>OX291557.1:14157873-23446873 GCA_946406115.1 Apoda limacodes | reverse complement strand
GCCCCAGCCCCACCACTAAGAGGTGATTATTTTATCTCGCCTAAAGAGGTTAGGAAGGAGGCCTCTAAGCTTAACAAGCGCAAATCACCCGGTCCCGACGAGATTCCAAACACAGCGATTATTATGCTGCCTAGGAAGGGTCTGGTGGCACTCACCCGTATCTTTAATGGGATACTGCGCACTGGACATTTCCCATCTTCGTGGAAGATCGGCAAAATTATTGTTCTCCCGAAACCAGGGAAAGATCGTCATCGCCCAGAACATTACCGACCGATTACATTGCTGTCCAACTTAGCCAAGTTGTTCGAACGCCTACTATTACTTAGGATATCCCCGCATATCCAGCTTAGGCCTGAACAGTTTGGTTTTAGAGACAGCCACAGTACCACTCTTCAGCTTGTACGAGTGCTCCATCACATGGCCTTCGAGCTAAACAAGGGCAGGCGCACTGTCGGAGTATTTCTCGATATGGAGAAGGCTTTCGATCGAGTTTGGCACGAAGGCTTAATACACAAGCTGTTAGAGACGGACATCCCTCCGATGCTCGGGCGAGTAATAGCCTCGTTTCTGGACAAACAAAGCTTCTATGTCTCGGTCGAGAACAACCAGTCAGCATGTAAACCCATTAGAGCAGGGGTACCTCAAGGCAGCTGCCTATCGCCACTGCTATACGCGTTATACACCAACGACATCCCCACTCTCAGTGACTCCGGTCTAGCTGAAGGTGTTGAAGACGTCATCCTAGCCCTTTACGCGGACGACAGCGCCTATATGTCCTCCTCCCGCAAAGCTAGTTTAGCAGCCAAAAAAATGCAGCGACTATTGGACACTTTGCCTGGCTGGCTGGACAAGTGGAGAATAGCCGTTAATGCCAGCAAGACATCAGCATTATTGACCGGCCTGCAAAAGTTTCTCCCACCGAAACTTGTGTTTCGAGGTCAAGTTATTGAGTGGCAACCCAGCGTTAAGTACCTAGGTTGTATTATAGACCGCCCCTTGCGCATGCGCAAAATGCTAGACCATGTGTCAGCAGGCGCGGTCGCGTCACGGGCGTGCCTTAGACCGGTGCTTTCCTCTGACTTGCTACTCAGAACCAAAATTCGCCTGTACAAGTTGTACATACGGTCGAGACTGACCTATGCAGCCCCTGCTTGGTACGGTCTTCTATCTTCTACCACCAAATGTAAGCTCCAGGCAGTCCAAAATAAGTCGCTGAGATTTATCACCGGCGCGGGACGCTACGTCCGCAACTCCACCATCGCTAGAGACACCAAAACCGAGCCACTCGCAGAGTTCATATCTGGTTTGTCGAAACGATTATTCACCCGCGCTGACAACAGTCACCATACACACCTTAGGGGCATAGCACCCCTACACGCCCGCCCGCCGGAAGGCAGGGCTCTCCCCCGAGAGCTTATTCCTGTGGGTGAATAAGTTTACTTATTCACCCTCCTACCTCCTTACCCTCCTCCCTTCATTTCATTTCATTTCATTCCAATTTTTATTGCCCATCTCGCCTCTATTTTATCTCTGCTTTTATTTCTGTTTTTATTTCGCTTTTATTTTATTTTATTTTCATTTTTTGTTTTGTTTTTCTGCTTCGTTTTTATTTTATTTTAATTTCGCTCTTTTTCTTTTCTTTTGCTTTGCTTTTATTTTGTTTTATTTTGTTTTACTTTTTTGTCTTTATTCTGGCACCTACTCTTGTTTCATTTACTGTTTTTCTTATCGCTCATGGCGATAATATATTAGCCACAAAGGGGCCTGAAAAGTAGGCCTCCTTTTTAAATTCCTCCGGGGGTGTTCAGCACCCCTGAGTTTCTGCCCGGGTCATGGTGGGAGGTAAATTCCCCTCCCCTGACACCCGCACCTCAACATCCAGAAGGGTGTAAGAGAAGATACCCGCGAGTATCTGATAGTATCCAACCCAGTTTTGTCTGTTGTGCAATAGGTGATTGGGCGGGCCCTCTGATGAACCCATTCATGATAATTTGTGCGTAAATTCATCCAGAAGAAGATTTATTGGTTTAGACAGATTGTACTCTGGGTCGGCCAAATTAATATGCTGTAAATGTGTCCAATTTTACTTAGCAAATAATAAATTCGGCAAACAGTTGACTACATGAGAGATAACGACTGCTTGTGTGTCAAAATTGTAATCGTCATATATGGACATGCATTACAGATCAATAACTCCTTTGTTTTGCTTTGTACCAGCACCTACTCCTGAAATAGATGCGGAAAATCGCTGTCGTTAAAGTCCTAACAATTGCGCTGCATTTTCGGAAACCAATGATATTTGGGACCCTTGATCTAACAATGCTCGAAGGGCCACAAAAGTGCCATCAGCTTTGACCTTAAGCGATAGCGTGGTAAGTAACATTTCTTCATCATCACTTGCGACGTGATTGACGTGATGTTGTTTTCCACTATTTTTAATTTTATTTAAGTTAGAGTTCAACAACACAGCGACGGTGGATGTAGGTAGCTGACTTAGAACATGATACTTGTGGCGCCGTGTTTACAATTGCATCATGAATTAGTGTATAATGATCGCCGCTGCATAACTTACAGCGTTTTTCTGACATACATTTATTGCTTAAATGCTTGTATAGGCAGTTCTGGCAAATTTTATGTGCCGAAATTACTTGTAATTTGCTTTCTGCTGTCATGTTATGAAATTTTTTTCACTGATATAAATCGTGATTATTCCAACACTGATTGTGTGATTTATGAAAATATGGTTGGATGTTTAATCTGGGATGTGATGTAGTTGTGGGTTGGGTGGTGGTATCTTTTTCCTTTTTGTGCAAAGGTTCTAAAGCCATAAATTTGACTTCAATAAACTTCAAAAAATCCTCGAGGCTCCGTAAACCGCCGTGGCGTTTTGCCAATCTAACTTTTTGGAAAGAAGATGAACCAACAATGGATCCCACGTTGTAGTCTCGACTCCTAGGTTTTGGATAGCGTGAATAGTTTCCAGAGATATGTCATGCAACCTTTTCAGCTCATAGGATGTCTGCTTGCTAATGGATGGGTGATTTAAGAATAACTCGATCTGCTTTGTGAATAAAATGTGACGATTATTATACCGATGCTGTAAAATTTCCCAAGCTGAGTCGTAATTATCAGCTAAGATGTTTAAGTGCTGGATAAGGCGTTCTGCTTCCCCTCTGACTTTTCCTTTAAGATGCTGCATTTTTTATGTTTTTGAGAGCATGCCATTATTATGAATGGCTTCAATATACAAATCAAAAAAAGTAGGCCACTGTGAGTAGTTACCTAAAAACCGGAATCTCAAGCTGCGGGGTAACTTCATGTCGGTGAGTCGTAGAAGATAACTTTTTATTTAACTCTTTCTCAATACTGCGGGATGATTTTTCATGATTAGCAAGCTCTTTCTCGTAAAGTAGTTCTGATCCATAAAGAATGCTATCTATCTGTAGATGCAAGCTGTCAATGGTGTTCCAGCGAGATTGTATATTACGCAATTCGTCTTCTATTTCCCACTTTTCTCTTATTTCCTCAACCTTAATGCTGTTCAATAGTCTACTAAAAGGCCTAAAATTTGCTCTCTGCTGTGATAACAGTTCTACGATTTTTTTATCGTACTCCGTACCATGATCTTGTTTGGACATATAAGTCGAAAGTGTGTGTCTGAGTGATTCATATGTTGCTGAAGTTATTTTGTAGATATCCTTGGTATAGTACTCGTATGTATATGTGTGTGTATTTTAGATTTTGATAACTGAATATGATTTTGACGAAATTCATCCCAGAATGTGTCTAATGAGTCTATACGTTTGGCTATATACTCCTTCGTTTTTCGCTCGGCTGAATCTTTTTTAAAGTTGATTTCTATAAAATCTTTGGATGCTGTCTAGTAACTCTGACTGACGAACGAGATCAGTTTCAAATTCCATGTTTGATAATAAAGAGAGTATAAGATGATGGAAAGATCTTACTTGATAATATTGACGTGTAGATTACTCTTTCCTTTCGGTGATGATCAAATGCAGTGCCGCTGAAGTACCAGAGACCGGCGCAGAAGAATTCTTAATAATATTGACGTGTAGATTACTCTTTTCTCTAAGTAAGGTAAGGTAAGAGTTACGACAGGAGTTGCTTGATACACTGATAAACACTCACGACGCTGCTCAGTAAGAACGTAAGTCCTTGTAGTTTTATAGGTATATAGTTCGTTTTAATACTCGAAGGACCAATATGTGGGAGTTAGGACCCCACAGTTGTGTGATGGTATTACGATATGTGGGAGTTAGGACCCCACAGTTGTGTGATGGTATCACGGAATGATAATGATAGGATTCAGTTGCAGGGTTACTAGGGAGATGATAGAAACAACCGACTTGCTTGAGTGCCGTAAATTCACTGATTTAATGTCAAAATAAAACATATATATATTTAGTATATACAAAAGTATAAGCAAAGTGTTACTCTAACAAGCAATAATTTATGCATAGGTATAACAACAAAATGTACGTCGTTCCGTACAGTTGTTCATAATAATAGTAACAAACATACAAATATACACAAACTCTTACCCTAAATATGTAAAAAGGTAATAAATAAGAGCGTTTGCAGCGAAACTGGCTAGGTATTATTTTCTACACTTAATCCTTTAAAGCTTCCCCATGCTGCAGCTATGTGATGTGATGGCTCGCTTGCGGCTGGTTAAAGCTCTTATTCGCGTCCGAGCTAACAATTAAAGGGGTCACTTAATTAGCTTTAAGAGTTTAGTACGATAGCGAGATTAAAATGAAACGCGATTAAAATGCAGTTTGCCGGCAGATATACAGCTTTAATAAAATCTTTGAACACTGAATATTTTAGAATATTGAATAGCCTTTATCCATCCATAGGTACCTGAACAGCTTATACCAGTAAGTAGGATATAATAGTTCTTTAAAAAAAAAGGTTAAAATACGGCTATTAGGGGCATTTTTTAGCTTTTATATATTTATTTCGTATGTGTACTCAAACTTGATAGTAATGATCTTTGCGACTTTCGTTATCCATTTGGCAAAACAATGTCATTGAGTTTGGAATCCCAAAAATCTAAACCTAATCTAAAAGAAGTTTTAAGCTTGGCGTAGTACCCAGATTGTTCTGAAGTTTTTAGCAACTGCTCACAAACAAACAAAGAAAGTCGTTAGTATAGATGTTTTCTGAAAATTAGATATTGACTTACATTTTAAGTTGAAAAAGTTTATGAGACATTTGTATTTGTACAGGGAAATGTTGATATCACTAGGAACGTAGTTAAGGACCAAAGGATATTAAATTTGCAATTTGACTTCTGCCTTAAGTATAAACAAATTGGTTACATGCTTTTGCTACGAATAGAATACCAAAGTACTTATATTTGTAATTTCTAGTTTCCTGACCCAAAATGGCACCTTAATCTTTCAATGCCTTGCATTGACTTTGTACGATCTGTGATATCAAAAGTATAGTATTTTTACACTCTCTGATACTATTGTGATTTAAACTTATGTTGCAAATGTCTTGTTTAGTATCAGCACTTGAATAAAACGCGTTTGTTTATGCAAGAATTATAGCAGGAATTATCATATTGCAGTTTGAATATGTATGAATAAAGACAATATGTGCAGACATCTTACAGTATTATACGTCAGAATAGTCATCTTAAAGTAAATGTTGCTTGATACGACATCATTAGGCAGGTAAACTACAAAATATTGAAATGTGTCATTATAATATTTAATATATGAAGTTGGCTACATTATTCAACGACCGGTGCAAAGAAACCGGTTGTTCGTAATTCATATTATACTACACACAATGTAGTGACAAAACTTAATCGACAAACGCAAATTGTTGTATCTGCCAGAAAAGTACAACAGATTTCCTTAAATACAACATAGCTGTAGCGAATATCTATGGCGTAATTTTATCAGCTTTAAAACCAATTTAATCAATAATTTTCTAAAAACGCTGAAAGATGTCCTCAAATTTAAACTAGAAACACTTATACCAATTGTCACGTGTTTACAACACATCATTATATATTTAATTTTAGTCGCCCAAACGTAACATGATACAAGTAATATTATATACTTTGTAATATACTTTGACATCCACGAAGAAAGGCTCAAAAAGCAACTTTATCACACTCAAACTTTGGAATGAAAATTCTGGTGGGCTAATTGGTAAAATTACTTTGCCAACAAAATACGACACAATAAATTCATTGTACAATACAGCGATTCCAGAATGTCTGGCTTGGATCCAAAATGAGAAATATTAGAATGTGCAATTCACTTGTACGTGAGAAGGTATATAGTTGCGGCAAACCAGTGTATAGTTCACCGGAATTCGACACAGAATCGCCCAGATATGCAAATAAATTGAAAAATACCTATAGGTATAAATATTGAGATGCTGAATACAATCTTTCACTTGCTACTTTAGAGGAGAGTTGGTGTATATTTTTCGTACATATTGATTATTTTTTTCATTTTTTGCATTTTACTTCAAAACTATACATATACTGCCTCTTAAGGCAGTAATATGTGTCAGAAAACTCTAGTAAAAACAGCTACATCTCAACTCACTGAGATTTTCATTAAAATATTCTTTTTTTTTAAATAGCACTTAAAAAAACATTAATAACATTAAATTAAGCTAAAATAATATAAGTATAAACTTATCTAAATCATACAAATAACAACATAATTAAAAACCGAATTTAAACTATTATAGATATAAATGTTGCCCGTGTGGTAAGATGCCAAGAACGCTGGCTGCATTTCCTCTCTGAACTGAGATACATTCTCCGATCAAAAAAGAGCCAGCCGTCTTGTCACCTGCAACAATGATATTTTTGAGTGCTATTTCCTTGAAAAAATATGGGCTCATGGACCCCATGGGCCAAGAGCTTCTACTGCAACCGGCACAAAAAAATATATCACAAACTAATATCACAAAGAACTTTGAAGATTTCTTTGCCAAAACTTGAAATAAACAGTGAAAATGGCTCCGCTTAGTATTTTTATTAAACAAATTCCGAAGAATACAGTCATTAAATTTAAGTCGGATCTGCTCAGCAAATTCTTGCCAAAAAAAGAAATTAAGATAGTTATAGCCTCTTAAGACAAAGAATACAAGTTTGCAAAATGTTTTGTTTTCCCACTAATAATCTTCTTCTATATACATAAAACTCAAAGTCCTGATTCATTCATCACTGACTCAGCAACGCCCAACCCAAACCCTTGACCCTAAAAAGCTGAAATTTTGCACAGGGGTTCCTTTTATGATGTTTACGTGAGATAAGAAAGGATTTTTTAAAATTCACCCCCTAAAGGGGCGAAACGGGGGTCCAAAGTTTGTTTGAAAATCTGTCATTTTTTAAAGTTAAATGGATGAAAATTGGTATATGGCCTTTCGGTTAAAAACTAAGAATGACGTGTTTTACCGTCTTTGGAAAATCATCCCCTAAGGGGATAAATAGGGGTTGTAAATTTGTATGCAAGAAATTCAAACAACAGAACCGATTTGGCTGAAATTCAAAGGGCAGGTAGCTTATATCTTGACATAACACATAGGCTACAAATTCCTACGGGAATAATTATAACTTAATATGACTTTTGTTACTCTTTCACGTCGCACCACTGCATCGGACTCAGGTGTAATTTGGCATAGAGATAGTTGAAAGAACGAAGAAGGATAAGGCTTTTTTCCCGATTGAGAAGTCCCATAGGAATGAAATCCTATCGCAATAATCAAACTTAGCGCGGGAAAACATGATTTAATTGGGCGGTAATTGTCACAGGGATAGTTGAAGATCATTATCTTCAAAAGGAAAAGGATTGAAACTACTTTTTATCCCGATCCGGAAGTTCCTGTAGGAATAATACCATGGTAAAGTATTATGCAATTGAGCTGAAATTTGGCAGATGGTTAGTTGAAGAGACCGGAATAGGATATAAACAACATTTTATACTGATGAAGAGTTCCTGTGGGAATAAAAACGTATCGCAACATTTGTATGATAAATCCATTATTTTTCAATTAAAATAGATGAAAATTGGTACATGGCCTTTTGGGTGAAAACTAAGTATGACATGTTTGTTGTAAAGTGTTGTATGGCGTTGCATAGTGTTGCATAGTATTGTATGGTGTGGTGTGGTGTGGTGTGGTGTGGTGTAATGCAGTGCAGTACAGTACAGTACAGTACAGTATAGTATAGTATAGTAATGTAAATAAAAAGTAAATAAGTTTGTGTTTGTGTGAGTGTGTATGTTTTTTTTTTATTTCTTTGGCGCGTTAGTTACTTGTCACCTGATAAGGTAACAAGAGATATTAGGGATGTACTAAGAAATCATTTTTCTAAATTAAATTAAAATTAATGACTTGAAATTGGGGCCAAAGTTTATATGAAAATCCATTATTTTTTAACCTTCTTCTTCTTCTGAGCCAGGGGACGTCTACTGCTAAATATAGGCCTCCCCTCATATGTTTCTACAAAGAATATAAAAGAAGACTCTGACTGACTGACATATCAACGCACAGCCCAAACTGCTGATCCTAGAGACTTGAAATTTTGCAGAGATTTCTGTTATTACTTAGGCGATCACTAAGAAAAGATTTTTCAAAATTCCAACCCTAAGAGAAAAAATGGAGGTTGAAAGTTTGTATGTAAAATTTACAGTTTTGAAGCTATATGCGTAAAAACCGGTATTAAGCCTTTTGGTTGAAAATTCAGATTGATGTGTTTTATCGTTTTTGGAAAATCATCCCCTAGAGCGATAAAAGTCCGAATTTAACGCGGATACGATTCAGCTGAAATTTCGCACAGGCATTGTTAAAGAGACGGAGAATGACATAGGATACTTTTAATCCCGACCAAGAGTTCCCACGGGAATATTTTTTCCGGTACTTTTTCCGGCATCCAATTGGCCTAAATTTTAGCACAGGAATAACTATAAGCCGAAGACCAAATTTAGCTCGGGCGTTAAGCATATAAATTTCATGTCATTGGAATTTAGTTACAAGTTTTTTCCTTACTCTAGTAAACTAATATATGACAGTAGTAAGTATCTACATATTATATTTATGTCAAACTGCTGGTGTTACTTTTATTAATTTAGTTATAAGTAGTAGTAATTTTTATACTTTCATATTCATTCCTTACGATGAAAACGCATTTGAAGACCATCTGACCTACCTTGTTTTTCTTTACTGTCTGTGTTATTAAATAGAATATATGATAATAATAAAAATACTGTTATGTATGATTTATTTTCCAAAATCAGTATTTTTTAAATTTATTTTCAAAACACTGGCTCATAAAGATTCTCTTGTTGCACCGCTTTTAGGTTTATAAAGGAGCTTATAAAACACGCGTGCTTTTTACTTTAACAAATTGCATTAGGCACTAGTGCGTAACGTCACATTTTTAATCTCAGCAAAATAATTACTGTTGTCGCCTGTGCTGGCCAGTGAGTTAAGGTTACTTTTGTTGAGTGGTAGAAGTAATTTTTACTAAGTAAGAAAAGAATTTATACGCAACGTTTTTACACATATTACGGTAAACAAACTGATTTGAGTTATTTTTTTTAATTTTGGTTCAAGTAAGTTTTAAATTGATGTATGAAACGCGTCACCTATGGTCATTACCACTCTGCTCCATCACGCCCTTGCCTAGTTGCCGTGCTAAAATCCAGCCAAGTGTGTAATGGCCAACTCAGTTTACAACACATATATATTTATATATATATACAATAGTAAATATATAATGGCATATAGGTCGCTTTTATTATAATGTACACAAGAACTCAATTTTATGAGCTTTTGCTTCGCACGGACTGTTTGTAAATAAAAAACCTGATTTTTAATGCGTAGTGGCTTTATCTGCTGAATATCTGCGGACCTTGTTAAACACGTATCAATCGAATTTAGTCCCTTTTCGAAATAATTGATATTAAGGAATACTTTAAATCACAATATTCATGCGAGTGGACAAGTCTACTAGTACAGTAGCAAGTCTCTGCCTTATTGCCACAAAAATAAGCGTGATGTTGTTATGCATGGCATGTATAAATTTACTAACATTCATAACAACACGCTTATTGCCCTAAGGGGTATGCAGAGGTAAAATACTGCCACTAGTAGCTATACTATGTATTTAAAACATCTTTTAAGCTTATCCGGAGTTTTAGCGGCTATATGTAGAAAAGGGTCGGTTATGCTTCGACATACGAGTATAATAGTATCCTTAAGTCCCATCTTAAAGGTTAAATATTCTTTCCTTATTCAGTTCTGACGTATGCTCCTCGTGAGTTTGACAAATGACGGGGTGTTTATGTCATGACATACACCTTTTGTCTCGGGTTTCCTTTTTTACTTTGCCTGGATAATGGGATGACATTAATTCAATGTGGCTTCTCTTTTGTTTTAATGTTAAAAGCACTTTCTTTTTGTTGAAGTCAGCCAGGTGTTATTAATGTCTAAATTTTTACTTTAATGATTTTTTCCAACTAATTATGTTAAATCGTAGAAGAACTTTTGATGCTGCTGAAACCCGTAAAACCTGTCAACTTTTGTAAATGTAAAGATGTCCACATTTGGGATCTTATTCCAGATGTCTATAATAATAACTGGTAATTTAAGGAAATTATAAAAAGGGACACTATCTAATCGATAGATAACATCTTTTTACTAGTTTACTACATATCTATCATCTTTTAAAATCGTAAAAATACGACTGCTCCGTTCTAATGACGGGTAAAGTGAAACCTAACTCCTATTATAAATTAAAGAAATGATTATTACTTACCTCCAATATTGGTACTTTGTTGCACCTGAATGGACCACATCTGTCTGTCCTCATGTCCTTTAAGGGAACCTACGGGAGACCTTTATTACAGCCAATGAGTATAAGCGGAACATTAAAATAGGGACAGGATCTCAAACCTTAAACTAAAATATGCAAACTCCTCCCCTTCTTTCGTTATTTGTCCAAACACACACTAGCACCGAAACACTTCACTGAGCATATCTAATAGTTCGCTAACGCAATACTTAAAAAAATGACTTTGGCAACACTGTAGTTACTCAATAAGATTTTTCTAACATTTCTCTTCTGTAACATTGTCCCCGTTACTCCTTAACTTTTCTCGATAATGTTATTTAAATGGAATATATGAATCTTTTTTGCACATCCTACTAACATAATGGATACGAAAGTTTGTAAGTTAGTATGTTTATTAATATCCATACTAATATTATGAATGCGAAATTGAGATTGTTTGTTTATTTGTTTGTCTAATTAAGTTTATTTTTTTCCTTTACTATTAGAAAGGATGATTATCACGTGAACAAACTATAGCTGCAGCTATAACTTCTAATAGCAAACTTCCTTATTATAATCAAGGGCTTGCCGTAGACATCCCACATCTATATATATAACTATATTCCTTATTGGCTCATAGCTCTTTGATTTCCATTGAATTCCGTCTTCAATAAGATTGCTCAAAGCTTCAAAGCCTGATCGATAGATGCGAAATTGTAAAGCTTAATTCTATCGTTGTCTCTACACAGAAGAAGGATTGGCAACATTAATCTTCTTTTATTTAGTTAATTAAAGGTGTCCGGAAAGGAAATTTCCGGAATCATGACAGTATGCTTAACATTAGGCATGTTCATTAATTTCAGCGCCTTTAATGTAAGTACTTTATAATTTACAAGCTTTAACCAGCGGCATTAGGTTCTTGATGTAAGTTAAAACTATGAAATACTTGCTTAGTTTTTTTTTATGCTACTAAGGTGGCAAACAAGCTTACAGTCCGCCTGATGGTAAGCAGCCACCGTAGCCTATGGACGCTTGCAGCAACAGGGGTATCACTTCAGCTTTATGCATGAGTATCGGTTTTATCAAGGAAAGGCGAACTAGCATCACTTATTACTTACGTTCATCGATATAAATAGACATGTAACATTTTAATGTATAATTATTAAGTTAACATGTTTCATTATAGATCTTTATTGGTTAGCAAAACCTGATCAAATACAAAACTAGATTTACTAAATACTAGATTTTGCTCCGCTTGCCCTTACTTCGGTTTTCGGCGTGGACTCAGCTATTTGTTGCAGCTATAGTTCGTTTAAACTTGGTTATAGATATTCCCGCGGGAAATTTTGGATTTTTCGGAATAAAAAGCCAATGTATTTATCCAGGGTGTTAGCCATACCAAATTTCATCAAAATTGGTCCAGTCGTTTGAGCGTAAAGAAGAAACAAACATACAAACTTTCGCCTTTATAATATTAGTACATCTCAATTTCTGCAGGATAGATTTTTACAGTTCGATATAAAATAAATATTATATAATTATACACTTGTATGAGGGAAAACCTATGACGGTTTGTCTCGGTGTAACCTATTATCTGATTTAACGGTCTCCTGCTGTATTGAGAGCTTCACCCCGGCAGTGATTAGGAGATTAAACTCTTTGTACCGCCTACTAATCTATCAACTAACTTTTAATTAAACTAATTATATATAAACTTTTAAATATAGTCACAATATTTAATAAATCTATTTTAGTAAATAAAAATAAAATTGTAATGTAGCGATTATCTGTTTTTTAGGGCTCCGTAACCTCAAAACAAAAAAGGAAACCCTTATAGGATCGCTTCGTGGTCTGTCTGTCTGTCAAGACCCTTTTTTCGTAACGCATGAAGGTATGGTAGGTAAGGTACGTCTATGGTCCCTTTAAACTGTAAAAAAAATCAAACTTTTAAGTCATCGCAATAAAAATATACGGCCATTTTGGTCGCATATTTAAGCGTTCACATATAAACCAAAACCTATGGGGTACTTTCCGTTATCCGAGAATCATGAAATTTGACACAAAGCAAGGTCATCATTAGTATAGGAAAAAATCCAATTTTTTTTTTTATTTATAACATAAAAAAAGTTTCTCTGTGTGTTTGTCAAGACTCCTTTTACTCAAGAACGCGTGGAAATATCAAGTGGAAGTTAATATAAAATACTAAAGCGTACGGTCACTTAAAGTTGAAAAAAAACCAAGCTTCTAAGTCAATGCAATAAAAAAATATGCCTAAAATACGGTATTTTTTGTCGCATATTGCAAAATTCCGTCGCGGTCAATTAGCACTGAACTGAAGCAAGACGAATGGACAGACTTTTCTGTTAAAACCCTTTATATCTATCTACTACAAGCTTTTAGCAGCGGCTCCGCCCGCCCTAAATTAGGTTATCGGCGTGGGATTTTTACGTCAACTCCTTGATACTAAAGAAGTTTTTTATAGCAAGCTATAGCTGCATCTAGTTCGTTTAAGTGGAATTAGGTTATAGTTTTTCCCCTGTTATATCTATTGTTGCTAGGAAATCCTAAATCACTTAAGCAGCTATTCTGATAGAAACATTTTTGCAATAATTAGTATGAATTTTATAGTAAAATTTCATTTGTAACATTTATATAACATTCGCACCATAACTTTTTGTTAGTTAAAAAAAATTTAAGTTGTGTCAATGTAAAATCAGATTTACGGAAACTTTACTTATCAACTGACTCGAACATTACAATTATCATATTAATGCAACATTACTTTTTAAAGATAAATTTCAATGATCAGGACTGGACAAGTTACAGGGGATACTTCTGGCGCGTCCGATAGGGCTTCGTTTTGGGGTTGCTAGGAGCTTTCTGGAATGTAACAACCTTGCATTCAAAACTTACAAGCCCCCAAATGTAATTTTTAGAAATGTTATTGCAAGTTTGGCTTGCTTAGTGGGGTTTCTTCAGATCCGCTGATCAGATGCGACTTAAATTTAATGAATATGTTCTTCGGAATATGGTTGAAACCATGAAAACGTGAAAACACCATTACCACACTTTTGTTCCATAAATAGAAATCCTAAACTGACCTTTTTGCACTGTTTTTTATTTTAATTTAAAAAAAAAAACGCATTACTGTTCACGCTCGTTCGTTATATATCGCAGCTTCCTTATTTTTACTCAAGTTTCGTGTCAGGTAGTACTGCCTCTTAAAAGGAAACATAAATAGTATTGTCATAGGAAATTATTGATAAGGAATAATATGCATATCCTTTAAGGTTACGTCGTTTCCTTCTTTCCGTACGTATATCACAGCTATATATTTCCGCCATCTTTGAATTCTTATTTACAACAAGTATTTTAAATTAACTGCCATGAAATAAAAAAAAAGAATTCATGAAAAGAACATATAAGGAATTGATATTAATAGAGTCCACGACCCTATTCATGTATTTAAGTTTTACGGCCAAAACTGTATGAAATTCTTAGATGAGGCCATACCGATCTCGACTAATTCACGTAGTAACGGTCCAAAATGTCACAGCTTCATTGGGGCTTTTTTTAGTTTTAATGTTGTAGATGACATTGGAAATATATGTAATCTTAGTAGGTAGGTAATTTAAAAAAAAAACGTATAGCCTATCTCCCTCAATTACTTCAATCCGTTCACATTTTACTAAAATATTTATAGGTATCCTTTATCTTTGTGGACCGTAATCCATCAACTCTTGTGAACCTCGAGCAACGTGGAATTTACTGTTTATAACTAGCTCTGATATGATTTGTCGCCTTTCGACTTGATAAATTAATTAAGATTTTTATCGTATTAAATGTATCTGCTATTTTACTTTAAAGAAAAATGCCGGACTACAAAAAAAGTTTTTTTCAACAGGTAAAAAAAGAAAGATCCTTGACTACTTTAATTTTGCTGTTAATAGTTTTTTTTTTTTTTTGTTGAGTTATTACATTTCTGTTATATTACTAACCCGATAAGGGACAGGGATTGGACACAAACGACTTATTCAACTTTGTTTAATAATACCCGAAAAAACAAAGTCTTAAGCAACTTCAGACTTGCAGTGATGGGCTCAGTCATCTACCATGTAGCCATGTAGTACTAAAATGCATTGAAAAGCGAGGCTGTCGTCTTCGTCTTGTTCTCAGCTGGAAGACGTTTACTGTTGAAAGTAGGCCTGCCCCACATTTCTATTCAACGGCCAGTTGTGAGCCACTTTCACTAGCTTCCTACAAGACTCAGACAAGGGCCAGATTACACGAAGCTCTTTGCTCACTTTTCACTCTGCAAATACCATTTTTCAATCTGCTTTCTATACCAACAATCTATTGAAGTCACAAATAATAAAAGAAAGTAGTCAACTTCACTTTACACTTTGCGTATAGTTAAGAATGAAGAATTTGTATTGTCGAATAGGTCCCAAGACGTCTGCCCACATGGTAATAGGTGGAAGAAACTACGTTGTAGATACCACACATTTTATGATGTGGGTACATATCTTTAACCGTTGGAATTTGGTAGAAAAATCATGACAATATTTATGAAAGTGTGTAAATGTAAAATTAGTCTGATATGACATCTTCTCTAGTTGTCTATTGTAAGTATTACATTGAAGCGAAACAACCATTTGTTAATTTTTATTATGCGATGAAAAGACTATAATTTTCACCAGATATTTCGCGAAATTCATCACATCACACGAAAACGAAAAGTTTGGATTTAATTATCGGTATTTTGGAACTCTGAAAATCACTTTATGAATTCATTATGAAGGTAGGTACTTAATTAATGAACAAATTTTGAATATCCCAATGTTATTATCTTGCTCGGCCATATGCTAATCTTGTTAATTAGTTAAACCTCACGCTTACTGTATCCGCTTATGAACTCGTAAATCCACGGATAAAGAAAATACCTGACTATTTTTTTAGGATAATTTAAACAGGTTGTTATTTAAAAATTATTAGAGTAATTTACTATACACACTGCTTTCATTAGTAACCTGTCTAGATGGTTAGTCGGCGCAAAGAAACGTACAAAAAAAAGTAGTTCAGTAATGGACTACTTTACGCTACGGTCGCGCAGTGACGTTTCAAGCAGAGCGGTGCGAATAAACGCAAATGATTTGTTTTAAAACATTTTCAAAATGACAGTTTGTGGTATTAAAAGTTACAAAAACTGTAAAGGAGACAAGAAAAGTAATAAAAAGTAACTTTCCATCGGTAAGTAATTTTATTTGGTTAGTATTTTATTATTTATTAAATTAACAGTTTGTTGTCTTGATCCGTAAGACAACCTCGCGCCAAAGCGGACATTGTTACCAGGGTTACACAAATTAGTTTTTAGCTTTCCCTCTTTTATGTTATTTACTCTTGCTTATTTAAATCACTACGGCCGCCATTGCGATATTTATTACGAGATATTTTGCAATTTATGTAATTTCTTAATTCTGAAAAACATGCTTGTCAGTATGATAAGGGCAGGCCGTGTCCCAACAGTAGGGACAGGAAATATCATAATCCTATACTATTATTAAGAGCGATTATTATAAATTTGTAATCGCGTTCTCGGAACAGCTTTAATGATTTTGATGATATTTACAATAAAGGGGTTTTTGGGGATGAAAAATCGATCAAGCTAGGTTTCTTTTCAGGGAAAATTTGTTGTCAAACTTCTATTGTGCTGTGTTCCGAGAATGGACATAGGTTACTTAAAAACGTCAAGTGTGAGTCGGTTTTATTTCTCAAATTAGAAATTAGATCAGATATTTGAGATGATGGCAATGAGATATTTTATTAAACATGAAAATACATCGAAAATGTTTTGGCAGTCCCTATGCTAGCAATCTTACCCGAGTCGTGGTATTACATTAGCCCACAACATTTTTACGATTTAATGAGATTTGCCTACTTTACCTAAACAAATCGTTGAGATTAAAGTGAAAGAAGTTTGAAACCCACCGGAAAATGATATTTTTGATTAGTATTCGGTCAAACGGAGACATATTATACAAAATATTACAAATATTGGGACAAAGTTACCCAGATTGACTGTATAATTTTGTTATTTTTTAATTTTCTTTGCACAAATAAAAGTTAGAAAATCATAAGTAAGTGCGCGAAGAGAAAAATATCCCTTAACTCAAAATTCACATTTATAACTGTATGACGGTTTACAAAAGTCATCTTTCTGTCAATTTTCATCAGTATCAATGCAAAGATGGCGGAAAAATGAGGCTGTGACATATCTACAAATGGATAGACCCGACGGAACTATAAGGGTAGTGTTTTAAAGTGTTTTAAAAATTATACAATACTTTGTACTTTCAATTTCAGAAAATACATTTATACAAACATAATAGCTCAAGGTGGTGCTATATGATATTATATAAAAATAAATAATAAAAATAAAAATACAATGATTTTTATCTCGACCAACTAGAATTATATACACATACACAATAGTTAAACAGGATATATGTTAAAAGCTAATGTTAGTAGTACACAATATAAAGCGGTTCATAGATTTTTGTTTTTCATTATGTGAATTACGCATAGTTGCATAGAAGCAGGCTACACGTACCTCAGCGAACATCCCCGAAGCGTTGCAACGTCTAGGCTTCCCCATCAGCACCTTGAATGCATTGTTGTATTGGACCCTCAGGGGGCTAAACTGTTTTTGCATGTAATTACCCCAAAGGCTGTTCGTGTAAAATGATACTCGGAATAAATTTCCTTTGACTTCTCCCGAGCAACGAGCAAACCTGCGAGCTATCATGTTACCACGCACAGACAGCGCCCTACGTTCCTTTTTAAAGTTTGTATTGTTCCTCAAAATTTAAATCACAAATTTCAATGGAAATAACTTTTTCCTTTCTCAGAAAATCTAGTATGATTTTTTTTTTTTTGATCATTTATTTTGAGCGTCATTAGAGACAAGATTTTTTTATTCTGTTTATCGAAAACCCTATAGAAATTATATGTGTGACGCTCAAAATAAATTATACTATTTGATTTAGCGGAAAAAAAAGATTTTAGACAGCGAAATATAAATCGACCGTCGGGCTTTATATAAACGTTCGATGTTGAGACAACTGAAAAAATGACCGGTCACTGAAATGTAACTCGGTATATTATGAAAAAACCTGCGCTGACGTTGAAATACCCGTTGATAAATGAGATCATTATCGCCACTCAATGTTACCCTCACCGTATCGTCTACAGAAAAGGTGTGACGTGAGCTACTATTCAACGTCAAAATGTAGTGGCAAGCTCGGGCTCACTATAAACGAACTGGATAAGTGCTAGTCTGACTTACGCACCGAGGGTTCCGTAGAAATTTGTACGTGTGTAACTTCGTCCATTACGGAAATCAGATCTCGAAGTTTTGGCCGTTTTTCGAGTATGTGTTTTAGACTCAAACCCTAAAATCGGATAACAGGACAAACTTAACTTTGTAGTTAAAACAATGTTCTCCCATACATTGATGTATGTCACGATCAATTGTCAAACTGCAAATGTAAGTTTGTATTCGATAATTTTATTTTATTTTGTGATATAACTACAAATGAAAGATTTTACGATTTTCAAGTTAGCTTGTGCTTGATCAATAACTAGTTTTAAAATTTTTTCAGCAAAAAAATCAACATATATGAGAAATGAAACTTGAAAAACAACTTCGTGTACATATTTAGAATAGGTAATAGAATAGTTATAGCAATAATTTACATAATTTATAAATACCAGTAAGTTTTTGTTGGCATGTATGACATATGACAAGTTTGCGGTCATACTTAATGTAATATGCAATCGGAACCATTTATAGAATAAGCAGGTAGATAAAAGGTTAGAAAAGGGATGAGGTAATAAAGTACTTGTATTTATATATTTTTAAATTATTAAGGACATTTATTGCAAGAATTACTAGGTTTTCATACAACATCGTAGTAATCATAAAGTACGGTAAAATTCTCTTGATTTTTTTAAATCAAAACTTACCATACCAGAATAAATACCTAGTTAATAATTGTTATACATATTAAAGAAAGACAAATTACAACACTAAAACTAAATTCAATAATTTGGTACATAAGGTCTAAAAGTGCCCATCACACTTGCTGCATTACCTCTCTGTATGGCTAGTGAAATGCGTTGAGTGAGATAAAACCCGACCGGAGGTTCTTGGCTCTTTTCCCTGAGACGGCGACTAAGATCACTAATAAAGGCCTTAGCCTCATAGCACCAAGGACCGGTTGTTTCAGTGGCAAAAGGGATGAAGATGCAGGATGTCAATAAATTTGAATATTTATTGTATTTAAGACGGGCGGCTTCTGTAGCGGCTGATCCCGCAGTCTTTATGGTATTATGTAAATAAGCAGTAGCAAATGTATTGACATATGTTGCATCCCAAATCATACAGCGGCCTCTATGCCACGGTACCAGAGTCAGACCATCTGGTCGTTTCCCGTCGTTGCGGCTGAGGCCAGGAGGCTCAAGAAGGCTCGGAATGTTCACTAAATGTAACGCTCGTTTTAGGATGTCATTCAAAGCATGATGACGTGAAAACCTACCCGCACATCTGACACAGTTTAGACCATGGTGACCATTGGACTCAACCAGAGAACCACAAACGCACTTGTGAGGCTCACAAATATCACAGCCAAGCCTCAAAGCTATTGCAATTCTCAGAGAATTGTTGTCTAAAAGAGTACCAATATATGCGGAAGGTATTGCATGCAACCAAGCACCAGACTCAGGTTTGGAAACGGCTTTCAACCTGGCTATGTCCGTCCCCGTTGCTGTACTGACTAGGTTATTATATAAACGTAAACAATTGATGTCATCCCATTCTCTTTGGCTTTTAAGATTGGCCGGTTTATCGCGATTTATAGCAGTCCAGGCTTGTAGTGCCTCCGAAACAAAAGGAATAATGGATACATCTCCTTGTAAAGAAAGAATGCGAGAGACGAGTCCAACCACTCCATGTGCTGAAGACAAAAAAGCTGAAAGGCTAACATCTTCAATACGACGGATACCTAAACCACCGTGACGGATTGGAAGAGATGCCTGACACCTCGGATTATCATCAAGTTTTACATTGCAGATTGACTCTACGGCTAGCTTCAATGAATGATCTATAAGAGATATTTCATGTGGACAAAGCCAGGTGGGTGACGAGCGGATAGTATATGTAAGCTTACGAATAGAGAAACAATTTCGTAAAATTGCTAGAGAGGTATGCGCAGATAGACATGAAAAATGAGTATGTAGTAAAGCTAGTGAGTTTTTTTATAGGTAAGCATATGAGAAATAGCGTCGACACAAATAGGTGTACCCAGTAATGTAAAATTTTGCTTATCGATAATTGATATTTCTGGGATTAGAAAATTGAGATTAGTAAGAGACTTTAAAGCTGTAAAACTACAAGCAAAAACTTCACATTTATTTGTGTTGATTCCTAAACCTATATTTTTTAGATTTGGGAGAAGGATGTTAATGTCCTTAGCGACGGTATCAGGGGACCCTCCGAGTGTATAATCATCGAGGTGCCAAGCGTTAAAAGGTGAAATAAGCGAAGAGATTGATTTATGTAAACATAGGCTAAAAATTAGCGGTCCTAAAGGATCACCCTGCTGTACACCGACCTGTGATGAGATCAGATGTTCATTAAAAAAAAGGTTGCTGTTTTCTGAGTAACATTGCCAAATAAATGGGTAGAGACTAGGAATGTGGTCACGAGCCTCAGTTAACAAATAATCCCTCTCTACACTGTTAAATGCGTTCTTAATGTCTAATTTGACTGTTACAGCATTGTTGGTTTCATTTCCTTCGAGGAAAAGTCTAGCGAATGAATAATAGCTTCACAACCAAGCATTGTTCCAAAACCAAGTTGATGTGGTTGGAGATATGCTGCCATCTGATCTTTAACAGCACGACAACCTAGCTTTGCAACGAGACGACGAAAAGTATTACCAATAGCAATTGGTCGGATACCCCCGTTATTTTTTACAAGTGTACAAAGAGAAGCACCGCAGAGATATGGGCAAACTAGTGGGTTAACTAGACCTTTAAGTAAAAAATTACAAAATTTGGTAAGACTATCAAGAAGCCTGTTTGCATTGTCTTCGCAAGTAGGTGAGATTAAACACTTCAATTGTTCGGGACGTAAGCCATCTAATCCAGAGTCTGACCCGTTATAAAATGAATTAATGGCATTAACAACTTCTGAAGTAGTCACTATAAGTTACGAAAATGTAGAATCGGGGGCGGATGGAAGGACTATAGGACGAGAAGGTGAAGGGTGTTTATTTTGCAGGGCTGTTAAAGTATCTATATTATTGGCGGCGAAGGAGCTATCTGATGTAAGCAGACGAACGGCACCTCGGAAGTCACCATCATGAACTTTTGATTTAACAGAGCGGTATAGCGAGAACAATTTGAGTTTAGATCCTCTTGAGAAAAGGAAGAATTATAAAAATCAATATTTTCCTTTACTTTTTGTGTTAACGAACGCTGGTCGTTGATACTGGAAATTTTAAGAGCGACATAAGCAAACGTTAACAGCAAACTCCAATCTTCAACACTGTTGGAAGATATACAGTTTTCAATTAGCAATGACAGTTTACTAGCTGCTAAATTACGGGCACCTTTTGGAATCTTTCTCAGAACTCTAATTGACTTTTTTAGAAAAGGTAGATCATTGAGAGAAGAAGATGTAGAGGTCTGCAAGGGTAAAACAGCAGAATGCGAGGGCAAAAGAGGAGTTACTTGAAACTCCTTATGTATTCGACCAATGTGTACATTCAGACCATGTGTAGTTGAAAAAGAACGAGTAACAGTTTTGCAGTGGGGACAAGTTACATTAACAGGACTACTCATAATAAAATAAATAAAATAATGAATTATGCAATTATCAATAGATCACTAAAAACGACAATTATTCAAAAATATGAAATAAAAAAGTCTTAATTATAAAAGTAAATGTAGACTTGGCTTGAATAGCAAATTTTGATTTTGATTACACTTGCATTTCGTATCGGGTTGAAAAAAATTCATCAAATAAACATAATCGCTTCAGCACTGTTGTAATGCGGATAGATTGTTTGTAAACTTGGTTACGGGAGACCAAAATAAAGATCATGAAGAAGACAAAAATGTTATCACACAAAAATCACAGACAAGATGTTGTTGTTTACACAATTTGATTGACAGGTAGGATTTTTCAAAACATGGAGTTGTAGCAAAATGTCAAATAAATTTTTCTTGTTATAGAAATTGGTTGCAAATAAACTTTTCCACAATTTAAAACTCACTCTTGATTCAAATAATACGTTGAAAAGTATTTAGTAAATAAAAGAAAACAGATAATATATTTAAAATAGATATAAATAAGATTTATAGTTATGAAAAGCGTGTCAGATCAATATTTTTTTTTTTTTTTCATTTGACTAGCTTTTGCCCGCGATTCCACCCGATAATAAATTCGGTTATCTGTGTAGGATTTCAACGGCAACTTCTCCCTATGTCCTTCCCACGGACTCAAACTATCTCCACGCCAAATTTGCCCGCGGTTCCACTCGCCCTAAATTCAATTATCAGTGTAGGATTTCAACGGCAAATCTTCATTTGAAAAAAGTGTGTGTTTCAGCTCCGACACACGACTGGAGTTTTCTCTATCTCTCTCTCTCTGTCTCTCTATCTCGGTCTCGATTTCGGTCTCGGTCTCTATGTGACAAAATCAAATAGTATTTTATTGAGATAACTCGTCACCAAACATAATTGCAACGTTAGTATTTCAAAGTGGTTAATTATTGGATGGGTGAACGCACAAATGCACACCTTTTGTTTTGTTTGTGTTCGTAACTTACGTTAATATACGTGCGAACCCTCGCAATCACACTTGACCGTTTTTATGTAAACAGTTTCAGAGATTTAGTCCTTTTTTATTAACGGCTGTCATCCGAAATAATGGTTTAATTCTTACATTCTTTTCAAAGAAACTGCAAGTCTACGATCAATAGTTACAAAGATAGCTAAAGCCCTTTCTAGTTTGTCATCCGAAATAAATATCTTGATGAGATCTATCACTTCTGTACAAGGAAACTACTAGTCTACTTTCATTAGTTACGGAGATATAACACTTTCTAGTTGACAGCTGTCATCGGAAAACAAAGATCTTGGTGAGATCCATTACTTTTGTAAAGAAACTATACGTAGACTAGTACGATCACTATATAACGAGATATAGCCCTTACTAATTATTTGACATCTGTCATCCGAAATAAAGATCTTTATGAGATCTATCATTTCTGTTAGCAAACTGCTAGTCTAAGATTAATAGTGACGGAGATATAGCCCTTCCTAGTTTGACAAATCTCATCCGGAATAAAGATTTTGACGTAATCTATAATTTCTGTGAAGAAATTGCTAGTTTAAGATTAATAGTTACGGAGATAGAGCCCTTTCTTGTTTGACATCTGACATCCGAAATAAATATTTCGATGAGATATATCATTTCTGTGAGGAAACTGCTAGTCTAAGTTTAATAGTTACTGAAATAGGGCCCTTTCTGTATTCTTTCTTTAATTTTGTAAAAACCGGCTATATATGACGGAGTTATGCCCGAGCATACATAAAAAATACAAACATCCGAATTCAGAACCTCCTCCTTTTTTGAAGTCGGTTAAAAAACCAAAACAATCATTAAAAGAATTTTTCATTTAACTTTATGTTCATCCGTTGCTCATTTATTCAATATATTAACACTTCATAGTATTAGTAATTTTCTACCAAACTATATTGTTATTTAACTACCTACTTACAAATCATAAAAATCACAAATTTTATTCAGCCACTTTACAAATTAAAATAAAATTATCAGTCTACAAATTCATGAAAAGCTTCAGATATTTAACCCACGCCATGTAGCCTGACAAAAGAGATTATGCAAACTCGACTATCCTGAATAAATATTCCGGAGACGCTGACACACCGACTGCTGACGTCAGAGAATTCAGTCTGTCTACTGACATGAATCAGGTAATTGTTACGTGTTTCAATGTTTTAATAAGTAGCCTGCTTTATCTACCCGGTTGTCTATTTGTCAAAAATAGCATCCATGGATAATTCCTATAATAGTCGTAGGTTTAGATAGCAATGTAACCATTTTTTTATTTTTACTTAACAAAATATGATCCAGTGGTCGAACCTGCTGCGTCTTCTGAGCCGTGATCGCCACACGTCACGTACAATATAGCCTACCCGGTAACAATTAAGTGTGCTAACTATTTAAGCGAATTGCCACATTCCGGATTTAGCGTGCAAAGAAATACCTAGCATATACAAACGAATACAGAATAAAACAAGAGAGGTAGGGCACTGCAAGTATTCGCTCGAATAAGCTGCCCGAACAAATAAAGCGGGGCATAGCGAGTACTTGCTCGAATGAGCGGCCCGAACTGGGGAAGTACCTCCACCTTACAGAAAACCGCGGCCACAATAACACTAACATTGAGTAGTGTTGTGTTCCTGGCGGTGAGTAAGGTTGCCAGAGCTCTCTCTTTGAGGATTCGCTGCGCGGACAGCGGAGGACCGACGGTGCTTGTTGCTGTCATTGCTCGGCGTAGACGCGGCGTGCTGGTTCGGCGGTCAGGGAGACCTGATGAAACGGCTGACCGCTGGCCGCCCGCAGGTTGAACGGGTTCCCGAACCCAGGGATCACTTAATCTCCGCCCTGGGAGGCTGATCCGCCAACCTGTGTAAAGTCTCTGAAGTAGTAGTCGTGCCGGAGAAGGAGACCGGAGTGGACCCGGCTACTACAACAGAGGGGGATCAGGGGCCCTTCCGCCCGCCGTGCCAGCAACCGCATCATCTGTGTTGAGCTTCGGCAGTCTTAGTACCGCAACTTTTTGTCTTCTAAGCTGTCTGTGCAGTGAATCCTCATCCGTAGTCTAAGTTACTTCAAACAAAATGGCCAGGAACAGAAAAAAGAAAAGAGTTTTGACAGCGGTTACTCCATCCACATATAATGTAGATTTTTGCAACATAAGGGGTATTCACGCAAATCTTAACGCAGTCCATCACCATCTCGAGACTGCGCAGCCAACCATTCTTTTTCTAACGGAGACGCAGATATCCTGCCCGGCCGACACATCATACCTTCGTTATCCCGGCTACAAACTCGAGCACAATTTTTTGAGTCGTGCCGGTGTATGTATGTTCGTCCGGGAGGATATCTGCTGTCGCCGACTTCATAGCCTTGAAGACAGGGACCTGTCGATATTGTGGGTGCGCGTAGATCATGGGGGCCACACTCGTATCTATGCGTGCCTATACAGGTCTCATAGCGGTGACACGGACGTAACTCGACTCTTCACGCACCTGAGTTTGACGACTGACAAAGTTCTAGAGCAATATCCTACAGCAGAAGTAGTTATTTTGGGAGACTTTAACGCCCACCATCGTGAGTGGCTCAGTTCTCGAACCAATAACTATGCAGGGATATCTGCTCATGAATTTGCTCTGACCTATGGATTCTCTCAGCTGGTACTTTCTCCAACGAGAATACCAGATATAGAGGAACATACGAGCTCCTTACTGGACCTTCTGCTGACTAATCGTCCGGACGGATACTCCGTCTCAGTGGATGCGCCTCTTGGCTTCTCGGACCACTGTCTCGTTCGGACTCAAGTGTTATGCACACATCTCGATCCTTCTGGGCCAACTAATTGGCGTCGTGTGTGGCATTATAAGTCGGCAGACTGGGATGGATTGCGAGAATTTTATGCATCGTACCCGTGGAGGCAGATCTGCTATAGCTCAGAAGATCCTGACGTCTGCGCAGCCGCAGTCACTGAGACAATCCTCGCTGGTATGGAATGTTTCATTCCTAACCTGCGAGTAGCTGCCGGCGTCAAAAAACGACCGTGGTTTAATAGGCCTTGCAGAGAAGCTAAAATTCTTAAGCAAACTGCGTATGAGGCTTGGACCACGGCTCGTAATAATAAGGATCCGAATATTTCTGAGTTAAAACGCAAATTAAATGCTGCCTCGAGGTTCAGTAAGAAAGCAACTGCCAGAGCAAAATTCCAATTCATCGGCAAAATAGGTGGGCGACTTGCGAGCTATCCTTCTGGGAGTCGTGCTTTCTGGTCGCTTGCTAAAGCTGCCGAGGGGAACTTCTGCCAGTCGTCATTACCACCACTGCGAAAGACCGATGGTGACTTGGCCCACAGTGCAAAAGAGAAAGCCGATCTATTGGGCAGTCTCTTTGCCTCTAACTCGAATGTGAACGACGAAGGCGCTGTACCACCTACTTTACCGTGGTGCGGTAAGACCATGCCGGAAATCACTATAACACGGCGCGAGGTCCGGCGGGCGTTGCTTTCCCTAGACGTTCATAAGTCGAGTGGGCCAGACGGCATACCAGCAGTGGTGCTTAAGCAGTGTGCTCCTGAGTTATGTCCTGTACTCACGCGCCTCTTCACGCTTTCCTACCACACTAGGCAATTTCCGTCTTCATGGAAGACTGCAAATGTGCACCCGGTGCCCAAAAAGGGCGATAGATCAGATCCATCGAATTACAGGCCTATCGCTATAACCTCTCTCCTCTCCAAGGTGATGGAGCGTGTGATCAACACACAGCTTTTGAGATACCTAGAAAAACACGACCTGATCAGTGACCGTCAATATGGCTTTCGCCACGGTCGCTCAACTGGTGACCTTCTAGTGTATCTCACACACCGATGGGCACTAGCCATTGAGAGTCAGGGGGAGGCATTGGCATGTAGCCTAGACATAGCGAAGGCGTTCGATCGGGTCTGGCACCGGGGTCTTCTATCGAAGTTGCCTTCTTACGGAGTGCCCGAGGGTTTGTGCAAATGGGTGGCTAGCTTTTTGTCCGGCAGAAGCATACGAGCCGTAGTTGACGGTAGTTGCTCTGATAGCATGGACATTAATGCTGGTGTCCCGCAAGGCTCTGTGCTGTCTCCTACGCTGTTTCTACTGCACATCAATGATATGTTGGACATCAACAACATACATTGCTATGCAGATGACAGTACTGGAGACGCTTATTACACGGGCCGTGCAAGCATCCCACGTTCCGTTGTGGAGGAAAAGCGTGAAGAACTTGTGTCTCAAATCGAGATCGGTCTGTCCAAGGTCTCTGACTGGGGGCGGGAAAACTTGGTCCGATTCAACCCTTCAAAGACACAAGTCTGCGCGTTCACCGCTAAGAAAACCCCATTCACTGTAGTCCCACAATTCCAGAACACTCCCCTCTCCATCTCCAAGAGCATTGGGATCCTTGGCGTTGACATCTCCAGCGATGTTCAGTTCCGAGATCATTTGCTAGGCAAGGTAAAGCTGGCGTCCAAAAAACTTGGTGTACTCAACAGAGCGAAGCAGTACTTCACGTCGGGGCAAAGGTTGCTACTTTACAAGTCGCAAGTCCGGCCCCATATGGAGTACTGCTGCCATCTCTGGGCGGGTGCACCCGGATACCAGCTTGGCCCTTTTGACTCGGTTCAACGACGGGCTGTGAGAATTGTCGACGATCCCAAACTCACTTGCGGTATCGAACCCTTAAGTCTGAGGAGAGACTTTGCCTCCCTGTGTGTGTTCTACCGCTTGTACAATGGATTGTGTTCTGAGGAATTGTTCGAAATGATGCCCACGGCTACTTTCTACCATCGCACCGCTCGCCATCGACAGGGAATTCATTCTCACACTTTGGAACCAAAATGGTCGCGAACAGTGCGGTTTCAGAGAAACTTCCTCCCGCGAACCCTTGGGTTGTGGAATGAGCTCCCTGCCAAGGTTTTCTCTAAGGACTACAGTATGGGGTTCTTCAAAAAAGAAGTTATTAGATTTCTGAAGGGTCGGCAACGCGCGAGTGATGCCCCTGGTGTTGCAAGCGTCCATAGGCTACGGTGACCGCTTACCATCAGGCGGACCGTAGGCTTGTTTGCCACCTTAGTGGTATTAAAAAAAAAAAAAAAAAAAAAAAAATGTCACAATCAATGAAAGTAAATAATGTAATTTAGTCTATCAAAGGCTAAGCCCGGAGGTAAGGTCCCATCTTGATAATTGTTTACTACCAAAGGCTGCCTGGGGTACTGCCGCCCACACACTTAGTAGAATAAAATGTATTCCCGTATAAGCCTAAGGTAGTCTTATCTTTATTTAATCGTAAATTCTTATGATTGTATTCTTTAAAAAATCAGCTGAGTGCGAGTCGGACTTGCGCACGCAGGGTTCTGTACCATTATCTATAAAAACGGCAAAAAAATCACGTATGCTGTATGGGAGCCCCCCTTAAATATTTGTTTTATTTTAATTTTATTATTTATTTTTGCAGTGAATATATAACTAAATATTCTGTGAATGTGAAGCGTCTATCTGTTGCCGTTATCAACATCGAGCAAAAACGAGCAAATAAATCACGTTTGTTGTTAAATATTTATTTTATTCTGTTTAACTATAACGGTTCATGAGATACAGCCTCGTACGGAACCCTTAAAATAGTAATATGACTTATTTTATTTATTACATGAATATTTGCATGACAGTAACACATTAATACATTAAAATCAAACTAAATAATTTCGCGTTGGGGACATGCCACGTTCTCTTGGTATCTTTTGGACATTAGGCTATAATGTCAAGCGAGAGCTTCTTATATTGTGCCTTAAACATCAAAAATTTTCAGCGAAAATATTCTGCAATATAAAGGTTTTTTTTTCGATTTCGATAGAGAATAACCTACCAAAAACCTACAAAGTCTATGAGTAATCATGCGTTTTATCTCCAAAGACTATCACCAGCTTTAAATGGTTAAAACACAATTACATACTTGAATATTAGGGCTTACAAACTAAGAAAAGAAACTACTGAGTCATTCACAAAGCTACAGAATTATTCATGTTTAGTTAAACTACTATTATGTTATTCAGCTCCTAGCTTGCTTTGAGCCTTTGCGCTGACAATTTAAGCACTACAACGGTCTTTATAAATCTTCACTCCTTTATTGTAATTAGTTAAAAGGGGTAGTTGACATTAATACGATATACATCTTTTTTTTTATTTTGAAAGCTAAATTAAGGTTTAAATATAAAGAAAATAAACATTCATTGCGATTTCCTACTTTCTACTAAATTCGGAAAATTTCTTTCTGCCTTGTAAGTTGTCGAATGCGGTCTGCATTCAATTACTTGTGTAACACGTAATCATCAACTTTGAGTGATTTTGGCTGATTTTTGAATTTTATGCAAAATACATCTTGTGTAAGTTGGTCGTATCCTAGGGGTTTCAATATCACCTTGCGCCCTGAGCGGCGAAGGTTTGAGCCTGGAGTGTACCAATATGTCTTTTTCTTATATCTTCACATACATTTAATATTCAAACCACTAGCTTAACGGTGAAGGAAAACATCGTAAGGAAACATGCATTCGTCAAAAAGACTTGTGGGCAAGTCCACAATCCGCACTGGGCCCGCGTGTGGACTACGGCCAAAATCACCCTTGGTGAGGGTAGACCGCGCCCCAACAGTGAGGACATATGAGTCTTATAAAGCTAAGACATCTTATGTAAAAATTATCCAACTTATAATCATTTTTGGAGAAATAAATGTTTTGTTGGTTAAATAATGTGCCGAAGTATACGGGTAATTTCGAATGAATGAATAAAAGAAAATTTCACTCTTGTTCGAAACATTTTTAAGAATAATAAGATATCTATAGAAACATTTTTTCGTGGTTAAATTATTTTGTTTTATTAAAAAATTAAAAAAAAAAAGATGTATAACATTGTTGGGAAGGTGATCTTGTACAAGTTTTACTATGACACCGAACCTCTGTGAGCATTTTTTTATATGTTACTAAAATTTAAGGAGATTCCGTACAGTCCCTATCCATAATATCGCCGAGGGTGGCTAAAATATGGAATAATATTACTATAAATCACTTTTTTACTCAAGTAAGTAAGTAGATCAATATTTTTGCCAGCCTGAGTTTATTTTAGTAAAATGTATAAAAATAAGATTTTTAATTTTAAAAATTTATAAAACTAAATAAAGGAATAGCGCGGTCGAGCATCTTCAGTTTAAACATAAATAATAATAAACATAAGAGTGACAGCTGTTGCCAAACTGTCATTTTGACAGCTACTGTTACTTTGTTGCTTGAATAATAGCTTATGAAACGGTCTCACTAAGGAAAAAAAAAAGTAATTTAAGTTCCTACAAATCGAGGATTCAAAAGAAAAATACATTATTAAGTTTCGAATACTTTTCGCCGAACGATAAGTTTTTATTTTCAGATGCTCAGCGATATCGAAAAAACTAAACTTTTCTAAACGAACCTAAAACAAGAACAACGAGAAGGTAATAAAGTTAGGCATCGTTAGAATTGTTTGTGCAAAAAACTTCTAAAAATGTTGGCAATCTTGATTATAAAACCTATGAAGAACGTTGAAGTGAAGTGAGGCGCGGATTTGATTTTTTTGCATTGGCACAGCTGTGATTCTAAATTTGCGTGGATGATCTATGAAATAACAAAAGCACAAACATCATCATCATATTGTAGCGAGTGAAGTATTTTATTTTGTATATGTAGTGTGTAATTAGCTTTAAATTACCATTTTGCGTGTTATGTCAAAATCATTGTAAAATTCTATATCCATACAGGCATGGAATGCCATACTCATTTACGTCAACAGTCTTTTAAATGTGATTTTTAAAAAGATGACAGATCGAAAAATATTCAAAGTGAGTCTGGTTGAGATTTTCTCAAAGGAAGATATAAAATATATAAATTTGAAATTTTATATAGATACAGATAATTTATTATTTTACCTGGTGCAACTTTATCGGCGTGGACCATATATAAGAACCTGTGCTTGGAAATAGATTCGATCAAAAGGAAAGCAGATATCAAACCTGATTTCCTGGAGGTAATTCTTTACTTTCCAAGAACGCTTGGTTTTTACGGAATAAAAATTTCTATTGATAGAATACCACATTTATATACGAAGATGAAATTCAGAAACTCTCGGAGGACACTAGTTTTTCCGGAAAAAAATAAATATATTTCATACAAAAACAGCCATTACACAACAATAAATATCTACAAAAACAAAACACATGAGAAAATAAAATTACAAGTTTTTTTTAAAAAAATCAATGTTGTCAGTATTTAACAATCGAGTACTTACTCTGTACAGTAATAATCGATAAAAAATAGGCCGGCGAAGTGCCAGAAACAAATTGTTCTAATTTAGAATTGTTTCATATTCAAAAAAACAACGTTGACAATACTTACCAGCCTAAAGAAAAATACCCATACAGCAACCCACTTTGGAACATGAAAACTTGCGCGCGAAACCAAGCGGAGCACATGAAAATTAGCGCGCGAAGCCGAGAGGAGCGCCAGAACCAATTTCTACTTATTTAGTATAGTCACGGCAACCCACTTTGGAACATGAACACTTGCGCGCGAAGCCAAGCGGAGCACATGAAAAAACCAATTTGTTTTCGAATAATTTAGAATTGTTTGGCAGGAATAGGGGGGGCAGGGTAGACACCGGTTTATTGATCTAAGTAACACAGGTATAATTTGTTTCTGGAGCTCGCCGGCCGCTCCGCTCGGCTTCGCGCGCTAACTTTCATGTGCTCCGCTTGGTTTCGCGCGCAAGGTTTCATGTTCCAAAGTGGGCCGCCAGAAACAAATTGTACCTGTGCCACTTAGATCAATAAACCGGTGTCTACCCTGCCCCCCCTAACCCTGTCAAACGATTTTAAATTAGAACAATTTGTTTCTGGCACTTCGCGAGCCGCTGCCGCGGCTCGCTTCGCTCGGCTAGTGCGGTGATCACCATGTAACCTAACGGCTCGTCGGTTCGGTTTGGTATGGATTCGCTGCCAGTTTTTTGATTTTAATTGAGTATACATATAAATATGCTTTTCTATCGATTAAAATTAGAGAAAAGTAAAATCGATTGAATCTTGTGTTTATTTTTTTCCTAAGGCTGGCAATTATTTTTTTGAAAAAAAAGTTTTGTATTTTTAAATGTTGGTGTGTAATGGCGGGTTTTGTATGAAATCAATTTAGTTTTTTTCGTGAAAATCTAGTGTCCTCCGAGAGTTTTTAAATTTTATCCGTGTATATAAATAAATGTAGTGTTCTATCAGTTAAAACCATCGTTACGTAAAAACCAAGCGTTCTTGGAAAGTAAATAATTACCGTAAGGTCTACGAAGATCTTGATTTTTTGTGAATTGGGCCTTTTTGCCTTTATCGAATTCCCTTTTCCGTATCCTGAAAATTCGGGAAATATATGGAGTTGACATAAATTGTCGTAAACCATTGGATTAATCACGTCGTACCACGATTTGCCAACTTTGGCGATAATAGAGTCGACCGGGGTAAAAATTGTAATACGGTCGTCAAAGTAAGAAAAGACGGCAAAATGAATAATTTCCGAAACGAAGAAGTTAAATTGTGTATGGCATAAAAGGGTTAAAAATTAATTAATTTTTGTATAGTGATCGTATAGGGAACTATAATTAAATTGTATTTACGAACTACACCTATCTTTTCATTTATCTTCCCCTGGGGAATTGAGTCTTCACAAGCGGCGCCCAACGGGATATACTGTGGAACGTTATAATAAAACTATTATTACGGCTATTGCAGCCTTAGTAGGCGAAGACCACCGAACTTGGGACAAATTTATTCCACAAGTAAAAATGGCTATTAATTCGTCTTGTAATCATACGACTGGCTATTCACCAGCGTTTTTAGTTTTCGGCCGTGAATTAGTGACCGATGGTAATATTTTCGCAAAGTACGAGGACTTCGACAATTTCGTATTTATGCCCAGGGATATTTATGCTGAGCATACCGGGTTTCTTGCTAATATATTTAACAAGGTTGAATTAGCTTTATATAAGGCACATCAGAAGAACGCAGAACATTATAATCTGCGTCGTACTTTTAAAGATTTTAATGTTAATGATTATGTATGGAGACGCAATCACGTTTTAAGTGATGCCGGTGCTTATTTCAGCACTAAGCTAGCTCCGAAATTCGTAAAATGTCGCGTTATACGTAAAGTTTCGCCGTTAGTATACAGACTGGTGGACTTAAATGATAAAAATGTGGGTATTTACCATATTAAAGATTTTAAATGTTGAAGATACCTCTTAAATTGAGGGCACATTTTGTGCAATTTAATTATAATTAACTACTTATGTAGTGGACCAAAGAAATTGGTTTTAAAGCATTTGCTTTATATATTATTAATTATGAAGCTAATATATGCTTTCCTAATTGTTTTGCAACTAACCTAAGAATTAGTGATGTGTTTTTTAAATTACTAATCACGATATGTTGTTTTTTTACGTCTTCGAAATTCAAAAAGTCATTTGAACGACACCGTCGCTATTATAAAAATAACGTTTAGACCTAATTTAATGTATATTCCTCTTTTACCTTTTTCAAAATTCAAAAAGTCATTTTAACGACACCGTAGTTTTTATAAAAATAACGTTTAGGCCTTTATTAATATTTTGTTGTCTTTTTTTATATTTTATTTCCTTTAGAGGAAAAATAATTTTATTTTCTTTGGATTGGCATGCAAGAGATGCTTTGATTTGTATTTATATTTAACTACGAATAATATTTTTTCAATAACGTTGATTGGACGCATTATTTTACTGACTATTTTATCTAATTCTCAAAAAAGTTATTTGTTGTCTCACGTCAAGAGACGTAATTTCTATATTGTATATTTTTCTTGTCTATTTGACACGTAATTGAAACGTAATTTAACGTTATTTTATATTTTTTCTCAATATTACTACAACAACGACAAATTTCGTTGTTGATGTCTGCGACATTATTTATTGTAATTTTCTTTACATAGTTTCTTTAGTAGTACTCCTTCCTTGGGTCGGTTATACGACTTTTGCGTTAATAAATGGAGACCAAAGATCAGGACATCTTTGGCTCATTATTAATTCTAAGAGATATTGTAGCTTATTATATAAAAATACTTAATTTATTTTAACTAATTTTCTTTATTAATTATCTAATTTCTTACTCGTTTTACTTTCTAGCTACTTTCAAACTTGCAATTTTAGACAGTCTCTTTAATATTTATCTCATAATTAAAGGATTTTAATACAGCGGGGTTTTAGCTTGAGCAGTATGACAACTCATTAAATAAGCTTATGTCCAAAATATGGAGCGGATTGTCAACTCCTTAAAAAAGCCCTTGTCGATGAATTTGAGCGGTGGGATAACTCATTAAATAAGCCTTATATCGTAGTCCTAGTTGTAATAAGGCATTTGGCCAAGATGCAACAATTAACATCAAGTCCCTTACAGATCGGTCATGGGGTTCCTTAGCGGTTATGCCCTTTGTGTGTGGATGAATGTATAGGAATTATATGAGGTAAGCGTGTTAGGTTGGGTTAGTATGAGTGATGAGGTTAGAGTATTAGATGCGTACGTGATGTAAGTTTATAGGGATCGGTTCTGTCTTTTAAATTATTAAACTAACAGCCCGGAAAATTCGTCTAACAGAATTTTCACGAGGAAGGGGGATAATGTAGCGAGTGAAGTATTTTATTTTGTATATGTAGTGTGTGTGTAATTAGCTTTAAATTACCCATTTGCGTGTTATGTCAAAATCATTGTAAAATTCTATATCCATACAGGCATGGAATGCCATACTCATTTACGTCAACAGTCTTTTAAATCTGATTTTTAAAAAGATGACAGATCGAAAAATATTCAAAGTGAGTCTGGTTGAGATTTTCTCAAAGGAAGATATAAAATATATAAATTTGAAATTTTATATAGATACAGATAATTTATTATTTTACCTGGTGCAACTTTATCGGCGTGGACCATATATAAGAACCTGTGCTTGGAAATAGATTCGATCAAAAGGAAAGCAGATAAGGAGGTTTGATTTCCTGGATTATCTGTCGAAGGTTTGTGAGTTACCCTATAAATCACACAGAAGGTACCATATTTCTGTTTTATTAGTAAGGTCTACGAAGATCTTGATTTTTTGTGGATTGGGCCTTTTTGCCTTTATCGAATTTTTCTTTCCGTATCCTGAAAATTCGGGAAATATATGGAGTTGAAATAGATTGTCGTAAACCATTGGATTAATCACGTCGTACCACGATTTGCCAACTTTGGCGATAATAGAGTCGACCGGGGTAAAAATTGTAATACGGTCGTCAAAGTAAGAAAAGACGGCAAAATGAATAATTTCCGAAACGAAGAAGTTAAATTGTGTATGGCATAAAAGGGTTTAAAATTAATTAATTTTTGTATAGTGATCGTATAGGGAACTATAATTAAATTGTATTTACGAACTACACCTATCTTTTCATTTATCTTCCCCTGGGGAATTGAGTCTTCACAATATAGGGCATCGACCCCATCATCAAAAGGTGCTCCTGTGGGGATATACGTGTTCTATTATATCTCTATAACTCTGGGTCAATTTAAGTACAAAATGTTACGTAATAATAATGCGTTACACTAGTGTACACACACTAATAATTTTTCTACGTTGCCTACATGGGCTTTGTTGATCAAAAATAGAATCCCACCCTGGGAACGCTGATCGCCTCCTCAGTTGTGAAATCAGTGGCCTGACTCTAATGTTATCATGTCTTCTCTGTTTCTTGTGACTTTTAATAAGTCGAGTATATGTCACTTGATTTTACCTAGTTCTTCCTCTAGTTCGATTAGGCTTTCGTCTTTCCTCGGTGTCCTGTTTTGTCCACGAAAAATCGTTGGTTTCTTTACCTCCTACTGCCCTACCGTTACCGAGACTTCTACGTTTGCCTGGAATAACAGGGCTACCGGGAACTGGAGGCCATAGTGTCATGCTGGGCAGACGTTTTGGACATCGCAGCGACGCTGTTTGTCACTGGCGTGTGTTATTTGATGGCTGGCTGAGAGTGGATACACCGCCTTTGTTCGATCGTCAGAGCCCCTTCTGGTACTCAGGAGGGAGTACCACGCGCAGGCTTGATTAACAATTGGAGCCTAGTGTTGGTTTGTAGAACCCTTACTCCCTTCATAACGTCATTACACTAGGAGTTAGTAACGAAAGACTTCCGTAGAATGATAATTATTGATACTAAACAATTTTATTTGGAAGTATTTATAAGGCTCTTTTTTCAGATCTTTAGACCTCACAGTTTAAAATTTAGAGGAGTGTTGTCACAACTTTAGAGGAGTGTTGTCACAACTTTACAATCTAGTAACTCTCAAAAATAGTTATTTCGGAACCTAAAATGAATTTTCAACAACTTATTCAATAACAATTTACAGAAAGAGGTGCGCCATACAAAAATATACATTCCTCCTACTTCATAAGTATGGTGAACCCATGGCTATCCTAAAAAAACTAAAAAAAATAAGGTTAGCCTACACAGTTTTGTGTACACTGTCCTGTAAAATTTTATCAGAATCGATGTAAAGACGACAGAATTATAAGCTGTGACATAGGGACGGATGGACGGACATGACGAAATTATAGAGGTTTCTGAAAACGGTCGTTCATTCATTGACATGTTTGAAATTTTAAAAAATATATGAATATTCAATGTTGAATATTATGCACCTAGACTACAGAAAAAATAAGTATCGATTTCATTCCCAAATATTTCTGAAAATGTATGGATTGGTATTTTCAGAACCTTCGTCATGTAGCTGGACTTAGTCACTGCTGCCAGCTATCACTCTAGAAGACAAATGTTTTATCTGACTGCACTTGGATAATCACTTTTCCTTAAAAGTTAAAACATCCACAGTTTTTCAATACAAGTGTATTTAATATTTTTATTCCATTAGAAATTGCTTGCTTTATTCTACTTTTTGTAGATTTGTAATGAGCGTATGCATTTAGATGAATAGAACTAGTGTTCTACATGATCCGTTAAGTGATCAAAGTGGCGTTTTTCTTGAAATGGCATTTGACATGAATACACAGGAGAAAATAAAAATTCAGTGGCACTCTGAACCAAGTACCTACATAGGAACACCCTATAACCTTTCTGTTTAGGCAGCTTATCTTACAAGTCAGTTAGTTAAGTAGTAAGTTTTTAGAGTTCCGTAGCCAAAATCAAAAATGGGGAACCCTTATAGTTTCGTCACAGCTGTTCATTTTACAGAAAGGTTCTATCTATTTTCTTATCAAATGTCTCTGTCGTATCATCAAAATTAGCTGATTTATTTCACCTGTGTTATATACACTCATTTTACGCTAAATAATGTTGGAATTACTATTTTGTTTTTCAACACTAATATTATAAAGAGGAAAGATTTGATTGTTTGTTTGTATTGAATAGGCTCCGAAACTACTGGACCGATTTGAAAAATTCTTTTACCATTAGAAGCCGACATTATCCCTGATAAACATAAGCTACTTTTTACCGCGGGAAAACGGGTTAAAAACTTATCGGCTGAACCGATTAGGTTTAAATTTTATATGGGTATTTCAATGGTTTTCTGGATAATTTAAAAATACAGTTGGAGCTGGTAGGTAGCGCTGCTGTTGGTTTGTCAACTTCTAAACGGCTTGACCGATTATACCTACCTAATATATCATTCTATCTACACTAATATTATAAAGAGGAAAGATTTCATTGTTTGTTTTTTTTTCTATAATCGAGGGGTTGCCATAAGAATCCTACGCCGATAACCAAATTTAGGGCGGGCGAAGCTGCTGGCAGAAGCTACTACTTACATAAAAAATATACTACACTAGCGTATTTAACTATTTAACTCCATCTTTTTTCCAATAGAAATTACATCTACATATCAATTTTCATTGGCTTTACTATTTTGATGAATAGAATTCATACTTTTAAATGCTTTGAAAATAGCTTGTTATATTTATTGAAATGTCCTGAATATAATATAACGTTCTCTACAACTTTTGTCTTTAAGTTAAAGGTAAATAATGTCAACGCATTAGCCAAGGGTTAGTAGACGTTTTACTTCAGACAAAATAATTAGTTTGTTTTGGGTACTATTGAGGACTATATCTGGGTTCTCTGCTAAAGGATTATAAACTAAAGGAGTTTAATTTATGTTTTGAAGTTTATTTAGGGCTATCGTAATAAGTAAGTCGGTGGTGGCCGAAGGGTTTCGATTTCAGCCCAGAATTATCTGGTGCCCACCCCAGGATGTTTGGCTACCGATTTGAAATTCTAGGCTGAACACTTAAACAACTTCATACAAAAACAATTTTAATTATATAAATAATCTAATACCAGGGGTATCATAACATATCAAGTCGTGTGGGCCAGACGGTATACCACCAGTGGTGCTTAAACAATGTGCTCATGAGTTGTGTCATGCACTCACGCGCCTCTTTGTTTCGTGCTTTCCTACCACACTAGGTAATTTTCGGCTCCATGGAGGCCTGCGAATGTACACCCAAAAAGGGCTCTAGATCAGCCCCATCGAATGCCAGGCTAACCTCTATTACCTCTCTCCTCTCCAAGGTAATGAAGCGTGTGATCAACACACAGCTTCTAATATACGAGTACTTAGAAAAAAAAGAAGATCTGGTCAGAGACCGTCAATATGGCTTTCGCAACGGTCGCTCGACCAGTGACCTAGTGTATCTCGCACACCAATGGGCACTAGCCAAAGAAAGTTAGGGGGAGACGTTGGCATGTATCCTGGCAAAAGAGAAGGCGTTTAATCATATCTGGCAACGGGGTCGTACATCGAAGTTGCCGTCTTACGGACTACCTGAGGGTTTGTGCCTTATTGTCTGGCATACGCATGGACAAATACTGGTGTCCCGCAAGGCTTTATGCTATCTCCTACGCCGTTTACGCTATCAATGATATGTTTTCCATCAACAACATACATTGTTATGCAGATGACAGTACTAGAGACGCTTATTACACGAGCCATGCGAACATCCTTCGTTATGGAGAAAAAGTGCGGAATAAATGAAGCTGTTTACTTACATAAATTTATTTTAATATTATTAATAAAACTATAAGATCGGCATCGGGGTTCTTCAAGAAAGAAGTTATTCAATTTTTAAAGGTTTGGCAACGCGTGAGTGGCATCACTGTGCTGGGTGTTGCAAGTGTCCATAGCTTTCGGTGACCGCTTTACATCCGGCGTAAGCTTGTTTGCCACCTTTTTATATCTACAAAATTTCATGAGTCAGACTCGCACTTATTCGTTTTTTTAATATTATAAACATTGCATTGCACGTTCACTTTTACAACATCCTACCATCACACTGGAGAGAACCATTAAAATTTATTTTACGATCTAACCTAACATTACCCTGATAAGTGTGAAAGCATTACCCTTTGACACGGACATTTTATAAAAGCGGTAGCCTCTTCCGAGAGAAAGAGTCACGTGACTGACACGACAGGAAAGATAGGTAGGAATATGATAACATGTGACAAATCATTGCTTGTGGACACTTATAAGGTAGGTAAGGTTAATTAATAACACCTTGTGACAATAGCAGTTAATTTATTGACGAAATCAAGTTTACATTTCAAAGATAACTTGCATTCCCAAAAGTAAACAGCTGTGCTATCTCAGTATTTGTATTTCATTTGCTAACAAAATTGAGCACCCTAGTTGTGCAGTTAAGCAAACTGCGGCGCTGTCTCATCTCGGACGGGTCAATCGTTTAGTGACTTTATTTATTGAGCGCCTTATAATTAGACTTCCTATACAGCGTGAGTGTTTTACTTTCGGTACTATTTCATGGCTTAGCAATATTCTTGTATCGTAAACTATAGATATGCGAAATTAGGCAACGTCGACTGGATGGGTGACCGCTTAGTGGCATATTTTTCTGAGCTCCTTCGTACCTCAAGTAGGTTAGAGCACGTTAAACAGTCAGTCTTGGCCAAGTGTTGTCATTATGATCGTTCTCTTTAAGCCAAGCAGGGACCAATTCTTGTCAAGTACCTTGCTTTTTGATGCAGGGCCAGCGCACTAGTCTATGACTGTTGTGGTGAAATGAAAAACAGCAGCTGATACAACAATTCCGTTCGCTCAGATCTCTCCAATATTTTTTTTAGTTAAAACGAATACCTATTCGGAACACTAGACAGTTAGCTAAGTCGTTTCGGCGATTTCGTGACAGATAAATCACACAGCAGCTTGGGCAACGGATTGGTTCGTATCCTGACAAAGCTTAAACTGACGTAGGTCTAGATTGCAAATGTCAGAAGGTTGTTTGTTTATGTAAATACTGGGCCTTTCATTGTTATTCCAAGAGAAACGACATAGAAAAGAAATTGTACAAATAAATTAACATGGATTTGTTTACTTCACTTTTTTTTATTTTTTAGTTGTACCTGTACCTATTACTACCTAGTCGTCTCCGTGGCTTGGTTATCCCTTCGGCTGAATCAAAGGGCGTGCCTTCGATTCCCGCACAAAACAAACATTCATTATTTGTGTTTGTCTTAATACTGCGTGTTTTCTATGTATATTATTTATGTTTGTATTTACAAAAACTAAGTAAAATAATATGTATGTATCCGTTGTCTGGTATCCATATCACAAGCTTTGCTTACTTTACCTACAATATTATATATAAACTATATTTATAGACTAAAAATATTTATTTTATTTATTACTAATAGTAAAAATAATCGTCACTTATTGCTTCAAAATATGCAATACACACAAATAAAAATCAATTAACTTTAAAATATTTTGCTTTTTATTTGCAAGCTTCAACACTTCATCAGTCATGACTAGGGTTTTCGGACCCGGGTATATCAACGTTTTCAAACCCGGGTATTTTTTTAAAAATATTCATTTATTTACGACAAAATGCCGGTAGGAATTTGTAAAGTGATTTCTCCCAACATTCTATTAGTGACCGAAAGCTACGAGGCTAGGCCGGTAAATTTTATAAAAAATTGCTATCCAACTGGTGATAATAATATGAGGTTATGTTGTTTATTTTGGCGACAAAAATATAAATTTTAATTATATATCTTATGTTATGACTCATGATATAAAAGATACAGTACATTACTGCCGCGGTCCGCAAACGCAGCATAACCGGCCGATCGTGAGTTTGCAGGACGAGGCATAGGCGTGAGACACGCATCACAAAATCCGGTTATGCTCAGTTGTGGCCAAGGCTTGTATACTAGTATGTGCTTTTCTCAAACATGCGTGTAAAAAACTAAGTAATTATATAGACAACTGTATTGACAATAATTAAATAAGTTCATGTAATTTTGCCGCCAATTCACCGCGTTCAAATGTCGATTTTTTTTTCTATTTTAAATTAATTTAATGGCGCATTCTTTTTGTATTGCCAGTCCGAAATTTGAATAAATCTTTAGGTATCAATGTTCGGGTTTAAAAAGTTCATTTCTTTTATTTGACCGCTTTGAAACATTGCGGGTCGCTCTCCGATACTGAACTGTACTGCAAGTATGATTTTTTTCCAAAGAAGCTTGTACAAGATATGGTCGCATATCGTAGCATGTTTTTGAAAAAAAAAATATTTACAGATAAAAAAATATTTTAAATATAACTAACTATATTTACCTGATAAATATAATACAGTGAAGAGAAAGTAATATTTTTTATGGCTCATAGATAAATGCACTTTAGCAGTCATACAAAAAACAAAACTGAGCTGTCCAATAGTCTAATCACAAACAAACAAAATTGAGTACACTACATTATTTATAATACATTGGTTTTATGGGCGTTAAGCTAAATCGGCTGGAATATTGTTCATAAATAGAGTCCTTTGCGCTTCTACATTGGTTTAAGTTGAAATCGGCTGGAATGTTTATATCAAATAAAGTTTATTAATTTTTTGACAAAAATATGGTATAAAAGGTATATTAATTTTTTATTATTATATTTTTTATTATTTAACAATTGCAATAGGACAGTGTAATCGATTTTAAAACAGACAGATAACTTCGCGTTTGAATAGGGTGCAGCCTTAAGGTAAAAGACATTTTTCAGGTAAAACCGCGGGGCACATCAAGCAGCAAATTCAGAATGTTATACTTAAGTCTACATTAACGTTATGAAATCGTTATCAAAGCATACCACAGTCAGGATGCTGTGCTCTATACATAATAAATGACCTAATTAAGCTGCACGCTTTGCTGCCGTCGATCACACAGAAGGTTGAGCTTTGGAGCTTTAAGCAATTTCATTACAAGAGACATTTTACGACAATGGCAGCTTACCAGATAAATTTTCCAGAAAAAAAAAAAGACAAAGCCAGATTAGTTTTATTCTGATTTGAGTTTTGACAGTTTTGTTATTATTATGAAATGCAAAATGTGTCTTTATTTGGCACTTGTCAATTATAAGGGGGCCTAGCTGTGATTAATATACAATATTTTTATTATTTACCACATCAAACTGTCGCAAGAATAAAACGAAAAATAAATACCAATTTACTTACCAGAAATAATGTGATTCTTTATAGTTTTTTTCTTTTTTGCAGGTTAACAAAAAAAATCTAAAAACGAACACATCGAAAGAAAAGTTTATCTGGATATTATTATTATTATATTATTTGCACGACTTATGAGAATCACTCAGCCTTTATCCCAAACCGGCTTTGGATGTCAACTGCTTGGTCTTATATTATATTGTAAGAAAACATTAAATGAACAGTTATTTGTTACTTTTGATGCTCGTGAAGAGTATTTGTTGTGTATCGTTTAACTTGGTACATGCAACTAGTTACTTTGTAATGTGCTCTTAATTTACCCAATAGAGAAAATACAAACTTGACAAAACAGAGTACCTATCCTAAATTAATTGCTTGGGAGTCGATACGACCATTGAACAGTTTAATGCCACAAAATCACTTTCCCAAATCAAACAAAAAAAATTAGGAAAAACAATTTTATTTCTCGGTACTGCGCTGTCAGTCGCCGAGCTGACACACACTGTATTTTTTTAACTTACGAACACTGTATAAAATACACACCAAATAAACATACTGAAAACACAAAATTATAACAAGGAAGTCCTTTGAAAGAACCCTTGTCGCTTCATGAATATACAGAACCACCCAACAGCAGGTCTTCTATCCATATATTTATCACCCCTAAACATAAAAATGTTGAACACTGGTAATGATCTATATACCTGCCTACACACAGCATTTCATATTATTTTGTATAAGTATTTAGTTATTTAGGATAAGCTTGCCTGCTTCCGACTTTTCATAACTTTACCTGTATATCATACAATATTTGAATTGTAATTTTTTGTAAGTAATACAGGCAGACATGCACAGCTATGCAACAGAGTTAATCAGGCAAGCTTATCTCTAATTAGCGATTTCTTCCAGCTTATGTCTAATCAGGACCAATATAACATCAATTAAATAAGGTAAACATTGTAAGTACATTACAAATGCTAAGATTTTAACATAAAAATACTGTACCTTAAATGAACTTTATCTTTAATTTTTCGGCAGAAATATCTTAAAGTTTGGCATTCCTTTTTGTTATGAATATGATTTCTAAAAATCATTAAAACTTTGTTTTTTAACAAAGTTCTCACGCATTGTTCGAAACAAAAATGAATGCAAAATAATCTGTATTCTATTAAAACTTGTGAAAATCTTAACTTAGCTTTTACTTTTAATAAGCTGAATCGCTCTTGTAAATTGATAATTTTGTACAAAAAATCTACGAATATTTCCTTAAAAACTTACACAAAGAAAAACTTATACAATAAAATATTTATTAAAAAACTCAAACAAATAAACTCTAGTAAGTAGATATGTATACCATGTGGGTATTTAAACAACACTACAATGCTATTCAATTAAAAAAACTTTCGAAAATGATTTATTTAGGTGAGTGTAAACAGAAAGCACGGATAAGGTAAATCGTTTGTCAAAGAACATATGTAAAATTATATTAGAGCATATTTTAGTGAACTAACGTTTATATTTTTACGTTTCTTAACAATTTTTTTTTTTGCTTTTCGCTCCTAATTTAAAGTTTTTTCTGTTTTTGGCCTTCAACTTTAACATTGGTTTGTTATAAGTCTATTTTTTGTCTCAATCTTAACAACTATAATTTATTTATGTCATAATTTTTCAATTTGCAACCCTGCATGCAAACTTGAATATATTTTAAATTGATTTATTTCAAAAACAAAAATAGACTTAGTTTGCACTTGTAATCAAGCATCATAATTAATTCAACATAGGACTCCTCCTTAACTTAAACTTAATTCAAGAGTAAGTAATCCTTTGCGACTGACCCTTATTTCAAGTAAAGTAATACGAGTTTGTTCACTTAGTTGATAATCTGATCCTAAGTAAACAAATTAGTTTCTCTTAAGTGTAAAGTTTGCTAACCAGCAACACCTACTTTTGTGACTTCTTAAAGTGAATCCAAACATCATTTTTTTATACAAACTGTGTCACACCTAATATATCTTTAAAGCGCTAGTTACCATAACCGAAAAATGCATATTTAGTTCTACAATGCCCATGAATTATTAATAAATAAAGTTTTTATCGAAATAATTAAATGTTTCATACATTTCATTAATTACAAAGTAGGTAGTGATGCTGGCCTAGGGGTTTCGATTTCACTTTTTGTCCTGAGTAGCTGAGGTTCCCTCCTGATAATGAAAATCTTTAAGAGATACTTACATACATATTTAACTTGCTAGAGAAGTTCCTATAATTTGAAACCTACCGATTGCCATTTAGAATTTCTCTTCAGCAAGACGTAAGTGGCAGTCTTATTTGTTAAAGACTTAGCTCATTGTAATGTTTTAGGCAAAATAATTTGACCTTGTATAAGCTTAAGACGGCAGATTTTATTTATTTACGAGCTTTTGCCAGTGGCTCTAGCCGCCTTAAATTTGGTTATTGGTGTGGTATTTTTACGTCTGCTCCTTAATTATACTAACGAAGTTGCTTTTTCGTTAATTTTCGGGATATTAACTATCTTATGACCTTCCCGGGGACTCAAACTATCTCCATACCAAATCGCATCTAAATCGGTTCAGCGGTTTAAGCGTAAAGAAGTCACAGACAAACTGCTTACTTTCGCATTTATAATAGTAGTATATTTTTATTGACACTAATCGCACTCTAAGATATACATATCTATATTCTCCTGATATTATTTGTAACACATCTAGGACTATTGATTAAGAAAAAGTGATATGTTTAACATGTAAAACCTTTTACCAAGACCTTCGAACTTAATGAGTTTTTAATACCTGTACGAGACTCCCACGTAGCTAACGATGCCGGCGTTGAAACGGCCCTTTATAGACTCAATATTACATTTTATACTGATAAGTTAAACTTATATTTAGGTTTCATTAGAACCATACACAGAAGAAAGTCCAGAAAGGAACCGTTAAAGAACGTGTCTCCTATTTACGAGTATGTAGATGACGGTGTACAACGTGTTTTGACTATAGATAACCGAGCGGCTCATGCGCGCGGTCGGCTCCCTACGCAGATCTGTAATAAATTGTGGTGTAATGGCAAATGCAAGACATTTGATAAAGGAATTACGAGGCAATATGATTGTAGCAACAAGCATCACCGCGTGATGATCGTAATCATCGTGCCGAGGCCGAACAGCTCGCTCCTATTCCGCGGATCCCAAGGATATGGACGGATTTGCCTAAAAAATGTTTAAAAGGTAACAGTTTCCTGTAAAGATATCGTTTGCCCTTACAATAATTATATCCCAGAGACAAGCTTTCTCGATGGTTGGATCGACCTAAGGAAAGAGTGCTTTTGTCATGGGCATTCTCATTTCTCTGAATATGTTGCCCTTTCTCGAGTAGGATCTCCTGAAAATCAATATGTTTTGTTGCCACCTACTTTAAACGTGTACAGTGAAGCTGTAAGATAAATCTTAGAAAATATAAAGTAAAAACCAATAAAATTAAGTGAAGCCTTGAAATAAAAATATAAAAAAAATGTAAATAAAGATATGTAAAAAATAACATAACCAAAAAAAAATTAAGCCCCTTAAAAATAAAATAAATAAAACAACAAAAGCATTATATATTAAACTAGCTTTTGCCCGCGGTTTCACCTACCCTAAATTCGGTTATCGGTGTAGGATTTCAACGGCAACTCATCAATTTCAAAAAACCTATTTACACTTGACGGTTTCAAGTAGCCTCTGTCCTTTCTCGGGACTCAAACTAACTCCATGTCAAATTTACCCGCAGTTCCATCCACTATAAATTCCGTTATCGTTAAGGATTAGAACGGCAAGTCCTCAATTATAAAAAAAACGGACCCACACTTGACGTTTTCAAGTATCATATGTCCTTTCTCGGGACTCAAACTATCTCGATGCCAAATTTCCTCGTAATCGAAGCTGCGGTTAAAACGTGAAAAAGTAAAAGATAGACAGACAAACAGACAGAGATACTTTCACATTTACAATATTAGTATTGATGTAAAATATAAAATAAATTTGGGGATTCAAAATAGGTTTCTGGATAAAAATATTAAATTTTATAACAAAAATAACTATTTATAGCAATTTGAAAAAAAAAACAACTTATGGCCTGCATACATACACGAACAAGATACATTTACATTACGTTTATCCCAAATAGTTTAAAAAGTAAACGTCCACCCGTGCGAAGCCGGAACCGGCCGGGTTTAAGTTTTTTATAAATCTCTTTTTTTTCTACGCACTAATTTCTGGTCCATACCTTCATCCTTTAAACCTATATCGGTATATACAATATGATTATATTACAGATTCACGTCGGGGCATAGGTTGCTGCTTTACAAGTCGCAAGTCCGGCCCCATATGGAGTACTGCTGCCATCTCTGGGCGGGTGCACCCGGATACCAGCTTGGCCCTTTTGACTCGGTTCAACGACGGGCTGTGAGAATTGTCGACGATCCCAAACTCACTTACGGTATCGAGCCCTTAAGTCTGAGGAGAGACTTTGCCTCCCTGTGTGTGTTCTACCGCTTGTACAATGGATTGTGTTCTGAGGAATTGTTCGAAATGATGCCCACGGCTACTTTCTACCATCGCACCGCTCGCCATCGACAGGGAATTCAGTCTCACACTTTAGAACCGAAATGGTCGCGTACAGTGCGGTTTCAGAGAAACTTCCTCCCGCGAACGGTTGGGTTGTGGAATGAGCTCCCTGCCAAGGTTTTCTCCAAGGACTACAGTATTGGGTTCTTCTAGAAAGAAGGGCGTGGGTGATGCCCCTGGTGTTGCAAGCGTCCATAGGCTACGGTGACCGTTTACCATCAAGCGGACCGTAGGCTTGTTACCACCGTAGTGGTATAACAAAAAAACTGTAACTAACCTTCAATGCAAATTATTTTCCACTTTCTGTAACAATATACCAATTATTTTTCACTTATTTTAATAATATACAAATTATTTTCCACTTATTGTTACAATATATAAATTATTTTCTAATTATTGTATAAATAAACAAATTATTTTCCACTTAGTGTAACAATATGCAAATAATTTTCAACTTAGTAATAATATACAAATTATTTTCTACTTAGTGTAACAATATACAAATTATTTTCATCTTGGTGTTATAATGTACAAATTATTTTCCACTAAGTGTTAACAATTTACAAATTATTTTCCACTTGGTGTTGTAATATACAAATTATTTTCCACTTAGTGTAACAATATACAAATTATTTCCAACTTAGTGTAACAGTATACTTTTCTAAATCAACTTTGATAGTTTGATATTGTGTACCGGACTAATAGCTTACTTTATACTTGATAGGCCTAGTTTATATACTAAATTGATAATAAAATCCTATTCAACCTTATACGTCCACACTGTTAGGGCACGGCCAATACCTCCTCATCTAGTGCGATTTAGGCCTCAGTCCATACGCGGGCCTAGTGCGGATTGTAGATTTGACATACTTCTTTTTTTTTTGACGTATGCAGGTTAACTAACAATGATTTCTTTCACCGAAAAGCCAGTGGTGATAATAATTAATGTACTTCGGAAATTAAGAAAAATACTTTTTAGTACACGCCGGATTCGAATCTCCCGAAATCCGAAATTGAAACCCCTAGGCCACAACCGATCTATGTTCTGATAATTACATAGCTACATCATACTCTAGCTTTATCTGACTAAACACATATTGTACTTGACATATGTAGCACTAACAATCTTATCAACTATCTTGGACACTTTCTCAGCTCAAGTGTAGGACAACCAGTTTTAAATAATTGTATGCCAAATGCCAATTATGTTAATATAATGAGAAGTTTAATTAAGTCTGACAAAATCACTCCATCCTCTACATTAGTAATATTTATCGGTAACAGGGGTAATGTAAATAAAAGTGAATTAAGACTATATTATAATAGTATAAGCGCACTTAAAGTAAAAAAAATTGTAATGTTTACATTTCCCTATTGTAAGGGTTTGCCACAGGAGGAAAACAACCTTAGATGTGAGTTAAATTTAGCTTTGCATACTATGTCTAGCAATAACAATAACTTTCATGTGATAGATACTAACAGTATTTTTAGACATAATTATATAAGGACAAGACATAAATATTATCTCACACACCATTGTACCAGAGTGGTAGCCTTGTCGCTATCATTTTATATTAATACCACAGCCAATAATTTGGCTAAACAATCTGCTTTTATTGAGCAGTGTAATTATAGTAGCGTAATTGACATTTCAGCCAAGTATTTGGCTAAACAACCTGCTTCTATTGAGCAGTGCAATTATAATAGTGTAATTGACATTTCAGCTAATCATTTAGCTAAACAACCTGCTTCTATTGAGCAGTATAATAATTTGACATGTAATAATTTAAATTAAATTTTCAGACAACAAAGGACCACTTTGGCATATTATATAATTCCAACATTAATAATGATTATATTAAACAATCTATGTCTACTCAAGTTTTATGCAAACAGAAACAAAAAAATAAACTTTGTCATACTAAAAATAATATTCCATTGAACCTGGTGCATCAGAATATACAAGGAATGTCTCAGAAAGAACTAGAAATTGAATTGTTCATAAACTGCCAAAAGATTGACATTTTATGTATCACTGAACACTGGCTACGCAGCCATCAGTTTATGTTCAATTTCACTAATCACCAGGTGGGAAGTTCATTCAGCCGAGTAAATGCTATCCATGGTGGCTCTTTAATTTTAGTTAATAAACAGCTAAAGTTTAAGGAACGTGAAGACATTGTGAGCCTCTCAGTTGAGCGAACTGCCGAGCTGTCCTGTATAGAAGTTGAGCATCTCATTGTTGTGAGTGTATACAAGCCGCCTTGTGCAATTTATGATAGTTTTGAATTAGTTATGGAAGAAGTGCTGAATAAAATCAGCAATTCCAATAAACAAATCATTGTTTGTGGAGACTTCAATATAAACATTTTGGAAAATAGCTCATTAAGCACCAGATTGCTTGCCTTATTTCAGTCTTTTAATTTAAATAATTTGTTTTGTGAACCAACTAGAATTGCTGTATCCAGTGCCACTTGCATAGACAATATATTTACTAACATAAAACCAATTCAAAAATCAATTATAAGCAATCTAGAGTCAGATCATTGTGGACAGTTAGTGGTTTTAGAAAGAAAGAATAGTATTACTAAAAAGGAAATTAAATTTATACCAATAACAACTAAACGGGTTGAATCATTTAAATCTAACTTAATGCATAAACTTCCAGATTTGCTTTATAATGGCGACCCAAATGATATGTACAATACTGTTCTTGACACTATTACTACATAGTATAATAAAATATTTACTGCAAAAAAGAAACTTATTTCCAGTCGCTTTAGTTTTAGTGAATGGGCTACCCCAGGTATTCATAAAAGTAGGCGTAAACTGTATGAATTAATATAATTAATAGCCAAATATTTAGGGAATATTTAAAAAAATACTCAAAAACCTTTAAAAGGTCTGTCTTGTTGCAAAAGCAATTCACCTCAGACATAAAGTAAAAAATTCAACAAATAAAATAAAAACTACATGGAACATAATAAATAATGAAACTGGTAAGGCTAGGAATTCTTGTCAGGACTTTGAGTTGATTGTAGATGATGCTAGTTTTAAAACAAATTCTGAGGTAGCAGTTGCCTTTGAACAGTTTTTTAGGAATATCCCATTCAAAACAACTGAACATCTAAACTCAAGTCCAATCTTAGCAGAATAATTATTAAAAACTAGTATTCCTGAATGTAACGTTCCCTTTGTATTTAAAAACATAAGTCCTACGGATATCATTAATACATTTAAAACATTAGAAATTAAAAACACCACAGACCTTTGGGGACTTTCTGTAAAAACTATAAATTCAATTATTCATGTTATAGCACAACCCTTAGCTATTATTTTTAATAGTTGTGTTGATAGTGGTGTGTTTCCTGATGAGATGAAACTTAGCAAAGTTATACCTCTTTCTAAATCAGGTAGTTCAACAGATCCTAATAATTTTCGGCCTATTTCAATACTACCTATACTCAGTAAAGTTTTTGAAAAAACCATACTTTGTCAAATGTTAACCCATTTCTGTATTAATGAGCTACTTAGTAGTAAACAGTTTGGCTTTATGAAAGACCGTTCCACAACCGATGCAGGAGTGGCACTATTAAAAAATATATATAACGCCTGGGAGGATTCGCATGACGCCCTTGGAGTGTTTTGTGATTTATCTAAGGCATTTGACTGTGTTCAACATGAAAATCTTATCAGGAAGCTACATCACTATGGTATTAGAGGCAAAATCTCGACCTTTCGACATCCTATATGAGTAGGAGAGTACAGAAAATAGATGTCAACGGTGAAAGATCTCCGGGATCAGCAGTCACTATGGGAGTCCCTCAAGGCTCAATTTTAGGTCCTTTTCTATTTCTTATTTACATTAATGACCTCCCATATAATGTAAAAAACCATGACATTGACTTATTTGCTGATGACACCTCTTTGCTTTTTAAAGTTAAGAGACGACAGACATGTTATAATGAATTAAATAATGCCCTTTCTAAAATTGTAAATTGGTTTAACGCTAATAATTTATTACTTAATGAAAAAAAAACCAAATGTGTTAAATTTACATTACCAAATGTTAGTCAGAGACAGACATGTATTAATATTAATGGCGAGCAATTAGAACTTGTTAATTCAACAGTCTTTCTTGGCATAACGCTGGACTCCAAACTTCAATGGGGTCCTCATATTCATAACCTAGCCAAAAAACTTAGCTCTGCTGTGTATGCGATCAAGAAAATAAGACAATTGACCGATGTCGACACTGCAAAAATAGTATATTTTAGCTATTTCCATAGTTTAATGACATATGGTATCCTATTGTGGGGTAGCGCTGCTGATGTAAATACAATATTTTTGTTGCAAAAAAGGGCAATTCGTGCTATTTATAAATTAGGATCTAGGATATCTCTAAGGGATAGGTTTAGGGAAGTAAAAATTTTAACTTTAGTGTCGCAGTACATATATGAAAATCTTTTATTTGTACATAAAAATATCAATAGTTTCAGCAAGAAAAGTGACGTTCACAAAGTAAATACTAGAAGTAAAAATAAGCTGTTGGTGCATGATACACGTCTACACAAAATAAGTAACTCTTTTATGGGGCAATGTATACACTTTTACAACAAAGTTCCCAATAAAATTCAAAATCTATCAATAAGTAAATTTAAATCTTTTATCAAGCAGGTACTTTGTAAAAAGGCATACTACAATATTTCAGATTATGTAAATGATAAAAATCCTTGGGACTGATGATGCTCAATTACAGGATGCATAGGTAAACCAAATTAAAATGGAAAAAACATAAAATTGTACGACTAAAATTTTTTTATATAAAACATTAATTGTATTTTAGTTTATTTGTATTATTGATATTGTTTTTAAAAGAGTAACTATCGAGTTTCTTGCCGGATTCTTCTCGGTAGAAATCAACAACATTGTGAACCGGCGGGAAGGTGGGAGGGTTCAAAAAATAATATTTTATAACTTTGACGATTCAAAAGTGATTGTAAAATCCTTATTTGAATAAAGCATTTTGACTTTGACTTTGACTTATCTGTTTTGGTCTATTTGCAATATTTAAAATGATTTTCCGTGTCTTTTTATATAATAAATATAAGTAGACACAGAAAATATAAGTTATATTTGCATGTAAAATGAGTCATCAAAATATAATGTAAGTATTAACCTACATTACCTACATTGATAAGATCTGACAGAATAATAAACAAACGCAATGTACGCCACCTTTGCCACCTGCGAGTACCCTCGGATCCTGTTTGAGCTTACGCTACGCTAAAATTAACATAATAATTTCGTGTTAGGGCTTTCAGGTAATGCCTTGAGCCCCTTGAGCCTGATTGTATTAATTCTAAGTCTCCACAGACATTTAAATAAATTAAAAGGTAATTGTCTCATGTGAGAACAAACGTTATCTTATTTAATTGATGAAATCTAGATTTTCTCGCTCAAATATGAAAATCAGAACTATAAAATTAGAAAATCGTATTTCAATATCTATTTTATGAAGAAAGGAATATAACTCTTTATTTTCAACAGATATTGGACTAACCAAATTTGCCCGCGGTTATTTCGGTTAAACCTACCCACCCTAAATTCGGTTATCGGTATAGGATTTCAACGGCAACTCCTTAATTATAAAATAAAAAGGACTGAACCGTGGAAAATTTTACTAGGGCGGGAACTCTCGGCATGAGATTTTCAAACTTTAGAATTTTTTAACTAGCCTTATGGACAGAATTAGATAGACATTTTTTTTCGACCAAGTTTCCAAAGGAAACCGTTTTGAAGATGCAACGGGATGACTTAATTTTTTTGTACAGGGATAAGATAGGATTGATGGGTATATACTTAAGATGGTAAAACCTAAAGCACTTTTCCTGCAAGTCTTAACGGTACAACGGGGTGATTTGATTTTGATATAGTATCTAGCGGGACAGAGAAAAACGTGGTATTTTCTTAGATCAAATAAATAAAGTTCAGATAGAACCTCTACGACAACGAAGAGAGACCGAATCAAAACTGCAGCTCGCCGTGTAAATACATTACATACATACATTTTTACTTGAAACTTTGATATTTTTGATAACGTTGTTTTCGAGGCGCCGACAAAAGCTCGACTGACAAGGCAAGTACCACACCTTGTAAACGTCTGCATGTAATTGTATATGTACACGGCGAGCGGTAGTTTTACTGGCCTTACTTCGTTGTTGCAGAGGTTCCATCTGAACTTTTATATTTGATATGAGGGAATTATATAGAATATTTTTTTCCCGACCTTACATCCAAAAACCAAAAGACTTTAATGTTACGTAATTCGTTACAAACAGAATAAATAATGGTAAAGTTAAAATGAAGATTAATAATGTGATAAACCACATATATAACATACTCGGTTTACATAAGCGTTGTCAAACACAGTGTAACGAATCATGTGTGATGAGAAATCTGAGTTTGTGATCAGTAATAAAATTCAAACATGCTTTATTTGTTCAAGAAAGTAGCAATTTAGAATAAATTGACGAAGTTTATTTGAAGACACTTTGGAAGAGCTTCTATGATAAAAAATGCTTCATAAACTGACGCTAGACGATTCGATTTGTGAATTTTGCAATATAAATATTTTATCAGGGAATCTACATATCCTAAAATAATCTTAAAAGCTAAATATATAATTTAATCTTAAGATTTAAGAGCAGGACACGCGCAAGGACATAGTTTGGCTATGCAGCGAGGTAATGCTGCCAGCATTTTAGGCGCTATACCACAAGGTACTTATTTAGATGAGGTATTCTTTTTATAATTTTTCATTATCTATATACTTAATAATTTTAGTTTATTTAATTTTGATATTCATTTTTTGAGGTTTTATTTTATTTAGATATAGTTACGTAGATTATTAATATTATTTAAAATTACTAGATTAGCAAATATCAAATAAGTTATTTAAGTATTAAAGTCGCGCCAACACGCTGTAAGAAAAGCGGTTTTCTGAAAAGAGTATCTTTTGAACAAATTAAACCAAATACAATGTTAAGAACGTACCTAACAAAGTCACTTAACTTTTGAAATGTTAATATAGTGATGTCAACTTCCCAATACCGTAAAGTTCATAGATTTGTTAGTCCAAAATTCCTATGTTGTAAAAGTATGTAGGTCAATTCCATGTAAAGGGAAATTGTTTAAGAAAAGATGGTAGCCCAAGGATTTTGATTTCCCCTTGCGGATCTTGAGTGGTGGAGGTTCGAGCCCGACGTATGCCAATGAGTATTTTTCTAATGTCTTAAGTACAAACTTTGATTATTCAGACCACTGGATTTGTGTCAAGTCCACAATCCGCACTGGGCCAAAATGTGGACTATGGCCCAAATCACCCTCCTTGAGGGTACGCCGTCCCCAACAGCGAGGACGTATAAGGCTGATAAGGACTGCTAGAAAAGGCATTCTTAGATATCCAAAAAAAAACGGTTTTATCCAATATTTAGCCTGTATCAGCAGGAAATTGAATTTTGTCGTAAACTCGTATTATCTCTACCTGCATCGTTAACCACGTAGCGCGTAGGTATGTCGTCAGTTACTCGTATTAAATACTCTTTCAGTTCAGCCGTGTCGAACGTTGTACTTGACCTTAATTACAAATGCTAAGCTACGTATTGATAACAAAAATAAAATATGTTTTGAGGCTGTAGCTAGAAATTATATTGTAGTTATCAATGTATACGTTTTATTAAAATACCGCTATGTAAAATTTAAAACCAATATTTTGTAACAAGCAATTTGTTCTTCGTTCTAGTATTAACACCATCATAGACACAAGTTAACCAGCCAGGATGACCAGCTAGATAGAGTTTACAATATTCCAGAAACTGCTTGGAAAAAGTATTGGAATTTAAAAGAAATTATTAAGCTATTCTTAAAAAGATATAAACATAGAAATAAAGAGTAAACTTTATGACACAGTTATCCTACCATGCCTAACTTATGATTGTCAAACATGGTCCTTCCGTAAGAAAGACGAAAATTAATTAGCTATACATTAAAGGAAAATGGAGAGTAGTATGTTGGGTATTAAATTATCATATAAAATAAAAAATAAGAGAGAGAGAACAAAAGTAACTGACATACTAGAAAAATAATGGAAATGGGCGGGTCATGTGTGCAGAATAGCAAACGACAAATGAGCAGGAAACTAACAGAATGGGGACCAAGAGAAGGGCAGAGAGGAAGAAGTAGACCGAAAAAGCGATGGGAGGACATATTTACAGAACGATGTGGACCAGATTGGAGAAGACAAGCTAGGGACAGAGAGAACTAGAGAAAGCTGGGGAAGGCCTACGCCAAAGAGGTGATTTCTAAAAATTAAGTGCACGAATAATATATTATTTATAATAATGTAAAGTAAGATTGTGGTAGAATAAAGGCAATTTTTGTTTATTATTTTTATTTATGTAACAAAGGATATATTCTTCATATTCTTCTACGTCGCATCCCAACTTTCTTACTTCTAATAATTAGTTAATTCTAGATATATTTCTATTGAAAATAACGATCTTATATTTAAATTTCCTATTTTTTAATACGATCGTGTCTCTCAATTTCGTGCTCAACTCAAGTGGCTCCCAATTTGACTTCGCCGGAATACTCTTACACTACTTTATAACATACTATTCAATGCATCAACTCCTTACTATTTAAGATAACGATTTCAATTTATTTCCTCTTCTACACTTACAATTCGCTTGTCCACTAGTCTTCTTTTAAAAACACCAGCTCACAACACTAATTTTTGTAATCGTTCTTTCACAGCTATGGAATTCTCTTCCACTGACTATTAGGCGCTCACAATCTGTAGCTATTTATAAAAACCAAATTAAACAACATTATCTTTTAATCTCAAACTCACAGTGTTAAAATTGTCTTATTTTGTGTTTGTTATTTTGTTACCGAGCGAGCTCGCCAGGAGGCAAGGGACGCTATGGCCCACCGGCCTTTAACGCCGGCTACGGCCGAGGTGGCCACAAATTCCCAAACTAACTTGTAAATTACGTAAATGGTGGTAGGTACGGAACCCTCGGTGCGCGAGTTCGACTCGCACTTGGCCGGTTTTTTCTTTTACTGTGGCCTTAACCCGTCAAAAGATAATAAAAAATATGTATAAGAACATAATATTGTGAAGATGACTGTGCTGCGAATGTGTGTTAAAAAATATTGAGCATCAATTCGAACAAGGTACAAGTAATGTAAGGTAACGTAGGTGTTATTCATTAAAATATGATGCAGCTTATCCAACACTTGCCTTAAGTTTCCCGTATGTCATTACTTCCCAGAATTCATGCCTTATAGCGACACTACCGAATGATGTAATAATACAGTGTTTTTTTTTCAAAATCAATTGGTTCAATTCCTGGCTATGAATATTAATTTTTCAAAAATCCAATGATGCCATTTTATTTCTCATCTAAATCGGGCCCGAGACTCCTTCGAGTAATTTTCGCTATTCCTCATAGTTTCGGATTTGGCCATGCACTCCCACTTGAAAAATCATTCTGTATATAAACAAACACTCGTATGTCTGTGACTATATTCTTACCTACCGTTTTACCGTTTTTGTTTAACGTTGTTATACTTAATTAATTAATTAATTTGTGTTTTTAAGAAGTTATGGAAGATTATAGCAATTTCTCGAAATAGGGATTTAGTTTACAAACTTAGTTATACTTATTATTTCTTTATTAATAATGATGGAACACACGTAAAATGTTGCTTCAAACATTTTGTAGTCACCGAACCCTTTTTACAATATATCAAAAGAAGCATATTTGAATAGGCGTTTTTAAAAACGCTGTAAAACTGTGCAACGGAACGCACCTCGTAGCGTAACCGGTTCACAATGGCAACATTCCACCGCTTCGAACGACATTTTGTTCGAAGGTTGTTTCGATTGATTGTGAGAATACAGCAAACGCGAAAATGATGTCGACGATCGAAATTTTACAGTCGAGATTGTGCCTTCCAGATAATCTCTAATATCTCGGATGAAGTGAGAATTAGGTCCCTGCTCTGCATCCTCGGCGCCCGAAGCAATTTTGACACTCGTTTCACTGAAGAGTGGCGTCCCACACTAGAGCCCGGCCCCGCTATCGATTACATTCAGGGAAGGAGTGTCAGACCATCTGGTCTCTTGCCATCGTCTCGTATCACCACGAGAGAGGCTCAAAAACAGATGGAATATTTATAGTGGCAAGGGCTCTTTTGATTGTGTCGTTTAAAGATCTATGACGAGAAAATCTACCGACACTGTTTTGGCATGAAAGCCCACGAAGGCCTAGCTTATCCACAAAGTTACCACACGGGCAATTATGGGGATGAAATACATGTACTCTAAGACGAATTGCTATCGCGATCCTAAAACTGTCGTTGTCAAGTATTGTCCAGGGATGGAAAAGGGTGAAGCCAATAACCGGACTGTTTTACTGAGATAGCTTTAAAGCGTGCTTTGTTACGATCGCTTACACAATATTGCATCAAACCTTCGTGCAATGCCTGGAGTATCCCAAAGTGTTTGACGATTTAGTGCCTCTGGGTTATCTACGCCGGGACATAGAGCCTTTCACTCTTCTGTAGCTTCTATCATGTATGCAATATGAGTGTTTTCGACTTTCAAAATTTTCTTACACAAATAATAAGCGCTATTTTTGACGAGAGGAATGCAGGCAAAGCAACATTTGATATTTTAGCATGGCAACGCCATCGATAGGCAAACAGTACTGGTCCCAAGCTGATTGAGGTAATGATAAATGAAAAATATTCTATCAAATTGATCTATCAAACTAGGAAATTTCCAAATTGGACTTGGGCGTAATAAGTAAATAAATTTTGGAACAAACATACAATATTTGAGAATAATGAATACAGTATGTAAATTTAAAATGCCCAATTTTTAGGGTTCCGTACCCAAAAGGTAATTAGCCCTATTACTAAGACTCCGCTATCCGTCCGTCCATCCATCCGTGCGCCCGACCGTCACCAGGCTGTATCTTATGAACCGTGATAGTTAGACAGTTGAAATTTTCACAGAAGATGTATTTCTGTTGCCGCTAAAACAACAAATACTAAAAAATATAATAAAATAGATATTTAAGGAGGCTCCCATACAAAACACGCGATTTTTTGCTTGATTATGCTCGGTTTGGCTAGAACGACTAGCAAAAAGAAAAAAGCAATTGGAAATAATATAATGTCCGACGCAAAGCATCAATCATTGACTGCTTACACAAGTCAAAAAGGAAACGGATGTAATGTATTTCAGCGATCCACAACTCATAAATAATTCTATGTTTATTTTGAATTCATCAATTTCCTGTGTCATTATAATAGAATAGGCATGAGAACAAAAAAAGACGATTTCATATTTAAATTATTTTACATAATGAGGCGTTTTACCTATAAATAAATATTAAACAACGTATATAGACATAAGTATAGATTGTATGTATATCTTCCTGGTTGAATTCCCTAAAAGGCCAGTGGCCAAGACAAACCAAAAAGAGACACCTTAGGGATACATGGACTGTCACGCTGCACTACAGTATATAGTGTATCATGGTACACACCGAGTATTTACGTATACGCTACTTTTGGTGAGATGGATAACCTAAAACAATATGGATTCATGGCCGTGTTACAATCAACTCACATACATTTGTTTATTTCATATATATGAATATTTATGAAATAAACAAATGTTTTTTTCATACGTATGCATGCGATTATTATATACAGTCTATTTAGGCCCACGCGGGCCCAGTGCGGATTGCGGACTTAAGACATATATCTCGTATTTTTTTAGATTTAAATTTAATCCAACTTAAATGGATAAGTATTTTTTAGGGTTCCGTACCCAAAGGGTAATTAGCGGTACCCTATTACTAAGAAATCGCTGTCCGTCTGTCACCAGGCTGTATTTCATGAGCCGTGATAGTTAGACAGTTGAAATTTTGACAGATATATTTCTGTTGCCGCTATAACAACAAATACTTAACATCAGAATATAATAAATATATTTAAGGGGGCTCCCATACACAAACGTGATTTTTTTGCTCGATTTTGCTCGATCTTAAAAACAGCAACAGGTAGACGCTTAAAATATTCACAGAATATTTAGTTATATAGTCACTTTAAAAATAAACAATTAAATTAAAATAAAAAAAATATTTAAGGGGGGCTCCCATACAACAAACGTGATATTGTGCCGTTTTTATAGATAATGGTACGGAACCCTTCGTGCGCGAGTGCGACTCGCACTTGGTCGATTTTTTATTAGTGATGTCAAGAACTCGATGAAACAAAAATACTACGAATAACAATTAGAAAATTCTCAAATTAATTAATCATTTAGCTTAATTTCTCAAAAATAAAATTAGATTTTTTGACTTTGGAAAGTCATTTAAAAATTGTATATGAATTGTTGTTTGTTAACTAAATTTTATTATTGATTTGTGATTTTTTTATGTGTCGTTCCAAAATGTGTCTGGTATATAAACGTTATTAATGTCGTGAGAAACCATACATAGGATATCTAGAATTTCATTTTATTATTTAAATATAAGTAGATAACTAGCTAATTGATTTAAAAAATAGGTTCAATGAGAATTTTTTGGTACAAATAGGATTCGTGTCTTTTTTATTGACATTTTGAAAACATGTCGAGATTTACATCAGTGATTTTTGTGAATTACTTTTGCGATTCTAAAATTAATGGTTTTGGTTTGTACTAGTACGTGATTTAGTACACTTTAAGTTGGATAAAGGTTTTTTTTATGAGATCATAACCTACTGTACGGTTTCTGATGACAAAGATGCATTAGGTTACAAATATTTGAATATTCGAATTTGTGACCGACATCCGATGATCAACCGATATGAAGGAAAAAAGGTGGTACATAGGAGGCATGGACAGGTTTTAAACTTGGACAGACATGTTTCGGATCGAGGAAACATAAAGGTACCATTTTAAGGACACTTAAGACCTGTAGCTTAGGGTTGGGGAAGGGAGTAGAAAATGTATCTATGTATGTGTATATGTTTTAGGATAGAACTGGTTGAAAGACTTCAGGAGGCTTTGTTTGATCCAGGGTAAGATGTTTGTGTTAAAGAGTCCTAATCCAGATTGAGAGATAAATAAGAAAGTGTAAATCGATATTTTCAGTGTATCTATGAGATATATAATTAATATTATTGATCTGGATCAGTTTTCTTCAAAGTAATGTGTAAGTAGTCGGGATACAGATTCGTCCTTTCTTTGGAGAGTTCAGTTATTAATTATTAAATTACTCATTATGGAGACAATTAATTTTAGAAGTTTTATTTTTGATTTCTCTAACATTTTCTTTTATGTAGTTCGAAATGTTTCAATTTATGGGCTTGAACAAAAAATAAAGAAAAAGATATTTGTTACAATTTAATACTGTGATAAATATTTATATCTCAATCAATTAAAAAAAAAGAAAGAGTCTTGTAACACATTAACACTGTAATAAATATCTATATTCAAATCAATTTTAAATAAAAAAAAGAGAAACCCAGTATTTGGGTAAAATTTTACTCTTTTATCGTATAAGCTTACTTAGACAATGACTATAAAGCTTAGACAATTACTGAAAGGGGTACGATCAGAAGTTCAACTTTGACCGAACAAATGATAACCTAAACAGTTTTAGGTGGCATTAGTTGGTCTAGGATTTGTCATTTTCTTCTCTGTTGTTGCGTATTATTATGCAGGTAGGATCCCCCAAATAAATAACGAGCCGGGGGACCCTGACTTACCGGTGAAACGTGAAAATTCTAATCACTCAAAATACTTATTGTTAATCTGACTGAGAGATAGATTCTTGAGTGAGAAATGTTTTTCTTATTGACTGAATCCTAGAAACAGTATTAAAACAGGTTAGTTACCCATTCAAATTGACGTTCTAGTCGTCATACTTAATTCAGTTAACTGCGACGATTTATAACCTATTTAAATTCTACGATATTGATGATTTCTTCCATATTCATTCATAGTGTTTTAATATTTCAAGGGGTTGATTAGTGAAAGCTTGTGTATGATACATCCCTTATAGACTCTGTAGGCAACGGACTGAATTATTCAAGACTTATTAATTTAAGTATTAATTTAAACTGAAATTAATTTAAAGAATTTAAGTATTTTAGAAATCTCCCTATTTTAAATATTTGATAATATGTATGTTACAGTATTTGAAAATTAGGGTCAGTGAGACTATAATATCAATCATAGTAGGGATGCATTGTAAAAGCTATCTTAGAGAGATATACATATTATTTGTGTGAGACAAATTAGTTAAAATCAATTGTTAAGGTATTAAGATATTTATGTTGTGTAAAATTTAGGTTCAGGATTAAAATTTGCTTCACATGCTAGTCACTGACGAAACTCATACCTTTTTAGAATCAAGGTTTCCTAGGTCACATCGCAGCGGTCCACAATCATGCCACTAGACGATCATAGCCAAATCGAATTACTATTATTAGATATTTAGGTTCTGCATATATTATATGTATTTACTTTATTATAACGGTCTCTTTTTCTCTTTTGTAGGGGGTTTTATGGATTTATGACTATTTGATACATCAGATTTCTTTTTGGTGGGAGAGTTCTATAAGTAGTTATTAAAAAAAACTGTCCCCTACAAAAACAAAGATAGATGAGGTACTAGGTTTCATTTTTATTCTAGAGGTACAGTAAATTTCTAACAAATTTTAAAAAAGAAAGCAAACAGTGTTTCTATTCCTCTTATGCTGTCAGATAACAGTTTTCAAATAACCCCTTTGACGCATAGCTTGCGGCTGCTTAAAGCTCACGCTCGGTGCATAAAGCGTCTTCATACGAAAAGAGATGACCAAAATATAAATCACACAACAAAAGTCTATAGCATTGATATAGCATAGTCAGCAAACAAATATCAATTTATATAACCCTTTAAGAATCTGCTAGTCGATTGGCTACACTGCTGGTTATCGGCCAAATGTGCTGGCTGATTGGCTGAATCAGCTGGTCGATGAGCTAAATCTACAAGTTGATCGGATGCTTCGGTAAGCTGATCTGAATGAACTCTGCTGTCAGAGTCCATCAACGGATGCAGAGGTGAGCAGGGTCGGTCGGCACTTTACTGTGCAGCCGGGCAGGGACGTAAAGCGTAACCCGTATACGCTTAAAAACTTACAATAGATTTATTTTTCTTTAACAATGGTTTTCGCTTAAGTTGTGTCAGAAGCCGCTACAACATGAGAATACACACGTGTACAGATGGCGTATTAAACGGGTGACAAATCGTATTAAGCGTGATAAAATGTAAGAAAATAAGCCTGAAGTTGCAGGGACTGACGTTAAATGGCGTATTATATGGGAAATCGTATTAAAAGAATACGATTCGCGGTGCCTAGCAGCGGGCTTCATACAAACGAATTTGTCATTTCTTTTTGACATTTACTGATCAATCACTGTGAAATGTGCTAGTCATAATCCCAAGCCGAATACCTATGTCTGTGGTTTTCCAAAATTTTGTAAAATGTTTTTATTAACTAGAAATCGTTTTTTAAACCATTTGTATGAAAATCTAGAATCCTGTATAACTTTTAAACTATAAAATTTAACAGAAAACTGACACACTGCAGCCTAGATATTTATTACTTGAATATATCTTCGAAATTTAGTAGTGTTTTATCTGGAAGTGTCAAAAAAAAGTGAATAATTCGTTTGTATGAAGCACGCTAAGAGGCGCTCCTAATCGTATTCTCTTAAGCGTGATTGTATTAAGCGGGTTTTTCTGTATACAAACGGTGTTTTGTGATATCGTGATAAAACATTGCTTATTACTGCCAGTAGGTACTACCCGCAATAATTTCAAAACACGTTTTATTTTTCTGTCAATTTCTTCTCGTTTTATTCCATCGTAAACCGACGCGAGACGTCGAGCGCTGAAGATATAAACCGAATGAAACTGTACAATACAATCTGAAAAATATTATTTACTTTATACCTCGTAAGCTATTATGTATTTTACTAGCAACTATTCCAATTATCGAAACAACTGGAATCAATTTTGTAAGTTGTAAATTTCTAGTATCTACAACACATAAAATTCAACGTAGTAATCGTGACACTTGAAGACGTCTACTAGGAGTTCATGTGCTAAATGCAAGCTACATGACTAGAGACTAGAGAATCATCTTATTACACAATCAACAAACTTTTCGGAACAAGTAGTCAAAAATGTAAACTACAGTCGCTATTTTGAAATGGTGTGAACTTACAGGACTCTAGCGACAATACACCGGATCAGAAAAGTTTATTGCACTGTACATTAAACTCAGTTTTTCTATTATTTGCCTTTAGACTATTTTAGCATCCGATAGTTCTTTTTGCCAGTATTTGGACTATAGCTTTTAAAAACCACTTTTGTGATGTACAAACAAACTTTTCTGACTTTCTGAGCTTGGGTGTTCGGTCGCTAGTATCGTTGTCAGAGAAGTTTGTGGCACTATATCTATATTTTTTGTAATTTTTATTTTATTCATATTTCATTAATAACTCTAACTGGGCACGACTCTCAAAGTGATTCAAATTTATTAACTTTGTTTAATTATCAGAATTGGCTCGTGCCGTGCGTTAATTACGGCCCTTAGGTAATTAAACTGTACTCCAGATGCTCATAAATTTCAACACACATGAGTTCCTAGAGGTTTTATTACTTTACACTCAGTTCTAAGGACGTATTCTCACGCTTTTGCAGGAATTTCGAAGTACCTCCGTAAACTGTAATTATTAGGTTGGAAAATAAGTATTGAGCGTTTAAGTTTAAATTTAAGCTGATAAAGTTTTATACTGATGGCATCCACTGTTTGCCAAATGTTAAGAACGACGAAAGAACTGCTTGTAAATATTATAAATGCGAAAGTAACTCTTTCTGTCTGTTACCTCTTCACGCTTAAACCGCTAAACTGATTAAGATGAAATTTGGCATTGAGTCCCGAGAAAGGACATAGGCTACTTGTAAACGTTAAGTGTGAGTTAGATTTTTTTCTGTAACTGAGAAGTTTCCGTTTAAATCCTACACCGATAACCGAATTTAGGGTAGGTTTGAGTCCGGGAAATGACGTAGGCTACTTAAAAACGTCGAGTGTTAGTCGGTTTTTTTCTATAATTGAGTTGTCGTTGAAATCCTACACTGTTAACTGAATTTAAGGCGAGTGGAACTGCGGGCAAAAGCTAGTGATATAATAAAGCTGAAGAGTGTTTGTTTTTTTGTTTGAACGCGTTAGTCTCGAGGGACTAGATGTCGAATTCGAAAAAATCTTTTGCATTTGAGAGCCCAAATCCAGAGGAAGGTTATCACGCCTCTTTGAAGCTGAACAAAAAGAAAAAAGTCAGAAAGAACCCTAAGCGGAAATGAAGCGACCGGTGACGTCAGCAACGGAAAGGGCAGACTGGCAGAACAACGTCTGCCAGGTCAGCTGGTGTAATTTTTTTGTATTTTTAGATCATAGGATTTTAAACTTTGGAAGCTAATAACTTAAAAATTTGCAGTAGAGAAAATCCTAGGATTTTGCCCAACATCACCCACATTTCATAAAGTCTATATTTATTTTATTATCATCAGCAATCAATGTATTTGGTTTTGGTTTTTTTTCAACAGTTCTACGAAGTATAGTTGTAACTTAAAAGGATACTTATTATAAATAACATTTACGAACAGATGAAACTAATATAAGCGTTTTGAAAATGGAGACAGAGCCGCGGGAAAGTGAGTTGTATCAGATTGTGGTTGTATGAAAATTACGAAGTGAAGTTTTACCTACAAAATAACATCAATACAATGGCCCATAAAGTTTGAAATTGAAAGAACAGCGTTCTTTTCCTCGTTCCAATACCTAAATCCTGCTAAAATAGTTCCAATAAACATTTCATAATATGTATTTATTTATTAATTTTATGTTTAAGAACACTTACCGCATATCTTATTACATATTTATAGAACAGCATATTTATAGAATACAAAGCAATTTAGAAGTGTTCATAATTTGTACAAGTAGTAATACAATTATAAATCATCAATGCAGTTTAGTGTGTGTATATGGGTGACTGTATGTGGGTGTGGGTGTGGGTGTTTGCCGGTGCTAGGGAGAGTTGATATTGAAAACAAAAATAGTCATAATAAGTACATTATATACGAGCTCATACGTACACCTTAATACTTAGAAATTTTAAAGGTGTTTATTACGCAATTATGTACTAAAATATTAATACAGTGTTTGTGAATTAAATTATGTAGAATTTATTATTTCGTTTCTAGCATTTTTAATAAGTTTTAGTTTTATGTGCCTTTAGAGTGAATAAAAGGATCTATATCATTAAACATAGTGTGATATGTGCAAGCTTTACGGGGGAAAACGGAATTTAAACGATAGTTGGTGCGACATAGTGGAACGGCTAGTAGCGTTGTGCGGCGGGTGCGATTAACAGGAGCGCAGAAATTAAGTTCATGGAGTAAGGCCCGCCGCATACATACGGAATTTTCATTCGGTTTCCGTATGCGAGCGAGACAAGGCTATGCATCTGTATAGCGATGTCCCGTTCGCACACGTCATTCCGTACGAAAACAGATTGTAAATTCCGTATGTGTGCGGCTGGCCTAAAGCACACTGTCACCACATAATATATCGTAAAGCAAGGACATATCAAGTAATATTCTCCTATCATACAAAGAAAGCAAATTATAATGATTACATGATTCTTGGTACGATGTAGCCTTGTATTTGTCTCGATAGTTCAAGTGACGTAAAAACGTACGTTGTATTCCCTCAATTTGGTCCGAGTATGTTTTGTACATTGGTGACCATATACTAGTAGTATATTCTAAATTGCTAAACACGTAGGCATAATAAAGACTTTTAATACATGATAAATCAATAAAAGGTTTACAGGTCCGGAGAATAAACCCTAAGTTTCTAAAAGCTTTATGAGCGATAGCTTGAACATGATCTGACAATGAAAATTTATTATTTAACAGTATACCTATGTCACGGACTTGATTTACTCGTTTGAAAGGTATATTATCAAAAGCATATGGATAAATTATGGCTGATAATTGTTTTGTAAATGAAATTAGTTGACATTTACGGTTATTCTGTTTTCTTTATAGTATTCTTATAAGCGGTTTAGATCGCTTTGTAGTCTTTCGCAGTCTGAAATACTGTTAATTTTGAGAAAGATTATTTTGTCGACGGCATATAAAAGGAAATTTGAATTTTGTATCTGAAATATCGTATAAATAAGCAACATAAAATAGTGGCCCTAAATGTGATACTTGCGGCACGCCTGAGCTCATCGTGACCCAATTAGATTTATACCCACCCATCACTATCATTTGTGATCTATTTGTGAGATATGATTTTATCCAGCGCAAAAGATCTTGTATTCCTAACGCCTCATGTTTTGCTAATAAAATGAAGTAAGCTTTTTCGAAGTCGGTGTAGATCACTTCAACTTTAATTATCAAGACAAGAGTTAAACAACATTTGTTTAATATCTTAAATGAACTCAAACCCCAAATGAATTATTCAACTTTGTTTAAGTTTCAAGTTTAATTAAAAAAAATATTATTTATCAGTCTCCAAACGTGCTCCTAGCCATCATTGAAGCTGGCTTTATTTAAATTTGAATTTAACTAACTAATTTATAACAGTTTGAGACCAATTTGTAAGACTTAACTACCTAGCGATCGAGCTTTGCTAGGCGTCGAGTCGAGTAAAGTAAAGCATTTTAGGTTCTTCCTAACCATGGTACACCAGTGGTTGCATGTATGCGATAAGTACATGTGTTTTCTTTCTTTCTTTCTTCTTTTTAACCGACTTTAAAAAAAGAGGAGGCTCTCAGTTTGACCTGTATGTATGAATTAATGTATATTGAAAACACATGTATTTATCGCATACATGCAACCACGGATAGGAAAAAGAAACCGTGGTACCACTGGGTGTACTACTGGATGTACCACGGTTAACAAACGTTCATAAGTCCCCACTGTTGGGGCACGGCCTACCCTCATAAGCGAGGGTGATTTGGGCCATAGTCCACACGCGGGCCCAGTGCGGATTGTGGACTTCACATACGTCTTTTTTATTTCTTGGCGTATGCAGGTTTCCTTACGATGTGTTCCTTCACCGAAAAGCCAGTGGTGTGAATAAATAAATCAGTGTACTTGAGAAATTAAGAAAAGACTCATTGGTACACACCGACCCCGGAGTTCGAACCTGCGCCATTTGGGACGTGAAGTGAATTTAACCCCTCGGCCACCACCGACTAGGTTTACGTAATAGATATTTTTAATTAAATTTTTCAAATATGTCCTAACACTTATTGGGACATGCCAAGTGTCGGGTTCCGTAGACATAACACACATTTACAAATAGTACATAGAAATAAATCATAATATAGCTTTAAAAAAATTGTCGCAAATAAAAGTGAAACATTATAAACTGAAAATGAAAAAGTATTATAAAATAATTTGTGAATTAATGTGCCAATAAATCAATTTTTTACTTTGAGTCCAACTAGGACTTGGGTAATCCTGGGGGGACATCGACAACGAATAGATATTAGTTTTTAGTACTTAGATCTTTAACGAGTGTGAAAACCCTGCAAATATTCTAATTGTAATATCCATACAAAATATAAATTATATTTATAGCTGCGTGTGTGGTAATTTCTAAGCTCCTAAGTGGAGCTGGGACTGACCACTCAAAGGAACCTTAGAAGCTTGTAAAATTTTGTATTGTTGTATAATTATTTTTATAACACATTAGCTCGTAAAGGGTCTCTTATTTCACCAATTTCAATATCGTATTGTATCTCATTACGTACTTGTGCGTTATTGTAATGGAAAACGCACGAGTTTCTTTTTAATACGATAAAACGCACGGTTTATCAAAATGCTCCGTGTATCTTAAAACGAACGGTACTTTTTTAAATCTTATCAAAGAGTTTTATGTCAGAAAAGTGGTCAACATTTTATGAATAAAAAATAACTTTGGGAGGTATATACATTTAATTCTTTAATTTAATTAATTTTTACCTTAAATTACAAACATTTATCTGTAACAAAACTCAAAAATATTAATTTACTTTATTAGTAATACTGGCTGTTTTTGTGCTTTTGGCTTTAAAAAAAACGCTGATGACGCGCGCATCACTAATTTGTGAACAAGCAAAAATTATTTCGCGCGTTTTTATTAGTTTTTTATTTATTTCCTCGCAAATATGTTATAAAACGTCATATGACATACGCGCGCTTTGATAATTACCGCACTTATATCATAATGTACTATTAGGCACACAATTGTTTTTCTGTTATAAAAGATGATCAATTTCCTGAGAATAATGATGATCAAGTACAAAATAAAGATATAAAGCAGTCTCTTTATCTTTTGCTATATCTATATTACTGTTAGCAACCTAGCTCGAACAATGACCAATTTTATTGGCAATAACAAAGCGAGCCTTTTATTCTATGCAACGCAAAAAAAAAAACAAAGTTAACAGGCCATGCTTATTGCAACCAAAATAGGCCAGATTCTAAACAATAGGCGTAAAAAGCCAAACCAATAGTTAATTTGCTGCACGTTAAATAACTTATCGTATAACAAACTTGTTCCATTTATTTATGAATTATTAATGAGCTCCCTGCCAAAGTTTTCTCTAAGGACTACAGTACAGGGTTCTTCAAGAAAGAAGTTATTAGATTTTTGAGGGTCGGCAACGCAACGGCGGCAACGAGTGACGCCCCAAGTGTTGCAAGCATCCATAGGCTGCGGTGACCGCTTACTATCAGGCGGACTGCAAGCTTGATTGCCACCTTAGTGGTATAAAAAAAATTAGCAGTAGCAGCAGGTAATTTAAAATGGTAAACGTGTTGCACTCCGGGAGTGCCGGCAGAAGTGAAAACCTTTACACACGATTCGCGCTTAACACTCAAATATGTCACAAGACATGTCTTTGACATTGTCAAGAAATAATAATGTTTGTTTATTTACTTTTTTGACGTAGTATATTTGACATCGAAATCTGTCATAGAATAAAAAATCCATATCCAACCTCCCTGTACTACTCATAATCGCGAATACTAAAAATAAAAATTATAATAGGCGTGGCATTACGGTTTCCGTATTTTACAAAGACAAAGATGCACTTTGTTCAATTTTCATATTTTAAACACTTTATATACACGAATTTTACGAATACACAGCAGTATGGCCACTACACAGACGGTCGAGCCATCAGCTGTCACCATCCATGGATGCGCGTAGCACGCTGTAACATAAACACACACGACCATTCGCGCAAGCGCCCTGCACCGCCTAAACGAAACAGCAGGCGCAGGCATACATTTTCGCCGCGCCGTAGAAAGAGAGGGGGCTACTCCCTCTCCTACGCCGCGCCAGCTGTCTACTCTCCATCCGTCTTACGAATTTTCACGATCAGAACACGAGACCTGACGCGAGTTTATCATTTTTTACCCATACCAAAAAAAGTGCACAACGTCGCTAAAGAAGTTTTCACTTCAACAATTGTCGATTCTAATAAAATTTATGTAACGAAATTATAACCGAGCGGCCATCTCTAACGTCGCACCGAGTTTTAAGCTACGTTTCCACTGAGGCCGCTCGGCTCTGTGAGGCCAAGCCGCTAGTCCGTACAGTTACACGTGCCTTACAGAGTCAGGATGAGACGGGACCACCCTACGAGTGAATTCTGTTTTTTTCAATAAAACAATATTAGGAAACACGTGTATTATAGGACTGTATGAGTGACAATTACAAAAATAAAACCGAAAAATACTATGCTCGATACTTGTCGATTATATAGTCTGTGGCCCGGTTCGAAATTCCTTCATATCATAATCAAAGTTTAAAATCATGACGATAAAAGGTACTGAAACTAAAACTTCCGCCTTGCTGCCAGCAACGTAGGCTACGATGCTCGTAAATGTAAACTTGTCGTAAAAGCATAGCGGCTTCCGCAGTTACCGGCTCGATGTGGGGAGTGGGGACGCGGCTTTAGGTGATCGAGCTCGGCCTAAGAGTTAATCTTGTTTGGTAGCTCTGTAGCACGCTCAACCAAACTACTGCAGAATAGCTATATTATTTTTATTTAACTTTTTATATTATATGGGAACCTAGCTTAAAAAGTTTGTTGATTCTTAGTGGTACTTACTAACTTGCTAAAGTACACGAACTTAGTTCTTTTTTCGTGCCTGGGTCACAAAGAAGAAACGACTTTAGGGACGTAATAAAGAAAGCCACTATATTTATTTCATAAAATGCTGTGATAATATAGTGACTGCTGAATCTAGGGAAGTGGGTTCGATTCCCGCACATGACAAACATTTATTATTTGTGTTTGTATTGGGGCTTGGTATTTTCTATGTATAATATGTATGTATTAAAAAAAATAGATATGTATTTGTATCCGTTGTCTTGAACCAGATGGCGCTGTGTGAAGTGTTCAAAAATATTTATTTAATTTTAAGGTCATGTTTCACTTCTTAGTAAATCATGCTGAATTACTTATTAATTTAAAAAAGGCTTAACTAATGTTTTTAATGTTTCTTTAAAGTAGCAATCCCAATCGGTTTTTCAAGGGTCCGTGCTCGGCGAGATCACGGGGCACACTAATTAATTAAATAATGAATAATTCTCTCAAAGTACTGACCAGTTAACACCAAACAGGATTCCGGTGATGTTACCTTGTTAATTACGTATTAATATTATGTTACAACATTCGGGTTTTTCCCATTCGTCCAACTGGTTGTACGAACAAGGATTTTATTTCCCGTGGAGTTACTAAATAGTTGAACATTAGAAAATCGAAATTTACAGGGCCCTTCGTACAACAACATGGCCAGTTGGACCAATGCTCCAAAATGATAATAGTAAAGCTTTAACCGACTTTAAAACAGGAGGTTCTCAAATGAAGGTTTTATAATGAACTAAATATTATTTCTATTTAACCGACTTTTAAAAGCATGGAAGTTGTTGTAGTTAAAAAAGGTAAAGTATGAGCCGGAGTAGCGCACTGAGGGTTTAATACGGAATATAAATACCATAGCTTTTTAATCAAGTTCAATTGTAGACAGGGTTTTGCACTCAAATTCTTTAAGCTTTATTCCAAGAGATAGGTTTAAAATGGCTACCTATATCTCTAAAACTACTGATCGTAGGCTAGTATTTTTTTTCAGAAGCGATAGATCTCATCAAGATCTTCGTTTCGGATGACAGCTAACAAACTAGAAAGTGCTTTATCTCCGTAACTATTGATCGTAGACTAAGATCTTTGGAGATATGGTAGCTCTCCTCAAGATCTTCATTTCGAATGACAGCTGTCAAACTAAAAAGGACTATATTTTCGAAACTAGTGATCGTAGACTAGGTATTTTATTGGAGAAATGATAGATATTAATAAGATCTTCATTTCAAATGACAGCTGCCAATCTAAAAAGGACCGTGATAACTGACTACCAGGCACAAAAATTAAAATAAATTCATTACACTTACTTCGATATATTATTATTAAAACTTGTTTAACTAATATCTAGTTTGACAACTGTCATCTAAGATTGTCACGGCGCTAACGACGCTAATTTCACACGGAAGCTTTTTTTCGTAAGGGTTAATTCAAACTAGACGTAGACTCGCTCAATTTTTAACACATAATTAAACATCAAACTAATCTAAAATTGCAAACGCTATTATGCAAGAGATAATTTACTCTAGCCAACAACGGAGGTAATTCACGTCACAGCCGAGAGCATGCCTGGCCATGCGCGGGCAGTTCTCCTCTCCGAGTCTGAATTGACCCTAATATAGTAAATTTTACACCCGAGCTTGGTGAGTTTTTCGTTAGAAATTATGTATTTTGGATATGCAAATTTACATTAATGTATGAGTGTTAGACTTTGTGCGCTAGCCATACAAACGCTCGATTTGTTTTACACAAGAGTACCAACCTAACTACTTAACTTGTTAGATCCGAATTGAAGGAAACGACCGTGAAATTTATTGGCGCCACAACCATGTGACGGGTGTGACTGATTTATTGGTTTTAGGAAGATAAATTTAAAGGTTCTAGCTTAAACTTTCACGCTTAAAAGCTCCTGTTGAAAAAACGAAAGCTGTAACGGAAAAATGCTAAGTTTACAGTGGTGCCATTATAATAAAGTTTAATATCGTATATACTATACCTACTCCTACTACTACCTACTGATTTTACCCCTCCTCCCAACGACGAACTCAAATAATACGTGTTAATACAAATACGTAGACTTTATTATAATCGTGTAGTTCCTAATCGTAAAGAACTGTTTTTTGATAACAATAATTTCTTGGTCAATTTGTTCACTTGTGGTGTCGGTAGGTAGGTAGGTAGGTAATGGTCGATTTGAATACCCAGATTTTTCAGTATCAGACTACAAGGAATTTAAACATTATTTAAACACACAGACCAGAGTACTTGAGCTCTCAACTCAATTGGGTTGCAATTTTTACAGGGTTCTCAGATTTTGCGTATCATTTAAGACCGAAGTGCTTGTGAGCCCAAACTCTGTCCGGTTGCGTTGTTTCAACACAGAATTCCAATGACCACCTTGCTGCTTTAACATCGGGTCAGCTTCAGAGTAATATACAATTGCACACCGTCACACCGTTGGCAATTGTGACAACGAAGATTTTTGATGCGTGTCATCACACCGGTGTTAGATCTTTAAAATGGTAATTCATACAACCTTCAATTTTAAGACCATTATAGTATGGATTCTAAAGTAAAACAGCAATAACAACCGGCCAAGTGCCAGCTCGTGCATTTTTGGTGGTACAGAACCCTCGATATATGCAAGTATTTTTTTAATTTTGTATCTGTATACGAAATTGTTTGCGTTATTTTATGATGTCGTCTGCGTATTATATTTGATACTGCGATAGAACTAACATAGCAAAATGTCTAACTGTAGATTATCATCAGGACATTAAGATTATCGACTTTATTATATAAAAGCTTGTGTTTATTTGTTTTTTGTTCTCTCTGTAAATTCATAATCAACATTTCAAATATCTCAAATATAAAATTTATATATTTTTGAAAGTATATATTTTATATACCTATACCTACTTGCTCGTATCTTATAACGGTAAGCAACGGCCCGTTCTCAAGAAGAGCCCCAGACACGAAACAAGATTAAGTTCGAGAAACAATGTCACTGGTCCCGAAACAGAAACCATGATACCAGATCCCTAAAGAAATAGAATTATAACTAATTGCTTAGTAACTCAGTAAATAAATATAGAGGTCGGATTTACCACAGTCAACTAATTTCGTGTTACCGCATCAACGGGCACACACAACCGCCATTTTGTTTTACGTTGCTAATAAAACGCCCCTCCCGTAAACGCACAACAACACTTTGTGTACGCGGGAATGTGCGAAACATGTACTGTAAACTAAAGCAGATGTGTAATCTTTGTAATACTCTGAAAATCAAAATTTCTAATCTCGACTTGGACACATATTTTTATCTTTTTGTTACACCTCTTTGTTTCCGATCCCCATTGTTTTAAGAGAACCTGATTAGACACAAAATAAGTACCTAAAAGTAGTAACGGGGTCAAAGCAATGTATTTGTTATTGTGATCGCTTAAGTACAAAAAATTATAAAATGTAGGTACCTAATAGGTATTTTACACGGTTTTCACTGAAAAAAAAAAGTGAGCATTAGTTTTTGGATTTGTGACCTGTTATGTCGCTGCCATTTATTTGGTAAAAACACTATCGACATTTTAGACTAAGCTAAAATGGAATTTATAGCCACATCTTTGGCAAAAGTGGAATTAATGATATTCATTTTATGTAATAAATATTTGTGTTTGCCTTGAGACTGGGTGATCTATGTATGTAGCACATTGTGTAATAAGGGTGGTAAGGAGAAAATAAGGCATTGATGACTCGAGATTGTAATTTCTGTATACCGCCCATGTTACACAGAATGTTTTTCATCAAATTTGAAAGTAAATAAACTTAGATAAACTTATCAAAATACAATTGAAATGACGGGAATAGAAGTAGATTAAACAAGGCTACCGCAAGATGGATCTAAATATCTAGAGAATTTATGAAATTCTCGTTTGTATTGTGCGAGTAGTGCATATTTTGAACAAACAACTTTAATACACTTGATAAAATAGGCGCGTCATTACCGCCTATGAGTACTATGAACGCGCGCTTTGCCTTGGGGAAAGTAAAATTTACAAAGAAAAAGCCCATGGGAGTAATTAAGGGTAGCACCCACTTTGCCTGCACGTAATGATACTGTTAACGAGTAAGAATGATGAAAATATATTAAAGTATTCCAAAATGTATATATTTATTAGAGGTACTTATAGAGATGAATTCTGAACCCTTTGCTTTTTTTAGCGGGAACGTGGAATGGCTGAAGCATAACTACTTAATTAGTACATTTTGAATTGACACGGTTTTTCCAATAACATTCCATTGGCATCCGCTTATTTACAAATTTCCAATTTCTAAAGCCCTGAGTAAAAAACACTCTCTATGTCTGTGAATATCTTTTCTTTGATGAAGTGTCAAAAATTCATTTCGCATAACATTGGCGAGTCTGTCGACAATTCTGTTTTTGAATTCCTAATGTACTTATAATAATCTTACTTGATTTTGACACTGTTGTGCTTTTGAATATGAAAGATTCATAAAGCAATGCATAATGATGGGCCGTTGAAGTATAAGAGTTTCAGACTGAAGACAATGAATATGAATGGGCTCTGTGAAGTGTAAAGGAAGAAATCTAGAAATTGTTAATTTAGTTACATCATTTAAAAAAAATATCAATTGTCTGTCCGTCAAGAATTGGTCAAGACGCTGTTTCTCAAGCGTGGATTTAGCAAGTTTAATTTAATTTTAAAAAAAACCAAACCCTCCCTTCAAGTTAAAAAAATAATTAAGCTCTTAAGACAATGAATTAACAACCCTGACAAAAAATATTTATATCGATTGAACCAGTGAAACTACAATAGAATCCCTCACCAATTTATCCTCATTCCTATTTCCTGCTCCATCATCAGAACCTGATCACCATCTAACTATGACGTATTTATTGACACCATTCCAATGAGCTCAAACAAAATACCACTGCTGTAAGATGGTGAGGTTGGGTATCATGCAGATTCCAGATGATGTTGCAGCATTAGGCAAAGGTTACTTGCAATATCAACGAAGGACCAGTAGAAGTTGTTCATATCCCTTCATCAACTAAAAAAGAGCTGATGATATTTAAACAGCTGAACAGCTTAAGAAAACTTTTCATTAAATCTACTTTTACACAAAAAACTTAATCAAAATTGGTTCATCCGTTTGGGCGGTACTATGCCACACACACGTCAAACTTATAAAACCCCCCTGTTTTTGTCGGGGTTAAAAAATAAGGCCATTTGTATACTTTGACACTTGCAAACAAATCAAATCCTATAGGATAATAATGAAATTTGGCAAGAAGCAAGATCAAAAGCACAAGTAAAAGAAAAAAACCAAAAATCTTGAGTGTATATTATAATTTATGCGTTCGCCCGATTGCGACAAAAAAGTACTGAAATGTAAGTTCGCACAGCATGCATTTCTTCTGGAGGCATTTAAAGTCTACAATTCGTGTCTAGAAAAGTTATTTCTTGTTTGATGGGAGACAATATGTAATCAAATGTGGCTTAATTTATTCTATAATAATTGAAAGATATATTGTAATATAATTTAATTTATTATAATTATATATTATACTATGTATATAGAACTATTAATAATAAAAGAGCCAGAATTAACCACAATTTCAGAACACATTGAAGACACGCTCTCTGCCTACGAAATATGTACGAGAAAATCACGAATCACAGATGAAGTGCACAAGCAGTATTCATGATTTTCAGAATCGTTTTTTTACGTCCGTCAAAATCAGGAAAACGAATCGAATCAGTGCACAAGCGCACTTATAAAAATCGTTTAGTCCAGCAGTCTGTCGCAACATAGATCTGTCTGATCTGTCATTTGTTTATTCTGTGGCCATACACAAAGTGTTCTCCGCCGAGCTTTGGGGTTCCAGGGGGCACCTCCAGGGGTTCTGCCGTTAAAATGTTAATCTAAGTCCTCCATTAAAATTTTGTTAAAAAATTAAGAAAACGGCTTTGTATCTCCCCTTAAATAAAACGATTCATTGTATTTTAGTAGAATCAATACAGTGGCTATTTTTTCTTTTTCTATAGTGGATATTTTTGTATGATTTTCATTAAATAATGAGCATTGAAAGAGGTTTTGCTTATTTTAGGGCTCTGTAGAATATTTAGTGTTTTTTTAGTGTTCCATCGTTAAAAAAGTATGAGAATCGCTTTTGAGTAGATGTCATTGTAACGGTCTTTTAAAATATTTATAAGGTCTCATAAACAATTTTTTAATATTAAGTTTTGTTCACGTGATATTATACTTCAATGTTAAAAGACGAACGGAACATTGTTATCTTCATCCTTAACTTTTAAAAAATCCTATCAAAAAATTATTTATTAATTTTCTTAAAAACTTTCCAGATAGAAATACTGCTATAACAATTTAGCTTTTAAAAATTTAATATTGTTTGTTTTTCTGTAACTAATGCAGACATATATCAGGTTAAGATAATATATAATATAATATAGATAGGTTAATAACTGTCCAATTTATACCTTTTAAGGTACCTACGAAACAATAATATATTATTATATTATAATATAATATAATTATATTTCATGGCAACATTCTATACAATCTTTTCTTACATAAAATGTAATATTTTTCCCTTGGAAATCCTGCTTGTAACAAAATCAAAATTAACTTCCGCGGAAGGTGATTTGGCAATATGAAAGCCTCGGCCCTTCCTAAGTAGGCAATAAAAATAAAAAACGCACAGCTGTGCTCCTACACTCATAATCTGCAAAAGGTAACAGTTTTTAAGAAGGTATTTTAACATAAAATAGCTGTTTTAGAGTTCCGTATTCAACTTGCAAAAACAGAACATTAATAGTTTCATCGTGTCGATGTCGGTCCGCCAGTGTGTCTCGGCCATTACCTAATTCTATAATGCCATCTTTCCATCAATTCTAATTAAACTAACAGGCTTTTAAAAGTGCCCGTTTTTATAGCAAAAATGCCTACTAAAACTCAGATAATATACACATATCAATACTTAAAAATAATTAATCAAGAGAGAGAGTGGATTTTGTAGGTTTGTTCATATAGTCTTCGAAACCACTGCATCTAGGTATTTGAAAACTTCTTTAAAGATATATTATATAACTATTTTAAAGGTACATTATTTCAAATGGATATAAACTATGTATTATGGATAAATATGGGGAGAGATTATAGCGAAACAACGTTTGCCGGTTTAGCAAGTATATGATAATATGTTGATTACTACGAAACGTTTAAAAAATGCTTATGAATTTTCTTTGGCATACAGATTTTTGCACTAGTTCATTCTTGAATCGAGGTCCTGAAATCAAGATTACGAAGAATTCTCATCTAATTGACTATTTGGGAAATGTTTTTCTAAAACCCAACGTAAGGGAAAACTGGAGCTATTTGACTACAGGGTTAGGAAAAGAACCACTGTTAATGTAAGCGTTCGGTGGCCCTTGATGCGGCGTTTGTTATACTCGGATTGAGTGTGACAACGCAGCGGGTAAAAACAGTGACGAACTGCACAAACCCACAAAATGCACTATGCATCTCCCCAGGCAGTCTGTTCGCGACAACTGTTCATATAAAAGAGCCGAAATATCGGAAACTGAACAAAACGTATCGTGGTAATAAGACCCGTTTAATTCACTAAATATGTCTATGGAACTTGTTCAAAAATTAGTCACATAGTACATCACAACACACCTAACATTAGCTCAGAATATTAAACACATAATAAACTATTTCATTTTTTATTTTTCTGTCAATTTCTTTATGTTTTATTCTATCGTAAACTGGCGTGAGGTGACGTCGAGCCGTATAGCTATAAGCGGAATGAAACTGAACTCTACAACACTCAAAATATTATTAAGGTATTGAATACCTCGTATATTTTTACTTATTTTTATTGTAATTATTTTTTTAAAAAAATATTAGATTACTTAGACATATATAATTTTCACTAACCCAGAAATATCTTAGTTTTGTTATTAAGAGGATATACTTCGCGGCGTCTCCCAGCATCATTTGTTTTTGACATTTACTGATCAATCACTGTGAAATTTCGTAGTCATAATCCCAAGTCGAATACCTAGGTTTGTGGTTTTTCCAAAATCTTGTAAAACTTTCTATTAACTAGAAAACTTTTTTAAAACCATTTATATCAAAAATTAGAATCCTGTATAACTTCTGAACTATAAAATTTTATAGAAAACTGGCACACTGCAGACCTAGATATTTATTACTAGAACATGTCTTAAAAATTTCGTGGTTTTTAATCAACAAGTGTCAAAAATAAGTGAAAAATTGATTGTACGAAGCTTGCTGCGACGCGCCGCGAAGTGTATCCTCTTAAACGTCACAAGCAATGTCTTTCAATTACGTTATCTGAGAAACATAAATATACTTATACCTATTTAACTTCAAAACGTATTTTGTGTAATATTACGAAGGAATTTTCGGATTGAACTCAATATAATTATACCCAGCGGCCATATTGCAATTATATGTTTCCAATTTCGAATGGATTTTATACTTTTAATGTCATTTATTTTTTACCAATTTCATAAAAGGAATACTTTTGTATGTTTGTACAACATTATCAGTATGACATACAACGGATTTGCGTGATCATTTCGTATATCCGACGGCAAGTAGAACAATTAGCCCAATATTCCGAGTGTATCTTCTATGAGGGCTTTATTATTCTACTACTACTTCTCTATTCTCGATCTGGCACAATCTTTGTAATAAAACCTATGTATTTTCCGTCTTTGCGGAGTACAGACAGATACTCTTTTATTTATTTTGTGATTATAACATCATGGTGTTTCTTCCTCGAAAAGGTTACCAGCGGCTGGAAACACAGCCTGTTAACAGCAACTACTTTAGTCCTGCCTGATGGTGATGAGCCCATTGGCGCAACACTACTTCTAAAAGCAGTGTATCTGGACTAAGGTGGTTTTATATATGTCCAATAAGTCATAAATACCAGCTTTATAAGCGTTGAACTGAAAGACCAGGAATATGACCCTCTAATGAACCCCTTTGCTAATTCAAGACGACCTAGTAAGAAATAAGTCAGAATGTAGTGTAATGTGGTCATTCCTGTTACGTCATTCTAAACTATAGCTCAATGTAAAAATTTTGAACGAGTGAATAAATATGGCGATTGGAATTCAAATTGCATTAAACTTAGTTTTTTAAGCTATCAGCAGACCAATGGCTTTTGGAGCTGGTGCGTGTCTTACAGTAGAGATCACGTACCTACTGGAAGAAAGCGAAATTGAGAAGCCGAACAGCCCGTTGTATGCGAAAGGCAGAGGACCCCCAGGAGTGGTACTTGTGTTCAGCAGAAGATCAAAATAAATAGATTTGATAGTAATTGATATTTTTTTTGTCTTATTCGCTTAATCGTGTCACAGTACATGTTACTATTATTATAGTGTTATAATCTGAAATCTGACCCTGGCTGGTAAACCGGCTCTTCGCTAGCTAATTTCTCGGAACTACGTTGAGTAACACGCCACAAAGCATCCGTGTTAACACGCACAGCAGTTTTACTTTTACTTTAGGGACGAATATAAGGCATCCCGCCTCTCACCACTTTTTGTACGCAGGAACAGGAACATTTATCTACTTTAATTTGTGTCGGATGTGTAATTTCGTCAGGGTCATATTTCATTTTGTTTGCCCTTTAGTTCGTTGAAAAGGGTTTTCTTCATGTTTCGTACCACACACAGGTATTTGGGCTTTAATTTGATGTTGGAATCCATACCAAATTCTCAATGAAATATCCCAGTAGTGGTATTCTGATATTAAATTCTTATTTATTTCCCTTAATATCTGAAAAAAAAAATTTAGCTAGATATCTATAAGTATTGCTCGACCTAATTTTATTAAAATCTAATTTTCATAACAAACCTTTATTTAGTATGCATATGTTTATATATTCATCTACTGAAGAAGTTGGCACCCACTGAATCTAAATATCATCTACATATTTTTATTTCATATATATATAATTTATTCCATTCTAATTATTTCCAGTCACCCAACTTTCAGAATCCAGATAATTGAAATTAATCCTGAGATCACGAAGTTTTAATAGCTTCTGATTTTTATATATTTTTACATATTTTAGGGACTTGGACAAAAAATCATCTTGTCAATAAATAATTCCGAAGTTTTGATTATATTCCAGAGGTAAAATTCGTAGTTCTATTACTTTTTCAGAAATTTTTATTAATAATTTAATATTAATTTACTTCTCAGCCTGTTGGAGCACGGCCTTCACCAAGGGCAATTTGGGCAATAGTCTTCAAGCGAACCCAGGGCAGATTGTGGACTTCACAAACATCCTTTTTTTTTGAAAATCCAGGTTACCTCACGATGATTTTTTGCACCGAAAAACCTGTGGTGTGAATCCTACTATCCTACTAATATTATAAATGTGAAAGTATGTCTGGATGGATAGATGTTACTCAATCACGCTTCAACCATTAGACGGAAACGGAACCGGAATGCGGTTGAATAAAGCACAAGAGAGTTCCCACGGTGTAGTTATTATTGTATAAATATGTAGAACTATCTGTTGTCACAGTTCTAGCAGTGCGTAATTGCTTTAAAATATAAATTTATTAGTTTTCTAACATTCTGACATAAATAAAAAACGAAAATTTTCAAATAAATTTTAAGATTTTGTTTTAAATAATATTTAATATTTAAAAGTAAAATTATTTCTATTTATGTATATTAAATATACTATCTGACCGGCGAATGTTTTTTCGTTGTATCTTTCCCTTTCCTATTATATACATAAAATGTACCTTTCACATATTAAAATTTATTTTTTGAAATAGATGCAATGGTTACGGAGATTACTCTCCAAATATAAACAAACTTACAAAATCCGTTTTTAGTATATACATACAAAAGTTTCATCGGTATTATGAATAGTACAAAATACTGAACACGTTAACGTCTACCTATAATTACTATAACTATAATTGTGCACTCAGAATAAATAATAGAATCAACAAGATAGTTGTAGAGTACCTACTACTGGCGATATACAAAAAGCAAAATATTCCGGACAGCCTTTATTTGATATTAAATATGAAGGAAAAATCCAAGGTCTCACAAAATAAACATACTTACCCTTAAAGGTGCAGTTTTAATGTTTTCGACATTTAATTTTAGTGGTAAGAAGTGACGTTTAACAATTACTATCCAAAGATTTTAAATATATTTTCTTTTTATTACATCACAGAACACCTCTAGTGAACCGTGTTTAAATCATAGACATAAAAAATGGTTGCAAAGGTGTCAAAGACAAAACTGTGGTGTCTCTAGTATATTTATTATTTCTAGCAAGTAAAGACAATTTGAAATTTACTCTCTGGCGGCCGGTGATAAAAAGGGAAAGAAACCACAGTTTCACTTTGTCTCGTCCTAAAGTGCGGTCAATTTTGTGAGGTTATTGCGCAGTCCATACGACTGATTACAGAACTCGAAGTCTATTCTTTAAATATCAGTTGCAATTAAGAAGAAAAAAATCAAGTTTTCATCTGATGAAAATAACGAAAATGAAAAAAAGTAAAAAAGATTTTTTTAAAAACTTGCTTTTCTTATAACATTAGAATCATATAAAAATTCAATCTAACCGAAAATTGTACTAAAAAGTAAAAAATATTTATTAAAAAATCCAACTAGAGACTCATACCTTCTAGGTAAGTCTATGTCCTTCACAAGATCAATATTTTTTTTGTGATAGCTTCATTTATACTTCTTAGTTTTCATATTTTTTAGAGACCGAACGTGTTTTGTTTTCTTAATTATAATGCTTTCATTGTTCCTTTTTTTTGATATTTTCATCAGAAGAAAACTTCTTTTTTCTACTAAGTTGCAACTGAAAGTAAACAGTATTACTAAACACGGTAAACTAGAAGTGCTCTGTGATGTAATACCTACATTTAAAATATTTTGTCAGTAATTTTAAAAACTATCCGAAATCGTAACTTCTTTCCACTATAATTAAATGTCGAAAACACTAGACTTCATTCAGCCTTAAGACTGTGTCAATGCATGCCTGTGGAAGCGAGTTGAATAAATACAGAAACGAGTGCACAAGAACAAACAATTACATTTCTTATATCCAAGGGAATGCGAAAATATCAAAAAATAATTGTTTAAAAAATAAAAGCAAAAATTTTCAGAAATATCTCTCTGCCACGACCTCAACTGACGTCTAAACTATGTTATTCAATAATTTGATGCTTATTTACTTCCACAGCTTTTGAGTAAAACTTGCTCTCCGTTCCGTTGCAGCGTCTTACCAACCAGCGTCCAGTGCAAGCACTCAAGGAACGGGTCACATAGGAAAAAAAATGTCAATGAGAAGGTTTTGTAGAGTGCTCAAAGCTGCGGGCTGAAATAGCGCAAGTGGTCAAATTGGTTATTAAAACAAAGAGTCCTCAACCACTGTAAGGTATGCGGCGTTTCCAGTCCGCATTAGTGAGTGATTCTAGTAGTGTCCCGTGTATCTCACGGCATTCACATGACTGTGTGCCTATTACCTCTGCCCAAGACACCAAAAAGACGGTGTAGATAGGACAGACCGACCGGTACCAGCACCCTTAAACCAGCAGTTTCAGTTACTTTTGATTTTCTATTTCTGGCTTATACGCTCTCTTAATGATAAAGATATATAAAATAGTCTTTTGAACGTGTTCTCAACCAGACAGCTCATTTTTTAATGATAAATGTCCCCGTCTGAATTTACATCAATAAACCAAGTGCCTATCCGTGTACCTATTATATTATGTATCGATGCGGATTGCGGCCTCTCACTTAATGATGACAGAAGGGGGAAAAGGGTTAAACGGTGTACTTGCTTAATGTTACTTTAACGACATAAAATGGACGACAGATATATACACTGTCATTATGCATAAAGTGAATAACGTCCGATAGCGTATTCACAAATACACAGTTTTTGATAAAATTAAACATTTTCCTGATTTATACATTTATCTCTATAACAAATATTTGCTGCGTATAATTTTAGTTTTATTTTATATGCAAAGTTAAACTTAACTGAGATACATTGTCGTCTAGGGACCACTTTACAAAGGGCAATGAGGCCAGACCTGCAATCGAGCTAGAGAGCAGATCTTTTGGGTTAGTTAAATAGTTCATTACAATAATATCCACGAAGTTAAATAACTATTCTACCTTCTTTAAATCACATGTGATTTTGTGCGTGAAATAATACATAACCATATGATTATTATGAATGCGAAAGTAACTCTGTCTGTCTGTTACCTTTTCACGCTTAAACCGCTGTACCGATTAAGATTAAATTTGGCATCAAGATAGTTTGATTCTCGGGAAAGGATAAAGGCTACTTGAATACGTCAAGTGTAAGTCATTTTTTTTCTATAATTAAGGAGATGCCGTTGAAATCCTACACCGATAACCGAATTTTTGGCGGGCGGAACCGTGGGCAAAGGCTAGTAATCGAATAAAACAAAGTAAACTCATAATTTTTTTTATATTGCAATATGAAAGCAAGTCGGTTAAAATGGCTACCAAAACTTGATGTAATATAAAGAGATAGACAGAGAAAAAATATCATTGATTGATTTTAACCTCGAAGTAGACATATTATCTAAAAAGCGTTTTTTACCTTTTTAGTACCTTTACATGCGAGGAAAAAAAAATTAAATCATTTTCTTCAGGAAGCCTTATCTTATTTAATTTCATCTATAAGATAAATCAAATAAAAGTCACTGAACCTTTTTGATTAGATCAGAAATAGGTCAAGGAACGTGGCTTTGCACCGTGTTTGACGTTGGTAATGATTCAACCGTTCTCATTTATTGCCAACGCGAACTTTGTTTTCCGTGAAAACAATCAATTTTATCCCTCAATTTCAGAGTATGACATCCCTTTACGCTTTTAACAGATTTCAATAAAAATACAGATGAATTAACCCAAAGTTAGGTAAGAAAATGAGTTTTACTTACTTGAACGATGTTAATAAATCAACAGCAGAAATTAGGTAGCTTAAAATTAAAAAAATGTATGTTATTCTTAGGGGTCATTCAAGTATTACGTAAGCAAATTTATTACCATTATTTACTCCCCCATCTCCCTTGTCAGCAAAAGTAAGCAAAGCATTTTTGTATTCTGTTATTTTTTCTTTTAATATATTCTCTGATTTCCATTTTATATCATATTCATTTAAACAAACTTTATCGACACAGTATTCAACATAGAGTAAGGTACAAATGTTATAAAACAAATTTCTTTGAAATTTTTGGTATACATATTAATTTCAATTAACAGTCTTCAGTCCATGACACCCGAATCCATGATTCTAAGTTTTCGATGATATTGGATGTTTGCTGCTCAATGTTGTGTGTCTGCTGGATCAACGGTGTAGCGAGTGAAGTATTATAATTTATAACATGTAGTGTGTAAAGTAGCTTTAGATCACCCGTTTGCGTGTTTATGTCAAAATTATTGTAAAATTCGATATCCATACAGGCATGGAATGCCATACTCATTTACGTCAACAGACTTTTAAGTCTGATTTTTAAAAGGATGACAGATCGAAAAATATTCAAAGTCAGTCTGGTTAAGATTTGCTCAAAGTAAGATATAATAAATAGAAATTTGAAATTTTAAATAGGTACAGATAATTTATTATTTTACCTGGTGCAATCTTATCGGCGTGGACCATTTATAAGAATCTGTGCTTGGGAATAGATTCGATCAAAAGAAAAGCACATAAAGAGGTTTGATTTCCTGGATAATCTGTCGACGGTTTGTGAGTTACCCCATATATCACACAGAAGGTACCATAATTCTGTTTTATTAGTAGGATCTACGAAGACCTTGATTTTTTGTGGATTGTACCTTTTTGCCCTTATCGAATTCCCTTTTCCGTATCTTGAAAATTCGGGAAATATATGGAGTTGACATAGATTCTCGTAAACCATTGGATTAATCACGTCGTACCACGATTTGCCAACTTTGGCGATAATAGAGTCAACTGGGGTAAAAATTGTAATACGGTCGTCAAAATAAGAAAAGACGGCAAAATGAATAATTTCCGAAACGAAGAATTAAAATTGTGTATGGCATAATAGGGATTGAAATTTATTAATTTTTGTAAAGTGCGATCGTATAGGGAACTATAATTAAATTGTATTTACGAACTACACGTATCTTTTCATTTATCTTCCCCTGGGGAATTGAGTCTTCACAACGGTAACACAAACATTAACTTGCTTTGCTTACAATACGTCTAATGCTGTCTATACGCACATTGGATCGTTCTGTTGACCAAAATTGAATGCGCTATGAAGTCACTTCCAGACCGCATTCAACGCATTGGCTGCACGTGCTCGGGAGGTAGAGTAGTGGATACGCTGTCAAATAGTTAACGGCCATATTGTTTTTTTACATTTGGTGAACAGAACGATTTCAATGCCTACGCGATGTTATAGCTCTCAATGCCATCAATAGAACGCATCTTAAATAACTACTGCTGACGTTATGACCATCTAGACCCCTCCGCCCACATGTCATCAAAAACTTATAGCCCCCGCCCCGCCCCCCTATTGAACTTACGTAATACTTGAACGGCCCCTTAACAAAAGATGTTATACTTAGAAAAACACTAAAAAGTTAAAAAAAACGAAAGAAAGATTAGGTATTAGTGGAAATAAAATAATGATGTCTACCATAATGAATCACGTTTAATATTTTCTTCAAAGACTTTTTTTATACCACTAAGGTAGGAAACAAGCAAACGGTCCGCCTGATGGTAACACTTTTACTTTTCAGTTTCGCTACTATCGGAAGATTATGTAAATATTGCAAAGGTCCACTAAAAGAATATTTATCGAGACTCCAGTTAAAATAAAAATGTGCCAATATTTCCCTATTTTTTACAATTATTAAAAAGTAGCTACATACCTTTGATTATTAAAGGTTAATAATCAAAGCTACATACTTTACAGTCGTATTTTAAATACATGTTAGCTTTTCATTGTATTTTTTTCGGTTAAAAATGTTCTCATTAACTTCCAAACATTTTCCCGTTTACGGGTCGTAAATCAAATATCGCCCAAGAGCAAAAAGTACGGATATTCAGTTCAAGAGGTGTAAAATATTGCCACCAGGGTTTACTAACAGTTAACGACTGCAACCGACCTTTTCTGTAGGTAAATTTATGCCATGTTCTTTTGCAGATAAATTTGAATTTATCAAGCTTCTATTCTACTTCACTTTTTAATCGACTTCAAAAAAAGAAAGGAGTTTCTCAATTTGACGTCATGATTTTTTTTGTATTTGTGATCCGTGATATTTTTGATACGCGATATTTTTGCTGATTAAGAATAGAGTGTTACATATAAGAAAGGGTAACCCGCGGATTGGATCACTCCAAAAATAACAGATTAGATATTGATGGTATTTAAATATTAATAATTTTTTGTTTTGCCATTTAACGTTATTTCTTTTGAACTAATAAAAAAGTTCTTTTAACTTAGATTAAGTTTTGTAAATTATATTAACTATTAACTTAGATTAAGTTTTGTAAATAGGCAAGACTTGATTTCTTTCCTCATTCTCTGAATTCTTCAATTAAATCTTTCACTCTCTGATTTCTAACGAGATTTTCGCTGTAAATAGCTGTCCTCAATATTTTTCACGGCAATCTTTTTCGCAAGGACTTCATCAAAATTATTCTCACAATGATATCCATAGCTGTCTGACGAGACGAGAAAAAAGTTATTAGCAGTCGTGTCTCGATGTCACTGCTTTAGATATATTTAAGTGCCTATATTATTTCTTTGTCCTGGCTGAGTGAGAGGGAAACTGTTTCTAAGACGAAAGTCATCCATCAATAATATCAGCATAAAAACATAAAAATTGGGAAAGGAAAAGGAAACTAAAGGAAATAGAAAGAAAATACAGTTATAGAAAAGTATTTAAAATAGGTATTGTACTACTTTTATAATGAGTTCTGTTGGAAATGATGCCTACCGCTAGTTACTACCATCGCACTGCTCGTCAGCAGGGAATTCATCCTTACACCTTTGCTGAGCAGATCCGACGAAAATTTAATGACTGTTCTTCGGGATACGGTTAAAACCCTGAAAGAGTTATAAGTACCGGCAACTCGCGAATAATGCCCCTGGTGTTGCAAGTGTACATACGATACGGTGACCGCTTAAGTGGGAATATTCCGCTGTTTACTCAAAGAAACATATTTCCCTGTTTCGTCCCTGGATTTTGACATTAGAGCTAAAATTTATAATAAATAGATAATTATACAGAATCACCAGCTAAGGTTTGCTTTTTTTGAAATGCAAATCCTTGAAATAAGTAACTAGGGCCCAGCAAAAGCCCAAAAAACTGCCTCTGTTTTATGACATCTTCAGCCGTATCCGTGTTTACAAATATTTAAACCGATATCTAAGAAAACAAAATATACAGACACGGAACAATTCATTAACAACTTTTTGGCAAAGCTTTTAGGTGAAGTTATTTCTGTTAAATTTGGAAGAGAAAAGTTGGGAATACGATACCCCCTTTTTGATTGTGACTAGGAAAAATCAGCTTGAGGTACAGTTGTCCCTATAACACAACAGTATCTTAGACCGGGTCCTAGTACGACAACTAATGTTTTTCAAATACCTTTACCTGTATTAGCTTGATTGGGATATTAAGCGGATCATAAGCTTGTTTCTTACCTTAAAAAAACCCTAGATAGTTTCACGTAGCTAGTAGAAAAGTTTACAATCATGCTGCTACCTTAGCACCCTAGCTTATGATCCGCTGACGAGCTTACTTAGCTATTGAAGGTCACGTTACACACGTTACACCTTTTCATAAAAATCTCGCACATTTATCGCGTTTTCACGTCAACGGACACTGTAACCGCAACTCTATTATTTCTCGCTTATAGGGCGTCGTAAAAATTCTTACCAACACCAACTTGATACATATCGCTGTAACTCTTTTTAAACCCTTTATATTTTTCGAGTAAAACACGTTTTTACTTTAGTAATATTTTGTTGCAATAAATTGCGTAAATAAAGTGATGTGCTATTTGGAGCCGATCAAAGGTTCCGTCCGTACCACCGCGCAATATTAAAGCCTTTATAACACGAATCTACAATATAATAATATATTAATGTAAAATAAAGCCAGGTTATCATGACGATATATTTTGGCGAATATATTTAACGACAGGTTATGTCCCTACTGTCGATATTTTAGTCGACAGTAGGTAGAGTAAATAATACAACGGAAGATATATACTGTTGTATTTTGCCAGAGATGTTAACAGCATTTCGGCTATCTGGAGACTAACAATTAACTACCATCACAGTTACTACTTTCATACAAAACTAATTGTACGTCCTCTCATCTACCATTTCCTTACTACTAATTGTACGTCCTCACATCCACCATTTCCTTACTACTAATTGTCCGTTCTCACATCTACTATTTCCTTACTACTAATTGTACGAGCTCGCATCTACCATTTCCTTACTACTAATTGTACGTTCTCACATCTACTATTTCCTTACCACTAATTGTACGTCCTCACATCCACCATTTCCTTACCACTAATTGTACGAGCTCGCATCTATCATTTCCTTACTACTAATTGTACGAGCTCGCATCTACCATTTCCTTACTACTAATTGTACGTTCTCACATCTACTATTTCCTTACCACTAATTGTACGTCCTCACATCCACCATTTCCTTACCACTAATTGTACAAGCTCGCATCTATAATTTCCTTACTACTAATTGTACGAGCTCGCATCTATCATTTCCTTACTACTAATTGTACGAGCTCGCATCTACCATTTCCTTACTACTAATTGTACGTTCTCACATCTACTATTTCCTTACCACTAATTGTACGTCCTCACATCTACTACTTCCTTACTACTAGTTGTATGAGATCACATCTACCATTTCCTTACTACGGTCGTATAATTAAGATGCAATGCACTTTCTTAAGTAGGTACCTAAGATGTTCATAGAGATAGAATTTTGCTTATTCTATACTTGTTCTACTTCCTGCATACGAATATATATATATATATATCATAGCTACGTGTGTGATGAGCTTTGATCTTATGCTACTTGATACAATACCTAATATAATCAGTCAGTAATATGTAGACGCGCTAGATAAATATTGTTTATGAAACTAGTACAATTGACCTATTTATCAATATTTGTTGTTTTACGTTAGGGTTTACACTACCTACAAAGATTCGAAGTTTAAAGCTTGAGAATAAAACCCTTTTTTGTGAACATGTCATGTCTCGAAATTTTACTTAAAGATTTTTTTTATTATTTGTCCAGATCCGCTAAGATTTGTAGATAAAACAGTTAAAAGCCTTTTTTTAAACGAAATCACAGGAATAAGCTAGTATGTAATAAAGTTTCAACTTTTCAGTTGGCAACATTCTGCGTACCGCTTTTATTGCTATGACCAGATTGTTGCAACGAGATTTGGGTAGACATTTTTTGATTCAGGAATTAAAACTTTTGTCGCAATTTTATTACATACTTGCAAGAAAAAGGAAACAAATCGAATGTTTTATTTTTAGAATCAGAATTTATTGTAGATATCGTGTTTATAAATTGTTATAATTGTAATCTTAACACGCGACATACTGTCAGACTCTATATTCTATTCTTAACCAATTTGTGAGATTTAAAATTTATAAGCGCGGCAGACCAAAAATGCATAAACCTAATTTTATAGTAGGAGTGCTTTGCTCAATGATTGTGGGCTTCGGGTTTAAGGCATAAATTTTTAACTATGGATAGAATGTTGTGCTTGAATCATATTTCGATGTGGAGGAAATGTGCGTTTGGGTGCCCTGGATGGTTAAGGGCCCTCTTACAGCCCACTAGCGCCGGCATTGGATTTTCTTTATTTTCTCTTCGTAGTGGCCGTTTTTAGCAGAAATGCCAACTACAACTCACAGATATTACTTAGAAACTATATAAAACCTTTTAAAAATAGCTTATGACTAGTTTTATATTTGCGACATTTGAATTTTAGAAATTCGTTTTCTACGAAAAGAATATCTAATGGCGGCGCTAGTCGATAGCAGATGGCGCTGCAGTCGGATGCAGGACAACGGCTGCCCAGTCAGCGCCATCTGTCGGGCTTATTTGTAAATCCAAACCATCCAGGACGCCACCCAAACGCATACAAAAAAAATCATTCAAATCGGTGCAGCCGTTTAGGAGGAGTACAGTGACATACACACGTAAAGAAGATATGCTTTGTCCTGAATAACTGACTTACAGTCAATCAACGAACAGTCTAAACGGCTGAAACCTGAAACTTGGAGGGTGTGTTCTTTGTATGACGTAGGCATCCGATAAGAAAGGATTTTCCGAAAGGGTCAAATGCGAGTCGGACTCGCGCAGTAACTCGGGTAAACCTTCGGGTATAATTTTGGTAAGTTTTTTTTCTGGTGTATCTAGAAGAACTAGTTGCCGTGACGAAACTAAAAATAATTCGGTCTTATTTTCGCTGATTTGAAGAAAGTTCTTCCAATTCCGGGGCATTACATGTGTAGGTACCACCCTTTTCCTCATACCTCGGCCTCTCTTATTCGAGTCTATGAAAATAAGACCAACTATTTTTATTCTTGTCTCAGCAACTAGTTCTCCTAGATACACCAGAAAAAGAAATCTATGCGACACATGGGACTGAAGCCTTTTGTACTGCTGCTTCCTCAGATTTGAGACCTTTGGTTCCATTTTCACACCAAGAGGCTGACATTCAAATGTTCTTACATGTGGCAGATGCAGTACAAAAAGGGTTTCGAAGAGTTATAATACGCACCGTTGACACTGATGTATTAATACTAGCTGTAGCTTTTTTCAGTGAATTAGCTGTCACCGAATTATGGGTTGCCTTTGATGTTAGTTCAAGCTTCCGATAAATAGCTATTCACGAATTGGTGGCATCAATGGATGTGTCCTAATGCAAGTATTTGCCAATAATCCATGCTTTGACTGGGTGTGATACGGTGTCACCTTTTCACGGGCAAGGAAAAAAGAACGGCTTGGAACACTTGGAAATCTTTCCCTGAAGTAAACAGTACCTTTGAAGTATTATTGTCAATGCCAAGATAAATAAGTGAGGACTCAATACAACCAACAAAAAGATTTGTAGTGTTGGTGTATAACCGCATAAGTAAAGCTTTGACTGTCAATGAGGCTAGAAAACAACTCTTCACCCAAAAGTCCTGAGCCATCGAGAACATACCCCAACAAGAGCAGCACCTTTTCAGCATAAAACGCGCTTGCTATCAGGCCTTTGCTTGAATTCAAGCACTAGTCAAGGCTCCGGATATGTCTGAAACTTCTGGTTAGGGATGGGCACAGACAAATAGCAGCCACTTTGGACCACGCTCCCCGAGGCAGCAACTTCATGTGCGGAGTTAATTCGGTGCATTTGTACAAAACGATGTACCGGTCGGTGCAAATATAGTTCAGCACTTTGCTTCTGTGCCGGCGATTTTTAATAATTTATTTATACTTATAACGAGGTACAAACGAGTATTGATGAGATTTTTTTTAACTTTATGTAAAGTTAATTCAATTATAAAGTTACACTTTTTCTATCTTAACCACTGAAATTCCGCAGTGGACGATATACGCTGTTTTAGCTCGATGTGAACATGATTTTTTTCTGAATGTTGCTCTAAGACAAGTATCCAAGAAGTATATATAAAAATATATACTATATTTGTAAAAACAAATTAGACTAAAACACCTTAATAATAGTTTTTTTTTTAATCTGTATTCATCAAGATTAAAAAAAAATGTGATAAAATATAAATATTTAATGAAACTATTTTTATTTTTTTGAATGGAATCATACCTATTATGCACTAAAAATGAGTTCAACGTGTCTGTTTTATGCAAAAATGATACAAAACAAGCCACAGTAGCATAAACTGATCAATTAAAAAATTACAAGCGGGACCTCTCCCCCCCCCCCCCTCTCCTCTCTCCGCGCACAGTGACCGAATTCGAAATATGATCAACGCACGATATCCTATCAACAGTAAAAATTTCATGCTTTTAACAATTATGACCAAATATTGCATGAGAGAGTCTATATATTATAATTTCTGTGAACTAAATTCGTTATCTTGTTAAAAATTATGACTCAGATATTAAATCGAAACCTATCCAGTATTAGCACCGTAATACTAGTCAGCTCCATGGCTCAGTTGGTGATGACCCGACTTCTGAATCGAGGGCCGTGGGTTCGAATCCCGTACAAGACAAACATTGATTATTTGCGTTTGTCTTTAAACTTTGTTTTTACCAACTTAGTGGTGGCAAACAAGCCTGCGGCCCCCCTGGTGGTAAGCGGTTACAGCAGCCTATGGACGCTTGCAACACCTGGGGCATCACTCGCGCGTTTCCGACCCTTAAAAAATCTAATAACTTATTTCCTGAAGAACCCCATACTTAAATCCTTAGAGAAAACCTTGGGAGCTTATTCCACGACCCAAGCGTTCGCGGGAAGAAGTTTCTTTGAAACCGCACTGTTTGGGTTTTTCTGTGTTCAATATGTTGGTATTTACAAAAAAAAGTATAAATACAGTCGCGGTCAACTTATTAAGGACACATAGTACTTATTCAATATAACATGTACTTTTAAATTTATGGTAAAATTAAAATTAAGCAATATTTAACTAGTAATTATGTTTTGTTGTTCACTACTAAGTATTCTTATTAGTAATATGAAATATTTAAAATGAAGTCTTTTTAGGTGAATGCAATGAAAATAAAGCACTGTGCACCGAAATATTGCATTTTTAGGCATAGCCGTCTAATAATGGCAATCACACAGCCAACTGAACTGCAATTAAAACAATTTAAAATAATCTTTTAATAATAGCAATGGAAAATTATTACTGTTTATTTAATTTTAATATGATCATCTGCTTTAATTTAAAGTGTACCTAATTAGTTGTCTGAGAGCGTCATCAAAAAATGTAGAAATAAATAAATTTAATCTATACTTATTATAATTATTTTGCAGTTGTTTAAGAGAAATTAAGTGTGGTGTCATTTAAGTACCAACTGAGTATCAAAAGTTCTCGAATATGCTATATACACAGATTAAAAGAAAATTCCCAATAACATAGAGCGAAGTGTCCCTAATTAATTGTCAACAACTGTATATATTTGTATCCGTTGCCTGGTTAAAGCTTTGCTTAGTTTGGGACCAGACGGCGCTGTGTGTTATATTATTTATTTATTTTATTTACCACAGTAGGTAATATGTATAGTCGTGCTAGCTAGTAGTTCGAACACGTATTAGAATCGGCTTTTCGTCACAATAAATTTCAGTTATTACCAACTTCCCATACTTGAGATTATTTAATGACGTACTCGTAAAATGTTTATAATAGACAATAGGTTGCTCATCTTAAGCAAAAAATACATTAAAACTTTTTTTATTTTTATTCAAATAATTTTACAACCTTTATTGTTTGCAGTTATATCATTGTTCAAAAAGTCTGCACGGAATACATACTGATGTTATATGTAGGTGTGCGTATGACCTAATAAAGCGGTTCACTTTGATGCCGTAATGTATAATGTATTACGAGCTGAGGTTTGTAGCTCCCGGCAAATTGATGATGAGGGATATTTAACGAAATTGTTAACTCTGTATGGGATGTAGATCAGGTTAATTTATTATTAGGTCAAATTTCAGTATACCTACCGTTTCTAGGGTTTTGTAGCCAAATTGCAAAAACGGAACCTTTATAGGTAATGTCCGTCCATATGAGATGTATAAAATTTTATGTCTGAACATTTTAAGTTTGAGGTGAAAATATTATGATACTAAACAACACTTATTATGATTCTGATGATTTACTAAGTACTAAAATATTTTAAGCTTGAAATTTTTAATACAAAATTATTATTTCCCTAAAATTTTCAAATTGAAAAGGTAATTATTTTCATAAAATTTTCCCATTTCTGGTCTCAGCCTTCATGATAACGCTATATTTTGATCGATTCTGATGAAATATTACAAGATGGTGTCTTATGTAAACCGCCATAATGTTTGGTAAGAGAAAAAATATGGCTAGCCGCACACTCGCAGTAATATTGACAATAGATATATGTGTATGTTATATGTGGGGTAAATAGGAATCCTGACAATATTATTCATTATGTGCGGCTAGCGACAATATCAAATTCAGAGCAGGTAAACGTCCTTGTTTTGGAAGTGGAAATTTCTATTGGAAGATAAAAATAAAGTCAACCGTGTTGTTTTTACAGAAGCAAAATATTCAAATAAAAACTTTTTAACAAAAAAAAACAACCGGCTTCAAAATGATGCACGAAAAAGGGAAAAATAATTACTCATTTCCAAAAATCTGTAAGTTAAGTGTGTTATAAATTGTTAGGCACATAGACACCAACTTCAAACTGTAATTTAGATCAGATTTTTGGATATAACTTATTATTTTTAATTTTTTAGTGCATCTATTTGAAGCCGGTTGTTTTTTTTTGGTCAAAAGTTTTTGTTTTTCAATTTTTAGTGACGAATTAAAAGACGTACACTAAAAGCATCAATACTCGTAACAAAATTCAACAAACATCAACATACATACATATATGGTTTTCTCATGGATGCTATTGTCAGAACTGGACCAAATTGAAATGAGACTACACGGTAAGCACCCGCTTTCCAATAAAAAAAGGATCATCAAAATCGGTTCTCCCAGTGACCCGGAGATCGAAGGTTCTCCATTTTTGAAGTCGGTTGAAAATAGGAAGAGACTGGATGAACATCTTTTTAGTTTAAAATAGAAGACGAAAATAACGTCGACAATTTCCCTTTACGAAAAGAGAACAGTCAAAAGAATTTAAAAGAGAACGTGTCCTAAATAATGAGTTAAATTGTTGTGACGAAGTAAGTAATGAGATACAGCCTGGTGACAAACGTACGGACGGTCCCGGTCCCGTTTTCTACCCTTTGGGTACGTAACCCTAATAACCGAACAACTTCGTTTGGTATTACAATTATTGCGGATACTTAAAAACGATTGTTTAAGATACTTTTGTCAAAGTATTAATAAAATTCTACTATTGTGTTTTTTATTACAGATTCTAAGAACTCATGTGTGAAGTGATGTAAAGATTTACACTTAAGTTTTTGCATCTTGACTTTATTATATGGTGTCCGAAACAGAAGAAAAATGCCCGACATTTTAAGGTTGTGACGTATGCAAGGATCGACATGATGAAGCTATAAGGTTTTCGGTTTTGCCGTCTGACTACGGTATCCTTAGAAGCAAGCTGATAAACAAATTGCTCGATATTTAAAATTAAAATTAAATTTGCCAAGGACAAATTAAAAGAAAAGCATAAAAGGGGAGTTCATTAAACTCAATCTACCTAGAAATATGTAGATTATTTTCCAATCCAGTATTTTTAACCGTGGGTTCTCTTTGATTGTCAATGAATATTGACAATACTGTCTAGTGTGCGGTGCCATAAATTGTAGGAAATTATTGTCAAGTGTGCGGCTAGCAATGGGTAGCTGTTGATACAGTAAACTGAGGGATGAAAAAAATTTAGGTCCACCCTATTGTGTGGGGTTTCTTTGGATAGGTCATACATCCCAAGGCATATATCTATATGCATTTAAAGTTTTTAAGTTTTTTTTTTCTCTCAAGTGCATACTATTTAGGGGGAAGTAAAAAAAGTAATGCACTTAAGAGAAATCTAAAAATTAAAAAAATTGGCTTTCTTTAATTCTTTATGTTTTAAATTGGTTCAAAAGTTTTTCAGATATCTGCAATAATTATCAATTTACGGAACCCTGACTTAATGAGTATACAATATGCCGTTTTTTTTATTTTTTGGACGAAAAGCTTTTAACAATGTGTTAACTACGCAAGTTTACAGTTAGCTTGAGCGACAACACAAAAGGTTCACCAAAAGTGATCTGAAAAAATTATGAAGAACTGGCACTTTAGAAGTTTTAATTTTTTACTCATGGCAAATCATTTAGGGAAATGGGTGACTCGCAAACGCAAAGTTTCAAAGAAAGGGGCAGGGGCTGAACTCCAAAGTTTGAGAGAATCATAAATAATTTAGAGTTTAAATAAGTATCAAAATTTATTAGAAACAGTTTAACAATAAGCTAGTATTAAAATACAACCTTTTTTAACAAACTTTAAAAATACCTATTTAAAATTTAGCTAATCTAATAAGTAGCAAATATCCTATTGTATGTAAACGAAACCCTCGGTACATACTGCGTACTGTAGTCCACAGTTAGACTATGCTGTGACTTTCATATTCTTTGTGAGGTCCCCCTTCTTAAATCCCTAGCCTATAGCTTAGTAAAAGACTTGTGATATGTACGTGAACATTTATTAATATAGGTACAGGAAAACATTACCGAATTTAGCCGTAGAAATTTTACAAGTCTGTGGATTCCTAGCGCGTTCGCCAATATCACCTTTGCTCTGCCACTGTGCCGCGTGTTGTCCACCTTCGTCCCTCCGTTAGGTTGTCCTTGCGTAAAAGACCTGGAATTGATGAGATAAAGTGTATATATTTTGAACATAAAAGACGTTGTCTGCTGCAAAATAAAAATCTCCCTTTTGGGAAAGTAGATAGTCCTTTCCTTGTCTCCAAAGTCGTAATTTCTGTTCCACGAAGTTTAGGCTTCAGAGATCAGAAAGTAAGACTTGCCCAATGGTTGACCGAAGATGGTAAATGTCAATCACCCTCAATCCAGAAAGGCCTTTCCGAACAGCGCTTTCCTTTTTTACACAAGGACTATCTAGACCAAACTACGTTACAGTCTGAAAATACGACACTTAGAAACAAACAAAATCTCTCACAAAATTACAATAAGTGTCGAGTAGTTATTTACGTTAATTAAATTACGGGTTAGGATGGGCTCTCCGAACCTATGATATAAAATGTGTTGCTGAAATAAACAGGGTTAATACACACAATATTTCCAAAGAGTGATCTTCTAAGCAATATCTACTTTTATAACTCAAATAAGTTCAAGATTTAATGAATTTAAATATATCTTTGCGCAAGATACGAAATCTACGTCATTATTGGAAACTCGATTAGAAACAATTAAGGATTGAGAACATTTCAAACTAGTTTGCTAGAATTTGCAATTATGCAGTTATACTTAGCTTTGAACAAAGGTCTCCATACGTTAACACGTTATACTCTCACAAATTAAATCTCAAATTCCCCCTTCGCGTGTTCCTCCTCTTTGCGTCTCTTTTGACTGCCCACGTGTTAGCCTTACTTTAGTCTCATCTTCACTGCCCCCGCGTTAGCCTTACTTTAGTTAAGCAACGATTTCCGCATTCCTTCTGCAATGCGCTGGCGCACCCTTGTGTCGGAGTAAAGCTGTAACTCTCAATAATACGTTAGTGTTATTCGGCCTTATCGCCTTTGCAATAAGCCCGTAAATCTCTTATTCTTATAACCATGCGAAAACCATCCCTTACGCGAATCATCTATCTCGTACGCACTTGTACGTCTTTCTCGCTCTTGAATTTTGGCGCGTTGATGCATCATGCCGCAAGACATAGCGACAACATCTCAGAACCGACCATCTGTTAATTAATAATTTCTAAGAAAGTTCGCTCGTCCCAAAAGGTTCAAACGCAACAAAAAATATTGTACCTGACATGCATTCCAGACAAATGTACAAGTTTTAAATAATTTGAAACCTCAAAGTTATAACTAATTTGTTACATAATTGAAATTTATTTAGGTACACCCGTGTGGACCTGACATCTTCCATTATTAAAAATGCGTTAGGCAAATAAACGCTGTTTCTGTACCTATGTATTTTTTATAATCAGTTGCTTATTTTCTGATTGTATTAAATTGGCATACATATTTACTGCATACTTTTTTTTTTCTTTTTTTTTTTTAATCTTATGTAGGTTTTATTTATTTCATTGCATGTACCTATATCTTTGTCAACATTAGTTAAATCTAAACTGTATCTTAAATATTGACATTGAGTGCCTATAGTCATTGTGACTAAGCCTTTGATCTCAACACATACAATAAAAAAATAAATTAACTGACCCATCAACGCACAGCTCAAACCGTTTGGTCTAGAAATATGATATTTGGCATAAGGGACCCTTAAGTCAGACTTGCGCACGAAGGGTTCCTAACCATTATTTATAAAAAACAACAAAAATATCACGTTTTTTGTGTGGAACCCCCTTAAATTTTTGATTTATTATAATTTAATTATTTATTTTCCAAGTGAATATCTAACTCAATATTCTGTGAATATTTTAATTGTCTGCTTGATAGTATTTATTTTATTCTGTTTTTTAGTATTTTTTGATATAGCGGCAATCGAAATACATCTTCTGTGAAAATTTTAACTGTCTAACTATCACGGTTCATGAGATACAGCCTGGTGACAGACTGACGGACGGACGGACGGACGGACAGCGGAGTCTTAGTAATAGAGTCCCGTACCCAAAAGGTAAAAAACGGGACTGAAACACATCAATCTTAATTTATAAACTTAAGTCCTAAAACCATTTTTTTTTAAGGATTTCCAAAAAAACTTTGAACAAGAGGTTTACTCCCTGAGGGTATGAATTTTGCAAATTACTTTTTTAGTCGAGCCTTTTACGTTACAGGGCCACTTTTATGACGTCTAATTATTATTGAAGTTTTTCACCGTTTTTTAAAATCTACTCGTAGATAGTGAAATAGGGGATAAAATTTAAAGGTATAAAAACTACGATATTTTGCAGGAATGGACAGAACCACTGACGAATTCGTGTGAAGAAGCTAGTAAGCTATTAAAAACGAGGACGGCTAAGGGCAAGTGTCTATTCCCAAGAAAAGCCACAACACATTAAGTTATCCAGACACTTAACGTGATTAAGCTCGTGGAGCCACGACAATTACCTCAGGGTAAATCCCAAAATAGCAGTCACGATACCAGCTCCCTGATGAATGCGGATTGTGACTAATTGCCTAATTACTTACTAAATGACCGTAATTGCCATATTATTGTTTAAGAAAATGAGTTCTTCAAGATGACGCCTTTAATCAATTACTTAAATTAGGCATGATTTATGTAGTACCTATATTAAAACCGTATAATCCGCAAAAATCGCCTTCTTTTAGCAGTTTTATGCAGATAAATAGTTTTAAGTTTCGAACCCTATTAACATCTTTAAAAGATATGTAAAAGAAGTTACAGTAAAAGTACTAGTTCAGTATTTATAGCAATCCAATTAACGCCATAGTTGAAATTTAAAAACTATACGAGTACTCCAACCATACTCTTATTACTAAACATAAAATATCATTACGATGTTAATCCCTGAAGGGATGGTCGAAGATGTTACGAATGGATGCTCGTAACATCCAACGTTTCGCCGATAGAATTCCGTCTCACACAAGTGATAGGTGGTAAGTCTTTCCCCGGGCCAGGCACAAACCAGAATCAAAAAAAACCTTACCTCAAAACCGGCATGTTTTTCGGAGCCATTGACCACAACAAAAACTCAAAGAATCAACTTTTATTTTATTAAAGATATAAAAAAAACCGCCTAAGTGCGCCCAAGTAAAATTGATACCCCTGCAGCTCTGGCAGGATATTCTAAAGCAACATTGTAAAAATGTTTGGAGGTTTGTTCATTATTAATTGACGGCTAAAAGGATTTGAATCAAATTCAACAGACGCTCAGAACATACCTTGGACTACAGCACAGAATACTGCTTCGACAGTTCCCCGGGAATACATTTTTCCAATAGGAAGTAATGGAACGCGAATTACTTTGGAAAGTTTGGAAAAGAGGCGCTTCAAGAAGAATTTTCAGTATCTATTCTACATACGTAGTATGTTTATGTTTCAACATAAGATTATACCAAAGCAGAGTAGATACTTCAAAAAGGTAAAAACGTGCCATCAGACAGAGACTGGTAGAGATATTGGTATGAAAGTAAGGACTATTTAGTCGGGTTCACACGGTCTTTGTTCGGCACGAGTGTAGAAAACACTTAATAATGCAAATAATATGCAACGAAATGATCGAAAATGAAGTTTTGGTGAGCTCGGACACTTTGTGGGCAAAAACTTCGAGTTCTATAATCTGGTTCGATTGTGTCGGTGGTGGCCAAAGGGTTCCGATTTCACTTTGCGTGGCAAAAGTTCGAGACCGGCGTGTATCAATGAGTCTTTTCTTAATTTCTCAAGTACATTGATTATTCAAACCACTAGCTTTTTGGCAATGGAAACATCGTGAGGAAACCTGCATATGTCAAAAAATAAAACGCATGTGCATTCCACAATCCGCACTTGGCCCGCGTGTGGACTATAGCCAAAATCGTCCTCAGTGAGGATAGGCCGTGCCTCAACAGTGGCTGATAAGGAATCTGTTCTATGGACTGCGCAGTAGATCAGAAAATTGACTATTTTTTAGAAAGGGACAAAGCTAATTCGCAGCAAGTACCTGTCTCTTTTCTGCAAAATAAAAACAAAGGTAGAAAGTGACAACCACAGAAATTGTAACAACTTGAGGTACTTGCCGCAAATTATTACTTCACAGCTGTTTGCCAGTATTTACGATTATGGGTGTCCGCGAATAGTCGGCCTTATTAACCTGGATGAAGCGTCTGAACGCTGACCAAATAAACTAATTAAGTGTGACTGCACCGAGAAACACGCACCGCAGTTACTTCACTTTAAGGGCTGATGGAACGGCATCATCCATTTTGCCTACACACAACAAACACCAGTTTATGGACGCGGAGGGCTATGAAAGTTTTACAGTAATCTGGGTCGACCGTTTATTTTCTTAGACGCAATATAATGTAAGCCTCATTTGTCTGTTGAAAAAAGGTATTCTTATAGAAGGTAATTTTCTTTTAAGGTAATAAGGTAAAAAGTAATAGTTCAGGGAGCAAATACGTCGGGCAGGATATGTTAAGCAGGTTTGTAAAAATATTTGAAGGTTTAATCATAGGCGGCTGAAAAGATTTGAATCAAATTTTTATACACATTTAAAACATAAAGATGTCCTGGGTAACAGAACAGAATACTGCTTCGAGAGTTTCTCGGGAATAAATCATTCCGATGGAAAGAAATGGAACGCGCATAACTTCGGAAATTTGGGAAAAGAGGCGCTTCAAGGAAGATTTTCAGTATCTGTTGTACATAATTAGGTAGTATGTTTATGTGTCAATATAAGATTATACCACGGCAAAATACTTCTAAAAGTAAAAACGAACCCACCTGGGATAGGATGTATAGAAGCACTTTACTGCCCGTATGTCTGTCTTTCAAGATTTTTTTTGCGTAAATGCTAGAGTCAGTTACTTGTACTGTAGTAAATCATTTTTAATACATTAAATAAAGACCCGTATTTCATAATAATGAGTATAAATGTTATGCAATCAGTATGAAACAAATGTATTTAACCAAAATATTATTAAGTAACATAAAAAGTTAACTTGAATTAAAATTGTAAGTTTCACACAGTCATTGGACACTTGAGTCTGGAAATGCATACAAAAAGTCCAGAGCTCAAGTTATACTGGTGGTGTTTCTCATAGTAACTTCATATTTGTAAAAACCATAATATTTTACTTACCTTGTTTATCTTAAAAATAACGTATTAAAAGAAAAGAGCAAGAAATATAAACTATTTCCCACGTTTAGTTGAAGGCGGCGGACAAAATAACTATGAACATTAGAAAAGAGTTACGTAACACTTATTCTTAAAATAAAGTTCAAATTAGTAGTTAAATACAAAAGTAAACAAAAATTTCAAAAGATTGAAAATTTGCATAAATATTAATATTATTAACTGTAAATGTTTTATAAAGGTGACTTTTAATGCTTAAAACATATAACCCAGAAGCTAAATAAAGAATAAGTTAATAATTCATAAAAATAATAAAATTTATAAGTAAAACTAGTACAAATCTAGTAATGATGTAGTTTGGTTGTTGAGATAGAGTATAATTAAAAATATTTTTTGGATAGAATTTTTAGATTTATTTTGAATAATTTTAAATTTTACATGATATAAATTCACAACCCTATGTGCTTTGTCGAAGTTAATGTATAAAAACTCCAAGACTTTGTAGAATAAATAACACAAAGCTGAGTTTTAAAATTTTTTAGGTTCTAAGGGGAATTGAGCTTTTGGGGTAAAAAAAACGCCCAGGGCACTTCACAACATAAATTTTTGGTTTCACAAGCAAGATTGGTGTGAACTACAAAGTTTAGGAGGTGAGGAAGATATTTCGGGGGGGATGTAGTTTGAGATTTTATAAGGAAAGAAATTTAAAATTTGGAGTTAGTCTGGGTCCGCGCGCGCCAGGAATAAGTCAAATAAGTTTGACTGTGAAAATCAATTATGATCAGATCCGAAATCTGATCTCGCGTTTAGCTCATTTTATTTAATAAGGTTCATAGATATAAAATATTTATAGCTAGTGTTAAAAAAATTAATGTAAATAATTAAAATCTTCAACACATTCTTACTCAAATTTACATATTTTATAGGAAAGGCGTCGCTTTTCAAGACATCGTGTTTCGCGAGTTTTTCAGTCGTCGTTGTGTTCAATTTATAACATATGAATTAGGAGAATTAGGCATAAATCTTCAAGATTTATGATGTTCTATTGTGCAGTTTCTTTAAATTATGTTGTATTCTACAAAGGAAATTGAAGCACTCAAAGGTTGTACGAGAGGGTGTTTTCCACAAGTCCAGCCGAGCCTGTTCTACGTTGTCTGTAGAGAAATGGATATAGGTTCCAGAGCTTTTCGAAAACAACTTTAGGTATGAGTAAATATGAGAGTATGTATGTGTAACACTTTTGTTAGAATGATGTACTTAAATTTAGTTTATGACATTCATAGATACCTGACAGTCTTACATTTAATTCTAGTGAGATGTATATAAAATGCTTTTTCTCCGTGAGTGATACATGTATGTATCTACATTATAAGAGACAAAGGTTTCTTAAATCTATTTCAAGTGTTTTAAAATCTCGCTTTTCTATTTATTTTAAAGGTATCTAACGACATAAATTTTCTTAATGAGATTTAATTAAATGTTATTTCTTTTAAATTACTGTATGAAAAATAATACAGTAGGAGACAATGTTTCCTTATATGTTTAAAACTGAACTAAAATCTCACTTCTTGTATATATGCAAATGAGAAAACTAGACTAAACTAAACACGGAGTATAGACTACGTAAAGTTAGTACCAGTGAATAACACTTGTACAATATAGAGATATTCACCTGAGATTCCTCAATAATATTATTAGATTTCACGGGGTTTGAAGAGAGGCATCTGATACTTACTAAGTCTAGTGGATGTCCCTACATGAAAGATTGTGTGTGAACGAAGCTTACCCAACCGGTCAGGTGTTAATTTTCATAGAACCGTGAAAATTTGATAATATTATCACGAGATAAGAATGTCAGACTAGGAAATATTATTTTCAGATAATAAATATCAAATAACAAATCTGAAAATTATCAAAGAGAAAAAGAAAGAAAAGAGTTTGCACAGCGGCTACTCCATCCACATATAATGTGGATTTTTGCAACATCAGGGGTATTCACGCAAATCTTAACGCAGTCCACCACCATCTCGAAACTGCGCAGCCGACCATTCTTTTTCTAACGGAGACGCAGATATCCTGCCCGGCCGACACATCATACCTTCATTATCCCGGCTACAAACTCGAACACAATTTTATGAGTCGTGCCGGTGTATGTATGTTCGTCCGGGAGGATATCTGCTGTCGCCGCCTTCATAGCCTTGAAGACAGGGACCTGTCGATATTGTGGGTGCGCGTAGATTACGGCGGCCACACTCGTATCTATGCGTGCCTATACAGGTCTCATAGCGGTGACACGGACGTAACTCGACTCTTCACGCACCTGAGTTTGACGACTGACAAAGTTCTAGAGCAATATCCCACAGCAGAACTAGTTATTTTGGGAGACTTTAACGCCCACCATCGCGAGTGGCTCAGTTCTCGAACCAATAACTATGCTGGGATATCTGCTCATGAATTTGCTCTGACCTATGGATTCTCTCAGCTGGTACTTTCTCCAACGAGAATACCAGATATAGAGGAACATACGAGCTCCTTACTGGACCTTCTGCTGACTACTCGTCCGGACGGGTACTCCGTCTCAGTGGATGCGCCTCTTGGCTCCTCGGACCACTGTCTCGTTCGGACTCAAGTGTCATGCACACAACCTGATCCTTCTGGGCCAACTAACTGGCGTCGTGTGTGGCACTATAAGTCGGCAGACTGGGATGGATTGCGTGAATTTTACGCATCGTACCCGTGGAGGCAGATCTGCTTTAACTCAGAAGATCCTGACGTCTGCGCAGCCGCAGTCACTGAGACAATCCTTGCTGGTATGGAATGCTATATTCCTAACCCGCGAGTAGCTGCCGGCGTCAAAAAACGACCGTGGTTTAATAGGTCTTGCAGAAAAGCTAAAATTCTTAAGCAAAATGCATATGAGGCTTGGACCACGGCTCGTTATAATAAGGATCCGAATATTTCTGAGTTAAAACGCAAATTAAATGCTGCCTCGAGGTTCAGTAAGAAAGCAACTGCCAGAGCAAAATTCCAATTCATCGGCAAAATAGGTGGGCGACTTGCGAGCTATCCTTCTGGGAGTCGTGCTTTCTGGTCGCTTGCCAAAGCTGCCGAAGGGAACTTCTGCCAGTCGTCGTTACCACCACTGCGAAAGACCGATGGTGACTTGGCCCATAGTGCTAAAGAGAAAGCCGATCTACTGGGCAGTCTCTTTGCCTCGAACTCGAATATGAACGATGAAGGCGCTGTACCACCTACTATACCGTGGTGCGGTAAGTCCATGCCGGAAATCTCCATAACGCAGCGGGAGGTCAGGCGGGCGTTGCTTTCTCTAGACGTTCATAAGTCGAGTGGGCCAGACGGTATACCAGCAGTGGTGCTTAAGCAGTGTGCTCCTGAGTTATGTCCTGTACTCACGCGCCTCTTCACGCTTTCCTACCACACTAGGCAATTTCCGTCTACATGGAAGACTGCGAATGTGCACCCGGTGCCCAAAAAGGGCGATAGATCAGATCCATCGAATTACAGGCCTATCGCTATTACCTCTCTCCTCTCTAAGGTGATGGAGCGTGTGATCAACACACAGCTTCTAAGATACCTAGAAGTACACGATCTGGTCAGTGACCGTCAATATGGCTTTCGCCACGGTCGCTCGACTGGTGACCTTCTAGTGTATCTCACACACCGATGGGCACTAGCCATTGAGAGTCAGGGGGAGGCATTGGCATGTAGCCTGGACATAGCGAAGGCGTTCGATCGGGTCTGGCACCGCGGTCTTCTATCGAAGTTGCCATCTTACGGAGTGCCCGAGGGTTTGTGCAAATGGGTGGCTAGCTTTTTGTCCGGCAGACGCATACGAACTGTAGTTGACGGTAGTTGCTCTGATAGCATGGACATTAATGCTGGTGTCCCGCAAGGCTCTGTGCTGTCTCCTACGCTGTTTCTACTGCATATCAATGACATGTTGGACATCAACAACATACATTGCTATGCAGATGACAGTACTGGAGACACTTTTTACACGGGTCGTGCAAACATCCCTCGTTCCGTTGTGGAGGAAAACCGCGGAGAACTTGTGTCTCAAATCGAGACCACACTGTCCCAGGTCTCTGACTGGGGACGGGTAAACTTGGTCCGATTCAACCCTACAAAGACACAAGTGTGCGCGTTCACCGCTAAGAAAACTCCATTCACTGTGGTCCCACAATTCCAGAACACTCCCCTCTCCATCTCCAAGAGCATTGGGATCCTTGGTGTCGACATCTCCAGCGATGTTCAGTTCCGAGATCATTTACAAGATAAGGTAAAGCTTGTAGAAACCCCCCCTTTATAAAAATAATAAAATTATAAATTTGAACTCACGTGGAGTATACCGACATACTCGCCAATTTGAATACGTGAAGGCATGTGTAATCCTAACATATTATTGTTGCCTTTATTATTATTAAACATTAATGATATTTTGTATCCGTTATTAATGTTATTATTAAAGAAAGCTATGCAGAGAATTAATATTATTATTTGGCTGTGATCGTCTAATGGCGTAATCGTCTATTTGGACCCCTCGTTGTGACCGATAATAACCCCAGATCCTAAGAGGTATGGATTCAATCAGTCCCAGGTGTGAAAGAACAAAATCAAAACCCTAATTTTACATTATACCTACATTAAAAGCAATGGCCTATAACTAATCCTTAACCGCAGAACCACTAAGTCCTGATTAGCATTAGACCAGAATTTAAATTACTAAATGCGAGTTTCAGATTAAAATATATGCGATTTATTATCCTAACGTAGTCGAAGTACCCTAGCCTAAGTCACCCTATTCACCAGCCTAGCTACCTCCTTACAACTCCGAACATGTCTCGTAATAACACGGTTACCCCTCGAACACGATAGGCCTTGAAGTTATAACGACTATGACCGCATACCCCTTAAGTGAAGTCGTAATCCTATAGTAATGTATGAAATCGCCTTAAAGGAGAACTCTTAAACGGTAAGTAGTCCATCGATACACTAGTTATCTTGCCCTTAAGTAAACTTGTAACCTCATAGTAATGTAGGAAAATCACCTTAAAAGGAAGAACCCTTAGACATATGAAAGTACTAACCACTAATAAACTCACTGGCTTCCCCTTAACTAAAATTATACACTTATAATATAACAAAATCATTTAAGAGACAGACAGACCTATTTAATAACTAAATAAATTATTAGCAGGTACGCTATTGATCCCTTAATTAACCTATAACCTACACAACTAACCTGTCACCAGTTCTCTAGCTTGCGCTTAAGTGAAGGTCGGAACTAATAACAACATATATAAGGCATTAGGGAGACAAGCGGACCTATTAAGTACATAGATAAATTATTAGTAGACTAGCTATCGATCTCTTAAGCGAAGTTATAAAACTGTAATGTAATATGAAAGGTCACCATACGGATGAACTAACAGATTGAATATATATATAGATAAAACGAATATACTCGCGGCCTGGCCCTTACGTAAATTACACAACCCTCTCAATAACACTTAAGAATGCACCACAGACTGACCGATAAGTTTAGTAATTGCATAAAGAGCCTGTTGACAACCCGTTAACAACCCCTAAGTGAAATTATAAAGTCGTAATGGTATTCGAGAAGCCACCCCAAAGGCAATCTAAGTATATAAAAAGACTACCACTATCCTTACTAGCTTCTCTTCTAATCTAATCTTATAATAATATATGTAGAATCGCCGTAAAGACAAACTAACAAATTAGAAGTAAATGTAACCCTGAAATACATCTACAGCCTACCCTTTAAATAAAGTTATAACATAGTCCTAACCGTAGGTATCCAGAAATCCACATACATTCATGATTATTATTTTACCACTGAAACTCACGCCATCTGTGTAATAATCGTGGAATTACTCGGTCGATCGATATCTTAGCTAACTGTCTAATAATGGAGATATTGAGGAGGTCTTATAGAGGGCGCTAAGGGCGGACGATTTAGTAAGGAAGTCTATCTAAATCTACCAATCCTAGTTTCCAGGTCGTTTACGGGTAACCCTAACTGGGAATCATCCAGGAAAATTCACATATACAACCATTCCTTAAGGGTTCGTAAGTTGTTCTATTCAGAATTATTGGGCCCGCCACCGAATTATCCCTTCGGCCAATTAAAGACTAACCGGTCAGACTTTCCATACATTTGCCTGTGCGTCGAAGTGCCCAGCTGGCGTCTCGTGGTCACGTGGGTGCGCAGAGTTCACATTTTAGTCTTCTGCGCAGGTACAGAGTCTAATCGTGTTACTCGACCTTCCTTCGACTAATTTACGTTGGTTCGGTTTTGGTTTAGTATCTCGCGACCCGGTCAGTACGAATTTCGTTCTTAGATCTAAAATTGAGTTTATGGTTACAAGCTATGGCGATTATCTACACTAGAATATAAAGTTTATGAAAACAAAACTATAAAATTGAGACAAAACCTAACGCTCGCCTAACTCATACACTAGGTTGTTCCTACTTGATCGCTAAAATGAATATTGAAAATTAATTATGTATAACTTGAATTTGAATAGCCTTAAGGGCCTAGGGTACCGTCTGGCCTTAAGCGGTTGTCAATTGTATCGTACTTATTATCTGACTGACGTCTTGGAACCTTTAACAAGGAAGGTATATAACGACCAACTCCTGACAGACTCGTAGATAGGTTTAATCAAACTAGCTTACCTTGTGGCTTCGCCCTCCTGTCATTTAGTAATTGAGTTAATAGATAACCTTTATCCTTCGTACACCGTGCCTTAAACTGTTCTTTAGGATAGGTAAGTAGTGCTCCCCGCCAACTCCTACATTTATAACGCTGCGGAGGTGGCAAACAACCAGACGACCATGTATTTATCCTTACTACTATGACTAACTACGGAACTAAAGGGACCATCTCGTTATTATTTGAATATAACCTACGATCGGTCGGTTCGAACCCGAGGCTCCTTAAGTTTAAATAGCCGCTAGTCCGGAGAAGCTATACTCGCCCGAAACATATGCCGTGCAAGCTAAGTTCACAAGAAATAATAAAATAGGTGTGCGATTACGCACATGGTTAAGTGGTGAATTGTTCATCAGAGTAATTAAGGCGACAGAACACCTAGTTTGACACACAATAAATATGTTTAAGGTGGATTGTAAGGAAGACATATCCACACTCAGGACCCGGCGCATTAGCCAGATCAAGTAAGGGTTAGCCCTTTCTGAGTGTTTAGAACTTAACGTTTCGGCTTTCCATACAACAATTCAGAGCCTCATCAGTTAGTAGAGAATTGTGTATGATTATACTAATACGTCTTCAACGGGGTGATTCATGGCGAAGAATAGAACAAATCCTGACCCACTAACGTCACCTCATAGCCTGTTAATAAAGTTTGGTCAATGTTGAAGTTCTGTCATCTTTATCTTAAATGGCTTAGTCAAAACATAAATTAAACAGTATAAAGCAATAAAATAAAGCTTAGATAGTCTAATTAAAAATTAGACTCTCTAGATTAATGTCGCGGCTCTGAAAAACATATGAGGTTTACGTTTATTTTTACACAGGAAACAAATATTTAAATATGAACACAATAATACTTAGCTTTCCAAATCTATCCGTCGCAATAATGGGTGGAGTGGAGGTACTATTTATCTATGGATTCCTTAAGGAGATTGGGTTAAAAATCCCACATTAAATTTTAGCCACCCATTACCTAAACGGCATCTAACAGTTCAGCTTCCCCACTCGACGCCGGTGAAGGGTGGAACTGGAGCCAACCCAGATTTAGGTTTTATCAGCCCCCTCACACCCTTAGATTCCTGAAGCCTGCAGTTATCCTAGTATGTCTCTAACATCAAGCCCCAATCTTCCCTAATCTTATAACAAGCCAGACCCCGCTTGAAGAACCCCTACTGTGATTGCCCCGTCCTCACCTACCTCTATCTACCAAGGGTCTGCTTGCTTTGGGGGTCACCCATACCGCAACGCAACAAGACATCGGGACTAAAATGATTGAGATAGTAAGTAGCGGATATAGAGATATCATTAACATAACCATCAATTACATGTAACATAACTGTACCATTCTAATGAGCGTCTACCAAAGCGTGTAGGATTTTCATCAATGAAGATACATATACACAGGACAGGATTCACACAAGGGTTGCCTGCCAAGTCATGTAAGCATGCCCCGTCACCTCGAGTCCGATCAAAGCGCGAAGTCGATGCTCAGGACTTGCGTAGGGCTTTCATCAATAAGATATACATATACACAGGACAGGATTTACACAAGGGTTGCCTGCCAAGTCATGTAAGCATGCCCCGTCACCTCGAGTCCGATCAAAGCGCGAAGTCGATGCTCAGGACTTGCGTAGGGCTTTCATCAATAAGATATACATATACACAGGACAGGATTTACACAAAGGTTGCCTGCCAAGTCATGTAAGCATGCCCCGTCACCTCGAGTCCGATCAAAGCGCGAAGTCGATGCTTAGGACTTGCGTAGGGCTTTCATCAATAAGATATACATATACACAGGACAGGATTTACACAAGGGTTGCCTGACCTTAACCCTAATCTTAAACGATTTCTTAACTAATCAGATCAGAGCCTAATTACGGGGTTTCTTCCCACAAAGTATCACAAAATTTACAACATCATGTTAAGAGACGCCGATCCCGGCAGGAGCCCTTTTCTCCACTAAATTTTCTGCAGAAATCGGCAATCTCTTTTCCTTTAAGAGTACATAGCCAACAATGTCAACAAACTACCTCTGCATTTTTAATAAGCAAGGGTTTTTTCCCTTCTCTACTCCAAATTTACAACTAGAATCCCAACCAAAAAGTCAACCACTTTCAATTTTCCCCAACCAACCCTTCACTTTAACCAAGGTGGCATCCTACACGGTCCCTTACACAGTCCTTACGCCATGGTATAAAGGAAGTCCCTCACAAAGCCCCATAGTACAAACCCATCAATAATAAGTTGACATTGCTAGCCTCAGTTCTCACAAAAGACACTTACTGATATTTGATGTAGGCGAAACGTGCACGGCGTCGGTATTAAATTTCTTCAAATCTTTGTTCGTCCTGTCCTTCCCGCTTCCTCAGGAATCTCGAGCACGGCCAGCCTCTCGGTACGACGACAGTGGAAAAGGGTGCCGCAACTGACGCCTATCGCTTATAACCGTTCTCCCCTCCCCCCCCGATAGACGCGGCCTGAACACGTGGCGTGTCTAGGGATTGTGGCGCCAGTTAATTTCTTCTTTATTTTACTTCCACGTGTACCCACGTGCTTCGCATTTTAGTGGCCAGTTACTTTATAGTAATAATCGAACAATCATATCGAAATCGTCACCCGATTCTACTAAACTCTTTACCTGCCGAACTAGTTTCTCCGCTTCTTTGTGACTCGATTATACAGCTTCGATTAATTTACACATTGAAGGCTCGTCGTAAGCGGCGCGGAGCCTACTCTACTATCCCTCTCGCACCCTACGATATTTATAACAATTAACTGAAAATAATCGATCGATATTCTCCATATATTTTAACCTCCTGGTTATCTGCTACTTTACGAATCGGTCGTATTTAACGAGTAATTATTTTTCTTTGTGTTGATGATTTTAGGATCCCACTGCGATTTACGCCTTATGACGTAGGTACAACCATATTAATCGAACCCCGGTGAGGACATCCGGGCCCCTCACTTACTTCATACTTCATTGATCTCCTTTCTATCCATTTATTAGGAGTATCCGATCGGTATGAATTACGAAGGTGATTAATCAAATTTATATTTATTATTGATAAATTCTATCTTTAATTCACCTGCTCTCTTAAAACTTAAATTAGCATGTCAACACCGTGTCGTGGGGTCCAGATTATTACAATTCTTTATAAAAGGCTTGGGACCACTACAATCCTCCCCAACAAGTCATAAATGTACACTTATCAGTTGTGACTTGTTTCTTAATTAACCACTGGATCTCTACACCTAAGTTTTAAGACCTCGACTTACAACTCGAACCTAGTTCAGTAATGACATATAAATTACTCGAGACTTAATCTAACCTTAATTCAGCAATAACGCTAACCTTAACCTAAAAACCCCTACATAAACCTAAATCCAACAACCCTCATGTTGACCTGGACTTCCCAAACATAACCGTAACCTAAACCTTATAACCCTCATGTCCACCCAAACCTAATAAACCCTAATGTTAACCTAAACACTATAAACCTCATGTTAACCTAGACCTCCTAAACATATCTGTAACCTAAGCCTAATAATCCTCATGTTTACCTAAACCTAATAAATTTTATGTGTACCTAAACCCTATAAACCTCATGTTTACCTAACCCTAATTGCCCTGAACCTAATAAACCTAATATTATCCTTACCTTAATCCTAGCCCTGCCGTCAGTAAAAAAGAAATCGCATCGAAATTTCCCGTAACCTCCTCCGAGAGCGGTATCGCGACTAATACACAAGGCCCCTTATACAACAATGAAAACTTCTTAATCCACTTCACCCTCACACTTGAGTTATCAGTTCTACGCGCTTTCATCAAATTCCCTGACCGGAATTGTTCCTTTCAACGTGTCTTCTCATAAGGATCACCCTTCCTTTAACTGCACTTTACCCATTCAGTCCTAGCCTTATCTTTCATTTCCTCCAATTCCCTCTCGCTTATATTATCGACGGTTTTCCATCCATTCCCCCGTCGTAAAATCAACTTAGTTCACCCTAAAACATAATCATACGTTCACCCTATTAAAACTAGCAACAGCACCTAAAGCTTAAATCAGTCTCTCGACACTACTGATTTCTAACTAATCAACTTAATGGACATCTCCCATCCTATAATCACCCTCAACTCCAAGGTTATCTCATCGTTCAAGGTCTGCTTCCATTTAGATATTAATGAATCTCATACTATAGTTCCGTACCAAGACGATGACTAATCAAACCTGGTTTAGCGTGGTACTAGTTGTCTCATCATGTTCCTCACTAATCTAAACTGGTTTAAAGGGCTGTACCCAATAAGCTACGATGATCACCTAAGAGCCTCCTAATAATAATGAATGACACGTCATAATAATTACTCGAAATAGAACGTAAGAGATTAAAAAGAAATTATAGTGCTTAAGATCGTGCTTTACTCAAATGCAGCAAATAACTATGACGAACACAGCTTCAGTTAAGGACCACTGGCCTCACTCAACCTCAGCCAGCGACTACTCAGGGACCCACCCTGTCGAAACAAGGTCAGTCCCCTGCAACGCTACGATAGGAAACACCAGATATAATGGATAGTTATGAAGAATATAGTAGATCGAAGAAGGGAAATATGATTGGAAGCAAACAGTTGAGTTTTTCCATTATTAGTCGTAGATAATCAGGACGGGTACGACGGAAATGCTTCGGTTAAGGACCAAGGGCCTCACTTAATCTAGGCTTGTTATGATGAATATGCTTCGATTAAGGACCAAAGGCCTCTCTCAACCTCGGCTTGTCGGGATAGTTATAGTAGTTTAAATATGGCGATGATGTTTGGAAACAAACAGTTGAGTTTGTTCATTATTAGATGTAGGTAATTATGATAGATATAGTAGTTTGAATATGGCGACGACGTTTGAAAACAAACAGTTGAGTTTGTCCATTCTTAGATGTAGGTAATTATGATAGATATAGTAGTTTGAATATGTCGACGATGTTTGGAAACAAACAGTTGAGTTTGTCAATTATTAGATGTAGGTAATCATGATAGATATAGTAGTTTGAATATGGCGACGACGTTTGGAACCAAACAGTTCAGTTTGTCCATTATTAGATGTAGGTAATTATGATATATATTGCAGTCTGAATATGGCAACGACGTTTGGAAACAAACAGTTGAGTTCGTCCATTATTAGTCGTAGGTAATCATGATGGATATGCTTCGGTTAAGGACCAAGGGCCTCACTCAATCTAGGCTCGTTACAATGTATATGCTTCGATTAAGGACCAAGGGCCTCACTCAACCTCGGCTCGTCATGATAGATATAGTAGTTTCAATATGGCGATTATGTTTGGACGCAAACAGTTGAGTTTGTCCATTTGATGACGTTCGGAAACAAACAGTTGAGTTTGTCCATTTGATGACATTCGGAAGCAAACAGTTGAGTTTGTACATTTTTTTAGCCGTAGGTAATTGTGATAGATATAGTAGTTTGAATATGGTGATGACGTTAGGACGCAAACAGTTGAGTTTGTCCATTTGATGATATTCAGGAATAAACAGTTAAGTTTGTCCCTTAGACGATGTTCGAAAGCAACCAGATGAGTTTGTCCATTTTATGACATTCGGAAGCAAACAGTCTAGTTTGTCCATTTTTAGTCGTAGGTAATTGTGATAGACATAGTAGTTTGAATATGGCGACGACGTTTGGAAACAAACAGTTCAGTTTGTCCATTTGATGACATTCGGAAGCAAACAGTTGAGTTTGTCCATTTTTAGCCGTAGGTAATTGTGATAGATATTGTAGTTTGAATATGGTGATGACGTTAGGACGCAAACAGTTGAGTTTGTCCATTTGATGATATTCAGGAATAAACAGTTAAGTTTGTCCCTTAGACGATGTTCGAAAGCAACCAGATGAGTTTGTCCATTTTATGACATTCGGAAGCAAACAGTCTAGTTTGTCCATTTTTAGCCGTAGGTAATTGTGATAGATATTGTAGTTTGAATATGGTGATGACGTTAGGACGCAAACAGTTGAGTTTGTCCCTTTGATGACGTTCGGAAACAACCAGTTGAGTTTGTCCATTATTGGCTTTAGATAATTATGATGGAAACAGTTGAGTTTTTCCATTTGGCGATATTCCGAAACAGACAGTTGAGTTGGTCCAATATTAGCGATAGATAGCTATGACGGATATGCTTCGGTTAAGGACCAAGGCCTCACTCAATCTAGGCTCATTATAATGTATACGCTTCGATTAAGGACCAAGGGCCTCACTCAACCTCAGCTCGTTATGATAGATATAGTAGTTAGAATATGGCGATGATGTTTGGACGCAAACGGTGGAGTTTGTTCATTCTAGCAATAAATAGCTATGACGGATCTGCTTCAGTTAAGGACCAAAGGCCTCACTCAACCTCAGCTCGTTATGATGTATAAAAGTCTGAATAGGGCAATGACGTCCGAGGGTTGTTTATTTAATGATATTAAGAAGCAAATATTAAATTGTTATCAGCAACTATAAGAACCGGTTGTAAAATTTGAACCTTGTGTAATAATGCTGATACTAGAGCGGCCTAATCCCATACTCCGCATATCCCCCTCCTCCCCTTAACTAACCACCCCTCATTCACGCTAAGCCTAACTTCCACTAACGACGTATACATATGTACGCATACCTCCACACTCTTATCCAACCATACACCGGAAGCGATCCACCAAAACGGCAGTCGCCGGAACCTTAAAACCTCCCTGAACCCCACAAGGCAAGTTTGTCTATCCTAACAACTCACAACTTTCCCCCCCCTTTTCTTTTTTATTTTTATCTTTTTCCCGATGACTTAAGCACATCCCCAGCATAACACCCTTTGCTTCTTCAGTTAAGGACCTGACTCTCCCACCATTAAGGCAGGGCCCGACCTCAACTTCGACACATATACACATGTATGCATACTAATATGTATACACACACATAGACATGCACCGCCCGCGGTCACTCAGGGATCGTACCTGTCGAAACATTACGACCCCCTGCAACTCACACGGCAAAAATCACAGGGGTTACACTAGCCATGTATAAAAAATCCAAATCATTTCAGTTCAGGCCCTAACAAATTACAATCTTTACCCGCGACGATTTAAACACACCCTCAGCATAACCCTTTTCGTTCTTTCAGTTAAGGACCTGACTCTCCCACCATTAAGGCAGGGCCCGACCTCAACTTCGACACATATACACATGTATGCATACTGATATGTATACACACACATAGACATGCACCGCCCGCGGTCACTCAGGGATCGCACCTGCCAAAACATTACGACCCCCTGCAACTCACACGGCAAAAATCTCAGGGGTTACACTAACCATGTATAAAAATCCAAAATCATTTCAATTCACGACTCGTACCAAATTAAATAATAACCTTGTCCTACTCGGCTGGGTTTAATAATTTTGCCTTAGTTTCACATCTACATAGCAGGTAATAGTATCTATCCACGTTCTAGCTCACTTCTAATCCTACATTGAACCTAATTTATATATATATATATATTTATATTTCATGCGAATCCTAATTCTGAATAAACGTTAATACAGTTTAATAAACACTTATTATGTTGACCCCTCCCCTAACAACTCCACCATTTATCCTGTGGTACCCTCCCCTCATGTAATGTACATTTTATTTCTAACTGCCCTTAACATGACTACACTAACAAAACCCGGTCCCTGACCTTTGCCAATGGTTTTAATCCCCGACACATACCTCATTTCTCAGTTGCTACATATCACCTACTCAACAAACCCTTTGAACAGATAATACTTATTAACAATAACCTATTTAGTTCAAAAGGAACATGTTAATAGGCATAGCCGACCCGAACACCACCTAATACCCTCCCTCACCCTACCTTACCTTTAAATACGTTACATTCCCTAATCCGATTTGTGTATATATATATATATATATATACATACATAAGTGCACTTCCCGTCTACATTTCAGTATCACACTTCCAATTCATTACTTTCATAAATAATATCACAATAGGTTAAACCCTTTGACATTACCGGTCCGCCTAGTAATAAAATATTTATCGGCAAGCAAAACGTAATATAATTTGTCAAGCAAAAGCATGAGCTAAAAGTATCCTAAAATTTGATTCTAATAGCCCGTGACCGGTAGCAACGAATCTATAAAAGATGATCTAAACCTAACGTCTACATTCGATCGCACAGAATCACCTCAGACAGCTCCGTTGGCGAAACACCTCACGCTCGCGCCAAGACCCCGGGAAACTCCGAGTTCAAATCCCCGCTCGAGCGCACACCCTTTTCTCCTTTCGTTTATATTATTTGATATAATTTTCTTTCACCATATCATATCCCTAAACTAACAACTTACAAAGTACATTTAGTCGTTTTAACATCTACTGTTTACTTTGTTAAGGTTACCTTCTACCAGACATGAATCTTCCCGTTGGAGGAAGTTCACCTGGTCTAAGGGCTTAACAGACGTCACCGTCAAGTGAAACAGTAATTAGATGTTCGTACTTTGGAATACCCCTTTAACTAAACTTATAAACCGATAATTACACATATATACAGATATGTCTAAATGGCTTATGGGGATGATCCCAACTTACTAAGTCAGCGCTACTTAGTATAAAATTAAAGTACTGAGATGGATGAGGCCTACTTTAGCTAATATCTTAGTGACCTTATGACCTTACTTCTGCATTAACATTCCAAATGCTCGCTATCCCGCCTTTCAATGCATTCCCTAATCATAAATTAGCTCACTCTAACTCTTCAATAGTAAAATGATACATTTAGGCTGCACCCTACTTCAATGGGTTTCTGCTTGGTTTTAAAATCGATTTCGCTGTCCTATGGCAAGTTCCAAACCGAAAATAACATGGCCTTCTACATTCTTTGACTAGCAGATTACTGCATTTGGTTGCGCGGTTTCTGTCCAAACCATTTTTTTTTAAGAAAATTACGGCCGAATTTCCCGTTTTTCTATTTTTAATTCATAACTCGTTATCAACAAGTAGCGAGAGCATAATTTATTTCATGGCATGTTAAATAACTACATAGCTAGAAAATTACTGTAATTTAATTTTTATATCGCATGTGATGTAACTGTAATCAAATATTTCCCCCCCTTTACGCTAAGTTGTGGGTCTATCTATAATATTTTTACGCCACTGGAAAACGAGCTCTATCTGAAACTAACATTGTCGACTCCCGCTACACACCCGTATAGCAAAGGTATATGTGCGTTGGGGCCCTCTTAAATGCTCGTTATTTTATTATGTCCTCTCCCTCCCCCAGCATATAAGACCTTTATTCCACAGTGCCCCCCCCCCCCTCTAAATAATAATTCTACGTATATAGACAGTTCATTAAGGCCACACCAACTATACTGATCTCTAACCTATGTCCATACGGTAATACGCCTCGCGACAGGCCACTAAAGTCCATAAGGGGGTTCCCTTTTTTATAAATAGTACGGCTAACTCCTCCACTCTATCAGTTGACAATCACAAGTTCAAGAATCCTTCCATAAAACACCTGCGAATTTATATACTTATCCACATCTACTTACGCACACATATACGTACAAACCAACACTCACAAGCTTATTCGAAACGTACTCACAACATTAAGCTAAGGTCCATAATTATTGAATAGTGCTATCCAATAATAAATTTATTCGAATCTAGTTTTTAAACATTTTCTTAAACCTATGTTATGGCAATATGCATATAGGTACTACCACATAGAAGTTCAGATTGAACGAGACTAGTAAGATTTATCTTACGAATACCGTTCCCTAGGTTTCGGATGATTGAGATATACGAGTATGTATTTATAAATAAGGTTATTAGATCATACCCCTGCCTACCATTCTATAAATGTAATTTTAATTTTGCGTATTAGCCGTAATTTTATGTCTACATATTACTAGTAATGCCTTCCTATATCTAAGCCTAAGTCGTAGAATATATCTTACTATACTAGTACCTAGATAGATGTACTGTACTACCTAACTAAAAAATAAAAACCATTCTTTTACACTAATTTAACATGGTTTTATCCTAAACTTGGCCTACAATTCCCATATATGCTATATTAAAGTATGTGTCTATAACTAAGCTTAAGTAACAAACAACTACAAAATGCCTTCTAAACAAGATTTATATCTTGCTTATTGGTTCCATTCTGTCACACCAGTCACCAACTCAAATCCATTTTAATGACCTCCCATCCGTTGTACGACAACAAAATGTAGGCTTTTACAAGCCTATTTTAGTTCTATATCTTATCCTGGTCACGGCAACACATAATGTAGAAACCCCCCCTTATAAAAATAATAAAATTATAAATTTGAACTCACGTGGAGTATACCGACATACTCGCCAATTTGAATACGTGAAGGCATGTGTAATCCTAACATATTATTGTTGCCTTTATTATTATTAAACATTAATGATATTTTGTATCCGTTATTAATGTTATTATTAAAGAAAGCTATGCAGAGAATTAATATTATTATTTGGCTGTGATCGTCTAATGGCGTAATCGTCTATTTGGACCCCTCGTTGTGACCGATAATAACCCCAGATCCTAAGAGGTATGGATTCAATCAGTCCCAGGTGTGAAAGAACAAAATCAAAACCCTAATTTTACATTATACCTACATTAAAAGCAATGGCCTATAACTAATCCTTAACCGCAGAACCACTAAGTCCTGATTAGCATTAGACCAGAATTTAAATTACTAAATGCGAGTTTCAGATTAAAATATATGCGATTTATTATCCTAACGTAGTCGAAGTACCCTAGCCTAAGTCACCCTATTCACCAGCCTAGCTACCTCCTTACAACTCCGAACATGTCTCGTAATAACACGGTTACCCCTCGAACACGATAGGCCTTGAAGTTATAACGACTATGACCGCATACCCCTTAAGTGAAGTCGTAATCCTATAGTAATGTATGAAATCGCCTTAAAGGAGAACTCTTAAACGGTAAGTAGTCCATCGATACACTAGTTATCTTGCCCTTAAGTAAACTTGTAACCTCATAGTAATGTAGGAAAATCACCTTAAAAGGAAGAACCCTTAGACATATGAAAGTACTAACCACTAATAAACTCACTGGCTTCCCCTTAACTAAAATTATACACTTATAATATAACAAAATCATTTAAGAGACAGACAGACCTATTTAATAACTAAATAAATTATTAGCAGGTACGCTATTGATCCCTTAATTAACCTATAACCTACACAACTAACCTGTCACCAGTTCTCTAGCTTGCGCTTAAGTGAAGGTCGGAACTAATAACAACATATATAAGGCATTAGGGAGACAAGCGGACCTATTAAGTACATAGATAAATTATTAGTAGACTAGCTATCGATCTCTTAAGCGAAGTTATAAAACTGTAATGTAATATGAAAGGTCACCATACGGATGAACTAACAGATTGAATATATATATAGATAAAACGAATATACTCGCGGCCTGGCCCTTACGTAAATTACACAACCCTCTCAATAACACTTAAGAATGCACCACAGACTGACCGATAAGTTTAGTAATTGCATAAAGAGCCTGTTGACAACCCGTTAACAACCCCTAAGTGAAATTATAAAGTCGTAATGGTATTCGAGAAGCCACCCCAAAGGCAATCTAAGTATATAAAAAGACTACCACTATCCTTACTAGCTTCTCTTCTAATCTAATCTTATAATAATATATGTAGAATCGCCGTAAAGACAAACTAACAAATTAGAAGTAAATGTAACCCTGAAATACATCTACAGCCTACCCTTTAAATAAAGTTATAACATAGTCCTAACCGTAGGTATCCAGAAATCCACATACATTCATGATTATTATTTTACCACTGAAACTCACGCCATCTGTGTAATAATCGTGGAATTACTCGGTCGATCGATATCTTAGCTAACTGTCTAATAATGGAGATATTGAGGAGGTCTTATAGAGGGCGCTAAGGGCGGACGATTTAGTAAGGAAGTCTATCTAAATCTACCAATCCTAGTTTCCAGGTCGTTTACGGGTAACCCTAACTGGGAATCATCCAGGAAAATTCACATATACAACCATTCCTTAAGGGTTCGTAAGTTGTTCTATTCAGAATTATTGGGCCCGCCACCGAATTATCCCTTCGGCCAATTAAAGACTAACCGGTCAGACTTTCCATACATTTGCCTGTGCGTCGAAGTGCCCAGCTGGCGTCTCGTGGTCACGTGGGTGCGCAGAGTTCACATTTTAGTCTTCTGCGCAGGTACAGAGTCTAATCGTGTTACTCGACCTTCCTTCGACTAATTTACGTTGGTTCGGTTTTGGTTTAGTATCTCGCGACCCGGTCAGTACGAATTTCGTTCTTAGATCTAAAATTGAGTTTATGGTTACAAGCTATGGCGATTATCTACACTAGAATATAAAGTTTATGAAAACAAAACTATAAAATTGAGACAAAACCTAACGCTCGCCTAACTCATACACTAGGTTGTTCCTACTTGATCGCTAAAATGAATATTGAAAATTAATTATGTATAACTTGAATTTGAATAGCCTTAAGGGCCTAGGGTACCGTCTGGCCTTAAGCGGTTGTCAATTGTATCGTACTTATTATCTGACTGACGTCTTGGAACCTTTAACAAGGAAGGTATATAACGACCAACTCCTGACAGACTCGTAGATAGGTTTAATCAAACTAGCTTACCTTGTGGCTTCGCCCTCCTGTCATTTAGTAATTGAGTTAATAGATAACCTTTATCCTTCGTACACCGTGCCTTAAACTGTTCTTTAGGATAGGTAAGTAGTGCTCCCCGCCAACTCCTACATTTATAACGCTGCGGAGGTGGCAAACAACCAGACGACCATGTATTTATCCTTACTACTATGACTAACTACGGAACTAAAGGGACCATCTCGTTATTATTTGAATATAACCTACGATCGGTCGGTTCGAACCCGAGGCTCCTTAAGTTTAAATAGCCGCTAGTCCGGAGAAGCTATACTCGCCCGAAACATATGCCGTGCAAGCTAAGTTCACAAGAAATAATAAAATAGGTGTGCGATTACGCACATGGTTAAGTGGTGAATTGTTCATCAGAGTAATTAAGGCGACAGAACACCTAGTTTGACACACAATAAATATGTTTAAGGTGGATTGTAAGGAAGACATATCCACACTCAGGACCCGGCGCATTAGCCAGATCAAGTAAGGGTTAGCCCTTTCTGAGTGTTTAGAACTTAACGTTTCGGCTTTCCATACAACAATTCAGAGCCTCATCAGTTAGTAGAGAATTGTGTATGATTATACTAATACGTCTTCAACGGGGTGATTCATGGCGAAGAATAGAACAAATCCTGACCCACTAACGTCACCTCATAGCCTGTTAATAAAGTTTGGTCAATGTTGAAGTTCTGTCATCTTTATCTTAAATGGCTTAGTCAAAACATAAATTAAACAGTATAAAGCAATAAAATAAAGCTTAGATAGTCTAATTAAAAATTAGACTCTCTAGATTAATGTCGCGGCTCTGAAAAACATATGAGGTTTACGTTTATTTTTACACAGGAAACAAATATTTAAATATGAACACAATAATACTTAGCTTTCCAAATCTATCCGTCGCAATAATGGGTGGAGTGGAGGTACTATTTATCTATGGATTCCTTAAGGAGATTGGGTTAAAAATCCCACATTAAATTTTAGCCACCCATTACCTAAACGGCATCTAACAGTTCAGCTTCCCCACTCGACGCCGGTGAAGGGTGGAACTGGAGCCAACCCAGATTTAGGTTTTATCAGCCCCCTCACACCCTTAGATTCCTGAAGCCTGCAGTTATCCTAGTATGTCTCTAACATCAAGCCCCAATCTTCCCTAATCTTATAACAAGCCAGACCCCGCTTGAAGAACCCCTACTGTGATTGCCCCGTCCTCACCTACCTCTATCTACCAAGGGTCTGCTTGCTTTGGGGGTCACCCATACCGCAACGCAACAAGACATCGGGACTAAAATGATTGAGATAGTAAGTAGCGGATATAGAGATATCATTAACATAACCATCAATTACATGTAACATAACTGTACCATTCTAATGAGCGTCTACCAAAGCGTGTAGGATTTTCATCAATGAAGATACATATACACAGGACAGGATTCACACAAGGGTTGCCTGCCAAGTCATGTAAGCATGCCCCGTCACCTCGAGTCCGATCAAAGCGCGAAGTCGATGCTCAGGACTTGCGTAGGGCTTTCATCAATAAGATATACATATACACAGGACAGGATTTACACAAGGGTTGCCTGCCAAGTCATGTAAGCATGCCCCGTCACCTCGAGTCCGATCAAAGCGCGAAGTCGATGCTCAGGACTTGCGTAGGGCTTTCATCAATAAGATATACATATACACAGGACAGGATTTACACAAAGGTTGCCTGCCAAGTCATGTAAGCATGCCCCGTCACCTCGAGTCCGATCAAAGCGCGAAGTCGATGCTTAGGACTTGCGTAGGGCTTTCATCAATAAGATATACATATACACAGGACAGGATTTACACAAGGGTTGCCTGACCTTAACCCTAATCTTAAACGATTTCTTAACTAATCAGATCAGAGCCTAATTACGGGGTTTCTTCCCACAAAGTATCACAAAATTTACAACATCATGTTAAGAGACGCCGATCCCGGCAGGAGCCCTTTTCTCCACTAAATTTTCTGCAGAAATCGGCAATCTCTTTTCCTTTAAGAGTACATAGCCAACAATGTCAACAAACTACCTCTGCATTTTTAATAAGCAAGGGTTTTTTCCCTTCTCTACTCCAAATTTACAACTAGAATCCCAACCAAAAAGTCAACCACTTTCAATTTTCCCCAACCAACCCTTCACTTTAACCAAGGTGGCATCCTACACGGTCCCTTACACAGTCCTTACGCCATGGTATAAAGGAAGTCCCTCACAAAGCCCCATAGTACAAACCCATCAATAATAAGTTGACATTGCTAGCCTCAGTTCTCACAAAAGACACTTACTGATATTTGATGTAGGCGAAACGTGCACGGCGTCGGTATTAAATTTCTTCAAATCTTTGTTCGTCCTGTCCTTCCCGCTTCCTCAGGAATCTCGAGCACGGCCAGCCTCTCGGTACGACGACAGTGGAAAAGGGTGCCGCAACTGACGCCTATCGCTTATAACCGTTCTCCCCTCCCCCCCCGATAGACGCGGCCTGAACACGTGGCGTGTCTAGGGATTGTGGCGCCAGTTAATTTCTTCTTTATTTTACTTCCACGTGTACCCACGTGCTTCGCATTTTAGTGGCCAGTTACTTTATAGTAATAATCGAACAATCATATCGAAATCGTCACCCGATTCTACTAAACTCTTTACCTGCCGAACTAGTTTCTCCGCTTCTTTGTGACTCGATTATACAGCTTCGATTAATTTACACATTGAAGGCTCGTCGTAAGCGGCGCGGAGCCTACTCTACTATCCCTCTCGCACCCTACGATATTTATAACAATTAACTGAAAATAATCGATCGATATTCTCCATATATTTTAACCTCCTGGTTATCTGCTACTTTACGAATCGGTCGTATTTAACGAGTAATTATTTTTCTTTGTGTTGATGATTTTAGGATCCCACTGCGATTTACGCCTTATGACGTAGGTACAACCATATTAATCGAACCCCGGTGAGGACATCCGGGCCCCTCACTTACTTCATACTTCATTGATCTCCTTTCTATCCATTTATTAGGAGTATCCGATCGGTATGAATTACGAAGGTGATTAATCAAATTTATATTTATTATTGATAAATTCTATCTTTAATTCACCTGCTCTCTTAAAACTTAAATTAGCATGTCAACACCGTGTCGTGGGGTCCAGATTATTACAATTCTTTATAAAAGGCTTGGGACCACTACAAGCTGGCGTCCAAAAAACTTGGTGTACTCAACAGAGCGAAGCAGTACTTCACGTCGGGGCAAAGGTTGTTACTTTACAAGTCGCAAGTTCGGCCCCATATGGAGTACTGCTGCCATCTCTGGGCAGGTGCACCCGGATACCAGCTTGACCCTTTTGACTCGGTTCAACGACGGGCTGTGAGAATTGTCGACGATCCCAAACTCACTTGCGGTATCGAGCCCTTAAGTCTGAGGAGAGACTTTGCCTCACTGTGTGTGTTCTACCGCTTGTACAATGGGTTGTGTTCTGAGGAATTGTTCGAAATGATGCCCACGGCTACTTTCTACCATCGCACCGCTCGCCATCGGCAGGGAATTCATTCTCACACTTTAGAACCTAAATGGTCGCGTACAGTGCGGTTTCAGACGAATTTAGTTAAAATGGTTGAACAGTCGAATTTAGTTAAAATGGTTTGCTTGCATTGCACCTACTACATTGTGTGTGTAGGGGTCGAAATACAAAATTTCAACTAAACGTCCATTTCACAATAAAGTGATTCCGTTCAAATCAAAAAGCTCTGATGAAGTCTCTAGATAGCATTATGTAAAATAACACTGTTTAAAGAAACACAAATGAAACACAAAAGAATAACAAATTTATTAAATTGCAGAATGTTGTAAAGACTTCGTAAATTATAATCAAAAACCTATTATCTACATTATTATTACTAGAATGAGTTGAGAATGAGTAATACAGGAAAAGATTATAGGAGGTGAGGTATGAAATGAACAAGTGAATATGTGTCATTCGGTGAAAGAGGTTGTTTTCAGAATGAGAGATTTTTGAAGTTTTGATTACTAAATACTAACTTAGCGGGTCTAGGTCGCTAGGTGGATTTGAAGGCTAAACAAGTGGTTCGTTTAGACAGGTAATGGGTGAAGGTGTGAAGGGAGCCCATTTGTAGGATTTTTTTTAATAACACTAATTTTCAGATAACAATAATAAATTCATAAATCTGAAAAGTTTCAGGAAATCGTTAAGGTTTGTTTAGGCGTTCTAATTTTCAGGAACTCGACGTAGAACAAATTTGTTCTATTGTAGTTATTTATTTATAATATGTAGGTGGATGATTATATTATAATAGTATTTATTTTATAAATTAAATTCTACATACATACATTACTCATTAATCACTTACACATAACTTGAAACTTTATTTTTAATTTTTAATATAGAAAGGTGAAAATATTATATAGGAAAAATAAAATTAGGGAGGTAGGGAATTGAATCAGAGGGTAGCTACCTCTGACTCGAAGAAAAGAGTAAGTCATTATTAGGCTTAAATTTTTTTTTTTTTTGCAAATTTTTTTCTGCTGTTTTTGTTTGTTATATCTTCATTATTTTGTTTGTTTATTTTTCTTCCTTTTCTAGGTACCTTAAAATTTTGACTTACGTACTTCTGTTATTTTACTTGGTATAAAACTTGGTAAAAATAACCAAATCATAAAAAAAAATTATCATTGAAACTAAATATTATAAAATTTTATGTAATTTAACTTAACTACTAGCCAAATAACTACTAACTCTTCATCATAGTAACAACGACAAAGAAGTTTGTTGCAGTTTCAAGCTTAATTTATTTCATGTTCATGTCATTTAGCCAATAAGTGTCTTTAAATAATTTTTTTTTTTCGGTGGCTCTAGGATGTGTTTTTCTTGGATGACCTTTAAGGGAGTCTTTACGCAGATAAATTATTTTTAGGCGTATTTATTTTATCATTTTTGATTCTAAAAACTCTTTTTATAACATTTATGTACTAGAAGCGCATAAGTTGCCTTAAATGTGTGCACTAAATGTCAAATTTCATCGTCATGTCTAATTAGTTTCATTTACTTCCTTGCTTGCCTAATGTAATTACCTACTACATTACCAGATCCCGTTACACACGCACCCTCTCATACTAGGTACACAATTTTCCACTCAGCGACAAGATGTCAAGTCAACATTTAGGTACAGACACGCCATTAAATTTTACGTAATTCAGTTAGTATACATTATATAATATACAATCTTGTAACTACCATTAAATTTTTCTACAATTCATAATAACTTTTTATTCTTTCTATCATGATAACACATAAAACTAAAATGATTTAATCTAAATTAACGGGGAGGCAATAGTTTATTTGTGATTTTTTTCGTAGAATCAACAGTCGAATTTAGTTAAAATGGTTTGCTTGCATTGCACCTACTACATTGTGTGTGTAGGGGTCGAAATACAAAATTTCAACTAAACGTCCATTTCACAATAAAGTGATTCCGTTCAAATCAAAAAGCTCTGATGAAGTCTCTAGATAGCATTATGTAAAATAACACTGTTTAAAGAAACACAAATGAAACACAAAAGAATAACAAATTTATTAAATTGCAGAATGTTGTAAAGACTTCGTAAATTATAATCAAAAACCTATTATCTACATTATTATTACTAGAATGAGTTGAGAATGAGTAATACAGGAAAAGATTATAGGAGGTGAGGTATGAAATGAACAAGTGAATATGTGTCATTCGGTGAAAGAGGTTGTTTTCAGAATGAGAGATTTTTGAAGTTTTGATTACTAAATACTAACTTAGCGGGTCTAGGTCGCTAGGTGGATTTGAAGGCTAAACAAGTGGTTCGTTTAGACAGGTAATGGGTGAAGGTGTGAAGGGAGCCCATTTGTAGGATTTTTTTTAATAGCACTAATTTTCAGATAACAATAATAAATTCATAAATCTGAAAAGTTTCAGGAAATCGTTAAGGTTTGTTTAGGCGTTCTAATTTTCAGGAACTCGACATAGTATCATCATAGTAACAACGACAAAGAAGTTTGTTGCAGTTTCAAGCTTAATTTATTTCATGTTCATGTCATTTAGCCAATAAGTGTCTTTAAATAATTTTTTTTTTTCGGTGGCTCTAGGATGTGTTTTTCTTGGATGACCTTTAAGGGAGTCTTTACGCAGATAAATTATTTTTAGGCGTATTTATTTTATCATTTTTGATTCTAAAAACTCTTTTTATAACATTTATGTACTAGAAGCGCATAAGTTGCCTTAAATGTGTGCACTAAATGTCAAATTTCATCGTCATGTCTAATTAGTTTCATTTACTTCCTTGCTTGCCTAATGTAATTACCTACTACATTACCAGATCCCGTTACACACGCACCCTCTCATACTAGGTACACAATTTTCCACTCAGCGACAAGATGTCAAGTCAACATTTAGGTACAGACACGCCATTAAATTTTACGTAATTCAGTTAGTATACATTATATAATATACAATCTTGTAACTACCATTAAATTTTTCTACAATTCATAATAACTTTTTATTCTTTCTATCATGATAACACATAAAACTAAAATGATTTAATCTAAATTAACGGGGAGGCAATAGTTTATTTGTGATTTTTTTCGTAGAATCAACAGTCGAATTTAGTTAAAATGGTTTGCTTGCATTGCACCTACTACATTGTGTGTGTAGGGGTCGAAATACAAAATTTCAACTAAACGTCCATTTCACAATAAAGTGATTCCGTTCAAATCAAAAAGCTCTGATGAAGTCTCTAGATAGCATTATGTAAAATAACACTGTTTAAAGAAACACAAATGAAACACAAAAGAATAACAAATTTATTAAATTGCAGAATGTTGTAAAGACTTCGTAAATTATAATCAAAAACCTATTATCTACATTATTATTACTAGAATGAGTTGAGAATGAGTAATACAGGAAAAGATTATAGGAGGTGAGGTATGAAATGAACAAGTGAATATGTGTCATTCGGTGAAAGAGGTTGTTTTCAGAATGAGAGATTTTTGAAGTTTTGATTACTAAATACTAACTTAGCGGGTCTAGGTCGCTAGGTGGATTTGAAGGCTAAACAAGTGGTTCGTTTAGACAGGTAATGGGTGAAGGTGTGAAGGGAGCCCATTTGTAGGATTTTTTTTAATAGCACTAATTTTCAGATAACAATAATAAATTCATAAATCTGAAAAGTTTCAGGAAATTGTTAAGGTTTGTTTAGGCGTTCTAATTTTCAGGAACTCGACGTAGAACAAATTTGTTCTATTGTAGTTATTTATTTATAATATGTAGGTGGATGATTATATTATAATAGTATTTATTTTATAAATTAAATTCTACATACATACATTACTCATTAATCACTTACACATAACTTGAAACTTTATTTTTAATTTTTAATATAGAAAGGTGAAAATATTATATAGGAAAAATAAAATTAGGGAGGTAGGGAATTGAATCAGAGGGTAGCTACCTCTGACTCGAAGAAAAGAGTAAGTCATTATTAGGCATAAATTTTTTTTTTTTTTGCAAATTTTTTTCTGCTGTTTTTGTTTGTTATATCTTCATTATTTTGTTTGTTTATTTTTCTTCCTTTTCTAGGTACCTTAAAATTTTGACTTACGTACTTCTGTTATTTTACTTGGTATAAAACTTGGTAAAAATAACCAAATCATAAAAAAAAATTATCATTGAAACTAAATATTATAAAATTTTATGTAATTTAACTTAACTACTAGCCAAATAACTACTAACTCTTCATCATAGTAACAACGACAAAGAAGTTTGTTGCAGTTTCAAGCTTAATTTATTTCATGTTCATGTCATTTAGCCAATAAGTGTCTTTAAATAATTTTTTTTTTTCGGTGGCTCTAGGATGTGTTTTTCTTGGATGACCGTTAAGGGAGTCTTTACGCAGATAAATTATTTTTAGGCGTATTTATTTTATCATTTTTGATTCTAAAAACTCTTTTTATAACATTTATGTACTAGAAGCGCATAAGTTGCCTTAAATGTGTGCACTAAATGTCAAATTTCATCGTCATGTCTAATTAGTTTCATTTACTTCCTTGCTTGCCTAATGTAATTACCTACTACATTACCAGATCCCGTTACACACGCACCCTCTCATACTAGGTACACAATTTTCCACTCAGCGACAAGATGTCAAGTCAACATTTAGGTACAGACACGCCATTAAATTTTACGTAATTCAGTTAGTATACATTATATAATATACAATCTTGTAACTACCATTAAATTTTTCTACAATTCATAATAACTTTTTATTCTTTCTATCATGATAACACATAAAGCTAAAATGATTTAATCTAAATTAACGGGGAGGCAATAGTTTATTTGTGATTTTTTTCGTAGAATCAACAGTCGAATTTAGTTAAAATGGTTTGCTTGCATTGCACCTACTACATTGTGTGTGTAGGGGTCGAAATACAAAATTTCAACTAAACGTCCATTTCACAATAAAGTGATTCCGTTCAAATCAAAAAGCTCTGATGAAGTCTCTAGATAGCATTATGTAAAATAACACTGTTTAAAGAAACACAAATGAATGTTTGTTCTGTGCGGGGATCGAACCCACGAGTAGAGCGACGGTAGGAAGTAGCTGTGGAAAATATTTCAAACAATTCCTCAAAACACAAAACACATTATACAAGCGGTTGAACACACACAGGCAAAATCTCTCCTCAGACTTAAAGGTTCAATACGACTTGTGAGTTTGGGATCGTCGACGCTTCTTACTGCCCGTCGTTGAACCGAATCAAAAGGGCTAAGCTGGTATTCAGGTGCAACCGCCTAGAGATGGCAGCAGTGCACCATATGGGGCCAAAATTGTGATTTGTAAAGCAACAATCTTTGCCCTGAGGTGAAGTATCTTGTATAAAATATAATTAACAACAAAGCAATAAAAAAATCATAAATTACCGGTAAAACGTGTATTAATTCGGATTATTGCGACTTGTAACGTCACATTGGCTCACAAAAAGGATACCAAATTTACAATTTAAATATTCTAAAATGTAAATCAAGCATTCGAGGAGTAAAACAGAAAATTCCCATCGGTATAAAATAGACCCGTTCATATCGCTTATCGATGTAATTATTGACACTTTCGGCCATTTTCTTCTATCTCATTTTCTCATGGGCACTATGCACTTAATTTGGATTTCTCGCTTCCACGCTTTATTGGTCTTTTGAACGTAGTGAAAACAATCCTATAGTTATGGTTAGAAACGACATTTAAAGTTAGGCAACGTTTCTTGTAGGAGGACTCGCGGCCTGCCCTAAATTTAAACTTTTTTAACTTTTTATTATTTTTTAGATGGGGGGTCCATTATACCACATATTTTGTGAAGAAATCTGCAGGCTTCTACCTATTTCGTTCTAAAAGATAGCCTTTTAATGGTCGGACAGACGGACAGACAGATAGACAGACAGCGTTGGTAGGCTTAGTAATAGGACTTTGTTAACGGTTTACTCTCTAAGTACGGAACCCTAATAAAAACGAGAGAGAAAAATTTTGTCACTCAACTTATTCGATTTCATCAGAAATGGGTCAAGCAAATGGCTCTGCATCAGATGTTTATGAAGCGTGGTAATGACGCAGCCATTCCCGCCTAATTGCTGAGACGAAGTTTTATTTACCGTAAAAGGGGAAAAGGTAAGTACTTGTATTATCGTGATAATAATACCGCAGCTATACCTAAGTATCACAACATAGTATAAAATAAAGTCCCTCATCGCGTCTGTCTGTGATACTATCCGTAAATACCGAGTTTTCGAGTTTTTAATCTATACTCTATACTAATTTTATAAAGAGGAAAGATTTGATTCTTTGTTTGTATTGAATAGGCTCCGAAACTACTGGACCGATTTGAAAAAATCTTTTACCATTAGAAGCCGACATTATCCCTGATGAACATAGACTACTTTTTACAGCGGGAAAATGCTTCATTCTTACGAGAAAACGGGTAAAAGGACAACGGGTAGTAAGAATTATCCTTCCGTACTTATCTTTTTCACATAAGTTCTAAACGGCTGAACCGATTGGGTTGAAATTTTATATGGGTATTTCGATGGTTTCCTGGATGATTTAAAAATACAAATGGACCCGGTAGGTTGCGCTGCTGTCGATATGTCAACTACTAAACGGCTTGACCGATTGGGTTGAAATTTTGTATGTGTTATTCCGTGGTTTCACAGACACGCATTATGCCATGAAGGGGGGAAGATTTGATTGTTTGTTTTTCTATTACTGAGGAGTTGCTGTAAGAACCTACGCCGATAACGAAATTAAGGGCGAAGCCGCTGGCAGAAGCTATGATGAATAAAAGTTTAGGTTTAGGTATGTAAGATAAACTAAAACATAAGTAAAATTATTTATAATTTTAAGGTATCGGTAATTTTACCTTTATTTGTAAATGATTTTCATTGTTTTCTTTTTTTACGAATTGAAATGTTTAGGTAATATAATTTTGTTTATATATAAGGGTTTAGGGTGAGTTCATGATGCCTTATAACTTTCATAAGTACTTACCTACATCAACGGTGTACTTACCATATGCTTAAGCAAATAACTGGCTGAGAAAACATATTATATGTACCCATACAATACAAACATCCAAAGACACTAGTTTGAAAATATTCTACTAACACTAATTTAAATAATTGGTCCAAATGCGAAGTGGTCCAAATAGGAATGTGTACAAAAGCGAAATAGTCCATATGCGTATATTTGTCCTTTTGCGTTTTGATCTAAATGCATCGGAAGGCAAATTAAGACTTCCTCATGTTTGTTTTAGGTAATAATAGTTATGTTCATCTCACTGGCTCGAAAAAGCTCACTTTGTCGTTTTAAATCCTACTTTACCCGCTTGCGCGCAAAAGGTTTTTTTTTAATTCCACAAAACAAAACAAACATAATTTGTTACCGTCCGAAATGCGGTTTGTCCTTACTACTTTATACATCAGTGATCCGTTAATAACACTTTAGTTTAATTTTTGATACTATTGTATTAAAGATAATGTTTTGTTTAATGTTATCCATACTGATATTACAAATGCGAAAATAATTCTGTCTGTCTTTGATAGAATTTATTATTATTATAAAAAGTTATTACCTTGCAAATCCGCTAAAAACAATTAAGTAGCACTCACGTACAGAAGTACATCAACCACATGAAGATGCCTCGTGTTGAGGCGAAACACGTGTCGCGTTTTGTTAGCAATTTAGCGGTGTAATGTTATAGTAAAGTTGGCATCGTCCACATAAGTAGGGGAGGAGGTATACTCCTACACATGTGGATGATGTACTTCTGTACGTGAGTGCTACTGTATTGTTTTTAGCGGAAATGCAAGGTAATAACATTTTATTATGTCTGTCTGTCTGTCTTGGAAAAATTAGAACTGAATTAATTTGTATTGGGGCATTTGTAATATTTTTAAATTAAAACATTGTATGTTATAACCTAGTGTAAGGCTATATTGTATTTTAATATGAAGTTGAAAAAATATGAAATATTAACTGCTGAGTTTCTTACCGGTTCTTCTGGGAAGTAAATCATTCCGAACCGGTAGTAATAGTTTTTTATGTTTTTAAATTAATAATGTGATGATGGGTGCTGTTTAAGAGTCTATTTGAATAAATAAGTTTGAATTACAAATTAATTTTAAGTTTGTTACCTGTTCACTTCTTTATGGAGAAATTTGACATGGAGATAGTCTGAGCCCCATTCTTTACGTGTCACCTAACTCCTCCTAAACGGCTGGAACGATTTGAGTGAAATTTTGTCTGAATATTTCAAAGGGTTCCTGGATGGTTTAAATTTAGAAATGGACCCGGTAGATGGCGCTGCAGTTCGTGTGTCACTGATCTTCTCCTAAGCGGCAAGGATGATTATAATAATATTTTTGTATACGTTCTAGTTTTGAAAAAACACAATTGGACCAAGTAGATGGAGCTGCACTCGGTGTCACCGATCTTCTCGTAAATGGCAGGGAAGGAAAATTAAAGGAAGTTAATGATATTTTTTGTGTACGTGCGACTGGGTCCCTGCAAGGTTTACATTCACAAATGGACCCGGTAGGTGGCGCTGCAGTCGGTGTGTTCCTGATCGTCTTCTAAACAGCAGGAACTATTTCAATTATATTTTTTGTGTTGTGTTGTCTTACAGAGACTTATAATGTTGTTATCTTGTATTTTCCTCGCTGTAGTGAGATGGAAATTGTGTGTTTCGAACGGTTGGAATTTACCACTTCCTTCACCTTAACCTCCCACTGTTTATCAATGAACACCCAAATAAAACTTACAAAGACAGACAGACATAATTTGTTATAGTCTATGTGATGATTTATCAAACGTAATCAAGACGTATTAAAACACTACAGAAATATGGGTTTTGCAAAAGTCTTTCAGTTTCGTATTGTTTAAAAAGAACATAATTTGTCTTCTTGAATTTGCCTATTCAAACAAAATAGCTGTCTCTAAATATTTTTCTCGAGAACTTTTATTTTCGCGAAACAACTTCATAAAATGAGCCTGTATAATGCGATAGCTGTCGAGAAAATGAAAAAAAGTTCTTAGCCTTTCTTAGCAATCGTGACTTGAAGACATTGCTTTAGTTTTATTTATATTATCTGTTTCGTTACTAAATAAAAGTAAAAACGTTATCTGAATCAATCGAAAAGTACTCCTCTTCAATTTTCTAAACCTTCGGATTGGTGGGTCGTAACAGAGAAAAAGAGCCCTAGTTCACAATAGATTTAAGTGTCAAAAACGGTCTTCTTACCAGTCTTTATACGTCCCTACTATTGGGGTTTTATGGCTTACTCTCACCAAAACGGTGATTTGGTTTATATTCGATATGGTCGATTGTAGACTTCATAGGTCTTTTTGTCATATGCAGGTTTCTTCACGATGCTTTCCTTCACGGAAAAGTCAGCAGCGTAAACAAAGAAAGTACTAGCGGAATAAAAAAAAGCCTCGTGGGACGCGCCGGGTTCGAACTTCCGCCCCTCAGAAGGCGAGACAGGCACCAAAACCACTATGCTACAACAAAATTCACTTTTAATTTCTCATTTAGATTTTAATGTGGTTAATTAATGCATTAATCTGGGTACTATGAACAGTGTGTATAGCTTACACAGCAAGCTAATCCAATTAAGCTCTGCTCTGTAAAAGTTTAATACCATACCGCTATTTTATAAGAGCCCCTATTTAAGTAGGGACACGTAACACACTTTTCACCAGCTCATAAAAATGTTCGCGTACTGCACACTCTTTTATCGAGTTTCGGTATCATATCTCATATCGAGTGTGAAATAAAGCCACAATTTGGATTTCTCGTGAAAGGTGTCGTAAAATATACATCCACTCAAAACAACGTAAGTCGATGAATCTATTATTACTAACTGATCAATACTTTTTAGAGGCAAACAAGCTAACGGTCCGCCTGATGCTAGGCGGTCACCGTAGCCTATGGACTGGCTTGCAACACCAGAGGTTTCACTCGCGCGTTGGCGAGCCATCAAAAATCTAATAACTTCTTTATTGATGAACCCCATTCTGTAGAACTTAGAGAAAACCTTGGCAGGGAGCTCATTCTATCACTCAAGCGTACTCGGGAGGAAGTTGTTCTGAAACCGCACTGTACGCGACCATTTCGGTTCTGAAGTGTGAGAATGAATTCCTTGCCAATAGCGAGCTGCGCGATGGTAGAAAGTAACCGTGGACATCATTTCGAACAACGTCCAGAACACATCCCATTGTACAAGCGATAGAACACACACAGGGAGGCAAAGTCTCTACTCAGACTTAAGGGCTCAATACGGTAATTGAGTTTGGGATCGTCGACAATCCTCACAGCCAGCCAGGTGCCAGTCCCGATCGAACGCTTTTTCTATGTCAGGGCTACATGCCAATTCCTTCCCCTGACTTTCAATGGCCAGTGCCCATCAATGTGAGATACACTAGAAGGTCACTAGTCGCGCGACCATGACTAAAACCATATTGATGGTCGCTGATCGTTCATATTCGAGTTAGAGGCAGACTGCCTAGTAGATCGGCTTTCTTTTTTGTACTATGGTCCAAGTCACTATCGGTCTTTCGCAGTGATGGTAACGACGACTGGCAAAAGATCCCTGCAGCAATTTTAGCAGGCGACCAGAAAGAACGAGACCCAGAGGAATAACTCGCAAGTCGCCCACATATTTTGTCACTAGGACTTGGTAAATCTAATTATTCTCCTGTTCCTAATGAAATTGATATAAATTTCTCAAACAACATTTTTCCTTCAAAAACGCCAACTCCTGAATTCTCACTTTTTGTTCTAAGTCCATTTTCTGGTTGTGATGTTAAGAAGAACATTCTGTCCATTTCTTCCAATGCTGTTCGAAATTACTGCATTAGCCGTAATAGGATCATCCCGATCCTTGACGCCGTTTCCGCTTCGCTACTATCATCTTTCCCTTACCAAAAAAATTTAACCCTTTTATGTTTTCCGATTTTAGACCTATATCTAGCTTTCCCTTTTGATCAAAGGATCTTGAACGGCTTGTTTAACAACAGTTTTTCTTTTTTTCTGATAAAAATAAATAATTTGTTAAGTCCCTTTCAATCTGGTTTTCGTCCTGGTACGGTACGGCTACTACATTAGTTAAAATAACGGGTGATATGCGTCTAGGTATGGAGAGTAGGAGGGTCATCGTATTAATATTGCTATATTTTAGCTAACTAGATTTCGTTCTTTTGACATATCTCCAACAGTTACCGATTGGTTCCATAGTTACTTGCGTACGGTTGATGATTCGTTCTCTGACTACTGCAACACTTTTGCTGGCGTTCCGCAAGGTGGAGTGTTTTCATCACTTCTCTTTGCTATTTTCATTATTCTAATTATATCTCTCTCTGAATGGAGTGGGTCTCATGGCCTTCTTCTTAATCCAAATAAAACACAAGTCATCATCGTGGGGATTAAGAGACCTATAGTCCGAACAAATTAGACCAAAAAATAAGAATAAAGCTACCTAAATTCCCACCAAGCTGAAAATCAGTAAGATTGTTTAAAATATGATTTAAAAAAAATAGAATTTGAAAGTTCCCCATCTTTCTATGTATGGAGAATTTTTTATTCACGGTCAAAGGTCAAAAAAATTATTTTTTCGCGATTTTCACCAAAACGTTAAGTGTTATCATAAAAATACTTTAGGCAAAAATTGTAGATCATAAAATTACCTACAAAAAATGTATCAAATTTTTTTTTCTACTTGCTACCGTTTTTTAGATATAACGATTCAAAAAGTTGTAAAGTTTCGTCATAATATGCATGAGTAAGCCACGTATTTACATCTCTATAGTTTTAATATCATCATCATATCAGCCCATTGACGTCCACTGTTGGACATAGGCCTCACCTAACTTTCTCCACAGCATGCGACTCTGTGCCCCCTGTAACCAACGGCTCCTCGCTACCTTTACAAGGTCATCTGTCCATCTAGCGGGGGGCCGTTCCACGCTGCGCTTTCCGGTTCGTGGTCGCCACTCGGGACCTTCTTCCCCCATCGGCCATCGGTTCTTCGAGCAATGTGCACTGCCCATTGCCACTTCAGCTTTGCGATTCGGTGAGCTATGTCGGCGACTTTAGTTCTCCTACGGATTTCCTCACTCCTGATTCGATCACGTAGGAAAACTCCGAGCATCTGAGCGATCTTGAGCTTTAGTGTAAGGCCCATAGTTAGCGGCCACGTCTCAGAGCCGTAAGTCATCACTGGCAACACACACTGGTTGAAGACTTTTGTTTTTTAATCACTAGGGTATTAAAGACAAGAAAATAGTACGCAGTTTTCCAAACACTGCCCAACCGAGTTGCATTCGGCGATTAACCTCTTTCTCGAAATTGGACCTACCTAATCGAACAGTTTGTCCCAGGTGTACGTATTCGTCAACAACTTCGAGTGTAGAGTTCCCAACAGTTATTGCAGTGGGTGCTACATGGCCATTCGACATGATTTTCGTCTTGTCCATGTTCATCTTGAGGCCTATTCGTTGGGAAGCTCTACTGAGGCTTTCGAGCATTGTGCTTAGGTCCTTCATCGATTCTGCTATGACCACAAGACCGTCGGCAAACCGAAGGTGGGTAATGTACTCGCTATTAACATTGATACCAAAACCGGGACGGTCCAGAAGCTTAAAGACATCTTCCAACGCATTTGTGAAGAGTTTCGGAGATATGACATCTCCCTGTCTCACACCTCTCTGCAGTTGAATCGGTTTCGAGTTCTGATCCTGGAGACGAACTAATATGGTGGGGTCTACTATTATAGGGTCCACAAGTTTAAGAGTTAGATAAAAAATATTTGTTGCTGCGAAATCTTTGGATAGATTACGTAATTTTATAGTAAATTTGTTTCCCATCCCCACTAAAATTACTCTTGCTCAATTATTTCTTTTTCCTATTCTTAACTATGCAGATGCTAGCCATCATGATGTCACCTATGAGCAGCTTCATAAACTTGAGTGTCTTCAAAATGTATGCATAAGATTTATATTTGGTCTGCGAAAGTAAAATCACATATCCTAATTCCGAACAAAGCTAAATACTTCGCCGGAATACTTTTATCTTATTTCAATATTATGCAATAAAGGATATTATTATTATTATTTCTTTACATAGATAACTTTAAACAAAGTAATAAAACCCTTTCAAAGTTTCCTTAGATAATTTTACAGAAAACAAAAAAAAACATCAATATAGAATGCTGTACTATTACGCAGCTAACCACGACTATTTATCATCACGATACGGTATACCTATAACTAAGACTGTGATGAAGTCATGTGTGGAGCTGAGGTTTAGAGTTTCCAACTTGCAACTTGAGAATGAAGGAAATTAAACTAGATTGCTTGATGCTGCACCCGCATACGGTTTAATTAAAATCTAATCAAGTACCTCAGAACTACAATATTTAAAAGTTTTTATGAAATCAGTCGTTTTTGAAGTTTTTTCATGAAAATAGTTTTAGATTTGCAGTTACAAACTAAGTAGAACATTTTATAGCGTTTGTAATAAATCACAATTGTAGGTGTAACTTTTATTTGTACAAAATGCGGATATATTTTTGTAAGTAAAATGATTAAAAATGTTGTGTGTTGTAGATAAGAAATTAGTTGTTTCAATTTTCGGAAATTTTGCTGGAAAATCCTCATACGCTCGCGTTGCAAGGCCGGTGCACCGAAGTCTTACTGGTTAAAACCCAGTGGTGTCCTCCAGTCATCACGGTTTTGCATAAACAAAGTCGCAGGCTTCCTCGCAGATTCGGGACATAATTTCATCACCACCGCCTGGATCTGCCACCATCTTCCTGGGCGCACCCGTGTCTCCTCCCAACGGGACCTCCCTTAAAATGATGCGGTTGCAAGCTTCGCCAACCTTCAACCGCACGAAGCCCCAATGGAGTGGCAAGAGAAGATTTCCACCCAAGAATACCGACAGTTTTTATAGAGGTTGTTTCTTGCAACTAGGCTTAACTCGGCCTATGATCTACCAAGTCGCGAAGTAGCGTGCGGGGTAACGATTTATGACGATGGCACAAAGTGCCTCCTCGGCTGCACAGTAAAGCACCCACCGAGACCGCTCACGTCAGCATCTACTGATGGATGCTGAGAACAGAGAACATTCGGAGCAGCCCACCGAAGCGGTCTGATCCGTAGGCTCCACTACTTACGAACCCCCCAAAGGTCGACGTCAACGTCAACCTGGTCGTGCGTTGGTGTCTCTTGGTTTTACACCGGCTTGTCTAGCACTACTCACCCCCCCTTGCCACGGCGAGGCACTCATAAGTTCATATCGATGTTGCGGTTTTGGCAATGGCCAGTTAATGTGTAACAAATACCTGAGCTCAAAAAGATATGAGTAGGTAGGAGTACCTACACGAGAGTACCGATAAATACTGCCAGTGCCTTTATTGTTAAACTATAGCGACTTAATAGGTTAAAAATAACGTAACTAACAAAATATAATTAATAAAAAATAATATATTTACTATGATTTTATTCATCTGTAGATGTGGATACGCAGGGTCAACCAAACAAAGTTGAAGTTCTGCATGTGTTCTATGCATTATCCTATTTTTTAATGGCAAAGAAAAGAAGCGTACATTTGAAGCGTGAAACATCTTTTCTGATACAGACTTTCTGACAGCTTTTAAAGAAAAAAAAAGCAAAAATAAAATGTTGCAACCAACGCAAAAAAAAATATGACGCTGTGCGCTATTTTCAAATTTAAGTGGCAATCAAAGTGCACAGAATAGTGTGATTTTAATGTTAATGAACTGAACAAATATACATATACAATATTATACTTTACTCGTTTTCTTAAAGTACTCTACAAAGTTTATTTATTCGAAAATCTATTAAATTCATATAACTGTAAACCATAGTTTCAACGACAGTCGAGGTCGAAATGTTTATTAATAGTAGGTATCAATTTTAAAACAATTATTTATCGATATTTTTGAATTATCTTGGAAATAGGAGATATAATTTTCCCTTCCTTGTACACTGGATTCTGTATTTATTCATCTCGCTTATTCTACGATTACGAACAATAAATCACGAGCCTACAGAATCGATGCAGATTAAATCACGACGCGACGCGACGTTTGTTTTCATCATTTCTCATTGAATTTCACCGTCCATCTATCACGGTAGCCAGCTGGTGCTGATTAATCTGTGCCTATAGCCAAGTGTTATTTTATAATCCGACTAAGTAAGATTGTTTGGTAAAAAATATGCAAGATGCTGATTGTTTCGTAAGATTATATGAAACATTATCTTCATAATTTGGTCAGGTAGAGACGTTTCTATTATCGTTATACGTGCTATTTACACTCTTCTAGAGCCCCTATTATATAAGTTAGTGTAAGTCAGACTAAGTAACGCAGACAAAAGGTAATGTATATAACTGTACTGCGGAGTCTATTTTATTTACCTGGATCAGGTACTTTTGAACCTGTGACATATCGTGTATCAAGTTAGCGGTGTTCCAGCGGTTTTCGTAACATCAAAGAGCTAACAGGACATAATTAAGCAAATAGTTTTCCTGGAGTTCTTTAATATCTCAGACTCAGGTTCTATTTAATTTTTGATTTTGCAACTTCGTAGTCACAAAGGCCCTAACAAATAATCACAACAAAATCCATTTGAAATGGCGGGGATAGAAGTATAGAAAACAACACCACCGCCAGATGGCACTAAATATCTAGAGAATTTGTATTTTCTCGCTTGTATTGTGCGCGTAATTCATATTTTGAACAGACAGCTTTTATATATGTAAATACTTAATAAAATAGTCGCGTAGTCGGCCGTGAGTTCTATGAACGCGCGTTTTGCTATATATACATAAATCTCCGAAATTATAATGGCACATATTTTTGAATGTGCAAAACAATTTAGTTTATAAAGTTAGTTAGGAGATTGCTTAGCTTGGCGGTCATTTTCGACGTTCAACTTCGGTCTACTTCATATAAAACTTTCTTCGATTAAAAGCTTGAGCTGACAGTTCATATAAGTTAGATGATGAATTGGAAAATAACAAACTTTTTATAAGTTATGGGAAATATATTATGTCTAGACAAACTTTCCTAAAGTTTCTTACAGAACAATACTTTGACTGTTGTAGTCGTGCATTTGTTGAAGGTAATTTTTTTTTATTCATTGGGCCGCGCGTGTTTCAATATTTACAATATAGTTTACCTAAATTATTGTATTAACATTTATATGTCTAGCTTGTAATTGTAAATTGATTTTAATAGTTTGAAACAAAAATGAGTGGTTTTTAAACTTCAAACTATCCGTTTTAAACAGTTGAATACTCGAGTTCAAAGTAAATAAAAAAAAGTAAAAAAAGATTTTTTTTAAACACTTGCTTTTCTTAAAACATAAGTATCATATAAAAATCCGATCGAACCGAAAATTGTACTATAAAGTAAAAAACTGGTTGCCTGTAAAGTCGGTATACGGGCGAAAGTTTTACGTGACAATGATTTTATGTCTGTCTCTCTCGCTCTTAGGCGGGCGCGTGCCTCTCACTCGCTCTCATTGTGAGCGCATAACGTGAGCGGAGCGTAACGCAGTTTCTTGAAGTGTCACCCGGCAAACCAATTTATAAGACGTTGTCACGTCAAAAATATTTTTTCAAAATGAATATAATTTTTTTTATATCCACGTACGACTGCAAGAAAAGCAAGGCGTGCGCCACACACGAATATTTGACGTGCTAGAGGTTTAGTGGATATTAATTGAGAGTTTATCAAGTGATTGTATGTAACTGCGCACGCCTTGCTTTTCTTGCAGTTGTACGTAGATAAAAAAAAATTATATTCATTTTGAAAAAATATTTTTTACTTTTTAGTACAATTTTCGATTAAATTGAATTTTGTATGATACTAATTTTTTAAGAAAAGCAAGTTTTTAAAAAAACCTTTTTTACTTTTTTTATTTTATACTTTTTAGTGATAATTTAATTGATTTTTTATAGTTTATTGCCCAAGTTTCATGAATTTTTTTATTTTTTTTTAACTGACTATGCAGTTGGCTGTTGCAGCCACCGGACTCTATTTGGGCGAGTCTCTGAAGGAGCCTCAGCCCGTAGAGCGCCCAACGCTCAAGGGCTCCCCGCGGGGGGAGCCTCGGCTTGGGTTGTCGCTCTCGGGGGCGTCCCTTCGACCGCCGTGACTCTCGAACCCGAAGGTGCGGGCGAGAAGGGCCCCGGCACTCTGTAATACCTCGTGTATCCGTTCGGGCGCCAACGAACCCGAGGACGTCGGCGTCGTGTTTGGAGGGAAGCCCTATTGGGGAGGTCGTTGAGACTAATCTCGCTATCCGGATAGCGAGATCGTCATCTGGGGCCGTTAGTACGTGCCGAGGCCGCCTAACTATAGTTTTACGACCGTGCCGAGGTCGATCGGGGGAATGGTACGTTGTGGATTGCGCAATTAATCGATTCGGGTGATTTTGTGTACGCTCGAAAAAGCGGACTACCAGATCTTTGAAATATTGGGGAAACGTCGGGAGTTCGAAATCTCTGTGTAGGTCCGCATTGCGGACGTACCAGGAGGCTCCGGAGGCCACTCTGAGAAAGCGGTTTTGGAGGGTCTGAAGTTTGTGGAGATTGTGCTCGGATAACGCAAAGACTACGCTAGCATAAGCTAGTATGGGGCGGATGCAGGTTGTGTAAAGATTTAGCTTATTTCTAAGCAACATCTTACTGTACTTGCCTATCATGGGATAAAGACGACCGAGGACAAAAGCGGCTCGGTCTCTAACTATTTTGGTGTGATCGCGGAAGATCAAACGCCTATCCAGGGTCACACCGAGATATTTGGTCTTTTTTTTCCAGGGAATGGCACGACCGAAGAGTGGGAGGGGAGATGGCCGCGGAGGCTGGCCAGAGGTAAAGAGAACGGCAGAGCTATTGTCGGGATTCACCTCGATTCTCCATTTCCGAAACCATTCGCCTAGGGCGGTGATAGCGGGTTGGAGTCTCTTAGTGATTCGACTCACTTGCCTATGGGTGGTATAGATAGCGGTATCGTCCGCAAAGAGGGCTAATTGGGTACCTATCGTTTTAGGGATCTCGTTAGTGTACAGAAGGTACAAGATAGGGGCGAGCACGGACCCTTGCGGGACTCCTGCTTCTATGGGACGGTGGAAAGAAAGAGTGCCTTCAACTTTGTGGCGAAAGCTACGATTCGACAAATAGTCTCGTTTGATGAGCACGAGACGGTCTGGCAACTGAAAGTTGTACAGTTTAAAAATTGAACCGTTGTGCCAGACTTTGTCGAAGGCTTTCGCTACATCGAAGAAGACAGCGCCCGTGTGACGAGGCTTACCTAATACTGGTTGAAAGTCAGTGAGAATATGTTCCGTGATGCGGAGGACTTGATGGACATGGTATTCCATATCGTTGGAGTTTTAAAATGTACTTTCCACGAGTTAAGTGATCAACTGGAATGAAAAATACTTGCTTTAAGTTATCACTGTACTAAATTAAACTGTATGTAACGAAAAGTTTAGAGAAACACACATTTTTAAGGAAATGTTCAAACGTTGTTGCATTACCTATATTGAAAATCCTTTCTATTAGCGTACTGTGCCGTACCGTAGCGTAACTATGTTATCTTTTATGAAAAAAAGCTTTATTAAATAAAAATTTAGCTGAAGTAAATTGTTCTAATTATAGTTTCGAGTTGTAATAGTGTTTTGGGCTTAGGTTATTCCTAAATAGTATACCCAATTGTAATCTTCTATTTTTGAGGCGTACATAAGTACATGCGTACATTGTAGTGAAAGATTCATCACAAATCACTACAGGCGCCTGTATTGAGTGGCAATGACCGGGGGATAGCAAGTTAATTTCTCTTTAAAGAGACACAACGATACTCTATTTCTCTACTATTTTCCGAACCTTTAAGGAGGTTGCATTCTCGTGACCCAACCCGTAATATTTTATTGGCCGCTGCCTACAAGAAAATCATCTGATTTTTATAGCAAGTTCTTTTTAATAGCAAGATTTTTACCATAGCAAGATTTTCTTATCGAAATCAAACATTATGGTCACTAATATAAAAAATCAATGAAATAAAAATTATGATCACATTATGTTTTATATTTGTAAAACCAAAAGTATATAAGAAACAATACGACATCTGTATTTGTATTTATGGTAAAACCCACAAACCTCCAATTAGTGGGCACTGTCAATGTATGGGAACCGATTTTTTTGTCATTAACGGATGAGATTTGGCACAGACATTACTTAGGTGTCACAGAGTCAAAAACACCTGGGAGACTGCTGGATTCTGAAGCCATCCTGCTGTGGAAGGGGGAGGGGGCAAAGGGATTAAGTTTGTTTACGCTATGTGCCCTTTTGAACTTATCGGTTTAGGAATAGCTACCAGTGGAAGTGTGGTATCAATTTCGGATTTTCGGATAAACATGAGACAGGAATTCGTCGAAACAAATAATCTTTAAATAGAAAAAATAAATATTGGTAACGAATTTTTTATTGTTAGTACAGTACCTTAACCAAGTTAACCACCAAGAACATAGATTTAATATATAGAGTACAAAATATATATAATATACAATACGGTTATTGTCCGTATTTATATCCTTCCTTATTCGTTACTGGTATGGTAGGATATAATACGTTACAATTAAGACGTCTTATAGCATTTGTAGTGTACATTTATAGGTTGATAAGAGGAAAAATTTTCTACCAAGTTTATTGGAGCAGGTAAACTTTTATGTACCTGAAAAATACGGCTTTTCACGGACCCGCGAGCACAGTCTAATGCACTGCGCGAAGCTACGATTTCGCGAGCTCTGCGAGCTATAAACAATATTCTCGGCCAAAGCACGGAATTAGATTTCTTCAAATCATCAGAATGTTTGTTAAATGTGCACTGAAGTATATAGAACAGTCTCTGTAGGTTTAGTTTAAGGTATTGTGTGTCTGCACTTTTCATTGTTGTACAAATTGGTTTATATGTAACTGTAAGGTATAATAATGTAAATAATTTATTAAATAAATAAATAAATAAAATTAATGGTGTTATTTCTAATGAAGAAATATTGCTGAAAAAAAATAAAAAGAAATGAGAAAACTGTTATGTATCGTCATTTAGTTTTAAATAAATAAACCTTTCAATTTTATTTTTATTGTATTATTATATTTTCAGCACTAAAAACGGCTTATTGTGCCGAAATATTTTGTGCATATTTTCCTCATTTTGTGTTTAAAATATTAGGGCCTTACATATGAAATTGATGTTTTATATGGAAAAAGCTAAAATTAAAGTAGGTACCGTTGTGATCTATACACTTTTGCCATTTTATAGGTAGTTCATTGATTCCTCTGCTGAAAAAATTGCGAGACCCGTACACATCATTAATCCTTCGAGCTGTTTCTGCAGCGCTAGTGCCACGATGGTATTCGTATTCGAAAATAATGCGACATTGTACGTTTTCCATATTGAGCGCAGAACGATGTCAAAGCAAAATTGAATGACGCGAAAACAAATTAATTATTACATTCAAAACACAAATAGATAAGCTTAAAATTATAAGAAATTCAAATATGGAATTCCTAACCAAACGCCGGCTTTTTGAGATCAAAGTGGCCAATTCTATAAAGAAAGAAAATAACAATCAATGATATTAACCTACAATTGATTAACCAGCTAATTCTTAGTTAATATATTGATTGTTACTAAAATTATTATCCTATCTACCTCATCTAAAACCTCCTTAAATTACTAATCATGTCAGCTGTCGAAAACTTGGACAGTTAAAGACATGTTGAACAAAAGTTTCCAATATCTTCAACATAAGAGGACACATCACAGTTTTGTTGACACTGAAACATTTTGGGAAAGGGACGTCCTTTGGACTCACGTCGCAATTTAATTAAGTTTTACCACTTTCAAGAGTGATGATTGGTCGGCTCATGTTGGTTGGATAGAAGCGGGTGAAATATTTTTATGGATTTATACTGGAAAACTAGCTTTTGCCCATGAATTTTACTTTGACTGAAATTGTGCGTTTGTACCATTGGTTTTCTCTGTCTTTCATTTGCGGTCAAAGCTTTATGTGGTAGAGTTTTTTTATTTACTGATTTGCAACTAGGGTTCCAAATATAAAAAAAAAAAAACAAATATTAAAATCGGCCAAGTGCGAGTCGGACTCGCACACGAAGGGTTCCGTACCATTATTTATAAACACGGCAAAAGAATCACGTTTGTTGTATCGGAGCTCACCTCAAATATTTGTTTTATTTTAATTTAATTATTTATTTTTGAAGTGAATATATAACTAAATATTCTGTGAATATTTTAAGCGTCTACCTGTTGCCGTTATCAATATCGAGCAAAAACGAGCAAAAAAATCACGTCTATTGTATGGGAGCCCCCTTAAATATAATTTTTATTCTATTTTTTAGTGTTTGTTGATATAGCGGCAATAGAAATATAACTTCTGTGAAAATTTCAACTGTCTAACTATTACGGTTCATGACATACAGCCTGATGACAGACGGACGGACGGTCGGACGTGAACTATTTACGAGTAAGTGTAATGAAAAAGATATTTTTACTATCGACATGACACACTTTAATTGATACTCTTTTTTACAAACAGCCAGACATTACATTTTATTTTAAATTTGGCCGAAATAAAATGTTAACTCAATTATGGCACAATAATTGAAATAAAGAATTTGTTAAAACAAATTGTCATGTATGAATAAAAAGGTTTTGGCGATGGTTTCCTGGGCCATAACCCAAACCCATACCTTTACAAGAAAACATTAGTAATACGGATCTGGCTTTAAAACTCGTGCTACGCTCAGGCAGATACCTAATCTTACTAATAATATAAATGTGAAAGTTTGTATGTCTGGATGGATGTTTGTTACTCAATTTAACCACTGGACGCATCGGGATGAAACTTTGGATACATATAGGTTAGATCCTGGAATACACATAGGCTACTTTTTATCCCGAAAAATTCAAAAATTCCTGCTGAAATAACTATAACATAGTTAAACGAACTATTGCTGCACCTATAGCATGCTATAGCAATTCATTGGTATAACTTATCAATTAATTAATTGGAGTTAATAAAGGACTTCCACGCCGATAACCGAATTTAAGGCGAGCAGAGCCGCTGGCAAAGTCTAGTAGATAATGAAGCCATGTCAATAATATGGTTACCTACGATGTTACCTACCAATAATAAATAATCTTATCATCTGTAGTAGGTACTTATAACATAAAATTTTGTAGCGGTCAAAGGGTGTCGGATGTGTATTGTCATAAACCGAGGGTTGAGGGTCGGCTGACCACAGATGCGCTGTCCATTTAGAATCTTTACAATCTTCTGCTTTATGGATCTGAGACTAAAAAGCGTTAAGTATCTTTATTACAGAGACATAAAAGTTGTATCATAAGTGCTGTGAGTTGACCCTTTGTTAACTGCGCTGAGATATTTCTGGAAAATGTTATTATTCTTCAGACTCAACTTTCTTTTAATCTAAATAACTACTTATATATTACACGCAAGGTCTGTTTGTTCTGTCTGTCAGTTAGTGTCCTTAAAATCCGAGAGCCACTGATCCGACTTACATGTGACTTTTTTTTTTGTGGTTTGGGTTTTTAAGGGTTTGGGGTTTTTAGGAGATTAGGGTTTCAAAAAGGCGTGGGCTCTTTTCAACTATCATACAGCAATACAATAGCATCAGAGTAAATTTTCCTGTCATTTTGACTGATACTGTTATATTGCTGTATGACAGTTGAAAAGCGCACACGCTTTTTAACTCCGTAATGTATTGGGGCTTTTCTACTTTTCAATTCATTTTTTAAAACTGTGGTAGGTATTTAAATGTTTCACCACAAACTGTCATATGTGAAGTAACGAAATGATGAAGTACATCTACGAAAAAGCACCTAAAAACTATATTTATAACTAACTAACTATTTTATTTATTTATTATATCTATTACAAAACTTGCTACGAACTGTCACAAATATTTTTAATGCGAACATAGTTTCCTTCTGGTAAGATGATTCAAGTATGATTACGCAGTTTTACTTTACAATTTAGCATGAGTGGCGAATTACTTTATGAACTAGCATATTTTATATTAAATTTGGGTTACTTTATTCATGGTTAACGTAACCTTTTTCCACAGAAACTTGAGAAATAAGTGTGATAGGAAAGGGCATCATAGTACCGAGAAATCAATATATATAGTTAGAGCAATAGTTAAATTAATGAAATAAGGTAAATAAGTTGGAGTTGGCCAAAACAAAAAGATGTTTTGCACTACAGCTGGTCCGACTTAAAAACAAAAAGATGTTTTGCACTACAGCTGGTCCGACTTAAAAACAAAAAGATGTTTTGCACCACAGCTGGTCCGACTTAAAAACAAAAAGATGTTTTGCACTACAGCTGGTCCGACTTAAAAACAAAAAGATGTTTTGCACTACAGCTGGTCCGACTTAAAAACAAAAAGATGTTTTGCACTACAGCTGGTCCGACTTAAAAATAAAAAGATGTTTTGCACTACAGCTGGTCCGACTTAAAAACAAAAAGATGTTTTGCACTACAGCTGGTCCGACTTAAAAACAAAAAGATGTTTTGCACTACAGCTGGTCCGACTTAAAAATAAAAAGATGTTTTGCACTACAGCTGGTCCGACCTAAAAACAAAAAGATGTTTTGCACTACAGCTGGTCCGACTTAAAAAAAATCAGCATTAAGCACGGAATATTTTCTGTAGCGATCTAAATTAAATTGATGGTTGGTGAAAGGTCTATGAGGAGGATGTACAAAGTACATACTTGCAACGAGCAACTGATGGTTGATAATATTTTTTTTAATGATCAAATTCAGAAGAGAGACACATTTTATATTTCTTTATTTCTTTCTGAATTAAGCCTTATTAAATCTTAATTGTAAAATATTATTTATATCTGAAATAAAATGTTTAAGCTCATAATGTGTATCTAAATAGTACTGAAGGCAACTTTGCTGCTATTTAAATGGTATAGTGTAAAAGCATGTTGAAATATGAGTGAAACCATAGAGCATCACGGCATCCTGACGCGGAGTGAAACAAAGTAACCCAAGGGCATAATATTGGCCCACAGATAAAAAAAAATACTCCTTGCTTCTAGAAGCTATTCTGTTTACCTTAAAAGTCAAAGCAGTATATTCTAAATTCTAAATAATATAAAATAATTTAACCAAGAATATGGTATTCTTGGTTAAATTATTTCGCCATAAACACAAAAGAATTAAATTATGGATCGAGGATACCCGATGTTATGGTATGCACTAGATGCACAAGTATACACGTCACTACTGTGGTGTCTTCTCTACTTTTCCAATTATTTAGAGTTATTATAAATTGAGTTATTAGGTACTTAAATTCCATAGGGACATGGTTAGGTGTGAATTACTATATGAATTCATTATTTTCATTATAAATAGAAGAATAACATGTTATTTACTGTCTTCTATTACAACTTTTATTAATAAATTTCGAAATTTTTCTATTCTAGCCAGACAATGGTAAAACTCTATTGTATGGAACGGCATTGTAGTTGAAAGGTGATTACGTGGCTTTCATACAGTTATATGTAGAACTGTCATCTTTAGAATCCTCATCGCGACGAGGAGTCCGAAAATCCAAGATTTATGAGGTTAAAGAGTGTTTATCGTAATATAAAGACAATTTCGCTAAATTGATGAAACAGAGTTGTGTTATTGTTACGGTTAAAAAACTACACTAGACACACCGGGGAGCCTATTAGGGACCGCGGGCCGTAGATGTACATACATACATTTTTTGTCTCAAATTCCAAAATCTGGCGTACTCCAGACCGTTCCCAATAAGCTCCCTAGTCTCATTTTGCTTAAAGTCAAAGATCAGTATAGGTCATTATGGTCAAAGGTTAAATATTTATTTCCAGTAGGTTTCCCAAAAACAACTTTTGAATAAAAACTAGATCTCAGGTTCCGTATACATTTAGTAGAATACCTACCTAAAGATTTCTTTAATATAACTCGACCATTTATTGGAAGTCCGAGCTTTCCACGTTTCTTTTAACAACGCCATCCATTGTCAAGTAGCTTTAGTGTTGATGTGTCGGTAAAAATAATAGTATTACTTATTACTTGCCAATAGATGTCAGGAAAAGTCATATTTTTCAGTTTATCATTACCTGAAAACATAGATAATCGACGTTTTCTAAAAATAAAACTAAGCTAGATCGATTTATCGCCCCCAAAACCCCCTGCTCATAAAATTTCATGAAAATCGTGGGAGCCGTTTCTGTGATTTTGATTATATATATACAAGAATTGCTCGTTTAAAGGTATTAGATATATAATAATTTTTAAGTAGGTATCATGTTGCAGTAAAGATATTAATAATATTAAAAACCGGTTAAGTGCGTGTCGTATGCATGCATTTGGTTAAAAATAAGTATTTTTGCAAAAAAACTTATAGTTAATCGATTTTTTTCAAAACATTTTTTCACTAGAAGTTCCTAATTGTAAAGCCCTATTATTACAGGTATTTCCGTTTTAGGTTTTTAGAACACGCAGTTTTAAAGACACACACATTTTTCAACATTGAAAATATATAATGTAATATAATATGTTACCTCTAAGTATTGCATTTTGAACACCTATCAAACGACATCCCTCAATTTAATGTATAGAAGGCTATGCTTAAAGAAAATTAATTTGACTACAAAACTGTATGGCAGATATAAGACACGTTCTTCTAAAATTTTATGCAAGGATGGCGGAGTTATAATAAGGTTGTGACGTTCAGACAGACGGATATAACGAAATAAGAATGGTTTGGTATTTGCCATTTGGCTACCGAACCAGTGAAGTGCTAGTGCAATTTAAGTCATGCTTGTTGTAGGGTCATGTTATTTTACAAAGTAATTTCAGTATATACAGAGTGGAAACCATCGATATGAAAAGTAGAAACGCCAAGTGATTTTACTCATTTATTTATAAACGATACACGACATCGAAAAGCTGATTATTAATCCTGCAAGTGTTTTCACAAGCTCTATCCAATGGTATCAGTAATGAAATATAAAATAAACTGGATCTATCCAAAAAATTGATATTTTCAGCTTCTATACCATAGATGACTTATCGTCCTATACCTCAAGTACGGCGACATGGCATTCATCGCATGTTACCTCCATAAATAATTTTACTACTAAACTAAAACTACTACTTATTACTAAAACTTATTACTAAATTCAAAACGCAAAACTTTTTTACCCGACTTCAAAACAGGAGGAGGTTATATGTTTCAATGTATTTTTTTTTATGTATGTTTACCGATTTCTCCTTTAATTGTGGGCCGCCGATTTCAAAAATTCTTTTTTTATTTGAAATAGTATGGTCCTGAGGTGGTCCCATTATCACTAAGTCAGGATCTGATGATGGAATCACACGGAAATCGAGGACATAATTCTTTATGTACCTAAATAACCTATAAGGGTTTTTTTTTTTTCCTTTTGTTGTACGGAACTCTCAAAACGGGGCAAACATTTTATTAGTTTCAAATTTCTTATTCGACGATAACGTTTTTCAGCGCTGTAGTTCCTTTATAGTCTCCAAACAAAAAAGTTGCGAATTACGGACGGACAGACATGGCGAAACTATAAGGGTTTCTTGTTTGACCACGGAAGTCATCGATCACGGAAACCTAAAAATAGTAGTTACTGCAAAATCGCACTACAATTAAAACATCTTATAAATCATTGTATCAATGCAATAAAGTTTCAAATATTGCAGAACATATATATCTCCATTGTAACATTTAGTATCATTATTATATGTGTTGTTGAACAAAAAGAAACATTAATAGCGAAATAAAGTAAATTTTCCAGACCAATTCATCATAATAATATAAAAATAAATTATTTGCTTCAATAATACACAGGGGACTTTGACAATATACATAACATATGGTACACTTTGTCATTGCATTGTCATCTCTACCTGAAGTAGCAGATGTTGTTTTGCACTTTTCGTCGCACAGCTCGACCGCGCTTTTACTTCGTTTTCGCTTAGGGGGGGGGGGGAGACAATGGCTGCATTTAACCCCACCCCCCTGAGCTATTATTAAAATTGTCATAGCGACATCACTAATTCCACCTCAAATACATTGTAGATTACATTATCCAGGAACGCTATTTTATGTATCTCTTAAGATTATATTGTTATTCTATATACTCTTATCGTAACGTGATAGCAACGTTTTAGAGCTAGTGCCCACTTGACTGTCAGAATTTTCAAGCTCAGGCCTTTGACTTGACTTAACGACTGCTTTTGTATGGCAACAGAACAGCCACATGACAGCAGTCGCTAAGCCAAGTACTAAATTACTGAATACACAGAAAGTACCAAATATCCAAAATACAGATTTCACACTGTTTAGAAACAGGCAACTTGTACAAATGAGTAATCAGGACACTGGACAAGGTCGGCTGCACACTAGTGCACACACGCTGGCTGGCGAGCACCACAACAATACATCATTTACTCATGTGTTATTGGTAGTAAACGGTAGTACGCCGACTGCCTAAAATGAATGCAAAATTTCTGTTTATTTTTATTTTTATATGTGTAGACGTAGCTTGTGCGCAAGATTGTAAAGTTGGCGGGCAAAAGGTAATATTTAGTTTCTAATATAAACAATATATTTTTCAACTAGGTCACTAGTTCCTTCAATCTTATCTTGGAATTTCAACTGTATCCAATTTTAAACAAATACAAAACATACAGAAATTATGTTCAGTGACTGATTTCGAGGTACCAGGGAAACCGCAGTAAAACTGAACCGCGGAAATGTAATCGGGATGGGATTGAAATTAATTTCCAGATATTCCCTACTTGGCAGGTTAAATAGTATCACACATTGAGTATGAGAAAAAACCAGGATAAAATAAGCAAAACTACGCGATGCTTTACATTACAATACTGTTGTATATCAATAAGAATATCATTTTGAAAAATTGGTATATGATCGAGATACCGAAAACTACGCGCATGACTCCTATAGATACAGATACTTTTTTCTAACCGGCTTCAAAAAAGAAGAACGTCCTTAATTTGATTGTATTTTATTTTCAGTGTTCAGATCAAGAACAGTGTTGCGGTGGATGCTGCTTTAGTGGAACTTGTATTGATAGTGAGTCACTTTTTTTCTTTTCGAGCACTTATATATTGATTAAGACACTTTTATAATCATAATAGAAATTTATGCCCAAAAATTTGATTAAGAAACATATATATTGATACAATCCGTATCGTACCTTATTTTGATGCTTATATAACAGACCATGCTCCTATTCTTCTTAATATTGATACCACTCGAAAACCAATTGGCACAAAAAAATACTCTCCATGTAGACTTCTCTTCAGTTTATGCAGAAATCTCGAAAACAGAGTTTAGCACAATAATGAAATAAGAATGTCAAATCCTGCTGCGGCTGAAATGTTAGTATGGGAACTATTAACTCAGTTACACAAAATTATTGAGAATAAAACGAACTTACCTTGTGAAGTTTGATATCCAATGATACGGTTTAATATCCAGGTAAGTTCGGTTGATTCTTAATTATACTTTGGTTATCTCCCGAAGACGATTACAGTTTACATGTAGATGTTTAGAGAGTCGAAAACAATTTAACATGAAATCGATCAATATATAAGTATTTTATCTGATCTTGTCTCTATGTATATTATTATCGTTTTATTTAACCTATTAGACTTAACAACGCACTTACAAATTAACTTTCTCTTAAAAGAGGTAGAGGTAATATTATCTTTCATTGCAGTACTTAAATATTGACTCCCTCGCAGCCTAGTTGGTAGTCTGGCCAACTGCTGCGCAGAGGGTGTGGGTTCGATTCCCGCACTGGACTAACATTTATTTAAAAAAAAAACATTTGTGTTTGTCTTGAGTCTGGGTGTAATTATGTATGATATGTATGTATTTAAAAAAAAAAACAAAAAAGTAATATATGTATATGTATCCGTTGTCTGGTATCCATGACACAAGCTTTGCTTACTTTGGGCCAGGCGGCGCTGTGTGTAATGTCCAAATATATTTATTTATTATTATTATTTATTTATTTATATGTAATCTAAACGACACCTATATGAGTTATAGACCTGAATGCGTGCCTTGTGCTGTGAGCTTCCATACCTTATACTTTATATGGTTTTACATTGGTTTAATCTTTATTACCTTTTACTGGTATACATAATGGTCAGGAAGTCATTAACAGTTAACAGAAGTCACATGATTAAATGAAATGGATGTCCTATAGTCGTAACTCCCTTATCAGATGGATTCAAAGTTGTGTTGTTCATCAATCACGTAAAATACTTGATTACCATTTAACTTGTCCACAGGTTACCGATCGTGCTACGAGACCCTAAACGTGTGCCGTGGTCACGTCTGTGTCGGCGAAGAGGTGTGCACAGTCTACCTGCCACCCTACTGCGCTGGTTGCGAGCCTATACCCGTCTGCCAGACAGTCGTCTACTAGTTCCGTCTGCCAGATACAATAGCACCCATCTGCCATACACTCTTGCTCTGTCCGTCAGACACTCTAGCTCTATCTGCCAAATACTCTAGCGCTATCTGCAAGGTAATCTAGTGTCAGCTGCTAGATATTCTAGCGGCGTTTTCCAGATACCCTAACTACTGAACAATGTACAACAATTTGGCAATTAAAAGATAGCAACACGACCGATAGTTTTATTAAGAAATGAGAATATCACTAAACAAAATATAAATAAGTTTTAAATATTCAAGGACTGGAGATTGAGAAAGTCTAAAGTAAGTCTCAAGTAAGCCAGAGTGGAGTTTGAGAAAAAATGTTTGCAAGTGCTTTGACGGGTCTCGAGAGGTAAGATCACTTGCATACATTTTTCTCTCGAAACTCAGAGTCTGGCTCTGTTCCTAATAAGCTCCCATATCTCCATTACGAAACGATTCACACGGTTCTTACTGTGCTTGGTCATAGGTTTTGAACTTCCGATGTGATAATGCTGTTGCAACCAACATAATCATGGAAGGACTACCGATTTTCTAGACAAATCGAACACACACAAACCAGTAAAATCTAAAAAAACGTAATGACACTGTCATTATTTATTGTCTGTGTGACTTTCAAACGAGTTGCATCATCTATTTTGTGGTTCCAGGCTTGGCTTCGAAAACGAACTCTATCGGATGTAAATTAAAAAAAAAATTACAGACACAATTACATTTTTTATTTTTAATCAGTGCAAACTGTGTTAACCCCTGGCTAAAGTGTTAACACGACCAAATGCAAAAAAAACTATAAAAAGTAAATATTGTTGGCCATATTCATCTTTCCATCCGTAAAACATCTGCAACAGTCATCGTGATTAAATGCGATCGAATCGATTGATGGCCAAGAGCCCCCTCAAAACGTCTTATGATGGTAATATTAGATTACTAGAATTAATTAAATAACTCTGGCAGGAATCACATTTGTTATCTGTTATCTGCTCCTTTAGATTTGATGTCAAAAATATTAAAATTTATGTATCATCTGTAACAAACTTCCAGGCGTTCGTTTACGATATTCTTGTTATTTTTTTCACTTTTACCGAAAATAAAACCTTAGACCTATATGTCTAGAAGTAGAGTTTTGTTGTAAATCTGTCAAACTGACTACACATATTCATTATTTATGGTTTTGTGTATGTTATTATCGTAGTGTGTGTACGTCAACCGTTTGTTTTGCAACCAAATAATTTTGTCAGTAACGTGTCAGAGCTACACGAACGATTGATGTAATTGTCAAAACTAGTATTATGAAAAGTGTGAAAAGTATCAAAAGTGGAATTTTTATCCCAAAACAAACACACTCTATTTCGGTGAACAAAACAAGTCTAGACTTGTGAAAACCTACATATATACACCCAAAAGCTAGACCAATGATTTATTTGAATTTTATTAAGGTGTTAGTGTAAACGATCTCACGGGTATATAATATTTTTTTTCTATTTTATAATTCACACAAAACTATGTATATATAATAATTAATAAATATTATTTATTATTTTCAATAATTTGTTCACTAATAGGTAAATATCTTAAAATAAACTTACTTTAATGTGCTTGATAGATAAACCGAATAGACTTTGACTTCAAAAGACTAATTTTAGACAATACAAAATCGATCAAAGCCTGACACCGCGCTGTCAGAACAAACCAATGTTACAAGATCTATCTTTAATGGGTCTGAACAGCTTTTCTTGTGTCTCAAGAGTTCTATAAACCTGGTCAGGTTAAAAGTTAAAATATACTTTGCATAAAATGATTGGATCTTTCGAAATATGGACACATTTTATAATTAATTAAATATTGTAGTGCAGTCATATAAATTGATTCAAAGTTATGTAGGTAAAAGATTTCAAAAAAGGTTAAATTTGCGACAATTCTTGCTTACTTATCTGAAAAATAAAATTTTATTTTAATTAGCTTCGAGGGCATTTAGTACCTAGGCTAATTAGTAGGTTTGGTTATCGAAATACAGCCATTTTGTGTTTTTGGATATGATCTGAAGTATGAGTATGAGGGTTATAACAAGGGAAAATTAGGTAGGTATCTAATACCTACTTAACCTGTAGATATTTGTATAATTCAATTAGTCGTAACGTAACAAACTCAGATCTCAAATTACCCTTGGCTGCATTATTTATGGTACTCCCAAGAGCTTTTAAATGCGTAGTTCATAACATTTTATTACAAAACTTGTACGATTATTGCAAAAGAGAAGTAGTAATAACATTAAAACTTGTCAAATCTCATTTAAATAACAGGATTAATTCGGATTTCTAATAATATTTCTACAAAAATATATAAAAAAAAAACAATAATCTTAGTATGCATTGAGGTAGAACCGGTGTGCCCCGAGGAAGTATTCTTGGCCCTCTTCTAATTTGTCTATATATATTTATGGTTTTTAAAGTAATTAACCAAATCTTACCTTTCCTGATTTCTTTTGCAGGTTTTATATTTGTTATACTCTTAGACAAAACGCTTTCACTTATTAGTCTTCGTCATCGTCATCATATCGGCTTATATCGGTCCACTGCTGGACATAAGCCTCCCCCCTAAAAGCATAGCCTCTTTAAATTAGATCACGATTATTTATCAATGAAGTGCAAAATTACAACGATTTCTTAAGTGTTAAAAAAATCTAAGTGCAAAAATAACACCATTTTACATTATTAATTAGCAAACATAGTTATTAGTAGCGGCATAGTGACATGTTCGGCAATGCTTTTAATTGACCAGTTACTTTTGTATTAAATTTATTTAATACACAACACAAAAAAAACACAAAAACGATTTTTATATCTACTAATAACTCTAATCATTTGTGATTCGTAACTAAAGTAAATACACAAATCTATTCACTACATCAAGTCGATCAAAATATTTCATTACTCCCCGACATCCATCTAGCTACGCATCAATGATGTTTCATTTTCCTACGAAATGAAAATTTGTGTGGCGTAAAATCAAATTACGACACCCGACAGGCCGTAAATAAGCTATTTTAAAAGACCCCTAACAGCGAATAAAATATTTACGACAAGGGTTCAAATATAAATAGTGATTCGCAAAGAGCGATTCAGTAGGGAAAATTGTTGGAATGACCGAACACTATTTTCCAAACCGCTTATTCGTATGTCGAGACGGGTCTGACGGCTGTTTGCGGTTCGACTCCAGTTTAGTGTAAAAAAATTACAATTTGGTGCAATCAGTTGGGTGGGAAATGTGTCGGAGCGTTCGAAGGTTTTATTCGTATTGGCGCAAGATAAATTGCCTTTAGACAAACTTGCTTCTGGGCTTAAAACACTTGTTTCACTTTTTCTTTGTACTCCGTTCGACTTAATAATTACTAAATTGTTATGATAATATTCATCTAAAGTCTCAACAGATTGTTCAGGCTTTTAAAAGTCGGACAAAACAAGGAATATCTATATTGTTCAGCCGAAAGACGTCTACTGCTGAACGTAGGCAACGCAGTTGTGAACAGTTTCAGAGAAAAAACGTCTACCTGTCTTACACCTTTCCGCAGATGTTTCAGATCTTGTAGTCAGACAGACATCATGGCTCTGTTATACAAACACTTCAGCACTGCGATGTACCAAACCAACCGATAGTCAATATACTGGGTGAATATTGATGAACAAATGTTATCTAAAGAAAGCATTTCTTAATTTTCTAAAATAACTAAAACTGCATTTAAATATTTTTGGTAAAACCATCCTTTGTCTTTGACTCGGTTCAACGACGGGCTGAGAGGATTATCGACGATCCCAAACTCACAAGCCGTATCGAACCTTTAAATCTGAGGAGTTTGCCTTTCTGTGAGTGTTCTACCGCTTGTAGGTATAAAGAATTAAACGAACGCACAAGTTGTGAAATGAGTAGTTAATTTTAAACTTTCGCGTGCAATTCCCACCGAAACGTTGGCACTTAAAATAGGAACGTTTACGTACACTTACCGTTGTGGAATGAAGTCCTTGCCTAGGTTATACTCTAGGAACTACATTATAGGGTTCTTCAAGAAAGGAGTAAATAGATTTTGAAGGATCGCCAACGCGCGAGTAATGCCCCTGGTGTTGAAAGCGCCCAAAGGCTACGGTGACCACTTAGTATTGGTTGGACTGAAGGATAAATATATATATATATATATAGTCGGTAGTGGCCGAGGGGTTTAAATTTTACTTCACGTCCCAAGTGGCGGAGGTTCTCCGGGGGTCGGTGTGGACCAATGAGTCTTTTTCTTTCACAAAATTTCACACCACTGTCTTTACGGTGAAAAAAAGCATCGTGAGAAAAGCTGCATACGTCAGAAAAAAAAAAGAAATATGTGAAGTCCACGATCCGCACTAGGCCCGCGTGTGGACTACGGCCCAAATCACCCTCGCCTGAGGGTAGGCCGTGCCCTAACAGTGAAGACGTATGAAGGCTGGCAAATATATATATTAAATCATGTTTTTTATTTTTGTTAAGTTATTGGTGTACGGTCGCGGTCAGAAAATGTTTACCAGTTTTAAAATTAGATTCTATATCACACTTTTTTCACTCAGTCTAAAATGTCATATCAAGTTACTTATTACCTTTCAAAAGCTATTATGCAAAACGACGCATCGAAGAATTATTGATCACTCTTTGATAATGGAACTAATATCTTTATTTGTTGAAATGACATTTATCAAAAAATATTGTTTGAACGTCGTTTTGACAAGAGTAAAATTTTACAAAAGAATTTTTCATAACGAAATAAAATGGCAAGTTTAACCCTGGAGAAAAGGACTGAAATAATATTTCTCTTCGAAGATGGACATAGTATTAGTGCTATATCACGAGAACTCAATATATCGCGATTCACTGTGAGGTTTTGGATTAGGCGTCACGGCGAAGAAGGGCAAATAACAGATCATAGGAATGATTCAGGATGACGACCGATACTAACCGTCGCGCAAATAACAGAAATCATTCGTCGTTACGAAGAGAATGGTTTCACACCAACTAGTTATTTTGCTGCTTTATATGGTGTGAGTGCTCGGACGATCCGACGAGCTTTGCACAATGTTGGACTACACTACAGACACCATGCTATTAAAGTAGAGCTGAAACCTCACCACAAAACAGTCCGGCTTAACTTTGCGCGACGACATCTCGATTTTGATTGGTCGAATACTATATTTACCGATGAAAAAACCTAAAGCGATTGATTGTCATATTAGAAAAAAGATAATCTATGGTCAATCAAATTATTATGAAATAGACATTTAGAACTTGTGACTTAAATGTGTGCATGCAATTGTGATCCTTAAGGTGGTAAACATTTTCTGACCGCGACTATACAATAAAGAATATTTGATAGATTGATATATTTAGGAATATAAATAATTCACGACGAGTAAAGTCCAATATAATGATCCTGAGCTACAAAAATTTGAGAGAATTTCAACATCATAAATTTACTTAAATCACTATCATACTAATGCGTAGCAGTGAAAAATATTTTATATTGCTAAAGAAAATAGCCCTATTGCGTACATAGTATATATGCGTAGCGGTGCCGCCAAGTTCCTCACTTAAAATGGGGCTGCCAATATACCTGGTGTACAATATACCTACCGGTTTTAGCTAAGCATAAGACTCCTTCGTTTCGGCCGGAAGACAAACACAACGGCCGACCTGAGACGCCCACGCCTATCGGCTTCCTGCCTTCGTTTTATCCATATTCATTTTAAGGCTAACCTGTTGGGAAACTCTGTTGAAGTTTCTAAGCATCATGTCTAGGCCTTCCAGCGATTCTGCCATGACCACTACGTCGTAAGCATAAGATACCGTAAAAGTTTTCATTCTATATCATAATAAAAAGATTTGACTTCAAATCAGAACTTGAACCTTCAAACTGTTTTCTTGAAAATCTTCCAAGTATAGGCTAAGCGCTGTACCAATTAGAAAATGTCTCTAGAAAATTCTGGCGAGATTATTCTTCGAAAATATGTTAATTGCTAACATTTCAATAGAACAAAGATATATTCCTCAACCTTTTGACTATGCCTCTGCTATATAAATTAATATTAATATTTATTTTTTTAAGAATTGTGTGTGTACTAGGAGCACATAAGATACATAGAGTTTGAGTTAAAAATAGTAAGTTATATCCAAATATATATTAAAGTTATAAAAATATTTCATAACAAATCGTAAGTTTGATAAAACCAAGACCAGTTTTCTTTTGAGTGCCAAAGACAGTCTGATATAAAAAAAGGAGTGATAGCCAGTTATATTTCAGTCTCGAAAAGAATTCCAAATAAAAGAGAGAAATGTTTATTTTAAATAACAATTTTGTTTTTCTTTACGTGACGATACGATACCTGAATACGTTAACCTTGCAGTTTCTTTTGTTTCTACAATTTTTCTCAGACACAGCAAAATATTAATACTGTGGAATGGAGTTAAAAAATTAGCGGAAATCTTCGAGCTGTATAGGCAAAGTTGCCAAACCGCAATCATGATCGCCATCATCAATATTTTGAAAAAAAAAGTATTCTTGACTGGATCCAACCCCAGACTGTACTAAAATATTAGATTAAACTCGCTAAATCTTATACAATATGATTTTGGCTGAAAAACTCATTAAAATATGCTACAGCCAAATACCTATATTCTTTCAAAACCATACCATGTTGAAGAATTGAATAATCAAATAAGGAACGGTCAGGATCACTTTCCAAACTGCCAAAGTTTGCAAATTTATCTATTATCCTAGAACCCTCTCCATCAATATGTTATTTGCAGACATGTTTCATGTAAAGCAGTCAGTCTCTTGGGTCTAGTAACTTGATTATACGACAATTAAAGTCACTTTCGTGATGAAAACAGAAATTAAAAGGAAATACTTTGGTCGTCATGCTTCAGTCATAAAAAAAACCGGCCAACTGCGTGTTGAACTCGCGCACTTACGGTTCCGTACCTACCTACCACCATTTACGTAATTTAAAAACACAAACAAAAAAAAAACTGTGCCGCTAAGCGGTCACCCCTCCAAGTACTGACCAAGCCCGACGTTGCTTAACCATAAATATCGTTTCCAACAAACAAATGTGTTACTGTTTCTCTTAATGACTTAGGAACGAGTAATAGCTTGGGCCCGTTTCACTCTTTTTATTATTTGTTGTTATACTTTAGAGTTCACACTATTTTTAACTGCAAGTTTGATGTTTGTATGTCTTTCTGTTTTTACGATAGAGTAAAAACAGCGAAAATGTGTTTCTTGTATGGGGACCGCCCTTTAATTTTAACTTTTTTTTTAATCAAAATTATACATAACATAATTGGTATTATTAAATCAACGCTTACCACGCCCACTGCCATTGCATTAGCGCCATAATGGCAAAATCAATCTTCTCTAAAGCTGTATTATACAGCCTGTATACCATAACCATAGGTCCTTAAAGCTGTATACCATACCGTAAGTCCACACTGTCACTAAGAGTTGTTTATATAATAGTAATTGCTATTATAGGTCCACCTACGCTTAATGCAGTTTTCTATTATTTTCTGAAGAGACTAAAATAAATCTTATTTCATCTGATGGTAAGCTGTATGCATACAAAAAGCACGTGAAACATGGAGGCGGTAATAATAACACATGGGGCTATTCGGCATGTGGCGTAAGACCTGTAAGAAAAATTTAAGGTCCTCTAGATCAACATCAATACCAACAAATTCTAAACGAAAGGCAGCATCCTTATGCTGAAGAGAATCTACCCATTGTTTGGACGTGACAACAAGATTATGACCCCAAGCATACAGCACGGACCGTCAGAACATGCCTAACAAAGGAGTCGGTATCAGCACTGACTGACCAGCTAACAGACCTGACCTTAACCTGATAGAGCACATGTAGTTGGAAGTGAAGAAGAAAGTTGCTACTCAACGTTCCGGAACAGTTTAACAGCTGTACCACAAGTTTCAGTCTGTCTGTAACAGTATTTCAGTAGAGACATTCACCTTAACAATCAATCTACCGCTCTCGGCTATATTACTAAATGTGGAAATAAATAAATTTAATTATGTGCTAAATATAATTATTTTTGCAGTTATTAAGTGTACTGTCATTTAACTACCAACTGAGAATCAAAAGTCCACGAATATCTTACTTACACATATTAACAGAAAATACTGACACAGAGCTAAGTGTCCCTAATTAGTCGTCCAAGACTGTATATATACATATATACGTTCGTAACATCTGTGACCACCTATTCGGGGATAAGTGTCGTGATGGTATATTATTGTTATGCTACATATTATAATCTACACTACTCTCAAACTTTAAAATCATTTTTTTTTTAATTTATGAAACCATATTACTTATTTGTACTTATTATCTTTCGATGCTTGTAGTGATTTTGTGTGTCATAAGCCTTAACATTTATTTTTTTATGGAGTCGGCAATCGACTAGACTGAGCAATCTCAAAGTGCGGCACACAGCGAGATTGAACGCTCCGACTCCTGACTATCCTACTTCATACATGGCCCCAGCCAGTAATACGTTTGGTTGCGGCTCATGTCTAGACCTTGTCGGAATTCAACATCGAACGCGATGACCGACTATGTGAATAAAATGTTCATGATTTTTTTTATTTTTTAATACCACTAAGGTGGCAAACAAGCACACGGTCCGCCTGGTGATGGACGCTTGTAACACCAGGAGTATCACCCGCGCGTTGCAGACCCTTCAAAAATCCAATAACTTCTTTCTTGAAGAACCCCATACAGTACTCCTTAGAAAAAACCTTGGCAGGGAGCTCATTCCACAACCCAAGTGTTTGCGGGAGGAAGTTTCTCTGAAACCGCACTGTACGCGACCATTTCGGTTCTAGAGTGAGAGAATGAATTCCCTGCCGATGGAGAGTGGTGCGGTGGTAGAAAGTAGCCGTGGGCATCATTTCGATCAATTCCGCAGAACACATCCCATTGTACAAGCAGTAGAACACACACAGGGAGGCAAAGTCTCTCTTCAGACTTAAAGGGTTGATACGGCAAGTGAGTTTGGGATCGTCGACAATTCTCACAGCCCGTCGTTGAACCGAGTGAATGGGGTTTTCTTAGCGGTGAATGCGCTGACTTGTGTCTCTGTAGGGTTAAATTGGACAAAATTTACCTGTCCACAGTTGGACACCTTGGACAGTGTGGTCTCGATTTGAGACACAAGTTCTCCGCGGTTTTGCTCCACAACTGACTCTCAATGGTTACTGCCCACCGGTGTGTGAATTACATTAGAAGGTCAGCGACCGTGGCGAAAGCCATATTGACGGTCACTGACCAGGTCGTGTTCTTCTAGGTACCTTAGAAGCTGTGTGTGTTGCTCACGATGAACATAACATCCGCTGAAGACCTGCGCTAGGGGTAACATAAACCTTTGACCATTTGGAGACTACCGCGTATGTGTTTGTAAAGTGCAGCTTATTCCGCGAAAATACCTAACCATCACTTATTATAGTGGGAATGAATTGTGCGGAATAATAATAAATACATACTTACACACTACATATACAATAATAAATACATTGCTCTGGCCCTAAATTAGGAAACCAAAAACAGCAGCGCATACAAAACTGTAGTTCGTTCCAAAGATCTCAAACTAAGACGTTGTAGCGCATCAAGCATTACCTCGAGTATTGTACAAAGTTAGGGCTACCATCCGTCCGGATTTCCCCGGATTTGTCCTAGTTTGGAGGGCGTCCGGGGAGCGTCCGGGCGGGGTTTTAATAGCAGTCCGGGTTTAATCAAACTTCACAAGAGAGCCAAAAAATCATGTTTGCGAAGTGGATTTATTATCAGTTCTGAAATGGCTTGATGTGGTCTCTTCTTCGAGAAGTTTCGTCGTGATTCCGTCATTTTTTACTAATAATGTTATTTTAAATTACTAAAAAAGGAAATAATTTTGAGTTTCCATGGTTGCTTGCATCATTAACCGCGCTCATAAAAAGTATGTTTTGTAAATCGTTTTTAATTCCGGCAATCGACAAAGGGCTTAAAACTCCTGTAGCTTTAGTACGATTACATAAAAGTTTTTTTGCGGTATCTGACCCCTAGAATGTTTCGCGATTGAGAGCGTAACAGTCCGAAGAATTCAAGGACATGTGGTTAACTGTATGATAAACAAGCGCGCAAAATGTAGATATTTTTAAAAATATGCTTGGTTTCTCATGTTAGTTTTGTGTTTTTTTGTATTCAAATGTCCATTTATGTCTTAACTTTACTAAAAGACTGTTACACCTACTAGTTTCTTTAGTTAAGACATCGTTTTTTTTTTTAATTTGATTAAATTTAGTTAAACCTGGTAATTTTTTTTGAGAAAGTTTTGTTGTATTGCTTGAAGTATTACTAAAATATTGCAAAGTTTAATTTTATTCTATATAAATAAATAAAAACGAAAGACTGATTTAATTTATTTGAATGGGACTATGAATAAAAACAGCAAATTGTATTTTGTTTGATTGCAATTTGAAGAAATAAACATATACGACTGATAATAAATAATTATAGAAATAAAAATGCAAGACTGCTAAAATAGTTCCGTGGTAAAAGTTATAAATAATATTTTCTAATTTTAGGATTTAAGAATTTAGGAAAAAAAATAAAACAACAACTAAAAACTTTTTTTTATTTTATTTTATTTCACTAACTGGGTAATTGATAATTATTTATGGTAACTGAAGGTTAAAAATTAGCTAAATTTTAAGATTCTGAGTTTACGGAAAAAACCCTGTAGGTTTTGATTCCGTTGCGAGTTTCGAAAATTAACAGAAATGTGCGGCATAAACCGCTGTATCTTTTGATTGCGTTGGCTTAGATTGATTTTTTCACAGCTTTAAGGGACAGTAGACCAGCGTATTTGATATAAATTTTAGCTTTTTTCAATTAGGGAGTATAATGTATTTTTGAACCAAGCGAAAAGTGAGTAAAAAGGCTCCAAAATCCGGGGTTTTTACGCTTCCGGTCCTGGGCGGTAGGTTTTAGAGGTGGCAACCCTATACAAAGTAAATGTTTTAATTACATAGACCTACATAAAATGTGTGTGTCCTCCCGAGCTACTACTAATTCTCCCCATTTCCTTTCAACAGTAGTATCCCCCCCCCCCTTCGACGTATCCCAGCCATCAAACAATTCCCATTAAGAAAATCATCACATCCCAACCCTACTCCTTGTTCCCTTCTGATATCCGATAAGGGACGTCGGGCAGCAGCGACCCCCTATAACTCTTCTGCGCTCGCCAACCCGCTTGCCAGGCGTGGCAACGGCAGAAAAAACAAACGGCCCCTAGTCCCCGGCAGCCCTGCTAGTCCAGCCTACGGTAGCGGCCTTGGTAACGGCGGGGCAGGGGGTGCGAAGAATCACCGGCAGAGATCCGGCTACTAACACCGACGACTGGACCTGGCAACTTACAATGCACGTACGCTGAGGGCCGACGAGACAATAGTAGAGCTGGAAGAAGCTACAAGCAAGTTACGCTGGGACGTTGTAGGGTTATCGGAGGTACGAAGACAGGGACAGGACACGATAGTTCTTAACTCAGGTAACTTGCTGTACTACCGGGGGGGTGACCAGCTATCCCAAGGTAGCGTACCTGATACTCAGAATATCAAAACGATATTCGCTGAAGGTCATACAGGTTTACGCGCGTAGTGGAGGAGATGTATGAGGACATTTCTAAAGCTATAAACTCCTCCAAAACACACCATAACGTCGTGATGGGGGACTTCAACGCGAAACTAGGCAAACGAAGTGGTAATGAGCTGAGACTGGGGCAATTTTGTTATGGTCAACGAAACTCCAGAGGGCAGATGCTGGCCGACTTCATGGAAAAGAAAGGCCTCTTTATGATGAATTCCTTTTTCAAGAAGCGCCCCCACAGGAAGTGGACCTGGATGAGTCCGGATGGTTGCACAAAGAATGAGATTGACTTTATCATGTCGACAGGAAAGCAAGTTTTCAATGATGTCTCTGTTATCCACACGGTCAAAACCGGGAGTGATCACCGTATGGTAAGAGGCACATTGAACCTCAACATAAGGCTTGCTAGGTCTCGACAGATAAAGTCCACGCTCCGACCCACAACCATCCAAATCCAAAACCCAGAAAACTTTCAGCTCCAACTCAAAAATCGCTTTGAGTGCTTAAAGGAAGACGTATCAGTGGACGATACCAACGACATGTTTGTGGAAACTGTCCATATGGTTGGGTGGGTCGAAGTTCTTTAAAACCCATCTTACAAGTAGAACAAAAAGATTCTCGGACTAGACTCAAGACATATGGACGAGAGACGAAAACTTAGGCTGCAGTCTTCGGATGATGCAGTGACATATCGGCGGCTTAATAGACAGATCTCAAAATCACTTGCACGCAACAAACGCCACTTTAATACATTGCGTATTGAGGAGGCAATAGAACGGAACAAAGGTTTCAAAGTGTTCGCGAGAGATCTGGCTATTGGGCGAAGCCGTCTGGCAAGGCTAAAGACGGAGGACAGCAGCATTGTTTCGTCTGGACCAGAAGTCATGGAGGAGATCGAGAAATTCTATGGACAGTTATACACATCGACATCGAAACCAGTTGGCAGTCCAGCTAAAGACCCGAAAGCTAGACTGACTGACTGAAGGACATCCCGGACGTCAGCTTGTACGAGATTAGTATGGCTCGCAAACAGCTTAAAAACAATAAGGTACCGGGTGATGATGGAGTTACGACTGAGCTTCTGAAAGCGGGTGGAAAACCTCGAAGAACTTCATACTCAAAGGTACTTCGCCACTAGCATGGCGCAGGGGCATGTTGGTGCTTTTCTTCAAAAAAGGTGACAATACGCTTCTTAAGAATTACAGACCCATCACGCTTCTGAGCTATGTTTATAAGCTAATTACGAACCGTCTCGCTCGCAAGTTCGACGACTTCCAGCCTCCCGAACAAGCCGGTTTCCGAAGAGGCTATAGTACCGTAGACCACATACATACGCTGCGGTAGATTATACAGAAGTCAGAAAAGTATAATCGGCCCCTTTGCTTAGCGTTTGTGAACTATGAGAAAGCCTTCGATTCGGTGGAAACATGGGCAGTGCTACAGGCTCTACAGAGATGCCGCATTGATCATCGGTATATCGAGGTGCTGAAAGGCTTGTACGATAAAGCCACCATGTCAGTCCGTCTCCAGGATCAGAACACGAAACCGATCCAACTGCAGAGAGGTGTGAGACAGGGAGATGTCATATCTCCGAAACTCTTCACAAATGTGTTGGAAGATGTCTTTAAGCTTCTGGACTGGGACGGTTTTGGCATCAATGTTAATGGCGAGTACATTACCCACCTTTGGTTTGCCGACGATATTGTGGTCATGGCAGAATCGATGGAGGACCTTAGCACAATGCCCGAAAGCCTCAGTAGAGCTTCCCAACTAGTGGGCCTCAAGATGAACATGGACAAGACGAAAATCATATCGAATGGCCATGTAGCACCCACTCCAATAACTGTTGGGAACTCTACACTCGAAGTTGTTGACGAATACGTATACCTTGGACAAACTGTTCGATTAGGTAGGTCCAATTTCGAGAAAAAGGTTAATCGCCGAATCCAACTCGGTTGGGCAGTGTTCGGAAAACTGCGTACTATTTTCTCGTCCCAAATACCCCAGTGCTTGAAGACAAAAGTCTTCAACCAGTGTGTGTTACCAGTGATGACTTACGGCACTGAGACGTGGCCGCTAACTATGGGCCTTATACGAAAGCTCAAGGTCGATCAGCTGGCGATGGAAAGAGCTATGCTCGGAGTATCCGTACGTGATCGAATCAGGAATGAGGAAATCCGTAGGAGAACTAAAGTCGCCGACATAGCTCACCGAATCGCAAAGGTGAAGTAGCAATGGGCAGGGCACATAGCTCAAAGAACCGATGGCCGATGGGGGTAGAAGGTTCTCAAGTGACGGCCACGAACCGGAAAGCGCAGCGTGGGACAGCCCCCCGCTAGATGGACAGATGAGCTCGTAAAGGTAGCGGGGAGCCGTTGGTTACAGGCGGCACAGAGTCGCACGCTGTGGAAAAAGTAAGGTGAGGCCTATTTCCAGCAGTGGACGTCAATGGGCTGATATGATGATGATGACATAAAATGTTCCTACTCCCAGGTACATATGAGGCCTTACACAAGTCAACACGAATTTGGTGCCTGAGTTCTGTGTACTTGATTTTGATTTCTTATACCTAATTTATAAAAGAAATAATATTTTTATCTCATAAAGCTTATTAAGAGTGGCAACCTCTAAGCATTTGGCAAAAATCGTGGTTTTGTATTCATGATCGTATAAAGTACAAAAGCAAACTTTTTTTTAATAAATTGAGTTTTTGGTTATTTTTCAATGTAAAAAATCAGACAATAGTCATTAAATAACGTTTTTTTTTTTGATGACTTGTTTCAAATCATCTAATGCCTTCTCTTCTGCTCCAACTACCAATGCTATTTATAGCTTTGTCTGTAAAAATGTCTGCTCTTACTGTCTTGTCGTTTGATCGAAAAATATCTATGTTTTTGTTTATTTTTATTAGTTTTGGAACGCAATAACATTCATACCATTGATGATATTTCAAGTTATTGTTTTGAAAATGAAAATGATTACATAATCTATGACGCTGATTATTTCCATGCGGCTTAACGTCCGAAATTCAAGATTACGCACAGATTTCTCTTATTTGTCAAATAATGCCATTTTTCCCATTTCCCTGTTTTTGAATACATTAAAAATGTATTCAAATTTATTATAACTTTTTACAGTTTTTGCATAAATAATATTAAAACAAATGTTCACAAAACGGAAATCAACAGCATTATTTTTTTAGCATTCTTTTTGCTTATTTTAATTCCATACTTGGACAATGCCTCCAAAAAAAGGTAAAAAAGACAAGGCCCCGCCACCACCGCCTCCAGTTAAAATCAGAGGACCTCCACCGAAACCCAAAAAACCACCAAAACCTCCAGCTTGCTTTACACCAGAAGATCTGTACAGGTTTAAGGAAATATACAAGGCTCATGATGAAGAAAACATCGAAAAGGTACTTGAACACGCACACTCAGGCTTTTTCCAGTTTGACTTTAAAAATACCAGACAGATCTGTTATATAATTAAAGTTACCAACAAAAAAACTACATGCGTAGGAACATTACAATATGATAATACTATCACCATTTAATAGTACCTAAGGCATATCACTAGCCATATAATTTGTTCGGAGATCGTCCGTACACACAGACATAATTGCTTGCTTCATTTTGTCACCCTTGGAGTATAGCCCTCATCAGGACAAATTGACAAATATTATAGGTATAAGTACTTTGAGCTCGCCTTAAACTAGATATTTGCGCCGAGAAAAACTTATTGCAGATCTTAATCATAAATACACAATTTCCCATAATCCTAGCAAACTTCGATGTTCGGACCAGTTGATTTGTCCGTATGGCTGTCTGGATTAAGTAACAAGTAAATGAACAAGTAAAAAATGAAGAAATCTATGTATAGTGTACATAATAATCCATTTTGTCTATTCATGAAATCCGTAACTCGCTACTACCAGACTCTGTACAAATATTGTGGTCACTCCAGATATACCACCCAGGCAGAGAAATAGCAACAGCGAAAGACAATCTTAAAACCAACTGTCTCTTTTTTTCTCACAGATTTCTCTAGACTTGATTCCACTGATGTTAAGAAAACTAGGATTTAATCCTAAAGGTACCGAAATAAAGGAACTCTTTCAAAAATTCCTGGAAGACGATCTTGTGGACACCGTAGAATACCATGAATGGTTGTTCATGATTGAAGCCAAAATGAATATGGGTGACGACTTTGAGCACGCTGTTACTACCGCTCTTCAAGCACTAGGGCACGATGACGAAGACACAGGTATCGTGGACCTACAAGGCCTTCGAGAAGAACTTATGAATTGGGGTGAAGAATTGACCGCTATAGAATTCGTACCCTGGATAAAATTGGCAACCAAAAACAAAACCTACAATCCATTAGATGGACAGTTTAACTACAAACAGTTTGTAGAAATTTTAAATAATAAAGACGCAAGATTCTTCCCGGAGCCGATCAATTACTTCAAGCTCGACCAAAAGACTTTAGCTGAAATGGCTATGAAGAAAGCAGCTGAAGAGAAAGCGGAGCAAGAGAAAAAGGACGCTGAGAAGCGAGCAAGAGAAGAAGCAAGGCGACAGAAAATGATTGAGGCAGGCTTCATACTTGAGGACTAAAAAATTATCAAAATGTCACAACTAATTTTATTCACATAATGGATTATGTATTAATAGCAGTAGAAACAAGTAATAAACTTCTTTGTGCAAACCTATTGTGTTTCAAATTTTCGAGTAAGCGTTTCCCATTATTTCCCAATTTCATTTTTATGATAACGTAAGTATATAAACGATTCCAATTTCCGTGTAGGGATATTTATTCGAATTTTATGATGATAGGCAGGTTATTTACCGTAGCAACCAATAAAGCTGGAGAAATTATGGGTAACAAAAATTCATCTGTTCACTTGAATAATTAAATTTTTGTGTATACGAATTATAGAAACTACTAGAGGAATACGGAGAAGGCAAAGCATGACAGTAAATTACTGAGTACATAAATTTTGCAAATTTACCACAATCCTTTTTTAACTTATCCCATATAATTTTGGTGACTAATCTATACAATTTAAAATCTACTATCCCAAAAAGATATTAAATCTTAGTAAACTTACTAACATTAAATAATACGGTGTAGACACCGAAATTTCTGTACTTTTCCTTTGTGATGCAGTACACTTGCATACGTTGCCGAAATAATTAGGTACCTCTTTTTTATTTTATTTTTTGTTCTGGTGGCAAAGACCATAATTGCCGCTTTCTGTATACTGAACGAACTATTTTAAAGTTTAAAGTTTAGTATAGTTTTTGTTTAAAATCGCAAGCAGTAATGCCAGTCATCCCGAGAGCGCCACTTTATTAGCACAGAAGACTCGGTCGGCACAGTAATAGCAGAGTATTAGTCATAGGGTTGGACCAGTAGATAAACTCCGAATTTTTTTTTTTAATGATAAAATTTTACAATAAGGTAATATATAAGGAAAAACTTTACTTCAGAATCTTCTTAAAAAACTAATATTTCCAACACTTATTTACGTTAACACCGCACTTAAAAATAATACTTCTTTTTTCCAGTTTTCTTCTTTTTCTTTTGCTCCTGTTCAGGAACCCAGAGGCGACAGGAATGCTTTCATCGAAACGAACATGGCTCTTCACACTCATTTGTGGAGGAGTGGGGAAATTGCTACAGAGTTGTGGTTTTTTTGCAACGGGTTCTTCCGTTTTTACGTTGCGTAGAGACTGTAGGCTCTTCAAGTAAGTCACAGGGTGTCTTCTTGGGGATAGGCTGCCTACTGTTTCGAAGTTTTGGCGGGCCCGCGTGAAGTGGATCCATTCCACGGAGGTCCTCGTAGTGCGACTCATCCTATCGTGTAAACATCGCTGTGGCCAGCCATTGAATAAATGCGCCTAAGCTTTCCCACTTGAGGTCCCTCTGAATAGTCGTGTTCTTCACGTTCCCCGGGGTGCCGACCATTGTTCTGAGGACTAGATTTTCTTCAGCTACCGATTCATGAACTCTTTAAATAATGACTGAACAGTTTGAAAACTTTTGTGAACTGCCTAAAAGGCAGCATAATATTTATACGAGGATAAGTAAAAAAATGAATCTACACTATTATGGAAATAGAATAAGCACAAATACTGTTAAACTGCACCTGGCAACCGGCACCTTACCCTACGCGAGGTATAAACGCGGGCGTGTAGCTACCAGATAAGTTAACAGTAACGGAGGGGAAATCCTACCCTAACACCTACTCCTACAACCTATCCTTAGTTCCCTAATTGTTTGTAAATATAATCTGGACCCCTTGTGCATGTATCCTAGGTCAGTGATTGTACGTAAGTGTGTGTACCTAGCTAATTGTGTACCTATTGGCCCTACCCTACCTATCGTGTCCCTAACGCCCTAGCCCTAATCATAGGATTCGAACAATATATAAATATATAGATATATACGGATTGCCTGTCACCAGGAGACCTAAGATGACAGACGGAATGTGGGTAGGAAGGGGTGTTTGTACGTCGTGTAATGTACACAGGATGGATTTTCTAACTGCTGGTCAAGCGGACTCACAAGACCAATCGACTGACGGCTAAAGGTTTCCTGGCCGCAGTGAGAGGATGCTGGAAGACATATAATGTCAGCTCATCCAGCGGATGCTGGGAACATCTAGCCAGGGCAGCTCCTCCAGCGGTTGCTGGGTACTTCAGGGCTGCTCCTCCAGCGGTTGCTGGGTACTTCAGGGGATGAGGAGTAAAACTCGACTGATTCTTGATTCCAATTAATTTTATTTAACAAATTTCTACTTTATATACATTCATTTATGTTGACTTAACAACTATAATATATATTAGTGTACTGTTGGTGTGCACAGTGATGTTGCAAAGTCTATTGCCTAGATAATACTCATCAATATTGCAGTTCAATTGTATCCACGAGTAACCTACATTCACATTTCAACATTCACAGAACATATAGTTTGTCATGCGACTTGGCTTGTTAGTTATTTTATTGTTGTTCAATGAGTTGAACAAATACATTAGCTGACGTAATAAATAAAATGCCACTTGAGACAACCTAAGATCAGAATAGATAAGAAACACAAGAAACAAGAAATAATTATTTTGCATTCATTTCAAAAATAAATTATAAAAAACCAGCCAAGGCATGTCAGACATGCATTAAGCTAGGGGTCCGTGAAATTAGGATCATTGCGGATATCTAAAAACCTGCAAAACGATTTTGATCAAAACAGTTTTGGTTAGGGGTATTTTCAAAGGTATATTATTTTGTTTTTTTTTAAGATTTACGCATCCGGTTAGACATAAATGAAAATAAATTATTAAAAGACGTTTTTAACAATAAAAAAATCATGATTGCATTACTAGAGAGAGAGACTTTATTTTTAGAGCCGGTTAAAAATATAACAATATATTAAAAACATACCATACTATGGTAATAAACAAGTACTATAGATATTTTTAGGATTCCGTACCTCAAAAGGAAAAAAGGAACCCCTAATAGGATCACTTTGTTGTCCGTCTGTCTGTCAAGACCCTTTTTCTCTGGAATGCGTGAAGGTATCAAGTTTAAATTAATATCAAATGCTAAGGTTAACGGTTGTAAAAAATCAAGCTTCTAAATCAAGGCAATAAAAAAAATCGACCGAAATACGGACATTTTTGTCGCATATTTTGGCATTCACAAATAAATCAAAACCTATAGGGTACTTCCCGTTAACCTAGAATCATGAATTTGACACGAAGCAAGGTCACAATCACAAATATTAGGAAAAATCCAAAAACTGATAATTGAGGCATTAACCTGCGATACTTGATCTCACGATGGAAGAACTATCTACACATAGTAAGTTTGTACCGAACCCTCGGTGCGCGAGTCAGACTCGCACTTGGCAACTTTTGACGCTCAATTTTTATAATAATGTAATTTTGGCATCCTATAAACCACTAACATCTATTTATGCTACAAAATCAAATAGTAGGTATTATCAAGATTTTTTCATACCACTAAGGTGGCAAACAAGCTAACGGTCCACCTGATAGTAATTATTACTCACCACTAGATGTAATTTCAATATAAGTACTTAATAAAATTATTGGATATGACATTTTTAAAGATTGCCGTACGATTGAAATTTAAATTGTCGTCGGCAGTCGACCCCCTGTACCCTAGAATAAGGGGGCGTCCATAAATTACGTGATGCGACCCCCCCTCCCCCTTCGGTGAGATGTCGTGATATTTGGCTCGAACCCCTTCCTCCCTACCCTAATATCACGTGAGATTTTTTTAAATGCGTATAGTTAGTGTAAATAAATACGATATACCTAATGTATGCTTGATTGCGTTGGTTATATTTTAAACTAACATAAATTGCTACTTTGTGGCGTTAGCATAGCTGAGATAATTGTTATTGTGTAGGATATTTAACACAGTATTCTCGCAATTCTACACAGTTTTTTGCGAAGAATAAAATTACTTGATATTTGGCGAAATACCGACTCGCCCCCACGTAAGATTGGGTGAGATTATGCTCCCGCCTTGAAACGCCTCACGTAATTTATGGACGCTCCCTAATATGTTCATCTCTGTTCAACACATATTTTACAACATAATATACTTCACCAACATTTTTACTCAACATCATAATAATAGGCACGTTACGAAACATCATGAATCAACGTTTCAAAAACAAGAAAAGTAATGTTGCTCATAAAGTGTGGTGTCAAAATTATTACAACGTATTTACTTACGCCGTGCTCAAACACCCTGTAATTCAACAATCCTTCTGCTAAGGCGAGGAACATGTAGAAGCGTTTTTATTGAAGAACTATTTTTCATTTAAATATGCACATAAGTATTTCATATTCAAAATACAATAATCTGTTTTTACAAAAACAATACTAAAAATAAAACATGATACAAATAGTCATTATTATAAACAATGAGAAGTTTAACAAATTACAGCCTGACTATACAAACTACTCACTTACCAAATAGTAAGTATTTGGTGGCCGGTTTGTTTTTGTTTTATTTCATGGTGTGAAATTTCAGCGAGCAACAATTTGTATGTGTCGCAGGTAAATGATGGAATTAGGGATTTGATCAAAAGAATTTATCGAATCTCAGAAAATGATAAAATGGTCAAGCGTTTTTATCATTTTCCTGAAAAAGTTCAGTAATTTGATCAAATCCATCACGGTTTAGTGAAATGACAAAATTGACGCCGCGCCGCTGCCAGACGCAGGTCGCAACTTATTTATAGTATGTATGTAAAATGTTTAGTAAAGCTAGCTGGGTTTCTCGGCCATTCGCAATGCATGATGGCCACAAATTTGTCAATTCCTGTATTATAGCAGCAGTTACCTCTTGACCGTTGTCACTTTGTATTAGGTAGGTTGGGACAACCCACTTCCAAGAATATTTTTAGTAGTTCTAGGGCAACTTTAGCAGCTGTTTTAGAGGTCTACGGCCGAAGGAATCCGAATTTAGTCACGTGGTCTTGGTAATGTCAGAATAGCCTTTTATCAACTTGGCCACATTGATTGAAATCACTGGTAACAATTAGGCCATCGACGATTCATTTTTTCGGAAACTTTTTTTTGGACACACCAAGCAAAGTTTTAAAAACTCCAGTACAGCTGAGGTGGGTATAAAGTATCTAGACTTAAAAGCGTACAACATTTTATCCCTATCCCCATGGCCAGTGGACTGATAGGATTCTTGTAAAATATCATGAAATTATTTCGAAGGCACTATTTTCATATCTGGGTCAGACTCAGCCTTTCACTTCAAAATCAACTAGAAGCACTGGTTCCAATTTAAATTGTTTAATGTCATTTATAACTTCTTCAATTATTTGACGAGTCCGATTTTTCTTTGTGACTCCTATCTTTCAGTAATGTCTTGATAGTTTCACTAAAGTATTCTTAACTTGTCTGATATTCTTAGCCTGAATTTCAATCAATTTTTATATCGTAGGTAGGTAAAAAAATAATTCTTACTATCTTTTACGCACAAAATAAATTCGCGTCACCTCTCTTACTCAACTTTCTTCCCAATGGAGGAAGCAGGACAAAATAGGGGAGCGGTAGCCGGCAAAACTAGCATTTGTGTATTTGTAAGATTGATGTACTGGGACTTTATAAGTTATTAGTAGTTGTTTATATACATAAGTATTTAAAATGTGCTAATTACGCCCTTTTATTAGATATCTCACGGCACATTCCTGAGATTTTTTTTTTATTCAAGACATTATGTCCTCTAGAGGGCGCCATATTGAACTTAGTAAGACGTTGCATAGCCTATAACATAGAATAAACATTTATTCCTATGCCTATAACCAGCGGAATATCAAGATGCTTCTAATACCTCATTTGTCAAATTATGAAAGGTAGTTTAGAAGATACATACCAATACATAGCGATGTAACATTATATTCTATGTCTTCTAATTAGTAAGTATTATTATAAAATATCGACAGGTATATTTTGAAATAGTTATAGCTTATTCATTACTTTACAAATGATAATCATAGGCTACGGTGACCGATTACCATTCAGCGAACCGTAAGCTTGCTTGCCACCTTAGTGGTATAAAAATGTTAGAATCTAACCTTGGTTTGCTCAAATTTATATATATAAATGTACAAGCTATTAGCCTATAGTTATACACCCGTATACGGATATACCGCAATAACATGTATAGAACACACAAAATATTAAATTACATTAAAACATTTTATTTTCATTTTATTTATTTATTTCTTTTTAATAAGGTAATCAACAGCATAACATATAAACAATTATAAAAAGGTACTGGCCAATAACAATGTAAATTACAGATTACCACAATGTTAATTACAATTTGTAAGTAGGTATTAGTCGTTTATTGTGGTCGGTGCATACTAAAAATATATAAATATATATATACATACATAAATACATACATACTTATATACATATACAAACATACATACATATACATACACATATATACATATATTATACAACATTATATCATACTATATCATATCATATTACATTAAATTTTACTTTATTCTATTTAATTTACTGTGCTTTTCGTGTAAGATTTTTAAATAGGTTTCCTGTGTACTTCATTTTATTTTATTGTGCAGCAATTAATTTAACAATTTCTTTTCTAAAGACAGCTCTCGAGAGAATAAATGGTTCTACGATAACAAAACTTTTATTGTAAATACTACTAATGCGTGTTATGGTATTATTACTACCATAATTTGTTCGATGGTATGGCACATGTAAGAGACACGTGTGTCGCGTCCGACGTCGTGGTGTACGAAACTGTAACTTGCTTACCAACTCAGAGCAATCCAATCTATCATTTAGTAAGTCATAGAGGAAGAGCATGTCTAAGAGAGTTCTCCTTTGTTCAAGATTTAATTTATTATATCGAGAGCAACTTCCTTCGTTCAATACGACGTCCGTAAGTTAGATAATGCGAAGACCAAACTGTACAAGCATACTCTAAGATGCTACGTACGTATGCGAAGTAAACTGCTTTAATACATCCGGCGTCATTAAATAAGGAACATGTACCTACGCATGATAAAACCAAGATTTTTATATGCTTTATTACATATGATATCAATATGGTTATTTAACAGCAGTTTAACGTCTAAGTATAGTCCTAGGTCACGAATTAATGAAACTCTGTCAAGATGTGTATCATGAATTTTGTAGTTAAAGTTTAGAGGATTTACGCTGCAAGTAAATGAGATTATTTGACATTTATCAGTATTTACAGATATGCGATTTGTTTTATAATATTCATGAAGGTTCACAAGATCATTTTGTAGTTTTATACAGGCGTTAAAAATTTTGATATGTAGAAAAATTTTGGTATCATCGGCGTACATTAAAAACTTAGAATATTTAAAACAGGTATAGATATCGTACAAATAAGCGTTGTACAATAATGGTCCTAAATGAGACCCTTGAGGGACTCCTGAAGGTATAAAAACATAATCAGATCTGCAATCTCCGCGGTCAAAAGCCTTTTCAAAGTCTGTGTAGACCACATCAACCTGTCCGCCATTTTCCATACAGTTGAGGACGTAACTAGAAAAGAGTGTAAGATTTTAAACTGTGGATCTCTCTTTAAGAAAACCATGCTGTTCTTTAGGTTTGCCGCGAATGATTATCGGATATATAGCATCATACACAATTTTCTCAAAAGTTTTACTAAAATTATTTAACATCTCTATACCTCTGTATTTCTCCATTTTGCTCTTAAGCCCTTTTTTATGAATAGGAACTATACGTGCCTCTTTCCAGATGTCTGGAACTATACCTTCTTTAATAGACTTATTAAATATAATACTTAATGGGTAAGATAAGGACTTCACACAATATACGATGAACATTTGAGGAATGTCGTCAGTACCAGAACCTTTATTTATGTCGAGTTGGCGAAGTAGATTAAAAACTTGAGATTTCGTCACGTGTAAAGTCGAAATATGATCAGTAAAAGCATTTTGCGGAGGTGCTAATTGAAAATCTGGGTAGTAATGCGCTTTACAAGCAAACATTGCATAAAAAAAGTTATTAAAACTATGAGCGATTTCCTCACCGTTTTTAATGGTCCTATTATTGAGAGTAAATGTAGTAGAATAAGTATTATTATTCTTTTTAGATTTAACTAAGTGCCAAAAAGCTTTGGGATTATTTTTTATATTATTCTGTGATGTCAAAATCATTTTATTGTAACAGGCTTTGTGGACACGGTGATATCGAGCACGAAGTATAGAGAATTCATCATAGTCACTCCTGTTATGAAATTTTAATAATTTTACATCGCTGGCAAAGGCAACTCACCTTTATATAGATCGCGTTCATCAACGTCTCTTGTTCTGACACAAGCGGCTGGAATGAAGACCATATATACATAAGTTACACCACTACATAATCACTAGTAATTACTACATAAGTTCTAGATAACATATAGGAATTTCGTTACGGCTATTTAGGCAGAGGCTATTTAGACATATGGAGTACTTAGCCTATCCTAGTAGTTTGTAAATTAGCGCGACAGAAACCGACAAAAAATATTAGACGAAATCCGATCACTTTTTGTGTTTTCGTTTGTTTTTCATTGTTGATAATTATTCAACAATTGCAATAACTAATATAAACTATACATAAATTTGAAGATTGGTCTTTAATTTAGACCAGTGGTTCCCAATTAGTGGTACGCGTCCAGGGAGGGAGTTGCATCAAGGGGTACGCACGCCATTCCCTTGTCTCAACATTTCATACTAAACTGCGCTAGTTTTTTGAAGTGAAAACTTCTTTAGCGGGGTTGTGCACTTTTTTTGTGATGGCCATCCATCCATCCAAGCTTGGGTACAAAATGTTAAACTCGCGTCAGGACACGTGACCTGATCTAAAATTCGTATCCCCCTCTCTTTCTACCGTGCGGCGAAAATGTATGCCTGCGCCTGCTGTTTCGTTTTTTTAGTATATGGCGAGTAGTACAGGGAGGTATGATATGGGATTTTAATTCTATAACAGATTGAGATGTCAAATATACAACGTCATAAAAGTAAATAAACAATTTATAATAAATAAATATGTATACGAAGTGATGGGAAGTAAATTACTAGTATGTTTTCACTTCTGCCGGCACTCCCGAAGTGCAAACCGTTTTTTTTTTAATACTACTAAGGTGGTAAACAAGCTTGCAGTCCACCTGATGGTAAGCGGCCGCAGCCTATGGAGGCTTGCAATACCTGACCTGACCCTTTAAAAATCTAATAACTTCTTTCTTGAAGAACCCCATACTATAGTCCTTAGGAAAAACCTTGGCAGGGAGCTCATTCCACAACCTAAGCGTTTGCGGGAGGAAGTTTCTCTGAAACCGCACTGTACGGACCATTAAGGTTCTAAGGTGTGAGGATGAATTGGCGAGCGGTAAGTTGGTAGAAAGTAGCCGTGGGCATCATTATGAACAATTCCTCAAAACATCCCCTTATACAAGCAGTAGAACACACACAGGGAGGCATCCTAGAACCGCAGAACCGCGCCTGGATAAGCAGAATAGCGTTTTTTTTTAATAAGTAGAAAAACATAATACATATAAAAAAAAACATTTTAATTATTGTTATATATAATAAAATCACAAAATTTAATAATTTAGAAGAATGATCTCTAATTAATAAAAAGCCTAAACAAAAAAGACCGCATGAAAGTTTATTTTATTAGTTGATTAATTTGCAAGCATTAGCGTAGACCTGTTTATGTATCCTATATCTATCTTTGGATGCTAATTTATATCTTTGCCAAGTTTAATCAAAGTCCTTTTAGTGATTTAGCCGTAACAACGTAACCGATAAACTGACTGGGAAGTAGACGTATAAAAAGGTTAAGTACTAAGTATTTTTACGTTTATTAAGCCTATGTGTTACATGATATAACGTAGGTTGCTATTGATGGCCTACTAGGTAGGTATTACTTGCATTTTTGGTGTTCCGTACCTCAAAAGGAAGAACCCTTACAGGATACAAATGTCCGTCTGTCTGTGTTTCTGCCTGTCTGTGTGTCAAGACCCTTTTTCTCAGAAACCCCTGAAGGTATCAAGTTGAAATTAATATCAAATACTGAGGTCTACGGTCCCTTGAAGCTGTAAAAAAATGAAGCTTCAAGTTGAACGAAATAAAAAATCTTACAGCCGAAATACAGCCTAGACCCGGCCATTTTTGTCGCATATTTTAGCATTCACAAATAAATCAACACCTATTTTTAGCTTCTAAGGCAAGAAACAGAGTATATTATCATAGTTCACGCGAACGAAGTTACGGGTGTAAACTTCTACGGTATATAGATATGACAATGTAGGTAGGTATTTTGAGGATAAGACATATAAATAACTCTGAAGTAAATTTTAAAAGAATGGTATGAAAAGTCTATACACAACTACCATTTCGGAATCAAGGTGGCGTTCTAGAAAGAAGAAACGTTGAAAGAAAATCCCTAGCCATCGCTCTTGTGAATATTTTATTAGAATAACAAAATTATCCCAATTTGTACGAGATATGAAGTATCTGCTTTTTTTGCATTTGATATTTTGTTTTATAGTTAAGGTTAAATCTGACATATTGAAATATTGACATAAAATGTAATTATAATAAAATAATGCTTAGTTGACATTTGGTTTATAATATAATATGATTTGACTCGAATTAAAATGATGTGGCATTGGAATTAAACTGAAAAATTTATTAGATTTTATTAATAGGCCACTGAATCTGTTAAAATATGTTCATATATGTACAAATTTGCATGCCAATGTTTTGGCGAAATATGTTTGGACAAACTGTATTTAACATCTGTAATGTACCATATTTCTGGCAAATAAAGACAATTCTAATTCTAAATCTAATTTTCAGGTAAAAATACAAATATCTTTAAGTATTTCTAAGCCTTATCAGCTATCTATTCACAAACTGCAAGAAGAACAATTATAAGTACTTAAGGACCTAAATGACTGGTCCAGCCAAACGGCACAAAGAGCAAAAATTCTCAGCTGGGCACGTACGACTTACGTAATATTCATTTAACATTTTTACTATAACAAAATATACATAATTAAAAACACACAATAAAATATTATCTCCTTCAAACAAAAGTTACATAATCAATTTTATTGAACTTAACTAAAGTGTTTTGAAATACTGAATTCCCATTCAGTTTCGGCAGCGTTACGGCTTATAATGTAATTACACTGTAGCAATATACTTCCATTGCTTTTATTTCGCACCACAGTTTATGCAAGCAGTAGGCTTTAGTTTTAATACACAACTAAGCCAGCTTTTTATTCTAACTACTGTCTACTGTTGTTGGCCGCAGATGTGACAATATAAATAAACAATTAATTATTATTCATGTATTTTATAAATTGATTAATTTTTAATACGTTTTTTTTTATTAAAAAAAAAGGATATTACAATAATGCTTGCAAAAAAATTATAGCAACTTATTTAGCTCGTTATACTGCGGTATCGTTACAGGTCAGAGTTAGAGACCTAAATTTTTATCATGAAGACTCTTTATATAGTCTTATAATCATAATTAATTATAATTCCATTATAACCAAGATTTAATTTCTGGCAGTCCATAACTTTTGCACTTGGTAGTGCTTAAAATTACCTACAATTTTGAAACTATTGAAAGTAAGAATACAATGTAAATTTAATTCAAATAATAAAAATAAATGGTATACGGATACTTGCATATTTTGCACTGACGTAGTGTTTACTTTGTTTGTAACTGACTAATTGCTTATTTATAAATATTGTCGGTACTACACAAAAAACCGGTTAAGTGCGAGTCGGACCCGCGCACCGAGGGTTCCGTAAAAGGTAAACTGTATTCAGGGACAAAAATAACTTTGCCTTTGGTCCCAATACATTGACATATGTCGCGGTTACTTAACCAACTGCAAATAAGTTTATAAAAAAAAATTGTAATGTAACAACAAATTTACGGTTTTCAGATCTTTTCCTTTGTGTGTGCTACATGGCATTGCTTCTTGCCAAATTTCATGTTTCTAGGTCAATGTGAAGTGCCCCATAGGTTTTGATTTATATTTGTATCAAAATATGCGACAAAAATAACCATATTTTTTTACAACTTTAAGTGACCGTAGACTTTAGTTTTTGATATTTATTTCAACTTAATAGGGTAAGCAGGGATAATGGTGCGCACCTCGATAAGTCTATGAAAATGGTGCATAACAACATGCCACCATACGTAAAATGGGGGAAGGGAAAGGCTACTAACACGTAGCGACGCGCAGGGGCAGTCAGAAAACGTAGTGATTATTTATATTCTCTTTGGCAGTCAGCTCGTGGCAAGCGACGGTGAAGAGCGTTTCCTTGTATGCGGCTGCACTTACCTTCCTTCCTACTATTTCTAAAACTGCAAATATGTTTTCTACGTTAGAAATCATTTTGAGCGCGTTCGTTTTGGTATAAAAAGTTTCCACGTTTGATACTTTTCACACTTTTATAACGACAGTTATCGCCATAGACACCTACCGTTCGTGTAGTTTTGAAACTTTACTAACAAAATTGTTGGTTGCAACACGGACGGTTGGCGTACACACACTACGATGATAACATACACCAAGTTTAAATATTAAAATTTCTTCTCTTTTCATTTATCTCCATTTCTGTACTCGACTCAAGCATCGCTGCTCTAGTGAGGTTAAGCCTTTAGAATCAATTATGTAACTAATACAAAGCATTTTTTTATTTTGGCTTTTACTTGCATATGTGTTTAGTTGACAAAATGTACATAATTATTTAAATACATTCTGGAGAAATTATATTTTAAGACGCTCAAAAATATCTCAAATAAAACTTCGCTGTTGTTCTTTGATCGAACTGTTAAAGTTTCCGAGACATGGCGCTGGAAAAATAAACTTCTTATAAGTAGTATGATTGCCATTCACTAAAAAAAGAAAGAAAGATATTCTCTTTGGTGGTGACCTAAATAAATAATGCAAACTGTCGAATTTTGTATAACGTATTCTTGTAAACTATTATAATTAGCTATTTTGGGTATGCAATCTAAAAGTTCTTGAGCACTTGCCTTTTCTTACTTGGTTAATAACACAACGAACTATGGCTACCTTAGAGGACAAAATTTTAGGCGAAAAGCTACACAATTATTGCAGTAGCAGTGAAGATGAAGATGATAGAAGTGGTGATGAAGAAGGGAATTCTGCAAAACCAGAAATTACTAAAGCTGAACCTCCGCCTATTAATAATTGGACTGGAACAGCTAATAACACAGGGCCTAAAGGGGTTTTAGAAGATTGGCGACGATTTAAGCAACTTGAAGCTGAAAATCGCAAAGAGTTGGAAATGGAACGCATAGCTTTAGCTAAGAAATTAACTTTATCAGTAAAAACTGATCGTGAAGAAACACAGGCAAAAGAAATGGAAGAACTGGAAGATGAACTTGATGAATTGATTGATGAGGAATTTCTCATGAAATATCAAAAACAAAGAATGCAGGAACTAATGAATCAGTTACAAAAAACTTCCAAATTTGGTAAAGTTGTGACATTAAAATCTCAAGAAGAATTTTTAAATGCAATTGACAAGGAAGATCCGAAAGTTACTGTGATAATACACCTTTTTAATAACAACACTATTGCATGTGATTGCATGGATGGTTGTTTAAATGTTCTAGCATCTAATTACCCAACTATTAAGTTTTGTCGAATAGCTGTTGACATAGTTGGATTGAGCCAAAATTTCCGTATTGATGGCGTTCCAGCGTTGTTAGTGTATAAAGGTGGCCAAGTCATTGGCAATTTTGTTCAGTTAGTTACCGAGTTAGGGGATGACTTCTTTGCTACTGATATTGAAAGATTTTTAAAAGAATATGGAATGCTACCAGAAAAGTAATGAAAGTAGTGTTGAAACTCAATATATGATTATTCATAAGTTGTATACAACACTGATTGAGATATTAAATATGTCATCAGCATAAAATAAAAAATGGTTGACACCATGTCGGACCATGTATATTGTGTGGTTCTGTAGCTATAACACTGACTGAAAATTTGCTATAATTAGTCAGCTTATACCAAAAACTACTTTCCTCTAGCAAATTGGGTTATTTTCAAAAGTAATTTCAGTCCTAGATTTTGATGACTATGCATTATGAATGTTTATCTTCTCTAACCCGAACCTAACCAAAATGTCAAGCACAATTTTTGGACTGGGACTTATTCCCAGTTCCAGACAAAAAATACAACACAACCTTAAAAAAGACTTCTTGCTGTTACAATATTTAACTTCCACAGAAGTTGCTCTAAACTACCAGAATCACATGTACATTTCCGTAATAAATGTACCCCGCATATACCAAAATCTTATTGTATGAAGAAATTTAATAAGTCTGTTTATTATTGTGTCTAGTTAGATACAATAATTCCCAGACTTTTTAATTTTTTAATTACAGTACAGTATTAAGTTTACAGTTGTAAGCAAATATTATTCTGACAGAATAAAAATAATGCTTTGTAATTTTACTGGGCAGCGTTGGAGTTTAGGTTAATTAATTGTAATTTTCTTTTTTTCATTACAATTCTAACATTATGTAGACAGCAATTGTTATATACCCTATGAATTTTATTCAAAACTTGTAAATAATTGAAAATTTTTATAGGAGGACTTTATATTGCTTAAATAGTGTTAATAGTTCAATTAACACTTATGACAAGTGTATTACTTTGTTACTACAATAATAACCTTTTGATATTGAATGGGACAATTTATAAAAGTACTTTAACTTTAATAATAAAAATAAGACACTTATTATGATGTAATAAATAATAGTATTATGGTTTAAAACCGGTTTTGTAGGTAGTTTTTAGTTATATATAATTCTCAGATATAGAAACATTATATCAAGTTGGGACGCAATGTTTATATATGATTTTACATCAAGAGCTATGGTTTAATTGTTATATTATGGCAAAAGCTGCAGAGAAAGAAAATATGAAAACCTACCCTTTAATATGTACACAGCAACAAACTTATCTGACCTGTTGGTCAAAAACTAAAACCAACTGTGGTTTTATTAAAATAGTGTGAACTTACATGACACTAGTGACCATACACTGGGTTGGAAAAGTTTGTTGCACTACAAAATTATAGCTTCATTTTAAATATTTTTGCTAAACATACATTTAGAAGTGTGTCTCACACACCGATGGGCACTAGCCGTTGAGAGTCAGGGGGAGGCATTGGCATGTAGCCTGGACATAGCGAAGGCGTTCGATCGGGTCTGGCACCAGGGTCTTCTATCGAAGTTGCCATCTTACAGAGTGCCCGAGGGTTTGTGCAAATGGGTGGCTAGCTTTTTGTCCGGCAGACGCATACGAACCGTAGTTAACGGTAGTTGCTCTGATAGCATGGACATTAATGCTGGTGTCCCGCAAGGCTCTGTGCTATCTCCTACGCTGTTTCTACTGCATATCAATGACATGTTGGACATCAACAACATACATTGCTATGCAGATGACAGTACTGGAGACGCTTTTTACACGGGTCGTGCAAACATCCCTCGTTCCGTTGTGGAGGAAAACCGCGGAGAACTTGTGTCTCAAATCGAGACCACACTGTCCCAGGTCTCTGACTGGGGACGGGTAAACTTGGTCCGATTCAACCCTACAAAGACACAAGTGTACGCGTTCACCGCTAAGAAAACTCCATTCACTGTAGTCCCACAATTCATACATACTATATACATCAGCAGGGGATCATCCTTATTTTTAAAAGAGATTTGAGATTCCTCAAGAAGGTAGTAATTATTTTAAAAAGGGCACTAAAGCGCCTGGGTGGCGTTAAAAGCGTCCGTCCGTAGACTGAGGTCACCGCTAAGCACCAGGCGGGCTGTCTGCTAGTTTGCCACCGTGGTGGCATAAAATCGGCTCACAATCTGTAAGGATATTGGGGAACATACACAATAAGTTCCGCGTTACACTTGGAATTGCGCCTTAAAGTTAAATCAATGCGTTGAACTGACGACGTGTTTTTTTTAAGTAATTGGCACACAGTAATTACACAATGTTACGGAACCTATTTCAATATAAAAAAAGAATTATTAAAATCAGATCACTAATTTCCGGAAAATAAGTGGACAAAAACATACTTAGGTTATGTTCCAAATCACGCCGAGTAATTATCGCCCGGTAGAGTTGAAAAATCAACCCGTTCTGGAACGAGCGTTTGACGGTTAATTTTCACACTGGCAGAAGTGATTTTCAACCTTTTCTTTGGCAGTGTAAAGAATTCAACTTGACAGTTGGAAAATTAATCTACCCCGAGCGTCCCAAAACCACTTTTTTAACTTCCTCGTTGCAATTGGAACGCACCCTTAGACACACTTTGGAAATTTCGCACATATAACCTACATGTTTCAGAGCTAACATATATGAATATTGTGAAATTCTAATAATATTTACATACGGGTCAAATTGAAGTCCACATAGAATAACATCGAGTAGGTATGTTAGCCTATGTGACTATTGTGCCATTTACAATATCAGGTATCTACATAGGTACATACGGATCAAATTGATAACCTCCTGATCACACCCGGGGCCAACAGTCCGGTGGGCCACTTAACTGAGATCTACCTGTTTAGGCTATCTAATCGATAAAAACCGCGTAATAATGCATCGCGTAGTAAGCGCAACAAAACGCACCTATAATTTATGAAGTAAATGAAACATTTCGTTGACACAAAGGTTACACAAATAATTGTAACTTAGATTTTATTTTGATAGTGTAGTTATTATTTATGTCAATATCAGTTGCCTGATAACCCATAGTACAAGCCTTGCTAAGTTCAGGACCAGGTGCGGTTGAGTGTTTTCGAAATATTATTATTATTATTTATTTGTCTGGTCAAAGCAAAAAAATTAAATACGCCTTCTTATGTCAAAGTAATTAATATTATACTATGGTAGGTATGTAAAGTTTGTATTTGCATTTAATAAAAAAATCTTTATATATTTTGTTGTTTTATTATCTTATTATTAGATATTAAGTTTCTTGAACTTGTTTAAGCAACACGTCGTGCCAAAGTCAATACCTATACATCGCTGGTACCTTACTCGAGGTGGTCCAAGATAATGTCTACCATGACACGACAGTAGGAACTTGGAAAAGAACTGGACAGCGCATTTCGCATGTAAAAAAAACAGTCGCAAGTGTGACATGGACGAAGGGAAAGTGCGGTCTCTTTTATTTATTTATTCATCCAAACTTACAACTACCTTTACAAGTTTTATATCCCCAATGCGAAGTAGTAGATCAAACTAACTCATTCTACTTTTTACTAATAACAGTAAGAGATAATAAATAGTGCCATTTTTGTCAATTCACCAAGAACACAACATAATAGGTCCAACTCGTCCGCTATGAGGTTCAGAGTGCGAAGCGCGTGCGTGACTACATGTCTTTCCCCTTAGAACTTTAAAAATATATATAAAACTAGAGCCTCTCTCTTCTGACCTTTAGTTTGTTATATCCCACCATACCTAAATTGAATAGGGTAGGATACTTTTTTGGGTACAACGGGTATACGCAAATTTAGTTTTATATAAAAACCTAATAAATTTATTTTGTACTCGCTCTAACATTAAAATATACTTAGTTTCGTGCGGTGCCCAAATGGCTGCACTATATTCTAATTGGCACCGAACCAAAGCGTTATACAAATTGACTATAGCTTTATTATTAGTAAATTTAGCCATGGGAAGCATAAACCCTAGTTTCCTATATGTTTTTTAACATATACTTATAATGTGCTCCCGAAATTCTAGTTCTGATGTAAAATTCACCCCAAGTCTTTGACCTCTGTGACTCTCTTAATCGGTATTCCTTCAATCTGATAAATTATAAATGATTGGATTTCGCGCGCGGCTGAACGTTGTCATGCACTTTGAAACTTCGATGACGCTAAGTAGATCGTTTATCATTAGTGTGAACTCTAAAGGACCTTGATTACTTCCTTGGCTTACTCCAGACCTAGTAAAATAGCTTTCTGACCTATAGCCCGCATATGTCACATATAGTTGCTTGCTCATAACTGGCAAAGAAGTTCAGTTAATGAGGAGTAAAACCAGCTCCTGCCAACTTCACAAGTAACGTGTTGTTATCAACTAGGTCGAAAGTTATTTTATATTCGAAATAGGCGCCATCTGCTTGTTCCCGCCGTCCACTGCTACTGTGATATCAGATCACCCATGTAGTTTATCAGATTGCTGGTGGTAGTGGTGGTGCTTCTTTCTGGTCTAAATCCATGCTGCGCATCGTGAAGTTGCACGCTCATCTGCGTAATTTTTTTTATGCACCGCCTCCTCTAATACTTTTGCCATCTTTAAAAATCTTTTTCGGACCTCTGGACTGGCTTTTTTGGAGTTAGCATAGGACCATTTGGATTTTTAAGTAGCTCACTTTGCACTCGGTCCTTGTACTGTTTGTGCGCGAACGATATATTTTTTACCAGCGTTCTACACTTTGAAAACGCCTCGTAGTCTATGTTTGAACTACTAGCCTTATACTTCCTATGAAGATTAGCCTTTAATTTTATACTGCTTATTATAGTAGTAGTAGTAAATATATTTTAAGGTAACGCGATTACTATATTTTATAGCTGCACAGTCATCTAGGATTCCATTAATAATTGTAAAAAAATAGATCAGACTATCGTCCAAATCTATCGTATACATTGGTGTCCAATCTATAGCCGCTATTAACGAGTACAGAAAAGAAAAAATGGGTTTATGCAAATTCCAACCAGTTGGTTATGCGAGTTTGTGTGTACTCGAGTCAAGTGATTACGGAGTCTGCGAGCGCACACTGGAGCTGTCCCGCGAGCGCTTTTTTTGCGGTAGGTACCCTGAATATTTGCTGTGCCCGTGCTGCCTCCTTTTGACTTGAATGCTAGGATATTTCTTTTTCCTTTTTTGAACCGTATTCCACGACTCTTCTTTCTCTCGATTATACTCAGTTTTATCTATTGAGTGACTTTTGTTTACGACTTGGGTTTCACTTTGCTTATTTGCTGTCTTTTACGTACTTAGGCTATCTTGTGATTGCCCTTTCTTTTCCGTATTATTTTTTATTTGCTCTTCTAACCAGTCTACTTTGTCTGCCTTTTTTTGTTTCCCTCAACACGTTTCCCGTAAATGTTGTAATTCGGTTTCTGTGCTGATAAATCTATCTTTAAGCAAAGTGTATTCCTTTATTTGTTCCTGCATAAGAAGTTTCATTTCACAGCGGAACATTTGCATTTCCTGTAGTATTTTAGTGCTATTCTAGTCGTTTCGTTGGTTTCTTTTGACCTGATTCTATTGCCTCGTTCAGTGTTTACGTAGCAAGGGGTAAAAGTTTGGTTCGTTTTAGGATTCCCTCGAATCGGCGTTTCCAAGTTATCCCCCTTCGGAATACACATTCCGGACATTTCTCCTCGGTTAGTGCCATACACTTAAGATGGTATAACTTTTTGCACACTCCCTGTACAATGTATCAAAAATACATTTTGTGCCCATTTATTTTCTCGGTAAATAAAACAACTATTTAATTAAAATAACAAATAAGTTCAACCGACAAAACGTCCGTTAAACTATTATACTAGCTGGCCCGGTAGACGTTGTTCAGCCCTAATAATAAAATAAACTAATAATATAACTGCAACCAATAAAAAAAGGCCTTTTCAAGTCTGAGGAGAGACTTTGCCTCCCTGTGTGTGTTCTACCGCTTGCAAAATGGGTTGTGTTCTGAGGAATTGTTCGAAATGATGCCCACGGCTACTTTCTACCATCGCATCGCTCGCCATCGGCCAACGAAATGAATGGTCGCGTACAGTGCGGATTCATAGAAACTTCCTCCCGCGAACGCTTGGATTTTGGAATGAGCTCCCTGTCAAGGTTTTCTCCAAGGACATCTTCGATGGTTCTTCAAAACAGAAGTTATTAGATTTCTGAAGGGTCGGCAACGGGCTAGTGATACCCCTGGTGTTGCAAGCGTCCATAGACTACGGTGACCGCTTTCCATCAGGCGGACCGTTATCTTGATTGCCACCTTAGTAGTATTAAAAAACATAAGAACTAAATAACAACTTAACATTATTACCCCATTGACATTCAGCCGAAGTGAGCAGGGACGTGGGCTGGGAAGTGGACAGGCTGAGTATGAGTATCTTTGTCACTTTCTAACTTTTCTAACAAAAAAATGGCGAACATTATAGATAGAGACTACAGGATACCTTTGTCTCTTTCTAAAGTGGTCCATCAGATTACAGGACTAGAAGTCTGTGGCCGTAACAACAAGTTAGCTATGATTTAGAGTTTCTCTGAGGAATCCATTCCAAAATTAGATCATCCGAAAGAGAGCCAAAGTCACCGACATAGCTCTCAAAATCAGCAAGCTAAAGCAGCAGCGCTTCGTCTGCGGAGATCGAAGAGTGGGACGTTGTCCAGCTAGATAGACAGATAATGTCTCGGCGTTAACGATAACCGACTGTGTGAATAAAATATTAGGCTGTGTTATTGCTTTCATTACTACTTGTTTGAGAAACAATTTACGTTTCAAATAAAAAAGTATTACTTTGCTCAATTTTATAAATACTAGGTAGGTAGCTATATACTCAAACCACTTAAATTTTATAAAGCAAAAGATTATATAAATAAGTTAGGAAAATAAAAAACATATTTCTTTACTAAGTGCCACTATAATTAAAGATATTTCTTAGTAGCTAAATTTGTTCATAAATGAACCAAAAATACTGAGAAATACACAGTATAAACATTATACTTGAATACAGAAGATACTTGTATAAAGTATGCACAAAGCTACTATTTTTCATTTTACAACATAGCAACATTAGGAGATTTTAGCAGTTAGTCTGGTACTAGGAAATTTTATTGAATTACAATCGAACAAATCACCGGTAGACCATTTGAGAAAACAATGTGTTTTTTGCCAATTATAGGAAACAATGTTGGTTTACTATTTATTTACCCGTTTCAGTGAAATAAGGCGCACACATAAGCTTATGGTTCGCCCCGCCCTACGTGAAGAAAGGTGCGAGCGAAATCAATCTTAGAGGTGGTTCAGCAAAGTTTTTGTCGATTGTAAATCTCTTGGTATATCCAGCATTAATGAAGTAGAATATCTCTGGGTATGTCTAGAAAACTCTGTTGGCGTTCAGTATTTTAAGGTACCTATATGTAGCTACTTTTAATTGTGTGGACATAGTATATCGAGAAAAAATATTAAAATACAGTCTTAAGGTACATCTAGTCAATTTCATTGGATTAGTATTTTAGGTGTCTCTAATCTCAGTGGTGACAAGAAATAAATAAAGGATATTTAAAATTTGAGAAACTGACTATTAGCTAACGTTCTAAAATAAAAATGAAAATTTCCAGCATTTTATCACAATATTTTGTATCCTTAAATTGCTCAAAAAATTAAAAACGTCCGGTAATAATTTAGACCTTAAAAAAAATTATTAAAGATTTTTTTACTAGAGTTGTTTTACAATTTGTATGAAAATTCGTTTACCATGCTCCCTTAATTTTATAACAGATCACGTTAAATCACATTACACATAAGTCATATTTATTGCCCAAGTACCTTTTATCTCTAAAAAGGCATTGCAATATCAAGGCCTTTCTAAATAATGTGTCATTCTAAAGTGGGTGAAAGATATACGACCTTAATGACCACAGTTTTAAAGTACAACAAAGTTACTTGACTTGCGGTATTGATTACACGTTAATACAAGCTCATTTGTTGTCAACAGAGAAAGCATTGTGTTGTGTAGGACTTATATTATTCTATGTTTTGAAAAAACCATTAATAAGATATGTATGAACACATACATTATTTTGAACTTTCGGTTTTCTAGGTAATAACTACGAAAACAACACACGAGACGCGATAATATAATGGTGGCACGCAGCTCGCAGGCATGACACAGCCGAGCCGCGGCGGGCTACGAGCAAAATTTCAAACCGGTTGGACATCTGACAAATTTTCTCAGTGGATTTTAAGATTGCGTACTGTCAAAAAAGGTCGTCAAGCCGTAGTAAGTACGCGTCCATATTCGAACGTCTATCACCCACTTTACACTGACATATGTAATAGTGGATCTCACAAAGAAAAAAATACCCTATTTTAACAGACATTGAATAAAAAAATATATGTTTGAAAAAGATAATAGAAAGATTCTAGTGTTTCATCAAATTATATAGTAGCATTACCAATACTTTGAGAATTCATCTATACACACTTTAACTTATCAATAAATTACATACACAATAAAATCAACACAGTTCAACAACTTCATTGTTAACTTCTGTACGTCTGCGTTTGGGTGGCTTCTCTATAGGTTCTCCTTCGTCGTCCTCTTCAATGATCTCCATATCACTGTCACTGTCCTCCTTAGATCTGGATGGACCAGGTTTAGGTTCTGAACCGTTTGAACCATTTGTTGGTTTTTCAGCTTCTTTTGGACCTGGCATGGGAGCATCAGTATCAGTTATCAAACGCCAAGATTTCTCCTCATCTTCTTGTTGCAATCGGACCCTAACCTCGTAATTCTGCAAGAAATCATCCACAACTAAAGCACAACCATCATTCAGTCCGATTTCTTCCAAAGTCTTATCATTGTTATGATCGGTTTCACCAGGTTCTGAAGATAGTACAACCACACCCTTGCCTTCGACTGTGGCGTCTGGAGCTTGCATGTTCAAACCTTCTTTGAAAGCAGTAGTTAGTTCTTTGAGAGTTAGTTGTTTTATGTTACAGGCCAGTCCTACTTCTGGTTTCGGAGCACAGACGTAGCACTTTGGGTTGGGGGGAGTTAATGCTGGAATTTTAAAACATTTTTTAAATTTGACAATAGATAAAAATAGGTCAAATCTTTAATATTACTTTTGGATATCCGGCCAAGAGCAAGGTAGACTCGCGCACCGAAGGTTCTGTTATACCCACAAAATGAACGAGCCTGACTTACACTTGACCGTTTTTATTATTTGTTGTATTACTACAGTATTTACTACACTATAACCTTTAAAGTTGAAAACTTGTAGGCATCAACATTTTGAAGCAGACATCATAAACACGTTTCTTGTATAGGTACTCTCCATTAAACGCCGCAATAAAACATATTCTGTAAAAATATTAGGCAACAACTTCAGTCGTAACAGACTAAACTACAGACAAATATTACCGTGTGAAATGACCCACCATGAATTACGTTTAGAAGGCTACCACTACCAGAAAATAGCTCAGCCCTGTGCCCTCACTTTTAAGCAGTACTCATTGTACATGGGAAAATTTAATTTCGCAGGTGCAAATGAGGAATTACGATTTACAGTTTTAATTTTTTTTTTTTCATCAAGTCCTTCTACTTGATTAATCATTAAAAACAAATGAAAAAACCTAGTGCCATACAAAAGTAGTAGTATTGGAATGCGAATTTTGCTTATTTTAAAAAAATGTTTTAATGGGAGGGGAAAATTAATTTCGTGATCTAATAATTAAAGCACAGGGTGACTATATTGAGAAGAAAAAATAATTTCATTGTTATATTAACTTACAACCCTTGTTTTCCATAGACTTTTGGACCTACCCTCATATCTGTCAACTGCCAAGCACACAGCATTGGTTTGTTTTTAAGTGTGTGGTTTGTTTGTGAACTTGTTTGTTGGTATAAAAAAATAACTATAGGTATATATACTAAAATAATATATACTTACTTTTTTCTGGTACAAACAGCTGCCCACGATGGTTGACCTTAGGTCTGAGGTAAACACTGGAGCAAGTCTCAATCTGACCCCTCAATATTGCCTGAGCACGTAAAACTGCTAGACCAGCCACTATAGCATTAGCCGTAGCTATAGCTGGAATTATATTACCTGCCATTGCTGGTAAAAAAAATATTTTAGTATTAGATAATATGCATAAAATATGATAATATGCATTTTGTTTTTAATATAAATAATAATATTAGACAGGTAAAAGTTAGAAGGAAAAAGCCTTTCTTAATTACATTACAAAACTGTATGGCGGTTCAAGTAAGGCATCTCTTTAGTAGGGATAAATTATCATAGCTTTCATTACATTTGCTACTACATCTAATAAAAATGTTATACAGAAAAATACTAATATCGTAAAAAGCAACCAGGCAACCTTTAGATTAAAATTTTTTTTACTTACATTTGATTTCAAACCGAGAGTTTAGAGGTATATTGAAAATATAGGCTCGAATGTTGGCACATGCCGTTACGAAGTCCATAGCGCTCTTTTCATCCTTGTCCCACACAAGATGATCACCTGCAGGGCGTGATGCCAAGTCTGCTTGCAAAGCTTTGCAACTTGTTGCGAAAACCTGCAAGTTTTAAAAATTTACTGTTTGGGTCAAAAATCATAGATTGATCACAAGTATTAGTCAGTATTGCAGAAAAATTAAAACTTTGAGAAAAATTTGCTTTTATGCTATATGATAGTTGAAAATTGCCCACACACAACATACATGCATAAATAATAAAAAAAATTTTTTAAGTTATCATTGTGCAATCGGTCGTCAACCATGAGCAGATGAGTTTTGTGCATTTTGTGGCCCTTAGAGTGAATAGAATATTAACAATCCATTAGTGTTCTGATTGTCTTTTATTATTTTAGGCACTGAAATCCAGAATTTGGTGCCTCTTAAGGCGTTTTACTTTGGGTCATTCAGTTAGCTGCACAGCCAGTTGGTTGGGATGGTGTTCCTGTCTTTTCTGGTACTTAGTGCTGTGGGACTTGGTCTTCACCGTGAGCATATCAAGAGCCTTGTGCAAGTCTGTTGTTTTTGTTGCTTGATTTTGTAGAGGAGACCCTTATGCCAATACTCCTGCAAGGTGATCAGCAAATGCCTTAGCTTTGTCCTAGTCTGATTTAGCTCACCCTCAGTTTGGAGAGTGATGGTTGGTAAAAATTTTTGCATGCAAGGAGTAGTTGGTTACTTTGGTGGCTATCAGTAAATGCGGATGAGCCTCAAGTGTGGCATTGTTTGCTTCTAGTATTGAGCACTGCTTTATCTTCTGGATGTCTACTAGTATGCCATACTCTTTTGCACTCTCTTTCTCTTTTTACGCTTTCACAATTTCCTAACTAAGAAACATCAAAAATAATCATTTACTATTCTACTATAATATTTGATTACAGTATAATAGTAGGTGAGTTACTATTCCTATAACTTGTTAAATAAAACAACTAGATGGTCCTATTCATTGCAAAGTGAAATGTACTGTTTAAAGCATTGTTGGTGCAAATTGGCTGCAGTAAAAAAGGAAATGTACAAGTAGCCATACTTATACAATTTTTTATACAAATAAAAAATAATTAATTTATTCCGCATGCATAATTGCCCAACAGTAATTGGCTATTGAAATTGAGGGTAATATGGTATACTTATGATATAAAAATATTACCTGAGCACATTCATGAACAGACCACACACGTTGATCAGGTAGTCCTGAGTGCTGAGTAGGCATGTCATCTTTTCCAGGCAAACTGTCCCACTTTAAAGGAGTTGGAGGCCTACGCTTTTTCCATAAATTCTCCATTGACAATAAATAACGAATATCATCACCAAATAACTTAGCAAACAATTTCTCTGGGTCATAATCAGTGTCTGCAGCCCAGGCTCTTGTACTTTTCCTTTCAACATTGCCTGCTGCAGTGCTTTCTGAGGCCAGAGCTGATGTTCCTGCATCACCAGCTGCTTCAGGGTCTGCAGTATCAGGACTAACATCTTGGTCAGGATCTTCTTCGCCAAATAGCTGGTTAAATAGATGCTTTGCCCATACAATACAATGGATCGGTTCAGAGGGTGTGTTACGAATAGTACATCCTGGGAAGGATTTTTGAGGTGCTTTTGGTTGACACTCATAACACTGAGTCAAGCCTTTTTTAATAAGTTCTACCTGAAAATAGCAAATTTTGATTATTATTTTAATTTTGCGTACACAAATTAACTTTGCCCCTTTATAGAACTGCTGATTTATAATACTAATTTATAACAGACTATTAAGGTGCATATAGCAGCTAACTAGCACCACCATTAGATATTTTTAATTTCTCTTCATACAAAGCTAGTTGAGGAATGTACAACATAGAAATTATAACACCAGTTATTAGCTATTTAAAGAACATTTTGTATTGTTTCCAAATTATAACTTTTAATCTTAATGTAAACTAAAGCTCATAGATGTGTTCCATAAACAATACAAAATATTATAAACACAGCTTGTGATTATTGTAATGATGTCTATGATGTGCAAGATTTGATTGAACAGAAAATAATTAATGGTGGTGATAGTTTGCTGCTAAAGGGTCCTTAACCTTTACACTGGTATGCTTGGTAAATACTTATAACATTTACATACCATGCATAATGCATTTACATTATTTTACTACTTACATATAAAGTAAAACAATATCAAAATATTTGTGCAACAATAAAGTTATGTATACCTTTATAATATGTTGCTTAAAATGAAATTGGTAAATTAGTGACAAGATAAAATAATAATACATACCTGACCGGCATAACCTGCAGTACCAGTTTCAATTAGAGGAACATCAGCTGCAAGACACATTCTGTTGACATGATTACGGGCCACACGGTTGTCCAATGCATTCATAACAATGTTAAACTGTTTGAAGTAACTTACTCCATAGTCATTGCTGAAATATAACAAAAGTAAACAAAACAAAGACTGGTTTCTAATCTAGATATAGAGTACCAACCTTATAAATATGCAAAGTTCTGTCATGTCAAGTTCTATAGCTAATGAAATGTCAAAAGCCACAATATTTTGTTTATTGATTCAAGTATATTTTTAGGGGTACATATTATTTGCTTATTTCTCCATAGGCTACGGTGACCGCTTACCATCAGGCAGACCGTAGGCTTGTTTGCCACCTTAGTGGTATAAAAAAAAAAAAAAAAAGAAGAGTTTTAACAAGACAATTTTCAATACTTGGTACAATAAGTAATGAGTGAAGTATAAATTCAAAACAATAAAAAAGCTTTCAAATGTATTATTTTCTATTTGGTCAACTATTTTGAAGTAATTTGTTCAGAATCCTCAATGTCAACAAATAAAAATCGAAAGTCACATTATTAGAGTATTTAGTTAGAGTGCTTAGTTTTTAGGGATTGTTTCAAATAATCAATGTATACTGTAGTATTATAATCATCTAATTAACTATGACATTACTACCGGTTCAGAAAGTTGTATCTACTTATAATGAGTAGGCAAGAAATTTTACAGTAAATTTTTTTCAAATATTCACAATAATACCTTAAGATACACCTCAACATTTTAGGGATTTCATCATTTCTGTGATCAAACCTACAATCATAATATTAAATGACGTAGCCTGCTGAGTTACTGAGCGAGTATGACTGCATATATTAAGAAATTTTGGAATAAAATTTTATTGTATATTTTTGTTTTACTATAGTTTCAAAGGGTTTCAGCATGGTAAGTTTTGAATGCAGACATTCCAATCCAATTCAAAAAGTTTATTCCAAAATTTCTTAATATATGAAGTTAACTTATAACAACTGAAAATGTATCACTTCTTTCTTGAACAAGCCCATACTGTAGTCCATACAGTAAACCTGGGCAGGGAGCTTATACAATCTAAGTGATTGTGGGAACTTCCTTATCAACAGTACTGTGCGTGACCATTTAGGTTCTATAGCGTGAGGATAAATTTGATCAGTACAGTGGTAGATAGTAGCTGTGGGCATGTAATACTTTCACAACTTCACATCAACTTTCACATTAATAATATTAGTAGGATTTGCAAGTTTATCTATATTTCTAGTTTTAACATTATGATAACTATCTAACTATAGATTTTTGCTGAAAATAATTTTCTTAACAAACATTAAATTCAAATATGTAATATGATACTAGTGTTAAAATATTACTTAAATAATTAATTAAAGTACTTTTAGATATTTTAAATTCAAATGGATTTTTATAGATTGACCCTTTTTTAGAAAGTTGTTTATTTTTATATTATTTTTATTAATGTCATAAGCACCTACCTTATAACGCTGTCGTGATGAGCAGTAATGTTCACATTAGGGTTAAAACTTAATGCGCTATCTTTTGCCACTTGTGCCTTCGACTTTCCAACATGTTCTTTGTGAAATAAGAATTGACGATTCAGATTGCTTACGTCGATAGTGTCAAGGTCGATCTGAAAAACATTAAATTGCTTATATGTGACAGCAATTACTAAAACTATAAAAGTTACAAGTGTACAATACCCACAATTTCAATTACGGGAAAACCGGTAAGCACAAGATTCTTTAATATTTCACACCCAATGCCTCCAGCGCCGACGACTAATATCTTAGCATTAGCAATTGCTTCGGTTAATTTTTCATCAAATACACCAGCCACTCTTGCAACCATTTTAATATTCTAATATTGACGGTCTGAATAATGGAAATACTTAGTTAATTTCAGGAAATATTACAATAACCTCTCACTATTCACAACTAATGTCAAAATTTAATATTTGGCGTCACTACCAGTGTTGCCAACTGATCGTACTGATCAACAGTGTTGCCAGTGCTACTTGCGGATTCAGATCCTCGTCATATCTAAAAAGGAACGAAATCTTAGATAAAAGAACGCAAATATAAATAAAAAATCAGTGACATCAATATTTTACAATAGCTTTATGTAATATTACAATAAACGCAAGTAAAAGTTTTTATCAGGCACGTGTCTTGAATGCTGACGAATTCGTTTAGGGCAGCAAATTTTTTTTATACCACTAAGGTGGCAAACAAGCTTGCAGTCCGCCTGGTGGTAAGCTCAGCTTATGGTCGCTTGCAACACTTAGGGCATCACTCGCGAGTTGCCGACCCTTCAAAAATCTAATAACTTCTTAAAGAACCCCATTCTGTAGTCATTCGAGAAAACCTTGGCAGGGAGCTCATTCCACAACCGCGGGAGGATGTTAAGAATAAGTAATTTGTACCTACTATGTTTGCACTGTTGGCAAAAATGAGATTATATAAATTATTACCTTAAAATGTTTGCCTCTGCGGCTCAACAACAACAACTCTCACTCACACATACACTCAACATACTCACACAGGGGCGCAGAGAGAAAATCAGGGCCCGGGGGTATCCATGTGCACGACTTTATTTCGGCGCACGCAGCTCCACAAACCAATAGTGCGTTTTGGTTTTTGGTTGGTGGTTCGTTTTTCTTAAAACTGCGGGCCCAGGGGAAAGCCACCCGTCACCACCGCCCCCCCCCCCCCTCTCGGTGGCCCTGTACTCACACACAAATTAAATTAAAAGAAATCGCAAGGTTTTATTTATCTCATTCTTAAATTATGAAGGGTTCTCGATAATTAAAATTATTTTTTATCAGTTTTTTTGTACTCAAGTAATGTTATTTGGCAATATTATTAAATACCTACCTATTATCAAACTTTTAAAAAAAATATTATTCTAACGCCTACTTGCTATTTGTTATTTTAAACTCCTAGATACCTAAATCGAAAACAAACTAATTTTATTATTAGACACTAGCTGCTGCCCGCGATGTCGTCTGCGTGAACGCTATACTATAACATCACTTTTTGTAAACGAAACCATAGCGCGATCTAATTCGTCGCCAACGCCATCTAGCAAATAGGAAACATTTTTATATGGTTAAAAATTATAACACATCTAAGTTATGACTTTACACGATTTTTTAACATAAAATAAATGGCTATGTGTGAGTAGAATAATTAATAATTAAGAAGCAAGTCAAATATGCGTCGTTAGATTACACGTTGTTACAGAATGCGTTGAAGAAATAATAGTGGCAGGTGTACAACGGCAATTTCGCTCGAAAACTGCAAATCGACGTAGAGTTTAGCCGTTTGGCACACAGGTACTTTAGGGCAAAACAATAATTTTGACCCGCAGTTCCCCAAAATATTTCCCTTAGGCGGTTATGATGTCATAAATTTTTTATCTGGGATTTAAATTTTTTTTTCAGAAACCCATCGTGTGGGGTATCAAATAAAAGGGCTTGATGAGCCGGTTCTGAAAATATACCACACTATTACCTTTGGGCTACTTTTTTTCCTAAAATCCAAAAAGTATTTTCAAAACATACCAAGTTTTGGCCCCTCCAGGTAGAAGACGGCTCAGTATTTTTCTCTAATATATACCTTAAATCATAGTTTATATCCTCATTTTTAACTCCCTGAAAGCAATTAAGCCAAGCATTAGCAAACACCTATAAAACTACTTATGGAGTCAGTTTAAGCGTGCTCAAATGTAAAAAAATACCAATTTAATGCATTAAAAAAATAGTGCAGTTTCAGAATATTGTTATTTTATTATGATTTTATGTCATTTTTGTTTTGTAGCATGTCTTTTCCCAGCTTTTGTAATTTTTGTTGATTTTGGGAAAAAAAATCATGTAACATAACAGTTAATTGAATCTAACGCTTAAGCAAAAATCAGTACCTATGTCTTTATTAGTGCTCCCTAAAAAATATCGTAAAAATATTCGGCAAATAAATGAAGTCGTTAATTGTTATTTAACATTTAAATTTATACACTACTAGCTTCTGCCAGCGGCTTCGGCCGCCCTTAATTTCGTTATCGGCGTAAGGTTCTTACGGCATCTCCTCAATTATAGAAAAAAACCAAACAATCAAATCTTTCCTCTTTAACAGCCAAATACATTCGTGTCTGTGAAACCATGGAAAAACACATACAAAATTTCAACCCTATCGGTCAAGCCTTAGCTGTAGTTAACATACCGACAGCAGCGCCACCTACCGGGTCTAATTGTATTTTTAAATCATCCAGGAAACCATCGAAATACCTATATAAAATTTCAACCCAGCCCGGTTCAGCCGTTTAGAAATTATGTGAAAAAGATAAGTACGGAAGGATAATTCTTACTTCTCGTTGTCCTATTACCCGTTTTCCCGTAGAAATAAATCATTTTTCCGCGGTAAAATGTAGCCTATTTTAATCAGTGATAATGTAGCATTCAAATGGTAAAAGAATTTTTTTAAATCGGTCTATTACTTTTTTAAGCCAATTCGTTACAAACATACTTATAAACGTATAGATATCTTAATCTGTTCAGTAAGTCTTTAACGTCACATAGGTTCACGTCCCTCAGATCGAGTTGTTTATCCTCCATTTTCATGATCTGACGTTGTTCTATCATCGTTGCTACTGGCCTCTGTACGTTGACGTCTGATGCGTTGGTGAATCCTTCGATAAGGACTTCTTGGGCTTGTGTTTTGCATTTGTGGTTTGGTAATACGATGTATGTGCCTTTCACGTTGTATTTTCTAGTTTCTTCTCCACGTTATTCGGTGATAATGAGGTTATCTTCAAAATATATAGACCAATGGTGATTACTTATCTTCTGTATTTTGAGCTTTTCAGTCATGTCATGATGTATATTTGTTGACAATGAGTGTGATTTTTCAATAGCATTATTTCTTCAATACAGACATACAAGACAGACCTTGACACCACCAACAATATAGTTCTACTTTTTGATTACGTCAACTAACTTATATTATTAACTATATATTTATTTAGCTATATATTATATTCATTGTTATTTCTATCTACTTCTAAAACTAACGTATCTAAATCTAGTGTCTTAAATATAGTCCAATAATTATTCTTCAACACTGCTGTGCCCACTTTCAGAGCTGTTATTCCCGGATCCTGCTTCAAGTCGGATTCTCATACAAGGTTTCACTCTATCTCTAAAACCGTTTCTTTTCTTTTTCAAGCAAAGAAAAACGTCACATTTCTCACATTTTATATGAGAACGCAAAGAACAATCATTCTGGCATAATCGAAGATTCTTCTGGTGAATCGGTAAATCGTCATTTATGTCTGAACTTACTGAATTTCCGCTCGGTTCAGTAGGTCTTGCACCTTTGCTATTCATTTCTACTGGTAGAAGGTAGAGTAGTAGCGAGCTTGAAGTCAAATAGTGACATATATAGGTCAGCCTTGCGTCGCCACAGTAACCAAGCATTCACCGCGCACATATTGACCAAGTGGAAAACAATTTTATATACCACTGACACGACCTTTTTTTGATCTTATACAGACCTAACAAAGAATTAAGCCAAATCAACTCCTCCCATGTGTCGGTTATATACATCAACTGATTGTGGCTATGCTATGTGCTTGTACTGTTTATCTTTTTGAAATATCTAGTCTTAGTAGAAATCGGTTCGCTACCAACAAACGCAGACAGTAAACTTACCACTTTATTGTCATACCATGATACCAAACTTAGTTTTACGTCATCGACGATAACGCTTATCACAACTATAGCAACACGACCTATTTTTTTAAGTCCTCATCTTTATCAGCGTTTGGTACTCTGTTCATCCTAACGGTTTCCAATGGCAGCAATCCATTCTTATACAGGTAAACTTGCAATTTTATGCTATTGAACCAGTTCTCGAAAAATATTTTATGGTTTACATTTCGAGGTACGGTAGATATGAGTATGGTAACAACGTTAGGGCTGACACCAAGATCTGGTGCATCACTTGGCAAAACTTTTCTTTGATCGCCAGCAAAAATTTCGAAATCATATCTGAACCTGAATACGCCACACAACACTTGATTTATGAGGTTTGGCTGAATAAAAAGAATTCTGACTGCATGCCATTTTAGGCGCAAGCTTACTACATCGTAACTGCATACGAATCCAAAAATGGCTCCCATATAAATAGTGAAAATTAAGTATAAGGAACAAATATTTTGAATGAACTTAGAACATTATTTACATTTTTGAAAATCTATTTTCTTATCTTTTCTATTTAATTTCCACTAACAAAGCTGTAAAAAAAATCTCTAAGAACGACTTTGCGTACGCACCGGAGAAAAGTGATATTATAATGACATACGAGTTGTAGAGATCAGTGGACATGTCGCAGGCAAATTGTATAATTCGCCGTCATTGGCCATAGACAATAAAAATTGCGTTCCGTTTCAGTTTGAACTCCCTAATATTACTATAGTAAAATTTTATAATTTTGTTAAAAATTTGTGTAGAAAAGAACAACTAAAGTTTAGCAGCCAAAAAAGACTTTGTATGCAATAGAGGGTACGTAAGTCTCATAAACTGAAGAGCTCATAAATTTTCTTTAACTGCATAAAGTTTTATATTTAGGATTAAGATATATCTAGCATCAAATTCAAACTGTACCATATATGAACAACATGTTTTAACAGCTCTAAATAAGGAAATTCTCCACAAATATTTTTTATTTTATTTTTTGAAGGTTCTCTATGGTCCTATCAATAAGATATTTTTTTTCATAAAAATACAAAAGTCCATGCAGTAAGGGGTTAAAACATAGACTGAGTAAGCTCAATATTTACTTCAATAGAAACCGTTCCCCAGCATCTTATTTATTTCGTGTTAACTGACATTGGCAAATAATTGAGTCTTCTGACTTAATTAAAGCCACGAAAAAAAAAAAAAAAAAAAAAGAGTTAAAAACGGTAATACTGCAACAAATGCCAAAAACATGTGTATACTGTTTGTATTTAATTTTAATTGAACTTTATTTGTATTACTCTTGTTCTTAAGCTGCATTAATTAGATTACGCTTGTTTGTATAACTATCGAATAATTAGTTCCAGATAATAATAATTACCATCATGAGTAAGTTTCAAACTTAATGTACTTTAAGGTTATGTCCATAATAGGTTGGTAATAAAATAATGCTGGAGTATTCTTTTAGGTCAAATATTGAACAGATTGAAAACTGTTGACCCTAATAATAGTGAATCTGTGAAGGATACGTTATCTGCGTTTTTCTTAAATCTACTAAAACATACTGATACAGAGCGGATTTTATGGCTACGCAACTTAGAAGAGGTTATAAACCGGTAATGTAATTTCTTGCAATATTTATATTGTTTAATTAGTTTCAGTTCAGAAATATATTTGACCGCACAAAGTACAGTATCTACTCAAATAATCAAAAGGATAATTTTCCTTAGTGCACCCTATATACACCCCAAATCCAAAAAGTAGGTAGGTACTATGAACTTAATGTTAAATGTCAAATCTGTGATTCATACAAATTTGTTTCTTTACAAAATATTTATTGAATACCTTTAAACTAGCAATTCTTGAATATATGTGTATATATATATATATATATATTTCTAATCTGAATCGCAAAATATATGAATATTTATATTTTCATGAAATTTAGTAGTCAGGTTTTTCAGGCGAAAATCGATCTAGCTAGGTCTCAGTTCTAAAAAACCGTTTTTGATACATGTTTTCAGGCAATAATAAACTAAAAAATAGAGTATTGGCAGATTCTTGGAGCCTTTTAAATAGAAATATATCAAGTTTGGCTTTAGATTTGTTAATAAGTTCATTTTTAGGGTGCATTCCAAATTGCCATGAGGAAGTTAAAAAGTGGATATGGGACACCAGGGTAGAGTAATTTTCTAATGGTCAAGTTGAATTCTTTACACTGTCATAGAAAAGGTTGAAGTTTACTCCTGTCAGTGTGAAAATTAATGCTCAAACTGCCTTTCCAAAACAGGTTGATTTTTCAACTTAACTGGTTGATAATTACTCGGCAGCATTTGGAATATAGCCTTAAAAGAGACATCAAATTTAGAAGAGGAAGAACTATAAGTAAAAATTCATGAATAGAAAAATAAAAGAGGATTTAGCTTAAAAATAAACTTTATTGTGGATTGCCATCACACAAATGATTTTTTTAAATCACTTATCATATTTGGCTAAATGTCGTGACTTGTTTCTGACATAGTTCAAAGTTAAAATTAGCTTTTTACAAACACTTTGGAATCATCAAAGTTATGAAATACTATATTTTGAACCCTGTGTCATTAACAAATTGTTTAATTTCCATCAGCCTCAATCATTTCATTATTTTTTTTTTACTTTACCTACTGATTTTAATGTAATAGAGTACCATAGCAGAAAAAAAACACAAAAATAATTTATAATCAACATATCTTAATCCCTGAAAAAAATGTTGGAGTAGAAAAAATGCTAGATCACTTATTTTGTTCTTCACACTCAAAATGTCAATTACCGTTTCAGGTTTCCCAGATATTGTGTTTCCCACAGGACAACAATTGAAAATCACTTAGTTCCGTTTTTGGACTCTAGTGACTACAACACAGTTATAGAAGTGGCAAAATGTGCACATGCTTTACAACAGGTATGTTTATTTATGTACATAGATTATGAATTATACATGTGATACATAAACCTTATTTTATCTTACGTATCTTATTGTATTAAAAATATATTATTGTATTAAACAAATATGGCGTATTGGAGACCAAAGACAATTTTAGTGTTGGTAAATCGGCTATTAAATGAATATTTTCTCACATAAGTGAATACCTTTGAATGAATGCATTAATTTAATCACATAGTTTAATTCCTTGTTGATGGTGAGCGGTGAAATGGGAAATAAGCAGTGATGATCAATGTTGCCAGGTCTGTTTTAGTGTTGAGCACTAGATCAGCTTATAAAGAAACTGGCCAAGTGCAAGTTGGACTTGCGCACTGAGGGATCCATACCTACCACCTTTTACGTAATTTACAAAAACAAACAAAAAAAGTGTGCTGCTAAGAGGTCACCCATCCGAGTACTTACCAAACCCAACGTTGCTTAACTTTAAATTTCATTTCCAACAAACAAATGTGTTACTGTTTGTGTATTGGTCAGTGATTGGTTGGGTGACTGCTTTGCGGCACTATTTTTGTTTGTGTTTGTAAATCGTGGTAAGGATCCCATGGTGCACTAGTCCGATTTGCACTTGATCGATGTTAATAACCCGCATGTCAACATACATAATTTACAAAAAAATACGAAAACAAAAACTGTGCCACTAAGCAGTCATTCATCCAAGTACTGACTAGGCCGACGTTGCTTAACTTTAAATATCATTTCCAACAAACAAATGTGTAACTGTTTTTTTTTAATAATGCGCTGTACTGGTAATTTAAAATAGTAATGGCTTGGGTTCAGTCTCACACTTGGAAGAAAAAAAATTACTATTTTCTTTTTAAACTACTAACTACCTTATTTTCTCAGTATATATTAGATTTGATTTATCTTCATACAAATATTGATTGTTTTAAAAAGTATAGTGATATTCATAATCATTATATTAATCAGTGATCAATGATTCAGGTAAGGTCTTCACAAGAGAAAACAACCACTGCTAAGAGTAGTTGGCGAGATCAGACACAGCTACTGTGCCGAGCTACACATGCTCTTCTAACTTCCGTGTTTACTAGTGCTGTGGATATTTACAGAAGTAGTGCTGACTTACAGGTTAGTACAGATTTGTGGTTCATGTGGTCCCTGTTGTTCTGTGACTATAATTACAGACTCAAATACGACAGAAGTAAGTGACATCTGTATTTTTCTGATTTATGTAGTGGTCTAAAGACATAAATAAGGTTGTGATTATTCACTCACCTTCAGATATGGTAACTTATTATCACTTCATACTTTTTTTGTTCTTGGTTGGTGCAAGGTTCAGTTTTTTGTTGCTACCAGTATCTATATAAATGGCAATTTTAATGAAAATTTGTTGCATCAGTAAATTGTGATGTTTTCCTTATTAAATAATTCAAATAAAATAATTTATAACGCAATATAATACTTAGTTTGGATTGGTCTGAGCTTGCATAGTACTAAAACTTCGCTATTAAAAATTGTTTAAAAGTATTTTTAATCACTATCAAGTAAAACATGTAATAGTACGCGTAGTAGGTAGGGCATTGCAAGTACTCGCTCGAATAAGCTGCCCGAACAAATAAAGCAGGGCATAGCGAGTACTTGCTCGAATGAGCGGCCCGAACTGGGGAAGTACCTCCACCTTACAGAAAACCGCGGCCATAATAACACTAACATTGAGTAGTGTTGTGTTCCTGGCGGTGAGTAAGGTTGCCAGAGCTCTTTGAGGATTCGCTGCGCGGACAGCGGAGGACCGGCGGTGCTTGTTGCTGTCCTGCTCGGCGTAGACGCGGCGTGCTGTTTCGGCGGTCAGGGAGACCTGATGCAACGGCTGACCGCTGGCCGCCCGCAAGTTGAACGGGATCCCGAACCCAGGGATCACTTAATCTCCACCCTGGGAGGCTGATTCGCCAGCCTGTGCAAAGTATCTGAAGTGGTAGTCGTGCCGGAGAAGGAGACCGGAGTGGACCCGGCTACTACAACAGAGGGGGATCAGGGGCCCTTCCGCTCGCCGTGCCAGCAACCGTATCATCTGTGTTGAGCTTCGGCAGTCTTAGTACCGCAACTTTTTGTCTTCTAAGCTGTCTGTGCAGTGAATCCTCATCCTTAGTCTAAGTAACTTCATACAAAATGGCCAGAAACAGAAAAAAGAAAAGAGTTTTTACAGCGGCTACTCTATCCACATATAATGTGGATTTTTGCAACATAAGGGGTATTCACGCAAATCTTAACGCAGTCCATCACCATCTCGAGACTGCGCAGCCAACCATTCTTTTACTAACGGAGACGCAGATAACCTGCCCGGCCGACATATCATACCTTTGTTATCCGGGTACAAACTCGAACACAATTTTTTGAGTCGTGCCGGTGTATGTATGTTCGTCCGGGAGGATATCTGCTGTCGCCGACTTCATAGCCTTGAAGACAGGGACCTGTCGATATTGTGTGTGCGCGTAGATCATGGCGGCCACACTCGTATCTATGCGTGCCTATACAGGTCTCATAGCGGTGACACGGACGTAACTCGACTCTTCACGCACCTGAGTTTGACGACTGACAAAGTTCTAGAGCAATATCCTACAGCAGAATTAGTTATTTTGGGAGACTTTACCGCCCACCATCGTGAGTGGCTCAGTTCTCGAACCAATAACTATGCAGGGATATCTGCTCATGAATTTGCTCTGACCTATGGATTCTCTCAGCTGGTACTTTCTCCAACGAGAATACCAGATATAGAGGACCATACGAGCTCCTTACTGGACCTTCTGCTGACTACACGTCCGGATGGATACTCCGTCTCAGTGGATGCGCCTCTTGGCTCCTCGGACCACTGTCTCGTCCGGACTCAAATGTCATGCACACAACCTGATCCTTCTGGGCCAACTAATTAGCGTCGTGTGTGGCATTATAAGTCGGCATGGATTGCGAGAATTTTATGCATCATACCCGTGGAGGCAGATCTGCTATAGCTCAGAAGATCCTGACGTCTCTGCCGCAGTCACTGAGACAATCCTCGCTGGTATGGAATGTTTCATTCCTAACCTGCGAGTAGCTGCCGGCGTCAAAAAACGACCGTGGTTTAATAGGTCTTGCAGAGAAGCTAAAATTCTTAAGCAAACTGCGTATGAGGCTTGGACCACGGCTCGTAATAATAAGGATCCGAATATTTCTGAGTTAAAACGCAAATTAAATGCTGCCTCGAGGTCAGTAAGAAAGCAACTGCCAGAGCAAAATTCCAATTCATCGGCAAAATAGGTGGGCGACTTGCGAGCTATCTTTCTGTGAGTCGTGCTTTCTGGTCGCTTGCTAAATCTGCCGAGGGGAATGTCTGCCAGTCGTCGTTACCACCACTGCGAAAGACCGATGGTGACTTGGCCCACAGTGCAAAAGAGAAAGCCGATCTATTGGGCAGTCTCTTTGCCTCTAACTCGAATGTGAACGACGAAGGCGCTGTACCACCTACTTTACCGTGGTGCGGTAAGACCATGCCGGAAATCTCTATAACACAGCGCGAGGTCCGGCGGGCGTTGCTTTCCCTAGACGTTCATAAGTCGAGTGGGCCAGACGGCATACCAGCAGTGGTGCTTAAGCTGTGTGCTCCTGAGTTATGTCCTGTACTCAAGCGCCTCTTCACGCTTTCCTACCACACTAGGCAATTTCCGTCTTCATGGAAGACTGCGAATGTGCACCCGGTGCCCAAAAAGGGCGATAGATCAGATCCATCGAATTACAGGCCTATCGCTATTACCTCTCTCCTCTCTAAGGTGATGGAGCGTGTGATCAACACACAGCTTCTAAGATACCTAGAAGTACACGATCTGGTCAGTATCTCACACACCGATGGGCACTAGCCATTGAGAGTCAGGGGGAGGCATTGGCAAGTAGCCTAGACATAGTGAAGGCGTTCGATCGGGTCTGGCACCGGGGTCTTCTATCGAAGTTGCCATCTTACGGAGTGACCGAGGGTTTGTGCAAATGGGTGGCTAGCTTTTTGTCCGGCAGAAGCATACGAGCCGTAGTTGACGGTAGTTGCTCTGATAGCATGGACATTAATGCTGGTGTCCCGCAAGGCTCTGTGCTGTCTCCTACGCTGTTTCTACTACTCATCAATGATATGTTGGACATCAACAACATACATTGCTATGCAGATGACAGTACTGGAGACGCTTATAACATGGGCCGTGCAAGCATCCCACGTTCCGTTGTGGAGGAAAAGCGTGAAGAACTTAGTGTCTCAAATCGAGATCGGTCTGTCCAAGGTCTCTGACTGTGGGGCGGGAAAACTTGGTCCGATTCAACCCTTCAAAGACACAAGTCTGCGCGTTCACCGCTAAGAAAACCCCATTCACTGTAGTCCCACAATTCCAGAACACTCCCCTCTCCATCTCCAAGAGCATTGGGATCCTTGGCGTTGACATCTCCAGCGATGTTCAGTTCCGAGATCATTTGCTAGACAAGGTAATGCTGGCGTCCAAAAAACTTGGTGTACTCAACAGAGCGAAGCAGTACTTCACGTCGGGGCAAAGGTTGCTTCTTTAAAAGTCGCAAGTCCGGCCCCATATGGAGTAGTGCTGCCATCTCTGGGCGGGTGCACCCGGATACCAGCTTGGCCCTTTTGACTCGGTTCAACGACGGGCTGTGAGAATTGTCGACGATCCCAAACTCACTTGCGGTATCGAGCCCTTAAGTCTGAGGAGAGACTTTGCCTCCCTGGTGTGTTCTACCGCTTGTACAATGGATTGTGTTCTGAGGAATTGTTCGAAATGCTGCCCACGGCTACTTTCTACCATCGCACCGCTCACCATCGACAGGGAATTCTTTCTCACACTTTGGAACCGAAATGGTCGCGTACAGTGCGGTTTCAGAGAAACTTCCTCCCGCGAACGCTTGGGTTGTGGAATGAGCTCCCTGCCAAGGTTGTCTCTAAGGACTACAGTATGGGGTTCTTCAAAAAAGAAGTTATTAGATTTCTGAAGGATCGGCAACGCGCGAGTGATGCCCCTGGTGTTGCAAGCGTCCATAGGCTACGGTGACCGCTTACCATCAGGCGGACCGTTAGCTTGTTTGCCACCTTAGTGGTATAATAAAAAAAAAAAAAAAAACTATTTGCGCATATTTCTCGAGTAATTAAATCTTAGCAATTGTAAATATTACAGGATAACCAAGAAAATGTACCAGCTGGTTCACCACTTTCGACAACTTTACATAATATAAGCGCTGTTACAAACAAAACACAGAAAAATGCGATGGAGAAGCAGGATAGAGTTCTCTGTACAAGACTTAAAAACGTGCTTGTATTCATACAAGCAATGCTTGTGTAAGTTTTCATAACTTATTTTACTTTCTAATGACAGGAAAACATAAAAGGGCCGTTGTAGCGAGTAGAGTTTTTATTTACTTTTGTTGATATACATTTTTGGGATGCTGGTCCCTCAAACTATTGTAATGTTTACTTTATACATTTTAGTTTCCAATCTCTAGACAATAATGTGATATGTAATTATGTTTGACAATCTGGACTTCCATGTTAGTTATTGAATATGAAACTCTCAGTGATGTAAACGCGGGCCGGTATAAAATTGAAAGATCAGAAGTCAGTCGTCTTTTATTTTTTCCATTGTCTGGAGTTTTTTTTTGTTATTCAGAAACAAAAAAACTGGCCAAGTGTGAGCTTGGCTTGCGCACCGAGGGTTCCGTACAAACTTATATGGATAGTTCTTTCATGGTGAGATCAAGTCTGACAGGCTTAAAATCAGTTTTTGGATTTTTTTCTATATTTGTGATATAACATCTTGCTTCTTGCCAAATTAGGCATAGGTTTTGATTTATTTGTATTTTAATTTGCGACAAAAATTACCATATTTTGGGCATATTTTTGTATTACATTGTCTTACAAGCCTGATTTTTTTTACAACTTTAAGTGATTGTAGACTTAAGTTTTTGATATTAATATCATAAATAAAAGGGTCTTGACAAACAAAGTGACAAAGTTCTTTTTTAATATGTTATAACTAAAAATTAACGAATTTCGTTTTTTTTTTCATATTGGTCTTACACCTTGTTTCATGTCAAATTTTATGATTCTAGAGCAACGGGAAGTACCCCATAGGCACGGGGTCTTATCCCAAAGAAAACAGAAATGATTTAAATTCATATCAATAGATGGAGTTGTGTGTATCGGTTTGTTATTTAGAATGTTGTTTTATTGAAAAAGAAAAGTAACCGACCCTTAAAAATTATTGTTTTAATATCAAAATGTCCCTTAGGCTAACAAAAAAGAAGTAAAATTTTCGAAATTTTACATAATTTGAATGAGGTCGTTGTACTTTTAGCGGCAATAAATTGAACTACGTGCCGGTTTAGTTAATAAATTTTAACTATTGATTGATAGATGACGCTATTCGCATGTTCTGAGTTTGACAACGACAGACAACGGTGTCACTGAATGATTTGAATAGGTGTACTTACCCACCATAAATAAAATAAATATTTTTTGGTATCTACCTTCCTTAATACTTAGATATATTATAAAACAAACGCACGCAAGCGTGAACTTCGACCTCAGTAGAATTTGTTTCTTTAAGTTAAATCCATGGTCGAATGCGTCTTAGTTCTTAAAAAAATGTTTTGTGAAAAGGATAGCTCACTTTTAAAGAACAGCATGCCATCGCACAAGTGCTACTTTAGATGTGAAAATACTTCAGATAATAGTGCTTACATTTGTAACCAATTTCAAAAAAGGGAGGTTCTCAGTTTGACCCATATGTTTGTATGTATGTTTTTCCGTGATTATCTTACGTTTGGCTGAACCGATTTTGATACGGTTTTCAGAAAAGTATTTGTAACATTCTGGAGAAGGTTTTGGTATACAACAAATGGATACCCCGTGACATCGATCCGTTAATAATTAAGCGATGCATTAGTTTAACTCGACTGATTTTTGACATAATTTTAGTACACTTACGAGTAAAAACTAGTTAGTCACTTACATAAACGACGATATTTTATAAACTAGTTAAACAGAAAGTAGGTATATAAAAAGTAGTTTTATTTTACTCATGAATAATTAAATACGCTTTAATCTTTCTTTGACTTCACAGATATCATGAGTTGTTTAGGAAATATATTGTAGTCTTTTTAAGTGACTAGTTATTAATCGACTTCAAAGTAGAAGGAAGTTCGTTATTCCTCGAATTCTTTTTTTATGTATGTTTTCCGATTGTGCACCTACTTTAGATTTGAAAACACTTCAGATAATAGCGCTTATATTTTTTACCAATTGAAAAAAAGGGGGTTCTCAGTTTGACCCGTATGTTTGTATGTATGTTTGTCCGTGTAGTCTCTCGTTTGGCTGAACCAATTTTGATACGGTTTTCAGAAAAGTATTTGTTTCATTCTGGAGAAGCTTTTGCTATACAACAAATGGATACCCCGTGACATCGTCGTTTGCATCGATCCGTTAATAATTAAGCGATGCATAAGTTTAACTCCACCGATTTTTGACATAATTTTAGTACACTTACGTGTAAAAACTAGTTAGTCACTTACATAAACGACGATATTTCATTAACTAGTAAAACAGAAAATAGGTATATTAAAAGTAGTTTTATTTTACTCATAAATAATTAAATACGCGTTAATCTTTCTTTGACTTCACAGATATCATGAGTTGTTTAGGAAATATATTGTCGTCTATTTAATTGACTAGTTATTAATCGACTTCAAAAAAGGAGGGAGTTCCTTATTCCTCGAAATCTTTTTTTATGTATGTTTTCCGATTACTCGAAGTCGCCTTGACCGATTCGGAAAATTCTTGTTTGTTTGAAAGAGTATTCTTCCCAGATGGTCCCATGGTCATCAGGTCAGGATATAATGATGGAATCCTGGAGAAATCGAGGGAACTCAAATTTTTATAGGCACACTTGAAGCGATTAGTGTACGAGAAAATAAGCACATAGGTCACTTAAAAGTAGGGATGTTCCGACTAGTCAGTAAAGCTGACCATCCGGCCACTTTCGTAGTCGGAGACAAGTTGGCGACTGTTCGGCAAAGAGCGCCGACTAGGACTGTGACTGGGAGGAATTGACTGTGGTCGAACATTTAATCATAGAACCTAACTGAGGTATCAGGGTTGGTTGACATTATTGGTTGTTCACACTCGTAGTATTTTCTGTTTTCCCCTGCCCACCATAAGAAATTATCATTTGGCATGCTTACAGTTGATTTTGAGGAAATCATTGTTCAATAGTTCTAAAAAAATCAATACACGAAACTTTCTTTTACACAAAATCACCGCAAAAGCAAAAATCAAGAAACAATGCGAAGTCACAGATTATATAATACTATACTAAGCGAAGTAAACAAAACATGATTCGTTCGACCCGCTTGCAGGCGGCGGCGGTTGCGACTTGAAGTCAGTTATTCTAAACTTGGTTGTCGGATAGAAATGCATATGCAAAGCATAGGTAAATGTTGCTTACTAGACCCCCTAACCGCATGACTAAATAAACCACCAGACTGATAGCTTAGAACAACGTTTCAAGAATCATACCTAAACTGGTAGGGTTTTCAACTGACACATTCAGTAAATTAAATCAATAGATAGCTAATATCGATTTCGTCCCTCAGTTCAATGTATGGAGCTACCCCTAAATATTTTTTCTAAATTTTATTACAAATCTGTTTGGCGGTTCACATAAGACTTTCCTGTAAAATTTCATCACAATCTACATATGCAAAGATAGCGGAATTATAACGCTGTGACATACCGATAGACGGAAGGATATGATGGATTTATAAGCGATCTTTTTACCATTTGGCTATGGAACCCTAACAGAGATCTCTGATTTTATTTGTATTCAGTAGGGAGGTACCAATAATATAATTATGCATATTTAGTCGTTTATATGTATCATTATTACCGTAGGTACCTACCTAAGACACAGTTTTTAAGACACACCTTCCTATTGTAATTATTTAGCCAACTTAGAATAAAAAAAATTAGGTATTTACCTGTCAAGAACTTTTAGGTAAGTATGTAAAAAATGTCCTTTGGTTCCTTTTTCCACTGACGCGCGCCGGCGCCGTGTCAGTGACAGGCCACGCACACATATCCGTGCTAGTAGTAGTGCTCTCGCTAGCGCCGGTTGTTTGAAGCTATCAGTCTGTAGGTTTAGTCATGTGCCCAAATCAAATGTGCATTTCGACGATATGTTATTCTACGGAGTCACGGGCAAAAGCTAGTAAAAAATATCTCAGGAATTTTAGATACCTAAACATTCAACCACCTTTCGGTCTCCTTCGTACGACTCTTTTGTACGTATTTTTACATATATTTATGATAATACGAATTCATTTTAAGATTTTAATCTCAACACCCACTAAATACTAGCTACGAACACAAAAATATAGGATTTTCAAAAAAGTATTTAATCACAAAAAATCTGTCATTTAATAATGATTTAACCTTTAGGTTTTTTACATCCCTGCGTTTGGTGAGAATCTTTTCATTAATAAACTATTATAAATTATAAACCAGGCCAAAAAAATGTTATAAAATGTTATGCCCCTAAAAATTTTTTTTTTTTATTTAATTTGCGATTTTCATATACCTACACTTAAAACTAATTAAACCCACCTTATGGGCCTCTTATTTCGTACTTGTAAAAAGCTCCCATCATTACATATTTTTAATCTTAAACCTCAATACCAAATTTCCTGTAAATTACCTGACGCAAACAAAGGAACTTTTAAACACCTTTCGACCCCCTAATCCGTACCTGTTGTAAAAAATTATAACCAAAATAATTATTGCTCCTAACTGTAGCGTTTTAGATTTCGATTATAATTTTATTATTTTTTATTTACCTACCTACTTTTATATATTTATTAGGTACCTACCTTGTAATTTCCTTAACTGGCATAGATACCTACATTTCGGATTGTTGCCGATTGGTTATAAAAAATACTGTAAAATAATAGGTAGGTATTTATTTTCATGACATATCAACATTAACATTATTATTTTAAACTTGAATAACTAGTTGCAAAAATCTTATTTACTACTAACTTCTAACATTACCTAGATAATAATTAATTAATCTCAGAGCTTATTGCGGGGGGACAAATTTATGGAATTGCAACTCTCCTCTTAAGACCTTTTTACTTAATCTTGAAAGGTAAGATGTACTTCCATTTACATTTACATTCCCCAGATAAAGGCAAGATCAGTGTACTAGAGACTTTTTCAATAGGTAGGTATTTTTTTTCATGACATTTATATCAGACTAGCTTTTGCCCACGGTGCCACCCGCCCTTAATTCGGCTATCGATTTAGGATTTCAACGGCAACTCCTTTAACGGCAATTATATAAAAAACCGGCCAAGTGCGAGTCTGGCCGAGGATTCCGTGCAAACTTATTATATGTTGTTGTATATTATTAAAAATATTCTGAGTTCACGGAAAGTACCCTGTAGTGATTCCCTTGCGAGTTTTGAAAATTTGCGGCATAAACGGCTGTATCTTTTGATTGCGTTGGCTTAGAAGTTCGGTTTTTTACAGCTCCCAGGGACAGACCTGAGTATTTGATATTTCATTCCTGAGAAAAAGTGTCTTGACAGACGGACGGGCGGACAACAAAGTGATCCTATAAGAGTACCATTTTTTCCTTTCGAGGTACGGAACCCTAAAAAAATCGTTTTTAAGTAGGCTTTGTTCTCCCCTGGGACTCAAACTATCATCATGCTAAATTTGCCCGCGGTTACACCCGCCCTAAATTCGGTTATCGGTGTAGAATTTCAACCGCAACTCCTCAATTATAGAAAAAAAAACCGATTCACACTTGACGTTTTCAAGTAGCCTATGTCCTTCCCCGAGACTCAAACTATCTCCATGCCAAATTTCATCTTAATCGGTGCAGCGGTTTAAGCGTGAAGAGGTAACAGACATACATAGTTACTTTTACATTTATAATATTAGTATCAATGGGCAGTCTATTGCTTCATTTTTATATATTCCTAACTTATCTGTACTTATAACTAAAATAATAAAAGGGTAGCTTAAATGCTATATTTTTTTCTGAACATTAATCACTTTTCATATACTTTATCTTACAGAGAAATATATCCAGTAGCTAAGCCAATCCGACCCCAATTGATCCTAGACGTAATAATCAGAACACTAAGTGTTTCCAGTGGATCAACAAATAATATAAATTTTACAGATATTGTTAGTATAAAAATTCAAGCATTGAGAACATTAGACGCCCTAGTTGCTTGGTAAGTATTTTTTTATCATATCTATTCAAAAAACTGGTTGGTTCCTCGTAAACAGGGATTAAATTTGCACTTTGAATCCCTAGGGATGCAAAGTAGAGTGTATCACTCAGTCCTAAAATTATTTTACCTCGTGCGCTGTCCTTTGAATCCCCCGCTGCGCTCAGGATTCTACCGTAGAATCGGGATTCTGTTCCAGAATCCTTTGCTCCACCCTGAATTTAAAATAGCGCCCTTACCGTAAAAATATATTATTTTGATACCTTGTGATACAATCTACTATTTCATCACAATTACTCGTAAACAGTGACATTACGTGCAGGCAAAGCGGGTGCTAAGACCTTAATTTACATCTATGGGCTTTTTCTTAGTAAATTATACTTTTCTCAAAGTAAAGCGCGAATTCATAGAACTCACAGACTGTTATAAACGCGCCAATTCTATCAAGTATGTATGAAAGCGGTCTGTTCAAAATACGCGCACACTACAAGCAAGCAATTTCATAAATTCTCTATCGGTGGCGTTGTTTTCTCTACTTCTATTCCCGCCATTTCAATTGTGTTTTGGTGAATTTATTTATTCATTCACCTTACATTTTCATTTATTCACTCGCAAATGAGATGAAAAACATTGTGTGTAACACCGGCGGTACAGAAATTAAAAACGTTAGTCGTTGGTAATTTTCTCCTTACCATCCGTAATACACAATGTACTTTAAGTACCAGTGCTGTGTTTATTAGCTTCTTAAATGTTTTTTACAGCTCTGCTTGTGTGTAGTTTATAAAACTTTTTAATACTTAAATCCCAAAATCCTACATCATTGAAACCATAAATTATTCGCAGTTTAGGACCAAACCTCATTCCATATTCAGCGCTCGTCTTCCGCATCGCCACGCAGGCTCTAAGGTGGACTGCTGATAACGCAAGTGATGACACCAGGTACGATCCGATACAACCTAGAGTCATAGATTGCTATATTTTTAAATAATATATAAAATATTTAATAATTGAAATAGTAGATAAATAATATTTAAAAATATATTTATTTGATATGTAGTAGAACAAGGCAAAAGAAACAATTCAAACATACAAAAGGGATTTTGTTTGTTGATGACAAGGCATATCATGAAATGATCTTAAGTAACGGAAGCTGTGACGTATCTGTATCTGCTTTTGTTTGCTTCTCAGCTGCGCATTAGTGCCAATATTATTTTTGCTTCCACAGCCAACCAGTTGTGACGTAAATATGGGCGGTGTGCAAGGGGTTAAAAATCCCAAATAATATTACAAGATCCCAGAGCGATCTGACATAACTTAATTTCATATAGATGAAACCTTAGGTTCTCAGTAGCGTCTCATGTTCTTTGAATACCCGCGTGCTTGTGGAGCTACCCTTGTGACACCTGGGCAGGTAGCAGGTAAGAAAGGTAACTAAAAATACGAGTTACTTAACTTAAATTTAAATGGCTGATTTTTATATATGTTTTGTAGAATATTATTCTAAAATAGTATTGTAAGTGTCAGACACTTTCCATGGGCCAAAACTTTTGTCAGACGCCTTAAAACTCCACAAAAAATAAAGATCTCAGAGCGATCTGACATAACTTATTTTCACATAGATGAAATCTTAGGATCTCAGTGGCGTCTCATGTTCTTTGAATAGCTGCGTGCTGGTGGAGCTACCCTTGTGACACCTGGACAGGTACCAGGTAAGAAAGGTAACTAAAAATAAGAGTTACTTAACTTAAACTTAAATGGCTGATTTTTATATATGTTTTGTAGAATATTATTCTAAAATAGTATTGTAAGTGTCAGACACTTTCCATGGGCCAAAACTTTTGTTAGACCCTTTAAAGCTCCACAAAAAATATAATAATAATAATACTATACAGAATATATATATAATCTGAATCTCGAAGACGGCTCCAACGATTTTCATGAAATTCAGTATACAGGTGGTTTCGGGGACGATAAATCGATTGAGCTTGGTTTCATTTTTAGAAAACGTCATTTTATCCGTGTTTTCAGGCAGTCATAAACTGAAAAATTGATCTTCTTGACATCTATTAGTGAATAGTAATAAGCAACACTAAAGCTATTTGACAATAGATGGCGTTTTTAGGCAACGCTTGAGCTACTGTAAAATCTCCCCCCGTGAAAAAGAGAAGAAAGACTTTAATTGATTTTGATAAAATATAATTTGGTAGTAAAATAAATAAATATCCTAAATACTAGTGTTTATTATAAATCAACAAATAAAATTACAAATATCAAGTTAGAAGTTAAGAAGCATTTTTAATTAATTGGACCCTTTATCCTTATCTCCAAACAGATATAATTAATTCTGCTTTTTTGTATTCACCAAATTAATTATGATAATTTGACCAATCATATCTGTTGCCCTCTCCTCGAGATTTTTAAATAGAAAAACCGCAATCTATTTAAGATCTCTACACATAAAGGCTGTCCAGTGACTCTTTTACTACGTAACAAAAAAATTAAAACACTCAAAAAAAAAAACAAGAAATACAAATTGAGTGTTTGGGATGTGCTAATTTTAAGCGATGGGTCAATTATAAACCATGAAAAAAAGGACGCTGAAAAAAAATTAGATTAATACACATTGAAATAAATTTACATTAAAGTACATAAGTGATTAAAACAGTAAGCTAAATTAATTGAATTTTTTTCAAAGAAAACAAAGTAGCCTAAATCAATTATTTGGTGAGTTCCTGTTTGGTTCTTGTATTTTAAAACTTCACTGAAATCGGGCATTACTTAAGTACAATAAAATACCTAATTATTTAATCAATGTGATTAGAATAAATAATCCCTTACGATATATTTATATGATAGAATAGAATTAAAGTAATGCCATGCAAGTGAAAAACTACAATAGTAATTAATTATACTCAGCTTTTATGAATTTCAGCATTATAGTCCTGAAGTATCTCCAGTTCCACAGGTACATGATGTCTGCATAATTTCCGTAAACTCCCATCGGACAGACAAGGACGAGCACTCACGAAACATGACAAATAAAAATAAAATAATAAATAAAGATAACATATCATTATAACATTTATAGCTGAAAGGAAAATTTAACTAAAAGTAAATAACAAAATTACTTTTCAAAATTACTTCTTACGAAATATAACTCATTCCTGTACACACTCTTCATCATTCAAAATCTCGATACATAAAAGCATCTTTCCTTATACACAACATACAATGCCTTAATTTTTTGATTATGTGTGATTTACAATGTATATATGTAGAATAAAATATATATTATGTATATAAAATTGGAATTCACAATCGAGAAATTTTGAGATCTTACCTTTAAAAACTTTAGAACTTCGTTTCGAAGTTCATAGTTTTGTAACCTTTCGAGTATGTGTTGTAATATTTAAATGTATGTAAGTATAGGATTCCCAGAATCATTTGTTCTATTTACGTGTGCGAATAGTCTTCTAGACATTACATATTGACACGTAGCGTAAATAGATTTGTTTACATAGGTGTTATGTACTTGACGAAGTTATCAAAGAAGAAAAATTTTTTATATTTTCACTGCGTTGAGTTTGAAAAACATGAAGTAAGAGTTCTCTATGTCAAACTTTATATTCATAGAAATATATAAATAAGAGCGACTAAGATTTTGTCTTCCTTTAGTGTCATACTTCTAAAAAATAGCTCATACATCAACTCCCTTTGTTATACATATTCCACACTTTTGTCGTCAATAAAACATACATTCACCTTTAAAACATACATCTCATTCAACTGTCATAACCATTTAGCAACATAAGAAATTAAATTAACCAAAATCTGAATAAAACCTGTCACAGTCATAATTTAATAAAAAAAAGAAATATTATAAAAAATTAATAATATGATACTACTTTACCGAACTGTTTTGTAGAACACAAACCACTAATAAAAAAATTAAATATTCAAATATTGTAAAGTTAATTTATACACATCTAAACTTCCGTACACTCTCTGATTGACTCACAGTGTGGACATCTTCTTTTACCCCTGTCGGGTAAAAAGATTTACGGGTGTCGGGGTAAGGACTGACGTTTTACCCCATGACCCGGGCGAGTCTCGAGGGTGAGCGCACCCTCGGTGATTGTTTAAAGAGGGCCTACTTTTCAGGCCCTCTGTCGGCATTATAGTGGCCACTTTGTGAAAGTGGCGAGGAGGAAATGAAATAAAAACAAAAACAAACGAAAAAATAAAACAAAAACGAAAAAACGAAAAAAAACACAAGTGGAGAATGAATAACAAAGGTGATTGGAACGAAAAAACTAACTAACATATGACATATAACATGTAACATATAAGCCCGGCTAGTTTTTGGGCGGGATTAGCTCCCTAGGGAGAGGTCGGCCTTCAGGTGGTCGGGCATGCAAAGGCGCTATGCCCCTTAGGTGTAGGTGGGTGCTATTGTCCGCCGCGTCAAACAACCGGGCAGCCAGTCTGGCGATAAACTCACCTATTGGCTCTGCCTTCGTGTCCCTAGCAATTGTGTCATTGCGAACGTAGCGCGGAGCACCCGTTAATATCCTCAGCGATTTGTTTTGTACTACTTGAATCTTTTTCTTTTTAGTGGCGGATAGCAAGGCGTACCAAGCCGGCGCGGCGTACGTTAAACGGGACCTAACGTAGAGCTTGTATAGCCGGATTTTGGTTTTAAGTGGCAGGTCAGACGAAAATAATGGCCGTAGGGCCGCCCTGGCGCCAACCGCCCTGGCCGCTGCATGTTCAACCATTTTGGACATGCGCAGTCTGCGGTCGATAAAGCAGCCAAGGTATTTTACGCTGCTCTGCCACTCAATTACCTGCCCGCGGAATACAAGCGCTTTAGGTAATAGCCTCTGTTGGCCGGTTAAGATGGCTGCCGTTTTTGAGGCGTTTACTGCTATCCTCCACTTGTCAAGCCAGCACGGGAGAATGTCCAATAATCGCTGCATTTTAGCGGCAGCTAAGTGGGACTTACGGGACGAGCTCATGTACGCGCTGTCGTCGGCATACAATGCTAGGGTGACGTCCTGTATGCCTGGCGATAGACCGCTATCGCTAAGCGTGGGAATGTCATTAGTGAAAATCGCATACAACAGTGGGGAAAGGCAGCTACCTTGTGGGACCCCCGCTGAAATGGTCTTGGTAGGGGAGTTTTTATTGTCAACCGAAACAAAGAAACTCCGCCCCTCCAGAAAAGAGGCTATTATCCGCCCGTACATAGGGGGTAAATCGGTCTCAGAAAGCTTAAACAAAAGGCCGGCGTGCCAAACACGATCAAAGGCCTTCTCGATGTCGAGAAAGACCCCGACCGTGTACCTGCCTTTGTTCATCTCAAAGGCCATATGGTGTAAAACACGAGTAAGCTGAAGAGTGGTGTTATGATTACTTCTAAAGCCAAACTGTTCTGGCCTAAGATTGATAAAGGGTGATACCCTTTTCAATAAAAGACGTTCGAACAGTTTGGCTATGTTAGAGAGTAACGTGATCGGCCGATAATGCTCTGGTTTCTGGCGGCTCTTACCAGGCTTCGGTATGACAATAATTTTGCCTGTCTTCCAGGTCGTGGGAAAGAAACCTGTGCGGAGGATCCCATTAAAAATACGGGTTAAGGCCACAAGACCTTTTCTGGGTAACATCAAAAGGGCCGTGTTAGGAATGCCGTCAGGGCCGGGAGATTTCTTTTTGTTTAAGAAAGATATAGATTTTTTTAACCTCCTTAGGGGAGATAAAATCGTCACCTCTAAGTGGGACGGTGGGGGTAGAAAGGAACTGTTGTATGCGCTCCTCAACCAATGTTGTGTGGGCGTGGTCGACAATGGGATTGGGCCTAAATTGGTCCTCGAAGTGGTCCGCCAGTAAGCCCGCGCGTTCCTCAGCTGAGTACAAACGGTTACCTAGCGTGTCTACGAGGGGGTGTATGGGTGCAGGGGTGTTGGTCATACAGCGAGCCAAACGATAAAGAGCGGTATCATTGTCGCTGGCCTTTGAAATTGTATTATCCCAAGACCATTTCCGATAAAGCGAAATTTGGTGCGATAGGTCACTACTTAATTTATTTAGCTCTTTTTTTAATTGACGGGCAACGAGTTCGGCACCACAGTTTGCGAAGTTCTCGTTTTTGGTTGAGTTTACGACGGAGATGTACCCTGATTGACTCAGTCGTTTAAAAATAACATGAAACTCCACGACTGTACTCTAGAGAACTCTCTGGCAGACTGTCGCAACTTCGTTCCCGCAAACGCTTCCTGGAAATCCTCTATACCCGCTATCGGCTCTGGGAACCTTTTCTATGCATTCACGCGGTTCATGGATCTAATAAAACTGGCTATTCAACATCACAATCTGTATTCTTTGTCTATACAAATTATGTGACAAACTGAAACTACACCGTATTTGTATATCTTTTAGAGATAAAAACAAAATACAGTTCGAGTACGTGACTTTCTATAGTTAAAGTTACCAAATTTTAGTAGATCCTTTTTAAAGATTAAGTAATTTTCTTACAGTGTTTAAAGTTGTTAAACACTCGACATTTCTGTCTATCATCATAGACAGAAATTGACTGTGTTAAATAAAAGCACCTATTCACTTTTCAAGTTCACAATTCAAGTTTCTAAGAATTGAGCAAAGTTTCAGTTCTTTACTTGCATCTTTATTTTAAGTAGCATAAAACAATATGTTACACTACTTGACAATAGATGGCGTTGTTAAAAAAAACCGAGCAAAGCTACTTTTTATATTTACTACAATTTGTCTGACTAATGAAATATAAATTTGTAATAGTTACCTTAATAACATATTTAAAAATCTGACATGTAAAAATTAGTAAAGTTCATTTATTTTTTGTGGAGCTTTAAAGCGTCTGACAAAAGTTTTGGCCCATGGAAAGTGTCTGACACTTATAATACTATTTTAGAATAATATTCTACAAAACATGTATAAAAATCAGCCATTTAAATTTAAGTTATGTAACTCTTATTTTTAGTTACCATTCTAACCTGGTACCTGCCCAGGTGTCACAAGGGGAGCTCCACCAGCACGCAGCGATTCAAAGAACATGAGACGCCACTGAGATCCTAAGATTTCATCTATGTGAAAATAAGTTATGTCAGATCGCTCTGAGATCTTTATTTTTTGTGGAGTTTTAAGGCGTCTGACAAAAGTTTTGGCCCATGGAAAGTGTCTGACACTTACAATACTATTTTAGAATAATATTCTACAAAACATATATAAAAATCAGCCATTTAAATTTAAGTTAAGTAACTCTTATTTTTAGTTACCTTTCTTACCTGGTACCTGCTCAGGTGTCACAAGGGTAGCTCCACAAGCACGCAGATATTCAAAGAACATGAGACGCTACTGAGAACCTAAGGTTTCATTTATGTGAAAATAAGTTACGTCAGATCGCTCTGGGATCTTGGACTATTAGTTGGTGAAAGAACTCTAGAGGATCGTTTTGACAACGCTTTACTATACCACCAGGGTTCTTTTACATACTAATTTGGCGCTACTTAAGATATTTTTTGAACATAATTACGGTACCTAATAAGTAATCTTTGGTTTTTTTTTATAGTATAATGCTAAATTGACATCATAAAACTCTTATAGAAAGGTACGTCGTGCAGCATACGACAGTCTAAGGAAGTGGCTGACCACACTACACACACATAGACCCGAAGGCCGCGCTCGTTGGGAAGACGAGTTAACTAAGCATATTATAGATGATATAACGCCGGCTACACACGTTGTACAACTTTCCGTAAGTTTTTGATTGAATAAAATCGTCAAAGTGTTAGACAAGGGTAGTTATGATTTGGTTGGTTTTTTAAATAATCATAATTAGGAACTCATAATTTTTTTGATGTAACACACATGCCTTGCATTTTAGAAAATTCTCGAAATCGGTAAATTAGTCAGTAAGCTCCGCTTGCACTTAATTGGGTTATCACCGTAGAAATTCTACGGCAAGACCTTGTTTATATTAAGATTGTGTGCTTTAGCAAGGTAGCAAGGTTTGATCACGTAGAATTAGTTTATACGTATGTCCTTCTCCGTCCCTTCAAAAATCAGCTCAAAAGGTTGCTTCGCAGCGGCGTAAAGCAATAATATACAAAGAAAACAGACTTTTACAAATATATATTAGGTTTGATTTTTTCTAAGTTACTTTTGAATAATATTTTGGTGCATTATGTAATAATATTAAAACTACTTCATATATAAAAAAAAACCATAAATTGTGATGTCACAAGATGTCGATGTTTGACATTTGGGTAGAAAAGAAACACACTATCAATTTAAAACATGAAAAAACGGCTAAAATAATTATGTATCTAAAGTAATTTAAGTATCTATCTCAGAAGAAATTTTCATATATTCACGGAAAATACTTTTCCGGTTAAGGGATAAATAAAAATATTTCAAAGTGCTTTGATAGAGAAATCCTAGATCTTAAGAAAGCGTGGGTCATTATCTCATAATTCTATTAATAAACGGCTACGGGAAACTTTTGTTCCGTGATTTGGAAACTGTATGTCACCGCCACCACCAAAATCAGCAATAGTCGTGAAAGCCTGCTCATTAATTCACTAGCACCGCCATTAGATATCCTCAATTTTCTCTCCGTAGAAAACAAATTTATAAAATTTAAATGTTAGAAATATAAAACTAGTCACAAGCTATTTGATTGAGGATATAAATTGAGGATATCTAATGGCGTCGCTAGTTAGCTTGTATATAATAATATACAATAGCCCCTTAATAGCTAAAATATGCGATGCAGTCAATTACACTCGACAAATTGCGCGAAAGATGCAAGGTTTGTGATAAACATAAAGAAACAAATTATTTTTTATGAATTACAGATGACCTCTCGGCCAACTAAGCACCTGAGCAAAAAGGCTAAAAGGAAATTAGCCAATACCATGTTGCAAGAAAGTAGTTTAGCGGCTCACATGCCTGGTGAAAAGAATAAGATCAATGTGTGAGTACACATAATTTTTAAACTTTATGACTAATATAGACATTTTATTTTTATTATTCGCTGGTGATTTCACCCGTGTGATTAGATATAGCATAGTAGCCTAAATAAATTAATTAATAAATATAAATAACTATTTTAGGACATTACACACAACGCCGTCTGGCCCCAAAATTAAGCTAAACTTGTGTTATGGATACTAGACGACAGATACAAATACATAATTATTTTAAATACATACATATCATACATGAATACACCCAGACTTAAGGAAAACACTAAAATATTTATTACAATAATTGTACGTCCAGTACGGGAATCGAACCCACACCCTCGCACAGCAGCCGGCCCTACTTACCAACTAGGGTGCTAGGGAGTTAGCATAATAGCTAAGTTTAAGGTATGTGTTGCTATGTATGTACATAAGTACAACGTCTCATTTACAATACACTACCCTAAAGAGGGGAACTAATGGCTGGATATACATTCACGTCATAATGACGGGTCAGCATCTATTTACAAGTTATTTTAGTACCTTGTGGCAGGTGGTGTGCCTATCACCGCAACACTGCTTACAGTACAATGTATCTTAGTTAGAGAGCCTGTGGCCGGACGACTTACTGTATTTTATAAATCCCTATATTTTCTTTTGCTCTCTTGTACGTGCCGTACATGTAATGGAAACTCATTAGTCCGAACTTGGGTTCTTATAAAGTCACACAGGTGTAGCAGGTGTTCTAATTATATGTAAACTTATGTTATAGTATAAATGTTGAAAGTTTTATATTTTGAAAGAATTTTGGACATATAAAGATATGTTTCCGATGAGTTGTAAATTACCAGCGAAGTAATAAGTGGTAAAATGATACACCAGGGAGACAATAATTTACAATAATAATGATAATAATACACCCTCTTTGCCAGTTCTTGAGAAACTAAGATTTGGACTTCTATTACATTTCTTTCTTGACATTTCTAAACATTTCAAATCAATCCATTAACAAATCGTAACTAAAGCTATAACAGGAATCAAATAAACTTTGTCTCTTCATAATGTTAGTATGATATATTCTTTATTTCTATTCGAAGCATTGATTATTTAGTTAATTAGTTTGTTACTTGTTATTTTTTAAATTTTACAGTCATACAATTTATGATTTAGGTCCGAAAAAATGGATGACGAATTAGCATTATCAGCTTTGGAATGTACAGAAATATTTCTAAATGTATGTGGGATATTCCTGAAACCAGAAACACATAAGGTACATTCTCATAGACAATTCATTTCGATTATATAAAAAATTTACAAAAAAATACTAATTAATATTTTAATGGAAAGGTATTCCAAGAGCGGCTGGTCCGAGAATGCTACGAAGCTGAAAAGTACTCAGACGAGCGACTACTTGGTCTGGTGCGGGCGCTGGAGGCAAGTCGCTCATGTACACCGGCCGAAGTACCACCGCCTACACAATATTGTCTGCAACTGTACAGCGTGTTGGTGAACAAACGCTCTTCAGAGGTAAGTAGAGGGTACATATAAGTAAAGACCATTTTAATAAATGATTTAAAAAATACATCAGTGTAATAAACTAGCATTCCGCAGCGACCCCCTGTATCTTACGGTACTGTAAATAAATATTATAAATGTGAAACTAATAGTGTCTGTCTGTTACCTTTTTACGCTTAAACCACGGGCAAAATCTTTCGTTCTAAATAAAGCATAGTCTTTAACAATCTGGAATAAGATAATAGAAAGCCTAACAGTGAAATAATTTCAAACCGGTCCAGTGGTTACGTAAGTTACCTTTCTCATGTAAACAAACAAATTCCGCTCTTTCTCCTCTATCTCTTTCTCTCTGTATAATATTAGTATAGATTTGTTATGTTTAGAATTAACCATTAAGGTTGTGTGTTAAAAATTGTAAAAATGACTGCAAACGTTTGTTCACTATGTAAATGATGCTATGGTAAAGTAGTGATTTACGAAAAAATTAAGCATCGTGCAAAAAAATTATATGTTAACAGAAAAATAAATGCTTTCACGGATATTTCCTATTTAGTTTGCTAAGAAAAAAAACGAAGTATATGTGAATTCATCCTAATATTTTTACTTTACAGATATCTAGATTCTGTTCTCAAGCATTGCTTAACATAAGGCTGCACTTACACTGTTCGCCCCCTACAATTAACTATGCCGTAGAAAAGCCTAAGGAAAAGGAGAAGAAAGCAGAAGCGAAATTAAAGATGTCAAAAAGAAACCGAGACGCTTTAGAATCCCTTTTAGGACCTCAGAAGTAAGTATTGTTTTTTTATCTTATTAAAATGTAAGTCCCCTACAAAGTATTGTTTTTTTATCTAATTAAAATCTAAATCTCCTATAAAGTATTCTTATTTTTATCTTATAAAAACTAAGTCTCCTACAAAGTCTTATTTTTTATCTACTTAGAATCTAAGTCCACTGAAAAGTATTGTTTTTTTATCTAATAAAAATCTAAGCCCCCTACAACGTAAATTGCTATTGATAGTTCAAAGGCCGAAAGACTTATCGTTGATAATTGTTCGGATTTCTTAGGATTTATAAACTTTACCGAAAACTCATACTAAGTCTATTTTGATTTAGCCTATCTACTCACTTTTTGCTGATGGAATTTGAAACAAAAATTTAAACTCTCGAGATTACAGTTTAGTAATTTTAAACTAATACATCTATTGCAGGTTGCCACCTAATATTGATGAGGATACCCTATTATCAGAACCCGGAGAATCGCCACAAAAGAAAGCTCGAATAGAAGAAACTGATGATAAAATTAGTATAAGTAGCGATTCAGACAGCTCTGTTGAAATTTGCGAAAGTATTGATGGAGAAGACAGTAGTTCTTTAGAAGGAACTGTATTGACGCAAAATGAAGTTAGTACGCCCTATCTGCAGAATAATCGGATTGATACAGGAAGCACTGAAAATCAAATTGACCTTAAAGAGTTTAACAATGATGCAACTAATAAAGAAATACATAAAAATAATGAAACAGTTATAGAAAATACTGACGCCAACCAAATTAATGTTACAAACATTGAAATAATTCATGAGGAAATTGTCGAACCTGCACTAATTGAAGAAAACGATGTCAGAGATAAAGAAACTGTTAATATTCATGAAGCAGTAACACAGTTGCCTTATAATATATCAAATGATTCCATAGATGGAGAAGCAAGTCCAGTTTCAATGGAAGTTGCTTATGACTACCCTAATACAGGAGCAGATAAAGTAACAGTTCTTGAAAAAGTTGACGACGAAAATCTTCCCAGTACAAATGATACTGATGATCTGCTAATTACTTGTGGGCAAATGACTAAATATTCACAAGACGATTCAGGGAGGACCAAAGGCGATGATATGCATAAAAATAATGATGATGTGCCAAAAGTGAATGGAATCAATAAATTTCAGGAAGAAGTCTCTTCAAGTGATTTTGTTGTAGATAAAAACACTGAAGGTAATAAAACTGCATCTAGGGAAGCCGAAATTAGTCAATCTATTAAAAATGTAGATAGTACTAAAGACGTATCAATTGAAGATATGTTAGCTGATTTTATTGATGAAGTTAATGAGAACAATGTTTCTCAAGCATAATTTTGTCTATACCTATTGCTTTCAAATATAATAATTTGCATTACTTTAATTAGTTTTATTATTAGATAAACCGAAATCAACACGGTAGTTATTTTTCAATACATATAATATGTTGTACGAGTAGTCACAAATAGTTTCAGGGGTTATAATTTTTTGAGACTTAGCAGTAGTAATTATATGTATTTCAAAGTAATATTAACACAATTAGCTGGGCTTGGTCCACTCAGTATTGTTAGCGCCCTTATGAGACAATGAAAGGGGAAAATTTCTATTTGTACAACTTAGAAAGATTCCTTGTGGCAGTGGAGTCGATCAACACTGGCCTCTTTGATATTTCAAAAAAAGAAAAAAATCTTGTTACTATTTGTGCGCGAGTGCGCAGGCCATGCAAAGAAAATCGTATATAAAATTACTGTCGCCTTATAGTCCTGAAAACTGTTTTTTTTTTGTCAGCAATCTAGCATCAATGTCCTTCTCGTATTCTGTTTTCGAAGTTAATTCAAACTTTTAATAGAGTTTTTCTTCATTTCTTTATATTGTATTTTTAGTTTTATTTATTGTTCGTAATAGGCTTATCTATATTCAAAGATTTCTTCCAGCAGAACTTTATAGGGGGATAAGAGACTAAACACACAGTTAAGGGGCACACATGTATATTTAATTACTAAAATATTAAGGACTTCAGGCATTCTATTGAAGTAGAAATAAAGTGCACAGGTCATAACTTGGAGAATCAAGTAGGTATGCAAGTTCCGGCGAAATCGAATTGGGAGCCAATTCAACTCATGACTGAATTTAGATATGTGATCAAATTAGTGCAAACCGTATAGAAAATGAATGCACTATGGCAAAAGAAGAATGAAGAAAGTAGAATTAATGCTGTAAAGATGAGAGCATACATCATGTGTGGTTTGACTCTAAATGACAGGATAAAAAATAGTGTGTTACGAGAGCGTTGCGGTGTGAAAGAAAGTGTGGTGACAAAGATTGAGAAAGGTATGTTAAGGTGGTTTTGACATGTTGAAAGAATGAACGAAAATAGATGCACGAAACAAATTTATGAATCGGAAGCAATTGGTAGGGTCGGTAGAGGTAGACCTCGGCAAACGTATGTAGATCAAATTGAGTACGTTCTCAGAAAAGGCCAGGTCAGGAGTACTCGGAAACGTAGGAAGTGTATGAAAGCATTAATGCGTATAGATGAGGCAAGAGAGGTATGCCTGGATCATAGCAAGTGGCAGTCTTTGGTCTCTGCCTACCCCTCTGGGAAACAGGCGTGATGTTATTTACATATGTATGTATGCACAAGTTTTGTAGTCGATGGAGTTTATTTAATAGCTGCTCAGTGGCGGCCGGATAGCAAACGTCCAGTCTAGAAGTGAAAGGAGAAATTGCGCTAGAGAAATTTTGGTTTTTAGAGGAAGAAACTTACGCAGTTGCTTCAGTGAGTGCGGTGTTTTATATAACATTATGCTAAGTTAGTTGACTATTACAGACCGGACAGGTTGCTCTCAATATATCGGCTAAAGTTTTTGACATGTTTAGAAAACGAGATATAATACCCCGGACATCTGTCCCACGTCGATGTGTGTATATACATATATCGATAGATTGTGTACTTGATTGCTTGGTTCCTGCATGACTGATTGGTAACAGGTGTACATCCGGGAGTTTCTTGTCACTTCTTCTCCCCTTAAGCTAGTTTCCGAAGTGATGGTAGTTTAAATGATGTGCATTTGTTGCCGGTTTGTTGTGTAGGAGCTGGGCCACTTTCGGATGTGCGATGTCTGTTTGAATGTGTGTGTGCATATTTGTATACGTGCGTGTTTGTGTGATGCCCTCGCTCGCGTTCGGAGCCCTGCCGTTATCGGGCGGCCGAACAAGGATTGCATCAGAAAAGACCTATAATAAGCAACCGCAGTCACTGAGACAATCCTTGCTTGTATGGAATGCTATATTCCCAACCCGCGAGTAGCTGCCGGCGTCAAAAAACGACCGTGATAGGTCTTGCAGAGAAGCTAAAATTCTTAAGCAAACTGCATATGGCTTGGACCACGGCTCGCAAAAATAAGGATCCAAATATTTCTGAGGTAAAACGCAAATTAAATGCTGCCTTGAGGTTCAGTAAAAAAGCAACTGCCAGAGCAAAATTCCAATTCATCGGCAAAATAGGTGACTAGCGAGCTATCCTTCTGGGAGTCGTGCTTTCCGGTCACCTGCCAAAGCTGCCGAAGGGAACTTTTGCCAGTCGTCGTTGTCGCCACCACTGCGAAAGACCGATGGTGACTTGGCCCATAGTGCTAAAGAGAAAGTCGATCTACTGGGCAGTCTCTTTGCCTCAAACTCGAATATGAACGATAAAGGCGCTGTACCACCTGGTATACCGTGGTGCGGTAAGACCATGCCGGATATCTCCATAACACAGCGGGAGGCCCGGTGGGCGTTGCTTTCTCTAGACGTTCATAAGTCGAGTGGGCCAGACGGTATACCAGCAGTGGTGCTTAAGCAGTGTGCTCCTGAGTTATGTTATTTTGACTCGGTTCAACGACGAGCTGTGAGAATTGTCGACGATCCTCAACTCGAACCTTAAGACTAAGGAGAGACGTTGCCTCCCTGTGTGTGTTCTACCGCTTGTACAATGGGATGTGTGCTGAGGAATTGTTCGAAATGATGCCCATCGCTATCTCCTACAATCGCACCGCTCGCCCTCTTCAGAGAATTTATCCTCCCAAGGTTTTTTCTAAGGACTACAGTATAGGGTTTGTCAAAAAAGAAGTTATTGGATTTTTGAAGGGTCGGCAACGCGCGAGTGATAACCCTGGTGTTACAAGCGTCGATAGGCCATAGTGACCGCTTACCATCAGACGGACCAGCGTGCTTGTTTGCCACCTTAGTGGTATAAAAAAAATAGTTATATTTTTATATCTTTTATATGTATTTGTATATTTATATATACCTATGTATTAATATACGCCTGTGTATATATATGAATATGTGCATTTTAGTGTATTATCTTTAATATGTATATGAATACCTATTTATTTATTTACATGTTTGTAAAATATAAATATGTATGTCTGTATATATATATATATATATATATATATATATATATATATATATATATATATATATATATATATATATATGTATATGTAAGTACGTCTGCTGTGTAATATAATATGTTATATGAATATTATTTCCTCGGGAGTAACTTTAAATCCCGTCACAGAATAATTGAAAACTTTTAGCGTATCACATGGTGCCCCCCCCCCATGCAATCTGAAAAACAATAGGCAATTGAAATATTACCAGTAGTTTTTTTTTTTTTAATTAAATTTAACATTGTAAATGTTGTTTATTAAGTGTTTCAAATTAGTTTGTAAAGCTAGTTAAAGTTAATTCACTTGACGATTCGAAAGTGTTCTTAGTAACTCATTTCAATAAATATTGTCGACTTTGTACGCACGACTATCCCCAAAAAAGCGGGAAATTTAGTTTTGTACATTTTTGCACAACAAATGGCATATGTTTTACAAACATATATAAAACTAAATTTTTCGCTTTTTTGGGGATAGTCGTGCGTACAAAGTCGACAACATGTCGGTACTCACACAATATTATTTTTGATATTAACAAATAAGTAGTAAAAAGGGGAAATGAAACAAACCTACTCAACTTTTACCTAACTTAATACAATTTCACACTGATTGTTATAACATTTTCTTAAATCTAAACTAGTCCCTATAAGGAAAATAGTTTTTATTGTGTAAATATACTTAATATTAACTTATTATTACGAAACATTACATGACAAAAATTATACATTTTTATATTAATGTTTTTGGATGCAATTTGTGTTGCATTCTTGCAGCGGTGATAACACGATGTAGCGTGCGGTGTTAACATTGCGGAATCGTGGGGAGCTCAAAGTCACTGTGTAGGTCCGCATAACGGACGTACCAGGAGCCTCCGGAGACCGCTCTGAGGAAGCTGTTTTAGAGGGTCTGTAGTTTGTGGAGATAGCGTTTAGACAACGCATTGACGACGCTAGCATATGCTAGTATGGGGCGGATGCAAGTAGTGTAAAGTGTGTCAGCTTATGTCTAAGCGACATCTTACTGTAATTTCCTATCATGGGATATAGACGACAGAGGACAAAAGCGGCTCGGTCTCTTACTATTTTGGTGAGATCGCGGAAGTTCAAACGCCTATCCAGGTTCACACCGAGATATTTGGCCTTGTTTTGCGTGAGTGAGAGGGGAAATGGCCGCGGAGGGCGGCATACGGTAAAGAGAACGGCAGAGCTTTTGTCGGAATTCACTTCGATTCTCCATTTCCGAAACCGTTCACCCAGGGCGGTAATTGCGGATTGGAGTCTCTTAGTGATTCGACTCACTTGCCTATAGGTGGTAAAAATAGCGGTATCGTCTGCAAAGAGGGCTAGTTGGGTACCTATCGTTTTAGGGATATCGTTTTTTACAGAAGGTACAAGATAAGGGCGACCACGGACCCTTACGAGACTCCTGCTTCTAGCGAAAACTCAAATAAGAAATCAATATACGTATGATTGTCCGACAAAAACTAAAAGACCTCCTTCAGATAGCGATCTGCACCCTTGAAGTTTGTGCCACAGTCTGAGCGAATTAAATGAGGGAGACCACGCCGACTGATAAACCGTGACAGACATGCAACAAAGGCCTCCGTAGACAAGGCTGAAACGAGCTCCAAATTCATATCCTTGGAAAACAAACAGACGAAGACGCATAAATAGGCCTTAACCTGTCTAGCATTGCGAACACTTGACGTCTTCACCAAAAACGGACCCGCGAAATCCAACCCAACCTTAGCAAAAGGTCGAGTGGGCCGGACACGATCGGACGGCGAGTCACCCATTTGTGGCTGGGTCAAGGTTCCCTTTAACCTATAACAAGGGAACCATTTAAAAATGACGCTCCGAGCTGCTCGTCTGGCGGACAAAATCCAAAAGTCTCGCTGCAGACAAGCCAGCAATGCGTTGAGACCGGCATGACAGTTCCTAATATGGCGGTCCCTGATCAGCAACTCAATAAAATGACCGCTCTTGGGCAGAGAGGATACCGAGCCCCATAGGGCAATTTTGAGTTACGAAGCCGATCACCCACACTCAAAAACTCCGACTCGTCTAGAAACAAATTAAGACGAGCTAGACTTCCCCGCAATTTCGCGTTCTCTGACGTACATACAATGAGTATTAACTGTAATCGTTTTTGTAATTTATTAACTTATAAAAGTGTATTCGGTGATCAATTTAAATAGAACAATAGGTATCAACTAAGATTGTACCCTAAATCAGAGGTTTCGGCAGTATCGTACCCATTCCTCTTAGATACGACTCTGAGGCGAGATGGATCGATTCGCTCTTCAGTGGGGTCATTGTGCTAGGCCCCAATATCCGTAACCTATGGGGATTCATTTATATATATATACACTCGCGAGCAACCAAATCGACTCAAGCGCTACCTCTACATTCAAACATTGTTCTAAATAAAAGTATACAACATTATAATTAAAATAATATGTCATTTGAAAGGTTGAAACCTAAGATTTTAAAAAAACATCAACACCATTAACTAAAACCAGTACCAACATGTTAATTTGAGCAATTAGGGCGTATGGGACAAATTACTCACTACGCTACCTGCCAGTTGCGATACCCTCTACCCCTATAAAACCCCCGTTACCCTTCAACCCTTTTCAGTTTCCCCACTCTATTTATTAGAGCAAAAAGAAAACCGCATCATCAACCCTTTTCAGTCGCTTATCAACAGTTGACCGATACACATCTCCGCAACCTGCATTCATTGTTTTCAACAAACCATGGATACCCCACCTTAAGAAGCCGCTCAAGTTGTTGCCTTATTGCAACAAGGACTTAGTCAGCGAGTAGTCGCTTCCCAGCTTCACTTGAGTCAGTCTGCTGTATACCGAGTATACAGACGATATTAAGAGACTGGAGCATTCACTCGTAGACCAACAACCAGCCGCCACCGTTATACTTCTGAATGAGACAACCGTTTCATTGTCTCAACCTCCCTGCGAAATCGGCACCTTACGGGTGTCGACGTGCAGGGCGAGTTGAGAGGTATTCGAGGTATAGCTGTGAGCGAGTGGACAGTAAGGAGACGTCTGAAGGAAGCCAACCGTACTCCAAAAAGGTATGCAACGGGCCCCAAATTGACTGCAGGCCACCGGCAAGCTCGGCTGGGACTGTACCATTCGAACACAGATGAGAAGGGCATCCTCACGCTCTTCAGGAGACAAGACTGAAGACGTCCTTGGCTGTGACCTGTTCCTTAAGTTGTGGAGAAACCTCTTAATCCAATCGGTGACACCAACGAGCTTGTTGAGAGAACTGAAACTGCTCAACAGCAAAGACCTTTAACCCCGGCAGAGGGTCCACAAACTCCACAACTGTGTGAGGCCAAGTGTCTTCAGGAGAGGCCAGCCAGTCAGGACCCCACCAGAGCGGGTGATTAATAACTTGCGAGGCAATCAGGGCCCGTTAAGCGCAATCTGTCCATGCCGTGACGGAGTCAAATTGGACCCATTGACCCAAGGTGGATAAGACATGGTTGAGGAGTCGAGTCAGCAATGTAGATCCTGATAACTCCAACTTGGGAATTGTCAAATTGGGAAATGTCAGGACTAACGCCTCCTCCACAGACGAAGCACCCGTACAAATATCGTCTACGTAAGCGTCAGAAGGGAAGACAGCAGCTGCGCGCGGGAAATTCAGACGCTCGCAAACAGCCAAATGTAGCTATAAGCGAATTGCTATAAACGGGCTCGACTTTAGCCCGTAGGTATTGGTGTTGAACTCATAAACGACCAATGGAAAGGCCGGATCCTCTCTCCACAAAATGAGCTGAAACCACCTATCTTCACGGTGTGTCATAACCTGACGGAACATTATTTTAATGTCAGCCACAAATACAACCTGGTGGCGACGAAAACCAGTCAAGATGTCCGAGGTGTCTACCTGCAGCTTAGGTCCCGACATCAGGCAGTCGTTCAAGGATACACCCGAAGATGTAGGCGCCGAACCATCGAACACCACCTGCATCTTACCATTTTTAAAGACGGCGTGATGTGAAACAAAATAATGTCGTTGCCTTCCAACTCGAACTGCGAAACCGACATGTGACCGAGAGATTCGTATTCGCGCATATGGATAATAACCTTTTTTCGGCTATTTTCCAGGAGTCACCCAAGCGCGGACGAGGGGATTAGTAAGGTAGTCGAGTGAAAAGCCGGCCAGAATTTAGACGAACCGTATTGGCGAGAAAATACGACTCGCACTCGTCGTCGACTGGTCGAGTCCGTGACGCCGGGGGGGGGGGGGGCTCTTCGATTTCCCAAAAGCGCTGAGAGGGAGTCAGCGAGCGTGAGTCCCACCTGCAACGACGAATCCGGAGACGCCTGAGCGACGAGAGAATGTGTGGCATAGGCCCATTACTACAGATCCAAGGTTAGTCGGAGCAGCGACCAACCAACCTGGCTTAAGTAACATGGCCTTGTCCAGTCCGAGCAATCCAAGGATATCAGCGCCAAGCAGAAGCTCCACAGGACCAGGTAGGTGGAACCATTCATCGGCCAACTGCAGACCAGACGAGAGATCCAGCACGTCCGTCGGCAGAGGCACCTGAGGGTGATGACCAAAAATATCCCTAGATGATACTGCTTGCTAGGATGGAGCAAGAAGGAAAAGAAAAACGAGACTGTACCCACGACGTTTTCCACCCATAGACCCCCTACTCCAGAAATCCCATGACTCCGCGAACTTAACTGTAAGCGGAGGCGCTTAACCAGCCACAGCGACATAAGACACCCCTGAGCGCCTGAGTCCAAAATGGTGCGCACAACACCATGTCCGTGCCGTGAATGCGCTAGAACCTGCGCGGTGGGCAAAAGAGTTGTGACAGGTGGTAGAGAGACTGGTGAAGCGGCTGCCACGAGTCAACCTCTCGGATGGGCATGCATAAGTCCGGGTGGTGACCCTCACTACACTTTGTACAAGATCGCGGCTGACAACAGTCCTTGGCTAGGTGCTCCCCTAAACAATAATAGCATAGGCCTAGCCTACGGGTCAAAAATCGTTTTCGGTCCACCCCAGATTTTCTGAACTGGTGGCAATCCAGAATGGTGTGTCCCGGTTCATAACACACCTCACACCGTTCAGTCCGTTCAATTGTCAAAATTCTGGGGGGCCGAAACGACCCGGTACCTCGCGATGTCCCGGGACGAGGTTATTGACGGGGTCCAGACGGGGGTTGTAGATGGGGTCCAGACGGGGCCAAAAATCGTGACGGTCCCGATTGTGGCTCGGCGGGTAAATTCTCCAGCTTTCAAAGTCAAAGTCAAAAATGCTTTATTCAAATAAGGATTTTACAATCACTTTTGAATCGTCAAAGTTATAAAATATTATTTTTTGAACCCTCCCACCTTCCCGCCGGTTCACAATGTTGTTGATTTCTACCGAGAAGAATCCGGCAAGAAACTCGATAGTTACTCTTTTAAAAACACTATCAATAATACAAATAAACTAAAATACAATTAATGTTTTATATAAAAAAATTTTAGTCGTACAATTTTATGTTTTTTCCATTTTAATTTGGTTTACCTATGCATCCTGTAATTGAGCATCATCAATCCCAAGGATTTTTATCATTTACATAATCTGAAATATTGTAGTATGCCTTTTTACAAAGTACCTGCTTGATAAAAGATTTAAATTTACTTATTGATAGATTTTGAATTTTATTGGGAACTTTGTTGTAAAAGTGTATACATTGCCCCATAAAAGAGTTACTTATTTTGTGTAGACGTGTATCATGCACCAACAGCTTATTTTTACTTCTAGTATTTACTTTGTGAACGTCACTTTTCTTGCTGAAACTATTGATATTTTTATGTACATATAAAAGATTTTCATATATGTACCTACTGCGACACTAAAGTTAAAATTTTTACTTCCCTAAACCTATCCCTCAGATATATCCTAGATCCTAATTTATAAATAGCACGAATTGCCCTTTTTGTAACAAAAATATTGTATTTACATCAGCAGCGCTACCCCACAATAGGATACCATATGTCATTAAACTATGGAAATAGCTAAAATATACTATTTTTGCAGTGTCGACATCGGTCAATTGTCTTATTTTCTTGATCGCATACACAGCAGAGCTAAGTTTTTTGGCTAGGTTATGAATATGAGGACCCCATTGAAGTTTGGAGTCCAGCGTTATGCCAAGAAAGACTGTTGAATTAACAAGTTCTAATTGCTCGCCATTAATATTAATACATGTCTGTCTCTGACTAACATTTTGTAATGTAAATTTAACACATTTGGTTTTTTTTTCATTAAGTAATAAATTATTAGCGTTAAACCAATTAACAATTTAAGAAAGGGCATTATTTAATTCATTATAACATGTCTGTCGTCTCTTTACTTTAAAAAGCAAAGAGGTGTCATCAGCAAATAAGACAATGTCATGGTTTTTTACATTATAGGGGAGATCATTAATGTAAATAAGAAATAGAAAAGGACCTAAAATTGAGCCCTGAGGGACTCCTATAGTGACTGCTGATCCCGGAGATCTTTCACCGTTGACATATATTTTCTGTACTCTCCTACTCATATAGGATGTCAAAAGGTCGAGAGCTTTGCCTCTAATACCATAGTGATGTAGCTTCCTGATGAGATTTTCATGTTGAACACAGTCTAATGCCTTAGATAAATCACAAAACACTCCAAGGGCGTCATGCGAATCCTCCCAGGCGTTATATATATTTTTTAATAGTGCCACTCCTGCATCGGTTGTGGAACGGCCTTTCATAAAGCTAAACTGTTTACTACTAAGTAGCTCAGTAATACAGAAATGGCTTAACATTTGACAAAGTATGATTTTTTCAAAAACTTTACTGAGTATAGGTAGTATTGAAATAGGCCGAAAATTATTAGGATCTGTTGAACTACCTAATTTAAAAAGGTATAACTTTGCTAAGTTTCATCTCATCAGGAAACACACCACTATCAACACAACTATTAAATATAATGGCTAAGGGTTGTGCTATAACATGAATAATTGAATTTATAGTTTTTACAGAAAGTCCCCAAAGGTCTGTGGTGTTTTTAATTTCTAATGTTTTAAATGTATTAATGATATCCGTAGGACTAATGTTTTTAAATACAAAGGGAACGTTACATTCAGGAACACTAGTTTTTAATAATTTTTCTGCTAAGATTGGACTTGAGTTTAGATGTTCAGTTATTTTGAATGGGATATTCCTAAAAAACTGTTCAAAGGCAACTGCTACCTCAGAATTTGTTTTAAAACTAGCATCATCTACAATCAACTCAAAGTCCTGACAAGAATTCCTAGCTTTACCAGTTTCATTATTTATTATGTTCCATGTAGTTTTTATTTTATTTGTTGAATTTTTTACTTTATGTCTGAGGTGAATTGCTTTTGCAACAAGACAGACCTTTTTAAAGGTTTTTGAGTATTTTTTTAAATATTCCCTAAATATTTGGCTATTATTATATGTTTTTTCTTTATATAATTCATACAGTTTACGCCTACTTTTATGAATACCTGGGGTAGCCTATTCACTAAAACTAAAGCGACTGGAAATAAGTTTCTTTTTTGCAGTAAATATTTTATTATACTCTGTAGTAATAGTGTCAAGAACAGTATTGTACATATCATTTGGGTCGCCATTATAAAGCAAATCTGGAAGTTTATGCATTAAGTTAGATTTAAATGATCCAACCCGTTTAGTTGTTATTGGTATAAATTTAATTTCCTTTTTGGTAATACTATTCTTTCTTTCTAAAACCACTAACTGTCCACAATGATCTGACTCTAGATTGCTTATAATTGATTTTTGAAGTGGTTTTATGTCAGTAAATATATTGTCGATGCAAGTGGCACTGGATACAGCAATTCTAGTAGGTTCACAAAACAAATTATTTAAATTAAAAGACTGAAATAAGGCAAGCAATCTGGTGCTTAATGAGCTATTTTCCAAAATGTTTATATTGAAGTCTCCACAAACAATGATTTGTTTATTGGAATTGCTGATTTTATTCAGCACTTCTTCCATAACTAATTCAAAATTATCATAAATTGCACAAGGCGGCTTGTATACACTCACAACAATGAGATGCTCAACTTCTATACAGGACAGCTCGGCAGTTCGCTCAACTGAGAGGCTCACAATGTCTTTACGTTCCTTAAACTTTAGCTGTTTATTAACTAAAATTAAAGAGCCACCATGGATAGCATTTACTCGGCTGAACGAACTTCCCACCTGGTGATTAGTGAAATTGAACATAAACTGATGGCTGCGTAGCCAGTGTTCAGTGATACATAAAATGTCAATCTTTTGGCAGTTTATGAACAATTCAATTTCTAGTTCTTTCTGAGACATTCCTTGTATATCCTGATGCACCAGGTTCAATGGAATATTATTTTTAGTATGACAAAGTTTATTTTTTGTTTCTGTTTGCATAAAACTTGAGTAGACATAGATTGTTTAATATAATCATTATTAATTATATAATATGCCAAAGTGGTCCTTTGTTGTCTGAAACTTCAACAGCTTCCTAATCTGGTCCTCCAAAAACGACACTAAAGTGTCAAAAGTAGGTATGTGTGACGCCGAGTCATCTCCGTGCAACTGTTCAAAACAAGCTCTGACGTAATGACGTCAATTGCCCAATGGGGCAATTTGCTTAAAACAATGTGCAACACTAAAAATAACCACTCTGTTACAGGGAATTTAAGGCCCCTCAATGCATTTGTCGCCACCAAAAGCAGATCCGACCGCAGCAGGTTAACTGATGACAGTTGAGGAATACCTAAAATGGCAGCTACATGAGTATCCGCAATGCGACGATTATTTTGGTACCACTTCACTAATAACTCCCTGGCTATATTATAAGCGACATAAGTGATGTCCAAATGTTTTATCAAACAGAGAGGCTCATCCCTGATAGACGTCAAAAAGTAACTTAATTTTTGCGAGTCAGATAATTCAATTCGTATGTGCACAATGTTATCAAAAAGTGTGATAAAATTAGTCCACTCATCCAATGATCCGCTAAAATGAGGAATATCCAAAGTTGGCAACCGTTCGTTGCATTTTTGTTCCGAAACCTTCCTACTTGCCGGCTGCGGGCTAGTCTCTAATGTCGACACAGCCTCGTTAACCTCGTCCACTACTAACATACAAAAGTCATAGTCAGAATTTGCCGCCTTAAGGATAGTTTCTTCATCTGTTAACAATAAAATGCCCTTGTATGCTTGATCCAGCTCACTGACTAAGGAAACTGTGTAGCTCTTTGCTTTATTGCAAACATCCGATCATATCGCTTAACGATCCCTAAAACACCTGAAAACCATCGTGTCAGATTGGTTAAAACAGCCTTGTGCTCCTTAATTGATGACGTCATATTATATAATTTAATTAACACACAAACAAAAAAAATTCCTAAAACTAAACCAGAAACACAAACAAACGACTCTGTTTGTTATATATACAGTTTGTTACAGCAACGAAGCAGAAACAACAAAATGGGTGAATTCCTAATTAGTTACACTGTGCGAATGTGTCCGACGAACAATGATATGAGATAAGACCGGTGAACTATACGACGTCACGAATTTTAAATTGTAATTTACTATAAATCCGACGAAAACAAACTAACCGTAAATCTCAGATGATTAGTAATCTGACTAAATTGTGGTCTGAACCACGCTCTGCTACCAAAAACTGGATCGTAAAAACTGGGCCAACGCAGGCCTTAACTAATTAGGTCACAAGTTAAAATTACAAAGACTTACCCCTTTTTGGCGTTTTATGTTTTTTATAAAAACGTTTTTAGTGTACGATTGTATGTAGTGTGTATGTGAATGTCTGTATTGTGTTGCTCTGGTTCACAATAGCTATAAAATAATAAATTATATCGAAAAACAACAGCCGCGACCTTTCAACCAAAGATTATATGAGTGACGAACTGACGGGCACGCGCACAGAGTAAGCTACGATCCGACCGCATAATTTTTACCGAACACTATGTATTTTTTTCACATTAAGTATATTAATTTTCTTAATCCTACCATATTCAACTATATTTTACTTTCTATTCCTCACTGACATAATATTTTTTCCTTCCAATTGTTTTGGTTTGAAAAGAAAACTCCTTTTTCCTTATAATAAAAAATGCCTAACACGTGGAAGTTTTACTAATAAAAAGACTATATCTTTTCCACTTTCCCTAAAATCCTATTAGGTATCTCCGACCTGTTACAGTACCTACATACAATAGTTATTAATCAATCATTTAATTAAGCTAAATATATGTTTTTTTAAGAAAACAACATAATATTTTCAAGAAATCAAAAAGTTAACTTGCTACCAGCTGGTAATAAACAAACATGGCGATGAATGAATATGCTATTTCTATCTTTTTTAATACGTAAAAATCATAGAGGAAATCTATCATTTCTGTATTAAAACTGCTAGTCTAAGACCAATAGTTACAAGATATAGCTCTTTCTAATTAGACAACTGTTATCCGAAATACAGAGCTTAATGTGAGATCTATCATTTTTGCACAGACTAATTATCTACAATTGATTGTAGACAAGACTGAGATTTACGGCTTTCAGCTTCCTTAGGCGATACGAAATGACAAAATAACGTCAAAATAGAAAGAGGACGCAAAAGCCGACGCGTTAGGCGATCGAGCCCAAGATCTCCGCAACTATCAATAGTTAGAAATAGGCAGAAACGAAAGAAGTAAGTGAATGTTAATCCATACATTTGACAGATAAACCCTATCGCCTAAAAATTTCAACGTGGCGAACCCGCTTTCATGATCCGACAAAAGAGATTATAATCATCATAGACAATACACTATATTAAAAGGAATAATAAATAATCACTACGTTTTAGATCCGACCATAGTATATTATTTTCTCTTTGGATCCAACTTGAAAGCAGTAGCCTCCTTTAGTCCTTTTTAATATTCTACTCTTTGGCAGCGATAAATATGATGTTACAAATAAAAAATAATTAAATTTTAAAGTAAGACTTAACTGCACTAAATTTCATAATATAATTTTGATTTTCAGAGATTATCATTTGATTTGTCATTTTTAGCACATATAATATGTACAAACTAGCACATTCTGCTATTCAGCTGTGCATTATGAATTAGTCAGAAAAGCAATTTTATATACACAGATAAATCTAACCCACTTACTCTACTTTTTTACCAAAGAAATATTTTAATTTTTGCCCCTAAAACTTTTATTTTGTTTCATATTTTCGTGAACTAAGGCTAGCATATTCTATGCAGGTTAACATCATATATAACTGTGCCTTTAAAGTCAAACTGCCTTTGTGACAGACAGATAGACACAACTGAGTTATTTACTGTTTAGTTTTATGTTGTTTCTATATTTCAGTTGTTTCTGCTCCCACTACCAACAATTTACTCAACGAAGCAAAAAGATCACCGGACCACCGCAATGAAGCGACTACGCCAGTCACAAATAGAAAAGGTATAATTATTATTTTTGGGGTCACCTAAAATATCAAACTTGGTGTGTTCTTGATTACAAAAATGATAATGTCCTAAACAATCTTAGTGATTATTAAAGACTGATTTTTAGGGTTCTGGAGATTGGTCTGTCTGTCTAGAAAGCTATTATTTATTTAAAGAGCTCGTGGCTTGCGTCTATCGAAAACGATGTGCGAAGTTAAGCAACGTCAGGCGTGGTCAGTACCTGGATGGGTGACCGCCTAGATTAGTTTGTTAGTTGTGTCACAGATAAACTACATCCCATAGAGCAAAATGTATAATAGCTACATTATTTGGTCCCTTTCCGGTAGATGCCACTAGAAGCCGTGAATAGCTAGCGATATCTTGGGCTGTAAATAAATTTACTGGGCACACTAGTAAATCGCCATTTATTTTTTGATATTTGTTGGAACTATTTTTTTTTTGTAAGTAATGAGTCCCCATAGTTATACATACAATAGGTAGTAATAAGTTCATGAATTTAAAAAATCATAATATCTGATGAGCAACTACGGAACCCTACACTACGCGTAGCCCGCCACGCACTTGTTTTTACCTAATCTAATTTATTTTAAAAGTACAGTTGTGGTGTTTGTACAGAAGTCTGTCTGTTTTACCATCCGTCCATGCATATGTCACAAAAATTTTTTTGTAGATTATTAAATCGAGTTTGCTCTAGAGACTACAGGTTCTTCAAAAATGGAGTTTTAAAGGTTGGAGTATTAGTTTTTTAAAGAGTCGGCAACACGTGAGTAATACCCCTGGTATTGCAAATATCTATAAGCTACGGTAACCGCTTAACATCAGGTAGGCCTTCTCGGTATTAAAAAAAACCCTAAAGCACTATAGTTGGGCGCATGTATACAGAATCATACTCTTACTCTTGAAATATTTTATGTCTTAGCGGAAACAAATTCAATATTATGTATTCTTTCCACTGCTCGTAAGTACTGAAATTCAAAACTTTTTTATTCAATTAGGTTAAGTAATTAACACTTTTGAATCGTTAAATTATTTTCTTTCCTTATTGGTATCCGGTTCACAATGTTGATTTCTATCTAAAAGACACCGTCAAGAAACAAATTCATATTGAATGTGTCATTAAAATATATTCCCCTAAAAAACCTGTCTCCTCATTATGTCTTCTTAAAAACCCAGTTTAATTGGTTGCTCTGTTGCGACGCTTAGCAATTTAAATACAGAATCAAGATTTAACATTGTTAAAATTATTACTATGTAATTTTCAGGAAATACGTCATCCAGACCTAGATGCAGGATTGCAAAATCCATTAATACCATGACTCCGAAATGCAGAAAGATTTATAGAAGATGTCTTGAAGTGGCAAAATCAAAACGTCTACTAACATACTCTTTTAAAGAAAAATTGCAGAGAGCAAAAGAAATTAATAATAAAACTTCATTCAAATTTTTTATTGAAAAACTATCGCCACAAGCGAAAACATTTGTAACAATGCAAATAACTCAATGTAATAAACATATCAAAAGGAGACGATTTAGTGATGAGGAAAAACTGTTGTCTTCTCTTTCATCATCATCTTTTTTGAAGCAGAGCCCAAAAATTTATAGATTATTGCAAAAAATATTTGTATTACCTTCAACAAGAACTCTTAATAAATTTACTCAGAACGTGCAGATAAGACCCGGTATACAAGATCCTATATTTCAACAGTTGAAAGAAACTGTCAAAAATTGGGACAGTAAACAGAAACTGTGTTCAATTGTTTATGATGAAATTGCATTGGTTCTACACTTAACTTTTGTGGAATCACATGATTTTATAGACGGCTTTGTAAATTTTGGTCAAGAGCGTCCAAAAAAATTTGCTGACCATGCATTGGTGTTCATGTTCAGAGGCATTTGCGGGCGTTGGAAACAATCTGTTGCATAATATTTTTGCAAAGGGACTACGCCCGCGATAACCCAGAAAAATATACTAAAGGACATTGTCAATGCAGTTACTAAAACTGGATTACAACCTAAAGTGTTGATTTGTGATCAAGGATCAACATTCCAAACAGCTCTTAAAAAGTCTTCAAGAAGAAACAAGGAAGAATCAAGAGTCAGTCAACAGATACTCTGGTAAGATTTTTATAGAATAATAATTTATAAATAACACAACACCATCTTTTTTTTTAATGCCACTAATGTGGAAAACAAGCTTACGACCCACCTGATATGAAGCGGTTACCAGGAGCAGTATTTACGCGTTGCCGCCATTTTATTCCAGACTAAGCAAAACTTGTATGTACTATGGGAATCAGACACAAATACTTATAATACTCTTTATTTTGTTAATACATACATAATTATGAATTTTAATAACACCGTCCATCAGATTTTAATATTAATTTAATATTAAATATTTTAATTTACTATTAACCATGGCATTGATAAAAAAAATGTTTCGCTTGAATACGACTTCAATCAGTCATTACATGATGATAAACAAATACACTAACGATAATTTATATATGTGTCAGGGTTGTTGTAAAATTTCTGGTATTGTATAGGGTTTCATATATCCATGTAGATACCACGGCTTTTACAATAACCCTGTGACATAATAAAGATTAGATAAAGTTAAGCAGATACTTTACCATTCATTGATTATAAAGCTTATCTACTTGAACAGATGGACTAAAGTTTAAATTTTTATTTTAAAGACACATGTTTCAAAAGTCTATAACCATAATTTTTGACATTTAATGTAATGATATACTAAAATACATCATTTTTTTATTACAATTAACAAGATTTTAATAAATAATTATCTAAACTGACCAACGAGCATGTCATTCCCGATAAAATAAGGAAAATAAAAGTAAAAAATTGCACTCAAGTTTTGAGTGAAAGAACTAGTTTTTTTTTTTTTTTTTTTACCATTAAGGTGGCAAACAAGCCTACGGTCCGCCTGATGGTAAGCGGTCACCGTAGCCTATGGACGCTTGCAACACTAGGGGCATAACTCGCGCGTTGCCGACCTTTCAGAAATCTAATAACTTCTTTTTTAAAGAACCCCATACTGTAGTCCTTAGAGAAAACCTTGGCAGGGAGCTCATTCCACAACCCAAGGGTTCGCGGGAGGAAGTTTCTGGTTCCAAAGTGTGAGAATGAATTCCCTGTCGATGGCGAGCGGTGCGATGGTAGAAAGTAGCCGTGGGCATCATTTCGAACAATTCCTCAGAACACAATCCATTGTACAAGCGGTAGAACACACACAGGGAGGCAAAGTCTCTCCTCAGACTTAAGGGCTCGATACCGCAAGTGAGTTTGGGATCGTCGACAATTCTCACAGCCCGTCGTTAAACCGAGTCAAAAGGGCCAAGCTGGTATCCGGGTGCACCCGCCCAGAGATGGCAGCAGTACTCCATATGGGGGCGGACTTGCGACTTGTAAAGTAGCAACCTTTGCCCCGACGTGAAGTACTGCTTCGCTTTGTTGAGTACACCAAGTTTTTTGGACGCCAGCTTTACCTTGTCTAGCAAATGATCTCGGAACTGAACATCGCTGGAGATGTCAACGCCAAGGATCCCAATGCCAATTGGAGATGGAGAGGGTAGTGTTCTGGAATTGTGGGACTACAGTGAATGGGGTTTTCTTAGCGGTGAACGCGCAGACTTGTGTCTTTGAAGGGTTGAATCGGACCAAGTTTTCGCGCCCCCAGTCAGAGACCTTGGACAGACCGATCTCGATTTTAGACACAAGTTCTTCACGCTTTTCCTCCACAACGGAACGTGGGATGCTTGCACGGCCCGTGTAATAAGCGTCTCCAGTTCTGTCATCTGCATAGCAATGTATGTTGTTGATGTCCAACATATCATTGATGTGCAGTAGAAACAGCGTAGGAGACAGCACAGAGCCTTGCGGGACACCAGCATTAATGTCCATGCTATCAGAGCAACTACCGTCAACTACGGCTCGTATGCTTCTGCCGGACAAAAAGCTAGCCACCCATTTGCACAAACCCTCGGGCACTCCGTAAGAAGGCAACTTCGATAGAAGACCCCGGTGCCAGACCCGATCGAACGCCTTCGCTATGTCTAGGCTACATGCCAATGCCTCCCCCTGACTCTTAATGGCTAGTGCCCATCGGTGTGTGAGATACACTAGAAGGTCACCAGTTGAGCGACCGTGGCGAAAGCCATATTGACGGTCACTGATCAGGTCGTGTTTTTCTAGGTATCTCAAAAGCTGTGTGTTGATCACACGCTCCATCACCTTGGAGAGGAGAGAGGTTATAGCGATAGGCCTGTAATTCGATGGATCTGATCTATCGCCTTTTTTGGGCACCGGGTGCACATTCGCAGTCTTCTATGAAGACGGAAATTGCCTAGTGTGGTAGGAAAGCGTGAAGAGGCGCGTGAGTACAGGACATAACTCAGGAGCACACAGCTTAAGCACCACTGCTGGTATGCCGTCTGGCCCACTCGACTTATGAACGTCTAGGGAAAGCAACGCCCGCCGGACTTCGCGCTGTGTTATAGAGATTTCCGGCATGGTCTTACCGCACCACGGTAAAGTAGGTGGTACAGCGCCTTCGTCGTTCACATTCGAGTTAGAGGCAAAGAGACTGCCCAATAGATCGGCTTTCTCTTTTGCACTGTGGGCCAAGTCACCATCGGTCTTTCGCAGTGGTGGTAATGATGACTGGCAGAAGTTCCCCTCGGCAGCTTTAGCAAGCGACCAGAAAGCACGACTCCCAGAAGGATAGCTCGCAAGTCGCCCACTTATTTTGCCGATGAATTGGAATTTTGCTCTGGCAGTTGCTTTCTTACTGAACCTCGAGGCAGCATTTCCAAGTCCAAGCCTCATACGCAGTTTGCTTAAGAGTTTTAGCTTCTCTGCAAGACCTATTAAACCACGGTCGTTTTTTGACGCCGGCAGCTACTCGCAGGTTAGGAATGAAACATTCCATACCAGCGAGGATTGTCTCAGTGACTGCGGCTGCGCAGACGTCAGGATCTTCTGAGCTATAGCAGATCTGCCTCCACGGGTACGATGCATGCTTCATTACACTTCAAGATATGGGAAGCAATCATTTCCGCTCCTTCTTCGTTTTGCAAATATTTGGAAAAGACCAACCCTTATACTTTCTTTATGTCTGTTCGTTCGTCCGTATGTCACAATCTGCTATATTTGACTGAATAGCAAAACAGTGTAATGGAAAAAGCCGGACAGGTGCAAGTCTGACTCGCGCACCAAGGGCTCCAATAGCACTAAATGCTCCAACGAAAAGATAAGTTGGATTGAAGGACGACCTTTTTTATTTAGTTTGATTCCATCAATCTGGCAAAAAGACCTACGGCCCACCTGATGCTAAGCGGTTACCATAGGCAACACCAGAGGCATAATTCGCCTGTTAAAATATTTATGTATAATGTAACTACAATGTAACAATATTCGTATGGTTTTTCTTCACTTTTGCTGTGTATAATAATAAATAAATACGTATTTATTTTGTATGGAACTTTTTTTTTTATAAAATTTACAAAACTATTTTTCTGACGTTACCAATGACGAACTGAAGCAGAGGTTTTCGTTTGAGGCAGTCAGTGAAATTCAGGTGGTATACACTCACACTCACTATATATATATATAGGCATATTGTAACGCTTACGTTAAAACTTCGGAGTAAATAAAATATTTCATAAAAATAAAACTTAATAAATTTAATTATAAACCCTTAATAATATTAAAACTTAAGCTAATTAGTTCATAACACTTAAATCTAGTTTATATTTTCTATATCTAAACAATATAACAATTAATGCTAAAATACAAAAATAAATTTAATAATACTCACTAGCAAATAAATAATACACATTAAACATAGAATAAATCTTTTAAAACTTATAAAGGACAAGTAAATAAATTCTATTAGTAGATATCTAATCACCTAATCGTCATCGCCCGGCTACCTCTGAACCGGTTTGGCGAGTTTCGTGCTCGCGCCGCTCGGTCTAGCTTCCTCGACCACACTCACACCTTACCAGCTATCGGCAAGATATGCGACTTACATTTTGTATTAAAGATAAGATTTTTTACCTTATACTAAATTTCTTCTAAAAGTAGTTCTAAATACTTACTAGTGAAAAACCCCAAAACTATAGGGGTTTTTTCAACTCTTCTAACGAAGCCGGTGAATACAACCACTAGAACTCCCTCTTGACGCCTGCAGTGTACCGGCAGGCGACTTCTATCTTACCCTGCTGCCGCCGCCTTGGTGAACTTCGACCCGCAGGGAAGCCTATCATTCTACACTTAAGTAGACAATCCGCGATGCAATTCGAAGACCATTGGTAGTCAGAGTAAAGAACCCCGACCCTTCTAATTCGATATAGTCATTATTACTTACCTCAACTTACCTTTATTAATATAATTATTTCTTTCTAAACTCATTTTTTTTTATTATAAGGCTTTAAATATTTATAAGGCTCTTTAGAGATTTAACTGATTTTAACAACTGCCTAAATGAGTTTCCTCAAAATCGGGATATTGTCAAAAACATTCGGGCAGAATTTTTTAAAACTGCTGTCGTTGACTGGTTTGGGTGTCCAGTCCACCACTCAGAAGCAGTAAATTATTTTGTCACTTTAGTTTGTCGCATACAAGTCCATCACTGGTGTAATATTATTAATAAAATGTGACAAGGAGACTAGTCCCCAATATGTCATCCATTCAAAGCTTAGCTTTAAAAAAATATAAGTCAATTAGAGCTAAAAAAGTAAAATCTGGATCTTATTGAGCTTTCTTATACAAAGTCAGTGTTGATTACTTTATTTATGTGACTTTTTTGTTTCACGGTACCGCTTCTGATCTTAGTTTTTAATAATATTTTTGTAATTATCTTGTATTTTTTATAATTTTATTGTAAATACGTATAATATATTCATTTATGATTTCTGTAATAAAACTGTTTTACTACCATAAATTGTAAATATGTTTACAACTTCCTATTAAATTTTAATGGAATGTCTGATAATATTCTATTGTAAATATTATAAATATGTATAATATGTTTGTAATGCCTTTATAAAAGTCTGTTTTTACCATTGTAAATACTTATTGTATATTCATTGTACCTCCTGTAACCTGTAATCAAATCAATCGTGTATTATTTATAAGAATTTTAGGGACTTATATATGTTATTTATACTTAGTATTATAATGAAGCTGAAGAGTTTGGTTGAACACGCTAATCTCTAGAACTATTAATTAGTCTTATTAAAAAATCTTTTTTGCATTCGATAGCTTACAAATTCTTACGAAGGATTTTAAGATATTTTTAGTCCGATAGGTGGCGCTGTGATGAGTTGCGCAGGTGAAACCGTTTTGGGTACTAGATAATGTATACACATACTTACATACTTTTTTGTGAGTACATACATACATAATAGTCCCAGATTCTGGATAAACATGAATATTTGTATTGTAAATCACATTAGTCTTTGACTTATGCGCAATCGAACCCACGCTCCTTGGTTTAGCAGGCAGGAGCACTACCATCTGTTGTAAGATAAAAAGTTTAATAATCAAGTATGGTATTTATTACCTACTATATGATGATTAAGCTCCTTAGATTAACTTCAGTTTTAATATATATTTTAAATCTATAGTTATTTTTTTTTAAATTTTATTGTCAAATTATTTTATTCAATAAATATTACTAGACTGTTGCGTATATTAATTTATTTTGTTAATAAATAATACTAATTATGCACAAACGACTGATTGCTAAATTTGTTTTTATCAAATCCTTGAATGTACAACTGTTTCACTTATACACATTGAAGTATATTATATGTTAAATAAAATTTGAATTAGTTTTATATTATGATTAAGCTTACTTCAGTTTTAATATATATTTTTTATTAAATCTATAGTTGATTTTTATGGTAATTTTATTGTCAAATTATTGTATTCAATAAATATTGCTAGACTGTTGCTTATATTAACTAATTCCTAAATTTGTTTTTATCAAAACCTTGAATGTACAACTGTTTCACTTTTACACTTTGAAATATACGTTTTTAATGAAATTTAAATTAGTTTTATTTATGCTGCCTTTCCACTTTACTTTTATTTAATTCAATTCTTCAATGAAAGTAAAAATAGGTGAAATGTCGATATCGATATATTATAAACTAGTACACCACTATTTGTCGATATAGTGTCAATGTGACTGACATCCCTAAAATAGCGACGACAGCGCCCTCCTTCACATTTCATCATATGCCGGAACTATTTTATAATGACCTCGCCGCGGCTTTGGCTGATTCCCATCTGTCCCTGGACATATACTATTATCTGTGTTTGGCAGTAGCTCTTGAGTTCCTTTTTAAATGTAAGTGTGCTATCCGTAGCCAAAGTAAATATTTACCGATTGTCATACCTAATACGGTAATTATAAAATTTGGTACAATTTTATTAGTAAGGTTAAATGGCGCGTATATTACTGCTCATTGAAGCCGAAGAAGAGAGGCAGAAGAAAATGCAGTCGCTACGCAGGAGACAGCTGCGGGAAGACAGCACGCCAATGCTCTTGCCAGAGCGAACGTTCAAGGACAACTTTCGTCTGGGGAAAGACGATTTCAAGAAAATTTGCGAGGACATAATGCCTTTTTTGCATCCATCGCAAAGAACAACAGCGATCAAGCCAGAGATCAAGGTATTTATCAATGCAATAGATTAGTAGTAGTGATTTATAAACCATTAGACTTTATTATTATAAGTATCCCATTGCACTGTTGTTACAGATCTTAGCTGCATTACAATTTTATGCAACTGGCTCGTACCAAAAAACTGTAGGTAATAATTTTAGTCTTGGCTTGTCGCAGCCATCTATGTCTGATTGTCTCGCAGAGGTGACTGATGCACTCAACCAACCACAAATCTTGAGAAAATATATCAGTTTTCCAAGATCAGCAAATGAACGTGATGCAGTTGCAAGAAGGTAAGATATTAATGTTTGGTATACTAACCTACTTGCTCTTAAAAAGTCTCACTTAGGATATATTCTTGTAGATTCAATGACCAATTTGGATTTCCCGGGGTACTAGGATGTATTGATGGCACCCACGTTGCTATTATTCGTCCGAAGGACCATGAGGAGGCATACTTCAACAGAAAGTTGTACCACTCGCTGAACGTGTTAATGGTATGTTGTGGTAGTCACTGTCTGGGTTTATTTATAGCACTACTAATTATCTGCAGTGATAAAGGAAATGAAATCTCAATTTAGTAGGTACAATTACATATTATTATCACATTAGATTACTCTGTAGTTTACATAAGTTTGGATAGTATTTTATGTCAACTGCACTAATATGTAGTAAAAACATGTTCCATTTGTATTGTTTTAACTGTTATTGCATATAGCTTAAGTATGTGAAGGTACATAGGTATGTCCCAAGGAATCTTAGGCCCCTAAAATTAGTTTTTTAGACCTATTGAAGAACCATGGTGTTAGCCAAAGAGTTAATTAAATTTAAAAGCATTTGTTGGTAGGTATTAACACTTAAAGAGGTTAAATGTCTATAGTACAAATTCTTGTATCACTCTGAGAGATTGTTATTGCTACTTTAGCAATCTCCTAGCTCTTTTATAACGATTTGAACAATTATGTAACTTTTAGCCAGGTATATATTAGGGTTATACAATGCTATATCACCCAATTTAAGCCCTCATAAGCACCTTAAAGATTGAATTAGCACTTTAATGCACCTCTTTTTATCCTTAATTCATTGTCAAACTGTTTGTATGGATACATACATGTAGTCAGTTACACTAATGTTTCCTTACAAAGTTCTTGTTTTCAAAATGTATTCTTATTTAGAAGTTGATTATTGTTGATGTTTTCAGATATGTGATGCGGATTTACGCATCTTGCATGTGGATGCGTCATTTGGTGGTGCAAGTCATGACTCACATGTTTGGAATATTTGCCCTGTGAAGGCGGGAATGCAGAGACTCCATCAGATGGGTCAAATCTTCTGGTTCTTGGGTAGGTGCTGTCCGTTATAAATCAATAATTGAACTAATTACTAATTGATAAAAATATTAAATTACTATTCATATTTACACAGGTGATTCCAGCTATGCTCAGCGTCCATGGATGATGACACCCATCCTTAATACTTCTCCGGGCAGTCCGGAGGAGCATTATGCAAACAGACATGTGCAGACTAGGAATGTAGTGGAGAGATGCATTGGTATCTTAAAATCGCGATTCCGTTGTCTTTTGGCGCACCGAAAGATGCACTACACTCCTGAGAAGGCAGGGAAAATGGTGAATGCTTGTGTTGTTCTACACAACCTCATCTTCAACTCACGTATCGAGATCGACGAGGAGGCCATACGCCGCGATCGCGAGCTACAGCCGCATGAAGCATTCCGTCCGCTTGCACCTGCCGGTGGCGGACGTGACCCTGGCACCTGCCCAATGAGACAGGCTGTTGTCAACAAAATGTGGAACGCTCATATGGGCAACAATTGAAGAGGTAGTCTATACTTATAATAAAATTGTAACAGGCCAATGTCTATGTTTATAGATATTGAAGACAAGTTAATATTTTTTAATATTTAGAATTCTTGTCTGTCTGTCTATTTTTGTACATAAATGTCGCAAAAACTACTGCATAAAATTATTTTTTTTACGAATGTTTTGCGTGGTAGAGCTATGTATGATATACCTGCTGTGCAGCGAACGTGGGTTTGATTCCACCACTAGTCTGGGTGTAAGTATAACAGCTACAAAACCAAAAGTAATTGTAATTATCTGGTTTCCATAGAACAAGCTTTGCTTTTTGCTTATTGCTTAAAAAAAATAAGCAATAAATTAAAAATAAAAAAAAATTTAGGCAAGAGAAGGCACGTCGTGGTGGATGGCCATTTTTCATTTTATTGTAACATGCAGTTACTCTTTCTTCTACTGCTTGTATTGTTTCTCATTCAAAGTATGCTGGGCCCGTGATTCTAGATATGTAGCAGGGCAAGTTATTAGGTACAATGAAGTGACTGCCAATGCTTGTATCCTATGATCCACAATACAAACAGACTAAGGAAAAACTCATTTGTACCACAGATTTGAAACATGTAATTAATTTGTTACAGTGGAGCGTTGGGATAGAGGAGCGTCGGCTGGCCTTGGACGAAAAGCTGCTGGTGTTGGACAAGGCACGCATGGCGTTGGACAAGGAAAGGCTGGAGCTCGACGGAGCTCCAAATAAGACTGGCCGCAGAGGTCACAGTCAGTATCTCTTTATCGCCGCCCGATCCCAAGGTGGGCCGACTGACCGAGCTTGGGATGCCGAGTCTCATGCCGTTGCGCAGCCGGGCTGTTCCCCACTGCAACCGTACTACATCGCCAGTTCGTATCGAGGTGGGCAAACGGCTGTGGCTAGGCTAATGTCACCACCAAAACTAATTCAAGCCCTATGCCAGACGCCTCCAGTCCCGCCTCAGGTACTGTGCCAAATTTAATAACAATGATTTTATGACATTCAATGTCTTTAAAATCCACGGGCCCTCTGCAGCTTCTCCAGAAGTCTATTAAAGTTTGATAACGACGACATGCCCTCTATGGATGAAGTCATTAATTTCATTAAAATTGCAGGTCAGCTGAGGCGTGTTGCGGCCGCTCCATGCCAGTGGAGGAGCAGCTCATCAAAGTGCTGCGCCATGTCAACGGTAGATGAAGAGTGAATTGTAGTAAATAGTTTGTCTTAGATTTTACTAAAAAAACATGGGGATAAGCTTACAATAATTCGCATTCAGCAGAAAATTAGAACGAATGTTCGGAACACCATTATAAATAAATTGTAAAGTCCTACATCTCCAAAAAATATTAATAGTCAAAGTTTGCAGATATGGGTTTTTTTTTTTATTTTTTATCCAAATGGTAAGTTTATCATTAGGATTGGTAAGACAAAATTGTAAATTACGCAATTATCTATAAAGTTGTTCTTACACTTTTTTTCTAAGCATCAGATGATTCATCATTTCCAATCTTACTATTTTTTATTGAATACAATATAATTTAATTAAAAAGGACCCACAATACATTGTGGAATAGGCCTACCGGGGAAACCACGTTAAAACAAATGTAAATAGCTATAAGCTAAATAAAGATTTTAAAAACATAGAAAGGATTGCAGGATTTTATCTCAGCTTTACTAATTTATTTATATTTGTATTAATTTGTCTGATTTGAATTTTTTATTTTAATTGTGTAAACTGCAATTTACCTTATTCTTAATATCAGCTTTCCACAAGACTATGATATATGACAAAACTGGCTAAGTGCGTGTCGTAGACACATAAAGTTAGGGTTCCGTAGAATGAGAATTATGTCTAATATCTATCGCAAACTTATGAGTAACATTTCATGACACATCTCATCTGGGCGCTTGCCATTTGTTACTTCGAGTCCCCCAAGCGCCGCTTACTCCAATATGTATTTCGAACGTAAACATTGTTTTTCATTTAGTAATTATTATTAACAAGGATGTTATAATATTGTTGTAATAAAGATAAAGGAACCTCCTAACTGAATAAGGTATCTTACGTCTGTGACAAAAATAAAGGCATTTAAGTGCTTCTTTACCAAGTAATTTTTTTGATCAATGTATCAGTCATAAAGAGTAGTAATGTCTCAATACTTATAATTTAAAATTTGAGTCATAGGGTTATTAAAGAGTAAAAATTTCTTTGAATGGCAAACTTTCACACATGCATTAGTTTACAGTATTCTGTGATGCATATTGTTCCACAATTTTCACGATTTGTACGGCGTGTAATATCCTTGGTAGGTGTAGTATATTAATAATAATAAAGAAAAGTCTGGGTGTGCTTTTGAAACATTTATTTTGAACACTTATTTTAAAATATAATTTTTAAAACAAACGTCTTATTATTTCGACAAAACAATGAAAAATAAGTTAACAGACTTCAAAAAAATGATGTTATCAATTTTACATGTATGTATAAAAGTAAATTGTAAATCCACAAACGTTCTTTCGGTTTAGTCCTTCCTTTTTTTGGCCTCCTCCACTATCCTCTCTCTCTCTTCCCCCTATTCCGTCCCTTCCCCCAAAGATTTGTAAATAGACTTGCTGAAAGGTCTATCCGCCAAGTTAATCTTATCTTTCAGACGTTGCTTCTCGTGGTTCAATTTTTACATTTAGACATTAATTAAAACACTTTACTAACAGAGATTTACATTCCAGAATCAGGTAATTACTAGTTAATTATTTGAAAGCATTTGATAATAATGATTGAAGAGAACTGCAAGAATCAGAGAAAAATATAGTTTTATTTAGTTTAAATAACAGAATATATTTAATAGCTTCTAAAATAGCTATACTCACCAGTGTACACTGATGTCTCAGGAGGACATTTGATGTTTTGGACAATATTAAATTTTTTATGAAATATACCTACACCAACACACCCTAAAGGATCAGATTTTGAGGCATCTGTAAAGATTGAATGCCAGTCAGACCAATGTTGATCCATGATGCGCTCAAAGTGGTTTTCGGCAAATTTGTTTTATTTTTGGATGTCGATGTTCAATAGTACAGTAGGTTTGTATGTAATAGATGTAAAAGGTAATTCATAAATAGGTAAAGAAATAGACCTATGTGTAGGGAACCTTAATTGCTGAATGCTCTGATAGCTTTTAACCAAGCAAGGAGTAACTTTTTGAGACCAATATGGAATTGAATAAATAAATCGGGACAGCGATTGTAATTTTAGAAATATTGGATGGGATGCAAATTGATAGCAACTAAACAAAAATCTATCACATAAATACTGTCTCCTAAGGGACAAAGGCGGGTCTTCACTTTCAAGTTGCATGGCATTAACTAGCGAAGATTTCATTGCACCTAAAATTATTCTTAAGGCTCTGAACTGAATTTATTTAATTTGGACTTGCATGTTTTATTTGCAGTTCCTACAAGAAACGATGAGTAGTCTATGACTATAGCATTGTATACTAATTTCATAGTGTATGGGTGAGAGCCCCACCAAACTCCTGCCAGGCAACGGAGTATATTAATGCTCTTTTCACATTTATCAATAGTATAATTGACATGGCTAACTCCAGATAGTTATGAGTCAAGGATAAAACCTAGAAATTTGATTTCATTTAAAACGGAAATGATAGTTTTAGATGATTCGGCTTACAATTTAATATTATTCTCATGAATGAATTTAGAAAGTATGTGTAGTACGTCTGAATCAAAATTAGACATGATAAATTTAACATTAGAGGGTAAGGGGATGAATTTTGACAATGAGTTATATAAAGATGATTTATTATACAGAGGACAACAAAATAAAATGTGGTTAAAGGATAGAGAGTTATCCTTGACCCTGATTTTTTTAAGGAAAACGGGCACAGCGGAATCCAAATCGTATACGGCATAAAATTGATGTAAAAAGCTTGCTAAATTTATACTTCAAAAACCATGGTTTCAAAGGAATCTCTGTCTAAATTTTCGAATATGTCATTATCTTTCTGACTGCTTTCCTTCAATTATTTGGACCAATCAGAATGTAGTTATTTTTGGTAGGTTTATTAAATCATGAGTGTAGTGTCAAGATTCAGCTTCTTTGACCACTTGATCCGCTTTTTCATTGCCAAAAATTCCTGAATGACTTGGAATCCATACTAGATTTACTAATAAACCCTGCTTGGAACATTGAAACGAAAGTTCTTTTATTTTGAAAATAATAGAGTTATAAGCTTTAGACGAAAAGTTGTCTTTAATTATTAGTTGAAGGCTACTTAGGGAATCTGAAAAAACCAACGTTTTTTTTAGGCGAAATAGCATCAAGTATTTTATGGCTTCTAGAATCCCAATACATTCCCCCGTAAAAACTGAAGCTTCAGGGGGGCATTTATTTTTAACAACGATATCATAATTATAATATGAAAAAGACTTATTCCCACACAACCTAATGGATTTAATTTTGAAGCATCTGAAAAAGTATGTGACCATCCGTTCCATTTTTCGTCAATAATTCTTAAAAAATGTTTGTTAGCAAAATAATCATCTTTTTCTATCCCAAAATTAAAAATAATTTTAGGCTGAAATAAAATAGTTTCCAGTGAATATTCATAAAATGGCAATTGAGGAAGATGGAAAGTTGGGGATTTTAAATTCATTGATTGATTGATTGATTTATTTAATGGCATTCGTTTAGAAACACATAGCCACCATCAGTGTTACGTCAAGATAAAATTTAAAAATAACGGAGTACTAAATCTTAAGCTGCTGTTGGATTACCTGAAAATAAGGAAAAATATTTTGTTTTATGATCTACACTATACTACTACTATTATTATGAATCATACATAGTCAATTTTAAATATCAAAAATATACCTATAGTTTTATGTTGTTACTGATGATAAATAATGACAGTATGTTAATAGTAACTGGATTAAGATGATGCAACATAAACTCAATTGACAATGGTAGTGGGATCTTATTATCTACTAGTGATTTATATAAATTGTCATGATTATACTTTGGACATGAGAATACAATGTGGTTTAAATTACCCTCATCAAGGCCACATTCACATAAGGATGAATCACATATTCTTAACTTTTTTAAATGTACAGGAATACAACAGTGGCCAAATCTCATCCTACTGATGATAGTACAAACTTTTTTATTTGTTTTTTATTTGTTTTGTATTTGTAAAACCACGGTTTTTCAGGAATGATTGACTGTAGTTTCCTGTAATGATCACCATTTTTGCAGTTACGTATCCATCTACAGGACCATCTACGTCTCAGACTTTGATTTGGAATCAACAATAAATCTTGAGGATAGTTTTTGAAAGGAACCTTGTCACCACAAATAATGGCTTCCTTAGCTATTTTGTCAGCTCTTTCATTTCCACAGATACCACTATGACCTGGGATCCAAACTAGTACAACCTGCAATCCTAACTGAGAACACCTAAGTAAGAGTTCTTTACACTCAAATATTATCTGACTCTTAGCATTTGCTTTAAATGGGTTACACTGTAAAGATTTAAGGGCACTAAGGGAATCTGAACATATTACTGTGTGTGAGAGTTTAAACAGTAAGACATACTTGACTGCTTCTAAAATACCCCTGCATTCACCAGTGTACACTGTAGTTTCTGGGGGACACTTGATTTTTTGAACTATGTTATAATTTTCATGATATACACCCACACCAACACAACCTTCAGAGCAATTCTTTGAAGCATCAGTAAAGATTGCATGCCAATTTGGCCATTTTTGATCCCTTATTCTGGCAAAGTGTTTTGATGCATAAGGGTCATTTTTAAATAAATCTAAATTTAAACACATAAATGGTTGGAATAACAGTACATCATAATCAAACAAAAATACAGGAAGTTTTTTAACTTTATGGGTTTGGTATTTTAACATTTTAGTCTTACAAAAACTTAAAACAAGACAGGGGTGTTTCTTATGATTCCAATACTTAGAGGATAGAGTATATTCAGTAAGTAACTGTAATTTTGGTAAGATGGGGTGGTTTACATATTGGAGTGTTCGAAATAAAAACTTATCTGCTAAAAATTGTCTTCTCAGATCTAATGGGGGTTCATTGCATTCAACTTGTAATGCATTAATTGGAGTCGATTTCATGGCACCAATGACTATTCTCATTGCACGAGACTGTATCCTATCCAATTTTTTAAGGCCAATTTTACTAGCTGGGTCAATAAGAAATGATGCATAATCCAATATACTCCTAATTATCGCATTATAAATTAGCTTTAAATAATAAGGATGTGCTCCCCACCATATGCCAGCTAGACATCGAAGTATATTTATGTTTTTTTCACACTTTATAATTGTATAATTTATGTGTGAATTAAAGGTTAATTTAGAATCAAGAATAAGACCTAAAAATTTAAATTCATTAACAATGGGAATTCTATTATTATCTATAAATATATCTATCCTGGGTTTGAGTCTTTTTCGTGTAAAAATTAAAATTGAGCTTTTTTGAGCACTAAGTTGTAGGCCATGAGCACCAAGCCATCCTTGCAATGAGCTTACTCCACGAGACACTATATCAGCGGCTGACTGTATAAGCGCACTGCATGTATAGAGGACCAAATCGTCAGCATATTGTAAAATTCTACAGTAAGGTATGACAGTTTTGTAAAGGTCATATGTATAGAGGTTGAACAGCAAAGGGCTTAATACTGATCCCTGCGGCAAACCTCTGTACAGAACTCTGGAAGATTTAATTTCACTATTAACTCTTAATAGTGCCATTCTCCCAGAAAATAAGTTAAATATGAAGTTTATAAATTTTAGTGGTAATTTAAGGCTTATTAATTTATCTCTAAGGACAGACAAAATTACACTGTCATAAGCTGAGCTTACATCTAAAAAGCAAGCTACTATAGACTCATTTCTTGAAAAGGCTAAACGAATGTCTGATACAAAGATGGCTAAACTATCAATTGTTCCCTTTCCCTTACGGAAGCCATATTGTGTATGGGGTAAAATACCTTGGTGTTCCACTAACCATTCTAACCTGTTTTTAATAAGATGCTCTGCTAACTTTATAAGGACTGATGACATAGCTAATGGTCTGTATCCATCTGCAACTTCAGGATCTTTCCCAGGTTTTAGGACTGGGATGATTATTTGGGTTTTTAGGTCATTAGGGATGATACCAGTATCAACAATAATGTTAATTAATTGTAAATAGTACTTTTGAACATTTTGTCCTGCATTTATAATAAAAGAATAGGGGAAACCATCTATGCCAGGTGCTGAATCTTTTACCGAAGAAAGCACAAACTGCAATTCCTGCAAGCAGAATGGAGAATAGGCAGATGTTGTGTGATCTGAAGTTTCATCCAACTTTACAATATCCATATGATTAGGCACAAAGGGAGGTGCAAGTCTGTCCATAAATTGAGAAGCCCATTCGTTTTTGGATGGGCACAGTGGATTTGATTCTTTAAATGATCCACGAAATGCTCTAATATGTTTCCAGATTACTGTGGCAGAAGTGTCTGGTGAAATTGATTCACAATATTTTTTCCAGCTATCAGTTTTCTTTTTATGTAAAATCTTTTTTGTTTCTAGAGAAATTATGGATAAATTATAAAAATTTTCATTTGTCATTGAATGTTTATATTGAAATTCAGCTTTTTTACGGTTTTGTATGGCAGCTGAACAGTCTTTGTCCCACCAAGGAGGTGAATGTCTATTAGCAGTATGTAGTTTCTTAATTGGCAATGATTGATCAGCTGCCATACTAATACATTGCTTTAATGTAGTTAGACATTCCTCAATGTTATATATTGTTATTGGAGGCAATAGGTTTACATAAGATGATAGAAGTGTAGTAAATTTTTGCCAATCAGTGTATTCATCTAATTTATATTTTAATAGTGGAGTTTGCGGAATAGATCTTTCTAGTAAAAATGGCAATTCAATTGCTATTGGATAGTGGTCACTACCAAAAGTACTGTTCAGAGTAGACCATGACATCAAAGGAACTTGATTAGCAGAAGCCATAGTAAGATCAACAGCACTGATCATTTCAGTAGGTCTTGTTCTACGTGTTGGGGATCCATTATTAAGCAGGCAAAGACTATAATTATCTAAAATATTAAAAATATATTCTGCAAGAGAGTCTGACTTTTCACTGCCCCAAACAGGATGATGAATATTAAAATCACCCATTATAATTACAGGACCCTTAATTTTCGATAATAGGCTACACAGATTATTCATGATTAATACAGATGGTCTTGGTATATACAATGAGATAATATTTATATTTTTTATAGTTATAATAACTACAGAAAATTTGGTTTCAAAGGATTTAAGATCATACTTTTTAGCTGAAACTGAGTTGTTGACAAAAATGGCAGTTCCTCCATTCCCGTCAACACCATCATCTCGGAAACTGACATATCCAGGGATTTTAAAAAAAAACCCTTGTTTTAGTCTAGTTTCCGAGAGGGCAAAAATAAAAGGTCTGTATTTATTAATTAAAAATAGGATTTCACTCTTTTTACTCTGTATGCTCTGACAGTTCCACTGAATTGCCAGGGAACAAGCCATGATTGGATTGAATATTATTATTATTTATTATGGCAGCGTTGGTCGGTTCATAATTTACAAAAGAATATGAAGAAAGCAAATTGGTTAGTGCTTGTATAAGTTCAGTAATAGAAATTGATTGTGGACTATTGGGGCTCCGTAGAGCCGCACCATTAGTCACAACTGGATTGGGCTCTGTAATTAATCTACGATGTGCAACTTGGTCGTACCCATATCTTAGTTGTTGTGGTTTTCTAGGATTAATATTAACAAATTTTTTGTATGTCTGATTTACAGGTCTTTGCTTTATTGTATGTAAAGGAGTAGGAATAGATTGTGGTCTTATATTTTGAGGCATATTTGGATTTTTTAAAGCATCACTATAACTTTTTGATATGACTGCACTGTGTAATTTGCTTGCTTCCACATAGGATATATTCCTTTCGGCCATAGAAATTCTAATATTTTTTTGTCTGCTATATTCTGGGCATGACTTGCTTATGGCATAGTGGAAGCCAGAACAAAACAGGCAACTAGCTTCATCGTCTTCTCTTTCACAAACATCACCAGAATGTGCTTCTCCACATTTAAAGCATCGAGCTTTTGACCTACATTGGGTTTTAGTGTGACCATATCTACAGCAATTGAAACATTGTATGCAAGGATAATGGTAAAGATCTACTTTGATAGAATTATAGCATAGGAAAACTCGTTCAGGCAATACCTGACCATCAAAAGTTAGTACCACTGTTTGTGTGGGTTTCCATTCTTTTACTCCGTTAATAGTGACTTTATAATTCAATCTTCTAACTTTAAGAATGCTGCCATACCCAACAGGAACAACAACTTCTTGGATTATTTCGTCATCAGTCCACTCAGTTGGAATGCCCTTTACTAAACCTAACCTAGTAGTACTAAACGATGGAATAAAAGCCTTGTATGCATGTTCATTTAAGATAGTATGTACAAGGAATTCATTTGCTGAATCAGCATTAGTAAAAGCTAATGATATTCTATTTCTTCCTATGCTTTGAAGACTACCATTTACTATATTTTTAAATTTATGTGTATTAATAAACCGACCAAAATTTACAGGGTGTAAAAAGGTACCTGAATTAGGTGACTCCATTGATTTTTGAACATGTACTGTATATGGTCCTCTGTCAGTATTATTGTATGTCTGCCTGCCAGCTGGAGCATGATTTGAAGCTTGTATGGTCTGTGGAAGTGAATGAGTCGGGGAAGCTAGAGAATCAGTAACTTGGGACTGACTACAAGAGTGCATCTCTTGAGCCAAGACAGCAACAGTCTTTTGACCAAGAGGTATACAAGTATCCTTTAAACTCTCCTCAATACTGTTTTGGCCAAGTGGGATATCTTCTTCATGAATTTTCGGAGTTTTAGATTTTTTAGACTTATTTTTGGTCTGTCGTCTTTTTTTCGAGCCCCTAACCTCAAAATCGTGATACGAGACAAGAACTTGTTCTGGATCATCAGACGATGAACCAACAGAAACAAAATCTCCTGGAGATGGAACTGTATCATTATCGTTTATCATACTAACATCAGGAGGATCAGGGTCTGGGGGCTTTTCGCCCCCAGAAAAACAATCCATTTCCGAAACAGTTGACAATCACTCAATTATGGCCGATTTTCAAATTTATATATCTAATAATAATAAAAACTTACCAGAATTATGAACAAACGATCTATAGACTACACAACACTATCTACATTAGTTATATTATAACTATATAGTAATGAAATGTATCTACAATTAAAACAATTTTCCTTGCAGCACAAAGAAAAAAAACACAACCATCTACCGCGCTTGACGTAAGCACCTCTCTTTAAATTCATATAACGTTTGTAGAATAATTAATCTTTCTTTCTTTTCTTAAAGAATGGTAGTCATACTACTTCTAAGTACATTTTGCCAGCGTCATGTCAGATAAACTATATCAGTTCGAACAATTTTAAGCCACGATCAATCAGAAAATCTGAAACAATCAACAAACTAATATAATATGAGTAAATATAACACAAAGAAAAAGGTACAATGACATATGTTACATGAGTATATTACAAACTTATATTATTATCATTAATAAAAATCAAAAATGCTTGCAAAATTTCTTTAGACAAGATACATAATAAGTAAGAAATATTTACAGGAAACTGAATTACTAGTAATAAAATTAGTGAATTTATAAATTTGGTACGCTTATATAAAGGACAATAAACAAAATATATGATTCCAACCTCTAAGCCGCATTCGCAAATAGAAGAGTCCGTAACATGAATTTTATTTAAGAACGCTGGAGAGCTACAAAATTAAATTTAAATTTGGAAAACGATTTGCTGGTTTCGCAGGAATTTCAGATTGAATTTTAAAATATGAGTAATTACGGTGATGACCTATACTTTCCCAATCCTTACTTCAAGTTTTGCTCAGTAACACCTTTGGAAGAGCATCAAGGTCATGGGGATAATTAATAAAGGTGTCCCTATCTCCTCATAAGACAGCCTCCTTTACACATACGTCAGCCCTCTCATTAGCAGATATACCAACATGGCCTGGGATCCAGGCCAATGCTATATTCTTCCCGCATTGTTCATATTCAAAAAGTAAGTACTTTATTTTAAAAAGAATCGGATTCATTGATTTGGATTTAAGTGGATTGCTAAGTAGAGCTTCTAAACTACTCTTTGAGTCTGTGCAAACAATCACATAATCTAGTTTGAAAAGCATGACATACTTAACAGCTTCAAGAATACCTATGCATTCACCTGTAAATACTGAAGTTTCTGGTGGACACTTTTTTTTCATAACAATGTTGTATTTACGGTGATATATGCCTACACCAACACAACCTTCAGAGTAAATTTTAGAAGCATCTGAAAAAATTGTAGACCATCCTCGCCATTTTTCATTAAAAATAAAAGCAAAATGTTTGTCAGCATAAGGGTTGTCACACTCAATGCCAAAGTTTAAATTAATATTCGGAGTAAAAAGAAGAGATGGAAGAGGAGTTTCAAAAATTGGCAATAAATCAGAGTTAAAGGTACAAGATTTTAAACTTCTAAACTTATCAAAACTAACAGTCAATAAAGGATGTAATTTATGTTTCCAGAAGGGTTAAGAGTAATAAAAATTTCTCAAAAGCATAATCTTATAGAACAGAGGGTGAGACGAGTATTGAGTAATTCTGATAAAAATTGACGTCATAAATAAAGGGGTGGCTCTACGCATTCCACTTGCAGAGCTTTATTTGGGGAATTTTTCATAGCTCCAATTATAATTCTTAATGATTTTGTTTGAATTATGTCCAGACTTTTTAAACATTTTTTATTCCATGGTTCCAGAAGAAATAACCCATAGTCTAAATGACTTCTAATAATTGAATTATAAAGCAATTTGAGACAGAAAGGATGAGCACCCCACCAGGTGCCTGCTAAGCAACGTAGAATATTTATGTTTTTATCACACTTTGCTGTGATGTAGTCACAGTGAGGGGTTCCACACAGTTTACTATCAAGGATTAATCCTAGAAAGTTAACCTAATCATGAACTGTCACAGGAAAGGAATTTAGAAAAATATTTATAGCAGGAACACGCGTTTTTCTAGAGAATATAACCACAGTACTTTTGGAAGGGGACAAGTCCATACCATTTTGTAGCAACCACATGTTTAAACTGTTTAAGGAATTATTTATGGCTAAAAAAGCTTTATTAATATTTTGTCAGATGAGTATAATAAAATGTCATCTGCATATTGTAGTATTTGGCAATCTGCACGAATAGAAGAATGTAGATCATAAGTGTAAACATTATTAAGCAATGGAATTAAAACAGATCCTTGAGGAAGTCCTTTATAAACTGTCCTACAAGATTGGATGTTATCACAGTCCGTCTTAATTTGCAGTGACCTACAACAAAGCATGTTACAAATGAATTGTAACATCCTTTGAGGAATTTTGATATCCAAAAGTTTTTGTCTCAACAATGGAAGCAAAACATTATCATATGTAGATGCCACATCCAAGAAAGCTCCAATAAGAAACTTGTTATCGCTAAAATGTAATCTGATGTCAGTGGTAAAGATGCTTAAACTATCAATAGTGCTCCTACCTCTGCGAAAGCCATATTGGTTATTTGCTAATATAGAATTATTTTCGAGAAAACATTCCAGTCTATTTTTAACCAAGTGTTCAGCAATTTTATCAAGTACTGAGGACAAAGCAATAGGACGTTAAGAGCAAATATCACTAGGATCTTTAGTTGGTTTAAGGATTGGAATTATTATTTGCATCTTCCATGTAGCTGGGATTATACCAGTAGTCACTATTAAATTAACAAGGTCTAGGAAATATCCTAAAGCAATTTCTCCTGCATTAACCAAAAATGAGTATGATATTCTATTTAAACCAGGGGCTGAGTCTCTTGTAACTGAATTTAGAATATATTTTAATTCTGACATTGTAAAAGGGGAATCAATATAACTGTTGTCAGAATTATTATAAAAGTAATAGGGTATTTCCTGAGATGTTGGAACAAAAGGTGGAGCAAGTTTATCCATAAATGAGTCTGCCCAATACTGAGAAGGAACTGAGAAGAATTGAGGTGATGATTTAGAATTACGAAATTTTCGAATGTTTTGCCAAACAGTTGATGATGGAATCTGTGGAGAAATGGAAAGGCAAAAGTTTTTCCAACCTTCAATCTTTTTCTGTCTGAGTAATTTTTTAGTCTCCTTAGTAACAGCCAACAGTTGGTCATAATGTTCATCAGACATACTACAACAGTAGATTCTTTCAGCATTTTTTCTCTTTTTAACAGCTGCAGTACAATCACTATCCCACCAAGGAGGAGATGGTTACTTTTCTTAGGACTTTTTACTGTGAAAAACTTCATCCGCTGACTGAATAATAGCACTAACAAAAGCATTTGAACAGTCTGATACACGATCAGAACATATGCTAGGTAGATTATAAATTTTATCTTCCAAAGTACTTTTAAACTTTTGGGCCAATCATCTTTTTTTATATTATATTTAAAAAGGGGAATCCTCTTGTTGCAACTTTGTTTGATGGATTCCGAAGTTATAAGAATTGGGAAGTGTTTACTACTACCTTCCAGAATACTTGGGAAACAAGAGAAGGAGAACAAAATGATAAGTCGATGGCACTACGACGCTCATTAGGGTTGGATTGGACTGTAGGAGAGCCATTGTTTAAGATACAAAGATTAGAGGAGTCTATTAAATCAAGCAATTTGTTACCGAGATTATTTGAGAAAGAACAACCCCAAACATGGTGATGACAGTTAAAATCGCCTAAGATAATTATGGGATTCAAAAAGGTTTGTAATATATTCTTTAACTCATTGAGAAGGATGGAGCTAGGATATGGGATATACACAGAAATATATGTTATATTTCCTACTTTAATAGAAATTATGTACTCCAATACCATCATTATTTGTAGTAGTGAGGTTTATTTTTGAAAAAGATATACCATTTTTGATAAAAAAGGCAACACCACCATATCCATCTGTCCGGTCTTCTCTGACACAAGAAAAACCTGGCAGTAGGAAAGAGTGGCCTGGTTTTAACCAGGTTTCAGAAAGTGAAATAATAGAAGGTGTGTGTTTATTACATAGGTAGATTAGATCTGATTTTTTGTTAATTATGCTTTGGCAGTCCAATTGGAGAATTTTTAGGGGCACTTCCATTAAGGACAGATGATAGTAAAGGCATAATAATGGCAACGTTGGACGGTGAAATTAGGGATGAAGATGACAAGAATTGGAGGAAACTAGACAATAATTTTATAATTTCAGTTTCATTGGAGGATGCAGAGCTTATTGTTTTAGAGGTGTTTAAGGCACAACCATTAGTGCTAGGAGAAGGCATTCCTCTAATGATTGCTGCATGGGCTGCTTGATCATAGCCGAAATGGGGACCCGGTGGAGAACGCGGTTTTAAATGTATTGTTTTTCTATAAGATTTTGTTGTAGGGGAACTCAGTACCTCAGCAAACGATTTTCTAGATGGGGCATGTAACTTTGCAGCAGCAACATACGGAATAGACTTGTCGGCCATTGTTTTTTTAATATTTTTTTGGCGAGTAAATTCTGGACATGATTTTGCAGATGCAAAGTGATTTTCAGAACAATTAATGCAAATAACTTTATCTATAGATATATTACATGCATCACCTGTATGATTGTCACCACATTTGTAACAACGAGGTTTGGACCTACACTTTTCCTTTGTGTGACCGAACCTGCAGCACGAGTAGAACTGAATTGTGGGGTAAATGTAAGTGTCCACTTGAAAATAATTTTAACAACAGAATACTCTGGGGGGTAAGGCCTGGCCATCAAAGGTTAAAACTACAGATTGTGACGGTTTCCATTCAGGAGCACTATCAACAATAACTTTATAGTTCAATCTTCGGGCTTTAATTACTGCACCATATCCTTCTGGAACCGTTTTTAACTCTATAACCTCTTCTGGTGACAAATCTGAAGGCATACCTTTAATTATTCCCATTTTAGTGACAGAATAAGAGGATATAAAAGCTTTATAAGTACTCTGTAACATCTGCAACTAATCCGAGTTAAGAAACAATTGGCATCATTTCCAGACTGGAATGCAATAGAAATTCTATTCCTGCCAATGCTTTCTACACTACCATTAACAATATTCACAATTTTTGCTTGTCTTAGAAATTTCCCAAATGTAACAGGGTGTAACACTAAGCCAGAATTAGGAACATCTTCTATACGTTGAACATGAACAATAAAAGGGCCTTTATCATTAGAATTCTAAGTCATTCTTTGTTGGGAGGTTTGCAGCGACATTTGCGTCAGAGGAGGAGCAGGAGTAGGAGACAGTGAAGATGGAACCTCCAGTGGAGTTTCAGCAACTGATAAATTTTTACAAGGATTTGAATTATGTATTTGGCCTAAGGGAAGCTGAGTGTCCATAGGGGACACCTCCAAAGGAGGAACATCACCTGTATTTTGAGAAATATTAAATTTGGATGACACTTGTCCGAAGGGTAATTGCGTATCCATAGCATCGGAATCTTCGGATGTAATATAAGATTCATTCATTAATTTGCGAGATTTTGTACATTTCTTTTTCCGTTTTTGACATTTAGACGTGTCAGACTTGTGATCGTTGCTTACTTAGAAGCCATTTGTATATATTTTTATCTAATAAGTTTGAATGCTCTGCACTCAGAGCATCCTCAAAGGCAGCTGGAGAAGGGCAGGACCCTGAAGGGCTACACCCTCCAGGGTCCGAGACTTGTTCATAGATTTGATACCCTTAACTAAAATGGTTGATTTTGAATTCAAAAACGATCAATTAACTCTAAATACTTACCGAAAACTATATATAAATGAACACACTAACTATATTACATAAACTTTACACGATGTAAGCAAAATTAGAGATTCTGATCAATATCAATTATTAAAAATTCCGATTTCCAAAAAAACGCGAGATTCCACAATTGACAATCAACCGGAAGTCCGAAAAATTATTTAAACTCACGAGGCGGTGAATGATGGAATGAAATGAGAACTGACAGCAACGAAACAGGAAACGATCGGCTAAGAGCTGTCGACGTAGGTTCAATGGAGGGTCAACACATTCCACCTGTAGAGATTTGTTTGGGCTGTGTCTCATGGCTCCGATGATTATACGTAAAGCTTTTGATTGTATTTTGTCGAGTTTGTTACCAGAATTTTTGTTTATAGGTTGTAAAAAATCTAAAATACTCCTGATGATAGAGTTATACAATAATTTTAATGAGTAAGGGTGTGAGCCCTACCAACAGCCAGATAAACATCGAAGAATATTAATATTCCTTTCGCACTTTGAAATAATGTAATCACAATGAGGGATACCTGATAGTTTAGAGTCTAAATTCAAGCCAAGGAATTTATTACTATTTTTTACTACAAGGGAAATTCCGTTAATTTTAATATTAATACTAGGGATATTTCTTTACCTGCTAAATACTACACACGAGTTTTTAAGAGGGGAAAGTTCTAAGCCAGATTTTTGAAGCCAACTGTTTAGAGTGAAAAGAGATTGGTTAATGGAATTTACCGTTAAAGTTATATTCTTGTTAAAAGAATAGACGAGAATATCATCAGCGTATTGCAACATATTACTTTGTGGCCCAATAGAAAGGTGCAGATCGTGAGTATAAACGATAAATAAAATTGGACTAATAACTGAGCCTTGAGGAAGTCCTTTATAGACAATCCTCGATGATTTAATTTGTTCATTATCAGTTTTTAAGTAAACAGTTCTTTCACATAATATATTAGAGAAGAAATTAATAAATTTCTTAATTAATAAATCTGGACATCATCGTAAGCAGATGAGATATCAAGAAAGGTAGCTACCGTATAATCATTTTTACTACATGCCAACCTGACGTCTGTTGTAAAAAAAAGATAGATTGTCTAATTTACTTTTGGCTTTTCTAAAGCCGAACTGACTTTTAGCTAGGATTTCGTTATTTTCAATAAACCAGTCAAATCTATTTTTTACCAAATGTTCTGCGATTTTAGCAAGAACAGTAGAAAGAGAAATCGGGCGATAAGAATCGATTTCATTGGGATCTTTATTTGGTTTTTTTATTGGAATTATAATTTGAGATTTCCAAGTGTTGGGAACATAACCTGAATCAAAAATCGCATTTGCCAACTCAAGATAATACAATTGAATGGCCTCACTGGAATTAGCTAGAAAGGAATATGTGATTCCGTCTAGACCAAGGGAAGAGTCTTTAGACGATTTTAAGACATCTTTTAGCTCTTCTAGAGAGAATGGAGAGTTTATAATATCTTCATGATACTCATCTAAGAACTTTTGAGGAAGCTCTTGCAGTTGAGGACATGTTGGAGGAGCTAGTTTATTCATGAAGTTATCAGCTCAATTTTGACAGGGAACTACAAATGAAGATTTAGGCGTCTGTGAATTTCTGAATTTTCTGATATTTTCGAAACGGCAGATGAGGGTGTTTGAGGTGAAATGGACTCACAAAATATTTTCCATCCTGATTGTTTTTTAAATTTAAGAATTTTTTTCGTCTCTTTCATAATTCGGGAAAGGGTAGTAAAATTTTCATCACTCATATTCCTGTTATATTGATTGATGGAATTTTGGTTCTATAAGAGTTTTTGAGGGGAAATGTTTTATCTGCACTATTTATTATAACCTTAACTAAAGACTCTGAGCATTCAAAAGTGTTGAAATGAGATATTTTTGGTAAGAACGGACGTTCAGAATTTTGGTGATTTCTAAATTTCTCCCAATCAGGGTTATTAATATTATACTTAAAAAGAGGTTTTTTATAATAACTACAGTTAGCGGGATGGCAAAGAGTTTCTAGGAAAATTGGATAATGTCTACTGCCATACTGGCAAGGACCTGCCATGAAAGTTTTGAAGCTAAATCTAATTAAAAATAAGGTACAAAAAGATAAATCTGTCGCACTAATATTCTCTGAAGGCTGGGTTCGAAAAGTCGGCGAGCCATCATTTAATAAACAAAGGTTATGAAGATCAAACATTTCCAGCATCTGATTGCCTATATTGTCGCTAATATCGGATCCCCATGCTTGATGATGGCAATTGAAATCTCCGAGTACAACGAAAGACTTGCGAAGGGAAGAGGAATTTAGTACTTGACAAACTGATACTGAGGGATGAGCAACGTATATAGAACAATAAGTAATTTGATGTATTTTAACTGCTTACTGTTTGAAAGCTGTAAGGTAAATCCACTATAGAATATAGTATATTATTTCTAATTAGAAAGGCAGTGCCTGCGTAGCCATCATGTCTATCTTGTCTAATGCAAACAAATTCTGGAAAATTAAATGTGATGTCTGGCTTTAGAGAGAATTTACTTACTAAATAAATTAAATCGGACTTTTTATTCCGTATGCTTTGACAGTTTCATTGAACTATTTTGACTTGAGCCATTATTTTGGATGGTGATAGGAGGAGAAGTAAAAGAAGCAGCGTTGGACGGTCCATCATTACGTGATTTCGAAAAACGATTGATGAGGGTAACAAGAGAGTTGACAAAATCTTGAAAAGTAGTATCCTCTATGCTAGAAATCTTTTTTTCTAAATATCCACAGCCATTGGATGGCGATGGAATAGCAAAACGTTAATCAAAGTTTGGTGAGCTTGTTTGTCACAGCCTGTAGCTATTTTGAAAGGAGCTTTAAGCTTCAAGAATATTGTTTTTTTATAACTCTCATGAGGGTGATTAGAAGTATTTTTGCTGGGTATAAAATCTGTAACGTATGTTTTACCTCTACTTGGACCTTGAGTAACTTCTGCATAGGACTTAACACATGGGGGATGCAGTTAACAAGCCTCCATGTATGATAGTGATTTTTCAGCCGTTGTAGATTTAATACATTTTTGACGTTGGTGTTCCGGACATTTGCTATTCGTGGCAAAATGATTGGCCTTGCACGAGATACAAAGAGCCTCATCTTCTTGGATATCATACGAGTCACCAGTATGATTTTGCGAACATTTATAACATCGCGGGTTGGAGCGACACAAGCTTTTGTATGCCCGAATCGACAACACGAAAAGCATTGAATTGTGGGGAACTTGTAAATTTCAATATCTAGACTATTATAGTATAAATATACATATTTAGGGAGAATCTGACCTTCAAATGTTAACGCTACCGTACTTGAAGTGTTCCAGGAAGTTACTCCATTTAACGAAGACTTATATTTTAGGCGTCTTGCTTTTATAATTCTATAGAAACCTTTAGGAATAATAATATCACTCAGTATATCATACTCATCAACGTCTTGTGGAACACCACGTACCACACCCATTTTAGAGATGCAAAATGATGGAATGAAAGTTTGATAATTGTTATCTGATAAAATTTTATTGTCCAAAAAGTCGTTAGCATGTTCCATCTTTGCGAAGGTAATTTTTATTCTATTTCTTCCAATACGTTTAAGACTGCCATTAACAATGCCATTGAAAGAGTTTCTTTGTAAAAAATTCCCAAACACTACTGGTTTTAAGATTTCATTATTGTTAGAATCAGGGTTAGTTTCTTTTTGGACATGAACAACATATGGATCGGTGTCATCATGATTATATCTAGTTCTATGTGTCACGTCGGTTTATATCGGTCATAACTTGGGATGCAGCTAATATTTGCTGAATAGCGGGGGTTATTGAAGAGTAAGTTAAAGATGGACTATTTTTAGCTAATTGCCCCAGTGGGATTGCATCTGTTAGAGTAAAAGCTATTTGACTTACATTTTGCACGTCTTGACAACATTTATCAGCACAAACTGATCTTATACTAGTAAAAGAGCTAGTTCCGGAATTAGAACTAAAAAATTATTGTTGAGGTTCAGGACAATGATCCTTTTTCCTTTTATTTCTTCTGCATTTGCGTTTCCGCGCATGCGCAAGAATAAAAGGTTCACCATGATGGTCTTCAGACCCGTACTCATTATAACTTTCATCAACTGTAATAAATGCTGCAGGTGACCTGCATTGTGGACCAGGATCTGGTGGATCAGGTGGTGGAAGACCTGAGTCCCCCATTTATTATATGTATTTTTACAGTGAAAAAAAAAATAATGCAACTAAATAAAATATGTCGCTTATATGATATATACAAAACGCTACTCGAATATGCCTATAATACAATAAAATAATCGAATCTGAGGCTATGTAAATTGAAAAAATAAACCGATAAGGAAAAAATCACGTTCGTCCACTTCACGTTCCACTGTAGGTACAATACTAGTCTGTGCCACTGACCATCCAAGGGGCGTTTTGTTGACAGCATTGAGAGCTATGACATCGCATAGGCATTGAAATCGTTTTGTTCACCAAATGTAAACAAACAATATGGCCGTTTACTATTTGACAGCGCATCCACTACACTACCTCCCGAGCATGGGCAGCTAATGCGTTGAATGCGGTCCGAAAGTGACGTCATAGCGCATTCATTTTTGGTCAACAAAACGATCGAATGTGCGCATTATAACAGAGCCATTGAGCGCATTCAATGCGTATAATGCTCGTCACCAAACGCCCCTATACCTAAGCCTTTCTAGTGTCAAACTAGCTGTCATCCGAACTAAAGGTTTTTCATGAGATCTACCATTTCTGCACAGAAACTATCAGTCTATGGTCAATTGTTACGAAAATACAGTCCTTTCTAATTTTGACAGCTCTGCTGTCTGAGCTGGGAGCTCATTCCATAACCTAAGCGCTCGCGGGAGGAAGCTTTTCAAAAACCACACTGTACGTGACCATGTAGGTTCCAAGGTGTGGAGATAAATTCCCTGCCGATGGCGAGCGGTGCGATGGTAGAAAATAGCGGTGGACATCATTTTGAACAATTCCTCAGAACACATCCCTAGCCGGGCATGGGTTAGCATATTTCCGGGATAATTTAGTCATTTAAAAATGTACCTATTCGGATCGCCCGCATGTTTTACTGCTACTACACTGCAACGTCCTCCAACAGTCGTTCGTTGAACCTTCCACATGTAAATGCAGTTCGTAAGTGTTTTGATGTTAAGTCGTGTTGGCGCGCCATTGTTTCAGTAGCGATTGTGCGCAAACGCACTAAAATCAACGGCGCGCACGCTACATGCTTTCGCAGGGCACGCGTTGGTTTCCGTTCCCGCCTATTGTCGGTTTTTCGACGAACGCTTGGAGTGCGAGCAGTGTAATCTGGACGGCTAATTAGCGCCGGACCTGCCCGCGATATTTGAATTTTCTATTGTGCAAATGGATAGAGATGACGACTGGGACTTTTTTTACACACTGGTGCAATAAAAAAATTTGAAACACCAATATAGTCATGTAAACTTTAAAATCAAACGGCTTCATGGCCTTCGGGCTGAACACTGCCAGGAATGGCCGTTGTTGAGTCGCGCAGCGTGCGCACAAACCGTCCACATACATTCGTGTTGCATTGCATCTTGTGTGCCAAATAATCTATACCCATCGTAAGGGGCATATAGCAGCTAACTAGCGCCGCCATTAGATATCCACCTAAAATGTGGCCGTTTTTAGCAGAAATGTCAACTACAACTCACAGATATTATTTAGCAACTAAGATAAAACCTTTTAAAAATAGCTTGAGACTAGTTTTATACTTGCAGCATTTGGATTTTAGGAATTCGTTTTCTACGGCGCTGGTGGGCTGTAAGAGAGTCCTTAATATTCAACTGTTCACCCAACCTTTCAGGAGTAAAGAAGTAGTTCCTCAGTATTTTAAAATGTAAAGTCGTATTGACACGTGATCGCTTTATTTATTATCTAGATACAAGCTTTGCCTGCGGTTCCAAGTAACCTATGTCCTTCCCACGGACTCAAACTATCTCCATGTTAAATTTTCCCGCGATTTTACCCGCCCTAAATTCTTTTATCGGTGTAGGATTACAACGGCAACTCCTCAATTATAGAAAACAAAACGACTCACACTTGATGTTTTCAAGTAGCCTATGTCACAAAAATAGAAAGACAGACAGAGTTACTTTCGCATTTATGATATTAGTATGGAATACTTGTCCCAGAAAGAGCAGGTAAGAGCACTGCAACATACAAGCTTCATAAATCCTGCCCAACCTAAATGGTCCTTTTCGTCTTCTTTTTTGAAATGATTGTTACCCAACCGCACTATAATATCATCGTCAGAAAATTGTAGGTGTGAGATTTACTAGCTGTTTACATTTACTTATGCCTTGTCCATTCTAGTTATCAATACTTAAAAACGTTAGTGCGATTGTAAACAGTTTCGAGGACATGATATCCCCCCTTCACTTCTTTTTGTAGCTGGATAGGTCACGTTTGACTATTTTGTAGAACTGATTTCGTTGTCGAATCACACAGACACCTCAAACACCTCGATGTATTGCCAGTCAACTATCTCATAGCCCACAGAAGCTTGACACATGGGCTGATGTCCGAGGACGTCTACTCTATAGTCTGCCTTACTGTTTAAATGTGCTATGGTGCGGTAGCCCTCCTATTCAGATGGTTGAAAATCGTTCAAGAAAGGCAAGAAGATTTCCAATCTATTTGTGATAATGACCCCCGAAATAGCTTATAAATGTGGTCAGATCTAGCAATAATTTTTCAGCTGGGTGTTATCTCCCGTATTGAAAAATTGATTCAAAATCAAGATCAGAAGTAGCAACACGCCTATGGAGTTTTACCATATGAATAATAAAGAAGTAAAGTGCCTATAATGCCATTTTTGCTGTATGAAAACAACATTTTGTACCACTTCTGCTCCCCCCGTAGCCCAAAAGTTGGCTACGCCCTTGTTCGTTACAGATGATCCTAAAATTTTGATACCAATGATAAACGAAAGGTTGACATATTGTGTCAAATTATCTTCAATAATTCTTCATCCCAAAACAAACGCGCCCAAAAAAAATTTAAAAAAAAAAAAAATTTTTTGAATTTAGTTTAGGTTGGCTTACATTTTTATAACCTTCGCTTTGAAACTAAATGAAAAATGGTTATAGCTATAGGTTTTGAAGGGAGTGCTAATAAACTAGGAATTGGTATTGTTAGAGATGGAGAAATACTTGCGAATTGCAGACGAACTTATATCACACCTCCAGGTGAAGGCAAGTATAATTCCAGTCATTTTCAAATGTATCCTTCTCGCTAATTATTTACTTTTTGGCCGGGTGTTATTTTTGCTTTATATATAAGTTTTTTCGGATAATCTAACTCCATTGTTAAGCACATACAGTATGTACCTACATATATTTTTGAACAGTTATGAAAAACATATCTATTGATAATATATCTTTAAAGAAAAATAGGAATTTCTTTAATCTTTATCTTCCGAAGCAAACTTACCTGCCCGCTTACGAGCAGCTAGGTCATGCACTTTTTTAAGGACAGATGTTTGATACTGGTTGCTTTCAGCTTGTATTTCAAACCAATGCAAAGCAAGCAACTAGATCAGAGTAACTAAAAGGCTCAGCCTTAGAACAAGACCCCCTTGCTAGCTCGTTCAAACTTTTATGATAGGTAAATCCCTTCAACCTCAAATTTCACTGCTGAACTGAAATTTCACATTTCAGTTCACAGAAATGAATACTTTTTGAGTTATGAAATTTTGAAAATAGTGAAAAAATGCATAGAAAGTTTTTAATCTACGGCCAGAGATTTGTTTTTAGGGACAGGAAAAATGTTGATACTTTAGGGTATCAATAGTTTAGGATATTGAGTACTTTTCATTTTGATTTTGATACTTTTCTACAGCAGTATTTTGTCAACAATAGAGTGGAATGCAAGAGTTTTCAAAACCATAAAACTGGAACTTTCATTATGTGGGCCTTTAGTAATAATTAAATATTTTAGACTTTTATTTTTGACCAATGGGACTCATACCTAGGACACACAAAGCCAGTGACGAAATCTAAAACAAAAATTGTCAACTTAATTATAATGGTAATTTTGAAGAATGGCTGATTGAATATTTATGGAGGCGGGAGCTACTCAGTAATTACACCGTTAAATTTAAATTGTTTTAATGCCATGGATGGGTGGTTCACTTTACAAAGTACTTTTCCTCAACAACTCAATCTGGGTTACATCTCTTAAAATAAAAAAGATAGAAAGTGATATTGTAATATCCGCAAAATGCGTGAAAACAGAAGTAGCGCCTCAAGTTAGTTACCTACTTACCTACAGGTGATTGACCCACTCAGCTGGTGTCAATTTGTTCGTTTGAAGAAATTCAATGATTAGGCTTAGGCCCATCGTAAATGCTTTGTACCTAATTGTACCATATCAAGGTACACGGTAAGCTACCATGTTAGAGTACGCGTAATTTTGAGATGCCATACTTTCGCGTGACAAATGTATCGTAAACAGCCGCAGCAGTACACACCGGTGACGTCTTAGACAAAACTGATTTTTTATATGTTTTGACTGCAGCCCGCGAGGCGCGGGAGGGCACAGGCCTTGCAAATTGCCAATCAAATAAGATGCAGGGGCGGTAATTAGTCTAGCGTTGGTTAATTTATCGAAGTCCATGTGGACTGCACTACGCGTCATTTGACCTTGCAATATTGACCTACCTACTAATGGTTCGCGTCATTTTGTCACTTAAGCAAGAATTGATTTGAGTTTAAAAAAAAATGTTATTGGCATTAAAATAATTAAAATTTAATGGTGTATAAAGATGGGTATAAAACTAATACAAGCTATTAAATATGTTAACAAAGAAAAAAAAAACTTTTATTTTTATGCCCTTTTTTGGGTAGTAAGTGTCAGAGACGGCTCATCCTAAGGAGCACTGGTGCAGCCCACTTCCATAAATAATTATCTACTTAACAATTTGTTTTTAGATTTTGCCTAAAATAATAAATTATTACACTTCAATTACTTATTATGTTAAAATAGCATTTCACTAAAAACATGTGTACAGAAAACACACAGTTAACTTAAGAATTTGTGAAGGGTTTGAAAGAGAAAGTACGACACAGTCTCACATGTGAAACAGAAGATTTTGTTCAAAAATGAGCAAATGTGGCTGCTCCTGGGTTAAATAAAGAAAAATACTGTTGCCAGCTTGATCCCGCCTTCGGTCCGACCGGCTCTCTGGTGCCGCTCTTATCACAACATTTAAGTTCACGTAAAAATGTTTTAGTTCGTGCGCGCGAGCTTTTCTTAAATATTGATATACTATTAAAGAAATAGATATAAAAAATAGAGTAGTTAGTTAGAAATTCTCTCAGAAATCTAAAAGATGAATAATAATTTCAAGGTTCCGTAACGGCGCAACTAGGGATCCCAGTAAATAGTGTCTCCTACAAACATTGCTTAAAACCTTCTATTGATCACAGTCCCTATAGGGCACCACTATTGTTGACGAAAATTTGTCTACGTCTGCGCCCACTACGGTAAACTGCTTCGCATTTCTTAGTGATTTTTCTAGTCTTAAAATCATTTAAATTATAACTTAAATTTTTGACATTTTACTTAGCACCCCCTTTTCTTCTCCTCAACCCGGTTGCTTAGTCGCAATTTTTTTTTTCTTTCAGTCTTTTCCCTCAGTGCTCTATTTTGTACACCCCAACCCAACTAATTGCTTCAGAAGAACCATTTCATTATTTATCACATTTGTGGCAACCAAGTTTTACTTATATATGTGTCTTTTATAGACAGGACAACACATTCCTTTATATTCAGGCACTTAAAATCAAGGGTTTACTTTCATGCAGCAAAATTTAGATATAGAGACTCATTTGTAATCACATTATTGCTGTATGATAAAGACAGAATTCACACTGCTTGTGAAACAGTTTTGACACTATAAGAATTTAGTTAGAAACTATCCGTCATCCTCCATAATTCTTGGACCTTGCACCAACCAACCACCACTTTTTCCACAATTTGGACATGTTTTTGACAAGTGTAGCTTCTCCATAATAAATTGCTATAACACCTATTGAGTATTGATTAAATCAACATATTTCATCCTACAAAAAAATATTTCATTGAACCCCATTAAAAAAATCAAAAACCCACTCAAATCAAATTTTGGTAAATATTAGTTAAAAATTTCAAAATACTTGTATTACACAGAAAAAAAAATCACCCTTACTCAACCTACCTACGTCCTAGACTAGTATTTCTGTTTTTATAAATTTTTTAATTAGATGATTTTTTTCTAAAATACTTGTTGTTTTCTCCAATTTCTCAATTTCATCTGCTAATATGAGGATGATTCTAAAATAACAGTCCACTGAAAAGTAATATTTACCCAATTTTCTGATACTTATGTAAGTTTGTGCGTTAGCAAGATATTACATAATTGCCCATACATTCCATCTGCGTGTACACTAAGGCTAAGCCGAGACGTTAAAACTGCTATAGTTCGCTACAGATTCGGCCTTTTTGGACATGGTTTTATATTTAGTCAACATTTAAAACTAAACCTGACTCAAAATCTGTTTGCAAATCTTGTAAACATAACCTAACGTTACTTAATGATCACTTTTTCTGGTAATTTAATCATAAATCATTAAAATGCTTACATGATTACCTTTATTGTTACATTCTTTAACTAGTTTTAACGTCTCGGCTGATTACACCTAAAATCTACAAAATTCCAAATTTACGATGAGAAATATTATACGTATTTATGTATATGTTGCATCGACTAACAAAGCGAAAGACGCGCGTCAAGGTCATTTTTGTTTACCCGAATTGCAAATAGATTTTGAGTCAGGTATACATTGTTACTTCAGGTTTTCTGCCAAGGGAAACTGCTGAACATCATCAACAACATATTCATGAGGTTCTCCAAGAAGCCCTAGACCAGTCAGGGATATCCCCACAAGATATTGATGTGGTCTGTTACACTAAAGGTCCAGGCATGGGTGCACCACTCATGGTGTGCGCAATAGTGGCACGAACATGTGCGAAATTGTGGAACAAGCCTATATTGGGTGTCAACCACTGTATTGGACGTATCCTTTTAGTTTTTATTTACTTAATTTGCTTTGTGGTCCATTGCACCATAGTGTCTTAAAAGATACTTAAGAGGATACCCTTCGCGGCGCCTCGCAGCGGGCTTCATACAAACGAATTTTTCATTTGTTTTTGACATTTACTGATCAATCACTGTGAAATTTCTTAGTCATAATCCCAAGCCGAATACCTAGGTCTGTGGTCTTTCCAAAATTTTGTAAAACGTTCTATTAACTAGAAATCTTTTTACAACCATTTGTATGAAAAACTAGAATACCGCATAACTTTAGAACTATAAAATTTTATAGAAAACTGGTACTACTATATAATTATTACTAGAACATGTCTTCGAAATGTCAAAATTTCGTGGTGTTTGATCAACATCAAAAATAAGTGAGAAATTCGTTTGTATGCGCGGCGCCGCGAAGTGTATCCTCTTAAGGGCCCTTTTACACCCCACTAACGCCGCCATTAGATATCCTCAATTTTCTCTTCGTAGAAGCTAAAAGTTGCCGTTTTTAGCAGAAATGCCAACTACAACTCACACATATTATTTAGAAACTATATAAAACCTTCTAAAAATAGCTTGTGACTAGTTTTATATTTGCGACATTTGGATTTTAGAAATTAGTTTCTTACGAAGAGAAAATTGAGGATATCTAATGGCGGCGCTAGTTAGCTGCTATATGCGCCTTAATATGGGTAAATCAACTTTTTAACAACTACATAACAGCTGCTGACACAGTTTAAAAAGATTTTTAGTCACCCAAAAATGGGAAGTAAATTAATAAAATATAAAAGTTTAGAAACGAAGACATTATATATATTACTTTAAAATCTAAAATGTGTCTGTTCCAATTAAAAATAATAATATTTAGTGTGGCAGTAAAATAGTTGATTGACCCGTAAACCTTACTTTTGTCATTTTGCTTACAAATCCTTTAAACATTTGGCATGGTCTGTTTTACTATGGGTCATATAGACATTAACCACAAAATAAATAACCTGGTTTTGGTTTTTGGCACAAGTGGTCCTTAGGACCTTAGAAGTATCCCCTCAAAAGTCCCCACTTCCTTCCCCTACAAATGTCTATCTGATTGTGGTTTTTTAGCTATAAGAATATAGCCAAAGGCGTAAATAAACTCAATTAAATAATCTACAAGATGGTGTTTAGTTCATCCTGATAGGACAAACAGTTTGGAAAATATGTGTACCTTTTGTGCATGCATAAATTTGTTTTTTGCAAAAATTACGAAGGTCACATAATGACTTTCTCAAAAACTATTAAAGCTACGAAAAACTTGGCAGAAGCAAAAATTACACATTATTAGAGTGCTTTATAAATTTTAATATTGTTTCTAAAATATCAGTTTGTATAAAAATTCTGCATGCACTGGTATTATATTCACTTAGTCCTTGACATTACCTTAACAGACATTGAGATGGGCAGATTAATAACAAAGGCCAACAACCCTACAGTACTTTATGTGAGTGGCGGGAACACCCAAGTCATTGCTTACTCTAGGCAAAAATATAGGATATTTGGCGAAACCATTGATATTGCTGTTGGTAATTGTTTAGACAGGTATATTTTTAAATAAAAAATTCCTATTACACCAAGAAAATAATTGATTAAACAGGACTAGTTACTGCCAGCTTCACCACCCGTGCTAAATTCGGTTTTCAGCAGCAAACCCTTGATTGAAGTAAGAAAACTTGCTGCAGTAACTATAACTGTAGCTATAATGAGTCCACGAAGAATCCCGCTATAGTTGTTTCTGTAAGAACTTTAAATTTCACTGTTCTCCATCTTTTTACCTTTCTCAGTTTGAAACTTAAGCTCAATTAGATGCTCCGAAGAAGAACTAACTGACAACTAAACTTACTTTCACTCACTTTGTCCTATGATTATTTTTGTGGCATATGCAAACCTCTTAATTATCAATTTTTTTTAATATATATGTACTAATTTGTTTACAGATTTGCAAGAGTTTTAAAGCTATCAAATGCTCCAAGTCCAGGATATAATATCGAACAAGCTGCCAAAAGAGGAAAGAAATATTTGCATCTACCATACTCTGTCAAAGGTAACTATTGCCAGTGGACGAAGAAAAGCTATTTTTGTTTATTTTTATTACTTTTTTTAATTTGTGTTTAATACCACTAAACAGAACAGAGCACATTGTACTAGCTTACTTATCATAAATAATCAAGGATTTTGGGGTTTCAATATTAAATTGAATTGAATATAATGCGGTTACTACAAGTATCATGTCAGAATCCAGTAAAAACAGATTGAGTATTACCTTTAGTTTGATGATGTTAGCGTAGACATATATTAACAAAGTTGTTAAAGTTGTTGCTTAATAATATTCCTTTTTATTGTCTTACACCTTTTCCAAACAAACTTAAATAACGAGCAGTGTCGCGCCGTTCGCTATATCGCACTAGCGGTAGCGGAACTGCACGGCGTATTATCGCACTAGCGGTCGCTGCCGCTACTGCACAGCGCGTCAATTGTAATGATTTGATCTACTTCGTCTTTTGTGTTACATTATTTAATTTACAAACTATATTATTTAAGGCATGGATGTCAGCTTCTCGGGTATTCTCTCATACATGGAAGACAAAATAGATGAGCTTCTGAAAGACTACACACCAGATGACTTGTGCTTTTCACTACAGGAGACAGTATTTGCTATGTTGATTGAAATCACAGAAAGGGCGATGGCTCATTGTGGATCCGATGAGGTAATTGTACCTATAAAAAACAATCGTTTTTATTAACAGTATATTAAAGTATAGTTTATTAAAATTTCACCGTCGCCTGTCAGAATCCCACTGATGTTACTTATTTGCACAAGTAACTAAATAAATATATTGATGCAAACAATAAAATTTCTATTCGCTTACCCGCAGACGTGACGTGAACGGAACCAATCGCAAGAAACTTCTTTTCTCTGTTGCAGGCAGTAGTAGTTGTTACGCTACTTACAGTTTTATCAGACGAAGTTGTAGAATTTATAATGTAAAATTATGTAATGTTGACATATTTAGTATTCTCTAAAATAATTTAAAACACCAAATGCTTTTTATAATATAATATAGTGCAACAAACATTTCTGACCTTCTGACCTTGGGTGTTTGGTCGCGAGTGTTGTAAGTTGACTCTAGTTCAATATAGCGACTGTAGTTTTTATTTTTGTACATCAGGTCAGAAAAGTTTGTTGCACTCTTCACCTATTGTTTTCAAAGACAATTTCAAGGTATTTTTCAATAATATACAAAAGGGCATATGTAATCGATATAAACAACTAGAAATGCCCTCGACTGACATTTGGTGTCGTTACCTTAGAGTGTATTGCTCTCTTTATAACTTAGCTTACATTGTATTGTTGTCCTTCGCGTCACTGGTTGGGAATGAGTCCTAGCTTATTTAGATGTTAACACGTTTGGGTGCGGGACAGTATGAAACGGGCATATCTTGTTGTCTATATCGGATGGCATACATCTTTGTATATATCGCGACACGTAAGTTGATCCAAAATGTCGGTCGTCCGCGCAGGTACAGTTACGGACAATAGTACTAACGAATGTTTCTTGCGTGGCCCGTATTTTTGCTCATATATTTTTCCTAAGTTATTATGTAGGTAACTAAGTACTTACTGTCAGGCACTGCCCTGCGCCCGCCACAAGAGACCACAGAAGTGAATTAATTTAAAAACTTTGATGAATACATCTTGTGTAACTAGAATTGTCATAAATATGTAATATCGGATCATCCTTTAAGTTATTTTACTTCTTGAACAACAGTGGTGTGGAAAGTGTTCGTTAGGTGTAATGAAAATAAAACAGTAAAAAAATAAGAATTTCATTAAACACTGAGGGGTTAAAAGTTGTCAATGTTTTTTAATCACTGTCACTCATTAGTAACGGCATGACACCTTTTATATAATTTTGAGTTAGCATAGCACCAGAACTTGGGCCAGCAGTTCAGACTTTGAAAACTTTATGAAAACTTAAGTGCATGATTGTTGTAACCCGCTGCCCCTCGCGTCGCACCGAATTCTCCACCTCAATGGACCTGAAAATTTGTTACTGAATTACTGCGCATGGTTCAACTTACGTGCCGCGACCTATACCTACGAATAGGTATCCTATATTAATCTCATGAACTCAAATGAACTGTCATTTTCTATTTAACTTTCAGGTTCTCCTAGTAGGTGGAGTTGGCTGTAACGAAAGACTACAAGAGATGATGGCAATAATGTGTGCTGAACGAGGTTCGAAAGTGTTTGCTACAGACGAGCGCTTCTGCATAGACAATGGGGTCATGATAGCGTATGCTGGAGCCTTAGCCTATCAAGCAGGCACTAGGATGCATTTCAAAGATGCAACCATTACGCAGCGATACAGAACCGATGATGTACTAGTAACTTGGAGAGATGATTAAAAGTTTTTTGTATTATTTTGTAGTATTGTTAAAAACCTCTAAAATAATGTAATTGTACTATTTCCATTTCTTTATTTTCTCGATGACAGTTTTAATTTGATAGTTGTAGTGTTGTGACCAAATAAGGCATTCGATCGTATATATTTATTATGTTTTGAACAAAGACAAATACAACAAAAATATTCAAATATGTTTTTTCAAGGTGGGAACACTCAATGGCCCACCGCCATGTTGTGTTTGTTTTAATCTGTCGCTCGCAACAAGACGGTCGTGCTATATAGTCACTACATTTCTGTTCGCCGACTTTTTTCACATTATCCATATGTTACGTTGCGTATTTTATATCAAAATGCCTAAAGGATCTGTTCTGAAACGGCAGGCGAGAGAACTGGTGATCTCAAGGTTTTTAATTACTTTGAAGCAGAGTATCAAAATGGTGGCCCGCTATTACCACTGTCGCAAGTGCGAGAGCGTATTGCGGCCGCATTAGGAATTAGTGGACCTACTGTTTCAAAAATTACTACAGAAGCTTTCGGTACAAGCGGCATGCAGGAAAATAAGCTTCGTACGCCGAAGAAAAAACGCCAACCACGTCGTGTGACATCGGTTGACAACTTCGACGCTGACGCTATTCGTCGACACATATGACTATACTATAAATCGTCATATATATAAATGTACTAAATTCCAACACTTAAAAATCTTGTTGTTTCTTTACGTGAATGTGGTTTGTTCCATGGCCAAAAATCGTCATTAAACTTGGCTTTGAAATAAATTGGATTTACTTATAAAAAATCGGACAAACGTAAAATATTGATGGAGTGTCACGACGTTGCTATGGCTCGCTGCGAATTTTTGAGCGAAGCCAAAAAAATATCAGATTGGTCAAATGTTATTTTCACTGACGAGACTTGGTAAAATGCAAACCACACAGTATCTAAGAACTGGACTGACGACACCGCCACTTCCACTAGTTCAGTACCCATGGGAAAAGGTGAACGCCTTATCATATGCCATGCAGGGTTTACGAAAGGTATCGCGTCAGATGCTTTACTGGCCTTTAAACCCAAGAAAACATTGAACTACGACGAAGAAATGAACGCGGAGATTTACGAAGGATGGTTTAAAGAAATAATTATTATGGACACCGCTACATATCACTCCAGTCAAATTGATAAAATGCCGACGCAGGCCAATTAAAAACAAGAGATAATTGACTGGCTCCAACGTCATGGCGAAAATGTGGATAATACTTTATTAAAAGTACAATTAGTGGCTATTTTAAAATCGAAAAAAAGCCTTCCTAAATAATATATTACCGTATCATTGCCTGTACAATGCTATAGAACTAATATGGGCACAAATCAAAGGACACGCCGCTTGAAACAATACCCATCCCCCTTTTAGGGCAAAGAAGATGTTAGATTTATAAAAAAATGCATGTGCGGAAGTAACTGCCGAACACTGGGAAAAAATTGTGAGAAACATTATAGCGTCGGTGTTACAAACCTATTTAAAACGGCTAACATCCATGACCGAATGTTAATGTTGTCACTTTGACTTTGTACTTTTAGAAAATAAAATGAATAGTTTCGTTGCTACAATTGTATTTATTTCCTTGAACAATAATATAATGGTCCTTCGCGAGTAAAATACGAACCAGAAAAGTACGTAAGTCGTCGTAAGCAATCATTTTCTTTGAACGTTCATATCGTCTGTCGTTGATAGAACCGTAGTACTACGAACCGATCCAAACTACAATGTTACAGCGAGAGACTCGAAGTAAGGCAAAAAGAAAAATGACTGAACTATTGCAAGATACGTGAACGTAGAAAAACACAGTAGCACGAGCTGTAAATCACGATCTGAACGATCTATGCGATCTTCGACTAGTACTATACGTGCAAAAAAAGGCGGAATTAGAAGCAGTGCGAAAAATAGCGGAAATTGATAAGTGTTTAGTTGAAAAAGAGTTAGAGATCCAAATAGCTGAGTTGAATTTGCAAGAAAATGACTCCATCAAGTCAAGAATCGCATCACCTTCACGCAATTCACAAGTTGAAGAATGGCTGAATAAAAAGCATACTGATTACGAACGAACCAATGCATCTAAAAATAAATACTGTCAAGAGAGTGCTAAGCAGTATAGATGCTATGAACCGAAACAAGTAAAGCAGGTAAAACAAATGAAATGAAAACAATTTAACTGACATCCGATTGTTAGCACGAATTCGTGTGCTACGAATTAAAAAGTCTTCATCGACCAATTGAAAAGGAACTTCAGTTTTTTTATGGAAATCTACTTGAATGGCTTTCATTTAAAGCTGCATATGAAGAATCAAGTAAAATATTTATCCGACACTGAGAACGTTTCCAGACTACGTCGGTGTTTGAAGGGAGATGCGCGTGAAACAGTTGCCTCGTTACTTTACACGCAAGTACCACCTAACGAGATCATGAAAACGTTAGAATTACGATTTGGACGTCCAGAACTTATACTTCACGAAGAAATAAGATCACTAAAGGAACTGCCAAAATTAAACGACTATTCTGAACATTTAAGTAAATTTGCATGTAAAATACGTAACTGCGTTGCCACTATACGAACTCTTCAGAAACCTGAACATTTGTTTAACCCCGAACTGGTTCGAATTTTGAAATCAAAGATACCTCATCTCAAGAAACAATGGTTATTATAAGCTTACGAAAATGAGACAGATAATGAACCAGAGCTAGTCAAATTATCGGATTTTTTGCAAAAAGAAGCTTTATCTATGTCAAAATTTTGGCTAACTGAACCTGTACGACCGAATCAAGTATTAAGACCAGGAACCTCACATAGAACTTTGCACACAACAATTGGTGATCATAATTTTGACTATGAGAAAGAAACGGAAACCTGTTTTTCGTCTAGCTCACAGAAGAATAAAGATAATGAAAATGACAAATGCCCATGCTGTGAATCTAAGAACCATAGAGAGATAAGCAAATGTGATAATTTTAAACGTCTGTCTACAGATGAACGTTGAAATTGGGCAAAAACTCTAAGTTTTGTTTTAAGTGTTTGAAGTCAAAGCATTTTAGAGAAAATTGCCCAGCAAAACCTTGTGGAGTGAATGGATGTCGGATGTCTCATAATAGACTGTTACATGCAAACACAACATCTTTGAAATTAGACCATGGAACTTCAACTACTGTTATAGAACACAAAGCTGTAACTATGGTAGAAAAGGAAGTAAGTGATACTAACGACGATAGTACCTAGATGATAGCTTGTAGTTGTGCGATAAACAAGAATCAAGTCCTTCTAAAAATTATTCCCATTGAAATACTTGGACCGAAAGGATCAAAGAAAAGTTTTGCACTTTTGGATGGAGGAAGCACATTGACATTATTAAAAGAAAACGTAGCACTAGTTATTGGAGCTGATGGAAATATAGAACCGTTGTTTATAGCGGGTGTGAACACTACTAAAGAGCAATGATTATCAAAAAGAATTGATATTGAGATCATTTGACCTTCAGGAGATATAATACAATCATACGGAGTACGAACTGTTCAAACGCTACCCCTTACTTCGCAAACTGTATCAAACCTTAACCGTTACAATCACCTACATGACTTAACTCTGTCTGAACTGTGTTACGAACATGCCACTCCTGAAATATTGATTGGACAAGACAACTGGCATGCGATAGTTACGAAGGAAGTCAGATTTGGTAAACGAAACGAGCCAGTAGCTTCATTAACACCTTTAGGTTGGGTGGTGCATGGATTTTCTCACTCTGCCAAAAACATTGTAAATGTTGGACATACTGACCTAGAAATACATAAGCTCGTAGAAGATTATTTTTCCATAGATTCAACCGGAATAACAACCAAGAAAAAACAAAGCAAAGAAGATGAAAGAGCACTAAATATTTAAGAAAAGACTGCTAGAAAACTCGCTGTAGAAAAACGCTGGGAAGTTGGTCTACTTTGGCGAGAAGATAATACAGTTTTTCCTGAAAACATAAAAAATGCTAAAAGACGATTAGAATCAATCGAAAAGAAAATGGATACTGATGAGGCATTTGGCAAAAATTATGATGAAAATATGACCAATTTTATAAAAAAAAAGGATACGCTGAATCTTGTGAACCAGTTGAATCTACTAAAAACTGGTACTTACCACATTTTGGTGTAACTAATGAGAATAAACCCGGTAAATTGAGAATTGTGCACGATGCTGCATGTAAAGTTTTGGAGTTTCTTTAAATGACAAATTACTTACTGGACCTGACTTGTTGTTATCGTTATTGGGAATAATTTTGAAATTAAGAGAGGGAAAGATAGCGGTATCTGCACATATCAAGGAAATATTTCTGCGAATACTTATACGGCCTAAAGATCGTGTAGCACAGCGATTTTTGTGGCGACAATTCGACAGAACCGGACCGATGAATGAATATCAAATGAGATCTGTAATTTTTGGAGCTACTTGTTCACCAGCAACCGCAAAGTAAATCAAAAACATAAATGCTGAAGAATTCATACATCAATACCCAGAAGCCGTAAAAGCAATTAAATCTCGTTTCTAAATGGATGATTATTTACATAGCTTTCATTCAAAAAAGAGGCATTAGAAATAGTTAAACAAGTTGCTTTTATCAATCAAGAAGGAGGATTTCAGTTGACCGGGTGGGCTTCGAACAATGAAAGAATATATCTGAATTTTGATGACAGTAACAAGAATTTAGACTGTGGTACAGTTGACTGAGATTTTAACACTGTAGTAAAAACACTTGGACTAAGGTGGAGACCAAAAGATGATACACTTGGATTTTATCTGACTTTACATAAAATATCTACGGATATACTTGATAAAACAAGAAAACCAACCAAGCGACAAACACTGAAAATAGTCATGGGAGTATTTGATCCACTTGAATTATTAACACCAATCACTATTCAAGGCAAGATATTATATATATATAGACTACAGCAGATATGGCGTGAAATCGATTGGGATGAACAGATAAAAGACACTGAAAATGATTTATGGTATAGTTGGATCAAAAGTCTTAAAGAATCTTTTACATGCAAAGTTCCCAGATGCTATTACACTAATGCACTGTAATTTAATTACATATTTTCTGCAATGCCAGTGAGAGAGCCTTTGCTGCCGTTGGATATTGGCGTTTAATAGCAGCAGACTGAACGATCAAAGTTTCCGTCATAGCCAGTAAATCTCGCGTTTCTCCACTGAAACCTGTGTCAATCCCTAGGCTTGAGTTAAAAGCTGCCCTACTAGGAGCACGCCTTACAACCTTAAATACCTTACAACAAGAACATGACACAATTAAACCTCAAATTTGTTATTATTGGACGGACTCTAAAGCTGTAATAGCTTGGCTCAAAGGAGACCCACGCAACTACAAAACATACGTGTCTAACAGATTAGGTGAGATTGCTAAATTAACAAGAATATGTGATTGGAGATGGATACCAACATCCCACAATGTTGCTGATGACGCAACTAGAGAAATAAAATATCTAGATATGACACATCGATGGTTTAACGGACCCTCGTTTCTCTATGAACTTAGTACGTCATGGCCTGCTGAAACTAGCGTTGACAAAAATGTACAACCTTCTTTGCTGGAGTTGAAGAAGCAAGTACACCTTGTGACTGTGATAAATTCAGTATACCCTAGTCTTCCAGATGTATCTCGATTTTCTAAATGGCTAAGATTGATACGTAGTACAGCATATGTATTAAACTTTATTAGTAACATCCGTAACAAAAGGCAGGAAAAGTTGGAACTAAAATACGTTCAGCAAGCTGAAAAAATATGGATCAAGCAATGCCAAATTAATAGTTTCTCAACAGAGATACAGAATCTGAAAAATGACAGACCGATTGACAACCATAGGAGACTGTCAAAACTTTGCCCTCACATAGATAATCAAGGACTACTGAGAGTTCGAGGAAGAGCAAACGTCTTGATCGATGTAGACAGTAACCAAATCCAGCCCGTAATTTTAGATGGCAAACACAAATATACACGACTACTAACTCAGCATTATCATAAACTCGCAAATCACGGAAATACAGAAGCTGTGGTTAATTGCTTACGCCAAAGATATTGGATTGTTAATTTAAGACCTACAGTCAGAACAATTGTGAAGTCTTGTCAATTCTGCCGAAATATGCGTGCAAAGCCAATTCAACCAGTAACTGGAGATTTACCAATGGCTAGATTATCTCACCATCAAAGACCATTTAGTTACTGTGGTTCGGATTACTTAGGTCCTATGACTGTTTCAATTAGTAGAAGACGTGAAAAAAGATACGGAGTACTGATTACATGCCTTACCACAAGAGCGGTACATTTAGTGATCGCTGCTAGTTTGACCACAGACTCCGCCATTTTGGCTATTCGACGGATGATGTCGCGTCGTGGTTGTCCTAAAATATTTTATTCTGACAACGGAACCAATTTCCACGGCTCTTACACGGAGTTAAAGAAAGCTATCAAAGAACTAGATAATATAGAATTGAGAAACTTCTTAGTTAATCGCAATATTGATTGGAGCTTCATCCCCCTGCCTCTCCTCATTTTGGTGGGTGTTGGGAACGATTAGTTCGTTCTGTAAAATGAGCTCTTAGTGTAACTCTGAAAGAACAAACACCGAGTGAAGAGATTCTTCAAACTCTTTTAACTGAACCAGAACATACAATAAAGTCAAGACCTTTGACACACGTATCTGTGAATCCTGATGAGCCAGAAGCGCTTACTCCAAATCATTTCTTGTTAGGCAGCTCATCTGGTATTCCCTTACCTGGTCATTTTGTTGAGACTGATATGTGTTTCAGAAAACAATGGCGCAGAGCCCAGAGACTGTGTGACATATTCTGGAACAGATGGATACGTGAATATCTACTAACTTTGCTTCCAAGAAAACATTCAAAGGAGAATTCTAACCTCCAAATTGGAGATGTGGTCATAGTTGATCAAACACTTCCCTGTAATACTTGGCCAAAAGGAATAATTGAAAAAGTATTCTCGGGCACCGAAGGTCGAGTGAGAGTTGCTGAAGTTCGTACCAATGGTGGCTTATTACGTCGCCCTACAGTAAAACTCGTCCGCCTTCCACTGAATGAATGAATGGCATTGGTGGTAGAGATGTTACGAACCTATTTAAAACTGCTTACATCAATGACCGAATGTTGATGTTGTCACTTTGACTTTGTACTTTTAGAAAATAAAATGAATAGTTTTGTTGCTACAATTGTATTTATTTACTTGAACAATAATAGTCTGATTGGGAAATTCATGTGATAAAGAAATTGTGTGTTGTGAATGTGATAATTATCTGATAAAGAAGTAACTTCCATAACAGTCCTGAGCTTTTTTTCTCAAAACGCATCCGCTAGGGGCGCTGCTTCATTTCAATACGTTTATTTCATTAGAAATAGAATTAGAAGCTAACTGAAGGGACACGAGGGTCCGATTTTTTGGAGCTCCTTACGACACATGCCCAGTAAAACGAAAATAATCTGATGGTCAACGTTTAAAATTCCTTATGGTAAGGTTGAAGGCAAGGGAAGAAAGGCCCGAAGTAATTTGTAGTAACTGGCTTTCAATGTGCTTGGTTGGAGTACCTAAGTAGTTATGTAATCTAAATTCAGCCTAGTTACTACAACAAGGTTTTTTAAATATCACAGTATATCGTCTATGCCAATGCCACTAAGGTGGCAAACAAGTATACGGCCTTATGTAGAGCCATTACCGTAGTCTTGTATTTACGCTTGTAACATTCGCGTGTTACAAAGTAACATTCTATTATCTAACGAACGGGTAGACGAGAATACTGGAGCCTAGAAGTATAACTGCGATAACTTTATTGGATTATGGTAACCAATTTCCATCATTCTTCCAAATCACAATGTTAATTTCATACAAATTGTTAGCACAAACCAATCTGAATGCGCCACATACCTGCCTCTATTGCATTCTGTATACCTTAATACCTATGTACTGTAATTCTGCCCAAGATGCAGCCATTTATGCAGCCGCACCCAAAGGTTGCCAACGGGACCGTATTACTAACCCTACGCAGTCTATCTGTTCAACTTTTAAAGGACTGTCTCTAGAACTGTAATGACTATCGGGCTAAAATTATTGTGCTGCTTTTCGCAAAAATAGAGATATATGTAGTTTTCCTATTTCTGTGTATTTGCTGATTTACTTTAAGGTTTACACTACAAATCACTAAAAATTTACAGTACCTACCTAAGTGTTTTCACACTAGAGCGAAAACAAAAAAAAAACATTTTTTTGCATACAGATAACATATATAGATAACTATACTGCAGGTAAGTATACAAAAAAACTATCTTAAGGTAAGTTTGTAGGTACTTTAGTAAAACAAATTTAAGGTAACTTATTAAACTATATTGAAATCAACTTTCTTAACGGTATTAGGCCTGGCGCGCATTGCGATGCGGCGAGTTGCGGTTTGCTCCTGCAAAAATCTGTGATTTATAAACCACAGTGGAGGTGCGACTGCGGTTGTTCAACGGCGGCGCCGGCGCCGCACGGTTTTTTTACATCCTATGAACTTGTGTCAAACCTGGTTTTTAAATCGCAACCGCAGCTCGCCGCACCGCAATGCGCGCTAGGCCTGAAAAGGAATTAATCATACTTGCACCAAATAAAAATTCGCAAATTAAAACTGCATTGATTCTTATGATTGAAATATCCTTTTTTTTCTCTGTGAATAAATTAAAAGTAAAACATTTCTTAAAACTTAACTTTTTAACTTATTAAATAATAATTATAATTTGATCTAGGATTCTGTACTTACGAATCTAAAATATATAATAAAAAAATCATGTATTTTGAATTCGTAATTTGGAAAATCATGTAATAAATGCAAATTATACAGTGGTCGTGTTCTGTAAATCATGTAAATTACATGTAAATAATGCGCTTAAATTTAATAATCCAACAATAAAGATGAGCTAATAATTGTACAGGTATCTGTCATACAGATTTATGTATTTTTAACTTGCCTGGATTATGAAATTGAACACATTGAAACACCGAATAAAAGAAGCCTAGTAATATGCAGATCATATCTCTGATAGCCATTTTTAAAAGACTTGAAATAAACATAGTAACTCAAACATATTGTTAAAAAAAATCTGATTTATTTACTGTGATCTGCAAGCCACTAGAACACTTATTCTACACAAATTGTGTTAAAATTACATAGATATTACTATCATATCATGTTTAAGTGGAATCTATACAAAATGGTGACATTAAAATAAATTTTACATATAAATTACTTCATTAAAGTTCATTAACAAAGTAAATTTAAAAGTTAAAATTTCATTGTTTAAAAATAGTATAAGTAATAAGGTGTTGGAAGTAAAAGTAATAGTAACAATAGGTATGTGGTATAAAAATTTGTCCCGAAATAAATCACTGATATCTATTTATCACTTCTTTGCAGTCAATGAAATCCAGAGAATAAATACATCTTGTTTCTGTGGCACGCAAGGTTTATTAGTTTAGTTTCTATTTCATAAACTACTTCCATGAAGCCCAGTAAACACTATTATCCATGTGACCTGAAAGATCATAAGAAAGTTTGATACATATAATGTAGAGAAAATGTTAGAATAAGTAGGACTTGAACTGTGATCTATGGAACACTAAATTTTGAAAAGAATTATTTATTATTTCCTAACTTTGAAGTGAGTGAGGAAATAATAAAAGTATAATTAACAAATTGACTGTCTTATTTTTGATACTACTCTTTTTTTTTCAAATTAAATAATTCATAAAGTTGTGCACAATTGGTCGCATTAAAATAAATATGACCATTTTAGTTTCTTTCATACAAAAAATATCTGGGAATCCATACCAAATTTATTTAAGGTGGTTGCACACTATGTAGTCCAAAACCAGATTTCTAAACAATATCACAATATAGGTAACTAGCTTTTGCCCTCTGTGTTACCTGTCCTATATTCGGTTCTCGGTGTAGAATAGCAATGACAACTACTCAATTATAGAAAAAAAACGACTGACACTTGACGTTTTCAAGTAGCCTATGTCCTTCCCAGGTCTCAAACTATCATGCCAAATTCATATTATTCATCTAAATTAGTTCAGCGGATAGCCTCACCATTGTACGTCAGTAACCAATCTGTCCATCGTTAACTACTCAGACCATTTTAGCTCTGTCCAGAAATTTAGAAGGTGTCTGATGCTCCTTAGTGCCACTAAATAGAGGACTGGCAGTGATGCCGATGTTAAAGAGATGTTTATTTAGTTGGCAGAGACCTGTTATTGTGCCAACTATGTGGCGCAGGTTTTTCCTACTGAGTTGCAGTAGTTTGTACGATATGAGCTTGTCCAGGAATATAGCAGCCTTAGCTTGTCTGCAATCCTTTTGTTCTGCTCACTGTTTCTTGTGTAGTTGTGTTGTTCTGTCACATAACCACGTTTTAATTTGGGTAAAGGGTATTGGTACAATTGGTTCGGGCCCCATTATTTTAGTGTCTGATCCCCTCTTTGCCAGTTCATCTGCTGCATCATTGCCCAGTGAGCCACTGTGGCCACGTATCCAATGAAGAGTGACCTGATTCTTAAGTGCAATTTTTTGCAACTCACTGTAACAATCCACGATTAGTCCGCTGTTGATGCAGTTGTTATTAAAAGCTTGTAGCACAGCGGCGCTGTCGGAGACAATGCAAATCGACAGATCTTATTTTCCTAGACAGGACTGCTGTTGCTGCTTGGGTAATCCCAACACATTCTGCCTGGAAGATAGGTTTGCGGCTCCCTAAGGTTGTTGATATATTGATGTTCAGATCAATGAAGAAGACTGCTCTGGTTCCAGACTTTGTTTTGGAGCACTTCATGCATATCGGAGCTGTCTTTTTCTTCTTGAAGTTTAATACGGTATTTTTGTCAAAGATAAGTGTTTTTGGAATAATATCACATGTGGCATCTATCATTGGGAGTTTGTCGCTTGTTATCTTCTTGAGATGCGTGTGAGTGATTCAGGTATCCCATTTCCATAGCCCTACTTTCTTCAGTGGTATGGCTGCAATGGCAACTTCTGGTTCTATGACGAGATGTAGGGGTTTAAGATTTAGTATGACCTCTAGTGCTGCCGTGTGGGCCGCCAAGGACGACGGTTGCGTTTCCCACATGTCTTAACTCCAAGGGCTGCTGACTGCGAAGTCGACTCGACGCAATGCCAGCTGCTAGGAAGTGTTAGACTGTAATTCTGTGCTGGGCATAGCTTGGGCCAGCTTGGGCAGATTTAGCAAAACTGTTGGTAAAACTTTGCTCCAAGGCAGAGTACGAGGAGCTGCCTGAAACCCAGGGGTTCAGAAAGGAATTCTCCAACGTCATGGACGCTGGTACCCTCCTGGGGAATTTACTCTTTAATTTTCACTTCCATTTTTTGCTAATTTGGGTATGTGTGTGTATGAACATGTGTGTACATGCGTGTGTGTGGACTCCAGACTGTATTTCAAGTATGCCCGCTTTTCAGCCCAAAGGCTGAAGGCCATGGCCCTATCCATTTATTCAGACTTGGGACCGGCACCATCCAGTGTATACAGCACAAGTGCTTTAACCTCTGCACGGATTCGATTCAGCAGTTTAAGCGTGAAGAGGTAACAGACAGACAGAATTCCATTTGCATTTATAATATTAGTATGGATAGCACTTCATACAGTAGAGCTAATATCCACGCCACTCTAGTGTCAACCTCACATCACCTCTATTACAATCCTGCAGTTCTGTTCAAATGTAATTGTTAGTAACAATAAATCTATAGCATTGACAAGGATTAAAAATATGTAAATTTTCTGCAGTCGCAATTCATTGTTCATTATGGCAATCGCTATTAACAAATTGATGTTAATAGCGATTGCAATTCTGTTTCCGCCTGATGTCGCCACAATGTCTAAGACTACATAATTCATAATCACCTACAACATAAGCCAGAATAATATAAACCAAGAATAGTTACCAAGAATCCTGCAAATGATGTCATAAAACCTTCTTTAGTGATTTCCCATATACCACCATACTCCTCCTCATCTTCTTTTTGAAAGTTATTCATGTAGATGTATATCACTGCTGCATTAACAATAACAAATCTAAAAAACGAGAAGTTTGTTTTTACTGTAATTATGTCAATGTGTCATTGCTCTGCTTATGACACAACCTACCAATAGTGTCACCCATATACAATGCACTTCTAATGGCCAATTGCAAATCTGTGGCAAACTAGTACTTGTCATATAAAACATAAAATCTGACTTGAGGATCTACTTATTTTTCTTGTGTAAAATAGACTAAATGTGATCTAGTGATCTAACAAAATACATCATGACTGTGCCCCTGCAGATGGGTGTATTGGGTGGCTGAAGTAAGCAAGTACAAATGGCATTCTATAGATTGATGACTCCATTGTCTGCCAAATGAAGTTTTCATGGCAAAAACTATGGGTCAAAATAACTGGTTGGAGTATAAAATGTGAATAGATAGTAAACTGTCAATAATGTTCACAATTTAATGCTTCAATTTTAGAATGTTGCCATCAGACTGAGAAATAAGGAGTGACAAACCATAGTTCTATTATTTATTAAATCATCATACTGACCCAAGGTGTGAGAGTAGGCAATGCTCCAACAGTGCGGACATATAAGGCTGGTTAAGGAATATAAATTGTTTAAAAGATTTACAGTTATATCACATCCATTATCATAGCGCTTGCGACAGAATCAAAATATCGAGAGCTCAAACCTTTGATTCATCATGGTAAAAACCCTGTACGTACATATGTTAATTTACAATATTACTTACAATAGTAACCCCAAAAATCCTTTTAGGGGAAATAGGCCCCAAAATAGTCCCAAAATTATGCCTATTGCTTGTCTCATCCAATAGATAACATCTAGAAATTCGTCCTGAAAAAGAGGGACAGCGTTATAGAAGTATTCTTCATTTAGGACATCGCTTTAGGGGAATAGAAGAAGCAACTAACCTTGTCAGACCATTCGGAGTTCGCGGTGAAAGCTTTCGTCCACAACGATTCAGATAATTTTATCTTACTGGACGCATCATTAGCTTTAGTTTTGTTAGACATTTTATTTAAAGACTGTGTAAGAATATCATTCAGAAAATTAATTATCAAGATGAAAATATTGCCAAAACGTTATCTTTGATTTTTTTTTAATTTGTCGAGGCTTCATTAGAAGCTCTGGAAGGCTGTTGGAAATTGAATCCATATAGCCTAGCATAGACACAATAACGCCAATAATGGCGCCAAAAAACATCAGTTCGTCGGAGCTCTAACTGAACATTCTCGTATATTCCTCGCCGTTACTTGCTTATTGTTTTCATTGCATCCTCTATAAGTCTTCGATACATAATTCTTTACGGATCTTCGTAAAATCTGCTGAAATTTGTCGTCAAATCCTACCACTCTAAATTTAAAAAATAAACAAGCAAAAACACGTCGCCATGGTTTAAATCAACTATATAATTTGTGGTGGTTCAAATCCGCACTTAGAACCCACCAGACTATATAGGGGTCCCAGAAACCCACGTTATCATCGGCCAAATGCGGAGTTGCCAGATATTCATCACACACAGATAATAATTTCTACTTCTTCTTTCTTCGATTTAGAGACAGATTTCGCATTATTGCATGTCATTTCTCCAGGGTCATGTGTAAATATAATTCTGTACTTATATCTAAGTTTGGCGAAGCGCCATATTTAAGTTTTATCGCGACGATATCGCGCGTCCTCGTTTACATGTCCCTAGATAGGGCGGGAGTTTTGGTGTGAATCCTTCGGAAATTGCGCGTCATGTCCTGCTTATTTCTTCATAATTCAATATTCATGAGCCTTCGGAGCACAATTCTTAACACGCTTTCGTAAAACAATGCCAAAATATATACATCGAAACACACTAAATGAATTTAGAAAAATTAAACACGAAGAAACACCACTCCTTCTTAAGATTCGCGCCAAAACTCCTAGAGTATTCAGATAATAATTTATGACGGTAAATATTTACTTAGGATGCGTTCCGAATCGCAACGAGAAAGTTAATAAAAAGTGGTTTCGGGACGCCCAGGGTTAGAGTTATTTTCCAACTGTCGAGTAATAATTTCTTCTTCTTCTTTCTTCGATTTAGAGACAGATTTCGCATTATTGCATGTCATTTCTCCAGGGTCATGTGTAAATATAATTCTGTACTTATATCTAAGTTTGGTGAAGCGCCATATTTAAGTTTTATCGCGACGATATCGCGCGTCCTCGTTTACATGTCCCTAGATAGGGCGGCAGTTTTGGTGTGAATCCTTCGGAAATTGCGCGTCATGTCCTGCTTATTTCTTCATAATTCAATATTCATGAGCCTTCGGAGCACAATTCTTAACACGCTTTCGTAAAACAATGCCAAAATATATACATCGAAACACACTAAATGAATTTAGAAAAATTAAACACGAAGAAACACCACTCCTTCTTAAGATTCGCGCCAAAACTCCTAGAGTATTCAGATAATAATTTATGACGGTAAATATTTACTTAGGATGCGTTCCGAATCGCAACGAGAAAGTTAATAAAAAGTGGTTTCGGGACGCCCAGGGTTAGAGTTATTTTCCAACTGTCGAGTCGAATTCTTTACACTACCATAAAAAGGTTGAAATTAACCCCTGTCAGTGTGAAAGTTAACTGTCAAACTCCCGTTCCAGAATGGGTTGATTTTTAACTTTACCAGGCGATAATTACACGGCGGGTTATAGCTTATGGTGCCCACCATGTGAAGCGTCAAATATTGTCAATCGTGTGGAGGAATTCAGATACTTAAGAGTACTCCGATATTACATTACTTTCGTTTCCATACTTTACGATCTGCCTAGGCATATTGTAAAACGGCGAATTATACGATTTACATATACTTAAAACTATCCATACTATCTATGAATATAATAAATCCATAAATAAATAAATTTTACTGCATACCAATGATATGTTGGACATCAAAAACATGCATTGCTATGCAGATGACTGTACTGGAGACGCTTATTACTCGGGTCGTGCAAACATCCCTCGTTCCGTTGTGGAGGAAAACCGCGAAGAACTTTTGTCTCAAATCGAGACCACACTGTCTAAGGTCTCTGACTGGGGACGGATAAACTTGGTCCGATTCAACCCTAGAAAGACACAAGTCTGCGCGTTCACCGCTAAGAAAACACCATTCACTGTGGTCCCACAATTCCCGAACACTGCCCTCTCAATCTCCAAGAGCATTGGGATCCTTGGTGTTGACATCTCCAGCGATGTTCAGTTCCGAGATCATCTGCAGGACAAGGTGAAGCTGGCGTTCAAAAAACTTGGTGTACTTAACATAGCGAAGCAGTACTTTACGTCTCCGGGCAAAGGTCGCAAGTTCGGCCCCATGTGGAGTACTGCTGCCATCTCTGGGCGGGTGCACCCGGATACCAGCTTGGCCCTTTTCACTCGGTTCAACGACGGGCTATGAGAATTGTTGACGATTCCAAACTCAGTTGCGTTATCGAGCCTTTAAGTCTGAAAAGACTTTGCTGCCCTGTGTGTGTTCCACCGCTTGTACAATGGGTTGTGTTCTGAGGAATTGTTCGAAATTATGCCCACGGCTACTTTCTACCATCGCACCACTCGCCATCGGCAGGGAATTCATTCCTACACTTTAGAACAGAAATGCTCGCGTACAGTGCGGTGAAACTTCCTCCCGCGAACGCTTAAGTCGTGGAATGAGCTCCCTGGCAAGGTTTTCTCCAAGGACTACAGTATGGAGTTCTTCAAGAAATACGTGATACCCCTGGTGTTGCAAGCGTCCATAGGCTACGGTGACCGCTTACCGTCAGGCGGACCGTAAGCTTGTTTGCCACCTTAATGGTATATAAAAAAAAAAGGAATTACCGAATTCTACGTGCATAAACTATAACCACAAGTTGAGCTTGCTACTGCAACTTTCTTATTGTAATTTGGGAGTGGTCGTAGCCGTTGGCTACAACTAGTACCTACATATATAAATAAATAAATACATAAAGAAAAACATAAATATACATAAAACAGTGTATCAAAAAATTAAACTACTAGAAAATATATACATTAATAGGTAAAGGTAGGTAGGTAACAGTATAATAAATTTAGTATTATTAACCCGCTTCAATCCACCATCGGCCGCCCGGCGCCAGAGAGGCACAAATGCGGGAGGGCGCATCACACATACCCATATGCATACACATACTGACAGACGTTGTATATCACGAAGTAGGTCAACTTCCACACGACAATCCGGCAAAATCAAAAAAATGAAAACTTTTCAACAAAGAAAGTAAAAAAATAATTACCTTTTTTTCAAAAATCTGATCTGAATTACAGTTTGACGTTGGTTTCTTTCTACCTAACAGTTTATAACATACTACACTTGCATGACATCAACTTCAATTCAAACTGTAATTCAGATTTTTGGAAATAAAAAATTCTTTTAACCTTTTTTAAGGCATCTTTTTGAAGCAGGTTGTTATTTTTGTTAAAAAGTTAATTTTAACCCGTTTTAAACAAAAACTCCTTTATAGATAAAAAAAAACTTAAATATTTAATTAGTAGTAAGTAGACTATACAGTTGAAGCAATTCGATTTTTCACTCTATATATTCTGTCGCTTTCCATTTTCTTGGTGATGTCCCAGCACTCTTTATTTAAAGTGTCGTACCCACGGGAAAGGCTGACTAGCCGAGCAAGTACCAGCAATCGATGGAGATCATCGGCCGTAACAGGATTTTGTTCGTCCGATTTACTACGCATCTCTATGAAATCATCTTCGACGAACTGAAAGTAAATATATACATTAAACATTAAAAAATTTAATATTACACCTTATGCTTACTACTTATCTGTACTATTAGGCCGCATGCAGAGTTATGCTGTTCGGCGGAACGATGTCCTGAAACCGTGGCTCGGGCGTTGTTATATAGGGCTCCATACATCATCATAAATTGGCGAACCGCATAGCTCTAGATGCGGTTCGCCAATTTATGACGATGTTCTATCACGGGCCTCATAATCTGCTAGTTTTCATATTCATGTACGTAACAGAAAACCGTCAATCGTAAATTAACGAAGTTTTTGCGACAGCAAGTAACTCATTAGAATTCATAACTTATCTTTATTCTGACATATACTGTAACAAAATAGGTTTAGGTACGAAGCGAGCATCCCTGGTAAGTGTAATGGGTGTGTAAGCATTAAACACGGGTTCTAAACTTTAAACAATACAAAAATTTAAACAAAATAAGTGATAGCCCTAAAGTCAGCTGTTGGATAAATGTGCCCCGAAAAAATAATGACCTTCATCTTATGATGAATAATTCTGTTATGATTACCCTTTCCTGAATGCTTATAACGACGGTTAAAGGGTAATAGGGCTTCTGTTATTAATGCCATCCTACTTAAAAAAATCCGCTCTTTCAAATGCTACACTCCCATGGCTCATCGATGACTGTTTTGTCACTTATGCCTAAGCAAAGCACTATTACAAATGTTATTCCGGTATAACCGACCGAGTTTGAGGCCTTTTTACCCTAAAGGCGCTTGTATCCCTGTAAAAATCGCATTACTTTTGGTTCATAGTCAGTTATATATATTTATTTCTTACTGGGGTAGAGATTCAGTGCGCTTATGGCTCATTACCTTTGTCGTCAAAAACATGCGTCGGTTGTTCGGATGACCTTTTAACCAATTAACTTACATACAGTTGTCGCTTATACCTACGCCATTACTAAAATCTAATTTGATATTAAACTGTCGGTTTTTCCCTACTGTTATTTACTATTTTAATACAGCCTGTCATCTATGCCGTATTATTTTACAACGATAATTTATTCGTGGTGCTTTCGGCAATTTGTATCAGTATGTTGTACTCAAGTAGGTAGCTATTTAGCTAGTCGTTTATTCCAAAATCATTTCACCGCGTGCGATATTTTAGCTATGCACTGCTCCTTATTACCATTGACTTTTGGCACAAACATGTTAATCGTCACTTATCCTTTTTTCCCATTTAAGATATTTGACAGACATGTGACTTATTTACATTACATTACCCTCTGGTATGAGGAAGTCAAACATATCTAAGTATACGCCGCGGCACGTAAGTCAAACAGGGAGCGAAAGTGGAGGGGATGTTTGCGCATGAGTACCTACTGTCGTACTGACGCAATAGTTATTAATTTATGATAGCAGATATTTTTGTTATTATCTTTTATGTATCAATTGTAAAAACATTGAAACATAAGACACCTTTTTGTAAACATCAGGCTAGATCGCGTAAAGACGTAGTTTTTGTTCAAATTTTATAACACAGTTAAACAAAGCATCTGAAGAATTGTACAAAATATATAAGCTGTAAAACTTGCTTTGTCTAGTGCATAACTTTATTAAGTTTTATTTATTGTAGTCAGTGTAAAATCTGGAAGTAATTATTGTTTCAACACTTGCAAATTTTAAACGGTATAATTAAGTATTAACGGTATATAATTGCATTGAGTTGTTATCAAAGTAAGTCAAATCTTTGGAATGATACACCTCAAATTTTAAGCATAAATGAATTAAACATGACTTCAAAACTTTTAAAAAACGTAAATTTCCATGCAAAAAGCGAAATTTTTCAAGACCAGATTGTAATGGTCTAAAATTTTAAATGTTCTAACATAATCATTTTCAAATTCTTCAGGGCCACAATAGGGTAAAAAAAACATATATCACAGTTCGATAAGTATGAAAAGCTACTTTTAATTTTTGTTGAATTTTATAACAAACCTGTTTACCTACATAAGACACCTTTTTGTAAAGTTTTTTTAGAATCGATGCGAGTATGGCAGAAATAAAATATACCGTTATATTAACTATATTATATTTAACATACGAACAGACGGGCAAATCAAAACTATATTTTTTTATTATATAGGTATGGTGTGGATATCGGCCTCTAAATAAACAACTGTCGTAATTCAAGGTTTTATGTAATTACAAAATTATGTATAGTGCAACAAACTTTTCTGACCCTTTGACTTTTGGTGTTTGGTCGCTAGTGTCGTTGTAAGTTCACACCATTTTAAATACGGCGACTGTAGTGATATGTGATGTGAATATGTGATTTTTGACCGCGCGCCGGGTTAGAAAAGTTTGTTGTTGCATTATAATATGTTTTATTAGTTGTTTCATTCAGTTGTTTTATAACCTATTTAAAACTTAGATAAAGTTTTTTCCTTGCTCTCTTTTAAAATTTAAACGAAACTTCTCTGGTCTGTCTAAATAAAAATAATATTGTGAAAAACACAGTACAACACACAATACCAAATAAAATATTAATACTACAATACTTGGGCATGATAATTTTATGTGAAAGAATATGTGGCCGCCACATAATGATGAAGTCTATAATAGGTTATATTAAACCGGAGGAAACATGGATTCAGTTTCTTCGGCAATTTGGTCATGTGCACTAAAACTCACCAGTTTCAGGACAATTAGACAAATATTGTAGAAACAAACAAAACAGCACACATTTTTATATACATGTTGAAAAAAAATGTACAATGTAATGTATGATAGAAATAAATTCGATTCTGACAAATCTAAAACATAATAAATAATATTATAATTTTAAATCAAAATAAATACAAGAAATATAAAAAAAATGTGTTTAAACCCGGTTAACCCACTTTTTCAATTTCGGTAAAACCAGTTTTGTGACCCCTAGTGGTGATGATTTGAAAAATACTGTACCCCTCGCATCCCGCGACCTTACATCAAACACATCTAAAAAATGAATTCTGTGTGTATAGTCTGCAGTACTCATTTTTTTTTTCTCATGTAGATGTAACTAAAGCCATATGACCTCACACGGAAGATCAATTGATCTTAACGACATAAAACAACGTTGAATCAAATAAAAAAGGTGCCAATTATTGCTTTTATTTTTCTTGATTCTATAACTGTATCCATTTTCACTATATAATAATAAATAAAAATGTTATGTTCTTATGCACCATTTTCTGAGTAATCGTGTTGTGGAAACTTGGAATAGATTGCCAGCCGACGTAGTTTCAGGCAATTCAGTAAACTCATTTAAAAATAGACTGGACAAGTGGTTTAAAGACTTAAAAGTGTGTGGACCTAACTAGAGTGAACAATATTATTGTGAAAAGGGCTAGGACATTTCCATCACACACCAGCAACTCATGGTGCTCGTCTATAATCTTAATCTATACTAATATTATAAATGCGAAAGTACCTATGTCTGTCTATCTGTCTGTTACCTCTACACGCTTAAACCGCTGTACCGATTAAGATGAAATTTGATATGAAGATCGTTCGAGTCCCGGGAAAAGACATAGGCTACTTGAAAAACTCAAGTGTGAGTCGGTTTTTTAGGGTTAATTAGCGGAACCCTATAACTTAGACTCCGCTGTCCGTCCGTCCGTCTGTAACCAGGCTGTAGCTCATGAACCGTTATAGTAAGACAGTTGAAATTTTTACAGAAGATGTATTTCTATTGCCTTTATAACAACAAATGCTAAAAAACAAAATGAAATAAATATTTAAGGGGGCTCCCATACAACAAACGTGATTTTTTTACTGGATATTGATAACGACAAAAGGTAGACGCTTGAATTATTCACAGAATATTTAGTTATATAGTCACTTTTACCCTATTACCTTACGACCGTTGATATATACTTCAAAGCTTTCTGGGGATACTGGTTTAGTACCCCTTATCTGTTACAGTATAAGACGTAACAATTATATTATAAATACATACCCATACCCATTTGAAACATATATGTAACAAAAATTTTATCAATTTTATAATACTTACTTGTAAATTTTCATTAATAGTGTATTTCACTCGCTTAAGATTGGTCAAATATGTCCTTATGATATTCATTATTTCATCCTTCAAGTAATACGTGGCGGCCTCTACAATGGCGTTGAAAATCTCCAAAGAAGACTGCTCAGGCCGCAGTGGGACATGGTAATCACTCTGGAATAAAAAGTTTTATAAGCTACAGGAATATGCAGATGTAATAAATGAAACCTTTCTATAGAATGTATAATAAAATCTAACCTAGAGGGTTTCTCGGCACGCCAAATATCTAGAATTTCGCATAATCGATGCTCGTCCATCGTGGTAATGAGAGTACCAAATATGCGAAGAAAACCGGATACGAAAAAAAAAGAAGAGGACGCGGCTTTCCTTCATCTCACACCACATGGTTTCGATCGTCAAATGGCTGAGTTAACCGACTGTCAGATATTACTTTGCATATAATAGTCGCACATCCGTAACATTTATTTCATTCATACATCACCTTTGATTAATCCGACAACGACGATAAATTGTTACATATATAACCTTATAAGGTTAACTTTAACTTAACTTTACTCAAAATTATTATATTAAATTTCCAAATTTGTACAACTGTCAGATTGGCATTGGTTATTTTGACTCAGTCGTAGCTTCATTTTTGATCGAACCAGTTCTCTACATCATCATCATATCAGCTTTTACTAGTCCACTGCTGGACATAAGCCACCTCTATGGCGCGCCATTTCTCCCGGTTCTCTACGTAAGGATTTATAAATCTTTATACTTGTAAATAATTCTAAGAAACAAAAAAATTAAATTTTCTGTGAATACAACTTTTTATTTGAATTATAATATCTTCAAAGTTCATTTAGTTGTAATGTTCCTGATCCCCTAGATCCTACTAATTATACAGGGGAAATACTAGACTGGCGCCCAACATTAGTTAGTCATATATATATTGTGCGCTGGCCCTTCGTCTTGCTGCACACTTCTCCTCACGATTACTCTGTTTAGCTAGACGCATTCCATGGCCAACTGAATGAACGAATGAACAAAGCAAATTTAAAAATATACAAATTTGCAGTTTTATAAACAAATTGAGGATTGCCTAACTCCAGTGTTTTGAAATAGTAATACAAAAAAAATGTAGGTATTGCATTGCATAGAACAAAACACAGGCGCGGCTATGGTAATGGACTTGAAAATTGTTATATCATCAGCATTTATAAACTCACAATATATTAAAACAAAAATATTTACCGGTAACAAAGATTTTCCTTCTGACAATACCAGCACAGATACGTCTGAGTCGAACTCCATCTTGTAATATTTAAAGTCGTATTCGACTTTTTGTGTGTTTATCAAATGGCCTAAAGCAGCAATATTGCCAACTCCAGTAGCGTCTAAACGGCCTTGTTCCAACTTTGTCTCATCTAGTACCAAATGTGTGTCTTTACTCAGTTGTAGTACTCCACTTGTCAGTCGATTGCATTCATAATCTTTCCTATAAATATTGAAAATGTTAAAATACTCTGATGATGATACTGAGGAAAAATTTGAAAGAGAAGTCTTTGCCTATGATGGTTTTAGAGATATTGCAAAAAAATGCGTTCAAAGGTTCATTATTTCTGAATCTTCTGATTTACAAATTACGAAACTAACATGTCTATGAGGCCATCCATAAATTACATCAGGCATATTTCCTTAATGTTAGATCACCTCTTCTTTGTCACATTATTTTTAACGGATTTCAAAAATAAGATAGTCTTCCTTTGTATGTTTTTTTTTAATTTCCTCAATGAAAAATTTGATTTGCACAGTTTGCATGACCCCCATTCTCCTAAAAACGTGACGTATTAAATGGATGATCTTTGTATTGTGTTTAAGTTTATTGTGGATGAGATGGCTCCAGTGAGTCTTACAGCAAAACAGATACAGGTAGACAGATACACAATAAATTTGATAACATTGTAAAGTAAATATTGTTTTTTATTTATTAATACTTACTTAGGCAGTAAGCTCATCGTATTCATGTTGCTAATAGTCAGAGGTAGGTAGTAACTCTTAGTGACAAACTGTTTAATAATGTCGTACAACTGTTTTGCATAATTAGGATATTTTGTTGTAGGCAAGTTGGAAATATTAAGACAAAACTGTCCCAATGTTAACGTGTCTTGGCGTAGATAACTGAAAAATAAAATTAAATAACGTCATTATTAGAAGTCAATGTCATTCCTAAAATGTGACTTTTCACTTCTGACCTTTAGTGAGCCCTTGTTACCAATAACAAGTAGGGAACTTTGTTCTTGTGTACTTTTTTATGTAACTCTACTAGTTTTCTTGATTGCTATTGAAATTATTTATAAAAAAAAAACGAAATAATTTAAGTTTAATCTAAAGACTGACTAAGTCGAACCTTGCTTTGATTATCATTTAAATTTTTGGAATGATATAAAAACTGCCTTTCCTACCATCTCTTGTTTGTTTAATTTGCAGTTTTTTTTAATTTGCAATTTAACTTACACACAGGCAAGTAGGTGACAAATCAAATATTCTGCTGCTAACTGATCTCCTAGCAGCAATTCTGTTAAAGCCTTCAGAAGATGTTCTCTTGCCGAGTTTGCTTCTTTTAATATAGAACCTGCAATAAAAATATTTATTTTATTGTGTATCTAATGAAGATAGAAACTAAATGTTGTAGTATTTATTGTTCTTAATATCTGTATTTTGGTGCCTAAGCTGTAGTATGTCCGTACTGCAAGGGCACAGGTATCTCACTGGAGAAGACATAGACCACAGTTTATCACACTGGCCCAGTGTAAGTGTACATTGGTGAAGTGATCGAGCTAGGGACCAGTTGACTGTCAATGTTTTCAACCCACCCACAATGTGTCTGACCTTGTCTAGTTACTACTATGATATGACAGCTAAGTACAAAGTTACATAAAAAATAAAATAATTATAAATATTAAAAAAAGGTATCAGCATGCCTCAATTAAAATTTGGAAGGCTAAAATGTTTGAGGGTATTTGAATAGATAAGATCCTTAGTGATAAATATTCCTTTTCTTTCAATATAAATCTTAATTTTAAATATACTAGAAACAAACTTCAATATATGGCCTGAATATGGGCCATTTCTACTTATCTGAATCATACTCAAAGGACTAGAAGGATATAGGTACAGGACATGTCCTACACTCTATATTAGGTATGACAAATTTACAGAGCATACTTTTTAGTTCAAATTAAACTTATATAAATAAACATACCTTGGTCAAAGACATCAGTAACTAATGGATTGCAATGCTCCAATTTTTTAACATAGACTGCATGCAGACGTGGTACCAGGCTTGGTGGGGGATTATGTGTGATGGTCTCCACCTCATTAGGGGGATCAAGCAGTGAGTTATCATCGGAATGGAATTCTCCAGAGAGGGCAGGATCTACAGATAAGAAACCGACAACCTCTATCATGTCATTCAGTTTTAGGTTGTCACTCTCATCATATATCTGAAATCAAGACAAAAACTCTTATTCCATTAATCATATAGATTACAAGAATACATGCAAAAATATTACTAGGTAATAGAAAATGTGCATGAAATTTTTTATAGAATGGTTGCAAAACAAGTTTATAAATAATGTACACGCACATGCACCCGCCAGGAAACATTCCTACTGGCGCCCCTGTAAAAGATGAATCAAAAAATTAATAAGGAAGCATACCTTGACTATACAAGATTTGCTTGGCATGTCAGGTAAAGGAAAGTTTAATAAATGCTCCCTAGAAACTACATTTGCTGCATTATTTACAATCTCACTTGTTCTTGGTTCTTTATTAATGGGTAATTCATTTTCAACTTCCATAGCATTGACATCATTGTCTGATTCATCGTAACTCCTTTTTAGTTTCACACTAAGACGTTTAGAGGTGTTAGGCTGGTGACCCAAATGTTTTAAATGGTTTTCATTGTATTCTATTTGTTGTGCCCATTCATTCAATGCGGGCATTGACACAACAACTACGGACTGACGTTGAGAGCTTTGAAGATTATCAGTATAGTTTATTTTTTCATTTTCCTGTGCAGATAAAAATACAATTAGTCCAATCAAATTCTGTATAATCAAATTTTGTATATAAGCTATTGCTAGACTTGCATATCTTTAAGGTTTTGGCTCATGAATTTAGCAGTTTATTAAATAAATAACATTTCTAATAATAACAATTATAATTCGTTTATATATATGATAACCTCAAGATACCAATCCTTGAACATAACATGTGTTACAGCTTGTAAAATGCATATTTAACAGTATTCTTGTCTAACAAATGTGATAGGTGGTGAGCCTATCACCATACTAGCATCAAACCAGAGCCAAACTAGACAACTTCTACAAAAATATGAATTTTAACAGTATTGGTTGCAATACACAAATTGTAATTTACCCATTTTATGAAAAGAAACCAAGATTGTAGAATTTTATTTAACCCATGTTTTCAGTTACAAAGGTGAGACTCTAACCGGACAACTGACAACATAGATTATGTTTCTGTACCTGTAGGTAAAATTAAATGAATGGTGCTTACCATGGGTTTATTTTAATATTAGTTGTTATTTATAGCTAGAAGCCATTATCATGTTCAGTTTGGTTAAGTACCTATAGATTAACACTAAGCAGTTATTTTGAGAATTTAATATATATATGTCATGCACTTTATTTGCAAGTGTAATCAGTTTGCTAGGATTTGTTAGTAAATTAAATTACCATTTTGATTACCATGTTATTAACACTTTAACTTTAAAATACTTAATACACCATTTAAACAATATATGAAATTGTCAATGTTATTTACTTGTAATTTACTTGAATAACATCATTAAATAATCTCATTGATATATAATAACAAAATAGATTATAAGGCTGTATAAAATAGGTTCTAAAAAAAAAAAAACAATAGGTATTTAATAACTTTGATGATTCAAGTGTTTTTAAAAAATTGAGTAACATTTATAACCCCACATAAAACAGAAAAAGGATTTACAAGTTTTTTTGACTTTAAGATTAGGTTCCAAATTACTTTTACTGTGTGTTGAGGAATCACTGATAACGGTAAGTTTTGGAATAAGCGTTTCACAGCTCCTCAATGCATTTTAGAACAGAGCTAGCACTGAGAAGCTTCTAGGAACCCTTTCCTTACCAGACTTACCAAAATATGAGCTGTGTCTCTATACTTTCCAGATTTTTTCTTCACTTCATTTGATACAGAATTAAATACTTCGAACTTTTCAAAATAAAACTCGGGATTGTGCATATCTTGAATCATACCACGAAAACGAACCAGCGAATTATCAGATAAATTATGTGTAGCATTTGAGTTAATCAATGGAATCTGTAAGACATTTGAAGGTCAATTAAAGCAATGAACTATACCATTAAGATACTACTCGCGTTAAGTAAAGGCAAATAGAATAGTAACCTGAGACCAGTTACGTAGTTTTAACAGTTTTTCCTTCCATTCCTGTTCGTTTTCTAGCCACAAATCAGGGTTTACAGTTTCAAAATCCAATAAATGGTCATGCATAATGCCGAAAAGTATTAAATATTAACTGATATTTTCGTAAAAATTCTTATAGGTAATTTAAGGCAAAGAGCAATAAAATTATGTTTTTAAATTCAGTTTATTTTTATTTTTTTAATAACGACATAACCTTAAAACTTTGACAGCGCGGGAAAAGTGTTACCACCTTGAACCCTTTAAGCCAGTGTGACCACTACATTTGGGTCTATTTCTACCTCTATAGAGGTTGTATGGGGTAAGTACCCACTTATGCGTCATGGGAGCGATGATTTCAAATTTTAGTCTGTCAACTATTGGTTGAGGAATCTGCCTCTCCATGAAGTTATTGAAGAGTTCCATCGACGGTGCTTGCAATTTAGGTCGCCGGCAACGATGACGGCGTCGCCTAAATTTAAGAGCGACTGAAGGTCGCTCTCAAGCAAGTCTTTTGAGGGAGAGAGATAAACCGATGCAATAATGATCGGCTGATGGCTGGTCATCACTAAGCGGTAGACGAATGCTTTTGAATTCGTAAGGGGCGGAGGATCCATAAAATGCAGAGCGCGTCTGTAATAGATCAAAGTGCCTCCCAAAGCGAAGGCAGTGCTATCATCACGGACGGTGCGATAGTTCACAATGAGGATCAACGTCGTTTTTAGTTTTGAATGTAGTATTAAAGTCCTTGAAAAATCAAAAATATTGGTATATTTTTTTTTGTCATACGACCAAAAATGACCTAGTAGTATTTAAATTAATGCGTCGATCGCCGAGTTGCCGCTGCGCAGAGTGCATGACGTCATCTTACTCATCGGCCGCCAGTTAGCCGCTGGAAGTAACAAAGCGCGCAGTGTTTACGATTGATTCACGGACTTAAAAAAGAATTAGTGACACAGTGAAATACACTTTACTTTTTAACCTATGTTCAGGCGTTATTTTTTATTTAACTGTACAGAAATGCTCTACCTTTGGACTTGGACAAATCTCACAGCATCATCTCGATAGGTTTCACATGCCGATGTGTAATAAATAAATTAAATTGGAATAAATATGTAATCCTCAAAATACCTAGGTATCCTTACAATATACTCATTTTCTGTTTCTTCTCTACAACGTACTGTTTAATCCGTCTACTCCGTTATACTTGAAAGAACGTTTCAATTTTATAGGGTTTACAGCTCATCGCGCCACTACAAACATGATGCTGATATCCCCAACACATTATTCGCAAGCATATAATGACTCGTTCACTGTCACAGCCATAAGGCTATGAAAAGTTTACCCTTTAATTTAAGAATATTTAAAAATCTCGTAATCACACATTACTTAAAAATTTAAGCTGTCTCATCAACACTGTTTATTTATCTATATTATTTAAGATGTATGTTGTTTGTGTATTTATACTAGTTTATTATATGTTATGTATGTGATATATATTTATATATATTTTGTTTAGATGTTTGTAAGTATTAGTATTATTTATTATGCATATGTATATAAATTTAGCTATTGCTCTGAATGTATATATTATTTTACTGTTTTTTTTTTGTTTTTCTTATATTGTTAAGTTTCAGTTAGCACATTCTACTCGTCAATTTTATAAAGTCTCCTCTACCCAAAGTTTTCTGTTTGGGTTTTCAGTTGTCTGGAAGAGATCGCTCTTTAGCGATAAGACCGCCAATTTGTTATTTCTTTTATTGTTTTAATTGTTTTGTATTCTATATGCGCAATAAAGTATATTATTATTATTATATTATTCACAGTCAAGTTTGGTTTTTTATAGTCGCTGATTAATAAAAACCGGCCAAGTGCGAGCCGAACTCGCGCATAACGGGTTCCTTACATTATCTATAAAAACGACAAAAAATTTGTTGTATGGGAGCCCACCTTAAATAATTTTAATTTAATTATTTTATGTTAATAAAATTCCTTTTTGTGTTTTCTTTACGTTTTGAAACCTGGAGAATCGTGTGCAATCATGTTCAGAGTGATGTGTGTGTGCGTTATGTTAGCTTTTTTTTGCCCCTCGATATCTCAAGAACCAATGGACCTAATCGCTCACCTACCTAGTCGCTTTAGTTCAAAAGCCATCCGCGGATGCCAACTTATCGCAATCGCGAATGATCTACATATAAATGAACAAATATAACATTCGTTATTCAAGATATAATAAATACTTTATTCATAACTTCCAAATACGTCCCTGTCAGACACAAATCCAAACTTTTGTTTCGGGGGGGACAAACATTGAATCAACCATGAACTGGTTATTATTGCAATAAAATTTAACTGTTTTACCTTATTGAAAACCAGGGAAAAAACAAGTTATACTTTGATAGGGATAGCACTTTGCGGAATAGGTACCTATTAGGTATAATTCTTATTGACAAGATTAAGTTACAAGACTACAGGTGTCCACTCGATCTTAGATAAAGAATCAAACCCCTCGCATCCTCTCGATAGAGAGTAAATACCTTGCCGGTGGCTACAGATAATACATACCAAGTATACTTACCTAGTTATCGGACTTGAGTGGTGACGTGGATTCTATCTAACTAAAGTACTAAAGTTACAATAAGTAGGCAGATAAATAAGGCAACCTTAGTTCTGTAGTTTCCAACAACGGATCTCAGCACTGGTAAACTTCGAATGATTACCTAGGTATTCAAATACCATAAAAGAATGCACTTTCGGAATGTTATCTGATTGAGCTTGTATAAAATCAGCTTCAACTTTATTAATACTCATAATGTGTAGGTATTGGTTTTATAGTAATTATCACAAATTTACACTCTTGATATGTATCGACACTTTATTTAGTTACATATCGCGCCTCAGCTCTGTCGTGTTGTGAGCGACTTATGAATGAGTGCGCAGTCCGTTCAAGTACGATGACGTCACACGCAATCGCGGCGCATTGCCTTTTAGCGGCACGGAAGAGTTATTTTATTATTTAATATTTCTGTTAGTAATGGTCCGATTTTAATAATTCAAAAAGATATACCATTCTTATGTTATAAAGAACAATATAGATACTAATTCTATTTAATTTGTTTTAACTGTACAGATCCTCATTGAAGGGGTGCGGATGGCGGGTTTGTGGAACGTTTCCTGATTAAGGAATATTCCCTTTGCTTGCGGATACCATTGGCGTTAAAGTAGCCGTTATAGACGGAGCGGGGTTTTTCGCGAACGGTTGTGAAATCCATTTTGATTTTTATTGTTTGGGTAACGTCCTACGGAGAGCGCCAAAGAACGGGCTTAGACATGAATCTGAGCATTAGTTGGGTTTGGTGGCCTGTTCGTATTTCACAAACACGGTATAGACATAATCTGGGTCGAAGGCCCAGGATAGCTCACAGAGCAGATCGATGGCATGCTGCCTCCAAAATGCAGCTGTTACTGGACAACCTCCCCGTTTGGCTATAAGCTGTAGGCTTGTATTTCGCAAGGTGCGTGTTAGTAAGTAGTGCGAGAGCACTTGGCGCCGGCGAAGGGCGGGATGTCCTGGGACATGAGGGGGGTGGGGTATGGGATTCCCGTGACTGAGACGAGCCCAGAGAGTGCAGACAGAAGTTTGTCTGTCTGGTTTGAATTTGATTTGGATTTTCCTGCGTCGACTAGAGTAGGTAGTCGGTTCCTGGCGTTGACCGCAGGGAGGGGAGCAGGCACAAGGGGTGCCTCTTGGTGGGGGGCAGAGGGGCGCGATTTACCCTTTTTGGGTTTTCGCGTTCCTCGCTACTTCCCATAACACTCGACAAGTGTGTGGCTGGGTTATTCTGTAACGACTTGAATTAGGGGGCTGTAGTTTTGCTTTGTGATCACCGGGTCAGAAAAGTTTGTTGCGCAGTTCGTAAGACAGCTAAGAAAATTTCATATATGTGTAGATTTTTTTTTTAGTTTTTTTTTATATTTTCGTTAAAATACGCTGGTCATACTGTCCACAATACAGAAAATCAGAAATAACATTAATTTATTATTCCCTGTATATATAAATTTATTTAATCATGGAAATTAATAAAGTTTCTATTAGCGACGATGAATTCCAACAGATTAAACCCATTAATGTTGATACTGTGCATAAAATATGTTCTGGCCAAGTTAGTATACAAAATAATAGACTAGTCCAGAGTCTTTCTGCTACCCTCGGCAGAGAGTGGCAATCTTTGTAAGACTATCTAAAACACAATGAGAAATCAAAAAAGTGGTTTTGGTTTTATTTGTCTTGTTAAATTATAGGGCTAAGTTCCAAAACGCAACGTGTAACCGGCTCAGGATAATTTTCCAACTGTCAACTTGAATTGTTTACACTCCCATAGATAGGGTTAGAAAAGTCAGTCAGTGTAAAATTACCTGTCGAACTTCTGTTCCAAAGTGGGTGGGAAATCAATTTTACTGGGCTATACCAAATCACTCAGTTGAATAAAGGTAAATTTGAACATACCCTGAGTAGGTACACTGCCAGTTACTGTTGTTGTTTTCTTCTAAATCAGCTCAGCAATAAACCTTCATAGAAATAAAGCTTCCAAACAAGATACATATTCTACCTCAGCAGTTGATAAGGCTACAGATTGTTGTGAAACTGTTCCTCCTTGACTCAGAAATACCGACCCAGAGAACGATCTTTGGTCACCGTGACCTGCAAAATCAGCATCAGCATATCCTTCAACTATTTCATGACATTTCTCCCTTAAGTATATTAAGCCAAGTGTCTTGGTACCTTTTAGGTAGTGTAGCACCCTCTTGGCACCTAGCCAATGTTAACTCATGTAGCACTCATTGCATTGACTAAGACTGTTGACAACATAAGCTATATCAGACCTTGTGCATATGGCCAAGTATATGAGTGAACCTATCAACGCTCAACGTATGGTACCCTCTCATCTGGCTTCTTATCAGGTGAAGGCTTCTCCAGCTTTTGACCTGATACTACTGGTGTAGCTACTGGCTTACAATCCTACATGTTAAAAGTTTTCAATAGCTTATCAATGTAAGTTTGCTGATGTAGCTTAATTCTATCTGCATCTTATAAAATGTGAATTCCCAGTATAAGTTTTGCTCTACCAAAATTCTTCATCTCAAACCTGTTTTTTCATTTTCATGAGCTCTTTTTTCACCTTAAGCATCTCTGAATAGTTCCAAAATATGAGTATGTCATCAACATATACTACAACGACTTCCTCCCAGCGTAGTTGGTAGTGCTGTGCAGAGGGTGTGTGTTTAATTTCCACACTCGACAAACATTTATGTGATAAACATTTGTGTTTGTCTTAAGTTTGGGTGTTATGAATGATATGTATGTGTTAACAAACAAAAAAAAAAGTTATAAATATATGTATTTGTATCTGTTGTCTGGTATGTGGTTGTATATGCTGATTTTCTAAATCCCATATTCAATAATTCAGGATGTAAATCAAAGTTCCAGGCTCTTGGAGCCTGTTTAAGCCTATAAAGGGATTTCTGCAATAAGCACACATACTTCTTTCCCTTAAACTCGGCGGGAGGTGCACCCCATAATGCAACACAAAGTACTGGGTAAGAAATGACAACATGGATTTATTGTCAGAATAGGGAATTCATATAGAAATTGTAATTAGCAAATTTTATATTATATTTTATTTTATTTACGAAACAATGTGAATAAATAATTTCTCTCTTAATGTTATGTATTTTTTTTTAATGAAATCACAGTATATAATTAAATGTTTTTTGCACATGGCAAAACAAAAATTAACTAGAGAAACATATTAAAAAAATGAAATTGATATGAAATGAACATAATAATAATAATTGTAACATTTATTAAATTGCCATTTTTTATATGTGTATGACCTAAAAATAATTATCATCCTTACATGATATGTCAAATAAGGTTTTTTTTTTATATATGAGTCAGGTGGCAAACAAGCTTTCGGTCCCCCTGATGGTAAGCGGTCACCGCAGCCTATGGACGCTGACTATAGTTTTTGAGCACATTCTTCACAAATTGGAATGGTTTGTTTTTTTCATATGTTTTTATTACACACAAATTTAAATTAAATTAATTAAAAAAAGCTCTTCTCTCTATCTCTTAACAGTGCATCTTTGATGTTTTAAGTAAGGGAGTCAAGAAATTCTTTTTCTTTCCTTTGTCACTTAGGGCATCTTCTACCTTCAACTTCTTCGTTGCTCTCAGTACAAGCTTGTTCTACTGTTATCTGGTATGGTACTTCATGTTTTATTGTAGGTTCTTCTACTTCAACTAAAACATTCTGTGTTGGTTCATCATCAGCGTTGCCAGTTTTTTTTCAAGTCGAGATTTAGGAACTTTTTGAGTGAAAAAAGCGGGATTCTTTCGTCGAAAGCGGGCTTCTTTCATCGAAAGCGGGCTTCTTTTGTCGAAAGCGGGACATAAATAAAACGTATATAATCAAAAGTTTTTGAATATTTATCTTTTTATTTGAGTTCAAATGACGTTTACGTGACAATAGATAGGTACCTAGTAAAAAATATCCATAGAAAATGTATTTTAATAAAATATGATATTTAAATTAATCAGATTTACCCTATCGTTAAATAGTTGAGTCTTATTCGTCTTCTGAAAATAAAAAAACAGAAATCAAAATCGCAAAAGGTTTGTTTAAGTTATTCCCGAATAGCGGGACAGGAAGGAAGGAGTTCGTCATCCACTTTCTTTCCTAGGTCGCGCAGTTGCTGTGCTGTGCTACCGTCATTGTTGCTGTCACATGATCCCTGACTGATTTAAACTGCTCCAGTTTTAGGCTAATCAACTTCGATAGATGTCTGCAACGATTGTTAACACCTTTGTCCTTAAAAAGCTGTCCTCAAGGCATCCTAAGCTTCTTTTGCCATTTTTGCTAGCTACTTCAAAGTACTATGCGAACTTCTAAGAAAGCTTTCCTTGCAGGTTCCCAAACACCATACCTACTCTTGACTGGTTTTTTGTATGGAATATTGTTACACCTTGTATTTAAAGCCACTTACCTTAGTTCACATTTTGATGCAGGTGGTGCTGAGCTTAGCAGTTGCTGTTAAAGAATTAGTTGAAAATTCTTTAGATGCTGGTGCAACAAACATAGACATCAGGTTCAAGAACTATGGAGTTGACTTAATAGAAGTTTCTGACAATGGCTCTGGTGTCACAGAAGATAATTTTGCTGCTTTAAGTGAGAATATATTTTGTACAAACATTACGTAAAATGCGTCACATATATAGGGATAGAGGAAAGTGAATTTCCAAAACATGGAATCATTTTAGCTACGTTTTTAATCACGCAATATTTTTAAATGAAAAAGAAAATATCACTTTAAGGATAAAAATATGTTTACTACCTTGATCGATATCCTTAAAACTGACCCATTTCATAATTTCAGATGAAGTTGGTGTTGTAGGTAACTCAATACAAGTTATTCCGAAGTAATAGTAGTAAGTAGTAAAATTTCCAACACACTAACAAGTTGTCACATAATTTACGGCTTTTTATTTTATGTACCACATATAAAAATTCTATTATTTTCTCGCTTTTTATGTTTAAAGAACAACACATTATTTTGTAAAATAAATTAGCAAACAAATGTGCTGGGAAATTAAATGAAATACAAAGAAATTAAATAAATTAAAATATTACTATTATACAAAAATGAAAATGTGAGCACAAAATAAAAGAAATTTAAACTATTATCAAAATAAAATCAAGTAGCTATGAAAATACGCGTTAGCAAAAAGGGGACTGGTCAGTCGTCCTTCCTTCTCTGTAGAAAAGATACGCATCTTAGATGTGTGTCCGAGTGCCGTGTTGCAGAAGGTTGTGGTTCACGTATGCTGTTCCTCTGTCTGGTGATCTTGCACTTAAATTTGGAAAATTGTATCTGGAACTTCGTACTGAAATCTGGTCATGAAATTTGGTATCCTTAACTGGAAACTGGTTGTGGATATGAAATTTAGAATCTGCAATCCGAATTGTGGAACTGTAAACTGGAACCCCAATTTTGGGGTTCCTCCAAAAGATTTTATAATTTAAAAAGGACTTGCAATTAAAAAAAAAAATTGAGCTGCCGACGCTCAATTAGGTATTTAACATAGAGAGCCGCAAACCACTAAATTTTAATGTCGCGCGCTCCAACCAAGACAGTTTTATATGAGCGGTGAATCGCGTGTGTAAAGTTTTTGTGGGTGTATCTGTGCAATGCTCGGATCGCATTCATTACCACCCACAAAAACTTAACACACGCGATTCACCGCTCATATAAAACTGTCTTGGTTGGAGCGCGCGACATTAAAATTTAGTGGTTCGCGGCTCTCTATGTTAAATACCTAATTGAGCGTCGGCAGCTCAATTTTTTTTTTTAATTGCAAGTCCTTTTTAAATTATAAAATCTTTTGGAGGAACCCCAAAATTTCTGGTTTGTTTAATTGTGTTAGTGAATTTCGAGGGTCGTAATACGAAAGTGGTGCTCCTGTTACGGAAGGTAACGAGTATTCGTTAACGAAAAAGAAGTTTTCGAAAATTAAAATATTTTAATATTAAAAGGATAATGGGACGTTTGGGATATTGAACATTTGTGGAAACTTGATAAATATTATTAAAATTGACGGATTCGACCTTTAAGGCTCTTATATGTGACAATTTACTAAATTTAAAGCTTACACTTGTATTTGTTTGCAGCTCTCAAATATCACACATCCAAACTAAACGAGTACTCAGATTTACTTGGCGTCACTAGTTTTGGATTCAGAGGAGAGGCTTTGAGCTCAATTTGTGCGTTGGCTGACCTTACAGTTACTACAAGGCACAAATATGCAGAATATGGTAATTTATACTTTATAAACTTAAAACATGGTGGTTTCCCACCTCACCAAGGTGATGTCTGCCACCATACTGGGAAACAATCGGAGTAACCAATGATACAGTGAAATTATTAAAAATTAGGTGCCCCGACCTGGAATTGAATAAGGTACCTTCGATATGGTACCAGTGAGTTGCGCCGCTGGATCCCCACATTGTCACAGTATTATTTAAGTTTTGACATTCTTATTGTAAAATCAAGGAGTCACCACATAAGTCCCACACTGAAAAGGCGGGGTTGCGGATAAAAGCAGGGTAGGACTATAACTTTACACTACCATAATTGCTGCCTAACTGTGACACATTTACTTCTTAAAATCTAGTACCTACATCGTGAATGGACTTTTTGTATCTAATTGTTTATTTATACCAAATAAATTTTATTCCAATCCATTCCAATTTATCTAAACAGTCAAAAAATGTGATCGGGATAGGAATTATTTTAAATTATTTTTTTCTTAAAAAATTAACAAAAACAGCTCTTTGGCAGTTTTATTAAAGGTATTGCCTTTGTTTCAGCTATTAAAATAGAATATGATCACAAAGGAAATGTTTTAAAGAAGACACCATGTTCACGTCAAATAGGAACAACAGTTACTTTATCAAATTTATTTGCATCACTGCCTGTTAGACAAAAAGAGTTTCACAAAAATGTCAAAAGAGAATTTAACAAGATGACACAGTTGCTCTATGCTTACTGTCTTATATCACTAGGTGTAAAGTAGGTAAACCAATAACTAATTTAACATAAAAAAAAATCTAATACCATCTTTTGCTTGACAATAATCTTTAACAATATTGTTTTCAGGATTACTTGTTACAATCAAACTAGTACAAACCCTAAATCAGTAGTTGTAGCAACTCAAGGATCTACCTCTTATAAGGATAATATTGCTTGTATATTTGGTTTAAAGCAATTACAGACTTTGTTGGAAATAAAGCCTGAATATGTAACTAACATTAAAGATAACATATTTAGAGGTATATCAGGTGAAAGTGTAGATATTGAAGAGGGTGTAAATGTAGAAGATATTGAGATAGATTTGTCAGAGGACTCCAATGATGCCGAAATCGGCGATAAGAGCAGCATTTCCAATTTGCAGAAGTCTCAAGGACATAAAAATATGCCCAAGCCTGTACAATTCACAGGATTTATATCATCTTGTGAACATGGCAGTGGTCGCTCAAGTAGTGATAGACAGTTTTACTATGTAAACTCGAGGCCTTGTGAACCTGTTAAAATAATTAAACTCATTAATGAAATTTATAGGCAATACAATTGCAATCAGTATCCTTTTGTATTTTTAAATGTTGACATGGACAGAACTTCTGTTGATGTAAATGTAACCCCAGACAAAAGAAAAATATTTCTAACAAAAGAAAAACTTATATTGGATACATTAAAAAGTTCTTTAGCAAAGATTTTTGAAAGTATACCGAGAACTCTTAAAGTAGAGTCTTTGATAAGCAACAAAGTGACAAATGATGATATTAAACCGGACATAAACAAGCCAAGAGTTTTTAATGCTTTTATACAAACTTTTGCAAACAAAACAAATGATACTAAAATTCAGGAAAATGAAACAAAATTACCGAATACTGACCTTAAAAGGAAACCTACAACGATATTAGATTTTATATCAGCAAAGAAAGCTCCAAAATTAATATATAGTGATGAATTAGTTGACTCAGTGTACAATACTGAAGTTAAACAAGAGGTTCTTAATAATGAATGTGTAGTAAACAACGGCGATGAGACTGACACTGTAAATATATCTGTAGAAAATAACCACACTGATTATAAAGACATATTTTGTGATACGAAAGATGATAAAAATGAGACAGTTAATGATAGAAATGAAAAAAGAGAGATGATTTATTTAGAATTTACAGATAATTTACCCAATACACAGATTAGAACCGTAACTGAAGTTCTTCAAGAAAAATCCTCAACTATATATTGTAAGACTAAGAACGCAAATTCTAAACTAAGCGAGACCGCAGGTCATAAGCCAGCAAAAAAACCTAAATTAATTGTAACAGACAAAGAAGATTTAGGCAAGCATAACAGAAGATCAGTTATTTTAAACTCTTCTTTGGAACACGTAAAAGCGTTATTAAACATATATAATCAACAGAAAGGTAAAGAATCACCTAAAAGAATTAAATTTAGAAGCGCAATAGATCCAGTTTTCAATAAGAAGTGTGAAGAGGAATTGAGTAAAGAAATATCAAAAAGCAATTTCAATCAAATGAATGTAGTGGGACAGTTTAATTTAGGGTTTATAATAGCACGCTTAAATGACGATTTATTCATTATTGATCAACATGCAACTGATGAAATTTTTAACTTTGAAATGCTGCAGAAAACTACAGAACTTACAACTCAAAAGCTTGTTATGTATGTTTTATAATTATTGTTATTATAACGGCCTGTTTCACCACTTTCAGATAGTCCTTATCTAGGAAATAAAGGAGAATGGGCAAATTGGTCCATAAAAGCTAAGTCTCCCCCAGAGTGAACACATAATAGTACATTTGTAATGGTTGTTACATCACTTTATTTTCTAGGACCGTAAAAATCTACTGTGCAGACAATGAATAAATGAATGAATGGATATACTTTATTGTACACCAAGCAATTAATGCATATCATTCAATAATAAAAAACAGGACAATAGGCGGCCTTATCGCTAAAGATCAATGTGTACCAGGCAACTTTTTAAGATATACCTACTGCTGTTTATATTCAATAAAACTATTCACAATTTTCTCACACTATATGACAACCCAGCCTAGACTTTTTCACATTCTCCTTTGTCGATAAAATATTTTTCTATGAAGATAGCACTACCAGGAGGGCGGCTAGTATATAAATAAATTTACCAGTATTTAATCAGGAGGTGGTGAAACAGGCACTATCCAAATTAATGGGCATTTTAATTAGAAAACTTTATATTTTTAGTCCACAGCAGCTTGAACTTACGGGAGTAAATGAACAAATACTAATGGATCACTTGGATATATTCCGAAAAAATGGCTTTTCTTTTGAAATAAATGAGAATGAATTGCCAACAAAAAGGGTAAAACTTCTAACAATACCCATGTCTAAAAACTGGATATTTGGAAAAGAAGATATTGAAGAGCTTTTATTTATGTTAAGGGTAATTTAAAAAAACTGTTTCTTATCTTATTTGACGACCTAGTTGCGCAAGTGGTAGTACGCTAAACTTTTCAAGGTCCTGGGTTTGAGTCCCGGTCGGGCAACCAATTGTAATAATTTAACTGGATATTTGGAAAAGAAAATATTGAAGAGCTTTTATTTATGTTAAGGGTAATTTAAAAAAACTGTTTCTTATCTTATTTGACGACCTAGTTGCGCAAGTGGTAGTACGCTAAACTTTTCAAGGTCCTGGGTTTGAGTCCCGGTCGGGCAACCAATTGTAATAATTTGATTGTAAAGTCACCACCACCCCCTAAGGGTGTAGTGTCGTAATTACATATTGTTCTTGTCTAATATGTAGTAATGTTCATTATTTAAATCAGATTATTGAATATGCTTCATTTGAAATAAGTCAAAGTAAGAAGGTACTTCGTTTATTCCACTCACAGCTTCGCATAACTAACAAATATTCATTACAACAAACAGGAAAAACTGAACAATACTGGTCACAATTAAACAAATAACAAACAGACGAATAAAAATACAAGTTGCAACGTTGCTCTTAAATGGATCCAGATTCAGGTATTGTCCAGATAGACCGATGACCTAAAAAATTGTGGCGTACTTTGGGTCTATGTCCAACAGTGGACAGCTACAGGCTAATTAATGAATTACCTTCTTCTATTTATATTTAGAATTTAATTATGTCAATTGTAATTTGAACAGGAATCTCCATCCGAGTATTGCAGACCAAGTAGAGTAAGAGCCATGTTCGCATCCCGAGCATGTCGAAAGTCGGTTATGATAGGGACTGCGCTTAGCAAGACTGATATGAAGAAACTAGTTAAACACATGGCAGAAATTGATAAACCATGGGTAAGCAGTAATACATCTTACATATCTCTAATTATAGCCATTATTACCTATGTAAATGTGAAATGTATGTAAAAACAATGATTAACACCTTATAAATTAACTCACCATTATTATACTAAGTGAGTTATTAATTATCATAATAATATATATATTCAAGTAATTGCATGTTGACTAAATATGGCATTGTAATTTCAGACCTAATGAAAATCTTTTTTTACCGCAATGTAAATTGATTAAAATTGTATAAAGATTTCTTATAATCAAGAATATTTTCAGGCCAATAGACAGTAGATTTAAGCCATCAAAAAATTATTGATAACTTTTTTGGCCTCGACTTAGTCCGCGTGGATCACCACGCACATCTCTAGTTACAATGAATTAATTCTTATGAAACGTGGATTTTAGGTTAAACCATAGAAGATTACTGGACATCACATTTCGTACCCAGCTGTGAAAAAAATGGTCGCAAAAGTGTTACAAACGAACCGAACCTGCGGTCTCTTGCCTCTGTCTTAAACATAAACGAACACGGAAGTTCGCTCCTCAGGTTCGGTTTGTCTCTTTCTGAGTCAATTTTTGGTGGATATCCATAGGACAGCTTCGTTCTGTAAACTCGAATTTTATCGGTTGAACCCAAAGCTGTCAAAACTGAGAAAACTGCACCACTAACCGTTCAATAGGTAGTTTAATTGTATACTATAATTATCCGTTTGAGCTGCCCGCTCAGGCGGTTTAGGACCGGCCGTTGTGAAAACATATGCCTACGTTCAGCCGTGCACGTTTACCGGCTGAAACGAACGAATGAATTATCCGTTTAGCATTTTTTTACTTTTTTATTCTTTTGCTTTGCCAGTAACAAAGAAAAAAAAAAACAGTTTTGAGTTTAGAAACTTTTAAAAAGTAGATTTCAATCAATTTATAAAAAGCAAAGTCATTTCTTATAAGTATAACAGTTTGTTACATTTTTATGGCTAAACTTACATCAATCTTGATGTAATTTATAGCAAGTAGACATGGTAATGGTATTTTAGTGATATATTCAATTATTTCAATAAATTGTTAGGTAAAACCACATAGAACTCCTGGTAGCCTATATAAAAGGACAAATGTCTCAATAAAATTAGCAATATTTTAATTTTTGTTTTTCAGAATTGCCCACATGGAAGACCTACTATACGGCATTTAGTGAACTTAGCAATGGTTCATACAAGAGAAAGTTAAATTTAAATCATGAAATTAAAATATACAATATATTTACATATTTATTTCATTTTATACACTTATAGTTTTGAATATATTGAATCCTGTGTTAGCCGTAGTTACTATAACACCGGGTATCTGTTTGTGCCAGTGTAGTTCCTTAATGTCAGCCTGGCCTTGGTGTATGAATAACAGCTGAGGTGGAAGATTCTGAAAGGTACATAAATAAAATAAATGTTCCTGGACATATTGCACAGTGCCATGTGGTCCCTAACTCACTCAGCAAGGCTACAAAGAGTATCAGACTATATACAAAATACTTACATTTTTTCTTGTTACTGCATTTATAATACAATAAACAAAGAAAAAATCTAGACTCAAGGCAATCACAAATGTTTGTCTTGTGCAGGAAAAGAACCTACTAACTAAATAGGATTATTTTATTTTTCACATTACAGTTAAATTTTTGTTATTTTGCTTTTTTTCTGAATCAATTTCCATTTTCGCCCCTTAATACCCTATCAAATAAAATTATAATGATCAAAATCGGACTACTCCATAAAAATAATATTAAAGTAGTTATACATACATACATAAAATCACGCCTGTTTCCCAGAGGGGTAGGCAGAGACCAAAGACTGCCACTTGGTACGATCCTGGCATACCTCTCTTGCCTCATCTATACGCATCAATGCTTTCATACATTTTGTACGGTTCCGAATACTCCTGATCTGGCCTTTTCTGAGAACGTACTCAATTTGATCTACATACGTTTGCCGAGGTCTACCTCTACCGACCCTTCCAATTGCTTCAGATTCATAAATCTGTTTAAAGTAGTTATGCATGGACATTATTTTTAATAGACATCAACAACATGCATTGCTATGCAGATCACAGTACTGGAGATGCTTATTACACACACCATCCCAAGCATCCCTCGTTCCCTTGTGAAGAATTTGTGTCCCAAATCGATATCACTCTGTGCAAGATCTCTGACTGGGGATGGAAAAACTTGGTTCGGTTCAACCCTACAAAGATACAAGTTTGCGCTTTCACCGCTAAGAGAACCCCATTCACTGTGGGACAATTCCAGAACACTCCCCTCTCCATCTCCAAGTGCATTGGGATCCTTGGTGTTAACATCTCTAGCAATGTTCAGTTCTGAGATCATTTGCAAGACAAGGTCAAGCTGGCGTCCAAAAAACTAGGTGTACTCCGCAGAGCGAGGCAGTACTTCACGTCGGGGCAGAGCTTGTTGCTTTACAAGTAGCAAGTTAGGCCCCATATGGAGTAGGTACATTTGCCATCTCTGGGCGGGTGCACCAGGATACCAGCTTGGTCCTTTGACTCGGTTCAACGACGGGCTGTGAGTATAGTCGACGATCCTAAACTCGAACCTTAAGACTCCTGAGGAGAGTCTTTGCCTCCCTGTGTGTGTTCTACCGCTTGTAAAATGGGATGTGTTCTGAGGAATTGTTTGAAATGATGCCCACTGCTATTTTCTACCATCGCACCGCTCGCCATCGACAAGGAATTTATCCCCACCTTGGAACCTAAATGGTTACGTACAGTGCGGTTTTTGAGAAACTTCCTTCCGCGATCGCGTAGGTTGTGCAGTGAACTCCTTGCCAAGGTTTTATCTAGGGACAACAGTATGGGGTTCTTCAAGAAAGAAGTTATTGGATTTTTGGAGGTACAGCAGCGCGCGAGTGATACCCCTGGTGTTACAAGCGTCCATAGGCTACGGTGACTACTTACCATCAGGGGGACCGTAAGCTTGTTTGCCACCTTAGTGGTATAAAACCTTTTTATCAGTTATAACGATTAGAATTTAGCTTTGAAAATGTTATCTAATACCCCATAACAAACTAATATCAGAGGGTAATTGGTTAACTTTAATCAACTTACCTTCAGTTCTTCATCTAGAAGCTCATCATCATCACGTTCTACCGCCATGTCCCAAAGAGCGACCTGGTTGTCTTCGCCTGCTGACGCAACCACGCTCGGTTCCGTCCAGTGCCACTCTACTGAGGTCACAGGGGCTGTGTGATGCTTGAATGTCCCTACAGGAGTCCCGCTTGTAAATTGCCGTAAATCCCATATGTGTAGGAAACCGTCGTCACCACCTGCAAAACACATGTTAACGTGGAATATTCAGTCTCTATGTAGTGATAATACCATATTGTATTTTGATTCAACAATTAGCATCCTGTTCCGCCAACAGAGTGGTCTAATTGTATCATTAAAGCCGTATAAAAATACAAGATTGTACAAATTAGAGATAACCCGATCGCACGAATAATAGGATGAAATTGACTTCAAAAGTTCTACACTTTGTTGCGATTTTAATATGGCTCATCGACTACACACGGGGAAACTAAAAATCCAATTCTTTTAAATTATATAATAGACTAGCTGGCCCGGCCAGTGGCGGATACAGGATCTCATTTAGTGAGGGCATTGTGGCATAGCCGGCGAACGAATAGGAATGACTTGCGTAGTATCTCTATTTTGTCTGAGGAATGACTTGTGGATGACTGCTCGGCGCAGTAATTGTTTTTTGTAGAATTTTTAACGGCTTTTGGTTCTAGCACGGTAAAAGGTAATGCCTACCGCATTGAATTGAAGCCGAGCGATACCTGAATGAAGATATCAAAGTGATGATGATATTAAAAAAATTATTATAGCAAGCTATAGTTCGTTCAAGTGGAATTTGGTTATAGTTACTACCTTTTAGATTTTGCAGACCTTCTCTGTGTCTTCAACTTTCAACTCAATTGGATGCTCCGTTGTGCGGGGTTTGAGTAACAAATGTTATAGTTATTTCCGCGGGAACTTTGCCTATGTGCTATTTCAGACTATAATCTATCTCTGTGCCAAATATCATCCACATCCGTTCAGCCGTTCTGGCGTGATTGAGTAACAAACATCTATCCAAACTTTCGCATTTATAATATTTGTATAGATGCATGTGCAAAAGACCTGCCCTAGCGAGTTTAGTACATTTAAAATTCAAAAAAAATTTTCATCTAAATTAAAAATAAATGAGGGTGTTTAGTTGTTACAATTGATACATTTAATTTTCTTTTATTGAAAAGTCTTCTATGGCCATGTCTTAGCAGAGTTTTGGGTACTTATATACTTCACTAAATTATAATACATTAACTTATACCATACCACTAGCAATAAATGGTTCCTTGTTGTTCCAAGATATGACATTCACATCAGTTTGGTGAGCATTTTCTGCAGTCAGCATACAGGCCTTTTGAGGGGCGGCGCGCGTGTCCCAGATGCGTATTGTTCTGTCGACTGAGCAGGACGCAAGAACATTCCTTAAAATAAAAAAAAAACCTTAGGGGGGTTTTGACGGACTAATTCAGCTTCTGAGGCTTGACACAAAGAGCTTATGAGCATACATTTTAGCAACTTATTAAATTGCATATTGCATGCAACATAAGTACCTAAATTTGAGTTTTCTTTAGTGTTGTGGCACACCCAAAATACATATATATTTTTTGAGCTTGTATGTGAAAGAATTGATAACATATACATGTTGTTATTACCGCTACGAGACTGCAGCACAAACTGCATATATATATGCACTTACTGTTTAATAATGTTTCACAATGACACGTAGTAGTTAATATTAAGTTATACATTAACATAATAACATTTTTTTCTTGATAGGGAATAGCTTTATAAGTTGTGAAATTCTAATAAGTTAGGTTAAAGTAGATTAGGTTTGTTTTATTTCCCCTTTTTACAATTTAATAGATATATATATTTAATAGAGAATAATTGTAATAGAAAATATGCGGGAATTTTACTTTATTGTATTAATTTGAAATATATGCCATTTGTTGGTCAAAATTATACCGAACCCATATATAAAGTTCTATATAAACAGTATAAACGGCTACTAAGATATAGGGAAAAATAGGTAACTTGTTAAGTAATGTACGTTATTTCTCCCTCACTCCTATAAGAATAAACTGGAGAAGAGATGCGTCTATAGGTAAAAAAAAAAAAGACTGACTGAAACTTTATGTGATGTACCTAATACAACAAGTCAATTCACCCTTTCCCCCTATACATACATACAAACCTATAACATTACGGTAAGTTGTAAGGTTGAGGCACAAATCGCATGTAAACTTAGTAAGTACAGAAGCTTATAACTAAGCGACCGGTTTACATACGAAAAAGGTGCGAGTTGTGTGCAATTCGCGTTTCCTCATTTCTCGCTCTTCATCAAACGCCTAAGATGAAAAATCCTTGTCAAGGGCAAACCTTGTGCCACTTATTAACGAAGGGTCTGTCTGCACACATATTTACCGTTCATTAGAAGACCATTGTAAGTCTTCAACTGATGCTGTGTGGCCCACAAGAGGGCGCTGGTCGACAGTCCATGTGCCTGCTTCGTTTGGCTTCCAAATATGAATGTCTCTTCTGCAGTCTCCTGTGGCCAATACCTTCGTACAATATAAGGGATATTAAGAGGGTGACATAGACAAGAAAGCTAATTGCTATATACTAACAATGTCCATGTAAATACATTAAAAATCATAACACAATATCATATACATTACTATGAGATATATTTGTTATATATTTCTTAAGTAATTTATACCATAATGATGACTTAAAACTTATTTTTTTTGTATGGAATTTAACATACGTATTATCGTTTTGTAGCCACATTTCTTGAATTTTTGCTACAACTCATAGTCAATAAACTAGCTAGATAACAACCAATTCTAGTTTTCTATTAAATTTATATAATAAAGAAAGCAACTGGTCCCTTTCAGATTTTTTATATGTACTTTTTTATTCAGATACTAATTAATGTCCATCTTAAAATGATTTTTTTTGTATATAATTCTTAATAAACTGTTAATAGAATGTTATAAATCATACTCTATCAAAAAATAATATTAGATTGTTGAATATTTTTTCTAATTACGTAGTTCCTGAAGTTTTACTTACCCCTGGTTCTGTGGGGCACCAGTCAAGACCGAATCCTTCTTGTTGATGACCATTAAAGGAAAACTCTGGCTTCACAGGATTTGTTACTGCGTCTAAGTTATATCTTTCAAGGAGAGATGGCTCATCAACTGCTTGCAGCTGTTGTGTTATGTTCCAAATGTCTACTCTCCCAAGTTCTGACCAGCTAGCTGCTAACACTGAATTTTTGTAATTGGTTGACTGAAAGAAAATATAATAAATTAAATTGTTGTGTCTCATTTAAAAATGGATCTGCATCGAGAACATTTTCGTGCGATGATTTTCTACGATTTTAAATGTGGCCTATAGTAGTCATTTGATCTACAAATGGCTTTTAGGGATGAAGGACCTACAAAAGCAACCATCTACTGTTGGCATAGTGAGTTCAAGCGCGGTCACCTTACTTTGAGCTATGAACAAAGGAGTGGTCGTCCAACGACGGCTGTCACGGAAGAAACTGTGCTGGCAGTAAAAAAATTAATTAGTAAAAAACAGGCCAATTACATACACAGAGTTTCAGCATACACTGCAGATTGGTTCGGGAAGCGTTCACAAGATTCTACACGAGCACCTTCGAGTGAGGAGGATAGTTTCGCGCTGGGTGCCGCACAACCTCACCGAAGCTCAGAAGCAGGCCCGTGTAAAGTGGTGCCATGATATGATTCAAAAATTTGAAGCAGGCTCGTCTCGTCGAGCTTACAACATTGTGACAGGTGACGAATATGAATACGATCCAGAAACAAAGCGTCAGTCGACAGTATGGCTGTTTCAAAACGAACCAACGCCTACAAAAATGAAGCGATCGCGAAGCGCAGGGACAATTTCGATCGCTAGTTTCTTCACTTTGACAGGGTATCTGGTTTCAATTCCATTACGAGATCAAAAAGATCAAAAAGTTTTGTCTGTTATGAGCAACAAGCGACCAACCCCCGGGCTCTGCGGGGTACTGCTTCACCATGACAACGCGCCCGCGCACTCGGCGCTCAAAACAAGGGACTTCCTGGACACCACACCGGTCATAGTCTTGGGTCACCTTCGTTACAGTCCTGATGTGGCACTGTGTGACTTCTTTTTATTCCCTAATATTAAAAATCAGCTGAAAGGGATACAGGAGTTTTCATCGCCGGAAGATGCACTAGCAGCGTTTGAGAAGGCAGTCGAAGAGGTGTCTGCGGCGGACTGGTCAAATGTTTCGAATATTGGTTCAGATGCATGAAAGTTTGTATACAGGCTGGTGGAGAGTTCTTTGAAAAGATTTATTTAAAATATTTTATCCATAGAAGTTAGTTTTCTAGTTTCTCAAAACTTTTTAACAAACTCAGCAATAATTAGTAATGTGTAATAAAAAAGACCATGATATTTACTATCTAAATGGGCAATGCAATGAAATACTTACTCTTATCCTATTGACACATCCTTGATGTTTGATAAAAGCAAAAGTCATTTGTGGCTTTTTTTCTTCATCTTCTTCATCATCATCCTCAGACTCATCATCAGCCTCTTCATCATTCTCAGGCTTAGATGTGGGATGCAAGTTAGACATCTTTATTACTAAAACACTATAAACATGAGTATTTAGAGCATGGGCATACCTATCTTTTGGGCTAGTCTGGGCAAAACTGACAGAAAGTTATTAACTATTGTTTTTTATTACTAGACAAAAATGTTTAAAATGATACAGGCAGTTTAACCACACATCCCTACATGTTCCTGGCTATGCATCAGCTTTTAGGTATTTTAGATTACATTTACTTTAAATCAGGATTTTTAGTCAAAAATCAAGTAATTTATTTTGATGATAAATAAGAGGATTACCCAAAATTAATAATAATAATATGTTAATATTACAAAGAACAGCGAAAAATATATTTCATGGAATATCTGATAGTTAAATTATAGATGTAAAATCTTTTCCCTGGATCTTTGTGTCTTATTATGTATTTATTTTTATTATTGAAGTGAAGAACTGCACATCCTCACATATGGAAACTAAGTCATTAACAAACTGAATAAAATGACCATTCACAATCTTTCTGGCATGCAATGCATGCAGAGAGCTATTTGGGGTTCAATAAGGTGATGGAACAATGGCCTAAAGCAGAGAACTCCCTTTCTGGCGCTGACTCACCTTCGGGTTCGAGACTCATGCCGGTCGAAGGGAGGCCCCCGAGAGTAATAACCCAAGCTGAGACTCTTGCCCTTGAGCGTTGGGCGTTATATGGGCTTAGACTCCTTCAGAGTGTCGCCCCAAAAAGCCCAGTGAAGCAGTAATGGCTGGAACAGCCTCCTGCATTGACAGTTCAAACAAAAAATAAAAAAAAATAATAAAAGGCTCAATTTCTTTCTATTTCTATTCAATTGTTATTTAACAGTACTAGTGCTTGAAGTGTCTATAGTGAGGTATACAGCATAAATGAGTTTAGGGACTGGACAAGTCTTATGTATATTGTGGTAGGGTTAAAGTAAGTAAGTATACAAAGACCAAGTAAAGTAGTAAGTACTGTAAGAAATTTTTTGGCCTGCAAGTTAACGTTAGTGTTAACTGGTTGAAGGGTTGGGGGTATTCAAAGGGTATTAATAGAAATCCTATTGCTCCTACACTGTTTAAGTGTCAGTAATAGGTAGACACTACACAAATAATCATATAAGCATCAAACTTAGTCTGACTGTAGTTACTCTATAGCATAGTTACTGAAACTACAAAGCAATGCAAATTTTTAATAAATCTACTGAAATATACATACACCACTTTAGCACAGATGCAAAGCAGGAAGAATTTCAAATGGTCACCATTTGTCTCTGTTGTGCACGCATAATTATTTGCTGCTGTCATCAGAAAATACTACCTACTATTTTGACCACTGATCACAAGCTAAAAGGTCAATGTACGAAATTCTTCGTGCTTCACATCATGCTATAGATATGTATATGTATGTCAGCTGTATAGATATATGAATATGTAGCATGTAGGAATATTCATATTTATCTCGGGAGTTACTTTGGATATTTAAATCTCACATGGTGTGCCACCAATGCAATCCAAAAAGATTCTAAATTTGAATTTGATATGATCAGGGTTAGTTATGTCCCTTGTAAGTAGCTCTAATTTGATATAATGCAAAGAGTAAACAATGAATCCTGTAGTGTATGGGTTCGACTCACTCTTGGGTGGTGTTTTTTCTATGATTATTGAGAAAATAAGTAAATTCATGATAGGTATAATCCACCTGCGGTCAGAATGGGATGGAAATCTTAATTAAAAGTAACAGTTCTAGAGTAAAGAAGATTAAGCAAATAAGTTCTAAGTATTTAACATTTATATTGAACAGGGCGACCTGCGATTCTTAACATGCACAGATCATAGTTACTAACTTATTTAAATGTGCACTAGATGCCTGTGTGCCAGAGACTAAATACGTTGTCATTGGAAATTGATCTCTGTTGTTTCCAAAGTTATCTGATATGATATCAAAACTAAGACAAGGAGCCCCAGTCTGCGCTTGGTGTAACATAACATATGCTGACTGGTCGCAAACAAGTTGCTCATCCTCCTTCAATGGTACTCCTGGCAGATAAGTTTTGGGCTGTTCTTCATTTTCATTATCTTCTGTATCATCCATGCTGTCATCTTCACTTTCTGAACTGTTAGCTTCCATTTGCTCTTCAGTTTCGCGCGACATTTCAATGATCTATCAAATACTTATCTATAATACTATTTTAACTAGATTTAATTACTACTATGTTAATTAGAATTCAATGAAAGAGCAGATAAACAAGAAAAAGTTAGGTTATAAATAATTATTGGTAGGTTAGTTTTGTGTTGCCAGCTTGTACATTAACATAAATGTCAGCACTAGACATTTTTTATTTTCGAGTATTTCAGAATGAACGCTGGCTCATGTCTTACGTAGTATGTGTTTCCTCTATGATGTTGTACTATACTAGCGTAGAAATCCTAGGTCTGTGTACTATACAAATACGTCTGAGACAAATACATCTTGGCGGCACCAATGAATAGAAGAATACAAAAACTTTTATTTCTGTTGAAAGTGACGAAACTAACTTGGCAAATATCTGAGTCTACTGACTCAATTAAAGCCACAAACAAAAAAAAAATATATAAATAGATTAGCTTAAAACCATGTAGAGGGTTTTCAAATGTCAGTGATCGCCATAGAACGCGGATTTTAATATCTCGACAATTTATTTATAAATTGAGCTATCTTAGTACATATTTAGTTGTAATCAATTCATTGTTCGTTGTTTCATTTTTGTGGGACAATGGACAACTCCATCCCCCCTGAGCCCCCGGATCCCTCTATTTCACTTAATGTATTGAACGTTGCGCCCTCTCCAGGCCTATTCACACAGACTAATGATAACCCCCGCAAACGTGAGAGAACCGACGGTGAAACTAGTGTATCATCCAGTAAAAAAACTATAACCAATCCCGATACAGCTTCCTCGTCAATTCAGACAGTATACACTCACCCCAGTTTGGTTGCTCAATGCCGACAGTATTCCAAGGATGATGTAGGTCCTTCCCTAGTACATGTGAGTAGAGAGGAGTCAGACCCTTCGGCAGGACTGACTTTGCGTGCGATCAAATTTGGTCAGTTCTTGTTTAGGCATCAGTTTAAAAATATTTGCAAGATGGTATTAAGAGTGTAGGACGGAACCGTTCAGTTCAATTCTCAACAGCAGAAGAAGCGAATCAGTTCCTTAAAAGTGACTCGTTAAAAGCTTACAAATATAAAATATCTATTCCCTACTATAATATAACGCGAATGGGGTTAGTCAGGGATGTTCCAACCGATTGGTCCATGGATGAATTTGTAGATGCCATTGAACTTCCTAACGGCTTTGGCCAAATCTTAAAGGCTCGCCGTCTGAACCGTAAGGATCTCACTGATAGTTCTCCTAAATGGATACCAACAGGATCAGTAGTTCTTACGTTTCAGTTTCACGTTTGTTCTGTTATAACACATCATCAAAGGTAGAGACATATGTATTTCCAACTATTCAATGTAACAATTGTTGCAAATTCGGACTCATTAAGATACAGTGCCGTAGTAAACCTCGATTCTACAGATGTGGTAATGAACATGCAGGTGATAACTGCTCTGTGTCTCCGGATCAAGCAAAATGTATTTTTTGTTCTGGCCAGCATTTTGCCACAAACAAAACATGCCCTGAGTACATTAGGCAAAAAAATATAAAGCAGAGCATGTCTGAAAATAACATATGTTATGCAGATGCCTCCTCTCAATTTGCTACAGTTTATAAATCTTATGCTGAAGTCAGTCGATCCCCTGCTCTACCTCTCACATTTTCTAGGAATCTTCAAATAATAGTCAAATTAGGTTCCCTTCAAACCCCTCCACTCCAACCAACTCTTACAGGAAAACTATGACAATTAGTCCTAAAACCAAGCCAATCCTTTCCCCAAGCTATGATATACAGGCTCATAACTAAATTGTATGTTCTCCACCCTCTTCCCTTCCCAATGGTTGCGCTTTGTCCACTTCTTCTGATATCTCACCAAATGATAACCTCTTGGATATCACTCTAAATATCTTATTAAGCCTTATTTCCAGATTTCATGATAGCTTACCGAACGACGTTGCCAGTAAAATATATCAGATAGCCAATATTGCTCAGTCAAATGGAGCCCACGCGGCTCATACAGTGGAACTGTAAAAGTGTCAGACACAAAAAAAGTGAACTTATATATTTACTCAATAAATACCGCCCCTCCATTGTCGCCATCTCGGAGTCATGGCTAGTCCCTGGTTCTCGATTTCGTGTCCAGGGCTACTCCTGTCTTCGGGACGACAGATCAGATAGTTGGGGTGGCTCTCTCCTTCTAATTAAACATTATATTCCTTTTTCACAAATCCCTACCCCCCATCATCATGAATTTAACGCTGTAGTAAGTTAATTGTTACGAAAAGCCATGGACATTTCATTTCTTACTTTATATATTCCACATCCTCACCCATCGCTGACTCCTGATTCAAACAAATTATTTTATCCCTTTCCAAACCTGTCATTATAATGGGTGATTTTAACAGCCATCACCCTTCTTGGGGTTCACACTATTGCGATTCATTTGCTCTTCTATTGCTAGACATATTTGATGAAACGAATGTCTGTGTTCTCAATGATGGATCTCCAACTCGTAGAGTTTCTCCCTCTCAAAACCCCAAAAGTGCTGTAGATTTATCGTGTAGTTCTCCTTGCCTTGCCCTAAATATGAGTTGGTTTGTTTTTCCACAATGTTTAGGGGGTGAGCATTTTCCTATTGTTCTAACCTTACCCCATCGTATTACTCCAGTTCAGTCTCCTTCTCCTATACTCAAATTTAATTTGAGAAAAGCTGACTGGTGTCTCTTTTCTTCGTCGGTTGAAAGCAAAATTTCTGGAAACTTTGAAAACAATGACTATCATCATTTAACAGCCTACTCACAATTTGTTTCTGCTCTTTCTTCTTCTGCTGAGAACATTTTTCCCCTTAAAAATTCAGCAAGGAAAAAGATATCGTCCCCCCCATGGTGGGATTCTGAATGTACTGCCCTGATAAGGCAGTGTAAGTTAGCAGAATCGCTCTTTTCTTGTAACATGTCCATGGATAATTTTTTGAATTTCCAAAAAATTGCTGCCACTGCAAAGAAGATTTTTTCTAAGAAAAAAAAAGAAAGCTGGAAGAAATTTTGCGAAAGTTTATCCCCGAGATCCCCTGTAGCATTAGTATGGAATAATATTAAAAAATTTCGAGGCTCCCTTATTGCAAATGATCCTACCTCTTATGACCTTCAACATGGGTAGACTCCTTCTGTAGCAAATTAGCTCCCCCTTCAGCTCCTAACATAGACAATATCCCTTCTCTTTCTTTTTTCCCAGATATTACCAATTGGTTAGACTGTCCATTCTCTTTAGAAGTATTTAATTGTGCCATAAATGGTCTTCATGACTCCTCCCCAGGAGAAGATGGAATCCCATACTCGTTCATCAAAAACCTTTCTTTTACAGCCCAAAAACATTTTCTCAAAATCGTTAATCAGATTTTTTCCACTGTTGAGATCCCCACAGCGTGGAATAGTCAAATCATTATTCCTATTTTAAAACCCGGTAAAAGCCCCTGTGACCCTAATTCCTATAGACCAATTTCTCTCATCTGCATTAGCCAAAATCATGGAACATATGGTCAAGAATAGACTTGAATGGTTTATAGAAAACAATGGGAGTTTGGCTAAATCACAGTTTGGCTTCAGAAAAGGAAAATGCACAGTCGACAGTCTTAGTATTCTCACATCAGACATTCGTATTGCTCTTTCTAAGAATAAATTTCTAGTTGGAGTTTTTTTGGATATCTCCTCGGCCTATGATAGTGTTCTTTTACCAGTTCTCAAACAGAAATTACTACAGCTAAATGTCCCAGTAAAAGTCATTCAATTCATTTTAAATTTGCTTATGCAGAGGACCATCCATATTCGCTCTCAGGGATCTCTTCCTCCAGCAAGATATGTTTGGAAAAGTCTCCTACAAGGATCGGTTCTCAGCCCTCTTCTCTATAGCTTATACACATTTGACTTAGAGCAATCTGTCAATTCTTTCTGTCGTATATCTCAGTATGCAGATGATCTTGCATTATATTTCCCTAGCCAAGACTTTTTTTTAGCTCGAACACGCCTTAATTCAGCAATGAGTTATCCTTCAGGTTGGCTTTCCAATCATGGACGAGAGCTGTCTTCCCCTAAAAGCTCAGTGATAGTGTTCTCTAGACGCAGATCTTCTGCAGATATTGAAATTCTTTATAAAATCAGGCTATCCCATTGGTAGAAACAGTAAAATTCCTGGGAGTTTTTCTGGACCGCAAAATGACTGGTACTCCTCATCTAAATTATATCACTCAAAAGTGCGAAAAGGGGGTTAATGTTCTTCGCGCTTTAGCAGGTGTTTGGTGGGGCAGTCATCCATACACACAAAAATTAATTTATAATGCCATTATTCGTAGTCATTTTGATTATGCTTGCTTTACTATAGAACCATGTAATAAATTGGCCTTAGCTAAACTAGACCTGATTCAATATAAATGCCTTAGAATTATTACTGAAGCAATGAATGAATCTACAAATAGAATGTGTTGAACCTCCTTTGAAATTACGCCGGCAGTTTCTTAGTGATCATTTTATATATAACTTATTTCAATTTGATTCACATTCTTTATTATTGCGATTGCACCAATTAGCTATACAAGTTCAATTCTCCCCTTACTGGCTTCATAAAGATATTCCTCCTATTCTTAAAAGCTTTTTCAAAATTGCCAATCTTACATGCCCTCCTACTAAATTTCCCAGATTTCCTCTCTTTTGTACTAATTTCCAAGCTCTGACTTTTCGTCCCAAAGTTAATTTGAATCTAGGTATAACTAAGCAAACTTTACAAGCAAACTTATCCTTACAAAGAAAACTGTTTAAAGACTGGCGAGGTTGGTCTCCTCTTTATACTGATGCCTCAAAATTGTCGGAAAATGCATGTTTTGGGGCAGCAGTTTGGATACCAAAATTTAATACAATTCCAAATAACAAGTGCCCAGCTGAATGTTCTGTCTTTACTGGTGAATCTATTGCTATATTAGAAGCCATCAATTATATTGAATCTTATTCCCTTAATAAATCTTTAATTCTGTCCGATTCATTAAGCTGTCTACAGGCAATTCTCGCAAACCAATTCCGTTGTAGATCTCCATTTCCAATCATCTTAAACATAAAAGAAGCCTTATATAAGTGTCTGTGTAAAGATATGGATGTTGTATTGGCCTGGATACCAGGACATTCTGGGATATAGGGCAATGAAGTTGCTGATTCATGTGCTAGGGATGCCAATGTCTCTGGCTCCTCAGAACATCATAAATTATACGCCCATGACCTTCTTACCTTAACAAAACCCCAAATGATAAAATCTTGGGACTCGATATGGAAAGTTGCCAAAGCACTTAAAGGTAAGCACTATGGTGACATTCAACTTGTTATACCATCAAAACCATGGTTTTTCCGTCATCGTGATACAAATAGAATGTTTACTACAACTATTTGTCGCCTTCGTTTTGGTCATGCTTGTACTCCGGTACATTTAGCTAAACTCAGGATCAGGGACAATTCTTTGTGTGAATGTGGCTTGGACGAGGGTACTATGGATCATATGTTTTTTGAATGCCCAAAACTGTCATCATCACTTATGTATATTCATGTAAAGTCATCAAAATTTTGTCTAAATTCACGTCATTTAATGATATTAGACTTTGAAGTTTATGTATTGTTTTGTATCTATGTTTATGTATTGTTATGATATTTTTAAATATGTATGTATTCCAATTTTGTTTTTAGTTACCTAGTAGTTTTTTGTTTTTGTAGTGTATATAGACTAAGTAAGCTCAATATTTACATCAAAGAAACCGTTCACCAGCATCTTATTTATTTCGTGTTAACTGACATTGGCAAATAGTTGAGTCTTCTGACTTAATTAAAGCCACAAAAAAAATAAAAAAAGATAAAACCATGTGTTTTGTGTTTTTCTCGGGATTTGTTTACAGTTTACAGTTCACAGAGAAAAGTGATTGAATTATACTAAAAGTAAAAAGTTAACTACGTAAAATATTATAATATTTAGTAAAATATAAAATAATGGGCAAGAAAAATAAAGATTCACTTGGAAGAGCTCTTATCAAGGACAGATTTTCAAAAAATCGACACCGAAAACATGTCGAAGACAATACTATGGTATGTAGTATCGGTATCGTAGATAATTATATATTAAACAGAGTTAAAAGTACCTTTACTTTGGACAGTGTCTCCTACATGTTCCTGGCTATTCCCATACCGAATCTTGCATTTTAAGGCTACGTACGAACGTCTATGACTGAATGGTAACCTTTACCACGGTCTTAGGTTAGAGTGTACAAAAAGAAAGGGGGTACAAAAGGCGCTGGGTATATGGTATCTAAAAGGGGGCGCAAGGGAATACGCTAAGTAAAAGACTATTTTTTTATCCCTCTTAGTTATTCTGACCTGATCTTTGAAAGATGCCTTTTGATAAAGAATAATTGACCACTTACTCAGAAATTACTAGTATAGTGATTGTTGTCCAGGATTGAAAGTATACAAAGACAAAGACAAATGCATAAAGGGATGTTGTTTCTTGGAAGGAAAGATAGAATTTTTCAGATTTTAAGGTCAGAGTAATTAAAAGGGGGCGCAAGGGAAAAAGAAGGGTTGTAAATAATACAGGGCAATATCCGTTTAGAAGCAAATTTTGTTAGTTCGAGAGCCAGGATCTTTTTACTTGGGTAACGTCATACCTCATAATGGATCTGCTAAAGAAGTACATGCCACAATCATTCAGTTTCTAATGATAGAAAGCAGTTCCTATCATAATTAAATGGCAATTGGTTTTGATGGAACTGACATAAACACTGTAAAGTTTATTGGTGCTATAAGAATGCTAGAAAAAAGGCTGCATAGACCACTCCAATGGATAATCTGTTTGCTGCACATGAACAAACTACCTTTGAAACCTGTGAGCAGTTACCTGTAAAATAATTTTAATGCATCAAAGGAAAAGGGCTGAAGATTTAAGTTCTAATCTAAAATATATACACATGATTGTCTTGGTTATAATATCAGGTTTTAGCCTCCAGATACTAGCCAGATGACATGAAAAAGGTTATAGATCTTAGATAAGAAAACTTATCAGATAAAGAAATTAACTCCATTGTTTAATCGGGAGGGGAAGGTGATCTTATATTTTTAGGACTACTATGTTATACTCAAGCTGTAGCATAGGCTGTAAAGTTAACAAGAGATGCTGCTTTGTGTCAGTGCTCGAAAAAGCAAGATTAGGGGCCATATAAGCTAAATTACAATCACGAAATATCATGACAAATTTTAAATGAAGAGAGATTTTCGGGATATTTGAACATATATTTTAATAATTTTTATTATTATTTAATTGTTTTTTTAGTTAAATTGTAATAGTATTGTTTTGATTTCCTATTACCTATTATTTATCATTGCAAATATAGTAAATTATTTTCAATAATATGCCTTAACGACACATGATAATTTCGTTAAAATCTAAAATTTTAAGTGCTTTATGGAAGCAGAAGATGTTAATCCTAAGTAACGGAATATTAACAAGGATATTTACTTTACTAAAAGGTACTAATTCCCCTGTACCAGAATAAAAAAAAAAATTTTCATACATCTATGCTCCACCTCAGTGTGTACGTCAACCATTCGTTTTGCAATCATGAATTTTGTTAGTACCATTATAAAGCTATTTTTCACTAGCAATTTTTAGAAACAGACAGACAGGCAGAGACATTTAAACTTCACAAAAATATGCATCAGAATTTTAGGAATCTATACCAGAGAAAATAAAAATATCTGTTTGTTATTTTTGTTTTGCAGCTGCATGCTACTGAAGTTAATGATGGCTATGATTGGGGACGTCTTAACCTACAGTCTGTGACAGCAGAGTCTTCACTTCAGGAGTTCCTTTCAACAGCTGAGCTTGCTCAAAGAGAGTTCACTGCTGAGAAGCTTAATTTGAAATATGTAAAGTCAACACCAACTGAAGTTGATGTAGCAACATCACAGCCTAATTTTGATGAGCCACTGATGGTGCCTAGACGGTAAGTCATGTTTGTTTTAATGTGACCTAAATTAATTATTTTTTCCTTCCTGTATCACATACACAGTGTAGTACACCTAATACTTATAAATTAACTTATTAAGTGTATTTTTTTTACTGTGCATATTCTTGTATACAGTGTGTTTGGGATAATTTAAGGTGATGTTATAATGACAATTTTATGAACAAAAACGCCCCCATGTGGAGGCCCTCACCCCTCCTCTTGTAAATTTTTTTAAATTATTTTTTTATGTGACTACACAAAAATTGTATTTATTTCTTATGTACCCGTCCGACATATGAACAAAAATTTCATTTGAAAGCTAATAATGTCATGTGTCAATAAAAAAATACAAAAATGAAAAAATAATGTCCAAACATTTATTTTAGTTTTGGTCAAAAAATTCCGATTTTAAACTAGCTAGCAAAAACTAGCCCTTTAATGTTAACTTTTTTGGTATTATCGAAAAGACTAAGATATTATTTGCACAATCATACTAAAATCATATCTCTACGTTGCATAGTTCAAAAGTTACCATCATTTGCATATTGCCCTTCTACTACATCGCTCACTCGCTAGCCTCCGTTGGGTACGTCGCCACTGTTGGGGTACGGCCTACCCTCATAAGCGAGGGTGATGAGGAGCTTCTACTACATACAAAATGTGAACTATCGAAAATGCAAAAAAAAAAATAAAAAAAATGTTAAAATTATATGAAAAAATTAATGTTTTTGTTGATAAAATTGTCATTATTACATCGCCTTAAATTATCACTAGCCCTATCCCAAACACACTGTATAGTAAATATTGTTTTAATGTAATTTTATCAAAATCTTGCCAACTACTCTATTTCTTTTTTAATTTAGCCTATTATCTTTACTGCTTTTGTGCATTTTAGCCCAAATTGTTTCTTACACAGTGTGTGTGTGTGTGTGTGTGTGTGTGCGGGGGGGGGGGGATGATGTGACAAGAGAATGTTTTCCTCTTTGGTGGTCATTTTGAAATCATAAGACTTTAGCTACATCTTAAGGCCTTAATATTCCAAAAAAAAACTAGAGTTGGAAATTAATCACTAATAAATAATATTTCAGACCAGCTTGGAAGCCAGGCGTGACAGCAGAACAGCAGCTTGAAAGAGAACGAGATTCATTTTTAGATTGGAGAAGGAACTTGAATGAGTTGCAAGCCAAATTGGGGGCGGCGCTTACTCCTTACGAAAGGAATTTGGAACTCTGGAAGCAACTCTGGAGAACATTAGAAAAGTCTGACATTGTGCTTATTCTTCTAGATGCTAGAAATCCCCTGTTATTTAGGTAAGTAATTTGCAGTGGTTTTTAATATATGTAGGTAATATTAATATCGTCCCAAATCCTTAAGATTTATATAATACATTTATATTATATAAATATTTATATTTTTATAGGTTAAACGTTTTAATAAATTGTTGATTAATTTTGTGTGGTGTCTTACGTGGAACATAAAGCAAAAAAGAGACCAGGTCAATCATAAATTTCGTTCCCTATACTGGTCTATGGAAAGAAACTTATCAACTGACAACAACCTTTTAATTTACAATTCACTGCTTGAACCAATTTGGACATTCTGAATCCAACTTTGGAGTGTCACTGGAAAAGTTAACTACTTTGCCTCCAGCAAGTGCTCTATTAGAGCAATTTTCCGAGCCATGACAATGACCGCACAAATTTGTACATTTGAGTCCATACTTTCGACAGCCGCATTTTTTATTGTCACAACCAGTTTCGCAATTACAACTAATAATTTTTAATATTTTATCAAAGTCTGTAAATTTAGGCATCAGTATACCGTTATTATTTTTATACACAGCATAAATCGGATGCATAACAGAAGTAATACAAAAGTAATTTATTTACAAAAGTTTGCTTATTTATTTAAACAATTTTGACTACTTGTTATAATAATCATAAATTTTCAATTGATTAAAGTAGATATATTTTATTTTTGTATTTTAATGCAATACTTTATGATTTGCAAAGAATTTGAACGATAGGTGACAAGTTGCATAAATTGGAAATAGGTATATTTAAGATACTTTTTAAATGTAAAGGTATTTTTTTTGACTAATATAAAACTTTACTTCAAGACGAAAAAAATGAGCCGTCAAAGAAGTCAAAAATCGAAAATGTTTTCGCGAAACTTTTTGACCGAAAAAAAAAAACTGTTTTTTTGAAAATCGTTTATCTCTCAGAAAATATTTAACTTTCAGAGTTCGGGCAGTTGGAAAAGTTGAAGCACTCAGAAGTGTACATTCAGTCCAAATTTTGAATATATTGAACATTTTTTTGGGGCAAAAAACGATAAAAATCGAAAAATCGGTTTTTTGCCAATATCTCGTAAAATTTGAGGTTAGGTTGAATAGTACCCTAAACCAAAATTGTAGATTTTTTGATTATCTACGACCTCTCTGTAGATCATTTTGTGATCTGACCGGATGCTCCGCCAAAAATGGCAAAAAACGATTTTCAACCCCTAAAACCCACCCCTACTACCCCTCGCCAATCAAAATCACTTGGATTTATTTTTCCCTTTTTTCCAACCCCTTTTGCCGTCCATTCCGCCTACTCTTATCCTGTAACTAATTATTTTTTTTCCCCTGAGCTGTTATCCCCGGGCTATATATTTAAAAAAAAAAAAAGAATTATAACTAATTTGAGGTTTAAGGCCTAAGTTCAATAGTGGACGTCTTCCGGCTGAAACAAATAAGGATTTAGGGAAGAATTTTCTTTCCAAAGTAAATGATATGCTTATTGTGTATTTTTTAGGTGTGCAGATCTCGAAAAATATGCAACTGAACAAAAATGCAAATTTATACTACTGTTGAACAAAGCTGATTTAGTCAATGATTATGAGAGGAAGTGCTGGGCAGAATATTTTGCTAAAGAGGTATTTCATTAAGGTTATTTTTGTTATCCACATTTTCTATTATATTGATGGGGTTCCCTTCAAACTTGATTTTATTTCAGAGAGTCTCGGTGATATTTTTTTCAGCTGCTAAAAGTACAAATGAGAGAAAAATATCTGAAGAAAGTTCAGATGTTGCTGTTCAAAATGATGTTGAAGAAGATTCTGATATAGAATCAGTTGATTCTCATCCTGAACATGAAACAAAACATTCTGAAACAGACTCAGACGATTCAACAAACATAAAAGGTCTTAAAAGCACAGAAGAAGATATTAAATTATTTAAAAAGCAATTAGGAATTCTAGATACTGCAGTGTTGCACACTGCCGAAAAATTACATAAAATAGAACAAGCATTGGAAAAAGTCTTAGAAAACTGGAAATTAGGAAAGCCTGTAGACATATTTGTAACTAACAGTAACATTGAAAGTCAAAATTCTTTATTAGAGGAAGCAAGTGAAATAAAAATTGAAGTTACACAGGATGAAATAAGTAATTCAAATGAAATATTTGACAGGACAAAATTATTAGAAGTTTTAAAGGAACATAAGACAGACCAAGTTAAGAATCCACCCAGATTGACTGTGGGAATGATTGGATATCCAAATGTTGGCAAATCTAGTTCAGTCAATGTTCTAATGCAAACTAAAAAGGTATGTAATTTTATAAATGTGACTTTGCCATTGCTTACAGATATTGCAATTTGCTGTATTTAACAGAACAATATATATAAATATAGTATAGTAAAAACATAAAAAATGATTATACATATATATATCTTTATATATATAATTCTAATGTATGCGTGTATATCACTGTACTCCTCCTAAACGGCAGGACCGATTCGAATGATTTTTTTGTATGCGTTTGGGTGGCGCCCTGGATGGTTTAGATTCACAAATCAGCCCGGCAGATGGCGTTGCAGTCGTCTATAGTATGTATATTTTGAATGGTGATTTTTCTGTGCTGGACTGTGTTGTATTGTATTAGGTGTTGTTTCATAGGTCTTTAAAATGCAGTAAGGGTAAATATTGGCAATTTTTTTCAAACAATATCACTTTGCCATAATCTCCAAGGTTCCCTAGATTTTACTTTATGTTTTGATTTTTATTTAAAAAAGAACGAAAATTTAAGAGTTTTAGCGTTTTTGATTTTGATTCTGGAAAGCCATTATTTTCTAAAAAAAATAATTTCTTGCATATAGCAACTTCAACTATTTCTACTAAGATGAAACACTATGAAATCTTAAGTTAATGTGTATTAGACACGCACTTGGCAATTTTATTGTTAGATGTATGGTAACAATATTTTATAAATCAATACTCAATGGTTGGGATATCAATTTCTACTCATTGTGGAAATATAATATTAATTACTATTTAATTGGCATACCCAAACGAGTTAAGTTTGCACGAATTCGATTAATTTTGTTACTGTCCTGAGTACACTTTTTGACGTGAAAAAAAATATATGTAATAGTTTTTAGGGTCCCGTTCTTCGAAAGGAAAAAACGGAACCCTTATAGGATCACTTTGTTGTCCGTCCGTCCGTCCATCCGTCCATCAAGACCCTTTTTCTCAGGAACGCGTGGAGGTATCAAGCTAAAATTTATATCAAATACTCAGGTCTACTGTCCCTTAGAGCTGTGATAAATCAAACTTCTAAGCCAACGCAATCAAAAGATACAGCCGTTTATGTCGCAAATTTCCGCATATTTTCGAAACTCGCAAGGGAATCAAAACCCGTAAGACGGTACTTCCCGTGAACTCAGAATCTTGAAATTTGGTACGAAGCAACGTCTTATAGCACAGATAAAGTGAAAAATTGCAAAAACCGTACATTTTTAACTTATATACCTATTTCTATAGGTTTGTACGGAACCCTTGGTGCGCGAGTCCGACTCGCACTTGGTCGGTTTTTTTTTAATTAAGTGAATTTGCTAATATTATAATAATTTGCAAATTAAAACAGAAAAAAAAACTGACACTCCATTTTTGGGCTTTTATTAAAATTGATTGAAAAACTAAGAGTGATATTTTCTTAATTCTTATTTCATAAAATATACATCAATATGACTAAGTGAATTTGCTAATTTCAAAGTTCTAAACAAATATTTGAATTTTATACCGACGAAAACGAGATTTTCAACGTGCGGTCACGTGCCAGCACCTATCGTATGCGGAACTGTGTCTCTTTGTATGCTTCAATAGCGTAATACGTCTTTGTACACTGGTTGAAATGGCAACTTTTTACTAGGGTATGCCTTAGCCTTAACTAGCTGAGCCCGTGACTATAGGCTATCTCCATTTCAAATGTCTTAAGCTGGTGCAGCATGAAGGAGTAATACACACACACTTTCGCATTGATAATAGTAGTGTCTGTGAAGTAAAAATACAAATTATAACATACAGAAAATATATACATATAAGGATTGGCGGCTCCGTGGCTCAGTGGGTAATGACCTGCCTGCTGAACTGAGGAGCGTGAGTTCGTTTCCTACACAGGATATACATTTATATGATGAACATTTGTGGTCTTAAGGTTGGGTCTTTTCTATGTATGATAATAATAAGTATAATTTATGTATTTGCATTCGTTGTCTGGTATCTATAATACAAACTTTGCTCAGTTTGGGACCAGATGGTGCTGTGTGTAATTTCCACAAATATTCATTATTTTTTTATTTTTTCCCAGGTAAGTGTGAGTTCAATGCCTGGCCACACTCGACACATACAGTCGCTGATATTGGACGAAGACATAGAACTGTTGGATTGCCCAGGGCTAGTGTTGCCAGCGTATGCTGTTGCGCCTGACCTCCTATTGACTGCTGTGTTGCCTATTGACCAGGTAATATAAAAAAATAATACTGATGGCGCAGATAGCAACTTACTAGCACTGCACTAGATATTTTCGTACAAAGTGTATTTAATGTTAATATAATATTTATAACCATATATTTAACTACTTATCCACTATTATATATATCCTATTTAAAGAGAGGTAGGGCACAGCGAGGATTGGCTCTACTGAGTCGCCTGAACAGTGAGCGTAGGGCACAGCGAGTACTCGCTCGAATGGGCAGCCCAAACTAGTGAAGTACCTCCTTACAGAAGACCACGTCAAAATTACTAACATTGAGTAGTGTGTTCCTGGAAGTGAGTAAGATTGCTAGAGCTACTGACGATTCGCTGCGCTGAAACGGCAGAACGCTGGCCGCTCGCAGGTTGAATGGGTTCCGAAAATCAGGGATTACTTAAGTCTCCGCCCCAGGAGGCTTAACCGTCAACAGTGCAAGTTTCTGAAGTAGCACTCGTGACGGAGAAAGAGACTGGAGTAGACCCGGCTAATACAATAAAGGGGTCTGTGGGCCTTTAGCCCGCCGCGCCAGCAACCGGACTATCTATACCGCGCTTTGGCAGATAAACCTCATGTTAGTCAAGTAGCTTTTTAAAAATGGCCAAGGAAATTAGTTTTTCAGCGGCTACTCTGTGCACATATAATATGGATTTGTGGAATTGAATTTTCAGGGGTATTCACGCTTACTTAACGCAGTCCACCATATCCCAGTGGTCTTCTATCGAAATTGCCATACTACGGAATGCCCGATGGTTTGTGCAAATGGGTGGCTAGCTTTTTGTCCGGCAGACGCATACGCGCCGTAGTTGAAGGTAGTTGCTCTGATAGTATGGACATTAATGCTGGTGTCCCGCAAGGCGCTGTTTCTACTGCATATCAATACGCTAAAGTGCTGCACGCGTGTGCAAACATTTCTCGTTCCATTGTGGAGCAAAAGCGCGAAGAACTTGTGTCTAAAATAAAGACCACTCTGTCCTGAATCAACCCTATGAAGACACAAGTCTGTACGTTCACTGCTAAGATAACCCTATTCACTAAGGTCCCAGAATTCCAGAACACACCCCTCATCATCTTTAAGTACATTGGAATCCTTGGTGTTGACATCTCCATCGATGTTCAATTCCGAGATCATTTGCTGGACAAGGTGAACTGGCGCCCAAAAAACTTGGAGTGATCAACAGAGCGAAGCAGTACTTCATGTCGGGGCACTGAATGCTGCTTTACAAGTCGCTAGTCCGGCCCCATATGAAATACTGCTGAGCGGGTGTACCCGGATACTAACTTGACTCTTTTGACTCGGCTTAGCGACGGGCTAAGAGAATCGTCGAAGATCTGAATCTCGCAAGCTAAATGCGGCTGTTCCTATTGATAAATTCTATATTTATGAAATAAAATGCTAATTTACAATGTATGTATTAGGTAAATATTTTAATTTTATAAGCTTTTATTAAGTTTCACCTGTCTCGTTGTCTGTTTGTAATCAAATCTTGCAAATTAAATTTGATCCATATCCCGGCGTTCGATTAAGTTGAAATTTTGCACACCCACATAAATAGGATGACAATGCAAATATAATGACGATGAAGCCGGAAGGTGGACATATGACCTACGATACATATGCTTTTAAAGAAATGTTTTTTACGTATATTCTTGTTCTTTATTAGATGCGTTCTCACGACGGTGCGATGGCGCGACTTTGCCAGTTGGTAGGCAAACGGACGTTTGAAGAGAGATATGGACTGTTGTTGCCAGAAAGTGAGGCGTCTGCCACAGACTACAAACAAATTCTTACTGCGCATGCATGTAAGTACCTAGACCTTATTAGTTATTAATCCCTTGAGCGTCCTAGTTCCCGATTGGGCACTAGAAGCGCTGCGGCCACAGCGTCCTAGTTCCCATATGGGCACTAAGCGACTTGCCATCTTTGAGCATTTTTATCTATGGATCAACAACTTCGGTCTCGTTCCTTCTTCTTTGATTATCCATCTATGTATCTTTGTCTAATTATTGGAATTTACTACTCTATAATAATGCTTTTATAAACATATTTTTATCGGGAATTGTTTCTTTGTTCGATCCGGCCGCCATTTTCATTTGTTATTGTGTTGAATGGTGTGGTGTTGTAATTTGGATAAATTTTTTTTAATTTACTAAGGTACTGTAATTGAATAAAAGAAAGTGTTATAAACAGTAGCATAATAGACAATTAGTAGTCCGGGAGCCAGCAATCCTAAAAGACCCGTCATCGCGGATTCTAAAATTTTTAATGAAAATTTATAGTTTATACTCACACGTATAAAATGCGCTTGGTCGGCTTGGATTTTATTAGCCGGTAATGATTTAAATAAATTATATATGGTTAAATTCATTAAATGTTTTACCATCATCGTGGATTTTAATTTTCCTATGGGTGATTTTGTGCAAAATGTTGTACTTGATTAGAAAAAAATCGGCCGACCAACATTTTTTAGCCGGAAAGGGTTCGCAACCCTATTTAAATGATATTAGAGGAGGTAAAATTTCTCCGTTATCACGGTTTTTTTTTTTATTTTACGCGTTTTAATATCAGTTTTAAAAATATCTTGGTATGCCTGCTTACGCCTGCTTACAAAATGAAGAATACCAAAGAATATGTTTGAGCATTTGACGAATCCAGAAGACATAAATAATAAACAAATTACAGATTCAGTACAAAGGTTTACAAATGAGATGTATAAAATAACCAATAATGACGTGAATGCTGCAAGATTTAAATTCTTTTTAAAATTTGTTGCAAGTACATGTGACAAAGAAGAATTTTATAAAGGTATAATAATTTTCAATTCAAGTAATATTCCTCCATGTTGGAAAACATTAATGCAAAAAATTTTACGCACTATGTTTGTAAACTCTATGTGGCAAAATGCTACTGAAGCTATTTGTATTTTATACGAACCAACGGTATGTGGATGGCAATTAAATGAATCCAGTAAACTTGAACCATTGTGGTACATTGGCCCATCGGCGCCGTTAAAAGTTGAAGAAGTTTTAATTTGCCAACAAGATGAAGAAGAAGAAGGTGAAGAATCATCAAAAGAAGAAAGAAGTTTTAATATGGATGATAACGATGTAAATAATTAATAAATAAAATTAAATTAAACGTAATCTTTGTATCAACCTTAATTTATTATACGATCAACTAAAAATAAAATTTACCTACATTTCCTTTAAATAATTTTTTGAATAAATTCGTAAATAATTTCTTTTTAAATAAATTTTCCTACATTTCCTTTTTCCTATAATAATCTATATAAAATTCAAAATTTAAGAGAGAAATCAGAGGTAGAAAAAATAAATTATCTCCAAAAGAAAGAGTCTTCAAAGTAGTACAATGCATGATGTTTAGCGAAATAATAAAAACTGGTATGCGCGATTCTTCCGGCTATTTCTAAGCAGGCATGGCATACCAAGATATTTTTAAAACTGATATTAAAACGCGTAGAATAAAAAAAAAAAAAGAAATCCGGGATAACGGAGAAATTTTACCTCCTCTAATATCATTTAAATAGGGTTGCGAACCCTTTCCGGCTAAAAAATGTTGGTAGCCGATTTTTTTCTAATTAAGTACAACATTTTGCACAAAATCACCCATAGGAAAACTAAAATCCACGATGATGGTAAAACATTTAATGAATTTAACCATATATAATTTATTTAAATCATTACCGGCTAATAAAATCCAAGCCGACCAAGCGCATTTTATACGTGTGAGTATAAACTATAAATTTTCATTAAAAATTTTAGAATCCGCGATGACGGGTCTTTCAGGATTGCTGGCTCCTCGCCTATAGTGATTATAGTGACAGTAATGTGCTATTCGACAAAAACTATGCCTGTTTTTAGTAAATAAATTTACTTTGGCTAAAATAATAAGGTGAGCTTATTCTTATCACTTTTTTTATACTGTATATATTAGGGAACATACCTAAAAATAAATAAAGAGGAATAAACATAATAAAGGTAGGTGTATATCACTTTGTACGCGGCAAGGTCGGATAATTTCCTTAGTACGGTGACATAACCCGTCCGTCAGACAAACTGGCTCTGATCCACACAAGGCTTGAAAACATTAATAAATGATTTAAAGGACAATATGTCCGTTTTTACAACAAATCCCTGCAGAAGTATGTAAACTGAATTTAAATTTTTGTTAAACAGAAACTTGTCAATAAAGCTTACTATTAAATTAAAGACTATCTTATAGATAAAAACGCATGGGAATAACTAAAATATTGTTATCATAGTACTTATATTTGGAAATTTACCAATCGTTACACACATTGTAATTAATATAATCGAAGTTTTATTGGAGTTGCTTGAGTGTGTCATACTCTCTCAAAGTGTATTTGCGGTAGTGGCGTGTGCGTCGGGTCGTTACGTTCCCTAAAACATGGTTGAGCGAAGCAATGGCTGACTCATGTGTCATACTCGTGAACGGGTGCCGCCTGTGGAGACTGGTCTGCTCTTGCAAACTTCTTTGTTTCCTTGTATTTAGTCTTACTTTTTTGTTTTGTTCCTCAATACTGTAAGACATTGATTATTTCTAAGTGATGAATAGGTACATAAACTGTCTTTTTTTATATTTTGCAATCAGATACTTTTTTATGTTGTGCTTGTGCATTTTATGTTTTTTATGATTGTAATGGAAAGTGTCCTTCTATGATAGGAAGGGGATTTTCCAATATTTTAAGTGGGACGCTGTAAGAGAAAGGGAGAAAAGAAATGCCCTTGCTGAGGTTCTTCTCAGTACAAGGTCTCCCGCACTGTAGACTTACGAACCGATGGCGTAGTGACATTCATAAGTGCTCAATTATTGTAGCCTAAATTGAATAAATGATTTTGATTTGATTTGAACCCGAGCTCCTTGGTTCAGCAGCCCTCACTGAGCCACAGAGCCGCTGTACCGTTAACTAGGATATTGATGGCAAAAACACTGTTGCAATTATTCAAGAGTGTGTTTTAGCACGGGGAATGTGTGTAATAGGCTCATACCTTGTATTTGATTTACCTTAAAAATATGGTATTGATATCATGGTTTGCTGAGGTCATTTTAAAAATATTTCTGTGTATTCTGAATTTTGCGGCCGCGGGCTTTGACTAGTATCTGATTACCTAATCAGCCTCATACGTGCCACTGTTGGGGCACGGCCTACGGTGATTTGGGCCATAGTCCACCGATGTTTTACTTCACCGAAAAGCCAGTGGTGTGAACAATCAATGTACTTGAGAAATTAAGAAAAAGACTCATTGGTACACGCCGGGTCTCGAACCTCCGCTATTCAGTACGCAAAGTGAAATCAAAACACCGCCCTGATTAATTCTATGTTATAGTTAACAGGGGATTCATGACAGCGGCTGGACAACCGGACGTGTCTCGCTCTGCGCGACTGTTGCTAAAAGACGCAGCGAGTGGCCGCCTGCGCTGGGCGCAATTACCGCCCGGCGTTCAAGCAGTCGTTGACCCCGCTGACGAACATCGGGAGAAGAGGAAACCCACTCCCAGGGAGGCCAGGGCGGTCGAAGTAAGTCTAAATTTAAGGTTGTAAATAGTTACACCATAGGTTTACTGATGTTGGTAGTATTGTTAGCTACAAAATAATTAACAATGTGTTTTAAACTGGTATTTTCCTGGTTGTGAAACATTCTCCCCTTCGCAGCACAGTAGGTAGTGTGGCCGACTGCTGTGCAGAGGGTGTGGGTTCGATTCCCGCACTGGACAAACATTTATGTGTTAAATGTTCGTCTTGAGTCTGGGTGTATGATATGTATGTATTTACAAAAAAAAAAATATGTATGTATTTGTATCCATTGTCTGGTATCCATAACACAAGCTTTGCTTTCTTTGGGGTCAGACGGCGCTGTGTTTAATGTCCAAAAATATTATTTATTATTTATTTATTATAATAAATTTAAACGGGTCTTACAACGATATATTTTGTTTAGTCACCTGTCGCGGTAAGATCCGTTTAATATAATAATAATGTTTTCAAAAACTGAAAAAATTACAATGACAGAACATTCTAATAAATACGTTTGACATGCCCTTCGAATAAACTCGGAGGGACTTAGACACATATCCCACTTGTTGTTACTACCTACTAAATTTTGTGATGTGTGTTACAGGGCTGGATCAGCAGATCGGCGGAGATCGACAAAGCATTTTTTGCGATGCGGAAAAGTACAGCTCATGTGAAAGGAAAACCTATACTGGGGTATGTTTTTAACTATTAATGTGTGCGTTATCTTCGCGGTTGGTCACAGCATCGTCACCGAGAGGCGGTGGGGTTGACTCTACCTGTGGCGGAGTGTTGCCACACTCCTAGATTGCTATTACTTAAAATGTGCTACTGATTAAGCACAAAATAAGTATGTATGTATGAAAAGCTGCTACATACTAACTGCGCTAAACCCTTAACGAATACTTCAAGTTAAAGCGAGTTCACGGAATTTTAAAGGAAGTCGCAGAGGCAGGTACTCCGTAAGAAGAAAAAAACAATGAAAGCATAATTTAATTTTAATATCCTAATTGAAAGCTCAAAATAAATTGTAATAAACTACTGTACGAGTAAATTTGCTTTATATAAAAGGTTTAAATTCAGCACCCTAAAAACTTAATAGCAATTTGGTCATCAAATTGAATATTTTTTGCAATGCATGCCAAATTCGATCCGACACACACTGACGCACACACACGCATCACTTTAAACTCTAAAAATAGTCTCAAATGATTCTGGATATTCTGGATACCAGCTTGACCCTTTTGACTCGGTTCAAAGACGAATGAAAATAGTTGATGATCCTAAACTGAGAAACGATTGAGCCTAAGTAGAGTGTGCCTCCCTGTGTGTGTTCGTTCCAACCTGGTGTGCCGCAATACCTGTCGTCCTTTTCATTTGCAATATTGTCCATTGTCTCCAGGGGCCCTTTATACTCACGGGGCCACGGAGCCTTTGGCCGCAGCCCAAAAAGCCCATATGTAGATCCGCTTCTGCACCCGGTGTTAATTCCCAACGAGTTAGGTGTTGGAACACTTACACCTGGGATAAAAATCTTGAGCGTCTCGCAATAGTAACAACTTGACTGCGCAATATAAAACCTTTACCCATGACTGCTTCCAAAAACTTCCAAAAAATCTGCACACTGTCATATGGTTGAAACTGTCACAAGTCTGATCTAAAGATTTATAATTATTATTATTAGGATTGCTGTTTTATTATTAATTATCTTGGGCGATAATATTCTAGCTACCACCTAACGGCGATCAAAATCTTGGTTTTACAAAACTATGATGTAGCTACACTAACCCGAGAATTTCTGAACCATAATCAATGTTAAAACTGTTATTTCGTACAAGCAAACATCGTTTTTTTTTTTTTTTATACCACTAAGGTGGCAAACAAGCTTATGGTCCGCCTAATGGAAAGCGGTCACCGCAGGCTATGGACGCTTGCAACACCAGGTACCACTCGCGCGTTGCCAACCCTTCAAAAATCTAATAACTTCTTACTTGAAGAACCCCATACTGTAGTCCTTAGAGTAAATCTTGACAGGGAGCATTTCACAACCGAAGCGGTCGCGGGAAGAAGTTTCTCTGAAACCGCACTGTACGCGACCATTTCGGTCCTAAAGTGCGACAATGAATTCCCTGCCGATGGCGAGCGGTGCGATTGTAGAAATTAGCCACTATACAGGCGGTAGAACACACACAGGGAGGCAAAATCTGTTGTCAGACTCGATTAGGAAGGCAAGTGAGTTTGGGATCGTCGACAATTCTCACAGCCCGTCGTTGAACCGAGTCAAAAGGGCCAAGCTGGTATCCGGGTGTACCCGCCCAGAGATGGCAGCAGCAGTTTTGATATTTGTGATGTCAGAACAGTATGAACCCTGCTCTAGGTTGGTGGCGACGATGTTAACACTGGTGTTGCGGCATTAGAGTTTCTAAACGACATAGTGTTGTCACCAGGGTTATTTCCGAACGAGTGGAACACTAACCCCGGAAACAACCCCTGAAATGCACACAGTTATTTCCCTAGGGATTAAGTTTCAGAACTGAATAGAGTAGCAAAGCTAGCGAAACTTTGTAACATATACAACTAGTGGTGCCATTCCCTTTAGTAACTGTTCAAGGATGTTTTAAAAGTTAAATTTCTTAGAGTACTAGCATGTTACTTATATGTGTGTAACCCTCCCTCTACCGCTTTTATGTTGGGTTTTTGCGATCTATTACTTCGGAAGTAGAATTTACATAACTGGTCTCATAATGGCATATCATTGTAGGCCAAATTTTCCGTTCTGTTTTGTCTTTTTCCGAGGTATGTAATACCAAGTAGACGATATTTAGTTTTGCTTTTGCAGATCCACTGGCCAATTGATTTATGACAAAAGTTCAATTTTCAAGTTTCAAGAGTTGTACTTGAATTAAACAAAATATTATTGTGTCTGTTGGACACTTGTGGGTTGTTATTATTTTAGTTTATTAACAACAAATATTAAATTATTCATGTTACAAATATTTGCATTGTATGCTTAGATTTGTAAAACCATGGAGATAGAATAGATGAAAAGGTAAATTATAATTATAATAGATATAAATACTTTAGTTTTTATATGTACATTTACGCAAAATCGTGGGCGTGAGATACTTGTGGGTTGTTGAGGGTTAAAGTGATGTCCACGCCATGGCTACTATTTACCATCGCACTGCTTGCCATCGACCGGAAATTCATCCTCACCACACGCTAGAACAATTTATGTTCACGGAGAGTTTTATTTTCAGGGGAACTTCCTACCGCGAACGCTTAGTTTATGGAACAAGCTGCATTTGCGATTTTCCATTAGGATTAACGTATATGAGGTATTTTAAAGGGGAAGTGATGAAAATGTTAAATATACGATAGGCTACGAGTGCCGTTTTACATGAAGCGGACCTTAAGCTTGTTAACCACCATGACGGTATAAAAAACCCGAGATTGATAATCGATGATTTAACCCTTTGATTATGCAACTGGTAAAATAATGAGAAACAAATCACACCATTTTGAAAGCTTATCGCTTTGCCTGAAAATAAACAAACGAAAATAATTAAGGCAAGTGTTAAGCTGTATTAATGAGTTCATTAGTTAAGTTTTATAAATTGGTTCATTAGTATAGCTTAGCATAATAATATGTTAGATACAAAATACTGGTGATTGTGATAAACTACTGGTGTATAAATAGCTTTATTCAAACAACTTTACTTAAGAAAAATTCTATCATATCTCTAGACGGGAATTACGAAATCTTCTAGGAAGTTAAAAAGCAGCTCTCATATCACTTAATCATCAAATTCCCTTGACAGTTTACAGAGCTTAATTAAACCAATATTTTATTCCAAAATTAGTATGGCGTGTCAAAATATTTTTGATACATTTTAAAATTCATATAAATTCGGCTAAGCTTTTTTAGTGCTTGACTTTGTCGTCATTTAAACGCATGTCACATTTTATCGCTTTTGATACAGTGACTGCTTGCGAACTGTGCTCTCGCTGTTCATTACAAGATTTTGAAATGAAATTCATCTTACACTAACCTTTGTCTTAACTCGTTGACCTCTTTGTACCTGTAAAAATATGTGCTATATCGCTTTTGATACAGTGACTGCTTGCGAACTGTGGGTTCGATCTCCGCATAGAACATTTATTTGATGAACATTTGTGTACATAATAAAAAGTTTTTTTTATTATATTACACACAGCGCCATGTGGTAGCAAACTAAGTAAACCTTGTACTATGCATACCAAACAATAAAATTATATTATAAAACTTTTTTGCAAATACACATATTTTATACATATAAAACACTAAAACTCAAAACAAACACAAATGTTATCACATAAAATATTTGTCCTGTGCTGATCGAACCCACGCCCCTCGGTTTAGCAGGCAAGTCGTTACCCACTGAGCTACAGAGCCACTTGTCTTGAATCTGGATGTTATCTATGTAAGACATTGTTTGATTTTTTCCAAATAAAAAGTGTATAAGTATTTTGCACATTAAGAAGAGACAAAAGAAGAAGTATGAAAACGTGGAATTAAGTGATACGCCAATAATAATAAGCAAGGTTTGTAATATTGAATATGTACATACATATTATGTTTAGAAAACACTCAGCTCTTAATTATTGTGCAGCGCTAATTCAATGTGTCGTTTACACCCTTTAACTGTCCAATTAGTTCAACGTTCGAGTTGATTTTGATACATGAAAAGCACCTATTGAAACATTTTATAGTTTGATGCGGGGATTATATTTAATACACGTATATGCTATATGCAGCTATATTCACGCTGCTGTATTCAGATGATATGATTGATCTGAATGTAGCAGAAATATTGCAGCCTGTCGCTGTTCATTACAAGATTTTGAAATGAAATTCATCTTACACTAACCTTTGTCTTAACTCTTTGACCTCTTTGTACCTGTAAAAATATCATGTCGCCTATCACATCTATTATTAACCAGAAAGCTAAAATTGGGCATAGTATTAGGTCAAAAAAACTCATATCATTTAAATGATTTTTTAAAGTAAAACGTCGAAGTTAAAAATAAAGACGGAAAAAAGAAGAACAACTCAAAAAGAAAGTTAAACACGTAAGTAGATACTTGGACAGAAATAAGAAAATAAAATAATTGAGAAAGATAGATACCCACAAAAACATAAAACAGAAAGTACGTTTTTATGAAACGCTTCGGACACAAAAAAAATAACAGAAAATACGACGCAAAAGAAAAACGGAAAATACTTGGCCAGAAATAAAAAGAGCAACTGAGAGAGAAAGCTAAATACGAAAGATTAAACAGGGAGTAACGCTTTAGACGAGAAAATAGATACAAAAAAATAAAACAGAAAGTACGTTTTTATGAAACGCTTCGGACACAAAAAAAAAACAGATAATGCGACGCAAAAGATGAACGGAAAATACTTGGCCAGAAACAAAAAGAGCAACTGGGAGAGAAAGCTAAATACGAAAGAATAAAACAGGGAGTAACGCTTTAGACGAAAAAAATTATATTTGTACGGAAAGAAAAAGAAAGACAGAAAAACTAAGACAGAAATATTTTTAAGTTTTATGAAACGCCTTTAGACACAAAAAAGAAAACAATTGAGAAAAAAAGTGAAACACGAAAGAATAAAACAGGCAGTACGTTTTTATGAAAAATATAATAGTAGAGCCCCAAATAAACCCGTCTCGCCGTCGCGAGATTATTAGCGCTACAAATATTTTTAATCATTTTTATTTCAGTCATAAAGCAACGCACACGTCACACCCGCTAATTACAATACAACTCCGGCTCTAAAACTAAAACCGTCCGAATCATACTAAAATACGAAAAACAAACTTATGTATACACATAGCGGAGACGCCACCGTCTACATGAAGACGTTAATGATTCGAGTGTCCCTAATCACCTTTTATATCGCAAGAAAAGACAAGTTTATCAGATTTTAAGACATAATCCGGCTAAGATGAAAGGCATCTTCCTATATTTTATCAATTAGAGCTCCAAGGGAAATGGTTACTTTCGCAGATTTTAGGTAACTGGATGCAGGCCAAGCGTTAATTCACGAAGCTGAACTACTTTACGAGCAGACTTTGGGTTTTACGACTGGAAATTAGTCTAAAAGTGAATACCGATAGAATTACTTGTATATAATCCAAATGGTTCTGCAATTTAAAGCAAGCCCTAGAAATAATATACCTACTCTATTGCAAATGAATTTCCTTCGTTACAATAATAATATGCGGTCACTTATCTTTGAAGGTGTTAATCAGACTTATATCATAAACGTCAAAATAAGTGCGAACAGTCAATAATGTACGTAGTATAAATAAATAAATAAACCTGACAAGTTAAACTTTTCAGTCCACATTTTTCACAACTTGGAAATTATAAGTTGTCTATGTTTTATTTATTTCCAAAAAACGGCTTCCGTTGAAAATATACCAATGGGGAAAAGAGGACCTTTCTCATCGACAGTTGATAAAATTTACATGTCTGATAACATTTTCAAAGACAGGCAAAAAAGGGTTGTAACGACAGGGGTCGTAATCGTTTCCAGAAGCAGGTATATGTAAATAATATTCACTGAACAACGTAATATTGTTGTATATTTTAGAAAAGCTACAATAGATACTTATGTGTAACCTACTTAGTAACAGCTTGTCTTAATTAGGAGTTCCGCGACTAGAGGCTCCGCTCGCCCTAAATTCGGTTATCGGCGTGGGACTCCTTTATTTAATCACAGTATTAATACTGTGATATACTCCTTAATTAGCCCGCCCTAAATTCGGTTATCGGCGACTGTGATTTACTTATTAATTACACTAATGAAGTTTGCTATATCAAGCTGTAGATATAGCTATATTTCGTTTAAGCTCGAGGATAGTTATTCCCGCGGGAATTTCGGGATAAAAAGTAGCCTATATGCTATTCCAGGACCTAACCTATATGTATGTCAAGTTTCATCCCGATCCGTCCTGTGGTTGAAACGTGATTGAGTAACAAACATCCATCCAAACAAACTTTCACATTTATAATATTAGTAGGATTATTGCCTAGTTGGTAGTGTGGTTGACTGCTGTGCAGAGGGTGTGGGTTCGATTCCCGCACAGGACAAACATTTATGTTATAAACATTTGTGTTTGTCTTGAGTCTGGGTGTAATTATGTATGATATGTATGTATTTACAAAAAAAAAGTAATATATGTATTTGTATCCGTTGTTTGGTATCCATAACACAAGCTTTGCTTACTTTGGGGCCAGACGGCGCTGTGTGTCAAATTCAAATTCAAATTCAATTTATTCAATTTAGGCTACAATAATTGAGCACTTATGAATGTCACTACGCCATCGGTTCGTAAGTCTACAGGGCGGGAGACCTTGTACTGAGAAGAACCGGCAAGAAACTCAGCAAGGGCATTTCTTTTCTCCCTTTCTCTTACAGCGTCCAATTAAAATATTGGAAAATGCCCTCCCTATCATAAAAGGACACTTTCCATTACAAACATAAAAATCATGAAATATAAAGCACAAGCACAACATAAAAAAGTATCTAATATAAACAAAAGACAGTTTATGTATTCATCACTAAGAAATAATCAATGTCTTGCAGTATTAATAAACAAAACAAAAAAGTAAGACTAAATACTAAGAATGCAAAGAAGTTTGCAAGAGCAGACCAGCCTCCACAGGCGGCACCCGTTCACGAGTATGACATATGAATCAGCCATCGCTTCGCTCAACCATGTTTTAGGGAACGTAACGACCCAACACACACGCCACCACCGCAGAGACACTTTGAGAGAGCATGACACACTCAAGCAACTCCAATAAAACTTCGATTGTACTAGTTACAATGTGTGTAGTAAAGGATTAAAATATAAGAGGAGAAATTGGAAGGTTCGTAATGCTTTACTACCGAGAAGCAACGGCAATAAACTCACTAGTTAATCTTTTATACATCATATAAAAATACAATATAGCCTTACACTAGGTAATAACATAATATACAATGTTTTAATTTAAAAAAAAAATTATTTCAAATGCCCCAATACAAATCATTTAAGTTCTAATTTTTCCAAGCATTTTTATCATTTAAGTATTCATCAACTTTGTAATAGCTTTTTTTCATTAAACTATCTTTGACATATATTTTAAATTTATTTGAGGAGAAATTAACTACATGTTCTGGAATTTTATTGTAGAAAAATATACTTTGTATTGCGAAAGAGCTATGTACCTTCTGAAGACGACATTTTGGAACTACCAATTTATCCTTATTCCTTGTATTAACACTGTGGAGGTCACTATTTTTAGCAAATAAGTGACAATTTTGGCGTACATACATTATACAAGCAAAGATATATTGGCAAGGAACAGTTAAAATATCAATTTCCCTAAATAGTTCCCTTAGAGAAATTCGAGATCCTAATTTATAAATTGACCGTACTGCTCTCTTTTGCAAAATAAAGACGGTATCAATATCAGCTGCCTTACCCCAAAGCAAAATGCCATAAGACATGACGGAATGGAAATAGCTAAAGTAGACCAAGCGAGCAGTGTCAACATCTGTAAGCTGCCTAACTTTCTTAACTGCATAGGCAGCTGAACTGAGTTTTCCTGCAAGAACTGAAATGTGTGGGTTCCACTGCAGCCTATTGTCATACCTAGAAACACTGTTGAGTCTAATAGTTCTATTTCTTCTCCGTTTAGGGATAATTTTGTATTTATGTTTCTGACATTTGGCATCATAAATTTTAAACACTTAGTCTTTTTCGCATTAAGAAGTAAATTATTTGCCGTAAACCACTGAAGAACCTGAGAAAGCGCACTACTTACGTCGTGAAAATTAGTTTTATTTCTGTCAACTTTAAATAAAAGAGATGTGTCATCAGCAAATAGTACAATCTTGCATAGCTTCTCCACAAAGAAAGGCAAGTCATTTATGTAAATTAAAAATAGAAAAGGACCTAAAATAGAACCTTGAGGAACTCCTAATTTTACTTCAGAGCCATTGGATTTTACTTCATTGATTTGAACCTTCTGCATTCTACTACTCAAATATGAGCGGATAAGCTCAAGAGCCAAATCTGCAATACCATAATGACTCAGTTTCCGTATAAGAGATTCATGTTGCACGCAGTCGAATGCCTTTGATAGATCACAGAAGATACCAATAGCATTTTGTGACTGTTTCCAAGCAGCAAATATATACTGTATAAGGGCAACACCTGCGTCAGTTGTGGAACGCCCTTTTGTAAATCAAAACTGTTGAGGATGAAGTAATCCATTTAAGTTAAAATGTTTAAGCATCTGATTGAACATAATTTTTTCAAAAATTTTGCTTAAGACAGGCAGTATAGAGATAGGTCTAAAATTATTAGGATCATCTTTACTTCCACTTTTAAAAAGTGGTATTATTTTACTATTTTTCATTAAGTCTGGGAATATCCCTTCGTCAACACACTTATTAAATATTATGGCTAAGATTGGTGCTATAATATCAATAATTCCGCTAAGAACTTTGACTGATATACCCCATAGGTCACAAGTTTTTTTCTGGGTTAGTAATTTAAATGTCTTTATGATGTCTTCAGAGGTAACATGCTCAAATTTAAATATAGCCTTGCATTTATTTACATTACATTTTAAAAGTAACTCTGATTCTAATGGAGAGGAATTTAATGCATTAGTTGTAATTGTAGGCATTTCAGTAAAATATTTCTCAAAAGAGTTAGCGACATCAAGATCTGAATCAATTATTTTTGAATTTACAGTAAGTGAATAATGATTGTCACGCGGTTTTATTTTTCCTGTTTCACTATTTATTACATTCCATGTGGCCTTTATTTTATTATCAGATATTTGCGTAAAGTTGCGTCTTCTCCATGGTATCAGCGGTAACTTTAGCGGCAAAATCCGTTAATCGTCGGATATGTAGGAATCAATGTAACGACGATAGATGATCGGTTGTATCGTCAGAAGGCAGGTGCGGTGAAATCCGTGGCTTGTCGGGCTCGTGAAGGTTGCGCTTTGTTCCTTGTCGGGGTCACCAATGTAACGGCTGGTGCCCCCGACAATTATAGTAATTAAAATGTAACGGCTTGTTGAGTTACCACATCGGGGTTGTGAAGGTTGCGCTTTGTTCTTCGTTGGGGGCACCAATGTTACGACGGGGGTCGTTATCGTTTCCAGAAGCAGGTTGATGTAAATAATATTCTCTGAACAACGTAATATTGTTGTAAATTTTAATAAAGCTACAATATATACTTATGTGTAACTTACTTAGTAACAGCTTGTCTTAATTAGGAGTTGCCAGTTTTTAGGCATAAACAAGATCAATTAGACTCTGGTTTAATTGATAATGACGAAAAAGTTGCCCAAATATTTGAAAACTTCTTTGATGAAATACCATCAAAAATAACTGAATCCTTAACTTCATCTTGTCAAGCTGCTGAATCTATTCTAAAGGACAGTGTTACTGAGTGTAATGTTAAGTTAAATTTAAACATGTGGATCCCCAAATAATTATCAACATTTAAAACACTTAATCTGAAAAATACTGAAGATTTGTGGGGGATGTCTGTTAAGTTAATTAGCTCAATCATTTTAGTTGTTGCTCTCTATCTTGCTGATATATTTAATGTATGCATTGATAATGGTGTATTTCCAGACCTCATGAAATGCAGTTAATTGATACCTCTTTTTAAATCTGGTGACAAATAAGACCCCTTAAATTTTAGACCAATATCTGTTCTACCTGTCTTTAGTAAAATATTTGAAAAAATCTTGCTAAATCAATTGCTTTCACATTTTTGTATACAGGGACTTTTACATGATCGACAATTCGGTTTTACCAGGAGACGCTCAACTACTGATGCTGGAGCCTTGCTTATGAAGCACATTCTCGCGGCATGGGAGAGTTCCCAGGATGTAGTTGGCGTTTTTTGCGACTAATCGAAGGCGTTTGATTGTGTCGATCATCATACGTTGTTAGCTAAACTAAAATATTATGGTGTTAGAAATAAATCCCTTGAACTTGTAGAATCATACTTAAGCAATAGAATTCAAAAAGTGGTTATAAATGGTGCTCAATCTCAGGGATCTCTAGTGAAACTAGGTGTACCACAAGGGTCAATATTAGGGCCTTTCCTGTTTTTATTATATATAAATGACTTACCCTTTATGGTGCAAAAATTTACAGAAATAGTATTATTTGCATTCTTGTTTAAAGTGAACAGGAAACACGACAATTCGAACGACATAAATAGACACCTTATAAAAATTTCAAACTGGTTTACTGTTAATAATCTTGTACTTAATGCTAATAAAACAAAATGCATTAAGTTTTCACTACTTAATGTAATCGAAATTAATAGAAATCTGGTATTAAACAATAAAAAATTAGAATTACTTCATAAGACTGTCTTCTTAGGTATAACTATTGACTCAAAATTGCAGTGGGGTCCACAAATTACAGTACTAGCAGGTAAACTTAGTTCTGCTTGCCAAAGTTTATGCTTACTAAAGCCAACAAATCATTTATGGGAAGCGGTGTAAAATTGTATAATAAGTTTACTGTAGAAATTCTTAACTTAGGTGACAAACAGTTTAAATTTTATATTAAACATCTGCTATGTAAGAAAGCTTATTATAATGTAGATGAATATTTGAATGACAAAATTGTATGGCCTAGTATCACAAAAAATTAATGTTAGGTTTCCTACTCAAACTTAAATAATTTAGGTTTGATAAGTTAAAGGAGCACTCTAAAGACCAAGCTAAGTAACGATGTTATGTCTCTGTTGTTTATTTATAGTGGTTGGTGGCGAGCTACCAGGGGATGCACCATGTGCAATCCGCCTTTGGTTGCCTGGTTTTGGTGGGGTTTTGGAAGTGTGGGGGTGTGGCGCACGAGTACGTACGTGTATGTGTGTATATATACATGTTTGGATAGATATTGTGTACTTGATGGCTTGGTTCCTGCATGACTGATTGGTAACAGGTGTACATCCGGGAGTTTCTTGTCACTTCTTCTCCCTTTAGGCTAGTTTCCGAAGTGATGGTAGTTTAAATGATGTGCATTTGTTGCCGGGCTGTTGTGTAGGGGCTGGGCCACTTTCGGGTGTGCAACGTCTGTTTGAATATGTGTGTGCATTTATGTATATGTGCGTGTTTGTGTGTAGCACCCGCTCGTGTTCGGAGCCCTGCCGCTATCGGGCGGCCAAACGAGGATTGAATCATATAGGACCTATAAGTTCTTTTACTTATAGTTTTATTTTCTATCTTTTATATATATTTGTATATTTAGATATATGTATTAATATTTGTCTGTATGTGTATATATGAATATGTGCATGTATGAGTATCTTATATTATCCTTAATATGTTATGAATACCTATTTATTTATTTATTTGCATTTTTGTAAAATGTAAATATGTATGTATGTGTATATATATATGTGTATATGTACGTCTGCAGTGTAATATTATATGTTATATGAATAAAGTACAATCGAAGTTTTATTGGAGTTGCTTGAGTGTGTCATGCTCTCTCAAAGTGTCTCTGCGGTGAAGGCGTGTGCGTCGGGTCGTTACGTTCCCTAAAACATGGCTGATTCATGTGTCATACTTGTGAACGGGTGCCGCCTGTGGAGGCTGGTCTGCTCTTGCAAACTTCTTTGTATTCTTATTATATATATATGTACGTCTGCTATGTAATATTATATGTTATATGAATATATTTTTCTCGGGAGTTGCTTTTAATCCCGTCACAGAATTATTTAAAAACTTTTGACGTATCGCATGGTGCCCCCCCCTATGCAATCTGAAAAACAATAGGCAATTGAAATATTACATAAATATTGATTGTTTTTTTTAAATCAAACTATTTACATTGTAAATCTTATTTATTTAATGTTTCAATACAAAAAATGTATTTATTAGTTGATACACTATAATTTTATGTTTCGTTTGTGATTTTACAAAGATTACCTATTGGACGCACGCAATAAAACAGTATTCTGATTAGTTTGTAAAGCTAGTTCTAGTTAATTTACTTGACGATTCGAAAGTGTTCTTAGTAACCCATTTGAATAAAAAGATTTTGATTTTTAAGATGCCACATAACTGATTAGTTAAGCATCTGAGAAGCAACTAAATAATAAATTGACTTAATCTTAAATACATTGCTAATAGTAAATGCGATTCTCTCACTACGTGCTTATATCTGTCGGTGATGCAGAAGCGAAGGTTGTAGTCAGGCCTTGTAATATTGCTTATTATTTTATTTCCATATCTACATACCTACGTGCTACTATTTACAACACTCTACAAGATCGTTTCCCGTGGTAGAATTTAATTAAATTTGAACAAGATGCTGTGTTGCTCTTTGTATTTAATAGTAGAGTATCTACAATATCTTGAATCCGCGACATCAATCTAAATCGATTTTCACCACAAAAACCGCCATGAACCAAATTTCATCCAACTCGTTTAACCCGTTTTCGACAACGCAACGCAATTACACACAAGTACATACATTGTTCGATTTATAGTATCAGATGCGTTGACATCAAAACAAATGCTATTCAGCTTCTTAATTTTCGGTTAACAAATAAGATTGTTATACTAAGGTTGAAAAAAAAAAATTGTCCTTAACAAAAAAAGCAGCCAAGTGCGAGTTGGACTCGCGCACTGAGGGTTTCGTACCTACCACCATTTAGGTAATTACCAACAACATGAAAAAAAATATGCCGCTAACCATCCAAGTACTGACCAAGCCAGACGTTGCTTAACTTTGAATATCGTTTCCAACAAACAAATGTGTTACTGTTTCCCTTGATGATAAGCTAGATGGCTTTGTACCGGTAATTTAAAATAGCAATATGGCTTGGTTGGGTCCGTCTCACACAAGGTCGGTTTTTTTAGTTGTTGTGATACTTTAGAGTATATAGTTATTATAGTTTATTTAATTTCTCAGGGTGTCTGGCAGTCAGCCGGATAATGCGCAAATCACGAAGCCATGGAAGTTGGAAAAAAAGCACGCCAACAAAAACAAGAGGGAGAAGCTAAGAAGAGTGTACGCTCATTTGGACGAGCATTGATAAATATTGTGTATAAACAGAGTTTAAAACGAGATGTTAGTTTATGACTTTATTTTTTATCTTCAAAATAAATAAAATATTGTTTGATTAATGGTTGTCAATTATTTATCAAAGCGTTAAAGGATCTATACTCGACAAAAGAGATCGCCAATGACCATCTGTCAGTCAATCGTAGATATCTAAATAGACAATATGTAGACAATGGGGAAAAACGTAGAACTGAAGTACCCAATGTAGCTCAAGCTTAGGAAACTAAAGTGGCAGAAGGCAGGCCAAATAGATTAGAGAACTGCTGAACGATAGGGATACGGATGACTCAGTATGGGGCGGCCTCTACTAGGAGTACTGACTACCTAGAGATGTCGTAGGATGCAAGTGGCTCATACCTGTTCACTTTGAAAATCCGTCAGAGCGTCCCGTGGCTAGCAGTAGACGGCTCTTATATTAATTTGTTACCGGTGGAGCGCCATATATGATATGAGTTTTGATTTTTTTCGCGGAAAAACCATAGCAGGCGGTAAAGCTTTTACATACGCTGATACAATTAAACAAGTCGTGACTAAAACCCCCCCATTTACCGCAGGTTTTTTTACAGACGCTAACCCCTTTTGGTGCTTCAGGACAGTTTTTGTCGAAGTTTTGTCGAAATTATATACCCGCATCCCAACTCCGACGATTGGATAACGTTGCATAAATTCTTTCAAATTCAAAAAGAATTTTTGTACATTATCTCTATTAAAAGCGGTGGCACGAGCTAAGCTACAAGGCTCGGCCTTTTTGTGGGAAAGATCGTCAAGTCGGTTTCTGAAAGATCGCAACCAATCTTTACCTGCTTTTGCATTTCCAGCCAAGTTGGAGGGACCTAAATGTTATTAATTTTCGCCATTTTAAAAGCCAGTCGACGAACTTCGTTTGCTCAGTGCCCATAAAACATCAATCATTCTTTGATGTAGTCTTTTAAGACTTTTTCCTGGTCCTTTGAAAATACATAGTATTCATTTCATGTTCAGTTTGGCATCAAGCTAGTGTTTTCGTCTGTCTAGTATCTTGGCATATCTGCGTACTGTTGAGTAAGGTAATTGACACTCTTTCGAAGCCTTGCGTATAGTTGGACTACAGTATGAGGTTCTTTAAGAAAGAAGTTATTGGATTTCTGAAGGGTCAGCAACGCGCGAGTGATACCCCTGGTGTTACAAGCGTCCATAGGCTACGGTGACAGCTTACCATCAGGCGGACCGTATGCTTGTTTGCCACCTTAGTGCTTTTTGCATGTCTTCCTTAATATATATACATCTTCTAATGCCCTACAATTTTTCTTTAGACTGCCTTTGTTCGACCCGTTCTGAAGCAAAATAATTATTTATGATTGGTAGGTAATAAATCAACACAGCAAACCATCAGGTGGTACACACTGAATCATAATATGGTTCATTGTGTACTTCACCTAACTGATCCACTGTTTACCTCTCAAGCCGATTAACGGTTTTATTTTAAAATAAAAATGACTCAAGCATATCCTGCCATAACGATAATTGAATCTTACTTCGCACAATGTACAATAAATATGATAAAAATTATAGAGAAATACGATTCTGGTGTAAAAAAAGTACCTACCTAAGTATTATTTACTTTTTGCACGAGAAGACACAAAACGTCACACCACACGTCTGTTATTATCGCGCGCTTGTCTTCGACCACAGACTACATACATATATACTAGGAAATATATACGGCTCTCTTCATGAGTTTTCTTTATCATAGACGTTAGCGTCATCTAGTTTTGAATTACTGTAACACACAAACATACAAACCTAGGTAGTTTTACGTACTTACTAACTAAAAACGGCTACATGCCCTTTGACCTACGAACCTGTAGAAGTTGTGGGATTACCAACAATGTTATGTTTCCAACATTACGATTTAACTTCAGTAGGTTCGGAGGTCAAACGATAAACTACTGCATGTCGCGCGTACTAGGTACATACATATTCCATAAACCATATTCATTAAAGCAAAACAATATATTTGCCAATTGCTTTTATTAGAATATTACTTAAATTAATATTTGATTGCAATAAAACACCTTCAACTTGAAATACACTAAAATACAAACACAAACAAAAATACACAATCACAACTATATAGTTTTATCGACAAACAACTTTAGTACCTACGACTAAAATTTCAAATTAAAGTCTAAACGTGTCGTGTTTGTTTACGAACGATAAATTTAGCAGGGTCCGAAATGAATCAGTTCCATGTCATAGTACATATCCTTAAACCTTGTATAAGAATCTAATAATTAACAATGTTCACTAAAGGACAATGAAAATAAACTGCAATAAAATATGGTGCAAATTAAAATCTATTGATTATTGTAAAATTGAATTATCAACATAGTGAAGCTAACTGGGTAGGAGGGGCATGTGAATAGCGGAAAATGTAAAAGAAAAGATTTAAATTTCAAAAAAATAGAAAATTGTATATCTGAGGCGATTTAAGTGCTTTGTGGCTCAGAACACTTCTATTGCAGATGTGCAAAACAATATGCTGTTTACTGACCTACAAGCAATCCTCAAAGGTGTCGTCTGGAGATCTCCTTTCAAAACTCGTGTAGTAACAGCTGTAGGCAGAATTGTCGGCACAAATTCTTTTAAATGTCTTCTGGTTTAACAGTTCTTAGATGCACTGGAACACGTATAAAACACATCACAAATATATAACAGTTTATATTGATGTTTGTAAATTATAATTTAAACAAACGGCGGCGGCGGCGGTTGCGCAGCGTCGCGTCTACGGATTCGGTGAAAAAAAATCGTGTGTAGGTCTGCATACATATAGCTTTTCTCGATGACTGGTTGATTAGCAATTGACTGATGCATTTTTTATGTCAATTGCGAGCGAAAGATGTAAGTAGCGAACTCTTTTCCATTTGTCGACAAATAAATTGCCAAACAGTTGAGTAAAAACAGCCGTGTCTTTGTCCATTTAAAATAGAAGCATTCGACAGCACACCACTAACTGTTCTGTCAATATAAAGTGTGAATCGGAACGCACTTTGTTTATTGCGCGAACAGTGACCTCTATTTATACTTATATGATTCAGTGGCCGCTAAGATTTTTTACGTTGTTCATTCTCTTTTATATAAATGTCAGATATTTTTTAAGGTCTAAATAATTTCTTCGAAGAGATCATAGCATGCCTTCGACTGGGAGGTGGGAGAGACGGTGTGATTCGAGTTCTTTCGCGTCAGTTGCATGATCTGTCTATAACTAGGTGCACTGTTGCCCATCTGACCTACATCTGAGGGAAAAAATAAAATAAAATTTGTTACAAATTTGAGTGGCAACAAGTTTACTTCTTCGCTAAGAAATCTCAATATAGGTTGCCGTATTTAGTTCGATGCTGCTTCGTCACGATGGGAATAATGCATATACTATTAGGAGTTAACACAGAGGAAAAAGGAAAAGGAAAAGGTAAGGAGGAAAGGAAGAAGTAGATTTACGCCCGATACTAATTTTCTTCTTTTACTGCAATACTACAGGCATAAGCATGGCTCGAAGGACCAATGGTAAGAATATTCAGCTGGTGCTAAACAAGGTAAAACAATAATTTGATGTATAATAAATATATTTAATATTGTAGTACCTACCTGCCCAATTTAAATTGGAATTATCACTGTTTGGAATTGAAACTATAACAGTTCCCTATTGCATAAAATTAAATACTATAACAGAAATAAAAAGCACAAAAGTATACAAATATTGTAAAAAGTAAGTAGTGAAAAAAACGATTGCATAAAGTCTATTTTAAAACAAAAGTATAAATTAGTAGATAGGTAGATGACTAAGGCCTTATAATAAATACATGAGTAGGTATAACACATATACCATATCGCCTCTGAAGTTCTGCCTTCTTATACCTTAATAGGTGCACATATATAAATCCTATATCATATTCCACATTCCGGGGTGTTACCCAAATTAAAAATTAGGTTATCTATTTCTAAAAAGTTCCGTTTGTCACGTCATCTACAGTAAATTATTAAGTAGGTATAATTTGGCTTGAATACGTATGTATCCACCTAGTTAAAATAGTTGCTGTTTACTTTTAACACTGGTAATAAATCTGTCTAAGTCAGAACAAAGGACTGCCATTTTAAAACTAATGGTTTTAATCATCAAGTCATTTAAAATAATGGACGGTAAAGAGGTGATCACGCACCCACTTATAACGTTTAGATACGACATGCCTAATAGTAAATAAGTGGCTAATAAATACATCTTCAGACTTATTTCAATGGCATAAATCGAATAGAATGTGGCGTCTTCAGCCTTTCTTTTACGGGCCAGAATCATTTGATTCTAGAGCATTGTTGGAAATGACGTTTCGTTCAATCACGTAAGAAAATCGGAATACTAAATCAATACGAAAGCACCATAATGCGGGGAGTAGGTGGAAAAGAATAGCATTTTACGTGAATAACTAATGGATTTAGGGGGAAAAATGGGAGAATATTTTTAGAAGTATATTTACTTTTCAACTCATTCAATAAATATGTGGAGAATTTTCGAGACGCAATGCTCTGGCCCAAATCTTGTGATTTACGACTCTATCGGGTACTAATTTAAGACATCGGTCGATTTTACGACCTGAGCTCTGGTAATTTTAAATCATTTGCGAGGAAGCTGTTGCTCATACTCATGTAACACAAAAAATATATATAAATTTTAATATTTTGACAACAATGAAGTTTTATGACTTTTCATTCTTGTTTTACTGCATATAAAGTTAAGTTGATATTCCATTTAGACGAAGTCCCTTTGAGACTTCCTAGTGTTAATTACATACTACTTATTTACAATACCTACCTTTTGTCAAAAAATTTGCTACTTTTGTACCGCATAGTTGAAGTTTTTTGATGCAAAATCAAAGGCTTACCATAGGGTTCAAAATGGCTTCCTGTTTTGATCCTTCAATAGCTCTTTAACTTCTTTGATCTGATAGATGACTTGACTCATTTATAATTCTCTTCGGACTTACGCAGCTTCAGCACAAGAGCTCGGAGAAAGTACTCATAAAGGAGACCTTTTCACTTTGCTGTTGACATTCGAACAAACAATCAGCAGCAAAGCGGAAAAAGACAAATTTATAGAGAACTTCGGTTTCCTTCTGGATTTCAGGAGTTTTACTCTTCTTCTACTTACTTCGAATAGATATCACGTTTATTCGTAGGTTGGTATCTGAAAATCATTCTTTAAAAAAGGAAACACAATTTCTTACTAACATTTAATGACAAAGTACAGAAAATCTCCGAAGAGACTTCAAAATGTTTTGTATAAATCTGGTTGGCTCCCATAACATAAAGAAAACTTAACAATATTTATCAAACATAGGATAAGTATTTTCTTGGCATGATCTGGCCATATCTGGTACAAATAACTAACTTTAATATTTTACCAAAAGCACGGACGCAAAGCACGAAGAATTTCGTACATTGACCATTTAGCCTGTGTGCAGTGGTCAAAAACAGTTTTGATAAAGTATGAATTTATAAAATATTGCGATTATTTTACACACATTTATTTATTATATATTTAATATCTTTATTTGGATTAATTATTATGAAGCATTTAAATCAGAAGCGTATCTAAATATAAAAATATTATATATAAATTTTTGGCCTATAGTATTATCATTGGTATTGGGTATTGCCTGTATTCAATAAAACTACAATAATAACCTAAATCTAACTAAAGTATAACAACGATATGTTTATATTTTTAACCTTAGTAAACGCTAAAGTAAATATTTAGTTACGCATTGCCACATCCAGTATTATTGTTCTGTACATTCGTTTGTTAACTTGTGCAGTGTGAATAGCGATATGCATATTACTGGTTTCCGTGTTGTTCTAACCCTCCAGTTTACCTAAAATGTTAGCCGAACTTGGTTGAAAATACGTAAAATTACGTAATATGTGTCTAAAATTCTCATGTAAGTGAATTATCTATGTAAATTCTTATGAGAAATAAATTTCTTTAACCATAATAAACGTTACTGCGTTAAATAAACATAGCAGCAACGTATTGATTCTATCAGATTGTAAGATTTGAGTATATGCAAAAAAATGTTTAAGGCTATGACATACCCTAGCATCAAAAGTGCCGTTTCGACCAGTCGTCAGGTCCATGGAAAACTTGCGAATCTGGCATTTTCGCAAAAACACGTTTTTGGCGTAACAGTGCTTGAAATATTCTTGTACACACTGCGCGAATCTCTATCTTTAAAGGTTCATAAGATAGGTAACCACGTTATAGTGCGAATTTGCTAGTTTGAAATATCACCCTTTAGCAGACGTACGAAAGTAAGATACGTTACTTTTACATTGACTATTATATACAATACATTTATTTTTTCTATTTTAAATTTTTAATATTTATATAGAGTGTTAGGATATTACGTGCCTGAACTGAAACGGGTGGAAGTATCAAGAATATATATTAGGGTAGTGAATATATTTTTTGTCCTTAACGTGATTATTTTTTCATTAAAAAAAAAAACAAATAAAAACGCGTCAAAATTATGCCGATAAGTCGCGTAGACGTCGCCTTAAATCACCTCGTTAAGCCCTGTAGTAGTATGTAGTAAAACATCATAAAACAAACAGTCATAAAACACAAAAGCATTCTGCCCGCCCAGTGTGCGCGAATACCTAAACGCTAACTTTAGTGTAAAGTGGATACGCCTGGACTTGCAGAATGGGTTTGTGCAAAACATATTTCAATAAATAAACATAATAATGTAATATCTTGTTTAGATAAGATGATGAACTTTGAAACACAATAAATTACTGTAATTCGCACTGCTGCATACTTTTTAGTATTTTTGATTTAAAATAAAAACAAGTTTTTACCAATAACATCTAGTGCTGTTATTACACTAATTTGACAGTCCAAAGCCTGTGTCAAGACAGTGTGATGGAAAGTTTTCACCTTGCTACAATAGAATAGGGACATATGGTAGTTTTACATAACAAAGTCTCGTTAGGTCAAACTAAGGTACAGTGTCACAAACTTTTCTGCTTCGGTGTGTTCAAAAAAGAAAACAACACGCATAATATTAAAATGCTGTTAACTACGCGACACTAGCGATCGAACACCGAAATAGCCAAGTTTATGACACTAATCAGCTGACTAAACTGTTAGTGTCAAACGGTGTTTACATTCGACATTCATTCATAAATGAGTTAAACAAATTATGTCACAGCACAGTACAAACACTACAGTAGTATTATGCCACAGTAAAAATTTACCAAGTAGGTGTTTAATTAATTTTTATTGTTTGTAAAAGGTTAGTGGTTCATGGCAATGAAATTTAATTATTTTCTTGATTAATATTCTTGATACTACCTTCAATTTTGGTTTGGGCACACAACATCCTTCCTACACCTTATATATATTTAAAAAAAAAAACAATGAAGAGAATTTAACTTTTTCCAAACAATTTCAATTGAAGCCAAAAATAGAGTGACTTAATTTTTATCCTAGCTGTTTTAATAGGCAAATTATTAAATCATTAGCAAATTTACTTAGTTAAGGTTTGAATTGTAATCTAGTATTTTTTTCGCTTCAAAAATTGTTCTTAGAACTGTAACAAAATAAATTAAATTATTCGTGCTTCGCGTTCGTGCTTTTGTAATTCAATGTCATATATCTTGTTTCTTAATAAAGACACAAAGAATTTGACTAAAACCATCTTATTTCTAACGAGTCGAAACCTAACTGCTTCTGCAAAAATCGGGTAGGGTTACAGAAACGAATAAAAATAAATTTGTAACTAGACAAAGTATACAAATATAAATGTATACTGTTTTATGGGAATCCATAGTACATATTATATAATACCCTAGAATTTGCTCTGACCTATGGATTCTCTCAGCTGGTACTTTCTCCAACGAGAATACCTGATATAGAGGAACATACGAGCTCCTTACTGGACCTTCTGCTGACTACTCGTCCGGACGGATACTCCGTCTCAGTGGATGCGCCTCTTGGCTCCTCGGACCACCGTCTCGTCCGGACTCAAGTGTCATGCACACAATCCGATCCTTCTGGGCCAACTAATTGGCGTCGTGTGTGGCACTATAAGTCGGCAGACTGGGATGGATTGCGAGAATTTTACGCATCGTACCCGTGGAGGCAGATCTGCTTTAACTCAGAAAATCCTGACGTTTGCGCAGCCGCAGTCACTGAGACAATCCTTGCTGGTATGGAATGCTATATTCCTAACCCGCGAGTAGCTGCCGGCGTCAAAAAACGACCGTGGTTTAATAGGTCTTGCAGAAAAGCTAAAATTCTTAAGTAAAATGCATATGAGGCTTGGACCACGGCTCGTTTTAATAAGGATCCGAATATTTCTGAGTTAAAACGCAAATTAAATGCTGCCTCGAGGTTCAGTAAGAAAGCAACTGCCGGAGCAAAATTCCAATTCATCGGCAAAATAGGTGGGCGACTTGCGAGCTATCCTTCTGGGAGTCGTGCTTTCTGGTCGCTTGCCAAAGCTGCCGAAGGGAACTTCTGCCAGTCGTCGTTACCACCACTGCGAAAGACCGATGGTGACTTGGCCCATAGTGCTAAAGAGAAAGCCGATCTACTGGGCAGTCTCTTTGCCTCGAACTCGAATATGAACGATGAAGGCGCTGTACCACCTACTATACCGTGGTGCGGTAAGACCATGCCGGAAATCTCCATAACGCAGCGGGAGGTCAGGCGGGCGTTGCTCTCTCTAGACGTTCATAAGTCGAGTGGGCCAGACGGTATACCAGCAGTGGTGCTTAAGCAGTGTGCTCCTGAGTTATGTCCTGTACTCACGCGCCTCTTCGCGCTTTCCTACCACACTAGGCAATTTCCGTCTTCATGGAAGACTGCGAATGTGCACCCGGTGCCCAAAAATGGCGATAGATCAGATCCATCGAATTACAGGCCTATCGCTATTACCTCTCTCCTCTCTAAGGTGATGGAGCGTGTGATCAACACACAGCTTCTAAGATACCTAGAAGTACACGATCTGGTCAGTGACCGTCAATATGGCTTCGCCACGGTCGCTCGACTGGTAACCTTCTAGTGTATCTCACACACCGATGGGCACTAGCCATTGAGAGTCAGGGGGAGGCATTGGCATGCAGCCTGGACATAGCGAAGGCGTTCGATCGGGTCTGGCACCGCGGTCTTCTATCGAAGTTGCCATCTTACGGAGTGCCCGAGGGTTTGTGCAAATGGGTGGCTAGCTTTTTGTCCGGCAGACGCATACGAACCGTAGTTGACGGTAGTTGCTCTGATAGCATGGACATTAATGCTGGTGTCCCGCAAGGCTCTGTGCTGTCTCCTACGCTGTTTCTACTGCATATCAATGACATGTTGGACATCAACAATATACATTGCTATGCAGATGACAGTACTGGAGACGCTATTTACACGGGTCGTGTAAACATCCCTCGTTCCGTTGTGGAGGAAAACCGCGGAGAACTTGTGTCTCAAATCGAGACCACACTGTCCCAGGTCTCTGATTGGGGACGGGTAAACTTGGTCTGATTCAACCCTACAAAGACACAAGTGTGCGCGTTCACCGCTAAGAAAACTCCATTCACTGTAGTCCCACAATTCCAGAACACTCCCCTCTCCATCTCCAAGAGCATTGGGATCCTTGGTGTCGACATCTCCAGCGATGTTCAGTTCCGAGATCATTTACAAGATAAAGTGAAGCTGGCGTCCAAAAAACTTGGTGTTCTCAACAGAGCGAAGCAGTACTTCACGTCGGGGCAAAGGTTGTTACTTTACAAGTCGCAGGTTCGGCCCCATATGGAGTACTGCTGCCATCTCTGGGCAGGTGCACCCGGATACCAGCTTGGCCCTTTTGACTCGGTTCAACGACGGGCTGTGAGAATTGTCGACGATTCCAAACTCACTTGCGGTATCGAGCCCTTAAGTCTGAGGAGAGACTTTGCCTCACTGTGTGTGTTCTACCGCTTGCACAATGGGTTGTGTTCAGAGGAATTGTTCGAAATGATGCCCACGGCTACTTTCTACCATCGCACCGCTCGCCATCGGCAGGAAATTCATTCTCACACTTTAGAACCTAAATGGTCGCGTACAGTGCGGTTTCAGAGAAACTTCCTCCCGCGAACGCTTAAGTTGTGGAATGAGCTTCCTGCCAAGGTTTTCTGCAAGGACTACAGTATGGAGTTCTTCAAGAAAGAAGTTATTGGATTTCTGAAGGGTCGGCAACGCGCAAGTGATACCCCTGGTGTTGCAAGCGTCCATAGGCTACGGTGACCGCTTACCATCAGGCGGGCCGTAAGCTTGTTTGCGACCTTAGTGGTATTAAAAAAAAAAAAAAAAAAATGTACTATGGATTCCCATAAAAAAGTATACATATTGATTTGTATACTTTGTATAGTAAAACGTTCGATTTCAACATTACAAAATTAAAATTTGTATCATAGATTTCTAAGGGGTTCCAGAACGAAACATCACGTGATTTTAGTTCGGAGTAAGCCACTACTGTAGTAGAAAACTTCTTTAACTATACAAAGTAACTGAAACAAAAATCCGTGAATTTTAAAACACTGTGGAATTTCTGTCCAGAAAAGCTGAACTTATAAAATCGTTTATAAAACGTAGAACAGTCATCCGGTCGTCTGGAACGAATGAGTCACATCTGTGCCCAAATAAATTTTGCTCGGTAAGTCAATGAGGGCATTCTCAAAATCGTCTACTACCAGAAACGTCTACGTCTAGGTAATGTAGGTTTATTTTTGGATGCTTCTAACAGGCATCTATAGATACACGTCTGCCGCCGAAGCTCTGTAATGTTGTACCTACCATGTAGTACAAATCAGACATTGTTCAGGTCTTAAAACACATGTCTGACAGTGATTATGTAAACAAATTCTATTTAGCTAGCCGGGCGGTCTAGAGGTTGTAGGAGGTCAAAGCCCGGTATAACTGAAATTCGCAAACCTACGATTAGTTTTGTCAGTAGTCTTTTTACGTCTCTTTTTTATGACACCGTTACCTACATATGCCAAGAGCAAAAACAATTTTGGGCCACGCAGACCCGGTGCTTTTTGATAGATTTCACATACATCTTTTTGACGTACCTATGCAGTTTTTTGCACAATGTTTTCCTTCACCGAAAAGTCAATGATTCACACCATGAATAATCCCACCAAAAACATTTTCATGTAAAATGTTGCGTAGACGAGACACTGCCCGCACTGTCAATAAGTTATCAGATCTCATGTATAACCAAAATTCTTTTTCTACACTCCCTTACACTAGAAGCCCTAACTTTACAAACTCTACACCTTAGTCAAAATATGTGAAGAATTATTGTAAAACCACAAAAGCAATGAACAGTTAATAAAAAATTTTCACCTTACACCCATGTGACGGTAGCTAAACGACCGTTGCCATTGTCACTTGCATATCAGACGTGTCATTTTTCCTAGCTTTCTCTCTTTCTTTGTTTAATTTAAATATTAAACACTTATTGTGTTTTTTTCGTTGTTTATAAAGGGTTACATTATTAAATTATGGAAAACTATATTCGCATAATTCCATTGGTTTACTATGTCATCAGATTTTTAAGTGCGACCTCTGATACAGCTTATTACGTTTATTATCTTCCAACAACCTCGACCTACATCATTGTGATTTCCCATCTCCATAGAAGTTTTATTTTGTTAATAATTGTCACCACATTTTAATTTTTGACGAAGTACATAAGTATAGTACATATAATTCGTATAAGTATAATAATGTAGTGATGTTCTGAAAACTTGACGAAAGCTCCTTATCACTTTTATCCCCTAATTTAAGGGGTTGAGAGATGATTTTTTTTTAAAACCAGTAACACGTATTTTTTTAATAAGAAGTCACTGTACTTGTATAATTTTTACATCTCTAGCATGAGATTAAGTTTTTATGGGGGAAAAGCTATACAAACTTCCATCCCCTAATTTAAAGCGTGGGTGGTAATCACCCGATATACTAAAAATCCTATATCAATTTTCAGACCTCGAGCATCAAAATTAGCGAAAGTCTCATACAAATTTCCATCCCTTAGTTTAAGGGGTTGGGGGGTAAAAGTTCAAAGATTTAGAATGTTTTTGCTGTTTGTGTACTAATACTAGCTTACACCAAATTTTAGCTTTCTAGGACTTCCGGAAGTACCCTAACAATTTTGATGATAATCAGCGAGTGAGTGGCAAAATCGGGGTTTTTTTAGATATCAATAAAATCGAAAGTAAAAGCAGTTATGCAATTAAAACTTTATATATTTAATAGGTCTACTATTGACATCATATTACGAGAATTTTGTTTTTCTGGTATATCCAAACCCAAGTTATGAGGGTTCTAAAAAACGACGAGAAAAGTTAGGTACTGCCCTTGCGCTTCGCTTGGCTTGTCTTGGTCTTAGTTCCTAAATTTGAACCAGCATACTGGCCAGTACGGTGTGACGTCATTATCTAACGTCATACTGCTGTACTGTTATATGACGTCACACCGTACTGGCCAGTATGCTGGTTCAAATTTAGGAATACAGGCATAATGTAAAGGATGTTGATAATGATAATGGCATGAGGACAGTCAAAATCGGTATCAGAGAAGAATTCCAGAGACCATTTTTCATGAGGTAATAGCGTAGTAAGCTGATAAACACACTTTGGGAATACCTAGTTCAGACTGCAAATTATTTCTATTGTGCAGATATATATTTAGATATTGAAACGTTAAGTAAATTGCTTAGAGAATAATTCTTGTTGGCACTGACTGTTCCGACGTAATTGTAAGACATATTGGGCATTATAAGTAAGAACAATTTGTTACGTCTCATAGCAAGATTTTCCTCTCGATATTTATTCTTATCACTTTTCGAAGTAATAAACGGGCTGTTAATAATCACGTAAGTTAGTGTGTTTGTCATTCCGTCACGTTGTAACTAGGCGAAGGTGGATCGTGCTTCCAACTGGTATGACACGGGCCCTGGGGCATGTGGCAACGGGCAACCAATTAAGCCGAGTTTTGGAACAGAGCTTATTAAGCGCGCGTTCATTTTGGGATTAAGAATTCCCACGATTGATACGTTTCACGCTTTTGATAACGCCAGTTTTGCCACCGACACGTATCCAAGGGCGGATCCAGCTTGGGGGTCACATAGTCGTGGTCAAGTGAAGAACTTATAATTTAATTTTGATAACAATAGATACAAGTAAAAAGTAGGTATTTTATTAATGTACGTAAGTACTGTACTTAAAAATATTTATTCTTTTTTGTACACTTGAAAAACTTAACACATAATAACTTGTACATATACACGTACATATTGCCATCTTCTCTTTAAGACATCCAGAGAAGCACTATTTGTCATAATAGCTAGAGGTATGTCGAGCGGTATGACGCAAATCTCCGCAAAATAGGTGGTACGACATGGGTTTCCAACAAACAAAATAGAAACAGACAAAATACATATATTTAAATAACAAAATCAATTTTTCTTTTACGTCTTCTCCCGAAACGCGTTATTACGTCATTTACGTCAATGGGTACGTTTTTATGAACGTGGAGAAGTGCCAGTCCGGTTAGGCGATCTTCAACCATTGAAGATCTTAGCCACGATTTAATTCTGCGCAACGTAGAGAAAGACCTTTCTGCTGTCGCTACACTGACAGGTAGTGTAGCCATAATAAACAAAAAATTCCTTATATTAGGATACATATCGATGTCACAATTTAAAATAAGATCAGAAATCAACTGCGGTATGTTCTGGCTCCGCTGCCACGCCTGCCACTTCACCATCCACAGCCGATATTCATTTACAATGACAGAAACTGGAGTGTTATCTAGTAATAATGTATAGTCGGTAGTTAGTTGTTTCACAGTTTCAATGTCTTCATTAGTATATTCGCTTTTTTGCATGAAAACGCTTAGCTGAAACAAATTAAGTACATCAGGAGACAGGCGGTCCTGGAGATCATTTATTATTGAATCTAGAAGAGGGATGTATATAGCTCTGCGGCTCTGTTTTTTCTTCGTCTATGGTTAATTTAGGCAATGTAGCTGTAGAAGCAGAAGCATCGGCAATACAATTATTTTCATCTGTAGTTGTTGTAGATGAATGTTTCGAGTGAGCAATCTCAAGCTTTAGTTTCTTTGGGAAAAATGAAGCTATTTTTTTCAATGAACGTTTCAATCCACCACTACCATCTCCTTTTCCCTTAGAATCACCCTGCAAGCAAAACCATGCCAATTTCTCCATGCAAATTTCACACCCCACAACAGACAACAGACTGTTGAAAATACATTTTAAATATATATATATATAAAAACACCCACATTCGCTATAGTACAGGCTGGTGGCGCAGGCGCATTACCTCACAAACAAAGCAAAACCATGCAAATTTCACACCCCACATCAGACAAAAAACTTTTGTAAACATATGAGTTATAAGTACATAAAAACATAATAATATAGGTAGTTTCACTGTCCACTGCATTTTCCATACAGACCTTACTTCGGTTTAGGCCCCTACACTAATTTTTATTAGGTAGGTACTTACATCAAATAGGTAATACCTACTTACTTTAGGTAAGTATAGTATTAAACAAGCAAAACAATGTCAGGTTCTAGGTTAATAAAATATTAGTTTTATAGTTTTTAAAAAACTGTAATATACAAATAAAGTAAAAAGTAGTAGGTAGGTAAATTACTATTTACTTGTTGTAAATGCATGCCTGTTAATGAAGCGCAATGTTTCGCTAGGTGCTTTTAAAAACTTTAACCAAGATTATTTTTAAGTTAATGCATGCTATATTCATTCTGTTGGTTGCTCTCTTATTTTATTTTTAAAGATCATTAAAATCAGTGTGGTCACGACGATACACTTTGTTTCATTGTGTGCATTTATCTAAGATTTTAGGTTAGGCCAGTAAGCTTTATGCTCTTCAATCTCAAAAAATATATAAGTAGGTACATAAGTCACACAGCACTCTTTCAGTACTAAGTAGGTACCTACATATCTATGAAGTACTTTATGAGTGGTAAAATTCAAATTTTCTATGCGTTCGTTCCCAAACGTTTGACATCATACAAAGTTATTATATTATATTAAATTAATTAAATATTGAAGGTATGTAGTTACATAAAATCTGTATGGTGACAAAATATATAAATAAAATCATTATGTTCAATTAGTGGTCCACCTAAGTCCAGGAACCAGCTCAGGGGGGGGTCCTGACCCCCATGAACCCCCCCTGGATCCGCCGTTGCACGTATCGTTCGTATAGCTTTGAAACGTTACTAGCAAAGTTTTTGGTTGCAAAACTTATAACAAGACAGGTTATAGTAGTAGTGCCCCGTTACCAATTGCACCGGCTAGGTGCTCAGATGGAGAAGAAAAGATAGAGGGAGTTCAGAGGTGAGTAAAGAAACACTTTTCAAGGGTAAGGCAGGTTATTATATTAGTATACTCTTTCATTGTATCGTAACAACTTTTAATGAACAATATCCTTATCACATAGGGTGATTCTTAACACTTAAATATCTAGATCACAGCTACCTATTTCACAATTATATAGGACTACCTAAATAAATAGAAAGATAGCCAAACGCAAGCCTGCCTACACAGATTTTAAGTGTAGTTTTAAAGCTTTTATTAGGGAACTAGTACAATCAGGTCTCTTCGGCCTAGAGCCCGATTCGATGTCTTGCTCGCTGCAGGCACCCCTCAGGTCATCGCCGCCGTAGAAAGAAGACGCGGACGGGACTGATTTTAAGTGGCCTATTTTAACAGCGTGTGATGAGTAGTGAATATGCCGCCCGTGGCATGCACAAGGTAAGGCCGCACGTGGCTAGCACAGTGCAAGATCGCACGTGAGCGTAGCTCGCCAGTAGCTTCGGCGTAGAGCAGGTCGCCCCGTAGCCTTCGTGTGTAGCGGTGTTCAAGATAGCACCACTACTGCACAGGCCGAAGGTTTGGAGTCAAGGAGACTCCGGACAGGCCGAGGATTTGGAGTTCAGTAGACTCCGGCCTCCCACAGTATAAGGACAGCAAAGCAGCTGCAGTGCGCCGTCGTTAGAAGACAAACGTGCACCAGCCCACAGAGAAGTCTTCTCTCGGACCTCAGTTACGGCGTAGAGCCGTAGTAGAGTAATATATACACGTTGTATATATTTACTAAGAAATGTACGATGACGGCTTTTTTTATAGAAGAGAAGTAGATATGCAATTAATTTGCAGTTTAGTATTAGAATCCGCGAAAATAATAATTATCAACCTAATTTTTCACACCGACGTCAAGTAGAACGTAAAGTAATCTGTTTTGACTTAGCGATGTCAAACATCTAGAGATTCTTTGATCTCTGAATTTAAATTACCACAGTGGTAATGGACCTAAGAGCGGATGCCCAGAAACTTCCATCGTTTCCTACATCATCCGGTCCTTTACCGGAGACGGACCACCGGAAACGGTCGGTCCGTTATAAACTTGCAAAACGAACAGTTGAACGATGCATATGTATAGGTAGTTTGATAGATTAACCTAAAATTCCCACCTCTGGACATGGGTCTAAGTTTCATTTTTCGGTGGCAAAAGTGACAAAAATAACAAAAATATCTTAAACGAACTCATGACAGTTTGTTACAGATGATACTAAAATTTTGATATTTTTGATACCAATGCTAAACGAACGGATGACAAGTAACTAAAGTAATGAAAATAATGATTCTGCATCCCAAAACGAACGTGCTCCGAAGAGACGGAGAAGCACATTGGCTTTATCTCGAGAAAATCAAATGTTCCCGCAATTCGAATAACTATAACCGAAGCTATATTCATCAGTCATGATGGAGTTGCCATAGAAATCCCACGCCGATAATCAAATTTAGCGCAAGCGGTTTTTATATTGTTTATTTTTATTTGTAACACACACGACTCCCTCAATCACAAGACAGACAGACCACAAGACCTAATTTAATATTTAGCCTAAAAATCGATGCAATGCCTAACGCAAGCGACGACAATTTATTATCATTTGCTTATACGTACTTATATACTTTATACTTCAACTTTAATGCGCTCACAGCACGAGGGACTCAAACCCCTTTTTTTTGGAGGTGGCTAAAAAAAATTCTCGCTACCTACACGAAATTTTGGTATTTTTTTACAATGAGGGCTTAGTAGTATCTACCTCACAATTAATGGCCTACGATACGACGACAATCTTATAGCGTGCAACCGATCTATCTAAACCTGACTCAAAATCTCTGTGCAAATCTTGTAAACATAACCTAACTTTACTTAATGTTAACTTTTTCTGGTAATTTAATCATAAATCATTAAAATACTTACATGATTACCATCATTGTTCCATTCTTCAAATGGTTTTCAAATCACGACACTGATTAAACCTAAAATCTACAAAATTTCAAATTTACAATGAGAAATATTAGACGTATTTAGGCATATGTTGCATAGATTAACAAAGCGAAAGACGCGTGTCAAGGTCATTTTTGTTTACACGAATTGCAAACAGATTCTGAGTTCGGTTTAAGCAACCAATTCTAGAGTAGCGGTAGGTAGCGGGCTAGTGCGATGCATAACACTCATGGATTAAACATAGGTACGATATATAAACAAAAGTTGTGAAAAATAAATATCGAAGTTCGATGGAATAGCATACGGAGTTCATTCAATTATCGATGGATCTGGTTGAATTCATACATAACAGCTAGGTAAATATAAAATAGAATAAAATAGAAATTAGGCCGTGAAGATTTTACTTCTCAGAATTTTTGATGCACTTTTGACGAATTTTTGATGAGGTTTTTTTAAAGGTAGGTAGTTTAATATCCTAATCCTTACAGTAGTAGCCCCTGGTTAACTTTTTCGGGAGAAAATGCCGTGACGTTATACCTACATAAAATAAATAATATATGTGTGTCTCTTTGTCTGTTTGTTATTCCTTAGCACCGCGACGAAGAAAGTAAACTAGTGTTTGGCATGGATATTTCTATTCGGATCGAGTGTTCCTACAGAAATGATTTTTCTGCGGCTAATACCATGGGGTTCTAGCACCGGAGAAACAGTATTACTTGTTGTTCGTCAAAGATATAGATGAAAAAACAGAAAGAAGACATACAAGTTGGTAGACTACTTTTATCCTGGTTCATCAAGAAGTTCCTCTAGAAATCCCACTCTGTTATTGATGACAAATTTTGGCGTCGCTTCACAGCCCTGGGTAAATACTAGTTTACCATAAACTTATAATACAAAATTGCTTCTTCAAGTTTAGCCCTACCCTACTTCCCTTCTCACAGAAGTTAGCACTGTATGCTATTGCTGTATCGTTTAGCTATTATTTAAGTATTTATTCATTTACATTGTTTCTCTTTTTAAAACAACCATCTATTGTTAACGGGTTGTACTAATTCAAAAAAAATCCAAATCGCTGGAGTTGTTCGGAAGTTGCACGGTGTGACCAAGAGAAACCGGAATTCATTTTTAGGGTTCCGTACCCAAAGGGTAATTACTAAGACTCCGCTGTCCGTCCGTCCGTTCGTCCGTCTGTCACCAGGCATTATCTCATGAACCGTGATAGTAAGACAGTAGACATTTTCACAGATGTGTTTCTGTAGCCACTATACCAAAAAATACTAAAAAACAGAAAAAAAAAAATTCAACTCCCATACAACAAACGTGATTTTTTTTGCTCGTTTTGCTCTATATTAATTACGACAACAGGTAGACGCTTGAAATATTCACAGAATATTTAGTTATATATTCACTTCAAAAGTAAATAATTAAATTAAAATAAAACAAATATTTACGGGGGGCTCGCATACAGCAAACGGGATTTTTTTTGCCGTTTTTATAGATAATGGTGCGGAACCCTTCCTCTTTATATATATATAAATATATATAGATAGATTACCTATTATATTATGAAATACTAGATTTGCCTAAGGCTCCGCCCGCCCTAAATTTAACTCCTTAATTATACTAATGAAGTTTACTATAGCAAGCTATAGTTCGTTTAGGATTGGTTATAGTTATTCCCGTGGGCACTTTTGAATTTTTCGGAATAAAAAGTAGCTTATGTCCTTTTCTAGAAACCTATATGTCTGCCAAGTTTCATCCCGATCCGCCCAGTGGTTGAAGAGTTATTGAGTAAGAAACGTCCATCCATCCAGACATATTTCAATATTAGTAGGATTAGTAATAAATATGGTTTTTTTAAAAATCTAACACTGGCTAGCTACACAATAATATTAAATTTGTTATGTCACGAAAATAGGGTGTTTGCTTAGACTTCCTACATTCTTCTTATTGTAAGTCTTAATAATGTAATGAAATTGAAATTATGTGTCAATAAATATATAAACACCAATTATCGTGTCCCCCTCTAAACTCCGTTTAGTGCTAGTTATATTAATTGGTCACTACTATTTGTCTCTCTATTCTGTCCAGACGACAGTTATAGGCTCTTGTGGCCGGCCAGAGCGGTAGTAAAATTGTATTTGTCTGTCGTTTGTTTTGACAGTTGACACCCACTTTGATCGGACTCACAACACAAAATCAGCCAAGTGCGACATTAACGTTGCAGATCACATTATTAATCATTTATTTTTAAAGTGAATATATAACTTAATATTCTGTGAATATTTCAAGCGTCTACCTGTTGCCGTAATCGATATCAAGCAAAATCGAGAAAAAAAATTACGTTTGTTGTGTGAGATTTGTTGATATAGCGGCAACAGAAATACATCTTCTGTGAAAATTTCAACGGTCTATCACGTTTTATGAGATACAGTCTGGTGACAGACGGACGGACGGACGGACGGACAGCGGAGTCTTAGTAATTAGCCTTTGGGTACGGAACCCTAAAAATGAATTCCGGTTTCTCTTGGTCACACCGTGCAACTTCCGAACAACTCCAGCGATTTGGATTTTTTTTGAATTAGTACAACCCGTTAACAATAGATGGTTGTTTTAAAAAGAGAAACAACGTTAATGAATAAATACTTAAATAATAGCTAAACGATACAGCAATAGCATACAGTGCTAACTTCTGTGAGAAGGGAAGTAGGGTAGGGCTAAACTTGAAGAAGGATTTGGTTTTTACCAATATCTACGGAACCCTATAGCGAAACTAGGTACCCAACGCTTAAGGACAGATATAATGAAACTGTATAATGGCTATCGCTTTTTACCCTAAAATTGACAAATGGAAGAACGGATAGACATGCTGGCTGGTATCCGTTTTTGTCGCTAGACTACGGAACCTTAATATTTAACAAACATCTATACCTGGGCTTGACGCACAGATATGACTTCATTAGATTTTTTTAAATTTTTTTTTACATAAGATTTAAGACTCAAAAATTAAGACGTCTAAATAAGTTTTTTCTTTCACTTTAGACTGTCAAACGTACAAATGCATAAAATGTCAAAACACTGTAAAACTCCGAGCGGTTCTTTTCTCAAAATGTGTTAGATGTTAACGACATTGTAAAGTGCGTGCACTAAAAGAAAGAATTGCATGCATTTGCGCACTGAATATTTGCTCTCTTTTAGGTTCATCCATCCGCAGATCGCCGAATATCGCGTCATATAAGTTTGCACGTATTAAAATAGCAAACGAAAATTAAATAGTATAATTTATTTTTCAATTCCATGATTATATATTCTTATTCTTCATATATTTAATATTTTTTAATTAATTATTTAACTCTTAATAATTTTAGAATATTATGTTGTGATTCGTTTTTTCGCTGTAAAATAAATATGCCAAACTTAATTTTAGTGCATGCTGAATTTACCTATAAGTAGTTGTACAGTTAGTTTTAAATTGTGTCTGCGTACCTAAGCATTATAATTGTTACAAATGTTGGTAGATCAATAAGTAAATAAATAAATAAATAATGTTTTGTTAATATCATTCATAGTGGTGCCGTCAACACGCGGAAACTAACTCGTACGTGGCTGGTCTAGAGGGAGAGTCCGGTAGAAGGTCATCTTAATAATCGAAGTCTAAAAGGATACAAGTATAGTTATTTGTTATAAGTGAGTAAAAGCGTTTTTTGGTAGACTACCGAAGAAATTTAATTTAGGGCAAAAGGTTATATTTGTAGGCAAAATAAAGGCAAAGTAAGACGCATAGTTTCCAAGATATCGCGAAAAAAGTGTTTTCCCCCTTTTTCCAAGTTGGCGGCCGCATGACAAGGGTGGCGACCCCTCAAACTTGAGGTTAAGCTTCTATTGACCCCCAACACATGTCCCAAAAATAAAATTGCGTCCTCCATCAAATGCAAAGCTCATGTAACATTTCAATGGACTACTCACTAGTAAGTAAAATTCGATTTTGCTCACCAAATTGGGATAGCAAAACTATCCTTTTCGTGCTGGTGAAAAAAATATTTTCTCAAAATTTAATGAAAAAGATGTTTTATTCCTTACTAAATTAAAATGGGACCAATCCGCTTCCAGATATGTAAAAAAATCCTAATCTACTTATTTATAAATGACGAAGTTCTGAGGCAACAAATATTTAAAAAATATAGGTACATCTCAATTGAAATCCTCCTCCTTTTTTGAAGTCGTTCAAAAACAACGATTATTTGAGGGGAATACAGTTTGTGACATACATAAGGCATCAGAAAAATAATTTGTTCTAAGCAAAAAGCAGTAACTGGAACAAAATAAAATAAAGTAACGTTTTATTTAACTTGTATTAGCCCGTCTCAAGATATAACAACCAAACGCAGTGACGATCAAAAATAACTAATAGCAGACTTACAAATCACCTGCCATCTTGTTTTTAGAAAATAACCAAGATAAATCTTTCACATCAATCGCAGATAACTCTAATGCACTACAAAGAAAAACGTCTCTTTTCACGATTAATTTATATTAATGTTTATTATACGTCTTCACGAGACGTTGAAAATTAAAATAGGTATTCGACTTTTATTTATTTGGTCTGAGGTTAAGGATGAAGGTAGGGACTTCTCATCTTGCCAGCATAATGGAGTGTAAAACAATTTATGTTGATCTGCTTGTACCAATATATTACACGTTTGTTTATTTTTGTTACACATACCTTCATATGTGTATTAAATTGGGTTATTTTTGTATATTTTAGTACCATGCTTAAGTGTTACGCCGGTTAGCAGTTCGTTGACTCGGGGCACATGAGTCTTGTGCTCGGGGTTAGTACTGGGCCCTTACTACCACGTTAATCGGTTACAGTGTTGCCACCTTACAAAAAATTAAATCACTAGGTTTGCTCTCAAAAATCCCTAGATTTCGGAATATTTCCTTACTAGAAAATCTCTAGAAATCACTAAATAGGTAAGTGAAAAGGGTGGATTATAAAAAAATTTGAAATTATGAAAAATAGTGTGCTAAACTATCTAACTAAAATATCTAATTACTATCCCCAATAATTTCGATACAACATCATCCAATAGCATATGTTTGGAATGGGGAGCTAACACATTCTTTATTACCTCAGTGCATTTCGTTCTGTGCAGTTTTGTATCCATAACACTTTTCGAATCAACACCTCATTTTTTTAAAGCTGCAGTCAAGTGGTCAATTTACTTTATGGTGTTCTGCAATAAATAGGGCCAACTTTCCTTTAACTTTAAAGGAGCCTTTATTATCTTTAGATGAAGGCAAAAAATTTAATTTGTCGGTTTTTAGAAAGTTACATTTTTCTTAATATTTTTTATTTCTCTGTGCTTCTTTGTCACCAATTCTCACAAATATTTCACAATTACAAAAAGCTACAGGAAGCTTCATAGGATCGTTTACTACAGGCCGTTACAACATTTTAAACTCATCGGGGTTTCCCATTTTTTCCGATACTTTTGTAAATAAGCAGTGTTTATTTCAGTGGCACTTCTATAGTAATAGATTACTAATACTCTACAGAAACTAACAGATCTTGAAACATTTCGATACGATACGAAAACTTTCGCGAATAAAGAGGGTAAGCAACTAACTAAAAACAAACAAGCTAGCTGCAAGAGTATTCGACACTTATTACAAAAAAATGTATATGTTACGTTACGTAATACTCATTTATTATCGGGAAACCAAACAAAGACGTCTTAATTCGTTTTGCTAAGGTGAAAAAAAGGATAGTGCTATCATCTTTTATAATATAATATATAGATAGCACCAAAGACTATATGTCTTTGGTGCTATCTATGACGGGGTATTCACCGACAAGAAATATTTTTTTAGAATTCTACTAGATTCAATAAATATCACTAAAAGTCACCAAATATCCTTTTAATGATTTTTTTATTCAGACTATCGCTATAGAGCTCCAAAATTCACCAAATCTAGTGACAAAATCACTTAAGTGGCAACACTGATCGGTTATGATGTGACACTTATATTATCACTAGCTTTTGCCCGCGGTTACACTCGCCTCGAATTCGATTATCGGTGTAGGATTTCAACGGCAACTCTTCAATAAAAAAAAACGGGTTGCACTCCGGGAGTGCCGGCAGAAGTGTAAACTTGAATATTAACTATTTATTTTTTCTTATAGTAGCTATTTACTTCCCATCACTTCGTATACATATTAATTTATTATAAATAATAATGTTTCTTTATTTACTTTTTAACGTAGTATATTTGACATCTCAATCTGTCATAGAATTAAAATCCCATATCCAACCTCCCAACATACAACCTGGATATAGCATTTTAACATGTGTCATCCGCACTCTCATCTTTTCAACAAACCAATTTCCTCTTACTTTTTATTCGTGCTATAGAGTTTAACATTTTTTACCCATCACAAAAAAAGTGCACAACGCCGCTAAAGAAGTTTATATTTTAAAAACCGTCTCATACTAGACGCTTTCAAATAGCCTATATGTCCCTACCCGAGACTCAAACTATCTCCATGCTTAATTTGACCGCGGTTCCACCTGCCCTAAATTCGATTATCGGTGTTGGATTTCAACTGCAACTCCTCAATTACAGAAAAAAAAACGAATTAAATTTGACATTTTCAAGTATCCTATGTCCTTTCTCGGGGCTCAAACTAACTCCATGCCGAAACTCATCTTAATCGGTACAGCAGTTTAAGCGTGAAGGGGTAACAGACAGACAAACAGAGTTACTTTCGCATTTATGATATTAGTATGGAAAATCTTATCTTAATCGGTACAGCGGTTTAAGCGTGAAGAGGTAACAGATAGACAGAAGGAGTTACTTTTGCATTTATAATATTAGTATGGATATGGATTCAGCGCAAGCCATTTATCAATCAGCCTGTAGCATTCCTTTGTTGAACACGGGCCTTTCCCAATTAACGCCACTACACTCTTCCACCTTTTTCATACATAGTAATAATTATATTATTTCTGGATAATTCTCCCTCTGAGTAAAGCTTGTATTATGGTTACCAGATAACTGATACAAATACTTGGAGGTATACTTTGTTTTTGTAAATACATTCATAGAAAACGCCCAGACACGTGTGCAGGACAAACACAAAGTGTTAGTAACATAAATGTTAATTAACAAACCCACTCTTCTCCGTGCGCCAGGCAGTATCACATTCAAATAAGCCACTGAGGCAACCAAGTAAATTATGTCACAAAACATTTTGGTTTACATAAATAACAAATGAATCATAGATTTTAATATAAAACACACACTGCCGACAATGATGGTTCTCATATCTCATCGTACTGTTCTAATAATATATGTACCGAAGTTTTTTTGGCTCCAGCGTGGCCGTTATCAAATTGGCTAGAATCCAGAACTAGTTACTACCGAGATTCATATGTACATTACATTTACAGGTGCGCCCAAACATTACCCTGCTGTATCTAACAGTTTATACTGAAGTGATGAGAAGTGTCTATTTTAGTTCGATGCCGGAACATAACGTATTTGTAGGTGATACCGGCGGCCGATTTTACAGTTTCCATTCAGCATAAACTGTTACACACCACTGACTTCTATTCTATTATAAATATAGCATTAAGGGAGTGTTAGAGGGGTTCAAACCCCTTGAGATAAAAATTCTTTTGTAAATATTAGTAGGTTTATATTAAAAAAAATCTTACTATTTAATTTTTTTTCCTAAATCTGTGGAATAAAAATACCTTAATAAAAAAACTGGGTAAAATTTCCGAAATAAAAATCCTGGGTGCGCCTATATTGGACGGGCTGAAAACCTTTTACAAGGTTTTCTCTAAGGACTACTGTAATGTGGTTCTTCAACAAAGAACCCAAGTAACATTTTAGCTAAGAAAAGCTGTAGTGGATCCTTTTTTCGGTTAAATATTAAAGAGTTAGCGTATAATTTATAAGAGAGTTATAGAGTGTAATAACAGCTTTATATCTTCGATTTTGGCGCAAAATTAAGCAGGTAGAGCCTGTATAGACCCTTTATAGTGGTTCTATATAACCTTTAGTAGAAGTTTATAACAGGTGTTATAAGATCGTCAGTTTTCCGCTAGAACCTTTATTGCACCTTTATTTATAATGGACTTTATTGAAACTTTTAGTTATATAAAATATCTATAACGGTGTCAAATAGAACTTGGATCCGTATTTTAAAACCTTATTACTCATTTGTAGCGTTGTCGGGGTCAAAACTATATAGTAAAAACTTCTAAAGTCATAAAATTACATTAATTTATAAATATTAAATAAGTGTTACTGTTTATCTACGGACATTGCAAAATTTTCATCACGAAATGTACTTAAGTATTGTTGATTAACAGTGATCTTGAAGTGTAATATTAATTATTAGTGAGCTTTCAAGTTTAATGTGATTGTGTAACATGTTTCTCGTCTCAATTATGACGCGCCTTAGAAAAAATATGATTTCAAGGAAAAAAAAGTAAAACAACTAAAAGTACTAATAACCTAAAATAGTTTTTAGACATTCAAATTCAAATGTTGCTCAGTTTTAGTTTTACAGTTACTTAAACTATGTAAAATAATTCGGAAAATTTAGGTACCACGTTATTTAAAAGTGATTTCGTATAAATAAATATTTAGTTTTTTTTTGACAGAAAGTGATTGAAGATGGCGGTATTTATCTTAAAGATGTTACGACACTCGAAGAACTACAACGCCGGTAGTCAAGAGTATTATGCGATCTTTGGTTGATATAAGAGAGGAAGTACGCACTTAGCGAAGACATCTACCTGCAGCGGAGAGTAAAATATCGGCTTTAGCGTTACCTATATACCTTAATTTTAGGTCAGTTCGATAAATGTATTCATTTCAAAAACTTTAAGCGTTAGAAACATTAAATGGTGTCATTAAAGAATAACGATTTGTTTTACTTACACCATAACCCTTATATCAGGACCGTACAAAACTGCTATAACTAACCTATCATTGTCTTTCGTATTACATGCGTAAGCTGTATGTAAGAGTTATTATTTGAGGGAAATATTTTGAGGAACTGCGGCTCAAAATTATTGTTTTACCCTAAAGTACCTGTGTGCCAAACGGCTAAACTCTACATCGATTTGCAGTTTTTTTTTTGCGTACACCCACGGCTATAAAGGTTCACTGCTCGTTCCCCGTAGGTGACAGCGTGATAATATGTAGCCTATATGTTGAAACGACTTCTTAATAATATTCGTGCCAAATTTGAAGTAAATCCATGCAGTACTTTTTGAGTTTATCCCGAACATACATACAGACAAACAGACAAAAATTGTAAAAACTATATTTATGGCTTCGGTATCGATTGTAGATCTCACCCGAAGTATTCTTTTCAAAAAATATTCAATGTACAGTTTTGACTTTCCTACCATTTTATTATATGTATAGATAAGCAACTCTGATATAGCAGATTTATAGCAATAAGAATTATAGGGAGTTAATGAAGATCTTCAAACAGCTTTTGACGCTGCAGGCCGAAACAAGCTTCAACGTCATAAGTATATAAGCGTCTGCTGCTGCTACACTAACTGGAAAGAATATTTAACTTCGTTTTTACAGTTCTAATACAACCTATAGTGCTAAACTTATTTCATAAGTGAACTGTATCACTTTTAGTAATACCCGAATCCATTATAAATCAATAGTAGTACTCTAAGCTTCAAAATTACCTGTAACCAACTAAATTGTTTGTTAGGAAATTATTGGATTTTTAAAGGGTCGGCAACCCCCGGTGTTACAAGCGTCCATAGGCTACGAACGTAAGCTTGTTTGCCAACTTAGAACAAATAAATGTATTTGTTCCGATAACGTTTTGGCCGGATTTGGAACAATGGTTCCCATTGAATATGTAGCTACTTCGTCGCTTCTATCACATTACATTCCAATCACAGCACGGCATTCCTAACACTTGAAAATAAAAACAGTATGGCAATTTGGTCAACATAGCAAGTCCTTAGGGTTTCCGTAGTCAACAAGGAACCCTTATAATAGTTACCCGTATATTTGTCTGTCCGCGGCTTAGTTCAAAAACTACTAATACGAGAAAGCTGCAATTTGGCAGCGATATACACATTGATCAATCCAACAAAGTGGTAGAATAAAATCTTTGAAAAAATATTTTTTTTTTCGTTCCTCCCCTACACGTGAAGTGAGGACGTAATTTTAGGAATTCCAAAACCATTGGCGGTATTCAAATATCATTTTTTGATTTAGGGCTCCGTTTGCGAAAAATTTTAGCTTTAAAGAACTAATTTTGGTTAGAGTTAAGTTACATCGAATCGAGCGTGTGACAGGCAGCTGCCCTCATAAGCGCAACATCGAATCGAGCGTGTGACAGGCAGCTGCCCTCATAAGCGCAACATCGAATCGAGCGTGTGACAGGCAGCTGCCCCCATAAGCGCAACATCGAATCGAGCGTGTGACAGGCAGCTGCCCTCATAAGCGCAACATCGAATCGAGCGTGTGACAGGTAGCTGCGCTCATAAGCGCGCATGTTGTTTAGATGTCTCGAAGATGAAGAACGCCTAGATAAGTTTGTAATTTTCGCTTTGAAAGTTCAGTTTTTATTGATTTGATTTGATTATCATTTAAAAAACTTGAATTTCTATACAACGACATCTTGGCCCTTATCAATAAATTTCAGTTAATTATAAAGATAATGGTACGGAACCCTTTGTGCGCGAGTCCGACTCGCACTTGGTCAATTTTTTAAGTTTTTTACTGTAAAAACATTTTTGATTCAACTCAAGCAAGCTAGGAAGAAAATCTGTGACCAAGAGACTAAAGCACATTGTGTGTGTTTTGATGATGTTGAATCCCATGTATACAACTTTAACTTTGCATTGTTAAAGAGTTTAGAGATAGTATATAAACAAAGAAATAGATTTTTTATTTAATTTTTTTTCTCTGTTTTATAGGTAGGTTTCTGTGGTATAGGATATGTTTATTTAGCCAATTCAGCCAGTATGTATGATTTTTTGGAGATCTGATGGCGAATAAAGGGCTCCACTGAAAATCAGTGTTGTGGCTTTGGCCGCAGCTTATGCTGAGTGGTTACCCTTTTTGGCATTATGCAACACAAAAAACTTGTAGTTACTAACTTTTTTTTTTGATTTTTGAATGTTTTGTTGTACCTACAATGTGTTGCATATTTGCTACATAAAAGTTTTTCTTCTTCTTTCTTCTTCTCCTTTCTTGTTCTTCATTGTGGTTAATTCTTACGTAATAAATATCCTACGTACGTAAGTTACCCATTGTTAAGATTCCTCTTTCTTCAAAAATTAACGTTTGGTATTATTTTCTTATTTATGGCTTACGAATGATCGCGTTCACATTAAATAAAATCTGTCAGTTGCAAATTCTTACGTCAAAAACAAATTATGTTAATGCGAAACAAATTAAACAAATTTACTGCCAAAATCAAATTCTAACTTCAAAAATCGCTAAAACAAAAATATTTCGTTTATCTCCATGTCTATTTACTTTTTTTTAGAAAAAAAAGTTAGTTTTAAGCGTTGTGAATGGATGTTACTTTGTAATTTTTAAGGTTTTTGTTGAATTTGAAGTCTGACAGTTCTGTAAGATTGACTGTCTTTGGAAAAAACTTTTTAACAAAAAAACAACCGGCTTTAAAATACAAAAGTTAAAAATAATTACTTATTTCCAAAAATCTGATCTGAATTACAGTTTGAAGTTGGTTTCATGCAAGTGAAGTGTTAGCTGTTAGGTACACAGAAACCAACTTCAAACTGTAATTCAGGTCAGATTTTTGGAAATAAGTAATTATTTTGTGCTTTTTAGTGCTTTCTTAAGCCTTTTTTAAGCCGGTTGTTTTTTTTTTGTTAAAATGTTTTATTGTTTACTTTTTAGTGACTGAATATTTCGTACATTAAAAACAACCATCCTAGTGACATTCATCAACATAAAAGGCGTTTCACCAGTTCCAAACTACCACCAATTGTTTTAGTTTTAATGCACTAAATTAATATTGGACCACCTCGGAAGTATACCCTTTTAAATAAAAAAAGAATTTTGCAAATCCGGCTATATGTATGTGAAGGAGTTATGCCCGAACATAGGTACATAAAAAAAAATCATTCGAATTGAGAACCTCCTCCTTTCCTAAGTCGGTTAAAAAAGCGTTTTAGCGGTATTAAGAACTAAACAGCTCAATTAAAGATTTAAATTCGGCACCATCGATAGGACAATAAAACTAAGTTTCATCAATATCGAATCGAATTTGGTACCTATAATGTATGAAAAATATTATTTCTCCACGTTTTTTTTTATTTCGTAATATCCACTTATCATAACTTTTCAAAATAAACCCGCAATTTGGGTTTAGGACAACAGAAGCGGACGGGCGCAACGCAATATGCGTAGGTAACTAAATGAAAAAAAACTGTAATAAATTAATGAAGTTTTATGGAGATTGCTGTGAATAATATCACAGCAAGTAATTTATCGAATCCGGTTCGTTAGACGAGTGACAGGAGGAAAATGGTAGTTATACATCGCTTCCAAAATACACACGTAATTTATGATTTTTATTTTAAAAGAGTGACAACCAAGGTATGTGTATGCCTAATGAACTGCTGTTATTCTTGTAAGTATTGCTGAGACATACCTAGTTATATGTTTAAGTATAAGACATGCTCTATTTGCCGCTTTGGTTATTAAGGGGGAAAACAAGGTTACGGCTTGTCTGCATGTTTAGCAGTCGGCAGCAGTTTCGGAGTCTATGGACGCTTGTAACTAGGGACTGCAATCCCATAGTCCCGCAATCGCGCAAAACGGGGGTACCACGCATAATATGCGGGACTGCATTTACAGTATTACGCGTGCGGAATCCGCGGGATTGGCGAGACTGAAAAAGTACGTAATCAGAAGAGGATGATGCGTTTTTCTTGGTACCTAAATAGAGCTATTCTTTGGAAAGAGTTGAAGTGATCGATTGCACTGCACTTCAGTAACTATGAAAACTATGGCTTATTCTCACTTTCAGTGAGATAACCATACAGAAATATCGGTGCCACCCACTTCTTATAAGAAAAAAATAAGCACATGCTGTATATGATTGGACACCAACTTATCCAATTGACGTCAAAACTTCGTCATTTGACATTATTTTAAAGAGAGAAATGGCGTTTTTAAATGTGGTGAAAACAGGGGGCCCATTTGAGAAGAAGAAGAAGAAACACATTTATTTGTCTAAAAAACATACACTTAATGGCAGAGTACAAACATTGGTATTATGTACATGTTAACATACAACACACACAATCGCACACATACATAAACCTAAATATATATAACATAGCTAACAAGAATTATCTTATATGTACATTCTTTTGAAAGTTTAGTGTATATATTTAAAAGCCAAATAGGTATCCCACTCAGCATAACGCTGTGCTCACAATGAGCAAAGCACTGATGAGCAACAACAAATGAGTACCTAATCATAATATAATGCCTGTTTCATAGCTCACATACACACACAATACTAAATACAATATATTCAAATCGAGGAAATATTTAAAACACACATCATGACAAAGCTAGGGCTAACAAATAAACAATAATAAGACAAAAAGTCACATATTGGTTGTAAAAAAAAAACAAGACTTCAATATGTATGCCTGAGGATTGGTGTTTAATTATAGGTTAGTCTGTGGGCGCCTTTACATATGTGATCTGTGGTGGGCGCTGTATCTAGCATAAAAAAAAAATATCATATGTGGGTATATATTCTACTCTATGATGTATGATGATTTGGTACACAAAAGTGTAAAGTACATCCCGCCTACAAGCGTAGAGGCTGAGATTGCGTTTTCTGCCGCGGTCCTATTGCAATAAATTCGGAAAGTAAAAGAGTAGGTTATTTAATTGACATATTTTAAAAAAGGCCCGTGTCACTCAGTGGTAGTTATAAAAATCTTCAAATTCTTAAAATTGTTGTGACTTTCCTAACAACGGAATGCAATTTCAATTTTGCACAAGTCACAAAAGCAAGTTTTATACTAGCTTCAGTTAATTTCCGCGACTTTGTCCATGTGGACTTTCGAAAGAAAGAAAGCTTTTAACTGTTTATATTTTATTAAGTTTTAACTACAAAAATATAATTAAGTCTCCTACAAATTTTGCATGCTACGCGATGATTTTTCAAAAACTTCTCAATTTTAAGGCCAAATGCCATTTTTTATGCATTTAACTTCGAAAATTATTGATTTCGATACAAGCGTTACAGGCAACCCCAATTTTACCCCTTAGAGGATGAATTATGCAAAATCCTTCACTTAGTGCTTAGTCAAAGATGACGTATAAGACACCTTTGTGCTTATTGCTTAGTGCTCGCTTACATTTCAACTAGAACCTCTGTGCAAAGTTTCAAATGTGATGAAACAATGATTTAAGATAACAGCTCAATGATCGTGCATTACTATAGGTATCAGTCATTTATTTAATGCAGTAATATAACACACAAAACTGTGTTTAAATGTAAAAAACAAGTATGTAATTGTTGTTAAAGTGATATAATAATGGTACTCTTTATCCACAAATGTGTCTATTTCAATCAAATGATTAATAGATAAACATCCTAAACTTGTAAAGGTTTTAATTACTAAAGTTTTTTCGTGTGGAAATAGATGTATGTATATGATCTATTCGCAATAAAAATTCTCATCAGATCCAGTTTATTAGAAAACAGATCTACTGAGAAAAAATTATCTCACTAGATCAATCATGGATCTAGACAATGGATCTACTGAGATTGATCGTATATATTTATACGACTTTACAGATTTAAATGATACTAGTATTTACTTTAAGAGCTTACACAAAAGTCCGTTCACTTTTTTGTTTTTGTTTTTTATTCGTTGTTTATGTTCTTAATATTGCAAACACTAATATAAGTTATACATTAATTTAAAGATTATTTTTTATTCTAGACGGTAACTAAAATACTCTTCTGATAATTGGTATCTAAATGAAAATTTAAAAATAATGAGAATATCGCTTTTGAAGAAGTTGCAAAATATCTTATACCGCGAATCCTGCATACGTTAATACTTGAATACTTTAACATTTATTTTGCTTAGAATAAAAAAAAAAACGATTTCTTCTTCGTTAAGTAGAAAACTGTTACATAAGAATAGTGACTTCTTTCTAGAATGTATATATTTTGCGAGTTTATTAGTTTCATAAGTTGGAAATTTTGTGTGGCGTTTGTTACCTATTTTATTTCTGTCGTTTGTATCATTGTAGCTACATGTTCGTGACGTGTCACCGCTAGACTGGATTTTTAATTTTTTCAAAATTACGAGATTTTGTCTGCAGCTCCGCCCGGGCTTAGCCTATGTCCTTCTCCGTTCCCTTAACAACATCTGTCCCAAAAATCAGCTCAATAGTGCTTAGCAATAACAAACAAACAAACAAATAAACACACACACAAATATATTAATTTGAATATCTATGTGTCGTGTATAGAATTGTCTATTATATGGCACCTCAGAAATAATGAATGATAATACCACAGTATTTGTTTCCTCTATGGATAATACTTTAATATGTCACAAGTGTTGCCAATAATTATACGAAACAAATCTTCTAATTACCATAATTTCCGCCTTTAACCGAGGATTTGGCAGCGCTGCAGCGGAAATTTAAATGACGCAAGCGAGAGTTCATGCATCACGATAATAAAGCGATTCTATTTTTGAAACCTAAGTAATATTAATAGGTGCCAATGATGGACCTAGACGGGCTGCCTACACAAATGACTAGATATTAGTAGAAGCGTAAACAAGAAGTCTTTGACCCTTCGGTTATGTCATTGAGTTTCGCTTGCAGTGTGCAAAAATTTAAAGTGTCCGTAGTTTTTTATTTTTATTTTTAGGACGCTATAAAAATAAATGTTGGCATTCGCTGAAAGCGTTGCATAAAATATGGAAGTATCTCAAAGTGCGGATAGACCAAAATCTATTTAGTAACATATGCATCATAGGTACTTATACATAACTAGATTATTCCAGTGACTTCGTACGCGTCGACTGTTGAAAATAAATTTTTAACTGTTTATGGTGTTACCTATAAAAATATTGGAATTCACACAGCATTTTTGTCCCCTATTTCGCCCGCTAAAGGATGATTTTTAAGGAACGGTAAAACACATTAATCTTAAGTTTTACTCGATGTACTATATTCCAAAAAACTTCATCATATCAGCCCATTGACGTCCGCTGCTGGACATAGGCCTCAAATAACTTTCTCCACAGCGTGCGACTCTGTGCTGCCTGTAACCAACGGCTCCCCGCTACCTTTACGAGGTCATCTGTCCATCTAGCGGGGGGCCGTCCCACGCTGCGCTTTCCGGTTCGAGATCCTTCTTCCTAGCGGTATCCAAAAAACTTATTTTTATAAATATAACCTTAAAAATGACAGATTTCCATATAAAATTTCAATCCCCACTTTACCCCCCAGTGGATATATTTTGTGATTTTCACACGCCACTCCTTATTTTCAACCTTAAAGGCTATTAAATTAAAATGTTATATCACTATGATCTTAAATTTAACGTAATATTGTTAAAATTAACTTTGTTATATGTATTTGTTAAATTGTGTATGAATCGTATGTAATTATAATATACCTAAAAAAATGATAAATATGATCAAAAAAATTTGTATGCTGAGATCTCAGTAAAATGTGAATTGTGCCCTAAATATTATTAAGACCTTACTGTACCACGTTTTCAGCATAATAAATGAATATGATTATATGAATATGAATAAATACTAATTTTTTCAAACAAACTCAAACGCCTATTTTATTCTTTTAGGAGAAGAAATCTGCAAAATGCTTTCCTTGTTCTCGCCTGCGTTATACCAGGAATCTAGCTGTGCAGAATTTGAAGTCTCTAGACTCATAAGTTTGGGCTGTGTACAAAGTAGTCATGGATGGCCGGCCACGCACTTCAGAATTTTCAAATGTTTGTACATACATTATTTTCCCGTTATTCACGCACGATTAATATAATATAAAATGTATAGTAGTTTTTTAATTATTTAATTATAAACGTTTGGCTTAAATGTCCCGAGTTGATTATAATATATATTTATAATTATTTATAATAATTTATAATAATTAAAAGTACTTTAAATTATTTCTTCAATAATTTTTACTCGAATAAGCGTGAATTTTGTCAGCGCCTGAGATTCAAGTGTGATTAAAAATACCTACAGGGCGGTATAGAAAATAAATAAATATGTTGCAGAATTTTGTAAAAACGAATCAAGAATTCATAAAGAAGGAACGTAAATGAAACAATACTTCAGCATAGCAAAACCGACCAAGCGGTTCTAGCGATTACCCTTGGGCTAGGTTTTTAGCTCAATTGGATGCTCTTTTGTGACGTGATGCGATGAAGTGGGAAAGAGACAATGGTATAATTTGATGTTACTTACTATCTGCGTTGCATAAATGTCTATGGAAACTAAAGCATCCTGCTGACTAACGAAATGTCTTAAGCGCGTAACACACTCTCAGATTCAAACTGATATTAATAAGTGTCGAAATTTACCTTTGAATTTTTTTCAAAAAGTAACCCAAGAGTAACCTTTTAATTCGAGTAACCTTCAGGTAACCTCAGGGTCTCAAAAGTTACCCAAAAGTTGAAAAAAGTAACCCTCTGGCAACGCTGGACCTACCGTTAGATTTTTGCTGAGTACGATGTATTAACCGTAATCACGGTGAATACAGCAACCCTGGTCCTGACAGACTGGCTGACTATCTTAAACTTGAAACGTGACCTATAATTAAAATACCGATTTTTGTTATAAAATACTGAGTCCTGATTTTCTTATGTTATTGGTAGTCTGTGCTCGTACCTATATTAATTACTTACAGACCTTATTCTCCCAATCCGAAGTTCGTTTTCAGCACAGCAAGTACCTGCAACAAATTTCGTATATTTTAAGTAACTTTCAAGAAAAAGATCATAATATTTTTTTAGATATCCTAACAAACAGAAGTTTTGGTTGTGAAAATGGCAATCCGTATTGGGCAATCGGCCAGAGCGGTTGACTATGATCTTAGGCTTCATCATAGGAGGCCTCGAGGGAATAGTGAGCTGATATAAGAAAAATGAGAAAAAAAATATTGCCTAGAGCTCAGCAAGATTTTATGTTCTTGCAAACGCAGACGCTATTTTTTGATATTTGGCATTAATCTGTAACAAGTAACCCAGCCAATGGCTGTATGTAGGAAGTTGTTTTTTGTTTTTATTTTTTTAATTAAGTAATTATACTGTATTTGCGCTCCTAATGAGATGAGTGGAGCCATCTAAGTGCATCATATGTATTATGTGAGAAAACGAATTGCTGTTAACTCATAACCGAAGCCGCCGTTACTAGCATTTATTAAATTCGTAAAACTATATTTTTCGCATCAGTTTCATAAATAGCATTTCATATATTATACGTCGCCTAATTATACTTACGCAAGTGTTTGATATATAGTACCTACATACCGCAACCGAATTGCGTTGTATACGTGTAAGTGAAAATTGGATTACCAAAGGTGTCATCAGGATGCGCTTCCAGAAGATCCAGAAGAAGCTGCCCGTGGACCAACAAGGAGTCACGCTGCACCCATAAATATCTCTACAGAACTGCCGCTTCATTACATTTGATGAGTCCCTTGATGTCCACTTATCCTCTGTGTCAGACTGTGTTTGTAACCGCCTCTAGGATTATCCCCAAATTATAGGTATTAGTTGATATTTTGCAACTGCGCCACTTTCGCCCCAGCGCCCTTTCGCATTCCGCACCATACTGTGTGATGGTATTGTTTGTTGTAAGGTGTGCAAAGACGTGAGTCCATGAGGCTGACTTTCGATGACAATCCCAATCCCAATTCCAATACTTTAGACAGATGTTTTTATTTATACATAGTTTTAGAATGTATATTATTCGCAGTTAGTTTAAACAAGCAATTTTTGTATATATATATAATCTAAATCTCGGAGACGGCTTTGACGATTTTCATGAAACTTATTGTGCGGGGGGTTTCGGGGGCGATAAATCGATCTAGCTAGGTTTCATTTATAGAAAACATCGTTTTATCCGTGTTTTCAGTCAATGATAAACTGAAAAATATATTTATATATGACTCCTGACATCTATTGGCGAGTAGTAATACTATTATTTTAATCGACACAGCAACACTAAAGCTACATGTCAATAGATGGCGTTGGTAAGCAACGCTAAAGCTACTTGACAATAAATAACGTTTTTAAAAAAAACGAGCAAAGCTCGGTCTTCCAGGCACTTAATGTATTAAACAGCAAATCAATAACATACAAACAAACAGCACCAGTAATATATATCTCGTTAAGCATGCGATTGGACTACATACGACTGTGATATTATGAATGAATCTGTTGGCCGGTTCCAAAATACACTGTAGGTATGCACTCGCCTAATAAATGAGGTTAAGCAGAATGCAAATTATATTCTACTTAGTAAAACAACGTAACTAGTGATGATAAATGATAAAGAGGAAAGTGACTTGACATAAGTCATTAGCCATAGGTATACATCAGTTCACGTGAATGACATCATAGTAAAATAGAACATCTTGTTTTGCGTACCCATTAGATAAATCATTAGTTTCTTTAGTTACGTAATACAATGGTTTTAATATAAATTAACACACTAAATATTACCTACTATTAAGGTGTTGTAAATTGTTATAAGTAATGTTGATCGACGTGGCTAGGGAATTTAACTCTGGGATTTCGGGATTTGGCAATCTGTACATATTCCGGGGTCCCGGGAACCTCGAGATGAGCCTAATAGCTAGTCTTAAGACCTAGAAGTTTGGACTGTGTGTTGATATATTAAGTAAGTACATTAAGTATGGCCGGCCACACGTTAAAGGATTTTCAAACATTTGAACTTTTATTATTATACCGTTATTCACGCACGATTAAAATGAATACAGAAGTTTTTAAAATACCTACAAGACGGTTATGTTTATATATATTGTTAGTAAGTCAATGATTTATTAGGCACTTAACAACACCAACAGCTTAACACAAAGAACTTAATTTTTTTTTACAATAAAACACAAAAGACAACAAATAAAATAGAATGGTTAATGGTAAGCTACTGCCAATGACTACCAGAGTACTGTGACGATACCAATATTTTTCCCTTAACATTTTGTAATGCAATGTTTTTATTCAAGTTTTAGCGCGAAGATTTACATTAATAACAATTCTCAATAACCTTACTACCTAAAGCAAAATGTATCTTTAAATTAGAATGGCACGAATATACAAGTTCAGTAATTTTATACATTAGCTGAGAAATTATGATTTATTTTATGAAAGGTTTGAAGCTAACAAAAAGTTGAATACTGATGACTCAAATATAAAATATTACATTATAAACTTACGAATCATAAACATCAACACAAGATTAAATGTTAAATGAAGGTAGTAATCTAACTCCCGATTTATGGATTCGGACCTTGGACAAAATGAGGTTGCGTAAGTTTTGAACCAGTGGCGCGAGTATGGATGCTTTAAAAGGATGTTTGTTTGGAAGTCAAGTTCATTGGAGGACGTTTTAAGACAATCACTGATTGGTGGTTAAGTGATATAGCAAGGGAAGCACATTTCATATGCTCTTTAAGGTAGTTTCATAACTTTTACTCGAATAAAATTTTATTCAGGAAATTAAACGTAGGATAAATCGGAGACCCTCTAGATAGGAGTTGTTTTGTTATCCGCGGTTTTTTTTCTTATTTATTTTATTGCCTTAGTTAAATAGTAATTCTACTGTTATTGGGAATCCTATAATGTTGAGTATAACCGCGTAAGTTTAAGTTACTTAGAACTTTTATAATATTGAAAACACCCGCGAAACTTACCTAAGTGAGTCGTTTAACAACCATTAGGGTAGCCTCGTACAATAAATATTCTAACAATGATAAAGGGTAGTTGTTTTGGTTTTCACGGATTCCGTATAATGGTATGACGTGCTAGTTTATTTGAACTCACCCGGGGTTTGTTGAAACTTTACGAACATTTAGAACATAATATTAATATTCTATTAGCTTAGGATAATTAGGCCGTTTTATCTAGACCGTTCATATTAATCTTTGACTCTATAATAGTACCCCAACCAACATAACTAGAATTATACTTAAAAGATATTCTTTTTCTTTGTTAAAATTAATTAAGGCCGGACATCCGTCCAGCATAAAAAAAAAACAGGATGGGGGTGTTTGAAATGTGGGGTGTGAACGTTGTTAGAGAAGGGTTAGTGGTGATAAAAGTGCGTGGTCCCATACTTACAGAACATACAAAATCGTTTTATGCGAGGCGCAGTCGGCGCCCCGTACTATATGCGTAACATCGATCTCCATAGTGATTTCGAGCTTCCGACCATAAAAGCCTTCATCAAAGATGCGTCCAAACGCTACTTTGAGTCGGCTGCCCTCCATCCCAATCCCCTAATTAGGCAGTCTTCTAACTATGCCCCCATTAGAGGGGCCTTAGGACCATTTAGATATCCGAGGCACGTCATTACAGATTCTGACGACGAAATAACCAGCAGGCTCAAAGCTCAAGCGCCTTCTGCGCTCGCGCCCGCGAACACAGACTATAGTAATATATACAGAATACGTCGCCGCCGGCGGCGACGGAACATTAGACAGTTTAGTTTTCACACACACACACACTCGAGCGCGCGGGTATACTAGGTTCACTAATATACCCGGGCGCTTCGACTAGTTAGATTTAATTAATAATAGGCGAGGGCTGAAGAGTTTCTTGCCGTTTCTTCTCTTCAGAACGCCTTTGCTATTTTCCGAAACGGCGGTAAATTTTATTTAGATACAACTTTAGTTTCTAAGAGCGGTTGCCCAAGCCGAGGTTCGTGTCTAGGACACCCTTGCGCAAACCGCCCCAACTTTTCGCTGAAGAGTGCAAGCAACACCGCAGCAAAAGTTAGTCCGCGTGTAGTTGTAAAGGCCATCTGCGGCCAACAACAGTAGCCAGTAGTTAGAAGAAGAAAGTTACAGAATATTCAATTGCCGTCGGTTAAATAGTCGGCTGCCAATAAATTAACTAAAGTTTGGCAGTTTTATAATAACGTGAATATAATTATTGAAGACGTTTTACGACGACATAATGTAACACAGGATCTTCATTATTGTTATGAGGAATCATTGTGATATGTTATATATTTACTTTCAAAAATAACAACTACTAACTAGTGCTGTAGGTTAATACTATTTTACTCGTAGGTTCATGTTTTGAGGAGCCATTGTCCAAAAAAACAACTACCAGTGCTGTAGGTAAATACTTGTAGGTTCATGTTTTGAGGACTCATTTCCTTACAAAAATAACAACTACTAGTGCTGAGATAAAATCCTATTATACTCGTGGGTTCATGTTCTGAGGACTCATTGTGATATGTAATATATTTCCTTACAAAAATAACAACTACTAGTGCTGTAGATAAATACTCGTAGGTTCATGTTTTGAGGAGCCATTGTCCAAAAAAACAACTACCAGTGCTGTAGGTAAATACTTGTAGGTTCATGTTTTGAGGACTCATTTCCTTACAAAAATAACAACTACTAGTGCTGAGATAAAATCCTATTATACTCGTGGGTTCATGTTCTGAGGACTCATTGTGATATGTAATATATATCCTTACAAAAATAACAACTACTAGTGCTGAGAGTAAATACTATTATACTCGTAGGTTCATGTTCTGAGGACTCATTGTGATATGTAATATATTTCCTATCAAAAAAACAACTACTAGTGCTGTAGATAAATACTCGTAGGTTCATGTTTTGAGGACTCATTGCGACATATAATATATTTCCTTTCAAAAATAACAACTACTAGTGCTGTAGGTAAATACTATTATACTCGTAGGTTCATGTTCTGAGGACTCATTGTGATATGTAATATATTTCCTATCAAAAAAACAACTACTAGTGCTGTAGATAAATACTCGTAGGTTCATGTTTTGAGGACTCATTGCGATATATAATATATTTCCTTTCAAAAATAACAACTACTAGTGCTGTAGGTAAATACTATTATACTCGTAGGTTCATGTTCTGAGGACTCATTGTGATATGTAATATATTTCCTATCAAAAAAACAACTACCAGTGCTGTAGATAGATAATCGTAGGTTCATGTTTCGAGAACTATCAAAAATATTCATAATGAGGACATACCTACCGAAGAATGTGTTAGTTTTAATCATTTTATTGGATTTAAGCCATACAAATGCGCTATCAATAGTAATGTAAAATTCTGTAAATATATAACGTTCACCTATAGAAGCAGGATGTTTGGCCGAAGGACGTTACCCCTAGCAGGGCGGCCTACGTGCATTCCCGATTTAACCTAAGTTTAGAGGCGAGGCGTTAGCAGTCGGTTAAATATAGCGTGGTGTACACCGGCCTCTTCCGTTATATAGTAGTTTATTTTGTTCCATTTATTAGTTATTAGAGTAGTTAGGAAACACTTTAATAGTTATAGGATGTTGATTTTCCTTGCTCTGGAATTTAGGTCGATTCAATATATGTGTTACAAATCGAGTTGTTACAGTAATGTAGATAAAATCAATTTTTAGATTAATCGGAATTCCGTGCGTAATGTGCAGAGACCAACAAATATTTGGCACATTTTCTTTTCATTTGTTACTCAGTGAATTTAGTGATTTATTTGATAAAACAGTGCCAAGCACATAAAGTGTTTCTGTAAACATGAATTTTAAAACAATATGTAATAGTTTCCCATTTGTCTATGTTTAGATATATGTATTATAGTTCTAACTATTCGTAGAGGTTGAATTTTTTTTTACACATTTTAGAAATTCTTTTTACTGAGGGAGTTAACCTATACCGTAGAAATCCATACTAATATTATAAATGCGAAAATAACTATGTATGTCTGTTACTTCTTCACCGTTACCGGTGCGCGGTGCAGGATTTCAACGGCAACTTCTATATGATAGAAATAAAACCGACTCACGATAGTTAACATTGACGTCAATGAATTTCAAAAATACAGGCAAAGTGCTTTTAGTAGCGTAGAATGAGAGGTCATTTTAAATATCAGAAAAACTTATGAACCAATTTTGTTCAAACCTTTGCACTAGCACTTTCCTAGTATTATGTTGTAGTCTTTGACTTGCACTTGCAAGCGGTTTTACCTGACAGTGATAGTATGAGGTTCAAAGATTAGCTGAAACAATGTCAAGATCGACAAAATTGAAGATTGTAAAAAATTGGTTAGGCAGCAAGTACCGCACGTGCAACTTCTCTTGAGAAAAATTCTTTTACAAAAAAAAAATTACGTCATATTGGATCCGCCATTTTGAATTTTAAAAAACTGATAAAAAATTCGAAACTAGCACCCTCGAAAACCCTTTACTACCCCTCGATACATAAAATTATACATGAAATTTATGTTGCGTGCATAAAAAAGTCAGTTTTTTACCGATAAAAAACGAACCGCTTGACCGATTTATTTCAGACTCCTTTCAGATCTTAGTCATGACGTGGCGTATCGATTGATATGTCATCAGAGCGATTCCGTCCAGTAGTTATTGAGGAATCGAAAGCCAAAATATGTCTACATTCAAACATACATACGTACACACACACACACACACGCACACACACACACACACACACACACACACACACACACACACACACATCACTCTAAAAATGATTGCAAATGATTCTCCAAGTCTTGAAACGTAAAGAAAATACAAAATTTTCGATTTCGATTTTCGGACCTATTCCAATAACTTCTCAAGAGAAGTTAACAATGAAAGGAGGCGTACAATAATCTAATTTTGACACTTTTCGGTCGTACCTAATTAAGGATTAAAAGACTGTTGAAAGGTGAATGGCAAATGAAGGCCAATTTTTCCCGCTGTGCAATTTCTCTCGGCTTACATTGGCATACGTCCTGGCGATGAAATGTTTCAATAACTACATCATTCATCTCGTGCGACATCAGAAGTCTGGACGGCGTCCAACCCTGCATTTGGAACGTCATCAAAATAGTCTTCAGGAATTCATGAATGAACAGCCGTTTAAGAAACTATTGGAGGCAATTGTACTAATAAAAGTGTAGTATTTTCTTAAATCTTTAAAAGTGCATTGTTGTTAGAGTAACTACAGTTTTACGGTTTATTGTCTAGCTGGCCCGGCAGACGGTGTTTTGCTCTGAAAGTTGATGCGCTGTGACGCTATCTGTTACAACAAAGGGGTAGAATATAAATAAAATAATATAAAATTACTTACACCGCCATCTGTTAGAAATGTATGGAACCCGGACATGTTTTTGTCGATGAACCAACTAACAACGCCATCTGTTGGCATGCATGGAACTTTGAAACAGCACACGCCATGTAAAGCTATCGGTATGATTTTTCCGACGTCTTACAAAATTATCGACATACAACAAATTTACACAAGACAATATTACGCTATACGTATACACGCTATCGATAAAAACCGCATTAAAATCCATTGCGTTGTTTATAAAAACTTTTTACAAAAAAAACAACCGGCTTCAAAAAAGATACACTTAAAAGGTAAAAATAATTACTTATTTCCAAAAAGCTGATCTGAATTACAGTTTGAAGTTAGTTTCATGCAAGTGAAGTGTGTTATAAACTGTTTGGTACATAGACACCAATTTCAAACTGTAATTCAGATTTTTGGTAATAAGTAATTATTTTTACCTTTTAAGTGCATCTTTTTGAAACCAGTTGTTTTTTTTTTCTGTTTAAATTCTGTTATGTTTTACTTTAAAGTGACGTTTTTTATATAGTATATATAATACATTTAGGTTACAAATAAAGACATACTTCTTTGACCTACAAATAAAAGAGTAGACCATTGTAGCAACTATATATTTTAAGTAACATTCTTGTTATTTAAAATAAATATACGTATTTGAACATAATCACACTTATACTATATTAAATTAATTTTTTGCTATTTTACTATAATATTTTAATATATTTATTGTTTTGATTATTATTAGTATTAAATTATATGTTTATGATGAATTTATTAAACAACCCTACAACTAAACCACTACTGTCCTTTCATACGTATAGTTAAACTTTTATAGATGTTTATAACAATAATTCGTAGGTACATAATTTCGTGATACCTGCTTTATTATATCAGTATGGCGCCAATTGAAAATCAGCGTTGTCATTTGTTTGGCAGCATTGCTGAATCGGAGTCCAATAAGGTGAAACACAACAATACAACATAAAACCTAATAGGTACTGTAACGTCAGAGTAATATAGCAATCAATAGTATACCAACTAAGCATAAAAGAAATTAATCAAGAAAATAAATATAGCTAAATCTACGAACATAAAATAATGACCTACTTCGAGTTTTCACCATTTCTAAAGTCAGTACAAAACACATAAACAAAGCAAATACGCGAATATCAGAACTAAGGGACATAGGTACTAAAGAGATATGATTTTTCCGCTATCCCTACGCAAAGGAACCCTAGTTAATGCTACTTCCACATTTTAAAGTAAAATCCATACGAATAATTAAATCCATACGTTTTGTAGAGTGGGAATCAGATAGCTCAGCGTTCAGGACTTGCGACCTGAAAGTAGGTTTAAGTGGCGCCCCCTTACGATGCACATCAGCGCTCACCCACACTAGCTAACCAGCCAATAATTACTGTATCTCTTGGCAGACCTAGTTCTTTAGTGGGCTATATATTATTATTATGGCTGGTATAATTTTTGTTCCCACTTCAACTTTTATAGAAGACTTATCTTTACCTAGCTGAAATTGTCCTAGACACAAGGTCCGTCAATATCTTCCTTTCTACTGAGGTGATTGAGACCTCCTACCATAAATTTCTAACCGGCAGAAAAAGGCTAACTTGTCATTACGATGCTTTAACATTTATTTAAATATTTTTAAAACACAACCTAAAGAATTTCACAACGCACATACAATATAATAATTTCTAATATAAAAGCATTTACTAACCAATAATGGTGGCACAATCTAGCTGTAGTTTAACCCCACCTGGTTCCCAGGTAGCTCCTATTAACTAACTAGCGTAGACTATGGTTTTCTCCTGGGGTAGCGTTTCGACAATTTAACCGACGGCAATTGAATATTCTGTAACTTTCTTCTTCTAACTACTGGCTACTGTTGTTGGCCGCAGATGGCCTTTACAACTACACGCGGACTAACTTTTGCTGCGGTGTTGCTTGCACTCTTCAGCGAAAAGTTGGGGCGGTTTGCGCAAGGGTGTCCTAGACACGAACCTCGGCTTGGGCAACCGCTCTTAGAAACTAAAGTTGTATCTAAATAAAATTTACCGCCGTTTCGGAAAATAGCAAAGGCGTTCTGAAGAGAAGAAACGGCAAGAAACTCTTCAGCCCTCGCCTATTATTAATTAAATCTAACTAGTCGAAGCGCCGGCGGCGACGGAACATTAGACAGTTTAGTTTTCACACACACACACACTCGAGCGCGCGGGTATACTAGGTTCACTAATATACCCGGGCGCTTCGACTAGTTAGATTTAATTAATAATAGGCGAGGGCTGAAGAGTTTCTTGCCGTTTCTTCTCTTCAGAACGCCTTTGCTATTTTCCGAAACGGCGGTAAATTTTATTTAGATACAACTTTAGTTTCTAAGAGCGGTTGCCCAAGCCGAGGTTCGTGTCTAGGACACCCTTGCGCAAACCGCCCCAACTTTTCGCTGAAGAGTGCAAGCAACACCGCAGCAAAAGTTAGTCCGCGTGTAGTTGTAAAGGCCATCTGCGGCCAACAACAGTAGCCAGTAGTTAGAAGAAGAAAGTTACAGAATATTCAATTGCCGTCGGTTAAATTGTCGAAACGCTACCCCAGGAGAAAACCATAGTCTACGCTAGTTAGTTAATAGGAGCTACCTGGGAACCAGGTGGGGTTAAACTACAGCTAGATTGTGCCACCATTATTGGTTAGTAAATGCTTTTATATTAGAAATTATTATATTGTATGTGCGTTGTGAAATTCTTTAGGTTGTGTTTTAAAAATATTTAAATAAATGTTAAAGCATCGTAATGACAAGTTAGCCTTTTTCTGCCGGTTAGAAATTTATGGTAGGAGGTCTCAATCACCTCAGTAGAAAGGAAGATATTGACGGACCTTGTGTCTAGGACAATTTCAGCTAGGTAAAGATAAGTCTTCTATAAAAGTTGAAGTGGGAACAAAAATTATACCAGCCATAATAATAATATATAGCCCACTAAAGAACTAGGTCTGCCAAGAGATACAGTAATTATTGGCTGGTTAGCTAGTGTGGGTGAGCGCTGATGTGCATCGTAAGGGGGCGCCACTTAAACCTACTTTCAGGTCGCAAGTCCTGAACGCTGAGCTATCTGATTCCCACTCTACAAAACGTATGGATTTAATTATTCGTATGGATTTTACTTTAAAATGTGGAAGTAGCATTAACTAGGGTTCCTTTGCGTAGGGATAGCGGAAAAATCATATCTCTTTAGTACCTATGTCCCTTAGTTCTGATATTCGCGTATTTGCTTTGTTTATGTGTTTTGTACTGACTTTAGAAATGGTGAAAACTCGAAGTAGGTCATTATTTTATGTTCGTAGATTTAGCTATATTTATTTTCTTGATTAATTTCTTTTATGCTTAGTTGGTATACTATTGATTGCTATATTACTCTGACGTTACAGTACCTATTAGGTTTTATGTTGTATTGTTGTGTTTCACCTTATTGGACTCCGATTCAGCAATGCTGCCAAACAAATGACAACGCTGATTTTCAATTGGCGCCATACTGATATAATAAAGCAGGTATCACGAAATTATGTACCTACGAATTATTGTTATAAACATCTATAAAAGTTTAACTATACGTATGAAAGGACAGTAGTGGTTTAGTTGTAGGGTTGTTTAATAAATTCATCATAAACATATAATTTAATACTAATAATAATCAAAACAATAAATATATTAAAATATTATAGTAAAATAGCAAAAAATTAATTTAATATAGTATAAGTGTGATTATGTTCAAATACGTATATTTATTTTAAATAACAAGAATGTTACTTAAAATATATAGTTGCTACAATGGTCTACTCTTTTATTTGTAGGTCAAAGAAGTATGTCTTTATTTGTAACCTAAATGTATTATATATACTATATAAAAAACGTCACTTTAAAGTAAAACATAACAGAATTTAAACAGAAAAAAAAAACAACTGGTTTCAAAAAGATGCACTTAAAAGGTAAAAATAATTACTTATTACCAAAAATCTGAATTACAGTTTGAAATTGGTGTCTATGTACCAAACAGTTTATAACACACTTCACTTGCATGAAACTAACTTCAAACTGTAATTCAGATCAGCTTTTTGGAAATAAGTAATTATTTTTACCTTTTAAGTGTATCTTTTTTGAAGCCGGTTGTTTTTTTTGTAAAAAGTTTTTATAAACAACGCAATGGATTTTAATGCGGTTTTTATCGATAGCGTGTATACGTATAGCGTAATATTGTCTTGTGTAAATTTGTTGTATGTCGATAATTTTGTAAGACGTCGGAAAAATCATACCGATAGCTTTACATGGCGTGTGCTGTTTCAAAGTTCCATGCATGCCAACAGATGGCGTTGTTAGTTGGTTCATCGACAAAAACATGTCCGGGTTCCATACATTTCTAACAGATGGCGGTGTAAGTAATTTTATATTATTTTATTTATATTCTACCCCTTTGTTGTAACAGATAGCGTCACAGCGCATCAACTTTCAGAGCAAAACACCGTCTGCCGGGCCAGCTAGACAATAAACCGTAAAACTGTAGTTACTCTAACAACAATGCACTTTTAAAGATTTAAGAAAATACTACACTTTTATTAGTACAATTGCCTCCAATAGTTTCTTAAACGGCTGTTCATTCATGAATTCCTGAAGACTATTTTGATGACGTTCCAAATGCAGGGTTGGACGCCGTCCAGACTTCTGATGTCGCACGAGATGAATGATGTAGTTATTGAAACATTTCATCGCCAGGACGTATGCCAATGTAAGCCGAGAGAAATTGCACAGCGGGAAAAATTGGCCTTCATTTGCCATTCACCTTTCAACAGTCTTTTAATCCTTAATTAGGTACGACCGAAAAGTGTCAAAATTAGATTATTGTACGCCTCCTTTCATTGTTAACTTCTCTTGAGAAGTTATTGGAATAGGTCCGAAAATCGAAATCGAAAATTTTGTATTTTCTTTACGTTTCAAGACTTGGAGAATCATTTGCAATCATTTTTAGAGTGATGTGTGTGTGTGTGTGTGTGTGTGTGTGTGTGTGTGTGTGTGTGTGCGTGTGTGTGTGTGTGTGTACGTATGTATGTTTGAATGTAGACATATTTTGGCTTTCGATTCCTCAATAACTACTGGACGGAATCGCTCTGATGACATATCAATCGATACGCCACGTCATGACTAAGATCTGAAAGGAGTCTGAAATAAATCGGTCAAGCGGTTCGTTTTTTATCGGTAAAAAACTGACTTTTTTATGCACGCAACATAAATTTCATGTATAATTTTATGTATCGAGGGGTAGTAAAGGGTTTTCGAGGGTGCTAGTTTCGAATTTTTTATCAGTTTTTTAAAATTCAAAATGGCGGATCCAATATGACGTAATTTTTTTTTTGTAAAAGAATTTTTCTCAAGAGAAGTTGCACGTGCGGTACTTGCTGCCTAACCAATTTTTTACAATCTTCAATTTTGTCGATCTTGACATTGTTTCAGCTAATCTTTGAACCTCATACTATCACTGTCAGATAAAACCGCTTGCAAGTGCAAGTCAAAGACTACAACATAATACTAGGAAAGTGCTAGTGCAAAGGTTTGAACAAAATTGGTTCATAAGTTTTTCTGATATTTAAAATGACCTCTCATTCTACGCTACTAAAAGCACTTTGCCTGTATTTTTGAAATTCATTGACGTCAATGTTAACTATCGTGAGTCGGTTTTATTTCTATCATATAGAAGTTGCCGTTGAAATCCTGCACCGCGCACCGGTAACGGTGAAGAAGTAACAGACATACATAGTTATTTTCGCATTTATAATATTAGTATGGATTTCTACGGTATAGGTTAACTCCCTCAGTAAAAAGAATTTCTAAAATGTGTAAAAAAAAATTCAACCTCTACGAATAGTTAGAACTATAATACATATATCTAAACATAGACAAATGGGAAACTATTACATATTGTTTTAAAATTCATGTTTACAGAAACACTTTATGTGCTTGGCACTGTTTTATCAAATAAATCACTAAATTCACTGAGTAACAAATGAAAAGAAAATGTGCCAAATATTTGTTGGTCTCTGCACATTACGCACGGAATTCCGATTAATCTAAAAATTGATTTTATCTACATTACTGTAACAACTCGATTTGTAACACATATATTGAATCGACCTAAATTCCAGAGCAAGGAAAATCAACATCCTATAACTATTAAAGTGTTTCCTAACTACTCTAATAACTAATAAATGGAACAAAATAAACTACTATATAACGGAAGAGGCCGGTGTACACCACGCTATATTTAACCGACTGCTAACGCCTCGCCTCTAAACTTAGGTTAAATCGGGAATGCACGTAGGCCGCCCTGCTAGGGGTAACGTCCTTCGGCCAAACATCCTGCTTCTATAGGTGAACGTTATATATTTACAGAATTTTACATTACTATTGATAGCGCATTTGTATGGCTTAAATCCAATAAAATGATTAAAACTAACACATTCTTCGGTAGGTATGTCCTCATTATGAATATTTTTGATAGTTCTCGAAACATGAACCTACGATTATCTATCTACAGCACTGGTAGTTGTTTTTTTGATAGGAAATATATTACATATCACAATAAGTCCTCAGAACATGAACCTACGAGTATAATAGTATTTACCTACAGCACTAGTAGTTGTTATTTTTGAAAGGAAATATATTATATATCGCAATGAGTCCTCAAAACATGAACCTACGAGTATTTATCTACAGCACTAGTAGTTGTTTTTTTGATAGGAAATATATTACATATCACAATGAGTCCTCAGAACATGAACCTACGAGTATAATAGTATTTACCTACAGCACTAGTAGTTGTTATTTTTGAAAGGAAATATATTATATGTCGCAATGAGTCCTCAAAACATGAACCTACGAGTATTTATCTACAGCACTAGTAGTTGTTTTTTTGATAGGAAATATATTACATATCACAATGAGTCCTCAGAACATGAACCTACGAGTATAATAGTATTTACTCTCAGCACTAGTAGTTGTTATTTTTGTAAGGATATATATTACATATCACAATGAGTCCTCAGAACATGAACCCACGAGTATAATAGGATTTTATCTCAGCACTAGTAGTTGTTATTTTTGTAAGGAAATGAGTCCTCAAAACATGAACCTACAAGTATTTACCTACAGCACTGGTAGTTGTTTTTTTGGACAATGGCTCCTCAAAACATGAACCTACGAGTATTTATCTACAGCACTAGTAGTTGTTATTTTTGTAAGGAAATATATTACATATCACAATGAGTCCTCAGAACATGAACCCACGAGTATAATAGGATTTTATCTCAGCACTAGTAGTTGTTATTTTTGTAAGGAAATGAGTCCTCAAAACATGAACCTACAAGTATTTACCTACAGCACTGGTAGTTGTTTTTTTGGACAATGGCTCCTCAAAACATGAACCTACGAGTAAAATAGTATTAACCTACAGCACTAGTTAGTAGTTGTTATTTTTGAAAGTAAATATATAACATATCACAATGATTCCTCATAACAATAATGAAGATCCTGTGTTACATTATGTCGTCGTAAAACGTCTTCAATAATTATATTCACGTTATTATAAAACTGCCAAACTTTAGTTAATTTATTGGCAGCCCCAGCGGATATTCTTTGGTTGTGTATTATTATTCATAGGTAGTTGAATGTATTATTTATTATGTCACATCTAAGTATATCATCGAGAAACAAATTGAAAAATGATATATCCATCGTTTATATGACCGACTTCGCGAGGGATCTGTAAAAAGCTTTTTACGTTTATTATCTTTGTTACATAATCTGGTTAGGTCAGGGGTTTTTAAATAATTTTTCCATTTTTGATTACGTTTTGACCGTCGACCGTCGTTTTTTCAAAATTTTTAATGTTGCTTTTTAAAATTATATACATCACTTTTAATTGCAACTAGTCATACATTTACATTATTAAACAGAGTATTTTTTTTAATTTTACTGAATGGGCAACACCGTCAGACTATAAAACAGTGATTGCTTGGTCTGATTTCAATGTCAATTTTGTTTCCCAGAAAATTTGAACCATAGGGTTAGTTAGTGAGAGACAGAATTTTAAATTTAATTATAGTGCATTGGAATACACTACTATTACTACTACTACATTACTACTACATTTTTTTTAGATAGGTTCTTACTTCTAAGTGTCATAAATATACATCCATGTGTACATACATCTTTACAAGTTTTGCTTTCCCTGTTTTATTCGGTAGATCAGATTCGGTCGGTCAGCTAAATTACTCGTTATGTTTTTTTGGATGTGACCTTCCGCCCAAATCTAATGTAAATTATATTACTTTTGGGCAGAAGGTCATTTTCTACTATATCGACTCTGCAGCTAAAACTGCCGGTCGCTCTAGCGAAATCTGGAATGATCCAAGGTGGCGGCCAGTATGGCGTCGAACCCGAAATCACCGCTATATCACAGGAGGCCTTTCAGCGCTGATTACTTTAAGTAATTCAAAATGTCTTGTCAAACGTTTTAGAACACGAGACATTCAAAAATGTACTGTAAAAAACGAATGTAAAAGTAGATTGTTAAACATAGGATGTAAGTCATCAATTGCACCACGAGATATCGAGGCACACGAACGAGCGAAGTGAGTGAGGATGCTTATGTTTGAGGCTGGAATTGATCACTTAAACCTAAGTTAAACACTTCTTCTCATAACGTCTTCCTGTGTACTCATTCGGTGATCATATTATATTATTACAAAATTATTCTGTGCCAACTCGGTCTGACTCAAAACTTGTTTATTTCCGAAGACTTCTATTATTTTTTGTTACAGTTTCTTTACTCTTACAGCACCATTACATTACATACAATGACAAATTCTGAAGTTTTTCATTTTTAAATGATTTTTGCATTAAAATAATTATTATTTCAGCTGCTCGTATTTGCAATGTTGAATGTAGGACACAGATGAATTCATTTTGTTCTTCACAAGCCTTATTTACTAAGAGTATTAACTTTTTGGTTACCGCTTTGCTTGTCTCCTTCCTGTGTACTCAAGTGTATTTTCAACAACCTCGGCGCTGCAAGCAGTAGGTACATAACGGGGAGGCAGCGAGCGACTTGCAGTTTCATTCTTTAACATGAAATCTTCACTTTACCAAGATCTGCGACAGCTATATATACTTCCGAAGGCCCAGTCAGGTTTTCGGAAAGCATTTAGCACAGCAACTGCTCTAACTGATGTTATTGACAATATATTGCATTCACAGGATAATAGCATGGGCTCAATTTTAGTGCTGCTAGATTTTTCTCGAGCATTTGACTCAATAAATATTCCACTTCTATTTTCCAAACTGTCATATTATGGTCTTGTTCCTTCTGCAGTGGCATGGTTTAGTAGCTATCTTGAAAACAGATATCAATATGTAGAAATTTCTGGGGATGATGGTATAAAGAAGGTCTCATCAGCACAGCATGTAGAAAGAGGAGTACCACAGGGCTCTATTTTAGGGCCTCTTCTGTTTGTTCTGTATGTTGCAGACATCACATCATATATACACAACTGTAACCATCATCTTTACGCTGATGACCTTCAGATTTATATGTCAACGCAGCCACAAAACACTCTTGAATCTGTAAAATTAATAACCATAAGTTGCTTAAAATGGAAGCTCGCAGGAAACTTCACTTTTCCGTTTTATTGTTTGGTGTTATCAAAACACAAAAGCCAAGCTATTTGTATGAAAAATTATTGTGGGCCCGAGATAGAAACAAATATGAAACTCGTGCTGCTTCGTTTTTAAGCCATTGCCCACGACATAGGTCATTATCCTTTAGAGGCAGTTTTAAGTTCTCTGCAAGTTGCTGGAATGATTTACCACCGCCACTTCGAACTGCCAAATTTAAAACTGTTTTTATAAAAAACATGAAAACTTTCCTCCTTAAAGAGCAAGTAGGTACCTAATATACACTAATATGTAATAGAGAAATAAATTTTAAAAATCTAGCTCACCTAATATTTATTGGATTGAGAATGGAAACTTTTCATTCATAATTATGTAAGTTTATGTCAATATATTATATATTACCAATATGTCTTCCAAAAGGTGAAGACCAGTTATTGCCATAATCCGGTTTTTTCGTTGCTCTCAGTCGAAAATGTGAAGTGCTATAGGCTTGTTATTTTATTATAAGGTTGAGAGGAGAGGCGGGATATGAGTTGTGTGGTTGGACATAATAATATATAAAAATAATAATGTTAAAATAATAATATGTAGTAATAGAAGGTATAGTAAATAAACTAATGTAATAAATATAATTATAAAGACATATTATGATTCATATATTGTATACTGAAAAGGTTAATTTTAGTGTTTTTTTTTTCAATTTATTTAGGTATTGGCTATGAGCCATCAACCTTCACATAAATAAATAACAACATATACAGTAAAATTTAAAAAAGAGCATTTAAAATTACTTTACAAAACCAATCAAAATTGAAAACAACGGAAAACAGAACATAAAATTACAACTTACATAACAAAAAAAACTTTACAATATATAACATAAAAAAAAATGGTAAAGAAATGAAAAAAATGCCAAAAATCAAATTCTACCAACTGTATTTACAGTAAAATCATAAATTGCAGGATATATAATACGGAATTTTAATAATAAAACATCACAAGGAATAGTTTAGTTTTTTAATAAATCTTGGCAAACACTTATAAATTTCAATCGTTGTAATGAAAATGCAGAACACACAAAATTATATGATGAAGGTCGCAAGTATCGTAGTTGCAGTGTATACATTTAGCATTATTTATTATGTTTAAACGGGCCAAATGAGATGGTAATCTGCAGTGGCCTATTCTGATTCTGCTTACAGTGGTGATAAAATCCCTGGGCCTTTGCATTTCTCAAACCATGCTTTACTTGACGGTTCTGGTTCTATTTCTGCAAGCCATTTACCTTTGATTTCTCTAGTAGTTTTAAGGTTTATGAAGTCCATCTTTTGATCATGTTCTGTTTTAAAACAATACAAGTTCAGAATAAGGAACATGGAAGTTGCATTCTAAGGTGTTAGCAGATGATTTAGCAAGAGAATCAAGAGAAGAGTTTATTACCAAGAATAAGTACCTGAGTGACCAGGTACCCAACCAAATTCAATTAAGATGTTCAGGTTTTTTAATTTAAAAACTAATACCTTTAGTTCGTATATTAAATAATTGGTAGATGCATTTAAATTTTTACTCGAGAGGGCTTGAAGAGCACTCATCGAGTTAGATAGGATTAAATATTGGTTAATGGTTCTGTTATCATTTAAAGGGGAAATAACATAATTAATGGCATATATAATAGCAAGAATCTCAGCTGAGTAAACTGAGAAAAAGTTATTGCATGTATAGACATCACCTAGTTTATAATTAGCAACGTAAAAAGCAAAGCTTGTCCTATGAGGTGTTTTAGAACCGTCAGTATAAATTTTTAAGAAGTCAGATTTACTGCTCAAAAATTCAAAAAAATCAAACTTAGAATTAAACCTATTTAAACAAATTGTAATATCCACAATTTTACTGTAAAAATCAATATCGTACGTAGCAGGGTAATAAATTAGTCCGATGCACTATGTCTTGAAATTCGAAATTGAGATAAGTTTAGATTGATTAATATTAGGGCAGATTATTAACGGTATAACAAATCCAGAAATATATTTAGAGATTACATCATTGTCACGGCTAATTAATTTCAAAGAGAATTAATCAGTTATGTAAGCTCTTCTAATAAATAAAAGAACAATACCAGTCTCTAAATTAATTTTAGTTTATCACTTTTTTGTTTTTTTTTCTCTAATTTCTTTCTTTTTGTCTTAGGTTAAGTAGGGCGAAGGATAATACTTATGCAGCTGTTTTTATTTTTGTTTTATGTAGATTATTTATTTTGTATTTAAAATTACAGTACGTGTAGTTAGTTAAATGTAATTATTAATAATTAAGTATCTTTTTATTGTCAAACGATTCGCAAACGAAAGGTTCTCACTGAAAATCAGTGTTGTGACCATTTGGTCACAGCGTAATGCTGAGTTAGAAACCTATTTGGCGCACAACTCAAATTAGGTAAATAGTGTTAACATTTCGTTTTTTTGTTCCTGTTATTTATAGGTTGTGTTGTCCAAATAAAATGTTTTTCTTTCTTTCCAGGGCCAAGATATTTGGCCTTGTTTTGCCGAAGATTGGCACGACCGAAAAGAGAGCGGGAAGATGGTCGTGGAGGGCGTCCAACAGTGAAGAGAAAGGCAGAGCTTTTGTCGGGATTCACTTCGATTCTCCATTTCCGAAACCATTCGCCAAGGGCGGTGATAGCGGATTCAAGTCTCTTAGTGATTCGACTCACTTGCCTGTCGGTGGTGTAAATAGCGGTATCGTCCGAAGGCTAATTGGGTACCTTAACGCTTAAGGGATGTTGTTCGTGTACAGAAGATACAAGACGGGGGAGAGGAGGAGTGTCGCCGGGTCGATAACCTCCACCTCGTACGGACCCCCTCTGGTGAGAAGGGAGTTGTTAAGGGGAACCCTGATGGGATCTCCACGGGATTCACCCCCATTCAGTGTAGCTTTTCTCTCCCACCCCCCCGGATTCCTAGTAGATCAAATTTAAATTTCAAAATTTCAAATTCAAATTCAATATAATTTATTCAGTTTAGGCTACAATAATTGAGCACTTATGAATGTCACCACGCCATCAGTTCGTAAGTCTACAGGGCGGGAGACCTTGTATTGAGAAGAACCGGCAAGAAACTCAGCAAGGGCATTTCTTCTCTCCCTTTCTCTTACAGCGTCCAATTAAAATATTGGAAAATGCCCTCCCTATCATAAAAGGACACTTTCCATTATAAATATATAAAAACATGAAATATAAAGTACAAGCACAACATAAAAAAGTATCTAATCAAAAGACAGTTTATGTATTCATCACTAAGAAATAATTAATGTCTTACAGTATTAATAAACAACAAAAAAGTAAGACTAAATACTAAGAATACAAAGAAGTTTGCAAGAGCAGACCAGCCTCCACAGGTGGCACCCGTTCACGAGTATGACACATGAATCAGCCATCGCTTTGCTCAACCATGATTTAGGGAACGTAACGACCCAACACACACGCCACCACCGCAGAGACACTTTGAGAGAGCATGACACACTCAAGCAACTCCAATAAAACTTCGATTGTACTAGTAACAATGTGTGTAGTAAAGGAACAAAATATAAGAGAAGATTGGAAGGTTCGTAATGCTTTACTACCGAGAAGCAACGGCAATAAACTCACTAGTTAATCTTTTATACATCATATAAAAATACAATATAGCCTTACACTAGGTAATAACATAATATACAATGTTTTAATTAAAAAAAAAAAATTTCAATTGCCCCAATAAAAATCAATTAAGTTCTAATTTTTCCAAGCATTTTATCATTTATGTATTCATCTAGCTAACTTTGTAATAGCTTTTTTTCATTAAACTATCTTTGACATATATTTTAAATTTATTTGAGGGTAAATTAACCACATGTTCTGGAATTTTATTGTAGAAAAATATACTTTGCATTGCGGAAGAGCTGTGTACCTTCTGAAGACGACATTTTGGAACTACCAATTTATCCTTATTCCTTGTATTAACACTTTTCCCTAAATAGTTCCCTAAGAGAAATTCGAGGTCCTAATTTATAAATTGACCGTACTGCTCTCTTTTGCAAAATAAAGACTGTATCAATATCAGCTGCCTTTCCCCAAAGCAAAATGCCATAAGACATGAAGGAATGGAAATAGCTAAAGTAGACCATGCGAGCAGTGTCAGCATCTCTAAGCTGCCTAACTTTTCTAACTGCATAGGCAGCTGAACTGAGTTTTCCTGCAAGAACTGAAATGTGAGGGTTCCACTGCAGCCTATTGTCTAATGTAATACCTAGAAACACTGTTGAGTCTAATATTTCTATTTCTTCTCCGTTTAGGGATAATTTTGTACTTATGTTTCTGACATTTGGCATCATAAATTTTAAACACTTAGTCTTTTTCGCATTAAGAAGTAAATTATTTGCCGTAAACCACTGAAGAACCTGAGAAAGCGCACTACTTACGTCGTGAAAATTAGTTTTATTTCTGTCAACTTTAAATAAAAGAGATGTGTCATCAGCAAATAGTACAATCTTGCATAGCTTCTCCACAAAGAAAAGCAAGTCAACCGTGATCAACTTATGGAGATCCTACCCACGGTGAGAGTTGTTGAGGGGAACCCTCCCTGGATGGCAGTTCCGTTGCGATGCCCACGGGCTTCGCCACCATGCTGGGTATGGGCTCTGAGTCTGTCATGGCCAGAGCTTCCACTCCCCGTCGGAATTCGTATAGGACCAGGTTTTGGTTTTGTAGACTCAACCCCTGTGCGGACGGTGAGCGCGAGGATGACGCCGCCCGTTGTTGAGTGGCCACGATTGGAGCGGCGTCCTCTACCCTTCCGACCCGTGAATCCGTATCGCGCCTCTTCTTTCGCCAGCAGGAGGCTGGTTTGATCTTACTCCGCGTGATTGTGTCCCACCCATCCTAGCATTCCTTTCCGTCATTAACTTGTAACCTCCACTCCTTCACAACCCCTTTCCCCCCTCACGGTTTTGGTTTTGTAGCCTTCCGCACAGATTTACGATGTGTCACCTCTATGAAGAGGAAATTAGACGGAACTAGACTAGCATCCGTGAAATAACATATAATCCGAAGTTCGGAATTAAACAAAATAGGTGTGTACCCCATAGGTTTTGATTTTTTTGAGAATGCCAAAATATGCGACAAAAGTGGCCGTATTTCGGTCGATTTTTTTATTGCCATGACTTAGAAGCTTGATTTTAATGCAAAAAATGCATTGCAGTTTTTTGCAGGTTCATGGGACTGTAGTGTAGCATAGAACCTGTGTAGAGGTAAGTGCCAACCTCTACAATGCTTAATTTTTAATTTATACTTCTTTTTGGCCTAATTTTCATATTCAAAAGTATTTTGCAATAGGAATAACGACGCTCTTTGGCTTAGAGTCAGTCAGTTTTTGGATTTCACATTGAAAAGATCTAATTTGTTTAGAAAATGTTTACAGGTCCTATAGGACCTTCTAATCATCTTTTTTTGGCTATTTATAATATTAATAAAAATCATTCGTATCGAGCCTTTCAGTCTGAGAAGAGACTTTGCCTCCCTGTGTGTGTTCTACCTCTTGTACAATGGGTTGTGTTCTGAGGAATTGTTCGAAATGATGCCCACGGCTACTTTCTACAATCGCACCGCTCACCATCGGCAGGGAATTCATTCTCACATTTTAGAACCGAAATGGTCGCGTACAGTGCGGTTACAGAGAAACTTCCTCCTGCGAACGCTTGGGTTGTGGAATAAGCTCCCTGCCGAGGTTTTCTCCACGGACTACAGTATGGGGTGTTTCAAAAAAGTAGTTATTAGAATTCTTAAGGGTCGGCAACGCGCGAGTGAAACCCCTGGTTTTGCAAGCGTCCATATGCTATGGTGACTGCTTACCATCAGGCGGACCGTAAGCTTATTCGCCACCTAAGTGGTAAAAAAAAATATAGCTTATCCTCAGCCACTGTACCTACGACTGTAGTGGAACAGGTCTCATTTTGAAAAATGGCTGATTCGGATCGAATAGCCAAAGTTCATTTATAGATTGTCGAGCTACTAGACACTTGACTGTCACAGTTTTTAAGTCACCCATAACGCCGCTGGCTTGGCTTAGTGAAAATCCGACCCAATTCTCATATCATAACAATTTTAGACGAATGCCATCCTGCCGATATTATTTACCTACCTACCGGTTACTCAGGTGTGGACTATTAGTATCTAGGTAAAGACTTTCGTATTTATAGGGTCCTCAAAAATTATATAAATTATAGGTAGAAATACAAAAAAAAAATATGTGTATAAAGCATTAGTGTTAGTAGTCGTGTCTTCAACTTCATACATACATTATCTTTTGCTATAATAAAATTGAAATCTAAAAATCTACCTCAAACTTGTTGGGTAGTGTTGTTCTGCTGAGAATCAGAGAAATATCCGAATAACTTACATGGTAATTACAATTACATATTAAGTATAGTAACTTACATATAATTAAATAAGAATTTAAAATGTTAACCAGGAAGTCGTAGTGCCTGCTCGTTACAAGATTGTATATTATAACTGTCTCAGTTTATATAAGCAAAGAGAGAGGTATTTTGGGATGACCCTTCTCCCAGATCGCTTGGTCGGTCAGTTGCAGCCTACTTACAATTGAAACAAGGAAACTGTCAGAATATAATATTTACGTTTAACCAACTATCAACATGGAGCGGCATTGGGACACGCACAGAAGGTGCCCATTCGGTGATCATGCCGGGTCGTTCCCACTAGTAAACCCAATTAGTTCAACCGTTGAACTAATGGGAGTTTTTTTGTTGCAGTAGTTTAACTATTCTGATTTTTCTACCTTAAAAAAAAAGATAAAAAGATAAAAAGGAATAGGTTGTCCTTGTCGACCCATTAATGGGTCAATTCAATGGGTCCACGAGGCAACGCCGCTAAATTCTATCACTAACTTATTTTGTGTTAACTCGGTCTGACTTAAATCTTGTTTATTTCCAAAGACTTCTATTATTTTTTGGAACATTTCTTTTAACTCTTACAACACCATTAATTTACATACAATGACAAATTCTGAAGGTTTTCATTTTTAGGGTTCCGTACCTGAAAGGTAATTAGGAACCCTATTACTAAGGCTTCGCTGTCCGTCCGTCCGTCCGTCTGTCACCAGGCTGTATCTCATGAACCGTTATAGTTAGACAGTTGAAATTTTCACAGAAGATATATTTCTGTTGCCGCTATAACAACTAATACTAAAAAACAGAAAAAAATAAATATTTAAGGGGGCTCCCATACAACATACGTGGTTTTTTGCTCGTTTTTGTAGATAATGGTACGGAACCCTTCGTGCGCGAATCTGACTTGCACTTGGCCGATTTTTAACTAAATTTTGGATTAAAATAATTATTATGTCAGCTGCTCGTATTTGCAGTGTTGAATGTAGGTAACAGATGAATTTATTTTGTTCTTCACAAGCTCTATTTACTTAGATAGTATTAACTTTTTAATTTCCGATTTGCTTTTCTCCTTCCGGTGTACTCAAGTGTATTTTCAAAAACGTCGGCGCTGCAAGTAGTATATAACAGGGAAGGAGCGACCGACTTTCAATCAATCTTGCAGTCATCTTCATTCTTTAACATGAAATCTTCACTGTACCTACTCTTTCTGCTGGTAAGTTTTTATTTTTTTACTATTATACTTTTTTATATATGATCTAAATTAACCTATAAAGAGCTGTTAACATATTAGAAACTATATGATAAATGTGGTTCTTATTATAAAACAGTGGTATATATTTATGAACATAACTTTTTTTGCTGCAAAAGCTAATATTTTTATGATCATATAAAAGGTTTTCATAAAATATTCTGCGAACTAAAATGTCTATCTCTCTAAATTTATCTCTCATAAATATTCTAGTCTGGGAATAGCATTTTTTTGCCACCCAAGTATTGTATTTGCATCTGCAGTGTTACCATACGATTAAACAGGATACGTCAACCAATGAAAATAACTAAAATACACTGTTTTTGCAGTATCAACATCGGCGAACAGTGTGATTTCTTTATTGCATGCGCAGCATAAATAAGTTTATTGGTTATGAATATGAAGGAGAACACTACTGAAGTTTGAAGTCAATGCCAAGAACCAATGTTAACACAACAACTTCTGACTGGTCTGAATTTAGATTATCAGTCCCTCATAAAATATCTTTTAAGACTTTAAATGGTAAAGAAGTGTCGCCAGCAAACTAAAAAAGTGTCTAAAACTAAACACTGCTGCTTATGCTGCCGGGACGACATTAGGCGATAATGATTTGTATATTGATTATTAGGTTTTATAAATGTATTTAATTTTAAGTATTTCCTACAAGTTTAACTTTACTTTTCCACTAAAAGCACGATAGATAAAATTAGTATTGATTGATATCCGTAAGACTAAGTCAATCGTTGGATGCGCTTAGATATCATGCGTTATTGAAACGTTACCAAACTGATTTCAGGCAATTTATACCGAGGATAGGTATAAATTATGCTTAAGTCCTTTAATGATTTATTAAGTTTTTGAAACTGAATTAACGCTCTCAGGTCGGACTCGTGATGGTGTCCACCGCCACCGCCGAAGACGAAACCATTACGGCCACGGACTCCACCACAGATACTACGGCCACGGACTCCACCGGAGACTCTACGGTCACGGACTCCACCGCAGACACTACGGCCACGGACTCCACCGCAGACACTACCGTGGACTCTACCTCAGACGACACCACCTCGGACAACACAACCTCAGATGACACCACCTCAGGCGACACCTCGGACTTTACGGCCGCGGACTCCACCGCAGACACTACGGCCACGGACTCCACCGCAGACACTACGCCCACGGACTCCACCGCAGACACTACCGCGGACTCTACCTTAGACGACACCACTTCAGACAAAACAACCTCAGACGACACCACCTCAGACGAAACAACCTCAGGCGAAACAACCTCAGGCGACACCTCGGACTCCACCGCCATCGCTGAAGAAGAAACCACTACGGCCACGGACTCCACCGCAGACACTACGCCCACGGACTCCACCGCAGACACTACGGCCACGGACTCCACCGCAGACACTACCGCGGACTCTACCTCAGACGACACCACTTCAGACAACACAACCTCAGACGACACCTCGAACTCCACCGCAGACACTACGGCCACGGACTCCACCGCAGACACTACGCCCACGGACTCCACCGCTGACACTACGCCCACGGACTCCACCGCAGACACTACGCCCACAGATTCCACCGCAGACACTACGCCCACGGACTCCAACGCAGACACTACGGACACGGACACCACCGCAGACACTACCGCGGATTCTACCTCAGACGACACCACTTCAGACAATACAACCTCAGACGACACCTCGGACTCCACCGCAGACACTACGCCCACGGACTCCACCGCAGACACTACGGCCACGGACTCCACCGCAGACACTACGACCACGGACTCCACCGCAGACACTATGGCCACGGACTCCACCGCAGACACTACGACCACGGACTCCACCGCAGACACTACGCCCACGGACTCCACCGCAGACACTACGCCCACGGACTCCACCGCAGACACTATGGCCACGGACTCCACCGCAGACACTACGACCACGGACTCCACCGCAGACACTACGGCCACGGACTCCACAGCAGACACTACGGCCACGGACTCCAGCGCAGACACTACGGCCACGGACTCCAGCGCAGACACTACGGCCACGGACTCCACCGCAGACACTACGGCCACGGACTCCAGCGCAGACACTACGGCCACGGACTCCAGCGCAGACACTACGGCCACGGACTCCAGCGCAGACACTACCTCGGACTCCACTGACACCAGCGAATTGTCTTCCAGTGACTCAGGTCAGTTCCCAAGTCTAAGTCTAAGATCACTTTTAACTAACAAAAACTCACAAAAAAAACACAGCCAAAATAAAATATATGAATTAAAAAAATACCTTTATGTAACGAGCTATTTCGCTTAAATTTACTTTTTTGTTGATGAGAGAACAATAACTTAAAAATAAATGATTTGTATTGCTCCGTGACTAATAATAATTAGGTGTCGACAAATGTTCAACCGACAGATCAAACAATTTCTAAAACAGTTGAGGCATGAAAAGTTTTCTATTGTAATGTTAATATTTTTCTTTATGTTCTAGACTCCGTGGAAACCTCTGACAAAAGCGGCCCCAGCCCCAAGGGTCCCGGACACAAGGGTTGAGACCCACATTGACATGAATGGACACTCTACACTAGGACAATAAACTTATAATTTGCACTTATCCGTCTTTTACTTATTGTTTACTAGAAATCTCTGCTCCTAATCTTATCTAGTAGTGAACAGAAGCTGCACGTCATCACTTGAGCATATTGTTTAATCAGTGCCATATTTAGCACGATGAAGGGAATTTTTCATATCTCATGGAACTGTAAAGTTTGTCGTGGAGTTTGTTTTGCATCTCAACTGCTGCTGGAGCATTTAGATCCCATTTGACTTTTTGGCGATCATAGTGACAACGTGCTATCCCATTAATATGATGATCAACAATCCTTTCTATACTAATATATCATACTGGCTAAGTGCCAGTTGGACTCACGCACCGAGGGTTCCGTAACACCATTTACGTATTTTACGAACCCAAACAAAATGTGTGCTGCTAAGCGGTCACCCATCAAATTACTGACCATGCCTGCGACGTCGCTTCACTTTGAATATCGTTCCCAACAAACAAATGTGTTACTGTTTCTCTTAGTAATTGTTAAATAAAACGGTAATTTAAGATAGTTATGGCTCAAGCCCGTCCCCAACTTGGCCGGTTTTTATTATTTATACTATAGTAGAGGGGATTCGTTGGTTCTGGCGCACTTTTTCTGCCCCGCACGACTCGCGCTTGACCACTCTCAAAACCACTGTGTCTGGGGTGTGGCGACTCGCGCTTGACCACTCTCAAAACATCGTTGGTTCTGGCTCACTACCCTCCAACCCCAACCCCTCACCTAAAAACTTTTCTGCCCCGCACGACTCGCGCTTGACCACTCTCAAAACATCGTTGGTTCTGGCTCACTACCCTCAAACCCCAACCCCTCACCTAAAAACTTTTCTGCCCCGCACGACTCGCGCTTGACCACTCTCAAAACCACCCCTGTGTCTGGGGCTATGTCGACTCACGCTTGACCAAAACTACTGCGTGACGTCACAGTGGCTCCTTGTCTTTACTACTTGTCTCTAGTTTTGTTATGTAATTACATCATTATCGTAATGGGTTATCATGTTTTTCCCCGTTCATAATAAAGTTATTCCTATTTAATTACAATGATGTTGGTGGTGACATTCCAAAAACTAGTCCCCCCGAGGGTGTATCTCAAGATTTTAGGGGTGTGTCCACTCACGCTTTACAAAAACAACCTGGAGACGTGTCGGTTCACGCTTGATATGACTTGACATGTTATACCTACAGAAAATCTTCAATTCAAGTCGGTCGAAGTTTAAAGAGAAAAGCTGATAATAGTGTTAAAGATTTACAACTAGCATTGACGTCATCATGATGTGTCAAATATGTGATTGAACCTGTAGGTTAAGCAAAGATTCTATGCTCAGCACTTACGATCTAAGAAACACAAATAGAAATGTCTTATTCTTAATCATAATTTACTTTATGTGTCTGTTATATCACTCGTGAAGTATTTATAGCATCAATTGAAGAATCAATACTATTTTATTATTCATGCAGATTTTGATCAGGAAACAAAAGATATTAAAAAATTCTTTTGAATTTTTAAATTTGACTATTAGGAATTGGATAAAAAATGGTGAATTAGAAAATTATTCAGAACCTTTAAGTGATGACATTAAAAATAAAATGTGTAATGACACATAGTGATTTAGAAAATAAAAGAAAATGTAGACCTTAAAAAAAAAAAAAAAAAAAACAGTTTTTAGAAATGCATGTTAATAAGTTTAATCCCTTACGGGGATCTTCGTATATTTGTAAAAAAGAACGATCAACAATGTTTTAAGAGGACTATATCCTGCAAATACACATTCCGATAGGGTATCATCATACTTGAGGCATTAAAATAAACTAACGTTTAAAAATATTCAGTTCCCAATCAAATTATCTGATATACCCAAGGTAGAAAAACAAAATGACATTAGCATTAATATGTTTGAATTAGAGTTTAACAAAGAAAAAAAAACTTTACAAAATGTTCTAATTAATTACAAATTAACTTATATTTTTAAACAACGGTTGGAATGGTCATTATTGTATTTATCACGCTTGGTAAATAAACAAATAACAAATTGAAATGACACTATTCATATCTGGGCCGGTTGCCGTAACTATTTTTAATCTAAAGTTAATTTAATTAATCACCAGAAATGTCATGACTGTGCTCAAATTTTTACTGAATAACTAGGAATTCATAAAAAGAAAAATATTGGTTTAATAGGGAAACAAATAATGATGAAATCTATTTTGATAAATTTCAAAGAATATTAAAATTACATTTTATAATATATGCAGACTTTGTAGCTCATTTAAAACCCGTCACCTATTGTGTCCCTGATCCATCGAAGTCATATACGTAAACAATACATGAACATGTAGTTTGTTCTTATGGATAATATATAAAATGTTCATATGATGATAAACTGTCTATATACAGAACATACTCAGAGCCTAATTGTACAAAAATGTTTACGGAAAGCATTAACAAAGATATTAGCAATATACATAGGATAAATTGTTTTCAAAAATGTCCACTTTCTTTAACTAATGAAGAGAAGGAATCTATAAGGAAATCGCAATTATGTTATATTAGGTGATGAAATCACAGTAGACTATGACTGGAATACTAGTAATTTTAGAGGTGTTAGTCACGAACTATTTAGTAGCACAAAGTATCGTGTTCCATTTTTCATTCCTATTCTATTTCACAATCTAAACAATTATGATGCTCATTTTATTGTTCATGCTTTGAATTTTAAAGATTGAGAAATAAAAATAATTCCGCAAAATAAGTAAAAATATAATTCATTCTCATGTAAACCTAATATGTCGTATAGTTCATTTGCGGTTTTTAGATTATTTTTAATTTATGATCTACTAGAGTTTAGATATATAGAATATTATATAAAGACCAATTTGCAGAATTAAGAAATCAATTACAAACGAATTTTAATAAACTTATTAGGAAAGGTGTTTTTCTTCATGAATTTGTTAATTCTTATGAGTCCTTAAAAATTACATCTCTTCCAAATCAAGACGCTTTCTTTAACTCTTTAATACCAGTGTATCAAATTATAATTATAAACATGCTCAAAACGATGTCAGCCCAATTTAAATGTAAAAATATGTTGGAATATTCCAATCTATATTTAAGAACTTATGTAATGCTACTCACTGATATTTCTGATAACTTTAGAATTTTTATATCTAATGTGATATAATTGTAATTATTTATTTTCTTCTTTTTACACTAAGCTGTACACCTATCTATAATATATTTTTGCCACGGAAAATGAGCTCTATTTTAAAATTAACCTGTAACCTTAAGTACCCTGAACATTTACATGATCTTAATTCAGATTTACCTTTATGCCCTGAAAAACATTGTAAACGATTACAATAAAGATAAGAAATTAGTATCAAAGTTTTATAATAAAACTAAAATATAATTTACTATAGAAATCTCAAACAATGTTTACAACTTACTATGAAGTTAATTAGGGTTCATAGAGTTTTACAGTTTAAGCATAGTCCTTAGTTGAAATATATATAGATTTAAATACACAAGTAAGAACTACAGCTAAAAGTGACTGAAAAAGATTTTTATAAATAATACATTCTTTGGTAAAATATGGAAAATGTTGAAAAACGTGTATTTGTGAAAAAAAGATATTTATTTAGAGAATTATAAGTCGTGTCTATGTCTCACAAATGTAAATAGTTCACGTGCAGAATTCGAAGTGTGAAACATACTATTTTACACAAAAAAATTAAAAAAAATTTGTTGTAGACTTTTAGTTCTCCAAATAAATCTCTTTTTTGTCACACTTTTCTTGAAAACTTTAGATTCGGCAATTACTTTAAAGATTGAGAAATAAAAAGAATTCCGCAAAATAAGTAAAAATATAGTTCATTCTCAAATAAACCTAATATGTCGTATAGTTCATTTGCGGTTTTTAGATTATTTTTAATTTATGATCTACTAGAGTTTAGATATATAGAATATTATATAAAGACCAATTTGCAGAAATAAGAAATCAATTACAAACGAATTTTAATAAACTTATTAGGAAAGGTGTTTTTCTTCATGAATTTGTTATGTCAGCTCAATTTAAATGTTAAAATATGTTGGAATATTCCAATCTATATTTAAGAACTTATGTAATGCGACTCACTGATATTTCTGATAACTTTAGAATTTTTTATATCTAATGTGATATAATTGTTATTATTTAGTTCTCCAAATAAATCTCTTTTTTTTTGTCTCACTTTTTTGAAATCTTTAGATTCGGTAATTACTTCAAGCAATTATAAGTCTACAACAAGTTTTATTAATTTTTGAGAATTCTGTAGGACTCTCGAAATACTTGTTACGATTTTGTATATTGGAAATATAAAAATTTTGATGTATAACTTTCATTATTATACCATGCACAAAAAAATAAGATAATAGTGTCAAGTTATAATACCCTGATACGGGTAGCTTCGTTTAATATGTATTTACAGATAATTTTTATAATGATGTAAAATCTGACTTAGATTTTTTTTTCGATACTTCAGACTATCTTAGTGATAACATTTATGGTTACTTTATAATTAAACTTTAATAAAACGAAACTTGCGTATTACAATGGTGAAGTATTTCGAGAGTCTACAGACTTACCAAAGAATGTATTATTTATAAAAATCTTTTTCAGTCACTTTTAGCTGTAGTTCTTACTTGTGTATTTAAATCTATATATATTTCAACTAAGGACTATGCTTAAACTGTAAAACTCTATGAACCCTAATTAACTTCATAGTAAGTTGTAAACATTGTTTGAGATTTCTATAGTAAATTATATTTTAGTTTTATTATAAAACTTTGATACTAATTTCTTATCTTTATTGTAATCGTTTACAATGTTTTTCAGGGCATAAAGGTAAATCTGAATTAAGATCATGTAAATGTTCAGGGTACTTAAGGTTACAGGTTAATTTTAAAATAGAGCTCATTTTCCGTGGCAAAAATATATTATAGATAGGTGTACAGCTTAGTGTAAAAAGAAGAAAATAAATAATTACAATTATATCACATTAGATATAAAAATTCTAAAGTTATCAGAAATATCAGTGAGTAGCATTACATAAGTTCTTAAATATAGATTGGAATATTCCAACATATTTTTACATTTAAATTGGGCTGACATCGTTTTGAGCATGTTTATAATTATAATTTGATACACTGGTATTAAAGAGTTAAAGAAAGCGTCTTGATTTGGAAGAGATGTAATTTTTAAGGACTCATAAGAATTAACAAATTCATGAAGAAAAACACCTTTCCTAATAAGTTTATTAAAATTCGTTTGTAATTGATTTCTTAATTCTGCAAATTGGTCTTTATATAATATTCTATATATCTAAACTCTAGTAGATCATAAATTAAAAATAATCTAAAAACCGCAAATGAACTATACGACATATTAGGTTTACATGAGAATGAATTATATTTTTACTTATTTTGCGGAATTATTTTTATTTCTCAATCTTTAAAATTCAAAGCATGAACAATAAAATGAGCATCATAATTGTTTAGATTGTGAAATAGAATAGGAATGAAAAATGGAACACGATACTTTGTGCTACTAAATAGTTCGTGACTAACACCTCTAAAATTACTAGTATTCCAGTCATAGTCTACTGTGATTTCATCACCTAATATAACATAATTGCGATTTCCTTATAGATTCCTTCTCTTCATTAGTTAAAGAAAGTGGACATTTTTGAAAACAATTTATCCTATGTATATTGCTAATATCTTTGTTAATGCTTTCCGTAAACATTTTTGTACAATTAGGCTCTGAGTATGTTCTGTATATAGACAGTTTATCATCATATGAACATTTTATATATTATCCATAAGAACAAACTACATGTTCATGTATTGTTTACGTATATGACTTCGATGGATCAGGGACACAATAGGTGACGGGTTTTAAATGAGCTACAAAGTCTGCATATATTATAAAATGTAATTTTAATATTCTTTGAAATTTATCAAAATAGATTTCATCATTATTTGTTTCCCCTATTAAACCAATATTTTTCTTTTTTATGAATTCCTAGTTATTCAGTAAAAATTTGAGCACAGTCATGTTTCTGGTGATTAATTAAATTAACTTTAGATTAAAAATAGTTACGGCAACCGTCCCAGATATGAATAGTGTCATTTCAATTTGTTATTTGTTTATTTACCAAGCGTGATAAATACAATAATGACCATTCCAACCGTTGTTTAAAAATATAAGTTAATTTGTAATTAATTAGAACATTTTGTAAAGTTTTTTTTTCTTTGTTAAACTCTAATTCAAACATATTAATGCTAATGTCATTTTGTTTTTCTACCTTGGGTATATCAGATAATTTGATTGGGAACTGAATATTTTTAAACGTTAGTTTATTTTAATGCCTCAAGTATGATGATACCCTATCGGAATGTGTATTTGCAGGATATAGTCCTCTTAAAACATTGTTGATCGTTCTTTTTTACAAATATACGAAGATCCCCGTAAGGGATTAAACTTATTAACATGCATTTCTAAAAACTGTTTTTTTTTTTTTTTTTTTTTTTTAAGGTCTACATTTTCTTTTATTTTCTAAATCATTATGTGTCATTACACATTTTATTTTTAATGTCATCACTTAAAGGTTCTGAATAATTTTCTAATTCACCATTTTTTATCCAATTCCTAATAGTCAAATTTAAAAATTCAAAAGAATTTTTTAATATCTTTTGTTTCCTGATCAAAATCTGCATGAATAATAAAATAGTATTGATTCTTCAATTGATGCTATAAATACTTCACGAGTGATATAACAGACACATAAAGTAAATTATGATTAAGAATAAGACATTTCTATTTGTGTTTCTTAGATCGTAAGTGCTGAGCATAGAATCTTTGCTTAACCTACAGGTTCAATCACATATTTGACACATCATGATGACGTCAATGCTAGTTGTAAATCTTTAACACTATTATCAGCTTTTCTCTTTAAACTTCGACCGACTTGAATTGAAGATTTTCTGTAGGTATAACATGTCAAGTCATATCAAGCGTGAACCGACACGTCTCCAGGTTGTTTTTGTAAAGCGTGAGTGGACACACCCCTAAAATCTTGAGATACACCCTCGGGGGGACTAGTTTTTGGAATGTCACCACCAACATCATTGTAATTAAATAGGAATAACTTTATTATGAACGGGGAAAAACATGATAACCCATTACGATAATGATGTAATTACATAACAAAACTAGAGACAAGTTATACACAGGAGCCACTGTGACGTCACGCAGTAGTTTTGGTCAAGCGTGAGTCGACATAGCCCCAGACACAAGCGCGGGTCAAGCTTGTATGTGTTACTGTTTTTACGATAGGGTGAAAACAACTAAGACGTGTTTCTTTTATCGGTCCCTCCTTATTATTTGTTAGAAAGTCTGCCATTATACACATATTCCCTAAAAATTGCGGGTTTTTACCTATTTCGGTCTAAAAGACAGAGCCCTTTAATTGTCAAACAGACAGACAGACAGTGTAGGCTTAGTAATTGGGCTCCGTTGGCACCAACACGTGGAATGAGCTCCCTGCCAAGGTTTTCTCTAAGGACTACAGTATGGGGTTCTTCAAGAAAGAAGTTATCAGATTTTTGAAGGGTCGGCAACGCGCGAGTGATATCCCTGGTGTTGCAAGCGTCTATAGGCAACGGCTACCATCAGGCGGACCGTAAGCTTGTTTGCCACCTTAGTGGTTTAAGACGGTCGGGACGGAGCAAGTGTGTCAACACAAGTAGCGTCTTACACCAAAGCACGTCCAAGACTCCATGACACTAAAGTTGCTCCATCAGGCCTCTACCATCGTCTCTGAAAAGCCCATAAGGCTCTTAAACAGCAGGAACTAAGGCGGTGGAAGGTCTCTTCGGATAAGGTCGTTAAGAGCACCAGCAATTTTTCGACAGGAGAGGCCATGAGAGCCTTGCTCGTCTACTCTATGCCCACATTGACAGCAGTGAGCTTCGCAGACCTTTACACCGAGACGCAAACAAATTGAGATTCGCAATGTGTCTGGGTCCAAGGAGTGCATAAATTTGACAAAGGCAGAGCGTGCAAGCAATGTCCTAGCTCTTTTTCAGGAACTGCTAACATGCGACAGGGGAAAGTTGCTGGGAGAGACAAGCTCGACGTTGTTCGTATACCTAGTCCGCCAAATTTGATAGGAAGAATTGCTTGGCTCCATGAACGATCAGCAAAAGACAAATTTAGAATATTGGAAATAGTATTAAAAGTTGTTTATTACGAATGTCTAGAAAAACCAGAAACCACTGAAAGTGTCAATTTCTAATGTAGTGTATCATCGTGTGAAGAATTGTCGTTTATTTTTAAATTTGAATCCCATGAAGCACAGTCCGTTTTACATTATGGTGTAGCGTCGCCTTGACGAAGAAATTATTCATATTGCCAACTTAAATTGTATTTAAAGAAGCGTTTTAGCCGCAACCAACTGACCCACTGAAATTAGGAAAACCATACACTTTATTATTGCTAAAAAAATATAATATACTTCAAGCTTTATTGTGTATATCGCAGGGATATTACTATCAAAGCCAAAGGTAACTAAAAAAAAAATTAACTAGACACTATTAATGATATTACAGTTTGATGGTATAGGTGTTTGTTAATCAGCTCCATTTTATACAATATTTAAGATCACTTTTAATTATATTGTAATTTTCCATTACACAACTAGTCATACATAAATTTATACTAAAAAAACAGTGTTTTTTATTATTTGACTAAATGGACAACACCGTCAGATTGTAGAATAGTGATTACTTGGTCTGCTTTTAATGTCTCTTTTGCTGCACAGAGAGTTACAACCATATGGTTAGTAGGCAAGAGACAGGATTTGAAATGTAATTATAGTGCATTGGTATATACTAATGTATTATATTTTTTGCTAGGTAGATTATTAATTATAAATGTGTATATGCATAGTATAAGAATTAATACGCAGAAGACTGCGTACATGACTGTTTTTATACCCATCCACAAAGCTAAGACTTAGCTATGTGTATATCGCAGGGTTATCATCAAAGCCGTAGGTAATTATAATTTTACCAGATACTTCTTGTGATATTACAGTTTGATGGTATGGGTGTTTGTTAATCGGCACTATTTTATCTTACACCACTTTTAATTGCATTGTAATTTTTCATTAGTACAGACTAGTTGAGTCAAATATTTTTTTTTACATTATAAAACAAAGTATTTTTTAAATTTTACGAAACGGGCAATACCGTCAGACTGTGAAACAGTGATTGCTTGGTGTGACTTCAAAGTCACTGAACAGATAATTTAAACCATTTTTTTTCATTTATTTTGTTTATTGGGGATAACCATCAGTTGTCAAAATGAAACTTAATAATAAACATATTTCATAGTAAAATAAATTTTTGTGCAACCCACACCGTAATGCACGGATTTGTAAATTGCGTCACTCGAAATACCTACTAACAAAATTATACTAAATAACATTCAAAAAAAAAAGGAAACTAAAACGTGTTACATAGTTTGATATGAGATATCTTAAGTACATTACAAAGAGATAAGGTACATATAAGTTTACAAATATATATATATATATATATATATATATATATATATATATATATAGCTTTCTATTGCTCTGAAACTGCGAAAATATCTAGGTCCGGAAAAGTGTTGTTAAATGTTTCGGTTAGTCGACGTAGCGGTGCACGTTCCCCTGCGTAGGTTCTACACACTACACAACATAGATTGGCGCTCAGTTCAGTACAGTCAAACTTGTTGTTGCAAATTTTATATAAAGTTATAGCACTTAAAAGTTTACGCCTGCTTTCTAAGCTATGAAGATTATATGCTTCCAGTAGCTGTGTGTATGTTTGGCGAATACGATGGAATTTGAAGTGAATATTTCGTAAGAATTTGCGTTGAATTTTCTCCAGTGATTCTACGTATTTGTTAAATATAGGGTTCCATATTGGTACAGCATATTCCAACTGAGAGCTTTATCTTTATTTTTAATTATGTGCAGGTCTAATATCGAATAGAACTCTGCTATGCTGTATGAAATCGTTTTTCTGATCAGCCGATAATCTACTTGAAGATTTGAAGAGGTTTTTGCACTTTAAATGATTAGGCTTTAATAACTCTTGTATGTGAAATCGTAGGAAGGGACTATTTTCTCCAAACATCTTCTTCTTTTTGATATCTGAAAGCAAATCTAAAGGCAATATCTAAAAGAGATTGCTCTTGATAGTACTTATGCTAATTTTAAGTTGTAACTTATTCCATTCATTACATTTCATGACTTCTTTGTAGGTCGGCAATACTGCACGGCACTGATAACTTTCTTCTAGTTGCCATAATCTGTTAGTCATGAAAGAGAAATTAATGTAACGAATAAATGTTAAAAGCGCGCACTACTGTACTCTTACAATATTTTTGGCGCACTATAACCAAACAAACACCTACACTCGCGCGCGGCCACTTTCGACTACCTTCATAAAATTATAAAAAACAATTTATTTGTAAACAAAGACTACCTCTAGGCACTTTATAGCAGCACAATAATATGTATTTAGTTTACAAAATAACATTTTACAGGGTCTATATTTATTACTAAAGATGTTTTTATTTTTGGTAAAAGTACACGATTTGAAAGGCTTAGTTGTAGTTTATTTTTAATGCAATAGTCTGAAAATCTATTCAAATCTTGTTGAAATAAATCTATATCATTAGTATTTTTAATTGTGTTGTATATCATTAAATCGTCAGCATACATTTGAAAGTGAGAATTTAGGAAACATTCATTTTTATCATTTATAAATAAAATAAATAGGAGGGGACCTAATACAGATCCCTGTGGCACTCCAGAGGATACATTAACTGTGTCAGATTTGAAACCTTTTATTACGACTGATTGAGTTCTTTTGCTAATGTAAGATGAAATTACCACGTATTCCATTATAGGCTAGCTTGTTAAGTAGTAGTTCATGGTCCACCGTGTCAAAACATTTGTGAAAGTCCGTATAAATGGTGTCAATTTGTATGCGTCGGTCCATATTCTCAAACAAGTAATTGGTAAAAATCATGAGAATAGAAGTGGTTGCACAACGTTTAACGAAGCCGTGTTGTTCAGGCACGATAATGTTATGAAGACTAGGATAAATAATATTATGTACTAAGCTTTCAAATAGCTTTGCCAATGCGGAAAGTATAGATATTGGACGATAGTTTCCGACGTTGTGCCTGTCGCCGCTTTTATGGCTGGAAACACACCAACTTGAAGGTATTTATTATATAGGATGTAAAGAGGTTTTGATATCTCCTCCGCAGTCATTTTTAAAAAGAATGGAGGCAAACCGTCAGGATCCGGTCCCTTTGACGTGTCTTGTGTTTTTAATGCTGTGCGTATTGAGTTTATTTTTATATGCACATCTGTAATAAGCTCTGAATTTTCAGCGATGGTAGTGTCTAGTTGCCAGCATTTTGGGTCTAGAGTCGAGGGTCTGTAAACTGAGTGGAAAAATAAAGAGAATAAGTTAGCAGTTTGATTGGGGTCATTGGAGGACATGTTATTGTAATACATTCAGCAGGAATTGCAGGTGTGTTTTTTTTATTAGATATGTATGTCTAAAAGTATTTTACATTGTTAGGTATACTGTCCTCAACTTAATTCATATGATGATAATAACATTTACTACATTCAGTTTTAAATCGTGTGCGCAAATAAGAGAATGTTTCGTAATCAGAAACATATGTTTTTCATTTTTTCCAAGCTTTTTCTTTATTTTTAAAAATATGGATGAGAGCTGAAGAAAACCAAGTAGCAAACTGAGTTGATTTAGAATGCGTAGTAGGTATAGTTTTTCTAATTCTTCATCTGCATTTAAGTTATTCAAAGCAGCATTCCAGTCAATTTTGCTCAGCTCACAGTTAAAGGTGTCATAGTTAGCGGAATTAGTTATTGATTAAAGGACGATATTTTATTGAAACAGAATAAGAATTTAGATTTAAATTTTGACATAAAGGGCGGATGATGTGTGTCAATCGGCAAAAGCCAGTCACAGGGCAAGATTTTACATTCTTGATTCGTGATATAGAGATCGGTAAGAATACGGTAATTTTTATTTTTTACATGATTAAATTGCAGGCTACTCGTTAAAGACATAAAATCTATCAAGTGAATACATGATTTATCTGTTCCAACACCCACCATACCACACTTATTAATGTCGCTATTTTCCTATTCGATATTCGGCAGGTTGTAGTCAGCCACGACATGAAACGATTCCATCTGATTACTTATTACTAATTCACGCAAGTATTTAAAATGTTTTAAGTAAATATCGTCCGGAGTACCTGGTGCTGTTTGTTATCAGCGGCCGGCAGAGCGATAATGACTTGTTCAAGGGCAGCGAGAGAAAGGGCCGGTACTGATACACTCACCGGTCGCAGTTCACGTCTAACAACAATCAAAACACCACCTCCGTCTTGTTTACCTGTTAGGGACCGGTCACAATCGCATCGGAATAACAAATATCTATCATCAGTAAACTCATTGTCGGAAATAGACGGTGTTTATAAATTATATTAATTTTGGGCAGAAGGTCAAATTCTACTATATCGACCCTGCTTAATCTAAAAACGACCATTGAACTAGCGAAATCTGGACTGATAGTGAAATATCATAGATGGGGGCCAGTATGTCGCCGAACCCAAAATTACGGAGGCCTTACAGCACTGATTGCTTTAAGCAACGCCTCCAAAATGTCATGTCAAGCGTTTTAGAACACAAAATACTCTAAAACGTACTGTATAAAATGAATGTAAAAGTAGATTGTTAAACATGGGATGTAAGTCATAAATTACACCACGAGATATTTAGGCACACGAACGAGCGAAGCAAGTGAGGGTGATTATAGTTTGAAGGTGGATTTGACCTGAGTTCATCACTCTTCGTTTTATTATGTCTGCGAAGCAACAGGAGGAAACAAAACATACAATTTTCTGTCCGCCACTTAGTAAAATTGACATTACGCTTTCATATATCTTGATATTGGGGGTACCAGATTGCCTTTGCTTTAATCCAAATCACCATCGCTTGAACTCGTCATTGTTATATTCAGATGATGTCTCCAACAACGCTTTTAACAATGAAGTCTACATACCGCCTGTTCGGTACAGATAAGCAGGGACGTCATCGGTCTTATCTGTGTTCGACTCCGCACGGCCGGCTCGTGTCGCCGCCGCGCCAGTTAGATCTAAAAACGTGGTGAAAGGGAGAGCGCGCGTCCGTGCCCCACGCATAGTGTTTTCTAGTCTGGTGAACGGTCAATTCTTTATGGAAGATGTGGAGTCCAAAGACAAATTGTACATTTTCGGTTGTATTGGTGAGTGGTGTGCCACCAACCTGGATTATTGCCCCCTTGTAGCTGTAGATAATGTAATAGAGGCTTGATGATGGTTGAAATTTGGGTCTACCTTTGATAAATATTGAACTTTAACTGCTCCACTCTTGGTGGCGAAAGTTATAAAAAAATAAATATAATGAATGACTTCGTGTCTTATGGCCCACCAGAAACAAACGCGTTATCTTCGACCTATCCATAGTATTATATTCTCTTTGAACCTATCCCTGGAATTAAGGTACAGTGGTTAAACGCCTTCTAGCTATTTTTATGACCACACTTAACATTAATCTTTGTATTACAGTATTACAACATATTTTAGCACAAAAATGTTTAATGAATGGGAGTTACCAGATCTCAATGGGCAAACCCTATACGTCACTTAGCCAATAAGGGTCCTTGGAATCAAAATGGGACTGAAGAAGTTATGGAATACTTTTGATTTCGGGATAGCGTTAAAAATCGTGGCATTCAATATTACGAGTTAATGTCCCACACCTGTGTCCTGGCATAAATCTAGATTTAAGAATTATTTTTAATTCTGTATTTTTGTTTAAAAATAAATCAAATTGTTGGTTAATTAAAAGTTACAACTATATTTGTTCAGTTCTGCAAAAGGCAATAACCGAGCTAAGTATTCTAGACGTTATATTCATTATTTTGTTGTTTCAATGATCTTACAAGTTATTTGTTACCGTATGTTGTAACTTGTCAATTTTTCACCAGTGAAAAATTCACTGTATTACCTAATAATAGGTAAAATAATAATCAAGTAATTTCCTTGGTCTGATATGATTTCAGCTAATCACTGGAACCTTTAATTTGTGTGATATGTTTGTATTGTACTGTGTGCTTATTTATTTATATGTAACTAGTTTTAACCGGCCAAAAGGAGGTTGTTTGAAGATGGAGTTTCTCCTCCTTTTTAGGGTTTTGGGCCAGGAAAGTCCAACCTTAACTAATTGCCCAAAACGGTTAGTTAAGAAAATAGTCAAAATTTCGTTGAGAGTAAAGTAGTTTTTGGTTTAATAACTGTTTTTTTTTCTTACCTACCTTTTTCACGTATTCGAGCTTATACAAGGTGCAGATTCTACCTATTAAACTCAACTATTCAGTCAGTTCTTGTAAGAAACACCGTCAGGCTTTTATATCAAAGACGAAGCGCACGAAGGGTTCCGTACCATTATCTAAAAAAAAAAGGCAAAAGAAACACGTTTGTTGTATGGGAGCCCCCCTAAAATATTTTTTTTATTTTCATTTAATTATTTATTTTTAAAGTGACTGTATAACTAAATATTCTGTGAATATCAAGCGTCTACCTGTTGCTGTAATCAGTATCAAGCAAAAAAAATCAAGTTTGTTGTATGGGAGCCCCCTTAAATATTTATGTTTTTTATTATTTGTTGTTATAGCGGCAACAGAAATACATCTTCTGTGAAAATTTCAACTGTCTAACTATAACGGTTCATGAGATACAGCCTGGTGACAGACGGACGGACGGACGGACAGCGAAGCCTTAGTAATAGAGTTCCTAATTACCTTTCAGGTACGGAACCCTAACAGGGGTAACCTGTATATTACATAAAGTAAATGGTTCGATAGTCATTTAATATTATTATTTAATTTCAGTTCATATATTATTATTTAATTGTTGCAAAGAGTTTCTGACTATCAGTTAATCTCTTCTTTAACGATATTGTATTGACTGGGAGTGTTCCTATTATAAGAATCAGAGCAGGGCTGAGGGTTTGACAATCGATTTTTCTTCTCAAAATAAATAAAAGGTACCTTAAAAGAAATGATCATTATAAAAATTGATTGGCCAATCAAGACGGACGGACGCTTCCAGCTTACAACTGATATGATGGTATATATATATATATATAATACACAAATGAATCTCCATGGGTTACGAGCATTGTACCTAGCACAATGACTCAAATAAAGAGAGAATCGATCCATCTCGCCTCAGAGCCGTATTCAGATACGCTACTGCCAAAATCTCTGGTTTCAGGTTACAATACTTGTTCTAATTGTTCTATTTAAGTGATCACCTTATACACTTAGCTTAATTTAAGTGATCACCTTATACACTTAGCTGAGTTGATAAATCACAAAACGATTACTGCTAATATTCATTGTAAAGGTAACTGTAAATATAACGCAACTTGCAACAATAGAAGCTTAATCACTATTCATGTTGTTTTAACAACATGTAACGATCTTTTACAAAACTACCTTCGAACTACACGAACAAGGTCAGGTCTATCAATGGTAACCAAAGTACGGACTGACCTTGTGTGCGCCGATAAGAACCGTCGCTAGGTATTTGGCAGGTTTATTGGCTTTTTTTTTTTCTGAATGGACAATGCAGTCGGCTGATGCAGCCATTACTGCTCCACCGGGCTTTTGGGGTGAGACTCTGAAGGATTTCTAAGCAACATGTTACTGTACTTGCTATCATGAGATATAGACGACCAAGGACAAAAGCAGCTCTCTAAGTATTTTAGTGTGATCGTGGAAGTTCAAACACCTTTCCAGGGCCAAGATATTTGGCCTTGTTTTGCCGAAGAATGGCACTAACGAAAAGTATGCGGGAAGATGGTCGCGGAGGGCGGCCAACGGTGAAGAGAACGGCAGAGCTTTTGTTGAGATTCACTTTGATTCTCCATTTCCGAAACAATTCGCCAAGGGCGGTGATTGCGGATTGAAATCTCTTAGTGATTCGACTAACTTGCCTGTCGGTGTTGTAAATAGCGGTATCGTCCGAGGTTTAAGTGGGTTCCGTTTTAGGAAAGTTATTCGTGTACAGAAGGTACAAGACAGGGGAGAGCACGGACCCTTGCGGGATTCTTGCTTGTATAGGACGAGGGGAAGAGAGGGTGCCTTCGACTCTATAGCGAAATACCTGCTTAAGGCACATTGGGCTTGGAGGCTAGATGCAAGGCAATCCGCTTTTTCGTCGTCATCGAACGCGGAGACGTTGTTGGGACGAGTTAACGGAGAGAGGGAGTTGAAGGTGTCTAATTTCAACGCTCTGAATGAGAATCTAGATGAGAAGGAGAGATATTCTCCATCAGATCACCGAAATGTTGAGCGCGAAGCTCAGCTACAGCTGATCTTACACGGCGGTGAAGGTTGTTGAACCGAGCTTTGTTTTTGGTGGAGGGCTACGTTACGCTCAGTCATTAGCAACCTGATGTGCTGAGGCAGGTTTAGGAGGTGGTAGTCACTAACCGGCACTTGTCTTGAGCACTTGTCAACAGTGGCGGTCATGTGGCTAGTGAGAGAGTCAATAGCCACGTTTATATCGTTCGCGGACGAGGTGTCGGGAACGCGATCTAGATGTGGCGAGCCGGAATTTTCGAGTAATTGCTCGAATTTATACCAGTCCGTCACGGTTCTAGTCTCGGGAGAAGTGTCCAATGGGACACCTAATCGGTGGAGGACAGGGCGGTGGTCCGAGTCAAATTAGTCAAGCACCTCTATAGAGCGAAAGCTTAGCCGTACATTCTATAGATGTGCTATGTCAAGCACGTCAGGGCTGGAGAGGGGGGTTATGGGGAAAGTGGGTGGGCGTCATTGGAACGATAATGTAAAAGTTATGTATGTCAACTAATTGTTCGAGGAGTCTGCCTCTCCCTGAAGTGACTGAAGAGTTCCATCGATGGTGCTTGCAATTTGGGTCGCCGGCAAGGATGACGGTGTCGCCTAAATTTAGGAGCGATTGAAGGTAGCTCTCGAGCAAGTCTTTTGAGGGTGAGAGATAAACCGATGCAATGATGATTGGCTGATGGCCGGTCATCGCTAAGCGGCAGACGGATGCTTCAAAAATCGTAAAGGATCAATGTAAAGCAATGCAGGGAGCGTCTGTAATAGAGGAGAGTGCCTCTGAGAGGGCAGGCAGTTCTATCATTACGGACGGTGCGATAGTTCGCAATCGAAGGGGTGCGGAAGGCGGGTTTGAGGAAGACGTCCAGTTTGTGGGACGAGAGGAATTCAGACAGTTCCTTTCTTTGGTTTCGGAGACCATTGGCATTAAAGTAGTCGATGGAGACGGAGTGGGGTTGTTCGCGCGTGGTTGTGCAATCCATTTTAATTTTTATTGTTTGGGTAATGCTAAAGCGCTGAAGAACGGGCGTGAAACGTATTACACGAACACGGCATCGACATATTCTGGGTCGAAGGCCCAGGATAGCTCACAGAGCAGGTCGACCTTTTGCTCGGTCGACTGAGTGGCTTTACGAGGCGGTGTGAGTGATTGCTGTGATGCCGGTGATGCTTGACCCTAGAGCCTTGGAAATGCAGGCTTGGACCTGCTCTGAGCCATCGCGAATGTGAGCTTCGATGATGGCTAGTTTGTTTGCGTTATTGTAGGACTTTACGTTAGGTTAGGTGTAGGTATATAGGTTAGCAATAAGAGATTTGTTATCTGTTTATTTGTTTTTTATTTGAATTAGGATTTTTGGTGTATGTTTTGATAGTTTGTATCGCTAATTGGTTGGTTAGTTTTTCGGTTTTATTTCCGGTGTATGTTTAAATAATAGTTTGCATTGCTGATTAGGTTTTTGTACGTTTGTTTTTTATCTTTTGATTGTTGTGTGCATATGTGGCGGTGTCTAACATTGAGTTGTGTTGTGTTCTTTGCTGTGAGTAAAAGGTTGCCACAGAGCTCTTAAGTATTCACTGCACGGACAGCAGAGGACCGGCGGTGCTCGTTGCTGTCATTGCTCGGCCTGAACGCTGGCCGCTTGCAGGTTAAACGGGTTACCGAACCCAGGGATTACTTAATTTCTGTCCTGGGAGGCTGAACCTGTGTAAAGTCTCTGAAGTAATAGTCGTGCCGGAGAAAGGGACCGGGGTGGACCCGGCTACTACAACTGAGGAGGATCAGGGCCCTTCTGCCCGCCGTGCCAGCAACCGTATATAGATAAAAAGGATTTCTCTTTACAAGACGGAGTACTTTCTCAAAATATTTAGTTATTCCAAAAACATATTTTCTCAGATTAAAAATATATTTTTGTTATAAATTTATCACCTGACTGTTTCTGATACTATTGTATTCTGAGATATTTTGTAATTTTAAGATTAATATGCTTATTTTGGGATTTAGTTTTATTTCAATATAGTATAATTTTAAGTCAGAAAATGTTTACCAGTTTAGAAATTAGATTCTTAGATTAGATAGGCGTTGTCTATACTGAGGGCGAGAGTTTTAGACGTCCTGCGTTGGCTAGCATCGGCTAAGTTGAACATAGGGAGACCGACTAGGGTGCAGGCAGTGCTCGCACGCCATGAGCAGTTAGATGAGCGAATGAAGATCTGAGACCTCGATCTTTCCGAGCCCTCCACCTCGTACCGACCCCCTATGTAGAGAAGGGAGTTGTTAAGGGGAACCCTGACGGGGTCTCCATGGGTTTTGTCCCCATTCAGGGTACAGGCCTTCGCGCCTAACACGGCCGGGGGAGCCTTTCCTCCCCCCCGGATTCCTAGATCAACTTAAGGAACCCCTCCCACGGTGAGAGGGGAGTTGTTGAGGGAAATCCTCCCTGGATGGCAGTTCCGGTGCGATGCCCATGGGCGATGTCGTATATTGCAATGGTTGCAGGGTAGTATGGAGTTCCTCGAGTTGCTGAGGTATTGATTGATAGCTCCGTTCTGTAACGCGTTGTGGCGACCTTGTCCCATCTCCCTGTTGTTAGGATTCCCTTTTTTGTTGTGTGATACCTTAACGTAGATTTCCTCTTACAAGCTAGGCTGACGATAGGACAGACCAACGTAACTCTTAGGCTTCGAACTCCACGTACAAGGTCAGTATCCATCACCGCCAATTTAAAAAAAAAAAATCTATTTTTTTTTTCGAGTTATTTTCGCGTGTTGGCCATGGTGGTCAGTGCAATTGATTTGATAAATAAAACTGGCCAAGTGCGAGTCTAGCTCGTGCACCGAGGGTTCCGTACAAACTTATTATATGTAGATAGTTATTCAATCATGAGATCAAGTCTCAGAGGTTTTTGCCTTAATTATCAGTTTTTGGATTTTTTTCTATATTTGTCCAAACTACATGATTCTAGGTCAACGGGATGTACCCCATAGGTTTTGATTTATTTGTGAATGCCAAAATATGCGACAAAAATGGCCGTATTTCGCTCGTTTTTTTTTATTGCCCTGACTTAGAAGATTAATTTTAATGTAAAAATGCAATGTAGGTTTTTGCAGGTTCAAGGGACCTTACTTAAAATTAGTTTTTGATATTAATTTCAACTTGATACTTTTACTGAGAAAAAGGGTCTAGACAGACAGACAGACGGTCAACAAAGTGATCCTATAAGGGTTCCCTTTTCCTTTTGAGGTACTGAACCCTAAAAATGACTCGGTGAATGGTGAATGCATCGTTCGATTTTCAGAGCTTATATCCTATAGGATGAAAATCGAATTAACATCAAGCATTTTGAGTTAAATATACCTACTTTTAGCGCATTAGTGATGAAAATGCACAAAACTTCCAAACTCACTTGCCGTATCGAGCCTTTCAGTCTGAGAAGAGACTTTGCCTCCCTGTGTGTGTTCTACCTCTTGTACAATGGGTTGTGTCCTGAGGAATTGTTTGAAATGACGCCCACGGCTACTTTCTACCATCGCACTGCTCGCCATCGGCAGGGAATTCATTCTCACACTTAAGAACCGAAATGGTCGCGTACAGTGCGATTACAGAGAAACTTCCTCCCGCTAACGCTTGGGTTGTGGGATGAGCTTCCTGCCGAGGTTTTCTACAAGGACTACAGTATGGGGTTCTTCAAAAAAGAAGTTATTAGATTTCTTAAGGGTCGGCAACGCGCGAGTGATACCCCTGGTTTTGCAAGCGGCCATATGCTACGGTGACTGCTTACAATCAGGCGGACCGTAAGCTTATTTGCCACCTTAGTGTTAAAATCAAAATAAAAAATATAGCTTATCCTCAGCCACTTGTAGAGGAACAGGTCTCATTTTGAAAAATGGCTGATGCGGATCGAAACAATTAGGCCATAGTTCATTTAAAGATTGTCGAGCTACTAGACACTTGACTGTCACAGTTTTTAAGCCACCCATAACGCCGTTGACTTGGCTTGGTGAAAATCTGACCCAATTTTCATATTATAACACTTTTAGACGAATGCCATCCTGCCGAAAAATTATCATATATTATTTTGGTCCTATCGGTTACTCAGGTGTGGACTATTAGTATCTAGGTAAGGACTTCTGTATTTATCGGATCTTCAAAAATTTTATTATATAAATTATAAGTAGAAATACAAAAAAATAATTGCGTATGAAGCATTAGTGTTAGTAGTCGTGTCTTCAACTTCATACATACATTATCTTTTGCTATAATAAAATCTAAAAATCTACCTCGAACTTGTTGGGTAGTGTTGTTCTGCCGAGATTCAGAGAAATATCCGAATAACTTACATGGTAATTACATATTAAGTATAGTAACTTACTAATAATTAAATAAGAATTTAAAATGTTAACCAGGAAGTCGTAGTGCCTGCTCGTTACATGATTGTATAATATAACTGTCTCAGTTTATTTAAGCAAAGAGAGAGGTATTTTGGGATGACCCTTCCCTCAGATCGCTTGGTCGGTCAGTTGCAGTCTACTTACAATTGAAACTAGGAAACTGTCAGAATGTAATATTTACGTTTAACCAAATATCAACATGGAGCGGCATTGGGCCACGCACAGAAGGTGCCCATTCGGTGACCATGCCACCTAAGCTTCTGATTTTAATACCTAAATTCTATCATCAACTATTTTGTGCCAACTCGGTCTGATTTAAAACTTGTTTATTTCCAAAGACATCTATTATTTTTTGTAACAATTTTTTCACTCTTACAGCACCATGACATTTAATACAATGACACATTCTGAAGGTTTTCATATTCAAATAAATTTTGCATTAAAATAATTATTATGTCAGCTGCTCGTATTTGCAGTTTTGAATGTAGGTAACAGATAAATTTATTTTGTTCTTCACAAGCTCTATTTACTTAGATAGTATTAACTTTTTGATTTCCGCTTTGCTTGTCTCCTTCCTGTGTACTCAAGTGTATTTTGAAAAACGTCGGCGCTGCAAGTAGTATATAAATCGGGGAAGCAGTGACCGACTTTCAATCGATCTTGCAGTTTCATTCTTAAACATGAAATCTTCACTGTACCTACTCATTCTGCTAGTAAGTTTTTTTTTTTTTACTATTGTACTTTTTTTTATATATGATCTGAATTTACCTATAAAGAGCTGTTGAAAAATATTAGAAACTATATGGCACATTTGAACACAGTGGTATTTATTTCTGAACATAAATTTTTGGCTGCAAAAGTTTATATTTTTATGATTATATAAAAGGTTTTCATAAAATGTTCTGCGAACTAAAATGTCTATCCCCCTGAATCTCTCTGAAATACCCTAGATTCTAGTCTGTGAACAGAATTTTTTGTTACACAAGTATTGTATTTGCATTTGCAGCGTTACCACGTGTACAATGGTGCCCATACTTTTTACTATGAAGATTTACCCACAAAAAATGTATGACTGAGAGATCGACGCTTGTACCTACAAAACTTTTTTAATAGTAAATAAAACTACTACACTTGGTGAAAATGTTTAAATTTGGGTTTAATAGTCATTTATAATAAAACAAAAAATAATTAACGTGAAGTTGGTGCATGACATTGGTGGTCTTCCGCATCTAACACTAAAAACTCGTGATAAATTATTAACATTAGACTAATTTATAATTTAAAATAATGCCTTATTCAGTTCCTCATAAAATATCTGTTAAAACTTTAAATTGTAAAGAAGTGTTCCCTGAAAATTAAAGAAGTGTCCCCAGCAAACTAAAGCAGTGTCCCCAGCAAACCTTATGCTGCCGGGACGACATTATTTAGGCGTTAATGACTTGTATATTGTTAACTAGGTTTGATAAATGTATTTGTCTTTACGTATTACCTACAAGTTGAAATTTACTTTTCCAGTAAAAGCACGATAGATAAAAATTAGTATTAATTGAAAAAAAGTAAGTAATAAAATTAAGAATAATAAGTAAGACTATGTCAATCGTTGAATGCGCTTAGAAATCATGCATTATTAAAACTTTACGAAAGCATGTTTTAATAGTTCTTCAATGATTTTCAGTATTATGTTTTTGTAACATAATCAATAAAGACGTAAGTAATCCAACTGAGTTTCCATTCTCAGGTCGGACTCGTGATGGTGTCCACCGCGACCGCCCAAGAAGAAAGCACTACGTCTACGGACTCCGCCACAGACACTACCGCGGACTCTACCTTAGACGACACCGCCACAGACGGCACCACCTCTGACGATACCACCTCAGACGGCACAACCTCTGAAGACACCACAGTCTCCACTGCGACCGCCGAAGAAGAAAGCACTAAGTCGACGGACTCCGCCAAAGACACTTCCGCGGATTCTACCTTAGACGACACCGCCACAGACGGCACCACCTCTGACGACACCACCACAGATGGCACAACCTCTGACGACACAATGGTCTCCACCGCGACCGCCGAAGAAGAGAGCAGTTCGTCCACGGACTCCGCCACAGACACTACCGCGGACTCTACCTTAGACGACACCGCCACAGACGGCACCACCTCTGACGACACCACCTCAGAAGGCACAACCTCTGAAGACACCACAGTCTCCACTGCGACCGCCGAAGAAGAAAGCACTAAGTCCACGGACTCCGCCACAGACACTTCCGCGGATTCTACCTTAGACGACACCGCCACAGACGGCACCACCTCTGACGACACCACCTCAGACGGCACAACCTCTGACGACACCACGGTCTCCACCGCGACCGCCAAAGAAGAAAGCACTACGTCCACGGACTCTGCCACAGACACTACCGCGGACTCTACCTTAGACGACACCGCCATAGACGGCACCACCTCTGACGACACCACCACAGATGGCACAACCTCTGACGACACCACGGTCGCAACCGCGACAGCCGAAGGAGAAAGCACTACGTCCACGGACTCCACCACCGACACTACTGCGGACTCTACCTTAGACGACACCGCCACAGAAAGCACAACCTCTGACGACACCACCTCAGACGGCACAACCTCTGACGACACCATGGTCTCCCCCGCGACCGCCGAAGGAGACAGCACAACTTCCACGGACTCCGCCACAGACACTACCGCGGACTCTACCTTAGACGACACCGCCATAGACGGTACAACCTCTGACGACACCACAGTCTCCACCGCGACCGCCGAAGGAGAAACCACTACGCCCACAGAATCCTCCTCAGACACTACCGCGGACTCTACCTTAGAAGACACCGCCACAGACGGCACCACCACTGACGACACCGCCACAGACAGCACAACCTCTGACGACACCACCTCTGACGGCACAACCTCTGACGACACCACCTCAGACGGCACCACCTCTGACGACACCACCTCCGACAGCACAACCTCTGACGACACCACGGTCGCCACTGACACCAGTGATTTCTCTTCCAGTGACTCAGGTCAATTCTCAGTCTACGTGTAAATTATTTACCATGCATAACTTTTGACGTTCTTTGGTTATTGGAGTATTGTAGTTTTTTGGGAGAATCTATATCGAAGTTGGTTTTATTTTAGTGATATAATATCAATCTCTAAAGGTAGAAAAATTAAGAACAATATAGAGGGAACTAGAGACGGAGCAAATTCGGGAAAATCTTTAACGGAATTGCATTCATCTTGATGAGAACTTTCGACGTAGTCATTAAATTCTTCTAATCGTTTTCTTATATTAGCACAGCGAACGTTGGATGTTCGATGTACGAGCAGCACTTTTTGCAGGCGTACATATTTGCCGCAAAAAAATAAAATACAAAACTATTTAACAATAAGGTAAACTGTCAAAAAGTTACTGTAGTAAACTAGTTACTGTTATTGAAAATCGAAAAACTAAATAAACATTTTTTAAGTCTAAATAATTGAGCTCTTAAACTAATGAATGTTACGTATTTTTGAGTGAGCGTCAATAAACAAATCCGATTTTTAATTTAATGGAAAACTGACACTGATTTTCAATTTCTTTCTTATTAATGTAACTTTTTGCTAAGAGTTTTTATGATCATTTTGTTAATTTCTAGTGCTTATTTATCTTATTGTTCTTCACTTATTTTAGTTTGCTTTTTCTCCTCATGAAAATCTGTTGACAAACATAAACGTACAAAAATTTACAGACAGAATAAAATATATTAATTTAAAAAACAATACCATCATGTTATGAGTTATTTTGTTTAAATTTAATATTTTGTTGATTACAGAACAATAACTTTAAAATAAACGGTTTGTATTGCTCCGTGACTAATAAGTAGGTGCCGACAAGTGATGTGATCAAGCTATTTCTAACAACAACAGTTCAAGCATGAAAAGTTTTCTATTGTAATGTTAATATTTTCCTTTATGTTCTAGACTCCGTGGAAACCTCTGAAGCAAGCGGCCCCAGCCCCAAGGGTCCCGGACACAAGGGTTGAGAGGTACATTGACATGACTGCGCACTCTACACGACTACAATAAACTTATCATTTGCACTAATCCGTTTTTTACTTATTGTTTACTAGAAATAATACTCGTATCTGCTCCTAATCTAATTTTTGGTATGGATAATTTAATGGTATGGGTTTTGTTTATCGGCTCCAGTTTAAACAATATCTTAGACCACTTTTAATTACATTGTTGTTTTGCATCACACAAATAGTCATACATTAAAAAAACAGAGTGTTTTTTTTATAATTTGACTAAATAGGCAACAAAGTCAGACTGTAAAACAGTAATTGCTTTGGAATTGAGAATTGGAATCATAGGGTTAGTAGGTAAGAAACAGGATTCGAAATGTAATTATAGTGCATTGGGATATACTTTTATGTTATACTTTTTGCTAGGCAGGTTCTTGCTTAAAAATGTGTATATGCATAGTATAAGAAATAATACCAAGGCGACTGCGTACATGATGGTTTTTATACCCATACACAAAGCTAAGACCTATAGCTTTGTACACAACAATGTCTCTTTTGCTGCACAGAGAGTTACAACCATATGGTTAGTAGGCAAGAGACAGGATTTGAAATGTAATTATAGTGCATTGGTATATGCTTATGTATTATATTTTTTGCTAGGTAGATTATTAATTATAAATGTGTATATGCATAGTATAAGAATTAATACGCAGAAGACTGCGTACATGACTGTTTTTATACCCATCCACAAAGCTAAGACTTAGCTATGTGTATATCGCAGGGATATCATCAAAGCCGTAGGTAATTATATTTTACCAGATACTATTATTGATATTACAGTTGGTGATGGTAGTACAGTTCATGGTATGGGTGTTCCCATCGGATGATCGGCTCCATTTTATGCAATATCTTTTAATTGCACCACCACACCACTTTTAATTGCATTGTAATTTTTCATTAGTATACCAATAGTCATACATTTAAATTATAAAATAGAGTATTTTTTTTAAATTTTACGAAATGGGCAACACCGTCAGACTGTGTAATAGTGATTGCCTGGTTTGATTTCAATGTCACTTTTGCTGCACAGAGAATTTGAACCTTAGGGTTAGTAAGTGAGAGACAGGATTTTAAATTTAAATATAGAGCATTGGGGTTTTTTTTTAATAATAGGTAGGTTCTTACTTCTAAGTGACATATATATACATCCAGGTGTACATACTATACAAGATTTGACTTTCCCAGTTTGATTCGGTTGATCGGATGGTCGGTCTGGTGTTTATTGTCATAGCTCGGCGGCTCATCGCTAGTACACATAGTCTAGTCAAAATATAGAAAAAAACACTCCTTTTTTGTTTTTTTAAAATGTTTTTTTTAATGTGACCTTGAGCCCAAAAGTATTATATAATTATATTACTTTTCATTACTTATGGGCAGAAGGTATTTTTTTACTATATCGACCCTACTGAATCTAAAAATGACAATTGATCTAGCGAAATCTGGACTGATAGTGAAATATCCAAGATGGCGGCCAGAATGGCGCCGAACCTAAAATCACGGAGCCCTTACAGCGCTGATTGCCAAAATGGCTTGTCAAGCGTTTTAGAACACGAGCCACTTAAAAACGTAATGTAAATAAGGAATATTATAGTAAACTGCCCAATATGGGATGTAGCTCATCAATTACACCACGAGATATTTTTTAAATATTATAGTTCGAGGGTGGAATTGATCACTTAGACCTGAGTTAAACACTATTCTTTGTATCACGTCCGCGAAGAAACCAGAGGAAACAAAACAACCCATTTTCAGTCCGCCACTTAGTAGATTCGTCTAGCTCGTTCTAGCTACCTATTCTACAAATCTTATGGAAAGAAACATTAATGCGGCTTTTCTTTGTGTTACGATATCTAAGCGGCATAATCTGCTCTGGGTTCCTTACGTACCTGTTTAATTATTTATGGTTTAGTTTTGTTATTTCTATTGGGTACTATATACTTAGAGCAAAATAATATGATTAAGAAAACAAACAAAAACTTTTAAGCGAGCCTTTTGAGGTTTAAAAATTAAAAAACTATAAGTAATTAAGGTAATTGAAAAATATATATTCGAGTAGGTAACTTGTTTTAACATTAAAGCACAAGACTTTTTATTTTACTAGTTTTACCTTTATCTTATTTTTCCTTACAAACATAAATAAGGTATGCCAAAACAATTAATTATAACATATAAGTAATTTATATTCGCGGACACTGAGTAGAACCATTCTTATATTCAACATTGAACCCCAAACCAAATAGCGGCATATTCTTTGTACTTCATATTTCTGTTATTAATGTAAAATAAAATAGTAATTAAATATATTTATTCTTCAATCTTTTCTATGGGAATGCCGTTTTGCTGACTTGAAACAATTTAAGGGGTACAAAACCTAATTGGTATATTATAAATTTAGATGACTTAACAATATATTTGTACTAAACACGTATAACAGTAAGCGTATAAAACTTGAATAATCTTTATTTAGTATGAACGTAAATACCTGTTTATAATACTATAAGTTTGGTTAACCTACACTTCATAGTACTTTATTGTAGGTTAAACTACAATTTATGTTACTTGACTCTTGAACTAAGAAAACCAAGGTCTTTTCTTTTGGAGTCTAATTTGCTATCGCTCGGTGTCAGCTGATTATGTATGGTACCAGTGTGTACGATTTAATTTCTTCTGATTATAGTTAACTGTAATAAAAGGTTGCAGATCTCTGACTTTTCCCTTTTTAAGCCTTATTTTCCGGTTAAAAATATACACAATTTCCAACACTCTTGGGTGTGAATAAGTGCTGCTAAACAACCAAGCTGTGAAGCTGCTATTGGTGAACTTCTAATTTTCAAGCTGAGGATCAAAGCATCAAAAATTATGTTCGTAAGTTTTAACTTTGAAGTAATCTGTGTGTTTGTTTAATCATTTATTTTAAATTAAAGTTTTAAACTTAGTATTATCTGTACATAAATCTGTAATGTTAATTTTATAACAGGCTTTTATTTAACTCTGTGTAATCCATCTTGTTTCGAGATGATTATGATCTACATTACTCTATGGCTTAACGTTCTGAAACATGAAAGAAAAGACTAAAGATGTAAAGCGGCAGCGTAGGTCAAAATCATCTCGAAATTATATGATTTGTTCGTAATTGAATAAAGGCCCTGTTCTTGTTACTTTTCTAAATAATGCGAATCAATTTTAGGTAAATACGTCTATAAATATAATGAGAAGTCAAGATCTTTCTAACTACTATATTGTTACAGGTCGGAGTTTGAATTCAAACAGAAGAGGAAGGTTGGAAAAGAGGGAACCACCTGCTTTTCCTTTTCCGATTCAGACGACGGCGAGACTAGGTTAGTTTAATATGGAAAACTCAATTATTTTTGTTGAAAAATGTAATTTACATAAATCTTTTTATAACTCCAAAAGCTGACCTCAGAATTTCTAGTTTTGTCATATCTCCCATACAACACACCCTCCATAATCCGAATCTAGATACTTTGGGACACTTGATATAAACACTCCTACCAACTATTCCTACCTATTTAATCCGAACTTATCTTACTTGCCTTGTTGACTGCACACTTTTTTTTTGTATTATGTTCGGATTAAAGACGTAATTAGTAAAAGTGTTTATATCAAGTGTCCAAAGTATCTAGATTCGGATTGTTGAAGGTGTGTTGTAAGAGATTAATTTTGTCTTACGCTTTTAATAGTTTCATTACTTATTAAGTTCACTGTATTCAAATTAAATACTAAACCCTAATGATTAAAGAGGATAGTAAAGCCATTGATTTTATAACATTAATATTTATTTTTAAACATAAATTAGTACTTTAAATAAGAATACTGAGGCCTATTTATTACTGGTAGTATTAAGAATACTGTACGTGCAGTACATAATTTCTTTATGGAAATAAATATTGACTTCTTATATTTTTGATACACAGGATCGAAGCAAGTTCTGTTAAGGCAGAGCCAAAAGTAAAAAAACCGCGCAAGGAAGTGGAAGGGAAGGCGCGAGGAACTGTGACTGCATCGCTGAGCGCTCATTGTCCGCAATCATCACGAAAACGGTCCTCGAGCTACAGACTCCTGTTTTCGGACAGTGAAGACGAACTTGAAGCTTCTCGGTCTGCTCGTGCTGCCGCTCAGCAGGGGCTTACGTCGTCTCTGACCCGGCGAGTGGCGGATGGTGTGCTGCGTCGGACCGCGGAACTCGACGGCGATACTTTCATCGAGCTGAGAGTTTACAACACCAAAGACGTTATTGCTGCTACTGGGTGGAAAGAGCGTTTGGAGAAAGCCCAAGTTGCGTTACGCTTTCAAGCGTCGTCATCCGATTTGGAGGAACTAAGAATTTTTCTCAGAAAAGCAAAGCTAAAGTTTGTCCAAGAAGGCAAGTTTTACTCTAATAAAAAAGAATGAAACTTTTGTAAACTAGCTCCTAATTTTTTTTATTAGTAATAATAAAGTAACTAAATAGGTAGATACTGTACTTAGTTTTTTTTATCATACAAATAATTTTAGTAACATATGAAGTATAATTTTGATTACATATAATACCAGATAAATTACTAATTTTTTCCTGGGATAAAAAGTAGATAACCTAAATAAGTCATTTTATTAACAACTTCCTTAATGTGCTTAAAATACGAATACTTTTTTTAAATTTGGTTTTTTTGTTTATAGAAATTTAGATTTTCCGACAGTAAATATATGACCACACTGACAACTCTTAAGAGCCATACTACTGATCTATGTAAATATGAGTAAAAAAGTTTTTTGTACTGTTTGCGAACAAGATGTTTCGAGTAGGATATTTTCTGCCCATCTTCGTAGTAATATTCATAAGAATAATAGCGCTATTGAGATCAATGAATGTGTAGAAAAAATTAGTTCAGCATTCAGAAACCGTATTTCTAGTTACAGGGTGCATTGCCCCACTAGCAATGCCTCGAGGTTGCCATCAAGTAACAGCTCAGCAAATTCGTATCTGCTTACACCTTACACGTTCTTATCTCGAATACCTTTGCGTCGTGCTGTACGACAGCTTATCGATGTTAAATTAGCACAACATGTTAATTTGAAAGTAAATTTTGAATTTTTTGGAGAGTTCATTTTACCGAAAAATGACTATATTGAAATTAAATCTTTTGCAACAGAAAATGTAATTATTCATCAAAATTACAATTTTAACCACTTGTATTCTGATCTTGTGTCAAAAATAAATAAAAAAATTAGCGAATTCCAAGAGAAGGACAGTGGGTGGTCATTTTTAAAAAGCCTGTATTTAGAAATTAATTTAAATTCAAGCTTCAAGTTTTATTGAATTGCCAAAATATGTAAAAAATAAAAAAGCTTGTATTAATGTAAAAAAAAACGATAATTTTTGTTTTTTGTGGAGTATAATTGCAGCATTGTTCCCAGCTAAATCAAACGCAGACAGAACTACGTCTTATCCTCACTTCGAAGATGTACTTAACACCAAAAATATGGCATTTCCGGCGACATTCTCGGACATTAAAATATTTGAAAAAAATAATCACAGAATTAGTGTCAACGTTTACGGCTTGAATTCCAATAATAAAATAATTGGACCATTGTATAGAACAACACATAGAAAAAAGCGTCATGTCAATCTTCTATTCTTGCAAAATAAGTCCCGTAGTCATTACTGTCTAATTAAAAACTTGGAACGATTGGTTAGATCCCAAACTACTAAACATCATGGGAAAATCTTTTTTTGCGATGACTGCTTGCTTTTTTTTAATTGTAAAACTAATTTTGATGAGCATGTATGTGGAGGGGTATCGACCAAATTGCCTAATAAAGGCTCAATTTTACAGTTTACGCATTTTGAGCGTATGCAAGACGTACCCTTTGTCATTTATGCAGATTTCGAATGTTTTTTAGAACCATGCCAAACAAATCAAACTTTTAACAAAGGTGGTTTTACGTCAGACTTGCAAAAACATGTTCCTGCCGCGTTTGGTTATTACATTGTATGCTCGTACGATACTTCTTTAAAAAATATGTGTCATATAGGGGTCCAAACTGTGTTGAGAAATTTATAGAATATCTTCAACGCGACGTTCTAAAGATATATAAAATTTTGAATAATCCTGTGCCATTAATATTTACCGAAAATAATTCAAAAGATTTCACTAATGCCAGAGACTGTTCTATTTGCTCCCAATTGTTATTTGATGATAAAGTAAGAGATCATGACCACCTAACAGGCAAATATAGGGGTGCCGCACATTCTTACTGCAATATACATTTCCAATTACCAAAATTCATTCCAGTGTTTTTTCACAACCTTTCAGGCTACGATGCACATTTATTTATACGTGAGCTGGGAGATATTCGTGGCAAAATAAAAGTGATAGCTAAAACTAAAGAAAATTACATTTCATTTACAAATTTTTTTTCAACCGAAGAAGGAAGCTTTGTTCCAGTCCGTTTTGTAGATTCATTTAAATTTTTAGGAGCTAGTTTACAAAAGTTAGCGGAAAATTTAATTACCAAAGACTTGGTCAACTTGTCTAAGTTTTTTACGAATAAAACAAAGTTTAAATTGTTGAGACGCAAAGGAGTATATCCGTATGAATATATGAAAAGCTGGAAATCGTATGACGAAACTAACTTACCGTCCTATGAAGATTTTTTTAGTACACTAACAAATCAAAATATCTCTAAAGAGGGCTATAATCACGCCCTTTAGGTTTGGAATACGTTTAAGATTCAAAACTTAGGGAAATACACAGATCTGTACCTACTGACGGATATTTTATTATTAGCCGATGTTTTTCAAAAATTTCGAGCTACTTGTAGGTTGAATTTCGAAGTCGATGCTGCTTATTATTTGACAGCTCCTGCTTTGAGCTGGGACAGTATGTTATTAAAAACTAATATTAAATTAGAACTTATTAATGATCTAGAAATCATTCGAATGCTTCAAAAAGGAATACGGGGAGGAGTATGCTTATGTTCTACGCGGTTCGCAAAAGCCAACAATAAGTATTTAAATAATTATAACCCTGCTGAACCTGAGAAATACCTTATTTATATTGATTGTAACAATTTATATGGTTACGCTATGTGCGCATACTTACCATATTCTGATTTTAGACTATTAGATAGACGAGAAATCGATGAATTAAACGTTTGCAAAATACCAGACGAAAACGTATATGGGTACATTTTAGAAGTAGATATCGAATATCCAGAAGAACTTCATGATTCACACAATGATTTACCGTTCTGTCCTCAAAAATGTGTTCCACCCGGTTCAAAAACATCAAAATTGATTCCTAATTTATACGACAAATTTTTTTACGCTATTCATTACGTCCATTTGAAACTGTGTTTAAAAGCGGGACTTAAGTTGACTACCGTGCATCGAGTAATAAAATTCAAACAAAGCCCTTATCTAAAAGACTATATTGACCTAAACACTAAACTAAGGCAACAAGCTAAATCTGTATTTGAACAAGACTTTTTCAAACTAATGAATAACAGCATATTTGGAAAAACTTTGGAAAACACAGAGAATAGATTAGACGTTAAAATAGTAAATCAATGGAGTGATGATAAAAACAAGACAAAAAAAAATTACTGTGCAGAGCAGTTAATATCTAGACCTAACTTTCATAGTTCAACTACATTTACCGAAAATTGTGTAGCTGTTCAATTGAAACCAGAGAAAGTAGTCCTTGATAAACCTATATACATAGGTTTCACAGTCTTAGAACTATCCAAAAGCCATATGTATAATTTTCACTATACTATTATGAAACCTTTTTACGGCTCTAATTTAAAAATGTGTTATACCGATACTGATAGTTTTTTATATTCAATAGAAACAAAAGACTTCTATAAGCATTTAAAGCTAAATTTAAAGCACTATTTTGATACAAGTAATTACTCGGAGCTAAATAAATATCAAATTAAACGCGTCAACAAAAAAGTGCCAGGTTTGTTTAAAGATGAATTAGGAGGTCAAAATATTGTAGAGTTTGTTGGGTTGCGATCTAAGTTATATTGTATTAGAACGGAATCGTGCGAAATAAAAAAGGCTAAAGGTGTTCAAAAATATGTTTTAAATGGTGTTCATTTCAATGACTATTATAAGTCTTTGAAGAAAAAAGACAAAATCCTACGAAGAAAAAATGTTTTTTTTAAGTCTCTTAAACATGAAATATTTACAAGATCTGTTAACAAAGTAGCTTTGTCTTCCAATGACGAAAAAAGTCGAATAATGGAAGACAACATAAAAACGTTTGCTTGGGGACATTGCTCATTTTTCTGAATATCACTGTTGCGAAGATGGCAGAAAGTTATTTAACCGATATTATTATTTCAAAACATAATTATGTATATTCAAATAATATTTATATAACTACAGGATTATGGGCAGTCAATAATTTTTTACCACAAATTCATATCCTTGTCAATAGCGAGAATTATGATTTATTTATTACTACTAAGGAATGGCACAGAATTTACATTGAAATCAACTCGAAATGTATAGACAACATGACTATTCTATACCAACTTCTTTTTTGTGAAAAACGTTGTCCTGAAAATGTGATTTCTTTAATTTGTGGTGCTCTTAGTACATTTTGTCATTGTGTAGAATTAAGATTAAACTATTTACTTAAGCATGACTATGTAATAGTTAGTCATTTTGTACATAATATAAAAAATAATTTAGCTTGTTATAATACCCTAACTGTCAGTCAAATTGAAATGGTACTTCATTTTTATAAAAGTAAATCTAACGTTTTAGCTGTGCAAGAACTTTTACTTTTTGGTAGTTCATATTTTTATAACTATTTGACTTGTTGTTAATTTTTTTCTGGATTTTGTGTGTTTTATAATTCTGTGATTTTTTTATAATAACAATAAAATGTACCTATTTGAAAATGTTGTTTTATTAATCTAAGTCCAACTTTAGTGTAAACCTTTAGATAAAGAATGTTGGTAGATATAATAAGCACTTGTGACAGACAGACAAACAAAAAAACTTTAACTATTTTATTACGAACGTTAGAAAAGAAAATTTATGCTGATTCAGATACATTTCGATATTCAAGATGTCTTCGGTGTAGGCAGCCGGTCATACGATATCTAACATACTCGTACATGAACCAACAAGTTTTTATTTGAAACCTGTATGACGCAAACAGATTGTTGCATTATATGAAAAATAAATCACATAATTAAAAGGTGTCGATTCGTTAACACGTCTTTATTATAATTTTAAAATATGTCTAATTACCAAAAGGCAAATTATATCGCTTTTTCAGTAGGCAAAGTTTTAAAGTATGTGGTCAAAATCGAAATTAGTCAATTAACAGAACTACCAAACGTTGTGGAAAGCAAAACAATTGTAAAAACAAGTTATCATGCAGAAAGTGAAAATGACCCAGTGATGAATTCTGTACTGCATTCCCTTTTCCTTATTTCGACAGAGTTGGGAAAACAAACTGAGAAAATTTAATGAGCAGAGGTATGTATAAACTTTCCTATTTTTGCTTTTACTTTCAAAATTTACAGAAAATCTAATTATTTTCCTTGTCTTTCAGATATACCTGAGGCAAAGAATATCAGTAGCAGTAGCAGAGGAAGAGGTTTCCTCCGTGGAGATTTCATTCAAAACTTATTTCTCTTTTTTTTTGTATTGTAAATAAACGATTTTGTCATGTACAAACATTAAGATATGTAATGTCTCTTTAGGAATAGAAATTAAATAAAAAATGTTTTATTGTTATAACATTTATTGAATTTTCTTAATAAAAATACTTAAACTTAGTTAAGCAAAATACTTATACTTAGTTAATATATTTTAATACTTAATACTTATATTATAAATTTGTACACAAATGAAAAAACTAAACTATTATATTTTAAACTAATTCAAGTATTTTATTTTTAACGTCCACATTTTCATTGCACCATTTCTTAATACAAATAACATGTTCCAGAGCACAATATTTTCTATGATTAAAACATTTGTTTTTTTGCCCTTTAGAATAGGTGCTGTACAAATTAGGAAAATTAGGGCATCCCTTTGCTGCAATATCTTCAACATTACATTCTGTACAAAGTTCATTAATCCATAGGATTTTTTCTCTACCCTTCAAAAGCAAATATTGGTGTTTTAAAATTAGTTTGATAAGTTTTCTAAATTCTTGATAATCTATGTAACCGTCACTCCAATAAATACCGCGATTACTTTCTAACCAAGATACATTTCTTTTTTCTTCCTTAGTCAAATAAGAAAAGGTTTTATTAGAAATACTTGAGTGTATTCTGAGGTAGCCAAGGCAAATTCTTTTACAATAAATTTATTATGAGAATCCTTAAAGCCTTGTAAGTCTACGAAAATAGGTCCGGTAATATTCATGATATTTTTTTCACTATACCGCTTAAGGGTTTGTATTCAAATATGCAATCGTTTAATAACAAACAATACGCAGAAGTTAGATTTGGTATATCTTTATCACTCTCTATTTCGATACGAACATCAACTGGGCCAGTTTTAAGTGTATCGTTCTGTCTTGAGCAATCTATAACGTATAACGGTACTTTATCTCTAAATTCTTTATAACTTAGCAAGGGTTCAGGACGTCGTCCGTAGTAAGACTGTTGGAATCTAGTGTATTGTTCATATAATAAAGCAAATTTATCCTCATCAAATCGAACATTAAGACCCTCATAGGGAAAATACACTGAATTCAAAAATACTTTAACTTCTCTTATATTGCAGTGATCGAAGTGTGACATGTCTTTTTCTGATTTATTTTTTCGGTCTGTCTGAAATGCAATAACAGCATATCTCGGTTTTTCTATTTGTGAAGATGTTTTAATTACCCATGTATGTTTTGTTGTTTTTGGTAATAAGGGATATTCATACAAGTCCCAGTTTCGGAATAACAAGTTGATTGAACGATCTTTTTCTAGATATTTTAATAGATTTAGTTTTTCTCGATCGGAAACTTTTACGTGTGGAACACGCCAAACAATTTTTTTAAGTATGATATCATCTATTACTTCTCCAGTGTTTAGTTTTATTGTGTTTAGATTAGTATTGCTGCGTAAAAGTATTAGCTCATGTCTACAATTCATTATTATTTTATTATAATCCTCAGCAAATCCAAGCATTTTGTTCAGTGGTATAGATACTGCAAAATTCCCTGATCTTGTATTTTTTGTTCCATCTATATCCCAACCCCATGCTTTCGAAATTTTTGATTCATTTTCATTCATAGACAAAAATGATTTTATTGTTGTTGTTATACCAGCATTTTTAATTCTATCTATTTCAACTCCGTTAAGTTCATAGCGAATATCTTGAAACAGAAATAAAATGGGGTTGTTAGTAAAATTAACGCTAGTTGCAACATCTTTTAGATCTCCTTTTTTAAGGATGACCATTCCTTCTAGGTATATTGTACTCGCTGATGGCAATACGTACAAGTCTTGTTGGTTGATAGGTATTCTTATTTCATCATTTTTATTAAAAGTAGTGATATATGGCTTATACGAATGAATTTCCATGCTTTCTATAGTATTATCAAATACAATAGGTTGCGCTACGTTTAATACACTCATTTTAGTAATCCAATTAATTTTAAAAAGTCTTTATTTTCAACACTTAATTTTTTTTTTAAGTTAGTAGATGTTAGTGACACAGGTGCTCTTTTGCGAATTACCTGTATCTTTCTGAGCTTCTTTGGTCGTGAAAAAGAATTTATATTAATTTGGTGAAAGTCTATCATTTTTTCTTCAGATGTAGGTACAGTAGTACCTCTTCTCCCCGAAAATTAACTAACTTGTTCTGTGAATCTAAAATTTTTATATTTACACTACTGATAGTCTTTTGATTAATCGCAAAATATATTAAATTCTTTGGTACCTCAATAATTCTATATCCAGGCGGAACATTAGGTGCAAATTCATGGATTATGTGGCTTGGAATTCCATTAATGAAGGATCCACAGACAATATCACATTCAACTCGGACAACAGTGGTAGAAAGAATACTGACTGGTATCTGTGATTCATGAAATTTATTCTTTTGTAATGTTTTTTTATTGTATCCGAGAATACTCCCAATAGAATTTTCTTTTTCAAAATGAATGTCTTTAGAGCAACAAATTACAGTACGTAAAGTATTATTGTTACAAGTTAAACTAAAGGTGCTGCTTCTAATGTTTTTCTTTATATAGTCACAAATGTCCTGTAGTTCATAAGATCCTTCAGGAATTTCAATCACTTCATTATCACCATAATGAAATTTATTATTTTTACTTTCAACGTTTGGAATAGAGTTAAAAGTAGAAAAGTATAAAAGACCACATTCGTAATCTCCGTCTAACTGTAGAGCAGGAGAATAACAAGTATTTAAGCTTGATGTGAATCCAGATATTGACAGCGTGAAAGACATGATTAAAATGGTTTATTTTATTGAATTATCTTAATTTATTCTTTTGAATGCCAAAAATTGTTCAAATATTTTATACACAAGTGACCACAATTAACAGTATTAAAGTTCTGATATACATTGTAATTGTAATAAACATTAGACAAATTTAAATAGGACAGTAACTCTTGGGGTGGTCTTAGATTTCCAAAACTATTGAAGTACTCACAGTAGTTGTTAATTTTTATATAGGCTACCCAGTGCGTTCCAGGATTCTTAGAATTATCCAAATTGACAATCGCACACTCAATATCTTTAGGTTTTTTTGGTAAAGCATCTTTCATGAATACTCCTCGAAAATACGGTATATCATTAGTGTGCTTTAAAATATCTACATTCGTTAAAGCACGTCTAGGTAGCCTTCTAGTTAGTTTTTTGCTGATTTTAAACATAATCCGTTACCTTTATAAGGTTTGATGTAGAGACCTTTTCCTAACGCAATAGATTCCATCATTTTGTTATGACGCTGTGACTCTTCAAGGTTTTGCTTTGCTGATTTATAGCTATTCACTGCTTTAGCAATACCTGCAGCTCCTCCAGCTAAAGACCCTAATGCAGATAAGCCAGCAAAAATTGGTATAAGTGGTAGAATCCCTCCAGTTTTTGGTATTGGTATAAGACGGGGTAAGCAAACATTTTTATTTTTAAATATTTTTTTTGCAGTCAAGTAGGCTATCTTTATAGCAGTATTGTTATCTTTTGGCTTGCGGTTTTTCATATAATTACGGATTTTAGACACGACTGACTTAAAAGATTTAACTCCAGCACCATTTTTTAATTTAGTTTTCATAACTTTGCTTACGAGCCAAGACGCTAATTTTTCTCCGGTTCTAGTATTTTTTGACTTCATTCTTTGTTTTGCCATATTCAGAAGCGCAAAGTCAGCTTTATGACGATCTTCTAAATTACGATGTTCGGAATATGCTATATCGTGACGCTTACAAGCCTCGTCTAATTCGTTTATCCCTTTGTCACCTCGAGCCAATCTTTCTTGTAGTCTTGTACCAGGACCACAATAATTATATCCTGGTAAATGAAGTTCAAATGGTAAATTGTTTACTATATTATTAACAAGTCCTCCACCGTTCATCACTGAATTTAAAATGAATACATGGTTGAATATCTTACAATTATAAAGTATTTATAAGTTAAAAGTAATCACTATACAATAGACATTTTGTTAATCCAACTATTTTCCTTTTCATTGAGTCCTAACCATTTTACAAATAATTTATTTCCTTTCTTTCTTATCACTTTTTCAATTAAATAAATGTTTGGATGTTTAGTTTTTTGCAACTCTTGTTCGTAAAAGGATCCGAGTATTATTTGATATTTTTGATTATGAATGTGATAAGTTACTGGGTAAGTATTATTAACTTTTGTTATGGTAAATAGTTCAGAAGACCAGTTAGGTGTATACCCCTTTTTGAAATTTTCTTTATATTTGCTAATCTGAACACAGTCACCTACTTTTAATTTTGATTTTCTTAAGTACTGAGGTGTTTCATTCCTCTTTATGTTATTCATAACAACGGTTTGGTTATCACATGTTACATTTATTGGTTTAAATTTTATGGTTCGATGGACAGTATCATTATATGATGACAAAGCATCGTTCAAAGGTGATCCGATCCATTTTTTATTTCCAACTAAAGTAAAATATTTATATAATTTTGATTTCAGTGTTCTTATAAATCTTTCAACAATTGACGCCTTTTTCACAGAATATGTAGAATAGTGATTTATATTAAAAGTTGTTATTATTTTCTTAAACACTTCATTGTAAAATTCTTTTCCCATATCTGTCTGAAGGTTAATAGGAATTCGACCACAATCCAAAATTTTTTGAAAAGCGTTTCCTACGTCACGTTTTGTTTTCGTTTTCAGAGGAACTCCCCACGCGAATTTTGAAAAGCAGTCTATAACAACTAAAATATATTTAAAACCTTTGTTCACTTTTCCATTTTCTGCATGTCAATTAAATCAGCTTGCCATAAATCATCAATCCCTTTTAATATTACCGCCCTACGAATGAAGTGTTTTCTAGCTGGTTTGTGAAGTTCACCAACTATGTCTTCTCTGTTCATAATTGTTTAGGTGCGGTTTTCTGTGATACAACCTTTTTTAATTCTGATTTAATATCTAGCAACTGATTTTTTAAAGTTTGAATCAGGCTTTTTATAGCATTTATTTCGACCAGGAAAGATTGTTTTCCACAATATTCTTTTAGTACATTATCTACATACTGCTTATTGACGGCTTCGTCAGGTAGCTGAGGTGTTTTGAGTCCTTTTATACTTGCTGATATTAAGTCTAAATCTCCATTAATAGACTTAAGAAATACTTTGTCAGTAATATCGAAAACTTCTAACAAACGCAATCTTTTATGCACGTGATGACCAAACTTGTCAACGTTCATTGTTTAATAAATGTATCCCTAAATGGTTTGATTACAACTGAATGTTAATATGAAGTTCTCTGTATTATATTTGAATAAATCGTTAAGAATGCATGTAATACGTTATTTTTCATATTTTATTTGTTAATAATACCAGCTTCTTGCAACTCCTCTACGATAGATATTATTTCATTGTCTAATCCACTGTTTCCTGCATCACGAGAAGATATTAAAAGTTTTAGTCTTTCAACTAACTCATTAGGGTCATCCCAATACATATAATCAACATTTTTATTATATTTTTTTAAAATTGGTAACCCAGACCCTTGAGTAAGACTTTCGGTGCTTGTACATTGCTTAGATAACTTGAAAAGTGGTTTGATAATATTTAAGTACTTGCTTCCTTTATTACTTTTAATTGGTTTTTTAGGGTTGAAGTCACGCCTATGTGCATTTGTAATAGTTAAAATCTGTTTGTAACTGTTTAAGTCACTATTAGTGATTGTTTTTAAATCTGGTATTCTTTTAAATAATAATTCCATTAGACCTTCAGTTTTTTTGTAAGGCTTTCCAGAAACTAAAATTGTATTTTCTGTTTGGACAATTCGAGAATTACCTATCATCAGTTTACCACGTTAATTTCTAACACCAAATGGAATATCTTCCAATACTTTTACAGTTCCTTCTGAAGGTGGTGAACAATTATGTTGTGGACTTGAAATAGATTCAATTGTTTTGAATGAAGCGTCACTTGAAATGTTGGTTTCTTTATTATTTGTATCGCTCATACTTTCCGAATCATCTTCATAGATATCGTCTTCATAATCATCAAAGTTCTTAAGAGTTTTATCAATTTTTTCACACTGTTCATCGGAATCTATTTCATATTCACTTCCACCCTGAAGATCAAAATCAAATTCAGTTTTCATATATTTTGCTTTTTTCCCTGGGATTACGTCTTCATTGTAATTAGGTTTGATATTTTGTGTTGCATTTCTTGATACCATTTTATGTAGTGGATCCGTTAAAGGTTTGAACACAGATTTAAGGACTTTATCATTTTCAGTTTGAATATTACGCAACTGCCTAACTTTTTTCTTAACAACGCTAGCTGATTTAATTATCTCTTTTTTGATATTTACTTGCGAATCCATTTTTCACAATAAGCTTTACCAATGTTATAGACAACACTAAACACATATCAGAGTTTTTGTCGTTTATAAGAGTTTTAATCAAGAATGACAAAAGTATCAAACTTTTTTCTATAGCAACCTTTATTTTTTTCACAGTCTTTATTGATTACTATGAAATCATACGAAGTTTTCCAGATTTCCGAACACATATCACGAAATTGATTCCAATTCATATCTGTACTGACATGTTCATCATAAACATGTCGTAAATTAATGTCATCTTGTTTAAACAAAATTATAAGATTTGCATTATCTCTAATTAATTGTTTAGGTACTTTACTATATGTTTGATTCAAATAAAAGCAGTCTATACGCTTATGTCGCCCCATTGAGAAATAATCACGAATGTTATTTTAATTTTCACAAGCAACATCGTCGAAAATAATTACTGAATCAGGTTTTGCACGATGAGGGCTTATAACGTCACTATTATCGTTATATTTCATTAATTGTACTTCTGGAACCTCATTTAACACTTTTTCTAAAAATATATATTTTGGTTGGTAAAGCGTTTTGGAATATAAATATATATTTTTATAGCATAAACCATTTTCATGCAAAAGAAGTCCAACTATTAGGTTTGTTTTTCCACAGTTAGATGGTCCGCAAATCAAACATCGAATCGAATTAGGTAATAGTTTACCATGACGTGATATGCCTAGATCAGATTCAGAACATATTTTTTCTAAATGTAGCTTTAGTGGCTGCTTTACAAATTTCATGATGTCTTGGTGAAAGAAGTTAATTATGCAATGAAATCTCTAATCGATATGACTCCATATTTATATTAATTTGAGAGACATTGACACACAAGACTACCGAAAGATAAAAGAAAGGTAACATTTTTATAATTTATTAATGAAATATTTATTGCCCGACAGTTGTTATAGGGTAAAACATTTTTCTACTAGAACAGAACAGAACGGTTTGTATATATTTGTAAGTTTATGCCTTCTTCTCTCGTAAAACGGAATGATGCTCTCCAAAATACCTTGTGCATAGAGCTAGAAGAAGGTTGGTCGGTATCAAATACGTTAATTTATTTACATTCACCCACATTGAAAACTTTACGTAACCAATTTCAAAATGTTTATTGGGCATTCTGGCTCACTTTCCGCAGCGCAGATGCACGTAATCAATTCCAAAATGTTTATTGGACATTCTGGCTCACTTTCCGCAGCGCAGATGCACGTAATCAATTCCAAAATGTTTATTGGGCATTCTAGCTCAATTGGAGCAGTGAAGATGCGCCAGCATCTGCGCTGCGGAAAGTGAGCCAGAATGCTGTAGGAACCCCCCCCTTATAAAAATAATAAAATTATAAATTTGAACTCACGTGGAGTATACCGACATACTCGCCAATTTGAATACGTGAAGGCATGTGTAATCCTAACATATTATTGTTGCCTTTATTATTATTAAACATTAATGATATTTTGTAACCGTTATTAATGTTATTATTAAAGAAAGCTATGCAGAGAATTAATATTATTATTTGGCTGTGATCGTCTAATGGCGTAATCGTCTATTTGGACCCCTCGTTGTGACCGATAATAACCCCAGATCCTAAGAGGTATGGATTCAATCAGTCCCAGGTGTGAAAGAACAAAATCAAAACCCTAATTTTACATTATACCTACATTAAAAGCAATGGCCTATAACTAATCCTTAACCGCAGAACCACTAAGTCCTGATTAGCATTAGACCAGAATTTAAATTACTAAATGCGAGTTTCAGATTAAAATATATGCGATTTATTATCCTAGCGTAGTCGAAGTACCCTAGCCTAAGTCACCCTATTCACCAGCCTAGCTACCTCCTTACAACTCCGAACATGTCTCGTAATAACACGGTTACCCCTCGAACACGATAGGCCTTGAAGTTATAACGACTATGACCACATACCCCTTAAGTGAAGTCGTAATCCTATAGTAATGTATGAAATCGCCTTAAAGGAGAACTCTTAAACGGTAAGTAGTCCATCGATACACTAGTTATCTTGCCCTTAAGTAAACTTGTAACCTCATAGTAATGTAGGAAAATCACCTTAAACGGAAGAACCCTTAGACATATGAAAGTACTAACCGCTAATAAACTCACTGGCTTCCCCTTAACTAAAGTGGAACCCTTAGACATATGAAAGTACTAACCACTAATAAACTCACTGGCTTCCCCTTAACTAAAGTGGAACCCTTAGACATATGAAAGTACTAACCACTAATAAACTCACTGGCTTCCCCTTAACTAAAGTTATACACTTATAATATAACGAAATCATTTAAGAGACAGACAGACCTATTTAATAACTAAATAAATTATTAGCAGGTACGCTATTGCTCCCTTAATTAACCTATAATCTACACAACTAACCTGTCACCAGTTCTCTAGCTTGCGCTTAAGTGAAGGTCGGAACTAATAACAACATATATAAGGCATTAGGGAGACAAGCGGACCTATTAAGTACATAGATAAATTATTAGTAGACTAGCTATCGATCTCTTAAGCGAAGTTATAAAACTGTAATGTAATATGAAAGGTCACCATACGGATGAACTAACAGATTGAATATATATATAGATAAAAACGAATATACTCGCGGCCTGGCCCTTACGTAAATTACACAACCCTCTCAATAACACTTAAGAATGCACCACAGACTGACCGATAAGTTTAGTAATTGCATAAAGAGCCTGTTGACAACCCGTTAACAACCCCTAAGTGAAATTATAAAGTCGTAATGGTATTCGAGAAGCCACCCCAAAGGCAATCTAAGTATATAAAAAGACTACCACTATCCTTACTAGCTTCTCTTCTAATCTAATCTTATAATAATATATGTAGAATCGCCGTCAAGACAACCTACCAAATTAGAAGTAAATGTAACCCTGAAATACATCTACAGCCTACCCTTTAAATAAAGTTATAACATAGTCCTAACCGTAGGTATCCAGAAATCCACATACATTCATGATTATTATTTTACCACTGAAACTCACGCCATCTGTGTAATAATCGTGGAATTACTCGGTCGATCGATATCTTAGCTAACTGTCTAATAATGGAGATATTGAGGAGGTCTTATAGAGGGCGCTAAGGGCGGACGATTTAGTATGGAAGTCTATCTAAATCTACCAATCCTAGTTTCCAGGTCGTTTACGGGTAACCCTAACTGGGAATCATCCAGGAAAATTCACATATACAACCATTCCTTAAGGGTTCGTAAGTTGTTCTATTCAGAATTATTGGGCCCGCCACCGAATTATCCCTTCGGCCAATTAAAGACTAACCGGTCAGACTTTCCATACATTTGCCTGTGCGTCGAAGTGCCCAGCTGGCGTCTCGTGGTCACGTGGGTGCGCAGAGTTCACATTTTAGTCTTCTGCGCAGGTACAGAGTCTAATCGTGTTACTCGACCTTCCTTCGACTAATTTACGTTGGTTCGGTTTTGGTTTAGTATCTCGCGACCCGGTCAGTACGAATTTCGTTCTTAGATCTAAAATTGAATTTATGGTTACAAGCTATGGCGATTATCTACACTAGAATATAAAGTTTATGAAAACAAAACTATAAAATTGAGACAAAACCTAACGCTCGCCTAACTCATACACTAGGTTGTTCCTACTTGATCGCTAAAATGAATATTGAAAATTAATTATGTATAACTTGAATTTGAATAGCCTTAAGGGCCTAGGGTACCGTCTGGCCTTAAGCGGTTGTCAATTGTATCGTACTTGTTATCTGACTGACGTCTTGGAACCTTTAACAAGGAAGGTATATAACGACCAACTCCTGACAGACTCGTAGATAGGTTTAATCAAACTAGCTTACCTTGTGGCTTCGCCCTCCTGTCATTTAGTAATTGAGTTAATAGATAACCTTTATCCTTCGTACACCGTGCCTTAAACTGTTCTTTAGGATAGGTAAGTAGTGCTCCCCGCCAACTCCTACATTTATAACGCTGCGGAGGTGGCAAACAACCAGACGACCATGTATTTATCCTTACTACTATGACTAACTACGGAACTAAAGGGACCATCTCGTTATTATTTGAATATAACCTACGATCGGTCGGTTCGAACCCGAGGCTCCTTAAGTTTAAATAGCCGCTAGTCCGGAGAAGCTATACTCGCCCGAAACATATGCCGTGCAAGCTAAGTTCACAAGAAATAATAAAATAGGTGTGCGATTACGCACATGGTTAAATGGTGAATTGTTCATCAGAGTAATTAAGGCGACAGAACACCTAGTTTGACACACAATAAATATGTTTAAGGTGGATTGTAAGGAAGACATATCCACACTCAGGACCCGGCGCATTAGCCAGATCAAGTAAGGGTTAGCCCTTTCTGAGTGTTTAGAACTTAACGTTTCGGCTTTCCATACAACAATTCAGAGCCTCATCAGTTAGTAGAGAATTGTGTATGATTATACTAATACGTCTTCAACGGGGTGATTCATGGTGAAGAATAAAACAAATCCTGACCCACTAACGTCACCTCATAGCCTGTTAATAAAGTTAGGTCAAATTTGAAGTTCTGTCATCTTTATCTTAAATGGCTTAGTCAAAACATAACTTAAACAATATAAAACAATAAAATAAAGCTTAGATAGTCTAATTAAAATTAGACTCGCTAGATTAATGTCGCGGCCCTGAAAACCATATGAGGTTTACGTTTATTTTTACACAGGAAACAAATATTTAAATATGAACACAATAATACTTAGCTTTCCAAATCTATCCGTCACAGTAATGGGTGGACTGGAGGTTTTATTCATATACGAATTCCTTAAGGAGATCGGGTTAAAAATCCCACATTAAATTTTAGCCGCCCATTACCTAAACGGAATCTAACAGTTCAGCTTCCTTACTCGACGCCGGTGAAGGGTGGAACTGGAGCCAACCCAGATTTAGGTTTTATCAGCCCCCTCACACCCTTAGATTCCTGAAGCCTGCAGTTATCCTAGTATGTCTCTAACATCAAGCCCCAATCTTCCCTAATCTTATAACAAGCCAGACCCCGCTTGAAGAACCCCTACTGTGATTGCCCCGTCCTCACCTACCTCTATCTACCAAGGGTCTGCTTGCTTTGGGGGTCACCCATACCGCAACGCAACAAGACATCGGGACTAAAATGATTGAGATAGTAAGTAGCGGATATAGAGATATCATTAACATAACCATCAATTACATGTAACATAACTGTACCATTCTAATGAGCGTCTACCAAAGCGTGTAGGATTTTCATCAATGAAGATACATATACACAGGACAGGATTCACACAAGGGTTGCCTGCCAAGTCATGTAAGCATGCCCCGTCACCTCGAGTCCGATCAAAGCGCGAAGTCGATGCTCAGGACTTGCGTAGGGCTTTCATCAATAAGATATACATATACACAGGACAGGATTTACACAAGGGTTGCCTGCCAAGTCATGTAAGCATGCCCCGTCACCTCGAGTCCGATCAAAGCGCGAAGTCGATGCTCAGGACTTGCGTAGGGCTTTCATCAATAAGATATACATATACACAGGACAGGATTTACACAAGGGTTGCCTGCCAAGTCATGTAAGCATGCCCCGTCACCTCGAGTCCGATCAAAGCGCGAAGTCGATGCTTAGGACTTGCGTAGGGCTTTCATCAATAAGATATACATATACACAGGACAGGATTTACACAAGGGTTGCCTGACCTTAACCCTAATCTTAAACGATTTCTTAACTAATCAGATCAGAGCCTAATTACGGGGTTTCTTCCCACAAAGTATCACAAAATTTACAACATCATGTTAAGAGACGCCGATCCCGGCAGGAGCCCTTTTCTCCACTAAATTTTCTGCAGAAATCGGCAATCTCTTTTCCTTTAAGAGTACATAGCCAACAATGTCAACAAACTACCTCTGCATTTTTAATAAGCAAGGGTTTTTCCCTTCTCTACTCCAAATTTACAACTAGAATCCCAACCAAAAAGTCAACCACTTTCAATTTTCCCCAACCAACCCTTCACTTTAACCAAGGTGGCATCTTACACGGTCCCTTACACAGTCCTTACGCCATGGTATAAAGGAAGTCCCTCACAAAGCCCCATAGTACAAACCCATCAATAATAAGTTGACATTGCTAGCCTCAGTTCTCACAAAAGACACTTACTGATATTTGATGTAGGCGAAACGTGCACGGCGTCGGTATTAAATTTCTTCAAATCTTTGTTCGTCCTGTCCTTCCCGCTTCCTCAGGAATCTCGAGCACGGCCAGCCTCTCGGTACGACGACAGTGGAAAAGGGTGCCGCAACTGACGCCTATCGCTTATAACCGTTCTCCCCTCCCCCCCGATAGACGCGGCCTGAACACGTGGCGTGTCTAGGGATTGTGGCGCCAGTTAATTTCTTCTTTATTTTACTTCCACGTGTACCCACGTGCTTCGCATTTTAGTGGCCAGTTACTTTATAGTAATAATCGAACAATCATATCGAAATCGTCACCCGATTCTACTAAACTCTTTACCTGCCGAACTAGTTTCTCCGCTTCTTTGTGACTCGATTATACAGCTTCGATTAATTTACACATTGAAGGCTCGTCGTAAGCGGCGCGGAGCCTACTCTACTATCCCTCTCGCACCCTACGATATTTATAACAATTAACTGAAAATAATCGATCGATATTCTCCATATATTTTAACCTCCTGGTTATCTGCTACTTTACGAATCGGTCGTATTTAACGAGTAATTATTTTTCTTTGTGTTGATGATTTTAGGATCCCACTGCGATTTACGCCTTATGGCGTAGATATAAATATATTAATCTAAGACCGGTGAGGACATCCGGGCCACTTACTCACTTAATGTTTCATCGATCTCGATAGTATTCGATTGGTATGAATTACGAAGGTGATTGATCTAATTTATATTTATTATTAATGAATCCCATTTTCTTTAATTTACCTGTTCTCTTAAGACTTAATTTAGCAAATCAACACCGTGTCGTGGGGTCCGGATTGCTACAACTCTCTATTAAAGGCTTGGGTCCACTACAATCCTCCCCAACAAGTCATAAATGTACACTTATCAGTTGTGACTTGTTTCTTAAAGGTATACTCGACAGGGTATCAAGAAGAAACTCCGTCACCAATAGATATCGTTTATTTATCTTAATACACTCCTCTTTGAATAATGACCACGATACAAGTTAATCAAAAAAAAATGATTTTCTCCCAATCCCCCCCCCCCCTCCCCCATCTCAGCCGTCGCCCCGGGAAAACGGAATAACAGCATTGACTAACTGTAATATCTAGACAAATGTATGGCATTGAACTTCCCTCTTATTTGCTTGTTGATTGGATTCATTAGAACATATACATTCGGGAAGGGGACTGCCGCAACCACATAAGGCCCCTCGTATAGTAAAGAGAACTTTTTTATTTGTTTAAGCATAGCACTAGATTTATTGTGACGACGCACCTTCACTAAATCTCCTATCTGGAAATTCACCAACCGGTGCGTTCTATCGAAATATTCATTTCGCCTTTTACTAGTTTCCACCAACTTCTCTCTAGCTCTCCTCCTTATTTCCTCTAACTCACTCTCGCTTACCACTTCACTAGTCTTCCCATCCATCGCCAACCTCGTCTTCCGACCGTACAATAACTCATTCGGGGTAAACCCGGTACTGAGGTGAAGGGTATTGTTGTACAAATCCTCTATCCTCCTTACCTGGTCGACCCACCCCTTGTGATTTTTATGACAATAAGTTCTAAACAGACGCCCTAGTTCTCGATTTACCCTCTCCGTGATATTAGGCCGCGGGTTCCTAACCGTGGTGTAAATAGGTCGGATTCCCATCCCCGCTAAAGATTCCTTCCACTCTCTACTAACGAATTGACTACCGTTGTCCGTCAGAATCGTTTTCGGTTTTATAAACCTCCCGTATAGTCTAATTCTAGAAACTACTCCTTTAGCTGTGGCCTTCCTTAGTTCAAATAACTTCAGATATTTGCTGAAACTATCCTGTACTACTAGTAAATAACTTAATCCATACTTCCCCCTGGGCAGAGGCCCGTACAAATCCGCCATTACTACATCTCCTATTTCCCCAGGTAGAATGGATTTACAGCTCCCGACTAAGTTCACGTTGTTCGGTTTAGACAATTGGCAAATATGACATCTCGATATCACCTCCTTTACGCGTCTTCGTAAGTTCGGCCAATAATATCTGTCGCGCATTAGTTTTACTGTTTTCAGAGCCCCTAAGTGGCCCATTTCCGTATGCACTTGCAATATCACCCTCTCCTGTAAAACACTAGGTAAAAATGGTACCACCCTATTTCTCCCCGAACCCACAAAGCACAATACTCCATCTATTATTCGACTCAAAACCCCAATTCGCTTCAGCCTACCAGTGGCGGCCCCTCGCCCTTCCACTTGCTCTCTCAATAGTCGCAACAAAGTGTCCTCCGCCTGATACTCGCACAAACGGGTTAGATCGCTCCTCAACTCCCGGTCCAGCGTTACCCCCATATAACTAATTTCGGGACCTAAAACTTTGTCCTCCTGAATGGATAAACCCTCCGGCAAGTACCTGGACTTCCCAAACATAACCGTAACCTAAACCTTATAACCCTCATGTCCACCCAAACCTAATAAACCCTAATGTTAACCTAAACACTATAAACCTCATGTTAACCTAGACCTCCTAAACATATCTGTAACCTAAGCCTAATAATCCTCATGTTTACCTAAACCTAATAAATTTTATGTGTACCTAAACCCTATAAACCTCATGTTTACCTAACCCTAATTGCCCTGAACCTAATAAACCTAATATTATCCTTACCTTAATCCTAGCCCTGCCGTCAGTAAAAAAGAAATCGCATCGAAATTTCCCGTAACCTCCTCCGAGAGCGGTATCGCGACTAATACACAAGGCCCCTTATACAACAATGAAAACTTCTTAATCCACTTCACCCTCACACTTGAGTTATCAGTTCTACGCGCTTTCATCAAATTCCCTGACCGGAATTGTTCCTTTCAACGTGTCTTCTCATAAGGATCACCCTTCCTTTAACTGCACTTTACCCATTCAGTCCTAGCCTTATCTTTCATTTCCTCCAATTCCCTCTCGCTTATATTATCGACGGTTTTCCATCCATTCCCCCGTCGTAAAATCAACTTAGTTCACCCTAAAACATAATCATACGTTCACCCTATTAAAACTAGCAACAGCACCTAAAGCTTAAATCAGTCTCTCGACACTACTGATTTCTAACTAATCAACTTAATGGACATCTCCCATCCTATAATCACCCTCAACTCCAAGGTTATCTCATCGTTCAAGGTCTGCTTCCATTTAGATATTAATGAATCTCATACTATAGTTCCGTACCAAGACGATGACTAATCAAACCTGGTTTAGCGTGGTACTAGTTGTCTCATCATGTTCCTCACTAATCTAAACTGGTTTAAAGGGCTGTACCCAATAAGCTACGATGATCACCTAAGAGCCTCCTAATAATAATGAATGACACGTCATAATAATTACTCGAAATAGAACGTAAGAGATTAAAAAGAAATTATAGTGCTTAAGATCGTGCTTTACTCAAATGCAGCAAATAACTATGACGAACACAGCTTCAGTTAAGGACCACTGGCCTCACTCAACCTCAGCCAGCGACTACTCAGGGACCCACCCTGTCGAAACAAGGTCAGTCCCCTGCAACGCTACGATAGGAAACACCAGATATAATGGATAGTTATGAAGAATATAGTAGATCGAAGAAGGGAAATATGATTGGAAGCAAACAGTTGAGTTTTTCCATTATTAGTCGTAGATAATCAGGACGGGTACGACGGAAATGCTTCGGTTAAGGACCAAGGGCCTCACTTAATCTAGGCTTGTTACAATGTATATGCTTCGATTAAGGACCAAGGGCCTCACTCAACCTCGGCTCGTCATGATAGATATAGTAGTTTCAATATGGCGATTATGTTTGGACGCAAACAGTTGAGTTTGTCCATTTGATGACGTTCGGAAACAAACAGTTGAGTTTGTCCATTTGATGACATTCGGAAGCAAACAGTTGAGTTTGTACATTTTTTTAGCCGTAGGTAATTGTGATAGATATAGTAGTTTGAATATGGTGATGACGTTAGGACGCAAACAGTTGAGTTTGTCCATTTGATGATATTCAGGAATAAACAGTTAAGTTTGTCCCTTAGACGATGTTCGAAAGCAACCAGATGAGTTTGTCCATTTTATGACATTCGGAAGCAAACAGTCTAGTTTGTCCATTTTTAGTCGTAGGTAATTGTGATAGACATAGTAGTTTGAATATGGCGACGACGTTTGGAAACAAACAGTTCAGTTTGTCCATTTGATGACATTCGGAAGCAAACAGTTGAGTTTGTCCATTTTTAGCCGTAGGTAATTGTGATAGATATTGTAGTTTGAATATGGTGATGACGTTAGGACGCAAACAGTTGAGTTTGTCCATTTGATGATATTCAGGAATAAACAGTTAAGTTTGTCCCTTAGACGATGTTCGAAAGCAACCAGATGAGTTTGTCCATTTTATGACATTCGGAAGCAAACAGTCTAGTTTGTCCATTTTTAGCCGTAGGTAATTGTGATAGATATTGTAGTTTGAATATGGTGATGACGTTAGGACGCAAACAGTTGAGTTTGTCCCTTTGATGACGTTCGGAAACAACCAGTTGAGTTTGTCCATTATTGGCTTTAGATAATTATGATGGAAACAGTTGAGTTTTCCATTTGGCGATATTCCGAAACAGACAGTTGAGTTGGTCCAATATTAGCGATAGATAGCTATGACGGATATGCTTCGGTTAAGGACCAAGGCCTCACTCAATCTAGGCTCATTATAATGTATACGCTTCGATTAAGGACCAAGGGCCTCACTCAACCTCAGCTCGTTATGATAGATATAGTAGTTAGAATATGGCGATGATGTTTGGACGCAAACGGTGGAGTTTGTTCATTCTAGCAATAAATAGCTATGACGGATCTGCTTCAGTTAAGGACCAAAGGCCTCACTCAACCTCAGCTCGTTATGATGTATAAAAGTCTGAATAGGGCAATGACGTCCGAGGGTTGTTTATTTAATGATATTAAGAAGCAAATATTAAATTGTTATCAGCAACTATAAGAACCGGTTGTAAAATTTGAACCTTGTGTAATAATGCTGATACTAGAGCGGCCTAAACCCATACCCCGCATATCCCCCTCCTCCCCTTAACTACTCACCCCTCATTCACGTTAAGCCTAACTTCCACTAACGGCGTATACATATGTACGCATACCTCCACACACTTATACAAACATACACCGGAAGCGATCCATCAAAACAGCAGTTGCCGGAACATTAAAACCTCCCTGAATCCCACAAGGCAAATTTGTTAGGGCTGCCACACCCACGTTTTTTTTTTTTTTTTTCCCCCGGCGACTTAAACACATCTCCAGCATAACACCTTTTGCTTCTTCAGTTAAGGACCTGACTCTCCCACCATTAAGGCAGGGCCCGACCTCAACTTCGACACATATACACATGTACGCATACTGATATGTATACACACACATAGACACGCACCGCCCGCGGTCACTCAGGGATCGTACCTGCCGAAACATTACGACCCCCTGCAACTCACACGGCAAAAATCTCAGGGGTTACACTAGCCATGTATAAAAAATCCAAATCATTTCAATTCAGGCCCTAACAAATAACAATCTTTACCCGCGACGATTTAAACACACCCTCAGCATAACCCTTTTCGCTCCTTCAGTTAAGGACCTGACTCTCCCACCATTAAGGCAGGGCCCGACCTCAACTTCGACACATATACACATGTATGCATACTGTTATGTATACACACACATAGACATGCACCGCTCGCGGTCACTCAGGGATCGCACCTGCCAAAACATTACGACCCCCTGCAACTCACACGGCAAAAATCTCAGGGGTTACACTAACCATGTATAAAAATCCAAAATCATTTCAATTCAGGCCCTAACAACTTAAAATGTTTACTCGCGACGATTTAAACACATCCCCAGCATAACCCCTTTTCGCTCTTTCAGTTAAGGACCTGACTCTCCCACCATTAAGGCAGGGCCCGACCTCAACTTCGACACATATACACATGTATGCATACTGATATGTATACACACACATAGACATGCACCGCCCGCGGTCACTCAGGGATCGCACCTGCCAAAACATTACGACCCCCTGCAACTCACACGGCAAAAATCTCAGGGGTTACACTAACCATGTATAAAAATCCAAAATCATTTCAATTCACGACTCGTACCAAATTAAATAATAACCTTGTCCTACTCGGCTGGGTTTAATAATTTTGCCTTAGTTTCACATCTACATAGCAGGTAATAGTATCTATCCACGTTCTAGCTCACTTCTAATCCTACATTGAACCTAATTTATATATATATATATATTTATATTTCATGCGAATCCTAATTCTGAATAAACGTTAATACAGTTTAATAAACACTTATTATGTTGACCCCTCCCCTAACAACTCCACCATTTATCCTGTGGTACCCTCCCCTCATGTAATGTACATTTTATTTCTAACTGCCCTTAACATGACTACACTAACAAAACCCGGTCCCTGACCTTTGCCAATGGTTTTAATCCCCGACACATACCTCATTTCTCAGTTGCTACATATCACCTACTCAACAAACCCTTTGAACAGATAATACTTATTAACAATAACCTATTTAGTTCAAAAGGAACATGTTAATAGGCATAGCCGACCCGAACACCACCTAATACCCTCCCTCACCCTACCTTACCTTTAAATACGTTACATTCCCTAATCCGATTTGTGTATATATATATATATATATATACATACATAAGTGCACTTCCCGTCTACATTTCAGTATCACACTTCCAATTCATTACTTTCATAAATAATATCACAATAGGTTAAACCCTTTGACATTACCGGTCCGCCTAGTAATAAAATATTTATCGGCAAGCAAAACGTAATATAATTTGTCAAGCAAAAGCATGAGCTAAAAGTATCCTAAAATTTGATTCTAATAGCCCGTGACCGGTAGCAACGAATCTATAAAAGATGATCTAAACCTAACGTCTACATTCGATCGCACAGAATCACCTCAGACAGCTCCGTTGGCGAAACACCTCACGCTCGCGCCAAGACCCCGGGAAACTCCGAGTTCAAATCCCCGCTCGAGCGCACACCCTTTTCTCCTTTCGTTTATATTATTTGATATAATTTTCTTTCACCATATCATATCCCTAAACTAACAACTCACAAAGTACATTTAGTCGTTTTAACATCTACTGTTTACTTTGTTAAGGTTACCTTCTACCAGACATGAATCTTCCCGTTGGAGGAAGTTCACCTGGTCTAAGGGCTTAACAGACGTCACCGTCAAGTGAAACAGTAATTAGATGTTCGTACTTTGGAATACCCTTTTAACTAAACTTATAAACCGATAATTACACATATATACAGATATGTCTAAATGGCCTATGGGGATGATCCCAACTTACTAAGTCAGCGCTACTTAGTATAAAATTAAAGTACTGAGATGGATGAGGCCTACTTTAGCTAATATCTTAGTGACCTTATGACCTTACTTCTGCATTAACATTCCAAATGCTCGCTATCCCGCCTTTCAATGCATTCCCTAATCATAAATTAGCTCACTCTAACTCTTCAATAGTAAAATGATACATTTAGGCTGCACCCTACTTCAATGGGTTTCTGCTTGGTTTTAAAATCGATTTCGCTGTCCTATGGCAAGTTCCAAACCGAAAATAACATGGCCTTCTACATTCTTTGACTAGCAGATTACTGCATTTGGTTGCGCGGTTTCTGTCCAAACCAATTTTTTTTCTTTAAGAAAATTATAGCCGAATTTCCCGTTTTCTATTTTTAATTCATAACTCGTTATCAACAAGTTAGCGAGAGCATAATTTATTCCATGACATGTTAAATAACTACATAGCTAGAAAATTACTGTAATTTAATTTTTATATCGCATGTGATGTAACTGTAATCAAATATTTCCCCCCCTTTACGCTAAGTTGTGGGCCTATCTATAATATTTTTACGCCACTGGAAAACGAGCTCTATCTGAAACTAACATTGTCGACTCCCGCTACACACCCGCATAGCAAAGGTATATGTGCGTTGGGGCCCTCTTAAGTGCTCGTTATTTTATTATGTCCTCCCCCTCCCCCAGCATATAAGACCTTTATTCCACAGTGCCCCCCCCCCCCCCTCTTAATAATAATTCTACGTATATAGACAGTTCATTAAGGCCACCCCAACTATACTGATCTCTAATCTATGTCCATACGGTAATATGCCTCGCGACAGGCCACTAAAGTCCATAAGGGGGTTCCCCTTTTTATAAATAGTACGGCTAACTCCTCCACTTTATCAGTTGACAATCACAAGTTCAAGAATCCTTCCATAAAACACCTGCGAATTTATATACTTATCCACATCTACTTACGCACACATATACGTACAAACCAACACTCACAAGCTTATTCGAACCGTACTCACAACATTAAGCTAAGGTCCATAATTATTGAATAGTGCTATCCAATAATAAATTTATTCGAATCTAGTTTTTAAACATTTTCTTGAACCTATGTTATGACAATAAGCATATAGGTACTACCACATAGAAGTTCAGTTTGAACGAGACTAGTAAGATTTATCTTACGAATACCGTTCCCTAGGTTTCGGATGATTGAGATATACGAATATGTATTTATAAATAAGGTTATTAGATCATACACATACCCCTGCCTACCATTCTATAAATGTAATTTTAATTTTGCGTATTAGCCGTAATTTTATGTCTACATATTACTAGTAATGCCTTCCTATATCTAAGCCTAAGTCGTAGAATATATCTTACTATACTAGTACCTAAATAGATGTACTGTACTACCTAACTAAAATAAACCCATTCTTTTACACTAATTTAATATGGTTTTATCCTAAACTTGTGTCTATAATTAGCTTTACATAACAACTAATTTACAACCTACCTTCTAAAAGATATCTCGATATAGTATGGATTTAAGACTATTATTCCGCCTTTCGGTCTCTCACATGGAAAAGGGAGAAAACAAAACGATCTACCCCTTAGGTTACCGATCCAATTTCCAATCTACCCTCCTTCCAGAAAATTTAATATAGTTCGATGTTATACCAGCATTATTTGTATCATTCACTCCGTGGCCGTGAAATCGTCCTTTAATAACCCCATTTTGTTTAAAAAATAACAACCCCTGAAATCCCAAATGGCCCGGACCCGAGGGGAGTATTCGAAGACCGGCTCTCGTCTGGTCGTAGAGGGGAGGCCCTCCGAGCTTATTATTATGTCCAGTGGCGTTATCCGCCACGTTCTCGATGTCCCAGGCGGAGTCTCCGCTCCTTCTTTTCCAACGTGTTCCAGCGTGGTCAATCCCGGTGACCTTCCTGTCGATCACAATGCGTCTCCTGACCACAACGCCGAGGGTAGGCCACCGCCACCGGAATCCGCACCGCAAGAGAAGAGGAAACGACGGAAGCGTCGAGGTCGTCGCAAAAAGAATGGTGGACATCACCGGGGAGTGGTGCGACTACCTAAATACCTCCGTCCCCAGGTTTAATAACATTTTGATTTTTTGATTTTCTTTTATTAAACATACCTTAATCTCAGTATCTTTGTGTATTTCTGCCTGCTGGCTAGCCTTGGGATCCAATATAACGTTGGTCTCCGTCTACCTTTACTAAAGTGAAAGCTTAGGTATGTACCTTACTTCTCATTCTGTCACCCCTGTTCTTCTGGAATCCATTTTAATGACCTCCCATCCGTTGTACGACAACAAAATGTAGGCTTTTACAAGCCTCCTTTAGTTCTTTATCCTATCCTGGTAACGGCAACACATAATGTAGGAACCCCCCCCTTATAAAAATAATAAAATTATAAATTTGAACTCACGTGGAGTATACCGACATACTCGCCAATTTGAATACGTGAAGGCATGTGTAATCCTAACATATTATTGTTGCCTTTATTATTATTAAACATTAATGATATTTTGTAACCGTTATTAATGTTATTATTAAAGAAAGCTATGCAGAGAATTAATATTATTATTTGGCTGTGATCGTCTAATGGCGTAATCGTCTATTTGGACCCCTCGTTGTGACCGATAATAACCCCAGATCCTAAGAGGTATGGATTCAATCAGTCCCAGGTGTGAAAGAACAAAATCAAAACCCTAATTTTACATTATACCTACATTAAAAGCAATGGCCTATAACTAATCCTTAACCGCAGAACCACTAAGTCCTGATTAGCATTAGACCAGAATTTAAATTACTAAATGCGAGTTTCAGATTAAAATATATGCGATTTATTATCCTAGCGTAGTCGAAGTACCCTAGCCTAAGTCACCCTATTCACCAGCCTAGCTACCTCCTTACAACTCCGAACATGTCTCGTAATAACACGGTTACCCCTCGAACACGATAGGCCTTGAAGTTATAACGACTATGACCACATACCCCTTAAGTGAAGTCGTAATCCTATAGTAATGTATGAAATCGCCTTAAAGGAGAACTCTTAAACGGTAAGTAGTCCATCGATACACTAGTTATCTTGCCCTTAAGTAAACTTGTAACCTCATAGTAATGTAGGAAAATCACCTTAAACGGAAGAACCCTTAGACATATGAAAGTACTAACCGCTAATAAACTCACTGGCTTCCCCTTAACTAAAGTGGAACCCTTAGACATATGAAAGTACTAACCACTAATAAACTCACTGGCTTCCCCTTAACTAAAGTGGAACCCTTAGACATATGAAAGTACTAACCACTAATAAACTCACTGGCTTCCCCTTAACTAAAGTTATACACTTATAATATAACGAAATCATTTAAGAGACAGACAGACCTATTTAATAACTAAATAAATTATTAGCAGGTACGCTATTGCTCCCTTAATTAACCTATAATCTACACAACTAACCTGTCACCAGTTCTCTAGCTTGCGCTTAAGTGAAGGTCGGAACTAATAACAACATATATAAGGCATTAGGGAGACAAGCGGACCTATTAAGTACATAGATAAATTATTAGTAGACTAGCTATCGATCTCTTAAGCGAAGTTATAAAACTGTAATGTAATATGAAAGGTCACCATACGGATGAACTAACAGATTGAATATATATATAGATAAAAACGAATATACTCGCGGCCTGGCCCTTACGTAAATTACACAACCCTCTCAATAACACTTAAGAATGCACCACAGACTGACCGATAAGTTTAGTAATTGCATAAAGAGCCTGTTGACAACCCGTTAACAACCCCTAAGTGAAATTATAAAGTCGTAATGGTATTCGAGAAGCCACCCCAAAGGCAATCTAAGTATATAAAAAGACTACCACTATCCTTACTAGCTTCTCTTCTAATCTAATCTTATAATAATATATGTAGAATCGCCGTAAAGACAACCTACCAAATTAGAAGTAAATGTAACCCTGAAATACATCTACAGCCTACCCTTTAAATAAAGTTATAACATAGTCCTAACCGTAGGTATCCAGAAATCCACATACATTCATGATTATTATTTTACCACTGAAACTCACGCCATCTGTGTAATAATCGTGGAATTACTCGGTCGATCGATATCTTAGCTAACTGTCTAATAATGGAGATATTGAGGAGGTCTTATAGAGGGCGCTAAGGGCGGACGATTTAGTATGGAAGTCTATCTAAATCTACCAATCCTAGTTTCCAGGTCGTTTACGGGTAACCCTAACTGGGAATCATCCAGGAAAATTCACATATACAACCATTCCTTAAGGGTTCGTAAGTTGTTCTATTCAGAATTATTGGGCCCGCCACCGAATTATCCCTTCGGCCAATTAAAGACTAACCGGTCAGACTTTCCATACATTTGCCTGTGCGTCGAAGTGCCCAGCTGGCGTCTCGTGGTCACGTGGGTGCGCAGAGTTCACATTTTAGTCTTCTGCGCAGGTACAGAGTCTAATCGTGTTACTCGACCTTCCTTCGACTAATTTACGTTGGTTCGGTTTTGGTTTAGTATCTCGCGACCCGGTCAGTACGAATTTCGTTCTTAGATCTAAAATTGAATTTATGGTTACAAGCTATGGCGATTATCTACACTAGAATATAAAGTTTATGAAAACAAAACTATAAAATTGAGACAAAACCTAACGCTCGCCTAACTCATACACTAGGTTGTTCCTACTTGATCGCTAAAATGAATATTGAAAATTAATTATGTATAACTTGAATTTGAATAGCCTTAAGGGCCTAGGGTACCGTCTGGCCTTAAGCGGTTGTCAATTGTATCGTACTTGTTATCTGACTGACGTCTTGGAACCTTTAACAAGGAAGGTATATAACGACCAACTCCTGACAGACTCGTAGATAGGTTTAATCAAACTAGCTTACCTTGTGGCTTCGCCCTCCTGTCATTTAGTAATTGAGTTAATAGATAACCTTTATCCTTCGTACACCGTGCCTTAAACTGTTCTTTAGGATAGGTAAGTAGTGCTCCCCGCCAACTCCTACATTTATAACGCTGCGGAGGTGGCAAACAACCAGACGACCATGTATTTATCCTTACTACTATGACTAACTACGGAACTAAAGGGACCATCTCGTTATTATTTGAATATAACCTACGATCGGTCGGTTCGAACCCGAGGCTCCTTAAGTTTAAATAGCCGCTAGTCCGGAGAAGCTATACTCGCCCGAAACATATGCCGTGCAAGCTAAGTTCACAAGAAATAATAAAATAGGTGTGCGATTACGCACATGGTTAAATGGTGAATTGTTCATCAGAGTAATTAAGGCGACAGAACACCTAGTTTGACACACAATAAATATGTTTAAGGTGGATTGTAAGGAAGACATATCCACACTCAGGACCCGGCGCATTAGCCAGATCAAGTAAGGGTTAGCCCTTTCTGAGTGTTTAGAACTTAACGTTTCGGCTTTCCATACAACAATTCAGAGCCTCATCAGTTAGTAGAGAATTGTGTATGATTATACTAATACGTCTTCAACGGGGTGATTCATGGTGAAGAATAAAACAAATCCTGACCCACTAACGTCACCTCATAGCCTGTTAATAAAGTTAGGTCAAATTTGAAGTTCTGTCATCTTTATCTTAAATGGCTTAGTCAAAACATAACTTAAACAATATAAAACAATAAAATAAAGCTTAGATAGTCTAATTAAAATTAGACTCGCTAGATTAATGTCGCGGCCCTGAAAACCATATGAGGTTTACGTTTATTTTTACACAGGAAACAAATATTTAAATATGAACACAATAATACTTAGCTTTCCAAATCTATCCGTCACAGTAATGGGTGGACTGGAGGTTTTATTCATATACGAATTCCTTAAGGAGATCGGGTTAAAAATCCCACATTAAATTTTAGCCGCCCATTACCTAAACGGAATCTAACAGTTCAGCTTCCTTACTCGACGCCGGTGAAGGGTGGAACTGGAGCCAACCCAGATTTAGGTTTTATCAGCCCCCTCACACCCTTAGATTCCTGAAGCCTGCAGTTATCCTAGTATGTCTCTAACATCAAGCCCCAATCTTCCCTAATCTTATAACAAGCCAGACCCCGCTTGAAGAACCCCTACTGTGATTGCCCCGTCCTCACCTACCTCTATCTACCAAGGGTCTGCTTGCTTTGGGGGTCACCCATACCGCAACGCAACAAGACATCGGGACTAAAATGATTGAGATAGTAAGTAGCGGATATAGAGATATCATTAACATAACCATCAATTACATGTAACATAACTGTACCATTCTAATGAGCGTCTACCAAAGCGTGTAGGATTTTCATCAATGAAGATACATATACACAGGACAGGATTCACACAAGGGTTGCCTGCCAAGTCATGTAAGCATGCCCCGTCACCTCGAGTCCGATCAAAGCGCGAAGTCGATGCTCAGGACTTGCGTAGGGCTTTCATCAATAAGATATACATATACACAGGACAGGATTTACACAAGGGTTGCCTGCCAAGTCATGTAAGCATGCCCCGTCACCTCGAGTCCGATCAAAGCGCGAAGTCGATGCTCAGGACTTGCGTAGGGCTTTCATCAATAAGATATACATATACACAGGACAGGATTTACACAAGGGTTGCCTGCCAAGTCATGTAAGCATGCCCCGTCACCTCGAGTCCGATCAAAGCGCGAAGTCGATGCTTAGGACTTGCGTAGGGCTTTCATCAATAAGATATACATATACACAGGACAGGATTTACACAAGGGTTGCCTGACCTTAACCCTAATCTTAAACGATTTCTTAACTAATCAGATCAGAGCCTAATTACGGGGTTTCTTCCCACAAAGTATCACAAAATTTACAACATCATGTTAAGAGACGCCGATCCCGGCAGGAGCCCTTTTCTCCACTAAATTTTCTGCAGAAATCGGCAATCTCTTTTCCTTTAAGAGTACATAGCCAACAATGTCAACAAACTACCTCTGCATTTTTAATAAGCAAGGGTTTTTCCCTTCTCTACTCCAAATTTACAACTAGAATCCCAACCAAAAAGTCAACCACTTTCAATTTTCCCCAACCAACCCTTCACTTTAACCAAGGTGGCATCTTACACGGTCCCTTACACAGTCCTTACGCCATGGTATAAAGGAAGTCCCTCACAAAGCCCCATAGTACAAACCCATCAATAATAAGTTGACATTGCTAGCCTCAGTTCTCACAAAAGACACTTACTGATATTTGATGTAGGCGAAACGTGCACGGCGTCGGTATTAAATTTCTTCAAATCTTTGTTCGTCCTGTCCTTCCCGCTTCCTCAGGAATCTCGAGCACGGCCAGCCTCTCGGTACGACGACAGTGGAAAAGGGTGCCGCAACTGACGCCTATCGCTTATAACCGTTCTCCCCTCCCCCCCGATAGACGCGGCCTGAACACGTGGCGTGTCTAGGGATTGTGGCGCCAGTTAATTTCTTCTTTATTTTACTTCCACGTGTACCCACGTGCTTCGCATTTTAGTGGCCAGTTACTTTATAGTAATAATCGAACAATCATATCGAAATCGTCACCCGATTCTACTAAACTCTTTACCTGCCGAACTAGTTTCTCCGCTTCTTTGTGACTCGATTATACAGCTTCGATTAATTTACACATTGAAGGCTCGTCGTAAGCGGCGCGGAGCCTACTCTACTATCCCTCTCGCACCCTACGATATTTATAACAATTAACTGAAAATAATCGATCGATATTCTCCATATATTTTAACCTCCTGGTTATCTGCTACTTTACGAATCGGTCGTATTTAACGAGTAATTATTTTTCTTTGTGTTGATGATTTTAGGATCCCACTGCGATTTACGCCTTATGGCGTAGATATAAATATATTAATCTAAGACCGGTGAGGACATCCGGGCCACTTACTCACTTAATGTTTCATCGATCTCGATAGTATTCGATTGGTATGAATTACGAAGGTGATTGATCTAATTTATATTTATTATTAATGAATCCCATTTTCTTTAATTTACCTGTTCTCTTAAGACTTAATTTAGCAAATCAACACCGTGTCGTGGGGTCCGGATTGCTACAACTCTCTATTAAAGGCTTGGGTCCACTACAATGCCCAATAAACACCTACTATCATGAGATTAAGTCTCACAGGTTTATGCCTTAATTATGAATTTTTGGTTTTTTTCTTAAATATGTCATTGTCTAACTTGCTTCTGGCCAAATTTCATTCTAGGTTAACGGGAAGTTCCCCATAGGTTTTGATTTATTTGTGAATGCCAAAATATGCGATAAAATAGGCCGTATTTCGGTCGTATTTTACAAGCTTTTATTTAGTTTCACCTGTCCCGATGTTTGTCATCAAATCTTGCAAATTAAATTTGATCCACTTCCCGGTTACCGATTGACCTAAAATTTTGCATACATGTGTAAATTGCGTGGCAATACAATATTATCATGACATGGTGCTGATCTGATGGTGGAGCTCATCGAGTTTGGGCTAGTTTGACTCGTCTTGACGAGTTGTTTGTCTTTCAATGGTATCCAGGGTCTGATGATGGAGCTGAAAGGTGGTCGTAGGAACTCTGTAATGAAACGACGCAACCCCATCGAGTTTCGGCTCGTTTGATTTGTCTTGCGAGTAGTACAGAAAACTTTTAAAAGTAAACAAATAAAATGTGTTTGTTGGCCCTCTAACTTTATCATACCGAGTATTTTGGTCAAAGAGTCATCTCGTCGCGTCGGGGGACTGCTATATAAATAAAATGAAATTACAATACAAATCAAAAGAAGCTTATTAATGATGATTGGATTTTTGAAGGGTTGGCAACGTTCGAGTGATACCCCAGGTGTTACAAGCGTCCATAGGCCACGGTGACCGCTATCATCAGGCGGAGCGTGTGCTTGTTTGTCACAATAGTGGTATAAAAAAAAAATTATAAAAAAAAACTAATAAATCTTGAATGTAGGTATTCAACAGTAATGAAAATATTTCTTTAGCGGTCACCCATTACATTTTGAATTTAAATTGACTTAAACCTTAACAAACCTTGATGACATTTACAATATTACGTGATATATATTATGTTCTTATATATATAAAGCAAGTGTTAGTAACATCCATATAATCCTACTAATATTACTAAACGAACTATATAGGTACAGCTATTTTTGGATGTTCGAACTTTAGTCTTAAGCCGGTGACAGTAGACACAGTAGCTAGAATAATAAAAGGATTACATTCCAATGCTCAATGGGTAGATCGTTTAAGTCATTACACACATTATTAATCGATTACCTCTATGTTTTCAGATTTATGGAAGTTAGCCCTAGTTATAGGTACCCATACCAAATAATGTCCGAACTACGACCAATCAACCTGTTACCTAACATTTCTAAGATCTTGGAATGGGTACAATAATAACACTTTTAGATTCTTTGCGTGCGTTTTACTCATCATAAACATCTCGTTACATTTGTCTTACTTATTACGGATTCGATTTTTATCAAAAAAATGATTTTAACAGTTACGTAAGTCATAGGGCAGAAATAGTTGAAATAAATCAAGCCAACGGTGACAAAATGTCCTCTCAGGAGTTCCTCCGAAGAGGAGTTTCCCAAGGCTAAGAATTGAGCATTAAACCCATGGTAATTTTTTACTTCTCTGCAACACAACAATCTTACATGAAAAAAATTATAATGGACAGGGAAAAATCCTTTTATACACAGATGATATTCAGATATTCAGATATTGGTGTAAAACGGTAATTTTACTTTAAAAAAATATTTAACGTAATATTTTACACCATACAAATACACCATTACAGAACGTAAACAAAAGATTTAGACCAATTCAGACAAATGAATAACAGGAAACAGCAATTTTTTTTAATGAAAATATTGCCAGCCTAACAAAAGTACTCCCAAAAACTAACGCTACATTGAGTTCATAATATTTTTGTGGTTACCTATTTCAATGCGCGACCGCACAATTTTAGGGATGTGAAATGAGAAGGGGAGAGCATTGATATTTTTCCCTTCCTGAAGTAATAAATAGTTAATATAAAATACTAATTTAAAATTTGGATTTACAACTTCAGCATTTTTATAGATGTACATAAAACCATAAGTTAAAAACCATAATTTTAAATATGCATAAAAATCATTATTCTAACATAGGGAAATGTCGTAATATATAATAACATATAAATAAAGGTACTATGCCATAAGCGAAGCAGTAAATCATTATTGTCATAAAATCATTTTCAATAAGTAAATTGTACAAATATATATAACTTACAATGAACTTTCAAGGTTTCATTTTTAAATACTATTTGCATCAGAATCATTATTATTTCAGCTGCTCGTATTTGTAATTTAGATTACATATTACAAAGGTTGCTGTTTTACAAGTACTGCGACACGGTTCAACGACCAGTGTTGCCAGCAAACTTTTTTCAAGCCCACTAGATGCAGATCCTAAAACCACCCGAGTTTCTAACGTATAATATGAAACAATATGAAAAAAAAATATTTTTTAATAAAAAATAAAGGTAAACTGAGGCAATATTCAATAAAAGTAAATTTTGTAAAAACAAGAAACCAAAAGGAATTATGAAAAAATATTTTATTTTGAATCTCCTTCTTCTTCGTCTGAATAATACGTTTCGTGCAGAAGATATGTATTATTCAGAGGATGACGTATTGCTATAATTTTCAGTCCCAAAAGTATAAGTTTCATTAGCAAAAATTATTTTAAGCACTTATTCAAAAAGAATATTGTTTTTCCATTCCTGCGAGTGTAAAATCCTGCGCAAATACTTAAAATTGATGACAAATTATGTTTAGAAAAATATTTAATCCCATTCATTTTTATCATCAAGGCAGTCTTGAATTTTGCAATAAGCTTTTTCGACCAGTTTCTGTTTTACAAAATTTTTGAACTTTATTAAGTTTAATTGACATTATTCTGCAGGGATCTACTATAAAAACGGATACATTGTGCTGTTAATGATTTATGTATTTTCTTAAGCCTTGTGTGGGTCAGAGCACGTTTGTGTCTATTTCGAGTATTACTATTATGAATATCGCTTATATTTTTAAAACAATCAATATTTTCATGAACATAAATTAAACTAACTAAAATATACTGAGATATTAAGGATTTGTATCTTGTTTTCCAAAAAAATATCTCTTAACGAGTGTCTATGGGATAGATTGTATATTGATCGAACACAGCAGCACAAAGATTGTTTGAATATTAGCTGCATGTTCCCATAGTAAAATCCTTTAATATAATCGTTCCTTTGGTGTGAAGTGGAATAAAGGAATTGTTGGGAATATACTTGATTACACAGGAAGGAGATAAACAAAGCAAACATTAAAGTTAATATCACTCAGTAAATAGATAAACTTTGTGATAACAAAAGAAAATAAATCTGTTGCCTGAGTACAATTGCAAATAAGAGCAGCTGAAATAATAAGTATTTTGATGCAAATAGTATATAAAAATGAAACCTTGAAATTTTGCTATTGTATGTAATGTATAGTTGTACAATTGGCTTATTGAAAAAAGATTTAATGACAACAATGATTTATGCGAGCAGAATGTTATTTAAATAGTGTAAGCGGGCGGTATCAATTTTTACAGTAGGTAATTCATTTGTTATACGACTTACCACAATAGGTTGTATAGTAAACCGAATCGAATCGTCAAAGCGGGAGCGGACGGTTAAACAGGTGACTCCTTGAATAGGATTTGTGACGTCACCTACTCCTGACACGAATTTATTTTGTGGCTCAGAAATATGTAGATTAAGCCTTTTGCAGCAATCTAATGTAATTAAATCCTTCTGAGACGCGCCGTCTAAAATCACACGCAAAATAAAAACATTATTTTATTTATCTACCACGTTAAGTTTAGCTGTACCAAGCAGGACATACGAGGTAGGGCGTTGGTTTTGTGTAGTGGGAGATAAGGCGGGACACTCATCAACAGCACATAGTGACACCGCAGCTGTGTAGTTAGAAAGCTGCATATCCGTATTATTATTGCTACTGCAATCACTGCTGCTAATAGACATGGAATCATGCGAATTGGTAACTAATGAGGTCACGTTATGATTATGAACGTTATGATTTTGAAAATGCAACAAAGTGTGATGTTTACACGAGCACGTACGACACTTTGTTTCTGATTTACAGAACCGAAGAATATGTTTTTGACTTAGGCAATTAATGCAACATTTTTTCGATTTTACAAATTCAAATCGGGCATGTGGGGTTAACGATATAAATTGAGGACATAAATATAATTGCAAGTGATCATCTTTTCCACAAGAAACGCACTTTTCCTGATCCTGTATATTCACAAATGTTTTAAAATTGTTGTTTTGTGAGCGCTGCGCGGGCGCGGGGCGCGGGGCGGTCCCACCGAAGGTGAATTAACAAATTTCCGTGAATGTGAAGACTTAGAGCTATGAGTAATAATATCATTTGAAGTAATATAAATACGGTGCAGTATATGCGACTGATTGCGAACGAAGTCAACAAACTGAGTGCAAGTGGGCATGTTAGTATTATTTAATGACATTTCAAATGCCTTCGCTGTTTCTGAGCCAACTTTTTTTGAGCCAATATGAATAAAAATAAAATCTTCTAAATTTTCAAATTTTAAACGTTTAAGTGCCGAAGCAATATTCAAAAATTTGTCAATTAAATTTTCTAAGCTATAGGGCGAATTTTGATCATCTGCGGTTAAATTTAATAATTTATCGAGATATGAAGTGGCTAGCGTACGTTTGTTATTATACTTTGTGATAAGTGTATTCCATAGAACACTGTAGTTCTCGGCGGTAGGTAAAATGCCATCAAAAAGAGTTAATGCCTTGTCTGTCAGCTTGCCCACTAAGTACTGAATCTTTTCACCATCGGTAAGATCGATGTTTTCGTGAACCGATTTTCTAAATGATTCATAGAAAAATGGCCAAGATTCAATATTTTCATTAAAGGAACAAAGCTCAAGACGCGGTAATTTTGTGGTAGGCTTCGACCTTTCTCCTTTGAGCCGTGAAAGGTTGCCCGCCAAATTTTTACCGTTTTGGTCACTGTGCGACGTTAACTTGTTTTGTTTACATTTAATTTTGGTGTAAAGTTGCTCAAACGAAACAAGTGAATTATAATTAGGCGGTGGTGCGTCGGGTACTGTTGATAAGTAGTCATTACGTTCATCCATGACGCTAATGAAGTCTTTGCGAACCAATTCTATCGAAAAACTACTAGCGAGAAAGTTTTCAACACTGTCGGGACAACTATCGTCTACCTTGGACATTGAATCAAAAATTGTTTGTGCACATCCATAATAAGCAGACAATTTGGTTTGCAATTGCTGCAATTTGCGGTCACCTAGGCTGTGTTCGCCTTTAGACATTTTAGGTTCTTATATCAGTGAATTACGCGAATGTAAAATTAATAATGCGAAATAACTATGACGGTGCGGTGCGGGAAGGTCAGGTAACCAACCATCCGGCTCGAAGGACCAAATTTATGATGATGCTGGTTCAAAATATAGCTCTGGCTGGCTAACCTTATACGAAGCCTAAATCATTATTGTCATTAAATCTTTTTTCAATAAGCCAATTGTACAACTATACATTACATACAATAGCAAATTTTCAAGGTTTCATTTTTATATACTATTTGCATCAAAATACTTATTATTTCAGCTGCTCTTATTTGCAATTGTATTCAGGCAACAGATTTATTTTCTTTTGTTATCATAAAGTTTCTCTATTTACTGAGTGATACTAACTTTAATTTTTGCTTTGTGTATCTCGTCCGTGTGTTATCAAGTATATTCCCAACAATACGTCGGCGCTGCGAGCAGTATATATAACTGGGAGGCAGCGGGCGATACTCAATTAATGTTGCAGTTAAAATTTTTCAACATGAAATCTTCACTGTACTTACTCGTTCTGTTGGTAAGTTTTTAGTATATTTTATTATCTTTAAGTAAAAGTTTCCAATAAACTTGTGTAAATTAAATTTTTGGGTTTTATCCAAAGTTAATACTGGTAATTGTAAGTTGATAATGATACCTTAGGATCTGCAGGTTCATTGAGGTTTATCATTTTGCTACAAACTTTTTTCATGTTTTTTTTTTATAATATTGGAACCTGTGTTGTTAAAGACATGAACCGAATTAGTATGGAGCTTGGTAAACAGTAGTTTTTTGCTTGTTAGTTGTGAAGCAGTCTTTTAGAAACCAGTTTTCACTGCTAATATATTCATAAGAAGATATAAAAGGTCTTAAATGTTTATCTCAATATTTTTTTCTCTTACAAATGCTTTTTAATTAAGATTTTTGTAAATTGCAAGAACCGTCTTTTGTTTGTAAGACAAGTTAAATTTATATCTGCAGCGTTAACCAACAATAAGATGGGATACCGTATTACATCAACCTATGAAACAAACTGAAATTATTTTCATTATATCAACATCGGTCTAAAGTCTGATAAAGTCTTAACTGCATACACAGCATAGCTTTGTCTATTGGCTAGGTAATGAATATGAGGGAGGGGGGACCCTATTGAAGTTTGAAGTCCAGCATAATACCGAGAAAGAGTGTTTGAATCAAAAAAAAAAACAAGTTTGAATTTGTCTGGATTTGGATTAGACAAAATAAATTTTACACTTTTAGCTAATTAGGCGTATTCATAATTTGAGATAACGCATTATTCAGTTCCTCATAATATGCCTTATGTACATCACATAACAAAGATGTGTCCCCGACAATTTAAACACTGCTGCTAATGCTCCCGGGACGACATTAGATGACAATGACTTGGTAGGTACATTGTTTAATAGGTTTAATAAGTGTAACGTATTTGTCTTAACGTACCTACTTCCTAGGAGTTGAAATCTAAAATGACTTTGTAAAAACATAATCAATAAACACGTAAGATGAAGTAACTCAAGTGACATTCCTCTCTCAGGTCGGACTCGTGATGATGTCCATCGTGAACGCCGAAGAAGAAACGACTACGAGCACGGACTCCACGATTCTAGATTCCAATACCACAGACACCTTCGACGCAGGTCAGTTTATAACCGCCGAAAAAAAAGTCGACGTGTATAAGTATGTATTTTTTTTTGTCTCACCACGCAGATACTCTGTAGATACTGGAGTATAGTGTTTTTACCTACTATATAAATATATAAATCGATTTTGACGAAACTTGATACAAGCACGAGGTTCTGATGACACTACAACATACCTAATGGAGACCTGGACATGGAACAAGAAGTTGGGAGAATTCCCAACGGGCAGCTACTTTGTTTTTGTGCTTATTTCATTCATGTTGCTTGATGAGAACTTTTGGCCTAGTCATAAAATTCTAAATATCGTTTTCACAATCGAGCGGAATTTTTGCAGCATACCTTCGAGCCACAAAAATTAACTATAGAAACATTTACCAAAAAGTTAAACCGATATAAAGAGATACTGAAAATCGAAAAACAAAGCTAAATGCTAATGCTTTTATTTCACTTGGCTTTGTTTTATATGTTACGTTTTGTTAAGAAGTTTTTATAATAATTTACATTTAGAATAATCTTTATCTAAATATATATAAATCTCGTGTCACAATGTTTGTTCTCAATGGACTCCTAAACTACTGAACCGATTTTGATCAAACTTTGTAAATATCTGTTATTTGATCCAACTTAAAAGATAGGATAGTTTTTATCTCGATATGTCAAGTGCGAGCCGGACTCGGGCACTATAGGTAAAAACCAACTTTCGCCGGGTACAGAGGGACGGCAGCGGAACAACGTTCGCCGGGACAGCTAGTAATTATATAATTCTACTATACGTGTGTATGTCACTGTTCTCCTCCTAAACGGCTTGACACATTTGAATGTTTTTTTTTTGTATGCGTTTGGGTGGCGCCCTGGATGGTTAAGATTCACAAATCAGCCCGGCAGATAGCGCTGCAGTCGGTATCATTGAGGATAACGTCTGCCCGGTCGGCTAGTTTCATATATTAGTTTATTTCACTGATTTTATTTTGCTTATGCTTCTTATGAATATATGTTATCATACAAAAACGTACAGAAATAATGATTAATTGATATTAAAATCATATCTTGAATGAAATATATGAATTAAAAAACGTTTTTGCCGTTTGTGATGTCATCAATCCTTTAATCAATCAAATACTTTAAGTACAAACAGTTTAATTTTTTTTAAAATCAAGAATCAACAGTTTTCTATTGTGGAATTAATATTTTTCTTTATGATCTATCCCAATTAGCACATTAGCTTGAATTATATGCGAAAACAAGCTATATTACAGTCTAATACTGTAATTTAGCTGGAATAGTGAATAAAACGATTACTTTATCAGCTGGATTTTGTACATTTTTGCATGGCACAGCACACTAATGACTGCTTAATGGAAAAAATTCAACATATTGCATTAGTGTAGAATTTGAAATCACTTTTGTCCAGACTTTGGCAACATATAATGCTACTAGCTGATTTAGAAGACTCAAGGCTCAAACGGCTGCTGAACGCGAAAAAAAACCTCTTTTATAATGCCACGAGCTGTATTAAAGAATCGAATATTACCATTGGATTCCATTCTAATGCTATTAATTTGCTTGATAGTAGCTGATTAGCAATAGTTCTCTTAGTAATTGCTAGTTGCTACTTGTAATGGTAATGGCTTGGGCCCGTCTTCAACTTTGCCGGTTTTTATTATTTATACTAGTAATACTTTAGAACTCACGCTATAATCCCTGTTTCAAGCTTGTATGTGTTACTGTTTTTACGATAGAGCGAAAACTAATATGTGTTTTTTGTATCGGACCATCCTTAATTTTTTTTATTATTTGTTAGATAATCCGCCATTATAACATATATTCAGGCTTCTACCCATTTGTCTAAATGATAAAGCCCTTTAATTGTCGGACAGGCAGACGGCGTAGGCTTCGAAATTAGGGCTCCGTTGGCACCCTTCAGATACGGAACTCTAAAATGAGAAAGCCGATTTTGTAAGTCTGTAATTATATGGAGGGTAATCTCCGGAGCTACTACAAAAATTTGTAAAAATCTTTTAATATGCATTGAGATGCATTATTTCTGACATACGCTATTTATAATGTATGTAAGGGAGGAACTATAGCAAAACAACGTGCGCCAGGTCAGCTAGTATAGTAATACACAAGGGCGTACCCTGCCAGCTTTTGGGCTAGGGGGGGGGGCAGACTTGGTACAAAATGTTGTTTTCATGCGGCAAAAATGGCATTGTTGGCACTTACTTCATTATTAGTATTAAAAGCGTCACACTTGTACAAAACTATAAATAAAATCTACTATTCTCAGTGTTATGTATTCTTTTAAGCCATGGGCTTTAAAGATAGTATCTGTGAAATTATTTACGAAAATTCAAATAAAATAATAATAATAATTTTTAGTCAAACTAAATTTAAAAAAAAAAACTTTTTGTGCTACTAAGTGTAACATATAAATCTTTTATTTATTTTAAATGGTGTACTATTGCTGCATCTCGAATTACACAAAATCTTTGTATACACTGGCTGGTACCTACTCGTAGTAATTTTTGGTCCTTATTGAGATTCGAACAATATAAATCGAATAACTGGCATCAATTGGCAGAAATTTTTGAGGAAAAAAATCAATTCAGTTCCACCACAAAGAAATAGAATACCATGTTTTCAATCATTATTCAATAAGACTGGCACTTAAGACTGACATTTTGTCTACGAGGCTGTGTCTTATTTTGTTCCAATTTTTGAAGTGAAAACTTCTTTAGCGACGTTGTGCACTTTTTTTGGTATGGGTAAAAAATGATAAACTCGCGTCAGGTCACGTGTCCTAATCGTGGAAATTCGCAAGACGGAAACCGTAATGCCACGCCTATTATAATTTTTATTTTTGGTATTCGCGATTATCAGTAGTACAGGGAGGTTGGATATGGAATTTTAATTCTATGACAGATTGCGATGTCAAATATACTACGTCAAAAAAGTAAATAAACAAACATTATTATTTCTTGACAATTTGATATTGTCTTGTGACATATTTGAGTGTTAAGCGCGAATCGTGTGTAAAGGTTTTCACTTCTGCCGGCACTCCCGGAGTGCAATTCGTTTTTTTTTTTATTATATTTAGCAGCTAGCTAAACGACCGTGTCAAATGTGTTTCTTTTATATATTTAAATACGACATTAAGAAACACAATACATGGCTATTTTGAATAATTATTGTGTACATTTTCATTTGTTCATTATTTTCTTAATAACTATTATCAGATATTTACGCAATAAGGATACGCCAAATGTTAATCCATAATTTGTGATGAGTCTGTTATAGAAGTACAGTTTTATAAATATCTTTCGTCTCTATTTATAAATGTAGCAAAAATAAAAAAAATGCACAATAAAATCTTATGGACCTATTTACGAGCATTTCTTTGAGCAGTGATTTAAAATAAAATTGGTACTTCAATACTCTTTACATCAAACTTGAAATTTCCAAACACAAAATGTTTTTTTTTTTCGAATGATTTCAATAGCTGAAAAATTTCATCAAATTTGCCTCTCTCTACTCTGTGACAGACGGACGGACGATCATGATAGTGAGTTCTGTTTTTTTCTTTTATGGTACAGAAACCTAAAAATATAGAAAAACTGTGTGCCTACTAAAGTTTTAAAAAAACTTGAAAAGAATATCTCTACCGTAATTCTAATGGTCATCCTAGCAATACACTCAAAGCGATTTAAAGGTCAAAACATTGGTCCTCAAAAAACTATACTGCGCTCTCCAGTGGTATATATAAGCTTCTTGCAAATAACTATTACAATAGTTATTTTATATTAAATAAAAGTATATTATAGTATATTAAAAAGTATTTTTTTTTCAAATATTTGAGCATAAACAGTCAAATCTTCTATACCTTGTAAAATATAGCTTAAGTTCTGCGACAGCTGTCAGAATAACATACTTAGTACTGGGACGATATTGATAATCGATTTTAATTGCCAATTATTGTTGATATTATATGTGTTTTTAAATCTTTTTTTCTTTTATTGAAAAATAAAATAAACTCTTCTTACTCCATCTCTTTTTTTTTACCTTTTTAGGGTTCCGTACCGTGTCTGTCCGTCTATCCGTCTGTCTGTCATTCCGACCTTTAAAAGGCTCCATCTTTTAGACCGAAATAGGAAGAAGCCTGAATTTTTCACCGAGTATGTGTTATTACACCAGGCTTCTACCTATTATTATAGGGAATTATCTATCATATGAAAAAAGTAAAATTTTAGGGATAATATAGATAATATAGATACCCATACAAGAAACACATTTTCGTTGTTTTTGCTTTATTGTTAAAACAGCGATACATACGTACTTCAAACATGCAGAGAAAAATAGTGTGAACTCTAAAGTATAACAACAAATAACAAAAATCGGCTTAGTGTGGGACGGGCTAAAGCAATTACCATTTTACAATTCATTATCGATACAGCACCATCTAGGTTATTATTATGAGACACAGTAACACATTTTTTTGTTGGAAACTATATTCAAAGTAAAGTAACGTCAAGCTTGGTCAGTACTTGGATTGGTGACCGCTTAGCGGCATACTTTTTGTTTTTTTATTTTTCGATAATTACGTAAATTTACATGCGTGATATTAACATCGGTCAAGTGCAAGTCGGGCTAGCGCACCGTGGGTTATGTACCACAATTTACGTATTTTACGAACAAAAACAAAAAAAAGCCACTTAGCCATCACCCTTCCAATCACGGACCAAGCCCGACTTTGTTAAACTTTAAATTCGTTTTCAACAACAGAATGTGTAACTGTTTAGTAACTCTTAATAACATAGTAGCTTTAACGTGAAAACAGTAACATATACTCGATTCAATCATGCAGCTGTAGTGTGTGTGAGCTCTACATTAAAACAACAAATAATAAAGTTACAGCGCAATCTAACTTATTATTAAGAGAAACAGTAACACATTTGTTAGTTGGAAACTATGTTCAAAGCAAAGCAACGTCGGGCTTGGACAGTACTTGGACAGGCGACTGATTAGCGACGCATTTTTTTTATTTGTTTGTATTTTTAAATTACGTAAACGTCCAACTAGCACTTGGCTGGGTTTTACTGCATCTTTGTGTGATATCTTAAGAATGTTGTGTTTTTGTTTATTAAATTATTTCTATATATCTACAGGCCCATCAGATCACTGGAAATTGGGCACAGCGCAGGTAAGGATTTAAATGGATGGAGTAAGTTAAGTGACTGAATGAAAAATTATACTTTGTATCTCTCCCGAAGACGGTTACAGTTTACATGCAGCAGTACGCAAGATGATGCTAACCTAATCACACCTTTAACACTATAAAAATGCTTATTAAAATATAAATTTACTTAGTAGGTAGTGTCGACTACCGACGGATATGCACCCCACCATGTTGCCCGCTTCTGACTGAGTTTTGTACGTTTATACACCAGCGGATTTATTTTAATTCTTGAGAATATATTAGCACTGGCTAAATTAAATGTTACAAAACATTAGTCATTAGAAACACATTAAAATGTTTAAATGGATTAAATGTCCGTCTTCCTGTGGTAAATCCAGTCAACCTCAGCGTATTCAGCTGATTGATCACGACCGGCTTCGTCAATTCCATTGGACTTTGAACAACGAGGAAACCGCGGTTTGTTCCCGCGGGAACAACAGCAGCCGAGCTGCGAGTTTAACTCGGTTAGAGTCTGCCGCTTTCGCGCCGCCGCGCCGCCGCTGCCTGCACGGCATGCTGGCGATAGTGCCGCAAACATCAAAGTACCCATAACATACAAGTAAAACAACCCGAAAATAAGAATTACTTCAAAGAATGGCTTCTCATTAAAAATACCGTTTTACTGCGAATGATGTTAGACAGTAACAGCGTAAAACAGGTGGAAAGGATACAAAATTATTAGATACCGCTGTGGCTCATTTCCGAAGAGTTAAAAAGCCTATAATAATAACACAAATGCAACAATATGTATACATTTTGAGTCATTTTATGGACTAATTTGCAAGTTCTGCGGACACAAACTGACGAAAGATGATTTTTTATATATAGGTAAAGATAAGAAAGGTATAATGTACATATGGTAACTTTAGACACATACATGTATAGGAGTCCGCCTTTTATGTGCAATTGCTTTGAGCGACAAGTTTTCGCAATGATAAACAATCATCATTTTGAGTTTAGTAATATTTACTGCTCCTTACTTTGTACGTCTACCCCATGATTTTATGAAAAGTTCTATTTTAATTTAAATAGTTGATTTATAGATGTTAAGAGGATACACTTGATTGATCAGTAAATGTCAAAAACAAATGAGAAATTCTTTGGTATAAAGCCCGCTGCGAGGCGCCGAGAAGTGTATCCTCTTAAGACATCATCAAAAAGACGTTCACGTTGTGTAAGACTCGGTAGTACCAACATATCGTTCTGTGATTAGAATATCTGTGAGTTGAAGTGAGCATTTCTGCTAAAAACGGTTACTTTACACTAAAACCCACAGATATTATTTAGAAACTAGATAAAACCTTCTAAAAAAGCTTATGACTAGTTTTATATTTGCAATATTTGGTAGACATTCGTTTTCTACGAAGAGAAAATTGAGGATATCTAATGGCGGAGCTAGTGGGCTGTAAGAGGGCCCTTAAATTAATCTGCCAAGTATTCTAATATTAGCATAACGGTATTGTTGTTACAATATAGCCACCATGATTTAAGTTGTAGCTATAGCATTATAACGTTACATTTATATTTCCTTGGCGACAGTATACAATTTCCTATTAAAGCGTGTTTTAATTTTGTTTAACTATTATTATTTTTGCGTTTACTTTGTCATCTGTCATCCGTTCGTTTTGCATTGGTGTTAAAAATATCAAAATTTTATCATTAACAAACTGTCATGCGTTTACGATATTTTTCTCACTTTTGCCACCGAAAAATGAAACATTACACCCATGTCTGGAGGTACGGTTTTTGTGTTAATCGGTCAAACTGCATATATATATATTCATTGTTTATGGTAGTGTGGCTGCTGGACTAGAAACTATATATATACAAATGATGTCATCAACATTTTCTCAAACAATTACTAACACATTTAAATATTTAAAAAAATCAAGCAATAACTGATTTCTATTGTAATGTTAAGATTTTTGAAGTGAAAACTTCTTTAGCGGCGTTGTGCACTCTTTTTGGTATGGGTAAAAAATGATAAACTTGCGTCAGGTCACGTGTCCTAATCGTGGAAATTCAATCAGAAAAAATTAAGCGCGAATCGTGTGTAAAGGTTTTCACTTCTGCCGGCACTCCCGGAGTGCAACTCGTTTTTTTTTATGTTTTAGGCTCCGACGTCGACTTAGAATTTTGAGAAGAAATTAAATTAAATTATATTTAGAAATTAGAAGGTTTGAAAATTATTTACCGTTCAATACATACATACTGCTACATTTTGTAGCAGTGAATCAACTTTTTATATTTTAGAGACACCTATCACAGGATAAAACTTTAAAATTCTAGACACTTAAATTGACTTTCAACCCTAACTTATTTCTATTAGCTTGATTGACGGATACAATATATGTAGGTAATTAATACTTGTTGACTTATGTATTTTCTTTGCCTTGCCATCGGATGACAAAAATGTGGTGTGTCAACATGTAAATAAAAATGTAGTTTATTTTTAAATTTAAATGTCATGAAGTATGTCGTGTATGTCCTCCTCCAATTCGGTTCCCCATCGAACACTCCTCCCGACAGTAGAACCCCGACGGACTGGGATAAATTTGGGCAATTACTCGAAAACCCCAGCTCGCCACATCTAGATCCCAATAATATCTCTTCCGCGAACAATATAAACGTGGCTATTTACTCACACACTAGCCACCTTACCGCCACCGTTGGCGAGTGCTCAAGACAAGTGCCGATTGGTGACTACCATCACTTAATCCTGCCTCAGCACATCAGGTCACTAATAACTGAGCGTAAGGGTCGGCTAATACCGAGACGCGACGCGACGAGACCCGACGCAACGCGACGTGAGCAACTTGAAGCGGCTTATAGTTGGGCCGCGCGGCGCATCCCAACGTCGCGCGGCGCCTCTTCAAGCCTCTTTACGACGCGTCTCGATATGAGCCGACCCTAACGCACTACCGAAAACAAAACTCGCTTCAACGACTTACTGTGCCGTGTACGAACAGCTGTAGCTGAGCTTCGCGCCCAACGTTTTGGTGATCTGATGGAGAATATCTTATCTTCTCATCTAGCTTATTGGCGCCTATCCAGATTATTGAAATCAGACACCTTCAACTCCCTCCTTTCGTCAACTCGTCCCAACAACGTTCCCGCGTTCAATTACGACGAAAAAGCGGATTGCCTTGCATCTAGCCTTCAAGCCCAATGTGCCGTAAGCACACAAACTTTCGACCCCGATCACGTGCGAGAGGTAGACGGTGAAGTGGAGCGCAGAGCTTCTCTGTCCCTACAGGATCCTCTGCCCCCCGTTACGGTCGATGATGTCAAACAGGTCATCAAAGACCTACGCCCCCGTAAAGCCCCCGGCGCTGACGGTATCTCTAACGATATCCTAAAATTACTTTTCCCCTTCTCTGCCTTCTAGTAGCCATCTTCAACGGAAATCTTCTCAATGGAAAGATGCAATTGTCATACGCACTAATTGTGAGGGAAAGCTCATACCGAACCTTCTTCCTACCGCCCTATAAGTTTACTAAAGGCCCTTTGCAAACTTTACGAACGCCTCCTTCTCGCTCGCCTACGGAACGTTATAGTCTCCAAAGGAATCTTAATCGACGTGCAGTTTGGCACCAAACACACGTGCGTCCAGCCAGTATTAGGTAAGCCTCGTCACACGGGCGCTGTCTTCTTCGATGTAGCGAAAGCCTTTAGACAAAGTCTGGCACAACGGTTTAATTTATAAACTGTACAACTATCAGCCTCGTACTCATCATACGAGACTATTTGTTGAACCGCAGCTTTCGCTATAGAGTCGAAGGCACCCCCTCTACGACGACGACGAACGACATCCCTAAAACGTTAGGTACCCAATGAGCGCTCTTCGCGGACGATACCGCTATAACAACCAGAAGCGGCTCATCCTAAGGAGCGCTGGTGCAGTGCACTCCCAAAAATAATTATCTACTTAAGAAACAGTATGTTTTAGATTTTACTTAAAATAAATAATTATTATGCTTCGATTACTCTTAATATTAAAATAGAATTTCATTAAAAATATTTTGTACACACACACAGTTAAGATTTAGATTTTGTTAGATATAGTATGGAATTCCACTGAGGAGAGGTTGTCACTAAGTGAAGCGCTAGCAATTGCGCTTCTATGAAACGAATTTCAGTTCAAAGTCTGGAGGTAAAATCGGTAAAAAAGTTGGACACAGTCTCATACGTGAAACAGAAAATTTTGTATGAATAATTAGCAAAATGTTGAGCGCCGCTCCTGGGCTATGATGCCAGCTTAACCCCTGCCTTCGGTCTGACTGACGGCTGTTGCAGCTCTTATCACAAATGTTTTATTCGTGCGGGCGAGTTTTTATTAGGAAATTAAATAAGTACATACCTACATAAAGAGTTTGTTTATTGTCTAATTATTAACTATAGCAAAATAAAATGTGATTATTGTGATGTGATTAAACACTGCTAAAAGATTTTAATAACTCAGTTTGAAATAAAGACAAAGGGTCACAAAAATGTGACACGAAAGCGTACACTCGCGACGCGCGTTTGTAAATCTGAATATGCAAATGAATTTTAGTTTTAAAATAATAAAAGGTTAGCATTTAAGCAATCTTTTTTTTTGGTGAACACTCATTAAAAATAGTCACGAGCCGCCTCTGATAACAACACCGACTCGAATCACTAAGAGACTCCATTTCCGCAAGCACTGACCGTTGGCGAATGGTTTCAGAAATGGAAAATCGAAGTGAATCCCGACAAAAGCTCTGCCGTTCTCTTTACCGTAGGCTGCCCTCCGCGACCATTTCCCCTCTCACTCTTCGGTTGTGCCATTCCTTGCCAAAACAAGGCCAAATATCTCGGTGCGACGCTGGATAGGCGTCTAAACTCCCGCGAGCACGCCAAAATAGTTAGAGACCGAGCCGCTTTTGACCTTGGTCGTCTGTATCCCATGATAGGCAAGTACAGCAAGATATCGCTAACAAATAAGCTGACTCTTTACACCCCTTGCATCCGCCACATACAAACATACGCTCTTAAGCGTTGGGCGCTATATGGGTTGAGACTTCTTCAGAATCTCGCCCTAAAAGTCAGGTGAAGCAGTAATGGCTGCATAAGCCAACTGCAGTAGACAGTTCAGAAAAAAAAAACCGTTTATGATAATGACTGCCGAAATTGTCGCAACTTGCCAACCTAAATTGTATTTCAAACCTGCGAGGCTTGTTTAGGTACCCACCGGTCTTGCATTTTTGACCGACTTCCTTTATATCTTATGTATAAATTAGGGGCATATTTTCCTCCACGACCTTTACTGATTCTTATGAAATATCAATTCTATGACCAATCAACTTACTGTTCCAAACAATTTTTTTACCTGTAAAATTTGTTCCAAAGATATATATTGTATTTGTTAACATAGAATAGACTAGGCTCTTTTTTTTTCGAAAAACTTTCGTTTGGTAAAATGGTATTCTTATCACCCCTTTTTGTTTTTCACCCAAAATTTTACTGTATTCCTGTTTGAAGTATAAAACAAACCAATAATTAATCCGATTTCGATGTTTTAATGCTTCTTTGTTTAAACACGAAGGTCTGATCAGAAAAGTAAAGAATGGACCTAAATGATGGTGTTAGCTAAAACTGTTGTTCTGCCATTTACAACTACTTTTTTCACCATGTGTGTTCAGCCGCTGGCTACCCTCCTCGGGCGATTAAAACCTTAAACATACATTGTATTAGCCATTCTTAAAACACGCTAGTATAAAGCAATACTATAAACTTGAACAGACTTGTCAATGAAAATTCAAAATTTGGGTTCTAATTTAAAATCATTTCAGAGCAATGACACGTATATAATTGTAGTATTCAAGACGCAGCCGGATGGCTTGCGGTATTTGAGCTCCCGAAGTATTGTGGAATCGCTACGTGTTATTGTGAACCCGAACTGAGCCAATTAACCTGGGGCGAAAATACCCCATTTTGTGAAAAAAAAATTTTTATCGCGAGGCAGCCGATGGAAACAGCGCTACTACAACTAGATACTACAACAACGCATAATTGATTAAACTATGACAGATGCTTATTATTTTAAAGAACTGTTTATGTAAAGCAAAGCATTTGAATAACTTATATGGGTTTAGTTTTTAAAAATGGAGTCTAAAAAGTCATAAATAGTGTCTGATCGAAACAGATTTTTACAGCTTACCTTTAAACCGAGCTTTTTCCAGTTTCAGCCGCAATCGACCGAACAACTGGCTGAAACAAGAAAACCAAGACTTAAATTTATAGAATATAAATAATTTGTTTTATATTATATATTATTATTAGTAAATATAACAAAATTTCCCCAGGTACATAGGTTCTATTATTCAATTACTTAATTTGATAGTAGGCGTGTTTGTTGATCGGTTCCATTTTATACAATATCTTTGATCACTTTTAATTACATTGTAATTTTACATTACACAACTAGACATACATCTCGTACATTATAATAACACAGAGTATTTTTACTAATACTAATAATATTATAAAGACGATAACTTTGTTTTTTTTGTTTATAATGATGCGTAATCTTTGGAACTACCAGTCTGATCCCAAAAATTCTTTTCACGTTGTTTTCTTTTACGTTAGATATATATTTATCTGAATATATACACCATCAAGCTAAGAGCAACAGAAGCTATAATATAAAGAAAAAGGTTTTAAAAATTAGTCCTAATGTAATAATGACCTAGCGGCCACCGAATCACACGTCGTGTTGTTGCAGCCATAGTTTGTGCAAAATAAGTTTTCAAGTAATAATGCGAACGCTTTTAAATCCTAAGGGTTCAAATATTGTTGATTTTATAGAAAAAATAAGAGGAAATATCATAACCAAGCAAATGCAGAAATAGGTATTTGCTGTCGCTTTAGATACGGATATGCGATAGGGACAACTGCGCTTCTGGCTGATTTACGTAGTCGTAATTATAAAAATCGGGGTATCGTATTCCCCACTTTCCCCTTTCAAATCTCAACCTTGATAAAAATTATTTCACCTCATAGGTAATGAATTATTCCGGGTCGCTGTTTTGTGTTCTTAAAAATTGGTTTTTATATTTGTATAGCACACGTCTAAAGATGTCATAAAAAGAGGCATTTTTTTGAGCTTTTGCAGGGTCCCAGTTTTTCATAGCATATTAAAAAAAGCAAACATAGGTACATACAGACATAAGTAGTGATTGCCTATCTATCATACGTAAACAAAATAACTGGTCTAATGCCAAAATCCAGGGAGGAAACAGGGGAATATGTTTGTATGGGGGAGACAGAGCAAGAAATACAGGGCGCTGCACTACTCGGCTGCGCGCGCCCCGATAGAGGCGAAAGTTATAATGATAGTCGCGGCGAACGATGGCGCAAAGCGCATATGCCTTTGCACTCGGCTGCCCTGCCAGTGCAAATTTGACCGCCGTGGGGTGAATTTGTTCAAATAAAATGGAAAATGCACCATTGTGCTATAATCCTACTAATATTATAAATGTGAAAGTTTGTATGTCTGGATGGATGTTTGTTTTTTGTTTCCTCTATGACGGCGCGGTTAGACACACCTTGACGCCGAATCGCTGACCGGCCCAGTGTGCGGGGTCGTCCCGGCGCGCGCGAGAATTTTTCGCAACTTGCAGTGGGCCTTAAAGCTCCAGCCAATGTGTAATCGTTGTTTGTGGCTTGCGGTGCCCTATGACTCGTGCACCGAAAACCGACACTCGACGGATCGTTGGCAAGCGTTGGTCGCAAACGGCAAATATACGCAAATGGGCCCAGTGGTTGGTACTGGTACCTTTAGAGTAGCCGCAAATTGCGAGAAGTGTCCGGTGGAAAAATTCTGGCGCGCGTCGGGTCGTCCCCGCACACTGGTCTGGACGGCGAATAGGCGTCTAGTTGTGTCTAACCCGGCTAAATGGGCACCCGGCCTTAGAAGCATTTCATATTACTTTTATGCTAAAGGTCCTATTTTCAAATATGGTCAATATGGCATCGAAACCCAAATTGGTGCTGTAAAGCCCTTTTAGAAGCTTTTATCCCATAGAAACGCGCCCAGAATGTCAAGTGTTATATTTGAGCTAAAAGTATTTAAACTAAAAATAGTACATACTAAAGAATTATGATTATGTTTATCAAGGTAGCTATACCTTTTACGTGCAAATCTTGAACATAAAAGATTTGATTCATTAGAATAACGCCTAACATTAAGACTTAATATTTTTAATTTATAGAGGAGTATGTAACTCTCGGTCATTTAGAGGCCTAAAAACGCTATATTTTACCCTACGTTTTCGTTCGTCGTTTTCAATGGTCCATGTACTTAAAACAACATCAGGTCTCTCTATCAATGATATACTGATCTTAGGAGCTATAGTTCAAGACGACATTTTATCAATTTTATTACGTAAGACAGAACATGTTTGCTCTTCCACAGCAGATATCGAGAAATATTTCCGCCAAATATTTATTGAACTAAATCAGAGCCATTTTCCATCAATTTTATGGCATAACCATGAGTGTAAACCCATAAGATACCTTCAACTAAAACAACAAACAAAAACAAATTAAAGCAACCCCTTTTTAGATTGAAACTTCAATTAGATTACATTAATTAATAAAAATTTAAGCACACAAAAACTCAACACGATTTAATAAGAAGCGCTATTTTTATTTATTGCTTTATGAATTTTCTGCTTTGATTGTTATACCAAACTACTCAATCACTCCGCCTTCGATTGAACTAGCTAAGATGAAAGCAAATACAACTAATATTATAAATGTGAAAATTTGTATCTCTGGATCGATGTTTGTTACTCAATAACGCTTTAACCACGGAACGCATCGGGATGAAACTTGTCATACACATAGGTTAGGTCCTGGAATAGCATATAGGCTAATTATTATCCCGAAAAATTCAAAATTCCCCGCGGGAATAACTATAACAGAGTTTAAAGAACAATAGATGTAGCTACAGCTTGCTATGGCAAACTTCATTAGTATAATTAAGAAGTTCCACGCCGACAACCGAATTCGGGGCAGGCGGAGCCGCTGGCAAAGTGTAGTATTAAATAAATTTATATTTTTGGACATTAAACACAGCGACGTCTGGTCCCAAAGTACCTAAGCAAAGCTTGTGTTACGGATACCAAATAACGGATACAAATACATATGTATATATTTAAAGTTTACATATATATATATACTTTGTTTTTCGTAAATACTGTATTATACATAGAAAACACCCAGTCTCAAGACAAACACAATTAATAATAAATGTTTGTCTTGTGCGAGAATTGAACTTACCTCGTCCGGTGGAGGTGCGATCCGTCGCGCATCAGCAACGAGCGGGCGACGACGCGACTTACAGTCTGCGGGGTCTAATACAAAATGTATGCACGGAGTGCCTTCCGGCGCGCACTAGAATTTTTCCATCGGTAATTTCTAGTAATGTGTACCCAGCCTAAAACTTCGATTTTCTGAAAATGTTACTACCCGAATAATGTTATTATTACCTATTTTTACCTTCCAATATTCAAACCCGAACTTGATTTATTTTCAACGACTCACAATTCTTTCTGTAACAGTTTACAGTTCTTTTTGAACACCTATGTACACATATACTAACATATACTCGGATATATCTACACTTGGCCACTAAGAAAGTCTGTAACAAAAACTTCAATATCTTCCAAAATATAAGCTTTATGAAACAAATACTGTATTATAGAAAATTTTATAGTGCTTAAATCAAAGTCATACAAGATCAAGAATATGAAGTGTATTTGCCCTTAATTTGGCGCATTAAGAAGATCAAATAATTAGTCGAATAGGGTAAACGAAATTAAAATATGATTTATAACGAAATAAATCAAAATAGTGTTAAAATAAGTAAAAATAAATAATTAACAAATAGATAAAATAAAAATACTGAAAAAGATTAAAAATAAAATCTGGTCGCGACTAATTTGCGACCCCTGCAGGAAGTTAGGAAGCTATAAGGAGCGCTGGCGCTTTTAGCAAACTCACACACATATTTTTTTTCAATTTGATATTGTGTTGACGCATTGCGAGTAATTAAGGGTTAAATAAAAAACCATTTTTTATTAGATTTCGAAAAATGTGCTACGGTATTAAATATGCAATTTTTACACATTTTAGTACTTTCTATTGCCACCCTGTCAAACAGCTGTTATACGGTTAGGCATGCTTTCCACCAAATTTCTGAGGCGATGCTGAGGAATATTCTCCCAATCCTCTATTATACTGTTATACTGCAATAAATAATAATAATTAATAATAATTAGTGCTTCTTTCAGTTCACGAAGCGTGATTGGAGGGGAATTTCGATGGAGTACACGTCATCCCTGTTCGTCCCGGGCATGCTCGATGGGGTTTAAGTCTGGGCTGCGTGCTTGACACTCCATGCTTGTAATAGCGATATCTTCAAGGTTGTTAACCAATATTCCAGGTGTATTGGGACGTGCGATTGGGCCAACATACTCATTTAAGATTTCGTTCACGTATTATTCTTCAGTTAAAGTGCCATTTTCTATCACCTCGTGCGGCTTTCAGAACAAATCCCAGCTCACACGTGTATGTAGCCTCTGCTGTATGGCACTTCGCCTCCCATCGTGCGTGTATAGCTTCTAACCTCGAATCGACAGGAAACATTACTCTTGACCAGTCATCCAGGGTCCAATTCATGTGTTCTCTAGCGTAAATCGCTGGAGCACTCTTTGTAACCTGAGACAGTGGTAGGAAAAGCGCTGGCGTCGACGGAGTCCGTGGTGGAGCTTGATGTAGAGTCTGTGGTGGAAGTTGCGGTGGAGTCCGTATCTTATTCGGCGTTCGCGATGGACACCATCACGAGTCCGACCTGAGACTGGAATGTCACTTGGGGTATTCTCTGTTATCTTTTTTTTTTATTGTTTTCTACAAGGTCATTGTAAAAAACAATTGTAGGACTCTAGGGTTAGGTATCAATCGCCTGTAAACAGATTTGCAAAGTTTTGATAATAATAATAATAAATAAATATTTTTGGAGTCAATGCGATCTAGTGATTGGCATAGTCTTGTGTATATATCAATTATTATTATTATACTATATATTTAGTGACAAGTAAACTGAAACTCATAGGATGTACGTTAAAATAATAACTAATATCAAACCTATACATACAAGTGATTGCCACCTAATGTCGTCCCGCCAGCATTTTCAGCAGTGTTTTGATTGTCGGGGACGCTTCTTTACTATGTGAAGTCCTAACGGGTATGTTAGAGGAACTGAATAATGCGTTATCTCAAATTATAAATACGCCTAATTTTGATTAGAAACAGCTAAATGTGTTTAAATTAATTTTGCCTTACCCAAATCCAGACAAATTACAACTTGTTGATTCAAACACTCTTTCTCGGTATTACGCTGGACTTCAAACTTCAATAGGGTCCTCTCTCCTTCATATTCATTACCTAGCCAATAGACAAAGCTATGCTGTGTATGCAGTTAAGACTTTATCAGACTTTAGACCGATATTGATATAATGAAAATAGTTAATTTTAGTTTGTTTCATAGGTTGATGAAATACAATAATCCATTTCATTGTACGGTAACGTAAGATATGAATTCAACTTGTCTAACAAAAGAAGACAGCTCACGCTACTTAAAATCGATCTAAGGCATTTGTAAGAGAAAAAATTAGTAAGATAAACGATAAAACTGTAATGCCGCAGTACATTTATGTAGACCTTTTATATTTTCATAAAAATATTAGCATTTCAGCAATAATAATGATGATAGAAATAAAAGTAAATTGATAGTGCGTGATACACATATATTTACACCAAGTTAGTTATACGGCAATGTCTTCAAATTTACAACACAGGTTCCAATATTTTTAAACAGCTATCAAAAGGTAAAACCAAAAAAAAAAATATAAAAAAGTTTGTAGCAAAATGATAAACCTCCATGGTGGTCAAACGTGGCAGATGCTTAGGTACCATTATCAACTAACCATTACTATTATTAACTAGTACATGATAAATACAAAAATGGTAATTGGGACAAGTATATTTGAAAATTGTATTTAAAGATAATAAAAATAAATTAAAAACTAATTAAAAGCAGAGAGAGTAGGTACAGTAAAGATTACATGTTGAAGAATTGAAAATGCAATATAAATTGAGTATTGCTCACTGCCTTCCCGTTATATACTGCTCACAGCACCGACGTGTTGTTGGGAATGCACTTAATTACACAGTAAGGAGACAAGCAAAGGGAAAAACAAAAAGTTAATATCACTGAGTAAATAGATGAATTTTGTGAGAACAAAAGAAATTCATTTGTGACCTACATAAAAAATTGAAAATACGAGCAGCTGAAATAATAATTATTTTGATGCAAAAACTTTTCAAAAATTTTACCCTGCCAATGTGTCATGCAATATACCTATAATATGTATATATACCGACGGTCCTCAAGGAAAGCGGGTCGATTATAACAAATACGATAACTTTAAAAATATTTAAGCAATCCTTTTGAAATAAAAACTAAATGAAAGTTTATCTATCTCATTACAAATATAGGAAGAAGTAAAACCTATTTATTTCTTTTCGGCGAATGTATTCAAATCTTGATACAATTGTAAATCATTCAAAAAATGATTTACAATTTTAAATTATTTTATATTAAAATTAACAAAAAATTTAAAAAGTATTTCTATTCTATCATATAAATATGGCATTCTTGTGCAGGAATTCATTATTCTGATCAAATTAAATTCAAAACATGCTACTTAACCCTGAAGAGTATGCTTAAAGACGGACACAGTCAGCGTTATACAGTTATTTCGCTATCAAAGGTCAGTTTTAACAAAAGGATGGTCTCAAGTCGACGTATATACGTAATTTTTATGTATGATCTCGCAAAAGTTTTTTCTTTTTTTGGATATTGGAGTATTCGAATAATACCAACATCTTAGTTAGTCCTACTTAAATAAAATAAAATCCATCCATAATGGTAGTAAAATAGAGGTGATTGATGTTTTACCTACTGAATGTTCATCTATAAACCGATTCTGTTGAAACTTGATACATGTAGTTCTAATGACACTACAACATACCTCATGCAGAACTGGAGAAGGAAAGTCAAGAGAATTCTCAACGGGTTATAGCAGCTACTTTGTTTTTGAGGTTATTCCATTCATCTTGATTAGAACTTTCGACCTAGTCGTTAGATTCTTCTAATAAAGGATTTTAGTTCGAGCAGCATTTTTTTGCAGCACACTTACGAGCTACAAAAAATTACAAAACTTTTCAACAAAAACAAAGATAATGCTAAATGGTTTTTATTTTATTTTATTTCACTTGTCTTTTTTCAGTTTTTTAAGGCGTTACGTTTCGTTGAGAAGTTTGTGTAATTATTGACGTTATTTTGACTACTTACCTACATTATTGTTTTTTACTTTTTTTATTTTGATTTAAAACTATTTTTAGGGTTCCGTACCTGAAAGGTAATTAGGAACCCTATTACTAAGGCTTCGCTGTCCGTCCGTCTGTCACCAAGCTGTATCTCATGAACCATTATAGTTAGACAGTTGAAATTTTCACAGAAGATGTGTTTCTGTTGCCGCTATAACAACAAATACTAAAAAACGGATAAAAAAATATTTAAGTGGGCTCCCATACAACATACGTGATTTTTTTGCTCGTTTTTGTAGATTATGGTACGCAACTTTTCGTGCGCGAGTCCGACTCGCGCTTGGCCGTTTTTTTTTTCAATCAAGCATTAACAGTTTTCTATTGTAATGTTATTATTATTATTTTTTTTACAAAGGTTGAGCCACACAATAAAATGACTGCGCAAACCACTTTATTACAATACACTTATCATTTGAACTTATCCGTCTTTTACTTATTGTTTGAACTTATCCGTCTTTTACTTATTGTTTAATAAAAAATACCCACTATCTGCTTCTAATCTCATCACGTAGTTAACAGAAGCTGTAAGTAACCACTTAAGGAAATTATTTGATCGGAGCCATATTTAGGGAATCTTATGGAACTGTAGAGTTTGTCGTGGAGTTTGTTTTACTCCAACGCATCTCAACTGCTGCTGGAGCATTTTAGATCCCATCCATATGATGATCAACATTCTATTCTATAGTTATATGTAACAACCAAACAACTGCGAGTCGGACTCCCGCACCGAGTGTTTGGTAACACCATTTACCGAATATGAATACCGAATAATAAGTAATTTACGAACCCAAACAAAAACAAAATGTGTGCTGCTAAGCTAATTATTAAATTACTAACCAAGCGCGACGTTGCTGACCAAAGGGTACTTTTTCGTTAAAGAACACAACGACGACAATACAATTTTGGTCCTTGGTTTTATCTTTTATTTAGATAAAGAAAAAAGTGTTTTTCTTAATCCTATGGTAAGAGTGTGTTCAACTTTTTTTTTCCTTGTCTCTTTTACTTCCTCTTTTACGAGTTCTCCCTAACACTCCATGCAGAGAGTAATGTAGAGTTTGTCTCGATAACGAATTTTAACTGCCGTTGGAGCATAGACCTTTGTCGTTGAAGCATTTCTTTTTGACTGTTAACGACAATGTGCTATAACCAAAAGTAACTGATGAAAACTCTATAACACACATACAAGTAAAAAACATGAAATTTAGTAATGTTTATCGGTATATCTCGTTCCACTTTACGTAAATATTCATTTTACAAAATGCGCTGAGAAATGGACTGTTGAAAGTGAGAGAGCAACCGGCGCGGCGTCGACAGATGTTGAGAAAAATCTGCGTGTAACATTGTGCCCCAGATTTTAACGCTTAAATTATAGAGAGTGATGAATTCTGTTTATTTGGAATCGTTTCAGATTGGAACATGGAATGGGTTTGTGAGGTTTTACGCTTCTCTATTTCTTTCATCGGTCATCAGTTTGTCGGTTGCTATAGCCAAAAATATTGGATATGTAGGTAAAGTGTCTAGTGAAATGATTGATAAGTTTTATAGGAACAGTTTTGGAAGTACTTTAGAGAAAAATAAAAACTTTGTAGTAGTGAACAAAATCCATACATCTATCTGTCTGTCTGTCTGTAAAAACTGCTGTACCGATTGAGATGAAATTTTTCATGGAGATATTTGAGTCTCGAGGAAGGACACTTGATAACATTAAGTGTGAGTCGGTTTTTTCTATAATTGAGAAGCTGCTGTTGCAATCCTACAACGATAACCGAATTAAAAGAGCTGGTGAAACCGCGGGTAAAAACTAGTTATTTATATTTTAAAGTGATAGCTATATGTATGTTTCCTATATAGTTCTACACTAGTTACTTTTTACTTTTGTTAATCATATAAATGTATGACTTCTAAATGTTAAATTTTTATTAAATATAGTTTAGAAGCTAAAACAATTGTACATTAATAAAAGGAAGAAAAATGAAAATTTCTGTTCGTTACAAAAAATATCAAAGATTAATATTGTAATTTATTGAACGTACAATTCGAATAGTCAAATTCAGTGGAAAGATTAAAGAAAAAAATAACTTTGATTATTTTTCTTTATTCCAAAATAAGGTTAGTTTGTTATTTCCTTTTTGTTATGTCACAAAAAACTAACAAATTCGTCAAAAATAGAATAATATCGCACTGTATTAAACCTATATGATGACATGATAGTATTTTTAGGTGAAGTTTTCAAATAATGCTATGTACCTAACAGTTTATGCAACTACAAACTGTAATTCAGATCAGCGATTTTTGGAAATGAGTAATTCTTTTTACCTTTTTTAACCGACTTCAAAAAAGGAGGTGGTTCTCATTTCGGATGTTTATATACATAGGTATTTTTTTATGTATGTTTGGGCACAACTCCGTCATATATAGACGGATTTGCAAAATTCTGTTTTTGTTTAAAAGGGTATACTTCTGAGATGGTCCCATATTAATGTATTGAATTTAAAACTTAAACTTCTGGTGAAAATAAATAATTGGTGTTAATTTGTAACAGGTGAAACGCCTTTTATGTTAATGATTGTATAAAATTTAGGTGTTCGAAAAAATAAATTCGTCACTCAAAAGTAAATAATTAAAACTTTTTAACAACAAAAACAACCGGCTTTAAAAAGATGCACTAAAAAGTTTTAATTAAATACTTTAAGATGTCCTTCGAATAAAGATATAAATATCCAAGATGAAAATAAAGCAGTCCTTAGAATTAACAAATTATTGTGTACTAACTTTTTTCAGCTGCTCCACCCACCCTAAATTTGGTTATCGGGCTTGGGATTCTTAGGTCTGAAGTTTGCCATAGTTCGTTTAAGCTCGGTTATAGTTATTACCGCGGGAACTTTTGAATTTGATAAAAACCATCTAGTGTTCTTTCCCGGAACTCAAACTATCTCCATACCAAATTTTATCTAAATTGGTTTAGCGGTTTAAGCGTGAAGAGGTAAACAGACATCGAGACAGAAAGACAACAGACAGAGTTACTTTCGCATTTATAATATTAGTATGGATTTTCCGTCCGGAAAATTGATTCATAGATTTATTTTGAACAAATCGCACGACCAAAATGACACGCATTAATATTTTTAATGGTGTGGTGTTGCTACTTAAAAAGTACAAAAATAAACTATACTAAATAAAAAATATGATTGATTTTGGGATGGCGTTAAAAAATCGAATTCAATACATATTTATTTAATTATGTTCACTTTATAAATTGTGATGAATATTGAATACACAACGTTTTTTTTATAATTTTATAATTACCGAAGAAAGATCAACTAGAGCATGAATAAATGTTAGAAGAAAAGAAATGGTCACAACTTTTTAGGGTTCCGTAGTCAACAAGGAACCCTTATAGTTTCGCCATGTCCGTCCGTCCGTCCGTTCGTCTGTCGGCGGCTTAGTTCAAAAACTAATAATACGAGAAAGCTGCAATTTGGCAGTGATATATACATTGATCAAGCCGACAAAGTGCTAGAATAAAATGTTTGAAAAATTTTTTTTTAGTGTACCTCCCCTACACGTGAAGAGGGGATGTAATTTTTTTTTCTCGTCTACCCCATCGTGTGGGGTATCGTTGGATAGGAATTCCAAAAAACATTTAGGGCTCCATTTGCGAAACATTTAGCTTTAAAGTACTAATTTTTGTTAGAGTCAAGTGTCCCCCCCTTTACCAGCCAAAGTGTAGTATTTGGAAATGTAAAAAATATTATGGCATAAATTATGAATTTAAAAGAAAAACTATCACGGGTACGTACACTTTACAGGTTAACGAGTAATAGTCGACCAAGTTATAAAATGTAGGTACTTACGTAGTGAAATTTTCGTACAAATTCCATTAAAAGTTACTTAAATGAAGTGGTACATCTGTAAAACAGGTATAAACGCTTGAAATATTCACAGAATAGTTAGTTATATGTTCACTTTAAAAATAAATTGAATTAAAATAAAACAAACATTCAAGGGGGGCCCATACCACAAACGTGATTTTTTTGCCGTTTTTATAGACAATGGTACGGAACCCTTCGTGCGCGAGTACGACTCGCACTTGGCCGAATTTTTGCTTTTATTTGAATTTTTTTTTGAAAATACGGTAATAATTTATAGTTTTAATTGAATAGTGTTAAGCCATAGTAAGGAAACATTTTCACGATGAATTAAAAATAAGTAGGTAGTAAGTATAATATTTTGACGGCGAGCGTCATAGTATGCTGAAATGTAATTTTTTTTGTAAATGACTATCTATCTATCCGTACACGCCTTTTATTTTAAAATGTCAGTAGCTCAACCTAGCGGTTATACCGTACCTACGGTACATCCCATACAGACTAACTTAGCCCTTATTTCCCATGGGGTCATAGATTGATCTATTATGTACGACACCTCATGAGGATATATTATCCCTACCTATTTATCTTATAGTTTTATTGACATACAATATAGTTAAACTATGCCGTACAATATAATGTACCCTATGTCAATAAAAAAAAATGCTTGCGTGACGTAGACTTAATTTGGTTTAATCTAAATAAACAACTTTCAAAACCGAATGCAATTCGTATATTTTCCTATAGGTATTTCGCTTAACTATTTTGACTGAAAAACTTTATTACGGTACATAAATATGAGTGAGATTGTCTCGGGTAGTATAAATTCCAAGCTGAGATGCAATTAAGACAGCTCCAGTGTATTTTAAGAGTGCACTTGCATCATTCACAAGATTAGCTACGTACTTATGTTCAAGAAAAAACAACTAACCTATTCTAAAGTAAAAATTAATATCAGTCGTAGAAAACAATCAATTTGTATAATATTCGTTTGTAAAATTAACAGACACCTTAACCACAAGCCAGAAGAAAGCTTTTATACCATACTTCGATAGCATAAAGGACAGTAGACAGGGTAAGTACTGTCGAACCCCTACCTCCACTTCACCTGATGGGTACAATTATATTCTGTCACGAGAGTGGAAGCAAAAAACTCCACACCACACATAATGATATCCATGACTCCTCTATCGCATCGCCCTTGTCTGAAATTGATGCGTTTTTTAAATAGGTTCAGTCCAAAATATTTACATTTCCTGAATAAGGCTCCGATCACGGCAGCACGTCATTTTGCCAAATTATAACCTAAAACCTAAACCATATTTATTTATTAAGTTTAACTATTGAATCGTTCAGTATTTCTATGAAAATTCGAATTTCGTCACATAGGAACATTATTCTTCATCTAACAGAGAGCTATTCTGAGCAAAAAGACCTCTCTTGATGGTCACGATGAAATTAATAAATTTTTTGTTGTTATCGAGATCGCAACGCAAATTCCTTCGTGCAAATGAAGATGTAGTGCTGGAAATATAGATGTAGTGCTCTAGAATTAGTAGGAATGTTGGCAGCTGCATCACCTCTTCATATGAAATTTATATAAAATTTACCGTAAAAAATAATTGCGGGCACAAATGACAAATTATTATTAAACTGGCTCCTTGAGTTAATTTTGTATTTTTTAAAAGCTTACCTAAATTATTCTTTCCCCGTTGTCTGCCTATCTGTGATTTCGGTGAAAGTTCTCAATCTTTGAAACATTGTCTGTCTGTCCGCCTGTCCTTATGCATCAAAGGCTATCAAAAATCCTACTAAAACGCGCATAACTTCGCGCACAATAACGACTTTTACACTGCAAGCAATAGCTTTCGTACACGTTCGACGGTTTACACTACTATTAATCTGGTCTTTACTGAGTATCTACTACGTAATTTAAGGAGACTAATGAGCGGTGCACTAAAACTTAGCTTCGTAAAATAAAAATAATAGTAATACCTGCAGAAGTATCAAGGACAAAACTTGTACTAGAAATCAATTTGAAATCATAGAAAACAAGAGTACCTAGTGAAAGTATCCTTCTTGAAGAACGCCAGCTTGTAAAGATTCTCAACCAAAAAAAGAAAACAATTAAACTAGGGTCAGGCAGGTGGGGCACAATGTTAAACGGGGCACAATGTTAAACGGGGCACAATGTTAAACGGGGTACAATGTAACAGTGCAAATATTACAATATCTGCTATTATTTTAATATAATGTCTATATTTTGAAACACTATTGAGAAATATTCAAGTAAACAATAAAATTTTCAACAAATTTTGTCTTTTATTACCTTGGACACAATAATATACCCACATTGCCAGTTCGTGACAAATAATAGGAGGTGAGTCAGGACTAAACAGGAAGAAAACTAAAAATAGAAGATGAACCTAAGTAGTCGATAAACCTAAGTATAGAAATCCGGTTATTTTCGTTATTAAAACTATGAAAATGGTCATATTAGAAGATATATCAATTTTATCACATATAGAGTGAAATTGCGTAGGTAACACCTATCAAAGAACCCAAACAATAAAATCCACAGTTTTTGCAGGTATTGTACCTATAGACTACAGAGTTATAATATAACACATATACTAATCTATATTTGAATCTTTTAACTATCTTAGTTGCGTTTTTTTTTTTCAAGTATTTATATCTTTCAATACCTATTTGACACTAATATCAAAATAACGATTTGTACGTAAACTAAACTTAATAACCAATAATCTTAAATAAAAATGATATCTAAAAAATTTTTTTTTTATTTAACCTAATAACCCGATTTCAAGACAGCTTACTTACTTGCGTTAAATTTACTTACATAGTATCTGGATAGCAGACAGCAGATAACGTTTAGCAATCTTTAGCAATCTCCAATAACCGCCACATAACGTATCCTTAGCAGTTCATCTAAAAAATAATTAACCCGCACACAGCACTCGAATCCGAGCAAGTTACGACTCTCACAACATAAACATCTAAACAGTTCCAGCAATTTGTTACCAACACCGTATAGAATCATCGGCATATTTCTGCTGGAGCGTAAAACATTCTGCAGACAGCCGTTAACCTGGTTCCGTATATCATACCCTCAAGTACTGCAGCTAATTCTACACTGCTACATCAAAGAGCCCTAACCCTGTTAAAAGAAGATATTAGGAAATCATAAAATTTTCTCGGAAATGAGTAAACTGCTAAAGAGGGAAATTTAGGGTTAAACATCACGCCACATGCGTTTAGAATATCAGTTTATAATATGTTAGATAGATAGATAAATACTTTATTGAACACCAACATTTTTTCATTTACATAAAGAGAATAAAAGCAGACAAAAGTATATAATTAGGCGGTTTGATCGCTTAAAAGCGACAACCGGACAACCTTAGGGTAGAGGATAATAACAAAATAAAATCAGGGGTAGGTGAACCAAAATAAAGATGCAATATTAACGAGTAAAGAAATCTTAAACTATACTTAAGGCTGCGGTATATGAAGAGCGCGAAAATACGTTTTTGTGCAAATTCTGTGGCTAAACGCATCTAAAGGATTGAAAAAAATATATGTTATAAAACTGGCCTTTGTATAGTGCATTACCTTACTGAATGATTTTCATTTATTGTATTTAATGCAATAAAAAATCTGGAAGTGACCATTGTTTCAACACTTGTGCAAATTTTTAAAGCGTGTTTTGCATTTGTTTGTAATGAAAGTTGGTTAAATAATTAGAATAGCTTATTATCTAGTGCCTGGACTCTAAGTTGTAGCAAAAAGTCAATAAATGTGACTACAAAACGGAAATAACGTTAAATTCCATATAAAAAATTAAAAGTTTCAAGGCGTCATTACGGTATAAATTACTTAAGAAGTATATAACATATATATCTCATAGTAATGTATATGACATTATCTAATGATTTATAGTGCATTTACATACACAACGTTAGAATTACAGAAATTAGCTTTCTGGCCTATATCGCCCTCTTAAATATGAAATAATATCTACATTCAATATCAATACTTATATACATAAAATAAATACATATAAGTCATAGATAAATATCTATAATACAAATAAATTCATAGATATAATAAATAACTGTGTATATATAAGGTTTATGTACTAGGAGCGCATAAATTAACCAGAGTTTGTTTGCAGAACAATATGAGGATATCAATTTTATCATAAAACATAACTTGTAGCTCTTCGTAGAGATTTTAGGGTTCATTAATATTTTAGTAGTGTTTCAGTTCCCTGTTTAGTGTTGCGTTTGTACCTACCACAAGCCAGGTCATTGTATTTATTAAAAGTGCCTTTGTGCGGTTGGTTATAAGTGTAATTATAGGTACTCTAAGTTAGAATAATAAACTTGAAAGTTGAGTTACAACTCTGTATTTACGTGCACAGTAAAACCAATATTAAATGTCAGCATGGCTGTGATGGTTTTTTAATATAACATTGCAACGTAACATTTTCATATACATAGGAATTTACAATTTGAAGAAATTGGCACTGCGAAAGGCACTTTTTAATATCTATATGCTGTACTAGCTGAACCGCGCAACTTCGTCTCAGGGCTGCTAGCTAGCTAGAGTTGAATCTAAGGTAGGGCAGCGGTGGTTTCATGCACGGGTACAGCGCAAGTAATTTTTCTATCTTTCATTATTTTACCTGCTTGTGAGCGTGAGTAATTAAGGTAGAAGGTAATTGGGTGGGATCGCGGGAATCAAGAGCAAATTGGTATCAATTTATAGTACGGAACAACAATTTATATATATTAAACCTTAGTTCTTTTAAGGTAGGGCATTGCCCCCCCCCCGCCCCAACGCTCAACGGCTCCCCGCGAGGGAAGCCTTGGCTTGGGTTGTCGCTTTTGGGGTCGTCCCTTCGACCGGCGTAAGCCTCAAACCCGTAGGTGAGTCAGCGCCAGCAGGGGAGTTCCCCGTAAACGTAAAACATTTAAGAGAATATTTTGTGTTTGTCATAAAATAAACACTTTCGCGATGTATATGGAGTATATATGGAGTAGCGCGCCATCTAGTGATAAGCAAAAGGTATAAGTCACAGATAATTCTTTGTACTACATTGTCTTTGATAGATATAAATACCTTTATGGTCATATAGAAGGGATTTATATCAACTATGATATTTCCTAAGACATTCATTTAAATTGAACAGTGTGAAGAGAAATTTAAGTCTTGGTGAGTAATATTCGTATTGATATAGAGATTAGAGACCCATTACAAACAAAAAATGTCAATCCTTGACAGAATAGGAGTAATAGGCGTAATATTTACAATAGACTAATCCACCCTATTTTTTTTATTTTTATATAAAAAGATTTGTTCAAAACATAAATATTGATACAAATAACATTATCATACGATAAAATCAGACAAAGTTAGAGCAGTTTAGAGTTCGCTTTTTTAGTGCATGCGCAAAAACCTAGCCACGTGACGCTAGCGGCGCGAAGTAAGATGACGTCACAGCGCTTGAGACCGCGTTTGCTCCTGCATAATTAGGGATGTCTTTGGTGAATATAGAGTAGCACACGTTGGGGAGAGTACTATTCCATGTGGGGCTCCGAAAATTCACCAAAGAACCAAAGTTAGCGACATAGCTCAAAAAGTTAGCAAGCTGAAGTTGTAATGGGCGGGCCACATCGCTCGTCGAAGCGATAACCGATAGGGAAAAAAGGTTCTTCAGTGGCGACCACGGATCGGAAGACGCAGCGTGGTACGACCTCCTACCAGATGGTACGTGGACAGACGACCTGGTTAGAGCGAGGAAGCCGTTGGACCCGGGCGGCTAAGGACAGGCCGTCTTGGAGACATATGGGGGAGGTCTTCCTTCAGCAGTAGACTTTTTCCGGCTGAAACGACTGGACGTTGGACTTAACTAATTTCATGACTTTAGGTTATTTAAGAGTACATAACATTGCTGGCATCAACTGGGGACGTTGGGCTAAACATTTATCAACTAAACAAATTCTGCTAATATTTGACATTGAAATCTTGAAATAGACACAACAATATATTTTAAAATTTTTAAGCAAGGAATCAATGCCAATGATCTTTTAATTGTAGGTATACTTAGTTTATTTTTAAAGTACGACAATGTGTGTACCTACTTATGTATAAAGTTACGGCTTTCATCCTCTAAATGGGGTAACCTTACTGGATATACAACCACATGATAATGTAGGGGAAACCTCTTTCCATTAACCATTGGCACATTTACTCCTTATTTGCAGGTTCAACGACATTTTATATCTAATGGGCAATGGCACAATCACTCTATTATTCGTGATGGCACAAAAACCTATGATTGCATAGTTACTATTAAATATATTATAGTTATTGAAAAATATACGCGTGAATCATTTCGCCTAATTTCAATATCAAACGGTTTTGAATTATTTGCCTTTCAGGAGACAGTCAGACAGTTAACAGAGTACACAATCCTATTAGAGAATTATTATTTTTTAAGAATTAGAGAACCGTAATAAGAAGGTATGAGATGAAGTCAATCTTGTACGCCGATTTGTAAAATCACTTGTTTGCCAAAAGTATTTTTACCTCCGTTTGCTAAAAAGCATATAGGGATAACATAAAAGAGAAAAATAACAAAAAATACAAAAATACAACTCCTATACATCTGAAAGATATCTATAAAATATAGGTAATATTGTAAATATGTGTATCACATAGGTATTCATATTTTAAAAAGAGAAGTGCAACTACCATAACGCATGCCCAGAGCCAAATCTGTTGAATTCTTTTCACTTTTTGACACAACTGTTGACACTTTTGGACAGTTCTTGGGAAGGTAGGGTATATCGAGGTCCACTTTGAGACGATGATATACCCATGGTAAAACAATTTACTAATCCATGTACCAGCTGGGGAATGACATAATGAAAAGGAAAAATTGAGTAGAAGCTTAAAACAATTGAATAAATAAAATAAAAGCAAGTGGGCCTGTCAATACCGTATATCGCACGCAGCCGTGTATAGACCGAACGAAGAACCACCGTACGGTACTAGTGTTTTTGTAGCCTGTGTAGTACTTACCTGTTTTTGGAAATTCATCCCCTATGGGGGTAAGGAATAAAACTTTGAATAAGAATGTGGTCTTAGTTATAACGAGTTTAAGCATTTTTTCAAAATCATCTTCTAAAGTAGGTAAAATAGGAGAAGGAAGTTTGTATATGTGGGTTCCACCTTTTTAATAGGTACAACGGGAATGATTAAATATCTCGGGTAACACTGCCTAGTTATACAATAAACAGATAATTTATCATTTATTTGGCACCACCAATTAAGCTTTCTGTTTAACCAATGGTTAACTGGCAGAGAATGCCTTAAGTCTTCCATTTGTACATCATTATATTATATAGTGTGCAATAAAGAATAAATAAATAATTATATCAAAGGATGCTTACGAATAAATCTCATTTGTTTGTCACTTTTTAATATTTTTGTTCACAAGATTCACAAAAAATGTCTATTCGCACGTCGCGTGCACGTCATTCTAAAGTTTTTTTTATAAAATTTATTTTTCTGACGCAGAACCGCAGTCTTAACAAAGAACTAGCATGAGCTGTGTCTAGGTCAGTATCATATATATATATCCAGGTATACAGCCTGTTCTTATTATTGCTATGCCTAAATCTAGATTAAAAAAAATATGTAATCATGTGTTGTCATAAAAGTTTGCGGTCTGGCCCACTAAAAACTTTGAGCAAGATAAAAATAACAAGAAAAGTTGTTGTGTGCGCTACCCACCTGTATTACATGCACATTATGCCTGAATTCCTTTACCCAATTGCCTATTTATATTTTTACATATAAACTAAATTGTTTAAATTCATAATTTTGTTATAATATAGTATTAACAACTGTATTTCAAAGTACAACACTATATAACAAAAAAAAGTTACTTACAAGTTTAATTTCTTCGCACTTTCACTATCCCTTTTCGGTCACGCGGCGGCGCGCGCGCATACCTCAGATCAGCGTCTAACTCCTTCCAGTTATATTTTTAATATAAAAATCTCGACTCGCGCATCGAAACATAAAAATATTTATATTTTAAGACCGACGAACGCGCGCACTGAACACCCCTCGTCTACCCATTGACGCATTCGTACTAATTTCGGTGCAGCGACTATTCCGCGATTCTGTAAACATCGCACCGTACGCAAAGGCGACCAGCGAAATTTCAACCGCTTCGGTGCTCACCTTCTTGGTATTCCACCCTCTGGAAGACTGAGCGGCGGAAGTACGAAAGTTCATTTTATACTGGGCATTTACACTGTATTTCAAACATATGTAAGTATCACTCCAAGTCCGTATTACATTGTAATAAGGATTATAGTGAGCGCATTTAAAGGTAATACAGTTGGTAAGACATAAGTTCTGTTTTGGGTTTTGAGTGAGTCAGAAACGATGAGGAAACGTTGCAGGTTATAATTTGAGGGCGGCCGACATTGGTGGATTGGATGGTTTGTAAATCTTAGCTATATGCGGTTCCATGTAAGCTTTCTGAGCGCGATGACAGCTTCTATTCTTCTCTAAATCTTGTGAGATTTGTACGAGGAGATGTTAATCCTTCTTACAACTTTCATACCTAATTATACTGGCAATTAGGATTATTCGTGCGTCGTTATACATATTTCTTCTTCTAAAAGTCTTTAAAAACCATTATAGTTGAAATGAACTAAGTTCCATTCATACATACTACCTGGCTTGTCTAGTGTGCTTATATATGTAGGTAGCTATACATACTACAGATAACGTTAAGAGAATTGTAATATCTAATATTTTGTACATTTTATTTTATATTTATATAATCGGTACCAGAGCAACATTTTTGTCTCACAGCAATAGGGACAAAAGGGCCAAAACCGTATAAAATCGATTACCAACAGATATTCGATAGCTTCAGTCATTAGCGAATTTTAAAGCTGCACTTACAAAAATGAACGAATAAATGAATGAATGAATATAATTTAATTGCTCGATTTTTTTCCGCTTATTCTACCACAAAAGGCATGCAAATATAAGCATATCACCTTATTAAAAAAAAAATATTTTTGTATCAAATTACTAAATTACTATTGTCGACCAAATTATTAAATTACTTAAAATTTTATGTAAGAATTATTTAATTAATCCATATTATAATGTCATAAATCTTAAAAAAAAGGGCACATCCATTAAAAATTATTGTCATAAAAATATATAAATTATATTTAGATACTTTTTTTGTTAAAATTTAAATATTCTCCGATGCTGTAGAAACATCGTTCATGCAACGATCTTGATAATTTAAATTTAAATAAATTGTATGTCCTCTTCACAACCCAAGTTATAAAACAATTTTAATTATATCAATGTTTCATCTAGTAACATCCTAGGGCAAAACCTGCTAAACAATCGGTTGGTACCTAATCAGTAGCTGCCCAGCAGAACAATTTTAATATCAGATAAATTCAGCAAAGTCTTTGGTTAACTCCTTAGTAACCAGTTGAATCATTCGGTAACAAACATTTGTACACCAGGTGTTTCCTTTCGTCAAATTGTTAAAAACATTCCTGTCAGTGAACTAAATAGTACTACAACAATTGTTATATGGTTTGGAGATGGTTCATTATTAAAGAAGAACGACATTATACAGGGAGTAGGTACCTTGTTGGAGTTACACAATAAAACAAGATTAAGTTCATAATAAACGGTTTTCCATATTCTTCAAGCTCCACTGCTGAACTAAATAGGCGTAGGTATATCTGACATGAATGTACATCTGTACAACTTGACTCATCGTCATAACGATGCAATTCTATATTTTGACATAAATAAATTTCTTTATAATTTTAGATTGTCACCGGCTGGTATGTCCATGCCAATGAAATGTAGACGAGAAATAGCTACCTTGTTAGCTTCTAATATACATGATTTAGATATAAGTAGTATTAAGGAGTCTATTGACCTGTCTAACGTTAGTGCTATGTCTTATAGTGCTGTTGTTATTAGCTACACCCAGTCAGTTCCTACTTTAGATCATAATTTAAACTGAGTCCTTTGACAACAGACAGTGCCTGTTTTTTTAATATTGTTCATCAAAATATTCAAGAAAAGTCATAATATACATATGTTGTGTGTGTGATGTAGTGCTTTCAGGAGCCCGACTAGGCTATGAGTATTACAATCACATTCAACCCTTGCACTGAGGTGCTAAGGGCTGTTTTATTTTATGTTCGCTCTGGGATGTTTCCTACAGGGAAAGTAAATGAAAACGAATGGTTCTTATTAATATAGTTTCAGCGGTTTATTATCTATCAATCCTTTAGTAACAGTGATTTTAGAATTTAATCTTATCCTACGGAACCCTCTTATTCCAGTAGTTGTCGCGACCGTAACTTTAACGCGCCTACTCGCGGGAAAGGAGGAGTAGGGGGTTGAGCATTGGCTAAGTGAACTTGAATTAATGTTTAGTTTTCCCAATCATTGTGTGTCCAGTGCCTTTATTCGAAAAAAATGCAATTCGAGGGGGTTCATTAATAATTGTTTATAATAATATACACGACCGAAAAGACCGAAAGGATATATAGTTGGCCTCTCACTTGAACGCATAATAGAATGTTCTTGTTTAGAACTTAATTATAATATATGTACTTTGTGTGTATCGCCCCCCCCCCCCCCCTCTGCAAATTATAATGCTTTTGAGCCTGTAATGGAACAAGTTCAAAAAAACGTTTGTCATTTTAAAAAGTCAGTTATTGTTTGCGGTGGTTTTAATGTTAATCTTTTAGACAGTTCCCAAACAAGACATTAACTTATTTACTTACTTACAAGTTTTGACTTAAATTATTTGTTCCTGGAACCAACTAGAATTAAATCGACTTCAGTTGCATGTTTAGATATTATTTATATTTTCTGTAACGTTGAAGTACCTAAAGGATAAATCTATTATTAACAATTTGCCATCCTATTACTGTGGTCAAATAATAGAAATTCTACACAACAATAAAAAACTCAGCTAGTTACTTGTAGATATGTGACCACTGCTCGATTAGACAATTTTAAAGCAAATATTGAAAAGAAAATGAAAAAAATTTTTACATTCCATGCATGATAATGCTAATAATCTTTATAATATTTTTTTGATTTCTTAAGTAATGAGTTTGAGCAAGTGTTTAAAGCAAAAACTTTTAGGCCAAATGATAAAATAAAATTCAAGGACTGGGCTACTGTAGGAATACACCGAAGTCGAACTACGTTGTATGAGTTGTATGGAATGAAATTATATAACCACTCTCCTCGTTCACCGACTATGTCAAAATTTATTTAAAAATATTTATAAAGTGTGCAGAGTTGTAAAATCAATACATTTAAGTAATAAAATTAAAAATTCTGATTGTAAAATAAAGGCCACATGGAATGTAATAAATAGTGAAACATTTGGTTAACATGTTTGTCAATTTATATGTTAATTTTATGTTTTTTTTAATATAAATAAACAGATCACCCACCGCCCATAGGTGTAATATTTAAATGGGTGTCCCACAGGGTTCTATTACTGGGTTATTCCTATTTGCCAAAAGTCGTTATAGAAAATCAAGAATTAGTTTGCACACTTCAAAACAACATTTTTATTCAAAATTAAACGAAGCAAAACCATCTTAGATAATGTTAACAAATTGTCCGCTTAAAATTTGTTGTAAAATAGTAAGAAATCCAAATATTTTGAACCTAACCCCTCTGCCAGGTGAAAACTAGTAAACTAACTTATAAACGAGTATACTAACTTATAAACTAGTACACTAACTTATAAACGAGTATACTAACTTATAAACGAGTATACTAACTTATAAACTAGTACACTAACTTATAAACGAGTATACTAACTTATAAACGAGTATACTAACTTATAAACTAGTATACTAACTTATAAACTAGTATACTAACTTATAAACGAGTATACTAACTTATAAACTAGTATACTAACTTATAAACTAGTATACTAACTTATAAACGAGTATACTAACTTATAAACAAGTATACTAACTTATAAACGAGTATACTAACTAATAAACGAGTATACTAACTAATAAACGAGTATACTAACTTATAAACTAGTATACTAACTTATAAACTAGTATACTAACTTATAAACTAGTATACTAACTTATAAACGAGTATACTAACTTATAAACGAGTATACTAACTAATAAACGAGTATACTAACTAATAAACGAGTATACTAACTTATAAACGAGTATACTAACTTATAAACGAGTATACTAACTAATAAACGAGTATACTAACTTATAAACGAGTATACTAACTTATAAACGAGTAGCAATTAGATCTGGTATAGATAACACAATATTTAGATGCGAAGCTTTTTTTTTAATACCTACCACTAAGGTGGCAAACAAGCTTGCGGTCCGCTTGATGGTAAGCGATCAACGTAGCTTCCATGTGACCCACACATAGACGGATTGGCGAATAGCTTTATTTCTTCAGTTTTCGCGGTCAAAAATATCAGCAGCGTGATGTCCTACGGCATTTTATTATAAGGACACGCAGATATTTGTGCTGCAGAAGAGGGCTGTACGAGCGGCTTACAACTTATCCCAAAGACACTGTCAAAGAGATAAATCCATGTTTTGACCTTACCATCTCAGTATATCCATACTAATAAGTATTATAAATGCGAAAGTAACTCTGTCTGTTACCTCTTCAAACCGCTGTATCGATTAAGATGAAATTTGGCTTAAAGATAGTTTGAGTCCCGAGAAAGGACATAGGCAACTTGAAAATGTCAAGTGTGAGTCGGTTTCTTTTCTATAAATTAGGAATTGCCGTTACAGTCCTACACCGATAACCGAATTTAGGGCGGGTGGAACCGCGGGCACAAGCTAGTTTAAGAGAATTTAATTTATGTTCAGAAGAATAATTATCGTTTAAAAAGAATAGTCATATTCATAGTACTATTCATAGTACGCGAATCAGACACAAACTTGCTTTAATTCACACAAGGCTTAAGAAAATAGATAATTCATTTAAAAGTCAATGAGTCCGTTTTTAAAATAAAATCTCTGTAGAAGTACGTAAATAAAATTTAAGACAGAACTTTGAAAAAGCTTATGATGATAAAATCGCGACTCTAACTCGCACTTCACCGGTTTTTTCAAACTGAACTTTCAAAAGTAAGAGGTTAATAATACGTTGCGTATTTTTTACCCGAGTTTACAAAGAAAAGAATTCTATGGGTTTTTGTCGCGTATGTTTTATGCATTTTGATATGTTGACCCATAACTCCGTGACGCCGGCGGTGTAATAAATTCTAAAAATCTGTAATTCTTATTAAGGTGCACCCGAATCAAATTTTTCCATACAAACTTTTACTAAATATTTGTAAGTATAGGTAAACCTAAATCTTATATGAAAAGAAAATGAAAGAAAGTAAAATTGGAAAACAGACTTCGCCCTGATTCACACTGTATCCACCAAACAATTGCACACATTTGTTTTGATATGACGATAAAATAAACAATCTTATTTCCAAACTTCCTTTTCTTTGTAGTTTACAGAATCAAAGGAATTCAAGAACTTTCGGTGGTCAGCAGTATGTTGTGAAATATGGGAGGAATCAGCTTCCATCCAGCTTGTAGCCTTGTAGTTCTTAATATATATATATATATATATATATATATATATATATATATATATATATATATATATATACAAATATTCTGATCTTACTATTATACTAGCTACTTATACTCGCTTATTCCTGCGACTTGTTTGCGTGGACTTTTGAAAAATTGCTTAACTGTTTATGGTGAAACCATAATTCTCCCAACTGTACAGCTACAGAACAGGGAGCTTATTTGAACAGTCTCGAGTACCTGCACCAGACACGATAATTCAGTAGTAAAATGTATGCAAGTACTTTCATGGGTCTCCAGAGGTAAGACCTAGGACCTTATTGGGAACAGTCTCGAGCTATTCGAACTCTGGTATTCGTTACAAAAATGTATGAAAATCTGACACCTCTCGAAACCCGTGAATGTACTTGCATACATTTTTCTCTCGAACTCCTGACTTCGAATAGCTCAAGACTGTTTCCAATAAGCTCCTTGAACAGTTGCACTAAGCGACATCCCACGGTCCTTACTACCTATAGTTTGTCAGTTTCCCAAAGTTTAAACTCGTGGTTTAAAAAAATGTATTTTTAGTCAATGCGTTGCTAATGCGTAAGAGTCCTATTCCTAAGGCTAATGCCACGCTTACGGCTCAGGCTACGCTGTCTGTCCGTTTGTCCAAAGGACTCTATCTTTTATTTAGATCGATGTAAGTAGATGCATAGGTAAATTATGGCGGATATCCCAATAAAAAAAAATTAAAGCGATTTCCATACAAGAAACCATTTTTTTACTGCGTCTGGTCTATCGTAAAAACAAAATTTGATACAAGCTTCAAACAATTATAGTGTAAGCTTTATAGTAAAATGACTAATAAAACAAATCAGTCAAGTCCGAGTCGGGCTCCTGCATTCTGTGGTGGAACGGAACCCTCTACGCTATTCTGACTCACGCACGGCCGGTTTTTATTGCAACAAATTGCAATTAAATCCAATGTAGTGCATAAATGCGCAGCATTATATCAACATATTAAAGCTACAGAGTAGGTTTGTTTGTTTGAAGGCGCTAATCTCTCTCCCGGTCGGAGGACTTTTAATTTTTTTTTGCATTTGATAGCCTAATAATAGCGTGATGTTTAACGGAAGGGGCAGACGGTGCGACCAGATATAGGGCAAAATCTGCGAAATGCTTTACAAAAAATGCTAAGACAATGCTAACTCATAAGTTGCCTAGGCAGCTTGTCTTCGTGTGTAGGAAAGCATATAAACATAAGTATTCATACGAGTAGTGGCATTTATTTCCAATTATACGGTTATTTAAATTTTTTCATTTAAAAAAATATTATTTACTATAAACAGAACAATTATTACTTATCTTTTTCCCGTGAAAGTTCCTCGAGATATGATAATTTTTTAAATAATTCGATACCTTTTTCGATGGCTTTCAATTCATGCATAAATGCATGCATAGAAATATTTTTATATGCTTACCTAATAAATATGCGATGCTTTGGTTTTATTTCTTATTAGGTACCTATCTACCATACACCCATGACCCAATGCATACCTTGATGGCAAAATTACAAATTTTTTATTCACCTGCACTTCAGTGAGTCTGAACCCTATGTTTTCTTAATTGCCTTTATTTTGAAAACTTAATCAAGAAAACTATGATTTGGGCTTGAGCCTTATCTTGTAAACTCAATATTAAAAAAACAATGCTTTAGGCTCTAGAGATTGGACTCTCATTAAATTATACGTATTATTTAAAGTCACTGGTTTCTGGTTAATCGGAGGTCCCTAAAAGACACAAAATAACAAACGTCCTTCAATTTCTTAAGTTATTGAAGACGATCTGGATCGCCGATCCTGCTAAAAACTGCTAGATTAATAAAGCTGCTGCAAGAGTCCAATCCTGCTAAATCTGGTCACACTGAGGGCAGAACAACGTCTACCAGCGGGGCGATTCAAGTCAGTAAAAACTATCTGGTTCCTAGATGAATGTGACATGCACTGTCCGTTAATTACGTTTCAATGAAAAAATTTGCAAAATAAGTTGATGGTAATGACCTACATTACTAATTAGATCGTTATTTTACACATTTTAAAGAAAAAAATAGACAATGTATGTCAGTTATTTTGGAACTAGATGGTTTTTACTGACTTGAATCGCCCCGTAGATCAGTTGGTATATCATCTAGTGCATTTAAAACATTAATTTCTACCAAAAATCACGTGTTCGTCAGGATGGCGGGTCGAGGTAAAAATTTCTTATTGAAATACTACTGAGGCTTCAGTACCTAATTGGTACTATTTGGTACCTTTGTTCAAAAAAATTAGTACCTTTCTGTGTATCGAAAAAAAATTGATTATAAAGTTACCCGACATCGTCACTTTGTATTTAAAAAAAAATATAACGATGCAATTCTATATTTTGACATAAATAAATTTCTTTATAATTTTAGATTGTCACCGGCTGGTATGTCCATGCCAATGAAATGTAGACGAGAAATAGCTACCTTGTTAGCTTCTAATATACATGATTTAGATATAAGTAGTATTAAGGAGTCTATTGACCTGTCTAACGTTAGTGCTATGTCTTATAGTGCTGTTGTTATTAGCTACACCCAGTCAGTTCCTACTTTAGATCATAATTTAAACTGAGTCCTTTGACAACAGACAGTGCCTGTTTTTTTAATATTGTTCATCAAAATATTCAAGAAAAGTCATAATATACATATGTTGTGTGTGTGATGTAGTGCTTTCAGGAGCCCGACTAGGCTATGAGTATTACAATCACATTCAACCCTTGCACTGAGGTGCTAAGGGCTGTTTTATTTTATGTTCGCTCTGGGATGTTTCCTACAGGGAAAGTAAATGAAAACGAATGGTTCTTATTAATATAGTTTCAGCGGTTTATTATCTATCAATCCTTTAGTAACAGTGATTTTAGAATTTAATCTTATCCTACGGAACCCTCTTATTCCAGTAGTTGTCGCGACCGTAACTTTAACGCGCCTACTCGCGGGAAAGGAGGAGTAGGGGGTTGAGCATTGGCTAAGTGAACTTGAATTAATGTTTAGTTTTCCCAATCATTGTGTGTCCAGTGCCTTTATTCGAAAAAAATGCAATTCGAGGGGGTTCATTAATAATTGTTTATAATAATATACACGACCGAAAAGACCGAAAGGATATATAGTTGGCCTCTCACTTGAACGCATAATAGAATGTTCTTGTTTAGAACTTAATTATAATATATGTACTTTGTGTGTATCGCCCCCCCCCCCCCCCCTCTGCAAATTATAATGCTTTTGAGCCTGTAATGGAACAAGTTCAAAAAAACGTTTGTCATTTTAAAAAGTCAGTTATTGTTTGCGGTGGTTTTAATGTTAATCTTTTAGACAGTTCCCAAACAAGACATTAACTTATTTACTTACTTACAAGTTTTGACTTAAATTATTTGTTCCTGGAACCAACTAGAATTAAATCGACTTCAGTTGCATGTTTAGATATTATTTATATTTTCTGTAACGTTGAAGTACCTAAAGGATAAATCTATTATTAACAATTTGCCATCCTATTACTGTGGTCAAATAATAGAAATTCTACACAACAATAAAAAACTCAGCTAGTTACTTGTAGATATGTGACCACTGCTCGATTAGACAATTTTAAAGCAAATATTGAAAAGAAAATGAAAAAAATTTTTACATTCCATGCATGATAATGCTAATAATCTTTATAATATTTTTTTGATTTCTTAAGTAATGAGTTTGAGCAAGTGTTTAAAGTAAAAACTTTTAGGCCAAATGATAAAATGAAATTCAAGGACTGGGCTACTGTAGGAATACACCGAAGTCGAACTACGTTGTATGAGTTGTATGGAATGAAATTATATAACCACTCTCCTCGTTCACCGACTATGTCAAAATTTATTTAAAAATATTTATAAAGTGTGCAGAGTTGTAAAATCAATACATTTAAGTAATAAAATTAAAAATTCTGATTGTAAAATAAAGGCCACATGGAATGTAATAAATAGTGAAACATTTGGTTAACATGTTTGTCAATTTATATGTTAATTTTATGTTTTTTTTAATATAAATAAACAGATCACCCACCGCCCATAGGTGTAATATTTAAATGGGTGTCCCACAGGGTTCTATTACTGGGTTATTCCTATTTGCCAAAAGTCGTTATAGAAAATCAAGAATTAGTTTGCACACTTCAAAACAACATTTTTATTCAAAATTAAACGAAGCAAAACCATCTTAGATAATGTTAACAAATTGTCCGCTTAAAATTTGTTGTAAAATAGTAAGAAATCCAAATATTTTGAACCTAACCCCTCTGCCAGGTGAAAACTAGTAAACTAACTTATAAACGAGTATACTAACTTATAAACTAGTACACTAACTTATAAACGAGTATACTAACTTATAAACGAGTATACTAACTTATAAACGAGTATACTAACTAATAAACGAGTATACTAACTAATAAACGAGTATACTAACTTATAAACTAGTATACTAACTTATAAACTAGTATACTAACTTATAAACGAGTATACTAACTTATAAACGAGTATACTAACTTATAAACGAGTATACTAACTAATAAACGAGTATACTAACTTATAAACGAGTATACTAACTTATAAACGAGTATACTAACTAATAAACGAGTATACTAACTAATAAACGAGTATACTAACTTATAAACGAGTAGCAATTAGATCTGGTATAGATAACACAATATTTAGATGCGAAGCTTTTTTTTTTAATACCTACCACTAAGGTGGCAAACAAGCTTGCGGTCCGCTTGATGGTAAGCGATCAACGTAGCTTCCATGTGACCCACACATAGACGGATTGGCGAATAGCTTTATTTCTTCAGTTTTCGCGGTCAAAAATATCAGCAGCGTGATGTCCTACGGCATTTTATTATAAGGACACGCAGATATTTGTGCTGCAGAAGAGGGCTGTACGAGCGGCTTACAACTTATCCCAAAGACACTGTCAAAGAGATAAATCCATGTTTTGACCTTACCATCTCAGTATATCCATACTAATAAGTATTATAAATGCGAAAGTAACTCTGTCTGTTACCTCTTCAAACCGCTGTATCGATTAAGATGAAATTTGGCTTAAAGATAGTTTGAGTCCCGAGAAAGGACATAGGCAACTTGAAAATGTCAAGTGTGAGTCGGTTTCTTTTCTATAAATTAGGAATTGCCGTTACAGTCCTACACCGATAACCGAATTTAGGGCGGGTGGAACCGTGGGCACAAGCTAGTTTAAGAGAATTTAATTTATGTTCAGAAGAATAATTATCGTTTAAAAAGAATAGTCATATTCATAGTACTATTCATAGTACGCGAATCAGACACAAACTTGCTTTAATTCACACAAGGCTTAAGAAAATAGATAATTCATTTAAAAGTCAATGAGTCCGTTTTTAAAATAAAATCTCTGTAGAAGTACGTAAATAAAATTTAAGACAGAACTTTGAAAAAGCTTATGATGATAAAATCGCGACTCTAACTCGCACTTCACCAGTTTTTTCAAACTGAACTTTCAAAAGTAGGAGGTTAATAATACGTTGCGTATTTTTTACCCGAGTTTACAAAGAAAAGAATTCTATGGGTTTTTGTCGCGTATGTTTTATGCATTTTGATATGTTGACCCATAACTCCGTGACGCCGGCGGTGTAATAAATTCTAAAAATCTGTAATTCTTATTTAGGTGCACCCGAATCAAATTTTTCCATACAAACTTTTACTAAATATTTGTAAATATAGGTAAACCTAAATCTTATATGAAAAGAAAATGAAAGAAAGTAAAATTGGAAAACAGACTTCGCCCTGATTCACACTGTATCCACCAAACAATTGCACACATTTGTTTTGATATGACGATAAAATAAACAATCTTATTTCCAAACTTCCTTTTCTTTGTAGTTTACAGAATAAAAGGAATTCAAGAACTTTCGGTGGTCAGCAGTATGTTGTGAAATATGGGAGGAATCAGCTTCCATCCAGCTTGTAGCCTTGTAGTTCTTAATATATATATATATAAATATATATACAAATATTCTGATCTTACTATTATACTAGCTACTTATACTCGCTTATTCCTGCGACTTGTTTGCGTGGACTTTTGAAAAATTGCTTAACTGTTTATGGTGAAACCATAATTCTCCCAACTGTACAGCTACAGAACAGGGAGCTTATTTGAACAGTCTCGAGTACCTGCACCAGACACGATAATTCAGTAGTAAAATGTATGCAAGTACTTTCATGGGTCTCCAGAGGTAAGACCTAGGACCTTATTGGGAACAGTCTCGAGCTATTCGAACTCTGGTATTCGTTACAAAAATGTATGAAAATCTGACACCTCTCGAAACCCGTGAATGTACTTGCATACATTTTTCTCTCGAACTCCTGACTTCGAATAGCTCAAGACTGTTTCCAATAAGCTCCTTGAACAGTTGCACTAAGCGACATCCCACGGTCCTTACTACCTATAGTTTGTCAGTTTCCCAAAGTTTAAACTCGTGGTTTAAAAAAATGTATTTTTAGTCAATGCGTTGCTAATGCGTAAGAGTCCTATTCCTAAGGCTAATGCCACGCTTACGGCTCAGGCTACGCTGTCTGTCCGTTTGTCCAAAGGACTCTATCTTTTATTTAGATCGATGTAAGTAGATGCATAGGTAAATTATGGCGGATATCCCAATAAAAAAAAATTAAAGCGATTTCCATACAAGAAACCATTTTTTTACTGCGTCTGGTCTATCGTAAAAACAAAATTTGATACAAGCTTCAAACAATTATAGTGTAAGCTTTATAGTAAAATGACTAATAAAACAAATCAGTCAAGTCCGAGTCGGGCTCCTGCATTCTGTGGTGGAACGGAACCCTCTACGCTATTCTGACTCACGCACGGCCGGTTTTTATTGCAACAAATTGCAATTAAATCCAATGTAGTGCATAAATGCGCAGCATTATATCAACATATTAAAGCTACAGAGTAGGTTTGTTTGTTTGAAGGCGCTAATCTCTCTCCCGGTCGGAGGACTTTTAATTTTTTTTTGCATTTGATAGCCTAATAATAGCGTGATGTTTAACGGAAGGGGCAGACGGTGCGACCAGATATAGGGCAAAATCTGCGAAATGCTTTACAAAAAATGCTAAGACAATGCTAACTCATAAGTTGCCTAGGCAGCTTGTCTTCGTGTGTAGGAAAGCATATAAACATAAGTATTCATACGAGTAGTGGCATTTATTTCCAATTATACGGTTATTTAAATTTTTTCATTTAAAAAAATATTATTTACTATAAACAGAACAATTATTACTTATCTTTTTCCCGTGAAAGTTCCTCGAGATATGATAATTTTTTAAATAATTCGATACCTTTTTCGATGGCTTTCAATTCATGCATAAATGCATGCATAGAAATATTTTTATATGCTTACCTAATAAATATGCGATGCTTTGGTTTTATTTCTTATTAGGTACCTATCTACCATACACCCATGACCCAATGCATACCTTGATGGCAAAATTACAAATTTTTTATTCACCTGCACTTCAGTGAGTCTGAACCCTATGTTTTCTTAATTGCCTTTATTTTGAAAACTTAATCAAGAAAACTATGATTTGGGCTTGAGCCTTATCTTGTAAACTCAATATTAAAAAAACAATGCTTTAGGCTCTAGAGATTGGACTCTCATTAAATTATACGTATTATTTAAAGTCACTGGTTTCTGGTTAATCGGAGGTCCCTAAAAGACACAAAATAACAAACGTCCTTCAATTTCTTAAGTTATTGAAGACGATCTGGATCGCCGATCCTGCTAAAAACTGCTAGATTAATAAAGCTGCTGCAAGAGTCCAATCCTGCTAAATCTGGTCACACTGAGGGCAGAACAACGTCTACCAGCGGGGCGATTCAAGTCAGTAAAAACTATCTGGTTCCTAGATGAATGTGACATGCACTGTCCGTTAATTACGTTTCAATGAAAAAATTTGCAAAATAAGTTGATGGTAATGACCTACATTACTAATTAGATCGTTATTTTACACATTTTAAAGAAAAAAATAGACAATGTATGTCAGTTATTTTGGAACTAGATGGTTTTTACTGACTTGAATCGCCCCGTAGATCAGTTGGTATATCATCTAGTGCATTTAAAACATTAATTTCTACCAAAAATCACGTGTTCGTCAGGATGGCGGGTCGAGGTAAAAATTTCTTATTGAAATACTACTGAGGCTTCAGTACCTAATTGGTACTATTTGGTACCTTTGTTCAAAAAAATTAGTACCTTTCTGTGTATCGAAAAAAAATTGATTATAAAGTTACCCGACATCGTCACTTTGTATTTAAAAAAAAATATAACGATGCAATTCTATATTTTGACATAAATAAATTTCTTTATAATTTTAGATTGTCACCGGCTGGTATGTCCATGCCAATGAAATGTAGACGAGAAATAGCTACCTTGTTAGCTTCTAATATACATGATTTAGATATAAGTAGTATTAAGGAGTCTATTGACCTGTCTAACGTTAGTGCTATGTCTTATAGTGCTGTTGTTATTAGCTACACCCAGTCAGTTCCTACTTTAGATCATAATTTAAACTGAGTCCTTTGACAACAGACAGTGCCTGTTTTTTTAATATTGTTCATCAAAATATTCAAGAAAAGTCATAATATACATATGTTGTGTGTGTGATGTAGTGCTTTCAGGAGCCCGACTAGGCTATGAGTATTACAATCACATTCAACCCTTGCACTGAGGTGCTAAGGGCTGTTTTATTTTATGTTCGCTCTGGGATGTTTCCTACAGGGAAAGTAAATGAAAACGAATGGTTCTTATTAATATAGTTTCAGCGGTTTATTATCTATCAATCCTTTAGTAACAGTGATTTTAGAATTTAATCTTATCCTACGGAACCCTCTTATTCCAGTAGTTGTCGCGACCGTAACTTTAACGCGCCTACTCGCGGGAAAGGAGGAGTAGGGGGTTGAGCATTGGCTAAGTGAACTTGAATTAATGTTTAGTTTTCCCAATCATTGTGTGTCCAGTGCCTTTATTCGAAAAAAATGCAATTCGAGGGGGTTCATTAATAATTGTTTATAATAATATACACGACCGAAAAGACCGAAAGGATATATAGTTGGCCTCTCACTTGAACGCATAATAGAATGTTCTTGTTTAGAACTTAATTATAATATATGTACTTTGTGTGTATCGCCCCCCCCCCCCCCCCCCCTCTGCAAATTATAATGCTTTTGAGCCTGTAATGGAACAAGTTCAAAAAAACGTTTGTCATTTTAAAAAGTCAGTTATTGTTTGCGGTGGTTTTAATGTTAATCTTTTAGACAGTTCCCAAACAAGACATTAACTTATTTACTTACTTACAAGTTTTGACTTAAATTATTTGTTCCTGGAACCAACTAGAATTAAATCGACTTCAGTTGCATGTTTAGATATTATTTATATTTTCTGTAACGTTGAAGTACCTAAAGGATAAATCTATTATTAACAATTTGCCATCCTATTACTGTGGTCAAATAATAGAAATTCTACACAACAATAAAAAACTCAGCTAGTTACTTGTAGATATGTGACCACTGCTCGATTAGACAATTTTAAAGCAAATATTGAAAAGAAAATGAAAAAAATTTTTACATTCCATGCATGATAATGCTAATAATCTTTATAATATTTTTTTGATTTCTTAAGTAATGAGTTTGAGCAAGTGTTTAAAGTAAAAACTTTTAGGCCAAATGATAAAATGAAATTCAAGGACTGGGCTACTGTAGGAATACACCGAAGTCGAACTACGTTGTATGAGTTGTATGGAATGAAATTATATAACCACTCTCCTCGTTCACCGACTATGTCAAAATTTATTTAAAAATATTTATAAAGTGTGCAGAGTTGTAAAATCAATACATTTAAGTAATAAAATTAAAAATTCTGATTGTAAAATAAAGGCCACATGGAATGTAATAAATAGTGAAACATTTGGTTAACATGTTTGTCAATTTATATGTTAATTTTATGTTTTTTTTAATATAAATAAACAGATCACCCACCGCCCATAGGTGTAATATTTAAATGGGTGTCCCACAGGGTTCTATTACTGGGTTATTCCTATTTGCCAAAAGTCGTTATAGAAAATCAAGAATTAGTTTGCACACTTCAAAACAACATTTTTATTCAAAATTAAACGAAGCAAAACCATCTTAGATAATGTTAACAAATTGTCCGCTTAAAATTTGTTGTAAAATAGTAAGAAATCCAAATATTTTGAACCTAACCCCTCTGCCAGGTGAAAACTAGTAAACTAACTTATAAACGAGTATACTAACTTATAAACTAGTACACTAACTTATAAACGAGTATACTAACTTATAAACGAGTATACTAACTTATAAACGAGTATACTAACTAATAAACGAGTATACTAACTAATAAACGAGTATACTAACTTATAAACTAGTATACTAACTTATAAACTAGTATACTAACTTATAAACGAGTATACTAACTTATAAACGAGTATACTAACTTATAAACGAGTATACTAACTAATAAACGAGTATACTAACTTATAAACGAGTATACTAACTTATAAACGAGTATACTAACTAATAAACGAGTATACTAACTAATAAACGAGTATACTAACTTATAAACGAGTAGCAATTAGATCTGGTATAGATAACACAATATTTAGATGCGAAGCTTTTTTTTTTAATACCTACCACTAAGGTGGCAAACAAGCTTGCGGTCCGCTTGATGGTAAGCGATCAACGTAGCTTCCATGTGACCCACACATAGACGGATTGGCGAATAGCTTTATTTCTTCAGTTTTCGCGGTCAAAAATATCAGCAGCGTGATGTCCTACGGCATTTTATTATAAGGACACGCAGATATTTGTGCTGCAGAAGAGGGCTGTACGAGCGGCTTACAACTTATCCCAAAGACACTGTCAAAGAGATAAATCCATGTTTTGACCTTACCATCTCAGTATATCCATACTAATAAGTATTATAAATGCGAAAGTAACTCTGTCTGTTACCTCTTCAAACCGCTGTATCGATTAAGATGAAATTTGGCTTAAAGATAGTTTGAGTCCCGAGAAAGGACATAGGCAACTTGAAAATGTCAAGTGTGAGTCGGTTTCTTTTCTATAAATTAGGAATTGCCGTTACAGTCCTACACCGATAACCGAATTTAGGGCGGGTGGAACCGCGGGCACAAGCTAGTTTAAGAGAATTTAATTTATGTTCAGAAGAATAATTATCGTTTAAAAAGAATAGTCATATTCATAGTACTATTCATAGTACGCGAATCAGACACAAACTTGCTTTAATTCACACAAGGCTTAAGAAAATAGATAATTCATTTAAAAGTCAATGAGTCCGTTTTTAAAATAAAATCTCTGTAGAAGTACGTAAATAAAATTTAAGACAGAACTTTGAAAAAGCTTATGATGATAAAATCGCGACTCTAACTCGCACTTCACCAGTTTTTTCAAACTGAACTTTCAAAAGTAGGAGGTTAATAATACGTTGCGTATTTTTTACCCGAGTTTACAAAGAAAAGAATTCTATGGGTTTTTGTCGCGTATGTTTTATGCATTTTGATATGTTGACCCATAACTCCGTGACGCCGTCGGTGTAATAAATTCTAAAAATCTGTAATTCTTATTTAGGTGCACCCGAATCAAATTTTTCCATACAAACTTTTACTAAATATTTGTAAATATAGGTAAACCTAAATCTTATATGAAAAGAAAATGAAAGAAAGTAAAATTGGAAAACAGACTTCGCCCTGATTCACACTGTATCCACCAAACAATTGCACACATTTGTTTTGATATGACGATAAAATAAACAATCTTATTTCCAAACTTCCTTTTCTTTGTAGTTTACAGAATCAAAGGAATTCAAGAACTTTCGGTGGTCAGCAGTATGTTGTGAAATATGGGAGGAATCAGCTTCCATCCAGCTTGTAGCCTTGTAGTTCTTAATATATATATATATAAATATATATACAAATATTCTGATCTTACTATTATACTAGCTACTTATACTCGCTTATTCCTGCGACTTGTTTGCGTGGACTTTTGAAAAATTGCTTAACTGTTTATGGTGAAACCATAATTCTCCCAACTGTACAGCTACAGAACAGGGAGCTTATTTGAACAGTCTCGAGTACCTGCACCAGACACGATAATTCAGTAGTAAAATGTATGCAAGTACTTTCATGGGTCTCCAGAGGTAAGACCTAGGACCTTATTGGGAACAGTCTCGAGCTATTCGAACTCTGGTATTCGTTACAAAAATGTATGAAAATCTGACACCTCTCGAAACCCGTGAATGTACTTGCATACATTTTTCTCTCGAACTCCTGACTTCGAATAGCTCAAGACTGTTTCCAATAAGCTCCTTGAACAGTTGCACTAAGCGACATCCCACGGTCCTTACTACCTATAGTTTGTCAGTTTCCCAAAGTTTAAACTCGTGGTTTAAAAAAATGTATTTTTAGTCAATGCGTTGCTAATGCGTAAGAGTCCTATTCCTAAGGCTAATGCCACGCTTACGGCTCAGGCTACGCTGTCTGTCCGTTTGTCCAAAGGACTCTATCTTTTATTTAGATCGATGTAAGTAGATGCATAGGTAAATTATGGCGGATATCCCAATAAAAAAAAATTAAAGCGATTTCCATACAAGAAACCATTTTTTTACTGCGTCTGGTCTATCGTAAAAACAAAATTTGATACAAGCTTCAAACAATTATAGTGTAAGCTTTATAGTAAAATGACTAATAAAACAAATCAGTCAAGTCCGAGTCGGGCTCCTGCATTCTGTGGTGGAACGGAACCCTCTACGCTATTCTGACTCACGCACGGCCGGTTTTTATTGCAACAAATTGCAATTAAATCCAATGTAGTGCATAAATGCGCAGCATTATATCAACATATTAAAGCTACAGAGTAGGTTTGTTTGTTTGAAGGCGCTAATCTCTCTCCCGGTCGGAGGACTTTTAATTTTTTTTTGCATTTGATAGCCTAATAATAGCGTGATGTTTAACGGAAGGGGCAGACGGTGCGACCAGATATAGGGCAAAATCTGCGAAATGCTTTACAAAAAATGCTAAGACAATGCTAACTCATAAGTTGCCTAGGCAGCTTGTCTTCGTGTGTAGGAAAGCATATAAACATAAGTATTCATACGAGTAGTGGCATTTATTTCCAATTATACGGTTATTTAAATTTTTTCATTTAAAAAAATATTATTTACTATAAACAGAACAATTATTACTTATCTTTTTCCCGTGAAAGTTCCTCGAGATATGATAATTTTTTAAATAATTCGATACCTTTTTCGATGGCTTTCAATTCATGCATAAATGCATGCATAGAAATATTTTTATATGCTTACCTAATAAATATGCGATGCTTTGGTTTTATTTCTTATTAGGTACCTATCTACCATACACCCATGACCCAATGCATACCTTGATGGCAAAATTACAAATTTTTTATTCACCTGCACTTCAGTGAGTCTGAACCCTATGTTTTCTTAATTGCCTTTATTTTGAAAACTTAATCAAGAAAACTATGATTTGGGCTTGAGCCTTATCTTGTAAACTCAATATTAAAAAAACAATGCTTTAGGCTCTAGAGATTGGACTCTCATTAAATTATACGTATTATTTAAAGTCACTGGTTTCTGGTTAATCGGAGGTCCCTAAAAGACACAAAATAACAAACGTCCTTCAATTTCTTAAGTTATTGAAGACGATCTGGATCGCCGATCCTGCTAAAAACTGCTAGATTAATAAAGCTGCTGCAAGAGTCCAATCCTGCTAAATCTGGTCACACTGAGGGCAGAACAACGTCTACCAGCGGGGCGATTCAAGTCAGTAAAAACTATCTGGTTCCTAGATGAATGTGACATGCACTGTCCGTTAATTACGTTTCAATGAAAAAATTTGCAAAATAAGTTGATGGTAATGACCTACATTACTAATTAGATCGTTATTTTACACATTTTAAAGAAAAAAATAGACAATGTATGTCAGTTATTTTGGAACTAGATGGTTTTTACTGACTTGAATCGCCCCGTAGATCAGTTGGTATATCATCTAGTGCATTTAAAACATTAATTTCTACCAAAAATCACGTGTTCGTCAGGATGGCGGGTCGAGGTAAAAATTTCTTATTGAAATACTACTGAGGCTTCAGTACCTAATTGGTACTATTTGGTACCTTTGTTCAAAAAAATTCGTACCTTTCTGTGTATCGAAAAAAAATTGATTATAAAGTTACCCGACATCGTCACTTTGTATTTAAAAAAAAATCATCATTAATTACTAATGTTTTTATTTGTAGACATTTAGAATAAATCGCGGCACGTAAGTTGAACCTGTGCAGTAACACATTTTCGGTTCGTTAGTACATTTTACAGTACTGTACCCGCGCAGACGACCGCCATTTTGGTTCAACTTACGTGCCTTAAAATATAGCGCGTTTTAATTTTTAGCGGTTTTCCTACAGTCGAAGTGTGACAGAGACGAAGTAAAACTGAGGTCTCTTGTCTGTTTCTAACTTGTTTTAATAATTTAATTGTAGACGTTGATAGACAAAAAAAGAGACAGTTTTGCTTTGTCTCTTTCTAAAGGATGGTTTTGTAAGACTATTGCACAGTTTATAGAACTCGAAGTATATGGCTTAACCGTAATAGCCCACAAGATGAAATTTTTAATAAAAACTTCTCATTGTAAAACATATGCTAAAATGAAACAAAAGGTATATTACAACATTGCGTTGCGTACTTTAATACACTTAACATCAATTACACTTACAAACAGAAGTGCCGAATTCACGAAAATCTTTTCACGAAATCATTTAAAGAAATTTCATAAGTTTCCTCTTACAAATTGATTTGGATTGTCGTCATATAGCATTCTTCAGAGTCTCGCACGCCTCAGTCATCTTCAAACCCTCCATTATGTACAAAAGACTTTCCACTGAAGCATCCTCGTCATCATCAAACCACAGTTTCAACATGTGCTTCGCTCTCAAAGGTTCTGTAGCATTTTCTGTTTCAAAGAATTGTATTTCGTCTGCTTTGAATCCGAGTTTGGCGGCAAGTTTCTTCCATTCAGTAAGCTTACCGCAGAGTTCTTCTAGTTGTGTCGGTGTTATCATTGTGATTTTGGAACGGGTCGTTTTGTCGTAGTCTTCTTCAACAGCGTGCGTTGAATCTGGTACCTGTAGTGAAGGAATATTTAAATATTTGGGTAATCGATTAGTAAATATCATTTATAACAGAGTTAAGAAACAAAAGATGGCAAGTATATATATCAGGGTACAAGCCCCTTTTCGTACCAAACAGACTAAAGTTGGGGCGGTGAATGTTGTTTCAGGTCGTAGTCGGATTTTATTTTAATTTTCTTCTCACCTGCTCAATATCGTTTGTATCTCCTTCTTTCATAAGTTCTGCCTCCATCTGCTCTTCTGTAATTTCTTCTTCGGGTTCCTGCGAAATGTTACACAGTTAGTGTACCGCCCCGACTTAAAACTTTATGTTTTCTTTATGAGACAAACAATGTAAAAGAGAATTATACTTATAATTATAGCGTATTTTTTTCTAAGAACACGCTTTAAGAATGTAGGTTTTAAAATAGAAACAGGTAAGAGGGAATTACGTTAAAATATAACAGTTTTTTATACATTACGGTATTCCTGAAAAAGACAAAATAATCAAATGCTTTAGTTTCACCATACAATTTGCACAAAATCTTGATATTTCCGCGGTCTGGCCGAAGTCGTATAAGTATTTTTTTTTACCTTTTTTAAATTGTTAGTTGTATCTTCACTAGGATTGGCTGCGGCTGCGTTCGCGGCCGTTTCACGCGCTATACGCTTCACCTGTGCACAAATGTTTATATTAAATAGCTTATTAGAAGACATGTTTTTTATTAATTTAATTGTTGATGTTCATCAACAATTGTTAATGGTTGTGCGTTCATAAATATATTTACATACAAATTTTCTTACCATGTTTTGCCCCCTAAGGGATAATTTTACAAAAACGGTGAAACACGTCAGTCCTAATTGTCAACCTATAGGCCAAACACCAAAATTCATGTACTCTGCTTCAAAATTAACGGATTTACTTAGTACTTACTTCCAAAGTCAAAGTAAAATTATTCGATTAGTCGAAGAAATTACTCAAATTCTACAAACACTTTTGAATCGTCAAAGTTATTAAATAATATTTTTTTTATTAAGTTTGATTTGATAAGTTTAGTAAGTTCTCCCAATTACCCCTTTAGGGGATGAATTTTGCAAAATCCTTTCTTAGTAAAAGTACTATGTCAAGCAAGGAACCCTCTTGCCAAATTTCAAGTTTCTAGACCCAGCAGTATGGGACGTGTGTTAAAATGTCACTGCATTAGCCAGCCAGTTTCTTCTGTTATGTTACATATACAGATTTTTAATTACATAACTTTACGCCTGTTTCCACCAGAGGCAGGCAGAGAAGGCAGAGGAGGCAGGCTTCCACTAACTAGGATCATGCTAGTGGTAATGTCTCACCATATCGTCAAGGTAAACCGGCAGCGCATCGATTGTGTTATTGGTATGCACGAAGAACTGCGGCGAGCGTCGCGCCAGCAGACGGAGTGCACGCCACTCCCATCCCCCTCCCGCTGCCCGTTTCGCGCTCCCCTCTTTCGCCGTTGTCATATACCAATCTGACAAAATATATGTAATATAATTGGATTAGTTAACAAGGTCGTATTAATGTTACGTCTAATACTTTACTGCGAATCTTTTATAGAAGTCCACTATAGTATTTCAATCGGTCACAGTAAAAAATTAGAGCCCAAAAAGTATTTTGAAGATTTTTCTCCAGCCAGGCGTTGCACACTGATGACCCCCCTGTATGGCTTGTGGGTTCTAGGGGTTCAGGAACATTACAGCTCAATGGTGTTGGAAGATAAGGTTGACCAAATAAAAATTTATTAAAAACTATGTACATTGGAAATAAGGATTTATAACTCTTTATTTATTTATAGGTAAAAGTTACTGATCCTACCAAAAATCAAAAACTGAACGGAGAAACCAATACCACTAACAGTTTTCAAAAGATGTATAACCTAATAAGTTTATATATGTTGCAACACGTTTTTACAAACCGCCAAAAATACGTTTATACTCACCCAGAGAAGGCATGAAGTCCCGCTCTTTACTTCTACAAGCAGCAAGATTATCTGGACAAAGGTTCCATAGTTTCGTTAGTTCATTGCTGAAAAATAATCAATAATTTTATTCGAGATGTAAGTATTAAATATTTCTAATAACTTTTGATATGATAAAATAATGAAAGCTTCTACTCCATTGTCTATTTTTTGGTTTGTGTATTGTTCCGAATTTGACAAAATGTTAACTGTCATATATCTTGAAGATCACGTTAGTCTAAATACAAAAGGTGACAGCTAATTTATGGTTAATCTATGATAAAATAGAAATTTTAGTTTTATTTATCTGGTGAAAGTAGTAATCATCATATCAGCTCTCCCCGTTCTCTGCGTTCCTCATTCAGCCATCAACGGCCACCCTTTTAAGGTCGTCGGTCCACCGGGAGGAAGCGTGGGATTCGCCTTCCAGTACACGGTCTACACTCTACGACACGTCTGCTCCATCAGCCAACGACAGGAGCCACTTCAGGTGGTGATTCTCCAAGCTATATCGGTGACTTAAGAATCTATAACTCTATGAAACCGATACTTATTGCTTATGTTTATTTTACTTTGAATTAAATTTCCTACACTATAAAAAAAAACTAGCACTGTAACATCACCCTAGGGGGTTAAGTTTTTTTTTATAAAACCTTAATTCTTGCGAGTGTGCGAGTGTTAAATTCATGTATCGAAAACGATATGCGAAGTTAACCTCTCGAACATCTATGTAGCCCATGGATGTTTCGTTGAGCGTCTATGTCACCATATGGGCACATCACACATCACCATATGAGGACGAACTGGTCGTTCGACCAACAGGAAGGTTACACTGTTCATCCCCAGTGGCCCCTACACTCTCGAGAGCAACTAGGTCAACGTCGACAGTGGTCACTATCTAGGTGATTATTGGCAAATTTTTTTTCCGAGCTTCTTCGTTTTTCGGGGGCACGTTAAACCGTTGGTCTTGGCTGTTGTCATGACAGCATTCGTTAATTCAGGTCAGAGGCCTTGTCGTAAGCTTGAAAATACTGAGTCGCGTGGCCACTAGCGCAATAACGTCCGCCAACACACACTAGGTCAGCGTGGTGGACTATGGTCTAGGCCTCCTACTCCAAGGAGGGGCCTGCACCCCTACAGTGGGGCGTATAACGGTGGAGGGAAATTAAATATATCCTCCTAGTAATAAAGGTCATATTAATAAAACTTACCTTCCCATGTAGTATTTGTTTTGGCTTTCATACTCCTTAACTATATCCCCAACAGGTCTCCGTCGCTTTCTAGATCTTTTAAAGTCTGAGTCAGAGTCAACAGACGATGGAGGCTTTGGTTTCTGAAATTCTAAAGAGAAAAATACTCATATGGTAAAAGTAAACAGGGAACCCTTCTAGTTTCGCCCTGTTTATTCATACCCACGTCTGTCCGTATGTGACAAAAGGTTGACCGGACATGTTTATTGTATGCATACGGTATGTCAGTTATTTAATTTTTTTTGCTACATATATGTCTATAGATAATTGTTGCTACAAAAATATATACTATTGACATTAAAAAAAAATGAAGTAGTTTTTAAAAAAAATATTAAGTATTGTTGATTTGGAAATTTTTGAACAAACAACGATTTTAGTAACGACTATGGAATCATACACTAAACGTGACCTGACACGCTTTTGACTGGTTTTTCGGTTAAAAAAATTACCGTTAACAGTATTATTACAATGGCCTAATATACCAAGACTCCAAGAATTAATTAAATGAATGTATGGGTAGGCAGTATTGGATAGGAGTTTAAAAATTTGAAACCATCTTAGTTCCTATTCACAAGTCTCATTAAACAGAAGGTTCAACTTGACTAAAAATCATTCAGTGCAAGCCAATTTGTTCCCTATGCAGATTAGATAATATAATGCAAAGAAGCACTCGGGTCAGTGACAGCACGCACTAGGGTTGCCACAGTAAGATAGCTGACAATGGCGTTCTCGAAACCTTAAGATCCGTGATTCGAACTGTACTTCCCAACTTCTCCTGTAATAATATCAGCGCTTGCTTGTTGTAATCTAGCCATTTACTTACTTTTGGATCAACTTTATTTACAGGTATTTACATACACTTGGATCAACTTTATTTACAGGTTATTTAAAGAGATTCTTGCCTGTCCTGTTCATAGATAGCAGCATTAACAATATTTTTTGGCAAACAATGTTCCAAATTTAGTTAAATAAACTATTTACGAATTTAGCTTCGTAAATAATTATATAAAATCATTAACGGACCTACGTTTTGAAATTGTCTATCATTTATTATTAAATAAAAAATGCAGCATTTAGAAAATTACCTGGACAACCATCATTTTTCCATTTATTCCAGTGCTCTTCTCTCGATAGAATGTGTTCCACATACTCTGCAAACTTCTTCCCATCTGGTGGGGTTTCGCCCAAAAGTCTGTACACCAGAGAAGTAGTCTCTTTTACCCACTCTACTTGATCTACTCTAAGGTCTTGAGATTCCCTGAAATAAGAGATAAATATATTTTTCCAATACTTGGTTTTGCCTGATTATTTAGTGCTTCAGCTAAACCACTGAAGCGATCTTCATGAAATTTGACAAGGTAATAGCCTGCTTTTGAAGAAAGGACATTGGCTACTTAAAAAATGTCAAGTGTGAGTAAGAAATCCCTCACCGATAACAGAATTTAAAGCGGGTGAAACTGCGGGCAAAAGCTGGTTATATATATATACAAGCGTAAGTTTGATTTTTTTACCTCCAATTCGTAACAGAGTATTCAATTAACCTGATTTTTGGTACAAGCAGGGAAAGATAGAAAAGAATACATAGAATACTTTTTCATCACACTTACTCGTAAACAGTGTCATTACATGCAGGCAAAGCGGGTGCTAAGACCTTTATTATTACCACGGGCTTATACTTTGCAAATTTTACTTTCATAGAACTCACGGGCGGTAATGACGCATCTACCAAGTATGTATAAAAGCTGTCTGTTCAAAATTTCAACTACGTGCACACTACAAGCGACCAATTAATTTCAGCCAAAACTTTTTAATTTATAATATTTTTAGATACTAGATATCTCGCGATGGCATTGTTTCCGCTACTTCTATTCCTAATACACCAATTGTGTTTTGGTGAGTTTATTTATTTATTCACCTAACATTTATATTTATTTACTCGCAAATGTGATGAAAAAATTGTGTGTAACATTAAAGCCTTCCTTAAGCCTTAGGCTTCTAAATAGCTATTTATTCGGTGTTTGATTAACAACAAAACTACACTGCGAAAATATAGCCAACAACATTTAGAAGGTTGTGACTGTCCCTTTTACTGTCAAAAATGCATATCTATAAAAGGCTTCTCCCAGTAAATTACAATTTTCAACACAAAAATGTTTCTCCACTGGGTCTGCCCAAATGTTGGTTATAACCATGCTCTACGACATTTCAAAACTAGACACCTGCTACTCAACTTACATTTTAAACTTAACAGAAGATGTAAGGTACTGAAACAATATCAAAAATTGTATCAACACACATCTCCTGAAGTTAGAATCCGATAACTGCAACTCTAGAAGTTTCTGATTTGTGAGAAACTTGGCAAAATAATGCGTTTCCTTGCTTGATTCTTGCATCTCAACATCGGAACTGACAGCCTTTAGTCTATTTAGCTTAGACTTCTGAAGTTCAACAGCTTCTAACTTATACGACGAGAATGCTGATAAGACGCTACCTGAATGCTAAAAGAATAATGGTAAACTTCAGTAAATTTTTATGATAATTTGTTTCAGAATACGTTTGCAAGCAAAATTCATTTTTCTTTATATACATATCAGCTCATTTTAGTCCACTGCTGGACATAAGCCTTTTCCATAACGCGCAAATACTTCCGTTCCTTAGCCTTCCGCATCTAACCACAACCGCTCACCTCTTTGAGGTCATGTATCGGGTTGGATACACTCCTTTGTAGAATAGAAAATCATTTCACATAGCATGGAGGGTGTGCAGCATTTTGTTATTTTGTTTCTAATAATAAAATTTAATTGTATGACATTGTTGTTTGAATTATATAGAAAGATCTAATTTACATCTTCAAAACTACATACTTATTAATTTTATTGTGATCAACAATCCCTGGCAAATTAGTTAAAACTTTACCACGTACCATGCTATGCAAACTGGAGTATAATTAAAAATCTTTGTGTTGTTTCTGTGTTGCCATACACAAAAAAAAACTCTCTTTCTTTGATGCCTAAATAAATATTTTACACATTTACTTTATAATAAAAATTTATAATTAGATTATGGTACTAAATAAACAACCAGCCTCATTTCTTACATATACATACAGATATGTTACTTTAATATTGCTTTAACATTTCTGTACATTTCTCTATACAATACAGCTATAGTAATAGAAAAGTTGTGTAATTATATTCGACAGTTTTTCACCGCAATGTTATAACAAGCTAAGTAAGATAGAAGTATTAACATTGTTGGACCAAAGAAATTTTGATGTTTCTAAAAGTTGATGTTTCTAACAAATCTTTTCGTAGATGATGGTAATTTTTTGGTAACCTACTGGTACAATCAGAACAACTACAAAATTATATTGTTCGTTTACATGAATAGACTCAACAGTGGATAATTAAACTTAATGTAAACAAGTCTACACTGCTGCACTTAGGAAACAATAACCCCTTTCTAACATATTTGATTGATGGTTCTTCAATTTCTGCAGTGACCTCTCACAAGGATTTGGGGATATTAATAACAAGCAATTTAAAATGGGCTAATCATTTTAGTGCACTTGTGAAAAAAGCTAACTTGTTTCTTTACGTCATATGGAGATCCTTTCAGTTCATCAACAGAGCAACATTCATAAATATATAAAAGACTTATGTAAGACTTTTGCTTGAACATGCATTTTAGGTATGAAGTCTGTACTTTGCAAAGGACATCACTCTCTTAGAAAGTGTTCAAAGGAAGGCTAGTAAGCTACCGTTTGGCCTAAAAAAGAAATCATATAAGGAGAGGCTTGAAATACTATAGCTGCCAACATTACAGGATAGATGTATGAGGGTGATGTAATCGAGACATATAAAATCCTGACATTCAAGTACAACCTACCTAACATACGTGACATGTTCGTCTTGAAAGTGGACACTCAAGAAGACACCATTTTACTATTACATGCTTCAGATCCGAAACCAATCTTGCACACCATTTTCTGAGTAATCGTGTGTGAAAACTTGGAACAGATTGCCAGCCAACGTAGTATCAGCAAATTCAGTAAACTCATTTAAAAATAGACTGGATAAGTGGTTTAAACTATTAAAAGTGTAACTAGAGTATCATATTAAGTGAACAATTATTTTTATAACTATTGTTCTGAAAAGGACTAGGACATTTCCATCAAATGAGATAGACACACCAGCAACTAATGCTGCTTGACTATAATTTTACAAAAATATTAATAATAATCGTGAAGTTATGGATTAGAATCATTTCATTTCATGTGTTTTTTTTCTTCATACCACTAAGGTGGCAAACAAATTTGTGCTCTGCCTGATGGTAAGCGGCCACTGCAGCCGATGGAGGCTTGCACCGCCTAGGTCATCACTTACGTGTTGCCAACCCTTTAAAAATCTTAAAACTTCTTTCTTGAAGAACCCCATACTGTTGTCCTTAGAGAAAACCTTGGCAGGGAGCTCATTCCACAACCTAAGCATTCTCAGGAGGAAGTTACTTTGAAACTGCACTGTATGGTATGGTATGTGTTGTGTATTTAAGAAAACTGTTTAAATATTAATACTTACAGCAACAAAAGTTTTCCACTGTAATTTGTTATAGCAAGTATTTGGATTTCTAAAAAAATCTTGTAGACTCCAAAATCTACAGTATAAGTTGTAATCTATAGCCAACTTGCTTTTCTCATTTTCAAGCACCATCTCTTCATCTAGTGAATCTTTCAATGTGCTAGAGTTGTCACCTCCAAATTCTGTTACATTTTCAAGATTGAATTCTGACACAATGTTGAGTCCTGATCGCTCAGAAAATGGAAAAAATTTGGCAAGAAAAAGTAAAATTCTACCACAAAATACAGTGTTTTGTGAACGTGACAAGCGGCGTAGAAGATCGTTACACATTCGAAGCAGATTGTTTTTACAGGCAACAAAGAAAAGGTCTTCTTTCCAAATGTTGACCCCATTTTCAACATAGGTAAACATTTTTTCACATTTGTTCAAAGTTAAAGCATCAAAAATATCTCCTAACAGCACAACAGGCATCGTCGGAGTTACCATCTGTCGTCTACAAGATTCTATGCAAAAACAGACATAGTTTTCTAAAGTGTCAGGCTCTTCAATCAACAGTTCCAGTAATTTGTCTCGAAACGCCTGATCCATGGCTGCTTTTCTGTCAGTCTCATTGGTATTCTTTGTAAATGAGTCCAGTAAATCAATATTATTGGTGTTAAAGGCTTTAGCGAGGACATCCTGGTGACAAAAGCAATAGATTCTTTTAATTAATAGATTATATATTTTAATATTTTTTTTTGTTCGATGCAACACAATTATACATCATCATATACTTATTTTTTACTAAGGCATTATTTACTTAGGCCATTCTATTTAATTATTGTAACAGCTCATTATTATTGGAACATAGTTACAATTTAGAGGGCAGCAGATGAGGGCTAGACTTAACTTTTGTCACAGGTTAACTTATTGGTTTGGATGGTTCTTTAGTAAGTATGTGGTATTGGAAATATTAAAGTAATTAAACAAATTTCTGAAAGGTAGGCTGATGAGATAAATAAATAGTTTTGGACATTACACACAGCGCCGTCTGGCCTCAAAGTAAGCAAGCTTGTGTTATGGGTACTAAGCAGCGGATACAAATACATATGTATTACTTTTTTTTTGTAAATACATACATATCATACATAAATACATCCAGACTCAAGACTGAAAATATTCTTAGACCGGTTTTTTTTTCTTGCCCTCTTTTAATAACTCTGACCTTGTTGGCAACTTTGCTTTAAAAAGGGACTATGCAATTTTTTATTCCGAATAACATTGATTTTCTGTTTTTTGTAAGTAATAATGGATTTTTCAAGTCTGGCTAATTAACCAAGAAGAATTAAAGTTATTTTAGGGTCAATTTTTTAAACGGTTTAAATGCACATGGTTAGCAAAACTAGGTAAATTCTTAGATTTAAGGTTTGAAATTCTTTGACTAATGTGCGTACTTACAAAGTGATTTTTTAATATAAAAAAAATTATCTTAAGTCTTGAGTGCAGTCCGTTTAAAAGGCTTATGACTGCTATGAGCCTTATATACTAAGAGATAAGAGCACTTTTGGTAACCATCGCCGGGAAGGCTAAAAATAATATGCATCATAATATGCACGGTACCTATGTAAACTATATAAAAACTGACAAGATTCAGTGGTGCGTCTAGTAGCTACAGCCGTTCAAAGTGGGGTTATGGTAACAAAAATGTAACCATCTCTGGGAAGGCTAAAAATAATATGTATCATAATATGCACAGTACCTAGGTAAACTTTATAAAAACTGAAGAGATTCAGCGGTGCGTTAAGTAGCTACAGCCAATCAAAGTGGGGTTATGGTAACAAAAATGTAACCATCGCCGGGAAGGCTGAAAATAATATGTATTATAATATGCACGGTACCTATGTGAACTGTATAAAAACTGACAAGGTTCAGTGGTGCGTTTAGTAGCTACAGCCGTTCAAAGTGGGGTTATGGTAACAAAAATGTTACCATCGCCGGGAAGGCTTAAAATAATGTGTATTATATATACACGCTACGGTAGTAAAAACCCTCAAAGCGACAATAGATAAAAAAATTAAAATCCATGGCACACTAAAGGAAATAGTCATAAAAAGCATTACAACTGATTTGTGTAATGATTGAAAATGAAATTATTGGTAAATAGAAAAATATCTTTTGTCAAACATCAAGGAGAAGTATGACGAGTTTCTTGGAAGCAATTTAGAACAAGATATGGGCTTTATTCAGCAAGCTAGGTTAGAAAAAAAAAATATTGACGGACAGAATTACTATAAAAATTATTCATGAAGTTTGAAAATTAATTTCTAATTTTTCAGACTGGTACTGAAATGAATACAATCACAAGTAAGATTGTTCAAAAGCAAATTCTTAAATCTGCAGCTATGATATAAGGGAAAATAATCATGTCCCTGCCATCCACTTTCATACCAACAAATTGTTCAGGGGAAGACATCTTAAAAGGAGAATGTGATATACCTGACATATTGATGGACGTCTTTGGTAAACTCCTTATGGGCGATAATTGCAAAAATAATAGTCTAAATCACTATTTTAAGATCTTATTTATGCTACTTTCAATGGTTTAATAAAGTCTTCAAAGCAATTATCCTTAGGAATTGCTATGAAAAGATTGACAAACAGTAGAAAAGTCATTGTTATCATGAACAAATACGGACAGGTGCCAAGGTATAACCTGTTAGAAGATATCGAAACAGAAATAACATACAATGCTTTGAATGATTTGTCACTTCCTCCACCTGGAATAACCGTAGCCCCAAACCTATCTACAGGCATAGCATTAGATAATTTCGACCGATATGTTGATACTGCCACTGGCAAAGCATGACACAGTCGATATAGTAAAATGTAAAACCAATTTTACCTCAAAACGCTTAAGTAAACATAGGCATTAAGCCTTTATATTTGACGAAAAAACCTTCAGGTGGTAAAAGGAGAAGGGCTTTCGATGTAATTGACATAAATATTTTTCATTGATTTTATTGCATAATTTTAACTACTTTTTTTTATTCATACTAACTAATAAACATACATCAGTTTTGTCACATCTAATTGTTATGATTAATTGATTTATACCTTTCTGTATAAGTAAAATTGATTTATTATTACCTTTTACAAACAAACAAACAAAATTCTTTAATAAATAAAGTATTTTACCCAATCGTGAATACTTACAGCGGGGCTAGTCCACAAGTTAAATGTTGCAATACAGCTAGCTATGCTTGTAAAATCTCTAAAAGATTGAATTCAAAATGAGGACATCCGAAAGTGAAGTTAAGTCACCAACATAGCTCATAGAATCAGCAAGCTGATGTGAGAAGGCTATTCACATCTGTCGGAGGACCGATAGCAAAGCGGTTATGTCCTAGAGTGAAGACCACATTCCGAAAGTCAAAGCCTCCAGCCGGATTGACCAACAAATTTTAGAAGGTTGCCAGCAGCAGTTGGAAGGCAGAGGCCGGGAAGAAATAATGTGTCTTAAAGGAGGCTTATATCCAGCAGTAGTCCGAAATAGGCTAATGGAGGGATGATGATGATAAAAAACTATAGATTATATATATGCAATAAAACAACTCTAGAAAAACCATGTTACTGCAACTTTGAATTTTTACGAAAGGTTTTTTAGATTGGCTATTACTATTAAACGTACCACCAACTCTTGTCAGTTTTTTACATTTTACATAGGTACTGTACATATTATAATGCTATCCTATTTTCAGCCTTCCCGGCGATGGTTACATTTTTGTTACCATAACCCCACCTTGAACGGCTGTAGCTACTAAATGCACCACTGAATCTTGTCAGTTTCTATACAGTTCACATGGGTACAGTGCATATTATAATACATATTATTGTCAGCGTTCCCAGCGATGGTTACATTTTTGTTACCATAACCCCACTATGAACGGCTGTATCTACCGAACGCACCAACAACATGCGAGCAGACCGCCTCGATCCCCATCACAGGAATGGTCTACACGCTATGAATACTGTAACAGCCTTCCCGGCGATGGTTACCGAAAGTGCTCTTATCTTTTAGACACAAGATACCTTATATTTTGCTCGTAGTTCCTCAAATCCTAATTTTTCCGTCATTTCTTAACCCGTTTGCTTGATTAGTATAATTATAGTCTCTTTGAGTACATAATATATACAGATTCTCGTAAAAGTATTATTTACACCATAATTTAACGAAAATCACGGACGAATGATAAAAACAAACAATGGATAAATAAAAAAATAAAAAATACAAAGCCCAGTGTTGCCAGATGGCGAAATAGAAAATGCGGATCCAAACATTCCTTCGAAAATAGAATCGTTTTCCCGCCCGAAAAACGGATATTTGGGTTTCAGCCGTAGCTTGAACTCCTGCATAAAAACCCCCAGTAATCGAAATGGTTGGACGTAGTTTAGCATAAATGACTTAAACTATAAAAAAACACTTTTCAGATATTAAAGTTGCTTGATGTTTAAAAAGTTCTTAGTCAGCTTTATTATGAAGTTTCACTTCTGTAAGTGAGATGAGATGATGTAACTTATTAGTCAAAACACTCAAAACTAACTTAATTAGGCTTAGTTTAAACAAGACTTAAACTTAGTTTAAGATGAGTCAAATTTCTCGTTCGCCATTTTCCTGAGGAATAACGTTGAAAGGAATCCTGATTTTTTGAGACTGGGCTGCAGAAAACTTGACTCTATTAACTTTTTAAGGTTTAACGGCATTGTCTTTGAGTATTTTGTCTGGAATTTTCAAGAAATACGCTTTTGAAAGGTATTCTGTAGATTCATAAAATCTTTTGCAGGCGTCTTCAGCCAAATGGCTACATAGTGCTTTAGGTGACCTGCAGCTTCTAATTTATCTATTTTTTTATTGGTTTGGCCTCCTGGGTTAGGTTTTCTGCGGGGTTGACTACAGTCCTGCTGCTTGCTTCTTGGGGCATAAAATGGCTTGTTTCTCTTCGATCAAGCGTCAGGAGCCTGATTCTCGTGCTGATAGAGATAATCTTGAATTCGAGATTTGTTTAATAGATTTAAAAAAAGAGAAGTTGCAAGAAGGTTTGTTTTGACCTCTTTTCTTTTATGGGTCATAAAAGTCATTAAAATAGGGAATCATATGGACTTCTTTTTAAAGAAAAAGAGGGGTTGCAACAGAAGTTTTTGTGATACAAAAGTCATTGAAAGTCCCCCTAAAAAGGACCAATTTTTATAAAAAGAATGGTCACAGGAGTGATTTTTTTTGGGAACAGCTCGAACGCAAGATAACAAACCCGTGCGCTCAGCTCAACGCATGGTTCTCGGCGAACGGCCTCGTCCTTAACTTAACCAAGTCTAACGTTATGTTGTTTTCAGCCGGAAACCCTAATTTGATGCCACAAGTACAGAGCCAATATGCAAGTCATGTAGGTTTCTCGGGTTAAACCTAGACGCCAGACTTAACTGGAAACGCCATGTGTCTACGCTGTTTAAAAAACTAAGTAGTGTAGTATTCGCATTACCTGTTTCCGAAGTCACCTTTTGTCATACGGCATTATCCTATGGGGCAACTCAACCGACTCCAATCGAGAGTTCATTATGCAAAAGAGATCACTTCGCACACTAGCCGATGTAAAACATTGGTATTCGTGTAGGGGACTGTTTAAAAATACAGCATAATGACTCATTATTCTCAGTATGTGTTTGACCTTATAATGTACACTCGACGCAAAATAAGTACCTGCAAACGTCCCTGGCAGAGTGATTCACCAAACTGGGCGTCTGCAACGTGTGCCACGATGGCTGGCGCTGCTTGATAAAAACCCGCGAGTCGTAGTAAACCTCGTCGTAAACTCCAATTTATAATTTCTGTTTTGTTATTTATAGTTTGGTTTATTTACATATCCTTACAATAATGTAATATAGGTATGTATGTATGTATATTGTTCATTTATTTTTTCAATGCTTATGGGTAAAGCGCAAACCAACTATAGTTATATGTAGTTTATATGTAGTTGTACCTACATAGACCATGTCTGTCTGTCCTAATGTCCTCTTAGGGAACCTTAGGGAGCCCTAAATTACAGCTAATGAATCTGAGAGGACCTGAAATATAAAATAGGTACAGGATCTTAAACTTTTTGTCAAACTTAATTCACTTATTTCCTATCACTGGCACAGGCACATACACAAAAACAAATAGAATTATAAAAGTATTTAGTATTTTTTTCTCTTTGTAACTTATCTCTTCATGTGACATCTACTAATCTTCTATTTATATTATAATTCAGTCAAATTGTGTTTTTACTAGGAAAGTTTTGGGGTAGTTCAGATTTCTTCCATTCTATACGTATTTTGCGGTACTGAATCCGAATCCGAGGTTTGCTAACAAAATTTCGAGACGAAACATTGACAAAATCGCAAAAAAAGTAAAAAAAACGGATTTTTTCCGGATTTTAGCTTAAAACTCGGAAACTATTAACTTTTAGTGAATGGCCTATTTTCAGAAATTAAAGTACTTAAAATTCTCTACAAGTATTTTTTTAGAAGAACCGTTCGGTCTCAAGTGCGAGTTGAAAATGGCATATTTCAGCGGTCTGTACAAAACCCACTTTTTACATCCTAAAACTTTATTTTTTATTAAACTGGTGTTATTTGATAGACTTCTCCCAGTTCTTTACACAAGTAATTTAAAATAAAACAAAGCTCGAAATTATAAAAATTCAGAACCAAAAAAGTAAGGACTCTAACAAAAGAAAACTTAAAATTTTCACTTATGATCATATGTAATTATAAAAACGCAAATACGAGTATTAAAAATGAGGATCAGTACAGTTTAAACAAATTAAATAGAATTAGTACCTATGTTGTTCTTTATAACATAAGAATGGTATATCTTTTTGAATTATGAAAATCGGACCATTACTTACAGAGATATTAAATAATAAAATAACTCTTTCGTGCTGCTAAAAGCCAATGCGCCGCGATTACGTGTGATGTCATCGTACTTGAACGGACTGCGCTCTCGTGCACTCATTCACAAGTCGCTCACAACTCGACGGAGCTGAGACACGATGTGTACCTAAATAAAGTGTCGATACATATCAAGAGTGTAAATTTGTGATAATTACTATAAAACCAATACCTACACATTATGAGTATTAATAAAGTTGAAGCTCAATCAGATAACCTTCCGAAAGTGGATTCTTTTATGGTATTTGAATACCTAGGTAATCATTCGAAGATTACCAGTGCTGAGATCCGTGGCTGGAAACTACAGAAGTAAGGTTGCACCTTATTTATCTGCCGACATATTGTTACTTTAGTACGTTAGTTAGATAGAATCCACGACACCACTCAAGTCTGATAACTAGGTCCGTATACTAGGTATGTATTATCTGTAGCCACCGGCAAGGAATTTACTCTCTATCGAGAGGGTGCGAGGGGTTTGATTCATTACCTAAGATCGAGTGGACACCAGCTGTCTTGTTACTAAATCTTGTCAATAAGAATTATACCTAATAGGTACCTATTCCACAAAGTGCTATCCCTATCAAAGTATAACTTGTTATTTCTCTGGTTACCAATAAGGTAAAAAAGATTCGCAGATGTATTATTAAATTTTATTGCAATAGTTCCAGTTTTTATGACAGGACTTGAGTGGTGGTGCGGACTCTAAGCTATATGCAGGGACGTATACAGAGGGGGGGATAGTTAGGATTTAGTTATCCCCCCCCCCCCCGAAAACGTACATAAACTAAACGGGAGCATAACCAGCAATTTTTTACAGAGTTCATGGTTGATTCAATGTTTGTCCCCCCCCCCCGAAACAAAAGTTTGGATTTGTGCCTGACTGTATGTGGTAGGTATCAAAATGAATGTAATGTAAAAAGACAGGGACGTATTTGGAAGTTATGAATAAAGTATTTATTATATCTTGAATATGTTATATTTGTTCATTTATATGTAGATCATTCGCGATTGCGATAAATTGGCATCCGCGGATGGCTTTTTAACTAAAGCGACTAGGTAGGTACCTACTTGCGATTTCTTTAGTATGGTTCAATACACTAAACTTGCTGATCTATGACGGAATTATTAATATATTTGTTGAGTGTGGTTGTCATGGCTGTTTTTTGCCGTCTCGCTCATTTTAAGGATTCCGTACCCAAAGGGTAAAAACGGGACCCTATTACTTAGACTTCGCTGTCTGTCTGGCCATCTGTCCATCTGTCACCAGGCTGTATCTCATGAACCGTGATAGTTAGACTGTTGAAATTTTCACAGATGATGTGATTTCTGTTGCCACTATTATCACAAGTACTACATTCTAAGTTTCTAAGAACCAATCCTTACCAAATTTGAATGGAACTTTCATATATGTATAAATTGTTGAAATCTGTTCTCAATCCGCGAAGTTATCGCGTAACAAAAAAAAAAACAGTTTTTTAGCGATAAAAAACAACCACTGGACAGATTTTTTCCAAAATATTTTCAGATCTAAGACTAATGACGTGGTATATCGATTAAAGTGGTCCATGAGCGATTTGGTTCATTAGTTCTTGAGATATCGAGGGGCAAAAAGCTAACATACATACATACACGCACACACACATCCCTCTGAACATGATTGCAAGCGATTCTCTAGGCTTCAAAACGTAAAGAAAACACAAATTTAGCTTTTGGACCTTTAGAAGTTAATAAATAATTAAATTAAAATTATTTAAGGTGGGCTCCCATACAACAAACCTATTTTTTTTTCGTTTTTATAGATAATGATACGGAACCCCTTATGCGCGAGTCCGACTCATTCATTGATCAGTGACTATAAAACCAAACTTTACTGTGAATAATTAGTATATATTGTTAGGATACCTAGGTATTTTGAGGTTTACATATTTATTCCGATTTAGTTTATTTATTACAGATCGGCACGTGAAACCTATGAAGATGATGCTGTGAGATTTGTCCAAGTCCAAAGGTTTGGGCATGTCTGTACAGTGAAAGCAAAAATAACGCCTGAACATAGGATAAAAAGAAAAACGTATTGTTGCATATTTAGGTGTGATGAAAAAGAGGAGATAGTATTGAGCGTAGATTGTCATTATTGTGCTGCCCAAAAGGGAGGCTGCAAACAAAGCGTAGCGTTTGGCACGCAAAAAAATAGTTTCGTAGCGTTTTAATTGTTGTGTTTGTACATTTCGGCTCTATACAATATTTATTCATGGTTACAAAGTTGAACCGTGCACAAATTGGTCACTTAATTCTTTTTTAAGTCCGTGAATCAAACATAAACACTGCTCGCTTTGTTACTGCCAACGGCTAACTGGCGGCTGATGAGTAAGATGACCTCACGGACTCTGCACCGCGGCAACTTGGCGATCGACGCATTAATTTGAATACTACTAGCTCATTTTTGGTCGTATGACAAAAAAAACTATACCAATATTTTTGACTTTTCAAGGCCTTTAATACTATATTCAAAACTAAAAACCTCGTTGATGCTCATTATATGAGCCGTTGTTGTTTAGAAGGTTCTGGCCGAGGTTCTTCGGTGGCGATAGATCCTGGCACTGGTTGTTCCAGCGTCAGGGGTCGTTTTTCTTGAAAATAAAAAAGGTGGTGTAAAAATGACATGTGGTCATTTCTCAAGGAGAAATGCAGGATTGCTAAATACACTGTGAGATTAAACATACCTTCCGCATCGTGCTGAGGTTCTTTGATGACAACGGGTCCTGGCTCAGGGTCTGTTTGCTTCATCGTCAGCGTCGAGGTCGTTCTCCTTTAAAATAAAAGAGGCGGTGAGACACTGACTTGTGATCATATATCAAGAAGAGATGAATGACTACAAAATAACTTGTGAGATTCGACATACCTTCCGCATCGTGTGCGCATCTTTCTTCGTTCCTTTCTCTGTCTCTTTCCTTAGTCTTTTCTATGTCAGAGCTGTCTTCCGGGGACTCAACATTTTCATACAGTCCTTCGTATGATGTGATGGAACAATGGAGGCCTGCCTTCCTGCATTCACAATTAACATTTTTACATTCACAAGAAATGTACCGGAGTATTGAGTTTGGTGCAGGGTCCAAAGTGGTTGGCACGGGCACGAGACTACTGCTAGTTTTTTCCAACCACACTCATTTGGGTATTTTTGTTGCTCGTCAGGTGTGGCTTGACCAGATAACCACAGTTACACCAGAGAGTAACTCTTAGTGAATGTTCTCGTGCAGCAGCTTCGGTGGGATATAATGAGGCAATGTTGGTCTTATTTTTGCATGATGAAGATACGTATTGTCTGTATGTCAAATCGTTCAGACAGGTCTCTTTTTTTTCATATAGAGCCATTAATAACTTGTTTCCTGCTGTGGCAATCTTATCTTGATGTGCATCAGGGTCTTTGAAAGCTTCAGTGACTGGTCGCAAGTTCTTCTGCAGGACTTTAAGAATTTACACACACATGCTACAGAAAGCAAGTACATTGTTGCATTGGAATGTGAAGAGCCCTTAACTGAGATCTTTTCCTTTTTTTGCAATTGCAATCTAACTATAGTTATAATAGCTGTGCAACAATTAAAAAGATTTCCAAACCTTTATTCTCCGTGTCCTCGGTCTTTATTGAAATTCACTGACTGACAGCATTTTAATAAAAAATTAAGTTTCGAAATGTAAGAAGTGGGTTTTGCACAGACCGCTGAAATATGCCAATTTTCAACTCGCACTTGAGACCGGACGGTTCTTCTAAAAACAAAACTAATAGTGATTTTTGTAGAGAATTTTAAGAAGTTTAATATCTGTTAACAGGCCATTTACTAAAAGTAAATGGCCAAACTATTTGTTTCCGAGTTTTAAGCAAAAATCCGGAAAAAGCAGATTTTTTTTAATTTTTTTGCGATTTTGTCAATGTTTCGTCACAAAACTTTGTTAGCAAACCTCAGATTCGGATTCATCACCCCAAAATACATACAGAATGAATGAAATTAGAACTACCCCAAAACTTTCCCACCAGGGGCCTTTTTGAGTACAAATTGACTGAATTATTACTTGTAACTAAAGTTTGCCTGTAAGAGATCACTTTATAGCCATAAGGCTGCCTAGTTCTACTCTGAATTTATAACTTTGTATTGTTTAGCTTTAAATTATTTGGTGTACAATAAAAATATTTTCTATTTATCTATGTCACGGCGATGACTAAACTCTGATATTGCGTGATGTACTCATATTAAAGAATGTAACGACTCTAAGAAACTCTGAAAACGTTATGTAAATGACTTGTTTATTGAGACAATTACACTGTTGACGACTTTATTAAGATAAACAAATAATACTAATAAATAAAAAAATACACCGCCCTTGAAAAAATATTTTTAATTTAGCAAGAGATCACCTTAATTATAATCATAATTAATTCAGGAAACGAGTGATTACAGTTTTAAAGGCTAAACAAAGTGTCACAATCCATATCTTGAAAAATACTGAACCGATTTTGATGGAACTTGGTCTGTTTCCTAAGATGTACGATACTTAATTCAATGAAAAATTATTATTACAATTGAATTTTTAGTTCCTTAGAAATACATATGTGTACAAACATAAAATTTAGCACATCTGTTTTGAAATCCACATTCTGAGTTAATGCAAATCCAACAATATTACACAAATACTAGTCAAATTGATGACTTCTTTTTTTTTTGCAGTCGGTTAAAGACGTACCAAAGGCGAGGCAGCATCGCCTATGAACTAAGCCTTTTCTTGGGTACGAATAAAAACAAACAAATAAAAAAAAACATCCTTTGTTTTGTTCAAATATTTCTGCATTTTACTAATATCGATATTTATTTCTGTTAAAGATAATAAATAGTGAACTTGTAAGATTTTATATTGTTATTAATATTACATACAAATCTACCATTCTAGAAACAATATCTGAAGATGTTTTAATTGATATTTGTCAAAGCATCTTTTGATTAAAAACTTTTGTCTGTTGCATACATTTTATTTACGTGGCTCGCAGTATGGACCGAAGTATGAGGTGAGATTCTTGTTGCTCATTTAGGTACCTACTCGCTATTAGTTTCTTTGTTCGTGTTATACTTACGATATAAAAGCTTTCGATGATTAGTGCGTACTGTTACAAAACTATGCCATACCTAATTATATTACAATACGAAAATCAAATTTTACCTACCGCGGTTTGTCGCACAGGAATGATTTTGCCCCAATGAACTTTTACTTGCTAATTTTCGGCTCCCGCAAAACCGTAAAATGGACGGGCTATGTACTGTCTGTGCCAAATGTCTTGCCTTATTCACCATAGTTATTTTTTCCAAAAACATTGTTTATATTAGGTAAAGTATTTGTATGGATTTATTGAAAAAATTGCTTGGTATGTATTGAACACACCCGACAGTGGGCCACCCTCCCTCCGCTGCACTCCAATCATGAAAAAAAACATAACCAAACCTAGCACCAGTATTTCAGTATTGACTTTTTTATTTTGAATTTTTTTTCTTCTAAAACTATTCTTGTCTGCTGATTTTTGTATTTAATTTATGTATAAGGAGATGCATCAATATCGATAAAAAAAATCTTATATTATAATAGACTAGCCTTTGCCCGTGATTTCACCCACCCTAAATAAATTTGTTATCAGTGTAGGATTTCAACCGCAACTCCCTACTTATAGAAAAAAAGTCACACACTTCTAATTAATACATTTGCATGTACCTACCTTAATTAGTCAGTTCTTATAAAATATTACGTTCGTGATTAAATGTTATAAGTTGTGAATAAGTATTTTCTTCACCACAAACTGGAGCAAGTGAATAAAACCTAGTTGAAACCTGTAGTCTATTTGTAAATTATGTAAATTTCCATGAGTGTCATTCAAATCAGTGAAGTGCTAGTCAGTCTAGCACACTGTTGGTTGTGTACTTCCATTTACGTAATAATGTGTAGTGTGAGCTCTAAAGTACAAAACAGTACCACATTTGCATAGCGTAATGACTTCTTATAGTGAGTGAACTTCTTTTTCTCGGTGTAGAATGCTGACATCCAGCCAAACACTGAAAATGTGTCAGGATTGTCACAAGAAAATGCAAATACATTTCTACAGATTAAAATGTTTGTTTGTTCAAATTAATGCATGTGTATGTGCCTACATCAAAACATAATTAATTCAAAAATGGTCATGTTCAGTGTGGTTTCAGAGAAACTTCCTCCCGCGAACGCTGGGGTTGTGGAATGAGCTCAAGGTTTTCTCTCAGGACTGCAGTATGGGGTTCTTCAAGAAAGAAGTTATTGGATTTTTGAAGGGTCAGCAATGCGCGAGTGATACTTCTGGTGTTGCAAGTGTCCACAGGCCACGTTGACCGCTTACAATCAGGCGGACCGTGTGCTTGTTTGCCACCGTAGTGGTATAAAAAAAAAAAAAAATTACTGAGGGAGAGCTATTACTAAGCTTTTGCTGTCTGTCCATCTATCTGTCTGTCTGACCAATAAAGGGCTCTATCTTTTAGACTAAAAAAAGTACAAGTCTAAAATTTTCACAGAGTATAAGGGGGGATTATATAACAAAAAAGGACTCCATAGCAAAAAATTAACTGAATACTCCCAAAAGAAATCTTTTAACTCTCAGCTATGTAACAAATGGTTACATGTGTATCGTTAAGTACCAACTCTTCGACTTTTTTAATATTTTCTACAGTAACAGATGTGGATGGTCTTCCGCTACAACTTTTATCTTTGCAGCTTGTTTTTCCTATTTGAATTTGGAACACCAAAGACGGTAACCATGGAACATGATGGAGCATTTTCTTCTTAAGTACTTGAAATTTCATTAAAAAATATCTTTGGTAGCCATTTTTTTTCAGTAGGAAGTATTTATCATGGCGCGTATTTCAGATTTTTTAATTTTTGGCTTAGAATGACGATTCACAGACTAGACAGTTGAGTTACCTCACTATTAGTAGTTATTAATTACGCTATGACATTTTCAAGTAGCCTATGTCCTTCCTGGGACACAAACTATCTCCACGCCAAGTTCGCCTGTTGTTCCACCTGCTCTAAGATCGGTTATCGGCGTAGGGTTTCAACGGCAACTCTTCAATTACAGAAAAAAAACCGACTCACACTTGACATTTTCAAGCAGCCAATGTCCTTTCCCGAGACTCAAACTTTCTCACTGCCAAATTTCATCCTAATCGGTATAAGTGTTAAGAGGTTACAGACAGATAGACAGAGTTACTTTCGCATTTATAATATTAGTATAAATTAATATATAAAAACATTGTTGTATCAGCAGCAAAATAAATCATTTAACTTTACATCCAGTTTACAAATTTTCTTCACTTAATACTTATCATAATGGACTAAAATACATTTAGTGATTATAGTTGTTAGGACTTCAACAAATTTGCACCTACCAAAACGTTTTTTGTACAATATTAGGTAAAAATGGCAGAAAATGGCATTAAGTTTACCTTTTGGAACCCCTTTTTGGTGTACAATAAAGCATTAAATAAAAAATAAAAATAAACTAGTTAAAGTTGGCCTTTGACACCTACTAGTAGTACCTACGGCAGAACACATCACTATTAATCTGAGGCCGATTATTTAGTTAGAATAACAGAAGTTTGAAAAGTTACAAAACCTTGAGGGTAAAATAAAAAAAAAATTAGGGTCTAAAAAACAAGTTACCCATATCCTGGTTTTACCTAATATGTATAAGAACTTACGCCAAATACACTATGCTAAGCACAGACATGTTTTCCGTCGTGAAGACACCTCAAAGTAAGTGGTCGACTGGAGTCTAGGCAGCCGCAATGATGGAAAACATAGAATAATTAAAACTTTGGGTTTTAATGACTTTTTTATTACATACAACGTCTAATCTTTTAGAAAGATAATTATGATTTCAATCTTAATCTTCAAATTGAGATATTGTCTCTTTTTCTTACAGACCTAGCTATGTGAACAGTGGATCACGTTCATTGCCGCATATGGGCAAAAGACACAGTAATGGCCACAGCAGTGCACGACTCAGTCCTCCGGCACTATCGTCACCAGGAAATTCACATAATAACAACACTCAACATGATGATCTTATCATTTATATACATGAATCTTGGAATAAGGTTTGTGTTTTGTGTTGCACTGTACAGTGTTAAATTTAATTTTTAGGTTTCTATATAAAATAGGTAAAAAGGAGCCATCCAATGTTCTTGTCTAATGTATTACGAATGGGGTTAAACATCCACAGATAACTTATTAGGTACCAATCGTTAGTGGCGCCAAGTATGCAAAAGAACCCTTGTGGTAAAATAAAGGATTTTTACACTATCCACTAGGGTACTTTTACCAACTGGCGCCACTAACGATTGGTACCTGATTAGTGATCTGTGGATTTTTAACCGCATTTTAATATCACATGTAAACCCATATACATGCGAAAGGCAATATAATATACTCGCGCGTAACAATCTCTCTAAAACGGCACTGTGCGAGACCATTTCGCTTCTAAAGTATAATATAATAAGATAATGAATGAATGATGAAATGAAATCCCTGCCGATGGCGAGCGGTGCGATTGTAGAAAATAGCCGTGGGTATCATTTTGAACCATTCTTCAGAACACGGGATGTTATACAAGCGGTAGCTGTTTGATACGGCTTGTGAGTTTGGGATCATCGACGTTTCTCTCAGCCCATCGTTGTTCCGAGTTTAAACGGCGAAGCTGATATCCGGATGCACCCGCCCAGAAATGGCAGCAGTACTTGGAAACATGGCTTTTACATTTTTCGGAAGTCTCTTCGGTTGATGAATATCATTGAAATTGTTTCTTAATTTTTGGAGACAGGAAGAAGTCACAGGGTGCCAGGTTAGGACATACAGGATGGCTTATAAGATCTTAACTCTTTATTTTAAAAATTTGTTTGTCTGTCAGGCCATGAGAGAGCTGGCATTATCATGGTGCAATATGATACGGCGTTTACGGTTATTTTAACGGAGTTCGTAAAAAACTTCCAGCAATCTAATGGTTTTAATAGCTATTCACTGTACGACGGATCTCCTATGCAACAGTAGCCACATGTCCATTTTAGTAAAAAAAGAAGCTACCATCAGCTTAGCGGCTCTTGGCATGCCCCTTGCGGTTCGTTTCGGCTTAACTTAAAAGACCCCAACGGATTATTGCTGTTTGGTTTTGGGATTGTACCTGCACCTCCAGGTGACTTATAAAGTCCTAGTACATCAATCTTATAAACACTTGTATGTGACGCTCGTTACAAGTGTATTTCCAGAGCAAAGATGTAGTTGAGATTTTCATCAGTCAGACTTGTGTAGCTCAGTGGTAGAGCACTTACACGAAATGTAAGAGCTCCGCCTCACCGGGATGCCATGGCGACGTCGCCGGCGACGCAAGTATGGCTACCTCTGGCATCCAAAGGTCGCCAAACAGAGTAGCCATGGCTACTCTTCAGTCAGTTTGACGACGTCATAGGAATGGACGCACTTATTTATTATGTTCGTCGAAGAAAAATACAAAGAGAAAATAAGAAAAAAAGGAAACTATGGGTTCACCCTTTTATATCTTACATTTTAAGTGGTGTTTTTTTAAAACTATATAGAGATTTAAGAAAATATCCTGATAATGTCAGAATAATCATTCGATGCACTATCCCATGAGCACGGACGGTTTTAAATTTCCACAATACATCTTTCGGTATCAAAACTCATTTTTTCAACGTTACACAAATGTACTAAAATATAAGCGAGCGCCCAAAATGGCGTTCGGTTGGCGACTGAGTGAGTGAGGTGCAGTTTATGCGCATACATTTTAGTGGCGACGTAGCCAGGCTGCCAGAGCATCCAGTCGCCACGTAGGGAGCCATAAATCGTGGCTACGCTTCCAAATTAGCGACGCTGCCAAAGCGTCGCCAAGTGAGTGAAAGCCGATACATTTCTATATGAATTATTTGGACACGTAGCTGGCGACGTCGCCATGGCATCTCGGTGAGGCAGAGCTTTAAGGGTCACAGGTTCAAGTCCTGGCTCGAGGTTAATCTTTTGACTGCATCTTTGTTATTTAAGTATTTATTTATATTGATTGGATTTTATCTATAAATCCCTGTTTACCCTGTAATCCCTTCACCTATTATTATGTACCACATCAAATTTTATACCCGTTCATTGAACATGGTAAGCATGGCGTTGCACTGAGTGATGCGGTTCGTTATTTAAGCACAAGTGAAATTGTGAGGGATCCATTGTAAGCACAGTTTTTCACACCTAAATGTTTGTATAGTATTGATTGTATCTGGCACATGCCTATGCCTATGGGTCTCACCTGGTTCGATCGTATGGAGCACAGCATCGATATTTTTGTTTATAGCGGTAGATGGGCGACCATCACAAAAGTCGTCACTGAGATCGACACAATCCTGCTAACTAGCCATAAATAGTCGTCTTGCATCCGCAAATTACCCTTAAAATCGTAGTAAATTACACTATGTTAATTATTACAAGTTAAATATATAGTAACGTATGCAAGTAATTTTTAAATGATATTGTAATGTAAAACAAGGCATATATAGTTAAAAAGATCACATTTACAAGCGATTCCGATAAACAGATGAGTTCACTGCGATCCCAGGGGGATCGTGTTAGGGGATTCTGGTGGACGACTCGGTGGTACCTGGGTTAGAAAAAACTAACAGTAGTTCCATTGAGATACCAAGGTTATGAAAAAGTAACCGTGGTACCACTAATATCAGACTGGAGTACCACTGACAACAAACGGGTTATGCTGCGTTTGCGAGCCGCGGCAGCAATGTATTATTACCAAAAATGATGTATATAAAAATTGCAATGTAATTTATTCATTCATTATCTGTATTAATCATTGTAACTACATTTTTAAATCATTGTGAAATGTTGGGTTACAATTGAAAGAACTTAATACAAACTCCTTGTATTAACAAGTTTTAGTTTTAGTACTTAGTTTTGTTACCAATAAGTTATTTTATTAATTTTATTTTCTTTTTAGAAAATATCTGTTATTTTCAGAACTATCTAAAATTTTTAAACAGGGGATGCCTATCTCGAGAGTTTGCAATCCAATAGTAACGACTGGTAAATCTAGTTGGCAAGATACAATAGTAGTGCATGACGTACATCCTAATGGACAAGAAGTGAACCCACTGTCATATATTGTCATAGTCAGTCACAAAGACAAACTTTTCACAATTTACTTTTTGTTCTGCCGACTGCGAATCAAACATGGGTACTTCATCATGACACTATTATTACGCCACTTCGTTGTGTATGATAGAGATACGGATGTGGAGGCCATGAAAGATACCAGTAGGAGTATCCGCGGCGAGGGAGAGAGTGTGACTGATGAGTTTATGAATGGTCACGTCCTGACAACGTGACCTTCACAGTTCCCAATCCGTATTACTATTTTTTAACTACTTATTTTTTCTAGTATTTGTAGTAAGCATTACCTAGAAATGTTGAAATCAAATCTTATAAACATGAAATAATGAACGGAATGAAAACAATTATGTTATAGTTATATGTATGTATGTATGTATGTATAACGTTACAGTTTTAATCCCTAGACGAGTAATTAGTGGTATGGAAGTAATTACATGACCGGAGGTGTGCTCAATTATATGAGACTAGCTTTTGCCCGCAGTTCCGACCGCGCTAAATTAGCTACTCAAAAAGAAAAAAAAAACTGTCACACACAAAATGTTTTCAAGTAGCCTATGTCCTTTTTTGGGACTCAAACTATCTCCATGCCAAATTTTATTCTAATCGATGCAGCGGCTTAAGCGTGAAGAGGTAACAGACATACATACAGAGTTACTTTTGCATTTATAATATTTGTATGAATGATACAGAATATATACTATTCAATGAATAATTCGGATATTGGCATGGGATTTCTGCTGCAAATCTTTGATTATAGTAAAAAAATTTGCTACAGCTTTACCTATAGTTTTTCTACGTTATTGGTGAACTTTTGAATTTAGACGAAAAATAGCCCTCTCCAGCTCTTCAAATAGTTCTGTGCCTCTCAGTGTCTGACCTTTTCAATTGTATGCTTCGTTGTCATGTAAAGGAAGGATATGTGTACATTCATAATATTCATAATATTGAAATTTAATTAAATCTTTCCAGGTGACTCGTGAACTGGAACGCGGAAGTCAAGACGCGAAGTATTACCAAGAAGTGGTGGCGCCGAGACACCTAGCCAACTTTAGACCTTTCAACTTGGAGGAGTGGTGGGGCCGGAGACATTTGCAGAGCATTTACCGCAACAAACACCAATCTTAGTTTCAATAATTCTAAGGTAACGAGATGATAGAGGCCTTTAAAATTCATTCAATAAACCAATGTCTGCCAAGCGACTGTGATGCTAGAAGTCAAAGTTTTAACAAACTAACATACTAAATATAGAAAATATTTTATATATTCGTAGGCATTTTAATAGTGTCAAATCACCTTTGATTTATTAGCTGAAAGTATTTTGAGCAATGATTACCTTTAAAATAAACATGAGAAAAGACCAGAATACACTATTGAAGAAAATAATCTACAATGACACTGACTGGCCACCAAGTTATAGCTACGCTACCATAACTTTTCTATTACTGCCCACATTATCATAATCTTTTATGAAGAATCCCCGCTTATATGCAAAAATAATTTCTTTTTGATCGACACATAAGTATCGTAGCGTGATGTTAATAGCCTATATAACCGTCCTCAGGAATTGGGCTATCAAATGGGAAAAAGGTTTTAAATCCGTCTGGTGTAGTTCCAGAGATAAGCGCGTACAAGAAAAAAACAAACAAAATCTTTACCTTTATTGTATTTATTATTCAATACTAGACGTCTATCGCGACTTCTTCCCCGCTTATTTTACAGAACCCTGAACTTATCAGAAAAAAGTATAGTCACTAACCATCTGAATTAATATAGCTTTTTAACAGTGAAAGAATATTTCAAATTGGTCGAGTAATATCTGGAACGATTACCCTCCACATATAAAAAATCTGCTTTCTCTGTTTATAATATATATACTCTTTTTAATATTATATACAATACATGTAATACATATATATTTCTCATACTCTGAATGTTGAAATGTGGGTTAGTACCATTTGTCATAATTTTGACAGAATACCGAATTAAATAAAAATGAACAATTGTAATATACAGATTAAGTTTTTTTTTTATTCATGCTTGGAGTGAAAATCCTTAATGACAAAAAGTAAATAATTGTAGAAGTCAATTCTTATAGATAAAAACATAATTCATGACGTAAGTTATTCTTTAAAATTCTTTCAGTTGTTATTAAATTACTTAAATGTTTTATTTTCACTATCTTTGCATTTATTAAATAAGATAATGTATAAAGTTGCTATAAATCGATTGCTGCTGAAATGTTGTATCAAGCGCTTGTTAGGTACATGTTTTTAGACATTAAAAACTTATATGGTCTAGTTTCTACAAAGATTAGCAGATCAAATTAATTAATTAGATTTTTTGACCGAAACCATTTATTAATTCCTTAGTTCTTAAGAATAATTATGTTATTAATTTAATGGTATTAAATGTAATTTTGTTTTGTAGGATGTTGGTTTCTGGAGTGAACTTAAAGGCTCTTGTCTCTTTGAAAGCAAAATCTTCCATTTATTCCATCGAAATTATTTTAAACTTAAAAGTAAGGAAGGCCCAACAGTAGAGATACCAAATGTAATAACTTTCGACTTCGCACTTATGCGTACACCCGTGCGTAAGAAAGAGACAGTAATATTTGGTGGCTTTTAATTTTTGTAGCGGTTATTTTTGGTCTTGACAGCTATTGACAGAATATCGAAATGCACTGTAAAAAAAAATTATAGCAGCGTAAAGTACCTAATGTTATTGTGGAATTATAAATAGTCCCTTGTATTTCATTGTCACCGCATAAATTATACGTGCTCATTGCAGGCCACTGGGCTCTCCTCGGATACATTAGGAATTTGTTATTAGTTTGTGAGAATTTGATAAAAAAAAAAAGGTTTTATTTTAAGTGTAGTAAGCAGATATAATAACATAAATTATTGTAGAAAATTGGTTTATAAAGCAATAAAATTTAAAATTTTGTAAGTTTTAAGCCTATAAGAGGCACAAAGTAGTATTAAGGTGACATTTTTTCTAATATTTTGATAGTTTTGTGATCGAAATGAAATAGTTTAAACGAATATGCAGTAGAAACTGCCTTAATTGACAAATTAGAATCTATTCAAAAAATCGACGTTACGTGCGTAAATAAAAAGCGAAAATCTCATGAAGTTAAACATTTTTAAGATAAAGTACCTATGTATTTTACATGAAAAATATCATGGAATTATATAGCTGATTTAGTTTCAATGAGACACTGTCATCACACACGTTGTATGGAATTGTACCATTTGTTATTGTTTCCCTTTATTTTATATCGATTACAAAACATATTGTGTTGTGAGAGCTAAGTATTTATATCATTGGTAAGACATTTTACTAGGATATTATCTTTCAACGTATTCAAATAACTGGTATTATTGATGCATTCAAATAAAATTAAATTGAGAATAGTCAAAATAAAGAAAACAATATTTATGAGAGCAAAATTGTTGCCATTTTAATATATCCATTATTAAAATTAGATATGTAGGCCTTAAGGTTTGTCTCCTCGAAGAGTTTTGATATCCATTACGATGTAATAGATTATTTAAATGTGGTTTATGCTTAATCTTAGAGAATCGACTAATGGCTTTATGCCTCTGTTGGTAGTGACTGCCTGCGGATCCGAGGGGCGTTTTAAGTCTGGGTGTTAATATGTATGTATTTACATGAAAGTATGTAAGTATTTGTATCCGTTATCTGATATTCATTGTACAAGCTTCTCCTAGTTTGGGACTAGACTGCGCTGAAAAAAATATAAAAAAGTTGCATAAACTTATTTCAGTTTAACAATGATATAAATACTGGATCTGCAGTACATCTACAGTAGGTACGTAGCAATAAATTTAAATTACAGTAAAGAGTTTGTATGTATGCGTTTTTGTGACATGCTCGATAAAGTATACTGTAACTTTTTTGAATGTTTAAATCCTACTGTAGCATGTTTTGCATTTTTCGAAAGCATTATATTGGGAAGCAATAAGATTTCAACGATTGTAAGTTTAATTAATGTAAATAAATTAGCGTGTATTTGCTGTATTAGTTGTTTAAGGAATGTTAAGTAACATGTAGTAATATTTAGTTTATTAGGATCAGCTAGTTTGTATTATAATTATATGTATGTGTTTTTAAATCATGATTTATTTCAAATGTAATGGATTTTACGTACTTTTTGCTTTGAACAAAAAATTATGCTGCATTGTATTTCTTTGCTTTTATTTTAGCACAGTTTGATATTTCTCTCTGTATGTAGCTTATATCAACACGTGTTATGAGTACCAAAGGTAAATAATTATTTTTCATTATATTTCGTCGTATAGCTATCACAAATGGCAGTATATCACATTTATTACTCAAATGGACTAACGAATTCTATTTCTCTTCTGACCTTATCGTAGAGAGATCAGTCACTAATTTTCACCCACACTACTAGTATAACTATACCTATAGCAAAATATCAATAAGATCGTAAATTTGAATCTGTAACTGCATACAATCCATATAATTAAATTGAATACAATAGAAATATATTATGATGAATTTATAGAATATTTGAATGATTTGAAGTGTGTTTTGTAATTTTTTATGTAATTATTGTGAATGATTGGATAAATTGACGATAAAAATAGACCATAGTGAAATATTCATTATAATATACTATAATGATATATTTGTTATAATATAATAATATCTGTTTCAAATTCAAATTAAAATGCTTTATTTCTCAAAAATAGGATATCATATAAATTTTTTTGAAGTCAATAAACGACAAGTTACTAGTTACTACCGTTTCGAAGTCAAAATGCCGTTCTAGCGAGAAGAAACGGAGAAAGAAACTATCCTCATCTGTGCATTGTATATCTTTGGAGAGTTTTCTATTTTGTGTTTGACGAAGAGTAATTTGAATTGCTGACTTAAAGTTAAGCTTTAATAAGAAACCAACCTTGTTCGTATAAAATGTTGCTATAGTTCAAATTGAAGAATTTCAAAAGCCTAAAGCAATTAGGCTGGCCACACACGACAGGTTTTATCTTTAGTCTTTGAGATCATAGCTTACATGTATCTTTGTTACGTTCTACTTCTAAATATGCGAATGATTTAATAACTACGTAACTAGCGCCGCCAAAAAATATTATTTATTTCCTCTTTGTACAGAACAAATTTTAAAGATGTTACAAACCAATTATTTAGTGACAAGCTATTCATAGAACGTTACGCGTCCTTTCTAGAATGTACCTGTTAGTTGTAGATAGCGCTTCTGCTGAAAGTGGCCGTTTTTTTACATTCTAGATACAATACATAAGGATCTAAAAAAAGCTTGTCACTAGTTCTGAGGGCGCGTTCGTTTTGGAATGCAGAATCATTATTTTCATTACTTTTGTCACCTGTCATCCTGTTTTGCATTGGTATCAAAAACATCAAAATTTTAGTATCATTTATAACAAACTGTCATGCGTTCGTTTACGATATTTTTGTCATTTTTGCCATCGAAAATATAACTTTAGACCCATGTCTGGAGGTGGGGTTTTTGTGTTAATCTGTCAAACTGCCTATAAATATTCATTGTTTATGGTAGTGTGTGTATGTTTTATCGTAGTGTGTGTATGTCAACCGTTCGTTTTGCAAGTTTTGCAACCAAAAATTTTGTTTGTTACGTTTCAAAGCTACACGAACGTTAGGTGTCGGTGGCAAAACTGAGGTTATCAAAAGTGTGAAAAGTATCAATCGTGGAAACTCTAAATCCCAAAACGAACGCGCTCTGAATAATTGGTTTGTAACATTTTTAAAAATGTGTTTTGTGCAAAGAGGTAATATAGAATATCTTTTTGCGGCGCTAGTTAGGTAGTCACTGCGCCTTAAGATTGATTGATAATATGCTGGGATATGTTCAGACAAGGCATCCCGATGCGAAAACCTGTCATGTGCTGCCTTCTGAACAGAAACGATCAAAATAACAGCACTTTACGTTATTATTTTGTAAACAAGATTAGGTATGTATCCAGTGTGTCCTTTATAATATGACTAAGATTTTTACTATATCTATTTGCATTGAACTTTTGACATTTGACAAGCTGCATATACCTTATTGCTATACTTCACAGTAAAGTTGAATAAACATTCCATTCTAAGCTAATATTACCTTGTACTTAGCATTTAGACTACTGTATATAGGCTTTAAGCACAGCGCCACCCGATTTATGGATTTTAATAAAAACATTTTTATAAAAGCGTTTTGTTATAATAATAATATACCATTACGATAATTAACCCTGAGGAGTGTTCAGATAGGTGTATATTGCGCATTAACTTATTTAAAAATGAATGGTAATAAAATGAGTGACTCTATGGACGTACCGGGAACAACCAGAGAGGATGCAACTTTACAATTTACTCAACAATATTTGTTGCCCCTTGCGGTAGTCCTACGTACTACCAATTGTGCCTCTCGGTTGCCTTTAGTACCTTTTTTTTTTAGTAATTTCCTCTGATACAATACGTTACGTATGAAATAACAGTTGAAAGCTAATTTTAGTAGCTATGGGCACACTACAGATTGTTTCTTCTTTGCCTCACTCACCGGGAATCAAACCCACAACCTGCGAAATTAGGCTGATTATTTAGTTAATATTATTGCAAACATTATTTCTTATCATTAAGAGAATACGATTCGCGGCGTCTAACAGCGTGTTTCATACAAATGAATTTTCCACTTATTGAGACTTACAACTTACTTTCTCTAGGATTTTGGGAAATCACAGACAGATATTCGGCTTGAGATCATGCCTACAAAATTTGACAATATTTTATCAGTGAATGTCCAAAACAAGTAGCAAATTCGTTTGTATGAAACATGCTGCGAGGCGCCGCAAATCGTATCCTCTTAAGAAAATCCTACGAGAAAGTTGATAGGCTACAAAAAGTCCTACCATGTATTCGTTGATAGGCTGTATAATAACCTAACGGTGTGACTCGGACCATTGTATGTTTTTAACCATAGGTTATTTTATTTTAGGATGTCTTTTCTACCGTGTCCAATTCTAAATTACTTTTAAGCCTGTCGTAGAATTGGCGCAGGACGTATTATTATATGTGTTCCTTGTTTTTCATTTTACCGCTTATTATAACCATTATGACTTGGAAGATATATAAAGCCACTTTATACGTATATATTCTTTGCCTTAGTTCAGATACATTGCTATCCGAAGCAATGTAGCAGCGATGGGCTCACCACCTATCACGCCGCAGGACTAATGTGGTTGGTAAAACGAGGCTGTCTACCACATTATGATGTAGGTGTGTTTCCAGACACTGGTTAACTTCTTCGAGGAATAAATGTCGTCACGTTGTACATACATACATGCAGATATTCCAAGTAACATAAATTAAATCTAAGCAAATTCGGATTGCTGTTTATTTTAAGTAGGTATTTAAAATAAAACCATCACAAACGAGTCATTTTGACTTTATTTGCAATAAGTATATTTTAATTTATTCTTGGCTTAGTTGTCGGGATCCACTCATTTTTTTTTTTAATTTTTTTGTTTGCTTTTCATATATAAAAAATATCGGCATCATATATCCAGTTAGCATATCGTAGTCGTCATTAAATTATCATTCGAACGCTATTTTACAAAAAAGAACATACCTAAGTAGGTGTAACATGTAAGAAATATAGCATAGTGCAACAAACTTTTCTGATTCGGTGGTCAAACATAAAACTACAGTCGCCATATTAAAATGCTGTGAACTTTACGACACTAGCGACAGACACTGGTTTAGAAAAGTTCGTTGCACTGTACCTTCTTTTACAAACAAATGAAGGTAGATAACAGAGCTTAGCTGGCTCGCTTGCTTCTTTGTTGGCATACAGACTGTATGTACCGACAATTTATACTTAAGTACTACATATGTAATGAGAAGAAAACATAAATTAAATAACATAAGCAAGTACTTAGAAGTAAAGGTTGCACAAAGTCCAACACTATTTGGTCACTTTGTTCCTCCATATTTGCTATTTGGATTTTTTAGTTCTAGTGTACTTAATAGATTAGGCGTCAGCTTGGGGTTGTGTAGTTGAGGTGACCACGCTGGTGGTAGAGGAGACATTGTCGGGGTCTTTCTCGCGGACTCCCAGCCAGGGTAGTCGCTTCTCCAGTTCCGCTCTAAACACATAAATAATTTTAAAGAAGTAAAATAAAAAGACCTGATGGAAGCCATAAATTTCTTAAATAAATAGGTACCTAAATTATTAATTAATAAAAAAATTAATTACCTTCCAAAAGTAATGTTTGTAGGGCTGAAATTTGCAATTTATTTATCTATAGATTCATGTAAATAATAAAAGGGACAATTCCTATATATTTGTGATCTCGAATTCAAATTTTACTAAAAGTTAAATGGTTTTTAAGATTTGATTTATAAACTTAGCGATGTTATTTCTCAAGTTATTAAGTAAACTTCAAAGACGAGTAAGTATATACTTACTAAAGAAATAAACGTCTTTTTGAGTTTCAAAATTCAACGAGATTTTTCATTATCTCCGTGTATCCGTTAGATACTCTTATTTTATCATGAGTGCAGATTCTTTAATAGTCAGCTTATATTTCTAAACAAAATGTCTTTTGTAGTACAAATAATAGTAAATGAAGCTTAAAGCCTGCAACGATATATTTTAATAGTAGTAAAATTAATATTCTAACTCTACACCTTAGTCAAAATATATTGCTTGGCCGTCGCTACCGTCACATGGGTGTTAGGTGAAAAATTTATTAACTGTTCATTACTTTGTGTTTTACAATAGTTTTTGTAGTAACGAAATGGCCAAGCCAAGCCACATATATTGACTAAGGTGTAGATTTGTGAAGTTAGGGCTTGTAGAGTGAGAAGCTTAGCTCTACATGAGATCTGGGAGGTAATTGGGAACAGTCTCGAGTTATTCGGACTCTCGAATTCGTGAGTAAAATGTATTGGAGTCTATCGCAACCCTCGAATGTACTTGCATACATTTTCTCTCGAGCTCCAGAGTCTGAATAGCTCGAGACTGTTATGTATAGGGACCTAGGTTTATTAATTTTCAGACCTCTAGCATTAAAATTTGCAAAAGTCTCATACAAATTTTCATCCCCTAGTTTAAGGGGTTGGGGGGTAAAAGTAAAAAAGTTTTAGATTTTTTTTGTTGTTTGTGTAGATACTAATAATAGCTTACCTACATACTAAATTTCATTTCTTTCTAGGACTTCCTGAAGTATCCTAACAATTTTGATGATAATCAATGAGTGAGTGACGAAATCGGGATTTTTTAGATATCAATAAAATCGAAAGTATAAGCTAAATTCAATTGAAACTTTATGTGTTGAATAAGTCCACTATTGAAATCATATCCCGAGATTTTTTCACACTCTACATTTAATAGATTTAACGCGGCTAGGTGTCATGTTATTCTCCCGAGTTGTAGAGACTGTAGTATTTGAAGTTTAGTAAATCAAAGATTATCTTCTTGCCACCAACCTGTATCTCGGGTGGTTGATGGCGTAGACCCAGGGATCTATGCAGGAGACCACCTTGCAGCACACCGCCGGGATCATTGTCGCTACCGGTGTCAGCAGGTTCCTGATCGATAAACGTTTATAACGTTACTGTTTAGGATTAATTAAGTTTCAACCAATTATAATGTTGCGTATACGAGGGTTTACGACTAAGGCCCTTGGTTGTCTAATTCGTACCACCTTAAGCCTAAGTCTTAATTAGAATAAGGCGTTAGCGATGACATCATAAATCTATCAAGGACTATTACTAGTAATGACTAATTAAAAACTACATAGATACGTCTTAAAGAGATTTTGTCAAACCTTTTTTACAGTTACCACAGTTTTCAGAGTCTAAGAGAAATCAAAAGTTCGCCCCCAGGGTTGACATATAGCGCATTTGGAATAGTAGTTTCATAACATCTGTTATTTGTATGGGACCGTAAAAATCATTCCACAGGAATAGAAGTATCCTGCTATATACATACATATAGCATGGGTATACATACTTAACTCAGGCCCTTAAGGATATATAGCGTAAAGTTATATAACCTATAACCTTCTTCAGGAAGGTTATTAAGTTATACAACTTCACGCTATAGCCCTTAGCAGCGGAGTATTTAATTAACGCGGTTGAAACAGCTAGTATGATAATTTGAGACATCCAAACGTATTATGATTATTTATTAATTACTAATACCTACCTGATATAGGGTACAGTACTCACAATAATTTAGTCAATGAATCAATCAAATTATATTAAATCAAGTATAAATCTTATCTGAGAACACTAAAATCTACACACACTAAAATATTTAAAAATGTTAACTTCTGTCGAAAAGAGCCGACAAGAAACTCAGTTGTCACCTGTCTCCAAAGGCTCCTGTCATAGCGACGAACGCGTATGGCGTCCACGCACAGATGAAAAGGAAGAAGATGGTGAAGGCGACCTTTGCGATCCGAATCTCCACACTACGTGCAGCGTCCTCCTTGTTGGACGCCAATGACTTCACGTTCATCTTCTTTGCTTGCTCCTGTAGCATCCTCTCGTGAAGACGTACCTATGAATAACACGCAATCGCATCGAGAAGTCTCGTACCTGCTAAAATTACCTAGGAACTGAGATTTATTAAGCGAGTGTCAGTATTTTTTAGGGTTCCGTATCTCTGAAATAAAAAAGATGCGGCACCCTTATATGATTAATCTGTTTTTCCCTGTGTTTGCCTTTTGATATGACTTTTCTCAAAAATCATTTGACTTGTATACTTACATATATAGTATATTATATAAACTTAGATTCAAATTGATAACGTGTAGGAAATCCATACGGATCTTAGCTAGTCGTGTCTGATGCAGGTACCATTCTTTGGTTTTTCTGTTAGTATGTCCATACGTCTAACTACTTTACGGCTGGGTTATTAAACATTTTTAGATAGATATAAGGTATACGTACAGCACTAAAGAGCTGTGAATAGAAGTAGCAGATTAGGGTCATGGGGATGCAGTAGCTCCAAATAAATATGCAGGCTACGAACACTTTCGTGTCCTGATCGTCCGTGAAGTAGTCAAACGAGCAAGTTGTCAGGAATCCCTCTGAAAAGAGACACTCAGTGTTTTTAAAGCTCAAGAAACAAGAAACTATTACTAATATATACCTAATCTATAAATAAATATTTTCAAAGCAATTATACAGTCAAAAGATAAACCTCGAGCCAGAACTTGAACCTCCAACAATCCCTACAGTCCTTGTAAGTGCTCTACCTATTGAGCTATCAAAGCACAACTCTAGAAAATGAAAATCCCAACTATATCTGTGCTCTGGAATACGCTTGTTGTAACACAACTTCTAGTGACTTATAAATGAGTTTTATGACTGCATGTTTAAGGCCAGGGAATGGGTTTCTTTAGCAAACATTAAGCTATAATATACCTACCGGGTACAAATTTTCCCCAGATCTTGAAGGTAGGGAGCAGTGTGAATGGTAATGCCCAGAACCACGTAAACACAATTAGCAGGGCAGCTTGCACTCGGTTTATCCTTCCATCTAATGGACAGGATATCGTTCTGTGACCAAAAAATTCATCGATTTTACCATCTTCCTTATTCCTCGTTTTGCGATGAGCTAAATTATATAAAATAGCACGAAAATGATGTCAGTAATAAAAAAATTTAGAAATTAATAAAATCTAAATTAAAAGAAAAGCGTTTTGAAGCCTTGTGTGGATTAGACCTAGCTTGTGTCTATTTCTTGTATTACGATTATAAAATATGTCTATTATTTTCAAAACGATCAATATTCCTATAAACGTAAATTAAACTATCTATACTTATTAATAAATAGGGGTTTTCGGACATTTGATGTTCGACTTTTAATTGTTTTTAGATTTAGCTTTTAACTAACGTTACGGATGGGATGGATACAGCGAAAATTTGAGTAATATTCGAATACGAGTTCCGACGTGGGACTAACGCAGCAGAAACTGCTTCTAATAACTCAATGCTGTGTTTGGAGAGGATACTGCTAACGAACGCCCCTTGCGTCATTGATTTAACTCTATTAATGTTATAATTACAAAAAACAAACAGTTACTTGTATCGATCAAAAGCTATGACAGCATTGGTGATGGCTCCCCCAATGCCGGACAGAGAACCCAGCACGGCATATATATCACAGCCGAGCTGGTAGCCAACGAGCCGCTGGTGGAACGAGTTCACAATAAGCAGAGGCATCTCCAACATCATCATCAGGTCAAAAACTGCTAGGTTAATGACGAACATGTTACTGGCACTACGTAGACGTTTTGACCTAGAAAAAGTCGCATGATAATCATAGCATTGTTTATCAGTGTCAGCATAACTATCTCAAAACTACGTACGTTCCAAATATCCAGATGACGATTCCATTTCCGGTCATCGAGGTGATCATTAACATGGTATATATGAGCGCTAGGCAATAGTGCCAGTATTTGTTCACGGCTGGGAAGTTTCGCCAGTGTTCGTGTACAAGCTCTTGATGTTCTTCTGGAATGTTCCATCCCAGCATGTGTTCTGATATTTCTTTTGATACACTGTTTGAATGGTAGTATACATTTATTTATTAAATATTCGTTCGTTATTTTAAAGCATATTTGAGTTATACGGTAAGTACCTACCTATAAGTCTAGCATAAAACTAATAAAAATGTAAAAATACAAATCTCAAGAATAATTAACAACAGAGCTAAATATATTAAAATTAAACCTTATAATAAGAAATATGTAACCTATAGGTAAACTAAATTGAAAAATGCAAGCAAAGACCCATAAAATATCTGTAATCCATTTAACATCACGCGGGCCCTACGCTTGTTTGCCACCTTGGTGGTATCCTACAAACGGAAACAACTCTGAATAAAAGAATTAGTACTTACAGTTTAAGAGGATAAGCCATTGGTCCAATTTCAATATCTGAATAATTAGTCGCCATTTTGTTTTACTGTATTCTACAAAATGGCGTCAGAATTTTTTTTCCGTGACATAAAAAACTTGATAAGTACCATTAATTGGCATGTGACTAAATAAATGGGGTTAAATTAAAATGTTACGAAAATATTGGCGAAGTGAGTAGTCCGACATGGATGTCGCTTCTCACTTGTGGCCGTGTTGTGGTGTGGACACTTTTATATTGAATCAACAGTGCGTGTTGGTTAATTCCTTAATTCAATATAATTGTAAAGCTTCTAATTTCGTCAAGCGTGAATCAAAGCCATGGTTATTTGTTGGTTTCAGTAATTCTCAATATGCTCTTAGTTGAAACATGTTTTTGACTATTTTAACAAGAACAAAAATGTTAGACCTTGTTTTAAGATAGACAGTACGACGTCACGAAATTTGTGATTAAATTATTGAAATTTCTCCTATTTCACTCTACTTCGAAATACGGAATTGTGGAACCTTGATGACAAAACCAGCCGTTTGTGTTGCCGACTTAATGCGGATGATTAAGTCACTATTCTTCATGTATACTCTTAAAAGAAAATTACTGCGGGTATCTGAAACCCTCGCAGACCTTTTGTATGAAACATTTTTTGTTGAAACTATTTATTCATGACATGGTTCTATTGAGTCCATCAATCAGTGCCTTGCGAAAATTGGTCAGAATATGTAAGGAGCATACCTACCTACGCTGAGAACCGTGGGCTCCGGAACAATGCAGTAAAAAGTGAAATAATGATATTTAAGGCGGGATATAAATCTTATGACCAGGTTCCTAACTGTAACTCTTTTGGGCGCGCCTCTCAAAAGAGTATCCCAATTTAGGTACCTACTTGGAGCACTAGCTAGGGTAAAAAAGGGTAATTGGGGATACACTTAAGCGAGAACTCAAATACAATTTTAATAATAAACAAACTAATTATTGAAACCGCCTTTAAACATCATTTACTTAATTAAATATCATTAGAAATAATTATCGTGACTGATAATTTGGCAATCAACTTTGAATATTATAAAAGGTTAAAAAAACAGATTTGACGCTCATTACACCAACATGGAGGTAATCGGTGTTAAGAAAATCTAGCACATATCGCAGACATAACCTTCAGCTGAGTTCCACTCAATGCATTTCACGTGAGCCCATAGCCCACATGAGGTACATCTGAACCACATCTTTTTTTTTTGGTTTTTTAAAATCGTTGCATACGTTGCGGCATCTGTTTCCAGCATATTCTGCGTCGTCATCCTCATCGTCCTGGCATAAGTCGTCAGTGCCAATATCTGATATAGATGTTGCGTTCGTTTCTTGTAGTACCCTGCGCTTTGCCTTTTCAGGACCCTTTTTCCATATTGTATTCTTTTTTCCCTGACCTTTACCTTTTCATCACTTTTCTTTTTATTTACCCTATGTGTTTTTAATTTTCTTATTTTCTTTTTTTATCAGGTTTATTTTGGATTGGCATTGAAGTTAAAATTGTAGCGTGTTGCTTTTTTCGACCCTTTCTTGTATTTTATCAAGTGTTTCCCTGGCAACTTAATTTAATAATGCAAATTAGCACTTATTTGGTTTGACATGCCAGGTACTGGTGATACAATATCTGGTTCAGAATCAAGTGGGCTACTTGTTTAGAGATCCCAAGAACCGGTGAAGCAATTTGTTTTGAAGTGCTCGGAACTGGTAAGTGAACTTTTCTTGATGTGCTGGGAACCATGCTGGTAGCTGCGAGAGATTCCTTGCAGTCTTGGATTGCAATTTAATAGTCTCAGATTGGAGAATTTCTGCAGCGATGAATACTTCTTCTGTGAATATTACCGGATTGAGTGGTTCTATTCCAGTAGCTCTAAACCCCGATTCTCCTTTATTAATAGACGCAACATTATTAAATGCTTGAGGAAAGCATTACCAAGGATACTACCTCATAGAGGGTTATCTTTTCTACAAGATAGTTTTTGAAAAATAAGTTTCACATTCTTTTTATAGTTCATTTTGAACGAACCAAAAAAAGAAACATCCAGGGGTTTCATTCTATGTGAAACGCCAATTATCACGCCGCAGTCGGACTAAGCGTCCCCCGAATGCACAATATCTTGTAATATATTTGATGAAAGCTTCTTGTAGGAGCACTTGTGATTTTATTGGTAAATAAACATTAGGTTGAAGTGGTCAAAAATGGACCTACAAAAAATACATTCTAAACAATGATGTTAGTTCTCAAAAATCGTTAAAAAACTGACTCACTTAAAACAAACAAGAGTCAGTATTCCTATTGAAAAATAATTTTGAATTTGAAAATAAGGCCAAAATGCAATTAAAAATTAAAAGTAAGGCATTGTAGAGGTCGGCTCCCACCTCTACAAATGACATCGCATAGGCATTGAAATTTTTCTTTTCACCAAATGTAAACAAAGAATATGGCCTATCACTATTTTCGCAGCGCATCCACTACTCTACCTCCCGAGCATGTGCAGCCAATGCGTTGAATGCGTTATAGCGCATTCATTTTTGGTCAACAGAACAATCGAATGTGCGCATATAGAGCATTGAACGCAAACAATGCGTATAATGCTTGTCAACAAAACGCCCCTTAGATTTGTATAAATCGTCTTTGTCGTACCTAAGTGGTATTATTTGATAGTTAATTGGTATCAGAGGATAAGTGGAAGCGTTGTAGCGTTAAGCTGTGGATTAAGTGACCAGACTTACTTACTGTGCTAGTACCCATACTAGTATATCTTCGAAATAAATTAGTAATCGATACTCGTTTGTTCAATAAACTATCACATTTTTTTAATTAATTTACTATATAAGTCATAAATTTATTGTTTTAAGTCAAATAAAATATGATAAAACCACAGATATAGCAAGAAAATATTCATACATAGGTAGTTAATTTTTTTTAAAGTTGTTTTTTTTTTAGTTAAGTGTTTCAGGTTTAAGTTTAAACTGCTCTAAGTCATAAGCTAAAGTTATTACAGAACTACATTAAAAAGCCCGCGATTCTAGGTTGTTTTATTGTGTCTAATCCGCGCTACACACGCTCGGACCTAGAAACTACGATAAATTTAAAAACTTTTGGAAAGCAATTTCCTCTCAAAGTTGAAATTCCGAGATTTACGATTTGAACACGAAAGTGCAACAAAATAAAGAACAAATCTAATCCAATTAAAAAAGGTGGGTTTGAATTAAGAACGTGATATAACATTTAAAATTGCATCAAAGTTTAAAAAAGCTACTTTTTGCCAATAATAGGCATGATACAGATTTACGGAGTGAAGGTCTTAGTGTAAACAATTTCACCTGTTCGCAGTGATTACCTATTAGTAGGTAGGTATATTATATACAGTGCCGGATTAAGCTAGTTAGATGCCTGTAGCATATGGTCCCTTGATTTGATATAGACATAGACAATAATCTGCTTGTGCTAATTACTGGGAAAAATTACTAGGTTTCTAACTTCTAAGAAATATTTTCTAGGGCACATGTCATTACAACCTAACTACATCGACGGCGTTACTTAATGTTAAAAAAAGCACCACTTCTTTAATGTTTTTTTAATGCAGCTATAGCAGTTGCTCGCGTCATACCTATACATAAATGGAAGAATTGGGTTAAAAAAGTTGTGCTTCTCGTAATACATAATAAGTTAGTCCAGAATACACAAATAATAGCGGGCAGTGCCCGCTGCGTGAATTGAACCATGATTTTTTTATTTGTAATTATAGTATGGTAACTAAATAAGAATAATATATGTATATTTCAAATCTGCCCAGCCGCGAGGTCCACTGATGCTCGAAGACCTAAGAATGTGCTACTTCTGCTATGTTGCTATAATGCGGTTCTGATTATTTGTCGATAATATAGTACGAGGCAGAGACACTAAGGATAATGTGAATATCAGGGTCTTTTAAAAAATTCAAAATCTAACCAGGTAATGAGGTATACTTTATCTACTTTTGAAACTATTTAATACCGTTATTTATGAGGGGGGGGGGGGGACCATATTACAAATTACAACAAAATAATAACGTACACAAAGATTAACAGGTTGTAATGTGTCAAAATAAACATTTTAATCGACCAATTACCCTGCTGAGGCGGAAAAAAAGTAAAACACATGGCAACTTTACTATAAATAATCCCAAAGTTATTGAGGTAATTTCAGTTTTCTAGTTGCAAAACGGTTGTTTTTTAAACCAAACTTTATAGACTACCTCTGTAGCGAGCGGAAGCCAATGCGGAAGCTGTAGACAAGCAAACTGCTGATTAACTTGTGTAAGTTAAAGCTGTTCAAGCTATATTTTATTTTAACTGCATATCGTTTACGTACAACTTTAAAACATAAACTGATTTTCATGGCTTGGATTAATTACGTTTTAATGTATACTTCTAAAAACATGCGTAATTAGGGAGTATTATTACAAAATCGCGTGACGAGTCAGCAGATGTATTTCACCGAATCTAGCGATACATTTTATAAAAATAAATAGAGTGTCATGTGTCAGCAGATAGATTTCGCCTAATCTATTGATAAATTTAATAAACACAAATAGTGAGATGAGTCAGCAGATAAATTTCGCTTATTCTACTGATATATTTAATAAATCTAAAAATAGCATGATAAAATAGCGTGATAAATCAGCAGATGTATTGCGCCTTTAATCAGCTGGTACAAATGAAAACTAAAAATCGCGTAATGAGTTAGCAGATTTATTTTGCCGAACCTAACGGTATATTTAATAGAACTAAAAATAGCGTGATTAGTTAGCAGATGCGTTTCGCCTAACCTACCTATACATTTAATAAAAATAGCGTCATTAGTCAGCAGACGTTTGCCTAATCTACCTATACATCTAATAAAAATAAAAATCGCGTAATGAGTTAGCAGATTTATTTTGCCGAACCTAACGGTATATTTAATAGAACTAAAAATAGCGTGATTAGTTAGCAGATGCGTTTCGCCTAACCTACCTATACATTTAATTAAAATAGCGTCATTAGTCAGCAGACGTTTGCCTAATCTACCTATACATCTAATAAAAATAAAAATCGCGTAATGAGTTAGCAGATTTATTTTGCCGAACCTAACGGTATATTTAATAGAACTAAAAATAGCGTGATAAGTTAGCAGATGCGTTTCGCCTAACCTACCTATACATCTAATAAAAATAGCGTCATTAGTCAGCAGACGTTTGCCTAATCCACCTATACATCTAATAAAAATAAAAATCGCGTAATGAGTTAGCAGATTTATTTTGCCGAACCTAACGGTATATTTAATAAAACTAAAAATAGCGTGATTAGTTAGCAGATGCGTTTCGCCTAACCTACCTATACATTTAATAAAAATAGCGTCATTAGTCAGCAGATGTTTGCCTAATCTACCTATACATCTAATAAAAATAGATAATAGAAGTCCCCGGGTTCGTCGGCGAACGAACAGATACACGAGGTATCTAAGAATGCCGGGGGGCTTCTCGCCCCCACTCTCTCGCAATCGCAACCGCGTAACGGGGAACATGGCGCTTACTCACCTTCGGGTTCGAGGTTCACGCTGGTCGAAGGGACGACCCCAATAGCGACAACCCAAGCCGAGACTCCCCCCACGGGGAGCCCTTGAGCGTTGGGGCGCTATATGGGCTGGGCTGGCATGGGCATGGGCTGGGCTAACTGGAGGAGTCTCGCCCCAAAAGCCCGGTGGAGCAGTAATGGCTGCAAGGGTGGAGCCAAATGCATAGTGAGTCAGAAAAAAAAAACTTTTTTTTAAAGGGATATTATTACTCAGTATCTAGATATTACCATATATTTTTTTTTATCTTATACTAATATTAAAAAGATTAGAAACATTTTCTTTGTTACGGCTGGATTTCAAACATCGTAGAGGGACTTCTCTTGCTAGCGTATAGAGCTCTATTTTCAACAATATATAAAAAATATTTATAATAGAGACAGAGCGCCATGAGCTAGGAATTTTGTATTATAAATTTCTTCTTTTTTAATAGATTTATTTTTAATTTCTTATGTAGGTGTGCTAAAAACGTCCCTTATTTTGACGCATAATTTTTCTTCTAATTCAGAATACGCATAACCGAATTATGACTTTTATCGAAATACATGGGCTCAAAAAAAAAAAAACTTGTTTGGTATCGCAGGTATGATATGATTTTTGGGGGGGCATTTTTAGCTCTAAGAGGCCGTTCATTAATGACGTTATGTTTTTTTCAGCTGCTCTTCTAGTTACAGACTTTTTGAGGTTGTGTTACATGTTTATTACTATGTATAAAACGTTTTTTTTTACAAATCTTTATTCTTTTCTATTTCAATATAAGCTAAAAAGCTTAAAGCGCTCTTTCATTACTAAATAATTTTATTAATTATTTGGCGGTTGTCAACTCAAAGTTTTCAAAGATTAGATATAAAACGAATAAAAAAATAAAGCCGTCTTTTTTTTATTTTACTTTATTTACTTATATCTATATATATCTAGTGATAGAATTAGAACCAGGGATTAAACATCAACAAGAAAAATATATAAGAAAATGGACTAAAGTATACATTCCTGTGAAAAGCGGTTTTAATAAATTTCCTGTGATATTAATTACGTAGCTTCCAAGTTTCCACAAATTGAAATACATTGCACTATTCGTAGCCCGGCTCGACTGAGGCCGTACGTCTCCTTGCTTTGTTTTGGCTCTACTTTTAAATATAGCAAACTGGCGAACGTTGTTTATCCATCGCTTACACTAAACATATATTATATTATATTTGATTAAAATAAATTATATTTGATTAAAATAAATTATATTTGATTAAAATAAATTATATTTGATTAAAATAAATTATATGTGATTAAAATAAATTATATTTGATTATTTCGTTCCGATTAAAAAAATCAGTAGAATCTAATAGAAGATTCAAGACAATGTGAAGCTGACATACTTAACTGCTATCCCTGGGCGTATGTACTTGGATACCAGCTTGGTCCTTTTGAGTCGGTTCCATAACGGGCTGTGAGAATCGTTCTTCTTCTTCTTCTAATAGTGCCTCTCCAACTAGTGAAGGTTGGCAGTCAGCTCCTCAAATTTCTCCCTGTCTCCAGCGAGGCGAAATAGTTCGGCTGCACTCGCGATCCCAGTCCACTCCCTGATGTTACGCAGCCAAGACTTCTTTCTTCGACCTACTTTCCTTTTTCCTGCAACTTTGCCCATCATTATGAGTTGCAGCAGCTCATATCTTTGGTGCCTTAGCACATGGCCTAAATATGCAACTTTTCTTTTTTTGATAGTCTGCAAAAGTTCGCGTTTTTGGTCAACCCGCCATAGAACCTCCTCATTGGTAACTCGCTGAGTCCAACTTATAGCCAGCATGCGTCTATAGCACCGCATCTCAAACGTTTCTATATGTTTTCTGAGTTTTTCCTTGATTGTCCAAGACTCACATCCGTATAGAAGGATAGGCCAGACATAACAGTGCAGAAGACGAATACGCAAGGGTATCTTTAAGTTTCGGTTGCATAGGACCTATTTATGTTTTTGAAGGCACTCCTAGCTATTTCAATCCTAGTTTTTATTTCTAGTTCGCTATCCCAGCTTTCAGTGAGCCAAGTGCCTAAGTATTTATATTTGCGTACTCTTTCGATGTTCTGCCCTGATACTGATATGTTCAGGTTGTATGCTTCTAGCGATCACCATGAACTTTGTTTTCATTATATTCATATTCAATCCGGCTACAACTACACTCGTTTACTCGATTTACAATTCGCTGCAGGTCCGCTTCAGTAAACGCTAGTAGGACTGTGTCGTCTGCGTATCGAAGATTATTAATACCACGCCCATTGACAGTCACGCCACAGTTTATGCCTTCTAATGCTTCTGCCATGATTGTTTCAGAGTATAAGTTGAACAGAGTTGGGGACAGGATGCAGCCCTGCCGGACCCCCCTTTTGATCTCCACTTCATGAGTTTCCTCTCCGTCAACTCGGACAGTTGCGCGCTGGTTCCAGTACAAGTTCATGATAATGCGGAAGTCTTTGTCATCCAGCCCGATGTCAATCAGGATCTTAACCAGGCGATCATGCATCACTCTATCGAACGCTTCCTCGTAATCTATAAAGCAGAGGAAGACGTCTTGCTGCATGTCTTGACATTTCTAGATCAGAACTTGTACCCCAAACAGCGCTTCTCTAGTTCCATTCCGGATCGGAAACCAAACTGGCTGTCACTGAGCTGTTCGTCACATCTCGTCCTAATGCGTTCATGTACTATAGAGAGAAACAACTTTAGAACTTGACTCATGAGGCTAATGGTTCGAAAGTCCTCACATCTCTTTGCATTTTTCTTCTTTGGGAGAGTGATAAAAGTTGACTTTAGCCAGTCCTCCGGGATGTTTCCTGAGTCATAGACAATATTCATGAGATTGACCAGAGCATCTACATGGTCCTCTTCTAGCAATTTCAAAACCTCTATGTGAATGTCGTCTGGCCCAGCGGATTTAGCTTTCATAACTTCAGAATGGGTAGACCATTCATTTCGTCTGAGTTTAAAGAAGAGCTGCGCGTGTTGTCAGAGAACATAGACTCGATGTGTTGTTCCCATAGATGTTTCTTTTTTGCTATTTCTAAGATTAGAACGTTGCAAGCATCTACTAGTTGGTGAATTGGTGTCTTATGTCCAACCATGGCCTTTATTGCTCTATATAAATTAAATGTATCGTGTTTCTCATTAAGCTCTTCGATACATTTACACTTGTTTATGTACCAGGAATCTAACGCATAACGCACCTATCTGTGTATTGGTCTGTCCAGGGCGTCATACTTGATCTTATCTATGTTTTTGTACTGTCTGCGTTCTTCCATAAGTTGGTATATTTTATCTGTTATCCATTCTTGTTTTGGAGTCCAATCATTGTGTCGAAGAAGTGTTTCATTAATGGAAGTGACCACAGATTTTATGGTAACCATGTGTCTTCCACTGATTCAGATACTGTATGTTTTGATTTCACTGCCCACTCATTAATGGCGTTAAAGACCTTAGGTTTTATGTCTTTATCATAGATTCTCCTTACATCTATCCTTTTCCTCTGAGGCTTTTTGCTTATTCTCTTAAGGGTGCAGGATAACACAGCAACAAGCAGGTTGTGGTCCGACCGGATATCTGCCCCAGGGCACGTTTTGGCACTCTTGATAGACACTTTTAAAGTGCCTATTCACGATAACATAGTCAATTTGATTGCGAACTATGTTTTGGGGAGTATGTCGAGGTGAGGACCAGGTGTACAACCGTCTTGGTGGCAGCTTGAAAAAGGTGTTCATAATCACGAGGTCATTCTCCTGACTAAACTGTACGAGACGATCTCCTCTGTCATTTCTGGTTCCTAAACCATATCTTCCAACTACACCCTGGACTTGTGTCTGTCCCACCTTAGCATTCATGTCGCCAAACACAATGTTGATCTCGTGTTTTTTCGTCATTTTAAACAGATCTTCTGCCTCTCCGTATAGCTGTTCTACCTCTTCTTCTGATCCTTCCGTTGTTGGAGCATAAAGCTGGATGATTTTAAGATTTCTCGGCTTAGCCTGTATCTGAATCATCATTGCACGGTTAGATTTCGGCAGAAATTCTACGTTCGTTCCGACTCGGTTCGTGTTGATGATGACTCCCACACCATGCTTGTTAGAGGACTCATCCGATCCCGAGTAATTTAAAACATGGTCTCTATCAATGTTGTGTTTACCACTCCCTTTCCAACTTACATCACTCAAACCCAAAACATCAATATTCAGGCGTATCATCTCCTTGTTGACGTTGTAAACTTTCTCCGGACTCAACAGGCTACGAACATTCCATGTTCCTATCCTAAACTCTTAGGGTTTACTCCCGGGGATTCTTCGCACCCCTGTCCCATCTAAGGGAACTCGGGGCCATTTCTTTCCTTGACTTTTTCATGGTAGCTGATCAACTAGGGATGCAGTGGTTTCCCCTTGCCTTCTGCACCTGATGTATTTTAGAGATTATTTAGGTCCTTGGGCCGCAAGTTTGTTTGCCACATTAAGGGCCCTCTAACAGCCCACTAGCGCCGCCATTAGATATTCTCAATTTTCTCTTTGTGGAGAACGAATTTCTAAATTCCAAACGTGGAAAAATAAAACTAGTTATAAGCTATTTTTAGAAGGTTTTATATAGTTTCTAAATGAAATCTGTGAGTTGTAGTTGGCATTTCTGCTAAAAATTTATTCACCAAAATTTACGTACAAAAACATCCGACATACATTAATTCTTCTCTCTTGGCTGTCGGCTAATAAGACAACAAAGTAAACATTCCGAAATTGACGTTAGACGGCAGTAAAACATGATCTTATTTCGTAAAGTTGTACAACTCTGCATTTATTTACGAATGCACAAGAAATAGAAACGTAGATTAAAATCGTTCCAAATTTGACGAGTTAAATAATTCCTTCGGAAGCAAAGATGGCGTTTCATTACGTGCCTGGCTTCATGTTGCCTTCGCTAAGATCACCTGCGAATCTTCCGCGTATTAATTACTTTACAGAAATACGTATTCATGTATCGTTGTTCAAAGAAATCTTAATTAACATTTTCATAGCTTGTATCTTGTTGGAACTGATAACACCCTAGTGGGTTTACAACTGCTAGTATTTTGTGTTGGGGTTTTAAAAGTAGTTTAGGTTTTGAGTTAAGGAGATTTATGGCAAAATAGTGTAATTTATGTTATACAGTTGCTCAAAAAGTGACATATTACGTAGATATTTTGTATGTGGTAAAGTGACGATTACCCACTAGTGCTTTTTACTTTACTAAACGAAAAAATTTTTGGACTTTACACACAGCGCCATCTGGACCCAAACTAAGCAAAGCTTGTTTTATGGATACCAGACAATAGATACTAATACATGTACGTACTTATATACCTTATTTTTGTAAATACATACATATTGTACAAATAAAACACTGAGACTCAAGACTAACACGAATAGGTATTCATCATATAAATGTCAGCAGGCAGGCCAAAATATAAAAATCTTTAGTCAATTGACGTAAATTCGTTTAAGGCAATTAACAATAAATGCCTAACAAAAGTGGCTTCGGTATCATGTACATAATAATGACATATTATATACCAGAAGACAGTCGATTATTGAAAAAGGCCGGAAATACTGAAATATTTAGAATTCTAACTTATTTTTTCTCATAGAAATAAAAAAAATAACTCATTTATAAAACGGAAGGAAGCATAACAATACAATATGCTAGAACCTGAGTAATTTGCGAATTGAGTCTAAAATATATGGTCCATTTGTGACAACGCTGAACGTGTTCTTAATATTCCAAGTTTATCTCTACGGTTCTACTTAAATCATAAAGTTCCTTTGTACGAAATTAACTCACCGCAAAGCCGGGTGCTTAAAACACAATACAATTTCTAACTCGCACATAAATGTATGCAAAGGAGTTATGCGTGGCACTGGCGGCGCTGTGTTACATTACTGTATTATTTATACTTGTGCAAGTGCGAGATATTCGAGTAATAAGGTAAATTGATCATGAAACTTTTGTGAATAATTATTAGCTTGAAAACGAGTTTTACAGATACACAAAATGTTCATAAAATTAAGAAACACAATATAAAAACATGGAAATAATCTTTCTTCGTTTATGGCTCCCTAAAAGTTAGAAAATATAGTGTAGTAGTAATAGTAGTAGATAGTATAGTAGTTGGGATTTTCGTTGGCCAGACTTGTGGCTCAATAGCGCAATTGGTGGTCCACGTAATGTAAGAATTGTTGTAGGTTCAAGTCCTTCTCGAGGTTAATCTTTTGACTGCATATTTATTTTCATTGATGATGTAGCCATATATATGGCATGTATTATATATTTTCTTCAAAGACTCTAACCCTCAAAAAGTCATAAACGAAGAGAGATTATTTCTATGTATCTACCTATTTATATTTTACTTTTTATGTTCGAAAAGAAAAGAAAAGAAGAGTAATTATACCACAGCGTAGGGGTAGTCTCTAAATAGTCAAAAAAAAAGAGAATAAGTCAACCTACAGAATAAACAGTCCTTTGAACGTAGCATCCAACTATATAAAGTGCAAAATGAGCTTTCCATGAACCATTGTAATACCATCGAAGCAAATGGTAAGTATTATCAAATGGCTATGTTTTGTAATTATTAACTGTAATAAAGAAAAAAAAAACAGTTGTTTCACGGCCCAGTTCATTAAACCCTCGCAAGCGTACCATATCTGCAAGTTCGACTTCTTCTAGTAGCTCCTCCAGTAGCAGTTCATCCAGTAGTACATCTTCATCTTTACAAGAAGGTAATAAGCTCTTAATCTATTTTCTAAAGGTATTGCTTTGCTGTATTCTTATTCTGAAACTAACATATAATTTATTTCAGATAGTGATGACTCGGTAAAAGACCGAAGTTACGTGGTTGTAAAGGAAAAACGCAAACTAACGTTTACGCCGACGAGATTCGACGATGTTGTGACTTCTCAAATTAATACGTTAGATAGTAATCACGAAATAGGCATATCAAGTTCTATTGAAAAAATACAGAACAATATTGCAACTTCTGAGCCTGAGACTATGGAACCCGAACCAGAACTCTCTGTAGAAAAGGTAGTAGTAGTTGAGGAAGCTGCTGGAATCGAAAATAATACCGAAATTAGACTTACAAAAAATTTGGAAAATCTAAAAGTGCACGCCTCATAGCGGTCATTCACATTTAAAAAAATATAGATATACAGTATACAGTGGTATATTAGTTTTTTATTAATTATAATTAAACGACAGTACTTAGAACGCTAAGATTAACTAGGAATCAGCACAGTGTAATACTTTATATATTAAAAACAAAAGTATTCTGGTAAGATGAATTTTTCGACCAATTTCTCTGCCACATACATGGTCACATAAACACAGACTCACGGACGTCCAAGAATGATTAGTTTTAATGTTATTATTTATGATATTAAACAAATTAATTGTTTATAAAATGTACCATATGTGCTGGACAGATTATTTAACTTCATATTAGTGCACTCATATTATCCTGTAAGTGTTATATTAAAAAAAACGTCATTTAAGTTTCGAAAGACTGGGTTTTTTGACATGTCGAGAGTAGAGCACTACCTCACCGCTCCGCTTATGAGGCGTGCAAAAGGGAAAGAAAAATGCAGACAGGAAAATAAATGGAGGAGAACGTTGCAAAAAAATTAAGAAACAAGGGAAAACAATATCAATCGTTGAAAATTAAAAAGATAATTCCTGAACGAATAGTAAAACCATCTTGTAAAGAAACGTGTACATTTAGGTGTCAATCAAATATTACAGAAGATCAGCGCAGGCAATTACTGAAAGACTACTGATAAAAAATTTAGGTGGGCTTATTCAATAAAAGGAATAAGGATATTAAAAACATTGCACTCAATAAAGCATACACAAGAAAACCTGGATTGGCTGAGAATAAAAAAAAAGATCTCATGGATTTGGTTGCTAACAATCAGTTTCCTGGTTTTTATAAACATTTTTTTGAATCTCTTTAATCTTGCTTCATAACTCAAGTATTGGTGTTCATTTTAATTGATCTTGTTTTAAATTCACATGGGACTACCTACCTCGTTATGACTTAAAACTGATAATCAATTTAAAGTATTTAATCGCTGGCTGTATTTGATTCTTGGTAATTCATAGTTAAGAAATTGATTTTTTAAACCTTTGAAGACTGGTGACCTACAGTGATCTCTTAATTTTTTAAGTTTTAGATTAGAATGTTAATGTTTCTTATTTATAAAGTTAAAGTTTTGATACTCAAATTTTAGTACTACTTAAGAAAAATATTATTGTATATGTACACCCGTGCATCAGTAATATTTAACTACGTGCATTTCAAAGACTGTTAAATTAAAAATATACAGATTTATTAGTGATGTTAGTTAGTACTTAAGCAAAATTCTATTGTTGGCTAGTACTAAGACTAATAACTAATGTTGATTTTATTAGTTTTTATTAAAATATTTTGTGTTTACGAAATTTAAAGAGATATAGTTATTTACTAATAAATAAACTTAGTATATTAGTACCTACTCTGAGACATCAATCACAAATTCAAATAATAGTGTTGTTACTATGTTTCATCAACAGTTATTTTATTTGATTTTCCTAAATTTAATTGACATCTCCTAGCAGGAAGTAACTGTCTTTAAGGCAATGTTTACTGGTTATTTTATGCAATTAAGAAATAAATACTTTTTTGTTTTTGAGCTATTTTGCATTTAATTTCCTTTTAAAGCATGTCAACCTTTGAGCTTGTAAGATATTTTATTATACTTTAGGACTATTTCTGTGCCTTTCTAGACACTAATCATTTTATGTAACTGTTTTTTTTAAATAAAATTGAAACTTTATTAAAAAACCCATATTTTAAAAGGTATTTAATTAAAATAACTCAATAAAATTCTTAAAATATTATCATCTACAACGTTACATCATAAGATAACACACATGAAATATCTTCATTTTGCAAAAACAACGTGATATATGATCCATTTTCTTTTTCAAACGATAATATTATGTAGTTTAAAGTGGTTTATATATAAAATAATCATATATAACACCAGCTTATTACTTGAAAAATATTTGTTTCATAGAAATGTAAGCGTCAACTTCAATGTCATAAAAGTTACTGTAGTTCAAATGTTTAAAAGTGGTCTCCTGAAAAATCATTCATTTCACGATATCACAGTCTTTCCGCAAAGGTGCGATATGCCTTTAGGTCCTAGAAAGGTAATTTTCTGGTTTAAAAGTTTTCTTCAGGTCTTGCTTTAGTTTTATTTAATTCTTTCAGCTCTTATGGCTAAAAAGCTATTTAAAAGAGAAAATAGGCTTTTACAGAAGTTTAAAATAACGTTATGATTGTTTACAACTCTGACTTATAAGGTTCTAGGAGCTTCAGGTTTTGAAAAGTTTCTGCTTTGGTTATATTATGGCAGTTCTTATCGTTAAGCAAGGCTAGTAGATCTAACTCACAACCTTAACAAGGCTTATTTAGAACCACATTTTGCTGAGACTTTAAAGTATAATTGAAGTCCTTTTTAGGGCTTTTAGGTTTTCTTGTGGGCCAGACCAGACCCTTATTACTTCAACTATAACTAATTGGAAATTTCATATCCGTTTTGGCACACAACAAGTAAGGTCCAAGTCCAAAAGAGCATCCTAGCTATTTTTTGTACTTTTGTCAAACCAATTTGCAACCTTATGGGCTCAGCGTGGACCTAATCAGAACTTGTTTTATTGATCAAAATATACAGGATGTCCTGGCGCAAGATGATCAGCAGTGGTAATTTTAAACAGAAAGTAAAAAACAATACTGAAAGAGGCATGTGCCTATGTTAATGTCCGTATGGACTTAGGAGCCACTTTAGATTTTAAAGGGCAGATCTCACCCTTATTTAGCAGCAAAATAGCTGATTTTGCAGCCTCAATCCTGGATTTAGCAGCAAAATATATCACAAGTTACATCAATGCGAAGGTGTCTCCTCAGTTTAGACATCTGAATTGAGGAGCCACCTGGATCTCGTAAACTAATTGATAAATGTTTTTCAAAATTGTATTGTTTAGCAGCAATTGTATATAGTACCTACTATAATATTGGGTCTAGTAGTGTTGAAACTCAAGAAAATGCAAAACTTTTAGTATGGCTCCTCAATCAATATACCAGAGGTTGAATTTCCATGAATGTGATCAAAATTATAAATTATAAATCGGCTTTTTTGCTATGTAATACCCTGATCCGTCCTTTAATATCCAAAGTGGGTCCTCAATCCATACGGAAATCTATGTTAAATTTTTCATTATAATTACGATTTTTGAATATGGACATTGATGTTGTTTTATCTATTTTTTTTAATAGGGTTGGCGTTTGAAAATCCTACCTGATGTTAATGGACGATGGTGTACGCTTATCTGAAAGTAGGCTTTTATTTGTAATTATCTCTTTTAATATATATAATTATTACTACTTTTTCATGTTAAATAATGCAATAGTAACTCTGGTACAAACTAGGCCACATTATTCTTACCTTGGTATTTATCCTTATTTATATAAATCACTTCGTATTCATGGCTATATCTATATATCACCTATACCTATAAATAACTTTTTGAATTATTCAAATCGGACATACCATTCAAAACAGTAACAGCCTGTATGCGCCATATTATTTTCTTCACATTTTTTTAACTGATCTCACCGGTTTTGGAAAGAGCGCAAATAGGCCGCAGAAAGTGGTATGACTAAAAAATTTGGCTTATTGATAACTAATAAGCCCTGAGCCAGAACCAATTTGATTATTTAATAACTAATTAGACTGGGCTCTTACCAGAAAGACCTGATTTAACCCTTAAGTATACCAATAATCCGTGGTTTAGCAAATAAAAAGTCCTGTTGCGCATTTTCAAGTCCAAAAGGACTTAGGCCAGGGCTTCTTTGTTATAAATAGTTAAATCCCAAACTTTCAGGTTCTGACACAAAGTCAGCAATTTTTTGGTAAATTTATGGATTTTTTTTATACAATTATAACAAATTCCCAATTGAAATAAGGCTTGAATTAACTTCTGGTGTTACACATTCAAACTTGTAAAATAGTTCCATGCGTTTAATTTTTTTTCGCATATAATTTACAAATAATATGAATGGTTTTCAATACCTAAATCATGTTAAATAATGTATTTTAGAGGGCCCGTGATTTTAACAGACATATCTTGGCCTATTTCATCAATAAACTAACAGTCGAAATGTATCTGACACAGACGACTGGTTTTATCGATCTCTAACTAATTTTGTATAAAATATTAAATCGCCATCTTCATAAGTCATCTTCCATTTTCAACTCATTGTCAAGACATTATAAAATCTTATACTTAAACAATAAACTACGTTTTCATAAAACCTAAAAATAACTTTATCAAGTCAAAGAGCACCTGATTTGTACGTTCGCAATCCTTTATGAACTTTTTCTAAGCATTGAAATAATCTAGGTAGTCTGGCGTAAGTTAACAAGACTATTTCAATGCTAACTCCGGGCTAGTCGAAGGCTTGCATGTTAGTTCTTATTTAGATTTTTGCAGGCCTAACAGGTTCTAAGAAAGTTAAATTGAGGTTTTGGGATATACCGTGAGCTCCTGAAAACAAAAGCCAAAACGTTACGCGGAAGCTCTGTAGGGCGGGCCCTTTTAGTCTACAGAACTAAATAATTAGTTTATTTTAACGTTGTTGTGAGTAGTCGCCAAGAGCTTTGCGCCGTTCTAGGAAGGTTTTAGAACCTGCTCAAAACTATTTTAGAACCTCAAATGTTACTTGGGTTGGCGATCGTTGGATAAATAAAGGTGCTAAATCTCTAACATAAGATAAACTTGACCTTTTATAAAAAAATATCACCAAGTGAATATAAAGATCTTATTAATTTACAAATATAAACAAAACGGATCACGTAATACACAAATGTTCTTACTGGAGGTACCTTTCATTTTTAATAAAATATAGCCTTTTTTAACCTCTTTATTTTATATTCTCACACTCGAGGTGAAAAGCAGTGTGTATATCTTGGACCTAAAACCCATTCATACTCAATTCTATAGCATCCCTCGCTCTCGCTCGGTAGGCTAAACATCTCGTATGTGTGTGTCGTTTTAGCCCCTTGGTGAACAATCTACTTTTATTATATTGTATTTCTCAATCTACGAAGATTTTGTACGATTCATGTACTAGGACTTTATAAGTCACTAGGAGTTCTTTGCGTCGTTTGCCACGAACGCAGATCCATGGCAAAGATGTAGTTGGGATTTTCATTAGTCAAACTTGTGCCTCGATAGCTCAGTTGGTAGAGCACTTACACGGAATGTAAGAATTGTTGCAGTTTTGAGTCCTGGCTCGAGGTTAACCTTTTGACAGTATCTTCGCTATGAAAAGATTTATTTACATTGATAAATACAACTTTGATGTTCCCTGCGGTTTTATCCGCTAAAAAACCTATTCCTGGTGAAACTATAGATCGGGATAAAATTATTATTTGTTCTTCACTACCCCTATAGATATCTATGTGTCAAATATTGTATGCGTCGTTACGACGTGAGAATAGTGTCTCGCAGAAAAAATATGACCCCGTAGGAACTGTCGATCGGGATAAGAAGAATTTTTTATCCTTTTCAGTCTCGCCAACTATCCAAACGTCAAAAATTAGGTCAAGCAGTTGCTTCGTTGCAACGGGATAGAATATATTGCCTTTTTTCTTCCGATTTGAATTACGAATATTGATATTCAGAATTGAATTTCTACCTATGTTTATCAAATAAAATAGTTTCAGCTTCGAGGTGCGACTGGAGTATACTGTTTAAGTTTTAGACCCTGGATATAATCTAAGACCAGAGTGCTTGACACGAACAATAAAATGAGGTTGCGTCATTTCGTTACAGTAATCCTGTGGCTAGCTTACAGCTTCATCGTCAGACCCTGGATATCATCTAAGACCAGAGTGCATATCACGATAAATCAAATGAGACCAAACTTAGTGGAACTGCGTTGTTTCATTAGAGAGTTCCTGTAGCCACCTTCCGGCTTTATAATCAGACCTTTAATATAATATTACACCAGAAACCTTGTTACGACAAATCAAACCAGCCTAAACTCGATGAGGTTGCGTTGTTTCATTACAGTGTTTCGGTGCCCACCTTTTAGTTTCATCATCAGATCCTGGATATCATCTAAGACCAGAGAGTCACGCCAAAACAAACGAGTCCAAACTCAATGGGGTTGCGTTGTTTTGTTACAGAGTTTCTATGATCACCTTCCTGCTCCATCATCAGTAGTCACCAAAATTACCGAAGCATACCAAATTTTGGCTCAATTGGGCACCAGGAAGTAGCTCAAATCTTGCAAGCAAGCAAGGTAAGGTTAAAATTCGTTTAAGTAGTTTTGAAGTTTATCCATCACAAACAATAAAATCAAATCTCTACTCTTTATAATATTAGTAAAGAAAACTCGGCACATTCTGAATCATAAATAAAATAAAAGCTTATTTTTCATTAAATAATTAAGACGACTGTTCCTGTCGTCCTATCACTTATATTTATTAGAAAAGATTCTTTTTGTGAAAAGGTAGTTGGAATTGACTGTAGATATAACCATTTTAATAATGTCTATGTCTATTTTATTGCTATTCATGGTTTAGCAAATTTTGGATACTTTATTTTCGTTAAACGGTATCAAAGACAAAAATAAAGTTCAATTTAAGGGACGACGAGTAGGACAGTTTTAACATAATAGTTGGCAATGACATCTTTATCGCTGTATAACCCCTGAAAGCACATATCGCCGGGTTTATATCTCCCGGAACATGTCTCCACAAGATTGGCACATGAGAAATTTAGATCTGTGACACGCGAGTCCCCCAACAAAAAAATCGTCATAGTTGTGAGGGGAGACTTTACCAGCAGAGTACTATCTGACTGTGTGCCCAGCCTTGAGAAGGTTCAGAAGAGTTTTAAGATGATTGATAATGCGGGTAGGAAGAGTGGCCCCAAAATTCCAATCCGATTTTGACTAGTGGCAAAAGGAGCAACCTTGGTCTTTGACCTAATTTGACATAAGTAGACGAATGTAGGCTCAGCCTAAACTAATTCCTTAATAGGTTTATTGTGTTTATAAATGTAGCACAAGATTTATGAATATTCTATAACAGCGAAACGGTGTTAAATCAGAAATTCATTTCAATATTTTACAAGTTTGTGACTTCTGTTACAGTGGGTTTGTTCTATTCACAGGCTAATAAATAAGTCCAAGCGTGCGACACAGACGTAACTGATTTATTGTTTAATTTTCCCTCAGTTTTTCCCCATAGTTTTTGATTTATTTTTTGTCACAATATGCGACACAAATGAACGTATTTTGGGCATATTTTTTTATTGCATTGACTTACTAGCTTGATTTTTTTACAACTTAAGGTTACAGTAGGCTGTAGTATTTGATATTAATTTCAACTTAATACCTCCACGTATTCTTGAGTAAAAGGGTCTGGTCAGACAGACAAACAAATTTTTTTTTAGATTTGTTATAACTAATAATTAACAAATTTCGGATTTTTTACTATATTTGTGATGTAAAGCCATGCTTCGTATTAAATTTCATGATTCTAGGACAACGGCAAGTACCCCAAAGGTTTTGACAACGGCAAGTACCCCAAAGGTTTTGATAGGCCGTATTTTTTATTGCGTTCATTTAGAAACTTGTTTTTTTACAGCTTCAAGGGAATATATATAAATAGACTTAAGTATTTGATATTCAACTTAATAACCCCACGCGTTCCTGAGAAAAATGGTCTTGAAAGACAGACGGACAACAAAGTGATCCTTATAGAGTTCCTTTTTCCTTTTGAGGTACGGAACCCTAACAATATGAGACCAATAGCTGAGTTCCGTGGACATTCTCGATATATTCTATTGTTCGATACTTCAACACACATTGTTTATCGCATACTGAAGGAGACAACCAGCCAAAAACAAAATAAATGAGGAACCATTACTTTTATTATAATAACTTTCTAACCGAAAAATTAAAGCAACGTTGCCAAATTACAACTCCGCGCACTGAGGGTTCCGTACCTACTAACATTTACGTAATTAACAAATCCAAACAAAAACAAAAATTGTGCCGCTAATCGGTCACCCGTCCAACCTTAAACAGTAAATGTGTTACTGTTCCTCTTTATAATAGCTAGATGGCGCTGATACGGTAATTTAAGATGGAACACTTTGACCCTTCTCACTTTTGGTCGGTTTTTATTATTGGTTTTTTGTAAGTGATTTTTTTAGACTCTTGATATCATCTAAGACCAGCGTACATGCCACAACAAATCAAACGAGTCCAAATTCGATGGGGTTGCGTTGCTTGTTTACAGAGTTCCTGTAGCCAACTTCCCGCTTCATCATCAGATCCTGGATACCATTTAAGCAGCGTACATGCCACAACAAATCAAACGAGTCCAAATTAGATGGGGTTGCGTTGCTTGTTTACAGAGTTCCTGTAGCCAACTTCCCGCTTCATCATCGGATCCTGGATACCATTTAAGACCAGATAACTTGTTACAACAACTCACAGGAGCCCTTATTTGGTGACGTTGTCTTGCAATTCATTACAGAGTTCCTGAAGCCACTTTCCTGCTTCATCATCAGATCCTAGATATCATTTAGGACCAGAGTACTTGTCAAGGTAAATCAAAGAAGCTCAAACCAAAGTACGTAGAGATCACGCAGAGACACTCTGTACTTTGCCCAAACTGCGTCGTTTGGTTACATTGTTCCTATGGCCACCTTTTAGTCCCATTATCAGTTCAGCTCCTGGGTACCGTATCATTGCATTGTCACCAAAGTTATACAAGTGTACCAAATTTCAACTCTATTGGACACCAGACCTAAAAACATAACGCTTTTCGTGTTGAGCACATTTTTTTTTTTTTTTTTTTTTTTTTTTTTATACCACAAAGGTGGCAAACAAGCTTACGGTCCGCCTAATGGTAAGCTGTCACCGTAGCCTATGGACGCTTGCAGCACCAGGGGTATCACTCGCGCGTTAGCGACCCTTTAGAAATCTAATAACTTCTTTCTTGAAGAACCTCATACTGTAGTCTTTGGAGAAAACCTTGAGAGGAAGCTCATTCCACAACTCAAGCGTTCACGGGAGGAAGTTTCTCTGAAACCACACTGTACGCGACCATTTCGATTCTAAAGTGTGAGAATGAATTCCCTGCCGATGGCGAGCGGATTTCCTCAGAACTCAACCCATTGTACAAGCGGTAGAACACACACAGAGAGGCAAAGTCTTACCTCAGACTTAAGGACTCGATACCGCAAGTGAGTTTGGAATCGTCGTCAATTTTCGCAGCCCGTCGTTGAACCGAGTCAAAAGGGCCAAGCTGGTATCCGGGTGCACCCGCCCATAGATGGCAGCAGTACTCCATATGGGGCCGAACTTGCGACTTGTAAAGTAACAACCTTTGCCCCGACGTGAAGTACAGCTTCGCTCTGTTGAGTACACCAAGTTTTTTGGACGCCAGCTTCACCTTATCTTGTAAATGATCTCGGAACTGAACATCGCTGGAGATGTTGACACCAAGGATCCGAATGCTCTTGGAGATGGAGAGGGGAGTGTTCTGGAATTGTGGGACTACAGTGAATGGAGTTTTCTTAGCGGTGAACGCGCACACTTGTGTCTTTGTAGGGTTGAATCGGACCAAGTTTACCCGTCCCCAGTCAGAGACCTTAGACAGTGCGGTCTCGATTTGAGACACAAGTTCTCCGCGGTTTTCCTCCACAACCGGGAACGAGGGATGTTTGCACGACCCGTGTGAAAAGCGTCTCCAGTACTGTCATCTGCATAGCAATATATGTTGTTGATGTCCAACATGTCATTGATATGCAGTAGAAACAGCGTAGGAGACAGCACAGAGCCTTGCGGGACACCAGCATTAATGTCCATGCTATCAGAGCAACTACCGTCAGCTACGGTTCGTATGCGTCTGCCGGACAAAAAGCTAGCCACCCATTTGCACAAACCCTTGAGCACTCCGTAAGATGGCAACTTTGATAGAAGACCCCGGTGCCAGACCCGATCGAACACCTTCGCTATGTCCAGGCTACATGTCAATGCCTCCCCCTGACTCTCAATGGCTAGTGCCCATCGGTGTGTGAGATACACTAGAAGGTCACCAGTCGAGCTACCGTGGCGAAAGCCATATTGACGGTCACTGACCAAGTCGTGTACTTCTAGGTATCTTAGAAGCTGTGTGTTGATCACACGCTCCATCAAATTGAAGAGGAGAGAGGTAATAGCGGTAGGCCTGTAAGTCGATGGATCTAATCTATCACCGTTTTTGGGCACTAGGTGCACATTCGCAGTCTTCCATGAAGACAGAAATTGCCTAGTATGGTAGGAAAGTGCGTGAGCACAGGACATAACTCAGTAGCATACTTTTTATGTACCACTGCTGGTATACCGCCTGGCCCACTCGATTTACGAACGTCTAGAGAAAGCAACGCCCGCCGGACCTCACACTGTGTTATGAAGATATCCCCAAACGCAGTTCTGCAAGAACTATTAAATTACGGCCGTTTTTTGACACCGGCAGCTACTCGCGGGTTAGGAATAAAACATTCCATACTAGCGAGGAACGAGACTGTTGTCCGAGCCAAGAGGCGCATCCACTGAGACGGAGTATCCGCCCGGAAGTGTAGTCAGCAGAAGGTCCAGTAAAGAGCTCGTATGGTACTCTGTATCTGGTTATCTCGTTGGAGAAAGTATCAGCCAAGAGAATCCATAGGTCAGAGCAAATTCAGGAGCAGATATCGCTGCGTAGTTATTGGCTCGTGAACTGAACCACTCACGATGGTGAGTGTTAAACTCTCCCAAAGTAAATAGTTCTGCTGTGGAATATTGCTCTAGAACTTTGTCAGTCGTCAAACTGAGGTGCGTGAACAGTCGAGTTACGTCCGTGTCACCGCTTTGAGACCTGTATAGGCATGCATAGATACGAGTGTGGCCGCCGTTTTCTGTAATCGAATCGGATTTCATTATGCATAAAATTGTAGCGGGGTTTTTTATAAAATAGTAAATGAAAATCGATTCCCAAGGAGTAAGCTCCAAAAAATAAAAGCTATCTAGCATGAGAATTGAACTCGAGTCAGCAGAATAATCTGAGTGTATAAACTACGCTACGACTCATTGTTCTGTCTCACTCTCATCCCAAAGTGAGGTAGTATTAAGTGCTTTTTTCTAAAATATAATGTATATTTAAGGCTGCGGTATAGGCTAGACCGCGAAAATACGCCTTTTTTGTGCAAATTTTGTGGCTAAACTATAGCATCTAAATGATTTAAAAAAATATATGTTATAGAGCTTGCTTTTGTCTAGTGCATTACCTTACTGAATGATTTTCATTTCTTGTATTTAATGCAATAAAAAATCTGGAAGTGACCATTATTTCAACACTTGTGCAAATTTTTTTTTTTTAAGTGTGTTTTGCATTTGCTTGTTATGAAAGTTGGTTAAATAATTAAAATAGCTTTTTATCTAGTGCATTGACTCTAAGTTGTAACAAAAAAACGGTAATAACGTTAAATTCCATACAAAAAATTAAAGATTTCAAGGCGTCTTTACGGTATAAATTACTTAAGAAGTATATAACATATATATCTCATAGTAATGTATATGACATTATCTAATGATTGATAGTGCAATACACAACGTTAGAATTACAGAAATTACCTTTCTGGCCTATATCGCCCTCTTAAGGCTCTTATAGCTAGATAGTAATGAAAATATGTGAGTGATTCACAGAATCGGTAGCATGCTGTTTTGACCCTTATGTGTGAGTGATTCAAAGAATCGGTTGCATGCTATTTTGACCCTTATGCTATCCATGCATTATTGCCCCTGACCTTACATGCTATCATTATGACAAAATAATATGAGCTTCACTTTTGCGTATTAAATAAAAAAAACAACAGTGGCACTCGGGGCCTGCCGCGGTAAAGCTATTGCATAGCATTTTTTATCAACTTATGCAATTATAATTTTATTTATTTTTTATTTATGCAGTATTTTTTTTCTTTGATTATTCAAGTTACACTTTTTGAGCGTGGTGATCGATAAGAAAACATTCTTTTTTCTTTTATTGATTGGAGAAGTTAATATCGCTTAAAAAATTTTCGTTGGCGGCGGCAGGGTGGGCGCAACAAAGTCGTACGCAGGTGCTCTCGACGAGGCGCTGCGGCCGACTGAAGGAAGGCAAGAGCCGCGTAAGGGTCGGCCCACGCGACGTTATTTATGAAATGTATTTTTTGCTACAAAATAACACTCTTTCGCAATAAAATAAAACCATAATCGTCTAAAATATTTATTATGGAACACGTAGACGAAATTTCATTGAAAAAAGTTTAATAACTAGCAAATAAAACTGTTTTCCCCGTAGAAGTATTTCTCTAAAAATGAAGATTTAGAGAAAACTTTGTGATTTTATTGTATCGAGTCAAGATTATTCAATCGTGTTTCGACCCTCATAACCTACTAATTTAACTCCTAAACTTATGGTTGTCATCAAAAATATATATAAAATTCAATTTTTTTCGCCTTAAAATTGATTTTCCGTACAGTCAAGTTTGCCGTTGTTAGGTTTTTTCGTTACGGAATTTCTTGATTCGGTCGCCGCGCTCAGAGCCCGCGATAAAAGTCAATAATGTAAATTTAGTAAAAAATCAATAATTGTGTATTTCATTGAGTCTGTGAAGAGAATATAATCAAGCTGAAATCAGAAAATCATTCGGTTCATTGAAACGAACATCCCACAAATACAATGTCTATTCAAATATTGAAATAAAATTGTAAAGAGACGATCGAGCTCATCTCAAATACGGAATACCGATGAAAAATATCTATTGTTCTAAAATCAGATTTAATGTTTTCCCGTAGATGGAACATATATGAGTTCGGTTCATGGAAATGAAAATGAGAGTGAAACTGATTGAACCGACGAATATCTCTTATATAAAAGAGTTCTGTATGTTAATTTAAATACCTACGATAATTTTATGAAAATTTGCTAATTTTACTACTACTACTACTACTACTAGTATAAAAGAATTCTTATAACCATATTTTTTTAACCTAAGTCTGGTATTCAGCACCAGATCTTCAAGAATTTCTCATTGCAGCATCCTGGATCTGGGATGTGGTTTCACATTATAAAAAAAAATATTTATGAACATCCATAAAAAGTAGATTACGACCTACCTACAGACGTATTCAGAACCTAATTTTTAGGACTCCGTAGTTAAATAGCAAAAACGAAACCCTCTTAAATTTGTAATGCTTGTCCGTTCAAAAATCTTAAAAAAATCACAATGATAGAGCTTTTTAAATATTACCAACGGAAATTGTTTTCAACAAAATTGGTTCAAGTTTTTATATATCTTTAGATATGAGGTTTTAGATTCTTAATTTACGAAATCCAAACTTAAAGGGTGTGCGACACACACTTGACCGGTTTTTCTTACACACACTTATGCGCCCTTTTTACTTTTGAGTAATATTTTACTGCCTGTGTCCCGAATATTGTTATAAAGCCCACGTGATTAAATACAAACAGTATAATATGTGAATGCGTGTGTATTTGAGCAAAATGTTATTTTATTATTTACATTTAACCACATTTTATTTGAATGACTATATACACACCTCGTCAAAGGAGTATAACTCAAACATAAGTTTTACGTTGTCGTCGTCGATTCTTACAGCTCTACGACATCTTGTTTCGGACAGGAGCCTTATTGCAGTATGTTTCGCACCCCTTGCCTACATGGACGGTTCTAGTTAAGCTTCCAATAATTACCAACTTTTTCGCTTAAAAATGGGCACAAAAAATATATTTAAACGCATTTTAAACACAAAATGGTGTTTATTTACTTGTTTATAAAAAATAGTTAGTAGTAGTAATAGTATAAGTAAATAATAACATTTCTATTGTTGTTATTTTTATTAGTGACAAAAGGGATAGTTAAATTTTACTTTTTCTTTTGGCACCTCGAAATATATTGAGCATTGTAATAACAGCCGCTGTGGGAGATAATCTAAATGCTAATCTGTCTACGTCAGCCGACGCGCGGGGAAGATTTAACAGCGCGGCTGCTGCACGGGAAAATATGGAAAATCCTTAACACCTGCGTGGGAAATTGGGCTACAATATTGCGTGAATTTTCCACGCCATCTTTTATGACGTCGATTCTATCAACAAGGAATTGTTATATTTCTATTTTTACTGATTTTTTTTAATTAAAAGTATACTAAATCTATACATATGTTCCAGTAGTCAAATCCCTTAAAAATAATTTAATTTAAATTAATGCTTACAAAAGATTCAAGTAAGAAAATATTATGGAAATTGTTTATAAAAGATTTAAGTATTGATTTGATTGTAAAAGTGTGAATAGACAGTATAAATTTATTGTTGTATTATCTATATAATTATATTATAAATATGAATACATATATTATAAATGCGAAAGTAGCTCTATCGGTGTGTACCGATTACGAAGAAATTTGGCACGGAGATAGTCTGAGTCCCGGGAAAGGACACATGCTACTTGAAAACGTCAAGTGTGCGTAGTTTTTTTTCTATAATTGAGGAGTTGCCATTGAAATCCTAACCGAATTAAGGGCGGGTGGACCTCGGGCAAAAGCTAGTAATTAATAAAATAAAACAATAAATTTTCTAGATTAATCAGTTTTATATTTAAAACATGTAGTTTCATACTTTAGTTATTTCTTTAAGAGTGTTTCTCGTAGTTACAAAATACTAAGTTAGTCTAAGTTTTGAGATAAGTATTAATTTATTGTTTAACTTTGATATTAATAAAATGTTGTTTGTTTCATTTCATATAATAATGTTCGTAAAACAAATTATTAGTTCAAGTTTAGCTTTATTAATAAAGTTTTGACACATTATTTAGCAAGTTGTAGTCCTTTAATTCCAAATTTCATAAAATACTTAAAAAGTTTTTTAATTACTTTGTGTCTATATTGTTTTAAGTAAAATGGTGTCGTTCTTAAAAATATAAACTAAATTTATAATAAATATCGAATTTATCTTCCCTCTTTCATAAACATCAATAAATATATTCAATAAAATATTTAAAAAATGAGCAATAGATAATAATTTATTAGTTAATAAATTAATAATATTCAACATCTAATTATATAAGAATTTCAATTTTTCGCTTATATTATTTAGACCAGAGAGAGGTTTGTTAACTAAACCTTCTGGTTGCGTATCTAGATCGAAAACGCATTTACAATCTTATTGGTGGAAAATGGTACATGCTCATCTGGGCCGCTTGACATATACTAAAGTTGAACTGACTAGAGAATTGTGTTTGGGCTTTTTTTTCAATGTGTAGCGACAACGTGATTTACTCGGAATTTTTTACGCATTTGGGAAATTTGGGAACAAAATAGGTACAATTATATCTATTCCAGGAAATACATACTACTTTTTGTGTAGGACAGTAGTACAATTGTATTTTACACTTTATTCCCGCCCGACAGAAAAAAGTTAAAACTAGGTTGTTATAAATGAAAAGTGTTATTGTGGAATCGATAACTTCCAAGCGTAGGACTGGGAAAACGTACCACTAAATTTGTAGGCCTACATGGCCATTTCATTGTACAAATATTTACTAATCTGCATACAAAAAATCAGCTGATTATTAATAATTTTAATGACCTCCTTATTGGGTCATATTCGGAGCGTAGGACGTTATAATATGTGATAATAGTTTTGTAGTGGTTTCTTATATGGACAAATAAATCCAAAATTTAAAATACTTTGTGGTACGTATTAAGTATATTCAGTATTTTAAATTTTACGTAAACTTATAAAACAGTTTATGCAAATTAGTTATTTCAAGACTTCTGAAAGCTATTATGTTATTAAAGCTGATTGCACTTTAAGTAGCGACCTATTTCTCGTCGAAGCAACCTAATACGAGCCTTATTCGCAGATTGCTCGGTTATTGCGAGTTATGTAGTACGGCGATGTGTATCGCCACTTTTTTTTAGATTACTTTTAAATTATTTAATATAAGATTTTATGGTTTTTTATGATGTCTAAATGACATGATTCAATAATCAAATAAGATGACATGTGCAGTATCGTATTAATTTTAGAATACATAAGATTTTTTGTCGTTTCCAATTTATATAATTATTTGTTTAACTCACTTTTATATTGAACTGTACAAAGTCGTAAAGGTTATTACCCTAAGGTAGAAAAATATACAAAATCTATACTAATAACTATGGTTATGGCCATTTCATTGTACAATTATTTACTAAGCTGCATACAAAAAATCAACTGGTTATTAATAATTTTTATGACCTCGTTATTTTGACCAGTGAAACCATCCATTTTGTAGGACGATTGTTTTTCCGAGTTTATGGTCCAATCATCATAACATTTCAATAAAAAACTTACTGTTAGTCAGACTACGCACTTCATTGTTGCTTTTTTTTTCTGCCTTTATTGAAATTTTTTCTGGGAAAAAAATTTCTGGGTGTCTCATCGAACCGAACCTACCCACGAAGATTCAGCCTGTTATTAATCACTGAAAAGAAAAGCATATGGTGGCTGCTGGATAATAACTACCTAACTAGAGCCGCCAAAAAATATTCTTTATTTTCTCTTTGTATAAAACACATTTTAAAAATGTTACAAACCAATTATTGCACAGCCGTTGAAATTCTACACCGATAACCGAATTCAGGGCGGGTGGAACCACGGGCAAAAGCTACTCCATAATAAACGTGAAAGTAACTTTGTCTGTCTGTCGATCTGTAACTTCTTCACGCTTAAGCTGCTGTACCAATTAGGATGAAATTTGGCATTGAGATAGGTTGAGTCCCGGAAAAGTACATAGGCTACTTGAAAACGTCAAGTGTGAGTAACTTTTGTTCTTGTGAATATTAATTAGAGTTATTTGGAGAATATTTATTTATTTCGAGAGCAATGTCACTATTAGAAAATAACTGATGCTCCACCATCTTGTATGCTGTTACTAAAACAAAAATAGTCACAGTACGTTTCTTGTGTCGTCAGTGTAACTTCTAGCGGCAGAAGTACGCGGTTTTTCGGCCATAGTTCTACGTGCTGGTCCAGTGCGAATTGACACACGTCTAACTAGTGGCCATCTGACTGTCAAAATGTTCAAGCCGCCCATACGGTGTCTGACGTGACTTAGTGATTGCTGTTTATATAACTAATAGCCTAAATTGACGGTTTAACCTACAGCCAGGACTTAAGGTAATAGTGCCTTCAGAAGTACAAAGAAGCTCAGAAAATGTGCCAAAAGGGGGTTACGCATTTAATGATTAACAACACCCAACGTATATAATTTTCGATAGCCGAGTGTTGCTAGGTCATGACTTTAATAGCGAGAAAAACTGAATAAATATAAATGATACATAATGACCCCTATTTCTAAATCTCATCATAAAGTAGCACCAGAAATTTAATAACTAGCACCGAATATAACAATGTTTATAGCTCATAATAAGCCAGTTACATTGAATTGTTATGGCCAATAATAATAACGAGGTTTTGTTGCCGAAACGACTTTTATTGCAGCCGCAAGTCACAACAGAAGTAACTAAAACTAAATTAAAATAAAAAATATATGTACCAATTTAAAAAAAAACCGGTCAAGTGCGAGTCAGCCTTACGCCCCGGGGCTTCCGTAAAAGATAAATTGTATTGAGGGACAAACATAACTTTGCTGTGGAAAAACTGTTGTCTCCATAGATCGACATAGGTCGCGGTTATTTACCAATTGCAAATAAGTTTAAAATCTCAAAAAAAAATGTGATGTACGTAACAACAAATTTACGGTTTGCCAAATTTCATGATTCTAGGTCAACGGGAAGTACCAATAGGTTTTGATCCCCTTGCGAGCGCCAAAATATGCGGCATAAACGGCAGTATCTTTTGAATGCGTAAAATTAGAGGTTAGATTTTTCACTGCTTCAGTAGAACTTCTTCATAATATTGGTATAAAGATTTCAACTAAGTGGTTAAGGTCATTAAATACTTACGAACACGAGTTCCATAAAAGATGGATTTTTAAACATTTTTTTTTATCATAAAACGCCCTGTGCGAGCTTGAAGACTCATAAAGTAAATAATGCTATCCAGTAGTGATGCATTTTTCATTATAGGTTACTAGTAAGTGTCAAAACCATTACTAACTCAGCCCCTACTGTTACTCAGATATTATACCTACTAAGGTGTAACGACTATCCTGTTTACAAAACCCTTTTTGTTTCTGCCTTTGCACCAAACAACATTGTGTTATGTTATCGTACACCTTAGGTACTAACAGCGCCATAAAAATACAAGTCTGTAGCTCAGCTTGCGTCGCGTCAACAATAATCGACAATATAGACGGTTGTAAAGGATAAGAACCCTGGTTCACTGTGTGCATATAGTATTCATTTAATGCCAAAGTTTTTGCTGGCTCGACTTTTGTGTCTAATAATAATTTACCCAAATGTTCTAAAAAAAACATAATGTAAAGAATGTAAAATCTCTAAACATAGTCCACCAAAATATTTAAGGTATGCTTGGAAAAGACCTTGAAATAGAGTTGTTCATGAACTGCTGCAACATAGATATTCTTTGCATTACAGTGCATGTTCAACTTCAATAGTCACCAAATTGGTAGTTCGTTCAACAGTGAACTCGCTATTCATGGTGGCTCTTTGATTCTTGTAAATAACAAGTTAAAACATAAAGATCGGAAAGATATTGTGAACCTCTCGGTTGAACGAATTATTGAAATAGCCTGTGAGGAGTTAGAGCATTTCATTGTTGTTAGTGTGTAGAGGCCGCCCTCAGCGGATTATATAATTTTAGAAAATAAAATGGAGGAGGCTCAATCCATTATTTGTAAAAAAAATAAAAAAGTATTTGTTTGCGGAGATTTTAATATAGATTTGTTAATATAAAAGTCCTCCTTAGGCATAAAATTAAAAAGTCTATTTCAATCATTCAACTGTAAAAATATATTTCTATCACCGACTAGAATAACAGCCAATACAGCAACATGCATAAATAATATTTTTACAGATTGTATTACAGTTACAAATAAAAGTATTATAAATAACCTTACTTCTGACCATTGTGGGCAGTTAGTGCAAATTGAATTATTAACGGAGAATAAATGTAAGGAAAAAATTGTTATAAGACTTAAAACTACACGACACTTGGAGATATTTAAAAATAATTTATTGTTTAAAATTCCGTCTCTTGTCGAACATAATGATCCAAATACACAATATAATATGTTTTTTAAAGTTTTTAGTGATGAGTACGACTTGTGACGATACCAATATATTTCCCTTAACATTTTGTAATGCAATGTTTTTATTCAAGTTTTAGCGCGAAGATTTACATTAGTAAACAATTCTCAATAACCTTACTACCTAAAGCAAAATGCATCTTTAAATTAGAATGGCGCGTTTAAATATACATGTTCAGTAATTTTATACATTAGCTGAGAAATTATCATTTATTTTATGAAGGTTTGAAGCTAACAAAAATTGAATACCGATGACTCAAATGTTCATTATAAACTAACGAATCCTAAACATCAACACAAGATTAATTGTTAAATGTGGGTAGTAATCTAACTCCCGATTTATGAATTAGGACCTTGGACAAAATGAGGTTGCGTAAGTTTTGAACCAGTGGCGCGAGTATGGATGCTTTAAAACTTACTGTGATTGGATGATTGTTTGAAAGCCAAGTTCATTGGAGGACGTTTTAAGACAATCACTGATTGGTGGTGAAGTGATATAGAAATGGAAGCACCTTTCTTATGCTCTTTACGGTAGTTTCATAACTTTTACTCGAATAAAATTTTATTCAGGAAATTAAACGTAGAATAAATCGGAGACCCTCTAGTTAAGAGTTGTTTTGTTATCCGCGGTTTTTTTTTCTTATTAATTTTATTGCCTTAGTTAAATAGTAATGCTACTGTTATTGGAAATCCTATAGTGTTGAATAACCGCGTAAGTTTAAGTTTCTTAGAACTTTTATAATATTGAAAACACCCGCGAAACTTACCTAAGTGAGTCGTTTAACAACCATTAGGGTGGCCTCGTACAATAAATATCCTAAGAATGATAAAGGGTAGTTGTTTTGGTTTTCACGTATTCCGTATAATGATACGTGTTAATTTATTTGAACTTGTTAAAACTTTACAAACATTTAGAACATAATATTAATATTCTATTAGTTTAGGATAATTAGGCCGTTTTATCTAGACTGTTCATATTAATCTAGAACTCTATAATAGTACCCCAACCAACATAACTAGAATTATACTTAAAAGATATTCTTTTTTCTTTGTTAAAATTAATTAAGGCCGGACATCTGTCCAGAATAAAAAAAATAGGATTGGAGGGTTTGAAATGTGGGGTGAGAAAGTTGCTAGAGAGGGGTTATTGGTGATAAAAGTGCGTGGTCCTATACATATAGAACATTCAAATGCCGTCGTTTAAATTGTCGAAACGCTGCCCGACCAATAGTCCATAGTCTACGCTTGTGGGTCACCAGAAGCTAGGAACCACGTGGAGTTAAACTACAGCTAGATCGTGCCACCATTACTGGTTAGTAAATACTTTTATATTAGAAGTGACAGTGAAAATATTGTGTGTTCGTTGTGAAATTCCTTAGGTTGTGTTTTAAAAACATCTTAATTAATGTTAAAACATCCAAATGACGGGCTCGCATTTGCCGGTTAGAAATTTATGGTATAAAGAAATCTTAATCACCTCAGTAGGAAGGAATATATTAACGGACCTTGTTTTTAGGACATTTTCAGCTAGGTAAAGATAAATCTTCTATAAAAGTAGAAGTGGGAACAAAGATTGTACTAGCCATAATAATTATATAGCCCACTAAAGAACTAGGTCTGCCAAGAGATACAGTAATTACTATGTGTAATCCATGTCCACCCTTAGTGGCGTTAGTAGGGTTTTAGGAAAGGGCGCCACCTTGCCAGCGCAAACATCAACTCCGTATATAAAGTGCAATTCAAATTAAAAAAAGTAAAAATTAAAGTGTAAAACCAGTATAATAGTGTTTAAAACTAGAAAATTCAGTGTTACAACTAGAATTTAAAAAGTGATGAAATTGTCAAATACAACAAAGTGACATTTCATAGTGATAAAAAGATGCTGTGTCGTTTAAAGATACTATCTATGACTAACCTGATTGCCTCGTGAAAATGAGAAAAGGCTGATCATACGTAAACCAAGTTCAAATAGATAGCTATAAATCTAATAACCTAAAATTATATGTACTGCTTAGTTATCTCTGGTCATTTTCATATGTGCAAGCGCCACCTAACGGCACATCGACGAACTACGCAGTACGCTAGTATTGGCAGTATCGATAAACTAGTACTGCGCCGCAAATCATTAAGTTGAAAAAAATACTGCCACATACCAACAGAGGGCGTTAAAACTAAAAATGGACGAATTTAAAGAGATGTTGCAAATAATACAAGACGAAATGAGACAACAAAAAACGGATATGCTAGCCATGAAAGAAGACATCAAATGCACTATCAATAAAAATATAAACGAGAAATTTAAAAATTTGGAAACCAAAAACGAACAAGTCGAGCAAAAACTAGATTCACAAAAATTGGCAATTGATAATTTTGAGAAATCCTTGAGAAGAAAAAATTTACTGTTTTTCGGAGTAGAAGAGCAAGAAAAAAGCTACCAAGAGCTGGAGAAAAAAGTTCTAGACATCATAAATAACATACTGAACATCAAATGCGAAAAATACTACATCGAATCCGTGAGAAGGCTTGGAATACCTTACTTACTATGGGGATGAAAATACAAATCCTACAGAACAAAAAGAAGCTAGAAAACTCATCCTACTATATAAAAGAAGACTACCCACTAGAGGTGCTCCATAAGCGAAAAGAACTACAAAGAGAAGTAGCGATATTAAGAGAAAAAGGCTATAATAGAATATGATAAAGTCGTTATACTAAAAAATAGAGACCAACATCCAGAACTACTAAAAACTCAAAATAAAAAAAGCTTATCTGAATCCCCTGAGATGACAACATGCTCTAACAATGCAAATAAGAGAACTCAAATACAGCCTACAAAGACAAACAAGCCTAAAAATTTGAATAGCTATATTTTAAAAAAACCTACGCGTGAATGTACCCATCTGCCAAGCCTACCCGTCTACCAAGCCATCTTCGTCCTTTATATTATTAAATTTTATAAAAATAAAATTTAATAATAAAAAATAAAAAAAAAAAATATATATATATATATAAAATAAAATTGTTGTATAAATCTAACATAGTTATCAAAATAATAATTAAATAAGATCGTGGAAGATCGAGGACTTAGAAAAAGTTAGCCAGGATCGTGGTGGTGGAGGTCTTTAATATTTTTGTAGACTTTCTAAAGACGGGCTTAACACATTTATGTAGTTAAAAACCTAAATTCGAAAATAAAATAAATTTCATTACTAGAACACCCGGGACAGCATAAGTTTACGTAGACATACATAGGCAGCGGCGAGCGTCGCGTGGCCACAATATATAAAGAAAGTGTATGAGGTGGGCATATGCAAAATGCGATAAATTGATATAAAATGCAATGTATTATTGAGTGGATACATTGTAATATGAGAGGAATTATGTACCTTTCTGATGGCTAATAAAAGGTGGTAGTGTTGTAGTGACCTGAATATTGGAATGCGACTCTTTTGCTTGATTTAGCGATGGATGTTGCTTCTAATGTTTGATTGCTTATACTGCTGCTATACACTACAGGTAAAAAGACCTCGCCTGAGTAAAGTAAAGTGGAGACAAGGAGATGAAATGGAGGCATGCCCGGGGATCGGAAGCCTAAAACCTTCTGATCTCTCAGAATGTTTATCGTTAACATTCGTTAGTGGCTTCAAGTTACATCGGCTGAGCTCACAGACGGTTTGAACATCTCTCGCCTAACGTTTCGATCCGTTTGTTTGGGTCAAATACGGAGGTGAGTTCAGTGCCGAGCGACTTGAACGACGACAACAGATTACACAGTGTAGAAGGGTAAAGGTCCTTGCCCCGAGCTGTCTGTCAGAGTCGAAAAACTGCGAAAGAAGGCAATTGTTGTTTTATTAAAATTGACACGTAAACCGTTGCCATGTTGCGGGGAGTCGGACGCTGATTACGCGAAGGCGACAGTGATACTTCACCTACGCGACTGGTGACACCAAATAGGGAGAAGTCTTGTAGCGATTTGAATATTGGAATGCGACTCCTTTGCTTGTATTAGTGATGGACTTTGCTTCTGAGGTTTGATCGTTTATAATGCTTCTATATTACACAGGTACAAAGGCCTCGCCTGAGTAAAGTAAAGAGGAGACAAGGAGAGATGATGGAGGCATGCCCGGGGATCGGAAGCTTAAAACCTACTGATCTCTCAGAATGTTTATCGTTAACATTCGTTAGTGGCTTCAAGTTACATCGGCTGAGCTCACAGACGGTTTGAACATCTCTCGCCTAACGTTTCGATCCGTTTGTTTGGGTCAAATACGAATGTGAGTTCAGTGCCGAGAGACTTGAACGACGACAACAGACCACACAGTGTAGAAGGGTAAAGGTCCTTGCCCCGAGCTGTCTGTCAAAGTCGAAAAACTGCGAAACAAGGCAATTGTTGCTTTATTTAAAAAGACACGTAAACCGTTGCCAAGTTGTGGGGAGTCGGACGCTGATTACGCGAAGGCGACAGTGATACTTCACCTACGCGACTGGTAACAAACTCATGGAATCATATTTGGTTCGCGACTAAATTCCTAAAAAGCTGCGATACTGAATATTACATAAATAATATAACTCACACTTATTCTATCGTTAATCGATCAAATAAACTATAAACTATAATTCTTCGTACTTGAACTGATAATATACCTATACATTTAACCTGTTTATGAATCCTTGACCATGTATGGTGTGGACGCCGGCTTGAAAACCGAAATATATCATTTATAATCTACGACTGAAGTTACATGGATGCAGTGGGGCTTATTGCGTCTTGCTCTTCGGAGTGTGTTAAGCATGGGGCGTGCCCTCTTGGTGAATTCCATGGCTGTTCCATTGGTACATAAATTACCTACTACACAAATGGTTCAGTGGGGTTTATTGCGTCCTGCTCTTCGGGGTGTGCTTAACACGAGACGTGCTCTCTTGACAATGTCATGGCTGTGTCTGTGCGAACGGATGTCACACTCTTTGGCCTAAGGCTGAGTGTTTGTGCTATGCACGTACAAGGATTTGTGCCTGAAACTACATATTAAGACTTCGGTCTTCAGCTTCGGCTGCAACGATAATTTAATGGTTATACCATTTATGATTTCACACCTCTACTCCTTCGGGGGATGTGCGCTAAGTTAGCCTCGGTATGGACACGTACCGTGGGAAGCGCTGGGTGGAGCTTTCCGCCTTTTTATTTTTTTAGAAAAATAAAAAGCGCATAGGAGTAGAGGATACTATTTTCATTACTAGAACGGTGTTTCAGTCTTTCTCTTAAAGAACCTGCGGTCTACGTTGCACAATTGGGTCCTACCATTTAGACGATCACATAGCCAATCCTTCTATAAATTTATACTTCAATTTTCAAGTTTCGTGTTCATATTATCTCTTATAATCTTTTCTGTCCATGCTGGTTAGTTAGGTAGGTACGTTTAGGCTAGTATATGTGTTCTTTGGGGGGGTTAGTTACAATTTGGTGCAAATTAAATATATAATTTTTTTTATAAATATTATTTTAAAAATATATTATATATACAATAATAATATTTATTATAAATTTAATATTATTTATATATAATTAGTGGTATATATAATATATTTTTAAAATAATATTTATAAAAAAATTTATATATTTAATTTAATTAATTATTTTTATATATTTATATATAAAATATAACATTACCCGATAAAACTACGTATAAAACAACTGGCTCAAAACAAAACACAGAATAGCAATTAACGCCCCCCTCTCTCGATCTTCCAACTCGGCTTGTTACCTCGGGAGGTCTAGACTACAACCCTCCAACATGCCAAAAACTCTACATCTGCACATACAATGTGAAATTCCTATTATCGCAGCAAAGAATGATATTGTTAAAATACTCCTTGGAAAGAATCAAATACGAATTCATTGGCCTAGCTGAAGTCAGAAGAAATGGCAATAGTATTCTTGAGGACGATAACCACATATTTTGTTACACCGTGAATCTAAAGGGCTCCATGGAGTTGGATTTCTAATTAAGAAAAAACACAAAAATAACATAGAAAACTACATAGGCTTATCAGAAAGAGTCTGCTTGCTAAATCTACGCTTTGCGGCAACGAAACTCCACATCAGAATGCAACTGAAGAAGAGATTGATGCCTTCTTTGATCAAATAGAAAAAACCACGAGTTTCGCAATCGGGAAAGTTATACTAATGGGAGACCTGAATGCGAAGATAGGTCAAAGAAAACCCGAAGAAAGTACAATACTAGGCTCATACTGCTACGGTAAAAGAAACTCCAGAGGCGAAAAACTTGTCCAATACGCTCTAAAAAATAAATTCACAATAATTAACACAATATTCAAGAAAAATATAAAAAACCTATGGACATGGATTACACCAGATAAACAAACAAGAAATTAAATAGACTATATTTTGAGTAACTTCCCACAACTCTTTACCAACATAGAAATCCTTAACAAACTCTCGTTTCCAAGCGACCATAGACTCTTGAGAGGAAGAATAACTTTAGACAACCAAAAGAAAAGTCGATCTACTTTCGACTCAACCCCAACAGTCACTCTATCCGACGAGAAATCACAAGAAACATACCTCTCTGCCTTAAGAAAGAAAGTACAACAAATCAACTGGGAAGCTAACGATAACATAAAGTCATACTACCTCAAAATAGAGTCATCCATTAAGGAAAGTTTAAAGAGCCTTACGCTTATCAAAACAAAGAAAAAAAAATATCTGAAGAAACTAAAAATTTAATAAAAAAACGCACAGAACTACAGCACAAACCTTCAAAAAATAAGGAGCAGAAAAAGGCGTTTTCATCACTCTACAAAACCACAAATAAACTACTTAAAAAGATTATGAAAATTACAGAATGGAAATAATTGAAAAACACCTAATAGCCACTGGAAGCCAAAAGAAAGCCTATAAACAGCTAAATTCAGAAAAAAAAGGATTCCGACACTGAAGGCGCAAAAACCACAAAGAAGCAACAAACTTGACAACCTTTTAAAAATTGCCTCCGACTTCTACACAAAACTATACGACGAAAAATCTGTCAATATAACAACGAACACACACAGTTACGAAAAGCGTCCAGAAACAAATGAAAGGAACTTGTCAATCCAACCCTTCTACGAAGAAGAAATATTGATAAAAGTTAAAAAATTAAAGAAAGATAAAAGTCCGGGTGCCGACAATATCCCAAATGAAGCCTTAATAGTTGGAAAACATCTACTGATAGGCCCACTTACTGCTCTTTTCACAAAAATACTGGAGGAACAAGAAATCTCTATCAAATGGGCGAAATCACGCATAATTCTTATATACAAAAAGGGAGACCCAGAGGATATCAATAACTACCGACCTATTAATCTATTACCAACAATGTACAAGCTATTTGCCATGTGCCTTGAAAAGAACCAACCAGTGGAACAGGCAGGTTTTCGTCAAGGTTACTCTACGACTGACCACATACACACCTTAGAACAAGTAATAGAAAAATATGTTGAATATAAGCAAAACCTATACATAGCATATGTCGACTACACGAAAACGTTAGACTCCATTTCACATAAGAGTATATGGTACGCATTAGAGCATCAGAATCTTCCACATATATTCATTAACATTCTCAAGGATATATACAAAAAAAGTACAAGTCGAGTCAAGTTAGATAGATTAGGCCCAGAATTTAATATAGGTAGAGGTGTGAAGCAAGGAGACCCGCTATCACCAAAAATTTTCATAGCTGTCTTACAAAATATAATGAAAGACTAGCCTGGGCCAAAATAGGAATAACTTTAGAAGGAAAAAACCTCAGTAACCTACGATTTGCCGACGATATAGTCCTTTTCGCTAAGACATCAAAAAAACTAGAGAAAATGCTGACAGAACTAAGCGCTGCTAGCGAAAATATAGGTATTCAACTAAATACCTCAAAAACAAAGGTAGCTACCAACGGTACGAAGAATCCCATTCTAATAAACCAAACAACTATAGAATACGTAGAGAGCTATATCTACCTCGGAAAACAAATATCATTTAAAAACACAAGACACCTAGATGAAATAGACAGGAGAATCAAAATGACCTGGAAAAAATACTGGAGCTACAAAGAAATATTAAAATCAAAACTCTCAAGTCCATCTATCGTACGGTGCACAAACCTGGATCTTTAACAAAAACACCTTGTCAAAAATACGTACCTGCCAACGGGCTATGGAGAGAAGCATTCTTGGCATCAAGACCATACCTACCTTTCTTATACATATTTTTGATGTCATGGAAATAAAAAAAGGCTTATTATATTATTATTTATTATTATAAATTAATGTTAAAACATCCAAATGACGGGCTCACTTTTGCCGGTTAGAAATTTATGGTAGAAAGAAATCTCAATCACCTCAGTAGGAAGGAATATATTAACGGACCTTTATTTTTAGGACATTTTCAGCTAGGTAAAGATAAATCTTCTATAAAAGTAGAAGTGGGAACAAAGATTGTACCAGCTATAATAATTATATAGCCCACTAAAGAACTAGGTCTGCCAAGAGATACAGTAATTACTATGTGTAATCCATGTCCATCCTTAGCGGCGTTAGTAGGGTTTTACTATTTTGGCTGGTTAGATCATCCTAAAGAGGCGCCCACTAAACCTACTTTCAGGTCGCAAGTCCTGAACGCTAAGCTACCTGGTTCCCACACTACAAATGAATGGATTTAGCATTCGTATGGATTTTACTATCAAATGTGGAAGTAGCATCAATTAGGGTTCCGTTGTGTAGGGATAACGGAAAATCATATAATTCATTAGTACTTGTGTCCCTTTAGTTCTAATATTCGCTTATTTGCTTTGTTTAGGTGGTTTTGTACTGACTTTAGAAATCGTGAAAAATTCAAAGTAGACATTATTTATGATCGTAGATTTAGCTATATTTATTTTATTGTTTATTTTCTTTTACGCTTATTTGTTTACTATTGTTTGCTATATTACTCTGACGTACCTCTAAAACAACTGGGTTACTACTTATTTAACACAACGAATTTTGACGATCACGCTTGGCCAAATAGGATAATTATCTACATCAATATTAATCATTAGATTCTTTTGATCTCTCTCGTTGAGTGATAGTGGGCTGCGAGGTTGCATAGAACATTTTATTTTATTATATATTTATGTTTTTGAAGTTTAAAAGGGGAGGGGGGGGGGGGATTTTAAATTTAGACATGTAAATCATAATGATGTTATCAAAGCATTAAATTCTCTAAAAATAAAAAATACAGCTGACTTCTGGGGCCATTCAGTTACCTTAGTAACAACCATAATTTCTGTGATTGCTCCCCAACTAGCTATAATATTTAATAAATCTATTGATTGTGGTGTATTTCCTGATTTAATGAAATACAGTAAAATTATACCTATATTTAAATCAGGTAGTACTACTGACCTCTCTAACTTTAGACCTATCTCTATACTACCTGTTTTCAGTAAAATCTTTGAAAAACTTATCTTAAATCAAATGAGTAGTCATTTTACTTCACAACTGACTTGCAAACAGTTTGGGTTCACAAAAGGTCGGTCAACAACCGACGCTGACGTTGAGCTTATTCAGCACATATTTGATGCATGGGAGGATTCAATGGATGCCTTGGGTGTTTTTTGTGATCTATCCAAGACATTTGATTGCGTCCAACATGAAACCCTAATTAGGAAATTACAACACTATGGTATTAGGGGTACTGCACTTAAACTCATTAGCTCGTACCATGACAATAGGATTCAGACAGTTGATATAAATGGGAAACGCGCCCCTGAATCTAAAATTAAAATGGGCGTTCCACAGGGCTCCATCCTGGGGCCATTCCTATTTCTTATATACATTAATCATCTGCCGGAGGTCGTTAAAAACAATCACGAGATAGTGTTGGTCGCAGATGACACATAACTTTTGTTTAGAGTTAAAAGACGCGAAACAGTTCTATATAATGTAAACAACTGTCTGTCTAAAGTTGTCCACTGGTTCAATATGAATAATTTGCTTTTAAACAGTAAGAAAACTAAATTCTTAACGCCAAATGTTAGTCAAGTAAGAACCAGTGTACTTATAAATGGGGAGCAATCAGATGTTGTAGATAGCGCTGTATTCTTAGGCATTACTTTAGATGCAAAACTTCAATGGGGCCCACATATAGCTGGATTGGCGAATAGATTTAGTTCTGCAGCTATTGCGGTTAAAAAAATTCGTCAACTTACAGACGAAGCCACAGCCCAGCTAGTATATTAGTTACTTTCATAGCGTGATGTCCTATGGTATCTTTTTATGGGGACACGCAGCTATATTTGTACTGCAGAAGAGCAATATACAATTACTTTACCTAGTCAATATATATTTGATAACTTAATGTATGTTCATAAGAATATTAATCTTTTAAAAAAAAATAGTGATGTTCATAATCTAAATACAAGAAAAAGACACAAACTGGCTCTGATCCACATAAGGCTTGAAAAAATTGATAAATCAGTTAAAGGACCATGTGTCCGTTTTTACAACAAAAACCCTGCAGAATAATGTAAACTGAATTTAAAAAAGTTTAAAAATTTTGTTATTCACAAACTTGTCAATTAAAATTGAAAAGAGCGACAGTTGGAGAGTTTCTTTCGCCGTTTCTTCTCCCTAGAACGCCATCTTGATTCTGAAACGGTAGTAGTTTATGAATTCCTTGCATATTGTACTGACGTCAAAAAACTGATATTGTATACTATTTTTGAAAAATAAACTATTTGAATTTGAATTTGATTTATTATTATTATATATATATATACTGATTACTTCAGTATTGCTACAAATAAATTGGTTAAGAAGTACGATATGGACAAAGTTTGCTGCCTTTGTTTCGAACTAGAGAAAGTTTTTCTTTCATCACTATTTTATAAGTTAACTGGAACAATATTGAGTTAACTAATACATAGTTATAATAAGATATTGTGAAAGCTCTTCACAAACTTCGGCTTTCACTTATTTCTTTGTTATGTTTTATTTAAGTTCTGATTAGCTCTCCGGACCCCAAGTTACACTTGAGGGGTAATTATTACATGAAATTAATTTGGTTATTGATTTCATTAAATAATACCATTAGTTATATTATTATATTTAAATATTACATATCATATTATGTTATAATAAGATTATTATAATTTTGCTAGGAGTGTAGTCTGTCTGTAGTGTGTCTGCTGGATCAAACTGACACTACGAAAAATTATTGTAAAATTCATCCATCTACGGTGCAAGGGCGGATCCAGAACAAAAGTTTAGGGGTATAATCGCCCGATCATAAGATCTGAAGGTATCTTTTGAACTTCGAATCTGCAAAAGTTGGTAACCCAATCACCCCAACTCGTGCAGTTTTTGAATAATTAAATATACAAACCCAAATAACCCCAAGTATTTTTTATAAGTAATAAAAGTTATATATTTTAAAAAATGTTACAATTAATTTCTCCCTCGGCCATCCTTAGCTGGATCCGCCCCTGCTACGCTGATGGTAAAATGGGGGTTCGATGTTTGTTCAGGAGATGCAAAATTGTATCAGAACTCCGATAATTTTGAAGGTAAAACTATAAACAGTTTAAAGGTTTCCTTCTTTACAAAAGTTTACGTGGACGAAGTCGCGATAATAAACTATTTTAAGTATATATGCATGTTAAAGCTAAATTATTATAACACATCCAGGACTGGTCACTCTTCCAGGTACTGACTATGTCCGACGTAGCTGAACTTCGCATGTTTTTGAGAAACGAATGCGACTGGACAAGCTCCTGGACCACAATAAGCAGCTGGTATGGTAATACAATCGTTGGTCATACTTGGGTCATAATGGCAGTACTTGCCCAAATAGAATAAAAAATATTAACGGGTTAATATTCTTCTAAAAATGCGTCTAACGACATGCTTCAGACCATGTGGTAGATATTACTCTTACGCAAGTACATTTTTACACGGGCAGGAAAAAGCTTTTAGCACTTTCCCTATTCAAAGCTCTACATGAAAACATTAACACGGGCGTATCGTGAAAGTGAAAGCGGATAAACTCGGCTAATCTAATACTCTGAGAGACGTCTGTGAGAGCAACGCAAATACGCAGCCGAATTACGGTAAACCATCGGAGTGGTGCTACAGAGACAAAGTTTACTTACATGTGCCGTTGCATATGTTATTTTATTATGAACTTAAAGGTAGTATATATATTTATATGGTAACATTGCTACCAATGCTAACCTCAATGTAGTAAAACATATTTCATGGTAGTGCAAAATAGTAACTTTTACTTTAAATTCAAATGCTTGCAAATAAACTGCACATTTAATGTTGCAAAGTGATTCATGTCTATTTTTATTTTAGTGTTTTAGTTCAGACACATTATATTTTTTTTTATTTATTTCATTTCTTTCAAATCTTATTTCAAATTTACAATAGTCATTACAGGTATCATATCTAATGCGATACTGCACAAATAAAAATTTTATGCCGAATTTTACCCTAAACCAAGCATGTCAAACGCAGTCATTGTTGGGCCACAGGCATAAATATCTTAGTATCATTTGGCCGCAAAGCTTATAAAAAAACTGTAGCAGTGATAGTGGAAATGAATGCCTAGTGAGAATTTTCCTAATTATAGGTAGGAATATGCCACAGCCAGATGCATACAGTTGTAATTACTTTATTGTATATTTTGTTACATCTTTTAGGACAGTATTATTACGCAATTAAGTTGTTCAACGTCATTGTTTCATTTTTGTATTTAGCAGATTTTATTGCGAATAAGTTTTTATCCATTATATCCATTTGTGGATGGATTTCTATGAAACTAGGTAGCATGATATATGTACTGATGTACTCGGCAAATAAATCATCTGCCGAACAACATCGAGTGCTAAAAGATTTATGAGGAATCGATTCAACTCAGCTCGTACGTTTTCCCTCGCCATTATTTATACAGATTGAAGATAGACATTGTGAAATTGAAATGAGCTCTTTGGAAATCCGTACTAGAAATAAAATATTCAAAATTGATAATTTTTACAACATAAACGATGTAAAACAAAATAGTATTTTTCTATATTTTATTCTTAGTTTTTATCTCAGTAGAATTCAATATACGCAGACATATTTTTTAACAGGCTTTTAAAAAAGTAGGTTTTTTTTAATTTGTCTGTATTGTTTCGTATGTGTGTTATGCAATACCTTAGCTCACTCTTAACCTAGTGGCGCAGTTGTAGTGCGTTAGCCTATAATGTCGCAGGTCTCGGGTTCGATTACAGGTAGCAAAATCCAATATTATTACAATTTGTAAATTTGTCTCGATCCCGATTTGTGCTCGGTAGGGTGACAGGTACCATCTATCATGATTCTGGGACGGAATACCTACCATAGGTGAAACGTAGATGTTACTAGTATAATATGTATACGTTCTCTGACCACCCCTTTGGGGCTAAGTGTAATGATGTTATGTATATTAATAAAATATAACTAATATAACTAATGACTGTTATACAAAATTGTAACTTATCTGAAAATTTCTCATACTAGATAACTAGCCTCGTGTATGCAAAATTGCCCTATGGCAATATGAATAAGCGGAATTAAATCCTGATCAATGTATCAGAAAAATAATATAAAAGGTACTAATACTGTACCGATCAAAAATGTTAAGGAATTTTCGAGCAAAAACAGGCATGGCCGGACCATCCTTTTCTCGAAGCCATTTGGGCCATTTTTGAGCCCCCTGTAACTTCGATGTGGAAAAACTATTAGCCAACAGTTACCGAAAGGTCATTACGTAGCTATATGTAATTATATAGAACTAGTAGTTCAAAAATCATTGCAAGACAAAGTTCCTTAATTTTGTCACTGACTCACGGGACACCAAAATTTTTCTATGGTACTTCTAGCAGACCCAAAAGCTCCAATTTTGAACACAGTTATTGTTAAGCTTATAAAGCAAGGGAAAACTCTGACATTCACAATTCTTAGTTATAATTGGTTCTTCAGTATTCACGGTCACGCGTATTTAGCATTTCCGAGAGTGACAATTCCAGGCGGTTTACATCTAATACATATCAACTTAGGTTCTATTAAAGCGGAGGAGTTTGCAATTTCTGAATATAATAGACTAAGATGCATTTACCGTCCAGAATTGTCAAAAATCAATGCATCAAACCCCCTAAGAAAAGCCCACAGTGAGCTTGAGAAAGCCTGCAGCTTAGGCGCCAGATATAATAACCGAAAAGAAAAAAATGAAGGACTAACTACAAAAAGAAATGAATTGCCAGACGACAAAATCAGCTATAGCAGAACATTTAATTAACTCAAATTCCAACCACTGGATTGAGCTCCACCAGCCTAAGGTTTTATCTACCGATCGCCAATATTACCGTAGATTGGTACGCGAAGCGATCGAAATAAAAAAGCATAAGAATTTCAATCGTGAGGATGGATACAAAAAGGTATTTTGCCAAATGACACGTTTAATCCCGTTTTATTATTTTTAAAAAAGAAATGAGATATCAATATGCTATTTTTTTATGTCTTTAAATGAAAAGAGTGATTTGGCAATTGAACGTGGCAAAATAATCTACATAAAACAAAACCTTTAGAAGTATTTAAATTACTTAGTAGAATAATCTAAAGGTTTTGTTTTATGTAGATTATTTTGCCACGTTCAATTGCCAAATCACTCTTTTCATTTAAAGACATAACAAAATAGCATATTGATATGGTTTCTAAAAAATGTTAGCTAACTAACAAGGTATAAATTAATGACAAAGTGGTTGGAGAGCTGCTCCCAAATACCTGACTCAAAATCTCTGTGCAAATCTTATATACGTTATGTATATAAGTTTACTAACTAACTTTACTTAATGTTAACTTTTTCTGGTAATTTAATCATAATTCATTAAAATACTTACATGATTACCTTTATTGTCACATTCTTTAACTGGTTTTCAAATTACGACACTGATTAAACCTAAAATCTACAAAATTTCAAATTTACAATGACAAATATTATACGTATTTATGTTTATGTTGCATAGACTAACAAAGCGAAAGACGCGTGTCAAGGTCATTTTTGTTTACACGAATTGCAAACAGATTCTGAGTCCGGTTTAGATAGGTAGTATCCTAATTAACCGACTTGATTTACATTCGATTTTACAATTTTTTATGGCAGAAGAACTGCGTTGCGAGACTTGTGCATATTTATACAATTTATGTTTTTGATGGGCTTTTATCTACACTGAGTTATTCGTAAAAGTTCGAAATACCTTAATATTACCTAACGCACAGCACGAGTTTGTTATAATATGTGATTCTTTGCATCAGTAACAGTTATCTGAGCACAATAATATGTGAATGAAAGAAAATTTTTAGTATTATTTAATTATAAAAACCTAATACTATCAGTGAGTGGCGTTAAGCATATATAGAATTTTATTATACGTCACTTAACCTATGACACCCGGACTAGGTACTATGACAAAGCTAACGACAACTCATTAGTCAAAATACGTTCAGAAGCTTAGGAGCTTCATGGTTACATTTGAACGTGCTAATATACATACAAAGACTATTAAAATCATATTATCATTTGATATCATTTCATATTAATTTTGTTTGTAACAAAGCAATCCAAGTGCTATCATGTCGGTCCACACAACTTCTTTTAAAAGCTTAAATAAAGCATCCTCTGTGGACTGTACATTGACGCCAAGGAAATTATCAAGCCTGGACATAATGTCTTCGATTTTACCAAACTTGCAAAATAAATGTTACGTTATAACGCTATAGCAATATACCTACAACTTAAATCATGGTGACTTTATTGTATCAACAATACCGTTATGCTAATAGTAGAATAATTTAACACTGGCGCTAGTTACAGTACACTTAACAGCTGTCGACCAGTTTTATTCCTCTTGAAAATATATTTAAAATATCTGTATTTTTAGTATTAAAAGTTGCTAAAATGTATAATTTATCAAACTAACTGTCCCCAAATATTAAACCATTTCGAACTCTAAATTCATGTAAAAATATCATTTGATTTTATTTTAGTATTTGTTTTTGAAAAAATATAACTATTTGAGGTTTATAGGACACATTCAAAATAGTAAATATTAACGTTGATTTAGAAGAGCCAAAGCTCAAAGTGGTTTTTAAAAATAAGCTAAGACACACTCTATAATGTGGCAGTGTATACACAAACACTCTGTGTGGCCGCTGATTACTCCATTTAAAGGATTAAAATCTTTATTTTATACATACAAATCAATGTCTTAATTAAAACTTCAAATTCAAATCAGATACCAAACATTTGTACAAGTAAGGTACGTCTCAAATGAGAATCTCTTTTTATAAGTTATAAAAAACTATAGAATAAAATTGGGCTCTTAAACTTTATCTTAAGAAGCTATATAAATTTTAAAAAATGTATGGAAGCTCACAGCAGACGACACGCATGCCAGTCTATAGCTCATATAAGTGTCGTTTCGATTACATATTTAAAATTCTGAAATGAAAGATAATATTAACTCTACCTCTTTTAAAAGACAGTTAATTTACTAGTCCGTTGTTAAGTCTAATAGGTAAATAGGTAAAAAGAACTATGTACAATGACCTACTTAGTACTTAACAGTTTGGCTTTATGAAAGGCCGTTCCACAGCCGATGCAGGAGTGGCACTATTAAAAAATATATTTAAGGAGGATTCGCATGATGCTCTTAAATTGTTTTGTGATTAACTTGACTGTGTCCAACATGAAAATCTCATCAGGAAGCTACATCACTATGGTAATAGAGGCAAGCTCTAATCCTTTTCACCTCCTACATGAGTAGCAGAGTACAGAAAATAGATGTCAATGGTGAAAGATCCCCGGGATCAGCAGTCATTATGGGAGTCCCTCAGGGCTCAAGTTTAGGTCCTTTTCTATTTCTTATTTACATTAACGATCTCCCATATCATGTGAAACACCATGACATTGTCTTATTTGCTGATGACACCTCTTTACTTTTTAAAGTTAAGAGACCACACACATGTTATGATGATAAAATGATGCCATTCCTAAAATTGATTTTTTTTAACCCTAATAATTTGTTACTAAATGAGAAAAAAACCAAATATGTTTAATTCACATTACCAACTTTTTGTCAGATACAAAAATGTATTAATATGAATGGCAAGCAATTAGAACTTCTTAATTCAACAGGCTTTCTTGGCATAACGTTAGACTCCAAACTTCAATGGGGTCTTCATATTCATAACCTAGCCAAAAAACTTAGCTCTGCTGTGTATGCGCTCAAGAAAATAAGACAATTGACCGATGTCGATACTGCAAAAATAGCATATTTTAGCTATTTACATAGTCTAATGACATATGGTATTTTATTATAGGGTAGCGCAGCTTATGTACTTAAATACAATATTTTTGTTACTAAAACGGGCAATTCGTGCTATTTATATAAAAGGATCTAGAATATCTCTGAGGCATAGGTTTAGGGAAGTAAATATTTTAACTTTAGCGTCGCAGTACGTATATGAAAATCTTTCATATGTACATAAAAATATCAATAGTTTCAGCAAGAAAAGTGACGTTCACAAAGTAAATACTAGAAGTAAAATTAAGCTGTTGGTGCATGATACACGTCTACACAAAATTAGTAACTCTTTTATGCGGCAATGAATACAATTTTACAACAAAGTTCCCAATAATATGTAAAAGCTACCAATAAGTAAATTTAAACCTTTTAACAAAAACAATTACTTTGTAAAAAAGCATACAACAATATTTCAGACTATGTAAATGATAAAAATCCATGGGACTGAAGATGCTCAATTACAGGATTTATAGATAACCAAATTAAAATGGAAATAATATGAAATTATACGGCTTAAAATTTTTATTTAAGACATTTACATGATTGTATTTATAGTTTTTATGATTTTTTTTAAAAGAGTAACTATCGAGTTTCTTGCCGGATTCTTCTCGGTACAACTCAACAACATTGTGAACCGGAGGGTGGGTGGTAGGTTTCAAAAAATAGTATTTCATAACTTTGACGATTCAAAAGTGTTTGTAAAATTATAATTTGAATAAAATATTATGACTTTGACTTTGCCCATATAGACAAGATTAGATAAAATACCTATATGTTGATCGATTGCATGTTAATTTTTTGACGCACTAAACATCTATATCTAAACTGTAATTGTCTTCGGGAGAGATACGAAGTATAATTAAGAATCTAACGAACTTACCTTGTGAAGTTTGATATCTAATTATACGAGTGTCTTGCCCGAAGACGGTTACGTTCCTGCCCTCCCTTGAAATTCCTGAGATCTGTCAAAAAATTGGCTCTAAATAATGGCAGTCAGAAGCGGGTAATATGGAGGGGTGCATATCTGTAGGTACCTACTATGTAAATTTTGATTTTAATAAGCATTTTTATAGCTTTAAAGGTCTGATTTGGACAGCATAATCTTGCGTATGTAAACTGTAATCGTCTTCGGTCAAGACACTCGTATAATTAATTAGATATCAAACTTCATAAGTTAAATTCGTTTTATTCTTGATTTTTTTAATTGAATTTATTTTAATTGTTTCTTTGTAATACAAATTCTTGTTTATTTCTCTTAACGATTCAAAAGTGTTCTTAGAAACCCATTTGAATAAAAAGATTTTGAATTTGAATTTATTTATGTAACATTGTGATCAAAGAGTAATACTATGCATGAGAAATACCTACTACTGTATATAGTAGTAATAAATAAGATTAGAATGTTTTTTAAGAACCTTTCGAATGAAACATACCGACGATTTCCGACATTTTTCTCCTACACAATGTCATTTCATTTTAACGTGTTCTAGAATTAAGACTTTAATGATTTGTAAACGGTCAAGCGTACAAGCGCATATATGAAAAATAAAACATATCACCATCTATTGGGAGATATTTTTGCTTTTTTGGGGGAGCCTCAGCCCGTAATTGGGAGATAGAAAAACAGAATCACATGGATTTGTTTTACTCTGAGTATTCGCAGAAGTGGTAAATGCGTGAAAGAAATCTTGAAATGACCAGATATTTAATGAAATCAATAAACAAAGTTCACGGTCTGTTATAACTACACTAACTTTGACTAAGAAAATCTAATTAGAAGTTAAGTGAACAGACAAGTCGGTATATAAAGGTTTGCGGAGAGCTCTCGAAGATTTTATTATACTTAAAAGTTAACTTTTATGTTATGTCTTATTTCAGTAATAAAATAAAGATAAAAGAAGATAGAATAAAAACCAATGTGTTTATAACAATGTCTCTAAGTAGATAAGATTTATATCTACTTAGAGAAATACGCTTGTAATATATTCAATTTTCTAGTTTAACTACAAATTATGCTGGTAATACTTTGACTGCGACGCGAGATACGCCTCGCATTGGGCTTCGCTGAAAACCAGCGCTGAAGCAGAAGCTTTGGCACATGCTGAGCGGCGTCCATGTTTCACGTAACACTACAATACTCATCATACAAAAACCAAAAATTTACTGTGATTCTTTTAAATATCTATATAAATTTTATTATTTTGTGATGTGAAATAAATAACTTTATTGTCTATATTATAGTATTGGTTAGTTTTTGTTGCATTTTACAAAAAAAAAATGTTTTTACCTAAATATAAATTTAATGTACATACTGGTCGTAGTATTTGTTTTCTCTTTGTATAACAAGCCGGGCAAGTAGTATTCAAGATAAATCTGAAATTATTTATCTTATAAAATCCATACCGTTGATTAAGCCAGTTTCTTCTTATGTCTCTTAGCAAAACCAAAGTACATATACTTAGCGTGCGCTGCGACGGCGCCTCGCCAGTAAGTAGGTCAACTTTAGTACATACCTTAGATCACAGAATTTCATCGTAAAAATCGGTTAGGGTTGTCGATGACACTATGTTATTTACTTCCAAGATTTTAAGGATATTAATATTGTAGGTAGGTAGTTACAAAGAGGCCTGTAGGTACACTTTGCAAAATAGGCATTTTAAGATTATACCTGGGCTAAAAACGGCCACTTTTAACAGAAATGCCAACTACAACTCACGTATATTATTTAGAAATTATATTAAACTTTCTTAAAATAGCTTATGACTAGCTATATATTTGCGGCATTTAGATTTTAGAAATTCGTTTTCTACGAAGAGTAAATTGAGGATATCTAATGGCGGCGCTAGTGGGCTGTAAGAGGGCCCTTAATTATGCTATTATGAGTGTTTATTATAATAATATAGTATAAAATATGTTATACATATATAAGTACCCTGAATTAATAAAGTACTGTGGATAGTCACCAGCCAGACTGCCGCACAGCCACATAGTAAAATCTTTAAAGGTCATGGACGCAGACCTCACACGTACAGTGATTGTCACCAGTAAGACTCTGTGGTACCTTTGTAGTCCAGCAAGTCTTTTCCTATATTCGTTAGTCGTTAGCCGGAAGACGTTTACTGCTGAACCTAAGCCTTCCCTACATGTTTCCACAGCGGTTTTGAGCATGATGAGTATTCTTCTACTGGTTTTCTGCAGTCCTAAAGAAGTCTTCTGTCTACCTGGTAGGAGGCTGCTCATTTATAATTTGTTTTGGCAATCTGGTTATAAAAAACTTACATGATTAAAAAAAAAAAAACAATACCGTAAATAACAAACGTACTTCGCTTACTTCTATCTGAATTATTATTTGAGATGTTCAGGTGGTTTTCGGCTACTCGTTTGATAAATATTTCAGTGATGATGGCTAGACGTCTGATGGAGAAATAAACAATAAATCAGTTACGTCTGTCTTAAAGATTTTGAACAAGTTAGTAATTTGTGGCTAGAACTCTCTGCACAAGTTATGAAATTGAAAAATATTAAATGAATTATCCTATATCCTGCCTAATTTCAATAAAATATTAGTCTTTTATTTAGTTTCCTAAGTGGTCACTGGTCGTCACCAGTCATCACTTCCAACTCTAGGTTTCGTAAATAATTATGATGAGCTTTACTTGAATGTGTTCGTTTGTTGGTCTTCGTTAATAGCCCTTCGTCGTTTGCAGAGCTCGTAGACTAGTGATTTCAGCGAAGACTTAGCTCACTCACGCCGGTAAATAGCAGATTTTCAAGATGGTGAGATCAACGCTCAAAATATTACAGATAAGAAGAAAGATTAATAAGCATATCTATTGAAAAATATGTTATTAAGGCAGAGGGAGTCCGCAGAAGTAACCATTAGGCAGGTGAGTCAGAGAGGCCATTGTCCTCTTCCTAACCGAGTCTCTAAGACTTCGAAAAAACAAGTCTTTTCCCAAGATATGATTGAGAATGCACCCCTGACGCCAACAGAGTGACGATAGTTGGGTATCCTTTACCAGAACCAGATTCCCGAACTTTAGGTGATTATATTTGTCAGTCCACTTAACTTGCTGTGACAAACGACAGGTTTTCGGCAGATTTTAGTTTTCGGTTAGTTTGAAAACAGCTAATAAGGTAATATAAATAAAATGAAGTTTTTTAACTTATATATTTTCTATAACCCTTTTGATGCTTTTTGTTTTGGACAAAAACTGCGTAGTTTTAGACTTCTAGACTCTTGCGTAGGCTAGACTACGTCTAGCCTATAGATGTCACAGCCTAAATGCGTGAGCAACACTCATTTGACTTTTTTTTTTATTATTTAAAAAAGTACTACATTTTCGTTATTCATGTAATTCTCGCCAAACTAAATCGTATGCTGTCGAGGTTGGCTCTGTTTGTTGACATTTATTAATGTATCCTTAAGAGAATACACTTCGCGGCGCCCGCGCGCGTTTTACATTTCTAAAATGTTGCTGTCCCTATCGCAAACGACGCGGGCGCGAGACCCCCTTTCCCCGCGGTATGATTTTGTTGGATAGCTGGAACGTCAGTATTCTGATAAGCGATATGACTTTCGCCCAAAAATACTATATTTTGAGCATTAACGAGGTATAATAGTAAAGTTTAATAAGTATTTAATATGCTGCTATATTGTTTATCCGATTGCCGATTGCGATAAAACTATGTTAATTTATTGCTTACACTTGCGCAAAAGTTATAGGCATGAAAGAATGTCATTGGTTGTAATGGAATAAGTTAAATACTCAAAGCATTGACCAGCATCGGACCTAAGTGACGGTAATACAAAACAATCCTATACTTTTGTCAATGAGTGTTTGCCATCTGTAATCAAACTAATCAATCATTGATGCGATTTGCTTAATTCCTTAGTAGGTATTAGACGTTCTGTTCGGCGCGCTCTCTGAGAAAATAGTTAGGTGTCTACCTATACAAACTTATAAAGGTTATGCGAGTTTTTTTTAAAAAAAATCTTTATTTATAGGCAGGACTGAATATTAAAATAGGAGGAGGTTTCTGAGCTAACATTCATTTATCTTTTCACGGAGACCAGCCAGGACAATAATAAAATAGGTAGGTAACTCGGTACCTCGTAACATTCTTACCCACACAAACGGTATCTACCTTTTATTAAAATTTACTTTAAAATCATAATAAAGTTAATAATGGTTAAATGTAAGTACAAATATTTACTTACCTTTTACCATTTTATACTTATATATTATAGGTACTTAAGGCTACTTAATTAGTATTTTTCAAAATAATTGAAATTGTTGAAGTTCTAAGTAGTACTACTGATTGACTAAAGAAATGAAAGGTAACATAAATGTTACATTGGCGGTCAATAGATAATTAATAACACCAAAATAATCTATAAAATAATTCATAAACAATAATCTATAAAATAATTCATAATCACCAAAATAATTCATAAACAATATTCGTAGTAAGTATTTTTTTGAAATGGAGTAGGGTAAAACACCCAAATGTACCATAACGTGAAATGCAACTTTCAGTCCTAACCATACCTAAACCTTTGAATTTGCATTGTTGGGCTATTTGACATTTACACTTTATGTTATTGAGTATATATAGTTATTATAAACATCTTATATTACGTTATATTACGCAAATTTCCCTAATATTGGCCATCCTTTACATAAGTACGACCTTCTTCAATCCTAATGTCGAATCGTAAAAAGATATTAATAGAAATTATTATTATTTGTGTTGAAACTTTACCATGCATAACTTTAACTCTTTATAATACCTTTTAAAACACACTGTTCTACACAGTAACATGAATGGATTTATTTAGTATTTTAACAAACTCATGGAAACAAATGAAGCTGGCCAAGCTTAGTTTGTTAGAGCATCCTAATTTCGGCCGTGATTTTTATAGTCTATTAAAATAGTATAACGAACATTTGGTTATTCAATTAACGGGTATTTAAAAGCCCTAACTTAGGATACTAATAAATCCATTAAAATTATAATATTGCTGTCATCTCTCTTGTCTTGGCCACAAGCCGACATTAGGGTTTTGTAATAAAATAAGAATCCTAACATTGACCCTGTTATTTCTATTTACCGAATTAAATTAAGAAGAAAAATATCTTTTACATTGCTATTGAACTGTCCGGAATTAGTAAGAAAACTATTGTAAACTGTTGGTGGTAAAAAAAACATATTTCCAGATTGGTATCCGTTGACGTTTTTTGCCAAATTAGTGACAGAATTGCACTGTACTGTGCCTCGCCGGCTTAACATAATCTTTATAATAACCTTTCATTATTAGTATATTTTATCAGTAGGCAGTGAACACGTTTTTTAAAAGTTATAACGTAACTTCATCAACAATTTCGTAACGTTATTTTATAAATTACAATTATTTTGAAAAATACTCATAAAGTAGGTAGATATTTACAATATATAAGTATAAATTTAATAATGGTAAAATAAATAGCTTGCAATAGTTTTCTGACTGCTTCCGAACAGTAAAATAGTCATGTAATTTTTTTTTTTTTTATTTCAGTTGCTTACTTTAATTTGTTACTGAGAAATAACGGGGCCCATGATAGGATTCTTATTTTATTACAAAACCTCTTATGTTGGCCTGCGGCCGAGACAATGGGGATGACAGCAAGTTTATAACTTATTGGTATCCTAATTAGGGCTCTTATAGTTTATAAGGCGTTCCATACCCGTTAATTGAATGACTAAAGTTCAGCAGAATTTTAATGTTAGTTATACTATTTTATTAGACTATAAAAATCACGGCCTGTTTTCATGAAATATAGTATGTTCAAAATAATAAATAAGTCTATTCATGTAACTGTGTGGAACAGTGTGTTCATAATTATTTGCTAAAATACACAATGCAGTTTGCCACATTAATAATTTATTTTTTTAATAATAATATAGCAAATTTAATAATTTTATTTATCATTCGTCAAATTCAGTTTTTACATGAAAATCATAAGAAAATACCTATATAACCTAATATAGTTTCTATTTTAATACAACTTTCAATTTTAAATAACAATGAGATATTAGAGTAAAAGAAGGTTGTATTATGGAAATGCTACAAGCCTACATAGGCTATGGTGACCGCTTACTATCATATAATATTTAATTTACTTTTTAATATTTAAGAAAAATTAAATACTGTTCTATACTTTTTACTTAGGAATAATTGGAAATCTCTTTCTAGACTTTCAATGTTAGTGACACATTGTTTACAGTAGATGTAGGTACAATAAATTTTAAAATATGTATCATACGGCAAATTTTTAAATATGTATGATTTCATTATAAAAATCCATACTAATATTATAAATGCGAAAGTAAATCTGTCTGTTTGTACCTCTTCACGCTTAAACAGCTGTACTGATTAAGATGAAATTTAGCATGGAGATAGTTTGACTTCCGAGAAAGGACAGGCTACTTGAAAACGTCAAGTGTGAGTCGGTTTTTTTATAATTAAGGAGTTGCCGTTGAAATCTTACAACGATAACCTTATGCAGGGCGGGGGAAACTGCAGTCAAAGTTGGCATGGAGATAGTTTGAGTCCCGAAGAAGGACATAAGCTACTTGAAAACGTCAAGTGTTAGTCGGTTTTTTTATTCTATAAGTGAGGAATTGTCGCTGAAATTCTACACCGATAACGCGGGCAAAAGCTAGTATTATATAAGTGTAACTTACTCATGATCCTGTCTGATCAAGGTTCAACAAATTGCAAATAAAATGTTTACACTTTTAATTACAGTTACCTACTATTATTTTGCACGTTCTAGGCAGTACTCTTTATAGGTATCATTAGCTAACCCGGCAAACAACTGTCGCACCAACCTATTGAGAAAGGCTTGTATTAATTCAGAAACCTTCCCCGACATGTGCATAACAACTTTCCCAAATTTCATTAAAATCAGTTTACCCTTAAAGTGCGAGTCCGACTCGCACTTGACCGTTTTTCGTTTATAAAAACCTTGCCCTAACACTATCAAACACAAGAAAAAAATAACCCTAATTGGTCAAGCCGTCTTCGAGTTTTCCTTAGTGCGCGAGTCCGACTCGCACTTAAAGCTTTTTTATTTCTCAGAAACCTTCCCCGGCGTGTGCAAAGCAACTGACCAAAATTCCATTAAAATCGGTTTAACTCGGTCTTGACCCTGTCTGACTCGCACTTGACCCTTATTTTCTTTCTCAGAAACATTCCCCGGCGTGTGCATAACCACTTATCAAAGTTTCATTAAAATCGGTTTACTCTTAGTGCACGAGTCCGACTCGCACTTGACCGTTTTGTTCTTTCATAAAAACCTTGCCCTAACACTAACAAACACAACAAAAAAAAATTTGCCGAATTGGTCCAGCCGTCTTCGAGTTTTGCGATTCATTTTTATTTATATAGATTACGCTAATTAGGTACCTAGTTAAAAGTCAAAAAAATCTAATTAACTTGCTGCGAAACGAAACATGCTTTCCAGCCTTCATACGTCCCCACTGCTGGGGCACGGCCTACCCTCATAAGCGAGGGTGATTGGGCCATAGTCCACACGCGGGCCCAGTGCGGATTTTGGACTTCACATACGTCTTTTATTTTTCTTGACGTTTTCAGGATTCCTCACGATGTTTTCTTTCACCGAAAAGCCAGTGATGTAAATAAATAAATCAGATCAGTGTACTTGATCCGCCACTTGGGACGTGAAGTGAAATTTAAACCCCTCGGCTACCACCAACTACATTTAAACCCCTCGGCCACCACCGACTACATTTAAACCCCTCGGCCCCCACCGACACTTTCGAAGTCCGTTTGATTACATATTTAATAATAATAAACATGTCTTTCAAAACTTATCTTATTAAACTAACTTAAAATATTAAAAAACACGCAAAAATAATATATAATTATTGTTTATGCTTCATCAGATAAATACAGACAAGTCTAATAAGTTTTTACCAAGTACAGCGATATTTCACTTCAAATACTCTTAACATATTTTATAAAATCAATAACACCGTCTTGGAAATATAACTTTTCAATATCGTAAATTTTAATAAGGAATCAGTTACTTAGAAGAAAACTGAGGCTAAAAATATAACGTTATAAAGTTTAATTGAGTTCAAGTACCAGCCTATTTCCTCGTTAAAAAACAAGTACCTTCGCTAATAGGATCGTTATTCAAAGGTAGATTTTAGAGTTGGTAAAATAATTTGGATGGAGGTGGATATGCCTCAAGTGTGAGAATCTACAGTTCGAGTATTCTCTGAAGTAGGTTTTTAACTATTTTTCCTATTTTTTACTTTAACTATTTTACTATAAATATTATATTTCTTCGGCATGGCCTCTTCAAGCACTTTATTTTGATACCAAACGTTTGGAGCTAAAAACAAAAACAAAATTATGTGTTGTGCAACAAACTGGCGGCATACTGCTTGTTTTTTATTAATTTTATGTACCCACTCGGGGGATCAACATCTTTCATTTGGTATCTAATATATTGAAATCGGTTCAGCAGTTCGGCCTCTAGGAGGGAATAAAGAAATACGCGCGAAATACATTACCCTTACTTTCGCAGTCGGGTACAAATATTTAAGTCCAAGTCTAAATTTTTTTTACTTGGGATTACCTTAGATACAAAATAGTTTTGTTATTCTCAATAACACAACTTCATTTGAAATTAATAATGTTCAAATGTATCTTTATGTAAAACAGGCTAAAGGTTTACTTAAAAATTTATAACGTAGTCGGATAAGAATTACCTTTTCGAATTTGTAGGGTATTGCCAAGCTTCTTCAATAATAACGAAGTTTATTCTAGATTTGCACAAAGTCACATGTTCTAGTATAAGGTATCCCAATATTTTTTGTTATTTTTTTGCGTTCTACCTGTCATGACTTATACTGCTGAAACGTTTCACAAGTTCACAGCGTGCGATGGAGCGAGCTATGCTCGGAGTGTCTCTGAGGGATCGAATCTGAAATTAGGGAATCCGGAACAGAACTAAATTCACCGACATAGCTAGCAGAAGCAGCAAGCTGAAGTTGCAATGTGCTAGTACGTCTGACGGAGGACCGATGGCTGATGGCCGATGAAGCAGACGTGCCCTAGAATATAGACCACGTACGGGGAGGTGAAGCGTGGGCCCTTTAGCCCGGTGGACCACCGATCTGAAAGGGGTGGCCAGTGGTGGTTGGATGCGGAATGCAGAGGACCGGGAAAAATGGCGCGCCATACAGGAAACTTATGTCTAGCAGTAGATCAATATAAGCTGATATGATAATGTGATCGTTCCAAGGTCTTAGTATTTTGATTTTACCGTTTACGCTGTTCCAAGAGTTCAGCTTGCCCACTCTCGAGTAGGCAAGCCAGAATGACGTTACTCTAGCTTCCAGGGTCCAGAAAGTTCGATTTTCGAAATTAATTTCCAGTATAGTTATAAAGAAACTTTTTATTAATGGTATTAGAAAAAATATTGAATCCTAGTTTTTCTGCGTTTTCTTGTTTGACATCGATATTGAAATAGTTCTGTTCATTAAATGTAAACAAACAATATGGCCGTTCATTATTTAAGTTTCACTTTGTCTCCCGAGCATGTGCAGCCAATGTCTTGAACGCGGATCGGAATCAAGTGACGGCATCTTAAGCATAGACTGCATCTATTGAATGTGCGCAAAATAGCGCATTGAACGCTTGTCAACAAAACTACCCTATAATTTTAATTTGAATCTGATATACATTGTAGGTATTTGCAATTTCCTAGTTGCCTAGAAACCTGTGATAAAGGCTGTAACTCGAATCGAGTTAGTTTCTTCTCAATCGCTCCTCGTTACGTTCGTTGTCTGTACATTGAATATATTCTGTCCTAGCTCGTTTATCACTATTTACCTTTTCTCGAGAGGAAAAACTATCGTTGGGTCTGGAAACTTTAAAGACAAAGTAGGTTTTATAAAAGGTGTGCACTGTAGTGTTTCACAGTATAGACCATAAACTTAAGGTAGTTGTGTTTTCTCTACTGTAAAAAAATATATACATTTCATCTTTGCGAATTCCTAGGATGTTTGTAAATGACCGGATGATTTGGTTAATAGTCCATTGTTTTCTTTCTTAATAAAATACCATGGACCATAAACAAAGTCAATAAAAAATGATCATGAAATTGGAATGTAGTCGTTAGACAATACGCGCTTTTGTAAGTTTATGAGTTTCATTCCAGCATACGCTTAATGAAACGTAGTCGTTTGCAATTATCCTAAAATAAACTCGTTTTTTCGTAATAGGATCACAACGTGATAGCTCGAATATAGCTCGAAAGATGGTTAAACTTATCCTTATTATCCAACCATCCGGTGGTTTGCAAAAGTTCTAGGAGTTTCGCAATTATCCGTTTTTTTCGATTATCCTACGACACAACTATTTTTTTTTAAAAAAACTTTAAAATAAATAGAAAGAAAATAATTATTTTCATAGCAGTCAAATCATTAACCTCGACCCAAGACTTGAACCTACAAGCCTGAGATTCCGATTTACTGGTCTACTATTGAGCTTTCGGGGTACATTTCCGGCTGGTTAAAATCCCGACTACATTTGGGCTCTGAAAATACGCTTGTTACTAACGCCATAAACATACAACTACTAGGGACTTTTAGAAGTCCTAGTCATGTCCTAGTACATCAAACTTAAAAATACACAAATGTTCATAGAATTAATATATACATGCTAAATATACATATCTACAAAGAAATAATCTTTCCTAGTTAGACACTAGGACTAGTACAAAGACTTCATAAGTTCCTAGTATTTATGTTTATTTACAAATACATATACCCGGTCAAAAAAAAACATATATTTTATTTTATGACTGTACAAAGCATTAATGTTTATTTTATTCCCAACTGAGCCACTGAAGTATCATAGACAAGACTTTAAATTCACCCACATTACTTAATATTGTCTCAGTTACCAATATCATCCCGCCCGCTGCCTGCCGGTTTCTGATAAATGTTATTTCATTTACCTATAATATGTACCTGCTCTAGCCCACGTGCCTGTTACACGACACGTGGCACTGGGTAATGGAATTGGAAAAGTTTCCCGCTCATGTGAACGAACGTGAATACAAGAATAGATTGTAAATTAGATAACTGGTTTTATTGGCGGTCCTTTGGGAGCAATCGCTCAAATGTCGCGCGCGATACGTAGGGTGTCGGTCGTGGTATTTTAGTATTTTAGGGCGAGAAAAGGTTGATACGTGAAATATAATTATTTGATTAAATAAAATACCAGGATATGGCATACTGAACTTATAACGAGAGTACAGTACTTTAGAGTACTGTTACTTAGGTTATCGTAAGAAGATTTAAAAATAAAACAAGTCTATATATTTAGTAATTATTTTTCACACAATAAATTCTATTTCGCTTTAAATTCACAATACAACTATAGTATTGAACTGAATTCAATTCACAAATTGAAATTGCTAACGTCGGCAGAAGATATTTACTTATTAGATTATTTTTGTGGTAGCAAAACATTTGTTCGTCTAGGAGGGAAATTAAATAAACAAGTTTGCCAAGGTTTTCTCTAAGGACTACAGTATGGGGTTCTTCAAGAAAGAAGTAATTGGATTTTTGAAGGGTAGGCAACGCGTGGTTGATATTTCTGGTGTTGCAAGCGTCCACAGGCCACGATGACCGCTTACCATCAGGCGGACCGTGTGCTTGTTTGCCACCTTAGTTTTTATTTTATCATCGTTAATTATTTTCACAGTTTTTAAAAAAATAAGTTTTGCTTAATTTAATAAACTTTGTAGCATCTGGATTCTGAGCTGATCTATGTATTTTCTACGTCAATTCTCCTAAATAACTATTTTAAATGTAAAAAATTAAATTAGCTTTTTCGCGTAGCTCCGTAAGCGTAGTTATCTATCATCAGTCCAGGAATCCTACGGGAACTTCTTGTTAAAGAGTATTCTGTAGTAGTTACTACGTGGCGACGTGACCTAAAACTGTAACGCGATTGCACCTGCGAAAAAATATTCTTGTGAGAACGATTGTTTGAGATTGAAGATATCCTATGTTAAATATAACAAATGCGATTAAAACTAACCACTTGTCAAAAAAAAAAAAGATTTTGGAAATATAATTCCATGTTTTTGAAACCGAATTTCTTTAAAAATAGATTTCTACACTAAAATCAATTGCATACAAAAAAAAAAACAGTTTGCATGGTCTAATTTTGTGGAGCAGTAGTCTTAGTTCGGTGCCCGTTCAGAGATCAATACATCCTTTAACATCACCAGTTGTCTATGAATCATATGATCGCAATATTTTCTTACTATTTATATATAAAATTTGTTAAGAGTTTTGCTCGCAGTTATTACGATATATTTTAAAAACTGTTAATTAATTATGAATTCCACTACGAATAGTATAATATTATAAATGCGAAAGTTTTGATGTTTGGATATTTATTACTCAATCACACTTCAACCACACACACGGTTTGGCACACATATAGTAGTTTTGGTCCTGGAATAATACTGTAATGTACCGTGCCTTGCATTCTGAGATTCCCGAATTTGCAACTACGGAATCTCGGTCAATTTTGTTCGATGCTTCAAATCCAATGCAAAGAACTAAACAAACGATAAAATACAACCAACTACACTTCTACATAATAATAATAACACAGATAGAAACCTACACTGACCATGAAAGTGACGAGAACAACAAAACGATTACTAAAAAAGAACTTATATAAGCGATAGAAATGCTAAAATTAGAAAATTCTCCTGGGTCAGACAACATAACCAACGAAGCTTTAAAGACGGCTTACGATAACACCACTTGCTTTACTATTCTATTTGAACATCTGCAACGAACAGCGGTTTCTGCCAAAAAAATCTGTTTTGAAGGGTTGATTTGATCTCAGTTTATTGCTATGCGTTTTATGTTGATTTTTATGTTATTTTAAGTTTAGAGTTTCTTTTCTTAAGTACCTATTAGTATGGTTACAATAAGAAAATTATTTAATTTCAAAAGATAATTATAAAAAATAACAAAATTTGAAACTATTATAGGCTCAAGCAGGTAATCAAGATACTGATAAAGCTTGAGTTGACTAAAAGACTGATATTAAACAATGTGTTACTTTATTTTTTCTGATACCGGAACCAGGATTCGGAGATTGAGTCTCAATATCGTAACTCAGTTCCGATATTGCGAGCCCTAGTTGCTATCAGCAGCGCCTTACGCACGGAAAATCGGACCGCAACCAAAAGGCGTTATGATAAAATATTATTACCTTGCAAATCCGCAAAATACAATTCAGTAGCACTCACGTGCAGAAGTACACCATCCACATGTGTAGGAGTGCACCTCCCTCCCTGCCTCCTTGTGGACGATGCAAACTTCACCAGAACGTTACACCACCAAATTGCTTTACTCTTTGGTCAGGTTATCATTAAAATAACCTATTTTTTCAGAAAGGTGAAAAGTTTAAAACTGTTTTGTGGTTAGTATTTACATTTTTGCATTATACTAGTAAAACTTACCCGTTTTTATATATATAAAAAAATGTACTTGAAGGTTTGTTGGACGAACGACGTTACACCAGGGAAGTGATTTACATTTCTATTTTTAATTTACGTTTAATGTCCTCTAAAGTTTAAATCATTGTAATTTAGGGCTCCTTTAGGTCTCCTTTGTAGAAATTAGGGCAGACAGACGTTGTCTATTTAGGTATAAACCTAAGGTAAGACGCCGTATATTTTAATCTGGGTTAAATCTGGATCAAACAAGTAAATAGGCTATTTTTCATCTTAAAGTTCAAAAGTTTCCGCAGGAATAAAAATAACGTTTGTTATTCAATCCTGCCGTAATGAGAGCATCCAATTGAGCTGTAATTTTGCATAGAGATAGTCAAAGATACAGAGAAAAACGCGTTTATCGTTTAGACACGTTTTGTCCCGGAAACTCAAAAGTTCCCGCGGGGGTTACTATACCCGGCTTCCACTTGAACGAACTATAATATAATAAAAGAAGAAGTAAGAATCCCACGCCGATAGCCAAATTCAGGGCGGGCGGATCTGCTGGCAAAATTTAGTATAGTAATAAGAAAAGAAGATAATAACAAAAAAATATGATTCGTAGGAAAGTGTTCAAGTTAATAAAGGTTGTCTCTGAACGGGCAGCGAATTACAACTGTTTTCCATAATAATATATGATAATGAGTCCATACAAACTGTATATAAATTATTTTTGATTTGATATTATTTCATCAACCGTGTAGGTAACACAACAAATAAGCTTTAATGTCAAAAGAGAATAAAAAAAAGAGTTTTTACAGTTTTTAATTTGTATGCAGCTATGCGTTTGGCATATTTATTTAAGTAAGCCGAACGTGACATAATAGAGGCGGCAGAGAAATCAGTAAAAACAACAGCCAATGTTAAAAACTATCAAAATATTATTTTATTAAATCTAGCTAGCTGACGATTACTAAGATTTTTTGCAGCACGGAAACTCGCAGTTTATCATGAAAACATTCTATTAGTTTTGGTTATATTCAAATGTAGATATAGTATTTATAGTAGTTACAGATTTTTTATAAGACACTGCAGACAAAATAAAGGTTTCATCCTTATCAGCTCATAGTTCATCATATGACCCCTCCTGTAAGGCACGGTCTACCCTACGCCGAGGATGATTTGGGCCATAGTTCACACGCGGGTCCAGTGCGGATTGTGGACTTCACATTTATCTTTTAAATATGAAGTCCACAATCCGGTTTCTATACGATGTTTTCCTTCACCGAAAAGCCATTGATGTGAATAATCAATGAATTTGAGAAATTAAGAAAAAGACTCATCACTCACGCCGGGTTCGAACTTCCGCATCCTAAGACACAAGGTGACATCGAATCCCCAGGGCCACCACTGAAATTTTTATTTTTTTAATTTTTAATGTAGTAATTAAATACAAAACGGAATACACTCCAAAAAAAAATTACTATAGTATAGGCTAAACTTACTTAAAAATGCATTTGAAACTCCAGTAAATTTTGATCTGCGATATATATTTCTCCGGTAGGTATTTGGTTTCCCACCTCCCCCCTCAACTTTACAATGAGAAACATGACAAAGAAGCTTTATAAAAACAAACTTTCAACTGTATAATATAAACTTTTAAATGAATTGCTGTTTGAATTCAATTGAGTTTTGATCATCAGAGGTGTTTAAAAAAAAAAAAATCTATTTCTAATATACATTTCTAAATTACGTCCAATATACTTTTTGATAGAGATGAATTAATTCATAATATTTATATAAGGAATCCCTTTTAGTTTTAAGTAGAACAAAATCATAATTTTAGACCTTGTAGCTAAAGCTTTATCTACAGATTAGTTTTTTTATTACCAAATTACTTTGAAGTTTTTAGTTTTTGTTAAGAAATTAAACAACTTCGCAAAGTAATGCTGGTGCTTGACATTTAATTACAACGGGGCGGGATGTAAAAGCTTTTAGTTTGTAGCAAAGGAAAGAAAAAAATCTAATTTTAAGTAAACTTTACCGAACTGCGGACCTGACTACTTAGGAACAACCTTCGTAATATAATAGTAGAGACGTTTAAAAAATAATAAAAGCAAATGATCAAAGTCTAAATTTATTTCTTTCATTCGTATTTGTAATGTTTTATTATGAAATATTAGTATAGTTGTATACTTAAATCTATCTAAATTAAGAAACATGATTAAGATTACAAAGAAGTGAGAATTTAAGAAATTCCTTGTTTATGACGCCTTGGTACCTGTACTGTCTTCTTCAGAGGTACAAATTTCTTCGAACACTTCAAAACTCCTACAAATGATGAAGATGAAAGCAATAAAAACAACAAACGCTATAGAAAAAAATGTAATTGCTAATCCGTCCTTCGAAAAATTGTAGATTCAGCAGCTTGCTTTATAAAGTTAACACTCATTGACGGTATGGAACGGCAGCATGGTAAAGGATTTTTTAGGGCTGCAATTATTTTAAATTTTATTGAATACTCTTAGCACTCATACTACGTATGCTAGTCAGAGAACCTTGAGCATATCTCAGTACTACGGCACGCAAAAGTCTTCTGCAGTATCCTTAAGCCTGTTTGTGACAATGTCAACAAAATATGAGCTAGTATTATAACTAGACTTGTCACGAATAGTATGTTCTAATAACGAATATTCGGCGGGGTTATTGGCCGAATAGCCGAATATACGGCACAAGTATTCGGCCAGCATGTGACCTCTTTCTCCCACACCGTGCCGTCCGCACGCTCATCATATCGCTACCACGCCGCGCTGCATGTTTGACATGTTTAGTTTGTTGCTCATAGTAAATACGAACATTTTCGCGCTCCCTTCGTTTCAGTTTGTTTACTTCAATAGTAAAATCATGTAAGCCTAATAAAATAGTAACTTTTTATGGGCCTCTAAAAAGAAATCACCTACGGTACGGAAATTGATCATTATTTTATTGAATACCAGAAAATACCTACATTATTAAAAAAAACAATCTTTTTATTTTGCCAATCATCCTAAAGCGAAAATTAAATAGTACCTACATATAAGTTATTGGAAGAACAAAATAAAAGTAGATGAATGGGCCGAATACCAAATAGTAGCCGAATATACGTTGCAAGCCTAATTATAACCCAGGATAGTCCCCAACAACACCCATAAAAACAATCATGCAAAATGCTGTGGCATAAATCTTGCCTCCCCGCAGTGTGTAGTATAAAAAGTAAAATTACATTTGTATTTTGCTTACTGAGTTCTAGAAAACAACAACCCACATAGACTTAAAAAAAATGACTAAATTGGATTCCTGGTCCAATATTCGGTTTTGGGACAAAATTTTGCACAAAATAGTCAAACAGGTCTACATCTCGTTCTGTTTACGAACTACTGACGAACGGATAGAAAGACAGACGTAGTGATGTAGCGCTAACCACCCGAAAAGTAGCCGTAATTATCTCGTAAATATTGCTATGGTAGCAAAAGTCAATTGACACCAATATTGACACTATTTTATATACGAATCTTACTCGTTAAAATGTATTTACCTATTTTATTGTGAGTGTAAAAAGACAAAAACACAAAGCGAAAACATTTTATTAATGAGTACTTCTGGTGTAACAGTGTGACAACCCTATGACGTATCGTCGGGTATCTATCAGTCTGCACATGCTTTCAAAGTCGCTCCGTCCACGTCGCTGTATCGAGCTTGGGAAAAACCACTCGGACGCCGTGACTGTATTTGATAATTATGCGTGTGGATCGCGTTCGAATGCCAAAAGTATCGTGTTGTGGAGCAAAACTTTGGAATTCGCTTCCCGGTTTGATACGATCACATAACTTAATATTTTCAAAAATAGATTTAAAGAGCATTATTTATCTCTATGAATTGGATATATATTATTTATATATTATATATATAAAATATTTTATGTATTTATTTTTATGTTATATTATTGTATGATTTATGTATGTTAATAAGTAATAGTAATTTTATTTATATAAATAGTCTTTTTTTAATATACTTACATTATTTTTTGTTTTTAAATTAATAAAGTTTATGAATAATGTTGTACTTACACTGTTTGCCTCCTACTTTTCTATGTGTATTAATCTCTTACACACTTAGGTTTGCTGTAAGAAATCTCTTTTAAGGGATAAGCTCGCCTTTGTACTTATAAGATTACTTGTGTGCTAATATGTGTTGTATTGTATAACAAAGAATAACAATATAGTGTACATTCAACTGCCTTCAGCTCTAAATCAAATTGTATTAAAAAAGAGGAAGGTATTTATTTTAGCGGCGTGCGTGAGTACAATTACAAAGGAAAACTAAATGACTGTAATTTCTACCTTGTTTTATTTATTCTTATGGTACTACTATAGTTAACTATTGGTTACTTATAAACAAAGTTAACATGTCTAATTAAAGAATGTTTTTCCTGCTATGGCTTACATAACGCAATTGAGAATGTATTGAGTTATTAGTTGTTATTATAAAAATCTCACATAAAATTTCACCAAACCTCGGCTCGCGCTAACTTTGCCTGTTGATTAGTTCTGCGGAGGCCATACTTCGGCTAATTTATAAAACGAAACTGAAACTTTATGTTTGATTTTAAAAGAAAAGTTTTAGGTGCTAAGTTTAATTTAATTATGTTATTATTGTTTACAGTCATTACACATTTAACAGTTATTAGTACATACTACAATTTGAGAATGGTAGACTTTATTTTGATTACAACTATCAATAAAAATTATCGTTGAAGACTTAGCAGCATGGTGGAAGATCTTAGTCTGTCGTTAGTGACGAACCGAAAAAAAAATACAAATAAATTAAAAGAAACATATAACAAAAACACCCGTGAGAGTATTATGAAATTCATTACATCATTAAAACACTAGTGCAGATGTTTCAGTGATTTAATGTAGGTCATAAAGCTTAGACTTAGACTTCACTCGTCATTATTTAAAAATCATAGTTACAACTACTCAAATTAGATTCATTCATAATTCTTAAAGTATTTAATAAGTACAATGTTAAAACAGTTTTTTTTCATTATAGTAGAAACTACATTTAGTATAACGAGAAACGTGCACTTAAGTACTTTCATTCGGAGCATTCACATTGCTAAATGCAATATCTGCAATTTCCGGGATGGAGCGATATCTCGAGACATTTACAGGAAAAATCCCGGACCGTTAGTTGGGGACATCGTTTGGGATTGGCTTAGCTCACTTCAAACGGTTTCCTGCACTTCACTTCGCTCAGTAACGGCGGGCGCGGCAACATAAGTATTTCTATTATTACAATAGCGGAATATATATCAACGTATTTATTATATATTATTTCGTTTGTATACAATGTAAGAAAAGTAAAATAAAACTTATTTTTAGTCCTTACACTCGCTAAAAGATAAAATAGAATTTTGACAAAAAAGTATTATTAGCATCCGATGGCACGATGATTTACCCTGATGTTGATCCACTAACTTATCTGACTGGCGAGCTGTTGACGCTCATAGGCTTCGAGTTTAGTATTCTGTTCTATGGACTGCGCAATAGCCTCACAAAATTAGACATCCTTTATAGAAAGAGACAAAGCGAACCAGTGACCTTTTTTAAATTCTATAGAGACTTTTCGCTTCGTCTGTGTCATACTTTTGCGAGCATTTTTTTCACATCTGGCTAGGGAATACGCTATCCAGTTCTTTATGTCTATGGTGACACTAATGTCCATAAATCATTACTAACGTCGATTAAAAAAATAAACAAGAAACCAAAATTCTGGACAGGGTTAGCTAATTTCGTTTTCCTACACCATGGTGTGGTTACATACAACTCAAGAATATCTGAACTAAAACTGGGGTTTGGACTTTCTCTTTAGATAATTAAAGAAACGTTTCTTTTATATTTGTGACGTTAAACAATATTGTCCTGACTGAGGTTAAGATTTATGGTGTTAAAATTGGTGTCGTGATATAAGAGTTTCTGATATACTTAGTATCGCGACATAAACATTGGATTTAATATTTAACTAGGCTTTATGAGTTAGTTCCAAACAAAGATATTGGTCCAAAATATATATAGCCCCAAATTGACAGTTTTTAAATAAATTGATATGTCTGTAGCTCAATTTTATGTCAGTCTTCTGCACTCATGCCTGCTTTAAAAAATCCATCATAAGCTTTATTTAAAAAAATTATTTTTGTCAAAATTTTCTTTTTTACAAATATTTGCGGTTAAATATCACGGATAAAATTGTAGTAAAGAAAGTAATGTTTACGATAAGGAAATGACACGAGAATTGCGTTGCTTTCAATGTTTATTATCGTGTGTGGGCAGACTCGCCCAGAATCTGCCCACACTCACAGGGATAATAAGCTTCATACGAATTTTCCGCCAAGGCTCCTCGCCGTGGTAAGTGTTCTTTTGTAGATTTTTCCAGCTGATTTGTCCAGTTTCGAGTATTTTCGATAAATTCAGTTATTGGCGCAGTATTCCTACGGCAATTTCATGACAATAATAGCATATCATATGAGGAAGTTTGCTGTAGCTAGATATAGCTTTAGATTTAGTTCGTCCACGTTGAATACAGTTTAAGTTATTCCTTCGGGATTTTTTTAACCCTTTTCAGCCTCATACCTCTCTAGTGTTGGGGCCCTGGGTGATTTGGACCGCGCACCGCCGCCGTGAGATGTTTTAATTTTTTAAAAGTTAAAAATTTCGAACTAGTCATAAGCTATTTTTAGAACGTTTTCTATTACTCTTAAAGTAAGTAAGTATATCTCTGAGTTATAGAAGGCATTTTTGTTAAAATTGGCGGTTTTTAACAGAAATGCCTTCTGCAAGTCACAATTATATGCTACAAATAATACAAAATGTACTAAAAATAGCCAATGACAAGTATTATATTTTGAAAAATTAAGATTTTTGTAATTCGCTTTCTTTGGAGAGAAAATTAGAAAAATGTAATGGCGGCGGTAGTTAGCTGCTATATACCCCTTAACTAATAGAAACCTTTTATTTTTTCAATTAGGTATAGGCCGAGCGTATATCGCTAAATATTTTTTTCATACCACTAAAGTGGCAAACAAGCTTTCGGTCTGCCTGACGGTAAGCGGTCATCGCAGCCTATTATATTATACCTATATATATGTATTATCTGTTATTTAAGATTTAAAATAACTAGGTTTATTGGATGGTGTTTAATATTCTTACATGTAGAGTATGATACGGTCAGAAAGTTTAGATATTTGTTACCTTTAACAGCCAGCCTTACATATTACGTTATTACAAATTTTAATTCGTAGTTCGGGTATTTTACGATAAAAAAAATTACACGTGGTTCTCTTGTATTATATTCGACCATTACAAAAAAAATAAATCAGGCTCTTGTGCATTAGATCTGACAATTACAAAAAAACTACACGTGGCTCTAATGTATTATACTTGACCTTTAAATAAATCACTTGTGGCTCTAGCAGGTATATTCAATAATTACAAAAAAAAATCTTTATGGAAGACTATAAAACTGCACAATTGCAGACCTTAAGGGTAAGTAACTTTTTGCCTGCTTTCAAGCAATAAGAAGCATTCCAGTTTAATTAAAATACGTTGCCCGAACGCTTGAAAAGTCGGTAGGAACTAAAATTGGGTATTGTACAGGAATTTATGCAAAATTTTGGTTGAGAAATTATTTTCTTGGTTTTCGAGGATCGTGAGATGCTGAGAGGAATGCACTAAATTTTCATTACACGTTCCAGCTTAAGCGTAGACTCAAGCGGAAAAGTATTAACTTGTTTATCTGTGGAATGGTTTTCAATTTGTTTAAATTACTAATCTTGGTCACCTGTTAATATTGCCACTCGAACTTTTATCTAATAGAACTTTAACTGTTTATATACACACCGGCACAATTAGCGGAACAGAAAAAAAGTGAGACTATGAGATAATAACGCATATATTTGACGAAAATGTAATTAGACATTCTGGATTTAACCCTTCTTTTTAGCAAGTCCCAGACATGTTCAATCGGATTCATATCGGGGGAATTTGCTGGCCACTGCATCACTGGTATACCTACGTGGCTCAGATATGCCTGTACCGATTGTGCACTATGAGCACGAGCATTATCTTGCATTAGAATAAAGTCGTCACCAATAAATGGGGCAAATGGTACAACATGTTCTTCTAAAATGTCTCTGATGTATCGATCTGCTGTCATGGTCCCTCCTGTGACTATCACTAACTCCGTGCGAGCTCCCAAACATATCCCTCCCCAAACCATAATCGAGCCGCCACCATAAACAACTGTGTGTTCAAAATTAGACTGTATGTGGCATTCTCCTTTGCGTCTCCATATTCGCTGTCTACCATCGATCTGTTTTAAAAGAACTCTGCACTCATCAGTAAAGAGAACCTGCTGCCATTCGTTCAAATCCTTTTTTTGTGTTCCGCTTATTGTGCCGGTGTACTATACACTTTAAAATATTGGGATTCTTTTACAAATTTTCATTCCTTGCTCTGTCCCCTAGCCTAGGGGATAATTTCTCAAAAACAGTGAAACACGTCAATCTTAATTTTCAACCTGGAGGCCAAATACTAATCTTTATCTTTTTGTCAAAAAAAATTTCAATCCACATTTTACCCCTTTAGGGGATGAATTTAGCAAAATCCCTTCTTAGTGAAGCCCTAAGTCAAATGCGGAACCCACATGCCAAATTTGACAAAACAAAAAAAAGTTTTAGTTTTAAATTCACTGTAATAATACAGGACCACCTGGAAAGTATAATTAAAATAAAGTAATTTAATAAAAAAAAATAAAAAATTGCGCTGTCCAGGTTTCTATGCTTATGAGGTGGGGCTAATTATTTGAATTAAGATTTCGGATTCGGGGGCTAATTGCTGGGTAATTTTTGAAAGTATTTGCAAAGTTCACTAAGGAGTGCTCTGTACGCTAGACCCTTGTATATAAATAGTAATTATTCATCAAAAATCAAAAAAAATTATATTATTATTATTATTATTTTTCCTTTGATAAATAATTTAAGTACACAACACACACAATAAACACACGCCTTCATATATTTTCTTTTATGAGGCACTTTGTGTTCTGTTTACGGTTGACCAAAAACCTAATGGCATTATCTGACATTTATGTCTCATAACTGCGAATATATAAAACACTAATGTTTCTAATTATACCTAATATAAAAACACTGGGTACGGAACCCTAAAAATTAACTAAAATTTTATAGAGTTTTTTTTCTTTAAAGAATAAGATAGGCAGGTATAATTTTTATACATAATCTATACTTATTACTTATAATATTATAAAGAGGAAAACTTTGTTTTTTCGTTTGTGATGTATAATCTCTGAAACTACCAGTTCAATTACAAAAAATCTATTTACGTTAGATACTGTGTTTATCTGGAAGAAGCATAGGCTATGTAACATCAATCTAAGACCAATAGGAGCGATAAAATACAGATATAATGGCTTTAAAAAACGGGAAATAATGTCCCTTCTGAGACCTTTCGTGGCGTGCCTATATATTTAAAGTTAGCTACTCGAAAATAATGTATGGTATATAATTATTCCACTTAAAACATTATCTATAAAAGTCCGTTACAGCATAATATGTCTATCTCCTAAGCTAGACTTAATACTACTACTTAATTATAAATTAAAAATATTGCGCGATTTGCAAAGCTGTTTTCTCCTGTTCATTATTATCAATCCTTATTCAAAGAGGTATGTTAGTTACCTTGGTTATGTAATTTAGATTAAAAATGATGCGCTACACCTATATGATTGAAACGAATATTCGCGTCGGAAAACTGAAAAAGGTAGGTTTTTATGTTTGTAATGGGTAATCTCTTTATCTAAATAAATACGTATATTATTAATTTAACGTATAAAATTTAGACTAAAATTTTTCTTTACACTATTTTATTCAAATGAATACCTTAGGTAATATCATAGATACACATATAAGGTCTTTATTAAGGACCAAGGTTGCCTGGTAGAGATTGCTCTTTATCTATTGTACCTACTTTTATATAATATTTAATGTCATTTGATGATTGTTTATTGTATAATAAAGAATATTCATTCATTCATTTATTGTACTACAAAGAATCGACTGCAGCTGGTACGTTTTGCTTATCACTAGATGGCGCGCTATTTCATACACATCGTGATATTGATTATTTTTCGTCGTAAGGCTGGTGAAAGTGTAGCTGTTCTATCAGTGTCCTGTCGGCTCCGTGACTCAGTGGGTAATGACCCGACAGCGGGTTCACTTATTAGTGAAGACTTCAGATCGTTACTGCAGCCTTAAGACTTGGCTAAAAAAACTGACGTTTAACGTGCCTGAAGCACGAACATAAGAACCTCAGAATTTTTTTCAACTAGGTCCATCCGGGTACTGACCAGGCCCGAAGTTGTAAGCAATGTCGCCTGCCATTTCCAATAGATGAATGAAACTGGGCCACGAGCTCTCCAGGAGCTGGTTTGGTTGGTGCTGGTTTGCTATTTGTTTCTTTTGTATTTCCTATTAAAAAAAATGTTTAGTTATTTATTTAGGAACCCAACCTTATTATTCCTGCCAGAATTTAGGAACCCAATCTTCTCTTCGGCGTTTCTTATTTATTATTCCTGCCAGAATTATAGTTTATTAGACTTTGCCTGTGGTTCCACCCGCCCTAAATTTGGTTAACGGCGTAGGATTCTTACGGCAACTCCTTGATTCTACTGTGACGAAACCATAATTATGCCTTAACATTTTTGTAATACAATGTTTGTTTTTATTCAAGTTTTAGCGCAAAGATATTCATTAGTACACAATTCTCAATGAACGTACTACCTATAGCAAAATGCATCTTTAAATTAGAATGGCGCGTTCAAATATTCAAGTTCAGTTATTTTATACATTAGATGAGAAGTTATGATTTATTTTTTGAAAGATTTAAAGCTAACAAAATATAAGCACAAATGACTTACGAATCATAGACATCAACACGGAATTAATTGTTAAATGTAGGTAGTAGTCTAACTTTCGATTTATGAATTCGGACTCTATACAAAATAAAGTTGCGTAAAATTTTGAACCTGTGGCGCGAGAATGAATGGTTTAAAGCTAACTATGGTTGAGTGTTTGATTGGAACTACAGTTAATTGGAGATTGTTTTAAAAGCGTTGAATGGTGGTTTGTTTGAACGTATGTGATTGGTGGTAGTTTCAAGACGAGCGCTGATTAGGAGTTTTATAATGTTCAATATAAACGCGAAAGTTTAAGTTACTTAGAACTTTATAATATTGAAAACACCCGCGAAACTTACCTAAGTGGGTCGTTTAACAACCATTAGGGTAGCCTCGTACAATAAATATTCTAACAATAATAAAGGGTAGTTGTCTTGGTTTTCACGTATTCTGTATAATGGAATGATGTGTTAGTTTATTTGAAATTACCCGGGGTTTGTTAGAACTTTACGAACATTTAGAACATAATATTAATATTTTATTAGTTTAGGATAATTAGGCCGTTTTATCTAGACCGATCATATTAATCTAGGACTCTATAGAAGTACCCCAACCAACATGACTAGAATTATACTTAAAAGATATTCTTTTTACTTTGCTAAAATTAATTAGGGTCGGACATCCGTCCGGAATAAAAAAAAATGTTGAAATGTGGAGTGAGAAAGTGTGGTTGCTAGAGAGGCGTTAGTGGTGATAAAAGTGCGTGGTCCTATACATACAGAACATTCAATTGCTTGTGGGTCACTAGAAGCTAGGAACCAGGTGGGGTTAAACTACTGCTAGATCGTGCCACCATTACTGGTTAGTAAATACTTTAAATTAGAAGTTACAGTGAAAATATTGTGTGTTAAAAATATCTAAATATAATGTTAAAACATCCAGATGACGGGCTCGCCTTTGCCGGTTAGAAATTATGGTAGAAAGTAATCTCAATCACCTCAGTAGGAAGGAATATATTAATTTATATTTACGTACAGCAAAACCTTCAATAGAGTAGAAGTGGGAACTAAGATTATATCAGCCATAATAATTATATAGCGACCTAGGTCTGCCAAGAGATACAGTAATGACTATGTGTAATCCATGTCCATCCTTAGCGGCGTTAGTAGGATTTAACTATTTTGGCTGGTTAGTTAGTGTAGGTGAGCGTTGATGTTCATCGTAAGGGGGCGCCCCTTAAACCTACTTTCAAGTCGCAAGTCCTGAACGCTTAGCTACCTGGTTCCCACACTACGATTGGATTTAGCATTCGTATGGATTTTACTTTCAAATGTGGAAGTAGCATCAATTAGGGTTCCTTTGTGTAGGGATGACGGAAAATCATATTTTGTACTGACTTTAGAAATGGTGAAAAATTCAAAGTGGACATTATTTATGATCGTAGATTTAGCTATATTTATTTTTTGATTATTTCCCTTTTCGCTTATTTGTATACTATTGTTTGCTTTAGTACTCTGCTGTACCTCTAAAACAACTGGATTACTACCTAATTAACACAACGGTTTTCGGGTTCTACCACTTTTGACGATCACGCTTGGCCAAATACACCATATTATTAGATTCTTTTGATTTCTCTCGTTGAGTGATATCAGCTGCGTAGTTTCTAAGAATATTTTACTGTCTCATTATATTTATATTTTTGATTTAAAAGGGGCGAAGAAGGGGGGACGTTACAATACTAAAGAAGTTTGTTATAGCAAGCTATAGCTGCAGCTACTACCGGAACTCAGACAAATTTCATCTTAATCAGTTGAGCGGTTCCCGATCCAACCAGTGGTTGAAGCGTGACAAACAACCAAACTTTCGCTTTTATAATATATATGGGATAGCTGGTAATTAATGAATTTTGCTAGCGGCCGCCCTGCCCTAAATTCAGTTATCGGCGACTGTGATTTACTCATTAATTACACCAATGAAGTTTGCTATATCAAGCTGTAGCTATAGCTATAGTTCGTTTCAGCTCGGTTTTAGTTATTCCCATGGGAATTCCGGAATAAAAATTGGCCTGTATGCTATTCCAGGACCTAACCTATATGTATGCCAAGTTTTATCCCGATCCGTCCAGTGGTTGAAGCGTGAAAAAGTAGCAAACATACACACTCACACACTCACAAACTTTCGCTTTTATAATATTAATGGGATTAGTTTAAAAGTGTAACCACATTTTCGCTTATATTATATAAGTACCATCGTATGTATAGCACCTTATGTAATATGAAGCAATTACTCTAAATTCCCATTATTGCATTAGTGTTATTACTAAAATCAACAGGTAGGACATTATAATGCCTTCTCAGAGGTCTCTAATCTCTTTACGTCTCGGTTATCCATGCTTTGTGTTAGGATAATCTTTAAGTTAAGACGAGATTGCTTTTGGGGTGTTGGTAAGTTGTTACTATATATATGTATAGTAGGTAGGTAGGTTGGTAGGAAGTAGGATATATACCATATAATATAACATTTAAGCTTTTAGTAAAACTTACGACTTCGTGGAGAAATGATTTAGCAATTTTCAACCTCTGATAGAATAAAATGGGGAGTCAAGGTCAAGTAATTTTGAAAATTATGATTTTTGTATATTCCAGTTACCTAAAATTCTACGCGTTATTGTTGTAAGAGAACTTTTTAAAGGAAGACTAAGTATAATTTGACTTGAAGTTTACAATTTTACAAATTGAATGCAAATAAAAAGTTATGTGATGCATTGCTATTAGGTACTCCCGCTTCCCGGACATAACAATTGGCCAGACACTCACGATTCTAACATGAAAGGTTTTGACCAAAACGTCTTATAAGTTGGGTTCCCTAGGTAACTGTATAAATGAATTGGTCAATATTAAGTTATTTGTTTAACCTGAAATCAGCCACGAGTATAATTCATAAAAGCGTTTTTACTTATTTAGCAGGTATAGTAAAATATACATGTTTGTCTTTGACTTAGTTATAATCTATTTAAATATTTTATTTTCAATTAAAGTTAATTAGTTTCAAAAAACTTTTGTCTAATGGCAAATGTTAATTATAGAGTTGTAAAACGCTCTTAGCCACCATAAATAATATTTCAACTTACTTTTAGGTTTTGTGGATGCAATAGGGGGATCATTATGATATTTCGGTATGATTACAGTAAGCACAGACTATATGTCAGCTCTGTGGCTAAGTGGGTAATGACCCGACTGCTGAATCAAGGGGTGATGGTTCGATTCTCGTACAAGACAAACATTTATTTTTTGTATTTGTCTTGAGACTGGTTTTTTTTTTACGTATAATATATATATGTATGTTTTTACAATAAAAAGTTTATATATGTATTTGTGTTCGTTGTCTGGTATCCATAGCACAAGCTTTGCTTAGTTTGGGACCAGATGAAACTGTGTGTAGTGTCAACAAATATTTATTAATTAATTTATTTATATAATACTATAAGCATAACATTTATTACACACTGCATACTTGTCAAAGAAAAATTGTAAAAGTATATGATGTGTCTAGGTATTAAAATTTAAACACCGCCCTTCTTTACACAATTAGGAATTTGTGTTGTTATCTCCGCTGCAGGGCACATGCCTCTCCTTTTTAAATTTTTTAATTACCAAAAACTTAAGCTGGAGCTGCCTTAGTGGTGTTGGTGTCTGTCTCATTTACTAAGAGGCGGGCGTTCAAACCCAGTATGTACCAAAGACTCTTTTTATAACCTACCTTAAAAAAAACGTATGTAACCTCCATCAATACGAACTGCCCATTGACCGAATCACCCATGCTCAGGCTTAGTCTGTTATCCAACAATGGGGATGTATAAAAGCTGGTAACAACACGAGCTAACATATAAATCCTTAAAAAAAATAATGTCTTGCTGTACCCATAAATACTTTCATCCATGTATAATAAAAATGTTAACTTTATTAAAGTTTTCCATGAGCGTTCTTATTAAACAGTGACGGTATCAATTTGTAGAACACACAATCGAGTTTGCAAACAAAACCTCTGTTTGTAGTTCCGAATTAATTTCCACCTACATATACACTATTTTTTTATCAGTCATTAATCAATGTGTATTTAATCAACTTTAACTTTATCTTGGTTTGTTTGTGTATGTATATGTATGTTTAAATACAATTGATCTTGCGTTTCTTTTGTTCTGGTGTCCGTCATAGACTTCAAGTTCTGTAATCTGCCCTAAGCACTGCGCAATAGCTTCATAAAATTGGCCACACTTTAGAAAGTTCGCCATTTTGTTTGTTGATATTTATTGAAACAGGTAAGGAAGAGACAAGAGACCTTTGCTTCGCTTTGTCTCTGTCACACTTTTGTGACCATTTTTTTACAGCTGTCTAGGAAATGCTTTAGCCTATATGTCTAAAGTGTCTGCATCTGTGACAAATTTTGACATGTTTTTTTGTTTCGTTTTCTCTGTACAGTAACTGCAAAAACTGTACAGTAATTTGCTAAAGTCCATGCATAGTCTAAAGGTTAAAATTGCGTGGAGCCATTCTGTGAATCTCGCACTCACACGTTAACATTATCAGAACTGTCAATAATATTAACCTTAAATCGACGAAATTAGGTTTAGTTTTCTTTATACTAACCAGTTTATTTAAACCGTTCTTATATCTTTTGGTTTCTATGTCTCTATAGAGACAAATGATAGATAAATGTCTCTTTTTTTCAATATATATATTTCCTATGGTTATAGCTTAAGTATTCGTTTTCATAATGAAAAGAAAATTGAAACTTTTCCATAAGAATAAAAAAAAATACAAGTCACCATTCATTCGGTAACGCTGCTATATTTTAAAAAACAACAAAGTAAAAAATATGTTATGTCTTAAATATATTGAAATGTTAAATAATATCTGTAAGAAAAATAGTGCTTTATTTTTAGGATTCCGTACCCAAAGGGTAATTAGCGGAATTCCGGCTGTATCTCATGAACCGTGATAGAAAGACAGTTGAAATTTTCACAGAAGATATATTTCTGTTGCCGCTATAACAACAAACACTAAAAAAAAGAATAAAATAAATTATAATATAATTAAGGAGGCTCCCATACAACAAACGTGATTTTTTTGCTAGAAGTATTTGCAGAATATTAAACAATATAGTTACCTTAAAAATAAATTATTAAATTAAAATAAAACAAAAATTTAAGGGGGCTCCGATACAACAAACGTGATTTTTTTTGCCGTTTTTATAGATAATGGTACTGAACCCTTCGTGCGCGAGTCCGACTTGCCTATTTAATATAACCTCCATTATTTTCAATTACAGCAAGCAAGCGCCGCCGCATAGATCCGACTATATTAGAACAGATTTGTTCCTCTAATATTGTCCCAAATTTCTACACAGTAAGCCCTAATGACTCTGTAGTTCTTTCATTTCGCATGTCCCATCTTTATACTATCAAACCCCATAGGTTTTCTATGGACCAGCCGCAGTCATCCACCCCCACATATTAAGTGATATCCGTCTAGATTCCATATTTTGGACAACATTTTGTTCTGCATGACGGGTTCCATTTCTGCGCCACAAATAAACCCTCCCGTTTTCAGATGATTCAAACGACTTCTCATCGGTGAATTAGGTGTGCTCCCACTCAAAATCTAAATACTCCCTTGCAAACAACAATCTATTTTGTTTATGGGTATTAGTTAAATATGGTCTTTTAGCTGGCTTTCTATGATGCAATCTTTCAATATGCAGAGCTCGTCGAGCAGTGTGTGTAGATGTATGAAACATGTTCCCAAACACAGCAGTCGGTATGAAACCATTGTTCTAGTATTGTTCCACCATAAATCATCTTTGAGTCGCATCAACGTGCCGCGGGCGTCCACTTCGAGGTCGAGTTGATAAACTCCTCTCCTCTTGGTTCTTGGTCCGCGAGGCCCAACGCTTTACGGTAATCCACTAAAAACCAAACAGCCAGATTAAAATTAACAATTTTCAAACTACTGATATTATATTATCAATTTTTTTTAGAAATTTACTTACAAAAAAGTGTGGTAGTAATAAATTATTATATAACATTAACAACGAATAAAATACTTACGGTAAAACCCATCTCATTGCAAATTTGAGATATATTGTAACCCATATTATATAGTTCTATAATGAGCATCGTCTCTTGAATAATATTAGCCTGCATATTATTTTTAGCAAAGAAATTTAATAAAAACACCAAACAACCTTATCAACACAAGCACCTACAGTAACACATCCACAACGACAAAAAAATGGCTACCTAAGTAACGACCGCATCTAACACCAAACAACCTTGTCAGCACATACAGCCCCCAGAAACAAATCGGCTACGAACGACTAAAATAAAATGTCTACCTACGTAGTTTCCGCTTCTAACTTAATAGCTATTAGAAAATTGGTCTAAGCTGTTTAACTGAACAAAATATTCTTAATTCGTAAAATGTAACATAAACAAAAAGAAAGGCATAAGGTGAGATTCGAATCCACAACCTGCATTGCACTGAGTACACGTAATAAGATCTGATACGTCTATCCACCAGGCTACTATTTCTTGTGAAATTATTATATACAATATTAAATGAAACTAATATTACGCAGGTTCTACAAGACATATTACTTTATTTCTTTAAGTGTGTGAGTGAATGCGCTTGCCATTCTATTTTGTTTTAAAATTCTATATGCAATTCTACAACTGACCGTACATACATATGAAGTATGTGTGCGTGAGTATTATGTTTAAAAAGTTACGACCCAATTGTCCCAATCTGAGTTGTCTTTTTAATGCCTTCGTTCAATTTTCTCGGCACACCTTTCACGTTTTTTAGGAAACCCCGGTGTATTTTCAAAATAATAATTATTATTGGATATTATTGGATACAGCCTGAATACAAATTTTCTAGGATATTATAATTTTCTACTATCCGTATCGAATAATTATATAATAGTAGAGTGATCTAACAAAGATTTTTTTTAGTTTTAATTTACTATGCAGTGTGTGGTCTGAAACTCGCAGCGAACTTTTATATCTTCCTATCTCATGATCGAAGTTTGAATAAGATATGGACGTGGAGAAAATATTTATGTGGTATCCGAAACTAAGTTCGGTGTCTACGTGAATTTGATTTTTCTTATACTTCTTAGGTCGCCAAAAAGCACACGGCCCGCCCGAGGTTAAGCGCTCATTGTAGCAACACCATCGACCGTGGCCCGTTCAAAATTACTCCTCATTTAAAGAACCCTATTCTGTAATTCCTTAAGAAAACTGCAATAGGGCAGTTGCTTAATTGGATTTTAGATTAAAATAAAAAAAAAATAGCAAAATAAAGCTAAAACGTCAGTGATTGTTAATTATTAAAGAGAAGAACCACATCTATATGTGTCGAGTGAAAATTATTTGTACATGGTAACAATAACTAGAAGAAAATTACACGCAAGCATATTATCTTTGTTTATTTCATAAATATTTATTTCATTAAGAGTTGAAAAGAGCATTTGGGTGGGTTTCAAAGGTCGTAGGTTCAAGTTCTGGCTGGCTGTCAAAATCTTTTGTCTATGTCTTTGATCTAAAAATAAAATTCTTTTAGAAATATCTGGTAGTGATATATAATGAACGGCAAATATGTCCATAAGGTTTCAGGAACCCACATACCTATAATAAAAACCATAAAAGCCCTAGCAATTACTTTATTTAGTTTAACTAAAGCTACAATGAAAATATTCCTTTAATTTTCTTTAATGCCATAATTATATATACATAGCTATAGGTTTTTAACATAATTGCGTTTCATTGTTGCTAAGAGAACCCGCAAAATGTTTCAATAAGTAAAATACCATTATAAAATAGTTAGTGTTGGCCAAGGCTTAGGCCAAATGGAACTGGTAATCGATTTTTAAATAATCGATGTTTAGTTTTCTTTTTGCATAAGTTCCTTAGAGTTTGAATTAAATGTACCTTCTAGAACTTTATAAGTCACTAAGTGTTATTAATTATTTTAAAATTCACAACTTTTAGCTGTCGGTTTTACGTCTGAAACGAGGAAACACAGTAAGAGTTGTTCGTGAAACTTCTCGAATTCAGAAGCAGCCATGTAGGGCTGGTGCGAAAAGTTTAGCCGGTTTTCCGAATGTAACAAAACTCTATTAAGAGTGTAACTTTCCTGAAGTTTCATTAATGTGTAGCTACTAAACTTGAACGGAGATAAAATCTTATTTCCAGTGAAGGATTAGGGACGAAAAACAAACGCCTTCTGCTGACAATTAGGACTACTATTAGATATTTTTTTATTTTCTATTTGTTCATAACATATTTCAAAAATGCTTATAAAAATAAGCTAATAATAAATCAAAAGCTTTGCTTACAGAGATGGTTCGTCTGGAAGTCTACTGCCGAAAAATTTGTATTAAAGTTTTGTTGGCATCCGACATATAGGCAAGCAGAGTGTAGCTTGATGTTCTGTCAGTATGTCTGTTAATTGACATTTGATTTAAAGGCTAATTAAACATCTTCTGCCAATAAGTCCGCTTTAGGAGCTTATTTTTACATTTTAGTTGATTTGAAGGAGGATTAATGTTTTTGACAAACAAATAATTGTTTATTTTTCATTCTTAACTGCCTAGGAAACTACAAATGCTTTTACCACATATTTGCGGAACCCTACAAATAAATGATTGAAAATACATCATAAACCTCCTAATAAGCGTTTAAATTACTTTTTACCGTTTGGCTACGTAGGTATTACCTACCGCTTAAGGACAAACGGACAGATATGATAAAACTGTATAATGGTTACCATTTCTTACCCTAAAATTGACTAGTGGAAAAACAAATGGAGATGACAGAATCCATTTCTGCCTGTATGGAAACAAAGACATGATTGCTGATCACTATTTATAAGGCCTGTACCAAATTTGTTGCATAACATTTACTATGTATTGCGTGGTGGTACGGAACTCTTAGTGAACAAGTCCGACTCGCACTTAGCAGGTTTTATAGTGTCTTCTTCAATACTTATACTGTGCACAACTTGTAAGAATACATTTAAGTTGATTCAGAAGATGCAAAATAATGTTACTGTCGCAGCTTTATTCTACGTTGTCATATTTCAACACAAATAGGTTGTGCAGTTCGCCTCGAATTGGCAATTTTGAAATGTTAAAATTCTCAGCAGCGGTACCTACACGGTCGTCTTGTTAGAGGTTTATAAAAATATATATAATGTCATTCACAATGTGTGGTATAAAGTAATAATATCTAAATTAAATGTTCACGTTGGAATGGTATTTCAAGTTCAAATATTCAAGCAATCATGCATAGTTGCTATCTTAGGGGTTTTACCCTAAAATATATAAGTGACAAGGCACAAATGGTATATTTGTATGGTTAATTTAAAAATTACATTAAATTGTAAATAAGAAAAAAAAAACATGAGTATTTAAAATATTTTGATATATTATACCGTCTTAAGTCAAAACAACAAACACATAGTAAATAAATGTATAAAGTATGATTGACAGATGTCATTTATATATAAGAATAAGTTTCCATAGAAATCCATTCTGTGCTGTTTCTTAAATCTATAAAAAAAGGGCGTGTGTGGGTGAGGGTGGGAGAGAAAGAAGGAGAGGGAGCTTACATGAATAGTTAAAAGAAGAAAAATATACCTATTAATAAATAATTAATATCTAAAGATGTCGGCAAATTATTGGTTTGAAATGTCTATGGTTGAGGTAGCGTTTATAATTAAATTTTACCAGTGTTTGTTAAGACCAGGTCCGTAATTACTGACAAGTAACCGAATATATTATGATTCCCATCTTCTGAGTTTAATGTGAGAAGTAGGAGGGGAAAATGATTTTATAATTCGAACAGTAAAACACTCATTAAATTTTTTATGGTGTAATCGACTTTGTGTGGGAATTAGAAGTGTGTTGTTGAGGCATGAATCTGTAGTGTGGCGATGATTATTCATTCGAATGTGTAATGAACTATTGGTTTCCCATAAATAAATAAATATAGTTTGATTTTAAATAAAAATTAAAAATTTGTTATGTTTAGTAAAGATTTATTAAGTTGGACCGCGGCGCGTGACAGGGTTAATAGGATTGTCGCTACTCTGGGTGGACCGGCATCTCAGTCAGTCACATATAATCCTTTGACAGGTCGTAGCGTATGTTCATTGTTTTGTTTGTATTAATTTTATACAAAGTGAATAAGAACGTCACACAGAGAAACGCAATACAGACATTCACATACACGCTACATACAATCGTACTCTAAAAACGGTTATTACAAAAAACATCTGACGCCAAAATTTGGGTAAGTCCATGCAATTTTATTAAGGCCTACGTTGGCCCAGTTTTTACGATCCAATTTTTTGGTAGACAGAAGCGTCGGTTCTGTTATAGTTATTTATTTGGTTTCGTATTTGGGTCGTTTTACAAATCATATGGGATTTACTGGTACTCAGGTAATAACATATTACAAATCGTGACGTTGGGTGGCGTTGTTGATAGGCATGGTTAACCGGTGTTATCTAATCGTTCGTCGGACATAATAATATTCGCTTATGACTTACCTACCTCTTTGTTATTGCGGTTAAAATAGATTGGAATAAATAGGTTTTAAAATAGTTGTTTTGTTATGATAACGTATCAATTTGTGTAATCGTGTAGTCGGGGTTTTTGTACATGGTAGTTGGGGTTTTTTGGGGTTTATATAGTAACTTGGTTGCTGTAACAAACTGTTTGTATAACAGAGTCGTTTGTTTGTGTCTTTGTTTTTGTTTTGGATTGTTTATTGTGTGTTAATTTAGTTATAAAATATGACGTCATCGGTCAAGGAGTTCAGGGCTACTATAACGAATTTAGTGAGATGGTTTTCATGTTGTTTAGGGCTCGTTACACGGGAGGATCGGGTGTTTGCATTAAGGCAAAGAGCTATACAGTTTCCGACAAGAGTAAATGAGCTGCAACAGGCATACCAGGGTATCCTATCGTCAACGGATGACGAAACTATCCTAAAGGCGGTAAATTCTGACTATGACATTTGTATGTCAGTAGTGGACGAGGTAAACGAGGCTGTATCAAAATTAGATACTGGCCCGCAGCTGGCAAGTAGGAAGGGTTCGGAACAAAAATGTAACGAACGGCTGCCAACTTTGGATATTCCTCATTTTAGCGGATCATTGGATGAGTGGACTAATTTTATCACACTTTTTGATAGCATTGTGCACCGACGGACTGACTTATCTGACTCACAAAAATTAAATTAATTACCTTTTAACGTCTATCAGAGATGAGCCCCTCTGTTTAGTGAAACATTTGGACATCACCGATGTCAACTACAGTATTGCCAGGGAGTTGTTAGTGAAGCGGTACCAAAATAACTGTCGCATTGCGGATACACATGTAGCTGCCATTTTAGGTATTCCTCAACTGTCTTCAGTTAACCAGCTGCGGTCGGACCTGCTTAACCCTATTTTGTACCCTATTCCCTGTATCAGAGAGGTCATTTTTATTGTTGCATATTGTTTTAAATAAATTGCCCAATGACGTCAGGGCTCGTTTCGAACAGTTGCACGGAGGCGACTCGGCGTCACATATACATACTTTCGACACTTTAGTGTCATTTTTGGAGGATCAAAGTAGGAAGCTCGAAAATTGACCCGCCGAGCCACAATTGGGACCGTCGACAGCCGCGACCTTGTCTAAAGTGTGGTGGGGGTCACCACCCGGACTTATGTATGCCCATCCGAGAGGATGGTCCTCGGATGACTCATGGAGGTGTGTCTACGGCTCGCAAGGACGGGGGTACGTCGCCGCCGAATCGAACCCAATCGCCCCCGTCCCCAGTGCGACATCGACCTTCTCCTCCCCGCTCACCGCGGGCGAGCCCACGGGATGGTCGTCAGTCACCACCCTCACGTGCCCCTTCCGCTCAGGTAGGTATTGCGGAACTGGCACATTACGCGGAGTATGAGCCTCTGCCCCTTCCTATCGCGGAGCGTCCTCGCGTTAGTCGCGAGTTGAGGGCGGGATCGAGTGGTTATCGCGCGCCGCCGATGGCACGCGCGTCTCGGCAGCCACTTATGCCCGCGTGGGACCCGTATGCTTATACGGGTTCAAGCGTGGGGCATTATGAGCCACAGGAGCCCCGGGGCCAAGAACGGCGCTCAGGTTGGGCCAACGCCCGTTGACTCGTGGCAGCCGCTTCACCAGTCTCTCCACCACCTGTCAGAACAGTTTTGCCCACCGTGCAGGTTCTAGTTCATTCTTACAGGTAAGTTCGCGGAGTCATGGGATTTCTGTACAGGGGTCTACGGGTGGACAACGTCATGGATACAGTCTCGTTTTCCTTTTCCTCCTTGCTCCATTCTAGTATGCGGTATCAACTTGGAGCTGTTGTCCTGAGGGATATTTTAGGTCATCACCCTCAGGTGCCCCTGCCTGGGGACGTGCTGGATCTCTCGTCCGGCCTGCAGTTGGCCGATGAAAGGTTCCACCTACCTGGTCCTGTGGAACTTCTGCTTGGCGCTAATGTCCTTGGATTGCTCGGACTGGACAAGGCCATGTTACTTCAGCCAGGTGGGTTGGTCGCTGTTTCGACTGATCTTGAAGATCCCCCCCCTCCCCGCGTCACGGACTCGACCAGTCGATGATGAGTGCGAGTCATATTTTCTCGCCAATACGGGTCGTCTAAATTCTGGCCGGTTTTTTACTCGACTGCCTTTCTTATCCCCTCGTCCGCGCCTGGGTGACTCCTGGAAAATAGCTGAAATAAGGTTATTATCCATGGAGCGCCGGATGCGTCGTGATAGAGAATTCCGCACAAAATACTTGGATTTTATGCGCGAATACGAATCTCTAGGTCACATGTCGGTTTCGCAGTTCGAGTTGGAAGGCAACAAACATTATTTTGTTCCACATCACACCGTCTTTAAAAATGGTAAGATACGGGTGGTGTTCGATGGTTCGGCGCCTACATCTGTTGTATTTGTGGCTGACATTAAAATGATGTTCCGTCAGGTCATGATACACCCAGAAGATAGGCGGTTTCAGCTCATTTTGTGGAGAGAAAGACACTCCTGAAGACACTTGGCCTCATACAGTTGTGGAGTTTGTTGACCCTCTGCCGGGGTTAAAGGTCTTTGCTGTTGAGCAGGCTGTGGACACTTCACCGAACTTCTTGCTCAATCGGTTCAGTTCTCTCAACAAGCTTGTTGGTGTCATCGGGTGGATTAAGAGGTTTCTCCACAACTTAAAGAACAGGTCACAGCCAAGGACGTCTTCAGTCTTGTCTCCTGAAGAGCGTCAGGATGCTCTCCTCACCTGTGTTTGACTGGTACAGGCCCAGTCGTTTCTAGGGTTTGGCATCCTCTCTTGTTGCCCAAGAGCGGTCATTTTATTGAGCTGCTGATCAGGGACCGCCATATTAGGAACTGTCATGCCGGTCTCAACGCATTGCTGGCTTGTCTGCAGCGAGACTTTTGGATTTTGTCCGCCAGACGAGCAGCTCGGAGCGTCATCTTTAAATGTATCCCTTGTTATAGGTTAAAAGGAACCTTGACCCAGCCACAAATGGGTGACTTGCCGTCCGATCGTGTCCGGCCCGCTCGACCTTTCGTTAAGGTTGGGTTGGATTTCGCGGGTCGGTTTTTGGTGAAGACATCAGGTGTTCGCAATGCCAGACAAGTTAAGGCCTATTTATGCGTCTTCGTCTGTTTGTTTTCCAATGCTGTGCATCTGGAGCTCGTTTCAGCCTTGTCTACGGAGGCCTTTGTCGCATGTCTGTCGCGGTTTGTCAGTCGGCGTGGTCTCCCTCATTTAATTCGCTCGGACTGTGGCACAAATTTCAACGGTGCAGATCGCTATCTGAAGGAAGTCCATCAGTTTTTGTCGGATAATCACACGTATATTGATTCGGAGTTGTCTAAACGGGGCGTGACTTGGATTTTTGATCCTCCCGGCTATCCTTCGTGGAGCGGTATTTTCGAAGCAGCTGACAAGGTTGCCATAACTCACCTCCGCCATGTGATTGGTGGCGTGGTCCTTACGTTTGAGGAATTATAAACGGTATTTTGCAACGTCGAAGCGGTATTGAACTCACGACCGCTTTGACGACTAATGACCTGGAAGCGCTAACTCCAGGCCATTTCTTGATCGGTAGTCCTTTAACCTCCTTGCCTGAATACTCCTTCATCGATGTGTCAGTTAATAGGTTATCGCGCTTTCAGTTGCTTCAACAAATTAAGCAATTGTTCCACCGTCGGTGGTCTACGGAATACTTACATTTGTTACAGCAACGGGTTTGGTGGACGGATAAAACCAACCCCCCGCGCGTCGGAGACCTTGTCCTATTAAAGGAATCAAATTTACCGCCCTTGCAATGGCGTTTAGGTCGCATCGTGCAATTAGTCCTCGGTTCAGACGGTATCCCGCGGGTCGCAGAGGTCATGGGATTCAGTGTTGAAGCGTGCCGTCGCGATACTTTCTCGATTGCCAGTAGATTGAGGCTCTGGCTCGGTTTATCCTCATCCCGACACGGTCTGGCTGGGGCGGGGGTTTGTTTAGTAAAGATTTATTAAGTTGGACCGCGGCGCCTGACAAGGTTATTAGGATTGTCGCTACTATATATTTTATTTATTATCTAATATAAAAATGTGCTAATAACTTCAACGGGTTGTTGTTTTTCAATATATGTATATAACTTATGTACATAATTGATTGTTACTGACTTCTCTCTACGACTCTCGAATATGAACTGATAAACGACAGTCGAACCAAAATGGCGGCCAAAAAATCGATCTAAAACATAAAACGCACACTGGATATTGATAGGGGTTTTTAATTGACAAACGAATTAGTCTACCAGAATTAAGAAAAAACATTCAACTAGAACACCAAATTACATAACTCAAACACTTGAAGAGTCGGCTGGAACTTTTAAATTGAGTACGCTCGGGAAATTACCTAGAATTTTGGTTCCGAAATTATTTTCGCTGTTTTCCCGAGGCGGCGGTGTGTCGAAAACGCTGACAGGAATGCAGAGATTAATGTTATTATCGCATAGAGAAAAATCCTAACTCGTGCCGAAAACTAATATATATATATATATATATATATACCGGATACCGGAGCACCCATTTTTACCACATTGATGGAATGAAAGGCCTGAGAAGAACTGATGCAAAAATTGGTATTTTGGCTTATCCTTCTACAGACGTAGTGTTTTGGCCCAAGTCAGTAATAGCGGTGACCGATTTCAGCCTTTGGTTTGTGTAGCTATAGATCTAGCTTACTATATCAATCTTGTTCACAATATTTAAGGAGTTGTCGTAGAATATCTACTTAGATAACTAAATTTTGCGCAAGCAGAGTCGCGGGCAAAAGCTAGTAATTTATATTTTTAAAACTACATATTTATAAACTTTATTGCAAACACCGGGGGCTATAATTTAGTAAAAACTCCTTTATCACTCGGACCATGCTATTAAAAAGGAGTATTGAAGGCGCCACTGCACTACAAGTACGTATGAAATGATGACGTCACTCACTACGCACACCAAGTGCTAATTTAGTGCTACGAAGCTACGCTACAGAGTCTACGGGACTACGAGGCTGTAACACAGTACGTGCTACGTTGTACGTACGTGAATGTTTGTACATTTGGTTCGTACACTTTTTTTGTACAGTACAGTACAGTACAGTTCGTACAGTATTTTTAAGAATGGTTAGTAATGATACCGATACACAAATAACAATTAAACTTTTAAAACTTTAAGTGAGCGGTACTTGACAACAATTATTATTAGAAACGTACTGAAATCTTAAATTGTTTCATATTCATCATATTCAATAACCCTGAGATACTTACATTAAAATTACATTAACTGATAACCCGAATAAATACCATTTGATTTTGTGGCGTAAAAAGATGCAGTAAGTTGTTTATTTGATGCCAAAAAATCCAGGGGAATTGAAATTGAGCGTCGAGAGTTACTCCGCTGAAGAGGTAATATTAACGGTCTCTTTTTACTGGCTTCACACCTGTTGTGTTGTCGTTTACGAGGCACTTCATGTTCACTTTACGGTTGACCAAAGACATTGAGTGACATTTGTGACTCATAAACAGAAACCCATAATGCATTTGTTATACTACTAGTGGATGATTCGGTTTCATACCTTTATATTAGAAACAATCCTAATGATTTTCTGTTTCATAATTCCTTGTTTATTTATTTAGTAAGCTCTTGTGTCATAAAATAAGTTTGTACAGAAAAGCTGCTTCATACTAAGTACGTAAAAAATATGTTTTCTATAAGGAATTTCAGAGGAAGTCAGGCTAGTACGACGCGATTTTCACTAAGTCACGCGGCTGCGTGGCGGTAGGTACCAATTTTAAATTATTACATCATTCTGTGCCTGTTCAGAGAAATGCAGATGGAAGGAAAGAATGCTTTACTTTACTTTTTATATCAACCATATTATGTATGTAATTTATAAATTGATGAAACCCTTAAAGTAATCCTGACACTAACATAAGTTTATTATTTAAGTTGCTCGTTATTAAACAAAACAAATTCTCTTAACGGTTTATTATTTTTGATTTTTTGGAATCACAATACCTTTAAAGACGTCCCTGTTCTCATTAAGTCCTGTTTTTATCACTGGTGGTAATCTTTGAGCTGAGATAAGATCGCTGTTCCGACAGCAAATTATTACTGCGTATTTATTTTATATATGTACTTTCCGAGCCATTAAACAAAATTGAAATATAAAAAGTTACAAAATATAATATTCGATAAGAAAATAATATTTAACTTCGATATTGCAAATCACGACAAAATGTCTCTCTTCAGCTACCCCTTACCAAAAATCTTCAGCCACCTGGTTGCAACCAGAGGCGGTTCGTGACAATTTTTATTGGGTGTTTACTAAAAAAAACAAAACAGGAATTGCTTAACCGCTAATATTTTATTATTATATTTATAACTTAAATTTATTCGCCTATTCGCGCGCGCATCAACTAAAACATTTGTTGTGATAAAAGCTGCAACAGCGCTCCGGCCGAACCGAAGGCGGGGTCAAGCTGGCGACAGTATTTTACTATACATAACCCAGCAGCGACGCTCCACACTTCACTAATTTTGCATATAAAATTTCCTCAAAATGAAAATTTCTCTTTCACACTCGTTGATTTTAGCTTTAAGTCTCTGTACTGAAATTCGTTTTATATGAGCGCAATTGTTAGAGCTCCACTTAGTGACTTTACTCTTCAGTGCAATTTCATACGGAATGTTTGTAGTGTTAATATATAATTTTAAGTAAAATCTAAAAACATATTGTTTATTAAGTAGTTAATTATTTATGGGAGTGCGTTGCACCAGCGCTCCTTAGGACGAGCCGCCTCTGGTTGCAACGATGCGACAGTGTCTTGCGGTTGGGCTAGCTTGAAAAATTAAATTCCTTGGGATTGAATTTACTTATTAAGACTATTAAGAGATTATTTTTAGACGAATTACACCTGGTCACAAACTAAAACTAAGCAAGGTGCGCACTATGGGTACAAGAGAACTGATGCAAAAACTCTGTTTCTCTCTGTAAATACTAGAACGTAGAAATCATATTGAAAATGCACATATTTAACAATGGTAATTACACGTGTTTGTCCGTGCAGGATCGAAGTTGTGCACCTCGGCTCAGTAGGCAGGAGCACTACCAACAGAGCCACAAAGGCAGGCCATGCAAATATTTTGATTTTTTAATGTAAATAGTAGCTCCTGATAACCAAATAAGTTTTAACGCAAACGAACACGTCAAAATGATATAACACGTTAAATATAATGAAAAAACTTTGTACTGTCTTATGAAAACTGATGTACAAAATAGCATTTTCAGTATCTATTACTATTTACTATGCAGTGTGTGGTCTCAAAACTCTTGCCACAGACTTAATAATATCTTCGTATCTCCAGCGCGGAGTTCAGATGAAATATGACCACGCTAGGACGTGAAATTAATATTTATGTGGTATCTGAGAATAAGGTTAGTGTCTGCGTCTAGTTGAATTAGATTTTTATTTAAAAGATTTTTTTAAATCATATATTAGGTTCAAAAATCTACAATGTGGTTTTTTATACAAAATATCTCTCAGATTTTAGAAAATGGCAACAAAAATGTGGTATAAAAAGTAAGTCCTACTATGATAATTGTTATATACTTCATGTAAATTTAAAACTTTACGTAATTAAATTGTTGTAAAATGTTGCTTTAGAATTATATTGAGAGACAGATGGAGAGATATTTAGTTGCGTAGATCATACAAGATAGAGCTAGTCTTGGTCTTGTGTTAAAGTTGTTGACTTTGGTCTCGATTTTACTCTTAGAGCCTTTCTACTCATAATATTACTATTTGTTGAATTTTTTTTTTTTATACCATACTAAGGTGGCAAGCAAGCTTACGGTCCGCCTGATGGTAAGCGGTCACCGTAGCTTATGGACGCTTGCAACACCAGGGGTATCACTTGCGCGTTGCCGACCCTTCAGAAATCTAATAACTTCTTTCTTGAAGAACTCCATACAGTAGTCCTTGCAGAAAACCTTGGCAGGGAGCTCATTAACAACTTAAACGTTCGCGGGAGGAAGTTTCTCTGAAACCGCACTGTACGCGACCATTTAGGTTCTAAAGTGTGAGAATGAATTCCCTGCCGATGGCGAGCGGTGCGATGCTAGAAAGTAGCCGTGGGGATCATTTCGAACAATTTCTAAACCTAAAGCTAAGTGGGTTCCAGTAACTATTACAGCCGCAAACTTTCAATATGAATGATCTCTGGAATAATATCACCTAAATTCATTACATTGTTCAGTGAATATATCGTAAGAGGAAAATATATTAATTCTAAAAAAAATGTTTTTTTAGTAATTGGTTTAGGCTTAGAAATATACAGCACTTCATAAAAAGATCGGTCAAGTGCGATTCAAACTGACGCATCGTGGGTTTCGTACCACCATTTATGTAATTAACATACAAAGAGAGATCCACCAGTATAACAGATATTCTGTGAAAAATTCAAGTTTCTATCTATTTTGGTCTAAAAGATAGAGCCCTCGTTGGTTGGACAGACAAACAGACTGTTTGTGCTTACTAATAGGGATTTGTTTATACTCTGCATTAACATTTTTAAACTTAAATATGGGTATCCGAACTTCGAATTACCAACCAGTTGTCGAAATTTGCAAATTCTCTTACTAATGTCGTCTCGTATCGTAAAGTAAGCAGAAATGTATTCGATTCAGTTCACAAGCAAAGTAAATATAAAGTTATTCACACGGGTTTATTCTACGTTATCATATTTTTAAGTAAACAGGTGATGCAGTACGCCCCGAGTTGGCAATTTTAAACTGTTAAAATTCCCAGTAGCGGTACACGGGCGTCTCGTTTCAGCTTTATAAAAATATATTGCTTTCAAAGTGTTATAGCAATAATATTTTGGGTAATATCTGCCGAGGCACTAATATATAAATACAATTCTCTTTATTGCACAACCATTTATAGATTTTGGTAAATTTTATACAGGAAAGAAAAAGAATGTAGTACATAATTGTGGTCTTATCGCTAACAAAGCGATCTCTTCTGGACAAACGATGGGGAAGGCAGTTTAAAAACACTTAGTTACAATAGGGTGGAAACTGATCTAAATAAAATCCTTTTAGGACCAGTTTGTTGTCCGACTGTCTATCAGTTTGCTTAATCGTTGTCGTCATTTAAACTTTTTTTTAAATAAAAGCTGGTGAGTTTGTATATTTGAACGCGCTATCTGAAGAACTACCATTTTAGGTTAAAAGATTTCTAGATTTATAAGTTAGGCCGTTTCTCACGGATGCTGCAACCCTTAAGAACTGAGTAGTAACTATAAACGTAAACCAATCTACATTAATTAAATTATATTATTATAAAAGCATTAAAGAAGAGTTAGTATGTTTGAACGCACTAATATCAAGCACTACCAGCTCGATTTGAATGATTGTTTTTGCATTAGATAACCAAGTTTTGTCAAGGGAGGTTATATTCATAAGCTATATAACTTATGGAGCGTACGAGTAATCCTAAACTTAAACCATAATCTAAACTAATTCTGTACTAGTATTATAAAAGCTTTAAAGGTGTTCTCAGAGATATGCGTGTTTGGTCCCGTACCATATTCTTATATATGTTCCGCATGCGGGTACTAGGCACGTTTTTTATACTAATTTGACGGAATTTCGTCACGCGATTTTGTAAGTTTGAACGCGCTAATTATGGAACTACCAGTCCAATTTTAAAAATTGTTTTTGTAGATTAAGTTAGATAGCCCATTTATCTAGGCTTCATAATCTGACTACTTCCCTAAGGAAAAGAGCAGTAAATAAACACGGGTTTGAATAAAAATTTACATTGTTCATTCCAAAAATCGTAAACAAAATTGGTTTGCGCAGTAAATGTAATATGCCTTAACAGGATGAAACGCAATTTGTTAAAAACAGCGTGCCTAGAAAAAAACGTCAAATGAAAAAAGTAGAAATCAGAAAAATAAATCTTGCATCCGTGTAAAAAAAAAAGTTCCAACAAAACTTCAAATATACTGACAAAACGTAAAAGTGTTTTATGTAGACACACTGCGACACTGTTGAGGTAAATTTTATGTTTGCATGGCGTGTAAACAGCGGGAACACAAACACAAACACGCGTGACAGGTGAGTATGTTCTTATTTTTATCAGTTTAAGTATAAGTGTAGAGGAAAAAATTGACAGCTCAAGTTACTTAGCTATTTACTTTGGTCGCATGCATTGACTTAAAGAAGGCAGCCGCGTTTTACCATAACAGGCGCGTATATAATTCACTTTAAGACATTACAAGAGCGTATTTATTTAATTACTGGCCGTTTGGTGTCGTCGGAGCAGATTAATACCACCCCATATCCTCCCGTGGGTGTCGTACGAGGCGACTAAGGGATATACCATATGGTGGGCAGCAGCACCATACTGAGGGAGTATTAAATATCAATCTGCGATCGCCAACCCGCATGCCAAGCGTGGCGATTATTGGCAAAACCCCCAAGCATTGCACGAGAAAACCACGGCCCCTAGTCCCCGGCAGCTGCACTAGTCCTGACTATGGTAGCGGTCAAGGTAACGGTGGGGCAGGGGGTGCGAAGAATCCCCAGCAGAGATCCGGCTACCACAAATACCGACAACTGGCCCTGGCAACGTACAATGTACGCACTTTGAAGAATGACGAAAAGTTTGTTGAGCTGGAAGAAGAAATAGACATGCTGCGCTGGGATATAATAGGGCTATCTGAAGTCCGAAGACAGGGGGAGGACTCGATATTGCTCAAATCTGGCAACTTGATCCGGGAGGGCATACAACTGTCCCAAGATGTTGTCGGGTTAATCGTCCACAAGTCCCTCATCAACAACATTACGACCATCGAGAGTGTGTCGACAAGGGTAGCGTACCTTGTACTCAGAATCACCAAAAGTCATTCTCTGATGGTGATACAGGTTTATGCAACGACTTCGACAAACCCAGATGATAAAATTGAGGTTATGTATGAGGGTATTGAAAAAGCCATACATACCTCCCCAACATGCTTCACTGTCGTAATGGGGGACTTCAACGCAAAATTGGGCATTGGAAATTGCGATGAGCTGAAAATGGGGAAATTTGGAGTAGGGCAACGAAACCGCAGGGGTCAGCGTTAGGTTGACTATATAGAGAAAGAAACCCCACCCCACAGAAAATGGACCTGGATGAGCCCTGACGGTTTGTCCAAAAACTATTCAGCGATGTCTCTCTGATCAATAGAGTGAAAACTGGCAGCGATCACCGCATGGTAAGAGGCATGCTATTAATTTACCTCGAATTTGCAAGATGTCGTTTGATAAGGTCTACGACCCGTCCAACGACAGCCCTCATACAGAACCCCGAACATTTTCAGCTCGAACTTCAAAATCGCTTTCAGCCCCTAGTAGATTGCAAATATGTGGATGATTTAAATGATAGGCTGGTGGAAACTGTCCAAACGGTTAGAGCTAAGTTCTTCCAAGCTCGCCGTAAAAATAGAACACAAAAATTCTCAGATCAGACTCTCAATCTTATGAAGGTGCGGCGCGAAATGAAATTGCAGTCTTCATCTGATAGGTCCGAATACACGCGGCTCAATAGAAAAATCTCAAAAGCCATACGCTTCAACACGTCACGTATAGAAGAGGCTAGAGAGGCTATAAAGGCTCAAAAGTGTTTTCTAGAGACCTGTATATTGGGCAACGACAGTTGACAAAGCTGAAGACCGAAACAGGCAAAATCGTTTCGTCCAAACCTGAAATATTGGGAGAGATCGAGAACTTCTATAGACAGTTGTACACTTCAACTCGTGATTCTGTCAACATCACGGCCAAAGAACACAGAGCCAAATTAACTCGACACTATACCGAAGATATCCCGGACGTCAGCTTATATGAGATTAGAAGACAGTATAATCAGCCTTTTTGCGTAGCGTTAGTGGACTATGAAAAAAGCCTTCGATTCTATCGAGATCTGGGCGGTGTTACAGTCTCTCCAGCGGTGCCACATTGACTATAGGTACATCGAAGTGCTGAATTGTTTGTATAACAGAGCCACGATGTCTATCCGACTACAAGACCAGAACACGAAACCAATCCATCTGCAGAAAGGTGTGAGACAGGGAGTCGTTATTTCTCCGAAACTGTTCACAACTGCGTTGGAGGATGTCTTTAAGCTTCTGGAGTGGGAAGGATATGGCGTCAACATAAATAGCGAGTACATCACTCACCTTCGATTTGACGACGACATAGTGGTCATAGCAGAATCGCTGGAAGACCTAGGCACGATGCTCGGAAACCTCAGCAGAATTTCCCAACAGGTTGGCCTTAAAATGAACATGGATAAAACGAAGGTAATGTTCAATGTCCATGTTGGGCCTATACGGGTTGTTGTTGGGAACGCTACTCTCGAAGTTGTTGACGCATACACATACCTAGGGCAAGTAGTCCAATTAGGTAGGTCGAACTTTGAGAAAGAGGTTAACCGAAGAATTTAGCTCGGCTGGGCAGCGTTCGGAAAACTACGCAAATCTTTTCGTCCAAAATACCTCAGTGCCTAAAGGAGTTATAATCAATGTGTGTTGCCAGTGATGACTTATGGTACAGAATCGTGGTCTCTTACTATTGGCCTCCTAAATAAGCTCAGGATCGCTCAACGAGCTATGGAAAGAGCTATGCTTGGTGTTTCTTTGCGCGATAGAATCCGCATCGAGGAAATTCGCCGAAGAACTAAGGTTACCGACATAGCTTAAACAGTTAGCAAGCTGAAGTGGCAAAGGACAGACCATATCGCTCGTCGAACAGGTAACCGATGGGGAAGAAAGGTTCTCGAGTGGCGACCACGGATCGGAAGACTCAACGTGGGTCGGCCTTCTACCAGGTGGACAGACGATCTGGTTAGAGCCGCAGGAAGCGGATGGGCGCGGGCGGCTCAGGCCCGGTCGTTGTGGAGACATATAGGGGAGGCTTACGTTCAGCAGTGGACGTCTTTCGGCTGAAACGACGATTTATTTAATTTAATACATATAAACACTTTTCATGTGAATGACATACATTAAGAGGAAAATTGTGCGAAATTCAAATAAAAAAAATTCCAATTTCAAAAATACAATGATATTCTTTATGAACTCGCTGGGTTTTAATAAAACGATGGAGTAACAAATAAAGTACTAAATTGTTACTAAAAACAGCGTGAAAATGATCACACTTCGACACGTAAATCACATTTATAAAAGCAATGTGCTCCCGTCGAGTACTGGAGCAATAATAAACGACTCTGACTTAACTCTGAAGTGTATTCAGAAAACATTTCATACATTCGGCGTTTATTCAAACTCATATAAACGTAAATATATTACCCGAGTGTCGAAACTGCCGAGATAAACGTTCTACGTACGGTTCCTAATGTATTTCGGAAGCTATTAGAAATTATTGTAAATTTTATTGTAATTGATACTGAAATAAAAATAAATCAAAACAATATTTATTCAAGTAGGTTTCTGGGTGTTCCTTTTCAATCATAAATACAATCTAAACAATGTTAATTTATGCCGAAAAGAGCCGACAAGTAGTTCTATTTAAAGTAATACAATACTTTGTCAATAAACAAATAAGTATATAGTCAAATTTATGCAGGGCGCAAGGACTTTTTTAAAAAGAATTAAAAATTAATATAAAATTTATTTACTCTACAATAGAGCGTGTTTCTTACATGGAATCTACAATAGAACTGTCTTAAAACTAAGAGCTCGAGAGGAGCCCGGCGAACGCCGTGCGTGTGGTCGTCTGAGCGTTAGTCAAAACAATCCGGCGCCCACGCGCTTTCGTGGAGGTTTAGTTTTGCTGACTGGGTATTTCTACGAACCTGACCGTAGGACCAGCAAGCGTAACTCCTCCCCCCTTAAGTTCGAAGTCATCAGAGGGATTATTTTCAGTCTGATGATTTCGACTCATTAAAATAAAAGATTTATATTTGTATAAAATAAGGGTTACAATGTTTACAACTATTATTATATATAATATTAATGTCCCGATGCTAATGCTATTCACTTTTATCACACTTTTACATTCACTATATTGACTTTCACTTTCACTGTTTCGCAGGTTACGTGCCAGTTGGTGCAGATTTGTTAATTCGGTATGATCCAAATTAATTAAGGTTTTTCTTAATGGTTTTTCTTCTTGAGTCGGCAACTCTGGAAAATGAATTATAGGAAGCTTCTCAAAAATAATTGCTTCGCCTAGGAACTGGTGTTTTTTCAGGGTCAAGTCTTTGATTTTAACTTCGCAGTTGTCATCCAGGGTAAGTATGTAAGTACCTTTAATTATTTCTCTAGACTCTTCTGAATTACAAAATTTTGTCATCATTGTTTCGGTCTTACAATAAATTATCCAGCGATCTTTTTGTATTAACTCTATTTTTAAGTCTTTAATTTCAGTTAGAATTGGAGTGCACGTAGTAGTTAGATTTTTGGAAAAGGTCATAAGTGCTGTAATACAGTTGTCTTTTGTGGATGGCTGCAGTTCGGCCTCGTGGCACAGGTATGTAGCTTTGTTGATCTCTTTACACGGTTGGAGAGGAAAAAGTGCTTTCGACCCTTTCAATATCAGGTAGGGGTAGTTAGGTATGATTAGGGTAGTTTGGTTAAGGGAGTTGGTTATAGGTAACGGTATTACTTTGTAGTACGTGTACATATCCCTTTTAACAAGTGGAATATTAAAAATGAACGTTATCTGACTTTGTTTAGAATAGGCTTTTAACTCTATACATTGCTCTAACATTAATAAATTGTCAACATTTGCAGGGTACATAAGCTTATCTGTTTTTTCAATAGTTTTTAACATTTCTAACAGTTCATCTGGGTCTATTAAAGACTGATGCAATGTTTTTAATTTGCTAAAGGCTATGACATTTTCAATTTCATCCAATCTGATATAGAGCGTTTGGAAATTGTGAAAAAAGAGATTGTAGGTGTTTATTACTTTATTGATATTTATAGCTGTTTTAGTTTCATTAAAATGCTTTCTAATTTCCCAAATAGCTTTATCTAACTGAATGAAATTGTCTCTACTTGAACTAGAGATATTGACAAATGAATCCACCAATTCGGCAATTAGCGTGATCTTTTTATTAAACGCATTCTGTCGTATTTTTACATCATTTATCAGTTTATCGTACCTTATAGCGTCGTCATTATCTAAGTTACCAGTTAATACCTTTATAAGGGAACCCAGAGGGTTTAGAATTCCTCGTTTGAGTCGTTTAGGAGGGATTAATTGTAAAATCTTTTTAATGGTTGTATTCATAAGATGGTCAGTCTGAGTCTTAATATCAGACATTTCATAATAAAATTTCCCTTTAAAGAAATTTGAAACATGTTTGTTTAAATTAGCATATCGGTTAATATTAAATTCTAAATCTTCGTAAATTAAACTTAAATCTAATATCTTAATAATAGTCCAACTATCGTAATTAATAAAAGACTGTCCTTCTTTTATAGGCAGAATACCAGGATTCTTATCGATCCTTTGAAGTTGTAGGCTGCAGGTCTTGGTGGCTTGGGCTAGTAGCAGAAGTACGCATCTGGGAAGAACGTTTTATATCTTTAACTGGTACTCTTGTATCACGTTTTTTTATTAAAATAGGTACGGTATTTCTAATTATTTCACCGGTGACTTTAGCCTTCTCATATCGAGGTTTGTCTTTACTACGCCGCGTATTTACTCCTTTGATAAAGACGTCATCTCCTGTGTTAATGTTAAAATCTTTTTCGCCACCCCGTTTTTCTATTATTTTTTCTTTATTTTGTATAATTTTGTCCGTTAAATATTTATATAAGTATTTGGTTCGTTTGACATGGTCGCTAACTAATTTTTGTGTATACTGTCTGTTAAAATCTACGTCAAAAATACTAGTTGAGTCTGTGTGACCAAAAACTACTTCAAAAGGGGTAAGACCGGTAGTAGAGTGTATTGTTTGGTTATATGACATAATTGCGTAGGTCATTACGGCCGCAGCGTCACTAATTTTCTGTTCGTATTTTGCAATTCGGTAAATTTCTATAATGGTAGAGTGGAAGCGCTCTATTAGACCCATAGAGTTAGGGTTGTGTGGGGTGCCAATGTGAAGTTGGATTTTGTAAAAACTTAGGGTTTCTTTGAGAAGGGTATTATTAAACTCGGTTCCCGGGTCACAGCTTATTTTACTGGGTACACCATAGCACGAAAAATATTTAATTAAGGAACGTATTACTTCAGGAGTAGATCTATTGGGTATATCGTAAGCTTGTCCAAGTTTGCTGAACGCGTCTATAATTGTCAAAAAATATTGGCCTTCTATCGAAAACAGATCCATGAAAATTTCCTGAAACGGTTTATTTTGTGTTTGTGTAAGTTGCAGTTCAGGTTTTAAGGGTTTTCTGTCATATTTCATCTTTTTACATGTGTCGCAGGCGTTAATAATACTAGCAACTGTTAAGTCCATATTATTCCAAAAGTAAGTGCGTTTTAATTTCATAAGCGTTTCTTTAATGCCTCTGTGACAAGTCTTTCCCTGATGATAAGTGAGTACTATTAGTCTTTGCTCGTCCTCGTTTTCTACGTATATTACGCGTTTCCTACACTCATATATTTTAACAGTATCCTTTTTATATAATTTAATAACTGTTTCCGTAAACTGTTTGCGGTGTATATCGTCTTCGAAATAAATAAAATATCTTATTTTAGGCTTAATATATTCTAATAAAAATTTCTTAACTAATTCAGGTTTATCTACTGGCATGTGTACTTCTAAAATCTTTTGCTTACTTCTTGATAGATTTTTTACTGATGTCTCGTTTCTATTCCAAGTAAAAACAAGAATTTGGTTTGGCTTCGTATCTATTGCCTCGTCTAAGATAGGAATGCCTACCGTGTCTACATCTAAGGCAGAGTGTACTGTGTCTGTTTTAGAATGAGCTGATATAGTACTTGAGGATGGACTACGTACTAGTGGAAACTGTGAGCTCTCTGACTCTGAGTCTGAAATCACTATGGGATTGTCGTCACTCCTATTATCTTGGGATCGTTTCTCGTTTTTATCGATGTTAACTTGCATAGAATCACCGTCGTTTTCTAAAGCGTTGAGTTTAATACGTGAAAGGGCATCAGCATTACTATTTTGCTTTCCATTTTTGAAGATAATATCATAATCAAACTCAGCCAATCGCAACTTCCATCTCGTGAGCTTACTATTTGGTTCTTTAATAGAATTTAACCATGCGAGAGGTCTGTGGTCTGTGTATATTGTAAACCTTCGGCCATAGAGGTAGGGTCTGAAGTGTTTACATGCCCAGACTATAGCCAAAAGCTCCTTTTCGATGGTACTATACCGGGTTTCAGCGTCATTAAGGGTTCGGCTGGCATAAGCGATCGGCTTATCGCTGCCAATGGGGCCCTGGGAAAGAACAGCACCAAGTGCGAAATTTGAGGCATCCGTTGTCAGTACGAATGGTTTCGAGAAATTAGGGAATTGTAAGAGAGGGGCATTGACAAGGAGTTCTTTACATATTTGAAATGCGTTTCTAAATTCATCGGTAGCTTTAACTTTATTACCTTTCTTTAAGCAATACGTCAATGGCTGTGTGATTTTTGAAAAATCTTTTATAAACTTTCTATAGTATCCTATGAGACCTAGGAAACTTTTGATCTCTGTCGGTGTTTGAGGCAATGGGAAGTCGATTACGGCTTTTATTTTGTCATCATTAGGCATAAGGCCATCAGCTGTAATTCTATGACCTAGATATAGTACTTCTTTCCTAAAGAACTCGCACTTATCTAGCGTAACCTTCAAATTTGTTGCTCTAAGCCGGTCAAAGATTTTTCGGAGCTTGTCAAGGTGTTCCTGCAAGCTTGCAGAGTAGACAATTATGTCATCTAAGTAGACTAGGCAGTGTATGCCTTGGAGACCACGCAGGACGTTGTCCATAGTCCTTTGAAACGTCGCGGGGGCCGTCTTAAGGCCAAAGGGCATCCTAGAGAACTCGTAATGTCCAGTTTCTACCGAAAAAGCGGTCTTGTGTCTATCTGATTCTAACATTTCTATCTGGTGGTACCCACTGGCAAGATCTATGGTGCTAAAGTAAACAGATTTACCCAATTTATCAAACAAATCGGTGATATTGGGCAGCGGATACTTGTCATCGACCGTAATCTCATTGAGGCGCCTATAGTCTATTACCATCCGGAACCTTTTTTCACCGGATGAGTCAGTCTTTTTCGGGACAAGATGTACAGGGGCACTCCATGGTGAATGTGACTCGCGAATTACGTCATCTTTTAATAATTTATTAACTTGTTTTTCTATTTCGGCTTTCAGTAACGGTGGGTGTCTAAAAGGTCTAATGTATATTGGATCCTCGTTTTTTGTTCGAATTTCGTGTTTGACTTGATTGGTGAATGATAAAGGAAGCTCATCGCAATAAAAAATATCTCTGTATTCGTAACACAGATTTGTGATCGCTTTGCGCTCTTGTTCGTTAGTGTGTTCTAATCGTAATTTTGATAAATTTTGTTTTAGTAATTCGTCTATTTCGAAATCGTTACTGTATTCTGTGTAGTTAAGTTCAATTTCGTTTTCGTTAAACACGTTAGATTTTAAAGGGCGACAAAAAGATATAGTTACTTTATCTTCAGAGGTATTTTGTATAACTGTATCTGCCAGGTAATTAGAACATTTAACTATTGCGCTGGGCATACGAACGCCAAGGCCAAAGTCCATAAAGTTTAATATTGATGTCCCATCTTTTAAGTCTACTGGGACTTTAACCCGAGTTTCTGTACGTTCTAAATTTATTTCATGCGGTGGGCTATATAAAATGGGTATATTTGTATCGCTGGTATGTAATATCTGGTCTTTCATATTGACAGTGGCATTTAATTTTTTTAATAAATCCGAACCGATTAAGCCATCGTAGCGTTTATCTACGTCGTATATATAAAATTTATGTTTAGCTGTGCTTTTGAAAGTTTTTAAAAGGGGTATGTAAATGACTTCGTTGTGGTTACTACGAGCATGGGTACTAATAACTTCAAATGGCTCGTTGTACTTATAGTATGAAAAAAATTCGTTAGCTTTTTCTGGACTTATGAATGATCGAGTGCTACCAGTGTCAATCATAAAACGTGAATTTATTTCGGGGATCTCTATATGGGGTAGTTTAAGAATACCGTTGCAATTTAGGTGTACTATTTCGGTAGTTTGGTTCTCGAGGCTATTGTGTGAAAATTTGTGTCGACGCTTTCACGGTTATTAGCGTCTTCGGCGGAGGTGACCTCTTCTGTAAGGTTATGGGTATCGTCCTCTTCTGAATAATTATAGTCAGGGGGGTAGTAATCGTCTAACTCCTCTAACTCGGGGTAGTACCCTTCGCAAGCTTCTACATCATTGTTATAAAATAAATTTTGGGGAACATAGACCATGTTTTGCTTTACAGGGGCCGCAGTGCGCATTGAAACGTCTGCGTCGTTAGTGTAGTTAGGTTTTTGTTGTTGTGCCCTAAATTGATTTTGTTGACCCATGTTGTTCGAGGCATGGGGCATAGCTTGTCTATTATAATTTGGATTAGCGTTAAATGTAGGGCGGTAACCTTGATGAGGAATACCAAACTTGAATTGGCTTTGTTGGTTGGGCATGCCAAATTTAAAGTTGTTTTGGTGGGGAACACCGTATCTAAAATTACCTTGATTATTAGGTATGCCAAATTTGAAATTACTTTGATTTGGGACTCCGTATTTAAAATTTGGTTGGTTATTTTGATAACCTTGGATTCTGAAACCTTGATTATTTTGCAAGGGCATATTGAATTTGTTCTGGAATGGGGTTCTGATAATATTATTGTTGCGAGGAATTCCAAACGAAAAGTTTTGATGTGGGTTTTGGTTTTGATTTAAAGTTGGTTGAAAGCTTTGTGAATTTTGAATGGGTTTGATATTTGGTCTATTTTTATTTTTAGCATTATACTGAAATAAGAAATTAACTTCTTCCATGACAACACTTAAGGCACTCTCTAACGTAGTACAATTTTTCAAACGAACAACACGAATCATGTCTTCCGGTAGGTTATATAAAAACACATTTAAGGATGTATTGTTGTAAATTATCATTTTGGCTGCCTTTACGCCTTCGTCAATAAGTCTATTTACTTTGGAAAAGAGTGTACTGCGTACAGATTGTATGCGGTTACAAAAATCGGAATATGATTCGCCTTGTTTTAATTTTAAGGACTCTAACTCGATTGCTACACATTCTTCCGAACGTGGATCGCCAAAATGTTGAATCAATAAAGTCTTTAAACCGTCCCAGGTTTGTATGTCTTCCCTTTCACCCAGCAGGGAAGCTGCTTTACCAGAAAGTCTGCTAGTTATAGAGTGAAAGACGTACAGCTCCTGAGCTCCATTATTTGGTGTAACAAAATGTCTTAATACATATTCACTCTTTTTAATAAACAAGTTAAGCAAGTTCTCATCCCCCTCAAATTTTGGGATAAGACACAAAAATTCTTTTGGTATTATTCTAACTGAATCCATTTTTATAATAAATCTAAAAACTTAATACAAAATTAGGTAAAACACAATAAAATCAATATCTGTTTCAATAATGTAAATTAACTTTTCTTATTTTCTTCGTTTCATTTAATGCAAAAATGTTTAAATATATTCTTTAAATAACACAAAATCTTAAACTTAAGTAAAATATAATGCCTATTTTTGGTGCAAAATAATTAAAATCAGATAATGTTCAGCGATTGTGACCGAAAATTATTAAAATTGTATACAGCTACCGGAATAGAAAGGAACAAGACAGGAAGTGAAAAGGTCTACTCACATAAATCTGCTCGTTTCCATGTCCTCCAGATATAAGCTGTCGTCCTCAGGCCGCTACACAGGAGACTAATTTTTTTTTGGTTCGAGGATTCCCGCACTTGTACAGTCCACACAAAAACACGGACGATTTTGACCCGAAATTATCGCGCGTAAGACGGCAAAAGAAACTGGAATCCTACCGGCTGCGCCAGTCAAATTTATGCAGGGCGCAAGGACTTTTTTAAAAAGAATTAAAAATTAATATAAAATTTATTTACTCTACAATAGAGCGTGTTTCTTACATGGAATCTACAATAGAACTGTCTTAAAACTAAGAGCTCGAGAGGAGCCCGGCGAACGCCGTGCGTGTGGTCGTCTGAGCGTTAGTCAAAACAATCCGGCGCCCACGCGCTTTCGTGGAGGTTTAGTTTTGCTGACTGGGTATTTCTACGAACCTGACCGTAGGACCAGCAAGCGTAACTATATACTCTGTATTGAAACACTTAGTAATATAAATAAAAGTTAGTCAGCTAGACGCGCATCACGTAAAGCGTCAAATATGTCAATTGTATGAAGAAATTCAGTTATTTTAGTGTACTATGATATTAATTAGTACTAGAAGGATTACTGTGCAAAATTCCGAAAAAATAAAACTGGCCAAGTGCGTGTCGTACACGCAGTAAGGTTCCGTAGAATGAGGATTATTGTTAGCAAATTATATCAAAACTATTTTCTTTGGTAGAATTTATAAGTCTCTATAAGCGTATTTTTTTTCAGATTTTTATATTCCGTGGTTTAAAAGTTAGCGGGGGGTCTGGGAGGTCACAATTTTTATAACTTTGTAAGCCAATAATAATTAAGATTATTTAAGGAAAAAAGGTGTGTTTGAAACTTCAAATACGTTTTTAAAGCCCTATTCAATGATATACCACATGATGGAGGGCAAAAAAAGATTTTTTTCCTTCGTCTTACTTGCCAGCCTTCATACGTCCCCACTGCTGGGGCACGGCCAACCCTCTTAAGCGAGGGTGATTGGGCCATAGTCCACACGCGGGCCCAGTGAGGATTGTGGACTTCACATACGTCATTTTTTTTTCTTGATGTATGCAGGTTTCCTCACGATGTTTTCCTTCACCGAAAAGCCAGTGGTGTGAATAAATTAATCAGTGTACTTGAGAAATTAAGAAAAGACTCAGTGGTACACGCCGACCCCGGGGTTCGGAACCTCCGCCACTTGGGGCGTGAAGTGAAATTTAAACCCCTCGGCAACCACCGACCTTCGTCGGTTCAATGTAATGTCTTAATACCCTTAAGATTTTTTTCTTTATTTTAATTTTATTAGAAATCTCTATAAAATTTCATTAGAATCTACCCAAAGACGGCAGAATTATAAGATTGTAATAAAGGGGCAGACGGATGGATATGACGAAATAATAAGGGTTTCGTTTTTGCCATTTGGCTACGGAATTCTACTAACTCACGCGATTATTCACTAAGAGGAATTACTTAACGCATTGTTAACGTGGTTATTAAAATCATAAAACCTCGTTTATGCGTTTTAGTAATGTGACACATTGTAGTTTAATATTGTTATTAAAATGATTTTTTAAACTTTTTCTACTTTTTTTTTTGGTTTTGGTATTGTTTATCTTTTTAAAGAAAAAAGACATGCTTTTGTATGTTTTTTTTTGTTATTACATTTGCCTTGCTCTCACAACCCACATAGCCTATTACTGTAAAAGAATTTATGTCATCACATTTTTACGAGCGAGTGCCGCGCTTATGCCCTTCTGTTTTCTTTTGTGGAATTGTGTTCCAACAAAAAACAAAAATAACGGTAGCTATTACTGGTTACTCTATGGACGCAGCCAAAACATTTTGTAAATATTAGCACATATCTCGCCAGCCTTCATACGTTCCCACTGTTGGGGCACGGCCTACCCTCATAAGCGAGGGTGATTAGGGCGTTAGTCCACACGAGGGCCCAGTGTGGATTGTGGATTTCACATAGCACATATGTAGATCAGAAAATAAAATTATGAGCAGAATAGCAAGGCCTGACTGCAACCTATTGCATCACAAAAAACAATGCACGTAGCGAGAGAAGAGCACACACTATTATACATGTATTTAAGCTACAATTAATTTATTATTTACTAACTCCTTAAACTTCTAGTTAAGACAAGCGGTTACTCTGTAAGTACTGAAAATATACAACAATATTAACTTGTCCCTTGATTATTATTTACTTCAACCTGCTGCTGAAAAGATAACGACTATTGTCGTTACGTTGGTGACCCTGACAATTCACGGATCTCATCGTACAGGAAGACGAAAAATCTATCATTAACAGTGAGACCGTGTGAGAGACGCAAATGTCACAAGCGCTTCAGCAAGGAGTCAAGCAAAAAACAAGCAAAGCTAATAGCAGTACAGCCGCCTGTCAGCACTGAAAACCTGCAGCAATGACAAATGCCCTGGCAGCAGTATCACTAACAGCTAGGGTACCGGAATCTGGTTCATCCGTGCCATCCATACCATCCCTTTTATTATTAACTTAGTCGTTCCCTTATATAACCAAACCAGTATGCTTTAAGTAACCGTCACGCCATTTAGTAATACATCACATAGTAACTGACGGAGTGCCAGTTATTGCAAAAGCCAGGCACTCCCGCCAGAGAGGTATAAAGCAGATAAAAAGGGAAATGGGCCAGTTACTTACATGTAGTAGTAAACAAGGACAGAAAATTGTGGCCATGGGGTAACTATAGGCCACTAAACGCGATTACCAAACCAGCTAGGTATCCGATACCGAGGTTACAGGATTTTACCACTATGCTAAATAAAAAAAACTATATTTCCCCGTTTAGATCTCAATCAAGCGTACCATAATATACCTATCAATATCATAAACATAAATTGTTTCCGTAAATAATTTAAAAAAGAAGAGAATGCAATTTACGACCTTGTAATTTTTATTTAATTAAATTCCTAACAGTTTTTGTAAAAATGTTTTTTTCTGTGCATTTTCTCGCTATATCTGCTGTCTCTCTATAAACGGTTCGTAACAGCGGTGGCGTAAAATAACGCTTTAGGATGGCACATAGAAATTTATATTTTATCTAAGTTGTTGACTTTTGCATTGTAGACCTGGTCTAATCTATATATATAAAAATCAATTGAATTTTGTTACTCTTACAAAAACTCGATGGACCGATTTGTTTTGTAATAGTTATTGTTAAAGCAAGATTTATACGTAAGAAAAAAGGGTCAAGTGCGCGTCCAGCGAGGGCTACGAGGGTAAACCGATTGTAATGAAAATTTAGCAAGTTGTTGTGCACACGCCGGGGAAACTTTCCGAGAGGAAAAACTGATCAAGTGCGAGTCGGACTTCCGTTCTAAGAGTAAACTGACTGTCATGAAAAATTATTGTGCACACAACAACCGGGGACGGTTTCTGAATTAGTACAATACTTTCACAGCAGGTGGCGCAGCAGTTATCTAAAAAAAATATAAAATACTAAAATGATAAAATATCTCACTTCATGTCACCGTACTAAATATATAAAAGCTGAAAACATCAAATTTTCGGATAGGATTCGGATTGGATAGAGCTCGTGAAGCACTTTCAGGGTATATTATCAGTATTTAGATATCGTGTGCGGTTTAGAAATAATCGAGTGAGATCACTCGCGTTTCCAACCTGTATAGACGAATTTACGGCCAATATGCAATATTTAAGGCTAGTTTAAACTAACCAGCAAATGCATTGAGTAAAATTGAGACAATCACATGTCCTTTAACAATAGATAATGAGATGCTTGCTAAGCTAAAGACAAGGAGTTAGCCAAATCACAGAATACCTCTAACAAAGTAGTAAAGTAAAAAAAGATCTTGATACCAGGTACAGATATACCGGTTATATGTGAAAAATCCACTTCAGTTGCCAGACCATAACTACTACAGGAATTGAGAAACAAAGTATTCCAAATTGTCTACAGTATAAGTCATCTAAGTAAAAGGGCTACACGTAAACTTGTCAGTAATAAATGCTTTTGGCCATGAATGAATACAGACATAGGGAACCGGTCTAAAACATGTATTCCGTGCCAAAAAAAAACTGCAGTGTCAAATGTGCCTGTATATATCTATAATGTTGCGAAGGAAATATCCGTGTGTGATATTGAAAAATATATCAAGAGTAAGGAGGAGTTAAATTTTAGCATTGAAAAAGTAACTATGACTGAAGACGAGAACGCATTATGATGCATATAAAATATTTGTGCCAAGGCATAAATGAAGCTTTACCTTAAATGATGATTTCTGACCCATAGGAATTGCTTATACTCGTAGAAGGTTTATTGAGTTCATCAAAGGGCGTAAAACAGAAAGCAGAGATAGTACTCTGAAAGTGAACCAAATAACAACGAATTTATGATGGACAACCTATTAGTCACCTTTAATTGTCGGCTGAGTGTATTAAATCATTGTGTGGTTCTGCTGATGTTGTTGCGCTTCAGGAAACATGGTTACTACCCCATGATCTGCCATTTCTGGGAACAATAGATAATGACTTTGGGTTTTCGCATACATCGGCGGTGGATGTAACTGCGGGTCTCGTAAACATTTGGTAATGTAAATTTAACACATTTGGGTTTTTTCCATTAAGTAACAAATTATTAGCGTTAAACCAATTTACAATTTTAGAAATGACATTATTTAATTCATCATAACATGTCTGTCGTCTCTTAACTTTAAAAAGTAAAGACTTAAACTTTAAAAAGTAAAGATTTAAAAAATATTAAAAAATGACATTAGTTTACTTGATTATTTTAGGTCCCATTTGTATACGTATACCAGTTTCATTGCGAAATATTATTATTTTGGCACAATTTTAGGCTTTTTTAAGTGCCGGTTGCATTTTGAAACAGCGCGGCCTAAACGGAATAATTATTACATGTAAGCCGCGCCGGTCAAAATGCCGGGCACAGAACATATAAGTACGTGTAAAGTTCGATTGTTTAACTGCAGTGTATCCTGTGACGAAAGTGATGGTGATGAAGTGTAGAATATCCCGCGTTCTAAAAAACGTCGACTTGTTTTGTCGAATGATGAGGAAGATGACCGTGGTGTATCTCCGTCGTTATCGGGCCATACACCTGCAACTGAGTGGTATCAACCACGTGGTAAGCAGCCCCTTTTAATTCCTTATATTGAAATACCTCGGCTTAAGTCTTATTTACTCCGGAATCAACTTATAAATGATACACCTACTGATTTCCATTCCCTCTTAGACACTGACCAGCTATTTGAAGAATTAGCACGTCAGACAAATATATTTGCCCAACAAGTAAGCGATAAGGGAGGTGTCACTACAGAGAAGTCGAGATTGCGGACGTGGACGCCCACTGACAAGGAAGAAATCAAGCGGTGTTTAGGAGCGATTATCTGGATGGGAATAGTAAAGTTACCGAAAATCGTAGATTATTCGTCTAGTGATAAGGTGTTGGGTCAATCTTTAGCAAAAAAGACTATGAGTCACCGCTTTGCATTGTTACATAGAATGTTTCACTTCTCCAACAACCAAGAGGTGTCAAAAAATGACCGCCTGGGTAAAATAGGAAGCTTAGTAGATTTTTTAAACAACACATTTACATTTCATTTATCTGTTTTTCTGTTTATTCATTTACTCCTGACGAGTGTCTATGCGCTGACGAAAGCATGATACCATTCCGTGGGCGAATCATTTTTCGCCAATACAATAAATCTAAGCGACACAAATATGGCATCAAATTGTTTAAATTATGTACTATTTCTGGCTATACGACAAAGGTGGAATTATAAAGGGGAAAAGACGTTAGATTCAAAGGCAAATACACCTACCAACGTTGTCTTGTACTTTGGTAAAGGCCACACCATGTTCGTGGATGATTAGTATACGTTAAAAATGATTTTTGTTTTATAATTTTCTGATCCTGGCCTGGTCAATACGACAATCTATTGCATTCATTTAATTCAAAGCAAATCATTGCTTTTATACGTGAAATTTTTTTTTTTAAATCTGGTTTAATATTTTTTTTGCTTCATTTAGAATAGATATAACAAATAAATTCCACTTGAAGTAAAATATTTTTTTTAAGTCGTAATCCTGTATCCATCAAAAATCCTAAAAAACCAAGTGGTTACAGAAGTTCATTAGGGCCGCGCCGGTCATATTATATGGTTTAATACGTTGCGTTTGCCATCTTCGGCGTGAACGGGCATCGTAAATTTGGGTCTGCTGTGCTCCTCCACGGCCCAAATAGGTAGATTAGGTGCCGGTCATTTTGATCCACGACGGCGATGAACGTGTTAAAGAAAACATGTTTACTTAAGTGCCATATTAGTAATTACGATAAAACTGTTAACTTTAGAATGCCTCTAAATTGGGACTGATTAGAATTAGGATAACCAAGTTATCTAAAAACTTTAATTAAAAGTTGATTTAAAATATTTTTAAATTGAAAGCAACCTTTACTATACTTATTGCAAACAATTACTACTTAATAGTATAGTATGTAAGGTATATACTGAACTTTTTCTTAGGAACTCAATGGAATTTGAGTAAGCTAACTTTTACTAAAAATACAATTTCTTATTTTTTGTACGGTATCAATAAATATTTAAATGCATGTACATATTAGGCGTTGCACAATTTACTTATCTATTCAATAAACTAACTAACAATTTAAAACAATCACAAACTTTCTCACAGTTGTCAAAATATCCCGCGCATTTTTTAAGCGTTAATATTCTATTGGGGTTCTAATAAATTAAAGATGATTAGGCCGTTTTATCTAGACCTTTCATATTAATCTAGGACTCTATAATAGTACCCCAACCAACATAACTAGAATTATACTTTAAAGATATTCTTTTTCTTTGTTAAAATTAATTAAGGCCGGACATCCGTTCAGAATAAAAAAAAAGGATGGGAGGGTTTGAAATGTCGGGTGAGAAAGTTGCTAGAGAGGGGTGAGTGGTGATAAAAGTGCTGGTCCTATACATTTAGAGCATTCAATTGCCGTCGTTTAAATTGTCGAAACGCTGCCCGACTAAAAGTCCATAGTCTACGCTTGTGGGTCACTAGAAGCTAGAAACCACGTGGAGTTAAACTACAGCTAGATCATGCCACCATTACTGGTTAGTAAATACTTTTATATTAGAAGTGACAGTGAGAATATTGTGTGTTCGTTGTGAAATTCTTTAGGTTGTGTTTTAAAAATATCTAAGTTAATGTTAAAGCATCGTAATGACGGGTTCGCCTTTTCTCTCAGATATAAATTTATGGTACAAAAGAAATCTCAATTACCTTAATAGGAAGGAATATATCAATAGACTTTGTTCGAGGACATTTTTAGCTACGTACAGCAAAACCTTCAATAAAAGTAGAAGTGGGAACTAAGATTATACCAGCCATAATAATTATATAGCCCACTAAAGAGCTAGGTCTGCCAAGAGATACAGTAATTACTATATGTAATCCATGTCCATGCTTACCGGCGTTAGTAGGGTTTTACTTTTTTGGCTGGTTAGCTAGTGTAGGTGAGCGTTGATGTTCATCGTAATGGGTCGCCCCTTAAACCTACTTTCAGGTCGCAAGTCCTGAACACAAAGCTACCCAGTTTCCACTCTACAAAGCGAATGGACTAAGCATCCGTATGGATTTTACTTTCAAATGTGGAAGTAGCGAAAATTAGGGTTCCTTTGCGTAAGGATGACAGAAAAATCATATAACTCTTAAGTAACTATATCCTTTGTTTCTGATATTTGCGTATTTGCTTTGTATATGTGTTTTGTCAGTACGACTTTAGAAATGGTGAAAACTCAAAGTAGGCATTATTTATGATCGTAGTTTTAGCTGTATTTATTTTCTTGATTATCTTCGTTAGGTTTATGTTGTGTACTATTGTTTGCTATATTACTCTGACGTACCTCTAAAACAACTAGGTTTACTACTTTTTTAACACAACGGTTTTCGGGCCCTACCACTTTTGACGATTACGCTTGGCCAAATAAGATAGTTATCTACATCAATATTAATCATTAGATTCTTTTGATCTCTCTCGTTGAGTGAAAGTGGGCAGCGAGGTTGCATAGAACATTTTATTTTATTATATTTTTCTATTTTTGAAGTTTGTAAGGGGGGGGACGTTACACCACCCTTAATACACAAACTACTAATACATACGTTAAAGTTAGCGAAAAAATCTTTTATCTTGTCATACAAAATACCTGCTCCCTTATATTACGGAGTCGTAAGGAAAACCGTTTTTTTTGTATTTTCTTAGAACACAATTCCAGAAAAGAAAACAGAAGGGCATTAGCGCGGCACTCGCTCGTAAAAATGTAATGACGCAAATTCTTTTACAGTAATAGACTATGTGGGTTGTGAGAGCAAGGAAAAATTAATAATTAAGAAAAGTAAAATAAAGTAAAATAAATATTCACATTACCGAAACCGCAAAAAAAATTGGTTTAAAACTAAAGAATTTAAAAAGAAATAGAGAAAAGATTTTGTTCAATAGGGAAATAGTAGATTATCAAGTGAATTTAAATGTGAAGAGATTTTACAAAATAGCAAGCTATAAAAAAATAAAAACATCTGACAGCAAGCACACTACAATTTTTCATATAAAAGTTATTTTTGTGCTGTTGAACCAAATTTTTATACGGTAACCTCCTTTACACCAAAACTTCAATATGATGAAAAAAGTTAATATAATGAAATCTAATAGTTTTTTATATGTATTTAACAAATACGTTGGATTTATTATTTTAAAAATAAGAAAGATTTACGTTTAATATTAAACACAATATTTTACGGGGTTCTTAACGTGATTAACCGGGGAAATAAGCTCCCGATTCGGTAGTGTTGCAAGCACCATGATTGCGAGATGACTGGCGTACTTGCGAGTTTGTACTAATGTAAGTCTATGGGCAAACATATCTATCTACCCTCTTTCTTTTTGTTACGAAACTACTAGAACTAGAACAGTAGAACAGTATACACTCACTGTGTCACTGTGTATTATTATTACCGCCCAAGTGCGTAATGGACGCTATTAAGAAGCTGATAACGGTGCAGTAAATGCTGCTTTATGTGCAAGTGTGTTGAAAAAAAAAAACAAATCTGTAAAGTAAAAGGCACTTACGCGGTTATTGTCATTACCGTACAAGTGCGTAATGGACGCTATAATGACGCTGAAAACGGTGCAGTAAGGCTGTTTTATGAGCAAGTGTGATTTTGTTTCAGGCTATATTTGTTAAACTGATGACGATAATAAACGTCCCTTCCATGGCTCTTTGTAATCGGACAGAGCCCAGTAGGTCAAGCTGTCACCACTTAAATATTTCACTGTACTAAATATTAGGCGCCCGATCGTGCAGCTAGTCTGTGTCCTCTGAAGTCTGTAATTAAAAGTCTTAGATAAAAAAATGTTTACATGAACCCGTAGTACGAGTGTCTACCAATAACTTAATTACTATTTAGCTTTGCTGAATATAAAACGTACTGAGTGATAAAACGTACCCTCTCTGAGATAGCTCTGATGTTTGCACAGCTTCACCGCAGAACAATTACCGACTGTGGAAGCTGCATACATTTGCACACTCGCCTTGCAAATGAGCTAACTGCATTTAACGTACTTAATGAAATAACTACAACTCATTTTCAAGTCTTCTGTACTATTTTAGTATGTTTTTGCCTTCTATGTTAAAGCATTTACACAAAGTTTTTTTTTAATAACCATGCAATAACAATTACATAACTTGATGACCTTAACTTTAACTTGATGGTCATTGGTCAGGCCTCTGTCACTCAGCGGTTAGCTATTTAAATTTTTCGACTACTCGGTAGCTAGTTGAATATAATCTGTGCCCTCTGTCTTTATTTAGATGTAAGGTAGTTATTTAGACTGTTGCTAGGGTCGCGTAAGTTTAAGAATTTCAATATGGCGATATACTCCTGTAGTTTGCAACAACCGTGGATAAACCAGGCCACAAGCGCACTCCGGTGGTATCTTGGTGGTTGGAGTGACTCGATCCGTGCTATATATAACTAGGTACGAGCCGTACATATAAACTGAATTGCTCCAGAGAGAGTAATTAAAGCTTTGAAATTTGTGTTTAAAAAAAAAACTCGTAGCATAGTTATTTTATTTTTGGAAATGAAATATAATTGTATAATATTAGAAATATATTATTTACTAATATTAGAAATATATTATTGACACATAAACCATATATTCACACACTTAATCAAAGTTAACAGGGGCTGGAATTTAGAATTTAATCAAAATATTTTCGAAGAAAGAGAAAAGACATTTAGCCCAAAAGTAATACAAAGTATAACAGTTACAAAATTTTGATTTTTTGAAAACTTGGGTCGACAACACGCGAGTAATCCTAATGCCCTTTGTTGTAAAAAGCTATTCGTTTTATACCAAGCTATCAGATATTGTAATATCTAGTGTTAACTCTGATATTCTGGCAAATTATCATAACAGTGTTTGTCGTTCCCGTACAAACAAACTAAAACGTCAAGAATTTCACATTGTCGCAGTTATATCAATATCTCGGGCATGAATATGTAATAAGTTCTCAAACGTAATAACTCGAATTCAGCATTTTATCTTTGTACTATGCTTTTGTTCGCGGCTATGCTTGCATTGCGGTGGGATTCCTCTACGGAAATTCTAACGGGGTTTAACTTTTCTGTATCCCAAAAATGTCTCTCCGTTCCGCTGTCGCGACGTGAAGGAATTGTGCCGTGCATCAAGAACATCCGCAAAAAAGAGAGATTGTGTGCTCCTTTATGACATAAAGAATAAACAGCTACTTCTACTGCTGACTGCTATAGGTGACTACCGAAATTGTGTCGTAAGAAAATTTGCTTTGTGAATTATAAACATTGTCTTGAGTTTGGTTTGTGTCTAAGGAATGGCGGCAGACTTTTATTACGTTAACATAGATGACCGTTAAAAAAGCTGATGTTTTCTTTTTCTTATACTACCAAGGTTGCGAACAAGCTTGCGGTCCATCTGATGGTAAGCGATCACCGCAGCTAACGTGCTCTTGAACTGGGTTTAGGTACAAGGGTCATTTGAGAACAGGATTTACCAGGGTACATGTGAGCTCCAGTATTTAACTCTATTTTACTGTGTGATTTATATTTTAAAAAAAACCCCGGCTAGAAAAACAGTTTTTTTGCATATACAAATATAATAATAAAATTATTATATAATATTTTCTTTTCCATCCGACCCGTTGTACAAACTTTTTCAAAAGTTAATACAATAATTATATTATAAGGTACAAAATTTTGTAATAGAAAGATTTGCCACAACAATTCTTGTAGTTGTACGAGAATAAAGTTCTTTATGTTCCAGTGGTGAGTACTTACAAGTATGTTACCGCAATTATCGAGTACAGTAGAGTGCAGGAAACGGTATAAAGTGAGCTGTGCTAGTCCCAAATGCTGTTTCCAAGCAGAGCTATAGCATAGTATTTTTCCTTTAGAAGCTTTGAAATCTTGCAGCTTTTTCCCGGAAATTGCAAAAATCGCATTCAATCAATGTGATGGTTTCAAGACACATTGAAGCTCTTTTTAAATTAAGTTATTAGTGAGATTTAGGCGATTCATTTTAATAGGTATAGGTGAATTTTGCTTAAAATTTATGCCACCAACCAAACCTTTTTATTTTAGCTCAAAATAGTGCAGTGAACAAAACTTAGTATAACATAAATATTTATAATTTTTTCGGGTAGTAATCTTTTTTTGTATAGAATAATGCAACGCAATTTTGAAGAGCATTATACAGATTAGAAATATCAAACTTCAACTTCAACCAACCTTTTATATATTCTTTAAAACTAACGCAATTATTAAAACTTGCTACAATATATATGTTTTGAGGGTAGGCTGTGGAACAAAATGTAATGAATGCTGCCATGGGATGTAAACGAAGATATGTTTTACGCTTCTGACGCTGACTCTGTCATTTCAATAAATTGTAATCTTGACTGCCAATGACGAAACACGTTTCTTAAAAAGTAAAAAATGCCTCTATGAAATTGTTATGCCTCTTCAGAACTAGGTAAAGACTACATTTAAAAATATACATACCGCGGCCTAACCCAAACTAAACTTTTGATAATTGCAGCAGTTTGGACTTAAATAACAAGCATTGAAAAGGCAAAACTTGTGTGTGTACTTCTATCCAGTATAAATACGATCCATAGTTGACGGTAGTTGCTCTGATAGCTGGTGTGTCCTGCAAGGCTCTGCGCTGTCTTTTAAGCTGATCCTACTAAATATCAATGGCATGTTGCATGCCCATGAACAAACTACATAGCTATGGAGATGACAGTACCGGAGTAAGGATGAGTGTTTACATTTAAAGAAATACCTCTTTGAAAAAATAAACACAAAAGAATCACGTCTTTAAGGAAATACCTATTAAAATAAACGCGTCTTTTAAGAAATACCACTGTAAAGAAACAAGCTTTAAAAGGAATAATAATTGACATTCAAAGAAAGCTTCCACACTAAAACGACTTATAAATTTAATAACAAAATCAAAAAAAGGAACAAATTGTTTCATGGTTAAATATAGGGGATTTAATAATAAATATTTGTGTTTTTAATTTTGAAGATTTGTTAAGTTTTAACCAAAAATCCAGTGTCTTATGAAAAATGTTGCACAAAACAAATGTAGCTCATATTAACATTATAATATCACCAGCGAAGGAATAATTATGAACTAACTAATCTTTACAAAGATCTATTCGTCAATATATTCTTGGGGATTTGTCGTAATCGTCTTGCCTGTACTACGGCTATGTATGTCTCACTAACTTCTATTAAATTGTTATATAGTTTGATGTGACCCTGTGTTGTTTTTATTTAAAATAGGGGGTTGCGTTTTAAGATTAGAGACACAAAAAAACGTTACCTAATTAAACTAAGACTTGAAAGGTGTTATTGAACTTTCACGTTTTTTTATTGGCACTCTACATAAACGTTGAAACGTTCACAAGATCCCAAAAATTTCTACTGTGAAAATTTTGGAAATCACAACGGTCATCATAGGCCTGCGGATCTGAGGGTCGCGGGTTCGATCCTCGCACAGGACAAACATTTGCGTTTATTTTAAGTCTTCGTGTCTTCTAAGTAACCTATAATATATATAATACGTATATAAAAAATAGGTGTGTAGGTATTTGTATGGGTTGTTTGGTATCCATAACACAAGCTTTGATAAGTTTGAGAACATATGGAGCTGTGTAATTTCTAGGAATGATTTATTTATTTAACTTGATGTGTAAAGTTAGAGATTTACAATTACGCAGCACAAATAACAAACCACATATAAGTTGTATAAAAGAACATAAAATCTTCTTTTAGTTCAGTCGCAGTTACATAATAAAATATAAGAAGTAATATATAATATACAATAAAATAATAAATAATAGTGATTAGTAGTAGCAGTTTTGAAACTTTGCACTGTTACAATGCCCGGGGGCCATTTAAATATTACGCAAGCAGAATTTTAGTAATTTTTAATTCCCCTCTCCCTCTTGTCAACAATAGTAAGCAAAGCTCTTACACTCCTCTGCTATGCTTACGTAAGCATGAAATATTTTTTATAAAAAACTGTTCAAGATTCTATTTTGTTATTCATGGTCGACTATCTATAATAGTTATATGATATAGCGTTTTAAGTAATTTAGCAGGTATAGTACAATATATGTCTATGACTTAGTTACAATCTATTAAAATGTTTTATTTACAGTTAAAGTAAATTAGTTTGAGAAAACTTTCAGCTAATGGCAAATGTCGACATCAGAGTTATAAAATGCTCTTAGCCACCATTAATAATTCTTCAATTTATTTTTTGTTTTTGTGGATGTAATAGGTGGAACATTATGAAATTTCAGTATGATTACAGTAAGCATAGACTATATGTCAGCTCTGTGGCTAAGTGGGTTATGATCTGACTGCTGAATCGAAGGGCGTGGGTTCGATTCTCGCACAAGACAAACATGTATAATATATATGTATTTACAATAAAAAAGTATATATATGGATTTGTGTTCGTTGTCTGTTATCCATAGCACAAGCTTTGCTTAGTTTGGGACCAGAAGGAGCTGTGTGTAATGTCAAAGAATATTTATTTATTTATTTTTTGATATAAGTATAACATTCATTACACACTGCATACTCCTAAAAGGAAAAATTTAAAAGTATATGATGTGTTTAGGTATTAAAATTTTAACACTGCCCTTCTTTACATATTTAGGAATTTGTTGTTGTTATCTCCGCTGCAGGGCATATGCCTCTCCTTAGTCACCTTTTTTAATTACCAAAAATTTAAGCTGGTGGTGCCTAAGTGGTGTCGGTGCCTGCCTCACGTGCTAATAGCCTGGCGTTTTAACATAGTATGTACCAAAGAGTCTTTATCTAAATTCCCAAATAAATTGTTCAGTTATTTAGTACCTTAAGAAAAAAATGTATTTTAAGTCCATCATTGACCGAATCCCATGCTCACGCCCAAGATGAGGATAGGCCTGTAATCCAACAGTGGTAACAATACGAGCTTTCATATATATCATTAAACAAATTAATGACTTGCTGTACCCATAAATACTTTCATCCATACCAAAAATGTTAACTTTATTAAAGTTTTCCATCAGCGTTATTATTTAACATTTACACTATAAATTTGTAGAACACACAATCGAGTTTGCAAACAAAATTCCTAATAAATTTCCACTTACTTATATTATTGATACACTTTTTACATATAAAACAGAATAGTAATCTTTTGTCAGTCATAATAATATTTATTAATGTGTATTTAATTAACTTAAACTTGACCTTGGGTTGTTTGTTTGTGTATGTATGTATGTATGTTTAAATACAATTGATATTGTTTCTCTTTTGTTCTGTTGTCCGTCATAGACTTCGAGGTATGTAATCTGCCCTAAAGACTGCGCAATAGCCTCACAAAATTGGCCACACATCTTTTCTCTTTCTATCGACTTCCGCCATTTTGTTTCTTGATGTTTATTAAGACAAATGAGAAAGAGACCAGAAATCTTTGCTTCGCTTTGTCTCCTCTGTCACACTTTTGTGACCATTTTTTTCTCAGCATTGCGCAACACAAATGCGCTGGCCAGTCCTGTATGTCTAAAGTGCATCATAATGCATCTGTGACAAATTTTGACATGTTTTTTTGTTTCTTCTTCTCGTAGGCTTGTTTTTGAAGCGTGAGTTACTAAAACTGTACATACATATAAAGTATGTGTGCGTTAGTGTTATGTTTGAACAGTTACGACCCAATTGTCCCAATCTAAGTAGTCGTTTTAATGCCTTCGTTCAATTTTAATATTCTCGACACACCTTTCACGTTTTTTGGGAAACCCCGGTGCGTCTTCAAAATAATAATTATTATTGGATATGTAAAGAGCCTAAATACAAATCTTTTAGCATATAATACTTTTCTACTATCCGTATTGAATAATTATATAATTATAGTGTGTTCTTAAACAGTTTTTTTTTAGTTTTAATTTAGACATGCAGTGAGTGGCCTGAAACTTGCCATGGACTTTTATATCTTCGTATCTCATGATCGAAATTTGAATAAGATATGGACGTGGAGAAAATATTTATGTGGTAAATGAAACTAAGTTCGGTGTCTACGTGAATTTGATTTTTCTTAGAGCTCTGCCTCACCGGGATGCCATGGCGACGTCGCCAGCTACATATCCAAATAATTCATATAGAAATGTATCGGCTCTCACTCACTTGGCGATGCTTTGGCAACGTCGCTAATTTGGAAGCGTAGCCACGATTTACGGCTCCCTACGTGGCGACTGGGTGCTCTGGCAGCCTGGCTACATCGCCACTAAAATGAAATGAATGAAGAACCCGCAAAATGTTTCAATAAGTAAAATACCATTTTAAAATAGTTAGTGTTGGCCAAGGCTAAGGCCAAATGGAACTGGTAATCGATTTTTAAATAAACGATGTTTAGTTTTCTTTTTGCATAAGTTCCTTAGAGTTTGAATTAAATGTACCTACTAGAACTTTATAAGTCACTAAGTGTTATTAATTATTTTTAAAATTAACAACTTTTAGCTGTCGGTTAAACGTCTTAAACGAGGAAACACAGGAAGAGTTGTTCGTGAAACTTCTCGAATTCAGAAGCAGCCATGTACGGCTGGTGCGAAAAGTTTAGCCGGTTCTCCGAATGTAACAAAACTCTATTAAGAGTGTAACTTTCCTGAAGTTTCATTTATGTATAGCTACTAAACTTGAACGGAGATAAAATCTTATTTCCAGTGAAGGATTAGGGACGAAAAACAAACGCCTTCTATGCTGCTAACTAGGACTACGTTTAGATATTTTTTATTTCCTTTTCGTTCATAACGTATTTCAAAAATGCTTACGAAGAAAAGTTTATCAAAAGCTATGCTTAGAAAATCAACAAAAACATTTATCCCATCTAAACCTGCTAATAATTGAGATGCAAAAAATAACTCCTAAAGCAGACTGACTCGTATAAAGGTGGATATGGTTCGCCTTGAAGTCGATTGCCAAAAATTTGTAGAAAACATAGGTTAAAAAGTTGCCAGTATGTCTGCATTACGGCCATTGGCAATTGACTTCAAGTCTTATCAAGCATGTTCTATAAATAAGTCTGCTTTAGGGGTTTATTTTTTACTTTTCAGTAGATTTGAAGAAGAATTAATGTTTTTGACACAAAAAATTTGTTTATTTTTTTAATTATTAGCTGTCTAGGAAACTACAAAAATCAGTTTTACCACATATTTACGGAACCCTAAAAATAAATTATTTTTCATACATGATGAACCTCCTTATAAGAGTTTAAATTACTTTTTACGGTTTGGCTGCGTATGTATTGCCTACCTCTTAAGGACAAACGGACAGATATGATAAAATGGTGATGACGGAATCCGTTTTTGCCTGTATGGAAACAAAGTCATGATTGCTGATTACTATTTATTAGGCATGTACTGAGTTTGTTGCATAAGATTAAGTATTGCGCGGTGGTACGGAACTCTTAGTGCGCAAGTCGGACTCGCACTTGGCAGGTTTTATAGTGTCTTCTTCAGTGCTCACATTTATTTATTTATTTATTCTTTTTGGATAAACAAAAGTGTACAGTGGCGAGCTTAATGCCAAACGGCATTCTCAAGCAGCTAACCACAAGCTTAATATATAATTTTAAATGGTGGTGCAATAAAACTAGGCTTACTAGCAGATAAGTAAAAAAAACAAACAAAAAAGAATAAATAGTTAAAATTAAACCTATGCTGATATTAATACCATGATGTTTGTACTGATAATTTGAGATATTTATCTAAACACATACATAGACATACATATACATAAACACATATTATATATAGATGTACTTACATGTATATTAGATCACATTGTGCACAACTAATAAAAATATATATTTAAGTTGATTTAAGTCGAGGGAAAATGATTTTATAAGTCGTTACTGTTCGACTCTCGAACACTCATTAATTTTTTAATGTGTAATCGACTTTGTGTGGTAATTGTAAGTGTGTTTTTCATGCTGTGACGATGCCATAATTATGCCTTAACATTTTTGCAATACAATGTTTGTTTTTATTCAAGTTAACGCGAAGATTTTCATTAGTAAACAATTTTCAATAAACGTAATACCTATAGCAAAATGCATCTTTAAATTAGAATGGCGCGTTCATATATTCAAGTTTTTACATTACATGAGAAGTTATGATTTATTTTATGAAAGGTTTAAAGCTAACAAAATATAAGTACAAATGACTAAAATGTAAAATATCAAGTTATGAACTTACGATTCATAGATATCAACACAGAATTATTTATAAATGTAGGTAGTAATCTAACTTCCGATTTATGAATTCGGACTCAGACAAAATAAAGTTGCGTTAAATTTTGAACCTGTGGCGCGAGAATGAATGGTTTAAAGCTAACTATGATTGGGTGTTTGATTGGAACTAAAGTTGATTGGAGAATTTTTTAAAAGTGTTGATTGGTGGTTTGTTTGAACGTAACAATGTGTTTGGTGGTAGTTTTAAGACGAGCGCTGATTGGGAGTTTTATGATGTTGAATATAATCGCGAAAGTTTAAGTTACTTAGAACTTTTATAATATTGAAAACACCCGCGAAACTTACCTAAGTGAGTCGTTTAACAACCATTAGAATAGCCTCATACACTAAATATTCTAACAATAATAAAGGGTAGTTGTCTTCGTTTTCACCTATTCTGTATAATGGTATGACGTGTTAGTTTATTTGAAATTACCCGGGGTTTGTTAAAACTTTACGAATATTTAAAACATAATATTAACATTCTATTAGTTTAGGATAATTAGACCGTTTTATCTAGACCGTTCATATTAATCTAGGACTCTATAATAGTACTCCAACCAACATAACTAGAATTATACTTAAAAGATATTCTTTTTTCTTGTTAAAATTAATTAAGGCCGGACATCCGTTCAGAATATGAAATAGGATGGAGGGGTTTGAAATGTGGAGTGAGTAGGTTGTTAGAGAGGGGTTAGTGGTGATAAAAGTGCGTGGTCCCATACATACAGAACATTCAATTGCCGTCGTTTAAATTGTCGAAACGCTGCCCGAAAAGGAGGAAATCATAGTCTACGCTTGTGTCACTAAACGCAACCACGTGGGGTTAAACTATAGCCAGATTGTACCACCATTACTGGTTAGTAAATACTTTTATACTAGAAATTACAGTGAAAATATTGTATGTTCGTTGTGAAATCCTTTAGGTTGTGTTTTAAAAATATCTAAATTAATGTTTAAACATCCAATTAACGGGCCCGCTTTTGCCGGTTAGAAATTTATGGTAGAAAGAAATCTCTATCACCTTAGTTGGATGGAATATATTGATGGACCTTGTTTCTACGACTTTTTCAGCTAGGTAAAGATAAATATTTTATAAAAGTAGAAGTGGAAACTAAGATTATACCAGCCATAATAATTATATAGCCCACTAAAGAACTAAGTCTGCCAAGAGATACAGTAATTACCAAATGTAATCCATGTTCATCCCTAGAGGCGTTAGTAGGGTTTTACTATTTTGGCTGGTTAGCTAGTGTAGGTGAGCGCTAATGTACATTGTAGGGGGGCCCCTTAAACCTACTTTCAGGTCGCAAGTCCTGAACGCTGAGCTACCTGGTTCCCACTCTACAAAACGAATGGGTTTAGTTATTCGATGGATTTTACTTTCAAATATGGAAGTAGCATAAATTAAGGTTCCTTTGTGTAGGGATGACCGAAAATTATATAAATCTTTAGTAACCGTGTACTTTAGTTTTGATATTCGAGTATTTGCGTTGTTTAGTTTTGTATTGACTTTAGAAGTGGTGAAAACTCAAAGTAGGCATTATTTATGATCGTAGTTTTAACTGTATTTATTTTCTTGATTATTTTCTTTTACGCTTATTTTGTATACTATTGATTGTTATATTATTCTGACGTGCCTCTAAAACAACTGGGTTTACGACTTATTTAACACAATGGTTTTCGGGTCCTACCACTTTTGACGATCACGCTTGGCCAAATAAGATAATTATCTACATCAATATTAATCATTAGATTCTTTGGTCCCTCTCGTTGAGTGATATTGGGCTCGAGGTTGCCTAGAACATTGTATTATCGTATTAATCTATATAAATTGTTAAAACAATGCATGAATCTGTAGTGTGGCGATGATGATTTTTTCGAATGTGTAGTGAATTATTGGTTTCACCTAAACATATAAATATATTTTGATTTAGAATAGAAATTTAAAATCCATTCTTTCTAAAACTAAATCTATTAAATTTTGACAACTACTTAGAGTAATATATTATGTTATAATAAAATGTGCTAATAACTTCAACGGGTTGTTGTTGTTCAATATTTTTTTTATACCACTAAGGTGGCAAACAAGCTTACGGTCTGCCTGATGGTAAGCAGTCACCGTAGCCTATGGACGCTTGCAACACCAGGGGTATCACTCGCGCGTTGTCGACGCTTCAGAAATCTAATAACTTCTTTCTTGAAGAACCCCATACTGTAGTCCTTGGAGAAAAACCTTGGCAGGGAGCTATATCTAATATACATAATTGATTGCTACTGACTTTTCTCTAACCTTTCGAATATGAAATGATAAACTATGTACAGTTATTACCAAAATGGTGGCCAAAAAATCGGTCTTAAACATAAAACACACAGTGGATATTGATTGGGGGATTTTAATTTACAAACGAATTAGTCCACCAGAATTAAGAAAAAACGTTTAACTGGAACACCAAATTACATAACTCGAACACTTGAAGAGTCGGCTGGAACTTTTAAATTAAGTATGCTCGGAAAATTACCTAGAATTTTGGTTCCGAAATTATTTTCGCTATTTTCCCGAGGCGGCGGTTTGTCGAAAACGCTGACAGGAATGCAGTACATTTTCATTACATAGACTGAGATTAATGTTATTATCGCGCAGAGAAAAATACTAGCTCGTGCCGAAAACTAATACATATATGTACTTTTTTGTCTGTGTAATAAGTTTGCGTATATGATTTATTAATCTCATAAGGGAGTCGTTAATTAAAACATTGTATCCTGCTACCGATGTTTTTAGGGTTCTGTATCTGAAAGGAGAAGCTGAACCCTATAAAATCGTTCTCGTGTCTATGTATCTGTTTAGTAGAAACTTAAAACATGCGATGTCTCGCAATTACGTACGCAGTAAAACCATATTCATTACTGGAGTATTCCACGCGTCGGCAAATGTGTGTGGAAATCTATTACAGCCAATTAATTAATTAAATTTAAATTATTAAAAAACAATACAATTTAACACTTAATATTACAAAGTACTAGGAGTTTATTAATTGAGAATAATATTTGTTGAAGCTCAAAGTGAGCGTATCGCTTTTAAAGCAGTATATCTGGACTAAGGTGGCTTTATATCCTATACGTCGTAAATTACCAAATTTAAAGTAATAAGCGGTAAAAGAAAAGACCTGGGACAGAATAATATACCCCATTTCCAGTTACTGACTAACTGAAGTAAGTCAGTATTGTGGAGGGGTCAAATTTACTATATGCTTTGCACCACGTTATGTAAAAAGAAATATAATACACAATTTTTTGCACTCCTGGTACTTTGTCCCATTATGTGTTCAATTCTGTTTTTACCTGTCACGCAGAACAAAGTGGTTGTATGAAAAGTCAGTACCTACCCCACATTATAATGTGGGTGTGTATCCAGCCATTGGTTAAAGGTTTTTTGGAGATGACAATAATGACCGTGCAGAAATATATTATAAAACAGTTACTGATGAATAAAAGTATACTCACTTAACTTACCAATATTATTTATACGAAAGTGCGTTTGTACGTTTGTTGGTTTGTTCCACTGTAACTTAGCAACGTCGCAACAAATCGACGACATTTCTTACACAGAAATGGTTTTAGGGCCTGAGAGTAACGTAGGCTACATAAGCTTTCTCCCAATGGGGGTTTACATATTTCGAATATTTTATTACCGAGATATACCGGAGCACCCTTTTTTACCATATTGATGATATGAAAGGCCTGAGATGAACAGATGCAAAGGTTAGTTTTTTGGCTTCTCCTTCTTTAATTAAGCAACAACGGAGAGTTAGATAGACGTAGTTTTTTAGCCCAAGTATGACACAGCGGTGACCGATTTCAGCTTTTGGTTTCTGCTACAGATCTAGCTTACTATAGCAATCGTGATTACTCTACTTAGGGAGTTGTCGTAGAATATCCACTGAGATAACTAAATTTAGCGCTAGCGGAGCCACGGGTAAAAGCTAGTAATTTCTATCCTTAAAACTCCATATACTACAGGTACGTACAAAATGACAACGTCACTCACTACGCACACCAAGTGCTACAACAGTGCTACAGAGTCTACGAGACTACGCAGCTGTGATACAGTACGTGCTACGTTGTACCTACGTGAATATTTGTACATTTGGTTAGTACGCTTTAATAATAATGCTAATATAAATTTCTTAGTTGATAAACCTTTTTGTTGCCTCGGCAAAAATGGCAATTGCCTATTTAGCGGCCTCTGTAGTGAAATAAAGTACTTGTGAAGATGCGCATATAATAATATAATGCTTATCAATAGATGGATATTTTTTTTTTTAAATATTTATATCAGTTTGGTATCAATAAAAAGTTTTGATTAACATATTGTGTGGGGTGTCGTTGGAAAAAGCTATCTGTATGGATTTTAAATGTACGAAATTTGATAATTTTTTATGCCGCAATCGACAAGAGTTAAATTTACGCAAAAACACACATTTTTGATAATGGATAATGATCCCGATACACAAAAAAAAAACAATTGAACTTTTAAAACTTTTAGTGAGCAGTACCTGGGGGCGGACTCTTGACAACAATTGTAATTCGAAACGTACTGAAATCTTAAATTATCTCATAATCATCATATTCAATACCCTGATATACTTACATTGAAATTACATATAGTGATGTCCCTAGTAATACTGTTTGATTTTGTGGCGTAAAAAGATGTTATAAGTTGTTTATTTGCTGCCAAAATATACAGCGGAATTGAAATTGAGCGTCAAGAGTTACTCCGCTGAAGAGGTAATATTAACAGTCTCTTTTACTGGCTTCACACCTGTTGTGTTGTCGTTTACGAGGCACTTCATGTTCACTTTACGGTTGACCAAAGACATTGAGTGACATTTGTGACTCATAAATAGAAACCCATAATGCACTTATTATACTACAAGTTGATGCCTTCGGTTTTATAGTCCTTATATTAAACATATTTCTCATAATTTTCTGTTTCATTCTCCTTATCAGGCTTCATACTTACTCACTGTTGGGGCACGGCCTAGCCTCAACGAGGGTGATTTGGGCCATAGTCCACACGCGGGCCCAGTGCGGATTGTGGACTTCTATTTAATTATTCTTTGTTTATTGATTTAATAAGTTCCTGTGCCACAAAATAAGTATCCACAGAAAAGCCGCTACATACGAAGTACATAATATCTTTTCCATAAGGAATTTTAAAAGAAGTCAGGCTAGTACGACTTGATTTTCACTGAGTTACGCAGCGGCGTGGTGGTAAGTACTGACTTTATAACGATTACACAAAGTGGTAGGAAAGAATGCTTTACTTTTTATATCAATCATATTATGTATGTAATTTACAAATAGAGTCCCTTAAAATAATCCTTATACTAACATAAGTTTATTTTTTAACTTGCTCGTTATGTTTAACAACGAATTCTTTTATCGGTTTATTATTTTTGTAATTACTGGAACCCACTATACCTTTAAAGACGTCCCTGTTCTCATTAAGTCCTGTTTTATCACTGGGGCAATCTTTGAGTTGAGATAAGATCGCTGTTGCGACAGTGAATTATCACTGCGTATTTATTTTATATCTGTACTTACCGGGCTATTAAACAAAATTGAAATAGAAAAAAGTTACTTAAATAATATTCAATAAGGGAATTATATTTAATTTCGAATTTACAAATCACAAAGGAATGTCTTTACCCACCTACCCCTTACCAAAAATCATAAGTCACCTGGTTGCAACGATGCAACAGTACCTCGCGGTTTGGCTTGCTTGAAAAAATAATTTCCTTGGGAACTATATCTTATGTCCTTCTCCACCCCTTCGACTATCACTGTGTGCAAAATCATTACGACGTTTAGGTATAACTAACACACAGAAACATTTTCGATTAGTTAGCGTTCAATACATTATCCTACTAATATTATAAATGTGAAAGTATGTCTGGATGGATGTTTGTTACTCAATTACGCTTCAACCACTGGATGAGTCAGGATGAAACTTGGTACACACACATATATGTTAAATATAGGTCCTCTAAATATTTAAAAGTTCCCGCGGGAATAACTATAACCGAGCTTAAACGAACTATAGCTACATCTATAGTAAACTTCATTCGTATAATTAAACAGTTTACGTAGAAATTCCACGCCAATAATCGAATTTAGGGCGGGCGGAGCCGCTGGCAAAATCTAGTACTTTAATAACTACTGCAGGTTCTTATTGAATTTTCTTATTAAGACTATTTACAAGGATTTTTTTAGACAAATCGCACAGTCATATGGTCACAAACTAAAACTAAGCAAGGTGTGCACTATGGGTACAAGAGAACTGACGCAAATACTCTGGTTCTGTAAATACGAACAAATCATATATCATATATCGTCAGCTCAGAAGGCAGGAGCACTACCAACAGAGCCAGAAAGGCAGGCGATGCAAATATTTTGATTTTAAATGTATAAAAGTAGTAATAACGAACCTGATAACCAACAAAGTTTTAACGTAAACGAACACGTCAAATTGATATAATAACACGTTAAATAAAATAAAAAAACTTTGTACTGTCTCATGAAAAATGATGTACAAAATAGCTTTTTCAGTATCTTTTACTATTTACTATGCAGTGTGTGGTCTCAAAACACTTGCCATAGACTTAATAATATCTTCGTATCTCCAGCGCAGAGTTCAGATGAAATATGACCACGCTAGGACGTGAAATTAATATTTATGTGGTATCTGAGAATAAGGTTAGTGTCTACGTCTAGTTGAATTCGATTTTTATATGAAACATTTTTTTAAATCATATATTATGTTTGAAATCTACAATGTTGTTTTTTATGAAAATGTAAATTTTAAACGATTTACGTAACTAAATTTAATGTTGTTTTAGAGTTATATTGAGAGATCTATAGAAAGATATTTAGATATGCGTAGATGGTTCATATAAGATAGAGCTAGTCTTGGTCTTGTATCAGAGCTGTTGACTTTGGTCTCGATCTTACTCTAAGAGCCTTTCTACTCATAATATTGCTATTTGTTGAAACCTAAAGGTTAGTGGGTTCCAATTAATATTACTGCCACAAACTGGTTTCAATATGAACGATCTCTGGATTAATATCACCTAAATTCATTAAATTGTTCAGTGAATTAGAACAAAACCAAATCGTTTGTTTGATTGTTCGTACGATGAATTTGTGGTCGAATATTTATAATAGCTTGTTTGATTTTCTTGACTTTTGGTATATTATACGATATTAATAATATTGATACGATTCATTAAATTTAAAGAATAAAAAATGTTTACTATATTGTAAGAAGAAAATATATTAATTTAAAAAAAAAAAACGATTTTTAATTAATTGGTTGCTCTGAAATATACAGCACTTTCATGAAACAATTGGTCATGTGCGAGTAAAACTGACGCATTGTGGGTTCCGTACCACCATTTACGTTATTAACATACAAAGAGAGATCTGCCAGTATAACAGATATTTTGTGAAAATTTCAAGGTTCTACCTATTTCGGTCTAAAGGATAGAGCCCTCGATGGTCGGACAGACAAACAGACAGTATGAGCTTACTTATAGGAATTTTTTGATACTCTGGATTAACATTTTGAAACTTAAAATACGTACGTAAAAAAATGGTTGAGCGAAGCGATGGCTGATTCATGTGTCATACTCGTGAACGGGTGCCGCCTGTGGAGGCTGGTCTGCTCTTGCAAACTTCTTTGTATTCTTAGCATTTAGTCTTACTTTTTTGTTTTGTTTATTAATACTGTAAGAAATTGATTATTTCTTAGTGATGAATACATAAACTGTCTTTTGTTTATATTAGATACTTTTTTATGTTGTGCTTGTGCTTTATATTTCATGTTTTTTTTTTATATTTGTAATGGAAAGTGTCCTTTTATGATAGGGAGGGCATTTTACAATATTTTAATTGGACGCTGTAAGAGAAAGGGAGAAAAGAAATGCCCTTGCTGAGTTTCTTGCCGGTTCTTCTCAGTACAAGGTTTCCCGCCCTGTTGACTTACGAACCGATGGCGTAGTGACATTCATAAGTGCTCAATTATTGTAGCCTAAACTGAATAAATTATATTGAATTTGAATTTGAATATGGTTATCCGAAGTTCGAATTGACAACCAGTTGTCGAAATTTGTTCCGTCGTCTCATATCGTAAAATAAGCAGAAATGTATTCGATTCAGTTCACAAGCAAAGTAAATATAAAGTTACTCTCACAGGTTTATTCTACGTTATCATATTTTTAAGTAAACAGATGATTCAGTACGCCCCGAGTTGGCAATTGCAAAATGTTAAAATTCCCAGTAGCGGTACACGGGCGTCTCGTTTCAGCTTTATAAAAATATATTGCTTTCAAAGTGTTATAGCAATAATATTTTGGGTAATACCTGCCGAGGCACTAATATAAATACAATACTCTTTATTGCACAACCATTTACAGATTTTGTCAATTTTACTTATAAAAGAAAAAAATGCAGTAAAAAATGGTGGTCTTATCGCTAAATCAGCGATCTCTTCTGGACAAACGATAGGGAAGACAGTTTGAAAACCCTTTTCTAGAATAGGGTGCAAACTGATCTATATTAAATCCTTTTAGGAGCATTTTGTTGTCAAGCTGGTGAGTTTGTATATTGAAACACGCTATCTGAATAAATACCATGTTTATTTAAAAAATTTATATATTTATTAGTTAGCCGTTTCTCTATACATTGGTGAGTTTGTATATTTAAACGCGCTATCTGAATATAAACTATTTTTATTTAAATGATTTATAGATTTATTAGTTAGCCCGTTTCTCTATACATTGGTAAGTTTGTATATTTAAACGCGCTATCTGAATAAATACCATTTTTAGGGTTTCATACCTGAGAGGTAATTAGGAACCCTATTACTAAGGGTTCGCAGTCAGTCCGTCCGTCCGTCTGTCACCAGGCTGTTTCTCATGAACCGTTTTAGTTAGACAGTTGAAATTTGCACAGAAGATTCATTTCTGTTGCCGCTATAACAACAAATAATAAAAAACAGAATAAAATACATATTTAAGGGGGCTCCCCTACAACAAACGTGATTTTTTTGCTCGATTTTGCTCGATACTCATTACGGCAACAGGTAGACGCTTAAAATATTCACAGATTATTTTGTTATATAGTCACTTCAAAAATAAATAATTAAATACCATACAACAAACGTGTTTTTTTTGCCTTTTTTTTTATAGATAATGGTACGGAACCCTTCGTGCGCGAGTCGGACTCGCACTTGGCCAATTTTTTATTAAAAAGATTTATAGATTTATTAGCTCGTTTCTCACGGATGCTGCAACCCTAAAGAACGGAGTAGTAACTATAAACGTGAACCAATGTACATTAATTTAATACTATTATGATAAAAGCATTAAAGAAGACTTAGTGTGTTTAAACACACGCAGGCTATAATCATAAGCTATATAACTTAAGTCTATAACCCTAAAGAGCGAACGAGTAATCCTAAACGTAAACCAATTTACACTTATTCTGTACTATTATTATAGAAGATTTAAGAGAATACGATTCAGAGCGCCTCTCAGCTTAACTCATACAAACGAATTTCTCACTTATTTTTGACACGAAATTTTGAAGACATGTTCTTGTAATAAACATCTAGGTCTGCAGTGTGCTAGTTTACTATTCAATTTTAGAGTTCATAAATTATACAGGATTCTAGTTTTTCATACAAATGCTTTCAAAAAAGATTTCTAGTTAATAAAAACATTTTACAAGATTTTGGAAAACCAAAGACATAGGTTTATTCGACTTCGACGGGATTATGACTAATAAATTTCACAGTGATTGATCAGTAAATGTCAAAAAGAAATGAGAAATTCGTTTATGTGAAGCCCGCTGCGAGGTACCGCAAATCGTATCCTCTTAAAGGTATTCTCAAAGATATGCATGTTTCGTCCATATTCTTATCTATGTCCCACATGTGGGTACGTGGCGCGTTTTTCATACTAATTTGACGAAATTAACACACACCTGCACACGATTTAAACGCGCTAATTTATAGGAACTGCCAGTCCAATTTTAAAAATTGTTTATGTGTTAGATAGCCCATTTGTCTAGGCTATACAACCTTACGCTAAGGAACGGAGCAGTAAATAAAAAAATTACATAGTTCGCTCAAAAAATCGTAAACAAAACTAGTTTAAAGTAATTCTTGCGCAGTAAACGTAATATGCCTCAACAAGATGAAAAGCGATTTGTTAGAAACAGCGTAGGTACCTAGAAAAAACGCCAAATGAAAAAAGTAGGAATTAGAAAAATTAATCTTGCATTCGTGTAAAAAAAAATCGAGTCAACAACTCCGCAAAACGTCAAATATACGGACAAAACATAAAGGTGTTTTATGTAGAAAGTAGCGACACTGTTGAGGCAAATTTATTGTTTGCATGGCGTGTAAACAGTATGTGGAGTTTTCGTTGATATATAGGAGCGGAAACACAAACACGCGTGGCAGGTGAGTAACAAGAGTTATACAAATTATGAAAAACCAGATTAACACAAAAAAACATTTATGCAACGCTTTGAAAAGCCATAGCAATGTATTACCTAAATTTAGATAAAACTAATAATATGAAAAGAAAATGGTTGAATTTGTTCTCTTTTTAAGCATAAAATACTAATACGATTGGCATATAACTTTCGAGATATAATAGTATAGCAAAGTTTCCAGTATGCTATAGGATATATTATAGTTGTAAGTTAAACTATGTGGTTTTACTATTGTCATTACCAGGTACATAAAATATATAGACACATTACTAACATAGGTACTGCAGCGTGCGGGAGCGCAAAGAAGCTGCTTCTACCTATTTCTTATTAGGTTTCGGGATCTCTGCTAATAAAAAGACGACATCGGGAGTTCTTTTATGTATTCAGATGTTCTTTTCAATCGCCACAAGAGTATACATCGTTTAGACTCATCTACTACCTAGGAGATTTATTAAACAATTTTAAACTTATCTGCAGTACGTCTTCTTTCATTAGGCCATCTTTCAATAGGCCTCAGGTCGTCGTGTCGGTACATTGGGTAATATCTACATTTAATCGCAATGGTGGCAATGCTTAGTGCATTTCGGATACTGGAGTATCTTACCCTAAGTCTACTGGCAATATTAGGCCATTCTACAAATTCTAGGACTCCCTGATAGAGACAGGAATCGATCCTCCAAATTTATATAGACTTGTCCGATCTATAATTTTCACTGGAATGTCAATCAATGTAAAAATACTGACAAACTCTAAATTCCAATTGTTTTTATTTAAAAACGCACTGACACCATCTATTAAATTTTCATAAAACCACTACGAAGTATTTGCTGCGTGAAAAACGTTCGCTAGCATATTTACTTCCTTTACACTTAAGGTCGTAACCTCTACATATTTCCCACCGATCGGCCAGAAAATTATAGCAACTCGTTGCGTATAATTTTCTATTCGCTACCTATAAACTACCCATCGAGATCACAAATAGCGGGAAATCTACATTACCCTACTGATTTTAACCTAAAACCGGGACACTTCGTTACGCGATGCCAAAACATATGCAAATGGTAAATTAACTAAATCAGAATCCATTTAGGATTTTTAGTTGATTTTCCTCCGGATAAACAACGGTAAGGATCCAAAGATATGGCACTACCTACCTCCTTATCGAACACTAACTTGTTTCAATGTTGGGCAACTTCCCTTCAAATTAATTCGTTAATAACGCCAACACAAAACAGTTTTAAGTTTTTGACTTTTGAAGTGAAACTTCAAACATATCATACACTACAATACCCTATCAACCTACGTTAATTATATTATCATCAATTCAATATAGCAAAACAAAAGCTAATCACAATTGAACCTATACCTCACTTTAAACATCTTTTAGTTTTTCTCATAAAACAAAATCTCTCGTCCTCCTTACTTCCATTTACATTTATCGCTTTTAATTCAAGTTAAAAACTGTAATGCAGCACAATAACTTATTCGCGTCAACCAGTGTTCATTCGATTCTAAATTCAAATCGCGTTATAGAACCTACCCGTATCGACCTACAATTAATCCCTAGCTCAGCATCTCCTTTTCTGAATATTTCTGAATAGGAAGGCACACAAAAAATTAATAAACAATCTATAAATACAATGGTCCTTCATACTCGCTTATACTTTTTCATCAACAATTCAAAATTAAAAACAATATTAAGATACTAATCTTAACTAGATTTGGTAGCGCATCATCATGCATTAAGTGCAATACCTACCTAACTTACTTTAACATCTTGCAATAACACAAAAACTCCTATTTTCGGCTTTCATTTACCTTTATAAACCTCGTACCTCATATTTATTCGATTTATAATTAACTAATAAACAACTTTACTAAATACCTATAACTCCTTAACAATTAATAAATTCATCAACTATGAGAATATTTATTTTACATCAAATACTATAACTATACTAAAACTTTCATTACCTGAATTATTCAACCTTCTCAGATTCACTGAAAAATTTTAATGTCGTTCACTTCAACGCCCAGAGTATCCCAGCTCATTACTCTGATATGCTAGCATCCTTTGATAACAAAGATATTCATGCCATCCTTGTGTCAGAATCGTGGCTGAAACCCTGTCTACCTTCTACTTCTTATTCCTTACCTGGTTTTCAGTTAATACGTAACAATAGAAATGACAGAGGTGGTGGTGGGGTAGCTATTTATCTCCGTTCCCATATTCCATATTCTATTATTTCGACGTCTCCTCAAGTTTCCTCTTTGAATACTGCCGAGTACCTTTTTATCGAAATAGTTATTTCTAATACGAAAATTCTACTCGGCGTACACTATAGTCCTAATCTTCATAGTAACTACTTCTCTAATTTTGAAAATATCCTAGAAACCCTAACACCTCAATACAACCACACTATTATTATGGGTGACTTCAACACTTGTCTGTTAAAAAATAACAGCCGTGCTCATCAACTAAGGACAGTGGTGGATGGATGCAACTTGCACATATTACCTCTCACTGCCACACACTTTTTTCCCAATAGCACTCCTTCTTTACTGGACTTAATGATAGTTTCTTCTCCCACACACGTTTTTAAACATGGTCAGTGCGCTGCTGACGCTTTTTCATACCATGACTTGGTTTACCTTTCATACAAGATTCGTCCTCCCAAATCCAAATCGAGGATGCTTCAGCAACGCAATTTTAGTGGGATGGATATTAAACTCCTGTCTGATGATGCTTGCAACATCGATTGGTCTATGGTCATTAATGCGCCTACTGTTGATGAAAAAATAAGATTATTTAACTCATTTATTATCGATTTGTATAACATTCATGCTCCTATACATACCGTTAAAATCAAACATGTTCCGGCACCCTGGCTTACGGACGAAATAAAATCTTTGATGACGAAACGAAATCGTGCCAAGGCCAAATACAAGGTTAATCCTAGCGACAGTAATCGTACAAAATACACACTCTTGAGGAATCGCTGCAATAGGATGTGTAGAGATGCACAAAGACGCCATATTCACAAATCCGTTGAAAACGGTGATCCAGCGAAAGTCTGGAAATTTCTTAAGTCGTTAGGAGTTGGGAAAATGAAACTTCCTTCTATTTCAAATAATACTGATATCAATCTCCTTAATCAACACTTTATTTCTAACGTTGACTTTGACAGCAACAAAAAAAATAAAACATTAAACTCACTTTCTTCATTGCCAACTCCTGACTTTCCTCCTTTTTTTCTTAATCGATTTTCTGATTGCGATGTTAAGAAGAACATACTCGCCATTTCATCCAATGCTGTCGGTGAAGATTGCATTAGTCGTAATATGATCGTTCCCATCCTTGATATTATAACTCCTGTCATTACCAATATCCTGAATCATTCCATTTCCACTGGTGTTTTTCCTGAATCCTGGAAGGATGCTTATGTAATTCCCTTACCAAAGAAATGTAATCCATCCTCCTTTTCTGATTTTCGTCCTATATCCATTCTTCCTTTCTTGTCAAAAGTTTTGGAACGGCTTGTATATCAACAGTTGTCCCATTTTCTTACAAGAAACAACCTTTTAAATCCCTTACAATCTGGTTTCCGTCCCGGTCATAGTACGACTACTGCACTTGTCAAAATAACTGACGATATACGTTTTGGCATGGAAAATAAAGAGGTCACGGTTCTGACACTCTTAGATTTTAGCAACGCTTTTAACACCGTGGATCTGGACATTCTGCTACTCATTCTTAGTTCTCTTAACATTTCTCCAATCGTTATCGATTGGTTTCATAGTTACTTGCGTGGACGCCAGCAGCGCATAAAAGTCGATGATACACTATCTGACTGGTGCAACACAGCCGCAGGTGTTCCGCAAGGCGGCGTTTTGTCTCCTCTCCTGTTTGCTATTTTCATTAATTCTATAACATCTCAATTATCTTCTCTCTACCATCTCTATGCAGACGATCTTCAGATTTACACACAAACTCCTATTAGTGCACTGACAAACGCTATCTCAATAATTAATCGAGATCTTGATCAAATTGTTAAATGGAGTGAATCCTATGGCCTCATTGTTAATCCTACGAAAACACAAGCAATCATCGTAGGCAGTTCGAGACTTATATCCAATATTGACTGGAACGAACTCCCATTAGTAACTGTAAACGGAGTTTCTATCCCTTACAAAGATACAGTTAAAAACCTGGGTATTTTTATCGATCGAACATTATCTTGGGGTTCGCAAATAAAGGAAGTTAGCAAGAAAATATTTGCTTCAGCTAAATCTTTAGGCAGATTGCGCAATTTTTTACCAATTCCCACTAAAATTGCTCTTGCGAAATCTCTTCTTCTGCCTATTCTCGATTATGCTGATGCTAGTTATATTGACCTTACCGAGGAGCAGCTTAATAAACTTGAGCGACTTCAAAACTTCTGCATTAGACTCATATTTGGTCTACGTAAGTACGACCATATTTCCGAATTCAGATCAAAGCTCAAGTGGCTCCCAATTCGACTTCGCCGGGATGCTCATGTTCTCTTTCTTCTATATAACGTCCTGTTCAATCCAAACACACCAGTATACTTAAAGAAACGTTTTAATTTAATCGGAAATACTTCTCTTCGAGAGACTACACGCTGGATGCTAAAAATTCCTTTGCATTCCTCACAATTTTATAATGATTCTTTTACTGTAAAGGCTGTTAGATTATGGAACGCTTTACCTTTGGAAATAAAAAGAGCAAAATCGAAGGCAATATTTAAAAATCTTATAATTGCTCATTACTTGAAGAACTAAAATAACATCACTACCTATATTTGTTTATATATATTTACTTATACGTAGTACTATTATAATTATATTTATTATACATGTGTATTTATATATGTACTTCTATTTATGTATATTTATACATACATTATTCATATATATTATTTATGTGTAATTATTTATTTTATATGCATTATTGTATTATATATATACTTCTTAATAACTGTATCGAAACACACCTACTATACTTTGTTTAACTTTATTATTTCCTCTACCCAAAGGTTGTCTGGAAGAGATCGCTTTAAAGCGATAAGACCGCCTTTTGTTTTTCTCTATTTGTAAATATGTTTTGTTTGTAATTTTTTTTTTTATGTTGATGCAATAAAGTATAATAATAATAATAATAATAATAATTAAACAAAGTTTCTTTTTCTCTAAGAAATTCAATGTATCTACCTACCTTTACTTTACATTTAATACCTTCATAAGAAAATGAAGGAAGTAACATCTTTTACACATTACATTCCATTTACAACTTTCCTTTTCCCTTTCTAACTAATAACAAAATTAATTAACCACCATACCAATTCTTTTAGAATGGAGTTATTTCCTTTAATTACTTATTAAAACATTATACTAATAAATCCATTACCTTTATGTCCTTTATTTATTAAAGTCATGTCATGTTCGCATTTAAAAAAAACAACGAACGTCGCGTAAATTACTTCCAATGAATTCTCATTCCTACTCATACTTGACCCTAATACCTAATACTTATTATATAACCTCGAAGCTTAACCCTGTTTCATTTTCGATTCGAATACGAATAAAAATATTTTTTTTTTCTCAAGGTTCACCCTTGACATATTATATTTTTTTTTTTTCAAGTTTCACACTTGTCTACCTGGATAGAAAGTGCTATCCTATCTAAAAAAAAACACTACACACCTACGGCTCACATTTGGCCCTAATCCTACTTGGATCCTATTTGGATTATACCTAATGACTTAGATCACCCTTGACCTAAATCTCACTCGACCATAATCACTATTCCAAAACCATTGGTCCGGATCACGCTTGACACAGATCACCCTTGACCTAAACAACTTTCAACCATATGTCTCATTATAATACCTGTAAAATGTCAATGGTTCGCACTTGGCTCTAACCTATTTTACACATCAATCTATCGTTAGATTATTTACCTACGGATCCCTACACATTATACCTATTCACCCTTGACAATATTTTATGCCATTATATATTTATTAGATGCAAAAACCTATATACAGAACCCTATATCTCCTCAAATCAATTCACTCTTTACAATACCTTTTTATTTATTTATTTAATTTTATTATAAAAATCTGCCTACGGAACCTTACTTAAATAAACTAAAATTCCTCTTGACTTCATCTAACACTTTTCCTAGTGGAAACTATACATACTAAACTCACTAATCTTAAGGAACCTTTACTTAAGAAATCCTATCTTTTAATATATCATAATTAAATTCAATAAAATGAATCAACTTACGGAACCCTACTACCGACTAGCATCAATCTGTCTATCTATTGACAAATATAACCTCGAACTCTGAATTCGCTCGTCCTAAATTAACTTTACTGTCATCCTACACACATCTAACAATAACAAATTCCCTACGGAACCTTATCCTACTTCAAACTTCTCTATGCTTGACCTATTTTCATATGAAGACTTTGTATTTTTCCAACAAAATCTCATATTTCAAACCCTACTAAACTTTTCAACAAAATAACCTACACCTATTAAAATTCCTACAATTCTCTACTCAATCCTACTTGTATGATTACTTCCTATAACTATCAACTTACCAAACCCTCGTTTTCTATGAACTCTATTTACCTCAATCTATGCTCCTACAATATTTACTAACCTTCAGCGTGTACTTAGTACAAGGTACAAGTTACTCATGACTTGGTGACCTTCTCTTCCTGCTTTACTCGTTTCTATACTCCGCTTTATGGCTAGGCTACAGCCTTCTTCTATCATATTTCTTCTACTCTATCTTCTAACTATTTATTTGTAGCAAAACCTTATTTTGACATATTTACCAACCATTATAATACAACCAAAATGAAAATACCCTATTATTTTACGTTACCATGACAACTAAAATCACATGGCTCACTCCTCCAATCTTGCTTTAGCAAACCTTTATTGCTATGACGACTTCAAAAAACATCATACGCTCTACACCTATTGTATTTTATTGGATAACTTTTTTATGATATCTTATAATGACATTTCATTATCACTCGACATTACCTAAGTTTGACTTTCAACCTTCAAAACTTTTAAGAAATTATCTATTTCTCTCAAGCATTTCTTGCTTACCTAGTATAGTTTAGTAAACCTACACATACCTAAATAATCTATATGCCTAAATTACAACTCAAATGTTACCAATGTCCGCTCCTAGACTTTCTACATTTTAAAAAAATTCTACCTAAACCATCTAAAATATCTAAATTACCATTCAAATATTAATCATGTCCGCTACTAGACCTTCTAAATTTTGAAAAATAAATTTAGTCAAAATAGTTTACTGAAACTAGACTGACTAGCTTTATACCCTGACTTCATTATCTATATATAAATAAATCGATCTGTCCATTTATTTATTTTACCAAGTAAATTGGTTGAATTAACCTATTTATAAGGTTAATCTCGGACTGACTTTTAACCTATTAAAATGTACATGGATGGACCTACCTGTCTATCCGTACGTACATTTCTCAACAACGCATTGTTATGCCTAACTAACCTAACAATCTCATACGGACCCTTATAAATTTTCTTTAATTTATATGAGAACCCTGTACGTCGTTTATCAAAATATAACAATACTACATCTCCTTCAACCAAATTTTTCGGTTTCGCCCGACGATCAAATACAACTTTTTGCTGCTGCTGCGCTCGCATTATATTTTATCTAATTTTTTCTACTATTTGACGTAGGACTACATCCCGTGTTTCTCTCGATTCTAAAGGTATTCTACCTCGATTTCCTAAATTATTATCCGTTTCAATTTTCGGACTTCTTCCAAGAAACACTTCAAAAGGTGAGAAACCAATTGCATGATGTGGAGAGATATAATATACGCATGTACGACTTTGCGTAAAATTAAGTCCCAGCTATCTTGTCTCTCACTATCGTATTTTGACAACATAGACGTGATTGTTTTTATACTTACTTCAGCTAAACCATTTGACATAGGGTGAGTTATACTACTTTTAATATGACGAACCCCGTGTAACTCTAAGTTCATGCTCATTAATCTGGATCGAAACATTGCATATTTCTACACATGTACCATAGGTCAGAAATACATCTTCTTCTAAGAATCTCAATACATTTTCAGTATTACAAATTATGATGGCCCTGGCTATCATAAATTTAGAAAATGAATCAATTAAAACTATCACATATCGATTCCTTCGCGCTGTTACTTTCAGTGGTCCTAGTATATCTACATGATACTTTTCTCCCACTGAGCATGCCGTCGCGAACTAAAAATCCTTTATAGCGATTTATTCCGCGATTCACCAAACGTTGACGTTCACCTACACAAAAATCATCCCTATTTTGCCCTTCTAGCAATGGATGGCTAGCACTACTAAATTATCTTTAAAATCTTTTGGTGATTCTCCTGAATCATCTCCTTCTAGTGGATACCTGGATAAATAATCCGCTAAGTTGCTTTTTCCTTGCACGAAATTAACTGAAAAATCAAATTCTTACAAAGCTAATACCCATCTTGCAATTCTTCCAGTTTTATTACGATTGGTTGCCAACCAACACAATGCCTTGTGATTTGTATTCATATTCATATTGTGTTTCAACGTTAAGTTAGCTTCGCGAAGCTTTTGGAGAGTTACTTGTAACAATTGACCTAACCCTACTAAATTCTCGTGATAAATAATTATATTATCCACATATACCAATACACCTTTCGCTAACAAATCTTTTAACGCAAGATTCATTGTCTTTTGGAAAAACGCTTGGCTATGTTTCATTCCGAATGGTAACACGTTCCACTCATAACTACCCTGACTACACAAAAACCCTGTTTTATACCTATCCTTTTTTTCTATTTCCAATTGGAAATAGCCTGAATTTAAATTTATCTCGCAAAAATATTTTGCTCCTTGTAATACTTGTAATACCTTTTCTATCCGCGTGACAGGACATGGAACCTCTTTCACCTTTTTATTCATTTTGCGATAATCAACGCAAAATCGCCATTTCTTCTCATCATTCTTAACTAATACAATAGGACTCGCATACTCGCTACGTGACTCTCTAATTAGCCCTAACTTTAATAATTCTTGCACTTGATCTGCAATAATTTTCTGCTGAGCACTTGACGTCCTATACGGCTGTTGATATACACGCGTATCTTCGATTAAATCAATCGTAATTCCCCAATTACATCTACCTAACCTAAACTTATCGAATGCAAACTTTGTTATTCGATAAAATAGAATACAATCTATCCCTTTCTACTCTATTTAACTCTTTAGAGATATTAAATTCTACCTTATGCCCTAAAATACCTACATCATGCGAATCACACTTTACCACCTTTGTTGACAATACACTATATACATCTTTCGGCAGCGGCTTCATGACATATACGAGATAATAAATAGATAGGCACATTATTACATACCTACCTATGAATAGATGGGTACATTACTTACATACCTACCTATAAATTGATAAGTACATTACTTACATACCTACCTTGGTATAGGTGGGCACATTACACGTCGAAATTATACGTTGAGTTCCGTTCCGAATAAATGACGTATTTTTGTTATAAATGTACATATCTACTACAATGATTTTTTAACGAAATTGATATCAAAAATTACATCAACGTCCGTTCTCGCAACCTTAATTAAAATGATATTATTCACTTGTGCTCGTCGAGTCTTCCTCTCTGTGATGTTTTTTAATCATTAATGTCCATATGTTATTGTTTCATTATAATTCGAAAAAGGAACACGCATATTTTTATTCATACACGCAGAGTTATCTTAAATGTTAAAAATACGCTTCTAAAACGTACAGTTGCATGTTTTTTTACAAGTAAAAAGGGGCTGGTATAAATAAATGTTGATAACTCGACATGAATGTTTTTATGTTTATCAGTTTAAGTATAAGCGTATAGGAATAAATTAACAGCTCAAGTTACTTAGGCAATTATTTTGGGTGTGGTAGATAATTGTGCTTTGTGTAATTAATTTTAATAAAAATAAATGTATAAAATGTTGATCAATTGATTAAATACATAAATAATGATTGCTTATTTTCATTTATTAATTGGATGATGTGTAAAATCATATTGTATGTAGTTTGATACAATTTATTAGATAGGTAATAATATTTGTAGTCTAAATGTATTTTTCAAAGATTGAAAACAGTTCTGTTATAATGTAAACATAAATAGCGTGATTCTGGTGTGCTACCTGACCGCCCCACCCGATCGTGTTGTTTTTCACTACAAATAAAAACGGTTGACTCGATAGAGCTGGCTTAGTTGTGTATTAGAATTGAAGCCTACTGGTTGTAATAACTGTGCTGCGTAATAAAAGCAATGGAAGTATATAGTGTACAAAATGTATAAAGTGACGCTGCCGAAACAGAATGAGAATCCAGTATTTAAAAACACTTCAGTTAAGTACAATTGATTATGTAACTTGTTTGTAGAGGATGATATTTCTTTATGTATTTTTAATTATGTATATTTTGTTGAGTTTTATCAATTTGTGGCATTTGGCTGGACCAGTGATTAAGGTTCTTAAGTAACTATAGTTGTTCTTATGGCAGTTTGTGAATACCTTACGACTCTTAGAAATACTTAAAAGCTTATTTGTGTCTTTACTCGAAACTTAAATTTAATAAGCAGATCCTTTATATCTCGTAAAAGCTGCGATAAGTTTGTTATTCTAATAAAATATTCAAAAGAGTGATCTCTAGAAAGTTTCTTTCGCCGTATCTTCTTTCTAGAACGCCACTTTGATTCCGAAACGGTAGTGGTTTAAAAATATTTCATATTTATTTCACTTTTATTTATATATATCCTATCCTGAAAATACCTACCTACATTATCATATCTATATCCTGTCAAATCTAACAGGCGCATGCATAGACTTAGAGAACTGAACAGCACATTTTCTAGCCAGCTGTAAAATGAATATATATGATGTGAGTGACAGAGACAAAGCGTCTTGACATTTTGCAAGTACTTGGCGATGATCGTATTGTCTCTTTCGAAACAGTGGTCAATTTTGTAGAGCGATTGCTCAGTCGATATTACAGATTACAGAACTCGAAGCCTATGGTCGCATGTAGATATCTTCTATATTTTGTGTTTATTACTTGCAAAAACAACGTATCAAATAAATAAATCGCAGGTTTTTGTGTATACGTCTTTTTAGCTTACGACTAGGAACATATATAATCCTCTCTAGTCCATATATACCGGAACAGAAACAGTGTTGCGGAGATGCGCTCACCGGCTGTCACGCCAAACAAAAGGTTGGTAAAAAGTCGCAACCTAATAATGTGGGTGTCAGTTTAGCCGATGGTTACGCCCTTCGGGGGAATGAAACCATGAATAAGTCATATACATTGTCAATTTATTGTTAATTACTGAAATAACATAATTATATTGATATCTCTATTTATTAATTTATACTTAGGTTGTATTTTTAAATAATAAAAAATATACAACTATTTTCAACACAATTCTAATTTTTATTACTTGAATATCTCGATTTATGCATTATTATTTTATCGCGCGTATTTGGTATACTTCCAGTCATGTCAGGCGAGTATTAAACTAACTTTTATTCATGGCAGGCGCGTATTTAGTTTACTTTTAGTCATTGCAGGCGCGAATTTGTATTACTTTTAGTCATGGCAGGTGCGTATTTGGTTCACTTTTAGTCATGTCAGGCGCGTATTTAGTTTACTTAAGACACATCAAGCGCGTATTGGGTTTACTTTAAGATATGAAAGGCGCGTATTTGTTTTACTTTGAGTCATGGCAGGTATGTATTTGGTTTACCATTAGTCATTACAAGAGCATATTTTAATTTCTTAAATTATTTGTTTTCGTTAATTCATATTAACACTCTTTATGCGAATGGCACATTTAAAGCAGAAAATCGTGCGAAATACAGATAAAAAAAAACACTTCCAATTTAAAAATACAATGATATTCTTTATAAACACGCTAGGTTTTAATAAAACGATCGAGTAACAAATAAAGTACTAAATTGTTACTGAAAACAGCGTGAAAATGATCACAATTCGACACGTAAATCACATTTATAAAAGCAATGTGCTGGAGTCGAGTACTGGAGCAATAATAAACGACTCTGACTTAACTCTTAAGTGTATTCAGAAAACATTTCATACATTCGGCGTTTATTCAAACTCATATAAACGTAAATATATTGCCCGAGTGTCGAAACTGCCGAGATAAACGGTCTACGTACGGTTCCTAATGTATTTCGTAAGTTAGATAGGAATTATTGAAAAATTTATTATAAGTGCTACTCAAACAAAATCTAATCAAAACAATATTTATTCAATAAGGTTCCTGGGTATTCCTTTTGAATCAGAAATACAATCTAAACAATGTTAATTTATGCCGAAAAGAGCCGACAAGAAGTTCTATTCTAAGCAATACAATATTGTGTTAATCAACTAATAAGTATACAATCTGTATGAAAACACTATACGTCAATAATTTTGATATTTAATAGTACTAGGAGTTGTGCAAAATTCCGAATAAATAAAACAGGCCAGGTGCGTTTCATACATGCAGTAAGTCAAGGTTGCGTGGAATGAGAATGGTTGCAAATATATATGAAAAAATTTAACCTATTTTTTTTCAAAACAATTTTCTTTGGTACGATTTATACAGCTATATAAGTTTATAAGCGTTTTTTTTTTTTTATTTTTAGGTCACGTGGTTTAAAAGATAGCGGGGTGTCTGGGAGGACACACTTTTTTTAACTTTGTAAGCCAATAATAATTTAGATTATTTTAGGGAAGACGATGTTTTCAAAACCTCAGATGAATTTTTAAAGCCCTATTCAAAGATAAACCACAAGAAAAGAAAATTTTCCTCCCTCGGTTCAATGTAAATTTCATTAGAAATCTCTGTGAAATTCCATTACAATCTACCCAAAGACGGCAGAATTATAAGATTGTGACATAGGGACAGACGAATGGACACGATGAATTAATTAATAAGGCTTCCGTTGCGACTATTCATTTAGATGAAGTCATCGATATACTAGATGTAGTACTTAACATCGATGTACTTAACGCGTTGTTAACGTGGTTCTTAAAACCTTATGGTTTTAAGGTTTTATAACCTTACTTATATGTTTCAGTAATGTAACACGTTATTGTTTCATATTGTTCTTAAAATGATTTTTTAAACTTTTAGTACTATTTTTTTTTGTTTCGGTATTGTTTATATTTTTATAGAAGAAAGACATGCTTTTGTATGATTTTCTTTTATTATTACATTTACCTTACTCTCACAACCCTCATAGTCTATTACTGTAAAAGAATTAACGTCATCACATTTTTGTATTTGTATGTATTTGTTTATATGATATGTATGTATTTAAGCTACTTTATTATTTAATTATTTTTTATTTACGAACTCCATAAACTACTAGTTATAACAAGCGAAGACCGTGAGGAAGAAGCAAATTTCACCTGCCCTTTAGCAAGGAGTCAAGCAGGAAACAAGTAAACCAAAAGGAAAATAGCAGCACAGCCGCCAGGCAAACAAGCAGTGAAAGCCTGCAGCAATGAAGAAAACCTAGCAGCAATATCATTGATAGCTAAGGTACCGGAATTTTGGACAGATCAGCCCAGGGTCTGGTTCATTCGTGACATCCATATCATCCCTATTATGATTTACTTAGTAGTGACCCTTATATAACCAAACCAGTATGCTTTAAGGAACCGTCGCGTCATTTGATAGTACATCACATAGTAACCAACGGAGCGCCAGTTTTTGCGAAAGCCAGGCACCGGGAGTCAGAGAGGTATAAATCAGTGAAATAGGAGTTTAAAAAAATACAAGAAATAGTATTATGCAGACCATCCAAAGGGAAATAGTCCAATCCCTTAATGTTGTGGTAAAAAAGCACAGAAAATTGCGGCCATGCGGTGACTATAGGCCACTCAATGAAATTACAGGATTTTAACACTATGCCAAATCATCATCATCATCATCATATCAGCCAATTGAAGTCCACTGCTGGACATAGGCCTCCCCTAATTTTCTCCACAGCGTGCGACTCTGTGCCGCCTGCAAACAACGGCTTCCCGCTACCTTTACAAGGTCATCTGTCCATCTAGCTAGTAAGTCATCTCTGGTAACACACACTGGTTGAAGACTTTTGTCTTTTGCTAAATAAGAAAACTATATTTTAGCGTTTAGATCTCAATCGCTTATTTTAATTTCCGAAATTAGAGTTTTGTTTCCGGAATGGAGCTCAAACATTCCTGAGATTCATGAACCGTAAGGTACTACATGGATTGAGAGAGGAACAGGCAAGCAAAAACAGGCTGCCCAACACGGAAGAAGATGACACGGCATAACCAATTTCGCTGATGACAGATGCCTCCAAAGACTGTGTAGGAGCGGTATTGCAAACGCTAAAATCAGGAAAATGACAGCCACTGAGATAATAAAAAAAAAATTAAATGTGCACAGAAAAAGTATAGTACCTATGACAGAGCGCTGTTAACGAACTACTAAGCGATACAGCACTTTAGGTACATGACAAAATCTCGAGAATTCACAGTATATATCGACCTCAAGCCGTTAATATACGCATTAGCAAAGAAAAACACCGAAGAAGAAACTCCTAGGTGAATAAGGCAATTTGTGAAGATGATGAAAATTTAAAGTTTTCAGCTCCCATAAATTTAGTATGGAGACATGGCACTCATCGCGTCATACCTTAGCAAGTTTTATAATCTAATAAACATAAATTGTTTGTGTAGTAATTTTAAATAAGAATAAAAAAGGTATATACTTAAGACTTTTTATTTTGTGTTCCATAAATATTTGTTTGTTTGTATTATTTGTTGTTAAAATTAATTTTAAATCTTTAAGGTATATATGTATAAAAATTATATATATTAAATAGAGGGAGTATTGTAAATATTAGCACTTATGTAGAGTATGAGATTAAATTAAAAGCAGAATGGCAAGGCCTGACTGCAACCTTCACTATTACATCACAAACAAATAAATTCACGTAGCACTATTATCCATATATTTAAGCTACAATTTATTTATTATTTAGTAAGATCACTCGGTTACTAAGATCACTTTCGAATCTTCAAGTGAATTAATTACAACTAGCTTTACAAACTAATTACAATACTGTTTTTTGCGTGCGTCCAATAAGTACTCGTTGTAAAATAACAAACAAAACATAATATTATAGTAAATCAACTAATAAATACATGTTTTGTATTGAAGAAACACTTAATACACAAAATTTACAATGTAAATAGATTGATTCAAAAAATTCAGGTAATATTTCAATTACCTATTGTTTGTCAGTAAACTCCTAGCTAAGACAAGCGGTTACAATTTATTAAATTTTTCCCAAACAGCTACGATATGCGACCATATCTTGCACAAGCTTCTTTGGTATAACTCGTACTTGCAGAACAGTATCAGATAGCGACCCGCAATGTTTTAGCCAGCACTCGAGCGGACGAATATGTAATTTGACAATGTAACGAACTTTTTCAAGCACGAAAATTGATAACTAAACAGATAACTCAAGTTTTATTAAAATTTCGGACTGGTACAACAAAAAGAATGCGCCATTGCATTAATAAAAAAAAAAGAATCGGCCAAGTGGGAGTCAGACTCGCGTACGAAGGGTTCCGTACCATTATCTACTAAACAAGCAAAAAACGTATGTTGTATGGGAGGCCCCTTAAATATTTTTTTTTCCGTTTTTTAGTAATTTTTTGTTATAGCGGCAATAGAAATACATCTTCTGTGAAAATTTCAACTGTCTAACTATAACGGTTCATGAGATACAGCCTGGTGACAGACGGACGGACGAACGGACGGACGGACGGACAGTGAAGCCTTAGTAATAGGGTTCCTAATTACCTTTCAGGTACGGAACCCTAAAAAGAAATCGACATTTGAACGCGGTGAATTGACGGCAAAATTACCTAAACTATTTTTATTATTGTCAATATAATTCGTTGTTTTTCAATAATCATGTACATAATCATGTTATTGTTTAAATTTAAACGCATGTTTGCCTTGCCCACAACGAAGCATAACTGGACTTTGTGCCGCGTGCATTGGCTACGCCTAAGCCCGCAATCTCACAATAGCCCGGTAATGCTGCATTTGCGGGCTGCTGCAGTGATGTACATACTATATAAAGTTAGTCCTCGCCTTTGATAAATCCGATAACATCATGGCGCATCGACAAAATCTATGACTGGCTGGAAAGCACCCGATTAGCCATATGTGTCGATATAGGTCACTATTATTGCTCTGTCTAGACGCCTTCGAACGAATGTTTAGCTAATGTTATAGATATAGGAGAGCAGATGTTTTGTATAACGATGGCTTTCAGAAAAATATTTTTTTCGCTTACTTTAATGTAGAATAAAATTGTGTAACGACTTGGCACATAAAGTATTCTCTTTACAGTTATTATTTTTATTTATCAGTAGTCTTAGTAAACAATATGAACTAATTTAAATAACGTTAGCACGAAGGTTGATAGATATTTCCGTTAAATCCTTTGTCTTTTATAATACTTAAATAAAAAAAAGGTTTTTTACCGGCGATCACACTGTTAAGGTTTAAAAAGAGATTCTTAAATTCACTATTTTGTTTGACTCACGGTATAAAATGCACATCAGAATTTTTGTAATGACATGCTATTTTTAAATTTAAAACTGGTACCGAGAAGTCTACCGGTGTGATGTGCATATGAAAACATTCTGTAACAGCCACCAGAGAGCGCTTTCTGCATAAGACGTGCGCTACGATCTCACTTAGCCAACATACCTCCAATGTTACTGTCAGGGGACACTATACGTGCCAAGTTGTTACTAAGTTTGATGCAGAACTTTTAGTGTTTATAAATATTACAGTTTGTTCAATTTAGAATTCTGTAACCTCAATATAACTGATACATTTATTATATCTAGACCTCACAAATCAGTCATTGTGGGAAACTTTTAAATAATAAAATATTTTTTATGACATTTACTCGTAAACAGTGTCGTACGTGCAGACAAAGCGGGAGCTAAGACCTGCATTACACTCACGGGTTTTTTTTTGTAAATTTTACTTTCCTCAAAGCAAAGCGTTTATAGAACCCACGAGCGTTAAAATGTGATGAAAAACATTGTGTGTAACAAGGGTGGAACGGTAATTACAAACTCGAGTCATTAAAACATTCGGCCTTAGGCTTTTAAATAACCCCTCGGCAGTAATTTTCTCCTTAACACCCTTAATACACAAACTACTAATACATACTTTAAAGTAAGCGAAAAAAATCTTATTTTTATTTGATGAAGTCATTGTCACACAAAATACCTGCTACCTTATATCGACGGAGTCATAAGGAAAACCATTATTTTTGTATTTTCTTAGAACACAATTCCAGAAAAGAAAACAGAAGGGCATTAGCGCGGCACTCGCCCGTAAAAATGTAATGACGCAAATTCTTTTACAGTAATAGAATATAAGGGTTGAGATAGCAAGGCAAATGTTATAACAAAAAAAATAAAAACGAACATTACCGAAACCACAAAAAAATTGTTTAAAACTAAAGAATTTAAAAAGAAATAAAGTAAAGATCTTGTTCAATAGGGATATAGTAGATTATTATGTGAATTAAAATGTGGAGAGATTTTACAAAATAGCAAGCGATGAAAAATTGAAAACAACTGACATCAAACACCCCACAATTTTTCATATTAAAGTTATATTTTTGCTGTTGAACCAAATTTTTATACGATTACTGTAAAACTTATAGTGGTTGAAAACGTTGATAAAGGATCATGTACCTATAATTTTTATAAAAAAATATAAAAAAAATTTTATATGATGAAATAAAGAGTTAAGAAAAAAATTAAATAAAGTAATTATCACTAAGTACTTAGCTTTATTTTCTCCGTTGAAGCTGTGTCTCCACAGAAGATACCAGATTTTAACAAAACTCATGGTAAATTTGCAATCCTTGATTCCACTTATACTTCCTAAATTTCAATTATAATTATAATTTACACTTTCACTACCTAACCCATTTCATAAAAACGTTCCTATCTTTATGTATGTATACGCAAAGTTTTGTGTTGTGAAAAGCGTGTGTGTGTGTGTGTGTAAAGTTATGTCTATAAAATATATTAAATATAATATATTCATTAATAAAAAATAATAATAAAAAGATCCAATCTTCTTTCTGTAAATTTAGAATACCTAAACAACCTTCGGCGTGTTCCTGAAACCTTTTCCGATTTGTTATTTTTTTGATTATTATCTGAAAAGTAGTATTTTAAAGAAGTCCCTACTTCATGGGCTCCCTTCGCGCCAATACCCATGAGCCTCCTGAGCTAGAACTTAGTTCAGCTTGTGAAACCATCCTAGCGTCTCCTAAAGTCTGCAGACATCCTAGACTTCTAAGTCATGTTAGACTCCTTAGACATAGAATATCTTAATATCAATGTTGAAAAGTAAATTTCAAACATTGTCTGTATTTACCTAGTCTAACATCTGTTCGTGACGAACATTTCCAATTCTATTACCACGTAGGAAACAATTATATGAGGTCTAGAAAAACTGGACTACTTTCCTACACAGTGCCGCACGAGACCAACGGTTTCCTCCATGAGTTTTCCAGAGCCGTCATATATAATTTCCCGAAGCTACAAACTCGAAAATGACGTCGAACATAGTTAGGTGATGAAATTATGTTGTGAAGTAATTTCTAGTATGCTCCAGCATTAGAAATAGGTTCCATCCCTGAACCCATCAAATTCCTCGAGACGCTTGCAGATTACTAGGGATGGTTTGAGTACCTAAATGTATGTGGTCTCAAAAAAAAATTTTTTTAAAAGTTAAATTGAGATATTAAAACTATTTCCAAACTCTAGAAGTAATAAGGTTTGAGAATAAACTTATGCTGAGAAAATTATATTCACTCATTGTAAAAATTATTTAATTGTGTGTTTCTAAGGTGATGTTAATTATACAAATTAATCTCTATCCGTTGCTTCATGAAATTCAGTGACTTGATTTAATTTAGAAGTCAAAGTCACACTTTCGAAGAGTAGTAAGATATAAAAATACCTATAGACTTTATGATTTCTCGGCGATAATGTATTCACTAATAAACACATTTTTATATAGTTGTTGTGTGTTCCTTTAGCAGGATAATTTAGTTTTTTCATGTATTTTCATGTAGTACTAAGATTTTCAAACATTGCGTTTGAAATCACTTAATGATCTTCAATTTTAATGTTTAAGTAAATGTAATTACTTGATTGAAACAATACATATCAAATAAAATAACATAACAATTTTACACACATTCAATCAATCACATAAAACACTTATGTAAATAAATTCGATTTCAAAGGCTCGCCCCTACTCCACTAAACAATAATTCAAAAATTGCAGTCGTTGCCGATGCCCTCTTCTTCGGTTTGCTGTCACCGTCGAAATTCACTCCTCCAAACTGTATAAAAGGAAAAACTTTAAGATTCGTTTCAGGCCTAAGCTCCTAATTTATAGAACCAGTTGAGAAATGAACAAGAGAAAATGCAGAAAAAAAAATGCAGGAGGTTTGAGAAAAATACTCTTCTGTTGTACGTTGGTTCAGCATCTAAATGAATAAATAACTATATGTATAATAAATGATTTTACCTTATGCTGTGTTAAAAATATTTATATCATTATATTTATATCACTACATTTGAAATTTGAAAATTATTGAAAAGAAAAGGCGCACTCTTTATCTTTAATTCTTTTTTTGTCCGGTCGTCTCTGGACGAAAGCTAACGATTAACTGACTTAAAATCCTACACAATTCTTCATTTGAACTTTCAACCAACACCCAGTTCGTGGGATAAAATCAAGTTACGTTTGTTAAAATCTCCATTTGAACCCAAGATAAGAGTTTTGACGACTTTTTGTTCCAAATATTTACATGTGTGAGTTAATCGACGTGTGTGTCAAAAAACCATAAATCCATAATGCGTTTTCTGTCGAATTTGTTAGGGTTGGCAATACTATATCATGTAAACTTTTTAATTTTTCTAAGAAAAATCCAGAATATTTCTATTTAGAAAAAATGCATAAAATTGTGTTATCCTAACAATAACACTCTATATAATTCATCCAATAAGATTCTCTTATTTTGGACAAAATTTTATGTAATTACTATTAAATTATTCATATATTTGTTATGTAACTCCTTCGGTTATAAATAAGATTTACAAATTAAAAGTTCTCATTTGATTATTCCCATTATTTTTATTATTTTTCAAAATTCTGAATTGTTGAGATTAAACGTTCGAAAACTATTAATTTTAAATTGTATACTCTTAAAATATCTAATTTCTCTCTAGAATAATCAGTCAAAATGTTGAATTTAAATTGATTTAATATGCTGATAGTTTCTAACAAATTAAATCAATAATATTTGTTTTCTATTTTGTGTCAACCCTTAGGTTTGAATGTTTCAAATACGTGTTACTGATATTCCTGCGAGACGTAGAGAATTTTTTTAGGCACTCATATACGAAACTCGGCCAGTTAAAGTTGGCCTGTGAAAACAATTTTGTACTGAAGTGTCCTTAACTCCGATAAAGATTGAAGCATGTGTGCCCTTTTGTCGAGTTCTAGCCAAAATTAAATATTGGAATGATTTCACATACTTGTAGGATCACTTTATGAATAAGTGATTTCTACATTACCTCCTTTACACCAAAACTTAAATATAATGTAAAACTTAATATAATAAAACCTTATAGTTTTTTGATATGTTTTTAACAAACACGTTGGATAAATTTTTCCAAAAATAAGAACTTATTGTTTTAAAGATTCACGGTTTAATATCACTATTAAACATAATGTTTTACTGGGTTCTTATCGTGATTAACCGAGGAAATGAGCTATCGGTATTTCAGTACTGTTGCAAGCACCATGATCGCGAGATGACTGGCGTACTTGCGAGTTTGTACAAAATCTATGGGCAAACATACTTATCTACCCTCTTTCTTTTTCGTTTTGTTACGGAAGTTGTAGTGAGTTCTAGTCACTCGAAAGTCACCACGACAGTTTATACTCACTGTGTCACTGCGCTTTTCGGAACGTACTAATTTATGACTGAATTTTATTAATCCTTACACTGGATTATCGGGAGCTCATTTACTCCGCTAATTACGGTAGCGACCTCGTTAAACATTTTGTTTTATGAGAACTTAGTTCATATTATGCTTATGAACTAGGTTCTTATTTAAAAGAAAAAAAAAACTGTAAAGTAAAAGACACTTGTGTGGTAATTATCATAATTACGGTACGAGTTAGTAATAAGCAATAAAGTAGCTGTAAACGGTGCAGTAAAGGCTGCTTTATGGGCAAGTGTGTTGAAGATAAAAAAAAAAATTGTAAAGTAAAAGGCTCTTATGCGGTTATTGTCATTAACGCACAACTGCGTTATGGACGATATTAGGACGCTGAAAACGGTGCAGTAAAGGCTGTTTTATAAGCAGGTGTGTTGTATATTTATGATTTTGTTTAAGACTATATTTGTTATACTAATGAAGACAATAAACGTAACGTCCCTTCCATGGCTCTTTGTAATCGGACAGAGCCCAGTAGGTCAACCTGTCACCACTTAAATATTTCACTGTACTAAATATTAAGCGCCCGATCGTGCGAGCTAGTCTGTCCTTATTTATGTCCTTAGTTGCTTATTTTTATACGGTTTGCTTTAAAAAGTCTTAAATAAAAAATGTTAACATGAGACCGCAGTATCTACCAATAACTTAATTACAATTTAGCTTTGCTAAATATAAAACGTACCCTCTCTGAGATAGTTCTGATGTTTGTACAGCTTCACCGTAGAACAATTACCGACTGTGGAAGCTGCATACATTTGCACACTCGCCTTGCAAATGAGTGAACTGCATTTAACGTACTTAATGAAATAACTACAACTCATTTTCAAGTATTTTGTTCTATTTAAGTATGTTTTTGCCTTCTATGTTAAAGAATTTACACAAAGTTTTTTTTATAACCTTGCTACTATTATATAACTTGATGACCTTCACTTTAACTTGATGATTATTGGTCACGCCTCTGTCACTCAGCCGTTAGCTATATAAATTTTTCGACTCCTCGGTAGCAACTTAAATATAATTTGTACCCTCTGACTTTATTTAGAGGTTAGTTGGTTCTTAAGACAGCCGCTAGGGTCACGTAAGTTCTTAGCATTTAATATGGCGATACACTCTTGGTGTTAGCAACATCGTCAGAAAAGTGTGCCAAAACGTGCTGAACGCGATAAGGCACCGTGGATAAACCAGGCCACAAGCGCACTCCGGCGGTATCGTTTTGTGAGCAAAACAGTTCTTGGTGATTGGTCGGACTCGATCTGAGCTATACATAAGTAGGTACGAGCCGTACATATAAACTAAATTGTTCCAGACAGAGTACTCAAGCTTTGTTTTGTTTCTGGAAATATAATGTAATTGTATAAGATGTATGTTTGTAATATTAAAAATATATTTTTTACACATGAACCATATATTCACACACTTCATCAAAGTTAAAAGGGGCTGGAATTTGATATTTGATCAAAATATTTTCGAAGAAGGGTAAAAGACATTTAGCCCCAAAATAATATATAATAGTTACAAAATTTAGATTTTTTAGAAACTTGGGACGATAACACGCGAATAATTCGAATGCACTTTGTTGTAAAAAACTATTCACATTAAACCAAGCTACCAAGTATGTGATATCTAGTGTTAACTCTGATATTATTTCGAATTATCATAACAGTGTTTGTCGTTCCCGTACAAACAAACTAAAACATCAAGAATTTCACATTGTCGCAGTTGTATCAATATATCAGACATGAATATGTAATAAGTTCGCAAACGTAATAACTCGCATTTAGCATTTTATCTTTATACTAGCTTTTGATCGCGACTCGACTTGCATTGCGGTGGGATTCCTCAACGGAAATTCCTACGGAGTAAAACCTTTCTGTATCAAAAATCAGTTACCCTGCACCCCGTTGCTCTGTAGCGACGTGAAGGAATAGAGCTGTGCATCAGGAACATCCGAGTAAAAGTCTTTTCCTGTGGTAACTCTAGATTGGAATAAAATGATTTTTATTACTTTAGCTATCCCTGTTCACAAAAAGGTCAATTGCGTGCTCCTTTATGACAAAGAATTAACAGCTACTTTTATTAGTAATGATAAGGATCTAGATTATGGTCTTAGCTGACTACTGAAATTGGGTCGTAAGAAAATCCATACTGTGTGAATTATAAACATTGTCTCGAGTCTGGTTTGTATCTAAAGAATGGCGACAGTTTTTTATCACGTTAAGATAGACGACCGTTGAAAAGCTGATGTTTTCTTTTTCTTATACTACCAAGGTTACAAACAATCTTGCGGTCCATGTGGTGGTAAGCGACTACCGCAGCTAATGTGCTCTTGAACTGGGTTTAGGTACTAGGGTCATTTGAGGTCAGGATTTACCCGGGTACATGTGAGCTCCAGTATTAAACTCTATTTTACTGTCTGATTTATTTAAAAAAAAAACTCCGGCTATAAAATCAGGTTTTCTTGCATAAACAAATATAATAATAAAATTATTTTATAATATTTTCTTTCCCATCTCACCAGTTATACAAACTTTTTCAAAAGTTTATTCAATAATGATATTATACAACACTAAAAGTTTGTAATAAAAACATTTGCCACAACAATTCTTGTAGTAGCACGAGAATGAAGTTCTTTATGTTCCAGTAGTGAGTAGGTATACTTCAAAGTATGTTACTGCAATTATCGAGTACAGTAGAGTGCAGGAAGCGGTATAAAGTGAGCTGAGATGGTCCCAAATGCTGTTTCCCAGCAGAGCTATATAATAGTATTTTTCCTTTAGAAGCTTTGAAATCTTGCAGCTTTGTCCCGGAAATTGCAGAAATCGCATTCAAGCAATGTGATGGTTTCAGGACACATTGTTCAGGACAAATTTAGTTATTAGTGAGATTTAGGCGATTGTTTTGAATAGGTATAGGTGACTTTTGCTCAAAATAGTATTTGCTTTTTCTTCTTTTAAATTATACTTATCCATCCAGCCATCCATGACAACACTAAGTGATGGTTTTTGTTACTTCATGAAATTTTGCAGGATTGACAATATTTTTTTGCAATGAGTAAGTATTTATACTTGTATATATATATTTGACTAAGACCAAAATGTCATTAGTGCTGGCACACTCGCTGTGTACATTGCCAGTCGTGGACTTATGTAAACTAATTCAGTGGCTTAGCGTTATTCTACTAAGTGTTAACGTTACTCACACAAACATGTCTCAGAATATTAAATACCCTTGCATGAAAGTGGTGCCTTTTTTTTCACGCGGCCACCAACCGAACCTGTTTATTTTAGCTGAGAATATAGATTGGAAAGACGACACATAACTGTGGTACTTTTTTAGTTAAAAGTAATCTTTTCATTTTTGTTAACAATACTGCAACGAACGAAACATAGTATTACATAGGTATATCTAAACTCAGTAGGAATTGAGTCAAAAAGAGAAAAAGTGGACCATCAGGTGTGGCAATCGTGACAGATTCAGATTTATTTTTCTGGTAGTAATCTTTTTTTGTATAAAATAATGCAACGCGCTTTTAAAGAGCATTATACAGATTAGAAATATCAAACTTCAACTTCATCCACACTTTTTTATATTCCTTAAAACTAACGCAATTAATAAAACTGCAATAAATATATTATGAGGGTATGCTGTGGAAAAAAATGTAATTAATGCTACCATGGAATGTAAACGAAGATATGTTTTACGTTACTGACGCTGACTCCGTCCTTTTAATAAATTGTAATCTTGACTGCCAACGACACACGTTTTATAAAAAGGAAGAAATGCCTCTATGAAATTGCCATGGCTCTTCAGAACTAAGTTAAGACCACATTTCAAAACAAACTTACCGCTGCCTAAACCAAACTAAACTTTTGTTAATTGCAGTAGTTTGAACTAAAATAAAAAGCATTGAAAAAAACAGCTACACTTGTATACTTCTAACCAGTATTAATACGATCCAAAGTTGACGGTAGTTTCTCTGATAGCATGGAAATTAATGCTGGTGCAAGACTCTGTGCTGTCTATTCAGCTGTTCCTACTAAATATCAATGGCATGTTGTCCATGAACAAAATACATTGCTTTGGAGATGACAGTACTGGAGATGATCATTACACAGGCGGTGCAAACATCTCTCGTTACGTTGTAGAGGAAAAGCGCGAAGAACCTGTGCCTAAAAAACTTAATCCGATTAAACCCTGCGAAGACACAATTTTTTCACCGTTACGAAATCCCATTCTCTGAGGTCCTACAATTGCAGAACACATACTTCACCATCTTCAAGAGCATTGAGATCCTTGGTGTTGACATCTTCAGCAATATTCAGCTCCAAGATCATTTGCAAAAAAGGTGAAGGTGGCGTCTAAAAGACTTGGAGTACTCGACAAAGCGTAGCAGCACTTCACTTTAGGGCAAAGGTTGACAAGTCACAAGTCCGGCCCCACATGGAGTACTGCCGCCATTTCTGGGTAGTTGCACTCGGATACAAGCTTGACGTGACTTTTGACTCGTTTCAACGCAGGTTGAGCGACTCGTCGACGATCCCAATCTTACAAGCTGTATCGCCTTAAGTCTGAGGAAAGACTTTGCCTCCTTGTGTGTAATTATTTATTCTGAGGAATTGTTCGAAATGATGTCCTTGGCTAATTTTCACCATCGCACTACTCCCCATCAGCAGCTCTTCCTCCCCTACCTCACACCTTAAACCTAAATGGTCACGTACAGTGTAGTTTCAGAGAAACTTCCTACTGCGAACGCTTAGGTTGTGGAATGAGCTCCCTGCCAAGCTTTTCTCTAGGGACTACATTATAAAATTCTTCAAGAAGGAAGTTATTCGATTTTTTAAGGGTCACCAACAAGCAAGTCATGACCCTGGTGTTGCAAATGTCCATAGACTGCAATAACCGCTTACCATCAGGCAGTCCGTTAGCTTATTTGCCACCTTAGTAGTATAAATTAGTAGTTAGTAGCATACATTGCTATGCAGATGACAGTACTGGAGACGCTTTTAACACGGGTCGTGCAAACATCCCTCGTTCCGTTGTGGAGGAAAACCGCGGGGAACTTGTGTCTCAAATCGAGACCACACTGTTCAAGGTCTTTGACTGGGGACGGGTAAACTTGGTCCGATTCAACCCTACAAAGACACAAGTGTGCGCGGCCACCGCTGAGAAAACTCCATTGACTGTGGTCCCACAATTCCAGAACACTCACCTCTCCATCTCCAAGAGCATTGGAATCCTTGGTGTCGACATCTCCAGCGATGTTCAGTTCCGAGATCATTAACAAGATAAGGTGAAGCTGGCGTCCAAAAAACTTGGTGTACTCAACAGAGCGACGCAGTACTTCACGTCAGGGCAAAGGTTGTTACTTTACAAGTCGTGTGCCCTATATGTTTACTTGTCATATAGGGCAAGTTCGGCGCCATATGGAGTACTGCTGCCATCTCTGGGCGGGTGCACCCGGATACCAGCTTGGCCCTTTTGACTCGGTTCAACGACGGGTTGTAAGAATTGACGACGATTCCAAACTCACTTGAGGTATCGAGCCCTTAAGTCTGAGACGAGACTTTGCCTCCCTGTGTGTGTTCTACCGCTTGTACAATGGGTTGTGTTCTGAGGAATTGTTCGAAATGATTTTCACGGCTACTTTCTACCATCGCACCGCTCGCCATCGGCAGGGAATTCAGTATCACATTTAAGAACCTAAATGGTTGCATACAGTGCGGTTTCAGAGAAACTTCCTCCCGCGAACGCTAAAGTTGTGGAACGAGCTCCCTGCCAAGGTTTTCTGCAAGGACTACAGTATGGAGTTCTTCAAGAAAGAAGTTATTAGATTTCTGAAGGGTCGGCAACGCGCAAGTGATACCCCTGGTGTAGCAAGCGTCCATAGCCTACGGTGACCGCTTACTATCAGGCGGACCGTAAGCTTGATTGCCACCTTAGTAGTATAAAAAAAATCAGTTTTACCTAGATCAATATACTAGAAAACTAACTTAACCAACTGTTTATTGTAGCTTTATATGTGCCATGTGACGTCTACTGAAAGAAAATCTACGGTTGGGGTTTCCCTAGTTTCATGTGGACGCGGAATCGGAATTCGTCAACACAAAGATTCGTCAGCAAAAGAATCATATAGGTAATATATAAAAAAATGCAACTACAAAAGATATAAATAAACAAAAATTGGACGATATAGGAAACATATTCTGTGAGAAAAGTTTGATAATCTGTGACAACTGTTAATGTCGTTAAGTCTTCACATTGTAAGGATATCCAGAATGTTATTTTGTTAGAAGAACACCTAATCTAATACAACTTAGTTAGAAACTTAGATTAGTTAGCGAAGTTTACCAACAAATGCTCATTAATAGGAGGAAGCTTAGAAAGAAGAAACAGAGCTCGTTATAGCTCATTGAGCGTTTAAATATCTGTTTTTGTTTTTAGTAATTTTTTTTTTTGTAAATTTTCTTATCTCATTCTTTTACCTCTATTGAATTTTCTGAAGGAGAATTATATTACATACACGGTACGTATTGGCTTAGGGGTTTCCATTGCGTTTTATGTCCTGAGTGGCAAAAGTTCGCCAAAATCCCAAGTGAATTTCCACACAAAAGTTTCTACAATTTTAAAGTTCCGACCAAGCTTTGGGGTATTTTAATTAAATTAATTCTAGACCGTTGCTTGGTGCTAAGCAGTGGGTGGGAGTTTTTAATAAAATTGCGATGCAGAATGTTTTCTTACAAAATTAAAGATTGTTAGTTTAAAATAAATATAGCTGAAGGTTACCAATACATGGTACTGATTTTTGCTATTTTCATGATTTCAAAATTCTTCGGAATAATGCCTTGTACACTCGTAAATCATATTTTGAACAAATCAGTTCGCAAGTTTTCAGATATTTGCAACACCTCTGATTTTACGGAACCCTAACTTAATACGTATACCACACGCACTTGGCTGGTATTTCTCATGTTAAGTAAAGACTATCTACTGAAAACAAATAGCTTTAGTGTAGGCAGACATCTCTTCTACGTATAGCACAAATACTGAACTGTAGTACCGCTTCAATGGCGTACCGTAATTCCACTAAGTGTTTGTGTTGCTCTCACAGACGTGTCTCAGAATATTAGATTAGTTCATTTTATCCTCTTTTGCTTTCGACGGCCTTTTTACATATTCACTTGATGAATGTACTAGTAGGTGGTATATACTTTTTTTTTCTTCGGTAATAATCTGAATATGATACCGCATCTTTATAATAACCCGATAACTATTTATATAATACTAGCTAAAATTGTACTAGTTATTGGCGATTACTATTCATGTAACACTAGCTACAATTGTACTAGTTATTGGCGATTATTATTTTTTTAATACAAGCTACAATTGTACTAGTTATTGGCGATTATTTATATTTAATACTAGCTACAATTGTAATAGTTATTTGCGATTACTATTTATATAATACTAGCTTCAATTGTACCAGTTATTGGCGATTACTATTTATGTAATACTAGCTACAATTGTACTAGATATTGGCGATTACTATTCATTAAATACTAGCTACAATTGTTCTCGTTATTGGCAATTACTATTTATGTAGTACTTACTAAAGTTGTTGTAGTTATTGGCGATCACTATTTATGTTATACTAGCTACAATTGTACTTGTTATTGGTGATTACTATTTATGTAATACTAGCTACAATTGTATTAGTTATTGGCGTAACAAAAATTGCTGACTATAGCTGTAGCTTTATTTAATTCACAATTTACTGTTCGTAGAAAGCGTATGCCAAAAATTTTATTGAACGAAAAATAAAATTAGTCATAAGTTAAAAGTGGCGGCTTTTAGTAAGTATGCTATCTACAACTTAGATATACATATATTATACAAACAATACAAAACGTTCTAAAAATACTTTATAGCTAGTTTCTTTAATTCTGAAAATACACTTTCTACTAACGGTAAATAAAAAATATCCAATGGCAGCGCTAGTGGACCGCTGGGTTGGCCTTAAGATCGTCGGTCAACCAGGCTGGAAGGTGTCTTATGGTATTTCTCAAAAAGAAAAAAATATCTATATAAAACGTTTGTTGATACCTAGATACTTACGTTAATACATAGTTTTCTGTATACTGAAATTGTTTTCTCTATTGGGAGGATATTATTTTCTCTATCTAATTCGAACGTTATCGATAAATAACGTTCGAAAGCTGAACGAACTACTACAGAATATATTGAATGCAGAGACAAGGAACGTAACGAAGAGCGGTTGAGTTTGAAAAGAAACAAAATAGATTCACACCGAGTGCACCTCCTAAGGGTATACAAATGCAATTTTTTGTTCGACTGACAATAACAGATTTTAAGTGTTAAAAATTTTAAACTAAGTAATAAAGATAATTTGTGTTTGCTGACCTCTTATATTTTTTTTTTTCAAATATCTGTTTTGAGTTGCCCCCCCTTTAAGAATGTCAGCTTTAGTTGATATTAGTATATTATATTGCTGCATGATTTAAAGCCATTGTTTTAAAAATATGAAGGCTACTTACGTAGAATTACGTATATACTTTTCTTATCTAATTTGAATATATATGAATAATATTTTTTTTTGCATTTTGATATATATACATACTAGCTTTTGCCAGCGGCTTCGCCCGCCCTAAATTTGGTTATCGGCGTAGGATTGTTACGGCAACTCCTCAATTATAGAAAAAAACCTTAAATAAATAATTAACTACTAAAAACTAATCAACTAATGGATTAACCTCGCGAGCATCATACAAACTTTGAACCCCCGTTTAGATGGTGAGTTTTGGAAAATCCTTTCTAAGCGCACGCCTACATCATAATAGCTATATGTGTGCTTAATTTCAGCTCGATCCGTCCAGTGGTTGGAGCTGTGCGTTGATAGATTAGTCAGTCAATCAGTCAGTAATAGTTACTTTGGGCTAAAGCTTAGTTTGTTTACGTAGAAGGTGAAAATATTTTTAAATATAAATGCGCGCGCAATACTTGATCATTATTTTGCTGCAATCTTATTTTAAAACTGCGATATCTCCTAAGATATTCATAGAAATCGAATGATGTAAAAGGCAATTATGTTTCAAATTAAATACTTGTGATGAACAACGTATTTATTTGGATACAGAATAATATCATGTTTATAAAAACACCTTCGCAAATAATGCATTATTTTAAAACAAATTCGGTTACCACAAAAAATGTTATAGTTAGCCAACCTTAAAAGATAGATATGCTGTCGCCTAGGGCCGCATCTACCATATGGCTTTTTGGGCTTCAGCCCAGGGCCCCGTGTGTTCAAGGCCCCCCCGCTAAGTCAAGTCAAAGTCAAAAGTACACGATGATGCGAAAGAATCCATAATTTTATAAAACTAAACAGATCGTATGGTTTGCAGTCCTGCGAATCCTACGATAAATAAAACCCATTCAATTCATTTTATTTCATTGCAGGAGTAAAATTTTTAAGTATAAGGGAATTAGCATTCAAAAGTACCGAGGAAGTATTTGGTTCTATACATAATGGTAATTTTATGGGTGCTCCTGAGTTAGTGGCAGAGTTCGACCCATTCTTGCGATAATATATAGAGCACCGAGAGCTGCGACCAAAGTCGGAAATATCATATTTACCTAAAACAGTGTATGAAGAATTATTTAGATCATGGGGGAACAAGTAATCAAACAGATTATAAATCAAATAAATAATGACGATACAAAATACTACGCGATTGCGATGCATTCAACCCCAGATTTATCTCATAATGATCAGCTAGCTATCGTACTTCGATACTGTTTTCGGGGAAAAGTGAACGAAAGATGTTTGTCGTTCATTAAAATTAGTAGTCATACTAGCTTACATTTATTTAGTGTTTTATCTTATCTTATACTTATTTTCTGCTTCAACCCATCGATGGCAATTGTTAAATCATAAAACAGAACTGAAATTTTTGTTAAAAGTTTAAGTCAGACTAGATGGTCTTGGCACTTCGATGCTGTCAAAGCTTTAAAAAATACCTATGATTACATTTTGAAAAGTATTATCGAAAATTAAGAGGAAAAAGCTGATTTCCGAAAAGAGGCAAGAAATTTATTTAAAGAACTGGCAAAATTCGCACCTGCAATTTTGATTATTTTTAGGAAGAAATTTTGTAAAGATTTAATTTAGTTAATAAAAAAATACAGAGCCCTGGTTTAGATATTTGTGAAGTATATAAGTAATTTGTGTCATTAAAAGAGTTTGTTAGCAACATAAGGCAACAATCAGATCAGAAGCTAAAGGATTACGAAGAAAAAGCCAAAAAATTAAGAACAAATGTGGGAACTAACTACAGCGAAATAACTAAGAGAAGCATCACATAAAAGTATTCTGATAATTCTACAGTGAAAATTTCACAAACGTTTAAAATAGACACGCTAAAAGTTGCACTGGATAAACTGAATACGGATTTTAAAAAAAAGAAGTCAAGTATATGAGACATGTAGCAAACAATTTTAATTTTAAATGGACTTGCAAGAAAAAAAACATGCAAGACATGGATTTAGAAAGCGCACGTAAGGTTATTGACTACTACCCCGATGATGTGGATGAATATTTAGTCAATGAATGCATCCAATTAAAAACTTATTTGCTTCATTCGACAGAGTCCTACTCGTCTTGCGTAGACATTTTTACGATTATTTATGAAAAGAAGGTTGTTGACGTATTTTCGAACTGCTATACAATGTCGAAAAAATATATTAAATCTTACCAATCACAGGCTGTGAAGCCGAAGGCTCATTTTCCAGGGTGGCATATATAGAGAATAAATACAGAACGACGATATCAAACTCACGACTTAAATTATCCGTTTTTTCCATAAATGTTGATTTAACTAAAAACATAGAATGTGAGGAGCAAATTAAAGAATTTGCCAAAGGAAAGTGCAGAAAGGTTGCTTTATAATTTGGCAGTTAATTTACGGTTGTATAACACTAAGGCATAATATATTATGATATAAATCGAATATTTTACTGTTTCATTTTTTTCTATATCTTGAGTTATTATGTGGGCCCCTAAGTAGTAGTAGCCCAGGGCCCCCTAAACTTACGGTCCGGCCATGCTGTCGCCGACTTTTAAAGGGGAACAAGTCATCCATAAATTTTGCGAAACTTTAACCGTTTACGCAGCGGAAGAAAAGAAAAAAAACCCCAATTTTGAAATTTTTCAATTCTTCATTGGTTCTCCGCTTCTATTAGTCTAAGCGTAATGATATATAGCCTATAGCCTTCCTCGATGGGCTATCTAACACTGAAAGAATTTTTCAAATCGGACCAATAGTTCCTGAGATTAGCACGTTCAAGCAAACAAACAAACAAACAAACTCTTCAGCTATATAATATTAGTATACAAGAAATATTGCTTATGTTTTTAAGTGAGTTTAACCTCGTTTGAATAAATTCGAATTGAGTTTTCAAACATGTGTCAAAATAAAATGTAAATTTAAATCAAAAGCACTCAATACTCCTTATTGATATCAACTTCGAAGAAAAATAACTTTTTACCCCTTTTTAACCCCCTTACGGGATGAATTTCAATAAAATACGAAACACTTCATCCATCAATTTTGTTAAAAAAGGTTTATGCAATATTTAAAGTAGATTGGACCAAGGAATCAAGTTGTCACATACAAACTTTGCCCCCCTATTTCACCCCCTTAAAAAGGGTAAAATTTCGGAAAATCCTTTCTTATCGGATGTCTACGTCATACAAACGACACACCCTCCAAGTTTCAGGTGTCTACGATCAGCGGCTTAGGCTGTGCGTTGATCCATCAGTCATGCAGGACAAAGCATTTTATATGTATATATAGATAAAAGAGTAAACTGACTAATTGACTTAGTAACTGACATAAAAAAGCACAGACCAACTACTGGTTCTAGAGACTTAAAATTTTACACAAACTAAGGGGTTAAAGTAGGGGTCTGCATAGAAATCTGTCATTTTTAAATCTAAATGCATAAAAATTGTTATATGGCTTCAAAGTAGATCAAATTAAGATTGACGAGTTTCACTTTTTTTGAAAAATCATTCCCTAATGGGGGTAAAATTGGGATTGGAATATTATATGGAAATTCGTAATTTTTTTAATTAAATGCATAACAATTGTATTTAAATGTAATAATATTAATAGGCCAAAAATAAGAAGCCAAAATAGGAAATAAAAATTTGATATGACAATTTCGATATTTTAGTAAAACCATAAATAGTTAAAAAGCTTCCTATGTTTTTCAAAAGACCACGCGGAAGACCAAATATAAGATAATCTGTGCATGTTAAAGAAGAAACTGACTGACTGCCTGACTCAATGCCATATAGACTTTTGGCGAAACAGGATTTTGAAAAATTCATCCCTTGGTATAATGAGAGTTGAAGGTTTGTATGAAAATACGTCATATTGCATTTACGTTTAAATTAATGCTTCACCGTTTTTGAAAAATCATCCCCTACGGAGCAAAATAGGAGATGGAAATTTGTATGAGATTTACGAGATTTTAATCAGTAAAACCATGAACTTTTAAGTCCACACGGATATAGACACAGAAAATTAAATATCAAATTGTTCATCTTTTGTGAAAAACGATTTATTATCAAACAGGTTCGTGAAACAAAGTTATTTTACCAGCTCAAGAAGCAATCTGTGAATAAGGAGGTTATTAGCTTCCTTCAACGAGAATATAGGGCGCTACTCGAGCGCAATCAACTTTTACAACCTTAATATTGCTCTTCTATCGCTGCTAGAAATTTCGTTCGGAACAAGCAATTCCTCGTTGTAAATTTAGGAAACTTATTTACTAAACATTTTTTGTAGATTTAATATATATGTTTTCTTTAAAAAAACTTCCCGACCTTTAAATGCCCTATTTGTGCCTCATAGTAGGTACCTATTCAAGTTTTAATTCAGTTTTCCTTTAGGCAAAAGGTAAATATGAAAAAACTATATGTCTGCCGCAAAAATGGCTTTCAAACTCTAATCCTAACTTTATTAACAAATAATAAAGTTTCTTTTACGTCTTAACGGAGAATTCCAAAAAGAGGACATAATACTTATATAACAATTTATATTTATATCCTCTGAGATTCCCTATTGGAGTAGGTATTTTCACGAGTGACACCGCGGAATACATAATTACTGTTTAGACCATGGGGCGATCTGATGTTTAGCACAGGATTAGCTGTAGGAACTATACATATATATATATATATAAAATCTTGGCATATCACTAAAAAAATATGTAACAGACATGTCATAACGGTTTTTTTAATAAGGTGATTGTTTACATTTAAAGAAATACACCTTTAAAAAAATTAACACGCCTTAAAAGAAGTACCCATTAAAATAAACGCGTCTTTTGAGAAATACCTCTGTAAAAAAAACATGCCTTTCAAGGATTAATAATTGAAATTTAAAGAAAGCCTCCACATTATTCAATTTATAAATTTAACAACAAAATAATAAAAAAAAAAACAACAAAGTGTTTTATGTTTTTTTTTATAAAGGAATTTTATTATAAATTGTGTGTCTTTAATTATGAACATTTGTTAACCTTTAAACGAAACTCCAGTGTCTTATGAAAAATGTTGCACAAAAACAACAGAAGCTCATGTTAACATTACAATATCTCTAGCGAAGGAATAGTCAAACAATTAAATTAACTTACTAATGTCTACAAAGATCTATTCGTCAATATTTTCTTGGTGATTTGTCTCAAAAAAAAGGTAAATAGAAACACTAATCGTCTTGTCTGTACTACGGCTATGTCTCAGCAACTAGTAAAAAAATAGTTATAAAGTTGGTATGACACTGGGTTGCTAGTAAATTATTTTTATTTTTGTTTAAAAAAGGGGGTTGTGGTTTAAGATTGGAGCCACAATTTTAACTAATTAGACTAAGACTTGAAAGGTCGTATTGAACGTTCACGTTTTTGTATTGGCATTTTATACAAACGTTGAAACTTGAAACAAGATCTCAAAAATTTCAACACTGGCAATTTCGAAAATCACAACGGTCATTATAAGCCTGCTTATCTAAGGGGCGCGGGTTCGATCCTCTCACCGGACCAACATTGGTGTTTATATGAGTCACCCAGATTTTTCAGAGTTTTCTTAGTAACTTATAATATATATAATATGTATATAAAAAAATAGGTATGTAAGTATTTGTATGGGTTGTCTGGTATCCATAGTAAGCTGTGAAGCAGATGGCGCTGTGCAATTTCCAGGAATTATTTATTTATTTCACTTTACGAGAATAACGCATCACAAATAACAAACCACATATGAGTTGTATAAAAGTACATAAAATCTATAATAATATATAATAGTATTGAGTAGTAGCAGTTTGAAAACTTAGCACTGTTACAGTGCCTCTCCTATGCTTAAACATTGGCAGGATTTTTATAAAAAACTGTTAAAGATTCTTTATTTTTATTCATGAGACACTTTGTATTATAGTTATCAAATCTATGACAATTACAAAACTATAAAGAATTTAATGCACATTTAAACTTTATTTTAGCAAAAACATCCTATTTAACATTCCAAATACTATCGTAAAACACGACTAATCCAATGACATTAGCTAGAAAAATTCAAACAAGTGAACATCGTTCCCCTACTTGGGGTTTTTCTAACTTAGATCACCATGTTAGCAATAAATATTTCAAGGAACCCCTTAAGATTCTATCCGCTTTTGAGCATAGACAAGTTAGGGTAGCAATTCAGAATGTTTCTGTTACAAATTTTGCAAAAAAAAATAAGAATATTAAATAATGCTGCCCCATTCCCCATGTCATCAAAAAAAAGCAAAGCGAAAACTAGCCCCAGCTCGCCTTTAGTGGTAACGTAATACTTGAACGGCCCCAGGTATGCATTATCGCCCCTCTGTTGCACCCACTGAGGTTGTAGATGTATAACTTCGCAAACTTGGTCTGACTTAACTTAAATGAAGACTTTCAAAGTAGTACACTTTTATCGGTACTTTATAACGAAATACTACCTATAGAAGTGTTACAGTGGCATCCAGCTAGCCATAAAGTATTGCTGTCATCCCGAAACCTATATTTATAGGCCGTAAAACACGAGCCGCCGAGCCTCCAGAGATATGGTCTTTATTGGAACATCGCTGAAAGTGTTTCATTATGTGTATAGACCTTTATTTTGTGTAACAGTTTATTTATACTTTGTAATATAAATGAATGTGTTAAATGCATTTTTTAATTTAAAATCTTATAATATATATAAATCTCGTGTCACAATGTTTGTCCTCAATGGACTCCTAAACTACTGAACCGATTTTGATCAAACTTCGTAAATATCGGTTATTTGATCCAACTTAAAAGATAGGATAGTTTTTATCTCGATATGTCAAGTGCGAGCCGGTCTCGGGCACTATAGGTAAAAACCAACTTTCGCCGGGTACAGAGGGACGGCAGCGGAACAACGTTCGCCGGGACAGCTAGTTAAATATAAAAATAAGTAATATAACCTAACCCAATTTTTGCAAGAGTCGGTAAATTGGTTTTAGCAACGGAGTCCGTAGTTCACAGCCTTATAATCTTGCTGTCTTTGCATGTATTCTAATTAAATTAACAAAAAAATATCTTTTTTAAACTACCATCGCCATACCGATTTGTTATGAAAATGGTGGTTTTTTTTTTAGTGGTAGCTCTCCACTATTACAGAAAGATACACATTTCTTTAGTGCACCCAATCGTGTGGGGTATTTTAAGATAAGGCTATAAGTATGCAATTAATGTTTTTTTTTTTTAAATTCAAGATATAGGTATTCCAGCTTTAAAAATTGAAAACTTTTATTTTAACTTTTAATCCGTCTTATAAGAAATTTGAAAAAATAGCCATTATAGGGCTTTACAAAATGCTTCCAACAAAAAAAGTTTAAACGAAATTGGGTTATTAATCTTTCAGATATTCGCAACTAGCTTTCCGCTGGCGCCTTCGCTCGAATAGACTATAATATTTGCACAGTTATTTACTCCAGATGCTGTATAGTTTACCACACTTCACTCCTTAGCTTGAGTTTCTAAGTGCCCACAAAACCTATAATACCGAGAGTTCGTTCAAATGGGCAAGCTTTTGGTCCGGCAGACGCATACCAGCTATAGTTGACGGTTCAACTGCTCTGATAGCATGGACTCTATGCTGTATCCTACGCTGTTTCTGCTGCATATCAATAACATGTTGGACATCAATATCATACATTGCTATGCAGATGACAGTACTGAAGACGCTTGTTACACGGGTCGTGCAAACATCCCTCGTTCCGTTGTGGAAGAAAATCGTGGAGAACTTGTATCTCAAATTGAGACCACTCCTTCCAAGATCTTTGACGGGGGACGGGAAAATTTGGTCCGATTCAATCCTACAAAGACACAAGTCTGCACGTTCACCGCTAAGGAAATCCGATTTACTACCACAATTCCAGAACACTCCCTCTTATAGAGAAATTTCAAATTTCTATTCTAAGCGTTTTGGGCTAGGTGGTGATGAGTCAGTCAGGACATTGCCTTTTATATATATATATATATATATATATATATATATATATATATATATATATATATATTTATAAAAGGCAATGTCCTATTGATTTTTTTCAAAGTATATTTTCCTTACAACAACATTTGTATTGTACAACTCGTAACATCTGTGAGATCTATTTGCATAGAGCATTATCAAATTAGTCGAGACTTTGTAGTTACGTAGGAATATCTTACTATAAGATGGGACTATAGCTATTTTAAAATAGGAATCAATTTATGAAGAACTAACTTGTGCCAGCGGCTTGTAACTCCTCAATTTCAAAAAAGAAACTGACTCGCACTCACTGGGCGTTTTCAAGTATCCTATGACTTACTTGGAATTCAAACTATGACCTTGCCAAATTTCATCTTAATCGGTACAGCGGTTTAAGCGTGAAGAGGTAACAGACTTACTTTTGCATTTTAAATATTAGTAGGGATATAATTTGTTTATTTAAATGTGTTAATATAATTATAAAAAGAATATTTGTTTTTATTTATATATTTCGCTGTCACAGTTGTCTTACATATAAATCGTTGTTGTTTATAAGTAAAATTTATCGTATTTTGGCTAAATGGGTAAAACTAAACAAAGTCTTTATGTCATTCAGGCGTGTGTTACAGCCATAAGATTCAGAAAGTTGAAGCATATTAAGCGCCATACATTAAACTAAAAAAAAATAATTAAGGTGGTTCTCCACTTTTTTCCGCCATATACTTTTTGAAACAAAATAAAAAAAAATGTGCTGCTAAGGGGTGAACCATTAAGTCAGTAACCAAGCTCAAGTTGCTTAACTTTGAATATCGTTCCATGTATTATTGTTTCTGTTAATATTCACTAGATGGCGCTTATACGGTAATTTAAGCTGGTAAAGGCTTACACTCGGCTGGTTATTATTATTAGTTATAAGTTTGGATGTATTACAGTTTTTACGATAGAGCAAAAACAACGATAACGTGTATCTTGAATGGTACTTATTTCTTTTTAAAAAACGTCGAAAAGACAGACAGTCATTCATGTAGGCTTTGTAATAGAACTCCGTTGGCACCCTTGGGGTACGGAACCCTAAAAATTTAGTTTGGTTCTTCATGTATGTGAAAGGTAACTTAAGTCACTTAATCACCTTACATCTCTGCTTACTTTCTGCGGGTTTAAACAATATGATTGTTTGTGTATTGAATAAAACATGTACGATATTGTCCTCAATGTACTTTGAAGATTGCTAACGCTTTCAACTGTGACTGATCTGTCAACAAAATTACTTATTTATTGTTTGACTGTTTACTTTCATACTTTGAAGGTCTTTAATGATATACAACAAAAAAGGCTGTGTTTTTTAAAGCTTCAAAATATCCATACCTAGCTTGTAAAATATTGGTAAACTGTTTACTAAAAAGTAATGTACTTTTTCAATTTAATATTAGATTAGCTGTCAAAGTTTTACATTTTTATTCAAGTAAGTTTTTTAAGAACACTTTTGAATCATCAAAATAAAATCTACTTATATTTATTTATTATTTAGTTTTTTCATATTTAACTTAAACCAAATCATTTTGTCTAAATAGTGTTCTTTAATACTTAATGAGTTTATTTTCATCCTTGAAGTGCAAAAAAAACTATCTTATTTATTTTACCTTATTTTTATGTATTGAACAGTCACATCTGATACACCAGTCCAATGCATGTTCCTTATTTGGCTGCATAAACTGTTATCAAAGCTTCGTAAAATAAATATTATGGAAAAAATATCCGCTAAGCACCGAAAACTTGATGCAGTAAGTCCAATTTTCTATGTAAGTGTTAAGGGGTTTCCATATTTTCCCGTGTGGTGCTAAATCTTCCCCGTTCGTGGACTGACGTAGATAGATTAGCATTTAGATTATCTGCCGCGGCGGCTGTTGTTTCAACGCTCCGACGGTAAAACTGCCGCATTTATTATATCAACGCAATCAAGTTCGTTGTAGGCAAACAAGAAAGTGTGTTATTTTTCATGTCAAAAAGTGATTTAAGTATACATTTGATTTGCTGTACATTCATTTTTAACCGACTTCATAAAAAGGAGGAGGTTCTCAATTCGACTGTATATATATATATATATATATATATATATTTATGGATGTTCAGCCATAACTTTTTTGTTTATGAACCGATTTAAGTTGTTTTTTTCATTTGACAGGATATACTTGCGAGTTGGTCCCATAGAAATTTTATCCAAATCGATTTAGTAGTTTAGTTTTTAGACAATATTTAAAAAAAATACCTATGTCATGCAAATAAATTTCCCTTAAAAAAAGCACTTCGTCGCTTAAAAGTAAAAAATAAAAACTTTTTTATAAAAAAACAACCGGCTTCAAAAAGATGCACTAAAAAGGTAAAAATAACTACTTATTTCTAAAAAATGTCATCTGAATCATAGTTTGAAGTTGGTTTTATGCAAGTGAAGCGTGTTATTAACTGTTAGGTAAATAGAAACCAACTTTTAAATAGTTTTTTTATTTGTTTATTTATAGGAAATTCTGTCACACTGATATTTATTTTTATTTTTGTTGTGCAGCTTTTTACATCAAAGAAAAAAAGTTTGTTTTAATATGATATCGGGTACCCGCTACTACCTGCCTATTGTACGTACGTATTAAAAGTTCAGTGCAGTATTTATTGACTCTTGCAAGTTCTGTTTATTAACAGCGATCGCCAGTTTTCGAAGGCAATATAACACTATGAAAAAATAAAAAGTCCTGCGACTTGATGACAATCATATCGAAATAATGGTGTTTATACACCATCAATAGCCCATCTTAAATTTGAACATATAGACTCAATTAACGTTTTCTTAAATAGCTATCTGTCATAATTTTTTTGGCCGCTAAAATATCCAGCACTAGCAGGTTCCGGCATCATTACTCGGGACCTGACCAGATCGTAAATCATTTTCAGATTCGCCGGGTACCAGATCAAACAAATGTGCAAAGAAATACTTCAGTTTGTATTATTTTGGTACGAAACCTTTGGCAGGCATACATTAAAAAAGGTGTTTACGTAAATAGATACTTAATTTGCGTACCGTTAACACATATCAAAGGGGTTTCTCAGGCTCAATTTATTTTCACACAATGGATATGCGTATGAATAATGTCTGATCCGAGCATAAATCTTCCAGTACTCGATACTGCTTCCCTTTTTATTTATTGTGTTGATCTTGCGTGTGAGATTTATCCAAGTTTTTTCCGATAAAATAACAAAGAATATGATTTACAGTCACCTATTTTGTTTAGAAATAACTATTTGTGATTACTTAATCTGTGAAATAATTTTGTTTATTATGAATTTCAATAAAGAAAGGAAAGTGGTGAAAATTTCTCAAAAAACGCTCATAGTTTTCCTTTGTTTAGGTGTTAGGCGAAGGATTTCGAGGGCACAGATCCTTCCTTATCATGAGAATTATCGGGTCATTATAGAGTTGGGTCAGTAGAACAAATGTGAGGAGATTTGATTTTTTTGTATTCAGCAGGCCTGTCTGCACTATAACAATCAAATTGTATTAGCTAATCCATTAATGGACATTTTTAAAAAAAGTACGTGAATTTGATGATACGTCTTTAAGCTGCTAGCTGCTAAGGGGATTTATACAAAAAGATCTACTTTTGGCGCCTTAGATCTGAGATACTTAAAGCGAAGCAAGACAGCAAGGTGAGGCATTTCACATTAAACTTAGTTCCTCCAACTTCCTAAGACAACATACCCTCACACATTAAAACCTTCAAAGCAAGGAAGACTTGCAGAAGTGTTTAAAATTGGTTCATCAAGATTTCCTATTTTGCTAAAACGGCTGGATTATGGATGGATTATAGCTCAGATCAACTCCAAACAACGATAGAAAACGCTTGTTCCTACGCTTAATTGTGTATAACAAAATACTAAATTATTTATAAATATCATTAGTCACAGGAACGGAAGAAAATCACCGTCGAAGAAAAAGGCTGAAAAATCCACACGGGACGTTTGCAACTGCATCCCCGCGCTCACGGCTGCTGAGATAAGTCGCCGCTATTAATTGGCGAATTCAAAAAAATCTGGAACAATTCATAAAACAAACTACTGACAACTGTAGTCCAAAATAAAGCCTGGCCAGATTTTTAGTGTTCCGTACCCAAAAGGTACTGATGGAGTCCTATTATAGTGCTTACACTACCTGTTGATCTCTCTAAGACTAACCTTGGAAGGGAGCTAATTTCACAACATAAGCGTACCCGGGAGAAAGCCATTTCGGATCTAAAGTGTGAGGATGAATTCCCTGCCGATGCCGAGCGGCACGATGGTAAAAAGTAGCCATGGGCATCATTTTGAACAATTCCTCAGAACATATCCCATTGTACAAGCGGTAGAACACACACAGGGAGGCACTCAGACTTAAGGGCTTAATACGGCAATTGAGTTTGAGATCGTCGACAAGTCTGTCTGGCATCGGTCTGACTGTCCGACCTTTAATGGGCTCTCACTTTTAGAGTGATTCTTTTTAAAGAATACGTGTTTTTATAGGGGTTTCTTGATTAAGCCGATCAAGTGCGTGAGTCCGGTTGCACCTAGATACTCAATCGCGGTATCGAATTTTGGAATCTCCAAAGTTAAGCGGCCGTGGCTCCAAAACAGCAGAAGATACGGCTTCGTATTCAATACTTCTTTTCTGTTCAAAAATTATACCAAAATCAAGTTTTTAATAAAATATGTGAGAACTATGAATATACAAAGCAGAAAAACTTCTAATTGAGCTAAGTCCATTGTAAGTTTTAGCTTGGGAGTTTAAAAAAATCTTTAACGAAGTCTGCAATATAATCATTCTACACTCCTTCGCCAATTTTTTAATTTTTAACCGTAGCCATTTAGACTTGATGATAAATTAGTACTTTTTTCACACAAACTTTGCGACCCGCTTTCTTACTTTAGGAGTTATTTTTTTAAAAAACATTAAACACATTTTGCATTTATTGTGCTAAACAACGTGTATACGAAGTTTTTAGTAAATATGACCATAAAATATTATTTTCAACGCAATATCTCTCCCCTTTTTTCCACGTACGCGTTGAATTTTCAGAAAACTCGAAACACGTACTTTATTAAGTGTGTTAAAGAATTACATAGGAACGTGATGATCCAAGGAAATTAACTATACTTGTCCTCTACAAATTTTGCCTTGCATTCCCATGGCTTTCCTTTAGGGTACAATTTTTACCCGGAAGCACTTACTTCAAGTTAAACACTTTTTGAAACAGTATGTATACGAAGTTTAAACATAAAAAATATAAACATAACAAAATTTGCTTTCCCTTTTTCCCCTAGGGGTTTAATTGTCAGTAAGCCGGAAACCCATGGATTGTTAAGTATGCAGGGCGTTCAATCAAAAATGAGAATGCGTATGTTGCCGGTAACTTTATAATTTTATTTTTCAATATAGTCGCGTTTTAGTATAATATGCTTGAAATATCTTTTTTCTCAAATTAAAATAACTTTCTTTCGTGCCTAGGGCTTTATCATCTTCGGATCCCTGTCCTTTCAAATTATTCTTCAACCTTGGAAATAGATAAGAATCACTGAGGGCGAGGTCAGGTGAATATCAAGGATGTTGATCTATTTCGAAACCAGCATCACGAATTGCAGCTAAAGCAACGGCGGACCAGTGAGCCGAAAAATTATGATAATGGATCAAAACAATGTCTGCTAGTTTGCCTAGTCGTTTCTCACGAATTTATTTACGCTGTTTTTTATTTGTTCTACATCCAAAGAGCCAGTAACAGTAGCTCCATGGTCGAGATATTCAATCATGACTACACCCTTACCCTTCCAGAAAAGAAAACACATGACTTTTCCGGCCTAACGATTCACTTTAAATTTCTTAGGGGTTGGAAATTATGGTCTCTTCCATATCATAAACTGTAATTTTGTTTTTGGATCATAATGGTGAAGCCGCGTTTCATCCATGGTTGTCAATCGATCTAAGAAGTTTTTTGGATCTTGTTTTTTTGGTCCAAAGAAGCTCGAGAAATGTTCAGCTTCATTTTGTACATCGGTTAGCATTCTGAGAGCACTGCGCGCGCGATAACTTTTTTCATCCCTAACGGTTTTTGTAAAATGCTATGATTTGCATCCTTGGGTGTAAAACGTAGTGTGACACGATGATCTTCTAAAACAATTTTTTCAACTTTTTAATCATTGTTGGGCGACCCGAGCGAGTGTCATCTCTGGTGGATGTTCTTCCGCGTTTCAATTCGGCGCACGAACGTGCAACTGTAGAGTACGGTGGAGGATTTGCACCTAAAGTATCCTGTAAATCTTGATTAACTTGTTCCGTAAAGAAATTTTTGAAACACAGATAGATTCTATCCCTTTTCGACAACACCCTCCGACGAACTGCAAACAAAAGACTTCTATTTCTAAAAAACAAAAGATAGTATTCAAGTTATTTTTTTTAATCTAATCAATATTCCAGCTTAACCAGCCAGTATTAACTTTGTTTTTGATTCCAAAGGGTTTCCAACTCAACCTCACTATTTATTGAACGCCCCTCAACGTTCGACAACGAGAAGCATGTAAATATACCCAAGTTTCAATTTTTACTTAGAAATATTTTTTCCCATACAAACTTTCTCACGCCCTTTCTTTCTTTAGGGGTTAAATTTAGAAAAACACCAAAATACGTGTTTTATTTATTGGTTACAGAGATTTATACTGAACTTAAAGTAAATGAACATAAAAATATTATTTCTTGTACTAATTTTCTTACACCCTTTCTCCTCTAAAAGGTTGAATTTTGAAAAACACCAAGCATACAAACTTAAATTTAGAGAAACATTGAAATACTTGTTTTATTTATTGGTTATAGAGATTAACACTGAATTTCAAGTAAATAAACATAAAAATATTATTTTCTGTACAAATGTTCCCACACCCTATCTCTCCTTAAGGTAATCCATTTACTGTGTTGAAGAACAGTTGCAAGTGAATTTGACTCCAAAAATATTATTTCTCCTTGTAAATTTTTTACATTTATTTGGGTTGAGTTTTCTGAAACCTCGAAACGCGTCGTTTGTTAGTTGAATTAAGAAGCATATATACCAAATTTCAGGTAAATTAACTGTAGAAATATTTAATCCTGAACAAACTTTCTCAAAAACATCAAAATACGTGTTTTATTTACTGTGTCCGAGCATTAATACTGAGTTTTAAATAAATTCAAGCATACAAATATTATCTTCCTCACTAACTTTGTCATCCCTTTTGGGATATTTGTATGATTTGAGAGTATACACAAACAAAAAAGCAAATTCAACAACAAAAATATAAATAATAATTTTGATCTTTATCGTCTGATTATAGCTAAAATATTAGAGATACAAAAAATGTAGCTTTCTTAAAGAAAATTAATTAAGCTATATTTATTACCTTAATTGTTTTTTCATATCAATAATAATTTCCGAGATATAAGCAAATGTGACATGATGTGTATGACTGGGTCAGAACATGTTTTGGGTCCGCTTAAGATATAAGGGTATAAGAGCCACCAAATAGCCGCCACCGGCTATCAATACCGAGTAGTCATGACCAGCCCTCAGCTAATCACCATCTCGTAGGTACGCCTCACTTTCCATAAAGACTTAGGCAACCTATTCCGATTTACGTGACTCTGTATATAAATTTTTAGCAAGCCACCAGTGAACAGCGATCACCGGTGTCCAAAGGCATTGAGTTACTAAGAGAGCTTAACGCCGCTTAACGACAACGTAACAATTATGCCTCTGCCGAAAAAATTGAAACTCCTCGTACAAAAGTGTCAAGGCGGCTACAGGTAAACTTTATCAAAGCAGTTACGAAAACCTGATGGAAGGAATCTAGCCCGGCCTCTAGGCAAACTGGAGCTATGAAACTATTCAATTAAACTAACTATCAAATTCGATACCCTGATCGCCATGCCTCCCTTCAAACGTCAAAAATAAATCAATCCCTGGGTTTGACGACGACTAAAAGGCAGATTGCTTATAAAAATCTTAGAGTCATAATGCTTGCTTAGCACTAAACTAACAGACGAAAATCATGCCCGTGAGGTAGACAGTGAGGTTAAAAGTAGGCTCTCTACCTCCTGTCATTATAGACGAAGTTCTGTCTTTTTTCCGCCGCGTAATTAGAAAAACGTCATTAGCCCTTGTCATATAGATTAATTAGCTAACTACACGCTTTGAGTAAACTTTATTAACTGTAAGCAATTTACTACCTCGGAGTACATTTGTACCTACAGGAAGGCCAATTTTTGACGTAGTAAAAGCATTCAATGAAAAAAAACTGTTTTTTAAGCTGTTAGATTTATAAGCTATTCGACTATAAACTGAGATCGCTCTTATCTCGTTTAGAAGCAGAAACATAACTGTATATCAACAGCAAAAATACAAAACAAATTACCATTGAAGATACAAAAATATAATAGCTTAGCTTTTTTATAGGAAATTTAATAAGTTACAGTTTTTTTTATACACAATTTTACCGTTTACAACTATTGCCTAGATACAGCAAAAAACTAAAAAAGGGTACCTATTTTTAAGATGGCGTCGGCACGAGCGCAACAGGTATCGATGGGGACTTTTAGTATGTTTAACACGAAACTGTAATGAAAATGTTCACAAAAATTGCAACTCTACTAGTTAATGTTTTTTCATTTCCTAATTTAATTGGTCTAATTGTCATAGCGATGTATCCTAAACGTATAAATAAAATTGACATTAATTTGTTTTAGTTAACACATACATTATCGTATATACTTTAAGTAAAAGCTATGCTTCTCAAATGCGACAAACTGTTTTTGAATTAGATTGTTGAGCTTTGCCGAGTGCTTGGAACTTTCAAACGTCTTCTGTAATTTAAGCAGAAGTTAAAACGGAACAGTAAATTGCTCATAAATTTTCTTAGCGGATTAATTTTAATTAGTTAAATTAAACTTGCTGGTTTTACGCAACTTAATGTTTTAATTGTTTACTTAGTTTACTTAGTAGATTTGTTAGTGAATTAAAATAACATGGTAAAAATGATGTGGTTTTATTTTATTATGTGTTTAAAGATTACAACTAGATTAATTTTTTTATTAATATTCTACTCCAAGACGAGCCAAGCAAAGCACTGGCACTACCTATCTTTCAAAATAATTAGGGTACTTCCCGAAGTCCTCGAAAGCTGAAATTTGGTATGTTAGCTAGTATTAGTACACAAAGACAAAAAAAAAATCTAAAACTTTGAACTTGTACCCCCCAACCCCTTAAACTAGGGAATGGAAGTTTGTATGAGGCTTTCGCAAAATTTGATGCTAGAGGTCTAAAAATTATTATAGGGACTCTTTATTATAAATAATAAAATACATAACTCAGGATTTTTATTATATCACCCCTCACCCGTTAAATTAGAGGAAGGAAGTTTGTATGGCTTTTCCGAAATACAAACTTTATTTATGCTAGAGGTGTTAAAAATTATACAAGTACACAGAAGTAGAGGGGATTCGTTGGTTCTGGCGCACTTCCCCCCAACCCCAACCCCTCGCCAATTTTTCTGCCCTGTACGACTCACGCTTGGCCACTAGAGGGGATTCGTTGGTTCTGGCGCACCAACCCCTCGCCTAAAAACTTTTCTGCCCCGCACGACTCGCGCTTGACCACTCTCAAAACCACCCCTGTGTCTGGGGTGTGGCGACTCGCGCTTGACCACTCTCAAAACCACCCCCTGTGTCTGGGGCTATGTCGACTCACGCTTGACCAAAACTACTGCGTGACGTCACACTGTGTATAACTTGTTTCTAGTTTTGTTATGTAATTATATCATTATCGTAATGGGTCTATCATGTTTTTCCCGTTCAAAATTAAGTTATTCTTATTTAATTACAATGATGTTGGTGGTGACATTCCAAAAACTAGTCCCCCGAGGGTGTATCTCAAGATTTTAGGGGTGTGTCCACTTACGCTTCACAAAAAATTAACCTGGAGACGTGTCGGTTCACGCTTGACATGACTTGACATGTTTTACCTACAGAAAATCTTAAATTCAAGTCGGTCGAAGTTTAAAGGGAAAAGCTGATAATAGTGTTAAAGATTTACAACTAGCATCGACGTCAACATGATGTGTCAAATATGTGATTTACAGGTTAACCAAAAGATTCTATGCTCAGCACTTACGATCTAAGAAACACAAATAGAAATGTCTTATTCTTAATCATAATTTACTTTATGTGTCTGTTATATCACTTGTGAAGTATTTATAGCATCAATTGAAGAATCAATACTATTTTATTATTCATGCAGATTTTGATCAGGAAACAAAAGATTTAAAAAATTCTTTTGAAATTATTCAGAACCTTTAAGTGATGACATTAAAAATAAAATGTGTAATGTCACATAGTGATTTAGAAAATAAAGAAAATGGTAGACCTTTAAAAAAAAACAGTTCTTAGAAATGCATGTTAATAAGTTCAATCCCTTACGGGGATCTTCGTATATTCGTAAAAAAGAACGATCAACAATGTTTTAAGTGGACTATATCCTGCAAATACACATTCCGATAGTGTATCATCATACTTTAGCCATCAAAATAAACTAACGTTTAATAATATTCAGTTCCCAATCAAATTATCTGATATACCCAAGGTAGAAAAACAAAATGACATTAGCATTAATATGTTTGAATTAGAGTTTAACAAAGAAAAAAAAAACTTTACAAAATGTTCTAATTAATTACAAATTAACTTATTATTTTTAAACAATGGTTGAAATGGGTTTTAATTAATCACCAGAAGCATGACTGTGCTCAAATTTTTACTGAATAACTAGGAATTCATAAAAAAGAAAAATATTGGTTTAATAGGGAAACAAATAATGATGAAATCTATTTTGATAAATTTCAAAGAATATTAAAATTACATTTTATAATATATGCAGACTTTGTAGCTCATTTAAAACCCGTCGCCTATTGTATCCCTGATCCATCGAAGTCATATACGTAAACAATACATGAACATGTAGTTTGTTCTTATGGATACTATATAAAATGTTCATATGATGATAAACTGTCTATATACAGAACATACTCAGAGCCTAATTGTACAAAAATGTTTATGGAAAGCATTAACAAAGATATTAGCAATATACATAGGATAAATTGTTTTCAAAAATGTCCACTTTCTTTAACTAATGAAGAGAAGGATAAGACAATCGCAATTATGATATATTAGGTTATGAAATCACAGTAGACTATGACTGGAATACTAGTAATTTTAGAGGTGTTAGTCACGAATTATTTAGTAGCACAAAGTATCGTGTTCCATTTTTCATTCCTATTCTATTTCACAATCTAAACAATTATGATGCTCATTTTATTGTTCATGCTTTGAATTTTAAAGATTGAGAAATAAAAATAATTCCGCAAAATAAGTAAAAATATATTTCATTCTCATATAAACCTAATATGTCGTATAGTTCATTTGCGGTTTTTAGATTATTTTTAATTTATGATCTACTCGAGTTTAGATATATAGATGTTATATAAAGACCAATTTGCAGAATTAAGAAATCAATTACAAACGAATTTTAATAAACTTATTAGGAAAGGTGTTTTTCTTCATGAATTTGTTAATTCTTATGAGTCCTTTAAAATTACATCTCTTCCAAATCAAGACGCTTTCTTAAACTCTTTAATACCAGTGTATCTAATTATAATAATAAACATGCTCAAAACAATGTCAGCCCAATTTAAATGTAAAAATATGTTGGAATATTCCAATCTATATTTAAGAACTTATGTAATGCTACTCACTGATATTTCTGATAACTTTAGAATTTTTTATATCTAATGTGATATAATTGTAATTATTTATTTTCTTCTTTTTACACTAAGCTGTACACCTATCTATAATATATTTTTGCCATGCAAAATGAGCTCTATTTTAAAATTAACCTGTAACCTTAAGTACCCTGAACATTTACATGATCTTAATTCAGATTTACCTTTATGCCTGAAAAACATTGTAAACGGTTATAGTAAAGATAAGAAATTAGTATCAAATTTTTATAATAAAACTAAAATATAATTTACTATAGAAATCTCAAACAATGTTTACAACTTACTGTGAAGTAAATTAGGGTTCATAGAATTTTACAGTTTAAGCATAGTCCTTAGTTGAAATATATATATACATTTAAATACACAAGTAAGAACTACAGCTAAAAGTGACTGAAAAAAGATTTTTATAAATAATACATTCTTTGGTAAAACTATGGAAAATGTTAAAAACGTGAATTTGTGAAAAAAAGGTATTTATTTGGAGAATTATAAGTCGTGTCTATGTATCACAAATGTAAATATTTCACGTGCAGAATTCGAAGTGTGAAACACACTATATTACACAAAAAAATAAATAAACTTGTTGTAGACTTATATAAATACTTAACCATTGTTTTTTATCTTTATAATATCCAAGTTTCGTTTTATTAAAGTTTAATAATAAAGTAACTATAAATGTTATCACTAGGATAGTCTGAAGTATCGAAAAAAAAAGCATAAAAAAAGCAATATTAACATGCATTTATAAGAACTGTTTTTTTTTAAGGTCTACCATTTTCTTTTTTTTCTAAATCACTATGTTCACATTTTATTTTTAATGTTATCACTTAAAGGTTCTGAATAATTTTCTAATTCACCAATTTTTATCCAATTCCTAATAGACAAATTTAAAAATTCAAAAGAATTTTTTAAATCTTTTGTTTCCTGATCAAAATCTGCATGAATAATAAAATAGTATTGATTCTTCAATTGATGCTATAAATACTTCACAAGTGATATAACAGACACATAAAGTAAATTATGATTAAGAATAAGACATTTCTATCTGTGTTTCTTAGATCGTAAGTGCTGAGCATAGAATCATTTGGTTAACCTGTAAATCACATATTTGACACATCATGTTGACGTCGATGCTAGTTGTAAATCTTTAACACTATTATCAGCTTTTCCCTTTAAACTTCGACCGACTTGAATTTAAGATTTTCTGTAGGTATAACATGTCAAGTCATATCAAGCGTGAACCGACACGTCTCCAGGTTAAGTTTTTGTAAAGCGTGAGTGGACACACCCCTAAAATCTTGAGATACACCCTCGGGGGACTAGTTTTTGGAATGTCACCACCAACATCATTGTAATTAAATAAGAATAACTTAATTTTGAACGGGAAAAACATGATAGACCCATTACGATAATGATATAATTACATAACAAAACTAGAAACAAGTTATACACAGTGTGACGTCACGCAGTAGTTTTGGTCAGTAGTCAGTAGCGCGAGTCGCCACACCCCAGACACAGGGGTGGTTTTGAGAGTGGTCAAGCGCGAGTCGTGCGGGGCAGAAAAGTTTTTAGGCGAGGGGTTGGGGTTGGAGGGTGGTGTGCCAGAACCAACGATGTTTTGAGAGTGGTCAAGCGCGAGTCGTACAAAGCAGAAAAGTTGGTGAGCTTTGTAGAGTTTGTGTGAAGTTAGGGCTTGTAGAGTCAGGGCGTGTAGAATGAGAAGCTTGGCTCTTCATGAGATCTGGTGACTTTTTGACAGTGCGGGCCATATATATATATATATATATGGTCTCGTCCTGGCAAATTTTACATGAATATATTTTGGTGCGATTTACTAATTCTAAAATTAGTTCGTGCTATTGAAGCTTTTCTTTTATTAACTGTTTTATATTAAAGCTTATGATTTTGGTTTCTTTGATGTATTCATTAAGTTGTATGTCTCTGCTTCCGAGAAACATTTATGGAATATCGCAATTGAAATAATTTTTTTTTTTAATTTACTCTGCTTGCGAGTCTCCAAAGTCGTCACAAAGTTTTAACAATGTGATTATTGTGCATTTTTTTTTTTTTTTTTTCTGAGCTGACTATGCAGTTGGCTGTTGCAGCCATTACTGCTTCACCGGACTTTTGGGGCGAGACTCTGAAGGAGCCTCAGCCCATATAGCGCCCAACGCTCAAGGGCTTCCCGCGGGGGAAGCCTCGGCTTGGGTTGTCGCTCTCGGGGGCGTCCCTTCGACCGGCGTGAGTCTCGAACCCGAAGGTGAGTCACCGCCAGGAGGGGAGTTCCCCGTTACGCGGGTACTGTTGTGCAGTTTGCTTTCATAGTTTCCTAGAGGATGTAACAATGTTGTTGTTGTGAAGTTTGCTCTTTTTACTAGAGATTAAAACAAATGTTGTTGTGAGAACTGCTATGATGGTTTGCTAAAGGTTTTAACAATTTAGTTGATGAAAAATTTTAATTAAAGATTTCTTAAAATTTACGTCTTTAAAGACATTTTTATGAACAAGGAATTTGTCAGCAGTAAGGTTTGAAGGTTGAGTTTTGACATTAGTTGGTATATATAATTACTCGGATTAAAATTGCAGTTCCTAGGTGACCAAGAAAAGTAGGGGCTGATGATGCCAGCAGTTGTGTCAGCTTGAAGCACAATGCACTAAGCTTCTGTTTTTGAAAGTGATTGTCGAAAAGACATATTCTAATCAAGTTGAGAATAGTTTTGGAGATATCACGTATCCCTGTCTAGCGCCTTTCTACAGTGACGAAGTTTTGTCTACTGGGACCTGCATCCCTCCTTATTTATAATAAGGATAAAGATGAACATTACCAAAATATATAAAATCAGGGGTACCGATTCAGCTAGTTAGCCATTAAACTCAAACATCACCCTTGTAAATGTAAAATAACATTTAACGTGAATTGTAATCACAGTAAATTCTTGTAAAGTGACTAAATATTGCAGGTAAAATTTAACTCACGACCTCACTAGCAACAAGGAGCATTAAGCCCAAGTGGACAACTAACTGAAAACCGCCACATAAATAATTACACGCTGCGTGAGCACAGTTAGAGATGTTACTAGCACACCTTACTTGATTTTGAGGGTTGAGTACCAAGAGAAAGAACATATTAGAAAATGTACTAAATGAGAAACAGTTTAGAGAAATTTAGGAAATTAATAATTATTTTGGTCGACTAGGAAGTCCAATAATGTGCGCTGTCTATCTATTTATCTGTAAGGACAGGATTGTATTTTTTATACTGTTATAGTTGCAAACAATAAAAACTTTGACGACTCAAAAACAAAGGCGTCGTTGTTGTAAGAAGGGTAATCCATACTAATATTATAAATGCCTAAATAAGTTTGTTTGTTTGTCCTTGCTTCACTTCGCATTGGATCTATTTATGCTGAAATTTGGCACAAAGATAGCTGAAAAGACGTAAAAGGACAAAGGTTACTTTTATCCCGGAAGTTAAAAAAATTCCTACAAATAGCTATGACAGAAATTCCACGTAGACGCTATAGCTACAACTATAGCTTGCTATATTAAACTTTCCTACTATAAATCAAAGAGTTGCCGTAGGAATTCCACGCCTTTACCGAATGTAGCACGGGCGGAGCCGCGGACAGAAGCTAGTAATCAATTATTTTAAATCTATTAGAAGACCTTTTTTTTAATGGTATCACATCCAGAGGGTGCCAACGAAGCCCTATTACTAAAACTACGTTGTCTGTCTGTCTGTCCATCTGTCCAACCATTAAAAGGCTCTATTGTTTAGACCGAAATAGTTGGAAGCCTGACTTTTTCACAGAATATGTCTTAAATGGAGGATTATCTAACAAATAATAAAAAGTTAAAATTTGAGAGGGGTCCCCATATAAGAAACATATTTTCGTTGTTTTTGCTCCATCGTGAAAAACGTAATATAGATAGCAACTCAGTTTTCAAATTAATATTCAAAGTTTAGCAACGTCTGGCTTGGTTAGTAATTTGATGGGTGACCTCTTAGCCGCACCCTTTGTTTCGTTTGTGTTTGTAGATAACGGAACCCTCGGTGCGTGAGTCCAACTCGCACTTGGTCGGTTTTTTACTTTTCAAATAAATAATTAATTTCATTTGTTACTTAGAAGATTAAATGATTTGTTTTCATTGATTGGTCCTTGTGGCCTTGAATACCTACAAAAAAAACCAATTTTTTTTTAACAAAATATAATTAAAAGTTAAAAAAAATGTACAATGTCTTCAAAAGAAATTCAAAGTAATTAAAAAGGTAGTTGTTAGCATTGCAACAAGTTGTAATTAGCGGGTGTTGGAAATGAAGTACGGTGTTGTCACGCCAGCGGAATGTGAAGCTAAGTGCTCTTATACAGTTGCTAACTTGAATCATTTTTACACTCTTCTAACTTTCTCGGAAAAGTCAATTTTCCTAGCAGTAGTCGCAAGAAGTACGGCGAAAAGGAAAATTTCAGACGCGTTTCTTAGAACGTCTCTCCTTTTCAAACTTTGAGAATCGTTCACATAACCACACCTTTTACATTGTTCTATTTTTCGACAGCAAGCCTTTAAGAAAAATCTATTTTATTACAAAACTGTATAGCAAAATACACTAGACTGTTTTGAATTTTCATTAGAAAATAATGATTATGACATATACATACAGACACAGACATACCTACATAACATCATGACTATTCTCTAAAGGGGTAAGCAGAGACCAAAAACTTCCATTTTCTAAGATACTATGAATGCCTTCATACACGTTCGACGGTTTACATTATTACTCTTTATCTCGCTTTTTATAAGAACGAACTCAATCAAGATACGCCGAGTTCTACCCTTATCGACCCTTTCAATTACTTTAGCCTCATAAATTTGTTTCTTGCATCTTTTTCCGCTACATTCACTTCCATACAATAGTGTTGGAACCAACGACCTTATGGAATCCTAAACGTTTCTTTTGATACAACTGCTGACTGCTCATAAAGATGCATAGTGCCCCATTTACTCTTTACACAATATCAGTCTCACATTTTTCGTTTTTGTTAACAAAGATTCTACAGTATACAAATTCTCAAACTTGTTCTACTTTCTTTGCTTACACAATGACGTTGCATTCTGTAACAGTTTCATTCCATTTAACAATCATGACTTTCGTCTTATTTTGATTTAAATTTTGTAATTTTGGTGACCAATAATAAAAATACCTATACATTGATCAAAATTCTAGCGCAAGGGTTTACAATTTGAGTATGTCCATAGTTGAAGTTTACCACAGCTTGCAATGTGTTATAACTTTTTAATATAATCTTAAAATTAATTTAAAAATAATAATAGATAATGATTCAGTTTAGTAATTATGTCAAAAAAAAATAGAATTTAAAACAAATGTCAAATTTTATAAACTGAACAATACTATAAAACAAACAATTATATTGTAAATGTGATAAATTAAAATAAAGCAATAATATTATATTCTTGTAGTGGCTCAATGTCAAATAAAAAAAAAATCACCTTTCAAATTAGTTATTAATAATTTATAAATATAACTTGGTTAAGTAATACTACAATAACTACGATAACAAGCTCTTTCCATGATTGTTTTATAGTGAAATGGTCAGGACATGAGAATGTTATGATCTGTGATTTAAATTTAGGCAAAGTGTCATTAAAAATATCAAACTCCTTAGTATTATAGCTTCTGCAAATGCGACTGAGAGGAGAATTAAAACCTACGTTAGTTCTTGAATGCTTTAAATTGATTGGTCAGTATCATCCAATTCTCGGCAAATAAGAGTCTTGTTAATATTAACTTTTATTCCAATCCATTTTGATTTGATTTAATTTTGATTGATACATAATTGTTACCTTTTCCTGTAAATCCTCTCCTGCCGGTGCAAGGATAACTTGATCTTAATAACAGAACAGAAGGCTCTTGACTAGATTCTGGATTAGTAACAAAACTATAAGATTCCGCTTTTGCCATTTGTCTATGAAAACTTAAAAAAGTATTAAGGTGCGCAAAGTTTTTGACGATAATTCATAAATTGTTCTAAAAATAGCTTTCGATCAAATTTTGCACAGATGCCAAATAGCTCCATATCACTCTATTAACGATGTTTATCATGACAATCTAAGCTATTCATATTATTACTATTTCATTACATTTAACACAAAGCTCCTTTTTGCGTAGCAATATTAATACGGGCATCTCGGATCACAGAAGCTATTTTGAATTTCGAACCAAATTCCGCCATTCTACCCTCAGACAAAATCAATGTTACGCTGAATTAGTAAACTCCTCCCGGCTCGACGGTCTGGAACTATTTCTGATTTCTATAAAAGTCCAATTAATTGTTACTTCCAATGTTTTTACAGGATCACTGACTTTCATCGCTAATTTGATTTGTAGATTCTAATTTATTGGCAGTAAACACGTATCTCAAAGCAAATTTTAATCCACCCTAAAACGCTGTTAAATTTTGTTTAATTCACAAGAAATATTTTAGTGGAGCCTACCTTGCAGCCACGTTTTAAACTCTAGTCACATAATGGAATTTGCGTGTGTATATTATTGTGTGCGTGTGTGTACATATATAACTAAATAAATATTTTAAATAAATATTTTTGGACATTACACACAGCGCTATCTGGCCCCAAAGTAAACAGAGCTTGTGTTATGAGTACCAGACAACGGATACAAATACATTTTTTTTTTTAAATACATACATATCATACATAAATGCAACCAGAGTCAAGACAAATGTTTATCACATAAATGTTTGTTCAGTGCGGGAATCGAACCCACACTCTCTTTACTGCAGTCGGCTACACTACCAACTACGCTGCGACTCACACACATGTCTGTATTTCTTTTATATTGTATGCAATATAAGCAACTATTTTGTAATATCTGGTTTATATCCTCGTATTGCGAACACGGCTTTATTATATGACGATGGGGACTGAGTTTAAGCCACGATCAGGACATGGTGTTTTTTTTTTGTATGTATATATGTATGTATATTTCTTTGGCATGCTGTGTAGCCTAAACGGCTTGATGGATTTTTTAACTTACGAGGCGTCTTGTTAGATTCGTCTCAATTGTGAATTGTAAATTCTTAAAAAATTAAAATGTTAATAATGTTAACGTATTATAGTATATATAAAAAAATTTAGAAATAAACTTTATTTCAACATCTTTTTAAAATTCATCATAAAACAATAACAACAATAGATGATGAAAAATATTATAGGAGGAATAAAGGTCTGTCCAACAAAGGGCACAAGTAAATTATCTCATTTTAATTTAGGTTGCGAGGGTTCAGCAATAATGTGGCCATTTGTTTCTTACCAAGGGTTAGAAAATAAAAAGATATCTACATTACATCTGTGAATTAATTTCGGTAAATAGGTACATACATCGTTGCACACAGAGCAATGTGCTATATAGAATGTTAAATTATAAAGTGCCTTAACTGTAGAGTCCTGCCCTGACCTTCTAAACTTAAAAAAAAATTAAACACCTACTTGTTAAATTTTTACTGTCTCTTACTGGTACTGTAGTGTTTTTACTATGATGTACACTACTTGCTTACTTATTAATGAATCAAGATGACGCTATCGTTATCTTTTTATATCGTTCGGTTCGCCTGACCTGTAGTTCGCAGCGCGCACCATTACAATATGGAGAGTGTAGTTTTATTTTTAACTACACCAGAGCAGATTAGTTTGTGACCCTGCTAGGGTAGCGCACAACTTATTTCAGACTCTTACCGAGTAAAACCAACGGTGTTTTTTTCTCGTACCTTTACGACGAGGCCGCGGGATCTCTTGAATGCATCCGCGACTCCGTCAGGTTGTGACCTTGTTCCTTAGTTTAACCTTAGAAGAATGTGTTCTGTAAAAATACAATCTGTGCTTGATAAAATAAAATTCTAGTGCTGAGGTAAAAAATTGTTATTATAACGCTAAGATAAACCAACACACATTTATTTCTAATTTTGTTATGGAGTTGTAATTTGTATTATTAATAAATTATGTTAACTCTTATTTTATAAATGTCTATTTACTTTAAGAAATCGACAAAAACACTTTGCACAGATCGAACACACAATATTATTTGAAATAACAATATTTGTAAATTAAGTTATGCAACAACAGAGTAAGAGCAGGTGAAATAAGATCTTTCAAAAAGAAAATGTTTCGTAGAAATGGTTATTAGAGGAAAAGAGTATACGTAAACTGCTGTTTGCATCAATGTGCGCATTTACGTTAATGTTATGACGAAAGTTACTTTGTTTCCTTTTTCCTTATTACTGTACAAGATGTTTTAGAAATAAATAGAAAAAATTGGACTATATTATGAAGTACTTACAAATCAACTTTGCAAATAGATGATTACGAAAGTAATTAGGGAATGTATATTTATTTAGTCGGCGCAAACAAAATGTTACTTCGGCGGGTCAAGTTTTAAGAACTGTCTTTTTTGACAAACTAGCTGGCCCACGCAACTTAGTTTGCGCCACATTTATGAAATTAATAAACTAAATGTGACCCATTACGAACAAAAAACCCGCCGCCGTGTACCTATCTCTTTAGTTTGCCGACTGACGCGCTTAATTTAAATCGGTTATATTAGGTCCTTACATATGAAATTGATGTTTTATAGAACTGGCCATTTTGATTTCAAAAAGCCAGCGTTTGGTTAAGAATTCCAAATCGCTTTGACATCGTTCTGTCTCAAAATGGGAAACATAAAATATCGCATTATTTTCGAATACGAATTCCATCGTGGCACTAGCGCTGCAGAAACAGCTCGAAGGATTAATGACGTGTACGGAGAAGCTGCAGGCTTCGGTGTGAGTGATAAAACCATTTTGAATCATTTGAAACAAACTGGAAAAGTGAAAAAGCTTGATAAATGGGTACCGCATGAACTAAGTGACGCAAACCAACAAATACGCGTCGACTGCTGCGTCACGTTTCTCAACCGTCAAAATAACGAGGGGATTTTTAATCGTATCATCACTTGTTATGAAAAGTGGATCCTATACAATAATCGGAAATGCTCATCACAGTGGTAAAATCCAAGAGAACCGGCTTACTGGATTAAGCGAAAGTTGACTCAAAAAAAGGTACTGGTTAGTGTCTGGTAGACCAGCGTTTAGCTGTAGTCAGCTTCCTAAGATCTGTTCAAACGATTACGGCATATCTGAATTGCCGACAATTGGAAACTATGAAGGAAAAGCTAGCCGTTAAACAGCCGAGATTGGTCAACCGCTCTAGCCCACTGCTTCTTCAGGACAACGCTGGAGCACACACTGCTTAACAGACGTTGACAGAAAACTCTGTAAAAACAAGGATGACGCGATATGTAACTGAGCGTGCGTGAGAAGTACAGCTACATCCCAATTCACTGAGATTTTCAATGGAATACATGAAATAAATTAATAGTTTATTATACATCATTGTTATCAAAAAATGCTTTTTCTCAAGGTTAAGCGCAGCTATGCTTTAGCAAAGTTGTAAACTAATAGCAGTTAGACCTTTAAAGATTTCTTTGCCAAAACCAAAGAAAAAGAGTAAAAATTTTTAGGTCTATTTTTCATGGAACAGAAGTTTATTAATCGTGTTGTTACGTTTGTCAAGATTCGAAACATTTCCAGAAAAACCCAGTTATTAAACTTTATTCGGATCTGCTCAGCGGATCCGGAGAAACCTTTGCGAAAGTCTCTTAAATCATAAAATTTAAAGACAATTTTAATCTACATTACATAATCAAGTTAAATAATGTTCTTATGTCAATAAGGGTTAATATTGAATAGATGAATACTTGAGCTTTGCAAATCACGTAATATTTTTAATTAATTCTTTAAATAAAAAAAAAGTTATTGTGAGTAAGAGATAGATATATGATATCAAGACTTTTTTAAACGTTTTTGGAACAATCCCACCAAGCATTATTTTGGAGTAACTCGCCACGAAAGATCTCAGAAGGGACATTTTCTCCAGTTTTTTAAAATCTTTTTTGACGTGACAACGTCTTATAAATTGGTTTGCCGGGTGACACTTCAAGAAACTGCGTTACGCTCCGCTCACGTTATGCGCTCACAATGAGAGCGAGTGAGAGGCACGCGGCATGGTTAGCCCGCCTAAGAGCGAGAGAGACAGACATAAAAAGTGAAAGGCACAAGTTGTCACGATTCCGGACGGTTGTCCGACACTAATTTTTTATATTTTATCGCTTCTATTTGTAATAGCTTGATGTTACATAGCCTGTGTTTCTTCCAGATAAATACACTATCCAATGTTAAAAGAATTTTTAAAATCAGTCTTGTAGTTTCAAAGAATACCCATTTTTAACTGACTTCAAAAAAGGAAGAGGTTATCAATTCGACGGGTATGTTTTTGTATGTTTGTTACGCGATTACTCCGCCAATTATGGATCGATTTTAGAAATTCTTTTTTCGTTTGGTAGGTCATACTTCAGAGGTGGTTCCATTTTAATTTGGTCTAGATCTGATAAGTGGTTTTTGAACTATCTTAACATTTGTGTTGAAAGTCATCCATATAAGAGAGGTATAATGATTTAACAACACTTTTTTCCGTGGATCATATGTCAGTTATTCGTCACTAAAAAGTAAAAATACCTTTACCTTTTTAGTGCATCTTTTTGAATGTTTTTTTTGTTATAAAGTTTTTTTGAGACGGCGATTTAAATGAAATGGGTATCAGTATAAATAGATTTAATAAATTAATATAATTTTTTTTTTTTTTTTAAATTTGTATAAGAAGTATTTAGGTATGTCATTCATAGTTGTTCGATGCCGAACACCTCAATCAGCATTGGAAGACCTCGGTGCTCGACACTATAATCACGGCAAGTTTAAAGGTTGAATGTATTACTGTTTTGTACAATGTGTTTCTTGAATGGTCCTCCTTAAATTTTTATGTTTTAACTTTTTATTATTTGTTAGATAATCCGTCATCATAAGCGTTTTGTGTTTTTTCAAAACATTAAAATAAATTTAAGCAAAATAGTGTAAATAAAATTAAACTTGATTAGCTGAATGCTAGTCAATTTTATTTTCAGATAACTGATGAGATCGGAACGTTCAAAATAAAATAACGACGACGATAAATTGACACGAGAAAATATGGAACTCAAATTTCTACGTAGGTGAAGGTTTTTTCATATTTTCCCGTCAATGCCGCAAAATCTTCGCCTATCGTCAGCTGACGTGGATAGATTAGCATTTAGATTATATTCCGCAGCGGCTGTTGTTTTTACCGCTCCTACGTGTCTATTACCGCACCGCTCCAAGGAAAAACTCAAATTTCAGCTACCGTAGTGAATTTGCGTTCATGAACCTTTATGATTACTGACTTACCTAGGTGGTATTGTGTAGAAAAAGGAAAATGAAATATAATTTTTTTTTACGGTCACCCTGCCCTGGCACAAGCCTCTTTTTGCAAGGAATAGGCTTAGGCCATAGTCCACCGTGCTGGCCCAATGGTGATTGACTTGACTGACAGCTTTTAGGCCGCCTATAACATCTCTGACTTGGCCAACGAACGACTGTCACATGACAAAAGCCATGGTCCTATCTAATAAATAATCATTACATTCTGTCAAATTTGTAAGAAAGTGACATAATGTCAAATTGTAAATGTTATGTAAAAGTAATAACGCTAATTATTTGTAAATTGTAACGCCGATTTTTAATTGTCCTTTTTAGACTACACGCCTCCGTCGCACAATAGGTATTCCTTGTCACTCCTTTTACTAGATAAAGATATAAGAACCACAACAGTCGAAAAAATTTAATTCTTTACAATAAATTAATAATCACCAACAACCGATTTCACACACAGTCACCTGTCAGAATTGTATTACAATTCCACAATCATGTAAACTTGTTTATGCACTACATATATAATACTTGCAATTTTTTACAGGCAACCAGTTAAAAAAAATTTACAGGCAACCAGTTTTTTCCTTACAAATTTGTAAATTTTAACACATATATATATATATACACACCGGCACAATTAGCGGAACACAAAAAAAAGGATTTGAACGAATGGCAGCAGGTTCTCTTTACTGATGAGTGCAGAGTTCTTTTAAAACAGATCGATGGGAGACAGCGAATATGGAGACGCAAAGGAGAACGCCACATACAGTCTAATTTTGAACACACAGTGGCTTATGGTGGCGGCTCGATTATGGTTTGGGGAGGGATATGTTTGGGAGCTTGCACGGAGTTAGTGATAGTCACAGGAGGGACTATGACAGCAGATCGATACATCAGAGACATTTTAGAAGAACATGTTGTACCATTTGCCCCATTTATTGGTGACGACTTTATTCTAATGCAAGATAATGCTCGTGCTCATAGTGCACAATCGGTACAGGCATATCTGAGGCACGTAGGTATACCAGTGATGCAGTGGCCAGCAAATTCCCCCGATATGAATCCGATAGAGCATGTCTGGGACTTGCTAAAAAGAAGGGTTAAATCCAAAATGCCACCCCTCAACAATCTGAATGAACTTGGAAATATATGCGTTATTATCTCATAGTCTCACTTTTTTTCTGTTCCGCTAATTGTGCCGGTGTGTTATATTGAATATGTAGAAATGTTAAATAAATGTGAATATTGTGATTACAAATTGTGAATTATGTAAGTTTATTATTAGGCCCCTGTATAAGAGGGGGCCTAAAGTCAGACGAATTCTGCATAAAACGCGGAATATGAACGTAGTATGGGTAAAAAACATTAAAGTATTAATATATTTTTTTATGTTCTAGTGACATTAATAGTGTAATGTAGTGAAAGTACTAATGCCACCAATATAGATAAGACAAATAACAAATTGTCTTCCCCTTAACTAGAAACTGTAAAAAATGTGCAATTGGACACATTCTTAGATGTTAAATACTACTATATAAGACTAACTTAAAGACAAATTACTTATTTACCTTCCTGGCTAGATTGTAATAAAATTAGGGTACAAAATTTGTATTGTAAACTACTGGTAGGTATACAAAAAAAAAATGTATATTGGGTATTTGCTAATACCCTAGGTTTTGAATAAAGCAATAAAAATGTGCAAGTAAATCAAAACAAAACAAACATAAGATAACGAAAGTTGAAATATGTCGTAAATAAATAAAGCTGAAGTGACGAAGTAGCCGTTGGGAGAGGGAAAATCCTGAAATGATTATTTTACGTTAATATCTGGTTCAATATAGTAGTAGGAACCTGCTGGGTACAAATGACGAAGGTATATACAGATATATCAGGCAAAGCAATGCACATTGACAGTCTAAGATGATAAAATATTAATTAACGTTCGACCATTTTGAGGGTTTTCGTATCTTAAGGGTATGGAGCCTTATTAATAAGCATACGTTGTCTGTTTATTAACGCGCCCATTCGTCCGACCTTAAAAGGACTCAAACTGAAGTTATTAGAGACCAAAAATATATAAGGAATATGTTATGATAGCATATTACGTAACAAATAATAAAAGTTAGTTTTTTTTTTTTTTTTTTTTTTTTTTTTTATACCTCTAAGGTGGCAAACAAGCAAACGGCCCGCTTGATGGTAAGTGGTCACCGTAGTCTATGGAGGCTAACAACGCCAGGGGTATCACTCGCGCGTTGCGGACCCTTAAAAATCTAATTACTTCTTTCTTAAAGAACCACAAACTGTAGTCCTTAGAGAAAACCTTGGCAGGGAGCTCATTCCACAGCCCGAGCGTTTGCGGTAGAAAGTTTCTCTGAAACCGCACTGTACGTCGAGCGTTGGATGGGTGACCGCGTAGCTGCACACTTTTGTTGTAGTTTGTGTTCGTGAAAGGCACGGTGCGCGAGTCTGACTTGCACTTGACCGTTTTTTTGTAAATTTGGTGTCGAATATAACAGCAGATAGAAACATTACGTTAATTATATACACTCTTGCTAAACGCAAGCAAAGTAAGCAACCGGCTTTAAGAAAGGCTTTGTTAAGATCTGGGTCTTAATTTCATTATGCTAATGTCTCTTATTTCACGTCCATTAACATTTTATGTCCTACTTCTACATGTCACGCAGATGCTTTAATAACTCGTCTTTGCTTTCAACATTTCATTTGTGCCTTGCCTGGTTTTATTTTAAATATCCCTTTTAGTATTTATAATTATAGTTTTATATTTCATACTCACCTTAAGAATATAAAATGATTGATCTTTTCTATGTAATTGTTATTACCTAGATATCAATTAAATTTTGAATCATCTACATTTTCTGTATATTTTTATTTTTTCTATCTGCCCAAAGGTTGTCTGGTAGATATCGCTTATAAGCAATAGGACCGCCTGATTGTATACTATAAGTTAAGTTACAAATTTTAATTTGTTTATAGATCATTTTTGGTATAATTATATATCTATATATCTATCTTTTTAAAACTACATACTAAAAAAGGATCAGATATTACTCTTACATAATTTGGAAATATATACGTTGTATAAAAATAATTTTAGTCTAAGAATCACTTAGATACCTACTTACCAAGGTACTTACCTATAGTAACATTAAAAAACTAATAATGAAAAATATTCTAAATGGTTCCGTACCTAAACATCCAAACTGTTAATTACTTATAGTTCGTCAATAATTCTTCAACTGCGAATGTAATTCTGTCTGGCCTTTTATTTTACCGCTAATTGTTTTAAAGTTGGTGACTTCGGTACAAGTTATGTGATATACACGTCACCCACCTGTCATGTTGGTCCAACTAAAGTGGTTGGTGTAAAGAACCCTTTTAGAGAGAAGAAGAACCATGAATACCTATATAAATACAGAATCGTTTTGGTGATGCTCATTTCCTCATCTGTTTGTATAATAAATTTGAATTCGAATTTGCCAGGATTTAACGTTCGTGATACGGCTTTTGCTTTTTTTTACAATATCATGGTAAAAATATTGCTTTTCAGATTACATTCTTAGCGTTCTCATTAAGCATGTAAGAGGCCTATAAATAGTCTTTCAGCAATACACATCAATAGACTTAATATGTTATTTTTGTATTTAACAATTTGATGATAAATTTACGAGTTTGGATTAAGAGAATGACGTTAATTACGTAGTTGACGCAAGTGAAGCAGCGAGGCCGGCTCTCAGAAGGGATTTAGGAAGCTCTGGGTATTACCTTCATTATGCTAATGACTCGTATTTCACGTTCATTAATAATCCCTGTCCTACATGTCAAGTAACAACTTCGAGTTTGTAAAAAGACATGTTTATCTTAAGTCGAGATTTTAAACAGCCAGCATTAAGACGGGTCATCTTATCATAAGGACATCTTATTGGGTTGCAGGTTCAAGTACTGGCTCAAGGTAAACGATTTGACTGCATTTTTATTTATGCTCATAATTCTTTTAATAAAAATATGTCAAACAAAACAGCCTGTTTTTTTACAGTTCTGTATTCTAAAAATATCAGTCATAAAATTATAACATTTTTAGGATTCCGTACCTAAATTGTAGAAACGGAACCCTTTTAGCTTCGTCATATTCATCCATCCGTCTGTATCTAACAGCCTTAAAAAGTGTCTTATCTGAACCGCTATACAGATTTGTAATAAAAAGAGAAAAAAATATTTAAGGGTAGAAATCTATACACTGAGGGATGAAAATATTTCTTACGCATCCCATTATAAGAAACGGTTTAAAATGCACTCTTCCTCTAAGACGTAAGTATATCTTACTAGTTATTTGCTTTCAAAATTGAAAAAATTGAACCAAAATTACAATTATAATAAATTATCATTTCAGTGCTCCATTCTGCTGGATAATTTTTATCACTAGAAGAAAAACTTGATAAACGATCCTAAGCTATTTTTGAAATAAATTTCTCAAGTTGTACTTAAGTGTAAGTTTTGGCTAAACTTCAAAAGTATAGGTTAGGTTATGTTGTTTCTTTCTTAAAACAATGACATGCCATGACTTATAGTAGAAATATTAAACATAAAAAACTTGTTTATAATATATTTAATCAAAATTACAATAGTTTATCAATGTTAATTCTTTCACTTTTTGAAGAACTTTTTGTACATATTCCTTATGTTTTAAAGATAATAAGACAGTTTTTAAGCATTACAAAAATAAATTAAAATGTAAGTATTACAATTTTAATTTACAATAAAAAAATAAAGTTAAGATTAGTAATTTTAATATTTATATATTTTAATAAATTATAATAAATACGGACCGTGAAGCGTGTTAAAGTTTCAAAATAGCATATAATAGACAACGCAAAAAAATATTTTAACTTTACGAACAAGGTACAAGTATTTTGAACTCAGCAATTTGCAACAAGAGTTTCAACTTTTCCACAAAAAGCATTGGAAAAAGGGAAACTACTGACTTGTCCTGGAGCAGTCGCTTCTCAGGGGTTACTTTGCATTACTGGCATTACGTGTCTTGTTTTCTTAAATCTCGAACATAAGACATATTTTATTACTTCCTTTTGTCAGTACTTAGTAAGTAATACTAAAATCGTATGGAAATACATAACAGCATCGTAATAAATGTATAACAAGCATTTATTTAGTTTCACCTGTCTCGAGTCTGAAATCAAATCTTGTTAATTAAATTTGACCCACTTCCCGGTGTTTGATTGACTTGAAATTTTGTATACACACGTAAATAGGATGACAATTCAATAAAATGATGTCATACAGCTGGTCTGACGATGGAGCTAGGAGGTGGCCATAGGACCTCTGTAACGAAACGACGCTACCCCATCGAGTTTGGGCTCATTTGATTTGTCTTGACAAGTACTCTGGTCTTAAACGATAAAGAGGGTGTAATGAAAGCTTGTTTGTAAAAAAAAATTACGTATATTCTTGCTTATTTATAAAAGTGTGGACTTGCAATGAGATACCTAGGTATCAATTAAAGAGACAAAAATCTGTGTATCTATATAAGAGCAAGTCGCAGCGCTCTTATCATGGCAGCGTTGCCTAATAATAGTCAAGTAATTTTTGGTGTAGTAATAATTTGAAATATACCATCACTATTAAACGTGCAATTAGGAATAGGCAATTCGCTATTACCTCTCTCCTCTCTAAGGTGATGGAGCGTGTGATCAACACACAGCTTCTAAGATACCTAGAAGTACACGATCTGGTCAGTGACCGTCAATATGGCTTTCGCCACGGTCGCTCGACTGGTGACCTTCTAGTGTATCTCACACACCGATGGGCACTAGCCATTGAGAGTCAGGGGGAGGCATTGGCATGTAGCCTGGACATAGCGAAGGCGTTCGATCGGGTCTGGCACCGTGGTCTTCTATCGAAGTTGCCATCTTACGGAGTGCCCGAGGGTTTGTGCAAATGGGTGGCTAGCTTTTTGTCCGGCAGACGCATACGAACCGTAGTTGACGGTAGTTGCTCTGATAGCATGGACATTAATGCTGGCGTCCCGCAAGGCTCTGTGCTGTCTCCTACGCTGTTTCTACTGCATATCAATGACATGTTGGACATCAACAACATACATTGCTATGCAGATGACAGTACTGGAGACGCTTTTTACACGGGTCGTGCAAACATCCCTCGTTCCGTTGTGGAGGAAAACCGCGGAGAACTTGTGTCTCAAATCGAGACCACACTGTCCCAAGTCTCTGATTGGGGACGGGTAAACTTGGTCCGATTCAACCCTACAAAGACACAAGTGTGCGCGTTCACCGCTAAGAAAACTCCATTCACTGTAGTCCCACAATTCCAGAACACTCCCCTCTCCATCTCCAAGAGCATTGGGATCCTTGGTGTCGACATCTCCAGCGATGTTCAGTTCCGAGATCATTTACAAGATAAGGTGAAGCTGGCGTCCAAAAAACTTGGTGTACTCAACAGAGCGAAGCAGTACTTCACGTCGGGGCAAAGGTTGTTACTTTACAAGTCGCAGGTTCGGCCCCATATGGAGTACTGCTGCCATCTCTGGGCAGGTGCACCCGGATACCAGCTTGGCCCTTTTGACTCGGTTCAACGACGGGCTGTGAGAATTGTCGACGATTCCAAACTCACTTGCGGTATCGAGCCCTTAAGTCTGAGGAGAGACTTTGCCTCACTGTGTGTGTTCTACCGCTTGTACAATGGGTTGTGTTCTGAGGAATTGTTCGAAATGATGCCCACGGCTACTTTCTTCCATCGCACCGCTCGCCATCGGCAGGGAATTCATTCTCACACTTTAGAACCTAAATGGTCGCGTACAGTGCGGTTTCAGAGAAACTTCCTCCCGCGAACGCTTAAGTTGTGGAATGAGCTCCCTGCCAAGGTTTTCTGCAAGGACTACAGTATGGAGTTCTTCAAGAAAGAAGTTATTAGATTTCTGAAGGGTCGGCAACGCGCAAGTGATACCCCTGGTGTTGCAAGCGTCCATAGGCTACGGTGACCGCTTACCATCAGGCGGGCCGTAAGCTTGTTTGCCACCTTAGTGGTATAAAAAAAAAAAAAAAAAAAGGCAAAATGTTTTAGTATCTGTGTTGTAGTATTCATTTCGTCATCTCCGTGGCTCAATGCGTGATGATTCGACTGCTGACACTAAGGGCGTGGGTTCGATTTCCACACAAGTCTTGAGACTGGTTGTTTTAAGAATTAAGGTATTAGGAAAAATGGAAAACGGATATAAATATGTATTTTTATCCGTTGTCGGGTATCCATGATACAAGCTTTGCTTAGTTTAGGACCAGACGGCGCGGACGCTGAGTGTCTCCAAGAATGTCGGAGAATCGGATGAGGATTGCAGGCGGTTGCAGTAGCGGTGGATGTGTCGAGATGAAGGGCTCGTCGGCGGTGACGTCCTCCTTTTATATTTGGAATGCTTCGGTAGATAAGTCCTTATGGTGTTAACACATACGTGAAATAAAAAGTAAGAGTAAATAGTATTATATTTATTATGGCGGTGGCACTGTAGTTATAATTCTTATTATTATTGTCTATATTATTATTATTATTATTGTCTATATTATTATTATTATTATTGTCTATATTATTATTATTATTATTGTCTATATAATTATTAATGTCTATATTATTATTATTGTATATATTATTATTATTGTCTATATTATTATTATTGTCTATATTTTAACACGCGCGGCGTCGCGGTGCACGGAGTGGATTGGATTGTTGCGTATAGGCGTCGGGACGACGGTTGACGGCGCTCTCTTCGGCGAACGTGGTATGACTACTGTCTTCGGTGGACGTAGTGTGACTGTTCACTACGGTGGGCGTGGTATGACTGGTCGGTGTATGTAACGGGCAGCGTGTCGGCGCCTTTCCCCTGAAGGTGTCTTCGGTAGGGTCACGTAGTCATGTGCATTAGCTAGCGGATTTCGTATAATTATGTCAGTTATTACATAAGGTCGCTAGTCGGGTGTAGGGAATGTATTTAGAATTTTAGTGAAATCGTGTACCTAATTTTGACCAACATTTTATAAAACCGTTTTACATTGTTTTGGTAAGGAAAAAGATATTTATATGTTTTGACAAACTTGTAATATGTATGCGTTGTAAAAATGAATAAACATTAAGGAAAAGTCATTAGCACAATAAAGATAAGACTCAGTCCTTCTCTCCTGAAAGCCAGCTCGCTTCACTTGCGTCAAGTACGTAATTAACGTCATGTTACGTAGGTACTCGATGTCTTAGAAGTATTCGTCATCTTTTAATACATTCAGGTAGATTATTGATAATAAAACGTCACAAAAACAACATTTTGTTAGTAACGTTTCAAAGGTACACTAACGATAAGTGTCAGTGGCAAAACTGGCGTTATCAAAAGTGTAAAGGTATAATTCGTGGGAACTCTTAATACCAAAACGAACGTATCCATAGTGTGTGTAAGCTTTAAAATATAACAACAAATTTAAATAAGTTTAAAAACCGGCCAAGTGTGAGACGGGCCCGAGGTCATCTTCTATCTTAAATAACAGTTACAGCGCCATTTAGCTATAATTAACACACTTTGGTTACGTTGGAAACAATATTCAAAGTTAGGCAACGTCGGAATAGGTCAGTACTTGGATGGGTAACTGCTTAGCGGCGCACTTTTTGTTTTTGTTTCTCAATTGCGCAACTGGTGGTAGGTACGAAAATCTCGGTGCGCAAATCCAACCCGCACTTAGCCGGTTTTTTTTTATTTGTAATCTTTAATTGACAATAAAAAAAATCACTGGTATTCGCCTACCAATTAGGAACTAACTTTAAATAGGTGCTTACTTGTGTATTGCAATGATCAAAATTTTGAGTTTTACCAAAAACAACCCTGAAACTAAAAGGATAAATATACTTAAATATAAAACATACTGCACGACGTATTCGTAGTCGTAGATCCACCATATTGCTTCAAAAAACTGATAAATGTTATAAGTTTAGCATTAGTGAACACCCAATAGAATTAAGTTCAATAGTAATAGCATTCGCCATCTTAAATTTTGAAAAACTATTAGCATCCTAAAAATACAAAAAAAAAACAGAATTTTGGGTTCGCTATCTCCAAATTTAAAAACAGATATAAAGTTCGAAAAGAATCAGTGCAAACTCAACAAAAATTAGTTTCATTAAGATCCCGCTTCATCAGATCTTGAATATCATGTAATACCAAAATACTTGTAACGGCGAATTAAACTAGCCTAATAATATGAAACAAAAGAGATAATTTAGCCTTCTGAACATTGTCATTACTTACTTCAATATTATATAATGAAATTACATAGATATGAATTAAAACTAGAAATTAAATAACATAAAACTTCTTAATTTATGTCACTGCGGTCTTCTTTGACACATCATATACTTTGTTCTCACATCTTAGATTTATTTTAAAACTTATTAAAAACTAAATATTTCCCAATAAAATTATTAATCCTAAAAATATAAACAAACAAACCGCCATGACAGTTCATAAACGAAATTCGATTGAGATGCAGTGGTGGCAACATAACAAACATAAATTATAATCCGTCTAAATAAAAAACACTACTAATTTAGATAAGTTGTTCTCGAATGTAGTACATTCGTTACATAGTTTGAGATTTTTTTTACAAAAAAACTGAACCATTGTTATGTAAAACAAAAAGTTATCTGTTCTTTGATGTCTATAATTAACAAAATTTCATTAGGTGTTAATTCTTATTTACGCCAAAATTATGAAATTAAGGGGGCGCTTTTCGGCCGTTTTTATTGATATTCTAATTTTTTTACACGCATCAACAAGGTTCATCCTCAATCTGATAGTTTTAGCTTCTAGTACAACTCTGAAGCCAGTCAGAATTTTATGTGTATGCTACTTTACGTTTTCTGTATAAAATAATGCATTTCCCCACAACACGATTTCTTATTGCGGGCGTATGGAAATAACTAGAAAATTAACAACATCACTGTAAATGTATTTTAATCATTGAAAAGTGTGGACTTGTAACGAGATACAGATATATCTGTCTTTTTCGATTTAGTAACAGTTTGAAAAATACCACAACTTTTTCAAAATAAGATTTTACAGTCTGAGCTGTAAAAGGTGCAATTAAGAATTAGTAAAATGTTTTAGTAGCTGTGTTGGGGTATTTGTAAAATATCGTAAACCAACACTTTATAAAACCGTTTTGCTGTAAAATCTAAAAACGTTTCACTTTGTATTGCTAAAAAGAAGGATATTAATATGTTTTGACCAACTGGAAACTTGGTGATAAAAGCTAATGAACATGAAGTAAAAGTCATTAACACAATGAATATTGTAAGACTAGGTCCTTTCAAAATCTCTCCTGAAAGCCAGCTCGTATTGCCTTAAGTAGGTACGTAATTAACGTAATGTTACGTACTAGATGTCTTAGAAGTACCTTTTTGTCATCAAATTATGCATTGAGGCAGACTATAACTAATACTTTTAACTAAAATAAAATTACAATAATAATTTGAGAAAAAACAATCTTGAATATAAATTTGGTTGGTTGAAGCAAAACCCCTGGTTGCAAACTTTTTTTAATACCACTAAGGTGGCAAACAAGCTTGCGGCCCGCCTGATGGTAATCGGTCACCGCAGCCTATGAACGCTTACAACCTGGGGGATCACTCCCGCGTTGCTGACCTTTCAGAAAATCTAATAACTTATTTCTTACTCCATATTGTAGTCCCAAGATAATACTTGGTAGGGAGCTCATTCCACAACCACAGCGTTCGCGGAAAAAAGATTCTCTGAAACCACACTGTAGACAGAGCTGTATTTTGTGAAAATCATTGCGGGAGGCCTATGTTCAGCAGCAGATATAAATAGTCATGAGTAGCCTGACTTATTATAGAATATTCTGATGCCTAATGTATGACATCAGATCAAAATAATGTCATGAATTACGTAGTTGAAGTGAGCAGCGAGTCGGCTTTCTGGGAGGATTTAGAAGATTTGGGTCTTACCTTTATAAAGCTAATGATTCTAATTTCACGTTTATTAACATTTACTGTCCTACATGTCAGGTAATAGCATCAATTTTGTACAAAGGAGTCTACATCAAGGGTTTTAGCTTGACTAGTATTATTTTTATTTATTTATTTAGTACAAAATCCCAATTAAGAATATGACATATTCTCGAACAGGTAAGGCTATGTTCATACTAAGACAAGCTTATCTCTATTAACTCGAGTCAGGACATGTATATTAAAAATCAAATTAGGTAGACATGTTTAATTTTTAACCTTAATTAATTTTTTTTTTTTTTTTTTTTAATTATGAAACAAAACTTACAAGTCATAATATCTAAATCTAACATTATAAAAATAGTTTCTTGTAACATTTAAATACAAATACATATATACCTATATTAACAAATTTCTAAATAAACATACATATACTAATAATAATAAAATACTATAAAGATATATACATACATACACAAATGTTGTTTTGAACCCTCATATTACTAGGATTGTTATATATATGTGTTAATGAATATACGACTTTTATTTGAGTCTACCGGCTATTCATAATATGCAAAAGTGCGTTGGTTTGTTTTTTTGTCTTTCCTATACGCCGCAACAGAGCATCCCGACATTGGATTGTGTCATGGAGCAATCTCATCTCCATGATACATAATACTATCACCTACCTACGATATCTGCTTAGACTTGAATCTTATGATTTATGTGACGAAAAATTAGTTACGTAAAACATAAAGACCTAACTTAGACTAATGCTAGGTAGGAATATTTATAATTCTGAAGCCTGCTCGCAGTAAAAAAAAAACTTTACGTGAAAATGATGTAAAAATACAGTGACTTGATTTTTAACAACTAAGAACTGATAAAATTTAAAACTGTAATTTTTCTTCGATAGAACAAGGCCACTTGCGAGTCGGACTTGCGTACCGAGGGTTCCGTATCTACCACCATTGACGTTATTTACAAACACAAACTAAAACAAAGAGTGTACCCCTAAGCGGTCACCCATCCAATTACCTACTGACCAAGCCCACCGTTGCTTGCGTAGAGGTTTGAATATCGTCTGCAAAAAACAAATGTCTTACAGTTTCGCTTACACACCGTCACAATTAGCGGAACAGAAAATAAAGTGAGACTATGTGATAATACCGCATATATTTGAGGAAAATGTAATTCGACACAAAATAACAAATTGATTAACATCTTTTAACACCGACTTTGAAAAGTCTTCGTTATTTTTTTAGATGATTATGAACCATCACAAAAAATAAAAAAAAGTAAGCATTAAATGATTTAACAATAAAATTAAAGCAAAATTAATAACGAGTGTTTCCCCCTCTTGCTCTGATTACGGTTTCCATTCGTCTGGGCATGCTACAGATTATGTTATCGATGATTTCTTGAGGCAACCGCTCCCACTCCTCAAGTAATGCGTTTCCAAGTTCATTCGATTGTTGGGGGGTGGCATTTTGGATTTAACCCTTCTTTTTAGCAAGTCCCAGACATGCTCTATCGGATTCATATCGGGGGAATTTTCTGGCCGCTGCATCACCGGTATACCTACGTGGCTCAGATATGCCTGTACCGATTGTGCACTATGAGCACGAGCATTATCTTGCATTAGAATAAAGTCGTCACCAATAAATGGGGCAAATGGTACAACATGTTCTTCTAAAATGTCTCTGATGTATCGATCTGCTGTCATGGTCCCTCCTGTGACTATCACTAACTCCGTGCGAGCTCCCAAAAATATCCCTCCCCAAACCATAATCGAGCCGCCACCATAAGCCACTGTGTGTTCAAAATTAGACTGTATGTGGCGTTCTCCTTTGCGTCTCCATATTCGCTGTCTCCCATCGATCTGTTTTAAAAGAACTCTGCACTCATCAGTAAAGAGAACCTGCTGCCATTCGTTCAAATCCTTTTTTTGTGTTCCGCTAATTGTGCCGGTGTGTATATATAGCTAGGTAGGTAGGTAAGTCGGTGGTGGTCAAGGAAGTCGGTGGTGGTCGAGGGGTTTAAATTTCACTTCATGTCCCAAGTGGCGGAGGTTCGAACCCCGGGTCGGCGTGTACCAATTAGTTTTTTCTAAATTTCTCAAGTACACTGAGTTATTTATTCACATCACTGGCTTTTCGGTGAAGAAAAACATCGTAAGGAAACCGGCATACGTCAAGAAAAAAACAAAAAGACGTATGTGAAGTCCACAATCCGCCCTGGGCCCGCGTGTGGACTATGGCCCAAATCACCCTCGCTTATGAGGGTAGGCTGTGCCCCAACAGTGGGGACATATGAAGGCTGGCGAGATATATAGCTAGATGGCAGTGTAACGGTAATTTACGATGGTTAATGGCTCGAGCCCGTCTCACGCTTAGCCGTTTTTTATTATTTGTCGTTATACTTTAGAGCTTACACACACTACGATCACTGCAAAACTGAAGCTTTTAAGTTATTATTATTATTATTATTATTATACTTTATTGCATCATCATAAAAAAATTACAAACAACATTGTGTTACTGTTTTTACGATAGAGCAAGTACGTTATTAAGTTTGTACCCTGCATGCATGCGCCCCGCTCGAATGAAAACGTAAATATTGCTATTAATTTAGTTATTATTAATATTTATTATGTTATAATTTTATTTTTCTATATTGTAACATGGTTCATAAACTTATATTTAATACCTGTTTTACACGAGTACCACCTTCATTTAAGTTACTTTTAGAATATGTACGAAATTTTTACTTTTTAATATGACGCGAACGCTGAATCGAAAAATAGTTTTTACACATCCGCAATATTTTTAAACGAGCTATCCAATTGCATCCCATACTACGGGGTTAGCGTAAAAACATCACCACTTTACGTGTAGGGGAGGTACCTTAAATAATCTTATATTACCACTTTAATTAATATGTATACCCATGCTAATTAATATGTATACCCATGCTAAATTACAGCTTTCTAGTAGGTACTAATGGCCTTTGAGCTAAGCCATGGACAGACATACAGACAGACGGACGGACATGGCGAAAATTTAAGAGTCCCTTGTTCCTTATTGACTACTGAACCCTAAAAAAGAGGTCAGCGCCCTCTTGTGGCGCACGTACAAACATAAAACATGACAATCTATTCTGTGGTGAATACCTATGTGATTCAATAACTGGTACCAAATTGGTCATGTGTTTTCTAAGAAACACATCTACCTACTGTAGCTGCCCCTCTTGGCCTATATCTGTAAAACATGATTCAGAACCATTTCTATAGTGATACTTAAGTGATGCGACAAACTGCATCTAGATCGGTCCAGTAGTTTTTCCAACAATGGTAACAGACATACTTACACATAAAAGTAACAGACATACTTACACATAAAAGAAGTGCCACCCTAAGTGCATATTCGCCGTGTAGCGTAAAAAGGAATATATCGTACTGTAAATGTAAACTAAATCACCAACGACTTATTCAAAAACAAATCCACTGTGGGTATATTTCCTTGGCGAAAAATAACTTAATCTTGGACACTAACTTTACGAAGTAAGCTGTTGTTGAGCCAATTCAGTTTTGAAAATAATATTTATCATTGTCCATTGCAGATCATTTTACTTAGTAGTAATACAGTAACTTAAATCTTAGCGACATAACGTTTACTTTTTACAGTGTATGTATATAATGTATGTGTGTAACGTCAAGGTTTGATCCCATAAAGAAAATAATCACTGGCACACACCGAAATCATAATGTGGCGAAAAGCTTCTTTTTACCAACCACTTTAGTCCTGCGTGTCTGGTGGTGAGCCCATATCTGTATCTAGACTTAGGGCATAAGAAGAACATTGAACCTTTGTTTTAATAGCATAAAAAATATCAACTATTGGCACGCCAAAGTTTTTCTCAGATACTAGATAAATATTAATTTCACGTCCTGGCGAGGTCATATCTTATCCAAACTTCGCGCTGGAGATACAAGGATATTATTAAATAAGCCGAGTTTCGACTTCGTAGAGAGCAAAGTAGATTGAAACTGAAGAAAGTAGTTTTAAATCTATTATTTTACACATAGAGTTGGACCTGACATGAAAACCACCAAGTTTTTTAAGGAAAAGTCATGGTTTTAGCTATGAAAGTGCCGATATATTTGTTGAACGCTTGCAGCATTATAATATCAGCTTTCCTTGGTGTCATAGACAAAATAGATTTCGGCTAGAAGACGCTAAGGGTTTCTTACAATGAGGATTCCCCTGCATGTCAAAATTACGTCAAAAATTACTTTGACAAAAGAAATTTACATTTTAATATAAAAGGAGACTGAGGTCCCAGCCGTTTCTTTTTGATTGATCTCTTGACAACGAGAACGAGGAAACTGCATATTACTTACCAAAAAAAATAATTAAATCCCTGTTACTTGTGAACGGGATTAAAGTTAGGACTCCAAACTAGAGTAAAAAAAAAAACTGCGAGAGAACAGCTAAGACGAAGTCGGAACTGTTGCAGCTGAAGATTCGAATTTTAGAAAGAGATTATCTGAAACCATAGGTACATCCTGTTTCTCCGGATGTGTTGTAGAAGATTAGTTCAGACTCCATCGGAACAAGGCCATTTTTTTATAGGTACTATATTTTATGATATATGACTCATACGAAATAAGTAGGTGCGTTATTAATAATATATATAAATTCGTATCGACATTCGTTTGAAGAACTTAGTTTCTTCTTTTACAAGCAAGGAGGCCAAACGCAAGCAGTTTCCATATGTATCACGGCTTGGCATCCAACTATGTATGTACAAATTTTGTTGTTCGAATTAACAATTTTACCAAATATTTAAAGGGACAAAAGTCAAAAACCACCCATTTTATTGTTAATTTAACATTCAAGTGTGAGTGATAAACACAAAAACCACCAAAAGCTGTAAGCACAGTTCTAATTAATTAGCGGTTGACATAAATCCGCACAGCAAATGTGATCACATATTGGAATTTGCTAGTGCATACATGCCAATTGATTAAAACTTTTACGTGTATTACGTGTTTAATATACAAATTTATCTATAAAAAATATATGAGACGGACTCTTATCATCAATCTAAATTAGGCACATACTCATAATAAATTATCATCTTAGCTGGAAGACGACCACTGATGTCTTGACAACGGACGATTTTTTGCCGCTTGCATCTAGATGGCGTTCTGTAGCTTTATAACAAGGTCGTCTGTCGAAATGGTAGAATGAAGTAAAATTTTTTTTTTAAACTTCGAAGGTGGCAAACACGCTTACGTTCCGCCTGATGGTAAGCGGTCACCGTAGCCTATAGACGCTTGTAACACCATGCTGTGTCTCCAAGACTGGGTTCGTCACTCAAGAATATTTTTTACTCCGTCGGTTATCGGTTTGACTTGCGATGAGGCCTACCCATTGATTGAGGCCACTTGAGCTTATGAAACTTGAAGTTTGTCAGTGACGTTTGATTGTTTGTTTTTTGTCAAACTTATTCTATGCGAATTTATAACAACAGCGCCACCATAAAGAAGATATATAGACTTGCTAATGGTTAGTATGTTTGTCTTACTTAACCTAAGAATTGTAACCGTATATGGATACATAAATTGGACATACGATTACTGACACCAAGTTAAAATCTACCTTATTTTGTGATACTAAGTGTGTTTTACTTTAAAGTTAAATTTAGCCGAAATAAATACTTCTTCAGTCATATTCAAGCACCGATATACCTACTTATTTGAAACCAAGAACGCCTAATAACAATCTAATCCTCAAGGGTAGCCCCGTCGCAACCCAAAGATTACCCGAACTTCACTACGGGTTACCTTAACGATTATCGGGTCCCAGAGAGAATCACAAGCCTACCTCACAATATATCGTCATAACTTTAATAGAGAGTTAGAGAAATAGCTTTACAGTACATTCTTAGGTATGTACGGTCAATGTATGTTTTAATAAATATATATATTCTGTTTGAATTTAAGCCTTAACTTAAATTTTTAGAGCAAATTATTTATGGCATAAGTTATAACATAATTCAAAACGATGACGCCCGCTGGAAACACGAAATAAAGTGAGTTACAAAGAAGTCAAACTTCAATCTAAAAGCATCTTACTACTAGTAGATTCATAATAATGAAAAACCAGGGTTGAGTGAATACACTAATATTTTAAATGCGAAACTAATATTTTAAAATTTTAAACTAATATTTTAAATAACTCTTTATGCTTGAACCGCTGTACCGACTAAGATGAATTTGGCATGGAGATAGTTTGAGTTCCGGGGAAGGACATAGGCTACTTAAAAATGTCAAGTGTGAGTCAGTTTATTTTCTAAAATTGAAGAGTTAAAGTTGAAATCTTACATCGATAACCGAATTTAGGGCGGGTGGAAACGCAGACAAATCTAGTTATAGATTTTGCCGCTCTGGACCTTAATTTCCTTCAAAACCTCAATCGCTTAAGTGTCACTGAGGACAAGCTGGATTGAGTCAATTCCGACCCAACATTCATGAAACGCATTATTACTGGTGACAAGACGTAAACCCACGGGTTTACTTTAACTACTGTAACATTTTCAGTGACTCCGAACACCAAATTCCATTGGCGATGCAAAATATAAGACAAACACTTTCTTCGATGTCTTTGTCCATTATAAAATTCGCAATACACACAATATATGAACTTACTAAAAACAGAAATGTATTAAATCTAAATAACAGATGCAACTGAAACTCCGCGCCAAAATGAAAACAGTTGTGCCAATCTAACAACAAAAAATAACGAAAAAAATAATTTGGAACCATAAACAAATCATCCATACCCGATACTTTTTTGACTGAATACACAAAAGTACTATTCATTATTTGGAGTCTAGTTCTAACTCATGACCTCACTACCAACAAGGAGCTCTAAGCCCAAGTGGAAAACCAACTGAGGACCGCCACACAAATAATTACACGCTGCGTGAGCACAGCTAAAGGTATTTCAACAACCCCTCTACACACTTGTTATAACAACCCCTACATACTTGTTATAACAACCACTACATACTTGTTATAACAACTCCTACACTTGTTATTCAGATTTATGTGAACCTAAAACTAAGTACAAAAATATCCTGTACTATTAAACGAGTAATCCCATCCTACTATTCTACTGCTACTAATATTATTATGCTACTAATAATATTATATTGCGAAAATTTGTAAGTTTGTTTGTTTGTTACTCAATAATGCCGCAATAAAGTATCCAATTAAGCTGAAATTAGACACAAAAATACAAAGTAAAAGAGGCGGAGAAGGACAAAGGCATTTTATTTCGGAAAATTCAAAAGTGTACGCAGGAATAACTAAAATCGAATTCCCCTTAAACGAACTATATATACAGCTGTAGCTTGCTGTAGATTTATTAGTCATAAAATTAATGCTGTTGCCGTAGGAGTCCCCCTACGGCAACAGCATTAATGTCGATAACCGAATTTAGGACGGGAAAACGGAAAAACCAAATTTTAAATTTATTTGTTTATTTTTAATCGCATTATTGTATTAAAATAATAAAAAAAATATTTTGCACTAATTTTGTACATAGGCAAACTTCATGTCTTTAGCTTTAGATTTACCAGTTAACCTTCGGTAATATAGACATAAATAAGGGTTTGTGCAGTGTTTGGTGTAATAGATGGAAGTAGCTTAAATAATGATAAAAGACTTAGTGATAAGAGATAGTATATAAAAATAATATCATAAAGTATAATATGTAAATAGGAAGGGGAAAAAATATGTATAATTTTATACATATATGTATATATAATGCATATAGGTATGTATATTAAGGCATAGGTCAATAGAAAGCTCCAATACCTGACTTATGTATTTTGGATGTCGATATAGTAGAACCAATGCAGTAAAAACTTTTAAGCTCTCTAGTAACTTTGCATTACGAATATTTAACGGTAAATTATTCAAACAAACTGTTGTGACCGTGAACAAATTAATATAATAATATTTAGTAATTTTTTTTTTATATTTAATTTGCCGTGTTTATACGCATGAAGCAACAAACTTGACTTGCCCTCGCAATGGATTGGTTTTGTTTTCTTATATAATACTTTAATACCTGGAGGACCGAGCTTCGCTCGTTTTTTTTTTAAGCAACGCCATCTGTTGTCAAGTAGCTGAACAACCGTCATCTATTGTAAAGTAGCTTTATCGTTGCTGTTTCGTTAAAAATAATAGTATTACTACTCGCCAATACATGTCAGAAAGAGTCATATTGTTCAGTTTATAGCCTAGAAACACGGATAAAACGACGTTTTCTGAAAATGAAACCTAGCTAGATCGATTAATCGCCCCCGAAAACCCCGAAATTTTTAAATGCTAAAAAAACATATTTGCCCGTAATACAAAAGCAAAATTACTCTTAAGTGTCTTCTCGAGAAGTGGTGACCGCCATGCAAGACCGACGTCGCAAAAAGCGCTCTCTGATGGTCACTTGAGAATGTTCCCTGTTATGTCGCGCCCTAGACTCCTCGGAACGTGCTCATTACTTTGCAGTTTCATATTGTATTATACAGTGTTGACTGGAGCATTGTCGCATAAAAATGTCTCAGCGCAGTTTCTCGTTTCAAAATAAGGTTTAAGGCAATTATTCTTATTCACGCATTAAGGTAGGGTCCCGTACCTGTATCAGAAAGGCGGTAGAAGTAACAGGGTACCAGCAAAATTATATAAACGAATTTTAACGGTTTGTTCTTAAGACCAATTTATTTGATAGTAGATTTTTCACCAAAGGGATAAAACATGGGTGGGTGGGTGCAAAATATTGAATCCCAAGTAACGAAGGATTGTAATGTTAACACACGAGCACAAAGTAGTGAGGGATTTAAGACTAGAACCCTGAATGTACCTTTAACTCCGAGGAGAATCAATGCTTTTTACATGTTCTCAGGGAAAATACAAAGCAATACTACCTAGAAAAAAAAAAAATTCTGATTTTTTTTATACCACTAAGGTGGCAAACAAACCTACAGTCCGCCTGATGGTAAGTGGTCACCGTAGCCTATGGACGCTTGCAACACCAGGGGCATCACTCGCGCGTTGCCGACCCTTCAGAAATCTAATAACTTCTTTTTTGAAGAACCCCATACTGTAGTCCTTAGAGAAAACCTTGATTCTGATGCCTTTGTAATTTTCCATTTATGGAAATCGTCGTAGGCTTTCATGTAAGTTATCTCGGACTTTTTCGAAAATAGCTTGTTAACAATGTTATGTTAGATTTAATAATCACTGCCGTGAAATCATTATCTTCACTCGACATTTTTTTTGTAATATGTAATATTTAACAGCACGGAGATTTGAAGTATTTGCGCCTTTTTTTCTTTTTTTACTCGTGGTGGCCTGTTCGATTCTCGAATAAGCTATTCTAAGTGCGGTTGTTGTTATGTTGAGATTCTAAACTGAAATTAAATTAAATCCCTAGGAATTCAATGAAATTTAGTACAATATTAAATCCCTAGGGATCTAAAAATAACTTACCTTACAGCGTTACCCTTGCTTATATATATAAATATGCTTCTTCAGAAATATGTTACTGATAATAAGCTATTGTTAGAAAGTTTTTATTGCTTCTGAGTAAATATCCGAGTCTTTTTAACACAAAATTTTCTAAAAATAGCATGCAACTGGTTATATATGTGCAGAAGCACACTTTTGACATTTGCTTTGTATCTCTGAATTGGACGTATTAAATTTTAAACAGTCCACCGTGTACCTATATTGAAACAATCTTTTTTGACACGATGGTTAAACACCAAAACTACAGTCGCTATAATAAAATGCGTGAACTTACGTGAACACTAGCGACAGAAACCTGGTCGAAAAAGTTTGTTGCGCTGTATTTGATTGAAATTACGTTTAAAATAAAGTAGAATTAAATTTTCATTCGATGAATCAAATTTCAATCATTAACAAAAAACATTAGGATATAACATGATAACATACTGCAACAAAATTTTCTCGATAGAAAAAAAACACAAAGTTTCCTCTAGTTTTTGCCAACTTTCAATTTATTTTTATGACTGTACATATAATTTAGCTAGAATATCATTACAATATTGCTTTATACAAAATCAAGGGTTGTTGTCACCAAATTTTCTATACCAATAATAATATTGGCGTAATTAATATTCAATACTTTTCGCCCATAAAACTTTCATGTTTCGCGTTGTATACAGAATTTGTCTAGTTTTATGCTTCATCTTAAGCGTAATGTAACGTTTCTTCATGCCAGCATCCAAACAAATATGCTTAAAATAATTCTGTCAATCTTCTGTCGAAGCGAAAGGGATTCATATCACTGTTTTAATAATTGATATTGGTATCACTTGATATGACAACACCAGTTATGCAAGTTCTGACGTCTTTATATCGTTCGATATAGAGCTTCATCTAGTATGACTCAACGTGACTGGAATGTTTGTTGTGCAGATTGCAGCAGCTATTCTACCCTTCGCAATTCTACCCGCAGACAAAATCAATGTCACGCTTAATTGGTAAACCCGACACGACGGTCTGGAACTATTTCCATTGTATACCTAAACTCCAATAAAAACGGAAAAATGATAGGAATTTCAGACAAATGGCTTTTTAAAATCTGCCAATGCATATCGTATTCTTGCTTCTGTTATTAATTTGAGTCGAAATTAGGTTAACAAAGTTGAAATAACAATTCAAATACTTTCTTTCATAGACAAAAGAAAAGTATTTCCAAGCTTTGGGGCTGAATAACAAATTTTTTTTTTTTTTTGTGAGCAATAAACAAGTTAGAGACGATGAAAAGTAAATCAACAATTGTGTCAACATTTAAGATTAAAAATTTTTTTACACACTTATAAAGTTACACTTATTGTAATGGCTCAGTAGGTAATTAATGACTCGCAATTAATGACTCGCCTGCCGCACAGGACAATCATTTCTGTTTTCTATGTTTAATATGTATGTATTTACAAAAAAAATAGTATTTATGTAAGTATACAATTTTGTATGTCATCTATATCCATAATGCAAGCCTTGATTACTTAGGACCAGATAGCGTTGAGTGATTTGACTTTAATATATTATATTATTGCATCGCTTTTAAGTTCATAATGCAGCTTAAAAAACTTTTTACTTTACATGGCACAGCGAGTACTCGCTTCACTGAATCGCCTGAATAATAAAGATAGGCACAGTGAGTACTCACTCGAACGAGCAGCCTGAACTGGGGAAGTACCTCCACCTTACAGAAGACCGCGGCAAAATAACACTAAGTAGTGACTCAAACCATGAGGATTCGCTGCGCGGATAGCGGGGGACCGGTGATGCTCGTTTCTGTAAATGCTCGGCATAGACGCGGTGTCCTGGTGTGGCGATCGGGGAGACCCGGTGAAACAGCTGACCGCTGGCCGCCCGCAGATTAAACGGGTTCTCGAACATAGGGATCACTTTAATTTTCACCCTAGGAGGCTGAACCGCCAACATGTGTAAGTAGTAGTCGTGCCGGAGAAGAATACCAGAGTGGGCCCGGCTACTACAACAGAGGGGCACCGGAGTCCCTTCCGCCCGCCGCGCTAGCAACTGTACTCTGTACAAAGATTTCGCAGTTCTGGTACCGCGCTTTTTGTCTCTTTAGCTATCTGTGCAGAGAATCCTCATTATTGTCTAAGAAACTTCTTTAAAACAAGGAAAAAGGTAAAAAGAGGAGAGAGTAGAGTAGGTAGGGGAGGCATTGACATGTAGTCTGAACATAGCGAAGGCGTTCATTCGGGTCTGGCACTATCGAAGTTGCCATCTTATGGAGTGTCCGAGGGTTTGTGCAAATGGGTGGCTAGCTTTATGTTCGGCAGGCGCATACGAGCCGTGGAGTGGATGGTAGTTGCTCTGATAGACTGCACATTAATGCTGGTGTCCCACAAGGCTCTATGCTGTCTCCTACGCTGTTTGAACCTTTTTACACGGGCCGTGCAAACATTCCTCGTTCTGATAAGGAGGAAAAGCACGGAGAAATTGTTTCTCAAATCGAGACCATTGTGTCTAAGGTCTCTGACTGGGGACCGGAAAACTTGGTCCAATTCAACTCTACGAAGACACAAGTCTGCGCGTTCACCGTTAAGAAAACCCCACTTACTGTAGTCCCACAATACCACAACACTCCCCTGTCCATCTCCAAGATCATTGGGATTCTTGGTGTTGACATCTCCGGTGATGTTCAGTTCCGAGATCATTTGCAAGACAGGGTCAAGCTGGCGTCCAAAAAACTTGGTATACTCAACAGAGCAAAGCAGTACTTCACGTTGGGACAGAGGTTGCTGCTTTGCAAGTCACAAGTTTGGCCCTATATGGAGTATTGCTGCTATCTCTGGGCGGGTGCACCCTGATACCAGCTTGGCCCTTTTGACTCGGTTCAATGACGCGACGGGCTATGAGAATTGTCGTTGATCCTAAACTCACTTGCCGTATCGAGCCCTCGAGTCTGAGGCGAGACTTTGCCTTCCTGTTCATGTTCTAGCGCTTGAACAATGAGACGTGTTCGAAATGATGACCACGGCTACTTTCTACCATCGCACCGCATGCCAAGGGCAGGGAATTCATTCTCACACCTTATAACCTAAATGGTCACGTACAGTGTGGTTGAACGCCAGGGTTGTGGAATGAGCTACGAAGGTTTCCTCTAAGAACTACAGAAGAACCCTCTTCAAGAAAGAAGTAATGAGATATTTAAAGGGTCGGCAACTGCACTAGTACGTAATGACATTTTTCAATCACAGCAATATAAGGCTGCCAGTGCGTTTACTTTAGTGATAGTGTATGGCAAAGATAATTTTTCTTCGTCTATGGCGTATGTTTACTTGCATGAGCACGGCGCACTAAAAAAAGAAGTACGTGCCATTTGTCAGAAATGGTTTTGTAAACAAAATGTGTTCTGTGTGATGTTTTATTTATTATGATCAGTACAAGTATATTTAAAAAGTCGTATGCCACTCGTAAGCTACGGTAATTATACACTCGGTTTAATTACGTCCTTGCCTTGTGGCTTGGGCTGAAATCCTGCCTCATGAGTAAGGACCAACTAAGCTCACTTAACGCGCCAACTTTTTTTTTTACTTTTAACAGGTTTCTATTTGAATTATTGAAAATAAAATCTGCTTATATAAAAAAAAAACTTCGAGATCCATGAATAAACTTTTTAAATTTTAAATTACACTACAAGTATAAGTTTTTAAAATAATATATTAGTCCTACTACACAAGACAGATATGAATATTCATACTAACTTTGCTGGCCGCGGCTTGCGTGTATTCGACGGGTACAGCAATTTCGATTTATCTTGAATGAGGTTGTCAAAATAATGCTCTCATTTCCAAGAATGTCTGAAAAAAGTTATTATACTACTTTGCTGGCAGAAATTAAAAATGAAACGGATGTGACATCATGAAATAACATGAGCTAAGATAAAAAAAAACCTCTCATAAAGAGTAAAACGAATGCTTGACGAGGCGCGCAAGTAAATTATCTCATTTTAATTTAGGTTGCGTGGGTCGACGATAATGAGGACATTTGTTTCTTTCCGAGGCTTCGTACATATTAAATGGTTTATTATTTTTAAACCTGTTGTTGAGTGTCGATATAGATATGTATACCTATTTATATTACGGGTAAAGATACTCGTAGAAGTTACGGTAATTCATTATAAACATGTAGTTTTTAGGGTTCCGTATCCGAAGAGTGCCAATAACCTATTTCTGTATCTTTTAAGCCGTAACAACTATAAGGCTTAAATTGTATGTTATAATGCCGATTTTTTCGACAAATATTAATAGTCAATATGCTGTAGTCCCGCTTACCATCAGGGGAGCTGTTAGCTTGTATGCCATTATTGTGATATTTGAAAAAAGTAACAAATTAGAAATATATTAATAATTGTTTTTGCTCTATTTTGAAAACAGTATTACGTACAAGCTTTAAACTTTAAATGATTGTAGTTTTAAACCTAAAAAAAACAACAAATAATTACACGTAAGTCAATCGTACCAGTTACGTTAGTAAAAATTGATCCGCACGGCTACAATTTTACAGAAGCGTAGAGATTGCTGACTATAATATATTAGGTAAGGTAACCCCTAGTGCATGAATGCGACTCATAATTGGCTGATTTTGGATTTTTTTTGTACGAAGAGGAAATTAAAAACATTTGATGGCAGCACTAGTAAGCTGCAATATGCCCCTTAAATTGTAGCATACAAGATAAGCTACGTTCTCGAAGCACACGTAGCGACGTGCTACGAGCTTTTTAGTAAAAGTAGACTATGGTTTTAATAGCAAGAGTGGACAAAAATATTCGTACACTCCCAGACATATAAATCGAGCTATTTTGTATTTTTTGGTTAGAAATTGCTAAATAAACAATGATTAATCATTCAACGAGATTTTTTGTAGTTTTTTTTTTTTTTATACTACTAAGGTGGCAAACAAGCTTACGGTCCGCCTAGTGGTAAGCGGTCACCGTAGCCTATGGACGCTTGTAACACCAGGGGTATTACTCGCGCGATGCTGACCTTTCAAAAATCCAATAACTTCTTTCTTGAAGAATCCCATAAATAGTTAGTAGATGATATAAGGAAATATGTTCAAGTGTAACATATTTACTAGCTCTGAAGAGTAGGGCTTGTTATGGTTTATTAATTGTTGTAGTAGAAGTACTTGTATAGACAGCTTCTATGCTAGGGTAAGAATAGTAGAGTGTATTACAGGGGAGCAAATTAATATGTTTTTGACGAGGGCGCAATTTTAAATCCAGAACTTAGCGAAGGATTCTAAAGTAGAATCTTGAGTGTAATCTTGGATTCAATAAACGTCGCCCGAGCTAAAAATATTTTGTGACCGAGTGATACACTCTACTTTTCATCTCCCTCTATAAAAAAAACAATTGTCGAGTAATATTCATCCGGTGCAATTGACTTTTGAGGTAGATAACGTCCTCATTGCATTTCGGAACATCCTAGGGTGATTTACACGTGTACCAAATAGGTTTTGGAACGCAAACTAGTATTTTTTATACCACTAAGGCGGTAAGCAAGATAATACTCGCATGACGTTAAGCGTTTACCGCAGTCTATGGATTCTGGCAACAGTAGGGACCGACCCTCTTGAAAAACCGCACACTGTAGCCTTTAGAAAGAACCTTGGCAGTGAGCTTATTCCACAACCTAAGCGCTTGTGGGTCGAAGTTACTCTGAAACCGCACTGTGCTAATAATGTGCTGATTATAAAAAAGTGTGTTTTATTTATGTTAGATTATTGTACTTTGTGTGATTAATTTTAATAAAAATCAATGTAAAAATTAATTTTAATAAAAATCAATGTATGTAGTTTTACACAATGTATTAGATAGGTAATAATAAATGTAGTCTAAATGTGTATTTCAAATATCAAATACAGTTCTGTTATAATGTTAATATAAATGGCGTGATTCTGGTGTGCTACCTGACCGCCCCACCCGATCGTGTTGTTTGTCACTACAAATAAAAGGGGTTGGCTCGAGAGAGCCGGCTCAGTTGTAAATTAGAATTGAAGCCTACTGGTAAGTATACCCTACTGGTTGTATTAACTGTGTTGCGTAATAAAATTAAATAAAAGTATATAGTGTACAAAATGTGTAAAGTGACACTGCCGAAAAATAATGAGAATCCAGTATTTAAAACACTTCAATTAAGTACATTTGATTATGTAGCTTCTTTGTAAAAGATGATCATTGTGTATTTTTAATTATGTATATTTTGTTATAGTATAAATGTTACATTAATATTGCATACGTAATCCCTAGCTGAGAGTTTTACCTCTTTGTGGCATTTGGCTGGACCAGTCATTAATGGTCCTCAAGTACTTATAATTGTTGTTCTTGCAGTTTGTGAATAGCTTACGAATCTTAGAAACTTAGATTTAATGAGAGATTCTTTATATCTCGTAAAAGTTGTGATAATTTTGTTATTCTAATAAAACATTCAAAAGAGCGTATGCTAGAGAGTTTCTTTCGCCGTTTCTTCTTGCTAGAACGCCACTTTGATTCCGAAACGGTAGTAGTTTAAAGACATTTCATATCCATTTTTAAAACTTACTGCAGGCTTTTATTTATATATCCTATCATCAAAATACCTACCTACATTATCATATTTATTATACCGTCTAAGCTAAAATTTACAACTAGCTTTTGCCAGCGGCTCCGCCCGCCCTAAATTTGGTTATCGGGGCGTAGGCTTCTCATTGCAACTCCTTAATTATACTGCTGCAGCTATTGTTCGTTCAAAGCATTCAGTTATAGTTACTCCCCCGGTTAATTTTGAATTTTCCAGGAAAGTAGCATATGTGTTAATCCAGGTCAGCTAACTCCATCAAAATCGGTTCAGTGGTTCCTTTCCATCCAGTGGTTGAGGCGTGATTGAGTAACAAACAACCAAAAATTCAATCTTTCGCATATATAATATTAATGGGATAGCTGGTAATTAAAGAATTTTGCTAGCAGTTCGGCCCGCTCTAGACTTTGTATCGGTGTGGAACTCCCTAATTATACCAATGAAGTAAGCTATAGTTCGTTTAAGCTCGGGTATAGTTATTCCCGCGGGAACTTTTGAATTATTCTATGTGTTAATCCAAGGTGTCAGCTATCTTTTTATCAATTTTCATCAAAATGGATGGAATAAATGGAGCCGTTTGAGTGTGAAGAAGTAACAAACATACACACTCATAAACTTTTACCTTTATAATAGTGTGATATATTTCAATATAGCGTGAATGAAATGTACTTTCTTGGGTTGCTATGGTAAATTTTTTTTTATCTTTTCTTCGTAGGATTGAAATGACATTTCTGAGACTTTACTTTTAATTGCGAAGACACTTGATTAATACTGCATGAAACTCTACGTTGTGGGATTCGTCATCTCTCCTGCGTGACGTTAAGTTACAGCTGCTTCCAACTATGAAATATTGATACCCTGCCATATTGCGTAATTATCGAATGTCAAATGTTTGCCGCCAGACGAGGAACATCAAGGTTATTACGTAGTACGCAAGTGAAGTTAGCAGCGAGGCAGCTATTAACATTTTACGACTTTACTTGTACATTGTATGTCACGTTACTCGCTTGTTTTCAGTTTGTAAAAAATATAGTTTATTTTTAATGCTTTTCTTTAGTAATATCATGTAATCATTAGATTATAATATTGTGTGTTTAAATTTAACGTTGGCTTTTTTGTATGTTTCTGAGTTAAAAATAAATATCACTTCACATCACACCACCACGAACTGGTTCCAAACTTAGTAAATCTTGTATTGTTTAAGGATGCCAGACAACGGATACAAATACCTATATGCTTTTTTTGCATAAACATAAATATTAAACATAGAAAACACCAGATCCAAGACAAAAAAAGTTTATCTTATAATAAATTCAACATATAAACATTTGTCTACTGCGGGTATTGAACCCACGTCCTCAGTGCACCAGACAGTTACAAGGGAATCAGTTAGTTTTATTTCAACTATATCTATATGTAAAAGAAAAGTAAGTTTTCAATTAAAACATGACAAATGTCAATATTTCTGTTACGTATCACATGTTAACTTTCCATATAATTTAAGCCTTAAGTAAATATGTAAAGTAGTTGCTGGTATATAAGCCTTAGACATACACACAGACTTCGATGCCTTATAACATATGGATAAGCTTTGTACCTATGAAGAATGGAAAACTTGCACACAATCACATGAGTGACAAGAACCACCAACATTTGAAGCAATATTCAAGATTGAAACAAGGCACGTCTGCACGACAGTGATGTGAAGTAATCGTTAAGCAGCTTACTACTTCAGGATAACAAGTGGTGGACTTGTTCTCTGTTGACTTAGTACATGGTAAAAAAAAATAATGCATACTACTAAAAATATTACAAAGTACAAAAAAAATTACGCAGAACTAAAGTTATTTCCATTTTGCGGAGATAATGAGTTTTTTGCTGTAAACTGCTGGCTTTCTTTGTTCTACACTGAGTTAAGATTTATTCTACAATCTTTTGCATTATTTAATTTTTTCTTGAAATTAGCAAAAAGTTTTAAGGTTGTTCCCTACCAAAAAGTGCAGATTTCAGTTCGTTTTTAAAATATGTTCTTTTGTAAGTTTCAAACCTGAAAATAACTTTTGTACACATTCTTTCACTAGAAAATTACTTTTTCAAACCACTAAGTTGGAAACCAAGCTAATAAAACCGCCTGATGGTAAGCGGTCATTGTAGTCTATGAACGCTTGCAACATCGGGAGCATATACCTTAAAAAATGTAATAACTTCTTTATTGAATATTGTAGGCCTTAGAGAAGCAGGGAGCTCATTTCACAATATAATCGTTTTCGAAAGGAAGGTCCTCTGAAACCAAACTATAAGTAGATTTAGGGTTAATATATAAAATCAAAAAGTTTTTATTGAGTAGAAAGACATTAAAAGATTATTTTCAACTAAATAAAGACTTCCAAATTTACTATACGTACCTTTAATCGAAATTTATATTGCTTACTCTATAAATATTATTACAACGACCGTGGCGTGGCGTGGCGTGGCGTGGTCATATTTCATCTTAATGGAGTTAAGACTGGGGACTTAAAGATATTATGAAGTCTGCGGCAGAAGTTTTGATCCCACCCAGCGTCGTACATTCAAACGGAATAAAGCTGTTTCATAATATTTCGTAGATTTGAAACTAAGATAACAAACAATCAGAGAAAAAAGTGAATTGTTGTGACACCAAATAATACTGTAAAATCAACTAAACAGTTGTTTTTACATTCTGGCTTCTAGTAAACTAAACCAGTTAATAAATAGATTTTACTTGAAAAAACATGCGATTTCTTTTCATTGTCTCTTCGTAAACAATAATTCGCAATCCGTCCATTGTATTTGACATCGAGAAGTCCCGCTCGACCTCAATACTATGGAACATCATCTTATGTTCTGAAATTCCAGATTATAGCTGTAACTTCAGTTCCACAAAATCTCACAGACTTAAATAACTACGAAAGATACTCGATATTAATTTTGTATAGGTTCATTGAAAAAATTGTTTTTTGATTACTTTTTGGATTATCGCAATAGCCAGCACAAATCATTTCAAACTTAGAACGTTAAGAATAACAAACATTAGTCTTTAACGTTATAAGTTATACAACGTGGAATATGAACTTTATATGGGCGAAATCATTAAATATTAATAATTCGAATATTATCATTTGTATTAAAAAATTGCCAATAACAGCCCTAGGTTTTGTATCAAGTGATATTTTATTTGAATTTTAGGTAAATTATATGTACCGTCATAACAATATGTCAAAAATTTGCAAAAACAAAAGGTCCATTTGTGATTTTTTTCTATCGATTTTTTTTTTTGCATTATGTTTTTATGACCTTGTAATTATAATGTTGCATCTACATGTATTTTTATCATTTAATTGGACTTGATTTACTCACTTAAATTCAATTATGCTAAGGGTTATATTTCTTTATACCCCCCTCTTAATGGTACTTAAGAGAGTAAATAAAGATAAATTGACCATTGAATTTTCAGTGAATCAAGTCCAAATAAATAATAAAAATACATATAGATACTACATTATAATGCCAAGGTCTGATATTGACAAAACCGTAATGCAATAAACTTTCAGTTTTTTCCATTTTTCTGTTTTTTTTTGTAATGGTTCATATTTTTTAGCTGAAATTTTTTTTCAATATTGCTCAATACAAAATCTAAGGCTGTTATTAGCAAAATTTCAATACAAGTAATATTACTCGAATAAATAATATTTAATGCTTATCACCAATTCTCTGTTCATATTCCACATTGTATGAAAAATGTGTCTGGCTTTATGCCCACTATTAATAAGTGTTCAGAATGTACAATAGTGTACAATAGTAGATTGTTACACGAGGGTCGAATAAGTTTGTGCACTAAACTATCTCTCGCCTAAATAGTAATTGTCACCCGAGGTAAACACTTTGCTTTTCATTTCGAAAATATGGAAAGTAATACTGTTGACCATGATCTTTCTCAGAAGTACTGGGCTCCATCAACATCACAATACCTTTAAGATGGTTAACTTCATACATTCAACAAGCAGTTCGTCTGCATTGATTAGTTTTTAGTTCAGGCACATCATTATTTTGCTTATCATTGATCACAGGGATGTGTGCTATGATGACTTAAAGTCTGACTTACTAAACAAATTAGATTGATTTATTAATAACTGCATTCGTTATGTTTTCTGCCTCCATAAATATGACCTCGTTTCTGCTTTTCGCAATCAACTGCAATGGCTATCAATATTTTTTTTATTTTTGAAGATGGTAAAAATTAAAAATTATTTCGGTAGCAAGTTCTGCACGAATAACTTCTCTTGAGAATGTTTTTTTTTATATTTGAGAATTTATACATGAAGATTAATATTGCATCTTTAAAAAAAATCAGTTGTTTAACGATAAAAAACAAACCGCTGTACCGATTTGCAACCAGTCTTAGAATGTCAAGTTGACAACTAAAATGCGTGTCATATAATTTGGCACGTACATATTAAAATGTGGAGCGATAACTCTTTCGTATATTGTTTTTTTAATCTAATTCACAGTGTTGCCTCCGCCACGCAGAAACTTATATGGCCAGTCTAGATGAAGAGACCGGTAGAAGGTCGTCTAAATAATGAAAATGATACATCTTGTACACATTTTCTCATATATAACTCTGGTTTTCTTGTACCAATCCTTGTTAAATTAAAAAAGGGTCCAATCTGTAGGTTATTCGTTTCCTATTCCCTATAAAATTTTCCAAATTGGTTTATAAATGACGGAGTTCTCAGATAACAAACATTTAAAAAAAACAGTTTTTGGAAATAAAAAACAAACTGCTGGATCGATTTTGTTCAAACTCTTTTCCGATCCAAGTTATGACGTGACAAGACAAATTGGTAGATTGGTTCTTGAGATATCGAGGAACAAAAACAAGGTAACCTGCATACATACATACACACACACACATTAGCACAGACATCACTCTAAAAATGATGGCAAACAAATGATTCTCCAGGCCTCAAAACGTAAAGAAAATGATAATTTAGCGATTTCGATTTTAGGACCAATTATAATAACTTCTCTCAAGAGAAGTTAAAAAGTATTACAATTTGGCAGCAGGAATAATTTTCTTCCCAGGGAAACTCGTTTCCCAGGGACGAAAAGTACTTTCTTCATCCATCCCTACTGTTAAGGTAACTCCAAGCGTACTTTTCGAGAACGAGAAATAAAAAAAAACATAACATTATTATGTGATAAAATTTGTGATTTAAAGAACAAGGCACGTCTGGGCCACAGTAATACGGAGTAATCCCTGAGCAGCTTACCGCTTGAGGATAACAAGTGGAAGGTTTGCCTTTTTCTCGCTCACTTCTTCCATTTTGCGGAGATCTTGAGATTTTTGCTGTAAATTGCTGGATTTAAACTATATTGTGTTGAGTTAGGATTTTTTCTCTGAACTACGTGTTGTCTATTATTAACTACTAAAATGCTATCAGCAAAATGTCTTAAAATATGATCATTATAATTTTCTACTAATATTATATTATTAGTGTAGAGTTCCGTGGTTATACAACATAATTTGTTTAAATCTAACTAAACTTTATAGCAATAATTTGTTTGTGTTTTTGCTTAACTTCACAACTTAGCAAGTAATTGAGCTGATTTTTGGCACAGAGATAATTGATAAGAAGAAGGACAAAAGCTACTTAGGCGTAAAAGCTCTTAGGTAAAAGTTCCCGCAAGTACCGAATTTGAAGAGAACCACAAGAACCGTGGAAGAACTATAGCTAACAGCTTGCTACATCAACCTTCCTAACAATGAATATGGATTGTCCGTAAGGAATCACACGCCGATAGCCGAAATTAGACCAAAAGTAGCCGCAGGCAAAAGCTAGGTTGAACATTAGTCAATATATATTAATATATTTTGTGAAAGTTGTTTGATTGTTTATTAGTTATTGGTTAACGTCGCAACTAATTGATCTGATATTTAGCAAATATATTGTTAAAGACGAAGAAGGACAAAAGCTACTTTTTATCCAGGTTACTTTATAAGGTTTCACAGGAAAAACTATAAACTAAATCCCCTTAATAAAATCAAGGTCTTGCCGTAGAAATTCTATAAATAAAAAACAAAAAGTACAAATTTAAATGGGATCTCCATACATAAATGTTTTTATTGTTTTTGCTCTATTGTAAAATGGTCTTCAAACCTAAAATGATTATAGTGTAGGCTTTAAAGTTAAACAATAAATAAAAAAAGTCGAGCTCGTGTATTCTGTACTGGTAAGAAACACTCGGTGTCTTAAGTTTTACAAGTAAGAATAATTACATAGAAATCAAAGCTAACTGAAAAAAACTCAAAAATACTGCATCATTTCAGACTTTCAGTGATTAACCCTTTTCTATAAAAGTTGGCAAACCAGCACGAACATTTTGACGTTTCGTACGTATTGCAAACCCTTGTTATTAGCGACGCGTAGCAACAGTCTAGCTCAACATACATTGCTAGCTTGTGTATTTTTACAACCATAATTACATATAGACTGACTATTAAAAGCAGCAGTGAAGGTTATTATCGTCTTGAGGCTAGACATTTGTTATTGACTTCAATTACTCCCCTATTCACGAGTTGAAGAGTCACTCGGGACGTATCTGATTTCTTTCTTTTCAAACACAACCTCATTCGCTCCTTTTTCTTAGAGTGCAATGACATAATAAAGTGGAAAATATACGTACAACTTACGTAACTTTTTAAAACGTGGAGTGAAGACAGTTTTTTAATATTTTTTATACTTAAAGTATATCTTTGATTTGACAACGGACATATTTTCAGGGATAGACTTTCTTTAGTCAGTAATTGAACCTCAGTAGCTCAGGTGACAAAAGCATTTGGATTGTTTCCTTTGACTTTGGCTTTGGCGTAAAAAATAATATTATATATATTTTTATTAGTTTCAATGCACATATTTAAAATATACCTACTATGTAAAGCATTTTAGTTAGATTTTTTTTGTGCATACAAAAACTCACAAACTACACATTTTGTTTTAATTTTTATTATCTTTATATTTATCTTCGAGGCTTGTTTTTTTATTTATTTAATAACGTTAGAGAAGTTTATAAATAAATAAAATTAAATAAAAAAAAATAGTATTTACGGAAGCAGTTTATCGAAGTAAGTTGCTCTGAAAATTTTACGTTTCTATTACCTTTGGTGTAGACTGTGCGTTGATTTTTATGAGTTAGTCAGTCAATTAGCAAAATTACGCTCACACTTGGGTTGTGGAATGAGCTCCCTTTTTTGAACTACAGTATGGGGATCTTCAAGAAATAAGTTATTAGATTTTTGAAGGGTCGGCAACGCGCGAGTGATAACTCTGGTAACATCACGCGGACCGTTAGCTTCTTTGCCACCTTAGTGGTATAAAAATAAAGCGGTAAACGTTGTTTTACGATAGCTTACACTTAAAAAAAATTATATAATCCTTACAATCTCTACTGCCTATCTCCCCTGAAAAACTCGGTGCAACCGTTTAGGAGCAGTTTCGTGACATACACACGTACAGAAGAATTATGTTTTATAAGATAGGTATCAAAAGCGCGGGTAGACTCTCCAGGCCTGGTTCAATTTACCATATAATCAAGAGGTCTTTTTCCACCATTAATATACCTTCTATTTTAGAGCCTCATGGCATAAGTCGTGATTATGGAAAGTGACCAGACGGTTTATCGTTGATTCCCTGGGAGAAGGGGCGGGCCCTAATATGGGACGCAACTTGCGTCGATACCCTAGCTCCGTCTCACCTCCCTAGGACCAAACTTAAAGCTGGAGGGGCAGCCCAAGTTGCAGAGTCCCGCAAACGGCGCATATATAACTCATTACTAGGAAACTATGACTTTGTGCCGTTTGCAGTTGAGACTCTGGGTCCATGGGGTTCAAGTGCAAAAACTTTCTTAAAGTCAATTTTTTGGTGGGGCGATCAAAAAATTTAGTATGTGATTTAAGTGGACTGTATAGGGTGAGATTTTAGATGTGACTCGCAAGGGTGTTTAGGAAAATAGAAACATTTTTTACCACTTATTGTTGTTTTTGATGGACCCTTATTTCTTTTTTTTTTAAAAGTTTCTTTTCGTTAAAGTTAGTTTTTCAAATGGTCCTAGTTGTGTAAAAGAAATAATGTTACGAAGAAAGTACCGGTTCTCGCACTATTACCAAAGCTGAAGAGCGTCGGGTGCGCACGGTACTGGCATTGATTGATAAAGCTAAACATTTAATTTCATTCATCGCCTTTGATGTATCTGACAACGCCGAGCAGTCATGGCGCCGCGACAAAATGGTTGGCTGACTGGACAGCACCTGACTAGCCATTTTTGATAACATAGGATATTCGGGCGCGCTTGCCGCCCTTTTTTTTAATTTATTAGAAACAGTCACTATACAATAGTGTTATACAATTATTTATTATATATCTAGACCTAGAGTTTCTTTAATGAATTTAAAAAAAAAATTATATTGCGCTTGTCGTATCATCTCCAACGAAAAAACTGAGTCAGTGATAAGACAATAAGGCGAGCGAGGCCATCGAAACTGGTTAATATAAGTAAATATATTCTCTCTAATAAATATAACTCTTAATTTAAGTTTTAAATTTGAGCAAAGAGTTACAAAACATACCTATAAATTTGTCATTATAATTTCTACTAGACCGTCTAAAGAAGCATTGCCAACGTAGCACTTTTTTGAGTTCCTTATAGCAAAAAGAGATTTTTTGCAACAAGATCTTTCTTTTTTACAGGGAAACTTTAAATAAATATGATTCAATAAGGGTGTTGAGTGAATGATATTATTAAGAATTTTGTACAGGGTAACTGTATCGATGTAAACACGGCGATTTTTAAGAAGTTTGATTTTATGTTAGTGGCAGAGTGCTCATACGTAACATAGGGATTTTCTATTCTAAATTCCAATGATCTTATAAATTTCTTTTGAACTCTTTTAATTCTATTGATGTCAACTTTAGAGAAAGGTTGCCAAACACTACATGCAAATTCAAGCCGACTTCTTACGTAACTATTAATCAAAACTTTTTATGTGGAAGCATTTTTAAATGGTTTTTTCCAAGCGCAGTATAAAACCTAGGTGTTTAAAAGATTTATTAATTACTTGATTTATATGTGGTACAAATGTAAGTTTAGAATCCATAAGAACGCCAAGATCACCTATTTGATGGACCCTGTTAAGGCTGCGGTATAGGTTTTTGTGCAAATTTTGTGGCTAAACTATAGCATCTGAAGGATTGAAAAAAATATTTGTTATAAAACTGGCTTTTGTCTAGTGCATTAACTTAATGAGTGATTTTCATATACAAAATATATACAATTCAATGCAATAAAAAATCTGGGAGTGACCATTGTTTCAACACTTGTGCAAATTTTTAAAGCGTGTTTTGCATTTTTTTTTAAATAAGTTTGGTTAAATAATAAAAATAGCTTGTTATTTAGTGCATTCACTCTAAGTTGTAGCAAAAAGTCAATAAATGTGACTACAAACGGTAATAACGTTAAATTCCATACAAAAAATTAAAAGTTTCAAGGCGTCATTACGGTATGAATTACTTAAGAAGTATATAACATATATATCTTATAGAAATGTATATGACATTATCTAATGATTTATAGTGCATTTACATACACAACGTTAGAATTACAGAAATTAGCTTTCTTGCCTATATCGCCCTCTTAAGAGGGTTTCCGCACAGTGTATAACTAAAATCTATGTTTTTTTTCTTACGGGAATAAGTAATAACATAACATTTTTCAGGATTAAGAAAAAGGTGGTTTTCCGGACAGAATTCCTCAAAGCTCGTTAAATCACTCTGAAGTTTATTACAGTTGTGGATGTTGCGAATAATCCTAAATATTTTTGTATCGTCTGCGTACATAAGTACATTAGATTGTGTGAGAGATTTAGGTATGTCATTTGCGTAAAATATAAAAAGTAAAGGGCCGAAGTGCGAACCTTGAGGAACTCCGGAACTTACATGTTTGAATTTAGATTTGAAACCACTACTTGACTTGACTTCAATTTTTTATGTATGACTGGTTCCAACGCAAAAGCTTTCCGTGTATACCAAGACGTAAAAGCTTATGAAGTAGGGTATTATGACAAATTTTGTCAAAAGCTTTAGCGAAGTCAGTATATATTGCATCCACTTGACAATCCTCATCTAATGCGTTGAGTAAAATGTCAGTAAAGTATATTAAATTGTGTCTTCACTTCTACCACTGTAAAAACCATGCTGACTTGGAGAAATATGCTGGCGTACAGCAGTGAATACTTGATTAGTAACGATTTTTTCTAAAATTTTACCGAACTGACATAGCTTAGATATAGGACGGTATTTTTCATTATTTTGGGAAATAGAGCCTTTGAGGATATGTGTCACTAGCGATTTTTTCCTGATTGTAGGAAATACACTGTCTGTTAAGGACTTTTGAAATAAAAGTGTTAATGGTGGCGAAAGAGCTTTGATGCACTTACGAATGAGAATGGGGCGAATATTATCATGTCCAGCACCCTTGTTGACATTAATTGAATTTAAATTCAAGTTCTTTTGATATTTGGATGGTGTGTAAGACAAATCCAGATTGATCGTCGAGCTGGAAGCTTGATTGATTAAAGCAAGCCGATTCGAAAACTGAATAAAAATGCTCGTTGAATAGATTACATATCATTTGTCCCTCGTTGGCAATGTTACCCCTGTAGATCATGGAATGTGGTAGTTGGTTGACAGAGAGTGCAGATTTTATATATGTCCAGAAGTACTTTGGGTTTGTAGTTATATTGAGCTCAGAGTATTCGAGAAATTTTCGGTGACATTCCGATTCGGCCTTAGAGGCCTGTGTTCTTGGGGAACTGTAAATATTATAGTCGAGGGGGTTTTGTGATATTTTTTCTCTTCTCTCAATTTTTTAATAAGGGATCTATTAAACCAAATTGGGAAAGATTTTGAGCTGTAAAGAGTTTTCGTTGGGACATACTTAATGATAAGGGAATTGATAATATCATTAAATTTTAGAACGCATTTTCCTAAGGACAGGTAGTTAAAAATAGTATACCGATTTACTTTATTTAGTTTCTGACTTATTGAAAATCCGCTGACCGATAGTTATAAACTTTTTTGATTGCTGATTTAATGCGGGGTGTAGTGGATCCAAGCCGTTAATAGAGAATTGTGGTAATCTGGACCCCACGACACGGTGTTGACATGCTAATTTAAGTTTTAAGAGAGCAGGTAAATTAAAGATGGAATTCATCAATAATAAATATAAATTAGATTAATCACCTTCGTAATTCATTCCAATCGAATAAATGAATAGAAACGAGATCAATGAAGTATGAAGTGAGTGGCCCAGATGTCCTCACCGGTCTTCGATTAATATGTTTATACCTACGTCATAAGGTGTAAATCGCGGTAGGATCCTAAAACCATCAACACAAAAAGTAATTACTCGTTAAATACGACCGATTCGTAAAGTAGCAGATAACCAGGAGGTTAAAATATATGGAGAATATCGATCGATTATTCTCAGTTAATTGATATAAACGTTGTAGGGTGCGAGAGGGATGGTAGAGTAGGCTCCGCGCCGCTTACGACGAGCATTCATTGCGTAAACTAATCGAAGCCGTATAATCGAGCCACGGAAAAGCGGAGAAGCTAGTTCAACGGATAAAGAATTTAGTAGAATCGGTTTGCGCCTTCGATATAATTATTCGATTATTACTATAAAGTAACTGGCCACTAAATGCGGAGCACGTGTGTACACGTGGAAGTAAAATAAAGAAGAAATTAACTGGTGCAACAATTTCTAGACACGTTATGTGTTCAGGCCGCGTCTATAGTGGGGGAGGGGAGAACGGTTATAAGCGATAGGCGTCAGTTGCGGCACCCTTTTTCACTGTCGTCGTGCCGAGAGGCTGGCTGTGTTCGAGGTTCCTGAGGAAGTGGGAAGGACAGGACGCTCAAAGATTTGAAGAAATTTAATACCGGCGCCGTGCACGTTTCGCCTACATCAAATATCAGTAAGTGTCTTTTGTGAGAACTGAGGCTAGCAATGTCAACTTATTATTGATGGGTTTGTACTATGGGGCTTTGTGAGGGACTTTCTTTATACGATGGCGTAAGGACTGTGTAAGGGACCGTGTAAGATGCTACCTTGGTTAAAGTGAAGGGTTGGTTGGGGAAAATTGAAAGTGTTTGACTTTTTGGTTGGGATTTAGTCCGGGAGTTTAGTTGTAAATTTGGGGTAGAGAAGGAAAAAACCCTTACTTATTAAAAATGCAGAGGTAATTTGTTGACATTGTTGGCTATGTACTCTCTAAGGAAAGGAGATTGCCGATTTCTGTAGAAAATTCAGTGGAGTAAAAGGTTCCTGCCGGGATCGGTGTCTTTTAACATAATGTTGTAAATCTTGTGATACCTTGTGGGAGGAAAACCCCGTAATTAAGCCCAGATCTGATTAGATAGGAAATCGGTTAAGCTTAGGGTTAAGGCTAGGGTAAATCTTGTGTAGACCTTGTAGTGCGTGTATGTGTATGAGTTTGGATATCCTCACTGGATAAAACCCTATTCGAGTCCTTGGGCGGCGGTTACTCGCACTGATCTGACTCGGAGGGGAAGGGACTTCCCCAACCGGCTCGCTGGGGTAATCCGTGTGTGGCCCTTGCTGTGCATATATATGTATAAGTATATAATCCCTGTGTATTCCTTGTAGTGCGTGTATGTGTATGAGTTTGGATATCCTCACTGGATAAAACCCTATTCGAGTCCTTGGGCGGCGGTCACTCGCACTGATCTGACTCGGAGGTGAAGGGACTTCCCCAACCGGCTCGCTGGGGTAATCCTTGTGTGGCCCTTGCTGTGCATATATATGTATAAGTATGTAATCCCCGTGTATTCCTTGTAGTGCGTGTATGTGTATGAGTTTGGATATCCTCACTGGATAAAACCCTATTCGAGTCCTTAGGTGGCGGTTACTCGCACTGATCTGACTCGGAGGTGAAGGGACTTCCCCAACCGGCTCGCTGGGGTAATCCTTGTGTGGCCCTTGCTGTGCATATATATGTATAAGAATAAAATCCCTGTGTATTCCTTGTAGTGCGTGTATGTGTATGAGTTTGGATATCCTCACTGGATAAAACCCTATTCGAGTCCTTGGGCGGCGGTTACTCGCACTGATCTGACTCGGAGGTGAAGGGACTTCCCCAACCGGCTCGCTGGGGTAATCCTTGTGTGGCCCTTGCTGTGCATATATATGTATAAGTATATAATCCCCACGTATTCCTTGTAGTGCGTGTATGTGTATGAGTTTGGATATCCTCACTGGATAAAACCCTATTCGAGTCCTTGGGCGGCGGTTACTCGCACTGATCTGACTCGGAGGTGAAGGGACTTCCTCAACCTGCTCGCTGGGGTAATCCTTGTGTGGCCCTTGCTGTACACATATGTGTATGAGTATGTAATCCTTGTGTGAATCTTGTCATGAATTCCTATTAAAGAAACCCTACACGATTTAGTAGGTGCTCGTTAAAGTTAAACGAGTTTGTTGCATGTAATTGACTATTATGTTAATGATATCTCTATATTCACTATTTATTATCATAACAATTTTAATTCGGACATCGTGCTGCTTTGCAGTATGGTGATCCCCAAAGCAAGCAGACCCTTGGTAGATAGAGGTAGGCGAGGACGGGGCAGTCACAGAAGGGGTTCTTCAAGCGGGGTCTGGCTTGTTATAAGATTAGGGGAGATCGGGGCTTAATGTTAGAGACATGCTAGATTAACTGCAGGCTTCGGGAATCTAAGGGTGTGAGGGGGCTGACTAAACCTAGAGCTAGGTTGGCTCCAGTTCCACCCTTCATCAGCGTCGAGTTAGGAAGCTGAACTGTTAGATTCCGTTTAGGTAATGGGCGGCTAAAATTTAATGTGGGATTTTTAACCCAATCTCCTTAAGGAATGCGTATATAAATAAAATCTCCACTCCACCCATTACTGCGACGGAGAGATTTGGAAAGCTAAGTATTATTGTGTTCATATTTAAATATTTGTTTCCTGTGTAAAAATAAACGTAAACCTCATATGGTTTTCAGGGCCGCGACATTAATCTAGCGAGTCTAATTTTTAATTAGACTATCTAGGCTTTATTTTATTGTTTCATACTGTTTAATTTATGTTTTGACTGAGCCGTTTAAGATAAAGATTACAGAACCTCAACCTTGACCAAACTTTATTAACAGGCTATGAGGTGACGTTAGTGGGTCAGGATTTGTTTTATTCTTCACCATGAATCACCCCGTTGAAGACGTATTAGTATAACCATACACAATTCCCTACTAACTGATGAGGCTCTGAATTGTTGTATGGAAAGCCGAAACGTTAAGTTCTAAACACTCAGAAAAGGGCTAACCCTTACTTGATCTGGCTAATGCGCCAGGTCCTGAGTGTGGATATGTCTTCTTTACAACCCACCTTAAACATACTTATTGTGTGTCAAATTAGGTGTTCTGCAGCCTTAACTTACTTACTTTGATGAACGATTTACCACTTAACCATGTGCGTAATCGCACACCTATTTTATTATTTTATGTGAACTTAGCTTGCACGACACATGTTTCGGGCGAGTATAGCCTCTCCGGACTAGCGGCTATTTAAACTTAAGGAGCCTTGGGTTCGAACCACCCGATCGTAGGTTGTATTCAACTAATAAAGAAATGTTCTCCTTAGTTCTGTAGTTAGTCACAGTAGTAAGGATAAATATATGGTCGCCTGTTTGTTTGCCGCCTCCGCAGTGTCATAAATATAGGACTTGTTGGTGAGCACTACTTGCCTATCTTAAAGAACAGATTAGGGTACGGTGAACGAAAGACCAATGATTATCCACTAATTCAATTACTAAATGACAGGAAGGCGAAACCACGAGTCAAGCTAGTCCGATTAAAACTATCTACGAGTCTGCCAGTGGTTGGTCGTTATATACCTTCCTTGTTAAAGGTTCCAAGACGTTAGTCAGATAATAGGTATGATACATTTGACAACCGCTTAAGGCCGGACAGTATCCTAGGCCCTTAAGGCTATTCAAATTCAAGTTATACATAATTAATTTTCAATATTCATTTTAGCGATCAGGTAGGAACAGCCTAGGGTATAGGTTAGGCGAGCTTTAGGTTTCGTCTCAATTTTATAGTTTTGATTTTCGTAAACTATATATTCGAGTGTAGATAATCGCCATAGACCCAATTTTAGATCTAATAGCGAAATTCGTATTGACCGGGTCGCGAGATACTAAACCAAAACCGAACCAACGTAAATTAGTCGAAGGAAGGTCGAGTAACACGATTAGACTCTGTATCTGCGCAGAAGTCTAAAATGTAGACTCTGCGCACCCACGTGACCACGAGACGCCAGCTGGGCACTTCGACGCACAGGCAAATGTATGAAGAGTCAGACCGTTTAGTCGTTAATTGGCCAGAGGGATAATTCGGTGGCGGGCCCAACAATTCTGAATAGAACAACTTACGAACCCTTAAGGCATGGTTGTATATGTGAATTTTCCTGGATGATTCCTAGTTAGGGTTACACGTAGACGAACTGGAAACTAGGATTAGTAGATTTAAATAGATTTCCATGCTAAATTGTCTGTCAATTGCGCCCTCTATAAGACCTTCTCAATACCTCCAAGGTTATTAAACAGCTAGCTAAGATTTCGATCGACCGTGTAATTCTACGGTTATTACACAGATGGCGTGAGCCACAGTGATAAACAATAATCATGAATGTATGGGGATTTCTAGATACCTACGGTTAGGACTATGTTATAACTTTATTTAAAGGGTAGGTTGTAGATGTATTTCAGGGTTACATTTACTTCTAATCTGTTAGTTCGTCTTTACAGTGATTCTCCACATTTCATTATAATCTTATAAGCCTGCTAAGGGAAGCTAGTAAGGATAGCGGTAGGGTACTTTTTATATACTTAGATTGTCTATTCGTCTTTGGGGCGGCTTCTCGAATACCATTGCGATTTTATAATTTCACTCAGGGGATCGTTAATGGGTCAACAGATTCTTTATGCAATTACTAAACTTATCGGCCCGTCCGTGGGTGCACTCTTAAGTGTTAGTATGATGGTTTTGTAATTTAATTAAGGGGTAGCCAGCGAGCATATCTGTGTACTGTCTATATATATCCAATCTGTTAGTTCATACGTACGGTGATCGTTCATATTATATTACAATTTTATAACCTCACTTAAGGGATCGATACCGAGTCTGCTAATAATTTATCTATGTACTTATTAGGTCCACTTGTCTCCTTAATGCTATATATTGTTATAAGTTCATACCTTCACTTAAGGGCAAGCTAGAGAACTGGTGATAGGTTAGCCATGTAGGTTATAGGTTATTTAATAGCGAATCTGCTAATAGTTAAATAAATTATATAAATAGGTACTAAATAGGTCTGTCTGTCTCTTTAATTATTTTGATATATAAGTGCATAACTTTAGTTAAGGGGAAGTCAGGGAGTATATTAGCGGTTAGTACTTTTATATGTCTAAGGGTTCTCCTCTTAAGGCGATTTCCTTACATTACTATAAGGTTACCACTTTAATTAAGGGGAGGTTAGGGAGGTTGTTGGTAGATTATTTACACTTTAAAGGTTCTTCCTAAGGTGAGCTTGCTAGATTACTATGAGGTTACAATTTTGCTTAAGGGAAAGTTAACGAGTTTATTGATGGACTATTTACCGTTTAAGAGTTCTTCCTTAAGGCGATTCTCATACATTACTATAAGATTACGACTTCACTTAAGGGGTATGCGGTCTTAGGGTTTCTTCCTTATAGTGAGATTTCATATACTATCATAATGTTATAATTTTGAGGCCTATCGTGTTCGAGGGGTAACCGTGTTATTACGAGACATGTTCGGAGTTGTAAGGAGGTAGCTAGGCTCATGAATAGGGTGACTTAGCCTTAGTTACTCCGACTATGTTAGAATAATAAACCGCATACATTTTAATCAGGAACTCGGATTTAGTAATTTAAATTCGGGTCTAATGCTAATTAGGACTTAGTGGCTCCGTGGTTAAGGATTACTAATAGGCTATTGGCTTTAATGTAGGTAGAACGTAAGATTAGGGTTTTGATTTTATTCTTTCACACCTGGGACTGATTGAATCCATACCTCTTAGGATCTTGGGTTATTATCGGCCACAACGAGGGGTCCAAATCGACGATTAGGCCATTAGACGATCACAGCCAAATAAAATATTAGCTTTCTTTAATAATAACATTAATAACGGTTACAAAATATCATTAACGGTTTAATAATAATAAAGGCAACAATAATATGTTAGGATTAGGCACGCCATCACATAATCAAATTGGCGAGTATATCAGTATACTCCACGTGAGATGTAAATAAAAATAAGTTTATTTTTGTAGGGGGGGGTTTCTACATTTTGTTGGTGCCGTGACCAGGATAGGATATAGAACTAAAATAGGCTTGCAAAAGCCTACATTTTGTTGTTGTACAACGGATGGGAGGTATTTAAAATGGATTTGGGTTGGTAACTGGTGTGACAGAATGGAACCAATAAGCAAGATATAAATCTTGTTTAGAAGGCATTTTGTAGTTGTTTGTTACTTAAGCTTAGTTATAGACACATACTTTAATATAGCATATAAGGGAATTGTAGGCCAAGTTTAGAATAAAACCATGTTAAATTAGTGTAAAAGAATGTTTTTTATTTTAGTTAGGTTGTACAGTACATCTATCTAGGTACTAGTATAGTAAGATATATTCTGTGACTTAGGCTTAGATATAGGAAGGCATTACTAGTAATATGTAGACATAAAATTACGGCTAATACGCAAAATTACAATTACATTTATAGAATGGTAGGCAGGGGTATGTGTATGTTCTAATAACCTTATTTACAAATACATACTCGTATATCTCAATCATCCGAAACCTAGGGAACGGTATTCGTAAGATAAATCTTACTAGTCTCGTTCAATCTGGACTTCTATGTGACAGTACCTATATGCATATTGTCATAACATAGGTTTAGGAAAATGTTTAAAAACTAGATTCGAATAAATTTATTCTTGGATAGCACTATTCAATTTTAATGTTGTGAGTACGGTTTGAAGGAGATTGTAAGTGGTGGTATGAACGTACACGTGTGCGTAAGCGTAAGCAGATGTGGACGGGTGTATAATTTCGCAGTAGTATTACGGACAGATTTCGGAACTTTGTGATGGCTAATTGAAAGAAAGGAGGAGCTAGTCGTATTGTATTGATTGTGGTGGTCGGGCGCGAGGGGTATTACTGTATAGACATAGGTTAGATATCGATATATTTGGCGTGGCCTTAATGAATTTGCCATATGCGTAGAATTATTTGCTAGAAGGGCGGCACTGTGGAATAAAAATCTAATATGCTCGGGGAGGGAAAGGACATAATAAAATAACGAACATTTAAGAGGGCCCCAACGCGCATATACCTTTGTTTTATGGGTGTGAAGCGGGAGTTGATATTGTTGGTTTCAAAAAGAGCTCATTTTCCAGTGGCGTAAATATACTATACATAGACATACCACTTAGCGTAAAAGAGGGGGGAGGGAATACTTAATTACAGTTACATCGCATGCGATATATATATATATAAATTACAGCAATTTTATATCTTTGAAGTTACTTAACACGTCATGAAATAAATTGTGTTCTCGCTACTTGTTGATAGTAAGTTACGAATTAAAAATAGAAGGACGAGAACTTCGGCCGTAATTTAAAAAAAAAAAAAACATGTTTTGGACAGAAACCATAAACCAAATACAGTAATCTGCTAGTCAAAGAATGTAGAAGGCCACGTTATTTTCCGGTTTGGAACTTACCATAGGACAGCGAAATCGATTTTAAAACCGAGCAGAAACCTGTACATTGAAGTAGGGTGTAGTCTTAATGTATCACTTTACTATAGAAGAGTTAGTAGATTAAGGAATGCATTGAAAGGCGGGATAGCGAGTGTTTGGAATGTTAATGCAGAAGTAAGGTCATAAAGTCACTAAGATATTAGCTGAAGTAGGCCCTCATCCATATTAGTTCTTTAATGTTATACTACTTAAGTAGCGCTGACTAAGTAAGTTGGGATCATCCCCATGAGCCATTTAGACATATCTGTGTATATGTATAATTATCGGTTTATAGGTTTTAGTTAAAAGGTTGTTCCAAGGTTCGAACATCTAATAACTGTTTCACTTGACGGTGACGTCGGTTAAGCCCTAAGACCAGGTGAACTTCCTCTAACGGGAAGATTCATGACTGGTAGAAGGTAATCTTAACAAAGTAAACAGTAGATGTTAAAACGACTATATGTACTTTGTGAGTTGTTAGTTTAGTAATATAATTTTGTAAAAGGAAAAGTTATAACAAATAATATAAACTAAAGAAGAAAAAAAGTGTCGGCTCGAGCGGAGATTTGAACTCGGAGTTTCTCGAGGTCTTGGCACGAGCGTAAGGTGTTTCGCCAACGGAGCTGTCTGAGGTGATTCTGTGCGATCGAATGTAGACGTTAGGTAGAGACCTTTTGTTAGATCATCTTTAATAGATTCGTTGCTACCGTTCACGGGCTATTAGATTCAGATTTTAGGATACTTTTGGCTCATGTTTTTGCTTGCCAAATTATATTACATTTTGATTGTCGATAAATGTTTTATTACTAGGCGGACCGGTAATGTCAAAGGGTTTAACCTATTGTGATATTATTTATGAAAGTAATGAATTGGAAGTGTGATACTGAAATGTAAACGGGAAGTGCAATTATGTATATATATATATACAAATCGGATTAGGGAATTTAACGTATTTAAAGGTAAGGTAGGATGATGGAGGGTATTAGGTGGTGTTCGGGTCGGCTATGCCTGTTAACATGTTCTTTTTGAACTAAATAGGTTATTGTTAATAGGTATTATCTGTTCAAAGGGTTTTGTTGAGTAGGCGATGTAGCAATTGAGAAATGAGCTTGATGTCTGAGATTAAAACCATTGGCGTAGGTCAGGGACCGGTTTTCTTAGTGTTGTCATGTTAAGGGCGGTTAGAAATAAAATGTACATTACGAGGGGGGTGGGTACCACAGGATAAATTGCTTAGTTGTTAGGGGAGGAGTCAACATAATAAATGTTTATTAAACTGCATTAACGTTTATTCAGAATTAGGATTCGCATGAAATATAATATATATAAATTAGGTTCAGCGTAAGATGGGAAGTGAGCTAGACCGTGGATAAATGCTATTACCTGCTATTTAGATGTGAAACTAGGGCAAAATTATTAAACCCAGCCGAATAGGACAAGGTTATTATTTAATTTGGTACGAGGAACAAATGAAATGGAATTAGATTTTTATACATGGTTAGTGTAGCCCTGCGATTTTTGCCGTGTGTAGTTGCAGGGGGTCATACTGTTTAGGCGGGGCTGGTTCCTGAACGACCGTGGGCGGCGCACGTCTGTATATATGTATAGATATATATGGGTATGCATACGTGTGTATGTGTTTCGGAGTTGGAGTCGGGCCCTGCCTATTGGTGGGTGAGTCAGGTTCTTAGCTGAGAGATATATATGGGTGTGTGTAAGTATGTATATGTTTCGGAGTTGAGGTCGGGCCCTGCCTGTTGGTGGGTGAGTCAGGCTCTTAGTTGAAGGGTATATATAGAGGGGTGCGTACGTGTATACGTGTTTCGGGCTTAAGGTTAGGCCTTGCCTAATGGTGGATAAGTCAGGCTCTTAGTTGAAGGATATATATATATAGGGATGCGTACGTGTGTACATGTTTCGGAGTTAGGGTTAGGCCTTACCTAATGGTGGGTGAGTCAGGTTCTTAGCAGAAGGGTACATGTATGGGTATGCATACGTGTGTATATGGTTAGGGGTTAAGGTCGGGCCCTGCCTATTGGTGGGTGAGCCAGGTTCTTAGCTGAAGGGTATGTATATGGGTATGCATATATGTATATGTGTCGGAGTTGAGGTCGGGCCCTGCCTAACGGTGGGGAAGTCCGGGTTTCTTTTTTAAGGGGAGGAGGGGGATGCGTTTAGGCCACTCTAACATCAGCGTTATTTTACAAGTTTCGACATTCCATGAACGTTTCTTACATTTGCTAATAACAATTTAATGATTTTGCTTGAACTATATCTATCATGATTACCTACGGCTAATAATGGACAAACTCCACTGTTTGCGTCCAAACATCATCGCCATATTCTAATTACTATATCTATCATAATTACCTACATCTAATAATGGACAAACTCAACTGTTTGTTTCCAAACGTCGTTGCCATATTCAGACTACAATAGATATCACAATTACCTACGGCTAATAATAGACAAACTCAACTGTTTGCGTCCAAGCATCATCGCCATATTCTAATTACTATATCTAACATAATTATCTACAGCCAATAATGGACAAACACAACTGGTTGCGTCCGAATATCGTCAAATGAACAAACTCAACTGTTTGCGTCCAAGCAATATCGCCATATTCTAATTACTATGTCTATCATAATTACCTACATCTGATAATGGACAAACTCAACTGTTTGTTTCCAAACGTCGTCGCCATTTTTAAGCTACTATAACTATCACGATAAGCCGAGGTTGAGTGAGGCCCTTGGTCCTTAACCGAAGCATATTCATCGTAATTATCTACAGCTAGTAATGAACAAACACAACTGTTTGCGTCCGAATATCGTCAAATGAACAAACTCAACTGTTTGTTTCCAAACGTCGTCGCCATATTCAAACTACAATAGCTATCATGATTACCTACATCTAATAATGGACAAACTCAACTGTTTGTTTCCAAACGTCGTTGCCATATTCAGACTACAATATATATCACAATTACCTACATCTAATAATGGACAAACTCAACTGTTTGCGTCCAAGCATCATCGCCATATTCTAATTACTATATCTATCATAATAACCTACATCTAATAATAGACAAACTCAACTGTTTGCGTCCAAACATCATCGCCGTATTCTAACTACTATATCTATCATAATTATCTACAGCTAATTTTCGAACTACTATATTCTTCATAACTATCTATTATATCTTTCGTTTCCTATCGTAGCGTTGCAGGGGACTGACTTTGTTTCGACAGGGTGGGTGTGTCGCGGGCTGAGGTTGAGTGAGGCCAGTGGTCCTTAACTGAAGCTGTGTTCGTCATAGTTATTTGCTGCATTTGAGGAGAGCACGATCTTAAGCACTATAATTTCTTTTTAATCTCTTACGTTCTATTTCGAGTAATTATTATGACGTGTCATTCATTATTATTAGAAGGCTCTTAGGTGGTGATCGTAACTTTTTGGGTACAGCGCTTTAAACCATAAATTAAGTTAGATTAATGAATAAAACAAGTTGGATTAGTGATCGTCTGGGTACGGTGCTATATTGGGATATTCACTAATATCTCAATGAAAGGAGACTTTAAACGATGAGATAACCTTGGGGTTGAGGGTGATCATAGGATGGGAGTTGTCCTTTAAGTATGGTTTGTTAGAAATCAGTGGTGTCGAGAGACCGATATAAGCTTAGGTGCTGAGACCAGTTTTAATAGGGTGAATGTATGGTTATGTTTTAGGGTGAACTAAGTTGATGTTACGGCGGGGGAATGGAAGGAAAACCATCGATCATAAGCGAGAGGGAGTTGGAAGAAATGAAGGTTAAGGCTAGGACTGAATGGGTAAAGTGCAGTAAAACGAAGGATGATCCTTATGAGAAGACACATTGAAAGGAACAATTTCAGTCAGGGAATTTGATGGAAGAGCGTAGAAATGATAACTCAAGTGTGAGGGTGAAGTGGATGGAGAAGTTTTCATTGTTGTATAAGGGCCCTTGTGTAGTAGTCGCGATACCGCTCCCGAAGGAGATAACGGGAAATTTCGATGCGATTGGCGGGGCTAGGATTGGAGTTAGGCTAATATTAGGTTTATCAGGTTTAGGTTAATTAGGTTTAGGTAGACATGAGGTTTATAGGGTTTAGGTTAACATTAGGGTTATTAGGCTTAGGTTAACATAAGGTTTATTAGGTTCAGGTTAATAAGGTTTCGGTAAACTTGTGGTTTATAGGGTTTATGTTATCATTAGGATTATTAGGTTTCGGTGAACCTGAGGGTTATAAGGATTAGATTACGGATATGTTTATGAGGTCTAGGTTAACATGAAGGTTGTTGGATTTAGGTTTATGTAGGGATTTTTAGGTTAAGGTTAGCGTTATGGTTGAATTAAGGTTAGATTAAGTCTCGAGTAATTTATATGTCATTATTGAACTAGGTTTGGGTTGTAAGTCGAGGTCTTAAAACTTAGGCGTAGAGATCCAGTGGTTAATTAAGAAACAAGTCACAACTGATAAGTGTACATTTATGACTTGTTGGGGAGGATCATAGTGGATCCAAGCCGTTAATAGAGAATTGTGGTAATCTGGGCCCCACGACACGGTGTTGACATGCTAATTTAAGTTTTAAGAGAGCAGGTAAATTAAAGATGGAATTCATCAATAATAAATATAAATTAAATTAATCACCTTCGTAATTCATACCAATCGAATAAATGGATAGAAACGAGATCAATGAAGTATGAAGTAAGTGAGTGGCCCAGATGTCCTCACCGGTCTTCGATTAATATGTTTATACCTACGTCATAAGGTGTAAATCGCGGTAGGATCCTAAAACCATCAACACAAAAAGTAATTACTCGTTAAATACGACCGATTCGTAAAGTAGCAGATAACCAGGAGGTTAAAATATATGGAGAATATCGATCGATTTTTCTCAGTTAATTGATATAAACGTTGAAGGGTGCGAGAGGGATGGTAGAGTAGGCTCCGCGCCGCTTACGACGAGCATTCATTGCGTAAACTAATCGAAGCCGTATAATCGAGCCACGGAAAAGCGGAGAAGCTAGTTTAACGGATAAAGAATTTAGTAGAATCGGTTTGCGCCTTCGATATAATTATTCGATTATTACTATAAAGTAACTGGCCACTAAATGCGGAGCACGTGTGTACACGTGGAAGTAAAATAAAGAAGAAATTAACTGGCGCAACAATTTCTAGACACGTTATGTGTTCAGGCCGCGTCTATAGTGGGGGAGGGGAGAACGGTTATAAGCGATAGGCGTCAGTTGCGGCACCCTTTTTCACTGTCGTCGTGCCGAGAGGCTGGCTGTGTTCGAAGTTCTTGAGGAAGTGGGAAGGACAGGACGCACAAAGATTTGAAGAAATTTAATACCGGCGCCGTGCACGTTTCGCCTACATCAAATATCAGTAAGTGTCTTTTGTGAGAACTGAGGCTAGCAATGTCAACTTATTATTGATGGGTTTGTACTATGGGGCTTTGTGAGGGACTTTCTTTATACGATGGCGTAAGGACTGTGTAAGGGACCGTGTAAGATGCCACCTTGGTTAAAGTGAAGGGTTGGTTGGGGAAAATTGAAAGTGTTTGACTTTTTGGTTGGGATTTAGTCCGGGAGTTTAGTTGTAAATTTGGGGTAGAGAAGGAAAAAACCCTTACTTATTAAAAATGCAGAGGTAATTTGTTAACATTGTTGGCTATGTACTCTCTAAGGAAAGGAGATTGCCGATTTCTGTAGAAAATTTAGTGGAGTAAAAGGTTCCTGCCGGGATCGGTGTCTTTTAACATAATGTTGTAAATCTTGTGATACCTTGTGGGAGGAAAACCCCGTAATTAAGCCCAGATCTGATTAGATAGGAAATCGGTTAAGCTTAGGGTTAAGGCTAGGGTAAATCTTGTGTAGACCCTGTAGTGCGTGTATGTGTATGAGTTTGGATATCCTCACTGGATAAAACCCTATTCGAGTCCTTGGGCGGCGGTTACTCGCACTGTTCTGACTCGGAGGGGAAGGGACTTCCCCAACCGGCTCGCTGGGGTAATCCGTGTGTGGCCCTTGCTGTGCATATATATGTATAAGAATATAATCCCTGTGTATTCCTTGTAGTGCGTGTATGTGTATGAGTTTGGATATCCTCACTGGATAAAACCCTATTCGAGTCCTTGGGTGGCGGTTACTCGCACTGATCTGACTCGGAGGTGAAGGGACTTCCCCAACCGGCTCGCTGGGGTAATCCTTGTGTGGCCCTTGCTGTACACATATGTGTATGAGTATGTAATCCTTGTGTGAATCTTGTCATGAATTCCTATTAAAGAAACCCTACACGATTTAGTAGGTGCTCGTTAAAGTTAAACGAGTTTGTTGCATGTAATTGACTATTATGTTAATGATATCTCTATATTCACTATTTATTATCATAACAATTTTAATTCCGACATCGTGCTGCTTTGCAGTATGGTGATCCCCAAAGCAAGCAGACCCTTGGTAGATAGAGGTAGGCGAGGACGGGGCAGTCACAGTAGGGGTTCTTCAAGCGGGGTCTGGCTTGTTATAAGATTAGGGGAGATCGGGGCTTAATGTTAGAGACATGCTAGATTAACTGCAGGCTTCGGGAATCTAAGGGTGTGAGGGGGCTGACTAAACCTAGAGCTAAGTTGGCTCCAGTTCCACCCTTCACCAGCGTCGAGTAAGGAAGCTGAACTGTTAGATTCCGTTTAGGTAATGGGCGGCTAAAATTTAATGTGGGATTTTTAACCCAATCTCCTTAAGGAATGCGTATATAAATAAAACCTCCACTCCACCCATTACTGCGACGGATAGATTTGGAAAGCTAAGTATTATTGTGTTCATATTTAAATATTTGTTTCCTGTGTAAAAATAAACGTAAACCTCATATGGTTTTCAGGGCCGCGACATTAATCTAGCGAGTCTAATTTTTAATTAGACTATCTAGGCTTTATTTTATTGTTTCATACTGTTTAATTTATGTTTTGACTGAGCCGTTTAAGATAAAGATGACAGAACCTCAACCTTGACCAAACTTTATTAACAGGCTATGAGGTGACGTTAGTGGGCAGGATTTGTTCTATTCTTCACCATGAATCACCCCGTTGAAGACGTATTACTATAACCATACACAATTCCCTACTAACTGATAAGGCTCTGAATTGTTGTATGGAAAGCCGAAACGTTAAGTTCTAAACACTCAGAAAAGGGCTAACCCTTACTTGATCTGGCTAATGCGCCAGGTCCTGAGTGTGGATATGTCTTCCTTACAACCCACCTTAAACATACTTATTGTGTGTCAAATTAGGTGTTCTGTAGCCTTAACTTACTTACTTTGATGAACGATTTACCACTTAACCATGTGCGTAATCGCACACCTATTTTATTATTTCATGTGAACTTAGCTTGCACGACACATGTTTCGGGCGAGTATAGCCTCTCCGGACTAGCGGCTATTTAAACTTAAGGAGCCTTGGGTTCGAACCACCCGATCGTAGGTTGTATTCAACTAATAAAGAAATGTTCTCCTTAGTTCTGTAGTTAGTCACAGTAGTAAGGATAAATATATGGTCGCCTGTTTGTTTGCCACCTCCGCAGTGTCATAAATATAGGACTTGTTGGTGAGCACTACTTGCCTATCTTAAAGAACAGATTAGGGTACGGTGAACGAAAGACCAATGATTATCCACTAATTCAATTACTAAATGACAGGAAGGCGAAACCACGAGTCAAGCTAGTCCGATTAAAACTATCTACGAGTCTGCCAGTGGTTGGTCGTTATATACCTTCCTTGTTAAAGGTTCCAAGACGTTAGTCAGATAATAGGTATGATACATTTGACAACCGCTTAAGGCCGGACAGTATCCTAGGCCCTTAAGGCTATTCAAATTCAAGTTATACATAATTAATTTTCAATATTCATTTTAGCGATCAGGTAGGAACAGCCTAGGGTATAGGTTAGGCGAGCTTTAGGTTTCGTCTCAATTTTATAGTTTTGATTTTCGTAAACTATATATTCGAGTGTAGATAATCGCCATAGACCCAATTTTAGATCTAATAGCGAAATTCGTATTGACCGGGTCGCGAGATACTAAACCAAAACCGAACCAACGTAAATTAGTCGAAGGAAGGTCGAGTAACACGATTAGACTCTGTATCTGCGCAGAAGTCTAAAATGTAGACTCTGCGCACCCACGTGACCACGAGACGCCAGCTGGGCACTTCGACGCACAGGCAAATGTATGAAGAGTCAGACCGTTTAGTCGTTAATTGGCCAGAGGGATAATTCGGTGGCGGGCCCAACAATTCTGAATAGAACAACTTACGAACCCTTAAGGCATGGTTGTATATGTGAATTTTCCTGGATGATTCCTAGTTAGGGTTACACGTAGACGAACTGGAAACTAGGATTAGTAGATTTAAATAGATTTCCATGCTAAATTGTCTGTCAATTGCGCCCTCTATAAGACCTTCTCAATACCTCCAAGGTTATTAAACAGCTAGCTAAGATTTCGATCGACCGTGTAATTCTACGGTTATTACACAGATGGCGTGAGCCACAGTGATAAACAATAATCATGAATGTATGGGGATTTCTAGATACCTACGGTTAGGACTATGTTATAACTTTATTTAAAGGGTAGGTTGTAGATGTATTTCAGGGTTACATTTACTTCTAATCTGTTAGTTCGTCTTTACAGTGATTCTCCACATTTCATTATAATCTTATAAGCCTGCTAAGGGAAGCTAGTAAGGATAGCGGTAGGGTACTTTTTATATACTTAGATTGTCTATTCGTCTTTGGGGCGGCTTCTCGAATACCATTGCGATTTTATAATTTCACTCAGGGGATCGTTAATGGGTCAACAGATTCTTTATGCAATTACTAAACTTATCGGCCCGTCCGTGGGTGCACTCTTAAGTGTTAGTATGATGGTTTTGTAATTTAATTAAGGGGTAGCCAGCGAGCATATCTGTGTACTGTCTATATATATCCAATCTGTTAGTTCATACGTACGGTGATCGTTCATATTATATTACAATTTTATAACCTCACTTAAGGGATCGATACCGAGTCTGCTAATAATTTATCTATGTACTTATTAGGTCCACTTGTCTCCTTAATGCTATATATTGTTATAAGTTCATACCTTCACTTAAGGGCAAGCTAGAGAACTGGTGATAGGTTAGCCATGTAGGTTATAGGTTATTTAATAGCGAATCTGCTAATAGTTAAATAAATTATATAAATAGGTACTAAATAGGTCTGTCTGTCTCTTTAATTATTTTGATATATAAGTGCATAACTTTAGTTAAGGGGAAGTCAGGGAGTATATTAGCGGTTAGTACTTTTATATGTCTAAGGGTTCTCCTCTTAAGGCGATTTCCTTACATTACTATAAGGTTACCACTTTAATTAAGGGGAGGTTAGGGAGGTTGTTGGTAGATTATTTACACTTTAAAGGTTCTTCCTAAGGTGAGCTTGCTAGATTACTATGAGGTTACAATTTTGCTTAAGGGAAAGTTAACGAGTTTATTGATGGACTATTTACCGTTTAAGAGTTCTTCCTTAAGGCGATTCTCATACATTACTATAAGATTACGACTTCACTTAAGGGGTATGCGGTCTTAGGGTTTCTTCCTTATAGTGAGATTTCATATACTATCATAATGTTATAATTTTGAGGCCTATCGTGTTCGAGGGGTAACCGTGTTATTACGAGACATGTTCGGAGTTGTAAGGAGGTAGCTAGGCTCATGAATAGGGTGACTTAGCCTTAGTTACTCCGACTATGTTAGAATAATAAACCGCATACATTTTAATCAGGAACTCGGATTTAGTAATTTAAATTCGGGTCTAATGCTAATTAGGACTTAGTGGCTCCGTGGTTAAGGATTACTAATAGGCTATTGGCTTTAATGTAGGTAGAACGTAAGATTAGGGTTTTGATTTTATTCTTTCACACCTGGGACTGATTGAATCCATACCTCTTAGGATCTTGGGTTATTATCGGCCACAACGAGGGGTCCAAATCGACGATTAGGCCATTAGACGATCACAGCCAAATAAAATATTAGCTTTCTTTAATAATAACATTAATAACGGTTACAAAATATCATTAACGGTTTAATAATAATAAAGGCAACAATAATATGTTAGGATTAGGCACGCCATCACATAATCAAATTGGCGAGTATATCAGTATACTCCACGTGAGATGTAAATAAAAATAAGTTTATTTTTGTAGGGGTGGGGGGTTTCTACAGGGGGGTGTACGTTTTGAAAATTATATATATTGTTATAGAAGGATGGTGATGGTGGCCGACTGTATGAAGCAAATGAATGTCTAGGCTGTGGTACTGGGATGTTTTACGTGTGACGTTTTGTTTTGTTGTTTATTCTGCAACTAGCTTCAGCCCGCAGCTCCGCCTGCCCTCAATTTAGTTATAGTCTGTAGCGTGGGATTCTTACCGCAACTCCTTGATTTTAGTTGGGAAGTTTGCTATAGCTCGTCCACGTGATTTTTGGTATCACTCGGAAAGTCCCACAGTTCATACGCAGATAAGAAATAAGCTATGCCCTTTTCTATCACCTTAACTATTTCTGTAATAAACAGCTCAATAGAACGTGAAGTTAGGTCAAACAGTAAACAAACTTACTTTCGCATTTATTATATTAATAAAAACTAGTGTCACAGTCATTTTAACTGAAATCTACTAAGCGTACGGTTATGAATACAATTTTTTTTTTATTAATGATTGAGTGGTTGACTGGTAGAGCATACCGAATGGCATAAAGTTTGCCACTAAACACATTTGTTTGTGCAGTAAGGTTAAATAAATAAAACATGGGTTTAGTTTTAGAAATATATTTTCCTTACACACGTTGAATTCCTGTCTATTATTATATTTTTAAACTAGTTATTCTTACTAATACGTAGTAAAGGAAGATAAAACAAACATTTCCATCTCTAGAGTCTATGAAATACTCGTTGCCTTCACCATAATATTGTTTATGGTAAGCATAAACTCTTGTAACAGCTTTGTAGAGCGCTTTTATGATTTATATATCCATACCAACTCCCGCAGCGGCGTAACAGGTTAAGGTTTGTTCATGTATTTACTTTCAGAACAACTATGGATGTTATGAACAAATTATCTTTTTGACCTAAATGAATTTTAATTTTATTAATAAATATTTATTTATTTTATTTATATAATAAATTTATTCAAACATAATTAGTAATAAAAAACAAAGGTTATGATCAATATCCATGTCGCGTCTACATATACCGGTTGTTGTTGGGAACGCTACTCTCGAAGTTGTTGAGATACATACCTAAGGTAAAATACATACATAAGGTAGGTCCAACTTTAAAAAAGAGGCAACCGAAGAATCCAGCTTCTGGATTATCTTTTCGTCCAAAATATCTTAGTGCCTACAGACGAAAGTCTATAATTAGTCTGTGTTGCCAGTGATAACTTATTGTACAGAAACGTGGTCTCTTAAATAAGCTCAGAGTCACTTATCGAGCTATGGAAGATCCGAAACGAGGGAATCGCCGAAGAATAAAATTAACGACATAACTCAAATAGTTAGCAATCTAAAGTGGCAATGAGCAGGCTTCATAACCGATAACTGATGGGGAAGAAAGGTTTTCGAGTGGTGACTACGAATTGGAAGACGCAGCCTGGGACGGCCGCCTACCAGGTGGACACACGACCTGGTCAGAGCCGCAGGTAGCAGATGGACGCGAGCTGCTCAGGATCGGCCGTTGTGGAGGCTTACGTTCAGCACTGGACGTCTTACGGCTGAAACAAACCAGACAAGACTAGTTGAACGCTAACCATCATGCAGGCCGTGTACTGTGACCGTGTGTTTGCCTCCTAAGTAGTTTATAAAATGACCTGGTAGTCATGAAACTACCGGTAAACATGGAATTATGAGCATTCTCATCGTCTGTTTTCTTGTAACCGTTGGGAGAACGCCGGATATGGAGTGACCTGAATATCAGTCAGAGCTACTAAGCGGATCCGGAGAATTCCTTTTTAAAAATATTATAATGTAGGTAGTGTAGCCTCTTAAAAAATATTGCAATAATCATTAATCAGTTATATAAAAAACAACACTTTTGACACTTGCAGATAAGATACCACGAAATATTGAAGACATGATCTAGTCATTAATATACAGGTCTGCAGTGTGTCAGGTTTTTGTTAACTTGTTAATTTATACAGTATTCTAGTTTTTCCTAGCGTAGTTCTAGTCATTCTAATTTAATGGTTATAAAAATTATTTTCGGTTAATAAAAACATTTTGGGAAAACCACAGACATAGGTTTTCGACTTGGGATTATGACTAAGAAATTTCACAGTGATTGATCAGTAATTGTTAAAAACAAATGAGAAATTCGTTTGTATGAATAAGGATATATATTTTCTTGTCTTTGTAACAGTGTCGGTCTTTTGTGTTTGCCACAAACAATAACTAGTCGTATTTTTTTAACATATTAGAATCTGCCATTTATTAGCTAATGTATAGTTATGTGTTCTTTTGGAATTTTTGAATTCTCCGGGTTAAAAAGTAGCCTTTGCACTTCTTCCACCTAATTGTTAAAACAATCTCTGTGCCAAATCAGCACAAATATAAAATGTTTCCAAGAAGATTATAATCTATATTGCTGCTTTACAACGGCAATCTATACTTTCATGCTTTAAGACGTTTAGAAAACAAGCAATGGAGATCATAATGATTGAAGTCGAGTATAGAACTACTAACCAAGAACCGCTCAGACACAAACTTATATTCTTAAAATATCTGTAAAATATCGACAACATTTTCTATCGAGATAATATATCACAAATAGCAATTAGTTTCATCAAAATTTAATGACCTTGTCAACTTTGTCAAATACGCAATTATAGGTATTTGATAAATATAATTAAATATGATATAATAATAAATGTAATAAAATACAATCATAGCATACGAGGTAACCTTCCAATTACAGCTATCTCACTCATTATTTTTGTATTAAGGTCATAGATACAAAAGTATTCCCTATTTGTGTCATCATTAAATTTTATAAACTCATAAAATTAAATGACAGTTTAATTAATTTTAACGTTACTTTAATAGTTAAATGTGTATAATTTGCTACTAAAATACTTGAATGTATAGTAGTTATAGATACATAGTATAAGTTACAAAATCTTATTGGTATATACCCTGTTTTCTTAATTGATAATCTGATGATGATATGGACAATTCAGAAGCACTAAGTACTTTTTTTTTTTTTTTTAATGTTTTTATTTCGTATTCTATGTTTTGTAGATATATTGGACTAGGTAGCTGCTGATTTTTTTTTTAATTATTAAAAATATCAGCAATTAATAAAAATTTAATTCTTGTGTTTTCCTTCCAGATATTTATTGTATGAACGCGATAAATATCTACATGGGAGGCGTTTACGGAAACTTTTAGGCTTTTTTAAGCTTTTAGCTTAATATTTTACCGTATCTAAATATTATTTTATGCTTAAAACTGAATTTTATATATTTCTATATTATTTTGATGACTGTTTAGATTTTTATATTTTTAAAGTTAAGTTAAACAGAATAAATACAACACAAATTAGAAGCAATAAAACTAGTGACAGCCGACAACGTTGCGTGCAAAACGACACTCTACAGTTACACTAATTAATTGGCAGCTTTGCTACCATGTACACAGCCTTCAGCAGTAATTGTGCTTTCGTCGGCTTTTAGTTTGTAGAACATCCTTCACAATTACGTCATCAGTAGTATTAAACCTAATTAGTTCCAGACGAAATTGATAATAGAAATTTAGCACAGTAGTATTTTTTAATCAATTAGTATTGCGATATAAAACGTTTGGTTTTGTTTAAAATTTTTTTTTAGAAGATTATTAATATTTGTGATTAATCACACGGTTGAAAATTAAATAAAATAAATGATTTTTGAAATTCATATAGATACCTACTCATGAGAAAAAGTTACTAAGATTTCCGTAAGAAGTTTCGTGTATACAGAGCTATGGTAGTGTAAAATGAAACGAGAATCGATGAAAATATTGCTGAAACCTACACACGGAAACAGTGCCGTAACACTTACTCTAGTAAGTTGTTAAATACTTACTATTACTTAGCGTCCATAAGCCACGCTAACCGCTTGCCATCAAGCGGACCGTAGGCTTGTTTGCCACCTTAGTGATATATATAAAAAAAACCATTTTAAAATAATATCGATTTCGAGATTTTTTACATCTAGGTATCTACTGGCATTATTATAGTAAAACTGTTTAAGAAAGTACCCTATGCACTGGACATTTATATACCTAATTAGGCCATTATCGTCAATCGAGTTTATTTTTCAGTGTCAAACTTGTCAAACGTGTCGACTTGAGGATCGGGAAATCCTACTAATATTATAAATGTAAAAGTTTGTCTGGATGTTTGTTACTCTTTCACGCTTCAACCACTGGACGGATCGGGATGAAACTTGGCACACCTATAGATTAAGTCCTGGAATAGCACATAGGCTACTTTTAATCCCCAAAAATTAAAAAGTTACCGCGGGAATACCTATAAGCGAGCTTAAACGAACTATAGCTATAGCTACAGCTTGCTATAGCAAACGTCATAAGTATTATAATTAATGAGTTAATTAAGGAGTTCCACGCCGATAACCGATTTAGGGCGGGCGGTGCCGGTGAAAAAGTCTAGTATTTGTATATTTAGTGATATTTTCAGAAACAGGAAAGAAAATTAAAGGCAGGAAATCTATGTTACGGACAAGAAATGAAAAAAGGAGATTTTCGTCCGAAGACCTAAATTATTACTTGAGACATATTTTAAAATACAGTAGATTCTGAGAAGAACGAGGAATTCAAACGTACTAGATGAAATTCTCTTTTTCAGATGTTTCGCACTTTACTTTTTACCATATCCTTCAAATATTATGAATGTTAAAGTTTGGATATTTGTTACTCAATCACTGTAGATCGGTATGAAACTTGGCACACATATAGGTTAGGTCCTGGAATAACACGTTGGCTACTTTTTATTCCGAAAAATTTAAAAGATTTTGCAGGAATAACAATAACCGAGCTTAAACGAACAATAGCTTCATTAGTATAATTAAAGAATTGACGTGGAAATTTAATCCCGGTAAACGAATTTAGGGCTCATTTGCAAAATCTTGTAAGTAATAATTCATACTTACAAAAAATGGTTATACGGTGATGCAGTCTTAATTTAATTTTATAAATTATAAATTAATATTTAATACAGGTGAGAGATTTATAATAGGAGATTTCAATGTCTACAATATGTATTGGGGCTCCAAGCTAACGATCGAAATGCTATTTTAACATAAAGAGTAATCGAAGCATAATAATTATTTTTTTAGTAAAATCTTTATCATGTTGTTTCTTAAGTAGAAAATTATTTATGGGAGTGCGCTGCACCAGCGCTCCTTATGGGAGCAACATTACAAACTTGAGTGCCTTGAAAATCTTTGTATTTTATTTATATTTAGACCTCGCAAATATGACTTTATTTTTCAATTCAGCACTGAGCTTAAGGGACGGCTCTGATGTCGCCGGAATTTCTGTGTGTCTGGAAAGAAATCACTTCTGTAGGAGTGCATATGTATATGAAATGAAACTTTTGATGGAATTTTACTTTTTTTATACCACTAAGGTGGCAAACAAGCTTACGGTTCGCCTGATGGTAAGTGGTCACCGTAGCCTATGGACGCTTGCAACACCAGGGGTATCACTAGCGCGTTGCTGACCCTTCAGAAATCTAATAACTTCTTTCTTGAAGAACTCCATACTGTAGTCTTTGCAAAAAACCTTATATTCATATTAAGCACGCTACATTATTTTAGGCAAATAACATGTTCTAGTTATTTATAAAACTATGCCTTGTCTGTCACAGATATAGCGGGTCATATTTGTCTGTATGCGGGCAGCGAGGGACTGTGATGTCGCAGGAGAGCAGGGTGCCTCATATCGGCGGAAGGCACTTGTCACATTTAGCACCGAAAAGCATTCTGCGTACGGACTAACGGTGAACTGGAGAACAAACGTTCTATGTTACTCTTACTATAACAGTAGTCTCGATGTTTCTGTTAGTGTTGCGTTGGACTTTAATAAAAGGTAATCAAACATCCTGGAGAGACTTAACGATTACTGCTCGGTCACGGTGGACCAGCGACGTGAAGAGGTGTACGCCGGCCACAGGTACGCCACAAGACTCGGCGGGCTGTAACAACAGGACAGTAACGTAGGGCGGTCTGTGCTGGCGAAGGAAAAGGGACAGACGATACGATCATTCGCGTAGTGGACGAATCGTCTACTACAGTACTTATCCTACGCTGAGGCTACGCGCGTACGCACATGGAGCGACGCCACCTGTGTCGGAGCTCGGACACACATTAGTGCACGTAAGGGTAGTGGGAAGGGCGGGAGAGTGGGTAAGGAAGTGTGGATGCACGCGCGGAAATGCGAGAGACGGGAAGTGCGGCGGATCGACAGGATGAAGTCTGGCTATACTTTGACCGTGTCCCTTTTGGGACACGTGTTCGTGTGCTACGGCTATGGCGTCTCCGATAATGCCATATATCTCGTGCTTCCGGAAGCAAAGGTGCGCCGACTTGTGTCTGTGACGTACTGCTAAACGAGTCTCACGGTGGACGCAGAAGGGGGATTTATATGTTCACCTTCTCCTAACGACACAATCCTACGTCTGACCCAGTGCTAGACCGAGAGTAGTGTTCCCAGGTCTCGTTTGACCTTCGACATACATTGTAACAGATTACGAGTTAACGATGCTAAACTATATAGAATTATTTCTAAAGAAACTGACTATTTTGGATTACAACTGGAACTTGATACTCTTTCTAGGTACTGTGAATTGTGTATTTTTACAACCATAATGACATATAGACTGACTATTAAAAGCAGCAGTGAAGGTTATTATCGTCTTGAGGCTAGACATTTGTTATTGACTTCAATTACTCCCCTATTCACGAGTTGAAGAGTCACTCGGGACGTATCTGATTTCTTTCTTTTCAAACACAACCTCATTCGCTCCTTTTTCTTAGAGTGCAATGACATAATAAAGTGGAAAATATACGTACAACTTACGTAACTTTTTAAAACGTGGAGTGAAGACAGTTTTTTAATATTTTTTATACTTAAAGTATATCTTTGATTTGACAACGGACATATTTTCAGGGATAGACTTTCTTTAGTCAGTAATTGAACCTCAGTAGCTCAGGTGACAAAAGCATTTGGATTGTTTCCTTTGACTTTGGCTTTGGCGTAAAAAATAATATTATATATATATTTATTAGTTTCAATGCACATATTTAAAATATACCTACTATGTAAAGCATTTTAGTTAGATTTTTTTTGTGCATACAAAAACTCACAAACTACACATTTTGTTTTAATTTTTATTATCTTTATATTTATCTTCGAGGCTTGTTTTTTTATTTATTTAATAACGTTAGAGAAGTTTATAAATAAATAAAATTAAATAAAAAAAAATAGTATTTACGGAAGCAGTTTATCGAAGTAAGTTGCTCTGAAAATTTTACGTTTCTATTACCTTTGGTGTAGACTGTGCGTTGATTTTTATGAGTTAGTCAGTCAATTAGCAAAATTACGCTCACACTTGGGTTGTGGAATGAGCTCCCTTTTTTGAACTACAGTATGGGGATCTTCAAGAAATAAGTTATTAGATTTTTGAAGGGTCGGCAACGCGCGAGTGATAACTCTGGTAACATCACTCGGACCGTTAGCTTCTTTGCCACCTTAGTGGTATAAAAATAAAGCGGTGAATAAAGTGGTATTCGACTTGGGATTATGACTAAGAAATTTCACAGTGATTGATCAGTAATTGTTAAAAACAAATGAGAAATTCGTTTGTATGAATAAGAATATATATTTTCTTGTCTTTGTAACAGTGTCGGTCTTTTGTGTTTGCCACAAACAATAACTAGTCGTATTTTTTTAAACATATTAGAATCTGCCATTTATTAGCTAATGTATAGTTATGTGTTCTTTGGGAATTTTTGAATTCTCCGGGTTAAAAAGTAGCCTTTGTACTTCTTCCACCTAATTGTTAAAACAATCTCAGTGCTAAATCAGCACAAAAATAAAATGTTTCCAAGAAGATTAAAATCTATATTGCTGCTTTACAACGGCAATCTACACTTTCATGCTTTAAAACGTTTAGAAAACAAGCAATGGAGATCATAATGATTGAAGTCGAGTATAGAATGTTACTAACCAAGAACCGCTCAGACAAAAACTTATATTCTTAAAATATCTGTAAAATATCGACAACATTTTCTATCGATCCACAAATCGCAATTAGTTTCATCAAAATTTAATGACTTTGATAACTTTGTCAAATACGCAATTATAGGTATTTGATAAATATAATTAAATATGATATAATAATAAATGTAATAAAATACAATCATAGCATACGAGGTCGCCTTCCAATTACAGCTATCTCACTCATTATTTTTGTATTAAGGTCATATATACAAAAGTATTCCCTATTCGTGCCATCATTAAACTTTATAAACTCAATTAATTAAATAATAGTTTAATTAATTTTAACATTACTTTAATAGTTAAATGTGTATAATTTGCTACTAAAATACTTGAATGTATAGTAGTTATAGATACATAGTATAAGTTACAAAATCTTATTGGTATTTAACCTATTTTCTTAATTGAAAACAGGAGACAATCTGATGCTAATATGGACAATTCAGAAGCACTAAGTACTTTATTTTTTTTTTTAAGTTTTTTATTTCGTATTCTATGTTTTGTAGATTGGACTAGGTATTGAAGCTGCTGTTTTTTTTTAATTAATTATTAAAAATATCAGCAATTAATAAAAATTTAATTCTTGTGTTTTCCTTGCAGATATTTATTGTATGAACGCGATAAATGTCTACATGGGAGGCGTTTACGGAAACTTGTAGGCTTTTTGAAGCTTTTAGCTTAATATTTTACCGTATCTCAATATTATTTTATGCTTAAAACTGAATTTTATATATTTCTATATTATTTTGATGACTGTTTAGATTTTTATATTTTTAAAGTTAAGTTAAACAGAATACAACACAAATTAGAAGCAATAAAACTAGTGACAGCCGACAACGTTGCGTGCAAAACGACACTCGACAGTTACACTAATTAATTGGCAGCTTTGCTACCATGTACACAGCCTTCAGCAGTAATTGTGCTTTCGTCGGCTTTTAGTTTGTAGAACATCCTTCACAATTACGTCATCAGTAGTATTAAACCTAATTAGTTGCAGACGAAATTTATAATAGAAATTTAGCACAGTAGTATTTTCTAATCAATTAGTATTGCGATATAAAACGTGTTTGGTTTAGTTTAAAAATTTTTTTAGAAGATTTATTAATATTTGTGATTAATAACACGGTTGAAAATTAAATACAATAAATGATTTTTGAAATTCATATAGATACCTATTCATGAGAAAAAGTTACTGAGATTTCCGTGAAAAGTTTCATGTACACAGAGCTATGGTAGTGTAAAATGAAACGAGAATCGATGAAAATATTGCTGAAACCTACACACGGAAACAGTGCCGTAACACTTACTCTAGTAAGTTGTTAAATACTTACTATTACTTAGCGTCCATAAGCCACGCTAACCGCTTGCCATCAAGCGGACCGTAGGCTTGTTTGCCACCTTAGTGATATATATAAAAAAAACCATTTTAAAATAATATCGATTTCGAGATTTTTTACATCTAGGTATCTACTGGCATTATTATAGTAAAACTGTTTAAGAAAGTACCCTATGCACTGGACATTTATATACCTAATTAGGCCATTATCGTCAATCGAGTTTATTTTTCAGTGTCAAACTTGTCAAACGTGTCGACTTGAGGATCGGGAAATCCTACTAATATTATAAATGTAAAAGTTTGTCTGGATGTTTGTTACTCTTTCACGCTTCAACCACTGGACGGATCGGGATGAAACTTGGCACACCTATAGATTAAGTCCTGGAATAGCACATAGGCTACTTTTAATCCCCAAAAATTCAAAAGTTACCGCGGGAATACCTATAAGCGAGCTTAAACGAACTATAGCTATAGCTACAGCTTGCTATAGCAAACGTCATAAGTATTATAATTTATGAGTTTAATTAAGGAGTTCTACGCCGAAAACCGATTTAGGGCGGGCGGTGCCGGTGAAAAAGTCTAGTATTTGTATATTTAGTGATATTTTCAGAAACAGGAAAGAAAATTAAAGGCAGGAAATCTATGTTACGGACAAGAAATGAAAAAAGGAGATTTTCGTCCGAAGACCTAAATTATTACTTGAGACATATTTTAAAATACAGTAGATCCTGAGAAGAACGAGGGATTCAAACGTACTAGATGAAATTCTCTTTTTCAGAAGTTTCGCACTTTACTTTTTACCATATCCTTCAAATATTATGAATGTGAAAGTTTGGATATTTGTTACTCAATCACTGTATAGATCGGTATGAAACACATATAGGTTAGGTCCTGGAATAAGACGTTGACTACTTTTTATTCCAAAAAATTTAAAAGATTTTGCAAGAATAACAAAAACCGAGCTTAAACGAACAAGCTTCATTAGTATAATTAAAGAATTGAAGTGGAAATTTAATCCCAGTAAACGAATTTAGGGCTCATTTGCAAAATCTTGTAAGTAATAATTCATACTTATAAAAATGGTTATACGGTGATGCAGTCTTAATTTAATTTTATAAATTATAAATTAATATTTAATAAAGGTAAGAGATTTATAATAGGAGATTTCAATGTCTACAATATGTATTGTTGCTCCAAGCTAACGATCACAATGTAAAAGAACTTGAACAAAGTCGCCATACTAATCCTTTAAAAAACCGATATATATATATAAAACCATAAATACCGATTTATGGTTTTATTTGTTTGTTTACAGTGTGCCTAGTGTAAGTTTTTGCGTGTTTGTAACTCTACTACGTATTCATTAAAAGTCCTATGAAAAAACCGTCTCAATCGCGTCCGCTAGAGGCGATCCTTCAATTTTAAACATTTATTTCGTTGACGCGAACGCGATAGTAGAGTTAAAAACTCCCACTAAGTACACAGACATCTATGATCTAATTTTCTCTATACAGACCAGAGTTATAATGTGTTATCACTCTGCAATATAATTAGAAATCATTTACATAATATTGTTACAATAGAAATTAAAGCAGAAAAACTATTACACAGATTAGGAAAGTATAGATTATCATTAGATAGATTATACAGAGTATCGCTTAAAACTCCGGAGCAGCTAAATATAAGAGCCCTACGTAGATTAAGAAGCAATTGTTTCGTTAATACAATGCTTGGAACATCAAAAATAAAGGGCCACAAGATGATGATTACGAGAACCAACGAAGTCTAAACGGTTTATTTTTTTTTGCGAAACAACAGCGATTATAATTTGTGATTATCGGTAATTACAAAACTCCCAAATATTATCTATGCTTAGAATATACTGTGACAAGTAATTATAACTGAAATCTTACATAGCCGCCGGGGACTTCGTTAAGTGTCATAAGTATCCTAATTCACACGGCTCGTCCGCGTACGCTCTGTTTAAATACTCCCATTTATTTATTTATTTTATTTATTTCGTCCTCCTCCGCTATCGCTCCACGCTCCACACCGAGTCGCATAGCTTCGGTGAATATTTTGATTTTTTCTACTCTACGAGGGCAAGGTGATTTTTTTTGCCATGTTATTTAATTTTTACAAGTTTGCTGTGTTGCTTCTGTCTTGTATTAGTACAGCAAGCGTCAGCATAATTGAGAACAGAAAGGAGCAAAGATTGTGCAAGCAAAATTTTTTTTAGAACTAATAGAACGTCATACCCTGTTGGATATTCTTCACTTTCCTAACATATCTCCAACAGTAATTTACTGGTTTCGTCGTAACTTGTGCGGCCACCGTCAGCGCACCAGTTAACTTTTTTTCTGTCAAGTGCAATTTCATTGACGGCGACGTACCATGTATTAAGCGTACTGCTCTAATTTTCTCCTTTTATTAATACCATTACTCTCAACTTTGGTCCTCCCTACCAAAGGGGTTTAAAGATTTTGGACTAAAAGTATATTAGGAGTAAAATTTTTAAAAATAAGTACTAATAAAGTACGTAGCGCAGGATCCCCCCGATCGACCTCGGCATGGTCGTAAAACTATAGCTAGGCGGCCTCGGCCCGTAGTGACGGCCCCAGATGACGATCTCGCTATCCGGATAGCGAAATTAGTCTCAACGACCTCCCCCAATAGGGCCTCCCTCCAAACACGACGCCGACGTCCCCGGGTTCGTCCGCGCCCAAACGGATACACGAGGTATCAAAGAGTGCCGCGGCGCTTCTGGCCCTCACTCAATCGCAACCACACCTGCGTAACGGGGAACTCCCCTCCTGGCGGTGACTCACCTTCGGGTTCGAGACTCACGCCGGTCGAAGGGACGCCCCCGAGAGCGACAATCCAAGCTGAGGCTCCCCCCGCGGGGGGAAAAAAAAGTACAGGATAAAAGGTACACCAATCGTTATAGGACATTAAATTAAACAAAAAAACATCTTGAGTAAAATGTTGCGTTACTGATGCGTATACAAGCAGACCTGTTGACCATATTAAAATGCGATCAAGTCAATAAATTCTGTCCTTGAGAATATAGTGGAATGATGCCAGTACTATTGCCTTAGAATTAATCTTTCGAAATTACAAGCTATAATTATTGGTAATCCAAAACAAACGTCGTTAATGTAATTGTATGCCACATATTTAATAGTTTGTACGGTAGCACAGTTAAAAGTTTTGGAGTCCTAGTACACAATAATTTTAGTTGGATTCCACAAGTAGAGAAATTATCCAAATATTTTTACCTCTGTCAGATCTCTACGACACCAGCACAATCTTCTGGTTTGAACTATAATTTTGCTTGCACAATCCTAGCACCATCGAGTTCTCGATTATGCTGACGCTTGCTGTACTAATACCACAAAGGAGCAACCAGAGGCGGCTCGTGACAATTTTTAATGGGTGTTTAAAAAAAAACAAAAGAGGAATTGCTTAAATGCTAACCTTTTATTAATTTGCAAAGTTTTTATAAAAAATCTTCTGTTTCACGTGTTAGACTGTGTCGAACTTCCTCTTCACACTCGTTGATTTTAGCTCTAAGGCTCTGTACCAAATTTCGTTTCATAGGAGCGCAATTGCTAGCGCTCCACATAGTGACACAGTCTCCTAAGTGAAATTCCATACTAAATATTGAGTGAGCTGTGTGTGCACAAAATGTTTTTGGTGAAATGCTATAAAGAGTAATCGAAGCATAATAATTATTTTTTTTAGTAAAATCTTAATCATGTTGTTTCTTAAGTACAAAATTATTTATGGGAGTGCGCTGCACCAGCGCTCCTTAGGACGAGTCGCTTCTGGGAGCAACATTACAAACTTGAGTGCCTTGAAAATCTTTGTATTCTATTTATATTTAGACCCCGCAAACATGACTTTATTTTTCAATTCAGTACTGAGCTTAAGGGACGACTCTGATGTCGCCGGAATTTCTGTGTGTCTGGAAAGTAATTACGTCTGTAGGAGTGCATATGTATATGAAATGAAACTTTTGAGTAAAGAACATATACAGACTTGATGGAATTTTACTTTTTTTATACCACTAAGGTGGCAAACAAGCTTACGGTTCGCGGTGGTAAGCGGTCACCGTAGCCTATGGACGCTTGCAACACCAGGGGTATCACTTGCGCGTTGCTGACCCTTCAGAAATCTAATAACTTCTTTCTTGAAGAACTCCATACTGTAGTCCTTGCAAAAAACTTTATATTCATATTAAGCACGCTACATTATTTTAGGCAAATAACATGTTCTAGTTATTTATAAAACTATGCCATGTCTGTCACAGATATAGCGGGTCATATTTGTCTGTGTGCGGGCAGCGAGGGACTGTGATGTCGCAGGAGAGCAGGGTGCCTCATATCGGCGGAAGGCACTTGTCACATTTAGCACCGAAAAGCATTCAGCGTACGGACTAACGGTGAACTGGAGAACAAACGTTCTATGTTACTCTTACTATAACAGTAGTCTCGATGTTTCTGTTAGTGTTGCGTTGGACTTTAATAAAAGGTAATCAAACATCCTGGAGAGACTTAACGATTACGGCTCGTTCACGGTGGACCAGCGACGTGAAGAGGTGTACGCCGGCCACAGGTACGCCACAAGACTCGGCGGGCTGTATCAACAGGACAGTAACGTAGGGCGGTCTGTGCTGGCGAAGGAAAAAGGATAGACGATACAATTCGTGCACTACGCGAATGATAGGCTCTACTACAGTACTTATCCTACGCTGAGGCTACGCGCGTACGCACATGGAGCGACGCCACCCCCTTCTGTGGCTTCTTTCCGTCCTGAGTGGCGGAGATTCAAACCCAGCATGTACCAATGAGCCTTTTTATATTTTTCTCAAGTGCATTGATTATTACTATCCATACCACTGGCTTTTGGTGAAATAAAACATGGTGAAGAAACCTGCATACGTCAGAAAAAAAGACGTATGTCATGGAGGGTAGGCTGTGCCCCAACAGTAGGGAAGTATAAGGCTGAGAGAATACAATATATAAATATCTATAAATATATATATTTATATATATATAGATATTTATTAAGTAAAAAGGCAGAAACAGCCAAAATATTTGTAAAGTATGTTTTGTTTATGGGTAATTTTACAGAATAAAACAATTTCCATATTTAAGCTGAACTCTCTTACCTACAAACGAATGACCACATAAGAAATTTTCAAATATGAGGCGTTTTAATTAAACATAAAATAGTTTTATACATTCAGATAATATAACAAAAGCTATATTTCAACCCCTTAAGCGCTCCCCATAGACATAATTGTCTCGGTTTTGAGCCCGCATTTTTCTGCGAGGTAATTACATTAATCTCAGTCTGTATAATGAAAATATAACGTTTTCTCACACCACTAAAGTGAATCTCAGATATCGGAAAATTTATTTTAGCTTGTTATAATACCTAAGTTGAAACTGAATAACATTAATGAAAATTAAACAAAAAGTATGTCGTTAAGGATAATATATTAATTAATTAATATATTTATTGATACTGATGACTTTCGAGCTTTCATCTTACTATTTACTAGCTGTAATGGGACCGTATTGTGGTTTGATCATTTTAATTTATGATACAAAAAAAGACAGGTTCCATTAAATCAACAGAACAGCTGATGACATAGCACATATTAAATGTGTCATTAGGTATCCGTACCCAAAGGGTAAAAAACGGGACCCTATTACTAAGACTCCGCTGTCCGTCCGTCCGTCCAGCCGTCTGTCACCAGGCTGTATCTCACGAACCGTCATAGTTAGACAGTTAAAATTTTCACAGAAGACGTATTTCTGTAACTGCTATAACAACAAATACTAAAAAACAGAATATATTTTAGGCGGCTTCCATGCAACAAACGTGATAATGATTTTCTCGTTTTTGCTCAATATTGATTAAGGCAACAGGTAGACGCTTGAAATATTTACAGAATATTTAGTTATATATTCACTTTAAAAATAAATAATTAAATAACAATAAAACAAATATTTAAGGGGGCTCCCATACAACAATCGGAAATTTTGAACAAAGATTTTTTTGCCGTTTTATAAATAATGATACGGAACCCTTAGTGCGCGAGTCCGACTCGCACTTGCCTGATTTTTTAAACTTAGTAACGGCATAGAAATAATATATAAGAAATAACAACCTTAATAAATTTAAACGATTGAATATTGGAAGTCCTTTCGATCCTTTTTAGTTATGTTACACTCGATGCTTCTACGCCAAAAAAAGAAGATATCACCTTATTAAAGAACTATAGACCTATGACGCTTCTGAGCCATGTCTTATAGACAGTTTGACAGGGTCACGATGAATCGTCTCGCAAACGCAAGTTTGACATATACCAGCCATCCGATTTACAAGCCGGTTTCTGAAAAGGCTTTAGTACCATGGACCACGCACAAACGCTGCGCCAGATTATACAGAAACACTTTTTTTTTTCACTCAGAATTTGAAAAAGCCTTCCATTCTATCAAGACCTTGGCAGTGTTGCAGTCTTTCCAGCAGTGCCTCATTAATTATCAGTATACCGAAATGCAAAATTTTGCACAATAAAGCTACCATGCTTATATAACTAAAAGTTCAAAGCACGAAATTAATCCAACTGCAGAAAGGTGTAATACAAGAGACGGTATTTTTCTAAAACTTTTCACCACTGTGTTTAGGCAAGCACGTCGCTTTAGCGCTTAGAGTGGAAATGATACGGAATTAACATAAATGGCGAGTACATGATATTTGATATTTATAGATAGATAAATAGATAGATATTTTAGGACATTACACACAGCGCCATCTGGCCCCAGAGTAAGCAAAGCTTGTGTTATGAAATGGGTACCAGGCAACGGATACAAATATATAATATATTACTTTTTTTTTGTAAATGCATACATATAATACACCCAGGCTCAAGAAAAACACAAATATTTATCACATAATTGTTTGTCCAGTTCAGGAATCGAACCTACACGCTCTGCACAGCAGCCAGCCACACTAGGCTGCGTGGGAGTTGACATCACTCATTTATCAACGGCAAAATTGTCAGTAGAATCGCTGGAAAATCTAGAAAAGATTTTCGAAGACCTCAGCCGTGTTTGCCGACAGGTGGGCCTTAAAATGAATGTTTATAAAATTATGGTTATGGTCAATGTCGATGTCGCGTCCATACCAATAATAATTTTCGGAGCAGCACTCATTATATTCTACATAACAACATATTAAATATCTTTCTCTAGAATTCTGGCTAAAATGTAGAAATGTTTTATAGCATGCAATTTTAATTTCAAGGACGCAGGCTTAACGTTCTGTGAAATTGCGAAAAATTGTGCAAAAAGTGAGAAGTGCAAGTCCATTTATGGGTTAAAATGAAAGTTTTTTTCTCCAGTGCAGCTACTTAGTTAACACTTTAATTTCAAAACGATTATCTAGAACACGGCAGTGTACTAAGTATACTAAGATAATACTTAGGCTAGTTAGAGGAGCTTCCTGCCCCGCACTTACCGCACGATTTCTCTGTCTAGACGTTTTTCGTCGAACCTCTGTTTCTAATTACTTGGTAGTGCTCCCTAGCCAAGTTGAGCAAAACGGCCTTACAATTATTTTCTCGTAGCAACCTACGACACTATTATACTACTTTTGTATCTTTGTTGTGGGTGAATGTGGAAGTCTGAAATTTCAGCAACCAACAGTAAAAATTGCCAAGAGATAAAGGAAATAAATAAAGACGCATTTTTTTTTCATAGTAGTGTTATCTGACTAATTTATGTTTTTTTTTTAATTTTAGTGTTATCTGAATAAATTATGTTTTTTCTAAGTATTATTATATAATTATGTTTTTTTTTCAAAATTAGTTTTATCTGACTAATTTATGTTTTTTTAATTTTAGTGTTATCTGAGTTATTTATGTTTTCTTTTTATGTTAGTGGTCTTTGACTAATATATATTTATTTTTTAAATATAAGTCAGATAACACTTATGTTTAAATAAAGTATGTTTTTGTTTTCTTTATCTCCTAGACAATTTTTATTAAAATGTTACCAAACAGAGGAACTGATGTTTAATTACTAGATGTAGAAAATTCCGACCATCTCTTTGCCTTGAATACGTCTACTATAATTAATTATTAAGTATTACTAACAGTTGAGGAATAACAAAAACTAGTAAGGACGTGTGACATGTTAAGTATCGTCAAGAAACATAGTTATATAAGTTGTACGTATACAGTGGCTACTCTTTAATTACATATAGGTACTATTATCTGTTCTTTAATTATGTCACTGCAAACTCAGAAAGAGGAGTAAATGAGGATTGTCTTCGAAAAATAATCAGCCAATCTATAAAAACGACAAAAAAATTCACGTTTGTTGTACAAATATTTGTTTTATTTTAATTAAAATATTTATTTTTAAAGTACATATATAACTAAATATTATATACATATTTCAAGCGTCTACCTGTTGCCGTTATCAATATCGAGCAAAAACAAGCAAAAAAATCACGATTGTTGTATGGGACCCCCTCAAATATTTATTTTATTCTGATTTTTGGTATTTCTTGATATAGCGGTAACAGAAATAAATCTGCGAAAATTTCCACTAACTATCACGGTTGATGAGATACAGCCTAGTGATAGACGGACGGACAGCGGAGTAATAGGGACTTGTTTTTTTACCCTTTGGGTATGGAACCTTAAAAACAAATCAGATCGTCTTGACTAACTCCCTATGACTCTTAACCTCACGAATAGGGAAGTAATTGAAGTCAATAACAAGTATGCGAGTTGGACTCGCGCATCAAGGGTTCCATACCTACCACCATTTATGTAATCTACAAGCTCAAACAAAAATATTTGAGTTGATTGAATGAAAGGTAAATTGCGGTTTACTATTTATGATGTATGTAAAAGAAACTACTTATTAGATCTCGTTCAAACTAATTTTCGGTGGAAGTTTGCATGGTAATGTACATCATATGTTTTATTATTCTCTTATTTTAGAAGTTACACGGGGGGGTGACACACATTCTACAACTTTGGAAGTGTCTCTCGCTCAAACTATTCAGTTTAGAAAAAAAATGATATTAGAAACCTCAATATAAGACCTATCAATAGATACCCAACACGTATGGGTTTGATGAAAAAAAAATTTGTGTTTCAGTTTTGAGTATGGGGAACCCCAAAATTTATTGTTTTTTTTTCTATTTTTGTGTGAAAATCTTAATACGGTTCACAGAATACATCTACTTACCAAGTTTTAACAGTATAGTTCTTATGGTTTCGGAAAAAAAGTGGCTGTGACATACGGACGGATGGACAGACAGACATGACGAATCTATAAGGGTCTACCCTAAAAAACCAAACTGGCTGGTTTTGAAAATTATTTGGTAAGTTTTTATGTCTAACTATGTTTACTCTTTAATAAAACACTGCCTTGCCTGTAGGTGCCTACTGGGCTAACTAAAGCGTGCTTTAGAAAATAAATGAAATGCAAGAATTTTAACTTGAAGAATTGTGTTTATGAGCAAATATTTTTTTGGGGAAATTAATATTTATAATTATTAATTAATATTACGGTTTGCCTGATGGTAATGTCCGCATTTTATTCTATTAATTTTAGTTAAACAATCTCGTTGCGTCGATGGTAAAAATTGTTTGCCAAAAATATAACAAGTAATTTTGTTTGTATGATTATCCCTTCAGCAAACTGAATAATTTTAGCTTTTTTTAACAATTATTTTTCCTGTTAACCTTTATTGATCCTTAATGATTTTTGACAAGATAACAACCAGTTTGCAACAAAGCTTTGAAATAAGACAGATGTATACAAGTTTAACAATATCTACATTTCATATTAGTGTGGTTTTATTTGTTTTAACGCCCACTTATTTCTTTGTGATTATTTATGATTATAATTGCTGAGGGAATTACCTAGTGAATGTTACATATACTAGCTTCACCCGCGCAAAATTCGGTTAACGGCGTGAAATTATTACGGCAACTCCTTAATCAGATATAGGAAATTTGCTGAAGCAAGCAATACCCGTAGTTGTTCGTCGAGGTAGATATCGGTTGCAGATATACTGGTGTTTTTTTTATTTCATGTGAAAAAGGAGCCTATATAACGTCTGAGGCGACTCAAACATGGAACCTTTACAGCCTATAAGGGTTAAGGTTTGGTTGGTGACACTATAAGTCCGTCTGTACTGTCACAGTCATTTTTTTCAAAATCTGCTAATGCTACAGTTAAGAAATCTAATATTTAAATCTATAATTTATTCTAGTTATAAAATTATGTAAACATTTTAGAAAAAACTTTTACTTTCGTTATGCAGAAGGTTATCAGTTTTAGCAAAATATTTTTTTTTCACCGGTGAATTCCTGGCTATAAGCATGTTTCTGAGCCAGTTATTCTTACTTAATACGTAGTAAAGGAAGATAAAACAAACATTTCCATCTCCAGAGTCTATAAAATCCTCGGTGCCTTCACCATAATATTGTTTATGGTAAGCATAAACTCTTGTAACAGCTTTGTAGACCGCCTTTATGATTTATTTTTATATATATAAACTTGCAGTGGCAAAAAGGATTAAGTTTGTTTATGTGTTTAGCATAAGAGTAACTGATAATAGCCATACTAACATTATAAATGTGAAAGGAAGTCTAACTCTTCATGCTTAAACCGCTTCGCCAATTTAGATGAAATTTGGTATGGAGATAGTTCGAACTACTATTGTAGTAAGTAGTTTTATTATCCAAAAAAATATATTGTGTACAACAGTACCTTCTTTTAAAAGCAAACTTTTCGTTCGTAACGTTTACAAAACGTTTAAATGGATATTAAATTTGACAGCAGAGTTCCTTAAATATCCATTTAACCATGTTTTTATTAACTAGTTTCCAAAGAGCTGGAGCCTTAAAACTTTAAATTAACACTAATAAAAGAAAATATTTTTTCCTAGATATAAACGAGGGGTGCATCAAAACTCAAAAGTCTATTACATGTACCCTAAGTTTCTGTTTAGAGAAAATTATATTCTACTTATCAGTTTTGAGAAATAATTAATATAAAACGTTTTTATAATCGATAAGATTTTTATAAAGTTAAATTTAATTATGATTAATCCTTGGCTTGGCTCGCACATTTATAAGCATTTCTCATTTTTAGGGATAATAAGACTACGCTGTCCGTCCGTCCGACCGTCTGTCACCAGGCTGTATCTCATGAACCGTAATAGTTAGACAGTTGAAATTTTCACAGAAGATGTATTTCTGTTGCCGCTATAACAACAAAACTAAAAAACAGACAAGTCTGCGCGTTCACCGCTAAGAAAACCCAGTTCACTAAGGTCCCTCATTTCCAGAACACATCCCATCACCAACGGTGTTCAGTTCCGAGATCATTTTTGCAACACAAGGTGAGGGGGGCGTCTAAAAAGTTAGATAATCAGTACTTGACTTCACTTTACACGTCGGAAGTCCAGTGTAAAGCTGCAATATCTGGGCAGCAGCACCCGGACACCAGCTTAGCCCTTATAACTTGGTTTAACGACGGGCTGAGACAATTATCGACGATCACAAACTCACAAGCCGTATCAAATTATTAAGTCCAAAAAGAGAGTTTGCCTTCCTTTGTGTGTTCTACCGCTTGTATAAAAGGATGCTCACCGCATTGCACGCCATTAGCAGGGAATTTATCCCCACATTTTAGAACCTAAATGGTGTAGTGTATTTTCAGAGGAACTCTTTATCGCAAATGCTTACGTTGTGGAATAAGCTCCCTGCCGAGTTTTTCTCTAAGAACTACAATATGGGGTTCTTCAAGAAATATTTGAAGTTATTAGGTTATAAGATTTTTGCAACCGGTGACCGCTTACTATTAAGCGGACCGTTGGCTTGTTTGCTACTTTAGTGGTATAAAAAAAACTTCGTTCCAAAAATATATTAATTTCTAAAAATAGTGAATATAATAGGAGACTATTAGAAAAAATACAAATCTTAAGATTTTACGTCGCCATTGATTTCCGAAAAGGAAAACTTCAACAGGCAAGTAGGTGTATTGTCTGCTTATTGACCTAAACATCAAAAATGTTTCGAATTTCCAAAAGTTAATTATACCTCAAGGTGAATAATTAAGTAAGCACTAATAAGCAGCTCTGCGGAAAATGGATCCTCAAAATCAAAACCAAGCATCTTCATTACCGCCTCCACTAAAACTTTCCTTCCGTGAAGTCCGTTTCCTCAGTCGTGAATAATTAATCTTAAATTAGATTAATCTAGCCTGACGTTAAATTAAGATGTAACTTGGAAATTATTCTACATTAAGATAAAATATACTTACTAAGTTAAACAATTACGAGAGCAGTGCACGCTCGCGGCTCCGACTATAAAAAAATAAGGTATTATTGAATATACATCAACTCTGCCGCATTGGATATGTCGCAGGCAAATCGTATAATCCGCCGTTTCATAATATGCCTAGGCAGATCGTAAAGTATGGAATAGAAATTATCATATAACTGAACAGATTATTATATGAAGCTTGACTAGAACGTTCCGCTCGCTCCGCATCTACGTTTACAAAAGAGAAACTGAACCTAACATACATGACTTATACAGGACGATTACTGTTCCTTTCGATTTCATACTTTACGATTTGCCTAGGCATATAGTGAAACGGCGGATTATACGATTTGGATATATATCTTAATTGGATACTAAACAAGATTTTAATTACTTTTTCGAGTTGTTTACCTTATTTTTTGCGCCACATCGAATTTATAGAGACGTCTTACCATCAGCTTGTCTGCCACCCTAGTGGTATATAAAGCAGAACTGCTCCTGAGCTCCAAAAAAAAGTTTAAATCTTACTGAGTAATATCGGACACCACCAGGATTTATAGACGGTGCTAAACGTTATCAGTAAGTCATCAACGACTAGCGAGTTGGTTACCTGCGCAACGCCGGAAGTGGCCCAATTGCGAGTCTCCACCAATTGGTGTTAAAAACATACTCCCAAGTTTTCAACTAACTAACTGAAATCTGCGGAAAATTAAGCAAAAATACATAGAATCCTACAAAATAAGGTAGGTATCTGAAAAGTTTTAAACTAATAAATTGACTTAACAATAAAGTACCTATTAGATATGAGTGACGTATTAAAACCTATATGGATATGAACATAATTTTCTTTGTTACGTTTGATCTTTAGTTAAATGAGAATACAACACAAATTAGAAACAATAAAACTAGTAACAGACGACACTAGACAAAGTTGCGTGCAAAACAACACTCGTTTACATTAATTAATTAGCAGCTTTGCTACCTTGTACACAGCCTTTAGCAGTAATTGTGCTTTCGTCGGCTTTTATTTTGTAGGACATCCTTCATAATGACGTCATCAGTAGCATTAAACTGAATTCCTAATTAGTACCAGACTACATTTATAATAGAAACTTGGCACAGTCCTATTTTTAGGATTGCGTATCTAAATGGAAAAAACGACACCCTTGTAGTTTCCGTGTGTCCGTATACCACAGCCTTATACTCATGATTCCACCGCCTTTGCACCGATTCTAGTAAAATTTAGCAGCGAGATGTCCTGTGGTTAATTGTTGTACAGATTTGTTATAAAATAACGGAAAAATGTAGGTATAGCTCGCCATTTTTTTGATCGTGTGGGTTATTGATGAATAGAACTTCAAAACTGCAATCTAAAAAATCACTCGATAGTTGTTTTTCTTGTACCTACCTACCTACAAACCTATGAAAGATTTGCTAGGTTCATTATATATTTTGCGTTTTAAATTAAGTAAGTGAAAAAGTTTCTTGAACTTCGCATTGGTTTGTCTATCTGCCTACAAGTACTACTGTTTTCCTATGGCAAGATTTATCTAAAAGTAACTAAGCCATCTTTCAAAATGTGTGCATTGGTAGTATTCCAACCTTTTTTGTATATTTTTAAAGTAGCTGTTTCAACTCATTTCAGAGGGTTTAGCACGACTTCACTTTCGTTTACGAATCGTTACGTATTTGATGCAAAGCAAACAATTTTGTATGCATACATTAAAAAGTGCCATTTGTGGGCCTAATCGAACCACAGACTATATAATACTATACTAGTGTCCAAATATCTTTTCATAAACAAATTTTGCTTAACGTTACTTTATGTAACAATACGCGAAAGAAAGCCAACTCATGCTAAGCGTTCTTAAGGCAAAGAAAGTTGACAAAATAAATTATCGTCATCGCACAAAATTACTGATTTGAACTTATAATTCGTGGAATTAAATTGAAGAGGTCGTTTAGCGATGATACCTATTGTACCTACTTTTGATTACAATAACAACTAAAGATTACAATACACCCTATACATAATACCTAATGTATCCAACAATGTATTTAGTTCAATTATGTGTCCGCGGTATATCGTGATGAGTAGGTATGCGTTCATTATTACTGCATAGGAATTAGCAGCATAGCGTCTAAAATTCCTGCAGTGGGAATATTTACCGAAACTGCAGTCCTTGATTTACTGACACGTAGTGCAGAAATGCGGCTGTTAGCGATGTTGTGTGGAGGCTTGACTCGTTTGTGTTGATTGCTGTACATATTATTATTTCGACACATTAATTACATATACATATTTACATAACAATACATTTCGAAATTAAAAAGGGATACTTTAAATTTGCCAGACAGTTTTTAATATATTTTTTGAATAGATGTCTTGTAAATTGCAATGGCGTTTTGGTCGATAGATCTATATTAATTACCTGAGGCGTGGGGAAGAGGGGGAGGGGGCTTTCTACACTAAAATATGCCTAAATCCTACATAATATTTATCGTGGTTTTGCGAAAACGCCATAAAGTAGCAAATTAAGTAAGTTTATTTCTATAAATCTAACGGTATCAAGCACAAATTAACGTATCTACACTAAAAATAAAAATAGCACATCACCTCATGTAATTTATGGACGCCCCCTCAGATTCGGCCCGCCAACGAGAGCGACTACTCTAGTACTACTCGCGACTTGTGTACAGTAGAATTCCGTGGAGCGAATTGAAAGGACGCGGCGCGGTCAAGAGAGCTGACAGTTCTTACCTACCTACATGTATGTGCTTTTAAATATGTATGTATGTCTAATGTCACAGTTTTTTCTATGAATGGAGTACCTTACCAGCGGCTGGATATACACCCAAATAATAATGAGTAGTTCTGATACAATATATCTGACTAATGTGGTTTTAAATGTGTCTCACATGTCATAAATAACCATCGTTAGAATGATTAACAATAAGATAATTGATTTGCCAGTTCTTAATAAGTATGTAAAAACGAGGTGGGTAAAAGTAAAGCTACTCCGCCGGTTTCTTTTTTCATTAAATCGATGATTTTTAAGGTTTATTATGAGATCTCTTTGCGTGGCAACCGTGAACTGGTCACCATAGATGCTTCTATGTTGCCTCTATTATTGATGGTAACACTTAAATAACTTATGTTTTCTGGTTACTTTGGATAGTTCACGTCCAACGGAATTACATTTAAATCATCTCAAAGCAGCCTAGTGTAGGTAGATGGCTACGAAGTTGAAATAAGTAGTTGATTTTCACATTCGCCGCTTGGCATCTCCACTACCCGGGTTCGAGCTGCTGTCACTTTTCTACGCTCTTTTCTTCTAGAGGTAAGTTCGATGATACATTTCTGCATCGGTGGTCAATTTTTATTAATCGCAAACTGGATTTAGCCTTTTAGTTTTAACTAATTTTGTCTTATCTGGTTACGGTATCAGAATTTCAACAATTTTTTTTTTATATCACTAAGGTGGCAAACAAGCACACGGTCCGCCTGATGGTAAGCGTTCACCGTGGCCAATGGACGCTTGTAACACCAGAGGTATCACTCGCGCGTTGCCGACCCTTCAAAAATACAATAACAAAATAATTAGGTAAATAAATATAAATAAATAATTTTATAAATACTATAAAACTAAATGCTTAAGTGTTTGGACTTTGACCTTTCAAATACAGTTTATTTTGTTCAAAGATAATATTTCATGCGAGCGTCAGTTGTACTAAGTATGTTCTGCGCATAACTCATTTTCAGTGCATACTCCCGCGGTCTATGACGTCATCGAGTGATGGTGGATCGCGAGTCAAACGTATATTTTTTGCCGACGTCAGATCAATCAATATATGTTTTATAATGGCGGTAACATATGTATTTTAATATAGTAACAATTAAAAATAATAAATTTCAAAATTTGAAGTAAAAACAAACCTCATATAGGGAACACGTTTTTTTTTTGCTTTGAGAATTTTTTTATTGGAAACAATATTCAAAGTAAAACAACATCAGGCTTGGTCAGTCTTTGGATGGGTGACCGCTTTGCGTCACACTTTTTGTTTTTTTTTTTTTCATAAATTACGCAAATGGTGGTACAAACCCTACGGAGCGCGGGCCCGACTGGCACTTGACCGATAATTGTACTTAAAGGTGTTTTTTCTATGTTAATTTTTTTTTAAAAAGGCATTGCGAATACCGTACGAAATTAAAGTAAATATTGAACAAAAAGATCAAAATAACCATACCTGTACAAGCGTAAGCGTCATAAGCGTTTTAAAAATGAAATATTACTCTACAAGTATTATATATAAAATGTACACAACAAAATGCGAACAGACTTATGAAACTCCATTCAATGCTTTTAAACTTTTCAAAGTATTTTTAATAAAGAAAGCTGTAAGAAACCTTAAGCCGTGACAATGTAATTTCAATTAAAAGTGTTGCCATTACCGACCCTCTTCCCGCTCCGGGCCCTAATTTTAAATTCAAATAAGATGATATTTTATGCTATGAGGAAATATATATAATGATCCCTTTTGTCAACTTTTGTCACTATTTCAAACAAAAATTAAATTTCAGAATCCACTTATAAAGTCAAAAATATTCTTTTTATTATTAAATTTATAGAACGAGTTTTTCAACGACTGAAAAAGTGGAAATTAGGGGAAAGGACAAGTTTATATAGAAATAATAATTTTATGATCACTAGAAACTTGGTTAGACATAGACATATATGTGTTCCAAGATTTTTCAAAATTCTTAGGATAGGGAAAGAATTTTGTATTGGATAAAATATTTGTATGGAGAATGGACTTGAAACTTAATGCATAAGATTTTTAACACTTTTACTGACACTTAATACAACGAAAGGGTTTTCTATTCAAACTCTAAGAGAAAAAAAGGGGGAGGGACAATGTTTTTTTTTGATTGTGAATTAAATCGGTGAAATGGGATGACAAAGATTTTACTTATAAATAAGTATTTTTGCTCTTTAACACATCTTAAGACGAATGTATTTCATCTTTTTTTTCATTAAGTTCATAACGGTAGAAAGTGATAAAGTTTAAATGTTATCGAATATCTATACAGCTAATTTACTTGAAACTTGTGATTAATGCTTTTCAATAAATATATTAGGAGTTTCGTGGTTTTTATTAAAATTCGACCCTTTAAGGCGTAAGGTAGCAGCAAGAAACTCTTGCTGCTATTCTTGCTGCTACTCTCAAAACTTAACCTCTTTTTCAGCTCTTAACAAACTAAAAGTATTAAACCAGGATTAGACATATTCATATAGGTAATGAAGATTTAAAAATCAGGAAAAAATTTAAACCACAAATTTATTACAATAAAGAAGAAATACGGCGTAGATTCTTGATATTGTTATTTCAATTAAAAGTTATCATAAGCAAACCTTTTCCATTTTGTAAAGGTCACAATTTTAAATTCAAATGAGTAATTTCATGCGCTGGCGAAATATGATAATTCTTTTTGACAACTTTCATCGCCTTTGGGAGTTGAAGATTCATTTTTTTTTGTTATTGCAAAAAATATATATTGTTTTAAAAATTATAGCCCAGTCGTTCGGTAAAGTTCAAAATAGAAAAGCTCCGAATAAACTGGAACAGCAATGTTTGCTTATAAACTGTTAGTCCAGGTACCTTACATCATAGAACAACAAAATTCAGATCGCCTAATAAGTACCACCGTTTTGATAAGAAAAGTCTAATTTTTTTGAAAACTCTTTAATTGTTGAAGATGTAAAAAAACATTTAATTTATCTTTTAAAAAGGACAGTACAGATCGACCTTTTTTTCTGACCGAGTAGTAAAAAATCCAAACTAAAGTAGCCACATTTAAATGGTGTGAACTTACACGACACTAGTGACCATACCAGATCACAAAAGTTTGTTGTACTATATTAACCTCTTTTTTTTTGTGTATTACCTCTTAATATTTCTATTTTTAATTCTCGCGAATTTCGCAAACTTTGCGCGGCCTAGGTTTAGAGTGTAACAAACTTTTTTGAACTTCTGACGTTGGGTGTTTGGTCGCTAGTGACGTTGTAAGTTCGTAGCATTTTAATATGGCTGTTTATATTTGAATATATGCATACATATAATATATATATCTACATACTAACATAAGAACCAATCGCGAGTTTGCTAAAACACATACTACTAGTATACATATATCTATATTAAAATAAATCAATAACTGACTAATACTTGGCTAACTACAATTATAATTTACCTTTTATTTTACATAATGAATGTTATGTAAAATAAAAGGCTCCTGCCTTATTGTAGGATAAAAAAAAAGTTTATTTTTTATATCACAAAAGCGACAAAGAAGCTTATTGTCCGGCTGATGTTGAGCGGTCACCGTAGCCTATATGGACGCTTGCAACACCAAGGTCATAATTCGCGCGATGCCGACACAACGTAATCTAATCACTTCTTTCTTTAAGAACCAAATATTGTAGTCCCTACGGAAAACCTTAGCAGGCAGCTCATTCCATAACCTAAGCTTTCGCAGGAGAAAGCTTCTCTAAAATCGCACTGGGTATGCCTATTTAAGTTCTACTAGGCCAAGCGGTGACCGCAAAAAGCTGTTAATTTCTTTTGAAGTTGCCTAAGCAGAACAGACGTAAGAACAAAAAGACAGACAAAAAATTCAACAATTTGTGTGTTGTATTTTGGTAGCTTTCTAGATCACCCGCAATAAGTTTTTGGTTATTTTTTTTAGTGCACAGTAACGACACACACGATTATACAATCTAAATCTATACATAGTAAAAAACAAAGTCGCTTCCCGCCGTCCGTAGCAATGTACGCTTAGATCTTTTAAACTACGCAACGGATTTTAATGCGGTTGTAATCATTAAATAGAGTGATACAAGAAGAAGGTTTATACGTATAGTTTAATATTGTTTTCAGTTAAAGTGTTGAATTATGACGTTAACTTTTTAAGATGTCGGAAAAATCATGCCGACAACTAAACAGCTCAACATGGCGTGTGCTATATATATATTTCTAACAGATGGCAGTTTTAGTTGGTTTATCGACATGAACATGTCCGGGCACCATAAATTTGAAACAGATGGCGGTGTAAATTATTTTATCGACATAAACACGTGGGGATTGGGTACGTATCTAATCCGCACGGGTGGAGCCGAGGGTAATAGTAACCCCCCCTTTGTTGTAACAGATGGCGCTACAGCGCATCAACTTTAAGGGTTAAAACAACGTCTTCCGGGCCAGCTAGTAGATTACAATTAATTTTATTGTTAATAGATTAACTATTGTTTGAAAATGAGAAGCTCATTAATAAATCATAAACTTGGTCACTAAGCGGCGCCAGTTTAAAATAAGATATTAGAATTATTTTTTTTTAAATATTAATAAACACTTATTTTTTAATATATTAATAATGATTTCCGGAACATCTGCTATCTTTCATATATTGGACAAAATATAGTTACTACGGAACATACAATTCAAAATTGTAAAGCTTACGCAAAAAATACAAAAGAAATCAGACACGTTGCAAATTATTGTCGTTGCACTGATTTTCTACCATACTGACGCCGGGATAAATATTATACATACTATGTACTGTACAAATTTAAAATGTTTTGTTTCATAAAATTTTATACAACGGTGGCTTAGGTCATCAGTCATAGGCATAGGAATTTCCACCCAGTTAAAGAGTCAGGTATCCAAGAGAAAAACACGTTGCCTGGTCTGAACTTAACGCTGGCGTAGTACCGATATAAGGTAATAATAACTATATAGCGAATTTCATATTTAAACCAAATAGTATATTATATAATAAAAAAATGTAAAAACATTGAAAACATATACGAAATTATGCGAGACAAATGAGGAGTAATAAAAGGAAATAAAGTAAATCAGTTTCATGATGCATTAGTGGCACGGACGGTCTGACAGGGGCCCGTCTGGCGAAGGCACAGAAAATTGGAAACCGACATGATACCGACCCGTGACGGATAACCCAGCGTTGTGTCACGCTCGTGTGATAAGTCACGTGTCATGGAAGTTATTCTATATTATTATGTTTTCACTCAAACATTGGCGGAAACAATTGCCAGTAACAATGTCAGTAATAAGATATCTCTTCATTTCAAAAACACTTAAATTTTATGTCCATGAAACAAATTTAATGCATAATGGAAAAACAAAACATTTCGTTTTATATTTCCATTTGAGATTGTTTTATAATTGTATTTTAGATTGCAGTTAGAATTAACAAAGCCGTCATTGACTTTGCTGCAGCATTGTCAACAAATTGTCACTTAGAATAATGCTGGCTGTTAAAAAAAATATAAATTAAAACGGAAACAGAACACGAGCTATGCTTTAGCCTTAATTTACTCTATAGTCAAAAAGTTTCCTAATTTAGTTGAAATGGTATTGTTTTGAACGTAGGAAAGTCGTGTAATCTTTGCTGGCGGTGAGCGGCTGCTAATCTATAAATATGATTGATTCTATAAGTAGCTTAGTCCAATCAGGTAAGACATAAAAGGCGAAAATTGAAAACATTTTCTAACGCTAACGTGTTTTCAAACACAGATTACGTCAAGAATAAATATTTTAAAGCTAAAATAGTGGTTGATCATGTTATTAAATCATAAAATGTAATTATGGAAATAAAGATGGAGACAATTGTTTTGTATATTTAAGTTTAATAATATAAGTGTATAAAGTTTTCCTTGAGTTTGCAGTTTGAGATCATCATACGTAGATTTCTGAGGGCGAAGATAATGAATTTGAAAATTAATTTAAATTTTCAACTATCTGTGTTTTAAAATATGTATAGTTATTTTCAATTAGCTCACTTTAACGGGAAATTAAAAAAATGTTAATGATAAACACGTATAACTGTGTAGCTAGTAACACAAATCTTATAATTTTAAATTGGACCTCAAATTAACCAGCCCTAAGCATGACAGAGGATTATTAACAGCTGTATAGAGCTATTGCACAGCCTTTAAACTCTACTATTCAGCTCCTGCAAACAGCTTTGTCTACGATTAGCTCCTTTCATTCTCTAAAACAGCCAAGACATGTTTTGAAGCTTGACAACGTTATGCTTCATACAAAAAAAAATTGTTGAAAAATAATTGTGTGTGCATGTTTACCAACAGCGAAAACATTTTTATTAAATGAGGACATCCTTACTTAATCTTAAGGGATATAATTTTTCATATGTTATATTGCGGATGCCTCTTTACTGTAAATGTATATAGTGATAATATCAAATTTTTTACGCGCCTTTAATATAATACTGTTTTATTAAATATATTTTACAAGATAAATATGGTGTACGAATTATTCATGGATATTGACACAAAATTATTTCAATTAATCTCTTTGGTCTGATCACTACCCACTTGTAATTACTTGCAACTTAAAATTACTTACCCCTAAGAGTTCACCAAAAATTAGTAATATGAATAAAGATGTAATATGGGGTAAAAGAAGTGAGGAGCAAGTCGCGAGGTATACCAGAGAGTGTCATATGAGATTAAAAATGATTGACTTTCCTTCAGAGTGTGTAAGCTGTGCCGATTATTTTTGTAATGACCGTGGCCACAGGCGTGTTCTGGACAATCTTTATTCTGACATTGTAACCGCCCTTAGAGACGCAGCAGTGGTGAGTCGGGGAAGCACAAGCTCAAGAAAAAAGGTAGAGGGCCCACGCTTAATGGGGTGGAATAAACACGACAGCAGGGCTCACCGGGAGGCCAGGGCCAACTTCAAGGTATGGATAATGTGTGGTAAGCCGAGGTCCGGCCTTGTTTACCAGGAAATGTGTCAAAACCGCAGAGCGTACAAATCTCGATTAAAATGGTGTCAAAATCAACAAGACCAAATAAAAATGGACGCTCTTGCGGAGAAACACATTAAAGGTGACTTCCGCGGTTTTTGGAAGCCACTAATAAAACAAGTATAAGACCTGGCCTCCCGGCGAGCGTTGATGGTGTAAGCTATTTAAAGGATATTGCTAATATCTTCAAGAATCATTTTTCGGTTAAGTCTCCCCTAGGTCCAGCGAGGGAGGTGCACAATATTGCCAGAAATGGTCAAATGGTCAGGACTAGGTTAAAGGTCAAAGATGTTGCTGAAGCCATTAGGCAAATATCTACAGGCAAGTCACCAAGCCACGATGGACTCAGCATTGAGCACTTTAAGCATGCCGGACCACATATACGTAGAGTCCTAGCAATGCTCTATTCCTTATGCGTGGGTGACTCCTATATGCCTGACGATCTAATGAAAACAGTGGTAGTGCCTGTAGTGAAAAATAAAACTGGTGACCTTGCTGACAAAAATAACTGCAGACCCATTTCTCTTGCCACTGTTGCAGGTAAAGTTCTTGATGGTTTGCTTAATACACAGTTAAATAGTTATGTCACACTGCATGACAATCAGTTCGGACGCTGGTGTGGAATGTGCACGTAATGTACCACCAGTGCGACTATATGGTGTACCCCTTAAAACTGTTCCAAAATTTAAGTACCTAGGGCATGTAGTCACTACTGATCTCAAGGACGCTGCTGACATTAAGCGGGAACGGAGGGCGCTGTCAGTAAGAGCCAATATGACGGCCCGTTGGTTTGCAAGATGCTTAGCTGAGGTTAAGGTAACCCTCTTTAAAACGTACTGCACACCTCTGTACACGTGCAGCCTGTGGGTTAACTATACAAAAAAACGGTACAGCGACCTCCGTGTCCTGTATAACAATGCATTTAGGATTGTGTTGGGGCTGCCACGATTCTGCAGTGCCTATTGTCTTTTCCTTAGGCATTGCTGTAACAGACATGTGGCGGTGCCAATGCCGGAAAGGAAGTACTAAATGACTGCATATATATGTATGAATTATTTAAATTGATTTTATTTTATATAATGTTCTGATTTTTTTATTTTTTGTTTGATTAGATTAATTTATTTAATTACGTATTATTTATTTATTTCTAATTCTATTTCTAAATATCAATGTATAATATGGGTGTCTTGTTTACCTGAAATAAATGAAATTTGAATTTGAATTTTTGAATTTAAACTTATAAATTATTACATTAATATTAACAAATTTTTGGAAACCAATTTCGACATCGTTTGGTTTTTGTCATAATAAATCAGTTCTGTTCAGCTTAAAATGGCGTTAATTTGCTACCCATCACTAATTCTTGTTAAATGCCTTTGACATTATCTACTATGTATAATGGCAATATTAAACTGTATTTATTTGCTGAAAGCATTATTAAAGATGTTTAATGGAATGGAATGAAATTGTTTTAATGAATTTATGCTTAATTATTTCCACTTTATGCTTAAAAATTAGAGTGCAGTTTAGCTACACCAATTTACAGCTCAATAAGTCAATTGATATTTTTATACATTGTACAGCAGTTTTAGACATTCTATATAATGTATTAATCTATTATCAGCATTAGAATAGAATTAATGTACTTCCATCGAATAAAATCCAATGGTAATATTTGATTCTTTAATACAGCTCGCAGCATTATAAGGGAGGTGTCTTTTTCGCGTTCAGCAGCTGTTTATATGCTTTAGTCTCCTAATCCAGCTAGTAGCATTATATGTTACCAAAGTCTGGACAACAGTGATTTCAAATTTTACACTAATGCATTATGTTGAATTTTTCTCCATTTTGCAGTCATTAGTCAGCTGTGCCGTCTAACAGTGCACGAAATCCTGCTAATACAGTATTCAGACTAGTTTTATCCTCATTTCCAGCTAAATAAAAGTAAAGACTGTTATATAGGTTTTTTTTGGAATATAATTCACGTTAATGTAATGTGTTACTTGGGACGTTTATGTTGACTGGACTAAAGACTGTACAGACTCACTGACATATAAATATACCCGAATTAGCTTATTAATACGTGCATTCTTTATGTAGATAAAAAATAGACTGAATAGATTTAGATCTGTTTAAGTAATTTTTATATAAACCACAAATTAGCTTGGCTTTTTTGCCCCTTTACCCTCTTTAGTCTAAAAGCTGAGTGTACACCCATGATGGCAAAGTCGTAGGCATTTGATACTAAATTTAAAATTCACGTAAAATTTAAGACCACTAACTTTTAGTGTTAAGTCTGTTCATGGAACAGCACAATATATCTTACAATATTGAACAAATATTATTAGCATTTAAATTGTGTTAATTTATTACAGCCTTTCATGTTATCGGTAACAAAGGATATGACTTAGCGACTCGCGAGCGTGACATTTGCTCTGCGTCACGGGCCGGATTCCAATTTTCCGTATGCTCACCGTATCGTTCCGGATGGTGCTGTGTCTGGGAACTGATTTATCAAATTTAGAGTATTCTCATGAAAATATTATTAAATCTATTCCTGGTAATGCTAGGTGTGTAATTACAAAAAAACAAATTTTTAAAATATATGTAACTACAAATTAAGGTTTACCAATTTTTTTTCATTTACTTAAGGCTTATTACTTTCAGAAGGTCGCAGTTATCTTTCTGAAGCAAAATTATACGGTAAAGAATGCACAATCATGTTTTGGGTTCTATCATTACCCCTGTTTATGTTATGGTTCAAGTTATTAATGAGGGCATTATTTACTATTTCCGGGCATTATAAATAATGACATAACAAATCGGACCATGCAACAAAAAATAATTTCATAAATTTAAAACCTTCATTAATTGAGATAATTTCTAGTATGCAAGAAAAGGTTAGTTTTTAATGAAGATATTCCTGAGTCAGAGATTTTAAAATGCCATCAAAGTGACAATTGTTCTAATAAATAGAAAGGAAATATTACATAATTATTAAAATGGTTAATTACCTCCTTAGTTCATTTTATATTTTTAAATCATGTCAGACTCATTTTAAAATAGACATCTTTTAATTTTTTTTAATTTTATAGTTAACCCGTGTCGTTATAAATAAATAAATACCATTACGACAATTATCTCCAAAGTGGCAGTGGTGGCAAAAGATGTAACGAACGTATACCCGAAACACCCAAGTTTCACCTATGGTATTTCGTCCCACAATCGTGAGAGGCGGTGCGACTATTGCCGTACCGCGCACAAACCAGAGTCGACACTACACTACAGTAAATAAATTACCGGGATTCGAACTTTGGTATGGCAGCTCTACCACTGCACCACTCATTCCTTGGAATATTTTATAGTTCTGTGATTTCTTCATTTTTTATTGATCAAAAGTCTGTTATCCTCAAAACTAAAATTAGTTTTATATGTTTGATTTAATATTTAATTCCTTCTTGTACTTATCATACTAATTTTATACAATAATGGCAAAAAATATATGTCGCACATCAAAAATATTTAAAACATACATTTTTTATGATTCTGCCCAAGGGATCAAAAGCATTATTCAAAAAGCCCGGTCAATGTAATTTTATCAACAGTTTTAATCATATTGCCCCCTTATATTGGGTATTTTTAAAACAGCTCGGGCATTATGAATCATGTACTATTAATCACTTGGTTCACGACATTTATACTTTATTATTATTATACTATATTTTATTGCATGTGGTTTTTCAGCCAATAAAGTTCAATAGTTTTAAATGATTCCTGTTAAAAAACATTTCTTACATATTATACGGCGTACGCCCTTACTTGTTTTACAGCATATGTCAAGGTATCCATTAATCACTGACACAGAATTTTAAGGCATAAAAGAAAAATGAAAATTAAAAGTTTCAAGGTTTCTTTGTATCAAAGTACTTATTACGCCGACAATTTTCGTCAATCATCCACTTAGGTCGTAGTCACAAGAGGGCTATATTAAAAGCGGATCGTGGTGGCCGGCGAAAAAAAAAGTTGTACTGAAGTGATGAAAGTAGAACCGAAATAAAGGCCCAAAAACCGGTAAGTCTGATTAGTACTGATATATTCAACTATGTAAAATTGAAAATTTGATTGTTTCAATTTTTTACCACTGCCGCGATTAGAACTTGTCAGGTCCTTTGTCAGGTTAGGTTGCTTCTGATAAAGCACTAGAATACTAGACCATTACGCCACCTGCGTGAAATTGGTTCAGAATAATTGGTCTAGCGGCTCCGCCTGCCCTAAGTTCGGTTATCGGCGTGGAATTTTTACTTCAACTCCTTAATTCTACTAAAGCTAGTTCGTTTAAGCTCGTCGTTATTCCCGCTGGAACTTTTATATTTTTCAGGAGGAAAATTGTACTATGTTATTACCCCGGGACTCAAACTATAATACAATTAGCTTACGAGATACATTAGAATCGTCAGAAAAAAATTTAACGTCTGACCGAGGTTTTTGTCTCTGCATTGATTATGATAACTTTTAGGGTTCCGTAGTGAACAAGGAACCCTTATAGTATCGCCAAGTCCGATGTTCGTCTGTCCGCTGTCTGTCTGTTCCTGACTTAGCTCTGAGACCATTAGTACTAGATAGCTATAATTTGTCATAGTTATAGATATTAATTAGGCCGACAAACAAAATGATAAAAAACCGGCAAAGTGCGGCTCTGGCTCGCACACCGAGGGTTCCGTTCATATTTATTAAATATAGATAGCTCTTCCATCATGAGATCAAGCCTCCTAGGTCAACGAGGAGTACACCATAGGTTTTGATTTATTTGTATCAAAATTTGTGAAAAACTAGAGTCCTGTTTAACTTTGAACTACAAATTTGATAGAAAACTGGCACACTGCAGACTTAGATATTTATTACTAGAAAATGTATTCAAAATTTCGTGATGTTTGATCAGTAAGTGTCAAAAATAAGTGAGAAATTCCTTTGTATGAAGCCCGCTGCAAGGCGCCGCGAAGTGTATTCTCTTAACAAACAGACACACGGACAACAAAGTGATCCTATAGGAGTTTCTTTTTTTTTCTTTTGAGGTTCCGAACCCTAAAAAGTCTTGCATGTGCAAAAAAAAACATGTGAGTAGCATATAATAGGTAATATAACGAAATTAAAAGGGAAACCCTCATACTTAAGTAGGTTTTAAAACCCAATGAGTAACAGTCGACCAACTTAAAAAATATAGTTGGAAAAGTAAAAATTTCGTACAAATTCCATTAAAATGCACTTAGATAGATGATTAGATAAGATTGGTACATTGTTGTTGGTAAAACAGGATTTAAATATAAGTTGATAAACCACGTAACTTTATAAAAAATAAAATTACAACATTCTGAATACTATAATGTACTAATACTTACTACATTAATAACAATATTTACGTTCAAATAACGCATTGGACTAGCCGGCGGCGCGGCACAGTGAACCGTCACGCACTTGGCCGGTTTTTTTTATTGGTAAACCGCTGCGCTGTACAATTTTGTATTTAAATTTGCCTTTATTTTTTTTTCATAAAAAAGAAACTATAATCTGCGATTCTGGCAAAGCATTATTTATAAATGTGTTTGCAAAGGTGACAGAATTAATCGTATGCAGCAACTTAAATAGAAATATAAAAATGGCTGATTATAATCTGATAAAACCAAAATTTTCTAGCTTTTATTTTTTGGTTATTTTTTTTTTAATCAAAATACGTAGTGCAATTCGCAAAACTTCGAAGTTTATGGAAAATCAATTATAATCATTGTATTGAAAAATCTAACCTTTAAATTGAGAAATACAAGTACAAGTAGGTAGACCTACTTGTACAAAAATTACAAGTAGGTAGGTCTCCATACTTCTAATTGAGTGCACTCTATATAGTGTAGGATATAGTTGAACGTATATACCTGTGTATATATATATACTTTATATATAGTATAATTATATATACTATGTATAAAGATGCAAATCTGATGAAATCATTGAAATATTTTTTTGGAAAAATTTAATTTTGTTAAGTATATCCTTTATATATTAATTGTTTGTTTTAATAATGGTTTCTAAATAGATTTCCTGCATTTTACAAAATGGGCAAGATTTAGTTACTACAGAACATTCACTTCAAAAGTTTATACAAAAATAGTCATACAAGTTACAAAATCCGGATAATATTGACGCACCATATAGTTGTTGCACGGATTTTCTACTATACTGATGACGGGGTAAATATATTTAATGTAATAGTCAAAAATGTTTTATTTCATAAAAATTGACACAACAATAGCTGAGGTCACTCAGTAGAGTGAGTAAAGTCAAAACGTAGGAATAGGAATTTCCACACAATTAAAGAGTCAGGTAATCAAGGGAAAACACTTTGCCTGGTCCGAAATTTACCCTGGTGTAGTAGCGATATAAGGTAGTCAATACTAACTATATACTATATGTCAGTAAATTTAAATCAAATAGTATTAATAAAAACATGTGAAAACACTAAAAACTTACATGAAATTATTTAAGACAAATGCGGAGGAATAAAAGAAAATGAAGTAAATCAATTTCATGATGCATTAGTGTCCGAGACAGTCTGACAGGGGCCGGTCTGGCGAACGCACAGAAAATTGGAATTCGACCCGTGACGGATAACAGAGCTAGCTCTGTGTCACGCTCGTGTGATAAGTCACGTGTCATGGAAGTGATTCTATATTATTTTGTTTTCACTTACACTTAGGTGGAAACAATAATTGTCAGTATCTCTAATTTTCAGATGGTAAACATTACTTTGAAAATCTGTGAAATTTAAATTTCTTTGAACAAATTTAATGCAAAATGAAAACTGTTACATTTCATTTTATATTTGCATTTGAGATTGTTTTATAATTGTATTTCAGATTGCAGTTAGTATTAACAAAGCCCTCGTTGACTTTGCTGCTGCAGTGCCAAAGCTCTGTCATTTCTGCAACGTAAAAAATTGTCACTTAAAAAAATAATGCTAGATATAAATTAAAACGGAAACAGAACACGAGCCATTCTTTAGTCTTAATTTAGTTTATATACAAAAAGTTTCACAATTTAGTTGAAATGGTATTGTTTTGACGTAGGGAATTCGTGTAATGTTTGCTGGCATTGAGCGGCTGCTAATCTATAAATATGACTGATTCTATCAAATCAAGTTTTAAATTAGAAAATTTAGGCATTTTCTTATGCATTAGTTAGAAGCATAGTCATTTGCTAAGTGTATTTCTTTGTTCCAGCAAACATATAGCAAACACAGATTACGTCAAACATGAATGTTTTAAAGCTAAAATAGTGGTTTATCATGTTACTAAATCATAGAATGTAATAATAGAAACGAAGATGGAGTTAATTATTTTGCATATTTAAGTTTATTAATATTAGCATATTTACACCACTTTTAGAATGTTAAAAGGTTTATCGAAAATGTGCATCGCTCCTTAAACATATTACAAGTTGGGAAAAAACGAATAAAATGTATGAAAATATAAATATAAGCATATGAATGTATACCTAGTAAGCACCAACTTGCGAGCTGTCGCATTGTGGGTCACACTATTGCAAAAACAAATATCAGCGGTAACAAATATAAGAGTTTTACGTTTACGTTGACTGAACTAAAGACTGACTGTACAGACTCACAGACATATCAACACAGGGCCACTGAATTAACTCCCGTAAACACACCAATATGTGCATTCTTTATGTGTATAAAATAAGTAAATATCTAGTAGGTATTTAAATATTTTTTATTAAAATAGACTGATCTTTGGATCTTTTTAAGTAATTTTTATAAAAACCACAAATTTTTAGCTTATTTGCCCATCAGCCCTCTTTATAGACTAAAAGCTGGGTGCTCCCATGGTAGAGCCATAGGCATTTCACACTAAATTAATAAATCACATGAAACTTAAAACCACGAATTTAACTTTTAGCATTAGTCACACACAATATATATCTTACAATACTGACACAAATATTATGTACCTACATTTAAATTGTGTTAATTAATTACAGCCTCCTCTGTTATCGGTACAAAAGATATGACTTAGCGACATGTGACCTGACCCGTGAGCGTGACTTTTGCTCTGTTAGGTATCCAACACGGGTCGAATTACAATTTTCCGTATGTTCACCAGACCCGGGCACTGTCATATCGTCTCGGATGCTAACGCGTCTGGTAACTGATTAATGGAATTTAGGATGTTCTCCAGAAAATGTTTTTATAGCTATTTATGAGACTGATTTTGAGGATCATTTTAATAAGAGTGCCATTTTTTAATTCAAGGCGAAGCCAAAGCGAGGCAGTTGCAAAATGTTATCTATGACCTACAAAATAGGTGTAGGTACTCTAGTGTCGAGTGTATTGATGCAATGTACCATATTTTTTTTTATCTTAAATACCGATTAAGTGCAAATTGGACTCGCGCACAAAGGTTTTGCTGTAGATTTTTTATTTACTGATTATAAAATTTTTAAAACAGTTAAATTAAATTTGGATTGTAGGACAAACTTAACTTTGTCGCGGAGAAGAAACCTACACACATACGGCCTACATAACAATCAATGGAAAATAGGAGTGTAATTACGAAATATTATTTAATGAGGTACAAGTATATGTAACTACAAATTAAACTTTATTTTTATCTACTTACTATTTTTACCTAAGGCTTTTTGCTTTAAGAGGTTTTGATTAAAACCTGCTTCATCTTTATAAATAAACTAGTTGACCCGGCGAACGTTGTTTCTTTTTTTAAAATAACTGCCGCAGTAACCTATTGTGAAAGGTACAACCCTACTAATTCAGAAACCTTTCCCGGCGTGTGCATAACTACTTACCAAAATTTTATTACAATCCGTTTACCCTTATTGCGCGAGTCCGACTCGCGCTTGACCCTGTCCGACACACACTTGACCCTTTTCTCTGTTTCAGAAACCTTTCCCGGCGTGTGCATAACAACTTACCAAAATTTCATTACAATCAGTTTACCCTTCCCTTGACCCTTTTTTTCTTTATCAGAAACATTCCCCGGCGTGCGATAACAACCTACCAAAATTTCATTACAATCGGCTTACGCTTCACTTGACCCTTTTCTTTCTCAGAAACCTTTCCCCGAGTGTGCAATAAGGGTAAACCGATTGTAATCAAATTTTTGTAAGTTGTTATGCATACGCCGGGGAATTTTTCTGAGAAATAAAAAGAGGGTCAAGTACGAGTAAGACAGGGTCAAGTGCGAGTCGGACTCGCGCAAAGAGGGTAAACCGATTGTAATGAAATTTTGGTAGGTTGTTATCACACGCCGGGGAATGTTTCTGACAAAGAAAAAAAGGGTCAAGTGCAAGTCGGACAGAGCTAAGTGAAGAGTAAACCGATTCAAATGAAATTTTGGTAAGTGTTATGTGCACGCCAGGGAATGTTTCTGAGAAAGAAAAAAATGGTCAAGTGCGAGTCGGACAATGTTAAGTGCGAGTCGGACTGGAGCAATAAGGATAAACCGATTTTAATGAAATTTTGGTAAGTTGTTATGCATACGCCGGAGAAGGTTGCTGAGAAAGAAAAAGGGTCAAGTGCGAATCGGACAGGGTAAAGTGCGAGTGGGTTTCGCGCATAAATTTTAAACGGATTGTAATGATATTTTTGTAAGTTGTTATTCACACGCTGGGGAAGGTTTTTGAATTAGTACAACCCTTTCAAAATAGGCTGGTGCCGCAGTTATTTAAAAAAAAGAAACCACGTTCGCCGGGTCAGCTAGTAATATTTATAAAGCACGTTAAAAAAATGTATTGAGAAAGGAATGAGCAATGAGTATGTTTTTGGGTTCCGTCACTACCCCTTGTATATACTATATTTTCAATCAACTACCAAAAAGGAGGAGTTTGATGTATGTATTTTTTTAATGTATGTTCGGGCATCACTTCGTCGTATCTAGACGGATTTTCAAAATCTTTTTTTATTTTAATGAAATGCATTTAAAAATTTAAAGTTTGGTCAAAAAAATAATTGGTGTCAATTTGGAATTGGTGAAATGCCTTTTATATTGAATTTTTTTATAAAATTTGTCGATGTGTGCCTGTTTGCTAAAAAGACCACACGTAGGCCGTAAGGAAAATTATAAGGACTTACCCAATTTTGGAGTCAGTTGTTTGTATAATGTTTTGCCTGGATATGTAGTGTGGTGTCTGTATATGTTGTGTATGTGTAGGTTGTTTCACGCAAACTGAACTTAATTATAAATTATCCCAATAAGATCGATAAAACAACAGCCTCGACGTTGCGCACAGATTAATGACGACTGACTAGCGCACAGAGTATGCAAAGAACGAATGCCTAGCTCGAACGATCCGAACACATATTTTTTACCGAACAAACCCCCGCCCGAGCCAGACCGTGTCTGGATGAGGATAAACCGAGTCAGAGCCATTAATCTACTGGCAATCGAGAAAGCGTCGCGACGGCACGCTTCAGCACTGAATCCCCTACCATGACCTCTGCGAACCGGGGAATAATTGCACGATGCGACCTAAACGCCAATGCAAGGGCGGTAAATTTGAGTCCTTTAAGAGGACGAGGTCTCCGACGCGTGGGGGGTTGGGTTGGGTTATCAGTCCACCGAACCCGTTGCTGTAACAAATGTAAATATTCCGACACCGACAGTGGAACAATTGCGTAATTTGTTGAAGCAACTGAAAACGCGATAATCTATTAACTGACACATCGATGAAGGGGTATTCAGGCAAGGAGGTTAAAGGACTACCGATCAAGAAATGACCTGGAGTAAGCGCTTCCAGGTCATTAGGATCCGACGAGATCGGACAAAGCGGTCGTGAGTTCAATACCGCTTCGACGTTGCAAAATACTGTTTGTAATTCGTTACTCCAATCACACGGCGGAGGTGAGTTTTAGCGACCTTGACAGCTGCTTCGAAAATATCGCCCCACGAAAGATAGCCGGGCGGATCAAAAATTCAAATCTCGCCCTGTTTGGACAACTCCGAGTCAATATACGAGTGATTGTCCGACAATAACTGAAGCACCTCCTTCAGGTAGCGATTTGCACCCTTAAAATTCGTGCCACAGTCCATCCACAGAATTAAATGACCACGCCGACTGACATGCGACAAAGGCCTCCGTAGACAAGGCTGAAACGAGCTCCAGATGCACAGCCTTGGAAAACAAACAGACGAAGACGCATAAATAGGCCTTAACCTGTCTGGCATTGCGAATACTTGACGTCTTCACCAAAAACGGACCCGCGAAATAAAACCTAACCTTAGTGAAAGGTCCAGCGGGCCGGACACGATCGGACGGCAATTCGCCCATTTGTGGCTGAGTCAAGGTTCCCTTTAACCTATAACAAGGGATACACTTAAAAATGACGCTTCGAGCTGCTCGTCTGGCGGGCAAAATCCAAAACTCTCGCTGCAGACAAGCCAACAATGGGTTGAGACTGGCATGACAGTTCCTAACATGGCGGTCCCTGATCAGCAACTCAACAAAATGACCGCTCTTGGGCAACAAGAGAGTATGCCGAGCCCCATAGGGCAATTTTGAGTTACGAAGCCTACCACCCACTCGCACCAACTCCGACTCGTCCTGAAACAAATTAAGACGAGCAAGGCTTCCCCGCAAATTCTCTGAACGGAGAAGACGAATTTCCTTTTCAAACGATTGGGCCTGTACCAGTCGAACACAGGTGAGAAGGGCATCCTGACGCTCTTCAGGAGACAAGACTGAAGACGTTCTTGGCTGTGACCTGTTCCGTAAGTTGTGAAGAAACCTCTTAATCCAACCGGTAACACCAACGAGCTTGTTGAGAGAACTGAACCGATTAAGTAAGAAGTTTGGTGAAGTGTCCACAGTCTGCTCAACAGCAAAGACCTTTAACCCCGGCAGAGGGTCCACAAACTCCACAACTGTGTGCGGCCAAGTGTCTTTAGGAGAGACCAGCCAGTCAGGACCCCACCAGAGCGAGTGATTCATGATTTGCGAGGCAATCAGACCCCGTGAAGACTGGCCCGATAACGACCTGGGAGTAAGATCGACCGAGGCACGGAAACATGTTGAAAGTGTCTCACAAAAAGGTAGCCAATAAGACAGCAAGTCTCCGGTCAACGGGGTATCTCAGTCGAGACCAGAAATCCAGAGCTCCTGTAGGAAACATTTGGCCCAAAAGACTACAGGAGCCGACCAACTATTATGATCAAAGACACGCGCTACTGTGGACAGAACCAGCCTTTTACTCCACCTCTTCACTGTGTCCGACGGTTCAACTGAGTACGTGAAGATATCCTGAACTGGCCGATATTAAACTCCGAGGACCGCGATGGAGTCAGGCTTCTGAGGATTCTGGAAGAGGTGGGGCTCTTGCTGATGTTCTGAAGGCAAGTCTTCTAAGACGGCAGGTGAATTGGAAAATTCATTTCCTCAATTCATAACCACCTGCCCGTAACAAGCCGATTAGCTCATCCTCAGGACTAACGCCTCCTCCACAGACGAAGCACCCGTACAAATATCGTCTACGTAAGCGTCAGAAGGGAAGACAGCAGCTGCGCGTGGGAAATTCAGACGCTCACGATCAGCCAAGTGTAGCAACGAGCGAATTGCTATAAACGGGCTCGACTTTAGCCCGTAGATATTGGTGTTCAGCTTGTATAACGTTTGTATAACGTTTTGTCTGAATATGTGGTTTGGTGTCTGTATATGTTGTGTATGTGTAGGTTGTTTTACGCAAACCGAACTTAATTATAAATTATCCCAATAACATCGATAAAACAACAGCCTCGACGTTACGCACAGAGTATGCAAAGAACGAATGCCTAGCTCGAACGATCCGAACGCATATTTTTTACCGAACAGTGCCTGTTGTTTTTTTTTGTCAAAAAGTTTTTATATTGCGTGTTTTTTTCAGGACAGTACGTTCAATAGTTAAGAAAGACCTTTCCTGAAAAACATGTTGCTTACCTATTATATGCTTTTACTTTTGTACAGCATATGTCAAGGTATCCATTACTCATCATCACAGAATTTCAAGGCATAAAAGAAAAATGTAAATTAAAAGGTTCGTAGTTTTTTGTCAAAGTACTTATTACGCCGACAATTTTCGTCAATCATCCAATTTGGTCGTAGTGACAAGAGGGCTATATTGAAGGCGGATCGTGGTTCGCGGCCAAAAAAATATTTTGTGAGTGATTTGAGAGAGTGAGTGAAAGTAGTACCGAAAGCAAAGCCCAAGAACTGACGTCTGAGTCGTGATATGTTCAAATATTTAGTATAATAGTTTTAATATAGCACTATAGTACTAGACCATCACACCACAAGCGTAAAATTGGTTGGTTGTCATATCAATATCAGGCTTTAAGGTGCACAAGAAGTATATGTTTGTGCCAAACTTCGACTAAATTAACACAGTCATATTAATATGAAAGCTGCTACAGGAACAAAAAACTTCACAAATAGTTTTATTTACTCGGATATATTAAAAAAAACACGGTAATAAAGTCTTTAAAGGCTCAGATTGAATGCCCTAAAGCTTTTAGTTTAAATTAATTCATCATTCACATCACAAGTGGTATCACTTAAAAATCGACAAAGTGCATGTCGATTCACGCGCAGTTAAGGGTACGTAGTTAACGTAGTAACTGAAATTTAAATAAAAAAAAAGGTTCAGTACCTATATTGAATTTAAAGTTTTTTTTAACAATACTAAATTCAAATCAATCGAAAACTAAACCTTTTAAATTACAAATCACAAACTCATTTAGGTTTACGTATTTATACTACGTAGTTCGAGGGACCGAGTTCCAACAGCATGCGCTTATGAGCGCAGCTACTACTTGCTGTATTTGTAACTTCGATTCGCTGTCGCTAGGCCCCCGTACCCTGTACCGCCAAGCACCGCGCTACCGCCGTTATACGAACTTAAATATTTTTATTAATTTAGTAAGTATTAGAATTCAGAATTACATAATTTTATTTTTCTGTAATATTTATGAACTAACATTTAATACATGATTTACACAAGTGCCAATTTTAATGGAATTTTTACGAAATTTTACTTTTCGGACTATTATTTTTTAAGTTGCTCGACAACTACTCATTAAGTTGTAAAGCCTACTTGGCTATGATGTTTTCCCTTATAATTTCGTTATCTATGCTACTTCCTTGATTTTTTCACACATCCTAGAACAGCCATTTAGCTGGCAGTGAGCTCTAACAAAAATTTGTACGTTAACGCTTAATATTCTCAAACGTAACTTTGAATCTAAAAATGGTTTTCATACACCCTTAATATTTTTAAACGAGCTATCCAACGATATATTTTGGAGTAGATGATAAGAATATTCATCCCCACTTTACATATAGTAGGTAGGTACCCTAAATTTTTTTTTTTATAATTTTATTTTACCACTTTGTCTGCCTAATTAATATGTATACCCATGCAAAAATACAGTCCAAAGAACTTGGTTTACTCCACCTCGGGGCAAAAATTACTGCTTTACAAGACACAAGTCCGGCCCCATATATATGGAGTACTGCTGCCAACTCTGGGCGGGTGCACGTGGATACCAGCTTGGCCCTTTTGGACTCGGTGCAACGACGAGTTGTGAAGATCTTCGACGACCTCAAACTCACAACCCATAAGTCTAAGGAGAGAGTTTGCCTGCTTGTATGTGTTCTACCGCTTGTATAATGGGATGTGTTCTGAGGAATTGTTTGAAATTATGCCCACGGCTACTTTCTGCTATGGCACTGATCGCCATCGGCAGGAAATTCATCCTCACACCTTTGAACGTCAATGGCCACGTACAGTGCGGTTTCATAGAAACTTCCTCCCGCGAACGCTTGGGTTATGGAATGATCCCTACCAAGGTTTTTTCTTTGGACTACACTATGGGGTTCTTCAAGAAAGAAGTTATTAGATTTCTGAAGGGTCGGCTACGCGCCAGTGACACCCCTGGTGTTGCAAGCGTCCATAAGCTATGGTGACCGCTTACCATCAGGCGGACCGTAAGCTTGTTTGCCACTGTAATGTTATAAAAAAATACATTAAAAAAACTTACTACATAGTAAAAAGGCGTGGAGGGACTAATATCAATATCCATGCGCTTTTTGAAAGAAAAAAGTGTTTCAGTGCAAAGCAAAAGCCTGCATAGAAATACATACACATTCAAAGAGGGAGTTTTTTTCAAAATTTTTAAAATGTGTTAGTGACATGGAATGTTACGGAATGTATTTAAGCAAGTAATAGGCTGCTTCACGTGAAGTTCAGGGATTTATATTAAAAATGCTACAAGAAAAATTGTAAATGGCAGGAATCTTAGCCATGTGCAAAAAAATTCATTCTCGAGGAATATTTTTCAGTCGTAAATAGAAGTGCACGAAATTGGTATTTAATTATATACTTGCACTATGCTTTTAATGAAAACGGTTTAATCAAATTAAAAAAAGACGATTATGACCTTAGTCGGCTTAAAAACTGAAACGGAAAGTGGTTGGTTGAGGAGTATGTAGTGTCAAGAAATATTATTGATATGCTAGCAAAAGTCAATTCAATTAGTATGATAAAATTACAATTTCTTCAACAAGATATGCTGCATAAATACTTATTGGTGCTTTCTTATAGTTTTTTTCATAAACTCCTGTTTAAATCCGTGACAACATTATGAGTGTTTAAATAATGGACTGATTGACTTAAAAAACCGCGTGTAACCCGTGGACCCACCGCCATGCCCCACTGGTGGGACCACAGGTAATTATTTTTATTTTTCCCCGTAGACCCACTACTTTACAGTGGGCCCACGGGTAATTGAAAGTTAAAGAAAACCGCGTTTTAACCGTGGACCCACCGCCATGCCCCACTGGTGGGACCACAGGTAATTATTTTACCCCGTAGACCAACTGCTTTACAGCGGGCTTACAGGTAACTGAAAGTAAAAAAAATACTAAGTTTCACTTCACTTAAATAACGTTGAGGGCCCGTAACACCACCGGCTCGCACCACTGTTGATGTCACTGTTTTTAGTCCCCACGACACCACTATAGTGTTGTTACTTACTCAGTCGATAAATATATATATTACACTTGTTCCATTGAACAAAATACAAGTGTTTTGTTACTTACTCAAATGAAAATTTAAGTTTGTAAAAATAAAAAAAAGTTCATGAGCTCCATTTGTCATTCTTTGCCCGTGGTCCAACTGCGTAGTTCGACTGGTAGTAACCAAGGGCAATGATTTTTGTCCCTGGTTCTACTAGTAGGACTGTAACAAGATAATTGATAGTTATTTTGTCACACTTGCTCATAAACAGTGTCATTACTCCCACGGGTTTTTGATTTGTAAATTTTACTTTACAGGCGTGATAGATTTCATTAAAATCTTCATTTCGGATGACAGCTGTCAAACTAGAAACGGCTTTATCTCCGTAACTTGTAATCGTAGACTAGAAGTTTGTTTACAAAAGTGATAGATCTCATCAAGAGCTTCATTCGGATGTCAGTTGTCAAACTAGAAACGGCATTATCTCTGTAACTTTTGAACGCAGACTAGTAGTTTCTTTAGAGAAGTGATAGATCTCATCAAGATCTTCATGTCGGATGACAGCTGTCAAACTAGAAACGGCTTTATCTCTGTAACTTTTGAACGTAGAAGTTTCTTCACAGAAAGAATAGAATTTGTCAAGATCTCTATTACGGATGGCAGCTGTCAAACTTGAAACGGCCTTATTTCCGTAACTTTTGATCGTAGACTAGAAGATTTTCACAAAAGTGATAGATCTCATCAAGAGCTTCATTCGGATGACAGGTGTCAAACTAGAAACGGCATTATCTCTGTACCTTTTGAACGCTGACTAGTAGTTTCTTTAAAGAAGTGATAGATCTCTCTATCTACAATAAATGCTAACGGAGATATAGCCCTTTCTAATTTGACAACTGACAATAGAAATAAACAATGATGAACTTTACGAGACTAATTCTTCATCATCCATAACCACCTAATCCAAGAACCATCAGAAGAGGGCACAAATCAAGCCAGGCACAATTCTTATAATAAGTATTTTTGTTTACGATTGTACTATAAAATATTTAAATGTCTGGTAGTGTCGATTTTTATAAACAGCACTACCAGTATTTGGCTGGAAGTGCTGTTTACAATAAAGGCTTCGTCATATCTGTCCTTTATGATTAGTGCTGTACAATTAAATAAACTTACCCGTGGACCCACTGGAACTATCAGATTGAGTAAAATAATTTACTTACCCGTGGACCCACTGGAAATATCAGATTGAGTAAAATAATTCAATCTCTAGTGTAGTGGGACTACGAGGAAAAATAATTACCTGTGGTCCCACAAGTGGGACATGGCGGTGGGTCCACGGGTAACACGCGTTAAAAAACAATCTACATAGATAGTTACGTAAAACATACATGACGCACACAGACAGTGTACAATTTAAATTCCATTACTCTGTAGCAGACATTCGTCAAAATGACGCTAAAGAGGGTTTTATTTTTCATATGCATTGGGTAGATTTTTACCAGTACGAAATGCTATGTACGAAACGTTACAGAAAAAAAAATCACTGTGAAATTAAAAACCTCAATTTATTAGTTCCATCCACAACATTATATATTTATACAAGTAACCATAACACTGCATCTCAAAGTCATAACTTGGTTTCGAGTTAGAATACTTTAAATGCACACTTTTTAGAATTCCAATTTCAAATACATTTAGATTATAAAAAACAGTCGTCAATTACTATTTACACTTTTACATGCAAACACACAGTTCAGTCATTTGAATAGTTTTTAAAGAAGCTTTTACATATCTTTCGAGAGAATACGGATAATCTCAGCTTCTTTTACAGTTCAAGATCACACATTACAGCACTTTTATCACACCGGCGGCGTAGGCAAAGAGTATAAACCTGCAAAATAATAACCACAAAGTAAGTGTTTAAATCATATTAAGAAGTGCACGACAGAGGGAAACTAAATAGTCACTAAGGCTGATAATGGCTTTATAATGTTATCAAATTAGTGAGTCGTTTAGTTCATCAAATCGTGTCGGCTCGTCCATCTAAATGGATTGATTGGCTTACTTGACTGCAAAGCACACATTGTGTTTATGTTAATTCCGACAGTATAAATTAAATGAGAAAATATATCAGAATTACCTCAAACGAATTTATTTCAGGGTCATACAGTATAGTGGTCAAATGAATTTAGATATTCTAGTGCCGCTCGATAGCAAAACTCATATTGATCCTGCAAAGGTAGACAAAAAAGAAATTTTATTATTACTAATACTATATTTATTATATTATTATACAGGTACCTATGTAAGTTTAAACATATATGTATATTTTTTCTAGCAGTATCAATTTTTGATACACTGTTTGTGTTTTATGTATAATTATGTGTGGCTTTGTGTATGTATTTATATATGTACTAGTTGTTGCCAACGGCACCGCCCGCGCTGGATTGGTGTAGGATAACCACGACCACTTCCGAATTGTAGTAAGAAAGTTGCAATCGCAAGCTCTACCTGTGGCTATAGTTCATGCACGTGGAATTTGGTGATTTCTGCATAAAATTCCTATTTTTTACGGAATAAAAGGCTAGCCTACGTCCTTCTCCGACTCTTCAAATATCCCTGTGCGAAGTTTTAAGCTCAACTTATGGTCCGTTGTCACGTGATGTAGGGTCAAACGAACATATATACTATCGCATTTGACACGCGGTTCCACCTGCCCTAAATTCGGTCATCGGTGTAGGATTTCAACGGTAACCCCTCAATTATGGGGAAAAAAATAAAAGGGATAATACTTGACGTTTTCATGTAGCTTATGTACTTTTCCGGGACTCAAACTATCTCCATGCCATATTTCATCTTGATCGGTACACTGGTTTGAGCGTGAAGAGGTAACAGAAAGAGTTGCTTTCGTATTTATATTATTTATTATTATATTATATTCTTTAAAAGTATGGATAGTTTTAAGTATATGTATGTATATATGATTGTGCAAGAATATAATTATGATGGCGCTTATGCCACAAGTATTATTAAATATCGGAAGACTTAAATATCTGAATTCCTTCACACGATTGACGATATTTGTCGCTTCACATGATGCGCCCCCTATGCTACATAAAAACAAAAAAATAATAATTGACATGTGTTTTACTTTGTTTAGTTGTAGCTTGCTAACTTATTAATATTACCTACTAAGTGTTTCAGTACATATTGTATACTTGTTAGCTGATTTTCAAATGATTGTATTATTACTTTAAATAGAACCTCTTGCTAAATCTTTGGCAGAAATTAACATTGTTTACATTGTATCGACGATTCAAAAGTGTTCTCAGAAACCTATTTGAATAAATATTATTTGATTTGATTTGGTATGGTCTAGTATTGTTATAGTATGCTATGATCGTAACATCTTGATGTAAGATAAAATATTATGACCTTGCAAATCCGCTTAAAACAAAACAAAACCAAATTCTGGTGAAGGTATAGCGCACGAACAACTTGCGTCTCCTGAAGATGCCTCGTGTTGAAGCACGTGTCGAGTTTTGTTAGCAATTTAGTGGTGTAGTGTTATAGTGAAGTTGGCATCGTCCACATAAGGAGGGAGGGAGGGAGGTGCACTCCTACACATGTGGATGGTGTACTTCTGCACGTGAGTGCTACTGAATTGTATTTAGCGGATTTGCATGGTAATAATAATATTTTATCATAATAATGAATTCCGCAAAGTAACGCCTGATTCTGTTAATAATCTTGATGTACTTTAAAATCAGTTATGTAAATAATGAATAAAAAATAAGAACTGGTATGAAAGGCCAAGTTTGCATGTTAATTATGAAAAAATAAATGGTTTCAAAGAAAAAAGGCAAGTTGGGAAAATATAAAACGACGAAATCTAAAATTATCGTCAATACTTACTACTGTTTGTACCATAGCAACTCTTTGTGTTCTTAGTAAACGAACTGTCTGAAAAACATCTACGATTCCTTCGAATTGCATGCGCTCCAACACAGTTGATAAAGTTATAAATACACCAGTGCGACCCACGCCGGCACTGTAAAAAATGGTACCAGCATTAAAAATGTTTTATATCCGAGGTTAAATCTAGCCACGCTTTAATCGCATCACACGTTGAGAGACAATTAGACAATTAAAGCTTAGAAATAAATTATGACAGGACTTACCTACAATGGACAGTGATGGGTCCGTCCTGACCAAATTGCTCCTTAGTTTTATGAACCTGTCCTAAGAACTCAATAAAACCATCGCTGCTCTTAGGTACTTCTTGCTCTGGCCAATCTGTAAATTGGAACTGCCGAACAGTTCGTGATGCTCCGTCACGTGCATCTGTCACCTGCTTAGAAAAATCATTCTTTTGTAAATTTTGATTTTACAGGAAATTTAATTAGAAGTTGAACATTATAGTTTAAATACTAATACATCAATTTTACTCGACTGAATTCTTTCAAATACTATACCTTAAATTCCCTTAATATATATTGTGGCATATTGTATTCCGCTACTGGTTCCACCACAAAGCAGGAATAACGCACAGAACGATCTGATGGCCAATATTGATAACATTTTTCCTGTAAGTTTAACAATGATATATATATTTATAGTTTTTGAAGTATATACCTTGAAATTATATTTAAACCACATGTTTTTACAAAATAAACTTACCCTTCCCATTTCATACAGTTTAGTGAGCATAACTATAATAGTAGAGTTGTGTTCCCAAAGCATTCTCCAGAAATCATCAGTTGTTCCAGGCATTGGACCTTGAGCGGCAATGTAAGCAAACTTATTTTTATAGCTGTCAATGAACGATGCATTGATGTAATCTGAGCCATCCCGAGGAAGTAAGCAAACTCTATTAGTTTCATATGGTAGTATGTGCATTAATCTATTTTTATGCTTATTACACGGCAAATTAGCTGATATAAATCGACTAGCGTCAGTCTTCATATTCGCTAGCTTCTTAAATTCTAGTTCCATGCCGGTAATGTTTTCAACTGTTCCGATGCGTATAAGTTCTTGCAAATGCATCTGTAAGTCACAAGCGTTAACTTCTGTGTCCGCGCAAAATATGGCTTCATGCAATGCATCATGAATAAAAATATATTGGTCTTCAGTTTGAACCATATAATTACGCTGTGCTCGGAGACAAGTTACGTGACCATAAATATCAACCGTTCTCTCATTTTTGACTCTTTCTAACATGGAATCTATAACAATGAAGCAACCAGTTCGACCAACACCGGCAGAACAATGTACAACCATTGGACCTGAATCAGGTGTATTGAAAGTTTGGACTCGTCGTAAAAATTGAAGAAAGGCAGCTGGGTGGTCGGGAACACCATGGTCAGGCCATGCAGTATACTGCATTTGCTTAATTTCTCGACTCTCAGCACTACCTTTTTTAGAAATTTTAAAGGTTCGTATAGAATAGGTTGAGAATTCTTGCATTTCTTCAATAATAACTGTTATCAATCCATAATCCTCACTACCACGACTTGGCCAGTATTGATCACATTTGATTCGAGTGCGTTCTTCCAACTTAGTCATCATAACTATGACAGTTGTATGAAGTTCCCAGCACATACGCCAAAAATCGGAAAATGTGTTTTGTAATGGACCTTGGGTAGCAACGTAAGCGTTGTGTTTACGATATCCATCACAATAGTTGGCATTAATGTAATCGCTACCGTCTACACCGTCTAAAGTTGGGAGAATAACACGACTATGGTCGTAAGCAATAACATTGGCGTATCTATTTTTAGGTTTATTTTCTTCCATGCTTGAACTATCCCATGTAAATTGTTGACCAGGTTCAATACTTTCATACTCTTGAGAAAATTTTAGATTATCATTTTCTTTTAACCTATCGATATGATTAGCAAGTTCAGATATATGTATAGGTGGATGAGAGACCATTGCTGGTGTTTGGAAGTTTAAACGCCTCATTTCTACTGGATCTAAAGACGCACTATAACCCGTATCAGAAGCCATTAACGGATGCATTACAGCAGTTTGATCTGGTGTTTTGTGAGGATGTTGTCTTTTCTTATGTACATATAACATAGATAAAATGCAAAAAAGCAACAATGTTGCTATTGTTGGACCTACTACCCAGGCTGTACCCGTTTCTTCTCTGTTTTCTTCGATAGTAATATGTGGGTCAACGTTTAAATTTCTTAAGTCAGGTCTAACTGGCTCCCCTCCAGGAGGTGCTTCACGCATGTCTAATGATAAGTATTCTGAGAATGGACTTGATGTATAAAGATGCTTTTGAGGCGTATCTACGACAGCTCTTACAAATATCCTATATCTTCGGCTAAAATCTAATCTTCTGTTTAAGAATCCTTCATATTTTTCATTATTACCGAGATGAAAAGTATACAAAATATTCCTTTGTAAAAATTTTGCGGCTATATAAGGAACATGATCGTCATTAAGTTTTACGTTACTTTTTATTAAGTCTTCTGTTAAGAATTGATCAGGATGTTCTTGACTTTTAGTGCTACTTTCTGGAATAACAACGAGATAATAATGCGATATGGGACCATATTCTTCTGATGCTTGAGGAAGAATAACTAAAATTTCATTCTCAAAAACTCCATAAAAATCAGGTTTCACCATGGGTTTCGGTGCCGCCATTTGAGTTGTAACTACAATTTTAGTAGGTGGTCTATATGACCCATCATTAGGGATTGCACTGACGTTTACACTATAAGTTGTAAATGGAAACAAATCATTTACTAAAAATGAAGTTCTATCATTTTTCAACATTATCTCTTTCTTGGGTATTTCTTGTGTTTGTGTCATGCCTAACGAGTCCACAAACTCTTTAATAGCATTATAAGAAATCTTATAGTTCACTGGGTTTAACCTTAGAGGAGGTGACCATGAAAGTGTCATGGAATGAGTAGAAATATCATGAGCTCTTAAACGTAATGGCACTTCTTCTGGTTTTATTTTGACAGTAATCTTTTCAGACATTCTTCCGAGACCTTTATGAGTTTTTGCTGCAACAGCAATGGCATATTCCGCAAACTTCTCTAAATTTTCTAAATCGCTGGAATGGGTTATGTGAGTAGTTTTTTGTCGCCACTCGTCTAAATCCTCTACAGGAGTCATTGTATAAAATATGACGTATCCAATTATCTTCTTTCGGGAAATTACTGTCTCCCACCACACTTCTACGCCAGATTCTGAAGTCGCAATGGCTTTTATTGACATAGGAGCTCTACCAATATCTCTTTCAGTGTGAATTATTACGCTTTCGCTATAAGGACCAGGTCCTTGCCCGGTATATGCTCGAATTTGACAAATATAGTAAGTGTCTTCTTCCAGTCCTATGAAAACCGTTTTTCTCAAGTCAGTAGTTTTATGTATGAGTGATGAATTATCTTCTTTTTTGAAAAACTGAATATCATATTTTGTTATTTCACCATTTCTAACTCTTCTTACTGGTGGTTCCCAATTTATGCATATTATATCTGGAGTTTGAAATTTATAAGAAATGTTAGCAGGAGGTCCACTAGGGATGCCTTCAGGCGTCAACCAATATTTAATTGTTTCTTGCCCGATTCCTATGTGGTTTCTTCCAGCTATCCTAAATTCATATTGTTCACCTCTTTTTATGTGATCAATTTGATAGGATGTCATTTTTATACCAGATAAATTTATTTCTTCTAGTGTTTCACCTTTAATGCCATAACGCAATCGGTATCCAACTATCTCTCCATAACTTTCAGTAGGTTTGTCCCATTCCAACTTAACAGATATTATTGGATTTTTTTCCAGTATTCTAGAAAATTAAAATAAATATTAAAAATATTATTAAGATTATTTCTAATACTTTAATTGAAGAATTTAAATCTTACAATGACTTACTTAAAATTAACATTAGGTTTGTTTGGTACGCCACCAAGAGTTTTAATAAACACCGGAGCACTTCGATCACCATCTCCTTTTCTCGTAAGAGCTGCTACTTGAATTATATATTTTGTATCGGGTTGTAAAACTGACACATTTAATGCTAAGATAGCATTATCTTCGATGGTATAACGCATTGGATCGTTCAGTAAAATCTTTTCCTGAGAACAAAGAAAAAGGAATAATGTTTTTGGCCCAGATTTAAAGGACTAGAAACACAAAAATATAAAATTAAACATGTGAATAAAAATATCAGTTGTTTCCTAAAATTGGACTACATACAGACTATTGTACTATATATTTAAATTCAGTTATAAAATAATTGAAACAATCCTTGTCAATTTAAAGATTTTTAAAAATTGTTTTTAATTTACAATTTATAAATATAAAAATTTTAGGAATGAAACATGTAACCAACCTCTTGTGTAGCTTCTTGTAAGTGAATATGATATCCTGTAATAGTTCCATGCATTTTTTTTTCTTGAGGAGGCTTCCATGCCACATGTATTGATGTGGAGTTGATAATAAACACTTTTACGTCTTGTGGCGCTCCAGGAACTAAAACGTATCGTAATAATACGAAATATTATTAATAGTCAACAACTATATGTGGATAAATTGTGATGGGAAAATAAACAAAGCAATCATTATTAGGGTAAAAATACATAAATACACGAGTATAGTATACTGAAGAAAATCATAGAATATACTCTAACACAGGAGTGAAGGGTAATATATGAAGGATACCATAAACCTTTTGTATGCAATAGATAGATAGATAGATTCGAATTGTCTTATTTAGGTACTAGTGGGTTTAGTTGGTGCGTTTGATGTCAACAAATGTGAGTGTTTGAGTAGTTTGATAGATAAAGTCATTAGTTTATGTACTCAATTAGCATTTCTAACTTACTTTAAATAAAAAGCGGTAGCAGAAACGCAAGCATTAAATATGTACTCACCCTTTGAAACTGCCATGAAAAGTCAGTGTAGAAAGAAAATAAAAAATAAACAAATTCAAATTTACAATAATATATAAATAAAACATTAATATCAAATATATATAGAGTCTTATATAAATAAAACATTAATATCATAACTAATTTACATTAATAATTCTGCTTTCATAGAATTCATATAATTCAGCTATAAATTATTTGGTGTCAAGTAATTTGCAGTATTTCTACATGTTTTTGATGTTTTAAAAATACTTACATCACTGTCATTATTTCTTATCTGAATAAGATAAAATTATGCAACTTTAATGATTATAGTCAATAAATAAATCATAATCCTTTTGTCTGAAAGCACTAGAATCTATAGGACGATCAAATGACGAATTATTTATGTTTACATTTCTATTAAACCAAAAAACTATCGAATTTGCTTTAAGTTGACTTATAAAACATACTTTTATTTCTACACCTATTTAATTAGTAAAGAATTTAGAGAATGTGGCTTAGTGCTTTTAGACATAAGTAAAGGTGATATAAAAATATATAAAGTGCTTGTGCATTACACAGGCGAACAGGTACACAGGCGCGTGCTGGCGGTGCTGTTATGCGTCAACTCATATATCATTAACATATTATAAACTATGAAAAATTAAAAAATATTTACTTTATTCCGTGAAGACTTGCAGTATTTTTGTTATATACTAGAACCCTTATACTATAACTTTAAGACTCTATAATATCTATAATAAATAATAACTTAAAGAATCCTAAAGAAAGCAGGCCGTTTTATGATCTTTACCAATTTCAATGGTGAATATACCGTAAGCCACATACCATATTGTTTCGTGTGCACTGCTATTGGTGGAGCAGTGGCACCCTCGCCCCGTTGCGATCTCGCTGCTAGCCAGATGTAGTACAGGGTGTTTGGATATAAGCCACTAAGGGTATACGATTCCGCTACAGGTATGCGCCTAAACACCAACCAAATTACTACATGTTAAATTTTTTAAGTTGTTTGCTTAAAATCATTTTGTGGTAGTTTTTAAATCTCACTTCCGGTGATGCTCCTTGGCGTAGGTGTCGTTCCAATAGAGTTCGTAGGAGACGATGTTGTCACCTGAGTTAGCGGGCCGATGCCAAGATATTGTGATAGAAGTCTCACTAGCCTCCGTCACTGCAAGATTTAGTGGCTGTGAAGGTACACCTGCAAATAAAAAAGACGATGAAAGTAGAATAGAGGCGAAAAGTAAAGGTGAAATAAAAGCTAAAAATAAGTTTGTATATCTCTAGTAAGGACAATAAATTTATGCTTCCATATAAGGTTTTTTTCAAAGTTAAGTTAAGATTAAAGAACATTTGATTTAAAAAACCACAATGAAATCAATATTCTCATAATAAAGAAATTTTTACAAAAAATAAAAATAAAAACCTACTTCAAATCTTGACAAACTTAAACTAAAAAGTTAATAATAACTTTTTTATTAGTTCAAAGAAAAAATCATTAAATGACAAAAAAATTACTAATATTTAAGTATCAATATCTAATCTGTTATTTTTGAAGTCGGTTCCAGCGGAAAAATTAAGTTTATAAACCTACGCTAATTTTGATTTAGTTATATGATTCTCATGCAAATAGGATAACTAAAGTATTATTTAAGTATTAAAGTATTATAGGGTATTTCATTGTATTTAATTTTTTTAATATTATCTGAGAATTGAATATTCTTTATCGCTTGTATTAATATATTAAGGCTAAGTTACACCAACTAACTTTGACGTTAACCAGTCGCCAAAAATGGGCGATTGTATGAACATTTCTATCGTCAGCTAATTTTAAAGTTAAAGTTTTAAAGTTACGGGCCGGTTAAGTTTAAAAATAGCTGACTAGGCAAATTTTCAGTCTCCAATTTTTGACGACTGGTTTACGTCGAAGTTAGTTGGTGCAACCCAACCTAAGTTTGTTTCTTCGTCTTTTCGACTTGGCACCATAGACTTCGAGTACTGTAATCTATCCTATGGACTACGCAATAGCATCACAAAAGTGGCCACTCTTTATTAGGAGATAATTCGCGTCCCGTGTTCCGTATTATTTATAACGGCGAGTCTACGTCTAACTTACCATGTTGAGTTTTAACCTGTACAGGTGGAGCAATAGGTCCTGGCCCGACCAATGTTAAAGCCTGGACCCTTATAGTGTATACTGTCATCGGTCTCAGGTCACTGATCGTTGTCAGATGACTGTTGTCCATCTGTAAAAGCAAATTAACGGTCTGTATAATATTCGTTTCAAATAAGTTGGCGCATGGTCAAGTTTCATATTGATGCCAGATTGGCGCCACTTTGTACGTTGCTAAGGTTAGGCTACGTTACCGACTTTGGCTACAAATAAGGCGGCTGATAAGTCTATTTATTGGGTTTTTTTTTATTATTTCGCTTTAGGATTTTAGGAATCCATAGTCAAAAATGCCTTTTTATTTGATTATTCAACCTTCGTTTTTACAAGTCAGTCAAACGTATACGTACTAAGGAGACATGTATTTGTTATTAAATTCTACAAAGTCCTAACGGAGCTTAAAGCTTTGTGAGTTTTTCCTTGTCTCAAATTATAATAATAATTCTCTTGTTCAATACTGTTTATTATACTTACCATTTGTGATTGCCAAAGCTGCAACGGTTGTGATTGATCTGTTGTATAATAAATTTTGTATCCCTGTAGACAAAAAAAATTAATAGAAATAAATACATGCAAACTTTGTAAAAGCCTAGACTGAAAGAATTATCTAAAAATGCGCACAGGTGCTTATCTTAATATTTTTAACTGCTTTACCATGATAAAAGTACTGTACCTAAAGCTGTTTGTTTTTGTATGTCTTATTTCCTAGAAAACCACCTGTTCTGAAAATGTACCGTCAGTGGAAAGATAAATTATGTTTTAACTTAATAGCACTGAAGTGTCAACCAGCTTTTGTGTCTCCTAAACGTAATTATATCTAAGAGACACGAAAAACTGTCTATTGAAAATTAACTCAGTGAATTTGTTATATTCAGCGTACTGTAACCCACTTATTTAAGGTGGTAAACCGTACGTTTATCGTGGTCTGAGCTGAAAGATGTCACGACGTCATTGTCGTTCACAGCTGGTGAAGTAATATCCCTCATACGTCTTCACAACAATGGTATTGAGCCGCTTGCGGCCACTGAATTCCTAGTCTAACCAGATTGTCTGTCAACCTGGTAGGAGGCCGTCCTGCGTCCATACTGCGACTTCCAATTTATAGTGGAACCGTGGAGAACCTTCTTTTCCATCAATTTTCGGTTCGACGAGTCATATGTCCTGCCTACCTGCTACTTCAGATTGATTACTATTCAAGCAATGTCGGTCATTTTGGCTCTTTTACTAATTTTCTCATCGCACAAAGAAACACAAAGCATAGGTTTAAATAGCTATCTAGCTTCTGTATAGCTTGCTGAACGACTTTGAGCTTAATTAGGAGGCCATACGTTGACATACACGTACTGTAACGTAAGCGGACTCATATGTCATGAAAGTTTAAAACATGGGTGGTAGAAACTTCAAGGTAATTTTCTATGTAGGTCACCATTAAAATAGTATTATATAAAAGAGTAGAAGCCTCAGAAAAAAACTTACAATAACTTGCCCGTTGGGATTCTCTGGTTCTTCCCACTGAATGACCATGGTGCTTGAGCTTAATGGACGTACTTGTACATTTTTGGGAGTTGTACTCTGTTCTGAAAAAGAGTCTTCATACAGTTGTTTGAAAAAAATTAACAGTTTTCTTTGAAAAAAAAAATAATAATTAAAGTACATAAAATATTATCCAAGAAATTTTGAAAATGATAAATAAACAACTTCATTGAATATTAAAATGATTAAATTTAAAAGAAACATACTTTCAAGTTGCAATCGCATTGTTTTTGAAATAGTTAATAGATTTGGTACATAGTTTTTATATATAATGTTACTTACTTGAGTTATATCCATAAATAATGTCCACTAAAACAAAAACGTTTGTTTTAGTTAAATGACTTGAGAATTTGAAACGAGAGTAAAATAATTAAAATTATTTTCATCCCTTTTTAATATATTAGTACTTTACTTTGATGTGTAATGTGATGATAACGTAATTTGCACATATTTTCCACAAAGAAACTGCCGTTAGTTTATTGATTTCAGGTGTTTTTAGCTATTTATTTTGTTGAATTTATTAGATCAAAATACACCAAACTTAAATAGAGTGTTAATGAAAAAGTGGTTGTTGCACCCGTACACATGTTAGAATTCCCATACTACTTTGAACATTTGTGCTCGTGAAATATACTAAACAAAACCTTGCTCACCCTGCCTTCAAATATGTGGAGAATGTTTATAACATTAAGAAGGTATGTCTAGCGCCAACTTTAAACCGGGTACTTACCGGTTTCACCCGTGGTCACCACTAATGGCTCAGAAGGTGATCCTCTTCCGATATTGTTCACCGCTGTTACAAACATTTCGTACTCAGTGTTTGGAGAGAGATTTGTCACCGAATAAAATGGGGTCACTACGCCAGATATTTCACCAAATGCCTGAAAATATGCCGCTATTAGTCTATACAAGGGTTTTTGTGCACTAGTTGTTCAACAGTTCTTTACCCCACATTTAAGTACTTACATAATAAAAGTGAAACAGCTGTACCCAAAATGAACGGATGACCTTTATTTTACCACAAATTGACCTTTTTAGGTACCTAATTTAGCTGTACTATATTACTAGCTGTTGCTTGCGTCTTTGTAAAATCGTTCAAGAAATGTTAGTGTACAAAAAGCATAACAGTTTTTATGTCTTATTCTTTTGAGCCTTCAATATATAGACTATCGAAAAGCAATAACTACATTAAAATCAGATTAGTGTTTTTTTATGTAATACAAACAGACAACAGACGAAATCCCCAATATATTTTTAGGTTTTGAGATGAACCTACAACAATTACTATGTTTAGAATCGATAACAGACCCCATATAGCAAAATCTGATTTTCTGGTGTTTTAAGACCCTTATAAACGTACATTATTCGGTATTTAAAATGTGCTTTATTGCCTTAGGAATAAAGTAGTCCATAAAAATGCAATTCGAACAAAAAAAAAATGTTTCTGCTAACATCGATTCTGAACCGCCCCGTGGTTTAGAATCTATAGAAATGACATATCATTGTAATTTGGTAGAACATTGAAATGAAATCGGTATAATATCTACATAAATGGCTCTATGACAATTTTATAACGGTACTGTAATTAGTTTGAAAGTACCTGGAGGACCAAGTTTAACTCGTTGTTTTTTAACAATGCCATCTATTGTTAAGTAGCTGTAGTGTTGCTTTACAACGCCATCTATTGTTAAGTACCTTTAGTGTTGCTATGTCGGTAAAAACAATGGTATTACTACTCGCTAATAGATGTGAAAACACGGATAAAATGACGTTTTTCAAAAATGAAACCAAGCTAGATCGATTTATCAGCCCGAAACCCCCCGCATACTAAATTTGATGAAAAACGTTGGAATCGCAGTTTCCGACATTTAGATTATAAATATAGATATATACAAAAATTGCTCGTTTAGAGTAATTAGATAAAATTAATGTTACCTGATTAGCGTGCTTAGGTTTGTACTGTATTACATAGTACTGAGGTTCCTCAGGACCGTTGTACATCCACGCAAGTCGTACCGTGGTCGCCGTGATTTCAGAAGCTTGCAAATCTGATGGTGGTGCCGGTAGAGCTAATGATAAATAAAAAAAACCGTTTTACCTTCTCTTAAAGATCAAAGTTTAATTCTTAAACAACATTTCTAAATTATATGGGTAAAACCACAGTGCATAAATAGTTAATTGTGTATTGAAAAGATAATCCTAAATTGTCCTTACAAAATAATTAGGAATAAATGCAGTGCAACTTTGACGTTATTATTTCCGTCTTCTATTGCTACGATAGTAAATTAATTAAACTACCTATTATTTTTTACTTTCAGTAAACAAAATATAAAATTTAAATATATAAAATTATAATTTATAATATGAAATGTATATATAAAAAAAAAAACTAAAACACTTACTTTGCACTCTTACTTCAACGGTTCTCTCAATCGTGCCGAGGACGCTGGACGCTTCACACGTGTAGTTCGCAGATTCTGTGATGTCGTCTAACTTTAAAGTGTTTAACCCTAATGGAGGATGTTGCTCTTGTAACGTTATAATTTCAGTTACCCCTAAAAAATATATATGTAAATAGTTAAATCACTATTCACATGTTATGCCAGATTCATCAAAAGAAAAATGTCAAAAATACTTATATAAACCTCATTTCAACGAGTATTCCTACTACCTAACTATATTGAACATAAAACCAGACAGCTGCTAAAATTCTTTAAGCAGTTTTATTCTCACCATCAATTTTAAAAAGATAATCGCAAAATATCAAATTTAATATTTAAAAAACGTTATAGGTAAGATTTTATTTTCAAATTTGTGAGGTCTTACACACAAAACAGTTTACCTTTCCGTTGTTGACGTCTGCCTGGTAACGTCTTCGCGCTTCCGTATAAACTGCGTTCTTTGCGTGCATACACCAAGGTCAAGTCACACAAAGCGAATGACGTAACACGCTTATCTTTACCAAATACATGGATATGAGAAGACACTTAGCCGAAATATCGAAAACCAAAAGGTAAATTGTTTTGTATGTGAATAATGAGTACAAAGCGCGATAATCTTAAAAGTATTATAAGGTAACAGTATAGGTAATCTTACCTTTTCTCCACTTAACGATGGGCATGGGTGACCCAAAGGCTACGCACTTGAGCGTTAGATTCCCGCCCAGTATCACATCAGAGCGATGTGGCGGTGGAATTGAAAACTGTGGAGCCACGCGTCTCACTGGTGCAAAAAAGAATAAAAGGTGAGACTTCAAACTCTGCCAGTATCTAAGTTTCTTCAAATTTGTATTTTTGTAACATTGTAGTTTAAAAAACTATAAAAATATGATTGTTTTGGAAAGCCAGTAAAGAAAATAATTCAAATGATAAAAAAGCGGTAAAAAGACCTAATAATTTACAGACTATATCTAGTCTTGACCTAGCAATTATACTAAAATTAAATTTACATTATTATCTATATGAGTAATAATATTTTTTTTTTTATAACCAAACAACAATAATTTTAAAGTCATTATTTTCACTTACATTTTACATACAAAATAATGGGTTTTGAGAATTCAGAGCCAATTAAGTTCTCCGCCACGCACTCATATTTCCCTTGATCTTTTTCTTCACTTTTAATTATTTGCAAAGATCCTGAAATCAAGAAATTACTGTAGAATATTGGCATAAACAAATTTAAATTATTGGTAAATAAATGCATTAATAAAAGTGAGTTTTTCTTAATCGATACCCGGGATCCAAAGTTATCTTGTAAAATTGAAGATAACCTAAAATCTTTATTAATAGGTATAAAAAGTTTTATTAGTATAATCGAAACAGTCTGATAAAAATTAACAATTATTTTACTGATTAATCATATAGCTACGTATATAAATTCAAAGGTATACACCTAATATTATTGAATGTACAATGTACTGAAATTATTTAATCGATTTTATAGTCGGTCGTCATACAAAACAATTTCAAACTACAAACGTGCCTTTAAAAGTAGCTATTGTGTTGAATTCAGATTACAACACGTTACCTTTATCTTCAAAGGGGTTGTCATAGACGACACGGGGTCTTGGCACGTACGGGTTAGCCATTTTCTTTCAATATTGGCTACCCCTTTAGGTATCCCTTATGTACCGTTTATAGTCGATAAGTAATTGTACAGATTAAAATTATACAAGATAAGCGCGACTTCGTCTGCATATACTTTTACAATACACATTATCAAATTGCACTTACTTTTCTATAATTTCGTACTCAAAGGGTGCCAATGGGACCCTTTACCCTTAAAAATACACTGTCTGTCTATACGAACTTTAAAGCGCTCTATCTTTTGAAGGCGTAGTGCTTAAATTGCCAGAAAATATGAGTTACTAGCTTATTCCCGCAACTTCTTCTGCGTTTACTGTTTTACATACAATAACATCGGAATTCTCATACACATTTTCATCTTCTATTTTGCCGTCTAGGGGATAATTTTTCAAAAACGATGAATCACGTGAATCTTTATTTTTTACGTTTGAGCCAAGTTTTAGCCATTTCCATGCAAACTGCTTGCAAATCCCTTTTTAGTGCACACTTACGTCATTTAAGGAAAGTTTGTGCAAAATCTCATGCTTCTAGACACAGCGGTTTCAACTGTTCATTGATCGATTAGTCAGTCAGCCAGTCAATTTCTTCTTTTATATAAATGTAGCTGAACCGGCGAACATTGTATTTTTTTTTAAAACAACCTAATAGGGTTGTACTAGTTCAGGAAACTTTCCGGCGTGTGCATAACAACTTACCAAAATTTCATTACAATCGGTTTACTCCTATAACGCGAGTCCGACTCGCGCTTGACCCTGTCGCACTCGCACTTGACCCTTTTTTTCTTTCTTAGAAACATTCCCCGGCGTGTGTATAACAACTTACCAAAATTTCATTACAATCGGTTTACCCTTATTTTTCAGTAAAACCTTATCTTATCGGATGCCTAAGTCATACAAAGAACACACCCTCCAAGTTTCAGGACTCTACGATCAGCGGTTTAGGCTGTGCGTTGATCTGTCAGTCATTCAGGACAAAGCATTTTATATGTATATAAGATAGGTAGAAAAAGAAAACTTTAAGTATTATTCTACACAAAAAATCCAACACCTAAAAATCGCATAACCTCTTTGAGCTTAGAAACCCCTTAAATGAGGTACTAATATAGACATTCCAATTTTAAAGAGTATTGAAGTGGTTAATTTTTTTAAGTAAGTTCAACCTTTTTTGAATAAAATCGGATTGAGTTTTCAAACATGTGTCAAAATAAAATGTAATTTAAATCTAAAGCACTAAGGAGTATTGATGTCAACTTCGAAGCAAATAACCGCCAAATAACTTCCTACCCCTTTTTAACCCCGCTTGGGGATGAATTTCAATAAAAAATGAAACACGTCTTCCATGAATTCTATTTAAAAAGGTTTATGCAAAATTTGAAGTAGATCGGACCAAGGAATCACGTTGTCCCATACAAACTTTGCCCCCCTTTTTCATCCCCTTAGGGATAGAATTCCGGAAAATCCTTTCTTATCGGATGCCTACGTCATACAAAGAACACACCCTTTAAGTTTCAGGTCTCTACGATCAGCGGTTTAGACTGTGCGTTGATCCATCAGTCATTCAGGACAAAGCCTTTTATATGTATAGATTATAGCGGTTTCCTTGACAACTAATAAAAAATTAGGAGAGATACGTACAAAAAGAGGCTTTTTTCTTTTTTGCTGTATTGTAAAAATTGAATTACACACAAGTTTTAAACTTTCAGTGGTTATAATGATTAAACTGTGGGAATACAACAAAAAATAACAAATGTGTCAACGGTATCATCTCCATAAATAAATGATTCCAAACGTCAACAATTTTCCAATAAGCATGATTACTAACTATTCTTCAAAAGGCATTGTAGCAGTTTTTGAAGAAAACAAATAGTTTTATTTGGTAGTACAAAATCCACTCGCACTTGGTGGTTTTTTACAAAACAAGTACTACGATATAAGTAGTAAAATAACTACTAAATACAAGTTTAGCCGCAATCGCAATTAGTAAGCCGTAATTAGTAAGTAGTTAATAATAAAAATATATTAGTACTTTAACTATAACAACTTGTGGCTCAACATGTAAGTGAGGTTTAAGCTCGCGTGACGTAACTTAGCGTGTCTGGGTCTGGACGTTATATCTTGGCGCAGAAGCTGTGGCACGAAGCTTTTAAGCACATAGTGATTTACCGTCCTACGGTACACCTATTTCAGTTCACACTAAAATCCAGTATAGAACTATGCAACTAACTGAAGTACTATTTTAGAAATAAAATATTACAGTCTACACTTTATAGCGTAGTAATTTATATAGATAAGATTAAAATAACAACATATACTTACGCTTTTTAATTACTGTGTAAGGACTTTTTATCTTTAATTGTTTACGTAATTTATAAAAGTAATTCCATTGATTGACATATATATCAAAGCACAGCCTAAACTACTGGATCTAGATAAGTAGTCATGACAAACTTACGGCTCACAGGCCGTTGCAACTTTAAAAAAAGCTTATATAATTCATTCCTTTGTAAAAACAAGGTTAAGAAAAACGTCCACTAGGAAGGCACTGTTAAGTTTCCATACATTTGCTTTGTATATGTATTCAAAAGATACAGTAATAGTTAAAAATAGCGCTTGCAATTCAACGCAACGATAGCATCTTTATTTATGTTGCTCAACAATGACTTTGACTTTGATATGCCTGGCCTAGAAAAGAAATATCTGTTTTGAAAGTAGAAAAGTTAAGAAACGATTTTACAAAATTCATCTTCTAAGCTGGTGAAATGGGGGCTAAAAATTTACATATGAATCCTTGCATAAAAGTTAGTATTTAATCTTTCTGTTGAAATATAAAGATTGATGTGTTCATAACTTTCATAATGCTTCATAAAGTTATATTTACTACCTGTTTAACACAATTAACAAATTCTTCTTTGTAATTTTCAGTAGAATTTGTACAAAAATTTTTTTTCCAAGTACGTTTTATAAGATAGTCGACTATTACTAGTAAACTTGTTAAGTTTACATACTTAGCTGTAGTAGTTTTACTTTTATGTCATTATATATATTACCGCCATTTAGCTGGCAGGGGGGGGGGGTCACTTTATTCTAACCAAAATTAGCACTTAATATATGGCAAACGTATCCTTAAATCAAAAGAGGGTTTTGACACACCATTAATTTTTTTTTTCTTTTTTCAAAAGGTTTTTTTTAAAATTCTACAAAAGCATACATATGAAATTGTCAGAAATACGGTTCGTCCTTACTACTTTACACATTAGTGATCCGTTACTAACACTTTACATAATTTTTTATACTATTGCATTAAAGATAATGTTTTGTTTAATGTTATTTAATAAATAATTTATTGTAGTTTGTGTGGTTATAAAATACAACAAGAGTAAATAAGTTTTCAGTATAATTTTTGTTCCAAAAATTTTAAAATTGGCATGGTGCAAATTCGGATCTTACCTTAAAAAAATAAAACGAAGAAAAAGAAAAAAAAAGAATTTATTTGGAATTACGTAGAAGGTACATCATTTACTTTGTTTTTACTATAAACATGTTACTTTTACTAAATAAACTTAAAGTTAATATTTAAAAAACATGAGTAACTCCAATAGTGAGGTTAAATACTTAAGTTTACCTGCAAAAAATAGGTAAGTCTGAGCGTGCGATTTGTTGACTACATGCAGACATACAAAAGGCGCTATACTTATTTTATAGTCTTATAATAATGTGGTTAATATGTAATCAATACTGAATTAAACTATTTAAAATAAGTAAACTTGTTCCGTTCATCAGTAACCAAAAACTAATTATTGTTTTTAACTGACCTAAAAAAAAGGAGGAGGTTCTCAATTCGGATGTTTTTTTTTGTATGTTCGGGCATAAATCCGTCATATATAGACGGATTTGCAAAATTCTTTTTTTATTTAAAAGAGTATACTTCCGAGGTGGTCCCATATTAGTGTAGTTCATTTAAAACTTAACTTTAGTTCAAAAAACAATTTTGGTGTTAATTTGGAGCTGGTGGAACGCTTTATTTGTTGATGATTGTATAACATCTTCTTACTAGTATGGATGTTTTTAGAGTACGATAAAAGCAATTCGTCACTAAACAGTAAAATCTTTTAAACAAAAAAAAACCACCGGTTTCAAAAAGATGCACTAAAATGGTTTACAAAAATCTGATCTAAATTACAGTTTTTAAGTTGTTTTCTATGTTCCTAACAGTTTATAACAGACTGCACTTGCATGAAACCCCTCGTGGCTTTAATTTTTGAATCCTTCGCTTGCTCGATATTTAATATACCTAGGCACTCACAACGATAAGCAACTTCAAGCCTTGCATAGCAAATGACTAACGACCAATCCAACGGTGGTATAGACGATAAAATCAAATTATCGCCACTCTACTATACTGAAGAAACCTTAATTTTTTTTTTTCAACGTTTTATGTTACGACTTGGTCGGCGTGATTAATATGTGTAAAGCTTAGTCTCTAAGCAAAGCCGCTGTCAGACAGACAGACAGACAGACAGACATACGGACGGACATGGCGAAGCTTAGGGTTGTTGACCACGGAACATTAAAACCAAGACCTTCCTAAATGGTTTCGGTGTAACATTATAACAATGCTTCAGATCTGAAAACCCAACATGTAAAGGATCCTGGTTTGCTTACAATTTTCACGACAGACTAACTTAAATCATTTATAATTTAAGCAACAATGGAAACCCTAAAGTTAAGGTAATAATGCGTACCCATCTACACCGGCTTATGTTTCATGGAAAAACAATGGACGCTAACATAGTGAATTGAATTAATTTAGCTATTGAAGTAAAAAAGGGCAAATAATAGAAGTTATTTTATTAGCGAAATATCTTTCATTTTTATGTTTTGTTACTATTTTTTTTTTTATAGCGCTAAGGTAGAAAACAAGCTAGCGGTGATAATAAGCAGTCACCTCAGCCTCTGGATCTGAAGGATCACTCACGCTTTGCCGACCCTTCAAAAATCTTATAACTTCTGTCTTGAAGAGCCCTATATTGTAGTTCTTAGAGGGTTCATTAAAAGTTTTCCCTTGCGCATGCTTCAGAAAATTTTGTTATATTTTAATTGATTTTAATAAAAATAATACTACCAGATGTCTTGACTCAACAAAACACCATATAGTTTTACAATGATATCAAAAAACAAAAAATCTAAGTTTTAAAATATTGGAGCATATAAATTTGTACACTTCATTGTGATGGATATCACTGTCATGGATGATGGACCGGTAGAAAAACATCTGTACTGGTTACAACAAATAAGTACATATCTGATTTCCCAGTGCACTCACCATACATTTTGTCTTTGAGTAAGATGTATCTTGTGCTTGTGGCGACATCTATAGGCAATGAGTTCCATAACCACCTTATTTTTGGAGTCTGATCACCAGTAGCTTGACAAGGGAGGGTGGCAGTGTGTCCTACTTCTACCACCATAGTTGCAAGTGGTGGGGAAATGTTAGGATATCCTGATGGTAATTTATCAGCTGTAAAAAAATGTGTTTAATAGTTATAATATAAAGCTTTTTTATCCGATCGGTTACTTTATTACCCGACTGCCGAAGAAAGGAGGGTAATGTTTTTCGAGCGTGTGATATATGTATGTCCATTTCTTTGGCACGCCCTACAGCCTAAACTGCTTGACGGATTTTGACATGCGAGGTGTCTTTTGATTCGTCGTGATTGTGTGAGTAACACTAGGTATATTTAAATTTCTAAAAAATCAATATGGCGGATTTTATGTGTTTTAAAGTGCAGATGACAAAAAAATTTTTTTTCAAAAACTTCGAGTTGAATATTTAATATAAAAGGTTTTAAAAGGCGAGTACGAAAATATTTGATACTTACAGTAAAATAGTCAAGCGCAAGTTAAAAAAAAAACACTAAAAAGCTGTGAATAGAAATAAATAAAAAAACCTGACTGCAAGAACTAAAAAGAAGTAAACAAGTGCACCTAAAACATACCAAATATTTAACTACAAGCAGGCGGTACTGCAATGCGGGATTCAAATACAAGAACAATAGTAGTACAGATTGCTCACAATATAGTAGTTACCTTAAAATGAAGTCCGACCGCTTATAGTTAAATATTTGGTATGTTTTAGGTGCACTTGTTTACTTCTTTTTAGTTCTTGCAGTCGGGTTTTTTTAATTATATATTTTTATTATCAATGTAATTGTTGGCTTTTCTGGTTCCTTCTACCATATTGTTATTCTTTACTGCACTTATAATGGCAGGTTTCATAGGCTGGTCGCTGCCATTTTTTATGTGTAATTATGAAGTCATTCCTGAGTCATAAAATTGTCCTCCGATAGCTACTTTTTCAGATATTAATATTTAAGCTTACTCCTTTTTTTAAACCGAGCGAAAAACGTTAAAAACTAAACCTTACATAGAAATGCTCTAACATAATGTGTTAAATACCTTTTCTAGACGAATTGTATCATACTCTGAGGCTGATAGTTTTATCTACACTACATCACACATCACTTTAGAGTTAGCTTACACTGCAGTTACCGTCAGTGGCAGAACTGTCACTTAAGTGTAACAACGGCGCTAACAACGTACACTTCCGACATGCGAAACATCTGTCGCATCATTTGTTTGTGGTGTACCTTCTTACAATATAATTTGTAGGGTAAAGGCCGGATACTTGCCGCATTTTTCGAAACAGCTTTATTCTTTTTAAAATATGAACTTGCTGAAAATATTCAGTATGTAACTCACAACATAGGTCTTTTATCTTCTATAAAAGCCAATTTTTGTATACGAAATAAACAATGGTTTTGAGTAAATATTGGTTTATATCATCTCTCAGAAGAGGGATAGTTGCCTCTTATGGTGGATAGTAGCCTAGTGCGTGCTTGCCTTGTGCGGGGAAAGTAAGTAGTAAATATTAATTAACATTATTAAATAGTTTAGATAGTTTAAATAGTTTAGTTTAGTCACAGTTAATTCGAAAAAAACAACAAAAAAATAAATTCGTTTTTGCTTGTTAAGAAATTTTTAGGCACTCTAGGGGCTAGTTGCCCCTAGTGCTCTCTCCTTTTTGATGCGGATACTTGCCCTATTTATTTGCAAAATATATAAAAAATATTTAGCAATAAAACATAATAAACAATGTTATTAAAACACTAATGCATGCAAAGAAACAAAAAAATTACTGAAACCACGATCAGTAATAAAAATAATAATAGAAACTACTTACTAATATAATTATAACGCCTGCCAAAGTTTCGCCGCGGAAGATTTTTGTTGACACGAAAAAAACCAGTGCCCCTATTCCGATGGCTTACGCGGCACTGAGGCCTGCAGGGCGGGCACTACTTATTGTTGTAAAGCGCTAACACAACATATAACCGTAACATAGTTTATTTACAACCGGGGCATGTATCCGACCGAAGCAACTATCCGGCTTTTACCCTATACTTTTTCAACAATTGTAGTTTATAAATAGTATGTCAGGGTTCAACTATATGAACTGAACGGTAGACTTATCTGTTGATTTGTGGTCAACACGAGTTACAAGGATTTGTTTATAATTTGGTAAACAGCCGATGCAGCTACCTTCAAAGACAGTGAGCGTAGCGACCGCGGTGACAGCGTCACCCACGCCATTCTCAGCGACGCATTCGTAGGTGGCGTCGTCACGGTGAGCCCGCACTGGTTCGATGCGTAGCACAGTACCCTTTGCACCAGGGCCGGCCGTGCCTTCCATAGGTAATAAATGGTAACGTGATTGTAAACCTGCTCAACACACAAAATCGACATAATATTTTGTTTATTTTTAATCTGCTTTATTACATTTTAATCAAAATAAAACGAAAAACATTGAATGTGAAATAATTTGTACAATACAATTATTTTGTATTGCAAAAATGTGTGTAAGGGAAATGTCAAAAACTGAATCATTTTGCTAACAAATGATTTTGGCGAGGTTATTCTGGTTTTGGGTGTTTCGAACATCTTTTTTAGACATAAATATAGAATATAAATGCCTAAAAATTAAAAGAATCAAAAACGTGTACAATCTAGGAACTGACAAAGCCTAAAACACGATTAGAATAATTTTGTTCGATACAAATATGTCAAAGCCAAAGATGACATTAACTTCGGCTTTAGAACAGATATTATAAACTGTTTATATACCATAAGTATATAACAAATATACTAATAAAAAGTGGTAAATCAAATAGTTAGTTTTGTTTTATGTTTGCTATAGCAATCGAAAAACTGCAAAAAATGCAAAATCTGTGACACTCGGCCAATAATACAGACTCAATCTACGGTTACCAAAAAACTAAGAATCTACGTACAATATAAACTTGAATTTGAAATTCTAATGAAAAAATATTCAATGGTAAGATAAACAGATTAGAACGTCATTCATTGCGCTACTACGTGCTAGAGGCGACATCGCTGAAGCTCTCTCGAAAACTGCAATGTATGGGCTGCAGTTAAATAAGTCACTTACTGGAACAGGACATGGCGCGTGAGGTAGTGAGTAGTATTTTATTTGTGACGTCACATTTGTTAATAGTGTGAACATAAAGTAATGTTGGAATAGAAACACTTTACCAGACACTTGTTTCCCGTTCTTGCGCCACTGTATGTTGGGTACGGGGTCACCACGTGCGGCGCAGTAGAACGCAGCGATACCGTTGGCGCGGACCTGGATGCTGTGTGGCTCAACTGTTATTTCTGGAGGATCTAAATTTACAAAGGAAATATTATCAACATTAGAAGCTTTAGGTATACATACATAAATTTGTATCAGCTCTTGCCTGCGGCTTGGGCTGTACCGCTACCGTTTATCGCCGCAGGAATCCTACTCATTAGAAGGAATAAAAAGTATATTTTATTTTCTGTTTCTTAAACTGTGCCTGTGTCTAAAATCAAGTTTAATAGAGTAATAATGAAAATAAATCTTAATAATAAAAATAACAGCATAAATTTTCGTACCTAAGTACTTATATATTTATATTTAAATCAATAGCCAGCAATTAACTTGTACAATAGTACATTAGATATACATCAGTATAAGTGGCTGGTTCGATATTTTAAAAATATTAAGTTTAAAGTTATTTATTAATTTGCTTGTTCATCTTTATAAATTACATGGAATGAAAATAGTATAGGGATATGAAGTAGCCTTTTGCTGTTGAAACTAGTGTTTTTTTTTAATTTATTAGCAACCCGGAATCGACGTCCTTACTGGTTTTTTTTCCGAATATAGAGCACAACAAACTTTTATGGCCCTTTGACCTTGGGTGTTTGGTTGCTATAGTGTCATTGTAAGTTCACACCATTTCAATATGACGACTGTAGTTTTAATTTTTGATTAACAGGTTCAGAAAAGTTGGTTGCACATCAATTTGAAAATTTCATAGGGTATAAGAGTGAAATATGTAGTAACATACGACTTAAATTAAAGCAATTGGACCTTTTCCTATTTATATTATGGTTCGAAATTTGAACGAAAACCACACATTTTCGAACATATATAACGAGAGTATCATAAGTTAACAAAATCAATTGTATATTCCATTTTTCAGCAAAGCGAAATTGTTATTTCAACTAGACAAATGTATTCAAAGAGGGTGGAACTGCAGTTTGCATCGCAATGTTGTGCACCATTTCATATTGATCTATGATTTATTCTGCACCGTTTAAGTTACAAATGGATTAATAAATTTTGTTGTGATAGGGTACGATTTTTATTCATACTTGTATACTATTATTATAAATGCTAAAGAGAGTTTTTTCTGTTTGTCCTTTTGTACGTTACAATTAAGCATCCAATCGAAGAGACGGAAAAAAACATAGATTGCTTTTTATCCCGGCAAAATTCAAGAGTTCCCGTAAGTATAACTATAATCGAATTCCACGTGAACGAACTATAACTATAGGAGTTGCTATGGGAATCTTACGCTGATAACCGAATGTCGCGCGAGTGAAGCCGTTAGCAAAAGCTAGTTTGTAATACTTATTGATTTCAAAATCAAAAAAATTAAAGTTTAGAGACTTAATAATATATATAAATATTCTTACATATTGTAAGGAGATAAGTTACTTTCCTAAACAACATATCTTAAAAAATTATGTTATTTCAAAAACTTCAAATCACTTTTTTCCTTCCTATTGCGAACGTTTGTGTTGTGGAATGAGCTCTCTACCGAGGTTCCTTAAGAGACAACAGTATGGGTTTCTTTTAAAGAAATGTGATTACATAATTAACTGTCGGCAACGCGCTATGAATGCCTTTGGTGTTTCAAGCGTCCATAGGCTACTTTAACCGCTTAACATCACACGAGCTGTCTGCTTGTTTGCCAGCAGTCTTGTAAGTTAGCAGCTTAATGGTTTTAAAAAAGCGTTTTAAAGTGTTCGCTGCAAATTTTGAAAATTCGTCATCCATCCCCTGAAATTTTGATACCAATAAAATAATCCCAAAAATTTTTTTTTGAGTTACCATTATTTATAGGTAGAGAAATATAAAAATATTAGATGTATAGTGTGTGTTTAAGAAATGTAATGTGTATAAGTAAGCATTAGGTGAGTTATATGTCACTTGGATATTTTTAAATTACAACATATATTAGGCATAGGATTTAAAAAAAATATTCGGCTAAGTGCGAGTCGGACATGCGCACGAAGGGTTCCGTACCATTATCTATAAAAACAGCAAAAAAAATCACGTTTGTTGTATGGGAGCCCCCATAAATATTTGTTTTATTTTAATTTAATGATTTCTATTTAATTTGAATTTATATCTTAATATTCTGCGAATAGTTCAAGCCTGTTGCCGTCAATATCGAGCAAAAACTAGCAAAAAAATTCACGTTTTTTGTATGGGAGTCCCCTTAAATATTTGTTTTTTAGTATTTGTTGTTATAGCGGCAACAGAAATACATCTGTAAAAATTTATCACTGTTCATGAGATACAGCCTGTTGACAGACGGACGGACGGTCGAACGGATGGACAGCGTAGTCTTAGTAATTGGGTCCCGTTTTTTACCCTTTGGGTACGTAAAAAACCACAAAAGATATTAAAGCGATCTGAAATAAAACTGGCACTACCATAATGTACCCATTTTGTTGTTAAAATGAAATTAAAATTTATGTTTTTGATACTCGTATAATATCGTTTATAAATGTATTCAGATTTCAGAACAATCAATTTTGAATACAGGAGAACGACTATTCAAATGATACTGAAAGTTACTGAATTCCCAACAAAATATTGAATTTCAGACAATAAAAGTCAATTATGATGCTGACCATTTATAGCTAGATTACGTCAAAAGCCCTATTCACAATAGTTATTAAATTTACAACTAAAATCTGACATTATTGAAGTGCGATAACCTGCAATTTTAAAAATTAAATTGCACAAATTGAAGTTGAACAGCCGTTAACCAAAAACTAAACTGTCTTTACTAAACTTTAGTAGGTACAGTTTTTTAGGGTTCCCATACAACAAACATTTTTTTGCCTCTTTTTGCTCGATATTGATAACGGCAACAGATAGACGCTTAATAAAGAATACTTATTTATATAGTCACTTTAAAAATAAATCATTAAATTAAATAATAATTAAACAAATATTTAAGTGGGGCTTCCATACAACAAACGTGATTTTTTTGCCGTTTTTATAGATAATGGTACGGAACCCTTCGTGCGCGAGTCCGACTCGCACTTGGCCGATTTTTTTAAATTATATTATTTTTTTTATAACATATTTATAAGTAATTGACTCAGGGAATCAAGACTTATGAGTGACATGACTGCGGCAAGGCATTACGGTTTTTTACACATGTAGATAACCAAAGCTTAGCCTGCAGTGTGTTTTAATATATCATCAAGGTAGCAAACAAGCTCACGGTCTGTCTGTTGTTAATTAGTCATCGTAGCTTATATATGTAAGCGATTGTTACACAAGGGACTAGGCAATTACCTCGGGCGGTACTCACTTACTTGCTAATCCTTTAAAATTCTAGGTGGTTTTATTAATTAATGTTTAATTGGTTTAAACTTTTTGGTACTTATATAAAAATTAAAACTATAACTCACGTGTCAAATAACGTATAAAGATGTTGCCCGTATCGTTGACTAAACTAGACGCCACTGTAACGCTCTTCTGCACTGCCCCAGTTTCTTCTTTCACTGTTGTTGGAGTTGATTCGTTTTCTATATCATTACCTAGTCAACAAAATAATAAGTTTTAATGTTATTTTTATAAATTAATCATAATGTCACAAGTGATTATTAATATTTAAATGTGAGTTTATAAAAAATATTTTATTTATGTAATTAGGCAAAATATATGCTACCAAAAGAGATATTTGCCTAATTAAATAGTATTTTTTTGTAATCACACAATTCTATATAATAAAATTGTATAAAAGTGAATATACTCTCATTTAATTAAAAAGTAATCATCAGATTGGCTGAAACATTAAAATAGTGACTATGCAGATCCGGCTCGAAGGACCAAAAAGATGAAAAGCTGAACTAATTATTTGTTGTTTGTGTAATGATCTGATAGATAGCACATGTCATGATTGAGGGAAAATTTCGAACTAAATATGAACATCTTTGCACGTATAATGCTGACATGCCGACAATAATGTTCAGTGTTGCTCCGTACATTACACGTCATTCAAAACAGTGAATTTACCTCAATTTGATAGTAAAATATGTACTTTATACTTTGCATTTTATACTTATAAATGGCACATATAATCAGCCAGAGCTAAACATAAGTTTCACTAAGGAATAAATTTTATCTGTGTGAAATATTGTCGCAGAATAAGACAGTGCAGGCGACGAGACCGCCGACACTCCATTTGTCAAAGTTAAGCCAATGGCTGCAATCCGAAGCTTTCGTGGTATTACTGACCTTGCCCAAACTTGTGTTCTGGATTATTGGGTTTAAGAATTTAGTATCTTTGCTTCCATACTTATTCACTAAATACATTGTGTACTTACAAATATTGCAAAGAGAATTATTATATAAGACTTAAATCTTGTTCTAAGTATTTATTTAGTATAAGGGATGTGAAAATAAGAGGTTTATTAAGCCTCAATTTATTTACGACATCTATTAAAATACAAAAGTCAGGTTTTTGTAAAAAAAAATGGAAATACCCGGAAATACATTAAAACTGCTGCTTGTCCAAATTTAATATTTTAAAACTAGACAATAATTGCACTTGTGCGCTGATTTGTTTTAGGAAAAAAAATGGTTCGAAAAAAAAACGATCCGTCATAGCCTTCATAGTAAATGTATGACCGCTTGTGTAAGGGCGCAGTCAAAAAATCCCGCATTAAATTAATTAATGTATCGCTTAATTTATGTAGTTGCTTTATCAAAAACTGGAAAAAATATTATCCTGACCCTGGCCTTAATTTTACCATTTATTACTTTGAAGTTGGAAATTCACGACTTACGAAGCAAATTAATTCATATTTACAATATATGTTGGTTCAGTGCCAAAAAAAGTAAATCTTAAAATTTAAATCCGATAGTTGGCGCTATGGTCGAGTTATAAACAGAGTGTTTAAATTTAATGGGATAGGACAGACGGAGAAAACGTTATACCGCGTTTTTTTTATGTGTTGGCCCGATTGCGACTAAAACTTAGTGAAATGTACGCACGGAACGGTTTCTTCTGGAGGCATACAAAGTTTAAGATCAGTGTCTACATGAGTAATTTCTTGTTTAATGTGAGACAACATCTAATTTAATGTGGCTTTATTCATTCTATAATAATTATTATTATAATATTGTAACACCGCCTAATTTCATAATGATCACTTAATGCTCACCTTGTACATCTATTTAATAACCTTGTACATCTATTTAATAACCTTGTACACCTACCTACCTAAGATGTATCCAGAACTTTTTTATTCTGCGGCGTCTTCAAATATATAATTACAGAGCGAAAAGCTGACGACGATTTATTTCAGTACACATTGCAGATACGCTCTCTACCTACGAAATATGGACGATTGGATATGGATTTGGTGCACAAGCAGCATTCGTGATTTTCCGAATCCATTTTTTTTATGTCCGTCAAATTCACGAAAACGAATCGAATACGAATCAGTGCACAAGCGCACTAAGTCGGAAGAGAATAAAGGTTGATTACTTTCTCTACTCTATGCTAAGGTTGTATTTGTTTTCAGTTATAGAACACTTCTGCTGAAGGTTTAGAATTGCGTAACTAATCGGGCCCAAAACACTCTCATTTTTTTAGGGTTCCGTACCCAGAGGGTGCCAAAGGAGCCCCATTACTAAGACTACACTGTCTGTCTGTCTTGCCTGCCCGACCATTAAAAGGCTCTATCTTTTAAACCGAAATAGGTAGAAGCCTGAATTTTTCACAAAATATGTGTTATGATGGGGGATTATCTAACAAATAAAAAAGTTAAAAAAGATAAAATTTAAGGGGGCTATGCATACCCCATACATCATCAAAACAGAAAGACATACAAACTTGCAGTGCAAAATAGTATGAACTCTAAAGTATGTTATACTTTAGAAATTTTACAAATAATAAAAACTGGCCAAGTTTGAGACGGGCCCAATTCATTCTTATTTTAAATTACCGTTATATCGCCATCACACAGCACCACACGGTAACAAATTTGTTTGTTCGAAACTTTAAATTACCTTTACAGTGCCATCTATTCTCATTAAGAGAAACAGTAACAAATTTGTTTTTTGAAAACTTTAAATTACCGGTGCAGTACCATTTAGCTTATTATTAAAAGAAACAATAACATATTTGTTTGTTGGGAACAATATTCAAAGTTAGGCAACGTCGGGCTTGGTTGGTACTTGGATGGGTGACATTTTTTTGTTTGTGTTTGTAAATTACGTAAATACTGGTGGGTACGGAACCGTCGGTGTGCGAGTCGAACTCGCGCTTGGCCGGTTTTTTTGTATATTTGATGTTAGATTTTTGCAATACAATAATGTTGCAAAGTTTATGTTAACTTATACAATAAAAATTAAGTTATCACTATATGCAGTGATAAGTTAAACAAAATATATTATAATAAGTAAATATCACAGACTATATAATTAGTATATAAATCTAATAGAAGTTCAAGTCTTTTGCCGGCTCGCAAGATTCATAAAATTTTGAACAATTGACGCGCACACGTGAACGAAATTGGATTTGTACTTGCGTCGTAGGCAATGTAACGAGATTAATGGTAACCTGTTAAGCGGCCAAGTTAAAACACTATAAGATTTTACTATGTTGTAGGCGCGAGAACTTTGTATTTTTTAAGTACACTTAAAACAAATGCATTTTGACATATATCAATATAGAAAGTAGCCCACCAACTGCTCTACATTAACGACAATAATATTTGTAACAGTTTACTGCATCAGGAAATGGGTAGCGACACGCGATTCCCATTTCTCCGGTCATTCGTGTTGGACATTCGTGTTTTCCAGAAAACGACACTGCTACATTGCGTGCCAATTCATACTAATCGTATTTAAACTGCTTTTGCGAATTGGAAGTATTAAAGTTTATTATCTCTACTAATTTATGAGAAATTCAAATTTCGAATCTAATTTTATACTTTTTCATCTCTCATACTCTGAAAGTAGACCACATACTAAGCGGGTGGGAAGTAGCAAATGTCGGCTCTAGGGCCGAAAAGAACACAAAGGAAAATTCAGTCACATTGGCCGAAGTCAGTCACCTATACAGTAGCACATAAATACTAGGTATATTTATTTCTTAACTTGGTTGTAGATTTTTGTTTGTTATGTTATTTAAGATACCTGGTTATACCAGATATGTGGTTTAATACTACCGGAAAACCGCGTTTAATTTAATTTAGGTAGATCATGACAGATTAAAAATAATTTATAATAGTCAGTCATTTTCATCAACGAGCAATAACTACAAATCAAAAATACTGGCAGGTATTACGGCGCTTGTAAAATTTTGCGTAAAAAAAAGGAAAAAAAAAGGCGGGAAAGATTTATAAGCACAGACTCTAAGGAAGTTGAAGCGAAATTTTATTATTTTCATATTTATTATTTTATCATTATTTTATTATTTTTATATTCATAACATCACTTTTTGTGAACTAAACCATAGCGCGATCTAATTCGACGCCAACGCCATCTAGTTAGCAAATAGGAAACATTTTTATATAGCGAAAAATTATAACACATCTAAGTTATGACTTTACACGATTTTTGACATAAAATTAATGGCTATGTGTGAGTAGAATAATTAATAATTAAGAAGCAAGTCAAATATGCGTCGTTAGATTACACGTTGTTACAGAATGCGTTGAAGAAATAAAGGTTCACTGCTCGTTCCCCGTAGGTGATAGCGTGATAATATGTAGCCTTTATGTTGACCCAACTTCTTAATAATATTCGTGCCAAATTTGAAGTAAATCCATGCAGTACTTTTTGAGTTTATCCCGGACATACATACAGACAAACAGACAAAAATCCAAAAAAACTATATTTTTGTCTTAGGTATCGATTGTAGATCACACCCTTAGTATTCTTTTAAAAATATATTCAATGTACAGTTTTGACTTTCCTACCATTTTATTATATTTATAGATATAGATAAAATAAATTCATTAAGCGAGTCTGAATTTAACGCCTGATTTATTTAGAAAAGAGGCTCAAGGGCTCAGGCTGTTATGGAAAACCTGTTTCATATTTGGCTTGTGTATACTTTCCTCATATTTAAAATGAAAATTAGAATAATAGTTAGTTAGTTTTCATATTTGGCTTGTGTTTACTTTCCTCATATTCGAAATGAAAAGTATAGTGTTTAATTCGGGTGAAAGGCCCATTCCAAACTCGAACTATTGGCCAAAATATCTCGTCAGAAATGGGTGCCTTTGATCCCTTAGTTCCCTATTGGAGTTTTCAATGTTGTGGCAGCCCTGTCCACTTTCTACGTCCAACTGTGAGTTAGCTAAAATACCACTAGGGCGTTGTTATTTCGCCCCGAGGGCGTCAATATACAAGTTTTAAGTTACTGACTACAGTGACGCTAACAAGAAACAAAATTTAAAGCTAAGATCTTCGATCCTTATCATTAACTTCTCTTGGGAAGTTATTGTAATAGGTCCGAAAATCGAAATCGATATTTTTGTGTTTGCTTTACGTTTCATGACTCGGAGAATCATTTGCAATCATTTTTAGAGTGATGTCTGTGTGTGGGTGTGTGTGTATGTATGTGTACTTTTTTCTGCTCGGTTTTCTCAAAAACTACTGGACCGAATTGTTTGATGACCATATCAATCGATACGCCACGTCTTGACTTAGATCTGAAAAAAATCAGTCCAGCGGTTCATTTTTTATCGGAACAATAAAAAAAAAATTTCCTAAGAGAAGTTGCTTGTACGGTACTTGCTGCCGAACCGATTTTTTTGCTTAGAAGTAGGTTTTTTTTTGCTTAGTTAAAACTTGCTTGTAGGTATTGTGGAGAATGTATTGTGGAACCAAACATCTGATACAATACTTATATACTTGTAAATACATAGAAAACACCCAGACTTAAGATAAGCATAAAATGTTCATTAAATGAATGTTTGTCATGTGCGGGGATCGAACCCACGCCCTCGATCCTGCGGGCAGGATAACTCCCGAACAAGCCACCAACTCAGTCACACAATACTTTCAGTACCCGAGCTTCGCTCGGCATTATTTTTGATAAATCGTGTTTTCACAAAAAATACAACTATAAGCATATAGGTAAACTTGAAAAGTAAAACCCTATCTAAATACAAAATTTCATCCAAATCGTTAGAACAATTGAGTCCAAAACTTGCTCGTTTAAATATATAAGATTAAACATAAATATAATGTGAAGGTGAAGGCTATGTGTTTTTTTCCGTTTGGGGTTGAAATAATGGGTCCCTGGTGTCCTGAAGCAAAGCAGTTTGTTAAAGAGATCTCTTAACGTTTAATTGAGGTTACAGAAAACCCGAAAGCTGGCGCTTACCTTTGCCAGCGAATATGTTTGGCAATACAACGAGGTAACGTTGCCAGTTTTTTGGGTACCTTGCCCGCAGACAGCTATCTAAATACAGTCTATCAGTACATTTATAATAATTTAAATGAGTTTATATTTCCTTTTAAATATTTTATTTTTATTTCTAATTAGTTTATGTTTGTTTTTAGACTTATGAATAGAACTTGTCAATCTTTCAGTAGTAAATATAAGTTTATATAAAAAAAATATTATAATATTAAACATATGACAACAAATTATGAAAGGTACATTAGCACAGATACAAAATGCAAGACGCGAAGCAAATTATACAAGGTAATTCTCAAAGGAAATCCCCACTTACCCTTCCATTTCCTTCCACGGATTTCTTAAACGAGAAAGGGAAGTCCCAACGGCAATGAGAAATCCTTTGCTTATATTATAAGCCCTAATGGAGATGTCTCGGAGATCCGCCCAAGATGATGTAAGTTCAAATTACAATGCAAAAGTAAAAACCTTGGCAGGCAACTCATTCCACGACCCAAGCGTTCGCGGGAGGAAGTTTCTCTGAAATGCTAAGCTTAACATAGATAGCTTTTTTTTGTGGTGTTCTTCTTCTTGCGTTGTAACTGTTCATACAATTTGCTTTATTTGTGGCACCGAAATAGGTGAACTTAGAAAGACAAATATAATATTTTTTTCCCGATTGAATGTTTCCACGGTAATTGGTTTTCCCTCGGGTAAAACCGCGGGGCTCCACTAGTATAATTTAAAGTTAGTATAGACTTTAGTGCTAACGGAGTCTGCTTCTTGTTTTAAGGGGTGGCTGCTCGACCCCTGGTGTGTAGTCAGTAAAGGATAAATCATGAGAAAACTTGCATACGTCGAAAAGAGACCAATATGGATGTGCAAATCCATAGTGGTCTTCGTGTTGGTGAATTCACCAATTCACCTCGAACAGACTATAACTAAACCATGCCAATATGATATTGACTCAATAAAATGAGTTCACTTGTAAATTTGTAAATTCAATAAGAAATCCCAATAATTTGTGGTCAAATGTCAACGCTTTTAAGATATATATATATACATACACTCTCATGACATCGACTCCTTTGTTTATGTCTACCCAAAAGTATTTATGTACTATACATATTCTGACTGGTGATTGCCAGCGGTTTTACCCGCAGGGAATTTGGTTTTTGGCGATGGGTTCCTACGGCAGCTCCTTGATATACGTTTGTCGTTTGTTCGTTCGTTAAGGTGAAATACGGTTTTTTATTTCCTCGGGTACTCTTGAATTTTCTGGATAAAAAGTTGGTTGCTCCGTCGTGGCCTGATTAAGTTACAAACAAACTTTAACATTTAGAATAATAGAAGGATTAATTTTGCTTTGAAAACGGTATAATCAAACCGAAACATATGCAATGCACCAATTCTAATAAGGAAGTCATTCACAATAAAACTAATTTGTATTTTTTATTAACAGAAACTAAAGTTTATTAAATCTAATAATTGTTGGACAACATTAACAATCTATTGCTTATTAGTTCAAGTTATAAATGTCGCAGCCATCTGGTTGAATAAGCTAGTTAATTGGACGCCTATATAGGCATATGTCAAGTATGGAAAATAAAGGAACAGAAATAGCAAGTAACTGTATAAGGCATGTATGTTGGGTTAGATTCAGTTTATCTTGTGTCAACGTAGATGCGGAGCGAGTGAAGCGAGCTGAGCTTTCCAGTCAAGTTTCATATGATAAGCTGTTCAGTTATATGATAATTTCAGTTTTCAAAAATTAACTGTATGATTTAACCAGATGGCTGCGACATGTATTTGGATATGGACATTTATATAATTATCCTGAATAGTTATAAAATTAAAGTTTTTTGAAGTTGAAACTAACCGCCGCATTGTCCAAAGTGAGGTAAGCTAAGTAATAACCCAAGATTACTGTCAAAGTATCTCACTTAACTTCAGTTTATGTCATTTTATTTTGTATAAAATAAATGTGTACAAATGCTTTTAGTTCCGAAGGATCTTTCGTGAAAGGCTCTCTCTAGGGCGAACCCTTACATTTTGGAAAATTGGACATAAAGTAGCACCAACAAGACATGATCTCTGACAAGTTACATTGATAAAGGTAAGCGGACCCTAGCTAAAGTTCTTGTTTATTTGGAGGCAGGACACCAAAGGAATTGATAGAGTACCTTTTTTATTACATTTATTTCTTTTCGATCTATGACGGTAACTTTATAGTTTTTCAAATACTGCCCTTTATATTATATAAGTATCTTTCATCGATTAGTAGATTATACTAATCGATGAATGAATAAATTTTTGAACAGCAATCTAACCAGCTCTTTAAGTGAAGAATTACAGTTTAAAGTTAGATAAATATTAAATTATTAGACAATTCGATTTTCTAGCTTATTATCACTTTTTCATTTCTTATGAAATAATTTATTAATCAGGTACTTTAGTATTGTTTTGTTATAATAGTGATTATGAAAGATAATAATGGGTACATCGGTTGAAGTAGAATTTTACCCTGATAACTAGGTATACCTGGGTAGATATCAACCTAAATGGTCATCAAACCAAATCTCACACCGAGCAAAGCATTCAACATAGTAGCTTCAAAAATCTACCTAATTATTTATGAGTCTAGACTAAAATATTCTACTAAATAGAATTCGTTCAGAATATTTTAGGTACAAACATTCATTCTATAAACGTCTTAGGGTAAATTCATTTTCGATTATTTATTAGGACAAGGAATTTATTCTACCTAAATATATATTTGGTACTCTTAATAGGCAATGTTATTTCCGGATCCTCTTAGCGAAACCTTTTTTGTGCCTTAATAATAGATGATTGCGCGTAATGGTATGTTTCTAAGTAAATAGAGATTGGACGAAATGGAGTCTATGGGCGGGTTCTCCGTCCAATTTATGTCTTTATTTAAGAAATAAATACTTAGAATGATAAAGTAATAAAAGAGTAAGTCAGTACTTTAGTAAAGACAAAATTTTATGATAATAATAATAGTATTTCAATTAAAATGTGATGTAAATATATTATTAAATAAATATTATTTGAAATCACTTTTTTAAGTCTATGCACTGCTAAAAATTTAAACAGAGTCGAATCGAAATGACGCTGGTGCAAAAAGCGGCTTAAAACCCTTTCTAGTGGCCCTTTATTTTTTAATTTTTAACTAACAAATTTAACTAACAATTAAGAAATAAAATGCAATCTATTAATTAGAGAAAGAGTAAAACCTATCACATTGGTTGTAATATTGGTTAGGAGGCTTCCCAAATGACACTTTTTATAATGTAAGATATTATTCTTTTATTAATAATATCTATTTCTTGTTTACACCATAATTCCAAAGAGCTGCACCAAATTGAATAATTCTTTTTTGTTGTTCGTTATTGACAGGGCAAGGTTTTTATTAAAAACAAGGGTCAAGTAAGAGTCGGACTCGCGCAGGCCGTGAAATTAGTATAACCCTTTCAGAATAGGTGGCGCCATTGTTAGTATTAATAATAACTCATCATCATCATATCAGCCCATTGACGTCCACTGCTGGACATAAGCCTCACCTAACTTTTTCCACAGCGTGCGACTCTGTGCCGCCTGTAACCAACGGCTCCCCGCTACCTTTCGAGGTCATCTGTCCATCTAGCGGGAGGCTGTCCCACGCTGCGCTTTCCGGTTCGTGGCCGCCACTCGAGAACCTTCTTCCCCCATCGGCCATCGGTTCTTCGAGCTATGTGCCCTGCCCATTGCCACTTCAGCTTTGCGATTCAGTGAGCTATGTCGGCAACTTTCGTTCTCCTACAGATTTCCTCATTCCTGATTCGATCACGTAGGGAAACTCCGAGCATAGCTCTTTCCATCGCCCGCCGAGCGACCTTGAGCTTTCGTATAAGGCCCATAGTTAGCGGCCAAGTCTCAGTGCCGTAGGTCATCACTGGCAACACACACTGGTTGAAGACTTTTGTCTTCAAGCACTGGGATATTTGGGACGAGAAAATAGTACGCAGTTTTCCGAACGCTGCCGCTCTTTCTCGAAATTGGACCTACCTAATCAAACAGTTTGTCCCAGGTATACGTATTCGTCAACAACTTCGAGTGTAGCGTTCCCAACAGTTATTGGAGTGGGTGCTACATGGCCATTCGACATGATTTTCGTCTTGTCCATGTTCATCTTGCGGCCCACTCGTTGGGAAGCTCTACTGAGGCTTTCGAGTATTATGCTAAGGTCCACCATCGATTCTGCCATGACCACAATATCGTCGGCAAACCGTACTCGCCATTAACATTGATGCCAAAACCGTCCTAGTCCAGAAGTTTAAAGACATCTTCCAACGCATTTGTGCAGAGTTTCGGAGATATGACAACTCCCTGTCTCACACCTCTCTGCAGTTGGATCGGTTTCGAGTTCTGATCCTGGAGACGGACTAACATGGTGGCGTTATCGTACAAGCACTTTAGCACCTCGATATACCGTTGGTCAATGCGGCATCTCTGTAGAGCCTGTAGCACTGCCCATGTTTCCACCGAATCGAAGGCTTTCTCATACTCCACAAACGCTAAGCAAAGGGGCCGATTATACTCTTCTGACTTCTGTATAATCTGCCGTAGCGTATGTATGTGGTCTACGGTACTATAGCCTCTTCGGAAACCGGCTTGTTCGGGAGGCTGGAAGTCGTCGAACTTGCGAGCGAGACGGTTCGTAATTACTCTTGAAAACAGCTTATAAACATGGCTCAGAAGCGTGATGGGTCTGTAATTCTTAAGAAGCGTATTGTCACCTTTTTTGAAGAAAAGCACCACCACGCCCATTTGCCATGCTTGTGGCGAAGTACCTTCGAGTATGACGGTGTTGAAGAGCTTCTGAAGGACTTTTAGTACCGGTTTTCCACCCGCTTTCAGAAGCTCAGTCGTAACTCCATCATCACCCGGTGCCTTATTGTTTTTAAGCTGTTTGAGAGCCATACTAATCTCGTACAAGCTGACGTCCGGGATGTCCTCGGTATAGTGTCGAGTCAGTCTAGCTCTAGGGTCTTTAGCTGGACTGCCAACTGGTTTCGATGTCGACGTGTATAACTGTCCGTAGAATTTCTCGATCTCCTCCAAGACTTCTGATCCAGACGAAACAATGCTGCCGCCCTCCGTCTTTAGCCTTGCCAGACGGCTTCGCCCAATAGCCAGATCTCTCGCGAACACTTTGGAACCTTTGTTCCGTTCTATTGCCTCCTCAATACGCAATGTATTACAGTGGTGTTTGTCGCGTGCAAGTGATTTGAGATCTGTCTATTAAGCCGCCGATATGACACTGCATCATCCGAAGACTGATCCGTCCATAAGTCTTAGAGTCTGGTCCGAGAGTCTTTTTTTTCTATTTTTACGGTGGGTTTTAAAGCACTTAGACCCAACCTTATGGACAGTTTCCACAAACATGTCGTTGGTATCGTCCACTGATGCGTCTTCCTGTTAGCATTCAAAGCGATTTTTGAGTTGGAGCTGTAAGTTTTCTGGGTTTTGGATTTGAATGGATGTGGGTCGGAGCGTGGACTTTATCAGTCGAGGCCTAGCAAGCCTTAGGTTGAGGTTTAATGTGCCTCTTACCATACGGTGATCACTCCCGGTTTTGACCGTGTAAATCACAGAGACATCATTGAACAATTGCTTGTCCGTCGACATGATAAAGTCAATCTCTTTCTTTGTGCAACCATCCGGACTCATCCAGGTCCACTTCCTGTAGGGGCGCTTCTTGAAAAAGGAATACATCATAAAGTGGCCTTCCTTTTCCATGAAGTCGGCCAGCATCTGCCTCTGGAGTTCCGTTGTCCATATCCAAATTGCCCCACTCTCAGCTCATTACCACTTTGTTTGCCTAGTTTCGCGTTGAAGTCCCCCATCACGACGTTATAGTGTGTTTTGGAGGAGTTTATGGCTTTAGAAATGTCCTCATACATCTCCTCCACTACGTCGTCTGGGTGTGTCAAAGTCGGCGCGTAAACCTGTACGACCTTCAGCGAATATCTTTTTGATATTCTGAGTATCAGGTACGCTACCCTGGTCGACACACTGTCAACATTGATGATATTGTTGACGAGGGACTTGCGGACGATAAACCCGACACCACCTTGGGATAGCTGGTCACCCCCCCGGTAGTACAGCAAGTTACCTGAGTTGAGAACTATCGTGTCCTGTCCCTGTCTTCGGACCTCCGATAACCCTATAACGTACCCAGCGTAACTTGCTTGTAGCTTCTTCCAGTTCTACTATTTTCTCGTCGGATCGGATATCAGAAGGGAACAAGGAGTAGGGATGGGATGTGATGATTTTCTTAATGGGAATTGTATGATGGCTGGGATACGTCGAAGGGGGGGGATAATACTGTTGGAAGGAAATGGGGAGAATTAGTAGTAGCTCGGGAGGCCGGGGTCGCGTACCCGTGTATTCGGCAATGAATAACCCTGTAAAAATAACAATAATAATAACTGTATTTGAGGAAATATAGAAAAACAAAAAGCTTTTTGGCCTTGATATAAAAATGCCTTATAATTTTATGTTTTTTTTTTGCTGATTTTAACCTTTTATCGTTAATGTATAATTTGAATATTAAATTAAATGTATGTTCACGCTCATGCTCACTTATTCAGATAAGCGCTGTGGGCTTTTGTCTCGCTCATATGCATGTGATAATATATATCTGTGTTTCAAACTGTGTCATATATATATATATATATATATATATATATAATATATATAACAATGTAATATATTACAGAATTATACAAATAAACCATTAATTATACTCCTATGGTATAATTAAATACAGAAATATACAAATAGCCGAGGCACGCATCACAGATTCCGGTTATGATCTGTTGTGGACAAGGCTTGTATAGTGCTCTTCTCAAACATGCGTGTAAAAAAACAATTATATTGACAACTGTATTAACAATAATAAAAATAGTTTATCCAATTTTGCTGCATATTCGCCGCGTTCAGATGTCGATTTCTTTTTTTACTTTTTTAAATCGGACAACTTAGCAATTATTTTTTATGTATGCATGATATTTTGCCTAGTTAACTATCGTTTATTTAAAAACTGAACTATAAAACTTATTAAAACAGGCCCTGGATGGTGCAGCCAGGTAGTAAAGTGGCCAGACGACTAGCAGCGTTGTTACGTTGTATGGCAACTATTATTTATTGACCAAAATATAAACCAGCCTTCTGATTTTTGAAAGTGGAGATCAATCGCTTGGCTATTTTCTTACAAAAATGGTGGGCGCTCGGTCCCCAAGATCTCATGGTTTCCACTCCAAAAGCTTCAAAAATGTAGCCGTTACCAAGGGCTGCATATTTTCTACGCTTAAGATGTTTCGCAGCGTCAGCTCCTTAACCAGGCTTTGGGCCTCCCACCGTCGTCACGCGCCAGTCCAATTGGTTCTAAAATGGATGGCACTTGACACTGTCAAGTGCCCTACGAATAATGTCGTTCAAGAGAAAGTGACGCGGAAATCTGCCAGCATTTTTTTTGCAAGACAGCCCATGATGACCTAGGTTATCCACTAAATTACCACACCAGCAGCTGTAGAGCACATTGCAAAATGCTCCTAACCTGAGGCAGACAGCAATTCAGAATGTGTTTGCATCCATTAAAGTCCCCGTAAAATGAGACGGTAAAGCTCCTAACCGAAGCCTAGATTCCCACTTAGCCAAAGCAAGAAGTCGAGCTCGCTCTGCAGAACTAGATGCCGTTACAACAAGATTATTCCGTACTAGTCTACATAGCGGCTCGTCTTATTGTCTTTGTGACTCTGGAATATAAGCCTGATTTATATTTAGGCAGGCCATCAACCAAGCATTTTAGATTCAGTGAGTCCAGAAATGTATGTGCCACCAATTTTTTTTAAATAGTGGTTGTGAGCTAAAAATTTAATCTTAAAAGGCTGTTAGGGCAACACTTAAAATTGTACGTAATGCTAAACATCCAAATCTAATTGGTAACGTGGCCTGAAGCCATGTGCTATTTTCAATGTTCACATTTAAAATTGATACGAGAGCTGTACGAACTATGTCATCCAATTCGTTTAGGTAATTAATTATTTAAATTACTTTAATGACGCATTCTTTTTGTTCTGCCAGTCCAAAATTAAAATAAAATCTCTTTAGTTATTAATGATTAAAAAAGTTCTTTGCATATTCAAATTTCATATTTGAGCGCTCGAGCGGTCAGATAAAACATTGCGGGTCGCTCTCTGATACTGTACTACAAGAACGATTTATCCTAAGATATTGTGCAAGATATGGTCGCATATTGTAGCATGTTTGAGAAAATATTGTTAACAATCCGGTTGGTGATATTTTTCACCTGCTAGACTATTCAGTACCACGTTGCACGTTATAACTCAAGGTGTCATGTGTGTTTGGCACGTGAGCTTCGAACACGAAAAGCTAAAACAAAGCTTTGATATTTTTAGTATTACTCCTTACTTATTCCAGTTTAGACAATCTAGAAACGTCGCATAAAATACCTTTACTTTTAAAAAGTTATACAGTAGGTATATTGAGCGAATAATTCACAAATAATTTAAAACCGTGGGGTCAAACGTTGTTCTACTGTAGTGGCAACCCTGTCCGTCTATTTGTTCAAATATTTTGATACTATTTCAAATAACAAACTGACATGCCGTACGATGTGTCGATGTACCATAATAATAACTTTATGTATTGATTTAGAAATATGTGCGTTATAATACCTACCTACAAAACCTCGTTAATATTTATGGAGCAAATCGGGTATAAAAATAAAATGAAGTAATGTGATCAGCCGAGGATATATCACGGTATATATTTCTGAGTTATAACGTAAATTAAATGCTGCCGCAAGATTCAGTAAACAAAGCAACTGCCAGAGCTAAATTCCAGTTCATCGGCAAAATAGGTGGGCGACTTGCCAGCTATCCCTCTGGGAATCGTGCTGTTTGGTCGCTTGCTAAAGCTGCCAATGGGAGCTTTTGCTAGTTGTAATAACCACCACTGCGAAAGACCGATGGTGACTTGGCCCATAGTGCAAAAATGAAAGCCGACTATTGGGCAGTCTCTTTGCCTCAAACTCGAATATGAACGATAAAGGCGCTGTACCACCTACTATACCGTGGTGCGGTAAGACTATGCTGGAAATATCCAGATACCAACTGGAGGTCTAGCGGGCGTTGCTTTCTCTATGCGTTCATAAGTCGAGTGGGCCAGGCGGTATACCAGCAGTGGTGCTTAAATAGTGTGCTCCTGAGTTATGTCCTGTACTCACGCGCCTCTTTGCGCTTTCCTAATACACTAGGATTTTTCGTCTTCATGGAAGACTGCGAATGTGCACCCGGTGCCCAAAAAGGGTTATAGATCAGATCCATCGAATTACAGGCCTATCGCTATTACCTCTCTCCCTTCTAAGGTGATGAAGCGTGTGATCAACACACAGCTTCTAAGATACCTAGAAGTACACGATCTGGTCAGTGACTGCCAATATGGCTTTCGCCACGGTCGCTCGACTGGTGACCTTCTAGTGTATCTCACACACCGATGGGCAATAGCCATTTAGAGTCAGGGGGAGGCATTGGCATGTAGCCTGGACATAGCGAAGGCGTTCGATCGGGTCTGGCACCGGGGTCTTCTATCGAAGTTGCCATCTTACTTACGTGGCTAGCTTTTTGTCCGGCAGACGCATACGAACCGTAGGTGACGGTAGTTGCTCTGATAGCATGGACATTAATGCTGGTGTCCCGCAAGGCTCTGTGCTGTCTCCTACACTGTTTCTACTCCTTATCAATGATATGTTGGACATCAAAAACATACATTGCTATGCAGATGACAGTACTGGAGACGCTTATTCCTCGGTTCTGCAAAAATCCCTCGTTCCGATGAGCGTGGAGAACTTGTGTCTCAAATTGAGACTCTGTCTGACTGGGGACGGGAAAACTTGATCCGACTCAACCCTACAAAGACACAAGTCTGCGCGTTCACCGCTAAGAAAACCCCATTCACTGTGGTCTCACAATTCAAAAACACTTCCCTCTCCATCTCAAAGATCCCAAGTCTTTGGTGTTGATATTTCTAGCTGTAAGGTGGAAGCTGGCGTCCAAAAAACTTGGTGTACTCAACAAAGTGAAGCAGTACTTCACGTCGGGGCAAAGGTTGCTGCTTTACAAGTCGCTATTCCAGCCCTAGAATAGAATAGAATAAGTCTTTATTTGCATTGAATATGGGTTACATTAATGTTATTACATAATTTTTGGTCCATACATATCCAATCATTACAGATGCTGTGCAAAAAAAACAATTCCTAAAAATTACAAATCACCATTACGGAACGTGAAGAAAATACAATTATTTGGCAACAATTCAAAAAATTGACATAGATAAATAAAATAATCATTTGAAACATATAATTAAATTACTTATGCTTACAAAAAAAAAAATATGCTACTTGTAACTTCAATATTATAGTAAAGTATTATTTATATAGTAAAACTATGTCAATATACATATATTATTAATACCTAATTTTGCTAATAAATATAATTAAAATATTAGTAGAGGCAAACAACATAAGATTAATTGATATTAAAAGTGTCAAACAAAATAAAGTAATATAAAAAAACAAAAAAGTTACACTCCGGGAGTGCCGGCAAAAGTGAAAACCTTTACACACGATTCGCGCTTAACACTCAAATATGTCACAAGACATGTCTTTGACATTGTCAAGAAATAATAATGTTTGTTTATTTACTTTTTTGACGTAGTATATTTGACATCGCAATCTGTCATAGAATTAAAATTCCATATCCAACCTCCCTGTACTACTCATAATCGCGAATACAAAAAATAAAAATTATAATAGGCGTGGCATTAGGGTTTCCGTATTTTACAAAGACAAAGATGCACCTTGTTCAATTTCCATATTTTAAACACTTTATATACACGAATTTTACGAATACACAGCAGTATGGCCACTACACAGACGGTCGAGCCATGCAGCTGTCACCATTCATGGATGCGCGCGTAGCACGCTGTAACATAAACACACACGACTGCGCCGCCTAAACGAAACAGCAGGCGCAGGCATATATTTTCGCCGCGCCGTGGAAAGAGAGGGGGATACTCCCTCTCCTACGCCGCGCCATCTGCCTACTCTCCATCCGTATTACGAATTTTCACGATCAGGACACGTGACCTGACGCGAATTTATCATTTTTTACCCATACCAAAAAAAAGTGCACAACGCCGCTAAAGAAGTTTTCACTTCAAAAATCGTAATCATTATGTCAAAAATCGGAAGTTAAAAAAAATAGAAAATATTTTAAATTAAATAAGCATGACATTAGTATCCAATAATATAATAAAAAATATTATACATATTTTAACAATTCAACATTTATTTTCTAACAAAAATGTGTGTAATTCCTTTTTAAAACATCTGATGGGATTTTTTTTCAACATATCTGGCAAATGGTTGTATAACATAATAGCCATGCAATAAGCGTTTCTTTTACAAACTTTTAATTTCTGTGACGGGACATAAAACCTGTCAGCATATCTACCACTTCTGCCTGTCATTTCCATATTTGTTTTAAAAACACTTGGGTTCTTAAAAACGAAAATACAAATTTCATAAATGTATAAACATGGTAAAGGTAGTATATTCATCGATTTTAATAAGAGTTTGCAACTGTCTAAGGGTTCAGCTCCACATAGTGACCTTATAAACTTTTTTGGGACCTTAAAAACTTTATCTATTTCTACAGAAAAACCCCACAGTATAATACCATATCTCAGAACTGCCGAGACATAGCCATGGTAGGCCAAGAGTGCAGCTTCTATTGTTGCAATTTGTCGAGTTCTTCTTAGAACATATACATACCTATCCAACTTACTGCAGACTTTTCTATATGGCTTTTCCAATTGCAATACTTGTCAATTGTTATGCCTAGAAAGTTAGTGTTGTCTACATTTTCTATTAAAATGTCTTTGTATTTAATTTTAAGTTGAGGATTATATGGAGTACTGCTGCTATCTCTGCGCACCTGGGTACCCGCTTGGCCCTTTTGACTTGGTTCAACGACGGGCTGTGTGAATAGTCGACGTTCACAAACTCACTTACCGTATCGAACCCTTAAGTCTGAGGACAGACTCGGCCTCCCTGTGTGTGTGTTTTACCGCTTGTACAATGGGATGTGTTCTGAGGAATCGTTCGAAATGATGCCCACGTGTACTTTCTACCATCGCACTGCTCACCATCGGCAGGGAATCATTCTCACACTTTAGAACCGTAATGATCGCGTGCAGTGCAGTGCGCAAACGCTTGGGTTGTGAAATGAGCTCCCTGCCAGGGTTTTTCTAAGGACTACAGTATGAGGTTCTTCAATAAAGAGATAATTAGATTTTTGAAGGGTCAGCAACGCGCGAGTGATACCTTACCTTTCCATCAGGCGGACCGTAAGCTTGTTTGCCATCTTAATGGTATAAAAAAAAATATATATAAACTTCTATTTTTCAGCAATAAACATTGATTTTTTAGTAGAAATTACATTTTGAAGTTACTTCGTTGTTTAAGGTATTGTCCATACATTACTTTTATAAGCAGCTACAAAAATAATATACGTTCGACATTGTAATTCACATGAAAAATTCGATGAAACACCTTACCAATTAAGCTAAGTGGTCGTCAATGTATTATTACTTTATTGATACGTAATTTTTTTACCAATACATACCTGGTATTAGTTTGTTGGTTGGTATATTTTATAAATAAGGACATTTTGGTTCTGATGACTGTTTTTGACTAGGAATAGGTAATTTGATGTTATTGATCCAGTGTTTTTTTTAAGTACGAAATATAATTGTTGAGTAATTAATAGGTTCCTCTTACTTTAATTAATGTTGATAATTCATGTCAATTTGTAAGGCGTTATTTTAGCAAAATTTAAAATATGTAAAAAAAAAATATTATCAGCATAGTGACAAAAACGGCGGTCGTAAAACATGATGCTTCAGTAGCAATTTCTTTACCATGTGATAAAAAAGTTTATCCTGAGTCTCTGATCAAGCATAAGACCAAAACCATAAATATGCTCCTTAGCGTATAGTAAGAGAGCAATAGTAGAACTAAGTCCAACACAATATACGGAAGTTCTACTGAAGAATCCTCGGAGGAATCCACAGAGGATGTTGATAAATAGACTTCTGGTAAAGATGCATAAAAATCTTTATTCTAATATTTTTATTTAATTATTTTGCATCTCAGTAAAATAATTTTTATTTTAAAACGTGGTCCTTTTTTATAAAAAATTGTTCCAAAATAGATTTAAATAGGCATCATACCTGATTGAATACCATAAAATTAGAAACGAATTTAGGCCGCCTACATTGGTGAAATACTTACTTACTTACTTAGTCCATTGAAATGTTACATGAGCTTTGCATTTTTTAGAGGACGCAATTTTATTTTTGGGACATGTGTGGGGCTTAACCTCAAGTTTTAGGGGACCTTGTCATCCAGCCGCCATCTTGAAAAAGGGGTTAAAATACTTTTTTCGCAATATCTCGGAAACAATGCTTACAAAAAATTCGTAAAATCATAATTTGTAGCAAACTTAGCCGATTTTTCTAATTAACGGCACCATACTCAATCAATATTTAGATGATCAGTCCTGCTGGCTGGGGGGCGTGCTACACTGTGCTAACCGATTCTACGTCTACACTCTACATCAACGGCCATCACTTCTGGGACAAATATAACCTGCCCATTACCACTTTAGGTTGATTATTCTGTTAGTTATGTCTATCGACTCTCCTCATTGTAATAATATCCTATAACAAAAATAGCATAGCTTTTAGTGATCTGAAAAAGCATAAACAGCGGGGTAAACGTTTCAAATCAGCTATTATTGGGTTATTAACAACCCAACATACAAATCTTTACTTATTAAATACGGGGCTACATCCCGGGTGTTTTAAGCTCCAAAGACATTCTACGCCGTAGACAGTATTAGGTAAGATAATATTTTTGAAGTGAAAACTTCTTTAGCGGCGTTGTGCACTTTTTTTGGTATGGGTAAAAAATGATAAACTCGCGTCAGGTCACGTGTCCTAATCGTGGAAATTCGTAAGACGGAAACCGTAATGCCACGCCTATTATAATTTTTATTTTTAGTATTCGCGATTATGAGTAGTACAGGGAGGTTGGATATGGAATTTTAATTCTATGACAGATTGCGATGTCAAATATACTACGTCAAAAAAGTAAATAAACAAACATTATTATTCCTTGACAATGTCAAAGACATGTCTTGTGACATATTTGAGTGTTAAGCGCGAATCCTGTGTAAAGGTTTTCACTTCTGCCGGCACTCCCGGAGTGCAACTCGTTTTTTTTTTCGGAACATCTAAGGACGCGCACATATGGGATTAAAATGGCACGTACTTTATACTTCGGGGTAAAGTTTGCTACTGTGTAAGCCGCAAGTCCAGCCCCACATCAGTACTTCTTCTATCCCTTTGCCCACCTGCTTACCAGCTTGACATTTGTGACTCGGTTCCAAGAGGAGCTGTGAGAATAGTTTAGGATTCCAAAAGATTACGTCTATAATAACAAGAAAGACTTTGCCTCATTGTGTGTGTTCTACCGCTTGTATGATGGGTTTAGTTCTGGTACTAGAACGCAGAAGATTTAAATCAACAAAGTAAAATCTAAAGGCTCATAAGTAAAATTTGGAAGTTTTGTTCCCTTTTTAATTATAATGTACAAAAAAGACTTGCTTTTTTTGCTTTTTCTTGATCTGCAAGATTGTATCATTTGCAGATGACACTTCTTATTTATTTATTGTTGGCAGAAATAAATTTTGACAGAAATAAAGGTAATTTTGACGACGTAAGTAGTACACTTTCTAAGGTTTTTCAGTGTTTTACGGCAAATAAATAACATCTTAATGTAAAAAAACTAAGTGTTTAAAATTTTTGATGTCAACCTTTCAAACATAAGTAAAAAGTTGTCCTTTAATAGCGAAGAAATAGAAATTAGGACTCAAAATTTTTTCGTGGTATTACAATAGGCAATAGGTTGCAATGGAACTATCTCGTTTCAGTTCTTGCAGGGAAACTTAGTTCAGCTGCTTATGCAATTAGAAAACTTAGGCAGCTTACACACCTTGGCTTACGACATGTCATGTCATGCATTTTGCTTTGTGGTACGGCAGCTGATATGGATACAGTCTTTTTGCAAAATGCGGCAGCAGCTGTACAATCAATCTCTAAATTCTAGTTCCTAGTTTATAGCTAAAAAATATCACAATACATTGCTCCAGGTTTGTTCGGTGTCGCTAGTGATAAGAGAGCTGGCTTCTTCTTTCTGAAAGTATAGCAGTATTATCTAGCAAAACACAAAAAAAAACAGTTTTGGTTTTTTATAAATTGGTTTAGCTAATTTTATATAAGTTAAGTTGCAAGCAGACTTTACGCTGAATACCTACATGACTCGTATCTTATATAGATGTTAAAATAGTAAAGTAATAAAAAATCATTTTTTCAAATGTAACAGAAATCATCCTTATTCAATATCCGTAAAAAGTATCCCAAAGTGCTACTTCTTTGTTGAAAACTAATCAAAAAAACAGTTACCTTTTGTTAGATACGTTGCCTCAAGTTATTTTCGCTCTTTCACGTTGTTAAATTACTTTGGCATATTTAATGTTACACTGTTTCGTACTTGGTACCTACTTGGTACTTGATTTGGGTAGGAAGTAGCTTTTTCAAAAATTATAGGTCTCGTGAAGAGATGTATTATTTCAATCCCAATAATCTTTTAGCTAGAAAGGTTTGTTAAGATGTTTGATTACGGGTTCAAGGTTTGGTTGTACTTAACTACCCCCAGTTAACAACCAGTAATTTTTACTGATTGACGAATTCCAAAAATAAAGAGCAGATTTCTTAAATATTGTTATTATTAGATATATATGTATATTATTATCCGACTTCAAAAAAGGAAGAAGTTATCAATTTGGTTGTATGTTTTTTTTTAAATGTTTGTCACCTAAGGATTCCGTGATTTTTAAACCGCTTTGGAAATTTTTTACGTACTTTTTTATATAGGTAAGGATTAAGTTGTATTATTTAATTATTAAGACGAGCTTCTTTCGATCTCTACGTCTAGATTGGCCATGTATGTTTCTGTGTGGCAAAGGCACCACTGTGAATGCGACTAACAAAACAATATACGATAGAATTGTCGCTTTCAATTTTAATACGTGCAAACTTATATGACGCGCACTATAGTGATCAACTCGACATTCTAAGGCTGGGTGCACTGCAGCGCGGCGTGTTGCGATGCGTATTCAAAATCGTAACGCATCAGATTTGGTGCGCGCATTGAATTAGAATTGTACAGATTTTGATAGGGATTATTGGCCTTAAAATTTACTTAAGCCATACGAGTTGGAGGCTATCAGTAAAAAGAAAAAAAAAACCTTTATCTATAACACCCGTAGTGAAATCATTTTTTCATCGCGTTTCAAGCACTATTGCGGCGATATGTGGCTGTTTTTGCGTAGTAGGTGTAATGCACTTAAGTGCATAGTGTAAAAATTCCGTGCGGAAACAAACTGCAATAAATCTTTAGCAAACCACAGAAATCCGCATGTGATTCTATATCGCAGTGCGCGCAATTTCGACTCGTCATTTACACCTTACGAATTTAAAAAAAAAAACACTCACATCATTTTGTCAAGTGCACGGTAGCCCTAAGAAATTTAATGACCGTTTTGATATTTTGTGCATTTGAAATTGCAAGAAAAAACTGATTTAAATGTTTTAATTTTTAGAGTTCCGTAGTTAAAACCGAATGTTATGTCATTAATCTATGGCTTATAATCTATTTCTGTGCGTCCATCTGTTGGTCAAATATAAAGGTCTCGTAGTCACATGGCAATAGCGGATGTCGTCATGTCCATCCGTTCTTCTATATGTCAATTTTAGGTTAAAACACGGTAGCCATTATACAGTTTCGTCAAATCTATCCGCCGGTCCTTAAGAGGTAGGTAGGTATGTATATACCTAATGTACCTATCTGCCAGCCTACCCATCTCGGTCCTTCATAATATTAAATATAAAAAATAAAACTTAATAATAAAAAAACATAAAATAAAATTGTTATATAAAACTAACAAAGATCAAAATAATAATTTAATAGGATCGTGGCGGTCTTTAATATCTCCATATACTGCAATATATGCTAAATCGCGTAAATACACCGTTTTCGTTTAAATTTTGTGGCTTAACTATAGCATCTAAAGGATTGAAAAAAATACATGTATGTTATAAAACTTGCTTTTTTCTAGAGCATTACCTTACTGAATGATATTCATTTACTTTATTTAATGCAAAAAAAATCCGTATGTGACCAATTTAGATTGGTATATCACAAATGACGTTACATCTTGCGATAGAAACCGGTAGTAATATAACTGCTATCCCACTACTACCACTAGATTATATGAATCTATAAACACTGTGTCTAGATTTATTAAAAGTCCTATGAGAAAAATCGCGTCCCCTAGAGGCACTCGTAGGTGATGAAATACCCAAACGAGTTAATTTTGCAAGAATTTGATTATTTTTTTACAGTCCTGAGTATACTTTTGGACGTGAAAAAAACATATGTTATATTTTAAGCCTTAATTAAGTGGATTTGCTTATATTATATTATTTTGGCAATTTAAACAATTATAAGAAAAAACTTTGTTTTTGGACTTTAATTCAATTTGTTTGGAAAACCAATAGTGATATTCTCTTGATTATTACTATGACCAATTGAATTTGCTAATTTCACAGCTCTAAATAAATATTTAAATTTTATACCAATAAAAACCGAGAAAATCGAGATTTTCAACGTGCGGTCACGTGCTAGCGCCTATCGCACGTGGAACTGTGTCTCTTTATATGTTTCAAAAGTGTAATATGTTTTTGTACACTGGTCGAAACGGCACGATTTTCCTAGGGTATGCCATATCCTTAACGCGAAAGCAGTAGTACAGTAACAAACTCACACTAACCACATCACACCAGTCTGTATATTAAGCGTATGTACATATATAAAAGGTCAGACGTAGATTGTGTTGTACAAAGTTTCGTGTTTTTTTTTACCTTCTCTATATTAAGGTCGGATGTAATTGAAGTCTCCCACCGAAACGAATTCTAAATTACTTTCATACAGGCGTTAAATTCGGTGAAATGACTTACATTTACATAATAAAGTTACTTCTACGTTTTTTTTATGAAGATAAAGTGAGTAACTTAAATACATACGTAGGTATATTTCTTAAATACACCAATCATTTGTAGGATTCAAAAACGGGCTCTATTACTAAAACTCCGCTGTCCGTCTGTCCGTCTGTCACCAGGCTGTATCTCATAGACCGTGATAGTTAGACAGTTGAAATATATCATATAAACTGGGTTTGACCAACAAAATAAACTGGGTCTATCCGAAAATTTTATGTTTTCAGCTACCATACATTTAGTATGGTGACATGGCACTTGGGGCACATTGATAGTACCAGTGATGCTATGAAACGCTCATAGAGAGACAGTAAATAGAGCGAGAAAATGCACAGAAAATGGATGACGCCACTCCGTTATTAGAACAAACTATTAAGAAATGTGTTAAAATAAAAATAATAAGCTTTGAAATTGCAAACCTACTTATATGAAATTATTTACTAAAATAATTTATGTTTATTAGACTTTGAACTTGCTAACTTGGTATCATGCGGTGAGCGCCATGTTGCCATATTAAAAGTATGGAAACTGAAAACATGAAATTTTCGAATAGATTCAGTTTAATTTATAAACCACTATTCCCACCATTGGCAGTCTTTAAGAGGGTAAAATTAAAACCACGGAAAAGTGGTAGTTTTTAGCAAATATGCTATTAACAATTCGCAGTTTTATCCTAGAAACCTAACATAACATTTTAAAAATAGCTTATAAATAGTAAAATATTCCAACATTCCATGCACATTTTTGTAATTCGCTTTGTACAAAGAGGAAATTAAGAATATAAATTGGCGGCGCTAGTTAGCAGGGGTAACGCTATTAAGGAGATCTAAGCTATTAGGTTCTTAACTTATTCTTTTAGAAACACAACCATATCGCGTACACAAACAGCTCTATCTCTTAACATGCAAGTTTAACAATTACATTAGCTAGCAAGTATGAAACTTAACTCATCTAATTTTTTAAAACTCGTTGAAACCTTAAGCAAAGTTTTTAATACTGCATTGTCATATTCTGATTGGTATTTATAATTTCAAGTCCCTAGCTTATCGGGGAGTTGGTTAAAAAGATTGTAAATTTTTACCGGTCAGATAAATACATAAAGCTAGTTAATAAAAATACCAGAGTTTGTTGTGTTTACAAACATAAGGCAGGTTTATGCTGAGCTTCTATTCAAAATTTTAATTATTTAAAAATATTACTTTTATTTTTTAATCCGCACTTACTTCTTTTCGTTAGTCATCGTACGATGACTACGTACGTCAAGAATCGGCAATGAGGTTATATTATTTTGCCAGGTCCTTTTTTACCGCTTGTAAATTTAAATGGGATCACCCCTTGTCACGGGACGAGGCTGTTCACCACATTATGATGTGGTTGTGTATCCAGCTGCTCGTTACCCTCTTCTGGGGTAAAAACCGTTAAGATACGTATATATTAGATATATACATATTTATATAGAGATATGTATATATAGATATATATATACATACATACACAGCGGATTCATTAATCAATACTTTCACATTCCTGGAGAGTTTCAAATTACAAGTAAGTAAAAAGATTTACAAGTTTGCGGTCGCAATTTTACAAAAAGAAGCAAACTCAGCGTAATTAGGATAAGGGATGCAGCCTTACCGCAAAACCTCACTTTTCTCCGGCAAACAAAGGCTTTACAACGTTTTAAATTTTAAAGGAAGCGTAACATCCCTTTCCGTTACCTTATCCTTACTAATATTGAAATGCAAAAGAGAGTTTGTTTGTTTTTGAACAATAAACAAAACAGAAGTTATAACGAAGCGATATTAAATTTTTTGTTAGAAATATAAGAAAAGTTTTCACAGTGGCGGTAAAATTCAAGTTAATTTATAATTTTATTTTTATTGTTTTCTTTAAATATCAATACAAACAACGATGAAGTAACTGTTAAAAACGTTGCTTGGTTAAATAAATGTTTTTTTTTTTTTGACATAACAGACAATGCCGCCGGCCAGCAAACTTAGCAAAGCTTATGCTATGGATACCAAACAACGGATACAAATACATATATTTATACTTTTATTTTGTAAATGTATATATATTCGTCTTGAGTGGGGATTGAACCTATGCCCCTCGATTCAACAGACTTAATCTGACGAAAGTATTACGAACAATTAAAAACACGTTTGTTTGTCAACATTAATGACCGTGCGACCGTCAAGTTGATGTGAATTTTGGTTCACAAATAACAGTAAACTGTTTGAAATAGAAATGTGTAGCTTTCAATATGCTACTGCTTAATGTCTACCACCAAAATAAAATAAATAAATAATACAGTACATATAATGAAATAAATTAGGCTTATTATTATTAAAAATATAAACGTATAAGCCGTTAAAAAATCATTTAGAATCGCATCATATACACCAAATATATGCATAATTAGCTCAAAATCATTATTATAAATTCTGTACCGCCGCGGCCCTAAAAATTTGGGGGGTCATCCTAATGTTATGCGGTAGATTATATCTCGCAGATTATAAAAAAAACACTAAAAGTATGTGACTTACGTCGCGTGCGATAAATATGATTCAACATATTATACATAGAAACATTTATACATTTCCTTGACTCTGTATAATGAGCTCGAAAGCGTTTGTGTTCGCCGACATTTGAATAGCCGCCTACCGTAACCAACTCGAAATTATACATATGCTTTGAATTCGTCGAAACGATTCACATTTACATAGAGTAGCTTCTGGCCTTTGTGCAAAAGCTAACAATTTGGAGAACTTTATGATGTTTAAGTAACAACGTTGTAATACTATTGCTGAAAGTACGTTTTCCGTTTGATACTTCTTTTAATATTAGATACTTTTATAACCTTATCATCTTCGATTATCTGACGACATAGTGGTTATGGCAGAATCGTTGGAAGAACTCAGCAGAGTTTCCCATCAGGATGGCCTTAAAATGAATATGGATAAAACGAACTTAATGTTCAGTGTCCATAACGCTACTCTAGAAGTTGTCGACGAATACACATATCTAGGGTAAGTAGTCCAGTTAGGTAGGTCCAACTTTAAGAAAGAGGTTAACCGAAGAATCCAGCTCGGTTGAGCAGCGTTCGGGAAACTACGCAACATCCTTATGTCCAAAATACCTCAGTGCCTAAAGACGCTAGTCTATATAATCAATGTGTGTTGCCAGTGATGACTTATGGCACAGAAACGTGGTCTCTTACTGTTGGCCTCTTAAATAATCTCAGAGTTGCTCTGCGAGCTTTGGAGAGAGCTATGCTTGGTGTTTCTATGCGCAATAAATCCGAAATGAGGAAATTCGCCGAAGAACTAAATTTACCGCCATAGCTCAAACAGTTAGCAAGCTAAAGTGGCAATGGGCAGGCCATATTGCTTGTCGAACCGATAACCGACGGGGAAGAGAGGTTCTTGAATGCCGACCACAGATCGGAAGATGTAGCGTGGGAAGGCCTCCTACCAGGTGGACAGACGACCTGGTTAAAGCCGAAGGAAGCCGTTGGATGTCGGCGGCTCAGGACCGGCCGTTAAGGAGACATATGCAGGAGGCCTACGTTTAGCCGTGGACGTCTTTCGGCTGAAACTAACGAACTATTATCAAACTGTCTGAAAACTAAACATATTAAAAAAATACCTGGGTACCATCATGAGAACTGTACAGTAATACCATGTTTACCCCGCTTATAAAATACTACTGCTCCGCAAATACGTAGTAGTGATACCTACTTGTATTTCGCAAGAGTAGCTTCTGACCTATGAAGCAAAAGCTAACAAATTAGTGCATAGTAAAGTTACAATGTTGAAATAATAGTACCTTTGCTGGAAAAACGCTTTCTTCCTTTTGGTCTAATAATAACTATTATTGAGTACTACTATAAACCTAGGAAATAGCTGTGCATTAAAGAGATATTTCAAAAAATACTCGGGTTTCCTTATCATCTTTCAGTTATATCATATTCATACCGCTTATAAGATGTGTCTTCTATGCACGTACCTATGTCTGTGAACTATGACAGAAGTATGTTTTAGTAGAAACGAGAAAAATATAAAAAAATTTAAATTACCCCAAACCACGCCCGTAGCATGTCTATCAACTTGTAAATTATCTTTTAATATAATCTTTATTTTAATTAGAAACAGACAAGAGGTAACTGTACACATTGTGTTTCAAAGTAATCAAGAAAATGATTCTCTCATCCGGAAAGGACCCTAAGGCTGTATTAAAAAAACCTTCCTTTTTGTCAGATTATTTTCATATTTCTGCTGAATAAGTTTGCCGTGTTTCGTAATTAGTTATTGTTGCTTTTCGCTACTTCATTTTGGTTTCTTTATCAAGTTATAAAATATTATTGTAAATTAAAAATGCTATAAAGATAATTGTGTAAAGAATATTTATATCTAATAAAAGGAAATTAAAGTCATTTAATTGTGGCCCATTATAATACTCTGCTAACTATACAATTATTTTTATGATGTTCACTCCTATCCAGTGACTTTCTGCATCACTATCGAGATAATTAATTTGTTAGGCCTGTCCGTCCGAAACCATAATTTTTAAATCAAGTTTCTGATGATTGATTGAGTTTCTTAATTGGCAAGCTTTTCTAAATTCCAATCCAAAATCCAAAGCGAATGGTTCTTTAAATCTACCAGTACTATTGCCAAGCTTATTAACTACATGAGTTATTTTGGAAACTCATCTTCAAGCTTATTAACTACATGAGTTATTTTGAAAACTCATCTTCAACATTATTAACTACATGAGTTATTTTGAAAACTCATCTTCAACATTATTAACTACATGAGTTATTTTGAAAACTCATCTTCAACATTATTAACTACATGAGTTATTTTGAAAACTCATTTTCAACATTATTAACTACATGAGTTATTTTGAAAACTCATCTTCAGCATTATTAACTACATGAGTTATTTTGAAAACTCATCTTCTTCATATATAGTTTTGCATCTACTTTTACCTCTCGAAAACCATTTAGATTCCTGAATAAACATCTCTATAAAGAAAAACAATGCTCTCTGTAAGGCATTTATTATAAAAACTGGCTACCATTATCTATAAAAACGGCAAAAAATCATGTTTGTTGTATAGGAGCCCCCCTTAAATATTTTTTATTTTGTTTTTTAGTATTTGTTGTTAAAGCGGCAACAGATATACATCATCTGTGAAAATTTCAACTATCTTACTATGACGGTTCATGAGATACAGCCTCGTGACAGACGGACAGACGGAGAGTGAAGTCTTAATAATAGGGTCGCGTTTGTACAGAACCCTTATAAGATCTTTGAAACATGAGAATGCCTTTAATTTGAAGAAACCACCTCTAAAAGAATGACAAGATCTGTTCTATCAATAGCCAGCAACAAAACTACACTGATACACATTTTACATGCCACTGAAATTTGAACTATCCACCACCAGGACCAGATTACATTACTTAAACTCTGATTTTATGGTTAAAAAGATAAAGTCAAAACCTTTATTTGTTATTTATGGTTTCGACTTTATCTTTTTCATGAACGTCCTGTTTTTAATTTTAATTAAAAATTTCCGAAATTCATTTCATGCATACATATAATGGTTGCATGTGGTAAAATGCCTAATGAAAAATACCTATATATAATTATTCAATACAAATAAATAAAAGTATATGTATATAGGTTCGAAATTTATGTTTACTCATGCTCTGAAAGGACCATCATGCATAGTCAAAAATAGGGTTATAAGTACGTGTTTGCAGAGATTATTACTTTTTTTATTTTAGAAGAAAGATAATAAAAATAAAAAAGGACTTTCTATTTAAAAGCTGACGAAACAATTAAATAGCTTTTTTTTTATTTGGTACAGTGCCATCTGTGATTATTAAACGAACCAATTTCACTATGGGGAAAAAAAATAACTTACTATTTATAAACAACAAAAAACATAACCATTGCTTGTAATTATTCGGAACAGCGCCATCTATGTTTATAAAAGTGAAATAATATTTGCCAAGTAAATTAATTAATTATATTTTATTATCCTCGCATTTGTAGTGTAAAGCACTATGTATCACTCGGGATGAAAGACGATTCCCACCTTGTGTGTTTTAAGGCCCTCAGCTACAATTGGTGAACAATGTACTACCTATATAATATGCTATTGACATACGATACCTAAGTTTACACAGATGTTTTATGATTATTTTTTTTAGAATGAAAACATTTGATACGGCTGAGTAATTTACTACCTATTTTATATCTGTAGAACGGTTAAATTTTATATTACAATTATAGATATAAATTAACAATATCTACATATTTAAAACAGTTGTTATAATACAACAACAAATGGCTGAGGATAAAACAAAGTTAAACAACAATATACAGCGTAATTACAATCACGTAATACAACCTCAACTTACCCACAAAGACCCTTCTCTGACGCACATTGCCTTAAATACAACAAATATTGTAACTGTTTGAGCACTCTTTGAGTTTGTTTGGTTTATGAAGCCAAATAGTTAGAACTGTATTCAATCTTTTTGGTATATATGGACAAGAAAATTAACTTAATTTAATTTAATTTTGTGCTTTACGGAAACATATAAAAAATCGAACAAAAGTCACACAGACTAGTATTCAAACTGTGTAACAATAACTTATTTATCACTTTTAGTAAAAAAAGTGTGACTTTTGTTCGATTTTTTATATATTTCCGTAAAGCACAAAATTAAATTAAATTAAGTTAATTTTCTAGTGATAAATAAGTTATTGTTACACAGTTTGAATACTAGTCAAAAATCATCTTATTTTTAGTATAAAAAAATAAAAAATATATATTTTTAAATACAATTTCTTTTTTAAAAAATTAGATGGTTAGTTACCTAATCACCAAGACTGAAAGAGTATGGTGAGATTCAATAGAATTTGTGTAAGATATACTGCTAAGTTAGCAGAGCCCATCAGACATGTACCTACTTAGGTTACTCCCTGCCAAGGTTTTCTCTAAGGACTACAGTATGGGGTTTTTCAAGAAAGAAGTTATTGGATTTTTGAAGGGTCGGCAACGCGGGAGTGATACCCCTGGTGTTACAAGTGTCCATAGGCCACGGTGACCGCTTACCATCAGGCGGACCGCGTGCCTGTTTGCCAGCTTAGTGATATAAAAAAAAAAGTATCGAAGAGAATATGTTGTTCGGTTGCAAGAAATAAAATATACAAAAAGATTTAACTGAACTTACCATATGCTTCGATCTGAGAGTTGTGGAAGAGAAGAAAGATGAACAGAAGCGCAGCAGTGCGATAGATAGCGAGGCGCCACTCTCGCATTTTACCGGCGCCTCGCCGCGCCCCTTTCGAGTTTCACCGAACAATGTCCTTGAAAATCACTAACATCATTACCTAACGTACACAGCTGATATTGTAAAGTGTCAATTAAAGCGCTAAGTTAAGTGTGTTTTAAATGTCTTCTTAGAATCACAAGCCAATTCAACACTTTCACATGCAAAACTATTTCAAACTCAGTTCAATTTATTACGTGTGAAGAGAAAAGATTTACAAATTACTTTCGCAAAAGAGGGTTCGTTTGTTTGATTTCAATTAACAACAGTTTAGTAGGAAAGCTTTATTCATCCATATTCCATTTTTAAACCAACTGTTCGTTTTTCATCTAGATTCTTTTAACACGTCCTTCATACTGCACTTTAGATTACTTTGAGAACAAAAGTCAGTGCAGTTTATTATGATGTTTTTTTCCATTTTCAAAAGACGAAATCCTTCGTTTCTCCTTCTTTATGAATCTGTAACAAATTAGATAAGTTCGATTAAAATGAAGTTAGTTTTTGTCCCGCAGTAAGGTATAAAAAAGTTACTACTATGAGATATAACAGTAAAATTATTTCCTTATTACGCCATATTATATATTATAAATGTGATGGTAAGGTAATTACATAATTTGACTTGGAGTACATCAATATTAGTTGTATATGTGTAGTCACGATTTTTATTTGCCGAAGGGATAAATCAGTGGCTGAAAATAAACACATGACATACATTTTAGTCCTGCGTGAAAGGGGGCGAATAGTGTATCTGAACTAATGTGGCTTTATATATGTTCCATAAGTAATAAACGCCAGCTTTATATATGTATCATAAGTCATAAACACCAGATTTATATAGGTTACATAAGTCATAAACATCAGCTTTGTATATGTTAAATAAGTCATAAACACCAGCTATAAATATGTTACATAAGTCATAAATCTGGTGTTATATATGTTACATACGTCATAAACACCAGTTTTATATAGATTACATAAGTCATAAACAACAGCTTTATATATGTTACATAAGCCATAAACACCAGCTATAAATATGTTACATAAGTCATAAACACCAGCTTTATAATAATATGCGGTAGAATTAAAAATCGAAATACAGAATTATATAACCCCTTTGCCAATTCTAGAAAATTATAAGCAATAAGTCAGAATTGGACACGGGAATAGTTACGTAATAGTATTACCCTTACTAACTTTATACGTATTATAATATCAGCGCAGTCTATATAATACTATAAGTGTCCGATACAGGTTTTCACTGAGGGCAAATTCACCGTAGAATTACGGCTAGGTCTTGAATTATGTTAGCAAAAAACGTTATTAACTATTCGAAATGCGATAAATTGTATACTGACAGCACAAATAAATAGTTACAGAACGGGCGGTACATACGAAGCGCGCTAAGCTCTTCCGTCAAAACCGTCGTACAGGCGTACTTAAAAATTTAAATTTATGAAGTTTATGTCCACACATTTAACCAGCGATATAATTACAGTGAAAGACCAATAAAAGTAGTACTTATATAATAGACTTGTTAACATTTGTCGTTATAAATGCTCAAAAGTAAACTACGACATCTCTTGCAACGCATGGACAACAATACAATTATTTAGTGTCGCTACGCTAACCCGAGAATATTATCATAACCCAAGATATTGTTCCTGTCATTTTGTACAAGCAGTTATAACTTTGACGTTTGTGATGTCAAACAGTATAAACCCTTTACAAGGATAATAAATTAGAAACGCTTTTGGTGACACCATGAGTAATTTTCAGACAAGTTATCGTCAGCACGCTTACATTGCCATTCAAATTTGAAAGACCGTCTTGTAATAGACAATGATTTATTTTTTCTCTCCCGTCCTATTATATCGGTTTTCATAAAAAACGGTCAGCTAATTATAAAGGTTTTGGTTAGCTCCAAAACGTATTTCATCAATAAAAAAGTGACTTGTTGACTTGCTTCTAGTAGTTAGCAAATATAACTAAATTCATCAGCAAGTTATGTGACATTTAAAATAATTTTGCCGAGAAATAATTTTGATTTGCTAATCATACAAAAAGTACCAAGTTACATAGGCGCGATTTGATTCCGTCGACCGTCGGCCGCTGTGGCGGTACTCTTTGCTTGGATCACGCGCTGTTTATAAATACAACTTAACTGATGGTTGCAATTGTAAACAAATACATTATCAAGCTGACTAAATAGCTGCTTATTTTCTGATACTTTTCCTGTCCTTGTTTGATCGAATAAGAAATTCACATTGTAAACCGGAGGTAGGGTGGGAGGTTTCAAAAACTAAAATAGTATTTAATAACTTTGACGATTTAAAAGTGTTAGTTAAAACATTATTTTAATAAAAAGAGTTTGAGTTAGTTTTAGTTTAGTCCAGTTACTTACAAATAAATGGACAGGACAGATTATAGCCGCGATCAAAGCACAAGTGTGACGCCTAACGTGAGCATCGGCATTTTTACATGTAAGTATTTATTTCACAAAATAATAGCAATCTTGGTTAAAACTTGCAACATAAGATTAGTTTTGTTATCTTTATACTTAAATCCTGCTTAAGAAATAAGATTTTTCTTAGATATCTTATATCCAATGAAATAGGGTATTTTAAAGGATGTCACAAAACCAGTAAATCGCGGCACTACGTACATAAAATCAAGTATACCTACCGTACCTTATGTATGTATTTATTTTGTGACAGTGTCTAGTTAATGCCTAGATGAAGCGTGTCGATAGCGCCTGCCCATCAAGTTACCGCCCGCTGATAATTACAGTTCACAACTAACTGTTAGTATGGTTAGCCCGACAGAATTTAATTTCCTGAAACACCGTTCAACTTTCACATTCAACAGCAACAATTTGATTAATTCAATTTGTATTTAATTGATCTCATCAGTGTGCAATGCTGCATATACTCGTTTAAAGATATTAGGAACTAGATTTTGCCAGCGGCTCCGCCCGCTTTAAATTTGGTTATCGGCGTGGGATTTCCTACGGCAACTCCATGGCTGTACTAAAGACGTTTGTCAAGTAAAGCTGTAGCTATAGTTCATTCAAGTGGAATTCGGTTATAGTTATTCCCGCGGGAACTTTTGATTTTAGAGAATAAAAAGTAGCCTGTGTCCTTCTCCGTATCTTCAACTATCTTTGTGCAAAATTTGAGATCAATTGAATGTTTCGTTGCGACAGGATTGAGTAATATACGTTAAAGTTATTCCCGCGGTCACTTTAGAATTTTCCGGGTTGAAAAATAGCCTATATCCTTTCCAGGACCTAACCTATACGCATGCCAAGTTTCATCCCGATCCGTCCAGTGGTTGTAGCGTGATTGAGTAACAAACATCCAAATTATCGCATTTATAATATTAGTAAAGTCAAAGTCAAAGTCAAAATGGTTTATTTAAATAAGGATTTTACAATCACTTTTGAATCGTCAAAGTTATAAAATATTATTTTTTGAACCCTCCCACCTTCCCGCCGGTTCACAATGTTGTTGATTTCTACCGAGAAGAATCCGGCAAGAAACTCGATAGTTACTCTTTTAAAAACACTATCAATAATACAAATAAACTAAAATACAATTAATGTTTTAAATAAAAAAAATTTTAGTCGTACAATTTTATGTTATTTCCATTTTAATTTGGTTTACCTATGCATCCTGTAATTGAGCATCATCAGTCCCAAGGATTTTTATCATTTACATAGTCTGAAATATTGTAGTATGCCTTTTTACAAAGTACCTGCTTGATTAGAGATTTAAATTTACTTATTGATAGATTTTGAATTTTATTGGGAACTTTGTTGTAAAAGTGTATACATTGCCCCATAAAAGAGTGTCTTATTTTATGTAGATGTGTATCATGCACCAAAAGCTTATTATTACTTCTAGTATTTACTTTGTGAACGTCACTTTTCTTGCTGAAACTATTGATATTTTTATGTACATATAAAAGATTTTCATATATGTACTGCGACACTAAAGTTAAAATTTTTACTTCCCTAAACCTATCCCTCAGAGATATCCTAGATCCTAAATTATAAATAGCACGAATTGCCCTTTTTGGTAACAATAATATTATTTTTACATCAGCAGCGCTACCCCGCAATAGGATACCATATGTCATTAAACTATGGAAATAGCTAAAATATACTATTATTGCAGTGTCGACATCGGTCAATTGTCTTATTTTCTTGATCGCATACACAGCAGAGCTAAGTTTTTTGGCTAGGTTATGAATATGAGGACCCCATTGAAGTTTGGAGTCCAGCGTTATGCCAAGAAAGACTGTTGAATTAACAAGTTCTAATTGCTCGCCATTAATATTAATACATGTCTGTCTCTGACTAGCATTTGGTAATGTAAATTTAACACATTTGGTTTTTTTTCATTAAGTAACAAATTATTAGCGTTAAACCAATTTACAATTTTAGAAAGGGCATTATTTAATTCATTATAATATGTCTGTCGTTTCTTAACTTTAAAAAGCAAAGAGGTGTCATCAGCAAATAAGACAATGTCATGGTTTTTAACATTATATGAAAGATCATTAATGTAAATAAGAAATAGAAAAGGACCTAAAATTGAGCCCTGAGGGACACCCATAGTGACTGCTGATCCCGGAGATCTTTCACCGTTGACATCTATTTTCTGTACTCTCCTACTCATATAGGATGTCAAAAGGTCGATAGCTTTGCCTCTAATACTATAGTGATGTAGCTTCCTGATGAGATTTTCATGTTGAACACAGTCAAATGCCTTAGATAAATCACAAAACACTCCAAGGGCGTCATGCGAATCCTCCCAGGCGTTATATATATTTTTTAATAGTGCCACTCCTGCATCGGTTGTGGAACGGCCTTTCATAAAGCCAAACTGTTTACTACTAAGTAGCTCATTAATACAGAAATGGCTTAACATTTGACAAAGTATGATTTTTTCAAAAACTTTACTGAGTATAGGTAGTATTGAAATAAGCCGAAAATTATTAGGATCTGTTGAACTACCTGATTTAAAAAGAGGTATAACTTTTCTAAGTTTCATCTCATCAGGAAACACACCACTATCAACACAACTATTAAAAATAATGGCTAAGGGTTGTGCTACAACATGAATAATTGAGTTTATAGTTTTTACAGAAAGTCCCCAAAGGTCTGTGGTGTTTTTAATTTCTAATATTTTACATGTATTAATGATATCCGTAGGACTAATGTTTTTAAATACAAAGAGAACGTTACATTCAGGAACACTAGTTTTTAATAATTTTTCTGCCAGGATTGGACTTGAGTTTAGATGTTCAGTTGTTTTGAATAGAATATAAAACTAGCATCATCTACTCAAAGTCCTGACAAGAATTCCTAGCTTTACCAGTTTCATTATTTATTATGTTCCATGTAGTTTTTATTTTATTTGTTGAATTTTTTACTTTATGTCTGAGGTGAATTGCTTTTGCAACAAGACAGACCTTTTTAAAGGTTTTTGAGTATTTTTTTAAATATTCCCTAAATATTTGGCTATTATTATATGTTTTTTCTTTATATAATTCATACAGTTTACGCCTACTTTTATGAATGAAAAAAATGACTTGCCCTCAGATTAAAATTACCTACAAGAACCCGACTAATTTTCCCCTCTTCCTGAATGAAATGTTAACCAATTTTCTTGCCTACAATTTCATACTATTACACCTAAAATATTGCAAACTAAAACTATTACATAATTTATAATATCATTTACTACTAATTTTATTACCTTATAAGTTTATCGGTACATATTGTATACTCTTTAGCATCGAATTATTGTATTATTACTTTAAATAGAAGTTCTTGCTAGCTATTTTTGACAGAAATTAACATTGTTTACATTGTATTGACGATTCAAAACCTATTTGAATAAATATTGTTTGATTTGATTTGATTGCAAATATCTGGAATAAACTGACAGTTTAGTAGGCATATTCAAAACGTGGCTGTATAGCTCAGACATGGCATTTTCGCAAGAAAAAAATAAAGAAAAGAAATTGCCTCTAGGGACTAATGACGCATTTTAGTCCCGCTACGTTGTGCTCTAATGACACACTTTTCGAGCATAAGAAATGAAATAGTAGGTTTTGTCACAAGTGACCAAAATAATGTGTTGAGGGCGAAAGCGATTGTTAAATCCAGAGCGAAGTGAAGGATTCAAGAGTAGAATCTGGAGTGTGGCGAGGGATTCTGGAGTAGAATCTAAAACGTAGCGAGGGATTAAAAGTACGTCGCTCGAGGTTAAATAATTTCGGTACCGTTTGTTACTCTCGATTTGTTTGGAAGTGAATTGTTTATGACAGTTTCTACGTTTTATTGCAGACTTTATATTTTACTTTCACTGCTAGAACTCTACTTTTATTCAAGTTGTGTGAACCAAATTAAAATTGTCTGTAATATTTTGATCAAAAGTAATAAAATGTAAAGAGGAAGTCTCCGCGTTTTTTGTTATTTTCTTAACCAATGCCGCGTCGGCAGGCGTTCCTTTTTTTTACCGGTCGAACTTTTGTTTCGTTTCCTCGAAGCGAATTGCGTTCAAACTTTTTAATTAAATACTCTCTCTTTCTTTCGAATAGATGGGATGAAATAGAATATTTCGTAGCGAGTACAAAATGACGCTTTTTCTTACCCGAGGGAAAAAATCGAAAGCTTTTAGTCCGAAGGAAAGAAAAGCCATTTTGCACTCGGTACGAACGTTAATTTTTCTACTACCAGAAAGTCCAATGAAGTATTAAAAAAAAGAAGAATCGACATGTTTGCTCGCCAAAATATATGTCTTTTGATAGAATAATTGATAGGCGCGGCACGAAGCGGCCAGCATCATTCTCGCCGACCTATTGGCCTTCCGCTGGCGACGTCAAATTTTTCTTTTACGGCCGCGCTAAAATATAACTGGCCACATCGAGAAAGAAAAGCAATTTCATAAGGTTTTTCGAACTGACCTGGAAGTTATTTCACACTGATCTCAAAAAGTTCGATTTTCAAAACTGAGTATGTAACTTTGAAATATTTTTTTTATGATAGAAGAAAAAAATTTGGAAAATCCAAAAGTGCACGCCTCATAGCGGTCATTCACATTTAAAAAAAAAATCTAAAACAAAAACTCAAGTTTTTTAAATTAAAAAACAAATAAGGTGAGGAAAAAATATACTATAAAATAAAAATAAAAAATATATATATAGATATACAGTATACAGTGGTATTATTAGTTTTTTATAAATTATAATTAAACGACAGTACTTAGAACGCTAATATTAACTAGGAATCAGCGCAGTGTAATACTTTATATATTAAAAACAAAAGTATTCCGGTAAGATGAATTTTTCGACCAATTTCTCTGCCACATACATGGTCACATAAACACAGACTCACGGACGTCCAAGAATGATTAGTTTTAATGTTATTATTTATTATATTAAACAAATTAATTGTTTATAAAATGTACCATATGTGCTAGACAGATTATTTAACTTCATATTAGTGCACTCATATTATCCTGTAAGTGTTATATTAAAAAAAAAAACGACATTTAAGTTTCGAAAAACTGGGTTTTTTGACATGTCGAGAGTAGAGCACTACCTCACCGCTCCGCTTATGAGGCGTGCAATAATTTAATGTTCTTTTCCGTCTATACCTTTATTGCTATGCCTGAAATCTAGTCAATGTGATGTTCCGTTACGAAATATGTATAACAAATAAACTTTTATATATTAGTAAAGTTAAGTTTGACCTAAAGTCGTCACAGCTAGCTAGCTCACCTCATTGCGTGCTGAAACAACATTGACATGTCGAGACTGTTGAGTCACCTTTGATATTCAAAATTTATATATGAGTGGTGCCAATGACAGAGGACATAGCGTGGAACTAATAAATAGCAATTTTATACTCACCATAGTGTGGGTGGTGTGTTAAATATAATAGCGTTTGCTGACTCTTATAGCTTTCTATACACAATGGTGCTTAAATAAAGGAAAAATCTATAAAAGTCATAACATTGATACTTATATGGACATAATACGATTTCAAGCACAGGGAAATCGATGTTTTTGTATGTACAAAAGAATGCCTTATTGAAAAAATGTACGATTGATTGATAATAATCCAATCCAAATATGTATTTGTTAAACAAACAGCTAGGAAATTTTGGTATATTTTATGTAAGGAACTATCTAAGTATTTAAGTTTGTTAGATTTTATTTTGAAAGGAGTTTAAAAAATAATTGTGTTGCCCACTTTATTTCCTCAATCGTGTGATGCGTATATGAAAGGACCTTCTATTTTTTTTTCTCTTTTTAAAACACTATTCAAATCATGTCAGAACTAGATCTTAAAAAAAAGCGTCGAACTTAAAAAAGTGAGATTAGTAAGTCTTAGAGACTAAGAAAACATGTGAGGAAGGTCTACATGCAACGGTGGACGTCTGGATGAGACAGACAGATTTCACGACGTAACTCAAAAAAAAGTTAGCAAGCTGAATAGGCAATGGGCATCATCGCTCGTTGAACCAATAACCGATGGGGAAGAAAGGTTTTCGAGTGGCGATCACGGATCGGAAGACGCAGCATTGAACAACCTCCTATCAGGTAAAGAGTAACAAAACTAAGAATTTTATACAAAGGTACATATAAAAAAAAAAAAAATTATTTTTTGAAGTGATTTATGTTTCTCAAACTCCTTATATCAAGATTGTAAATACGAAACAAAAATACAACAAAACGATTCAAATTTTAATGCTACTAATTAAATGGTAACTATTCCTGAATAGAAAAATGATTAATGTTGAAACTAGCATAAGTTCATTGACTATTACTGAAAACACGATAAAAACAATCCAACACTTACAAAGCTAACAGGTTTTTAAGTTTATTTAATGCCTAGATGTTGCGTGGTGATACCGCCTCCACCAGTCAAGTTACCACCCGCTGATAATCACAATTCATAACGACCAACAAAAAGGGTAGTTTGCACGTCAGAATGTTATTTATACATACTAGTAGTTCATCAACATATTTATACATTTGCGATTACTATATTACATTTTATATTTGCCGTTTAGTAATCGCAGGTCAGAATAGCGTTATACTTTAAATTAATAAAGATATCTAATATTATACTATTAAAGACTTAGACAAAGTAAACTATAGACTTGACAAGTAAATATAATACAAAGTTTGAACTTGATGCTTAAATTCGATTTTCTATTATGACTGACATATAAATATATATTTTCTTGTCTTTGTAACACTTTCGGTCTATTATGTTTGCCACAGACAAAAACAAGTCGTATTTATTTAACACATTATAATCTGCGATATATTAGCTAATGTATTGGTGAGTTTTCTTTGGGGAGTTTTAAATTTTCAGGGATAAAAAGTAGCCTTTGTACTTCTATATCAATCTATATTTTCATACTTGAAAACTTTAAAAAAACAAGCAATGTACATCATAATGATTGATGTCGAGTATAGAATGTTATTAAACAAAAACCGCCGGGACACAAACTTTTTTATATTGTCAAGATGAGTATTAACATTTTAAAAGTATTCCATCTTGAGTTTTTATTGGCACCATTTTTCACAGTGAGGACTTCCTATATAACCTTTAATATGGACTTAAGACCTAATAGGAAAAAAATTATAATGACGATAATCCTATTCTACTAATATTATGAATCTGAAAGTTAAGATGTCTGAATGTTTGTTACGCAATCACGATTCACCAACTGAACGACTCGGGATGACACTTGGTACTCATATAGGTTAGGTCCTAGAATAGGACATAAGCTACATATTATCTCGAAAAATTCAAAAGTTTCTACGGGAATAACTATAACCGAGCTTCTAGAGAACTAGTGCTGCAGCTATAGCAAACTTCAGTAGTATTATTAAGGAGTTAACGTAGAAATTCCACGCCGATAACCGAATTAAGGGCGGGTGGAGCCGCTGGAAAAATTATGGTACGGTATAACATTTTTATTTACGCTCATACTTTGAATTGCAAATTATGAACTTAAAAAATTATTTAATTGCATACTGTATATATATTTTTTTTATTTAAAATAAAGTTATTTCAAACAAATGTTTTTTTTTATAAGAGCTATGCTATAAAATAAACGGTTTTATCATTATAGTACAGTATACCCTATAGGTATGTAAACATATATATTGACTATGAAATTATTTATGTTTCATTTCATGATAACTTTTACTGATTTCGACGAACAAATCACACAAAATCTTCTGCACAAAATTAGATACAGTTTTCACAGTATTGCTGAAAATCTTACTTGAAATATAAAGCCATCTAGAAGCCGAGTTATTCAGGAGTTGCTGCATGAATCTTAACGCCCATATACGAATTTAGCGCGGGTGGAGCTGCGAGCAAAAGTTATGACCACTAAAAAAATTCAATAATAACATCATGTTTGCCACCATGACAGCAGATTTATTTTTTCAAACATGCCGCACTTGTAATGCATACAATTATCTGCAAAGGGCACTTGGATGACTTTTTCTCATTAAGGTATCGTCATGTGTCTCCCTATATTTAACTTGAAACTGAAATGAATAGGTTCGTTTCGTGCTTTCATTTTCATTCAATGGTTCCTTTCAGAGTGACTTGTTAATTGCGTCCTACTGATAGAACCCATTCATTTATACTTTGGAACCCCGTTTTTAATTAGAAAACATACTTTTGATGACACGTTACAGTGTAGCCAATTACGACCTACTTATAGAACGTTGGAACTACGATTTTAATAAGAAAATATTCTTTTAACAGACTTACTGATACAACACATTCATTCATACGTTGGAACTTAATTTTTAAGTAGAAAACGTACTTTTCATGACATGTCACAGTGTGGCTAATTACTTCCAACTGATAGAACACAGTCATTCATATTATGTTGCAACTACGTTTTTAATAAGAAAACATTCTTTTAACAGACTATGTGACGGTGTAGCTAACTATGTACTACATATAGAATACAAGTATTCAAACTTTGGAACCCTGTTTTTAAACCCAAACTTCAACTTAAACTTTTTTATTCAAATATACTTTTAAACACCACTTTTGAATCGTCATTTTAATTATTAATTGAAAAATTACTTTAATTAGAAATTTTATCCATAAAACATACTTTTACATGACATGTTACAGCAAAACGTATAAAGATTGCCATATAGAGGAATTGGGAAGAAAATATATTGAAAATAAATACGCCATTTATTTTCTTCTTTTATTTTGTTTTACTTTTCGGTTCAATGGAGATAAAAAAGATCGCCTGATACGAAAAAATTTACGGTAAAAAAATACTCAAGTATTTCCATGCCGCCTTTAAATTTCATACATACTTTACAAATGTATTGTCACGTTAAAGTTGGAACAGAACTGGAAATGTGTGATTTTCCCGATTTTTTAAATATAATATTTAGTGAAAAAACATTTTTTTTTTTCAAGATTACAGGTCAACAGCATTTCCCTCATATGAAGTTATACCACATCCATTGCTAAATTTGTATAACTGACTCAGAGCGGCCTCCGGAGCCTGCTGGTAACTCCGCAATGCGGACCTACACAGAGACTTTGAGCTCCCTACAATTCCCCAGTATCGTGAAGACCTGGCAGTCCGCTTTTCGAGCGTATAAAAAATTACCTGAATCGATTAATTGTGCATTCCACAACGTATCATCTCCCCGACCGACCTCGGCCTCAACGACCTGCCCTAATAAGGCTTCTCCCCTAACACGACGGCGACGTCCCCGGTTTCGTCGGCGACTGCAAGGATACACGAGGTATCAAATGGTGCACTCTCAATCGCAACCAAAACCGTGTAACGGGGAACTCCCCTCCTGGCACTGACACACCTTCGGGTTCGAGGCTCACGCTGGTCGAAGGGACGCCCAAGCCGAGGCTACCCCCGTGGAGGCCCTTGAGCGTTGGGCGCTATATATGGGCTGAGACTCCTTAGAGTCTCGCCCCAAAAAGCCCGGTGAAGCAGTAATGGCTGCAACAGCCAACTGCATAGTCAGCTCAGAAAAAAAAAAGTATAACTGTCCATTACATAATCCTTATATGTATATAGCCTTCAAACAATATTAAAATATATACATGACCCATCAGAATAAAAAATAAATATCTTTATACCTATATACAGGCATTAGTTTAATGTGAATCCAAATCAGGTTTTTTCCATACAAACCTCAGTGCATTATAGTACCGCAGCCTGCAAACGCAGCATAACCGGGCGACCGTAGACGAGGCATAGCCGAGGCCCGCATCACAGAGTCCGGCTATGCTCTGTTGTGGCCAAGGCTTGTATAGTGCTTTTCTCAAACATTCGTGTAAAAAAACAATTATATTGACAACTGTAGTAAAAATAATAAAAATAGTTAGGTAAGGCCATTTTGCCACCTATTCGCCGCGTTCAGATGACGATTTCTTTTTTTACTTTTTTGAATTAATTTAATGGCGCATTATCTTTGTTGTGTCAGCCCGAACTTTAAATAAAACTTGATGAGTTATTTCTTTAGTTATCAACGTTTGGATTTCAAAAGGTTTGTTCCATTTTCAAATTTCATATTTGACCGCTCGTCGCATATCGTAGCATGTTTGAGAAAAATCCATATCTATAAACATTTTGCTGATTTAAATGCGTTATAATCATATATTGCTATTCAATATTCATCACAGTCACAAAATGCACATTCATTCATGAAGTGTCAGGGAATTATGAAATAACTAGTTTTTATTGATTTTATCTATTTATTTTATTCAATACTTTTGAAGTGAAAACTTCTTTAGCGGCGTTGTGCACTTTTTTCGGTATGGGTAAAAAATGATAAACTCGCGTCAGGTCACGTGTCCTAATCGTGGAAATTCGTAAGACGGAAACCGTAATGCCACGCCTATTATAATTTTTATTTTTAGTATTCGCGATTATGAGTAGTACAGGGAGGTTTGATATGGAATTTAAATTCTATGAGAGATTGCAATGTCAACTATACTACGTCAAAAAAGTAAATAAACAAACATTATTATTTCTTGACAACGTCAAAGACATGTCTTGTGACATATTTGAGTGTTAAGCGCGAATCGTGTGTAAAGGTTTTCACTTCTGCCGGCACTCCCGGAGTGCAACTCGTTTTTTATTTTTTTTTATAATACTTTGGCATTTTATGGATTAAAGCGCTTAATGAAAATAACACATTTTGTTTAGCAAAATGTCTTTAGTTAAAGAAATAAATTGTAACGCAGTTTGTATAAAAACAAGATGCACGCCCTTTAAATTTTTCGTTCTAATTTTTTTTCAGAAAGAACATCAAAAATATAGTGGTCAACATTTTTAAGTCGAATTTTTAATTCCTTCATCATATAAAGTCGTGTAGCTACCTTCATAAACTGGAATAAAATAATTTTGCAGTTGTGCGGCCCCTCTGTTATTTATTTCGATTACATAATTCCCCATAAGCCAAAGCATCGACGCCATAGGCACGTAATACCGTCATTTGTAACAATTTATTTGTAATATATTAAGGAATTTACTTTTTCCGTTGAATTCGGAGTGCAGAAAGCGTGGTTTTGACTAATAATAATAAATAATTAAATAAATGAATAAATAATCTTAAGCATAATAATCTTCCAGCAGTGTTTCACTTTAATACAATAGGTTTTTTTTATATACTATGTTAGATACTAGTTTGGTTAGTACTGATCTGGCTTAAGGGTTTATTTAATTATTATTTAAGTATGTAATTGATTCCAAAAAATGTATTTTTTTGGGTATATAAAACTATCGTGTCACTGATTGACTGACAAAATCAACACCAAAGATAATACGGATGAATTTGCGGTGTAGCTTTATGGTAAGTAGTGAAGACGAGCACTAAGAATGGAATACTAAAAATTTCCACTTAAAGAGGTGGAAAATTAGGGTTTGAGGTTAGCAAAAAACATTGAATACCTCAAAAACTAAATCCATAGTTTGGCGCTTAGAAATAGATACCTTAATTCTCCTAAGAAAATAATTTTTTTGGGTCTTTAAATTTAATTTTTTTTATATCAGTAAGGTGACAAACAAACTAACAGTACGTCTGATGGTAAGCGGTCAACGCAGCCTATGGATGCTTGCAACATTGGAGAGGTCACTCGCGCGTTGCTTAGCTTTTAAAAATCTAATAACTTCTGTAAACATAAAACGGGATTAAACGCGTCGTTATTTGGCAAAATACCTTTTACCCGACGTTTCGGCTTCAAGTGGAGGTGTCCTGTTGTTCCCTACGGCTGGATTCCATGCAGGCGACAGTTTGTATTTATACTCACAATTGAAGTTCTTATGTTTTTTTTTTAATTTCAATCATTTCGCGTACCAGTCTACTGTAATATTAGGGTTCGGAATACAAAACATTAGGCTGGTGCAGCTCAATCTACTGCTTGGAATTTGAGTAAGTCAGATGTTCCGCCATAGCTGATTTTGTCGTCTGGCAATTCTTTACAGTAGCAATATGTTTTTTGACATTGTCCGCAATTGTGCTTTTGGTCTGGCCAATGTAAGAACTGCCGTAGCTGCAGTCAATTTTGTAGGCACCTGGTGTATGGTACGGGATTACGTCATTTGGCGTGCGTTCAATTTTGGAGAACGGAATATATACCGTCTTAATAGAGAATTTACTCAAAAGCGATCCAATTTTATACCTTACTCCTTTGATTTAGGGCATGAACGTTGGCTGTCTGCTAACCTCTGGATTCTTCGTACATGTGACGGCGGACTGAACTTCTTCTACTCGTTGAGTGCCTGCTAAACGTGTGCCTGCTCAGTATCTTAATGTTCAGGGTCAGAAAGGTCATGAGCTCAGTTAGTCAGAGACGTCACAACTGATTGTAGGTGACGCGGGTGATAATGCGAGGAGGCTTTCAGGTATCTGTCCGTGTGTGTGCCATCTTCCCTTACATTCAATGTACCATCTAAGAATGCCAGTGAACGTTCATTTTCCATTTCATATGTAAAACGTTTTTTGTTATGAATGGAGTTAAGGTGATCTCTCTGTTCTACTTCCTGCCTGGTTCCTTTAATTAAGCAGAACACGTCATCAACATAGCTCTTTCGAAGTCGAACGTTTTTTTTTGAAATTAGTAATTAAACGTGAAAATTTCAAAACTTACAATAACTTCGTTTTTAAAAAACCCAATTTTAACTACCAATGACTTTAAAAAGAACCAAAAAAGGGTAGGGGTCTACTTAAAAAACCTCCGTGCAGTGTTCGATTACGTTGTCTCGGTGCAACATAATGACTTAATCATTGGCACATGGTAGCTGGAGGCACAGACTTTTCCCACACACAGTCCCAATAACCAATTTTGCCATTGGTGAAACCGCAGAATAAAAATAGTCACTCCATAAAACTATACATTAAATAAAATCTTAACAAAAAAACCTCACAATCTCTTAATCTCGCTAAAAAGCAAAATAGCCCGTGCAGTAGTCAATGCCATCTGGTTCCAAACTAAGCAAAGCTTACATACTATTTTTTTGTAAACACCTCCGTCCAAAAAACACCAAGACTCGTGATTAACACAAATGTTCATTAAGTAAACGTTAGTCTGGGGCTCGAACCCGCACCCTCTTAGATCGGAAGGCACATACTGCTACCAGTAGAGCCACGGAGAAGACAATAATAATTCGCAATCTTTGTAATACATATTTGTTGTGAAATTTAATTGGTAAATCATTAATTTGTTTAACGTATACCGACATCGACATAAATAACTAAATCTCATTATTATGTAATAGAATTATATAATTTAATTTGCTTATTAATCCTAGAGCTTGTTAATTATGCTCAGCTCCTAATGAAGCTACATTCATTTAAAGCAACATTTTTTCAATCATAAATTAATAAGTTACGTCTGGAAACTTTGAGCGAGAATTAAGAGATTTTCAGAGTTTGGAAGTTATTAATTTATGATAAAGTATAGAAATTAAAGTGTATCGTTAATAGAAATTTCTATTTTAGTTAGTCTTTTCAAATTATTACGAAAACATTTTGTTAAACTTACAATATTACATTAAATACACATCTCCAAGTATTTTTTTCTATAACTTTATACAGTTCAACCGACCAATCGATATTTGTAGACGAATATTGCTCAATTTAAGTTTAAAAATTATTTCTCTTGACGATTCAGAAGTGTTCTTAGAAACTCATTTGAATTAAAAGATTTTGAACTTTGTTTGAAAATTTTCATAAAAATAAATAAATAATTAATTAAATAAAAAAATCGACAGAATAACATTAAGAGCTAAACAGAATTAAAACATACCAAATTATTTAACTATAAGTTTCTGTTTAGTTCTTAATGTTTCTCCAGTCAGGTTTTTTATTTATTTAATTATTTATTTTTATTCACAGCTTTTTAGTGTTATTATTTATTATTGATATATTTTATTTTTACTCGCGCTAGACTATTTATTATAAGTGTTAAATATATATCTTCGTATTCTACCTTTTAAGCCCTTTATTTTAATACCTAACTCGAGGGTCTTCAAACAAAATTTATAGCCCGCACATTAACGAGGACAAAATCCGCCATTTTGATTTTTTAAGAATTTTACATACCCAGTGTCGCTCTCACAATTAAAGCTAATCTAACGACACGTCTAAAGATAAAGCCCATAAAGCCGTGTAGGCTTCTATGTGTTATATGTGAGCACTACATATATAGTTTACGTATATTAAAGTTGATGTGTGCCTTAAATGGCTTTGAGCAAGTTAACACAAAGAATTTTCGGTGTATATTTTTAAAACACAATGTTACCGCACATAATAATATAATTCCGACGAGTTTGCATCCATTTTAAAATAATCTTAGATGTCTCATGTTAACCAACCTACAATTCTGTAACTAATGTATGAAAAAAAAATTTTTTTTAGCAGTAGCTATTTAGTTAATATTTTTTTTTTTATATTGAATATTCTTTTCGTGGTTATAATGTATTTTTACTAACAAATAACAATAATAAATATTTTTTAACATTACACACAGCGCTATCTGATCCCAAACTAAGCAAAGCTTGTACCAACATGTACAATGGATACCTGACAACGGATACAAATACATAATTATATAGATATAAATACTTTTTTGTAAATAAATACATACTACACTATACAAATACCTAATTTACTATGACCTTTCTTAATGAATAGAAACCTTATATTATCGGTACATTTTATTCATATTAAAAGTAACTAAAACTAGGGAAAAGTTATGAAACTGTCACTGAAAATACAGCATTCAAATTATTATAAAACCAAGCCAATACTGTAATATTGAAGCAATATTCAAAGTTTCTGAAACTCAATATTGAAGTAGATAACCTCAGTATTCAATAAAGAAGATTTTCCGTTACTGGGATCGGAAATAGCCAGTTGCACTGCTGAAGCTAAATATTAAGTGACAGAGACGGCGGAGCGCGCAGCAGTTCGTACAAGTTATAACTTCAATAAGCCAAGACTAAGACCAGGTGTAACATTTTCATTCCGCGCGAGACTCCTTGCATAGGAATTGGATGATTGGTTTCAAATAGCATTTGAATATCTAGTACGTAATTCACTTGCAATTGCTTGTTTTTCTTTATTGATATGTCTAAGATTATTATTTTAATTGTAAAATACCTGGATATTACAAAGATGAAAGATGCATTCTTAAAATAATTCTCAATGTACAGATGTCTTAAGGCACTGGATAAGGTCATGATACTGTCAGTTATTTAAATGTTTCCTAAGCTCATAATACCTGTTATTTAATATTTGGACATATGTATTAAAATTCTTAATGTATTATTCTCAAATTATTTCAGAATAATATTAATAATCCAATAGGTCATAACATTTCCAGTAGGTTATTTTTTGCGAGTAATGTACTGACCACAGAGAAATGCCTCTCGGGTGCGGTCCGATTTTTCGTGCGCTAAGCGCGGTCCTAGTAACAATGGTATAAAGCAGGTACTATTAACTTAAGTAAGCACAAATCTCAGAGTAAAAACAATAACAACAAAAAGTGATTATCCGGTTAATTATGACATCTACCTTTGTAAAAACCTATCGTAAGATCGTTTGAAAAGAGCGACAGCTGGAGAGTTTCTTTCGCCGTTTCTTCTCCCCAGAACGCCATCTTGATTCCGAAACGGTAGTAGTTTATGAATTCCTTGCATATTATACTGACGTCAAAAAAGTGATATTGTATCCTGTTTTTGAGAAATAAACTATTTGAATTTGACAGATGACGCTGAATTAATAAATAGATCGCTTAATTTGGGAAATTACAAAATTTTTATAATCATTGTATTCTATTGCACAAAATTTGTCTTCGTAAATAGCTATTTGGCGTATTAATTGACATATTATTGACTGTTTGTTTATTAAGAAATAACAAAGAGAATAATATCTACAGTACTATACACCTCTTGTTTGTTTATTTTTATAGAAAAAAATAAGGGGGATCTTATACACACAATGTTTCATAAATATACGGTAGCCTAAACACTAAGGCTGGGGATATATTCAAGAAAGTTAAACAAAAACATTCTAGCATTTATGGGTTCAACCAAAAGATACGGGTAGTTAATGCCTAGAGAGGTTTCGTGCCGATAACGCCTCCGCCCGTCACGTTACAGACCGATAGTAATTACAGTCTACAACTACTCACAGTCAATGTAGTTCGCACGTAAAAATGTAATTTGTAATTCTATTAATCGTTTTAATATATTAATTTGATCGGTAATTTATAGAGCCTTCGTTTTATGAAAATGTAAGTTGTTTATACAGAATCATTATTATGTTGTTTTTATTTTTTAAAGTGTTAGACCACTTCTATTTTCCTACAATAAAATTGGTTAAAATAGATTTCAGGTTTAATTCCTGCCAGTATAGGTTTCTTTGGTTTATTTTTGCATACGATACAATATGTACATGCTGAACGCTTGTGTATATTATTTTAAATAAATAAATAATTATTTTTAGAATTTTCTCACAGCGCCCCAAATTAAGCAATGCTTGTGTTATGGATACCAGACAACGGATACAAATACATAAATACACCCAGACTCAAGACAAACACAAATGTTTATTACATAAATGTTTTCCAGTGCCAGAATCGAACCCACACCCTCTGCCCACACTACCAACTAGGCTGCGAGGATTATTTATTTATTTTTTTCGGAAAATACGGAAGACTGGAGGCAACACCTTTTATATATAAAACGAGCTCCGGGTTGAGGTTTTCCTGAGAGAGTGAAGTAATTAGATTTCTAAATTTTCATCCCTTGGCATAAGAATAATAAATAACCAACTATTTTTTTATTCTCATGCCCTAGTGTTGCAAACGTCCACAGGATATGGTTAACGCTCTACCAGGCTTTAGTGGTATTAATATCACATTGTGTATTAAGGGCGGAAAGGAGAAAATTACTAACGAGAGGCTATTTAGAGGTCGTAGACTTTAATAACTCTAATTTGTAATTTCCGTATCACCCTTGTTACATAAAAATGTTTTTCAACACATTTGCGAGAAAACAAATTAGAATATAGGGCAAATAAAAAAATAAACTTAACAAAATTAAAATGGCGTAAATATACGAAGAGAAAACAACGCCACCACTATATCTAGAGAATTTATGAATTAAAAAGTATTGTTTAAAGTTAAAACTTTATTAACCTTGGACCTTATTGGGAACGGTGTCGAGTTATTCGAACGCTGGAATTCGAGAGAAAAATGTATGCATGGTTATTTTACGTGTTTCGAGAGGTAAGTCAGACTTTCATACATTTTTCTGTCGAATTCCAAAGTCCGAAAAGCTCGAGACTGTTTCCAATAAGGTCCCTTATATTTCTAAATCAATACAGATTGCCTTTTTTATATTTTCAAAACTTTAACTTATCGAAATATTTGTTTAAATTCGAATAGAAAAAAAAACCCGGCTAAGTGAGTGTCGTATCGCGTTTGGTCAGGGTTCTGTAAAATTACAGAATTATTGCGGATATTTAAAAAACTTATGAACCTATTTTGTCTAAAATAGTTTCTTTTGTACTATTTATAATGTTTTATTGTCGTGTTTTTTCAGACTCTACTGAATTGTCTACATCACGCAGCTCAAAAATTAGAGAGGGGGATACAAATTTTTCAACTTTGGAAGAATAACTCGCTAAACCTAAATTTTAGAGAAGTAATTTCTTAAAAGCCTCAAATGCATTTTTTAAAGCCCTATCCAATGACATCCCACATGAATAGTCCCGTAAAAATAAAATCATTTCTCCGTTTAATGTATCATAAGGCTGTGACATACGGGAAGAACATGACGAATTTATAAGGGTTCCGTTTTGCCTTTGGTGTTTATACGTATATACACATTAGGAAAAAGGTTCCTTCCCAGGTTGTGATCGTTAACTACTCTCACGCTTGTCTTTGAACCGAGTTAAAAGGGCCAAGCTGGTCTTAGTGCTGCCACCATATTATGAATACAATTTTATTAATCTTGCCTTAGCTTTTATACAGGGCACACTTTAATAAGGCGGCTTAGGTCATAGTCTACTATGCTGGCTGAATGCAGGTTGATGTAGGTTGTCAAGCTGGTGGCCATTCAACTGTCAGTTATCAAGCCACCCGTACGGCCTCTGACATGCCTTGACGACTTCTGTCATATGACAAACAGCCAGGACCAATGATTTTACGTGTTTTACTTGGTAAGTAAAACACGAAGGAGCTCAAAAAAATGGCCACTAGACCGCCTAGTATAGTCCATCGCCATCCAAGTAGTGACCAGTCCCGACGTTGCTTAACTTTGCATTTCCAATAGATGAGAGTTCTTTTTAAAAAACTTTAATTATTAAACATACTCATGTAATTATACCTGACGTACAAAAAAACAATAAGATTCAACGCAAAAAAAAAGGATTTAGCACATGAATGTTTTTACTAAGCGAGGATCGAAACCGCACACTTGATTCAGCAGGCACCATGACTCCCAACTGAGCCACAAGAGAGTCCAAAACAACATACAAAATAACGTTATATTTTCTAAATAATTCTTTTTTTATTCAAATCAACTTATTTCAGAAAACTATTTTTATTCATAGTTTTAATAAAATATCACGTCAAACCACTATTACGTGAAACTGGAATAACAATTTCGCAGCCAATAGTATGTCATTAGGTTGTAGCAAAATATGAAATCAGTCATTAAATACAGGAAACCGTTATCGACTTACGAAATCTTAATGTAACCTTGTTTGCCTGACTACACGCGTAATACTTGTTACTGTCGTAAACCAATCATAAAATTGACTTCGGGTAATCAAACTAATGTTTATTACATTTTACTTTGTCAAAGTCAAAGTCAAATTTTTTATTTAAATGAGGTTTTTATGAACACTTTTGAATCGCCAAAGTTATGAAATACTATTTTTTAAAATACGGTTTACGATGTAGTTGATTTCTACCGAGAAGAATCCGGAAAGTAACTCTTTTAAAAAAATCATAAAAAAGTTTTTTAAATATTTCTTTAAGTCGTACAATTATATATTATTTTCATTTTAATTTGGTTTACCTGTGCGTGCTGTAATTGAGCATCTTCAGTACCATGAATTTTTATCATTTACATATTTTAAGTCAAATAGAATACAATTGGTTTATTGTTAAGTTATAAGGATAAGAAAACATAAATGTACAAAGATCAAAACATAAGTGTGTTTATTATAATATACTTTGTAGCACCTTTTTTTATGCTACTAGGGTGGCAAACAAGCTTACGATCCACCTGATAGTAAAGGGTCACCGAAGCCTATGCACCTAAGGAGTTATTATACGTGATGGTCCCGATTTGTTTTATTTTTGAATGAAAAAAAAAACAAAATTGTATTATATTATTAGTATTTTTAGCAACTTATTAATTCATAACGTCATTAAAAATATTGGTACTTGTTCTATGATTGTTTTATTTGTTGATATTATAATTAAATTAAATGGTTCTTACCATAATATGTTTTATTTAGTTCCCAAAGACCTGTTTAATTTAATTTTAATTTTACACAACCACCAAAATAATAGTTTAAAAGTGTTATTTATTACCATTCTAGAAATTTTCCGAATAATTTCCATGTGATTTACTGATGACCTCAAAAAGGAAGTAGTTGTAAGCTGAATTTTTATTTGCATTTAGTTAATTTTAGGCTGTAAATCTAACTTTTGGCCTTTTTAGTGTACATTAAATTTTAAAATAAAACTGACGCAATCGCTTAAAAGTAAAATATTGATATTACTAAATTTAACTACATAATATATCAACAGTCAACATAATATTCTAATGAATTCATTACTAAAATATATATTTATACAAAAAAATGTCACTCAGAAATGAAAATGACGAATAATATTCAGAAAATGTATCTTAATGGAATGAAATGGAATTTTTTAATTATTTTTTTAAAAAAAATCCATTATTATTACCTGCTTAGTATTTGCAATCCAACTCTACCGAATACACAAACTACACGATCACTTCACGTGACACAAATACAAGTTCCAAATGTCTACGGCGCTACAACTGCTACGACGTAGCGCTACGAACGTGCGGCCTACGCGGCAGACCCAGTAGAACTGTTTGAGCGAGCCTAGCTACGTAGCAATATAACCAACCTCGTACAAACTTTGAAGGTTCACCATAAATATGAAAATCACACCATTACAGGGATTAGAAGTTGCAACTATAAACGATTTTCTTTGTGTATAAATAATATTCTTTATTTCTTAAGATATAACGAAATAAAAGAAGTATATTTTATTTGATTTTATTACGTTAGGTTGAATTTCGTTTATTGCTGTGACGCCTTGAGGCGTTTTTAGTTATATTAATTTTTTTTTGTGTTCCGTAGTCAAGGAACCCTTGTAGTTAGTGTCCATCTGTCTGTATGTTGCCGTAACTTTATTCAAAAACCTCTAAGACTAAAAAAAATAACATTAAATTGAGAACACTTAAACACGTATACTTAATTAATTATATCCATTATAAAGACATATTAACATTTTATGTACAGTAGCGCTTTCTTTTAAATAACTGATTAGAAAATATATCGTTCAATATCAAAATTTAAAATCGTTGTGCGGTTTCGTGCAAAAACACGTTGTTAGAAATAAATCTAAAAAAATGACTTTGCGGTTCTTTGTTTTATCTGTCCGTCTGTATGTCCGTTTATTTATTTTTTCTTATCAACTGTTTTTATTGACATATTTGGAGCTTCAAGTTGCCTTAGCAGTTATACGATTTCATTGTAGGGGCAGTAGTCCTGATACAGTCCGCCGCATTATCAGTGTCAGACTTTTCAAGCCGCCCTGACTTGACTTAATAAGTACAAGTGTATTATATGACACACAACAGCGAGACTAATGATTTTACGTGCCATTCGAAAGAAAAAAAATCACTACAACGGTCACCTATCCAGTGACTGACCAAGCCCAACGTTGCTTGACTTCGCATTATGTTTCCGAAAGTACGTCTGTCTTGTGCTTTTAATATGTTTTGTCATGTATCTTCACATTATGTTAAAGGAATTGAAACTGCTCATAAAATTGCGCATTTAAACTAAATCAAAAAAATCTTAACATCAAAGAATGATAATAAGTAAATAAAATATTTTTGCCGCAAAGTGAATTTGCAAAGTTTATTTTTTATTAAATCTTTAATAGTATTTTGAATATTGTTCAGGTGAAAATGTCAACACTAATATTTCATTTAGATGCTTTCACTTTTAATTAATCAATTTTAATCAACTTGAAACAATAAACTCATTTCACAGACACGATCTGATTTCGTGTCGTCTTATCAAGAATTAATTAATTAATTAATTATAGCAGGTCTTAATAAATGAATCATTCATTATTAATAGTCTGAATTGAGGTATTTCATTATTAAATATTCAGTTATCATTAATTGTATTAGAGTTCTAATTTTTTTTAGCGACTACGAAAAATACGTCAAAATACATTAACGATATTCACCTGAACTTTTCGAATATTAATCGAGTCAGTTTTAAATATTTTACTTAGAATGGCTCGTCAAAGTCAATTTATGTGACTAAGCATAGTGCGGCTCATCAATAGCCGAGGCACGCATCACAGAGTCCGGTTATACTCAGTTGTGGCTAAGGCTAGTATAGTACTCTTCTTAAATATGCAAAAAAAAACTAATTATATTGACAACCGTATTGACAATATAAATAAAAATAGTTTAGGTAATTTTGCCGCTAATTTGCCGCGTTCAAATGTCATTTTTCTTTTAAACATTTATTAATTAATTTAATTGCGCATTCTTTTTATTGTGCCAGTCCGAAATTTTCGGGTTTAAAAAGTTCGTTTCATTTTCAAATTTTATATTTGACCGCTCGAGCGGACGGCTAAAAAAAATGGCTTAACGTAAGCCATTTATAAGCGCTCAAGTGTGTCTTTTTTTCAACTTGATTCACCATTATCACCGCTGCTTATTTCGCACGTTACATTACGTAAGAAAATATATCCTATAATCTAGCCAGATAACATAGATATTAACATAAAAATAGTCAAGTGAGAGTTCGAATCACACCCACACTCACTCAACACCCGCAACTTAAAAAAAAATATTCTTGAATTCACCTTAAATCTATATATATACTCTAGACTTTCGCCCTAAATTTGGTTATCGACGTGGAACTCCTTGATTAACTCTAATTAATTAATTAAGTTTACCAATGAATTGCTATAGCATGCTACAGGTGCAGCAATAGTTCGTTTAACTCTGTTATAGGTATTCCCGCAGAAACTTTTGATCTTTTAGGGATTTAGGGGCCTATATGCTATTTCAGGACCTAACCTATATGTATGCCAAGTTTTATTCCGATCTGTTCAGTGGTTAAAGCGTGATTCAGCAACAAACATCCATCCAGACATACAAATTTTCACATTTATAATATAAGTAGGAAGTAGGATGAATCCCAGTTTTCCTTGGTCACGCCAAAACTTCCGAATGACTGCACCAAATTGTATAAGTCTTTTTTCGTTGTATTCGTTATTGTAACAAGGTTTTTATGAAAGAAAAAACCGGCCAGCGTACAAACTTATTATATGTAGATCTATTATATATAGAAAAGAATGAAAGGATTCATTCAATCAAATTCAAAGGGTCAAAGGGGTGCGAGTCGGACTTGCGAACTAAGAGTAAACAGATTGTAAAAAAAATATTGGTTAATTGTTGTGAATATGCCCGGGAAGGTGTCCGAATTAGTACAAACCTTGACGGTGGTGAGCCAGTTGTTTAACAAAAAAAGAAACAACGTTTGCTGGGTTAGCTAGACTAGTAACTAATAAAAGAGGAAAAAACAGATGTCTGATAGTGTAGACAAATATAACAGTAAACAAATGATTGTGATAAAATTAAATTTCTTTTCCAAACTAAATACCAGAAAGAATTAAATATCAATACTAAATATAATTGCTAAACAGTAAATTTATACAAGTTTCATAATTTATATCTTCTTCATTTGCATAGATACGGCAATAAACATACATGATATGTTAATGTTCAGATTATGCTAAACGTTATACGGAACCATCTCACTCGCATAATCAATATTGATACCGAGATATCAACATTCATTAATGAACTAATTAAATTTGAGTCTATTGTTAAATGAATATTTAATTAAAATTCAAATCAGATTAAATGATTTTATTTGAACTTTTGAATAGAAAATTATTTAATTCATAAATAGAAGTGAGTCGAAAGGATATGTACCTATATACATTACAATGGCTTAGAGTGACTGATTTTCAAACGCAAATAAATAACTCACTTTAAACAAATATTTGAGTTTAGTCTTATGATATATTTTCTTCGAAGATAATATAATATAATAACCCTCAGGGAGTTGTAAAGAAGAAAGTTTATTTCTATGCATGTATGTTTATAATGTAGCTGACCCCGCGAACGCCAGTTCTCTTTTTTAAAACAACTTGCGAGCCACCTATTGCGAAAGGGTTGTACTAAATCAGACACCTTTCCTGGCATGTGCACTAAAATTTTCCAAAATTCGCACTTGACCCTTTTTTAGGGTTTCGTACCTCAATAGAAAAAAAGAACCCTTATAAAGGATCATTTTGTTGTCCGTCTGTCTGTCTGTTTTTCTGTCTGTCTACCTGTTTGTCTGTCAGTCTGTATGTCCGTCTCTCTGTTTGTCTGTCCGTTTGTCTGTCTGTTTGTCTGTCTGTTTGTCTGTCTGTTTGTCTGTCTGTTTGTCTGTCTGTTTGTTTGTCTGTCTGTTTGTCTGTCTGTTTGTCTGTCTGTTTGTCTGTCTGTTTGTCTCTCTGTTTGTCTGTCGGTTTGTCTTTCTGTCTGTCTGTCGGTCAAGACCCTTTTTCTTACGAACACGTTAAGGTAACACGTTTGAATTAACATCAAATACTGAAGTCTACGGTCCCTTGAATCTGTGAAAATATCAAGCTTCTAAGTCATCTCGAAAAAATACGGCGGAAAAATGGCCATTTTTGTCACATATTTTGGCACTCACAACCAAATCAAAATCTACGGGGTCCTTCCCGTTGTCCTAGAATCATGAAATTTGTCATGAAGCAAGGTTTTACAGGTAAAGGAAAATATCCAAAATACGTTAATTTGTAATTATAAGACATTTAAAAAAAAGTTTGCTTGTCTATCTGTCAAGACTCTTTTACTTAAGAACGCGTGAAGTTATCAAGTTCAAATATTAATACCCTCGGTGCGCAAGCCAGACTAGCACTTGGCCAGTTTTTTCTTTCATAAAAATCTTGTCCTTACTTCTTGATTCATTGTATGTATAGATTAAATCCTTGAAGATTTATGTATTTGTAAAATTGATGAAATTGTAGAATTGATGAACTAGAAATTTATAAGTCGCTAGGAGTTGTTTGTAAAGTGGAAGTATATTTTTTAGTATGAAAATCATGAAATATTTAACAATTTGACAGTATTAGTTCGATTTTTTTTTCCTAATATTTATTTATTTTTATTTTGTAATGTTAGATAGAAAACTGTTACGATTAAAGGAGTAACAAATTATTCATTTATAGTCTTTTGATTCTCAAATATAAATAATTGTTACTTAACATTGACGTCCAAAATATACTTATTATAAAAGTTGTTACACATTAGATCAAAATAGGATAAACATGAGCCAAAAAAAAGTATAAAAACTTTAAAATTTTGCTCCATCTTCAAATCCTAAAAAGGTTTCCAATTCTCTATTTCTTTCTATTCCCACGAATGCACATTTAGGAAGCTTTAATGACTGCGAATACTATTTGAGTTTGAACCCAATTTAAATTAATATACACAGATTTTCACCATCGATCTGACAGCACTTCACATATTTTTTATATAAAATAATTGTAAATGAAACACAGTAATAAAAGAACTAAATAAAGTAGTCCCGATAGACTATAACACAGAGTATCAGATTTAACTCAAAAAATAACATTTAGTAAATCAATTTCATGACACATTTACGTAAGGGATGATCCGACAGGGAGAGTCGGTAAGGGCTGCAAAATTGGAATTTATGATGGACGACAGATCAAATATCGTGTCTATGTTTAGTGTATTTTTGTTACTGTAAATATATTTTCATATTACTCTTGAATGTAATTTAATTATTATCTTTATTTGAATCCTACACCGATAACCGAATTTAGGGCTGATGGAACCGTGGGCAAAGGCATGGAGATAGTTTAAGTCCTTTCCGTTCCGAGATTATCTGCAGGACATGGTGAAGCTGGCGTCCAAGAAACTTGGTGTACTCAACAGAGAGAGGTTGCTACTTTACAAGTCGAAAGTCTGGGCCCATATGGACAATTGCTGCCATCTCTGGGCCGGTGCACTCGGATACCAGCTTGGCCCTTTTGACTCTTGAACTTTGGAAAAAAGCTAGTTCATAACTACATGTTTTGACACTATTGATCTATATCATGTATTTTTGACCAAATGTAAAATTATATTGTATGACAGAAAGAAATGAAAATAAAAATAAATCAAAAACACCTAATACAAGTGACCAAACAAAATTCAAAGTTAGAATAAAAAGGGATGTACAAATGAACAATATCCAATAAGTAAAAATAAATTATTCAATAAAAGCTGTTATTCAAAAAGTAGTTGCAAAAATGTGGACTTTATTACGTTACAATAAAATCTAAATATTTCTTTATCTTATTTAGTTTCTTATTTATGTACTTAGTTCTTGTATATACATACATAATTTATTTTTGTATCTCGGAAACGGCTTTAACAATTTGGATGAGATCTTTTATTAATACTAGATACATATATATATAAATATAGATTGCTTTTAAGTTTACCTATATACTTGTAGTTATATTTTTTGGAAAAAGGCGATTATTTTTTATAAAAAATACCATGAAAAGCCCAAGCCTAAGTACTAATGGTATAATAATAATAATAAACCTAAATAGTGTTTTATTTTTTACGCTGATCAGTAAAGAAAATGTGCTTTTTCCAGCTAAATAATAAAAAAAAATACAACAATATATAATCTAACTCACTCGTTTCAATATGCACACCCACTTTATAGAGAAAATAAATTCTACTCTAGCTACAATTGTTACGCGTCAAGCTACGTCACGTCGTAGCATTATCCCCGTACGGTCTACGAACGGACTTCGTAGCACTTATAGGAGTTTATTTAACAGCCAGACAGTTTGTTTCACGACGATAAAAACACAAAAAAAAAACATTATGTTTGTTTATAAATTTCTTTATTTATTCCCTTTTTTACTATTAATCGCATTGATATCTTTTTAACTTTAACAATCTGATAGTTTACATTTGTAATGGTCATATTCCCGCAGAGTCGAAACTGTTAAGTTACAGATACAAATGAAAAACATTAGTATTTTTAAATTAGTTTAGCGGTAGTTGTATGGCTTTACTACGGCAATTAGTTTGCTTTATAAATGGATTTTGTTTGCACATTGCAAAACTATTTTCTAACATAGTTTTTGACCTATGGCCAAAGTGTACAACAATGACCGTACCGAGTAAAAGAACATAAATAATTCATACTGATAGGTAATCTATAATATTATTAAGAGGTAAAAAATTAAATCTTTACATTTCCATGAATTTCATGAAACTAAAGACACCGAGCTTTTTTGTTTTTTCTTTATCAAAATAAAGGGATTATGGCAAAATTAATTTTGTATGAAAAAATTTGACGTCGTTTAACATTAATTCACAGCTTTTGTAAAATACCACTTTTGATAATGAATAAAGCTAACGAAACATTTCATAGTTAACTGGTCCACAATTTAATTTCGCAACAAAATGAATGCTTTGCAAATAAAGTGTGCGAGGTTCAAAATTAATTGTTTACCATAAAGAGACGCATTATGATAACAACTGTAATAAATTGAGTCTACTTAAATTTAATTTTGCTGTTAAAATACAAATTTCCGTTATCTGGCAACAAATACAAAGTTGTTGTTTTGTTTAAAAGAATGCTTTATAAAAAGGCCAAGTAATATTCTGAGTTAAGCGCACAAAGATATGTTTAAAAGATAATTAAACATAAATATATGACATAGCTTTTGTTTAGTCCTAGCTCAGCGGAGATATAATAAAAGGTAGTAGACTATAATTAAATAAGTTATATTTGGTGATTAAGTTAAAATATCGTGACGAAGCGTTTTGTTGCTATGCGTTGGCGCTAACGACTTGCAGCATAGGCCAGTTGAGGTAGGTGTCACCACTTGCGTCTGCTCCAACGTTCATGGTCACGCGTTAACACTATATAGGTTAGTAATAACATCACATTATCAAGTTTCCAATTAAAAAACATTAATATAAAAAAATGATAACTAACATACTAATATTAAGTATTATATGTACCTACAAATAAATCTTTTCAATCATGTGAAACCAAGCGTTTCGACAGATGTTAGGGCTTGTGGACCCCGCGAACCCATAGTCTCCACTCCAAAAATTCCAAATATATAGGAAAAAAAAATTGCATATTTAAGCCTCTCTAACGCAAGTAGCATCCCATCCTCCAAGTTACCAGCATCATCCCGTCGGCCCTTTTTCCATCGTTACGTGCAAGCCCTGCTGGTGACCAAGTCCATCAACTATGTTGCTCCACTGGCAGCTATGAGAAACTGAACAAAGCGCCCCTAACCTATAACAAACAGCTCTACGAAATGTGGCATTATCCATAAGAGTTCCAATCCTATGAGATGGTAATGTTCTCAACCAAAGACCTGGTTCCACCCAGCTATAGCTACATTTAGGAGGCGAGCACGCTCTGAAGAACTTGATGACGCTTCAATTAGATTATCCCGTATCAGTTTACAGAGCGGCTCGTCCCACAGCTTTTGTGAGGTTAAGGTATCTGGTGGAGTACTTGGATAGGTTATTGCCCAACTGTTACGAGCTTAAGTTAAATGCGACACTTCGAAAATATCCAAAGATTTGGAAATAATTTTACTTACTTAAGGTAGAGTACTATAGATAGATGCTAAAAATGCTGGTTATGATTTGCTACTTGTATTTCGGATACCTTCCTAAACTGAATATAAAATGCGCGTGCTCCGGTATCTACTATAGTAGCAAAACCAAAGTCAACTAAATTATTTCCGCATCGCCTGCTTTCCTCACCACTTAAGGTTTTAATAGGGACAATATAGATAATTTTAAAACCAGTGCGTTTGAGGTTTATTTTGACCTCAAATATTTTTAGACCAACGAGTCCAAGCTTCGAAGACACAAAGAAAACTATATTTTTTCTTTGTCACTAGAGAAGCTCCCGCACTAGAGAAAAAATACAAATTTTGCACGCTGCACCAGCTTAAAATCTACCTTGAGGCAGTTACGAACTCAAACCACAGAGAACGAGTTCACTAAAAATTACTAAGACATGTATTATACATCGAGCTAATAAAATTACCAACATAGGGTAATGTAACCAAGCGATGTTTAATCGTGGATAGCGAAATAATAAAATAAAGAAATAAAATAATAATAATAAAACTTTATACGGCTCAAAATCCCAATGGTGTACTTTAGCGTATGGCCGCTACACATCATCTTAGGGTTCCGAAGCATGCATTTAATTCGTATTAAAAATTTAATTGTATTTTGTCAGAATTACAAAAATAATGCAAATGAATTTGCTGAATTCATTCTTGCATTATTTTATTTAAATGTTTATATAGTAAATTTTATTTAAAAACCTGCCAAACGCGATCGAACTAGTGCATTGAGGGTTTCGTACCACCACGAAATGCACATGCCTGACTTGTACTTGACCATTCTTTATTATTTGCTGTTTTATGATAAGCATAGTGTAGCTCAATTTAACGTTAAAGCTTGTATACGATCCTCTTATACACCCTTTTTTCTTAATTAATTTTAATTATTTTATTATTATGGTTTTTAGTTTTATAGTAAATTCGTCATAACGACACATATTCTGTTAAATATTTACTGCGAATATATATAACAGTAGGTAGCACTTCAGATAGACATACAGACGGAGAGAAAGACAAAAAGACAGACACCGTAGGCTTTTAAATCGATTTGTATGAAAAAAAAATATATACCACTAGAACACTGAATTCTGATTTTTTGAAATAAAATTTAAGTGCAATATTTTGGAAAGCTACCTTTTTAAGGGATTTTTCAGAACAATTGTATAACATAGACACCTGACTGACATTTTTTTATTTATACTCGGGTTATAGACACAGTTTTATATCTATGTCTGTGGAGGCTGGTCTGCTCTTGCAAACTTCTTTGTATTCTTAGTATTTAATCTTACTTTTTTGTTTTGTTTATTAATACTGTTAGACATTGATTATTCCTTAGTGATAAATACATAAACTGTCTTTTGTTTATATTAGATACTTTTTTATGTTGTGCTTGTGCTTTATATTTCATGTTTTTTTTATGTTTGTAATAGAAAGTGTCCTTTTATGATATGGAGGACATTTTCCAATATTTTAATTGGACGCTGTAAGAGAAAGGGAGAAAAGAAATGCCCTTGCTGAGTTTCTTGCCGGTTCTTCTCAGTACAAGATCTCCCGCCCTGTAGACTTACGAACCGATGGCGTAGTGACATTCATAAGTGCTCAATTATTGTAGCCTAAACTGAATAAATTAAATTGAATTTGAATTATGACAAAGGGCCTGACAACAAAGATTTCATTGTTTCCATTTGTCTACAAAATTCTAAAACTAATTAAATTAACGCATATTAATTCCGTCATTACCCAAAAACAACATAGGCCATCCGTCAGCATTACCCGAAAGTTACGTTAGATGTATTCTTCAAAGTAGTGACGACCGGTACCCCGCACTGTTCTACCCAACTAATGGAACTGAGCACTTAGCTAATAGATCAGTTGATTAGAGACGGAGCATTAATTCACATAGCAGTCGTAAATGAAGCAGAAAGCGCGGCCATTACCACTTCGAATTACTATCGTAATGTACTTGATTTGTATTCCTATATGTATTGTTACTGTACGTACATCTTATTAACCGTAACTGCTAGGGATTTCAACAAATTTATTACAATAAATAATAATAATAACAAATATTTTTGGACATTATACACAGCGTTGTCTGGCCCCAAAGTAAGCAAATCTTGTGTTATGGATACCACACAACGGATACAAATACTTTTATTACTTTTTTTTATAAATACATACATACGAATATCATACATAAATACACCCAGACTCAAGACAAACATAAATGTTTGTCCAGTGCGGGAATTGAACCCACACCCTCTGCACAGCAGCCGGCCACTCTACCAACTAAGCTGCGAAGGAGTCTATGTAATAATGTACATAGGTATAATTTTAGTAGATTTTATGATTGTCCACGGCTTTGCCCGCGCTAAATTCGTTTAGTTATTAGCGTAAGATTTCTTCGGCATCTCCTATATTAGTAAGAAAGTTTGCTATAGCAAGTTATAGCTGTAGTTCATACACGTGGAAATTGGTTATAGTTATTTCTGTAGTACCTTTTAAAGACGGGATAAAAGTAGCCTATGCCTTTTATATCCATCTTTAACTATTCATGTGCCGAAATTTAGGGTTGATTAGATTGCAATTGCAACTCCAAGCAATAGTAAACAAATAAACAAACACACTTTTACAAATAAATATAAGTTTGGATTTTATAGAAGTTTACAAACCAGTTACACTAGGCACAACCTTTTTTCTGATAAAGTCTATTGACACTATCAGAATTAGGGCAATGCAATTTACGGGTAAGTTAATAAAATAAGAATTTGAATTTCAAAGTTGTGCCATTATAACATCAGAATGTACTTAAATGGTTTTAATACAACGAAATTGTGCAAACATAATATATTGTGAAGAGCATATTTTATTTGTAGAATAAAAGCTATCTGAATGTATTAAGCCCATGTTTCAGCATTTGAGTTAGAGTTTACGACATGATAACGGCTTTTCTATAAAAAAAAATAAACTCGGTATATGCAGCTATCCCACGAAGCATAATGCCGCAGGACATGAAGCCGTGAACATTCCTGAAAACAGTCCCAATGTTAGTCAATTGTCTTATCCTCCGCACAGCAATGCTGTTAAACGACTGCTGATATTTGTGAGCTTTACTGTAACCTACGGGCAACTGTTACTGCCAGGAAGATGGCTGGATTTGGTTTTTTACCCGACTACCGAAGAAAGTATGTATGTATGTCCGTTACTTTGGCACGCTCTACAGCCTGAACGGCTTGACGGATATTGAAGCGGTGTGGTTTCATTCGTCGTGATTGTGTAAGTGACACTAGGTATAGTAAAATTTAAAAGAAATCAAAACGGCGGATTTTATGCGGGTAAAAAAAAGCTTTCCTCGAATTGGGTATCTATTCAAATAAACGGATTTAAAAGGCGAGTACGAAAAGATATAACACTTAAAGTAAAGTAGTCAAAGGTAAAAAACTAACACTAAAAGGCTATGAATAAAAATAAATGATTAAATAAATAAAAAAACCCGACTACAAGAACTTTAAAGAATTAAATAAGTGCACCGAAAACATCCCAAATATTGAACTATAAGCAGGCGGGACTCATTTAAATGCAAAAACAAATAGTAGTATAGATTACTCACAATATAGTAGTAACCTAATGCTTATAGTTAAATATTTGGTATGTTTTAAGGGCACTTGTTTATTTCCTTTTAGCGCTTGCAGTCGGGTTTTTTAATTTATTTTATTATTAATTTATTTTATTTTTTATTCCTTACTATTATTGAAAGCGCATTATTTAGTAAGTGTAGTGAGTTATTTTGACACAAAGTAAAATTGATATATTTTGTTTTAGATCCACCAGCCTAGTTGGTAGTGTGATGGACTGCCGTACAGACGGTTTGGGTTCGATTCCCGCACTGGACAAACATTTATGTGTTAAACATTTGTGTTTGTCTTGAGTCTGGGTGTACTTATGTGTGATGTGTATATATTTACAAAAAAAAAGTAATATATATGTATTTATATCCGTTGTCTGGTACCCATAACACAAGCTTTGCTTACTTTGGGGCTAGACGGCGCTATGTTTAATGTCCAAAAATATTTATTATTTTTCTATATATTATTTATTTATTTATTATTTATTACACCTTGTTAACACCATGTTTCAAATAACTTAATATAATTTATCATACGGATGAAACCGCGACACAGAGGTGGTGGATGAATTAACCATTAAACAAGATGAGCTGTTTGATTTAATCAATAGTAAGGTAATGTGAACACAAGGATTATTGTGATTTGGATTATCTGGAATTAATTCCCGTAGACCATAATTCCATTGCGCTGGACAGAGATTCCATGTCATTGTGCACCGGAGCATTAATATTGAATTTCTCGATTACACGGGTGTATTGTGGAAGGGTAAATTTCAATGCTAAATTTGTTTTCTTCGGAATAGGCTTTGTTTTAAATGTAATATATATACGAGAAGGTACACACAGAACGATGCAAACTTAATATTTTAATTTGATTACTTCGCAGCTTAGATGGTAGTGTGGCCGACTGCTGTGCAGTGTGTGGCTCTAAACATTTATTTGATAAATATTTGTGTTTGTCTTGACTCTTGGTGTATTTGTGTATTATATGTATGCATTTACTAAAAAAAGTAATATGTATGTATTTGTATCCAATGTCTGGTACCCATAACACAAGCTTTGCTTACTTTTGGGCCAGATGGCGATTTAAATAATGTCATTTTTTTTTAATTATGTTTACATAAAGTAATTTTTTTTAAATTATTTCCAAAAATGAATTATTTTAGTTATTCTATTACAAAATGTGTTTAACAAAAAAGATAAATTAATAATTTCTTAAAAAGATATGATAAAAACCGGCCAAGTGCGAGTCGGACTTGTGCACGAAGGGTTCCGTACCATTATCTATAAAAATGGCACAAAAATCCCGTTTGTTGTATGCCCCCCCCCCCCTTAAATATTTGTTTTATTATAATTTAATTATTTATTTTAAAATTGAATATATAACTAAATATTCAGTGAATATTTCAAGCGTCTACCTGGTGCCGTTATCAATATCAAAAAAATACCTTTATTGTACGGGAGCCCCCTTGAATAGTTATTTTATTCTCTTTTTAGTGTTTGTTCTTATAGCAGCAACAGAAATACATTTCTGTGAAAAATTCAACTGTCTAACTATCACGGTCCATGAGATACAGCCTAGTTAGTTTTAAAACAAAACATGCATTTGACTTGTAAAAAGGTCAAATATTTAGGTTCTACGGCCTAGAGTACCCCTTAATTACATACGAAAATTTCATTACTTTCGGAATACTTACTGGATATAATTATATAACATAATTAGATATATATTTCCCTATATCTAATTATGTTAATTGGACTAATGCGCAGAAGTTTAAAAAAGTTATGTGCCTTAAATCAATGTAACGAATGTTTCTTTAATTTCTTTTTATAAAAAAGGAAATTGACTGAGTGACTGACTAATTTAAGTCATGAAATACCACTGCACAGTCCAATCCAAAAATAGAGACTTCATATTTTGATTGGTAATTGTTTTGGTGTAGGGCTCCTGAGAAAGGATTTTGCAAAATTCACTCCCTAAAAAGGTAAAATGGAAGATGGAAGTTTTTATGAAAATCTGTCAATTTTGAAGCTACATGCATAAAAATTGGTATTTTGTCTTTAGGGTGAAAATTAAAAATAAAATGCTTCACCGTTTTTATAAATTATCCCCAAAAAGAGGGCGAAACTGGGCATAAAAATTCGTATAATTCCGATATATTTGGAGATAAAGTCATTAGCAGCTAAAATCTTTCTTTTTCTTAAAAGTCTACGGGGACCATGTCGCAAGAAAATGTTAGTGTTTGTATAAAGGCACTCGTAAAAAAAAAGTTTAAAGATATTTTCAAAAAGTTCTCCCTTTGTCTGTTATATTTAGTTGTTTGTCTTCATCATCATTTATTACCGACTAGATCTAAAAAACCTTTTACCTGCACCATAACAAATTGCAATAAATATTTTACGGTCGGCATTTTGTTAGCTTTTCAACGTAAATCACTGAATTTACTTCCCTAAACAACAATTTTCCGTAAGTATTTTCTAACGGAAGTAAATTTACTTACGTTGTAACTGCGTGCATATACGTGGGGCGTAAGTTTAATCCCTGCACAGAACGAACATTTATTTATGTATGATTATGTATATGGTTGCAAGCATAATGTGTATGTAAGCATAGATTTTTTATTCGTTGTATGGGATCCATAGTACAAGCTTTTTGTGCTTAGTTTCAAATATTATCGGCTGCTAATGTGCAACTGGCGTCCAAAAAACTTGGTTGGCCCCTTTGACTCGGTACAACGAAGAGCTGAAATAGTTGTTGACTTTGAAATAATGCCAACAGCTTGTTTCTATCACCGTACCGCTCGCCATTGGCAGAGAATTCATCCTTACACTGTGAACCTAAATGGTCACGTACAATTCGGTTTCAGAAGAACTTCCGTCCTGTTAGGGTCAACAGTTGCCACATTTCTATCAGTGAAAGTGTAAAAAAATTAGCGGCAATTGTTGATCGTACCTATACTTGAGCACCACACCTGAAGAATTAAGCCGTAAATTATACGCATCTGTTAGTTCATTGCGACGCTTACGTAATTTTCTTCCTATCTCTACCAAAACTGCACTTGCGCAGTCATTTCTTCATCCTATTCTCGATTATAGTCAAACAGATAGAAAGCAAATTGAAGACCAGCTAAAACAAATTAAAGAGTTGCACCGATTTAGCAGATAGTCTTTCATCCCTAGACGCTCAGCACTACGTCCTGATTTATCTACTTTTGGGAGCAGTAGTGATACGCTCATTAACAGTGTTAGTGCAAAAATTAAGTACCAGTGATTCTGTGCGTAAAATTTATGCGTAAGTAAACCACAAACAAGTGCATGTGTATTTAATAAGACCACGTCGCCTACTAAACATGTAAAATTTTACTTCAGTAAATCAGGGCACATTTGAAATGCAATTTTAGTAATTAAGAAAAATATTGTTTCATCACCTTGTTTTAGCATAGAGTCATCCTCATTAAAACTTTTTGTTATATTTTCTGGCCTGGCAGCATGTACGAAGTCACCGCACATAACATAATAATTTGGCTTAGTAAGCAATGTCTCAATTCTTAATCTTAATTTATCAAACAGTTCACGTTTTGTATCGGAACACGATAGACGTGCAACTCGCTATCATTTCACTCTCATCCTAGTACTAAGCTATCATTTCACACTCTTTCTGGAAGAAGCTCATACCGCAGTTTTTAGAGAAACCCTTGGCAGGGAGCTCATCCCACAACCCAAGCGTTCGCGGGAGGAAGTTTTTCTGAAAACGCACAGTATGCGACCATTTTCGTCTTAAAGTGTGAGAATAATTTTCCTGCCGATGAGCGGTGTGATGGTAGAAAGTAGCCATGGGCTTCGTACAATTTCTCAGAACATATCCCATTGTACAAGCGATGTAACCCACACAGGGAAGCGAAGTCACTCCTCAGACTTAAGAGCTTGATAGGGCAAGTTTGGGATCGTCGAAAATTATCACGGTGCGACGTCAAACCAAGTCAAAACGGCCAAGCTGGTATCCGGGTGCATTCGTTCGACGGCAGCAGTACTCCATATGGGGCCGAACTTGCGACTTGTAAAGCAGCAACCTTTTTACATTGTAAATCTTGTTTATGAAGTATTTCAATTCATAACATGTATTTATTAGTTGATACACAATAATTTTATGTTTCGTTTGTGATTTTACAAAGATAACCTATTGGACGCTCGCAATAAAAAAGTATTGTAATTAGTTTGTAAAGCTAGTTGTAGTTAATTTACTTGACGATTCGAAAGTGTTCTTAATAACCCATTTGAATGAAAAGATTTTGATTTTTGATTTTGATTTTGTACACCAAGTTTTTTGGACGCTAGCTTCACATTGTCTTGCAATTGATCTCAGAACTGAACATCGCTGGAGATGTCAACTCCAAGGATAACATTGCTCTTGGAGATGGAGAGGGGAGTGTTTAGGAATTGTAGGACCACAGTGAATGGTGTTTTATTAGCGGTGAACGCGCAGACTTATGTCTTTGTAGGGTTGAGTCCGACCAAGTTTTCCCATTCACATTTAGAGAACTTGGACAGAGTGATCTCGATTTGAGACACAAGTTCTGTATGCTTTTCCTCCACATCGAATCGAGGGAGGTTTGCACGGCCCGAGTAATAAGCGTCTTTAGTACTGTCATCTGCATAGCAATGTATGTTGTTGATGTCCAACATGTCATTGATATACAGTCGAAACAGCGTAGGATAGTCACTTAACTTATTCGCACCTTGAACGTTATACCTCGAGCACGTGGCCACTTGATTTATGATTTTTATCATATATCTACTGTACTATACTGCAGTTATACTTTATCATAATATATCGACTGTACTTTAATGTGGTTTTACTTTTATATGTATTGAAGTATTACATTTTTTTTAAAATGTGGATGATGCAATAGGAAAAAATTTTGAATACTAACATTCTATTTCATACTGTTAGTAGGGAACAGCAAAACTATTGTATTTAAGCAATTAGAAATATTTTAAACTATTGCTTTCTTTGTTTCAGATTGCCGTGTTAAGTGGCTGTTCTTAGTTTATTTATTAATAACTAGCTTTTGCCAGCGGCTTCACCCGCCCTAAATTTCGTTGTCGGCGTAGGTTCTTACGGCAACCAACCGGTTATTATGACGTAAGTACACCACGAAGTTTGGTTTTCATATAAAATTCTTTATAAAAAAATTCGGATATAATGACTTCCCTTACAGTGACATGTCGCTTATTATGACCCATTTTTAATAAATTATGTCCGGTTATAATGACCGACATGATTCTTTACACCTCCGGTAATGTTCGTTGATTCCTGACGACGTTCGGCACGTGGCTCGTTTTTGTTTTGAATCTCAGTGAGTAATTGACGCTTGAAGGTCACGCATTGTTTTTTGTTTGTTACTGTGAAAAAAATGTCATCTCAACGTCGTAAAGCATTTACAATTGAAGAGAAAGGTGCAATAATATGCAGATTAGAAAATGGAGAATCTAACTCATGTCTCGCAAAGGAATTTGGCGTGGGTCATTCGACAATCTCAATGATTTTTAAAAACAAGAACCGCACTAAGCAATCGTTCAATTCAAATATTTTGAACCATTACCTACCGCAGAAGAGGCATTAAAAGCTGCAGAATTATTATCACGATTTGTTCACAGCAATATTGAAAATGATAATTTGACCATAGCTTTGTCTTCTATACACAAAAGTATTAGAGACTGTTTTTACAATAAAATGAAAAAACAAAAGCAGTCAAAAATCACAGATTTCTTACAGTAAAAAATACATATGTATGTGTTATTATGTGCTGATTATGTACAATTTTGATTTTGATTTAATATGTATGTATATATATGTATTTACTATGTTTCTGTATTAAAATACTTAACTACATACATATTTACATAAAAAAGGTTTTTCATTTCACAAAACGTTTTGTATGACGTCCGCTTATTATGACGTGTTTGTCCATTCCTTTCGATGTCATAATAAACGGATTGTACTGTAGTTCCTTGTTAAGCAAATGGCTCTGGCAACATTTTCAGTGCATACAGTGCAAGAACATCCTATGCTAAACAGCATAATCCAATTGGGAGTGTACTAAGGTTTCGCAAAGATACTAATAGTTCCCAGCTGTTGCACTCACTTATTAGCTTAATAGTGTTTATATGTTGGAAGTCACCGATCTTCAAAACGACCAGTCTGTTTTATTTTTGTACTAAACATTGCCAGCGGCTCCACCCGCCCTAAGTTTGGTTATCGGCGTGGAACTCCTTAATTAACTCCATTTAATTAATCAATTAGTTATACCAATGAATTGCTATAGCATGCTATAGGTGCAGCAATAGTTAGTTAAACTCTGTTATAGTTATTCCCGCAGGAATGCTTTTGAATTTTTAGGGATAAATTTATGCTATTCCAGGACCTAACCTATATGTATGCCAAGTTTTAACCCGATCCGTCCAGTGGTTGAAGCGTGATTGAGTAACAAACATCCATCCAGACATACAAACTTTCACATTTATAATATTAGAGAATTGTGTATTGAGCACTCAAAGGTAATAAGTCTGTTTCCCGCATAAGAACCGATAAATACAAATATAATTAGTACAAAGCGCGATAGTTTAAAAGTTTTACTAGCAGTTTTGTTAAGAACACCTTTTTTATCACACTTACTTGTAAACAGTGACATTACCTGCAGGAAAAGCGGGTACTAAGATCTTAATTACTCCCATGGGCTTTTTCTTTGTAATTTTTAACAAAGCAAAACGCACGTTCATACAATTCGCGGGCGCATATTTAATCAACATTTGATTCATTCATCATTTCGTCATTATGCATAAAAACGCGCACACTAAAAGCGAGCAGCGAGAAATTAAAAGTTTTAACTTCAGCCAAAACTTTTTTATATATAAATTCTAGAGATATAAAACGCCATCAGGCGGTGGCGTTATTTTCTCTTCTTCTATTCCCGCCATTTCAACTTCAAGAGAGGTAGGGCACTGCAAGTACTCGCTCGAATAAGCCACCCGAACAACTAAAGCAGGGCATAGCGAGTACTTGCTCGAATGAGCGGCCCGAACTGGGGAAGTACCTCCACCTTACAGAAAACCGCGGCCATAATAACACTAACATTGAGTAGTGTTGTGTTCCTGGCGGTGAGTAAGGTTGCCAGAGCTCTTTGAGGATTCGCTGCGCGGACAGCGGAGGACCGGCGGTGCTTGTTGCTGTCATGCTCGGCGTAGACGCGGCGTGCTGGTTCGGCGGTCAGGGAGACCTGATGAAACGGCTGACCGCTGGCCGCCCGCAGGTTGAACGGGATCCCGAACCCAGGGATCACTTAATCTCCGCCCTGGGAGGCTGATTCGCCAGCCTGTGTAAAGTATCTGAAGTGGTAGTCGTGCCGGAGAAGGAGACCGGAGTGGACCCGGCTACTACAACAGAGGGGGATCAGGGGCCCTTCCGCCCGCCGTGCCAGCAACCGTATCATCTGTGGCGAGCTTCGGCAGTCTTAGAACCGCACCTTTTGTCCTCTATGCTGTCTGTGCAGTGAATCCTCATCCCTTAGTCTTAGTAACTTCTTTTATATATTATGGCCATAAGAAAAAAAAAGAAAAGAGTTTGCACAGCGGCTACTCCATCCACATATAATGTGGATTTTTGCAACATCAGGGGTATTCACGCCAATCTTAACGCAGTCCACCACCATCTCGAAACTGCGCAGCCGACCATTATTTTTCTAACGGAGACGCAGATATCCTGCCCGGCCGACACATCATACCTTCACTATCCAGGCTACAAACTCGAACACAATTTCATGAGTCGTGCCGGTGTATGTATGTTCGTCCGGGAGGATATCTGCTGTCGCCGCCTTCATAGCCTTGAAGACAGGGACCTGTCGATATTGTGGGTGCGCATAGATTACGGCGGCCACACTCGTATCTATGCGTGCATACAGGTCTCATAGCGGTGACACGGACGTAACTCGACTCTTCACGCACCTGAGTTTGACGACTGACAAAGTTCTAGAGCAATATCCCACAGCAGAACTAGTTATTTTGGGAGACTTTAACGCCCACCATCGCGAGTGGCTCAGTTCTCGAACCAATAACTATGCTGGGATATCTGCTCACGAATTTGCTCTGACCTATGGATTCTCTCAGCTGGTACTTTCTCCAACGAGAATACCAGATATAGAGGAACATACGAGCTCCTGGACCTTCTGCTGACTACTCGTCCGGACGGATACTCCGTCTCAGTGGATGCGCCTCTTGGCTCCTCGGACCACTGTCTCGTCCGGACTCAAGTGTCATGCACACAACCCGATCCTTCTGGGCCAACTAATTGGCGTCGTGTGTGGCACTATAAGTCGGCAGACTGGGATGGATTGCGAGAATTTTACGCATCGTACCCGTGGAGGCAGATCTGCTTTAACTCAGAAGATCCTGACGTCTGCGCAGCCGCAGTCACTGAGACAATCCTTGCTGGTATGGAATGTTTCATTCCTAGCCTGCGAGTAGCTGCCGGCGTCAATAAACGACCGTGGTTTAATAAGTCTTGCAGAGAAGCTAAAATTCTTAAGCAAACTGCGTATGAGGCTTGGACCACGGCTCGTAATAATAAGGATCCGAATATTTCTGAGTTAAAACGCAAATTAAATGCTGCCTCGAGGTTCAGTAAGAAAGCAACTGCCAGAGCAAAATTCCAATTCATCGGCAAAATAGGTGGGCGACTTGCGAGCTATCCTTCTGGGAGTCGTGCTTTCTGGTCGCTTGCCAAAGCTGCCGAAGGGAACTTCTGCCAGTCGTCGTTACCACCACTGCGAAAGACCGATGGTGACTTGGCCCATAGTGCTAAAGAGAAAGCCGATCTACTGGGCAGTCTCTTTGCCTCCAACTCGAATATGAACGATGAAGGCGCTGTACCACCTACTATACCGTGGTGCGGTAAGACCGATAAGTATTTTTACCACGGCAATTAGTTTGCTATATAAATGGATTTTGTTTGCACATTGCAAAACTATTTTCTAACATAGTTTTTGACCTATGGCCAAAGTGTACAACAATGACCGTACCGAGTAAAAGAACATAAATAATTCATACTGATAGGTAATCTATACTATTATTAAGAGGTAAAAAATTAAATCTTTACATTTCCATGAATTTCATGAAACTAAAGACACCGAGCTTTTTTGTTTTTTCTTTATCAAAATAAAGGGATTATGGCAAAATTAATTTTGTATGAAAAAATTTGACGTCGTTTAACATTAATTCACAGCTTTTGTAAAATACCACTTTTGATAATGAATAAAGCTAACGAAACATTTCATAGTTAACTGGTCCACAATTTAATTTCGCAACAAAATGAATGCTTTGCAAATAAAGTGTGCGAGGTTAAAAATTAATTGTTTACCATAAAGAGACGCATTATGATAACAACTGTAATAAATTGAGTCTACTTAAATTTAATTTTGCTGTTAAAATACAAATTTCCGTTATCTGGCAACAAGTACAAAGTTGTTGTTTTGTTTAAAAGAATGCTATATAAAAAGGCCAAGTGATATTCTGAGTTAAGCGCACAAAGATATATTTAAAAGATAATTAAACATAAATAAATGACATAGCTTTTGTTTAGTCCTAGCTCAGCGTAGGTATAATAAAAGGTAGTAGACTATAATTAAATAAGTTATATTTGGTGATTAAGTTAAAATATCGTGACGAAGCGTTTTGTTGGTATGCGTTGGCGCTAACGACTTGCAGCATAGGCCAGTTGAGGTAGGCGTCGCCACTTGCGTCTGCTCCAACGTTCCTGGTCACGCGTTAACACTATATAGGTTGGTAATAACATCACATTATCAAGTTTCCAATTAAAAAACATTAATATGAAAACTAACATACTAATATTAATTATTATATGTACCTACAAATAAATCTTCTCAATCATGTGAAACCAAGCGTTTCGACAGATGTTAGGGCTTGTGGACCCCGCGAACCCATAGTCTCCACTCCAAAAATTCCAAATATATAGGAAAAAAAAATGCATATTTAAGCCCCTTTAACGCAAGTAGCATCCCATCCTCCAAGTTACCAGCATCATCCCGTCAGGCCTTTTTCCATCGTTACGTGCAAGCCCTGCTGGTGACCAAGTCCATCAACTATGTTGCTCCACTGGCAGCTATGAGGAACTGAACAAAGCGCCCCTTACCTATAACAAACAACTATACGAAATGTGGCATTATCCATAAGAGTTCCAATCCTATGAGATGGTAATGTTCTCAACCAAAGACCTGGTTCCACCCAGCTATAGCTACATTTAGGAGGCGAGCACGCTCTGATGAACTTGATGACGCTTCAATTAGATTATCCCGTATCAGTTTACAGAGCGGCTCGTCCCACAGCTTTTGTGAGGTTAAGGTATCTGGTGGAGTACTTGGACAGGTTATTGCCCAACTGTTACGAGCTTCAGTTAAATGCGACACTTCGAAAATATCCAAAGATTTGGAAAAAAATTTACTTACTTAAGGTTTTATTTTACTTACTATAGATAGATGCTAAAAATGCTGGTTATGATTTGCAACTTGTATTTCGGATACCTTCCTAAACGGAATATAAAATGCACGTGCTCCGGTATCTACTATAGTAGCAAAACCAAAGTCAACTGAATTATTTCCGCATCGCCTGCTTTCCTCACCACTTAATATACTACGATAATTTTAAAACCAGTGCGTTTGAGGTTTATTTTGACCTCAAATATTTTTAGACCAACGAGTCCAAGCTTCGAAGACACAAAGAAAACTATATTTTTTCTTTGTCACTAGAGAAGCTCCCGCACTAGAGAAAAAACACAAATTTTGCACGCTGCACCAGCTTAAAATCTACCTTGAGGCAGTTACGAGCTCAAACCACAGAGAACGAATTCACTAAAAATTATTAAGAGATGTATTATACATCGAGCTAATAAAATTACCAACATAGGGTAATGTAACCAAGCGATGTTTAATCGTGGATAGTGAAATAATAAAATAAAGAAATAAAATAATAATAATAAAACTATATACGGCTTAAAATCCCAATGGTGTACTTTAGCGTATGGCCGCTACACATCATCTTAGGGTTCCGTAGCATGCATTTAATTCGTATTAAAAATTTAATTGTATTTCGTCAGAATTACAAAAATAATGCAAATGAATTTGCTGAATTCATTCTTGCATTATTTTATTTAAATGTTTATATAGTAAATTTTATTTAATAACCTGCCAAACGCGATCGAACTAATGCATTGAGGGTTTCGTACCACCACGAAATGCACATGCCTGACTTGTACTTCACCATTCTTTATTATTTGCTGTTTTATGATAAGCATAGTGTAGCTCAATTTAAAGTTAAAGCTTGTATACGTATTACCGTTTATACGTTAGAGCAAAACAAATTGTTCCTCTTATACACCCTTTCTTCTTAATACATTTTTAATTATTTTATTATTATGGTTTTTAGTTTTTTAGTAAATTCGCCATAACGACACATATTTTGTTAAAAAATTACTGCGAATATATATTACAGTAGGTAACATTTCAGATAGACATACAGACGGAAAGAAAGACAAAAAGACAGACACCGTAGGCTTTTAAATAATTTTGTAAGAAAAAAAAAATATACCACTAGAACACTGAATTCTGATTTTTTTGAAATAAAATTTAAGTGCAATATTTTGGAAAGCTACCTTTTTAAAGGATTTTTCAGCACAATTGTATAACATAGACACCTGACTGACATTTTTTTATTTATAATCGGTTTATAGAAGCACAGTTTTATATCTATGACAAAGGGCCTGACAACAAAGATTTCATTGTTTCCATTTGTCTACAAAATTCTAAAACTAATTAAATTAACGCATATTAATTCCGTCATTACCCAAAAACAACATAGGCCATCCGTCAGCATTACCCGAAAGTTACGTTAGATGTATTCTTCAAAGTAGTGACGACCGGTACCCCGCACTGTTCTACCCAACTAATGGAACTGAGCACTTAGCTAATAGATCAGTTGATTAGAGACGGAGCATTAATTCACATAGCAGTCGTAAATGAAGCAGAAAGCGCGGCCTTTACCACTTCGAATTACTATCGTAATGTACTTGATTTGTATTCCTATATGTATTGTTACTGTACGTACATCTTATTAACCGTAACTGCTAGTGATTTCAAGTAATTTATTATAATAAATAATAATAATAACAAATATTTTTGGACATTACACACAGCGTTGTCTGGCCCCAAAGTAAGCAAATCTTGTGTTATGGATACCACACAACGGATACAAATACTTATATTACTTTTTTTTATAAATACATACATACGAATATCATACATAAATACACCCAGACTCAAGACAAACATAAATGTTTGTCCAGTGCGGGAATTGAACCCACACCCTCTGCACAGCAGCCGGCCACTCTACCAACTAAGCTGCGAAGGAGTCTATGTAATAATGTACATAGGTATAATTTTAGTAGATTTTTATGATTGTCCACGTCTTTGCCCGCGCTAAATTCGTTTAGTTATCAGCGTGAGATTTCTTCGGCATCTCCTATATTATAGTAAGAAAGTTTGCTATAGCTGTAGTTCATACACGTGGAAATTGGTTATAGTTATTTCTGTAGTACCTTTTAAAGACGGGATAAAAGTAGCCTATGCCTTTTATATCCATCTTTAACTATTCCTGTGCCGTAATTTAGGGTTGATTAGATGCCCCATTGCAACTCCAAGCAATAGTAAACAAACAAAGAAACACACTTTTACAAATAAATATAAGTTTGGATTTTATAGAAGTTTACAAACTAGTTACACTAGGCACAACCTTTTTTTTGATAAAGTCTATTGACACTATCAGAATTAGGGCAATGCAATTTACGGGTAAGTTAATAAAATAAGAATTTGAATTTCAAAGTTGTGCCATTATAAAATCAGAATGTACTTAAATGGTTTTAATGCAACGAAATTGTGCAAACATAATATATTGTGAAGAGCATATTTTATTTGTAGAATAAAAGCTATCTGAATGTATTAAGCCCATGTTTCAGCATTTGAGTTAGAGTTTACGACATGATAACGGCTTTTCTGTAAAAAAAAAATAACCTCGGTATATGCAGCTCTCCCACGAAGCATAATGCCGTACGACATGAAGCCGTGAACATTCCTGAAAACAGTCCCAATGTTAGTCAATTGTCTTATCCTCCGCACAGCAATGCTGTTAAACGACTGCTGATATTTGTGAGCCAGGAAGATGGCTGGATTTAGTTTTTTACCCGACTACCGAAGAAAGTATGTATGTATGTCCATTACTTTGGCACGCTCTACAGCCTGAACGGCTTGACGGATATTGACGCGGTGTGGTTTGATTCGTCATGATTGTGTGAGTGACACTAGGTATAGTAAAATTAAAAAAAAATCAATTTTTTTTTAATTTGATTTTATGCGGGTAAAAAAAAGCTTTCCTCGAATTGGGTATCTATTCAACTAAACGGACTTAAAAAGCGAGTACGAACACTTAAAGTAAAGTAGTCAAAGGTGAAAAAATAACACTAAAAGGCTATGAATAAAAATAAATGATTAAATAAATAAAAAAACCCGACTGCAAGAACTTTAAAGAAGTAAACAAGTGCACCTAAAACATCCCAAATATTGAACTATAAGCAGGCGGGACTCATTAGACTCATAGATAACTCACAATATAGTAGTAACCTTAAAATGAGTCCCTAATGCTTATAGTTAAATATTTGGTATGTTTTAAGGGCACTTGATTATTTCCTTTTAGCGCTCGCAGTCGGGTTTTTTAATTTATTTTATTATTAATTTATTTTATTTTTTATTCCTTACTATTATTGTAAGCGCATTATTTAGTGAGTGTAGTGAGTTATTTTGACACAAAGTAAAATTGATAGATTTTGTTTTAGATCCACCAGCCTAGTTGGTAGTGTGATGGACTGCCGTGCAGACGGTGTGGGTTCGATTCCCGCACTTTGTTTGTCTTGAGTATGGGTGTACTTATGTATGATGTGTATATATTTACAAAAAAAAGTAATATATATGTATTTATATCCGTTGTCTGGTACCCATAACACAAGCTTTGCTTACTTTGGGGCTAGACGGCGCTATGTTTAATGTCCAAAAATATTTATTATTTTTCTATATATTATTTATTTATTTATTATTTATTACACCTTGTTAACACCATGTTTCAAATAACTTAATTGCTTATTTTAACTAACGTAACACACTACTAGGGATGTATACGATCCCTGACGTCTTCAAACTTCCTACTTACATCTAATGTTAGGGAAATTGTGCTATTTTTGAGAGTTGAGTAGATGGTTGAACTTAGAATGGTAGAAATTTTATATAAAATAGAAGTTATAGTGTACCTACCAGTTCACATATAAATGTTTAAGTAACAGTTAAATGACGAGAATGTATTCATACTTATATGTTATCTTAGAACGCTGAAATCACTTTTAAAGGAGCCTTTAAATTTTTCGTTTATTTCTCACTTCATCCTACTAATATTATGAATGGGAAAGTTTGTATGGATGGATATTTGTTAACCCTTCACGCTTCGCACGGATCGGAATGAAATATCATATAGCATATATGCTACTTTTGATCCCGAAATTCCCGCGGCAATTACTATAACCGAGCTTAAACGAACTATAGCTATTGCTACAGCTTGATATAGCAAACTTCATTAGTCTAATTATGGAGTAAATCACAGTCGCCGATAACCGAATTTAAGGCGGGCTAATAAAGGAGTAAATCACAGTATTAATACTGTGATTAAATAAAGGAGTCTCACGCCGATAACCGAATTTAGGGCGGGCGGAGCCGCTGGCAAAGTCTAGTAACTCACAATTTTATTCAACGGAATTTATCTAAGAAGAATGCTATAGTATAAACTTTATCATACGGATGAAACCGCGACTCAGAGGTGGTGGATGAATTAACCATTAAACAAGATGAGCTGTTTGATTTTATCAATAGTAAGGTAATGTGAACACAAGGATTATTGTGATTTGGATTATCTGGAATTAATTCCCGTGGATCATAATTCCATTGCGCTGGACAGAGATTCCATGTCATTGTGCACCGGAGCATTAATATTGAATTTCTCGATTACACGGGTGTATTGTGGAAGGGTAAATTTCAATGCTAAATTTGTTTTCTTCGGAATAGGCTTTGTTTTAAATGTAATATATATACGAGAAGGTACACACAGAACGATGCAAACTTAATATTTTAATTTGATTACTTCGCAGCTTAGATGGTAGTGTGGCCGACTGCTGTGCAGTGGGTGGGTCTAAACATTTATTTGATAAATATTTGTGTTTGTCTTGACTCTTGGTGTATTTATGTATTATATGTATGCATTTACTAAAAAAAGTAATATATATGTATTTGTATCCAATGTCTGGTACCCATAACACAAGCTTTGCTTACTTTTGGACCAGATGGCGATTTAAATAATGTCATTTTTTTTAATTTTGTTTATATAAAGTAATTTTTTTAAAATTATTTCCAAAAATGAATTATTTTAGTTATTCTATTCCAAAATGTGTTTAACAAAAAAGATAAATTAATAATTTCTTAAAAAGATATCATAAAAACCGGCCAAGTGCGAGTCGGACACGTGCACGAAGGGTTCCGTACCATTATCTATAAAAACGGCACAAAAATCCCGCTTGTTGTATGCATAAAATATTTGTTTTATTATAATTTAATTATTTATTTTAAAATTGAATATATAACTAAATATTCTGTAAATATTTCAAGCGTCTACCTGGTGCCGTTATCAATATCGAGCAAAAAGCATATATATTTATATTTCCCTATATCTAATTATGTTAATTGGACTAATGCGCAGAAGTTTAAAAAAGTTATGTGCCTTAAATCAATGTAACGAATGTTTCTTTAATTTTTTTTTATAAAATAGGAAATTGACTGAGTGACTGACTAAAGTCATGAAATACCACTGCACAGTCTAATCCGGTGGGTCTAGAGACTTCAAATTTAGACAGGTGGGTAATTGTTTTAGTGTAGGGCTCCTGAGAAAGGATTTTGCAAAATTCACTCCCTAAAAAGGTAAAATGGAAGATGGAAGTTTTTATGAAAATCTGTCAATTTTGAAGCTACATGCATAAAAATTGGTATTTTGTCTTTAGGGTGAAAATTAAAAATAAAATGCTTCACCGTTTTTATAAATTATCCCCAAAAAGAGGGCGAAACTGGGCATAAAAATTCTTATAATTCCGATATATTTGGAGATAAAGTCATTAGCAGCTAAAATCTTTCTTTTTCTTAAAAGTCTACGGGGACCATGTCGCAAGAAAATGTTAGTGTTTGTATAAAGGCACTCGTAAAAAAAAAGTTTAAAGATATTTTCAAAAAGTTCTCCCTTTGTCTGTTATATTTAGTTGTTTGTCTTCATCATCATTTATTACCGACTAGATCTAAAAAACCTTTTACCTGCACCATAACAAATTGCAATAAATATTTTACGGTCGGCATTTTGTTAGCTTTTCAACGTAAATCACTGAATTTACTTCCCTAAACAACAATTTTCCGTAAGTATTTTCTAACGGAAGTAAATTTACTTACGTTGTAACTGCGTGCATATACGTGGGGCGTAAGTTTAATCCCTGCACAGAACGAACATTTATTTATGTATGATTATGTATATGGTTGCAAGCATAATGTGTATGTAAGCATAGATTTTTTATTCGTTGTATGGGATCCATAGTACAAGCTTTTTGTGCTTAGTTTCAAATATTATCGGCTGCTAATGTGCAACTGGCGTCCAAAAAACTTGGTTGGCCCCTTTGACTCGGTACAACGAAGAGCTGAAATAGTTGTTGACTTTGAAATAATGCCAACAGCTTGTTTCTATCACCGTACCGCTCGCCATTGGCAGAGAATTCATCCTTACACTGTGGAACCTAAATGGTCACGTACAATTCGGTTTCAGAAGAACTTCCTTCCTGTTAGGGTCAACAGTTGCCACATTTCTATCAGTGAAAGTGTAAAAAAATTAGCGGCAATTGTTGATCGTACCTATACTTGAGCACCACACCTGAAGAATTAAGCCGTAAATTATACGCATCTGTTAGTTCATTGCGACGCTTACGTAATTTTCTTCCTATCTCTACCAAAACTGCACTTGCGCAGTCATTTCTTCATCCTATTCTCGATTATAGTCAAACAGATAGAAAGCAAATTGAAGACCAGCTAAAACAAATTAAAGAGTTGCACCGATTTAGCAGATAGTCTTTCATCCCTAGACGCTCAGCACTACGTCCTGATTTATCTACTTTTGGGAGCAGTAGTGATACGCTCATTAACAGTGTTAGTGCAAAAATTAAGTACCAGTGATTCTGTGCGTAAAATTTATGCGTAAGTAAACCACAAACAAGTGCATGTGTATTTATTAAGACCACGTCGCCTACTAAACATGTAAAATTTTACTTCAGTAAATCAGGGCACATTCGAAATGCAATTTTAGTAATTAAGAAAAATATTGTTTCATCACCTTGTTTTAGCATAGAGTCATCCTCATTAAAACTTTTTGTTATATTTTCTGGCCTGGCAGCATGTACGAAGTCACCGCACATAACATAATAATTTGGCTTAGTAAGCAATGTCTCAATTCTTAATCTTAATTTATCAAACAGTTCACGTTTTGTATCGGAACACGATAGACGTGCAACTCGCTATCATTTCACTCTCATCCTAGTACTAAGCTATCATTTCACACTCTTTCTGGAAGAAGCTCATACCGCAGTTTTTAGAGAAACCCTTGGCAGGGAGCTCATCCCACAACCCAAGCGTTCGCGGGAGGAAGTTTTTCTGAAAACGCACAGTATGCGACCATTTTCGTCTTAAAGTGTGAGAATAATTTTCCTGCCGATGAGCGGTGTGATGGTAGAAAGTAGCCATGGGCTTCGTACAATTTCTCAGAACATATCCCATTGTACAAGCGATGTAACCCACACAGGGAAGCGAAGTCACTCCTCAGACTTAAGAGCTTGATAGGGCAAGTTTGGGATCGTCGAAAATTATCACGGTGCGACGTCAAACCAAGTCAAAACGGCCAAGCTGGTATCCGGGTGCATTCGTTCGACGGCAGCAGTACTCCATATGGGGCCGAACTTGCGACTTGTAAAGCAGCAACCTTTTTACATTGTAAATCTTGTTTATGAAGTATTTCAATTCATAACATGTATTTATTAGTTGATACACAATAATTTTATGTTTCGTTTGTGATTTTACAAAGATAACCTATTGGACGCTCGCAATAAAAAAGTATTGTAATTAGTTTGTAAAGCTAGTTGTAGTTAATTTACTTGACGATTCGAAAGTGTTCTTAATAACCCATTTGAATGAAAAGATTTTGATTTTTGATTTTGATTTTGTACACCAAGTTTTTTGGACGCTAGCTTCACATTGTCTTGCAATTGATCTCAGAACTGAACATCGCTGGAGATGTCAACTCCAAGGATAACATTGCTCTTGGAGATGGAGAGGGGAGTGTTTAGGAATTGTAGGACCACAGTGAATGGTGTTTTATTAGCGGTGAACGCGCAGACTTATGTCTTTGTAGGGTTGAGTCCGACCAAGTTTTCCCATTCACATTTAGAGAACTTGGACAGAGTGATCTCGATTTGAGACACAAGTTCTGTATGCTTTTCCTCCACATCGAATCGAGGGAGGTTTGCACGGCCCGAGTAATAAGCGTCTTTAGTACTGTCATCTGCATAGCAATGTATGTTGTTGATGTCCAACATGTCATTGATATACAGTCGAAACAGCGTAGGATAGTCACTTAACTTATTCGCACCTTGAACGTTATACCTCGAGCACGTGGCCACTTGATTTATGATTTTTATCATATATCTACTGTACTATACTGCAGTTATACTTTATCATAATATATCGACTGTACTTTAATGTGGTTTTACTTTTATATGTATTGAAGTATTACATTTTTTTTAAAATGTGGATGATGCAATAGGAAAAAATTTTGAATACTAACATTCTATTTCATACTGTTAGTAGGGAACAGCAAAACTATTGTATTTAAGCAATTAGAAATATTTTAAACTATTGCTTTCTTTGTTTCAGATTGCCGTGTTAAGTGGCTGTTCTTAGTTTATTTATTAATAACTAGCTTTTGCCAGCGGCTTCACCCGCCCTAAATTTCGTTGTCGGCGTAGGTTCTTACGGCAACTCCTCAATTATGGAAAAAAAACAAAGAATCAAATCTTTTCTCTTTAATGGCATAATACATTCGTGTCTGTGAAACCATGGAAATACACATACAAAATTTCAACCCATCGGTCAAGCTGTTTAGTAGTTGACATACCGACAGCAGCGCCACCTAACGGGTCCAATTGTATTTTTAAATCATCCAGGGATGGTTTCCTGTAATACCCATATAAAAATTCAACCCAATCGGTTCAGCCGTTTAGAAGTTATGTGAAAAAGATAAGTACAGAAAGATAATTAAAATCTTTTCTCTTAATAATATTAGTGTAGATATTTCGCTTTATTTAAACAAACAATAAAACAAAAAATAAGCACTAAAAATAAAAATTATTTTTTATGATTGCATGTTCCATTACCCCATCTTAGTAGGCATCTGGTTAAATTAGCCAGTTTATTGGATGCCTAGGCAGATCGTATAGTATGGAAAAGAAACGAACAATAATTGACCTGTATAAGTCATGTATGTTGGATTAGGTGTAGTTTCTCTTGTGTCAACGTAGATTAAGACCGGGAAAGCGAGCGGAGTGTTCCAGTTAAATTTCATATAATAATTTGTTCAGTTATATGATAATTTCTTTTCCCTACGTAACGATCTGCATAGGCACCCAATTAACTGGCTTATTTAACCAGATGGCTGCGACATATATATTTAGTCTCAAGATCTTAAAGGTAACAAATAAATAAGTTACGGGTAAGTAAGTACTTGTCAGCGCAACCTTACTGCAAAACACTTTTCTTATGTACTTTGTAAAGTACCAAAAAGTTACAATATACGGTAAAACAAGCCTGCTTAAATAAAGGAGCGGCGTTTTCCAGTATTAGTAAGGCGGCGGCGGCGTCTTCGTGTAAAAGCAAATATTTGACATGGTTAACGACAATGTATCTTCCTTGATAAAAATCTTGTTACACAATTTGCGAACCAAGTACGTGTAGTCGTATTTAATATAGCACTTATCGTGAAGTAAGATTTCTTCAACTTTCGTACCTAAATAGTCTATTGAAGTGGAGGAGTTTATATTTATGAAAGTACAGTACAATCCGTTTATTATGACTCCGCCTATATTGACCAACCGGTTATTATGACGTAAGTACACCACGAAGTTTGGTTTTCATATAAAATTCTTTATAAAAAAATTCGGATATAATGACTTCCCTTACAGTGACATGTCGCTTATTATGACCCATTTTTAATAAATTATGTCCGGTTATAATGACCGACATGATTCTTTACACCTCCGGTAATGTTCGTTGATTCCTGACGACGTTCGGCACGTGGCTCGTTTTTGTTTTGAATCTCAGTGAGTAATTGACGCTTGAAGGTCACGCATTGTTTTTTGTTTGTTACTGTGAAAAAAATGTCATCTCAACGTCGTAAAGCATTTACAATTGAAGAGAAAGGTGCAATAATATGCAGATTAGAAAATGGAGAATCTAACTCATGTCTCGCAAAGGAATTTGGCGTGGGTCATTCGACAATCTCAATGATTTTTAAAAACAAGAACCGCACTAAGCAATCGTTCAATTCAAATATTTTGAACCATTACCTACCGCAGAAGAGGCATTAAAAGCTGCAGAATTATTATCACGATTTGTTCACAGCAATATTGAAAATGATAATTTGACCATAGCTTTGTCTTCTATACACAAAAGTATTAGAGACTGTTTTTACAATAAAATGAAAAAACAAAAGCAGTCAAAAATCACAGATTTCTTACAGTAAAAAATACATATGTATGTGTTATTATGTGCTGATTATGTACAATTTTGATTTAATATGTATGTATATATATGTATTTACTATGTTTCTGTATTAAAATACTTAACTACATACATATTTACATAAAAAAGGTTTTTAATTTCACAAAACGTTTTGTATGACGTCCGCTTATTATGACGTGTTTGTCCATTCCTTTCGATGTCATAATAAACGGATTGTACTGTAGTTCCTTGTTAAGCAAATGGCTCTGGCAACATTTTCAGTGCATACAGTGCAAGAACATCCTATGCTAAACAGCATAATCCAATTGGGAGTGTACTAAGGTTTCGCAAAGATACTAATAGTTCCCAGCTGTTGCACTCACTTATTAGCTTAATAGTGTTTATATGTTGGAAGTCACCGATCTTCAAAACGACCAGTCTGTTTTATTTTTGTACTAAACATTGCCAGCGGCTCCACCCGCCCTAAGTTTGGTTATCGGCGTGGAACTCCTTAATTAACTCCATTTAATTAATCAATTAGTTATACCAATGAATTGCTATAGCATGCTATAGGTGCAGCAATAGTTAGTTAAACTCTGTTATAGTTATTCCCGCAGGAATGCTTTTGAATTTTTAGGGATAAATTTATGCTATTCCAGGACCTAACCTATATGTATGCCAAGTTTTAACCCGATCCGTCCAGTGATTGAAGCGTGATTGAGTAACAAACATCCATCCAGACATACAAACTTTCACATTTATAATATTAGAGAATTGTGTATTGAGCACTCAAAGGTAATAAGTCTGTTTCCCGCATAAGAACCGATAAATACAAATATAATTAGTACAAAGCGCGATAGTTTAAAAGTTTTACTAGCAGTTTTGTTAAGAACACCTTTTTTATCACACTTACTTGTACTAAGATCTTAATTACTCCCATGGGCTTTTTCTTTGTAATTTTTAACAAAGCAAAACGCACGTTCATACAACTCGCGGGCGCATATTTAATCAACATTTGATTCATTCATCATTTCGTCATTATGCATAAAAACGCGCACACTAAAAGCGAGCAGCGAGAAATTAAAAGTTTTAACTTCAGCCAAAACTTTTTTATATATAAATTCTAGAGATATAAAACGCCATCAGGCGGTGGCGTTATTTTCTCTTCTTCTATTCCCGCCATTTCAACTTCAAGAGAGGTAGGGCACTGCAAGTACTCGCTCGAATAAGCCACCCGAACAACTAAAGCAGGGCATAGCGAGTACTTGCTCGAATGAGCGGCCCGAACTGGGGAAGTACCTCCACCTTACAGAAAACCGCGGCCATAATAACACTAACATTGAGTAGTGTTGTGTTCCTGGCGGTAAGTAAGGTTGCCAGAGCTCTTTGAGGATTCGCTGCGCGGACAGCGGAGGACCGGCGGTGCTTGTTGCTGTCATGCTCGGCGTAGACGCGGCGTGCTGGTTCGGCGGTCAGGGAGACCTGATGAAACGGCTGACCGCTGGCCGCCCGCAGGTTGAACGGGATCCCGAACCCAGGGATCACTTAATCTCCGCCCTGGGAGGCTGATTCGCCAGCCTGTGTAAAGTATCTGAAGTGGTAGTCGTGCCGGAGAAGGAGACCGGAGTGGACCCGGCTACTACAACAGAGGGGGATCAGGGGCCCTTCCGCCCGCCGTGCCAGCAACCGTATCATCTGTGGCGAGCTTCGGCAGTCTTAGAACCGCACCTTTTGTCCTCTATGCTGTCTGTGCAGTGAATCCTCATCCCTTAGTCTTAGTAACTTCTTTTATATATTATGGCCATAAGAAAAAAAAAGAAAAGAGTTTGCACAGCGGCTACTCCATCCACATATAATGTGGATTTTTGCAACATCAGGGGTATTCACGCCAATCTTAACGCAGTCCACCACCATCTCGAAACTGCGCAGCCGACCATTATTTTTCTAACGGAGACGCAGATATCCTGCCCGGCCGACACATCATACCTTCACTATCCAGGCTACAAACTCGAACACAATTTCATGAGTCGTGCCGGTGTATGTATGTTCGTCCGGGAGGATATCTGCTGTCGCCGCCTTCATAGCCTTGAAGACAGGGACCTGTCGATATTGTGGGTGCGCGTAGATTACGGCGGCCACACTCGTATCTATGCGTGCATACAGGTCTCATAGCGGTGACACGGACGTAACTCGACTCTTCACGCACCTGAGTTTGACGACTGACAAAGTTCTAGAGCAATATCCCACAGCAGAACTAGTTATTTTGGGAGACTTTAACGCCCACCATCGCGAGTGGCTCAGTTCTCGAACCAATAACTATGCTGGGATATCTGCTCACGAATTTGCTCTGACCTATGGATTCTCTCAGCTGGTACTTTCTCCAACGAGAATACCAGATATAGAGGAACATACGAGCTCCTGGACCTTCTGCTGACTACTCGTCCGGACGGATACTCCGTCTCAGTGGATGCGCCTCTTGGCTCCTCGGACCACTGTCTCGTCCGGACTCAAGTGTCATGCACACAACCCGATCCTTCTGGGCCAACTAATTGGCGTCGTGTGTGGCACTATAAGTCGGCAGACTGGGATGGATTGCGAGAATTTTACGCATCGTACCCGTGGAGGCAGATCTGCTTTAACTCAGAAGATCCTGACGTCTGCGCAGCCGCAGTCACTGAGACAATCCTTGCTGGTATGGAATGTTTCATTCCTAACCTGCGAGTAGCTGCCGGCGTCAATAAACGACCGTGGTTTAATAGGTCTTGCAGAGAAGCTAAAATTCTTAAGCAAACTGCGTATGAGGCTTGGACCACGGCTCGTAATAATAAGGATCCGAATATTTCTGAGTTAAAACGCAAATTAAATGCTGCCTCGAGGTTCAGTAAGAAAGCAACTGCCAGAGCAAAATTCCAATTCATCGGCAAAATAGGTGGGCGACTTGCGAGCTATCCTTCTGGGAGTCGTGCTTTCTGGTCGCTTGCCAAAGCTGCCGAAGGGAACTTCTGCCAGTCGTCGTTACCACCACTGCGAAAGACCGATGGTGACTTGGCCCATAGTGCTAAAGAGAAAGCCGATCTACTGGGCAGTCTCTTTGCCTCCAACTCGAATATGAACGATGAAGGCGCTGTACCACCTACTATACCGTGGTGCGGTAAGACCATGCCGGAAATCTCCATAACGCAGCGGGAGGTCAGGCGGGCGTTGCTCTCTCTAGACGTTCATAAGTCGAGTGGGCCAGACGGTATACCAGCAGTGGTGCTTAAGCAGTGTGCTCCTGAGTTATGTCCTGTACTCACGCGCCTCTTCGCGCTTTCCTACCACACTAGGCAATTTCCGTCTTCATGGAAGACTGCGAATGTGCACCCGGTGCCCAAAAAGGGCGATAGATCAGATCCATCGAATTACAGGCCTATCGCTATTACCTCTCTCCTCTCTAAGGTGATGGAGCGTGTGATCAACACACAGCTTCTAAGATACCTAGAAGTACACGATCTGGTCAGTGACCGTCAATATGGCTTTCGCCACGGTCGCTCGACTGGTGACCTTCTAGTGTATCTCACACACCGATGGGCACTGGCCATTGAGAGTCAGGGGGAGGCATTGGCATGTAGCCTGGACATAGCGAAGGCGTTCGATCGGGTCTGGCACCGCGGTCTTCTATCGAAGTTGCCATCTTACGGAGTGCCCGAGGGTTTGTGCAAACGGGTGGCTAGCTTTTTGTCCGGCAGACGCATACGAACCGTAGTTGATGGTAGTTGCTCTGATAGCATGGACATTAATGCTGGTGTCCCGCAAGGCTCTGTGCTGTCTCCTACGCTGTTTCTACTGCATATCAATGACATGTTGGACATCAACAACATACATTGCTATGCAGATGACAGTACTGGAGACGCTTTTTACACGGGTCGTGCAAACATCCCTCGTTCCGTTGTGGAGGAAAACCGCGGAGAACTTGTGTCTCAAATCGAGACTACACTGTCCCAGGTCTCTGATTGGGGACGGGTAAACTTGGTCCGATTAGACCCTACAAAGACACAAGTGTGCGCGTTCACCGCTAAGAAAACTCCATTTACTGTAGTCCCACAATTCCAGAACACTCCCCTCTCCATCTCCAAGAGCATTGGGATCCTTGGTGTCGACATCTCCAGCGATGTTCAGTTCCGAGATCATTTACAAGATAAGGTGAAGCTGGCGTCCAAAAAACTTGGTGTACTCAACAGAGCGAAGCAGTACTTCACGTCGGGGCAAAGGTTGTTACTTTACAAGTCGCAGGTTCGGCCCCATATGGAGTACTGCTGCCATCTCTGGGCAGGTGCACCCGGATACCAGCTTGGCCCTTTTGACTCGGTTCAACGACGGGCTGTGAGAATTGTCGACGATTCCAAACTCACTTGTGGTATCGAGCCCTTAAGTCTGAGGAGAGACTTTGCCTCACTGTGTGTGTTCTACCGCTTGTACAATGGGTTGTGTTCTGAGGAATTGTTCGAAATGATGCCTACGGCTACTTTCTACCATCGCACCGCTCGCCATCGGCAGGGAATTCATTCTCACACTTTAGAATCTAAATGGTCGCGTACAGTGCGGTTTCAGAGAAACTTCCTCCCGCGAACGCTTAAGTTGTGGAATGAGCTCCCTGCCAAGGTTTTCTGCAAGGACTACAGTATGGAGTTCTTCAAGAAAGAAGTTATTAGATTTCTGAAGGGTCGGCAACGCGCAAGTGATACCCCTGGTGTTGCAAGCGTCCATAGGCTACGGTGACCGCTTACCATCAGGCGGGCCGTAAGCTTGTTTGCCACCTTAGTGGTATTAAAAAAAAAAAAAAAAAAAAATATGTTTTGGTGAGATATTTCTTTTACCCACCATATATTTTTATTTATTTACTCGCAAATGTTATGAAAAACTATGTATGTAACACGGTCGGTACGAAAACTACAAACTCTAGTCACTTAACCCTCCAGCCTTTGACTTTTGGCTTCTAAATAGCCTCTCGTTAGTAAGTTTCTCCTTACTACCCTTAATACACAATGTACTATATGTATGATGGTTTGGACACGCCGTATCTCAGAAACCAATAGTGCATTATTTTTTTTTATGGCTAGCTGTTAGGTTGTATTTGTATACGTCAAAATGTGTCTATAGATATAGTTACTTTGAACCTGTATCGATGCCAGTGCAATAAACACCGCTAAATGTACCTCACGTCTTTCATTCTCGACACTAGCCCTTTTATTAAGGAAAGTTATATTATTATTATAGCAAAGATGCAATCAAAAGACGAACTTCGAGCTAGTACTTGAACCTGCACCAATCCTTCCAGTCTGTGTAATGGATCTACGAATTGAGCTATCGAGGCACAAATCTGGCCAATGCAAATCTCAACTACATCTTTGCTATGGAAATACGCTCGTTACGAACGTCCCAAACAACTCCTAGTGTCTTATAAAGTCCTATTACATCAATCTTAAAACAATTATTGGATAACGTAGGTACTATGCTATGCCACACTATAACAAGGTATTATGCTATAAATAATATAACCTTTAAGCTATCAAAACTGACACCCACGTCTCGAATGGATTCGACAGTTTCTAAATTGGTACCATATAAGCTATAATTTGCAAGCATTTAGTATTTGACTGTAAGAAATATGTTGTAAGTAATTAATTATTAGTATACTTAATAGGAGCCTCATAGGTTCCTACTTTTGGGGCACGGCCTGCCCTCACCGAGGGCGATTTGGACCATAGTTTTGGACTTCACGCTTAACATACGCATATGTAATATAGGATTTCTCGTGATGTTTTTCTTCACTAAAAAGCCAGTAGTACGGATAATCGAGGTACTTTATAAATTAAGAAAAAGACTTATAAAGTCAAACTTTATATTCAAATAGACTTTTAAACAGCACTTTTGAATAGTCATTTTAATTATTATTTTAAAAAAATTACCACCGATTCGGAATGATTTAAATGATTTACTAACGAGAAGAACCGGCAAGAAACTCAGCATTTAATCTTCTATATTTTATCAACTTCATATTAAAATACAATATAGCCTTAGAGTAGGTAATAACATTACAAACAATGTTTTAATTAAAAAAAATTACAAATGTCTCAATACCAATAAAAATCAATTAAGTTCTAATCTTTCCAAGCATTTTTATCATTTATGTATTCATCAATTTTGTAATAGCTTTTTTTAATGAAACTGTCTGAAATATATTTTAAATTTATTTGGTGGCAAATTAACCGCATCCTCTTAATTTATTGTAGAAATATAAACTTTGTATTGCGAAAGAGCTATTTGTACCTTCTGAAGACGACATTTTGGAACAACCAATTCATCCTTATTCCTTGTTTAACACTATTTTTAGAAAATAAGTGACAATTATTGCGTATATCTATATATAAAAAAGGCAATGTCCTGACTGACCACCGCCCGTCCGAAACCGCTAAAGATAAAAATTTGAAATTTGGAGAATGAGTTAGTGATATATTGAAGGCGTGGTTTAAGATCCGGTTATGTGAAATTCGACTCCTAAGGGGGTGAAATAGAGGTTGAAAGTTTGTATGAAAAATCGACATTTTAAACTAAAATTTATTAACCTTGGTATTTAACTTCCTGTGTAAAAATTAAGACTGATGTATTTCAATTTGTTGGAAAATCGTCCCACAGGGGGTGAAATAGGGCATGAAACTTTGTATGCGAATTCGGTTATATTGTAAATAACACCGTACCGTACAGTGCGGTTTCAGAGAAACTTCCTCCCGCGAACGCTTAAGTTGTGGAATGAGCTCCCTGCCAAGGTTTTGGTATGGAGTTCTTCAAGAAAGAAGTTATTAGATTTCTGAAGGGTCGGCAACGCGCAAGTGATACCCCTGGTGTTGCAAGCGTCCATAGGCTACGGTGACCGCTTACCATCAGGCGGGCCGTAAGCTTGTTTGCCACCTTAGTGGTATTAAAAAAAAAAAAAAAAAAAAAAAACCATGACAATTTGTATACACACTTTTGTTTGCAAATAAAAAATGAAGAGTCAGGGGGTTAAAAGGGGTGGAAAAGTTTGTTTGGGAAAAAATATTTTCATAGTAAAATTAATGCTTTAAAGGTTTAAAGGTCTTGAACACTATTAATGAAGTACATTTTTTATGATTTTTTTTTAAATTTTGCCCCTAAAAGCAGGTAACAAAGTTTGTATGGGATTCAATATTTTTTTGCTCAATTAACTTTCGACTTGGTATATATGAATTTTAAAACAGTTAATGAATAAGAAGTTTTTGAGTTGTTTAAAATTTAGCCTCCTAGAGAAAAAAGGGGATTGCAAAGTTTGAATGCAATTGGGAAATTTTATTTTTATAGTCTTATATACAACAAACTTTGTATAAATCCTCTTCATTAGAAATTAAAAACACTAACTCAGCTGTTTTCTTCAAATTCAACCTCTAAGGGGGTAAAAATAGTGGCAAAATTTGTACGGGAAACAATATTTTTTCATCAAATTTGCTTAAAACTTAGCATTGATGTTGTTTAGCACGATAAATGACATAGCATATTTCTAAATTTTCAAATTTCAATTTCTAAGGGAATCAAACTTTTTTGCTTATTTTGTATGGTATTGTGAAATATTATTCTTACAATCAAATGTTTACGATACTTGGTATCAATATTTTCAACACAAAAATAAAACACCTATTTCGGCATTTTTCAAAATTCAGTCTCTGAGGTGAGAACAGTAAAATAGTCGGTATGAGATAAAATATTTCTATGATTAATTTATTTAAATTTTTGTATATTTTATGGTTTTAAACGCAACACTGTGTTTCAGGTTGATCCAAAATTAAACCACCAACAGGAGATAGGGCTTGTCTCACTTTGTTTGAGATTGGAAAATATTTTTTTACATTCGAAATTACACGAAACTTGGTATTAATGCTTTTAAAACATAAAATTAAAACACGCATTTAAAGTATAAAGTATAAATTTCTGTGGGTACAATATTTTTTTGATAAAGTCTGCTTAAAACTTAGCATAAATGCTCTTTGACACAATTAGTGACTATTAGTACAAGTATTTCATTATCTCATAAGGGGAGAAAGGGGTAAACAAGTTTGTCTGAGGTAAAATATTTCTATGGTCAATTTACTTCAAACATAAGTTATATGCTTTTCAACAAAAATTATAAACACAGTATTCTGCGAAATTCTGAATTATTCATATCATATTATATGAACCACTAAAGGAGTAAAATGTGTTGGATTTGAAAATATTATTTTTACAGTCGAATTTTCACGAAATTGGGTGTCAATGTTTTTAAACACAAACATAAATCACGCATATTTCGGTGTTTTTTGTGTTTATATTGTTGCAGTCATTATTTACATTATTGTTTACTCAGTTTAAATTATAATCTAAAATAGGAACTGACTGGGTGCACCTAATAAACTAAGCACTATAAGACATAGGTACTCGCCGGACTCAAACATCCGCCATTCAGTACGCGAGGGGACATCGAACCCCTCGGCCCCTACATATACTACTTACTTTATTATAAATTGGAAAAGTAGAAAATGTTTTAATGTTTATTGCTTAATAACTCAAGAATGGCTAAACGAATTTTGCTAACTCGAGAATTTTGGAACCACGAGGTAAAGTTAGAGTTACCTACTATTATTTAATCTTAAAAGAGCTATATCTCTCATTTAAAATAATCACAGACAGCCACAGTGGCTCAGTGGGTAATTACTTGCCCCTGAGCCAAGGGGTGTGGGTTCAATCCGAACACCGGACAAACATCATGCGATGAACATTTCTGTTTGTCTTGAGACTGGGTGTTTTCTATATATAATATGTATGTGTTTATATCATCAAATCAAAATCTTTTTATTCAAATGGGTTACTAAGAACACTTTAGAATTCTCAAGTAAACTAACTACAACTAGCTTTACAAACTAATTACAATACTGTTTTATTGCGAGCGTCCAATATGTAATGTTTGTAAAATCACAAACGAAACATAATATTATAGTGTATCAACTAATAAATAAGTACATGTTTTGTATTGAAACACTTAATAAACAAGATTTACAATGTTAATAGTTTGTTTTTCAAAAAACAATCGAAATTTAGGTAATATTTCAATTGCCGTTTGTTTTTCAGATTACCATGTGATACGTTAAAAGTCATCAATTATTCTGTGACGGGATTTAAAGTAACTCCGAGAAAAATATATTCATATAGCATATAATATTACACAGCTTTATTTATATATATAAAAAGTATACATGTATTTGCCACCGCACATAATATAGTAATTTAGCTTAGTAAGCAATATCATTCGGAATCGAATCGTCAATTCCCTCAATTTTGTATTAATTTAACGAACAGTTTACACGGAACACGATAGACGCCCAACTCGCTATCATTTCATCTACTACACCTAGTAATAATTATTTAAATAAAATACAATAAACTATAAACAATTTCAAAGCGAAAAAATCGCTTAGCATATTCTTAAGTAGTACGTAACAGCTCATACATCTTAATAGTCCGCCAACCGGAAAAAAGGAAGGATCATATCGCGAATCCCTGTTTTGTGAACAATCGAAACGAGGTTTCAACAAGTGGCACTGTCAATAACCGTAGAAGCAACTTCCGGCATAGCAGTCAAACCATCAGCAGAGCAGTTTCATACTCTGATTACCAGAACAGGAGATGAGTTGAACTAGTGGAATTTGGCCAGCAGCAGAAATCCAGAAGCTATCTGACACATCAGTCAAGAATTATTTAGTAACATATCAAAGTATAATCTTTCTATTTTTTATTAGAATCTGTAACTAATCAGCAGTGTGGAAGACTTTATTGAAACTCAAGTCCAAATATTAGAAACCATCAAAAATTTACTAAGCAATTCTAAAAAAGTTGCCGTTTTCTTAAAATTAGTTAAAAACATAAAAAAAAAACTCCGAAGGAAAACTCCAGAAATTGACAAAAACAGCAAAATTAAGTCCGTTTAATATCGTCAGCAATCGACACCTCAAATTAATATCTCTACTTCCACCGGAAACTATTGTAGCAAGTGATTTGTTTAGATATGTATTTTAAATCTGTAAGTAGCTTTAGTTTTCCTTTTGGGCTATTACTTCCAAATTTTTGTAATTTCTATATTTATACGAAAAAAAAGGAGATTTGACTTTAACATATCTGCGAGAGACTGAAAAATCAGGATATTGAAAACAATGGAAAGAGAGATAATGGAAAAATATGTCAAGATGAGTTTTTGAGAATGAGGATCTTGAAAAGACGACTTCATAGTATTTTTAAAGTAGTAAAATGGTGATCCAAAATTGATAGAAGACGAAAAGCCAAGTCGGAACAGAGATATCTATGTGACTTACTTATATTTATTCATAGTTGGTAGACTGATCTACAAAGTCTGCAACCAGGTACCAACTTACTTTTTATTTGGGATAAACTCGATTGACAAAATCTCGTGTCGAGATTTTTATTTTCCTTTATACCACCGACAGGATATTGATATGCTTTTTATAAGATTTGCAAGGCAGGCAACTGATAACAATTATTTAATGGACGCTACAATAGTGGGCGTTTTATGAGCGTCACGTCTTACATCTAATCTAGATCTGGACTCAACTCAAGTTCATCTTCGCTATGAAATTATATTTCTTATATTTGTGGAATAAACAGTGTAAAGTGTGTAAAATGTGGAATAAAAAATAAATAGTGAATTTCGTCATAATTACGTTTATTGCACCATTGATATTGTAAATTAGAGGAGATTACATTTTGACCTCAAAAGTTATATTTTAGTACCGACAGCAAAAAAATCAGAAATTCGTTTTTTTTGTGGTAATTACCGAATAATATTAATAATGGCAGTGATATAGAAAATATTTACATGAAATAGTAAAAAAAGTGTAAACAAATCAAAAATTACAATAAATTTAATTATCTTACTCACAAAAATCTTTTATATGAATTTACCCTGTAGAAAAGAACTCGACACTATCACCAATCGTTCTCAATTAAGGATTCATTTATTGAGTCGATCCATAGTAATAAATCCTTATCTCAAGCTCAAAAGATGCAGTTTCTGAAGAGCAAGCTCAAAGGAGAAGCTGAGAAGCTTGTGTAGCATCTTCACATAATATCCGAAAACTATCAAACTTATTGAGAAATCTTCTATCTTTCAAATTATTATTTTCCTCTCATGTGAATATTCTATTAAATTTACAACCATGCAACACCAATCAGCATCGCGAATCAAAAAATGATACAATAAAAGAATATTTATTTGCGATTAAAAATATAAACGTTGATATATCTACCCCACTTATTGTCCACATTATATCTCAAAAATTGAAATTCTGAAACTCACAATGAGTATAATACACTTATTCAGTCTTTAGCAAAACGACATGATTCGTTGCTTCACGAAGCCTTTGTAAAACCTAGCATGAAAACAAATTCCCAAAAACCCGTGAGCCACGTAACTCAGAATGCGCCAACCAACATAACGGAGGTTTTACTTGCAACCGCTCAAATTAAGGATCAGTGTGCAGATGGTTCTTACAACTCACTAAACTCAACTCTATTAACAGCAGAGGCTCTGTTAAAAGAAAATGTAAAAGAATGCCCAAAAGAATTTAAATTTAGACATGTAAATCATAATGATGTTATCAAAGCATTTAATTCTCTAATAATAAAAAATACAGCTGACCTCTGGGGTCATTCAGTTACCTTAGCAAAAACCATAATTTCTATGATTGTTCCCCAACTAGCTATAATATATAATAGATCTATTGATTGTGGTGTATTTCCTGATTTAATGAAATACCGTAAAATTATACCTATATTTAAATCAGGTAGTACTACTGACCTCTTTAACTTTAGACCTATCTGTATACTACCTGTTTTCAGTTTCAGTTTTAAAATCTTTAAAAAACTGATCTTAAATCAAATGAGTAGTAATTTAACTTCCCAACTGACTTGCAAACAGTTTGGGTTCACAAAAGGTCGGTCAACAACTGACGCTGGCGTTGAGCTTATTTAGCACATATTTGATGCCGGGGAGGATTCAATGGATGCCTGTGGTTGTTTTTTGTGATTTATCCAAGGCATTTAATTGCGTCCAACATGAAACCCTTATTAGGAAATTACAACACTACGGTATTAAGGGTACTGCAATTAAACTCATTAGCTTGTACCTGGACAATAGGATTCAGACAGTTGATATAAATGGAAAGCGCGCCCCTGGATCAAAAATTGAAATGGGTGTTCCACAGGGCTCCATCCTGGGGCCATTCCTATTTTATATATACATTAATGATCTGCCGGAGGTCGTTAAAAACAATCACGAGATAGTGTTGTTCGCAGATGACACATCACTTTTGTTTAGAGTTAGAAGACGTGAAACAGTTCTAGATAATGCAAACAACTGTCTGTCTAAAGTAGTCTACTGGTTCAATATGAATAATTTGCTTTTAAATAGTAAGAAAACTAAATGTATTAAATTCTTAACGCCAAATGTTAGTCAAGTAAGAACCAGTGTACTTATAAATGGGGAGCAATTAGATGTTGTAGATAGCGCTGTATTCTTAGGCATTTCTTTAGATTCAAAACTTCAATGGGGCCCACACATTGGCGAATAGACTTAGTTCTGCAGCTTTTGCGGCTAAAAAGATTCGTCAACTTACAGACAAAGCCACAGCCCGGCTAGTATACTTTAGTTACTTTCATAGCATGTTTTCCTATGGTATCCTATTATGGGGACACGCAACTGAGATAGAGATAAAATTTGTACTGCAGAAGAGGTCTATTCGAGCAATATACAATTTATCTTATAGACACTCTTTAAGGGATAAATTTAAAGAGATCAATATACTTACTTTAAAAAAAATAGTGATGTTCATAATCGAAATACAAGAAATAGACACAAACTGGCTCTGATCCACACAAGGCTTGAAAACATTAATAAATCATTTAAAGGACAATATGTCCGTTTTTACAACAAATCCCTGCAGAAGTATATAAACTGAATTTAAATTTTTGTTAAACAGAAACTTGTCAATAAAGCTTAGTATTCAATTAAAGAATATCTCATAGATAAAAACGCATGGGAATAACTAAAATGTTGTTTTCATAGTACTTATATTTGGAAATGTACCAATCGTTATATAATTAAAATTGAAAAGAGCGACAGCTGGAGAGTTTCCTTCGCCGTTTCTTCTCCCCAGAACGCCATCTTGATTCTGAAACGTAGTAGTTTATATATTCCTTGCATATTATGCAATGCTACTTCACCCAGCAATGTCTCCATCTACCTAAAACCTTTTAGTGAAAGGGAAATTTATAATTTAATGACTCATCACATAGCGTGCAAAAATACTTGTGACTTCTACGAACTGTCAAAACAAAAATTAACCATTCCGGTCATTTTAGGCCAGTTAACTAACATTTTTAACTTTTTAATCAAAAAAGGTCTATACCCAGAGATCCTAAAAAATGTAAAGGTAATACCTATTTTTAAAGGTAAGGGTTCCGTAGAAGAATTAAAAGGGTACAGGCCCATTAGCATAATCCCATCGATTGCAAAACTTTTCGAGACAGGTTTGACACAAAGGATTTATAACTTTTTAGAAACTTCACAGCTTCTCAGTGATAAACAGTACGCATACAGAAAAAACCGATCATGTGTAGCGGTCATACGTGAATTAATCTTTAAAATCATGCAGTCCAAAGAGTCAGCAAATCACGTCGCAATTCTTCTATGCAACATGACACGGGCGTTCGATTTATGTGATCACAACGTTCTTGTTGAAAAATTAAACCACATAGGTATAAGAGGTCCTGCGTTAAAACTGATGTCAAATTTTTTAACAAATCGACAACAAGTTGTATCACTTCACAACGGACAAACACGATCCAGCAAAGGGAGCATAAATCTTGGCGTTCCTCAGGGATCTTCTCTGGCAAACCTATGCTTCCTTATACAAGTAAACGATCTCCTTCAAGCAGTAAGCTGAGATCTATATTAGGTCGCAGATGACTCTTGTGACATTGTAATGTCCTTATCAGCTGACGATCTTGAACAACAACTGACCAACGAAGTGAAACAACTTCAAAAGTGGTTTACTTCAAATGGACTTGTTTTAAACGTGTCTAAAACACAAGTCATGCACTTCCACTTGGGCGGTAAACCACCGAGACCCTTGTTAGTACAGACAGAAGACGAACAACTGTGCCACACACAACATGCAAATTTCTTAGGTGTAACTTTAGACGCTGCACTAAAATGGGAAACTCACATAGATAAACTATGCCGAAAACTATCCGGTGCCTGTTTCGCCTTGAGAAGGCTGGCACAAGTACTGCCTCCTAAGCAACTGAGAACCTGCTACTTCTCATTATTTCATTCCAAGTTATGCTATGGCCTTGAATTTTGGGGTACAGCAGCACAGTCACAACGCGCTTTCATTCTACAAAAACGCGCTTTACGAATATTAACACACAATACACCTGACACACCAGCTAGAAACATTTTTAAAGAACAAAGCATAATGACATTGACCTCTTAATACATTTTTGACATAGCAAAATTTGTTCGACATAATCCTAATTTATTTCCTGACAATTCTACTGACAAACGATATAAAACAAGACAGAGCAAAAATCTAAAAACCGTTCAATGCAAACTCACAAAAATAAAGCAAAACCATGTACGCAATGGGCCCAAAAATTTATAACAAAATCCCTCAGGACATAAAAAATATGACATCTGACACAATCTTCTTTTCTGGATTAAAAAAATGGTTGATTAAAAACGCATTTTATAACATAAAAGAATTTATTTAAATAACAATTAAAATGTAAAATGACATATAATTTTATTATGAATAAATGAGTATGAGTATGAGTATTATACTGACGTCAAAAAAGTGATATTGTATCCTATTTTTGTGAAATAAACTATTTGAATTTGAAGCGATGGAAAACAGAATACTTGACTCAACTATTATCTAGAAGCAATTAGCGTAAACAACATGCAAATCTTAAGATTGGTTCTTATACACGACGCTAAATTAACTGCAGGAAAGTAGGGTAGAATGGGAAGTATAATTTACCTACATCATGGCGTAGATGTTTATGTAAGAGTAGTAACTGTGAAAACAAAATCAGGTGACATAAGACGACCAATAACAAAACTATAACTACTTTCAACATCAATGAATCAGAGCAACAAACTAACATAATGATACCGATGAATTATTATCAAAAGAGCAAATTATCTTTACAATGTTATTGGTGCTAATGATCATGCTTTAGAACCGAAATGGTCTCGTACAGTGTCTATTTTAATAAAATTTCGAATATATACTTAGTTCGCTTCAGCGAGGCTGGCGAGGGCGATGCCCGCGGTTAAGTCTCCGAGAGCCGACGACGTCATCAACAGTGTTTTTTTTTTATAATTAAGTGTGGGACTGTTTACAGCAATCGTCAATGCAGTGTATCAGTGATTCTATGCGTAAGTGAACCACAAGTGCGCGTGTACTTAATGTCGGCTACCAAACATGTAAAATTTTATTTCAGTGAATCAGGACACATTTGAAGTGTAATTTTAGTAATTAAATAAAATCATCTTGTTCCGGCATAGATTCATCCTCATTGAAACCTATTGTTGTTTATTCTGACCCAGCAGCATGTACTGTATGTAGTGAGTATCGTGTTCCAATACAAAACATGAACTGTGATAATGATATTGCTTACTAAGCTAAATTACTATATTATGTGCGGAGGTCCGTACAGTTCTCAAACCCATAATAAAAGTTTTTCGTAGTTTGGGATCAGGTGGCTTTGTGTGAGTGTCAAATATATATAAGAAAACTTTAAAATGCGAGTCGGACTCGGGCTCCGTGGGGTTGCGTACCACCATTTACGTAATTTACGAACAAAAACAAAAAGGTGTGCCTATCCCGACGTTTGCGTCGCTTGACTTTGCATATCGCTTCCAATAAAAAAATGTGTAACTGTTTCTTTTATCAATCTAGACTTACATCGCTATAAGGAACTGATGATGTAATTTGATTTTGATTTGATTTGATGGTTTTTATTATTTGTTGTTATATCAACTTTAGAGTTCACAATTTTTTACTGCAAGTTTAAAGTTTATGTGTATTACAGTTCTATGAAAATTTCAGTTTTTTACCAAGTTAGGTTTAAAAGATAGAGCCCTGTAATTGTCAGACAGACAGACAGACAAGTAAACAGCGTAGACTTAGTACTATTACTTTTGCACTTTGGCACAATTTGAGTATGGAACACTAAAAAACAACTTAAATAAACTGTTTGATTTCTTTTTAGCTATTTTGAGTATCGCGCAAAAACTACCGATCAAATTTTAATTTTGTTAACCTAGAAATTGCAATTTTTTGCTGCTACAACACATTTAAATAGATGTTACGTGAGTGCAGCTGCAAGAAAAAACCAGTATGTAATAAAATTAATTACGATACAAAATAAAATTTCATTAATAAATAAATATATGAAAATAGGTCAGTACCCTGTTATTAATAAACGATTTATATTAAAATATTTCAAAATAATGACATTAATTTTTCTATTATAACATCAAAAGCTATATAAAAGACAAAAGCTAAACAATAAAAGAGTTATAAACTTAGCATTCAGCACAAAAGCTTTGAATAGAATTTCTGTTGAAGGGTTTCAGTGAGGACCATAACACTTTTGTTATGGTAAAACTTTGTTATAATAGAGCAATAGTTTAGTTTACGGTATCTGATCAACCTTGACAATAGTTTCAATGTGGATTTTCGTAAACAATTTAATGAGAATCAAAAGGTAATTAATGAATAATATATCGGTGCACCATAGGGCAGAATACCCCTATATATTTTTTACAGACCGATATAGATTTAGTTTTCCTGGATTATGTATGTTAATATGTATATATTAACTAATGCTAAACATGTTCCCAATCCCAAGCTAAAGTGTGTACCCAATCTTCAGTCTGTGTGACAGTCTCATAAACTAGGCCCCTAATTGCCATTGAGACAATTAATAAATCAGGGTTAAGAAAAGACTTGTACCGAATTAGTATGGAGCTTGGTGTTTTATTTCCAATAAATTTAACCAGCGTCAACTTTTGTATTTAAGTAATGCCTAGGGTAAAGAACTTAGCGAAATAATAACCATAAATATTAGAGCTTCATTAAATATTAAAATTGATTTTAAAAAATGTATGATTTTTCATAGTCAACACGCCATAACATTCTAAGAAAAATGAAGAAAAAAATAATAATATGGACATTTGAGCCATCAATTTTTTTTATGCTTGCTCCTATAATACTCCTCATATTTGCTCCGTTTCGTAATTTTACGTTCCGTTATAAGTTAAAAGTTGTTAACGATTTTCTATGAATTGCAGGACCAAAAATAATTGTTTTTTATTTTAGAATTTCTAGATTTTAAGTGCTATCAATCTACTCATAAGCTGGATAAATTTTAAATTTATTTTAGTACCAAAAAATATTTATTTTTCTTTAATACAAAAATATAAAATAAAATTAGTCATTAAATAACCCACCCCTGATCATTCCTGGTGGAAAGGTGCCCATAATGCTTGCAACATTACCTCGCTGTATAGCGATGGCAATCCTTTGCACCAAGAATGACCCAGAGCGTGAGTCTTCTGTCACTTTATTTAGTTTGTGGCCTATTTCTCTCACTAAACACTTCGCATCCACACTCCAACTGCCCAAGGTCTCCACTGCTACAGGTACAAAATGATAAAGCGACTCCAAGCAAGCGTATTTAAGCCTTTTTTTTGAGCAGGCGTCTTCGGCAGCGGCAGATGCAAAGAGCAGGGTGCGACTCAGGTGACTGGCGGCAACAGTGCTGACGCAAGTTGCGTCCCAGATCAGGCACTTCCCATTTTTCCATGGCACCAGAGACAGCCCGTCTGGTCTTTTTCCATCAGACCTGCTGAGACCTGGAGGCTCAAGCAAGCAGGGGACATTAGCCGATATAAGGGCTCTACGAACTATGTCATTCAGGGCATGGTGACGCGGAAATCTCCCAATGTACCGCCGACAACTCAGGGCGTGATAACCATTGGCCTCCACCATGGAACCGCAGGTGCATATATGAGGTTCACACACCTTACAGCCCAGACGGAGAGCCACCGCAATACGCAAAGAGTCATCATCGAGAAGAGTGCCCAGGTGAGGCGAAGGAACCGCTTGTAACCAAGCCCCGGACTCAGGTTGCGTCACAGCTCGTAGTCTGGCCTTATCGACTCCCAACGCACCCTCTAGCAATTGCTCTTGAAGCCTCTTTACCCCAACATCATCCCACGCCCGCTGAACATGCAACGATTCTGGGACTGTAGCACCCGAGTTAAGGGCTAACCAAGCTGACACAGCATCAGACATAAAAGGGATACTTCCCCCGTCACCATTAGAAGGAAGTAAAACAGTGACTAGGTTGGCAACCCCGTGCGCAGACGCCAGGAAAGCCGGCAGACCCACCTCCTTAGCGCAACGTATCCCGAGACCACCACATCGGACAGGCAGAGCTGCCTGAATCCACTGGGGACCATCAAGGGAGACATTAAGAAATGACTCAACAACCAATTTTAAACTTTCATCAAAAGATGAAATTTCCTCAGGGCAGAGCCAAGTTGGCGTAGTCCGCAATAAATAGGTGACCTTCGGAAGAGCGAAGCTCATGCGCAACAAGATTATCGCCACGTGTGCGGAAAGAGCCTTAAGACGTTCGTGAGCGGAAAGGAGAAAATGTTTTCTTGCATTTATGGCCTTAGGGACTCCAGAAATAAATATTGGGGAACCTAATAAGTTTAAGTCAGGAGTAGAAATTTCCTTAAGGCCAGGTAAAAGAGAATGAAAAAGAGAAATGTGTGTTCGAGCCTCAGTTCCACAGGCGAAGAACTCGCACTTCGAGGGATTAACCTCTAGCCCCAGGTCTTTAAGGCGGGGAACTAAGGCCTCCAGATCCTGAAACACGTCTTCTGGTTTACCCCCGATTGTGCCATCGTCTAGGTACCAGACGTTAAGAGCAGATTTGAGATCAGAGATTGCTTTGTGAATAGCCAGGCTAAACACAAGCGGACCGAGTGGGTCTCCCTGTTGGGCTCCCACTTTTGAAAGAATAAGATTTTTTTCGAAGAAAAGGTTGGAAGGAAGTCTATAGACTTGATGAAGGAAAGGGAAGAGAGACGGGATTTTATCCTTGACCTCATTCAACAGAACGTCTCTTTCCAAAGAGTTGAACGCGTTGCGAATATCAAGTTTCAGCAAAATATTGCCTTCATTCTGCGGAGCCATGAGAAACGTTCGCGTGGCGTGGATAGCAGCCTCACAACCCAGACGTGTGCCAAATCCCAGTTGGTGCGGCTGCAAGTAACTGGCTATTTCTTCTTTGACAGAGAAGCAAGCTAGTTTGGCAGCCAAGCGGCGAAAAACGCTGCCCACCGCTATTGGTCTTAAACCACCATCTTTTTTGTTCAAAGCAAAAAGGGAGGCCCCGTAAAGATAAGGACACACAAGAGGATTTAACTGACCACTGAGCAGAAAGTTTGCTAGCTTGGTTAAACACCCTATAAGGCGCCTCCCGTTTTCACCCGCCGACATGGAGGTAAACTCTTTAAGATGTGCCGGCCGGATCCCATCCAGGCCTGCCGCTGAACCTGCGTTAAAAGATCCTACCGCTAAAATTACGTCCTTTATCGTAACTGTTACCGTAGTAAACGTTGAGCCTGGATCAGGAGGAAAACTGAGAGGACGTGAAGGGCCCGGATGCTTTGATTCTAGCGCAGCCAGTGTGTCTGGATCCCGCCGTGCAAAGGAGTCGTCCGACATTAACAGGCGAACGGCACCTCTCAAATCCCCCTCAAAGACCTTTGATTCAATATTTTTCCGAATAGAGCGAAAACTGGTAGACACAGACGACGGCATAGTAATGTCAATTTTATTAAAAAGACCCGACGACAAAACATTGGTTTTAACTTTTGACGTCAAATTCCCAGGTGACTCTTTCGAAGGCATTTTCAGAGCTGTATATGCGAAAGAAAGAAGAGCCCCCCACTCATCCAAGCCATTGTTAGCGACACATGAGTCTATAACGTCACACAGCTTGCCGGCCGCCTGGTTCCGAGCACCCTTAGGAATGTGGTGGAGAACTGGTATACTTCCTTTGAAATAAGCAAGCCTGTCTAGAGAATTTTGAGCAGGTGGCGATGTTGGCGGCCCCTGTACCGTTGAAGTAGTGCTACTTGTTTCGATCGGAGAAACATGTCTGGCTGCAACTGAACAAAGCACTCGCTTGTGCATGCGCCCAATATGCACATTCAAACCATGTAAGGAGAAACCACGTGAAGACCCTGGACAGTGTGGACAAGTTAATTGTGTAGGCGTTACACTCATATTAACAAAAAATAAATAACCAGATAATACAATAGGTATCTATAAAATTATATAACAGTAATAAATCTACAAATTCAATTCAATAAACAACACATTGATCAATAAAATTAAGTAATGCATTAAATATTAATACTAAAATGTAATAGAGTAAAGACGATAATATATTAATAATAATAAAACACTATAATAGACTGTAGAAACAATTTAAAATCCTAGTTCAAAAGAAATTAGAAGTCGGCCCTCTGAAGTTCGAAGGAGGAACTTAGAGAAACCAGAGCCAAACTAAGTTCCACGACGACACGAAACGTAGTCAAGCGCCTGCGATGATCTCCCAGTTCTACTATCAAACGTTAGCGAGTTCAAGTGTGACCTAGTACCGAACCTTCTGATTATAGTAGAATTTTCCACCAAACGTCCAAGCAGTTCCTAAGACAACGATCACCGGTCTTATATACCCTGTATTACCACTCTGTAAGTAGGGGGTGTCCAAAAACTGTGCACATTATTCACTTATTCACAGTGATTACAATGTTTTGCAAACAGTTTGTCGTCACTTTTGTAATTGCCATTTTTTAGGATTTATTTTCTTTCATTTTTTACGAAAACGTTCATCTGGAATAATCATTAGAGATATTAACGATTTATGAATTAAAAAAGATTAGATTGAGATGTAAAATATTTAAAATACAATAAAAATGTAAGAATGAAAAAAATGTAAACAACTTTGACAGGTGACCATAGACTCTTTATAACTCTTTTTTATATTATTATATTAAGTACCAAAATAGAACAACTCTTTTATAGGACATTCATTTTTTTAACTCACTGCAAAGTGCCTTCGCGGAATAACTATAAATAACCTCCAGTTAAAAGTACAATCCATGCAATATTTTCATTTTTCCAATACCTACTTATTCTTTAAAATTTTATTTTATTTGCACACCTACTAGTATTTTATAATAACTGTCATTTCAACACTATACATATGCTTATCTCAACAGATATGACGAAGAATGAAGTATTGTATCGAAGACTCATTGAAACACAAAATATTCCAAAGAGGATATTATTATTAGGTGAATAAGTTTCTAAGGAAGAAGAAACCGTGGTTGGTAAGAGAATTGAGCACTTGTCATGATGACACGGCACTTAGTGAGATTGTTTGTAGCGTAAGTGATATCTCGGAATTTGGGAAGTTAAGTGGCGTAAAGTTACGGCCTTTGTACTTAGAAGCTTAATGATCTGCATAAACATTGTCCCTTAATTTCAGTATTAAATTTCCGCGCCACATTGTTTTCTTACTTTGCATGTATTTGTGGTCTTTCTTATTGAAATATTTATCTGAAAAGGTTATTCAAAATTTAATAATAGTAATTGCAAGTAATAAAATCGATACCTATTTTTTGCTTAAATTTATTGTTAGTCCCCCTAAGATGGAATTTATAAAAAGCAAAGTTAATATAAGTTTTTAAATTTTTGCGTTCCATTACTAATTTAAAAAATAAAACGTGATTAAACGCGTCGCAAAATACCTATTTCCCTACATTTCAGCTGGGTTATATTGGCAATCGGTGGACAAAAATTTAGGCTGGTGGAGCTTAATCCAGTGGTTGGAATTTGAGATAATCAGATGTTCTGCAATAGTTGATTTTGTCGTCTGGCAATTCTTTACAGCAGCAATATGTTCTTTGAACCGGTCCGCAATTGTGCGTTTGGTCTGGCCAACATAAGAACTGCCGCAGCTGCAGTCAATTTTGTAGACACCTGGTGTTTGGTATGGGATAACCTCCTTTGGCATGCGCACCTACCTGATCAATTTTGGAGAAAGGAACATAAGGAGTCTTACTGGGGAATTTATTCAAAAGCGATCCAATTTTATCCGTTACTATGTGCCTATGTGCTGTTTCAGACTGTAATCTATCTTTGTGCCAAATTTCATCCAGATCCGTTCAGCTGATTAAGTAACAAACAGTCATCCAACCAAAATTTTGCATTTATAATATAACTTATCTCACTTATGGTAAGTGCTATGATATGTTACTTAGGGCCTAAATTAATTTTAAAACAGCTCAATTAAAAACTTAGATGTACCTAAACTATTTTAAAACATTTTGTATACAAAATAATATCCACTGGTATTAGCTATTATTTATTCTGTGTCACTTTTTGTCTAAAATTTTCGTTAAATTTAAAAAAAAATATGTTTGTTCAAAACATTAACACTAATGTTTTACTATACCTAACACCTAATATCTGAGACATATCCGTTAGCTGCTTTTCTTTTTAAATTCAAAAAACCTTATATCCGTTACATATATGACAGTCAAATATTTTGTCAGATAAAGGAATACGTGAGTGACCGATGTCATAGTACTGATTGCTCAAGATCACCTTCCGAACAAGCTTATATGACTTTTTTGCGAACAGTCAGTGTTATTTTTTAGTATAATATTTGGGAAACAATTCTTTTTAAAGTAAAAAATGCTCGGGTGGATATTCAAAACAGTGATGATACATTTTTTGTTGACCAGGACTTTAAGATTTAGGCTTAAATATATTATAAAACGTGAATGGTCTCCTTTATTATGTAATTTTTGAACATTAATTTTGTACTAAGTAACAATCAAAGACAAGTTATGGAGATGCTTGTTAACCCCTTAAGTGACTGGTGTGCAACCACTTGTTGCAGCCTAAGGTTTAAGTACTAGTCCCTTTTATAATAAATAAAATAGACAAAATATAGCAAAGTCAACGGAGCTACAATTCAATTTTGCTGCAAAAGAGGTACTTTGTTAATAAAGTGTGCGAGGTTTGGAATTAATTGTTTGCCATAAACAGCCGCGTTATGATAACAACTGTAATAAATTGAGTCCATTTGAATTTCATTATACAACACAAAACAACTTTTTTACACAAGAATTAAAATAAAATTTGAATTTAGAATCAACACAAAATGATAAGTTGAATATAAATTCCAAAACCCATTTGGCAGAAAATATTGCTTTGCTTGCTTTGCTATCATTTACCACTCGAGATTTAACATAGGTTGATTCAACTAGCATGAAATTCGTCTTTTTTATTTCTTGTGCCATCTACTATGTTTTTTCCTTATCAGCCTCATATGTCCCTATTGTTTAGGTACTGCCTACTCTCACCGAGGGTGATTTTAGTAATAGTCTAACGCAGACACAGTGAGGATTCTGATCTTCATATACGTCTTTCGTTTTGATGTTTGCAGGTTTCCTTACGATGTTTTCCTTGACCGAAAAGCCAGTGACGTGAATAATCAATGTAATTAAGAAATTTAAAAAAAGACTCATTGGTACACGTGGGCTCAAACCTCCGCCACTCAAGACGCAAGGTGAAATCGAACCTCTGGGCCACCACTGACTATTACATTTAATATTACTTTTGTCCAATCCTACTAACATATTAAAATGTGAAAGTGTCCCAGACATGATGGATGGCTGATTGTTACTCTATAACTCGCCAATAACTAAACGAACCTTTATACAGTCTCTTGAATCTTACAGCATAAATCACACTTATGAACTAATTAAAGGTGCGTTTTGTTTACTGCTTCAATGCGTTTAATGTCATAATTCAGCCAACTTAAAAAGACATGAATTCTGTATGGCAGATTTCAAATTTTAGCTCATTTACTTTATTTGTATTATTGACATAAAGCGCATAATGTACATTATGTCGATGAACAAAACGACACTTACCTTATTATTCCTAAGTATTTTAAATGCGAAAGTTTAGATCTCTGTTACTGAATCACGCTTCAAGCTATAGCAAAATTCTTTAGTAGAATCAAGAAGTTGCCGTAACGATGTGACTGGCAACACTGCCGTAAACAGCTGATCTAAGTTTTCTGTAATTATGAATTTTAAAATTTTGTTAACGCTGTAAAATAAACCGAATTCCAATCTCCAATCGTAAATTCGTGGTAATATTATGTATTAGGTGTGCAAAGAAGTTATAAATTATTATTTAAAAGTTGTATGTCTGTAATTTAATATTGAACAAGTTTAACGACGCTCATTTGAATCTATTCTTTATTTCTTCCGAAAATAGTGAAAACTACTTACAATAAAAAAGATGATTGTAATAAAATTGTATTTATTAAGTCAATAAGCGTAATTATAACGTTCTGAACTTAGCCTTCTGCAATTTAAATACCTAGGTACTCCTTAGTATTAAACCATACTTTCCCTGCATAAATAACAATGACTACCCGTTCGGTTACTGCTCGTCAACAGGAACCTAAACTTCAACAGGCCCTGCAGCAGCTGAAAAATGCAGAGAAGAGTTCGGTAAATTACTTGTTGAAAGGGAGAACAGTCAACAAGAAATGTTATCAGTACTAGATGAAAATAAACAAATAAAATGATAGAAATATAAATATGTCAAAACTGAACCAAGACTATAAAAAATTAATTGCTGAACGGGATGAACTCAGACAAACAATCAATAGTTTTGATCAATATTGCATTGAGTATGAGCAGGCTCATAATATCTTGGCTCGAGTCAGCCAAGTTTGACCTCAGAATTGCGCAGAACCAGGGCTTTTCGACGAGTTGGTCTGTGCAATTGCAATTGCACCGCTGTTGAAATTGATTACACTAATAGAAACATTCATTATAATACCACCGGGGAAAAAGTTGCAGGATGGAGTAGGGCAAAGCTTTGCCTTTTTTATTTGTTTATTTTCATCTAGTACTGATAACATTTCTTGTTGACTGTTCTCCCTTTCAACAAGTAATTTACCGAACTCTTCTCTGCATTTTTCAGCTGCTGCAGGGCCTGTTGAAGTTTTGGTTCCTGTTGACGAGCAGTAACCGAACGGGTAGTCATTGTTATTTATGCAGGGAAAGTATGGTTTAATACTAAGGAGTACCTAGGTATTTAAATTGCAGAAGGCTAAGTTCAGAACGTTATAATTACGCTTATTGACTTAATAAATACAATTTTATTACAATCATCTTTTTTATTGTAAGTAGTTTTCACTATTTTCGGAAGAAATAAAGAATAGATTCAAATTAGCGTCGTTAAACTTGTTCAATATTAAATTACAGACATACAACTTTTAAATAATAATTTATAACTTCTTTGCACACCTAATACATAATATTACCACGAATTTACGATTGGAGATTGGAATTCGGTTTATTTAACAGCGTTAACAAATTTAAAAATTCATAATTACAGAAAACTTAGATCAGCTGTTTACGGCAGTGTTGCCAGTCACATCGTTACGGCAACTTCTTGATTCTACTAAAGAATTTTGCTATAGCTTGAAGCGTGATTCAGTAACAGAGATCTAAACTTTCGCATTTAAAATACTTAGGAATAATAAGGTAAGTGTCGTTTTGTTCATCGACATAATGTACATTATGCGCTTTATGTCAATAATACAAATAAAGTAAATGAGCTAAAATTTGAAATCTGCCATACAGAATTCATGTCTTTTTAAGTTGGCTGAATTATGACATTAAACGCATTGAAGCAGTAAACAAAACGCACCTTTAATTAGTTCATAAGTGTGATTTATGCTGTAAGATTCAAGAGCGGCTTGCTCACATTAATCGATAACTTATAACTTTTTAGGCGTAATTAATCGTAATTGTTACAAATTAAGATCCAGATTTTAAGGTTTCTATCCTGAATGAGTATTTACGATAGGTATGTTAATCTGGGTAGTAACGAATATGTGTGCCAATTTATATAACGGTTCGTTTAGTTATTGGCGAGTTATAGAGTAACAATCATCCATCCATCATGTCTGGGACACTTTCACATTTTTATATGTTAGTAGGATTGGACAAAAGTAATATTGGATGTAATAGTCAGTGGTGGCCCAGAGGTTCGATTTCACCTTGCGTCGTGTGCTACATGGTATTGCTTCTTGCGAAATTTCATGATTCTAGGGCAACGGGTAATGCCCCATAGGTTTTGATTTATTTGTGTCACAATATGCGACAAAAATAACCGTATTGTGGGCATATTTTTTTATTGCATTCTTAGTACTTCGGCCGTATTTTTTTATTGCGTTAACTTAGAAACTTGATTTTTTGACAGTTTCAAGGGCCGTAGACTTTAGTATTTGATATTACTTTTGCCTTGATACCTTCACGCGTTCCTTAGAAAAAGTAAAGTGATCCTATAAGGGTTCCGAAAAACATTTTTTAGCCTATAATGGAAGAAACCTGCTCATGAATTTGCTCTGACCTATGGATTCTCTCAGCTGGTACTTTCTCCAACGAGAATACCAGATATAGAGGACCATACGAGCTCCTTACTGGACCTTCTGCTGACTACACGTCCGGATGGATACTCCGTCTCAGTGGATGCGCCTCTTGGCTCCTCGGACCACTGTCTCGTCCGGACTCAAATGTCATGCACACAACCTGATCCTTCTGGGCCTACTAATTGGCGTCGTGTGTGGCATTATAAGTCGGCAGACTCGGATGGATTGCGAGAATTTTATGCATCGTACCCGTGGAGGCAGATCTGCTATAGCTCAGAAGATCCTGACGTCTGCACAGCCGCAGTCACTGAGACAATCCTCGCTGGTATGGAATGTTTCATTCCTAACCTGCGAGTAGCTGCCGGCGTCAAAAAACGACCGTGGTTTAATAGGTCTTGCAGAGAAGCTAAAATGCTTAAGCAAACTGCGTATGAGGCTTAGACCACGGCTCGTAATAATAAGGATCCGAATATTTCTGAGTTAAAACGCAAATTAAATGCTGCCTCGAGGTTCAGTAAGAAAGCAACTGCCAGAGCAAAATTCCAATTCATCGGCAAAATAGGTGGGCGACTTGCGAGCTATCCTTCTGGGAGTCGTGCTTTCTGGTCGCTTGCTAAAGCTGCCGAGGGGAACTTCTGCCAGTCGTCGTTACCACCACTGCGAAAGATCGATGGTGACTTGGCCCACAGTGCAAAAGAGAAAGCCAATCTATTGGGCAGTCTCTTTGCCTCTAACTCGAATGTGAACGACGAAGGCGCTGTACCACCTACTTTACCGTGGTGCGGTAAGACCATGCCGGAAATCTCTATAACACAGCGCGAGGTCCGGCGGGCGTTGCTTTCCCTAGACGTTCATAAGTCGAGTGGGCCAGACGGCATACCAGCAGTGGTGCTTAAGCAGTGTGCTCCTGAGTTATGTCCTGTACTCACGCGCCTCTTCACGCTTTCCTGCCACACTAGGCAATTTCCGTCTTCATGGAAGACTGCGAATGTGCACCAGGTGCCCAAAAAGGGCGATAGATCAGATCCATCGAATTACAGGCCTATCGCTATAACCTCTCTCCTCTCCAAGGTGATGGAGCGTGTGATCAACACACAGCTTTTGAGATACCTAGAAAAACACGACCTGATCAGTGACCGTCAATATGGCTTTCGCTCAACTGGTAACCTTCTAGTGTATCTCTCACACCGATGGGCACTAGCCATTGAGAGTCAGGGGGAGGCATTGGCATGTAGCCTAGACATAGCGAAGGCGTTTGATCGGGTCTGGCACCGGGGTCTTCTATCGAAGTTGCCATCTTACGGAGTGCCCGAGGGTTTGTGCAAATGGGTGGCTAGCTTTTTGTCCGGCAGAAGCATACGAGCCGTAGTTGACGGTAGTTGCTCTGATAGCATGGACATTAATGCTGGTGTCCCGCAAGGCTCTGTGCTGTCGCCTACGCTATATTGGACATCAACAACATACATTGCTATGCAGATGACAGTACTGGAGACGCTTATTACACGGGCCGTGCAAGCATCTCACGTTCCGTTGTGGAGGAAAAGCGTGAAAAAACTTGTGTCTCAAATCGAGATCGGTCTGTCCAAGGTCTCTGACTGGGGGCGGGAAAACTTGGTCCGATTCAACCCTTCAAAGACACAAGTCTGCGCTTTCACCGCTAAGAAAACCCTATTCACTGTAGTCCCACAATTCCAGAACACTCCCCTCTCCATCTCCAAGAGCATTGGGATACTTGGTGTTCACATCTCCAGCGATGTTCAGTTCCGAGATCACTTGCTAGACAAGGTAAAGCTGGCGTCCAAAAAACTTGGTGTACTCAACAGAGCGAAGCAGTACTTCACGTCGGGGCAAAGGTTGCTACTTTAGAAGTCGCAAGTCCGGCCCCATATGGAGTACTGCTGCCATCTCTGGGCGGGTGCACCCGGATACCAGCTTGGCCCTTTTGACTCGGTTCAACGACGGGCTGTGAGAATTGTCGACGATCCGAAACTCACTTGCGGTATCGAGCCTTTAAGTCTGAGGAGAGAATTTGCTTCCCTGTGTGTGTTCTACCGCTTGTACAATGGATTGTGTTCTGAGGAATTGTTCGAAATGATGCCCACGGCTACTTTCTACCATCGCACCGCTCGCCATCGACAGGGAATTCATTCTCACACTTTGGAATCGAAATGGTCGCGTACAGTGCGGTTTCAGAGAAACTTCCTCCCGCGAACGCTTGGGTTGTGGAATGAGCTCCCTGCCAAGGTTTTCTCTAAGGACTACAGTATGGGGTTCTTCAAAAAAGAAGTTATTAGATTTCTGAAGGGTCGGCAACGCGCGAGTGATTCCCCCGGTGTTGCAAGCGTCCATAGGCTACGGTGACCGCTTACCACCAGGCGGACCGTAGGCTTGTTTGCCACCTTAGTGGTATAAAAAAAAAAAAAACCCTGTAGGTACAATTTGTTTCAGTTAATTTTATAACATCTAAAATACATTGCTTTCTTTGACTTAGCTTCTATATTTTACGCGAGAAATCTGCGGCGAAAAACCTTTGTTCATTTCTTTTTGTCCCTTTTGTTGTTTAACCTTTTTGTCACTGTCTAGCTTTAGCTATTTGTTTACGGCATTTCTGAAAGGAAAATTATGTCAAGAAAAGCGAGCGCAGAGTACCTACTCTGAGAATGTAAGTTAAAATAAAGTAAGTTAGTACGAGTAAAGGTTGTTAAATAAAAGCTGGCCAAGTGCGTTAGTGTTATTAAGTTAGGGTTCCGTAGAAGGAGAATTATTGCGAATGTCTATAAAAATATAAACTGATCTTATTATTAGATTTCTGAAGGGTCGGCAACACGTAAGTGATACCCCTGGTGTTGCAAGCGTCCATAGGCTACGGTGACCGCTTACCATCAGGCGGACCGTAAGCTTGTTTGCCACCTTAGTGGTATAAAAAAAAATAAAAAAATCTTCAAACCAATTTCTGTAGGAAACATTTATAAAGTCTTACTCTCGTGATTTTCATACCACGCGGTAATTAATAGTCAGAGAGGAGGGACACATTTTTTTTTTAATTTGAAAGCCAATAACTCGTAAAATATACATCTCAGTAAAAAAAAATCACATTTCACACGATGGGCTTTTCGCAATTAAAAAAAAATTCGCCCTTCGGCTTAATATATTGAGCTACAATTAAAAAACTTTTTTTTCCATTTTTAAAATGTCTTTATATGTAAAGCGGTTTACAAAAGACATATATATGTAAAAATTTAAAATTACCAATTGACATTCGGACGGACATTAAGAACCTGCAAGGGTTTCGGTTTTGCCATTTGGATACAGAACCCTAAAATTAAACTAAACTACCATCGTATGTGGTCTATCAATTACACAATTATCATTTGACGTATATGCAAATCTGCAGAATGCTACAAAATATTTTTTTATTTGTTGCTTTTGTTATTGCTATATGGTTTCCGTAATCTGTATTAAATTAATATTCTTTGTTACAGCGGTGATTTAATATCTCGCGTATCTGACAGATGCTACTGAAATATTTTTTATACCATTAAGGTGGCAAAGAAGGTAAGCGGTCCCCGCAGCCTATGGACGCTTGCAACTCACTCGCGCGTTGCCGACGCTTTAAAAATCTAATAAATTCTTTCTTAAAGAACCCCATATTGTAGTTCTTAGAGAAGAGTCCCTTGGCAGGGAACACATTCGAAAAACTTGTTGTCAAATCTTTATTTCCTCTGAAACTGCTCAGTATGTGCATAAAAATATTAAAACGAAAAAAATTAAATGGTGACTCTAAATGAGAAGGAATTTTTGATAGACATGAAAGTTATTTTTGTTTATTGGTTATACGCTATTGAATTATAACTTTTTATTGAACTATATTTTTACGCTATCGAAAACTGGTTTTTATACAGGAAAGCGAAAAGCATTGTTTGTTTTGGATTCCACAACATAATAGTCAGATAAGAGTACATGAAAGTGAAATTAAAATTAAATACACAAAATCGCACCCATATCAATTGAACTAGTGGAAGAAGCCGAGGAACCCTCACCAATATATACTCATTTCTCTTTCCTGCTCCATCATCAGACCCTAATCATTTACTGATACCATTCCCATAAGCCCAAACATGATACCTCTGCTGTAAGTTGGTAAGGCCATGGTTGGTAATGATTTTCAAGTTAATGCTGCAGAATCAGATCCAATTTACTATTTTCTGCATTCATTGATGTAACAGGATACCAAATTTTGAATCAATCGGACCTGTGGAAGTTTCTTTTTTTCCCTTCATCAATTAGAATGGAGCTGATGATCTTCAAACGGCTCAACACACACACACCTGTGCTTCATACAGGTACACACACACACACACACACACACACACAAAAACATATTTTATTGTATAATAAAATATGTTTTTACAAAGTGTACGCAAAACAGACGTAAATACCTATATTGCAGAGTTAAGGAGAGTAAATATACGGTATAATTTCAAGGTAGATTTGTCGCAATTTAATCTACCTTTCTGTCAACTACGAGTAAAAAGAATTTCATTTGATTGCGTACGTTGCTTCTTGTGACGGCACGTCCTGTGTCGTACCGCTCTGTACGTGTGTAGGTACGTACGGGACGTGACCGTTTATACGTGTACGTATCTATAAGTAGAAATCCTACTAATATTATAAATGTAAAAGTTTGTATGTCTTGATGGATGTTTGTTACTCAATCACGCTTCAACCACCGGACGGATCGGGATAAAACTTGGCATACATATAGGTTAGGTCCTGGAATAGCATATAGGCCACTTTTATCCCTAAATCTTCAAAAGTTCCTGCGGGAATAACTATAACAGAGTTAAAAGAACTATTGCTGCATCTGCAGCATGCTATACCAATTCATTGGTATAACTAATTAATTAATTGATAAGAGTTAATTAAGGAGTTCCACGCTGATAACCAAATTTAGGGCGGGCGGAGCCGCTGGCAAAGTCTACTAATGTTATAATGCAATTTTGTGTAAAGAACGACATTGATTTTAAAGATATTTTTATATGACTGTCACGTTATGCTTATGTGTATACCCTATATTACAATAGACTATTCATTGACATAAACCTTGCGGGAAAAGTTAAGGATGAGGGCATAATTGCCCTGGTGCTGGAAGATAAATTTTATATGTATCACTTTTTCTCCATTATACCTACTTACTTTGAGCTTTGCCTTCTTGGAGAACTCATATTGCCGTTTATATATATCCATCAAAAAAGGATGAAATGGACGTAGGATGCGCAGCGGGATTGCCCAAACAAATATGACGCTCAGCACTAGCGTATAGCAACGCATTGTAAAGTTTACCATAAACACTTAAAAAAAACTCTTCAAAGAGCTTAACTTAAGTGAAAACTTTGTTTTTTTTTTTATATCATTACGTTGGCAAACAACCTTGCGGTCTGCCTGATGATAAGCTGCCACCGCAGCGTTTGGACGCTTGCAACACCTGGGGCATCACCCGCGCGTTGCCGTCGATTCAAATATCTAATGACATCTTTCTTAAAGAACCCCATAATTTTTTTTTATTTTATTAATAAAACTCAAATCCTTTATTTTGTGCTGATTCAACTCACGATTTGTAAGGAACTTTTAGTTCAATATGTCAACCCTAGCTTACTGAACTAACTTATACGCGTGAAGTCATAACTAAGCATTTGTAGACAGTAGATACTACGAAAACAAAACATGTACAAACGAGAATGAATAAAGTTGATAGAAAAATTATTATTGTGTCAAACATTAGAATGTAGTAAAGAAAAGTATGAGGCTGACACGCTGAGACTTGAGGTCTCTTATTTGCAAGCCTCCCTAGATTTAATAACCAGGAAATATCCAAGAATCCAAGAACTTGTCTAATTAGACTGCCTTTTTTGGGCAAAATATTAGTTTCAATATACCGACTTTGGAAAATTTTCCAAGATTTTTTTATCAAATTGCTTCTTTTGTGCAAAATATAGTAAGTCTAATAGTATTAAGACTTTGGAAACTGTTCCAAATGTTTTTTTAGTTAATTGTACAACAGAGAGTCCCTCTGGCTCAACTCTTGTTTCTAAATATAATTCACCTAAATGTTCTGCTAAAAATGTTCACAAAAAACATGTAAAAGGCTTAAACATAGATGAATGTTCAAAACATGAACTCCGCGAACTCTACAAGCGTACAACTGCAAGTTTTAACTTCAGCCAAATCTTTTTAATTCGTAAATACTGTTCTTCCATATCCGCTATCACCAATTTTTCTGCCCTGTACGACTCACGCTTGACCACTAGAGGGGATTTGTTGGTTCCGGCGCACCTGGCGCACTACCCCAAGCCCTCGCCTAAAAAAAACTCTTTCTTGCTTTGTACGACTCGCGCTTGACCACTCTCAGAACATCGTTGGTTCTGGCTCACTACCCTCCAACCCCATGCCCCTTACCTAAAAACTTTTCTGCCCCGCCCGACTCGCGCTTGACCACTCTCAAGACATCGTTGGTTCTGGCTCACTACCCTCCAACCCCAACCCCTCGCCTAAAAACTTTTCTGCCCCGCACGACTCGCGCTTGACCACTCTCAAAACCACCCCTGTGTCTGGGGTGTGGCGACTCACGCTTGACAAAAACTACCGCGTGACGTCACAGTGGCTCCTGTGTATAACTTGTCTCTAGTTTTGTTATGTAATTACATCATTATCGTAATGGGTTGTCATGTTTTTCCCGTTCAAAATTAAGTTATTCCTGTTATTTAATTACAATGATGTTGGTGATGACATTCCAAAAACTAGTCCCCCGAGGGTGTATCTCAAGATTTTAGGGGTGTGTCCACTCACGCTTTACAAAAAATTTAACCTGGAGACGTTTCGGTTCACGATTGATATGATTTGAGATGTTATACCTACAGAAAATCTTCAATTCAAGTCGGTCGAAGTTTAAAGAGAAAAGCTGATAATAGTGTTAAAGATTTACAACTAGCATCGACGTCAACATGATGTGTCAAATATGTGATTTACAGGTTAACCAAAGATTCTATGCTCAGCACTTACGATCTAAGAAACACAAATAGAAATGTCTTATTCTTAATCATAATTTACTTTATGTGTCTGTTATATCACTCGTGAAGTATTTATAGCATCAATTGAAGAATCAATACTATTTTATTATTCATGCAGATTTTGATCAGGAAACAAAAGATTTAGGAATTGGATGAAAATTGGTGAATTAGAAAATTATTCAGAACCTTTAAGTGATGACATTAAAAATAAAATGTGTAATGACACATAGTGATTTAGAAAAAGAAAAAAAAGAAAATGGTAGACCTTAAAAAAAAAACAGTTCTTAGAAAATCATGTTAATAAGATCAATCCCTTACGGGGATCTTCGTATATTCGTAAAAAAGAACGAACTACAATGTTTTAAGTGGACTATATCCTGCAAATACACATTCCGATAGGGTATCATCATACTTGAGGCATCAAAATAAACTAACGTTTAATAATATTCAGTTCCCAATCAAATTATCTGATATACCCAAGGTAGAAAAACAAAATGACATTAGCATTAATATGTTTGAATTAGAGTTTAACAAAGAAAAAAAAACTTTACAAAATGTTTTAATTAATTACAAATTAACTTATTATTTTTAAACAATGGTTGAAATGGTCATTATTGTATTTCTAAAGTTAATTTAATTAATCACCAGAAACATGACTGTGCTCAAATTGTTACTGAATAACTAGGAATTCATAAAAAAGAAAAAATATTGGTTTAATAGGGAAACAAATAATGATGAAATCTATTTTGATAAATTTCAAAGAATATTAAAATTACATTTTATAATATATGCAGACTTTGTAGCTCATTTAAAGAACCCGTCACCTATTGTGTCCCTGATCCATCGAAGTCATATACGTAAACAATACATGAACATGTAGTTTGTTCTTATGGATACTATATAAAATGTTCATATGATGATAAACTGTCTATATACAGAACATACTCAGAGCCTAATTGTAAAAAATGTTTATGGAAAGCATTAACAAAGATATTAGCAATATACATAGGATAAATTGTTTTAAAAAATGTCCACTATCTTTAACTAATGAAGAGAAGGAATCTATAAGACAATCGCAATTATGTTTTATTAGGTGATGAAATCACAGTAGACTATGACTGGAATACTAGTAATTTTAGAGGTGTTAGTCACGAATTATTTAGTAGCATAAAGTATCGTGTTCCATTTTTCATTCCTATTCTATTTCACAATCAAAACAATTATGATGCTCATTTTATTGTTTATGCTTTGAATTTTAAAGATTGAGAAATAAAAATAATTCCGCAAAATAAGTAAAAATATATTTTATTCTCATATAAACCTAAAATGTCGTATAGTTCATTTTCGGTTTTTAGATTATTTTTAATTTATGATCTACTAGAGTTTAGATATATAGAATATTATATAAAGACCAATTTGCAGAATTAAGAAATCAATTACAAACGAAAATGATTTTAATAAACTTATTAGGAAAGGTGTTTTTCTTCATGGATTTGTTAATTCTTATGAGTCCATAAAAATTACATCTCTTCCAAATCAAGACACTTTCTTTAACTCTTTAATACCAGTGTATCAAATTATAATTATAAACATGCTTAAAACGATGTCAGCCCAATTTAAATGTAAAAATATGTTAGAATATTCCAATCTATATTTAAGAACTTATGTAATGCTACTCACTGATATTTCTGATAACTTTAGAATTTTTTATATCTAATGTGATATAATTGTAATTATTTATTTTCTTCTTTTTACACCTATCTATAATATATTTTTGCCACGGAAAATGAGCTCTATTTTAAAATTAACCTGTAACCTTAAGTACGCTGAATATTTACATGATCTTAATTCAGATTTACCTTTATGCCCTGAAAAACATTGTAAACGGTTACAGTAAAAATAAGAAATTAGTATCAAATTTTTATAATAAAACTAAAATATAATTTACTATAGAAATCTCAAACAATGTTTACAATTTACTATGAAGTTAATTAGGGTTCATAGAGTTTTACAGTTTAAGCATAGTCCTTAGTTGAAATATATATAGATTTAAATACACCTGTAAGAACTACAGCTAAAAGTGACTGAAAAAGATTTTTATAAACAATACATTCTTTGGTAAAACTATGGAAAATGTTGAAAAACGTGTTTTGTGAAAAAAAAAAAAAAAAAATTATTTTGAGAATTATAAGTCGTGTCTATGTATCACAAATGTAAATATTTGACGTGCAGAATTCGAAGTGTGAAACATACTATTTTACACAAAAAAAAAAATAAACTTGTTGTAGACTTATAGTTCTCCAAATAAATCTTTTTTTTTGTCACACTTTTCTTGAAAACTTTAGATTCTTTACTTTAAGCAATTATAAGTCTACAACAAGTTTTATTAATTTTTGTGAAGTCTGTAGGACTCTCGAAATACTTGTTACGATTTTGTATATTGGAAATATAAAAATTTTGATGTATAACTTTCATTATTATACCATGCAAAGAAAAAAATACGATAATAGTGTCAAGTTTTAATACCCTGATACGGGTAGCTTCGTTTACTATGTATTTACAGATAATTTTTATAATGATGTAAAATCTGACTTAATTTTTTTTTTTCGATACTTCAGACTATCCTAGTGATAACTTTTATGGTAACTTTATAATTAAACTTTAATAAAACGAAACTTGGATATTATAAAGATAAAAAACAATGGTGAAGTGACTTCACAAAAATTAATAAAACTTGTTGCTTAAAGTAATTGCCGAATCTAAAGTTTTAAGAAAAGTGTGACAAAAAAAGAGATTTATTTGGAGAACTATAAGTCTACAACAAGTTTATTTATTTTTTTGTGTAAAATAGTATATTTCACACTTCCAATTCTGCACGTGAAATATTTACATTTGTGATACATAGACACGACTTATAATTCTCAAAATATTTTTTTTTTTTTTTTTTTTCACAAATACACGTTTTTCAACATTTTCCATAGTTTTACCAAAGAATGTATTGTTTATAAAAATCTTTTTCAGTCACTTTTAGCTGTAGTTCTTACTGGTGTATTTAAATCTATATATATTTCAACTAAGGACTATGCTTAAACTGTAAAACTCTATGAACCCTAATTAACTTCATAGTAAATTGTAAACATTGTTTGAGATTTCTATAGTAAATTATATTTTAGTTTTATTATAAAAATTTGATACTAATTTCTTATTTTTACTGTAACCGTTTACAATGTTTTTCAGGGCATAAAGGTAAATCTGAATTAAGATCATGTAAATATTCAGCGTACTTAAGGTTACAGGTTAATTTTAAAATAGAGCTCATTTTCCGTGGCAAAAATATATTATAGATAGGTGTAAAAAGAAGAAAATAAATAATTACAATTATATCACATTAGATATAAAAAATTCTAAAGTTATCAGAAATATCAGTGAGTAGCATTACATAAGTTCTTAAATATAGATTGGAATATTCTAACATATTTTTACATTTAAATTGGGCTGACATCGTTTTAAGCATGTTTATAATTATAATTTGATACACTGGTATTAAAGAGTTAAAGAAAGTGTCTTGATTTGGAAGAGATGTAATTTTTATGGACTCATAAGAATTAACAAATCCATGAAGAAAAACACCTTTCCTAATAAGTTTATTAAAATCATTTTCGTTTGTAATTGATTTCTTAATTCTGCAAATTGGTCTTTATATAATATTCTATATATCTAAACTCTAGTAGATCATAAATTAAAAATAATCTAAAAACCGAAAATGAACTATACGACATTTTAGGTTTATATGAGAATAAAATATATTTTTACTTATTTTGCGGAATTATTTTTATTTCTCAATCTTTAAAATTCAAAGCATAAACAATAAAATGAGCATCATAATTGTTTTGATTGTGAAATAGAATAGGAATGAAAAATGGAACACGATACTTTATGCTACTAAATAATTCGTGACTAACACCTCTAAAATTACTAGTATTCCAGTCATAGTCTACTGTGATTTCATCACCTAATAAAACATAATTGCGATTGTCTTATAGATTCCTTCTCTTCATTAGTTAAAGATAGTGGACATTTTTTAAAACAATTTATCCTATGTATATTGCTAATATCTTTGTTAATGCTTTCCATAAACATTTTTTACAATTAGGCTCTGAGTATGTTCTGTATATAGACAGTTTATCATCATATGAACATTTTATATAGTATCCATAAGAACAAACTACATGTTCATGTATTGTTTACGTATATGACTTCGATGGATCAGGGACACAATAGGTGACGGGTTCTTTAAATGAGCTACAAAGTCTGCATATATTATAAAATGTAATTTTAATATTCTTTGAAATTTATCAAAATAGATTTCATCATTATTTGTTTCCCTATTAAACCAATATTTTTTCTTTTTTATGAATTCCTAGTTATTCAGTAACAATTTGAGCACAGTCATGTTTCTGGTGATTAATTAAATTAACTTTAGAAATACAATAATGACCATTTCAACCATTGTTTAAAAATAATAAGTTAATTTGTAATTAATTAAAACATTTTGTAAAGTTTTTTTTTCTTTGTTAAACTCTAATTCAAACATATTAATGCTAATGTCATTTTGTTTTTCTACCTTGGGTATATCAGATAATTTGATTGGGAACTGAATATTATTAAACGTTAGTTTATTTTGATGCCTCAAGTATGATGATACCCTATCGGAATGTGTATTTGCAGGATATAGTCCACTTAAAACATTGTAGTTCGTTCTTTTTTACGAATATACGAAGATCCCCGTAAGGGATTGATCTTATTAACATGATTTTCTAAGAACTGTTTTTTTTTTAAGGTCTACCATTTTCTTTTTTTTCTTTTTCTAAATCACTATGTGTCATTACACATTTTATTTTTAATGTCATCACTTAAAGGTTCTGAATAATTTTCTAATTCACCAATTTTCATCCAATTCCTAAATCTTTTGTTTCCTGATCAAAATCTGCATGAATAATAAAATAGTATTGATTCTTCAATTGATGCTATAAATACTTCACGAGTGATATAACAGACACATAAAGTAAATTATGATTAAGAATAAGACATTTCTATTTGTGTTTCTTAGATCGTAAGTGCTGAGCATAGAATCTTTGGTTAACCTGTAAATCACATATTTGACACATCATGTTGACGTCGATGCTAGTTGTAAATCTTTAACACTATTATCAGCTTTTCTCTTTAAACTTCGACCGACTTGAATTGAAGATTTTCTGTAGGTATAACATCTCAAATCATATCAATCGTGAACCGAAACGTCTCCAGGTTAAATTTTTTGTAAAGCGTGAGTGGACACACCCCTAAAATCTTGAGATACACCCTCGGGGGACTAGTTTTTGGAATGTCATCACCAACATCATTGTAATTAAATAACAGGAATAACTTAATTTTGAACGGGAAAAACATGACAACCCATTACGATAATGATGTAATTACATAACAAAACTAGAGACAAGTTATACACAGGAGCCACTGTGACGTCACGCGGTAGTTTTTGTCAAGCGTGAGTCGCCACACCCCAGACACAGGGGTGGTTTTGAGAGTGGTCAAGCGCGAGTCGTGCGGGGCATATTGAACTAAAAGTTCCTTACAAATCGTGAGTTGAATCAGCACAAAATAAAGGATTTGAGTTTTATTAATAAAATAAAAAAAAATTATGGGGTTCTTTAAGAAAGATGTCATTAGATATTTGAATCGACGGCAACGCGCGGGTGATGCCCCAGGTGTTGCAAGCGTCCAAACGCTGCGGTGGCAGCTTATCATCAGGCAGACCGCAAGGTTGTTTGCCAACGTAATGATATAAAAAAAAAACAAAGTTTTCACTTAAGTTAAGCTCTTTGAAGAGTTTTTTTTAAGTGTTTATGGTAAACTTTACAATGCGTTGCTATACGCTAGTGCTGAGCGTCATATTTGTTTGGGCAATCCCGCTGCGCATCCTACGTCCATTTCATCCTTTTTTGATGGATATATATAAACGGCAATATGAGTTCTCCAAGAAGGCAAAGCTCAAAGTAAGTAGGTATAATGGAGAAAAAGTGATACATATAAAATTTATCTTCCAGCACCAGGGCAATTATGCCCTCATCCTTAACTTTTCCCGCAAGGTTTATGTCAATGAATAGTCTATTGTAATATAGGGTATACACATAAGCATAACGTGACAGTCATATAAAAATATCTTTAAAATCAATGTCGTTCTTTACACAAAATTGCATTATAACATTAGTAGACTTTGCCAGCGGCTCCGCCCGCCCTAAATTTGGTTATCAGCGTGGAACTCCTTAATTAACTCTTATCAATTAATTAATTAGTTATACCAATGAATTGGTATAGCATGCTGCAGATGCAGCAATAGTTCTTTTAACTCTGTAATAGTTATTCCCGCAGGAACTTTTGAAGATTTAGGGATAAAAGTGGCCTATATGCTATTCCAGGACCTAACCTATATGTATGCCAAGTTTTATCCCGATCCGTCCGGTGGTTGAAGCGTGATTGAGTAACAAACATCCATCCAGACATACAAACTTTCACATTTATAATATTAGTAGGATTTCTACTTATAGATACGTACACGTATAAACGGTCACGTCCCGTACGTACCTACACACGTACAGAGCGGTACGACACAGGACGTGCCGTCACAAGAAGCAACGTACGCAATCAAATGAAATTCTTTTTACTCGTAGTTGACAGAAAGGTAGATTAAATTGCGACAAATCTACCTTGAAATTATACCGTATATTTACTCTCCTTAACTCTGCAATATAGGTATTTACGTCTGTTTTGCGTACACTTTGTAAAAACATATTTTATTATACAATAAAATATGTTTTTGTGTGTGTGTGTGTGTGTGTGTGTGTGTACCTGTATGAAGCACAGGTGTGTGTGTGTTGAGCCGTTTGAAGATCATCAGCTCCATTCTAATTGATGAAGGGAAAAAAAGAAACTTCCACAGGTCCGATTGATTCAAAATTTGGTATCCTGTTACATCAATGAATGCAGAAAATAGTAAATTGGATCTGATTCTGCAGCATTAACTTGAAAATCATTACCAACCATGGCCTTACCAACTTACAGCAGAGGTATCATGTTTGGGCTTATGGGAATGGTATCAGTAAATGATTAGGGTCTGATGATGGAGCAGGAAAGAGAAATGATATATATTGGTGAGGGTTCCTCGGCTTCTTCCACTAGTTCAATTGATATGGGTGCGATTTTGTGTATTTAATTTTAATTTCACTTTCATGTACTCTTATCTGACTATTATGTTGTGGAATCCAAAACAAACAATGCTTTTCGCTTTCCTGTATAAAAAAGAGTTTTCGATAGCGTAAAAATATAGTTCAATAAAAAGTTATAATTCAATAGCGTATAACCAATAAACAAAAATAACTTTCATGTCTATCAAAAATTCCTTCTCATTTAGAGTCACCATTTAATTTTTTTCGTTTTAATATTTTTATGCACATACAGAGCAGTTTCAGAGGAAATAAGGATTTGACAACAAGTTTTCGAATGTGTTCCCTGCCAAGGGACTCTTCTCTAAGAACTACAATATAATAAATAAAATAAATTAAAGCGTCGGCAACGCGCGAGTGAGTTGCAAGCGTCCATAGGCTGCAGGGACCGCTTACCTTCTTTGCCACCTTAATGGTATAAAAAATATTTCAGTAGCATTGACAGATACGCGAGATATTAAATCACCGCTGTAATAAAGAATATTAATTTAATACAGATTACGGAAACCTTGTAGCAATAACAAAAACAACAAATAAAAAAATATTTTGCAGCATTATGCAGATTTGCATATACGTCAAATGATAATTGTGTAATTGATAGACCACATACGATGGTAGTTTAGTTTAATTTTAGGGTTCTGTATCCAAATGGCAAAACCGAAACCCTTGCAGGTTCTTAATGTCCGTCCGAATGTCGATTGGTAATTATAAATTTTTACATATATATGTCTTTTGTAAACCGCTTTACATATAAAGACATTTTAAAAATGGAAAAAAAAGTTTTTTAATTGTAGCTCTATATATTAAGCCGAAGGGCGAATTTTTTTTTTAATTGCGAAAAGCCCATCGTGTGAAATGTGATTTTTTTTTTTACTGAGATGTATATTTTACGAGTTATTGGCTTTCAAATTAAAAAAAAATGTGTTCCTCCTCTCTGACTATTAATTACCGCGTGGTATGAAAATCACGAGAGTAAGACTTTATAAATTTTTCCTACAGAAATTGGTTTAAAGAAGATTTTTTTTTTATACCACTAAGGTGGCAAACAAGCTTACGGTCCGCCTGATGGTAAGCGGTCACCGTAGCCTATGGACGCTTGCAACACCAGGGGTATCACTTACGTGGTGCCGACCCTTCAGAAATCTAATAATAAGATCAGATTATGTTTTTATAGACATTGGCAATAATTCTTCTTCCACGGAACCCTAACTTAATAACACTAACGCACTTGGCCGGCTTTTATTTAACAACTTATGCTTGTATCAACTTACTTTATTTTAACTTACATTCTCAGAGTAGGTACTCTGCGCTCGCTTTCCTTGACATAATTTTCCTTTCAGAAATGCCGTAAACAAATAACTAAAGCTAGACAGTGACAAAAAGGTTAAACAACAAAAGGGACAAAAAGAAATGAACAAAGGTTTTTCGCCGCAGATTTCTCGCGTAAAATATAGAAGCTAAGTCAAAGAAATGTATTTTAGATGTTATAAAATTAACTGAAACAAATTGTACCTACAGGGTTTCTTCCATTATAGGCTAAAAAATGTTTTTCGGAACCCTTATAGGATCACTTTACTTTTTCTTAGGAACGCGTGAAGGTATCAAGGCAAAAGTAATATCAAATACTAAAGTCTACTGCCCTTGAAACTGTCAAAAAATCAAGTTTCTAAGTTAACGCAATAAAAAAATACGGCTGAAGTACTAAGAATGCAATAAAAAATATGCCCACAATACGGTTATTTTTGTCGCATATTGTGACATAAATAAATCAAAACCTATGGGGCATTACCCGTTACCCTAGAATCATGAAATTTCGCAAGAAGCAATACCATGTAGCACACATAAAGGAAAAAATCTGAAAACCGTCTTGTTGATACGTAAGAAAATGATTTTTTTTTTGCAATTATAAACTTATTTGGAGTTGGTAAATTGACCAAGACCAATGTTGGGAGAACAGACCTCTTACGGCAAAGTTAAGTTTTCCCTTAATACAGTTTACCTTTTACAAAACCCTCAGTGCGCGACTCCAACTCGCACTTGACCGGTTTTTTTAACTTCTTGTTAAAATAGGTCCGAAAATCGAAATCGCTAAATTTGCGTTTTCTTTACGTTCTGAGACCAGGGGGCTTAGACTTCTTAAATTTAGCGTTACGAAAAAAAGAATGGAATCAAACAAAATGTATGAACATAAAGATTATGACGTCACTTGCTATCGATCGAAAAAAAAATCATAGACTTGTTGCCGTCTATGCTATCGGTACCTTCGCCAAGCCACTGCGGAGCGCCGAAACGAAAGTTGTCTATATATTAGGTAGCCATATTGCAACTTTACAAACGCGATTCCTTTTTGATATTCGTTGAACTTGCGTTCGCCTAGAGCCTACGGATAAGCTTTGCGATTGCAAATGGCGGCTTAAAATCTATTGTTGATATTTATTATATTTTCCAAGAGTTTAAGTATATTGTTAATAAGGTGTTTAAATGTGATGTTTGTATTCAATATTTGCATAAAAGGTATCAATTTGTCTCCGATATGAAAAAATATACTATAAAAATGCTTATTAGATATATTGAATCTTTATTTATTGTCATATTTTAACAACATCATGAGCATTATTTTGTAATTAAATATAATAGTATTATTTAAAATCTGTGTTTTACGTATAAGTCTAATTTCTTATTCAACAGAATAAAAGCTAGAATGTTTTTACGTAAATACCTAATATTTTCACAAAAATATACCTATTTACGATAAACTAGGAACCTACTTAAAACATTTCAATATTCAATACAATAAATACCTATATTCTTAATTTTAAAACCAACGATAAGTAAGTTGAATGAAAATAAAAATTATAATGAAAAACCATGTTACATAGTATTAAAAAAAACAAAATAATAAGCGATTTGCGATAATTAGCACAAATAATGTAGAGTTTTCCAGCCGACGCCCACGAAACAGCGTTTTCGATACATAAAGAATAAGTCTTATAGGATAATTTCGAAAACGCTCTATCTATAACGATACCGTACGATTTTTCGTATGTAACTTGTCTAAGGCCCCTGGAGAATCGTTTGCCAATATTTTAATAGTGATGTCTGTATGTGTATGTATGTGTTCGTGTGTGTGTATGTATGTTAGCTTTTTGCCCCTTGATATCTCAAGAAACAAGAAACGAATTTTTCTTGTGACCATATCAATCGATACGCCTCGACATAACTTAGATCTGAAAAGAGTATGAGCAACATCGGTCCAGCAGCTTGTTTTTTATCGGTAAAAAACTGCTTTTTGTAAAGACGCAAACAATATTCTCCAGAGACGTTGTTCGTGTGGTACCGATCCAATTTTTGAGCTTTTGCGGTGCTATAGTCTCTTCATCGGTAACACATTGACTATCGGTACATAGTGTAACAAATTCACTATGTCTGTCCGACTACAAGACCAAAGCACAAAAACAATCCAACTGCAGAGAGGTGTAAGACAGGAAATGTCATACACATTACAATGAGATGTATTTGTTACATACTTAACGTAACTTATAACATATTGTAGCCTTGAAACTTTAAATTTTTTGTATGGATTTTAACATTTTTACCGTTTTGTAGTATTTTATTTTTTGACTTTTTAACTAAAACGATTTTTAATAATGTATGACTTTTATTACAATGGAATGAAAATTACGCTTTAGAAAATTGCTCAAGAGTTGGAACAGTGGTACAATAAAAAGAAATCACTCAATAAATTAATGCACTATAGACGCAAGCAAGTTTTATAACATATTTTTTTTTCAATGTTTTTCAAAATGAAAATCTGCACAAAAAATGCGTAGGTATTTATGCAATCTAGTCTATTAATTCTAAGGGTACATAAAATATCTATATATATATATACATATATTTGTAGAACAAACAAAAATATCTAAAAAGTATATTGTAAAATTATGGCCTCTATGATATGTTTTCTTAGAAGACTAGGAGTTTTTAAGGTTGTTATTTCACAAACGGATTCCTAGTAAATTGTGGTTTACGATTTATGACGTATTAAATAAACTACTAGATCTCGTTCAAACCAATTTTTGGTGGAAGTTTGCATGGTAATGTACATCATATATTTTTTCTACTTTTATCATTCTCTTATTTTAGAAGTTACAGGGGGGGAGGGGATACACACACATTTTACCGCTTTGGAAGTGTCTCTCGCGCAAACTATTCAGTTTAGGAAAAAAGATGTTAGAAACCTCAATATCATTTTGAAGGCCTATTCATAGATACTCTATATGTATGGGTTTGATGAAAAAAAAAAATTTAAGTTTCAGTTTTAAGTTTTTTTGTTTAAAATTTTGTTGTTTTTTTTCTATTTTTGTGTGAAAAAGCTTAATGCAGTTTACAGAATACATCTGACGAATCCATAAGGGTTTCCGTTTTTGCCATTTGGCTACGGAACCCTAAAGAGGGGAACATTTTTAAGTTTGTTTATGCGGCGATCCGTGCAGCGCTGGGGCGCTTTGTTGGGGTAATTCCGTTAGACGCGGCCGTTACACAACAGCCACTGAATATTAATTGATGTAAACTTTGCTTCCTATAGTTTGCTTTCGGAGTAACTTGCAGGCATTTTCGGCTCCGTGGTTTAAGTTTGCGGCGAAATTTAAACACAAAATATTTTCAACTTTGTTATTGTTACAGTGGAAAATGTAATAACATCTAATTTTCGCTTAACAACCTCGCATTTGTTAATAAGTAATCTTTTTCTGTTATTACTTAAATCCACAGTGATTTACCAAAAGGGACATAATTAAAACTACCTTAGTCCATATACAGTATGTATCTAGCCACTGCACTGGTAAGGCACCCCGATCTGGAAATTGAAACTCTGTCGAAAAAATCGGCTAAATGCGCGTCGGACTCGCGCACGAAGGGTTCCGTACCATTGGCTATAAAAACAGCAAAAAAATCACTTTTTATTTTAATTTAATTATTTACTTTTGTGTGAATATATAACTAAATATTTTGTGAATATTTCAAGCGTCTACCTGTTGCCGTTTTCAATATCGAGCAAAAACGAGCAAAAAAATATCGTTTGTTTTATGGGAGCGCCCTTGAATATTTATTTTATTCTGTTGTTGTTGTTAAGTGTTTGTTGTTATAGTGGCAACATAAATACATCTGTGAAAATTTCAACTGTCTGACTATCACGGTTCATGAGATACAGCCTGGTCAGACGGACGGACAGCGGAGTCTTAGTGATAGGGTTCCATTTTTAACCCTTTAACCTAAATGGTCGCGTACAGTGCGGTTTCAGAGAAACTTCCTCCCGCGAGCGCTTAAGTTGTGGCCTCATTCCACAATGTTTTCTCCAAGGACTACAGTATGGAGTTCTTCAAGAAAGAGGTTATTAGATTTCTGAAGGGTAGGCAACGCGCAAGTGGTACCTCTGGTGATGCAAGCGTCCATAGGCTACGGTGACCGCTTACCATCAGGCGGACCGTAAGCTTGTTTGCCACCTTAGTGGTATAAAAAAAATCTTCTTTTAATTTTTTTTTAAACGTTTACTTTTTTAAAGTTTACTCTACATTAAATTAATAAAAATATAAAAAGTAGACAAATGTGAAATAAAGCACAATCTGATATAAAAGTATGATATCTTGATATTATATCCGCAAATATGATCATTCTAATATCATTATATTTGCAAGACCACATTTGCGAATGTTGCAAATTTCTCCGAATATTTTATTTTATGTAACAAATTGATAAGAGAACTTTGAACAAAAGGCATCAGACGACAATACTGCCAAACGAGAAGGAGGTTTTTCATAAAGATTTACTGAATACTGTGTCTATGCTACTGAATTTTGCTCTTTAGAAAATTTTAAATATTACAATACACTTTTTTATTATTCTACAATAAAATGTATCATTGATAATTAAAGTTGTTTTTGGTGAGAGTTCGTTTTACCTTACAATTCCTTGCATTAAGACGTTAAAGATAGTTAAATAAACTAGAATGTCTTGGTGTGATTTTTTTAAAAGGGGTAACCAGTAGCTGGATATACACTCACATCATAATATTTGGTCAGCATCTCTTCACTAATTGGACGTGCGTCATAGGTGGTGATCCCATCGCTGCAACACTGCTTCTGATCTGATACGGTGTACTTGGACTTAGGTGGCTTTGTATATTTACCATAATTTGTTTTTTACTAGTGTCGGAGGAATACCAGATACATTATAATGAATATCAGGAACATTATAGTTAATATCAGGGTCATTATAATATTTAGTCATTGCCAGACTAAATTAACGTTAAAGGCAGTTAGGTGTGACATGTATTGCCACAACAAAACACATGGAAAAGCTAAAAAAAGAATATTATAATAATAAACTGGTCAAGTAGTTACTGTTGTCATACATACAATTATTGTAATTAATAAATTATTATAATCAAATACGTAAATATCGAAAAATTATTATTTAAAAATAAATAGTAACCGTTTTCATAAATATCTGTGCCACAGAGAGACGTCTAAACTACGCTTTTCAATAATTTGTACCTCATATTGTTATGAGTTGTTATTGGTTTTGAGTAAAACCTGCTAAATAAACTTTATAGACTACTTTAAAGAAAAAAATCTGTCGAGAAAAGTATATGCAATCATATTTTAGGCTTTGTCACGTTCTTCTGTTTGTTTTAGGGTTCAGTAGCCAAATGGCAAAAACGGAACCCTTATAGATTCGTCATGTCTGTCTGTCCGTCCGTCCGTATGTCACAGCCACTTTGGTCCGAAACTATAAGAACTATACTGTTGAAACTTGTTAAGTAGATGTATTCTGTGAACCGCATTAAGATTTTCACACAAAAATAGAAAAAAACAATAAATTTTTGGGGTTCCCCAAACTTAAAACTGAAACTTAAACAATTTTTTTTCATCAAACCCATACATGTAGGGTATCTATGAATAGGCCTTCAAAAATGATATTGAGGTTTCTAACATCTTTTTTTCTAAACTGAATAGTTTGCGCGAGAGACACTTCCAAAGTGGTAAAATGTGTGTGTATCCCCCCCCTGTACTTTCTAAAATAAGAGAATAATAAAACTAAAAAAAATATATGATGTACATTACCATGCAAGCTTCCACCGGAAATTGGTTTGAACGAGATCTAGTGAGTAGTTTTTTTTAATACGTCATAAATCGTAAGCCGCAATTACCTTACATTCAATCAACTCAAATATAAAAATATTTTTGTTTGTGTTTGTAGATCACATAAATGGTGGTAGGTCGGTGCGCGAGTTTAACTCGCAATTGGTCGGTTTTTTTAGGGATATATATTAAATAGGTCTCGCTAAAAACAGATTCCTTGATTATACATCCTCTTAACGATAATACAGTTATATACTTTTTTTTATCTTTATGCAGACATCTAAAAAAAAAATCTGTTAATAATATTGTTGTTCAAATTATATATATAATTGTGACTTTTGTAGATATTTAAAATATCTTTGATACATTTTTAAAATCGACTCCATACTACGAAATAAGTCAATTTTGTTGTTTTGTTTTTTAATTATACATTTCTATGAAATAAACCAACTATTTGTAAAAAGATGGCAGAATTATTGGGCTTTTGTCACTTACGGACAAATCTACATGATATCACTATACGGGTTTCATTTACTTTTTCTCTAGATAAATAAAATGTGGTCGAAAAAATCACAAGCTAATAGTTCTATATATAATAATAATATTTTTGGACACTACATACAGCGCCGTCTGCTCCCAAACTGAGTAAAGCTTGCAATATGGATACCAGACAACAGATCCAAATACATATGTATATATATACATATACATATTATACATAGAAATCATTACCCACTGAGCCAAGGAGCCGATGTCCCTTTCCTACCTTTAGGTATATTGTTTCTCTGGAGTTTATATATGCCTAAAGATATAAAACATGTGTAGACACAAAAGAAAGTTCCACCAGCTGCAACCTTAGTGTCGGTTATAGTCCGTTATTTGTCTTCATTATCATTCATTACTAGATCTAAAAAAACCTTTTACAGACTCCGTTAGAAAGCCAAATAAAATTTTTACGGTCGATGTTAAGTGTAAACTTTTTACCGTAAATAAGAGATTTTACTTTCCGTAATAAACAAGTAGATGTTTAAAAACTAAAAGCCGACTAAGCAAATTATATCAAAGACGACACGACATTTATCTTAATTTTTTTAGAGTTGTAAATTTACTTTTTACCAGCAATGTTTGCTATTTACGTAAGAAACTGTGATTGGAAATATTCATATTTTACAATGTTGAAAATCATAAAAAAATCACTTCTAGACTTTTTCCCAAGTTAGTGACGAAATTAACTAGTTAGAGGCTAACAATTCTATACGTCACGGAAGTTTCCGTAATTTTATACCCCCCTCCCTTCTTGTCACGCTCTTTTCCCAATTTTAGTATGAAAAATTTGCCTTTATCAAACTTATGGATGCCCCCTTATTGTAAATGCATTTAAACTTATTATTTTTACTTCAAAGTACTATATATTTATTATCATTTTGTAGTTTTTAGCCTTAATCAACTAATAAATACAACTTTGTAAAGAGGCGAAAAATGTTTCTATACTTGGTAGGACTCTTTCACCAACAAAACCATAATGCATGAAAGTCTGTAAGCTTTTTCATGCAGCATCGTTTTTGTTATGAGACCTCATGCTTACGTCGCGTTACGTCGTGTCACTCATTCTCTCCCCGACTGCCTCTCGCACGTGACGACGTGATTTATGATCAACATTATATACTGAATAGTCTAACAAAAATACGATTAAGGAGATATTCTAACCTCTGCTTAGTAGATTAATTTAAGGACATAAATATTGAAATCTTGAATATATATAACGACCATGTATTGATTTTCCCTTAATGTCGTCTATCAGAAACAATATGCAAAGTTAAAGAACTTCGGGCGTGGTTTGCCATTGGCTTGGTGGACGCACATTCTTCTAAACTCCTCAGTCATTCAAAGGCTACGTTAAACCGTAGGGGCTGGCTGTTTGTCATATGACAGCAGTAGTTAAACTAAGTCAGAGGTCTTGTTGTCAGTCGAGTGGCCACTAGTTCAACAACATCTGCCACTGAAGCAACACTTTATTTAAACAACTAGCACTAAACTAGTTTGACAAAACTACGAGTATGAGGAGATGCCAAAGATCAATTCATACTAGACCAGTTTTAGTGCTAATCCAACCAAAACTTAACAACAACTAACAAAGAAAATTAAAATATTAAGGAAATTTTTGAAAAGTATGTATAATGCAGTTTTCCATGTTCCGTTTGCAGAGCGATCCGTGTAGCGCTGCAGCGCTTTGTTGTGGTAATTCCGCTGCACTACCGCAGCCGCTGAATATTAATTGACGGTAACTTTAGCTTTCCTGTATTTTGTTATTACAGAAATTTTCGGCTCCGTGGTTTTCGGCAACTTCGGAAACTTAAAGGAATATTTTAGTTTTTGTTATAATATATCGGCAAAGGTGAACTTAATACCTGGGGACATTATTTTTATCCTAATTGTCTTTTAGAAGAAGGTTCTTATATGAGCATTTTTAAAACTAAACCTTGAAAACCAAATATTGAAACAAACTAATTTTATGACGTACCAAAAAGTATCGTAGTTTATCTGTTTCATCTGAATTCCCTTCTTGAAAAAAATTAATTGTAATTTCCATACTAATATTATAAATGCGAACGAAACTATGTCTGTCTGTTACCTCTTCACGCCTAAACCACTGTATCGATCAAGATGAAATTTGGCATGGCTTTAGTTTGAGCACCGAGAAAGAACATAGGCTACTTGAAAACGTCAAGTGTGAGTCGGTTTTTTTTATAATTAAGGAGTTGCCGTTGAAATTCTACATCGAGAACCGAATTTAGGGCGCGTGGAACCGCAGGCAAAAGCTAGTAGTAAATTTTTCATTATGTTATTCATATCAATTTGAAAGTCACAATTTAAGGGTTACTCCTAAAGCCAAACAGTAGAGATATGATATTAAAGTTTTTCTCTAATAATGCGTCAGAAAAAGAAAAAAATATTATGTAGTTGTTTTATATTTTTGTACCTACTCTCTTTGGAATTACTTGAGCAGCTTTAAATTATTTAAATTCCTACAAACAGTAGGAGTAAGAATAACACTAGAAACATTATCAGCTAATTATATCAGAGCTAATTATGAGATCCCTAAAATAATCCTAATAATTTAATTTAACTAATCAGTAATATTAAAATGCAGATGCAAAGGTTATTGTTATTTCGTTTTTATGTAAAACTAATCGCACAGTGACCTTATTGGAAACGGTTTTAAGTTATTCGGGCTTTGGAATTCGACAGAAAAATGTATGCAAGTTTATTCACGTGTTTCGAGACGTAAGTCAGACTTCCATACATTTTTCTATCGAATTCTAGAGTTCGAATAGCTCGAGACTATTCCCAATAAGGTCCTAGATCGTAATTGCATTGCAGAGGTCTCATAACAGCATGAGCGTTATGCCCTCATATGGTGTGGTGAGCTTGTAACTACAGAAAATTATGCTAAATTTATTGCAGGTAAATAAAAATCGGCCAAGTGCAAGTCGGACTCGCGCACGTAGGGTTCCGTACCATTATCTATAAAAACGGCAAAAAAATCACGTTTGTTGTATGGGAGCCCCCCTTGAATAATTTGTTAAATTTTAAATAATTGTTTATTTTTAAAGTGATAACATAACTTAATATTCTGTGAATATTTTAAGCGTCTACCTGTTGCCGGTATCAATATCGAGCAAAATCGATATTTTTTTTAAAAAAAGATTTTTTTTATTAACAATCCAAAATTTAGATAACGAAAGTTGAAATAGAAAAATAACACATAAAATTAAAATTGAAAAATTTTAATGAGTAAAAAAATAATAAGGCATTTTTGAATAAAAATATGCTTACATCTAACACAAAAAAAAAACGAGTTGCTCTCCGGGAGTGCCGGCAGAAGTGAAAACCTTTACACACGATTCGCGCTTAACACTCAAATATGTCACAAGACATGTCTTTGACATTGTCAAGAAATAATAATGTTTGTTTATTTACTTTTTTGACGTAGTATATTTGACATCGCAATCTGTCATAGAATTAAAATTCCATATCCAATCTCCCTGTACTACTCATAATCGCGAATACTAAAAATAAAAATTATAATAGGCGTGGCATTACGGTTTCCATCTTACGAATTTCCACGATTAGGACACGTGACCTGACGCGAGTTTATCATTTTTTACCCATACCAAAAAAAGTGCACAACGCCGCTAAAGAAGTTTTTACTTCAAAAAAAACCCATCGAAATATGTAAGCGGTAAGGCACCCCCACGAGAAAAACACATATAAAAGAAAAAAAAAAATATATAATAGGCGTGGCATTACGGTTTCCGTCTTACGAATTTCCTCGATTAGGACACGTGACCTGACGCGAGTTTATCATTTTTTACCCATACCAAAAAAAGTGCACAACGCCGCTAAAGAAGTTTTCACTTCAAAAAGAATATTGAAGAAAGTCAATACACATAAGAGTACCTAGAGTACACAATTACAAAATGTAAAACATACGAAAAATACCAATAATACGTAGTTCTACATTTAACACAAAATAGTAAATGAGAGAGAGAAAAAAAAGGACACAAGTAATAAGTTGTTACATAAATTTATATATGTGTGGGTGCACCCTTATTTTCTAAACACATATGATTATTACAAACAGTCATATTAGTTTTTTTGTGGCCACAACTTTATATTCATCTTAATACTATTGTAATACTATTGTATAATAATCGATTGCTATACAATCTATAAAGTTATATATGTTCCTATGTTATAAAACAATGTTTCCTAAGCACTAAGCAGAAATGTATATCTGCAGTGGTATCAGCTTGCACACCGTGAAGCTTATCGCCCACTTGCTGGCATTTTATGTTTTATTCAAAATAGGTACCTACTCATACTTATTATATCAGAAGTACTCTTACAATTACTGTTTATGTTAAAGTATAATATCGTTTTAGATTCAAAATTATCTAAGGTAAGGTATACGTTTAGAACTTATTAAATAAGGAAAAACAATACAGTAAAATACAAACACATATAGAAATAACATAAACATATGGAATAATTAGGGTTCAGTAGTGGAATCAAGAAACGTTTTGTTCGATTCTTATGTATAAACATTTTTTTCCAAAAACTAATTCGTATGGGGTGTAATTTGTGTCTTTATGTACTGTAGTGTTATACGAAAATGCCCGCAAGGTAACTCAAGATTCCCAGTTTTCGAAATTATCGGGAAATTTGGCACAAATCCTGAGATTTTTCTTGATTTTTATTTTTATTGATCTCCCTGGGGGCCACGAAAAAATACTACATCTGGTTGCGTTGCGTAAACCCTTTGTTGTCCTTTACCCCTTAGTAGGAATTGGTACGATACGGCCTTCTACCAATCGAACCTGGTGGTTGGTAAATCGCTTCTGCGGTTTCTGTTACGAATCTGTTAGACCTATTGTTATTTTTAAAATACCTAGTTCTTTCCCTATTATTACTAGAAAAATCATTCCTGTTATTATTATAAAATTTATTACAGTAATTTTGCTTACCATTATGGTTACCATAGTGGCGCCAGCCACGGTGCTGACCACGTTGGTAGCGCGAGGGCCCGTTGGCCCCCTCGGTAATTCATCATTTGCGGTACCTGATGCCTACTAGATGCTGACATCTCCTCATCTTCAGCTGCTCGAATCGCCTCGTTCAGCTGTGAGTAATCTCTAGCTAAAATTATTGTACCTAACCTACGAATTTTTATTCCATCTGCGAATTTTTTTATTGCGAATTTTTCATTTATTGATCTAAGAACGTTTTGGGCTGAATTGTCTTCACCTGTTTGCGCTAAAGTTAGCTCTGAGAAGAGGTTCTCTAACTTATTACCGAATTGACCTATACTCATATTTACCATTTGCACACAATTATTTAATTGCATTTGCAATAAATTTGCTGATTTATGCGTGAGTAAATATTTTTATATCACTGATTAATGATTCTATAGAGTCGTAGTGGTTTTTTAGCTTTAATTTGGAATTTTTATTAAGCCTAGTTTTAAGAACAAAGTTAATCAAAAAATTATGACTTTCTTTCCCTATACATGTTGCGTACAACTCAACTGCATCTATTAAGGTTTCGGTCGTACTTGATCTACCATCTAAAACTGGTATAAGGTTGGTTGCAACTTTAAGGTCAAAGTTAGACATTGTTAATCCTGACCTTGCCATTTTTCTGATTTCTATACAATAATTTTTAATTTTTTGTAGTAGTTATTAAAGGTTTCTACTAAATTTTCGTAAAATTCTAGTGATTCTTTAACACACAAATTTAAATCAGTACTAGAATAATTCTCTTTAAATTTATTATAAATACCTGTAGCTTTTTCAAATTGCTTGTCAACATATAATTTTGACGTGGATTGCCTGTCCTAATTTCCTTAAATTTACTTGAATTTTATTCAGTTCAGTCTAAGTATTCTGTTAATAATTCTTTCATTTAAAATCGATATCTATATCGATACAATTAAGCTAGATTATATAAAAAATTATAAAAGTGTATAAAATTAGATAACTCTTTAAATTAGCTTAGAATAAAAGTATTTATTATTATTATTGACAACAAAAGAATTTTATTACCAAGTTGTTGATTTGTCCTTGACACTTTGGTGACGCGTTGTATGCTCGCTGTACGTTGAATTGTTACGGGGCGGCAGCGGCGTGACGTATCGCAGCACAGGCAAGAAGATTACGCGGTTGACTCGCCGTTTTCAGGTGCAATTTGTCGTCTGGAGAAACGCAATGCTGTTCTTCTTAAAAATTCTGCAGCTATCTGGCGATTTATAACATTTCGCTGGTTTTTCTTCACAATTCTATGTATGCCATACAATATTATTATTGTTGATTGTCACAATAATGATTAGGATGTTATTAGTTGATAAGTAATTGCATGTTGTTTGTATGTTATCATTTCATTGGTTACGTCCGTTTTTTGTTCTGGTTTCGAGCTTCCTTTTCCCATTTTGAAATATTTCAATTATTTTTCATTTGTTGAATCTTCATAAATTATTCTTCTTTATTTTCTTAATAATATTTATATTCTTCTTAATATATGAAAATATTTTTCTTCATTCTTCGCAATGATTTACTTCTTTATCATCTTAATAATATTTATATTCTTCTTAATATATGAAAATATTTTTCTTCATTCTTCTCAATGATTTTCTTCTTTATCTTCTTAATAATATTTATATTCTTCTTAATATATGAAAATATTTTTCTTCATTCTTCTCAATGATTTTCTTCTTTATGTTCTTAATAATATTTATATTCTTCTTAATATATGAAAATGTTTTTCTTCATTCTTCTCAATGATTTTCTACTTTATGTTTTTTTTTCTTCTTGATAATTAAATCTTCTTAAAGTGTCATATTATTTAAATTCTTCTTAAAACATACTATAATTCTTAATTTTTTTCTTTAAATAAGGACACTATTTAGTTTGTAATCTAGAAGTCACTTTTTACACTATTAATTTTATTTTTACACTTGTTCGTAGCAACAGCGCGTAGGTGTTGCATCTTGGGTGGCCGGACGTCGGCGGCAGCGGCGTGCCGCGCCGGGCGACGCGAGGCGCTAGGCGCGCTCTCAGCGGGACGGCTGGTTTACGACTGGCAGGGTCGCCATATTATATGTGGCGACAGGGAGATAAAAGAAAACGTCTTTACTTGCAAGACGAGAGAGGTTTATTATTGCACTAATACACAAGCATACAATATGTTATAATGTGTAATGTCATTTCATCACATTGTGATGGTTAAGTAACGTAACGCAGCAGTCGATATTTTATGTGTTCCATATTGTATTACAGAACGATGTCAAAGCAAAATTGAATGACGCGAAAACAAATTAATTATTACTTACTAAACACAAATAGACAAGCTTAAAATTTAAATAAATTTGAATTAGGAATTCTTAACCAAACTCCGCCTTTTTGAGATCAAAGTGGCCAGTTCTATAAAACATCAATTTCATATGTAAGAACCGAATATTATTATATAACAATATACTCGTATGTATTATTAATAACATATCTACTTAAATTAATGAAATAAAAACTAAATTATTATTTAGAACACAAATCCTTACCTTACCAGCATCATACGTCTCCACTATTGGGCCACGGCCTACCCTTACTGGAAGTGATATGGGCCATAGTCCACACGCGGACACAGTGCAGATTGTCGACTTTAAAAACGTCTTTTTAAGTGTTTTAAGCTTCTTAATATGTGCGGTGCTGGCAATTACCGCACAAGTGCCTTTCACTTTACAGTTTTTGTTAATTTTAACAAGGAGAGAGCCTACAAACTAAATAAATTCTTAATTTCGGAAAAACCGGTCAAGAGCGAGTTGAACTCGCGCACCGAGGCTTCCGTAAAAGGTAAACTGTATTGAGGGACAAACTTAACTTTGCCGTTGAACAACAGTTGTCCCAATACATCGGCATAAGTCGCGTTCAGTTTACCAACCGCAAATAAGTTTATAATCGCAAAAAAAAAAAAAAATTGTTGTGTAACAGCTAATTTACGGTTTTTATATTTTTTCTTTATGTGTGCTACACAGTATTGCTTTTTCTCAAATTTCATGATTCTAGGTCAACGGGAGGTGCCCCATAGGTTTTTATTTATATGTATCACAATATGCGACAAAAACAACCGTATTTTGGGCCTATTTTTTTGTCCTGCTTTTGACTTAGAAGCTTGGTTTTTCTACCGCTTCAAGGTACCGTAAACTTAAAATAAAATAAATACTAAAGGGGGCTCCCATACAACAAACGTGATTTTATTGCTCGTTTTTGCTCGATTTGGATAACGGAACAGGTAAGCGCTTGAAATATTCACAGAATATTTAGTTATATATTCGCTTTAATAATAAATAATAAAATTAAAATAAAACAAATATTTAAGGGGGGCTCCCATACAGCAAACGTGATTTTTATGCAGTTTTTGTAGATAATGGTACGGTACCATTCGTGCGCGAGTCCGACTCGCACTTGGCCGTAACAAACACGTTGGATTTATTATTCCAAAGATATTATTTAAGTTGATAGGCATAATTTTTTTTTTCTTAAAATTTGAAAAGTAATAGGCAATAGTGCGTAATAGATTCTATTAAGATGTAGTAAAGGCTGCTTTATGAGCAAGTGTGTTGAAATAGTTATTTATGATATAAGTGCGGTAAGTTGATTACTACAAACGAATAGACGAATGTTAGTCCGAAACGAAGTCGAGGGCTAACCATAGTCACGAGTTCGTAAATACCAATTCCGCACGAATGTCATAAAACGTTTTTCAACAAATTTGCGAGAAAACAGTATAACTTAAAGGTAATCTTTGTTACCGGTGTGAAGTTAGCGGCCTAAGTTAGCGGCCTTTTATAATCCGACCAAATTAAAAAGTAAAGGATTTTAATGAAATAATTTACTGAATTAAACGGATATAACAATAAATAGACCAAAATAATGAGAAACCGGTCAAAAATTAAACAAATAAATATATAATTTAAATAATAAAAAATTAAAGTAAAGGAAAATTTCACAATGTGATACTTATTGGCATAAAAAGTCATCATAAAAATGCGGTAACACTTAGTGATACATATCAAATTGAGCCTCTTTAAACCCGAAAGCATATGAAGTTTTCAAATCACAACTATCTCGGGGTTTACTGTAAGAAAAATAGTAAGCGGCCTAAAAATTATTTTCTTTCAAAATTTCAAACACACCGTAAATCTGTTGGTTAAGGAAAAAGTAACAATCAAAGGCTGTTGAATCAAGCGTTTTGTATTGTTCTTATTAATAAATATTACTACATGTGTAACACCTCTTCAATTTAAATAATAAAAAATTAAAAGTTGAAGAAAATTTCACAATGTGATACTTATTGGCATAAAAAGTCATCATAAAAATGCGGTAACACTTAGTGATGCATATCAAATTGAGCCTCTTTAAACCAGAAAGCATATGAAGTTTTCAAATCACACCTATCTCGGGGTTTACTGTAAGAAAAATAGTTAGCGGCCTAAAAATTATTTTCTTTCAAAATTTCAAACACACCGTAAATCTGTTGGTTAAGGAAAAAGTAACAATCAAAGGCTGTTGAATCAAGCATTTTGTATTGTTCTTATTAATAAATATTGCTACATGTGTAATACCTCGTCTATTTAAATAATAAAAAAATAAAAGTTGAAGAAAATTTCACAATGTGATATTTATCGGCCTAAAGGGTTATCATAAAAATGCGGTAACACTTAGTGACGCATATCAAATTGAGCCTCTTTAAACCAGAAAGCATATGAAGTTTTCAAATCACACCTATCTCGGGGTTAACTGTGAGAAAAATAGTTAGCGGCCTAAAAATTATTTTCTTTCAAAATTTCAAACACACCGTAAATCTGTTAGTTGAGGAAAAAGTTACAATTTAATGCTGTTGAAACAAACATTTTGTATTGTTCTTATTAATAAATATTGCTACATGTGTAATACCTCTTCTATTTAAATAATAAAAAAATAAAAGTTGAAGAAAATTTCACAATGTGATACTTATTGGCATAAAAAGTCATCATGAAAATGCGGTAACACTTAGTGACGCATATCAAATTGAGCCTCTTTAAACCAGAAACCATATGAAGTTTTCAAATCACACCTATCTCGGGGTTAACTGTGAGAAAAATGGATAGCGGCGTAAAAAATATTTTCTTTCAAAATTTCAAACACACCGTAAATCTGTTAGTTGAGGAAAAATTACAATCAAATTCTGTTGAAACAAACATTTTGTATTGTTCTTATTAATAAATATTGCTACATGTGTAATACCTCTTCTATTTAAATAATAAAAAAATAAAAGTTGAAGAAAATTTCACAATGTTGATACTTATCGGCCTAAAGGGTTATCATAAAAATGCGGTAACACTTAGTGACGCATATCAAATTGAGCCTCTTTAAACCAGAAACCATATGAAGTTTTCAATTCACACCTATCTCGGGGTTAACTGTGAGAAAAATGGTTAGCGGCCTAAAAAAAGATTTTCTTACAAAATATCAAACACACCGTTAATCTGTTAGTTGAGGAAAAAGTTACAATCAAATGCTGTTGAAACAAGCATATTGTATTGTTCTTATTAAAAAATATTGCTGCATGTGTAATACATCTTCTATTTAAATAATAAAAAAATAAAAGTTGAAGAAAATTTCACAATGTGATACTTATTGGCATAAAAAGTCATCATGAAAATGCGGTAACACTTAGTGACGCATATCAAATTGAGCCTCTTTAAACCAGTAAGCATATGAAGTTTTCAAATCACACCTATCTCGGGGTTAACTGTGAGAAAAATAGTTAGCGGCCTAAAAATTATTTTCTTTCAAAATTTCAAACACACCGTAAATCTGTTAGTTGAGGAAAAAGTTACAATTTAATGCTGTTGAAACAAACATTTTGTATTGTTCTTATTAATAAATATTGCTACATGTGTAATACCTCTTCTATTTAAATAATAAAAAAATAAAAGTTGAAGAAAATTTCACAATGTGATACTTATTGGCATAAAAAGTCATCATGAAAATGCGGTAACACTTAGTGACGCATATCAAATTGAGCCTCTTTAAACCAGAAACCATATGAAGTTTTCAAATCACACCTATCTCGGGGTTAACTGTGAGAAAAATGGATAGCGGCGTAAAAAATATTTTCTTTCAAAATTTCAAACACACCGTAAATCTGTTAGTTGAGGAAAAATTACAATCAAATTCTGTTGAAACAAACATTTTGTATTGTTCTTATTAATAAATATTGCTACATGTGTAATACCTCTTCTATTTAAATAATAAAAAAATAAAAGTTGAAGAAAATTTCACAATGTTGATACTTATCGGCCTAAAGGGTTATCATAAAAATGCGGTAACACTTAGTGACGCATATCAAATTGAGCCTCTTTAAACCAGAAACCATATGAAGTTTTCAATTCACACCTATCTCGGGGTTAACTGTGAGAAAAATGGTTAGCGGCCTAAAAAAAGATTTTCTTACAAAATATCAAACACACCGTTAATCTGTTAGTTGAGGAAAAAGTTACAATCAAATGCTGTTGAAACAAGCATATTGTATTGTTCTTATTAAAAAATATTGCTGCATGTGTAATACATCTTCTATTTAAATAATAAAAAAATAAAAGTTGAAGAAAATTTCACAATGTGATACTTATTGGCATAAAAAGTCATCATGAAAATGCGGTAACACTTAGTGACGCATATCAAATTGAGCCTCTTTAAACCAGTAAGCATATGAAGTTTTCAAATCACACCTATCTCGGGGTTCACTGTGAGAAAAATGGTTAGCGGCGTAAAAAAAGATTTTCTTACAAAATATCAAACACACCGTAAATCTGTTAGTTGAGGAAAAAGTTACAATCAAATGCTGTTGAAACAAGCATTTTGTATTGTTCTTATTAAAAAATATTGCTGCATGTGTAATACCTCTTCTATTTAAATAATAAAAAAATAAAAGTTGAAGAAAATTTCACAATGTGATACTTATTGGCATAAAAAGTCATCATGAAAATGCGGTAACACTTAGTGACGCATATCAAATTGAGCGTCTTTAAACCAGAAAGCATATGAAGTTTTCAAATCACACCTATCTCGGGGTTAACTGTGAGAAAAATAGTTAGCGGCCTAAAAATTATTTTCTTTCAAAATTTCAAACACACCGTAAATCTGTTAGTTGAGGAAAAAGTTACAATTTAATGCTGTTGAAACAAACATTTTGTATTGTTCTTATTAATAAATATTGCTACATGTGTAATACCTCTTCTATTTAAATAATAAAAAAATAAAAGTTGAAGAAAATTTCACAATGTGATACTTATTGGCATAAAAAGTCATCATGGAAATGCGGTAACACTTAGTGACGCATATCAAATTGAGCCTCTTTAAACCAGAAACCATATGAAGTTTTCAAATCACACCTATCTCGGGGTTAACTATGAGAAAAATGGTTAGCGGCGTAAAAAAAGATTTTCTTACAAAATATCAAACACACCGTTAATCTGTTAGTTGAGGAAAAAGTTACAATCAAATGCTGTTGAAACAAGCATTTTGTATTGTTCTTATTAAAAAATATTGCTGCATGTGTAATACCTCTTCTATTTAAAAAATAAAAAAATAAAAGTTGAAGAAAATTTCACAATGTGATACATATCGGCTTAGAAGTTTTTGATAAAAATGCGGTTACACTAAGTGACGCATATTAAATGCAGCCTTTTTAAACACAAACCTATCTCGATTTTATGACAAAAATGGTTACCGGCCTAAATAATTTATTTGTTTAAATTTCTGCACAACACACAACACAAATAAACAAATATTTCGATTGGTATAAAACCATTCAAAAACTCATTAAGACAAAAAGAAAATCATTTTTTTTTATTTCTGTGTTGCAAGCGTCTGCGGTGACCGCTCACCATGAGGCGAACCGTAAGCTTGTTTGCCGCCTTAGTGGTATTAAGAAATAAACGTTATACGTATCGGCCTACAAGTAATTTTCATCAAAATTAAGTCTTTTTTTTTTGTTTTTTTTTCATTAGGGTCTTAAAGGAAGCTTTCTAATTTTGGTTAAAAAAAAAATTTTGATTGAAATATTCCTTTATTTTCTTCGTTTTTTTTTTTCATTTCTTGTAATTTTTATCAATTTTACCACTGCTGTTATCGGAACATTAACTACCCATAAAGTAATGATTTCATTTATACACTTTGCATTGTTTGCCTTAATTTTTTGGCTTAAAACAAATATTTTGATTGAAATATGGTAACAATAATTATTTTTATTTTTTTATAAAATAACTTTTCATTGAGTTTTATTGAGTTTTTTTTTTAATTTTTTTGTAATTTTAATCACATGTACCTCTAATGTTATCGGAACATTGACTAGTAATAATCTCAAGTAATGATTTTATTTATACACTTTGCATTGCTTGCCTTAATTAAATAATAACAATTCAATTTTATTCTAGATGTAGTTATTAAAATGTAATGTATGTAAGTTTGACTTTTGAAATCGTCGGGTATTAAGTATGTTTATCTAAATTTTAAACAAGCGTTATTTGAGGCAATACGTAAATCTATTTATGTATTGTATCAAGGAACCATAAGGAAAAAAATACATTTTTTAATTCTCGTAGATTTTCGTTAACAGATTTATTTTCTTTTAGTTCTTTGTAACTAAGTAAACATTTGAAATGTGTTTTTCGGAGGCACTTACTGCATTTAAAATTGTTTTCATCTTTTTTTAATTCTAAAGATACAAAAAAAACAAAGCTCTTTAATGTTATGACTTTTTATGCCAATAAGTATCACATTGTGAAATTTTCTTCAACTTTTATTTTTTTATTATTTAAATAGACGAGGTATTACACATGTAGCAATATTTATTAATAAGAACAATAAAAATGCTTGATTCAAGAGCCTTTGATTGTTACTTTTTCCTTAACCAACAGATTTACGGTGTGTTTGAAATTTTGTAAGAAAATAATTTTTAGGCCGCTAACTATTTTTCTTACAGTTAACCCCGAGATAGGTGTGATTTGAAAACTTCATATGCTTTCTGGTTTAAAGAGGCTCAATTTGATATGCGTCACTAAGTGTTACCGCATTTTCATGATGACTTTTTATGCCAATAAGTATCACATTGTCAAATTTTCTTCAACTTTTAATTTTTTATTATTTAAATTGAAGAGGTGTTACACATGTAGTAATATTTATTAATAAGAACAATACAAAATGCTTGTTTCAACAGCATTTGATTGTAACTTTTTCCTCAACTAACAGATTTACGGTGTGTTTGAAATTTTGAAAGAAAATATTTTTTAGGCCGCTTACCATTTTTCTCACAGTTATCCCCGAGATAGGTGTGATTTGAAAACTTCATATGGTTTCTGGTTTAAAGAGGCTCAATTTGATATGCGTCACTAAGTGTTACCGCATTTTCATGATGACTTTTTATACCAATAAGTATCACATTGTGAAATTTTCTTCAACTTTTATTTTTTTATTATTTAAATAGAAGAGGTATTACACATGTAGCAATATTTATTAATAAGAACAATACAAAATGCTTGTTTCAATAGCATTTGATTGTAACTTTTTTCTCAAGTTACACATTAACGGTGTGTTTGATAATTTGAAAGAAAAAATTTTTTACGCCGCTAACCATTTTTCTCACAGTTATCCCCGAGATAGGTGTGATTTGAAAACTTCATATGGTTTCTGGTTTAAAGAGGCTCAATTTGATATGCGTCTCTAAGTGTTACCGTATTTTCATGATGACTTTTTATGCCAATAAGTATCACACTGTGAAATTTTCTTCAACTTTTATTTTTTTATTATTTAAATAGACGAGGTATTACACATGTAGCAATATATATTAATAAGAACAATACAAAATACTTGATTCAAGAGCCTTTGATTGTTACTTTTTCCTTAACCAACACATTAACGGTGTGTTTGAAATTTTGAAAGAAAATATTTTTTAGGCCGCTAACTATTTTTCTTACAGTTAACCCCGAGATAGGTGTGATTTGAAAACTTCATATGCTTTCTGGTTTAAAGAGGCTCAATTTGATATGCGTCACTAAGTGTTACCGCATTTTTATGATGACTTTTTATACCAATAAGTATCACATTGTGAAATTTTCTTCAACTTTTATTTTTTTATTATTTAAATAGAAGAGGTATTACACATGTAGCAATATTTATTAATAAGAACAATACAAAATGCTTGTTTCAACAGCCTTTGATTGTTACTTTTTCCTTAACCAACAGATTTACGGTGTGTTTGAAATTTTGAAAGAAAATAATTTTTAGGCCGCTAACCATTTTTCTCACAGTTAACCCCGAGATAGGTGTGATTTTAAAACTTCATATGCTTTCTGGTTTAAAGAGGCTCAATTTGATATGCGTCACTAAGTGTTACCGCATTTTCATGATGACTTTTTATACCAATAAGTATCACATTGTGAAATTTTCTTCAACTTTTATTTTTTTATTATTTAAATAGACGAGGTATTACACATGTAGCAATATTTATTAATAAGAACAATACAAAATACTTGATTCAACAGCCTTTGATTGTTACTTTTTCCTTAACCAACACATTAACGGTGTGTTTGAAATTTTGAAAGAAAATATTTTTAGGCCGCTAACTATTTTTCTTACAGTTAACCCCGAGACAGGTGTGAATTGAAAACTTTATATTGTTTCTGGTTTAAAGAGGCTCAATTTGATATGCGTCACTAAGTGTTACCGCATTTTTATGATAACCCTTTAGGCTGATAAATATCACATTGTGAAATTTTCTTCAACTTTTATTTTTTTATTATTTAAATAGACGAGGTATTACACATGTAGCAATATTTATTAATAAGAACAATACAAAATGCTTGTTTCAATAGCATTTGATTGTAACTTTTTTCTCAAGTTACACATTAACGGTGTGTTTGATAATTTGAAAGAAAAAATTTTTTACGCCGCTAACCATTTTTCTCACAGTTAACCCCGAGATAGGTGTGATTTGAAAACTTCATATGGTTTCTGGTTTAAAGAGGCTCAATTTGATATGCGTCACTAAGTGTTACCGCATTTTCATGATGACTTTTTATGCCAATAAGTATCACACTGTGAAATTTACTTCAACTTTTAATTTTTTATTATTTAAATTGAAGAGGTTTTACACATGTAGTAATATTTATTAATAAGAACAATACAAAATGCTTGTTTCAACAGCATTTGATTGTAACTTTTTCCTCAACTAACAGATTTACGGTGTATTTGAAATTTTGAAAGAAAATAATTTTTAGGCCGCTAACCATTTTTCTCACAGTTATCCCCGAGATAGGTGTGATTTGAAAACTTCATATGCTTTCTGGTATAAAGAGGCTCAATTTGATATGCGTCACTAAGTGTTACCGCATTTTCATGATGACTTTTTATGCCAATAAGTATCACATTGTGAAATTTTCTTCAACTTTTAATTTTTTATTACTTAAATTGAAGAGGTGTTACACATGTAGTAATATTTATTAATAAGAACAATACAAAATGCTTGTTTCAACAGCCTTTGATTGTTACTTTTTCCTTAACCAACAGATTTACGGTGTGTTTGAAATTTTGAAAGAAAATAATTTTTAGGCCGCTAACCATTTTTTTCACAGTTAACCCCGAGATAGGTGTGATTTTAAAACTTCATATGCTTTCTGGTTTAAAGAGGCTCAATTTGATATGCGTCACTAAGTGTTACCGCATTTTCATGATGACTTTTTATACCAATAAGTATCACATTGTGAAATTTTCTTCAACTTTTATTTTTTTATTATTTAAATAGACGAGGTATTACACATGTAGCAATATTTATTAATGAGAACAATACAAAATGCTTGATTCAACAGCCTTTGATTGTTACTTTTTCCTTAACCAACACATTAACGGTGTGTTTGAAATTTTGAAAGAAAATATTTTTAGGCCGCTAACTATTTTTCTTACAGTTAACCCCGAGACAGGTGTGAATTGAAAACTTTATATGGTTTCTGGTTTAAAGAGGCTCAATTTGATATGCGTCACTAAGTGTTACCGCATTTTTATGATAACCCTTTAGGCTGATAAATATCACATTGTGAAATTTTCTTCAACTTTTATTTTTTTATTATTTAAATAGACGAGGTATTACACATGTAGCAATATTTATTAATAAGAACAATACAAAATGCTTGATTCAACAGCCTTTGATTGTTACTTTTTCCTTAACCAACAGATTTACGGTGTGTTTGAAATTTTGAAAGAAAATAATTTTTAGGCCGCTAACCATTTTTCTCACAGTTATCCCCGAGATAGGTGTGATTTGAAAACTTCATATGCTTTCTGGTATAAAGAGGCTCAATTTGATATGCGTCACTAAGTGTAACCGCATTTTCATGATGACTTTTTATGCCAATAAGTATCACATTGTGAAATTTACTTCAACTTTTAATTTTTTATTACTTAAATTGAAGAGGTGTTACATATGTAGTAATATTTATTAATAAGAACAATACAAAATGCTTGTTTCAACAGCATTTGATTGTAACTTTTTCCTCAACTAACAGATTTACGGTGTATTTGAAAATTTGAAAGAAAATAATTTTTAGGCTGCTAACCATTTTTCTCACAGTTATCCCCGAGATAGGTGTGATTGGAAAACTTCATATGCTTTCTGGTATAAAGAGGCTCAATTTGATATGCGTCACTAAGTGTTACCGCATTTTCATGATAACTTTTTATGCCAATAAGTATCACATTGTGAAATTTACTTCAACTTTTAATTTTTTATTATTTTAATTGAAGAGGTTTTACACATGTAGTAATATTTATTAATAAGAACAATACATAATGCTTGTTTCAACAGCATTTGATTGTAACTTTTTCCTCAACTAACAGATTTACGGTGTATTTGAAATTTTGAAAGAAAATAATTTTTAGGCCGCTAACCATTTTTCTCACAGTTATCCCCGAGATAGGTGTGATTTGAAAACTGCATATGCTTTCTGGTATAAAGAGACTCAATTTGATATGCGTCACTAAGTGTTACCGCATTTTCATGATAACCCTTTAGGATGATAAATATCACATTGTGAAATTTTCTTCAACTTTTATTTTTTTATTATTTAAATAGACGAGGTATTACACATGTAGCAATATTTATTAATAAGAACAATACAAAATGCTTGATTCAACAGCCTTTGATTGTTACTTTTTCCTTAACCAACACATTAACGGTGTGTTTGAAATTTTGAAAGAAAATATTTTTTAGGCCGCTAACTATTTTCTTACAGTTAACCCCGAGATAGGTGTGATTTGAAAACTTCATATGCTTTCTGGTTTAAAGAGGCTCAATTTGATATGCGTTACTAAGTGTTACCGCATTTTCATGATGACTTTTTATACCAATAAGTATCACATTGTGAAATTTTCTTCAACTTTTATTTTTTTATTATTTAAATAGAAGAGGTATTACACATGTAGCAATATTTATTAATAAGAACAATACAAAATGTTTGTTTCAACAGCATTAAATTGTAACTTTTTCCTCAACTAACAGATTTACGGTGTATTTGAAATTTTGAAAGAAAATAATTTTTAGGCCGCTAACCATTTTTCTCACAGTTATCCCCGAGATAGGTGTGATTTGAAAACTTCATATGCTTTCTGGTTTAAAGAGGCTCAATTTGATATGCGTCACTAAGTGTTACCGCATTTTCATGATGACTTTTTATACCAATAAGTATCACATTGTGAAATTTTCTTCAACTTTTATTTTTTTATTATTTAAATAGAAGAGGTATTACACATGTAGCAATATTTATTAATAAGAACAATACAAAATGCTTGCTTCAATAGCATTTGATTGTAACTTTTTTCTCAAGTTACACATTAACGGTGTGTTTGATATTTTGAAAGAAAAAATTTTTTACGCCGCTAACCATTTTTCTCACAGTTATCCCCGAGATAGGTGTGATTTGAAAACTTCATATGGTTTCTGGTTTAAAGAGGCTCAATTTGATATGCGTCACTAAGTGTTACCGCATTTTCATGATGACTTTTTATGCCAATAAGTATTACATTGTGAAATTTACTTTAACTTTTAATTTTTTATTATTTAAATTGAAGAGGTTTTACACATGTAGCAATATTTATTAATAAGAACAATACAAAATGCTTGATTCAACAGCCTTTGATTGTTACTTTTTCCTTAACCAACACATTAACGGTGTGTTTGAAATTTTGAAAGAAAATATTTTTAGGCCGCTAACTATTTTTCTTACAGTTAACCCCGAGATAGGTGTGATTTGAAAACTTCATATTGTTTCTGGTTTAAAGAGGCTCAATTTGATATGCGTCACTAAGTGTTACCGCATTTTCATGATGACTTTTTATGCCAATAAGTATCACATTGTGAAATTTTCTTTTACTTTATTTTCTTATTATTTAAATAGAAGAGGTATTACACATGTAGCAATATTTATTAATAAGAACAATACAAAATGCTTGATTCAACAGCCTTTGATTGTTACTTTTTCCTTAACCAACACATTAACGGTGTGTTTGAAATTTTGAAAGAAAATATTTTTAGGCCGCTAACTATTTTTCTTACAGTTAACCCCGAGATAGGTGTGATTTGAAAACTTCATATTGTTTCTGGTTTAAAGAGGCTCAATTTGATATGCGTCACTAAGTGTTACCGCATTTTCATGATGACTTTTTATGCCAATAAGTATCACATTGTGAAATTTTCTTTTACTTTATTTTCTTATTATTTAAATTATATATATATTTGTTTAATTTTTGACCGGGTTCTCATTATTTTGGTCTATTTATTGTTATATCCGTTTAATTCAGTAAATTATTTGATTAAAATCCTTTACTTTTTAATTTGGTCGGATTATAAAAGGCCGCTAATTTAGGCCGCTAACTTCACACCGGTATCTTTGTTACCTGTAAATGGTCCACTAATATTGTGTAGTACACCTGTATAGGGATAGCGTACATCAGTGCCTCAAGCTTTTAAAATTAATATATATTTTACATTTTAAAAAGAAAAATATTTATATACGTCCCTAGAACCTACCTATCTACATACGCCTATTTTATGATGACGAATGACTAAAATAAAGGTTATTCCAATATGGACATTAAATTTTTGAACTTTACATACAAAATTTGGTCAGCTGTTTGGTCAATTTGTATGGGGAGTCGTATTTTTATATTTATTTGTTCGTATTTAAATTTAGTGTATATTGGAAAAGTCATCTTACAAACATCAGAATGATAAATTGAGCATGTGGGCGAAGGGATGTAAACGTTCAACAATGTACCCTGTTTATGACAAATGTTACTCAGATTTATTTTTTACTTTTTAGTTTGCGTTAATTTCTCTATTATAAAGCTTGTTTTTAAAAATGTATTTTTTATTAAATTTTTTACTTTTTAATCTCATAGATTTATTATCAACATCTTTTTTTTGACCAATTCTTATTTATTTATTGACATCATTTTATTTATTTACATCATTGACAAATTCGTTATTTACCTTACTGACATTATAGACACTATTTACTATATTGACATAATTTACATTAATTTTATACCACTAATGTTATTTAGTTTCTATAGATATTAATATTTGTTTGTTTTATATTTCAATTGTTCACGCGTTCAGTAATATTTTTCATTCTATTCATTTCAGCTAGTGCTTATGTTACATGGTGTTTGCCTTAATATTTCATTGCAATCTAATACATTGATCATAAGACCGTCTTATGCGCACACTATGCTCTATGCTATGCTATGTTATGTATGCCTGACCGGCCACAAAGAGTTTCTGTCCTCAATATATTACGGCATATTCTACGGTGTTACCCTGCATCTTGTGAACGGTTGAAGCCCAGTAAGGGGGTTGAGCAGAACAAAACAAAATGTTTTGAACGGCCATTTTGAATTTAAGGTGATGATATTAACTTTATCATTTTCTACCACTCAAGCCCTTTTATTTAATACCAATATGAAGACGATTGAGAAAAATATGTATGCTGCTGTCTTGGAGCGGCGGCCATATTGGATTTAGTGTGATGTTACTGAATTTATCGTTTTCTATTCTTTAAGCCCTTACGTTTGATACCCATATTATTTGACAATATTCTAATCCGCCATATTAAAGCGGCGGCCATAATGAATTTAGTGTGTTCTTACTAACCTTATCGTTTTATACTATTTAAGCCCTTGAATTTGATACTTATTATAAGAGGATTGAGAAAAAATATGTAATCTGCCATCTTGGAGCGGCGGCTATATTGAAATTATTACAACATTGAGTATTGCACATTGTATTATCACTAACTAAAGGTGTATGCAAATCAATCGGATACCAACAAATGGTCAAAAAATGATTTGCAAATTTTGAACGGACAACTCACATACAGACAGAGAAAGTTAATTAAAAAAACCGTAAAAGATACGGACAAAGCCATACAAAGGAGCCTGCGGTAAAACAGGTACTTATGTGAGTACAATAATGAGTAAAATGTGATGAAAAATAAGTTTTCCACAATGGTATCCACAAAAGCAATTTTAAAGACAAAAGCTGCTTCAGAATAACGAAGTAAAAAATCTATCATCCGCCGACAAAACTTTAAACACAATAGCTAGGAATTCCTATTCAAGGGCTTTGTTGAGGGCTATAATAAAGGCTTCATGAAATTGAGTAGATAATAGAAAACACAACAATAGTTTAGTTTACGGTATCTGATCAACTTCGACAATAGTTTTAATAGCAAAGTTGTATCTAAACAATTTGATTAGAATCAAAAGGTATTCAATCGAATCAGAATTGTATATTACCTATCAGCCTGATTGTTTAATACCAGACAAAAGCAAGTTGTCATCCGAGTGTATCATTACGTGACGTGCGCACGCGAGTGCAAGCCCCCTGTCTCACCAGCAAAGCGGTACAGCACGCAGTCACGCAGGTAAAATCTGCATGCGTGCAGCCATATTGTTTGGTGTTGAATAGACACTCAAATTTGTAAACTGTTTCTTTGAGTTTTTTGTTAAACATTTTCACTATTGCGAAAAAAACACTCGTAAACTGTATTACGTTTGTAAATAAATACAACCTGCCGCGTGTGCAGACGTGCAGCACTGACCTATGCGTCTGCATGCATGCCTGGTCTGGCATGTAACAGGGGATACTATATAATACAACGTCATCACTGCTTGCGTGTGTGTGACATTGCCATTCCGCTACACACTCGCATAGACTCGGTTTGTCAGTAGATGCGTGCCGTGCGTGCGCGGGTCATGCGCGTGCGTACGTCACGCATTTGGTCTGGCCCTTTTCTTACAGTTTCATACATTGCAAATAGTGCGTGCGCACGTCATGTCACGCCACGCATTTGGGGGCTAAGACTTCTAAAATTTAGCGTCACGAAAGAAAAAAAGAAACGAACAAAATGTATGAACATAAAGTTTATGACTGTGTGACAATGTGACTTGCTATTGATCGAAAAATAAATCACAGACTTGTAACCGTTCTATTCTATCTGTGGAAACGCAAGTCTGTAGGGGCACGGCCTACCCTCATATGCGAGGGTGATTTGGGCCATAGTCCACACGCGGGCCCAGTGTGGATTGTGGACTTCATATACGTATTTATTTTTTCATGACGTATGCAGGATTTCATAGGATGTTTTCCTTCACCGAAAAGCCAATGGTGTGAATAAATAAATCAGTGTACTTGAGGAATTAAGAAGAGACTTATTGGTACCGCGGAGTGCTAACCTTTGCCAGTTGGGACGTAAAGTGAAATTAAAACCCCTCGGCCAGCACCGACTACCATACCTTAGCTAGCGTTATTGCAATTTCACATAAGCGATTCCTTTTAATATTCGTTGAACTAGCGTTTGCTTAGACCCTGCGGATATGCTTTGCGATTGCAATTGGCAACTTGAAATCTATTATGGATATTTATTTTATTTTTAAAGATTTTAAGTATTTTTTGAATATAAATGTGGTGTTTGTATTCAATACTTGTTTTATAGATATCTATTTGTCTCTTATATAAAGAAATATGTATATACCTAAATAAAGATTCTTATTAGGTATATTGAATATTTAATTAATGTTATATCTCACAATACACTTATGATGATAAGCAACATTTTGTAATTTAATATGATGGTGTTATTTAAAATCTGTGTTTTAAGTATTAGTTTATTTCTAATATAACAGGTTTCAGTCAGCCAGATTTTCGTTACTAGAAAGCTGGAATGTTTTTACGTAAATACCTTATATTCATACAACAATACATTTAAGATAAACTAGGTACCTAACTACCTAAAACATAAAATCGTTTTAATATTCAATACATTAAATACCTATATTCTTAATTTTTAAACCAAGGATGAGTAATTTGAATGTCAAAAAGTAATAATAGCATATTAATCTCAAATAAAAAAGGAATACCACATTACAGTAGAAACAAAAAACAAAAACATAAGCGATTCTCGATAACACAGATAATGTTGAGTTTTCCAGCCGACGCCCACAATACAGCGTTTTCGATATATGATTAATAAGCAGTGATCGGAATTAGGTGAGCTAATTTACCTAAACTTCAAGGAACAAAGACAAAAAGCGGAGACTTCCTTAGGACAACATTTTATTTTTCGGGACAATTCTCTTGGATTTCGAGAGATTGCTTGAGTACGTTTGAAATTAATATTATAAATGCAGTTAAAAAATTGAATTCGTTTCTTGATAAGAAAAACAATTTCGTCATTTTTATGAATTATAATACCATTTATTTATTTCGTACCTAAAGTGTTTCTCTAATTTTATTTTGTTTTATAATACGAACAAACATACAAACTTTTCTATGATTTGTCAAAGTCAAAACGCTTGTCAAATATACTGTTACCGGTAAATTTAAATATTATTAATGGTAAATTGGACTTCATATGGTTTTCATATGTCTACTACGAGCACGACGACAGCGATTGAGTCTTTCGATCCAATTTTCAATCTCTCTTTCACACATATCAGCTGATATGTTGTGAATTTCGCGTTCAATATTGTTTCTGAGCTCCTTTAACATTGTTGGATTGTAAGCATAAATTTTCGACTTTAGGTAACCCATGTGAGAAAAAATCCAATGATTCCCAAACGTAGCCCATACCCATAAAGTTCTGATTAAGCTATTAAGTAAATTCACTTTTGAGATTCTTTTCAGTTTTTTTTTATTTGTTATGAGTGTACACACTAAATTAAAGACAGAAGCGTAATTTGTTTTAACTAATTATGTATATTTTGATTGATTACAAAGTTAATTTTCAGTTTTTCTAAGATAGCCCCACCTATGAATGGCATTAAAAAAATATTTTAGAAAAATAAACGGATTTATTTTTATTTTTGATAAGTTACTTTCAAAGTTTATCTTAAAGTTAAATTTAATTTAATTCAGTAGTTTGTTTAAATGTTATAGTTGATTTTTATAGATTAAAGATAGCCCACATTTAAATTTTTGGTTGATGTGTTTTTTTATTTTGATGTTTTATGTTAAATGTGTTTAAGTGTTTATAATGCATATATTTACATTAACATATTTCGGGCCATCTTCAGCGACCAGCTTCCCAAGATAGCCCAATACCAAGTTTCTAAAAAGTGTATAGATTTGTGTTAAAATGCCAAAAGCTGTACTACTTTTTTAAAAATCTTGTTTCTCTTATAAATAAATTACAACTTCCGATATGTTTTTTCTTTACTTTATTTTTCTGCAAGATTTTACAAGGTTTTGAAATTAAGTGGGCCTTCATTGGCGCATGTACCTTATACTTGTTTTTAACCTATTAAATGTATATAAAACAGGGCACAATATATTAAAAGTAATGATGTCATTGGTTTCTCGTGAAACCTTGCCAGATGACCGCGAGGTGTGGACGCGAGCCAACGTTAAACTACCGCTCTCGAATCGAAAGCGAATGAAAATGTGTGCTCCATATTTTCGGAGGTGCATTACTTATACTTATACTTACATACGTTTTTTTAAAAATCTAAGCACTTGAATTTCTATATAAGATTAGGATGAAATAACACTTAGAACAATACTCTAAAATAAGAATAAACTTGTAAATAGACACTTATTACAATCCCAACAATATGCCCTTTACCGTAACGTTGTTTACGGAAATAAGCTAAGGCAGGTATTTGTCTTTCCGGTTGGCCTTAAGGTTGGGGAATAGACGAATAAACAGGAACTAAGGTGGTGAATAACAAACAGTTCATTACCGACACCATTTCAGTTTTGCTTGAGGAAACTCCACGTCTTTAGTTAAATATCAAGCGGCGTTTGACAACTTTCTCGCAGTAGAATTATTAATCTTGTTGGTGATACATTACTTGTCTTCTCAGCTTATTATCACAGCCTAAGCATTTATTTTAATTATACAGTCTGCCATTGAATGCGTCTAGACAGAGCAGTCGTTAGGTAAGATACGCGGCGAGATGGGGGGGGCGAGCGCACCCGACTGGCCTGTGTCGTCACATATGGCTATTCGGGTACTGTGTTAAGGAACGTGTCAAGCAGCTGGATGCAGACGGCTGAGACTGGGTGGTTTTGGAAATCAAAGGAGCAAGCCAATGCTCTGCAGTAGGCAGACGCAGCGGCTGATACAGTGATAAGTTCAAGATATATTTGATAAGATCATAAGAATGATTTTGGTTTTTGGTTTGGTTTTAATTGGCTTTAAAATAATGCGGTATACACTTAAGGGAACAATGAATGGGTCACCCAAATAATCCGCTTTAAGTAAAGCAATGTTTCTTGATTTTATGTTTTAGGGATTGACAATTATTCCGGCAACTACCTAGAGTTGAAAAAGTAAAAAAAACTTATGGTAGTGTTTAAATTTTTATTTTTTTGACGATAGCATCGATAATGTTTATTTTTTTTAAACAACAGAGAATAATGCAAGTTTTTTAAAAAAAAATCACTAAGAGTAATTAATTTAGTAATGCGTGGTACCTCCTCCTTTTGATTAGGAAGTCTATTCATGATGTCTAACTAGGGGATAATCCCCACTTCTCTACCACTGTAATTTTCAGCTTATTCATGGAAGTAGAAGCTGTAGTACGACTTTTTACGCGCCTTTATTGATTTTCCAGACTTACTCAATAGGATTAAGGTCCGGGCTACGAGCTGGCCAAGGTAAATGGGCTATAACCACGGCATTCAAGTACTTGGTGACGACTCTGGCGACATGCGCACAGGCGTGGTCGTACATAAAAAAAAAATTGTCATAGGGCAAATGGGATGACATGAGATTCTAGGACTTCCTCCACGTACCTCTAAGCATTTGGACTGCCTCGTTCGAACTCGACCAACAACGTAGGAGCTTTAAAAGAAATGCCTCCCAATATCACTGAGCCACCTTGATAATTTATTATTGCATCCACAGCACACTGTGCAAACTTCTCACCTGAGCGTGCCGACGTCCATCTGAACCACTGAATTTATAATAACTCTAACATTGAGTAGTGTTGTGGTCCTGGCGGTGAGTAAGGTTGCCAGAGCTCGTTGAGGATTCGCTGCTCGGACAGCGGAGGACTGGCGGTGATCGTTGCTGACAGACAGACAGACAGATAGCGTAGGCTTAGTAACAGGGCTCCGTTGGCCTCCTTTGGGTACGGCACCCTAAAAAACTACGTAATTTTAGGAATAAATAATATAATAATAAAAATCGGTTAGGTGCTAGTTGGAACGTGCATTATGGGTTCCAGTAGCGTAATTTGCAAACAAATACAAAAAGTGTGCCACTAAGCGGTCACCCACCCAATGACTGACCAGGCCCGATGTTGCTTAACTTTAAATTAATTAATCGTTTCCAAACAAATGTGTTGCAGTTTCTCTTCGCTATTCGCTAATAATCGCTAAATGCACTAATACGATAATTTAAGATGGTAATAGCTCGGGCCTGCCTCGCTTTTGGCCACATTATTAGTTTTTATATATTAGAGCAAACACTTTAATCTCTGCAAGTTTAAAGCTTGTATGTATTACAAACAACGAAAACGTGTTTCTTGTATGCCATCTTAAATTTATACTTTTTAGAATTTGCTAGGAAATCCGCCATGATAACACATATTTTGGCACCCTTTGTGTACGGAGCCCTAAAAATATTTATCTTTAGAAAATAATAATATACCTATTCAGTGTAATATGTGCAAATAATGTTTCGCTTCTCAATCAAGCTTTGTGGATATTTACTTAGCTAGTATTTGTACAAACTAATTACTTACTTCGGTTATAGTAACTCGTAAATATCAGTAAATTTACACAGACACGTTTATATTTATATATTACAAGCTTTTGCCCGCGGCTCTACCCACGCTTAATTCGTCTTTCAGCATGGGAATTTCACAGAAACTCCTTGATATATCTATGTATAGTATATACTATAATTATACCACATAGTAAGGAAGTGTGATGTAGTTTTGTTAATCCTTTCTGTGCTGATCCGACTTACACCTGTCGTTTTTCAGCTATGACCTTCCACTCCCGTAATAAAATTTCAAAAAAGTTTTTTTAACACTTTGTGAGCTAATCCCACTCGCACTTGACATTTGTAAATAGCCTATGTCCTTCCCCAAAGCACAAGCTATCACAAACTGGAAAATTTTACCGAAATCGGTTCAGCAGTTTAGCCGTTTATAAACGGACAGACGGACAGAGAGGCGTTGATCTTTGAAATATGTATTGTTATAGGATAATTAAACATCTTATTATTTTAATGATGATAATGTTAACCTAAATAAAGGTTAAATTTTCACAGCAACACTAGATTATAATTATTAAATTTTGCTGTAACAAGCTATAATTCACGTGAAATTTAGTCAAAGTTATTCCTGGGGAAACATTTAGATTCGGATCGGGTCTATTTTCTTTTCCGTCTCTTTAACTATCTCTGTACCAATTTTCAGCTCTGTAGCAAATTTAACTGGATGCTTCATTACGACGTGAATGAAGGAAAACAAACAATCAGACTCACTATTTCATTTATGATATTAGTATAGATTTGCCTTTGAAACTCTATTCTTATACACAAAACTGTACTGATGTTTACAAGTCTAAGCCTAAATATATTTGGGTTCATAATTTCTACTTAAGTGTCAAAAACAAGTCTCTCATGAGGTCCCATTTTTTCCTTCAATTTGTTACAGTACAAGAAAAAGAATGAAACTTTATATAGTTGTCATATCGCATATAGCATTATATAGTTGTCATATCGCATATAGCATTATATAGTTGTCATATCGCATATAGCATTCAGCATCCAACTTTACATGATCATCAAGTTTACTTCCGACTGGCAAATAGGAATCGTATGAAACATAAATTGGCCTATTATCGTTTTAAATAGCTTCATAAATATTAAAGCGACATTTAAGCTGACACCGCCATCGTTATTTGTTCACAAATGTTTGTTTAATTTTTGTTTGTTAACAAGGCAAGCTATTATTATTGTTTAATTATTTTTTGTGAATCACTGAAGAATTTTATTTTAACGTGTATTCTTGAAAACTTATACGTACTAGTACATAAATCTCATTAACATACCTATAAGATACCTATCGGACGTCCGATTTTTCGATTCCTCGACGAAATCGATTCTCAGCCTCAGGAATCGGGTCTTCGAGGTATCGATTCCTCTAGATTCAATTCCTTTTATCAGATTCCTCGTCAATTCCCCTGACCATACGTCCATATATTGTAGTATTTGATCCGGCCGTACTCCACGCTCTTCGCGCTACAACTGCAGCTGCGGCGTGGGTCCGGGGTCGCGCTGCCTGTGCAAGGATTAAATTTAGTACACAGAAAACTTGGAGTTAACTTGGATTGTAAAAAATAATATATATATATATATATATATATATATATATATATATATATATATATATTTATATATATTGAAAAAATGACATATATGTGTCTAAATGTAATTTTGAGTACAAGTATTGGCGTATATGTTTATGTGTAAGTTTTATTCCGAGTATTGACGTATATGTCTATATAGAAATATTGAGTTGTACAAAAAATTATTTAACGAATAAAATAAGAAAAAAAAGGTAAAAGAGAAAAATAAATTAATAAAAAGAACTAAAAAATAAATGCGCTCTCACATAATTGGAAACGTCTGAAAGTACTAAAAGTTGCTATTCCTCTAGCGTACGTTGTCTGATTGTTTTCATAAATAAGTCAAGATATATTAAAATTTATATAATCATAGGATCAGTATTTTTCATCTTTCAAAAATGTAAGTACTTTTAAATTATTGACTTTATTAAAAGTATCAAGTAAATAAGAACCTAGACCTTATATTAAATGAAGATAATAACTAGAATAACAAAATATTAGAAAACTATAGGTACACGTATGTTCAGCGGCTGGTTACCCTTTTCTGAGGAATAGTACCGTTAATATACAACACAAGTAGAACTTAAAAATAAAATGTTAACCTGTATTTACAGATATTTGTTAGCTAATAAAATAAGAAACCTGGCTGGCAGTGTTTCCAGATTAAATTAAAATACTAACTATTCCAGTGACATACTTGATGAAAGAAAACATTATTTCGAATAAAAAATAAATCAACCGAAGACCGAATGGCGCAGTGGTAGAACGTTGGGCTGCTATGTCAAAGGTTCCGGATTCAATTATCGGTCAAGTGAACCAATAACTTTACAACTTTCGGTAATAAGTGTCGTATTGGTGGCATATATATGTATGCAGTATGAGATCTATGAACTCCTTTATATCACCGTTTGACCGATCACCATGAAACATGGTAGTACCTTGAAGTGTTTTTTTATGTACAATGTTTTTTTCTGACAATTTTCACACTGGACGGCGCTGCAGCAGATTTGACAGGACAACGACTGCCAGGCCAACTGTAATATATAAAAAATATACTTCTCTATCATGTGTTATGAAACGTTCTGAAGCCAATACATATAAAAAATAAGCAAATACAAACACCTCACGCACTCGGCTGTAACATAACACTTTCTTTTAGAGGTTATCTTGGGAATTTCAACATCAAACGTTATTAAGGTCGCAGGTGTTCTTCGTCTAAAACACTCTTTACTCTATATCTAAAGAAGCCTATCCAGTTGCTTTCGAATGAAGATTCGATTTCAGGATATTATGTTACGTCACTAAGTAAATACGGCCATTGTTTCACAATTGAAAGCTTACTAATGCAAGGGGCAAAAATATTTAATTGAATTTAAAATATTTAATTTAATTTAATATTTAATTGTACAATACGAGTATATTAGTACATACTCGTATTGTTTCTCTAAGGACTACAGTATGGGGTTCTTCAAAAAAGAAGTAATTAGATTTCTGAAGGGTCGGCAACGCGCGAGTGATACCCCTAGTGTTGCAAGCGTCCATAGGCTACGGTGACCGCTTACCATCAAGCGGACCGTAGGCTTGTTTGCCACCTTAGTGGTATATTAAAAAAAAAAAAAAAACATTTTTAATGTTGGCAATGTGAAACACAACAATCGCCTTTTGGTTCTTGGCGATTCGACCAAGTTGCACTAGCCGTGGTCACGAGAAGGCTGTTGCAGTGCGGTGTTGTGCGTCAGTAGGAGCGAGCAGTTTTAAGAGAAGCGCCACACCTGACCGATCTTCGGCGACTTTAAATAATTATTTTCATAACACTTACTCATAAACAGTGTTATTACTCGGTGGGTGCTAAAACCTTAATTACTCCACAGCTTTTTCACTAAAACATTTACTTTTCTCAAAGCAAATCGCGCGTTCATAGAACTCACCGGGCGTTAATGATGCGCCTATTCTATTACGTATGTATAAAAGCTGTCTGTTCAAAATATGAATAACGCGCACAATATAATCTAAGAGAGGTAGTGTACTTGCTCAAATAAGCCGCCCGAACAATAAAAGCAGGCCATAGCGAGTACTCGTCCTTCCTTACAAAAAAAACCGCTGCCACAATAACGCTAACATTGAGTAGTGTTGTGTGCCTGGCGGTGAGTAAGGTTCCCAGAGGACTTTGAGGATTCGCTGCGCGGACAGCGGAGGACCGGCGGTGCTTGTTGCTGTCATTGCTCGGCGTAGACATGGCGTGCTGTTACGGCGGTCAGGGAGACCTGATAAAACGGCTGTCCGCTGGACGCCACAGGTTGAATAGGTTTTACCGCAAAGAGCTATGGAGAGAAGAATGATGAATTTTAGCAAAATACACAAAATAAGAAGTGACATTATCAAGCAAAAAACATAAACAATAGATGCGTTTATTCAATCCTTAAAAGTAAAATGACAATGGGCAGGTCATATCTCAAGATTTACAGACAACAGATGGACAATCAATGCAACAAAATGGAGAGGACCATTAGGTAAGAGGAAGGTTGGCAGACCAACTAAACGGTGGGCTGATGATATTGTAGCATGTGCAGGACAAAACTGGATGACCTTGGCTAAAAACAGGGAAAAGTAGAAACAGAAGGAAGAGGCCTTCACCCAACCAGGGGTCCTATCTCAAAATTTTTAAATTATATAAATATATGACCCTACTCACAATTAAATATTAAGCTTAATTTAAATCTTATCAATGCTATTACTGTAAACTAATACGAGATTGGGATAAAAGGCTTATTTATTTTAAATAAAAAAATGGCTAGGAAATATAAAAGAAAGTAAGTTTTTACAGCGGCTACTCCATCCACATATAATGTGGATTTTTTTTGCAATATCAGGGATATTCACGCCAATCTTAACGCAGTTCATCACTACCTAGAGACTGCGCAGCTGACCATTCTTTTTCTATCGGAGACGCAAATAGCTGCCGGTGTCAAAAAACGGACGTGGTTTAATCGGTCTTGCAAAGAAGCTAAAATTCTCATGCAAACTGTGTATGAGGCATGGACCCCCCTGGCTCGTAATAATATGGATCCGAATAGTTTTGACTTAAAACGCAAATTTAATGCTACCTTACGGACTGCTTGAGTGTTTCTGCAAATAGGTGGCCAGCTTTTTATCCGGCAGACGCATAGGAACCGTTGTTGTTGACTGTAGTTGCTTTGATAGCATAGACATAAATGCGGGTTCTGGATCCAATTTAGTATTAGCAGAGCTCACGAGTGTCATACGACTGTTTTCAACACACTTGAAGGACAGTTAATACTTATATTGTATGTGTTTAAATGTTGTAAATAATTATATTTACTGTAATTTTATCGTTTTGATATATTTTTAACAAACTCTTTGATTATTTTTTTCAAACATAAGAACTTCGTTCCACTACACCAACAAACCGAACCACTCACTCACTTGGCTCGCGGGTTCAATCTTATCATTCTTAGCTTGTTTGGTATTAAGTTTAGGCATTCGCACCAAGTTAAAATCTTGCATAATCATATAACTATTTAGCTCGAATCAAAGCCCAAAATGCAACGAGAAAGATTTTATGATATCATGTTCAGTGATCTTTAATAATTAAGTTCTTGTTTGTTGAAATTAAAATAGGTTAAGAACATTTATCTATGGTTATTACTTAATTCTTAACTTTTACTTTGTTCATCGTATCTCTAGTTAGGTACATGTATGGTTAAAATGCATGTCCTTAAATGTTATTTTTTATAATTGAATATAAATCAAAAAAGAAGAAACTTCATTCTATAATTACTAGATTTACAAAACATGTTTTAAAATCATTCAAAATACCTAACAATTTATATTGTAACATATTTTTTTTTCACTTCGCAGTGATATTACGTTTCATTTTGAAACCAAGTAAGCTCGGTGTAAATAAATACAATGAAGCGCCAAATTAATTGTAGTCCATAACAAGCCGCGTAATAATGATAACGGCCATAATAAATTAGGTCGACTCAAATTTAATTGTCCTGAAAAGTTTGCATTAAATAAAATTATGAAACGTTTGAAAGTTATATTTCCACAGACAAAAGTGTTTTTTTTAATAAAACACACTTCGCTATGTTCCAATCATCTGTTACTTTTTTATTTATTGTTTATATTATTTAATTCTAATATAATAATGGCAGACTACAAATGTGCACCCGGTACATAATAACGTCGATGATCAAATTATGTGAAACAAACGTGCTCATAGAAAGTACAATATTTTGCAATGAACAAATAATAAAATGGCTTCTGGCTGATGACATCAGTAGCGCCACCAAGCGGCAATATTATTGCCTACCAAACTTCTAGGATTAAAAAAAATGCTCTAGCTGTCAATGCCGTCGAACCTTCGAGCAAACCTTCTTTTAACTCGCGCTCGTTAGTTGGTGAGCGTGAAGTGCGGGCATTAAGTGCGGTTGTAGCGTGAAGGTACAAGTGTGATAAGTCTGGCAAAAATTAACAGAGGAATAATTAAAATGTTTTATTTATTTATTAGTTATTGTAAAAGTAATTATTTATTTTTCAACAAAGTTTCCCCCTAGCTTAATTCATAATCCAGCGTTTTTATAAATTTTCACCCCTTGAATATAATGAGATTTTGAATATTCTTCAAAAAAGGCATTGGTTTTTTGCTCGATTTCTTTATTTTAGAATATTGAAATATATAATTAAATTAGGGGGCTAAATCTGGTGGGTGAGAAAGCAACTTTTAGCGTAACTTATGGATTTTGACCATGGCAACTGCACGTGTTAAACGCATGCGTTTCTGATTCCAATAAGCTAACCGAGCACCCAGCGCAGTTTTGCGAATGGCCTTGAAAAACATAACAGGCTAAAATCATAATTTAGTCTTATAAAAGAGTTTTAAAGACTATTACTCATTAACTTGTTAAGCCTATTTGGCTATGATAGTTTTTCTTTTAACTTCGTTTTATATTGGCGTGAATTTTACATGTATTTTTTTTTGTCGAGTTACAGCTAAGAGTATCTAAGCTCAGCCATAGACAAATATGATGAAATTATTAGGGTTCCTTCCAAAGAAGCAACACATTCTAATAAGAAATAATTTACCCAGCTTATAGTTAAATAAAAGCTGAATAAACGTTTCCGAAACACTAAATAGTCGTATAAAAGCGGTTAACTCGACTATTTATTATTTTTCGCCTAATTCTCAAACGGTAACAGTACTCTGCTGAAGCACTCTAACTATATTTTTTTAAGGATGGCCGCGTTGAACAACATTTTTGTAATTTTGTGCTTATTCGCTGAATTGAGCGCTTTCATACTGCCATTACTCAGCAGTCAGTCAATTATCTGGCAGTGTAGGTTGTTGGCTTTCTGTATAAAATAAAGCAAAGATCACCCGAGAAATTCTGTTATTGAAATGAGAGCAAATTGTATTGAAACTTCCAGCAACTGTATTCCCTAAGGCTACGAATGTCAACGTCGAATGCACTTTAAAGTTCACTTAAGAGACTCAACAATAAAATATTTTGTTGTGTGTTTTCTTTTCCTCCTGTAAATTCCCTTCTTTGACTGGTTTATTTTCCTCATGTTAAATAATTCTTTATGGGATCTCAACATACGACTTAACATCTAAACAAAATATCTCGAAACATTTGCTGTCTTAATCATTGCGCCGGTTAAATGTGGGTTTTACCCCTTGTTAAATGGACAATGTTCTGAGAAATTTCGAATATATATCTAATATATATAATAATAATAATAATAATAATCGAAAGGGAAATAATCCTCTCACCTTAGAACCTTAAATGGCCACGCACAATGCGGTTTCAAAAGAACTTCCTCACACGAACGGTTAGGTTTTGGAATGGCTTCCTGATAATATTTTCTCTAAGAACTTACAGTACGGGGTTCTTTAGTTTCAAAGCCAATCATTTAGAATACTTACAATATAATAACTTTATGCGTATATATTTATATATTATTAATAATAATATTCGATTTTGTGGACTAGTAATAGTGATTTATTTTAATTTAGGAAAATACGGAATTGATAAATCTAAAGATCAGTCATCAGTATTTATTATTTTGAAGGTTTCAAAAATTGCTCCAAATATATCTGTTACAAACAAAGGGGAAGAACTACGTTATTTCAAAATGCTATAAAACCACTTTTGGCCATGAAACTAAAAGATTTTGAGGAGTATTCTGTCAGACTTGAAACCTTAAATTCTCACATCGCATATACCATATAAAAATACTGTCTTTTTGTCCCCAATTTTATTGTAGCCCTGTATGGTTTTTTTTGGTTTATGTCAAGGTTATGAACGCCAGCCTTAAGTCATTAGTGGAGAAAAATTTAAATTTAACTTTGAGTGACAATTCTTAGGATCAAGCCTCAAATCCGGTTAGATTTACGGCATACGTGAAATTTTGGGTATTGCTCTCCCAGCTTTCCTGTCTTCCATACACAGTGTTCATGGACAATGCAACTCTGTTTTCGCTACATAAAAACTGAAATTGTAGGTGATACAGAAGCTTCAGAAGCCTGGAAAAGTCTCTGTCCCAGTCAGAAAATTCAAATGCAACAAAAAATTAGAAAAGCTTTGGGATATACCGCTGATTTAGTTAACTTATAATAATCTAATTCAAAATTTTACCAATGATCGTGACAAAGCGTACCTTTTAGCAGTTTGTGAAAAGGAATCTGGATATAAGCTTCATTCTATTTCATCATCAAATCTAGAAACGTTATTAGACAACAAAAGTTTCAAAAAAAAATCACTATTGGCATACGAATCGGGGCAACAATTTGCATCCTCACATTTGTCCGGGTGGCGATAGCGTTGACGGCCTTGGCCTTCGTGGACTGTACTGTATCAAAAGCGCGGGTTGACTCTCCAGGCATGGTTCTATTGACGATATAATCAAGAGGTCTCTTTTCACCATCAATGTTCCCTGTACTAGAGCCTCTTGGCCTGAATCGTAGTGATGGCAAGAGACCGGACAGTTCAGACAGATCGTTGATTCCTTGGGAGAGGAGGCGGGCTGTACTACAGGATGCAACTTGCGTCGATACCCTGGTTTTCTCAATCATTGAGCCGGAGGGGCAGCAGAATCTCGCAAACAGCGCATATATAATTCATAACTTGCAAACTATAAGCTTGTGCCGTTTGCAGTAGACTAGAGTCTACCTAGAGGTCCTTGGGGTTTAAGCGCAAAAGCTTTTTGAAAGAAGAAACTCCTAGACTTATTGAAGTCAATGGTGACAAGAATGTAGATTGGTATTTTGCTCAAAGGATAAGCATGGCAGACCAACGAGGGAACGCAGCCTGCATTCTTGGTACCATGCCACGTGGACCAAGTTTATTTGATTGTTTTTAGGATAGTTTTATTTTGAGTAGTTTTTCTTTTTATATTAGGTGTTCATAATTATTTTTAAGTAGATGTTTATTTTAAATTTAAATAATGTTTGTAATTTTTTTCTCATCTGTATTTTTAAAGTTCAAATTTGATATAAAGAAATGAGCGAGAGTAACCCGCAGCTACATGAAGCTTATTATAGAATGATATACAAACAATACTTTTTGTTAAACTTTAATTTAATATAAATATTTTTCCATCCAAAGGACCATTCTGCAAATCAGCAGTCTCTAAAGTAATAAAACTTCTATTTCAGTGACACAATTTTTATATAAGAACGTCAGTTTATTCTTTATTTCTCTTATTATTGTTACAAACATAGAATTATGTTGTAATTACCGTCTAGTATAAACACACTCACACACACACACTATTTTACACTATCATAATAAAAATAACTAAAATTTATGTTATACTTACAAGTATATCATTATTATTTCAGTGAAAATAACATTATCACCACATGAAAAATTATTTATTCTGACAATTCTCAAATGTGGATATAGCAATTATACATATTAATATAATTTCATATTAGAGATAACTTTTCCTTGCAAACAGTAAAATCACGAAGAAAATTCTATTTAAAGAGCGCAAGTCCCAGATGCATTTTTACTTTGAGCCCGGAAGCAAAAGAAGACGCTGCCCGCTTTTCGTTTCAGAAAGAAACGAGCAATGATGCTGCTTTTTATTACTTTAGAGACTGCTTAGTTGCAGAATGTTCCTTTGTATGGAAAAATATTTTACTTAATTAAAATATAACAAAAAGTTTTGTGTTTCTATCGTTCTATATAAAAACTATGTATGTGAAATGAAAAGGTAATATTTAAAAATTTTGACAGTATAAATATTTACTACCAGCACTTAGGTACATATTTGTACGGTTTAACCATACTTCGCTAGGGTCACCAATTTTGTACACGATGCATTATTAACTATTCCGAAGTATTGATTTTTTTAATATAACAGTTTACCAAACCAACAGTATATCTAGGTACTCGTTTTTGTACATAATTTGTTTTTTTTTTTAACTAGCAAACGGTTCAATATTGGTGTAAATTAGTACTGTAAATAATCAATTGTTCACAGACCGAAATATCGACCACATTAAGAGCTACACATATGGTTATAACCTTTTTTTTATTAAAATAGCATCTATTTGGTTTTTAAGATGGTAAATAAAGAGTACAGTTTCACAAAAAAGAATATTTCTTGTATATTTAAATTTAAAAATACATTTCTTTGATTTCTTGCATCAAATCACTTACGTCGTCTGTCTCGAATAGCGTGCCAGACATACGAAGTGAACTACGAGTATGTTCCCAAAAATGGCAGAGTTTATAACTAATGATGTTTTTAATTCGCCCAAAATACTTTTTTTTAAACCACTAAGGTGGCAAACAAGCTTACGTTCCGCCTGATGGTAAGCGGTCACCGTAGTCTATGGACGCTTGCAACACCAGGGGTATCACTCGCGCGTTGTCGACCCTTATGTAGGTACTAACTAAGCCAAAGAATAAAACCTTGTCGATAGTTAAGAGTCATAATTTTATATAGTTAATAGAGTATTTGCATAAAAGTACAATTTTCTATTCAGAGTACAGTTGGCAACCCTAGCAACACTAGCCATGTCTCAATATGCTTCTGACCGGTTTTTATACCAAATAACAGTCATATTTGATAACTATTGCGTCTGCTGACGATTTGGCATTATAGATCGTAGGTTTTACTATTCTTACTAGCATAAAAAGTCGTTTATTTTAAGATTAAAAACTGTACTTTTGGATGTTTTATACAATGTTGCAGTTAAAAAATCTACATTTTAAATGTTGCAAATGTGGAACATTCAGGAATGTTTTACCTCACTTCCTCACCGTCTAGTGATTTTTCAGCAGCTATAGAGCTCGTCGGCCGCAGATTTACGAGGGACGCGACGCAACAGGAAGGAACCAAAATTACCATAAACTTCCGCGGTCAGCGTGACTGGGTAACTGCTGCCTGCGCGATATCCAGGTGATGGATTGTGGAGCAACAGTAGTTGAGAATCACAGGAGGCTAAATACTTAGTTTTGTAATGTGTGTGAAAAATAAAAGTTCCAGACAAAATATTATCTGATCCTATAATAAAATTGAAAATAATTATGTTAAATCTGGTATTGTTTTATCTGGTTAACTACGGTAACTCTCTCGCAGCCTGGTTGGTAGTGTGGCCAGCTCCTGTGCAGAGGGATTGGGTTCGATTCCCACACGGGACAAACATTTATGTAATAAAAAAAGGGGTTTCCCTTGAGCCTGGGTGTATTTATGTATGATATGTATGTATTTACAAAAAAAAAGTAATATATATGTACTTGTATCCGTTGTATGGTATTCATATTTATTATTTATATTTATGTTATTTACAGTCAGTGGCAAAAAGCATACTTGCTTTAAGAGTAAAACCGCGTGCAGGCTATTCTGTGGCTCACTTACTTACATTTTAATATCACTAATAATTCTAGAAAATTAGGTTTAGATTTTGTCGTTACCCCATATTACATGAATACGAGTTAAATTAAACCATTTTCTTTGCTAAAAAAAAACAGTGTTCTCATATATTTTAGTTTGTTGGAAATACCTACCCAATTATAGGTTGTTCATTGTTTATTTCACTACTTAAGAGCATTTGTTGCTGCTCCTGTATTCCAGTGTATTCTGTAGACCATTATTTTTAAAGTGGCGGGGGGGGCAAGCTAGGCGTGATGACATCCAAAAGGGGATGTGGGCACTTTCCTCTATTTAACCCAGAATAGGAAATCATGTCAAAAACATGCCAGCACGTCGATCACGTTGACTCTTCTTCATAAAACATCTAAATAATATTTTAGACTTTATTACTATTATTGTATTTTACAATTGCGTGTTGAGCCAACTTGCTGCCATATGCTGCGCTGAGGGGTAACTTGAGAATTTTCATTTTTGGCAGTAGAGACGAGAGATAAAATACTTAGGGAACTCCTGCTCAAGATGGTATAATATTCGTTACTGAGCGTGGGAGTTTAAATCCAGTTCAGAACACTAAGTAGTTTTTATTACTTAGACATTTTAAAGCACAACTAATTTCGGTTATATTTGCGTTTAAACGCTGAAATGGCCAGTATAAGCTAAACTGCCTTTACAGGTGTTTGTGTAGCGCAACCATTGCAGTCTAACGCGTAGGCAGACCGAGCTGACATGCGGCGTAACCCCTCTTCCTGAAAGCGCGTCGCGCACTGAAGCTACTATTGTACGGACACAATTAATATCAAAAAAACCGGCCAAGTGCGAGTCGGACTCGCGCACGAAGTGTTCCGTACCATTATCTACAAGAACGGCAAAAAAATCACTTTTGTTGTATGGGAGCCCACTTAAATATTCATTTATTCTGTTTTTTTAGTATTTGTTGTTATAGCGGCAACAGAAATAAATCATCTGTGAAAAAAGTTTGAACTTTGAACTTTTGAACTTTGACACTATAGATACAGCCTAGTGACAGACGGAAAGACGGACGGACAGCGAAGTCTTAGGGTCCCGTTTTGTACCATTTGGTTACGGACACCTAAAAATCAGTTAATATTTCTAATTTCTGTTACAAATATAAAAATCTGTTCTGGTTATCGTCTTAAATTATTTATGTAGATTATTGTGGTCTTTGTTTAAACTTCCAATAAATTAGATTTTTTTTTTAATAATTAAATTTTATGATTTTGTGGAAAGGAAAAAGGAAATAGCTGAAATGTATTATTTTTAATGTTTATTTAAGAGTGTGTCCTGGCTTCCGTTAAGTATAAAGAAAAAATGTTTAATTTTAATTAGTTATTGCAATAGGTAAATAACTTGTAAAAAGTGTAAATGGATTTTTTCTAAGCGCTCTTTTAACCTTTTTTTTTGATACCTATTTCTCTGAATTGGACCACTTTGAGGTATTTTTGTTGTTTTGATGGTGATGATTAAAACAGAGAAATTCATATAACAAAAGTCTTCTCAAAATTTATAACAAAGGTATACTTAATATTAAAACCATTTAGGTTTCATAGCCAAATGGCTAAAACGGAACCGTTGTAAATTCGGCATGTCCGTCCGTTCATTCGTATGTCACAGCCTTATAATTCCGCTTATTTGGGTAGATTCTAATAAAAATTTACAGGGATGTGTCTTTTGTGATTTGCAATACAGATACAATGAGAGGTATGATATTTTTTTTTGGCGCACCCTATCATATGGTGTATATCATTAAATAGGCCTAAAAATACTACAAATGAAAACTATTTTGGAAGATGTTGGACAAATTCTGTTTTCAAATATCCGCAATAATTCTCATTCTACGAAACCCTAACTTAATGCGTGTGCGACACGCACTTGGCTGTTTTTAACTACTATTTGAGATAAGAATTTATCATAAAAAACAAACGGAATTGCTGAAATATGGTTTTTTTTACGTTTTAAGTGCTGGATAATTATTTTGACTATTTTCAGAGTGATGTGTGTACGCGTGCGTATGTGTGTATGACTGTGTGTGTATGACTGTGTGTGTGAGGGTGTGTGTGTGTTTCCTCAAAAGGAAAAAGGAACCTTTATAGGATCATTTTGATGTCCGTCTGTCTGTCTGTCTTTGTTGACCCTTTTTCTCAGGAACGCGTGAAAGTATCAAGTCGAATTTAATATCAAATACTAAGGTCTGCGGTCCCTTGAAGCTGTAAAAAAACCAACCATCAAATTTGGGAATAAGCAAGATGTTACATCACAAATATTAATAGGAAAAAGGCTGGTTTTTTAAACTTGATGTAAGAAATAATTAGACAAAAAATATTAGGTAGGTATGTACATATTTATGTGCTACTTGACTCTTATTATATATAACAAAACAGACCTTAAATTTACATAAATATTTATACAAATATGAAAATAATAGTAATTTATTCGTACAATTTGCTCTCGACCGGTCGTTATCAACGTTATGGCTAACAAAAACTGTTATTAGTGTCGGTATCGCGATTCGCACGCGGGCAACTGTTATTTACGTTATCATCCGATATTTTTTATTGTTCACCGACCCTGAAAAAAAGAATGTGATATAATGTGACCCTGAATAAAATAATAATAAGATATAAGTTTTTTAAAAAAAAACTTTCAAATTTTAATGCTTACGACTATTTGTTTCATTGTTTGTCTGGTGGGTTGTTTTTTGTTGTTTATGTACGCCGCAACGGAGTATTCAATTGTCCTGATTTGTGGCACAGGGTTTGTCGGAGGAACAGAGAAGAATATACGATATTTTTTATTCAAATATATAGTTCTCTTGGAAATTGATAACTTTTAAGAACGTCAGAAAATGTTGGGATAAAATAAAACTGAAAGCCTTCCTGTTTCTTTTTTGTTAGTCAGGCTTTAATATTAAAAAAAAAACTGCTGTAAATCTAATTGAATAGCGACGGATGTCCAGCCTTAATTAATTTTAACAAAGAAAAAACTATCCCTTAAGTATTATATTAGTTTTTTGTTTTTGGGTTACTATTATAGAATCCTGGATAAATATGAAAGGTCTAGCTAAAACGGACTACAGCCTAACTATCCTAAATTAATAGAACTATCCTAAATAAATAATCTTATATTATTACATAATATAATGTTCTAAACATTAGTGGGTGATTTCAAATAGTCTACCAGACTGCGGAATACGTGAAATCCAAGACCAACTACCTCTTACTATTATAAGAAATTTTATTGTATTAGGCTACGTAAATGGTTGTTAAACCACTCATTTAGATCTCGCGGGTGTTTTTGACGTGACAACGTCTTATAAATTGGTTTGCCGGGTGACACTTCAAGAAACTGCGTTACGCTCCGCTCACGTTATGCGCTCACAATGAGAGCGAGTGAGAGGCACGCGGCATGGTTAGCCCGCCTAAGAGCGAGAGAGACAGACATAAAAAGTGAAAGGCACAAGTTGTCACGATTCCGGACGGTTGTCCGACACTAATTTCAATATTATAAAATTTCTAAGTAACTTAAACTTTCGTGTTATATTTTAAACCTTCCACTAACAGTAGCATAACTATTTAATTTAAGGCATTAAAATTAATAAGAAAAGGATTACGAAGAAACTCCTATCTAGAGGGTCTCCGTAAATCGGTAAATCCTAAGTTTAATTTTCTGAATAAAATTTTATTCGAGTAGAAGTTATGAAATTACTTTTACACTACACATGCTCTGGAAGAACCTTCATGCATAGTCTAAAATAGGGTGGAAAGTACGTGTTTGCAGAGATTATTACTTTCTTGCCCGTTTAGAGGCAAGAAAGTAATAATAAAAAGCACTTTCGATTTGAAAGCTGACGAAAAAACTTAATAGCTTCTTATTATTTGGTACAGTGCCATCTGTTATTTTAAATTTATAAAAGTGAATTATTGTTTGTTAAGTTAATTAAAACTTTAATTAATTATATTATATTATTCTTGCATTTGTAGTGTAAAGAATTATGTTATCACTCGAGTGAAAATACAATTACCGCTTCGTGCGTATTAAGGCCCTCAGCTCTTCTTCGGGACTCAAACTACACCCTCATCGGTAATTGCTCACTTTCACCTCTCGGTGAACAATGTACTATTGAAGGGCATAAGGATAATAATTTCTATATCGCCTAAACAACCTCCAATCAACGCTCGTTTTAAAACATACTCCGATAAAGTTCGAATCCATGAAACGGGAGTTAGATTACTACCTACATTTAACAATTAATTTTGTCATTACAAAATTATGCAAATATGTTTAAGATTCTACCGCGGTTGACATCTTATCACTTGGGCCTAGACATATTAAGGGAAGACCGGTGAGGACAGCTGAGTTAATTATTAATTTAATACTTCAACGATCTCATGAGTGTCTACTTATTATTATTAGTATTCGATTGGAATGAACAAATGAAAAAATTAACCTAATTTCTATTATTTTTTGATGGAATTGATCTTTATTTAGCCTTTCCTCTTAAAACTTAAATTAGCATGCTAACCCTCCTATGGTGGGCCGTGGACTACTAGCTTAACAGAGTCTATCAATTCATACTAGGCTACTTAAGCTCTATTATGAAAGTAGAAGATTCTAATTGAATTCCTGCTGAAAAGTATGCAAAAAAAGGAAAAAGGTTATTAAATTTAATTTGTAGCTATCCATATTGGAAATTATTTTAGAACGTGAAAAGTCTTGTTTAAAATAAAGAAAATATTCGTACATAACAGTTCTAATATCTTTGCAGACATCAAATTGTCATGCAGATTGCGATTTCAGAGGAACTTCGTCCCGCGAAAAGTAAAAATGAGCCCTGAACGAATAAGTTGTGATGTTAGCTTCTTGTTTTTTTATACACTAAAGTAAGGAGGTTTTTTTTTAAATAAAGAATTGATTATATTTGTAAAGAGCTGGCTGGTTATAAAAAAAAAAGATTTCTATCATAAACGTTTTTTTTTTTTCATAGAAGTAATTTCAACTGTGCATTAAAACAGAATTCTTTTGTAAAACGGTTTAACTAAATGATCTTTTTGTTATTCTCCTCAACAGATCCATTTTATAGCTATTGACAAACATAAAACCAAACGAAAGACAAAGCCTGTTTCCGCGTGTTCCCGGCATTGGCATTACGGAAAAGTCAATGGGGTTGTAAAGTGTTCCTTGAATGTGAAACTTCGCTATAACATGTGAAACAAATGTTAATATATACACTGTCATTGTGTGAAACCTTATAAAATATATGTCATAGTTTCACTTTTGATGACATTAATATATGTCATAGTTTCACTTGTGATGACATTAATATATGTCATAGTTTCACTTTTGGTGACATTATAATAACCACGTTATCCATTTGTATATACTCGTACAAATTGTTTTATTGATTATGCAATGTAATGATGTTATCCTTTAATTTAAATTAGCAATTAGCACGCCGCCATGTAAACAACCATGCATACCTGGGGAAGTCAAAACATAAATAAGAAATATCTGAAAAGTAGTCATTTGTTATAATTTTTTTTATTATCAAAAACTTCTTTTTATATGTTCCAATAATATTTTTTTATTTTTATTCAATTATTTTTTATCTTTAATTGTACTCGCAGATGTATTATAAGTCGCAATGTATTATTAACTAGAAAACGCGTTTTGCGCCAAAACGCTTCTAGCCTCAAACTATGACCCTCTTTGGTAATGGGTCGCTTTCTGCCCTCGGTGAAAAATTTATTATTTATGAGTCAGCCAGCATACTTTTTAAAGAGTAGTCTGATTTTGATGTATTTTTTAATGTATAGTATGTACTTCAAAGATAGTCCTATTCAAATTTAAAAGAATCGCCATCCTGGAGTAAAAAAAAACACAGGAAATTATTGATTTTTCAACTAATTGATTTTCACCAGTGAACCGTTTCTGTTAAAGCTTGATACACATGTTATAGTATAGTAGGTATTTCTGATGACACTATAACTTAATAGATACCGAAAGTTAATATGATGTAGGAAGATGAGGAAAAAAATCCGCTTCATTCTTCTTATCCCAAAACCCCTATGCTGAATCAAAAACGGGTCAAAATCCATAGATCATAAGTAGTGCCAAATAAGTATATAATTTACCCTCGTGGTAGAGTAGGGCATTGTCAACACGATCCACTAGGCTTTTATCAACTAATTTGGCACCTAATTAGTGATCAGTGTATTTTGGTAAAAAGGATCTCGATAGTATATTATTATTATTATAAATTAATAGGTACAACATCTGCCTATTTTATTTTAATATTTTTTGTCATAAAATACATTTTGCCGGGCTGCAACGAAGTTCAGTCACGAAGCTTTATAATAATGCACATTTTAAAAGCAAAGCTTACTGCATTAGTTGCAAAGAATATTGCGGTAGTCGATAAAAGTTTTGTATTCGAAGTTAAGAAAATTACAAGAAAATGGATGTGGTAAAATAAATTTGACTGATTCAGCCATTCTGGCATGTCACACCACTATCTATACCAGTAATATTATAAATGCGAAAGTTTGAATGGATGGATGAATGAATGGATGTTTATTACTTTATTACACCAAAACGGCTGAACGGATCTGGATGAAATGCAATCCCGCCGCAACGGAGCATCCAATTGAGCTGAAATTTCCACGCCCATAATCAAATTTAGGGCGGACTAGTCTCTTATATGACAAAAAAAAAATTATTTCTGTATAACTTGTAAAAACATCGGCTAAACTATATTAATGTGGTAAACGCGGCAGATTGTTTTCATTAAATTAATTTTGCCATAATCTCCAAAGTTCCCTAAATTTTGCTTTAAATTTTGATTTAAAAAAAAAGAGCACATGCTTGCCGTTTTTGGTTTGAGTTCTTTGCAAAATATAAGAATATACTGGCTTATCAGAAGCCAGTATATTCTTATATTTTGCAAAGGTCCCTGAATTTCTAGTATGGAGCAACTTACAAATATAAAAATAAAAATGGCTGATCAGAATCTAATGTAACTAATTACTTCGCATCGTTTGAATCAATGCTAGAAACATTTACTACTGCTTATAGCCATACTGTTATAATGGAGAATTTTTCACGTGCCTTTTAAAAAATGATAATCGCGCTCAGCAACTGCTATCAGTTTTAAATACATGCAATATGCATTTTTTACCCTCAAACGCTACTATTTTTTTCCGAATTCTACACCTTCTCCTTTAGATCTCATTATAGTTTCTTCACCAGAATTCGTAACAGCACATGGTCAATTTTCAGCCGATGCCTTTTCATACTCTGACTAACTGTACCTTTCTTACAAAATTCACCCTCCTAAGTTAAAATCAAGAATACTTCTGGGATGGACGTTGAGCGATTACGTGCAAATCCTCTAAATACGAACTGGAATTCTATATTTAATGCAAACACGGTTGATAAAAAGTTATGTGTTTTTAATAAATTACAATTATAACAATTAAACGATACACATTCGTCAGAAAGACCAGTAAAAGTTAAACATTATCCTGCACCTTGGCATAGAGACGAAATTCGTATATTGCAAAAAACGCGATCATGCCAAGGCTAAAAACAAATCATATCCCTCTCCTGTCAATCTTGAAAAATATAAACTTCTGAGATATCGCTGCAGTACAGTGTGTAGAGATGCCTCATTCATGATTCTGTTGAAAAGGTGATCCAAGAAAAATATGGAAATTACTAAGGGCTTTAGGAGTTCATAAAAAAATACCTTTCGATAATTTTAACATTAATCGACTTAATCTTAATTTTTCTTCTGTTATTGCCATGAATAGCAAAAAAAGACGCATACGCTTAATCAACTCTCAGCGATCCCAATTTCTGACTTACCTCCTCTTTCTTTTAGTCAATTTAATGATTATGATGTTAAGAAGAGTATTTTGTCCATTGCCTCCAGTGCTGTTGGTAGTGATTATATTGGCCGTAAGATGATCATTCCAGTCCTTAACATAGTTATACCTAGCATCACTCACATCCTCAATGCATCTATATCCTCTAGTACTTTTCCCGCCCAATGGAAAAATGCTTTAACTATCCCCTTACCAAAAAAGGCAAATCCTTTTACTTTTTCTGATTTTAGACCGATATCTACATTACCTTTCCTCTCAAAAGTCCTTGAGTGACTTGTTTATTATCAACTTAAAAAAAAACAGTCTGTCAAACCCTTATAATCCGATTTTTGTGTTGGTCATAGTACGGTTACTGCACTCACTAAAATTACTGATGATGTTCGTTACAGCATGGATACCAAACAACTCACGGTCATGTCACTGTTAGATTTCAGTAGTGCTTTCAATACTGTCGACTTTGACATATTGCTGGGCATTTTACGCTTCACCAACAGTGATAGACTGGTTTCCTTTTATGGGTGCTGGCAACGCATTCGGTTACATTCTGTGACAGGTGCTCCACTTCAGCTGGTGTACCGCAAGGTGGCATCTTGTCTCCACTCCTATTTGCTATTTCATTAACACTATTTCTCTCAAGCTGTCTTCTCTTTACCACTTGTATGCAGACGATCTTCAAATTTACACACATGCCCTTATCGATGAAATAAATAACGCTATTCATAAAATTAATGCCAATCATAACCAAATACTCCTATGAATTACTTTTTATGGCCATTAAGTCTAAAGCTATCATTATTGGTAGTCCAAAAATGATTTCACGACTTAATTGAACTTGATTCAGTTATTATTCATATATCAGTAATAATTCTTATTGACAGTACACTGTAATGAATTCCACAAATAAAAGAAGTCAGTCGTTAAATTTTCGCCTCCATTAGGTCAATGAGACGTTTGCGTAATCTGTTACCTATTCCCACAAAAGTTACGCATGCACAATCTTTACTTCTTCCTATTCTTAATTATGCCGATGATTGCTATATCAGTTTTACCGAGATGCAATTAAGTAAACTTGAGCGATACCAAAAACTCTGTATTCGATTTATATTTGGATTACGCAAATATGATCATGTCTCTCAACTTCGTGCTCAGCTCAAGTCAAGTCAAGCTCCCAATTTGAATTCGCGGGAATACCCATATTATTACGTTTCTTTATAATGTACTATTCAAACCATCAACTAACTCCTCATTGCTTGAAATTACGTTTTCAATTTATTTCTTTATCTACACTTACGCTTCGCCCTTTGACTAGCTTACTTTTAAAAACAATAGCACATGACACCAACTAGCAAAGTCAATCATTCACTGTGCAAGCTATTCAGCTATGGAACTCCCTTCCACTAAATATCAGATAATCACGATCCATCGCTGTTTTCAAAAAATATGTTAAGGAACATTTCCTTTTTATCTAAAACTCTCATTTTAATACACCTGGTTATATATATATTTATTATACTGTGTATGTATTGTATATGTATTTATTATATATGTATATATTTATGTTTGTGAATTTATATTTATATAGACTTATATTTATGTAGGTATATTTGTTGCATGTGTTTGTAATTGTCTGCTCTTTTTTTATTTTTAGTTACTATTTTCACTACCGCACCACCTCTCATTATTAATTTCCTCTACCTCTTTAGCGATAAGGCCGCCAATTTTGTAACTCATTTGTCAACTGCTTGTTTTTGTTAATTTATTATGTGCAATAAAAGTATATTCATTCATTCATTCATTCATTCATTATAATATTAGGGTTGGTTCTTATTTATGATAGATACCACAATCTAAATACCTTAAAGACTGAGCTTTGCTCTTTTTTTTAACAACGCCATCCATTTTCAAGTAGCTTTAGTGTTGCTGTGTCGGTAAAAATAATAGTATTACTACTACTACTACTACTACTCGCCAATAGATGTCAGGAAGAGTCATATTTTTTAGTTTATCATTGCCTGAAAACACCGATAAAACGACGTTTTCTTAATTGAAACTTAGTTTGATCGATTTATCTATTTTATATAATAATAAATTTCATGAAAATTGTTGGAGCCGTTTCCGAGATTTAGATTTTATATATACAAAAATTGCTTTTTTCAAGGTATTAGATAGGCATTTATTTTTTCCAAAGCAAGTTTCATAAAAATCGTGGACGCTTTGTCCTATTAGTCCTGTTACTTCAAGCTCTAGTTACTTGACCTTGTTATTCGACATATGTTGCGTTTCATTAGGTCGTGTGGCATATCATGTTCATCTCCTGCAACGTTCATTCCCATATTTTTGCATTTAGAAGACTTCGTTTTGTATAATGTTATTAGTTGAGCGAAGGACTTAAAAGTACGCATACGTTGCTAATTTAGAAAAAAGCCAGTTAAATGGATTTGCCATTAGTTAATTATTTGAAAATATATTTTAATTTTATAATCTATTTATGCTGTCTACCGACCAAGCTTTGTTACGTAGAACTCATAGATCTAGAGATAACTAAGTTAGGTGTGACACGGTAGCATTTGTTAGTTTTATCCTAAATCATTAATTATGTCCATGGACAATACATCTTAATTTCCTATTTTTATATTTTTTTTATTATTTTATAAACATCTATAATAAAATAGTTTTAACTGAATTGGAGGTCAAGTAATGTTAACTTTTTATGTGCTACATTATTTATGTAGGGTCATAGGCAAATTGCAAAATTATTAAAGATTCCTGCCTACGGCTCCGCCCGTGCTAAAGTTGCTTCTGGGGGAACTTTTGCATTTTTTTTGTTAATACTATATGTTAATCCAGGATAAAACCTAACTTAATTCTAAATTGCATCCAAATATGTCCTTTTGCAGAGTGAAGGAGTAACAAACACACAATTCGCAGTGTTTTTAAAACAAAAATATACAATAACTCAATTCTCTTAAAACAGTTGTTTAATTGTGGTTTTTTTTTACAAACAAAGTTTTTCCTGATGGAATAATTTAGGCAGAGCTTTATAAAACCTGTTGTCACATTCGGCAGCAACAATTATACTGTGTCTTTGCTTGTTTGCTTGGGTAACGATATAATTATTTTATTATATTCAGATACGGCAATATTCTTAGTTCTCAGACACAAACTTATTTCCTGCTACTAGGCTTATTAACACCTGTTTCCGCTTACTCATAAAAGCTGCAGTCATGTCGGTCGTTATTTTTCCCTGGACTTAGACGCTTTTGCCAGCCTTACTTATCGTTAGCTTACTTACATTGCAGACGGTTCTATTACAACGTCGTCTTAAAGAATAAGTTGTCCAGTCGTGCAAAAATATTAAGTAAATTATGGTAGGGTTAGTATCAGGACCTGACAAAAGATAATGGGCTACTGATTTCTTTTTGGTTTTGGTTTAAAATTGTCGGAAATCCAAGAATTAAGATCCTATGCCAAGTTTCTTGCTTAATAAGCCAAACTTCTTCTTGCCAAACATAACGTGATCGTGTTATCAGCAAAAAAATAATTTAACGAAACGTACTTCGAGAATGTCTTAATGTAACGGTAATCGAGGCTACTATGATTAATCCGATAAACAGACAAAGCCACTTGCACCTGAATGTATATTTGCCTGTCACTTTCTTTACGAAAGGCAACAAACGAAATCGACACAAAAACTGTTACCTACTTGCGTGTATGGTTTCCGCAGACTGCTTATAATCATTTGGAGACAGATATGTCGATAAAAACAAGGCTACTAACAAAAAAAACTATTAAAATATAATATAACTATGACCTGAGTTATCGTACAGTTAAAGCTAGGCAAAATGCAACTCGATTAGAAATTCACGATTCCGAGCATAATAGTAACCGTTAATCTGTAATTGGTAATCCAATACTATTTTATCAATCAATTCTGTTTCTACTAATTAAAAATAATTCATCTTGAAAATTTAACAACCTAACTTTTGTAAAACATAAGCTGAAAAATTCAATTGCAAACAATCGTCTCAGGCTCGTTACGAAACCGTCTTTCCCATTTATCTTCATTCGACTTTCAATAGAACTGCACACGAGACTGGAACTCGAACAGGGAATTTACTAAAGGTTTTCGAACAGCTTGAGTTAACGATGTGTGCACTGATCTAAAGTGCACCTTTAGTTTCAGGAATTTGGGAACATTAAAAGGCTTTACAATGCGGTAATATGATTTGGTTTTATCGAGTCGCTAATATTTATTTTTTATAAATTAAATCTTCCTAAGTCTGAACGTATATTTAACAGTAGCAGATTGTTAACTAAGGGAGAAAATGCACTCGAACTATTTTCGAGCGCCAAAATATCTCATCAGAAATGGGTCTTTCACCCGAATTAAATACTTCTACTTTTCATATCATCAATATGAGAAAAGAAAATACTAGCCAAAATTATGAAAAAAGTTTCTCATAATAGTTTGAGCCTCTTTTCTAATTAAAACAGTTGTTAAATTCATTTCAGAATCGCTTGGTGAAATCATTTTACTAGGTATAAAATTTAATTCGCTTATGAATTTGCATTTATCACGCTTTCCCGCATTTTTTTTCTTTTCTTACGCGCAATATTTTTCAAGCGCCATAATGACGGCCAGTTTTTTTGAGTTATAATTATTGCTATAGCACAGACGCTTAGCAGGAAGAATTTCGTTCAATGACCGGTCACTATTTGTCTTTGCGCGTAAGAAAAGAAAAAAAAAACAAATTCATTCAAGCGAATAAGTGAAATAAATAAAGCGAAAAGTACTTATCATTATAAATTATTTTTAATTTGTCATGATCTACTTAGATTAATTTAAACGCGGTTCTCCGGTAGTATTATTAGTATGCAAAATCCGGTAGTATTAAAAAAAGTATAAAATCACATATCTGGTATCAACAATTATCTAGAATAACATCACAAACAAAAAATCTACAACCAAGTTCAGAATAAATATACCTAGTATTAATTAAAGTGTGGGTGAATAGGTGACTGACTTTGCTCAATGTGACTGAATTTTTCTTTGTTTACTTTTTGGCCCTAGGGCTGATATTTGCTACTTCCCACCCGCTTTGTAGATATTAAATGGTTTACTTTCAGAGTTTAAGTGATGAAAAAATATTTTAAGAGTTTTTTTGATTCTTCTTCTTTTATTAAAAGAATTTTCCAATCGTACATTATTTTTAAAAATTGTTACTGCGTTTGTCGAACAGCGCTTGACTAGTTTTGGGACGGCGTACGAGGCCTTTATTTACGAGAAGACGATTATAGTTTTTCTTGTGTATATAATAGGCGCACCCAGTTTTTTTTTGTGGCTTACCAGAATTTTGTTTTGGGAGTCAAGCTCAGTCCACAGATTTAGGGAAAGTTCATACAAAAAAAAACTATTGAATGAAAAATACCGAATATTAGAAAATAATCTTTCTTTTCTAGCAACAAAGTCTTAAGATTAATATATGCTTCATAAAATCTTAACTGAAACTGATGCAACTAGTCCAAGGTTTTTTTATTAATTAGTTAATTTGTTACCAAGAATTTAAATTGATTTTGTTGAAATTTAAAGTTTGCATCTTGTCATGTGTATTCTTTTTTGTTTATTTATGGTGATTCTAATAACCCAACCAAAGCTACATTATGAAAAACTTAATAAACATACGCCACAAAATAATTAACCTAAGTTGTTATTATGTACAAAATATTGCACCTACCTATCGTACCTAAGACAATTTTTTGCAAACAGCAAATATAAATCTCCAAAGCCCTTCCTTAGAGGTACCCCTTTGACTTGAGCCCCTGTCCGTTATCGCAAATAGAGGTTCGATCGTGAAATAATAAATTAGCTTGCTGAGTGTCTCGACCCCTTCATTTGCACAGTCGGCGGGCCATCGCTTTGTCATTCGAGCACCTCGAGTCAATAGAGGACTTGAATTGCTTATTATTATTCTGTTAATTGTTTACAGACGTTTCGATTGTTAATGTTAAACTTAGTTTTGTATGTAATTTCAATTTGTTTTAAATAGCTTTTTCCCACAGTAGATAAGTCTCCTAAATTCAATTATCCCTTGTAGTAAAGTTTGATATAGTAAGCTGTAGCTGTGTCTATAAAGAGTTGGCCTGCAGGATTTTTTAAGTTTTCCTCAACAAAATGCAGCCTCTGTATTAATTCAAGGTATGAGCTAGCTTATTTCTACATTTAAGCCAAATCGTTTTAGTTGTAGCGTGAAGGAGTTACATAAAAATTAACTGACGATTTATTATAATTAATATCTATTAAAAAGAAAAAAGAATTGAAGAAAATTTTATGCAGTAAAGCGTATGACTAGGTTGATGACTAACTTAATGATATAAAGACTAATTTATGATGTTGAATAATTATATGATATTTAATATTGCATGATAAATATTTGTATGTCAAGTCTATGGCAGAACATAGAGACACAAACAAATTGTACTATCTTTTTTATAACTGTTTAACAAATAAATTTTTACCTCAGCAGCACGAAAAGGATAGTTTTGCTGTCCAAATTCAGTGAGCAAAATCAAATTTTGCTCACTAGTGAGGCAAAGTAAATTACTGTTTGAATATTGACTTTTGGAATCAACCCGATGATGAAAAAAAAACAAGCAAATTTTTTCGGTCTCGTGCCTTTAAATCCCTCACTATGCTCAGTACTATAAGCTCTATAAGCCTACTTCGCTAGCTCAGGATTTAAAGTCGGCACTTCTACCAAAAAACGCTTTTACTCACTTGTATAACAAATTACTATTGAATTAGAATTTGAAAATATTACCCGTAAGATTTAACTTTGCCGGTTTGTTCTGTGTTACAAATTTGGAATGTATCGTCTTATTTGCCATTTGTTATTGCATGTTGTATATAGTATAATGTAGTAATTTTTGAAGTCAAGACTACTAGGTAGCTAATGCGCTCTAAGTAGATAATAAATCTAACATACAATCGATTCTTGATAAAATTATTTATTTCATTAGATACGGAATATACAATTTAATTAATTATTTGATTTTGCAGTTTAATGTTCAAAATTATGCATTCCCATTTGTATATATTTAATTTATAAGCTAATACAAGGAAATTAACTATTTAAGGAGTGCTTATTCCCAAATTTGCATGCTGTAAGCTCCATTAAAGCTTTTGGCTATCCTAAGCTTCTTTAAAAAAGGATGTGAGAGGTGGGCCACGGGGAACGAATATTCCATTAAGTAGTCCTCGCTGGCGATTAGACCCTTAATTATTGAATGCATGAAATCCTAATTAATCCAAAATTGATAACATATATGCAAATGTCTGTTTGTGTGTAATTGCTTAGCATCGTAACTAGTTGCTGATTTAAAACAAAAAGATTGTTGAACCTCATCGAGTTTGGCTTGTTTGATTTGTCTTAACAAGTACTCTGGTCTTAGATGACATTCGGGGTTTCTGTAATGAAACAACGCAATCGAGTTTAGTTATTCGTTATGACAAGCTCTCTGGTCTTAGATGATATCCAGGGTCTGATGATGAAGCTATCCTCAGGCACTCTGTAACGAAACGATGCAACCCTATCGAACTTGTGCTCATTTATTTGTTCGTGAGAAGCAGTCTGGTCTTTGATGATAACCAAGGACACAATCGCACTTAAAAAAATAAACGCCGCTCGCGCGTCAAAGCTGACATATTCAATTTTAATTCTTCGGTTACTTAAGTGTTCTAAAAATTTTCATTTCTTTTTTCATATAATACATGTTGAAGCTATATGGTGTCAAGCATGGTAAATTATCTAAGCCTTAAATTAAATAGAATTTCGTTAAATTCACGTTTTTAGAGAAATTGGTGATGACTTTATACTACTAAGGTGACAAACAAGCTTGCGGTCCGCCTGATGGTAAGCGCACCGCAACACCTGGGGCCTCACTTGCGCATCGCAGACCCATCAAAAATCTTTTTACTTCTTTCTTGAAGAACCTCATACTGTAGTCCTTAGAGTCCTGTAGTCCTTAGAGAAACTGGGAGCTCATTCCCCAACCTAAGCGGAAGGAATTTCCTCTGAAACCGCACTGTACGTGACCATTTAAGTTTTAAGGTTGATGATCCTCATAGGATGAGTTCCCTGCCGATGGCGAGCGGTGCGATAGTAGAAACTACTCTCTACCGTGGGCATCATTACTAACAATTCCTCAGAACACATCCCATTATACAAGCGATAGAACACACGCAGGAAGGCGAACTCTCTCCTCAGACTTCAAGGTTCAATACAGCTTGTGAGTTTTGGGATTATCGACAATTCTTACAGCCCGTCATTAAACCGAGTTAAAAGGGCCAAGCGGGTATCCGGCTGGACCCACCCAGATACAGCAGCAGTACTCCATATGGGTCCGGATTTGTGACTTGTAAAGCAACAAACTTTGCCCCGAGGTAAAAATAGTGCTTCGCTCTGGTGAGTACAACAAGTTTTTAGGTTTTTTTTTGTTTAATGCAGGTACAAAAAAAAATACCCAGAGATATTTAAGAACCCTACTCTTTGGGTTTCATATTCTGAGCTTCCTTTGCAATAAATAAATAATTTCGCGGACACTTTTGTTCCCCTAGGTAAACTGGACTTTGTACAAATGTGTGGCAGGGTACACAAATGTGTAGCAGGGTACGCAAACGCCTAGCTGCAAACGGTCGTACACATGTTTGAACGCTTAAAAGCTGACGAGAAAGCATAGTGCACATGTGTGTACAAAATTTGTACTATTTCAAGTGCTGGCTTCAGGAATTTCACATCGATAACCTAAGTCAGGGCGGACAAAGTCATGGAAAAGCTATTTACAGTATTTTTGTAATATAATCTTACCTATACTAATAATTCTGTTTCAGGTCAAAATGGTTCAACATCTAAGTAATGCTCTTTTATAACCATAAAATATGCTGCAACCCACATGTGGTCCATAAGAGACGGTGGTAAAGTCGCTGTTATATCGAGAAAGGATGCATTAGTAGATTAACTTATCTATAACTATGACTTACATATATATCAAGACATCTCGAAAAACAAAATATATTATTTATTATTAACCTCAAAGATTATTGTAACAAATATAAGTTATATCTATACTAATATTATAAAGAGGAAAGATTTGATTGTTTGTTTGTTTGTTTGTATTGAATAGGCTCCAAAACTACTGGACCGATTTGAAAAATTCTTTTACCATTAGAAGCCGACATTATCCCTGATGAACATAGGCTACTTTTTACCGCGGGAAAATGCTTCATTCCTACGGGAAAATGGGTAATAGAACAACGGGTAGTAAGAATTATCCTTCCCTACATTCTTAATTACTTAATTACGTAATCACTTCCTTTTTCACATAACTTCTAAACGGCTAAACCGATTTGGTTGAAATTTCATATGGGTATTTCGATAGTTTTCTGGATGCTTTAAAAATACAATTGGACCCGATAGGTGGCGCTGCTGTTGGTATGTATAATAGTTGACTATTAAACGGCTTGACCGATTGGGTTTAAAATTTTATATGTGTGTTTCCATAGTTTCACAGACACGAATGTATTATGCCATTAAAGAGGAAAGATTTGATTATTTGTTTTTTTTCCATAACTGAGGAGTTGCCGTAAGAACCTACGCCGATAACGAAATTTAGTGCGGGCAAAGCCGCTGGCAGAAGCTATTAAGAAATAAAATAATTTAGACTACCATTTTCATTAGTTTTCAAATATCCATTTTTAGGTTTCCGTACCCAAAGGGTAAAAAACGAGACCCTATTACTAAGACTCCGCTGTCCGTCCGTCTGCCTGTCAAGGCCGTATCTCATGAATTTTGATTGATTGAATTTTTCACAACAGATGTATTTCTGTTGCCGCTATAAAAACAAATAGGTACTAAAAAACAGAATAAAATAAATATTTAAGGGGGCTCGCATACGACAAACGTGTTTTTTTTGCCATTTTTATAGATAATGGTACGGAACCCTTCGTCCGACTTGCACTTGGCGGATTTTTTTTAATACCCAAATACCACTGTAGTGGTTTTTTTTTGTGAATATTATTTGCAACAAATTATGAAAATAAGCTTATTGCGTTAATTAATGATAATGATAAATTATAAAAAAATTTAAAAATTATGCCAAGCTTCATATAAATTTTTATAACAATCATTTCCTGAGAAAAAACGTGTGTGATAGACAAATGAGCGGAGGATTATTTTGCTTAGATCAACTTAATATATGAAATAGAAATCGTGTTACAACTAATGTATGTATGTATATGTCTTTACATCCTATAACTGACATGCCTAGACAGTGACATAATTTCGTCTGCTGGGTCCCTAGAGACGAAAGTATACTTTGCCCAAGTTCTTGGATTTTCATAGGAGAGTTATTTTAGCCCGAGTGGCTCATGGACGTCGGCCCTTAGAGACAACTGCATAATTGATTACTTTTATTTATATTATATAACCTTGTGCGAACAGACCCTTCGATATCTGTGGCACAAGGTTTTGCCCGTGACAAGAGTTTCTTCTGAGGCGCTTGAGATATAAGGAAAACGCGTTTATGCACACAACAGACCGATTTTATTTTTTATTTAACTTATGCTTCTAACTTAATTCTAACACATATTTACAAATATTTCACTTTGAACATTATATATTAGTATATGATGGATACTTCTTGAAGCTTGACTGAATACAAATACAAAATTTGTTCTATATTTATAATAAAAATGAAAAACCCCATCAGAGGGAAAGGTTGTTCCATAGAACCTTATAGATTTAGTACTTAACTTATTGTACTTACTGTGGTCACTGAAAATCTAGCCTACATAAAAACTTAGTGAAAGACAACATATAGTAGTCGATATAGACATATATCGAAAGTGTAGGTATATCTACCTAGCTATAAATCGCTACTGACAGTTGGGGTCTCTATCGGCTATTGCCATCACAGTCACACGATTTGCGGCTTGACTATAAAATAACGTTATTTTACATTTTTAGGTTTTATAGCCAAACGGCAGGAGCTATAATGACGATTTAGGTGTCCTAAGATAGAGACGTCGGTTCCAACGACGTATAGTGGTATGTTCCATCGTCTACGGTTAGGCCGTAGTGAGAGAAGAGCTGGAATTCTAGCTCTCAGGGCTTTCTGCCTATACTAGATGACTACAGACTTTGTGCTATATGTCAAAAAATAGACCTAAAATTCGGACGTACTTTTCAGGATTTTGGTGTCTGTCAGTATGTTTAATCATGAAAAAATGTGTGATACAAGTTTTCAGGATTTTACTTGTGCTCCTGTACTTCAGGGCTTAAAGTTACCTGTATGAAACCTATTTGTCTTGGTAGATACCTACGAGTGGTATCTAATGATACATTTACCTTTATCCTATGTAACCCGGTTGCTGAATTATAAGCTACTGTAAGTTTACATGTGTTTTGCGCCCTAACCATACTACTTACCGTAACGGTGTAGATACCTACGTATAGGGGCAAAGGTGTGCATTCCACCTGTGATACTTATTTTAGGTACAGCCTAAGGACGTAATGACCCTGGCCAGGTAAAGTTTTAGATAGTCTTTCCCTTTTTTACTAATAGACCCATCTCTTTTGTATCCCTGTTTCAGTTTATTGTTATAGGAGTGTTTTCACCTGTAACTTAATAACTATATAGAACTTTACATAGTAGTTCTGTACATTTTTGCACAACAAATGGCATATGTTTTACATACGTATATTAAACTAAATTTCCCGCTTTTTTTGGGGATAGTCGTGCGTACAAAGTCGACAACATGTCGGTACTCACACAATATCACAATCATTTTTGATATCAACAAATAGTAAAGAGGGGAAATGAAACAAACCTACTTAATACAATTACAATAGAATTTTACACTTATTGTTATAACATTTTCTTAAATCTAAACAGGACTAGTATAAGGAAAATAGTTTTTATTATGTAAATATTAACGTGTTATATTGCGAAACATTATGAATTATTAAAATGCATTTATAGATGCAATTTGTGTTACATTCTTGTAGCGGTGATAACACGATGTAGCGTGCAGTGTTAACATACCTTAACCTTTATCATATATATATATATATATATATATATATATATATAAATAAATATATATATACATTTGTGCAGTTGATAGTAGCAAGGGTTCGATCCCTGCACAAGACAAAAATGATCTTAACATACATACGAATTAAATTAAAATTAACATCAAAATTTTAGCAAACTACTAAATATTTTTTTAGATAATCATTTAACTAAGTTAAGAAGGAGTTTGTTCACAAGTATCCCCATACTTGTATATAACTTAGAGTTTAAACCGACTAATTTGCGAACAGAACTGGACTAATCCATGAAATAAAAGAACAATGGCAGACTAACATACCTTTTCAGTACCACAGTAAAACACATCACACAATCCTAAGTACAAGTAAGTTTTTAAGTTAGTATCTAATTGAAATTGTTAACAGAGATGAACGTAAATGGACTTTGACAGAACAATTTAAAATACGTTACATTTAAGTTTATATGAACCAGTCTGGTTTCTATAGCCAACCTTTCGTGTTGTCAAAGTATGTATTGACTTTTATTTTAGTCCAGACAACCTTACCCAAAATAAACGGTGGTAAAATGTATCTATCTCGATTGTAAAAAAATATATTCGAACAGAATTGATCGCAACAGGGAATAATCTTCACAAGGGAACTATAGCTTCTGCTTAATGATCCAAGTGAAAGCTTCATTACTGGTACATATTCCGAGATGGTACATATTCCGAGATGGTCCATATTTATGGAACCCTCAGAGTGTTTCAAAAGAATCATAGAATTGTAAAACCTTTGTTGCTTAAACAAGATTATCAATGCAATTTTTTTAGTAGTAATTTAGTTTTATATTTCATTTTTGATGGAAGGTAATCTACTTACCAATTTTTAAAATCGTTTGGAATTCGGTATATTTAAATTAGTCAATATAGTACATCTGTCAGTTTTTTTATAGAATTTAATTTAAAAACATTAAAATTGATTAAAGTAAAGTATTAAATTTATTAATATTCTCAAGCGAATAAAGAGAATAATGTCAATATATTACATTACGGTTTAGTATAAAACAGCAATTATAGATAAATGATGATTTAACATTTTTACAGTTTTAGGTCGGTGGTCGCCCGGCATGTACCAATAAGACTTTTTCTTATTTCTCAAGTACATTAAATGTGTGATTATATTCAATTTTCAATTCACACTACTGGCTTTTCGGTAAAGGAAATCATCGTGAAGAACCTGCATTCGTCAAAAAGATGCCAGTGAAGTTCACAATGGACCCGCGTGATGGAGTATGGCCCAAATCGCCTTCGCCCCGTAGTTGTGCCCCGACAGTGGTGACGTATGAAGCTAGAAAAGAAGGATGAGAATTTTACCATGAAATATTCTAAAGGGCGGAGAACAAATTTGATCTTAAGTCCCTATGAATTTTAGACTAGCTTTTGACCGCGGCTCTTCCCACACCAAATTTGGCTATCGGCGTGGGATTTCTAGCACTACTCCTTGGTTAAAGCAAGGTAGTTTGCTATAGCTACAGTACGTGCATGTGAAATTCGGTTATAGTTATTCCTTTAGGAACTTTTAAATTTTCCGGAATATAAGTAGCCTATAGTCGTCTCCATCTCCTCAATTATCCTTGTGCTAAGTTTTAATTCAATTTCATACTCCGTTGAGACACGTGACAAAAAAACAAACACAGAAACAAATCAACTTACTTTCGCATTAGTAATATTAAGTATGGATTGGATTAGGTTTCAACTTTGCAGATAGGTTCTTATATGTCACAATTGTGTGGAACAAGTGGAAATTGTGGTGATATCAATTTAAACATTTTCTGTTTTCTTACAACTGAGATTAGACACGTTTCATTGCATCGAGCGGACGTAATAGAAACGAATTTAAGTAGGTAAACACTCGGGGGAAATTACTTTTGAGCCGAAAGCCCAAACACTTAAATTTACAGATTTTGAGACGTACCTTAGAGAAAGAACTTTAAATATTAAAATTATCTTAGCAAGCTGTTACCAATATTTTTTTTACATGGAGATCAATTGACCTGCATGCAAAATTATATGAGGAAATTGTAATAGCTTTAAAATGGGTGACTATAATATTTAAGAAATATTTGATATGAAAATATAGATTCTAATTCGTACTTATTTGTTAAATAAAATTTTAGTGCATATAATAATCTCAATAGCGGTTGTTCTATCTGCTAAACTTACTTAATAATTTTTATTTTTATTTTACTTTTAGTATAACTTTTGTTTTTTTTAATTAATATAACATTTTATTCATATGTATAATTTACACGTAATAATATAAAATTTATTGCCTAAACACAAAAAAAACTTTTGACAAACTATTAAGGTTTTTCCCAAATCATGGTTTTTATATCAGAATTTGTGTAAAGGTATATAAACATTGATCAAAGCTTTATTTTCCTACCCAACTAGCAAATATTAGCTGTATATCGGTTATAGGAACGTTTCCTGGGATGCAAATGTTGTTCATGATTGGTCATATTAGAATATTAGAAACGTTTCTACAACGCGAAAAGGGCCCATAATTTAGAACGTGTAAGTGATATAGTTATTATTGCAGCTCCGCTAGGGGCTAATTAGATACATATTTGTCATATATGCATTGTGCTTTGTGACTTTTCGGTTTTTATATAAGGATATTTTAAACACTGGTATCACTATGAAGTGATAAAACGGCCACGCGAACACTGATATACAACTATTGAGTGCTAATGTAGTGATTGCTATTCCTTCCTATTACAAATTCAATTACTGTTGTGTCGACCATGTATAAATTTCGAAGTTTGGAGACAAAAATAACTGATAAATTATTATTTGTTTAATGTCAATGCTTCTGTATTATGTAACGAGCGATTGTAATAAATAGTTCAATATCACTTGCGCTTGCATTTTTCTTGTAGTATATTAATGGTGTTTTTTGTATGCCCCTCGTTAATTCATTAATATTTAGGCAAATAATTATAAATTAATTAGCAAATATTTTTAAGACTTTGATATAAAACTGAATAGAGCTACGGTTCCTCATATACAACCGATTTACAACATCTCGCAAACACAATAAATTTTAGGGCCTGTAAAGATATCACAGTGAAGCGATATGTGTCTTTTTAGTGATAAATAGGAAATAACAAAGATGTTATGTAACTAGTGATATCTAAGCCTTGTAAATACGTTTTTACAACTTCTGAGTGTTAATTAAGGTCCAATAAGGACGATTATAGAGCAGTAGTTGACGGGAGCGGCTTTAACGCAAATTGTATGTATGCGGGACAGCATCTTTTTACCAACCATCTAAGTCCTGTTTGACAGGCCTGTCACCGTAACACTGCTTATGATGTAGTGTATCTGGACCAAGCTGGCTTCTAATATTTTCAATGCGTCGTAAATTACAAGATTAAAAGTAATAATCGGTATAATGTAAGACCTGGGATAGAAAAATATACCCCATTGCCAGTTCGTGACTAAATATATAAAAGTCAGTACTTGGCCGGTGAATAAGATTAAATAGTAATAAATAACAGAGTTGTCTCTGGGGCCCACCACAATTTCGAGCTAAGATACTCTTTATCCAAAAGCAAAGAACTTGGGCAAAGTTAACTTGCGTCACCAATGCTGTCATTCACGTCACCAGCTGTCGATATTGTCGCATTTTATGTACCTACTGAATTCCTTTTTGGAGTCAAGAAATACCTAAACATACTTTTTAATAAGCATCACGATTTCTATATCATTTTTCTATTGGTACTTACCGACAATTGTAAAAACTGAACACTAACGGAAAAAATTTGGTGTATATCCGTCCATCTCTATAACACACGTTGACATAGTTATGGTGATCCTAATAACATTTTAACATTCAGGCAAAATATTTGTTCTTAGTTTACGGGGCAGAAGATTTACTGATAGCAAAAAACTAGAATGAATATGATACTTGAATACTGACGAAACTACTAGTCGAAATAATTTTATTTTTAAATATTACTTATAATTATATATTACAAGAACATTTCAATTTATGATTATTATATCTTTCTTTTCTTTAGATATCTTGACACATAAGTAGTATGTAAAGCATCTGATGAGAGTTTATATCTTGAGTTAAGTTAATCTACTAATGCATCCTTTCTCGATATAACAGCGACTTTACGACCGTCTCTTATGGACCACATGTGTCTTGCAGCACATTTTATGTTTATCAAACAGCATTCCTTTGATGTTGTGCCATTTTGACCGAAAACAGAACTATTCGTGTTTGGAAATAAGATTATATTTATTAAATTAATGTTTATAAGAAGATTAATATTAAGGCGAGTTACCTCTAAAACTTTTAATAGAGTGGATTTTGTCCACTACACGGTGATAGGAAATACTATGAAAAGTTATGCTTGTCTCGACGCCTTGGGATTCCCAAGCGAACTTTATGATTAACTTGTAACTCTAAAAAGTACTGTATAATTTTATAAAATAATCTTTTAGCTTGATTAATTGATGTTTGATTATCTATGGCGCGGCAGAAATTTTCGATAGGGATAAAAATATCCTATATCCTTTTAATACCCCTCGGCTATCGCCATTCTAAAAATCTGATCAAATGGATAATCCGTTACAAAGTGGACGAATAAATTACAAAGGATTTAAATTTTTATATATTAGTTGGGATTGCTTGCATACTTCATCAAATTAAATGTGATAGTATAGGCCCCTATACCCCGACAGACCACTTTTCACTTCCAACCTATATGTTATTCATACTAATATTTTAAATGCAAAAGTATCCCTGTCTGTATGTCTGTTTGTTATCTCTTCACGCTTGAACCGCTGAACCGATTAAGATGAAATTAGGCATGTAGATAGTTTGAGTCCCAAGAAAAGACATAGGCTACTTAGAAACTTTAAGAGAGAGTCGGTTTTTTCTATAATTAGGAATTGCCGTTAAAGACCTACACCGATAACCGACTTTAGGGCGGGTGGAACCGCGGGCAATTGTAGTTTTATATAAGACTGTATGAAATCTCTGTAATGGCCCTGCTGTTATAAGTTCGTATCCGTTTTTTTATAAATATTTTTGGACATAATACACAGTGCTGTCTGGTCCCAAACTAAGCAAAGCTTATTCTGTAGATATCAGACAGGGAATTCAAATACATATAATATTTCATTTTGTAAATTCATATAGAAACATCTAACCCCCGATTTATCAGTCGTGTCATTAGTCACTGAGCAACGGAGCCGTAAGTTTGTTTGTCACCTATCATCTGGTATAAATAAGCGAACAATAATAAAAGGGATGCAACTTGTACTTTGATAGTTTATTACCTTATAAGCTATATATAAACCTATGTAATACTTATAGCGTACCTTTTTAAAACTATATAGATTAATATATAGCAAATCTATACATATAAAATGCTTTGTTCTAAATGACTGATAGATCAACGCACAGTCTAAACCCCTCATCGTAGAGACGTGAAACTTGGAGACTTTTTTATTTGTATGACGTAGGCATTCGATAAAAAAGGACTTTCCGAAATTCTACCCCTAAGGGGGTGAAAAAGGGGGGCAAAGTTTGTATGGGACAACGTGATTCCTTGGTCCAATCTTCTTTAAATTTTGCATAAACCTTTTTTACAAATTGGTGGAAGACATGTTTCGTATTTTATTGAAATTCAATAAAATAATGATCAAGTACTGCATGTGCATTTATGATGTGTAAGGCCGGCAGACAGTCATGAAGGGGAAGGGCGGTACGTATTATTTAAAAGTATTTTCACTTTCTACTGTTATAGTTATTTTTATAAAAAAAATGTTTCGATGCTTACGTGCGTTAAGGTTATGCACCAGTTCCCCTCAAAAAAAAAATTGCTAGAAAATACTAGAGAAAAAAAAAGGAAACATATACACGTAATAAAAAAAAAAAAAATTATTCTTGAATGACTAAGTAGTATCCACTTACTGAGACTCGATGTGGTTCCCGCGTGAATGACACTGTAGCCCTCACACTATTCAATGTCTTTTATCACTGTCACTTTCAAAGCCCATAAAAGTGAAGTACAACACTCGCGACAAGTTAAAAAAATTAAAGGTACCTGTATAGTTTAGGGAAAAAATTGTTATAGTTGACATATATAAATATTTTTAAATTAAGGATATTTAACATAATACGAAGTCAACAAGTCGAAACTGGAACCGGCGTGCGTCAAAACCATCATCATTCATCTCATCTCATTTTTACCCTAACTGAACTTGTTTGGTCACACCAGCACTCCATATTACCAAACCCTTTCAGAAGTCAGAAGACAAGACTTCCCCATCAAAACCAGCTAGCAGCACTAAAAAAATCTAGACAATCAAACCATCCCTCCATACTGGAAATAAGTCTAAGGATCCAAATCTCTCATTTACTTTTCCTCAAGCACATACTAGTCTCAAATCAACTTTCTTACAACCAATCAATCCTGCAGGAATCTTAGTTTTAGGATTTATTTTAGGTAATCTATAATTTTTTTGGTTGCAGATTAAGTGTGTTCTAGAAATTAGGTTGCCTCGATATAATTAGACCTCTTCGTCTAAGTAGTCGATGCTAAATAAACTACAGGTCCAAAAATACCAAGAACCATTTCCAGAGTGTATCCTCAATGTTTGACATGTGTTTATCTAGACTTAGTCCAGATATAGTATGCCGTGAATCTGTAGCAAAGGACCGTTAGCGAAAATCTGTTCTAGATCTCTCTTCCGACTCAAACTCCATTGAACACACAAATTTTCGCGTGTGAATTGGTGTTGTGAAGTGTAGTCTTAAGAAATTTTATGTAATGAAATTAAAAAAGTAAAAATAAGTTTAATTTAATTTTCAGTGACAATTATTAATTTAACTCTGATCAAAATTCAACTCTCATAGAGATAGTTGATGAAGACAAGGTATAATTAAAAAAAAAATAGGCTGAGCTGTAAATTTAATTGTTTGTGTAACAACTCAGTCTAAATTGCTAAATGTATTATTTAGCTTATTAAAATCTAGTTTTTTTTTGTAGGCTTTCAGTTACGTTAATTTTGAAAATAAAGTGTAACAATAAATATTTTTAAAAAACACAAAACTCAAACATTTCACAAAATTTACACACTCTCCTTAACATAAAAGAAAATCGAGAAAATCACCCTTGTTCTACAAAATTTTTCCCATAAAAATAAAACCAGCTGAAAAAAAATAGGAAAGAAATATACTTAGAAAGTAGGAAAGTAGGGTACCTAGTTCTCCTAATTATCTCCTATTAGACAACAAAATTAAAGAAAAACAGCTAAATCATTTCTTGTCTAAAGAATTAGATAAAGAAAGACAAAATCATTGTGTTTCAGAAAATCACCCGGGAAAACGCGGATTTTGGAGCCTTAAACCTAAATTAAAAAAAAATATTTCCTACCTCTGGAAAATAAATTAATTAATTAAAAATAAAGTTAAATAGTAACTTACACAATTTATTTAGTTTTTCACGGTTTTGTTTAAAAAATTAAGACACTTTTCAAGCCTTGACGGACAGGCTGATTTCTCGAATCGCTCAACGTGCAAGCTCTTCGATAGCTCGACAATTTCCCGTATTTACTAGACGTCTAAACTCAACGATAGTCTGACAGTCTCTGTCTTGAAGTTCTCTTTTCAATCTTCCACAAAGCCTTTGGAGTCAATCCCCACTGTAATGCCATGGAAAAATACTGAACATCATACAAGTAAATTCTTTGTTTCTGAGCTCAATATAAAATTCTGGCTCCGATCTTTGTTTATATAAAAGCCCGCCAGAAAATAATCTCACCATGAAAACGTAAGCAAATGTAGTCCTTACAATCACAACATTACAATCCAACACATTTGAAACAGAAGACATATACGTGTGGTAATTCCAACGATCCCAATTTTACAACCAGTATAAATTGGTCTATCCGCTGTTTTACGCCTCACCCCCTTCTCTCCCCTAACTCGTCTACAAACAAAGGAAATATTTTGAGAACAATAAGGCCTTGTTTTAAGCTGCCGCACAGAAAAACAACTCTATTAATATAAGGTTTGAATTTGTAGAATAGCTATAACATGGTAAATTCATCACTATGTGTGCTAGCGTAGCGTATGGTTCACACCATTTTGTCATAAAAGCGTTATGCAAGTGTGTAATAGAACAGGAACGAATCCCACTAAGGGCACCAATCTTAATATAAACATAAGTTCTTGTACACTTCGTACCTCTGGGAACAATGAGAAATAAACACTCCTGACTTAAATTTTTTATAAAACAAAGGGTACAATGAGAGTACTGTCGGTTCAAATTACTGAGAAGTGTTTATTTTAATAAGTACAAAGTTTTGTACTTTGGTTAAATTTGAAGTAAATATTTTAAGTATATAGTACACTCGTTTTGCGAAATAAACTCTGTAGCAGAAAAAATCTGTTACACTACGTAAACAAAGTCGCGGGTTAAAGTTATCGTTAGCCCAAAGTTACTATTACTGTCTGACTGACTGACTGATCTATCAAGTATCAACGCACAGCTCCAACCACTTGACGGATCAATCTTAAATTTAGCACACATGTAGCTTTTATGATGTAGGCGTGCGCTAAGAAAGGATTTTCCAAAACTCACCCCCTCAACAAAAGTTCAAAGTTTGTATGATGCTCGCGAGGTTAATCCATTAGTTAATTAGTTTTAAGTAGTTAATCATTTATTATTTTTGAGAAAGAGAAAGAGGGAGAGAGGGATAGAGATGGAGATTGAGTGTAAGTAGGTTCTTTTCTATAATTGAGGAGTTGCCGTAAGAATCCTACGCCGATAACCAAATTTAGGGTGGGCGAAGCCGCTGGCAAAAGCTAGTGAGACAATAAATTCGTAACACAGAACGAATTTGCTGTATAATGAGCGGGTACGTAGCTCGAATGCCGGAGAGTATCGATCAAAGTGTTACGGTTAATCTAACTTTACCGGAATGGTTTGCGGGACGTGACAACTTGGTGCATGACTTCGTGAATTCCTTTACTTTAGAAGTTTGATACTTGCAGATTTAGAGTCTGTAAAATATTTACTCTGTAGCTGTTATTTCAGTGTATTATCCTATAATCGCATTGCCCATATTTGAATTTGAATTTGAATAGGTCTATATTTTTTTATGTCTTATAAAAAAACATTTATGGACATAGCAAACTAGCTAGCAAACACCATCTTTATTATTTTTCAAAAAAAAGTTCACCCCTTAGTGCAATGTATGATTGTTGATGTATGACCATAATAATAGTAAAATTTAACATTGGTAAATAGATTGTATTGAGAATTCAAAATTGTTCCCAAAAGCAATTTTAATGAATACTATTTGATTGAATAAAAAATATCCAATTTCATCATAATCGATGCAAAGATGGCGTAATTACAAGGCTGTGATATGTCACAGACGGACATGACGAAAGTGTAAGGGTTCCGTTTCTACTATTTAACTACGGTATCCTTAAAAAAGGGAGTGTTAAAATTTGTATGTAACGTAAAAGTCGAATCGGGCGGGTAACATCACAAAAAAATTACTAATAATTGTATGCAAATTAAAATTACACATACAGATCTAATTTTAACAATAATTATTAACAATCTAATCGTCGGTTAACAATTTTTAGTAGAATAATAAAAAGCAATTCAAGTCCACAAGTTAATTATCAAGAATATTCATAGTAAGAAGATTAGGTGGAGGAAAACATTGTGAGGAAACCTATATACGTTAAAAAGGTGTATATGAAGTTTACAATTCGCGCTAAGCCTGGTGTGAACTATGGTCCAAATCGCCATCGGGGAGGGTAGGCCTTACCCAACAGTGGGGACGTATGAGGCTGGTAAAAATTGACTCGAAGTGCTCGAAACCCTTAATGAAGGCCTCCTGACTGTTCATACGAAGTGCCTGAGACACTCGAGAAAAAACTAAATGGCTAAAATTTGCATTACCTACACTATAATGTCAGATCCAGATCTGTATTAGTATTAATGGAAAATTATCACAACTTGTTGATTCAAGTCTTTCTAGGCATAGCGTTTGAGCTTCAAACTCAAACCTTAACCTACCCAAAAACTTAGCTCTGCAATGAGAATCAAATGCGATCAAGAAAATAAAACTAAAATAATATATTTTAGCTATTTTCATAGTTTGATAACGTATTTTATATCATTTTGGGGTAGCGCTGTTAATGCAATTAAAATATTTGTATTACAAAAGACTTTTTGTCAAAAAAACAACCGTCTTAAAAAAGATGCACTAAAACGGTAATTTTTTTTTTATATTTTTTTATTAATTACTAATTCCCAAAAAATTTATCTAAATTACTGTTTGAAGTTGGTGTAATGCAAGTGAAGTGTGTTATAAACTGTTAGGTATATATACACCTTAAAAAGTTTTTATTTTTGACTATTGAGTGACGAATTGCTTTTATTTCTCGTACACTACAAACATCAATACTCGTGACTAATCGTCAATAATCATCAATCAACATAAAAGCCGTTTCACCGGTTCCAAATGCTCTCATTGGGGCAGGATTGAGTAACAAACGTTATAGTTATTCCCGCAGGAACTATTGAGTTTTCCGGGACTCTATCTAACTATCTCCATACCAAATTTTATCTAAATCGGTTCCCGAACCATCCGGTGGTTGAAGTGTAATTGAGTAACACACAACCAAACATCCAAACTTTCGCATTTATAACATTAATGGTATAGCTCAAAATCAATCAAATCAAAGAATTTTGCAAACGGCTACAACCCTAAAGGTTATGGGCGTGGAACTCCTTAATAATACTAATGAAGTTTTTTATAGCAAGCTACAATTAATTTAAGCTTGGTTATAGTTATTCCCACGGGAACTTTTGATTTTTTTCAGGATTAAAGTAGCCTATGCGTTAATCCAGGGTGTCAGATACCTTCATACCAATTTTCATCAAAATTCAAACATACTAATAAACTTTCGCCTTTATAATATAATTGTCATGAGAAGTGGAATGTAAAAAAATGTTTCTTTTCATGATGCAAAAATATTCTAACAGAACTGATCACGGCAGGAAATTGGCTTCACAAGGGAACTGTAGCTTGTGCTTAATGATCCAAGGGAAAGCTCCATTACTGCTTCCTAATTTTGAGATGGTCCATATTTATGAAACCTTCTGAGGCCCTTTTAAAAGAATCACAGAATTTTACAACCTTTGTTGCTTAAACAAGATTAATTATGTATTATGTTACGTTGTCATTTCCTTTTATACGTGCTAAATGCATTACTTTTTTAATAATTGTGGACACCTTGGCGTCAATTTTATGTAGTTAATCTTTATATGTACAGTGTGAAATCATTTGGAGGTCATCCGTATTATTAATATAAATGGGAATATGAATTTTCTTGTTTGTTTGTTTGTCCTTTCTTGACGTCGTAACGGAGCATCTAATTGAGCTCAAATTTGGCACAGAGATAGTTAAAGAGACGGAGAAGTACAAAAGTTTAATATTCATCCCAAAAAATCTAAAGTTTACGCAGGCATAACTGTAAAAAAATTTTACGTGGACAATAAACTGGCCACATTTATAATATTATGTAGCTTGGTATGGAAATTTTCCTAACTTTGATCAAAGTTTCCGTAGGAATCCTACATTAGTAACCGAATTTGGCGTGGACAATGCCGCGGACAAAAGCGTGTGTCTGTACACATTATATTACTCATTTTTGTTAGGGTTCCGTACCCAAAGGGTAATTAGCGGAACCCTATTACAAAGACTCCGCTGTCTGTCCATCCGTCCGTCTGTCACCAGGCTGTATCTCATAAACCGTGATAGTTTGACAGTTGAAATTTTCACAGATTAAGGATTTCTGGTGCCGCTATAACCACAAATACTAAAAAACAAAATAAAATTTATATCTAAGGGTGCTCCTATACAACAACAGTGATATTTTTGCTCAATTTTGCTCAATATTGATAACGGCAACAAGTAGGCACTTAAAATATTCACAGAATATTTAGTTATATAGTCACTTTAAAAATAAATAAATAAATTAAATAAAAAAAAAACAAATATTTAAGGGGGACTCCCATACAACAAACTTGATTTTTTTGCCGTTTTTATAGATAATGGTACGGAACCCTTCGTGCACGAGTCCGACTCGCACTTGGCCGTATTTTTGTAATGTTTTAAAGCTAAAACAACAATTATGTTGTTCAGGCTATACCTAGTTTAAGCGAATACTCCTTATTACAATGACAATGTCATCAATTTAAAGAACTAGAGTTGCAAATAAAAAAATGAAAATAATTATAAAATATAAATAGTGCGTAAGATAGACAGACACAAAGAATATAAAAATCGAATTTTCATACGCGTAAAAGAAAAACTAACTAAGCATTAATAAAATCTAACCTGTAGCACAATTCATGATCGCATTGAGCACTTAGATAAAAAAAAATTAAGAGAATAACCTAGCGACGAATGTAAACGAAGCTACATATTAAAGGAAAAACAAATCTGTACGTCGTGAAAACAGAAAATTCGTTGATTTTTGTAAAGACGGAGGCAGAAGAGGGCAATATTTATCAGTCAAAAAATGTATTCTTAATTCATGCAAAAATATAAAAATATTTTGTTGCATACTTTCATAATAACCAAGAAGTCCGACCACAGTTTCAATTTCGGTTTAGCCAGTTTCGGCCAAAAATACTGTTTTCGATGTTTGCTTTCTAAAAAATTGAAAGCAAAGAAAAATCTTTAGTTTCAGGTATAATGTAAATTTTTCTAAATAATGTTTAATAATTTTTAACTGAAGTACCTAAATTTCGGTTTTAGCCGAAACTAAAAGGAGAGCCGAAGATTCAGTTACGGTTTCAGCTGAAAATTAAGATTCAGTCGGACATTAACAAGAATTATGTACCTATTTCAGCAAACAATATCGTAAAGACCAGCAGCAGACGCAATGCACTACAAAATAATCGTTGGTCGTTCATTATTTCATTATTTCTCGTTATTTATTTTCGCTTTGTATATAGAATGATAATTTTAACTAAAATGATTAGGTCGTCTTGATCCGTCTTTAAACTTGAATTTATGGAGCTTAATGTATATAGTTGAGAACAGTTTTGGCAGATAGCAGGTCCAAAGATAAACGACCAAGTCAATGTAATATCGAATGTCTAATAGTTATTTAATTAAAACATTTCAGTCAAATACGCGATTAGATTTTTCTAAATATTTTTAATAATAACATATAGGTTTATTTACATTTAATTCTTTTATTTTAAGGGTTCCGTACCTAAAGGGTGTAAACGGGGCCCTATTACTAAGACTTCAAACGTGATTTTTTTTTCTGTTTTTATAGATAATGGTACGTAACCCTTCGTGCGCGAGTCCGACTCGCACTTAGCCGGTTTTTAATTCTATAAATGAAGGGGGTATTTTTACTAGTTTCACTCAAACGAGCAAGGTCGTTTGCATATATCCCAGTCTTAAAAAAGAAGTTATCAGATTTTTAAAAGGAGTAGGTAATGCCTTTTGGTGTCTCAAGCGTCCATAGGCTGCGGTAATCGCTTACCATCAGCGGACCGCTAGTGTGTTTGTCACCTTAGTGGTATAAAAATAAATACTTTTTTAATGTTTATGAAGTAAATTATTACTTTAACATATTTTTAAAAATTGACAGTCTATTGCGGTTGCGGTGAGTAATAGTTAAAAATGCCCATAAAATATTTTTTATGAAATTTAGATTGAAAAAAAAGTAATTCATATGGAAAGACTATCAAATGACACACAATATATTGCGAGAAAAAATAATATCCCTCAGTCTTATGTTATTATCCCTAATTTTTTAACTTGATTTTATTACTAAACTAATACGGTAGAAATCCGCATGTAAATTTCACCAGAATCCACAAAACTGGAAGTTAGTGCGTTGAATATAAAAGAACGGACGTAACTTAGAGATATAATGTTAAATTGTATTAAGTTAGTCCGTATAAAAGTACCTATATTAGATATCAGCAGTAGCCTTGAGCGATTGGAAGATTGGATAGGCGTTCTAGTTTGAATGGACTTCCGTTTCATTCTTAGGTTACAAATAAGTGAAATCTTATTGCGCCTCGAGCGTGCAAAAATTCAAAATATGGGCATTTTTTATAATAGATATGGTGCCAATTTAGGGTTCCGTAGCACTATGGCAAGAACGAAACACTTATAATTTGGTCTGTCCGTCCGTATGTCATGGCATTGCAATTTCGCCATCACTGCATCGATTCTGATGAATTTTACAAAATCGTTCAATTAGGACGATTTAAAATAGTAGATTATTCTTATGATGCCGTGACATTTTCACAATGATTTATGACAAAGTTTTCGGATAAATGCTCCCATAAATGTAGGTACCTATAACAAACGTTTGTGGCAGATATAGGTACAATATAAGCTTTGAAAGGGCAATCAGTTTATCAACCTCCAGAGTTAATGAGTTCTACAGCATTGCATTACTACAAAGGAAATGGAGGAAGATGACAAAACGAAGAAAATAAAACTGTAGGCAAGGGTTCACTTTTTACTGTTTGGCTACCTAACCCTATAAAGATTATTTAGGAAACAAATACAATAATAAACGTGCAAAGTTTACGCAGGCCGCTAGTAAATTAAAATCACATTTTTTTTTCTAATATCTAACTTATTTAAATCAAATAATATATCTATATAAAACTTGGTCGAACTTGTAAAATGATATAAAATTAAATCTACCTTAACTAAATTTATAATCTTTATAAGTGATTTTTCTTTACAGACAAACATCGGTACCTAATAAAAATAAATTTGAAGTATGTAGTAAGTTCATATGTACATAAACTTAGTAGGTAGGCGTTTCAAAACCTATCTGACATTCACTAGGCCTTCTTTAACTTCTTTATTGACTTACCTAACTTATTCATTTTTACGAAGTACGTAAAGTATTACATAAACTATTCAAATTTTACGTATCTTTCAATACTTTTACAAAGAAATTCATAAAATAAAAATAAACTACTTAAAGATGAACGAAAGTTATTTATAAATTAGTTTTCAATTTTTTATTTCTTAAAACCCATTAAGTCGGCGCAGCTGTTTCTGAAGAACTCACACACGCTACTTCTTTATTTGCTTTATTCACTCAGACTCGCGCTTAGCCGTTTTTTTTCACCGTATTATCTGCTGATCTATGGAGTAGCCTGCTCTCAACTTGGCGATCATATAACCGCCATTCAAGAGCTTTTCCCCTTCTATACAGTTTTCAGTTTATGGGGCTACATGGCTACTTTGGAATGTCTACAATACCTATATTTTCTACGGCTATTTTCTACCATTGCACCGCTCGCCATCGGCAGAGAATTCATTCTTACACCTTAGAACCTATGGCCCCGTACAGTGCGGTTTGAGAGAAACTTCCTCTCGCAAACTCTTAGGTTGTGAAAAAACTCCCTGCCAAAGTTTTTTCTAAAGACTACAGTATGGGGTTCTTCAAGAATAAAGTTATTAGCTTTTTGAAGAGTCGGCAAGGCGCGAGTGAGGCCTCAGGTGTTGCTAGCGTCCATAGGCTGCAGTAACCATTTGCCATCAGGCTGACCATAAGCTTGTTTTCCACCTTAGTGGTATAAAAAATAAATGGAGAAACTATATTCTAATATAATTATAATATATGATAGAAGAACGAATAAACAGTAGCTTTAGTGATATTTTTTTCCAGACTGACATTTACGTAGAGTTAAATTGAGACAACAATTTAGAAGAGAGACTCAGAAATAACCTCGGCTCGTCGGATTCTATTTGTAAAGCTTTCGCTCAATAATTGAATTTGGTTGTAAGCTGTGTATATTTATATTTTATTTTGTTTTCAATACATACACAGTGTATTTAAAAAATTAATGTTTTTAAAATGTTTACGATTAGGTACTGAAATTTTATTGCTAATTAAGTCTGTTATTAGGAAAAAATGCAATTGCTGGACACTTATCACTACAGCAGGACTAAGTACATGCTTAGTGAAAGAGGTGTACTCAGCCGCTGGTTTTCCCTTTGGGGGATCAAAATCGCAAAATGTTATTATGATCGCTACATTATCTAAATTATCCGCCTGTATTTATTAGTATGGTAACAAAAAGAAAACCATATACGTTATGATCATAATATATTAAATAGATATTAGGTTTGGACCCAGTGGCACAGTGGTAGAGCGTGCGGCTGTCATGTCAACAAAGGTTGTCGATTCCCGGTAAGGGACAACCAATATTGTTACAAAATTTTTATTGTAAAGTTGTCTTAACTCTGGTTTGTTCCCGGCAGGGAGATATACTCACCACCTATCACGGTTGTGGGACGGAATACCATCGGTGAAACGTGGATGTAACGTGCATACGTTCATAACATGTCTGACTACCCCTTCCTCGATCAGTGTGTTGGGGGGATTTTAGGTTTGTATGAACGTCTGTTTGTTTTTGTTTAGCTCAAAAATGGTCAAACGTATTGATTTGAAATCGACACAACTCTTATACTTTTCTTATTATCATAAGTATCTACGCTACAGATAAATCACACAAATGAAATCACGAATAATTGGAAAAACATAAAATGCAAACCTAATAAACACATATTATTGTACATGTATTAGTATGTTCGATAAAATAGAAGAAAATAAGAAGAAGAAAAACATTTATTTGGACTACACAACTTATATTTAAACAAAAACAGGTAAAAAAGGAATTTTTAAACTTATTCTTTACTAGTGAACTAGGATTGCCTTACTCAGCACTAAGCTGTGACCAATGGTGTCAGTGACCACCCTCCGTGGTAGATGGACTCGTTCGACACTTACATAAATTTATTACGTCGTCAAAAAAAATATACTTAATTTCCATTCTAAAACAACCAACACAATATAACTACACAGCTATATACAAAACAAACGTGTGTTATATAAACAATGGATTTTTGTGTTGATGTTGCAAAACTGTAACCAGCACCAACTAAATGGGTTAAAAACTACATTGATTTCACTTAATGTAGGTAAACCAAGTGTGGTTAGTTATCTTTACTGTGGCCATTTCTGTTATCGGTGCACGTAATGGCCACTAATAGTAATTTAGAAACGTGAAACGTTAGGTGAATCGGAAGCACATTGGTTTACTAAAAAGCTCTATTAGTATTGGTTCCGTACTCGGTACGAGCACGTTCCATTTTCACCAATCTGCGTTTAATTTTTTTTATATCACTAAGGTGGCAAACAAGCGTACGGTCCGCCTGATAGTAAGCGGTCACCGTAACCTATGGACGCTTAAGATTTCTCTTTATAATTTTACTGTGATGATAACAAAACATATAATCTGAAAATATATATTTAATAGGATATAATTATTTTGCAGTTGTAGTGTTTGGATTATTTAAATTATTTAAATTATAACAAACGTAACAAACAACTGCTAGTAACTTGTTAAGTCCTAATACATCAATCTTCCAAATACACAAAATCTTCATAGAATTAAGAAATACAATATAAATACATACATAGAAGTAATCTCTCTTCGTTACCTCAAGATATTTTCTAACACTGAAAAGCCAGTGGTGTAAATTTTCAATGTACTTGAGAAATTAAGAAAAAGACTTATTGGTCCACGCCGGGCTCGAACCCCTCAGAACGCAAGTCAGAAATCGAAACCCTTTAGACCACTATCAATCTTGACAAATAAAGACTCATATTAACATGTATGTTATACCGTAAGGTGGCAAACAAGCCACTTGTCCGCCTGGTGGCATGTGGTCACCGCAGCCTCTGGCCGATTACAACACCAGAATCGTCACTCGCGCATTGCCGACCCTTTAAAAAACTAATTTTAAAAAACTTCTATCTCGAAGAACCCCATATAGTAGTCCTTAGAAAAAACCTTGACAGGGAGCTCATTCCGCAACCCTAGCGTTAGCGAAACCGCAATGGTCACGCAATTTAGGTTCAAAGATATCTGGATGAATTCCCAGGCGATGGGGATCCGTGCTATAGTAGGAAGTAGCCGTGGGCATCATTTTGAACAATTCCTCAGTACATATCAACAACATATAACCCACTCATTTTCGCTATTGTGCACAGTATCTTATGAAACTAGTTGTTTGATGGGTCATTATTTACATTGGTTATTAATCAATACCATAATTAATTTGTAAAAAATATACATAAAATCGTTTATCTTTACTATCCTAGACAGGCTTAAAACATTGATTCTATTTGTAGTTTATAAGATTTTTTTTTAAAGAGTAATTATCGAGTTTCTTTCCGGATTCTTCTCGGTAGAAATCTACAACATTGTGAATCGGAGGGATGGTGGAAGTATTAAAAAAATAGTATTTCATAACTTTGACGATTCAAAAGTGTTGAATAAAAAATTTTGACTTTGACTTGACTATGTGAAATTAGTCCAATCAAATTTTTTTTTTGAACCCAGTTAGGAAAAAATAAATTTTATTTCATCATAAGTTTCAGAAATACAATTTTCCGTATGAATAGAGCAACTCAATGTAGAACGTAGTTCGAGCCATGAACAAAGTCCACAAAACTTGTGCCTATCCAAATATTGGGACAAAAAAGAATGCATTTGTTTGAAATCGATCACCTATACTGTTTTGTTGTGCTTTGTTCATTTATTTATCTAATTCTTTATTTTATAAATAAACTAAATGCTGTCATCAACTGATAACTAAATGATTTCTAAGTATTTTACTTTTCATATCAAAAAATAAATAAAAATAATAAATAATAAAAAAACGTTTGTAAGTTAGTATGTTTCTCACTTCATCACTCCTTTACGCCACAACACACAGAACATCAGTAGCCGGAATTCATAATGAAGATAGGTTAAAACTAACTTGAATTAACACATTTATCCTCGAAATAGGTACAACTGGATTCCTATACATCGATCCAATGTTCCTATAAAAAAACATCTTTACTCTAATCATGGAGTTGCTGTGGAATATGAAATCTCACATCAAAAACCGAATAGAATACGGACGAAGCTGCAGGTAAAATATAGTTAAAATATAAAAACAAACAATAAGTAACTTAAGCAACAAATTTTCTTATCTTACTTAAAATTTTTTTTTAAGTTATTTTGTAAGTTTCGCAATTATTATGTAACGAAAGATGTTTCATTACGCAGTTCGGGAAAGTTCTCTTTCAATATTTTCTCTTTGTAATTATTTTTACAAGTTCAAAGTTAAACCGGACTATGATTAAAATCTTAAGCACCAATATTACTTTGCAAAGTTATTTTATTGTTTTACAAAAGTAAATATGTTCTACTTAGAAATGTTGAAATAAAAACTTGATCAATAACTTAAAGTTGACAAAATAATGTTTCAGTTTTACATAAAGCTAATTATAAATCATGCTTCCGCTTCAAAAGCATATATAAAGAAACTTTAGGTACAAGGAATCAATATACCTATCTCAAGTCTGATTTTCATAATTTTAGATGTCTATGTTTCCTTAAACTATTCACACTAATTTCAATTGCAATTTATCCATTGTGTTACTTTTAGTTTGTTTAAAGAAAGTTAAGTTAAAATAACGTATACACGGTAAACTTAACACATATTCTTAGAACATTCCCATGTAACCTGTCGGAAATTTTGTAGTAATGATTTTCTGAAACGAGTCCAAAATATGCATTTATTATCTTATTAATCATGTTATGAATCATAAATATCAATAAAAAATTACCTTAAGAAGAAGCAGTGTGTCCATCAATCTAATACTGTCACAGCAATATAAAATATTAACCACTCAAAAATCTAAACCTTTCGAAAGATTCGTTTTGCGTTTTACTAATAGTTAATTTAAGTTAAGGTAAGTCAAAGCGTAAAGTGATATTTATAGCCTCTTCTTCTTCTTATTACATGTTGTTTTCCACACTTGGCTTTGGCTCGTATATGGTGGCTTTGTAGGTAGCGGAGGGCTGGCTACTAGCAGCCTGCCTAGTTTCTTCCAGAAGCGCTGAGCGTGTCTGATTTCTCCAAGTCCCTGTAGTGGTCCACCTCTTCGTGAAATGGTGTTTTTGTTGCTCCTATACATGCTTAGCATAGGGGGCTGCGGGGTCACCTAAAAGTTAAACAAATAGTCCCAGTCCAGTGGCTTTATAGTATCCCTACTGCAGTTCTAAGGTTGTCCCTGTTCATTCCGAGCAAGGTCTTTTAGTCGTGGGTGTAAATAAGTTGTTAAGTTCTTATCCAGTAGACATCCTGCCGTACCCATTCAGTTATATATCCTACAAACTTTCCTTAGTAAACGGGTTATCTAGACAAAACGATTTTTTCAAGTCGGACAGATAGTTCCTGAGATTAGCGTGTTTAATCATACAAAAACCTAAGGAGCAGAGCGGGTAAACAGCAACGTATACTGCGTATATACCTTATTTAAGCAAAATCATCATTTCACATGTTTAAAAATGGTTATTTACATAATAAACAAGTCACAAATCCAATTTACCGTATCAAAGGTTTCTGAATTAGTACAACCTTTTTACAATAGGTGTCGCGACAGTTGTTTTAAAAAAGAGAAATAACGTTCGCCGGGTCAGGTTATAGTAGATATAAATTACCTAGTTGTTACTAGAAATGGAACTGGACATCTTCAGCGTAACGCGTTTATATACCTAGGTAATAGTACCTGGAGACCGAGCTTTGTTCGGTGTTTTAACAACGCCATCTATTGTCAACTGCTGTCAAGTAGCTTTAGTGTTGCTTAACAACGCCATCTATTGTCAAGTAGCTTTAGTGTTGCTGTGTCGGTAAAAATAATAGTATTACTACTCGCCAATAAATGTTTCTAACATTCACATACACATTGAGTCATATTTTTTAGTTTATCATTGCCTGAAAACACGAATAAAACGATATTTTCTAAAAATGAAACCTAGCTAGATCAATTAATCGCCCCCGCAACCTCCTGCACACTAAATTTTATGAAAATCGTTGGAATCCTTTTTCGAGATTCAGATTGTTATGTTCAGATAGATATATAGATATATACAAGAATTGCTCGTTTAAAGGTATTAGATGTATGTCCTCAGATAAATTTATCGGGCCTTCGGTAGACAACAGTAACGAATAAGAATTAATTGAATAACAATATCAGATAATAGAATCTAACAAGCTACTGACTAAACTCTATCTTCCAAATGTTAACCGCCTATCTAATAAAGTAGACGACGCAACTAAAAGTATAATATTGATGGTTCACTTTGCAACTTTTATGTTGTAATATACATAGGTTAGTCAGAGCACACTCAGGCACATTATGTATAAACTGAAAACGAAATTGTATGAAGAAGCATAAGCTAATACCTAACCCTCTCGCACGCACTTAGGCACAATTGTTGCATAGCATTTATGTAAAGTTTACTGAAACATTTTATAGCTTATGATAGTTTGTGTAATGAAGCATAAGAAAATAATTCTCAAGCACGCACTTTGGCACAACTGTTGTATTATGAATAATCGTAATAAATCAATTGCGTAATGAAGCATAAGAAAATTATACTCAAGCACGCACTTCGGCCCAATTTGTTGTATTATGTACAAATGTAATAAAGAAATTGTCTAATAAAGCATAAAAAAATAACACTCAAGCACGCACTTTGGCACAATTGTTGTATGATGTCAATCTTATATTAAAAACTCAACTTAATGCCAAAAACACCACAAAAGCTATTAACACTTTCGCCATTCTAACTTTTACGTACTCTTTTTAAAATTACAACGTGTTATGTACACATACTTCACTAAGCACAGAAAACTTTACCCTAAGTCATATCTGCAACGAATAACATTGCGACTTCACGAAGGAGGAACAAGATTTATCGACGTATTAAACTTACACAATAAACAAATAACCACTAATTTTATCGGTATAGTACACCAAATCCATATTGTATCCTGGTGTTGCAATTATATTAAGATACAGAATAAAATTATATAGTAAAATACTTTATGGGTTCTTTTGAGATTCCATGATAGACGGTAGGCGCAATATCGAAACCTTATGTTACTCTTCGGAACTCGAGCTGTCTTCGTGCTAAGCAGGAGCGGGTACCCAGTTTGTAATGAGTAAATAAATGAACCATTTTTGTAAGGATCCTAGAGTTTAAGGGTGCAACATTAACAGTTAACCAATAACTCACAATATTTAAAAGTCAACAAAGTTGCTAACGACTCGGAAATGCCTATTGCAAACAAAATATATAAGAACATACGTTGGTTGGTATGATTATAAACGGTAGGTTTCAAATGTTGTCGGGAACCTAATCCCATTTTCATTCACCGACGTGGAGTAACTTAATAATATGAGTATGTACGTGCATATAGGTATAATACTTTGAAAACAAAGCTAAAGATTACTTCGCAACTCTTGCTGATTCTCTTTCGCCTGAAAGCCTCGCTGTGTCGACAAACAAGCTTACGTCACAAGGCTTTGTTTTCAGGTTTATAAGAAATATATGTGAACACCGTTTTCATAAGCGAATGAAAAATAATACGAACATTACATATACATACTCGTGTGGCGGTTGAAAAGGATAACTGACTGTAAATGGCGCGTTTTGTTCACTGCTTCAATGCGTTTAATGTCATAATCGAGCCAGTTAAAAAGACATACAAGCTGTATGACACACTGTGCAAATATTAGCTCATTCTTTTTGGTTGAATTATTGACATTAAGCGCATAATGTACATTATGTCGGTCAACAAAACGCCACTAAAATGTCAGCAGGATCGACGTAAGGACGGTGGTACTACTATAAGGCTGTGACATATGAACAGACGACGGGACAGCCATGAGAAAATTACGTCTACAAGCCCCTAAAGATCAGCAGCCGACGTTTAAAATTTCTCAAATTGAATATAAAAAATTAAAAATTGTTATTATGTCGTGGCATATTTTTAAGTTGCGTATGTACATTCAATGGTTTGCTGTGTTGAGATTCTTTTAGTAAAAATCTCCAAACGAACACACCCAATTACACATGATAATGCACTCCCTTTCAAATTTCAACACGTGCTTTTTCGAGTCAAAGTTTTCCTTTGTTCATCTCGGTGTCCTCGGGCGATGGAATTCCGGATCAGCTTCATTACGTTACCCACTTCCAGTGCTATTTTTTGCTTCCTGTAACAATACGTATACGTTTTTTTCACGTCTATATTTAATAGTATATTTCACAACAAGTGTAAAAAGGGCAAATTTTACGATCTTAGTTTAATCGCGAGAGCAGCGCAGGATTTTTTAGTTGAATCACGAGTGAAGCGAGCAGGGCGAGAGATTTTTTTTTACGTGTTGTGCTTTCTAATGTTTACCAGAAAATTAAATATGTTGATTGTAAAAAAACAACCTCTATTTTTATAACATAACCTTTTTTTAATTTGAATAAAAAGCATTTTTTGTTTCACGGCCAGTAATAATTGCCTAGTACAGTTGACTTTCCAGTTAACTTCCTCGTTGCGTTCTAGAACGGCCTAGGGTGCTTTAATTTTCTGCCGAGTGGGTTTTAAAATGAGTTTTTAATTTAAAAAAGAGGTATTTTTTATGTCAAGAAAATATTTCGGTGTTAAGAACTATATTTGAACACTTTTAGAGCAAACAGAAACAAAACCGTACCTTTTCAAGGGCAAAAATATAAATAATTTTGCTCTTCAATGTCAGATTACAGCTAAAGTGTTACAAAATATATACAAAAATAATGTATCTTAGTCTCAAATTTCTACCAATTATTATTTTTTTGTTTTCTAATTTGACTGGACTAATAAGCAATGTAGTTATAAAAAAAGATACATAAAATAGGCCCTTGCTAAAAGAATTAGAAGTGTCTATCTGTCAAAAACCCTTTTTGTTTATTTGTTCAACATGTCACAGAAGAAAATGATCACTTTCTGAATTAAACCCACGAATTCCTGACAAAAAATAATATAAATATAATCCTATTTAATTATCTTTATTTCAGAAAGTGAAAGAAAACAATTGAAAATAGATTGCGTCGTTAATTTCAGCAATCGGTGACTGAACAAAAACTTGTGAATAAATAATGAAGGCTGCGTCAGCTCCAACTGTCACTTGAATACTGATGAACCAATTTGTAGAAGAAATAACTTTGCAGAATTGGATTACACTTTGTATTTCTTTGTGATTTATCAAAGTTGAGAGCAATCATTAATTTAGGCTTGTCTAACAACTTTATAACCATTACTATTACAACTACGATAAACTTTGTATTTCTTAATTGTGTTTCTATCAATAACAATTATTTGGCTATAAATTGATTATTATAAATGTTGCAAGCAAATGGTTTGCCAAATTTAAATTACTTTGTGGATATTTGGAACATTAACGAATTTACATTCTTCTTCTACTTTGTAATTATTGGTTTTTATATTTTCTTTATTTTGAGCAAGCATATGATTCAAAATTCATGGTTCTAGTTAATTACATATAAACTTTTAAAGTTGAAATTTTTATCTGAATCTGAAAAACTCAGTACTCAATATTTGCATTCTTTTAACTTTTTTTTGATATGAGAAGTTACTAAAATGGATCCGAAAATTGAAATTGCCAAATTGGTTTTTTGTTTACGTTTTGAGACCTAGGGATTCATTTGTGACTTTTATCAGAGTGATATCTGTTTGTGTGAGTATAATGTTAAACATGGCAATTAGTTAGTTTCTTATCATTTAAAACATTTTTGACGTACTTTTCTCCAACTTCAATCAAACTAAGTTTTGTTCTGTTATCGAATATCTCTTACAAGATTTTTTAATCCAACATGGCGTCCATTTTTATGAGAAAAATTTAGGTTTCGATGGAACTAAGTTCTATTGTGTTTTTGAAGGTGCCAGATTAAAAAAAATTATCAGCTTTGTACTACCCTCTGCCTTGCATACAAATCCTACTAATATTATAAATGTGAGAGTTTGTAATATGTCTAGATGGATGTTTGTTACTCAATCACGCTTCAACCACTGGGCGGATCGGGATAAAATTTGACATACATATAAGTTAGGTCCTGGAATAACATATAAGCTACTTTTTATCCCTAAAAATTTAAAAGTTTCTGCGGAAATAACTATAACAGAATTAAATGAACTATCGCTGCACCTATAGCATGCTATAGCAATTCATTGCTATAACTAATTAATTAATTAATTGGATTCAATAAAGGCGATTCGCGCCGATAACGGAATTAAGAGCGGGCGGAGCCGCTGGCAAAGTCTAGTAAACATTAAAGAAAACACATTTTTCCTCTTTTTCATATTAATATAAATTAAAATAAAGTTGAGTTCACACTTTTAGTCGCTAATACCAAGCCCTCTATGTATGTTTAAAGGTATTCGATTAAGGAATCTACAAACCTAATTTCAATTTTGTATATTACCTTTATCTAGCTTATTATCCTTATGATGGGATTGTTGAACTAGGAAAACCTAAAAATATTTTAATTTTTATATTTGCCCAATTTCGTTTCATCCCACATGCTCCATATATCGTATCGAGGTCAGGCAATTTCAGTGAGTGGACTCAACATCACAGATCGAACATGGTCATATATAAATTTGTAGTTATATATGATATATCAGCATTAAATTGCAGTTTTGCGATACGGGAAATTCTATTTTTCTTTTACAAAACTTACATAATCTATATTTTGGATGTTGAATAGGATCTTTGATGTTTATATCTAACTGGTCTTTGCCCACGGCTTCGAAAGCGCAGATTTGGTCTACGGCCTACCGCGATCAAAGGATTTCTAGGGGAAGCCTAACCTGGGAGCTTTTTGCAACCAGTCTTGAGCATTCAAATGAAAAATTACATTTTATGCCATCAATTCGAAAAACGTTGAACTTTTCTCTACTCTTTTCAACAAAAGTTCATTAAATAAAACATTTCAAAACTGTGAAAATGTTTCAGATGTGAGTATAAATTTTTGATAAATAAATTCTTTTACTTTAAACATTACCTCATACTTTTTTTATTAAAATATTTGATTGTGCGACTTTTATTTCTTTGTTCATAGAGGGGATGAAAAGTAGAGTGTATCACACAGTCACAAAAGTACTACACTCATGATTGTACTTCTTATCTAGAAGACTTCGTTCTGGATTTATAATATTAATCTGCTCCCTTTAGTAATACAATCTACTATTTAAAAATTATAAGTCACTATTACTTACCTCTCGCGACCCACAAAAATTTTTCATACATTTTACTCACAAACTCACTAGTCCAGCACAGATGAATAAGTTCCCTATAAGCTAGCAGAATAATAAGTACTCCATGTCATTTTATGTTCCTTCAGTTATCCCTGTGTACAAAATCAAGTTACTCCGTTGCACCGTCACGACGTGTAGTAGGTGCCACGTAGTTCCAACTGCAGAAAAATCTCCCATAGTAACTATATATACTGATGAGATATATGGGACTATATGGGATAACTATGATCAGGATAAAAAGGTATACTATGTCTACGTTTGTCTTTATCTGCCTCAAGACTCTATTTCTTTGTGTCACAACTGATCCACAATTTGATCTGATTTGTGTCACATAAATAGCAGAAAGAACATCAATACACTTGGATTTCAAAATTAAATTGAAAAGTTTTGGAATGTCGTGAAATAGTATAAAATAAAAAAAACAATGGATTGTGAAACATTTCATTTAGTGAATATTTTCAGGTTGAAATAACAATTGGAACGATTTTCGAGTCGCTGAATACCTATCCGCGAAATATGGTGATGTTTATGTTAGGATAATAAAAATGAAAAAAGCCGAAAGCCGAAAAAAAGGTCTGACAGCAACTACCGGATGAGTAAATTCTCTTTGTTAGTCGTGATATCATTGAAATCAAGTAATATAACAAAATTAACGTCATGATATTAGACCACCGTCTTGTTTTTTTTTAAATTGGTTGAAAAAAAAAATCTAGCACCCTCGAAAACCCAACAGAATTTAGTATTATTGCATATCCCATTTTTTTTTCTGTACTGTTTGTTAAAAATATTTGTCTATGATTCAAATCAGGAATTCCCACGGGAATAAATTTTACTTCGCACTACTATTCCTCTAGCGGAGCATACAGACACAGAGATGGCTGTAGTAAATACGTTCGCATAGGAATAGGTTTTTCTGAGGGTAAAATCACAAGTTAATCTAGTTCTTGATTAGTAAAACGACAAACAGCTTTATCAAAAGTTTTATTACACCTGTTTTTAAAGTTTTAAATTATTGTAATAAAACAATAGTATTGCATCAATAAATAACGTCAGTATGCAACTTGTACGTAGAGCATATATTCGTGATAGTTCTCACATACCGCTTCGGCGAAGTTAGATTAAACGCGACACTTCGCTACAACCCAGGTTTAGTGCTGTCCCGGTTTATGAGTTGCAATAAAATGCATGCCATCACTACGGAATAAATTACATTTATATGACTGTATGTAGCTCTGATTAGTTTTTATTTCATATTCTCTTTTTCCGAATATTATATAAAATTGCACTGATAAGAACTGAATATGACTTATGCTTTTTTACTGACTCGAAGGAAAATCACGAAATAAAACTCTAATGATAAGTGAAAATATTATGTTTTATAATTGTGATAGCTTTCCACTAAAAAATCAATGAAAAATAGTTGCTTTACTCTTACTATGGAGGAGGATTAAATAAATTACATAAGTTATGCGCACGTTATAGAAAACATACACACACATACGTACACACCCATATACCCGCATGCACAGAAACTACAGTATGGGGTCAAGAAAGAACTTATTAGATTTCTGATGGGTCGGCAACGCGGGGGTTACCCCTGGTGTTGCAAGCGTCCATAGGCTACGGTGACCGCTTACCATCAGGCGGACCGTAAGCTTCTTTGCCACCTAAGTAGTTTAAAAAAAAAAAAAAAGATGCACGTACACACACTTACACATCTGATTATATAATGTAGTTTTTGGTTGTCATGTAGCACCTGCTAGTCAATTTGGTTGCTATTTATTTTTATATCGCTGTAAAACTAATGATGCTCAAAAAGCGAAATATATATATTTATAGTGATTTTTTTTTAATTTATGTGTTTATTTTTATCAAGAAAATATATTAAATATGAAGATTATGAACCACCAAAACTGAAATTAAGATAAAATTAGGTAAGATTCCATAAGGTGGGAAGCTACTTTTTTTTTTGAGTGAACTACGGATAAATTTGTAAATTAATCTGAGGTTATTAAGTGACCTTATCTGTCAGATATATATTTGCGAGGTGTTAGCTTTTAATTTCTTTAATTTTGTATCCTCTCTTTTCCCATGAAACCATGGCGCAGTGTTTCAGATAAGCGTTGTTATTGAAACGAAGGTCCTAATGGCACGATATAATTTAGGCGGTTGCGGATGAAGGCTAGAATTAAAAAAAAAACTCGCATAAAAACTAAATATTAAATACATTTTTTTTATACTGCCAACTAGGCTGCGACGGAGTCTGAATGAATAACATCACTTTGGTCATGCCTTCGCGGTGCTAATTTTTAACACCGCCAGACGAATTTGACCTTGTCCTTATAGGAAGTAATATATATTGTATCTATGATTCAGATTTTATTACTGTACTAGCCCATAACATATAGCAAATGAAACATCGTCTCATTTTTATTTTATTGTTTTACTGGTGATACAAAAAGATTTTAACGATTATTGTTTTAATGCACAGAAAATATATTTAAGAACCAAATGAACGGTAGCTCTAGTACTATTTTAATTAGCACGGCATCCGATCCGAAAGTTGAAAAGTTAAATCGAGAAAATAATTAAAAGATTCCTTGGAATAACATTGGGTCCAGTCAGCAGATTTTAAACCTATTTAAATTGTGAGCTTCGCGATAAAGCGAGTTAGATTTAAGTTATAAAATACTAATAACATTAATTGAACTTACCCAGAAAACACCCAGTTCATTAAAGAAGAAAATCAAATAAAACCCGTTTAGTACCTATTTACGAAGAAACATGTGCACGACAAACAAACGCGACCAGGGACCTAATTTTTTTCCAAAAATTTCGATTTCTATGAATGCAAACTTAATATTTTAGGCACTCAAAAGTCAGAGGTTCACCCAAGTTTAATAATGTAATCATAAGCTTTTTTAAACACTGTGTTTCAGGAAATATTGATATTCCAAAAATGTAGTCAGCTCGAAACATGGCTTAGAAATGGGTTCATTGATTTTCCTAAATGTGGGTAAACTGAGTCTGGTTAGATATTTTTACTGTTGGCATTTCCTTAATCGGCGCACGTAATGGCCACTAACAGTGGCTCGAGGCAAGGAGAATTTTATGTAATTCCAAAACACATTGATTCACTAAAATGCTCTTTTGCTATTGGTTCGGTATTGAGTTTGTTTGTAAGTATTTTAGAATCTGCATCAGTTCAAATAAAGCCATATTCTTTTGGAAATACACAGTAAATAACATGTTAATTACTTTGACATAATTAAAAGGATTCCGTAGCCAGATGGCTAAAACGGAACCGTTTTCGTCATCTCAATCAGTCCGTCCTAACTTCACTAACTTAAATAATTTTGTCTTTACATTGATTTTACGCAAAGGTATCTAAATCTAAAAAAGTATAAAGCTGTCATTGCATTTGAGGTTCTTAAGTATATGTTTGTCTCTGACGAATATTTTGCGAGTTATTGGTGTACGTTATGATATGTGTGTCTCTCCTTTTTCACCCTTAATTTAATTTTAATTGAGAAATCCTAAGATAAAATTAATGCTGTTTTAAAAGTATATAACAAAGTTTAAAGTTAAGTATTTATAAAGTTCAATAACTTATTATGAATTGTTGCATATCTTTAGAACTCAAGTTTTAAAAGTTAGAAAGAGAAAAACTTTTTAACTTTGCTTCACTTTAGAATTCCTTCACACTAGGTAATTTTACGGTTTCACGATATAAGGCAAAAAAATAAAAACGTGATTCATTTAATTTAAAATAAATTTAATTTTAGCCAGCTACCTAGAACGCTTCAAAAAGTTTATGAGCCCTTTAAAGTTAATACTCGTACATCAATACTTATTATGATCACCTTGGTGCCCTTTGGATACGCAAACGTAATAACGAAATTCGTTAAACGAATAAATATGCTTCTGTCGCCTTCATTTTGCTATAAAAACACTTTCAACGAACAGTTTTCTCCCACACATATAACAGAAGGAATCAGTATAAGCCTATTTGTTTACACGCCGAGGCTTTCAGTCAAAAGAGCATCGTGCGAGTAACATTCAGCTTTGTTAAAAGCTTTTTCTCTGTCGTCTTCAGTAGCTCCTTGTAGTCAGTGCTTGCGCACGCAGTAACGTGTTTTGCGGTACATTGGAGGCTGTGCTTTTGGCTTCGATAATAACATGAGTTATTTGATTTACTGTCGTTAACAGTGCAAAATAAAGGATTTATCCATATAAATATTAACTCCGTCTGTCTGTCTGTTACCTCTTGCACGCTTAAACCGCTGAACTGATTAACATGAAATCTGGTATGAAGATAGTTTGAATCTGGAATGCTGTACTTTGGAATACCTGTCAATAGTCATTTACGGCCTCTCTCTGTAGTTCGTGGGTTCGATACCGGAGGCGCGTTATACAAAAAGAAATAGAATTAAAAACAGTTATATTTGTAGGTAGAAGATTAAGTACTAAAACAGTCTTTGTTGGTGGTAGCAGACGACTTAACTTTCTCCTGGTTGCGGTCGGGTGAGGAACTGCAGAAACTCTGTGACTTCCAAAAAAAAACCCAGCGAGCGCTAGTGGTGTCTTGTTGTTTTATTCCTATTCTGAGTTCTGGCTGACGAACCAGGAGTTTTTTTGTCCAACTACGAAAACCCGTTGATCAGGATAAGGAGGAAAGTTTTTTCTCTGTTTATTGCAGCTGACAAAATAAGAGTGATGTAAAAATATGTCAACCACTGCTCAGTAGTCCACTCTCCAGAAATCAAAAAAGGACCAACGTTTGTGTGACGCTTCTTTTATATTGACTGGTCAGTTCTGGGCCAGCCAAATGTCAATTATATAGAAGTTAAACCTGATTGGTAATCAAGATTAGTACTGCCTGTATCCGCCATATAATGATTTTTTTTATTGCTTTTTCGAGTTTTTTTTGTGCATTCTGATAATATTATTATTTATGACTGGCAACACCCACTTTTCACCGGTATTATGTTCCAACCATAGATTAAGAGTTCTTTAATCTGTCCTATGGTCTGCGCCATAGCCTTACGAAATTGACCATTCTTTAGATAGAGACAAAGGTTAACACCTGCAGTCTCTTTTCTTTCTATTATCATAACGTCCACCATTTTGTTTGTTTGTTATTAAAACCGGAAAGAGAAAAGAGACCACAGGTTCGCTTTGACCCTGTCACACTTTTGTTTTTTCATTTTTTTACAGCTAGCTAGATGCACAGTCCAGTTCTCTGCCTATGGTTCTAACCTTATCTTTAAAGATATTATGATGGACAGAATAATGCCCAAACACCGCCCACAAATCCCGGACAGAGAAACACAAATGTTCCCGTTAATCGAATCTAGGACTCTTAATATGGTAAGCTAATACCACTTATATAAAAGCAAACTATAAAATATTCAAGAGAGTAAGCTTATAACATTGAATAGTAATAAATTACTCAGACGTCCCTAGAGTGTGGCTGCTGCGCCATCTCGGGCTAAAATAGCTTTTCATCAAATATCCAACGACTCGGGCAAGTTTACTCATGTCTCAGAGGACCTCAGGCTGTCGATACTGTAACATGTTTATGTGTATGTATGTGTACCTAATGTTCGAGTGTAAAGGAATATGGGCATATACTATGAATATTGCCTACTAGCTTTTGCCAGCAGCTCCACCCGAGCAAAATTCGGTTATCTTCTATACGGCAATCCTTGATTATATTTAGAAATGTTGCCACAGCAAGCTATACATAATTTTAGATATAGATTTTTCTAAAAGGCGAGAACTAGAATGTAAATTCAAAAATTTTAAAATCAATATATCTGTAGGAAGTGGGTACGCGAACATGTTAAGCATAAGTTAATCTACTAATGCATCCTTTCTCGATTTAACAGCGACTTTACGACCGTCTCTTATGGACCACATAAGTCTTGCAGCACATTTTATGATTATCAAAGTAGCTTCCATTGACATTATATCACTTAGACCTTAAAATAATACCATGTAACTTTCAAAAGAAAGTTATAGTGTAGCAAATATCCAAACCGAAGTTTTTTACACTTTCGCAAATTTCAATATTTTAAAATTCTTCAAGGTAGTATAAATCGAAAATAGTAGATTGTATCACAGGGAATCAAAATAATATTTTTACGGCGAGGACGCTATTTGAATCCAGAGTGGAGCGAAGGATTCTGGAGTAGAAGCCCGAGCATAGCGAGGAATTCAAAGGACGGCGCACGAGGTAAAACAATTTTGCGACCGAGTGATACACTCAACTTTTCATCACACTGTATGAGAAAAGAAATAAATGTAACTTATAAATAAGAACATTGGATTTATTTATTATATTATCAACTTTAGGAAAACCCACTATTTTTTATAAAAGTAACATCATTAATACGAATTTTAGTAAACAATTACTAAGGCGGAATACATTTCACGCGGTTTTTACTTTTTCAAACTTTTTTTTATTTGATCCGCGCACGGCCAGCCAGTTTATATACGTTACTTGGTCATACAATGTTCTTGATCGACCTCTATTTTACACCCACCCACATTCCAACTTGAAATCACTTTGCGTTTCTAGGGATTCAAAGTGCAACTTTAATCCTTGTTTACGAGGCACCAACCCAATCTTTTTGAAAAGATGTGATAAAAACATAATTTTTAATTTCAATTTCAATTGAATAATATTTGGTAAATTATATTACTGTCAATGTATGTACGTGTGTATATCTTTACGGATTTTATTTTCCAGACCGGGATAACCAGTGGCTGGATACATAAATACTACTCTAGGACATCCTCTTTTTACTAAACACTTTAGTCCTACGTGACAAGGGGGACCACTGCTTCTGATCTCTGTGTGATCCGATCTGAGTATCTGGTCTAAAGTGACTTTTTTATGTCCCAATCAATACCGCCGTATACCAATTTCAAAGTATTAAGTAGTATAATGACAGACCAGGGATAGAATGATATGCCTCCTTTTCCAGTTACTGATAACCTATAAAAAGTATATATATATATATATATATATATATATATATATAATTCCGATATTACATCTGTCATCGCTAAGGATTGCAAAAAACTATTACATGTCTAGTCTAATGACCAGCTTAGAACCCTTGTATCATACCTAATGTTATGTATGTATGTTTTTAATTCAATTATTTGACCTCTGTCCAACGCACCCTTATTTATTTAATCTAAACAAGAATAGAATTTCAATACTAAAAAACAATTGAATACGCAAATAGAATGCGATTTCATTGCAAATGGAATGTCAATCCGATCTACTGTCGCTTGCTAGGGGCTGCCTTTCTTATTCAGACACGGGTGAATAAAAGCCGGTGTACTGTATAGTATAAATATCACTTTTATTTCTTACATAAACATTGTTGAATATTTTACATATCATATGTTGCATTTAGCTATACTTTATCTTATTATCTTTGGTTACAGTTTTTAAAGTCGGAATCAAAATATTATAAAATAAAAAAAACTAGGTATGTATCTGCATTCAAGATAGTCTAAAAGAAATTCTCGATTAGGTTAGGTAGTTAAGTTATACACATTTAATATTAATATAATTAAAAAATGGTTTACTATTAAGACTTCGTAACTGTATTTCTAGTGAAAAGTAGTTCTTTATGAATCCTTGTCCTCAGTGCTCGTATTTTCATAACACATGAGTTTTTTGGGTTCCCCCTGTTATTGGGGCACCTGCCTAGGCTCATTTCGGTCAAGGCTGATTTGGGCTATAGATAATTACCGAAATACTGCTAAATTCGTTGTATTTTTCTACTACCTGTAATAAAATTAATGTTCCATACTTACTCAGTTTCGAAAATCGGACTTCTCAAGACTGCAGTGCGAAATAACTACCAGGTCAGTTTGAAAAACCATATGAAATTGCATTTCATACACGATGTGGCCAGTTATATATTTAGCGCGGCCGTAGAAGAAAAATATGGCGTCGCCAGCGGGCGGCCAATAGACCGGCGAGAATGATGCTGGCCGCTTCGTGCCGCGCCGCGTCGCAAGTTTATTCATTCTAATAAAAGATATAAATTGTACTTTTTTTTTTATTTTTATTATACAGATAACAACATAATATTAAAACAACCTGTGTTTTTGTTTTAATCATATTTGTACTTTAAATGTTTTTGTGTGTCCTGTAAAATTTAATAATGTTATCTTTTTATTTATTTCCCCAAAAGTGGCATGCAAATACACCCTCATGATGTGAAATTCTTAGTGTATACAGTATCACAGCTATGTATTGCGGCGGCAATGTGGCATTACTCTGACGCTGCCGGACACTGACGAATAGCTTATTTCATGTAGCAAGAGAATCCATTTTGCTTAAATTATATTACCTAAAAACTGAATATCTATCCAAATATAAAACAAGCAAGCTAAACAGGGCTTCCGTGGGGAATGGCAAAAACCCTTATAGTTTCACCATGTTCGTCCGTCTGTCAGTATGCACGCACAGACTTATAATTCCTATGTCTTCGCATCAATCCTGGTAAAAGAATAAAAATAGGTGCCTTGTGTACACCACCATATGCCCATAAGTGAGTTTTAAAAAAACAATTTCAGTAATTTTGTTGTCTGATAACATAGGGTTATTATTACACAGGTAGTTATTATTTAAAAAGTAGACATGGAGTAAGCTAGAGTAGACGAGAGGTACTGAACCGTAACATGTGTGTCTTTGACGCGCTCTTAGTATGTCGTATAAAATTCATTTTTAAACGAAAAAAAAATTGCATGTCAGCTACGACGTGCGACTGGAGTTTACTCTTCTTAGGTCCTGGATATCATCTAAGACCACAGTACTTGTCTCAAAAAATTCGACGATCCTAAACTTCACGGGGTTGCGTTGAGTCATTACAGCGTTTCTGTAGCAACCTTCCAGCTTCATTATCAGTCCATCAAAACAAATCAAACAAGCCCAAACTTGATTGAACTTGGGTTGCGTCGTTTTGTTACAGAGTTTCTGTATGGCTCCATCATCAGATCAGATCCATCGGATTTCACTTCCTATAAAATCGTACCGGGGGCTTTAAGTGAAAATTGATCCTTAAGGAGTAAACTCCAAAAATACTATACTAGTTTTTCAATTACTACTAAATGAATTGCACTTATTCATCACTTATCTCGTTTAACTTTGATATTGCTAAAAAAAAATAATTGAAAAATTTATCATTAGACAAAATTCGACAGATCGTTTAAAATAAGAAAGGCTGTGATAATAGATTGCCTCGTTAATTTCAGCAATCGGTGACAAAAACTTGTGAATAAATAACGAAGGCTGCGTCGGCTCCAACTGTCACTTGAATACTGATGAACCAATTTGTAGAGAAAATAACTTTGCAGAATTGAAGTATGGCTAATATTTATCATTGCTTCAGGTTGAAAGCGTTATATCCGATAAAATAATAAAGAATTTCTTCAGTGTACTTTTATTGTATTGTATTGTATTTATAAAAGATATGTTTGCAGGATGATAAGAAAGGGATGGTTTCTTTTTGTAGGGTATTTATTATTTATCTATCCACACATTTTAAGTTTTGTCAGTAAATATTTTTTTTTACTGGTATAAATGTAAAAATAAACTAGCTTCAATCTAGCTTGTCAAACAATTAAATTAATTTTGAGGGTTATGGACAGACATACAATTTCTTTTTTTTGTATTTAAGAAATAAGTAGATATGTAGGATAATTATTATGGATAATTGTTTTAAAGCTATTGTAAATTTAATTATTAATAAACATGTTCCTTCTTTAAATTTTAAATTTGGATTATGTATGTATTAAGTAATGTAATATATGTGATGAGATCTGTTATTTTTTGAAACAAGATGTGATATAAAAACCTACCTCAACTAAGTATAACATATGCCAGGGCAATGAAATTATCATCAATTATCTGATTCGATGCCCTAACTGAAAAGTCCGACCAAATATACATGGTGATTATTTAGTAAGGTTACATTAAAATATCTTATGATGAGAAATTAATGAAACGTCTTTAAACTGCAGACAGTGTTTTACAAAAAGTTGCATTACGCAGATTATGTACGTTTGGCTCTTTTACATCTGAGATGTAGTCCAAAATATAACCTAGCCAGAATTTTGAAATTTTGTGCCCAAAGGGTGCCAATAGAGCCCTAGGCAGTGGGAAAATCCATCAAATCTGTCCCGAACTTAGCCCCTTTTGTGGGATTAGATTTTACTACACACTGTCTTCACTTTCGAGGCACGGCCTACTCTTACCTTCGCCAGAGCAGTTTATCATTTGGTGTGGACATCACATGCGTCTTTTCGACTAGTAATGTAAACGAAACAATATAGTTAAGAAATTTAAAAAAAGACTCATTAATACATACTGAGGATCAAACTTTAGCTCCTTAGAACGCAATTCGGGTGCGAAGACCACTAGAATAAGAAAATAGTAACTATGTTCTTTTATAGATATAGAAGATAGATAGATATATGATACTGAAAAACTTTCTGTGTTTGTTTGACTTGAAGTTTCTTAAAGCAATTTTTTTTGAGATTAAGTATGCAAACAATGAGAAACTGAGATCGATACAGAGTGTCACGCCTTCCCTAATAAGAAATTTCGCTTTCGTCGTGTGTCCAAAAACCGACCTATACTACTTTCTTTTATCTGACTTAGTAGTTGGCATTCCTGCCTACGTGTGATTATCGTGTTCGCAATCCCGAGACCTTTGTCAATGTCACTTCCTGAGACAATGTGACGTCTATTTCGCTAAATCCCTATTTGTGTGAAGACGTGCGTTCACTTATTCTTTGATCCTGCTAAGGACTGACTACAAAATGTCTCGAGTATTCGATGCTCTGGATTAGAGTTTGTAATAATTTTAAGATTAAATTGGTTGGTGAAATGTACTTATTGGAAGATTGAAAGTTTAAATGCGATGAAATAATAAAATAAAAACTTTCAGTATACTCAAAAAATACTTAAAATTTGTGCACCTTATAAAAGAAAAAAAAAATACACATTTAGAATTCTGGCCTAAAAAATAAAAGACTCGTAGTTCTGCAGTACCTATAACTTCCTTTTTTGCCGGCCAGCGGCTGAACGAAGATGGAACTTCTTTACTTTAAAGCTTTTTACGAAAAGATCGCTCCGGAAACAGGAATTCGAGAAAAAAAATTATACAAGGAGCTGCCACCTCCCGTGACTCGTGAAAGTACTTAACTTGCATTCATTTTAATCCCGAACTCTCGAGTCTGGCCTACTCGAAACTGTTCGTGTAACGCTCTCTTAGGAATTCTTATAGGTACGATTATGCAAAGTTCAAGACGTATTCAACGTCCATCAACAATCCAAAACTTTTACAATGTTTGTGAAAGTTAATAAGTACACCTTTGTATAGTTTTTAGTAATTTATTAGTAACATTTTTATAAATAAATTAATTAATTAACTTTCCTGTGGTTTTAAAATGTATCTGTCAGTTTTAAGCGCTTCTGCTTAAAGTGGCTACTTAGTAGATATGTTTTCTTCAATCTATCAAAATAATTCTTCAATAAAGCGTTCCTGTAGGATTAAACTGTAAAGTTTAACTCAGAAACTTTAAGTCATTAACTATCCGTCGGCTTAGCTTAATCGTTAATCAACTGTTAGTAACTGCCAAAATTATTCTCAAAACAGATTAAACTACGTAAATTCAAAGTTATAGACAGGATTAAGTTGATTCAATCAGATTAATAATTTGAAATTCTGCACCAATATAGCCAGAAGCAATAAATAAAATTCAATATACTAAACACTTTTCAGATAAACTTCCACCCGCGAACGTTTGGGTTGTTAGGTTTTCTCAAAGGACTACAATATGGGGTTATAAAAACATGCACATATGTGTGTACATATATAACTGTTGGTATATTAAAAATGAAATGAAATTAAATTAAAAAATGAAAATATTTTTAGTCTTTTCTGTATTTCTTTTAGAACTCGATAAAACCTAAAACAAACTAGTTAATATTGCATTATTATTTGGTTCTAAGTTATATATAAAGTTTCAAGTCAAGGAAAATGTAATGCGAAATTTGTACTGGACAAATAACAAGAAACTAGTTGATAAAACAGAGCTAAACTCAAGATTATCTCTTAAAATATAACGTTTACTTGGTAACGCTTACGAATGTTGCGTACAAAAATGCTAAGTAATTTAAGTTAGGTACCTACTAATAACTATTAATTTTAAGGGATCAGCTGTATTTAGAAATACAAAGTAACAAACACATTTGACATTAAATACGTATACCATTCGAAAACGAACTTGACTAGTTTTATTTAAATACCTACCTTATTATCTTTATATCAAGGAATATCTCGAAATCTAAAAATCCAAAAGGCTTAAACGCGGCTTTGTCCGAAATTTCCCCCGAGTGTTCACCTTCTTAAATTCGTTTCTGTTACCTTCCCTTGCTCAAATGATGCGTGTCTAATCTTGTTTGCCACTTAATAACTTCTTTGACAAATATTGTTAATAATCAATTTCAATAATTAAAAGTTTACGTTTTTATTCTTAGTTGACAATATTTAATCATTGTACGCTAATTAATAAATAAGTACCTAGGGACCGAGCTTTGCGCGTTCTTTTTAACCAACGACATCTATTGCCAAGTAGCTTTAGTGCTGCTTAACAACACCATCTATTGCCAAGTAGCTTTAGTTTTGCTTAACAACACCATCTATTGCCAATTAGCTTTAGTGTTGCTGTGTCGGTAAAAATATTAGTATTACTACTTGCCAATAGATGTCATTTTTTTTAGTTTATCATTGCCTAAAAACACGGATAAAACGATGTTTTCTAAAAATGAAACATAGCTAGATCAATTTATCTACTTAATTAATTTACTAAATTTCATGTAAATCGTTGGAGCCGTTTCCGAGATTCAGGTATTATATCTATATAGATATATATAAATGTATATACATATTCAAGAATTGCTTGTTTAAAGGTATAAGATAATAAAATACAGTATACAAAAATAGTATCGGGTATTTGTAATATAAATAAAACAAAAAGTACTAGCAATCAATTTATTTTTTAACGTTCAAGATTTAAATACGAAAAGGAAAAGAGAATGTTATCCAAATGCTGACTGTTACCTGCTGGGACTCGTCTAATCTGGGACGAAGATTGGTGATAACACGCTGACACATAAGGTATCACTTTGAAGGTATCCCCACAAGAAATAGTCAAGCGAGCTAAGGTCGGGGCTTCTAGGAGGCCAGTTGTACGTAGCCCTATCTTGTTAAAACCATGAAATTCCTGCAATTCTGAGCTCAATGTTGATATTCAGATTTTTACCTCAATTTCGGATTAAACCAATCCATGCACTTCTGCAACGGTTTCCTGGTCGCAGACTAAACAAGGGCGACTCGTGTTTTGAATTTGAACAGTCGCACCTGTATTCTCTAACATCTGGATCCATTTTATAATGATATCGCCACTTGGTGGATTGAGTGTACGACATTCCGTACGAAACAAACGTTGAGCAGTCACTATTGAGTCACCGTTACGGTAATATGCTCGTACATACGCAAAAAGTGCGATGCGTCCCCGGGTACAGCTCTGTTGCAACTAAAACTCCACAAAATAGCGGACGCCGCGATGTAATCTAATTCAGAATAACTTTTCAAATTATATTTAGAACTAGCTCACCCCGCGAATGTTGTTTCGCTTTTTATTTTAAAAGGGTTGTACTAATAATAAAACATTACAATCGGTTAACCCTTAGTACGCGAGAACGACTCCCACTTGACCAGTTTTTTTCTTTTTCAGAAACCTTCCCCGGGTTGTGCACAACAACTTAACTAACTCAACGAAATTTCCAATTGGTTTAACCTTAGTGCGCGAGTCCGACTCACACTTGACCCATTTTTCATAAAAATCATGCCCTAACAATTACAAACACTACAATAAAAGAAATATCCAATTTGGTGCACTGGAGAGTATAAATATTGAAAAAAAATTACATTGCTACAATAAACAATTTTTAACAATATATTTTATTTAAAAAATGTATATATCATTTTATCATACTAATAACTTTCTTATAGTAGTCCAAGGAAACTGCTATATGAGTCCAACAAAAGTGACTAGAAAATTTATGATTATTTATAACACGTTTTCATGATACGGAAGTTTTTAAATAAAATACTACCCCATTACGGTTTTTTTTTTTGTATGTCCAAATAAAACTTCCCCATAGAGATTTTTAATACCTACTTTATAAACGTAAAAAGAAGGTGAGATTCATATAGCTATTTTTTTACGCTCCGTGTTTGCAAATATCGGGTAAAATTTTATATGCAATATTCTGGTCTACTAAAAAATCTTATGTCAAACGGCAAGCACTTAAAATTTAGTCAACGTGACTTTCGTAAAATAAAAAAGTGTCAACAAAGGGCCCGAAAGAAATGAAAAAAGTGAAATCTGTAACTAAAAGCGCTTCGAAACAAAAGATTTTCGGGACAGTAAACTTCTGATCCAACCCCTAAAAAGGATCCGCGGACCTACATTAATGCGACCAAACCGCCAGCAGTCATATTGCCTTTAGGTACATAATATGATGATAGAATCCGTTTTTATTTTTTTACTAATATGAAATTGCAGAAGGTTTTTCTTTATAATGTGTGTACGTTTAAGATATTCTTAACCTTTTTAAATGCTGACCAGCCCAAGTGAATTCTTCTGTCTGTTTCTTTATTGTAGTTTGTTTCTACCTAATAAACCTAGGTAGATACTTTGCAACAGCTTTGATTGCGCAATTACTGTTGGTCAATGGTCTGTAGTCAACGTGTGTGTTCATCTTGAGACCGACTTGTCTGGAAGAAAAGTTGAGGGTGTTCAGCATTTCTTCTGATTCTTGCAGCAATTCAGCCATTATAATGTCGTGTTTTTTCTAATTCAGCTTCTAAATTACATCTCCAGTGCGCTAGAGAACAGTTTCGGGGATATTACGTTTCCCTGTGGTACTCCTTTATGCAACTGGATAGGCTTTGTCTGAGCTCACGCAATTTTGTCCGAATAAGGGCTCCACCAGCTCATCGACAACTCCGCTGTGTACCGTCTTTACCTAGGGCTTTGTTGTTATTGAGTCAAGAGCTATCCAAATACTTGCTCGTTCAAACAAAATATAAAAAATGTATAGCCTATATAATTAACCTTCTTTAATACAAAGACTATCTTACACAAAAACAAAATTTCAAATCAGTACTTTCTAAGATTTACGTATCAACACGCTAAGGGAGACAAAAAGACAAAATAATATACTTAAAAATAAAATACTTCTATAAAGCTGGTGAGCGAAGCTAGTGAAACCGCACGGAACTGCTAGTAATATATGTTTATATTAGGTTATATCAGGTATGTATTTGTGTAATATGTATGTACTCTTAGGGAAGTTAATAACAACTCGATTTCAAGACCCTACCCTACTTAACCACAAGCTTATTCTCAGAATAGATCCTCTCGAAAGGTACTAGAGACTCACTGATTAGGGTCACAATCGCAATAAAGGTCTAGAAAGGGAGTTACAGTAATGTATCTAAGAAAATTATTTGAAACTAGATGATACTCGTGGCTTTTCCGTTGCACGGTTACAGGTCCTAAATACCTACACATTACATACAAACTTACATACTTTTTCATTACACTTGCTCGAAAACAGTGTCTTTACGTTCAGGCAAAGCGGATGCTTAGAAGGTCTAAGACTAATTACTCCTTTTACTTTGTTTATTTAACTTCAGCTGAAACTTTTTATTTATAAATTTTCTAGATATTTAAAGGATCTATAAATAAAAAAGCTTCATATAATAATCTGTTCAGTTATATGATAATTTCTATTTCATACTTTACCATTTGCCTTGGCATTTTGTGAAACAGCGAATGATACGATATATATATGCGACATATGTATTGCAACGTTTTATCGTGCGTGCGCCTGAAGCGGGCAAACGCAGAGAGCGTTTAAAAGTTACAAATTGAACATTCAGGCGCACTAACTAGCGCCGCCGAAAGATATTCTGTATTTTCACTTCGTACAAAACACATTTCAAAAATGTTAGAAGGTAATATTTAGAACTAGTGACAAACTATTTTTAGAACGTTATACGTTGTTAAAGAATATACCTGTGAGTTGTAGACAGAGTTTTTGCTAAAATTGGCCGATTTTAGCAAAAACGCTATCTACAACTTACAGGTATATTCTTTAACTAGCGGCGCTAGTTAGGTTGTCACTACGCCTCAAAATAGAATAGGTAGTCAATTTGAAAATGGCAAATAAAGACTGCCAGCATTGTAACCGGTGGCGATCTGACTAAATATGTATAGCCTTTGAGAAAAACAAATTTTTGTATATTGTTGAACTCAAATATCACCATTTACTTAGTAAATGAAATACCATACAATATGTTTACCTTTTTAGAACAAACATTGGGGGAAGAAAAATTCTTTGTATCTATTCGCCAACAATTTATCCACGGCACTTTGAAACGCCACTAACAAATGGTCGACTAGACAGTGACAAAAAGGTTAAAATAAACAAGAGTGGAACAATAGACAACACACAAAGCTGGACCGGCCACAAAAGAAAAATCTTGACGCGGGAAATGTACCCAAGAAAAAATGAGAGAAAATCTGTAATGGAAAATCTACGGACGTAAAAGACTACGTGTGTCAGATGTACAAATAATAATGACGGCAAAATAATGAATTCTAGTATTATATTTTTTTTAAATATTATATTTTAAATAAGACTCGAGTATTGCAATAATTCTATTTATAAATACCTAGTAGCTGTAGAATATAATAGTATAAAATGTAGTAAATATGATACGATGTAGTTTATCAAGTTAAGGCAGAGCCACGTTTATAATTAATAGCAGTACATGCTACACTAGGGGCTGTTTTGTTTTGTTGACAAGTATTATACGCATTGAATGTTCGGTATTCTCACATTCGATAGTTCTGTTGACCAAAAATGAATGCGCTATGGCGTTACTTCTAGTTCGCATTCAACGCATTGGCTGCACATGCCCAGGAGGTAGAGTAGTGGATGCACTGTCAAATAGTGAACTGCCATTTAGTTTGTTTATTTTTGGTGAAGAGAACGATTTCAATGCCTATGCGATGTCATAGCTCCCAATGCCGTAAAAAGAACGCACCTACTGTGATCAATAGGCATTAAGAAAAAATCGGCTCCAAGGTAATCCAAGTTTATTGTCTAAATTAAAATATATAAACACTAGCTTTTCCCACGGTTCCGCTTGCGCTAAGTTCGGTTATTGGCGTGGGATTTCTAATAAGGTATATCAAGAAAGTCTGCTGGTCCTTGATTATATCAATTAAGTTTGCTGTAGCAGACTATAGTTGTAGCTATAGTTTGTCGACGTGGAATTCACCTATAGTTATATTTGTGGAAAAAATCGATTTTTCTGGAATAAAAGCACCCTTGTCCTTTTCCGTTCCTCAAACTAGCTAAACCAAGCCCTCTCTGAACCAAAAATTAGCTCGATTGGCTGCTTGCTCCGTTGTTAGGTTAGGTACTAACTAACAGAGATTAACATAAATATTAGTTAGGATAAACAAACTTGCGCCATCTGTTAATGAAACTAACACATAAGTTTTGAAGTCAATCGAGTATATTAGCTTACAATAGAGTCCAAATAGTAAACACCATCACAGTCCAGTAAAGAAAGAAGAATAGATAACACGTATTTCAACACTGTTGCCAATTTTATAATTGGAACAACACGAGAGCGGAGTAGATAACAAGTATTGGTTTAGCTCATTATTTCAATATAAGTACTACTTTTTTTTATATAAACTGCATTTTATTTTAATCGAGAAAACACAAATTTATTTGTATTCTTCTAACAAAAACGTAGAAAATGTAATTGTAGTAAAAACTTTTCTATAATGAAAAAAATTGAAAATGTTACTATTAATAAAAAATTATATCGTCACATTTCCGACAATGGCTTGAAAATTAATCCAAGATCTCGTTCGGTCTTAAAATTTTCGGCTTTTAATGTATCTTGAAAGCCTTACAGCATTTACGATTTATGCGTAATATTTTCAAAGTGTTTCATAAAAACTTTTTTAGAATACATTAGAAGGATCTGCAGCCGCCAACTTTTGCGCTCGAGAGGGTAGCAGATTCACATTTAGAAGTCTTTAACATAAGCCTCCGGGTGAATCGATTATTTCCTAAAGAAATATTATAAAGCACTAAAACTTAAAGAAAATTATTCTCAAAAAGACTACAGTACTATACAGTCACTTACTTGAAAACAGTAGGTACATAAATGTCAACGTGTTGGAAGTTGTAACTGCTATTAGAATAAAGGCTTAACATAGTATCTATGTTGCTTACTTATCTTTGTATAAGAAAAAAATAACATTTCTACGAATAAGATACAATAGTTATTTATTTAACAAGTGAGCTAAGTTGTTTTTTGTGAAGTGTTAACTTTAAAACCCGAGCTAGCGAAGTAGTCTAGAATTGAATCACGATCGTAGCAGTGATTCTAATATAGACTACTGAGCACAGCGAGGGATTTAAAGGCACGAGATCTAACATAATTTGCTCACGTGTGAAACATACAACTTTTCACCTCAACCAGTGCGAAAAAATAAGCTTTGGCAAGGTACACACTGAAGGCCATATTAAGCAATAACATTATTCTAATTTACAAATACTCCGCTCCTATTTAAAAATAAAAAATAGGCAGGTAATTATTATTCTTTTCAACATTAGCCCTTTTCGAAAGTCGCCAATTCCTATGCTTTAAGATATTTTTCACGTGACTTCTCTGGTTAAAAGCTTAGTTCAGCATAAGACACTTGTTGTCTTAGCTCTTCTGGTGTTATAGAAATATCTTCGTAAATCGAGTCACTCATTTTTCCAAAATAATACAATATGTGCGTAATTAAACAATCTAAGGCTTAAATAGTTTAGCGCCTTTTTTTTCAGAAATATACTCTATGACACTTTTATCGAAAACAAAGCATATTGTTTTTTGATATTAACGCTATTAATCATTAGTAGGTATTTTTGATCATAAATATTAAGCACGTCAACAACAATAAAAAAAATGCTATTTTCTTGTTTTTTATGTTGTGCTTGTGCTTTATATTTCATGTTTTTTTATGTTTGTAATGGAAAGTGTCCTTTTATGATAGGGAGGGCATTTTCCAATATTTTAATTGGACGCTGTAAGAGAAAGGGAGAAAAGAAATGCCATCGCTGAGTTTCTTGCCGGTTCTTCTCAGTGCAAGGTCTCCCGCCCTGTAGACTTACGAACCGATGGCGTAGTGACATTCATAAGTGCTCAATTATTGTAGCCTAAACTGAATAAATTAAATTGAATTTGAATTTGAATTTGTTTAATCTCTCGTGTTCTAAAAACCTGAAAAAAATCACAATTATAGAACTGAATACAATTTTCAACATTTTTTTTTTAAACAAAATTGGTTTACTAGTTTTTTTAGATATCTATACTTATATTATATAGCTGAGGGTTTTTTGGTTGCACGTTAAACTCATCATCTCTAATCTCATGACTACCAGTTTGCATTTGCAATTCTTAAAAAAGGTAAAAGGTTATTTAGAATAACGCTACGACTAGACTTGCAACGAATAGTATATTCGGCCACACGCCGAAAACCGAATATTCTGCGAGCTTCCTGGCCGAAGTAATCGGCAAAAGTAATCAGCCAGCGCGTGACCTTTCTTCCACGCCGCACTTTCGTTTTGGACATGTTTTGTTTGGTGCACATTGCAAAATATGAACACATTTGTGCGCTCTTCGGTTTGATTTGTTTACTTTAAAAGTTAAATTGTGGAAAAAAGTAAAATAAGTTAGTAAGTAAGTAATCAATTATGGCCTCTTAAAAGGACTCGTCTAAAGTTCGGCAGTTGATTCTTTTATTGATTAAAAGAAAATACATTAAAAAAACATTTCTGAAGTATTCGATATTCGCCCGAACAGTAACTGGATATTCGGTATTCGGCAGGAAAGGATGAATGTAGCCGAATAGGCCGAATATAGAATAGTAGCTAAATATTCGTTGCAAACCCAGCTACGATCCATAGGAGCTGAGCAGAAACAAAAAAGCCTAATCGAAAACGAAGAAAGAACGTGGGGGAGCGGTGTGAAACGGGTAATAGCAACAACGGTAAATATTAGAAGATCAGAACAACATCTGCTAGGTCAGTGCATCTGCAATAATTCTTCAGTATACAAAACCTTAACTTAATGTTCAAAACGCATTAAGCGGGGTTTTTTTTTTCATTAAGCGTTCTGTAAGAAAATATTAATTACAAAAACTAGAGAAAAATTCAAAATTTAAAACAGAACTTGCTCTGAAAAATTTTTGAAGTGAAAACTTCTTTAGCGGCGTTGTGCACTTTTTTTGGTATGGGTAAAAAATGTTAAACTCGCGTCAGGTTACGTGTCCTGATCGAGAATTCATAGAAAATTTGTATGACGGAACTCGCGTCAGATTTATTTACATTAGGTTAGTTTTAGGTAAAAAATGATAAACTCGCGTCAGACTGATCGTCAGACGGAAATCATAATGCAACGCCATAAAAATTCGCAAGACGGAAACCATAATGCCACGCCTATTATAATTTTGAAGTGAAAACGTCTTTAGCGGCGTTGTGCACTTTTTTGTGATGGGTAAAAAATAATAAACTCTATAGGACGAATAAAAAGTAAGAGGAAATTGGATTGATGAATTTTGGGTGATTGAATAAATAAACAATCTTTATTTATCATGTTAGATTGTGCCAAAAAATAGTCAAAAGTTAGAGCAGTTCTAGACGTGTGGATAGAGAGCCAGTTCCATAGTAGTAGTGGCATAGTAATATATTACGTTCAATATAGCTTATTACATTATTGAGAAATATAGGTAGGATATTGCTCAAAAATATACAATGGGTCAAGACATGTCTTGTGACATATATGGGTGTTAAGCGCGAATTGTGTTTTAAGGACATTGGTTCTTTACAATTAAATATGACGTATGAGTTGTCTTGTAACGTATTTGAATGTTAAGCGCGAATCGTGTGTAAAGCTTTTCACTTCTGCCGGCACTCCCGGAGTGCAACCCGTTTTTTTTTTCATACCACTAAGGTGGCAAACAAGCATAAGCTCCGCCTAAGAGTTAACAGTCACACCAGCGGTAATAGTTACAAGTATGTAATTTTCTGGGGCTAGTCACAACATTGAACTTCCTATAAAAGTAATGATAGTTCTTTAAGACATAGGTACTTGAACAACTACCCAAACATCAATATTTCAGCATCCTATATAAAAGCTGAATTTCTAAAGGAAACTTTCAAACTTACATTGACAACCCGGACACATTCCGGTAAACTTTCAGTCGAACGTTCTCGAACTTTGTGTCGTTAACTTATACTATTCATTGTTGGCAGCCTTTGAGAATATACGAATTTAAATAAAACAAAATTCTCAAGAGTCTTTGTAATAGTTCTTACAGACATCTTTTTTCAGTACTTGTTTTTGAACAGTGGGTAGGTAATGTTGAATATCTAAGTAAAGGCCGATGCTTTTATTGTATTAAAAATATTTATATTGTGGGGGGACGTGCAATGCGGCAGCTACTCAAAATAACAACAAATTTCTACTGCTCAAAATACAAGAAAACAGCACCTGAAAAAAATAGGAAGGTATATTCAGGACTTCTGAACTTTGTCATCGAACATCGAAGGTGCACTTGCAAGAATAGATTTTCAGAATTTGAAAACTTTATGGTCATGTGATAGTATATTTTGAGCAATGGAAATACGATTGGTTTTGAAAACTTCGTTGTTGGAAGTTCAAAACATTGACCAAACAACGAAAGAGCCAAACGTATTTCAAAGTTTGCTCTTTTATATGAAATAAGTAGTTGAATATTTTTTTGTTTTTATCCTCTAATCATTCTCATTGAAAACATTTTGTTCTTGATTATAATGGAGTTATGTAAATAAGTAAAAAACACGTTCTTATTAGTCAGAATTCCGTAGATAAAAAAAATTTAAGCACATGAAGCGCCACAAGAACTCACTTGCGTGGTAGAAGAAAGGATAGCTTCTTACTCGCCAGCCACATGATAGAATTGCAAAAAAATTTTAGTTCAACTCTGGTTTTCCTGGTTCCATCCTTACCAAATTAAAATGGGACTATTCCGTAGGGGAACATTTCCATTTATGTGAAACCTGTTAAAATCGGTTCACAAACCCAACATGCACACGAATTGAAACCCTCCGCGTTTTTTTATAGTTTTATGTACTTTGCGCGTCAGGAAATTCGTTTTCCTTGCCACTTCAATTCAAATCTTTTAGTATGAGCAATGTGCTTGAAAATAATAATAAATATTTTTGGACATTATACACAGCGCCATCTGATCCCTGTGTAAATACGTATACACTATACATATGTCGCAGGCAAATCGTATAATTCACCGTTTTACAATATGCCTAGGCAGATCGTAAAGTATGGAATATAATTTATCATATAACTGGACAGATTATTATATGAAGCTTGGATGGAACACTCCGCTCGCTCCGCATCTACGTTTACAAAAGAGAAACTGAACCTTACCTATCATACATGACTTATACAGTACGATTTCTGTTCCTTTCGTTTCCATACTTTACGATCTGCCTAGGCATATTGTAAAACAGCGCATTATATGATTTGCCTGCGACACATATACTGTTATCATGCAACATAGGTGTTGTCATTTCTTGTAACATGAAGGCACGAGTCAGACGCTATGCTTCCTTCTACCATGCAAGTGAGTCCTTAGACGATGTATTGAAATGTTTGTTTATACGTTGTGCGCCACGTAAGTAGCTGCCTGGAAGAGGCGCTACTTTTTCGCGTTCACGTTGTGTGCAAATAGTGGATTTTGTGTGTGCAGAGAAAGAGCACGTATGGTGGAGACGGACGCTGCTTTTGGTAAGTCTGTGGCCATGAAGGTCACAGCTATCAACCCAGCCATGCCTCGCCAGTTTGCATCGCACTAGGCGAAGTGCCGAACCTAACTCCTAACTAACCTCAAATTATTCCAGCCATAAAACAAACGTTCTCCGTCTTACCTCAGGCACTTCGCGAAAGTTTATGACAGATTATATATATATATATATATATATATTTCCTGTCACTTAAACACCACGGTCTCTTTGCCCAGTTTCATAAAGGCCGACCCTATGCCAGCCCTCTCCTCCCATAACACCCCGTCTATGGAGGAAGTTATGAAAATAATTATAAATGCAGGTCAGCTGAGGTCCTTGCTGGTCCGCTTGCGAGACCCCTCTCTTCATATAAAATTAACACGAAATATGCGATATAGCTATATTATAAAATCAGGAAAGTCATCAAATCTCCCCCGTGCCTATCGTAAATTTCTAATGTCCTAAACAGGACAATAGAATTACGATTGGGATGGCGAAAGCTCTCTCGACCGGTAGATAGTAGTAGTAAGTAATTTGTTCTAGCGATTTTAACGCGAGGCACCTCATTGGGATATAGTGGCAGATGTACAACGGCAATTTCGCTCGAAAACCGCATATCGACGTAGAGTTTAGCCGTTTGGCACAAAGGTACTTTAAGGCAAAACAATAATTTTGAGTCGCAGTTCCTCAAAATATTTCCCTTTGTTATGGTGTCATCAATTTTTTGTATGGGATTTAAAAAAAAAAATTCAGAAACTCATCGTGTGTGGTATCAAATAAAAGGGCTTGATGAGCCGGTTCTAAAAATATACCACACTATTACCTTTGGGCTACTTTTTTTCTTGAAATCCAAAAAGTATTTTCAAAATATACCAAGTTTGGGCCCCTCCAGGTAGAAGACGGCTTTGTATTTTTCTCTAATATATACCTTAAATGATATTTTATATCCTCATTTTTGACTCCCTGAAAGCATTTTGGAAAATATTAAAATTTAGTATTTTTTTTGAATTTTTGAATATTGCAATTTGAGACGGTTCCTTAAACTTCAGATCTTTATGACACTTATGTGAACTGTACTGTCCCCTGCTGCTTCTGTTTACTGGTGTTATTTAAGTGTATTTATAAATTTAAAAAAAAATATTAAATTTTAATATTTTCCAAATTTCTTTTAGGGAGTTAAAAATGAGGATATAAACTGTCATTTAAGGTATATATTAGAGAAAATACGGCTAAACTCTACATCGATTTGCGGTTTTTTTTGCGTACACCTAGGACTAATAGTCCTAGGGCCAATTCCAATGAAGTTAGTATGTCTGTGTTTATAAGGCTGTCGTAAAATAGCAAAACAAATTGATTACCATATCTTACATTGAAATAAAAGTTTTAATCAAAGCAGTGCCCAAAGATTATGAAATTAATTAATACACTTAGTTCATTTTGTTTTACAAAATTTTATTTGTAGTTTTATCCATGTAGTATTTTTATTACATCGAGAAGCTAACGCTAACTACGACTAAGAGAACTACGTATTTACTAAAACGACGCTCGCCTTCAAGTTTGCCCACAATTCCATTCTGACTTATTGATCTATGACTCCTCTTGACACAAGACATAGCGCTTTATCTGTCCCTATCACGCTGCAGATTCAATACAGCTCCCATCATATCTTCTATCCTTTTCCAATCATAATGTAAATCATCAATAAAAATGACGTATTAAAAGTAATTTATTTAAAAAAATTTAAATATGACGTAATTTTATGTACTTTCGTGTGTAACTTCTTCAGCCTTTTTTATTTTATTACCATAATGTTTGCACTTCCCAAAAACACAACTTGGCATTTTAAAATTCGTTTAAGGCTTGTCCATCGGCAACGAATTTCAGAGCTCTTTTCTATAAGCCGCTCCACCCTCATGTAAACATCGCGCCCCCAAGTAAAATGCTTCGTTTATTTATAATAATTTATAAAAATAAATTCAAAAAAAAAATTGTATGAGAGAACCTAAAACTTTCTCTGTCGTGAATTTTCTTAACAATGGAAAGAAGCGAAATTCGTGCGGTGATAAAGTTTTACGTTTTAAAAGAAAAAACCATATTAAAGCCAAGCTAGATAGTGTTTTAGGTAATTCTGCTCCTTCATTGAGTACAATTCACACCCTGGGTAACTGATTTTAAACGAAGAAGACTGTAGCCTTACCTTAACTTGAGCTGCGAAGAAGCCCACAGGTCTGGCCGTCCAAATGAAGTCAAGACAAATTTAATATTAAGTTAAAACTCTTAATATTTAAAAACTTAAAAATATTACACTAGGTAGGGTTACAGTAATTTTATAATTTTATACCTTACTCTATCCATACAAATACACTTTCACTGATGCATTTATTTTTATAGAACTTCCAGATATATCTAGGTTATAATGTTTATGTCTGCATAGCTAAGTATGTCTGTTGGTATAGCTTGTGTGTGTGTGTGTGGGTGTGTCTTCTGAAGTTTTATAGACATGTGTAGTTGAGAATCTGTTATGCTTAAAAAACATTACCTTTGTGTTCTTTCTAATGCAATTAGGTTTGATTTGTTGCATCCACCCCAAGAACTTACCCAGTAACTCAGCAGTGATTGGCATAGTGCATTATATGTTGATATTAGCTGTTTTCTGTCACAAACATGTCTCAGGGTTTAAAATATATATATTAACTTCCTGATTCGGTTTGACAGTAGCAGTGTATGTTCTTTCCAGCTTACGTTTTTATCTATTATAATACCAAGATATTTGAGTGAAGAAGTATGTGTGATAAGTGGACAGTTACAGGTTTTATTGCGTTCAGGACATCATACATGAGCTTTAATGTTTATAGTACTCTGTGTAGGCTGCGAATACGGTCTTATGCTAAATGTAATGAACTTAGTTTTCTCAGTATTTAGGGTCAGCAGGTTATTTTCTAGCCATTTGTTAACGTTATCGAAGCCCTTTCTAGCAACTGAACTAACGTCTTCCCAAGTGTTTCCCTTGAACAAAAGAACCGTGTCATCTGCAAATGTTATTACATGTCCGTCTTGAAGAGATATTTGACACAAATCATTTATACACATTAAAACAGTGTCGGCCCTAGAATACCTAGAATCTCCTATTTTAACTACTTGTTTTCTATTTGTTAGATAGTCACTTAGGAGTTTGTGTTAGGTTCCACGTATACCGTAGACATCAAGTTTGTCTAAAAGCAGTGGTATAGAGACAGTGTCGAACGCTTTAGCTAGGTCCAGAAATATGCCAAGACTTTTAGTATTAGTGATTGTTTTACAAAGATTTTCTAGTGCATCTTATGTTGATTTAAATTTTCTGACACCATATTGATTAGTCGATAGTAGATTATTCGCTTCTAGATAATGTACTAGTTGGTTTTTTATTATTTTTTCAAAGATTTTTGAGAGGGTGGGTAGAAGTGATATTGGCCTGCAGTTTTCGACACTGTCTCTGCTTCCTGCTTTGTATACTGGGATAATTATAGACCTTTTTAACGAGTTAGGAAAGATTCCATGCTCAAAAATCTGTTGCAGAGAGTAGCTATAGGTGCAGATAAAATATCTATACCAAGCTTTAATAATTTTGATGGAATGCCATACCATCCACTTGACTCGTTATTTTCAAGCGATCTTATTATAAGCTTGATTTCGTCTTCGTCGGTCGGTAGTAATACATAAGAATTCATGCAACGGTTATTAAATAATCTTTTCCTGTACGTGTTTCTTTCATTTTCCTTGCTATTCAACAGTATGTTATTGGCTAATTTAGTTCCTACATTTGTAAAATATAAATTTATGTAATTTAGGGATTCCAGTGAGCTAGGCTGTAGGTTTAGTAGTTCAGTATTTGGTATTTTTTCACTTTTTAGATAACAAATTTGTTTAACACTTTCCCACTGTTTCTTTATGTTGTTTTTATTTTTTTGTAGTTCAGTTTTAAAATAGTCATTCTTAAGATTTCTTAATATTTTATTACAGGTGTTTCTATATCTTAAGTAGGTAATGTTTAGTATTGTGTTTTCCGGATCTTTTTATCTTTTTTTTGTTTCCTGCTTTGGTATTTTTAATTAATAATAATTTTAAAAACATTAACTTTCAAAATGACTTCAAACGTAGAAGACGTATTTTCAGTTTCAGAAACAGTAGGAACTTTTCGAAGATTAGGTATCAAAAGGAGAAGACATTTACCTACCCGACCCTACCCTCGCGGAGGTATGGGGAAGTGGGGCAGATTCATACAAGGGGCACCGTCATACACTAGATATATCTGAAGTTAAGCTCACATCAACAGAATGACTTATACGTGTATGCGTAGCTTACGTATGTGTGTGGTTGCTCACGGAGTTTGAGAGCAGTCGGTGTGAAATGCGCGTCGGAGTGACACGGTACGGCCAGGCGTATGTTATTTTATAACCTCACTTTTGACGTCTTTTTTTAATTAAACAACTTTCTAGATTATTTAGTTCTATTTTATTTAAAAGATAATAGGGTCAAGTTTATGGATAAATCTAGTAATAATATTATATATGCTTGCCCTTTTGCCCGCAATATTTTGCTTTCATTTTCTTGTGATGGGGTAGGTTCATATAGAGGTATACGGGGCACATTCATATAGTATGAATGTACCCCATTTTTTATTTTAGTTTGTATAAATTGAAGTTATACCATAATTTTGTTTGGCAGAACGATTATGGTCAGAGCATACAAGAAAAAGGGAACTAGAAGTGGAGAGGTGGACGAAGAGGCAATGTCAAAAGCTATCGATGAAGTTTTGGAAAACAAACTCTCTTTTCGGAAATCAGAAGCCAAATATGGAGCTAATGCACAAACGCTACAAAGCCGCATCAAAAAATTACGCAAAACACAAGATATCGGTAGCGACAGTGAAACGAGAAGTGATAGTCTAAGAGAAAGTTCCGCTTCACTTTTCGACATGCTTGAAGAAAACGAATAAGAAGAAGATCATGAAGTGCCTGTTGACCCTGAGAATTTGAAAAAAGAAGTCAATTATTTACTATGGTGGACAAATCATCAAACACTACAGTTTGACAGAAGTAATGGTTTCATTTTTGAGAAAGAAGCCAGGATCTTCAATGAATTTTGTCTTTTGAGACGTCAAAGATGAAGGATCAGTATCAGATGTAGTTTTGACATTGACATCCTAAATCAGCTAAGACAGCTAGGATCTCCGACATTTTTAGTTTTAACAAAGATCTTTTTATAACGACATTAATAAACTTGTTGTAAAGATAATTCTCTTTAAGTTAATTCGTTTTTAACATTTAAGATTCCTCGTGATGATTGTGATAATTTTTGAAATTGTTGATTATTGATAGTACTACTAAATAAGAAGTAAGCAATAGGATGTTGATATTTAAATAGTGATGTAACTGATCAGAAAGACTGTTAGGTTAAGTTAGTTCCCTCGGTGCCATAAAAAGAAAAACTAACTATATTAATTATTCTTTTTTTATAATATGATTAAGTGAGTATTATTTTTTCATAGAGACTAATATTGATTTTGTATTCATGAATGTCGTATTTTAATACTTCAATTTTGATAAATAAATAAACATTTCATGCACAACTTGTGTATTTTTTCACATGTATGAATCTGCCCCACAGCCTGTATGAAAGTGCCCCGCATGTGGGGTGCATTCATACGTTTTTATTTTTTCTTTAAGGTGTTACAAAAAGCTGTACAAGGGTATTTACACAAATTTAAGTTTTTGATATAAAGTCAAATAGTAAGACTATTGATTATTGATAAATGATATAGATATCGATATCTTATAGAATGCTCTCGGCATTCTATAAGACGAAAAATAAAAACTGTATGAAGCTGCCCCACCTTCCCCTAAATGTTGAAATGTTTTCCGTCGATCGACGAAAGCAAAAACATTGTTTCCATGGAAAAAAACAAAGTTTTAACAACAAAACGATGTTTTGTGTACATGTTGATCTGTAATGTTTTGGCAAAACACGAGCAGGAAACCTGTCTAAAAGGGGGCGGGGCACAATCGTTAATTTCGTTCGTATATATGATCTGTGGTAATCAAATTTACTCTGTGGTGGAGTGCGGATTTTAACCATGGAGAAGTGTTTTGGCTTTTTTATTTTTTAAATTTAATCTTGTAGGATTCGACTTCAAATTTCAGCAGATTTTACGAAGATCTGTGTTTGAATCGAAGACTCATATAGGAGGAAATGAAAACAATAATGCGCTTGTGCACTCATTCGTTTCCGAGAAATAAGAATTCGGAAAAAAGAAGTTCCGTCATAGCCTCCATAGTAAATGTATGGCCGCTTGTGCACTGAGTCGTACCTATTCGTTATTTTCACGTCAGTAATCAAAAGACACGTATAGGATTTTAAAGGCAGAAACCGCGATCAAAATTATTAATCCCGCATTAAATAATTGATGTAAAGCTTACTTTTTATGTGTTGTTGCTTAACCAAAAACTGGCAAAAATATTATCCTGGCCCTGGTCTAAAATTTTACGATCTATTACTTTAAAGATGGTTGGTTGGTAATTCACGACTTACGAAGCAAAATAATTCATATCGATAAAGTATTGTATCGGATAGGATGGACAATGTTCTCCCGATTACGACAAAAACTTAGTGAAATGTACGCACGGCACGGTTTCTTCTGGGGGCCGTTCAAAAACCGACTGAATCGAGTAGACTCAAACCGTTCAAAAACTAACTGAGTTTCAACTCGATGCCGTTTAAAAACGTGTAGAGTTGCTACCATACTGTTGACTCAAGTTTGACCGGTTTGACGGAGTTGTCGGCCATATTTTATTAAAACAATATTTCTGAATTAAGAAAATCGAAATTATTTTATAACTAATATTTTTTGTTTTATAATACCTACTTTTTGATACTTATTTTTGGAGTGTTTTAAACTTGAAGAATTAAACAAAAGTTTTTTTAGCGTTTCCACTACACTATAAGGTTTTAGTTTTTCCTTAGATTCTTTAACTTGTTTAATCATTCTAAATTCCTTAAAAATTCAGGACGTAAAGTTTAGTTGTTTAGAAACAAGTTATAAAACCAAACAATAGAATCAAGAGCGTTAAGAGTGTGAGTAACAAAGAGCACTCAATGTTACCACTACAAAGAGGAAAACAATGTTAAAAATAATGAATTAATGGATAAATAAAAAACAAAATAATAATAATAAGTTTGAAAAAATAAAAATAAACCAAAGAATTCAGCAAGTACCTAGTTTGTGAAAACTTAATTGAAAAAATCAAGATCGTAATTGATATCTTGTTCGAACTCGAATATTGTCAAAAGAAAACTAAAACTTCAATTGAACGTTAGCGTTCTCTTGGCCCTACATTGGTTTCTATTTAAAATGTGTTTTAACATGGTCCTTAAAATGGGAAAAAATCCTAAAACTAGAAACATTGATACAACTTGACAGATGCAACTCAGCTAGCCGTTTAAAAACTTGAGGCACAGCGTAATAATTATTAACAGTGAGGTAACTCGACTGTCTAGACAGTACAACGATGTGCTGCGGCGCGGTCGAGGGCGGGAACACCCCAAATCAAGTAATTTAATAACAAATAAAAAGGTATGTTTAGAATAATATGTTTGCGCTGATTCGACATTGTCTATTTATTTACTGCTTACACATTGTTAAAATCCCACTAAAAACATATTCAAAAAGAGGTCAAAAATACCGGCCAAATGCCGTGTTAGGAAGGTTTTACTCAAGTTATTCGTTTTTGAACGCCACTTTGGAATCATCCAGAGCTAAAATTTGTGTCTAAAAGAGTAATTCTTGTTTAATGTGAGACAATTATTTAATAAAAAAATTTATATTATAATAATTAAAAATATATTGTGATATCGTTATTTCATAATTATCACTAAACGCCCTCGTTGTATATCTATTAAATAACAGAGGATGTGTACAGAACTGTTTCATTCTGCGGCGTCTTCAAATTTATAATAACAGAGCGAACGCTGACGACGATTCAATACAAATTTATTTATTCAAATTAGGACTTTACAATCACTTTTGAATCGTCAAAGTTATGAAATATTATGAAATACTATTACAAAGACACATCTACATGTGCTCTTGGCCTACGAAATACGAACGAGAAAATCGCGAATCATAGCTAGGAAGTGCACAAGCGGCACTCGTGATTATCCGAATCGTTTTTTCGCGTCCCGTCAAAATCACGAAAACGAATCTAATACGAATCAGTGCTCAACCGGACATAAGCAAGTAACGGCAAGCAAAATTAGTTATTGCTCCCGACGTAACGATGATTTTTGGTGCCATTATTGGCGTCATAGTATATTTGTGATAGGCTATTTGGATTTAATTTCCACCAGCCATCCAGAGCTTCTAATGAGACCTCCACAATTAAAAAAAAAAAATTGTCAACAACAACATCTCACGTTAATATTTTCGTTATTTTCCATTTTTCTGGGATAGGAAGGGTTAATTAAGTCTTTGTGGCTTTGAGTGCAATGAAGTGGAATAAAGAAAACATATTACATTTTATAAGTTTAATCAGAGAAAGACCTGTGATCTGGGATTCTCAATCACCGGAACACAAAAGTAAGCAGAAGCGTCAGGACGCCGCGGAAGAAGTGGCAATGTTGATGGGAGTAACAGCAAAAGAGGTTAATGCGAAATGGTGTGTATTACGTAATCAATACAGCAGGGAAAAAAGAAGAATGGCAGGTTAATTTCAATTTTTAGTACCTATTTTGTTACAGATCCGGATTGACGATCAGTAGCGATTCTAATCGACGACCTCAGTATCGGTAGGTACTAGTATTAATATTTTGTGGTATCGGTTAATAAAACCAGGTTGGTGGGTTTTAGGGTTCTGTAGTCATGTGGTAAAAACGGAACCCTGTCATGACCACCTGTCGGATTGTACATTGATAACCATCAAATTAAGAGGCTGATTTGGGGAGCGGATTTTTACTGTGGGGCGGGGTGAAGCCAAAGTACATTATAGTTTGACTAATCAATGGTTTTAGATTAAGGGCAGATCGCAGAAGTTTAATTAAAAATGCATTAAAGTTTTTATAGTTAGTCTTGTTTAAAAGTTATTACATTTCAAAGTTAGTAAATCATGTTACTTTGGGTAAATATTTACTACTTGGCAACCCGTCGAATTTGCATTATACAACCCTTTAATACACAAATTAAATATAAAAGTCAGCGGAAAGGAATAGTTTTAAAAAAATAATATTTTGAATAGACTTATACTTGAATACTAGTTAGGTTAGGGGTTTTTCTTTTCCATGCGGAGCGAGGGCCGCACACAGGGGCGTGTGTTTAATACACACCAGTAAATTTAAAGAAAATATCTTAAAAACCGAAACCAAAAAATAATTCCACTGATTTATTAATTCTATTTGGGTACAAGGCGATGCTTCTTGATCCATAAACCCAAATTTGATAGGTTGCCGAGAAGTAAAAAATTACTTTTCTTTGTTACAATAGTTATGCACACAGGCAGCAGGGCAGACTCAACATATTTGATAAACTAGCTTTTCCTGCAGTTTCACCTAAGCTAAATTCTAGAGACATATCTAATTCCTTGCTCATCCCACAGGAACACTTTACCGTGATATAAAAACTAGCCTATGTGTTAATGTCAGCTACCTCTATAACAAATTCCATCAAAATTGGTTCAGCCATTTGAGCATGAAGAAGTAACAAACATACACATTCACAAAGTTAATAAAACATGTTACTTTGTTTTAATAGGCACTGGCAGCGGGGCAGACTCAATATATAAAACAAAATGGTTTGCATACAAAAAAATGGAGTCCATGATGTCATCAAATACACCAATTGGACTGAATTGTCTTGAAATAAAAATAAATAATATTGAAGTAAGCATAATTTTTCTATACATTTTTTAATTTTCCTAGTATGATAGGTATTTATTTTCTCATGATAAAAAGTGCCAGGAACCATTTCTACATTGCTCATAAAATAAAAAAACTAAACTCATCCCATATTATGCCACCATTTCATGGTGATCTTCTTGGCAATTGTGGTAGTTGCTGTAATGTTTCTACTGAAGGTTTTTTTCTGTTGGATGGCATTAGGATCGTTTGAGCGTAATATTTTTGTTCCATATCAAACATTTATAATAATATTTATACAGTGCTTTTAAATAGAAGGAGGTATCAAGCTTTCAGTAGCAATATCAGTATTTAGATACCAAAAATTATGAAATATCAGCGGCCATACAGCCGTTTGCTAAAAGAAAAGACATTTTGTCCTTTAATACCTAATTTCATTGATTTACGCGTTAATGCAAAAAAAAAATATATACTATGTCTATTAAGCCCTAACTTATTTTTGCACGCAAGTTTAAAATGACCTTAACATTTTGCTAAATAGAGTCATATTGCTGTAAGTGTTGAATATCGTAACATTTTCTGAAACGCTTGCCATTCAGCACGTAGGTTTTGTTTTACACAACCTAGCTTTCTTTAATGAACCAACTGATGTAATGTTTTCTACCCCTGATTTGTTAATTGTTTTCTTATTTTACTTTTCTAGGCAATTCAAGTTTTTTAATTGGAATATCCTTGGTGTCGTTTACAATATTTATTTTCTCCTTTTTCTGTCTCTTTTACCTTTCTCTGGTTCATTCATTAAAATATTTGTCCTCTGATCCATAGGATGTCCAATATTCTGAACTTCCAGGTGAAAAATCTTCATTAGAATTATGGTCGAAACTAAAATCTAAGTATTTAAGGCACTGACATTTTAAATGCACTGGTCGTACAATGTTTCTTCTTCTGAATGTTTCTTTTCATTGTCATTAAGTAGTTTTTGCCTTGTAAATGGAAAATTATAATTATTGGTAACACATTTCAACATCATTTGGTTCTTCGCAGCAAATTTATGACTCTTGCGTAACAATAGTAGCTTCAGCGCTTGTAGATGTTATTTGATATTACTATTCAAAATTTTGAGATTGAATAATTAAAGGTGATTGTGGTAACTGTTCATTTGTCTGTCTCTATATAGTCATTTACCTGCTTATTGCTAAAACATGCTTTCATTACAATGTTATGTGGATCCTTCGTTACCAGCACAATATTATTGTTATTGTTATCTAAAATCATTTTAACTTGTACATCAGATATAATAATTCACTTCTGGTTCAGTTATTAATTTATTATTATAATAAGTAGATGTCCCTAGGTGTAGAAACTCTGAAGTGCTAGATTTTATGATTTAACCTGTGAAAAATTGGTGGGATTGAGGAAGATGTACTATTGGGGTACTCACGATGCCAATTTATTGTAATTTTTTTTCAATATATGGTTGTTTCTAACAGTTCATTATTCCTTACTCACATCACTGCCTTCTGTCACACTATTTGTAGTGCCAGTTTTGGTGGTCTGTAAGCTTTTATCTTAACAAGGTCTGAAATAGTAAAAAATAAATATTTATATATATTTATGATATCGAAATATATATAAAAAACCAATTGTCATGCCTTACTCTCGTAAAAACTTAAAAATGGTTCGACTTTTTTTTTTGGTTGTAATTGCCTGGATATTGAGGCGGCTTAAAAAAGTCAGGTGGTACATTAACCTGGTCATCTAGTATATATATATATATATATACATACAAACTACCTTTATATAGTCCTGGTACATACAAAGACACATTTTTTCTGTTAACAAGATATAATAATACAATAAACATAGATATACGAATATTTGTATGTATCTATATATGTGACACTTCATTGTTACAGCAACTAAGCATATATAAAAAATTCAGGTAAGTTTGTTCTAATTTTAATCCATTTTCAAATAGCTGAGTTAAAATACATGATGCATAATTATTATAGATTATAACTTATAATAATCAAATTCCATTTCGTTTCGCTTCATCAAATCTATACCACGTCTGATCATACTTACCTACCTACATAGAAAAATGCACCATATTACAATTACTTAAGGTTGATCGACTTAATACTACATAAAAAATTGTGCTTTACGCTAAAAAAGCACTAATTCATCTAGAGATTGAGTAAACATTGTAAAGCAAACAGTACACGCAATATCATGTTTTAAACAATAAATTACTTGACAATACACATTGTTACCTACACACGTTTAGGAAGAACACGGAAGAATACTTGAATAATGAATCTTCCCTTTATTTACATACTAAACTACTACTACTACCAATAAAAAAATAGATGCTTACCGCAATGATTTACTTTCGTTTTACTCTCTTTCTTTTAGCATGGCATTAAAATAAGACGGCAATAATTATTTAGGACTGCTTAAAATACAATAATATTTTAGTGTGCTAATGAATGTATAGGACAACATAGTCAATTTTATTTGAAGCCTATTGATGTACAGGACGTCCAGAATCGAACAAATAAGTTTTACGTTGATGTAAAGGCCACAAAGAAATAATATTTAATTCATTTTGACGTAAGGGACAGTTAGTAAATATTGTGTATTTTACACTAATCTGATTTGCAATATAATCAGTCGCATTTTAAACTTTTGTTCGATACATCATATTTTTCTTGAAAAAATCATTAATTTTCTATGGCGTATTGGTCATTTTTTGCAAGCTTCGACAATTTAAGGCTTTTATTTTTAGCTTCGACACTATTCGAAAGAGCACAAAAACCTGTATCGGAGTCGCATTTAAAGTTCATTTTGAGTCCCTTACGCCAATTTAGATTACGGTCGATATGTGGAAATTGTGTAGAAAAATAAATCTTATTATTAACTCTCAAGATTATACAAATAAGTTTTTAAATTTTAGAAACAATTTCTATACGCTTCAGGAATTTAGTGACTAGACTTGACTCCCTGGCAGCCTAGTTGGTAGTGTGGCCGACTGCTGCGCTGAGGGTGTGGGTTCGATTCCCGCATTGGACACGCACTTTTGTGATAAAAAAATGTGAATTTATGTATAATATGTATGTATTTACAAAAAAAAAAAGTAATATATCTGTATCTGTTGTCTGGTATCCACAACACAAGCTTTGCTTACTTTTGGGGCCAGACGGCGCTGTGTGTAATGTCCACAAATATTTATTATTGTATTTTAATGATAATTTCAAAAATTAATAGCTATTTTTACATGTGTTTCCCTAAGTGATCAAATTGTTGTTCTTATGTATGTACCTAATACCTACAATATTATACTTACATATGTTAGCCTTTTCTAACCTAGACAATTTTAAATATAACTATTGTTAAACAAACATCCTCATTAATTACAGTTGAGTTAATATTATAAATATATTAAATATTTGCAAGCCAAACTGTGCTAGAATGAATATGTACAGGATAAATATAATTGTTAACACCTACTTTAGTATTAACAATGTTCCGTGCAAATAAAGATTATTCTATTTTCCATTGCCCTGGTATTAATTTCACCAGTATCAAAGTTATCAATATCAAATGTACCATGTGGTGAATATAGATTTTGACTGATCCAATTTGGCCTCAATTAATTAAGTCAGACTACACAGTACACATCCCAATATCACTGGTATTGCAGTATTAATTTTTAATGTCAAAGGTTTTTTGAATACCCAAAAAACAGAATCATCATCTCCTATAGTAACATAATCCATATCTGTATTCCTTCATGGCAAAGGTTCACTAGCGGGAATGCCTAGAGTATCAAAGTGTCTGTATAGATAAATGTGTCAATTCTCCGCCTTCTAAATTCTGCCTTGAATGCCAACATCCAAATATACAAAATTAGAATTGTAGTCAACCAAAGCTAGGAGAACGACACTAAATGTCCTTTTATAATTGTTATCAAGACTTCCGGTATTTGTTGGTGCTTCCAACACATGTTTCCCATCTAATGCACCAATAGCATGAGGAAAATTCCATCGAGAGTCAAAACCTCTTGAAATTGTCTCCCATTCATTTGCAGATGTAGGTACCGGGAAAAAACATTTTTTTTTTACATAATTCAATTCTATTACAGAGTGATGACTCGCTGTTGATGCCATCTTGCACTACAACATCACCTCCACCCTGCTCTCCAACATTACCACCAAGAGTTCAACAAGGAAAGCAAAGAGAGAGTTATTCTGAGAACTCTGTGTATGCCAAAGCAGTTGAGAGTTTAAAAGTTATGATGGAGAAAAATTGGAGTACAGATATTACAAGAGATGATCTTACAAGCTATGGCTTGTACATTGCAGCGCATTTGAGAAAATTCCCAACGTGTTTGCAGAGTAAAGCCAGATTTGAAATAAATAACATTTTGTATAGTTTGGATAAACAAATGGAAAAAGATAATATAGATAGTATTTAATATAGAGTAGCCATGCGTATTCTTTCCTAAACATAAATTTTCTTACAAAATTTGCGGGAGGCGAGGTAACATACAAAACAACTCACACAATGACATTTTTAAATCACATCCCTATAAACTCACACTCAAGAAAATTAGCAACACAGATTTACATGCACACTCGCCACATGCAAATCATCCTACAACTTGGGTGAATTAATATGACACCTGGCCGCCTGAAGTCTATTCAATTAAGAGTGTGCAAAAAAATGGTCAGAGTAATTAAATGGCACCCCCTTGTTTATTACTTTAAAAATAAACAAATTTGATAAACTGGTACAAAAAGTATTTATTATGTTATTCTCTGTTTCTTTAGATAACCCTGTGCCAAAAATTTAGTCACTTCATTGCCTTGTGGTAAAGAACTCTAATCCAATAGGAACTCTCGATCAAGAAAAAAAAGTAATATTTTCTTCATCATCGCCCCCAGCTTCACTTGTTTTAAAAATAAAGTCAACCAATTTCTGCTTTTCTACTTACAGAAACAGTGTTGGGCGATCACTTGGAGAAACAATTACTTCCGTAGGAACTTTCGATCAGGACATTCCTTATCCTTCTTCGTATCTATTGTTATATATGTGCCAAAAATTAAGTTTATTAGATGCTCCGTTACCAAGGTTAAGGAAAAGTGCACTGTGAAATATATTTTTCAATAGTACCTACGATTTTTCGATCGGAATAACAGATATATTATGTGTTTTCTTAGCTGTTTCTGAGTAAACTATCAAGCTAATTGAACACTTCCTAAGACATGTGTGTCTCGTATTATTTGCAGATAAATACAATCCCTTGATCGCGATTAATGTGTCCTAAGTTATTCCACGTCCCTCTATGTTTGTGCCAAAAATCAGGTAGGTGCTGCATTAAGAAAAAACCAACCAACAGACTTTCGCATTTATGTATTTGTTATGAATTATTACGGGTACCTTCTAATACATATAATATTCAGTTAAAAATATAAATCAGAAAAATAGTCTTTAAGGACAGTACCAAGGAACTTAGGTCTTATAAAATAAGGTTATTGGTCTCGGCCCGCATTTATTTCCGAATCGGGTCACATGCCGCCCGCAGGCTGCAGTTGACGACCACTGGTCTAAACGCATCTGATAATTTCAGCGGTGCTATCATGGTTTAAACGAAACGCGTTACGCGTCATTTTTTTTACAGTTCAGTTTATTTTGATTTTTTATATAAATGCGAAAATAAACTTTTTTATTAACTTTCACATTTCATAACTGCCAAAAAGTAGCAAAAAATACTCACATCCCGACATGGGTTTTTGGCAGCAATATTTCGTAGCGAATTCGCTTAAACGAAACGCTAAAAGTCAACATTAGGTTTTGCCGGTCTTGCACTGTTGAATGCTATCAAAAGCTTGAAACGCAAACCGCTAACAATTCCTGCTACGAAGTAGTTAGAATGAACGCCCTAAAGGAGATTCATACTAGAACTCGCATCATTATGTTTAAATATTTTAAACTAAAAATATACAAAAACCACTTGTAAGTAAAATATATATAGTGCTTAAGTGTTTGACCTCTTTTTTGACATTGAATTACAGCACAAACCATTATTTACGTAGCTCTTTACGCATCAAAAACGATTCAGAAAATGACAAAAAATCATATTGGTCTTGTACCTTAAGCAGAGGGGAATTGGGACGCGTCGCGGGTCCAGTGGTTTAGATGGTCTAAGTTTTTGGTGTGGCAAACAAGCTTACGGTCACAGTAGCATATGGACGCTTGAGAAGAATAAGTAAGTTAAGTATAGAGAAGAATATCAAAGATATAGTTTATGTGACAAAAGCATTACACAACCTCCTTACAACAGTCCTACTACCAAAAATCTAACTACCAACACAGATAATGAAACGGACCAAGGAAATCCTTTTTTTTTTAATTTAATAATTAATAAATAAGTATATGTTTTTATCTATTAAAAATGTTAGTTTTTATATATACTCGCCTTTAAATAAAGTCCTTTCATCTTGTTATAAAAGGCCCAGCATAACTCTGGAACTGTTGATTGTTGATATTTGTTGCTTAGAAATCCTAAGATGCATTAAACTTGTGCAAGAATCACAAGTGGCCAAAAACCTTAATGTAATGCCAAGTTGCATTTCTGGTGAGATAACATCACTTCGCAATATTGTGTTTTTTTGCACATCTGCGGGTCTATTCCGTAAAAGATTGCTAACCTTTTTTGAAAAAAATAAGATATACATTGTGGTTCCGCGACAATCGATGAATTTCATACGTTATTTCAAATATGCAAAGTACCTATATCTCATTTCCATGGATTTCAAACGAGAATTATTAGCTGTCATTTTACGGAATCGAGCCGCTGATCCTATATAAAAGAAATCTGTTCCTCAAAATCTCATTCAAAACAACAAAAAGAAATCCTAAACTAAGGTTTGGTTGGGTTAGGTTAGGTCTTCTGTTTCTTTTTGAGACTGAAAATACGGTCTGACTCGAAATCAGTGTCTTCTTGTTAATACCGAATCTACTAAGACTACTGTTTCTAAAACTGACAATACGTCTTCTACAACACATAAAGCATGACACAACACGTGCATTAAACAAAACATGTTTTGTGTAGATGTTATTGTGTTATTTTTAGGCGAAACACGAAGTGGGGACGCGGCTTTCTGGTGCAAGGTACCGAACACATGCATTGCATCAGTTTAACTACACAGAACAAATACCATTGCAACGTGTAAGATAGTTGTCAGATAAAGTATAATAAAAAAAATTGTAAAGTCTGCCTAAAACTCAATGATTGTAATAGTTACTATATTTAAGTTTTTTTTATAGTTAACAATACACATCGTAACTAGAAACAGAATATACATAGTTGACTTAACAATTTTTATTGTACCTACCTACTACTCGTATGAATATGTGGCAAATATTCACCGTTTAATAGATTATAATTATTTATATATTAAGTGTAGCTTTCTACTACATTTCCGCGAATGGGCATTGTTAGGTAAAGATAAGCAGTGACGCATCGCCCTTTCTCGTCGTACGACGGGCTCGCGCCCAGTGTGCAAATGGGTTCTGGAATAGTCGCGGATGACTTCGCACGCATCCGTGTATTACACCCGTGTATTGCGTTGTTAGTGGTGTTTGCTCGCTTTTGAATTTTCGGAAGGACTTCGGAAAAATCAGTTCAAATTGAATCCCGTTTTCGGTTCGTTTGTGTCGACGCGAGGTGAGAAAGAGTGTGTTAGAAGAATGATTTATTAAACTGCACGTGTACCAGTGACATTCTGACGGGTGATTTCGTCGTGTCCTAAGGTTTTTAGGTAAATTTCCGTCCCTTAGAGTAGGCCCTTCGTAGATAACATAAGCACAGACTTGCGCCTAGGTTCCTACCACCAGTTCCGCCGCGACGCAGCCTACCACTACTGCGCTACAAGGTAAGTAATATATTTACACGGATTGTAAAAATTCTTCTGGGATGGTATAGCATGACCTTGGAAACCGTCTGTCATAAAGACCTCATTCATGAAGCAGATATTCCGTATGAATTTTGCAAAATCGCTAAATCTTTTTTATCCTATAGATTCTTACAAATAACTAATTCACTTTCCTTCCCCTACCCTGTAGTAGCCGATGTACCTACCGCAGGGCACCATAATCGCCCCCAGAACTTTGGTACTTATGGACACCTTAATATTATTTTAATACGCTGTAGTAAACAGTTACTAGCAGCGACATCTTTTAATGAATTTGATGACTTACACGAACTTAAAAAGAAGTCGGCCATTATAATTCGTTGTTCGAGAAATTAATCTTATCTATAAAAATATTTTAAATATCGTTAGAAAAAGGAATATTTCATTAAAACATCAAATGTCACTCACCTTGCTAAAAATCAAATGAAACAGATGATTAAATCAGATTTTAAAAAATGCTTTCGGAAAAAAATTTAACGTTATATTGAATGATCTGATTTTTGTAGATGAGATGATTTTTTTATGACTCAACCTTTTGAACATTAAGTTAGAATTTGTAGATACCTACGGACAGCCAAAAATTTGTATACGGTCATATTATGATTCTAGACAGTGACTCCGGCAACGACCATAGAGTAAATAATCACTACAACGATGAAGGTGAAGGCGATTAATTACTGTGTCGGTTGTAACGAAAACTTCTTTCATACTAAACTCTTGGAGGACTGGATACAATGTAAAATTTTGTAAGTTATGATATCATGAAAATTGAATTTCTTGTGAGGACAGGACTTGCTCAAAAGTAATTAACAAACATTTCAATTAATATTTTTTATCTTATAATTTTTTTTGTTGTTTCATTTCTATAGGTCTCTGTTCTCTATGTCCTTAAGTTATTTAGGACAAGTGGAATTTTTATATTTTACCTATTATTTTTTTGAATGGCAAAAATTATTGCATAAATCATTTCACTATATGAAAGACATATAAGTAAATTGGTTATAAAATACCTTTGGACAATCTACAGTCGTTTAAATTTTCGTGTCCATAGGTACAAGACTCTCCCCTACTATATCAGTCAGATAGGGCCTACATTTACATACGCGTGTCCAATATACATATAGTGTAATACAATCATTACGGTCCACGCAAAACAACAGGTCATTCTAAATTAACCGCTCCGAACCATTTATCGGACGCAATCGCGCACAAACCAGGGCTGTAGCTAGAGAGTTGAATCTAAGGTAGGGCAGCGGTGGTTTCATGCACGGGTACGGCGCAATTAATTTTTCTATCTTTCATTATTTTACCCGCTTGTGAGTGAGTACTGTGCCTGTTGTGTGTGAGTAATTAAGGTAGGTTATTGGGTGGGATCGCGGGAAAACAAGGGCAAAATCGTATTAATTTATAGTACAGGAAAACAATTTATATATATATTATACCTTGGTTTATGGAACTTTTAAGGTAGGGCATTAGTATTTCAAGGTAGGGCATTCCCCATCCCACAATGCCCTCCCCCCCCCCTAGCTGGTTGCCAGAGCTCTCTCTTTGAGGATTCGCTGCGCGGACAGCGTAGGACCGACGGTGCTTGTTGCTGTCATTGCTCGGCGTAGACGCGGCATGCTGGTTCGGCGGTCAGGGAGACCTGATGAAACGGCTGACCGCTGGCCGCCCGCAGGTTGAACGGATTCCCGAACCCAAGGATCACTTAATCTCCGCCCTGGGAGGCTGATCCGCCAACCTGTGTAAAGTCTCTGAAGTAGTAGTCGTGCCGGAGAAGGAGACCGGAGTGGACCCAGCTTCTACAACAGAGGGGGATTAGGGGCCCTTCCGCCCGCCGTGCCAGCAACCGTATCATCTGTGTTGAGCTTCGGCAGTCTTAGTACCGCAACTTTTTGTCTTCTAAGCTGTCTGTGCAGTGAATCCTCATCTTTAGTCTAAGTAACTTCAAACAAAATGGCCAGGAACAGAAAAAAGAAAAGAGTTTTTACAGCGGCTACTCCATCCACATATAATGTGGATTTTTGCAACATAAGGGGTATTCACGCAAATCTTAACGCAGTCCATCACCATCTCGAGACTGCGCAGCCAACCATTCTTTTTCTAACGGAGACGCAGATATCCTGCCCGGCCGACACATCATACCTTCGTTATCCCGGCTACAAACTCGAGCACAATTTTTTGAGTCGTGCCGGTGTATGTATGTTCGTCCGGGAGGATATCTGCTGTCGCCGACTTCATAGCCTTGAAGACAGGGACCTGTCGATATTGTGGGTGCGCATAGATCATGGGGGCCACACTCGTATCTATGCGTGCCTATACAGGTCTCATAGCGGTGACACGGACGTAACTCGACTCTTCACGCACCTGAGTTTGACGACTGACACAGTTCTAGAGCAATATCCTACAGCAGAATTAGTTATTTTGGGAGACTTTAACGCCCACCATCGTGAGTGGCTCAGTTCTCGAACCAATAACTATGCAGGGATATCTGCTCATGAATTTGCTCTGACCTATGGATTCTCTCAGCTGGTACTCTCTCCAACGAGAATACCAGATATAGAGGACCATACAAGCTCATTACTGGACCTTCTGCTGACCACACGTCCGGATGGATACTCCGTCTCAGTGGATGCGCCTCTTGGCTCCTCGGACCACTGTCTCGTCCGGACTCAAATGTCATGCACACAACCTGATCCTTCTGGGCCAACTAATTGGCGTCGTGTGTGGCACTATAAGTCGGCAGACTGGGATGGATTGCGAGAATTTTATGCATCGTACCCGTGGAGGCAGATCTGCTATAGCTCAGAAGATCCTGACGTCTGCGCAGCCGCAGTCAGTGAGACAATCCTCGCTGGTATGGAATGTTTCATTCGACCGTGGTTTAATAGGTCTTGCAGAGAAGCTAAAATTCTTAAGCAAACTGCGTATGAGGCTTGGACCACGGCTCGTAATAATAAGGATCCGAATATTTCTGAGTTAAAACGCAAATGAAATGCTGCCTCGAGGTTCAGTAAGAAAGCAACTGCCAGAGCAAAATTCCAATTCATCGGCAAAATAGGTGGGTGACTTGCGAGCTATCCTTCTGGGAGTCGTGCTTTCTGGTCGCTTGCTAAAGCTGCCGAGGGGAACTTCTGCGAGTCGTCATTACCACCACTGCGAAAGACCAATGGTGACTTGGCCCACAGTGCAAAAGAGAAAGCCGATCTATTGGGCAGTCTCTTTGCCTCTAACTCGAATGTGAACGACGAAGGCGCTGTACCACCTACTTTACTGTGGTGCGGTAAGACCATGCCGGAAATCTCTATAACACAGCGCGAGGTCCGGCGGGCGTTGCTTTCCCTAGACGTTCATAAGTCGAGTGGGCCAGACGGCATACCAGCAGTGGTGCTTAAGCAGTGTGCTCCTGAGTTATGTCCTGTACTCACGCGCCTCTTCACGCTTTTCTACCACACTAGGCAATTTCCGTCTTCATGGAAGACTGCGAATGTGCACCCGGTGCCCAAAAAGGGCGATAGATCAGATCCATCGAATTACAGGCCTATCGCTATAACCTCTCTCCTCTCCAAGGTGATGGAGCGTGTGATCAACACACAGCTTTTGAGATACCTAAAAAAACACGACCTGATCAGTGACCGTCAATATGGCTTTCGCCACGGTCGCTCAACTGGTGACCTAGTGTATCTCACACACCGATGGGCACTAGCCATTGAGAGTCAGGGGGAGGCATTGGCATGTAGCCTAGACATAGCGAAGGCGTTCGATCGGGTCTGGCACCGGGGTCTTCTATCGAAGTTGCCTTCTTACGGAGTGCCCGAGGGTTTGTGCAAATGGGTAGCTAGCTTTTTGTCCGGCAGAAGCATACGAGCCGTAGTTGACAGTAGTTGATCTGATAGCATGGACATTAATGCTGGTGTCTCGCAAGGCTCTGTGCTGTCTCTTACGCTGTTTCTATGCATATCAATGGCATATTGTCCATTAACAACAAACATTGCTATGCAGATGACAGTACTGGAGACGCTTATTACACGGGCCGTGCAAGCATCCCACGTTCCGTTGTGGAGGAAAAGCGTGAAGAACTTGTGTCTCAAATCGAGATCGGTCTGTCCAAGGTCTCTGACTGGGGGCGGGAAAACTTGGTGCGATTCAACCCTTCAAAGACACAAGTCTGCGCGTTCACCGCTAAGAAAACCCCATTCACTGTAGTCCCACAATTCCAGAACACTCCCCTCTCCATCTCCAAGAGCATTGGGATCCTTGGCGTTGACATCTCCAGCGATGTTCAGTTCCGAGATCATTTGCTAGACAAGGTAAAGCTGGCGTCCAAAAAACTTGGTGTACTCAACAGAGCGAAGCAGTACTTCACGTCGGGGCAAAGGTTGCTACTTTACAAGTCGCAAGTCCGGCCCCATATGGAGTACCTACTGCTGCCATCTCTGGGCCCTTTTGACTCGGTTCAATGACGGGCTGTGAGAATTGTCGACGATCCCAAACTCACTTGCGGTATCGAGCCCTTAAGTCTGAGGAGAGACTTTGCCTCCCTGTGTGTGTTCTACCGCTTGTACAATGGATTGTGTTCTGAGGAATTGTTCGAAATGATGCCCACGGCTACTTTCTACCATCGCACCGCTCGCCATCGACAGGGAATTCATTCTCACACTTTGGAACCAAAATGGTCGCGTACAGTGCGGTTTCAGAGAAACTTCCTCCCGCGAACCCTTTGGTTGTGGAATGACCTACCTGCCAAGGTTTTCTCTAAGGACTACAGTATGGGGTTCTTCAAAAAAGAAGTTATTAGATTTCTGAAGGGTCGGCAACGCGCGAGTGATGCCCCTAGTATTGCAAGCGTTCATAGGCTACGGTGACCGCTTACCATCAGGCGGACCGTAGGCTTGTTTGCCACCTTAGTGGTTAAAAAAAAAAAAAATAGCTACGGCCCTGGCACATACCTAAAAGATTACGCGACATAAATAAACAAATCGATTATTAAAAAATCTGCAAGTAGGTACCTACATATGGGAAGCAAGCCTTTATAACTTCCATGCGACTTGGTCAGATGAAGAGCAGTAACCTCGCTGTTGGTGAAGTGCTATCGGGATACTGTATAAGCAGTACTGTAGGTATAGGTGTAGAAGTCTCTGAAAGTATCGAGACTGCTGAGGCCGAAATAATTATAAGTTGTGTCTTTCGGTTAATAGCGCCTAAAACGATGTGTTTTATCCTCTCATTAAAAAGCCTTTTAGCTATTATTTTTCTTTTCACGTTTTCGGCCCATTTAAAGGTACTCTTAATATGTCTGTATTTTAATAAAATTTTATCATAGTTGCTTTTTTATTTGGCAATATTATTTTTATAAATATTATTTACCTATTATTATTTCTTTATCATATTATAAATGTTCTGAAACATTGTTATACTTATACATATACGAGTTACGTACCTATACACACTATACAAAAACCGCCACGGTGTTAGAGTTAAGCTTTTGACATATCCTATACCTAAACATTTTAGGTTATTATATTATTTTAATATTAATAAATAAAAAAAAATATTAATAATATAATAAATTGTGTCTAAATAGTTATAAGAGGCATACCTAAACTAAAATAACCAAATACATTATATTCTTAGGCATTAAAAAAAATGAGAATTATTACTTAGCCGTAGATATAATTACTTAAAAAATTAAAAAATTGCACAAATTTCCTTCAGCATTCTCTTAAAATGTTTAATGTAGTAATTTACAACCTTTTATCTCGGAACGGTTTTGCAAAATAGCTGCTCTGATTTTTATTTTTCATTTGCAGAGGGTAGTGATTATTTATTTCTTATTTTCATGTTGTCTAAGTAGGTAGGTATATTATTTTCAAGAATAAACGACTGCTATAGGTAAGTGTTAATTTTTTCCTTTTAACCGACGTTTCATTCCATTTCAACTATAATAAAAAAAAGCGAATAGGTACCTACCTACTGAATTCTGGTTTTTTGGTAATTGTATTAAAATGTATTATAAGTTTTTTAAGACTTACAAACATCAACATCGAAAACTTCAAAATTTGTAAAAATACCTACTTTATTTTTACTACCTTTGGTAAATTGCCCCACAGATATTTCCTATCAAATGGGTGTGTGTGTAATTTGAAAATCTAAAAAATGCAAGTAAAAAAAAAGGTAAAACGAATAAGCTTATGAATGAGCGTCGATAAAAATCTATAATATTAGAAGTTGAACGTCTTTGAAAAAACTTGAAGTAATTACCTACCTACATATAACTGTAGTAATTTTTATTTCAACAAGAACTTGGCTACTTTGACATTACTACTTCTTACGGCAGACATGTTCAAAAAAACCCTGATCCTATTTTTTAACAGTGATGATTTAGTTTTAAGTTACATTATACATAAAACCTTGTATAGGAAACTTGAAATGCAATTATAGCGTGTAGTTTTTTGGCCCAAAATTGTTTCCAAAAAACTTTTTTTAAAGAAGCACCCGTACGCAAAAATGATTAACTAAAAGATGTTTTAGAGTAAGTATAACACACTACAAAATTATATGAAATCGACAATACAATAAAATACATAACAGAGCCGTAGGTAACTGTGCATATATAACTTACCCTTGACTATTTTTAAATATATTTGTATCAAAACTGAAACGACAAACATTGTATATAAAGATTTATAGGTCGATACATTTCAGTACAATCATTTAGTTAAAGTAGGTATAAATCGCGCCACGTAAGTTGAACCTGCGCAGTAACACATTTTTGGTTCGTTAGTACATTCGTCCGTACTGCACCTGCGCAGACGGCCGCCATTTTAGTTCAACTTACGTGGCGCTGATTAAACTTTTACAAAGCCTACGTTCTCGCTAAATCGACGGACAACCCATTGACACTTTCCGTATAAAAGAAGTCCGTAGTCGACTTCCATTTCACTGGCGGGAAAATGGTTTTAGATAAGAATACCTATTGGCACTTTATGCTTCATCTTACAAGACATAACCTTTCTGAAATTTTCGCGACAACTGCTTATTTTGATGCTAAAATAGTGTGCCATAGATTACACTGACCTTTTTTTCTAGCTATTTTTCAATTATACCTACATAAGCGCTTGTACAATATTTTTTTTATATCAAATGACGGGGGAATGCAGGTAAGTATTGTGGATATGTTTCGTAGTTTATTATACAAAACACGAGATGAAAGGGATATAAAAAGCAATTGCAGTTAAGAAACACTTCTCGGCGCCTCGCAGCGGGCTCCATACAAACGAATTTCTCATTTGTTTTTGACATTTACTGATCAATCACTGTGAAATTTCTTAGTCATAATCCCAAGGCGAATACCTATGTCTGTGGTTTTTCCAAAATCTTGTAAAACATTCTATTAACTAGAAAATTGCTGGGATGGTATTAAAATAATTTATACTCAGGTACCTACATTAAACTGCTTTTATTTTATATTTTAGGATAACAGAGCTGAGATGTATTTTGGATGAAAGAATTATTGATTATTGAAACTCCGTTTTATTATTGTTTTTTTCCAATTTAAATGCTTTATTTCTTAAAATAGGATGTCATATCAGTTTTTTGAAGTCAACTGACATAGTTTTGCAGGATTTTATTGTAAAAACTGATACATTTTCCTTTAAATGATTTATTTTCTTAAGCCTTGTGTGAATCAGTTTTTTTTTCTGTACTGACTATGCAGTTGGCTGATGCAGCAATTTTGTGTCTATTTCGAGTATTACGATTAAAATATCGCTTTTCTTTTTAAAACATTCAATATTTCTATGAACATAGAATTCCATAATTTATATAGTAATATCAATATTCTAATGACAAAATACTATACAATTAAAATTAAAACCTAATTAAAAATAAACCTAAATATACTTATAAATCTAAAAATACAGTTATTACAAAACGATATACCTACTAAGAAACTTAAAAGCTAATTTAAAAAAAAAGTGTGTGCCCGCGTCGTAGAGTTCCAATGAGGCAGCCCTCTTGTCGCCAGAAGCAGCTTTTAAGAGCGGTAAAATAGATTTAAAAAACTTATGAGCAGATGAACCCCATGGGCCGAGCGTCTCTACTGCAAACGGCACAAATATGTAATCTGAAAGTAATTTACTATATTTGAGCCGCTTGTTGCGCTCTGCATTTTCGGCAGCCGCCGCGGCTTTTGCACTCTTTTCCCTGAGATAAGATCGTGCCATGGTATCTACGCAAGTGGCATCCCATAATAAAGCTCGGCCGCGCTCCTAGGGAACGAGTTTCATACCATCGGGCCTTTTACCATCATCACGCACTAAACCTACATGTTCTAGAACGGAAGGTACGGTAATGGTGGCAAGGGCCCTTTTGATCACATCGTTAAGTGAGCAGTGATGGGAGAATTTGCCGGCACTTTTTCGTCATGAAAGTCTATGGAGTCCAAACTGATCAACATCGCTACCACACAAGCATCTGTGAGGACAGCATATTGCAACCCCGAGGCGAATACCAACAGCTACTCGGAAGCTGTCACTGTCAAGCAGTGTACGCACATTGCGTGATGGTATGGTGTGAAGCCAATAACCAGATTCTTTTTGCGATACTGCTAGTAAGCGGGCTTTGTCTGAAATATTATTAAAATTTTGATGTAAAAGATTATGAGCACTCTGTACTAGTGGAGTGTCCCAAAGTTTTTGTTCATTTGGTTCCTTTGGTATATCTCCACCGGGACAAAATGTCTTCCACTCTTCTGTAGCTTCTAAAAAAAAAGGTATTTTGATTGTATTTTTCAAAATTTTATTACATAAGCCTTGTACACTGTGTACGGAGGAGAGATAAGCTGGTAACGCTATACTAGAAATTTGCCAATGAAAATTTGAAAATGCCAATGCCACCACAATTAATTGGCAAAGTTACTTGAGACCAAGCGGAATCGGTGAGTGATAAATTTGTTATATATTCAACCGTTTATTTTAGTCTGGCATCCATTTCTTCCAAAATATTGTGAAATTTCCAAATTGGGTTCGAACGAAGAATATATGTAAACTTTGGAACAAAAAGACAGTGTTTTAAAACAGTGAAAGTCACATGAGAATCCAAAATACCTAATCTATTAGAACAATCAGTAATTTTTTTAATTTCAATGTCTAAAAGGGGTTCAATACTTTCTAAAAAAATTGGAGCACCTAGGAGGTAAAGAGATCTTTTATCTAAAATATGAATATTTGGAGGAATGTTTTCAAGCTGTTGAATTATTTCTTTTTTTTCGCAATTTAAGAATCTATCAGAATTAAGTAATTCACATTTTGTAAAATTGAGTTCAAGGTCAATTGTTTTAAATTTTTCAATAATGTTATCAAGATCATTTTTGACTTCTTCAACTTCTTCTTCTTCAAGGACTTAGGCTAGTAACGTCTAGCCTAACTCGGTTTTTTTTTTCATTAATCGAGGAGTTGCCGTTGAAATCCTACACCAATCGAATTTAGGGCGGGTGGAACTGCGGGCAACAGCTAGTATTATATAATGTTTGAGGAGGTACTTTTCAAATATTTAATTATTCCTCTTTAAGTGTTTTTTTTTTTCATAAATTGAGAAAGCTAAAGGTATGAAGCGAAAATTTTAAATTTATTTTATTACTTTCCAACTAGTGTTTATTAAAAATGGTTGCTTTTACAGAGAATTTGGATGCAAATATGGAATAATCGTGTTTTGATCGGGCACAGTAAAATAGTCGATATATTATTATATTATAAAATAATTATTTTTTGATCTTACAGTTTGTGGATACCTAACTCGTATTTTGAAGTAATATCTAAGTGTATAAAAATTATAATAAAATCACCTACCCCCTACCCCAACAACAACATAAATCAACCCCACGCTGTAGTCCTTAGAGCAATCCTTAGCAGGGAGCTCATTCCACAACACAAGCGTTCGCGGGAGGAAGTTTTTCTGAAAGCGCACTGAACGCGACCATTTCGGTTCTAAGGTGTAAGGATGAATACCCTGCTGATGGCGAGCGGTGCGATGGTAGAAAATAGCCGTGGGCAGCATTTCGAACTTTTCTTCAGAACTCATCCCACTTTGATACAAGTAGTACAATAGTCGTATTTTGTACAAACCAAGCAACTTTGCATTGTGCTTTCTATGGGACGAATCATATTTTGTAAACTTCCATTTCAACCACAGACCTACGCTTTTACGGTACGTATCAAAACTTTAGGTTTCAACGTTGCCTAAAAAAAGAATGATTTTTTTTTCGGTAAAACCTGGATTAGTAGACAAGTAGTAGACATTTTAAAAAGTACCTAAACCTTTTTGCAATAAAACGTAGGTATTTCGAAAAATATTTGGCACAAAAAACATATAACGAAATTAACACACCGCACCTATCAAGTCCTACTCCTGTAAAACATGGTTTAATTCTTCGCAGTCAGTTAAAACAAAAACATATGTGTTCCCACTAAAGTACATATTGTTAATGACAATACTGTTTTCTTGGCCGCGATGCAACCAATCATGTTTATAATGTAGAACCTTCTGCAATGTAACTAACGACCGCAGGGACCGTGTAATATGCGATATAAATTCTGACACGAGACACTTACTAAGAACTCGGCAGAACAGAAACTTATGACTGCGAAGACATTTATCTTAACTAACTGAGGGTTGTACGCAAAAATGTTGTCAGTTGATTGATGCATAGCTTCAATCTATCATGTAGTTGTAGGCATACAGTGTGAGGCCTGCTATTAATTAAAGGGTTTAACAAAGGCAAAGGTGCGAATCTAAACTGTCTTTAGCTCTACTGACTTGACTTTTCCCGAGTTAAATATATGTAAACATACGCGACATAAAGGAGTTTTCAATTTTCATTCCACCAAAATAGTTTTGCATTCAGTCAAGAATTTCAAACATTTTGAAAATTTCCCAGTAAACATTTCACTTTGTCAATCGAATTAAATTAACTGTTTTTTTATGAACTAAATTTTATTTAAACAAATTAATGTCAGAATTTAGTTCAAGGCAACGTTAATCAATTAGATATTCTAAGACAGTTAATATTCTTGTATGGATATTATCTATACTTCGTTTGAAACAAAGACAACATTGGTCTTTGATGTAAGATTTTTTGAACCAAAATAATGGTTTTTTATCAATGTCAATCAAATCTTCAGTTGTGGTTAAGAGTATATTGTTTTGAATTAGACGAAATTATATCAAAATTTTATGTATTAAACCTATATCTGATTTATTTTAGACTGAAATTATTGTTTTTGAATTATTGTCAGTTTCTGTAAGAAACCTTAATTATAATTCAGGAATTGATAAGCTCGCATTCGTCTATCGGAAACAATAAGTGAAGTTAAGCAACGTCGGGCTTGGTCAATACCTGGATGGTTGACCGCCAGTGGCACACTTGTCTGAGATCTTCGCGTGTCTTGGAGGGCTAGCTAAATTATCGTTATGGCTGTGTTTTCATATGACACAATCAGTGGCCTTATGGGCTGGCTTGAAAACTCTATACAGTCAAGTAGCCACTAGATCGACAAACGTCCATTAATTCCCATTACGCCAGCGCAGCAGACTTTCGGTATAAGACTCCTCCAGGAAGAGCCCTGCAGTGGAACACACAGAGGCTCAGGCATTAGAAAAATATATTTTAAAGGTAACTAACTATAGATATGTAAATTGTGACGGCAACTATAGTTATAGCAAGATAAAAACCTACTTGCATACATTCTACTGCGAAATTATCTAGTAATTTTGTCATTTAAGACTTTTGAGAAAAAGTTAGGTCAAAAAACGTTACCTTTTATTTTATTCTATGTCCCAAATTTATATAGGTAAATTTTATATCCATGTAAGTCTTTCAGATATTTGTCGCGATAAAAAGCTATTTGTTAACCTGTAAATAGTTATGAAAAGAAGCATACAGAATAACAAGAACCTTTGGTCTAAACGACCGGAAGGGAATTACGATTGTCAAGGTATCCAGGTACCCGCAAAAACAACGAAATCCTCGAAAACAAGCGTCACATTTTCTCGGGATGTGACATTGATAGAGGCACCGAAAAGACTCAGGTCATGTCACAAAAGGTAATTTTTGCGCGGTATTTTTTCGTGTGAATTTTGTATAAATAAAGAAAAGTACAGTTTAGTTTGTAATTTTCCTTCCTTTTTAGGGTTTCTTAGCCAAATGGGAAAAACGGAATGTTCATACTTAGTTTCGTTGCTAGGAATGTCTGTCGGTTGGCCTCGTAATTGTTTTGATGAAGTTTTAAACATGAGTTTAATAAAAAACAAATTGATTTCCATAATAAGTAAAAAATAATCACATTTTCTCCAGATGTGACATTGATAGAGGCATCTTAAACACTCCGGCCATGTCCATGGGCGTAGCGAAGTACAGGTAGCTGCCCCCCTCTAGGTGCCCATAACCTGAAGGAATTGACTCAAAATGAACATGTTTACTATATAAAAATGACATTTTCTATCAGGTCTGCCCTAGCTAAGCCTGCCCCCCCTAATCCAAAAGCTGGCTATGCCCATGGCCATGTCGCAAAAGGTTATTTTGGCGAGGTTTGTTATTGTGTTACTTTAGTATAAATAAAGTAAATTACTATTTCTGGAGTAATTTCATTTTTAGGGTTCCGTACCTCAAAAGGAAAAAACGGAACCCTTATAGGATCACTTTGTTGTCCGTCTGTCTGTCAAGACCCTTTTTCTCAGAAACGCGTAGAGGTATCAAGCTAAAATTTATATCAAATACTCAGGTCCACTGTCCCTTGGATCTGTGAAAAAATCAAACGTCTAAGCCAACGCAATCAAAAGATACAGCCGTTTATGCCGCAAATTTTCGAAACTCGCAAGGGAATCAAAACCTACAGGGTACTTCCCGTGAACTCAGAGTCTTGAAATTTCGTATGAAGCAATGTCTTATAGTACAGATAAAGGGAAATTGAGAAAACCGTAAATTTATAGTAACATCATATAATAAAAATATTTTTAATAATATACAACAACATATAATAAGTTTGCACGGAACCCTCGGTGCGCGAGTTCGACTCCTTAATCTCGTTCCTTAATTTATTTAACGAGATTTATCTCTTTTAACTTTGTAATAATTGTAAATTAATAAAAACATTAAAAATGTTAAATATTATAGATATATTTACGAATTTTATTGTAGGCGTTATCAGACAACAAAACATATAAAGATATAAGTAAACAAACTATTGAAGTAACATTTATTGTTACAATGTCATAAGGTAAAGGGCCACAAGTTTCTGCTAAAATAAGCAACTCAACTTGGGTAGCTTAACACAAAACTACCCGTAGATCTGCCACTGAGAATAGAAGATGATGAGCAAATGCCTAGGTATGTCTTATAAGGACCCTAACATTGAATTAGTTATTGCATTCAGTACGGAGTTAAGTCAAGGAACTTGATAGGCCCAATCCTTTCAAGGAAGGAATACCAGGACGACACTGGGTCAAAGATTTTATTAAAAGAAACCCAAACGTGAGTCCTAGGGTAGGATCTACGAATATTTCTTCATAAATTTGTAATTAAGTAGGTAACCTTACAAGAACACTTAGTTAACTTTAAAACTATATCCCAAAATAGCGGACACGAATTAACGAACTTAGGAACAGAGCCATACTTTATCACGAAATAGGGTTTAAATAAAGGCTCTGTAAGAAAATTTATAAAAAAAAATAATTGTAACTAAAACAATATAATTAATGCATTTAAAAGCTCCCAAGAATCCAATCTTTACTTAACAAAAGCTTTTAGACTGATATTATATTTAAAAAAAAAAAAGGAAAATTCAGAAAGTCGTAAAACCCTTAAGATGCTAAGATATGGGACATTTACCTTATTTGCCAACAATTATTACAGTGCAAAAAACTTTTGTGACCTTTTGCCCTTGGGTGTTTGATCGCAAGTGTTGTTGTAAGTTTACATTTCAATATGGCAACTATAGTCTGTTTTGAAAGTTCAAAATGATTGAATTTGCATTTAGATTTACGTTTAGACCGTAATCTAATCTATTAACTAATCTGTAATAACACAATCGTCATTTATAATCGGGACTAAACGTTAGTTCGTGAGCTGGAACTTGACTACATATTGGAAGATCGTCTGCATAGAGATGGTAGAGGGAAGATAGACGTAAATTTTATTAGATATAATAATAATAAAATATTATTAAAGAGAATATAAAGTTAGGCGACAATAGAAATAAAGACAACAGGCTAGCGGCGCGCCGGCATTGGTATAAAACCAAGTAAAAAAGGATTATCTATCCTGATCCCTTGCCGGCGTGGTAGAAGACATTGCATGGTATCAGTTGATACCGGTTTTAATGTAGTGCAATATTACATTCTTGTTTTGTTTTGGATAGAGTAAGTAGCCGGCGACTCAATTGCTTTTTTAAAAATCAAAACTCAATTGTTTCTATCAGCACACCTACAAACTTATGACGTCACGTCTTGTACGTGAAATGTCGCAATACAGCATAGTAAAATCCGCTAAAATGCGCGATTTTGATACCCCGATCAAAAGCAACTAGCCACTAAAACGCGATGCAGTCGCAAATCGCTAGACGCCGATGCTAATAGTATAGAATCTGCTGAGGCCAACATTATGACAAGTTGTTTACCATTTGGTAAATAGCGCCTAAAACATGTGTTTTTATCCTCTCTTACAAGACACTGAAGAAAATTATTCATTGTTTTTCTTTACGTAGGTGCAGTTATCGAAAATACGATCAGTAGGTAGTACTTGAAATCACAAATCAATTTTCAAATTTAGTTTTTGGCCCACAAAGTGAACTTCTTATATTTCTGGATTCTTATAATTTTCTGGCTATAGCTGCCATTTTATTTGGCTTTTATGTACCTAAGAATTTTTAAAATTACATTATTAATGTACTGCAACAAAATAATATATACTTATTCTGAACGAACACCCTATACCAAAATAAAACTGTAATAAAATTACTTTCAATTTTTTGACACGGAGTTTCCGCTTAGGTTTTGATATATACCTATAATACATGCTGTAAACATGTTTCATGCGAATAACATACTTGTGTCGAACAATTCCTAAAAGAAATAAACTACAATATTCAAAGTACCAAAAAAAAAACCTAATAATTATTTGTTACATGTACTGTACTTAGCCGTAGATAATTACTTAAAAAATTAAAAAAGAGCACAAACTTCTTCCAGCAATCTCTTAAAATGTTGAATGTAGTAATTTAAAACCTTTTATCTCGGTTTTACAAAATGGCCGCTTACTTTTCATCTGCAGGGGCTCGTCATTATTTATTTCTTAGTCGTATATTTTCTTCTTGTCTATACATAATTTCCAAAAATAACAACTGCCATAGAAGTACGCATTTATCTTTTGATTTTCATCAACTAATTTGTGCTCCATGCCATTTGTAATTGTTATTAAATTTTTAGCAAGTGCTGAATTTTGGTTTTCTGTGTCTTTCTGGAATTGTGGTAAAACGCATTGCGTAAGTTAAACGTAAACGTTAAACGAAAAACGTGAGCTTCATGAAAAATCGTCAATTTTATTGTTTATTTATCTCTGTGAAATTCAATTCTAAAAGTGTTTGAAAAATAGTAAAAGATATGAGTAGATATACCTGCTTACCAAATTTCGTCATAGATATGTGTGTGATTTATTTAAAAACCTGAAAAATTTTGGTCACACGCAAACATCTAACTGTTGATTTGAATAAGTGTCGATAAAAATCTATAATCTCTTAAAAATAGTAAAAGTTGTGGGTCTTTGTAAAAACTCGAAATAAATAAGTAAAATTGTAATAGTATTTCAATAAGAACTTGGCTACTTTGACATCTCTACTCTTTACGGCAAACGTGTTCAAAAAACCTGATCCTATTTAGCAGTTATGATTTATATGAGTTACAAAGAAGGTACATAAAACCTTGCAGTAGGCGTAGCCTAGTGAATAGCGTAACGTACTAAATAGCGTAGCGTAGTATATAGTAGCAGGAGGCACCCGTACGCAACAAGAGTATTGCTGACAAGATTTTAGAGTACCTACAGCAAAGTACAAAATTAAATATAATCGACTATACAAGGAACATACAAATGCTAAAATAGGTACATGACTAATCCGTAACTGTGCATTTACACCTTTAACTCACCCTTAACCAGTTGTTTTGATATGTTGTATCAAATCCTAAACAATAAACATTGTACATAATAAACATTTATAGGTCGATATATTTCAGGAGAATCATTTTAGTTACAAGTATGTACTCTTACATAGCCTACGTTCTCGTTAAATGGACGGACACCCTATTTACATTTCCCGTATAAAAGAAGTCCATAGTTGACTTCCATTTCGATGGCGGGAAATGGTTTTAGATAGAATACTTATTGGCAGTTTGTATTTCATGTTACAAGATATCAACACATGACCTTTCTGAATAGTCTTTAAAACCTTTGCGACAGCAGCTTACTCTGATGCTAAGCTTTATTTTATTGGGCTAACTCCAAATAAAGATTACACAATCTCATTTATTTTATTCATTCACTGTTTTTTATGTATACCTATGTAAGTAACTTATAGTACCTCTGTATGACACCACACTTTTTACGTCATGTAACTTTGTGATTTCAGAAAAGCGCACTCTGTATTCAATCTATTACAACATTTTGATAAAGCAGCCTCTGTGATAAGCTTTCCTGTGCTTCGAATGGTTATGGTAAGAGCATTAGTTACTAGGTAAATAGACAGATGGCACTAGCAGTTTAAGTCGCTAGTGTTGCGAAAAAATTCTTTTTTTACTTTTTTTATTTTATAGTTTTTAGTGATAATTTAATTGAATATTTTTATAGTTTATTGCCCAAGTTTCATAAGTTGGGTGAAAAGAACTTGGAGAACGATATTATGTTCAATATAAATTAGTAATTAAATTTTCACTTAATTTTTCACGTTCCACTCTAGTGTCCACCTTTAGGTGCACTTCTTGCATATGCCGAGAGGTGATCACATCAAAATGAACATCAAATTCGTGATCTGCGACCCTCAAAACCCCCGGATACCCAATTTGAAGATTTTTAACCTCCACCTCTAGGTTGTACCCCTGGTACAACTCTGGGAGGGTGTCGTTGGTCAAAATAACTGTGGAATATTGTATTGTCATCCGAGCTTAGTAAGTATGCAAAATTTCATCGAAGGGTGATAACAGGAAGTATGTTAAATTAAGCTTGCAAGATTCCACCACAAGATGGAAGGAAAAAAAAAAGGGAAAAAGGAATCATTGTAAGTTAAACAAAAGCAAGTAAAAAATGCGCAGATTGCCGCAAAAGTGCTCGAAACGCGGTGAAGAAATGTTGTCACTACGCGTTTTACAGATAAAGGGGTATTTTATTTTTACCAACATGTATGATTTTATTGAATTTAAAGGCCTATAATCCCGATCAAATTCTGTACAATTCAAATTTAAAGATCAAATCTGAAGCGTTACAATTTCGAATACGCACCGCAACACGCCGCAGTGCACCCAGCCTTATAGTTTAACAACTAGAGTGCGCGTCATAATACAAGTTTGCACGTATTAAAATGTGAAGCAATAATTCTATCGTATTTTGTTTTGTTGAGATTCACAGAAACTTTCATGCCCAGTCATTACGTAGAGACCGAGAATAGCTTGTCTAAATAATAACTATACTTTAGCAGTTTTAAAGCATAGTGCGACCAGAAAGTATAGAAAATAATTAAGGAACCCATTAACTACACTCTGACCGATCTTAAAATTCTTTCAAAATTATACAACTTGAAAATATTTTCTCACCTAACTCTAGTTTTCTTTGACCAATCCTTACTAAATTAAAACAGGACTAATCTGTGACCAATATCTTTCCCTACACGTAACAATTGTCTTAATCGGTTTTTAAAATGACGGAGTTCTGAGGTAACAATCATTAAAAAATGAATATACAACCGAATTGAAAACCTGCTCTTTATGAAGTCGGTTGACAAACTGCAACAATGACAGGTAAATTATAACAAATGCTCATCAAACAAACAAAGATTTTCTGCTAAAAGTGGCCGTTTTTAGCAGAACAACTACAACTCACAGATATTATTTAGAAACTATATAAAACCTTCTAAAAATAGCTTATAACTAGTTTTATATTTGCAACATTTAGATTTTAGAAATTCGGTTTCTACCAAGAGAAAATTGAGGATATCTAATGGCGGCGCTAGTGGGCTGTTAGAGGGCCCCTAAGCGTCTCACAGCAAACGGAACAAGAATATAGTCATTCATTCATGAATAATACCTACCTGAGCCACTGAGCTCTTTAAATAGGAAAATAACGCCTGAAATTTTATTTGTCCCATCGCATCGTTGGATTTTGATTGGTTTTTATCAGGGCATTTTTCAAAAAAAGTGTACATGTGAAGAAATGGAATACCTTTTTTATAGTTGCTTGAAATAACTTCAAATAAACAATTCACGATAGAAAATCTTTTTGTAAAGTTACTATAACAAATTTATTAAGAAAACCTAATGAAATATTCAGATATTTTGGTTTCAGTAAGGGCACATTAAAGAAAATGTTCCATTTCGAAACGATGTTAATTCAATATTAAAATTAAAACTACTAAAAGTTAAGTCCAACAGTTTTTATATAGCGATACATAAATAAAAGCACACATAAAAAAGTTTTACAAAAGAGATGATTCTAATAGTTATATGTTTATTTTAGGAAATCTGTGTCATAATCGTCACTTCGAGGTTAGAAAATAGTGCAATATACTCTTTTTTTATGGTATAAATTTAAGAAGTAGACGCATCAATTATTATTTTTAGTTACTCATTTTCCTTTAGATTAATAAATGCTTTTACTTAACAACAAAGCTTTTGCTCAAATTATCTATTAAAATAAAAAAAAAATTATCCAAAGATAACAGGACAGTGACGCAGTGGAATTCAGCGTGACTAAATGGAACTAGCAATGCATAGTTCACACTATTGTAGATATTAGCTATCAGCCTGTAATTGGGAACTTTCGTTTTTTTAATTATTAATTATTCAATAACATAGAAACTTCTTACATAAAACAAAGCATTTAAGATATGACAGTTTTAAAATTAATAAAAATTTATCTTGAAATACACAACGGAGAGGGTAAGACGAGATATTTGTGCGTTGTCATGTAGAATGTGAATAAACAAGGGTTCTAAAAAAAGCCTTAGAGTAAAAAGATTGATTTTTTGGAAAAAACTAAGCTTAAAAATATTTTTGACAGCTGTTAATCATGAAAATTGATTTGGAAAAAAATTAAAACTAATTCCTTAGTTTTTAATAAATAAAAAAAAAGTTACATAATAACAAGTAGCATTAAAATATTATTGGGATTATTAAAGTAAATTTTGGTTTTAAATAATAACACAACGTTACAAATAGTTTCAAAAATAAATAATAAGGATGTTTTTTTCTTTTGAAATTAGTGGTAGTTTTTACCCCTGGGAAGGTAAATAATTTTTTGTACTGAAAAAATTGTTAGTTTTTCGGTTGTAAAATGAAAGTTTGAAATAGAAAATTTAATAACTTTTTTATTATTTTTTCGTAATTTAGGGAAAGTTTTTAAGGAATAAATTATAAAATTATTCTTCTTATATACAGACATTAACATAGTTATCAACGACCCAAAGATATTAATTTTTTTCTCTAAGAAAATAGTTAAGCCAATTTTTACAGTATTGTAGACCAATTCTTCCTAACCAAAGTTATTTAGTTCTGAACTTGTAATATTATTGTTTTAGTCTAATATTATATCATTGTGTTATGTGATCAACACATAACCGTTTTTTTCTTTTCGTAGTCGGTAAAGTTGCTGTATGTACTAAGCTTTATAATTCCATTTCGTCATATATCTTTCCATATGTACGTAACGTGACGATGCGGACGTGACGTCCCTAAGAATTAAAATTTAAAAATAAAATTTGTACTTTGGTTTAGAAACTTATTAGGATTCAAATACTTGTTTGTGATGAAATTTAGTTATGGGAAAAAGAATAAGATATTAAACTTACATGAAAATAATTGCTTACCTTTCTAAATCCAGTGACTATGATGGAGATGAAAAAATGCATAACCACTAACGTCACAAGTTTTGTTGACAGTAAAATTGAGAGTATAAAATACCACAGACAAAATGAAGCCAGATTTAATTTAGAAAACTTTCTTTGGATTTTTGTTGCTCCTTCTATTACAAAACACCGTGACTATGTAGAAATTTCCATGTAGTACCTTTTCGTAGGACAGCAAATAAATATGTTTTTAATTTATTTCATGTTCTATGCCGTTGTAAAAGAGTGCAAAATATGAATTTATTGACAGTCCCTGATGTGCCTCAACGATTACCTTAGGAAAAAGTGTTGCCAAACTATTTTATAAACACCCGGCTTTCTGGCAGAACCTACGTGGGACAATAGAAAAAGCATAATGGATAGAACTTATGTTTGCAATGTTTCCGTTAGTTGTTAATATTTCATTAAATTAGTACATTATTAATACGTTAAACGTAAGTTTAGTCAGATTTCGTACACATATACACTTGATACTCTTTGAGAATGTTGTGGGACAACGTTATTTTCGCTGGGACAATTTTTTTGAAAATGCCCATCAACTTCTTCCCAAAACGATATCTACATGAACCATATGTACATAACAATATGAAATTGTAATTACAAACATTATTTAATAATTTAAATATAATTATGCCGCCATTAATCATAACTTTTTTCTTTTTTTTTTTCCAATACCACCAAGGTGGCAAACAAGCCAACGATCCGCCTGATGCAAAGCGGTCAACGCAGGCTATGGACGCTTGCTGCACCAGGAAATAACTGTAGGACCCTATATTGTAGTCCTTTGAGAAAATCTTGGCAGGGAGCTGATTACACAACCTAAGCGTTCGCAGAAGGAAGTTCCTTTGAGACCACACTCTATGTGACCAGTTAGGGTCTCGGTTAGGTATAGTTATTCCCGCGGGAACTTCTGAATTTTTGGGAATAAAAACTATGTCATTCCCCACGACTCAAATTATTTTCACACCAAATTTCATCCAAATCGGGCCATGTATGAGTCACTTAGGAAGTAACAAACAGACAAACAAACCAACTTTCGCATTTATAATATTTATAGGATTAAAATCTATACAAAGACGGCGAAATAAGGCTGTGATATATACGGACGGACGGACAAAGTATATTTCATAAAGTTTTGAGTTTTGCCATTTGGCTATGGAACAATAAAAACTGTAAAATCTAATAAAAAAAATAGAAAGAGGAGGAAAATTAGCTTTGTGGCCTATATCGGCATTTTAAATATTGCATTTTACGTGAATCAATGAAAAAATTTTAAAAAAACAAACTTCTCTAATTTAAACTTAGACAAATTTTAATTTTATTTTTATTTATTACATTTGTCACTACTCAGGTATGTTACCACACTTTTACACATTTCTACATGTTTGTTACTTTGTGATTTCAGAAAAGCGCACTCTGTATTAGAACTAGTGCAATATTTTGACACCGCAGTTTCTCGGATAACTTTCTTGTGGTGATGGTAAAAGCTTGTTACAAAAAAAATGGACAGATTGCGTTAGCAACTTTAATGTGCAAACACAATTGGCGTAGCCAACGGATAGAACAATGTACCTTACCATAGTCACGAGTTTGTAAATACCAATTTCGCACGAATGTCATACAAAGTTTTTCAACACATTTGCGAGAAAACAGTCCAATTTATAGGTAATTAAATAAACTTTTTCACTCGATTGTTTTTAACAGCAAATAATTAATTATACAGATAGGTCATTACTTTTGGAAATTAATAGTAAAATTTGAACAATTATTGAAATTTCAGTGAAACTTGCTGCTTTGGAAGCAGCAAGACTAACTTACTTGACTGACTGACATTTTTAATTTCACATGTATTATGTTCGACGGGAAAATGAGGCGTAAAAACTACATCTTTCGTCTTTTTTTCTTTTAGTATTAAAGTAAGTCAAAGTCTTTTCATGTAGAAAAGCGCTTCCAAGGAGGTTCGACCAAAATTAACCAAACCAAAAAAAAACCGTAAAGGATACGCACGGCGCCATACAACGGAGCGTCTGCGCGTCTGTCTGTCTTTCCGCGGCTTAGCTCAAAGATCATTAGTACTAAAAAGCTGTAATTTGGCTTGGGTATACATATTAAAAAAAATTTTTAGAGTACCTCCCCTACAGTGAGGATGAACTTTTTTTTCACATCCACCCCGTTGGGTGTCGTTCGATAACTCGTTCAAAAATATTGTGGGTGTTCAATACCAATTCTTGATTCAGCGATGAGCTTGCGAAATATTAAGCTTTAAAGTATAAATTTTTGATAAAGCTCATGGGTGACCTAGGCGGTATACTTTTTGTTTTTGTTTGTTATAAATTACGTAAATGGTGGTAGGCACGGAACCCACGGTGCATGAGTACAACTCGCACTTGGCCGGTTTTATATATACATAGATTATTACGACGAATATTTAATTCCCACATTCGTTTGTATTATCTCCACACGACGACATTTTCAACACTATTCCTTACAGTTGTAACGAAGCTTTGAGGTGACCTAGGACCTTATTGGGAACAGTCTCGAGCTATTCGGACTCTGGAATTCGATACAAAAATGTATGGAAGTCTGGCTTACCTCTTGAGACCCGTGAATGTACTTGCATTCACTTTTCTCTCGAATTCCAGGGTCCGAATAGCTCGAGACTGTTTCCAATAAGGCCCCTGACTTAGATTATCTTTGCGAGGTACATTTTGCATATCGTTAGTATACTTGGTTGGCTTGGTTTTTGCCACCGAGATAGATAGAAACAGAGAAGGACAAACAATGCTTTTATCCCGTTCGAAAATTCTTATGGAAACAGGTTTTTCCGCGGGTTAAGCCGCTGGGTTTGGGTACTTCGTAATACAAAACATAAAGACAATTAAGTTTGTCAAATTTTTTTAGTCAAAAAAATACAAGAAAATAAAACAGAAACGTCGTATAGGAGTAGACATAGATACTTATGTATAAGAGCAAGTTGTAAAAAGTTCACGAATTCGTTGCCTAAAGCCTCTAGTCCGGCAGCAAGTGACTTCAAACGCTTCAAAGTAATTTCGTTTCCCCTCGACCGCAGACCAGGAGTTGAGCATCATTATTAGTCTCTTATTTTGTTTGACAAAGGAAGAATAAGGACTTAATGTTTAGGAAGATACCAAGCCATTTTTTAAAAATTCAAGTAATATTAAAAACATATTAAAATTAAGTAGACCTTTCCAATACCTAATCCGAAACGAATTCCGTTGCTGCCAACAGATCTCTGAAAAATGTCAAATAGTTGGCAAGTCGTGGCAGGGCTTTTATGGTTCCAATAATGATTTATCGAAGCGGCTAAAAACCGACACAGTGAAAAAAGGTTCTTGAATAGTGATCGGGGACTAAAAACGCAGTTTGGGATAGTCCCGTTCGAGCACCGTCTTCCAGCGAAGACAGTGTTGCCCACTTTGCAGCCACTTTTCAGCCCTACATTTGGCACTCTTTTCATGTATCCTAGCACTGAAAAATATACTCCAGCACCAAGCATTAGATCCGATTCTTAATTTTAGTTTGACAGTTGTCCAGTTAGACAACAAAAAAAGCAGTTTTGTTGTCGACTAAATCATTATTTTATCGATTAATTTGAACAGAATTAACCAAGGATGTTCGTTATAGAAATCCTTACAACAAATTATTATTATTGGCTTTTAAAGTGCTTTAGATATTGACTTCAAGTAAAAATATTTTATTTTCAACAAAAAACCAGCCTTTGACCGCAATCTAAATTTTCAACCAAAGTAATCTAAGAAATAAATGAAACATCGAAGTATTGAGGGGTAATTTACGGGGTCTGCGACGGGATTGGGGTCAGACCCGGAGCGGACGGATCAAACGGGGCGGAAGCGGGTCATCGAGGACCGCAAGTGACAAAAACCATGCCAAAAAACAGATGGAAGAGAAATTATTCGGTAATAAATTAAGCTTGAGTACGGCAACGAATTAATCAGCAATATTGTGTGTGGTTGTGTTTGTTTATATCACTATGCAAAATCTTAAATCTGCCCGCCCTAAATTTGGTTATCGGCGTTGGATTGTTACGGCAACTCCTTGATTATATGAAAAAAGTTTCTTATAGAAAGCTATAGCTGCAGCTATGGTTCATTCGTGGAATTCGGTTATAGTTACTCCTGTAGAAACTTTAAAATTTCCCGGGATGATAATTAGCATATATCCTATTCCAGGACTTAACCTATATTTGTGCCAAGTTTCATCTCGATCCATCCAATGGTTGAAGGGTGATTGAGTATCAAAATACCAAACATCCAAACTTTCGCATTTATAATATTAATGGGATAGTTGGCAATTAAGGAAAGCTGGTAATTAATGACTTTTTCCCGCGGCCCCACCTGCCCTAATTTTGGTTATCGGCTTGGAATTTGTACGTCAACTCCATAATTATACTAATGAGTCCTTAATTATACTAATGAAATAATTCGTTAAGGCTCGGTTATAGTTATTCCGGCGGGAACTTCTGAATTTTTCGGAATAAAAACCATCGTATGTCCTTCACCTATCGCCATATCAAATTTCATCTAAATCAGTCTAAGTATGAGTGACTTATTAAGTAACAAACAAACAGACAGACAAACAAACTTTCGCATTTATAATATGATAAAAGTAGCTGGTCTCATAGACAGTGTTCTGCCCTTTCCGGTAGGTGGCGCGATAAGTTTAATTCGAATCTGTAAAGGCGAGACAAAAGGGGTCGTTTGCAAGATGGCCACAAATTGATCAATTGTTTCGCCACTGACAAGTTGCAAACCTTTATTCAAACAGATGAAATTACTTCCATTGCCATGTATCTACATTCTTGAGGCGTGTATATTTGTAAAACAGCATCCAGAGTCATTTAAAAAAAATGGAAACTTTATCCAAATTTAATACAAGGTATCCCAATAAGCTGTGCCTACCAAACTTTAGAACAGAATTATATAATAGAAATTGCTATGCTATGAGTGTAAAAATGCTTTCTTAAAACGACAATCAGACGGTTTTACAACTAAAAAGTCGAAAATATTAACATCGAATGAAGTGGAAAGGTTTTTGAACGAAGCTCCCGATGATCGTTATTTAGCCACCAAGGTAATTTATTAATAAATACTTATATTTCTCATATATATATATTTTTTTAAAAATATTAATCAAAACCCTTTTTTTGTAGGTTGCGCTGATTTTTGGCGTTGTTGGAGCTTGCCGCAGAAAGGAGTTAGCCAATATTACATTAAAAGATATTGAAGCCTTTGGAAAAAACTACTAATCAAGATTCCGAATACAAAAAATAAGATACCAAGAAGCTTTGTTGTTGAAGGCGATTTTCTTAGAATAGTGCAAAAATATATGAATCAGCGGTCCCAAAAAGCAAAAACCGACCGTTTTTTTTTAAATTATCAAAAAGGGAAGTGTACAGCTGAAGCAATCGGGATAAACAAATTTGGTAATATGCCAAAAGAAATAGCTACGTTTCTTGGTCTGCCGGATGCTGAGTATTATACTGGGCACAGCTTCAGGAGGACCTCTGCTACATTATTGGCAGATTCAGGAGCCAATTTGACGTCCTTAAAGCGACTAGGAGGTTGGAAGTCAGACAAAGTTGCAGAAGGCTATATTGCTGATTAATTAAACAACAAACTAGAAACTGGGAAAAAAACCAAACAATCCATTAATTTAAAGTCCAGTCCGTCTCCTTCACATGACTGAAGAGAACGTTCGTCCTTCTACCTTCGTTGATAATGATAATTCATCAGATCCAATTCCATCAACTAGCAAACGCCATTGTATAACACCTTTGACAAATAATAGTTTGTCTCAAAAAGTAAATATGCAACCTAAAACTTCCCTAGTTAGTTTAAAAAATTTGGAAGCGTAGCCACGATTTACGGCTCCCTACGTGGCGACTGGATGCTCTGGCAGCCTGGCTACGTCGCCACTAAAATGTATGCGCATTAGCTGCACCTCACTCAGTCGCCAACCGAACGCCATTTTGGACGCTCGCTTATACTTTAGTACATTTCAGTAACGTTGAAAAAATTTATAAGTAACTGCTCAAGGACAGCGCCACCATTGGGTCTAAACTTTGTGATTTAATTTTCTGACACTATACCGCTATATTTTGCGATTTTGGAAAATTCGAATAATATTTATTTTATTAAGGCGCATATAGCAGCTAACTAGCGCCGCCAGTAGATATTCTCAATTTTCTCTTCGTAGAATAATATCTGTGAGTTATAGATGGCATTTTTGCTAAAAGTGGCCGTTTTTAGCAGAAATGCCAACTACAACTCATAGATATTACTTACACGGTAAAAAAGAATTAGTTGAGCCAAGAGAATATCGTTTCATATATGCACCAACGAATATTTACTTCATCTAAGATATTATTTCTCTTAAATATTTAAAATAATATGAAGTTATCACAAGATCAAATTTCATTGAACCAGTAAATAAAACTCTATCAATTTGAAACAATATTTAATTAATTGAAGAAAAATATGCTTCTTTATTTGAAACACTTAGTTTTCTTGGGCGTAGAACTTCGTGCTTTATTGCACGGAAGAAATTTCTAGTTCACACAAGAGAATAGTGCTCTTAACTAGACTACATCAGCTCTTAAATTAATAACATTATATTTTAGTTTAAAACAAAAAATGTTTCGGTCCAAAATGACATAGTTAACCGTCTAGATTAAATAAAGTTTTTTTAAAAAGCCCTACGCCTCTTTTTCTGGAGGCTTGGGCCATATAGGCAAGTCTACCCGCACTGCCTTTATATGGAATTTGTCGAGCTAAGGTAGCTATTCTCGCCTTTAGCTGATTATACAGCGTTATGTTTAATTATAATTGTTATGACTATTTAACGATCCTTCTTAAACATGGAAGAAAAGCGGTCACCCATCCAAATACTAACCACGGTCGACGTTGCTTAACTTCGCTTATCGTGTTTCTGATAGACGAATGCGACTGTTTGCTGGATGCTTGTGGTGCGGCGGCAAAGAGGAGATCTCCTGCCAGGCGAGGTGTTATGCCTGGGGACTGCCGTGGTACACTTATCATTCTGTTCGGTTTTCTATATATACTCATGGACAGAAGAAACTTTGATAGCGCGATGTAGGACGCGTGACGTCAGCCTTGCTTGTAGCGGTATGATATGATCCGCTACAAGCTTTACAATTCTCAGAAAATAATTAACTGTAGGTTTCTCGCATAAACTGATACTAATTTGACGCACAAAACCCTACAATAAACAATTATTTAAAATTAAAAGCCAACACGAAATCCTATGATGGACAGTGATGAGATTCATTCAATTTTGAAAATGCAAGTATTTACTTAAACGAAAAGAAAATTCGTTCAAAGGGATACTAGTTGATTAATTTCAACGAAAATGTTTAATATTTTAAAGCAGGTATTTTATTTGTTTCGACTAAAACAATAGTTTTAGCATAAAATATCAGATTTTGAGTCAAGAATCTAACAAATTCTGTTAAAATTATTATTTTCTCTAATTCAAAACAATATTATCTTAACTGAACATTTCACTGGCTTTGATTTAAGATACAATTATTTTCATCGAAAAATATAGTTTTTAATAAGTGACGTCGCAGATTTAAGAAAACCATGATTTTGGCGCAAAATAAATTATATTAAAGCAAAATATTTTTTTTTTTCAAACGAAGAAAAATAAAATGTTGCATATAAAAATGTATTTATTTTATACAAGAACATTAACTGTCTTAGGGTAATTAATTTAAGTTTGGTTGATCTAAAACGAACATTTATTTGGTTAAAAAAAAATTTGTTCATACGAAAAGAAGTTTATCAATTTCGATTGATAAAATGATTTTTTTTCTGGGAAATAATATTGCCTTCTGTGAACAAAATATGTCCAAAATAGTTGGATTTCTTGACTGAATGCAAATTACTTTGGTGGAATAGAACTTGGAAACTCTTTTTTTTCCGTGTAGAAACTATATAAAACCTTCTAAAAAAAACTTGTAACTAGCTTTATATTTGTGACATTTGGATTTTAGAAATTCGTTTTCTACGAAGAGAAAATTGAGGATATCTAATGGCGGTGGTAGTGGGGTGCAAGAGGGCCCTTAATAACTTTACTACAATGTCGTCTATGGGACCTTTATAAATTTTCAAAATCACCTATCAACAAACACTTAACAGCACGTAATGTTTGTTTATATAGATCAGTGATATAAAAAGTAAAAATATGGCTAATTGAATGATCAAAAGTTCGATTTTTCATTATAAGAAAAACCCCATCTTTTATTACTTTTATAAAATCGGCCAAGTGCGAGTCGGGGTCGCGCACGAAAGGTTCCGTACCATTATCTATCAAAACGGTAAAAAAATCACGTTTGTTGTATGGGAGCCCCCTTAAATATTTGTTTTAAATTAATGTAATTATTTATTATTAAAATGACTATATCACTATATATTCTGTAAATACTTTTAGCGTCTACCTGTTGCTGATATCGATATCGAGCAAAAACGAGCGAAAAAAACACGTTTGTTGTATAGGAGCCCACTTAAATATTAATTCAATTATGTTTTGAAGTATTTTTCTTATAGCGGCAACAGAAATACATATTCTGTGTAAATTTCTAACAAAGAACAGTCTTACTATCACGGTTCATGAGATAAAGCCTGGTGACAGACAAACGGACGGACAGTTGAGTCATTATATTAGTGTTCCGCTAAATCACGTTGGTCATTCTTTGCGGTGTTCATTTTAAACACCCCAAAACAAAAAGCTCCAATTGAAAATGCTGTTGGTCCAGTTCCTTATAAGGTAATATTCGTTTCTATGATAAACCTGCGGTCAACTAGCGCTGCAATTGGGTATTTTTGTTTACTGTTCGTAGAAAGTGTATTTAAAAAAAATATTGAACCAAAAATAAAACTAGCCATAAGCTATTTTCAAAACGCTTTGTTTTTAAAAAAAAAACGTTTTAAAAATAAATAATGACTAGTTTTATTTTTTGTTCAATTTTTTTTTCATATAAGTTTTCTGTGAACAGTGAATAAAGAATATCCAATGGCGGCGCTAGTGGACCGCATTAATAATAATAATAAAATTCTTTATTGCACTAATTTTGTACACAGGGGAACTTAATGCCTTCAGGCATTTTCTATCAGTTAACCATTGGTAATGTAGATATAAATAAGGGGTTGTGCAGTGTTGGTTGTAATAGATCGTAGTAGCTTCAATAATAATAATAGATTTAGAGATAAAAGATAGTATATAAGAATAATATCATAAAGTATAATATGTAAATAAGAAGGTGGATAAATTATAAGTATATAATTTTAAACATAAACATACATATATGTATAAATAATGCATATATATTTATGCATAGGTCACTAGAAAGCACTTATACCGATGCAGTAAGCTTTAAAGCTCTCTAGTGACTTTGCATTACGAATATTTACTGGTAAATTATTCCACAAACGAACTGTTGTGACCGTGAACGAATCCGAATAAAATGTCGTACTATGCGCAGGGGTGCGGAGGACATTGGAACGGCAAAACCGTATCTGTCGCTCTTGGGAACCCAAGAACTCAATTCGTTCTATTAAATAAGGAGGGGATAAAGGATTATTAAGAATGCCATAAATACATGTCAGAAGATGAGTATTTCGGTGAAAACGGATATTGACCCAATTTAACTGTGTACGATATTGGGAGACATGATCATACTTACGCAAGCCGAAAATATAACGGATGCATAAGTTGAGAAGGCGGTCAAGTTTGTTAAGTAGTTCTTCAGTTATGTCGGGATAGCATAAATCTGCATAGTCAATTATAGGAAGCAAAAGGCAGCTAACTAGCGTAACCTTAGCTGATTGAGGTAAAAAGTGTTTCATTCTTTTTAGGGAATGCATTGTCGAAAAGATTTTTTTACTTACCTCGGTGACATGATGTGACCAAGAAAGATCATTTGCCATTATAAGGCCTAGATTTTTTACCTGCTGGCAATAATTTAGATGCACCCCCGTTGAAACTTAAAGGTACATTTTTGGGTCAACTCTTTTAAGGAATGCTTTATTACCTACCATTATGACGTGTGTTTTAGCAGGGTTAAGAGAAAGGTCATATTGTTTAGTCCAGTTTATTATAGATTCAAGATTTTTATTCATCATATTTATACACTCTATAACTTCGTCTACCCTAAAAGATGTGTAGAGCTGAAGATCATCAGCATAAAGATGGTAATGGCTGAAATTGATTACTGAGACAGAAGTGTTTATAAACACTGAGAATAATAAAGGAGATAGCACGCCGCCTTGGGGTACGCCAGAATCAACATTGCACCAATCAGAGTAAAACTCGTTTATTCGTACACGTTGTTGACGCCCCTGAAGATACGATTAGAACCATTGTGCCGCTGATTGTGATATATTTAGGGAGCGAATGATAGACATGAGAATATCATGGTTGACGCAATTGAATGCATTACTGAAATCTAAAAGAACAAGTAGTGTCATTTTTCGGTCGTCCATGGCTCGTCGAATGTCATCAGTGATATTAATTAGGGCCGTGGACGTACTATGTGCTGGACGAAATCCAGACTGAAATCTATTTAAAAGATTGTTGCGATTTATGAAAATTGATAACTGGTGATATACTACTCGTTCTAAAACTTTTGACAAAAGGGCAAAATTGATATAGGTCTATAATGTGCGTAGTCAGTAGGGTCAGTTTTTTTTGGGAAGGGTATTATGTGTGCCAATTTTCCATGAAGTTGGAAAGCAACCAGTGAACAAAGAAAAGTTAATAATATGGGTATTATGCGGCAAAATATTATCAAGGATTGGCAAAATCAGTCCCGACCTAAGCCGTCATTACCCACTGCTTTAGTTTTTTGAGAAAGGATTGATGGCCCTCAAGGAATATTTCTTAACCTGAAAAAAAAATCTCCATTTAGCAAATACTCACATACACAGTTTGAAGTGCTTATAACATGTATATTTATTTACATTTCAATAGAGGAAATTGAACCTACTTTATACCCGTCCTTTGACTGTAGGAAATATTCAAAGTGACCCAAATCCTACCGGAACGCTATCGATCCAAAAAAGGCACAAACAAGCTGTTTTTATAGTATTGTGAAAATGTTTTGAGTAAAAAAGCAAGAAACGATACCTACTTGCGTGTAATGATATAAATAGTGACTTAGGTAGGTAGGTAGATACTTTGTATAGGTACCTTACCCATAGACTTAGATACCTCGAGAAAAGGCACCACAGGTTAACTTGCACATAGAACAAATTACAGAACTCAAAGTCTATGACCTAACCTTTAAGAGCTAAGAAATGAACATAGTGTTTTTATTGCATATATAGCTTATGCGAACTTGTTAGCTCGCAGGTTACTTCCAGCTAGGAAATGACATGTCGTTTTTGCGAGATTTTGTTCTCGCAAGATCTCGACTATCGAGATTTTGCTACATTAACGAGATTGAGCAGAATCAAATTTCATGAATACAAACCGCTACTGATATCGCTGTACAAACAAGTGATGTTTCATCGTAAAACCCACGAAAGGCTTCTGAAGGACTTCAAAATACATGGAAAGGGCTTGGTTTCAATCTCTCAAGATTGCATTTCCTACTGCCAGCTAATTAATCTTTGTATGTTCATAAAAATAACACAAAATAATAGTACTCAATAACAATGTTTTAGTCCTTTTGTAATTTAGCACATCACTATCACAAAGGTAATGGCAGCAATATCCTGATGTCAACGGATGTAACCAATTTTTGCACAATTGACGGCATTCCCGCATTGTAGTCGCTACACAATAAAGTAACTACAAATGAACTGTCACTCGACCGAATCCATATTAGGGTTCCGTAGCCTAAAAGGAAAACGGAACACTCTTAAAGATTATTGCAGTCTCCGTCTGTCCGTCTAATCAAAACTCTGTCTCATAAGTTTTATGTCGAAAATTTTGTAACGTAGACACAAGGCCCCGTATACTGCGCCACTAAATATTGGTTATTATGTTACTAAACGAATTATAAAAAGTGTAAATATTAAAAATGCTTACCTAATTGGTTCAAAACTAATGTGTGTTAGTTTTAAACTCAGGTTTGTGTCAAAAGTGGCCGCCATTAGGCAATACTCGAACGAAAACTCACAGACATACTTATACAAACAATTCAAACGTTGTAACTTAGTTCATGACTTAGGTTTGAGTAAGTGTTTTTCATTTAATAAAAAAATTCTACGATTTTTTGAAATGGGTTTTTTTTATATTATTTCCTTAAATATATCTCTTTTTTATAAAATCTTTAGACTTGTGATTTACAAACATGTTGAAGAAATTAAAACAAACAGACACGGTACAATTGATTAACTTGAGGGTTAAGTAACTTTTATTAAGGTGATGACATAGCCAAACGAGTTAAGTTTGCAAGAAATGTTTTCAAATACCTATATCTGCATTCGCTTGGTTGTGATATCTAATACCTTTAAACGAGCAATTCTTGCATATATTTAATCTGAATGTCGAATACGGCTTCAACGATTTTTATGAAATTTAGTATGCTGGGGGTTCGGGGTCAATAAATCGATCTAGCTAGGTTTCATTTTTAGAAAACGTCGTTTTAAGTTTTTTTTCAAGGCAATGATAAACTGAAAAATATGACTGTTCCTGATATCTATTGGAGAGTAGTAATTCTATTATTTTGACCGACACAGCAACACTAAAGCTTCTTGGCAATAGATGGCGTTGTTAAAAAAAAAGCAAGGCTCGGTCTTTGAGGTACTTATCTTATAATGTATCGAAATAATTCAAAAATCGGCGGCGACCAGTGAAAAGTTTCGTAATTATTTTAAGAAATAATTAAAAGAATATACCTATAATTTAAAGAAATAGACCCGCATCGATACACAAGTTTGATATTTTTGAAATAAAGCTTATATGCATTTAAGTCATATAGCGGTCAGATAAAAATGTTAGTTGAGAGCTTTGCCAAAACTGACAAAAAGAGATTATAACAAAACAAAATATATGAACGAGGTTTACACAGGTAGTTGGCAACATATTATTTACTTTTTATTAGTTTTACTTTTCACTTTAAAATACTATATCGCTATAAAATGAAATAAATAGTTTTCTCTATTTTTAAGATATATATAAAAGTTTATCTAGGAAATTATAGGCATATATATAGAGCAAACAAAAAAGTAATCTGACATTATACAAGATAAATACATAAGTAGTTATATATTTACAAATTGATGCTCCAATGCCTTTTTCATTGGATTCCGGCTCTGTCTTTACAACCGAAGGCTCTTATTGATCTAAAGCCACCATCTATAGCGAATGTGCCTAAAAAGAGCGATAGATCAGATTCATCGAATTATTGACCTATTGCTATTACCTCCCTCAGAAATCCACGATAATGGAGTGTGTGTGTGATTGATATACAGCTTCCAAGATACCTAGAAAAACATGAACTTGTCAGTGTCCGTCACTTTGGCTTTCGCCACGGTCGCTCCACTAGTGACCTTCTAGTGTATCTCTCACACCCTGCGGCACTAGCCATTGAGAGTCAGAGGCAAGTATGTATCTGGTTCGGGTCTGGCACCTGGGTCTTCTATCGAAGTTGCCATCTTACGTAGTGCCCGGGGTTTGTGCAAATGGGTGGCTAGCTTTTTGTCCGGCAGACGCATACGTGCCATAGTTGACGGCAGTTGCTCTGATAGCATGGACATTAATGCTGGTGTCTCGCAAGGCTCTGTGCTGTCTCTTACGCTATTTCTATGCATATCAATGGCATATTGTCCATCAACAACAAACATTGCTATGTAAATCGAAGTACTGGAGACGCTTTAGTATTTAGTATTTCCTTAGTCTTTATCTTTATTTAGTGTTTTTAACTTTGACGATTCAAAAGTGTTTGTAAAAACCTAATTTGAATAAAAAAATATGACTTTGACTTATTACACGGGTCGTGCACGGGAAAACTTGGTCCAATTCAACCCTACAAAGACACAACTGTGCGCGTTCACCGCTAAGAAAACCCCATTCACTGTAGTTCCACAATTCCAGAACACTCCCCTCTCCATCTCCAAGAGCATTGGGATCGTTGGTGTTGACATCGCCAGCGATGTTCGAATTGTTCGAAATGATGCCCACGGCTACTTTTTACCATCGCACCGCTCGCCATCGGCAGGAAATTCATTCTCACATTTTGGAACCGAAATGGTCGCGTACAGTGCGGTTTCAGAGAAACTTCCTGCCGCGAACGCTAACGTTGTGGAATGAGCTTCCTGCCAAGGTTATCTCTAAGGAATACACTATGGGGTTCTTCAAAAAAGAAGTTATTAGATGTTTTAAAGATTGGCAACGCGCGAGTGATACCTCTGGTGTTGCATCCGTCCATAGGCTACGGTGACCGCTTACCATCAGGCAGTCCGTAGGCTTATTTGCCGCCTTAGTGGTATAAAAAAATATCCTTGCGCCTCTAAACGAACTAACTCTTTCCAAACTTCTAACTATTGTTCTTTTACTTTGATCGTGCTGACCAATAATGCCTTCTTCCACAAATAATAATGTACTTCTACCTACCTCAATGATTTAAACAGTCAATAATGTTACAAACATAAACTTTTATCTCCACAATGATCCACATTTATGTGAAACTCGCTAACTTGTAAATGTCCCGGAGCGGTAGGTAGCTACTCGAGTAAAATAAAGTCAAAGCGACTTCACCTATAGCTTCCTAATCTTGACCTAAAAGGAGTGTTAAAGGAGAGGATGTATAATTATATTTGATTATAATACTCATTGTATGTATGTCGATAGTTTACCATTATCTTAAGCTTAGTTACTTATTGGTGCACACTGTGGGTTACTTACCACTTGGTGTGGGAGAAAAATTAAACGAATTGCTGTTAACTTAAAGCTATTTAGATACTTGCAGCTCGAAATATTTACAGCAATCGAAATGTTTAATATTTATATTCAAATAAAAAAAAAAATAGTTAATTTCTGCTGTTGCAAATTAGGTGCTAAAAATCTCACATTAGGGCAGGCTCGTACTTTGTTACTAAGCAGTATGGAAGCTAAACTAGAGTTCATTTCTAAAAATGACTAGCAAGCATACGTAGGTAAAAATAGAATTTTCATAAATGATTGGCGTGCCCGAATTGCTATGGGTTCGCCATCTCTGCTCTAGGAGATGGACTGACTACTATCAAGTTTTAAAATATAGAAAACCCTCTTTGAAAAAACTAATATTTTAGTTTTTTAAATAAGAATATGAAGAAATAATAAAATAGACACTTCGAAAATTTTTATTTAATATCTAGTATAACCTCCCTCTGCAGCTATGACGGCACGTAGTCTATCTCGCATAGATGCAACAAGACGCGTGCATAGATCAGTACCTCTGATATTATCCCATACTTGAGCACAGTGTGATTTAAGAGCTTGAGGGTTTCTTTCATTTTGACAGTCCCAGCGTTGAACCATAAGCCTCCATAAATTTTCAATAGGGTTTAAATCAGCAGACCGAGCGGGCCATTGAATAGGACGAATGTCACGGTGCAGGTTGAACCACGCCATAGTAGCACGGGCTGTGTGTATCCATGCATTATCTTGAACGTAAGTAATGTGTGGGAATTCCGTTACAGGATACACTACGCGCACAGTAGGCAGCATCACTTCTTCCAAAAGCGACACATAATTAATGGCCGTAGCCCTATTCTCTAACGACGCCAGTTCTCCGACGCCGTCAAGGCTCATCCAACCCCATAAGTTTACTGTAATGCGACCTGACTAGTTTTGAGGCACAATATGACCTTCATCATACCGAGTTCGATTGTAGCGCCATAAAGTTAATCTTCCGATTTGGCTTGATTTAAAAGTTTTTTCATCGGTAAATATAGTATTCGACCAATCTAAATCGAGATGTCGTCGCGCAAAGTTAAGCCGGGCTGTTTTGTGGTGAGGTTTCAGCTCCACTTTAATAGCATGGTGTCTGTAGTCTAGTCAAACATTGCGCAAAGCTCGTCGGATCGTCCGAGCACTTACACCATATAAAGCAGCAAAATAACTAGTTGGTGTGAAACCATTCTCTTCGTAACGACGAATGATTTCTGTTATTTGCGCGGCGGTTAGTATCGGCCGTCGTCCTGAATTATTTCTATGATCTGTTATTTGCCCTTCTTCGCCGTGACGCCTAATCCAAAACCTCACAGTGAATCGCGATATATTGAGTTCTCGTGATATAGCACTAATACTATGTCCATCTTCGAAGAGAAATATTATTTCAGCCCTTTGCTCCAGGGTTAAACTTGCCATTTTATTGCGTTATGAAAAAATCTTTTGTAAAATTTTACTCTTGTCAAAACGACGTTCAAACAATATTTTTGATAAATGTCATTTCAACAAATAAAGATAAACTAATATCTTATTATATTATCAAAGAGTGATCAATAATTCTTGTTGTTTTTCTCGATGCGTCATTTTGCATAATAACTTTTGAAACGTAATAAGTAACTTGATATGGCATTTTAGACTTAGTGAAAAAATTGTGATATGGAATCTAATTTCAAAACTGGTAAACATTTTCTGACCGCGACCGTATATAGAGTACAATCCATTTGTTTTGCTCACTAGTTCTAACATATTGTTATTCTACAAGGCATTTCAAACTGCGCTTATCATAGATATATATATATATATATATAAATATATATATATATATATATATATGCAGGTGTTTATATGAAGAATATACTCACCTTTTACTGTATATAAATCGGAAATTTTATAACCACCGTCAGCTCTCTTGTTTTGTTTATATTTGTTATTTATAAAAACGTATATTGTATAACGTATACCACTCCCACCCCTATTTTTCCTCGTTACTTAGATCATCAACTAAATTTTCAGACCACCCGTATAGTGCTAAGAATTGTAAGTATAAGATAATAACATAATTTTGCATCACACAAACGAAGTATATACTTTTTTCTAACATTTACCTTTTATGTAAATTTGGAATAAATATCTCTAGTATGACAATTTTCTATAAAATTTAATAGGTCAAAAGTTATACATTATTCTAGTTTTTCATGAAAATGGTCTCAAATAAGATTTCAAGTAAATTAAATTATTTTCCAGGTATTTAGAAAATCACAAAATAGATATTCGGCTTAAGATCATGTCTACCAAATGTCAAAGTGTTTGATCAGTAAATGTTAAAAATAACTTTAAAGCGCTACGGATCGTATTTACTGAAATACCAACTCGAAACGATATGGCATTTCATGAACTGAGTAATACCCTCGAAGGGAGATAAATATCTACCATTCGTATAAAAATGTACTTGGAGAACATTGGAAACATTTTCCGACGTTGCGAACACCGACCTATGAAACGAGCAGTTCGCAACTTTTCTTCAGCTCTCGTTTCAATTTTCTTTTACATTTAGAAAAATGGAGAATATACTGTTTTATTGTTTTATGAATATGAAATATTTCTAGTTAAAGTTTTTTGTTTTTAGCTTTTACTTAACTTGCTTGTTATCATATTATAAGAGTAGTTGTCAGGCCAAGTCAGAGCCTGATGGACAGCATGAAAACTCTGACAGTCGAGTGTCCACTAACTAACTAACAAAACTAACATACACTACATAATGATATTAAAATAGTGCTGTGTTTTTTAATCTTTTTTTAAAATAGGAAGTTAGTTAGTCTATGCATACAGATTGATGTGATGTGACCTTACTAACAGATTGATCCAGTAAATCAGAAATAAGATTTTGCAAGTGAATCACTTCTTTAATGCCTTTAGACAACGCGACGTACTCGGCTTGTGTTTAAGAAAGCGTAACACAGTGTTGTTTCCTTAATTTCCAAGAAACTAAACACTCGCCAACCTTAAAGAAAAACACTGTAAAATATAGTCTGCCTTACGGTTTGATATCACAAATGTGACAAACAAGCTCACGGCTCATCTGATGTTGAGTATCATAGCCTATATAGACGGTTGTAAAATTATACCACCGAGGTGGCAAACAAGCTTGTGGCCTGTCTGATCTTTAGCGGTTTCTGGAGCTTATATAGACGTTTCTATGTTACAACTTGCAATCGTCACACATCTTGCCGGCAACCAAAATTAGACATGTAGAGTGTAAGCTGAAGAAGAAATTGTAACTCAAACAGATGATTGAAAAGAGTAACTGGGTCAAATGCAAAATTTACAACACCTCCTACCTGATGGCGTGTCCCAGTTTTTTTTTAATTAAAATCTACTTAACACTCTAATTTATTCTGACAGTTTGCTTTTTGTCTTAGTGCCATAACACTAACTGTACATGATTTAAGACATTGGGAGGTGATATAAGTTTAGCAAAGCTTAGCTAAAAGAACTAGCTCTGTTTTGTGCTTCATACATAATTTTTTGTCCCACTAAGTGTGCTTTTTTTTTTTTTATACCACTAAGGTGGCAAACAAGCTTGCGGCCCGCCTGATGGTAAGCGGTCACCGTAGCCTATGGACGCTTGCAACACCAGGGGTATCACTTGCGCGTTGCCGACCCTTCAGAAATCTAATAACTTCTTTCTTGAAGAACTCCATACTGTAGTCCTTGCAGAAAACCTTGGCAGGGAGCTCATTCCACAACTTAAGCGTTCGCGGGAGGAAGTTTCTCTGAAACCGCACTGTACGCGACCATTTAGGTTCTAAAGTGTGAGAATGAATTCCCTGCCGATGGCGAGCGGTGCGATGGTAGAAAGTAGCCGTGGGCATCATTTCGAACAATTCCTCAGAACACAACCCATTGTACAAGCGGTAGAACACACACATTGAGGCAAAGTCTCTCCTCAGACTTAAGGGCTCGATACCGCAAGTGAGTTTGGAATCGTCGACAATTCTCACAGCCCGTCGTTGAACCGAGTCAAAAGGGCCAAGCTGGTATCCGGGTGCACCTGCCCAAAGATGGCAGCAGTACTCCATATGGGGTCGAACCTGCGACTTGTAAAGTAACAACCTTTGTCCCGACGTGAAGTACTGCTTCGCTCTGTTGAGTACACCAAGTTTTTTGGACGCCAGCTTCACCTTATCTTGTAAATGATCTCGGAACTGAACATCGCTGGAGATGTCGACACCAAGGATCCCAATGCTCTTGGAGATGGAGAGGGGAGTGTTCTGGAATTGTGGGACTACAGTGAATGGAGTTTTCTTAGCGGTGAACGCGCACACTTGTGTCTTTGTAGGGTTGAATCGGACCAAGTTTACCCGTCCCCAATCAGAGACCTGGGACAGTGTGGTCTCGATATCTCGACTTGTTGATATAAATTTAAAAAGCTGTGACCTTATTCGATATTGAAAAATATAGCTATCTATAACTGTCCTAAAACTATCTCATTTTAGTTACTCATGCTTAGTTACGACAAAACTTGTTTATCGTAAAGTGATCGACTAGGTCCCATCACTATATTTATATATATATTGACTTTCTTGCCGGCTCTCCTCAGTAGAAAATAACGTTGCAAACCTAATTTTATCACTATGATAACATTTGACGTGTTAAAAAGGCTATCAAAGGGTCTAATTAAATAAAGACATTTTCCATTTTTGCTGTTTTGTTTAGTTTTGCACACACAAGTCATAATGTACAAAATAATAGCAAGAAGAAACTGCCAACAACAATAATAATGTAAGCCCTATTTATTGTCAAACAAATATAAACTTAAAGAATTCCCGAGTTTTATTATTTTTACGATTTTAAATTGGTTTAAGATCACGTAACTTATTAATTTGTTCGTAGTCTGGAACTAAATACATTTTTATGGGTAACGTAAAGAAGAATGCGTTTTATTAAAAAAACATCGTGCTTTCTACGTTAAATTGTACTTTAAGCTAGTATGTGCGTTAAAACATTAATAAAATCGTGCAAATACGATTTAAAATGTATATATGGCAGCCCTAGTAGCGGCAACAGTCCTTTTGGAAAAAACATAGCACCGTGTATTACGTGCCGTCCTTACCGTCGCCGGGCCAAGGGTAGTTATTTGGTAAAATACCTTTTTCACCTCTTCAGCACCAAAAGACTGGTTTTGCTGTTCAGCGTGAGACAAAGTACCAAATGCAACGTTCGAATATCTTTTGAAATTTTGCGATACTGAAAAAAAAACAACGCGATGATTGGTTTAGAAACAAATTTATTTTAATGAAAAGCGTAACTACATTGCATTTTTTCATTGTTGACGTAATTAATAGATATGATTAATAATACCTACTAATAATTTATAGCGTTTATTTAAAAAAAAAATGCTTCGTTTTCTATAAAAGTGTCATAGATTAAATTTCTGAACGCACATTAAAAAAAAGGCGCGAAACCTTAGATTGTTTATTTACGCACATATTGTATTTTTTTTTTGGAAAAATGAGTGACTCGAGTTACGAAGATATTTCTATAACACCAGAAGAGCTAAGACAACAAGTGTCTTATGCTGAACTAAGCTTTTTACCAGAGAGAATTCAATTCTAGACTTCTTCGCTAGCTCGGGATTTAAAGTTGGCACTCTTCACAAAAAACAACTTTACCCACTTGTTGAACGATAGTTATTTGTTCAAGATCAAGATCTAAAATAACTTGCTCTCGTGTGATAACTTACGTTTGACGTACAACTTTTCACCTCTACCAGTGCGAAAAAAATAGGTCTTAGTAGAAGCCTGATTTTTTTACAGAATATGTGTTATAATGGGGGATTATTATCTAACAAATAATAAAAAGTAAAAAAAGTAAAAATTTAAGGGCGGTCTCCATACAAGAAACTAATTTTCGTTGTTTTTGATCACTCGTAAAAACAGTAATACATACAAACTTTAAACAAAAAAAAAATGTGTGAACTCTAAAGTATAACAACAAATAATAAAAACCGGCCAAGTGTGAGTAGGGCCGAAGCTTTGGCCATTTTAAATTGCCAGTACAACGCTATCTAGGAATAGTATTAAAAAACACAGTAACACATTTGTTTGGGGAGTCCGCACACAAGAAATATATTCTCGTTGTAATACATACAAACTTCAAACTTGCAGTGAAAAATAGTGTGAACTCTAAAGTATAAGAACAAATAAATAAAACCAGCCTATTTTAAATTATCGGTACAGCGCCATTTAGCTTATTATTGAGAGAAACAGTAACACATTTGTTTGTTGGAAACCATATTCAAAGTTAAGCAATGTCGGGCTTAGCGGTACGCTTTTTTTTATCTTTTTTCTAATTTTTCTTCGTAAATTACGTAAATTTACATGCGTGTTATTAACATCGGTCAAGTGCAAATCGGACTAGCGCACCGTGGGTTCCGTACCACTGTTTACGTAATTTACGAACACAAACAAATACAAAATGTGTGCTGCTAAGCGGTTACCCATCCAATCACTGATCAAGTCCGACGTTGCTAGATTTGAACATCGTTTTCAACAAACAACTGTGTATCTGTTTATAAACTCATAACATAGTTTGTCGTGAAAATAGTAACATATACTAGCTTCAATTTGGCAGCTATAGTGTGTGTTAAGTTAACAACGTTAAAGTATAACAATAACGTTACAGCGCCATCTAGCTTATCATTAAGAGAAACAGTAACACAACGTCGACCTGGGTCAGTACTTGTGACCGCTCAGTACGCGTAGCGGCACACTTTTTTTTTTCGTTGTGTTTTTAAATTACGTAAATGGAACACGTACGTACGGAACCCTCGGTGCGAACTCGCACTTAGCCGGTTTTTTTATTTATTGTTCAGGAAGGCAGGCATTGACACTACCTCTGAAGACGTTCAATGACACAAAATTCCTCCTTCTTCTTACTAGTAGTGATTGATTACTGAACGTACTGTTGGGAAATAAAGGAGAATTCACAATATCCCAAAAATAATCCATAATAATGGCAATAGACAGAGCCCGGCCTAGAGGCGCCCTGTGTGAGGAGTTTACGCGTGTCATCCATTCCGGACAACGGACTCTTTATTACAGTACTTTTATTATTAATCTGTAAGAATATTACACCAGTTGTCTGAAAGGATAGACGTCCTTAATCTTCGTTGTTATTAACTATTTCTGCTTAGATTTTTTAGGCACAGTGTCTATTTGTGAGAATAAAGTAACGTTGAGAATCGAATGAAGCTCTAACGTAGAGTCGTGTAGCAAGTAAAAAACTCAGAAAAACTTTGTGTTTTGGATATTCTCAGAGTTGCTGAAATCCAACTTATTTCAATGTTTAATCTAATATATTTTTTACTAGCCCGTCATTCCACCCGCCCTAAATTCGGTTATTGGTGTAGGATTGCAACTACAACTCCATAATTATAAAAAAAAACTGACTCACACTTGACATTTTCAAGTAGCCTTTGTCCTTCCCCGAGAATCAATATCGATTCCAAATTTCATCTTAATCGGTACAATATTAAAGGTAACAGACAGACAAACAGAGAAACACAGTTGATTTCGTATTTACAATATTTATATAGATATATAGATTTAATTACTCTAATACTTTATACACCTGTGTATAATGCAATAGGTACCTAAGTGTTAATATCATCATTGGTTGTTTATAACAAGTACCTTTATTAGATTTTATAATGCTGTAGTTATTAGTCGTCTTAATTCTTTTTTTTACTTTTGAACAGTAGAAAGCTTTTAACAGCGTGTAAAAAATTATATTCTATACAAGTAATAAAGTATGAAGATGTTATTTATTGAGACAGTTATTGTGCCGCTGTACCAGTTTTTAAAATTATTTGCCAGTTCAGCTAGAACTTCATTTTCAGTAGCAGCTAGTTAAAATTCAGGTACCTATGGTTTAATCACTTGATAAAGACTGAGGCAAAACTTTCTTTTCTTGCGTATTTTACATCAATGACCGACCCATTATTAGGTAAGTACTTTAGTTTACTCAAACAACTATAAACAATGGATTAAGAACAAATAAATGAAACGTTAAGTAGGTCTTGTGGCCAGTCTCGAATATTGTTATGACTGCTATCACAAATTTTATATTAGACTAGCTGACTCGGCGAACGTTGTTTCTTTTTTTGAAACAACTGCCGCACCAACCTAATGTGAAAGGGTTCTACTAATTCAGAAACCTTGCCCGGCGTGTGCATGGAAACTGACAAAAATTTCATTAAATCGGTTAACCCCTATTGCGCGAGTCCAACTTGCACTTGACCCTGTCCGTCTCCCACTCGAACCTTATTTTCTTTCTCAGAAACCTTCCCCGGTGTGTGCATAACAACTTACCAAAATTTCATTACAATCGGTTTACCCTTATTGCGTGAATCCGACTCGCACTTGACCCTCTTCGACTCGCATTTGACCCTGTTCGACTCGCATTTGGCCCTGTCCAACTCGCACTTGACTTAGTCCGATTCGCACTTGACCCAGTCCGATTCGCACTTGACCCTGTCCGACTCGCACTTGACCCTGTCCGACTCGCACTCAACCCTTTTTTCTTAGAAATATTTCCCGGCGTGTGCATAATAACTTACCAACATTTCATTACAATCGGTTGACCCTTATTGCGCAAGTCCGACAAGCACTTGACCCTTTCGGAAGATCCTTTCTTATCGGATGCCTGCGTCATACAAAGAACACACTCTCCAAGTTACAGGTCTCTACGATCAGCAGTTTGGGCTGCGCGTTGCTCCATCAGTCATTCAGGACAAAGCATTTTATATGTATAGCTTATATAGAACCCTCTGGACGATGTTAGGTTTTATATGTCTTTGGATTATATTTTTCGGCGAAGGCATCTTTCTAGGCGCACGGAAGAAAGATAGATTAGATATTTTTAATGGTAATTCGGGTTACAATTCAATTTATAGCTATTAATTTTGTCTTAATTCTGAAAGAAATGTAATCTTTATACGACGGCAAAAGTTAGCCAAAAACACTGCCTCTTCTGTAATATCTGATGTTTCCTATTTTATAAATTCTGATGCTGTATTCCTAATAACCCTTTTTGCGACCCCTATTTTAAGTATACGTTGTTTTATGAAGCACCAGACTCGTATTGTTCCACTTTCACGACTTCAGATAAGGGACAAAGAAGAAAAGTAATGAAAGATAAGTCACCGCATTTTTACGGTAGTCTTAAAAGCTTTTTTTAATTGTTCCATACCGAGAAGCGCCATGAATGACTCATGACAAAGACGGCAGCGTCAGCCTTTAAAAGAGAAGAGGACTGCCTTTATAATAATGTATTTGGTTTTACCACAGTTTTACCTAACAATAACACCAAAGATCTCAGCTCGTATTGTGTTCGAAAGCAAACAATTTTAACTGAAAACTTTGAACAGCATCTTCAAAACTATCTTTTTAATCATTTTTTTTCTTGGCGTCACTTTGTGTAACGATACGTATACATATTGTGCTAAGCCGTAAGCTAAGTTTAGAAAATATTAGGTAAGTAATACTTATATGGAATTCCACATCCAAATCACAATCCATACTTATATTATAAATGCGACAGTAACTCTGTATGTTACCTCTTCACTCCTAAACCGCTCTACCGATTAAAATGAAATGTAGCATAGAGATAGTTTGAGTCTCAAGAAAGGACATAGGCTACTTGAACACAAGTGTGAATCGATTTTTTTTCTATAATTGAGGAGTTGCCGTTGAAATCCGACACCGTTTGAGTCCCGGGAAAGGACTTAAGCTACTTGAAAACGTCAATTGTGAGTCGGTTTTATTTCTATAATTAAGGAGATGGAGATGCAGTTGAATTTAGGGCGGATGAAATGAAGAAGGAAAGCAGAAGGAAAGCAAAACAACAAAGGCATAAATCGATACTTATTCCACAGTAGCACCCTGTTCTTGTAGGGTTGCAATGCTGGAGGTACGGTTGCATAATAAAAAAATATATCGGTAGGTACGTGTAGGTCTGTATTTTGCGCACAAGTTTCAAGAATTAGTATAAGTATTTTCGTTTATATATACATATTTATACATACATAGCAATGTAAGTATTAGTATAAGTAATTTCGTTTATATTTATACATACGTAAAGATTTTTTTGTTTTGTTACCTTCATGTCGGAAATGTTAAATGTACTTTGTCAAACACACCATCTCCAAGAGTATTGAGACCCTTGGTGTGCCCACCCACATTTGCAGTTAAGTTCAGTCTCAAGATCATTTGCAGGACAAGGTGCACCTGGCGTCCAAAAAACTTGTAGCACTCAACAGACCGAAGCAGTTAGGACAAAGGTTGGTGCTACACAAGGCGGGTGCGGCCGGATACCAGCTTGGCCCTTTTGACTCGGTTTAACGACGAGCTGTGATAGTTGTCGACGATCCCAAACTCACAAGCCGAACGAATATCGAACCCATAAGTCTCAGGAGAGACTTTGCCTCCTTATCTGTGTTCTACCGCTTGTATAATCTAATACCTTTAAACGAGCAATTCTTGTGTATATATATATATATATATATATATATATATATATATATATATTTATAATATGAATCTCGGGAACGGCTCCAACGATCTTCATGAAATTTAGCATCTGCTGGGTTTTGGGGGCGATAAATCGATCTAGCTAGGTTTCATTTTCAGAAAACGTCGTTTTATCCGTGTTTATAGGCAATGATAAAGTGAAAAATATAACTCTTTCCGACATCTATTGGCGAGTAGTAATACTATTATTTTTACTGAAACAGCAACGTTAAAGCTACTTGACAATAGATGGCGGTTGTTCAGCTACTTGACAGTAGATGGCGTTGCTAAAATTACTATCGCACCGCTCGCCATCAGCAGGGAACTCATCCTCACACCTTAGAACCTAAATGGTCACGTACAGTCTTAAAAAAAGTGGAATGAGCTCCCTGCCAAGGTTTTCTCTAAGGAATACAGACTTTAAACCTAAGTATCTTCCAAAATGAAATTTCTATATTTATTATTTTCAATTGCCTATTTAACTAGACAAGGAACATAGTGGCGTTCTGCTGACAGTATTTGTGGATTGTGAAATTCCAGTAAATGTTCAGCAATGGCCGACTTTTATGTGTCTTAACAGCCTTCATATGTTTGTTCATGCGGTGATGGATCTTTTTGTTTGTCCAATGTATGCACTGCTGCAACTGCAGTATATTTTGTATACACCCGGATTTTCCTGAGGTAATCTCTCCTTAGGTGGGAATAATGAACTTGGTGTAAGTAATTCATAGAAAATGTATAATTATCAAAATATTAATATTTATGTAGACATAACCTTAAATCATACATTATACCTTGTCTGTATACCCCTTTACTCATATTTTTTCTATAGTTGTATGCTAATTATATTTTATTCATACAGGCAAATAACATATGATAAAAGACCTAGTCCAATCATGTAAGTAGAGTGGCCATTGTTCTATGACACAGGCATAATTATACTGGTCTCCAGTAGTAAATTTTCTTACTATAATCATAGCGAATAACTACTATAATCAAGAACCTTCCGTAGGAATCTTAGGCCGATAACCTAACTGACCGCGGGCGGAGTCGCGAGCAAAATTTTTGAGCGTAAAAGTAGCCCTGACTTCTTCTATTAGTCTAATGCGTTTCTAGACATTTGTAATTACTAAGTATATCGGACCTTTCCTTATGTATTCAGGCAAATCTGTAGATCTTATTATGAAAGTTCTACATAGGTATAAGGATTTTGATTATGTGACGCAGAGCGTAAATTTTTGATTATGTAACGTAGAGCGTAGATTTTTGAATATGTAACGTAGAGCGTAGATTTTTGAATATGTAACGTAGAGCGTAGAATTTTGTTTTTCCCTCTACATTCGCCTAGCATTAAGAAATTGAGCAAATAAAGCTTTGCCTGTGGCAGTGTGTATTTTCATATTTCAGAGCAAATAGTAAAAAGTGCGAGTCGGACTCCGTACCATTATCTATAAAAACGGAAAAAAGTCACGTTTGTTGTATAGGACCCCCTTTAAATATTTGTTTTATTTTAATTTTATTATTTATTTTTAAAGTGAAAATATAACTTAATATTCTGTGAATATTTCAAGCGTTTACTTGTCGCCGTTATCAAATCGAGCAAAAACGAGCAAAAGAAATCACGTTTGTTGTATGTGACCTCACTTAAATATTTATTTTATTCTGTTTTTTAGTATTTGTTATTATAGCGGCAATTGAAATACATCTTCTGTGAAAATTTTAACTGTCTACCTATCGCAATTACAGCCAAGTGACAGACGGACGGATGGACAGCGGAGTCTTAGTAATAGGGCCCCGTTTTTTACGGAACAGTTTTTGGGTACGGAACCCTAAAAACGGGCCAAGTGCGCATCATACATGCATTAAGTTAGGGATACGTAGAATGATTATAAAATGAAATTATTGCAAATATTTTAAAAAGCGCCGCCCACAGCAATACGTTATTCGAACGTAAATATTGTTATTAATTTCGGAATTATTATTATTAAGAATGTTATGATTCTACTTTTCTATGATTTAACATAGTTAATACGCATAACGCACTAGCAAAAATTAGCACTTTAAAGCTCATATTTTGCAAACGGATCCCTGAATCGAAAACTGGTTTTTACGTTTCCGCAATATTTTTGAACGACCTGTTTAACGACACCTCATACTGTAGGTAAGGTACTTATAGGGGGAACGATAAAAGAAAAAAAGAAAAAAAAACCTCCTAAAAATTGTTTTTAAAATTTTATTTAACCGCTTTGTCCGTATACTTTACATGTATTCCCTTTGCCAAATTACAACTTTTAGTACTAATATATAGTCTTTAAGCTACGCCGCAGATAGACAGACGGACTGACATGGTGTAACTATAAGGGTTCCTTGTTGACTATGCTACCCTAAAAACCACTACATCGAAGTAAAACCGTGAATGCTAAACTTATAATGACGTTTATCGTTTGATGTTTCCGTCACGGGGTCGCGGGGTGGAAAGGGAGACGGGTGGGCGCGGGGTGAAACTCCTCTAGAGAAAATTATCGGGAAATATTTCTGGATTTCCGACCATTTGACATGTAATTTATTCTGGCTTCGACTTGAAAACGATTCAAGGGTGTTATTGTTTGAAAGTTGAACGTTATTAGGAAGACGTTGTTCCCCTTTATATTGAAAACGAACTCATCATCTTGACGTTTATTTACCCACATAAACGTCGAGAGAAAGCATATTTTCTTGTATTTATTTCTAGAACGAGGCCGAATATTTTAATTAGCAGTGATTTATGTATATGGATAAGTACTTTACTATAACAATAAATATTTCTGGACTCAGCAGCATCGCCTAAAATTTTTCAAAGCCTGTACTATAACCAGACAACTAATAATAATATATATATATATATATTTTATGAAAGAATTTACTGACTAATATAAGTGCCAATCAACGAACAGATAGCTGGGCCAATTTGAGCATTACTTAGAAGGCGTAATTGGTTGTTGATTTTCAATGACTTAATTTGTAAACTATACCTTAATCCGAGTTGCTCGAGTAAATAAAGATAAATATGATACTGTATAATGTAGTAAAAAAAAAACAGCCAAATCCGAACCTGGTTTCGTACAAACTTATTATATGTAGATAGCTCTTCCATCATGCGATCAAGTGTCACAGGTTTATGCCTTAATCATCAATCAATTTGGATTTTTTCCTTTTGATGTTGATCTTGCTTCTTGCCAAATTTCATGATTCTAGGCCAACAGGAAGTACTCCATATGATTTGATTTATGTGTGTCATAATGTGCGACAAAATGACTGTATTTTCAGCAATAATTTTTATTTCACTGATTTCTTTGTTTTTTACGCGTTCTTGAGTAAAAGGGTCTTGACAGACAAACTTTTTTTTTGTGTGTTATAACTGCAAATTAACGAATTTCAGTTTTTTTCCTATATTTGTGATGTGATGATGAAAGACCTTGCTTTTTGCCAAATTTCATGATTCTAGGACAACGTGAAGTACCTTATTGGTTTTGATTTATTTGTATATGTGTAAATATGCGGAAAACATGGCCGAATTTGGGCCGTATTTTTAATTGTGTTGACTTAGAAGCATTATATTTTCACTGCTTCAAGAGACCGTAGACCTTAGTATTTGATATTAATTTCAACTTGATAACTACGTTCCAGAGAAAAGGGGTCTTGACAGACAGACAGACAAACAGACAAACAGACAGACTGACAGACAGACAGATAGGCAGACAGACAGACAGACAGGCAGACAGACAGAGAGACAAAGTGATCCTATAATATAAGATCCTTTTTGAAAATAGATTTTCATCAATCGGTTGAGTGATTTCTGTGTCAAAACATATAATTATATCTGCTGGAAAATTGCAGATACATAAACTTCATTTAAAATGTATCAGTAGTATAAACAATTTTCTTGAAATCGACAAGCAATATTTTTATTACAATTGTGTAAATTGTTTATTTATTTTGTGTAACAAATCAAGCATAGTGTCAGAAATCAAAACGATAGTGGCCATATTGAAATGATGTAAACTTACAACGACACTAGCGACCAAACACCCAAGGACAGAGGCTCGGACAAAGTTTGTTGCACTGTACACTTATAGGTTAGGTGTGTTTTGTTCACCGAACCTTATACTGTAGTCCTTAAAGAAAATAATTATGCACTTAATGTCAATAATCCAATTATAGAGAAGTCAAGATTTGTGTGGCTATGTCATACAGATTCATGTACTTTTAACTTGGCTGGATTATGACGTACAAAACACGCCTATAATGATCTCCATCTGCCGGTAGACCGACAGACAAAAAATCAAAAAATAAAACGCAAATCGCAACGGAAGCAAATGACGGCTTGAAAACAGCTGCGACCTGTTTCTTCGCATCGCACATTTCAGCATTACAGCCCATCGACTGAGCTTTGCGACGATTCAGCGCCATTTTCGTTCCTACTCTGATGTGCGTCGTCGGAATTGATACCAAAGAATAAAATGGTAGTTAACGACTGTGCATTAACTGAAAATGAACTGAACAACGAATTTAAAAATGCAATTGCTAGTCAATGGTTTTCCTTTTGTTTTTACCCTAATTATGAGGGTTATGTTTTTAACAGTATTTGACTAGCACTTCTCGGCGATCAGATAGAAGTGTTAAGTGATATATTGTATTATGTCAAATTCCGCAAGATCATGTCATCATAAGACCATTAATATAAATAGTCTCAGTATTAATTCTTATTTAAGTTATAATTTAATATTAAAATTATTCGATAATTACCTATCAGATTCTTTTATATTTTTGGAGATAATGAGTGGCCATAAGTCCAAAAATATACCACACAGAATGATAAAAGTTTTTTAGTTTTTGTTATGTGTTAGTAAAGCCGGATCATTTGAGGACACATATGAAACGGACGGACATGACATAACAAACCAATATAAGGTTACAGTTACTGACATTTGGTTACATGACCTTAACAAAATGGTGTATAACCACAGATATATGAATTTGTATGATCTGTGTGTATAATAGTGGCAATGGTTTTAAAACAATTATATAGACGGTAAAACAACAAATAATAAGAACCATAATCATGAACAAGTTAGACTAGTGCAATTTTATGATGGTGTGGAACCCTCGGTGTGCGAGTCCAACTCGCACTTGACTGTTTTAAATTTAAAAACAGCCTCCAATGACCTGCAGAACTAAAAAATGAGGCAATAATTGCTAACGCAAAGGCTGCAGAGCTTTCCCGTATCAGAATCAAAATCTAGTAGATTTTTTTTGGTTCCGTACATCCAAACGGTGAAACAAACGGTGGGATCACTAGTGTGTCCGTCTGTCCGTCTGATACAGCCAATTTGCTCCGAATCTACTAAACCAATTAAGTTGAAATTTGGTACTGATATGGGTTTTTGTGAACCAAACACGTAAGAGAAACGTAAATAAATGTATTTCGGATTTGAGGGTTACTTTAAAGGGGTAAATTAGAAAATTATAAACAAAAAGTGTAGCAAACTGTATCGTGTGACAAATCTAATGATAAGGATTGTTGTGGGAATCACAAGTATATATTATTTATAATTTTAAAATGAATTATTTTAAAGTTATTAAAAAAACAGAAAAATAAAGACACCCCCTATCTGCAAAACTACTGAAAAAAAATTACTGAAAATGTTATGAGAAGTTATGGTCTTAACCAGAGGTTCCCAGCCTTTTTTTCTCATAGACCACTTTTAAAATTTAGCTGGTTCCGGTGGACCCCCTGGACATTTCTACCATATTCCCGAATATCAACAAAAAATGTGAAGATTATCTAGATCTAACTATGGAAATTTGCTCTATCTCCAAATATGGAACATGCAAGTTTTTACAAGTAACAGTCTTTGAGCTTCTTAAAATATTATCTGCCTTCATCGATATCTGAAGTCAAGCCAACATTTTAGTTCTTCACTATCGAAAGCAGATAAATTTTCGTGGAACCCCGCTTACGAATTGTGAACCCTTATTTTCTTGTCACGCTAACGTAGACCCCCGTCGAGTCTTCCGTGGACCTCTGGGAGTCCACCTGGACCACTTTGGAAACTACTGGTCTAAACCATAGAAATCTTTTGGCAATTAAAACACTTTTAGGAATCCTATTAAGTACGAAACCCTCGGTGCGCGAGTCCAAGTCGCACTTGGCCAGTGCACCTCAAGGCATTTAATTAGTTTCACATCCCTTTTCATTATATTTGATGTTAGACATTACCCCAGCTTGTTAAATATTACTCTGTGGGCATACATAACTCACTGTGTAGTATATAGCCTTGGACTTCATATTGTTAAGTGCATATTGCAGGCAATATTGTTAGGACGTGGCTGGAGACTTCAAATGCAATTATGAGGCATCGCCGCGTCCGAGGACAATAGAGGATCTCAGTATAGACAAAACGTTTACCTACTACGTTCATTTTGATATATCTAAGAATTGTAAGATAGATCTAGACTTTACAAAACTAGAATATTTATTAACTCAGTTAAGCATATATATGTGTTTACCGTACATTACCGGCAATTTTTGCTGAAAACAATAAAAAAATCGGTCAAGAGCGAGTCGGACTCACGTACAGTGGGTTACGTACCACCATTTACGTCATTTACGAACACAAACATAAAAAAATGTGTGACGCTAATTTTTCACACATCCAATCACTGAACAAGCCCGTCGTTGCTCACATTTAAATATCGTTTCCTACAAACAAATAAATGAAGAAATTTTTTTTTTGGACATAACACACAGTTCCATCTGGACCCAAACTAAGCATAGCTTGTACTATGGATGCCATACAACAGATAGAAATACATATATATATATATATATATATATATTTGGAAATAAATACGTATATGTAGGTATATAAAACACCCAATTCCCAACAAAAACACTTGGCTCGTTTTCGTTATATGTTGTCATTTAGGATTGACAGTTTAATCATGGCAATTTGAAGCTTGAATGTACTGATTTTTTATGACAGAGCAAAAACAATGAAAACGTGTTTCTTGTATGAGGACCCCTCCTAAATTTTTACTTATTTACTTTTTGTTATTTGTCAAACAATCCGCCATTGTAATATAGGTATAGTATAAAAAATTCAGGCTTCCACTTATTTCGGTCTAATATATATTTCACATTTCACGTAGCATTGACAACAGATGGACCATTCAAACCACTCGATGGAAAGGACCAACAGGCAAAAGGAGTGTTGGCAGACCGCATAGCCGGTGGTCTGATGATATTATCCAAATTGCTGGGAAAGACTGGATTACAGTAGGAGCAGACAGAGAATCGTGGAAAAAGATGGAGAAGGCCTTTACCCAAAAAGGGATCCATATCTCATAACATACTAACAACTACATTAAAATAACCTACTTATACTAACACTTAACTAACCTATAATTGTACCTTACACTAAAAGAGATAAGGAAAATAAAAGGCTATATTATATTATTATTATTATTATATAATATATATAGCCATTTAACGGTCGGATAGACAGGTAGACAGACAGCGTGGGCTTAGTAATAGGCCCTGTTGGTACCTACACGAACCATAACGAATGTATACCTGACTCAAAATCTATTTGCAAATCTTGTAAACATAACCTAACTTTACTTAATGTTCACTTTTTCTGGTAATTTAATCATAAATCATTAAAATACTTACATGATTACCTTTATTGTCACATTCTTTAACTGGTTTTCAAATTACGACAATGATTTAAATATAAAATGTACAAAATTCCGAATTTACGATGAGAAATATGTTACGTATTTATATGTATGTTGCATAGACTAACAAAGTGAAAGACGCGCGTCAAGGTCATTTTTGTTTACCCGAATTGCAAATAGATTTTGAGTCAGGTTTATGAGCTTTTCTAAGTGGAATTTTAATTTTTAAGTGATTCAGTCAAGCCACTATTACTTCTTCTGTGTTCAGGCTCCACTCAGAAAAATAATTACTGTATTTATTACAGAGGAAACTCGATTATCCGGATTATTTAATTCCGATAATCGAAAGTCCGGACAATCGAATTTATAAAGAAAATCGGTTTTTGTGTAATTTGTACTCGTACATAATATATAATGATGATGAGATGTTTATAAAAAACAAATAAAACTTATTAAAAAAATCATTGTTTGTCAAGAAATAATTATTATCTACCTACTTATTAATTAAACATTTTCAAACAATTGTTATGTAAATAAGTACATAATATTATCTTAAATTACTACAATACCTTATACCAATATTTGGTAATATTCATTTGGCACTCCTAAAATAAATTATCTAGTTTAATTTGGGTTAAATTATTTAGTAATTGTTATTTGACGTACATACAGAACAACAAATTTTTCTGACCCGGTCCCCAAAAATCCAAACTACAGTAACAATATTAAAAAGGTGTGAACTTATAACGACACTAGCGACCAAACTGCGGATTAGAAAACTTTGTTGCATTGTAAGATACTTTTTGTCTTCATTGCTACTACAGTACCTAGTCCGAATATAAGCCAGTACGTATAACTGAGGGCCGGATAATCAAGTCTCCACTGTAGACAGGTACCTATAACATTAAAAATTATCCCTCATTATGTCTCTATGTCCAAAAAGGTTTGTCACTATAAGCTAATGTAAGTACCTACTTAGCGCCTACATTAAATAAGTAATCTATGTAATTTCTGTGCCTGTAGGCAGATAGGATTTGGACTTTTTAACTAAAGAAAAAACTCTTGTAGAGTTAAACTAGTAATAGTACCTATAGGTTAGTCCACCGTGGATTAAACCCAGGGGTTTTTAAAAGTATTGACAGAGGTAGTTCAATCCCCAGAAAGTTATATTTTTTATATATTTATCCGTACTTAAAAAAAATTATCGCGATCTATAGCGGTTTGCTATAAGCAAGCAAGAGACACAGAAGAGCAATGGGCGAAAACTTGTATTACGATTATCTATCCCTTTTACTCTTCTCGGTATATACTCTTCCGTAAATCGAAATCAAAGCTCGTTGTGCCTGTACGGATTTTAGAGCGTTCTGAAGTGAAGTTAGAAGCTTACTACGCAACCTATTGCGCGGAGTATAGAGGCAGATCGCAAGCGTTCCGAATCTAAAAACTGTAATATATTCTTATACCACAGTGAAGTAAGCTCACACTTTTCCATTAAAATTCTACGTATTAAAAATTCCTAAATTACAAATTCATTAAAAGGTATATCAATAAATGATAAAAAATTTAAATCTTAAATAACTCTCTTTGACTGTAGAATCAAAATCAAATTATCCTGACGAACTATGAATAAACAACGAAAGCGGTGGGCTAAATTACAAAACAGGCAGCTATGTGCAAAACGTGCCTGCATATGGCGGATGCTTAGTTTGTGTTTATGTCAATAAAAAAACTGATTTTTTGCAAATGCGCGGGTGTAGTATCGGAAACTTTTAATTGGTTTGTGAATATTATTGTGAGTGATAAGTGTGTTGTTATTCGCGTGTTACTACCTAATCATTAATAGTGTTCCATTAGAAAATAATTAACATTGTGACCAGTTTTATACTATTTATTCTTATAATTTTAAAAACGGAGTCCTAAACCTTTCTCTATAGAAATTGCACATAAAAGTACATAGCTTATACTAAAATGATATATTTTTTTCTAGGCTACTTATTAATTTGGAATTATAACAAACAGATTATCTTCGGATCATAATTTAGGTACTGCAAGCGTGTTATCATTATTTTATATTGAAATTTCTCAATTAAAATGTATTTAAATCGTTGCGATATTTGGGTCAAATAAAAAACATAATTGTAGTTATTAAAAATACACAGTGCCTACATACCTGTTCCAATATTCCTCATTTAATTTTGAATAAAAATTTGACCTGGATAATTTGGTTATATACTTCCACTTAACCATATCCTTTTAAACCTACTTACATAGGCACATAAAGTCGATATGTATAAATGGTTAAATGTAAATAACATTATACATTTACATTACATTACATATGTACTTATCTATATTTAATTTTAAAATTTAATTACCAAGCTCAATAAAACAGACTAGGTTTGCGCCCCCTTTTAGTTACCCTGACCATAAACTTAATGTTAAAATAGTCCAACTCAAATACTAAACTTGGACAAAAAAGTAAAGAACCTACCTCCCTCTGATGCAGCTATAGTCAGTTAAGTAGATTAATTCAAAATAAAAAATAAAAAGCCAATAAAATCTTCCAGGGTAAAGAAACTTAAGTAAGTAGGTAATTATTTTATAATAATCAACGGAAAAAAATTGAAAAGGTGGACTTAGAATTTATAATAATTATATTTTTTGATTTTATTTTTTGTAGATAGTAAAGATAAAATCACGCTCTTTTGAATTACCTAATTTTTGAAAATGTAGTGCCTTAATATTTTCTGTAGTAATTGTTTAATAGTGAGGGTAATGTTAACAAAGTAAAACTCAAATGAAGTCTCTGATAAACTTTGTTATCTATGTTGCTCCACCTCATCCGCCTGGACTTGAGTGTGCCCGCGTGTGTGATGTGGCGTCCTGGAAGGAGCAACAAAGCTAGAAAGGGGACACTCTTCTAAAGCAGAGGTAACGTTGGCATATTTATTTAATTATATAGATACTATTTGTGGCTGGTGGTTATTCCGATTTTGCGTTGCATCGGTTTAAGCAAGCTAGGCATGTACCAATTATCTTTTTCTTAATTTGTCAAGTAACTACATTTATTATTCATTCCACTTGCTACTGTGTGCACTTGCACTTGTTCTTTGGTAAAAGAAAACATAGTGAGGAATCTGGTATATGTATATCAATAAAAAATTATAAGGTCCATAATCCTCACTCAGCCTGTGTGATGGACAATGGTCCTAATTACCCTTTGTGAGGGTAGACAATGGAGATATATGGTACTGGTAAAGTATTTGACAGCACATTGAGCTAAGCATTTTCTTCTTGCCAATAAACAATATTTACCATCTTCGCTGCAAATTTTTGGCATTCAACTCCTTAGAAAAAACCACACAGGTTAATGAGCAGTCGGTTTTATGAGCTTAATTCTTTTAGTGGGTGGGTATAACAGTGTTCTGATATATTTTTGTAATTATAGTTGTGTATCTGTGTATTTATCAATGCTCATTTGTTGCTATTTTTTTAAGGCTATGTTCCAAAACCCTCTGAGTAATTATCACCAGGTAAAGTTGAAAAATCAACCCGTTTTGGAACAGGAGTTTGACAGTTAATTTTTCTACTGGCAGTAGTAAACCTTTTCTATGGCAGTGTAAAGAATTCAAGTTGACAGTTAAAATTTACTCTTCCCTGGGCGTCCTCAAACCCACCCTAAAAAATATTATTTGAATTAAAATTTAAAAAATATGCTAAAAACAATCTGTCTTGCATATTTTACATTAGAAGCAGTTATATTTTGAAATATGATCAATAAAATAAAAAAAACTACAATAATATATCATAGTATTTTTCAGTTCTTTAAAAATGAACTCTTGTAGATTATTTTATGTTTTTTTTTTTATTTTTATTCAGGTTAATAGGTATTTTTAAGATGATTTTAACAAACTGACTGTAACATAATGGTATGTAGGTATATGAATATCTACAGTTTTAAACCCCAATAGGGGGTAACCAGTAGCTGAATACAGTCTCTTTCAGTTATTTGCCACAGAGTTTACATTTAGCTTTAGCATTTTAGGCTTAATTATATCTACATGCTTAGTTTTATTTTTTTTAGTAACTAGATACTTAATATATTGCAATACTTTGTCCAGGTAAATAAATTAACCTTATAAGTCATTATTAACTGATGACTCAAAAAATCACCTGCTTAACATAGTGCTGTACTTCATCAAGATATCTATTAAAACAAAACTGACTGTAACATAATAGTATGTAAGTATGTAAATGTATATCTTCACAGTTGTTATTGGTTGGATACTGTTATAATTCCTTAATAACTTAAAAGTTTTATTTATGAAATCCTCTAGCCCTTAGTTAGCATCTCATGTGTTTATGAATTATACACATGTGCATCAAAGATGATCCCATGACTCAGATGCCATCTGTGTTTGTGATTTATAACATTATAACTAACTATGAAGTAGGTGAGTACCTATCTATTTGTGACATGGTAGATAGTTAAAAGATAAATTTAGGTTTAATAGTTTAACTATGTTTTATTGCACAGATACTTTTGCCTGCTTTAGAACTTAGTCAAAATGTATGCACTGTGATGTGTAATGGAATGTAAATAATATTGAATTTTATTATTTTATAATGTTATACTTGCAATAGTATCCCTAATACTATTTATAAATACCTTTGTGAACCTTTTGTGAAAATTTATACTATTTTTAAAACCCAAATACCTAGTAAATTTTTGCTTTACTTATTGTCCGCATATTTAGCTGCTAAGTAGTGCTGCCACTTGATATTTTTTGTTTCCTCTTTGTACAAAGCATATTTAAATAAAAATAAGTAAGAGTCAGACTCATGCATCTAGGGTTCCGTACCATTATCTATAAAAACGGCAAAACAAACCACGTTTGTTGTATGGGAGCCCCCCTTAAATATTTGTTTTATTATAATTTAATTATTTATTTTTAAAGTGAATATTCTGTGAATATTTCAAGCGTCTGCCTGTTGCTGTTATCAATATCGAGGAAAAACAAGCAAAAAAATCACATTTTTTGTATGGGAGCCCCATTAAATATCTATTTTATTCTGTTTTTTAGTATTTGTTGTTATATCGGCAACATAAATACATTATCTATGAAAATCTTTACTGTCTAACTATCACGGTTCATGATACAGCAAAGTCTTATTAATGGGGACCTGTTTTTTACCCATTGGTACGGAACCCTAAAAACCGGCCAGGTGAGCGTCGTAGATGCATTAAGTTAAAGATCTGCAGAAGTAGAATTATTGGTGATAGCTAAAAAATTTGTTAAAAGATGTTTATAGGATGTTTTAATTTTTGTCGAATCATTAATGAATGGAGATTAATCTTAACAATTAAGTAATCTTATAGTTCTTGATAACATTACAAATCTATTTCAAACAAAGTTTATTTGACTGGTTTTATTTTTCAGTCAAGTAAATTTTTTATATTTTAAAAATGTTTAGTGCCGGTTATGAAATTTGTAAGTAATTTTTTCAACTTTTGGCGTTTTTATTTAATTTTTTTTTTGCGATAAAAGTGCAATTTATAGGTTGGTATTATTTTGCTTGTTCAAAACGACTTACTTTTATTTAGCTTTTTTTAGTTTATAATGTGCAAAATGTATTTTTTTTATTTGAGGAATTGTTTCACGATATTTCTATGGGTTTATAAATAATTGTTAGTATAAAGCCATGTTTCATTATTTTTTTAAGTTAGTTCAAAAAAAAATTTCTTACAAATTTTTGTTATTACTGCCATCTGTGCCTTGAATGCGACAACTGCAAAGTAGCTGCAGGAATTTTCTCTGAACGGTGGGCTGCAGCTTGTGTCGTTCAAGTAAAATACGGAAGATGGCGTTAATATAAAAGAACACATTCTGTTTAGTTTGAGCTTTGCTGTATTTCCGCACGATGTCTCTGAAAAATATTTAGCGATACAATTAGGCTGGCTGCTCACGTTTTGCGAAATTCCGTGTACTTAGCGCAAACTTTTTCGAGTTAAGGGTTCCGTAGCCAAATGGCAAAAACGGAACCCTTGTTAATTTGTCATGTCCGTCCGTCCGTATGACACAGCCTTATAGTTCCGTCTTTGGGTAGAATTTAAAATAATTTTATAAATATTTGTCTTTTGCGGACCGCCATAAAGATATGTTATAAAAACGGAGTTTTTAGGACTTAGCTCTGCATACATTGTGTTACGAACACGCACAGCGGCGACGGGCGTAGGCTAGCTTCCTCGGTTGCTAAAACGAAGCTACGACAACGAAGCGCCGTAGAAATTAGACAACCGTACGGTAGCTAGCTACTAGACTAGGCCACTGACGTGTTTATAGTGGACTGTATGTTGTGGGCGACCGTATTGCGGGCCGGACGGGTGAAGCCGGGTGTCGCACTTGTGAACCGCTGACCACGAAGATTTCTTGAGCGCAAAATAAAATAGCCGAAGTGAAGCTGAGTCTTCTTGTGAAGAATTTATTTACACTAAAGCACTTATTTTACACTTAATTTCTAGCAGAGTTTCTTCCTTTTTCCTAGCAGCGTTTCTTGCTTGAACCTTCACTCTACAATTGAGCACTTATTTTCTTGCAGAGTTTCTTTCTTGATTATTGGTTCTTCCTTTCTTGGTTTCTTGCTGCGAACTGCGACTGCGAACTGACTATGACCGCTGGATCGCTCGAGTTTTAAACAATTTCGAACAAAGCGGCAGGCCATAAAATTACCGTTACAGTTGTAAACTATAGCTAGACTACTCTTACAATTCTTGCTGTCCTTGTCTACAACTCGTTTGTATGGAGGTACATGTTTTTGTTAGTTGAAAATATAAAAATGAATTTTCTCTACATTACAATTACTTCCTACAGATAGATATTAATTTTACAAACATTATGAAATAGAATTCATACAGATATCTCACAAACTGTGGCTTTAAGAGCCAAAAAACGCAAAGGGCGTCTCGCAAGCGTATTGCTTATAATTTCAAAATTCACGCCCGGCTTAGTAGCTTAGGTGTATAATACTCTCCATGTTAAAATTATATCTCAAGTGAAAAAAGTGTATGTGCTTCAAGACAACAATTCCTGTAGACGGCGGACGTGCGTGCACAGACGAGACTAAGTGTTTGTTGTGTTCTGCGTGTTTGCGCCTACAAAAGCAGCGCTTGAAGGTAGACGGTTTCCGCTTTTTCAGCGGTCTTGAGGAGGATTTAGTGGTAAGCGATTTTTATTCTATTTTCTCGGCATTTACTGCCACGGATCGCTTTCGTTTGTCACTCTTCTAAGGGCGGCCCTTTTGGGCCACCCCTCAGACCCAGCTGCAGCCGGACTCGCATCAAGGGATGCTGGTAGCAGCCAACTAGCGGAATGCCGCCACCCCCAGGACCCCCACCACCGGTACGTAGAGGAGGCGTACGTAAACGGGGCGTATGGTTACGCTCCCAACCCGGGCTGAGCCGTCGTGGCGCGTAATTTGTTTACCGGCGAAATTTCTGCCGCGGACCGGCCCTTTTCGGTCGCGTTCCCACCTTCTCGGCCCCCATCTAGGGTTTCTATGGCCTCGGCCATATCCCAATCGTCGATTTACTCGGCCTCAGACACCGGCGATGAAATGTTTAGGGATGAAGATCTCCCCACCCTTCCAACCATGCTCTCTCCAATTGAGGACACCCCGCCCCGGCCAGACCCGAACCCGTCGTCGTCCAAACAGGGCAGCGCAAACAAGATAACGCCCCCTATGCCATTCCCGCGGAACTTCAATCCGCCCTCAATCCCGCTGCCGCAGAGAGACCCTAGGGTACGCAGCAGGGATACAAGGCCGAGACCCTTTTCCCTCAGCCCATCGAAGGACCCCGCCGAGCGAGCACGCTTAGAGGCCCGAGAGGCCATTGCCGATCGGCACAAGTCGTTGGCCGGCCAGGCGTCCACCTCAAAGGCCGCCGCTGAGTCCCACCATGACCCCACCCCGCTGGAAGGGATGGAAACTAATGAAATTACCCCCCCTCAGCCTTCTGCACCTCCAATGGCAGCGCCACCTAGCGGACACTCCTATGCGCAAGCAACGAGTGCCCAGTCAGCAAAAGTCCTCCCAACGAACTCAACTGCTCAGCCTATCATTGTCAATGACAATGCCAAAGACAAGGTCAAAGACAGACACCCCCCGATAGTTGTGGAGTCCCTCCCCCAGTGGTCGACGCACTTAAAAAGTTGCACTCCTTATTAGGCCACGCCCCCAACGCCCGGCCGTTCGGCAAAGGGGTACGTTTCTTCCCAAAGTCGCCCTCGGAATATCGTACGGTAGTGGCCTATATAGACGAGCTGTCTAAGCTGGACCATGCAGTATCATGGTACTGCTACAGCTTAGACAGCGATCGACCACAGAAAATCGCCATCAAGGGGCTCCCTCAGGACACCTCGCTTGTTGAGCTGGCAGAGGACCTCGCTCTCGCCAGCTTTCCAGTGTCGCATGTGCGGCAAATTCCTGCAGTTAGGGGCCGACCTAACTGTATTTACTACGCACAATTGCAGCACAGGCACACTCACGCCGAGCTACAAGAGCTTTACGCTCTCAATGAGCTACTCAGCATGCCTGGCATATCTATAGAAGCGTGGCGCTCACGCCCAGGCCCCGCGCAATGCCATAGATGCCAGGCATTCGGCCATGCTTCTACTAATTGTCACCGGCCGATTAAATGTGTGCGCTGCGGCGGCGATCACCCGGCGTCTGAATGCGACCGACAAAAGGTCGCATTAAAATGCGCCAACTGCAGTAAGGCGCACACGGCCAATAACCGCTCTTGTCCGGTTTTCAGGCGTGAAGCGAGGCGTAAGGGGGTGTCTATTAATCCCCCACCGCCCCGCAACAAAGCCCAGCGGGCAACAAATTTACCCCCGCCATCGCTTACTCCCCTGCCACAATTGCAGCGGCAGGAGTATGACCTAACTGCAGGAGCAAATTTAATGCCTCCCGCCAACCCTCCTACAGATAGAACCCAAGCTCTCGGGAAAAAAAGGAGGCCACGGCGGAAAAAATCCGCACCTCAAACCACCACAACCGTTCCGGATACTGTTTCAGTTGCACTGGACACATATTCCTTTATGCCCAACATTTTTATGCCACCCCCCCCAGTTCGCAGACCCCCCGCAACCCCCCAAAACGTCTCAGCCATCCACAAAACCGCAACCACGTGCAGCCGCTGCCCAGCATTCTCAGCCGCCCGCGACTAGCCTCCACAGTGGCACACAGGGCCCACCCCGCATGCAAGCTGGTGCCCTAAACGTGGCTAGAGCCGCAATAGCGGCGCTTAACGCAGCCATAGAGGCCATCGCAGCCGGCCAAAATCCGTTGCCAGCCCTCTTTAATGGATTGGCACAACTCACCACAATTCTCACGTGGGAATTTAATGGGGCCTCATCGGGGCCTTAAATTGAGAATTGTGTACTGGAACCCTGGGGGCATAATTGGCAAGACAGCCGCCCTCAGAACGCTAGTCCAGGAACACGATATTCACATTGTGTTACTGGGCGAAACGAAACTCCGAGGTGAGAATGAGCTCCGCATTCCAAATTTCTTCACCTATAGACGAGACGAAATTTCTCCCGCTAATATGGCCTTCAGGGGTACGGCTGTATTAATTAGACGTGACCTTATTCACGAATTACTACCCCTTCCCCTTTTTACATACATTCGGTCTATAGGTGTAAAACTAAAGGTCGGCAATGCGGAGCTTAAAGTCTTCGCCGCATATAAGCCACCAGCAACCCCCTTCGCTCCAAGTGACATCGACAATATCTTTTGCGATGCCACCCCCACACTTATTTTAGGCGACCTTAATACCAAACACCAACAATGGGGTTCACGAATTTCATCCAAATCGGGTCGTGAATTAAAAGCAGATGCTGAGAGCAAAAACTATTTAGTCATCGGTCCAGGATCACCAACGCACTACCCCACTGCTGACAATCACGCACCGGACGTATTGGACATCGCCTTAGCCCACAATATTAGCTGGTCATTGTCGTTAGAGGTCCTCCACGACACTGACACTCAGCATCTGCCAATCTTATTGGTCCTAGGAGTGTCCGCAGCTGGTAAACCGCTCCCCAACCCCCGCAGAATAACAGACTGGGCCACATTCCACCGCGCCATGCTGGATTATAAACTCCCGGCTGGCGGCATTTCCACTCCCTTAGAAGTCGAAGAGGCAGTTAGTACTTTCACAACTGCCATTGCACAGGCTCTAAGGGAGTCCACCAGTGTCTCAGCCACGGCCTCTGGTAAGCAGTTGCTACCGGCGCATCTTCGCGCTAAACTTAAGACTAAGAGGGACCTCCGAAAGCTCTGGTGCGACACCCGTTGCCCAGTGGTGAAGAGGGACCTCAACAAGATTAGCGCGGATCTGACAGCTGAAATTAGTAACTACAGACAACATTCATGGGACCAGGTTATATTTAAAGCCAGTGAGAACGACACGGCTCTCTATCGCCTGGCCCGTCAAATTACCAAAACACCCGCCCCTATATGTCCACTCATCGACCCCGCTGGTATTCGTCATTACCACGCAGCGGATCGCGCGGAACTTTTTGCGGACCACTTTGAGGACCAATTTAAGCCGAACCCCATTATCAACCCTGCCCACACGTTAGGAGTTACAGAACGCGTAGAGCAGTTTCTCGCGGCCCCAGCCCCACCACTCAGAGGTGATTATTTTATCTCGCCTAAAGAGGTTAGGAAGGAGGCCTCTAAACTTAACAAGCGCAAATCACCCGGTCCCGACGAGATCCCAAACACAGCGATTATTATGCTGCCTAGGAAGGGTCTGGTGGCACTCACCCGTATCTTTAATGGGATACTGCGCACTGGACATTTCCCATCTTCGTGGAAGATCGGCAAAATCATTGTTCTCCCGAAACCAGGGAAAGATCGTCATCGCCCAGAACATTACCGACCGATTACATTGCTGTCCAATTTAGCCAAGTTGTTCGAACGCCTACTATTACTTAGGATATCCCCGCATATCCAGCTTAGGCCTGAACAGTTTGGTTTTAGAGACAGCCACAGTACCACTCTTCAGCTTGTACGAGTGCTCCACCACATGGCCTTCGAGCTAAACAAGGGCAGACGCACAGTCGGAGTCTTTCTCGATATGGAGAAGGCTTTCGATCGAGTTTGGCACGAAGGCTTAATACACAAGCTGTTAGAGACGGACATCCCACCGATGCTCGGGCGAGTAATAGCCTCGTTTCTGGACAAACGAAGCTTCTATGTCTCGGTCGAGAACAAACAGTCAGCATGTAAACCCATTAGAGCAGGGGTACCTCAAGGCAGCTGCCTATCGCCACTGCTCTATGCGTTATTCACCAACGACATCCCCACTCTCAGTGACTCCGGTCTAGCTGAAGGTGTTGAAGACGTCATCCTAGCCCTTTACGCGGACGACAGCGCCTATATGTCCTCCTCCCGCAAAGCTAGTTTAGCAGCCAAAAAAATGCAGCGACTATTGGACACTTTGCCTGGCTGGCTGGACAAGTGGAGAATAGCCGTTAATGCCAGCAAGACATCAGCATTATTGACCGGCCTGCAAAAGTTTCTCCCACCGAAACTTGTGTTTCGCGGTCAAGTTATTGAGTGGCAACCCAGCGTAAAGTACCTAGGTTGTATTATAGACCGCCCCTTGCGCATGCGCAAAATGCTAGACCATGTGTCAGCAGGCGCAGTCGCGTCACGGGCGTGCCTTAGACCGGTACTCTCCTCTGACTTGCCACTCAGAACCAAAATTCGCCTGTACAAGTTGTACATACGGTCGAGACTGACCTATGCAGCCCCTGCTTGGTACGGTCTTCTATCTTCTACCAACAAACGTAAGCTCCAGGTTGTCCAAAATAAGTCGCTGAGATTAATCACCGGCGCGGGACGCTACGTCCGCAATTCCACTATCGCTAGAGACACCAAAACCGAGCCACTCGCAGAGTTCATATCTGGTTTGTCGAAACGTTTATTCACCCGCGCTGACAACAGCCACCACGTACACTTAAGGGGCATAGCACCCCTACACGCCCGCCCGCCGGAAGGCAGGGCTCTCCCCCGAGAGCTTATTCCTGTGGGTGAATAAGTTTACTTATTCACCCTCCTATCTCCTTACCCTCCTCCCTTCATTTCATTTCCTTTCATTCCATTTTTATTGCCCATCTCGCCTCTATTTTATTTCTGCTTTTATTTCTGTTTTTATTTCGCTTTTATTTTATCTTATTTTCATTTTTTGTTTTATTTTTTGCTTCGTTTTTATTTTATTTTAATTTCGCTCTTTTTCTTTTCTTTTGCTTTGTTTTTATTTTGTTTTTATTTGTTTTATTTTTCTGCTTTTATTCTGGCGCCTACATAATATATACTGTTTTTTCGTAATCGCTTCTGGCGACAAAATTATTACCCACAAGGGGGCCTGAAAAGTAGGCCTCCTTTCTAATATTTCACCGGGGGTGTTCAGCACCCCTGAGCTTCTGCCCGGGTCATGGTGGGAGGTAAATTCCCCTCCCCCGACACCCGCACCTCAACACCCAATAGGGTGATAGAGAAGAGACCCACGTTGGTAGCTCCACGAGGTGCGTGGGAGTTTGTAGAACTAAGCAAAAGGTTAAGAGCGTAATCCACAACGTATTGCTTATTTTGTAAAAATTCACGCTCTTACTTTTCATACAAATTGATTTTTAACTAAATTTTAACTAAACATTATTGATTTCTTTATACGTTATACAACTATCGAGAATTATTAAGAATTTAACTCAACTCTGCTTGAGTACACGACTTACATAAGATCATAATATTTTATTTTACAAATTATTTACCTAAGCTACTATTTTATGAAATCCTATACATTAAACCTTAACCGAAATTACCTATAGTTGCTTAGTCACAATATTATAAATGATCCTAGAACACTATGCGCTAACATTAACTTATTTCTACGTAATTCCTTATACATTTTACTATTTACTTATTTTACTTAACCTTTCCACTTGAAATGTACGTAGTTGAGCAAACCTTACATACTCTATTTTACATTGCAACGACATACTTCTAACCTAGTTGTTGATGTGACTTTATTTTTTGTCACTTACAACTAACTATTTTATGTCTATTAATTTATTAGCTTACTTACAAAAATCTTTCAAATAACTAACAAGTTGCTATATACGCTGTTTTAGCGTTACCTTTTGTGTCAAATTAAGACTTTATTTAATAAAAATCCTTATTCTAAATTATTTACATTTTTGTCCTATGTGTGATAGATCTATTTAGGTATTTCGTGTGGTCCGTCGCTAACACATTGAATGGAGTAGAGGGATGAAAAACTGTTTCTTCGCACACTCCATCCATTAAAAAATGTTAAAAGGTTAACTTAAAAGCGTCATCTAAAAATATGAAAAAAAAAACACTATATTAAGGCTTTATAAATGCTACGAATCAGATTTGCTTTCGACGAAATCGGTTTTTATGTTTTTTTGATATCCGCAATAATTTTCATTCTATGGAACGCTAACTTAATCCGTGTGCGTCGGACTTGGCCGATTTTTTCAGCTGTAATTTGTTGACGGCATTAAAAGCTATTATCGCATAGGCAATGGAATCATTATGTTCACAAGCAATATAGCTGTTAGTAGGTATTTAACAGCGCATCCACTATCTCTACCGCCCGCCCATGTGCAGCCAATGCGTTGATTGCGGACTGGAAGTGACGTTATAGCGCATTCATATTTCTTCAACAGAACGATTGAATGTGCGCATAGAGAGCATAGAGCGCATTCGATGCATATAATGCTTGTCAACAAAACGCCCCTAATCAAAATAAACTTTTTGAATAATTTCTGTACAGAATGATGGCTTTCGCGACAAAGGTTTAATAATGGGCGCATTTCGTTCGGAACTTCGAACCTGAATTCCTAATCTGAAAAACTAATACGGAAAGCTATTAGCTACCAGCCTAATACGCGCCGAACGAAATTATAAGCCTTTGAGCGACATATGGATAGCTATGCTGGGTATTTCTTGTGGACTTACCGGAATGAGGATATTCGCTGAAGAACAAAAGTTATCGACTGTTTTGTGCTCAATCACTGATTTATTCATCTAAGTAAATGTCCTAAACGAAACCATAACTAAAATCTTATATTAATTATTAATAACTGTCGAGAGGGACGCTGTAGATGCTATATATCTTATCTTCGTGTTGACGCTCTTCAGTAAAATTAGCAAAATAATGCGAATAACTGTTTATTAAATATAAAATACAAAAAAAAAGATTGAAAATGTGTCGTTAACGTTTGCATAGGTAAGTATTTGCAAGTGCTCTCAAGATGGCAGGATTCCCGTCACTGGTATACCCATTGGTCGTGAGTGATGTGACGTATGCGTTGTAGCAGGCCAATCGTGGGCCACGGTGGAGCTGCGTTTGATGGTCTCGACAATAACTTTAACAGGCTTCTGACCAATTATTAAATTTATTTTTCATATATTTATAGCTCAGATACCTAGAAAGCTTAAGGCCCTTTACACTGCACGCTAGCGCCGCCAATAGATATTTCTTATTTCTTCTTCATGCAAAGCGTATTTAAAAAGTGAAAAAATGAAAAATACTAACTAGTTTTGTTACTAACTAGATTACAACGTTTTGTATTATTTGTAGAACGTGTCTGAGGCTAAAGGCGGCCTTTAGCGAAACCCGGATTCAATAAGCAGGCATGTTCTATATACAACACAAAACTTTCTCATTCTAATAGCTAATCGCTAGTTAGTATTTTTAATTTTTTTACCAGTTTAAAATACGTTTTGTATGAAGAAAAAATAAATAATACATACTTAGGGGCAACGCTTGTGTGCAGTATATACCCTCTTTTCACTAGCGCCGCCATTAGACATAATTTATTTTCTCTGAGATAAAAAAATATAACAGTAGTCTTAATTGATACCTTGATAGCAGGACCTTACCTAGCTCATAATTTCTTTCTATTGCAGCAAATCTCTAATGTAAATATAGTTAAAAGGTTATGACAACAAAAATTACCCAGTAATCACACTGCTCGATTCGAAATATACATTTTGCGATGTAAATGTCCGACGACAGCGGTGATCTATCTAAACCTGACTCAAAATCTCTATACAAATCTTGTAAACATAACCTCACTTTACTTAATATTAACTTTTTCTGGTAATTTAATCGTAAATCATTAAAATACTTACATGATTACCTTTATTGTCACATTCTTTAACTGGTTTTCAAATCATGACTCTGATTTAAATATAAAATGTACAAAATTCCGAATTTACGATGAGAAATATTATACGTATTTATGTATATGTTGCATAGACTAACAAAGCGAAAGACGCGCGTCAAGGTCATTTTTGTTTACACGAATTGCAAACAGATTCTGAGTCCGGTTTATCTATATAGCACAAGGTTGTTACCTTACTTTACCCATTTGGTTTCCTTTACTTTTATTTTAGATTAGTAACTTTTGGAACTACCTTGAGCGTGCGCGTGTTTTGTCCAATCCTTTGTATTTTATGAACCACCATGGGACTTGATACTGGATTTTGATTTTGTGCCTAACGATTTTACCACTAAATGTATTCACTTACTTATTAATTTATTATATCACTGAAGATTATATTTTTCTACCTGTCCCGGCTACTGAACCCCCGGTCTCCTTGTATGAGTGTAGGTATGCTCCAGCAGTGGTTACTTTTTATGGGATTAGACTTTATTATCGTAATTGCTATAATCTTGGATATCTGAAGTCATTACATACTTATAACATTTTTTGCGTTTTTTCATGTGGCAATAACTTTTTTCTATTCACATTACAGTTTTACTGTCATATAATCAAATACTGACATATTTAAGGACTTTTAATTTAAGTAGGTTTCAAATTGCTACAGCTCTGAGCATTGTTATTTAGTTAAGACATTTCGGGTAGAATTGTCACACATTATTTTATTTCAGAAACAATAAAAAACGTAAAAAAAATGACCGTGTCAGCTTTGACGCGCGATTGTAGTTTATTTACACGTTACGTGCCATTGTCTTAGACCCTGTATATCATCCTAAGACCAGAGTGCTTGTCTCCACCAATCAAACGAGCACAAACTCGACGGGGTTGCGTCGATTAGTTACAGAGTGCCTGTGGCTACCTTGCGGCTTCATAAGCGGACCCTTGATGTCATCTAAGAACCTGAGTACTTGTCACCAAAAAATCCAACGAGCCCAAACTCGATGGGGTTGCGTTGTTTTAATACAAAGTTCCTTCAAACATATTACGGCTTCATCATTACACCTTGAATATCATCAACGACCAGAGTACTTGTTAATGGGGTTGCATCGTTTCGTTACAGAGTTCCTGTAACTACCTTCCAGCTTTACCCCGGACCCTGGATATCATCAGACCCGAGTAATTGTCAAGAAACAAGCTCAAACTGGATGTGGTTGCGTCGTTTTGTTATGCAGTACCTATGACCAATTTCTGGCTTCATCATCAGATTAGTGCCAGGGTACCATATTATTGCATTGTCACCAAAGTTATATAAGTATACCAAATTTCAGCTTAATTACACCTTTGCAAGATTTGACCTAAAACGACGCTTCTTGTTTTACGTTTAACATTGTAACGCTCGTAATCGGATTCTGTCAGGCGAGACCGGGGACAAAAGTAACACAGTACAGTTATAGTAAATGTACAAAATGTTGGTACATCCTTAAACACCTAAAACACATGTAATTCCTGAAGTTTACCGGTCACCATAGCTTATAGACCTGTGGTACTGAGTCCAGGTAATACTTGAGCATTACCGACCCTTTGAAACTAATCAATCCCTACTTGAAGAATCCCATACTTTTAAATAATAAGGTTGATCCCCTACTGATATATTATTTACTTATCTATAGCCAAGTACCAACTAAAAATGAAAATCGAAATTTAATAAAAAATTACACCGCGTTCAAGCATCCAAAAATAAAAGAAAACCTTACGTATCAAATGGAAAGCTGCTATATGCGCCTTAAGTGAGAATAGGCAGTGCATATTACTCATGGAACCAATAACCGATGTGGAGGAAAGGTTCTCAAGTGGCTACTCGACAAAGTCCGCGAATCCGCACTAGGCCAGCGAGGTGGTCTGTGGCTAAGCCTCCTTTCCTTAAGGAGATGCCTGTGTCCCTGCAGCTGCAGTGGGGACTAACAACAGTTAAGACAACAAAAAAACAACAACCAAAAAGGAATTTGTTTTCAGATCTAATACTTTTTTACCTGCCTATGTCAGTATTACTTTTTATTCATTACCGAAGATTTAAAGATCTGCTAATTGAACAATTCCATTTTGTCGTTGAAATGTAGGTGTGTGTCCAGCCGCTGGCTACTCCCTTCGGATCGGATATATATATATATATACTAGCGGTCCCGGCGAACGTTGATCCGCTGCCGTCCCTCTATAACCCGGCGAAAGTTGGTTTTTACCTAAAGTGCCAGAGTCCGGCTCGCACTTAACAGATCGAGATAAAAACTATCCTATCTCTTAAGTTGGATCAAATAAAATATACGCAGTTTGATCAAAATCGGTTCTGTAGTATAGGAGTTCATCGCGGACAAACAACGTGACACGTAATTTTTATATATATAAGGATATATATCCTCCACCACATGTTCCGCTCTCAAGATTCTGGTCCAAAATGTAAAAGAATCACCCGTGTTATAATATCAATATGTAAACTTTTCGTATAAAGTAAACTAACAACGTCCAGAAAAGCTTAATTTAATACCTTTTTCTGGACACACTTTGCATTTCTCGCGCAGTCACACTGAACATTCAAGCCCCGTTACACGAGTGCTGAATTAAAACATTTTGGCACGGGATTTTGCTTTTAAAATATGTTAAAAATGTTGCATATGACACGGTTGCGCCCACTGGGCCAGGATCCTTTATATTGTGCCTTCATATTTTGCAATTTTCGGTTATTTATACATAATGTTTCGGTTCTCGCACGGTTGCTATCAGATCGTTAATAATACGCAGTTCGATAGTTTCAACGACACATAGTTGCTTGCTATGGTCAGTTTCAAACCGCATTATAAATTTATGGATATTATCTCATTGACAATTTATTATTGTTCTTGTAACTGTAATTAAGAGGTTTACTACCTAAGTTACAATTTCATTGGCAAAGATTTCTCCGGATTTGTTGATTAGATCTGGCTAAAATTTTATAACTGTGTTCTTCGGGCTATAGTTCAAACCTTGACAAACATGAATCAAGATAAATTTACTTTAGTTCTATAAAAAAAAGCCTTACCTGACCCCGTATGACCCACACGGTTTTTTCAAATGTTTTGGCAAATAAATCTTCTAAGTTCTAAGTGCACTAAAAGCATAGCCGTGCATAGAGATAAAAACCATTACAAAAAACAGTTTTTGATAACAATGATGTACCTATTTATAAACTACTAGATTTTGCCAGCGGCTCCGCCCGCCCTAAATTCGGTTATCGGCGTGGGACACCTTTATTTAATCACATTATATTAATACTGTGATTTACTCCTTAATTACACTAATGAAGTTTGCTATATCATGCTGTAGCTATAGCTTTAGTTCGTTTAAGCTCGGTTATAGTTATGCCCGCGGAAACTTTTGAATTTTTCGGAATAAAGTAAGTAGCCTTTGAGCTATTCCAGGACCTAATCTATAGGTACTAACTAAGGGTGCCAAGTTTCATCCCGATCCGTCCAGTGGCTGAAGCGTTATTGAGTAACAAACATCCATACTTTTAAACTTTCGCGATTTTAATATTAGTAGGATTAATTTATTTCTGGTTTTTAAGTAAAACCTCAGTGAGTTGAGATGTAGCTGCAGATTTACGCACGCTTAGTTATATATGCGTCATCCTTGTTTTTGTGTTACTGTTATTCTGTTACTGCTGCCTTTTAGCAGTAACTGATTTAGCACTGACTGAGTAACTGTAATCCGACGACGCTTGCTACCAATCCTAGCAAGCTATTGCCACATTTTTCAACTTAACCGTGGTGAACTTCTGGTACTCCGAAGACTCGTTCCGTACTATGTATAGCGATAAAGCTACCGTAAGTTTTTTTATTTACTAAACATTCACACAGCTTGTGCGACTCGACCAATCTTACCATTTTAAGGGTTCTGTACCTCAAAAAGAATATAGCGGAAGCTTACATTTGTAGTTAGAAAATACACCGCGACGTATTTCGTTTTTTTAACTTGTAGTTTATTTTGTTCTTAAATTTTGTACAAAACGCACAAAGGCGGAAGTTTTTTAGGCTTACTTCTGCCATTGTATAAAGATTCTATTTCTTTACAATAATAAGTAAAATTTTACTAGCTTAACTTTAAAAAACCTACATTGAATTCTAACTGGAATCATTATTAAAGATATAAAGTCTTTAACTTTGTTTCCCGTGTGCGCAGAAAGTAGCCATTTTGTATGTCTAACTTCCAGCTTCACCGCCTTCAGACACTTGCACAGAGGTTTGTTATACTTACTTCATATTCTTATTTTTTTTAATAAAAGTCATATCTACACTCGCTAGCGTGTGCTTAAAGTTCTTCATTTTAAAGATTTATTTTAAAAATTAGTTATGTACAAACATAATTATAAAGTTTCGATTAAACAAACGAATAGTAGGCGTTTAGGCGTAGTGGGCATTTAACTAATTATTTCAGATTTCCGCATAGACTTGACGAATGTTTGATTTGACCTTTATTTTACAAGGCATGAACTTTATAAATAAAGTATCATTTATCTATTTTATAGCCTGTCTCCCACATCTAAAGAAATCGTTTCTTTTCTTCGTTACTTAATTCTAGTGATCACCGAACTACCTACAAGTTTTTACGGAATCATGAGTCCGCGAGTCGGACTCGCATCTGACCGGGTTTTTTTTTACATAAAAATACGGTTTCATGAAACATGATATCTGAGCGAAACTGGGTCGGTTCGCTTGTTCAGAATTGAGTTGTATAATATTGTCATAATGTCTGCCGAATTTATTATGCAGTAGGTAGTTGCTATAAACTCAGTGTGAAACTGCAATTTCATAGATCATAAAACAGCAAGACTGTCGGAGTAGAGAACCGGAAGTTCAGCGCAATCGCTTCTTTTTACCAGTCTCGCTCCGTGAACGGCGCATTAGCAATTCTAACTACTGTAATAATTGCACGGAAACTGGATATGTCATGCCTGCGGCTTCGCTTTCGCTGAATTTGGTTATCGGCGTGGTATTCTTACGGCAACTCCTTGATAGTAGTAAGGAAGTTTACTATAGTAAGCTATAACTGTAGCTATAGTTCGTCCTAGTGGAATACGGTTATAGTTATTCATGCGGGAACTTTGAGGTTTCTGGGATAACACGCTACATTTCTGTCGGATTTAGAGATCTTTGGCAAGGGCAATCTAATAACTCGGGAAGCCGAAATATATAGTAATTCGGAGAGATCAAAAGTTAAAACAGGCTCAAAACTTGAGTTGCCAGTGTAGATAAACCTGGTATTCTAACCATTGGCCTCGTAAATAATCCTGAAGTCGCTGAGCGAGTTGTTGAGAGAGCTACGCTAGGTTTTCGCGTGATGAGGAAATTTGCCCAAGAACCCTTTGTAAAACTGATTAGGAACTGTTTCGGAACGGCAACCAAGGTCTAGGTGACGGCTTCCTACCAGGTAGACAGACGTCTAGGTTCGAGCAGAAAGCCACGAAATACAGGCGGCTGAAGAGCCGAGCCGTTTTGGAGGCCAACAGTGAACGTCTGACGGCTCTAAGATTATAATGATGATGAGGTCAAAACTAAAGTGAAATAGGAGAAAGACGGTGATACTTGATTAATTTATGAATTGGGTTTCTATCGGTTTTCGAACCTCGGCTAAAATAAAAATAAATTACATTGCTTGATATCGGGAGTTATTCTCAGTTATTCGTTAATGTCCCCTTTTCTGTCCTCAAAGCCATTGCAGCTCGCCTTCCCTTTGTTTTGCGTTCGTTTTGTCGCTAATTAATCTTAGTTATCATAATAGAATTCCTTGTCATCTCCGAGCAGAATTGTTAATTTCCGCATTATCATTTATCTTGACCTTAAATCTGATTTATAGTTGTTGGCTATAATTTGATTTCGCAACAATTTTAATAGTACTTAAGGTGTGCTATTCACCTTTATGCGGATCACAGTTGTTAAATGTATTTTAAATATTTTTTATTTTATCATAGTTATACAGGTAAAACACTTGTTGATCATACCCATATACATGCCAAGGTGTATTAATGTAATTGACTTAATGGGAATTTGTTAGTCTACGTAGGATTTCCTATGTGTCAATCTGCCGCCAATCCTGTTGTGTTTTAGCTTGATATTAAAATCCTTCTTGAACTACGTTAAAGCGCGTATTGTGAGTGGAACAAGCAAGCAAGAAATTAGAACGATCTGGTAGCGTAAAGATCACATTACGGGCCCTGATTGTTTTAAAATTCATGTGTCCAAATGGCAAACACTACAAACGAACAATTATAATTTATGAATGCAGACATGTAATTGGTTCTATTACGGAATAAAATCCCGAGACTGTACTTACCTTGTTACTGCCCCTTGTTTTTAAAACCCGAAATCGCTGTTGGAACTGGAACTCAGTCCAATATTTTAAGAGAAACACAATAATAACTCAGTGGCTCCAATGGACAAATTAAAGTAGCCAATGCGCAACAGAAGAGGATCTAAGCAACATGTTTCTGTTGTGAAGAATAAGAACTGTTTAACCAAAAAAAAAAATACAACCGGGTTCAAAAAGATGGACTAAAAAGGTAAAAATAATTACTTATTTCCAAAACTTTAGGTACATAAACACCAACTTCAAACTGTAATTCAGATCAGATTTTTTGAAATTAGTAATTATTTTTACCTTTTTAGTGCATTTTTTTGAACCCGGTTGTTTTTTTTGGTTTTGATTTGGTTAAAAAGTTTTTATTTTTTACTTTTGACTGACGATTTGCTTTTATTCACTTAATTATAAACATCGATACTCGTATCAAAATTTTATACAATCATCAACATAAAAGGTGTTTCAGCAGTTCCAAATTAACAGCATTTTTTTTACCAACAATTTACATTAAAAAAAAATACTTACATCCGAATTAAGGACCTCCTCCTTTTTTAAAATCGGTTGAAAAGAACATATACGTCTTAAGACAAGTAAAGCTGGCAGGATGTGTGCTAGTTAGAAGTTTTTATTCCATGCCGTATATTGCGCTGTGGCGTTGTTCGTACGTACTGGCCTGTGTCTATGTCTATGTCTAGGCCAGAATCGTGAACTTTGGCCTAAGGCTCCTTTTTCAAGAAGAAGTCTGTGCCCCTGCGTATAACGGCTGAGGCGGCATATACGAAACACTTGTTATCATACATAAGTCAGTTTAATGGTAGAGTTTCAACTTCCGATTTTGCTAGTAATTTCTAGTCATTTCATAAAATTTCCACAGCCACAAAAAGCGAACTAACATAAATTTAGGAAATTTAAATTTAATACCCTTTCCACTGAAAAAAAAAGGTTAGCTAACAATAACACAAATTTTATCTAATGGTAACATAATTTGGTGACTACTAAACTAAATGGCTAATAGTAGATCAAATATAAGTCATGTGCATCGCTGCATATCAGTTGCTATATCAGTTTGGTTATTTCTAAGTAAATTTCGAATAGTTAAACTAGTTCAGTTTTTTGTCAGTGCAGTTGCATTCAGGACTCGAAATATATACATAGTAGAGAATTAAAATATTTTGGCTAGGAATTTTGCCTCGAAAAAAAAAATCATATGATATTGCTGTACTAACGGTCTTACATTAGTAGCATTATTTATACACCGTTTATTCGGTCTGCATATTGCGTGTTAACTGTCTGGTGACTTACGCCGCCGAAACCTGGACACTTACAGTATGGCTGCTCCACAAGTTCAAAGTCGTACAGCGGAGCAATAAAGCAAGCTATGCTCGAAGTGTCGCTGAGGGATCGAATCTGCAATGAGGACATCCGGAAGAGAACTAAACTCACCGAGATAGCTCGCAGAATTAGCAAGCTGAAGTGGCAAGGGGTGGGCCACGTCTGTCGGAGAGTGTAGACCGCGGAGAGGAAGGCGAGGCGTGGGACGTCCTCCAGCCCGGTAGAATGACGACCTTAAAAAGGTGGCTGAATGCGGAAGGCAGAGGACTGGGAGAAATGGCGTGCCATAGAGATTTATGTCCGGCAGTGGATTAATATAGGTCGATATGATGATGACGATGAAGCTGTTTAGTCATTATCAGTAATAAATTTTAGTAAGTACAATAATATTGTTGTTTAGCTGTCGTTCCCACTGCAGGGCCAAAGGCCTCTTCTCCGTAACAGGAAGCTTATATGGCTGGTCAAGTGCGGATTAGCGGACCCTGTCAAACTATGTCACCACTCTACTGACAGACTATTCTAATCACCCAAGGCTTCTAACATGACTTAAAGACTGCTTTCATTTTACAACAGCATTATTATTGACATTTTCTATTTGGTAGATTAATTGTAATATAACTTTTTTAAATACTTGACAACAAAACAGAGTCGTTTTTTACACAATTTCACAGTTAGTCCTAAATTGATTAATTTTCGGAAAGGTCTTAATCTGACCCAAGTTGAGAAGTAATTCTGTGAAATGGTTCTGTATTTTCGGCGACCGACCGAGCTCTAGTCATAAATTGAGGAAGCCCCGCCCCGGGATCGTGGCAGACGCTCGGCGCACGCTTGTCCCGGATATTCAGCGTTACGAATGGCTTTATTAAGACTAAGTATACAATTTCCGTGCAACTATTGCGATGGTTAGAATTGCTAATGCGCCGTGTACGGAGCGAGTCTAGTGAAAAGATGCGATTGCACTGAACAAGAACTCCCAGCACTACTCCGAGCGTCTTTCTGTTTTATGAGCTGTGAAATTGCAGTTTCACGCAAAAATTCTCGACAACAGCTGCATAATAATAAGTTTTACTTTGATTCGATGTGTACGAGTGTCAGAGTTATGTTCATTTAGGTACCTAATTTTAGTTAAACTATTACACAAGTCAACTATGACTATTGTCTCTTTTTTACACTGAAAAATAACCAAAACTCAATTAATAAAATAAAAGTTTGCTTTTGTAGTTTATACGATCATGAATAAAATACACGATTTTTGCCAAATGCTTAGAGGATTCTTAATAAGCAAACTTAATGAGATAAAAATATTATGACCTTTATAAATTAGGTATAAGAAACTTAATTCTAAGAAATAAAGCAATAATTTTCCTGCTTTTGTCATATATAAATCTAAAAACCATTTCTTACCTAATTATTCTAATGATTATTGTCGTCATAATAGTGGTGTATATAAAATTAAATAAAAAAATGCAAATATATCATATATTTGATTGCCCCCGAACTTTTCGCACTTTTGCTATAGTAAGTCCATCTGAGGCCATCTGCGTCCAACAACAACAGTCAGAAGTTAGAAAAAAAGTGTGCGTAGTTTCATTTATTTTTCAGCATTAATTCAATGTTGAAATGAACAATTTTACTGTTAGATAGAATCTCTTTAGATTACACTCAGTAAAAAGAAAAGTCTTTTGCATCTACAATTTACAATGATTTAATGCCGGTCGGCTATCTCAGAATTTAGCAATTTGTTAGCGGGCTTTTTGAATCCTCGGCGTCGTTGATACAGCATTACATTTTCTTTCTAGATTTTATCTTGTATTATTTTGATAGAATTTGTTATCCCTCCGGAATCACTTAATTTCCGTGTGATCATTTAGCTTCAGATGAAATTTATCGTGTTAACATAACAAACAATGATTTCTTACAAATATCAAAAAGTGCCGCTCCGTTTTGCCACTTAATGGGTAATTGGACATGGAAGTCACTTGAGTTATATAATAAATTGTGGCTTGACATTTCGGAGAAGCTAATGTAGCTTTCGGATAGCTGATGAGCTGATAACACTTGTTAAGGATCTCCCGCACCACATTTAAAAAACTTTGGTTAAATTTACATGATTTCCTAAAGTACTATTTAGCCTCACAGGCGGGACATCAGCAAAACACTTTGAACCAGCTATTATGTTAAAAGATTTTAATTTATCAAATAATATTGTATCCTATTCCAAACTTTAATGTATCTTGCACAATTTGATATATAAACATTAAATTATAACATACATTTTCTTATAAGAATCCATACCAATCCAAGGCTCTGTGCTGTCTCCTGTTGGACATCAACAACATGCATTGCTATGCAGATGACGATACTGGAAACGCTTATTACACGGGTCGTGCAAACATCCCTCGTTCCGTTGTGGAGGAAAACCGCGGAGAACTTGTGTCTCAAATCGAGACCACACTGTCCAAGGTAAAACACACTGGGGACGGGTAAACTTGGTCCGATTTAACCCTACAAAGACTCAAGTCTGCGCGTTCGCCGCTAAAAAAAACCCATTCACTGTAGTCCCACAATTCCAGAACACTCCCCTCTCCGTCTCCAAGAGCGTTGGGATCCTTGGCGTCGACATCTCCAGCGATGTTCAGTTCCGAGATCATTTGCAAGACGAGGTGAAGCTGTCGTCTAAAAAACTAGGTGTACTCAACAGAGCGAGGCAGTACTTCACGTACAGGCAGAGGTTGCTGCTTTACAAGTCGCAAGTTCGGCCTTATATGGAGTATTGCTGCCATCTCTGGGCGGGTGCACCCAGATACCAGCTTGGTCCTTTTGACTCGGTTCAATGACGGGCTCTGAGAATTGTCGACTCACTTGCCGTATCGAACCCTTAAGTCTGAGGAGAGAACTTTGCCTCCCTGTGTGTGTTCTGCCGCTTGTAAAATGGGATGTGTTCTGAGGAATTGTTCGAAATGATGCCCACGGCTACTTTCAACCATCACACCGCTCGCCTCAGGCAGGGAATTCATTCTCACACTCTAGAACCGAAATGGACGCGTAGAGTGCGGTTTCAAACAAACTTCCTCCCTTGGGGTGTCAAATGAGCTCCCTGCCAAGGTTTTCTCTAAGGGCTTCAGTATGGGGTTCTTCAAGAAAGAAGTTATTGGATTTTTGAAGGGTTGGCAACGCGCGACCGCGCGAGTGATACCCCTGGTGTAACAAGCGTCCATAGGCCACGGTTACCGCTTACCATCAGGCGGACTGTGTGCTTGTTTGCCACCTTGGTGGTATTAAAAAAAAAAAGAGCACAAAAATACGCACCAACTCGTACACGCGTTCAACAAGAATTTATTACACATTTTTTGTTTTTTTATATTTTTCTACTAGATGGATTGACCAATCGAATATCACATACATAATCTACGTTTAGTCAAGGTTCTGTCTATTGGTCGACCGACTACGAATGCGTAGTTTCACACTTCAAGTTGGTACTCAGTTAGCACCGCCGACGCTCGAATGCACTTTTACATTCACAACCGTATTTTCTCGGCTAGACTCAGTCAATTTTAGTTTAGTAAATCAATTTAGTCCTTTAGTAATATTTACTGGCATGGAGCGGGACTTGACCTGTTTGTAGAATGTATTTCCTACATGATTCACTCTTGTAACTTTTACAAAAGTTACTTTGACGTTTAATTTTACAGGCAGTATGGTAAAATGCTATCAATCAAAGCAACTATCCCGTCCGTGTCACCAGTTTGGCTGCTCGGTGAAGTCCTGTATATATCCGAGTGAGCTTGAAAAAGTTGATAGCGCGATTCAGGGTGTTTGATGTCATCTATGTCCAAAAAAACTGTGGTTATTGATTTTGTAAAAATAATCAATATTGCTTAGTTCTCACAACTAAAATTCTAATAACGACTTTTACGTCCCCATGTGTGGAACATGAAATTTATTTAAAAAACAGCTTCCCGTTAAGGTTATCCATAGGAATAAAAATATGTGGTTCTTCAAGAAAGGTGTGATTAGATTTTTTCAAGTATAAGAAACACACGGGAATTGTCCCTAGTGTTGCAAACGCCTATAGGCTACGGAGACCGCTGGGCTGACACCCAATAACCTAAACCAACATTTAAAACTTTTATGTTAAAGTTATATTGTAGATATTACTTAAACACTAGTAAATTTTACGTAGAATACTGGTAATTAAATCAAAAGGATATAATAAAATTGACTAAATATGTATGTTGTTTTTGGTTTCGAAATATTTACTAAACTGTGTCTTTGTTTTAACAATATGTCTGGTAGTGATCACTAAACTTACCGATGGAACTTTTCTATGATATAACTGAACGTAGAATATAATAAATTAATAAAAAAAAGAGTATTTAAAAATTCACTAATGGCTACCTCAAACTATTAGAACTAGCCCTGGCAACATACAACACACGCACACGGTTTACCACCATTGTTTGAATCTTATGCAGGACATTTATCCCAGTAAACTTCGATGTAGAGTAATCGTAAATAAAAACTGTTATTCCATCAATAATTTTGTTTTTATTTTCAAAAAGTGCTATCCCTATTTACTAATCAATTAAAGGATTGAACAAAGAATATAAAGAGTTTTGCTCCTACCTAAAAGTGGCTAAGACTTTTAAATTTTTCTGGCGAGCTAGCCCGAAATTTAAAGATTTGTTAAAAATTAAGAAGTATGCATTTAGATTCAGTTTATAAAAAGATATAACCTAAATAAGGTAGTACACTTACCGCAGAATACCGGTAATTAATACAATCGGATACTTGTGATTTGGTTTCATAACATTTACTAAACTGTTTCTTTGTTTCAACCATATATCTGGTAGCAATCACTGAACCATCGTATAGAACTTTTCTCTCAAAGTGATATTGTAGATATAAGTCAAGGTACAAGTAAACTCAACGTAGAAAACTGGTAAATGAAACAAAAAGATACAATAAAATTGACTAAATATGTATGTTGTTTTTGGTATCTTATTTTTTACTAAACTGTTTATTTTGTTTTAACCGTATGTTTGGTAGCGATCACTAACCCATCAAATGTAACTTTTTTGTTGTTGAAGTGATATCGTAGATATAACTTAAGGCTTTACCATAACTGAACCGTTTCATCGAAACGGAGAGTCGTAGATCCCGCTGCTGATACCAGCGCCTCTAGCGGTGACTCTCAGAACTACTTGAAATACGTCAAAGATTAATTGATTTCGTAAATACTGCCGAATGTTTTTTTTTAAAACTGATGCAGTGTTGATGCAGATGCAGCTTATTTGTACCTATTTACTGAACTTTGTTTTCTAGTTGACCGAGCTAGCGCAGCGTCTCAGTTTCGAGATTGGCCAAAGAATGCTATTGTCCGTCCGTCTGTCTGTCTGTTCTCGCCTACAGGTCGCATTTGTCAACCGATTTTGACGAAATTTGGCATACATTGTTAAACAAATTTAGTGGATTAGGATCTTTGATTGGGGGGAAAATAGGGGAAAAACGGGGGAAGTTTTATGTAGCGTTATTTACTGACGAATTTTAATCAAATTTAAGAAGCACACTAAAAAATATGCAACAAACAAGTATTTATATACAACCAAGGTAGCAAACAAGATTACGGGCCACTTAATGTTAAGCGGTTTACGTAGCCTGTGGACGCTTGCAATACTAGGAGCATTACTCACGCGTTGTCGACCCTTTTAAAATATATCACCCCTTCTGCGAAAAAAAAAAAACTCTCGCAAGGTGTACAGGTCACAGAGCCACTGCTTTCATTCTTTATACATGATCTTTATCCGTGATTATTAAGTAGGTATATAATTTTTTTTAGTAACTATATGTTTTATTATTCTAAATAGTAAATCAGATCGGGTGCAGTAGGCCTTGATAACGCCAGACTTTAAATTTTTACCTTTTTAGAGGTCCGTAGTCCATATTATTTATCTATCGGTAAATAATTTCGCCATGTTAATCAACAGGGGACCAAGGTAATTTTTATAGCATATATTTTTACTCTTTTAAAATATATTTAAGAACCTATGGTATGTTTTGAATACAATTCTATAAAATTGATCTTTTTGTGTTTTTTTGGCAAATTTTCCCCTCAAATAGTAGGATAAAGTCTTCTGGTTTCGTACATGTAAGATTTTTGAACTTAAATGAAAATTATTAGATAATGATTCAATAAAATAATTAAAAGATGTACCGGACACCTAAGAAGTATTCTCCTATTTACATCTTTCGCAAATTTGATTTTCAGAGGACCTAGAAACGTCTGTACAGGCTATAGGCTTCGTGATTTCAATCTTGTTAGTTTGTCCTTTAAATCCAATTCTCTTCATTGATTTATAGACAAAAAACGCAAATGCTTTGATTTGATATCTTGTGTTCCGTAGTCTCGCTACAATTAATTTCACAAAGTTTACTTTTAACTTATAACCGTCCTCTGCCTCTATGGCAGTCGCGCGATTATGTTTTACAGGGCACCTTATATCTAGCGTTAGGAGGTGTCCTACGGCGCTAGGGGATTTTCCGACATAGACCTTAAAAATGTAAAATAAAATGTGAAAGAATTAAAACAAATGATTAGGGCTAATTAAAAATGTATAGGTGTCAATGTTGTGCTCTCAAAAAAATCTTCACTTCAATCAAAAATTTACATTAGCTACCTCAAAATTGAGTATCTCAATGTATTCTGGTATCCATGCATTTTTAAACATATGTTTTGTACAAACAAATAATCTGATTAAAAAACCAAGTACGAGTAGGTCTCACGTATGGAAGGTTGCTTACTCATAAGAACCCGTGATTAAAGATTAAGGATTAACACCGCGAGCGACACGTAACGATTTACCCGGGTAGCCACGGCGCTTCACTGCACCTGTCCCGACGTCAGACCGTCACCAAAGCGGCTCGCCGTGGATATCACTCGTCTCACGCCACTTTTTTTAATTACTCAAAACTATTCAATTTCAAACTTTATTTTGATTTTAAAATTTAGATAGTTATTTATCAGTTTGATTTATCGATTTTTAAGTTTTAACCAAACATTTTTTTACTTTATAGACACTTAGGAAACGGTTATTCTTTTAAATGTTTGAACACACTTTAAATGCCCTTGACCCTCAATGACATTTCACATAATTGTTGAAATACGTGTCTAAAGTATAAAAAAATTACCATTATCTTAATTTTAATGCAAAATAATAGTGGATGTTTACATGACACTTTTATATAAAATTTCATCAAAGTCGATCTTTAGGACGGTGGGATTATAAGACTGTTACATACGCAGTATGGACGAGAGACGGACGGACGGACATGACAAAACTATAATCTAAACGCGGGAATATCCTGACACTTATATCCGGCGCTGAGTCCGGCGCTAGGGGACTTTATAATATTGTTTTTTAAGGGGTACTGTACCTCAAAAGGAAAAAGGAGACCCCTTATAGGATCTCTTTGTTGTCCGTCTGGCTGTCTGTCGATTAAAACGCTTTCTTAGTAACAAATTTAAATTAATATGAAATGCTAATATATTATAGTCCCTTAAAGTTTTAGAAAAACTAGACTTTTTGTTTTGTTTAGGCATCTTCGCCTACAACTTTTTAAAGAAAATACAAATTTATATAAAATCGTAGATATGAAGTCCTAAACATTGACACAAATATGAAGTAGCCAGAAACACGTAGCGATCAGCCGCCGTCGACACAGCGAGTAGCTGCTAAACCGCCGCGCCTTTTCGTATGCCTACCTAGTATAATATGTATGTACTGTGTTCCTGCGCTCTTTACACGCTCGGCGCTCGCACACTAAGCGTAGCGTATCGTCACGATACTATCGTGGTGGCGCGGCGCAATTAGTAGGTACCCGCGCCGCTTCAAGTTTTATACTTATATTATGTACCTGCCTACTCAAAAATATTAAAATACAAAACTTTTTTTCATTAAAATTTAGATACCTACTCACTCTTATCTATCAGTTCGATTTGCTTAAGATTTTTTAGTTTGAAATCTTTGTAGGAGATATGGTTATTTTTTTATAATTATAAAAAATTGTTCCTACTAAGAAACCTATACCTTTTTTTAACCTTTAACGACATCTCACAAAAATTTTACCCGACAGTTAAATGTATGAAGAGCTGTAAAAAAAGTCTTAATTCTATTACAAAACTAGGTGAGTAGGTATTGGCGGTTTACATAAGTCACCACCACAATAAGGCGGATATAAATGTGCGAATAAGTAAGATTACAGAGCGACGGAGCAGGGGCACTCGCGAGGTGAGACTACAATATTGAGGAAAAACGTACTCACGCAGGTAAAACTCGCTAAAAACAAAGTGCTCTAATCAAAGTGTTGGTTTTTGAAAGACCTTTTTTTACGCGTAAACAGAAACTTAGACGCTTATGCTATTCTAGAAAGTTTTTACGAAAACTCTAATATCAGATACTGCGAATTTTTTTTTGAAGAAGCAGTTATTAAAAATACTATTCTGTTCAAATCAAAATATTAACGAGGCTCTAAGGTATCAATTGATATTTTTTGTTAACGTATTAGACTAACAGTTTCTTGGGTTTTTTTTGACTTGAATCAGCACGAAAATTAGGTTTTGGGTTAGTTAGCCCCTTTAGGTAGGGAACTTGACGTACGATACTGTTTAATAAAACATACAATATGTATGTTGCTTTTGGATAAAACATACAATATGTATGTTGCTTTTGGTTCCGTATCATTTACAAGACTGTTTCTTTATGTCTGATAGCGATCACTTAACCATCATATAGAACTATTCTGTTATGGTGATGTTGTAGCTATAACTAAAGGTACGAGTTAACTGAACGTTAAATACCCGTAAATTTAACAAAAGGTTATAATAACATTTACTAAATTTGTTTCATGTTTTCGTAATATTTACTAAATTGTTTTAGTGTTTTAACCATATTTATGAAGCGATTATAAAAGAACTCCCTGTAATAGTAATATCGTAGATATTACTGAAGGTACAAGTAAATGTGACGTAGAATACTTGTAATTAAAAAAAAGGATATAAAGAATTGACTGAATATTAATGTTGTTTTTTGTTTCGTACTACTTACTAAACTGTTTCTTTGGTTCAACCATATCTGGAAGCGATCACTTAATCATCATATGGAACTATTCTGTCAAAGAAATATCGTGAATATAACTTAAGGTACTAGTAAACTGAACGTAAAATACAGGTAAATAAAGGAAAAAGTTATAAGGTAATAAAAGGTTATATATATAATAACATTTACTAAATATGTTTGTTGTTTTTGGTTTCGTAATATTTACTAAACTGTTTCTATGTTTCAACCATATGCCTGCTAGCAATCACGAAACCATCATGTAAAACTATTCTTTCAAAGAGACATCGTGGATCTAACTAGGTAAGGTCTAGTAAACTGAACGTAAAATACAGGTAAATAAAAAATAGGATATCAAACTGAACGTAAAATACAGGTAAATAAAAAAAAGGATATAATAACATTTATTATATATCTCTGTTCTATTTGGTTCCGATAATATATACTAAACTGTTAAATGTCAATCATATGTCTGATCAGTAAGCCATCATAGGGAACAACAAAAGTATTTTGCTGTGTTAATCAAATCTTTAGTTGCTATTGCATAATATCATGATGAAACTAAATTTCGGCTTCAACTCATTTACAAAAAAAAAAGTATATATATATATATATATATGTAATGTGATATACGAAAAAAATCTATTTAGGTATTTATTTGAAAAAAAAAAACAATTATATTAATAAAAAAGAATATTAAACCGTAAATAAATCAAATTTCAACAAATTTATTACATTATTTATATGTGGATAAGTTTACAACAGAAGAGGAACGGATGATAGATCGACTGGTACAAAAAATTGTGGTAAACGCTCTGCATACGAATAAATTTCAATTAATCGCTTGCCGCTTGTCCCACCGTATTTGTGTCCAGAATGTACGGAAGTGGAGTAAAGTGATTATTGACTTAAAATTTACACCTGCGTTTTTTACTAGTAAATTAAGATTTGAATTTGTCGACTAGAAACAAGCTGACCAAGTTAACATCTATATAGGAAACCAAGAAACAATTAATAAATATTAAAACCAAGTGTTATTGCAAGTGGTAACGTTGGTCTGCCGCGTCCGAGGTCCTGTGTTCGATTCTCGGTATAGTTTAGTTTAAGTAGTTTTTTAAGCAATTTCAATTAACATGTTAATGTTTGGAAATTGGACAATGACTTAACAAGCAAATTATTTAGTGCAATGTAGTGAATTTATAAACTTCGATAAATCTCTCAGTTCTGGTTAGACAACAAAGGGTCTAAAGTGTGCGGAAGTAAAGAAAGGGATTATCGACTTCGAATCGGCACCTGCGTTTCTTACTGCTGGATTAAGGGTTCCAATAATGTCGGTGATTAGTGGTGAATTAGTTTTGTTGAGGAATGTACGCATTAATTCTAGAACTTTTGTCGTTAGGACAAACTGCCAAAAGATCAGGTCGGTGTCTATAGAATAGGTTTATGGATCTTAATATATGAATATCGAAAAAGACTACAACTTTGGTGATATTACGCTTTGAGGAAAAACATGAACGTTTTCAAGGTGAAATATGCTAAATATATTAAAAATATGAGGATGAAAAATATCTCCTCTCTGAGCTTAATCCAGTCGATATCCACTAATAACTCAAAAGTAATACAGCCCATGTTGCTCCCTGATAATGTTGCTTTCTATAGCTGAAAGAGTTTTTAAAATCAGTTCAGTACCTAGTTTTTGAGTTGTTCCTTTACAAACACACAAAAGTCAAATCTTTTCTTTTAATAATATTACTGTAAATTAACGAAATAATCTGTTTTTCAAATATTCGCAATAATTATTAGAGAATGAGCTACGGAACCCTAAGCCTAACCTAACTAACCCTAACCGTTTACACCACGGACTTAGTCGTCTTGTTTAGTAAGATGCGAGTAGTACATAGCAAGCCAAAGGTGACATTATGTCCTTATGTTGAATTTAGTGACAATTCATTTAAAATACCAACTAGTTATTAAAAAAAAAGGGAATGAAAGTATATTTTTTTTTTACATTATATTTCAGTGTATTACAATTGTATTTAACTAACGTTTATAAATGAAATAGATTACTTAAAGAACGGTCGCCCTTAACTAAACACTATTACCAGGGTGGATATATTTCTCTGAATAGCACCTGCTACTCTTGAACTATCCCGGATCATGGTAATAGGTTTTATTAGTCCCTTGCGCGGAGTGATAACACTGTAATTGCTACTTAGTTAGTTTATAGTTTAACTAAAGTGTTATGGTTTTTAGTATTAGTAAATGTTAGTTGTTGTACAGATTTTCGTATATTTTTCTTTGAGTGCACGTCGTATAGATTTTTTAATCCATCGTATTATTTTTATTATCATCAGTACTAACAAGATAATAAATAGAAATAATACAGCTTTAAAGCTCTTCTGCTGTTGGTTGGCTAGTCGTTCTACGTAACTGTTACTACCTGGACATAGATAAAGTCATTTTGTTATCTTAAAACGGAGACATTTTTTTTTATGGATACTAGCTATTTTGTGGTCTTGCTATGTAGACTTTAACTTTATGGATCCTAGTTATTTTTTAGTATTGGAATGTGGACTTTGACTTTATAGGTCTAATAGCCATTTTGTGATCTTGAGATGTAGTATTTAACTCTATAGGTCCTAGTCATTTTGTGATGTTAAGGTTTTGACCTTGAATTTATGTGTCCTAGTCATTTTGTGATCTTAAGATGAAGACAGATGTAGACTTTATGGTTACTAGGCATTTTGTGGTCTTGAGATGACTTTATGGGTGCTAGCCATTTTAATATTTTGAAATGTGGTAGCTTTATAGATCCTAGCCAATTTGTAATATTAAATTGTAAAATTTGACTTTAAGGGTCCTACTTATTTTGTAATCTTGAGAAGTGGACTTTTAGATCCTAGCCATTTTGTGATCTTGAGATTTTAACGTTGACTTTATGCGTCCTAGTCATTTTCTGATCTTAAGATGTAGACTTTGACTTTATGGATGCTAGCCATTTTGAGATATTGGATGTAGACTTTTATGCGTACTAGAATTTTTTTGGTCTTGAGATATAGACTTTGTCTTTATGGGTCCTAGCCATTTCTAAATCTTGAAATGTGGACTTTGGCTTTATTAGGCCTAGCCATTTTTATGATCTTGAAATGTGGACTTTGACTTAATGAATCTTATTCATTCTGTGATCTTGACATGTAGTCTTTGACTTTATGCGTCCGAGTTCTTTAATAACGTAGTTATGTAGTACTTTAAGATACATATCCTATTAAGTTTACGTAAATGAAGAGTTACATCAACGTAGATATGTAGTATACAGGGTGGAACCGATAAGTGATCCCACTTGGTTTTTTCTAACCCATACACATATCAAAATACTGAATATTGATCCTGAAAGTGCTTCACGACTCTCTAATGGTACTTATCACTAATGGTTTATAGAATATCTATGGCTGGATCTATCCGAAAATTTGATGTTCTCAGCTTCCATACATTTTGTATGGCGACATGGCGCTCATCGCATGATACCAAAGCAAGTTTGAGTTTAGTTTTTAAGTTTATTGTTAGAGCAAGGTTTATATGCCCGAAAAAAAAAGCCAAGTGCGAGTCGTACTCGGCCACTAAGAGTTAATCGACTGTAATGGAATGTTGTTAAGTTAGTGTGCACACGCCGGGGAAGGTTTCTAAGAAAAAAACTGGTCAAGTGCAAGTCGGCCTTGCGCACTAAAGGTAAACTGATTGTAATGAAATTTTTAAAATTGTTGTGCACACGCTGGAGAAGGTTTCTGAATTGTAAATCCCTTTATTTTCGTTTCTTTCAAAAAAAGAAACAACGTTCGCCGGGTCAGCGAGTTTTAAATAAGAACGCAAATTACGAGCTTATATTTTTAATTTAATTAGGTACATTTCTAAAAAGCTTTTTAATAATGTTCAAAGTGGCGTCCTCCATTTTTTGTGCATTTTCTCCGTCTATTTACTGTCTCTCTATAAAAGTTTCGTAGCATCGCTGGAGTAATCAACGCTATACCACGTCTAATACGAATTTGTAGTTCATCTATGTTGTTGACTCGTGCACTGTAGAGCTGTTGTAACGGTAAAATAATAAAATATCTCACTTCATGTCGCCATAGGTACTAAATGTATGGACGCTGAAAACATAAAATTTTCAGATAGATCCAGTTTATTTTATAAACCATTATTGATACCATTAGATAGAGCTCGTGAAGCACTTTCAGGATTAATAGTACCTATTTCGATATCGTGTACGGTTTAGAAATAATCACATACCTTATACCTTATACAAAACAAACATTTAAGCGTAAACAACTTTAACCAACGTTTTTAGAAATAATGAATACTAATCATTTAGTGAATAGTAGTAGTGTAGTAGATTGTTATTTTAACTAAGTGCTTTATTGAAAGTGGCGTTATGTTGCGATTGAACGTACCTACCTCACTACCTGCATGAACGTATTGGGATGAAATTTGGTAGCTGAATAGTGTGAATTCTTAACGCGGAACGTTTTGCTCATACCATACCTTACATCAATAATAATTACTTTCGTGTTTGTAACATGTTTTGATTCTCACGCGGTAGGACAGGTATCACCCTGTGTCAGAACGACACGTGGTCAAGAGTTCATGAATATTTTACTTGCGGTGAAAAGCTCGCGACGACCCTTGTCACATAACTAGGAAACTCTCCAAATAGCCATCTGACTGTCAATTGAAAGTTCAGACAGTTTTATTTAGTAAGTTTTTTTATATATAATTTCAATGTTTTATAGAACAGCGCTGTACCTAAGGTTTTCAATATTTTTAATAATTAATTCTACTTTCAATTAATAAATATTTAGTATGTAAGGAATAGCGTTTATGTTGAACATAATAAGAAATTTACTCTGAACTACTTTTTTCTTAAATTTGCGTAAAAAACGATTTTTCAAATAAATTAGAACATATTTAAATTGTAATTATAAATTACTAAGTGTACACAACTCGTGGGGTTTCAGTTGGCCGCCTGCCCGCGCAGAGAGCGCGGATTTGATTCCCGCACAGGGCAAACATTTATGTGATGAATGATTGCCTACTATAATTTATGTAGTTTATAACTATAATTAGTGTGATGAATTAATGTGTCTGACCTAAGTTTAAATGTTTTCTATATAAAGTATGTCTAGAAGAAAATGGTAATCAAATCATAACAATATTTATTCAAGAAGGTTTCTGAGATCAATCCAATCCGTCAATACAATCTAAACAATGTTATTTTTGCCAAAAAGAGTCTGAAACAACCTCAACTATTTCAAGTAATCGGGAGTTACTACTAATATTTAAATCCTGTCACAGAATCTAAGACTTTCGTTTTTCCATCGTGAGCCCTATGCAATCTGAAGAAAAACAAAAGGCAATTAAAATATTACTTGACTTTTTATTTTTTTTAACTATGTATTTACATTGTAAAGCTTGTCTGTTAAGTGTTCAATACAGAATATGTATTTATTAGTTGACTACAATATTATGATTCGTTTGTAGTTTTAGAAACTATTGGATACTGGCAATAAACCAGTAGGTATTGTAATTAGTTTGAAAAGAAAATTCTTGTTTATTTCTCTTGACGATTCAAAAGTGTTCTTCGAAACTCATTTAAAAAAAAAAGATTTTGAATTTGAATTTAATAATACAATACTTTGTAACTTAACTAACAAGTATACAATCTGTAATATAAACAAAGTTGTAATATTACAGATTTTGTTTTTTTGTAGCATAGGGGATACACCGTTGTCTGGTACCCATCGTACAGGCCTGCTTAGTTTGGGACCCAGATGTGCGGTGTGAAAATCTGTTATCAGCGCCTAACCCTCGAGTAACAGGCGTAATGTTAATACCCTTTAAACTATCGCGCTTTTAATATATTATTTTTATATATTTCGGGTCTTACAGGCGAACGAACATTTACCTTTTTTAATTCTTGTCATTTCGGCCGTTAGCAACTTTTCAGATACAGGGACTTTTTATTCTTAACAACATCTGATATGCGGGTAGTTTTAATACTGATCGCCCCCATCGACTCACAAAAAAAATCGCTGAAAATAGTTTACTCGTGACCACGGCCAGTGCAACCTGGCCGGAACATCGAAAACATACAAAGGTAATGTTTAAGATCTAAAATATATAATATAATAAGGCGTAATATTATCTATGTATCTAGGTATGTATGAATATACATATATGAGTTAGGTAAACATAAAGAAGCGTCGGTTGGCTAAACCATAAGAACTGCGTATTATTTCTTGGCTAAACTATGATTCAGAGACTGCCGTTTAAAGATAAATTTATGTTAAAGCTCGACAAAGCTTCGCCTCCTGCTGCTAACAGCTTGTACGTTAACTCGCTCGCGAACTTTTTATCCCTGCGTAAAATGTTGATCTCACAACAGCGATTTTAGAAGTTGGCCGTTTGGAGCATGTCAGTGGACCACTCACCCCAACGACTGATGTTGGTAAAAGTTTTAGTGTTTATTTATTCACTTTATCTTTTTTAAATGAAACTAAACGTCGTTTACTGCATGAAAAGCTTTTTGCTTAAGTTTAATTCACTCTGAGTGAGTGACCCGTTTGGTCTTTTCATATATTTGTCTGAAATTACCTAACAGTAAATTTTTTCAGAAAAAGTAAACGGTATCCTAAAATCTAGGATACATAGGATAAAATAGGAAATTCCCGTAGCACTGTTTTGCACATTTTGTAATGGCTGTAAAATAAATTCATAAACATAAATGACAACGTGCATAATGCGTAGCTGAGAGGCTTCCCCGGTCGCACTAACCCATAGTAGCCATACATACACGTTTAGACCTGCGGTCGCACCGCACCTCAACGTTGCTTTTTAGGGTTCCGTTTCCGTTTCCGTTTGTCAGATGGCAAAAAACGGAACCCTTATAGATTCGTCATGTCTGTCTGTTTGTCCGTCCGTATGTCACAGCCGCTGTTTTCCAAAACTATACTGTTGAAACTTGGTAAGTAATTGTATTCTGTGAACCGCATTAAGATTTTCACACAAAAATAGAAAAAAAACAATAAATTTGAGTTTCAGTTCTAAGTATGGGGTACTAAGAACTGAAACTTAAAATTTTTTTTTCATCAAACCCATATGTGTGGGGTATCTATGGAAAGGTCTTCAAAAATGATATTGAGGTTTGTAATATCATTTTTTTTTAAACTGAATAGTTTGCGCGAGAGACACTTCCAAAGTGGTAAAATGTGTGTCCCCCCCCCCTGTAACTTCTAAAATAAGAGAATGATAAAACTAAAAAAAATATATGATGTACATTACCTTGCAAACTTCCACCGAAAATTCGTTTGAACGAGATCTAGTGAGTAGTTTTTTTAATACGTCATAAATCTTAAACCGCAATTTACCTTTCATTCAATCAACTCAAATATAAAAATATTTTGTTTGTGATTGTAGATTACATAAATGGTGGTAGGTACGGAACCCTCGGTGCGCGAGTCCAACTCGCACTTGGCCGGTTTTTTTTTTAGTTTGAGTACATGAAAGTGACCACTGTATGACGTTGCATTGTGGTTATGCTTTGTATTTTATAAAAGTTGTCTTGACTCGGATTTGGGCCCGATGTACGGCGATGCTGCGCCCCTCTGTCAAATGTTCGCCACGACAGTTACAGTTTTCATTACATGATACGTGTCTTGAAGCAGTAATAAATAATCGTGTTGATATTATTCAAATTCATTACTGGTCGGATTATGTGCACATTTTAAGATTTTATCTTGTTGATTTTAAATTTTAACTTAAATTAAGATTTAACATATAAATTAATACTTAAGTCAATAGGTCCGACTGTCATAAAAATGTCTCGCGTGACTTGTAATGGGAAACCCTGGCCCCCTATAGGTAAAAGTCTTTTGTTTCAGGAACCAGTACTTTCTCAGTTAAAAAAGGCATTTTTATCAAATAAGTAAAAGAAAGAAGAAGAAGAAAGAAAACTGTTATAATAATCCTTCGATATATATTTTAAATTGTACATTTTAACAAACATCAATAATTTAATAAGCACTTTATAACGCGGAAATAAGTTTCTAAGCGATTCCGTTAAAAAAGTATAAAACAGGCTGTAGCATCCATTATAATTCTTTTCGTGTTTCAGGACAAGAAAAATACTTGTTTTGCTAATGAAGAGCGAGGTAACAGTTGCTCCCGGGAGGCCATTTTGTGCTCGTTCGGTTCAAAAAGCGGCTTTTGTTGCCTGCAGCTGTTGTCTTCCCATTACCGGCGGAGATAACTGCGGTTATTACCTTGTACAGGGGCAAAATTGTTTTGTTAGTAACTTTAGATTTTAGAGGATCACAATTTTCATATTAAATCAAACATTCAAATTGTAAAAAGTGCTTGAAAATGTTACCACATTTTTCATTATTTAAATATTGGTCGCGTTAAAACCCTTATTTACATTCTAACGCCCCACGAATGTGAATAAGGGTTTTATCGCCACCAATATTTCATTAAATTATGTCGGCTCAGTAGGTAACGACCCGACTGCTGAATCGAGGTGCGAGGCTTCGATTCCCGCACAAGACAAACATTTATTATTTGTGTTTGTATTGAGACTGGGTGTTTTCTATGCATAATATGTATGTATTTACGAAAAAAACAGTTTATATATATTTTGTCCGCGTTGTCTGGTATCCGCTTAGTTTGGGACCAGTTATATTCAATTCAATTATATTCAAGCATTATTTACCCGTAATGGTTTCATGTGAGTCCATTGCGCGTCACCTACGTTATCCTTCGTTATATAGTGTTCCCAAACTTTGCTCACACGCAACTTTAATTAATTTTAGATGCGATTCTTGGGCCAAGATATAAAATCATTATCAGGATGCTAATTGCTAATTAAAATTAATAAATGATAATAATTTTTATAGTTATTTTTGTGTACAATTTAATTACCCGTTTATGACCTTTAATTAATTATTATTAACTGGGGGCAATCCACTCTTACATGATTTTTATCCTATCACGTGTAATGCACCAATGGAAGGCACAGTATTAGTAATTTAACTGTGTTCCTATTCACAATACATTGCGCCGTCCGCGTTGGCTAGTTGGGTAGAATTGAGCAAAAAATTGAAGAAACATTTTAGGTTATAAGTAAAGAGATAAGTTTATATAAAGACATACTATGTAGTTATCTCTTGAGGTATCCTAAATAAATTTAACCTTAACTCATTTGCCAACTCGCATAAAATGTTGGTTTCATAACCACATGTTATGAAGTTATTTGCCAGCGTGTTACTAGTTCATAACTTAGTTTGTCGATTAATGTTGTTGACAGTTCGTATTTTCTTTTTCTTATTTTGTAAACTGGAAGTTTTGTAGGGCGAAGCAGATTTTCCTTGCGAATATCTTGATCTCTCTTCTTTAGCTTTGATCGAAGCTTTCTACCCACCCGGTAACATAGGGAAAATATTAGCAAAGACAGCAGACATTTCATAATTTTCTAAACACTGAAAACGATTTGATAGGTATTGCGTTTTTGTCAATTGTTTATGCAAGGGCTAAGTGTGAATTCTGTTGGTACTTAATTGTAATTATTCTATACTAGACTTTGCCAGCGACTTTGCCCGCCCTAAATTCGGTTATCGGCGTGGAACTTCCTAATTAACTCAATTAATTAGGTAATAAGTTATACCAACGAATTGCTATAGCATCCTATAGGTGCAGCATTACTTCGTTTTATTCTGTTATAGTTATTCCCGCAGGGATATTTAGGGATAAAAAGTAGCCTATATGCTATTCCAGGACCTAACTTATATGTATGCCAAGTCTTATCCCGATCCGTTCAGTGGTTGAAGCGTGATTGAGTAACAAACATCCATCCAGACATACAAACTTTCATACATTATAATATTAGTAGGATTATTATTGTTTCTATCAGGATAAACATTTGTAATTTTGTCCTTGTCCTTGTTAATAATGAAGTATCGTATTTTTATTATTAAGAACTTAAGGCGTGTGACTACTATGTGATATTCTTTTTTACTGTTTGTACAAAACACATTTAATAAAATGTTACAAACCACGTATTTATAACTAGTTATAAGCTATTTTCAAAACGTTTTGTACTGTATCTGGCATATAACTGTGAGTTAAAAATAACTTTTCTGCTAAAAACAGCCAATTTTATATATATATCAAGAATACACAGGTATATTCTAGAAACGATCTATAAATACGTGGTTCGTCCATTTATAAAATTTGTTTTGTAAAAACATAAAATAAAGAATATATTTTGGCGGCGCTAGTTAGGTTGGCACTGCCCATTAATAAAACCTATTTTCTCGCATCAAAACTTCTGAAGCTGTCGCTCCATCACTTTCATAAACTGTTACTATTTCAAGCTATTTTAATTTCCTGAAGCATTATTGTGCAGCGTATTCGAATCGTAATATCTTCTTATTGTTTGGTGCTGAGTGCTACCTAAATAATGCAATAGCTAGAAAATCTCGTTGCAATATTCCGTTGCAAACGTTGCTGTAGACCGCATGGAAGTCGATTTATACCGGCTTTTTATGTCCGCTGAATAATTTTATTTATCGCCGTCGAGTTCTACTGTAGCCGCCGAGTCTAGAGTTTTTAATTAAATTATGGCACAACTTTGGTGGCCAGTGGACAACAGATGTTTGGTTTTGGCGGTTTTATTTTATATTATACTAGCTGACCGGGCCGACGTTGTCCTGCATGATACATGATACCGATACATGATACCGATTGCAGCGCTATCTGCTTGTTCTCCTCCTAAACGGCTGGACTGATTTGAATGATTTTGTATGCGTTTTGGTGGTGCCCTGGATGGTTCAGATGCAAAAATCAGCCTGGCACATGGCGCTGACCGGGCAGCCGTTGTCCTGCATCCGACTGCAGCGCCATCTGCAGAACTGCCACCAAACATCTGGATGACAAACAGAAAGCCCAAAAATATACAATAATTACGGTTTTATATTTATTTATTAAAATAGACAAATTTGCGGTAAGTGGTAAAATAGGAAATGCAGTACCTATAATTTTGTAAAGAAGTACATACGATACATACGAAGTGAGTTAAAACAAATAGACACTTCAAAAATTTCACTTACGGACTTAACATAGATAATTATTATTAAAAATCCGAATCCAAATATCGTATTGAAGAAAGTAATCAAAACATTACTTGTCTTATTGTTTCTTGATGGTGCCTACTTTTTCGTTTGAAGTAATCTTGAATTCGCGAATCTTGAAAAACAAAGAAAGTTTATTCATTCCTTTGTTATTTGTTTCTTTTACCTACTGTTAACTGCTCTTAAAACTTTAAATTTGTTTTTGTGCAAAGGTGATATAATGAAGGCATGATATAAGAATGAATAATATAGGAAACTAGCGACCCGCCCCGGCTTCGCACGGGTGCAATGTGGATACTTACTAATGTGGGGTAGTGTGGAGTGATTAATAATATTATGATTATGATTATTCTATACTACAGGGTCTCTTTATATACAATATTTACAGTAGTTTTTTCATGAGAAGGTACAAACATGTTTTCTTTAGAGGTAACTTTCGAAAGCGCGACATATATTTGGCCGTGACGGAAACACTTAACGCTCAAATCGATGCCTGAAACGTTGAGTGTTTGACCCTGTGAGTTATTAATAGTCATTGCACAAGGTAGCTTTACCGGAAATTGCAGGCGCTTAAATTGGAACGGTAAATGCGATGGAATTGAATAGAATAAGTCTTTTTTTTGCATAGTATGTGGTTTACATAATATTTGGTCCATACATATTCAACCACTTTAGATGGCGTGCAAAATCCTCTTCTTAGAAACATTACGAAACGTGACGAAAACAAAATTTAAAATAATTAAAAGAATTAAAACATCTTCTTTAGTACCACTTCCGGTAAGTATTATATGCACTTTATTATAAGGGTCTTTATCAGGAGTTGCGTACTGTTACATAATTTAAGCGGATTAAGGTTCCTTAATAAAATAACAGGACAACCTACTTTCAACACCATTTTATGTGGAGTGAGTCCAGACGGGTTTAAAGAATCAAGAAATTCTGCAGGAAAATGAACAGCCTCTTCAAAATCTAGCACAGGGTCGACCGAGTGGTACTTTTTCGTTGGTGCATCAATCTTTGAAAGAATCAAGTTATTCACCTAGGTAGATAAACCTGTTCGTATAGGTGACAGAACAGCTCTTCTTTGAACCAAGAAACAGCCTTCCAGCTTATGTTATCAATGTCGGGATAAATACTGTTTAGACCAACTCCTGAATGTTATTTATTAAAACACAAAGGTTTTGATTGCCTAGGTTAATCCTTCCATTATTTTGTGTCAGATCTCCATTGCCAACTTTGAGCAAGATCTCTGAAAAAATCCTATTCTCACGTGAAGACAACGAAAATATCATGTTTGTTTTAAGTTCTAATTAATTGTGTAGTTAATCTTTTTAATGTAGAATTTTTAATCAGCAAGTCAACTTAGAACGCAACTGCGACGGCTAATGCTATTTTACCAGTAGATCCCTTTGCCTCCTGGAGCATCAAGGAAAAATAACTTCTCTTCAGTCTTATCAGTTGATGATGCTAACGCAGTGAATACTTTGTTATGGTCGATGTTTAAGCTTGGTTCATTTTGAGGTACAAATTGTAACAGTCTTGATTGTTCGTATGATATTTCTCTTGGATTACTCGTGTATACTGCACTGGTTAAATTTTAGTTAGTTTATTAGTTGGTATCGGCGGTGGTCTAAAATCCTTTATAGATTTACCTGAAATTAATTGCACTACTTTGTTGAATTCAAATAACGCTTCGTCAAAGATGTTTTGGTCATATTGAACATCATCTAAAAATAACTCGCCGTCGCCGAATCAGAATGTCATAGACTAACACAGTCGGTCACTTGACCAAACGCTACAATGATGGCGAACAAATATCTTAATGATCTAGGTGAACTCTACATAGCAGCTTCTGATAATGTGTTTTCTCAGTGAGAATCGTCTTCCAAGAGACCCATAGTTTTGCATATTGCTTGATTAGTATTGTAAATAACACCTTGTTCAGTTCTCTGGTGTGCAAAAGATGTTAGACCTATTACAGCATGCAGTAATATTCTCAAATAAAAACATTAACTGTTGTTGGAATGATTCACATCCTCCTCCTGGGAAACCATAGTCTGAAGTGCTTTGCTTTCGTCGTTGAAAAGTTTTTGAAGTGTAATTCCATGTACAGTAACTTGGAACTTTGTCATATGTCAGTGTTTTTGCGAAATCATCTTGAGCACACAACTTGAAAAATGCTGTATTAATGTTGAATCCCGCGGATCATTAACAACTTCTTATATATTGTTCTCAGTGAAATACACCGTTCGTATATTTTCTAAATGAACTGCAAGATGAATAAATAATCGTTGGAGCCCGCTCATGCACACTGAATGAGAAAATCCTCCGTATTGCTACAGAACTGCAGATGTAACGTCCATATTGATAGATTGCTGGAATTTATTGTATGGAATGATCAATTTAAATCGAGCACCGAGGGTTCCGTACAAAGTTATTTTATGTAGATAGTTCTTCCATGAAATCCAGTCGCACAGGTTTATGATCAGTTTTTGGATTTTTTTTTCTATATTTGTTATGTAAAATTGTGTAAAATCATGATTCTTGATTCAACGGGAAAGTCCCCCATAGGTCTTGATTTATTTGTGTCACAATATGCGAAAAAAATGACCGTATTTTTGGCATATTTTTTTATTGCATTGACTTAGAAGCTTGAATTTCAAAAACGAAAAGAAGAAAAAAGATTAAGACAAATCAATCAATTTTGTAAAAAAATGAAAATCTACGGGGTTTAAACTTAAAACATTAAAATAAATTCCTTTTTTCTTTCATAATCAATTTCTTTCTCTGAACTTTTTGTAATGTATTTTTTATTATAAATAAGGGTGTTTATAATCAGTAAATGTTAAAATAATATGAAAAAACTACATTTTTATAGATTTTGTCGTGGTGAATAACCTTAAGCTTGGTAAAGTTAAAGCCTTGACTTATTTATTATTTTCCGGTCAAGCAGAGCAAGCTAAGACTGTTTTAGGCAGGGGCGTACTAGGCTTTGAGTTGGGTTGAATATAAAATGAAATATGTATCAACATTCTTTAGTTTTATGAAAATTGCTATACATAACTCCAACTTCCCGGAAAATGGATATTAAAATATATAGGTTGCTCATAGCTTCATAAAAATATATTGTAGTTAAATATGTTTTAAAATATAATTTAACCGTATGCTTGTTTGGCACCTTAGTGGTATAAAAAATAAATATATATAATAATATATCAATAAATAAAAAAATATATGTGCATAACTAGGGGTCGCAATACCGGACCCTTTTTAGGGTTCCGTAGACAAATGGCAAAAAAGGAACCTATAGATGTCACAGCCACTTTTTTCCGAAACTATAAGAACTATACTGTTAAAACTTGGTAAGTAGATGTATTCTGTAAACCGCATAAACATTTTCACACAAAAATAGAAAAAAAAAACAATAAATTTTTGGGGTTCCCCATACTTGAACTGAAAGTCAAAATTTTTTTTTCATCAAACCCCTACGTGTGGAGTATCTATGGACAGGTCTTCAAAAATGATATTGAGGTTTCTAATATCATTTTTTCTAAACTAAATAGTTTGCGCGAGAGACACTTCCAAAGTGGTAAAATATGTGTCTCCCCCCTCTAACTTCTAAAATAAGAGAATGACAAAACTAAAAAAAAATATATGATGTACATTACCATGCAAACTTCCACCGAAAATTGGTTTGAACGAGATCTAGTAAGTAGTTTTTTTAATACGTCATAAATCGTTAACCGCAATTTACCTTTCATTCAGTCAACTCAAATATAATAATATTTTTGTTTGTGTTTGTAGATTACATAAATGGTGGTAGGTACGGAACCCTCGGTGCGCGAGTTCAACTCGCACTTGGTCGGTTTTTTCGGTATTGAGGCTAAATCTCTACCGGAATTCCGGGATTTTTGATATTTGAAACAAATTGTCTTAGTTAAAATAAAAAGTATGGTATAAGTTCTATTATGTAGTAGGTAATAAATCAAAATAATAATAAAAGAAGTTCTTAGATAAAATCACTTTGTAATTAATGAAAGTAAGTGCTTTTTATAAAAAAAGCACTTACTTTCAAATTTCAAATTTTTACAAAACATGATCTTGCCCTTAATAATTTGCGTTAAAGAGATTGATATACTGAAGGTAAATCTTAAATCTGCGAAAATATGTAATAAACAGATAACTCTTAATTTAAAATTATGAAGTAAATACCTAGAGTATTTAAATAAACACAAAACCATAAAATGGGATTTTAAACGAAACACGTCAGTTTCATTAAATTAACAAATCAGCACTCCAGACTAAATAAAACTTAAGCAAAAATAAAAACATATTTTCTTCTGAAAGCCAACACATGTTCCAAATTAAAGATAAAATACTATAATATTTTAAATAAACATTTAAAATTACTTAAAATGAGATTTTCAGCAAAACACTAGTTTTATTAAAAATGCAAAATAGGTCTTACTCGTAAGACTAAAAAAACATAAACAAAATCATATTGTCTTTTGAAAACAAATATACGTCATTTTTATTTATAAAAAAAATATATTTATAATAGTTATTTATAAATAATTATTACAACTACAGATATCAGTATAGCCAAATAAACATTAAAGCTTTAAATATATTGTCTTATTGGTTTGAATAATATGATCTTAGAAAAATCAGTGTATCTAGTAATTAATTACTTTGAGCGCCAATGGTTACAAAAGTATTCTGAGAAAGAGAACGCTCTCTCAGACCCCACACTTGTAGGCATCCTCCGTTTTCATATATTTGATGAATTCTGAGTCTGCAGCTGTTTTTGAACTGCCATTTCCAATTTTTCTTAACGGCAATGAGTCCAAGTTATCACTGGTGCACGAAACTTCTTTATCGCTACACGTGATGACCCACGTCCGATTTTGGACAGATCCAGAATATGCTTTCGCATTTTTAACAGCATTTGGTTTTAAAAAGACGTTGGGAAACTCATTTGTTTAGTCAAAATATGCTTTTGAATTATGTTAATAGTATAACGTTATAGCCACCAATAGCTTTCCTCTCTGATTCTACGCTTCAAAGAGGCGACAAGGTCACGAGCAACAGGTTCATTATGCCAAGTATATAATTTCTTGAGCATTTGCGACGCCTATGCGTAACTAAGCTCTCGTTTTTGATATTATTTACAATGAAAATACACTCGTAGGTATGTCAGAGATGAACATATTATTTGGTACGTTGTAACTTTCTACCTTACACCAAACAATGAAAGTTTGGTTAAGGGACAGACCAGAGTTGAATAGCTCCGCCATTTGATGTTTTTTTGTACTTCTGTTGAAATAAAAAAAGTTAGTTTTACAAAAGACACAACTTATACTATCTATTATATTATTTAAACGGCACACAAAAGATACAATAAGATTGGTAACAAAACATGAATCGGTTAGACACATAATGGGCAGCGAGTCTGTTGAATTTGTTCTCGTTATTATGTCCGTGACCGCTCGGCTCCGACGTCCGTCCGACAGGTCTCCGCCCAGGTCTAATCCACTTTTTAGGATTCCGTAGTAATAAGGAACCTATTCGTCTGTCTGTCCGCGGCTTAGCTCAACTCTTAGTTTGTTAATCACACCGACAAGTGGCAAGTAACCTCCCTTAATTAAAGTGGATATTTTTGAAGTGAAACCTTCTTTAATAATAATAATAATAATTAATATTTTTGGACATTACACACAGCGCCGTCTGGGCCCAAAGTAAGCAAAGCTTGTGTTATGGATACCAGACAACGGATACAATTACATATATATTACTTTTTTGTTTCTAAATATATACATATCATACATAAATACATTCTTTACCTTCTTTAGTGGCGTTGTGCACTTTATTTGGTATGGGTAAAAAATGATAAACTCGAGCAGGCTGATCGCATATTCGTAAGACGGAAACCATAATGCCACGCCATAGACATTTTATTTTTAGTATATGACGATTATGAGTAGTACAGGGAGGTTGAATATGAGATTTTAATTCTATGACAGATTGAAATGTCAAATATACTACGTCAAAAAAGTAAATAAACAAACATTATTATTTATAAATAAATATGTATACGAAGCACTATACGAAGTAATGGGAAGTAAATGGCTAGTATGTTTTCACTTCTGCCGGAACTCCCGGAGTGCTACCCGGTTTTTTTTATAGTCTAGACCATGGTGTGTGGTGTCGTTGGATAGGTAGTTTTTCAAATATCCGCAATAATTCTCACACTATGAAACCCTAAATTAATGCGTGTACGACACGCATTAGACCGGTTTTGTGTTTTATTCCGTTACTCTGCTTAGCTTTGAAATAAATTAGGACACGAAATTCATGAAATATCTCAAACTTAGTTCTTATAAAAGAACTGTAAATGTAAGTTTCTACTGAAAAAAATCTACTAAAAAAAAACGCCGGGAGTGCCGGCAGAAGTGAAAACATACTCGCTATTTACTTCCCATCACTTATCCATATTTATTTATTAGAAATAATAACTTTTGCTTATTTACTTTATTGACGTTGTATATTTGACAGCTCAATCTGTCATAGAATTAAAATCCCATATCCAACCTCCCTGTACTACTCATAATCGCCATATACTAAAAATAAAAACTAACTTAATGTAAATAAAGGTCACGTGTCCTAACGCGAGTGACATCTTACGAATTTTCGATTAGGACAAGTGACCTGACGCGAGTTTAACAGTTTTTACCCATCACAAAAAAAGTGCACAGCGCCGCTAAAGAAGTTTTCACTTCAAACACAATAATAACAATAGTCACGACTTAAATCATAACAATCTTTTCTAAATAGTACACAAAAGGTTCAAAGAGATTTGTAACAAAACATGACTTGGTGAGACACGTAATAAGGAGAGAGCCAGTTCAACTTGTGCTCGTTATTGTGTCCGTGACCGCTCAGACCCGACGTCCGCCCGACAGGTCTCCGCCCAAATCTAATCCACTTTTTGTGTTTTATTCAGTGACACTGCTTAGCTATGAAATTAATTTTGTCTCTGCCATTGTTTTATTTACAATTTTCGATTTTTGCAAACAAAGGTGGAAAAGAAATACTAGTTATAGTGGAGCCACTCTGAAAAAATCACGTTAATATACACTGAACACAGGTAGACCCACGAGTTGGCTCGCATATTTTATAACTGCATTCATAATACTAGAATCAAACAGTACTATATTCAATCCAAGAATCTTATATATGGATGTCACTGGAGAGTGCACTACAAGGAGGTACGCGTAAATTACATTATGAGTGTCATAAAATTATAGGACTAAGTTGTGGCTAAACTAAGTAATATAGGAGTTGTGCCACGAAAATAGATTGTATGAGCCATTACGTTCTACTGTTTTCTTGAGCCTGAGTTTAAAGCAATAATGAAGTCGATAACTATTATAGTTTGGCGAGCTCTTATCAGTTTTTTTTTACGAAGACGGCATTTTAATATCTCTTACAGTTTGGCGTATAGAACCTTTAAATTCAAGAACTGTTAGCTATTTCCTTTGGTCTTAAAAGCTTAAGATTCATGGCATACACAGCTAAATCGCTAAGAATTAAACAAAGGACTGTAGCTTTGAAAATACTTTACCACAACTTTGTTTTTTGTGTTTTAACATTTAAAGGAAGTAGGCACCTAGAGGTAATGTACTGTGCAAAGTTGCTATTTCTATATGTTTCTTGAAACAATAATGAAATACTCTGATAAGATACCGCTTTCGGTTTAACACGCTGTACTAATTAAGATGAAATTTGGCATGGAGACGTTTGATTCCGGCGGGCAAAAGCTAGTTATTTATAATTGTACTGATAGGCTAAGTAGCTGTTAAAAGGAAGACGAAGAAAAGGAAGAAGTTAATAAATACCTTTTATTTTTTGTTTTTTTTTTTTAACTTAATTTACTATGTTGTTAAGAAGGAGATGATCCTGAGGAATAAATGAAATGAATGAAATGAAAATGCCCTTCCAGCTGATGTCAGAAAATACAGATTTTTTTTCATGTTTCACGCTCATGATTTTTATTTCATGAAGGTATTATATCCAAAAATCTTGGAATGTAGTTTTTATTAATTTAGAATATAAATGAATGTCTCCTTTTAGTAAAATTTGCCATTAACACTGTTCAGAGTACTTTTCCTTCAACAAAGGCCTTTGTTTTCCATTCATGTATAAATCGTGCCACGTAAGTTGAACCTGCGCAGTAACACATTTTTGGTTCGTTAGTACTTACATTTGTCCGTACTGCACCTGCGCAGACGGCCGCCATTTTAGTTCAACTTAGGTGGCGCGGATTATACCTAACCTCTTTTATTCAATTAATTATAATCTGCTAGGAAATTTACAGTAGTGCAGTATTTTAATATGCTGTTGTTTGTTTAAGTAAGTTCTTCTAACGAATCCGGTTACAACATCTATACTGAAGCTGTACGAGATGATTAATTCGAGGCACCCATCCTTGCGACGTTTACGGTCGAATACGACCAGCTAAATGCACTCTCTTTAATAGCAAGAACTCAAACGATTTAGAAGTCTACAAAGGGGTTGCGTCGACTTATATGTATTTCCGTAGTTTAAGATCAACGTATCTTTCAATGTTAAATAAGTTATTATCTTAATTTTGATATTGATAAACACAGCAAAAGTTTAAATAGTTAGTTGTTAATTCGATCTTTTAGTTTATATCTATTGTTTCATTTCTTAAAAGTTACATCTAACTGTATATATGTATGTTAGTGTCTGTTTCATATGTATAAATTAGTAAATTAAATTACTTTGAGTCTTGCCTGCGATAAGAATGTACTTTTCGATTTTGTACGTCAAGACCAGGTTATGCTAGCATATACACATACGCACACACATACACACACACACACACAAAAGTAGTTTGTATGTTTTTTGAAACACGTAAGTGTCGCAATGTGTAGGTCTTAAGACTGACTGGATGCGCCGCGCCTCATCAGGATAATGGACCCATAAAAGTAATGTCAGCACTTTACTTAAAAGATACATATTAGTTTCTATTGATGTGTACCTTAGACATACACTAAGTTCTTATCTTACAATTTCGCTAATTCACTGGAAAATGTGGTGTGGTGGTGTAGTTACTTTAATTGGTAATTATGTTGCCTACGTGTAGGTACATACAGTAGATATATAATACTCGTTTGTCAAGAGTTTACATTTATTACATTTTCGTGGGTTCGCTAATGTTTCTATCAACAATATTAAGTATATTTCCTTTCTACACTTTTGTAATTACCTACCAATTTCACTTTTTATCCATATTTGTGGCATTAAGTGTATATTAAGGTTAGGTTAAGGTCATTAGGGCGGCCTGTAGCTTAAACAAACCCTTAAGTAGAGTAACGAGGCGTCCAAGTTCGCTAAGAAAATTGACTGTGGGATAAGTGTGAGCCGGGAAAAGCAAAGAGAGAGTAACCTTAAGATATGCCGTTAATGGTTGAGTGAACAAAATAATGTTTTTTGCTTACCTAAAATTAGTATTGAACCCTTAAGTCTGAGGAGAGACTTTGCCTCCCTGTGTGTGTTCTACCGCTTGTACAATGGGATGTGTTCTGAGGAATTGTTAGAAATGATGCCCACGGCTACTTTCTACCATCGCACCGCTCGCCAGTGGCAGGGAATTTATTCTCACACTTTAGAATCAAAATGGTCGCGTACAGTGCGGTTTAAGAGAAACTTCCTCCCGCGAACGCTTGGGTTGTGGAATGAGCTCCCTGCCAAGGTTTTCTCTAGGGACTACAGTATGGGGTTCTTCAAGAAAGAAGTTATTGGATTTTTGAAGGGCTGGCAACGCGCGAGTGATATCCCTGGTGTTACACGCGTCCTTAGGCCACGGTGACCGCTTAGCATCAGGCGGACCGTGTGCTTATTTGCCACCTTAGAGGTCTAAAAATAAATAAATTGTGAAACACGTGACGTAACACGAGACATTTTGGTCAAACCTTTCCTCTATAATAAGACTAATATTATTTTGAGAATAGTTTTATTTACATTATGTTTTTATGTCTATCTTCACAGTTTTTATCCCCAGAAGGGGAATTCTCACACTAAGGCTAAGGTCCAAGGTATAAAAAGAAAGGATTTTTTTATTTTATACACCGTGAAAACCTAAACCTATCTGCTAATTGTTCTTGTCGCGATGATGAAGATCATCTAACGATCACCAAAAGGAGCAACGTTCAAGGAAGGCCGCACACTGCACAGTAGCCTGTTTGTGTTGTCAGACGAAAAGCAGTTCAAAATATTGTAAAGAGGAAGAAATCTGTACTTACTAGCAGTAATAAAGCTTAACTTTAAAAGCTAACATATCCTAAAAAAAACGTAAAAGTTGTAAAAGAGTTACGCTCGGCTACGTGCCTCCAAAAAATTAGTACATAAAAACTAGTACATATAACTGGTACCTTTTCACAAAATCGAAGCTGCTGTAGTGATGATGAATGGAAACAAAACTTTCCAACGAACCATTGATAAACCCAACTCGGGATGAGTAACAAATACGGGTAAAATAAAATTAATACTTACGGCTGTAGACTGGACTTTGCGTGCGGAAAGTTTCTAAAGTTCGAGCTACATTAATTAATAGGGAGTCTTACTTGTCGGTCCTTTTTTACGTTACTACGTTTCTACTATTGTTTTTATTCTTCGCGTTTCACGTAACGTAATTGACTTTGCGTGTTAATTTAATCGATTTTGTCTTTAATATTAAGAGAATACAAAACGCCTCGCAGCGTGCTTCATTCAAAAGAATTTTCCACTTATTTTTGACACTCACTAATCAAACATTACAAAATATTGAAGACATGTTCTAGAAATAAATATCTAGGTCTGCAGTGTGCCAGTATTCTATTAAATTCTATACGCTAACAGTTATAGAGGATTCTAGGTTTTCATACAAATTTTCTCAATTAATATTTTAAGTTAGTAAAAACATTTTTCAGTCATGTCAAAAATAAATGGAAAATTCGTTTATATGAAGCACGCTCCTTGGCGCCGCGAATCGTATTCTCTTAATAACTTGCATCGAAGAAAAAGTTTTATTACAATGACTAAAAGAGACTGGTTATGTATTGTATTTGCATTATATAGGTTTAATAAAAATATTTTAACTACATACAAAAAGTCATAAAAAAAATTAAACCGTCTTCAAAACTGTAATTATTAAATTAATAACCAAATAGGGGGAAATATTTATTTATTTAGTTATTTAATTCAGATTTTATAAAAGAAAAATTTTTATTTTCCCCCTTTTAGTTTTTGTTGTAATTGAAACAAATAACTGAATAATTTTATTGTTCGAGTACCTTTACTCAATTATTTTTTTTGTCGTCTACGTGTGGTTTTAGATGAAATTATAGTATCTACATGAATAAATAAAAATTTTTGAACATTACACACAGCGCCGTCTGGCCCCAAAGTAAGCAAAGCTAGTGTTTTAACGGATACAAATACATGAATATTACTTTTTTTAATAACTACATACATATCATACATATAAATACACCCAGACTCAAGACAAACACAAATATTTACCTATATTATGACTTAAATGTTTGTCAGTGTGGGTATCGAACCCACATCCTCTGCACAGCAACTGGCCACACTACCAACTAGGCTGCGAGGGATTCAAATACATGAAGTGTTGCCATCTAACGATACACGATTACTTTTTGAATTGCTAAGCCAATTTTTAATATTTTCATCGAGATTGTTTATCTAGAGCCTAACTGCATGCAAACATTAAAACAACATACATGATGACATGTTTTAGAATTACGCTGTTAATCCAAACACACGTTTTTCTCGTCTTAGAATTACGCTGTTAATCCAAACACACGTTTTTCTCGTCTCTGATACACATTTAACTCTCTATCTCAAATGCTGAACCGATTTTGATGAGACTTGCACTGTTTCCTAAGTTGGACTGTACCTAGTAATTTTTGCAATTCGACTTATTGTTGTTGAGATATGCGCGGACAAACATACATACATAAACTTACATTTATAGAAGCTGGTATAGACTTATATATAAAGAAGCAGTGCAATTCTGACAATATTACATACATAAGGGTCGAATTGATACTGAATTTTGAATTGATACACGAATGACTATACCGTCACATATGGCTAATCGCGGGTGCTGTCCAGGTAGGGTTGCCAGGTCTCAAAACCGAAAAGCCGGACTGACCAGTCACTATAGCTGGACTTCTTTAATTTTTTAGTTTTAGTTATAACACGACAGTTAATTTTTTTAAGTAAAATAAGGTTTTTTTACCATTTACCATAAAATCTTAAATTCTAATGAAACGACAATTAAATTGAATGAATCAGTCTTCTTTGTTATTAATCATTCATTATTCAGGCGGCACGAGCGGAAACCAATATATGACAAATATAAAAACCTAACAAAAGCCTGGTTTTTGGCATCACGACGTTGTCTGACTCTCCGAAATAATTGTGTGGAATGTGGTATAATAAATCACATTGATATCGGTAAGCTTTTATTTAACATTGCTTTATTCTATGGCCTTTTGCCTCAAATCTTTGAACTCAACCAATTTCTCGTTTTCAGATTGTGACATGCACGTGAGATTTACGTGACAATGCAATTTAAAAAGTTTTCCAATTTTCAAAGTAAATTTTAACCAAATTAGAAACCTTTTTTTGGTTAAAAATATTATGTATACTTTATTTGCGTATCTCTTAAAACGTCTGTGAATGAAGTCGAATACCGATGTAAAGTACCTTAGCACATAAATTCGTACTGTACTAAAATTCGTCACTTTAATCAAGCCCAGTAAGAATTTATTAAATATTCAAGAGCGCGATCGTACACATACAAACTCTAAAAGCTCACACGTTTCTCATTTTCGTACGAAGGCGCTCCTGAAACAGGTTATTACACAAAATGTCTCGAGCGCGTAAATTCCAACAACAATTCCTTTATTGAATTATAAGCCTGTGAAAGCGATATTTATTTAGCTTGTCGGAAACAGCTTTCAGGAGGCTGTTGTTTCATTTTGAACTCTATATATATTGGTTTTTAAATTTCCTTCGAAATAAATGAATTCGGCGCATTAGCAAAACTTTGATATTGGTTGATAGATAAATAGATAGATCTTGCAAGGTAGGTAATTATATACTATTAAGGAGAATTTCTTTAAAAAATTAAAGCGGCACTTTTTTTTTCTGTAATATTAATTTATCAGTAAAGTTTATAATTTTGCGACACCTGCACGTATTTATGCAACTGTTCTTTTATAAATATGCTATTAATTTTATAGATGTATATAACCTACCCCTCAATAAATAGATTAACAGCACATATTTTTTTGGTCCTTAATAATACCTAAATTTTCCTACTGTTTTTGCTTATTTACATACCTAAATGTAGTTATGGGTAATTGAAATATTACTCAGTTTTAATTCCACAAAAAATACTATCCAAGTTTTATATGAGCTAGAACTCCTTGGGCATTGTCATACTGACAGACATTATAAATTAAGGTCTTTAAAATTCACAACCATCACATTCTATACAAAACCTATAAACAGATAGGTAGAGAAATTAGCTTTTAGCCACGGCTTTTGATTTGTGGCGGTAAGATTCCGACGGAATAGGACCTACCTACTCATAAAAATATCTTCTGGTATAATATCGAACGAACCTCTACCAACAAAATTGGTTTCTGCATATCGATATTTATATTTTCTGACGATATTTTCCAAACAACCTGCGCTCGTCCGCCTAAACATCACTTTTGCGCGGACTTTAATATAAACTTGCAGGCGTGGGTCATTCGGCCGAACGCGATCGCCCGATCGTTTTGTGTCTGTGTCGATTTTACACTGTGACATATTACTGATGGGGCAGTGTGCGCGGTCTCATATAAAACAGCAGGCTTAGCTGCCCAATTTTTTGATCGGTCGAGTCAAAATCGGGTATTGCGCGTCTAAGCTTAAATTTCTTCATTCTAGAGACATCCTGAGTTTGAAAGATTCTATCACATTTCGGAAAACAATCTAGCAAACTAACTGGCTTTTGGATTTATGTAACTAATGGCCATCTATCTAGCAAACCATAAAAATATTGGTCACGCTACTACAGCCCATCTCACAGACTGGTATCCATCCTTATCTACATAAGAACCTAAAACATGGAGCATTGAAATTGTTAACTGATCACTATGCTTCAAAATTCGTTGAAATATCAAATTCTTTTACGTTCACCGCAGGCTACTGCCCACGAAAGTTTGTTTTCGAGCATGCAACTAATTTGATTAAAAACTCCGTTCCAGCAGCGATAAATAAAATTATTCAGCAGATGTAAAAAGCCGGCATAAATCGACTTCTATACGGTTTACAGCGTTTGCAACGGTATATTGCAGCGAGATTTTGTAGTGTGTGTTATTTAAGAGAATACGATTCGGAGCGCCTCATAGCCTGCTTCATATAAACGAATTTCTTATTTTTTTTGGCAGTTGCGGATCAAACACCACGAAATTTTGAAGACATGTTCTAGTAATAAATATCTAGATTTACAGTGTGCCAGTTTATTATAAAATTTTATATTTCAAAAGTTAAACACAATTCTAGTTTCTCATACCAATGGATTTAACAAAGATTTCTAGTTAATAAAAACATTTTACAAGATTTTGGAATACCACAGACATAGGTGTTCAGCTTCGGATTATGACTAAGAAATTTTACAGTGATCAGTTAATTGCAAAAACGAATCGTTTCGTTCTTTAAATGCAGTCAGGTTCTTTCTGACTTATTTCGCTACCTCTAGTATATAGTTTTATGTTAGCGTCAGTATGCGGGACTGAAGAAACAACTCCCGTGCTGGCGAGTCTGGCCATACAGACAGACACGTGATAAACATCGGATTACCTATTTTTGAAGCAAAAAGGCCTATTACGTTGCATATAGCAAGTAATCCTTAAAATCTTGTCGTAGTAGTTGCTTATAAATAATTTCACTTTAAGAATTAGCTTTAGTGGTTTTAGTTTGTGGTGTGCCACCACTAAAAACAAAATTGTTTGCACATGTGCGCTTGCTGGCTGCGCAAGTTCTGCCCACAGGAAAAACATTCATATCCATGTAACCGGCAGAAGTTCATGTGCTCACGCCGCGCAGGCATCATTTCTGTTTCTTTTTTTTCTAAAATAAATACTACGCACTCTCAGTGTTACGATTGGTTGAACAATGAAGGGGTTGTAGCCTACACTGTCTTAACACTGTGACACCGTTTAATGTAATATCGCCAACTTGCCTGATTGTACATACTAGCTTATCCTGGTTTTTCCGCTGTAGCTTTTTTTTCCTATCCACTACATTGAAAACCCGAACTGCCGCTAAACTATATAAAATAAACTAATTGGTTTAATCACTGGTGGAGACGATCTCCATTATATACTCGTTATAATAAAGAACGAGAAGTCATCCGTTAAAGATGTAAGATATCATAAGTTTCAGTTTGATTCTTGAAAGTTTTCGGCTAAAAGGTAAGGTGAGGGACACCTTAAAGCACATTGGAACGTGTCTGTGCAACTTAATGAATCTATTCGGAGTCGACCGAATCTATTCCACAAAGTGGGCTGTTACATTCGAGCAATAATAAATCTACGCCAAGATACGATCTCTGCTTCCTCTACAGAGTAACGTAGTGAGAGTATGGGAGAAATTAGACCTTTTGCGAACAGTCTCGAGCAAGCTTGACTTGTGAATCCGAGAGTAAAATGTAAGGAAGTATATTAGTTAACTACTAAGGTAAGAACAACTTGCACCTAAACAACAAACGTAATTTACGTGCGCGAGTCCGACTCGCAATTGACTGATTTTTACTCAAATTACCGATGCAGACTTCACAATGAGCACCTTATCTTGTGAACTTTTCTCATGTCCTGTCTTTTGAATTGTACTAGACATTTTTAATGTCCTTTTCCTGTTGTATTTTTGTTCTTTTTATCTTTATGCGTCTGTATTGAAGTATTGCAATACGTAATTGATTTATGAAGCAAATATAATTTCTTCTGCCACGTTCAACTAGGTGATCCCTTAGGACCAGCGTTATTTAGTTTAAGTATACATTTGTTTGTGAATTCTATTAAATTTCCTTGGTGACGAAATTGTGGTAGAAAAATCAATGAAGTTGAATCCGACCTTTTTAAATTAATTTGTGAATTTTAAAACATTGGACTTAGTTTAAATATTTCGAAATGTAAAATTTTGTTTCCTTTATCGTATCACAAAAATATTGATGTGTTCAATGAAATCATTTCGACAATTTCTCTTTTTGATAAACACACCATTTTAGTCAGTTAGAAAACCTGAAATCTCACTATACTGTTCTGAAACATTGCCTTTTCGGTCCAAAATTTACATATATTACGCCACCTTGACATTTTTCAGAAAAAGAATATGACACCCTAAAATTAGTTTTGGAAGATTTCTCAACGTTTCTTTGGAAAGTTGGATCTCTCATTGTTCAAAGGGCTACAATGTCTAAAATGGCAAGCGGCACAGATATCAGTCCTTGTTGTGCCGTTTGCTGTTGAGACATTGGGCGTGTGGGGTCTGTCAGCTAAAACAATCTAAAATATTTATAACCACGATTAGTGGCATCTGCAGGTTCCAAGAGGTCTGGCTTTGTCCAAAGGATAGGTAAAGCTGTCTAAAGAAGAAATGCAGCCAGCGTTCTTGCCACCTTGCCACATAGCTACAATTTTTATATTATACTAGCTGGCCGGGCAGACGTTGTCTTGCATGATACCGACTGCAGCGCCATCTGCAGGGCTGATTTGTGAATCCAAACCATCCAGGGTGCCACTCAAACGCATACAAAAAAAATCATTCAAATCGGTCCAGCCGTTTAGGAGGAGTGCAGTGACATACACAGGTACAGTAGAATTATATATATAACTAGCTGACCGTGCAGACGTTGTCCTGCATCCGACTGCGGCGGCAGCTGCCGGGCTATCCAGGGCGCCACCCAAACGCATACAAAAAAAATCATTCAAATTGGTCCAGCCGTTAAGCAGGAGTACAGTGACAGTACATATATAAAGATAAGTAAGATGTACTTTACTTTTTTATTTATTGTAATTTATATTTTTATTGTTTCAGATAATTTTCTAGGCTCCTTTAATGGCGTCAGAGACCATGATTGTAAGTATTTATTGTTACTAAGTATTAAGCGACATTCTTCTTATTTAAGTATGTACCGACATACTAATTTAATTATGCTTTCACATACTACTTTTTAAGGATTAACTAAAAATATATAAACAGTTATATACACATATGTGTATGATAGGTGCTTTTGCTATTATATTTACTTACACTTTTTGTAAAGCACATTTAACTAACTCATTATTATTAGTAGTTGTAATTTGTTTCCTCATTACGCCTGAGAAAATATATGGTAAAAACGTAATCACGTTGTAGTCAAGGCATATGCACCATGTGCTTAATCAACAGACATTCTGCTATTGAAGCTTTTCTCGATAATAATACCTGTTGCTTTTGAAACGTTTTTTTTATCATTATTTTTAGATACGCCCAACTATACGTAACATTTTTTTCGTACAAACAATACCGCGATATTCCAATTTGGAAATAAATTGTAAGTTGTTGTATGAACATAAATCGTCACAGTGTCATTTTCCCGAAGAGGTGATAGCAATCCCACATTATATTATTTTATTTTTACTTTTTAATGTATCAACTGCAGGTGAAAGGTGCAAATGATACGTGTTAAGTAATACCGTGTTTAAATAGACAAACTGATAAGTGATTATTATTGCTAATTACAAATAAAAAGGGGTTAAATTGACACATTTAAATGGAAACTGGAGGCAAGACGCGCTTTAAGTACTTTGCTGTAGGTATGAAACTGTACTTGTAAACGTTTCTGTTAATATGACATATTTACATAATACTTGCAATTGTCACCTGCAAATTCTACTCCACGATTTGTTAATGAGCCTTTATTTATAAACGTTAAGGTAAATCTGACGTGATTTTCTTCACACGAACTGCGTAACACTAAATTTCTTTATCAGTAAATATTTCGCTACTTAATACGCGTTACAATGATTTATTGCTCGATACCATTATAATCGCAAAAATCATATTTCAATTAAATATTATTTAACCAGAGTTTTTATTAAATGTATACAATCAACTAAAAATCCAGTTATTTATTAATTCACTTGCACTCCATCAAGCCCGAAAAATAGGGGGTTGAATTTTTACATAAACTTTATGTGTCCCACTATAATAATGAAATTTTGAAAAACCCCCATCGATCCCATGTGTGCAAATGAGTGCAATGAAATAAGTAAGAGTAACAATGCAATCGATCGGTTTGTGTAGTAGCCGTGCTAACGGACTACAAAGGCAAATCTATAAGGTTTTCTTATTTGACTGCGGAACCCGAAAATAATCCGAGGAATATGCACAGGTTTATCTTTAGTGACTGGAATTGCATTTGCGAACTTTGACCTTGCATAAAATATTTGCACCCATGTGCATCGATGGGGACTGTTTTAGATTTTTGTTTCGTTTATATATTCATGTTTTTTTTATAGATTTTATAAGATTTATTTATGTTGCCGCTTTAACAACAAATACTAAAAAACAGAATAAAATATTTAAGGGGGCTTCCATACAACAAACGTGAATTTTTTGCTCGTTTTTGCTTTTGATATTGATAACGGCAACAGGTAGACGCTTAAAATATTTAGTTATATAGTCACATTAAAAATAAATAATGAAATTAAAATAAAAAAAAAATTTAAGGGCTCCCATACAAGAGACGTGATTTTTTTGCCGTTTTTATAGATAACGGTACGGAACCTTTCGTGCGCGAGTCCGACTCGCACTTTGCCGATTTTTTATAACATAGAACTTTGCTTAAACTGCTCGCAGTCGAGTACATGTCTTATCGCCGTGTTCCAACCAGTTAAACCTGTTGTCAATCGCCAGACCTAAGTATATATGATCGGTCAACTGTTCAATTTTATCATGGTATCTCTAACGTTCATTCAAAAATTCAGCTTCTTGGGAATTTATGCAAGGTTGAATGTCTATTTTGACCGAATTATCAGTTGTAACGCAGAGTAAATCATAATCTTACTGACTTTTTCAATGTTACTTACGAAATTACTTTCATTTTTGTTAAAGATATTGAGTGCAATGAAGTTTGTATGGAAAAAATCAGAATGTATTGATATACTTTTGTAGTGTATGTATCGATATGGTGAACCAAGAAAACTGGCAGTGTAAATCATAATCATACTGACTTTCACAATGTTACTTACAAAATTACTTTCATATTTGTTAAAGATATTGAGTGCAATGAAGTTTGTATGGAAAAAATCAGAATGTATTGATATACTTTTGCAGTGTATGTATCGATATGGTGAACCAAGAAAACTAGCAGTGTAAATCATAATCATACTGACTTTCACTATGTTACTTACGAAATTACTAGCTACTTACTGCTTAGTGACTGTGGATATAGTAATTTAGTGAGGATTTTTGCACCTCTTTTTAGATCGGAATCCTTAAAAGAAAGAAATAAAAAAAAAACTTTTGCAATTGAAAATCTTATTGCACAGAATTCAAACTGATTTAGTACTGCTTGGTGACTGTGAATTAGTAATTTGTTATCGAGCCCTTAAAAGCTCTCGCGGGTGCCATCACTTCGTAAGTCCTTTGTTCCCCCTTCCTCGTCTGATACGATCTTGATTTATGACAAAAAGTGATAGAATATCTATGTCATTACTTCAGAATAACTAATTTACGCAAAAAATTACAATACTCTTTGATCAAATAAAGATAAAAAAAATCATATTTTTTGTTTCAAATTCAAATGCTTTATTTCTCAAAAATAGGACAAGCTATCAATTTTTTGCAGTTAATAAACTAAAAGTTACTAGGTACTACTGTTTCGAAGTCAAAATGGCGTTCTGGTGAAAAGAAACGCCGAAAGAAACTCTCCAGCATGTCGCTCTTTTAATTTTAATTAAATAATTCAAATTATCTACTCAATATGTTTACAAAAAAAAATTTTAAACTATTTAATCCCATGCATTTTTATCGTCAAGGTATTCTTTAATTGTTTAATAAGCTATTTCGACAAGTTTCTGTATTACAACATTTTTGAACGTTTTAAATTTAATTTTCATATTTCTTTCTGCAGGGATTTTATTGTAAAAACGGATAAATCATTTTGAAGACAATGATTTATCTATTTTTTAAACCTCGTGTGGATTAGAAGCAAGTTTGTGTCTATTTCGAGTATACGAATGTAAATTTCGTATTATTTTTAAAACAATCAATATTTTTATGAACATAGATTAAATTGTCTGATATATACTGATAATCCTTGATTTCCTTAAATTTATCTCTTTAAGAATGACCATAGGATAGATTGTAAATTGCTCGAACATTCTTCTTCTGCAGCACAAAGATTATTTGAGTATCAGCTGCGTGTCCCTATAGTAAAATACTGTAGGGCATCCCGCTATGAAAGTAGCTAAAGTATTAGCAATATTAAGCAGTTCTCACAGGAACCCATAAGCGAGGAGAAAAGTTTGAATGGTATTAATTAGTAGGTATCCCACGTTTTTGTCTCGGGACTGGTGAAGGACTGTAGGTTTTAATTTCATCCTATTAGTTCAGGTGATACCTACAAAGTTTTTGAAGTAAAATAGCTTTTACATCGTTTATTAGTTGCTACAGGTCAAGTTATTATAGGCCCTTGATATATGTCGGGAGTAGTCTAGTAGTCTCAGCTTCTGCCTCGCGTCCTAAGAGGGATCGTTCGAGCCTCGGTGCGTACCAGTAAGTATTATAACTAAATTTTTCAAATACATTCCGCCGCCGACACAGCCGGCTTAATTCAGTGAAGTAAAATATCGTAAGAAAACTTGCATACGTCTTATGTGAAGTCAACAATTCACACTGGGCCCTCGTGATCGAATATAGCCCAAATCGCCCTTGCCCAGTATAACGGAAAGCTGGTGCACCAACAGTAATGTGGTTTAAAGCCTTTAGCGATGCGTCCACTGCTGGATATGTGCCTTAGATTTCTAAGACGAACGAGTGAGCCGCTTGCATCCGGCGATTTCCCGCGGCCCAAACTAAGCCGATTTATTAACATTATACTAACATTAAAAAGGTCTTACCACGACCTAAATAATACCTATCGTGGTAAGACCCGTTTGATATTAATATTATAATGTTACACAACCACGAAAATACTAGTTTAAAACCGCTTTATTAATCTTTTGAGCTGTGTTGTTGACTGTACATAATATTGTTCTACCTATTATCTCATTTAGGTCTTATCTACTCCTTTTGGAATCTGACAGGACAAATATGTTACCTAAGTTGCAAATACTGCCATTAATAGATACGGGCTTTCTTAGATTTCCAAAACGAACAGTTCTGAGCCGCTTTTATTCGGCGACTTTCCTCGGCCTTTTTACGGCTATTAATCTTTTGAGCTGTGTTGTTGACTCTACATATTATGTGATATTATAGTTCTACGTATATTCTCATTTTGGTCTCATCCATACTTTTCGGAATCTGACGGGTAGGCTTTAAGCTGCAAATAAGTTAATTGTCACAAAGCTATAATAAAATTGTAACTTACGCAGTGTCTGTTTAAAGAAAATATTCGGAAAAAATCCTGCGCCATTGGTCTTACTGACATAAGTCTATTATTTCTAAAGTTTTTTTTATTGTCATTTTGACATACACAATGTTTGTTATTGCGCAAAAACTTCTAAAGATTTTTTTTAATGTTATATGATGATTTACCGTGATATGTCGCCTATAGGCTGTCATAGCTGTCTTTAAACCTCAAACGCGTACAAAGTGGCTTTAAGTAGGGAATAGCTTTAATCCTGCAGACATGCTGTCAAAGTTAACCTTTCGTGCAGACAAATTCACTAGCAACATTTAGTGTAATGTGAGAGTTATGCTCAGTTTATATCAGATTTTTAAACGACTAATAACTTAACCGAGGTGTCAATTAGACCCTCAATAAAATTTGGGTGGCGGCGCCTTTAATTAAAGCTAAGGGCACGTTTGTTTGCATATCACCCTCGGTTAATTATTCGGTTAGTCCTACATAAACATAAAACGGAGGTGACCCGCTAGATTATCGCACGTGACCCCGCTCGTAAAGACAATGGAGTTAATATATCTGCTGTCACATGACGCCCATACGTTCATTTCATATAGTGCTCGAAGCTAATCGATTCACGCGCGAGCTTTTGATTAGGCGAAGCTATGTTTGTTGAGTCAATTGTTCGATTGGAATTAACTCGGCTTCTGTTTATTGGGTGGCCATCAGGGAAATGAAAAGTCTGTTGACCGATGGTCGTCTAAGGAAGGAGAGGACAAGTGCTCTTATCTTAAATAACATTTGTTGTGAACCATGAAGTAATAATTGTAGAGCTTTTACTGTTTGTGTTTCTCTAATGATGTTATTGTGTTCATTTTCAGGGCTTAGTAGTAAAAAATAAATGGAATCCCTATAATTTGTCCGTTATGTCATAGGAGATGAAATTCGTCAAGATTTGACCTAATATGAAAGGCTTAATACTTCATCTACTGTCTATTAATTGATTGTCCATGAGGGTTTCAAAAAGTCTGTTGACCAGTGGTCGTGTAAAGAACGAGAGCTGTGAACGAAATAACACTATTTCCTTAAATTACTTTTTACTGACAATAATGATAAACCTAAAACGATACTTTTAGAGCTACATAATCATCGTGTTTCTATAATAAAGGTTTCTTCAATGTGGTCATTTACGGAATCCACAATTTCGCTTTATCAGTCTGTCTGTTGTCTGTTCGTCTTTGCCAAAGTCTATTAACTCTGTCCGTATTTGGCTTAATTTAAAGGGAAATAGCATAGACTATTTAAATGACGATTGATAAACGCTACGCTTTAGGGTTCCGTAGTTTATTAGCATAATATGTTCGGAGACGAACACAACTTAATCTATTAAATTAGATATAACTTACTCGGGTTTGTTATTTGTTCTCAATGTCGTCTATCAAGGTGTTGTTGTTTAGTCAAACGGCCAATATCAAAGTATGTCTTTGACGGCGTGTGGCACCAGATGACACGCTGACAAAGATCCTGGAAGCCAATTCTCACGCGATCGAATTGATCACGAATTCCAAATAACGTACGAATTTTAACTTTTATCGAACGAAAATGTAGTTAAGCAAGTCTGGTAATGTCGAATCCGACATTTCTCGAACGCCAGCCGCTCGAACTACTTCGAGTGGGCGGGACCGTTCGAGACTACATCTCGCATTCGAATCATGACAAATTTAGTTCAAAATGATTGGGTTAATTCTACTCTTAGCGTCAACTATATGTTATTAAATCTAAAGTAAAGTCCGGCGCCGCCATCTTTAGTGCTGCGTAGTATTTTGATAATACTAGGTGGTAATTTAATGTGAGAAAAATTTAATAAACACAATTACAACTTTGAAAAATAAGAATAACTTAAAATTCTTAACCAAATAAACAAAAACAAACAGTTTTTTCTTTATTTATGTCCAAATATGCTCCATTTAAAGATTATAGCAATTTATCGAAATAGGGATTTAGTTTACAAACTTAGTTATACTTATAATTTCCTTATTAATAATGATGAAACACAAGTATACTGTTGCTTCAAACATTTTGTAATCACCGAATCCTTTGTGTTAATATATCAAAAGAAGCATATTTCAGTAGGCGTTTTTAAAAACGCTCAAGAAATGTGCAACGGAACGTACCTCGCAGCGTAACCGGTTCACAATGGCAACAATTCACCGCTTCGACCGACATTTTCTTCAAAGGCTGTTTCGATTGATAGTGAGAATACAGCAAATGAAAAAATGATGACGACGATCGAAATTTTACAGTCGAGATTGTGTGTTAGAGTCTCGTATTAGAGATTATCTCGGATGAAGTGAGAATTAGGTCCCAGACGGCGGCGAGAGTAACCGATTGGTGCTTGCGTAGCGGCGCTAGATGGCTGGTCGTTTGCGAGCGAGGACAATGAAAAGAGCGGCGCTTACGCCGGACGGTATGGTTTCTGCCTAAGTGTCGGTCGGCACGTCCGTCAAGCATACCGGTCCGACTGGTACTGAAGAAGGAATCGCGCAAACATCCAGAACTATAGTAATATGATCTTAAAATAACCGTCAAGATTTTCTTTGGCCCTAATTACATATTAAAGATAGGTCAGTAAAATTTACAGTTGTTGCAGAGGACAGCTTTGAACCTATTCCATTCCTACCGTTTATAAGTTTGGGCTTAAAATATTTTTAATAGTACCATAATCAAGGTGCAAGTTTTTATTAGAAAGGTATTGCTAGTAAGTCGATAAAGTCACTCTGTTCAAGGTCTCTGACTGGGGACGGGAAATCTTGGTCCGATTCAACCCTAGAAAGACACAAGTGTGCGCGTTCACCGCTAATAAAACTCCATTTACTGTGGCCCCACAATTCCAGAACACTCCCCTCTCCATCTCCAAATGCATTGGGATCCTTGTTGTTGACATCTCCAGCGATGTTTAGTTCCGAGATCATCTGCAGGACAAGCTGAAGCTGGCGTCTGAAAAACTTGGTGTACTCAACAGAGCGACGCAGTAGTTCACGTCGGGGCAAAGGTTGCTACTTTACAAGTCGCAAGTCCGGCCCCATATGGATTACTGCTGCCATCTCTGGGCGGGTGCACCAGCTTGGCCCTTTTGACTCGGTTCAACGACGGGCTGTGAGAATTGTCGACGATTCCAGGCTCACTTGCGGTATCATACCCTTAAGTATGATGAGAGACTTTGCCTCCCTGTGTGTGTTCTACCGTTTGTACAATGGGTTGTGTTTTGAGGAATTGTTCGAAATGATGCCCACGGCTACTTTCTACCATAGCACCGCTCGCCATCGGCAGGGAATTCGTTCTCACACTTTAGAACCGAAATGGTCGCGTACAATGCGGTTTCAGAGAAACTTCCTCCCGCGAACGCTTGGGTTGTGTAATAAGCTCCCAGCCAAGGTTTTCTCCAAGGACTACAGTATGGGGTTCTTCAAGAAAGACGTTATCTGATTTCTGAAAGGTCGGCATCGCGCGAGTGATACTCCTGGTGTTGCAAGCGTTCATAGGCTACGGTGACCGCTTACCATCAAGCAGACCGTAAGCTTGTTTGCCACCTTAGTGGTATAAAAAAAAGAAGTAATGTTATAATGTTATAATAAGGTTTTTTTCATTTAGGAACAAATACACTTATTCAAGACATATTTTAGGTTAATAACTTAAAAAAAATATAATATTTATGTCTAAATATATGAAATCCTCTTTGTTCTAGTCATTGTCCTAATTTCGTACGTAGATATGTCAAACCTTTTGTGAACAATTTCATTAATAAAACCAATTCGTTAAAGTGGTTGGGAATTACGATACATGTAGATAAAATTTTGTTATTTCCGATAAATGTACACTTAATAACCAAACTGCTATTGATTGTTTGTTCGTTTTCATTTGCATTAAGTGTTAATTTAAATGGGCTACAACCAGTATGATTCAATATTTGTATAATGAAATATTAGTTATTTGTATTTAAAAGTCTATATGATCCTTAATATTCATCGTTATGAACCGAAATATCAAACAGGCATCCTGGGGCCTTTTACACGATGCAACTCTGCAAAAATCTGCTTTCTTAATTTTTCATAATACGCAATGTAGTGGTGACAAATTTTTCTTATTATTTAAAAATTCAAAAAATCTATCGTCAATCATTGGAACAATCATTGCAACAATTAACAATCGAGGCAAATGTTGCAAAGAGCTTTGTGGAACAGGCACCTGATCTTTCTTTTTAAGGAGGAGGTCCTTCTTTTAAAGTCAGTTAAAAGTCTGCGAAAACAGTGGTGAAAATTCTTTGGCAGAAATGTAGAACTTGCTTTATTGTTTTTGTTTAATTTCATTTCAATTAACAGAGTGCCAAAAGCAGTATACCGTCTAGATATATTTATGTTGACGTGTGGTAAGGCGGGTCTTATAAGTTCTCAGCTCTTATGTTAACTCAATTGCCAACTTAGATCCCCGCTTCATGTGCTTAGTTAAGTTCGCGAATCTAACGATGGGCAATATTCCAAAAATCCTTACACAATGTTAGACAAGTGAGAATACTCTAATAACTCTAAGAATCCTTGAAATTTATTATGAGAACTCAGTAAGCAAGTGAATCTGTTTCAACAATACTGAATTAAACTTTATTTAGGAAGTATCTTTTTTCATACACACTGCGTTGAACTAAATATTTTAAGCTATAAACATCTTGCTATATCCATAACGCGTTATTATCATATTACACCTACCTGTTTGCTACAGTCGAAAGTCGAAATAAGCTTTTTCATTTGTAAGGTGCCAGTGAATTATTTGAAAAAAACCGCCCAAGTGCGTGTTAGTTCACGCGCAGTGTAAATTTTTTTAAATGTTATTTTACCACTTTGTCGGCCTAATTAATATTTTTACCCATGCCAAATTACAGCTTTCTAATGGTACAGACAGACGGTCGGACACACATAGCGAAACTAGAAGGGTTCGTTGTTGACTACTTATTTTATGGATGTTATATGTTTGAAGCGCTATAATTTTATAATACACATATAGTGTAATAAAGTTTGAATGAAAAAAAATTAAATCAGATTTTTCTGATTTCTATGAAACGTTTCAGAGAAACTTCCTACCGCGAACGCTTGGGTTTTGGAATGAGATCCTTGCCAAGGTTTTCTCTAAGGGCTACAGTATGGAGTTCTTTAAAAAAGAAGTTATTAGATTTTTGAAGGGTCGGCAACGCGCGAGTAATACTCCTGGTGTTACAAGCGTGCATAGGCTACGGTGACCACTTACCATCAGGCGGACCTTTAGCTGGTTTGCCACCTGAATAGTATAAAAAAAATATGAAGTGTAAATAAAATAGATTCAGTGTAAAATTTATCCGAAATTATTTTGCACAAATTTGGAATCGCATTGCAGCTTCTTGTTTGAGTGCTATTTAAATAACACACATACGGGATAAACCGCTTTGCAATATATTCTGAAGCACATGTTGCAAAACGTATTCTATTTTTGGTTTACATCCGCGTTAAAATTTTATTTTTCACCGTTAAGTTTTATACTGAGAATCTCCTCGTTCCTGTATTTTTAATCAAATTAGTCTTTGGTAACCATGATTCGTAGCCTGTGGCCGACCTCTAACGACCTACCTCAATCTCATTATGGCGATAGCTTTCTTGGGATGCTTTAACTAGTCCATACTAATATCGCAGCTGAAACATTAATTTCAGGCAAAATGTATCACTGGTTGGATAGCACCTGATTAGCTATTTATTATGTGACGATATAGGGTAGTAGGGTGCGCTCGCCCCCCGTCTCGCCGTGCACCTTACCTCGCGATTACTTTGTCTAGACACCTTTGATGGCTAAACAAATGAAATTATTATTGCGTACGTGAGTTTGATTCATTTTAAAATAAATTTTTTAAAAAAAGTTAGGTAGTCCAATAATTTCAAAATCAAATTTGTTTTATTCAAATAACGTTCTCACTAATATTTTTTAACCGTCAAACTTATTAAATAATATATTTTGAACCCTACAAGCCACCCTCTGGTTCACAATGTAGATTTCTACCGAGAGAATCCGGCAAGAAACTCTATAGCAACGGATCAACATGATTTTTTGCCCAGAAGCATTGCAAGCAAGTCTATGTTTTTATCGCGATAAAAATTTCCACGGACAAAACATTTTTATGTGTAGTGACGTACGAAAACAATGAACAACGCTATCTATGGACGTGTCTTAATACAAAATTGTTGCTTACGTTAATTATCTTTAGAAGTGCTCAATTACATACACGCTGTTTAGGTACCTAATTAATTTACTACCAGGTGATGACACTTTTAGGTGCAGATATTAGCAAGGGGAAAATTAGAAGTAATGTTATAAATGGGAAGGGGGCACGGATGGAATGACAATGAAATCGTTTAATTAACACGTGACCCTGAATAACACTTCACCACGCAAGTAATACCTTAGGTTGGGACTTCATGCATCCGGAATTCCCCCGGTATGAGAAAAAAACGATTTTAGCATGATACTGACTACATGCGGCCGGTTTGGATCTGGAGAGGAATTAACTTGTTGCAATGCTTTTTGTTGGTAATGAAAACGTTATCTTTGGTTGAAATTTTGTGTTTACCTTTAGGTATGTTATTATATAAATAAAAACGGAAATGAAAAAAACTATTAAATCCATTATTTTTATTTTTAAATATACGCGTCGCGTCCTCTAGCTGTGACTGTCATCCACAGTGGCGCAAAATTTGTTCAGAAGCGTCCGGAACGTCGTGTGGTCCGTTGCATGCAATTACATACGTTATTGAAAGGCTCCGCCCAATCATGGCGACAGAGGAACGGTGTCCGGAGAAACAAAAGCACGATCCGGCTGCTTCCGGGTAAAATTCGGGATCTAATAATTCCGGATCCTATGTAGTCGATGCAGGTAATATTCAAATGATAGCATGACTGACCTTATCCGGAGCGTTTTTTAGCAGTCTAGATAATTGCGGATGCACGAATAGTGTAACTTATTAAACGTAATTTTATAAATTGAACGAGCATAAAGCTGGTATTTCATTGATGTAAGTCATCGTTTATAATCGCTTTTTGGTAACTGTTGGAGCAGAAAAGTTTCGAATAGAGACCTCAGATCAGAAAATATGATCATCTGTGTTGTGTTGTCATATTACAGCAGTCGGTAAGCCAAGTCAGTTCTTATAGTGACTTAAAAATCAAACCTTTTAAATACTGGGTTCTGGTACTACTGATACTACCTAACTACGAAATACTCTATAGGTACCTTTCAATTTACTGAACTGCAAATGCGGAATGCGTATGTTTGAACGCTCTAATCTACAAAATGTAAACGCGGTGTGTAAACTATACATAACCCTTATCAGTAATTTTCAGTAGTGACTACATTATTGATTAATATTGTCTGCTACTTTTTGAATATATGGTGTTTCATTTTATGTAAATGTTTCGAGCGATAATAAAAGTGTTGATCCGCAATTGAAATTGAGATTTGCTTGGATAGAAATCGGTTGGAAAACATTAATAGATTCTAAAAAACGATTTAGCCTTTAAATATAATTATATTTTTACTCCCAAACGATAAAAAAATTTTAAATAACATCGATTCTGGATTGCTAATAAAAAAACTTGTATAGATAGAAAAGGCTCTTGTGTAATGTTATACTATTTTTGTGTGTATCCTCTTTGGCCTTACTTTATTTCCTGGTTGAAAATAGAATTTTGTGTGCTGTTGATAAAGTTGGTGTCAGTTCTGAAGGAAGGGACAAAATAGCCTGAGGTCATTGCCAGCGTGAAAACGATCTTCCCTTAGATAGTATTGTGTGAAGTAGATATATGTTTATGCTTATTATACTTGAAAGTGATGCAAAGTTCTTACCTCACAAAATTTGTACATGACGGAAAAAAGATGTTCTTTTAAAAACCTAGGTATCCAAAAACACCAAATACAACGATGTTTGCGAAAAAAAAGTCAGTCTGTATTATAATATACCACTAGGGTTGCCAACAAGCTTACGGTCCGCCTGATGGTAAGCGAACACGTTGTCTAGTTTTAGATTATGTCTGGTAGTTAAGAGTAGGTTCCACTAAAATAAGGTTGTGACATACGTACAAACGGACGCACAAGCAGCTTATATTACAAGATCCCAGAGCGATCTGACATAACTAATTTTCACATAGCTGAGACCTTAGGTTCTCAGTAGCGTCTCATGTTCTTTGAATAAGTTAAGTAACTCTTATTTTTGTTACCTTTCTTACCTGGTACCTGCCCAGGTGTCACAAGGGCAGCTGCACAAGCACGCAGGTATTCAAAGAACATGAGACGCTACTGAGAACCTAAGGTTTCATCTATGTGAAAATAAGTTATGTCAGATCGCTCTGGGATCTGGGACTATTATCCTAAAGATTGAAAATTGTGGATATCCATAAGATTTGTAAACATCAGGGAAGAACTGAAGGTAGTTACAGATGTTCATTGTAGCTAGCAAAATTTCATCCTATCATCGAATTGATTTTTCTTTTCGTGCAACCTTTTGTAATGATGTTTCAAAACTATTTATAAAATCGCCCAACGCAGTTGAGCAAAGTAAATTTAATAATACAACAGCGCGCGTGTCTCGACGCGATACTGGTGCTAATAGCAGCTAATAGCTGTTTTACGGTAGAATTTATTACCCACGTACGGCCACGGCCTATGATATTAACGGTAAAATTATTTTAATTTTTCTAAGAGTAAGCCGATAGTAAGGACTTATCTTTATAAAACAATTTGACGTGATCTCTAGGTATATATGTTTCAGAGAAACTTCCTCCCGGGAACGCTTAGGTTTTGTAAAGAACTTCGTGCCAAGGTTTTCTCTGAGGACTACAGTATAGGGTTCTTTAAGAAAGTAGTTATTAGATTTTTCAAGGGACCGCCATCGCGCGAGCGCAGGTGGACCGCGAGCTTGTTTGCCACCGTAGTCGTATATAATACTTAAAATAATAAACTGGCTGACATTAACACTCAGCCCAAACAGCTGGGTTTAGAAAGTTACAATTTAGAAAGCGGATTACTTATATGTATGACGTAGAGTTCCACAAAGGTCACAAGTATCCAGATCGCTTTACTCTTATATAAATAATTCTAACGTGAATTTCATCGGCCGTACGTAGGTTATAATTTCTACCGTAAAACAGTAGAAGGGCTCTTTTCATAAATCACATTTTGGTATTTCATCCTATAAATGGTCCGGCACAATGGGCGCAGGCCTAGCGCAAATAAGCAGACGTCGTTAAGCTAGGGCCACTTTGACTAATCTTATCGAGTGCTCTCATATAATAACAACCATAGGACCAACAGTTCAACCTTCCAAAGAACGGAGGAGCTCAAAAAAATTATGTGGGCATAACTTCGCATAACGTTTCTGATAGACAAATGTTACTCGGATTCGAATCTATTAACGTGCTAGGAAAATAAATAAAAATTGTGACACTGGGTGCAATAAAGACGTATTATGGTCAATTATCCTTTAATCAAAAAGTTTGCTTCCCTATATACAATCAGTGTATTCTATAATCATAATTTGCTACCTTTATCGCCAAAAAATGTAAATTGATATTTGAGATTACGCCTAATGTACTATAAAAGACGTTTACATTTAAGGGTATGAAAGTTTGATGGATAGTTGTAGTTAATATACTGCCTGAATTTTTCTTCAAGTAGCTCAGCCGGCAATATGGAGATTTATACTCGAAATGAGAGAATATGTAGAAGAACAACAATGAGTGAATTGTCTCAAAGGTCTAGTTAGCTAAAGTGGCAATCGGCAGGCCATATAGCTCTTAGAACTGATGAACGATGGGAAAGGAAGGTTTTAGAGTGGAGATCGCGTGTCAGAAAGTTTGTGCGGCATTTTTATTTTTGGCAGTAGGAGACGCTACAAAACAAAAAACATTGAGAATCCCTGCCCAGTACCTATTTAGGGCTGCGGAAAATTCTTGGATGCAAGCAGATCATACCCGTCTGTTACACTAAAAAGGAAGCATGTATTCAGCCGTATACTTTCAGCAGCCGATATGATAATGATATTTTTTTAGAACTTAAAATTAGTGTGATTATTCCAGTTATAAATAAAATCTCTTTGTATTATAATTACTTTACCTCATTTTGCTACATTATTTCGTAGCAGGATAACTACCTACGCAATTGCACCCGAAATGTGCTTCCTGAGAGATTCTGGTATTAGTTCAGCTCCGACAAGGGTCTGTGATTGTTGCCGAATGAAAATTTAATTTGGGTTCCGTAAACTAATCAGAACGATGTTCTGGTCCCTTCATTTGCATTGCACAGTGGTAGCAGCGCGCAACATGCCGTCACAATGAAAACTATTGCAATTGGGTCTCTATTGCTATTTAACATACTAAAAGTGACTCCTCAGTGATTTTTCAAAATGTAGTTGTAACATCTATGTGTGACATTAACCAATAGAGCTGTGTAATGTTTTTTAATTGATTAACGTTATCGTGTTTTAGTAGTAAAAGAAATTAGTCATATATTTTTCAATGCAGTTAAATTCAACCTAAACGAGCTTTAGATTTTTCCATTTTGAAAAGGGGCTCATGGCATTGGTCAGCCTCCTAAAAGTATACGATTCACAGCACCTCACAGCTTGATTTTTACAAAACAAAAAATCCACTCATTTTTAACACAAGACATACTTTTAAAATACCATGCAATTTTGAAGACGTGTTCTAAGAATAAATATTTTTGTCTGCAGTGTGCCATTTTTTCTATTAAATCGTGTAGTTTAAAAGTTATACAGGATCCTAGTTTTTCATACAAATAGTATAAAATAAGATTTGAAATTTGGTTTGAGATTATGTCTAGAAAATTGTACAGTGTTTGATCAGTAAACAGTACTTGTAAAAAATAAGTGAGGAATTCGATTGTATGAAGCACGTTGCGAAGCGCCGCGAATCGCTTGGGTATTAAAATTTTGCGTGTGCCAATAGAATAAATCCCAGTACTTTTTAATGTACTAATATACTAACTTTTGTAGTCATATGTATGTATTCCTAGCTAACTGAAAAGTTTGTCTTACGACGCTCGGAATCAAATGTGTTTATTACTTAACTCAGCGCAGTGTTTGACAAACGGAATAAATTACTTCAACCTTCCCGCTGTGACGTTACGTCAAATTAAATTACACGCCTCCACTTAATATGGCTTTGTTGTTAAATGTGAAACAGAATAGATTACATTGTAATTGACACTTAATGGCGGAGCTGTGGACTTCTTCTCTCGAATTTTCGTTAAGTATTAAGAAGGATAAAGATTTTATGATAAAAAGTAAATTAATATTGGTGTTAGTATAATTACAATGAAACTGATATAAGATTATCAGTTTAAGAGGTTTCTCAAAAAGAGGACCAGACCCTGACAGTCACAGATGATTTCAGTGTTCACATGATGATGATGATGGTTAACAATTATACTACCTGTCTGATGTTCAACGTTTACCGCAGCAGTTCGTGCAGGAGGAGCAGCTGGAAAAAGCTAGCATTAAAATAATTTTAACGAAATTTAATTTAAAACAAAACAATTTTCAGTTTTCTATAGTGGATAACTGACTGTAAACATTATCTAGGAAAAATATTGTGTCTATTTCTTCCCGTGATATCTACTATATTAGATTTAAAAAAAAATTCGATGTTGCTAGATCGTTTTTGTTAAAACTGTTATATTTATTTCTACCCTGTCTTGCACAGTCTAGCAACATTATCTGATATCGCTGAAGTTCTAAGAATACCGTGACGACACGACGACGTCCATTAACCGCTCATCTTATTACCTCACTTGACTGGACGTGCTTCCGAGATAACGTTGTTTATTTCTGCTGAAGGAACCTTTCCGTCACTATTTTGACGACACAACATTGCGTGCGGATTCACATTGAAGCTTGCGCTACAGTAATTACCTCTATTGAGGGTTTTCCATCCGTCTGTGACCCGACTCACACTTAGTTAGTTTGCGCGTTATTCGAATGTTTAATTGTACCTTTCCACGTGTCATATTATTGGTTTCATTATACATTGAATTTGTCACATTCAGGTAACATATTGTTTTCAGATATCAAATTTCTTAGAAGACTCTTTAATTTTGAACTAAATCAATCACGGCTAAGTGATTTAAATCAAATCGATTTAAATTGTAATTTAAATCAAAGTCGTAAAAGCGAAGGAAATCTAATACCTTTAAACGAGCAATTCTTGTATATATGTATATATATTTATAATCTGAATCTCGGAAACGGTTCCAACGATTTTCATGAAATTTAGTTTGCAGGGGGTTTCGGGGATGATAAATCGATCTAGATAGGTTAGGCTGGTGTTGTTTAAAGAAAACGAGCAAAGCTCGGTCCTCCAGGTACTTTAATGAAACGTAAAAATTAACTCTTAACCCCTGAAGTAATTACCTATTGCATATACATATGTCTAAGAGATTGATTGATTTGATGTTTTTTACACTCTTTACTGGAGTATACTTGAAATCCTTTTTTTTAAATTACGTATTCTTTTAATAACTATGAATTTTAATGATTGAAGAAGTCAGAAAAATATGAGTGAAATTATTACGTCCAGTTCGACTTTGACGTCAAAGTCTACAACAGCAAACGCATTCGTGGTTGAACTTTTTTTAGCTTAGTGCGGTGTCAGAGGAACATTCCGCAAACGCTTAGGTTGTGGAATAAGCTCCGTGCCAATGTTTTCTCTAAGGACTACAATATGGGGTTCTTCAAAAAAGAAGCCATTAGATTTTTGAAGGGTCGAGTGATACCCCAGGTGTTGCAAGCTTCCATAGGCTGTGGTGACCGCTTACCATTTAAACTTGTTTGCCACGTTTGTAATAAAATCAAGTCAAAATAATAACTTGGAGCCAGGACTTGAACCTGCAACAAATCTTACAGTCCTTGTAAGGCTACCAATATCGAGACATAATTCTGGCCATTGAAAATCCTAACTACCTTTTTTCCATGGAAATACGCTCCTTACGAACGTGATTAGATCTCTTAGTGATTTTTAAACTCATAGGAAATCAATATCACAAGTCTTCATAGAATTAAGAAATACAATATAAATATACACAAATCTTAATAATCTTTTTTCGTTTATGACTACCTGACGGTAAGAAGAAAATATATCATACATGCCACTTAAAAGCGAAGCCAACGTGATAACAGGCTTCAGAGGAAGCGAGCTTTAAGTTTCACGTAGTAGTCAAATACAAAAACAGATGGCGCTAGTATTTCCTAGTACAAAACTTATCTATTGTAAACATTAAAAAAAGTAATAATAACACATGGTGCTACTTTTTCCTTGTATGAAGAAAATAATGTTATTGTAAGCCATTGTTCGTGCATCACTTTACTACAGCTTAAATCAATGTCTTGTACTAAGCTCAAAAAAATCTTCTATTTGACATTATAAAGTCAATACAAAGTACTATTCTCAGGTGACCTTATGTAAACCAGGTCAAAACTAAAAAGGAGTGGTAAGTAGTAGGCGTTCGTCAATTCTCAAAGGTGTGACATTTCATCGTGAGGCCGCGACCGTGGGTGTACTCCACCTTACGCCTGTAAATCATACGGTGACATCCAATCTGCATCGTGGCCCGCCTGAGTATTGTATTTCCCTTACATCTACTACTAATACAAACCTTAAGCTTTTTAACTAAAAAAAATTTTATGGAATAAATTTTTTATTTAAAATATTATTTCTAATTGTTTTTATGATAATATGTACCAATTAGGTTATTAACTAAATGATTTTTTTAAAGAGAAATGAGATGGACTCACACGTACCTAGAAGTTATTACTCTGTAGTTGGATGTGTCTAATTAAATTGTTTGCCCAAACATTGCAAGTGTTAAGTTAAATTGAATAGATGAAGATCTTGTCGAAACTCGTCGCTCGTACTCGGAGGTCAGCCCTATAGACCTAAATAATTTTCGTGATCGTCTATTTGAAGGAAGTAGGTATTTAACCTAGTTTAGGTATTTTCTCTATCAAACTTAGTTCTCGTAAGTATTTTTGGCAAAAGGTCTAAACTTGTAGTTTAAACAGCTTGAATAGTGATAAGACTTCTATATTGTTGCAAGTTACACTATATTTACAGTTACTTTTACAACCAGCATTAACAGTAATCGTTTTTTTAGGCATCAACTTAGATAGGTCTATTCGGTGATCTATTTAAATAGAACAATAGGTATTGACTAAGATTGTAACCTAAACCAGAGGTTTCGGCAGTATCGTACTTAAAAGGAATATACAATGAAAACTGAAAACAATCGTATAAATTACGCCCTCGCCTTCGGCTCGGGCTGCAGCTCACGACCCGTCGTCTTTAATGAGCAGCCAAGCTCACTTGTATTACATTGTACTATTTGGCTACTCAAATTGTAACGCTATGAAAAATGTTTGTTTTTTGTTGACATATAACAATTTCTTAGTTGAATGTCTACTTATTTATAATAATAATAAAGCCTTATATATCCATTATTTACAATTTCTTATCTTTGTTAGTGATATTAATATGTAGGCTTTCATTACCATGGTTAATTTATTAATAAGTTTTAAAGTAAATAAAGTATTATAACTTTTTTTAAGTTTATTGTTCTTGGGTACCTCTTAGCATAGCGTCAAAACTAAATAGCGAGGGGCACAAAACTGGAAGTTAAGGAAGTTAGTAACTCCCCAAAAGAGAAAGAAAAAGCCACTTAATAACCTTTTATTTTCATTGCCGTTAAATTCACGTCAAAGGTACCGCTCCGCTGTACTGATTTATTTGATTACGTAAAATGTGTCGGGCGGGTAACTTTTAACAACAATCACTTTATTAAATCATAAGCTTGAGAATACGATATTTGTTTAGCTTGGCGAAAGGTGATTTCAGGAGGCTGTAGTATAATTTTCCTCTTAATAAATTTTCGTTTACTTAAGTTAAAGCGGTTGCCTTGCTGCGAGCTGCGTTATAGCGGGCCTTATGAGCGGGCTTACCTATGTTGGTGAAATTAATGGTTAAGATCCACTGATCCAATTTATTAAATTTAAACATTTCAATTTTATTTATGGTATCTAAAAAAAATATAGCTTCATAGATGCAGTGATCTAAACAATGCAATAATATAAGGAACGTAACATTATCGTAGGCTTTTCGTAGTCGCCGACCATGGTTTCGTAGGAAAAGTGATCCATTGATGCAACGATGATAGGAGCGTAGCATAGTCGTAGGCTTTTTGTAGAAGCTGACTGCCGCTTCGTAGATGAAATGATCCACCGATGCAACGACGATACGAACGTAGCATTGTCGTAGGCCTTGCGTTGAAGCCGACCGCCGCTTCGTAGATGCAGACGATGTTACGAACGTAGCATTATCGTAGGCTTTTTGTAGACGCCGACCATAGTTTCGTAGATGAAGTGATCCAACGATGAAACGATGTTACGAACGTAGCATTATGTTAGGCTTATCGTATCGTAAAAATTGACCGCGTTGTCTCGTAGACACAATAATCCAGCAATGCTACTATAGTACACAATTGAGTTTCGGAGCCTTGAGACAAATTATATACATATGTACATAGGTAGACACAATTTCTACTGTCGTGTCGCAGGGTCTACAATTGCACAAATTTACATAGAACTGTATATGGTATACCCACTTTATTACTGTAGGAAACATGTCTCTTCAAACTATACTCCGCATAGCGTTATATTAAATAAATAATATTTTTAATAATAGGTATGTTTTGTTACATGTTTAAACTTAAAAATAATTATGACTGCTAGCTTTTGCCCGCTGCTCTACTAGCGCTTAATTCAGTAATCGGCGCGGAATTTCTACGGCAAGTCCTTGTTTGATTACAGTAAAGAAAAGTTTGCTATAGCAAGCTATAGCTGTCGTTATGGTTAGTCTACTTTTAATTAGGGTATAAAAAAAAAAAATTCGGTTATAGTTATTCCTGCAGGTTTCCGAGATAAAAATTTCAGCCTGTGTCCTTCGTCCCTTCAACAATCTGTGTGCCTAAATAGATTACGTTGCAACAAGAAGAAAGAGCTAAAAAACAGTTTTTCACAAAAATATATTGGATGTTTTTTGTTCTTTTTTTTACTTCATCACGATACTTTTCACAATAGTGACTTTATATTAAAACTATTTTTGTTTTTTCACAGATGCTTTCTGGGACGGCAAAATACTTTACAATTGTAAGTATTAACTTTTTAAAAAATATACTTTATAAATCAAATCTTATATATTTTGTACATCACAACCGAGTATTTGCTATTTGACGACTATTACTATTTGCCATAACTGTTTTATTTTTTAAATTTTCTAGAGTTACAAAAGCGTTCTATATATTTGTTGCATTTGCTATCCTTTAGAAAATTAATGTAATTTATTTGTTGAATTTCGGTCTCCATACCACTTGATATCGGATCGTTAATAAAGTGCAGTTCGCTTGTTTCGACACGCTGCGGTGTAAAGTTGGTGTGTGCAGTTTCGAACTGCACAATAAATTATGTATTTGTTTTTATCTCTTCGAGCAACTGTTATTGTTTCCGCACTTGTGTTTGTTTAGCGCATTTGCGTTTTTATTTTAATGTAAGATTCTGTTAGTGTTAAAATAAATGAGCAGGGTTAACTGCGGATGTATCAGTACAGTGGAGCGTCGATTATCCGAACTAATCCCGCACAGCCTAGTTGTTAGTGTGGCCGGCTGTAGTGCAGAGGGTGTGGATTCGAAGCCCGCACTGGACTAACATTTATGTCATAATATAAGACTTGAGTCTGGGTGTATTTATGTATGATATTTATGTATTTACAAAAAAAAAAGTATTATTTATGTATTTTTATCCGCTGTCTGGTTGGCGCTGTGTGTAATGTCCAAAAATATTTATGAAAAAAAACGGTATTATCCGATAATCGAACTGCATGGATTCGCACATTCATATTTATACATTATGTACATATATCAATGTACGGGTTAACACCTTATATTTAAAAAATGTTATTAATCAAAAAAAATAAAAAAAACCTATTTACTTGTTTTATTTTTGGTGCCAGCTTCTTAATCCTGTTGATTTATTTTTTGTTATTGTCTTAAATCTAATAATCTTTGTTAGACTGATAAAAAAATAATTTGTCCATTTCACTGAATGAAAGTGAGAGGCAGTGCAATGAAAAAGAGTTAAATATTACAGCTGGAAAAATAATCAGGAATAATCTCAGTATTTCATCATTAGCCGGAAACGTAGTAACGTCTCTAAGTTTCAGTAATTAGGATAAATATCTTAGTCCAATGAAATGTTACAATTCAAGTACCGAATATTGCATTTGTTAGAGGACGCAATTTTATTTTTGGGACATGTGTGTAGCAAAAAGTTATATAAACATATTTGTATGAAAAACAATTTGCTACAAATTATGTCTTTATGATTTTTTGTAAGACGCATAGTTTCCGAGATATCGCGAGAAAAGTGTTTTCACCCCTTTTTCCAAGATGGCGGCCGAATGACAAGGGTGGCAACCCCTCAAACTTGAGGTTAAGCTTCTATGGACCCTCCACATATGTTCTAAAAATAAAATTGCGTCCTCTAACAAATGCAAAGCTCATGTAACATTTCAATGGACTATCTGAATTAAAAGAAGTTATTATTAACGAAAAACAATTGAATGACAAGCTGTTTGTTTAATTTCATAAATAAAAACAAAGAAATACACAAGTAGTTTTTTATTTAGACCACACTATTTTTAGTTTTATTAATTTTTATAAATTAATTACTAAACAAAGTGTACTGCCAAACAATTGTGCAGTTTGACGCCAGCAATTTTCGCTTATCACATTAGGTGCAGACGACGTATTAAACGTACACTAAAAATTAGTTAGCTACTAAGAATGTCTTATATTATCTGTATACTGCTATCTTTGAATATAAATATTAATATTAAAGAAAATACGTACAAAAAAAAAACTAGATGGAAGTATTCTAACATTATCATATCATTCTCACACTTTAGAACGGAAATGGTTGCGTACAGTGCGGTTACTAGAGAACGCTTGGGTGGTGGAATGAGCTCCCTGCCAAGGTTTTCTCTAAGGACAACAGTATGGGGCTTTTCAAGAAAGAAGTTATTAGATTTTTGAAGGGTCGGCAACGCGCGAGTGATACTCCTGGTGTTGCAAGCGTCCATAGGCCGCGGTGACCGCTTACCATCAGGCGGACCGTAAGCTTGTTTGCCACCTAAGTGGTATATAAAAAAAAAACAATAGAGCCGTCATTGGCTTAGTGTAAAATTAGATTATACGGCAACCTTAAACACATCAGCCTAAACCTTCAATTACAGCGAATGGTAGCTTAAATCAAAGCTAAGGGTTTAACGTGTGCATATCGCCCTCGGTTGATTATTCGGTTAATCCTACATTAACATAAGCACTGGGTGACTCGCTAGATTATCGCACGTGACCCCGTTCGTAAAGACAATGGAGTTAATATATCTGCTGTTACACGACGTCCATGAACGTTCATTTCAGTTCATATAGTGCTTTAAACGATTTGCTTCTCACGTAAGTATTCGATTAGACGTAAAATAGGTTATTGTATTGTTAAATTGACATTAATATATCGTGTACAGTTTAATATTTGGTTATTAAGGTATTTGAAATACTCATTACGAAAGCATAGCTTGGTTACTTGGTTATGACAAATCGTCCGTGACATGGGTTATCTCAACAGCCTATAACCCTTAACGCTATGGCATACCCTAGCAAAAGCGTGCCGTTTCGACCAGTTTACAAAGACATATTACACTATTGAAGAATACAAAGAGACACAGTTTCATGTAGGATAAGCGCTAGCACGTGACCGCACGTTGAAAATCTTATTTTTTAAGAATTATAGGTCACGTACATTGCGGTTTCAGAGAAACTTCCTTCCGCGAACGCTCGGGTTGTCGAATGAGCTCCCTGCCAAGGTTTTCTCTAAGGACTACAGTGTGGGGTTCCTGAAGAAAGAAGTAATTAGATTTCTGAAGGGTCGGCAATGCGCTTGTGATGCCCTTGGTGTTGAAAGCGTCCATAGGCTGCAGTGATCGCTTACGATCAGGTGGACCGTAAGCTTGTTTGCCGCCTCAGTGGTATAAAAAAAAAGTAATGTTATTATAATAAACTCAGCCGAACTGTTCCTTATTAATAAAAAATCTTATATTTGTGTGACCTTTAAGAACATTTTACAGGTGTAGGTGGTGGATTTTATAGGTGTGTTTTATAAAAGAAATAATTATACTTAAATATGTCCCAGACATTTTTGTTCACACAGTATGTTCCACTCCACTAATGACGGGCACGGTCAACAGTTCATTAATATTTTACGTGTGGTTCATTCGATAAGTGCACACCCCTGTCGCATGAAAACGCTTTATACTCATTACCCAGTTTTCATTGATACAAGCTTTGACAATTTTTCAACGGCCTGTACCAATAACTAAATGGGAGCAAAATAACTAATGCTAAAATAATTTATTAAGAAACACGCAACGATATATAGGTACTGGGTACAGTAATACAAACTTTTTTGACTCGGTGTCGAGTCGCTAGTGTCGCGTAAGTTCACGCCATTTTTACATGGCGATTGTTGTTGTTATCTATGACCGCCGGGCCAGAAAAGTTTGTTGCACTTTACTAAATAATATTCTTTTTTTACTAGCAGTGTTTTTACTAGCAAGTGTTAGTTTTATTTTAATATAATCAGTTTTTAGGTGTTGATTTATCGAATATAAAATTTGTAAAAAAAACTTTATTTGTTTGTTTTTTGGTAACATTAATGAAATTGTTTGTCCAAGGGCGAAATAAGACAATAATAAAGTCCATCTTTAGAAACTTAATACAAACTCGTTACAAAAATCTTCTGTTTGCGAACAGGTTTGTAAAGCGGGTACGCGGCTGGTGGTAAAAGTTAGTTGAACGGCTCGGCAATTTGGCTAAACACTGGATATCAAAGTCCAAGTTTTTTTTTATTTTGGATGTTTTGGGACACATATAAGACAGATGCAGTGTTGGAAGAAACATAAGTCGTGCAAACGTCAGCGTCAAACAATGGCAACTGTAAAAGATACAAATAAAATACTAATTTATATACAATATATATCTACAATATCGTACTATGGATAGTGCACGAATAGAGAAAGATATGTGTTGACGTGCGGCTAGCCGAAGTCCAGTGACCTCTTCGTTCCTGAATTAATTTGTTGCAAACTTACTCGCAAATCCCCGAACATCGTTGAAACACTTAGAGGTATAGTTGATACCCCTAAGATCACTATAGCACCGGCTAGGTGCTCAAAGAGAGGGCTCAGATAAGAAATTAGGGTTCGCAAGGATAAGGTTCAGTTATAATATACTTATTCTAGCTTACTCAACAAGGTATTTATTGATTAAGGGTAAACGCCGCACATTGTTTTCTTACAAAAATTTTGCCGTAATCTCCTTAGTTCACTAAATTTTACTTAACATTTTGATGAAAAAAAAAAAGAAGAATTTAAGAGCTCGCCGTTTTTAGTTTTATGAGATTCTTTATTTCCTTCTTTTATTGCATGAAACAACTTCAAAAACAAAAAAAAAAAAATAATGGCTCATCAAAATCTTAATTTTTGTTCTTTTTTTAAAAAAAGTCAAAATACAAAATTCAAAGAACTTCGAAGATTATGGCTAATCAATTGTGCATTTAAAACAATCTACGGCGTTTACCCTTAATATTAATTACCTAATCACTTAAGGTGATTCCTAGCCCTTAAAATAAAGAATAATTGAGAAAATATAATACAATCTTTCCCTACCAAGCTAACAAGAAAGATAGACACCGTAAGCCTACCTAAGCGAATGCGATCGGAGGTTTTACAAAGGTTTAATATCTTTAAGAACAGAAATACAGTGGTACCATTCTTCAGGCCCTAATTATGGTATAGTCTTGTACGATGTCCTCTCACAAGTTGGCTGCGAGATCAGGCCGCCATCAGACATCAGAGGAAAGTAGAACGCAAAGTATCGCGACACCCCGGCGAGCTTTTTAAATAAGTTACAAGAGTGTATAGTGATAAGTAGTGTGAACACTGGAGACCCGTCATGCCTATGTACTCAAGCGTGGTTGCTCTGAGTCTCGGTGTTGCAGCTGCAGGCTGCGCCGAGGATCTAGAATGGAGTCAGCATAATCCCAGAAGCCTCGCAACGCAAGTAACGCGCATGCAGTGTAAAGTGGCATCTACTAAACAATCTGTTAACCGATGCGATGTTAGTAAAACTTTAACCACATGTCTGTTTTTAAGCCGGTGTAAATCTTAGTGCAATTCCTTTTTTTATTTTTTCTTGTATTATATTTTTGTTTGATTTCTTTATATATTGCCAGCGTTCATTAAATACTTTTTATTTTATTATTTTTACACCACTGGCTTTCCTGTGAAGGAAAACATCGTCAGGAAACCTGCATACGTCTTAAAACAAAAGACGTATGTGATGTCCACAACCCGCACTGGGCCCGCGTGTGAACTATGGCCCAAATCACCCTCGTTGAGGGTAGGCCGTGCCCTAACAGTTGGGACGAATGAGGCTGATAAGAAGAAGCCCCAACCGCTGAAAACTAATGACATATAAATAGTGGGTTTCCTTTGTGTCGTTATTATAAGAAAATACTTTACAAAATTGCTTATAACGGGGTAAAATAAAATAAAACATGAAAGTAAAAGCTTTGTGAAAAGTGTAAAGTTTTTGGGAATTCCAGCATCTCTTAAGGTTACATTAAACTACGGTACACTATGTCAAACCTAGACCTTAAACTTGTGACTTGGGCCCCAAAAAACATGGGGAAACGGGGGTATTAAAGTTAAATTGCCCAGTTAACATTGCGAAACACTAGCTGTTCATTCTTAACAATACAGGATCTATCCCGTTTATATAATATTTGAATACTATGTGTACATTGCTGGGTTCTCTCTAAATTCTCTCATTTATGCATCTTAAAGCAGGCGTTGTATCTTGCAAGCAGTTCTATTTACGTAGATTTTTCACTTCTCAGTAATAATATATTTATGGCGCCGAGGCTTGCGTCTGCGGAAATACCGACTTTTGTGTTTTTAATTAAATTAGTCGCTTGGTAACTTAGGATGGTTTGCCTGCGGCTGACTGTAACTGACAAATGTTTAATTTTAACTTATTTTTTTATAGGGTTATGGTTTGTGGTTTTATTATTTCTTATTCTGCATTTATTCATTTGTATGAATTATTATTTAGTAATTATTTTAGTTCATATTTACTGATAAGATGAATAAAAATAAATTAGATTAAGATTTCAAATATGGTAAAAAACTTTACTAAAATTTTTGTGTTGTAAGGTTCTATAGGGTATGGTTACAGCATCTCATCATGCATGCTGTTAGCTTGTTTGCCACCTTGGTTATATAATAACATAAATTTCCTTGGACTTAACAAAAACAAGCTTACACCACACCGCTGACGCATGCTGGTAATGATTTCTCCATAAGGCTTTTAATATTAATTACTTATTAATTTAATTATTATATCACCTATGTATAGGTAGGCAGTTTATCCATACGAGTATTATAAATGCGAAAGTCATTTTGTTTGCTTGTTTGGTTTTCCCTTCGCAGCGAAGCATCCAGTCGAGATGAAATTTGGTATACAGAGATAACTGAAGAGACTGAGAAAGGCATATGCTTTTAAGTTCTAGCCGGAATAACTATAGGTAACCGAATTCCGAGTGGATGAACTATAACATAGTTATCTACAGCTATAGTTTAACATAGCAAACTTTTTTACTATTACTTAGAGTTTCCTTAGAACCGAATTTAGCACAGACGCAGCCGCAGGAAAAAGGTAGATATTCATATACATTTGGTGAGTATAAGTCGCAGTAGTGACGACAATTTAAGTAACAGCAGCAGAAGTTTTAAGTGCAATTAGTGGAAGTGTAACTTGAAAGGAAAACTCCCAATGAATTAATGTAAAGTGTGTTTCAAGTACTGCTTAGCACGCGAGCTAGTTTGTTGCGAGCTTGTGATAGCTATTTTTTTTATCAATACGTCTCCGACTAGTAAATTCCGATATTGGCTGCTTCTAAGCACTGATTAAGGAGGGCCCCCAACGCGCATATACATTTGCCTTATTGGCGTTAAGCTGAAATCGACAATGTTAATCTCTCATGAAATAAAGTATGTTCTCGCAATTAGTTGATAGTGAGTTACGAATTAAAAATAGAAAAACGAGAGGTTCCGCATTTTTTTTTTAAATCGATGTATTAACAGATATCCTAAAACAAATACAGTAATTTGCTAGATAAAGAATGTAGAAAGCTATGTTATTTTTTTTTCAGTCAGTGGAATTGATTTTAAAAACGAGCAGAAAAATGCACATTCAAGTAGCGCGCAGCCTTAAGACCTTTGATAAAGTATTGGCCTAAAATTGTTGGGCGTAGTCGACGATCGTTTCGGTGACGATATTTCGCGCACACATCAAACGGATGTGACGTCACAATATACGTAGGTGATAGTACTTTATGCAGTATGGCCACTCCGCCGCTCTCTATTGTCTGAACCTTTGGAATCTAAAATGAGTTATTAATGATCCTTGGCAAAGCATTGGCCCCAAATAGCTGAGCATAATTGACGATCGATGTATTCAGTGTCGACTTTTCGACACATATCAAACGAATATAGCGTCACAATATACGTAAGTGATAGCATTTTATGGAGTAAAGTTTCTTTCGTCCAAAATCTTGGTGTACTCAACAGAGCGAAGCAATCGGGGCAAAGATTGCTGCTTTACAAGTCGCAAGTCCGGCCCCTATGGAGTACTGCTGCCATCTCTGGGCGGGTGCACCCGGATGCCAGCTTAGCACTTTTGACTCGGTTCAATGACGGGCTGTGGGAATTGTCGACGATCCCAAACTCACTTGCGGTATCGAGCCCTAGAGTTTGAGGAGAGACTTTGCCTCCCTATGTGTGTTCTACCGCTTGTACAATGGTTTTGTTTTGAGGAATTGTTCGAAATGATGCCCACTGCTACTTTCTACCATCGTACCGCTCGCCATCGGCAGGAAATTCATTCTCACACCTTAGAACCGAAATGGTCGCGTACAGTGCGGTTTCAGAGAAACTTCCTCCCGCGAACGCTTGGGTTGTGGAATGAGCTCCCTGCCGAGGTTTTCTCCAAGGACTACAGTATGGGGTACTTTAAAAAGTAGTTAGATTTCTGAAGGGTCGGATACGCGCTAGTGATAACCCTGGTGTTGCAACCGTCCATAGGCTACGGTGACCGCTTACCAGCAGGCGGACCGTAGGCTTGTTTGCCACCTTAGTGGTATACAAAAAAAAAATCAGTTACCTCTTACATACAACACGCACACATTTGTGCGTATATACTTATCATTTTTTTAGTACTGTTAGAAGTTACAAATAACGCGGAATAAAATTTTGCACGGAGTGGCGGTTTGTATTCAGTACAAAGTTTACGTACAAACAATGGCCTTCCATAGTGAAGGGCTTTTAGAATGATTGCATGAGGTACTTAATATTGTCGTTTACGTTAATAGACGTGAAGAAATTCAATTCCATTGCTGATTTTTATCAATAAAAAATTTGTAGTCATTTAATAAATAGGAAAGGGGACATTTTTGACCACGTTTCGGAATGGTAATGAAATCGTTTAATTAACACGTGTCCCCAAATAACACTTCAACACGCGACTGACGACGACAGGTCAACATGTAAATGTTATTCACTAATTTGAATGGCGTAAATTTACATTATATGGTTACAAAAATGTGTAGGGTAACTATTTGTATAATTTCGTTGTACCACAGAACAACCGATTACAATGTGGTTGTAGGCGGCTCCGTGGCTTTGTTGTAGATAATTAATCAGTCATTTTCTGCTGTTTGATCCCCTCGCAGGACAAGCATTTATTTGTGTGATGAACATTTATATTTGCCTATTTGTATCCATAATACTTCGCTAAGATAAGGACCAGACAGTGCTGTGTGTAAACCCCTGGAATGAATGAAGTTTGTATGAAAAAAAAATCATTACAGTCAGACTTTGCCTGGGATAAATGCGACAACATCGAGACAGTCATGGCGTTGTGACTAAAAATATGACTGGCTGGACAGCGCCTGAGTAGCAGTATGACGACACAGAGTGGTCGGGTGCGCTCGTCTCCTGCCTCGCTGCACTCCGCACCATATTTATTACTCGGTCTAGACGCCTTCGACGGGTGATTGTTCGAATGAAACGATTATTTCGGCTATGGTATTACATCATAGTCAATGAAACAGCAAACATAAATAGCTGAATAGCTAGGCTAACCAAATATAAGTTAGTAACTTAGTGAACGTAAATTGTTTCGAATACTGAATTAACGCTTCAATAATTTTTTTATAAATTATATAGGTATCTCGTCGTTGTTTCGCTATTAATAGGCTTACTCCCCTATACCTACACATAACATATAGCCTATGTCCATCTGTGATGTACCTTTTTAATAGTTAAAAAATTATTAAAATAGGTGCAGTGTTTTCAGAGATTACTGTCAACATTAAAAAAACTTACAAAATCAGTTCTCTTTATAATAATAAAAGTGTAGATTGGAAAAAAAAACCGGAAAGATCTGACCTCGTTTATTTTTATTGACCCTATGTCAGCCTCCAATACAACTGTCACGTGTTAAAAACGTAGTTCATTTTTGGAGATATGAGATTGCCAAAGAAATAGACTTAAATACACGCTTGAAAAACATTAACCCCCTTCGGTAGTTGGGTAAAACATTATCAAAACGGTCAAAGTTCATAGTTCGGGTTTTGTACCACAAATGTTTTTAATACAATTGTAAAAATAGAATATAGAATTGTGAAAAGACGTTGTCTATTTTTTTACTTTTATACATACATATTTGAAAAAAATATTTTTATCCTCTGCCATTTTTTAAATCTTCCGATACTGATTTTTTTTAGTGATGTTGTCCAATGATGTGCTTTCTATCAAATTGTATATGTTGCTGAATCCGAAAGCAGTCGGGCGACTTAGTACTAAGAGTGTTGAATGAAGGGTCCATTATCGTGATGAGACGTTCGTTCGTGCAGTGAGTCTGGAGCGAAATATGGTACTATTCAAAAAGTGCCGTGTTCGAAATGTATATGCTTATAATTGTATACTGTAGGTAGTACTACCTGCTGATCTGAAGGGGCGCGGGTTCGATCACTATGCAGGACAATCATTAATTTGTGTTTTTCGTGAGTCTGTGTTGTAATATTTAATAAAAAAAAAGTATATAGGTATTTGTATCCACAGTGCAAGCTTTATTAAGTTTTAGAGTCACATTTGGAAATATTTATGTTATCTATTTAAACGAGCAATTCTTGTACATATACCTATATGTATAATTTTGTGCATCTCGAAAACGGCTCCAAGGATTTGGATGAATTTTTGGTAGTCTTTTTCGTAATTTTTTTTTTAATAAAAAAATATAAAAAAAATCGGACAAGTGCGAGTCGGACTCGCGCACGAAGGGTTCCGTACCATTATCTATAAAAAAAGGCAAAAAAAACACGTTTGTTGTATAGGAGCCCCTCTTAAATATTTGTTTTATTTTCATTAATTTTTTATTTTTAAAGTGTCTTTATAACTAAATATTCTGTGAATATTTCAAGCGTATGCCTGTTGCTGTTCAGTATCGAGCAAAGTCCAGCAAAAAATCACGTTTGTTGTATGGGTGCCCCCTTAAATATTCATTTTATTCTGTTTTTTATTATTTGTTGTTATAGCGGCAACAGAAATACATCTGTGAAAATTTCAACTGTCTAACTATAACGGTTCATGAGATACAGCCTGGTGACAGACGGTCGGACGGACAGCGAAGCCTTAGTAATAGGGTTCCTAATTACCTTTCAGGTACGGAACCCTAAAAAATACCCGGCAAAGTTCGGCCCTCCAGGTACTTTATTAATAACTAGACTTTGCCAGCGGCTCCGCCCGCCCTAAATTCGGTTATCGGCGTGGAACTCCTCAATTAACTCCAATTAATTAATTAGTTATACCAATGAATTGCTATAGGTGCAGTAATGGTTCGTTTAACTGTGTTATAGTTATTCACGCATGAACTTTTGACTTTTAGGGATAAAAAGTAGCCTACATGCTATTCCAGGACCTAACCTATATGTATACCAAGTTTTATCCCGATCCGTCCAGTGGTTGAAGCGTGATTGAGTAACAAACATCCATCCAGACATACAAACTTTCACATTTATAATATTAGTAGGATATGATTAAAATACGGAATTATTAGGAAAACTATGAAATTTGCTAGTTTAGGCTCGCTTTTAAGGGTTAGTGCGTACGAACCACTTTTATGTTCTTGTCAAGGCAATAAATAGGTTTGTATGAAAAGTCTCCCGGTTACTCGTGCACACCAGCTCAAATTGATTACAATTAATTATCAATTATATTTTAAAGTAGTTAGTTTAATAAAATGTCAGGCAGAATATTAAATTCATATGACGCGCCCCAACTTCTCTAGTTTTTTGGTTCCGTCTCTCACAATTAGTTTATATTACAAATTGCCGTGTATGCAAACAAAAGTGTTATGACTTCTATGGACGATACATTTTTCTGCAAATATAAATATTAAAAGAATTATTTGCTATTTGAAATAAAAATCTCTGTTGTTTGGGCGTTATTTTTGATATTAAAATTAGTTGTAAAAAAAAAAAATAAACGCCATGACGCGCTCTCATGACGTCATGCCCACTCTAAGCCACCGCTCTCGACTCAAAGTCAAAGTCAAAAGTCAAAGTCAAAATGGTTTATTCAAATAAGGATTTTGCAATCACTTTTGAATCGTCAAAGTTATAAAATATTATTTTTTGAACCCTCCCACCTTCCCGCCGGTTCACAATGCTGTTGATTTCTACCGAGAAGAATCCGGCAAGAAACTCGATAGTTACTCTTTTAAAAACACTATCAATAATACAAATAAACTAAAATACAATTAATGTTTTAAATAAAAAATTTTTAGTCGTACAATTTTATGTTATTTCCATTTTAATTTGGTTTACCTATGCATCCTGTAATTGAGCATCATCAGTCCCAAGGATTTTTATCATTTACATAGTCTGAAATATTGTAGTATGCCTTCTTACAAAGTACCTGCTTGATAAAAGATTTAAATTTACTTATTGATAGATTTTGAATTTTATTGGGAATTTTGTTGTAAAAGTGTATACATTGCCCCATAAAGGAGTGACTTATTTTGTGTAGACTTGTATCATGCACCAACAGCTTATTTTTACTTCTAGTATTTACTTTGTGAACGTCACTTTTCTTGCTGAAACTATTGATATTTTTATGTACATATAAAAGATTTTCATATATGTACTGCGACACTAAAGTTAAAATTTAAATTAAAAGACTGAAATAAGGCAAGCAATCTGGTGCTTAATGAGCTATTTTCCAAAATGTTTATATTGAAGTCTCCACAAACAATGATTTGTTTATTGGAATTGCTGATTTTATTCAGCACTTCTTCCATAACTAATTCAAAATTATAATAAATTGCACAAGGCGGCTTGTATACACTCACAACAATGAGATGCTCAACTTCTATACAGGACAGCTCGGCAGTTCGCTCAACTGAGAGGCTCACAATGTCTTTACGTTCCTTAAACTTTAGCTGTTTATTAACTAAAATTAAAGAGCCACCATGGATAGCATTTACTCGGCTGAACGAACTTCCCACCTGGTGATTAGTGAAATTGAACATAAACTGATGGCTGCGTAGCCAGTGTTCAGTGATACATAAAATGTCAATCTTTTGGCAGTTTATGAACAATTCAATTTCTAGTTCTTTCTGAGACATTCCTTGTATATTCTGATGCACCAGGTTCAATGGAATATTATTTTTAGTATGACAAAGTTTATATTTTTGTTTCTGTTTGCATAAAACTTGAGTAGACATAGATTGTTTAATATAATCATTATTAATGTTGGAATTATATAATATGCCAAAGTGGTCCTTTGTTGTCTGAAAATTTAATTTAAATTATTACATGTCAAATTATTATACTGCTCAATAGAAGCAGGTTGTTTAGCTAAATGATTAGCTGAAATGTCAATTACACAATTATAATTGCACTGCTCAATAGAAGCAGGTTGTTTAGCCAAATACTTGGCTGAAATGTCAATTACACTACTATAATTACACTGCTCAATAAAAGCAGATTGTTTAGCCAAATTATTGGCTGTGGTATTAATATAAAATGATAGCGACAAGGCTAACACTCTGGTACAATGGTGTGTGAGATAATATTTATGTCTTGTCCTTATATAATTATGTCTAAAAATACTGTTAGTATCTATCACATGAAAGTTATTGTTATTGCTAGACATAGTATGCAAAGCTAAATTTACCTCACATCTAAGGTTGTTTTCCTCCTGTGGCAAACCTTTACAATAGGGAAATGTAAAAATTACATTTTTTTTTACTTTATTCCATTGCGTGTGTGTGTGCGTGCTGTGCGCACGCCGCCGTTGCTACAGTATACTCGACGATTTTTACTGTTCCTTTTCACGCCTTAATTTTTTTTTCTTTTATTTATTTATATTTATTAGAAATTACAATATTCACTAAGGTTTACATCTGCCGGGCGTCCCGTGACGGCCAACATTTTTTTTATATTGCGCGTAACTTTGAAGCTTAGTATTTAGTGAAGAAGTTTAGTAGTCAAAAGAGGTCCAAGAAAGCTCATTCAACGGAATAATTTTTAATCGCGTTTCCCTACTAAAATCTAGCAGACAGGCAGACTTTACGTTTACTTAATATAGAGAGGTACCCGTGAGCTCCAAATGACTGCTATTAACGCACTCTGCGTTTTATTTTATTGAAATATATGAATTATTTTCACAGCTAATGGAAAACGTTGATTCAATTTCATCCTGTTCTACACTAATAATATAAAGAGGAAAGATTTATATTTTTGTATGTTTGTGAAGAATAAACACAAAAACTACAGGACCGATAAAAAAAAAACTTTCACTGTGTGAATGCTACACTATCCCTGAGTAATATAGGCTATATTGATTAGTGGGAAAAAATAGGGATCCCTACTAAAACTGATTTAATGTCACCCAGGGTGTAAAAAAATAAGCCATAAAATGTCTTTCAATTCATGAGCTGCAGAAACTTAATGGTAGAACAAAAAAATGTTCTATTTCTTCGTATTCAAGACTGTTTCAATACCTTTAAATTGTAAATTACTTTTTTAATTATTTAAACCGGACATGCCATTCACAAGTTATTAAGAATATAAAAATAACACTATAAAAAATACTTATTGAAAAATAAACGCCGCAGCGCCGTGTTTAAATGTTTCAGAAATAAAAGTCCACCTGTGCGAAGCCGGGACGGGCCGCTAGTAAATTATATTCTTTATCGATGAACACACAGTGCGTATAAATATATCATTGTATTTAATATGTACGGTTCACGTACTCGGCAAAATTACCCGTTAATGGACCAGAGTGACAAGTTGGTAATTTGTTGCATTAACTCTATGTGCAAACTGAGGTACACTATATCTTTATTAATCAATAAGTATTGTAGATATCGAATGTTCGACTACATGCGTCTTGCAGTTTTTAAAACATAAATAATAAGCTGTTTGTTTCAATCCCCAGGAGGCTAGAAGCTCACCCGCTTCCTGATATGGGTGACAGACAGCTTCTTTTTATTTAGTGACAGGTGGTGAACCCGTCGCCAACAGCGTAGCTAGACTAAGTTGTCTTTTTATATGTCCCATAAATCGAAAATCAATACCTAGCAAAAAAAATTATAAAATTGCCCGTTCTTGACCAACTAGAGTAAGTAAGTCAGGATTGGGTAAGGGATAAGTTAGAATTGGACAAGGGAGAAGTCAGGATTGGGCAATGAAACGTCAGTATTAAGCAGGGGGAAGTCAGGATTGGGCAAGGGGGCTGTATATTAAATCGTAGATTGTCAGTTTTAGGTTTCCGAAGCCAAATCGCCATATTTTGATAAAAACTTTTTATTCCCTAACTTTCCATCGGCTCTGCTATAATTTTACAGTCAGGTCAGTCTAATGTGATCCGTCATTAATTTTGGTTAGGTCAGTCATAAGTGATTCGCCTTTAATTTGTTATGATTCTGAATCAGATTTTGTCTATATAACCTACATTGCCCACATTATTTGTAACTGTCAATTTACATGTCGGCTCCGAGGCTCAGTGGGTAATGACCCGACTGCTGAATCAAGGGGTGTGAGTTAGTTTCCCGCACAAGACAAACATTTATTATTTGTGTTTTTCTTGAGACTGGGTGTGTTCTATGTATAGTATGTATCTGTATTTACAAAAAAAGGAATTTATTTATTTTTGTATCCGTTGTCTGGTATTCATAACACAAACTTTGCTTACCTAGGGACTTGTTGCTCAAAACGTGTTATTATAATGCATTCCTATTGACTATATGCACTAAAGACGTAAATAGAATTGTAAAAAGCCATTAAAATATCATATCTTTTATGGATGTAATTTTTATGCGAATTAATAAAATATATGAATGTAATATATAGGTATTTAAAGAAAACATTGCCTCTGTAATATTCACACTATCTTCGAAATGTTCATAAATATCATTCAGGGGATCGAACACTCCGGACGGAGACATTTCGAATTCTATTGGAATATTTATAAGAAATGCATACTGGATGTGAGGTGACTTTATATCAGGCTGATTTAAAATTACAATTTTACTGTCGAGGCACTTTTCAGCACACATAATGTACATATATGACTATTTACGTACGTTATTTTTAAAGTGTAATAGAAAAAATTCAGCTATGAAAAATTCTAGTAAGAAGGTATGTCCAGAAATATGTAAAGCAAAATAATTGTTACTTTCACATTTCACTAAAAAGACTTATGTCCTGCTTAAAAGGTTTGTAGGTTAAAGGTACATACAACACCTACACTCGCGAGCAAAACTATGGAATCACCTACTTGGAATTGACTCCGCGCGATCTTGAGTATCTTAATAACAAGTTAAGAATAATAAAAGTAGTACCATTTTGAAGGTTAAACGGTACAATTTAAATTGATACCAAATGCATTTAAATCACATCAGTATTTAAGGAGCAATCCTGGATTAAGTGAAGGAGTAAGGAAAAGACAGGTTTCAATTGTTTAATACGTCGCGAGTTGCGGCATATTGACCCCCTATAAAAGCACGTGTTATCGGATTTTCGTTATCAGTCGGCTTTCACACGTTGACCGGTACACATCACCGCTACTTTTGACCCCTGAACGTGGACGACAATGGATACTACACCTACAGAAGCAGCACAAATCGTCGCCCTATTGCAATAAGGGCTCAGCCAGCGGGCTGTCGCACATCAGCTCCACATAAGCCATTCTTGTGTTTCGAAAGTTTATAAACGCTTTCGGGAGACTAGTAGCTTTATCCCGAGACCAAATCCGGACGGCGCCGGTGCATATTGAAGAGTGATGACCGTTTTATCGTGTCGAAATCGGCATTTGACTGGTGTCGACGTCCAACAGGAGCTCCGAAATGTTCGTGGGGTATAAAGCCGCCAGCGAGTGGACAGTTCGTCGAAGACTTAAGCAAGCAAACTGAAGGCAGGACACCGAAAAGCTCGCCCTCAATTTGCTCGCTCCCATCTTGATTGGGAGGTTGAGCAATGGAGGCGATTCCTGTTCTCCGACGAGTGCAGAATGTGTTTGCACGACAGCGACCGAAGGGGTCGGGTCTACAGGCGGCCTGGGGAGCGATTTGCGCAGTGCTGTTTCGCTGAGATGGTGACTTATGGGGGCGGTCATCGTATGATGTGGGCCAGAATTTCCTTCGACGGTAAATCGGAGCTTGTTTTCGTGCCTGGCGGGGGACGGGGAAGCGGTAACTAACTAACTAACTAGCTAACTTCAGACCGCTACATTTCCGATATTCTGCTGGCACATGTCCTTCCCTATGCGGGATATATCGGTGATAACTTCCTCCTTATGCACGATAACGCTCGTTGTCACACTTCCCGTGCCACAACTGAATACCTCGAAGAAGTTGGTATCGCCACATTGGACTGGCCAGCGCTCATCCCGGACTTGAATCCCATTGAGCACGTGTGGGATGAACTTAAGAGGAGGGTTCGTTCCAGAAATCCTGCTCCTTCAAGTGTGACTGAGCTGAAATTGGCTTTGATAGAGGTGTGGGAAGGTATCCCACAAGAATCGATTCAGAAGCTAATTAGGTCAATGAAAAACCGTCTTCGAGAAGTTATTAGGGCGAGAGGAGGTTCGACAAAATATTGAAACTTGATTTAAGGCCAAATAAAGTCTTTATTAATAATTTTTTGTAGTTTTCTTCATTTATTATTTTTCCATATTTCTTATGTTTTCCTAACTCCTTCACTTAATCTTGGATAGCTCCTTAAATACTGGTGTGATTTAAATGAATTTGGTATCAATTTAATGTTAACAATTTGACCTTTAAAATGGTACCATTTTTATTATTCTTAACTAGTTATTAAGTACTCAAGATCGCGTGGAGTCAATTCCAAGTAAGTGATTCCATCATTTTGTTCGCGAGTGTAGTTTATAACCTTATTGTTTCTAGTTTTAAGGTAGTTGCAAGTGCCAACCTGTTGCAACGAAGTTAACATAAATATTTACATTTTAACTATTAGTGTAAAAGTTCATTAACAGTTTTTGGTTGTGTTCCTAAACTGTAGGTAAAGCGCAGGCGACACGTAGGGGCGAATGCAAACATTGCGTTGTCAGGGGACTACTAAATTAAAGTCCCCAGATCGCTGACGTCACGCGTGTCTGCTTTACGTAAAGCTGGGAAATGTTTGAAACGGCAACTGGAAATTACATAGCATTATTTATTTCTCGCTGTATTTGATTGTTGACTTTAAATTTTGAAAAATATAATAATAATTATTCTATTGTAGTTTTTCCTGCAACTTGATCCGCGTAGATTACATTAAAAACTTAAGCTTTTAACACGTAGATGGTTTTTTATCTTTATAATACTATATAACATGTAAGTAGGTGTAGGTGTACCCCTGGTGTTGCAAGCGTCTATAAGCTACGGTGACCGCTTACCATCAGGCGGCTCGTAAGTTTGTTTGCCACCTTAGTTAAATATAAATGTTGTTCTTGTGTAGGAATCGAACCCACGCCCTTTGATTCAGCATTCGGGTCAACCACTGAGCCACGGAACCGACTAAACCAAACTAAAAGGCATTTTATAAACAACTAATTTCATCCAATAATATATAATGTTTAGGGACCTGATCGCGAAAAAGTATGAAGTACATCTTACTTCTCTAGACTTGTAAACAAGATCGCAAGAGGTTATATTTTGTAGTTCCATACAATTTGCCCCCTGAGAACTTGCAATCAACTCCCTGATTTGTGACCGTTGCGCTACGGGTTCAGCGTCCCCATTACATTATAATACATATAATACATTACAATATACATTATAAATTGACTAACAAGTCTTATATGTGCAATAAACGTATGCGGTGGTGTTCTGTCAACGAAACCTATTTCCTGGTTGAAAACACTGTTTGGTGTATTGACAGTTGAGTTGATATCAAAGTTAATCCGAAGTAGGGGCCGAAATAGCCCGAGGTCGCTGTTAGGATAAAAGGGAACCTTTTACTCGAAGGAAATGCGTGAAACTGAAATCGGTTTTATCATTTTATTTTTCGTAGGAATGAAATAAATATGTATATAGTGACTTTTTGTATTACTTTTATAACTTATCAACTTATCAAAAACAGTCATTGAATTTTATATTACCGTAACATATATCAATAGGTAATAATTAAAAAACTTTCTTACAATTGCGGGCCTACAACTCGTTAACTTTAATATTTTGGTAGGGTAATATTTATTTGTGATTGGTATTGCGTATATATACATATATGTACCATATTGACATAGTCAATTAGTCTCACTTGACTAGGAAGCTATCTAGATGGGTTATCACATCGATTTGTGGATCTGCTAAGTTTATAGCCTACATTAAATGCATTATGTAAATGAAGGCATATATCGTACGCATATAACTCGCCTGTGAACCGTAGTCGCAATAATGTTTCTGATATACGAACGGTGTAGATAGTAAATACCGCACTGCAGTCGTTCGTTTCTTATATCTTAAGATATTCTCTAGTATTTTAGTCCAGATACAGTGTTTCAGAAGCAGTGTTTAGGCAATGGGCTCACCCTCTGTCACACAGTACAGTACAACAGTAAAGTAGTTGGTAAAACGCTTTTCAACAAAAGAAAAAACAACCGGCTTCAAAAAGATGCACTACAAAGGTAAAAATAATTACTTATTGCAAAAAATCTGATCTGAATCACAGTTTGAATTTGGAGGCTATGTAGGTACGTTTTACTATTAGGTAAGTTTATAACACACTGGATGACACCAACTTCAAACTGTAATTCAAGATATTTTTGGCAATAAGTAATTATCTTTACCGTTTTAGTGCATCTTTTTGAAGCCGTGTGTTTTTTTTATGTTCAATAGTTTTTATTTTTTGCTTCTTAGTGACGAATTGTTTTTTTTTCCCGTACATTAAAAACATCCACCTCGAGATCATACTCTTTCGAATAGAAATATTTTTTTGAAATCGGTTCACAATTGACGGAGAAATCGGTGGACACACATAAGAGAAAATATACCCGTCGAAAGTAGAACCTCCTTTTTTTAAAGTCGGTTGAAAAGAGCTTGTTCCCCACATCATGATGTGGGTGTATGTATATACAGCCTCTGGGGAATAAAACCCATAAAGAAGAAGATGTTGTTTTTTATTGAATGATTAGTTAAGTCATTAACAATTTAATTAACATGTAACTTGCATAGTGCATAAACTTCTCTGACCCGGTGTAAAAACTACAATAGCCATATTAAATTTGATCTTACGTAACACTAGCGACAGACACCGGGTGAGAGAAGTTTGTTGCACTGTACAACAATATTGTAACTCTTTCCTACACTATTATATGTTAGATAGATAAATGCTGTCGGATGTAATCATGAGCAAAGAAAGCAGTTATTTCTCTGAGAGAAAAATTCCATTTTTTTTATTGATGTGCAGAATTTACGTCGAATAGCACGAGTATTCATTAATTATACTTATGCACATTTTCGGGAGCTGACACGAGACATTTTTAACGGTGGCGTCTGTAAAATTTGCGCTGATCGCGCGGACTATAATGACGTAGAAGACGTAAATCTCATACCAACTGATGTTTAAACCTGGGAGCTTATTGTGAACAGTCTCCAGTACGCCACACTCTGGAATTCGAGAGAGAAATGTATGCAAGCAGGTCATATCTATCGATACCGTCGAAAGTACTTGCATACATTTTACTCCCGGATATACATGACCTGCCAGAGAAACATATAATTGACTAATCGATTTTTTTCGGTTATAAGTAGATCTAATGTATTTAAAATTCATTAAATATAATTGCGTCTTAACTTTTTCCTAATGGTGGTCCTTCACTTACTTAGATACAATCAGTTACTTACTATTAGTTAAAAGTAAGTATATTATCGTACTATTTTTCTCATATAATTTCCCAATGTTACTAAAACTTTTACTTCTTATATTTGTCATTTTCACCTGTACACTTTCAGGAGCTGAAAAATGAGTGACATTTTTCACAGCGGTCGTGACTCACGTGCCTTAATCGCGCGGACTCTAATAATTTGAGTGACGTTTATCTCACAGGGACTGACATTTAAACCTTGCCCGATATTTATGGCCTCCCAGAGAAACATAGCACCGACCAACAAAAAATATTTTAAGTGGACCTGATGTATTACAATTTTATTCATAATTTTTTTTTTTAGGGTTTGAAACATGTATTTTGCATTGCCATATACGTTAAAAAAATTGTACAGGTTGTATAAAATGATAATCTTAAACGGTAACATGTAAAAAACATTAAGCAAAAGTGTAATTATTGAATGTAATATTTCATCTGAAAGGGTTTTCAATTCGACTGTTTTTTTTGTTACCTAAGAACTTTCGACTGGGAATTTTCGATTTTGATGATTCTTTTTTTGTTTGGAAGCTGGTGCTTTCTGTGTGGTCCCATTTTAATTTGGTCCAGTTCTGACAATGGCATCCATAAGAAAACAATATAGGTCTTCTCTTTTTTATGTGGATGATTGTATAACATTTTGTTACTAGTATGGTACATTTATAGTGTACGAAGAAACTGATTCGTCACTAAAAAGTAAAAAATAAAAACTTTTTAATAAAAAAAAAAAAGCCGGCTTCAAAGAGATGCACTTATAACTGAAACCAACTTAAAACTGTAATTAGGTCAGATTTTTGGAAATAAGAAATTATTTTTACCTTTTTAAAGCATATTTTTGAAGCCGGTTGTTTTTTGTTCTTTGTTAAAAAGTGTTTTAGATTTTAAATTCTTTACCTATTGTTAAAATTATAGGTTCTCTTACACCAATCTGAACCTTCCCAAAGAAAAAATCTAAATAAACGCATATACATATTAATATTCATGTTATGTGTCCACTGTATGCAGAAGTTATAACAGTTTAAAAATACGTTATTACCTACAAAATGGTAAAGGTTATGTTATAAATCAGTAGACAATATAGAGAAGCGTATAGTAATGTCTTTAATAACGACGGTCTGGCTACCGTTAGTCACAGGCACTCTTTCCAACTATGCAGGTTATAACATCCCAGTTATTTGTGAGTCACCGCTTCCGCTCGGTAATTGCTACTTGATGATTTGTGACCGGCGCCTCTTTATTGTAATATCATATAGGAAAAGTTTGCAACTGGAAGTTGGAAGTTTTGACCTGTTGTTTTTATTTCAAATTTTATTGAAGTTTGTTGAAGTTTTATATTATGTTATTGAAGTAGTTTTTTGAGAGTAACTTTGTTTTTTTGTGAGTAACATTTGAACTAATATTATTTTAGCTCAATATTTTAATGGATGGTGTAGCAGTAGTAAGTAATTATAATTATCTGTGTTTGAACGATATTTCTTAGAAAAACGGTTTTTCCCAGGCATGAAGAAACAATCTTAAGACCATAAGCTTGTTTGTCACCTAAGTGGTATAAAAAATCTAGATAAACTTGGAAAATAAAAGATTTTTTAAATACATAGTCAATTTCATCCCATTCATTACAGCCGTTCCCACATAAATAATATCAATAAAACTACGGGTATATTATCTAGTATTGCTCGTTTAGGTTATTGATTAGATCATATCTAGATTAAGTTAGCAAAAATAATACGTAAGGTACCTTTTTAAAATAAAAGTTAGAAATAGGTACCACAAATTTTAAGCCATTTGGATTTAAAGTTAGGTATTATGGGGACTTTACGGATCATTAATTTCGGCTGCCCACCCACGTGTGTTGGCACACAAAGTGATTCAGGGTGAACGCGGCGACTATCGCACACCTGCTGCCCGATCTATGACTCGTACATGACCGAAATATATTCCTAGGTATTACTGAAAATTTGCCGTTTAAGACAATAAAGTTACGGTTTAATTCTAATATATGCATGCTTTCCCTGTTCCTTGCGTACAGTAAGCAGGTTCGTAATGCGACGATGGTGGTGGACACGATATTCCGTAGATAAAGCGATATAACGTCAACATATCTTTTATTAGATTGAAGGTACAAATATTTTTTTTTTAATGTCAAGTAGTTTTCAACGATTATTATAGTGCATAATTAACGAATAATTATTAATAAATATATTATAAATGCGGGAACATAAAGCTATGAAGAATTTGCTGGACATTAAAAAACTAATCATAAGAATATTCGGCACTCAGTGAAAAACATTTTGAAGAAGATTCGGGTACGTGCAGTGTAAAGTATGAGCGCAAACCGATCCGCAGTATATAAATGATAACTGATTCGAAGTGCAGGAATAAGTAGACGAAGACGAACACAATTTGAAACACTTGAAAGATTTTGCTTCTATGGGTAACTTTTGAATGTAACTGTAGCCTAGTATAAAGTGTGTTCGGCTGTTGTGCAGAGGATGTGGGTTTGATTCCCCTACTGGACAAACATTTTTATTTGTCTTGAGTCTGGGTGTACTTATGTACGTATTTGCAAAAAAAGTAATATATATGAAATGTACTTGTATTAATAACACAAGCGTGCTTTCCTTGAGGCCAGACTGCGCTGTGTGTAATGTCCAAAAATTATTATTATTATTATTATTATTTATAACTAGCTTTTATGTACTAATAATCAATCAGAACTAACGAGTAAGTTTCATCCATCAATTTATTTACATCAATCTAATAATTTTTACATCAAAATAATTATTGTAATGCAAACAAACTAAATCTTCGACGAAACTCGTACTTAAAATAATCCGAAAATATGCATCAATACTATATTATATTTTTTCCTCCAATGTGCGAAAAAAAGTTGTATAACCAGAGTTCCCCGTTAAGCGGTTCAGGTCACGATTGCAATTGAGCGGGGGCGAGAAGCGCCCCGGCGCTCTTTGATACCTCGTATACGAGGTAGGTCTGTGCGTTCGCCGACGAACTCGGGGACGTCGGCGTCGTGGGAGGGGCATCTCAAAATTAGCTTAACATATATGTCTTAAAATTTCAGAAAACACGATCAGCAAATTAAATAATCATTATAATCGAAGCAAAGTATTGATATTTATAAAGCATTATTGTCTGTGGTTGATTCTATATACTGAAAACTAGTATCGCGTGCTTTCTATCACAATGCCGCTAAGTACATGCATTGACATTGTTTGACACACAGTTTGCATTGACAAGTTTCGATAAGAAATTTTGATTATGTTGTTGGCAACATTTATTATGTTGTATAACACTATCTTCATCTATACTGTGTTATCTGTTGTATTCCAGTTCATTAAAACGACATGATTGCGTCAATTATGAAAATTATCGATGCGATGCGATGCTCGTAGGATTTATGTTATATGACAGCTCTACTAGTTGAACATGCCAGTAGTTATACGCTTGTCTCAATGATTAAGCCATGCATGTCTCAGTGCAAGTATTAAAGCGATACCGCGAATGGCTCAATATATTAGTTTTGGAACCTGAAGATTTAGGTACTCAGTTATAGCGAAAAATAGATTATGATTAAAAGATAAAATGGTGTTTCAAATAAAACAATTGCCTTATGCGTTAAAAAAATAGAAGCTGTGTTATAAGGAAAATGAATTACAAATTATTAGGTATGCGTTTACAAAGAAGTTTTTCCGCTTTTTAATTATTAGGGATGCGTCACGAACTCAAATTGTTGCTGCAATAATAATATTTTGAGGTAACTTGTTTGCTGTGCAATCAGTATTTTTGATCAGGATTGCCTTTTTTTGTATAAAAAAAAGGAAGATTTTTAATTTACAGCTAAATTCTAGTTAAAAAAAATTAAAAACTTGAAAACTTAAATATTCTTCTGCCAAATTTTGAATTATGTTTCATATTTCAGCTAATCAATTTTAAAGATGAGGGTTGCTTAGATTCGTAGTTGCTGAAAAAAAAACCCTGATGTTGTAAACTGACTGTCGATGGACTCTAAACATGGTTGATTAAATTTTATAACCCAGCTGTAATACTTGTATCTATTGTATAGTTTGACATCGCTTTAGTTTGGGATCCTGCTGAATTATTTAATACATTTTGAGATCCTTCAAGGTTTCCGTATTAGCTTTACACCGATAAGGGTCTGCGATTGTATCTGAATGAACATTTAATTGAGGTTCCATAAATAAAATGGTCTGAGGTCCCTTAATTTGCACGATCGTAACATGACATAAATGAAACCAAGAGCCGCATCTTGATTGTTATTTTGATATAACAGGTAGGTAATACTCAGTAAGCTTATTGTAATTCCTATATGTCCTCACTTAAAGGGCATAGGCCTCTGTAGAGAAAGGAAGCTTAAGCCACCACGTGCTAGTGACCACTGTTATTTATAATTTTTAGCCCCATATAAATCTTCTGACTAGGCTTAACGGCTGCTTTAATATGTCAACAGCCAGGCCTAACATGCTCTCGAAGCATGGATGGCTAAGAGAAATACCGCTAGGCGGTCACCCATCCAATAATCGGCCAAGTCTGACGTTGCTTAACATAGCATATCGATTTCGAGCTCCTCCGACAGACAAAAGATAAAGGACAATCACAAAATCACAATACACAAATTCAACTTTTTGATGCCGCTTCAGAACTGCTGCGTACCTAACTAGTAAACGGTATTATAATCTTGCCGTTATAATTTTACTGAAAAAATCTACCTACGGTGTAATTTCGGTCGTGGGCTAGGGTTTCGTCAAATACTTTCTAGTAAAAGTAGCGTAAAAAAGATCGTATATCAACTTAAAACATGTTTCCGTTTAGCAAGAGGGATCCAATGTAAAGAATCTGCTAAAACGTTTAACCTTTTCAGTTAAAATTTTAAGTAAACTAATACCTACTGTCCTTTGATCTGCTGGACATATGTAGGTATATATTCTTTGCTGTGGGTGTTGTGGTTTTCGGAACCCTTTTAAGGTTGTAGGAATCGGCATTTTGTACATATTATCTTTATACTATTTGACTCCCTCGCAGCCTAGTTGGTAGTGTGGCCGTCTACTGTGCAGAGGGTGTGGGTTCGATTCCCGTACTGGACAAATATTTATGCCATAATATAAACATTTGAGTTTGTCTTGAGTCTTCTTTTCTTCTCTTGGTGTATTTATGTATGATATGTATGGATTAAAAAAAAAAAGTAATATTTATGTATTTGTATCCGTTGTCTGGTAAACGATGCCGAAAAGGCTGTCCGTGCCTGCTCAATTTCAACTTTAAAGCTCTAACCGTGCTGACAATCTAAATGCTAACTTCAATGATATTAAGAGAATAGTTAAGTTTATTTGTAGGGTTTGCTTCTCTTTCAGAAATTTTGTCCGTTTTATAAATATTAATATCCTTTTTCTATTCCATTTAAAATTTTAAAAAATGTAATAGCTTTAATTCATTCATATCTCAATCAGAAGATATTTCTCCGTATTCCACCGAAACAATAATAATTGTTTTTTTTTGTTTCGTACCAGTGTTTCAAAATTGCCGTTAACTATTCTGTCACAGCCTGGATGCTTGCAACACCTGGGCTATCACCCGCGCGTTGCCGAAACTTTAAAAATATTGAAGAGCCCCATACTGTAGTCCCCAGAAAAAACCTTGGCAGCGAGCTTATTCCACAACCCAAGTTTTCGAGGGTGGAATCGCACTGTATTATGCGCCCATTTAGGTTTTTAAGTGTGAGAATGAATTCCATACCGATAGCGAGCGGTGCGATGGTAGAAAGAAGCCGTGGGCATCATTTCGAACAATTCCTCTGTACACATACCAGAACACACACAGGGAGGCAAAGTTACTGCACAGACTTAATGGCTTGTTCCGTTGGTATACTCAATGACGTCATCGCCTCAGGACGTTTTTTCAAGCCCTTTGACTTGCCTTGACGTCTATCCTCATTGGCATTTTCGCTTTCCAAAACCGATAAAAAGGTCAAAATAGTCGCAACGGCGTTTAAATAGCTCGCTGTAGTTGTTATCTAGTTAACAAAGTGATTTGCACTTCTGCAGGAAATAACAGCTAGTTGGCTCTCGGCCTGGAATATTGTTAAGTTTTAATGTTCTGTTTATATTTCTCGAGCAGAGAAACAATATATTAAATCCGCTCTCCTACTGAGAGTAATTACGAGCTGTTTCCTTTTCCGTTTTCTATTTACCCTCTATCTACTTCCTTTAACTTTATTTCAACTTGTACCTCTACATTTTTATATTATTTTGGATTGGTTTCACTTTTATTAATTTCAGTTCTTATTCTGCGAATTCAATTTGGAATCATGACATTACTCTTTTAGCTAACAATTAATTAGTGACAAAGAATACCTATTCTTTAACACTTATTTTACATACAAGGATCAAGGAAAACTTGTAGTCCGGTTATAAAAGTAGTGTTCATATCGTAGTAAAAAGTTGGCCAAATCAGTTCTTAACATTTGTAACCTGAAAAGAATATGAAAATAGGAAATAAACCTTTAGTTTTATTTTGGAAGCCGCGCTCATCTATTGTGTCCCATGAGGCAGCACAGTATGAGCATGCTTCTGAATGAAATCAAAAGCGAAATTTTTGGTCTCGTTCCGATACCGGCATCCACACTACATATTGTGACGGCCGTGGCACGCAACTGTATGTTTATTCAGTGTTTTCTTAGTCTTTGAAATTTGGTCATTAATCTATACCAATATAAAAAAAAGTTAGTGTTTGTTTTTTTTTAACCGTGGAAATCTGGAACTACATACTAGTCGGAATTAAAATATTTTTTTGCCTTTGTCTAATTCTTGAGGAATGTTAAACGTCAGGCTACTACGAAGCCGTGAAAAAACAAAAAAAAACAACCGCCTGCACTAAAAAGGCAAAAATAATAATATATCATATCAGTTCATATTGGTCCACTGCTGGACATAAGCCTCCTCTATGGCGCGTCATTTCTCCCGGTCCTCTGCCTTCCGCATCCAGCCACCACCAGTCACCTTTTTAAGATTGTCGGTCCCATGGGCTGGAGGGCGTCCCACGCTTCGCCTTCCCATACGCGGTCTCCACTCTAGGCCACGTCTGCTCCATCGGTCATCGGTCCTCAGACAGACGTGGCCAGCCCATTGCCACTTCAGCTTGCTAATTCTGCGAGCTATGTCGGTAACTTTGGTTCTCTTCCTGATGTTCTCATTTCGGATTCGATCCCTTAGAAACACTCCGAGCATAGCTCGCTCCATTGCGCGCTGTGCGACCTTGTACTTGTGGATCAGCCCTGCTGTATGTGTCCACGTTTCAGCGGCGTAAGTCATGACTGGTAGGACGCACTTGTCAAACACTTTCGTCTTCAGACTTTGCGGTATAGGCGACGTGACGACTTGACGAAGTTTACCAAATGCGGGCAGCATTCCCTAGCTGGATCCACCTATCGTCTTCCTTCTTAAAATTGTTCCGGCCCAGATTTCTGTCCAAGGTACACATAATCCTGAGCAACTTCCAGTAAGGTACCCGCGGCCTATACTGGCATTGGTACGACGTGTTTGTTGAACTCGTCGAGAGGATTCATCAAGGGAGTGCAGCATTTCGCTCAGTTCTTCCAATGACTTTGCCATAATAACGACGTCGTCGGCAAACCTTAGGTGTGCGATGTATTCGCCGGTTATGTTTATGCCCCGCCGAGCCCAGCCCAAGGTTAAGAAGACATCTTCTAGCGCGTTGGTGAACAGTATGAGGAATATGACGTCCCCCTGTCTTAAACCTTTACGCTGCGGGACGGCACTTGTCCAATGATCCTGGAACCTCAATATATCGCCAGTCTATACGATATCGCTGCAGAGAAACTAGCACAGCCCAGGTTTCGATAGAGTCAATTTTTTTTATAGTAGTCCACAAACGCTATACACAGCGGCTGATTATACTCTTGCGTTTTTTGGATAATGCCGTACAGTATGAATGTGATCTACGGCACTAAAGTATATCCGAAACCCAGCCTGTTCTGGTGGCCGAAACTCGTCAAGTCTTCCAGCGAGACGATTCGTGACGACTCTAGAGAAGAGCTTATATAAATTATTTGAGCAACGTTACTTATTAAACTACCTTAGTACCTTGAGGACAGTTATTATATTTTAACATCTATTGTCAAGTAGCTTAAGTTTTGCTGTGACGGTATAAATAATAGTATTACTACTCGCCAATAGATGTCAGGTAGAGTCATATTTTTCAGTTTATCATTCCCTAAAACGTGGATAAAAAAACGTTTTCTAAAAATGAAACCTAGCTAGATCGATTTATCGCCTCCGAAACCTCCTGCATACTTAATCTTATGAAAATCGTTGATATTCATATATACAATTTATTGAATTGCGGTTTAAACGTATTTAAATATAATATGTTTATACATTATGCAAATATTTTGAAAATTTTAGCCTAACGTTTTCAGGTTGTGTAATACATTTCAGTACAAGCACATACTTACTGTTGAAGTATCTCGTTAAATCTACGCACAGCTCAGCACTTAAAATGTTGCGTTTCAACAATATCGCATTTCATGATCATGATCCCTACAAACTATCATGACCCCTCTTGTGTGGAAACTAGTGGTACAGGGGTTCTTTACGTGTCTACGTCTAGGCATGAGGTGGCTGAATAACCACTATCCCCATCTGTAGTCCCAAATGCGTAGTTTGTAATAACCTCCAAACACAGCTGTTTTACCTATTAGTTTATAATATATATCGTGATGAAAGAATTGTGTGTAACACGGGCGGTACGAAAAAGACAAATTAGAGTCATTTCTTCGACTTATAAATAGCTTCTTGTTAATAATTTTCTCCTTTAAATTGTTCATCTTAGTATTCGATGCGTACCCTCGCGATAATGGTAATTCACCTACACATTTTTGTTGTTAAAACTTTGTTTTTGGTTGTTGTGCTTTGTCTTTGCTTTCCACGCGCGACGGAAAACATCTAAACATTTACCTCCATGAGGGTAGGGGGGCGGGGCAAAATCATTAATTTCGTTTGTCTATATGAACTGTGGTAATCAAATGTACCCTGTGGCGACTATTTTATTTACTAAATCTTCTATTTCTAAAATTGAAAATACGTCTTATGCGTTTAAAGTTATTTTGACAGAACACGTTTTAAAAATATCAAATAACAATACTTAAGCAGGAGACAGACAACACGTGCGTTAAACAAAATATGTTTTGTGTAATGTTTCTGCGAAAATCGAGCAGGAGACCCGGCTTAATAAAACATAATGTGATTTGTTCTTTATTTGACGAATTTCCGCGGAATAAGCGCTCCACAATCCTAATCGTAGGGCAACACCTGACCGATCTTTGGTGGCGCTCGTCGTTTTGACACATACCTACTAAAATACCAAACCGTTTACTCTAAACCAATGTAAATCATCTGGTTGATGATCCTTCACTAAATCGAGCGTCACGACCGACAAAACGTTGCCGAAGATCAATCAAGTGCGGCCCGAATGACCGACCGTATGACGAGGTGGAGGGAGTAATATTCTAAGATAATCAATTATACAATAAAACGTAACTTACTTGTCTCCTTCACAAAAAATATATTTGAAGAAACTAGGTATGGATAAAAGATTTATTCTGTTAGCAAACAAAACACCGCTAAATAAAATCGAGGTATGGAAGCTTTTCTTGTCTACCGACCTGCATTGTCACGGCTCGAAGCGAGATTTGCGCTGCTTATTCGAAAAAGTTTCAGAATAAGCCAGACTCTGGAATTCCAGTGTCGTTAAGTACTCGTGACTGTTCCCGATAAACTCCCTGTTATGTTCTACGCGCAACTGCATATTATATTGATGTTTGTTCTGTTTAGGAATTGCTCTATTTCTAATTGTGTTGCGTTCACCTGTATTGCTAATCTATTCCAATCTTGGGCTCAATGTCTTTTAAACCCATTATTCTGTTTAAAAGTTGAAAACGGCAACAGTATAATATTTACTTTGTAAGCTATTATATCAATAAAGAAGCTGACAATTATTGTTTGAAATATGTTTCAATTTTAATACACAATAATTAAAAAGCGTTATCTAAAAAATATATTTTATCACAAAAATACTGTTCTTGTCAAAAAGAAATCAGTATAATAAAAGTGACTAAATGGTGAACGCACCTATTTAGAGATGGGTACGATCTTGTTTTATTGACTAAATAATATGACTTCTCGCGAACGCTCTTTTTGTTACCTTTTTTACGAACTTAGTTACCGAGTTTATTATCAGAATGAATGGGTTTCCTGTTTTATTGGAAGTAAATTGAATAAAGTTTATGTTTAATGTTGGGCTTCATTATTTATATTAAACACAAACCTTTTTTTCTCTGATTTGATCTTAATAAATGTAGAGGAAGTCCGGGCAAAGCATTACTTTTATTTACCGAAAGGTTTGACTAGAATTATTTATTAGAGATCTAAGACTTAGGATCATAGTGCCTTGTGTGAGTTTTTAACTCTACTATAACGATCGCGTCAACGAAATAAATGTATGAAAATGAAGGATCGCCTCTAGTGGACGCGTTTTGAGACGGGTTTTTCTCACTGGACTTTTAATAAATACGCGAACGCGATAGTAGAGTTACGAACTCGCAATAACTCACACTAAGCACACAGGTCTACTAATAGTCAAAACTTTTGTATGTTTAATATTCAAAATATCTCTGATCAACCATGTAGAATAAAAGTATCTTCTTTTATACACACATGACCTATAATTCGTCCATTCATTATGACGTGAATATATTGCCAGTGGTCCATACACGTTATAGTGTTTTTATTTAAACTATTAAGGGTAGTGTCCGAAGTCAAAACAATCTCAGATAATTACGGATCGTTAACCTCGGCTGCCGGCCTAACTTTGCTAGCATACATGGGTGAACTCGGCTGCTATCGCACGCCTGCCGACCGGCCTATTGCTTGTGCTTGACCATTAGAAAAGGTTCCTTGATGCAATAAAAGAAATGCTATTAGCCCTTAGAAGTTTAAGTATATCCAGATCTCTCCTATCCTATCTTAACATCATGTGCAAAGTTAATACAATTTTAGTTAACTACGGGTCGTTAAGTTATGTAAGCATACGGGTTGGTTGGAGTGAACGCGGCGACTATCGCACACCTGCTGTCTGATCTATAGCTTGTGCATGACTATTAATACATGGTGACTTTAATGAATATCTGTTAGACGCCAACAGCATACTGTTAGTGACTCATGAATTCATAATTCCTCATTTTTCCTTACCAGCCCTAACTGTTAGGGCACAGTTTTACTCTTACCGACGGCGATTTGAGCCATACTCCATCACGCTGGTGCAGTGCGGATTGTGGACATACTTAATTATGACGTATGCAACTTCTTTTACCAAAAAGTTAAGTAAATAAAGCAATGTACTTGAGAAATTAAAGACTCATTGGTACATGTATCCTCCTTGTGTTTGTACTAAAAAATAATATTATTTTGACAGAACAGCCCATGACTTATCAGTTCAATGTGTACTAAAACATAATCAACGTTTTGGCAGAATAGCCCGATGACTAACACGTATCATTTCTCGGTATATCTGATCAGTTTACGTTTTGACAGAATAGCCCGATGACTAATTGTAGATAGTTTACCGCACGTCGTGTTGTTCGTAGAGCAATCACATTTTATTGTTATTGACGCACATAAAGCCACTGAATGACAAGCCTTCACCACATTCTGCTGATTGTCGCTTTCGGAACTAGCAGTTCCGTTTTATTTTTTCAACGATACCGTTTTATTTGTTTTCCTTTTTTTGTTTTATGTTTTGATGACTGTTTGTTTAAAAGCAAACCACGAGAAAGATAATTTTGAAATAAAAAACCGGTCGAGTGTGAGTCGTAACATGCATTTAGTTACGGTTCCGTAGAAAGAGAATTATTGCAGAATTCTGAAAAACTTAGGAATTGATTATGTTCCAACTCATTTTTGTTGGAAGTATTTTACAAAGTACTATTAACATAGTCATTTTTTTTTAAAATTTTCAGAACATGTGGTTTACTTAGGGCACATATATCTCAACATTGCTAGCAAATAACTTGCAAAATGTACATCTTAGCCTGGATTGTGCCAAACAGATTGTTAAAGTAATTGTTAAAATTAAATTGTAAAAAAGTAACTTTGACAAATTCTTTTACTTCAACCGTTACAATTCATCAATTTGGGTTGCACCGTCCTACAAGTTGTAAATGCTATTGTAACGTGATGGCTAGGCTAAAAGACTTTAATCCATGCCTGTCACAATAAATTAAGAAAAAAAATTGTGCGAAGCTTTTAAAGCATGACTAGAATAAAACAGTTCTTGATTTGTATTGTTTATGAGCCAATGTAGCTTGGCAGTAACCTTGAGTAAAGACAAGGATGACGTGATATGTAACTAAGCGTGCATGAGTAGTGCAGTTATATTGTAACTCTGTTGATGGTTTCGTTGGGGAACAGGAAATAAATATGGATAACTTCTGTTTTATTGCTATCAAAAAATGTTATTTGTGAAGGTTTAATTACGACTAGGCTTTACCGAATTATAAGTTATAATAGAAGGTAGAACTTGCAGTAACGCTGTTATCTATAGTTAATTAAATATTATAATTTCTTTGAGATACCTACATAGTTAAAAAAATACAACTTAAATAGATGTATTTCATTTGCAGTGCTACCTCCATAATATTCAAAACACAAGGTTATTAAAATTTATTTTAATTTACATTAATTACCTCATGTTATGAACTTTTAGCGGCTTGTCAATTGTAACTTTAACTATAACCAGTTATTTTCGGCTGGTTATTGTTAACGTTAAAGTTATGGCGTAGTATAACAATTGTCAGATTGTGCACCCTTTTTTTTAGGGTATCGTACCCAAAGGATAATTAGCGGAACCCTATTACTAGGACTCGGCTGTCCGTCTGTCACCATGCTGTATCTCATGAACTGTGATAATTAGACAGTTGAAATTTTCACAGAAGATGTATTTCTGTTGCCGCTATAACAAAAAATACTAAAAAATAGAATAAAATAAATATTTAAGGGGCTCCCATACGACAAACGTGATTTTTTTGCTCGATTTTGCTCGATGTTGATAACGACAATAGTTAGACGCTTAAACGCTTAAAATATCCACAGAATATTTAGTTATATAGTCACTTTAAAAATAAATAAGTAAATTAAACTAAAACAAATATTTAAGGGGGTCTCCTATACAGCAAACGTGATTTTTTTTGCCTTCGTGCGCCAGTCCGACTCGCACTTGGCCAAATTTTTTACATAAATGAACTTCCAAAACACAATTAAAACGGCGGGAACAGAAGTATAGAAATAACGTCATCTAGCGGGTACTAGAGAATTATTAATAATTTGGCTAAAGTTAAAATTTGTTATTGCTCCCTTGGTGCGAAATAGACGAAGTAGTACGCGGTGCGCACAAGACTGGTTGTCATTATCGCCCGTGGGTTCTATGAACTCCCGTTTTGCCTTTAGGTAAGTAAAACTTGCAAAGAAATAGCCCGTGGGAGATATGAGGTCTTAGCATCCGTTTTGCCTGCACGTAATAACACTGTATACGAGTAAGTGTGATAAAAAAGATATTGATGGAAACGTAATCTAAGCTACCTTGCTTAGAGATAACTTTTCCTAAGTAGAGTTACCGCTGTGAGTCTTCTCTATATTCTGAAGGTATCCTAATACTTTGCTGATAAATTAGGTAGTTATAGTTTGTAATTGGGTATTAAGTTCAAGTTATTATCTGGATCATTATGATTTGCTTAGGAGCTTTCAGAGAAACTTCCTCCCGCGAACGCTTGGGTTGTGGAATGAGCTCCCTGCCAAGGTTCTTCCTTCAAAATAAGTTATTAGATTTTTGAAGGGTCGGCAACGCGCGAGTTATACCCCGGGTGTTCCATAGGCCACGGCGACCGCTTACCATTAGGCGGACCGTGTGCTTGCTTGCCACCTTAGTAGTATTTAAAAAAAAGAAAAAGGACAAATAGACAAAGTATAGGAAAAGATAATATCGGGTTCACAGTTAATAAAATATATTAGTATTCCTTGTTATTATAATATGATTATCAAAGTTTGTTTTAAGTTTTTGTTGCTCACAGCGATACCCATAATTTACGTAGGTTAATACGTTTTACAGACATTTCAAAAATTAAATAACTAAAAATTTAGATACGTAAAAATAAATTCTAGACTAACTTTTTACAGTTAATACTGATAACATTAAGTACATATATAATGATGCATTTTGTGTGAAAAAAAATCAATATAGGTTTCACCTCAATTTTGAATTCATTAATTTATTATTGGGGTCGACCCCTTTTTATTCAGGGTTTGTATAATGTGCAGATTTAAAACCCCAGTCTTGTGTCAAATGATGTCAAGTTTGGGTATCCGAATTTGGCGAGTGACACGGACCGTTATTGGTTGCTGAGTAAACACTGCCCGTGCTTGCTCGACTGACTTGAGTTCTCGCTGCTATTGTAGACTCAACAATAGTGTGCATTTAAAACATGGTTTAATTTTCTAGGCTAATCTTCGTGGCTTATATCTTTGGGGTTCGGGATTGAAACTTCGTATCTACTTGAAAAAAGTCATATTGTAATTATTTTTTTCAGTACTTTAAGTACCTATCATACCTTTCTATTTTGTTTTCTTTTCTGTTAATATGGTCTTTTCAGGACTCCGATACGAAAAGGTGGTTGTTTAAGCTAGCTTTACAGCTAATATTGCTCAATATTACATTTAGTACATTAATGTACGAGGTGTTTCATTTATCATTGAGATATATCTAAAATGTATTATTTTCATTCCAGTATTATTTTGACGTGACAACGTCTTATAAATTGGTTTGCCGGGTGACACTTCAAGAAACTGCGTTACGCTCCGCTCACGTTATGCGCTCACAATGAGAGCGAGTGAGAGGCACGCGGCATGGTTAGCCCGCCTAAGAGCGAGAGAGACAGACATAAAAAGTGAAAGGCACAAGTTGTCACGATTCCGGACGGTTGTCCGACACTAATTTTTTGTAGAGTCCAGGAATATACACTTATCGTATTAGGCTCAAGTCACATTGGCGAAGAGTCACGCGCGCCGTTTTTACGGAACACAAATTTTACCATTACACACACACCATTTTGATATGGCAACTATGTATAGTTTTGATTTTCGACCACCGGGTTAGAAAAGATTGTGGCACTATACCTATATCATATTGTGTTCTCAATTCTGTTAAATCATCATTTAATACATGTTATAGCTGTATAAGGCCTTGTCCTCATAGAACGCAACCACGCGATCATCGCGCACACAAGCGATGCAATCATCGCGGCGTCGCGCTGCATCAAGCTTCGGGTGTCCTAAACTGATAGTCGTAGTATCGCGCGAACATCGTTTCTTTGCATACAATATTAAAGAGGTGACGGACGTTGAAAATCAAATTATGTTATTAAGAACTGCTAGGTCTCAAATTGCGTTAGGTACCTACGAAATTTTTCGACACTCTTGAATTTAACAAATAGGTTGTCCGGAAAGTTCTTGGTCATTACATGGCCTAAGAGGTACAAGCCTCTCTTTGTATTAAGGCTATAGTCCATCGCGCTGGCCAAGTGTGAGTTGACTGACGTTTTCAAGCTAGTGGCATCTCAATTGTCATATGACCACCATGACACACACAACCACGACTGGCAGTTTAACGTGCTTTACGAAGCACGGAGGAGCTTAGAAAAATGTGCCTTAAAGCGGTGGCATATCGTTTTCGATACACGCATGTAACTGCAACAAATTTCTTGTGATTTTAAAACACTAGAAAATTTGAGTTTTTGGCGAGTACCTACCTTCGTTTATGTGGAAATCCGATTCTAAGCTTGATACTAAAAAATGTTTGGTGTATTTAGATTTTTTGCAACAATTTTTGTAATCCACTTTGCGCATATCCACTTTTTTTTTTCTTTAAATATTATTTCGCTGGATAAAAATTAATAAGCTACTAGTAGTTCACAACACAAAAAGTCAGAGGGGCGCGTGGAACGTTTGATCTACCGCCGGCTTTGCCTTTCACCGCTTGCGACCGATCGCGTCACTATACGTTTTCGCGAACAAAATCAAACATTTTGATCGCGCGAGCGTCCGGTAGGACACTCCTTCACATCTGGTATGTTTTATTTTGCGTACGACCAAAAGTTGCGTGAACTTGCGATGGTCGCGTAGTCGCGTTGTATTAGGACACCGCCTAAGTATGTCTACTGATGTTTACTGACTTTTGTATCTTAGAAAAGTTTTACCTCTTTTGAATTTCTAACTCCGTCGAGTCCCAAAGGGTGCGAGGGGTGAAACTTTTTGTCTCTTGTAATGTGGGCATTGTGGCATCCCTTGCGGGATCCTACTTTTATAAACTTATTTTAAATTTCTCTATCTGTTGTAAAGTCTAAGCCTAAGATTTTATCCCATTGTACCTCGTCTTTATTCTATTAGCATAAGCAAATACCAATGTATTTTCAGATATGATTAAATATTACAAATACATGTTCCTATCTATACACATTTATGTACAGCAAGAGTTTTAAACACGAAAGTTACTGTATTATTTTTAAAACTAAACAGGTTTACGGGACAGTTTCCATAAAGACGTTTTATAAACTGGTGCAGGGCGTGAGACCCTTGAACATGAGTGTAATAATATAGATTTGTTTTTCTCAGCACGCTCGCTGGCGGCAGTTCGTGCACATTTTTATATGCAAATTAGAATCGTTGAAATACACATTGTTAATTTGTTTTAGGTAAGAAGAATTCTGTAAAAATTTAAATTAAAAGTTAAAAAGGTGTATTTCGGAATCCATTCCATATATTAAACATGGTTGAATTAGCTAGAGATATTTAAAAAAAAATAATAGTTGATTTGAATTCTATACCAGTTAGTACGTTTTTGCATGGAATTCGCCTTTCTGTTTCTTTTCTTCGAATTCGTTTCTTGTGTCGAACAAGCACCCCTTAAAGTTTAGCCATATCCGTTAGTCTGTCTGTCTGTCTGCCTATCCGCGGCTTAGCTCAGAGACTAATACCTACTAGAAAGCTGTCATTTAGAATTATTAGACAAATAAATCAGGCCGAAGAGGTGGTAAAACAAAATCTCGAAATTAATATTTTCTGGAGGTCCCTACACGTAAAAGGGAACCTTTTTTTATCGTCTGTCCCATAGTGTGGGGTATCATTTTTTCGATAAATTTTTCTGTTGCTACTACTGGAATGGATCCATTTAAGCACAAAAAAATGATCGCAATTTGTTGAGTTTAATAATTAATATTTTTATGGGTGAAATATGAAGTGTTATATGTCGGTAAGCAAGTAAAAAATAATAAAAGGTAGCTGTAAGATATAATTTTTTTTATCGTTAAAACACAATATCGTTTGTGAAACAACTTAGGTGCTCAAATATTTGGGCAGTCCGTCAGGTACCTACTTGTAAGTGGCCACTTTAAGTGGTCTACAAATACTTTTACGTCGCTATTCACAAAGTGCTGTAATTAATTTTGAATTTTTTATTGCAAAAGAAATACCTTGGGCTTGGACTAAAATGGCTCTCAGAACCGGATGCCTGTAATTGAGTTATTTTATAATTCCGAACGATTTCTTTTGTTAGGGCCCCGACGCTGGCGGTTTTTATTTCAACCTATCATCGTGAAATTCAGTTATATTTCCTCCCGCGGGAACTTTTAAATTTTTCGGGATAAAAAGCCTTTGTCCTTCTCAGGGAACTATCTTCATACCAAATTTCATCTTAATCAGTTCAGTGGTTTCCGATCCATCTAGCGGTTGAAGCGTGATTGAGTAACAAAAAACCAAACATCCAAACTTTCGCATTTATAAAATTAATGGGATAGCGCTGGTAATTAATTATTTTTTCTAGCAGCTCGACCTGCCCTAAATTTGCTTATCGGCGTGGAACTCCTAAATCCCCCTTATGAACTTGCTTTAGCAAGTTATAGCTGTATCTACAGATCGTTTAAGCTCGGTTATAGTTTTTCCCGCAGAAATTTTTGATTTTTTCGGGATAAAAAGTAGTCTATGTGTTAATCCTAAAGCTTAGATGCCAGCTAACTCCATATCAATTTACATCAAAATTGATCCAGCTGTTTGAGCTTGAAGAAGTAACAAACATACACACTCAGAAACTTTCGCCTCTTTAATATTAGTGTGATTTGAACGCTTCCGTTGTGCCAGTCCGCAGTTTTACCGTTACCGTTTTTTCTTTTGTCACTCGTTCCTTGTGTCCTTACAGTGAAACGCAGGTTGCTAAGACGCTGGAACTTAATCACATTATGATAAAATTTGTTAATGTGGTAAATGTAGGTAATAAAGTCTGCATCCATAATTTTAGCCTTGCCAATCGCTTGCCTAATGGCTTAACACAAGAATCGCACGCCGCAGCGTATCCAAAATCAGTGGATGAATAGACGGGAAATGAACTGGCAATCAATACGAAACTTTGTATCTGACAAACCGCTACTTAAACTTGTACGTGTAACTTAGACGTGTGTAACTTATAGAAAATAACAAGAATTATCAAGCAAACCGATAATTTATTAGGGTTCCGTAACCAAAGGGTAATTAGCGGATTTCAGGTACTATTAAGACTAGACAATTCTGGCAAACTTTCAACTTCCTGTTTAGTTTATACAAGTCAGAGTAATGTGGAACCTAAAACACTATTATTATGGATTATTTTAAATCTATTTTTATTATTATAAATTGTTTCTTAGCGTGATTCTCAAATTACAAAGTCCAGAACTAAAGTCAAGGAATTTACCTCATCCAATCCGTATTTAGTGCGTACCTCCATGAATTTAAATATAATTCAGTGCTAGTTGAAGCAAAAGTTAGCTGTACATAAAAGTTTTGCTCTTCCAATAAAACTTATACAATCTGCGTTACGAAACTTAAGATGAATAATTTATTTAAGGATATTTTTATGAACTTAAAGAAGATGGAAGGCACTCTATTCCTTGTGTATTTTGTTGATGTAGGTACTGTAACACTTAAGAATAATTCATTGTTCTAAATGCTTTGATTCTTAAAACAAGTTTTAATTAATATACATTTTCTTATTTCGTTAGTAATTTCTGTTTCTGCATAACATTATCACAAAAGTTTACTATTAATTCCTTGACGTTCGAAAGCTAAATTTAGGTAGCTGTTTCATCTCTGTATTGATAAATGGTAAAGTTGTTTTTTTTTTTTCATCTCTCGAGACTATTAATTCAAAACCTATTTAGCTTTTGCCAATACAAACTACGTGACACAAAATATTTTAAACATTAAATAAATGTTCGCCACATAAAATGAGTAATAATATTTCGCTATTTACTAAAGTCGCAAAAAGCACATATATTATTGAAAAACATACATACATACATAACATCACGCCTGTTTCCCAGAGGGGTAGGCAGAGACCAAAGACTGCCACTTGCTACGATCCTGGTATACCTCTCTTGCCTCATCTATACGCATCAATGCTTATATACATTTCCTACGGTTCCAAGTACTCCTGAACTGACCTTTTCTGAGAACGTACTCAATTTGATCTACATACGTTTGCCGAGGTCTACCTCTACCAACCCTACCAATTGCTTCAGATTCATAAATCTGTTTCGTGCATCAATTTTCGTTCATTCTTTCAACATGTCAAACCACCACACTTTCTTTCACACCGCAACGTTCTCGTATCACACTATTTTTTATCCAGTCATTTAGAGTCAAACCACACATACTTCTCAATGCTCTTGACACGGCATTAATTCTACTTTCGTGCTTCTTTTGCCAAACCCAATATTCACTTCCATACATCAGCGTTAGAACCAACACACCCTCATGTACAGCCAAACGTGCCTTTTCCGACAATTTTTGCCTGCTCGTAAAGGTGTGCATCGCCCCATTTACCTGATTTCCCGCGTTTACTCTTCTTTCAATGTCACCTTCACATTTTCCGTCTCTGGTAAACAAAGATCCTAAGTATACGAATTCTGGTACTTGTTCTACTTTCTTCCCTTCTACCGTAATATTGCATTCTGTTACAGTATCATTCCTTTCAAAAACCATAACTTTCGTTTTATTTACATTAAAATTCATTCCATTCTTTTTAAATGACTCATACATACTCGTTACCATTTCCTGTAACTCCTCTGCTGCCGATGCAAGAATGACCTGATCATCGGCATAGAGGAGGCACTTGATTAGTAACTCATTCATTCTTATACCACATTCTTTCTCTTTTAAATCTCCAAGACAGTTATCCATGAATAGATTGAATAACCAAGGTGACGCCACGATCGATGCTATACCACTCTGTATGGGACCCATTTATCCTTACACAAGCATTAGAATCCCGGTAAAGAGATTTCAGTGCTCAAATCAAGTTGCTGCTCACCCCATACATGGACAATGCTGACCACAACTCATTCCTCTTCACTCTATCATAAACTTTTTCCAGGTCCACGAAAGCGCAGTAGACTTTTTGACTTTTTGCCAAACATTTTTCTACTACGTTTCGCAAGAAAAATACCTGATCCATGCACCCCATTCCTTTTCTAAATCCTGCTTGCACATCCCATATTTTACCTTCCGTTTCTTCCCTAACTCTATCAATCAAAACTTTCGCATATAATTTACCAACGACGCTGAGGAGACTTATCCCTCGGTAGTTTTTGCAATCTTGCTGCGATCCTTTTCCTTTATATAACGGTAAGATTACGGTAAGATTGCACCAGTCTTTAGGCACATTAACGCTCCTCCAAAAAAGGTTAAAAAGGCGGTGCAGCTGACTCACAACTACTCCCTGACCTGCTTTGAGCATCTCAGTATAAATCCTGTCATATCCAGCTGCCTTTCCTGATTTCATACCCTTCAATGCTTTCACTATCCACTAGTATCCACCGTTAGTAATTGTGTATCGTCTTTTTCAAACAAACTTTCAAAATAATCTTTCCATACTTTAAGCACACATTCTTCTCCTTTTACAATACTGCCATCCTGATCTTTTATTGAGTTCAGTTCAGAGGTTCCGGATTTTCCTCGAGCTGCTCTAATGCACTTCCAGAAAACTTTTTTATTTTTCTGGAAATCATGAGATAACCGTATGTCAAAAACATCTTTCTCTTCCTCTTTTTTTTCGGTTAACAACTTCTTTCACTATACCGTTTAGTTTCTTATATTCTTTTCGAGCCTTTTTCACTTCTTCATTCGTTGCTCTTTGCATTCTTTCGTCAGCTTTAGCAGACAACTAATCCTTCCATGCTTTTTTTTTTGCACACACTGCTTTTTGTACTTCATCATCCCACCACACATTTTTAACCTTTTTTAGATTTCCTCTTTTAGCAACTCCACATACCTAAGTTGTCACACAATACTATTCTTAAATCCACTTCTTTAATACTTCTTTAATTTCACAAACTTCATTAAAATCCCTGAATCTTTCATTTAGTTTACCTACTAACTCGTCTTTTGTATAAGCCTCTTGCAAACATTCGACTTTGATTCTTTCCAAGACACTTGTGGGCTCAGGTTTCCGATGGCGCCAACACTTAAACAAATCACCAATTCGGCTAACTACCAGATGGTGGTCCGGGTCGATACCAATCCCTCTGTAGACCCTTGTGTCTTGTACTTTTCGTCTCAATCTTTCATCCACTATTACAAAATCTATCATGCTCCAATCCAAGGTAACTTCTCGTGTAAAAATATGCACCTTTCGGAGTTCAAACATTGTGTTTGTTATTGAAAGGTTCCATTCTAATCATACTTCTAGTAGACTCCTTCCATTCTCATTTATTCTTTCGTCTCCAAAACTACCAAGAATCATCACGTTTCACTCCCACCCATTCATTAAAATCTCCTAACATTATTATCTTTTCGTTTTCCTTGCATTTACTCAATTCATCCCTGACATTGTCCCAAAATTCTTCTCTATCAGTTTAAGATTTTTGGGAGCCACCCGAACCTACCTCTATTATTGAAAATGCCAGTATATTATTAAATAACCAGAGTTTTTGTCTAATTCATGCATTCATTCTTTTAGTAATTAATTTGATGAAAACTTTTTTGGATGGTTATGATTTTTGCTACTACGACAAATATTGATATCTGATAAAAACACGTTTTGAGTAATGAATCCATATTACCACTATAAACATTTATAGATGGGAAAGTAACTCTGTCTGTTTTCTCTTCATGCTTATGCCGCTGTCCGGTATAAGATGAAATTTGGCATGAAGATAGTCTGAGTCCCGTGGAAAGACAGGCTATTTGAAAACGTAATCTGTGAGGCAGTTTTTTTCTATATTTGAGAAGTTGCCGTTGGTATCCTACACAGATAGCCGAATTTAGGGTAGGTTGAACAGCGGGCAAAAGCTAGTCTATATGTGTAGTTAAAAATATTTAGTGTAACACAGTTTGTATGAAAAACTTTACGTCGAATTCACCTTAAATGGTCTACTGTATTACTATCTACAACATGCATATACAATGAGGTAGTTATTGATTTGCGGTAAACAATTTCGTTCTACAGTAAACTCCAGCTGTGCGTTTGGTTCAGTTTCAAGCTGCTGCACTTTGAATTAACATTGAGTCGCCGACGTCAGTTCTACCAAAATGTCTTACTAGTTTAATTTGGATGGAAGCGTAAAGCGTGAAAGGCTCGGCTTTGTTTGTTTGGGCTAAAGTTGTCTGTGAATTCTGTTTCACCAAAACATGTGGTATTCTAGGAAGAACAATGTTAGTTGTGCGAAATAATGTGAGTATACAGGTACTAAGCCATTTCGTTTTATTATGGTTCAAGGTGCTTTAGGAGGATTTAAGGAATTAATTAAAGATCAAATCAATCTTCTAAGAAATTGTCTCTTACTACACAAACAACTGTTTGAAAAGTTGTTGATAAAAATTTTGAGTACAAATATGAAACGGTTAGTTACTTGGCGAATTCCTACTTTTATTTGGGTTTCTACAATAAACGTGCTCCTTGAAATTGTAAACATTGCTGAGTTATAGTGTAATTTCGTCTTTTGACTATCGCGAATATTACTATAGTTAAATTAAGTTTATCAACATATAGGTACATACGTCTACTATATTGTGGCATACTTCACGCCACTCTAAATCTCAGTACCGCAGAGCTTGCGAGAAGTCGGATGCATACTACTGTTTACTGCCGATTCGTAATCAAGGCAAAGCCGTATTTGTGCCTGCTTTGCCGAGATATGTGCTTTAATTCTGCAAACACTTGCTTGTTTTAACCATATTTACATTATGTAGCCAATATTTGGGATGGAATCCGATGCAAAAAGCTAAGGTTTTAGGTATAATTTTGTACGATAAGGGCTGGGTTTCACATGAAGCTAATAAAGCACGATACGATATAGATAAATTCTAACGCATTTACCTTTTTATAAACTTCTACTTATATTTTCACCGTAAAGTCGAAAACTTTACGAAAGAAGAGACGAGCACATTTTCCATTTAGCTTAGAGTCGAATGCGTTCGGCTTCAGTCTGCGCATTCTGATGGTGTTGAATGTCATGACATATAAACCAACTTTCAAAATCCGCTCTTTCCATCTCTCTCTCTCGATAATATTAGACTAGAGATAGATAATAACGATTTACCGAGTATCTAGCCCATCTCTTATAAATTTCAGGTGTTTCGTCGATAAAAGTGAAACATTTTTAAAAATATCCGTAAAAAAGTTAGCGGTAGGTACATCCTTTGTATTAAGATTAAAAGGACCAATTGTTTCTGCTGGAATCGTTCTATTTTCGATTATGGTGCAGCTGTGCGGCAAACTTTGCAATGGATTTATTATTTAGTTAACGTTTTCAATCCTTTTCATTTAACTTGCTTCATTAACTTGCTTTTCGGGACATACAAACAAAAGTTTGAGGGTGGTAAGGAGAAAATTACCAACGAGAGACTATTAAGAAGCCTTTGGCCTTCTCGAGTCTTTATATTTTTTGCACCGCCCGTGTTACACACAATGTTTTTTAATCACATTAACGAGTAAATAAATAAAAATATAGGTGAGGTAAAAAAATAAATAAACTCACCAAAACACAATTGAAATTGAAATAGCGGTAATAGAAGTATAAACAACACCACCGCAAGATGGCGTTAGATATCTGAAGAATTTATATTTAAAAGTTTTGCCTGAAGTCAAAACTTGTAATTGCTCGCTTGGCGCATAGTTCATATATTGAACCAAATATGGCGCTTTTATACATACTTGATAGAATAGACAGTACGTACAGCGCGCGCGGTGCGTTCATATATCACTATCGCCCGTAGGTTCTATGAACTCCCTCTTTGCCTTAAGAGGGCGATATAGGTCAGAAAGCTAATTTCAGTAATTTTAACGTTGTGTATGTAAATGATTACTATGAGATATATGTTATATACACGAAAAAAAATATTTACACGCTATATGGATAAGGAATACACTCTCGAGCGTAAAAGATGGACAGCAATATAGTTGTGTATTTTTTACAAACTCGATAGTGTAATACGAGACAGTAAAGCTTACCATCTGCGAATGTTAAACCGTCATAAGATAATCAGATAGTATAAGTTATCTTATAGATCTCTTTTAGAGTTACTATTTTATTCAAGGTACATCTAACTAAATTGTTGATTGTAATCTGTCCGATGTTACAACGTACTATATGAAATTATCTCACAGTTACAGATTGTTTGATGTTTCATGATATTCATATAAGTAAAGGTAAGAGTTATCATCTACTGAACGTTTAAGAGTACCATATCAATAAGTTGTCAGAGTTACCTTCAACTGAGCAGAAGACGCAAAAATCTAGATTATGTATGCTAGTGTACAAGACTGCTTTATTAAGTATAAATATCGTGTACAATTTACATTATTGATTGTAATTGTCGCTCAGATACTGCCCTGTTTAATGTCTTTTTGTTTTTTCTACAATTTGAAATGTTGTCTGTATAATACAGATTGTAACTGACAAGCTATCAGATTGTTGGGTTTAGTGTCCAGTTTTTACGCCTGTTATCTAGAATGTAATACTTAGTATAGTGATTGTAACTGGTAACTGTAGGGACTGTTCGGTTTAGTGTCTAGTTTGTATCACCTGCTATGTAGAACGTAATATTTAGTATACTGTTTGTAACTGCTACTCATAGGGATTGTTTGGTTTGAGGTAGAGTTACTTACACTTTTTGTTTGTTGGAGCAGGATTCGATCCATGAACACTTTGGGGCATAGTCGGTACATGTATCCACTCGACCAACAACGTTGTTACTTGAGCTACGAAAATCGAGTTATACATGAAAAAAATGACGTAACCAAAACATACGTCACAGCACAATATCATCTTATGGAACCCTAATAAGTTAGTTCGTTAACATCGTTATCTCTCTCCTGCTCAATTAAATGTTGTGGTTTAAACCAGTTAATTCATATCAGGTCTCTCCATCATATGAATGATAGTAAGAAGAAGATTTCTATTATAATTGGTTATAATATATTTCATACATAAAAAAAGGTTTTTTACAACGTACAAATGGAACCCTAATATCGTTTTTATTGCTATCTCACTCTATTATTACAATTTATCTCACGCTCTCTCTCTGTTTCTGTCAAGTCGATGGTTTTCATATAATTTTTACTACTACTATTGAACTCTAAAATAGAATGCGAACTTACCAACTAATTAATTACAATATATTTTACTATCAACATTTAGAAAGTTTGAAGTTACAATAAACGATATCAAGAATTACTTACTAAGGAGTGTAATTTGTCAGCATACATTCAGTATTAATATTAATTACAATATACTTTACTATCAACATTAAGAGAGTTTGAAGTTACAATAAACGATATCAAGAATTACTTACTAAGGACTGTAATTTGTCATCATACATTCAGTATTAATATTAATTACAACATATTTTACTATTAATATTAAGAAAGTTGGAAGTTACAATAAACGATATCAAGAATTACTTGCTTAGGAGTGTATTTTGTCATCATACAATCAATTTTAATATTAATTTCAATATATTTTATTATCCACATTTAGAAAGTTTGAAGTCACAATAAACGATATCAAGAATTACTTACTTAGGAGTGTATTTTGTCATCATACAATCAGTTTAAATATTTATTACAATTTATTTTACTATCAACATTTAGAAAGTTTGAAGTCACAATAAACGATATCAAGAATTACTTACTTAGGAGTGTATTTTGTCATCATACAATTAGTTTTTATATTTATTACAATATATTTTACTATCAACATTTAAAAAAGTTTGAAGTCACAATAAACGATATCAAGAAATACTTACTGAGGAGTGTATTTTGTCATCATACAATCAGTTTTAATATTTATTACAATATATTTTACTATCGACATTTAGAAAGTTTGAAGTTACAATAAACGATATCAAGAGTTACTTATTTAGGAGTGTATTTTGTCATTATACATTCAATTTAATATTAATTACAATATATTTTACTATCAACATTTAGTAAGTTTGAAGTTACAATAAACGATATCAAGAATTACTTATTTAGGAGTGTATTTTGCCATCATACATTCAATTTAATATTAATTACAATATATTTTACTATCAACATTAAGAAGGTTTGAAAGTACAATAAACGATATCAAGAAATACTTACTTAGGAGAGTATTTGTTCATTATACATTCAATTTAATATTAATTACAATATATTTTACTATCAACATTTAGAAAGTTTGAAAGTACAATAAACGATATCAAGAAATACTTACTTAGGAGTGTATTTTGTCATAATACATTATGTTTTAATATTAATTACAATATATTTTACTGTCAACATTTAGAAAGGTTCTTATTACAATATATCCAATTACATTTTTCTGAACGTAGCTAGTACTGCTAAAATTTTACTTTCTTACTATAAGTGCTACACAAATGCAGTAATGACTACAATTTATACTCGTTACATTCCCAGACTGTATTAAATTTTGCTTCTTTTTTTCCGTGTACTTCTTAAGTAATAATTAATACCGTACCGTGACGCCTTGAAACTTTTAATTTTTTGTATGGAATTTTACCGTTTTTACCGTTTTGTAGTCACATTTATTGACTTTTTGCTACAACTTAGAGTCCAGGCACTAGATAATAAGCTATTCTAATTATTTAACCAACTTTCATAACAAACAAATGCAAAACACGCTTTAAAAATTTGCACAAGTGTTGAAACAATGGTCACTTCCAGAGTTTTTATTGCACTAAATGCAATAAATGAAAATCATTCACTAATGTAATGCACTAGACAAAAGCCAGTTGTATAACATATATTTTTTTCAATCCTTTAGATGCAATAGTTTAGCCACAAAATTAGCACAAAAACGGCGTATTTTCGCGGTCTAGCCTATACCGCAGCCTTAAGAAAAGTAATTTAACTTACAAAGAAAAAGCTTAAGGGAGTAATTAAGGTCTTAGCACCTGCTTCACCTACACATATTAACACTGTTTACGAGCAAGTGTAATGAAAAAATTTAATTCAAGCACTTGCTCGTATTCTATTAACAAATAATGCAATATTGCCATGGAGCAGGAAGGTGGCCATAAGAACTTCTCAATTACACAATGTAATTCGTCGCGTTTGGGCTTGTTGTGATGTAGGTGGTGTCTTGGGTCTGACGATGGAGCCGAAAAAAGGCATAGGATCCACTCAACTAAACAAGAGAGCTCTGTTATATTTGCTTCGGTAGGTGTCAGCAGGATCTGATGATAAAGCTGGAAGATAACTCCTCAACTAACAACACAGTTTTTTTTTGGCCGATTCAGTGACCTATCCAAAAATGTCAATCCTAAAGAATACGCGTTTTGAATCTAGTATTATCGAAAGTAGCTCATAAATCATATGAGTTTTTAAAAAATGTACAAGAAAGATAGTTGTGATAAGATTATCTAAGTGTTAAAGCAGGTAATAACGTAAAAAGCGTGTGTGAGATTATGTGAGATTGTTGTTAGAGAAAAGTTGTCGTCGGGGGAAGCTACCTGCATAGTTTAGCGGTTCCCAGTTTCCCATTAAATTAGCGCTAAATAGGGTAACTATCGGAATTTATAGCAATTTCCCCGGCTTACTGCGCCTCAGAGCGCTTTTATCTCTTCTGTGGGTTTACTTTTAATTTACAAAGCAAACTTAGTTAAGGCCAGGAGATAAATTATAAAAATTATTCTGTTTAGTTTACTTATATTAAAAATGTAAATAATTTTTTGAATTATTGCCATTTTTTACTGTTAGGATTAAGACAGAGGTCAGAGGTCCGATGAGGTTTAGACTTATAAAAATGAACCCAAACCTGAAAATGATCCTGGTTAGATTTAAGCCTCAAGTCAAATATAAGAAACTATCCCGGATACGGTCTATCCGAGTGCCAAATTTCACCAAAATCCGTTGAGCCGTCTATGCGTGTGTAGTATTGAATTTACAAACTTACAACAAAAGTAGCATATTGACAAGTATTTCATATCTCTTGTCAGAATTAAATTGACAGGTTTACGTCTTGGCAATATATATAGTGTTAGTATACTATTATAAATTTAAATTAAACTCTTTGTTGTGTGGAAAATAAATAGTACTATAAGAATTGACTATTTTTTAATATTTCCGGTGATACTTTATGTAAAAATCTGTTATTGTTTTGCAGAATGCAATTTATTTCCGTTGTAGATCTCCTTTGTCTGCAGAGAAATGACGCTCTTTTGTTATTGTTCGTCCTCTGTGAAGCTGTCGTTTTGTTGTTAATTTGGATTGTATTATTTACTTTTTGGTATAAATTTACAAAATTCTTCTTACTAGCTTTTGCCAGCGACTCCACCCGCGCTAAATTCGGCGTGGGACTCCTAAGGTTACTGCTTGATTATAAAAAATCAGAGAAAAAAAAGTTCGTCTAGGTGGAATTTGGATATAATTATTTCAGCGGAAACTTTTGAATTTTCCGGGATAACAAGTGAAAAGCCTAAGTCCTTTTCCGTTCCTTCAACTATTCTTGTGCCAAATTTCAGTTCAATCGAATGCTTTGTTGTGATGTGAACCTAACGATGAATTGTTACCTAATTTTGTGTCATAATCATGTTTTTATGGCAAATTCTTTGACATATACCATTAGAATAATAAATAATAAAATATACTTACAACTACGACGGAAGATTTGAATTCGGTTCAGTTAAAATTAGATTGGATTTTTTTTATTTAGTAAAATATGAAATAAAAACAATTTATCTCCTTTATATTTAACTTTCAAAATAATAGTGTTTGTGTCGCTTACACACAGTGTAAATATGTAGGTAACTAATAAGGTCTGTATGTAGTTACTCGGTACGGTGGTTAGAAGTTGGCGCCCCTGCCATGCCTCTGCACAGTAATTGCAATTTCTGATGATTTGTGACCGCGCGGCACCTCCTGCAGTGTCATATTCGAGAGTCTGTGCCTGGGTAAATGTTGTCTGTGAGAGAGATTTTTGTCTATCGGCAATCATTACCACGAATGCAATATATTTGGGAATATAAAGTTACATACCATTATATAAATATATATATGTATCTATAACATAAATATATGATGTAGGTAATATACATACCGTCCACTGGAATTAGGAAGAAACCTGTAACTGGATTCCAATGATGTTTAAACTATCTAAACTTTTGTGTTGGCGAAAATAAACTTTCACTAAAGTCAAAGTCAAAGTCAAAATGGTTTATTCAAATAAGGATTTTACAATCACTTTTGAATCGTCAAAGTTATAAAATATTATTTTTTGAACCCTCCCACCTTCCCGCCGGTTTACAATGTTGTTGATTTCTACCGAGAAGAATCCGGCAAGAAACTCGATAGTTACTCTTTTAAAAACACTTAAATAAACTAAAATACAATTAATGTTTTAAATAAAAGATTTTTAGTCGTACAATTTTATGTTATTTCCATTTTAATTTGGTTTACCTATGCATCCTGTAATTGAGCATCATCAGTCCCAAGGATTTTTATCATTTACATAGTCTGAAATATTGTAGTATGCCTTTTTACAAAGTACCTGTTCGATAAAAGATTTAAATTTACTTATTGATAGATTTTGAATTTTATTGGGAACTTTGTTGTAAAAGTGTATACATTGCCCCATAAAAGAGTTACTTATTTTGTGTAGACGTGTATCATGCACCAACAGCTTGCTGCAGCACTTGCTTCTTGAAAAGAGAGGTGGGGTCTATATGGTATACACACATACATATGTGTATTTTTTTTTTCGTTTTTTACTTTTTGAAATAAATCTGCACATTTTATAGAAAAAATACAAGAAAGTAAAATTGTTGTGCGAAAAATTTCCGATAGATTATATGATTTCCTTAATAATGTTTAATTCTTTCGCTGGACCGCGCGTAAGCATATGTTTGTATGTATTTTTATTTTTAGTTTGCGAATAATATTGATTACATATAAAAAATGTTTGCTTATGTACATGTGCTACAACATTTTCTCCAAAATGCATAGTTTTTGAATAAAACACAAAATATATATTTATAGATATGCATACATGGGTATGTATATATAGCGCTCTCTAGATTTGAGATATGATTTATTTTACTGCAATCATTTGCTTATTTTGGGGTTTATATGTCTAATACCGGCGATCTAATAATATACCATCAGGGCACGTCAACTATTACAGCAGTAAATGAGGGTTATGTTATTTCAAATTCATTTATTTAACTAATTATTTAGTCCTTTATTATATTACGTTTTTAATATTGTTATAATAGAACTGCGGGTTCTCGGAGGAAAAACATATTTTTAACTGGTAATTTAAAATTTCTAAATGATTTCAAAAATATTAAGACAGATGCGGGAGATATGGTCTAAGGTTTGCAATAAAGCCTATGTTTCAATAAATAACAGAATAACTTAATTAAAATTTAATTGATCCAGTGATAACTCTTGTAATTATGTTTAGTTATTTAAAGTAAACGTGCCCGGCGTCGAAATGTTACACACAAATATGTTTTTGCAAAGAAATAAATAATCTTCTAAAATATGTAAAAACAACAACATGTTGCAACTAGGCTTTAGTATGCAGCAGTGTATGAAATAATTTTATAACTTAAAAACAATTATAATATTAAAAATTTTCTTTCCCGTTTCTTAGACTTAAGAATATTTTATAAATTGTTTTCCATATTGTTCTATTTTTTGTACTTTTCTCATATTAAAATCCCTTAAATTTTGGCGTTATTACCGGCAAGTGCCTTATGTCTATTTAAAGTTTAATGCTTTATTGATTTATAACCAAAATAAACCTCTGGTCATTATTACTTATTGAGGTTAGAAACTAGCTTTTTGTATTAGTACTTCACACACTTGCTGAGAATGTTTGGCAATATCAAGCATTGTGATTTTAGCAAAGACAGAAAAACAAATGTGGTCATAGTTTATTAAAAACAGTTTTTAATTTTCATCTTCTTACAACGTTAGGGTTTGTTTTATTTGGAATATTCTCCAAATATAAATGTGAGTGTCAAGTTTTCTGAACATGCGCATCGAATAGTAGAAATTTATTAAATGCTTTGGTCAGAAATTAACAAATGTTGCCAGTTTCCTTAATACCTATTGAAATGTTATGTACGCCATCGGCTTAATAGAATTGCGGCGTAAATTTAATCAAAACTTTTTAAATCTTTATCTTTTTACAACGTAATAGGGTTCGTTTTATTTGGAGGATATAAGTGTCAGGTTTGCTAGGAATGACACTGGTGGGAAAGGGCATCGGCTTGTGGTTTTTTTTTAAATAAAACAAAGGAGTGTGTTATGTACAGTTTTTTTTTTTTGAAGTTGAAATATGTTGCCAGTTACCTCAATACCTATAGAAATGTTATGTACGGCACCGCTATCGGCGCAATAGAATAGCGCGGTTGGTGACTAATTGTAGTGAGTTTTTGTTATTCGCCGAGCATTTCATTTCATTTTTATTGACGGACATAAAACCGCTGAATGACAAGCTTCACCACATTCAGCTGATTGTTGCCTTTGATTGTGGAACTAGCCTTCCTATTTTATACTTTCAGCCACATTTAGTGTTTCGATTGCGTTTCTGTTTTTATTTATTCAAACGTGTAGGTATCTAATGATACGAGGCTTTTGCGAAGTTTGTAACATTTGCTTAAATTATTGATATATTTGTATGTATTATTGTATCTATCCTACTAATATTATAGATGTGAAAGGTTGTTTGTCTGGATGGATATTTGTAACTCAATCACGCTTCAACCACTGAACGGATCAGGATAAAACTTGGCATACATATAGGTTAGGTCCTGGAATAGCAAATAGGCTACTTTTTATCCGTAAAAATTCAAAAAGTCCTGCGGGAATAACTATAACAGAGTTAAACGAACTATTGCTGCACCTTTAGCATGCTATAGCAATTCATTAGTATGACTAATTAATTAATTAATTGAAGTTAATTAAGGCGTTCCACGCCGATAACCGAATTTAGGGCGGGCGGCGCCGCTGGCAAAGTCTAGTTTTGATATAATTTATTGCTATGCTTTTCTATGACTGTAAAATATACTGACAAGGCACTTATAGAACACGGAATGTAAGCGGCATACAGGTGAAAGTTTCAAAGAAATAAACATGTTCAGATACATATATATATATTGATTTAATACAGATAAAAAAGATAAAAGACGAATAAATACAGAAATTAAGTTGGAACTGACTTCTTCAATTCCTATCACCATATAATAATACAAGTAAACTATATAATAATACTATATACTTGCGGTAGGTAACTATGTATTTTTATTAAGATTCTTAAAATATATTGGATTTTGCAATGTGTATGTACTTATTTACAGACGACTACAGGTGTGTGCATTGTATAGCGAGTAAGAATTGTAAATGCAACATTTCTAGAGTAAAACTTAGAAACTGAAATACGCTTAGAGTTGAAAGAGAAGGAACTTTTAATACGCTTACGTCGTGTAGTCTCGCCGTATAGAAGACGACGCAAACAATACAATACATGCCGATATGTAAATTTCTATTCCCTTAAGGAGATACCCTTGCTCGAAAACTATTTTCTCTCATAGCGTTTTATTGTTTCAACTGGGTTAGCGACGTGATTTTATTTTGGGGTCTTCAGTTTTATTAAAAAAAATAAAAGGGTAAAAGCAAAAACTGGGAAAATTCTACGTTGCAAGTTGTAGATTATTGTGGAACGTTTATAGCCAAAAGAAAACATTTATGCAATCACTTGCTGTGCCCCGCGGGTTTCTTTGCGGAAAAGCCTGTTTCTGTGAATTTCTTTCGAGATTAGGCGCCGAAACCACTATGGCTCTAAGTAACACATAATCCAAGTCAATTCCTTCGTTCGTCTAGCCACTTTAGTGGATGTATATCCGACGTATATTTCTTTCGAATCAAATTATTTTAAAAAACACTAAATAGGTACGTTTTTGAAATAATTAACATTTTTAGGGTTCCGTAGCCAAACGGTAAAAACGGAACCCTTATGGATTCGTCATGTCTGTCTGTCTGTCCGTCCGTATGTCACAGCCACTTTTTTCCGAAACTATAAGAACTATACTGTTGAAACTTGATAAGTAGATGTATTCTGTGAACCGCAATAATATTTTGACATAAAAATTTAAAAATAAATAATAAAGTGTGGGGGTTCCCCATACTTAGGATTGAAACTCAACATTTTTTTTTATTAAACCCATACGTGTGGGGTATTTATGAATAGGTCTTCAAAAATGAAATGGAGGTTTCAACTAGCATTTTTTTATAGACTGACTTGTTTGCGCGAGAGACACTTCCAAAGTGGTAAAATGTGTGTAACTTCTAAAATAAGAAAATGGTAAAACAAAAAAAAATATATGATGTACATTGCCATGCAAACTTCCACCGAAAATTGGTTTGAACGAGATCTTGTAAGTAGTTTTTTTTTTAATACTTCATAAATCGTTAACCGCAATTTACCTTTCATATAATCGACTCAAACATAAAATAAAAAAAAAACATTTAATTACAATAGACAATGGTACGGAACCCTTCGTGCGCGAGTCCGACTCGCTTTTGGCCCTTTTTTTTCGCTTGAAGTTTGAAATTTATTTTTTGTTTAATATTTTTATTCCAATTTTACACCCTATATATTATTGTTTTTCTCGTTGTTTTATAATTTTTTCGTTTGCAACCCTGGTTGTAAGAACCATAAATCCAAAACTTCCACATTTATTATATAAAACTTAAACTTACGTAAGAATTCAAAATAATGTCATTATTCCCTTGCTGCCTAGTAAAAAAAAAATATATGACAGCAGTCAATGAATGTTTGTCAATTCCATATAACGCACTTCTTACTAGTTGTGGATATTAAAGTATTATTAAGTGTCACTCTTTCTCTTCTCTTCTCTTCCTATTAACCTATATATACTAGGTTATAATATACGTTATAGGTATACTCGGCGTCACAGAAATCGTACCTCTATTTGATGCCCTTTAAAGAAAAACTGTAAACTTATTTCAGCAATGAGACAATCAGATATTTAATTTATCCAGGTTTCAAAAAATACCGTTTTTGTTTACTAATCTATCAAGAAAAAAGTTTATTTCATAATAAAATTCTAAAAATTTAGTGTTAACCTGTATGGAAGCAGTAATCAGAGCAAGGGATAGGATCAATTTTTTTATTCATAATTACCCTTTTTTTGTATGAATTTGCAAAAAACGGAATAAATTTATTTTCTCTGAAATCTAAATAAATTGCCTTTACAATGAAACCTAATTGTCTGATTAAATAGGGTTAAGTATTAAGTATTTAGTATTAAGTATATAAAGAGCATTGGTCCAAATTTGTAAATTCCTTGAACTGTTCCAATTTCATGCCTCGTGGAAAATGTTAAAGGGCTGAATCGCGCATTAAATATAGATCCCGGTCAGACTTACAGAAATAGAGCTGTGCAGATCGATAGAGGTCGGCTGTGTCGTTGCAAAATCTGGATCTCACCAATCTGATATACCTACTTAATCTGTGAAATAAAACCCGGCTAGGATTTACCTTATCCCAATTCCAATCCGAAACTCTAAGTGTGCCACTCGTATCGACAAATCCAATAATATCCCATTAATTTCTTTCGATATCGTCTGTCAATGCTCGTGTGTCTTGAAGTCTGATAGGATTTTTCATTCGGCTTTCCCGATGTTATGTGAGATAGTGTTCTCCAATTGAATGTCTCACGTAGAAGTTTATTTTCAACGGGTTTCGTATTTATATATAATTTAAAACAATGATAACTTTCTCTAACAGATTCGAACTATTAATTATGATCTGAATCTAAATATCGACTTTTACTGAATAATTAAATTACATAGGTACTTATTGCTTGCAAGGCTTCATACGTCCCTTCTGTTGGGGCACGGCCTACCCTCGTAAGCGAGGGTGATTTGGGCCATAGTCCACACGCGGGCCCAGTGCGGATTGTGGATTTTACATACGTCTTTTTTTTTTCTTGACGTTTGCAGGTTTTCTCGCGATGTTTTCCTTCACCGAAAATTTTACACCATGGGTGTAAATAAATAAATACGTACAGAGGCACGTAGATTTATGATAAATAGATGTTTTGTTTAAGACATACTTAACCGCATTGTTACACCTTTTTAGGAATTAAATACAAAAATAGCCAAGACTTCTTAATTTGGTTGAGTTGTTGGGACAAGTAACCAAATTAAGAAGTCTAGGTTTCTATGATTTTACTGTCGCATTATTACGTTTACAAATTAAACAAGTACAGAATAAAACGTTACTTAAAGAATACCCTATAATGCTTATAGTCCAATATTTTTTATTATTTATGTAGAAGCGGTCTGCTGGTATCTATTTGTGTAGAAATGGACGCTACTTGAAGTTAGCTTCGGGCCACGATTATTGTCAAGTATTAATGCGCTGTTTATGTTTCTCGAGCAGCAAAACAATCTACAAATCCGCTTTTCTACTGAGACAATAATTACGAGAGCTATTTCCTATTTCCGACTTCAACTCAGTGCTATCACAATTAACCCCTACTTCGCTAACTGTGCTGAGGATATACATTCTTGTTTTTCTCGGTCTTAAAAATATTATTTACAGAAGGAAGGTTAAATTTTAATGGTTTTATCCATTAAACAACATATCGCACTCAACATGGCCTGATTTAAAATAAATATATGTAGTGAGTGATCGTGTTTCGAAGTGAAATCTAAACATGATTTGTCAATAAGTATTATTAAAACTCTACCGACCTGTCTACCTCTCAGAAGTATAATAAATTTATAATATTTGAACAACCCTTTTTAGATAAAAAGTTTATTTCGATAAAAATAAAGGGATAAGTACATAATACCTTTTTTTTTCCTTTAGGTGATTGTATTAAAAACTAAAGACGATTTTTTAAAATTTGAACCTATTTGTTTTAGTTTTGTTTCATGTAATGTATCATAAATCATATAAACATGTCATTTCTTGTGCAGAAATTCATTATTCTGATCAAATTTATATTAAAAATGCCACTAACTCCTAAAGTGAAAAATGGTGATTTTTGCTTACGTAACTTTTATTCAAAATAAACTTCATAATCTTAAAATTTTATGACTTTGTAAATCACAGCACTATAAAATTGTCTATAATACAATCATAATTCATAAAGCCAGTTTAAATATTTTGGAAGTTATTAAGGTTTGTGTTACTGACCCGCTTTCTTTGCGGCCTAGTGTATTTTCAGAAGTTATAAGATAAAAAAGGCGTAGTAGATATGTTAAGTGGGTTACACGAAGTAAATAACACGAATTACTCAAGAGAAGTAAACTTTTGAAATCAAAAACTACCGAGGAATGGAAAAATGTTTATTTTATTTCCTCGAATACTGTTATTAATATCCATTTGCCTAATGATTTCTCTAAGCCGTTGGTTAAAGGCGGCACAGAGTCGCACGCTGTGGAGAAAGTTAGGTCAGGCCTATGTCTAGCAGTGGATGTCAATGGGCTGATATGATGATGATATTTTAATAAATTTTCGTTGTACGTGACGTAAAAGAAACCTAAATTTAATGCCGACATACTTGTTTATACAACTATGCAGTTTAGCCTAGTAAATAGTATTTGCAGGAGTTGTTTGCCTTAAAATAGAATTGCTCTGAAATATAAAACCTCTGTATAGAGGCTATACGAACTGTCTCTTCTGTACTTCATGAGACTGTGTAGTCTAAATCCAGGTACTGATTTGTATGTATGTGTGTATGTAACCATTAACCAATAACCATAGTTTTTTGTTTGCTAAAACATACTTAGTAACGGATTTCCGTGTCCTTCTTACACACACTTGTATTCATAGTGTTGTTTCTTGTACACGTGTTTCGTAGCTGAATGCCTAATCACATCTAAACTTATTTCTTTTTTAAATTTAAAACGTAATTTCAAGTCATAAGATCCAAGTGACACAAGTTATTTTTATACAAAATTCTGTGTTATATAAAGTAATGACTGGAGCGAGAATTTTTAATCAAGAACAAATATAATAATACATGAAATGTTTCCTAGCGAGCATTCTCTAGAGCGGCAGCGCGTGTAAATTTTCATATGCAAATCGCTTTCGTTAAGTTGCACGACAGTTTTCGTTATAAAGTGTTTATGTATTCTGTGATCTGCAATCTAAGGATTACAGTTGACGTAACATAAGTACTTTAATGATCTAGGGATGGTGAAAATATGAAATGTAGATCATACTAACTTTATAAATGTAGAAATATAATTTGCTTTTTGCATCTCGCAATTCAGCTTGCTGAACCATGTTGTTGCCAAATATCAGCTATTTGGCATTGAGATTCCAAATTTTAGTTCCCGAAACATATCAGAAATATTTAATTATGTGAGAATGAAAATAAACTCATTAAGTATATATTAAGTGTAAACGCCGCAGATTGTTTTCATACAAAAGGAATTTTGCTATAATCTCCGACGTTCCCTAATTTTACTTTAAATTGAGATTTAAAAAAAAAAAACAAAAATTTAAGAGCTTGTCGTATTAGGTTTCTATGATTCTGAGAAGCCATTCTATCCTAGCCATTTTATCAAAACATATAAAATAACCGGCCAAGTGTAAGGTCTGGCTCGCGCACCGAGGGTTCCGTACAAATATATTATATGTAGATAGCTCTTCCATCATGAGATCAAGTCTTGTAGGTCAACGGGAAGTACTACATAGGTTTTGATTTATTTGTTTCACAAATTAAATGTGCGATAAAACTGTCCGTATTTTGGGCATATTTTTTTTACACTGACTTAGAAACTTGATTTTTTATAACATTAAATGTCCGTAGACTTTTCTTTTTGATATTAATATCAACTTGATACCTTTACGCGTTCTTGAGTAAAAGGGTCTTAACAGACAGACATACATACATTTTTTAAATGTGTTATAACTACAAAATAACAAAATTCGGATTTCTTCCTATATTTGTGATATAAGATCTTGCTCTGTGTCAAAATTCATGGTTCTAGGACAACGGAAAGTACCCCATAGGTTTTGATTTATTTGTGAATAACTGAATACCTAATTATGCGTCAAAAATGGCCGTATTTTTTTATAGCATTTACATAGGAGATTTTTTACAGCCTAAGGGAACGTAGACCTTTGTATTTAATATTTATTTCAATTTGATACATCCGCGCGTTCTTAAGTAAAATGGTCTTTTTTTTAAATGTTTTATAACTATAAATTAACGAATTTCGTTTTTTTTCCTATGGCTGTGATATAAGACCTTGCTTCGTCCAAAATTCTATAATTCTAGGACAACGAGAATTACCCATGGGTTATACCCTACATTTGTAGGTTTTGATTTGATTGTGAATGCCAAAATATGCGACAAAATTCTTTTACTGAGTTGACTTAGAAGCTAGATTTTTTTTACAGCTTCAAGGGACCATAGAACTTAGTATTTGATGTTAATTTCAACGTGATACCCTTGCGCGTTCCTGAGAAAAAGGGTCATGACAGACAGCCTGACGGACTGACGGACAGACAGACAAACAACAAAGTGTAGAATTACTTTGTTGTCTATAAGGGTTTCTTTCTTCCTTCTGAGGTACGGAACCCTAAAAATAATGGCGTATCATAATCTCATGAAACTAAAAATCGAGAGTACTTGATCTTTTGTTTTTTTTTATAAATTAAAATCAATTTCTAAGCTTATGGCAAACCTATTTTGTATGAAATACAATCTACGGCGTTTACCCTTAACACAATATTATAAAAATATTACACTTTCAAGGGGTCATCAGTAACTTAAAAAAGTTGTGTGACAAAAATTAAAAAAATAAATTAAAGTAGTGCCAGTGCATGACAACCAGAATATAACACCTTAAGGATTCTTAAATATATCATTAAAAGATAATATTTAATTATATATACATACCAGAGTTTAAGTATTTCGCTCGCTGCATAAGCTAATTTTGCCAAACTATTTGCCAGAGTTTAAAATATCTTATTAGCTATGGGGGTTTCCAGTAGAAGCAAATTAAGGGATTTGATTGTCGGCCGCTCAAGGTTGTCAAGGTCGCGACTTTATTTTGGGCTAGCGGGGCTTGCATGTGAAAGTTAGGAAATACGATGGAGGACGAGACCGATGGAATGGAAACATCACTATATCGAAATTTTTGAAAATCAAAAAACGACACTATGAAGTATCAGCGACCCTGAAAACCCCCGGATGCAAAGTTTCAGGTGGATCGGTAAACAAATAATTTCAAACGCCATTTTATATCTGCCATCTTGAACTTTTTACCTTTGGGCAGTTGCTCTTTGGTGCCCTTTACCATATTTGTTTGAGCACTTCCTTCCTGTAGCAAATAGATTTCAAGTTATCCATCGTTGAATGTTGGTATGGCAGCAATGATGTTTTCCGCTATTTTGATTTTTTTTACGGACGATCAAATTTGATCAGAGTGTAGCTACACAAAGTACAAAAAGTTTGCCTCGACGTGCCATAATTTAGGTGGGCTGCACCCTGACTCCCTGATGAGGAACAGATTTCGAAGATCTGAAAGTTTTTCCATACTCACGGGACCCTTTCAATCAAACCTCCCATACATTATTTTCACACCCGGATACACCTGCTGGGAGACTAATAGGCCTCAAAAAATTGAGATTAAAATTATCCCCCTCAAAATTTATCAACCACCATTTTAAATCCGCCATCTTGATTATTTTTTTCGATAAAGCAGTTGCTCCTCGTCCTTAAAAACATTTGTTCAAGTAATCGATGAATTCAATTTTTAGTATCGTGGCCGTGATGTTTTCCGCCATTTCTAAAATCTAAAAATTTCCTCATAATCTAGGGAACATCTTGAAATTTGGGAAAATTAAAAAAATCGACTCAATATTATGTATCAGCGATCCCGAAAACCCTCGGATGCAAAGTTTTAGACGGACCGTTGAACAAATTCTTTAAACCCCCATTTTGAATCCGACATCTTGAATTTTTTTTCACCAGGCAGTTGCTCCTCATTACCCTATACAATATTTGTTCGAGCACCCCCCTCCTATAGCAAATCGTTTTCAATATATTCTTCATTGAATTGAATGTTTTGTATGGCGGCCATGTTGTTTTCCGCCATTTTGAAGATCTGAAAGTTTTTCCATACTCAAGAGACCATTTCCATCAAACCACCTATACATCATTTTCACCCCCGGATACACCTGCTGGGAGACTAAAAGGCTTCAATAAAACCTTACTATGGCGGCCATCTTGAAATTTCAGATAATCAACAAACTGACTAAATATTAAGAATCAGCGACTCCAAAAACCCCCAGATGCAAAATTTCAGCCTGATCGGTTAACAAATGTTTTCAACCGCCATTTTGAATCCGCCATCTTGAATTTTTTTTCCACCAGGCAGTAAGTCTTTGGTACCCTTCACAACATTTGTTCAAGCACCCCCCTCCTATATCAAATCGTTTTCAATATATTCTTCATTGAATTGAATGTTTTGTATTAAGAATCAGCGACTCCAAAAACCCCCAGATGCAAAATTTCAGCCTGATCGGTTAACAAATGTTTTCAACCGCCATTTTGAATCCGCCATCTTGAATTTTTTTCCACCAGGCAGTAAGTCTTTGGTACCCTTCACAACATTTGTTCAAGCACCCCCCTCCTATATCAAATCGTTTTCAATATATTCTTCATTGAATTGAATGTTTTGTATGTCGGCCATTTTGAAGATCTGAAGTTTTTTCTATACTCACGAGACCATTTCCATCAAACCACCTATACATCATTTTCACACCCGGATACACCTGCTGGGAGACTAAAAGGCTTCAATAAAACCTTACTATGGCGGCTATCTTGAAATTTCAGATAATCAACAAACTGACTAAATATTTAGAATCAGCGACTCCAAAAACCCCCAGATGCAAAATTTCAGCCGGATCGGTGAACAAATGTTTTCGACCGACATTTTGAATCCACCATCTTCAATTTTTTTTCCTCCAGGCAGTTGCTCTGTGGTGCCCTTTACAACATTTGTTCGAGCAACCCCCTCCTATAGCAAATCGCTTTCAAGATATCCTCCATTGTATCAAATTTTTTGTATGACGGCCATGTTGTTTTCCGCCATTTTGAAAATCTGAAAGTTTCCCCATACTCACGGGACCATTTCGATCAAACACCGAATATATCATACTCTCACCCGAAGACACCTTCTGGGAGAATAAAAAGCTTTAATAAAACATCACTATGGCGACCATCTTGAATTTTTAGAAAATCGAAAAATCAACTCAATATTTAATATTAGCGACCCCGAAAACTCCCGGATGCAAAATTTCAGCCGGATCGGTTAACAAATGTTTTCGACCGCCATTTTGAATCCGCCATCTTGAATTTTTTTTCCACCAAGCAGTTGCTCTTTGGTGCCCTTTACAACATTTGTTTGAGCACTCTCCTCCTATAGGAAATCGTTTTCGAGATATCCGTCGTTGAATGTTTGTATGGCGGCCATGTTGTTTTCCGCCATTTTGATTTTTTTTTCACCGGCGATCGAACTTGACCAGGGTGTAGCTACACAGAGTATAAAAAGTTTGCTTCAGTATGCCACAGTTTAGGCGGGCCGCACCATGACTGCCTGATGAGGAGCAGTTTTCGAAGATCTGGAAGTTTTCCCATACTCACCGGCCCAGTTTAATCACTTTCCCCATACATCACTCTCACCCCCGGAGACTCCTTCTGGGAGAACAACTCTGTCAGGGAGTGAGTGAATCAGTGAGTGGGTTTGCAGTTTTATATATTATAATAAAGTGGGTCTGCAGCTTTTATAATATAATATCGTATTTTTGTATACTTTATGAGCTCGTGGCCATTCGACTGTCCAGAGTTTTAAAGACCAAAAAAGCCCTTGACTTCGCTAGACGACTGCTTCCATGACAAACAGCCAGGTCTGACGGTTTAACGTGCCTAACGAAAAACGGAGTAGTGACTACGTCCGGCGTTGCTTAGCTTTGCATATCGTTTCCAATAGACGGGTGTCACTGGGCTACGAGCTTCTCGGAATTCATTTTATCATTTCAATTATTAATTTGGATGACTCTTTATTTATTGGACTTGACAAATGTGGCCACAAAATTTAAGATAACATGTAACTTATTTTTATCATTTCAATTATTTATTTGGATGACTCTTCATTGGACTTGACAAATGTGGCCACAAAATTTAAGATAACATATAACTTATTTTTATCATTTGAATTATTAATTTGGATGACTCTTCATTGGACTTGACAAATGTGGCCACAAAATTTAAGATAACAGATAACTTATTTTTATCATTTGAATTATTAATTTGGATGACTCTTCATTGGACTTGACAAATGTGGCCACAAAATTTAAGATAACATACAACTTATTTTTATCAATGCTAGGTACTCGTTTCTAAATAGAAATAGAAACAAAATATTTTGAATTTTCAAGCTAAAGTAGATGAGATGTGCCTTCTGTAGAAGCTAGGGGTGGATAGCTCTTGAAAAGTTGAAGTTTCAACAATATAGAGTTTCCACTCTACGAACTACATTGTTGCCTCCCCTGTCAGGAAACGGATCGCATGTCCCCAACAAAAACTGTTCCGTGCTAGTAAAACCATTGAAATGTTTCAAAAGTGTTCATCTTTTAACCCGGGCTTTTGGTAATCTTACACCAGAATGTTTGTTTGTTATTTCAGAGCAGTACCTATCTATGACATGTTAACATAATGTAAAAAAATATCTCGATAGATTTTGCTCGCGGTTCCACTTGCCCAAATTTGGTTATCGGTGTAGGATTTCAATGGTAACACCTCAATTGTAGAAAAAAAACCGACTGTCACTTGACGTTTTCAATTAGCCTAAGCCCTTTCCCGGGACAAACTATATCTATGCCAAATTTCATCTTAATCGGTACATCGATTTAAGCGTGAAGAGGTAACAGACAGATATACAGAGTTACTTTGGTATTTATAATATTTATATGGATAGACGACCATCTTTTCTACGCAAGTATGAAACATAGAAATGCCGCGGCTCCGTTCACAGATCTCATCATTGATGTCGCATTCATCTTGATGGATTTCTGTAGATACTTTTTTGTAGGCATTTGTTGATAATGATAGGTAGTGAGACCTTTACCACTTCCGCCGCGATAATACTTTTATTTTCCTTTTGCTCTTAGTCTAATTAACTAACTAATTCATTATCTTTCTTAAAGTGCTTGCTTTGTGTTTTTTTATAGCTACAACAGAGTATTATATATAATAAATCAGCGTCAGTATTCCCCAAAACATTTCTAAAATTACGTTTTGTACTTTTAACATGTAAGTATACGAACATACAGTGTCTTTTCAGTCGTTCCGCTACCGTGTAGCCGGCGCCGGATACATGTATGAGAGCATTCATTTATACCTTCCTTAACCATCCGGGACCGACATGTGAACGTGCGAAAAATGCCTTGCTTGTTCATTAAAAATTCTTAAAGCTTGCACTTTTAGCAAGTTGTCGCGTTGAAATTTCAGTCACTATTTGCAGCATGATTATATAATATAAACGCGGCAAAGTAATAAATGTTGAAAAGCGGCGGGTGCTCTATTACGGCACATTTAATATTAATGCATCGAACGCTGCCAGCAGCTTCCTCACTGCCTTTCTCAGACTGAGTGCAGGTAGATGGTTTATATATATTAAGTGTTGTATATCTTTGTTAGTTATTATATTTTCTATTAGGGTTCGTAGCCAAATGGCGAAAACGAACTCTAGCAGTTTTGTCATGTCTGTCTGTCCATTTTAATGTTATAAGTCTGACATTTTATTGATCGATTTCAGATCAGATATATAGGTGTTCAATGTGAACCTTCATATACACAGCTTAAAGTAATATCTTGATATTAAAGTTTTGACAGTTATACATTGATTTAAAAATAGACATACATATAATAATTGCAAGTATGGGTAATTATTGCTGAATGTTTACTGTAAATAATACTGTAAAACCAACTAATTGACGATATTTGACGCTTAACATGGTGCGCCCCCTATGCTACATTAAAGCAAAAAAATAATAATTGCCATGTTTGACTTTGTTTTTAGTAGCTTACTAACTTATTTAGATTACCTACTAAGTGTTTCAGTACATATAGTATACTTGTTAGCTAATTATCAAAGTATTGTATTATTACTTTGAATAGAACTTCTTGTCAGCTCTTTGTAGCAGGAATTAACATTGTTTACATTGTATCGACGATTTCAAAAGTGTTCTCAGAGACCTATTCGATTTGATTGCGTGTCGGGCAGTATAGTTTTGCGTATTTGCTTGCCCATCGTAAACCTCTCCCCGCAGCTAAATAAATGAATATTTTTGAAACTATTTTAGATAATAAGTAGGCTTAGGCGTAGCTAACAAGTTATAGTCGACCAACTCCCTTGATAGCATCAATGTCCTTCGTATTTTTAATAATAGAAGTATGTAAATCTGATCGTATGCATGATGCGGGTGGTGGTACGTAAGGGTAGAAAATGAAAAAAAAATTTAATCGAGCGCGTCACATTTTCTAAGGGGGTGTTAGGTGAACCTAAAAAAATCTCTCATTCAATAATCTGACGATTTCGTTGTAACGCAAACTCGATGCCATTTTTATAATATGCGATAAAAAATCGCCATTTTGAAATACTCAAGCGCGTCAGATTAAGATATATATGGTTTATCTTTATGTCCTGCACGTGCTGTCTCATAATCTGGCGATTATCTAGAGGAATGTGAAAAAAAATAATTTTTTTTTAAACCATTGGACTTAATTAATTGAAAAGCTCAGGAAATAGCATGCAAATAAAAAAGTGTTTGTTTGTTAAGTAGAATACCAGTATTTAAAAGAAAATATTTTTTTTAAAAATTCTCAAAAAAAAAAATTATTAATTAATCATCATCTTCATCAGTAGAATCATCTTTTTCTTCTTGCTCGATGTTATTCTTAGATTGCGTATTTGTAACAAAAAATCATTAAAATATTTAGCAATATTTTTTTTATGAAGAACGTGTTTTTTTAATTTTGGAAAAAAGAAATACCTGATTCTTGAGTATCCACAAAATTATCAATCAATCAAAACATTTATTTCGGACTAAAATATCCATATATATAGACCAAAAAATCATTCAAATATTTAGCAATATTTTTTTTTATGAAGAACGTGTTTTTTTTAATTGTTGGAAAAAAGAAATACCTGATTCTGGAGTATCCTCAAAATAATCAATCAATTAAAACATTTATTTCCGACTAAAATACCCATATGGTGATAGTAACAAATATAAACTTATTGACTAAGGTTAGTAGCATACACTAAAATATTTTTAATTATCATAATTTCTAATCAACTCCGGTTGGACCGGTTACAGTTGCGTATGCATATGCACCCAGTGCTTCTGCAACGGCCATTCCAGCCTGTTAGCAACCACTTTCATGATGCTGTTGTGGCTGCCACGGATGCGTCGCATTACAGAGGCGGTTCTCTTACGTAAAATAGCATGAAAACCATCCGTCCGCGCCTCTGTAAACATAGCATTCTGAATGCATTATTATATTGCACTTTCAAAATATTGAGCGTTCTTTTTGTGTAGGTTATGACTAAATCTTCATACGCTTTCGGAAAATGATCACCTGCGAACCAGATCATTTTGAATTTTCCGTCGACAACTTTCCATCCATAGTCCGTTGGTTTAAGCTCAGTAAATTTTGCATTATGGGCATTACTCCACAAGCATGCAATGAATCTTGTGCGTAACACTTGCTGGAGTAACTCCGATTGACAGGGTGGCAAGTTGCACGCATCGTAATTCCGGACACTCAAGGAGAATGGTTGTGATTTGTCTTTTACCTTGTACGTCTTATTGAAGATGACAATCCTGGCTTGATTGATATCGTCTGATTTTTTTAACCCGTAGAAGTAAAGACTGTATGATGTTAAAAGATCCTGTACATTATGCTCCTTTGATCCCAAATCAAAAATGCTTTTCGGAATTCATCAGAAATTGCTAAGGTTTTTTTTCCCTCGTCAGTACAATGCCGGGTTGAAATCGCAACCAGTGAACGCAACGCTACGCTGGAAGCGCTTTCGAAATTTTCGGACCTAATTTTTTGTAAAGAGCGGATACGTCGATGTATCGGCGTGCATTGCCAACTCCAAGATCCACCCAAACTTCTACTCTTGCTTCCAGGTGTTCCATATTCGCTAACAAAATGACCACTACTTTTATTACTTCGGCTTGTGGAAATGGTCAGTTTACATATTTTTCGTTATCCTTGAATTATTTCCTTCAAAATAAAAAAATAATTTAGCCACGCTCGAGAATGTCAAATAACGTTTTTTTTTACAACTTTTTAGCCCTCCCCTTTCTTTACGTCACTCTGAAATTGTCAGATTAGTGGCATATACACTTTTTAGCATGTAATTAACTCACCCTACCTTAATCTGACGCGCTCGAGATTTTCTGATGATCAATTTTTTTACTAATCTGATCCTTTATCCTTGACGGGCGGCCTTATATATGGGGCTCATATTTCGTGGAAGTACTTAACCAGCTACAAGGTATACCGCTGTATATTTATCTGCCGCGCTTTAGTAAATTCCGAAATTCCCTCTTGGGCTCCCCTACTACCTGTCTGACTGACCCCTGTCTGACTAACTCCCTCGCAGCCTAGTTGGTAGTGTGGCCGGCTGCTCAGAGGGTGTGGGTTCGATTCCCGCACTGGACAAACATTTGTGTGATAAACATTGGGGTTCGTCTTGAGTCTGGGTGTATTTATGTATGATATGTATGTATTTACAAAAAAAAAGTAATAAGTAAGTAATTGTTTGGTATCCATAACACAAGCTTTGCTTACTTTGGGGCCAGACGACGCTGTGTGTAATGTCCAAAAATATTTATTTATTTAACTCCAAAAACGATTATTAAAAAAAAAAAATATTAGTTGGTCAACTATTACTTATTAGCAGGACGACATTCTATATAACAACACATGACACCATGGAATAGACGAAAAAAAAAATCATTCCCAGTTTACGTGTAAGTTACTTAAAAAAAATTAAGTGCGATAACATGTGTGTACATGCCAAATATCATGCTTTTTGGTGTTAGGAGTCTCTGAACTAAGCCGCAGCAAAACAGACAGACTGACAGACGGACGAACATGGAGAAACTAATGGATTCCTTGTTGACTACGGAACCCTAAAACCTATTACAACTTGAGTTTTGTAATATGTTATAATCAAAATATTCTCCAAGCTGTCTATAATGTAACTTTCATTAAAGGAGTTACGAACCGCGAGACTTGAAATTTAATTATCAAAGTGGAGAAGTTTGCCTTTTGAATTTACTGTTCAATTAAAACATAGACCAGAACTGTTGAAACATTCTCTTCGGTCCACTTTACTCGTCCTCGATGTGAACATAGGAATTCAAAGGAAACTTAATTTCTCAAAGCACTCGAAAGGATGAAGAGATTTTTTTTTCGGCCTCTGTAGTTTAACTTGAGTCTAAGAAATCCATAGCTACAAATTGTATTGGCTCCAAAAATTTACATACCATCACTTAAAGCTGTTTCTCTTATAGAGTTTTTGGCCGACTTTAACAAAAATACAGTTAAAAATTTGAATTTTTTTTTATGATAATTAATAATAATTTAAGACCTGTTTGAAAAGTTATTTAAATTTTGTGTTAATCGAGCTATGGAACCCAGGGTTAAATTTGGTTTGTATATATTTTATTCATAAACAAATATTAGGATCATTATAAAAGCCTGGTTGTACATTGATGAATTTATTGTCAAGAAGTTGAGCACTTAGTTCAACGACCTGTCTGCTGAAAAATTGACACAGGATATATTTTTTTATTAAAATTCTATTTTTAATTAAAATTGCAATAAAATTTATATACTGTTGAAAAATATTTCATACATATCTATGTAGTAACTGTACCTATTTCCGAAAACAACTGTTTTTAATAAATCAAACGAACTTATGCTGCAGTGCAGTAAACAAAGGAAGTTAAATATAACACAGAAGTACAACATCTTACAAATAAGTTTTCTCATGTCAAATTGTTAAGTCATAAAATAAATGTATTTTAATATACACTGTACTATCGACCTCAAAGAATAGAAACGTAAGCTCTCTCACAACTTTGTTTCTTTTCAATATACCCCAAATGTAATAAACGATACATTTTTACGACGTCGTCGGCCTAATAATTTCGGCCACGGACACAGATGTGCCGAAATCAACTTGACTGTTTTTTCTTGAAGACTTCATATAGAAGACAATAACCTTTTGTTGTTATGCATTGAATTATTCTAGTGTTGTGGTCGAAAGTTATTTTAAACCACGGTTCAAGTTTCTGCACATTGCGTAGCAATAATTTTATTGGATACAGGTGTGGCTCAAAATGAACATAGATATAACGAAGGTAATGTACAATGTCATGTCGTGCCTATACCAGTTGTTGTTGGGTACGCTACTCTCAAAGTGGTTGACAAATGCACATACCTAGAGCAAGTATAGTCTAGTTAGGTAGGTCTACGCGAGCCACGGAGAGAGCTATGCTTGGTATTTCTTTGCGCGTTAAAAGCCACCCGGAGGAAATTCACTAAAGAACTAAACTTACTGACCTAGCTCAAACAGTTAGCAAGGTAAAGGGGCGATGGGAATGCCACATCAAACCTATAATCCAATAATGGGACGGAAAGGTTTGCGAGTGGCGGCCACGGATCAGAAACCGTAGCGTGGGACGGCCTTTTACCACGTGGACAGACGATATGGTTAGGGCCGCAGAAAGCATTTTGGCGCGGGCGGCTTAGGGCCGGCTATTGTGGAGACATATTACGAAGCCTACGAATAGCAGGGAACGTATTCTGGCTAAAAGAAACGAACGAACGAAATTAAAAAAAATTAATATGATAAAATTAGATTTAAATTGGACTGAAATCTTTTAAGATCAAGAAAATAAAGGAGAACGAAAATAAAAAGTAAGTAGCAGAGGTGGCCAAAGTTAATTAGAAAGTTGATGGTGGGCCCCTAAAGTGGCTGAGCGGCCATCATAATATTCAATATTCATCCCAATTAGGTCGAACCCTGGGTACCACACTCCCTGAGCAGGGAATCGGAAGTGCATGTTACACATAGTCATAGGTATGCTAACTTTATCATATACATACTATACTAATCCCTCGGCAAAAAGTTTACCCTATTATTGCATAAGGTAGTCATCAGGACAATCAGGCCCAGATTAATAGTCGTTGCTAAGCAATGTCCTAAGTAATACTTCTGAAAGTCTTACTTGGAGAATTCTATACAATACATACTACTGCTATTAGTCATTTTACCAGATTTTCAAAAACACCGCCTACCTAAAAGTCTATGTTTTTTTTCATGTCAATTTATTGTAAACAGTGGTTTTGTTTATCGACAACACTGTATGGCTTGTAATCTTTACCTGCGCGCATCAAATGTTATAAAGAGCAAAAAATCGGTTGAGTCGTCGAGTGCGAGTTTTAACTTGCGCACCGAACGCGGCGACGATACCGTAGGTAATTATGTACCAGAATTATTTCCCTACCCCCTCGCACCTCTCTTATTTGCCTTCCAGAAGTCGACGTTAGAAGCTAGGAAAAAATAATTCATGGATATTTGAGCATCTGAATCAATGTTTTATTATTTTTAACACATTACGTGCTTAGACTGTCCTGAGTAAAGGAAATGAGTTACTTAGGCTTAGCAAAGAACAAGAGCATGCTTAGCAACGTGTTTGTGTCTAAGCAGTGTTTATTATTACATTATTTAAGCTAAGCCTATGCAATAAGTAATACGTTGTCTAAGCAACGACTATTATAACGGGCTTCAGTTATGTTCCTTGTTGCATTTAATTACGTTACGCTTACTAAGCCTCTGTCTTAGAATGTTACTTTGGCTAAGCCACAACTATAAATCCGGGCCTCAGTAATTCAACATTTCCTGTGCCTGAATGTTAGTAAAAATTAACAGTATGATTTTAGTCAAATGTTTGTATACAAACATCAGTTGTTTGTACGATTGTATCATCCATACTAATCCATAATATATATAATAAATGCGAAAGTAACTCTGTCTGTCTGTCTGTTACCTCTTCACGCTTATACCTCTGAACCGGTTTAGATTAAATTTGGTATGGACGGAAGGACAAAGGATAGTTTTTATGCCAAACAATTTAAATGCTCCCGCGGGAATAACTATGACGTTTGTTACTTAAACCTATCGCAACGGAGCATTCAACGTTGAAGATATGGAGAAAGACAAGGGCTATTTTGCATCCCAGAAAATTCTAAAGTTCTCGCGGGAGTAACTATAACTGAAATCCACTAACGAGCTATAGCTGCAGCTATAACTTGCTCTAACATACTTCTTTAGTATAATCACGGAGTTGCAAGCATTCCATACGCCGATAACCAAATTTAGGGTGGGCGGAGCCGCTGACAAAAGCTAGTATTTACCTCTTAACTTAATCGCTTTTCTGAAGCATACATCGCAATAGCCTCATAGCCAGGGTGATCAATCGAAGCAAACACCTGCTCGTCAGTTGTGATTGCATCCAATAATGCATTGTTCTTGCACGAAGCGTGTTAACCAACCAAGTGAGGAAGCAATGAACTTTCCACTAGAATGGTTCACTTCACGTGGATTTCATTTGGTCGATTTCTCAGCAATCATATTGAGCGTGTTGGCGTATAGACTTGGCAAACAAGGCGGCGCACACTGCATTAAGATATTTAAAGCTATTATGGACTTCCCGTCGTTCGCTTGACGTGGTAATGCAATTCTGCTGTATCGCACCGTGTTGCAATGTTCCATGATAAATGCATAACCAGGCTGATAAATCCATATTAGGTATAATCCTTCTTGCTTTTTATAAAGACGGAAATAATCTATCGCAACTATATGCATATTTTAAGTATAGCTATTTTAAGAGTAAGTGTTTCGTATCTTATAAACGGAACACATTCATTGTTACACTAAGCATCTGCAAAGTCTGATTTGAAAGCTTAATACAACTTTCAACGACAGTAAAAGTTCAAAAACATAGCCGTGATGCTAAAACTTTATCGAAAGAATCTCTTACATATGCCTGTGTGCGACATATGTCTCCAAAATTAATAACAATTTCTAGGGAAAGGGAAATAGATTGTTTGAAAAAAATCACTACGGCATTTTAATTCAAAAAAAATTATTCGAAATTCATGATAATTGAAATATTACTAAAAATCGGCCAAGTGCGAGTCAGACTCGCGCACGATGGGTTCCATTCCATTATTTTTAAAAACGGCAAAAAAAATTACGTTTGTTGTGTGTATATGTATGTATAATATTTGTTTTATTTTAATATAATCATTTGTTTTTTTAAAGTGAGTATAAAACTAAATATTCTGTAAATTATCAATATCGAGCAAAAACGCGAGCCCCCTTAAATATTAATTTTATTCTGTTTTTTAGTATTTGCTGTAATAGCTGCATTAGAAATAAATCTTCTGTGAAAATTTCAACTGGCTAACGATCACGGGTCATGAAATACAGCCTGGTGACAGACGGACGGACGGACGGACAGCGGAGTCTTAGTAATAGGGTTCCGCTAATTACCCTTTGGGTACGGAACCCTAAAAATTAACAAACGTGTTGGGACACTAATAATCTAAGTTTACCTTTCTTTTAACTGGTTTATTTTTAAACATTAAAATATTTAATGATTTAAGGAATAATCCAATAAAATATTTTTGACACTATGCCTAATTAAATTTAAAATCTGCTGCTCCTAGAGGTATCACCTGCTCCACTCCTAAGGGTGCTAGTTTTTCCTTTTTTTCCTTTGCTGAGGATAGGCAGATTTTAAGATTTGCACATTTAACGTACAAACTTACAAGACTTGCAAATAAGCAATAATCAATCTTATGGTTTAGATTTGAAGAAAGGCCTTCAATTGTCAAAGGTTTTCATGGAAATTGTTGCTTGAAACTTATATATATATATCTATAAATCTTTTAATTAAAACAGAAATAGCAATTATTATCATTAAAGCACCGACGAAGCGGAAGATGAATCATAACAATTACAGTACGGAAACTTTGCTAAGGCATCTGTTTCAAAGTCACCCTCCGTGGCAAATATTTTGCAGAATTAAACAGGACGTTAACAAAACAGTTTTTAAGTCATCGCCGTTAATCATCAAAATACGCACCATCATCCGAGAGCTGCTGTGTGGGATGAACAGGCACCTGAACCCCGTTATTTATCGGACGCGAAATTGCTAATTATAAATTAGGGAATTATACATTTATTAATGAAGTACTTATGCTATAATTGGTAGGCTCATAGTTCTAAGAACATGGAAGTAATCGACTAGGTACCTAATCATACATTTTGATATGTATTTGTCATGTTGGCAATATTAATCAATCCATACTAATTCTATAAACACAAATGTGTCTGTGGCTGTCTATTTGTTTGTTCGGTACTTATTTACGCCGCAACGGAGCATCCTCTTAAGCTAAAACTGAGACGGACAAGGGCATAGAAAAGAAATAACCTTAACATTTGTTACTCAGTCACGCCGCAATGGAGTGTCCACTTGAGCTGAACAAGCACAGAGGTAGTTAAATAGTCAGAGAAGTACGCTACCTACTTGGCCTACTCCTTGTCCCGGGAAATTCAGAAGTTCCCGTGGTAATAACTACAAAAATGAACTGAAGCTACAGCTATAGCATAGCTTGCTACAGCAAACTTCTTTAGTATAAGCAAGGATTTACTGTAGGAATCCTGCGCCGCTAACTAAAGTTAAGACAGGCTGGCAAAAGCTGGTAAAATAATTAAAACATTTTATTTAAGTAGGTTTTAAATAACACTTTTCAATCGGCACAGTAGCCCTGGCTAGCTAGCTACTTTACAAACTGACTGAGCAATGCTGATTTCGAAACGAGCCGGCAAGAAATTCAACTCGTCGAAAATAGAACAGTACCTTTTCTATTTATTTAATGATTAAGAACACTAACAGCGTATCTTTTACATATTTTTAAATTATCAGTTTTACTGAAAAAAAAGGCAATGTCCATATTTTTGTGCAAGTTATAATCGATGCAGTTGGTGTATGTGTGTGAGTATAGTTAGTAACAAAAAGTTTAATAAAATAGTAGTAAGTATATTATTATATAGATAGAATAATGTCTGTAAATTATATTTTGTTGACATAATGTAGTATTAATTGATTTGTTCCTATCATTTTCAATTGATTTTAGTTTAACTTGCTTTTTGAATTTGCTTTTAAAGTGAATATAGGGATCTATATCATTACACATAGTGTTTATTGTACACAAAGTGTATAGGTACGGGTGAGAACAGAATTTAGACGATAGTTGGTGCGACATAGAGGTACGGCGGCTGCGAGTTACAGGATCGCAAAAATCAAGTTCATGGAGTAAAGCAGCAAAATCTATGTGACCACATATTATATCGAGAAGCAAAGACATATCAAGTAACATTTTCCTATATACAAAGAAACTGCACTCGCCATATTAAAATGCTGTGAACTTACGCGGCTCTAGCGACAGTCATATGCCACAAAGCCCGTGGTGTTGTAACAACATATAATTTGTCAAAATACGATCTTTAAGAGTATAGGGAGCTACGCGGCAACAGATGAAAATAAGCGTGAGAGTGAGTGGTATTTCCGATTCCATTATTATATATAGCCTATATATTTTTTTTTTATATAAATCATACATTTTGCGAAATCTATAAACGTTTTATTTGAGACCAAAAGAGATATATTTGTGATTTTTTTATTGCTAAGAGTATTATGTAAGTTATATACGCCATGTTGTTTTTAATATGATTTTACGTATAACACGTGGACCACTAAGACGAAGCTAACGCTACTTGATTCGTCAAAATATGACCAGTAGATACATAGACTGCTATAATCATAACCCTCTGTTGTCGGGTAAAATGGTATAATAAATATACATACGTAGAAATAATAAATATCTTTGTTTGAGACCTGATAAAGGACCTATAAAATATAAAGGTGTCTTTGAAGGTACGGCTATCCAATACCTGTACTTAAAAACAGACTGCCGACTTACGTGAAATAAAAATACTACGAAGTCATTTATTTGCCATAATACATGTATATGTTACAAATAAATATACAATTTAAATATTTATCTTAATTTAATAAAATATATACAAATATACACTATCCTAAATATAAATATTATATGGAGAACATATCAAAACAGTATCTTTAGCAAAGACTGAATTTAAATAAGATACCAAAAAAGAATTTTAAACGCAATTCCCAGTTTGATCGCTCAGTTGAAAATGTACTTTTTAAGAATTATTTGCGAAGCGGTGATCGGAAATGTCGCGAATTCCATCCCCATTGTATTGCTTGTCAGACATGGATTTTGTGAGAGCTTCGTAAAATCAAAAAAACCCTATAATGTGGCCCTTTTATCTCTTGATCAGTTTATTTGTCATGGGAATACAAGCTTGTGCCCCCGGTTCCACCCGCCCTATTCGGTTATCGGTGTAGGATTTCCACGGCGACTCACACTTGACGTTTTCAAGAAGCCTATGTCCTTCTCCGTTACTAAAACTATCTTCATGACTTTCATCTTAATCGTACAGTGGCTTAAACGTGAAGAGGTAACAGACAGACAGAGAGAAAAGTTCTAATTGTAATTTTTCACATTTTGTTGTTCGTTTTACAGGCAAATAGCAAATGGTATATAATATGGTCATATCACCATGGTTTTAAAAAGATTCTCGTTTACAACCAAAATTAATACTTGTCGACCATAGATAGATATACACAGACAGACAGACAAATATTTCACCCTTTTTAACTGTCTATTTTGTAAACTTAAAATCAATAAAAATATGATTTTCTCCTAGGCTTTATAGATATTTATATAACTTTACTTGGACTTGACCAACAGTCTTCAATTGGACGAATCTTTTTTCTGGCAGTGTTATAGATGTAAATCTACCTAGGGATTGCAATGATGGATCCGCGATCCAGCAATCTAGCTGGATCCAGCGTATTTTTACCCTGCTGGATCCAGCGATGCGAAGTATGTAAAATATTCATTCTAGAAAAGTCAGAAATTACCAAAAGTTATGTTGTAACCTTGTGTGGAAGTATAAAACGGAAAACCTTACAAAAAAAAAGCTTTAAAGGGCAGCTTCGATGTATATTTCACATAAAATATCATCTGCGATAATTTATTCACGACATAAATAAACTTATCCTCTAGCTAGATAAATTAACAGCCAGCCTTCTTTTCACTGATAGCACTGAATAATGTAGGTTTATTACTCGTATGCTAACGACCTAAATTCATAAAAAGTTTTACTGATTTGTAGTTAGCGTCTTAATAATAAAGGGTTTTTTTTAAGGATTTGGTATCTTATTTTTAGATAAAGGATAAGATTTTGCATTTCTTAATAAAAAAAATATAAGTTGCTGGATCCACGCGGGATCCACCTAGATTTATGTCGATCCAGCAAAAATACAGCTGAATTGAAAACGCTGCTGTACATCTATCCCTATTTACACCGCGGGGCAAGACCAAGGTAATAACAGTATACTCTAGTTCACAATGCTTCACGTTTTTTTTCAAAAATAATAACAGATGGCGTTTTTTTTCCGAGAACATTTATATCATTCAAGGGCGATATACTAGGTACACTTATAAATCTGGGCGCTTTGACTAGTCACATTTTTTTAATGACAACGTTATAGTCCCTGTCCCTTATATACATATTAGTTGAACTCGCGAACGATGATTCGCTAGAGTCCCTCTTTCTTATATACCTACATAATAGTTGAACCCGCTAACGATGTTTCGCTAGAGTCCCTCTTTCTTATATACCTACATAATTGTTGAACCCGCGAACGATGTTTTGCTAGAGTCCCTCTTTCTTATATACCTACATAATTGTTGAACCCGCGAACGATATTAGGCTATAGTCCCTCTTCCCTATATACATATTAGCTGAACCAGTATTTTAATTTATACAGATTGATAGCTTGACCACAGCGCAACGTACTGTGTCCACGTATTACCAAATGGTACTGATTGGGAAACATTTTTCGGCATGTGCACAACAACTTACAAAAATTTCATCACAATTGGATGGTTAACCGTTATTTCGTGACTCCGACTGGTAGTTAACTGGTCTTTTTCACATATTGTCTGCGAGTTGTACTTAGTATTCAGAAACCTTCCCCGGCCTGTGCACAACAACTTACCAAAATTTCAATCCAATTATTCTTAATGCGCGAGTCCGACTCGCACTTAACCGGTTTTCTTTATTTTCTTTCATACAAACTTTGTCCCTACAATAAAGTACTCAACAAAAGATTTCCCAATTTTCGAAATTTATTCTTAGTGCGCGAGTCCGACTGGCACTTGATCAGTTATTTTCTTTCATAAAAACCTTATCCTTACAATGACGAACACAACAAAAGAAGAATTATCTAATTTGGTGCAGTTGTTCGGAAGTAATTCTTATTTTAGAATATCTTAAAAACTCAAGAAGTTAAGCGCCTGCATACATTTCTGCGATTCATTTTTATTTATATGGTCGAAGATTTTGTCAGATCTAGTTTTAAATAGCAGTTGTCAGTACCTACTCACTTACAAAAAAGAAAGAAAGAAACATTCACAAACATAACATTTACATTTTGAATATGTTCCAGCTTTGTCAAAGAAATATACATTTATTTTTAGTTTCTTAATAATATACATTTCTTTTTAGTTTAGTAGATTTCTTTCCCTCTAAAATTGAGGCCGAAAAGAAAATTATCTAAACCCAACGCATAATTTCGTTTGCGAAGTTTCAGTTTCCTCAACATATTTCGTGTAACGTGATCTTCGTAAATCAGCGCTGTCCAGAATTATGAAAGGAAGCTCAACTAGCTATTTCTTCAGTTCTGGGACTTTGCTTTCTTCTAGACTTCAAAGGTTTTAACTTCATAGACCGAAGAATGATACATTTAAGAGAAGTTTTTATAGTGATGATGTAGACTTAATGACTTTCTTCGAAGACTTTTACTTTCAGAGAGTATCAAAGGAAGATTAGATGGTTTATATGTAAGTATATTCATTATATTATTCTTAGCTCAATGAAGAATAGGTGATTTGCAAGCTTTATGTACAAGAAGCACATAAGCTCCCTAGACGTTGTGTTTATAACCTAAATTATAGTGACATTAAATAAAATACCTCAAAAGTATTAAAGTATCAAGTTTTTTTTTTTCAATTATGTAAAAAAATGTTCCTTATATAGGTATGACAATTTAATAATTATTATTTTTTGGTTCATATGCGTCATACCTAGCACAGTCTTAATAATACGTCTTAAACACTAGTATTTAGGTTTGTATATAAAAGTATATACATAAAATCTCTCGTCAAGGGAAAAAAGTAAATCACCTTTTTCTTTGACACGAAGGCAACAAAGCGGTTAATTGAAAATGTAAGAGCCACTGCGCGGTGTGACTCCCGATGTTATGACTGGTTAGCTCACCGCACGCCAGTGCTATGAAGTCCGTCGCGTAGACCACCCGTGCGTAGCGGCTACGGCGTAGTTCTCGTAGCCACGGCCTACGACGACATAGCTCTCGTAGCCATTGCCTACGACAGCGTAGTACACTTTTGTGCAGAGTGAAGTGTTTAACATGTAATTTGTTTTGTGTTTGTGCTTAAAATGGAGTTGGATTGCGCATGTTATGAAGATTTGTTGAATCCTTTTTGTTTGGAATACTGCTGTCGGATTTGAACGAGAAATTTCTTTCAATATTGACATAATTTTTATCATCTTGAGTACTTTTCACTTAGGTACTCATTTATGCTATAAACCAAAAAATAAATGCTACGAAATGTTTTACGCCTTTCTATCTTTATTGACATTTCGAATATGGAATAGGAAATATCAGCAATTTTGACTTGATGACGTATTAGTCTATTTAATTTCTATTACGCTATATCGATACCCCTTTCTCATATTTTACGGTAAAACACTGGCGAGCAAAAATAACTGATTACTTACATAGACGATAATACTTCCTAAACAACAAGTAACATTGAAGCGTATGTAATCAATTTAATTATTTACGAATAAAATAAAACTCCTTTTACTATTTTTATTGTATTTTTAAAATTTTTGTTGATTATGTAGTGCCTAGTTATTTTTGCCGGTCAGTGTAACCTCTTGCTCGAATATTAGTAGTTCAATAGACAACTTAATAATCCCTCATTAAATTAAAATAAAACGTGTATTTAATCTCAGTTTTCAAAACTTAACTGTTAGTCACAAAAACTTCTGTCATTTGCGTTTAGAAGGCTTTTTTTTCTAAAGAAATTAGAATAAGCGAATACAAAATCTGTCTTTAATATTCATCGATTAAAAGCTTAGCAGGTTTAAGTTGCATTTTTAATCTCCTCGCGATATACTAGTAAGTTTACTTACGTAAATGAACATAAACGCGAAACTCTTTATCATGAAGAATTTGATTAATGAATACTAATATTACAAATGCGGAAGTAACTCTGTCTGTTACCTCTTCACGCTTAAACCAGTAAAGATGAAATTTCGCATGAAGGTGGTTTGAGTCCTGTAGAATGACATAGGCTTCTTGAAAACGCCAAGTGTGAGTTGGTTTTTTTTTTAATTGTAGTTGCCGTTTACATCCTACACCGATAACCTTTAAGGCGGGTGAAATCGCAGGCAAAAGCTAGTATTCCTATATGCGATACAGCTGTGTCAAGTTTATAAATGTATGTTTGTATGTCCACATAATTCTCAGAAATTATAAATCGGAGAGTATAATTTTTTTTGTTGGATTAAGTATCATTCAACTAAGAGAACAGTGCAATTTCATTCACCAATTTCAGTTGATGAATTCAGTTCATCAAAATTCGTTTAGTTGTTTTCAATATACGGCTTGTTAAGTGTACATACTTGTACTTAGCGTTGTCAGTTAAACGTCAGACTTTTAAAATACGTCGTCACTTAAAAGTCCTCATTCTATTAGCCTGATTCATCTTAGTGTTTTATTTTCCTGGAAGTCAATTGCCTAGAAATATTTATCTCGTATCTTTGCTACAAATTTTTGGCATCCCCCAACAGAGTGAAGAAAACGATTCGCTCAATCAGGCTCAATATTCTATCTGTGTAAAGTATATATTTTTTAACACACTTATTCGTAAACAGTGTCAATATGTGCAGGCAAAGCGGGTTCTACGACTTTAATTACTCCCGTGGGTTTTTTCTTTGTAATTTTTTTTTTTTTCAATTAAAGTGCGCTTTAATAGAACCCACGGGCGGCAATGACGAGCCTATTCTATTAACTTTGCATAAAAGCTGTATTATGGTTCTAAATAAGTTTTGTAGATATGTGAAGGTATGTTTTAACTCCAGCCAGAACTTTTTGATTCATACATTCTTTAGATATATTATTACTATTCCCGCCAATTCGATTGTGTTTTAGTAAGTTTATTTATTTATTCACCTTGTACTTTTATTTATTTACTCGCAAATGTGATGAAAAACATTGGGTGTAACACGGGCAGTACGGAAATTACAAACTCAACTCATTAAATCCTTCGGCCAGCCTAAATAGTATCTCGTTAGTAATTTTCTCCTTGCCACCCTATTATATAGGGTACTATTATATATTTAAAATAAGATAATATTAAGGATTGTTACCTTCGCGGCTTGTAGCTTGGCGTTATTTATTTTGAAAGTTTATGCTAAAACTAACGAAATTGTTGTACTTCGGAAAAAGATGCCAATTCTGCCCAAAACACTAGCACAAGAAATTTTTGCTACGACATCAAAGCTCGGAGACATATTCTTAAGCTGTTTTTTTTAAAAGTTAAAATATCTTGTTTCCGATACAGTTCACTTAGAAATAAGTCAAGTGTAATCAACAGAGAAAGGAATGCTTACAAAAGTTCGGGGTCAGTGATAATAGTACAAGGTCACCTTACCAAAAAGCTCATATGACTTATTTTCGCAAGGTCAAATTAAGTATGAAACATTAATGGTCCCTTTTACACAAATCAAAAGAAAAATTGCTAAGTATCACAAATAAATTAGTTGTCGTACCCAAGATTCACGATAAGTAAAAAAAAAACTATATAGAAGTCACAATGGACTGACCAAAGAGACCAAATAGAATAATCCAAATCCTATTCAATGAGGCAGAAGAAATACTAACAGGACAAACAAGTCTTATTTGGTTACTATATATTTTTATTCCATTTCTTCCCTCAAAAGGTCCAGTGTACGTAACAAAGAGAAGGAATCTTTAACATCAATATCTTTGTGCTCTGTATTTGTTTAGGGCTGAACCTTGTCCCGTGCAAACATGGACCCCGCACTACTTGACATTTCAGTAATAACTGGTAAAGGGTTAGTGTCGAATGTCACTCGAAGGAGCACGAGAAAGGTCTTTAGGGATATGACTCAGTCTTAAATTTGTTTGTTGTTGATAATACTAACTGTGCCGTATCATAATTGTTTTTTTTTTGTTAATTATACAAATCCCGCCGTCTAGTTATTAAGTCTGGATCGTGGTTTAATTTTTTGTTAATAATCAACAATCAAAAAAAGTTTTTTTTAATTATTTATTATACATAAATTCGGTCGTATCGATATATTTTTTGGGATCGTGATTATACCTACTCTATTTTATTTTTTCATAGTGACATAAACTACGAACGTGTTTGTTTATACGGTTACGAATAGTAAATAAAATCGGACAAGTGCGAGTCGGACTCGCGCATGAAGGGTTCCGTAACATTATCTATAAAGACGGCAAAAAAATTTTTTAGTTTAATTTAATGATTTGTTTTTAAAGTGAATGTATAACTTAATATTCTGTGAATATTTCAAGCGTCCTTGTTGCCGTCATTAATATCGAGCAAAAACGAACAATAAAATCACATTTGATGTATGGGAGCCCCCTTAAATATTTATTTTATTCTGTTTTTTAGTATTTGTTGTTATAGTGGCAACATAAACACATCATCTGTGAAAATTTCAACTGTCTTACTATCACGGTTCATGAGATAAAGCCTGGTGACAAACGGACGACCGGATGGACGGACAGCGGAGTCTTAGTAATAGGGTGCCGTTTTTTACCCTTTGTGTGTGGAACCCTAAAAAAACATAAATACGTCCAATAAATTAGCATCCGTAAAGCGGGTCGTTATTAATCACATTCTGTAATTTGTATAAAGAAATATTACCATATCAAGATTCGTTTTGTAATTGTAAACGTCGAGGTATATTTGGATTAATTTTGAAACAGGCTGTTAATAGATTTAATATTGTTAAATATTTATTAAAAACCGTTTCTTTTTGTTTTTTTTCCCTAAAAAACGAACTTAAATTTTTTACAAACATCAATTTTAAAACAAACTTGTAATACCTAACTATTATATCAGTATTAAATTGTTTGCTGATGCATTGTAATCAACACGCGTGCAAAAGTTTAGCTAGTGAAACGTCACATTACAAAGCTCGTTGGCAATCAGTAATTCACGAACAAATTGAAAACAGACAAATCTAATTTCGTTTTGGAGCTGAATCCTCTATTTATCTCCATTTGGCCATTCAATAGAATTGGCGGGGACGACGTCCTGTGTGTCCCAAACAACGCTGGAACTCTCTGAACACACTCTGAACTTATTACTTCGAGCAGCTCGAACTTAATGATTTGGCTCGACATTGCCTGCATCAATTCGTATAGGGCTTTGTCTCTGTTTGATTTCCGTATGAGGAATACCTACTTTATGTTTGAACGAGTTATAGGACAACTATGAAATTTAAAGGTAAAAATACATGAGTGTTTTGTCTTTTAATTGTAAGGTCTGTGGGGGCCTAGGTGTTTCGATTTCACCTTGCATCATTAGTGGCGGTGGTTCCCGGCGTGTACCTCCATGGCTTAACGTAGGAAATCTGCATACGTTAAAAAAGACATATATGTGTAAGTCCACAATTCACACTGGACCCGCGTGTGGACTTACCCAAATCACCCTCGGTGGGGGTCAATCAGTGGGGACGTACATATATGTTCTGGGTATTACATTCATAGTATGAATATGACAAATTAAATTCCTTATCTACATATTGCACCTTCAAAACGAATATTTCGTCAATACTGACATAAACACCACAAACTTATTACTTGTTTTATTTGCTGTTTTAATTTTTTTATTTTGTAGTTTACACTTTCAACTGTTTACATTTATGGAACGAGCAGTTGTTTGCGGCTTGCGCTGACAACAGCGATAAAGCAGCTGCAGAACCTAGAGCTTAAAACATAGGATTAGCTATCGTAGGAAACATATTAACGAAGCCATTCAGCGGAAAACGTGCGCTTTGCCTATTTAAATAGGTTTTTTCAGTGCGTTGTGGCTGTTCACTGAGAACGTCGTCAGCGTTCTTACAAACAGTATGTCTTGTATTTAGTGCATTATTATAAAAAAACAGGCCAAGTGCTTGTTTGACTTGGCGCACTGAGGGTTCCGTACCTATCACCATTTATGTTATTTACAAACACAAACCAAAAACAAGTACTAACCAAGCTCGATTTTGCTTAACTTTGAATATCGTTTCCAACAATGTTTTACTGTTTCTCTTAATGATAACCTAGATGGCGCTGTACCAGTAATTTAAAATAGTAATTGCTTGGGCTCGTCTCACACTTGGCCGGGTTTTATTATTTGTTGTTATGCTTTAGAGTTCACACCTTTTTTCGCTGCAAATTTGATTTTTGCGTGTATCACTGTTTTTACGATAAAACAAAAACAACGAAAATAAGTTTTATGTATGAGGGCCTCCCTTAAATTTTAACTTTTTATTATTTGTTAGATAATCCCCCATTATAACACAAATTCTGTGAAAAATTTAGGTTTCTACCTATTTCGGTCTAAAAGATTTTTAATCGTAGGACACACGGACAGACAGACAGCGTAGTCTTAGTAATAAGGCTCCCTTGGCACCCTCTGGGTACGGAACCTTAAAAACACTGAATGACAATGAAATATGTTTGCTTTAATTTTATTTTTGTTTATACTACCTTTTGCCAGCCCTAAATAACATTGTTTTGTGCTTATACAATATAAGCTTTTGACCGCGGTTCCACCCGCCGTATATTCAATTTTACAACGGCAATTCCTTAATTATGAAAAAAACCGTCTCACACTTGACGTATTAAAGTAGCCCGTCCCCGGGACTCAAAATATCTACATGCCAAATTTGCCCGCTATTCCAGCTAACCCACCCTAAATTCGGTTATCAGTGTAGGATTTCAACGGCAACTCCTCAACAATAAGAAAAAAGCCGACTCACACCTGACGTTTTCAAGTAGCCTATGTCCTTTCACGGGACTCAAACTATCTCCATTCCAGATTTCATCTTAATCGCTACAGCGGTTTAAGCATGAAGAGGTAACAGACAGAGTTACTTTCGCATTTATAATATTAGTATGGATATTAGTATAGATATTCCTAAGTACTAACAGTCATGGAAAAAATGCATGGTAAGAGAATGCTACAGTTATAGGGATGTTCTGTGTTAATTGATACACATATATAATCGATGCTTAAGTTTAGATTAATATAATAAATTCTTTACTATATCAGCAAACGTTAACTGATATTTTAGTATTTTATATAATACCATACAAACTGGATAAATTTAATGTATATATTGGATTAGCAGTTAATTCTTAGCGTTAAATTAAACCTCAAACATAATATCTGTGTATCGACATATTTATTGATGGAATCAAGATTTAATCTTTAGAGTACTTAATGGGCCATAATGGTGTACGACAGACAGGTCGGGTATGTTTCATTTCTTTTGATAATTCGATGTTTGTGTTTCTATATGTGCTAACATCGAAATATGAAACATCTATTTAAGTGAAACATCCAGTCAAGCGTGATCATTAATGTTACCATAGGACTGGAGGATAATTATCATTAAAAAACGGCTCAAAATGGTATCAATAACTAGGCATTCGGAAGATTGATTTGTAATACATAAAAAATCGGCCAAGTGCGAGTCGGACGAAAGGTTCCGTACCATTATCCATAAAAACGGCAAAAAAATCACGTTTGTTGTATGGGAGCCCCCTTAAATATTTGTTTTTTTTGTTTATTTATTATTTTATTTATTCATAAGGACCACATTTATCAATATCGTGCAAATCAATCACGTTTGTTGTAAGGGAGCCCCCTTAAATATTTATTTTATTCTATTTTGTAGTATTTGTTGTTATAGTGGCAACATAAAACATCTACAATTTCAACTGTTCATGAGTTACAGCCTGGTGACAGACGGACAGACGGACGGACGGACAGCGGAGTCTTAGTAATAGGGTTCGGCTAATAACCCTTTAAAAGTCAAAGTCAAAGTCAAAATGATTTATTCAAATAAGGATTTTACAATCACTTTTGAATCATCAAAGTTATAAAATATTATTTTTTGAACCCTCCCACCTTCCCGCCGGTTCACAATGTTGTTTAGGGTACGGAACCCTAAAAATCAGCTGAGTATTATGGTCAGTCGCGTTATCTCCATACTCTTATATGACCAAAAGCCAGGCTTACTTTACTAAATGCATATGTGTATATATACTTAATTTAATATTGACTTTAAAGAACCTAATCGTCTATTGAACTATTAAAAAGTTCGCACGGCATGTCTAATCTAGCGTGCAGCTTTGCAATACCAATCTACCTACTTACGAATCTGTGGCAGTACGTCGCAGCACCAAAGCAATGACGTCGCGTGTAATATCCAACTTGCACACACTGGCTTATTGCAACGTGGATTTCGATCTCACTTTCTAATCAATGAGAAAATGTTAAACAAAGCAATTGACAACAAAATTACGTAACGTACTCGTAAGTACGGTCTGAAGTGAGCTTTAGTTTGTCAGTTTTATTTCTTTTTTTATTTCCTTTTTAATGGTAATGTATTTTGTATTATTTTGTGTCTTGGCTTACACTATTCTGTAACTCTAGGCACGCCACTGATTGTGGTATACTTGAAATGTTTGTTGATTTATAGGCGAAGTACGACGATGTCATTATCGACGTGGGATTCCTTCGACAGCTACTTGATTATACTAAAGAAATTTGCTTTAGCTAGATATAGCTATAGTTTGTTAAAGTGGAATTCAGTAATAGTTATTCACGTGGAATATGTTGATTTTTTTTCGGTAAAAAAGAAGCCTATATCCTTCTCCATTTCTTCAACTATCCGTGTGCCAATGAACGCTTTTAAAATGTACCGTCAAGCGAAATGACACGATTTTACAATATAAAATCCCCAATAGGTGCTCCGTTGCGGCGTTATTGAATAACAAACAATACTTACCAACATTTAAAATATTAGTGAGATAAAATCTAAGTTTTCCACCTTTCACGTGTTTGTGTCATATGTCACTGACGGTACCGACACGTGATCGGATAGAAATGTCTTTCCCGCCCTCTCTCTTCGGTTTCCCAGATACAAATACCGATGCACTTTTATTTATTTTACTTGGGCCCCATGTTATGTGACCTTCTCATGCTATGTTAGTGATGTTATTGTTTATGTTTACCGTATTAAGTTTGTCACGTACACTGCACGTGTCGGGTGGAAATGTTGCATTACGCTTCGGTAACAAAACTATAAATAAATCTTGAGATTACCTATACTTAAAAGTTATTTAAGTCGATTGTACCTATTGTCATTTTCATGCTTTGCTTGGGTGTATTTCTTTATATTAAGCCCATTCAGTTTGAACCGAAGTCTATTAATGTAAATATTAATGTGATTTAGCTTTTGTCGATAATGTTAACGGTAGTGCCAGGTGTAAATGTTGCTTCATTTTGTTAAAGAAACTTAATAAATGTCAACAATCCACTTACGCCTCAGATGCCTTTTGACTAACAGTCACTTTTTGTGACTTTCTTGGGCTTTGTTTTAATGTAAATACAGTATAGCGCATTTAGTTCGAAATTTACTCCATTTGAGTATAATGCAATTTAGCCATTGTGAGTCGCGTTGAAGTGGCGAGAGGAAATGTAGTTCTTTTCTTCTGTGATAAAGCCTGCTAATGTCTCGGAGGACGCCTTCGGACTCAGTCGATTTAATAGATTTTAGCTCATTTAGTTTAGCAGTTATTCTATTCTAGTATGGTGCAATTTTGTTTTTCCCGTCCGCGTTAATAAAAGGTACGGGTCAAGGTAAAAATGTTACTTCACGTTTTTGTGAAAAAATGAATATATCTTAACTCTACATATGTCTAATATATCTCAAAAATTATATACTCAAATGAAATAATTATTTTTCATCACACTTGCTCGTAAACAGTGCCAATACGAGCAGGTAAAGCGGGGCCAAGACCTTAATTCAAAAAATAAAATAATTATTAATAACTTTTAAGATTCAAAAGTGTTTATAAAAACCCAGTTTGAATAAAAAAAAATTGAGTTTAAGTTTGAATTACTCCAACGAGCTTTTTCTTTGTAATTTTTTCTTTCCTTAAGGCAAAGCAGGTGTTCATAGAACCCACGGGCTATAATCATATTAACGTACCGCACTCCGTGCTTTACGTACTGTATATACATAACAGTCTTATATTGGCGCAGAAATTGTCGCGTGTATTTTATGCACAGCTTTTGCTTGGCCCGAGTATTATTTTGCATTTATTGTGAAATTAACCTAAATGGACTACAAAGCTTTCTCACTACGCGTACGTATATTTATTTCTGTACACGTCTGTAGTTATAAATATCTACATCACATCAACGGCTGCTCTTGCCGCTCATTAAATTGCCACATCTCATTTTGCGTGCTCGTAACAAGCTACGAGTCATCTCGTTTTCTCTCTAACAATGGTTGTTGAAGCCAAGTCAAGAGCCTTAGAAAGCGTATGTTGTGATTAGGGTTGCCGACTGTCCGGTTTTTTACGGTCAAGTCCGGCCAAATGTACGCTCGTCTTGTCTATCCAGCTATAGTTGGGCTTTTTATTAATAAAATAGAGAACGCACAACTAAGATTCGTTGGGTTACTCTTGACGCTCAATTTCAATCTCGCTGTAAATTTGGCATTAAGTTGGCAATTTCAAATATTTTTAATATACAAATTTAATAGTTATTGAGACTATACATCATCTAATTACAATTTAAGTATCTAAAATTTTTGACTTTAATGATAATTGAATATTTATTTCTATACACATAGGTACAGGATTGGTATTAGAATTATCAGCCTCCCGTTTCAAGCTTATATTCCGCGAGGAATTAGTATAATATAAGAATCGTTCAAAGTAACGGTGGCCTGGGAAGAAACATAGACTCAAATGTTTACTTATTGTTGGTTTTTAGTTTAGGCACAGAATTCTTGTCCTGTACAGGTTCCTTAGGCCGATAGTGGCATAGTGGTTTCCGGCACCTGTCTCGCGTTGGAGCACGGATTGTACCAATGCGTGTTTTTCTTAATTTCTCAAGTAGTCTAGAAGTGTTCGTTCACACATTGCCTTTTCAATGAAAATAAAACTAAATAAATCTGTTTACAAAATCAAATAGGCTAAATCCCAAACTGTCCTCGTCCCAGGCAAGGGGAGGGCGGTGCACCAACAGTTGGCTTGTATGATGGCTAGGACAGATTCCTAGGCAGTTCCAGTCTACGAAACCTGTTGCAGACTGGTTAACATTGCATTTTTGTCCAGTTCTGAGATATCTCTAGCTCATCGGAAAGTTAGTTTAAGATCGGCAGTAAAGTGAATACCGAATAGGCAAACAAACAAACGGACTTGAAAGAAAGTAAAAAAATCTACTTCGCTATTTAAAAGAGTTTGTTCCGCTTTAAAGCAAAATATTCGATTAAATATAAGCAAAATTCGCCTTTTCTGTTTTCGGATTTGGCAACCCTATGTTTTATGATTTCGTTATGTGTCGTAATAACTGGTTTTATAAGTTCATGCTAATTGCCTTTTTACTTCCGTTTTGACAATTTTGAATGTGGTACCTATATTATTTTTTATATTGCAGACAGTTAATTATTTATCTAAGGCCAGGTAGACTGTTTCATACATATTCAATCAAAACATAGGTGAGTATTTTTAGTAGACAAACATACGACAAGTGCGTCGATTTGCCTAAAATATTGTGTTTATCTATTTTCGTTAGACTGTATAATGGGCATAGAGTTCGTTGAATAAATGATGAAAATATTCTATTTTTTTTTTTATAAAAATAAAAAGAAGGTTCAAATAAAATTCCGATCACATGTTCTCTCGGTACGCTCATTTCGAAGTATAAAGCAATTCCCGAACAACCGCAGGGCATGGAGTCGAGCCAAATTTTAACAGCGCTCTGCTAACGTTCCCCAATTGGATGCATTGTTTGATTTGAAACTACAACAAGTATATTCAAGGTACTGTGTTGGTAAGGTAGGCAATAGATATTTTTTGGACATGACACGTTGCGCCATCTGATCCCAAACTAAGCAAAACTTGTACTATATGATACCAGACCACGGATACAAATACATAATGAATACCTTTTTTTTTATTGTCAGACTTAAGATAAAAACAAATGTTCGTCAAATAAATTTGTCCTTTGCGGGAATCGAACCCATGCCCACGGTGTGACAGGAAGGTTAGTACTCGCTGAAGCACGGACAACAATCAACATTTCGTTCTATAAGATTTGAAGACAGGTTCCTAACTAAATCAATACTTAGGACTAATAATTGTCCATATGCTACTTAGCTGCTCATCAGTAGGTGGGCCTTATGCTTGTTGGCCACCTAAGTGGTATAAAAAAATCAAAAGTAAGTCTCTTTGACAGTTTTTCGCTTCTTCTATTTATACTGCTTAACTGCTAGCTTGTTCCTTGCCTGAACTGCTGAAATGATAGCTTGTTTCTTGCATTAACTTCTCAAATTCTAGCTTTTTTTTATACCACTAAGGTGGCAAATAAGCACACAGTCCGCCTAATGGTAAGCGGTCACCGTGGCCTATGGACGCTTGTAACACAAGGGGTATCACTCGCGCATTGCCGACCCTTCAAAAATCCAATAGCTTGTTCCTTGCCTTAACTACTGAAATTCTAGCTTATTCCTAGCCTTAACTACTGAAATTCTAGCTGGTTCCTTGCCTCAATAACTAAAATTCTAGCTTGTTCCTTGCCTGAACTGCTGAAATGCGTTTGAAAATTTTAAATGTGGGCTTTCGACGCGATAATAAGATTTACATAGTTTTATAATTTGTATTATCGTGTAAAATCGCCATCACAGACATCTCTTATTAACCTTATTTTATGCCACGAAATTAATAAGTGTACCTAATACACTGTACAAAAACTCCAATGTCAGAATTTAAAGTATTGACTTTCTGAAAAAATTGTTTTTAAGACTGCAGTATAGGCTAGAAGGCGAAAATACGCCGTTTTGTGCAAATTTTGTAGCTAAACTATAGCATCTAAAGGATTGAAAAAAATATATGTTATAAACCGGCTTTTGTCTAGTGCATTACCTTACTGAATGATTTTCATTTATTGTATTTAATGCAATAAAAAATCTGGAAGTGACCATTGTTTCAAGACGTGTGCAAATTTTTAAAGCGTGTTTTGCATTTGCATGTAATGAAAGTTGGTTAAATAATTAGAATAGCTTATTATCTAGTGCATTGAGTTGTAGCAAAAAGTCAAAAAATGTGACTACAAAACGGTAATAACGTTAAATTCCATACTAAAAATTAAAAGTTTCAAGGCGTCACGGTACGGTATAAATTACTTTAGAGTATATATGAAATATATAATAGTAATGTATGAGACATTATCTAATGATTTGTAGTGCATTAACATACACAACGTTAGAATTACAGAAATTAGGTTTCTGGCCTATTTCGCCCTCTTAAGAGTACTTAACTCTGTACTTCCTTATTTAAACGAACATTGGAAAAGATGTGAAAGGCTTTAAAAATATCGAGTTATGCCTTCTCTGCGGTCCACTAGCGCCGCCATTAGTTATTTTTTAGTAGAAAGCGTACGTCCGAAATTTGATTGAACGAAATATGAAACTAGTTATAATCTATTATTAGAACGCTTTGTATTGTAACTATAACCGAATTCCACTTTACGTACTAAATTACAGTTATAGCTTTATGTAGTTAACTTCTTCAGTACAATTACGGAGTTGCCGTAGAAATCCCGCGCCTATAACCAAATTTAGGGCGGGCGGAGCCGTGGGCAAAGGCTAGTTTACATATAGGCTAAACACTTGTAGTTGGCTAAAAAAACACATCTTTAGCTTGACCTTCATGCGGCTTGTAAAAAGTTCATTTCAAAATAATAGGCATAAGTTTGATTTTTAGCTATGAGCATATTTTGCAACCTTGTAAGCATTTTTGTCTGAGTTTTATTTTCATTAATTTATTTCGAAAAAAAAAACTTGAATAAAAGTCGTGTTCTGAATACCAAATTCCTTATTTTAAATGAACAAGAAAGCTTGTTAACGTAATCTTGTTTTTGTATTAAAATAAAGACATCCTTGTTTTGTTTAGTAACACAATTGATATGCAAGACGTTACATACAGCGTTACACACACGGCTTGGTAATTCCCTAACGAATAGAAGAAAAGATCGGTTCATTCTGCGGATTATTGCAAAACTCCTGTGGATTATTGAAGAAGTGCTTTTTATTTATCATAATGACGCAAAACGGGTTAACAAAATTAATGATTTGTGGAATATCACGAATGTGCAGTAATCGTTATTTTTACAAAGACCTCTATTCCCCTCACCCTAAGATCGTGGCCGCGTGTAATGCTATTATTTATGTCGTGCGTCGGCTTAGTGTGTAATGACCCGACTGCTGAATCGAGGAGCGTGAGTTCGATTTTCGCACACGACAAACATTTATTATTTGTGTTTCAGAGTGGGTGTTTTTTATGTATATTATGTATGTATTTACAAAAAAAAATGTATTTGTATCCGTAGTCTGGCATCCATAGCACAAGCTTTGCTTAGTTTAGGACCAGACGTCGCTGTGTGTAATGTCCAAAAATATTTATTATTATTATTTATACTGTCATCAAGTCGTAATTATTGATTTAATTTTAATTACCGATCTGCTTCAACGACAGGGTACAGTTTGGAAGATTTATTAATAAAAAAAATTAAAGCAGTGAAAAGTCTGTTCCGCAGTTGGGTACGTCAATTACCTAATCAAGTCAAGTCTTTAAGGATCATGACGAGTTGGAAAATGATCTTTTATGAAACCAAATATAAGTTTATTATAAACCGTCCCTTTACAGAATATTTATATATTTATGATATAACTTTCAGAGAGCTTCAGCATTAAAACTTTTGCTTTGTACAAATTTGAGTAATCTAATTTTGGGTTAATTATTCACGGTTTAGGATAGACTCAATGAAAGTTTACCCAAGTCCGGTAATGAAAACGTCTCTGGCCGTTGATGTTCCGGACCACTTCGGTTAATATCAGAGCTTCGTAGCTAACTCATTCATATTAGATTGCGTTTGAGATATAAAAGAGAATGACTCGCCGCGTTAAAAGTGATAAATGACGATGGGCTCGGGTAATGATGTAAAAGATGTCACACTGATATCAGAAAGTTTTTTTTTTTTGAGCATTTGCTGTACGTTTATTTTGTTTTGATTCTAAACGAATATATCGGACCTTATTCTGAGAGTTATATTTTTATACAATTACATTATAAACACGTGTGAGAGTTGCATTTTTTTTACAATCCTTTATAAACACATGTGAGAGTTATATTTTTGAATAATCACCTTATAAACACGTGTGAGTTATATTTTTATAAAATAACCTTATAAACATATGTGATAGTTATATCTTTACAATCACCTTATAAACTAGTGTGAGAGTTACATTTTTTTTACAATTACCTTATAAACACATGTGAGAGTTATATTTTTATACAATAACCTTATAAACATATGTGATAGTTATATTTTTACAATCAACTTATAAACACGTGTGAGAGTTATATTTTCACCCACGACGGCTCGGAAAACTAGAATGCGTTTAGGGTGGGTGATATTCAACTACCTATGAACCTAATTAACAACCAAAGTATATCCGCCGGGGGCTGCCATCTCTATTTCAAATTTCAATTAAAATATGATACATAATGTCGTCGTAAAACATCTTATTATAGTCACGTTAATATAAAACTGCAAAACTTTAGTTCATTTAATGGCAGCCCCGGCGGATATTCTTTGGTTGTTTATTAAGTTCATATGTAGTTGAATATGTTATTTATTATTGCCACATTTAAGTTGATCTTCGGGAAACAAATAGGCACGTAATAAAGTGCTATGAAAACTGATACTCTATTGTTTATATAACCGACTTCGCGAGAGATCAACTCTATTATAAAAAGCTTTTTACGTTTATTATCTTTCGTTACATAATCTGGTTAAGTGAGGGGTTTTTAAATTATTTTATCCTTTTTCGATAACGTTTTAACCTTGTTTTTTTTTAAAAAAAAAATTTTGCTATTTTCAAATTATTTCATCCTTTTTCAATTTCTTTTTAAGCACCTGCTTTTTTATACAATCACCTCATACAGACATGTGAGAGTCTAATTTTTACAGTCACCTTATAAACACACGTGAGAGTTATATTTTATACAATCAGTTTATAAAACCGGTGTGAAGTTAGCGGCCTAAGTTAGCGGCCTTTTATAATCCGACCAAATTAAAAAGTAAAGGATTTTAATGAAATAATTTACTGAATTAAACGGATATAACAATAAATAGTCCAAAATAATGAGAAACCGGTCAAAAATTAAACAAATAAATATATAATTTAAATAATAAAAAATTAAAGTAAAGGAAAATTTCACAATGTGATACTTATTGGCATAAAAAGTCATCATAAAAATGCGGTAACACTTAGTGATACATATCAAATTGAGCCTCTTTAAACCCGAAAGCATATGAAGTTTTCAAATCACACCTATCTCGGGGTTTACTGTAAGAAAAATAGTTAGCGGCCTAAAAATTATTTTCTTTCAAAATTTCAAACACACCGTAAATCTGTTGGTTAAGGAAAAAGTAACAATCAAAGGCTGTTGAATCAAGCATTTTGTATTGTTCTTATTAATAAATATTACTACATGTGTAACACCTCTTCAATTTAAATAATAAAAAATTAAAAGTTGAAGAAAATTTCACAATGTGATACTTATTGGCATAAAAAGTCATCATAAAAATGCGGTAACACTTAGTGATGCATATCAAATTGAGCCTCTTTAAACCCGAAAGCATATGAAGTTTTCAAATCACACCTATCTCGGGGTTTACTGTAAGAAAAATAGTTAGCGGCCTAAAAATTATTTTCTTTCAAAATTTCAAACACACCGTAAATCTGTTGGTTAAGGAAAAAGTAACAATCAAAGGCTGTTGAATCAAGCATTTTGTATTGTTCTTATTAATAAATATTGCTACATGTGTAATACCTCGTCTATTTAAATAATAAAAAAATAAAAGTTGAAGAAAATTTCACAATGTGATACTTATTGGTATAAAAAGTCATCATGAAAATGCGGTAACACTTAGTGACGCATATCAAATTGAGCCTCTTTAAACCAGAAAGCATATGAAGTTTTCAAATCACACCTATCTCGGGGATAACTGTGAGAAAAATGGTAAGCGGCCTAAAAAATATTTTCTTTCAAAATTTCAAACACACCGTAAATCTGTTAGTTGAGGAAAAAGTTACAATCAAATGCTGTTGAAACAAGCATTTTGTATTGTTCTTATTAATAAATATTACTACATGTGTAACACCTCTTCAATTTAAATAATAAAAAATTAAAAGTTGAAGAAAATTTTACAATGTTGATACTTATCGGCCTAAAGGGTTATCATAAAAATGCGGTAACACTTAGTGACGCATATCAAATTGAGCCTCTTTAAACCAGAAAGCATATGAAGTTTTCAAATCACACCTATCTCGGGGTTAACTGTGAGAAAAATAGTTAGCGGCCTAAAAATTATTTTCTTTCAAAATTTCAAACACACCGTAAATCTGTTAGTTGAGGAAAAAGTTACAATTTAATGCTGTTGAAACAAACATTTTGTATTGTTCTTATTAATAAATATTGCTACATGTGTAATACCTCTTCTATTTAAATAATAAAAAAATAAAAGTTGAAGAAAATTTCACAATGTGATACTTATTGGCATAAAAAGTCATCATGAAAATGCGGTAACACTTAGTGACGCATATAAAATTGAGCCTCTTTAAACCAGAAACCATATCAAATTTTGAAATCACACCTATCTCGGGGTTAACTGTGAGAAAAATGGATAGCGGCGTAAAAAATATTTTCTTTCAAAATTTCAAACACACCGTAAATCTGTTAGTTGAGGAAAAATTACAATCAAATTCTGTTGAAACAAACATTTTGTATTGTTCTTATTAATAAATATTGCTACATGTGTAATACCTCTTCTATTTAAATAATAAAAAAATAAAAGTTGAAGAAAATTTCACAATGTTGATACTTATCGGCCTAAAGGGTTATCATAAAAATGCGGTAACACTTAGTGACGCATATCAAATTGAGCCTCTTTAAACCAGAAACCATATGAAGTTTTCAATTCACACCTATCTCGGGGTTAACTGTGAGAAAAATGGTTAGCGGCCTAAAAAAAGATTTTCTTACAAAATATCAAACACACCGTTAATCTGTTAGTTGAGGAAAAAGTTACAATCAAATGCTGTTGAAACAAGCATATTGTATTGTTCTTATTAAAAAATATTGCTGCATGTGTAATACACCTTCTATTTAAATAATAAAAAAATAAAAGTTGAAGAAAATTTCACAATGTGATACTTATTGGCATAAAAAGTCATCATGAAAATGCGGTAACACTTAGTGACGCATATCAAATTGAGCCCCTTTAAACCAGAAACCATATGAAGTTTTCAAATCACACCTATCTCGGGGTTAACTGTGAGAAAAATGGTTAGCGGCGTAAAAAATGATTTTCTTACAAAATATCAAACACACCGTAAATCTGTTAGTTGAGGAAAAAGTAACAATCAAATGCTGGTGGAACAAGCATTTTGTATTGTTCTTATTAATAAATATTGCTACATGTGTAATACCTCTTCTATTTAAATAATAAAAAAATAAAAGTTGAAGAAAATTTCACAATGTGATACTTATCGGCCTAAAGGGTTATCATAAAAATGCGGTAACACTTAGTGACGCATATCAAATTGAGCCTCTGCAAACCAGTAAGCATATGAAGTTTTCAAATCACACCTATCTCGGGGTTAACTGTGAGAAAAATGGTTAGCGGCGTAAAAAAAGATTTTCTTACAAAATATCAAACACACCGTAAATCTGTTAGTTGAGGAAAAATTTACAATCAAATGCTGTTAAAACAAGCATTTTGTATTGTTCTTATTAAAAAATATTGCTGCATGTGTAATACCTCTTCTATTTAAATAATAAAAAAATAAAAGTTGAAGAAAATTTCACAATGTGATACTTATTGGCATAAAAAGTCATCATGAAAATGCGGTAACACTTAGTGACGCATATCAAATTGAGCCTCTTTAAACCAGAAAGCATATGAAGTTTTCAAATCACACTTATCTCGGGGTTAACTGTGAGAAAAATAGTTAGCGGCCTAAAAATTATTTTCTTTCAAAATTTCAAACACACCGTAAATCTGTTAGTTGAGGAAAAAGTTACAATTTAATGCTGTTGAAACAAACATTTTGTATTGTTCTTATTAATAAATATTGCTACATGTGTAATACCTCTTCTATTTAAATAATAAAAAAATAAAAGTTGAAGAAAATTTCACAATGTGATACTTATTGGCATAAAAAGTCATCATGAAAATGCGGTAACACTTAGTGACGCATATCAAATTGAGCCTCTTTAAACCAGAAACCATATGAAGTTTTCAAATCACACCTATCTCGGGGTTAACTATGAGAAAAATGGTTAGCGGCGTAAAAAAAGATTTTCTTACAAAATATCAAACACACCGTTAATCTGTTAGTTGAGGAAAAAGTTACAATCAAATGCTGTTGAAACAAGCATTTTGTATTGTTCTTATTAAAAAATATTGCTGCATGTGTAATACCTCTTCTATTTAAAAAATAAAAAAATAAAAGTTGAAGAAAATTTCACAATGTGATACATATCGGCTTAGAAGTTTTTGATAAAAATGCGGTTACACTAAGTGACGCATATTAAATGCAGCCTTTTTAAACACAAACCTATCTCGATTTTATGACAAAAATGGTTACCGGCCTAAATAATTTATTTGTTTAAATTTCTGCACAACACACAACACAAATAAACAAATATTTCGATTGGTATAAAACCATTCAAAAACTCATTAAGACAAAAAGAAAATCATTTTTTTTATTTCTGTGTTGCAAGCGTCTGCGGTGACCGCTCACCATGAGGCGAACCGTAAGCTTGTTTGCCACCTTAGTGGTATTAAGAAATAACGTTATACGTATCGGCCTACAAGTAATTTTCATCAAAATTAAGTCTTTTTTTTTTGTTTTTTTTTCATTAGGGTCTTAAAGGAAGCTTTCTAATTTTGGTTAAAAAAAAAATTTTGATTGAAATATTCCTTTATTTTCTTCGTTTTTTTTTTTTTTCATTTCTTGTAATTTTTATCAATTTTACCACTGCTGTTATCGGAACATTAACTACCCATAAAGTAATGATTTCATTTATACACTTTGCATTGTTTGCCTTAATTTTTTGGCTTAAAACAAATATTTTGATTGAAATATGGTAACAATAATTATTTTTATTTTTTTATAAAATAACTTTTCATTGAGTTTTATTGAGTTTTTTTTTAATTTTTTTGTAATTTTAATCACATGTACCTCTAATGTTATCGGAACATTGACTAGTAATAATCTCAAGTAATGATTTTATTTATACACTTTGCATTGCTTGCCTTAATTAAATAATAACAATTCAATTTTATTCTAGATGTAGTTATTAAAATGTAATGTATGTAAGTTTGTCTTTTGAAATCGTCGGGTATTAAGTATGTTTATCTAAATTTTAAACAAGCGTTATTTGAGGCAATACGTAAATCTATTTATGTATTGTATCAAGGAACCATAAGGAAAAAAATACATTTTTTAATTCTCGTAGTTTTTCGTTAACAGATTTATTTTCTTTTAGTTCTTTGTAACTAAGTAAACATTTGAAATGTGTTTTTCGGAGGCACTTACTGCATTTAAAATTGTTTTCATCTTTTTTAATTCTAAAGATACAAAAAATACAAAGCTCTTTAATGTTATGACTTTTTATGCCAATAAGTATCACATTGTCAAATTTTCTTCAACTTTTAATTTTTTATTATTTAAATTGAAGAGGTGTTACACATGTAGTAATATTTATTAATAAGAACAATACAAAATGCTTGTTTCAACAGCATTTGATTGTAACTTTTTCCTCAACTAACAGATTTACGGTGTGTTTGAAATTTTGAAAGAAAATATTTATTAGGCCGCTTACCATTTTTCTCACAGTTATCCCCGAGATAGGTGTGATTTGAAAACTTCATATGGTTTCTGGTTTAAAGAGGCTCAATTTGATATGCGTCACTAAGTGTTAGCGCATTTTCATGATGACTTTTTATACCAATAAGTATCACATTGTGAAATTTTCTTCAACTTTTATTTTTTTATTATTTAAATAGAAGAGGTATTACACATGTAGCAATATTTATTAATAAGAACAATACAAAATGCTTGTTTCAATAGCATTTGATTGTAACTTTTTTCTCAAGTTACACATTAACGGTGTGTTTGATAATTTGAAAGAAAAAATTTTTTACGCCGCTAACCATTTTTCTCACAGTTATCCCCGAGATAGGTGTGATTTGAAAACTTCATATGCTTTCTGGTTTAAAGAGGCTCAATTTGATATGCGTCACTAAGTGTTACCGCATTTTTATGATAACCCTTTAGGCCGATAAATATCACATTGTGAAATTTTCTTCAACTTTTATTTTTTTATTATTTAAATAGACGAGGTATTACCATGTAGCAATATATATTAATAAGAACAATACAAAATGCTTGATTCAAGAGCCTTTGATTGTTACTTTTTCCTTAACCAACACATTAACGGTGTGTTTGAAATTTTGAAAGAAAATATTTTTTAGGCCGCTAACTATTTTTCTTACAGTTAACCCCGGGATAGGTGTGATTTGAAAACTTCATATGCTTTCTGGTTTAAAGAGGCTCAATTTGATATGCGTCACTAAGTGTTACCGCATTTTCATGATGACTTTTTATACCAATAAGTATCACATTGTGAAATTTTCTTCAACTTTTATTTTTTTATTATTTAAATAGAAGAGGTATTACACATGTAGCAATATTTATTAATAAGAACAATACAAAATGCTTGTTTCAATAGCATTTGATTGTAACTTTTTTCTCAAGTTACACATTAACGGTGTGTTTGATAATTTGAAAGAAAAAATTTTTTACGCCGCTAACCATTTTTCTCACAGTTAACCCCGAGATAGGTGTGATTTGAAAACTTCATATGGTTTCTGGTTTAAAGAGGCTCAATTTGATATGCGTCACTAAGTGTTACCGCATTTTCATGATGACTTTTTATGCCAATAAGTATCACATTGTGAAATTTACTTCAACTTTTAATTTTTTATTATTTAAATTGAAGAGGTTTTACACATGTAGTAATATTTATTAATAAGAACAATACAAAATGCTTGTTTCAACAGCATTTGATTGTAACTTTTTCCTCAACTAACAGATTTACGGTGTATTTGAAATTTTGAAAGAAAATAATTTTTAGGCCGCTAACCATTTTTCTCACAGTTATCCCCGAGATAGGTGTGATTTGAAAACTTCATATGCTTTCTGGTATAAAGAGGCTCAATTTGATATGCGTCACTAAGTGTTACCGCATTTTCATGATGACTTTTTATGCCAATAAGTATCACATTGTGAAATTTTCTTCAACTTTTAATTTTTTATTACTTAAATTGAAGAGGTGTTACACATGTAGTAATATTTATTAATAAGAACAATACAAAATGCTTGTTTCAACAGCCTTTGATTGTTACTTTTTCCTTAACCAACAGATTAACGGTGTGTTTGAAATTTTGAAAGAAAATAATTTTTAGGCCGCTAACCATTTTTCTCACAGTTAACCCCGAGATAGGTGTGATTTTAAAACTTCATATGCTTTCTGGTTTAAAGAGGCTCAATTTGATATGCGTCACTAAGTGTTACCGCATTTTTATGATAACCCTTTAGGCTGATAAATATCACATTGTGAAATTTTCTTCAACTTTTATTTTTTTATTATTTAAATAGACGAGGTATTACACATGTAGCAATATTTATTAATAAGAACAATACAAAATGCTTGATTCAACAGCCTTTGATTGTTACTTTTTCCTTAACCAACACATTAACGGTGTGTTTGAAATTTTGAAAGAAAATATTTTTAGGCCGCTAACTATTTTTCTTACAGTTAACCCCGAGATAGGTGTGAATTGAAAACTTTATATGGTTTCTGGTTTAAAGAGGCTTAATTTGATATGCGTCACTAAGTGTTACCGCATTTTCATGATGACTTTTTATGCCAATAAGTATCACATTGTGAAATTTACTTCAACTTTTAATTTTTTATTACTTAAATTGAAGAGGTGTTACACATGTAGTAATATTTATTAATAAGAACAATACAAAATGCTTGTTTCAACAGCATTTGATTGTAACTTTTTCCTCAACTAACAGATTTACGGTGTATTTGAAAATTTGAAAGAAAATAATTTTTAGGCCGCTAACCATTTTTCTCACAGTTATCCCCGAGATAGGTGTGATTTGAAAACTTCATATGCTTTCTGGTATAAAGAGGCTCAATTTGATATGCGTCACTAAGTGTTACCGCATTTTCATGATGACTTTTTATGCCAATAAGTATCACATTGTGAAATTTACTTCAACTTTTAATTTTTTATTATTTTAATTGAAGAGGTTTTACACATGTAGTAATATTTATTAATAAGAACAATATAAAATGCTTGTTTCAACAGCATTTGATTGTAACTTTTTCCTCAACTAACAGATTTACGGTGTATTTGAAATTTTGAAAGAAAATAATTTTTAGGCCGCTAACCATTTTTCTCACAGTTATCCCCGAGATAGGTGTGATTTGAAAACTGCATATGCTTTCTGGTATAAAGAGACTCAATTTGATATGCGTCACTAAGTGTTACCGCATTTTCATGATAACCCTTTAGGATGATAAATATCACATTGTGAAATTTTCTTCAACTTTTATTTTTTTATTTTTTAAATAGACGAGGTATTACACATGTAGCAATATTTATTAATAAGAACAATACAAAATGCTTGATTCAACAGCCTTTGATTGTTACTTTTTCCTTAACCAACCATAGGTGTGATTTGAAAACTTCATATTGTTTCTGGTTTAAAGAGGCTCAATTTGATATGCGTCACTAAGTGTTACCGCATTTTCATGATGACTTTTTATGCCAATAAGTATCACATTGTGAAATTTTCTTTTACTTTATTTTCTTATTATTTAAATTATATATATATTTGTTTAATTTTTGACCGGTTTCTCATTATTTTGGTCTATTTATTGTTATATCCGTTTAATTCAGTAAATTATTTGATTAAAATCCTTTACTTTTTAATTTGGTCGGATTATAAAAGGCCGCTAACTTAGGCCGCTAACTTCACACCGGTGTTTATAAACACATGTAAAAGTTATATTTTTATACAATAACCTTATAAACACGTGTAAAAGCCTTACTTTTATACAATCACCTTATAGACACATGTGAGAGATATATTTTTATGCAATCACCTTATAATCACATGTGAGAGTTTGATTTTTATAAATTCACCTACCTTATGAACATATGTCAGAGTTATATTTTTAAACAATCACCTGATAAACACATGTAAGAGTTATATTTGTGTACTGTCACCTAATAAACCCATGTGAGAGTTATTTTCTTTTTTTTACAAAATGACTTTATTAACGTATTTCATATCTTGCAAATATCTAATCAGTAACCATTTGCACGAGTAGTACCTGCAGTTATACCTATACTGTGTATTTTTCAAATGTCTTTTTTGTTATTGCGAATTTTGATAATTTACTGTTTTTTTTTTCCTTCCTTTTGTGAGGTCTTGAATATTTGTAGAGATTTCTACTATATTATATATTTCGGTAACATTCTTCTTTTATTAAAATGGTGTGTAGCTAATTGGACGCTCAACAGAAACGAAACTTCTTACGGTTTTCTTATATAGGTACGTATATTGGTGTAATCGTTCTTTTTGTTTTTCATTTTTTTTATTCCCGTTCCCGTATCGAAAGCATATGTGTACCGAATACGTGGCCGCATGAAAGCGACTGCGCTGTGATGGCGTCGCTTTCGTATCGTGATGATCAGTTTTTTTGTCTGAGCTAAATTGTTATCCCCAAAACTGCGTTAAGAAGATTAAAATTGTATTGTATGTTTGTTTAGATTAGAAGGGTACGTTGAAAACATTTACGCTGCTGTTGTTTCGTAAACAATGTTCGTAATGTTAATATCATTTGTACCTTTGCTTTACTTACATGCCCCATTTGTATGACGGCTAAGAGACGACACTCTGTCATCAGATCGTGCTTGTTACGGACGTCCCAGTGTCGTGAGGCGTTTGTGTGCGAACGACTCATTATAATGACAAAGACCGCGTCGACTCCGCGTTAACTAATCTTTGTTTAAACTGATTAACATCCGACATTCAGGACTTGTTTAATTAACAGATTTACATCGCAGCGGAATACTAAATTGTTCGCGGATTGAGTTTCAAATTTGTTAAGAAACGTATAAATAAGCGCTGTCCTATAAAAAAATCTTTTTATTGATACTCAACGCTTATTCTTGAGAATACAATACAAGTACAATACAAACAGACCTACAGACTCTCGCTGTTGTTCAGGAACAAATTTACCAAATTCCGAATTTGTGAGGCTTTTTTTTCATTTCGGACCTGCAAACCTACAAGTAAGGTTTCTTGTCAACTTTTTTATCAAAAACAGATCCAAAAGGTACGTGATATTTTACGTAGAGACAGAATTTCATGGGTACTTTTTAAGTCTCAGTTACACGTAGCGATATATAGCTGCTATTTTCAGCTTGCGATTACTAGCAGCTATAAATCGCCGCTACCTTGTGACCGTCTTGGCCTACTGTCGCTATGTTTTTAGTAGCTAAAAATTCATTCGATTGGTACCGTGTAGTCAAAATATCGTCAGTAAGCCGTCGACGTAATGAAAAAAATATACTGTTTAGTTGTGTGTTACTCAATCACGCTTCAACAAAAATTCAAAAGTTCTCACTGGAATAACTATGACTGAGCTTAAACGAACTATAGCTTGCTATAGCAAACTTATTAGTATAATTAAGTAGTTGACGTAATAATCCCACGCTGATAACCAAAGCGGTCGAAGCTGCTAGCAAAAGCTAGTTTTCTATTAATGACCAAAAATGTAAATACCTTAGAACTTCCCCATTTTTCCTTCGACCTGCAATTCTGCCATTCTGTCGCAAGACAACATATTAATACGTTTATAAACTATCACAACACTAAGAGAGAACTACTACAGAGTAAAGAGACATGAGCTCGCTGCCAAGAATTTCTCTAAGGACTACAGTATGGGGTTCTTCAAGAAAGATGTTATTAGAATTTTCAAGGGTCGGCAACGCGCAAGTGATATCCCCTGGTGTTGCAAGCGTTCATAGGGTACGGTGACCACCTACCATCGGGCGGACCATTAGCTTGTTTGCCACCTTAGTGGTGTAAAAAAAAATCAACCAGTTAGAAGTGGTTTTTGACTACTCGCGCTAATTCTAGTAACTCTCTTGTTACACGTAGCTATTTATCGTCCGACTATTTTTCGCAAGGTAAAAAATTTAACATGCTTAATTTTATAGCAGCTATAAATTTGGTCAGCGATTTTTAGCTCAGGAACGGTCACATGAAGCTAATTGTCGCTGGTGGAAAATAACAGCTATAAATCGCTACGTGTTACTGAGACTTTATCTTAATCAAGCGCATCGCAAAGGTACACTAGTTCTCAATAGATTGCGCAATACTAGCTTCACCAATCTTTTTACCCCACTAGTTGATATGAGCAATGTCGCGGTCGTCAGCTAGTGCAAATAACAACGGGTCGAGGTTGCCGTCGCGTCGCGTTCGATTTTATTGAAGTTACACTTGAGTTGCTCTACCCCATCTCAATCATCTTACGTACTACTTCTACACAGATAGAGTAGCGAGCGTTCGATAGAGTCGATAGAGTATATGTGGTGAGATGCTGAAGCATTTGTATCTTTGAAACTATGTATGTTGGACCGGTGATAACTTGAGGCCAATAGAATTTTGGACTTCAAATATGAGTAGGTTCGGTCAAGGGATACGAAGATATAGGACTATGTAGGTATTGCAAGAAGGAGAAAAATTATAAGGTAAGCAAATATGCCCGAATGGGGTATCAAATTGAAGGGCGTAACTTCGATGACCTTTTGTCGTATCTACTTTTAAGATTGTAATTATGGGTAAAAATAGAAATTGGCTAGGCCTTAGGTCGGGGCGATCCTTTCAGTTGTACCTGGATACAGGTGTTAAGGACTAAAGGTTGATTGATTAAATTTTTACATAATTGAACAAAAATCTTAAACTTATTCCCTAATTTGTTGAGTTATTGGTGCTCTGTGATAATTAAATGTTCGTTTTCTGTCCTCCTACATCAAGTCAATTTCTCGAAGCTTTTTGGGACGAGTTGCAATTTGCAGGCACTTTGGTAATTTTTAATAGAACCTTAAAACTTTCTTATCGTATCTTACTTATTTGTTTTCCAAAAATGAAGATTTATTAATAAAATGGAAATGGTAAAATATTTCCTAGTAATTTTCTAACAAACACTTATAATTAAATAACGTTTCGATGCGCAATTCAATTTCAGCTAAGTTTTCGTTTAATACATTGAGATAGTTCAATTATTTTCTTTTTTTTTCACAGATGTACTAATAACAAGGAGATAAATAAAAGTTTGAATCCGTAAAAATGTGTGTTTTTGAGAAAGAATTGTGTGTGTACTGTGGAAAACGTCGAACGTGTAAACACAAAAGTTTCATACGTTTTCAATGAGTGTACTAACAGAGCGCGCAGCGATGGAATATGGATGAGAACTGTTTGCGCCACCTGAAGGAACTGTGCTTTTAATATGGTTTCGCGATAAAATAAAAAAGATGTGAAATGTGGAATACGTCTTTAAATACAAGGAAACTGTCCATATTGACAACATTTTACCTTAGATTTTATAGCAAAATATAGATTTAATAAATCGAAGCGGTTATCGTACTTTTGTGATAGTTATTAATCGTTGTATATTGCACTTTTTGTTTATGATATTTAAATTTATTAGGTTAATAAATATTTTGATTATTAATTGTAAAAAATAAGTGGCAAAACTCGGTTGTGATGTGCATAGTGTATAAGTATCGTAAGTAAGGTCAAGGTCTTTTTTGTAAGTTTATTATTCGGAGGGGGCGTGTCTTTGATGCGCGTGCGCAGGCCGCGCGGTTATGGGGGGAGAGGGGTGTGCGGTGAATTGTCACGTGGTTTTTGGCACAGGCGCGGCGCGGCGCCGATAAGATGCGAGTGGGGCGTCCCGCGCTCCATAGCATCGCCGCTCTGCTGTTCGCCTGCATACTGTCCATCAGCTCTTACGTCGACGCAGCTGGTAAGTTACACTCTGATTTCGTTTTAATTTAAATTTAGTTGTATATGGGACCATTTTAGTCAGATGTGTGGTATAACTCCGAAAAAAGAATGCTCATTAGTGGCCTGCAAACTGAATTTTTAAATGGATTGTAAAATTTATTGTTTAACAGTTGAACTCAGGAAAATTTGTCTAGTCATATGGACTTAGACCCAGATTTTGTTCCGGTATAGCCAGAATCAACTTACCGTTGCCAAAATTTAGGGAAATTTCGGATTTATACCGCACATCCAGGCTTTTGCAGTAACAGATACCGCGCTTACAAGTTTATACGAGAATGCAGTGTCAACTTGTTTCAAATGTGTCACGTGTTATGTATTGGACAACTGTTAACAAATAAAATTTCTTATAATTACTAATAGATGATTAAAAACATATCACGTATTACAAACATATGCGTGGATGGATTAGCGCATCATTTAATCTGAGCATTATTATCTTTATTTTGTATCTTTAGTTTGTAAAATGATATAAGGAAAACTAATTATTCGTTTCATAAGAAGTATGTTTTTTATATTTATATAGTTTTAGTCTTGCAACTTTGGGTCCCTACGGTTTTTCCTTTGCAATGATTGTACTAATCAAAGTAAATTGGCTGTTGGCGTAATTACTGGCTATTGTTAATCAATAAAAATAGTATGAAGATTTTATGTAACAGAGAACTAACAAAGCTGGCGGTAATGAATATACCTTCAATCTTAGAATAAAAAAAATAATAAGTGGAGTACATTATATGTTATTTAGAAACTTATAATTACGTGTTATTTAATTATTTATGAGTCGTAAATGTCGTAATAATACTACAATTAACGCTATATAGAAGAGACTTAATTACTTATAAGGGCTGCTGTCAATTGTTTTGTAATTAGGAAAAAGGACATAAGTGTACGCACTTCCTACGTTTGTACGTTAGTCACAAATACGTTTTCCCTAACATTCTTGTGCTTTAACATTTCAAAATTGTACATTTCATTACAAGTGCAGGAAATAGAGGCAAGGGTTCGCAACAGTCGCAACTGGTTTTTAGAATTTATTTGCTCTATTAACAACATACAACGCCCCCATTTGACCGGCCAGTCATTTTCCTATATAATAAACACACAACCTCTGCTGTACCCAGCTAATAAAATTTTTCATAAAATATTTATTAAATCAATACTTTTTTAGTCGTTTAACTAAAATGAACAAGTGTGTAATCTTCAATTTTCCGAACGGAAAAATCTACGTAACATATCACTTTTAGAGGAAATGATTCAGTCTCTACAGACCACTAAAGTATTATAATACTCCATTGTTGTCCACTTAACTGCCCTTTCAAACTATTGTCATTTTGATAATATTTGCACCTTAATTACCCTATAGAGGTGGTGGGGTTGTAAGGAATGCAAAAAAACGAAACAAGAAAAGCTGTTAGTAAAGTAGAAGTTAGTTGGGATAGTAGAATGTCACATGAGTTGCGACAAGATTTCTTTATTCTTGAACCCTTACTTTCCACTTCTTACTTCGCTACAATTAGTGACATTCGTTCTTAGTTATTCAAAAGGTGAACTTCCCTTTGCTACCGTCATCTATTCCACTGATAACATTTCCTGATCCTTAATGATGTCTTTGATTTCTTCTCCTCCTTTTTGTTTTTCCGGTGAGATGGTATTTTATACATAATGTACAGTCGACAAAGTTTGTGATGTGCCACCATTGAAAACAAAATTAACACATTTGCAACTGTGCGCTCCCCGGATGCGCTGGCCCCACCCATGGAAAAAACCCGCATAAACGTATTACCGGCAGAAGTTCCAGTGCTCACGCCGCGCAGGCACCGTATTTTTCTTTTTATTTAAAAATAAATACTGCACACTCTAAATATTACGTTTGGTCGAACAATTACGGGGTGTAGCTTACACTGTGTGTTTACGGAATAATTTTCTTAAACTTTAATGTAACACCGCCAACTTGCCTGATTATACTTACAGACTTCATACATATTGCTACTGCATTCCTTCACGCATGTATATGTCTTAGTTAATTTTAGAGATACCTAATATTATTTAACTACAACTATCAAAAAAGAGAATTTAGCTGGTTTTGCGGAATACTTAGTGTTGTTTTATGTGTTGAATTGGTATAATGCTGACATTAGGCACAGACGGCGCCCAGCATTTACATAGTAGGGCGGCGCGGCTGCCGCGGCAATAAAACGTCGGCACGCAGCCATCTTTGAACAGCAATTAGTGAACCAGAGGATAAGACAACCCTACTCGTTTCGCTCAAACTACAGTTTTTGTGGTCCTTTTCTTGAAATTGTTACAACTGCCTTTCTTACCACTAGCTTTTTCCTGTGACTTCGTCCCCGTGGACTTCAGAAAAAAAAGGATTTAACCGTTCGTTATTTTGCCTATAAAAAACGTTCAAGCCCTATTTTAATATTATCTAAAAACATTAAAACACATGATCTTAATTTTATTCTAAATGCTGATACCAATTTTTTTGCATTCAGCTGCAAAGGTCACGGATTTCCATACCCACTTCCAAGCCATGAAAAATAATCTATATCTATGACATAATCTACGAAAAATGATATCCTCTTATCATGAAATATTGTCTATGCTTTGGATAATGTAAAGAAAGTAAGAATCTCCGTAGCGCGAAGGAAAGTGTGATTATCTGAACGATATTTCAACGTGATCCATATCCGCTATTAAAGAGCGCTGAGCGGAACCTGAGATATAATGCAATATTTTGTAACACGACTTTATGACGGGATAAATATTATAATTCAACTGACAATTTTTATGTCTAGCGCTATTAATGTGACTAAGATATTGTGAGAAATTTGCACTTGCAGCCGAAAAAAGAAACAGTAAACTGTCTGAAGTTATTCAATTCTTATGATTTTCTTTATTGACTAGTGTTCCGCCCTGACTTTGTACGGGTTGAATAAATATTGAGCGCGCAAACGTTGTTTTGCCTTTGCAAAAACGACTGGCTGGCCACCTACTGTCAAAGGGTTGTACTAATTAAGACTTTCTAGGCGTGTGCACAACAACTTACAAAATTTTCTTTACAATCGGATTCAGAGAAATTGTTTTAGCTGTTTTCAAGTGATCCTGCGTCTACTTTTAGCAATGGATTTTTATTTATATCTTAGCTATTATATAAATTAATATATATGACAATATTTTCTTAGTTGTTTAGAATGACAGCTATAACAAGTTGAAATAACATTGTAAAGTATTGATTCGTTTATTTAATTATCTATCTATAAAATAAAGTTATTTTTAATAAACGTTTTGTTTCATAAAGAAGCTCTCTTCTGTATTTTATGAAATATCATCGTTATGTAAATGACATACAAATTATTATCACTTTTATATTATTAGTATTAGTCAAGGTTACTAAGGTCATATGTTAGAATTATGTGAAAAATTGTACTGGCAGCATTATTCGTTGCGAACTGTCAGAAGCTAAGCCCTGGCTTATCCAGAGCGCTGCGAAGACGTTAATAAGGCTCGTGATAAACCGACATCCCTCTTGTTTCTGTTTACTTACCTGGCTGGTTTATTTATTCGCCTGTTGCCACCAGGAATCCTAGATTATTTTACTTTATGTTGTCATAAGGCAAGAATTTACATAATATTAGTATCAAGCTAACTTCAACACAATGTTACTCGCATGTACTAGCTATAAACATAGATTTCACTTTTAGTGGTTGATAGGTATGTGCATGGAATTTAAATATATACCTGAAATATTTTCTACAATCTTTATTTTATTGCAATGGAATTGCACCAACAAAAATATTTTTCTATATACATTTATGTTTATGATTGCGAAATTTATTTATTAAAAATTACAAAAAAAAATTAATTTAAAAATAGTAAAACGACCAGTACGCTTGTGAAGCCAAAGTCTACGAAAACAAACATATTACCATTTGCACTTCTCATAGTATTCTTATGCTAAATTACTTTAAAGATTTTTATGAATCATAGCTAAGAATAAAGTCAGCTTCTTCAAATATAAATAAACTAAAACAAAATTGGTTCATTTGTTTGGGCGCTACGATGCCACAGGCAGATACATACGTTAAACTTATAACACCCTTTTGTTATCGTTAGGGGTTGAAAAATACATGCAAATACCAACCCTATTTACAATAGTTAGTGGACGCGCAACAGAAGCGATGCTACAGAAGTGTGTGTGTAGCGAAAATAAAACAGATAAACTAAAGTTAAAAGAACTGATCAAAATTATAATGAACTACCATGTACCATAAGATACCAACTATGGGTTTGAGTATGCTTGTAGAAGAAACTAAATTAATAGAAATTGGCAAATTATCTTGTCTTTCACTATTGATGCATTTTAAAATGCCTTGTAAGCACTTTGTGTGAGGGGGTTGCTACTATTTGTACGCTGTTTGCGTAAAGATTATTTAGCTCGATAACATTTCACATAAGAATTCAATTTATTCGAAAATATTTTTAAAAAATATCTTGGAATGAAAAAAAAAGTATACTCTTGACAAGGTACGTCACCGTTGTTCCAATCAATCGTAACCTCGCCCTTGTCGATATATCAATCATGGCGACAAATCCGTGTGCCAGCGTTGTCCACAACGACACAGGTAATAAATTCTCTCTTGTGATTTGTCGTGAACACATCAATTTGGAAACGGTATTGTTGTATTTAACTTTTTCGTTATTTAGGCAGTTATAGTGGTTCGGTATTTGCTTTCACTTTACTTTCAGTTTGTTAATATTGTAAAATAGATTGTGTTATTGCGTGCTTGTTTAGATTGTTTATTTATTTAGATTGTTTTACCTCAAACTGATATAATTTTGTAAATTAGATTTGTCTTTGCAAACCACTGATTATTGTGTTGGTATTTTATGTGTGGGCTTTCTCACTGAGCTTGAGAATCATCATATTGGCTTATTTTGGTTCACTGCGGAACAGAAGCCTCCATGGCGCGTCACTCCTCGCGGTCCTCCGCCTTCCACATCTAACTACTACCAGCCGTACTCTTAAGGTCGTTGCTCCATCGAACTGGAGGGCGTACCATTATTTGCTTTACGAAACACGGTTTCCACTCTAGGACACGTCTGCTCCTTCGTCCGTTGGTTCTCTGATAGACGTGGTCAGCGCAATGCCACTTCAGGTTACGGATTCTGCGAGCTACGTCGTTAAATTTCAGTTATCTTCCTGATGTTCTTTTTTCGGAGCATAGCTTGTTCCATCGTGCGCTGGGCCACTTTAAGCTTGTGGAATAGCCCCGCTGAAAGTGTCCAGGTTTCGGCATGGTAGGTAATGACATGTAGGACGCACTGGTTAAAGGTCTTTCTCGTCAGTCTCTGCGGTATTGACGACGAGAAGAGTTGACGAAGCTTGCCGAACGCTGCCCACCTTAGCAGGACTGTCCTATCGGCTTCCTTCTGGAAGTTATTTCGGCTAAGTAGGACTGTCTGTCCCAGGAGACATAATCCTGGACCACCTCGAGTTAAGTAGTAATGTATATTGGCTTTGGCACTGCGTGTTGGTTGAACATGACTTTTGTCTTTTACAAATTCATGCCACGGCCCTTGAGGACCAAGCTCCCAAGAGCTTCAGAATCTTAGTAAATTAATTAGGTATGTGTGTTGTAAACTTTCTTTTAGGCACATGTCAGCAGATATATGATTTAACTTCCGTGAAATAGCCTTTTACCATAATTTCGTTAAATCTGCCTCAGCTTGCAATTTTTAAGAATTTTCCGAAATAAAAAGTACCTTGTCTAAATCACTTCTTGCCCAGCCTTCTCACTTCCTGTTAATAAAAATCGGTTCAGCAGTTTCAACAATTAGCCCGGACCAACACACTCAGATATAACAGAAAAGTTTTTCGATATTGTATAGTGTGCAAATAACCAAATTATTTTTGCTATATGGTATGAATTGCCATTTTAAGAGGAACCTCTTGCATTAAAGGAGGGATGCCTTATGCATCGTTATTTTATGAAGTATTTAAAAAAAATACTGTATTTATTACATGATAAATTGTTTTGGGACATATTTTGTGAACCAACGGCCGTGCAAAAGGTATATCACTACGTAAGCAACGATTCGTAAAACGCCAAAAGTCACACGCAATCCAACAATCAGAGAATTAATTGTATTTACCTATTGAGAGTTTTATGGAGCAAAGAGAAACGTATAAATTGTTAGGATATTTAGTTAGAATATACATACAAATTTGTCCATATAGAAATGTACGCCATTTATTCGATGGAAATGAAACTTGGGTGAATTGTCGTCCCGAACGCGAAAGTTACAACCATTTTACGATAGTTGTAAGTTGCTTTCACGTATTATTGTATTTTATATAATTACAAATAGTTTGAGGAGCACGTGGCCCAGTTTCGGAAACGATAAGCGAAGTTGAGCTACTTTGTGGGTGGTCAACCATTGGATGGGTGACCGCTCTAGTGGCACATTTATCAGAGCTTCCTGCTTTGGAGGGTCAGCACTAGCTGTTGTCATGCAACAGCAATAGTCAAGCTAAGTTAAAAAGTCTTTCGGCGCCTGAAAAACTCTGTCGGTCGAGTATATCTACCTCGATAACATCAGCTAATTCGCATTGGGCTAGCATGGCGGATTCTAGCCTAAGCCTACTATCTCAAAATAGATATTTGACCCTATAGTAAGTTCATGGAATGAATGCAGAAGGGAAGGATGTATAATAATAAATATTTTTGGACATTACACACAGCGCCGTCTGGTCTCCAACTAAGCAAAGCTTGTGAAATACATATTTATAGTTTTTCTTTGTGTATTTACTTATTATACATAGAAAACACCCACTTTTCAGACAAACTCAAATATAAATGTTTGGCTTCTGCAGGAATCGAACCTACGCACCTCGATTCAACAGTCAGGTTATTATCCACTGAGCTACGGAGCTTCAAGTGAAGGCTAACGCGAAAAAAATCTATTTTAAATATTTTGTTTTAATAACATACCTAACTACCAACTGATATTGTCTGTAAGGACAAGATTTTTTTAAATGACCGACAACTTTTCATGAAGTTTGTCGTGAAACTCGCTTGTCTTTTAATTGGTGTTCTTGTTCGCTGATCGCTAATCTTTTATTAGTCGATTTGTTCGCAATTTTTGGTCGCTTGCGTTTTATAATTTTAAGTAATTTGAGATTGGATTTTTAATTTATTTTGTGTGTCGACAAAAGTCACGTTAAGATATTGCTGAATTTTTATAAAATAAATTTTACTTACTACTGTTCGTGTTAAGACACTGATTAATGATAAGTAATTTTTTACCATGTGTATATAAACATAAATAAATGGTTATTCCACTTTAATAATATTATACACACTGTACGGTACCTGAATATTCACGGCGTACTTATAAATATATATGCAACATGCAACGACGGCATTATTCGCGCAGTACCGACTTCGGCCGACTTTTTTCAGTAACTCTAATTTGTGTACCTGTTGTTCATTTTTTTTGGTCAATATTAACATTTACGAGAACTAAGTATCTAATTTTTTTAATAAACAAAAAAGAAATATATGTAAGCAGTTCATATATTCAATAAACAAATAGGACATATACGTAACAGGTACATATAATTCCCCGTGCGGGAACGAACCTATACCCGTCGATTCAGCAGGCAGGCAGGTCATAAACGCTGAGCCACGGAGCCGCCATAGTATTTACTTCGTACTTTTGTCTAATTTCTCCAAATCGTTAAAGTAATAATGAAAGGTAGTTTAAATGGTTCGAAAAGTAAATAAAATTGACGATATTTAACATACATGTAAAATGCAGTAATAAACGTCAATATAAAAAAAATGCTTCTTACGCGTATGTCAAAAAGAGTCTAAGCCTATTTTTTCTAAAAGGCCTATCACCTTGTAGTGGGGACTTACAAACAATATCTGGAGCAGTCAATATTGAGCCGTGCAATTGTTAGATGCGTTATAGTGTAAACCGTAAAATTGGCTTACATACACACACGTGGCTATTGAGGTGGCTTCACGGAAAATTGCCGCAAGGATCCGTCTCTCAAGAATTAAAAGAACTTGAGACTGAACACCTCTTACACATTTCCACTGTTGAGGCACGGCTTATCCTCACCGAGGGTGATTGGGCCATTGTCCACCCGAGGCTGTGCAGGTTTTATCACGATGTTTTTTTTCACCGCTAAGCCAGTGGTGTAAAAAATCAATTTACTTGAGAAACTAAGGAAAAGACTGGTACATGCAAGGCTCGAACCTAAGCCACTAAGGACGCAAGGAGAAATCGAAACCCCTGGGCCGTCACTGACTACGTGACAGAAAACTTGAGTATACACAAGAACGATGCAATATGTAACTAAGCGTACGTGAGTAGTGCAGCTACATCTGAACTCACTGAGATTCGTATTGCAATACAGGAAATAAATTTAAGGTTTTAAGTAGTACTAAGGCTATGCTCTACCAACGTTGTAAACTAATAGTACTTAGAATTTTGATAGTTTCTTTGCCAAAACATTTAAAAAAGGAGTGAAAAGGAGTCAGTTTAGAATTATTTTTTATGGAACAAAAGTTCATTAATCGTGTTTCACGTTTGTCAGGGTTTGAGCCATATCCCGAAAAATACAATCATTAAATTTAAGTCTGACCAAATAGGCGGATCCGAAGAAATCCTTGCCAAAAAAATTATTAAAATTAATTTAGGTGGCATAGCCTCTTTAAGTTAAGTTAGTTTAATATTTTACCTTAGTTTACGAAAGAAAATAATTTTGGCAAATAAGTAAGAGGTATACAAAATGCGCAAATATTTAGATATCAAATCGAATATTTATTTCTCCGCTGTGAATATTCATATTATCGTATAAGGCGTATGATATACAGAGTGTATGTCACGTACAGAGGCAGCCTGTAAAGAAACTCGTCGGAGTGTGAACTCCCCAAGCGAGGCGCTACATTTCAGGCCTCGTATGCTGAATGTTGTACGTGATTTTTTCACCATATTAAATGCATATCTTGCCAAAAATAGCTATGACTTTTTGGCAACTTTTTCAAACTTAGCTACTTTATAACTAACTTTATAGTATATATATACTGTTAACTTTACAGTACCTCTTGTTTTTTTTTCTCGTATTTTTTTGTCAATAACCTTGTGTTGTTAATGTGAAACGCGAGTTTGACAAAATTTTCCTAAATCTTATAATTACTTTTTTAGTATAGTTGTTCGTGTAGTCTTCTTTTTTATGTGGAAAAAATATACATATAATTGCCTCTGTTTTACTTTCACATAATACGTATGATTTTTATTTTATTGTGATAGATATAAGCTGGAGATATAAAATTATCTTATGGTGGCGGCGCTAGTAGTACATAAGGATTTTGCTTAATTTATTTTCTAAGAAGGTAAAATGAGGGTCGAAGTTGGTATAGAATTTAGGCATTTAAAAAAAAAATTTGGCCCTAAGGTTGAAAATTCTCGGAAAATCAGGGTATGGAGGTTTGCATGGGAATTATGATAGTTTTGTAGGTAAAAACCATAAACAAACTTTCTTTTCTATTAATGTCCAAGCGAAAGAATTCACAGGAATAAGCATAAGAATATTATGTCTTATATGTCATTGTTATCGAATAAATAATATTTTAACTATCGAATAATTTTGTTGTTAAAGTAAGTTCGACTTATTTTAATAGTTTTTGTAATATTCAAGTCACTGGTTTTGTCTAGTTCCGGTTTTGGTCAAAGCTTTCTCGTAGTTTAACAAATAATTAGTAAACTCCCACACAAGCTATTCGTTTAGCGTCAAGCTATAAAGGCCAATAGCTCATTACATTTTGTTTAACGGTGGCGACCGGCCCTTTCATATCGTCTATCAGTTCCGTCACGCGACGCCATGTTCGTATATGACGTCGACATAATTACCACTTGCATAGCTAGTTATTCCAGCTTGATTATACTTAATGTCATGTCGTAAATAGGCAGAAATTGTGAAGGTACTTTCGAAAATAGTAAAAGGCAATTTATGGTGAGACCCCTTGCAGCGAGCCAAATCAGTTTATCCATTTATGTGTTGTTAAGTCACGTAACAAAAATTCAAAATATCGTCAAAAACTTTACATTTGTAATACCTTCGCATACTAATACCTTTAGGAGGGTCAGGATATTTATGTGTATACTTATTTGGTAAATAACAAAATAAGAAAAAAATAATAAAGAAATGGAATAATGTAGAATCTGCGTATGCGATGACAAAAAAAATACTGTAATAAAAATGTAAATGACAAGGCTAAAAAATTAATCTTAGAACGATAAAAATCGAATAAAAGATTTTAAGTCGCGCTTAAAATAACAAGATTTATGTCAATTTTTAAAGCATTAATAATTAAAGATAAATAGCACCAAAGGTTACAAGAAATCCGAATCACGTGCTATTTTAAATCGAGTCTGTATATTAAAACTCGCCCAGTTGCGGAGGGCGGCGGAATACAAACGGTTTTGTTAAGCAAATTACTTAAAAATTACATTAACATTGTGACATTAATACTGCGTGTGAGTTTATTCCTTCACGTGTAATCCTAAATCAGGGATAGTTGAAAGGATGAGAAAAAATAAATGCTACGTTTTTATCCCGGAAAATTGAAACTTTTCCGCGGCAATAACTTAAACCGAATTTTATTCGGACGAACTGATATATGTTAATATTTATATTTACATACATCCTGCTATAGCACTTTCGTAGTATTATCAAGGAGTTGCCCTGGAAATCCCACGCCGGAGCCGCGGTAAAAAGCTAGTGATTTCTACTTAGATGGTTTCGATTTTAATATATTAATGTATCTTTGGTGTCAGTAATAGAGTTCCAATTCACAGTTTTCCACACAATTTACCAATTTCTATTCTATATCTAATCTTACATGTTTAAATCAATAAAATTATAAATTCCGGATCTCGCGCTAATAAACAATGCTTTTCACTCGTTTTATTTATACTTACATATTTCTCACTTAAAATATACAAGCAAATAAAATAACTTTTTTTAGAGGAAAGAAATAAAAAAGAAACAAAATAACTTAGCTGTTCAGCGTTAGGATAATGAGTTGGGCGCGCGTTGAGTAAAATTGAAACCAGGTTACATCAATAAACCGTTTGTATTCCGCCGCCCTCCGCAACTGGGCGGGTTTTAATTTACAGACTCGATTTAAAATAGCACGTGATTCGGATTTCTTGTAACCTTTGGTGCTATTTATCTTTAATTATTAATGCTTTAAAATTTGACATAAATCTTGTTATATTAAGCGTGACTGAAAATCTTTTATTCGATTTTTATCGTTCTAAGATTAATTTTTTAGCCTTGTCATTTACATTTTTATTACAGTACTTTTTTTCATCGCATTCGCAGATTCTACATTATTCCATTTGTTTATTATTTTTTTCTTATTTTGTTATTTACCAAATAAGTATACACATAAATATCCAGACCCTTCTAAAGGTATTAGTATGCGTAGGTATTACAAATGTGAAGTTTTTGACGATATTTTGAATTTTTGTTACGTCACTTAACAACACATAAATGGATAAACTGATTTGGCTCGTTGCAAGGGTAGTCTCACCGTAAATTGCCTTTTACTATTTTCGAAAGTACCTTCACAATTTAATTAGTCATTTCTTACAGCACTACAAACAAACACTTCACACTAGTATTAAGCTACTTACTACTTAAGTTCAGTATGGCAGCTATTTAATTGTCATAATTCGCATTATTTATTATTCTTGTGGCTATTTTCCCTGCCATCCGAAAACTGACATTTCCACCTTTTCTCATTTCTCATACAAAATGCATGGCACATTTAATACAACCCAAAGACAGACAGGTAGAAGCCTACTGGCAGCTCCCTCTTGCCTCCACAAAACTTCTCCCTAATTGAAGAAACCCGATCCGTTACTTTTTACCTTTTCCATTGAAACTTCATGAAATTTTTTACTAAACCACAGTAAAGTGATCTCTTTCCATCCTTAAATTCCATTCTTTGCACGGAGTAGTCAGGGCATATTTTATGATGGACGTACATTCTTTTTTTATTACACTTTTGCTGATCCAACCTACGCGCAAAGTAAAGCGCTCCAAAAAGCTTCTTTTAAGGAATTTCTTATTGGTAAATTTATTATTAAAGGCCTATTCACTCTTGTTTATTCTAAAATATGCAATTTAATAATAATTTTACAAAAAAAGCCTTTTAAAGTTACGTGTGTTTTGTTGTACAAATGTTTTACACAAAAAATCAATGTAACCCTTGTTTACATACCTTTTGGTTATTTATTAGTTATATCTGATTTTAAATTTAAATCTCATATTTTGTTAGCATGAATTGTTTGCCGCTGATTTGAGTGTTGCTGCCCGTGTAGCTCTTCTAGTATTAAAATTTCGCTCTGCGTGATTTTGTGGCGATCGTTTTAGCTTAAATTATACTCTAGTACCTAAGGACCGCGCTTTGCTCGTTTTTTTTAACAACGCCATCTATTGTATTACTGTGTCGATAAAAAAAATAGTATTACTAATCGCCAACAGATGTCAGGAAGTTTTTTTTTTTCAGTTCATCATTGTCTAAAAACACGGATAAAACGACGTTTTCTCAAAATGAAACCTAGCTAGATCGATTTATTGCCGTCGAAACCCCCTGCGTACTAAATTACATGAAAATCGTTGGAAATGTTTCCGAGATTCAGATTATATATCTATATATATGTTGTATATCTATATATACAAGAATTGCTCGTTTAAAGGTATCAGATTCAAATTAAGGTACTTAGTTTTAATACTTTTACAGTCACAGTTTACTTTTCATTTTAGTTACAGTGCTTATTGCTAAAAACATTGTCACCTTTTTAGTAAGTAGGTACAGTTATGTGGAGGAAAACAATGAATACAGTAACAACTTCTTTTTTACAAAAATTATAATATTGCTGTGGAAGTCGTATAAAATAAAAAAAAGTTAACTTAAAGCTATCTTTATAGATATAAATATATATGTATATGAATTTTGTCGATTCGGTATTTCGTTTTGTTTTATCCTGCTTATATTATAAATTTGAAAGTTTGGATTTTTAGATGTTTGTTACTCAATCACGCTTTAACCACTGGACGGATCGTGATAAAACTTGGCATAGTAGGGGATTGAGGGCGGGTGGTGCCGCTGGCAAAATTTAGTTGTTTATATTATACGATGAAGGTATCTTTAGATTGTCATAACGCCCAAGGGAATATGAGCGATGTAGAAGAGAATGTGAAACGGCCTTTGAGTCGATAGAAACTTGTATAAGGCTGTATTAAAATCAAAGTACTTAGAACGCGCCCCGTCTAGCTAAGTACTCAAGTCCGACAGCGGTCCTTTATCGACTTTCACTCTAACTATTAATTTTAGCATTTGTAGAGCAATGTCCATTTTATTAGGGTTGTGTTCGGAGATTCGAATATTACTGTAACGTAAAAACCTAAGATCTGAAGTATCTATCTCTGAAATCACTTAACTCATTTAACAAATTTTTGAGCTATGTGGGAATAGCCAAGTCATATGTATAAGTTGAAAAATGAATTCGTTGAAAAAACAGATCAGGGAGCCGATTCTCACGTGATCGCATTGATCACGAATTCGATGTAAAGTACGAATTAGAACTTTTCTTGAAAGAAAATTAATTTAGCTATTCTAATAATATCGAATCTGACATTTCTCGAACGCAAACCGCTCGAACTGCTTCGAGTGGTCTGGGCCGTTCGAGACTACATCTTGCATTTGAACCAGGACAATTTCGTTCAAAATGATTGGGTTCTAACCATTAATTCTACTCTTAGCGTAAATTATATGTTCTGAATTCACAAGTAAATGTCCAAAATATAGGTGAGATAATTTAAAGGGCGGAAAACAAGTCTTTTATTAGCAAATATGATCATTATTTAGCCTCTTTTCCTTTCAAATCAAATCAAATAGCTTTTTATTCAAGTAGGACTTTAAAAACACTTTCTAATTTCTAATTTTAAATCTATATCCTCCATATATTCGGAGATTTTGTAATACCCTTTTTTAACCCGCGACGAAAAAAGAGAGGTGTTATAAGTTTGACCGCTATGTGCATGTGTGTGTGTTTCTGTGTATCTGTCTGTGGCACCGTAGCTCTCAAACGGGTGAAGCGATTTGAATTTTTTATTTTTTTTATTGAAAGCAGGTATTCTAGCCATAGTTCATAAAACATGTCTTTTATCACAATCATACCAGATTACGTAATCACCAAAACACGCTATTTGATGTAGTGTCTAAATATACCCCTAAAAACACTTAAAAATGTAAACTCGTATACGAAACAAACCTAAACTCACGACTATTACTTATCACATACAATTAAAAACACTAGTGGCCGCTCTCCTGCATTACCGGGTAGGCTGCCGATAAACCGTGTCAAACAATAACATAAGCCCGAAGGCATATCATAGGTATAACTGTACTTATCGTAACTTCTTTTGTAAATAAGTTAAAAAAATTAAAATTAAAATTAAAATAAATAAATAGAATAGATGGCATGATAAGGTTAGCTCGTTAAAATAGAGCTATAATATCGGGGTACCGCTAAAGCTTAAAGCAATAACTAAATAGCTAAAATAGGCAGATTGCAAACTCATAGCACTCCCAGACTTAAAAATTTATCACGCAGTGTAATTAGATTTGCAACAAAAATTTGATCGTATCAAAGCGAGTTGGTCGGAAATGCTAGTAAATTAATAGATAGTCAATAAAATGCGGGGTCTGACTTCCTTAAACGGTACCCCGCCGCGACATTTTAGCGTCACTTAAACGAGCAAACCTTATCGTGCCATCCATCAATTTCTATGATTAAAATACACTTCAGTATTACTCAATCGAATCTGATCGCTTAACGATACGTATTATTTTTGACTTTTAAAATGGTTGTTTTTCTTTTTTCCGTTGGGGTTTTTTTAAATTTTGAATAGACACTTTTTGTTTTAAAATAGTTTTGAAGGGGTTTCAAATGTAAATTTTGAATGTCTACGTTAAATATTGCTTTAAACATTTTGTAGTGACCAAAATCTTTTTTAATATATAGAGAGGGGTATATTAATATGGGCGTTTTTAAAAACGCTCTAAAACTGAGAAATGGAACTAGTCCTACGTCATCCAAATTAATAAGATAATATTTAATATTTAGGTAAAATGTGCTGCTAGTTGTAAGATTTGACTTTTTACCCGACTGGCGAATGAAGATAATGTTTTCCAAGCGTGTGCAGTCTAAACGGTTTGAAGGATTTTATGATATAAAATATAAAGAACCGCGAAAAAAAAATTAAATCTATATCAATTATTACTTATTATTTCTTATCTTCTCTTTGTTGTTTTTTATCGCAGTCGGGTTTTGTGTTAATATTTATTTATCACACTGTAATAAGCAATCGCAACACTATCTAAATAAACTATGTAAGAAGATTTGTTGATTTTTGTACCCTGTAGACTAAAATTAACCACACCAAGAGGGGAACAAACAATCTAATGGTAACACCATCTGCAAAAGCTTTTGCTGTCCTTTATTAATATTCTAATCTGTCAGTTTTTAAACAATCAAATTTATGGAATCACTTTTGCCTCGGCGCTGGTTTTCTGTAAAGAAATGCAGCACAAATGTTTTCGCTTTTTCTTTTTTCACTAAAAACTCCTTTGAATCCCGCCGGCTTTGTTATTTGATCATTGTTCCTTTTTGTTTATTTTTAACATTTTTGTCCGCCGCCGCGGCGTCCATTCATTAGTGGCACTCGGAGGACGGTGTCATACAGTCTTTGTAGCCCGCAAATGGTGAGTGTTTGAGTTTTCGTCAGGTTTTGTGTAACTTTTTCAGCATCTTTTTTAATATTTAACTGTAAATTACTGTTCTTTTTCAAAGTTTTGAAAAGTAATTTTCATTTAATTGCTTCTAGGGACCTGTACAGTTCTTCCCATCCTTTTAGCCATTTTACTCCTTTAATTTATTTGCTTTTTGGGACCCGTACCTTTTTGCACATCTTTATCGCCATTTTACACCCATTATACAATTTTTTTATTTATTATAATACTAATTCTGTTATCAGCGTAGGACTCTTACAGAAACTTTGCAATAGCAAGCTATAGCTATAGTTTGTCCGCGTGGAATTCAGTTACTTATTCCTGTTGTAACTTTTAAATTTCGGGATGATAGCCTATGTCCTTCTCCGTCTCTTTAACTATTCCTATAAGTTTACTGTAAGTGCTTTTTTGATCTCAGTCTTCTTTCTACACGTTTTCACACGATGACGGTCTCTTAACGTTCCTTACGATGTACATCCTGTGACCAACTAACTAATAAACTTTTAAATTTCGGGATTATAGCCTATGTCCTTCTCCGTCTCTTTAACTATTCCTATAAGTTTACTGTAAGTGCTTTTTTGATCTCAGTCTTCTTTCTACACGTTTTCACACGATGACGGTCTCTTAAAGTTCCTTACGATGTACATCCTGCGACCAACTAACTAATGCTGTCTGAACGGTAGACTTTAACCAGCACCACCCAAAAAATTACCCTTGTGAAATATCGCATCGCATCCATCGCGCAGATAAAATTACAACTACTTCGGTTTTTTGGATGCAAATTAATAACAATGACTGTAAGATTGTTAGATCAGTGGCCAAATTATTTAATAAGCCAGTGTTATTTTTTTAGAAAAATCGCAACCTATAACTTACTTTTCTATTAGAGATAACACGACGTTAAAATTAAGTAAGTAATTAAGCTTTGAGAATTTAGAAGTAACATGCAAATAAATGTGTCGCATGTAAGATGTAAAATGTTGTTTATGTCTAACAAAATAACACGTTCTTGCTTGGTGTAGCATTTGATTTTGTACTTCTTGCAGCGCTGTAAACTTTGTATTATTTTTTAAGGCCTGGTTACATAGTGCAAGTCGGCGTGCGAGTTGACTAGACGAGCTTCTGCAGTGCGCGTCGCACTGTCAGTGTCATGTACGAGTTGTTCAGTAGCTAGTATACGAGTTACAACATGTTTTGCAATGTATTTTTGTAACAGATTCTATTGTGGTTTAAATATAATACGACTCGTGTATATTTGAGTCTCTCGAGCAGTACCTTAATATTTACTTGCATGTATCATGCACGACAGCTGTCATTATGCGACGGAGCGAGACAATTCGGGCTACTGTCATGCAAGTACACTGTGGCAGTAGCTTTCTACTATCAGGGCAGCGGCTCGACCTGTGTAACCAGGCCGTATCATCAATATATTTAACCGCGTCTATATGTATTTATACGCTTAGAATTATTTAGTTTTTAGAGCTGTGTGTCCTAAATTGTTACGTGTAATTGAATGGTATCATCTTGTAATTGATACCCCTAAAAATAGGACATCTAAATTTTACCTCCAGACGTCACTTGACCGGCCAGCCTGTATACATACTAGATTATTTATGTTTTTTTTTATGACTATATGATATTGTTATAATGTTTATAGTGTTAAGTAATATGGTTATGTAGTTTTAAGTAAAATCACAAAAGTACGACAACCGCTCGCGATCTTAAATCGCAATGTTGTCGAACAGACGAAGACGCAGAAGAAACGGATCCGCCCCCAGAGATCGTAACTCAAGAGACACCGCCCGCAGTGTCCACTGCCGCCGCTGCTTACAATACTACCTTCGTATTTATACGTTACTTGACACGTAAGTATTTGCAGTGCGGTCGATACATTGACTTTTCTATTTCAGGTTGCACATCCGATGGGACGCTGTTAATGGACGAATAACCGTGAGAGCTTCTGTAGTGGGTAGCAGTTATGCGAATAAAATGTTAATAGGGCAACAATAGATTTGCTGAGAGATTTATAGATCGGAACATCTTAAAAAACCACCATGCAATTAACGCTTCGTATCGTCAGACTAGTGAATTGAAAACTGAAACTGGACTTTTATATAAACTTGGTAAAGTAATTATGCTGATGATAAGCACATCCAATTAATTATTTATGTTTCCGTTCCTTTGAGTATTTTAGCGTTCCATTAATCAAGAATGTTTATTGATGTATCGTTTTATGAATTTATATTGAAATCGTATGTCTAGACAATTTAATATTATTAATATTGTCCTGAATTTATTATTAATTATGGTTTTGATTGTGTGTGTGTCCAGATCCTCCAGAGATAACTATTCGGCCGCGCAACCTCCAAGTCCGTGCGAACGGCATCGCTGCTTTCTACTGCGCCGCGCGTGGAGACCCCGTTCCTAACATACAGTGGCGCAAGAACGGAAAACGAGTCTCTAGTAAGTAAATCTTAATCTAAAAACAATATTTGTATAAAAAAAATTGCGAGAGCCTATAGTAAAATATTTTTTTTCAATTTCAAATCAACTTTAAAAAAAAAAAGGACTGGGGTTTTGCACTAATAAATGGCAGTGCAACACAATTACAGCTTGTTTACAATAATTAACACCGCGTGACGTTGCACAATGACGCGCAGCATGTGCCGTGGACGAATAACGTGGCTGAACCGAAGAGCTGTGCGAAGTTGCTCATCTGTTTAGCATATTCACCTACAAGTTACGCGCAAATGTTGCCCTATTAATACATGGCTTTATGTCATATAAGGGTTGTGAAGTCTCAATGACATACGCAAAAAGGTATCACTATTAATAGATACGCAAGAACGCTTTAAAAAAAAAAACGGGAATGCCGGCAGAAGTGAAAAAATACTAGCTATTTACTTCCCACTACTTCGTATTCATATTTATTTATTATATATAATAATGTTTGTTTATTTACTTTTTTGACGTAATATATTTGACATCTCAATCTGTCATAGAATTAAAATCCAATATCCAACCTCCCTGTACTACTCATAATCGCCATATACTAAAAAACATACAACCTGGATATAACATTTTTACATGTGTAATCCGCACTTTCATCTTTTCATCAAACCAATTTCCTCTTTTTTTTTGTACTATAGAGTTTAACATTTTTTTCCCATCACAAAAAAGTTCACAACGCCGCTAAAGAAGCTTTCACTTCAAAATCAATCTTTTTATTTTGCCAATCATCCTAATATGGCGTGGCATTATGGTTTCCGTCTTGCGAATTTTTGAGGCGTGGCATTATGGTTTCCGTCTAACGAATTTTCGATCAGCCTGACGCGAGTTTAACATTTTTTACCCATCACAAAAAAAGTGCAAATCGCCGCTAAAGAACTATTCACCTCATAAATATTCGTTGTCTTAAAAAGGAAAACTTTTTTTTTTCGTTTTTGTACCCTACCCGATTCTTGCAGGAGCAGTTAGGTTTCGACTCGTTAATTATAAGAAGGTCTATGGCTTTATTAGTCAAATTCTTTAAAAAAACAAGATGGATGACATTGAATTACTTAGTGGAACATTAAAGTTATTTGTACCATACTAATATTTGAGAATGCGCAAGCGTCCCCTGTTTCAACACGCTGCAAGTTAGCGATTTAACGAACTTGAGTGATAATAAAGTTCAAGAGCGTGCTGAATGACGTATGTAAGATATTTTTATGTATCTATTGTATATACTGTAATGTTGCAGTTTTCAAAATTAATAAATAATAAATATGAATATTTATCAAGTAACCTATTTTAAGTTCCAACACAATACATGATCGGAGGTCGATAGCAGGGGTTGATTGGTAAGGATGCAAAATTGACTGCTGACTGTACGTGAAATATTCTTTACCCATATTGCACCGGAACTCGCAATGGGATCCATAAGCCCAAGGCAATGAGGTGAAAAAATGAATCGCCGTTGTGCACACGCCCGGAAATAAACCCTCGCTCCTTGCCGTATAAATTCCTCCCTTTTCGATATAGTTTCATCGCTTCTTATGAAAAATGTAAACGCGCCCATCAATTTCGTAGAATGCGGCCTTTGGGTAGTAATGATAGTATCTTTGGGTCTGATTCCTTATTCCATAGCTTCTTTGTGAATTTTATTTTCGTTCAGTCCTTTAATCTTTGACCTGGAGTTATCTAATGAATTTTGGGTTCTGAAAATCTTATCTTAAAATTGTCTAGTATGTGGTTTTTTTTCAGATAACTTATTAAACACATACATATGTTTAAAACTATTACAGAATGAACTAGTCAAGTGCGAGAGCACCGAGGGTTCCATGCTTGATAGAAATCTTAAAAGTTTTTTAAATATCCAAAAACTGTTGATATTATTATCCTGTAATCTATGAGAAAATATTTGTTTTCTGTTTTTTTTTAAGTTCAAGATTTTTCTGAGGCTCAGCAGTTCCGGAAATATAACTTAAAACAACCTCTTTTAAAATTATAAAATATAATATTTGAGACCCTTTTTAAAAAGCCCTTACATATGCCACGCGGCACAACTTGCAAATTTTTTTCCATTTTTCTAATTTCACCCGCAAAACTGGCAACCATATTTAATAAACCAATGATTTATTTATTTTATACTTCCATGTTTGGGTTACAGAAACCTATATCTATGTACATACAAAAAAAGTGTGTTAATATTTTTACCCGTTGCCTCTTACACATTGCTTATTTGCGACCACATGGCGCTGTGTGTTGTTATGTCCAAAAATATTTATTTATTTAAATATCCCTTAATTATAATAGTCCATCTAACCCAAAGAGATTTTTAAAATTGGACTACCTGTGACTAACGTGTTCAAACATACAAACTCAGCACCTTTATATATATACTTAGATTGTATCTGTTAATTAATTTTCCAATCTTACCGTGAAAAGTGTGCCGTGCCTGACGTTACATTAATTCATTTTTCAATAAATTATTTCGAGGAAGAAACTTATTTGTTATTCAATTAATCAAGATAAGCATTGAGTAATTATTTATGACTACGTTTTTTGTACATCTGAGAATATTAAAATTGATTTCTTTTTTGTTTTTTTATTTCATTACATTTTTTTTATTTCTTTCTATAATAATTATATTATGATAAAAAGCGTTTCTTATGCCTTTTTTATTTTTACTTGTATTACCTACGATAATGATTTAGTTAGTATAACGAAGAAAAAAGAAGAGTCATTATATTATTGAAAGTTTAGGACTAATTACTGACTAGTTAAAAACTGACAGATTTTGTCACATTTGTGTCAACACTGTATGTTGGTGTAAAAAGCGTTTATTTTAGAATAATTAAAAAAAGAAAAAGACCACCATCATCTCTCTCTGTTTTTTTTCGTGGAAACTGACATTGGCAAATATCTTAGTCTACGGAATCAAATAAAGCCACAAAGAAAAAAAAATATATGGACCATCCCCTAAGTAATGCAAAAGATGAAACACTTTATTTTGCTACAATGAACAATCGTATAGTTTATTGCGTACAATAAACAATGTGCATGTTATACAGGTACGCAGTCACGATATCAGGTATCGCGTATGGAGGGCGCGGCTGGGCCCGGTGCGAACGGCGCCGTGCTGCGTATCGAGCCGGTGCGGGCGCAGCGCGACGACGCAACCTACGAGTGCGTCGCTGAAAACGGCGTGGGTGACGCCGTCACCGCTGTTGCAACGCTCACTGTATTTGAAGGTAACTATGGTCGACAGTACGGGTCCTATTGACATAACCCTGCATGAAGCATGAAACTCGGTACAGGCACAGCCTAGATCGAAATAAACAGATTCTGCCCGGTTCCCACCAGTTCCACTCCCATGCTCATGCCTCTTCGCAAACAAATAATTCTATCGCGTCGTTTTCTGTTTTGGTACGTATAACTTTAAATTTGGTAAGTTATTATAAAAAAAAATACAAGGATGTAACGTTACTATTCTAGTTTATAAAAATATATAATTTATATATACTTAATACATAAATTGTGCTCAGAAAAGCCCGAAACACTGCGCGGTGTCGAGATCAAAAGACGCGATACACTTTAAAGGGAAGTTGAGTGGTAAACTTTCACAAATTCCTACTGTGAATAAGTTTATATAAGAGTGTTACAATATTTTAATAAAGTAAATAATTATAATACTTAAACATCATTAATATATTTTTGAATAGATTATAGTATTATAGAAGTAGGAATGACTAAACCGAAGTAAGAAATGTGTATTTTGACAATATTTCTTTACTCTCTAGAGTTTTCCACTGCATACACATACACTGCATGTATGGTGTTTGATTCTCTTTCTGTAACTTTTTATGATAATTTATATCTAAATATTTATGTGTATGTGTGTATATGTATTTGTATGTAGCTTTTCTTGTGAGGTTTTCGTCCCATATTGTATCTAGTCGAATATTAAATGTAGCCCGATGAGTCACTTTCGTTTTAAATATTTAAGGTTGACTGGAAGATAAACCTTTTAGTGATAAGTCCGCCTTTGTATAAAAGCTGTAGTTTAGTTTATTTAAGTTTATAATTTCATTATTAATTAATTTAATTATTTAATTCATTAAATATTATTAATTTTATACAATAAAATTTATGCCAACAAACAAATAAGTACACACCTAAACGTTCGCGGGAGGAAGTTCCTCTGATACCGCACTGTACGTGACCATTAAATTTCTTAGGTGTGAGAATGGATGAAGAAGGCGTGCCATTATACAAGCGGTAGAACACACACATGTAGACAAACTCTCCTTAGACTTAAGGGTTAAATACGGCTTGTGAATTTGGGATCGTCGACGATTATCTTAGCCCATCGTTGAACCGAGTCCCCCGTATGGGGCCGAAGTTGCGATTTGTAAGGCAGTAATCTTCACCTCAAGGTGAAGTAACTGCTTAGCTCTGTTGAGTACTCCAAGTTTTTTTACTCCAGCTTTACCTTGTCTTCCAAATGATCTCGGGACTGAACATCGCTGGAGATGTCAACCGTCTCCAGTACTGTCATTAGCATATCAATGTATGTTATTGATGTCCAACATGTCATTGATATGCAGTAGAAACAGCGTAGGAGACAACACAGAGTCTTGTGGGATACCAGCATTAATGTCCATGCTATCAGAGGAACTATACCGTTAACTACGGCTCGTATACATCTGCCAAACAAAAAGCTAGCCACCCATTTGCACAAATCCTCATAAGATGGCAACTTACGGGCTGCATAAGGATTTGTGCAAATGGGTGACTAGAAGACCCCGGTGCCAAACACCATCGATGGTGACCGTGGCGAAAGCCATATTGATGGTCGCTGACCAGGTCGTGTTTTTCTAGGTATCTTAGAAGCTGTGTGTTGATCATATGCTCCATCACTTTAGAAAGGCGAGTGTTATAGCGATTGGCCTGTAATTCGATGAATCTGACCCACGGGTTTTTTAGGCACCGGGTGCACTTTCGCAGTCTTTTATGAAGACGGAAATTGCCTAGTGTGGTAGAAAAACGCGAGGAGTCGCGTGAGTATACAGGACACAACTCAGGAGCACACTGTTTTGGCAACACTATACCGTCTGGCCCACTTGACTCATGAACATCTAGAATTCTAGAGAAAGCAACGCCCCGGACGTCCCGCTGTGTTATGGAGATTTCTAACATGGTCTTACCGCACCATGGTATAGTAGGTGGTACAGCGCTTTCATCGTCCAAATTCGAGTTTGAGGCAAAAAGACTGCCCAGTAAATCAGCTGTCTCATTAGCACTGTGGCCAGGTCACCATCGATCTCTTGCATTGGTGGTTACGACGACTAACAAAAGTTTCCTTCGGCAGCTTTAGCAAGCGAGAGAAATAGCTCGCAAGTCGCCCACCTATTATGCCAATGAACTGGAATTTTGCTCTTTTGCTTTCCTACTGAATCTCGAGGCAACAGATAGGACCTATCTAAGTCAATTTACTTATAGGTTTATTTTAGTAATACTTTAATATGCATTTGTATGTTTGTGAGTATTTCATTATTTAATATGTGCCTATATTAAATATCTGTTCATTTATTTACATGTATGTTTGTATGCATATACGTCTGTATCTCGGGAGTTACCCCGTCACAGAATTGAAGACTTTAAACTCTTCACGTGGTGTTCCTCTTTTGCAATCCGCAAAATAACAGGCAATTTTAATATTACGTTAATTTTGGTTTTCTTTTTAATTCAACTGTTTACATAATAAAGGTTGTGTTTTAAGTGTTTTAATCAAAAAATGTATTTATTACTTGACTACGATATCATGATTCGTTTGTAGTTTTAGAAAGAATAAGTATTGGATGCTGATTAGTTTGTAAAGCAAATTCTTGTTTATTTCTCTTGACGATTCAAAAGTGTTCATTTGAATGAAAAGATTTTGAAATCTGAAATTTTGAATTTTGAAGGACTTTGCTCGCTCACTCGCTTCTGTTCGTGAAAAACGCGATGTGTTATATATTTTCTACTGGAAATATTTATGAATGAAGTATGAAATGTATGTTTTCGTAAAGTTAAATAACTAGGCTATTTACTGATATTTTTTTTAATCTTCTAAAGTAAGTATTCTCTACGTAATATCAGCTTACAGGGAAAATAGTTTGCAGTTTTTCATTTTTCAGTTTTTAGAGAAAGATATTACAAAATTTTCAGATCTGAATTCCCCATCCTTTATACATACGTATTATGGGGACACGCAGCTGATATACAGACAATATTTGTACTGCAGAAGAGGTCTATTCGAACAATATACAATTTATCTAACAGACACTCTTTAAGGGATAAATTAAAAGAGATCAATATACTAACTTTAAAAAAAATAGTGATGTTCATAATCGAAATACAAGAAATAGACACAAACTGGCTCTGATCCACACAAGGCTTAAAAACATTAATAATCCGTTTTTACAACAAATTCCTGCAGAAGTATGTAAACTGAATTTAAATTTTTGTTAAACAGAAACTTGTCAATAAAGCTTACTATTCGATTAAAGACTATCTTATAGATAAAAACGCATGGGAATAACTAAAATATTGTTATCATAGTACTTATATTTGGAAATGTACAAATCGTTATAATTAAGGCTGCGGTATAGGCTAGAGCGCGAAAATACGCCGTTTTTGTGCAAATTTTGTGGCTAAACTATTGCATCTAAAGGGTTGAAAAAAATATATGTTATACAACTGGCTTTTGTATAGTGCATTACCTTATTGAATGATTTTCATTTATTGTATTTAATGCAAAAAAAAATCTGTAAGAGACCATTGTTTCAACACTTGTACAAATTTTTAAAGCGTGTTTTGCATTTGTTTGTAATGAAAGTTGGTTAAATAATTAGAATAGCTTATTATTTAGTGCATGGACTCTAAGTTGTAGCAAAAAGTCAATAAATGTGACTAAAAAACGGTTATAACGTTAAATTCCATACAAAAATTAAAAGTTTCAAGGCGTCATTACGGTATAAATTACTTAAGAAGTATATAACATATGTATCTCATAGTAATGTATATAACATTATCTAATGATTTATAGTGCATTTACATACACAACGTTAGAATTATAGAAATTAGCTTTCTGGCCTATATCGCCCTCTTAAAATTGAAAAGAGCGACAGCTGGAGAGTTTCTTTCGCCGTTTCTTCTCCCCAGAACGCCATCTTGAGTCCGAAACGGTAGTAGTTTATGAATTCCTTGCATATTATACTGACGTCAAAAAAGTGATATTGTATCCTGTTTTATTGAGAAATAAACTATTTGAAAAAAAAATAATATGAAAATGACACCAAAGACGGCCTCCGGTGAAATCATTTGTTTGCGGAGCGGCGAGAACGTACTTATATATCAGCTGTATAAATAGATACGAACAGAACTGTAGGAAATGACGCTCTAACGCCTATAACGTGTGTGACGCCAGCACTGCATTCGCCACGTTCACTATTATAATGTAACTATTGTAAGGTAACTGTATCAGGCGTGGCGTTGAATACAAATAGTACCTTTCCCGTAGAATATGACACGATGTCGACTAGTACGAATACGTCGCTGTGAACGGCATAAGTGACACCGTCACTGTAGTTGCCACGCTCAGTGTCTAAAGTTATCAGAAAAATTATCTACTGTAGGATATAACATGATGGCGACCCCCAAAACTATCAGCAACACAAATGCTGTTGCCACACTTAGTATCTTCAAATTGGCGACATAGCCTAATAGAATAAAGATATACATTAATATACAATAACGTACCTTTAAGGGCGCCAATGTGCCATCACCGCTGCCACCACGGTCACAGTTTAAAGGTAACTATGTCATTTGGGGTGTAAGAATCGAATTAATAGGAGATCTTAGGTCCCGTTTTCTAAGGGGACCTTGCATTTTTGAGACAAAGCAAACCGCTTGGAACAGGTGTTCCTGGGGTTGATCTGAGCCGATTTAGCCCGTTTGCCACGAGCAGGGGGGGAAAAGTGCGTCCGGCGCGCCTCACTCTAAGCTTTACATCTGCATACATCTAGCAACTATATCAAGTATGGTGTTTTTTTCGTATAATTCGAGGATGAGGAATTCATTTCTGTAACTCAATTTTTACTGACCCATACAAAAATTAGAGAAATAAAAAAAAATAAAAAATATCTCTATTTATTACTATAAATCTGTCCCCAAATATAGCCTCCTTGGTAAACTGCACGGAGAATATGTTTACATAGCGCATCTTCCGTTGGAGACAAATTCTCTAACTGGAGATTTCTTTTTCTAAAAAGTGTTCGCAGTTGCATGTTTATCACAAATGCCGCAGCTCCAGGAGTTAAGGGTAAATATTGGCATTGGCACACACACTGCTCCTACAATGCAGGTACGCCGCGCGACACAAAAATTTTCTTTTAACAGAGTTACTAAACGAAAAACGTTTGACAAGTTTACTTTTCTATATATAAGGATAACTGGCCAATTCGCAAGTATTTTTTCTCTGGAGATAATCCTCATAGTTAAAATTCTGTAGACGATTTTCGAAAAAAAAAACGAGTATTTTTTTTTATTTTTATTTCTCTAATTTTTGTATGGGTCAGTGAAAATTGAGTTACAGAAATAAATTCCTCATCCTCGAATTATACGAAAAAAACACCATACTTGATATAGTTGCTAGCTGTATGCAGATATAAAGCTTAGAGTGAGGCGCGCCGGACGCACTTTTCCCCTCCTCCCCTGCCCACCTGCTGGGGGGAACCTCGTGGCAACCGGGCTAAATCGGCTCAGATCACCCCCAGGAGCACCTGTTCCAAGCGGTTTGCTTTGTCTCAAAAATGCAAGGTGGTGGACCTAAGATCTCCTACTAAATAGTATTGTTAGAAATTCACACAATTACGCTACTCAAAAGTGCTTCACTGAGAACTGCGTAGCTGACGTGGTTGTCGTTCGCTGTCAAAAATATCACTTTCTGAACTTAAGTCTACATATACATACGCGGCCCGTCCAGAAAGTAAGTGTATTCAATTTATGTAGGGTTCAAAAAAAATTATTTAAACAAAAACATACTTGGTTACACTTGTACATATGTCAGTTATTTTTCGACGTAGTCACCATCCCTCTCAATGCAAGTGGTGAGCCGCGGGGTCAATTTTTTGATGCCTGCCTCGAAGAAGTCTCCCGCCAGCTCTAGGTCCTCGTCCGTTGAAAACATGTTCCCACCCATGTGCACCTTAAGGAAGTGAAGAGATAAAAATCTGAAGGGGCCAGGTCAGGGGAATATGAGGGGTGGTTCAAAACGTCCCATCCAAAAGAGTCCAGGAGTTGCTTCGTCGCGTTGCCCGTGTGAGGTCTTTCTCCCTTCGTCAGCATGCCTCTCCTTTTATTCTGAATCGCCCTTTTCATTTTTTTTAGCGTCTCGCAGTATCTTACCGCGTTGATAGTCTCCCCTTGAGGCATATATCAATCAAAGTAATGCCTTTATGACGGCGCGAATTTCGCACTTGGCGGGAGATACGATCGACATCTTTCGCGAGAGATGCTACTGCGTCAAGAGTTTTCAACACACTAACCTCGGATAGGTCTTTCTCGTTTTGAAGGGGAGGAGACAGGCTACGCGGCAGTGTTGCCAACATGTCGAAAAAGTATTCCCTACAGCTGTGAGAGTACCAGCCATCATCTTTGTGTATAATACTCTCCAAGTTCAAATTATCTCAAGTGAAAAAGTGTATGTGCTTTCAAGACAGCAATTCCTGTAGACGGCGGACGTGCGTGCACAGACAAGACTAGGGGTTTTTCGTGTTCTGCGTGTTTGAGCCTACAAAAGCAGCGCTTGAAGGTAGACGGTTTCCGCTTTTTCAGCGATCTTGAGGAGGATTTAGTGGTAAGCGATTATCATTTTATTTGCTCGGCATTGGTTGCCATTGATCGTTGTCGTTTGTCGCTTTTGGGCCACCCCTACAGAGCCAGCTGCAGCCGGGTATGGAAATCTCAGAATACACCCCCCCCAGGCGGTTGCACCCCTGACGTCAGTTTCGCTCAGCGGACGCTTTTACGCGCAAACCATAGGCTCAGTCGTCGCAACCTGTCGCTCAGCCAGCATGTGTCACTGCGAAAAATAAAGACAAAAATCACCCCCCTATAGTAGTTGAGTCCCTTCCGCAATGGTCAACGCACCTTAGGCCACGCACCTAACGCCCGGCCGTTCGGCAAAGGGTTACGATTCTTCCCGAAATCGCCAGAGGAATATCGTACGGTAGTGGCCTATATAGACGAGCTGTCTAAGCTGGATAGTGCCGTTTCATGGTTCTGTTACAGCTTGGACAGCGACCACCCGCAGAAAATAGCCATTCAGGGGCTCCCTCAGGACACCTCGCTTGACGAGATAGCTGAGGACCTCGCCTTTGCCAGTTTCCCTGTGTCGCACGTTCGGCAAATCCCAGCAGCTAGGGGCCGACCTAACTGCATTTATTACGCCCAATTGCAGCACAGGCACACTCACGCCGAGCTACAAGAGCTGTTTGCACTCAATGAGCTGCTCAGCATGCCTGGCATATCTATAGAAGCCTGGCGCTCACGCCCAGGCCCCGCGCAATGCCATAGGTGCCAGGCATTCGGCCATGCTTCTACAAACTGCCACCGGCCGATAAAATGTGTGCGCTGCGGCGGCGATCGGAAAAAGGTCGCAGTAAAATGTGCTAATTGCAGACAAGCGCACACAGCCAACAGCCGCTCTTGTCCGGTCCTCAGGCGTGAAGCGAGGCGTAACGGATGACTATTGCTCCTCCACTCCCGCGCAGCAACGCCCAACGGGCTACAAATTTGCCCCCGCCATCGCCCACCCCCCTGCAACAGCTACAGCCGCAAGAATAAGATTTATCTGCTGGCGCAAATTTAATGCCCCCCGCCAACCCCCCCACCGATAGGTCCCTAGCTCTCGGGAGGAAAAAAAGAGGCCACGACGTAAATAATCCGCACCTCAGCCCACAACAACCGTTTCGGCTTATATTCCGACAGCACCGGACACACAATTCACCCCCTACATTTTTATGACCCCCTTCCCCAATTTGCGGACCCCCCGCAACCCCCTAAGCCATTGTTAGCGCAGACTGTCCAAAAAACGCAGCCTCGAGCGGCCGCTCTACAACAGACGCAACTTGCCACGACAAGCCGCCCTAGTGGCATGCTACACACACAGGGCCCACCTCGAATGCAAGCCGGTGCCCTAAATGTAGCAATAGCTGCAATAGCGGCACTTAACGCGGCCATAGAGGCCATAGCCGCCGGTCAGAACCCACTACCAGCACTTTTTAACGGCTTGGCACAACTCACCACAATTCTTACGTGGGAATTTAATGGGGCCTCATCGGAGCCTTAAATTAAGAATTGTGTACTGGAACCCTGGGGGCATAAACGTCAAGACAGCCGCCCTCAGAACGTTAGTCTAGGAACACGATGTGTGTGAGAATGAGCTCCGCATTCCAAATTTCTTCACCTATAGGCGAGACGAAATTTCTCCCGCTAATATGGCCTTCAGGGGTACGGCTGTATTAATTAGACGTGACCTTATTCACGAATTACTACCCCTTCCTCAATTTACATATACTCGGTCTATAGGTGTAAAACTAATGGTCGGCAATGCGGAGCTTAAAGTCTCTGCCGCATATAAGCCACCATCAACCCCCTTCGATCCAAGTGACATCGACAATATCTTGCAATGCCACCCCCACACTTATTTTAGGTGACCTTAATACCAAACACCAACACTGGGTTCACGAATTTCATCCAAATCGGGTCCTGAACTAAAAGCAGATGCTGAGTTGAAAAACTATTTAGTCATCGGTCCAGGATCCCCAACCCCTCTACGGACAATCACGCACCGGACGTACTGGACATCGCCTTAGCCCATAAGATCAGCTGGTCAATGTCGTTAGAGGTCCTTCACGACACTGACATGTTGAGTTATCAACTCCCGGCTGGTGGCATTTCTACTCCCTTAGAAGTCGAAGAGGCAGTTAGTACTTTCACAACTGCCATTGCACAGGCTCTAAGCTCCCTTAGACTAAAATTTCTACTAAAATTTCAGCCACAGCTTCTGGAAAGCAGCTTTTACCGGCGCACCTCCGCGCAAAAATCAAAGAAAAGAGGGCCCTTCGTAAACACTGGTGCCAAACACGTTACCCAACTGTAAAGAGGGACCTTAATAAAATCAGCGCCGAACTGCGGTCAGAAATTGCCAATTACAGGCAGCATTCGTGGGACCAAGTGATATTTAAAGCTAGTGAGGATGACACGGCTCTGTACCGCTTGGCCCGACAAATCACTAAAACCCCCGCCCCAATTTGCCCTCTTATAGATACCGCTGGCATTGGCCATTATCACGCAGCGGAACGCGCGGAACTTTTTGCGGACCACTTTGAGGAATTTAAGCCGAACCCCATTATCGACCCTGACCACACGTTAGGATTTACAGAACGCGTAGAGCAGTTTCTCGCGGCCCCAGCCCCACCACTCAGAGGTGATTATTTGATCTCGCCTAAAGAGGTCAGCAAGGAGGCCTCTAAGCTTAATAAGCGCAAATCACCCGGTCCCGACGAGATTCCAAACACAGCGATTATCATGCTGCCTAGGAAGGGTCTGGTGGCACTCACCCGTATCTTTAATGGGATACTGCGCACTGGACATTTCCCATCTTCGTGGAAGATTGGCAAAATTATTGTTCTTCCGAAACCAGGGAAAGATCGTCATCTTTCAGAACATTACCGACCGATTACACTGCTGTCCAATTTAGCCATGTTTTTTGAACGCCTACTTTTACTTAGGATATCCCCGCATATCCAGCTTAGGCCTGAACAGTTTGGTTTCAGAGACAGCCACAATACCACTCTTCAGCTTGTACGAGTGCTCCATCACATGGCCTTCGAGCTAAACAAGGGCAGGCGCACAGTCGGAGTCTTTCTCGATATGAAGAAGGCTTCCGATCGAGTTTGGCATGAGGGCTTATTACACAAGCTGTTAGAGACGGACATCCCACCGATGCTCGGGCGAGTAATAGCCTCGTTTCTGGGCAAACGGAGCTTCTATGTCTCGGTCGAGAACAACCAGTCAGCATGTAAACCCATTAGAGCAGGGGTACCTCAAGGCAGCTGCCTATCGCCTCTGCTCTATGCGTTATCACCAACGACATCCCCACTCTCAGTGACTCCGGTTTAGCTGAAGGTGTTGAAGACGTCCTCCTAGCCCTTTACGCGGACGATAGTGCCTACATGTCCTCCTCCCGCAAAGCTAAGTAAACAGCCAATAAAATGAAGCGACTATTGGATATTTTGCCTGGCTGGCTGGATAAGTGGAGAATAGCCGTTAATGCCAGCAAAACATCAGCAATACTGACCGGCCTGCAAAAGTTTCTCCCACCGAAACTTGTGTTTCGAGGTCAAGTTATTGAGTGGCAACCCAGCGTATAGTACCTTGTATTATAGACCGCCCTTTGCGCATGCGCAAAATTCTAGACCATGTGTCAGCTAGCGCGGTCGCGTCACGGGCGTGCCTTAGACCGGTACTTTCCTCTGACTTGCCACTCAGAACCAAAATTCGCCTGTACAAGTTGTACATTCGATCGAGACTGACCTACGCAGCGCCTGCTTGGTACGGTCTTCCATCTTCTACCAGCAAACGTAAGCTCCAGGTTGTCCAAAATAAGTCGCTGAGAATAATAACCGGCGCGGGACGCTACGTCCGCAACTCCACCATCGCTAGAGACACCAAAACCGAGCCACTCGCAGAGTTTATATCCGGTTTGTCGAAACGATTATTCACCGGCGCTGATAACAGCCACTATACACACCTTAAGGGCAGAGCGCCCTTACACGCCCGTCCGCCGGAAGGCAGGCCTCTCCCTCGAGAGCTTATCCCTGTGGGTGAATAATTGCAATTATTCACCCCCCCCCCACCCTCTCACCTACTTTCCTTTCTCTCTCTTTCGCTTTTATCTCTGTTTTATTTTTTCATTTTATTTCGTTTTTATTTCGCATTTATTGGTTTCGTTTCGCTTTTATTTTTGTTTCGCTTATGTTTTTGTCTTTGTTTTGCTTGGTTTTTGGTTTTGTTTTATTTTTTATTTTATTTTTCATTTCGTTCTTTTGCTTTGTTTTGATTTTAATTTTGCGCCTATTCTCGTTTTTTCATTATTACTTCCGTCTTCATATCGCCTCAGGCGATAAAATATTATCCACAAAGGGTCCTGAAACGTAGGTTTCCTTTAACTTCACCGGGGGTGTTAAGCACCCCTGAACTTCGGCCCGGGTCATGGTGGGAGGTAAATTCCCCTCCCCCGACACCCGCACCTCAACACCCATAGGGTGAAAGAGAAGATACCCAGAGATGTGAGAGTACCAGTACACTTACTTTCTGGACATGTCTCGTACATACATTACTGTAACACACATCACGACAACGTCATCTGTGTCATGATAGTTCTCCTTAGTTGATAGTCTATGGTAAAATATTTCATAACATTGTACAGCCAATAAGCGAGATATATCTATATAGACCCAGTTGCAAAATGACGATAAATTGATCTATAAAAGGGCGGTTAAGCTTGTTGTTCTGGTAGTAGAGCACCCTTAACTAACTTAAGAGGCTATACTGTCTGAATTACAATTTTTTTGCAAAGATTTCTCTAGGTCGACTCAGTAAATGTGACTAAAATTTAATAACTGTGTTGTTGTGAATACAGTTTAATACCTAACTGACAAACGTGAAAACATAATCAATGAACTTTTGTTCCATAAAAAAAATCCCAAACTGACCTCTTTTTTACTGTTAAAAAGTTAAAAAATTATTGTAATAACGTGTACTCATAATCTTTGCTTTTTAGTCTTATCTTCATTACGAAACTTGATTTCATTCACGTGACAAGTTACGAGACGAATATTAAAGGCTGTTTAATCAAAAAACATCGTCAGATACGAAAACTTTGTAAAGCTTCTGCGACATGTAGGTAGGTACGTAAAAACACATTGACGTTCAATTTCATCAAAGTAACAAAGGGCGGGGTTCGACTATTAGATGTAAATTAACATTACAGTTCTAATCAATATATTCATTAGCTAATTGCTTTGGGGCCATTAGTCGTGTGTTACTTAATATACAAATTAAAGATATTACAATTTGTACTTAAGCTGAATGAGAGTTCATTAGAAAAAACTAAACCCAGATAAATCGCTTAAAAACAGCTTTTACGATTATAAAAAGGGAGTTGTCCAGGTATAGTACATTACTGCCGCAGCCCGAAAACGTTTTGGCCCAGTCTTGTGTAGTGCTTTTCTCAAACATGCGTGTAAAAAAACTAATTATATTGACAACTGTACCTATTGACAATAATAAAAATATTTTAGGTAATTTTACCTTACTTTTTTTACTTTTTTAAATTAATATAATAGCGCATTCTTTTTGTTGTGCCAGTCCTAAATCTAATAAAACTTGAAAAGTTATGTTTTTTAGTTTGCAATGTTCCATTTTCAAAATCCATATTTGACCGCTTGAGCGGTCAAATATAAAACATTGTGAGTCGCTCTTTGATACTGTAATGAAAGTACGATTTATCCCAAAGAAGCCTGTGCAAGATATGGTCGCATATCGTAGCATGTTTGAGAAAAATATATATAACTACAAATTGTGTTGCAAATTATTAAAAATCTTATCACTCCATTCTTGAAGAGTTCTATACTATTTACACATTTCTATACATAGTATGAAACAAAGTCGCTTCTTGCCGTCTGTAGCGATGTACGCTTAGATCTTTTAAACTACGCAACGGATTTTAATGCGGTTTTCATCGACAGATAGTGTGATTCAAGAGTAAGGTTTATACGTATAGCTTAATATTATTTTGTTTTAAAGTTTTAAAAAATTATGCGGTCTGGGAGGTTTACGTGGCGTATGCTGGCTAAGAGTTCCATACATTTATATCAGATGGCGGTTTAAGTTAGTTTATATCTAATAGAAATCCGCGCTGGTGTAGCCGTGGGAAACAGCTACCCGTTTTTGTAACAACTACAGCATAACGCTACATCACATCAACTTTAAGTGCAGACCAGCATCTGCCGAGCCAGCAAGTATATTATAAAGTTACATTTTGTTAGTTTATATTAGTTCAATTCCTTAAAAGTACTTTTGATTCTATATTAAAAATATGTCACTGTTCTAAAAAACTATATTTTTACACAGTCGATAAAGTGCCTCCTGGGTTCCCGAGCATCGCTCCACCCCCCTCCACGATGGTCGTAGAAGTGGGTCACACCGCCACACTTCCCTGCCAGGCTACCGGCAACCCCACCCCGAAGATAAAATGGCTGTGGAACTCTCTACCGCTGGACGTAGCTTCAAATCCGAGATATGCGCTCCTAAACGACAAAATGCACGGTAAGAAATTAAAAATTTAATCAAATGATTCTTGAAATTATCATTATTGAATAGAATTGAGCAGGCAAAAGACCGTGGTTCACTGTATGTCCAACAGAAGGAGTTGATAGAGGTAACATATTGTGAATAATAATTACTAATTACCTATTAAACATTAATTAATTTTTTTCTTGAGTTGTATCCTAAAGCTCCTTTTATTAATTTTTTCATTGAATGGGATGAACAGTGAGGGGTCACAAAATATTTTTAGCTCGGGTGACGTATATTGAATCCTGAGCGTAGTGAAAAAACTAAAATTGCGCCCTGGTCAAAGAAATACTAATTTGCTCCCTTATAATACACTCTACTATTCTCTTTCTCTATGCGAAGCCTTATTCCATTTCAGATCTGTATCATTTACTTGGGTTTTCTTTAGACCTTATAGTTGATAACATACATCAAAGCTACGAAAAGTATTCTTTTTCGGACGGGCGTTTATATTTAGAGCCTTTGTTTTATTCTACTAAGGTGGCAAACAAGCCGGCCTTGTCATATCCTCTTCAGGTCTTCTCATTACATGTCCATACCACCTAAGACGCGTTTAAGAGTGTTTATCCTTTATTGGGTATTCCTAAATAAAGAATAAATCAATCGCTTGTTAGACTATAGCATACCCTAGATAAAGCATGCTAAGGGCGTGGCTTACGAACAGTGCACAAAGACCTATTAGAGCGGACAAATAAACCTATAGCTAGGCGCTAGCGCGTGATCGCTCGTTGTAAATTTTTGATTTTCTTGGCTTTCTTCGTCAAAAAATTTAAATACGTCATTAGAAGAACTATGAAATTAGCACATATGATTTGTCATATTAATATCTATTTTATGCAAAAAGAATAAAGGGAATATCAATCTTAGTTTGTAGGGGAAATTGAATTAAAGACCGAAACGGGGGGTCAGATTTTTTTTTTTCTAAAAGTTTTAATAGCTAAATTATTAAAATATTATCAAGTTTCTCAATAAAGGTTCAAATTGTAACATATATTTTTTTTATGCCAAAAAGTGCACTTAGTACAGTACCAAAATTGATCAAATTCTTAAAATTTTATATTGTTTGAGTTTGCGATAGTCTCAAATGATTTTATTACTTCTTCTTCTGTGACACGAAAAGCTGAGCACGTATCGACGCATCAATACGAAGCCGAAATACGATTTCGATAAGATTAATGCTTTCGGAGCTTTGTGGGGAATATCGTTCGGAACTTTATTAAATGTTCGTCTTACCCTTAATCCCCTTGTGTATGTGAGCGAAGGAACTATTATGCCACGTGCCTGTTTATTTAACGTAAAGCAAAATATTATGTAATTTTTGTTATGGTTGGTTTAGAAGTTCGTGATGTTAAACAAATCATATAAATATTTTTATTAAAATAATATATATCTTTATATATGTATATATAATTCTACTGTACGTGTGTATGTCACTGTACTCCTCCTAAACGGCTGGACCGATTTGAATGTTTTTTTTTTGTATGGATGCAGGACAACGTCTGCCCGACAAATAAAAATTCTACGGTACGTGTGTATGTCACTGTTCCTTAACGCCCTGGATGGTTTAGATTCACAAAACAGCCCGGCAGATGGCGCTGCAGTCGGTTTCATGCAGGATAACGATCAGCTAGTATATATATATATTTCTATCCGTATATTTTAGCCAAAAATGTTTTATTGACATTGATGAACTATTTACAAATAAGTGTCGAAAGTCGGACTCGCGCGCGAAGGGTTCCGTACCATTATCTATAAAAACGGCAAAAAAAATTATGTTTGTTGTATAGGAGCCCTCTCAAATTTTTGTTTTATTTTTATTTAAATATCTATTTTTAAAGTGAATATATATATCTAAATATTCTGTGAATATTTCATTTGTCTACCTGTTGCCGTTATCAATTTCGTGCAAAAACGAGCAAAAAAATCACGTTTGTTGTATGGGAGCCCCATTTAATAATTATTTTTTTCGTGTATTTTAACAGAAATACATCTTCAGTGAAAATTTCAACTGTCTAACTATCACGGTTCATAAGATACAGCCTGGTGACAGACGGACGAACGGAAAGCGGAGTCTTAGTAATAGGGTTCCGTTTTTTACCCTTTAGGTACGGAACCATAAAAACCACTGACAAATAGTACTAACGTAAAAATGAAGAAAATCTGTAAATCACCTCACCATCTTAGGGATTATTTTCAACAAAAACAGACGAGACGTAAGTTGAGATAAGAAATTCACAGTCGATTAGTTAACGTAATTGCGGAGGGCGTAAGCCCAGCATTCTCACTGACAGCCTGTTCGTTCAGGAAACATTTTAAGCCTGACTAAAACTTGGTAATAGTAGCTTAAGAATCTTTGTAAGTGTTGTTAAAGAGTATAACTATTTATAGTTTTTTTTATATTTGTTTGTTCGTTAACTAGCGACAGACACATTTTTTATCAACGGTTAACTTTAAATTGTCTGATCAATATTTCCCTACCTATGTCATACGTATTATTATGTTTTTTTAATATTATAGCAAATAGAATTATACGGCCTTTATATTCCATCAAATCTTTATATAGAAAAACTAGCTTTTGCCAGCGGCTTCGCGCGTCCTAAATTTGGTTATCGGCGTAGGATTCTTACGGCAACTCCTCAATCATAAAAAAAAAAAACAGAACGTAAAATATTTTTAAATAATACGTACCGCCCTTCCCACTCATGACTGCCCGCCGGCCTCGCACATCATAAATGCGCGCGCAATAATTGATAATTATTTTGCTGCCACGTTATTTTAAAACTGCGATATCTCCGAAGATATTCATTGAAATCGAATGATGAACAGGGCAATTTCGTTTTAAATTAAATGCTTGTGATGAATAACGTATTTATTTGGATAATAATTATAAAAACACCTTCAAAATAATGCATTATTTTAGAACAAATATGGTTAGCATAAAAAAGGTTATAGTGAGCCAACCTTAAAATATAGACATATGCTGTCGCGGACTTTTTTTTAGAACTTTTTTAGGGAAACAATTCTGTCATACATGATTTTTGCGAAACTCTAACCGTTTACGCAGCGCACGCAGCTCTCAAAAAAGCTCTCAAAAGGATAAAAAAAACCCGATTTTGAAACATTTTTCATTAGTGCTCCGCTCCTATTTGTATTAGCGTGATGATATATAGCCTATAACCTTCCTCGATAAATGGGCTATATAACATTGAAAGATTTTTTTAAATCCGACCAGTAGTTCGTGAGATTAGCGCGTTCAAACAAACAAACTCTTCAGCTTTATATATTAGTATAGATTACGTGTCACGTTTTTTGTCCGCGATGGACTCCTAAACTACTCAACCGATTTTGATCAAACTTCGTTACTATCTGTTATTTGATCCAACTTAAAAGATAGGATAGTTTTGTCTCGATCTGTTAAGTGCGAGCCGGACTCGGTCACTTTAGGTTAAAACCAACTTTCGCCGGGTTACATAGGGACGGCAGCGGAACAACGTTCGCCGGGACCGCTTGTATGTGTATATATCTTTATCTCTGATTCCATTTGTGATTCTTATGTACTTTGTAACTCTGCCATCCTTTCATAGACTCTCATAAAATTTCTATTGTGAGTTTTACATTTTGTGAGAATTCCGTTACTCATTCCAAGGATCTGATCATTAAGTTTTAAAGATTCCTAATCTAGTCCCTAGTAAAAACTTCTTCCCTACAGAGAGCTAATGCCACAACTTAAGCGTTTTCGGACTTCAATCTATTGTACAAGCGGTAAAACAAACACAAAGAGGGAAAAGGACATACTGCCAACAGCCTACATTGTACACTTTTTTGCTTGAGCCACCTCTATTAATCGATAACAGTGATCACATTACTTTGGTGGACACTTTGCCTCAAAAATATACGAGTTTAACTCAAGCTCCTTGACCATCTAGAGTCTCTTCAAATCATAGACTTCGAGTTCTGTAATCTGTCTCTATCTGTTTAGAAATATACAAAGCTAATTTGCGACAAGTAGATGTCTCTTTACTGTAAAATCATCAAAAAGAGAATTAGAAAGAAGCAACTACTCGAAGCGAATTCGCTTCGTCTCTATAACACTTTTGCGCCCGTTTTCACTCTATAACTAACCAGGAAATGCGTTCTTCAGTCCCTATGCCTAAACTTCAAATATAGAAAAAAAGATAGAATAAGATGCTTAGATAATTGTAATGGCATCTTTTGTTGGAAAACAAATATTAATGCATACATAAATAAGACTTAAGAAATATTTTTTTTTATCTGTTCCATTCTACTAATGTTATAAGTAGGCTATAGTGAGTGTGTTTGTTTGTCTTTCCTTTACGTCGCAACAGGGTTAGATATCATCCCGGAAGATTCAAAAAATTCCACGGGAATAACTGTAATCCTACGAGGTTGAAACCAATTGTAGCTTACAAAAAATTTTCTTACTATTATAACTAGAGTTGCCGTAGGAATCCCACGCCAATAACCGATTTTAGCATAGGCGAAGCTGCTAGCTGAAGCTTTAATTATATTACTTAATTATGTATTGTCCATCTAATGAAAGCTTTTATTTACTTAAACATGTAATTAACTTAGGCCGATTGAAGATTAATTTGCTTCATTAACTAAACTTTGGGTTCCCTATTGTGCCTACTTAATTAGAAATATTTTTGCTGACCTCGGATTGGTGTAAATTAGACGTGGAACAAAGACTGACAGATCCTTCCTTCCTTTACATGCCGCCGGAATAATGTACCCTAATCTCAGTTGTAGCTAACAAATTACGTGTTTATTTTTGTAAGATAATTATATTTCTTTAAGACTCACATTTGTTTGTTTCAATTATTTGCAAGGTTAAGGTAAATAGTTCGTCCCAAAGTTAGCTTTTTCGAAGGCAAAAGTCACAATATTTTATTGAAGTAAGTTTCTTAAAGTACTTTTGAGTCTTCAAAAACTGCCATTTAGTTTATAACCAGTTTATGATTGTGATTTCTATAGTTGGCTCTTTTAACCTTTTTAAAACAAGATAAGATAAGATAAAGTTTATTATCAAATATTTTTTAAAAACCTTAAGTAACATTGTTGACACTACTATTACTACACTAATTTTGACTTATAAATATATGTTCTGAATAAACTAAAGTGTCATTTCATTTATTTTAATACCATCAGTTTAGGTTTGTTGCCTTGAACTTTTGTTCTAGCCCTGAACTCTATACTAGGTAAACCTGTATTATAGAGTCCAGTGTTCCTTCGCTTAGTTGAAGATCAGTAAAAGGAACTGAATTTGGCATATTCATTATCTGTACACTACAAGTATGTAGTTACTAGTTATTTTAAATTTTTAGTTTGTACATTTATTTATTCATTTTTCTTTTATATATATATATATACATACACATATGATATATTATCTATTGTGTATGTTCATAACAATACTGCAATTTAATGTATATTTAGGTATATTATATAAAAAAATACATAAACATACATGTCATAAGTTTATACATAAATACAAGGAATGAGATATATATCTATATATATACGCACACAGAAATACATAAATATACACATATACATTCATTTATCCGTACATAGGTATAGGCAATAAATTCAATAGAGCATGAGGATTTGGGTAAAATATTTGCAAAATAAACGGATGGAATTTAAGCAAGAATCTTTAGTAATTCTTCTAAACCTTCGTAGGACAGAGTATGTAAATATTCGATTAATTTCTTTTTGCACGTGTAGTAGTTACTACTATAGATATTGAAAATATTGTCAATTTTCTTATAAACGTATGGTCCTAGAAAAGGGTGGTGTCTGTGTGCGTAAGTTGCTTTGTATTGGGGGACAGACTCTTTGATTTTTCTCCTACGTAGTGTGTGGTGAAGGGTAAAGGTTGTTTTAGTGTGCTGTTTTAAAATTAAAGTAAGAAGGTATAATTTTCGAACTGAAAGTACACCTATCTGATCGTAAAGGAGCAAGTTTTGAGTTTTGTTGCTGTATGTTGTATGGCATTCCACTTCAGAGAGAATTTAATACTTAGCCCAATGTTCCATCTCCGTGAGGTTTATTTTTCATTTTTTTTTAATTCAAATAAATAACCACGAAATCAAATAATTACGAGCTTACTTTGTATTTTAGCTAAGTAATATATATATACGATTGGTCTTAACACATTTATGAAACTCAACAACTTAGATAGTTTTAATATGATATTTAAATATTATGCTATATCAAGGTTATCAAGAACCAGATACGAACAAAAAAGGCGTTAAAATTGCCCTTAACTTATTATTCATAGGAATTATTGTGATCTTAAATTCTTCAAATTGTTGCTAACTGCTTAGGACCGTGAATGTGCAAATCATTGTCGATGGTGATCATGGGATCAACATTGAGAATCAGTTACCAAAGATGGTGATGATAAATTACTAATTTGTCTTTTATTTTCTAGGTACGCTACAAATAGTGAAAAGCGAAGAAGAGGACCAAGGTAAATTCGAGTGCGTCGCAGAGAACTCCATCGGCTCCGAGTTCTCTAAGTCAACGTCACTTTATGTTAAACGTAAGTCGTTTACAGCATATTTATAAGACATCCTTATATTTACTCCAAAAGTTCTCATTACTTCGCATTAATTATTGAGTTTCTAAGGCAAATATCTGTTGATTCTCGACCCTATACTGATTTACACTAATCGTGTGAAACGTCTTTTCATATTCAGGTACGGGATGGTAATGACATTTTTATGAGAACTTACTACGAGTTACTTGTTTTCTAAATAATAGTCTCAGACAAAAAACATATTTGTGAGATTAATTTGTTATAAATGCTACTTGTCTTTGCCACTTTAGCTTGCTTACCTTTCAAGCTATGTTGGTGACTGGTTTTTTGGTGAATTTCCTTATTATGGATTTTATCGAGCAAAGGAATACTAAGTACTTATAAAACTCCCCATAGCTACTTTGAGTTTTTAGTCATCACTGGTAACAATTCCACGATTTTAATTTTTGTCTTATTTGTAATCGGTGTGATTCAGTTTAATAAAGAGGACACTATTATCTAGTCAAACCTAAACGTTGTAAATGGATGACGCCCTGGAGGCCTAGTGATTAGTTGACAGACTGATAGGATCTTACTATATATATATATAAGGTACAATATAGGTAGATAACTTAACTCAATGTTTGTTCAAGCAACTAATGGGAATCTGGTTTATGGTCGATTAACTGCATATTACTTTAGTTGCCCAAAGTTTCAGCTATCTGATACCCTAAGGGAGAACATGCTTCTAGCAAATTAACTACTATTAGAGATGTTTATTAAGCAGTTTTAGCGTTATGAAACTTTCCTTCCGTGGCCTGACGACCAGGTGTGCCTTATAGAATTAGAAAATATTAAATGAAGTAGGGTTAAATGGCATTATCTTTATAACATTCCATCGCATAGACTGTCTGGGCTACGAAATTAGAAAAAGTCATAATTTTGTAACAAAGAACTATTTAGCTTCTTATAGCGAGATAAACCAACTTTGAAAAATTCAAGTAGTCGTTACATATACCATCTTTATATCTATGACGTTTTTATAATTTTAATCAGGAATTTCAGAAGAAAATTTGTTTAACTAGAACTAAAAAAAATTATATTATGTTTCAGGGGTTATGTTACCAAATAAGCAAATTAGGAACCCTATGTTTTTGTTAGGCTCGTCAGTGTATCTGTCCGTCCTTAGGTAAAAAGTAATCTTATAATTACGTCATTTTGGCATGGAACCTATAAAGAATTTTAGAGAAATTTGTCTTATGTGAACTGCCGTAATAAAATTTGGATTTTTTTTTTAATGATAGTTCTCCGTACATTTAAATATGGAATAATTTTGTTTGGACACCCCATTAAAAATGGTATGTAGACAGATTACATTGGTCTTTTAAAATGCATTTGAGAATCTAAAGTATTTTACGAATTATTGGCTTCCAAAGTTTAAAATTTCCTATAAATTTAAACATCCGAAATATTATATAAAAATAGCATTATTTTATTTAAAAAAAATCCTATACGTGAATTTCTTGATGTTGAAGTGCGATTGTTTTATTATAATTTAAAAACATATCTTTGGAACCAAAAAATTACTACGGCTAATGAATTACACAACAGCAAGGTTTAATTAAGTTACATTCGAATGTGCGCAGTTTCGTGTAAGAAAACAAACCTCCTCGTAACACAATAAAGGATGGGTTGTATTTGCGGCGAGAGTCGGTCGAGCCGCAGGTGTTCTTAGCAATTGAGAGTTCTTGTAAAGGATCCTAACATTGTCGCAACAAGTGACATTGATATAGGTTCCAGAATAATAAAGATAACTTTGCAAAGAAACACGCATACTACTAAACATTTCCCCTACCTATATATTTTTCCACTGATAAATAAAACTCTGAATTGGAAAATTATAACTTATTCGAATGTATAGATGTCTTCGAAATAATATTATTGTATATGTCGTATAGGGGTAACGAATAAAGGACCCGTACTGCTCTAAAACTAGTCGAAGGTTATTGGCAAATATACACGTCGTGTTAGTTAAATAAATAGGTTAAAATCATAATTAAAAACAATGATAAAGGTAAAATAATGATATTTTACTTTCCCTGTTCCTGATTTTAGTAAACAAAAATGTAAACACTTGTTACACTCCCGTATTTTAATTTTAGAACTAAGAAATCGAAACTATTATCATATTAGCAGTTATTTCAGCAACTCGTTGCATAAAGTATGGTACTTCCAACATCTTTAATGACATCGTTAATGAACGAGCAACAAGTAAACCTTACTGAAAAGGTACGCGATATGCTTTCGCTAGATGGCTCTTAATAAATTGCGTTTTGTGTTTCCCGCGTAATTCGCTTGAGTTGAGATTCATGTTTCCAAAATTGCTATACCAGTTTAAAATTATTTTGTACGGCAATAAACAGCGACACGTAACACTGTTACAATAACAGGGAGTGCAGCGAAGGGGTTATTCTCACACCCCCTAATTTAATATCATACCACTTAAATTTTATTAGGTATAGGCTATCTACAAAATCTTGGCACCCCGCCACTGTTCTATATAAGACTGTGTAGTCTAAATAAACTGTTTGTATGTATGTGTAATATTTGCATAGTTTGTTGTTCGCTAACACGCAGTTAATATAATAATTAATAACAGTTTTGCTTACAAGCAGTTGTATCCGTTATGTTTTTTAGGATGTGCCAAGATTTTGTAGAAGCACTATACCTAATAAAATTTAAGCGATATCCTCTTTGCTGCACTTTTTGTAAGTATTATAATTTTTTTCTGATGGTATAAAAAGCATTGTATGCAATTGCACCAAATTTGTATTCAACACTCGTGCCATGCTATAACTATCGCTCGTGGCAAAAAGTACTCACATTCGCAACAATTGCATAAATAGTTATATCGCGACAGAATAAAAGTACGAAACAACCGTGACTAAGAACCGACTGACATCAATTACCATAATAGAAACGCTAGTACATAAAATGTTTTCGTAGTTTTATCTTTTGTTGGCCGGTGTCGTTTACAAAGTGGCCGCTCGGAGTCGGTGCGACACTAGCGGCGCGGCGCGACACATTACGTGCAATGCTTAATGGTAATGAGATCCGGGAGTTCTACGGTAATGAATGTGTTGCCGTCCTGTGATGCCCGGCTGTGCTTTGACATAGTCCGCTAATGTAAAAGTAGTTTGAATTTTTCATGTTGCTCCGCTGAATTTACACTTTATTTCCTTTTGACTGAAACATTAGCATATTTTCTTTTGAGTGACTGTATTAAAAGAAATATTATAACAGCGTTGCAATCTTAACAAGTTCATTTTCAAAGTAGTTTTATCGGAGCTCTGACATAGGTAGTGGGGGCAAATTATGGTGATAAGATTATTATCAAGTAGTACTTTGTTGTATTGATTCTTTGACGCAGATGCTTTGTTTTTCAGCAAGTTTTAACATAACGGTTTTGTAACTTGAAATTACGTGTTTTAATTGGCTATACTAAAAAAGAGCGGAGCCTTGTAATCGTTCCTACTTGGTCTGTAGAGATACCATATACCTATTTTATGTTTAATTAAATGTAGGTATTTTGATGAATTTGGTACTACCAGAATGCAGTGAACATTCTGTTAGTACCAAATTAGATTAATAAAAATAAATTGTAGTTGCTTTCGCTTTCTGCTATACGTAAGAACGTTCAGTAAGGATCAGCTCTGCTAGTAAATTAAAGCGTGGTACATATATGGGTACCACGCTATAGTCGTGAAGTAGGCTCTTAACGTATTTTCTGGTTACTTGATTATTTGCGTTACACGAAGATGTTACGGAATTTCTATTAAATGGTCAGTAACAGTAGACATTTGTTATATCTCGGAACATTCTGGGATTTGTGACATAGATTTGTGATTACCATTATTTATTTATTTTATTCATAATATTTATATGCATTTGCGTAACCAGTGTTTGGACACAATTCCACAGTCTCTTTTCATCACGTGACAACGCCACAATCGCTGCAACTCTGCTTCCGATTAAATATATTCAGTCTAAAGTGGCTTTCGTGTGTAAATAATTTAAATTAAAAGTAAACTTGATGTATTTGTATGTAGTGAGGCGTGTAGCACCGCAGTTCTCAATCCCGCCGCCACCTCGTACGGAGGTTATGCTTGGGGGCAACCTCACACTCAAGTGTGTCGCCTTTGGGTCGCCCATGCCTACTGTTAAATGGAGAAAAGGTAAATGGCGTAAGGATACGCTCCTCATATGCAGGTATAATATATTAAATATATAGATATTAGTAAAAACAGTGGAATGTCAAAAAAGATATTCTTAATTTTAATTTTATATTCGTATTACTTATGGTCATTTGCATTGTAATAACCAGATTGCAATATGATTATAATAACATAGTTTTCATAATTTCAAAGAAGATTTCACTGTCGAGTAAACAAAGTCCAAGTCAGAAACGAAACAACAGCTTGATACCTAAAGCATGCACTACCATTCGTTTCGAAGGTTTATGATAAAACACACTTAAGTGTTTTTCCAAGCTGTAACTAGTCCTCAATGTCTCCTTAAAGGAAGGTAGTCCATAATCCAGCACGCAGGCGTAGTGCTAATTACCAGACGTTCTCGCGTTAGTGTGACACTACGGTCAAAGTTATTAAGCCGCCTAATGAGGTCCGTGACTTTGCTTACGACTGCTGCCATATGATATAATCAAGACAGTCTGTTAACGTGTAATACCAAGCACGGAGGAACTCAGAAAAATATGCTTGCAGACGTTCACATATCCAACAATTGACCACGTGGGATATTGCTTAATTTCGCATATCGGTTTTATACGAATATAACTCGCCCACGGCCTTCTCTTAAGTGTTTATTTTAAATATTTTAATGTACTGTGTTATTGCTTAGGAATAACGGAATGGCTGACTCCGGAAGACAACCCTCCTCTTGGGCTCAATTCACTAAAGCTAGAAGACATCAGAGAGTCCGCTAACTACACGTGCGAAGCGGCAAGTGTGCTAGGCATGATAGAGAAAACGGCCGAAGTCAAAGTTCAATGTATGTATGAATTCCTATATTTATCATTACCATACATGTATAGATAATTTTTGTATCAAATCAAATCATTTATTTCGTAATTATGGGTAAAAACAATGTTACAAGTAGGTTTTACCATAATTTACTCTTTCTAGCATTCAGAAATATTACATTATTTATAATAATTTTAAATCAGTTTCTTTTCAATTATGAATACAAGTAAGGTGGTTAAACACATTTACACATGAAATACTGTGTGCATAATTTTCCTTTATAAAATAAATAACTATTATATAATAGTATAACATAAAATATGAATTATTATTGTTGTTTTTGAAACTTTTACATTATGTTGATGGTGATGATATTAATTTTTATCTCGTTACTTATTAGAGAACAGCATATTCTTAATTTATATTTACTAATAAAACTATAGGCACTCAAACTGACTTATCTATCTATCTCGTAGAAATTATTATAGACCACATGAGATTACCAACAAAACTATAATTTAAGGGGTTTTTACATCCACTTTGGCTTTTCCCTTTTATTTAGTCCGTCATTTGAACATGAAACTTCCGTGATCAAATTCGTACATTTTTTTTTTGATAAGGATTTTTCGCTATCATTATCATTTTTAATATCAGTACGTGTTCGGACTAATTGTAGGTATTAACTTGAATAGTAGATTGTTCACCAAGACTATAATAACCCATTGCGTACGAAATGTTTAGCCTCCAGAGCGAGAGCCAGGGATTCTATAGAATAAAGTATGAATGGGTTTTGTTCCCGAGGTAAACACACTGCTTTTCACTTCGAGTACGAGAAAATAAGTTAAATAGGTGAAAAATACAAAAAAAACTGTATATTTAATAAAAATATAGTTAAGAGAGGTAGGGCACTGCAAGTACTCGCTCGAATAAGCCACCAGAACAATTAAAGCGTACATAGCGAGTACTTGCTCGAATGAGCGGCCCGAACTGGGGAAGTACCTCCATCTTACAGAAAGCCGCGGCCATAATAACACTAACATTGAGTAGAGTTGTGTTCCTGGCGGTGAGAAAGGTTGCCAGAGCTCTTTGAGGATTCGCTGCGCGGACAGCGGAGGACCAGCGGTGCTCGTTGCTGTCATTGCTCAGCGTAGACACGGCGTGCTGGTTCGGCGGTCAAGGAGACCTGATGAAACGGCTGACCGCTGGCCGCCCGCAGGTTGAACGGGTTCCCGAACCCAGGGATCACACAATCTCCGCCCTGGGAGGCTGATCTGCCAACCGGTGTAAAGTCTCTGAAGTAGTAGTCCCGGCTACTACAACAGAGGGGAATCAGGGGCCCTTCCGCCCGCCGTGCCAGAACCGTATCATCTGTGGCGAACTTCGGCAGTCTTAGTACCGCACCTTTTGTCTTCTAAGCTGCGCAGTGAATCCTCATCCTTAGTTTAAGAAACTTTTTTTTATATATAATGGCCATGAGACCACTAAAAAAAACCCCATTCACTGTAGTCCCACAATTCCAGAACACTCCCCTCTCCATCTCCAAGAGCATTGGGATCCTTGGTGTTGACATTTCCAGCGATGTTCAGTTCCGAGATCATTTACAAGATGAGGTAAAACTGGCGTCCAAAAAACTTGGTGTACTCGACAGAGCGAAGTTGTACTTCACGTCGGGGCAAAGGTTGTTACTTTACAAGTCGCAAGTTTGGCCCCATATGGAGTACTGCTGCCATCTCAGGGCGGGTGCACCCGTATACCAGCTTGGCCCTTTTGCCTTGGTTCAAAGACGGGCTGTGAGAATTGTCGACGATTCCAATCTCACTTGCGTTATCGAGCCTTTAAGTCTGAGGAGAGACTTTGACTCCCTGTGTGTGTTCTACCGCTTGTACAATAGGTTGTGTTCTGAGGAATTGTTCGAAATGATGCCCACGGCTACTTTCTACAATCGCACCGCTTGCCATCGGCAGGGAATACATTCTCACACTTTAGAACCTAAATGGTCGCGTACAGTGCGGTTTCAGAGAAACTTCCTCCCGCGAACGTTTAAGTTGTGGAATGAGCTCCCTGCCAAGGTTTATCCAAGGACGTGGAGTTCATCAAAAAAGAAGTTATTAGATTTCTGAAGGGTCGGCAACGCGCGAGTGGTACCCCTGGTGTTGCAAGCGTCCATAGGCTACGGTGACCGCTTACCATCAGGCGGACCGTAAGCTTGTTTGCCACCTTGATTGTATAAAAAAGACAAAAAAATGAGAAACAATTTTAGACTTGATTCGTGTTGTTTCTATTTGTATAGTAATCTTTATTTTCACTTTAGAATTTTCTTAACTAAATAGTTACGTTCATCTTCACCTCAATTTGTATTACAGTCAAAAATTTAGAAATGAACGGGGCTAGAAGTACCAAGTTTTTTATTTATTCTTATTGAAACAGGTAATGACGTATACATGCAATGATCACCAAGTGATACCAATCCAGTAGAGTAGATTGCTTTCAGTTATATTTTCAAAAAAAAAAAAAACTAGTCGCTTTTTATATTTTTTTTAAGAAAATGTTCTGAATAACAGTGAAAAGTTTAGTCTTCAAAAATATTGCCACCCAGAGTCTTGCCCGTAAATTTAGTCTACCAGAAATTCTAAATAAAATTTTAACTAATTTCATACCTACAAAAGTTTACCTAAATGTACACAAGAAAAACAGTTTTAAACAAATATTTGTAAAAATGGCGCGAGTGAAGTGAAGTAAGAATATACTATCATTGAAGTAAACGCACCGTCATCCGCAGACAACATTTTTTTATGCTCGGATTCAAAAAATGTGGCATCACGCACTAGTGCAGTTATGGTAAAGTAAAAAATAAATATAATGTAAATAAATGTGTTGAAAATTATATTAAAGCAGGTAAACGTCATTTACTGAATTAATATCAGACATGTTGATTAAGCGCTTAAGACGAATCTTACCTACCAATAAAGTTTATAATAATTTCTGTAGATAGTTTGTAAATTAGCGATAATAACGGGTGTGGTGAGAAACGAGGGCTGAGATAGATTTAGGTAGAATTAATAGCTATGCGTAATTGATGGCGTCGAGTCTTGGAAATATTGATTATAAATTAGCAATTCATTGGTAATGGACTATGAAATTGCGTGGGGGGCCGAAAACAGGGGAGGAAGGCGGGGCAGATATGCTAAAACATTTTTGCCACCCTTTGGCAAATTTGTTTTGATTAGTCCCTGATGAGGGATGATGACATATTTACCGATATTTTCCTCGCTATCCGAAAAGAGACAAAGTAATTACAAGCCAAAAAGAAAATATGTTTTAAGTTTATTATTCTCCATTTTACATAGCATAGTAAGGGTGATACGAGAGTTTTTACTATATTGTAGCCCCTGGTGACCAAAATAAAGTAAATATAATATTTTCATAAGGTATATACTAACTATCTTTTGCCAGCGCCTCCGCCTGCCCTAATTTGGTTATCGGCATGGGAACCCCTTAAGCAACTCCTAGATTATACTAAAGAGGTTTGGTTGTAAATATAGCAAGGTATAGCTGTAATTATAGTTTTTCCAGTGGATTACGGTTATGGTTATTCCCGCCCCGGGTACTTTTAAATTTTCTATCATTAATAGTAGTCTCAAGAAAGAAATGTCTTTCTCCGTTTCTTAAAATATCTCTGTGCCAAATTTCAGCTCAATTGGATGCTCCCATTGCGGCGTGATTTAGTAACAAATAAACAAACTTTCACGTCTATAATGTTAGTAGGATATTACGCCACTTGTACACAAAATTACACTCCTACGCACCATGCTATGTGAAATAGAACATATTTACTGTGTTCGCTAAACTATCATGAATTAATATGTTTTTTTAACGATTTAGTATCAATCCCCTGTAAATATTTTAATACTCGTTAACAAATATGTTCGTATACTAAAATAAAGTATTTATGTGACTGATGATACTTTATATCTTAGCCCTGCCCAGTCCACCTTCGGAAGTTCGCGCGTCTGAAGTCACCGCAACCACGGTGCGGCTCGCGTGGACGTACAACGGACCTGAGGAACCACAGTACTACGTCATACAATACAAACCCAAACATGCCAATCAGGTAATAAGTTACATACAGTTTTAGACATTAATTTTTCAAAAAACATAATTACTATTCATTTATCAATTTAGAAATTCAATTATCACTGAATTAGGTATATAATTACATAATTATTTTGTGTAAGATCGTACAATAGTTCATACTGAATCTTGGAATATATTTCTGCACTATAGGTTGAAAAAATGGATAGATAAAATTGTGCTATTGATTTGCGGGGAAGAGCTGCTTAAGGGACTTGTAACTTGTCGTAATTAAATTGAAAGCCATGGCCATCAGTGGTTATCTTTTTAAATAAAGAAAATTCTTGTCAAAGATTTGTATAATCTATATATGACTTTTTAGTCCTTTTTTGTATAAAGGAGAAGAATAAATATCTTTGATATAATTAGGACGTTTATAAAGCTTTTTGGAAATATAGATTCGCAAATGGGATAAGCAAATATAATACCTTTAGGTTACACTCCGGTAATAAAACTACTAGTCTACGGTTAATAGTTGTGCAGAGATGTAGCCTTTTTAAGTTTGACAGTTGTCATCCGAAATAAAGATCTTGACAAGTATCTTACAAATACAATGTAACTTATTAGACAAAAATACTCAAATGTCTCGTTAGTTACAATAAAAAGAATTTTTAAATTATGTAACTCCTATGTAACTAGGGTAATAGACGAACTTTTTAACTGTCAAGTTACATTTTTCACTATAAATACATAGTTGTTTGGCTGTTTTCAAACTTTTTCGATTTCAAAGATGAATTGAATGTAGCTGCATTCCAACTGTAAAAATTGAATTCGAAAGTTTACATAATATTTCAAAAAAATATTATTTAATAACTTTGACTAATTCAAAAGTGTTTCTAAAAACATAATTTGAATAAAGAAATGGTGGCTTTGACTGAATATGCTCGATCCTTGTTATTGCTTTTATAAGATCTTTCCCTTGATGTCTGTTATCATTATCTCCCATACAGGCTTTCAGCGAGATATCAGGCGTGATAACTCCTTACTATTCAGTGACAAATCTGTCCCCGTATACGGAATACGAAATGGTAGTGATTGCAGTCAACAACATCGGACGGGGCCCGCCCTCTGCGCCCGCACTCGTCACCACGGGTGAAACCGGTATGTATTTTTGATACCAAAACAACCGTATTGGTACAATTTACGTGGTTCCATGATGATCATGTCACCTACATTGCTGAGTTACAAGTCATTAATTTTTAGAGCAACTTTAGCAAACAAGAAAAGTAATGTAAGAAATATTATCCTTTTATCTTTATCATCTTGGTACCAAATAATTGTGATCATTCGTTAACTAATTACCATATTGAAAATAACGTAGTCTACGATATGTTAATTCTAAGTACAAACTTTTGTAATCAAAATAACTAGTTTGACTTATTCAAATTATTGATATCATGGTTGAGAAAAAACCAATAGCTTCACCTTTGTTCAATTATAATATAAATTCGTAACTTTTTTAACAAGGTTTTTTTATTTCTTCCATTAAAATTGTTCACTGCATCTATTTCGGTTGCAAAATTGTTGCCTTGAGCAATCTATGAAAGTATGTACTACTTTAGTATTTTAACCGACTTCAACAAAGAAGAAGGTTCTATGTTCGACGGGTATTTTTTTTATGTATGTCCACCGATTTTAAAAAAATCTTCTATTATTCGAAAGAGTACGTTCCTAAGGTGGTCCCATAATTATTAAGTGGATTTAAGACTTAGACTGTTGGAGAAAAAAAAATTGATGTTAATTTGGAACTGGTAAAACACGCCTTTTATGTTGATGATCGTTTAAAATTTTGTTACAAGTATGGATGTTTTTAATGTAATAGTGTCAGATAAAAAAAAACAATTCGATACCTAAAACACAAAAATAAAAACTTTTTAACAAAAAAAACTACCTGCTTCAAAAAGATGTACTAAAAAGGTAGAAATAATTACTTTTTACTGTAATTCAGATCAGATTTTTGGCAATAAGTAATTATTTTTACCTTTTTAGTGCTTCTTTATGAAGCCGGTTGTTTTTTTTTTTTTGTTTTTAAAAAGGTTTATCGAAGTAACTTCCAACAATTTTTTTTATAACACTAGTATTGTAGCAAAGTGCGTACTAATACTAGTGTTTTTTATTGAACTTCGTACCAATATTTTTACTTAAGTAATTGTACTAGTACATTCTTACTTCCTAGTATTTCATAGTAGTACGTACGTACAGTAATTGTGCATCGGTACGACTTGAATATTAAATAGTAAAACGAAGCAATAATTCAAACAAAACTTTCATTCATAAGCTTGTTTTAGTTGAATATTCTTTTTTAATGCTTTAAGTACTTGATTACATTTTTATTTGTTCGAAGGCTATTTTAATTACATTACCTACGCTAACTTTAAGTTTGAGCGTATTTTGGTTGTATTTACATGCCTACTTTTATGCGACGAAAAACTACTGGTCGCCGCTTAATGTAAGTTCGCTTCTGATTCAAACTATATTTTTATTAATTTATTTGCACTGTATTTTCAGTTACTGTAGTGTATTGTGCCATTTTGTTCGATATTCATGCACCTTCTTATGTTTTCTACTACCTTAAAAAATATATGTACCTTACCTTGTCTTTTTTTTTTGTTTAAGGTGAATCCGAATCAGATTTTTTGATATAAACTGCGATACACTAAATGTTTGAATATAAATAATAATAATATCAACGTTTATTTATTCTATTACAATACAGAGGTATACATAGTCTTACAATTTATAGGTACGTATTTAGTTACATTAAATTACAAATCTAATCTATACTTATTTATGTAACTATGGCCCTATGGAAATATGCATAGATATGAGCCCACTTAAGGCGCTGTTATTTTTATCATCCTTTTAGTTTCTTAATAGGACTTAAGAATGAGCCAGTGAAACACTTTCTTTTTGCAATAGAATCAAGAAAGTAAGTAGATATTGCAGCATTCGTTGGCCAAGTTGTACAGATGTCTACCAATATGTTTATGAGACCGTGCAGCTAGGGAACTCTTAAAGCCTTGATTTTGGCACCAGGTGTCATGTGACCGGCCTCTTTTTATAATATGAGAGTCGTATTCTAAGGTAGTGTGCATTCGCGTTATTGTATCGAGCACAAAGAGTTGTCTCATTTTAAGCTTTATAAAGCTGAGCTGTTAGATATCTGAAATGTCTATAGTTCATAACTTTAAGAACAGCCCTTTCCGCACGTTTCAGGGTAAAAGCTGTTTTGACTGCTCCTCCTCAGACGGATATGCAATACTTTGAAATAAACTGGGTTAGGCACACTAAGCCAATTTGAGGGTATCAGTGTCCGCAGAATGACTTAGTTTTTTTAATATATAGATCATCATTTTCTGTTTATTTTTCTTTTTCCACCTACCCAAAGTACATATAAAGTAGAGATCGCTTATAAGCGATAAGACTGCCTAATTGCATACTATAAGTTTATTTCTAAATTTTGATTTGTTTATAATTCATTTTTGGTGTGCAATAAAGTATATAGCTATCTATTTATCTTCCGAACGGGGCGGTAAGATTGATTATGTGCGCTTTTCAGTTAAGGTGGTTGTCGATATATATACCCAGGTATTTTATATGGGTTGACCTAATTAATAAAGGACAGTGACATGATATCAAGGGGGTGCTGGTAGAGCAGATATGTGCTTAAAGAAAGAAACTATTACGGGTGGACTGTGTAGAAGTTGTCAATGAGTATGTCAAGCATTTGCTGATAACCACCGTATTACTCGACGAAGAGCCGATTCGGCATCTTTGACCCCATGCGACCAATTTTTACGATGGATGAAACATCTCACTGCCAAATAATATAATCATAAATCAGCCTATTTTTCCAAATTATTCATAAAATTCCAGTGAATAATTAAGAACCAGAGTTTGCATTAAATTAAAATAAATGTATGATAATAACGATCATGATATTAATGCATTTTGAGTGTCTAAACTTTTTTTTTTTAGTTATTTTAGTGCGCTGAAGTTGTATAGGAAAAATTTGATTCATATTCACCTTAATATAAATTAGAAATCCTGGATAATATGACGATGGTGTGTTTAGTTATATTTTACCATAGAAAACACTTCCTTCTCTTTACAAAGCACATTTTATTCTATTTGTGTCGTTAACTAAGCGTATTCCTTATCTAACATCACATTTTTACTTTTTCGGGCTTACAGTGGATTCAATATATGGAGGAGCCAGTAAGTATTTTGTATTTGTTTTGGATTTTGACTAGTTTTGTGTTTTTTGCTAACTTTTCGGAATTGCATGACTTTCTGTAGGATTGAAATGTGGGATAATGAGGTGTTCAAACTGTGCCAAATTTCATCCAGATCCGTTCAGCCGTTCTGGTGCGATTGTGTAGCAAACATCCATCTATCCAAACTTTCGCATTTACAATATAAGTATAGATGTCGGTCCACAAGAATATCGCCCAATTTACTGCCGAAAATAATAAAATTGAGTTTGTCTTCTTTACAGTATTCTCAAATGTATCAAATTACAGTATTCATTGGCGGAATGAACGAAAAAATGAAATTCTGATGAGGTGGTAATGTAGACGTTGCAGTAAAAAATTCCGGATCCCTTTTATTTATTTTATTTACATTTGTAATAAAGGGCGAAGCTCGGTTGACGTCAAGCCCAATGGGATTATAATTTTAATATCGCCGTACAACGACAAAGTTTTTGTTGTTTACCCGTTTTTGTATAAAAAGAAGGGATTTTTCATTCACAGGCCCTGTTTGCTAATTTGACAGACATTGTGAAGCGACTTTTTAATTTCGACTTTGATGCTTATATACTGGCTTTATTGTTATTAAAATGAACGGGAGAAATCATAATTAAATTTAGCCTGTGCGGTTGATTTATCACTAAAGTCGAAGTACCTATGGACAAAGTCAATCTAGGTCTAAAAAGTCAAATGAAATACGATAACGCAACTTGGCTTGTAAATGTATTGGATACTCGTTTAAACTACGATTAGGAGCCGAGCAAAAAGAAAAAAAATTGGCCAAGTGCGAGTCAGACTCGCGCACGAAGGGTTTCGTACCATTATCTATAAAAAAGGCAAAAAATCACGTTTGTTGTAAAGGAGCCCCCTTAAATATTTATTTCATTCCGTTTTTTAGTATTTGTTGTTATAGCGGCAACAGAAATACATCTTCTGTGAAAGTTTCAACTGTCTAACTTTCACGGTTTATGAGATACAGCCTGGTGACAGACGGACAATGAAGTGTTAGTAATAGGGTTCCGCTAATTACCCTTTGGGTACGGAACCCTAAAAAGTCAGAAAGAACCCTAAGCGAAAACAAGTAATAGCGCGGGCGAGCAATACGACGGGAGATGTCATTAACGGCAAAGGCAGAACGTCTGCCAGGTCAGGTAGTATAATATAAAATAACAATACGGAACCTAAGGAGCTTACCTTTAACTAGTCTAATTAATCGATTACTTATTTTCAAATGAAACACAAACAAATTTTGCATTTTGTTGATTAATATTTTTGAACCTAAATACACACCTCAGTATATTTTAAATACCAACCGGTATCCTACTATAATTTGATTTTATAGTAGTTATAAACATATTGTCCTTCAGCCGATGTCCCTTTCACTCCTAAGTAAACGCCAGCTTTGTTTGAGTTTTTAAAGTGTAGTTGATTCAATCAATATCAATATATATTGATTTGTATAACTTACCCATTGTATACTTTTTATTTTATAATTTCTTTGGGAAAAATAACAAAAACTTGTTAATATGTAATTAGGCACAGCAATTCAAAAATGCTTCCTTGTCGATATAATGTTTAATAATTAATAATTTAATAAAATTAGTAATCATCATCAGCCGCATTATTAAAATATTCTACTAATATTATAAATGTGATATTATGTCTGGATGGATGTTCGTTACTCAATCACGCTTTAACCACAGGACGGATCGGAATGAAACTTAGCACACATACAGGCTAGGATCTGAAATAGGACATAGGCTATTTTTTTATCCCGAAAAATTCAAAAGTTCTCGCGGGAATTATTATAACTGAGCTTAAATGAGCTATAGTTACAGCTACAGCTAAACGTCATTAGTATAATTAAGGAGTTCCACGCCGATAACTGAATTCAGGACGCGAAGAGCTGCTAGCCAAATCTAGTCATTTATAAATTAAACATATTAAACCTCTGTCTTGCTCTTTCCTACAATAATTTGGTCGGCGAGATTCATCCCGTGTCCCGCTCATTAATTCTCGAGGCGTACAAATCAGTAAAAGTTTACTTGGATATAAGATAAGTTAATTAAATGGATAGCGAAGTCGTTATATATTGTTTTTGGTATCTAAACTATACTAATATTATAAAGAGGAAAGGTTTGATTGATTGATTGTTTGTTTGTATTGAATAGGCTTCGAAACTACTAGACTGATTTGAAAAATTCTTTTACCATTAGAAGCCGACATTATCCCTGATGAACATAGACTACTTTTTACCGCGGGAAAATGCTTCTTTCCTACGGGAAAACCGGTAATAGGACAACGGGTAGTAAGAATTATCCTTCCGTACATTCCTAATTACGTAATTACTTCCTTTTTCACATAACTTCTAAACGAACTTGTATTTCGATGGTTTTCTGGATGGTTTAAAAATACAATTGGACTCGGTAGGTGGCGCTGCTGTCGGTATGTAAACTATTAAACGGCTAAAATTTTGTTTGTGTATTTCCATGGTTTCACAGACACGAATGTATTATGCCATTAAAGAGGAAAGATTTGATAATTGGTTTTTTTCTAAAATTGAGGAGTTGCCGTAAGAACCTACCCCGACAACGAAATTTAGGGCGGGCGAAGCCGCTGGCAGAAGCTAGTCTCTAATATATACAGTAATCTACTGTCCAAAATAACCCAAGCTTACTTTAGCTTACTAATCCGCTTTAGTTCTGAGGGTTTCAAAGTTACATATCTGCCATAGGTGCCTGTACTACCTCCTCGCTAACAGCATCTATTTCAACCCAGTACGATTATTCGTGGTCGTTAAATGCGTTAGCTGTGTGAGGACCATCATCTCGTTATACAAATACTTTTGTCTTTATCCAAATAAGGTAATTAACGACATAAATATAAAACCCAGCGACCTCACTTTTTTCTACCCCATGACGCGGGGTGTGGATATTACCACATTTTATGACGTCGTATGCCAACGATCGTACAGAGTATAGACTATACGTAGCAGATATCTGTTTTGATTAGATCATATATGGTATACCAGTTGAAGTGCTGATGGATTTTGCGGCTTTTTTTTTTAAATTTAATGCATGTAGCGAACAATACAGTATGTATGGTATGTTGCAAAACAATGATTTTAAGAATATTGAAGATCTTTGAAAGTAGTTGACAAAAACTGCCTCCAGAATTTTATTCGTCGTCGAAAAATACGCGATTCAACATGTTATAAATATATATATAGGTACCCTTTCTAATAGGTATTCTAGTTATTAACTCTACTTTCAGTTACTAATACTGACTAACTATACTGACGAAAAATGTAAAAATATTAGTGAGTTACAATGTAATTTTGCTCCAGAACCGGGTTCAGCGCCAAGAAACGTACAAGTTCGACCTCTGAGTTCCAGCACCATGGTAATACAGTGGGACGAACCAGAGACCCCTAATGGACAAGTTACCGTAAGTGATTCGTTACACTTACTTATGATGATGAATTAGAAATATGAACAGTCTAACCTCGTCTAACTCAACAATTGGCAACTATCTTATATGTTTGTCTCTGCTTGGGTGCTTTTTGAATTTTAGTAACATAAAAAAAAATAGAGAATATACCTACTCTAAAGAGACAATCAGCGACTAACGCAAGTATGCTCGCAAGCGCTCACTACTATGTGTGTGTGCACAGTGCGTGCCTGCACGCAGTGCAGAAGCGGGCATCGCGGCGATCCTGCGAACCGCATGGCCCACCCAGTTGGCCGATTTTTTTTATTACATATTTTATAAATTTCAATGATGATTTCTTTATACAGGGCTACAAAATCTATTACACCATGGACCAGTCGCAACCGTTGCAGCTGTGGCAATCGCAAATGGTATGTTCATCGAACTATCTACTGAACAAGCTTTGCTGTCTTACCTGTAGAAGTAGATTATGTTTATCTGTGTACCAGAAATCCTTTCTACCGCCTACATGATTATAAATATTATAGATTAAGGTTAATTCGATTACATCATCGTGTAACTGCACTGAAGATTGTCACCAAGTTCCTCATCATGCCATTTGTTTTGACCCTTCACAACTCTGCGTCAGTTACTGCTAGAACTCACCACACAGTGTTACAAGTTATATATTTATCTAGAAATGCCAAAATCTAGTTAAATGTGTATGTGCAAATTGTTAAATTCTTATCTAACAATTTTCGAAAGTTAGCCTAAGCTACGAAGTGTAGTAGAAAATGGCCAAGTTCTTAAAAATTTTAAACTTTGCCAATAAAACAAACCAAGACATGATATAACTTGAACTTGTCTTCTTTGATTGAATAATAAATCTACTTACTAATTTTATAATATTGCTTAAAATACTGAACTTGTATTTCAAGTTATATTTTTAAGTTTATTATTAATTAATAACAGTCTAGAGAATATTGCAGATATACATAATAATCGCACAAATACGATTGTTACGTTTATGGTTGTTTTATCCAGATGGACAACAGCCATTTGACCACAATTAGCGAGCTGACACCTTTGACAGTGTATACCATCAGGGTGCAAGCGTTTACATCCGTGGGGCCGGGACCTATATCCGCACCCGTACAGGTCAAAACACAGCAAGGTAAGACATGTTTGTCTGTCTATCACACGCATTTAAGGTTATGGCATACCCTAGCAAAATCGTGCCGCTTCGACCAGTGTACAAAGACATATAATGCTATTGATGCTTACAAAGAGACACAATCACTCTTAGACACAAACAATTCCTATTAAAGCCCAAAAATAGAGTGTAAGTTTTTTTTCTTTTTTAAGAGGCAAATTATTATAATATTAGCAAATTCACTTAATTAATGTTTGAACAATAACATAAAAAGCAAAAAGTTGGGTTGTGCCTATTACAAGTATGTTTATACGTTTTTCTTTCGAATATTATCGAAACTCTAGTCTCACTCTTTATTAATTCGTCTTTTTAACTAAAATGATTAAAAGGTAAAGTTAAGATGAAGGAGATAATCTCGGAAACTACTCATCTGATCAAAATTTCGTTCACCAATATTTCGAATAGAAATTCAAGGTGCTGGGCATAGGCTCTATTTTAGAAATCCCACGGCGATTACCAAATTCAACACGAGCGAAGCCATAGCAAAAGCTAGTATTTTATCATAAATGAAACTTTTGGTGGGCGAATCCGACTTACAGATAACCCAATTAGTTTAGTTCACTATCATGTGATGCACTATTTAAAATATAGGATTTTTAAACTACTATTCTATGTATTTATAGCATCAGTATAGCTTAGCTCATAAAGAAGTCTTTTATCCACAACTTTTATTGAGTCCCATTTATACTACATTTCTGAACACGTTGACTAACTCACTGGTTGGGCTATCGAGAGACTTCTTATTTTCATAGATTTTCATACAGGCGTCGTGCCTCAAAGCATCATTAAAATAATACATGATATTAGGCGTCCACCATCGTCAGGAAAGGGGGTTTGACTAGATTCAAGGGTAGAAGACACATTAAATACGGCATGAATCATTTTAGTTTTTGTTTTTATGACATTGCAAAAGTATTAGTTTAGAATTTGGTAGAACAAAATTGTTGAAATATAATTTTAGATTAAGTTTACAGTTTTCTGTTTTGCTTAGGTGTACCATCTCAGCCATCAAATTTAGTAGCCGTGGAAGCGGGAGAGACCTCAGTCACGTTGACGTGGCGAAGGCCAGCGCACGCCGGCGACAACATCGTCTCTTATGAACTATATTGGAATGACACCTACGCAAAGGAACATCATCGCAAGTAAGGAATTTTAGTATATCTGCAATTGTCTTAACACATAAACATACTACCTTATAACACACACCTGTGCTCAATAAAATTTAACATTAACATAGGGGCAAATATATTTTTTGTTAAATTTTTTGTTTTAATATAAACTGCTTTGCAGGTTTAGTAATTATATTTACGAATACAACTAAAACAGCAAATTTTAAAACCCATATCTCCTTATATTACTCTGGTTTACATGATCAGATTTTTGGAATAAAATAAATATATATTATATATGTTTAAGTAATTCAATAAGATATTTCACAGTTTCGAATTACTACAATATTTTACTCGTATTTTTATTTACTAGACGGATTCCAATAACCGAGACGTACACCCTGAATGGATTATACCCAAACACACTTTACTATATTTGGCTGGCTGCAAGGTCACAACGTGGCGAAGGCGCTACCACTCCCCCGATAGCGGTCCGAACAAAGCAATACGGTATGTAGCGTAACTGGTAATTATTCTCAAAATGAACTCGAGTTCTAAAATCACCAGATATTGAGGATTTCTTCTAAAAAATACTGGTAGAACACCAAAAAATGGCTGCTTTAGAACTCCTTAATTCAGGTGCTACTTTACTCGTTTCATTTTAGACCGAATTGTTGATTTAGAGTGTATGTGACGTCATGTGAGTGTGGTAAATGAAGAAAATGTCTCGGGGTTTTGTATTTGCTTATTAATGTTTAAACAGCTTTTATCACAAAAATGTTTTCAAAGAAGTGACTTTTGATTGCATTTTATAATCCAAAATGTAGTGTCATAAATTCATAAAAACCAAAGTGAATATAAGTTAAGTCATAATTTTCTTCATTCGGTGACAAGTGATTTATTCAAGTTATGGTAAAATGAACTGGGATAGAATGTGCACTGAGAGTCACCATTAAAATTAATCTTTTGAATTTTGACTGTAGTCCCCGAGACATATTGAGTCATAGTTTGGAAAGAGTGTGAAAACTTGAAGTGTGAAGTAAATGATAAAGCAATATTTTCACCTGAGCACCGCCGGCACGCGCCAGTACATTCAGCACTAGCACAATTATATCACAATATTATGTGTTTCGTATTGTATTATTTTCGAAACGGTATAGTGTACGTATCAAATAACCCTAAGTATTGCTGTAGGTGCTGTGTATTTCTCATATTTTGTACCCTCATCCTTGCCAAAATGAATCTATTACATCTTTATGATTACGGGGTTTTTGGTATACAATATTTTAAAACTGAGCAATAGTTCAGTATATTTTTGGTATTTTTTTAAGTATTTATGTTTCTATTTAGGTATTATAAGCAAAGCCGTCTTAATTATTCATAATTTTTTATCGATCTATCAATTCCATTATTTTTTATCAATTTAATTCAATAAAATACGTACACTATAGCTTTGTAGTATCTAGCTTTGTGTTGTTGTAGGATACATTTTATATATCCCACAAATACACCTCTTTTTGCTCGTCAATATTTTATACCTGTGCCATCGACACGAAAAACAGTTTAGTTTTAAATTTTAGTTTTCGATTAATAATTTAATTAGCAAGTAATCTAGAATTAGTAAAATTAGTAGACTATTTGGTTCTTAACAGTTTTAACTAAAAATGTAAGCTACTTTCTGTTTACTATCGATACATACCATTTCATAAAAATAAAAAACCTTTCTCGTCAGTAAAAATTTAAAACATTGACATAGATGAGAGAAACAGACAGTTTCATAGTTTTGAAAATATCAAATGACCAAACGCAGCAATCTAGTATACCTACGTAAGTTTTCTTTTTTTTTTTTTTCGTGTCGAAGACAAAACATAAATGAACATTTTTCCCCCAGAATAAAGAGTGACGAATGAAACTGTAGAGACGTATGGGCGAGCGGATCTCACAGCCGACACTACACAACAATCTATGTGCATGCTTTTTTTTGACAACGAGAGTTGTCGTTCTCTATTTTTTTTGGCACATTTCTCCAGAGGCATTCAGTGATTGCATCGACTAGGGATGGTTTGGGGTGGTAAGAGTGGTAACAGGCGAAGCTTGCCCATTTCAGTTTCAGATCCTTAGTACTTTTTGTCTTATAATTGAGCGTGTTTAGTTCCCGGAGCGCCCCCGATGAATGTGACTGCAATAGCAATATCGCCGACTGCCATACGCGTTTCGTGGCAACCTCCGCCGGCTGAGCGAGCGAATGGAAGGATCGCTTACTACAAGCTGCTTTGCGTCGAATCTGGGAGAGGCGATTCTGAGGCTACGGTCGTCAAACTGAATCAGACGATGTTCGTATTGGACGAATTACGTCGTTGGACTGAGTATCGTATTTGGGTGCTCGCAGGCACAAGTGTTGGCGATGGACCCGCCTCGTATCCCGTGACAGTTCGCACACATGAAGACGGTACGTTTCTAACTTTATAGATGTTTTATTTATAGGAAATTGTGACTGAAGCTCAATTCTATGATCAATATATAATGTTATACTGTCAATATTATTTATATTACATATTAGTTGTTTTTAACTATAAACGACTTTATAAAATCTGAAACGGTAATTTTTTATCTTAAATTGGAAAGGAGTCACAATAACGTCTGGATATCATTAATAAGATTGGCATTCTCGATTAAATCTTAAAATTGAGCTTAAAATTACGTCATTTAATATACATATGCGTAGCAATATCAGAGGACTTAAATGTAGATATAAATTAATAATAATAATTTTTAAGTATAATTCTGTTAAAAAATTAATATTTTTTCACAAATTTACCATTATTTGGCACATCCTTTATTCTTACAGAATGTATGTAAACTAGGACTAAAAGAATCCTATTTCGACTTATATCAAAACTACTACAATATAATAAAAAAAAACTGGCTCTCAAAGATTTTAGAATAGATATGCTGATTGATTGGTATATGTATTATTTAGGATATTGATCAGAAATATGTAAGGGTATATGGCATTTTACTTGAATTCTACAACATACTAATTTGTGTCCACTGATATTGGTATGAATTAAGGCCGAAATCTTAAACCTTTAAATTAAGTAAAAAGGAATGATACTATACATCTATTTAATAAATTTCTCTGACATTCTAGATTGGCAAGGATGGGTATAACACAAGTAGTAAAATCTTTCGCAATATTAACGTTATTTTGCCAAAAACTATCAGGAACTATCTTACTAACGAATGATTTTACTTCGATCTTATTTTGACTATTAAAATGGAAATGTTTGTGTTTAGCTAATGATAAAAAGAAAATACTTAAATGACCTTTGTCCAAATTTGAGAGTTTTCATAATATCATTTTCCATTTTGACTGTTTTGAAAAATTTTGAGAACTTACAAATATTGCCTTGAATGTCGTTGTTAATGCTGGTGGTGGAATATTCATATATATATATTATAAATTTTCAAACGTTCAAAATTACTAATATAATTTTTCCTTTGTTCTTTTTTGTGAGCACATACATAGCAGGAATCTAATCAAGGAGGTTTATTCTCGTAACAATTTTAATATGCTTGCCGATGAATTTCCATGTACACTTCTTATAATCATGTCACAGTTTATTTTGGTTTATTTGTATTTTCGTCGCTGTGATAAGCAGCATAGAGTCGAAACTTCCACTCACTGTCACATGTAATGATTTTTATCGGGTTGATTTCATCAATTGTCATTGGACAATTCGCTAATGATGGCACTCACTGAAATGCAAAATTTAAACTGCACCTGTTATAAATATCGATGGCACCGTTATATTTAATTTGGCGCACAGTTATTGTTCAGTATTTAGCGATGAACACAAATTTTGCATGCTTTCTATACCCACACAGCACCGTTTTTGTTCAGTTTATTTCACTGGGCACCACATAGGTGGCCTTGCTTTACGCAATCGTATTTTAAAATACATAAATGTATATTTCCGATTGCGTTTAGTACAGACCAGCACTTTTAGGAAGCACACCGCACAACTAGCGACGAAACGAGGTGAGAGAGCGAGTGCGTGAGTGAGCTGCTCACATTCAGCTGCAGATCGGTCACAATTCGTTCATGCATCAGAATCTAGGCTACATTGTATGTAGGCTGCTCACTCAACTATAGCCCCACACGCACCACGGCCCGAGCGCCGCATTTGAATACCAATACCTTCTCCACACGACACGCGCGCATGTTATACCACTCACAACTATATACTACTTATTTACTCACTGTACTGTCTCACTACTGTATACTAGCGGGAATGTAGCGGATCGAATCAATACAAGTCCTGAGGATCCCAAAATTTTCTTTTCTTGACTAATTGGCCCTTTTCATATGGAACCAAAGGATAAGATCCGTGAAACTTCGCCTTCATGAACGTAATAGAGATTCGTGCTACTTTCTATCTTACCTCTATCTATCTATCTCACTTGCTCTAAGCTAAACCTACTTGCAATTAGCTATATTTATCTCTTTCGCCTTTCTTCTTTCTTCCCTATTTCTGTCCGACTTGTGCATGCACACTAGATATTGTGACATCAAACTATTATAATTATAACATTTGCTATTGCCGTTAATAATATTGAAACGCGATACAAAGAACGCAAAGGTATCGGTTTTGGCACCGAAATAGTTATTTTTTATACAAAAAAAGGAACTCAGCTCAAGGAAACAGACACAATAATCAACATTACAGAAGATACACAACAAGATATGAAGCATCACACACACAGATGAAAGATGGAGGCACATAGACAACAAGTCGCTACATCAAAGAAGCATACACATAGACTGGCGCCGCCGCGTTAATCAATACATGTGCGTGAGTGAATACCAAAGCCGAGGGACTAAGAAAACTATTAGTAATGTGAATTGCCTTTCTCTCCCTAAGTACAGTACAGATGACGCAATATATTTTGTTAACAGAACTTTCGGATATTGGTAAATCTTACTGCATGTTAAAATAAAATATGTTTATAATTATGACCATAATATGTACCATGAATTACTATAAGCAGTGAAAGGCAACTCTTACCCATTTTAAGTCCCAAAGCGGCTTAAAAGGATCTTATAAAGCTTTTACACAAAGGAATAAAGTAAAAGTACCCTACTTTGCCGACCAGCGTTCTACTCGTAATCTCTCACTTATTAGTTCCGTTCGCCCTGCAATGTCGCACAATTTGTCTTAAGTGTATTTGAATGCGTTTTTCTCTTTTTTCTCTCGTCACTGACTTTGTATGGGCTGCTGGTAACCCGTACAGCAGTAAGGAGTGAGTACACATTACTATAGTGCATGCGTAAGTGTGCGTTTGTGCTTGTGCCTAAGCTTTGTGTAGTATCTATCTTCTTAGTACCTTAAATCTAATTTAAGCAGACTGCAAGAGGCAAACTATCCCATAGCATGTTAAAAGACTTGGCGTGAAAGTTTTTTTAACATTTTGTAACAATTGTTTAACATTCCCATGTCGATCTTCCTAAGCATGACCCCTTGCAGTATGTAAAATTTAAATATAGTCATAGAAACGCTGCTTTTGAATATTCCTATAAGACTCACTAAATGTTAATTATCTGTAAAAGCTTAACTATTTTAGATGTTCTTAACAATGTGGATTGAAAGGTAATGATTTTTTCTTGATTATGGTGATATGAAAGGACTTAAATGATATTTTATCAGTGTGTGTTGGTATTCAAATGCCCGATCGAGATGCTGAGAGACTGTTCGACGCTCGCCTTGGCCTTAAGTGCTCTATCAGCATTGCCATTGGCGTTAACCGACCACACTTTGAAATGCATTTTTACAGTTTACCAGCAGCTGCTGGTGAACTTAGTGAGACAAGTGGTCTTCAGTGTCGTTTTAGTTAAATTAGATGTATTTTTACAGTAGCACGCTCTTATAGATGCTGATAAGGCATTTAATGTCTTTTAAACACTAACATGGCTTTTGTATCTTAACATTCTTGTATATCTGTAGTGCCTGGTGAACCCCAAGATGTGAATGTCACCGCTGTTAACTCGACATCCCTACATGTGACCTGGAAACCTCCTCAAGAGAAAGAAAAGAACGGTATAATTAGAGGATATCACGTTCATGTACAAGAGATCAAAGAAGAGGTGAGTCGTAAAGCTTTTTATTGAACCTATTCGTACACTCTGTTAATTTGGTTTTTTTGTTGCAAACAAAATTAAATTTTTTAGGGAAAAGGTCTTTTAAATGATCCAATGCGCTTCAATGTCATGGATGATACCATTTTGGAGCTTAATATATCGGGTCTTCAGCCTGACACTAGATACAGCGTGCAAGTTGCTGCTCTGACGCGAAAGGGAGATGGAGACCGAAGTCCACCTGTTACCGTAAGAACACCCGGTGGCGTACCAAACAGGCCTACAGTCAACCTGAAGTTAGTAGCTAAATAATTTTAGGTTATACACATAATTTTATTTACACACTGAACATGCTTTAACTTTTTTTAGGGTCGTGGAGCGTGAACCAATTGTATCTATCGAATTAGAATGGACTAGACCAAGCCAAACATATGGAGATCTACTAGGATATCGATTGCGATATGGTACTAAAGGTGAACCCCTTCAAGAAACTAATTTCCCTGGAACTAAAGTTAATTCACATAAAATTACTGATTTAGAAAGAGGAGTGCAATATGAATTTAGGTTGGCTGGTAGAAATCACATAGGCATAGGTCAAGAAACTATCAAATATTGGCTTACACCCGAAGGCGTTCCAAAAGGACCTCCAGCAAACGTAACTTATCATTTTCAAACACCAGACATTATCAGCGTGACATGGAAGCCACCAACCAGAGCAGATAGAAGTGGACAGATAAAGAAATACGTTATTCAGTTTTACAAGAGAGGAGATACGTCGTCACTAGTCGAAAAAACGACTGAATTGACTAAATCAGTTTTTACAGATTTGGAAGAAGATGCTCACTATGTGTTTAAAGTTCGAGCATATACTGATCAAGGTCCAGGTCCTTATAGCAAAGATATAACTGTTCACACTGAGAGGGACATTGGAAGGGCACCAATGTCAGTGAAAGCTGTCGCCACTTCAGAATCTAGTGTAGAAGTATGGTGGGAAATAGTTCCTTCCAGAAAAAAAGTAACTGGCTATATCATATTCTATACCATGACTCCAGTTGAAGACTTAGACGAGTGGCAACAAAAGTTTATCCATGTAACACATTCTGCAGATTTAGAAAACCTAGAAAAGTTTGCAGAATATGCCATCGCTGTAGCGGCAAAAACTGCAGACGGTCTTGGGAGACTTTCAGAAAAAGTAACGGTAAAAGTGAGACCCGAAGAAGTGCCTCTACATATTAGAGCTCATGATGTATCTACTCACTCCATGACACTTTCATGGTCGCCTCCTTTGCATTTAAACCCTGTCAGTTATAAAATTTCTTATAATGCAATCAAGGAATTTGTTGACTCTCTTGGTGTGACTCAGACACAAGAAATTCCGAGAAAAGAAATCATATTAAAACATGATAGAACAACATTTTCAATTAATGACCTTTCGCCATTTACAACTTATAATGTGAACGTTAGTGCAATACCAAATGACGACTCATATAGGCCGCCAACTAAAATTACAGTGACTACGCAAATGGCTGCGCCCAAACCGATGGTGAAACCTGATTTCTATGGTGTTGTTGAAAATGAGATACTCGTTATCCTGCCACAAGCATCTGAGGAATATGGACCCATCTCTCATTATTATCTTGTTGTCGTACCAGATAGCAACGCTCACAATCATAAGCATCCCGATCAGTTTCTAACAGACGATTTAATTAAGAACAATGCAAGAACTGATGATGAAAATGCTCCATATATTGCTGCGAAGTTTTTGCAAAGAAACATTTTATACACATTTCATCTTGGCAACGATGATATATATGAAGGCTTTAGAAACAGAAAATTAAACCCTATTCAACGATATAGAGTTTTCGTTAGAGCTGTTGTTGATACGCCACAGAAACACCTTTACACTTCTAGCCCTTTTTCGGAGTACTTATCATTAGACATGCGTGGTGCACCTCCTGGTGAGGAACCCAGCAGACCAGATCCTAAAGATGCAAATGGAGATCCACATATAACAATACAAGATAATAGAAAAGAAGCTGGTATGGTTTGGGTAGTTGGTCCAATAATAGCTGCTTTACTTCTTTCATTGGTATTCGTAATGTTATTTGTTATTAAGAGACGAAGACAACCTTGTAAAACGCCTGATCAGGCTGCTGTAACCCGTCCATTGATGGCAGCTGATGTTGGTTTTGGTGCACCTTCGGATCCGGTAGAAATGAGGCGTTTGAATTTCCAAACACCGGCAATGATTTCTCACCCTCCTATACCTATTTCGGAACTAGGGGAACACATTGATAGATTAAAGGCTAATGATAATCTGAAGTTTTCTCAAGAATACGAAAGTATTGAACCTGGTCAGCAATTCACCTGGGATCATTCTAACATGGAGGTAAATAAACCTAAGAATAGATATGCCAATGTCATCGCTTATGATCACAGTCGCGTTATTCTTCAGCCAATCGATGGTATACTTGGCAGTGATTACATCAACGCTAATTACTGCGATGGGTATAGAAAGCATAACGCATATGTTGCAACTCAAGGTCCACTTCAAGAAACGTTTACAGATTTTTGGAGAATGTGCTGGGAATTGCGAACGTCTACTATAGTTATGATGACAAAATTAGAAGAGCGTACTCGAATCAAATGCGACCAGTACTGGCCAAGTCGCGGCAGTGAAGTTTACGGAATGATGACCGTCACGATATCTGAAGTCCAAGAACTAGCCACATATTGCATCCGAACCTTTACAGTTACAAGGAATGCCGGTGCCGAACGGCGAGAAATAAAGCAATTGCAGTTTACAGCTTGGCCTGATCACGGGGTACCAGACCACTCTGCACCGTTTTTACAATTCTTGCGTCGTGTACGAGCCTTGAATCAGCCTGACGCTGGTCCACTAGTAGTACATTGTTCTGCTGGAGTCGGTCGCACAGGATGCTTCATTGTTATCGATTCTATGTTAGAAAGGGCTAGACATGAACGCACTGTTGACATATATGGTCACGTCACGTGTCTGCGAGCACAACGTAACTATATGGTACAGACTGAAGATCAGTATATTTTTATCCATGATGCCTTGCTCGAAGCCGTTATCTGCGGCGATACAGAGGTCCCTGCCCGCAACTTGCACGCCCATATTCAGAAACTTATGCGTGTTGATACTATTGAGAACATTACTGGGATGGAATTGGAATTTAAAAAATTAGCTAATATGAAGGCAGACTCTAGCAGATTTGTTTCTGCTAGTCTGCCTTGCAACAAACACAAAAATAGACTGGTTCATATTTTGCCGTATGAAGCTACACGAGTATGTTTGTCACCTCGTGATGGCTCTGACTACATAAATGCCTCTTTTGTTGACGGCTACAGATATAAGTCCGCTTATATCGCCACTCAGGGTCCATTGCCTGATACAACTGATGATTTCTGGAGAATGCTTTGGGAACACAATTCTACGATCATAGTGATGCTCACTAAATTGAAGGAAATGGGCAGAGTAAGTTAATATTTTAGTTTAATTTATCTTGATTTATTTTGGTTGTCGATCATTTTGATGATATAAAACCTTTTTTAGGAAAAATGTCACCAGTACTGGCCATCAGATCGCTCTGTACGCTATACTTGCTTCGTCGTTGATCCTATTGCGGAGTACAATATGCCACAGTACATATTAAGGGAGTTTAAGGTATTATTTTTTATTTTTATCTCCGATCTTCATACGTTGTATAAATGATATAAATAATTTTTACTATGAACTCAGTGACTAGTATAGTATCAGTCTAATCTAAGAATCTTAACCAACCGATGCACAAATATTTATAAAAATGTCACCAATGCCACATCTAGTACGACCTACGATTTATATTCTTGTCTTCGGATCTGTTGCTGTCAGCAAGTGGCACGACCTTATAAAAATGTTATTAAAAATGTTATGTAGATACAATACATGATTCCTACCCTCATAGATAATATTAGTTAATTGTTTTACCAACTTAGATATGTACGCTCACTAGCAATAATTAAGTGTAATTAAATTTATAAGTTCTCAGTAAGTGAATTGTTAAATTCTTATGGGAATTAAATAAAGTTCTTAAACCTCAACCTTAGGTTCATTGTTAGATACCATAGAGCAGTCGCATATAATTTGTAACATTGTCAACTTAATATTCTTATAACAATAACATTTGTTTAAGGCACTTTTAGGCCTTGTTTTGCCTTAAAATGTATAGTGACTTTAAACTGTCTTAGCCGTACTTAGTATAAATTTGTTTTAAAATTTTCTGTTAAACCCACCTAGTCCTAAAAATTATTTCTGTACAAAATAAAAAAATTTGGAAAATCCAAAAGTGCACGCCTCATAGCGGTCATTCACATTTAAAAAAAAAAATTCTAAAACAAAAACTCAAGTTTTTTAAAATAAAATAACAAATAAGGTGAGGAAAAAATATACTATAAAATAAAAATAAAATATATATATATATAGATATATAGTATACAGTGGTATATTAGTCTTTTATAAATTATAATTAAACGACAGTACTTAAAACGCTAATATTAACTAGGAATCAGCACAGTGTAATACTTTATATATTAAAAACAAAAGTATTCCGGTAAGATGAATTTTTCGACCAATTTCTCTGCCCCATACATGGTCACATAAACACAGACTCACGGACGTCCAAGAATGATTAGTTTTAATGTTATTATTTATTATATTAAACAAATTAATTGTTTATAAAATGTACCATATGTGCTAAACAGATTATTTAACTTCATATTAGTGCACTCATATTATCCTGTAAGTGTTATATTAAAAAAAAAAACGTCATTTAAGTTTCGAAAGACTGGGTTTTTGACATGTCGAGAGTAGAGCACTACCTCACCGCTCCGCTTATGAGGCGTGCAATAAGTCACGCAATCGGATTCATCGTGTACGACCTTATTAGAGTTTACATCAATGACGCTAACTTGTAGGTGACGGATGCTCGGGACGGTGCCTCGAGAACTGTGCGTCAGTTCCAGTTCACGGACTGGCCCGAACAAGGTGTTCCCAAGAGCGGTGAAGGTTTCATCGACTTCCTAGGACAAGTGCACAAGACCAAGGAACAATTTGGACAGGATGGACCTATAACTGTTCACTGCAGGTAAAATAATACCAGCTATTCATGCATTGCATTTCTATATGAATTTGCGAAAATCGTTAAAGTGAAAAGAATTAGCTTCAATTAATATACAACCTTTTGATTATTATGTATTTTGTTTTTCCTGTCATAATTTAAACCTCGTGTTATTTGGAGTAGTATCATAGTTTGCTGACTGAAAAAATATACAAATATATATTAAAATAGTTCACGAAAATAGCTGGCGCAAAAAAAAAACATACAAAAAACGAAAAACTACTTCAAAAAAAGAAAAACCAAAAAAATACATATTTGGAAAGTAATCTATAAATATAAAACATATTAATACAAAGATTAAATGGAAACGTACCTTGCGTTGCAACACGATGCCAAATCGGAGCCACTCAGCATTTGCTATGATGACTTTTGTCACCATGGCGCTGATTTTCAGTGGTATCTTTTTGGACACACGGATATGCACGCCAAATGTATTACAATATATTGTATTATAATGCATTCTATATTATATTTAATTATTTTATGTAACGTCACAGTATGTTTATGTATTAAATATTATTATTTTATTCTATGGTGTTATGTTATTTTATATTATTTTATTTTATGTAATGTATTGCTATGTTGCGTTATGTTATTTTCTATTAGTTTTATAAGATAGGTACTGTATTTTTTTACGAGTCATTCAACGTAGGTTTATAAGAGCAGACCAAAGGTTGTACATACTTGCTTTTGATTAAAATTGACTTTATTTTTATCTTTATTTAATGTACACTGAGTAAAGAGTTGCGTATATAATGTTTCCGAAAACCGTAAGGGGGGGGGGGGGATCACTGGGGAGGTCTGCATTTAGCAATAGATATACTAAAGGTTGAATCTGTATAAGTGAAATAATATATGTATTGTTCGTAGCGCGGGCGTCGGTCGTACAGGTGTGTTCATAACTTTGTCGACGGTGCTGGAGCGCATGCAATACGAAGGCGTCGTAGACGTGTTCCAGACGGTCCGCACGCTGCGTACGCAGCGACCCGCCATGGTACAAACTGAGGTATGCACCGTATATACGAGCAGCTAGTCAAATATTGGTATTAGTTAATTTCAATGTATTAATTAGGAATAGTAATCTGTTCTCTGTCTCATTATTACTTAAATGGTTATTTGTTTTTAAGTTTAGTGAGTACATAATCCTTTTATATTTTTCCTTTATGAACAATTAACTCTAATCATGCGTAGGGTACAGTTGGCTGCCGCTGTTTTCAAGAAATCGGCTAATTTAGTTGTTTTACTGCAAAGAGCTTTCGCTATAGTCTTTTATTGTTTGAAGCTTGTATGTGTTATTGTTTTTACGATAGAGCAAAAACAACAAAAACATGTTGCTTGTTTCGTGGCCTCCCTTTACTTTTTTATTATTTCTTAGGAAATCCGCTATTATAACACTTATTCTGTTAATATTTTTGGCTTATAGACAGCTGTAATGGGCTTAATAATGGCATTCCGTTGGCCTTCTATGGGCATGGAAAACTAAAAATGGCAACTCGTTTAAAATATTAAATTTTGTGCTCTTTTACATGTACACACCTATTTTATAATTCTCATCGTGTTATATGTTATATAGTGCTTTAGCTACTTAAACTTGTCTTATCCCATATTCTACATCCTTTTTATCCTATTTAGGACCAGTACGAATTCTGCTACCGCGCTGCGCTGGAATACCTCGGCTCTTTCGACCACTACACCAACTGACGCTGAGACAGGCTCGTGTAAACGTCACCCAGTGTCTCTTTCGTGTACTTATTATCTATATCTCGCCTCTCTGTTCTGTATAGACCGATATATGACAGTGGTCGTATGCGCTACTGTAGTGATTTTCTTGTAAAATCGACTGATGTATTCAATTTGTTCATTATATTGTTGTAGCATATTACCCGTATATTAAGAGGCTACATATGTATGAGTGCCTAGGAACGCTACTTATGATGTATATTTACTATCGTGACCATTTAGTAATCATGTTCGTGACGTAAGGGTAATTATTGTATAAAATTACTTCCTCGTTTCATAGTCAGCTGGTCTTGCTATTTTTATATAATAGTTGGAACAGTTTTAACAATGTTAAAGTCCATTTAAACAGTTTAACTTTGCTATAAATTTCAAACTATTCCCTGGAAAAAAAGAGAAAAAATATAAATTTGACTTAAAATATGCTTTTGAATCGTACTACTTACTAGTGTTAAATTAGTGAATAATGCTTAGAGACTTAAATTACGCGATATATTATACAGTTATTATCGTGAAAAATATACATAATAACATAAAATGTATAAATAGTTATGCAGCTGTAATTTAGGAGTTTATTTTTCATATGGGGTGTTAAATATGTTAAGTAGATTGAACTATGGCAACTTATTTCACTGCAATATAATTAGAATTAGTATAAATGGCCGTGTCATGTTTTTGTCCGTGAATCTATGAGGAAATATATGTAAATAGCTGTATTTTTTTATGATTTTTCGATTATTTTTCTAATTATATTTCTGTTACCAGTTGTAAGTTTTGCTATTGAAAAATTAAAAATGCTTTCTTCACTTTCTCTAATCCTCTTTTTTAGCAAAATATTGAAAGCTAAAGTGAGAAAAACAAAAAAGTATTAATATAGTTTCATCTTATTGTAAACGCCTGTTCGCTTGTAGGGGTATCGTGATTGGACGACATATCTAAAGTAGCTAGAAAAATAGTGAAACGTTTTTCGATGTGGTAATATTAAATAAAAGTTTTAATGAGTACGTTGATATAGTAGGCGCCACGTAAGATGAGACTTCGCACACCACGTGTTTATAGGTCCCTTACGCAGAGGGGCGAAGAGGCAGGGAGAAGTACGGCGACAGTGCATGTGCTGTATTTGCCTCGCCTTAATAAACGTATTCTTGTGAGTGACTGTACAACTGCGCAAGCACCCCTCTTCTGCTGCTCGCCAAGTCTCTTCTTACGTGGCGCGTGCTATACTACCGTTGAGTGGGTGGTTAGGAACCTACTTTTAATTTTATTATTTTTGCTATCCTTTTATCGATGTTTAATCGCATTAATTTACTATTGTATCCGTATCATACTTTATTGTAAGCTATTTTTAAGTGTAGTATGTTTTACATCTCTTGTCTAGGACTTTCGATCTAAAGTAGACCTTTAGGTTTTTTACTCGTTTTATACAGTACCTATACTTATGTCTTGTATCGATCGACTTATAAGTTACAATTTGAGCTTCTAGCTTAGCGGTATCTCATTAAATATAAAAGAAGTGTTGTATTGGAATTTATTTTATAATTTAATGGAAGTGTAATTGCGTCCTTCATAACGTTCGTAACTGCCATTCGTGTCACGTAGTTCTACTACCTACTTATAGAAAAATTTAAAATTACAAAACAATTTAACAAATTTAGTATAATTCAGAATTGTTAAATTGAAAGCTCTAGTAAAATTTTAATACTCGTTAAAGAATCAAAGGTACTTATTTAGGAAGAGCCGAAGTATATAGATGGTGTTTTGAAATCCATTCTTATTTTAGTTTTGGTAGCTTATAGAATATTTTTAGTAGGTACAAGCTGATAAGATGTTGATCAATGCACCTACGCTTTTATCATTTTTATTAGAATTGGAATTTTTGAGGTAATTTGCAGTAATGAATTCATTAATTTTGACGTTATCACGCATTGATCTATTATGTTTATACTTGTTATAAACTAACGCCACGTCACAGAATTACTTATGATCACAAACAGCCAGTGAATAAGTGACGTACGGCCCTATACAATATAGTAGCTTAATGTTTTCACATGTCTTATTTTATTTGTAATGACTATGAACGCACATATCCATTCCTTATATTATAAAATACATAATTATATTAAGTTTTACATACATTAAATCCGTTTCTTCGTAAGTTAATATAAACATCTTTTATTTTATTTTACCATAAATTTTTGATTTCTATTTACTGTCAGTTTTGTATAAGTATCATGCCATATTACGGTGCTGTTAAATATTCCATTAAATAGTACAAATACATTCAGTTTATTAAATCATACACAATCATTGCTTGCCACATGTCGCTAACCGATCACATGTTGCGTTTTATATTTTAATGCGTAAGACTGATTTTTACTAATTTTGATGTGTTCTTAATTTTATTTGTTAAATTTTGTAAATGTCTTCTTGTGCGGCTTGACTTGACCCAGTGCTGTGAATATATTGAAACAAATCATGAATTCTTCGTAAATAAATTAATTTTAATTGCATATTTCTCGCTTAATGCGATAATAATTTATTTTCATTAAAACAAAATTGCTGCATATAAAGAATATGAAATATGTAATTTTTAAGTTTTTTGTCCTATTTAGCCTTTCCATTTCTTGTATTGAAATTGGCAATGTCGATCCGTTATGGATAGCTTTAAATAATATGTTTAGTGCAATCAAAATGGCGGCCGCAATATGGTGGCCGATTGTAAATGTGTGTAATCGTAGACGTTGGTAGGTAATGTCTACTCTGTGAAATATTCCCTCGCTGCGTCTCGGGAACAGTGGATTCGTAAGATTATACATATGTATATGAACAAATAAAATTATTTGAAAATTATTTCCTAATTTTATTTAAATACTTACATCAAAACTAATTACCTTACCTTATAAAGCAATTGTTATAACAGCTAAATTAGTAGACCTTTTACAAGAAATTCCTTTCCTTCTATCGGTATAGATACTGTATCTATAGTCCAACAACCGGTCAGCAGATCTCATCAATCATTAGGCCCTCACCCTGAGTCACGGGATGATACGGGGCTCTGGATCCGTTGAGATTACGGCCTTTTCCGCATTTATCAATAACAAGAAGAATTAACTGTCAGGATAACTAAATTAATTACTGATCTAACATTATTACTGTCATTATTTACACAAATGAATATAGCAAGAACTGCTTAATGTGTGTTAGAATTTAGAGTTCCATAATCGAACAAGGAATCTTTATTTCATCCATCATTCATTCGTCCGTCCATAAATTTGTAATAGATGGATTAAGGAATAGAGGACGTTCAATTCAAAATTATTTAACAAAGAGATTTTAGTGATTTTAGATTTTAGACAGCGCATCCACTACTCTACCTCCCGAGCATGTGCAGCAATACGTTGAATGCGGTCCGGAAGTAACGTCATATCGCATAAATTTTTGGTCAACAGAACGATCAATGTGCGCATAGACAGCATTGAGCGCATTCAATGCGTATAATGCTTGTCAACAAAACGGCCCTTCAATACAAGATCTGAATTATTATAGCCTAAATGTTATAAAGAATTACTGCCTCTGTTATAAAGATTAAATTGGATTCCGTTCTCTAGTGCTTCTCGTTCCCGTTTTTTTGTGACCGGGCTTACGTTTATTTACCTATTCCTCCTTGTTATTCTGACTTTGGCATTCAATTGGATTTGCATTGTTGTAACTACTTTTTAAACGTGGACAAACACTTAAAACCGACCCTGGTAAACTTATCAAGCTGAAATCACTTTACGCGAACGAAAAATGGTGGGTCTTTGATACCTGTTACCCAGGTACAAAAATGCGTTGCTCAGGCACTTGGTGCTAAAAAACGGACTGTTACAAACATTAATAAAAAATAAAGTTCAGCCCATCTCGGACCTAAAAAAATATTTTATGAACACCGAAGAAGAAACGTATAACTAGACCGGTGACAGAGATTGATAACTTTAACGCGGATGCAATACGAAATCATATTTATGGTTACTTTTCGAGGAAAGAATACTTGAACAGAAAAATGCTTTTGGCGTCTTTGAGAATTTGTGAAATTCAGTGGAGGTAAAACTGCTTTAACTAAAATTTTAAAAGAAATTGGTTTTCGTTATAAAATAACGAATAAAAGAAAAATTCACCTGGAACGATACGATATAATTTTAAAGAGAATATATTTTTTAAGAGAAGTCAAAAAAATCGAAAATTGGGATAATGTTGTTTTTTTGATGAAACATGGTTGATCGACAATCACCCGCTTTCTCGTTCTTGGACCGATGGAACACGAGCGTCGACATTATAAGTGCCAATAGGTAAAGGTAGCCGACTAATAATTTGCCTCGCCAGTTCTGCGAAATACGGCTTTGTTGAGAATGGCCTATATGGCATTTGAATCAAAAACCACCATGGATTACCACGAAGAAAAGATTACCATTTCCTTCAAAGAGTGGTTTGAGAATACATTGTTTTTAGGCCTACCTAAGCCTTCCATAACATTTATAGAAAATGCACCTAATAATTCGGTTCACTTAAACAAGTCACCAACCCAAGCCAATACAAAGAAGAAATGGTGTTTTGGCTGCATAGAAACAGTATTGATACAAATATTAAGATACTGAAAAATGAACTGATTAAATTTGGTTCAAGATAATAAACCGACAATAGTTCTATATGAGATAGATGAACTACCTTTGGCAAATGGTTATTGTGTCCTCCCGAATCCCGTAATCTGGGCCCAAATCAAAGGTGCTGCAGCCCGTAACAACATGTCTCTGCCATTGAGTACAAAAAGTTGATGACTTCATTAGAAGATGCTTGCATAAAAGTTAAAAAAGACGATTGGGCAAAGGTCATGAAAAAAACTTTAAAAAAAAAATTTCATGACTGACTGTGATATTAGAATTGAAAATTTTTTGAGAACATTTCAATTATTATCAGAGATTGACTGACTTACTAAATTACATTCAAAAGAAAATGCTACATGTTCATTGAAAAAAGGCATGATTGTTTCGTATCTCGCGTCGATGCATCAATCACATCGACAGATCACCCGGCAGACGCACCGCTTGCGATATCCGATGCCCACAACGACATAGGTAATAAATTCTCGCACGAGATTTGCCGTGTTCACATCAATCGTTGTAACTGGACCCTGGATAATGTTTATTAGGCAATTTCAACGATTTTTCTGTTCTATGTAATTTGTAATTCGATGCGCAATACTCATATATTGTAGTTATTTTCATTTGATTGCTTGAAGTGTCTCTGTGTCTATAACACTTATTTAATAAAAATAAGGATGTCGCAATATGTAACTACATACGTGCGTGAGTAGGGCAGCTACATTTGAACTCCCTGAGGTTTTCATTGAAATACAAGAAATATTGTATATTTTAAAACAACAACAAAAAACCAAATTGTAAACTAATAGCACTTTTCAAAACATTTACAAAAGAGTGAAAAGGGAGCAGTTTAGGTTGTTTTTATTGAAAAAAAGGGTTGGAAGTTCGTATGAAAAACCCTCATTTTTTAAGTCGAATCTAACTTGGTATTTGACCTTTTGGGTAAAAATCAAGATTGATATATTACGATGTTTTTCGAAAAAGGTAAAATAGGGGATGAAACTTTGTATGGGAATCCAGTTATTTTTGTAAATAAACCATGAAAATTTGTACATACACTTTCGTTTGCAAATAAAGAATGACGTGTTTCAGTATTTCTCGACTTTCAACCCCTCAAGGGGTGGCAAAGTTTGTCTGGGACAAAAATTTTTTATAGCCAAAATAACTCTTAGCTTGCTTATAATGCTATTATGTTGCATGTTTCAGAAATATTTAAAAAGGGGTAACAATATATGAAATGAAAAATTCCTATGCTCAATTTATGTCAAACTTGGCATGTATGAATTTTTTAAATAGTTAATAAAAAGGAATTTTTGGGATGTTTGAAGTTTCATGCAATTGGGAAATTAAGTTTTATAGTCTCATTTACAAGAAACTTCGTATCAATGCTCTTCAATTTCAATCAAACAACAAAACACTTACTTTTGTGTTTCTTATAATTCGACCTCTAAGGAGGTGAAAGAAGTGGCAAAATATGTATGGTAAAGAATATTCTTTGGATCGAATTTGCTAAGACTTAGCATTGACGCTCTAACACGATAAATAACATACATATTTCTTAATTATCAAATTCCAACTCCTAAGGCAATAAACCTGTTTTGCAAATTTTGTACGGGATTTGCAAATATTATTGTTACAGTAAATTTTCACGAAACTTGGTACCAGTGCTTTCCAACACCAAAATAAATACCTATAATAATTAACTAACTAATAATTCAGAAACCTTGGACCCTAACAGGAGAAAGGGTATTGCAAACGTTTAAACGGAAAATAATATTTTTATAGTCAATTTTACTTGCAATTGATCTTCAAATCAATTAAAAAAGAATGTATTTCAGGTTTTTCAAAAATGAATTCCCCTAAGGACGAAAGGAAATCGCAAAATTTTTACTGAAAATAATATTTTTATGTTTATTTACTTGAAATTCAGTATGAATAAATCAAACGCGTACTTCGGTGTTTCCTAAATTCAACCCACAAAGGAAGAAAAGGGTGAGAAAGTTTGAATGGGAAAAAATATTTCTAAGTAAAATTTGTAATTAAATATATTTACTTGCTTCTCAACATATTTAACAAACCAAAGGTTTCGGGTTTATTGAATATTCAACCCCTTGAACAGAAAGGGAGCAGGAAAGTTTGTTATTTAACCCTTTTCTTGACAATGTATCTGACAAGATACATTGAACTTTTAAAATTTGTATCTCAAAAAATTGTGAAGTATAACGGAACATAATTTTACCTAAAACTTTATGATTGTTTTCGAACGCACCTGTGATAATTGCTGTCATGTTGGCAACACTGTTTATCAAACACATTTAAAATGGCGTACCGTTTCGACGCTATCCCTCCTAAGAAGGTAAGAATATTTTTGTTTTTATGGGTTTTCATTAGATAATAGTGTGATAAGGCATGGTTTTGTACAAATAATGGTTATTTAAGCATGATATTAATTGCATGAGAAACACATAGTGTTCTGCTAAAATAATCTACAGTCAAAACATATGTATCTCCCTGTGCACATTGCCAAGTAACTACAAAACACGAATTTTGACGGTATAGATGAAATGAAATAATATGTCATAACTAGTGGCAGTCATTTTACACTTATTCAGGCTTTAACCTATAGTAATATTTTAATTAATATAGTAATTAATATTTTAGTTTTAAGCGACGGGAATGGACATAAGAAACTGTTTTTCGCGGAAAAATTATTCATAACCATATTATTTATTGGGTTTCGATCGGTATTCGCGTGAATCAAGTCTTGTTATTGTCTATTAATATTTAATTGTATCGTTTTCTAGTGCTTTTGCATATTGCTATAAGCCTACACAGTTTGTGTGAATATTTTATTGGTACAATCCTGTCAATCTATTTATTGTCTCGTATGTGGTGTGGAACGCTTTGCTTTGCTTAGCATATATTTTCTTAATTTATTTTCAGGGAGGAGGTAAGCCTTCTTTTTACAGAGCTAAGAAAATATATGCACTCGTACCTAAAGCTGGAAGAAAATCTTCGGATGACGAATCGTCTATCGAAGCAGGAGATGAATTGCAAAACATTCGACAACAACAACTTGATGTTAGTGACGGTTCCGCATCAGCTCCTTCAATTGGATGAGGAACTAGTGCCTTTTCAAAAAGTCGCCTTTGCTGAGACAAAATGCATCGCCTGTACTATCAACGTCGATTCTACAATCATCGTTATATGCATCACCATCGACTCCTATTGCTTCTTCTGCATCACATATAAACACTGCTAACATTAGTCGAACAAATGAACAATCAACACACTCTCTGCCAAATTTGCAATCAAACTTACCTGCTTGTCCGCTGGCTGATGATCCGTCTTCAGTACGTGTAAGTACTGTTCATCTTAGACGATCCAGGATTACGATTACCCAAAATGCTCCACCGCCACTCTATCCGTCAATTTTACAATCCTCTTTACCTGCTTCTCCGTTGGTAGATGATCCATCTTCATTACGTGTCCGATCCAGGAGTAAAATTATTCAAAATGCATCATCGCCACTCTCTCCATCAATCCTACAATTATCTTTACCTGCGTCTACGTTGGCTGAATATCCTACTGCTCCATTTCCATCAGGTGTAAGTACACTTCGTAATAGAACACGTGGATTAATTATAGCGCGACCTACTCCTATCCACCAGGCTCCTCTGAAATTTAGGTGGAGAAAAAAAAAATTTGAACATTGTGCTATAATTGATGACAAAGTTTCGTATGTGGAAACACCCCGGAGCCCATTTGAGTACTTTACTACGTTTCTTTCGAAAGAAATTTTAGATTTTATTGTTGCACAGACCAACCAATATTGTACCCAAGAAACCGGTAAATCTCTAAATATTACTAGAGAGGATTTTAAGGATTTTTTTGGTATTATGCTCCTTATGGGTCAAAGGAAAAAAATGTTTCATTCCTAACCTGCGAGTAGCTGCCGGCGTCAAAAAACGACCGTGGTTTAATAGGTCTTGCAGAGAAGCTAAAATTCTTAAGCAAACTGCGTATGAGGCTTGGACCACGGCTCGTAATAATAAGGATCCGAATATTTCTGAGTTAAAACGCAAATTAAATGCTGCCTCGAGGTTCAGTAAGAAAGCAACTGCCAGAGCAAAATTCCAATTCATCGGCAAAATAGGTGGGCGACTTGCGAGCTATCCTTCTGGGAGTCGTGCTTTCTGGTCGCTTGCTAAAGCTGCCGAGGGGAACTTCTGCCAGTCGTCATTACCACCACTGCGAAAGACCGATGGTGACTTGGCCCACAGTGCAAAAGAGAAAGCCGATCTATTGGGCAGTCTCTTTGCCTCTAACTCGAATGTGAACGACGAAGGCGCTGTACCACCTACTTTACCGTGGTGCGGTAAGACCATGCCGGAAATCTCTATAACACAGCGCGAGGTCCGGCGGGCGTTGCTTTCCCTAGACGTTCATAAGTCGAGTGGGCCAGACGGCATACCAGCAGTGGTGCTTAAGCAGTGTGCTCCTGAGTTATGTCCTGTACTCACGCGCCTCTTCGCGCTTTCCTACCACACTAGGCAATTTCCGTCTACATGGAAGACTGCGAATGTGCACCCGGTGCCCAAAAAGGGCGATAGATCAGATCCATCGAATTACAGGCCTATCGCTATTACCTCTCTCCTCTCTAAGGTGATGGAGCGTGTGATCAACACACAGCTTCTAAGATACCTAGAAGTACACGATCTGGTCAGTGACCGTCAATATGGCTTTCGCCACGGTCGCTCGACTGGTGACCTTCTAGTGTATCTCACACACCGATGGGCACTAGCCATTGAGAGTCAGGGGGAGGCATTGGCATGTAGCCTGGACATAGCGAAGGCGTTCGATCGGGTCTGGCACCGCGGTCTTCTATCGAAGTTGCCATCTTACGGAGTGCCCGAGGGTTTGTGCAAATGGGTGGCTAGCTTTTTGTCCGGCAGACGCATACGAACTGTAGTTGACGGTAGTTGCTCTGATAGCATGGACATTAATGCTGGTGTCCCGCAAGGCTCTGTGCTGTCTCCTACGCTGTTTCTACTGCACATCAATGATATGTTGGACATCAACAACATACATTGCTATGCAGATGACAGTACTGGAGACGCTTATTACACGGGCCGTGCAAGCATCCCACGTTCCGTTGTGGAGGAAAAGCGTGAAGAACTTGTGTCTCAAATCGAGATCGGTCTGTCCATGGTCTCTGACTGGGGCGGGAAAACTTGGTCCGATTCAACCCTTCAAAGACACAAGTCTGCGCGTTCACCGCTAAGAAAACCCCATTACTGTAGTCCCACAATTCCAGAACACTCCCCTCTCCATCTCCAAGAGCATTGGGATCCTTGGCGTTGAAATCTCCAGCGATGTTCAGTTCCGAGATCATTTGCTAGACAAGGTAAAGCTGGCGTCCAAAAAACTTGGTGTACTCAACAGAGCGAAGCAGTACTTCACGTCGGGGCAAAGGTTGCTACTTTACAAGTCGCAAGTCCGGCCCCATATGGAGTACTGCTGCCATCTCTGGGCGGGTGCACCCAGATACCAGCTTGGCCCTTTTGACTCAGTTCAACGACGGGCTGTGAGAATTGTCGACGATCCCAAACTCACTTGCGGTATCAAGCCCTTAAGTCTGAGGAGAGACTTTGCCTCCCTGTGTGTGATCTACCGCTTGTACAATGGGTTGTGTTCTGAGGAATTGTTCGAAATGATGCCCACGGCTACGTTCTACCATCGCACCGCTCGCCATCGACAGGGAATTTATTCTCACACTTTGGAACCAAAATGGTCGCGCACAGTGCGGTTTCTGAGAAACTTCCTCCCGCGAACCCTTGGGTTGTGGAATTGAAGTTGAAAGAACCCCAACCCCTCGCCTAAGCCTAAGCTCACCAGTTTTTTCGCTGCGCACGACTCCCGCTTTCGAAAAATAAATAAACTTGTTGTAGACTTATACTTCTCCAAATAAATCTCTTTTTTTGTCACACTTTTCTTGAAAACTTTAGATAAAAAATTCTAAAGTTATCAGAAATATCAGTGAGTAGCATTACATAAGTTCTTAAATATAGATTGGAATATTCTAACATATTTTTACATTTAAATTGGGCTGACATCGTTTTAAGCATGTTTATAATTATAATTTGATACACTGGTATTAAAGAGTTAAAGAAAGTGTCTTGATTTGGAAGAGATGTAATTTTTATGGACTCATAAGAATTAACAAATCCATGAAGAAAAACACCTTTCCTAATAAGTTTATTAAAATCATTTTCGTTTGTAATTGATTTCTTAATTCTGCAAATTGGTCTTTTAATAATATTCTATATATCTAAACTCTAGTAGATCATAAATTAAAAATAATCTAAAAACCGCAAATGAACTATACGACATTTTAGGTTTATATGAGAATAAAATACATTTTTACTTATTTTGCGGAATTATTTTTATTTCTCAATCTTTAAAATTCAAAGCATGAACAATAAAATGAGCATCATAATTGTTTTGATTGTGAAATAGAATAGGAATGAAAAATGGAACACGATACTTTATGCTACTAAATAATTCGTGACTAACACCTCTAAAATTACTAGTATTCCAGTCATAGTCTACTGTGATTTCATCACCTAATATAACATAATTGCGATTGTCTTATAGATTCCTTCTCTTCATTAGTTAAAGATAGTGGACATTTTTGAAAACAATTAATCCTATGTATATTGCTAATATCTTTGTTAATGCTTTCCATAAACATTTTTTTACAATTAGGCTCTCTGAGTATGTTCTGTATATAGACAGTTTATCATCATATGAACATTTTATATAGTATCCATAAGAACAAACTACATGTTCATGTATTGTTTACGTATATGACTGCGATGGATCAGGGACACAATAGGTGACGGGTTTTAAATGAGCTTCAAAGTCTGCATATATTACAAAATGTAATTTTAATATTCTTTGAAATTTATCAAAATAGATTTCATCATTATTTGTTTCCCTATTAAACCAATATTTTTCTTTTTTATGAATTCCTAGTTATTCAGTAACAATTTGAGCACAGTTATGTTCCTGGTGATTAATTAAATTAACTTTAGATTAAAAATAGATACGGCAACCGGCCCAGATATGAATAGCGTGATAAATACAAAAATGACAATTTCAACCATTGTTTAAAAATAATAAGTTAATTTGTAATTAATTAAAACATTTTGTAAAGTTTTTTTTTCTTTGTTAAACTCTAATTCAAACATATTAATGCTAATGTAATTTTGTTTTTCTACCTTGGGTATATCAGATAATTTGATTGGGAACTGAATATTATTAAACATTAGTTTATTTTGATGCCTCAAGTATGATGATACCCTATCGGAATGTGTATTTGCAGGATATAGTCCACTTAAAACATTGTTGATCGTTCTTTTTTACGAATATACGAAGATCCCCGTAAGGGATTGAACTTATTAACATGCATTTCAAAGACCTTTTTTTTTTTTAAGGTCTACCATTTTCTTTTTTTTCTAAATCACTATGTGTCATTACACATTTTATTTTTAATGTCATCACTTAAAGGTTCTAAATAATTTTCTAATTCACCAATTTTTATCCAATTCCTAATAGTCAAATTTAAAAATTCAAATGAATTTTTTAAATCTTTTGTTTCCTGATCAAAATGCATGAATAATAAAATAGTATTGGTTCTTCAATTGATGCTGTAAATACTTCACGAGTGACATAACATTAAGAATTAAGATTAAGAATAAGACATTTCTATTTGTGTTTCTTAGATCGTAAGTGCTGAGCATAGAATCTTTGGTTAACCTGTAAATCACATATTTCACACATCATGTTGACGTCGATGCTAGTTGCAAATCTTTAACACTATTATCAGCTTTTCTCTTTAAACTTCGACCGAATTGAATTGAAGATTTTCTGTAGGTATAACATGTCAAGTCATATCAAGCGTGAACCGACACGTCTCCAGGTTAAGTTTATTGTAAAGCGTGAGTGGACAAACCCCTAAAATCTTGAGATACACCCTCGGGGGACTAGTTTTTGGAATGTCACCAACAACTCATTGTAATTAAATAGGAATAACTTAATTATGAACGGGGAAAAACATGATAACCCATGACGATAATGATGTAATTACATAAAAAACTAGAGACAAGTTATACACAGGAGCCACTGTGACGTCACGCGGTAGTTTTGGTCAAGCGTGAGTCGACATATCCCAGACACGGGGGGTGGTTTTGAGAGTGGTCAAGCGTGAGTCGCCACACCCCAGACACAGGGGTGGTTTTGAGAGTGGTCAAGCGCGAGTCGCCACACCCCAGACACAGGGGGTGGTTTCAAGAGTGGTCAAGCGCGAGTCGCCACACCCCAGACACAGGGGGTGGTTTCAAGAGTGGTCAAGCGCGAGTCGCCACACCCTAGACACAGGGGGTGGTTTCAAGAGTGGTCAAGCGCGAGTCGCCACACCCCAGTCACAGGGGGTGGTTTTGAGAGTGGTCAAGCGTGAGTCGCCACACCCCAGACACAGGGGTGGTTTTGAGAGTGGTCAAGCGCGAGTCGCCACACCCCAGACACAGGGGGTGGTTTTGAGAGTAGTCAAGCGCGAGTCGCCACACCCCAGACACAGGGGGTGGTTTTGAGAGTGGTCTAGCGCGTGTCGCCACACCCCAGACACATGGGGTGGTTTCAAGAGTGGTCAAGCGCGAGTCGCCACACCCCAGACACAGGGGGTGGTTTCAAGAGTGGTCAAGCGCGAGTCGCCACACCCTAGACACAGGGGGTGGTTTTGAGAGTGGTCAAGCGTGAGTCGCCACACCCCAGACTCAGGGGTGGTTTTGAGAGTGGTCAAGCGCGAGTCGCCACACCCCAGACACAGGGGTGGTTTTGAGAGTGGTCAAGCGCGAGTCGCCACACCCCAGACACAGGGGGTGGTTTTGAGAGTGGTCAAGCGCGAGTCGACGTACCCCAGACACAGGGGGTGGTTTTGAGAGTGGTCAAGCGCGAGTCGCCACACCCCAGACACAGGGGGTGGTTTCAAGAGTGGTCAAGCGCGAGTCGCCACACCCCAGACACAGGGGGTGGTTTCAAGAGTGGTCAAGCGCGAGTCGCCACACCCTAGACACAGGGGGTGGTTTTGAGAGTGGTCAAGCGTGAGTCGCCACACCCCAGACTCAGGGGTGGTTTTGAGAGTGGTCAAGCGCGAGTCGCCACACCCCAGACACAGGGGTGGTTTTGAGAGTGGTCAAGCGCGAGTCGCCACACCCCAGACACAGGGGGTGGTTTTGAGAGTGGTCAAGCGCGAGTCGACGTACCCCAGACACAGGGGGTGGTTTTGAGAGTGGTCAAGCGCGAGTCGCCACACCCCAGACACAGGGGGTGGTTTCAAGAGTGGTCAAGCGCGAGTCGCCACACCCCAGACACAGGGGGTGGTTTCAAGAGTGGTCAAGCGCGAGTCGCCACACCCTAGACACAGGGGGTGGTTTCAAGAGTGGTCAAGCGCGAGTCGCCACACCCTAGACACAGGGGGTGGTTTTGAAAGTGGTCAAGCGCGAGTCGTACAGGGCAGAAAAGTTGGTGAGCATTTTTTTTAGAGGGCAGTGAGCCAGAACCAGGGGTGGTTTTTGAAGAATGGTCAAGCGCGAGTCGTACGGAGCGAAAAAACTGGTGAGTTTTTTTTTAGGCGAGGGGTTGGGGTTGGGGGGTAGTGAGCCAGAACCAACGAGTCCCCTCTACTACAGTATGTCAAAAATAAACCGAAGAAATGCGGGTACAAAATATTTGTTCGGGCTGGTGTGTCTGGGTTCGTATATGACTTTATTATCTATGGTGGTGATGATACTTTTCGGTATCATCAACTGTATCCAGTGGAATCTAGTTTCGAGCTAGGTGCTAAGGTGGTCGTCAAATTGTGCAAAACTATACCTAAACCAGCATGTTCTATGGTGTATTTTGTAAAAAAATTTATTAGTTTGGAGCTAATTCATTATTTGCGGCATGAAATGGGTATATTTTCGCTAGGAACAATTCGTCAAAACAGATTACGTGGCGCAGAAAAGAAGCTTATTCCCGACAAAGTACTCAAAAAGATGCCGAGAGGGTCTCACTCACAAATTGTGTGTAACTCCAATAAAGTCTGCATCGTGAAATGGTACGATAACAAATGTGTCACTACTGCAAGCAGTTATGTTGATACAGATCCCGTATCTACTATGAACGCTATGATAAAAGAGAGAGCAAAAAAGTAGCAGTGCCTTGTCCGAACATAAAACACACTAGAATGCCCATATGGGAGGGTTGACCTAGCAGACATGCTGATAGCGTTATACAGAACGGAATTAAAAGGTCACCGTTGGTATTTGCCCCTAGTTTCACAAATCCTGGACATGTGCGTATGTAATAGTTGGATTTTATACCGTAGACATAACACTGAAAAAACCATATCATTAAAAAGGTTTCGCTATGATGTAATTCAGAGTTTATTTCTACATGACAGGGAAACCATGATAAGCAATTCGGATGTGGTGGCACCGACTCCTTCCAAAATAATAAAAGCGCCTGCTACGTCTAAACCCACGACGTCAGATATGACCAACTCGGTCATTTCCCAACGTTTGGATCGAAGGGTAGATGTAAATTCTGCAAGAAGGGTCCAACAAATGTAAGCTGTTTGAAATGTGCTTTTAGGCTGTGTTTGTTACGCAATAGAAATTGTTTCGTGTCTTTCCACACTAAATAATATTTAGGTATCCACAGAAATATGTAGTAATAGACATAGACATTTAACTTTTATTTGACACACAGTGTTACAACTAATATTTACAATAAACACTAATTGTGGGATAAGTGATATGATAATGTAACGAAATTTATTGCGTTGTTGTGCTAAATCTTGTTTTTTTGAACACCCCAAAGCTGGCAATGTATCCTGTGATATACATTGTTATAATTTTTTTATTTTTAAGCAAATTCTTAAAAAAAATTGATCCTACCATTATTATTTATAAAAATAATTTAAGATAGCTACACATAATTTATTTTTACATGCCAAGTGTAGCAATGCGAACCTGGCAGTGTATTTATGAGATAAATAGTACTATTAATAAATAATTTTATTTTTGTTTTGTTTTTCTGCGGACCCCAACATTATTTTAAATACAATTCCTAAAAACTAGGCCAAAATAGTTTTTTTTTTCTTCACCACTTATAACAGTACAGACCTGGCAGTGTATCCTGAGAGATACATATCTCATACTGAAAAACATAAGTTCGATATTTTTTTTATTATTTTTATTTACATATGGATGTCATAATAACAACAATAATTGAAAAAAAAATGTGTTAAATTATGTTTAAATTTTTTGCCAAGTTAATATTTTTTTATATTTAAATTTCGCATACATCCGCCGTACATATGCTCTTTCAAAACAAATAATGAAGTATGTATTTCCGAGTTAAAATTCAACCCAAAAGAGTAGAAACGGGATGGCAAAATTTTCTGTTGTCAATTTACATGGAACATCACGTTCCTATATGATTCTCAACACATTTAATAAACTATGAGATTTTGTATTGGAAATAAAATTTTAAAGTTAATATTACTTCAAACTTATGTTAACATGATGTTCAACACAATTAATGCAAAATGTGATTTCAGGTTTTCTAAAAAAAACAATTCCTAAAGTAAGAAAGCGGGTGGCAAATTTCGAGTGGAAACATAATAATCACCGAGTCCAAATTGTTAAGGATAGAAATTTCAATTTTGGAGAAGATGTGTACAATGAATATGATATTTACAAGGTATGAGGTACGCGTAGATGCGTAGGAATAGTAACTGAACGCTTAAGCGTTTTGTACCTTTTTCACACGTGGCGGGAAAGAGTAATTTAATAGGCAGCAGTTTTTTTTTAAACCACTAAGGTGGCAAACAAGCTTACAAGCCGCCTGATGGTAAGCGGTCACTGTAGCCTATGGACGCTTGCAACACCAGGGGTATCATTCGGTTTATATGGATACGAAAGAGATTTTTCAAAATTTATCCCTAAGAGCATGAAATAGCGTGGTAAATCTTTCATTGATTGTCTTATGCTCATATTACTTAGAAATTATAAATTCCGAGACAGGGCTATTTTATTGTATTGTTGATTGAAGAACAACACAGTGAAAACCTAGTAGTCTATGCGAGTGAAGCCGCGGGCGGAAAGCTACTAGCTATAAATATTGAGAAATATAGAGATCGAGATAGTGTTTTCTAGATAATCTCTAATTCGAAATTATCTCGGATGAAGTGAGAATTAGGTCCCTGGGAGCCAATTCTCATGCGATCGAATTGACCACGAATTCGAAATAAAGTACGAATTTAAACTTTTCTCGATCAAAAATGTAGTTAAGCAATTCTGGTAATGTCGAATCCGACATTTCTCGAACGCAAGCCGCTCGAACTGCTTCGAGTGGTCGGGACCGTTCGAGACTACATCTCGCATTCAAATCATGACAAATTTAGTTCGAAATGATTGGGTTCTAAACATTAATTCTACTCTTAGCGTAAACTATATGTTTTAAAATCTAAAATAAATGCCTAAAAAGTAGGTCAGAGTAATTAAAAGGGCAGAGAAAAAAAGACTTATTTTACCAAATATGATATTTTTTTTACCTTTATTCCTTTCATAATACATAATTAGTCTTTTTCAATTGATTGATTGGCCGATTTGCGACATTATTAAAGTCGCCCATGACAATAATATTCTTCTATTTCTATTGATTTCCATCACAACAAACACTAGGTTACATCACATACACTGATAATAATGTTTGAGGTCCAGCGCCGCCATATTTAGTGCTGCGGAGTATTTTGATAATACTAGGTGGTAATTTCATGTGAGAAAAATTTTATACACACAATTACACCTTTGAAAAATAAAAATAACTTAAAATTCTCATCCAAATAAACAAATAAAAAACTCAACAAAAACAAACAGTTTTTTTTTTATTTATGTCCAACTACATTCCGTTTAAAGATTATAACAATTTCTTGAAATAGGGATTTAGTTTACAAACTTAGTTATACTTATATTATTTCCTTATTAATAATGATAAAACACAAGTAAAATGTTGCTTAAACATTTTGTAGTCACTGAAACTCTTTTTTAATATATCAATAGAGGCATATTAGAGTAGGCGTTTTTAAAAACGCTCTAAAACTGTGCAACGGAACGTACTTCGTAGCATAACCAGTTCACAGTGGCAACATTTCACCGCTTCGAACGACATTTTTTTCGAAGGTTGTTTCGATTCATAGTGAGAATACAGCAAACGAGAAAATGATGTCGACGATCGAAATTTTACAGCCAAGATGGTGTCTTCCTGATTATCTCTAATACGAGATTATCTCGGATGAAAAGAGAATTAGGTCCCTGATCCTAGTTATATTGTCGGCAGCCGAGATACGTTGAATAACGAGAATAGGCAACTTAAATGAGTTGGTATTCCAACCTGAACCTACTTATTATATTTTATCACAGTGTTCTAAATGTGTGTACTGTGTATAATACATCCGGCAACATAATCATATAGGAGAGACCGGGGACAATTGAACCATTTTTTGTTTTAGACTAGATTGTAAAAAAATTATGACAATTAATAAAAAAAAGAAATCTAGACTGCCTAGCTAACATAGGTATAGAGTAAACATATAAAAGTGTCTGTAAGTTGTGTAGATTAAAAGTTAGTCGCGTTAAAATTAGGCGGGAAAAAGTCAATTGTACCGAGAGATTTAAGTTTGTGAAAAGTATGTATACGACTTGAATATTTTAATATATTTATTGGAAACTCTTAAAGCAAAATTAGTCTAGAATCATCACTGCACTTAAATATTAAAACTTATCCAATTGTTTTGTCTAAAAGTTTGAACATAATAATTTTATCCAATACTAAAAATTAATAAAAGCAACTTAATCTTTTAATATAAGCCTTATTCTGCGGTTTCAGGTATGTTAAGTACTAGTTTCCCAAGGTAAACTTTAAAAATAACATCCTAAATATTATTAGTATGGCAAAAAGTGTGGTGCAGTTGCCCCTTTGGTGCAATTGATCCTTAAGATAAAAATAATAATCTCTCAAAAGTAAAACTTCTAGTTTTACTTAAAAAAATAATGGCGAGCGTAACCATGAAATTTAATATTGTTGCTACAATGTTGCAATTATAAAACTAAGAGTTGCAATTATGCAACTATAAAACTAACAGGACGCACCTTTGACATTAAAAATATAAATAAACTGCTTACACTCAATAACGATATTAAATCAGTCTTTTGGTAAAAGTCAATTAATCGAATTCGCAATTGTAACACGTATACATTGCTTCTTGCGGCGTGCACTCTTTATGTGCCCAAAAAAGACATGAACCGCATTACACCCAACTTCTACTATATTATATGGCTCCAAACGAACAATTCAAATACATTCTTCTTCTTTATCATCACTATCCAATTTTTTCAGCGTATGCGTGTAAATAGCTGTTTTCCCTTTTCTTTGCGTGATTCTTCGTTTTTGGTTGGGAATAAATTAAGAGCTTTTGACGTTGAAGAAATAGCTACTTATGTAGGTACAGCCATATTATCTACAGCTAAAGTATTACACTGGAATTCTTGTGGGTCAGCCAAATGATTATGAGGAGCTAGAGGATCTACAAAATGGTCAGAATTCAAGACCACTTCCTCTCCACAGGATGTTGATGATGATGATGTTTCTAAAGAATCAATTATACTAAATAGAATGTCTGAAACTGTTTCGGTAGTTGTAGGATCTACATTCGTAATAACACTGTCGACAGGAGCAGTGCTGCCTGATCGTTTATCGTCATTGTATATCCAGGGTTATTTCGCATCCAGGAGTCACATGCGGAGTTTACTGCTTTCTTTTGTGGCCCGTTAACAGACCAATTGACCGGCTGTAATTTATGGAAGAGTTTTGAAGGGGACAATAATACCGCAATGCCATTTGATTTACAAAATTCTAATGCGTTCGAAACAGCGATAGTTACGAGTTATGGATGATTATCTAAAAGAAGTTAAATCTTATAATACGGCGATGAAGTAACATGGTTATGTAAATTCTAAAAACTGATTCTCTTCTATCCACCCTGACCTATTTCCAGGTCCAATACATCCTGTAGTGCCGTCTCTTACAAATTCGGGCTGTATTTAAGACGAGGATTGAAGGAATTGAGTTCCCAATGGCGTTGACAGCCACTCGTCGCCTCAGTGCTTATTTGTCCTATCTACCATTGGTAACATTTTACAGTAGAAGAGTTTTTGCTCTATTTAAAAAAAAATGGTTTCTAGATTCGAAGGCTTTTACTTAATATTAAGAAAAGCCTTCAATCAAAAGGGTCATCCATAAGAATCAGTCTTCTTAATAACATACTTAGTGCTATATATAATACATGTATGTATGCCATTTAAGTAAACATGTATACATGTTTTTTTTTTTTTTTTTCTCACCACTAAGGTGGCAAACAAGCACACGGTCTGCCTGATGGTAAGCGGTCACCGTGGCCTATGGACGCTTGCAACACCAGAAGTATCACTCTTATATACTATATATATTAATAAAAGTATACCTATATTTTATTTTATTCTAAATTTTATATTGCATCATACTCCTTTTTTTTAAAATTAATCTATCCTTTACCCAAAGGTTTTCCAATAGAGATCGATCGTAAGCGATGGATGGTGGCCGCCTTTTCAATTGTATGCTTTTCAATAGAATGAAAAAAATTGTTTTTAAGTTAATCCTTGGCATACAATAAAGAATTATATATAGCTAGTACAAAATATCAAGATTAAATTTCCTTCAGGTGTAGTAAATACACGTGCTTGTATTCGTTCTTATTTCGATTAACTTTTAGTTGACAAAGTTTGTAAACTGAAAAAAGAATATTACTTTAATTTTTATAACCGCTGATGCGCCCATACAATGTCAATGGCCATGTTTAGAAATCTTTATCGCTACTCTTGTAATGCAAAGCCACTTGTGTGGAAAGTTTTATTTTACACAAACTCTCGCCTTGATTTAGAAGAGTAGACTGTAAAAAAAAAATTAATAATATATTTTGAGTAAAACTACCAGATAATAACGAAAAGGTATGAGAAAAAGAAAAGAAATTGTTTTTTTAAGAATATTACAAATTTCTACCATTTTATCTCCCAGGCAATTTAATAGTACCTACTACATAGCTGACAACATGAGCGATTGACTGCTGACTATAAAAATATTCTTTTTTCACGTTGATGGTATCAAAATTGTAATGATATCCATCACTCCAAGGCAATGAGGTGAAAAAACGAATCGCCGCTCGCTGTGCACACGCTCAAAAAAAACCCAGCCCTTCGTTATATAAATTCCTTCCTTTGATATATACGAGTTTGATATATAGATTCATACCGTCTTATGAAAAATAAAAATGCCATCAATTTATCAGAATATGGCCTTCATGAAATAAATAATACTCTATCACAATAATAATCCATAGATTAATACTAATACATATGGATTTGATTTCATATTTCATAACCTTTTATGACTTTTATCATTTCCTATGCTGTTATCATCCTTCATAAACCTTGAGACAGGGCGATTTGGGTCATAGTTAGTTATCATGGCGTGGGCCCAGCATGGATTAATAGACTTCATATAAGTATTTTTTAATCTGTTATTAATAAAATAATAAAATGGTTTTCTTACGGTGTATTTCTTCACGGAGAAATCACTAGTGTGAACCAACAACAACTTCAGTATTCAGAAAAAGATTAAAACCCCTAGAGCACCACAGCTCACTTTTACTATATGCAGTAACGGGCATAAACCAGAGTCGAGGTTACTTTACAATTTATAAATTGCGGATTTTTTTGTAACCCCTGCCGGAAATCGAACTGGGACCTGCAACATGGCAGCCCAACGGTCTACCACTGCGCCTCTCGGTCTTCTGAGTCACTAATAGGAGAGTCTAATAGTGTGTCTGGAAAATTTCTATTTGTAGACAATAGGTAGTTGTTGCTCATTCTACCTAGGTTTGATCAAAATTGAACCAAAAGCCTCAGCTTTTTTGATCGATGTTTTTTTTCATACCACTAAGGTGGCAAACAGGCTTACCTGGTGGTAAGCTGTCAACGTAGCCTATGGACGCGTGCAACACCATAGGTATCACTCGCACGTTGCCGACCATTCAAAAATCTAATAGCTTCTTAAGTGTCGAGATATATAGATATTATACCTAATCATTATGGATATTATTCCTAATAATGATGGATATTATACCTGAAAATGATGGTTGTTCTTGCTGTAATACGCTGTTCCAGCTGTAATAAGCCAAGCTGCAAGGGACATAGGTCTCTCCTTTGATTGGATACTAGGCCATAGTCCACCGCACTGGTCTAGCGCGTGTTGGTGGACATTGTCGACCTGGTGGCCACTCGGCTGTCAGAGTTTTCAAACCATAAGGCCTCCGACTTGGCTTAACGACTGATGTCATGTAACGCAGCCAAGAAGGGGTATTACATTTATCAAAGATTTTGGATTAAATCTATTTGTATCATAATATATTTGTGTATTACATCATCAAAGTTCTATGATCTTAGTTTTTCGTCATTGTCACAGACTAAATGTCATTGTGGTTGCAATGGAAAACGAGTCGGTTGTGTTTTCACCAATGCCGCCATTCTTTTATTCCGATTTTTATAATCTGGGTGTAGGTTGTCGTATAAAATGATATACTCTTCGTAGACTTTTTTAAGTGTTTGCGTAGCATCAAAACTCCACTCAAATGGAGACGCCATCTCAAAAGAAATAACAATATACTTTAGAAGGTATGCACAGTTGGGACAATCTTACTAAAATAGAATTTTGTGGTTTGTTGTTTGTACAATTGCTTCCAAAAAGCATTTCCCACTATTTTTTAGGTTTAATTATTGCTTCTGCGAAGCCCATACAGCACATGTCTTAAGTATTGTGGATTTTTTAAACAGAAAAACATAACTAAACCTTTATTAAAATATTTAACGGCAATTTTCACGTCCACTATTAGTGGCGTCAAAATGTGTTTCTTTTATCACGGAAAAGGGACGATACTTCTACATACAGCCAAGTTTTTTTTTTGTTTTACTGGCAATTTTTTGAGTCGACACGGTCGTTTGCATACCTATATCAAATTACAATATTCATTCACAGGACGAACGGAAAATGGAATTCTAATGAAGTAGTAATATAGATTTTTATGTTAAAAATTGATGGTGCTTTTTATTTATTTAATATATTTGTAATTTAGGACGGGAGTCAGTTGATTTGAAGTCCAATGAGATTGTTATTGTAATATCATCAAACAAAGTCCATATTTTTGTTTTTTATTTGTTTTCATTATTTCACTTGCGCTGGTGAAGCTACGAATTTTCAAACAATAAAAACTTTTTAACAAAAAAAAACTGTAATTCAGATCAGATTTTTGGAAATTAGTAATTATTTTTACCTTTTTAGTGCATCTTTTTGAAGTCGGTTTTTTAGAAATCTTTATCGCAACTGATTTTTTTTGTTAAAAAGTTTTTATTTTTTTTCTTTTTAGTGACGAATTGCATTTTTTTCTTGTAGACTAAAAATATCCATACTCGTAACAAAGTTTTCACCAGTTTCAAATTAACATTAATATTTTTTTTTCTCCATAAGTTTTAGGTTGAAATTCACTATAATAATATGGGACCACCTGGAAAGTATAACCTTTGACATAAAAAAAGAATTTCTCGAATCGGTCCAGGTGTCTTCGACTAATCGGGTAAAAAAAAGGTTCCGACTAATTGAGAACCTTCTCCTTTTTTGAAGTCGGTTAAAAAGGGAAGACGTTTTAGCCCACTAAACACTTTCGATTTATACTCATATGTTTTTTGTTTATGTTATTTTTCATAAATAAATAGAGCTAAATAAAAATATTCGCAATGTTTCTTTCGAATGAGAATATTATTTATGAGGACGATAGATGCCAGCTGAGCAAGTCAAGTATATAACAAACTAAAGCCATACTCGCGTACTCTCATAGGGATGAACTTTGCAAGTCACTTTGTTTTTTTTATGTCGCTTACGCGTGCAGCGACACGTTTTAGGCTGGTTTTTATCATGTTTTTAATTTATTAAAAAAACAAGCCGATTTTTTCTTTTAATATGAAACAATAGCTTATTATTGTATTTAAAAAAATAATTGGGTAATATTTATTTTCTAAATTTATTAATATTCTTCAATTCTGTTCGATTTTTCATTTAAATTAGTTCTTTACCTAACCTTTGTATTTTTCTGTGATTTTTGGTATGAACGACTTCTTCAATCTAAAACATATAAGGAAGACTGTTTTGGGATATTGGGGTATATCTTAGTCTTATGTGAGTAGGAATACGAATATTCTTTACATCACTAGTCTGTAGATACTCTGGACTGGAGATTTTCTGAGTAAGTAAACTAGGCCGAATGTACTCCCAAAAAAAGGATGTTTTTTAGAAAGTCTGATAAAAAGTTACGGTGGATATTTAGCTATAATAGGTACCTACTTTATGAATCCATAAACAAATTAATTTATCGACAGGGGTTTACAGGTAAGTATTAGTTTATAAAAAGACAACAGTAGATAATTAAGTTGTGGATGTGCTAAAGGACGTTTTAAAAACAAAAAAAATAAAAATTAGAGCGAGTATGCGCTTTAATTGATCGCCTAAGACAAATAACTTTCTTCCCAGCCACCGCATGTGACCAGTTTATCTGTGTGCCTAGTGTCAGTTTTTGCGTGTTTGTAACTTTACTACCGCGTTCGCGTATTCATTAAAAGTCCTAAAAAAAAACCGTCTCAAAACGCGCCCGGTAGAGGCGCTCCTTCAATTTCATACATTTATATCGTTGACGCGAACGCGATAGTAGAGTTAAAAACTCACACAAAGCCCACTGTATCCGTTTGCCGAGTTAGCGTCTGGGCTAGTTGAATATAGTGCGTGGTTGAAGCTTGGAGTAAGGTCTGTCGACTCTCTTCCCTCCTTAAGTTCAAAGTTCTCGTCTATAGAGGAACTTTGAAAACATTACTTAACTAGGGAAAAACGACGCTTATACACTGACACACACAGTATTATAAATAGCGTTATCTACAGTCTTAAAGTTCCGATACTGATTCCTTTGATATTAATGATCGCCTTTTCGTTTTACGATTTTCTTCAATGCTGACACTTTACTTAAGAGAAAATAACAGGAGTTTCATTATCATCATTGGTTTCAGGGATGTTGTTTCTGGAGTTGAGGCTATTGTGGGTAAGTTTACAATAAGGAGTACATAGTATTTTCAGTATATTTCAGTGATAACTTATATAGGTACTTACCTAGATATGTGAAGTAAATTAAATTTAATGCGCAATTTCAACTCCTTAATACAGTATTTTATAACGAATAGGAGATATTATTTTGTAGTTTAAAGCCGCGAGCAGATTATAGCCTTTAATCGAACTTTCCAAAGTATCAGACGGCGATTTGCTATCAGTCGCTCAAACTGTCAAAACTAGAACAATTAATGTTCATCAATAACAACTTAGTTCAACATCTTAGTAAAACATCGATCAACTTAAAACAAATAGATTTACTGAGTCACTGAATAGCTTTTAAATATGATCATTTGTCAGTCAGCCAGAGGCACGTGGGCCCAGAATCGACTTTGTCCATTGGAAAGCTCTGTCAGTCATTGGATGGCTACTGTTGGGTAATTAACATATTTATCTGAGCTTCTCAGTGCTTGGTACGTCAATTGATCGGTCCTGGGTGTTATAATACTATTAATATTTTGCATAATATCTAGACACGCGGTAGCGTGTCAAGCAAAGTTCAAGAAACAGAACTGGCGAGCAGCACCGTATGTAATATTACACGAACCATTTGGAGCCACTTTTGACCCCCTCATAACTCAAAAACTATTTCACATAAACGTGTCGTTGGCTTATATATTGAGACTTGCGAGATACATATGTGCTCCAAATTTCATAAGCACATCTCAATCAGTTATTTAGATATTAACGTTCAAAAATCGTCATTTTTATCACTGACTGACCTATAGATCAAAACTCTAACCGAGTTTCAGGTTACCTAGAAAACACAAATTTGGCATGTCATACAAAGGAATAAATCAGAAACTGGTAATTTTTATCATTTTATGGTAATTTTTCACTTTATTGATTCTATTAGGAACACTTAACTTATATTTATAAAAACTGTAATATAAGAATCAGCAGCGATCAAAACTTTAGACGGCCGGTCTTTATGTGGATTTTAAGGTCTTCACGTGAATATATAACGAGTTGAATACCACCCTTAATTTGTTTTTAATCCAAATATTTCCGTTTTAGTAGGTGCTTATAACTAAGAGTATCGTCGACTTTCGTATTTATTACGTTATGAACTGGCATTTAGTATTAATTATTGTTTCATTATTTAGCGCACATCAATCATTACTAATAAATAATGAAATTGAATTAAATAATAAGCATTTCGGTACACGGCGCGCGGTGCGTCGTCGGAGCAGCGGGGTGGGAGCGCGAACCTTGACGCGAACGTGTCCGAGCGAGTGGCAGCGACAGCCGCGCTCATAAGCACGAGCGCCGTCTTGCTGTCCGTTTGTGTTTCGATATCTGACTTATAAGGTTGCTATTTATGCTACAAAATTCATAGGTTTTCTTTTAAAATACTTATATATTTGTGATTATATAATTATTACAATTCTTTTAGTAAGTAAGTATGGCATAGGCAATAGTTTAAATCAAAAATTTATAATAATTTTAGTATAGGTATAAGAGTTATAAGTAGGTATGTATACTTAACTCTGAATGAGTTTGAGAATGAGAACTTAGTGGTAACAAATTGTTTTTCTTGAGAATTCAATAGATAACAGGTAATTTGTTACGTAATCGTCTTAAATAATTATCTTTTTATTACGTATTATGTACAATGAGTCGTACAACAGAATTACGGGTGGGTAACACACTTACCTTACACCTTTTGGTATAATTATAATACTCTTTGCCTTACACTGAATTATTCCAATATCTCCCGATGAAAGCTGCCTATTCCATTTGATTGCATATTCTTTGTTTGAGTATAGTAATATACTACAAACAAATAGGTTGCGTGAGACTAAAGTTGAGTATGTATGGCGTAAACGTAGGAAAATACAGTAGTTTAACAAAAACCATTTGGTATTAATTTTGTTATAAATAAGTACCTACTGATAATTTATATACAATAAGTGAAATCCCATCAAAAATATAAATGTGGAATGAGAGCCAAGTTCAATATTATGATTTATGCCTTGGATGTTGACTTCAACGACAAAAGAACTGAAATCTAAATAGGTGCCTAGTTCAATGGTCAGTCCTGAAATTTATTTATAACAACATAAAATATTATTACTTCGTATAAGTTAGGATAATATATTGTTGCCTAAGGTCTGACATGGCTAGTTTCTCATATACGAATTATATTATAGCCTTCGCAAGTTCTAACCCTGTTACTTGTCGGTTCTTTTTTTATTATTTCGAAAATTTGGCTTGTTGGTAGAAACTAGCCATCGAACATAATAATTCGTATATGAGAACTAGCCAAGTCAGACCTTGGGCTACAATATATTATCCTAAGCTATAAGAAGAAATGATATTTTATGTTGTTATAAATAAATTTCAGGACTGACCATTGAACTTGGCACCCATTTAGATCTCAGTTCTTTTGTCGTTGAAGTCAACATCCAAGGCATAAATCATTATATTGAACTTGGCTCTCATTTCATATTTATGTTTTTGATGGGATTATAATTTACTATAATAAATTCGATAATTTATTCTTATTTCGATTTGTTCGCAGATTTGCTTTCAGCAGTTGTATGATAAATCATAATAATATCCATACCTTTGAAAGTTCGGTAAATTTTTTTAAGTTCACTTATGAACTGATATTACTTAAATGATATTACTTTAGATGTGCGGTTGACTAAATTATGACGAATAAATATTTAGTAAAATCTACACGTCTGCCATCTTACGAGTATGTAGATACTTAATTTTACTTAGAAAAGTTTTCATTTAATACTAAGTAGTCCATGTTTGAAAATAGAAAGGCACTGATACTGCCGATTAAAGCATTCCTTGAAAAACTAGAGAGATTTTTTAGGGTTCAGTACCAAAATAGTTAAAAGGAATTTTTATGGTCAGACTTTGGGGTTGATCAGTAACACAGCTGTTTTCTTCAGAAAGTACAAGTGCTTATCGATTGGTATAGCTGTTGCAGGGCAAGTGGGGCTGCTTAAAGTGGGCCTGGTACAGCAATGGGGGCTACTGCAGCAAGTGGGATATTAAATGAACTGGCATTGGCATTTATTTATTTTATAATTCATGTAACACAATTTATGATATATGTGACCAAACTTGTGCAAAAAAGGACCGTCCACCCAATCTGAAAACAATTTAACAGGTAAATCAAGATACCATTCCCTTTCCGATAATGATACAACACGAACGTAAACAGGTAAACAAGACACGGCTGTGTATCTTTGAATTTGGCAACGGCACGTATCCTGTCTTTAATATCATATTCAAGGAAAAACAAACATCTGTTTACGTTTGGTCGGGTTCATAATATTGAAATGCGAAATTTTGTCGTAGAACGCCGAGGGTTGGTAAGAGCTGTGTCAATATTTTGCTCTTAATACTTTGGTACTTAACTAAAAGCAATTTAATGGCAACCTGAAATTAAAATGTAAAGTCCATGCTAAAAACATTAGGCTTATAATGGTAATATGTTTTTTATAACAAACAAATATTTTATTGTTATCCACAGAGTGACAGGTAGCGCAACCTTAGTCATAGGGCTCCAGTGTCACAGGAAAGCTGATAGGCAATCTTTTAAACCATAAGGATAAATTACTTTAATGGTGTACAGGTAAAATAAAATGTATATTATATTTACTTTTAACAATTTAAAGTTCATTGTATACATACATACTCCTACTCATTAAAATGGTCGCGTTATGGGGAGTAAGAGAGACTCCCATAAGCTAATTTCTGATTGATAGTTCCCATGGGATTTTTCCTCGCTTTATCCGTTCATTTTAACTCTTAACGCCATAACCGTGCACCCGAATGTCTTGATCTTTGGCACAGAAACAGTTGAAAGGCTAAATACTTACTTTAAGGACTTTTATCCTGTTATTTTTCTACACTTTTTCTTAACGTTCAATTTGAGTGATGGGTTGGTCCTTTTTTGGGACATATATGCTTAGACGAACATACAATTGAGACGAACAAAAAAAAATTAGCAGACGTTGTCAAGCTACTGACCCCTTGGAGGCTTAAGTCTAGCACTGGACTAATATAAGCTGATATAATGAATTCATAGTACCATATACCTACGGTAGGTATACCAAACATACGACACTCTGAACGTGTTAATTAGATTTCTCTTATTTCGCAAACAATGTTCAAGGTCAAACACCACCCATTCATAGAAGTATGGGTATGAAATGGGTACATAATGCCATTCAATTTGAAAAAAATAAAAAAAAAATATGCAAACAAAATAAGAAGAAGTCGCAGTTACTGTGCATCACTCGGATCCCTGGCGCTGATCACACTCAATCAGTTTTGGAGTCAGGTTTGTTGCAGTCACATACCTAAATTACAATGAACAGTTATTCTGTGAACATTCTGGAGATAACTAATAAAATAAATAATTAATGTTTACAAGCCTTTATTCAAACTGCAACTGTGATAGGCATGCCTTGTTGTTTAAACCGTTGCTTTTCCCTACTACACGGGCACAGGCCTTTTCTTAAGAAGGCTTAGGGTCATGGACCCCGCGACAGGCCAGTGCAAATTAGCTGACTGTAAGATTTTTTAAGCCGCCGTAAACATTTTGCTGTTATTGATATGTTGTAATATGCCACGAAAATATATAATGAAAAGAAATGCTCGACCGCGTGCTCAATGGACACAGGAAGCTTCGATAAAAGCCAGTTTTTTTTTTGCATAGTCATACAACCCAAGCACCACAGCCTTTAGACTGAGTATACCTATTCCATGTTATAAAAGAGGAAAACAATCTGCTCTTGTCTTGTACTTTCGGGGGAATTCATAGAGGTAAAAAAAAATATAAAGGAAAAGCGACAAAGGATATACCTGCAAAAGAATAGACTCTGAACAGAATTAAGCACTAAGAGTAGAGACGTAGCAGAATACATAGACGAAGATAAAGAAAACAAAATAAATGAAGTAGAAAAAAGGAACTGAGAACAAAGAAATTAAATCAAAACAAATGAAAACAACAGCTTATTTGTCTTCTTTTGAAAGCTCCGATTTTGAAAAAGAATATAATTTTGATGATAACAGGGAAATCTCCTAATTCTAAAAATGCTTGGAAGATTATAGAGATACAAAGTCAAAATCAGATTGGATAATAAGAAATTCAATCCAAAGAAAAAGACGTAGTAAATAGAAAGAAATTAATATTTTTAAGTTTGTTTTGTTAAATTTGCAATAAATCTACACAAATGTGAGCAAAAATTTTTGTTTTCACATCATAAAATGCAAATGTGCAACTACCCTACACCATAGGCAATTAATATTATTTTTACTTATTTTTAAGTATATAAGGTAAATGCTTTTTTTCATTTACCAGTTTCGAGTTAAAGGTCCAGCCTATTTTTAATAATAGTAATCGTCTTAAAATTATAAGTCAATTTCAAAAAGTTAGGCATCTGTCCCACTTTTACACAAACCAGGACTTTTAACTGAATTACACTTAACTTCGAAAACTGAAACTCGATGCCATTCGTGAAAATGCTGGGTCCAAATCGATTCCATTCTAAAACATGCTATGTTACGAGTTCGTTAGACAGGTATAAATTATTTGCAACAAGAAAAATGTAAATATAAAGATATGACATGCTAGGAATGCTAGGCTGACTTAAGTTTTTTTTTATAAAACTAGATAATGAACAAAACTGAGAGACATCATATTTTTATGTAATTTGAGTAATAGCAAAGACGCGACACCAGATTTTTATATTTTAGAAGTGCTTTACATTTGTGAAGTTTGCACTCCGATCACGTGTTTCCACTGCAAGAAACAGAACCCATATTTACACCCACCAATAAAAATATGAATACAAAGTGGGGTACAAGATAAGATATCACGTGTATAGCGCGGTAGTCGCGACAAAAATAAGAGACTGTCGAATACACGTTTCTAAGATTTCAGTGAGCTCCAGAGGGGGGCTAGTACGCGTGTATGCGGGCCTTTATCACGGTAGAAGAAACCACTGTCAATTTCTTACACGTTATTGAGGTAAATTGTAGCAGAAGGCTCAAATCCTAGTCTGACAGGAAATTTATACAAGTATCTAGGTTAATTTGGTACCTATCAGTTTCTGAAAGCCATTTTTGCTTATAATAGTAAAATTTGCTACAAACCAAAATATTCAAATCAAAAGTGATCATCGAACAAAAAAATATGGAGATTTTACGTTAGCATTATTATGGAGTGTTGCTTTTGATTATAGCTTTTAAGTAATTTAATTGATTATGTGTTTGGCAAGTTGGTAGGTAACTTTAATACATTCGTTCATGTTTGGGACCAAAAAAAGGTTTATTTTATTTTTATTTTTGTTTTAAAACTGCTTTCGTTCGGAATATTTTGACTAAGGTGTAGAGTTTGTGTAGTTTGGGCTTGTAGAGTTAGGGCTTGTAGAGTTAGGGCGTGAAGGTAGAGTGAGAAGCTTGGCTCTACATGAGCTCTGATAATTTTTTGACAGATTAGTTGACAGCCATATGGTCTCGTCTTGGCAACATTTTACATGAAATGTGAAATGTTTTTGGTGGGATTTCACTTCTTTCTGTAAGTAGCTTATGACATTATTTTTTTATTTTGTTCATTTTTCTTTTTTTTTTTGGGTTGTTGCACATCAGAGGTGCAATTTTTTATAGCCCACTTAGAGAACTTTGTTTAATTTAAATATTAAACACTTGTTGTGTTTTTTCGTTGTTTATAAATATTATAAAAAACTATATTCGCATAGAAGTTTTACTTTGTAAATATTTGTCACCACATTTTAATTTTTAATGAAGTATATAAGTATAGTAATATTATTCGTATAATTTAAGTGTAATAATGTAGTATGATTCTGAAACTGGACAAAAGCCCCATATACACTTTTATACCCTAATTTAAGGGGTCGAGGGAAAATTTTTTTTCAAGACCTTAAACAAATATTTCTTAATTTGTAATTAAAAATCTGAATACATGTATCTTTTTACATCTTATAGCATGAAATTAAGTTTGTTTGCGAAAAACCATACAAACTTTCATTCCCTTATTTAAAGGGTGGGGGGTGATTTACTAAAAATCCTGAAATATGTATTTTATTATTCATAACAACCCTTTATCAATTTTCAGACTTCTAGCATCATAATTTGCGGAAGTCTCATACAAATTTCCACCCCCTAGTTTAAGGGGTTGGTAAAAGTTCTAAATTTTAGAATTTTATTGTTGTTTGTGTACTTATACTAGCTTACATACCAAATAGGATATAGGATTTCAAGAAGTACCCTAACAATTTTGATGATCATAAGTGAATGACGTGTGTGTGACGAAATCGGGTTTTTTTAGATAACAATAAATAAAACAATAAAGTATAAGAGCTATGCAATTGAAACTTCATATGTTTAATAAGTCTACTATTGACATTATATCCCGAGAATTTTGTTTATCTGGTATAATTCAAAACCAAGTTATGAGGGTTCAAAAAACCGACGAAGCTTTATTATTAATAGCTTATGAATGTTGGTCTTAACATTAAAGAAAATCTGTCAGTTACAAATCCCTATAAAATAAACAATGTTAAGGTGCAAAGTTTGCTTAAATCTAATTTTTACTGCAAAAAATGTTTGAATGGAATGGATTTTTGAACCAGACTGCTTAATTTGCTTTCCTTGTATCTAGTATTTATTTTCCTCACTTTAATGAGGTATAAAATTGTATGTTGTGCCTTTGAATCCATCGCTTTGCTTAGGATTCTATTTTTGAACCAGTCGCTCCGCTCGTGGCATGCTCGTGGGTTCAATGTTAGAGTCCTTCATTTGCTGGGTAATATAGGGACTTAGGGTCATATAGGATCAAACAATGTGAAATAAATGTATTAAAACAACACACAGTACCATACATAATCCAAGAATCAATTTATCGTGGAGTTATTTATTTAATGGCAGATGACAACAAGGCGAATAAGATATCCAATGACCTTCCTTCTTTCCTGTTGCCGTTATCAATATCGAGCAAAAACATGCAAAACAATTACGTTTGTTGTTTGGGAGCCCCCTTTTAATATTTATTGTATTCGGCAACAGAAATACATCTTCTGTGAAAATTTCAACTTTATAACTATCACGGTTCATGAGATACAGCCTCATCACGGACGGACGGACGGACGGACAGCGGAGTCTTAGTAACAGACAGAGACAGAGAGTCGCACAGTCACTTGCGCATGGCGACGCGTCACCACACTGTATTAGTTGTTTCATACTAAAATACAGCGTGGCAACTCATGACGTGCATCTAATACTGTACTCTTACTCATTCTCTCACTATTACTCTTTTTAACATAACAGAAAATATTCAAAAGTGGAGTTTTAGTACGTTAGCGCAGCTCATATTTGTAATGTTTGTTAGTTATACATAAAATGGATGATATTTACAATAGTTTATTTTTATGTTTAAGCACAGAACAATACACTGAAGTAGTACTTACTAAGTACAGAACGGCCACTCACCCCCTCTCTTGAGGTGGACACCTCACCGCGCCTCACATTTCATCACATTCTTTGCCGGGTCTCATGTAAAGTTTCGCCTAAGTACAAACGTTATTCAGTAGAACAAAGTTCACGTAGTAAAGTAACGGAGCTACAATTTACAAAGTTCTCGACAGAAGCACACGGGGCTATATTGCCTTAAGCGTATCCGTATTTACGGTGTGTGTAGTAACTAAGTTAGGGGCTTGCCAGATGTTTATTTACTTAGGTTGAGGCTACAAACTTTCTCTTTTTAGGGAAAGACAAAGCACAATTAAAATTCTTGATAGATAGACTGCCATGGTATGCCTGTGTTTACATTATTGTTTAAATTTTTTAATGATTTTTACTTGTGACTTAGCTTCAAGCCATGTCAGTTTTGTTATAGTAAATAGTTTAGATGGTGAAGTTGAATTTTTGAACTCAGAAAACAGTTATTCCTCGATGCTTATTTTTTTAATGGTATATGGTACTTCATAACTAGAACTATTACTATAATTATGAAATCATCATATCACCATCATTATATCAGCTTATATTGGTCCACTGCTGGACATAAGGCTCCGAGTGACCAGTAGCTCGACAACGTCTGCAAATTTGCACTGGGCCGGTGCGATTGAAGACGGCCTAAGCCCCCTTTCTCCAAGAAGAGGCATGTGCCCATGTAGTAGGGACAAACAACGGCTGAAACATTTGCAGTTTAAATAAAGTCTTGTACACATTGATTATTTATTGAAATGTTTATAAACTGTTGGTTGCAACTTAGTTACATATGTGCCTAAGTCCTTTTTTGACTCTCCAACTATCTCTGTTCTGCAAAATTTCAGCTCAGTTGGATGCTCCGTAGTGACGTAATTGAGTAAGAAACAAACAAACAAACAGTAACACTTTCTCATTTATAATATTACTAGCTTTTGCCCGCGGCTTATGCTAAATTCGGTTATCGGCGTGGATTCCTACTGCAACTCTTTGATAATAAAAAGTTATTTGCCATTACCAGCTACAACAATTGGGTTATAGTAATAATAAAGTGAGATATTTGAATTTTTCCAAAATGAAATTTAGTCTATGTGTTAATAAATTTAGAGTCTAAGCTACAGCGAAAACACTAACACATACATACACAACATGACACATACATACAAACCGATGAATCAAGACAAAAGTATTCTATGTTATTCTATGGCCCTCCAGAGCTACTCTTGTGCCAAAATTAAATGCGATGTAAAGGAAAGTGACCCACATTTTAACTGCAGGGTTGTGGGAGGTTTTCGATTTTTAATCAGTTAAAAGTATACTAATGCCTTCTTCGTTCCTACAACTATCTCTGTGCTAAAAATTGAGTTACCTTGTTGCTCCAGTGCTACGTAAAATGATAATTATACCGAAAAAGAATCTATTCTCGTGGGAAAACTTTTCGAATAAAAATATTTTATGTTTATGCCAGCATCATAGTGCAAAATATCAGGTAAACCCAAAATTCTGTTACAACGAGAAGTTATGGAGCGGAAAAAACTATTCTAGTTTGAAATCGTGATCGTAAAAAGTCCTATAAGTAATCCTTGCAGCTGTGTCTGCGCTAAACATCTGGGCATTAGGGTGCGCGATCACGGCGGCGTTAAGTATTAAAATATTCGAATAACAAGCGATAAAATCCCATGGGCACCTTCAATAAGAAATTAGCCTATGTGGCTCTCTGTTTATGTCTCACTCTCCATAACGAGATCATTTTAATGAGTAAGTATGTATGTATGTATACAATGAAGGTCAAATTGTTAAAAATATACATATACATTTTTTTTTTACCTGTGCACCAATCATATAATTTTTTATTCCGCCTTAACTCCGTTTTAATGATTGCCTATTAGCTTTTCTGTGACACTGGAGCCCTATGACTTAGGTTACGCTATCTGTCAGTCTGTGTGTTTAACATTTGTATTTGTTATAAAAAACATATTAGGTACCATTATAAACCCAATGTTTTAGCAAGGACTTTAATTTTAATTTCAGGTTGCCATTAAATTGCTGTTAGTTAAGTACCAAAATCTTAAGCAAGCAAAATGTTGACACAGCTCTTACCAACCCTCGGCGTTCTACGACAAAATTTCATATTTTAATATTATGAACCCGACCAAACGTAAACAGATGTTGGTTTTTCCCTGAATATGATATTAAAAACAGGATACGTGCCGTTGCCAAATTCAAAGATACACAGCCGTGTCTTGTTTATCTGTTTACATTCGTGTTGTATTTTTACGTAGAACGCCACTTTTCTTCAACCATTATCGGAAAGGGAATGGCATCTGGATTGACCTTGTTAAATTGTTTTCAGATTGGGTAGACGGTCCTTTTTTGCACAAGTTTGGTCACATATGTCAAAAACTGTGTAACATGAAATTATAAAATAAAGTTAATTTAATATGTCACTTGCTATAGCAATGCCATTTGCTATACCAGACCCACTTGTAAGATGGCGGACGTGTAGATTTGACTTAAAGACTTAATGATTTGTCATAATAAAAACGTAGTTCGATTAAAAAACTTGTCCGAGCTTTCAAAGGTATGGATATTATTCTGATTTATCATCCAACTGCTGAAAGGCGAGCAAATTGAAATAAGAATAAAATATAGACTTCAAATCTATGATATCTAAGTGCGGTCTACACGACTCAAAGTTTTCAAGCCACCGCCATAGGGGTCTTCCCTTAGCTTGGCTTAACGATTGCTGTCTTTATACCAAAATTTATTTGTATCACATTACCTACCTACTTTGTGGAATTCCTATCTGCATGTTTCTTATTCGTATTATAATTATAGGTAAGCCTGTATAATCCCTGCATAGTAAAAAAAACACAGCCAGTCGGGACCGCCAGGTTTAACCTACCCTGCGAAGCACCAAGAAGCTCAGATAAATATGTTAATTACCCAACAGTAGCCATCCAATGACTGACAGAGCTTTCCAATGGACAAAGTCGATTCTGGGCCCACGTGCCTCTGGCTGACTGACAAATACTCATATTTAAAAGCTATTCAGTGACTCAGTAAATCTATTTGTTTTAAGTTGATCGATGTTTTACTGAGATGTTGAACTAAGTTGTTATTGATGAACATTAATTGTTATAGTTTTGACAGTTTGAGCGACTGATAGCAAATCGCTATCTGAAACTTTGAAAAGTTCGATTTAAGCCTGTAATCTGTTCGCAATTTATGTTGGCTTTAACACATTTACTGCGTAAGCTCCAAAAGAGAACTTACTTATGGTGCTGTACGAGTTATCTACTGCCCGTATTAATGATACCAGCTATGCGTCACGGCTGCTATTTCCCGTATCAAAAAAATCACGTTTGTTGTTTGGGAGCCCCCTTTAAATATTTATTGTATTCGGCAACAGAAATACATCTTCTGTGAAAATTTCAACTTCATAACTATCACGGCTCATGAGATACAGCCTGGTGACAGACGTACGGACGGACGGACAGCGGAGTCTTAGTAAGAGACAGAGACAGAGAGTCGCACAGTCACTTGCGCATGGCGACGCGTCACCACACTGTATTAGTTGTTTCATACTAAAATACAGCATGGCAACTCATGACGTGCCTCTAATACTGTACTCTTACTCATTCTCTCACTATTACTCTTTTTAACATAACAGAAAATATTCAAAAGTGGAGTTTTAGTACGTTAGCGCAGCTCATATTTGTAATGTTTGTTAGTTATACATAAAATGGATGATATTTACAATAGTTTATTTTTATGTTTAAGCACAGAACAATACACTGAAGTAGTACTTACTAAGTACAGAACGGCCACTCACCCCTCTCTCTTGAGGTGGACACCTCACCGCGCCTCACATTTCATCACATTCTTTGCCGGGTCTCATGTAAAGTTTCGCCTAAGTACAAACGTTATTCAGTAGAACAAAGTTCACGTAGTAAAGTAACGGAGCTACAATTTACAAAGTTCTCGACAGAAGCACACGGGGCTATATTGCCTTAAGCGTATCCGTATTTACGGTGTGTGTAGTAACTAAGTTAGGGGCTTGCCAGATGTTTATTTACTTAGGTTGAGGCTACAAACTTTCTCTTTTTAGGGAAAGACAAAGCACAATTAAAATTCTTGATAGATAGACTGCCATGGTATGCCTGTGTTTACATTATTGTTTAAATTTTTTAATGATTTTTACTTGTGACTTAGCTTCAAGCCATGTCAGTTTTGTTATAGTAAATAGTTTAGATGGTGAAGTTGAATTTTTGAACTCAGAAAACAGTTATTCCTCGATGCTTATTTTTTTAATGGTATATGGTACTTCATAACTAGAACTATTACTATAATTATGAAATCATCATATCACCATCATTATATCAGCTTATATTGGTCCACTGCTGGACATAAGGCTCCGAGTGACCAGTAGCTCGACAACGTCTGCAAATTTGCACTGGGCCGGTGCGATTGAAGACGGCCTAAGCCCCCTTTCTCCAAGAAGAGGCATGTGCCCATGTAGTAGGGACAAACAACGGCTGAAACATTTGCAGTTTAAATAAAGTCTTGTACACATTGATTATTTATTGAAATGTTTATAAACTGTTGGTTGCAACTTAGTTACATATGTGCCTAAGTCCTTTTTTGACTCTCCAACTATCTCTGTTCTGCAAAATTTCAGCTCAGTTGGATGCTCCGTAGTGACGTAATTGAGTAAGAAACAAACAAACAAACAGTAACACTTTCTCATTTATAATATTACTAGCTTTTGCCCGCGGCTTATGCTAAATTCGGTTATCGGCGTGGATTCCTACCGCAACTCTTTGATAATAAAAAGTTATTTGCCATTACCAGCTACAACAATTGGGTTATAGTAATAATAAAGTGAGATATTTGAATTTTTCCAAAATGAAATTTAGTCTATGTGTTAATAAATTTAGGGTCTAAGCTACAGCGAAAACACTAACACATACATACACAACATGACACATACATACAAACCGATGAATCAAGACAAAAGTATTCTATGTTATTCTATGGCCCTCCAGAGCTACTCTTGTGCCAAAATTAAATGCGATGTAAAGGAAAGTGACCCACATTTTAACTGCAGGGTTGTGGGAGGTTTTCGATTTTTAATCAGTTAAAAGTATACTAATGCCTTCTTCGTTCCTACAACTATCTCTGTGCCAAAAATTGAGTTACCTTGTTGCTCCAGTGCTACGTAAAATGATAATTATACCGAAAAATAATCTATTCTCGTGGGAACACTTTTCGGATAAAAATATTTTATGTTTATGCCAGCATTATAGTGCAAAATATCAGGTAAACCCAAAATTCTGTTACAACGAGAAGTTATGGAGCGGAAAAAACTATTCTAGTGGGAAATCGTGATCGTAAAAAGTCCTATAAGTAATCCTTGCAGCTGTGTCTGCGCTAAACATCTGGGCATTAGGGTGCTCGATCACGGCGGCGTTAAGTATTAAAATATTCGAATAATAAGCGATAAAATCCCATGGGCACCTTCAATAAGAAATTAAAAAATTTTTTTTTTTAATAAATTAGCCTATGTGACTCTCTGTTTATGTCTCACTCTCCATAACGAGATCATTTTAATGAGTAAGTAGGTATATATGTATACAATGAAGTTCAAATTGTTAAAAATATACATATACATTTTTTTTTACCTGTGCACCAATCATATAATTTTTTATTATGGTTTTAATGATTGCCTATTAGCTTTTCTGTGACACTGGAGCCCTATGACTTAGGTTACGCTATCTGTCAGTCTGTGTGTTTTACATTTGTATTTGTTATAAAAAACATATTAGGTACCATTATAAACCCAATGCTTTTAGCAAGGACTTTAATTTTAATTTCAGGTTACCATTAAATTGCTGTTAGTTAAGTACCAAAATCTTAAGCAAGCAAAATGTTGACACAGCTCTTACCAACCCGCGGCGTTCTACGACAAAATTTCGTATTTTAATATTATTAACCCGACCAAACGTAAACAAATGTTGGTTTTTCCTTGACTATGATATTAAAAACAGGATACGTGCCGTTGCCAAATTCAAAGATACACAGCCGTGTCTTGTTTACCTGTTTACATTCGTGTTGTATTTTTACGTAGAACGCCGCTTTTCTTCACCTTATCGGAAAGGGAATGGTATCTTGATTGACCTTGTTAAATTGTTTTCAGATTGGCTAGACGGTCCTTTTTTACACAAGTTTGGTCACATATGTCAAAAACTGTGTCACATGAAATTATAAAAAAAATAAATGTCAATGCCAGTTAATTTAATATGTCACTTGCTGTAGCAATCCCATTTGCTATACCAGCCCCACGTATAAGTTAATTAAGTACCCACCCACTTGTAAGATGGCCGACGTGTAGATTTGACTAAAAGACTTAATGATTCGTCATAATAAAAACGTAGTTCGATTAAAAAACTTGGCCGAACTTTCAAAGGTATGGTTCTTATAAAGGTATATTATTCTGATTTAACATCTAACTGCTGAATTGAAATAAGAATAAAATATAGACTTCAAATCTTTGTTATCTAAGTGCGGTCTACACGACTCAAAGTTTTCAAGCCACCGCCATAGGGGTCTTCCCTTAGCTTGGCTTAACGATTGCTGTCTTTATACCAAAATTTATTTGTATCACATTACCTACCTACTTTGTGGAATTCCTATCTGCATGTTTCTTATTCGTATTATAATATGTTAATTACGCAACGGTATCCATCCAATGACTGACAAAGCTTTCCAATGGACAAAGTCGATTCTGTGCCCACGTGCCTCTGGCTGACTGACAAATACTCATATTTAAAAGCTATTCAGTGACTCAGTAAATCTATTTGTTTTAAGTTGATCGATGTTTTACTAAGATGTTGAACTAAGTTGTTATTGATGAACATTAATTGTTATAGTTTTGACAGTTTGAGCGACTGATAGCAAATCGCTATCTGAAACTTTGAAAAGTTCGATTTAAGCCTGTAATCTGTTCGCAATTTATGTTGGCTCTAACACATTTACTGCGTTAGCTCCAAAAGAGAACTTATTTATGGTGCTGTACGAGTTATCTACTGTCCGTATTAATGATACCAGCTATGCGTCACGGCTGCTATTTCCCGTATCAAGTCCTGACTTAAAAGGACCTTAAAGACATGGAGCTTGTAAAAAAAGAGTGAAATAACCAATAGTTTACACCTTGTGTGTATACAGTTACCGTAGCGCGGGGTTCTTTGTGATATTTAAAAAGTTATGAGCATTATTCAAAACCGGTCATTTTACGGTAAATTTTACTTCTTGTGTCGCATAGAAAGGGCATCCCCTTGTAATTAAATAAAGTTTAAATAAACTTTGCAGTGGCATCTTTCAGTTATAATTACCTTTCGTTAGAGAAATTTTAGATTTGATTCTAATGATTAATCTCAAATTATTTGGTTCACCATTATTTATGTGGTAGGTACAACAAAACCCTCGGTGCCTGAGTTCGACTCGTACTTGGCAGGTTTTTTCTATGTAGTATTTCTTAATGCATGTAAATAATATAGACGCACGGTTTGCCTTGTTTGTTAATTATCTTTACTATTACGATGCAATCATAGACTTCGAGCATGGAGCAACACGGCCCGGACTGACTTCAAATGCTGTAATCTGTCCTAGGGACTGCGCAATAGTCTAACACGATTAATGAACATATAATTAAAATAAAAAACATTTAAACTCACCCCTTTTCACTGTTGTTTTTTTCAAGTTGTAAAAGTTCAAGTTGCTATTAGTTTACAAAACTTGCCTTGATTGTTAAACTCTTATAAAAAGCATTAATTTGATAACAAAGACGTACGTTAAACACAAAGCAAGGAAACTGGGCGCTGGCGCTACACGTGAGCGCAATATAATTTCGAGCTCTAAGCTGTGACAATAAACTATTAATTTGTATTCAATATTTCAATAAAAATCTCAGAGAGTTGAGACGAAGCTGTTACTACTCACGCACGCTCAGTTACATGTCGCGTCATTACGTAATACTGCCTCTTAATTGGTATATAGGGACTCGGTCGTACCGCGTAGCACTTAATATATTTATTACCTAGTATGCAACACTGGCTCACAATTACTTGTTCACAATTACCTTCATATTACATCTTACGTACCTATTGTACTTTCTATTCAGACCCAGAAGCTCAGAAGCGACGTTTTAGGCTAGCGCTGCGACCAATGCGCTGTAACAAAGGATTCGTTCATAATAGTTCATCTATTATCCCAGCTTGTGATTGGAGCTCCTTATACATTGCCTTGCTAGTATAGCATATTATTTTCTTTTAAGTAGGAATCGTACCCATAATTTTTTTGAGTAAATTCTGAGTTTCGTATCTGATAGGTACCGTCTATAACTTTACCATCGAAAAATAAACCAATTCACTCTAAAAGCCTAAATTATTACATTGTGCTTAAAATGTTTGAATCCAGCAACGTTTTTCCCAAATCCTGATTATGAAACTACCTATGTATCCCCGTAATCAAATGTTACTGAATTACTAATCATAAAAAACACCTTTAAGGGTTGAAAAAAAAGCGCCGGCGATCACTAAGAGACTCCAATCCGCAATCCCCGCCCTAGACGAATGGTTTCGGAAATGGAGAATCGAAGTGAATCCCGACAAAAGCTTTGCCGTTCTCTTTACCGTTGACCGCCCTCCGCGACCATCTTCCCTCTCACTTTTCGGCCGTGCCATTCCTTGGCAAAACAAGGCCAAATATCCCGGTGTTACCCTGCATAAGCGTCTAAGCCTTCACTATCACACCAAAATAGTTAGAGACCGAATCGCTTTTGTTCTCGGTCGTCTATAATCCCATGATAGGCAAGTACAGTAAGATGTTGGTTAGAAATAAGCTGATTATTTACACCACATGCATCCGCCCCATACTGGCATACGCTAGTGTCGTCTATGTGTTGTCTGAGCGCAACCTCCAAAGACTCCAGACCCTTCAAAACCACTTTCTCAGAACGGCCTCCGGAGCCCCTTGGTTCGTCCGGAAATCCGACGTACACAGGGAGCGCAGCATGTACTAACTCCCCCAGACGACGTTCTCGCTATAGTCTCAACAAACTTCCCTAATAGCCCCCCCCCCCCCCCGTACACAACGCCCCCGGGTTCGTCGACGTACGCACGGACCCACTGTCCGCTTCTCGCCCCCACTCACTCGCAACCGCGTAACAGGGAACTCCCCTCGTGGCGCTGACTTACCTAAAAGCGACAACCCAACTACATATTCAGTTCAGTAAAAAAAAAGGCGGCACTTTCCGATGCCATAGGCTTTTTAACAACAATTTGCCATCTCGCTATGTTGTGACCGCCTCGTTCACCGATTTGCAAACTTACAGCGCTACACCTACCTGACGGCCTACCTACCATTGTGTTGGACTGCAAACGTGTTGTTATCTTCACTTCTATATCTAATATTATAAAATCTTTCCTAGATTTGTATGATTGTAACGAATAAGCACAAAAAATACTATACCGATTTTGAAAATTCTTTCACTATTAGAATGCTACATTATCCCTGAGTAACATAGGCTATATTTATTACTAGGAAAAATTACGGGTTTCTACTACAACTTTGATAATGCAACCCAAGGTGTAAAAACTTTTGCCATAAAATGTCTTTTATTGTATGCGCCGCGGAAACTATCGATGTTGGAACAGAAAACATGTTCAACAATATTAAAGAACTTATTAATATCTTTAAAAAACTTTGGATATCATTGTGTCGTTTTCGTAAAGTTGTTGCTAACAATTCTCGTTTGAAATCTATACAAATAAGATAATATACATGACGCCTTGAAATTACGTATGAAATTCGTCGATTGTCGCGAAACTGCAATGTATTTTTTCTATCGAGAATTGTTAGCAACAACTAACGTAATCGAGGCCCATATGTCCAACTATTATTATTGTAGTTATGTCACTATAACTACTTTCTTACATTGAAAAATTAAAAGAAATATCAGACCATGTAATCCATACCATTGTATTAATCCTTATCCAAATAAAACCTTTCGTATTCAAGACTGTTTCAATACCCGTAGATTACTTTTTGAATTATTCAAATCGGACATTCTATTTATAAGATATCACGCATTTAAAAATCAATCTAAACAAAATACTAATAGAATTGCCGTAGACATCAACATTGTGAACCGGATTACAAAACTATTATTTCATAACTTTGACGATTCAAAAGTGTTTGTAAAAACCTGATTTGAATAAAAAATTGACTTTAACAAAAAACTTTGTACTTCGGGCTTATCTCACTTTCTTTGAAAAAGTCTAGATTACAGAATATTGATGTTTGTAACGCAGATTTGCATTTCTATTCGCATAAAAAAACATTCTCATTTGAAAGAAGCAATGCGAATGTTTTTTTTATATTCAGTCGAATGATTACGAATAAAATGAAATTTCTCTATTTTGATTTCTATATTGAATTAAGTTATTATTTGTTTAAATAAAATTGCAACATTTACTAATTTTCTTATTTGTCTCTTTTTGTAAATTCAATATCAATAATAGAAACGCTTAGCTCTAGTTACATATAAATCGTAAGTGTTAAGTGGACTAAAAACGTTTTCTCTTTTTGTATGAAAATTCGCAGCTTGTTGAATTAATGAAAACTTAATGAAAAAAGCAAATAAAATAATCAAAACAAATTAAAATCAAAAACATAGTCTTTGTTTGATGATATTACAATTACAATCTCATAAGACTCAAAATCAACTGACTCCCGTCCTAAATTAATAATATTATAGAATAAATAAACAGGCGCCGGTAATTTTTAACAGAAAAGTCTATATTACTACCTCATCAGAATTCCATTTTCCGTTCGTTCTGCGAATGAATACTGTAATTTGATATAGGTATTCAAACGACCGTGTCGACTCAAAAAGCTTAACTTAATTTCGAAGTCAAATTTCATGAAATATTTTTTATAAGCAGTGATATTTATTAGTTTGCCTTCGGCTTAACCAGTCGTTAAAAATGGTAGATTGTATGAAAATATCTGTCGTCAGCTTCTTATAAAGTTAACCAGCTAGTGGTTTGCTGCACTTTGAAGGGCCGTTTATGTGTAAAGATAGCTATCTATGCAACTTCTCATACAATTATCCATTTTTGACGGCTGGTTAACATAGTTGGTGCAACCCAGCCTTAGTAATATTTTCTAGTTTGACGTAAGATCAATAAAAAATACCGTTAGTCACACTAGTTATGCACAATGTACTCTTCTAAATTAAAAAAAAATGTGTTTCACTGTAATAACGATTAGGAAATGTTTTGTAAATAGCCTTTGATGTACAAATAATCCAGGTATTGAAAAAAAAAAAAATATATAAACGCGTTAAATATGGCTAAAGACAAAAAAGTAGAATTAATGTTAGTCACACTGACATAGAAAAAAGTCTGTAACTTCTTTAGTCACAAACTAATTTCGTTTCCTTTTTCGTACGGACGTATTGATTAACTGTATCTTAAAAATGTCATAGCTTAAGTAGACATAGAAAAAAGTGTGAAAGAAACCAAGTGAATTTGCGGTCTTTTGTCTCATTCTCAGGTGCTATTTTCTTTTTATCGAAAAGAGAAAGGTAGTTGCAGCACATTAGCTTTGTCTCTCTCTAAAGAGTGGTCAATTATGTAAGGCTATTGCGCAGTCCATATAAGATGCAAATTAGGTCGAGTAAGCAAAGAAAAACTTCAGCAGACATTTTTTAAATTATTTCATCTATTTATCCGTTTGTAAAGTTATGATAAACGCTTTATTTTAATGTACGAAGACAACTTTGAAACCATTATAACCAAGAACTAACGTAATGTTCTCGCATCAACTCGCGCACAAAGTTGGTGCAACTTGCAGCAGCAAAAGCGTTTAAACGTCTACTGTAGACGGAATAAAACTTGTCTAAACTACAGTAAGTAGGTACAAGTTTTGAAACATTACTAATTCCGTATGCTTATCGCCCGATGTACTTGTAGCTTAAGTTATACATACAAACCATTATTTACATAATTTAAAAAGGTTTGAGATATTTTTCTAGTCGTATAAATATCGTAAGTGCATCACTAAAAAAAAAATATGACATTTGCACTGACATTTAGTATTATTTTGTTTTCACAAATTATAAAACACATTTTGGAGATTCATCATGGATAATTTTAGCGCTATCAAACGTATCAAAATCATTGAATTTTATTTTGAACATCGTCGGCCAATGATTGAAACTGAACGAGCATATCGCCGCCATTTCCACATGCGTAATTCTTCCTCAGAACACATGATTCATCCGCGGTTAGTGGCATTTTTTTTTTATTTTTTTATTGCCTGCTCTTGTTGGCATTCCAAAGATGTAGTTCCAACAAGATGGAGCCACAGCGCATACGACTCGAGCCACAACGGCGATTCTAAGGCAGACTTTCGGCGAGCGTTTAATCTCGAGATTTTCAACAATTCACTGGCCCGCTCGCTCCCCGGATTTAACAGCGCCAGATTATTTTTGTTGTCGTATATTATTAGAAATTTAATGGGATTACAAAAAACGTTTTTTTCTTTTTGATCTATTGTGAAAACGGCAACACATACAAGTTTCAAACTTGAAAGGATTGTAGTGTAACAAATAATGAAAACTGGTCAAATGCGTGAATTATGTGGTGTTACTCAGTGCGCGAGCCGACTTGCACTTGGCTGTTTTTTTTTTTTGATGCCTCAGCCTTAATTTATAATCACCACAGGGGCACAGGCCTTTCATTAGAAAAAGGAGGCTAAGGCCAAAGTCCACGGCGCTAGCCCAATGTAAATTGGCAGACGTTGTTGAGGTAGTGGCCACTCGACTATCAGATTTTTCAAGCTTAACGGAAAGCCCTCCAAAGCATGAAGAAGCACAGAAAAATATGACCCTACATGGTCAGCCATCCGATGACTGACCACACCGGACGTTACTGCAGTAACGGTGTCGTACATCGTTTACGATAAAAGAATGTTACTAGGCCAAGAGTACTACTACTAGTATATTGAATACCAATAAATTAATTAATGATAGAATGCTTATTATGCCTTGACCTTCTTTATGTTTTCCATCCAAGACTTTGGTTGTTCGGTTTCAATTATAACGACGTTTCATTAATAATATATTTTCATTAATAACCGTGTCTGAAAGAGAGTCGATTATATTTCAAACAATGGAGTTAGCCCTTGATACATATTTTACATAAGTTCAATTTATTTCTAAAGATACTATAATAACAAGTACCTATCCAAATTACATTTGGAGGGCTTTTCTCTAATAATATAATTTATTCATGCTCACTAATGAAAATAAGAGCTCATGCCCCAGTCGTATTCTTCTATTGGAAACGATGAGTGAAGTTATGTTACGTCGAGCACGGTCAGTACGCGGATGGGTGACCGGGACTCGTTAAGCCAAGTCAAAGGCCTTGCAGGCGAATTGAAAACTCTGACAGTTGAGTGGCCACTAGTTCGATAAACGTTCGCCATTTTACTGTGGGCCGGTGCGGTGGACTATGGCTTAAGCATCTTTCTTCAAGTAAAGGCCTTTGCCGCCTGTGCTCTTGTAGAGGGGCGTATAATGGCTGAGTGGTCCCTTATGTTATCAGGGGATGTATAGACGAGTTGATTGACCCTATTGTCTTCATTTTCAACCTGATTCTTAGCCGGAGTCTATCCAACTATATGGAAAATGTCACGTGTCACTCCTATTCCAAAATCTGGACCTAGAGTCATGGTTGAAAACTATCGACCTGTAGCTAACTTATCTGATTTAGCAAAATTATTTGAGGTGGTCCTTCATACTGACTTACTACATCAATGTGAGCCTTACGTCACCGGTGCACAACATGCTTTTTTACCTAAACGATCTGTTGCCACTAATTTGATTACGCTGGTCGAAGTCGATGCAGGGAATCAGGTAGACGTTATTTATTTGGACTTCAAAAAGGCTTTTGATAGAGTAGACAATGACCTGCTATTATTAAAACTAGGTAAGATAGGTTTTGTACCTAGACTTCTTGAACTTTTGTCAAGCTACCTCAGCGAAAGGCAACAATTTGTGAGGTATAGACCTTAAAAATCTTATCAATATTCTAAGCTGTCAGGAATAAGTCAAGGTTCTAATTTAGGACCCTTCTTGTTTATTGTACTGATCAACGATCTCCCGGAAGTTGCCAAATATTCACAAGTATTGTTGTTTGCCGACGACGTAAAACTGGCTAAAGTAATAAAATCCTCTAGTGATTGCAAGTTGCTGCAAAACGATCTGGACGCGGTGTATAAGTGGAGCTTAGAAAACAGGTTAGAGTTTAATATCAGCAAATGCGAAAAGATGACGTACGGGCGATCAAAAACTCCAATAGAGTTTCAGTATAAAATTGGAAGCCAGGCATCATCAAAGTAGAAGAGGTTAGAGACCTAGGTGTTTACTTTGACTCACACCTCACTTTCCGAACGCACGTACAGAAAGTAACTTCAGCAGCGTCTCAGCGGCTAGGCTTTGTGATACGCAATGCTTCGCCTCTTTCTGTTGAAGCCACCTGCGCGCTATACTCAGCTCTAGTACGAAGTATTTTAGAGACGAATTCAGTGGTCTGGAGTCCTCATGAAAGTAAATATATTCTCATGATGGAACGTGTCCAAAAAAAGTTCCTTAGAGCTTTATATAAAAAGAAATTTTATTATTATCCATTTTTATTTCCAACTCGTTTTCTACAGGGACACCTAGGCTTTGATTCTCTAGAAATAAGGAGGTCACTGTCTTTGTTTAAATTCGTCGTACATATTATAAGGAATAAAATTGATAGTGTTGATCTATTACGTAAGTTATTAAAGTTATTTGCGCCTGATTTCTATCTGAGATCTCGCTCACGTCCTTTGTTTAAGGAAGCTGTATCCCGCACAAGCCTGTACGCACGGTCACCGGTCCCACGCGCGCACGCTCTGCTCCGCTCCATGCTCGCTGCAGCACCACAGTGTGACCTGTTCGTGTCTGACATAACAAATTTGTTGACTGAGTGCAAGAGTATGCTAGAAAGACGAATGTGAGATTTAGAAGTATATGTTTTTTGTATTTGAAATGTATGTGTTAATGTTAATTTGGAACTGGTGAAACACGCCTATTATGTTGATGATTGTATAACACTTTGTTATAAGTATGGATGTTTTTAGTGTAATAGAAAAGAAAAGAAAGAAATGTATTAGAGAAAAAAAAAGAAATTCGTCACTCAAAAGCAAAAAAATAAAAACTTTTTAACAAGAAAAAAAAACAGATTTTTAGTGCATCTTTTTGAAGCCAGTTGTTTTTTGTTTAAAAGGTTTTTTTTAATAATTGAGTCTAACGAAGTTTATTCGACTGAGGACTTTATTGTTATATTACTATATTAGAAATTCCCTTTGATGATATTCTCATAAATCTTTGTAAGAATTTACTTTTTGCTCTGGACTTAATAACGCCAGAATATATTATCTTGGTAGATGGCGAGTGCTTAGCCACATTTTAATATGAATGCAAAGAAAGCTGTCTGCAACTTTCACGCTCTAATCATTATTTAAGACAAATTAATTTAAAGTACGTTTATGCGGCGATTGTCTTTAAAAAAAAATATAAACTAGGACATTTTATGGCAACATCCCAAATTACCAGTCTATTGAATATAAGAAAGCTTTATGTAAACAAGACAACTGCAGAAATACTGTACTTAAAAGACATTGTTATAGTAAAATCAGTTATAATAACGGAGGTAAAACACTTAAGTTGATTAGCAACTGTCGGTGCAATCAGCCATAACTCACTTTCTGTTTATTTGTCTATCCAGTACATTTTAAACTGATTTTAAACTAACTTCCCCAAGAGCTTGAGACTTTGTGTATTACACAGAACAATGGAATATTCCATATTTGCTCATATTTCATCGAGTTTTTAAGGAAATTTAAACAAAAAAATCAAAAATATCGCTATATCATTATAAGTTTATTACATGCTTTTTTTTTAGTTCATTAACAAATAAATACAGAAGAGACTAAAAAGTAAAAAAATAAAATTTTAATGTGTTTAATATGAACGATTACGGATGAACACCAATACTAACCAAATTTAATGGGCCCACGTTTATCTTTAGCAACTCATTTTCTAATTTTAAATCCATTTATAAAAAAACGTGATAAGTATATTACAAAAAAATATAACGAGAAACATACGAGTAGTGTCGCAACACCGTGAACTTTTTTAGAACTATTGCAGAGGAACAATTATACCTTGTTTATATTTTTTTATAGAACTTTATCGATATAATATGAAACTAGGACCGACTCGACGTCTTTCAGGAAACATTATTTACACAATTTGCACAAAAAATCGTTAATTATGTGCCTAGAACTCTTTCGGGAACCAGTCTGTCTATTGGTGAAAAGCATAGGAACATCACGACAGTAATTTGTGACAGAATATTATGTGTTGTCAATTTGAAAATATCTGACGTTTCTGAGTTATCTTATCCATTGCCTTTGTTTGCCTTAGCCATTATACGCTTCACTACAAGAGTGCCGGTGGCACAGTTCTTTACTTGCTGAAGAAGGCTTAGGCCATAGTACACCGTGCCGACCCAGCGCAAAATGGCGAACGTTTGTCGAGCTAGTGGTCACTCAACTGTTAGAGTTTTCAAGCCGCCTATCGATACGATACGAGTGCTACCATAATAAGACAACAGCCAGGCTAGGACCGACGGTTTAACAGAAAAATGTGCTACTAGACGGTCACCCATATGCGTGCTGACCGCGCTCGAAAAAATTCAAAAGCCACGCGGGAAGCACTATAGCCGAGCTTTTGCTCCTATCCGAATTTAGGACGGGCGGAGCCGCTAGTAAAGTCCATTAATATTATAAAATGGCAAAATTTTAGTGCTTCATAAATCAGTATGTTTAAATATTAATGTATATAAATGTTGAAAAATGGTCCAGACCACCTGGATCATTTTAGAAGAAATAATTTTATTGCCTAATTGTAGATATTAGAAAGTTCCAAACAGATTGAATCGTTTTATTATAGTTTAGTTGTATTTTATATGAAATTCTATAATGATTCAGGGGGATTGGAACATTGTTTAAGAACAGGATCATGCTCTGCCATAGATGTGGGTTAGAAAATGGGGTTCTTTGTACGGGTAAAATGTAGATGTAGCTTGGACCGTTTTTGCTGGCTAATAATTAGGTTATTTCTGGGTACTTTGGCGTACTTAAACTCAAAAATTGTCCAAATGTGGGTTAGATCGTTTCTGCAGATATGGGTTCACTTGTTGTTAGATAAGCGCTAGGTACTGTGAATAATTACACTCGCTGGCAGTTTCTTTGTGTGCTGAAAGGTACTAGGGGCGTACCACTACTCTCACCTCAGTAAGATTCGAGGATTCCTGTCAGGATGTGGGTATCAAACAGTATTAGGGGTGTAAGTTATGGTTTATTCACCCCTCTACTATAACTACATCGCCGACAATATTGGAATATTTATATAAAAATCTTAAACTAATACATAACTTTTAGTTTCTTCACTGCTGGACATCAGACATCTTAATTTATATTCTCAAACATTATGTTTTCTCTCTTTCTTGAGGACAAAGGAGTTATCATCTTCGAATGTTTAACTATTAACCTAATTATATAAAAATATGTATGATTTTTATGTAACTCTACTCGACTTTACTCACATTATATCTTTCACTTTTTCCTTCCAATTGTTTTGGTTTGATAACCACTCCTTTGTTTCTTATAAAAGCTACTTAACCATAGCTATATACGTGGAAGTTTAATAGTAATAAGATTGTATCTCCTCCACTTCCCCTAAATTCCTATCAGGTATCGCCGACCTGTTACATAGTACCTATACATTATGTGATACAAGTCACATCTGCCAGCCGAAAAACATTTTATTTACTTTTTTAGTGACAAACAAGCGGTCTGCATTACGAGAAGAGGTAACGAGATAGTTTGTCAAGTGGAAATGCGATATTGTTGAAATTTCTAAGAGCTGCTGCTCACCGCACTACGTAACGAGATACTTAACGAGGTGTACCTACGTGTGCTAGAAGTATCATGAACACGTAACAAAACACCGTTTATATACGCTGTTCATTCGTGAAACTTTAAGATGATATATGGTTTTACACATTGAAATTATTATTTAACTTACATATTTTTATTGAAACGTTTCATTAAAATAACATGTTTTTCTTTTTAATTTATGTAAGTACTTAAATTTCTTACTTTAATTTTATGGTACCTTCCACTACCGCACTTCTCGCCATCGGCAGGGAATTCATCCTCACAGCTTAGAATCTAAATGGTCAGATGAACTTCCTCCCGCGAACGCTTAGGTTGTGGACTGAGCTCCCTGCCAAGGTTTTTTCTAAGGAAGAAGTTATTAGATTTTTAAAGGGTGACAACGGATTTTGGTCTTCACACTCATATTTTTTTTACCTATGTAGTTTTCCTAACAATGTTTTCCTTCACCGAAAAGTCAATGGACTGAATAATCTATGTACTTGAGAAATTAAGAATAAGACCCATTGGTATACACGCCGTGCTCGAACCTCGGCCACTCAGGACACGAGACGAAATCGCAACCCCACTACTGACTTTCACACTTACAGGTTTTAACTATCACTATATATAGAAAACCTGTAGTTTCTCTGAGAGTAACGAAGATAAGACCAAAAGCAGAAGTGGCAAGTATTGTTGGAAGAATTCGGAACCTCTCCAGGCGTATCCTTGTGACATTCGATTTGTTCAGCATTGGATGTTTTTACCTACGTATACTTTTGATGTGAAACATCTAATGGCAAGCCTCTACCGGGGTAAGAATCGCTCCTTTATCACATTGCATCTTGGCTTTCTCCCCTCTCTACCTATAGGTTCTCGGCGCTTCTTTCTCTAATATACTACACGCTTGCCACTTTACTCGTGTGCTGATGTAACGACGTCAACGTTTTTCAATACATTGTGAGTTTTATGTGGCTGCAATAAATAAAATGTTTAATGCAAATAAAGCTAGGTTTACATGCAAACAGTGCGGGAGCAGCAACCTCCGCTTGACTTAACAATGACCGCCATTTTTTTTTGTATTTATCCATAAGAAATAATAGTAATATATATACTCTCTTTAAAATAAATGCATTTTCTAATAGCAAGCGGATTTTGGAAGAAAGGGGGGAAATAGCCCGAAGGTCGCTGCCAGGATAAAAAGGACCCTTCACAGTATGGAGATTGTCTGAACCTTGAGCCAGGTACATGTATTTATGTTTTACCGTAATTTCAGTGCATTTATTAAATAATGAAATAAATTATATATAAACCAGTCAAGTTATTGTGTTATTGTACTTTGATTTCCGTAGCTATATACGTATATTGTGATAGAAGATACGAAGAACGAAGATGCTTTAGCACGCTGAAGTGGCAAATATCGCTCCTATTGATCTTAGCCTGATGTTACATAGCCTATATTTCTTCCAGATAAATACAATATCTATCATAAAAAGAATTTTTGAAATCGGACTTTAAGCTCAAGAGATTACTCATTACAATCAAAAAACAAAGTTATCCTCTTTATAATATTTTATAAATTTTATTACTTTAAGTGTCATAATCATCAAACATTCTAAAAAGATAAAGCGTTTTTACGTAGGTATGGTCTATGTCTTTGCCGCTTCGTCAGTCTTAGGTGAGAATCGCTTGATTTTCGCTCGTCGGCTAAAACTGACGAAGTGGCGGGGACTCCGACTGTACCTTAAAAAAGTTTAACTAATATATTCATATTCATATTCATATCCATATTCATATTCATATTCATATTCATATTCATATTCATATTCATATTCATATTCATATTCATATTCATATTCATATTCATATTCATATTCATATTCATATTCATATTCATATTCATATTCATATTCATATTCATATTCATATTCATATTCATATTCATATTCATATTCATATTCATATTCATATTCATATTCATATTCATATTCATATTCATATTCATATTCATATATTTATTTATGCCATCTGTTATACTGAAAAAATAGAATAAAAAGATTATATGAAGAGATCTTGTTTCATGCTACCAAAACCAAAGCACAATCACTTGACTGGTCTTTATATTAAATATTTTATTATTAAATAAATGAATAAATAACATATGTACTAAGATTAAGGTAAAACATAAATACATGTACCTGACTAAAGTTCACACATTATATTTTCTGTGAAGGGTCGCTTTTATCCCGGCAGCGGCCTTCGGGCTATTTCGTCCCTTTCTTTGGATTAACTTTGATACAAACTCTATTGTCAATAAGCAAAATCCTCTTTCTATTAGAAAATGGGTTTATTATTATTATTTCTTATGGATAAATACTTAACAAGGAATGGCATCCATTGTTAAGATTGTTAAGTTTAGAAATTGCTTGAGGATAACAATATCGTCGGCGATATTATCTGTATGTACTTAAATGAAAAATCTAGTACTTTTATCGTAATTTAACTAACTATACTTTCTGTAGTAGTACTTCTAATAATGAAGAAAACAACAGAATTCATAACTTTTTTTTCTTTTGTTTCTCTACAATGTTAAAATTTTGACATAGAATGCAGGTAAGCTTGTTGCACTACAAGCTTTTTAGACCTAAGTCGCTAGTGTTGTTGTAAGTTGACACCATTTTAATATAACAAATGTAGTTTTGATTTTTGACCACCGGGTCAGAAAAGTTTGTTGCACTATAATGTAAAATACATGTTGAGTACACATCAAAAAAATCTAGTAATAATGCGTATCTAATCATAAACAAAATACTTTGTTCACATGTTTCTAAATACGCACTGTATTTGTTTTCAAATAATGCATTCAATTAATTTGCAATGGACAAAAACCCCTGGTGCTACGGCTTTTGCTCAACATCAGGAGAGCCGTATGCTTATGTGTCTATCTGTCTAACAGTTTATGACACACTTCAACTTTGCACGACACCAAATTCAAACTGTAATAAAATTTTAATCAGATTTTTGAAATAATTATTTTTACCTTTTTAGTGCATCTTTTTAAAGTCTGTTTTTATTTTTGTTAAAAAAGTTTTTATGTTTTACTTTTAAGTGAGCTATTGGCCTTTTTATTTCGTTCACTGAAAAAAATCGTTGACGATCCCAAATTCACAGACCGTATCGAGCCCTTAATTCTGAGGAACGACTTTGCCTCCCTGTGTGTGTTAAACCGCTTGTATAATGACATGTGTTCTGAGGAATTGTTCGAAATTATGCCCATGGCTACTTTCTACCATCGCACCGCTCGCCATCGGCAGGGAGTTAATCCTAACACCTCGGACCCTAAATGGTCACGTATTTTGGTTTTTGAGAAACTTCCTCCAGCGAACGCTTAGGTTGTGGAATGAGCTCCCTGCCGAAGTTTTCACTGAGGACTACAGTATGGGGTTCTTCATGTGTGTCAGTTTTTTAATAGGAGGGAGTATTGTAAATAGTAGCACGTAGGTATTAAGAGTAGGAAATAAAAGAATAAGCAATATTACAAGGGCTGACTACAACCTTCACTACAGCATCACAGACAGATATAGGCACGTAGTGAGAGAATTGCATGTTCTATTAGCAATGTACTTAAGAGTAAGTTAATTTATTATTTAGTTGCTTCTCAGATGCTTAACTACTCAGCCGTGTACCATCTAAACGTGTCTATGCCAAAATACTGGTAACTCCTAATTAAGACAAGCTGTTACTTTGTAAGTTACACATAAGTTTCTTTTGTAACTTTAATAAAAATATACAACAATATTAAGTTGTTCAAAGATACTTACTTACTTCAGCCTGCTGACCGTTATTGTTACATATTCTTGTGCCCGGGCGTAACGTGGCCGAAGATACGCGACGCATCTCGCTCAGGTAACAAATAGCCCGTAGGCTCCACAACAAACGCAGCATGCCCTTCGATTTCCTACGGACATCGGTATCATAGCGGAATTGCTGGAAGACCCTATCCCGATGCTCGGAGACATCAGCAGTATTTACTGACAAATGTGTTTGAAAAATATCATGAAAGTTATGTTTAATGTCCATGTTGCGCTTTGACTAGTTTTTGTTGAAAAGTAGTGCAGAAGGTTGAGCTTGAAGAAAGATTTTAGTAATTATAGCGTTTACCGTAGCGTAGTTTATAGAACTTAGTTTTTTGAAACATTGCGTTATATATTTTTGTCCAAAATTTCTCCGTAAGTAATTTTTAAACTTGTAAAGGAGCCTAAAGTCGTTTTTCGTGAGTCAATCTATAATTATAAAACTCCCCAGAGAACAAAATTAACTACCATATTTTGGACAGTTACCAAGCTTAAGTGCCCCATCCCTTCTAGAACTGAAAACCATTGGAAAAAAAGGTTTTCGAGTAGCGACCATCGACAGGAATACGCAGCGTTTGACAGCTTTTTAAATATGTACCTTCTAGTTGCACAGACGCCAATGTGGTAAAAATTAATCTTCTAACAAATTGTATGTGAGTTACAATATTTTAAAATCATATCCAATGTCAGACCCATGACCATATCTGAATCGTTAGCCAGATAATCGACTGAGACAGACAGACATACAAAGATTAGACTTGTACATTCATGCAATTTAAAATACAAAAATAAACTCTTCATTTCAAAATACTTATTAATTTGGCTTTAGCTTTTACATTGAACAAATAAAGCTAACGGTGTACAAATAAATAATTGATACTAGTCTGGTCAACATGTACCTTTTTGGGTAAATTTTTTTGTATAGTCTCCGAAAATTACGATCAAGGTGTCATTCGATTCGGAATATTATGTAGAAAGTTTAAGAAAAAGTTCCAAAAGGGGCCGATGAAAATTGCAAAAGTTATAAACAATTTAAAAAAAAAAAAAGTAGGGGTTTGGTTTTTTTTGAATATTTCGAAAACTATCAAAGATATTTGAAATTTGAAAAAAGATCTGAAAAGAAGAGGAAATTTCCTAAAAAAAGTCCTACCTCCAGGAACTGTATCTTTAATATTTATAATTATTACGGAGCCCTGAAAATAGCGCTAAAAGCGGGTAGTCTGGCTTCCGCTCGCGATTTGTCATTCGGACACGGTAACAATAAAAATCATTTTAACATATTAAATATGAATATTAAGGAATAAAAAAATTAAAGTACTATTGGGATATATAAATGAACAATAATCCGTAGGCGAAAAATTTTTATCCCCATTTTTCCATTAGTTATGCATTAGTTAATTAACTACTTTTTCTGAATAGAATGTTAACAGAAAAAACCTGATTATTATTAAACTACAACCCTAGGATTTTTTTCACTTCGTGGAGTTATTCTTAAAAGGCATTAAAATAGATCCCCGTTGGAAAAATTTAAAAATGTTAATTTTCCACTTTTTTATTAACAATCGAAAACATTAAAAAATTAAAAACTGCATAAAAGTTATTAAAAAAATTTTGTTTTTCAAATATTTCAAATTTTATGATTTCTAACGGTTAAAAGTTACATGAAAATTTTTTTTTTAATTTTTTACCGCGATTGTTTAAATAATTGTTATAAACAAATGCATTGTTTATAAGATAATCAACAAATTTTTTTTCCTAATCTACTTGTCGATATAAATTATGATTTTTAAGAAAAAAATTATTCCTTAAAAAAAATTATTTATTGCTATAAAATGCATTTCTTAATTAACAATCGTTTTTTACCACTAAATATAAATATTAAGGAACCATTTTTTCTCTAAAAATCATAAATTCTATTGTTCTTAAATATTCTGGAAAAAAATATTTTTTTTTTTCATTTTTTATTTGTTTATTTAATAAACAATTTGTTATAAACAAATGGATTTTCTTACTTTATTTTTTTTTAATTCGTAATTTAATTATAAAAACAGCTATGTATTATTTTTATGAAAAAAAAATTTTATCTATTTTTTATATAACTTTTAATATTTTTATGTCCTAAAATTTGCATAGCTGTTTTTATACTTAAATTACGAATTAAAAAAAAAATAAAGTAAGAAAATCCATTTGTTTATAACAAATTGTTTATTAAATAAACAAATAAAAAATGAAAAAAAAAAATATTTTTTTCCAGAATATTTAAGAACAATAGAATTTATGATTTTTAGAGAAAAAATGGTTCCTTAATATTTATATTTAGTGGTAAAAAACGATTGTTAATTAAGAAATGCATTTTATAGCAATAAATAATTTTTTTTAAGGAATAATTTTTTTCTTAAAAATCATAATTTATATCGACAAGTAGATTAGGAAAAAAAATTTGTTGATTATCTTATAAACAATGCATTTGTTTATAACAATTATTTAAACAATCGCGGTAAAAAATTAAAAAAAAAATTTTCATGTAACTTTTAACCGTTAGAAATCATAAAATTTGAAATATTTGAAAAACAAAATTTTTTTAATAACTTTTATGCAGTTTTTAATTTTTTAATGTTTTCGATTGTTAATAAAAAAGTGGAAAATTAACATTTTTAAATTTTTTCAACGGGGATCTATTTTAATGCCTTTTAAGAATAACTCCACGAAGTGAAAAAAATCCTAGGGTTGTAGTTTAATAATAATCAGGTTTTTTCTGTTAACATTCTATTCAGAAAAAGTAGTTAATTAACTAATGCATAACTAATGGAAAAATGGGGATAAAAATTTTTCGCCTACGGATTATTGTTCATTTATATATCCCAATAGTACTTTAATTTTTTTATTCCTTAATATTCATATTTAATATGTTAAAATGATTTTTATTGTTACCGTGTCCGAATGACAAATCGCGAGCGGAAGCCAGACTACCCGCTTTTAGCGCTATTTTCAGGGCTCCGTAATAATTATAAATATTAAAGATACAGTTCCTGGAGGTAGGACTTTTTTTAGGAAATTTCCTCTTCTTTTTAGATCTTTTTTCAAATTTCAAATATCTTTGATAGTTTTTGAAATATTCAAAAAAAACCAAACCCCTACTTTTTTTTTTTTTAAATTGTTTATAACTTTTGCAATTTTCATCGGCCCCGTTTGGAACTTTTTCTTAAACTTTCTACATAATATTCCGAATCGAATGACACTTTGATCGTAATTTTCGGAGACTATACAAAAATTTCACCCAAAAAGGTACATGTTGACCAGACTATACGAGCTCTCGCTTTGTTTGTACTCGCGCAAAAACAACTGGGTTATTCAAACAAATGTGTATTCATCAATGTATCGACAATGCAATTACATATTAAAATTAAACTCTTGCAAAAATAGTACATAATTAGACACTGATATACAATCAATTAATTTAGGTAGGTAGTAAAGATAATGGACTTAGTGTTTTTATCTTTGTTATTTTATAAGTATCACACTTATCGTATCATATTTTGTGGTTTAGGATCGTAATTACACATAACATTGTTTCTTAAGAGGATACACTTCGCGGCGCCTCGCAGCGGGCTTCATACAAACGAATTACTGACGAAATTTTGAATTTTCTAGTAATAAATATTTAGGTCTGCAGTGTGCCAGTTTTCTATCAAATTTTATAGTTCAAAAGTTATATAGGATTCTAGTTTTTCATACAAATGGTTTTAAAAAAGATTTCTAGTTAGTAAAAACATTTTATAAGATTTTAAAAAACCACAGACACAGGTATTCGGCTTAGGATTATGACTAAGAAATTTCACAGTGATTGATCAGTAAATGTCAAAAAATAATGAGAAATTTGTTTGTATGAAGCCCGCTGCGAGGCGCCGCGAAGTGTATCCTCTTAATGCCTTATGATAACACGTTTTCTTTAATTTGTTCTTTATTTGCTAACATTTACTTTCATACATCAGTGTTGATGGCAACCTATATGAATATATGCCTTTTCAGATAAATTTTGGCTGCTCATAATATTCTCTATCTCTCAATTTCCTAAACTAACATCGTACTACTAAAACAGTAAATACTACCACATTATTTGATCCGCACTCGATTTAACGAATGGCCACAAAATGTGTCCATCCGAGTCAGCGAAACACGGACGTACGAGTAAAAATGTACGTAATAAATTCAAGAACTTTTAGCGAGCTTCTTTGTTTTGGGCTTCCATTCACGGCACGCGCGCAGTAGGTAGTGTAATAAAATGAAAAAGTTTATTGTCTCCTTGTAACCCGTGGCATTATAAGACGACTAAATCTCAGTTCTTCTCCATGTCCAATTCTGACCTACTTCTGATAGTTCATTAAGAACTGGCAAAGGGTGTTAATTTTTTTTATTCACATTTATTCAAAATTCAAAGAGCTGTTTGGTTCCTCGTAAACAAGGCATAAAGTTGCACTATGAATCCCTAGGGACGCAAAGCGTTTGTATTGTGAATTAAAGAGATCGATCAAGAACATTGTATGAACAACTAGTTGTATAATAAAATGGGCTAGCCTGAGCGAACCACATAAAATAAAAAGTTTGTAAAAAAGTAAAAACCGCGTGAAATGTATTCCGTCTTTGTAATTGTTTACTCAAATTCGTATTTATGATGGTACTTTCATAAAAAACTAGTGCGTTTTTCTCAAGTAGTGATAATAAAATAAATAAATGTTCCATTCTTATTTATAAGTAACACTTATCTCTATTCTCATAGAGGGTGATAAAAAGTAGGGTGTATCACTCAGTCGCAAAATTATTTTACCCGTGCGCCGTCCTTTATGTCCCTCGCTACGCTCCGGATTCTACCTTAGAATCCCACGCTGTGCTCGGGATTCTGCTCTAGAATCCTTCGCTCTGCTCTAGATTTAAAATAGCTCCCTCGCCGTAAAAATATTATTTTGATCCCTAGTGATACAATCTGCTATTGTCCCTTCTACGAAAAAACAATAATCTATTATTGTAATTTTCTAAATATGGTGGTTTACGAAGAGTTACGAGAAACTCCACCTTAGTCCAGATACACTTCTTCAGAAGCAGTGTTGCAGCGATAGGCGATACGCAGGGCTAAAGTAGTTGGTGAAAATGATGATTTTTCTTCCTGTTCCCCAAATAATGGCCTTATAAATTTTTGTTCCTCTTTCACTTTCTCATTTATAAAAGGAACTTCGCATTATAGTCTGGTCGAGAAGTGAGTTTTCTGCGAAAAATAGTTAGAACAAATTTAAAAATATGGAGTTTGGTTTTTTGGATTCAGAATGTTATTCTGAAAAAGGGGAATTTTGGAATTTTTTTGCTATTAAATATTGCAATTGTTATTAACAAAAAACGAAGAGAGAAAAAGGTGGTCTCCGTTTTTTAACAATAACTTCAAAAATATTAAAAAAAGCTCCATTTTGAAAAAAGATTCTAAAAGAGGAGAACTCAGACTTTGATTTAAAAAACAAGGAAAACAAAGGAAAAACTAAATAAAATAGAAAGGATATTCTGTAAGTTATCTTCACACGTATTGTCTAGGGTTTCTGATTTTCAGGAATATAAATTACGGTCTTGCACGAGCTTTAGATCGAAGAGCAGGTGTACGATGGTGTCCGCGTTCACCCTGAACCACTTTGTATGCCAACACATATGTGTCCTTTTCTGAAGCTAACGAAAATAGAAGGTAATTTTAAGCGTTCTAGATTAGCATTAGTTAAAGTTTCTATCTGCGCTCGACATAACTCTTATTTTAAACTTTTTTCCTATCTTTTAGACATCATTACCAATTTCTTCAAATCGTAGTTTCCTTTTTTTGACGATATAAATATGTGTTTACTAAAAAAAATTTTGACTTTGCAATTAATGTTTGTCGTTTGCTATTTATATTCATAATGTGTATAATATGTGGGTAGGAAGGAACACATTTTATGATACAAAGCCTATGTAAAATGTAGTTAAGAATTACAAATATTCGTGCCTAAACTATTTAAAGGACTTTTGCTCTGTATTAAAAACATATCCTTATATAACTGGAAATATGACGTATTCTTGTTAAGCGGTTATAGATGAGGTCGAAAGCAATCGATTTGATTTTATTTAGATTTTCTTAAATTCGATGGTTTTTGAGTTAGTTTAGTTTTTACTTTTTGAGAAAAAGTACGACTTTGGCTAAATAAAATTTAATAAAAAACCTAGTTTTCTAATTTCTCTAATTTTGTTTATTTTCCACAGATAAATAATCTAACTATTCATAATAAATAATAAAAATATTAATAACTATGGAAAATCAAAAAATAATCAAGATAAAATGATACAATTTAATTTTTTTTTGTAAAACAATCGAATAAACGGCCATTTTTTTTAAAAAAACCTTAATAATTAAATGTGCAAAATATTTTTAAAATATCTACGTCCATCTAGCTTTCTATTGAGATATTAGTATCACAAATAACTTAGGTAATTGCAGTTATACAAAAATGAGTTAAAGTTTTGTGCGAATAGCGAGCTTTAGTACATCTGCTATTCGAAATAAAAGGTTTAATGTATTATAATAAAAATTGTTCACCTCTTTTTCTAATACAATCACGCATTATGTGTCAAAATTCACTCTTTGTAACACGTGTAGATAAATTTTCTTGCTGGCTAAGCAATTGGACCACCTCTATCAATCCATCGATTTGGAAATGTAAAGTCCAAATATTTGCGCACTGTTATAAAATGTGCAGGACAGCCATCATGCTGATATAGTATATTCTGTCTTGTAGCTAAGGGTACATCTTCCATAAGTGAAAACAAGCGGTTTCTCAGAAATTCTTAATATGTTTCTCCATTTAAATTAACAGGAAAAAAATGGGGCCCGATTAAGTTCCCATCAATAATTCCCTGCCATACATTGACTGAGAATCGTCTCTGCTCGTGTAAGTGCTCTCTCTACCATTATACCATGACTGATGAAAATCTCAACTTTTTGTGTGTTTGTAAGATTGATGTACTAGAACTTTATAAGTTACTAGGAGTTGTATATGACGTTCGTAACGAGCGTATTTCCAGAGCAAGGATGTAGTTGGGATTTTCTTCAGCCATATTTGTGCCTCGATAGCTCAATGGTACACGGAATGTCAGGGTTGCAGGTTCAAGTACTGGTTCGAGGTTGATCTTTTGACTGCATCTTTGCTATGAAAGTATTTATTTATATTGATCATATAGCTATAAATATAGCATGTATAATATATTTTAAAATACGAAGTTAAGCTTCAGTATGAAAAAACTTTTAAGTGATTTTCTTTATTTATAGCAAAAAAAAATATTTTATCACGATCTGCATCATTTATAACATTCATTTGTAAATATGAGAGCAGTTGATTTGTTAACCTACCTAGAAGCAAACAAGTTTACGACCGTCGTGATGAAGATAAACACCGTAGCATAACCTATGGATGCTTGCTTATAGCATTAATTACGTGTTGTCGACCCATTAAAAGTCGAATCACTCCATTCATGAAGAAACAAATAATATAGTTAAAGGGAAAACTTCGACAAGAAGCCTATTCCACAACCTAAGCGTTAGTGGGAGGAAGTTCCTAAAATAAGATGGCGTGTTCGTCCAATCCATATTTTTTTTCCCTCTGTATGATTAATTTCTGGTACCTGACTTCAAGATCACTTAGCTCAAACTTCCTGTCAGCTTATTGTTTACTTTTAAGTGAAGTTTTGTATCACATTTATTTAATACAAAAATTGGCTGAAGTACATCCTCCATTTTATATCATGTGCCAGGCAAATCCTACTGATATAAATACACATATTCAATGTACTTTGGCAAAGGATTTAAAAACAATAATAACACAAAAAGAGACGAAAATAACATACGGGGACGCAGAAGGGTCCAAATGATAATGGAATAGAATATTCCATCAGGGTCAGGCCGCATTAGCGGTTGGAATGACGGGACAGGCCGAGGCGAGCGACTGGAATATTGGATTGATGCCTCGCCAGATGTCACGGGTTTTGCATGACTTTGGGTGATATTTGAAAGTAGTTTTTGGTACTAAGTAATCAAAAAGCTAACTAGCGATTGCAATGCAGAAATTATTTGTGATTTTGGGATGGGTAGATGCGTATTATGAGAAACCATTTTCATTTTAGATGAAAAAACAAAACAAATGCACTTAGGATACAACTGATTATTGTGTTTGATGCGGAATGTCGGGAATAGTCGGGATATAAAAACGTGTATCTACAATCGATGTTCTGCCACGCCCACAATAGAGAGTAATAGCGGTTTAAAGGATAATAAGGTTATGTGTAATAAGGCCTCGAATATGAACGATGAAGGCGCTGTACCACTTACTATACCGTGGTGCGGTAAGACCATGCCGGAAATCTCCATAACGCAGCGGGAGGTCAGGCGGGCGTTGCTCTCTCTAGACGTTCATAAGTAGAGTGGGCCAGACGGTATACCAGCAGTGGTGCTTAAGCAGTGTGCTCCTGAGTTATGTCCTGTACTCACGCGCCTCTTCGCGCTTCCCTACCACACTAGGCAATTTCCGTCTTCATGGAAGACTGCGAATGTGCACCCGGTGCCCAAAAAGGGCGATAGATCAGATCCATCGAATTACAGGCCTATCGCTATTACCTCTCTCCTCTCTAAGGTGATGGAGCGTGTGATCAACACACAGCTCCTAAGATACCTAGAAGTACACGATCTGGTCAGTGACCGTCAATATGGCTTTCGCCACGGTCGCTCCACTGGTGACCTTCTTGTGTATCTCACACACCGATGGGCACTAGCCATTGAGAGTCAGGGGGAGGCATTGGCATGTAGCCTGGACATAGCGAAGGCGTTCGATCGGGTCTGGCACTGCGGTCTTCTATCGAAGTTGCCATCTTACGGAGTGCCCGAGGGTTTGTGCAAATGGGTGGCTAGCTTTTTGTCCGGCAGACGCATACGAACCGTAGTTGACGGTAGTTGCTCTGATAGCATGGACATTAATGCTGGTGTCCCGCAAGGCTCTGTGCTGTCTCCTACGCTGTTTCTACTGCATATCAATGACATGTTGGACATCAACAACATACATTGCTTTGCAGATGACAGTACTGGAGACGCTTTTTACACGGGTCGTGCAAACATCCCTCGTTCCGTTGTGGAGGAAAACCGCGGAGAACTTGTGTCTCAAATCGAGACTACACTGTCCCAGGTCTCTGACTGGGGACGGGTAAACTTGGTCCGATTCAACCCTACAAAGACACAAGTGTTGGTTACAGTTAACAACTTTGGTAAAGTATAGCTGTGTTGGTGCTTTGATTTTTTTGATAACAATGATGTATAATTGATTCATAGAATGACTTTTAATTTCATGTATTTCAATAAAAATCTCAGTTAGTTGAGATGTAGCTGCAGTACTCACGCACGCTTAGTTACATATCGCGTCATCCTTGTTTTTACTCAAGTTGCCTCTCAAAGAGTTATTTCTTGCAAAAAATTGCTGTAAAAAATGTAAAAGAAATACAAATTTAAGAGAAAATTGGCTTTTTAATAGTACATTATTCACCGAGGAGTTAAAGTGATCAATTACTTACGAGAGTGTAGCTAAATACTTAAATACACACGCACACATATTAAAGAAAAAAATATTGATTCACACTTGACCTTTTCAAGTAGCCTATGTCCTTTCCCAGGACTCAAACTATCTCCATGCCAAATTTGGCCGCTATTCCAACCGCTCTTAATTCGTAGGTCGTCTATCGGTGTAGGAATTCAACGGCAACTCCTCAATTAATGAAAAAAAAACGACTCATGCTTGACGTTAACAATTAGCCTATGTCCTTTCTCGGGACTCAAACTATCTCCATGGCAAATTTCATCTTAATTGGTACAGAGTAACAGAGAGGCAGACGGGCGGATGGGCGGACGGACGGATAGACAGACAGAGTTACTTTTGCATGTATAATATAAGTATGAATAGCGGACTCGAACGTACACTTAAAATATCATTTAATCTTCCCTGCCGTTTAGAAGAAAATCAATGACAGCCAAATTTCATCTTAATCCGTACAGTGGTTTAAGCGTTAAGTGGTAACAGAAGGACAGACAGAGTTACTTTCGCAATTATAATATTAGTATGGATGTGTACCGGAGGCAATTTAAGCATCTGGAGAGTATTTTATTCAATCACCGGGTATTCTCCGGTAAGTCGTTTTTAGAAATAGAAAAAACGACACGAAACGTTTGCCACTTGGCTAGGCCAACTGATCTTCGGACCGGCAGCGTATCGCTACCGGGAATAATAATTCGTTCAGAATTTTTTGCATATTTCTGGGTGCGCTTTATAACTTATCAAGTAACTGGTATTTAAAAGTAAAACCGATTAGGCTCCGGAACTAACACTAACCGGTATTTGTCTGGTTTTTTGAGAACCGATGCACACCTCTATAAGATATGCATGAAGGTTCTTTCCGAGCAGGTGCAGTGTACATACCATTTTTTCAGGAATATGTAATATTACTCACGTAGGCTAGGCACGGAATCCTTAAATAACGATCAATTATATAAAGTAAACACAAGCAGAGTGTAAAAACATGTAATGCGATCACATATTTATTTAGCGAAGCCGAAATAGCTCTCCTCTTAGTTGAGATTTCGGTGGACAGATTTATTCGGGTCCGATTGTAACAGTTTAGTTTGCGGACTCGGTCCGGTAGAGTCTGGCTGAATGGAGTCATTAGGTTGCGGCGACACGTCTCTGTGGCTACGTTAGGGTGTTTAGATACGTTAGCAGTAAAGTTTATGGCACTCAAACTGTGCGCCGATGCAAGCTTCTCACTGCAAAATCTCTGAACATCTTTTACAATTAGGCACCTCCCTATATAATCCCTCTAGTAGCATCAGATTATTCTTAAATATAATCATTAGCGTAGCTTGTAGATATGATAATAAATGTGTAATAAATACATTGATATAAACAAAAATGGGAAAATACGGGACGTCTTAGTGTCGATGAAACAAAGATTGAGCTAAATACAACTACAAGTACCTTTACCCATACATCTACATTTTGGATTACGTACAGATGCATAGGACATAACATAGACAGAGATTCGCCGATAGTCTGTAGTCAGAACGAGATAACAGGATATTCGTCAACATACCTATAATACTCTGAGAGAAACATTTTTGGGTATTCCCCGAACTGATTGATCGCAAGGTACCATCAACAAAAAAATAAGTTCAAATAAATAAGAACACAAAAATTATAATAAATATTTAACTTCACTTTTACGCAAAATCAAACACGTATAGCTTAAAAAAATGTTTATGACATACCTATCCAAAGTGAAACTATTTTTTTTATTTTTAACTAAATTAATTATTAAATATTTCTCGACTCGTGATTGGGAAAATAATAAAATCACATAGGATAACCGTCGTTGACTAATTATGTAACAAATAACATCAATAGGGTCTAGTTACATTATCTATTAAAATACAAAACAAGCCAGTATTGATAAACTAAGTAAATAAAAAAAATATATGTACAAAAGCTAAATGAGTCAGTAGCTTACTGTAAACTTTTCTTATGCTAAGATGATATCTACCAAAAGTATTATCAATTATACAATTCTTATTTACACTCCTTCAAATAATGACAATTTGTTTCGTTTCTGTCGTTTCGTCGTTCTTGATATTGCTGGATTAATTTTATGACAGTGATGGAGCCTAACATTGCAATACTTATCAATTATTGTTTTTAAAAGGTGTGTATGATTAAACGTGACTGGATGGTCTTGTGAATGAGCATTCAGGTTCGAAAAAATGTCCAAGTGTAAAAAAACTTTTTAAAGTTTTTAATTTTAATTCCATTATTTGTTTTTTAAGTATAAAATCTGTTTATTATTCTGATTCTCTTTAATAATAGTTCTAATCGTAACTTCAGATTTTAAACAAATTTGAAATATATCTAATGATGGGTAACAAAGGCCACCCGTATTTTTTTAAACTATTAATTTATGAAAGTATAATTTTTGGTTTGTTGTTAGCTCTCAAACACATGTTTCACACTATATTGTCCTAATTACAGCTCTAGCTACCCATTCTTCTATATAAACAATTTATTTTTTATCTTTAGGACATCTGCGAAGATTACTTTTAATTATAACTTCGAACACTTAAGAAAAGTTGTGATTTTTTTGTTGACGGTGCCGATGAAAGGGAACAAGCAAGTACTGATAAAAATATTTTTGCGTTGCACTCACACTTGCTAGATTTCATAAATCTATCTCGCTTTCACAAACATATGGCGGTAACATTTTAGAACACTGGCATTTATTTGAAAAATTTTATATTTTGTAAACTTACGTGTGAAAAGTGATTCATATGGATTTCTTTTCGTTTCTGGAATGATTGGTACACTTAATAAATGAACAACATGGCCTTTTGACGACAGCTATGTGACGTTTTTATTAGACTCTCATCTGTGTTAAAAAAACATAATCTGTAACCGACTTTAAAAAATTCTTTAAAAGGCCAAGTGCGAGTTGGTTGGTTAATTCCGTACCATTATCTATAAAATCGGAAAAAAAATCACGTTTGTTGTAAATATTTGTTTTATTTTATTTTAATTATTCAATTTTAAATTGAATATATAACTAAAAAATCTGTGAATATTTCACATTTGTTGTATGGGAGCCCCCTTAAATATTTATTTTATTCTGTTGTTTAGTATTTGTCATAGCGGCAACAGAAATACATCTTCTGTGAAAATTTCAACTGTCTAACTAACACGGAATATGAGATATAGCCTAGTGACAGACAAACGAACGGACGGACAGCGGAGTCTTAGTAATAGGCTGTAAAGTAACTCTGTCTGTCTGTCTGTTACCACTTAACGCTTAAACCACTGTACGGATTAAGATGAAATTTGGCTGTCATTGATTTTGATTTGATTTTCTTCTAAACGGCAGGAAAGATTTAATGATAATTTTAGTGTACGTTCGAGTGTTCCCTGCAAGGTTTGAATTCACCAATGGACTCAGTCGGTTTGTCACTCCCAGATGGCAGAGAATATGTTAATGATATTTTTTTTTGTACGTTCGAGTCCGCTATTCATACTTATATTATAAATGCGAAAGTAACTCTGTCTGTCTATCCGTCCGTCCGCCCATCCGTCCGTCTGCCTCTCTGTTACTCTGTACCAATTAAGATGAAATTTGGCATGGAGATAGTTTAAGTCCCGAGAAAGGACATAGGCTAATTGATAACGTCAAGCATGAGTCGTTTTTTTTTTCATTAATTGAGGAGTTGCCGTTGAAATCCTACACCGATAGACGACCTACGAATTTAGGGCGGTTTGAATAGCGGCCAAATTTGGCATGGAGATAGTTTGAGTCCTGGGAAAGGACATAGGCTACTTGAAAAGGTCAAGTGTGAATGAATATTTTTTTCTTTAATATGTGTGCGTGTGTATTTAAGTATTTAGCTACACCCTCGTAAGTAATTGATCACTTTAACCCCTCGGTGAATAATGTACTATTAAAAAGCCAATTTTCTCTTAAATTTGTATTTCTTTTACATTTTTTACAGCAATATTTTGCAAGAAATAACTCTTTGAGAGGCAACTTGAGTAAAAACAAGGATGACGCGATATGTAACTAAGCGTGCGTGAGTATAGTGCAGCTACATCTCAACTAACTGAGATTTTCATTGAAATACATGAAATTAAAAGTCATTCTATGAATCAATTATACATCATTGTTATCAAAAAATCAAAGCACCATCACAGCTATACTTTACCAAAGTTGTAAACTGTAACCAACACTTTAAAAAAAAACAGTGAAAAGGGTATTTTTTTTAGTAAACAAAAGTTGTTTATTCGTGTTTTTACGTTTTTCAGGGTATGAACCATATCCCGAGGAACACAGACTTTAAATTTTAGTCGGATCTGCTCAGCGGATCTGGAGAAACCTTTGCCTGAAAATAAATAAATTATCTGCGGTCCTGGCCGCTTATCGTCGTTTCAACTGGAAGACGTCCACTGCTGAATGTTGGCCTCCCCCATATGTCTCCACAACGGCCGGTCCTAAGCCGTCCTCATCTATCGGCTTCCTACGGCTCTAACCAGGTCGTCTGTCCACTTGGTAGAAGGCCGTTCCACGCTGCCGTGCACGCAAAGCTCTTCCTGGCCGCTATGTTTATGCTGTTATGTTTATTAAACATAAGAAACTCAATCATTGGATAAACAAAAATTGGTGGGAAATCGCCGTTCCATTGTTTTATACAACAAGTTGAAGTTCGAAAAAGATTTAATGGCGATGTTTTTTTATAATTTTGAAAGTTCACTGACTACTCGTGCTTTTGGCCGCGTTTCTTTCTATGATGGAAGTCGTAAACTGCGATCAATGAGGATAATATGGCTGTGTGCCTGACAGAGGCAACTAATTGAAGAAAACTGGCGTAGCACCTAAAAGGAGATTTGGGGACATAGGGGGATTGGTATGAGCCAAATTCAGTAATTCTTACATTAACATTTGAAAGTTAGAAAACTTTTATTGCCGCTCGATTCCTTATAAACTCAGCCCAAATCAAAAACAGATTCGTGTTGATTGGTGTAAAAAAAGTTTGTTAAAGTACGATAGCGGACGTTCAAATGATATGTATGACATTGTGACAGAAGATGAAGCGTGGTATATTGTTATATGCCGGAATGAAGCAACAGTTTTCTGTATGGGTGTTCGACGGTGACAGCAAACCAACAAAATTGAGGCAGGCGAGAAACATAGGCAAAAAAATATTGCGTTTTTTTACTCCCGGACGGGTCCTGCCTGCACGATTCCACTTGTATACCACCATTTGTTTGCCCAGAATCTTTGAAAAAGTTAGGGGCAAACGACCAAGAAGTCGTATCTTATTGCACCATGACAATGCATTGGCGCACACCGCTGACAAGACAAAGTAATTTTTGCCTTCAGAAACGGTAGAAGTAGTGACCCGTCCCACACATAGTCCAGGCCTTATACCATTCTTTGATTTCTTTATTTTCCCAAAAATTAAAGATTTGATGAGAGGTATGAAAAACTTGTCTATAAACCACAGGGTTTCATGTTTTCAAAAATGATTTAAAATGTTGGCATTTAAAATTTAATGGAAAATACTTCGTAAAGCAGTAAATATATTACTTTACATGTAATTTGTTTTATTAATGAGTTACGTAAATCTTTCAGTGTACCCCACGTATAACCTTTTAATTACAAGTCGCGTTCTCATCCTAAATGTAGGCACATACTATATAATACTATATCTATTAGTACTAGTAATATAGGAAAAGATCCCAATGGGTTCAAAATTTTTAGTAGGAAGTTTAGCCGGTTATTCCCAAATACTGTGAATATAATCTTAAAAAAAAATTCAGAATAAATTTTTAGTTGGTATTTGGACATACATAATAAATATGTCAGAATAGTGGTCACTCTTAATAATTAAAAACGTATGGAGTTCTTCAAGAAGGGAGTGATTAGATGTTTAAGAATAGCGAATGCGCGAGTAATGTCCCTAGATGGCGTTGCAAGCGCCCATAGACTGCGGTGACCGCTTAACATTAGGCGGGCCATCTGCTTGTTTTCCACCTTAATGGTAAACCTACAATCGGTGAAGATATCGGGTAATGTTAAACCAATACGTTAAACTGACGACGTGTTTTTCTAGTGATTGGTACATTAACAGTCCATATCTTAAAAAGGACTGAACCGATTTTGATGAAACTTGCAATGTTTTCTAAATTGAAATTTACCTAATTCTATTGATTCACTTAAATCTGATCACTATACTTGGAAAAACATACATACGTATTTACGTCATACATACATACATACACTTTTGAATTTGGTACATCCGTTTAGAAGCCTACATATACTTACTAAATGAATATTGTGCAATTTTAACAATATTAGGTACATACATACGGGTCGAATTGATAACCTCCTTTTTCGCAGTGGGTTAAAAATTATAAATAATATGGTATTAATAATAAGAATTAAAAAGCCCTACCTTTGTAAATATATTGCAAACTTTATATATACATGTAAGTATAACGAGTTTCCTCCTTATTGAAGTTCGGAGTAATAATAATATAAACCGATAAAAAATGCATCATTATAATAACTCTTTTGTGACGTTCATTTCCCGTTGTTCAAAATTTATAGATGCCATAAAAAGAGATCGGATATTATAAAAATTCCTCAAAGGTACTTTGTTGGGATGAAAAATCATTTTTTAGTAACGGCGAGCAAGGCTTGTGACCAAGCACGAAACAACGTCACGTTTTCATACGTTTTATTAACAAATTACTTTAGGTCGTAATTTTTCGGTTCACTTAAATATTAAGTACTTATACGTTTGTTTAAATCATTATCCCGCGGCTTCCAAACGGCCATTTATTAACTATATGAAGTTATGTGATCTCTAGCCGCTCGTCCGTCCAGGGCCCTAAGTCCCTCCTAGGAAGTCTGAATTTTACAGCATTTGTATTCTGGCCGTGCATTCTTCCAGGAGGGTAAAGTCCCTCCTAGGAATTCTGAATTTTACAGCATTTGTATTGTGGCCGTGCACCCTTTCAGGAGGGTAAAGTCCCTTCTAGAAAGGCTCAATTTGATTAGTGATAAGAGACTAAACTTTACAGTATTTGTATTCTGGCCGTGCATTCTCCTAGGAGGGTAAAGAGTCTCCTAGGAAGGCTCAATTTGACGAGTGATCAGAGCTTGCACTCTTCCTTGAGGGTAAAGTCCCTCCTAGGAAGTCTGAATTTTACAGCATTTGTATTCTGGCCGTGCATTCTTTCAGGAGGGTAAAGTCCCTTCTAGAAAGGCTCAATTTGATGGGTGATCAGAGACTGAACTTCACAGTATTTGTATTCTGGCCTTGCATTCTTCCAGTAGGGTAAACTTCCTCCTAGAAAGGCTCAATTTGACGAGTGATCACAACCTGCACTTACCCAGGAGGGAGTCCCCTGACCATATTTTGTGAATTGGTCGTGCCAGTCAGTGCCGGAGAAGATGGCCGGATAGTGGAATAAAGGACAAAATTATTGGCATTTGAATCAGAATCAACGAAATACAACTTTAAGATCCTTATACAATCAGAAAATCTTGGAACCAAGCAACCTGCTGTCATAAACACTTATTGACTTTTCACTTATTTGAAATTTTCGTTTTAAATTTGATCGTCCAACGCAAGGAGTTGCAGATTTTAAATGGAATAGAATTCTATATATAGGACGAGTTTGATGGCCGTTTATAATAGTGAATAAATATTTTTGGACATTCCACAGTGCCTTAAACTAAGCAAAGCTTGTACTATTGATACCTGACAAGGGATATTATTCATAGAATAAACCCAGTCTCAAACTAAACAAAAATAATAAATTTCTTGTGCAGGAATCGAACCCACGCTTTTCAGCCCAGCAGTCGGGTCATAATCCTCTGAGCCACGGAGCCGATCTAAATTAAGTCATCGCCTTGAAATTCCTACTTCCTCCATTACCCTTTGATCAACGGGGAGAAAAAGTGCTTTGTAAACAAAGTACCATGCAACGTTGCAAAGTGCAAGAAAAGTATCCCGCGGTACGTATGTAATCCATGGAAAAATCTATTTCCGTATGAACTCCTGATCGTGACAAAAAATAGCCTTTATCCTAACACTCAAGCTGTATTTTTAACTTCACTTATGTATATTTATGCAAAACCAAAGAAACCGAAATGTTAGAAAACAAAAGTGTTCAACACGCACTTCCAAAGTAGTTTACTTCGTGTCCCCTCTCTAACTTCGTGTCCCCCTCTCTAGCTTCGTGTACCGCTCTCTAACTTTCCAAGTATGTATTCTAAAAATCGTAAAAAAAATATTTTCACTATATACTTATATTTTTTTAACAAAAATGATTTTGAATAAAATCTGCAAGTTTTTCGCATTCTACGATTTTAATTTGTACATATTGTAGGTACATGCTTGTGTAAAAATAAGTACAAAAGAAATATTTCACTAGTTTTTTTTTATTAATATTGTAGTGTTATTTCCGTGGGAACGTTTGATCCCGAAAAACAGAATTGTATCTGTTGTTCCAGGCATAATATCGGCTACCTGTTAGCTAAATTTCATCCGAATCGAATCACCCGTTTAAGCTTTATTAAGACGAGGCAATGAAAAAGGGGTACTTTTTCGTTTACCAGTACAAATCAACAATAAAACCTATCGATCTAAAATTAAGTATTTTCAGACCTTCTGGACTTTTTAGCTCGGAAACATGATTTGATGGTTTTGGCTTCATTACTTTTTTTAAATGAAAACACCTCTTCAAAATGATTAAAATTAAGTTTACTATAATAATGTAAATGCAATAACCTTGAAAATAGCGATATTATGTAGGTAACAATAATAATTACTCAGCTGCTGGAAGTTTTTATATTCGTAACTGCTAATTTTTGATAAGTTAATTTTATGCTAGAGATCTAAAAATTATACAAGTATGTACACAGACTTCTTATTACAAATTAAATATAAGTATTTCGGGTTTTATAAAAAAACATCCCTCAAACTTCTTAATTAGGGGATAAAAGAGGCTTTCATTAGTTTTTAGAATATTACTAAATTATTATACTAATATTATGCTAATGAAAGGTATTACTATGCTAATGTACTTTGATAAAAATTAAAATGTGGTGACAAGTATAAAAAAATCTTCTATGGTGATGGGAAATCTCAATGGTGTTGGTCCCGGTTGTTGTAAGATAAAAACTGTGTCGCGTATGCTATCACTGTACATAAAAGTCAAGGGCTAAGTATGAATAATGCTCTCATTGCCACATATTTTGAATAAGGTGAAGAGTTTGTGAAGTTGCTACATTTAGAAGCTTTTGACAACATTTGGCGAGTTGGTGATGAAGACATTTGGTCCCCTCTTGACAACATTTCACATGGAAATGTTTTCGGAGGGATACTAATATTATGACTAAATGTATTTTTTTTTTAGTTATATTGCATTATTGCGAGTGGAACGCTGTGCACTTTTTTTGTGATGGGTAAAAACTGTTAAACTCGCGTCAGGTCACGTGTCCTGATCGAAAATTCGTAAGATGTCACTCGCGTTAGGACACGTCACCTTTATTTACATTAGGTTAGTTTTTATTTTTATGAGTAGTACAGGGAGGTTGGATATGGGATTTTAATTCTATGACAGATTGAGCTGTCAAATATACAACGTCAAAAAAGTAAATAAACAAAAGTTATTATTTTTAATAAATAAATATGGATAAGAAGTGATAGGAAGTAAATAGCGAGTATTCACTTTTCACTTCTGCCGGCACTCCCGGAGTGCAACACGTTTTTTTTTTTTTATATTAATTCAGGTAACAGATTTCGTGCACAAAGAAAATAAATCAAGTTTACACTTATTTTTCAAGACACGTTAATTTGAATTCAGAGTTTATGAGATTGGGAAACGTAGGAGGAAAAACAACAAGAGGCGCCGCGAGAGATAATCTAAATGCTAATACATCCATCCACGTCGACTGACGAACGGGGGATTTTATATCAAGGCTTCCATATTTGAAGCATTGTGCATTGACGCCAGGTATATATAAGCATTAGATTATATTTCAGTTCCAATATTAGGTGCGTTTTGTTTACTGCTTCATTGCGTTTAGCTTCAAACTGTAATTCAAATTTACGAAAATAAGCAATTATTTTTACCTTTTTAGTGCACCTCTTTGAAGCCGGTTGTTTTTTTAGTTAAAAAGCTTTTATTGCTTTATTAATTGTACATTGTGTTTGCGTAAGAAGAAAATAACTAACGAATAGTTATTTATAAGCCTAAGGCCGAATGATTTAATGACTCGAAGTTGTTATTTCCGTAGACCCCGTGTTAGACACAATGTTTTTCATCACATTTGGGAGAAAATAAATAAAAATATAAGGTAAAAAAAAAATCACCAAAAGACAATTGAAAAGGCAAGAATAGAGAAGTACAGAAATTAACAATACCGATATCTAGAGATTTTATGAATAATTTTTTTTTGGCCGAAATTAAAACTTGTAATTGCCGGCTTGTAGTGTGCGCATAATTGCTATTTTGAACAGGATAGCTTTTATACATAGTTAATAAAATAGATAAAGCGCACGGTGAGTCATTACCGTCCATTGGTTCTATGAACACCTGCTTTGCTTTGAGGAAATATAAATTTACAAAGAAAAAGCCCGTGGGAGTAATTAGGGTCTTAGCACCCGCTTTGCCTGCACGTAACGACACTGTTTAAGTAATCAAGTAAGTGTGGTGAAAATTAATTAAATTAAATAATTTAATTGATCAACACAAATAAGGCAAGCCATATAAACAATCAGGAATTCACCAAGACTGTGATACCACGCTTACATAACAGATTTAACATAACAGAACCATACCGTCTCTAATTTATTTATCACTTCGTTTTTAAATTCAACAGGCAAAACTTTTAGTCTCACCAAAAGTATCGATGAAACGTAAACAGTGCATAGATGAAATTTCATATTGAAAAAAACGACTATGTAATTCCATTCTCTTCCATATGTCCTCAGGATCTACAACTACTAATATTTTAAATTCATTTCAATCTTTCGTTTGATAGCGTTAATGGAGGAAGGTTATAATCATTTTTAATAGTGATCGGTAAACAGGCTGCCCGCCATACATACTCTCTCTCCTCTCTAAGGTGATGGAGCGTGTGATCAACACACAGTTTCTAAGATACCTAGAAGTACACGATCTGGTCAGTGACCGTCAATATGGCTTTCGCCTCGGTCGCTCGACTGGTGACCTTTTAGTGTATCTCACACACCGATGGGCACTAGCCATTGAGAGTCAGGGGGAGGCATTGGCATGTAGCCTGGACATAGCGAAGGCGTTCGATCGGGTCTGGCACCGCGGTCTTCTATCGAAGTTACCATCTTACGGAGTGCCCGAGGGTTTGTGCAAATGGGTGGCTAGCTTTTTGTCCGGCAGACGCATACGAACTGTAGTTGACGGTAGTTGCTCTGATAGCATGGACATTAACGCTGGTGTCCCGCAAGGCTCTGTGCTGTCTCCTACGCTGTTTCTACTGCATATCAATGACATGTTGGACATCAACAACATACATTGCTATGCAGATGACAGTACTGGAGACGCTTTTTACACGGGTCGTGCAAACATCCCTCGTTCCGTTGTGGAGGAAAACCGCGGAGAACTTGTGTCTCAAATCGAGACCACACTGTCCCAGGTCTCTGATTGGGGACGGGTAAACTTGGTCCGATTCAACCCTACAAAGACACAAGTGTGCGCGTTCACCGCTAAGAAAACTCCATTCACTGTAGTCCCACAATTCCAGAACACTCCCCTCTCCATCTCCAAGAGCATTGGGATCCTTGGTGTGGACATCTCCAGCGATGTTCAGTTCCGAGATCATTTACAAGATAAGGTGAAGCTAGCGTCCAAAAAACTTGGTGTACTCAACAGAGCGAAGCAGTACTTCACGTCGGGGCAAAGGTTGTTACTTTACAAGTCGCAGGTTCGGCCCCATATGGAGTACTGCTGCCATCTCTGGGCAGGTGCACCCGGATACCAGCTTGGCCCTTTTGACTCGGTTCAACGACGGGCTGTGAGAATTGTCGACGATTCCAAACTCACTTGCGGTATCGAGCCCTTAAGTCTTAGGAGAGACTTTGCCTCACTGTGTGTGTTCTACCGCTCGTACAATGGGTTGTGTTCTGAGGAATTGTTCGAAATGATGCCCACGGCTACTTTCTACCATCGCACCGCTCGCCATCGGCAGGGAATTCATTCTCACACTTTAGAACCTAAATGGTCGCGTACAGTGCGGTTTCAGAGAAACTTCCTCCCGCGCACGCTTAAGTTGTGGAATGAGCTCCCTGCCAAGGTTTTCTGCAAGGACTTCAGTATGGAGTTCTTCAAGAAAGAAGTTATTAGATTTCTGAAGGGTCGGCAACGCGCAAGTGATACCCCTGGTGTTGCAAGCGTCCATAGGCTACGGTGACCGCTTACCATCAGGCGGGCCGTAAGCTTGTTTGCCACCTTAGTGGTATAAAAAAAAAAAAAAAAAAAAAAAAAAACACATTTTGAAAAGTTATTATAATAAAAAATAATTTAAAACATTTGGTAACATTTTTACAACTGTATTTTGTTGTCCAGAAGTCTTTTTACAAATTTTACTGATTTAGTATTATGATAAGATGATGTTAAATTTAAGTTCCTAAAATATTTTTCCGATGAGTTGTGTGAATTAATTTTCATTTTTTTATTCTATACAAATACTTTAACAGAACTTCCTCCGTTTCCCAATTTTTTTCAGATTTTAAAAATTCGCTGTTAATCTATTATTTTTGTTGAACATTTACTATGATCGTAAAATCTCAAAAACATGAGTCTAAAATAAACTTTTTCTCCCATACATGATGTAATTTTTCTATTTTTTTTCTTTACAAATACTAGATAAAAATACACTTAATGCGGTACTAAAATAAGTTTACATAAAACTATTGCCATTACGAGTAATTTACTTTGAAAAAAACCTCAAATTCTTGTTTTTTTTTGCCGATAACACCTTTAACGACATCGAAAATGCAAAGGTGAGATATTATAAAAAAAATTAAATTGCATAGTTATTAATTTCATTTTGTTTCAGTTGATAATAAGCTTCTCCCTTATCGTTTCATTATTAATATTATAATAATTATTTAGGTACCTGAAATAAAATACATTTGAAAATAATTACGGAAAATCTTGAATTAATAAAATAAGCAAGTTACACTAGATAGACATAAGATTCTATACACAACAAAAGAAAAATTCTTTTCAAAGGATTAATCAAACAAAAATGTAGGTACTAAATATTGTTCACAGCTTTGCTTATGTCTGTTTGTCGGTCCATCTGAACTTTAATGGGCTCGGTTTTTTAAACCGAAGTGGGTTGAAGTCTGAAATGTTCACAAAATATGTGTTATTATAGCGGATTCCCCAACAAATAGCCAGAAATACAAAAAGTAAATATGAAAGGTCTCTATATAAGAAACATGTTTTTGCTCTAACGTAAAAATTAATTAAAAGTTTAATCTTTCAAGTCTCTATCTCTGTTACCTTAGAATTTTGTGCAAAACGGAATCGTGCTAGACCACTTTTTTAATTTTTCCTTTCTCTAAGGACTAAATTCTAACTAAATCCTAAATTTTTAGTGTTTATCTCTGCTACAAGTACATTAGAATTATAAGAAGTAAATAGAATTAGAATCAGTGACAAAATAAGGAAATTTGACTTAGATTTTTTGTAAACTATTATAGGAACAAACTTGTAATTAAGGGGTAAAGAAAGGTTTAGTTAGTTTAGTACTTTTGTTACTTTTGGTAACTGAAATTTCAGATTTCTAATTTAAAGCCTTAACCACTGGGTTAAGCCACAACGAAGGGGCATAACAGTGTCGTGAGTTGTTTCGAGAAAAGGATGGTACCCACGCATCTTTTGCTCTATCTTCTATCTATAGATATAAAAGTTTAAACTGACTGACTGATATATCAACGCACAGCCATCAACAATATCTGTGTCTAGAGGCTTGAAATTTTGTACAGAGGTTATAACGTAGGCAAGCACCAGGAAAGGGAATTAATCCCGTGAGGTGTAAAATGGGGGATACGTCTACAAAACAAACTTCTGAGTTCCGTTAGTAATAAAAATACAATAAAACGCGTAAAGTATCTTTAAGTAAATACCCAGCCGATAATTGGGAAAAGTGACTTCACCATTTTTTAACGCGTTAAACAGTTTTATTAACTGCCTTCGAAAAAGTAGGAGTTCCTCAATTCGTATGAATGTTTTTTTAATGTTTACTATCTCAGAACTCCGTCATTTTTAAACCGATTTGATTTTTTAACATATATACAACCCATAGATTGGTCCTAGTTTCATTTAGTAAGAATTGGTCCAAGAAAACCAGAGTTAGGAGCGAAATGCCTTAACACTTTAGATTTAGATTATTTAGATGACCATTTGCCGATCTCTTACTCTAGACTGGCCACGAAATTTCTGTGAGGCAGAGGCTATCAGTAAAAATCATGTAAAGATAAAAAAAATCTTTATCTGTAGAACGCATAGTCAAAACATTTATCTGTACCGCGTTTCGAGCACCATTGCGGCAAACTGCCAATTTTTTTTGCGTAGAGCGTGGGCACAAGACTGAAGTGGGGTTTCATATACCGAAGTTCAATAGAGAGCAAACATTCCTAGCGAAAACGCACCGTAAAAAATCTGTAGCAAACTAACAGAAATCCACATGCGACTCTTTCTTGCAGTGCGTACATGTTAAATATCAGGGTTCCGTAGTCAAAAGGCATAAAAGGATTCCGTCCTGTCCGTCCATTCTTACATTTGTCAATTTTGGGGTAAAAAACGGAAGCCATTATTCATTTTGGTCACATCTGTCCATTTGTAGGTATACTTATACCTACGTAGCCAAACAGTAAGAAGTCATTTGAATGCTTATAATTTGGTCATAATGTATTTTTAATCATTTGTTTTTAGGGTTCCAAAGATATATGGTAAAAACCGAACCCTTGTGGTTGTCTATTTTTGCTTATTTATACATTAGTCTGATTTATGATTTAGGGTTTCGGAGAAAAATGTAAGAAAAAATGTTCTAAGTTTCTTTAATTAGTGACTTTGACCACCAAGGCAACTAAAAATTAAAAAATAAATTATATTTTAACAAAACATTTATCAGACTCAAATCAAATCCACTAAAAAGTTAAAAATGCCGCTAGAGCAGACTAAAATAACAGAACATTCAGGTACATGATTACATTTATTCGCCTTGTAGTCGATTGTCATAAATCAAGACTAGTAACGATTGTGTAGGTAGCAAAGAAACTGTTTTCTGTTATATCAGTTTGTCTGTTTAATGGGCATTTTAGGGACATTGGCAATCGACTTCAAGGTGAATAAAATATTTAGCTGAATGTTCTGTCATATAAGTCTGCTTTAGGGGCTTATAATTTACTTTTTAGTGGACTAGAAAGTCGGATTACTGTTTTTGTTATAATATAGCTTATTTTATCTTAACTAATCCAACCTTTTCGAAGCTGTTAACATACAATCGAAATGCTCTGTAATTTTCTTTCTACTTGTAAATCAAATGTCATCAATGAAGTCGTAACGTACGGCTCGTCTGATGCTAAGCGATTTCCGTAGCCTATGGACGCTTGGAACACTTTAGGCGTAAAAACCTTTGTCAAAAAATATTTCGCAAACGCATCGCTGCATCGAAAACTAGTTGCGACACACCCTCCATATTTTTAACGAGCTTTTCAACTATATCCCACACTAAGGGGGTAGACAAGAAAACAACAAAAGCCAAAATTAAATTTTAAAGTATTTTTTTTCTAATTCATTTTACCACTTTGTCAGTCTAATTAATATGTACACCCATCCCAAATTACAGCTTTCTAAAACTAATCGTCTCTGAGCTAAGCAGTGGACAAACATACGGACAAACGGACAACTCTAAGGGTTCCTTGTTGACTACGGAACCTTAAAAAACTATAACTTACACTGTTAACTTGTAAATAACTGTTAACTGCACATCTGGGCGTTTCCTAGCGAATAAAATGTTAGACGCATCCCGCGTCGTTGAGAAAGGGTTCTGAAGATGATAGACCTCTGCTTTTAATTACGTCTTGTATATGATTATTTTTGTAGTGCATTCAGCGTCCTTTTATTAACCATACATATTGACATACATACAAAGGAATATTAGGTCAAGTGGTACTAGTGAAAAGAAACGAAACTAACAAATCAATCATATTTAATAGTAAGAACATTTGCGGTAATAGTTTTGATTGCTGTGTTCTACTCCAATACCTCATATAAATTTAATTTTTTTTTTTAAATAATCACATTTACTACACTAAAACTATTTAATCATACATTTAAAAAATATACAGATCCTACGAAAAATACAATGAAAAATACAATACTTTCAATAAACTGAAAAAAATGTTACAATCTTACTTATACACACACAACATAAATAACAATTATAAAAATCTATAAAAACATTTTGTCCAAATTTCTACCAGTGGGCGACGTGGCTAGGAGGCTGGCAGCATTGCCACGCAGAATGGCAATGCTGATTCGCAGACTCAGGTAATCGCTAGTTCTCCGATTGTGTGAAGTGGATATCAAGAGCTTTGATGATATGATATGGCCTATGGCCCCCAAGAACTCATAGTCTCCACTGCAAAAGCTTAAATATATAGGAGGTTGTTCCGTCAACGATGGCAGGTACAATCTAACCCAAATTACTACAAGGCGACTTAACTTACCGCTATTGGTGTTATTGGTGTACCTAAATGGAATACTATGTGTTCTAAGGGGACCTAAGGGAGCCCTAAATTACAGCTTAAACTGAGAGAGGACATAAAAGGTAGAGACAAGATCTAACTTAAAACAATAAATAGGTAGAAATGTTATTAACTTCTCTGGTGTAAGGTCGTCCAAAAATTGATCACTAAACACTTTTAAATATAAAAACATAACACTTTTCTGTCAAAATAGGTTATTTATTTCTGTAGACAGATGTCAACCATAGAGTGTTGCCAGAAACAAAACAGGTTGCGTTCGGAACCTAGCGTTTTGTGCGTAAGGCGCAGCCCCAATATCAACAACGGTACAAAACAGAGGTACTTACGTTTTTTTAGCCTTTTAAGTCCCCTGATCTAAAAATATGAAAATAATCACGGTATCACAGGCTTCATAAATACTACCATCGAAAATTGATTTAAACAAAATGGGTTCATAACTTTTTTTAGACACCCGCAATAACTTTCACTCTATGGAACCCTAACTTAATGCGCGTTAGACCAACACTTCACCATTTATCTTCTATATATCGCAATAGACCAGAAAAATATGACCATTGCGGAAACCTTAGAAACAATATATATATATATATAATATGTGTATTACATTTATGTTAGTAATGAGAGCTCAATGTCAGGTTCAAAAGTTGAAAAAAATTGTGTTTTACATTTAAGAAAATACGATTCTGAGCGCTTTTCAGCGTGCTTCATATAAATTAATTTTTCACTTATTTTTAACACTTGCAGATAAAACATCACGAAATTTTGAAAACATGTTCTAGTAATAAATATCTAGGTCTGCTGTGTGTCAGTTTTCTGTTTAATTTTATAGTCCAAAAGTTATACAGGATTCCAGTTTTTCATACAAATGGTTTAAAAAAAAAATTCTCGTTAATAAAAACATTTAACAAGATTTTGGAATGGGTATTCGGCTTGGGATTAGGACCAAGAAATTTCACAGTGATTGATCAGTAAATGTCAAAAACAAATGAGAAATGCGTTTGTATGAAGCCTGCTGCGAGGCGCCGCGAATCGTATCCTCTTAAATATCACTATAGTAGCTAGAATGATAGTAGGCAGGACTTAATAAATATGTACTTTTAACTTTATAAGTATGTACTTATAAACTTATTTTATAAATTTGAATTTTAACAAAATTAGTAAATAAATATTTTAGATAATCGTAATAATTCTGTCTCATTCTTTGTTTTTAAGGTTCCTTAGCCAAATGTCTAAAACGAAACCCTTTAAATGTCGTCATGTCCGTCGGTCCGTCCGTGTGTCAGACCTCTATAATTCCGCCGACTCTACATCCTTTGTAATGAAATTGTACTGAAAGGTGACTTTTGTGAACCGCCGTCGTATATATTTGTTATGATAACTAAGAAAAAAAAATTAGTGGCTTTGTTCATATGATAATAATTAATTAGAGGTGACAGGAACATCGCAGGCGGAAAGATGTTGTAACATAATTATTATTATTATTTGTAGGTATTATGAAAGGTTTTATATTTGAAAATAAAGAGACAGTCGCATATTCACATCGGATAAATCGTCCTGTAGGGCCGAAGCGGGGGCGTGTGCCTGTCTTACAATAGTAAGTGAGGAGATGCAAGGGTAATTCCGGGCACGGTGTCTTCTCGCTGGCAGTCGACGGGATAACTACAGGCAGACGATTCCGGCACGTTGTCTCCTCGCTGACTGTCAACACGACCACGTAGAACAAGAGGAATAAAAAACCACTCTTACTCTTACCATTTTTCAATTAACTGAAAAAAAAATATAACGTTTAATTTTTTTAAGAATAGAAATGCTTGTCACTTATCTTTTACTTAACTTCAATGTAAAGTACGTTAAGTGCATAACAGACTGGCACATGGACGTATTAATACATATAAAAGAAAAATAAATAAAAATATTTAATAATGTTAGACGGGGCTAGACTAAATAATAATACACATCGAACTCCAGATTGATTTTACGCTAGTAATACTATCCTTAGCTTGTGGCTCCACTTGCCTTCAAAGTACTTATTTTTAAAAAAAAAAAGCTTGTGTGATTCTGAAACCCAAAATCTAGTTTTTAATTAAAATCATCTTGATATATTAATAAATAAATCAATACCTACTAAAAAAGTTATATTGTGGAAACGGAATTATTATCTTTAATAAGATTTTCAAGCCCACAACAATAAATTAAAAGAACAAATGTCAGAAACAGTCAGACGTTGTCTTTTTACGGTGTTTTTATCAACTCGCTTTCTTGTTTATTTATTTAGGACAAATTTTGCTACAGATTTTTAACCATATCGTCCCCTAAGTGCAAAACCAATGCATATTTTTTAACCATATCGTCCCCTAAGTGTAAAACCCAGGCATATTTTTTAACCATATCGTCCCCTAAGGGCAAAACTAATGCATATTTTTAACCAAATTAAGTGAAATATATATAAATTGACGCTACATGTAAAACTCTCTATCCGCTGCGAAGCGACGCGATGCCTAGTTTCAATACATCGCTTCGCTTTTAGTAAAAAGCAAGTAATCGTATGACCGTAGAATTAATACCTGAAACTCTTATGCGTGTAAATATTATAGATGAAATTTAAGGAACTTTATTTGGTTCTTCCAGAAAATTAAATTTCTCATTTATTTAACCATTGTGTGGAGTAAAACAACATAAAAAATAAGCATCAGATCTTGTTAATTTGAATATTATTGCCGCCCCCGGGAACGTTAGAGGTGGTACGATTCGACTCAGAAAAGACTAAAAGGTTATATTTTATGATAGTAGGGTAAAAGTGGGATAGATGCTTAACTTTTTGAAATTGAGTTATAATTATAAGACGATTACTATTATTAAAATGAAGTTTATGATTATTGATAGACTGGACCTTTAACTCGAAACTGGTAAATGAAAAAAAATAATTTTCCTTACATACATAAAAATAAGTAAAAAAGAAATTAACTCTAAGAAAGAGGATAGATGCCAATTGTTCGGTAAAAAATACGCGGTCGATCCGGCGATACGATCATAGCTTACTCTGTGCGCGTCCGCGCCAGTCAGTCACATATAATCGGTTGAAAGGTCGCGGCTGAGAGCGCTGTTGTTTTACGATATAATTTAATATTTTATATTAATAGAGAAACACAATACAGACATTCACATACACACTACATACAATCGTACACTAAAAACGTTATTATAAAAAACATATGACGCCAAAATTGGGTAAGTTCTTGTAATTTTAACTTGTGACCCAAAATTTCTTAGCATTTTCGGCTACACCTATTGTGTGGGATAGTTGCACATTTGCATTTTATGATGTGAGGATAGATGCCTTAAGAAATAAAACAAAAAAGTTTGATCCTATGTGTGTAGGTTTATTTCAAATATAACTAGCCATACTTAAAAATAATAATTTCTTTCTATTAACTTCGTCTTTTTCTTTAGATTGAATTTCTTATTACCCAATCTGATTTTAACCGACATCAAAAAAAGGAGGAGGTTCTCAATTCGTCGGAGTCTTTTTTTTTATGTATATTACCCGATTTCTCGAAGATGCCAGGACTGATTCGAGAAATTCTTTTTTTATTTAAGAGGTTATACTTTCCAGGTGGTCCCATATTATTATATGTTAATTTGGAAGTGGTGAAACGCCTTTTTTTTTAATACCACTAAGGTGGCTGACAAGCACATGGTCCGCCTGATGGTAAGCGGTCACCGTGGCCTATGGACGCTTGCAAAACCAGAAGCATCACCATATCCGGGTGCACCTGCCCAGAGATGGCAGCAGTACTCCATATGGGGCCGAACTTGCGAATTGTAAAGCAGCAACCTCAGCCCCGACGTGAATAGTACATAGTATATACTATGTACATAGTATATACTATAAAAATATACTATGTACTATAATATATATATACTATATACTATAGTACTGTACTTTATGTTGATGATTGTATAAAACTTATCGGTATGAATGTTTTTAGTGTACAAGAAAAAAAAGCAATTCGTCACTGAAAAGAAAAAAATAAAAACTTAAAAATGTAAAAGTTTTGACTTTGTATCTTTATAATCTTCCAAGCATTCTAAGCATTAGGAGTTTTCCCTGTAATCATCAATAGTATATTCTTTTTCAAAATCGGAGCTTTCAGAAAAAGACAAATGAGCTGTTATTTGATTTTTTTTGATTTAATTTCTTTGTTCTCAGTTCTCCTTTCTTCTTTTCAGAGTCCTTTTTTCTTTTCTACTTCTTTTATTTTTGTTTCCTTTTTTCCTTTTTTTCCTTTATCTTCGTCTATGTATTCTGCTACGTCTCTACTCTTAGTACTTAATTCTGTTCTGAGTCTCTTCTTTTGCAGGTATATCTTTTGTCGCTTTTCCTTTATATATTTTTTTTACCTCTATGAATTCCCCCGAAAGTACAAGACAAGAGCAGATTGTTTTCCTCTTTTATAACATGGAATAGGTATACTCAGTCTAAAGGCTGTGGTGCTTGGGTTGTATGACTATACAAAAAAAAAACTGGCTTTTATCGAAGCTTCCTGTGTCCATTGAGCACGCGGTCGAGCATTTCTTTTTTTTATATATTTTCGTGGCATATTACAATATAAATTATAACATAACAAAAACAGCAAAATGTTTACTGAAAGTATTACACAACTTTTGTTTTCTAACTGTCTATTATAAAGAGTATAAATGCTCTTAGGGCATCTATCCTATCTCAATACTGAAGCATCTATACTTTTAGCTAGGGATAGATGCCTCTTGTATTTAAAAAACAATGGCTTTTGCAATGACAGAAAAAACAAGCATGTCAAACAAACTATTAAGAATACTATAAAAACTCAAAGCATTCACTCTACTCACCTCATAAAACTAAAAATTACGAGCGTAAAAGAATCTTCGCGATTCAAAAACAGCAGACAGCAGATTCACGAAATTTACGTTCCTTGAATGCTACCGACGACAGGCCTATTCTTGTGAGCTGTTTCGCTCGCACCGAAGCGGTGGGACACAGTACTTTTCTAATATGATGTTAAACTTGTCAGTGCGTATTTTTAAATAGGTAAGGTAATACTCGAGGCAACTATCCCACTTTTACCCTAAGTATAATATGAAAGTGTAATTTAAACTCAAAAGTATGCCCCCTCATTTATATCGAGAAAAAAAATATTTTTTTACTTTTCTAAATCGTGGTATATTGAATACATTGCATTATTTAATTTTTGCCACGTTTCTTTAAAATCGCTTTCTTGTTTATTAGTCTGTCCGGTATACATTTTGCAATCGATTTTTAACTAACTTCCAGATGAGCTAGAGACTTGAAACATGTAATATCAACGTCGGCTCCGTGGCTCAGTGGGTAATGACCCAAATGCTAAATCGAGGGGCGTGGGTTCGATTCCCGCTCAAGACAAATATTTATTATATGCGTTTCTCTTAAGACTGCATGTTTTCTATGTATAAGATGTATGTATTTCCAAAAAAAAACTATTTTCACCCGTTGTCTGGTATCCAAAGCATAATCTTTACTTAGTTTGGGTCCAAACTTGCGCTGTGTGTAAAGTCAAAAAAAGAAAAATTTTAAAAAATATAGAAAGGTCAGATTATTATCATTATACAGGCAGGCGCGGTTTTTTTTATAGTTTATTAGCAAATTAATACAGACAATATGAAAAGTAAAAAAATTAATAAAAAATGTTTTTTTAATTATTTTACTATTATATTTTATTTATTATTACCACGTTTTTATAAATAGACAAAAGAATTTTGTAAAGTGACTATGACAAATATAAAGACGAAGTGAGGGTTGTTCAACACGAGGCCTCCACTCGAAGCCGATTATTTTTAAATTAGTAATGGAACCCGAAAATTTAAAACCTTATATAGAATAAAAATATTTTTAATAAGTACCAAGTTTTTATTTTTATAAATAGACTAAAAATTTCAAATTTATTTTTTCTAGACATAAACAAAGGTCGCATGTAATTGACTTTTGATGCGCATTTATAAAAACGTATATTAAAGATTAGATTTTGCCAGCGGATCCGCCCGCCCTAAATTCGGTTATCGACGAGGACCTCCTTAATTACCCCTGAATTATGCTAATGCTAGTTCGGTTATAGTTATACCCGCGGGAACTTTTAATTTTCGGGATAAAAAAAGCCTTAATCTATATGTATGCTAAGTTTCATCTCGATCCGTCCAGTGGTTAAAGCGTGAAAGTGTAACAAACATCCATCTATACAATATTACAAACTTTCACATTTATAATATAAGTAGGATTTATTTTTTATTTAATCAAAAAAAATATAAAAATTTCACCAAAGTGCCTGAACCACTGACGTCAGAAAGTCTTAGTTGCTCAACACGATATAAAACACATTAATCCAGTGATACGAATTGAAACGATTGTTGGTTTTATTTATTAAAAAAAAATCGAGTTACCTACTTAATAGGATATACATATATAATACGTAATGCTATGATTTCATAATGCCAGAAAATGCATTTTATAACATGATTCTCTATAATAATTTAACGAAACCCTTGTTACTGGGTCTACTCTAGATACTGACATCGTGTAAACCAGCCATCAAGGAAAAGAATCTCTGAAAACCGATTTGTTACGAAGAACCGAGTAACGCTAGAAAGTAAAATATAGTGGGCTTCCTTGTACAAACCAATGAAATATTAATTTGTACAACAATGGCTTAAAAAAAATTACAAGTTCTGTTGGGACAGTGTTAAATGTACAAGCACTAGTCATAAAAAAACTTATGCTAAATACTCACTTACATTGAAATAAAAGTAACACAACTGCAAACTTAAACCACAATCACAATCGTACAACAAAATTGAGCACATCTTTTATACAACCATCATATCTTTGTGTCGTCGTCTGATTGCTGAATCCGCCGTTCAGCTAATTGCCTAAGCAGGTCGTTTAGTATGGAACAGAATTTGTTATAAATGTTAACAGATTATTATATGATTAGGTCTTTCCGCTCACACGAGCACCTAGAAGAAACTAGTTCACCATAGGCTAAATTGGTTGGTGCTTGCAAATAGAGCGACAAAACTGCTAACCACTTTAATCATTCAAATTCTAACTAAATGGGTGTCGTGCACATATAAATTTAACAATAGTAGAGTATTTGTTTAGAATGTTATATCTATGTAAGTCTTTGGCAAGAGCTTAAAATAGTGCTGAGAAAACAACAACCAAGCCAGAGTTTCAGTGAACACGCCAAACAAGACATTGGGAACTCGATGTTTATGAATCGATCGCAGGATATGTTTGTCCACTTCATCGAAAATCACGCTATTATTTCGGGAACAAAACAATTGCCTTACAAGACATTATTTTCAATTGTACTAGAGTTGCACTTCGTGTTTAATTTGCCGCAGAAATCATAAATTATATTTGGAATTAAAATGACCTAAGAAAGATTATTATCGATGATGATTTCATTAGTAAACAGAATGAAGTGTGTGATGGTAAAATTGTGAAAATCAATACACTGGAGATACAAATTGCTAGAAAACTGGCGGCAGTAAATCTTAAAAACTAGCATAAAATGAAAGATTCCTCTGGCAAATCATAACCTCTGCTAAGATTTGGATACAATTCTGCTGAAGCAAAAATTTATTGAAATGGGAGATGTTAATCAATGTTGATATATTATAAGGAATGCAACCACTAAACATTAGGACAAGGATTTGTTGGGTTAGCAAAATATAATCAAACAAAAAATAATGGTGCTTTATAATCATAGTGGCTGTAGAGTAAACCTCACAATAATAAGTAGAATAAATAAATCAGGTTTATTTTCTTCTGTTAATTCTAGTGATATATTTAGTTCACTTGAAAATTTAACTACAGTTTCTGTTTTTGTATAGACTAGGCCATATCCTAGAGTGTGTACACCAACACTGACCAGGTCACGCTAGGGTAATCTGGTTTTTCCTATGAGATTTAGGATGAACCAAATTAGCCTAGTCTATACGGGTTTATACTTTTTCATTTAGGATGAACTAGTTTGTCCTAGGCAAAACTAGTTTATTCCAAAATCGGGTTTGGTCGGTAACATATAACTACATATTTAAGTCTGATAACAATTCTAAATAAACATACACCGCTACGTCGAAGAAAATATATTCTGTTCCGTATAGTTCAATCACTATCTGTACCTACTAATATTATAAAGAGAAAGGATTTGATTGTTTGTTTTTTTGTATGTTTGTATTGAATAGGCTCCAAAACTACTGGATTGATTTGAAAAATTCTTTTACCATAAGAAGCCGATATTATCCCTGATAAACAGAAGCTACTTTTTACCGCGGGAAAATGCATCATTCCTACGGGAAAACGGGTAATAGGACAACGGGTAGTAAGAATTATCCTTCCGTGCTTATCTTTTTCACATAACTTCTAAACGGCTAAACCGATTGTGTTGAAATTTTATATGGGTATTTCGATGGTTTTCTGGATGATTAAAAATACAATTGGACCAGGTAGGTGGCGCTGCTGTCGGTATGTCAACTACTAAACTTGGCTTGACCAGTTGGGTTGAAATGTTGTATCTGTATTTCCATGGTTTCACAGACACGAATGAATTATGCCTACCTAATCTATCTTTCTATATATACTAATATAATAAAAAGGAAAGATTTATTGTTTGTTTTTTCTTTATAATTGAGGCGTTGCCGTAAGACTCCTACGCCGATAACCAAATTTAGGGCGGGCGAAGCCACTGGCAGAAGCTAGTAGTAATTAAATTTAAATTGTAAGAAAAACCTGTTATAGAATAAGAAGAAAAAGAAGAAAATTTTTATTTAGCAAACACATACAGTACACAAAATATTTTACAAAAAAATAAACAAAAATAAAAATAAAACCCTTACTGCGTCACTTCACAGACATAAGCGAAAAAAAAAAAAAAACAATCACCTATAAATATTTTATTACTATACTATACTCGAAATATCTGAATTGCCTACCTAAAAACATATAAAAAAAAAATTACAATATATTTACAATAAGCAATTTTCAATGAGGTTCTGGGGGTGTCAGTTTCTCCCCACCCTCACCAAAAACCATTCGCTAGTTAAAAAAGCTAATTGTAACTATTAATTATATTTCTATTGCAAAAAGAAAGCTTAAATTATTTCGTTCAAAGAGTAATCTTGTAGTTTTTTTTTGTTTCGTGGTTAACAAGAAAATCTGTTTTGAAAAAGTTGCAAAAATTCTAGTTTTGTTTCAAGGGTATTGTTGGTCAAAAAACAAAACATTGAGGTTTGCTGAGATTGGTGGACTCGTAAATGGCAACATATTTTGTAAACCAATTTTATCACGGGATCAAGTGTATCTTTATTTAGAATTTGTATCAAATAAAAAATTAAAAATATCAGTATGCAATAGAAACAAAACCTTATTCTGAACTCATGTTCTTGATTTTTTACGGTCAAGGTTGACAATTCCAACTGACATTATGAATTAACAAAGAATTGTGAAGATCTCATAAAAAACGTGGAAATAGAAGAGATGCTAGTATTGTGTTTGCACAGAATGCACTGGTTTTCTAAAATCTTCTAATACGTATTTAATAAATTGCGTACAAAACGTCATTTGTATACTCTAAAAGCTTTCAATTGAGAACTTTTTTAAATTTGTTTTATACTGAGTAGAAATCGAAAAGAGGAAATGGTGGCGCTACATAATTTACCTTAAGGCCTTAAAAGATCGATAGAAGAATACCACATTTATTTCATATTCAGATTGCAAAATTATTAACTGCGTAGGTACATATACTTGGCGTAAATGCTAAATGCTTCAAATTTTTTTCAAATTCAAAGGAAGCATTGATATAAAATCCCCCGTTCGTCAGTCGACGTGGATGGATGTATTAGCATTTAGATTATCTCTCGCGGCGTCTGTCGTTGTTTTTCCTCCGGCGTGATGCCGCATTCATTACATCAATACGTTTCCCAATCTAATAAACACGGGATTTGAATTGACGTGCCTTGAAAAATTAAGTGTAAACTTGATTTATTTGCTTACTGCAAAAATCTTTTCGTTGTAAATATTTGAAAAAGCGTGAAGAAATAAGTTTTGTGCTTTTTGAATAAGTTGAGAAAAATGAAATTCTCCTTAACCCCTTAACACGGTCGAGAGCTTTGATGGCAAAGGTTTTTTTTTGTGGGTGTTATGGAAGTGACTTGATTTTGAGCTCAATTGATAGTTCCTGTGGTAATATATATATTTTCTGCGGCGGGACCGTTCACAGCTTTTTTACTCTCCCATTTTTTTTCTTTCGATACCTACTACGAAATAATTCTTACATAAAACTGAATCAATTTGTACTATTTTTTTTATGATTTTTACGGACAACTCACGTTTGACCAAAATTGACTGCGCCGAACAATGATTTCACAAAAAAACCTAGTAGTTTAATATGTTTCTATCTTCTGTGGTTTTGGGTTTCCCCATGCACCATATAAAAAAACTCGGCCAAGTTTGAGTCGGACTTGCGCATCGAGGGTTCCGTTCCATTACAGAATGTACGAGCCTGACCTGCACTTGACCGGTTTTTATTATTTTTGTTTTACTTTAGAGCCTACTCTATAATCGTAATTTGAAGCTTGTAGGTATTACCGTTTTTACGACAGTGTAAAAATAACAATACAAAATTTGTTTCTCATATGAAGACCCCCCTTTATAAATTTGGCTTGTTTGCTTTTTAACCTATAAGTAATAAGGAAAAAAAAAATTATGGTCGTGATAAGATTTGGCCTAAAAAATTAAACTGTATTGATAAAATAGACTTACGCCTACAAAATAAAATAAAATCTGCTAAGTAGAAGTCGGACTTGGATACCGAGGCACTGTTTATACTGGGCAATAGGTATCAGGCAACAATGGTATTGTTCCAATTTGCACCATTTTCTCAATGAATATTTATTATGAATTTTATACTAATTAGTCAGTGTTTTGTAAGATAGTGTCATTTAATTATTCTAAAAAAACCCGGCCAAGTTCTAATCAGACTCGCGCAGAATGGGTTCTTCTGTACCACCACAGAAATCACGAGCACCACTAGCACTTGACCGGTTTAGTATTTGTTGTTTTGCTACTATATTTTCAGTAGAGCGTACACTGTAAGCGTTCAAAATTCAAAATCTTTTCAATTAAGTAGATTTCTAAGAACACTTTAGAATCTTCAGGAAAATTAACAACAATTTGCTTTACAAACTTATTATAATACAGTTTTATTTCCAACCTCCAATAGAAGTTTAAATAAAGTCCTTAAGTTTTAAGTTTGAAGATTGCATGTAGATATTACCGTTTTATGATAAAGTAAAAACAACAATAACATGTTTGAAAGTTAGACATCCACTCAAATTATTAGTTTTTGCCTTTACGATTATTAGTTATGAAATCCGCCACTATGACACATATTCTAAGAAAATACACTTGGGGAATTGTTACGGGCAACTAAGAAAACCTACACTGCACGTGACCGGTGTTTCAGTCTTTAGCTAACTCAGTGTCTAAAGACAAAAGTCTCTAAATAATATGCTTTGCTAGTGATGACTTACAGTATTTTAGTTTTCTAACAGGTAGTCCTAATAGTTAACATGAATAAAAATAATGTCTTGTTCAATGTACATGTTGCGCCTCTACCAGATGCTGAGAATACTATTCTACAAGTTGTTGGTGAATATACCTTTTAAGCGTTGGAAACCCTCATGGATATTTATGCACTGCAAGGACAGCACACAGGATATGTTGGACTCTTAAGAAAACAACCTTAAACTTGCGGCCACGCGCTGTTAAGAGTTTATCGTCGGCGTAATAGGTTACGTGGACGCCACTCGCTAGCGCGCCCTGCTACACCCAATCGTATACGATGTTCCACAGGAGGGCCCCAAGAACTGAGCTCTGTGGAACACCGTGCGTCATGGACCGGCCGGCCCACTCATACTGTGTCGGATACCTCCCCAACTAGCAAAAACTAGCTACATAACAGCTTATAAAGTCAAAAAAAAATATTCTTATAGAAGCTATATTATCGCTTATAAACGCGGTTTTGGCGTAATTTTACAAGGGCACAATCCTTATATCAACCATATTGTGCTTTATTGTGAACTAATAGTCCTTATATATGTTTTATTATAGCTAGCAATAAGTATATTAGGTTTTTTAATTGCCAAAATCAAATGTATTAATAAGGCAATTTTCTTTTAATTGCAGTAAAGAGACATTAATTAAGGTTATTGAACTTGTTGCAGCTGTTTTAAACTCGTTTAAGAGCCAATCGCCAGTCTTTATCGTTTAGAACGGCAAGTTTTGTGTAACAAACGTAAGAATTCTGCAATCAGTGTTTTTGTCAACCATATTGTGAGACGGTAAACGGTAATGTTTTTAATTATTATTTTGCATGTTTTTTAATGAAAATTGAGTGGGAATTTATTTTTATGAGAATGTGAGGTTTTTGAAGGATTCTAAACGCCCTTTTGAATTAGGGCTGTGATGTATAGCAAATGCAGTTAAATATTTGGTCTTGAATTTGTTTTTGCTGCTACAAAGGCAAAAGTTATTTACACAATAGCAATAAGATGTTTACAAAACTAAGACATTATAAGAGTCATATTTAATGTCATACTATCTCCATATTAAATAATTTTGGGGTTCTCTATTCATCAAGAAAAACTCATATATTTACTGTTCAAATAAAAGTTTATTTATTTGCTAGGGAAACCAACGACAATTTAGTAGTAGGCACAACTATTCTAAGAGTAGGTACCGATATAACTGTCAATCAGATTTCTACTTAAAATAAATAAATTTCTAAATTATAACCCGTAGGTACATACTTATTTAAACTATCAAATCATAGTAAATTCGCATACGTTAAGCAGAAAACTAAATAGGTACATAATGCAAATGGAAAATTTAAGGGGTGTTTTGTTGACAAACATACGCATGAATGCGTTCAGTGCTCTCTATGCGCACATTCAGTCGTTTTGTTGATCTAAAACGAATGCGCTGTAACGTCACTTCCGGTCGGTATTCCACGCATTGTCTTTTCATGCTCGGGAGGCAGAGCAGTGGGTGACTATCACTAGACTCTTCCCCACTACTGTTACTACTACTAATTATTGGATGTGGCAGTAAAGAATTTTGTACGGAACTACTTTTACTTTTATCAGTTTCCTTTTCCCCACAAAAGAGGAAGCAATGAATCTACACTTAAATGTCATGTTCTTGTACTGCTTGTTAACGTTTTTGTAATAACTACCACTACTCTTAAATTTCTTACAGTCTTTAAAAATTTTGAAATCCAATTTCGATAACAAGGTCTACAAAATGTTACACGTGTTCGAATTGTTGACTAGGTTCTATTAAATAATTAATATAACAGTCTCAAGAATAATATTATTATAATGACTTTATTAGTTATCACTGATTACTTTAACACTTTTTAAGGTCATATAAACAACACGTATTCATTTACTATATAAGTATCTTATAAATAACTCTTATAAGGTAGAAAGCGTTATAGGTACCCTAAGCAATGCTTTAATAATATAAAATAGACTTTTAAAAACCTTTAATAAAGCTCTCAAAATTAAAGCAATTATAAGGACAACCTGAATTACTTAAGCTCTCAAAATTATATGGCTAATAAGCAATTTTTTAAGTAATTATAAGGACAACCTTACTTAGAGACCTTATTGTAGTCATATTATTACGGTTTAATAAAATTTATATGACTGAATTATAAGAATGATAACCATTTAAGCCAAATACTCTTTTGATAAGCATTTATAAGGTATATGACATACTCAAAATATTTTTTAGCTATTACAAGAGTTGTGGCCAAATATTTTTTTGGTTAAAAAGGCATTTTGCTTGTTGGATCACCTCTCTTCCGAGAGGTAGGCCTCAACGACAGATATTGCAGGAACCCGTGGTACTGTAGCGACCCCACGTTGCACACCCAGGGGTGCGTATTGAAGGCGTTGGAGCTGTCTAGGGACACCGCCAACACGACCTCACTCCAGGCAATCGTGCTTTCCGTTAATGCCTTAAGGCGTCGACGGTTGATTGGGTACGGCAGAAGCCGAACTGGGCCTCCAAAAGTCCTGGGGTCTGGGTGGCGCGTGAGGCGCTCCGCTACGACTCGCTCCAGCAGCTTGCCCACCTCGTCTAACATGACGAGTGGGCGGTCGCCAGGAAACCGCTCCTTCTGCAGCAATAAAAGGCACACGCTCAGCAGCCCCTGGAACCATTAGCCTGATGAATATACCTTGGATAAATATAGAATGTCTTCAAAATCTTGGCACCACGCCATTGTACTTTATGAGACAGTGTAATCTAAATAAACGACTGTTGTGTATGTATGTGTAATAGATATTCGCATAGTTTGTCGTTTGCCGACAAATACGTAATGACACTTTTGCTTTGTGCTACACACATTTGTTGTATCCATTGTTATTTTTTAAGGATGTGCCAAAATTTCGTAGACGCATTATAAATAAATTTGAATGGAGGTAGGTCAAAACTGGCAAATAATAGATTTTTTAACAATTCTTTCCAAATAGGCTACACAAAAATTAACTAACGGGATTGTTAGGAACTAAATAAACCCAAAAAAGTAAAATGAATTTAATGTACGTCTTATAATTTATGGACTTGAACGTGAGGTGCTTCTAAAACATATATATATATATATATATATATATATATATGTAGATATATATAGGTATAGGCAGAGGCGGCTCGTGACAATTTTTAGTGGTTGTTTACCAAAAAAAAAAACAAAAGAGGATTTGCTTTAATGCTAACCTTTTATTATTCTATTTATAACTAAAATTCATTCGCATATCTAGATTTACAAACGCGCGTCACGCGTGTTAGCTTTCTTGTCACATTCTTGAGACCTTTTGTCACTTCAAGCTAAATGACTAAATATTTTGGCACTACTTAATCACATCACAATAATCACATTTTATTTTGCTATAGTTAGTTATTAGACAATAAACAAACTGTTTATGTAGGTATGTTAATAAAAACTCGCGTGCGTACAAACAAAATATTTGTATAAGAAGAGCGGCAACAGCTCGCCGGCGCGGCGCCGTCTCGGTCGGACCGAAGGCCTTCAATTCCTTCAATAGAATCAATCAAGCTGGCAACAGTATTTTTCTTATATAACCTAGGAGCGGCGCTCCACATTTTGCAAATTTTTCATACAAAGTCTTCTGTTTCACTTTGTCAAACTTTCTCTTTCACACTCGGTGATTTTAGCCCTAAGTCTCTGTACTGAAATTCGTTGCATAGGAGCGTAATTGATAACGCTCCACTTAGTGACACAGTGAAATTCCATACTAAATATTGAGTTAGCTGTGTGTGTACAGAATGTTTTTAGTGAAATTCTATTTTACGACTGCGATATAGGTTAAACCGCGAAATTATAACTAACGTTAAATTCCATACAAAAATTAAAAGTTTCAAGGCGTCATTATGGTATAAATTACTTAAGAAGTATATATGATGTATATCTCATACTAATGTTTATGACATTATCTAATGATTTATATTGCATTTATATGCATAACGTTAGAATTACAGAAATTATCTTTCTGGTCTATATCGCCCTGTTAACATAAAGATTAATCGAAGCATAATAATTATTTATTTAAAGTAAAATCTAAAACATACTGTTTCTTATGTAGATCATTATTTATGGGAGTGCGCTGCACCAGCGCTCCTTAGGGCGAGCCGCCTCTGTATATAGGCTTGAATTATTTTATACTAGATGTATTCGCTATTAAGAATTGTAGCAATTTAAGCAATAGCAAAAAAACAGTAATGGCACTCACAAATCTTTTCAATGACAGTTATCGTCGTCATAAATAAGTTGTCATCACACTAATAAACACAACATTTCGCTCATATAGCGAGATAAATACCTAATGCTGTGTAATCTTTGCTGTGTAATCTTTGCTATGTATTTTTTTTACGTTTTTATTGCATATATCTTGTTTTTCTTCTTCTCTGTACTTATATCGACAAAATATCCTAGGTACAAAACTTAAAGTCCTTTCCGCAAACAAAAATTACAACAATGTAATTGGACCACGAAGTTCATGATTAAATAGCTAAAATCTTTTAAATTGCACGTAACAACAGTATCTGCAAAATTATAACAAGACGATTCCCACTCTAAAGGGATTAAGATATTATGTTTGAATTGTTAAGATCTTGATTTACGGTTTGTCATTTGTTTTGATTTAGAGATTGTTTAGCTCGACAATTTAACAATTATTGACGTTTCTATTATTACAAAAGCTTTCATTTAATTTACCACTTTTTTGTCTTCTAGAAGCATAATAAAAATGAAACAGCAAGCAAGTCTTTTAAGCATTGTTAGGTTCCGTACGAAAACGTCCGTAAGGAACATGTTTTTGTCGTTTTTAGGGTTCCGTATTCAACCAGGAACCCTTATGGTTATACCGTGTCCATGCGATTACCAAAAGGAAACTCAAAATGTCAGAGGCCACCGACCTCTATTACATCAGTATTAAGAATTAGCAAAGTAATAGTTCATTATGATACAAGTGAGCTAGGCTGCTCATAATAGATGAGGTCGAGGATTGCAGCTCGAGCCGAAGACGACGGCGTAATTCAGCCTAATGTGTGTTTTGAGCAGAGCTCATAAGTGTCATACGACTATATTCAATACACTTTAAGAACGGTAAATTCTTATATCAGTGTTAAAATGTTCCAAAAACTTATATATAATGAAATATAATAGTTTTTTTTCCCTCTCTTCAGACTTAAAAGGGTTCGATACGGCTTGTAAGTTTGGGATCAATTGTAAAGCAACAAAAAATTACCCCGAGGTGAAGTACTGCCTTGTTTTATTTAGTACTCCAAGTATTTAGACGCCAGCTTCACCTTTCCTTATAGACGATCTCGGAGGGGTAAGGGGTCTGTTCTGGAATTGTGGGACCTAAGTGAATGGGGTTTTTTAGCGGTAAACACGCAGACTTTTGTCTTAGTTGGGTTAAATAGAATCAAGTTTTCCCGTCCCCAGTCAGAGACCTTGGACAGAGTGATCTCGATTTGAGACTCAAGTTCTCCGCTTTCTTCCTCCATAACAGATCAGGTATGTTTGCACGGTCTATTCAAATTTTTAAAATCATTTGAATTTGAATACCGTCTGATCCACTCGACTTTTTAACATCAAGAGAAAGATACGCCCGCTGTGCGATGAAGATTTCTGGCATGGTCTTATCGCACCACGGTATGGCTAGTGGGTCAGCGCCTTCGTTCGTTATTCGAGTTTGAGGCAGGAAGATGGGCTTTATCTTTAGCACTGTGGGCCAAGTCACCACCGGTCTTTTACAGTGATGGTAACAACGACTGGCAAAAGTTTCCTTTGGCAGATTTATTAAGCGATTAGAAAGCACGACTCCCAGAGGAATAGCTCGTAAGTCGCCCTAGGTTTTGCCGATGAATTGGGATTTAATTCTGGCAGTTTCTTTCTTACTGAACCTCGAGGCGGCATTTAATTTGCGTTTCAACTCAGAAATATTCGGATCCCTATTTATTTCGATCCGTGGTCGAAACCTTATACGTAGTTTGCCTGAGAATTTTAGCTTCTCTGTAGGACCGATTAAAACACGGTGGTTTCTTGACTCCGGCAGCTATTTGTAGGTTAGGAATAAAACATTACATACCAGCGAGGATTGCCTGTGACTGCGGCTGCGCACCAGCCAAATTTAATTTAATATAAGGAGCAAGAACTTGCAACGACGAAAGCGTGAATCATATATAGTCGTTAATTAAAATACATAATCCGCCATTAATTAAATATTTAAACTTCTAATTCTGAGAAAGTTTTTTGAATTAAGTCTAAAAGTAAGACTGCGGAAATTTTAAGGCAAAGATCTCACCAACCTTATTAATTTTAATTTATTCCAGGGTATTACTTTCTGTGCTGCTTTAATACTTCTATACTAAGTTTATTTTTTCGGAAGATTATGTTTTTTTTGCAAATATTATTTTTATTGTAGGTACCTTTCTCTTGTTATAACAATACGCTCTCAGCAAAATGTTTAATACGTTATTAGAATCAAAATTGAAGTACCATTAAATTGACAGCTGAACAACAAAATCGGTCAAGTCAAGTCGATCTCCAGCAAAGAATGTAATTATATGCTCCTACGCCATTAGCGACGAACCACTAGCGCATTCATAGTAAATACGCACAAAATAATGTTTTAATTTTTTATAAGATTAGTAATTTTTTTTTAAGCTTACCTAAGCTTTACCGGGTCAGTGATACTTTGTTACTCATTAACTTTATTCCGTCGTGTCGTGTGTGTAAGTTTTTATTATCTATGCAATTTTTAGGTTTTTCTAAAATAAATTTTAAGCTTATGCATTATTAGCCCCAGGGAAAAGAAAAACAGGAAGACCGTTGACGGGGTGGACTGATGACATAACGCAAATAGCAGGTAAACAGTCGATGAAAATAGCACAAGACAGGGAAGACTGGTCAAATCTGGTGGAGGCCTTCACCTTCGAAACGAGGGGTTCTTGTTCTTGCTTAGAAATAAAATAATTTTAATTTTCTACTTTTTATAATTGTAAAATTTTTAACTCAAAAACCATTTATTTAATACTTACTATTAGATTCTGACTTGAATTTAATATGTTATTATGATTATTTCTGACATAAAATGCATGTGACTTAATTATTGTACTTTAAACTTTTGGTAAGAAATAAACGGCTTTTATTTATTATAAGCCAACAGAATTATAAACGAATATATCTACTACATTTAGTTTAACTACACATATTTGATAAAAAAAACACGGATACCATCATATATTTTGTTTCTTCTGTCATTATCAGTTACAAATCATTAATATTTTTATATTACTAAATATATATTTAAAAGTAAATGAAAACATAACCATCCATTAATTAAATCTAACAGGACTTATCATTATTACGTAGACCGTAATAATAATTTCTGACCCAGGTATGTTAGGAAAACTTCATTAAGGTTAATGGTCTTCCCACTTACGAGTATGTTATCCCACCTTTTTATATCCGAGCTGTAAGAAACATATAATAGATTTCTGTTTAGGAATAAGGTGATATGAGCGTCCAAAAAATCAAATACGATATTTTGAAGTTAGAAATTCAAAAGCGTTAGTTGAACTATAAATATAAACGTTTTCACATCACTGAATCGAAAACTGATGTTGACTCACCGTTTTAAACGAGCTATCCAACAACATACACACAGCTCTTTGTCATCATACTAGCTATCTTCAACTAGGCCAAAAATTAAGTCACTCGTTTATCAGTATCATAAAATGCTTTTATAAAATTCTCACACATTGAATAAGCCTTTTCGCAAAAATTGTAAATCCCAATGGACTAGAAATTTTACAAGAAAGACCGAAACAAGAACTTTATTGACCTGCCAATATAACTTTTTAACTTAGTTTCCAAACTTCTTACTTTTTAAGTAAAAAGTTGCTATTGTGTCAAAGTGTCATATAAGATATTATAACAAGTTTTGCAACTTTCTGAAAACTGAAAGCTCTTGACGTGGATTAACGTATTTAATGCAAACGATAGCGTCCCAAAACTATTGAACACTAGCTTTTGCCCCTAACTTTGCCTGCACCGAATTCAGTCATTGCCTTTGGATTCCTGCCTATAGACATAGATTAACTGGGATAAATGTTTTAGGTTATTTTCTGTGCTTCAGCTACCCCTATGTACCGCGGTAACACCTGCAGAGAAAAAGAGTAAAAAAGTATGAGCGAAATGCAAAATAGTAGAACGTATTTGTTCGATTGTTACGTCAAAGTCTGCGACATTGAACACGTTTCCAGGTTGTGTAGTAGGAAGTTATACCTTGTAAGGTAAATAACACATTTTTGAAAACAATTCTTGCAGTATGCTTACACTAAAGTACAACACAAATCTTAAACACCTGATTTTGGTCTTTTATTAGGTTTATACATTTTAGATAAGGTTGTATTGTTTTATATAAAGACTGTTTTTTTTCACGTCATAAAAGCGGGTCACAATCAATTTCATATTATAAATATTGCTGTTTTCTTTAGCGATTTATTTTTTATCGTTATGTATCAATGTTGACAGTTGCTTAACATTAAGCCCATCTCACACGGACCTATAATGTTATATACATTATAGGTCCGTGTGAGATGGGAATATAAAATATAGCAAGAAATATTACAATATATGTTCTATAGTAAACTTTGTAACACGCATCTATTAATATATTTCAGTTTTGTATTGATATATTTTGGATATATATTTATCAATGTATACATGATTATGAAAATTAAAATTAAATTAAAAAATTATAATTTACTTAAATAAAAACATACAATGAAAAACCTGTTCCAAGTTAACCTGATGGGGCAGTGTACTTAAAAGGCTGGCAGTGTTTCCTCTAGTAGCGAAATAACTGCTAGCTTTTTTGGCATATAAATATACGAGTATATTAAAGCTACGTGTGTCACGGGCTTTAGGAAAATATTATTCTTTGAAAGTGAGATATCTCAATAATATTTCCAGCTACTAAAAACAGGAATTGTCGAGAAATTGTCGTTTTACGCTATTTGTAAAATCCATTCCCTTTTGCTCGTGGCTAAGACTCAGCTTATGCTTATTTATTTGAAGTGGTTAGCGAAGAATTATTTCTCAAAGAAAAGATCAATGTGTCACCAGTACAGTCGTTGTATTTTATGATTTTGGGGTTTTTTTCTTACATATGAACAATCATTAAAGTTTGGATAACATTTTACGGTTTTACGATGAATCGAGTACAAAAGAGTTTTAACTGTGAATTTTAATATATTGTTTAAATCAATTGCCCTTGCTGAGTTTCTTGCCGGTTCTTCTCAGTACAAGGTTTCCCGCCCTGTAGACTTACGAACCGATGGCGTAGTGACATTCATAAGTGCTCAATTATTGTAGCCTAAACTGAATAAATTATATTGAATTTGAATTTGAATTAAATGTGTGCATTATAACTGTAACTGGAACTTATAACAATAACAAACTATTATTTAAATTATGTAATAAAATCCAATAAAACTGTGAACATTCATTAAACAGCGCAAAGGCCGTAAACTACACAGTTAGGTATTTGTAAATACTTCACACAAAAAAATACGTTGTGTATTTCAGTATTTCAAACAAAATTAAAATTTGGGGTGCCTACTACTCACTTAGAGTATTGAGATTTTCAGTTTTAATTTAAAAATAAAAATATACAATATATGCTGATAAAAATATACAACTAATGTAAATTTACATTAGTTGTATATTTTTATCAGCTGAAAATTCTGCACCGTTCGTCCAATTCCCCGTTCGTCTAGTCGGTCTTCGTTCGTCCATTCCTCAGTTTGTCAATTTCCTGGTTCGTCAATCGTCAATTGCCTAGTTCGTCTGTTGCTAAGACCGTCAATTACTTAAATTCGTTTATCATCCCAATCTTCGATTACGTGATTTGTCCAAGCGTGTGTTGACGTGTACATTAGAATACTAGCCATTCTTGTCCAACGCTGGACGTAGGCCTCTCACATTAAAGTGAGGACTGCTGCTGCCCGACACTGGTCAGCAGCATTTTGCTATTTTTCATTTGGTTGGACAGACAGACAAAAAGCGTAGTCCTAATAAAAATAGGGCTCCGCTGGCACTCTTTGGGTACGGAAACCTAAAAAGAGGACATTTCCACAATATTTATGATGAGTAAGGCGGCTTAAGTTCCGGACAAACGTCTTGTTAATCTCAGGATGAGATTAATTTAGAGTCAATTGGTTCGGGTAATTGCGGCGTGAGCTGTGTTTAGGTTTGGAAACCGAGCCACAGAATAAAGAATAGTAATAGACCGGGCATGGACAGTCGTTGGCATTACTCAAAAGAAGCAAGTACTAGATTTGCAATCATTCTGTTCTCAAAGAAGATAGTTCTGTAGTTACTTTGTATTATTTACATATTACGGTTGAAAGTAACCAATCTTGTTGACCCTTAAATGCAATGACAGTATAGTACCCAAAATCAATATATATGTATATATATTAAGTTATTCATGATATTTTTTGCTTGACTTGAAACTTACTGTCCCATATTGTATATTTAAAAATATGTGCTACGAAAAACGTGGCGATATGGAAATTGGTAGTAGATATGTAAAAATCATGTCAATTTACATAAAATAACAACAGTAATATATATATATATGTATGTAAAATGGATGTTGGTATATATAAATGTATATATATAAGATTGCTGAACTCCGATACTGTTTGACTGATCACATTGAAACTTGGCACATCGAAGTGATTTACGGAGGTTCTCTTCGTTGTCTTTGCTATAACTTGTCACTAGAATGCGCAACCCTAAACCAAAACATGTTATTGCATATACTTTACTTGGTAGAATTTTCACTTGAAAAGATTTGTATTTACGATGTCGTGTGGGGTCTACAGTATGGTGTTCTTCAAGGAAGAAGTTATTAGATATCTGAAGGGTGGCAACGCGCGACTAATAACCCCAGGTGTTGTATGCGTCCATATGCAGCGGTGACTGCTTACCATCAGGCGGACCGTAAGCTTGTTTGCCACCTAAGAGGTATTCAACGAGGTAAAATGGCTAAGTCTCAGAATTACTTGTTTGACTAGTGTACTGTACAAAATGAATTGGGTATTTTCAATGCTTGATATGTGGGTTGATTTGAAAGAAAATCATATATCAAATGCAGGTATTTATCCATTGTCTGGCATCCATATTAGAACATTTGTTTAGTTTGGGACCAGACGGTACTGTGTGATTTGTGCAAAATTATTTATTTAAATAATACTAAAATAAATCTTAGTATAAACAAGTACTATACTGTTTGTTTAATTTAATTTTTTTTTATCCCACTAAGATGGCAAACAAGCTTACGGTCCGCCTGACGGTAAGCGGTCACTGTAGCTTATGGCCGCTTGCAACACCAGTGGTATCACTCGCGTGTTGTCGACCCTTCAAAAATCTAATAACTTCTTTCTTGAAAAACCCTTTACTGTAGTCCTTATAGAGAAGACCTTCCACAACCCAAGCGTGCGCGAGAGGAAGTTTCTCTGAAACCGCACTGTACGCGACCATTATTACTTGCTCTTTATTGTATGATGCGTAAAGCCGATCACGTATCGAAGTATCTATATGAATTCGAGACGGATACGAATTGTGTAAGATTACAGCTTCAGCGGCTTTGTACAGAATATTTCTCTGGAACTTTATTAAATGCTTGTCTTACCGGTAATCCTACTGAAGTGAGATTGACCTTTGGACTATTGGCACTATCTGTTGGCATCACAAGTTTGCTTCTAATATTTACCTACTTTATGTATATGAAATTCTGAAACGAACTGCTCACTTAAATAAAAAGTCTACCACACTAAAGTACCGCTTTAAAGTGGGGATTTCATTATGTTCCATTGTTATAGGAAGTTCTTAAGAAATAGAATTCGTTAGCCACTTTTAATTTGAAGCTCTGACTTTGTTATTTGCGTGCTGAGAAATAATTAAATGCTAAATATTTCACCTACACCTTCTAAAACAAGGGTACTTGAAAATATGGACAGTTCTTCGAAGGCGATTTTTGACTGACTTCAAAAAAGGAACCACCTTCTATGTTCGACGGGTATACATTTTTTATGTGTATGTCCACCGATTTCTCGGTCAATAATGAACCGATTTCAAAAATTCTTTTTTTATTCGAAAGAGTACGTTCCTGAGGTGGTCCCATATTAATGAAGTAGATTTAAAACTTAATCTTTTGAAGAAACAAAATAATTGATGTTAATTTTGAACTGGTGAAACTGGTGAAATAAAATTTTGATACAATTATGGATGTTTTAGTGTACGAGAAAAAAAAAGCAATTTGTCACTCAAAAGCAAAAAATTAAAACTTTTTAGCAAAAAAAAAAACAGCCGGCTTCAAAATTATGCACTAGAAAGATAAAATAATTAACTAAATAATTTTATTATAGTTTTCACTAATAAACGAATAACAATGAATAAAAATTTTATCCATGTATCATATCCATATTATGTTATAATTGCAAAAGTAACTCGGCCTTCTCTCTGTCTGTCTGTCTATCTGTTACCTTTTTACACTTAAGCTTATGAAATTTGGCATGGATATAGTTTGTGTCCCGGGGAAGGACACAGGCGACATGAAAACGTCAAGAGTGAGACTTTTCTTTATAATTGAAGAGTTGCCGTTAAAATCCTACACCGATAACCAAATTTAAGGCGAGCAAAAGCTAGTTTAAAATAGAATATTGACCAAGCGGAGAGAAGCTGCACTAACACTTACCCGGGAGAAAAAAACATTGAAACCGATTTTTATTTATTAATATTCAGCTGCTCCGAATCCAAATTTAATTTGGTTTTTTTTAAGTATTTTCTAAGTATAAGTAACTGCTTTTTATTAAAAATAAATTTCTATAAATAAGTCGCACTTATAACCATATTTATTTTTAATTAGCCATTGTACTTAGAAAATATGAAGATACTTTCGAAAACAAATAATTACAAATTTAAATAAAGATTTTATTAGACAAAAAAAGATATGAAAAATAGAGTAAACAGGTAACACGGGTGGCATTTGTGTGAAATGTGCTTGATATAAAAATGCGGAAATAAGAAAACGTGCCGGGCCCAAGAAGCGTGCTTCTATTTGACGTTAGCGATAGGCTACGTGACCGTACGTGTAATAGATGAAAGTAGTTTAGCCTAAATTAAATAAAATTAGCTTTACGCTTGTTAAAAAAAATGAAAAAATTTGTTCAGTGACAACTTGAACAAGTACCGCACGAGCAACTTCTCTTGAGAATACTTTTTTGATATTTGAGAATTTATACATGAAGATTATTATAAATTAAAAAAATCAATTTTCGCTCACACTCTTTTCAGATTTTAGTCGTGGCGTATTGATATGGTCACGAGAGCAATTTGGTACATTGGTTCTTGAGATATCGAGGGCCAAAAAAAAGATAAAATATATACATACATACATACAGCCACACATCACTCTAAAAATGATGGTAAACGATTCTTAAGGTCTCCAAACGTAAAGAAAACGCAAATTTGATTAAGAAAAAAATTGAGAAAACTCAGAAGTCCTTAAAATAATTTATTTATACTATAATATAATATTTACGCGATTTCGACTCTTTAAATATATTTCTTAACAAGAAAAACATTAGGTATATAGACACCAACTTCAAACTGTAATTCATATCAGATTTTTGAAAATCAGTTATTATTTTAAATTTTAAAATGCATTTTTTTAAAGCTGTTGGTTTTTTTGGAACTTTTTTTTTATTTTTTACTTTTAAGTGACGAATTGCTTTTTTATTTAGGTCTCCCTGACCGCCATACCAGCACGCCAGGTCTACGCTGGGCAATGACAGCAACAAGCAACGCCGGTCCTCCGCTGTCCGCGCAGCGAATCCGAAGGAGCTCTGGCAACCTTACTCAGCGCCAGGAACACAACACTACTCAATGTAAGCGTTATTGTGGCCGCGGTTTTCTGTAAGGTGTTCCCCAGTTCAGGCTCGAGCCAGTACTCGCTATGCCCCGCTTTGATTGTTCGGGAGGCTTATTAAACCGAGTACTTGCTGTACCCTACCTCTCTTGAATTTCACTGTCACATACTACGACAACGAAGCATTCACTATTCAATCATGCTGATTACCTATTAAGGCGCGCTCGAGCGTATTTAATGATATAATGCAATCAATTTCGGTAGACGTAAATCTTATGATACATCTACAAAAATCTTGGGCTGCTGAATATGTTAATGTGCATAGGACATTAGTGTATGAACTGTATAGTCGAACAAAATACGATAGCTATTATGTGAGTACACTACTGTGTTGTTAGTTTTTGTTTTGCACTTCACATGTTGTTATGTTACATAATATGTCTTATATTTAATAAAGTGTTAAGCTATAACTAATCTCATATAGAAATACTAAGATTTAATCTCACTTTTGAAGAATATTTCATGGAAATCGAAGATAACGTGTGCGTAGAGGAGACTCGATGTGAAGAAATCACCAAGATGGTGACTCGAAGTAGAGCGGCTCAAAGAATTTCGAAAACCCAAAGATGTTGACGCCTTCTTGGCGTTTGTTCACGAAATGAAGTCGAAAATTACGAAAAAACAATGCAAAATCGTTTATTTCCATGTTGGGCGCCAGTGTGATGTTCCCTCAGTAATATGCGTGGGATTTAGGTGTTAAGGAACATCATCTCAAGAAAATCTGAAGAAATGAAGATTTGAATAAAAATTTCACATCACATGAATTAAGTTTATTGTTTCGTTTCTTAGAAATATATACAACAGTTAAGGATTTATAAATCCTTATTAAAATTGATGTAGAGGTTTTGCTAGATAAAAATCAAGTTGAGACTGAGTCAAAATAATATTGTCCATCTCACCGTTATACAAATTTAGAAATTAAAAATAATAAAACAAAAGTTATAACCTAAGGAGGTTATAACTATCTAAATCTAAGCTATATATATTTTATCTATATAATCTATAAAGGTCGGCATTAGAAACCAACTTGGAACTCCAATCATGACCAATGTCACGTCCTGCTTTACTGCCTTTATCAGCTTGGACCTGGTGTCCGTTTCTCAAGCAAAGCAGAGCGTGCAAATTGGTAGCGAAAAAGGAAAAAAAATTGAAAAAGAACAAAAGGAAGGCAATAGGGAATTTAAAATGCAAAAGAAATAGATATGAAAACGATTCAGTAATCAAATTAAATAACCCAAATTTCTTCTTCTTCTTCTTTATTAAAATTTGAAAATTGGAGAATCACGTCGAAAAACATATTTTCGTCCGGCGGTGGCGCGGCGTGGACCCGAGGCAAACACCTAGGTTTGAATGTGGCACACCCCACCCACAGTTTTATATCCCTAATGAAGCGTTAGTAATTGGGGTAGTGAATGTTGTGTGTTGGTTTGTGTGAGTGTACCTGTGCAATGCTGTAAGCACGTTCGTTATCAAATATAGTGGCGAAAATATGAATTTTCTAGGATTTCGAAATGTAGGAGTGATTTCTAAGGTTTAATTAAAATAAAAGGTTAAATAAAAGTGGTGTTCAAATTACGAAAGGTAACAAGTTTTCTTCTTTCGTCACATAGATAATGAAATGTTTAGGAATTTAAACATGGAAATATCTTGTACATTAGTAGCAAGATTTTTTTTGTTTGATATTTTATCCCAACAAATTGTCAACGCAGAGTTAAAAATCTTTTGCTGTTTTCGAGCGAGCAAATTAAAAATGAGGATGTATGGTTTATAGTAAATTAGATTAAAAATAATGAGCGATGAAATGTAAGTCCAGGGACAGAATAATATATCCCGTTTGCCTGTTTTGACGAACTCAACTGAGTTGGCTGGCACATGGTCAGACTGCTGCCACATTGTACGTCAGTTGCTACAGTGTGCTCGGTGCTCAGCATAGCTAAAGTGTGCTTTGTACTAGCAGATATAAGTTACGAACTTTAACACATAGTACATTATGATACGAGTGAGCTAAATTAGTCAATGAAACACACGAGGCAGAATTAAAGTAATGGACCATAGTGTGTAAAGACCATAGCTCACGAATGCTATACAGTATTTTTGGGAAAATAGCGCTATGTTAATTTTTTGAAGTGAAAACTTCTTTAGCGGCGTTGTGCACTTTTTTTGGTATGGGTAAAAAATGTTAAACTCGCGTCAGGTCACGTGTCCTGATCGGAAAATCATATAAAATTCGTAAGACGGAACTCGCATCAGATTTATTGATATTAAGTTAGTTTTTTTGTTGGGTAAAAAATGATAAACTCACGTCAGACTGATCGTCAGACGGAAACCATAATGCCACGCCTATTATAATTTTTATTTTTAGTATATGGCGATTATGAGTAATACAGGGAGGTTGGATATGGGATTTTAATTCTATGACAGATTCAGATGTCAAATATACTGCGAGTAAATAAACAAACATTTATTTCTTGACAATGTCAAAAAGATGTCTTGTGACATAATATTTGAGTGTTGAGCGCGAATTGTGTGTTAAGGACATTGGTTCTGTACAATTAAATATGACGTATGAGTTGTCTTGTAACATATTTGAATGTTGAGCGCGAATCGTGTGTAATGTTTTTTACTTCTATCGGCACTCCCGCTCATGGAAGTAAACATACACTATCGTTACAGTTAACGCACTGGCCGCACACCGCCATTTGCCTATATTTTGCTCATATTAAAACAAAATGTGCCTTTACGCACTATTGCAGTTATGGTAAAAAGCACGCGTGTTTTATAACCTCATAATGGAGGTTATGAAACACGCGTGCTTTTTACCACGTGTCCTGATCGGAAATTCATATAAAATTCGTAAGACGGAACTCGCATCAGATTTATTGATATTAAGTTAGTTTTTGTGTTGGGTAAAAAATGATAAACTCACGTCAGACTGATCGTCAGACGGAAACCATAATGCCACGCCTATTATAATTTTTATTTTTAGTATATGGCGATTATGAGTAGTACAGGGAGGTTGGATATGGGATTTTAATTCTATGACAGATTCAGATGTCAAATATACTGCGAGTAAATAAACAAACATTTATTTCTTGACAATGTCAAAAAGATGTCTTGTGACATAATATTTGAGTGTTGAGCGCGAATTGTGTGTTAAGGACATTGGTTCTGTACAATTAAATATGACGTATGAGTTGTCTTGTAACATATTTGAATGTTGAGCGCGAATCGTGTGTAAAGGTCTTCACTTCTACCGGCACTCCCGCTCATGGAAGTAAACATACACTATCGTTACAGTTAACGCACTGGCCGCACACCGCCATTTGCCTATATTTTGCTCATATTAAAACAAAATGTGCCTTTACGCACTATTGCAGTTATGGTAGAAAGCACGCGTGTTTTATAACCTCCATTATGAACCTAAAAGCGTTGCAAAACAAGCCAATTTATAATTGCTCATTACGGGTTTTGAAAAATGATTTATAAGTTTCCAAAACTCCTTATTGATAATTAATCAGCTAGCAAAAATCTGTTTAACGTGTGACGTATGTAATAATGACCTAATATCACTACTCTTCTTTATTCGTATGCCAGTTCGGTTAGTGGTCATTGCGTAATTCAGCTGTTATTACTGCAGCCAGGCCTTTATTATAGCAACAGCTGGTGTCCTACAACAAACGATTCATTCTGTCCTTATCTGTTCGAACGGTCAGCTTTCCACAATTAATTTATATGGGCCCTTATTTTAACTAAGGATACTTATATTATAACTAAGGAGCGGTTGATAAGTAATCTTTAGTTTCAAGGGACAAGATTGATTTAAGTCGGTTTTTCTATTTATTTCAAAATGGATTTTTTTTTACATACAATACAGAATGTATATTGTTTGCTTATAAAATAATGAAAACAATTTTTTAAGTAGAAAACAGCTTTAGCAGATATTGTTTATTAAGCAATATTTTTGTATGACAGTGTATTCAGGAATGATCTGAAATCGACACTATGTTTAGTAAATACTTACTAAACTACAAAACTAAAAAACTTGGTAAAAATAACATTAAGAATTAAAATGTTTATAGGTACATGTGAGAGAGTAACTTAGCACTGCGTTCTCAGTAAATATGTATATTTTGTATCATCTCTGGTTCGTAATACCGACGTAACTTTGTTTATGGTAAGCACAAAATCTTGTCACAACCTCTGCGGCTCTCGTTTATTGCTTGCATGAAATTTTACTCAAATAATATTTGAAAACTGGATATTTATTTAGGTTTCCACGAGGGAAACGTGTTAATATTACTTTTATTTTAACTGATACCTCATGAGACAAAGAAGCCTCAGTAGCTCAGTGGTTAATGATACTGCCCCCTGAGCCGAGGGGCCTGTGTCGCATTTGCTTCGCGTGCCAGTGTGGAGCGGCCTTTAGTGCGATCGCTTAGAAATCATACATCTTATCTCGATGAGCGCGTGCCACCGTGCACTGAATATGAGTGCCGCTGACTGGGAGCAAAGTCGCTCGTGTGCATTCATACCTAAACTTCTGAGAGCGCCACGCCTGTGTGGGTTTAATACCCACACAGGACAATAATTTTATGTGATGAATATTTGTGTATGTCTTGCGTCTAGGTGTTTTTCATGTATATATTGACAAAATCCATACTAATATCATAAATGCGACAGTAACTGTCTGCCTGTTTGTCTCTGGTCTGTCTGTTTGTTACCTGTTCACGCTTAAACCACTGAACGGATGAAGATGGAATTTTGCACTAAGATAGTCTCAGGTCAAGCGTAAGTCGGTTTTTTTTCTAGGTATAATTCTTCTTTACGTGTGTCTGTCACCTAACTCCTCCTAAACGCCTGGAACGATTCGGGTGAAATTCTGCCTGAACATTTCAATTGGTTTCTAGATGGTATGAGTACACAATAGGACCCCGGTTAGTGGCGCTGCAGTCGGTGTGGCACTGATCTACTTCTAAACGTCAAATATTGAGTGTACGATAATGATTTTAACATTCGCTGCATTGAATGCGACTTCATTATTAGCATATCCCACAACTTCAATCATTGTGAAATTTGTGGCATGGAAACGACACATTTCATACAACGTGAAAAACGCATCTGAAGGGCTATCTTAAAATTAAAAGGATTTAAGGAAAGGTTCCCGTCATCTATGATGGAAACCACAGAAGATTCGGACAAAAATGAAGAATCAAATAATTTTGACATAGAGGCCATAAACAGTAATAATACAAAAATGATGACTCAACCGTAGATTCGTTAGAAGTATGTAATTATGAAATTGCAAAATTTAAAAAATGTTAATGTAAAATTAAAATATAATTTACTTAATGTAGAGCTACTTTGTCGCGCAACACAACGTCAGCCGGGTCCGCTATATTAATTATAAATGCGAAAGTTACTCTGACTATTACCTCTTCACACTTAAACTGCTGTACCGATCAAGATGAAATTTGGCATTGAAATAGTTTGAGTCCCGGGGAAGGACATATTTTTTTGAAAACGACAAGTGTGAGTTGTTTTTTATATCATTGAGAAGTTGCCGTTGAAATCCTACACCGATAATCGAATTTAGGGCGGGTGGAACCGCGGGCAAATTTAACATGAAGATAATTTCAGTTAATAGGTTACTTGAAAAGGTCAAGATTGAGTCTGATTTTTTCTATGACTGAGGAGTTGCCGTTGAAATACTACACCGATAAACAAATTTAGGACGGGTGAAACCGCTGGCAAAAGCTAGTTATGTTAAGTATTTGTAGCTTTGCCTAGTTTGGGACCAGACACTGTTTTTGTTCAAAAATATTATGATAAATAGTTTTTTTTTATATACACTCCATGGTGTGAGTGTGACGGTCACCTTTCAAACACCAGCTGGGCCTACCTGTCCTGCCCGGACAGAGCACACTTGTTAAGCAAAATTTATTTCTATATATACGTAGGTATTTAAGAATATCAAATTCAAGTAGTTAAGCTTGAGACGGTACGTCTGCTCTGTATCCACTCAGCAAGAGCCTGGCCTTATGTGGGACAGAAAATATGTATTGATGCAACACTTTCTCAATTGATATGAAGTGGCACATATTTAAAATTTAATTTTAAGTAAATACTACTTTTATATATATATATATATATATATATATAGACTTCAAACTTCAAAAATGAAGAGCGTTTCTCATTTTTCGGGAAAAAAAATAGTTTCTTTCAAAATTTCGGAATATCTACGAGTACCCGCGTTTCAAATTGGTCGGATTTTTTTTTAGTTAATATAAAAAGTGTTAGAACGTTATCAATCAAAGAAGTGGGACGTAATCTTCACTAATTTCTTATAGAATTTTGCCAGACGCCCACAGGTTCACTTAGCGTAATTTTCAAGATATGAATGAGTCTATAAATCTTAATCTTCCCCTTCAATATACGCTCTCATATTTTCCTCTTAATATAGTTTGATATTATATAGTTCTTTACAAATCTGTAGCACAATTTTTGGGGTAAAATTTTGTAATCTCTTATCTAACATATCACGTTGATATACGTTTACGTTGAAATAAACTACCTTAAGTTAAACAAGTGTATGGATAATATGTAACTATTTAACATAATAGTTTATGTTCCTATTATCTGTGATTAATCCTTTAAGATAAAAAAGAAAATAAACTGTTTTGTTAATAGTACCACAAACTTTTATAAAGGTAATTTGTATTCCTATTATAATGTATTTGTTTTGTATGTACTAATGTACTAGTAGCGGCTAGATAGATCCGGTGGTTGGCTCTGAATGGATTTTTGTAAGGGGTGGACTCTGTACTGTGCAGCCGAGCAGAAAATCGTAGTCCCGTACACCAGGCGACAGGAGTGATGGCCCTGGCTTGAGCGCTCGGTTCGCGAGGAGACAACCTCTATAAAAAACTATTGGTGGGTGTGGGTTCCTGGCACTCTATGGGGCTTCAGAAGGCTGAGGTTTGGCGGGGCCTAACTCAGTAGCACTACAGGAAAGTTTCCGTAGGAGGGAGGGAGTCTCTCCAGGAGGAGAGGAAGTGGAGTTCGCTCCTTTTGTTCTCCCAAATCTAGGAAGAGTAATGATGGCGGTAGATCACTGCCCCGATTCTATGAGGGAGCCTAAGACTCTGGTGCGTGCCGACGCCTTGAGGGTTGCAGGAGAATGAAACCTGCACATGGCGCTTGGTGGACACCGCTGTGTCCAGTTTTAGCCATTAAGAGTCCCGTATAACCTTTGCGCCATACTTTAATATAAATATTTTAGAAAATAGCTCATTAAGCACCAGATTGCTTGCCTTATTTCAGTCTTTTAATTTAAATAATTTGTTTTGTGAACCAACTAGAATTGCTGTATCTAGTGCCACTTGTATCGACAATATATTTACTGACATAAAACCAATTCAAAAATCAATTATAAGCAATCTAGAGTCAGATCATTGTGGACAGTTAGTGGTTTTAGAAAGAAAGAATAGTATTACTAAAAAGGAAATTAAATTTATACCAATAACAACTAAACGGATTGAATCATTTAAATCTAACTTATTGCATAAACTTCCAGATTTGCTTTATAATGGCAACCCAAATGATACGTACAATACTGTTCTTGACACTATTACTACAGAGTATAATAAAATATTTACTGCAAAAAAGAAACTTATTTCCAGTCGCTTTAGTTTTCGTGAATGGGCTACCCCAGGTATTTATAAAAGTAGGCGTAAACTGTATGAATTATAACATATAATAATAGCCAAATATTTTGGGAATATTTAAAAACATACTCAAAAACCTTTAAAAAGGTCTGTCTTGATGCAAAATCAATTCACCTCAGACATAAAGTAAAAAATTCAACAAATAAAATAAAAACTACATGGAACATAATAAATAATGAAACTGGTAAAGCTAAGAATTCTTGTCAGGACTTTGAGTTGATTTGATGATACCAGTTTCAAAACAAATTCTGAGGTAGCAGTTGCCTTTGAACATTTTTTTAGCAATATTCCATTCAAAACAACTGAACATCTAAACTCAAGTCCAATTTTAGCAGAAAAATTAATAAAAACTAGTGTTACTGAATGTAAAGTTCCCTTTGTATTTAAACACATTAGTCCTACGGATATCATAAATACATTTAAAACATTAGAAATAAAGAACACCACAGACCTTTGGGGACTTTCTGTAAAAACTATAAAATCAATAATTCATGTTATAGCACAACCCTTAGCCATAATTTTTAATAATTGTGTCGATAGTGGCGTGTTTCCTGATGAGACGAAACTTAGCAAATTTATTCTTCTTTTTTAATCAGGTAGTTCAACAGATCCTAATAATTTTCGGCCTATTTCAATACTACCTGTACTCAGTAAAGTTTTTGAAAAAATCATACTTTGTCAAATGTTAAGCCATTTCTGTATTAATGACCTTCTTAGTAGTAAAGAGTTTGGCTTTATGAAAGGCCGTTCCACAACCGATGCAGGAGTGGCACTATTAAAAAATATATTTAATGCCTGGGAGGATTCGCAAGATGCTCTTGGAGTGTTTTGTGATTTATCGCTAATAATTTGTTACTTAATGAAAAAAACTATGTGTTAAATTTACATTACCAAATGTTAATCAGATATAGACATGTATTAATAATAATGGCGAGAAATTAGAACTTGTTAATTCAACAGTCTTTCTTGGCATAACGCTGGACTCCAAACTTCAATGGGGTCCTCATATTCATAACCTAGCCAATAAGACAATTGACCGATGTCGACACTGCAAAAATAGTATATTTTAGCTATTTCAATAGTTTAATGTCATATGGTATCCTTTTGTGGGGTAGCGCTGCTGATATAAATACAATATTTTTGTTACAAAAAAGGGCAATTCGTGCTATTTATAAATTAGGATTTAGGATATCTCTGAGGGATAGGTTTAGGGAAGTAAAAATTTTAACTTTAGCGTCGCAGTACATATATGAAAATCTTTTATGTGTACATAAAAATATCAAAGAAAAGTGACGTTCACAAAGTAATACTAGAAGTAAAAATAAGCTGTTGGTGCATGATACACGTCTACACAAAATAAGTAACTCTTTTATGGGGCAATGTATACACTTTTACAACAAAGTTCCCAATAATATTCAAAAGCTATGAACTTAAATCTTTTATCGAACAAGTACTTTGTAAAAAGCATACTACAATATTTCAGACTATGTAAATGATAAAAAATCTTGGGACTGAAGATGCTCAATTACAGGATGGGTAACCCAAATTAAAATGGAAATAATATAAAATTGTACAGGTTAAATTTTTTATTTAATATATTGATTGTATTTTTAGTTTTCATGATGATTTTTAAAAAAGTAAGTATCGAGTTTGTTTCCGGATTCTTCTCGGTAAAAATCAACAACAACCGGATTTCAAAAAATAGTATTTCATAACTTTGACGATTCAAAAATTATTGTAAAATCCTAATTTGAAAACCATTTTGACTTTGACTTTGATTTCCCGGCGAGAAAAAAAAGTACTTTCAACAAGTCAGTACCTCGATAGGTAACCGCTCAGTAGCACAAATTTTTTTGAGCACTTCCGTGCGTCATAGGCTTGATGGAAGGCTTGAAAACTTTGACAATGGGAGAGCCACTATGGCTTGACAAACGTCCATCAATTCTCAGTGGCCTAGCGCGGTGGATTATGGCCTAAGCCTCCTTTTCCAAGTAGAGCCCCGTGCCCTTGTAGAAGGGTGAATAACCATAACATTTAATAAAACTATGATAATTTAGTCACCTTAAAAGAACAGTAAACGGATTTGTCGCAAAACGTTTCTTAAACTATAGATTTAGTAAAGATATAAAAGTACCACTAATTCATGAAATAACATTTATTGAAGAGGAAAATATTGATATTATAAGTAATGCAATGTTATTTATTAATCTAAAAGAAAATAAAATTTACTTAAGACTAAAAAATTAAAAAGTTCTGATGCGAATCCCGACTGTACGAGAATGGTATCTTAATTAAAGTGCTAGTGACGTCCTGGATCCGCAAAAGCGCCGTCGAATCACTTTCTTCAAGAATCTCTCCATTTAAAATTTGTAATTTTTTCTACAGATTTATTTATTCATCAGTAGTGAAACGGTCTTCTAAACCTTAACTAGAAAACCTTTGCTTCCGAACGAATACGCTTCCGAAACTCAAACTACGAAAATGGACCGGTCTTCTTTAACGTGCGCAGTTGCAATATCCGAACTATGGATCCTGTAACAATGGATAGGATGATTATTTTTTTTATTTTTTATAATTTATTAATTCATACAAAAAGGCTTAATTACTAAACATAGTGTTCTGCCTATCTGCTGGGCAGTTTGTCGGCAGCAATTCTCTCTTATTACATTATCACGTAGAGACCGTGCAGATGACATATTAGGCGTACACTAAATATAAGGTAAGTACTAAGTATGTCTTATAACTATCTATATAGTTATATCTATGAATATAAATATGTATAAATATTTAAGAAAATACATATAAAAAAAGGACTAAATGGAGATAGACTTTCTAACATTGACACACCTTATTTTTATGAGCACAAATAGTTTAACTCTCAAAAAAAAAAATTCTTTAGTTAGGTATGTAAATAGGTACTTAAATATTATAATAACTTAAATTATTTCACTAAGTAAGTAACAAGATATAACCAATTAATACGAGTTTAGCATATTGACATCAACATGCACCGCGTAGAATTTGTTCTGTAATTTAATTGATATTATACAATCGAGTAGGTAGTACAAAATTTACTTGATCTAACTTTTCTCAGGAATCTTAGTCAATATCGTTTATCTTGGCATGAAACAAAAAAATGACTAAAACAAACCTACGTCTTATTAGTAATAGATGAATGAAGTTATACTTATGATCAATGGAGTTCAATGCTATATGCATTTACAAATAAACTTATTACTTATTTACTTACTCTATTTTCCAAATAATTACGAAATCAAGTTGCAATAGGTCCCCTTATTCCACACTCATCCATAGACTGTAGCAATCTGCCATGATCCAGGATATCAAAGGCTTTTTTAAAATCTACATATACAGCCACTACTAGGTTTTGCTTGTTAAGAATATTGTTTACCTCGTCCGCAAACAGTGTAAGCGCCCCGTGGTGGAATTTGATTTGGTCCGAAACCATTCTGGGTATCAGATATTATATTATTATTTTCAAAAAAATCTCACTAACTGTCCTACTATAATTTTTTCCGTTATTTTATGGAGGGTATTTAATATAGCTATTGGTCTATAGTTTGAATATTCAGAATGTGATCCTTGTTTGTATATGGGCCTAACGATTGATATTTTTAATTCTTCCGGATATAATCCTTGCTTTACACTTAAATTTATGAAATGCGCAATGACATGGGAAATTTTTTATTTTAATAATTTAAGCTCATTTAACCTTATACCGTCCGATCCCGGTGACTTGCCACAGTCTAATTTATTAATAACTTTTTCTAGATGTGTAACTTTTTGAAACCTGAAACTGACCTAAAAATTTTTTTTTATATTTATGCTTAATATTACTTATTTCATTAGTGAATGTGTCACAGAACCTATTGCCAATAGCTTGCTTCTTCCAAATCAGCTATTTATATTGCTCCATATTTTCCGTATATCTCCTTTACAGCTGCCTATTATTTCTTGTCTATTCTTTTTTTTAGCGATATTTATAAGTTTCTGAATTTTATTTCGGTAACTGGTATATTTGAGTCTGTGTTGATTATTTTTTGGTTTCAGTTTCCATTGCATAAAAAGAAAATCTCTGTACTCCATCATTTCCTGCAATTCATTTGTAATCCATTCTTTATTTTCGCAATTTTCTTTATAAGAGTTTGTATTTATTTCAGAAGACTTATAGATACCACCAAAAATATCATACAATTTATAATAAAGTTCTATAGGATCATGACATTTTAATAACTGTCGCCAGTCTTCATTTTGTCTGTATTTTTTCTCTTATCTGCTTATTATTGTAAGCACACCTGGGAGTTGTCTTATCGTTCACCCGTTCGTCAACAGTGATAGTTAGTCCCACTAGATAGTGATCGGCTACCGTGTACAGTCGTTGGCGATGCACCGGGTCCGAGCCTGCCATTCCGCACGAAAATATGATTGATGCAGAAGGCTCGTCTGCGCCCCGCCACCACTACTTCGCGAGTCACGTCTTCTATACCACATTGTAACCTACACTCTGATTACACGTGTAAGTAATTATTAGCTGTTGAGTTCAACTTTTCCGGAAGTATATTAATGTTGCAGTCCCCTATTAATATGATATTTTTGTTTTAGGTATGTTCCGTAGTTTTTGTTTAGTCTCCATGATAAAATTATTTATATTATGGTGTGGTGGTCTATATATAATAATGATCTCAGTTACATAATTGCAATCAATTACCTTTAGCCCATACATCATTTCAAATGATATGCCTTGTTCTTTTTCAGGTATAAATTTATTATTAATATACCATTATTCCCCCACCTTATATTATTAAGAGTTATATGATTTTTCCGTCATCCCTACGCAAAAGAACGCTAATTTATGCTACTTCCACATTTGAAAGTAAAATCCATACGAATAACTAAATCCATTTCTTTTTGTTGACTGGGAACCAGTTAGCTCAGCGTTCAGGACTTGCGACCTGAAAGTAGGTTTAGGGGGCACCCCCTTACGATGAACATCAACGCTCACCTACACTAGCTAACCAGCCAAAATAGTAAAACCCTACTAACAGCGCTAAGGATGGAGATGGATTACACATAGTAATTACTGTATCTCTTGGCAGACCTAGTTCTTTAGTGGGCTATATAATTATTATGGCTGGTATAATCTTAGTTCCCACTTCCACTTTTATTGAAGGTTTTGCTGTAGGTAGCTAAAAATGTCCTCGAACAAAATCTATTAATATATTCCTTCCTATTACGGTAATTGAAATTTCTTTCTACCATAAATTTCTATCTGACAGAAAAGGCGAACCCGTCATTACGATGTTTTAACATTAAGTTAGATATTTTTAAAACACAACTTAAGGAATTTCACAACGAACACACAATATTTTCACTGTAACTTCTAATATAAAAGTATTTACTTACCAGTAATGGTGGTACTATCTGGCTGTAGTTTAACCCCACGTGGTAGCGTTTAGTGACACAAGCGTAGACTATGATTTCCTCCTTTACGTGCAGCGTTTCGACAATTTAAACGACGGAAATTGAATGTTCTGTATGTATGGGACCACGCACTTTTATCACCACTAACCCCACTCTAACAACCTTATCACCCCACATTTCAAACCCCTCCATCCTATATTTTACTCCGGACGGATGTCCGGCCTTAATTAATTTTAACAAAGAAAAAAGAATATCTTTTAAGTATAATTCTAGTTATGTTGGTTGGGGTACTATTATAGAGTCCTAGATTAATATGAACGGTCTAGTTAAAACGGCCTAATTATCCTAAACTAATAGAATAATAATATTATGTTCTAAATGTTCGTAAAGCTTTAACAAACCCCGGGTAATTTCAAATAAACTAATACGTCATATCATTATATAGAATACGTGAAAACCAAGACAACTACCCTTTATTATTGTTAGAATATTTATTGTATGAGGCAACCCTAATGGTTGTTAAACGACTCACTTAGGTAAGTTTCGCGGGTGTTTTCAATATTATAAAAGTTCTAAGTAACTTAAACTTTCGCGGTTATATTCAACATTATAAAACTCCTAATCAGCGCTCGTCTTAAAACTACCACCAATCACATACGTTCAAACAAACCATCAATCAACGCTTTTAAAACTTTCTCCAATCAACTTTAGTTCCAATCAAACACCCAATTATAGTTAGCTTTAAACCATTTATTCTCGTGCCTCAGGTTCAAAATTTTACACAACTTTATTTTGTCTGAGTCCGAATTCATAAATCGGAAGTTAGATTACTACCTACATTTAACAATTAATTCCGTGTTGATGTCTATGAATCGTAAGTTCATAACTTAATATTTTACATTTTAGTCATTTGTACTTATATTTTGTTAGCTTTAAACCTTTCATAAAATAAATCATAACTTCTCATCTAATGTATAAAATTACCGAACTTGAATATTTGAACGCGCCATTCTAATTTAAATATGTATTTTGCTATAGGTAGTACGTTCATTGAGAATTATTTACTAATGAAAATCTTCGCGCTAAAACTTGAATAAAAACAAACATTGTATTACAAAAATATTAAGGCATAATTATGGTATCGTCACAGTACATACATATTTCCTTCTTTTTTTAGGTTTATTATTGTTAAGCATATAACATCTAGGTTTTTTAGACATTTTTTTAACATAACCAATAGTTCACCGAAATGTTGAGAGCACACATTGATTTGAATTATTCGTAAATTTCTGTTTTGTCTGTTTATATATTCGTGCCATTGGTTTAAGTCATTGAATTGTGTATAGGTAAAATTCTGAACTTATTGACGTGTTTTGCATTTATAAATATGTAAAGAAAAAAAAAAAATTGTACGTGCTATAGAATGAACACTTTATTTTTCTTTTTCCGGTATATAATTATTGATGTCACATTCATGACGAATTTGATATATTTTCTTATTATTGTCGTCTTTTTTTATCAAAATGCGTCCGTCTTGTATCCAAATATATTTATAATACTCTTTTAATTTGAGTTTTACAGTCCAAAAAAGAAAGCTCTGGTGAATCAGGTGCTCATTAATGTAAATTCGGGTAATATTATTATTATTATAAATTTAATGCACCGTAATGGGTTCTTTGCGAAATTACAACCATTCCCTTCGCGCAGAGCTTGTTTTTAATTTGATAACTATCCTTGATCGAGTGTTACTTTCTCCGCCCACTCTCCATGCATTTTCTATTTCACTGGTACTTAATTTTAAGTGGTTTGCAATCCTTTTAACCTGCTCTGTCACACTTTCTGCCAGTTCCACTTCCAGCTTTATGACATTCACCACTTCTATATTCATATTTAATTCCTTTTGTTCAAGGTTTCCTATTCGTCCTTCTAGGGCCTTATTATATCTCGAGAAAAATATTTCTTTGTATAATGTCCTTCATTGTAGACGCTTCTTATTTGTATCCGTGTAGTTCTCTTTAAACTTTTCTATATCATGATATTTTGAGGTTAGCAGTTCCAATGATTTCTCAAGTTCAGTTCTAGAAACGTCACGAAAAAGGTATTTTGCCAAATGACGCGTTTAATCCCGTTTTATTATTTTTAAATCGATTATCATGTTCTTCATTCATTTTCCTCATTTCTTCTCTAAAGGAAAGTAATTGAGTTTCATTGAGAGTTTAAGTTGAGCAGCAAGTTGTATAACAAACCGGTTCGACTTTAGCACTTGAGTCGCTGTCTAACTTCGTTTTTTCTTAGGCCGTCTCACGTTGAGGCAATCCGGTGTCGGAATTTGCTTATTTTTCATGTCCCCAACGTTTGAATCCGAACCATAATCTTTGTTTTTGCTAGGTGTCCGCTGCATATTTGGCATTGTAAGTGGGTACTTCTCATAAAAATAACTCGGTTATTCGTACTTCATTCACTCCTATCACAATTTAAGTACACAATCCAAGTGATAACACTTTGTACCTACTAATTGTTTCACTAATTACGACTCATACAATAACAGCTATGCTACAACATTTTGTTTTTCTTTCGCACATTGCTCGCGTAGAAAAAATAAAATAACATATAATCAACTGACACGTCCGCACGCCAATGCGATCTACGAGCATTGTACTGACCAATGTAATGTCTGTTTCCCTGTCTTTTGTTTACATAAGCATTTAGGTTTTGGAACAAGCAGGCGGAACATTGGCGGATAAAAACACAAAAATGCAATGAAATAATGAAATGAAAAAAAAAATTAAATTCAATTGCATCACTTAGAAAGAAAGTAAAGTTAACGTTTATATGAAATAAAAACAAGAAAAATATATATAGTGAATGTGGGCAAACGGCTGCCTTTTTAAGTGAAAAGGGGAAGGAAGATAATGAGTGGGTTTTATGGCATTTTGACATAGAGAATTCATTCTTGTAGTTTAGAACGTCCATTTATCGCGTACAGTGCGGTTTCAAAGAAACTACCTCCCGCGAATACTTGGGTTGTAGAATGTGCTCCCTGCAAAGCTTTTCTCTGAGGACGAAGAAAGAAGTTATTAGATTTTTGAAGGGTCGGCAAAGCGCGAGTGATGCCCCAGGTGTTGCAAGTCCCGAGGCTGCTGTGACTGTTTACCATCAGCCGGATCGGAAGTTTATTCGCCAAAAAAATGTAGGTATTTTTGGTAGAATTGGTGTATCGTATGATATAATATTACACAGATATTTAAATAAAATTAATAAAGAATATTTTCATATAAAATAATAAATAATGTAATAAATTAATTAGTAAATATTAAAATTAATTACATCTATAAACTATATATTTTGAACATCAATCAATAATTATTAACAGTCTAACCACTACCTATGTATGGCATCACCAGCCTTGCAAACACTGTTATCTCAGCAGAGCCGTCACCCTGACGTACACGTCAAGTGCCAGAATGTGATGTGTGGTTAGCAGACGTGTCACCACCATGGCGCGGCGGCACGCTACTTGAGGACGATTAAGCACACGCCACGTGTAAACATACCAGTTTAAACTATTTCAAACGCTTAGAATCTGCCTCTAGCAGATTATCCTACTATCCTAAGCTACTTTTTATCTCCAAAAATTTAAAAGTTCCCGCGGATATAAATATAGCCACTAGATGGATCGAGAACCGCTGAACCGTTTTAAATGAAATTTGGTATGGAGATAGTTTGAGTTCCGGGGAAGGACATAGGCTATTTTTCATCCCGGAAAATTCAAAAGTTCTTATGGGAATAACTATAACGTTTGTTTCTCAATCCTGTCGCAACGGAGCATCCAATTGAGCTGCTATTTTGCACAGAGATAGTAACAGAACATTTTGAAGAGAGATAGTTTTTTATCTTGGATAATTCAAAAGTTCCTACAGGAGTAACTATAGGCGAATTCCACGAACGAACCATAGCTGTAAATAAAGCTTGCTATAACAAACTTCTTTAGTATAATAAAGGAGCTGCCATAAGAATTCCACGCCGATAACTGGCAAAAGCTAGTAAATATTATAATTTCGAAAGTTACTGTATCTGTCTGTATGACTGTCAGTTACCTCTTCACGTTTTAAACCCTTGTCCCGATTAAGGTGAAATTTGACATGAAGATAGTTTGAGTACCGGGGAAGGACATCTAGGCTACTTGAAATCGTCAACTGTGAGTCGTTTTTTTTCTATAATTAAGGAGTTGCCGTTAAAATCCTACACCGAAAACCAAATTTAGGGCGGGCAACGCGGATTTATTATTCTGTCATTCAGGTTCACGCCACTTAGTCTGTATCTTAATGCTCTCATTTCCACATTATCTTTTGTATGCCATATCCTTCATTGGCTTTATATCATTACCACTGACAGCATCATTATTTCTGCTAATGTAGTTTTCTAAATAATAATATATGTAAATAATAATAATAAAAAATAATAATTTGATTAAATGTTACGGAAATACGTAACTTCTACGAGAATTCATTAAAAACAAATTTTAAAACCAGCAATTACTAATCTTATAAAAATGTGTTTCCACATCCTGTAGATAGTTGTGGTAAGAACGTTGTTTATTTTTTCTTTCCTTCAGAAAATAAAGTCACTTGGACTTCGGAAAAACTGATTTTTTGCTGATGAATTCCCTGCCGATGGCGAGCGGTGCGATTGTAGAAAGTAGCCGTGGGCATCATTTTGAGCAATTCCTCAGAACACATCCCATTGTACAAGAGGTAGAACACATACAGGGATGCATATTCTCTCCTCAGAGTTAAGGGCTCGATACGGCAAGTGAGTTTGGGATCGTCGACTATTCTCACAGCCCGTCGTTGAACCGATCACTTTAGTTCTGCTTGACATAGGGTGTGCCAATCGCCGCAATGTTTATGACAGCAGTGTATTTAGGCTAAGATGGCTGTATATATGCCTCATAATTCATAAAAACCAGCTCTACAGTAATAAGCAGTACAGAAGAAAATATATGCCAACTCTAGACAAACTATAATTATGTCCAGACTTGACATGTGTAAAAACAAGATTGTCAAAGAACTGACTAAATTTTCTCTAATTCTTTCTTTTCTAAATCTGGTCTGCCATAAACGTTATTATTATTGCTGAACGAAGTAAGTCAGGATTGAACGCGGGGTACCTACTTGTGGTTTTTTTGAGGAGAAAAGACCAAACATATCAACTGGAGTTCAAACATATACCTACTTCTTATGTATATTCTAAGCAGAATCTGATGTTAATTCTGATATTTAAATTTTGATGGTTAAAAGTTAGAGTTTATAGGGATTCAACTTGTCCTCGCATAAAATTTGCCTTTTTTCTCTTAAATTATTCTATTATAAGATGTAAGTATTAGATTATACTGTTCTAGTTCAACTATGTACATATAAAGTTGCAACACATATTCTTGAAAAGTACACGGCTTCCTATGATCACACAATTATTATGGGTGATTTGAATACTTGCTTGATAAAAAATGATAATCGCACAACCCAACCCAATATTACGATCAATTGTTAATGCCTGTAACATGCAAATCCTACCTTTAAATGCTACTCACTTTTTTCCGAACTGCGTTCCATCGCTACTAGATCTTATTATAGTTTCCTCTCCTAAATTTGTCTTCAAACATGGACAAGATTCTGCAGATGCTTTTCCTGTCATGATTTTATCGTTCTGTCTTCCTCCAAAAGCAAAACCGAGAATACTCCTTCAGCGCAATTTTGACGGCATCGCTAGTGCAAGTCTTCATAAGGATGCTTCTAGCATAGACTGGTCTACAGTTTTTACGACGGATGATGTTGATCAAGAAGTTGAGTTATTTAATTCACAATTAATTAAGCTTTAAGATAAACATGCCTCTATTAGGCCTGTTCAAATTAACATCTTCCAGCGCCATGGCTATCTGACGAGATTAAATAACTATAGGCAAAAAAGTGTAGAGCTAAAGCCAAATTTAAGTTAAATTATTCAGAAGATAATCTTGAAAAGTATAGGAACATACGAATATCCATAAACGAGAATCCAGGCAAAGTGTGGAAATTTCTAAAGTTATTAGGAGTTGGGAAGTCACGGCAAGACTCCATTCCTTGTAATTTCAATATTGATTTACTCAATCAACACTTCAATACCTCCTCTGCTTTTGATAGTAGAAAAAAAAGGTTATCCCTTAGCTAATCTGTCAAATAAAGCAACTCCTGACTTATCTCCTTTTGTTTTTTATCAATTCACTGATTGTGATGTTAAGAAGGGCATAAACTCCATTGCTTCGAATGCCGTTGGAAGTGACTGTATTGGTCGTAACATGATCCTTCCAATCCTTGACATAATAGCTCCAACTCAATTTCATAGCACGTGGAAAGACGTTCAAGTAATACCTTTACCGAAAAAGAAAATCCTTCGTCTTTCTCTGATTATCGACCCATATAAATACTTTCTTACCTTTCAAAAGTCCTCGAGCGCCTAGTGCGCCAGCAGCTGAGCCTGTTCCTTACAAAAAATACCCTTTTTAATCCTTTACAGTCTGGATTTAGATCTGGTCATAGTACGGTCACTGCTTTAACTAAAATTACTGATGACATTCGGCTTGGTATGGAAAATAAGCAATTGACAATACTTTCTTTACTAGACTTCAATAATGCTTTTAATACTGTCGATTTTGACATTTTGCTTTGTTTATTACACTCTCTTAACATATCTCCAACAGCGATTGATTGGTTTCATAGTTACTTGCATGGTCGCCGACAGCGCATTCGGGTCGGCGAAAATCTGTTGGTCTAATGCAACATTGACTCCGGTGTACCGCAAGGTGGCATATTGTCTCCACTCCTATTTGCTATTTTCATTGATACTATTACTCATACTCTATTTTCTCTCTATCACCTCTATGCTGATGACCTCCAGATTTATGTTCAAGCTTCTTTTGATAATATTAATGTAGCCTACTGTACCTACCTACCTGTAGTAAAATTAATTGTGATCTTGGTAATATTGTTAATTGGTGTAAATATTATGGTTTACAAATAAATCCTAGTAAGACTCAGGTCATCATATCAGGAAGTCCTAAATTTATCAATAAAGTTGATTTCTCATTACTTCCACCAATTTTACTTGACGGTAGTCACATACCTTATAGTAAAACAGGTAAAAGCTTAGGTATTATTCTTGACTGTACTCTTTCTTGGAGATCACAAATCCAGGAAGTTAGTAAAAAGTTATTTGCAGCTGTGAGTTCTATAAGATGCTTACGCAATTTCCTTCCGATTGCCACTAAAAATTGCACTTGCTCACTCTATTATTTTTCCTATTCTCGATTATGCGGACGCTAGCTATACAAATCTCTCTGAGGACTAACTATAATATATATATATATATATATATATATATATATATATATATATATATATATATATATATATATATATATATATATATATATATATATATTAGTTGGTCCTCATTGTTTTTGTATTGTATGTATTCTTATGTAAAGGAAGTTAATATGCTAGCGAACGTTTTTCACGCAGCAAATACTTCGCAGTGGTTTTATGAAAATATAATAGATGGTGTCAGTGCGTTTTTAAATAAAAACAATTGGAATTTAGAGTTTGTCAGTATTTTTATATATTGATTGACATTCCAGTGAAAATTATAGATCGGACAAGTCTATATAAATTTGGATGGTTGATTCCTGTCTCTATCAGGGAGCCCTAGAATTTGTAGAATGGCCTAATATTGCCAGTAGACGTAGGATAAGATACTCCAGTATCCAAAATGCACTAAGCATCGCCACCATTGCGATTAAATGTAGATATTACCCAATGTATCGACACGACGACCCGAGGCCTATTGAAGGATGGCCTAATGAAAGAAGACGTACTGCAGATAAGTTTAAAATTGTATAATAAATCTCCTAGGTAGTAGATGAGTCTAAAGGATTTATACTCTTGTGGCGATTTAAAAGAACATCTGAATACACAAAAGAACTCTTTTAGCATCTATTAGCAGAGATCCCGATACCTAATAAGAAATAGGTAGAAGCAGCTGCTTTACGCCCCCGCACGCTGCAGTACTGTATCAAATATATATATGGCATTTATTTATTTATGTACATAAATAATATACATGTATAATAATTTGCTGTGCATGCAATTCACCATCTACCAAGCACGAAATTTATTTATTATCTGTAAGAACAGGGTAGTCTGGAAGAAATCGCTAAATAGCGATAAGACCGCCTGAATTGTTACCTAATTTAAATATTTACTTTTGTTAATTACTTTTTAAATACTGGTGATCAATAAAGAGTTATCTATCTATATTTATATTAAAATCAACCCTACAGACAAATAAAAAAGAAACTCCGAAAGTTTTAAAATATTTTTAGTCTTCTTACAAATTTTCCTGTTATCGTGGAGCTAGATTGTCTCAACTGTGGCTTCAACGTTTACATGATGATAAAGTTTTCGTTGACTTGTTTTATGTTGTCTAAAGTCCATTTTCAAGTCTGCAAAAATCGTCATCTCTGATATATCAGGGTGTGTTTACAAAATCTCTGACTACTTCTGAAATCTTAGTAAGATTTTTGAATGACCTACTGTTTGTGGTAGAACCCTAAAATTAAAAAAAGGTTGGTAAAGTAAATTATTTCAAATGCAAAAGTTCACACAATTTCAATGTGATGACTGTAGTTTCAATTTTTGACCACCGAGTCGGAAATATTTGTATATATGCACGGTTTTTATCCCCAGAAGGGGATTACCAGTGCCTGGATACACAACTACATCATAATGTGATGGACAGGCTCTTTTCAAAAACCACTTTAATCCTGCGTGACAGGTGAGCATATCGCCGTCACAATACTACCGATGTACTGTATCCGGACTAAGATGGCTTTATATATGTCAACACGCCGTAAACTGCTAACTTTATAATAATTAAAGACCAGGGACAAAATAATATACCCACTAGCCTGGTTCTGACAAGCGATCAGTAAATCAGGGTTGAGGGATAGTCAAAATAGCAGCCTACAGAATATCTTCGTATGACTTTTTTTATTTCTTTGTTCCTTAATATTATAGGCTCTATACAGGTAAGGTTGCTGCTTTACAAGTCGCAAGTTTGGCCCTATATGGAGTACTGCTGCCATCTCTGGGCGGGCCAACTTGGCCTCTTTGTCTCAGTTCAACGACGGGCTATAGACTTTGCCTCCGTGTGTGTGTTCTTCCGCTTGCACATTGGGATGTGTTCTAAGGATTTGTTCAAAATTATGCACACGGCTACTTTCTACTATTGTACCGCTCGCCATCGGTAGGGAATTTACTCTCGTTGCGTACATTGCGGTTTTAGAGAAACTTCCTCTCGCTACCGCGTTGGGTTGTGGAACGAGCTCCTTGGTAAGGTTTTCTGTAAGGACTACAGTATGGGTTCTTCAAGAAAGAAGTTATTGGATTTTTGAAGGGTCGGCAACGCGCGATGCTACCCCTGGTATTGCAAGTGTCTTAATTACCACCTTAGTGGAATAAAAAAAAAGGTAAAATACGAAATAAAATGTGACAACAAGCAGTAAAATGCATTGTTCAGTTTCATATTTGCTCTACCGCAATACTAGAACTTGTAAGGAAAGCTCTGAATGCGCTAGTTTTATCTCGTCGTTAAAAAGGCACGTCGGATGCATCTTATTGCATGTTTATGCCTGTTGCATGTTGAATGCGTATTGTTCTAATTTTATATGGAATTTTATCCATTAAAAGTTTTATTAATGAATAAATAAATTAAAACTTTTGGAGTGGAGAGCATTAGTTCTTAGGACCAGAGGTTCATCTAGGTATATACTAACATTTTAAACAGGTAAGATTTGTTTGTTGGTTATACTAATATTATAAAGAGGTAAGATTGGTTTGTTTGTTAAACTTATATTATAAATAGGTAAGACTTATTTGTTATACTTATAATATAAAGAACTAAGATTTATTTGTTTGTCATACTAATATTATAAAGAGTTAAGATTTGTTTGTTTGTTATACTTATATTATAAACTAGCTGCTGCCCGCGACGTGTCCGCGTGAACGCTTTACTATAACATCACTTTTTGTGAATGAAACCATAGCGCGATCTTACTCGACGCCAACGCCATCTTCAAAGTTATGACTTTACACGATTTTTTAACATAAAATAAATGTCTATGTGTGAGTAGAATAATTAATAATTAAAAAGCAAGTCAAATATGCGTCGTTAGATTACACGTTGTTACAAATGAAGAAATAAAGGTTCACTGCTCGTTCCCCGTAGGTGATAGCGTGATAATATGTAGCCTATATGTTGACCCGACTTCTTAATAACAATTCGTGCCAAATCTGAAGTAAATCCATGCAGTACTTTTTGAGTTTATCCCGAACATACATACAGACAAACTGACAAACAGACAACAATTCTAAAAACTATATTTTTGGCTTCGGTATCGATTGTAGATCACACCCCAAGAATTCTTTAAAAAAAATATTCAATGTAAAGTTTTGACTTTCCTATCATTTTATTATATGTATAGATTGGTAAGATTTGTTTGTTTGTTATACTTATATTATAAATTGGTAAGATTTGTTTGTTTGTTATACTAATATTATGAAGAGGTAAGATTTTTTTGTTATACTTATATTATGAAGAGGTAAAATTCGTTTGTTTGTTATACTAATATTAAAAAGAGGTAAAACTTTTTTGTTTGTTATACTAATATTATGAAGAGGTATGATTCGTTTGTTATACTAATACAATAAAGAGGTTAGATTTTTTATTTGTTAAACTAATATTATGAAGGGATAAGATTTGTTTGTTTGTTATACTAATATTATTCAGAGGTTTCAGGTCACTATTTTACACTTAACACTTCTGCACGTTTGTAACAGTGCATACAATTGACTTAATTTTTGGCACTGAGAGACAGAGAAGGACAAAGGTAAATTTTGTTCCGATAGAGTTCCCACGGGGATCATTTTTTTGCGGGTAATAACACAATGCTCTAATTATTACGTTGCAACCGTGCTTTGAGGCGCTTGATTCTTTGCACAGACATTGGAGAGACAAATAAATAAAAAATAATTTAAATCCCAGTTAATTAATGGGTAGGAATCTCACAGTGACGATGACCAAATTCAGCAGGGGAAAAGTTTGGGAACTAGCTAGTAGTTAGTTAGTAGTAGTAGTACTAATAGTAATCTCTACTTTACACAATCGGAGAGCTAGCGGGTACCAAGATCAGTAAATAAGCATTGCATTTAGATTAGGACAAAATTTTTATTTATAGATTTTTATAGTTGTATCAAATGTATTTAACATTTCGAACTTCGGATTTTAGAGTTTCAAGGTCATATGATGCGCATGCACACTGAGTCACATAAGTATTTACAACATGGTTTATATCTATATTAATTATTACAATTATTCACGTATTATTTTACTCTTAGCCAATCTCTGTTCCTGGTTAAAATGAAAACTAATCAGTGAACACGAGCAAACACTGGCGCGGTATGGGACCATTAGGTGTATACGAGATTCCAATCTGCGCAAGGTAATTACTTTGAAACCCTAAGATTCGTAGTTCAAACACTTTTATTATTTTAACTAGTATTTTATTGTAATGTTGTATTTTTACACGTAGTAGTACCAGTACCTATACTGTTTATTTTTTATTTTAGGATTATATACTCTATCTTGATTGTTTTCTGTTGTTAAGTTAATTTTAGTAATTATTGATATGTGATTATAATATAAGATAAAATAAAAGTTTTATTATTGTAGATGAAGTAAATATGAGCTTTTTACAACCAAAATATTAAGGCTAAATAGGTACCTAAATCTTGTAACTTCGCGTCGCCGTTGGTGTACACATATACCTATCGTAGAAACTTTTTTATCTGTAAATAACGTGTTTATTTACAGATATATAAGAAGGGAAATTCTGAAAACATACTAATGGTTAATAAAGATCATATTTGTTAAAGTTCTGGCATGATATTATGAACACCATAAGGTACCCATTTGTAAGAAAAAAGTAGCAGCGACGTACAAACACATAAATGTTTAGGTATATTATAAAGGAATTACCGTTTAAGTTATGGGAGTTTTCAGACATCCATTTCTAGTTCTTTGAACTTCTACAAGGTTTCAAATATAGAGACCGTAGAATCGTTTTTACGTATGACATGTTATGTCATGCCATACTACTGCAATTTTCTCCTTTGCGTGGTGTGAAAAGATTCTTCTCATAGTTATTTTCAACAACACTAAACTAATTATTTTAATAATAATATTATCCTAACCTACAACTAAAGTTCCTCCAAGACCGTTTAGTACAACGGTTTTTTCGTCGATACTACTACCTTGAAGGCTGCCCTTCTTAATCGCTCTCTTGGCCGTTGTGCTTCCTCTCTTGAGTGACGTCCGCACTGAAGAGGAATCTGGGAGTCTCTCTATACTCCAAATCCTCGGCCTGAGCGGCATAGCACCATGCCTGCGCAGCAAGTCCCTGTGCTAACCTTACACACCACACGTCATTAGGCTCCCTAAGAATCAGTCCCGTCCGCATAAGCCTACTCTGGCGGCGGATACCTACTGGATGTGGACGTCGTGGGAGACATCATCGATCCGGCTTTAGGCCGAAGAATCCGATTGTAATTTCTGTCCTAATATATAATTGCAAACCTTCTACCTAGAAATCTGTGTCTGCCTACACAGCTTCGGTTTTATCTCTTTCTGTATATTGTATTTATATTGTTAAATAAATAGCTCTAATTTCTATACATTAAGGGTTACGAATCACCTTATGTGATTAGGTTACTAATAACCATTAAATATTGTTTATATAACTTTGAACAAGTATACATTATAACTTTCCTTGACCTTGAAAAGTGATTTTATATACTTGCCTCTGAACCCACTCTACTTGAATCTCTCTCTCTGGAGCACCTAGCCGGTGCATCGGTAACAAAATCTCGTTTTGTTATAATATATATGCATATACTTATGTATCCATCTATATTCATATACCTATACGTAGATAGTAGCTATAACTAATAGTGTAGATAAAAACTAATTAAACTTTAATTAAAGTTTATCTAACCAATTTATTCTAATTTTAATGATGGTAAGCGGTCAGCGTAGCCTATGGACGCTTGCAACACCTGGGGCATCATTCGCGCGTTACCGAACCTTCAAAAATCTAATAACTTCTTGCTTGAAGAACCTCGTAATATAGTCATTCCTCAATCCAAGCATTCGTGAGAGGAAGTTTTTCCTTTCCGATTCTCTAAGTGTGAGAATGAATTTTATGCCGTTGGCGAGCGGTGCGATGGCAGCCGTGGGTATCATTTCAAACAACTGTTCAGAACACAAAGTCTCTCCTCAGACTTAAGGACTCGTACGGCAAGTAAGATTGGGATCGTCGACAATTCTCACAGCCCGTGAAACATATATAATTGTTTGCAATCGAAGGCGTCTAGACGCAGCAATCGTGAGGTGAGGTTCGCGGCGAGTCAGTGACAGACCACTATTTGCCAGTCGGGTGCTGTCTAGCCAGTCATGCATTATGCCGCGGCGCAATGACTGTCTCGACGTGGTCGGGTTTTTATTATTATTTTTCTTTTCAACGAGCAAACAAATATTAAAATTTCCAAACATAAAGAAAAAATATTTAAATGTCTAAAAACATTTTTATAGCGTTTTTATGTAACTTTGCTAAATACTTAAAATAACGTAAAGCTCATAAAGAAACTTCGACGTTTATAGCACGAGCCTCGAATACATAAACTGCTTTCTTCGTGAACTTTGAATTTACCGAAGGATCATTTATTATCCCTGTCATATTTTAACATTAAAGTATTTTTATGTTACTTATTTACCTACGTGTTGGAATAAGAAAATGATTTTGCGTAGCTTTTTTTATCAGTATATCTACCTGATATTTATTATATCCAAATTTTTTAACAGTGCAATAAACTTTTCTGATCTCCTGACCTTGTGTGTGTCGCTAGTGTCGTTGAAAGTTCACACCATTTCAATATGGCAACTGCAGTTTTGATTTTTGCCGGTTCAGAAAAGTTTGTTGTACTATAAATATGCTCTCTAGATTTCTAGATTTTCACGTCAATGGAAATAAAAAAGATGGAGGCATTCGACCGATAGCGATTGCTTGTACTTTTCGATGTTTAACATCTAAACTCGCTTGCAAGCACATTGTTTCCACCTTAAGATCCAAATTTCAACCAAAGCAACTAGGGTTTGGCAGCAGATGCGGATGCGAAGCAGCAGTTCATTCAGTTCGCACTTTTGCACAATAGAACGAAATGGATTTACTGCTCAAAGTCGATGTCAGGAATGCATTCAATTCAATGGACAGGGTAACCTTGCTGAACGAAGTCCTTAAACACAATCCTGAAATTTATTTATATGTCTGGCAAAGCTATAGCTCCCCTTCAAATTTAATTTATGAAAACATATTAATATCTTCAGAAACTAGAGTTCAGCAGGGTGACCCTTTAGGCCCAGCTTTATTTAGTTTAGCCATTCACCCAATTATTTCATCTTTAAATTCGAAACTAAATGTTTAGTATCTTGACGATGGAACCTTAGCGGGAAAGCTTGATACAGTTTTTGACGATTTGTCTAATTTAATTCAAAAGTTTAAAGCCATTGGTTTAGAGCTCAATTTTGAAAAAAGTGAAATTTATATACCCGAAATTCAGACATCTTCATCTGCTATTCAAAAAATTTCAGAAATTGCTCCTAATATATCCGTTAGAAACAAAGACAATCTTTCACTGCTATATAGGGGCTCCGTTATTTCAAGATGCTATAAAACCAATTTTAGATACAAAACTAAAAGATTTTGAGAAACATTCTGTCAAACTTGCAACTCTAAATTCCCATATTGCATTTACGATTTTAAAACACTATAGGGGCTCCGTTATTTCAAGATGCTATAAAACCAATTTTAGATACAAAACTAAAAGATTTTGAGAAACATTCTGTCAAACTTGCAACTCTAAATTCCCATATCGCATTTACGATTTTAAAACACTGCCTTTTCGTTCCAAAATTAACTTACCTTCTCCGTTGTAGCCCCGTATGGATTTTTTCAGATTTTCTTAAGATTATGGATGCTAGCCTTAAGTCAGCAGTGGAAAAAATACTAAATTTATCTTTAAGTGAAAATTCATGGGATCAAGCTGCAAATCCTGTAAATTTTGGAGGCTTAGGCATCCGTAAAATTTCGGGTATTGCTCTTCCAGCTTTTCTGTCTTCCGTACACAGTGTTGACAATCTTTGCCAATCAATCATGGCAGACTTGAAAACTGAGATTGTAGGCACTGCGGAAGCTTTGGAAGCCTGGAGAAGTCTCTGTGCTAGTCGGGATATTCCAATGGAAAAGAAAACGCAAAAACTTTGGGATATTCCGCTGATTCAGATGACTTTTAATAATTCGGTTCAAAATTTAACGAATGATCGCGACAAAGCGCGCCTTTTGGCAGTTTCTGAAAAGGAATCTGGTCATTGGCTTTATTGTTTTCCTTCTTCAATTCTGGGAACTTTATTAGACAACGAGAGTTTTCGAATTGCTGTTGGTATACGAATCGGGGCCATAATTTGCCATCCACACATATGTCCGTGTGGTGAAAACGTTGATGGCCTTTGACTTCATGGACTGTTCTGTATCAAAAGCGCAGGTAGACCCTCCAGGCATAGTTCAATTAACGATATAATCAAGAGGTCTCTTTCCACCATCAATATACCTTCTTTTTTAGAACCTCATGGCATAAATCTTGATGACGGAAAAACACCGGACGGTTTATCGTTGATTCCCTGGGAGAAGGGGCGGGCCTTAATATGGGACGCAACTTGCGTCGATACCCTAGCTCCGTCTCACCTCCCTAGGACTAAACTTAAATCTGGAGGGGCAGCCTAACTCATTACTAGGAAACTATGAGTTTGTGCCGTTTGCAGTTGAGACTCTGGGTCCATGGGGTTCAAGTGCTAAAACTTTCTTAAAGTCAATACTACCTCGACTTATCGGAATCAGCGGTGACAGGAATGCAGGCTGCTATTTTGCTCAAAGGATTAGCTTAGCCGTCCAAAGAGGAAACGCAGCCTGCGTTCTTGCCACAATACCACGCGGACAAGGTTTATTTGATTGTTTTTAAGTTAGTTTTATTATAGTTTGTTATTTTTTGTGCGTAATTAGCTACAATTATAAAATCAATAAATATATCTGTTTGCTAACTTATATTATGGAAATCTAAAGCATACTATGTAACTATAAAATTCTTCCAGTAAAAGAGTGCGTAGTTCAAAATCCAGAGCATAACATAGAACATTCTCTTCAGAGTGAGAGGGGGATGTAAGGGGGTGTTCATCGAAAATTCGACTTTAAAGCTTTTTTTTGCATTTTTCTACTGTAAAACTTATAACAATGTCTGAATATGTTTATGTGGGTTATATGTATGTTAAGCTAAGCTGACAGTTTTCCAAGATTAGTAAGATGTGATAAATAACTCTATAACACAAAAGTGCTTTATAACAATTTATTTTAAAGAATCCACTATGAAGCCGAATGGCAGATGAAATTTTCCGTGTGGCCACCTCGGAGAATAACAGTCGCTCTCACGACAGAAGCAATTTAAATTAGAACATAAACCATGTCGAGGGTTGGAAATAGTGAGGATGAGAGAATGATTCTGTGAAATCTCTGTAAATAATTTATTAAATTATGAAAAAAAAAATTAAAAACTTTTTGTTATTTTAGGGATCCTTACCCAAAGGGACCATGTTACTAAGCCTTCCCTGTCTGTGCGGCCTTAAAAGGCCTTTATTTTTCAAGCCGTAATAACCATTATGGCGAATTTCTCGACATTTAAGAAATAAAAACTGGCCAAGTGCGAGTTGGACTCGCGCTCCAAGGATCCCGTACCTAAGCTAAGCTGTCTCACATTCAAGTAATGACCAAGCCCGACGTTGCTCAACTTTGAATATCGTTTGCACCAAACAAATGTGTTACTTTTTCTCTTAATAATAAGCTAGACGGCGCTGTAACAGTAATTTAACATGGTAGATGACTCGGGCCCGTCTCACAATTATCTTATCTAGTTTTTATTATTTGTTGTTATACTTTAGAGCTCACACAGCTATTTTGAAGTTTGTTTGTATTGCTGTTTTTACGATAGAACAAAAAAAATAAAAATGTGTTTCTTGTATGGAGCCCCCCTTAATTTTTTACTTTTTTAACTTTTTATTATTTGTTAGATAACCCCCAATTATAACAAATTTTGTAAGAAATTCAGGCTTTTATTTATTTCGGTCTAAATGATAGAGCATTTTAATGGTCGGACAGACAGCGTAGGCTACGTAAGCCCTAAATACAGAAATTAAAAAGAAAAAATTTATACTTGATTTTCACGATGGTTTACAAAACTATAGCTGAAGCTATCAAATGTGTTACATAATAGCTATTTATGCAAAGGTTGCGATGGCAACTTCTTTTTAACACGACTTATAGTTTGTGAAACGAGGCACAGTGGAGTTTGACAATAACAAAGCACAAATGTTAAAAAGAGGAAAAAATTATATTAATTAAAATAAATATAGTAAGTGCCGATATTTTTTGACTGTCAAATGACGTAGGTTTTTTTAAATAAGAATTTTAAATGTGGTAGCAGTATAAATATATATAAATAAGCGGCGTGTCGTAACACGTCACTTTCAGTTTTTTTTTAGTAGCTCATCCTTTAATGTTAAAAGTACACACTTTTTGAAACAAGTTGCTAAAAAGACTACCAATATGATCTTAATTTTGATTTCTTAATTCAAAAATTAAAGTACGGGAGTGTAAGAAATTCAATATTGTATGGTGATACAGTACGAATTGCAAAGAATTCGATGTGCACTTGGCATCGACATCGATGGGCTGACCTTAAAAAAGTGTTCAAGTTTTGTAATGTATGATAATGTGAAATTAGTTTAAAGAATTATTACAACATTGCTCTAACAAAGAACCTTTGAAAAGTTTCATTTACATTTTAGTACAATTATGTTTACAATTTTCCTGAGTTATGTATTTCGACGTTGAGTTACTTTTTCAGCCGGTGTCGGCAGTTCAGGCGATGCAAAAGAATAGAGCAGCCATGCTGAAGGCTAACAATTGAATCTACAACCCGACGGCTTTGGATTCAAATGGCAATCAAAGAATCCTTGGTTCTTCAGTTAAACACTTTAACTATATATATCAAGTACACGGCAGGGAAGTCACCTTCACACCTTAAAACCTAAATGGTCGAGTACGGTGTGGTTCAGAGAAACTTCATCCTGCGAACGCTTAGGTTGTGGAATTAGCTCCCTGCCAAGGTTTTATCAAAGAACTACAATATGGGGTTCTTCAAGAAAGAAGTTATTAGTTTTTAAAGGGTCGACAACGCGCGAGTGACACCCCTGATGTTGCAAGCGTCCTGAGACTGCGGTGACCGCTTACCAACGTAGTGGTATAAACAAAAAACCTAAATATTTACGTACAGTGCTAGTTGTGGAATGAACTCAATGTCTTTTCTATGGACTACAGTATGGGGTTGAGAGTAAGACCCTATAAAATATCTAAATATTTTATATTTAAATATATTACAAGTGTCCACAGACGGACTGTGAGCTTCTTTGATAACTTAATGCCATAAAAATAGAAAAATGGCTATGGAAAGAAAGAATATCAATACGTGTATAAATGCAATAAAATTATAATTTTATATCAGTATTTTACAAAGTCGCAGAACATACTGTAGGTATGCATATGGTATAAATTTCCGACACGCGTTGAATTTATACCGCAGAGTTGCTTAACTACTTCGAAGATAGATGATATATATCATATCTAGGTGTTACAAATATATAAGGTTTTGCTACATTTTTATGTACCTTCTTATGTGCCACTTATTCTTTTCAAACTAGTTTTAACTAGCAGATTTGCCTGTTTGGAATTACAATTTTCAGCATAAAAATTGCCAATATTCATTTAGCCGTGGTAACATAGCTAGGCAAAATAATCGAACTTTTGATGCATTTATTTTTAATTTCTTTATTTACATATTTATTTTTTATAAATCAGATTTCCTGTACCCACAGGTTGACAGACGAAAATCGCCAATAGCGGCAGCCTTAATTGTGCTATTTAATTTGCTATGCACATATACAACACATACAAAACAAAAAAATATGTAATTATTAAACTTTCGCGGTTGTTATTATATTGTTTATCTGTTTCCGACTTACTTCGATTTAACCCAAGAAGGGAACTCAACAAATCAAATCTTAGTAAGCCCGAAATATGAACAAAAAAAATATATATTAAGGTTTATTTGCCCTCAAGAGCTTCTCGAATGAGAAGCCCCCTTACTGGGGCCCGAGACTGATGTTTCTTACAAAGGGCTAGGTGACGGTTTGCTTCTTTACCATCTTTACATAATGGCACAGTTATATATATGTAATCGAAATAATTGTTATTATGAATAATTTTCAGTACGATAGCTTTCAGCTTGTTTAACTACCGATGTACTCGAGTCATCAAAGCTTTCGGCCTTAGGCTTCTGCCTTTCGTTAGTAATTTTGCTCCTTACCACCCTTAATACACAATTTACTAATACTGAATTGATGTAAGCGGTTTTGAAATTGATGTGATGGTGTAACAAGGAACGACAACTTTACTTTGCTTATAAAGGACTCTTTGTACTTTGGATTGCCGAAAGAAACAAAAGGGAATAAATCAGCTGCTTGTTTGCAAATATTGCATTGGAACGTTGCACACAAAAAGTCTAATAAATAACGTCTTTATTTACTGTCTAGACTAAATAGATCCTGATTTCTTATACATACTTTTATTATCAAACTAATATTTTACTGTAATACTAATATTACAAAAACAAACAGTAACAACAATGCCTTGAGCCAATGTTTATCAAAGTTAGATCAAGTTAGAGAACAAAGTTCTTGTTTTGTTCTAAGAAATAATTTACCAAGTTCTTGTAGCGATAAAAGCATCAGTAATTGTATAAATTTAGTTGATAAGAATGGGTGTTCTGTAATGTAACAAATGATGCTCATAAATAACTGGAGACAGGAAAAAGATAAACTTTTTGCAAAAACAGTTTAACATGTAGGAATTTGATAGACCTCACGCTTCCTCCTAGCTTAAATTAAGGCTTTGGACTTGGAATGTTGGCGCAGTATAACTGATTTTATAAACAGCTGCCTGATAATTAAAACTTCAAATTCTTTGTATAGTTTAATTGTAGGATGATCTAGTATATAATATATCTAAAATGTATAAAAGTTATGAACTTTTAAAATACATCGCTGGGCTCTTTCAACTTTGAATACAAGGAAAAATATTATACCCCAGGGCGGAAATGCCATACGTAGGGATAGATTGACAATAAGCAAAATATACAGTTTTGTTAGTTTTACTATCTTTAAGGTTTCTTATTCTTTTAAAGATTGATATAAGCTTACGTATTTAAGTCTTAAGATTGGCACTGTGTTGCTTCCAGTTCAAGTTTTAAAACGATATTTAATTCTATTCACCGACGACAAAACGTAGCAGTTACATTTTTCAAGTACAGTCATGCGCTTTTAAAACAAAATTTACAGATTAAGGCTGTAAGTTATCTCTTATACTAAAGATTAGATTTAATGTTGATAAATTCGAGTCAAGCCATCTTGTTATAATTCTCAGTCCTTCTTCAGCTGAAATAATATCGGTGTAATCAGCAAATGTAATAATAGTTGCAATTGAAATTTGAACATTACATAAGTTATTCACATAAATTGTAAGAAGAGTAGGTTCAAGCACTGATCCCTGGGGAACTCCGAAATTAAATTTTTGTTTGGTACAGAAGAGGTCATCTAGTTTTATAGTTAGCGATCTGTTACATAGATAGTCATTAAAAAGGTCCAATGGAATACCGCGTATGCCAGTTGACTTTGGTTTATGAATTAAAAGAGGGACCGAGACAGTATCTAACGCTTTTGCTAAATCCAAAAAAAATACCTATACATTTTTTTAATCCAGATTTTTAGGCGCATTCCTAACAATATTCTTAATTGCATCAATGGTTGATTTATTTTTTCTAAAACCATACTGATTATTAGAGATAATGTTGTACTTTTCTAAATACTACTAACTAATCGGATATTCATATTTTTTTCTAAGATTTTAGCCATTGTGGACAAAAGAGATATTGGACGATAATAAGTGATACTGTTTTTTTCCCCGACTTGAAATAGGAGCAACAACAGAATCCTCTAGCATATGAGGTAATTTACCTAAGGATACACATAAATCAATTATATGAGTTAAGGGCTTGATCAAAACATTATTTTTTTTAAATAGATATGCCATCCCAGCCAGTGAAGTTTGTCATTCTTAAATTCATTACGGTTTTAAAAACCTCTTGCTTTTCAGATTCCAAAAAAAATATTTTAGTTCTATAATTTTTTTACAAGTTTATTTTCTGTAACATGAAATTTTTCTAATATTTATTCAGATAATTAAGCGCCTATATTAACAAAGTAATCATTAATGGAATTTACTGAGTCTTTTTTTTTTTTTTGCAACTAGACAGTCTGAATCAGTCAGATTCGGTTCAAATACGAATATATATTCTAGATTATCGCGAGCATATACAACTACATAACTGTTCTGGTTTATATGACTAACACTATTATAATTGTTATATTTTTCTAGTTTCGGGAATGAGTTAGAGTTTTGTAGCCAGCACTCGGTTAGAATTATAAGATCATAGTCTATACGGGTCTGACAAAGAAATATTCTGAAATACTCGAAATTCCTATGGATGCTACTAATATTCTGCATAATAATACTAAGCGAGTTATCACCATTGAGTCTGTATTTTGGGAATAACTCTGGGTCATCGGCTAACACTGAATTACCGATACGAAATTGTTATCCATCGTAAAACAAATAAATAAAGATAAAATTGTAAGTTTGAGTCGATGATAGACAATTCTGAGGATAACTATTTTTGAGTACTGAGTGGACCTGATAAGAGTATGATAGACTGATGTTATAATAATACAAATATATAATGAAATACAACTTAAAAGAAAGATTAATAAAAATAAAACATATTAATATATATGTGTATCGCTAACAACGAATGTCTGGTTATTTTTAAATATATCTATACCTTCATAATAACTAGTCATGCAGTAATAAGAATAGGTAAGAACTATAACAACAAAAAGTACCAAAAAAAACATAGGTGTACGATGTTTTTCAAGGATGATAGTCAACTCGAAACTAAGTCTTTTATTTGATTCAGTGAGTTTATAACTATTGCTGGTTGATTTTCTTCTTTACGTAGAAGCACATTCCCTTAAGATGACCAACAATACTTATAGGTTCTATTCTTCACAAGCTCCCTACCAGATGCCAAAATTTTTCAAGACAGGCGTCAGGCATTCATATACGTAGACTCTACCAAAACCCAGATTTTTAGTGTTAAAGGGGTCATCCTTTTTTTCAGCGTTGTATTTCTTGTTAGCTCTTAACAATATTTCCTTTTCTTTTGCTTCCTTATATTCTATAATTATTGGTGCATAATTTTTACCTTTTCTGTTTATATTTGCATCATTTATATATTGTGCTTGCAGGCTATTACAAATGGTCTTTACAACCTCTTTTAAATTTTCACTATCTTCCCAAGGAATATTTTTATTTCAATTGTATTTTTCGTCTTTTTTTTTGAACGGCATTAAGTTGGGCTCCCAGCTCATTTATACGTTCTAAGACTATTACATTTTTTGTCTCAAGGGACTCTACCTTGTCACTTAATTCCTTGTAACTAGAGGTATTAATTTGCAGTAGTTTTATTATCGTTCTTTTATAACGGAACGATCGTTCAGGTGGTCCGGCTCCGGTAAAGGACCGGATGATGTAAGAAACGATGGAAGTTTCCAGGCATCCACTACTAGGTCAATATCCGTATAACTATTTTAAATAAAGATAATAGAATCTTGTTGGTTTTGACATAAGAAAATAAAAACATTATCCTGTACGTTTCTGCTGTACGTACATCGCTAAAAATCTACTTTGATAATTAGATGAACTTCATTATATTCTGCAACGCTGCTGCCTAGTATATTTCTTTAACATAAAAACCGTACCGTATTTCGGTTAGTATATTTTCTTTTTGTGCTGTGTAATTGTGTATTACGGGGTAAGTCGTTAATACCTTTGTTTTCAGTCACAGTGAGGTTTTTTTGTTAGTATAGTTAATACTATACCGGCTCTGTGCCGTGACTGAAGTCTGAAAGACGGCGGTCTTCGTCTACTACTGCGAAGGCCGGTGCGCGTCAGCTGGTTAGCGGGGCCTGCACCGAGGGAGACCAGAAGTTCCTTTAAACTCCATATCCTCGGCCTGCCCGGAGTACCTAGTGCTCCAAACCTTCGGCCTGTGCGGTAGCACACCAAGGCTACGTGGCGATCTGCGCCCACGTACAACTTGCATTGTTCCTGCCACGTGCGGCATACGTAACACACGTCGGTAGGTCACCCTAAATTCAGTCCCGTCCGCGTCTACCTACTTCGGCGGCGGAGACCTTCGGGGTGGCAACGACGTGCAAGAATCCTGATCGGGCTCTAGACCGAAGACTACTTATTGTATTCGATCCCTAATAAACTATTTAAAATATACACTTTGAAATCTGAGTAGGCTGGCTTGCGTCTCTAGTCGTTTTATCTAGTTAGGTAGTCTATACCATTGTAAACAGATAGTTTTGATAGATTTATTTAAGGGTTAAGAATCACCTTCCGTGATTAGGAGAATTGTGTTTATTAAAGCTTGTTGAGATAACATTGAAAGAGTATGCTAATATAACCTGCCTTACCCCTGAAAAGTGTTTCTTTACCGACCTCTGAACTCCCTCTATCTTTTCTTCTCCTTCTGAGCACCTAGCTGGTGCATTCGGTAACAGGGCACTACAACTATAACCTGTCCTGTTATAATTTAATTCAATAATTTTAGTATTCTGTTTCTTAATATCTGCGAGTTCATCATTTCTTTGAAAAATTGCATGAGAAAATCATTCATTTTCAAAAACTGTGTGTGTGTTCTTTCTCTTCTTTATGTTATATTTCTAATAAAATTGTCATCGTCCTGCGTTTTGACGGAGAGATCCGGGTAAGATTTTTATGTGTTTTTTTGTGTATAATGCTTCTATTTTTATAGCACAACCGTATGAGAATCCTATGCCAATTATACTCACAAGCTAGAAACTTCTAAAGTAAAAAGGATGAAAATAACTAACTTAATTAATTTAATTAAAAAAATTAAGTTAAATAACTATATATATAGTTAAATAAGTAAATAACTAACTTAACTAACTTAATTTTTGATGCCACTTTATACACGTTTTTATTTAGCAATTAGTTCAGCGAGATTTTCTCTAAGGACCACGATATGGGGTTCTTCAAGATAGAAGTTATTTGAATTTTAAAGGGTCGCAACGGGCGTCAAAGGTATCGATATTGCAAGTAAACCATAAGCCGCAGTGACCGCTTACCATCAGGCAGACCGCTGGCTTGTCTGCTACATAGTACAAACCGGTCAAGTGCGAGTCTGGCTTGCACACCGAGGGTTCCGTACAAACTTATTATATGGAGATAGATTTTCCATCATCAGATCGAGTCTTACAGGTTTATGCCTTAATTATCAGTTTTTGGATATTTTCCTATATTTGTGATGTAACATCTTGCATCTTGCCAAATTTCATGATTCCTATAGGTTTTAAGTTATTTTTATCACAATATGCGACGTAAATGACCGTATTTAAGCATATTGTTAATTGTATTGATTTTTGAGGTACGGAACTCTAAAAAATAATACTATGACGCAGCTCATGATATATAAATATTTAATTTTATACTCTAAAATTACATAGAACGCCTTCTTTAGTAGTAAGAAACGAAGACTGAAGGCCCTCAGTGACGCATCATACACGGTTCGTTTACCGTTCTTTAGCTGAATCGATTCGTAACTTCAAAAGAATAATGTAAACGATCCCCAATCCCCAACACTCGACCCGATCCCGATCAATTTGTCGACCCAATCTTCTGATCAGCTTTTTTTTTGCTCAGACGAAAAATTATTAAGAATGGTTCAACGGATTCGCTTAGATATTACCTATTTTAACTTATATTTGCCAGATTGTTGTGGGCTAGGGCTACTTATAACGCAGATAAACCCCCAGGGCACAGCTAGTCTCTTATTATGATGATTATTTTATGCTTCATACACATAAAGTTATGAATAGGTTTCAATAACATATTTTAAGTACCGCTTTAGTGTGTACTTACTTTATAAAAATATTGTTTCACAATTTTGTATTTTTACCCGGATTTGAGCAGTCAATATTTATATTTATGTCATATTTTTTTGGGTTAAAGATTTTCTCAAAAAGAATTAAACAAATCACTTACAGAGAAATAATTAAAATATAACATTAATGACAGGGGTTGCTTATGCTATTCTGCCCAGAAAGGTAATTTATTCGCATGTACACGATTACCTACAGACTATGTCATGACTTATTCATACCATAATGTCGTCATGAAACTTTCCTTTTTTTTGTATGGAATTAAGCGTTTTTACCGTACTTGTTGCCAAAAAATATATCTCAATCACTTGATAACATATTCTAATGATTTTACTGAATACAAACAACCAAAGGCAATATAGCTACACTTTAAATTTTCACAAGAACCAATTATCACTTCCAGATTATTATTTTTTTAGTCCTATATACAGAATTGTGTATAGGAATAAAAATAAATAATAAATAATTGTAATTTTAAGTGGTTTTCAATATAATATAACCTTTTTTTTTCGATTCTTGACATCAACATTTCCATAAAAACTGCGCAGGTATTCACGCAAGCTTCGGAATGATAACATTTCTCTATTTATTATGTTATTATAGATAATAATAACATATATAAATATATTGTAGCCTTAGACCCTACATGGTCACGTACTGTGCGGTTTAAGAAAAACTTCCTCCCGCGAACGCTAGAGTTGTGGAATGAGCTCCAAGGCCAAGGTTTTCTAAGGACTACAGTATAGGGTTCTTCAAAAAACAAGTTATTAAATATTTGAACGGTCGGCAACGCGCTAGTGATGCCCCAGGTGCTGGGAGCGTCCAAAGGCTGCGGTGACCGCTTACCATATATAATAAAATTAATAATAATTTACTTTATTGCGCATAAACAAAGAACACATTATTAAAATAGGCAAAAAGATAACAAATTGGATATCTTATCGCTAATAAGCGATCTCTTCCAGACAACCTTTGGGTAGAGGACACTTTATTAATTTATCATTAATTATGTTCATACGTTTCCTTATTATTCCTGAATAACTTATATAAATTAGTCGTATAAGTCGAACAAATAGGGTTTAAACATAGGCGTATTAACAATCCACTTAGCGTTCAAAATAGTGTTTATGATGGTTAATATGACGTTATAACATTTCGGATTTTAAAATAATAATAATAAATGTATTGGACAATACACACAGCGCCGTCTGGTCACAAAGTAAGCAAAACTTCTTTTATGAATACCAGACAACGGATACAAATGTATATATATATATATATATATACTTTTTTTTTGTAAATACATACATGCGATACCTACATATCAAAATCACCCAGTCTCAAAAAAATCACAAATAATTAATGTTTGTCTTGTGCGGGAATCGAAACCACGCCCCTTGATTCAGCAGTCGGGTCATTACCCAGTAAGCCACGGTGCTGATAAAATAGATTAAGAATGTTGAAAAAAAAAAACAATTAAAAGTATTTACAGATTGTGATTTTTTAATAACTTAACGTAGAGCATTTTATAATTTGATGGTTTGTACAGTAAAGGATTTGTTGTAGAAGTCAGTTCATTGTGCAGGTGTTTTCAAAAAAAGATGAGTGGAGGGATGAAGAGTGGGTTTGGAATTGGATTGGTAATTTGCGAAGTCTAAATATGAAAGGCACACAAAGATTCTGTCGACGCTCAAATTTAATTGGTCCTAAGTGAGAAAGTAGCTGGTGTCAGCGTAATCTATAGAATGAGATAAATTAATGACTGCACAAGTGCGATTGAAGTGGAAATAGGGATAAAATTACGTAAACTACCTAAAGAACCTACGTTTGCATATAGCTTTTTTATTATTTCATTAAAAAAATTGAAAAAAAATTATAATGTACCTGCATGTTGCCTTAACCGTGCGCTGCTACCACAAGGGCGGGTACAGGCCTGTCTTAAGAGAGAGGTCATAATATGAGGAGCTGCTGGCCCAATGCGGATTGACGGACGTTGTTTTTAAGCCACTGACTCTACAACTGCTCTCATATGACAACATCTAGGACCGAGAGTTTGACGTTCTCTCTCACTCATCCAATAACTGACCGAGCCTGACGTTCATCAGATATACGAGTGTAAGTAAGTACATACTGTGCATTCTTTCCATAATATATGTCTCTCCCTCTTTCTCATTCCAATTGAAACCGGTCAATTTTGCTGACGAGTATACCGTGAAAACTTTATTTCCCGTAAAACGTCAGCTATACCTTCATTAGTGGCTTGGGTCTGCCTCAACCGATCTCAATTTAAGAAAAATGGACCTCACGTATGTCCCTACTGCTAACGATGTACCATGTTTATGAACTTCTTTTAGAATTTTTTCGGTTAAGGGTTACGCTATTTGATATAGGAATAATCGTAAACTGCTTTACCTTATTATATTTTATAAATCAAAATTAGCGTTGCTTTCTCAAGTCCAAAATATCTACCTACAAGTAAGATATTCTCTCTATATTTTGAAGAGTACTGGTCTGCTAATATTGGTTCTGCGAGGAAAACCCGTACCTAAGCGAGGCATTCAAATTTGAGTATTATATAGTCTGTGAAAGCAGTATTCAATGGAATCAAGAGGGCGGCCTCTGTGTACCTTCTGTATATTATCCCAAAGCTTATGTTATGGGTTTTATTGCCCGATAATCTGATTTTGTGGCTAAATTACTGCCGCATTCATTATTCATTATGACAAGGGTAAGCTGGTAAAAAAAATTGATATGTTTTTTGTTCTCAAAACTTAGTTTAAAAAATGAAGATTCGTGATCCAGTAAGCAGTCAGTAAAACAGCACTCTACAAAAAATAAATCCAATATGACATAAAAACTCACAGCAATGAACAAATACGTGAGATTAAAACACAATAAAACAGTAAAATAAACAAAACCCGCAAAAATAACCAAATTGCAAGCACGCGCAAAAAGTGATAATGGCGGACGGACACGTACAAAATTCATACTATTCTGTAAAAAAACGCAAGTACACTTCTGAATAAAAACATATTTACTTTGTTATTGAAATTTGAATATTAAGATTTTTTATTTTGAAATCTTATCTTTCAATCACTTGTAGGCCACAGTTAGAAAAAACGGCAAAACTCCAGAGGCCTTGAGCAGAAGAATTGTACCTAAACTATTTTTTAAAAAGGGATATAAAACCTAGCAGTAAAATTGGCGGCCGATCTCACTTATGAGCCACGTCTATAAGCTGTTTTCGAAGGTCATCCATCACTAATAGATTAGAAATCTTCTTGTCTTCCTTGAACAAATTCTAACCACCTAAACACGCTGAGTTTCAGGGGGAGAGAAAGCAGGTGTCCAACTTTATATTTAAAACACTGTCTATCAGTCTGTCTTTCCGACCAATAAAGGGTATATTGTACACCGAAGTAGGTAGAAGCCTGAAATTTTCACAGAATATGTGTTGTTGTGGAAGATCTCTCAACACATAACAAAAAAAACTCAAAGAATAAAATTTAAGGGGTCTCTAAACAAGAAACAGATTATTGATGTTTTTGCTCATTACATACAAGCTTCAAACTTAAGAAGATTATAGTCTAAGCTCTATAGTATAGCAACAAATAATAAAACTCGGTCCAGCGCGAGCCAGGATCGTGCATTCTGTACTAGTACGGAACCTTTGGTGCGAGAGTTAGAAAACTTGGCCGTTTTTCAGTGTTCCTAAACTAAACTAAGACTCCGCTGTCCGTCCGTCCGTCTGTCACCAGGCTGTATCTTATGAACCATGATAGTCAGACAGTTGAAATGTTTACAGAAGATGTATTTTTGATGCCGCTTTAACATTAAATAGTAAAATACAGAATAAAATAATATTTAAGGGGGCTCCCATACAATAAAATATTTAAAGGGCCTAAATCACGTTTTTGTATGGGAACAAAAAACCAATTTCTTTTTCCAGATTTTTTGTATTAATATAAGCAGAAAAATACGACAATTAATTCAAATTTACGGCTAACCTGTAATGACAAAGCTAACGCTAATCACTTTATGCCGTATCAATATGTATCAATGGATACACAATGACTAAGGACGATGTACAGTTCTTTTAATATTCGTTATATATATAGATTATACACATAATATTTATAAAACGATCTCTAGAAAATTCAAACATATCCTATACGCTAAAAGCTCGCATCTTCGAAGCTTCTTTTTTATACCACTAAGGTGGCAAACAAGCTTGCAGTCCGCCTGACGGTAAGCGGTTACCCTGCCTATGGACGCTTGCAACACCTGGGGCATCACTCGCGCGTTGCCGACCCTTTAAAAATTTAATAACTTCTTTCTTAAAGAACCCCATACTGTAGTCCTTAAAGAAAACCTTGGCAGGGAGCTCATTACAAAACCTATGCGTTCGCGGGAGGAAGTTTCTCTAAAACCGCACTGTACGTGACAATTTAGGTTCTAAGGTGTAAGGAAGATCTGCAGATATAATTTCCTTTAATCTGTGGCAGCAAAGAAAAACCTGCCTAAACTTAAAATATGGATATTTTCAGCACACTTTTAAAACTAAATGTGTCAATTGTTTAAACTTGTAAATTTTTCAGGCTGTATCCAGATAAATACAAACGAGCGTTTGTATCAAAATCTTAAATTATCACCCTTTTACAAATTCAGGGCAAGTACAACACTATAACTTTGTCCAGCAGTGACAGATTCGCCGCAATTCCACACGCGCGTCGTCGCGTCGTCTGGACGCAAACTTACCGGTTTAGTATCTCGACTACAGTCTCATAGAACTTGTAACTGAGTTGTAAAATGGCTTTTTACGGACAATTGTACCTTATTTCCTGGCTGCTTCGCACTGCTAAATTAACGCATCCCTGCCCTGTCTTACTTGCATGTTCTCCGCGACTCTCTCTTGTCTTTTATTAGCATTTAGATTGTATCCCGGATTTAGGATCTCTTGCCTTTGGGTCTCTTTGAAACTAACATAGCCATCCCTTATAGAATATTTGTTATTTATCTTGAGGAATAGTAATAACTCAATTAATTGAAATGTTTTAGTTTAGACAACTTGACTAATTCTAAAGAGGTACAGATGTAACATGATGGGTATATTTGTTTTGTGTGTGTGTGTGTGTGTGTGTGTGTGTGTGTGTGTGTGTGTGTGTGTTTGTGTGCGTATGTTTGAGTGTATGTAACTTTATGTGTAAAATATGCTTATTAAATATCATAAACTTAATGCTACGGTAACTTCCTTGTATAAATAATTATTTTTGGACATAATATACACACAACGCCATCTGGTCCCAAACTAAGCAAAGCTTGTTTCGTGGAAACCAGACAACGGATACAAATTACATATACATAGAAAAGATCCAGTCTCGAGACAAACACAAATGTTCACCACATAAATATTTGTCTTGTGCGAGAATAAAACCCGCACTCCTTGATTCAGTAGTTGGGTTGATCGGGTGATTACCCATTGAGGCCACGAACAGCTTCATACTCTCCAACTATTGGAGCACGGCCTACCCTTACCGAAGGTGACTGTGGCCATAGCCACACGCGTGCCCAGTGCAAACAGTGGACTTCAGTTGCTTAGAAATTGTACAATAATTTATGAACCAATTTCGACAAATATTTTATAACAAGTGCTGTACCTACTGCGCAGTTTTAGTGGTAGGGTAAAAGTGGGATAGATGCCTTACTTTTTGAAATTGAGTTATAATTATAAGACGATTACTATTATTAAAAAGAAGTTAATGATTATTTATAGACTGGACTAGCTCGAAAATGGTAAATGAAAAAAAAGCATTTTCCCTACACACATAAAAATAAGTAAAAAAGAGATTAACTCTAAGAAAGAGGATAGATGCCTATGGTGTGGGATAGATGCACATTTGCATTTCATGATGTGAGGATAGATGCCTTAAGAAATGAAACAAAAATTTTTGCTCACATTTGTGTAGTTTATTGCAAGTTTAACTAAACAAACTTAAAAATAATGATTTCTTTCTATTTACTACGTCTTTTTCTTTGGATTGAATTTCTTATTATCCAATCTGATTTTGACTTTGTATCTTTATAATCTTCCAAGCATTCTAATCATTAGGAGTTTTCCTTGATTTCATCAAAAGTATACTCTTTTTCAAAATCGGAGCTTTCATAAGAAGACAAACAAGATTTTGCTTTTGTTTTAATTTCTTTGTTCTCAGTTCCTTTTTTCTTTTCTACTTCTTCTATATTTGTTTTCTTTATCTTCGTCTATGTATTCTGCTAATTCTCTGCTCTTAGTACTTTATTCTTTTCTGAGTCTCTTCTTTTGCAGGTATATCTTTTGTCGCTTTTTTTTTACTTCTATAAATTCCCTAAAGTCCAAGACAACAGCAGACTGTTTTCCTCTTTTATAAAATGGAATGGGTATACTCAGTCTAGTGGCTGTGGTGCTTGGGTTGTATGACTCGGCAAAAAAAATGATATCTTCTTCATAGCACTTTCACCGTTGTTCATAGCTTCATGGCTTTTATCGAAGCTTCCTGTGTCCATTGACCACGCGGTCAAGCATTTCTTTTTATTATATATTTTAGTGGCATATTACAATATAAATTATAACATAACAAAAACAGCAAAATGTTTACTCAAAGTATAACACAACTTTTGTTTTCTAACTGTCTGTTATTAAGAGTATAGACGCTCTTAGGGCATCTATCCTATCTCAATACTGAAGCATCTATACTTTTAGCTAGGGATAGATGCCTCTTGTATTTAAAAAACAATGGCTTTTGCAATGACAGAAAAAACAAGCATGTCAAACAAACTATTAAGAATACTATGAAAACTCAAAGCATTCACTCTACTCACCTCATAAAAATTACGAGCGTAAAAGAATCTTCGCGATTCAAAAACAGCAGACAGCAGATTCACGAAATTTACGTTCCTTGAATGCTACCGACGGCAGGCCTATTCTTGTGAGCTGTTTCGCTCGCACCGTCGCGGTGGGGCACAGTACTTTTCTAATATGACGTTAAACTTGTCGGTGCGTATTTTTAAATAGTACTGTAATAATCGAGGCAACTATCCCCCAAGGCATCTATCCCAGTTTTACCCTAACCTTTAACAAGTAGGCACAACATTTAACGATAGATAATCTTTCACAAAGTCACTCTCTCTGTCTCCAAACACTGACATAGTTTATGTGCTAATTTAAATTGCTTCTGCCGTAAGAGAGACTGTTATTATTCTCCGAGGTGGCCACACGGAAAATTTCATTTGGCATTCGGCTTCAATGAAGATTTTTACAATATAGAATTGCGACTTTTTATTCTTAAAGGAATTATTGTATATTGACGCGTATCAGTGTAAAAATTATTTTAAAGTCCAAACTAATACTTAGTGGAGCAACATTTAACTTTTTGTAAGGTTCAACAATCAAACTAAGTTTGTACTTAAAAGCTCATTCAAATTAGGAGAGCGTATATGCAAGAAATCTGTTTCATCTGTTTTAGCACGGATTTTTCTAACTGTATTTATCTGAGAAAAAGACAAAATAAAATAAGGTATATACAATGGCTATTTTGACGTAGCCCATTACATTATAGCGTATACAGTGCAACAGAATTTTCTGAGCTGTTGATCAAAAACCAAAATTACAGTTGCAATATTAAATTGGTGTGAACCTACGCGACACTAGCGACTATACACAAGAAGAAGAATTATACGTAGGAAAAAAACCGACTCACATTTGACCGTTTTCAAGGAGCCTATGTACGTTCCGAGTACTCAGACCATCTTTTTGCCAAATTTCATCTTAATCCGTACAGTGGTTTATGCATGAAGAAGTAATAGACACACAGACAGAGACCTGCTGGAAAGTATTTAAAAAATACCATTAAATCGCCCCTAATGTTTAAGAGAAGATCAATGACACATCGACTGCAGCCCTACCTACCGGGTCCATTTGTAAATTCAAACCATGTAGGTACCCACTTGAATGTAAGCAAAAAATACCATTAAAATCGTCCTTAATGTTTAAGAGAAGATCAATGACACACTGACTGTAGCGCCACCTACGGGATCCAAATGTGTTTTCAAGCCATACAAGAACACATTGAAATATTCAAACAAAATTTCACCAAAATTGTTTTAGTCGTTTACGAGAAGTTAGATGACAAACACACGTACAGAAAAATTATACGTAGGTAAAATCCGACTCACACTTGGACAATTTCAAGTAGACTATGTCCTTTTACAGTACTCAGTCACAGTCACTCAGTGGTTTAAGCGTAAAGAGGTAACACACAGACAGACAGAGTAACTTTCACATTTATAATATTAGTATGGATTATAGCAACGTGTGTAACGGCTTTACATGCCTTAAAAAGCTACCAAGAAAATAATAATGAAAAAAAAGATTAATATTTTTGCTTAGTTTAATTATAATATGTAGGTTCTTGCTTTGTTGTAAACAACAATATCTTGAGGAAACTTTTGTTTTCATTACCATTTATTGCCAGGGGCCTGATTCTCGTGCTGATAGAGATAATCTCGAATTCGAGATATGTTTAATTGATTAACTCAGGGCTTGTTAATTTGTTTGATTTGGATTGTTAATCCCATTTTAATGAATCTATGACTCCCCTAAAATAAGAGGGGTCACAAAAACCCCTCTTGCGACCCCTCTTTATTTCAAAAAGGGGTCTATAATTCCCCATTTTCATGACTTTGATGACTCCCCTTAAATAAGAGGGGTCGTAAAAAAACCCCTCTTGCGCCCCCTTTTTTTGAAAAGGGGTTTTTCCCTATAACTTTCCATTTTGATGATCGATAGGATCCATCGATGCTAGCAATGTTTTTACCTAACATTTTTTTGTGACCATTTTTTTTAAAAAAAAGGAGGGTTTCGATACTCAACCCCACTCCCTCCCAAATCAAAACTATTAAGCCGTCAACCAATATTACTAATTCTGACTCTTTTTCATACCACTTTCCGTGCGACATCCCATCTCTACTACTACCGACCACTCGATGCATGTCGAACGCTAACGTGCGACATATGGCCATAAAGAGATCTTAAGAATACGAAAAACTATTTGCAAATGACATCCCCCATGTTTTTTCAACATATCTAGTTCAAACTAGTCGATCTATTAACTAAAACAGTTACCGCGATTAACAAGCCATGATTAAATCAAATAAACATATCTCGAATTCGAGATTATATCTATCCGCACGAGAATCAGGCCCCTGACCTTAAAAACCTTTACACTACACATGCTCTGAAAGAACCTTCATGCATAGTCAAAACTAGGGTTAAAAGTACGTGTTTGCAGAGATTATTACTTTCTTACCCGTTTAGAGGGAAGAAAGTAATAATAGAAAAAAAAGCACTTTCTATTTAAAAGCTCACGAAACAATTAAATAGCTTATTTTTATTTGGTACAGTGCCATCTGTGATTATAAAAGTGAATTAATATTTGTTGAGTAAATTAAAACTTTAATTAATTATATTTTATTATCCTCCCATTTGTAGTGTTAAGCACTATGTATCACTCGGGATGAAAGACGATTCCCACCTCGTGTGTTTTAAGGCCCGAAGCTCAAACTACAAACCTCAAACTACACCCTCGTCGGTAATCAGTCACTTTCACCCTTTGGTGAACAATGTACTATTTTCCAAAATAGGAAGTAAAAATTTTATGACAGCGATTTGTTTTCAGCCGCTTACGAAAGCAAATTTTTAGGGAAATACACAGTGAATTTAGATAAAGTTGAAATTTATATGACATATGAACAAGTTGTTTACAACATGTTAAGATAGTTAAATTATTTGCAATTTTTTGAACTTATTACAACGGAATTTTAGAGTTTCTTAAATTCTTTATTCCAAATTAAAAGTCTTGCAAAGATCATGGATTAAACAAAGGACATGTTCAATGTGTCCGTGTGTGAGATTAATTGCTCAAAGTAGAATTGAATTTTCTGTAAGTAAATGAAGTCAAATCAAATCAAATCAAACTTTATTCAAGTAGGTTTCTAAGAACACTTGAATCGTCAATACAATGTAAATAATATTTATTTCTGCCAAAAAGAGCTGGCAAGAAGTTCCATTGAAATACTTTGATAATTAGCTAAAGAGTTTACAATATGTACCGAAACACTTATTAGGAAATAAAAATAAGTTAGTAAGCTACTAAAAACAGTCAAACATGTCATTTCTTTTTTTTTGTTTTTATGTAGCATAGTTGAAATAAATAATAAAAAAACATAAGCAGATTATGTACATTATAATTCTAAGGTCTGTTTTGGAAAAAATACATATAATACAGCAAAGTTTTGTCGATAGAAGAAAATCACATAATAACCTTTAGTTCTTGCCAATTTTCAATTTACTTTTAAAACGTTAATATTGCTTAATGCAAAACCAAAGACTGTTACTACCAGATTTTCTATACAAATAATATATATTCGCGTTATTAAAATTTAATGCTTTTCACCCATACAACGTTCATATTCCGCGTTGTATGCAGAATTTGTATGGCTTCATGCCCCTCTTAATAATTGATAGTAATGCTACTCTCGAAACTGTTGACGAGTTATGCACACCTAGGAGGACACCACCGTTTGGAAAATTATGTAAATTCTTTGGACTCTAACTGTTGGTTTGTTGTTGCTCAAAATCGATCAGCAACCAATGCAGAATGATAAATAAGGATTATTTTTAGACAATATAACCGTTTAAGACGAATGTAGCCAAAGTACCAAAATCCGTGATAAAGTTTGAAGAGTAAAAAGTTAAAATAATTTAGTAACTTTTTATTATGTAGTTATTAATTAATTATTAATGCGTTTAAGAAATATGCTTTTAGTATTTCATGTTGCAGTTATAAGAAAGTATTAAAACTTTAACACTTATCGAACCATATATGATCATAATGCATCTTTTGATATCGTAAATAAGCTTAAAAAATATACGTCTCGCGTAAAATTGACGTGAGTTTTTAACGATTATATAAAACCGATGCTTTAAAGCTCTCTTTTGCAAGTTCCATTACTGCCACAGCACAAACCTGACACTAAACTATGCATATCATATGCACATCTCTTTCACTGCCCGCACTTGTTTATTCTAGCAACCACAAAGTGGAGAAGCTTCAAAAGCTTGAAAAGATCACTAGCTCGCTGTATTAAGGTGGGGCTAAAGCTAAAGTTACGTGAACTCCGGAGCTAACAAAATAAAAAAAAAATTAAAATTATTGCATAAGGTATATATTGTATAAAAAAAGGCCAAGGGCGTAGCCAGCTTTTGGGCTTAGGGCAGACTTGGTATAAAATAATGTTTTCATACGGCATTGTAGGCATTTTACTCTACTATTATTCATATGGTATTCCAGATCTGGCCACGTTTATACGCTATTTCGAAGGTCATTATCACGAATAGATTGGACATCTTCTTGCCTTTCTTAAACGATTTTCAGACATCTGAATAGAGGGGTTACGGCACTATAGCACATCCAAACAGTGAGGCAGACTATAGATAGAATACGTCCTCGGACATCAGCCCATGTGTCACGGCTCTGTGGACTATGAGAAAGGAGTAAAACGGGGAATGTCATGTCCTCGAAACTGTTTACAATCGCACTGATGTCTTTAAGTCTTGATAACTGGAAAGGACAAGGCATAAGTAAATGTAAACAGCGAGTAAATCTCACACCTACAATTTTCTGACGATGATATTATAGTGCAGTTGGGTAAAAATCATTTCGAAAAAGAAGCCGATAAAATGGACCCTCCATTTATAAGGTTGAGCAGGATTTAGGAAGTTTCGTCACTTTTTTACGTCGTCCATACTGCAGTGCTCTTACCTGCACTTTCTGGGACGAGTAGTCTATACTATTATCATAAATGCGTAAGTCACTCTGTCTGTCTGTCTATTTGTCTGACAAAGGCTACTTGAAAACGTCAAGCGTGGATCGGATTTTTTTTTTTATAATTGAGAAGATGCCGTTGAAATCCTACACCGATAACCGAATTTCGGGCGGGCGGGACCGCGGGCAAAAGCTATATAATAAAGCTAGATAATAAATAAAGCGATCGCGTGTCAACACGACCTTAAATCATCAAATACTAAGTAACTACTTCTCTACTTGTGAAAGGTTGGACGTACAGTTGACTGTTAAGGTGTGAACATATTATTTGCAACACAAGATGCAATGCAACATGAATGTATGTGGACGGTCCGCACGCACGCTGCGCGCCTCAACAACGGACATTCCTGGCAACGTTCAGTGCATAACTCTATTAGTGTTTCAATTATTTTATAACCGCAGTGTATAAAAAAAGTCCCAGGAGATGACGTCTCCATCCATTTTTACAATCGGCAATTCAAATATCGCGGGCAGTAAATAGGCAGATCCGCCGCCAATTAGCCGTCCAGATTACAAATCAAAGCGTTCGTCTAAAAACCGACAACATGAATAAACGTAGCGTGCGCGTAGTTTATCTTAGTGCGTTCGCGAACACGTTACAATGTATGGGAAATGCTGCATGTTATGTTGCAATTAATCTGTACACGCCTTTAAAAGTAGCTTTAGTGTTGCTGTCTCGGTAAAATTAATACTCACCAATAGAAGTCAGGAAGTCATATTTTTTAGTTTATCATTGCCTGAAAACATTTATAAAACGACGTTTTCTATAAATGAAACCTAGCTTTCCGAGATTCATATTATAAATATATATATAATTGCTCGTTTAAAGGTACTACGTTTTTACGGAATTAAAGTATAGCCCACGTCCTTCTCAGTCTCTTTAATTATTCCTGTGCGAAGTATTTAGCTCAATTGGATGCTCCTTTGTGACGTCATATAGGGACAAACGAACATACATACTATCGCATTTATAATATGCACGCTTTTGTCCGCGGTTCCACCCGCCCTAAATTCGGTCATTGATGTAGGATTTCAATGTAAACTCCTGAATTATGGTAAAAAAACCGACTATTACTTGACGTTTTCAAGAGTTTGAGAGACAGCAATTTGAGCGTGAAGAGGTAATAGACAGAGTTACTTTCGCATTAAAAATAATTTTTTTTAGTTTAAGGTATATGTTAGTATATGTATACAAATGATTAAATGATTACAATGAAATGGCACTAATGCCACTAGTACTATTAAATATCGGAATATTCTTAAATATCTGAATTCCTTCACACGATTAATGATATTTGACGCTTCACATGATGCGCCCCCTATGCTACATTAAAACAAAAATAAAATTGACATGTGTCTGACTTTGTTTTTATTTTTTTATTTTTATTTTATTGGGGTTTATAAACAATTACATTCACAAATTATAACATAAAATAGCAATCAACAAAAAAAGCATAAATGTAACCTACACCATAAACCACAGATAAATACTAACAGAAAAAAGTAAGCGGATACTAAAAGTCTAGCTACCTATATATTATTATTATTTTTTTTTTTTTTAAGTATTGATAACTTTTTAAAGAAACAAAACAAAACACATATTTTTCGAAAATTAAGCTGAATAAAAAGCGACAGTACAAAGCAGATATATGATTAACAATTTAAACTGTCTAACATTTTTTTTCTGAAGGTTTCTTCAGATACAGAGAGAATATCTACGTCCTTATTAAATTGACTATTGTAAGATGCAACAGCACGACGTAGTGGCGCGCGCTCACCAGCGTTGGTGCGGCAACGGCCCACAGCAAACAGCTTATGAGGGCGCGCCACACGTTGAGGACAACTACGAGTGGGCACACTATAACACAAGCTGTTATTTAACTCAATACAATCAAATTTGTTATGACAGAGTTTATATAAAACTAGTGATTCCAGAAATGTTCTTCTTGATTTTAAATCCAAAAGTTTATATTTATTCAAGAGTTGTGAGTAAGACAAGCGTTTACCAAGTAGTTTGTAAAACATAGTACGAAGGTATTTTTTTTGTACTTGTTCAATAGCATTTACATATTTCTTATAAAGCGGATTCCAAATAGATACAGCGTATTCCAATTGAGGTCGAACCAATGATTTGTATAAGTGTATAAACGTTTTTGCGTTTTTAAATTCCTTGCCTGAACGCATTATAAAACCATATAACTTGTATGCATTATTTACCATTTCACAGACATGAGTATGGAAATGCATTTTGCTGTCCATGGTTACACCAAGATCTCTGATAGCATCTACTTTTGTTAAAGAATTATTAAGGAGTTTATAAACTAATTTTACAGTATTGGTTTTCTTAGAAAATGTGATAGTTTTACATTTATGTATACTTAAGCTTAATTTATTAGACAAACAATATTCACTTAAACGATCAAGATCTGATTGTAGATTATTTGCATCATCTACAGACAGAATTGTATGATATATTTTTAAATCGTCGGCGTATAATAGATATTTGGTATGGTTAAAACATTTACTTATATCATTAATAAAAATCAAAAAAAGCAAAGGTCCCAAAATTGATCCTTGAGGTACTCCAGATGTGATATGTACATACTCAGATGAAATAACATTTTTAGTAGCTTACTAACTATATTATATTACTTACTAAGTGTTTCAATACATATTGTATACTATTAACCCGAAAATATGCCAGCCCATGCCCGGCTAGAGGGGGGCAGCTGCCCCCCCCCCTGCCCGTACCTGGCTACGCCCATGAAGAAGGCATATCTATTATTGGGCGTTAATTTTTATAAACCGAAAACTGACAGAAAATTAAAAAATGATTTATTGGTTTTTTGTTCAAAGTATTCATTATATTTCCAATTTTATTATAAATTAGTAACTTATTATTTTAATTTTTCGAAACCAATGCCATACGAAGAAACAGATTTAGATACAAATTTTCAATTAGGCAAAAACAATATTCCTAATTATGAACGTGGATATACAATAACATAATAGGAATTGAGAAAATTCTACTAACCATTTTGGAAGAAAGGAGTTCAGACATGTTTTTCCCTTTTAATCTTTTCTTAAAACTTGTGTAAAGGACACAAATAAATCCATTAAGATTTTTTTTTTACCTTGAATCAGGTGTTTTGAATATATACCCGTATATTATTTTGTTTTTCAACTGGAATTCCTCACCGTGTCAAAGTTTATGCAATTTTATTTCTACGTGTTATTGGAATATGAAAATACATTTACTGTTGAAAGAAGTAGGAGAACACATTTTTTTTATTTGGAAGTTACCCTCAAAGTATTTCTACGGCAACTACTTGATCAAATAAAGTAAGAAAGTTCGCTATAGCCATATCTATAGTTCTTACGGCTATAGTTATTCCTGCGAGATATTCCGAAATAAAAACCCGCAGCATTTTCCGGTTATTTAACTATCTCTGTGTACTTTTTTCTTCAAGAACCCCATACTGTATTCCTTAGAAAAAACCTTGGCAGGGAGCTCATTCCACAACCTTAGAAGGACGACGAAGACCGTTTGTAGGAAGAAGTTTCTCTAAAACCGCACTGTACGTGACCATTTAGGTGTGAGGATGAATTCCCTACCGATAGCGAGCGGTGCGATGATAGAAAGTAGCCGTGGGCTTCATTTAAGCATCATCAACTACGGACGCCATATTGAAATGGTGTAAACTTACAACGACACTAGCGTCCAAACACACAAAGTAAGAATGTCAGAAAAGTTTGTTGCACTGTACTTGTATATTTACTTTTATGCAAAAGCAGTTCATCGAATACATAACTTTACAGTAATATTATAAAAAATATATATTTCAGTGTCACTAGGGTTTAGAAAAAACCTTTGGTTATCTATCTACTACAAGTTCCTGGCAAAACATTTCGTGCAACCTCCAAATAGACCTAATGCCTTTTTATGAGCTTAAGTTATTAAAGAAAATAGAAGTGTTCGTTCATGTAGAAACTTCTTATTACCGGGGATAGAAGAAATCTTATTTGAAGCGATTATTATTGGACGAGGGATTTTACTCATTGATTTGTAAGCAGTAATTCAAAGTGTTAAAAAAGTCAAAACCTTGTTTATTTATTTTCGTATAAGTAAGTGAAATATTCCCAAAAGCATATTATTTATACATAAATAATATTGGCTTATGTACATATTTGAGCAGGGACTGTATACTGAAATCGTACACGTTGTCTATTAAAGCCAAAGTAATAATATATTATAAATAGGAAAGTAAGTTTATTGTTTGTCTAAGATCCGCTACCGATTAAGCTGAAGACCACAGGGATAGTTGAATAGGTTGGACTAGGTCATATTTGTCCTTTACACAAGTTTTAAGAAAAGATTAAAAGGGAAAAACTTGTCTGTTCCAGATTTGACTTCATTTTTTATTTACTCGCTTGCCGAGAATTCCTTAGTAAAAAAATTCACAGTCTGTTATTTATTTCACATTACTGTCGTCTGCCTCAACCGCAGATACAAGTTTAGTGGTAAAAGGAGAATTTTGTATTGTGTGATGTGTGTGTGATTTGTATTTTGTATGATGTATACTATTGGGGAAAAAAACCAGTCACTTAGTGACAGATAAAAGATTTTGATCGAGAGAAGATACTACTAAAATTATAAGCAGAACAATTAAATGTATTGTATCCAATTTAAATCAAAGTATTTAAAATATATTACTTGGTAAAATTATAATTAAAATTTAAATTTAAATTATTTCCAGAGCAAAAATGTAGTTGGGATTTTCATCAGCCATACTTGTACCTCGAAAACTCAATGGTAGCGCTCACACGGAATGTAAAGGGTGCAGGTTCTAGTCCTGGCTCGAGGTTAATCTTTTGATTGCATCTTTGCTATGATAGTATTTATTTATATTGATGATATAGCTATAGATATGGTATGTATAACAAATTTTCTTCTAAGACTCTAACCTTCATGGTTAATCTCTTAACGATTGAACATTATTTCTACGTATATATTTATTTCTTAATTCTATGAATATTTTGTGTGTTTATAAGATTGATTTACTAGGACTTTATAAGTCACTAGGAATTAAAAAATACATTATTACATATTATATTCTCTTTATATATATAAATCTACTGTACGTGTGTATGTCACTGTACTCCTCCTAAACGGCTGGACCGATTTGAATGAAAAATATGATAATGCTGTTGAAGACTTAAGAGCGTCACTCACCCCACTAATTATCTCATGTGACGGAGCCCTAGGCACTGAACATCTTCTTCTTTTCTTAAAAAAAACTGCATCTAAACTAAACAAGAAATGGGGAAAAGCATACTCTCAAATAATTTACTGACTGAGAATGAAAGTACAAATATCTTTAATAAGAACAGTCTCCATAAGGACAAGAGGCACAAGGAGACAAATTAGATTGGTTGTGAAGACGAAGCCAGAATCCCTTGAGGAAGGCAATGGAGCATTAATTTAAACTTAAATAACTGTGTATTTAGTTTATAACATATTACTAGAGAAAAGAAGCAAGCAAGTCTCTTACTAAGATAGTAGTAATTTGGCATATTAATTAGACCGACAAAAAGATAAAACAAATTTTTTTTAGGATACCATTTCTACATGTAAAGTGGAGAAGTTTTTTTTAACATTTTCGTTTAACAATATTGAGAGTGTGCGAAAACCATTTTTCGATTTAGCGATACGTTTGCGAAATATTAAGCTTAAAACTGTAAATTTTTGTAAGAGCCCAGTGTTGACACCACTGCCAGCTAAATGGCTGTTCTTGGGTGTTTGGAAATAATTATAGGAATAGTATATATTACAAAATTAAAAGGAAAACTATCATAGCTAAGTAGGCTCTACAATTTAATAAGTAATAGTCGACCAACTTAAAATTCAGTCGGATAAGTAAAAATTTCGTACAAATTCCGTCAAAATAAATAAATAAAAAGTTTTTAAATGAAGTTGGTAAATATAAGTTTATGAATCATATAAAATTACAAAAAATAAAATTATAACATTCTGAATACTAACACTTACTTAATTAATAACAATATTTACGTTCGAATTCAGGCGTGGTGCTTGGCGGTACAGGCTAAACACCTGTGTGGATGGATTACCCTGTCTTGTTGTGTATCTTCTGTCCATAGAATTATCAGGAAATTAGTAAGTTTCAGTTTTATCTTAAGGATTTTGCAATATCAAAAGGTATTGAGAAGTGAATGTCATAATTCTTTGTTATTTAAAGATGTTTTTAGCTGGTGTGTTTGGTGGGTTGTATGTTATAATTCTCACAGCGCGTTTCTGTGGAATTATTTGAGATATGTACATGCTAGGTACATTGTAAGCGATATATGCAGTAATAGTGATAGTTAAATTTAATTAATTTATCCAGAAATAGCTTTTATTATCCTTTACCTACTGATTGACTGTCCCCTTATTGTTCTTTAAGTACTATTGAGTTTTTGTATTATTTTATATGGATTATTTAATTTTTGTGTTAAATATTAGATTTCTATATTAGATCAATGAGTTAAGTTAAATTTTTGAACTGGCCGGTGAGTTTTGTTTTTACTGTTTATTTCAAATTCCTGTTATTTTTGTTTTAATTTGTATTATATTTTATTTTTAATCTATTTATATAGTTCATTTTTATCAATGAGTAATAATGAGTCGAGTATCTATATGATAGTATGCGCATATAGATATCGTGTACCAACATGTACTTGTCATGTTCATCAGGTGAGTCTAGTATATAGTATAGTAATAATGATTTATCAGACTACTCACTTTCCTGACGCCTAGCTTCCTACCATTGAAAATCTTGCTGACAACTTCAAAGTTTTACATGTTAATGCCCAAAGTATTTGAATGCACTATCCGGATATGCTTACGACTTTGTCTAATTACAATATTTATACTATTCTAATCTCAGAGTCATGGCTGAAGCCATCTCTTCAGTCATCTTTTTATCCTCTGCCTGGATTCAATTAAAATTAGGAACATTCGTATAAATAAGGGTGGTGGTGGTGTGGTTATCCATTGCGTAATAATATTCCTCTTACAGTATCAAATAAATCACCGTCAGATGATACTGGTAGCTTTGAGCATTTATTCCTGGAAGTAGAATTCTCCAAGGAGTATTTTACAGTAAACTGTTGTATTTGTTTGGAAAACAAAGTAAGACCTCCTAAACCCAGAAACCGAACTATTCTTCATAGTGACTTTAACGGAATAGATTTGCAACGTTTTAGTAAAGACGCTAGTAAACATAGATGAAAAAGTTGAGGAGTGTAACAGTCTTTTAATCATGTAATTTATTAAGCACGCTCCATTGCGACCTGTAAAAACCCTTCACCTGCCAGCCCCGTGGCATACAGACGATGTTAAAGTGTTAATCGCTGAGCGTGATCACGCAAGTGAGAAATTTAAACGTAATTCAATTGACTGCAACTTAGACCTGTATACAAATCTGAGAAATCAGTGTAATAGACTGTGTAGAAACTCGAAACGCCAGTACATATACCGCTCAATTGATAAGTGTGATTCTACTGACATATTAAGAATCCTCTAGTCTTTGGGCATTGGCAAATCTTCAGACCAGGTCTAATCAATTAAGATCTCAACTTATTTACACACGTAATTAAAATTAAAACAACAAATGTGGCAACCAATAAAATTACTTTAGCACTCTGGCCTGCCTTGTCCTGACTTTAATAAGTTTAATTTCAAAATGGTTACTGGCTGTGATGTTAAGGGTATTGTGTGTTGAGTAGTCAAGCTGTTGATGATCCTTTCTGTAATTGATACCCCTACTTTCTAAAGTGATTGAACGTCTAGTTCATGAACAATTTAGTCAATTTCTTTTTTCAGGTTTTCGTCCAGACCACAGCACTGTTAGTGCGTTGTTGAAAATAACATACAAATTATTATTATTTATTATTATTATTGCGCGAGTCCGACTCGCACTTGACCCTTTTTTTCTTTCTCAGAAACATTCTCCGGCGTGTGCATAACAACTTACCAAAATTTCATTACAATCGGTTTACCCTTATTGCGCGAGTCCGACTTGCACTTGACCCTATGTAAATTTGTATGTATATTGTATGTAAATATGTTTTTTTGTATTAGTTTATTTGTTAAGACTTTACCTACAAAAATGTAAAATTTATCTGCTTTAAGAAACACCTTAAGGTTGGCTAGAAGAAATCGCATTATGTGAAAAATCCGCCTCAGTGTATAAATATTTATTGTTTTTACTTACTTCGTATAATTCTATTAAATGTACTGTAAGAGTTAAATAAATAAATAGATACCTGTCAAATTAATAAATTCTTTTTCAACACACTTACTCATAAAGCCGCCTTTACTGCAACGTTTATCATTACCGCGCGAGTGCATTTTAGTTTACAGATTTATTTTTCATTTTTAACACACTTGCTCATAAAGCAGTGTTTATTGCACTGTTTTCTATTCTTAATTGCGTTACATGTGCTGTAATGACAACTACCGCATAGGTGCCTTTTCCTTTTCAGTTTTTTTTGAAGTGAAAACTTCTTTAGCAGCGTTGTGCACTTTTTTGTGATGGATAAAAAATGATAAACTCGCGTCAGGATGATCAAAAATTCGTAAGACGGATACCATAATGCCACGGCATAATAAGATGATTGGCAAAATAAAAAGTTTGATTTTGAAGTGAAAACTTCTTTAACGGCGTTGTGCACTTTTGGTGATGGGTAAAAAATGGTGAACTCTATAGGACGAATAAAAATTAAGAGGAAATTGGGTTGATGAAGAGATGAAAGTTCGGATTACACATGTTAAAATGTTAGTACTTGGAGGACCGGAGGTTTTTTTAAACAGCGCCATCTACTGTCAAGTAGCTTAATCGTTGCTTAATAACGCCACCTATTGTCAAATAGCTTTAGTGTTGCTTATTACTACTCGCCAATAGCTGTCAGGAAAAGTCATACTTTTCAGTTTATCACTGCATGAAAACACGGATAAAACGACCTTTTTTTAAAAATGAAACCTAGCTAGATCGATTTATCGTCCCCGAAACCCGCTGCGTACTAAATTTCATGAAAATCGTCGGAGCCGTTTCTGAGATTCAGTATATATGTATATATATATATATATATATACAAGAATTGCTCGTTTAAAGGTATTAGATATCTAGGTTGTATGTTTTCACTTCTGCCGGCACTCTCGGAAAGCAACCCGTTTTTTTTTAATGTGTAGCAAACCTATGAACTAAGTTCTTATTTCTTGAAAAATAAATCTAACATTTTAACTATTTTCAACATTTTAACGCTAATATGAGTATTAACTGCCATTCAACACAGTGTGTTAAAAACAGTTGTATGACACTCGTGAGCTCTGATTAATACACACTCGGCTACGTGCGACCCACATCCTCGTCTGTAATGAGCAGCCTAGCTCACTTGAATCCATAATGTACTATTTATTTGAACAGACGGGTAAGTAGATATCAATCTAAAGCTACTAGTAGGTAATTTTATTACTCATCTATGAATCCTTGACGAAAATTCTTCACCCACATTCTTCGACAGCGGCAGTTTCTGAAGCTTAAAGGTTATTAAAGTTAAATAGAAATGTTCGTCCATGCAGAAACTTCCTATTACCGGGGATCGAAGGAAAATCTCTTATCAGAAGCGATTATTGGACCGGGATTACTGTCTATTCGTTTGTGAACGGTGATTATATATGTTATAGGATCCTTTTGTGAAAGCATAATACTTGTTTTACTTTTGGTTGGGTACCCGACGAGTGCACCAAAAGTATCTAATTACATAGGAAACCTTGGAACAGCTCATCTAAGAAAAAACTAACCCAATTTGCTGACCCTTTAAGAAACAACTACAGTATCATTTTTCCTTTACTTATGTGTGGCTTCATTAAACAAAACATATAAAATTAACACAGAAAATTTGAACTTTAGCTGGTAACTAATAAGGTTTTTTGTATTTTTTAAAGGTCTCATTCTTTATTTTTACATACAATACCAGAATATAAAACTAGATATTTTTCAGACTACAAAAGAATCCGTCAATGAACCGAAGTTAAAGACAATCAATGTCCATCAGTAAAGGCAAACGTGCCGATATGCAGATAAAAAACTTTGATATTCCAGCGACTTCAAAATATGTTGTTGTCAGCCTATTTACGTTCCCACAGCAGACGCACATACAGACTTATGTACCTTAGGCCGTAGTCTATAACGCTGGCCCAGTACGAAACTAACTAGTGGCCACAAAACTCAGAGTATTTATCATCACATAAGGCCTCTGACTAATCCACTGCTATCATATGACAGCAGCCAGGACTGAAGATGGGCATCTTAAAAGCTGACCAAAGCACGGTGGAGCTCAACAATATGTCTCACTAAATGACTAACCTCGCCCAATGTTACTTTAATTCACATATCTTCTCATATCGTTTCCGATAGACGAAGACTTTCGTAACTTTCAAATATCAATCTGTTATAGCCTAGGTATTGTATTTTGTGTTGTATACCAGTCAAATCAAACCCACCAACCGCAGCACAAATTATTTACAAAGAAAGGATTGATAAAATTTGAAAATCAGATCAGTATGACAAAGGCTTTGCGCCCGACTCTATTATTACAATTATATGCAGCGTCGTGGGTTTAATTATTATATTATAATATAGATGGTAATTAAAAGAAGACCAATTAGTATTTGGTTTACAAATACCAGGACCCATATGATAATAATTTATGTTTGTACTTAAAAGGAGACGATTAAAAGGGAATCATTACTCATTTTCATTCATATTTATACAATTTTATTTATATGTGGGTATGGATTATCTTACTATGGAAATTAAAGCATTGATGGCGCTTGCTTAGGTACTCGTAGGAGAGTCTATATATTTAGTAGTCTGCCAATTATTGAAATTTAAGGCGTAGTTTAGGCAAAAAATCAAATTTCTAGTAGGTATTTTTACTCTATAATTACAGTCCCGGCGGTCGCCATTAAAATTAATCAATATAACTTTATTTTAAATTATTAATAATGGTTTATCAAAGTCCTCAACAGTCCTACCCATTAAGTGTAAAAATATACGAATAATTTAGAAAAATAAAGTCTAAGCTTGATGTAAAGGAAACTAAATACCTTTATCGAGTTTGTTCAGTAAAACTAAAGTACACACTATATAAGATAAGCTAGGATGTCATATATGGCGCCGTCATCTTGAATCAGCTGCCAATATTTTACTTTCTATTTTCCCCGCACCCTCACTATTGACATCCCATTGCCCCACAACCACAAACAATATGCATAGTAATATTCAATAAGATAACCAACGTCAATACTTTCTTTCCTTATTGAATTCACTTTGGCTCTTTGTAACATTTTATGTGAAACGAACATATTAGGTACTTTACGAAAAAACAAACGTTTTAAAGAATGTGTACTAGTATTCAGTTTCATAAGTTTAGGTAGCTTTGTGTTGTCAGTTTTTAGGGTTCAGTTTGTGTATAATTATAAATTTCATATTTTATTGGTCATGTGCCTCGCATGGTATCTCTTGGTGTTTAGGGTTTCGTTCCCAAAGGGTAATTAGCGGAACCCTATTACTAAGCCTTCGCTGTCCGTCCGTCTGTCACCAGGCTGTATCTCATGAACCGTGATAGTTAGACAGTTGAAATTTTCACAGAAGATGTATTTCTGTTGCCGCTATAACAACAAATACTAAAAAAACAGACTAAAATAAATATTTAAGAGGGCTCCTATTTCTCGATTTTGCTCGATATTGATAACGGCAACAGGTAGACGCTTAAAATATATACAGAATTTTTAAGTTATATATTCACTTTAAAAATAAATAATTAAATTTAAATAAAACAAATATTTAAGGGGTGCTCTCATACAGCAAACGATTGCCACGAGTGATTTTTTTACCGTTTTTATAGATAATAGTACGGAACCCTTCGTACGCGAGTCCGAATCGCACTTGACCGATTTTTTATAAAAGTTTTCAACTAAGCATTTTTCCCAAAAAAATAATCATTCTAAGATACCTTATAACATGTCGGATGTTTAGTTAACTTGAACTTATTTTCATAATGTTTTACCTTTCTAGAAGTTAATAAAATAAATTTACAAAAGTATTTCCCCTAAGAGCAAAGAAATAATTCAGTAGAATAATCTGTAAAGAGATTTGTCGTTTCGCTTTGAGACATCTCCGAAATCGGGTTTCAATTAGACGATTTCGAATAAATAAAATGGAGATGGATTTAGACTGAACAAGGAGATATATGTACCAAGAAGCTATTTACTTTATATATCTTTTATTTACATTGGTATATAATACCTTTATTGTCTTTTGACACGCTCTGAACATTTTATTTTAAGTGATCTTCAGGAATTATTTAGCTTTGGCAACGTCAGCAAGTTAAGCAATCTAGGCTTTTCTCTCGAAGCAACTCCGAGCACGCGTAAAACCTGTTTATAACACAATTAGTTACACATCAGAGTAAAAGACTAAATAGACTTATAGTTATAACATCCAAACAGTATTGTTAATTTAATAGAACCTAAAACAATATTTTTGCTTTGTAAGTTTTTTTATATTCTCTAGTTTTATTCAACAGTAAAATATGTTAAGTTAACTACAACATTTAGTTGTATCCAAGATAAAAATTTATAAGAATGGTTCTAATGCTGACTTGTGTCAGCTCAACGATCGCTACTTTATATATAATTGATATAATAAAACAGTATCGTCAACATTACAAAGCCAAAAACAACCATTACACCTAGTTAATTTTATTTATCTTTTGTTTTATTTACCAGTAAAACACGTTAAGTTTAATATTACATTTATTCATATTATCACTGATATTTCTTTCGTTGATAATAAAATTCTATATGACTGCGCAGTTATCGCTATCAAGATATATTGATGAAATAATGAAACAGTAATGTAAATACTACGAAATAAAAATACATTTTATTTTTTAATTTTCCAAAGTGTTGTAAAGTTGTAGTAGTAGCTACAAGAGTTTTGATTGAAACTATCCTTTAACCTGTACGAGCCTATGATGACCTTGAATTTGTAATTACATGAGAAAAGACAGATGGAATACCTATTATTTGTGCGTTTCAGATGCATTTATAGCTATATCTACCTAATTTCATCTTGTTTTTGTTTCCATGAGGTTAAAAAAAAAATTTCATAAGACATCATATGAATATTAAAATTATAAAACATGTATACCTACAGGCTTAAATTAAATTAAAATATTTTTCTGTTTTTTTAAATAAAATAATAAAGGTAAACAAAGGAAGAGATGAAATCTTTATGTCAAAGTTCAGATTTATTTAATTATAAAAACAGTCTTGTACATAAGCATCATTTTCAAGGCCCACGTACAATCTACATTATTTTCTCATTTCATCTTCTTTTATTTTAGCGACCGTAACTAAAACTCCAGTTTTTATTTAAAAAAACAAAACTAAGTAATATGTTTTTACCTTCAAATGCGTTTTTTATACTTCCGTACTTTAATTTTAAAAATAAAGAAATCAAAACTAGTATCATTTCAGTGGTCTTTTTAGCAATATCGTATGAACTTGCAACATTAAAGCACGAGTAACGAGTAAACCTTACTGAAAAGAGGTGCGAGACGCTTGCGATAGATGGCGCTTAGTTAAAAATAAATCGCACTATGGGTCAGTTTGTGCAGACAAGGTATATATATATATATATATATATATATATCATATTCGCAACAATTGCATAAAATACTATTATTAACATATTACTGCTTAACAATCGTTGCTTTACACTTAATAATACATTTTTTACTTTACTATACTCATACTTTACTATTTACTTTTCTTTGAACTGGCGCATCACCAGCCTTTGTAAACGTAAACACCAAATCCCTGATTGTTTATGCGCTAGAAGGTAAATCTGATATAATTATCAACCCTTTAATAACTGTAAAAGTCTACTAAAAGTTTACGTCGCAATGGATTATCCAATTGAGTTGCAGGTACAGGGTATAATAAGAGACAGACAAGGGCATATATAGTACCACCCCTCCCCCCTCTACGAATATCTTTTTTTTTAAATAATAAATTCTTTATTATCCGAGCCTATCTTAACGACCGTATACGCGTGATAAGCGATTTCAAATAATCTACTTATCTCTCTCTTATTATTGTTAGAAATTGTATTGTACTAGGCTACTTAAACGGTTGTTTAACGACTCTCTTAGGTAACTCTCGCGGGTGTTTTCTATATTATAATTTTTTTAAGTAACTTAAACTTTCGCAGTTATATTCAACATTATAAAATTTACAATAACAGTAGCATAGCCATTTAGTTCAAGGCATTACAATTAATAAGAAAAAAAACTGCGGATTACAAAACAACTCCTATTAAGAGGATCTTTGATTTATTTTACGTTTAATTTTCTGAAAAAAATTTTTTTTCGAGTAAAAGTTATGAAACTATCTTTGAAGGGCATATGATGCGTGATGCAATTTCTATATCGCTTAAGCAACCCCCAATCAACTTTCGTTTTAAACCCTGCTCCAATTAACATTCGTTTCAATACAACCTCCATTCAACTTCGTTTTAAAAACATTCATTCTCGCGCCGCTGGTTCAAAATTTTACGCAACTTCATTTGCCTAGAGTTCGAATTCATGAATCGGGAGTTAGGTTACTACCTACATTTAGCAATGAATTTTGTATTGATGTTTAAGATTCTACCGCGATTGACGCCTTATCACTTAGGCCTAGATATATTAAGGGAAGACCAGTGATGACATATAAGTTAATTTAATACTTTAACGTTTTTATGTCTTATCTACTTATCAAGAATATACGATTGGAATAAATTATGAAGGTAATTAACCTAATTTCTATTTATTCTTGATAAAATTGATCTTTATTAAGTCTTTCTTTTTTTAAATTTAAATTAGCATGCCAACCCCCTGTTGGTGGGGCCTGGACTACTACAAATACGTTACTTTTTGATCCTAGAAAATTCAGAACCTCTCGCAAAAAGAACTATAACTAAATTCCACGTGGACAAACTATAGCTGCATATCTATCTTTATTAACAAACATGTAAGTATGTTATAAAGAAAAACGGTAGTTATAGCTAACTTTCTTACAATAATCAAGGAGTTTCCGTAGAACTTCCACGGCGAAAAAGCTCGTGGTTATAAGTATATAAATAACTTAAAAGAAATGATAACCGTAAGTCCTAAGACTTGACATAATATTTCAGTAACTCTACAACAAATTTAATTAGTCAAAACATTATTGCACAAAATTAACCAAGAACAAAATATTTTGTAACAATTTTCTGTAAAAGGGTAAAGTAAATTGTTTACTCAAAGTAAGTCCTTTCGTCTGACACAGTTTGGCATTGGCTGTTAAAAATTGAAAAGAAAGTCAAGGAACTAATATACTTATCATAATTTTTACAGTCGCAAGAGAATTAAATTTTTCCCAGGTAATTTTTTATTTTAAATTAGCTTTAGTTTTTCCTTCACTGGTTTTATTATCTACTAACTGGCTAGCGTTGTTGTAAAATAAAAAGTCTTTAACTACCTTAAATAAGGTTTACCTTAAAATTTAGGGTACCATTTCCAAAAATTACTAAATGGGATCCTATATCAATGTCACTATATAAACCGATAGTCTGAATGTCTTAGGCCGCTCCAAACTCACGGCGAGGAGCGTGAATGTAAGTGGTTTCTCGCCTTCTCGTTCGCGCACTCGTCTGTTCTCTAATCGATGTCGGTATCTTGTCCCGAACCAAAGGATTTCTCGGGTGAAAAAAAAGAACTATCACATTCTGGAGCATTCTCAGCGCGACGTAAAAAACAAAAAAAAAAGACACTAACCTTGTTCTGTTTCGATGAATTTGTGTCATCCGCCATCGTCTGGATTATCTTTTTTTCTGAATTTTAATTCTAATTTTATTATTTAAAAGTTTATAGTATGCTAATGTACTGAATAACAAAGCAGATGTCGCAAGAAATCACAGTCAAATACCGGATGAGGACGGGAAGAGTAATGAGAACATTCGTGAGTGTGGACAGTACTCTATATTCGCAAGGAGTCTTGGCGAGCTTTCTCGCAGAGACTTCTCGCCGTATATCGCCATTTATATAATGTACTGTACCCGCCCTAAATTCTGTTATCGGCGTGGAACTCCTTAATTATACTTATGAAGTTTGCTATAGCTGTAGCTATAGTTCGTTTAAGCTCGGTTAAAGTTATTCCCGCCTCAGTAGCCTATGTCCTATTCCAGGACCTAACCTATATGTGTGTTAGGTTTATCCCGATCCGACCAGTGGTGAAAGCGGGATTGAGTAACAAACATCTATCCATCCATCCAGACATACTTTCACATTTATAATAATAATAGGACACGTGTAACTATGGACACTGATGTCACTCAGTGATAGTTATGTATAGTCGCGGTCAGAAAATGTTTACCACCTTAAGGATCACAATTGCATGCACACATTTAAGTCACAAGTTCTAAATGTCTATTTTATAATAATTTGATTGATCATAGATTATCTTTTTTCTAATATGACAATCAATCGCTCTAGGACAGGGATGGCGAACCTTTATTAATGAATGTGCCATTTTCTATGAAAAAAACAATACTGTACCTATGACGTGCCGTCAAAAAATCTGGGTTACTTAATAATAATGGAGAAAAATTAAACGAATTGCTGTTAACTTAAAGCTATTTAGGTACTTGCAGCTCGAAATTTTTACAGCAATCGAAATGTTTAATATTTATATTCAAATTAAAAAAAAAAAATTTGTGTGATTTCTGCTGTTGCAAATTAGGTGCTAAAAATCTCACATTAGGGCAGGCTCGTACTTTGTTACTAAGCAGTATGGAAGCTAAACTAAAGTTCATATCTAAAAATGACTTGCAAGTATACGTAGGTGAAAATAGAAATTTCATAAATGATTGGCGTGCCCGAATTGCCATGGGTTCGCCATCTCTGCTCTAGGAGATGGACTGACTGCTATCAAGTTTTAATATATAGAAAACCTTCTTTGAAAAAACTAATATTTTAGTTTTTTAAATAAGAATATGAAGAAATAATAAAATAGACACGAAAATCTTCATTTAATATTTAGTATAACCTCCCTCTGCAGCTATGACGGCACGTAGTCTATCTCGCATAGATGCAACAAGACGCGTGCATAGATCAGTACCTCTGATATCATCCCATACTTGAGCACAGTGTGATCTAAGAGCTTGAGGGTTTCTTTCATTTTGACAGTCCCAGCGTTGAACCATAAGCCCCCATAAATTTTCAATAGGGTTTAAATCAGCAGACCGAGCGGGCCATTAAATGGGACGAATGTCACGGTGCAGGTTGAACCACGCCATAGTAGCACGGGCTGTGTGTATCCGTGCATTATCTTGAACGTAAGTAATGTGTGGGAATTCCGGTACAGGATACACTACGCGCACAGTAGGCAGCATCACTTCTTCCAAAAGCGACACATAATTAATGGCCGTAGCCCTATTCTCTAACGACGCCAGTTCTCCGACGCCGTCAATGCTCATCCACCCCCATAAGTTTACTGTAATGCGACCTGACTCGTTTTGAGGCACAATATGACCTTCATCATACCGAGTTCGATTGTAGCGCCATAAAGTTAATCTTCCGATTTGGCTTGATTTTAAAGTTTTTTCATCGGTAAATATAGTATTCGACCAATCATAATTGAGATGTCGTCGCGCAAAGTTAAGCCGGGCTGTTTTGTGGCGAGGTTTTAGCTCTACTTTAATAGCATGGTGTCTGTAGTGTAGTCCAACATTGTGCAAAGCTCGTCGGATCGTCTGAGCACTCACACCATATAAAGCAGCAAAACAACTAGTTGGTGTGAAACCATTCTCTTCGTAACGACGAATGATTTCTGTTATTTGCGCGGCGGTCATTATCGGTCGTCGTCCTGAATTATTTCTATGATCGTTATTTGCCCTTCTTCGCCGTGACGCCTAATCCAAAACCACACAGTGAATCGCGATATATTGAGTTCTCGTGATATAGCACTAATACTATGTTCATCTTCGAAGAGAAATATTATTTCAGCCCTTTGCTCCAGGGTTAAACTTGCCATTTTATTTCGTTATGAAAAAATCTTTTGTAAAATTTTACTCTTGTCAAAACGACGTTCAAACAATATTTTTTGATAAATGTCATTTCAACAAATAAAGATATTAGTTCCATTATCAAAGAGTGATCAATAATTCTTGTTGTTTTTCTCAATGCGTCATTTTACATAATAGCTTTTGAAAGGTAATAAGTAACTTGATATGGCATTTTAGACTTAGTGAAAAAAGTGTGATATAGAATCTAATTTCAAATCTGGTAAACATTTTCTGACCACGACCGTACAGTTTTCGGCCCCTGTCAGTCTTATTTTAGAGGTACTAAAACCACTGGAATTTGTCAAATGACTGTCACTAGTGTCGCGTAAGTTTACAGTATTTTGACATGCAAGGTGGTATTTTAATATGCGAATTGCACTTCTGCTAAAAGTGAACGTTTTTAGCTATTACAACTAACACAAAAAACAATAAACAATTAAAAATAGCTTTAAAGTTGTTGTAGGTATATTTTTTAGAAACACATGTTTGAAATTAGTTTTGTTTAAATAGGAAATCAAAAATAGCCATTGGCGGCGCTGGTGGGCGTCAATACCCATTTTAAGCAATGCATTCGTCATTTAAACATTTGGGCTATATTTTCCTATACAATTGAAATACAAATATTTAGGTCACTATTTTTATTTCACGCAAAATGTTGAATGAAATATTGCCTGGGGAACGTGCTTGGATATCATCGTAACTCTAAACAAGACAAGGCTTGTAAAATATTCAAATTAACCCAACAACTCAACAATAGGATCGCTCAAAATTCAATTTAATTTTGAATATTGTTGATCCGAGCTTAAAGCTGTTTTATCTCAAATAATAGGATGGCGTAGAAATAAAAAAAGAAATAATACTAATGAATATTTATTAATTAAATTAAAAAAAAATTAAACGATTTAATATTTTTAGCGGTTTTAATGTAAAGCACAATAAAATGCCATATCTTTTACATTATTAGCAGTTTTACTCCGGTACCCGGTATTACTCCTGTATGTTAAATATTTTCTGATAAGGAGATATATTTATTAAAACGACATTGCCTTTTTCATAGCTCTGGAATTTGATATTTACTGTGTCCACAAGTCCTAAGGCAGCAAAATAATTTTGTTTAAATACAAAAAGTATACTGCAAAGTATGTTCATTTAAAACTCATTTCAACCACATACCGTGTTAAGACAGTGAGCAGTAAACCGTTGGGATAGTGGGATAAATAAAATTAATTAAATAAAAATAAAAAAAAAGTCATTTATTTCTTGAAAAAAAAAATAGAATGTCATAAGATATGCCAAGTTAAAACGCAGACTTTGCTGCCGTAATGACACTGTAATAAGAAGACAAGCGCGTAATATTTATTATAAATTATAAAACATGTAATACATAACGTACCCACACGTGACATTAAACGAAAAGAACGTCGTGAACATTATTTTTTAAGTAACTTATGGGCCGGGGCTACCTACATAACTATAGTATTTAGTTGCGATAAGCTAGATTAATCTTTGCTTTCACAGACCAATTGAATTGTAAAAAACCACAAATGCACAACCCAGAAAATAAAATTATTTTACACTACTCATGCTCTGAAAGGCCTTTTATGCATAGTCAAAAATAGGGTTGTAAGTACGTGTTTGCAGATATTATTACTTTCTTGCCCGTTTACAGGAAAGGAAGTAAAAATAAAAAGCACTTTCTATTTAAAAGCTGACGAACCAATTAAATAGCTTTTTTTTTATTTGGTTCAGTGCCATCTGTGATTACAAAAGCGAACCAATTTCGTTTTGGGAAAAATAACTCACTATTTATAAACAACAGAAAACATAACCATAGATTGTAATTATTCGGTACAGCGCCATCTATGTTTATAAAAGTGAATTAATAGTTGTTGAGTAAATTAAAACTTTAAATAATTATATTTTATTATCCTCGCATGTGTAGTGTAAAGCACTATGTATCAACTACACCCTCGTCGGTAATCAGTCACTTTCATCCCTTGGTGAACAATGTACTATTTCTGAAGTGTGTATTTTAATTTTAATATCTTTAATACACTTTCCTCCCCTACCCTTATTGACATGCAAGCTGTTACTAGGGTCAACACCTTTGCAAATAAATTGTATAACTAGTCCTTAATTGGTTTGAAGGAAATGACTGCCATACAGACAGACAAGGATTAATTTTATGTTTATTAAGTTTATGCATGAAAATCTAATGAAATAAATATAAATTTAGAATATTTATAATTGTAAGTAGATATACATATACATTCTTATTAAAAATATGTATGGAGATCTTAATATGAATGTATAATATTTAATCACAATTCCAAACGTTTATTTATTAACTGTATTTAGCAATATTTTGTTTGTAATTTTGTACATAAATTTTTAGGTCAGTTGACACTTAATTTTTTTTCTTTTTAATTTGGTCACAAAGTAAGCCATCCCCTATCATCCCATCTTTGTTACGCACCTAATTTACACTGCCTCGGGTCAATCTAATTACAGAAAAACAATGGAAGCCCCAAAGTGGAGATAATAAGGGGAAATAATCCGTCGGCTTATATAAATAAATTACGATGAACAAAAGCTATCAAAATAAATATTTTAGAATTCAAATAAATATTGTTCCGTGCACCTACACCTATACGCTCTGTCTATTTGTATAAGAAATCTCTTTGCTTCCTTTCTTTTTTATTTTCAATTTTCAAACTTCAAAAAAAGAATGAGATTATCAAATTGTCGACATGTTTATTTTATTTTTTATGTATGTTCTCGCATAACTTCGTTGTTTGTGAACAAATTTTGAAGATTTTTACATATTAAAGGTATGAAATTGTCGTTTCATAATACAAAATAAACTCACTTAGTATATCTTTCCTCATTGCTCATACATTTCTGCTATCTAATAGGAAGGTCACTTTAACATTTTGAAGTTGGTTTAAATTTTCGTCAACATTTAATTAATTTTTTAGTTTTCACAAAAATCATTTCATTTTATTTCTACTATTTTGAACAGCTATCTTAACTTTAGATCAGTAAATTGTATAATGTACCTACTCTAGATGTAGAATATCTGAATAAGGGATATGTAGAATATCTTAATAAGGTACTGAGACAAATCTGTTGCTCCAGATAACGACAAAATAGCAGACATTGTAGCAGATTTAGTAAGACTGCATTCCGTTAAAAGCTTTTAATGTTAAAATATACACGTTATTCTATTAACGTATGTGTGTACACACATGTCTAAGCATTTTGAAAAGCTCGACAAGTAAGTTTATATATATACTTTACTTTAGCGATGGTTTGAAGTTCAAGGAATCCACCAAGGATCCGCCTTGAACCTCTAATATTTACCAATTTGATAGACTATATAAACTTACGTCACAAAAGATCTCCATAACCCACCATACCATTTAGAAGCAATATATCACCAAAATCCGTCGCTGCAATTACGATGTGATTTTAAAAGAGAAATCTTTGTCGGAAATCCAAGCAATTCTAATAGATGGTGTACAGCGTTCAATTGCAGATAGTCACAAAAAGACTGCTCGCATATACTGCAGTGCTCTCATACAGAAGGTGGAAGTGAAGTACTCCCTTTATTCGAGTAAAGGGTATCAAGTACCTGGGATTAGTCAGTATTAAGGCGAACACGAAGAGAGATTTAAAAAAAAACCTGGGATCTCATTGGGGTCTACTGTAAAGCAAAAATGCCTTTAAAAACTAAGAAAGTAATCGAAATACAGCAAAAAAAAATGGGAGAAATCCGTTCACGGTGGTATAACCCGATAAACAAAGATCAAATTGTGATCCGACAGCTATAAGGTTTAACCATACAAGGCCATAGGCCGACCACCGGCTACTTGTTTGATAAGGCCAATATGAGGGGAGATCAAAAAGTAATGATAATCGGATATTTCTAGTATTCACAAAAATCTAAAAAAAATAGAGAGCTTGCTTAAACCTTCACTAGTAGGTACAGGTTAAAGGTATTTAAGTTATTGGATTTTTGAAGGGTTCGCAACGCGCGAGTGATGCCCCTAGTGTTGCAAGCGTCCATAGGCCACGGTAACCGCTTACCATCAGGCGGACCGTGTGCTTGTTTGCCACCTTAGTGGTAAAAAAAAAAAAAAACACAGTCTCATTTTGAAACTTCATTCATTTAATGTCAAGTCAGAGCCGTCATCAAAACTTCTGCATGAAAAATGTTTTAATGTTTTATATCGATTTGTTACTACTTTACTTTTTGATCACTCCTTGTATGTCACATAAACTGTGGTATAGATAAGAAAAAGCTATTATTTAGTGCCTAACTTAGTGACTTATTAAAAGCTTGTTTCTTTGTTCATTTTTTTGTTGTTAGACGTTCAAAATATATAAATAAATAAATAAGTAGTAAAAAGTATGTAAAACATAATTGTGTTTTCTTTTAATTTTGAATGTTTACAAGAAGATCTTTCTCTTTTCATAGTTACTATTCATCTTGAAAGATATTGATTTCAAGCGAGAAAGTTAAGAGAGGGACGAAATAGCAGACTTTGTTTCTTGTAGAATATTACCATGAATATTGGATGAGCAGCTATAAAGTGACAAGATGAGGAAGTCTGGAAAAATGTAGTGAAATATTGACGGCTAATATTAGATGACGTACCACCACCTGCTCTAGTGAAATGAATACATACAAGTTTCAGCCATTTGTACCAAAGATTATTTATAAATATTTTGGAAAGATCTTTATATTAAACCCTGTAAATCACACACGACTTTAGCTAAATTACAAATAAATAAATCCCAATCTTGGTCCCAAACAAAGGTTATAATAAAAAATTCGGTCATAAAAGTATCGGGAATGGATGTTGTTTATGGTTCCAAATTAATATTTTAGCGCGGAATTTGACTTGCCTCTGTTATTTAGAATAAATACAGTTCTGTTTTTAGTTAGATAATATTTAGTGTGTATTGCGAATTTCATAATGGACAAAAAAATCGAACAAAGATTCACTGAAGTAAATATTGCAAAAATTAGGGAATAGTGACTAAAAATCCTCATTCAAGTTTGAGAAAGATAGCCGCTGAACTTTCTGTGTCTGACGATTCACTTAATCACTTAGGTATGAAACATGTTGCCGCTCGGCTAATCGTAAAAGACCCGAATTTCCTCCAAAAACTCAATCGCATATGAGTCAGACATGCTAGAATGAGTCAATTCTGAACCAACATTTATGAAACACATTGTTCTGGAGACAAGACGTGAGTTTACAAGTTTGACATGCAAAGTAGTCAACAAGCTTCGGAGTGGCGCCTTCCAACTGAACTGAAACCGAAAAAACCACGCCAAAGTCGATCAAAAGTCAAAGTCATGTTGTTCTTTGACTATCGCGGTGTTGTACACAATTCTTGGCGGAAGGTCAAACAGTAAATAATAAATATTATTTAAGCGTTATGCGGCGATTAAGAGAGGAAATTCGGCCAGATTTATGGAAAGTAATTTCTTGGACTTGCACCATGATAATGCGACTTCGCACATCCATCCATCTATCATTGTTAACGATTTTTTGACTAAAAACTCTACAAATACCATCCATTTCATTCACCAGATATGGCTCCAGCCGACTTCTTTCATTTTACAAAACTCAAATAGACGACAATCGGCAGAAGACATACAGGAAAAATCGTGGCGAGAACTGAATTCACACCGGAAAAAGCGTTTAACAAATGTTTTGATGATCAAATTATATTGGCTTGGATTTAAGTGTATCGTTTCTGAAATAGCATTTTCTAAAGGCGATGAAATATATTAAAATCAATAACGATTTTTTTTTTTGTATTATTGATCTTCTCCCGGTAGTATATCCTTTATTTAGATACATTTATAGGTATACCTACATAGTAAATTTGACCTGAGCGAGAGATCAAGCCGTGATCTAGCCCGCGCCCATCAATAGAGCCGCGGATTAAATACTTTTTATTTTCATAGAAAAAACATAATCAAAAAATTTTACCTTAATCCAGGACATGAACCTCTTAGATTCCTTATTTCTGATCTGCCAATTAAGCTAATAGGAACAATACTGGCAGAAAAATACGGCTATTTCTTGGTTTTGAAACACATATCTTTGACGATTAATAAAAATAAAAAAATTTAAATAAAACTAACAAGCACTTACATAGTCACGAGCAAACGAATAACTAAACTGCTGAACGGATTTCGATGAAACTCAGAACGTCTGTAGCCGAAATGCTAAGAAATTTTGGGTCACAAGTTAAAATTACAAAGACTTACCGGTTTTGGCGTTATATGTTTTTATAACTTTTTTTGTGTGAAAAGGGGTGTAATGTTTATGAATATGAGTGTTTGTGTCTGTTTGGTGTTTCTCTTTGTGATTTACTTATCCACTTTATAAAAATTAGCTCCAACAACAAAGAATGTGGCAGCCGCGCCAAAGTATTCTGACAGACTGGCGCGCGCACGCGCACAGAGTAAGCTACGATCCTATCGCCGGTCCAACATTCTTTACAGAACAACGTCATTTATAGAGTTTGCTACTTTTTTTAGTTTTCATAGGTACGTGTGCAATTTACAGAAATGCATCTTTAAAAAAACTTTTTGAAGTGTGACTATTAAAAAAAATCATTACTAATTAATAACACTATCCCAAACTTGGTACTTAGGGGATTTTTGGGGTCGCTAAAAAAATCCTTAAGGTATCTGGGAACCAGAACCAAAATGTTCTAGAGATCATTTCCATGACTTTATTATTTTTTGTTCACGCACTGTGACGTTATTCTAATATTAATAACTAATTTCTGTTTTTTGTCTTTCTACATAACTGAACTAAATGGAAACATTTTTTAAAAATAAATTTATTGCAATAAGAAAGTAATACATACAGACATTACAATAATGTTAATCTTGGCACTAGATGTCGTCAAATAACGTGTACAGGAAATGAGATCACCTCATCACAGTCGCTGGAGTTTGCAGCTTAATTGACCCCTGTCTTCGTCTAAGACCCAGATTAAATGTGCTTCCGCGATAAAGGTTCTTCGGCCGCTTTATGTTGACCTGTTATAATTTTAATACCTATACTACTTTGAGCTGGAATCAGGGCGAGCGAGGTCTTCGTAACTGGGGACGATATCGTACGCAATGACCAACCATTCCGTGAGACGTTTATGAATGACATTTATTTCTCTTTTAATTAAAGCTGATATCTAGCGACACTTATGCGCTTAAGCTTTTGTTAATGGAGAAATGGCTTATTAACTACATTGTAAAGGTTTTATTTTTTACGGTATTATAAAATAAATAAATAAAAAGCCTTTAGTTTCTTCTACTTATGATACTCTTATACATTAAATCATATTGATATCTATACCTAGACATTTATGTATGTGTAGCAAGCAGTAGCTTCTACGGCAGCATAGGCGCGCTGTCCTCATCCATTAAAGTTTTGAGGGGTCGGCAACGCGTGAGTGATACCCCTGGTGTTACAAGCGTCCATAGGCTATACGGTGACCGCTTACCATCATTCGGACCATGAGCTTGTTTGCCACCTTAGTGGTATAAAAATATCCCGCCTGGACTATATTTTTGGAATAAAATGTCTCGCTACCTCTTTTATTGGCTACCGTGTTTTCTTTTGTTTATTCAAGGTGTCCACTCGGTCACGCGTTTTTAAGGTTCCGTAGCCAAATGGCAAGAACGGAACCCTCATAGATTCGTCATGTCTGTCTGTCTGTCCGTCCGTATTTCACAGCCACTTTTTTCCGAAACTATAAGAACTATACTGTTGAAATTTGGTAAGTAGATGTATTCTGTGAACCGCATTAAGGTTTTTACACAAAAATAGAAAAAAAACAATATATTTTTGGGGTTCTTCATACTTAGAAATGAAACTCAAAATTATTTTTTTTCATCAAACCCATACGTGTGGGGGTATCTATGGATAGGTCTTCAAAAATGATATTGAGGTTTCTAATATTATTTTTTTCTGAACTGAATAGTTTGCGCGAGAGACACTTCCAAAGTGGTGACATGTGTGTCCTCCCCCCTGTTACTTCTAAAATAAGAGAATGATAAAAAAAATATATGATGTACATTACTATGCAAACTTCCACCGAAAATTGGTTTGAACGAGATCTAGTAAGTAGTTTTTTTTTAATACGTCATAAACCGTAAACCGCAATTTACCTTTCATTCAATCAACTCAAATATAAAAATATTTTTGTTTGTGTTTGAAGATTACATAAATGGTGGTTGGTACGGAACCCTCGGCCGGTTTTTTTATTTTTATTTTAACGTGGCTCCGTTAGGTGTAAAGCAACAAACTTTTCTGATTCAGTGGTGAAATATTTTGATGTGTTACTTGGTCAGAAAACTAAAGTCCCCATATTAAAATACTATTAACTTACGTAACACTAGCGACAGACACCGAGTCAGAAAAGTTTGTTGCACTGTATAGCAGTTTTAAATGACAAAATATAGTATCGTTAAGCTTAGGCGACGACTGAATTGCGTAACTTTTCTCATATTTTAAAAACACATATTTCAACAAAACATTGTAACTTTTCCTAGCAGAATTTCGTCTGAAAACAATTGCCTGATAGTGGCCTGTGGATGCTTGCAACACCATGGGTATCGATCGCGCGTTGACAACCCTTCAAAATCTAATAACTCCTTTCATGAAGAATCTATAATGTACTTCTTAGTGAAAACCTTGGCAAGGAGCTCATTTCAACAACCCAAGCATTCGCGAGAGGAAGATTCTCTGAAACCGCACTGTACGCGACCATTTCGGTTCTAAACTGTGAGTATGAATTTCCTGCCGATGGCGAGCGGTGCGATGGTAGAATGTAGCCGTGGACATCATTTCAAACAATTCCTCAGAACACATCCCATTGTACAAGCGGTAGCACACACAGGTAGGCAAAGTCTCTCTTCAGGTTCGATACGGCAAGTGAGTTTGGGATCGTCGACAATTCTCACAGCCCATCGTTGAACCGAGTCAAAAGGGTCAATCTGGTATACGGGTGCACCCAGAGATGGCTGCAGTATTTCATATGAGGCAGAACTTGCGACAATGTTGAGTCCACCAAGTGTTTTGGACGCCAGCTTCACCTTATCTTGTAAATGATCTCTGAACTGAACATCGCTGGAGCACCAAGGATCCCAATGCTCTTTAAGATAAAAGTTAAAAGGTTACTTTATTTTTACGCGGATGAAGTCGCGGGAAAATGCTTTTAGGATAAATATTTTTTTTTTACGAAAAGGGTACTTGCACACAAAATAAGCAGTGATGATAAAAGTCGCTACTACTTCTATAATTGAATTTAGCACAGGTGAAACCGCGGGCCAAGTTAGACTAAAAATAAAAGAAGAAACTGAGTGATTCTGTAACTGAGCTGACATATTAACGCTCATCCCAACCCGCTGAGACTATCAGGAAATTCATACCATATGAGGTTAAGAAATTCTCCGTAAAAATTTATTTTAGTCTTCTTAAAATTCCATGCTAAATACTAAGGGATTCAAAATTTGGAAGCTCTGGACGGCAGTCCGGTGTCCTAACTATACGGTATTATTTATACATTAACGTACATACCATTCAAAGTATTTTCAGATGTTTAGATTAAATGTTTTAATGAATAATCACGGAAGTTTAAATTAATCCAGATAGTTTTCGACGAAACCCATGACTCGTATTATCCGTAGATTTGTCCGTGTTACGGGTACGGATGTCGACGGACCGTGAAACAATCTCAACATTCTACGGTCTCTACCTGAATTACCCAACTTAATCACTTCTAATTTGTAAGTAATTGTGAAATTCCGGAATGCTATAGGATATATCCGAAATGCAGTGGGATACAGGTACATTCTTGTAGACTGGTTTAGCCTTATCTTTCATTTTGGTTTGGTTAAGTTTATGAAAACTGCTCTCGTGTTTTTAGGGTTCCGTACCCAAAGGGTAAAACGGTACCCTATTAATAAGACTTCGCTGTCCGTTCATCTGTCCTTTTGTCAACAGGCTGTATCTTATGAACCGTGATAGTTAGGCAGTTTAAATGTTTACAGATGATGTATTTCTTTTGCTGCTATAACAACAAATACTAAAAAGCAGAAAAAAAAATATAAGGGGGCTAAAATATTTTTAATTTTTTTTATATCTAAAAATGCCATACAATTAATCTCAACAATGGAGTAACAACCCTTTACGTAAGAATTGTAATTTCAATATTTCTTCGAGAACAGTCGTCATAGTAGCCGATAAGTTGCGAAATATTGATTGTTTATACATTATTTTTTTTTTATCAGGAATATATATATTTTATTGACATTTAGAAATTATTAGATTTTGCCAGCGGCTCCGCCCGCCCTAAATTCGTTTCTCGGCGTGGAACTCCTTAATTATATACTAATAAGGTTTGCTATAGCTGTACCTACAGTTTGGTTAAACTCAGTTATAATTATTCCCGCGGGATATTGTTCTGATAAATAGCATTCTATGTCTTATTCCAGGACCTGAACTATATGTGTGCCATGTTTCATTGCGATCCAACCAGTGGTTGAAACGTAATTGAATAACAAACATCTATCCATCCAGAAATACTTTTACATTTATAATATTAGTAGGATAGTAGGAATTGTAGGTATCGATCTATTGTTTGTTTTTACCTATATTTTTATTGACATTTATTAGTTATAAGAACGTATTTATGACGATATAGGTGTGTAAAAATAGTTCAGAGTTATTAATAGTTTTTGGTAAAACATGTATACATAATTATCCACAAATCCATAATTAATTTTTTAATTTTTAAGGCGATGTTTGTACCAATTCTAACCCTTTGTAATTTTATATGTTAATAGCTAACTAGACAACAAAGGAGGTTGTCTAGTTTGGAGGTTGGGCAAAGACCACCCCAAAATATATATTTCTGTTTCTTACAGTTTCCAATATAATATAATTATAAAAATAAATATTATAAAATTAAATAAATGCATGTTAACTTATTCAGTAAAGTTATAAACACGGTAAAAATTCCAGAACAATGGAAAAAATCCGTCATAATTCTGCTATACAAAGGTATAGGCGACCCGTAATATATAGGCAATTATCGTCCAATAAGCCTTCTCCCTAGCATTTATAAACTTTTTTCCTCAATAATACCATCGAATAGAATTGGTTGCAGAATTGAAAACCTTCTACCCATAGAACTGATCATGTAATGTAGCTAATAGTAAAAAAGGCAAGGTTTATTAGACCTTTATATCTAGCTTTCATCGACTTCGCTAAAGAATTCGATACGATATCACACGATGCAATCTGGGAAGCACTTTTGAAATGTGATGTCCACGAAAAGTACAGAAACTTTTTGGATAACATATACGATGGCAGCACCAGCAATATAAAACTAGAGCAACGGGGATTGGAAATACCAATTCAAAAAAAAGGAGTGAGGCATGGAGACCTCCTTTCCCCCAGTGCTGCAAAACATCTTTAAAGATGGAAAGAAGGAGGAATTAAAAAACCCAACCGGTACCTGAGTCACCTCAGATTCGCAAACGATATAGTCCTACTTGCTGAAAGCAGCAGTAGACTACAAAAGATGATAATCTAATTAAACGAACAATAATCCAAAATAGCTACACACGCATAATAAAACTCGAAGGAAATACACTTGATTACGTAAATAAATATAAGTACCTCGGAAAAGAAATATCATTTGAAGACAGAAACGAAGAAGCAGAGGTAGAGCGCCGTATGAACCTGAGCTGGAAAATATACTGGTCACTCAAAGAGATTATGAAAGGTGACTCCACCGAAAGAAAATGGTGATGGATGCATACATTGTATCGACTGTCTAGTATGGTTGCCAGGCGAGGACCTACAACACCAAAATAGAATCATAATTGGTCAGCTGCCAGAAAACTATGGAAAGAAGCCTTTTAAAAATAAGATAAACTACATAAAGTAAGAAATGAATTCATACTTAGAAAGAAAAAAATAATCGATGACCTACACAGTCTAACTAAGGCACAGCAGAAGCGACGAAATGGAAAGCACCTAGCGGTAGACAAATGGGACGCCTATATATGAAACGATTGAGTGATGATATGATAACTACAGTAAGGAAAAAATAGATAGAACGAGCTTAAGACGGGGGGGGGGGGGCAGAAAACACGTCTCCAGTGTTGCAAGCGTCCATAGGCGGCGGTAACCGCTTAACATTAGGCTTACCGTTAGCTTGTTTAGCACCTAATTGGTATTTGCTTGTTTACTTCAGTTAATTTTAATTATGATTCTTGTTTACTTAATTAAATGTGCATGTAATACATGTTTATGTCAGTATACATTTATTTTACAAAGTCGTATGTTGTGCTGTAGGCTTATGTCAGTAGTCAATATGTCACTTACATTTTTTACAAGCTCCCGCGTCGCCTTGCTCATGTTATATTCATAGAAATATTTTCTGAAAAACAAAATAATGCTTTTATTATCTTCTTATTTCCTACCCCGTTTGAAATTAATATGGTTTGAAAAATAATTAAGTAAGAGTGTCAAAGGAATGATTTGTTTAACATCATCCAGGTAAAATTTAACACCAATCCTTTTAACAAAAATATTTTTCTACTACCTTAGTCAAATGAATGAGACCCCCAAGCACAATCCACTGCAAGTTCATTCCTACCTAAGCTACTTCCCAAATTGTATTCTAATTATTTTTCCTTTATTTTTATTTTTTTAGGAAGAGAAATATAAGCCGACTCATTGTATTGTCTTAACTTCAAATTTAGGGCTTCCATTGTTTTTGTTTAATTAGGTACTTAGATATTTTTTATTATATCCGGGATGGGCAGTGTTTTTGTTTTATTAGATTATTTTTAATTATATCCGGGGATGTCAAAAGGAGATGTGGAACAATGAAAATTTGGTACTTTATTTAAAAGCATATTTTTTCAAACAAGTAATAAATTGGGCGAGGTACTTAAATGTAAGGGTAAAATTTTATTATACAATGGTTAACGGTACAGTTTTTACGACCAAAGGTTAGAAAACAAGATTAACATAAGTAAAATGACCAGATTTAATTTATTTTTAGAGCACTTACTTAAATTTAAGAATGGATTTTAGCAAGGATTTGTTCGGATCAGCTTGGAATAGCCGACTGAAATTTAATGATTGTTTTATATAGTATATACTTAAAGCCCCAACAAACGTGGAAACATAATTAATGTACTTTTATTCCTAACCTACCTTCACTTCTTTTCACTCCTTTGGTAAAAAAAATCTTCGAAATTCTTTGTGTTATCACTTTTCTATGTTGGTATATCATATATAGTTGTAATGGATATCTCATCCCTCATAAAAGAGTTTTTTTATTTTTTTTATAAAACTGACTGATACCTAAATTTCTTAAATATTGTAGTGAAACAACTATTATACCGTTCACGCGCGCTTAGTTTCATATCGCGTAGTCTTTGTCTTAAGTCAAAATTACTTGTTCCACAGAAATTCAAACTAAAAATATTTTAAAATAATACTAAATCATGTTTCACATTAAGCATACTTAAAATACTTAGCAGAATCCATAGGCACAAAGGCAAAGTCGAAACTCGAAACATTACTAATTTTATTTTTAATGCTTAGACAAAGCTTTCTAAAAGGAAAGTAACGCATGTCCCTTTTTAATGAAAAGTGTAATATTTTAAGGGAAAGATTATAATAAAGAGTTTTAGGACGTAGGCAATGTGCAAATATTTACGTTGGATGTAAACTTTTACGAGTTGCGTCAACTGAGCGTCAGCAAGGAGGAGGTAAACATACACCGAGCACTCTGGTTATTATTACTCAACATAATGTGAGACATAATCAGATGATACGACTGATGTTATCGCCACATTACATCCGAGAATATTAAGTTACAAATAAATAAGACAGACTAAATACCAGTCACTTTTCTTTGGATTAGAATTTTTAGTTGGTACTTTTTTCTATTTATTCGAGAGGGTATCAATTATAAATCAGCATTTTTTTGAATCTTGGGAAATGCAACATTGCGCACTGGCCGATTGTTAAGTCGGCCGATAGTTTTGTCTCTCGAATTCATATAAAATTATCGGCCGATAAATAATCGGGTGGTGTTCGCAGTCTCATATAATGAAGCTATCGTAGCTCACCGATTCTTTGTGCGGCTAATTAAATATCCGGTAGAGCGCAATGACACTTAGTCTTTTCTTAACGGTAGCTTATTTGTGCTATAGTTATTATTAAAGTTATTAGTAAATTAATTAAAGTATAAAAATAAAACAAAATAGGTTAGTTTTGAGTTCTTCTAAACATATAATAAATAAGTTGTAACCTATTCTGCAATATCGCCAATCTCGATTATAGGCTACAGGTTGGAGTGACGAATTTGTCGAACATTAAGAAATCGGGAAATATTGTTTGGACATTTAAAGTATTTTTTAAATTCATATTTCTGAACATAAATATGTTAAAATACAAACATATTTACATTTTCTGTATTATGGCGATATATAGCAGCTAACTAGCACAGCGATTAGATATTATTTATTCTCTATTAGTATCAAAAAAGTAGCAGAAATATTAACTAAAGCTCACATAATTTATGTTTGAAAAATAATAAAAATATAGCTGACGACTATCTATAATAACTTTTATTTAGTATATATTTGAAATTAGCTTTGTATGAAGAAATAAACAAATAAAATCTGATTATCTGGTATAAGGCCCTTAAATAGAGATAATTTTATATCGGGCCGCTAGTCCGAACTAAATGGTGCTAATATCGAATTCAAGGCTGTGTCTAAGCTGTATTTTCACTGGACATATTCGAAATGTATAAAATAATAAACCAGCCTCGAGGAAGTGAGTAAGTAGAGAGAGTCTACTCGGTGCGAGTCGGACTCACGCACCGAGGGTTCTGTACCATCACAGATTGCACGGCCTTACTCAAACTTGACCCTTAAAATAAATAAAAATAAACATTATTTAAATCTTTATAACTACATACTTAATAACTTGTCTTCGTTGTGGTCACCAAGTGCTGCAATTTAGTATAAAAACTCGTATCTCTCGCGCCATGCTACGTGAATTGTAGTACAGTACACGTATATTAGAAAGATTAATCAATATGATTATATATTAAGTATTCATTATGAATAAAACCGTATTTTCTCTGATCAACAACATTCATAAGCATTAAATTGCGAGCGATCCTATTTATATACGTCGGGTATACTTTAGCCGTTGGGTAAATTTGAATATTTTATACAAAGCTTCGTCTTGTTTAGAACTGCGATGAAATAGAAGCTGGTTTTCAGGTCATAATATATATGTATATGTTCACTGTTGTACTTCTCAAAAAGGGGTTAACAGTGGCTAAATACACACCCACATCATAGAGTGGGAGACAGCCTTTTTTCACCAACCACTTTTGTCTACTTTAGGGATGCGCGAGCCCATAGCCGTAACACTGCTTCAGCATATATAGTCAGAACTGAGGTGGCTTTAATAATCGGTAAAATAAAAGACCAGGGACAGAATAATGAATAAATTTTCTTTATTGCACAATTTGCCAGTTGGTAACATACTATCCATAATTTAATGTAATAAATGCGAAATTATATGTCTGTCTGTATGTCTGTGTGCGTCCCGAGGAAGGTCAAAGGCTACTTGAAAACTTATACTTGAATACTCTATTATTGAGAAGCTGCCGTTGAAATCCTATTCTGATAACTGAATTTAGGGCGGGTGGTACCACGGGCAAATATGGCATCGAGATAGTGTGAGTCTAGGGGAAGGACAAAGGCTACTTGAAAAGTTCAAGTGTGAGTCGGTTTTTTTTCTATAATTGGGAAGCTGCCGTTGAAATTTTTCCCCTAATAACTGAATTTAGGGCGGGTTGTACCACGGGCAAATTTGGCATCGAGATAATAAAGGATAAAGGCTACTTGATACCTTCAAGTGTGAGAGGGTTTTTTTTACGATACGAGAGGGATAAGAGTTCATATTTTATAACAAAATTAAATAAAACAACTACATAAATGTGCACTTTTACAGGTTCAATATTTAATTCCTTTATTCATAACTAGATTATTCCAGCGGCTCCACCCAACCTTAATTCGGGTTTCGGCGTGGAACTCCTTAATTATACTAATGAAGATTGCCATAGCAAGCTATAGCTGCAGCTATAGTTAGTTTAAGCTTGGTTATAGTTATTCCCGCGGGAACTATTGATTCTTTAAGGATAAAAATAGCCTATGTCCTATTCCAGGACCTAACCTATATGTGTGCCACGTTTCATCCTTATCCGCCTAGTGGTTGAAGCGTGACTGAGTAACAAACATCCATCCATCCAGACGTACACATTTATAATATTAGCAGGAAGTAGCGATACAAAACCCGGTAATTTTAGATATCTACATCGTAAATAATTTGATGATGAGTTATCTCTATAATACTATTCGATTTTGTGGCAGAAAAATATGTTAGAAGTGATTTATTTCATGCCAAATTCACAACGGGATTGAAATTAAGAGTCTAGGGTAATCCCACAGATTTATATATCTTCATCACACTGACTCGTAAACATTGTCATTATGTGCAGGTAAAGCGGGTGCTAAGACCTTAATTACTCCCAGAGGCTTTTTCTTTCTATCTTTTATTGTATCTAAGCAAAGCGCGCGTTCATAGAACCCCCAAGCGGTAATGAAGCGCCTATTCTATCTATAAGAGCTGTATCGTTGTTCTACACTAATAACGCGCATATTACAAGCGAGCAATTACATACAAGTTTTAACTACAACTAAGGCTTTAATTCATAAATTATTAAGATATGGCGGATGCACTGTTTCCTCTACTTCTATTCCCGTCATTTTAATTGTGTTTTGGTGAGTTTATTTATCTATTCACCTTATATTTTTATTTTTTTTACTAGCAAATGTGACGAAAACATTTTGTGTAACACGGGCGCTACGGAAATTACAAACTCGAGTCAATTCCAATTCCAATTAGCCAGTTGTTAGTAATTTTCTCCTTACCACCCTTAATACACAAAGTAAGTACTAAAACCTCAGACCAAATTATAATGTAACAGTTACAGAGTAAATAATCACAACATTTAACAATATTTAAAATAATATACCTACTTAAAAAAAAATGGTGAATAAAGGTTTTACGTGGACCTGTTAAATAAATATTTTTAGTAAGTTTTATATCCATCTAGGGTATTTTATCCTGTCCTGTCCCGGATTACATCTATAAAATTAAATTATATTACACTTGTTATATGAAACTCATGTCTCTTGACTGCCTGTAATAAATTAAGAATTCGTAATAAGGACTGGCCGATGTCTGTGGCGTCTGTGACGACGTAGAGAAATAATACCTTGAAGGTTTATAGGTACATACTTATTTGGCTTTCAATCTATTATATACAGTCCTATGAATATAGTTTACATGTTGATCTTTATCCTAAATATTAAACTTGTTATAAAATTAATTATTCATCTAGCAGCTCCACCAACCTTAAATTACGCAATCGGCGTGGGATTCCTATGGCAACTCCGTGGTTATACTTAAAAATTTTGGTATAGCCAACTTAAGATGTTCAAGTGGAATTCGGTCATAGTTATTTTTTCGTTTTTTAAACTATCTTTGTACCAAATTTCAGGTCATTTAGATTGTCCGTTGTGGCGTGGTTTGTGGACAATTATTTTAGGGTTCTAAAACTTGAAGCGGAGTCTAATTGGTACAGTCCAAACGGATATATGTAGATAATATATAGATTTATACAGTCCAGACAGATATATAGATAAAGATTTGTACAGTCCAGACGGATAAAAAGCTAAAGACATACACTTGTATTTTGTACTTGTTCCTAATACTAAAAAATATACCAGGCAGCTGTTAAGAAAGGTAAGAAATATTTATGTAGCAAGTTAGTTTATTAGATATGTTAGTATTAGAAGCAAAGAGGGTCGGCTGAGCTGCCAACTTCGCGTGACTAAGACAAGGTAATTCCATTTCTTGGATGAATATTTGTTTTCATCTAGCGTGTCCACCTTAAAAACATTACATTAATGTTGGATGGGTTTCCTATTCATTGAAAACTAGGCGTAGGTTTGCTTGTGGTTGCGTTTCGCGAATTTCAAAATATACAAAACTGTTTTCAGCCCGATTCTAGCTATAATAATAATGTTCTTACATACATACATAACAAAATGCCTGTTTCCCAAAGTGGTGGGTAAAGCCCAAATACTTCTACTTGCTATCATCCTTACAGACTTCCAGCCTCTATTTCTACCGACCCTTCTATAAGCTCTTAACATGACCAAAACATTTCTTAATCTTTGTCACCACTTCGTAAGGGCTGGGCCCACAGTCTCTTCAAGTGCAAGTAGCTTTTTGTTCTGGCGGTGTTAAAAATTAACTCCGCAAGGCATGACCAACGTGATTTCATTCAGTATACGCGAGCTCACAATGTTTCAAGTAGTTTTTCAAAGTAATAACAGATGGCGCTTTTTGTTCTAGTATGAACAATCGAAAATGTATGCCTATTCAATTCGACCAAGTGCTTTCTAGTGGTTACTATAGTTTCAATTCATAGTTTTAGCATATGGGGTACCTATAAGTAATAACAAACTTTTCACTTGAGGGTAAACTGTAGTTGAGCAAGATACATGAGCAATATTGAATTATGCTGCAGCAACCCATAATCTAATTTGTGTGCTGACGTCACAGTAATGAAATACCAGAGTGTGACAACATTACATTATACCTTCTACGACCTTATCTTTCTTGTCTTTATGGAACGTCTTACAAGTTTCAAATTTCGTAGTTACTCCATTGAGATAAATCATTGAGTAACTCCCACTATCACATAAAGTCCTAATATTGGCAGGCGTATTGAGTGCGTGTCTCTGAAGGTTAAAAGGGATTCCTTCGACAGCGTAAGAAGACACAGATTAAGTAAATGGGTACATCTCCTTGTACAGCCTAAATCTGATTCCAATTCAATTTGTTCGTTTCAAATCGAGTAATTGAAACTCAATTTTGAAGATCTCTAAAAGGAAACGACAAATCTCTCAACACATTATTCGACCAAATTAATTCTTAGTCGTCAAGGGAATAATACCATCTACTCTAGTTTATTTATAAGCTGTTGTATAACATTATTTAGAGAGCTAAAAATTGTAAAAGTCTATCATTGCTTATTAAAATATTTAGTGTTTAACAATATTTAGTGGGTATTTTTTTAGAATGTTAAGTAGTACTTTAGTGCATATCACCTTGTTCATATCAAAAGAATTTACTGTTAAAAATGATGCTCCCAAAAGAATGCTGTCATGACAAATTCTTAGTTTTATTGTTCAACTAAAACATATTGTCAATAAATATCAAAAAACTCTCTGAGGTTTACTTTTATTGATTGAAGTGTCTGAATTGAGATAAAACAGAGTTCAAAAGGAGGAGGTTCTTAATTCATTCCCTCGTAGCCTAGTTGGTAGTGTGATGGACTGCCGTGCAGAGGGTGTGGGTTCGACTCCCGCACTGGACAAACATTTATGTGTTAAACATTTGTGTTTGTCTTGAGTCTGAGTGTACTTATGTATGATGTGTATGTATTTACAAAAAAAAAAAAAAATATATGTATTTATATCCGTTGTCTGGTACCCATAACACAAGCTTTGCTTACTTTGGGGCTAGACGGCGCTGTGTGTAATGTCCAAAAATATTTATTATTATATTTATTATTATAATACACAAAAAAAGGGAGGTTAGAAAATGTTTTTAAGACGAAAAACTGTTAAATTTTAGTAACAAGTAATAATAACAAACACTGACTATAAACTTTTAATAAATATAAATAGTTGAAGGAGTTTCCGTGTGACACGGTCGTTTGCAGATTCGTTGTTGTGAGCAGCGTACCGTGAAATAGTCTTAACATCCTTCTAACTTACATGACATACAATGCTTTAATACAGTTTAATTAACCTACTACAACAGGTTTAAAGTACTTGTTTTCATGACTAATTAAGTGATATCGGCTCACTGCGTTACACACCGCACGCACGTCCGACCCGTTATGTAGCCGAAAGAAGAGAGAGGTAAGTATATATATTGTAGTCTTTGGCAGAGTGTGCCAGCGCAAGGGAGGGGCTGTAGCAGCCCACTATAGTGGTGGTTAATATAGCATAAGCAACATAAAGCACCGTGCTTATTATACATATCATAAAGCAAATGATATCGTGCCTCTCACTTGTTGCTATTTGCTATATCGCATCGCACTTTATAAATCGCGCCACATAAGTTGAACCTGCGCAGTAACACATTTTTGGTTCGTTTCGTAAGAACATTTGCTCGTACTGTACCTGCGCAGAAGGCCGCCAGTTTAGTTCAACTTACGTGGCGCGAACTATATCTCTCTCTATCATCTGTACGTGCGTTGGGCGCTCATCGCATATCGCTTCGTAACAACGCAAAACGCAAGTAGCAAGCCGGCGTGGCGGTCAGTCGTCGCATGCTAGCGAATGTTATTGGTTAAGTTATTAGGTTAGGTTAGGTAATTGGGAAAGTGCTACAAAATTACAGCAAGATCGAGGTGTTTTATAATTAAATAGGTTTTTTGAATCTGTACCTACTGACAAAAGACTTTATAAGTTGGCTCTTATTAGGGTTAATAAAAGTTATAACATGGTGCCAATGAAGCCCTTTTACTAAGCCTACGCTGTCTTTTTGTCTTCCTGTTTGTCTGTCTGTCCGTCCAACATTTAAGGGCCTCTATTTTAGTCGGAAATAGGCAGCACCTACAATTTTTCTTAGAATATGTGTAATTATGGCGGATTTCCTCACAACTAATAAAATAAAGAGGTAATGTTTTTGTTGCTTTTGCTCCATTGTGAAAAATGTAATACATACAAGCTTAGGTATAAATGAAAACTCAAAAGCATCATCATCTACTTCAAGTTTTGTCATTTGTCCTATGAACTGCGCAATAGTCTCATAAAATTGATGATCCTGCAGAAAGCGACAAAGCGAACCTTCGGGTTCTTTTCCCTTTCTATCGTCATCCAACATTTGGTTTGTTTATGTTTATTAAAACAAGTTAAAAAGATACCAGAGATCTCCGTTTTGTTTCGTCTCTGTCACACTTTTGTAAATATTTTTTTTCACATCTGGCTATATAGAAAATGCGCTGCCCATGGACTTTACTGGGAACAGTCTCTAGCTATTCGAACTCTAGAATTTGAGAGAAAAATGTATACAAGTACATTCACGAGTTTCGAGAGGTAAGTCAGAATTCCATACACTTTCTCTCGAATTCCAGAGTCCGAATAGCTCGAGGCTGTTCCAAATAACCTCCCTTGTCTCTTTGTTTATAAACCAAACATAGTAAAACAATAAACAATAAAATTTTACCAAGTGCAAGTCAGGCTCATGCCCTTTGGTGGAACAGAACCCTCAGTGCGCGAGTCCGACTCGCTTAGGCAGGGTTTTCTAAGGCAGCTGGAATATACATGCGATATCGATTACCTGTACCGAAGAAGTTACTCGACAATAATACTTAATTAACTGCCTAAGTAACAGTAGATAGCCGGTTGTATGTAATTTGGTCAGATAAATGAAGCCATACTCAAGCAGAGAGATAATGAAACCGTAGTTGTTTCCGGAGGGTCAGTGAAGATTGGGTTTGTTTCATTTCTCGAATTAGCTTTTGAAAGTTCTCACATGTAATAGGATATTTCTGTATTAACTAAGGCATTCTGTTAATTAAATATCTATGTAGAAAATAACATGTGGCTTTTATAAAGGTTTTATATTCTGTTTTGTTACAAAGCTTTGTTACCTAATCGACCAACGACAGGTCTTACTGTGGGAAATAAATCATTCTACTTACTGCTATCTGGTTTCCTTTACTTAAAGGCTGCCTGGTAGAGATCGCTTAAGCGATAAGGCCGCCAATTTGTACAGTCTTAAAATGAATCTTTAGATTTTTATCTTCTCTTGAGGGAAGTTATTATTGACCTATTGTCTTAGTAATTTGGTAATTCGAAAAGTTAGTTTAATAATTTTATTCCTCAATAGTATAGTGGTGAGCAAAGATGACTTAGACGTATACGTCATCTTTGGTGGTGAGTATCCCCACCTGTCACGCGGGAGACCGGGGTTCGATTCCCCGCCGTAGAACCACGTGCATCATAAAGTGGCAATCGCGCTGCATGCATTTTTTATCATTTTATCATATAAGAACTATTTTAGACAACAATTTATATTTTATCAAAACACTTTTTTCATTTAACATGGTCTCGCACAGTGGACGTATGTGTGAATGTAAATTTTTTTCTGCCCCTCAATATCTTAAGAACTAATGGACCAAATTGCTCTCGTGACCATATCAATTGATACGTCAATCGATACGCCACGTCATTACTTAGATCTGAAAAGAGTGTGAGTAAAACCGTTTTTGGTTTGTTTTTTATGGCTAAAAAACTGATTTTTAAAGACGCAATAATAATCTTCATGTATATATTCTCAAATATAAAAAAAAATCTCAAGAGAAGTTGCTCGTGCGGTATTTCTAGCAATCTTTCTAAGTACAAACTCCTGAGAAATCGCTGCAATAGAATGTGTAGAGATGCACAACGACGCCATATCCATAAATCTGTTGAATATCTGGAAATTTCTTAAGTCATTAGAATTGGCAAGTCAAACCACTAAAAACAATTTGTTAAATCCCCTTCAATCTGGTTTTCGCCCTGGACATAGTACGACTACTGCACTTGTCAAAATCTCTGATGACATTCGTCTTGGTATAGAAAGCAGAAAAGTCACAGTGCTGACACTATTAAATGTTAGCAACGCCTTTAACACGGATCGGCGGATCAAGGCAGATGATTCTTTCTCTACTTGGTGCTACACCAATGCCGAAGTTCCGTAAGGTGGCGTGTTGTCTCCACTTCTATTTGCTATTTCCATTAATAATATAACATCTAATTTATCTTCTCTCTAGCATCTATATGCAGACGTTCTTTAAATATATACTCAGGCTCCGGGTTAATGAACTAAAAAGTGCAGTTGCTATAATAAATGGCGATCTTGCTCGTATTACAGAGTGGAGTACCTCGTTCGGTCTTAATGTAAATCCAAATAAAACTCAACTTATTATTGTGGGTGGTTCAAAAATGATACCTAAGATGAATGTACAGGAATTTCCTAAAGTGAGTATAAACGGAAAAATTATTCCATATGGCGAGACTGTTAAAACTTAGCTATCATTAAAGACCAGACACTTTCATGGCAACCACAATAAAAAGAATTTAACGGAAAAATATTTGCATCAGCTGAATCTATTAGCAGATTGCCTAACTTCCTACCCATTGCCACTAAAAGTGCACTGGTTAGATCGCTTTTGCTTCCTGTTCTCGAAAATGCGGATGCTAGCTATCTTGACCTTACTGAGGAGCAATTAAATAAGCTTGAGCGTCTCCAGAACCTATGTATTAGATACATATTTGGCCTACGCAAATATGATCACATATCCGAATTTCGATTTAAAGTCAAGTGGCTCCCAATTCGCCTTCGCCGGAATACTCATATTCTATTTCTTCTCTACAACGTAACGAGTTTCTTTCTGTATTTGCTCCTAAGAACTGATCATTCTGCCTTTTGTTTGTAGATGGTTTGCGTTTGTGTGCGTTTTGTGTGTTGCGAGTGCTCATTCGAGCAGAAGCGTCATCGCTCAGCGTGTGCGAGCAAGTAGGCAACAGACTGCTGTCTCCTTCACTCTCGGTAGGCAATTTGGAATAGGAGTAAGTGTTTTCTCTTATTTGCTCTGGTTCCGCCCGCCTCCGTGCGTGCCCGTCGAGGGATGTCTGTGTAGCAGCGTCTGCAACCCCATAGATGCCACCCCCTCCGTTCCACCACGCGCCCCATCGGGGCCGGGGAGTACGGAAACGCCAGGTATGGTCTAGATCGCAGCCACCTGCAATCGTGGACCGAACCTTTTTACAGGCCAGGTTACCGCCGTGGACGGCTTTTTTGCCACAGCCTTCCCACCGTCGCGGCCGCCGTCGGCTGCGTCTATGGTCTCAGCCATCTCAGGTTCATCGCCGAACTACGCCACTTCGGAGACAGGTGACCAATACTTCAGGGATGAAGAGCTCCCCGCCATGCTGTCTCCCATATAGGACTCGCCTCCAATGGACGCTCAGGTCGCTGCCACACCGCAGAAGGTAATAGCCGGCCCCGCGGTTGACTCACAAATAATTTTGCATGACCCACCTACGGCGGCCCCTCGCGGAGCCTCGATTGCGTCCCCGGCGACGCCTTTTAACCCGCCTCAACGCGACAACCCGCCATCGATCGCATTCAAAACTAGCGACCCACGGAGGACATGTTCGTTTCTTCTCACTGAGCCCGCTCAAAGTCAAAGTCAAAGTATAGGGAAATGTCAACCACCGGTAACAACCCAACCCCAAACCAAGAGAGGTACGTACCTACGCAAACAATGGCCCCGCGGCAAGCAGCAGCGACCAATGTTATAGAGCGAATGGAGACCAACTCGCCCATTAATAACAGCCAGTCCTACGCGCAGTTGTCGACCATTCCGGCCCCGCCTACACCTAGCCATCCTAGGGAAAGGAAAAACCTTAGGTACCCACCGATCATTGTCGAGAATTTGCCACAATGGACGGTACATTTAAAAAAGCTGCGCTCCCTCTTGAAGCACGCACTACACGCGCGCCCGTTTGGCAAAGGTGTGCGATTCTTGCCGCAATCACTGGATGAATATAGGGTGGTGGCGGCCTATATTGACGAGCTCTCCATGGCTGACAGTACAGTGTCATGGTACTGTTACAGCCTTGACAACGAGTGGCCACAGAAAATAGCCATAAAAGGACTCCCTCTCGACGCACCATTGGGGGAAATAGCCGAAGAAATAGAAGCACTCGGATTCCCTCCGTCGCACATCCGACAAATCCCGGGGGCGAGAGGTCGCCCCGTCTGTATCTACTTGGCCAACTGCAAGAAAGGTATGACCCAAAAAAACTACAAAATGTTTACAACATCACGGAGCTCCTAAGCATGTCCGTCGTAACCATCACCGCGTGGAAAGCAAAGCCCGGGCCCGCGCAATGTCATAGGCGCCAAGCCTTCGGCCACTCATCGGCCAATTGTCACCATCCGATCCGATGCGAGCGCTGCGGAGAGGACCACCCCACGGTGGACTGCAAGTGCCACAGAGAAGCCACCCCAACGTGCGCTAACTGTAAGAGAGAGCATGCAGCAAATGACAAGTCGTGCCCAATGTACAAGAGGGAGGCGCGTAAGATGGGGGTGAAAAGTGCCCCCCCCGCCCCGCAACCACCACCCCCACGGAAAGAAGCGCCGTTACCCCTGCCAAAATTGGAACCGCAGGAATATGACCTCACGCAGGGGCCAACCCTTATGCCCCCCGCTAACCCCCCGACGGACAGGACACAACCCCCTCTCAAGAAAAGGTCGAAGAGAGGACGTAAAGGCAGAGGAAAAATGCAACCGCAACAGAATCAGGATAGTATAAGCTTGCCGATTTTGGTTCCCTCGACCGAGGCACAGATGGCGCCACCATTAATTGCTGCACCGCCCACCGTTGCTGCCCCCGCCCAATCGCAATTTTATTTACCCCCCCACCCCCCTCAACCCCTCATCCCCACACGAGCGCAAGCCCCGCTCACAGCTTTTCAGCGAAAGGTAAGCTTCCTTTCAGCTACTAGCACCCCCGCATTACCCCCCAGTTCACTGTGTTTCGCCATTGTCTCTCAACATTGCCAGAGCGTCCATTGCCACACTTAATGCAGCTATCGAAGCTATAGTCCGTCAAAATCCGTTGCCCGCTCTACTGCGCGGCCTAGAGCAGCTTACCCACCTGGTCCAGGAATTCTCTTCAATCTAAGGATTCTATATTGGAATCCAAGGGGGGTAACAGGTAAGACCGATGACCTCAGGTTGCTAGTCCATTAGCATGATATTCATATTGTGCTGTTGGGCGAAACCAAGTTGCGACCTGAGCAACAACTACGTCTACCTAACTATTTCGTCTACAGGCGGGACAAAATAAATGCCACAAATAACATCACTTTCAGGGGCATAGCAGTGCTGATTCGTAGAGACTTTGTCCACGAAAGCTTACCCCTGCCAAGCTTTGTTTCAACCCGAGCGCATTAAACTAAGAGCCGGTAACACCGAACTCAAGGTTTACGCTGCCTACAAACCACCTAAGGTGCCTTTCATTTCCGTCGATATAAAAAATATCATGTCCGACGACACGCCCACACTTATACTCGGCGATCTCAACGCCAAACACCGACAATGGGGTCCAAGAATTTCATCCAAAGAAGGTTTATTTATTTATTTATAAAGATCTGAAAATAGATGCCGAGGCACACAATTACATTGTAATTGGTCCTGGCTCCCCCACTCACTATCCCATTCAGGACTTATTTCAACCGGATGTACTAGACTATGTCTACTAGCCACTAGCCCGTAATATTAATTAGCCCATCTCTTTAGAAACCCTCCATGAAATCGATTCGCCACACCTTCTAATTTTACTGGTCCTCGGAGTTTCTATCAGGGAAAGTCCTCTACCACCAATGAAAAACTTCGCAGACTGGACAAAATGTCAAGAACTACTGAGCTCATTTAAACTCCCTCCCGGTGGCCTGTCTACCCCACAGGAAGTTGAAACAGCCACACAGTCACTTACTTCGGCTATCTCCTCCGCACTTGCTCAATGCACCACGCCTGCCAAGTCAGCCTCGGGGTAAAGTTTACTACCGGCACATCTCCGTAGTAAACTTAGCCAAAAATGAGAGCTTCGTAAACTGTGGTGCCGAACTCGTTGCCCGACAATTAAAAAGAACTGAATAAGTTAGGTAGTGACCTATCACACCAAATTTCAACTTATCGGAAATGGTCTTGGGATAACACAATCTCAAAGGCCAGCGATAACGATACCGCTCTTTATCGTTTAGCTCGCTGCATGACCAACACCCCTGCACCCATACACACCCTTGGAGACACGCTAGGTAACCGTTTGTACTCAGCTGAGGAACGCGCGGGCTTACTGGCGGACCACTTCGAGGACCAATTTAGGCCCAAACCCATTGTCGACCACGCCCACACAACATAGGTTGAGGACCGCATACAACAGATCCTTGCTAGTCCTATTGACCCACTTAAAGGTGATGATTTTATCTCCCTTAAGGAGTTCAAAAAAATTATTTCTTATTTAAATAAAACTGTTCGAACGTCTTTTATTGAAAAGGGTAACACCCTTTATCAATATAAGGCCAGAACAGTGCGGTTTTAGAAGTAACCACAGCACCACTCTCCAGAGCTGAACAAGGGCAGGTACACGGTCGGGGTCTTTCTCGATATCGAGAAGGCCTTTGATCGTGTATGGCACGCCGGCTTATTGTTTAAGCTCTCTGAGACCAATTTACCCCCCATGTATGGGCGTATAATAGCCTCCTTTCTGGAGGGGCAGAATTTCTATGTTTCAGTTGACAATAAAAACTCCCCTACTAAGACCATTTCAGCGGGGTCCCTTTCCCCTCTGTTGTGGGCACTTCTCACTAATGTCATTCCCACGCTTAGCGATAGCGGCCTATTGCCAGGCGTACAGGATGTCACCCTAGCACTATATGCAGACGACAGCGCGTACATGAGCTCTTCCCGTAAGTCCTATTTAGCTGCCGCTAAAATGCAGCGATTATTGGATATCCTCCCGTGCTGGCTTGACAAGTGGAGGATAGCAGTAAACGCCTCAAAACTGGCAGCCATTTTAACCGGCCAACAGAGACTATTACCTAAGGAGCTTGTATTCCACGGACAGGTAATTGAGTGGCAGAGCAGTGTGAAGTACCTTTGATGCGTTATCGACCGCAGGCTGCGCATGACCAAAATGGTGCATGCGGCAGCCAGTGCAGTCGGCGCCAGGGCGGCCTTAAGGATGGCCTTAATTATTTTTCCTTATTTTCATCTGACCTGCCGCCCAAAACCAAAATCCGGCTATACAAGCTCTACGTTAGGTCCCGTTTGACGTACGCCGCGCCGGCTTGGTACGCATTGCTATCTGCCACTAAAAAGAAAAAGATCCAAGTTGTGCAAAATAAATCGCTGAGGATAATAATGGGCGCTCCGCGTTACGTCCGCAACGACACAATTACTAGGGACACAAAGACAGAGCCATTAGGTGAGTTTATCGCCAGCTGTTTGACATGGCGGACAACAGTGCGAATCCACATCTCAGGGGCATTGCGGCTCTACATGCCCGTCCACCGGAAGGCCGACCTCTCCCTAGGGATTTAATTCCCCCGAAAAACTAAGCCTATTGCTTAGTTTTTATCGTTTGTAAAATTGCTAGCCAAAATTTTTAATTTTTTAAATTTTTCAACATTTTCGATTTTTTCGCCGCTTTTTAAGTGGCCATTATGTTGGCAGGGGGCCTGAAAAGTAGGCCCTCTCTAAAAAATTACCGAGGGTGCGCTCTCCCTCGAGACTCGCCCGGGTCAAAAGGCTAAAACACTTGTCTTTAACCCGACACCCGTACCTATTTTGCCCGTACATGGGTGAAAAAGATGTCCACGTAAGTAGGTACGTTTCAATTTTATAGGGTCTACTGTTCTTCGCGCTACATCAAACTTGATGCTAAAAACTCCAACACACTATTCTCAAACATATAATGACTCGTTCACCGTCACTGCCATAAGACTATGGAACGCTTTACCTTTCAACGTCGACGTCAAGCAAAAACGTTTAGAATATTTAAAAACCTGGTAATTACACATTACTTAAAGAGTTAAGCTGTCTCATAAGTACACTGATCATTCATTTATATTTATTAAGATGTATGTAGTTTGTGTATTAGTATTATTTAATATTTATTAATTTAGTTATACCTACATTTGTATATATTATTATATTTCATATTGTTATGTTTTGATCCGTAACTAATATTTATTCAGTTAACACATACTACTCAAATTTTCTATAAAGTGTCCTCTACCCAAAGGTTGTCTGGAAGAGATCGCTTATTAGTGATAAGACCGCTAATTTGTTATCTTTTTGCTTATTTTAATAATGTGTTCTTTGTTTATGTACAATAAAGTATATTATTATTATTATTATTATTACTTGCTACCGAACTTTTTTCATGTGTTTAATACTGTGTGCAATAAAGTGTATTCATTCATTCATTTATCATCTGGCTATACAATAACCCTGGCCTTCACAAGCTTTAAACATGCAGTGATTCTCCTGTGGGGTCGAAGGTATAACAACAAATAATAATAACTGGTCAAGTGTGAGTCGGGGTTGAATTATTACCATTATAAATTACCGTATAAGCACCATCTAGCGAGAATAGTCCAGATGTGGCCAAAAGGAGACAATAGTCCACACATATTTGTCACTAAGCAACATCTGCTTATATCGGGCTTTGTCAGTAAATCTTGGGTGATCGCTTAGAGGCACTTTTTAGTTGTTTGTGTTTGTAAATTATATGGTAGTACGAACCCCAGGATTTGCGAGTTTGACTCGTACTTGACCGATTTTATTTTACAACCTACACTATTTAATCTTTTTGAATACTTTATATTCTACTGTGTGTGTGCATGTCACTGTACTCCTCCTAAACGGCTGGACCGATTTGAATGAATTATTTTGTATGCGTTTCGGTGGCTCTCTGGATGGTTTAGGTTCACAAATCAGGCTGGCAGATGGCGCTGCAGTCACATACAGAACAATGTCTGCCCGGTCAGCGCCATCTGCCGGGCTGATTTGTGACCTCATGTAACTTCATTGTTTAAAGAGATAATAATATTTAGAACAAATATTAACAAATATTTCATAGCAAAAGATTAACCTTGAGTCAGAACTTGAACTAGCAACCCTAGTCCGTGTTAGTGCTGTGCTAATTAAGCTATTTCTAAATCGAATGATTGAGTACACGTTACCATAGCCAACCTTCCGCATATTTGTTCACAGCAATAAAAACATGATTAATGTTGATATACCCCGACCTTATAAAAAAACAATCCATACATTTAATAATTTATTTGAACTCGTACCTAAACCCAAAAGCAATTTCGTCGCTGAGGGCAACACTTCGATATCGGGCATTGTCCCGTTGGATTATTGAATTGTGTAATTACGGAACGCTAATTAATATTCAATCACAAATGTGGATTAAAACTCCCTTAAGCCTGATTTGTTTTATTTATTTATCGACCCGAAAGTTCTGCGGTTTATTTTGGTCCTTGCCTTAAGCAAAGCAATAAAGCTGTTAAAAAATCTAGTTTTCTTTTCAATAATATTTTAAATACAACTGCAAAATGGTTTCTTGTTCGACAACTACACCACCATCCCTTTCGTATGTTCCGATCTTTAGGGAAAACTTGTTGTTTGTTGTAACGTGATTCTAGTAAATATGATAAAATTAATCCTTTTTGCTCAAAAATGTTTGTAATGTGATTATCACATAATTGTGTCAACCTTCTTGAGCAAAGTCGACCTTTCCGCGTTACACGAATAGCCAGCAATGTTGTATGAAATTTCATTGCTAGTGAGTTTTAGCCAACAGCAATTTCCGTTGAAAATCCATTATTGTGGATTTTTTTTAGAGGCGCTAGCAAAGTTGTATGTAATTTCTTTGCTGGTGGGTGAGTTTAAGCCGCCAACTTACAAACAAAATTTGAAACTCCTTTTTTGTTGAGTTGAAAATAAAATTGTTATTTTCTTTTATTTTTCCTGTAAAATATAGCTAAATATCTATCTGTCTGAATTATTTTAGATTTTCGTCTTCCACATTCCGGAAATAATGGGCATTTTATGGAATATTTTTGGCAATATGTTAAAAAGTAAATTTTTTGTAAAATTGTATAGAATATATTTTTGGAATGTGCTAACAAAGACCTTTCATACGATAGTCAGAGGACTTGCCATAACAAATTTCTTTTAGCTTTCGAACGGCTATTTCCAAAACAAAACCCCCCTCCTCTTGTTTCAGGTTCTGACGAGGCAGCCGTGGTTTTTCATTATTTTTACGATGATATGTCAGATTGTTTGCAGCTGCCTTTGGTTTTTTAAGGCTATGGCATACCCTAGCAAAAGCGTGACGTTTCGACCAGTGTAAAAAGACATAAAACACTATTGAAGCGTATAAAAATACACAGTTCTACGTACGATAGGCGCCAGCACGTGACGCACGTTGAAAATCTCGATTTACTCGTTTATTTGTCGGTATAGAATTCAAATATTTATTTAGAACCATGACATTAGGAAATTCACGGTTTATTCATGGTTATCTTTTATATATATAAAAATTATGTGTCACGTTGTTTGTCCGCGATGGACTCCTAAACTACTGAACCGATTTTAAATTTGATTTGTACACCGTGTGCAATTTGATCCAATGTGAAAGATAGGATACCTTACATCTCAATTTATAGTCGCAATATTATTTTATTGCAAATTATTTGTCTATTATCTGTTAGCTCCAAGCGATTCTTCAATAGATGGCGCTATGTTAAATATATATATATATATATATATATATATATATATATATATATATAAACGATATAAATATATATATAAATAATTTATGTTGTGTTTATTATTGTTAGGGCAAGGTTCACATGATATAAAAAAGAGTCAAGTGGGAGTCGGATCCGCGCACTACTGGTAAACCTATTGTAATGAAATTTTGGTAAATGATTGTGCACACCGCCGGGGAAGGTTTTTGAGAAATAAAAATTGGTCAAGCATACGCTGGGGTTTCTGAATTAGTAGAACCCTTTCGAAATAGGTGGCGCGCCTGTTGTTTTAAAAAACACACAACATTCTCCGGGTCAGCTATCCGTTATTTGATCCAACTTAAAAGATAGGATAGTTTTTATCTCGATCTGTCAAGTGCGAGCCGGACTCGGGCACTTTAGGTAAAAACCAACGTTCGCCGGGTTACAGAGGGACGGCAGCGGAACATAGTTCGTCGGGACCGCTAATAAGAATCAAAACAATATCACTTTTAGTTTTCCTAACAATTTGATGTACCTACTTCTATATTTGATTTGATTGAATTTGATTTGAAAGAGCTAATAAGAGTTAGTGTTGTGTGTGTTATACATATACCTCTTACATATAATAAATTATAATATAAAAAGCAAAATTAAAAATGTTGAAAAACCTACATCTGTTAAACGCAATCGAAAAAGGATAAAATAATTTAAAAAATCCCTGACTTAACCAGATTATGTTACGAAAAATACTATACCTAAAAAGCTTTTTATAATAGAGTTGATCACTCGCGAAGTCGGTTTTATAAACAATGAAGTGTTAGTTTTCACTTCACTTTCACTTCCTTATTTTGTTTCTCAAAGAAAAACTTAGATGTTGCAATAATAAATAACATATTCAACTACCTTTGAACTTAATAAGCAACCATACAATATCTGCCAGTGCTGCCATTAAATTAACTAAAATTTTGCAGTTTTATAATAACGTTAATATAATTATTGAAGATTTTTTACGACGACATAATGTAACACAGAATATCTTCATTTTAGTTGAAATTTGAAATAGAGATAGCAGCCCCCAAATGATATAATTTGGTTGACTATTAATTTCATTGGTAGTTAAAATGTTATTTATTATTGCCACATCTAAGTATATCTTCGAGAAACAAATAGCCCAAACACGAAGGGTTTGCCAGTTGCCACTGAAGAGTTTAAGTATCCACCTCTTGGTTTCCTCATCAAATCAGCTCAAAGTTGCCAATTTATAGTATTGCCATGTAAACCACATGTAACTGCAAAGTTCCAAACTGACAGGACGATCCACCTCAGCAAAAACTTAAAAAAGGTTTTCTTCAGCGCCCCCTAGTAAGTTACCACCGTTATAACCATTACTGAAAACCGCATCAAAATGAGACTATTGATTTTGGAGATAAATGGCAACATTGGTTTGCAAAAACAACCGTTACTGCAGCGCCCCCTAGTGAGTTACCATCGTAGCTCCTATCTAAGAACCAGCAGCAATCAACCACAAACCCATTACTGTAAATCGCATCGAAATTAGACTATAAATGGCAACATAGGTTTGCATAAATAAGCACACATACAAAGAAACAAACAAACAAACAAACAAACATCTCTCACCCTAAACGCATTGCCGCGCCGTGAAGTTAGGTGTAATGGTAAACTATACTATAGAAATAAAATTTTCAATGAATACAGATAAAGACGTAGCTTTCCATACTGTGCAACAAACTTTTCTGACCCACTGGTCAAACATCATAACGACAGTTGTCATATTAAAAGCTGTAAACTTACGCGACACTAGCAACAGTCACTGAGCCAGAAAAGTTTGTTGTACATAGTACTGACGCATATTTTTTTGCGCACATTGTCGGGTCATTGAACATTTTTTTTAAAATACACTAAATGTTCTGAATTGACTTTTTTATAAGATGAGTTTTTTTCGAGTTATAAGCTGCCTAATTGCCTTGCCTCGTTTATTTTGTGTAGAATATCAATGAAAAGATTTCAAAAGAAAATTTCCGACTATAAAAAATGGTCACAAAAAATGGATACCTTTACATGGATACTATAGCATAAGAATAAAAAATAATACGACTACATACGGTAAGTGTTCCCAAGTGTGGAAATAGATATTGTATATTTATATGTATGGTTACATAAATATAGTTCCTATTTTCTAAAGTTTACCCCTTGTGGCTGCTAAAATATTAACAAGTGCGAACAGTGAAAGAGATGTGCATCTGATATGCATATTTTAGTATCAGGTTTGTGCTTTGGCAGTAATGGAACTTGCAGAAGAGAGCTTTGAGAGCGTCAGTTTTATATCATCGTTAAAGAGATTTACGTCAGGCATTTCATCTTGATGCACATTTATGGTATCAAAAGATCATTATATACATACCTTAAATGTCGTTATCTTTTGCAGATTTTATAATATTCGTCATTTTTAGGGTTCCGTACCTTAAAAGATAAAAATAAACCATTATAGAATCACTTTGTTGTGCGTCTGTCTTTCTGTCTGTTTGTCTGTCTGTTTGTCTATCTGTCAAGACGTTTTTTCTGAGGAACTCGTGAAGGTATCAAGTTGAAATTAATATCAAATACTAAGGTCTACGGTCTACGGTACTACGGTCCTTTGAAGCTGTAAAATAATCAACCTTCTGAGTCAACGCGATAACAAATACGGCATATTTTGGCATTCACAAATAAATTAAACCTATACGGTACTTACTGTTGTCCTATAATTTATGAAATTTGAATCGAAGCAAGTTCTTACTTTACAAATATAGGATCTTACATTATAAAGAATTATGGAATTTGACACGAATTAATCACAAACATAGAAAAAAATTCAAAAACTGATCATTAACCTATGACACTTGATCTCACGATGAAAGAACTATCGAACTATAATAAGTTTGAACGGAACCCTCGGTGCGCGAGCCAGACTCGCACTTGGCCGGATTTTATTAATTAATCAATGATATTTTAATCGTCTTCTTGTTTATTTATTGACGCAGCAGTGACGTAATATTTGTTTTAAAATATCTAATCTAATCTAATCTAAAATCTTTTAGAATAATATCGCTGATTTATTAAATAAAGACATCTTATAAAGCTTTATGAAAATATCTTTGGTCATTACGTCATCGTGTTACAGCCTCCCTCTGTTAGTTCGTGGTTTCGATTCCAGAAGAGCATAAAAAAGAAGAAACAGAATTTAAAATGGATTTATTAAGCAAGTTGAGCTGAGCGGTGTGGTGAGAATGGTTTTCTCCTGCCAAGGTTTTGTCCAAGGACTACATGGGGTATACCAATGGGGTTCTTCAAGAAAGAAGTTATTAGATTTCTGAAGAGTCGGCAAGGCGCGAGTGATGCCCCAGGTGTTGCAAGCGTCCACAGGCTGCGGTGATCCCTTACCATCAGGCAGACCGTAAGCTTGTTTGCCAACTTAGTAGTTTAAAAATTTTTTTAGTAAATGTGGTATAAAATTTAAAACCCGTCATTTAACTACTAATAAGCTAAATTTCGAATAATGTTTCTGTGATTTTGTGCTTTGTCGAACGCTAATCAAATGAGCTATCTGTGATTTATCGTATCGCATATGCCATCAATGAATTTACTTTGCATATAAATATCATCGTGATAAGTTTTTGTTGAATTTGTAAAAATAATAATTAAAATTATACTTACTTTGTAGTAAATAATTGAGATTATAATTACTTTTTATATTTGCTAGCGTTTTAATAGTATAAGATAGGTACAACACTTTTAATAGTATAAGATAGGTACAACACTTTTAATAGTATAAGATAGGTACAACACTTATAATAGTATAAGATAGGTACAACACTTTTAATAGTATAAGATAGGTACAACACTTTTAATAGTATAAGATAGGTACAACACTTTTAATAGTATAAGATAGGTACAACACTTTTAATAGTATAAGATAGGTACAACACTTTTAATAGTATAAGATAGGTACAAAACTTTTAATAGTATAAGATAGGTACAACACTTTTACTGATACCAACACATACTTGATATTACTAGAAAGTACCTGGGGACCGAGCTTTGCTCGTTTTTTTTAACAACGCTATCTATTGTCAAGTAGCTGCAGTGTTGCTTAACTACGCCATCTACTGTCAAGTAGCTTTAGTTTTGCTGTATCGGTAATATAAAATAGTAGTATTACTACTCGCCACCGATCGATTTATCGCCCCCTAAAACCCCTGCATACTAAATTTCATGAAAATCATTGTGGAGCCGTTTCCGAGATTCAGATTATATATGTATATATATATATTTATATACTGAATTGCTCGTTTATAGGCATTAGAAAAGATATATATGTCTTAAACCTAAAAAAGCGTTAAAATTACATGTAGCAGAGCATCTCCACAAAATATTCAACGTTTTAACGTGCAGAGAAGAAAAACATACGCTACCTAATTAACAAAAACAGCATACGTTTTTCACTGGAACCCCTCTCTTACCTTCGCGCCCTTTTGGCTTTATTTATACTTTCATCACAGAACTGTGTTGTTTTTTCATTATATCCCCACCGTAGGAAAATATAACCTGTAATAATAGACACATCCCGAAATAAAACAGGGACTAAAATTGGAAAATGCTCTTAAAAACACGTAATTCACTATAATAATCCTAGCTAGACAATATGTTAATATAAACATTTTTTCATCCATGCGTAAACAATGTCATTATGAACAGTTAAAGCGGATGCTAGGTCCTAAATTACTCCCACGGGATTTTACTTTGTACGTTTTACTTTTCTCTAAGCAAAGCTCGCGTTCATAGCAGCCATGGGCGGAAATGACGCGCCTATTCTATTCGCAAATATATATAAAAACTGTACTTTGGTTCTCAATATGTTTTGTACGTTTGTTGTATAGTTTAGTATGTTTTACTTCAGCCAAAACTTTTTGATTCATAAATTCTCTCGATAAATTTTAACTATTCCCACTATTTCGATTGTGTTTTGGTGAGTTTATTTATTTATTCACCTTATGATGAAAAACATTGTGTGTAACACGGTCGGTACGGAAATCCAGACTCGAGTCATTAAATCCTGGCCTTAGGATTCTAAATAGCCTCTCGTTAGTAATTTTCTTCTTGCCACCCTTAAAACACAATGTACTTTTTGTGTTTGTTAAATTATTTTAACCAAAATTAGAAAAACTGCAACCTTGCCACTTATCATAAAAAGTAGGTACAAATAAAGAAAATATTGTTGTATATCATTCATTTATAATTTAGATTCTACACCCACTTTATTTATTTTCATATTCATATTATTACATAAAGCCAATATTTATAATGAATCCTATTTTTCTCATTTTTTGTATCACAAATCAAACAATACTTATTCAAATAGGTTATTAAGAACACTTTTGAATAGTCAATACAATGTAAACAATGTTAATTTCTGCCAAAAAGAGCTGACAAGAAGTTCAATTTAAAGTAATAATACAATACTTTGATAATTAGCTAAAGAGTATACAATATGTACCGAAACACTTATAAGGTAATAAAAATAAGTAAGTAAGCTATTAAAAACAAAGTTAAACATGTAAATTTTTTTTTTGGTTTTATGTAGCATAGGGGGCGCACCATATACTTAAAACTATCCATACTATCTATGAATATAATAAAATAATAAATATTATAAATTCGAAAGTAAATCTGTCTGTTACCTCCTCACGCTGAAACCGCTCTATCGATCAAGATGAAATTTGGCATGCAGATAGTTTGAGTCCCGGATAAGGACATAAGCTACTTGACAACGTCAATTATTATCTGTTTTTTTTTCCATAATTGAGCAGTTTCCGTTGAAATCCTACACCGATGACCGAATGCTAAGAATACAAAGAAGTTTGCAAGAGCAGACCAGCCTCCACAGGCGGCACTCGTTCACAAGTATGACACATAAATCAGCCATCGCTTTGCTCAACCATGTTTTAGGGAACGTAACAACCTGACGCACATACTACCACCGCAGAGACACTTTAATAGAGCATATGACACTCAAGCAACTCCAATAAAACTTCGAGTATACTATATATACACATAGATACATATTTACATTTAATAAAAAATGAATAAATAGGTATTCATATACATATTAAAGATAATATTAAATACACATACATGCACATATTCATATATACACATACAGGCATATATTAATACATATATATAAATATACAAATACATATAAAGGATATAAAAATAAAACTATAAGTAAATTAACTTATCGGTCCTATCTGATTCAATCCTCGTTCGGGTGCTACACACAAACACGCATATGTACATATATGCACACACACATTCAACAGACGTGGCACACCCGAAAATATCCCAGCCCCCACACAACAGCCCGTCAACAAATGCACATTACTTAAACTTCCATCACTTCAGAAACTAGCCTAAGGGGAGAAGTGACAAGAAACTCCCGGATCCCAGTCATACAGGAACCAAGCCATCAAGTACACAATATCTATCCAAATATATATATACACACATACACTCGTGCGCCACACTCCCACATATCAACCCCACCAAAACCAGGCTACCAAAGGCAGATTGCACATGGTGCATCCCCTGGTAGCTCGCCACCAACTACTACAAAGTTAACAACAGAGAAATAACATCGCTACTTAGCTTGGTCTTTAGAGTGCTCCTTTAACATTACTTTACACTATCATTAATTTTGTGTGATACTAGGGCATACAATTTTGTCATTTAAATATTTATATACATTATAATATGCTTTCTTACATAGCAGATGTTTCATATAAAATTTAAACTCTTTGTCACCTAAGTAAAGAATTTCTACAGTTAACTAATTATAAATTTTTACGCCGCTTCCCATAAATGATTTGTTGGCTTTAGTAAGCCTAAACTTTGGCATAGCAAGTTTATTTTTATTTACCGTATTTAAGTTGTGCTTATCAATGTTCCTCGGAAATTGGGATATATTTCTACAGACAAACATAATATTTTCATATATATATATTGACACGGTACCGTTAGAATATTTATTTCTTTAAAAACATCCTTGAGAGAATCTCAGCTACCTAGCTCATAAATGCTTCGTATTGCCCTTTTTGTAATATAGCTATGGTTTCAATATCAGCAGCAGAACCTCATAGCAAAATATCATAAGATCATAAGACACTATGGAAATAAGCAAAGAAACAAGTCTTGCTGTGATTGTGTCAGTCAATTGCCTGATTTTTCTCACCGAAAAACAGCAGAACTAAGTTTACCTGCTAGAACTGTAATTTTCAAATATTTAGGCAACTTTTTCTGCATTATGAATTAAACCAGAGTCTATTTTAATATTAAAGTTCTGTTCACGGGCCTTTGATCTACCAGTTTCATTATTTTTCATATTCCAAACAGTTTTAATTATCAGATATATATATTATACTTAGTTTCACATTATCAGATGATTTTATTTTTCTGCTTATGTAATTAGACTTTTGCAACATGACTGATTTAATTATTTTTTTAATTCTTTTCGACATGTTCATTAAGGCTTGGATGGCGCATAAGCGATTTTAGCGAATATAATTCATTAAGTCTAACTGTGCTTATTTTAATTCCTTTTGTAGCCCAATCGTTAAATTTAGGCCTGTAACTGCATCTAATTGTTTTAGTTTTAAAAATGTTATTGAAAGTTTTATTCACTGACTGAAAAAGTTTTTAACATCTTTTTTGGGCTCAAGAGCGGGCAAGATAGTTTTTAATTTTTCTAAAAAACTATCTATCCGAGGAACAGTGATCGGCCTACATATAATCTCCGTGTCTAATTCGGAACAAGTTATGGCAAAGCTAGCACTTTGACCACTATTATCCGATTTCAGACAACTTATAATATTTTGTTCTCAATATTCACAGTTACAGAATATATTATTTTAACATGTTTCAGTTATTCAGAGATTTTCCAAGTTAAATGACTTAAATAGACTTATTAAGCGAGTACTTAATGAAGAGTTTATAAGTAAATCTACGTTAAAATCACCTCATATTATGACCTTTTTTTGCTTCTAGTGACTAGCTTTAGAACATTCTCCATTACTTTTTCAAACTCTGAGTCATTTGTAGAAGGTGGCCTTGTGTATAGTTCAAATATTCTAATGATATATATATTTGTGCAAGTCTGTTTGTTTGTTCGCTACCAAGCAACCAATTTATCTGAAATTTGGCACAGAGATAGTTTAAGGGATGGAAAAGGACATAGGTTACTTTATAGCCCGGAAACTTTTATAGTTCCCACGGGAATAACTGTAACTGAATTTTACGTTGACAAACTATGGCTACAGCTTTCTGTAGGAAACTTCGTTATTACAATCAAGGAGTTGCCGTAGGAATCCCTCGCTGATAACAAAGCTAGTATTTCTATAAAAGACAAACTGGCATAGGCTTTATCAGCTTAGACCGCCTTTCTATGTTTTGAACAAACAGTATCCAAATTTCAGATTTATTTCTTCATTGACATCCTAAACAAACACACACCCACACTCCGGTCAGCCTACATATTTACAAAAAGCATTTGCAAACAACCTCTTTGCTTTTTTATTAAAACAGAATTGTGGTAATTTTTTTAAACAGTGACTTTAAGAATGTTTTTTTTTAATAAACTTGACAAATATGGCTGCTTAAAAAGATAAGTTATCGTATAGTAAAAATGTATGATGATAACGTAAGGGCAAGTTGGATATGTGTAGGGTTTCAAAGTGGTTACCAATGTTGCCGTTTTCAATTAAGAAAGATTAATAATTTTGGGAAAAAATAATGCCAAAAAAATTTAAGTTTCAGTATATTTTAAAAATTGTCAAATAAATTAATTTTTTAATTGAAAGAAAAGAAAAAAAAAATTGGATTAATCTTTAAAATTATATATTAAATCGATTGGCTCTTCATTCATCGGGATGTTTTGCAAAGTTAACGGCTTGTGCGATTGCATGTCCTTAGTATGGCCCAATAATTTTAAGTACAGCTTCAGAAATATTATAATAATAGCACAATTTTCCTAAGTGACATGTAGAATCGAGTATTATATAGTCAAAGATATCCGATTTTTCAGTTTAGTCTTAACTAAATACTTCCTCCATTTCTGCATTGAAATGTGGAAGGGAAAGGATGCATATAATTAGAGAGGACAATTCCAGAAATGCATTATTATCAGCAGAGTCTTTGTACTTTTCCAGTCTACATGTCTAATGTTTCGTCATTGCATGCACTACAATATACAAGTACCTGGACACCGAGCTCTGCTCGATTTTTTTAACAACGCCATCTTATGTCAAGTAGCTTTAGTGTTGCGTAACAACGCCATCTATGGTCAGCTTTAGTGTTGTCTGTGTCGTTAAAAATAATAGTATAGATGTCAGAAGAGTCATATTTTTCAGTTTATCATTGTCTGAAAACACGGATAAAACGACGTTTACTAAAAATGAAACCTAGCTAGGTCAATTTATTGCCCCCGAAACATCCTGCATACTAAATTTCATGTAAATCGTTGGAGCTGTTTCCGAGATTCAGAGTATATACATGTATACAAGAAATGCTCGTTTAAAGGTATTAGATTAGTTTGATTAAAAGACTAGTATAGTATTATATAATCTGTGATTAAAAGTCACATGCTAACTAATGAGAAAATATGTGAAATTTAGCATTTAAAATGTCAAAACGGCAACACTAGCGGTTACCATAATAACCATAGCGAAGCGAATTTCAATAATCCAAGTGTTGATATTATAAAACCGGTCAAGCTGTTTTTGGAACTTTTTGTATTTTTGTAGAATGTATTTGAATTGTAGTAAAAATGGGAAAGTTGCCGTGTTATGCGGGGGAGAAACACCTTTTTTTTTATTTGATACATATTATGGTGAATATGTTAGTTCACGACCAGTAAGTGGACTTGTATTGTTTAAACTTATATTTTCCATAGCTAGGAGTCTATTTTTGTGAAATTATAAATAATTTGTTATACAGTATACTTTAAATTAACGATATCTCATGAATAATATGTACAGTTTTCACTCTATTAATAAAAAAAAGGTTAATAATCTTAAAATGCCCTTTTTTTTAGTTCTCGTACACCTACAACCAGTTTACGCCCATATTTTTCGTCATTTTTCGACCACTTTGAAGCCACTGAAAATATGGCCTTAAGTCATTGACTGAAGGTCAAAAATAAAACGCAAGAGATTGATAAATATTTAGTACTTACAATATGGGCAATCATATTCGAATTGTGCCACTTCTGCATATGGATTAATTTTTAAATAAGTACATTTCAAATGAAACCATCTCTCACAATGATCACATCCAATGTTTTTTTAAGTCGTCCTCTACGTTGCTGACCAAATCTTCTGAACATTCACTACATTTTATAATTTTGTACTGCGAAGATTAGATAAGCATCTTTTTTGAGCTGCTCTTCTGTGTAATTTTCTTTTTCTTTAATACTTTGCTTTGATTTATTTTACTTTTCCTTTCTTTTCACCTTCTCTTAATTGCGTTCTGCGTCTTTTTTCGTTTAGTTTGTTCTCTTTGTCTTGATCTCTCTTGATGTAAAACTCCCTCCATGCACTCGAAGAAATAGTACTAGGTAACTTAGATCTATATCTTTTATTTATTCTTGGAATTTGTGGATCAGGATAAAGAAAATTTTACTCAAAGGCGTCATCAAAAGATAACTTGTGCTGAATTTTATCTGTCTTCTCATCTATCTGAGAGTCCTTGAATTGCCTGGTTTTATCCACTTCTGCGTCAATATCCTCAATTATTACTATTTCATTATAAGAGATCTCATCCATCTGAAGATCTTTATGTTTTATTAGTTTTTTCATGATTATATTTTCGTTGAATGGTTTACTTAACACAACTGTAGTAGGCGCATCTGTTTTTTCTTACTGCACATGATGGATTTTGGCTGATACTGTAAATAATCTGCACTGATTTTCAGACCCAGACTGGTCACTGTGTGATTTATTATTATTTTGTGACACTTCTAATTCATCAAACATCATCAATGCTATATTGTTGAGTGATATTTATGTGACCCGCAATCAGAAAAACTTATATTTTCAGGATTTCCCTCAACAGAATGAATACTGGCATCAGTAATTATTTCAGTGGTAAGAATATTAAGGTTTTGTTCAGAGAGAGATATGGAACTATGTGGCTCGAGGGGCTCATGCTCATTGCTAGGAATTACTACATCATTACAGTCCAATACAACTTCTTCGGCGAGAAAAAACTAGCACTTTGGTTGGAAGTTGCGGAAGTTCGTTGTGTTTTAGATTTAGAACGGCGAGTTGCAAGACTTTTTTCTTTAGCCTTATGAATTTATTCTCATATTACTTTAGCGTTTATGTTGCGCTCGGATATGTCTTTTTGAATTAACGAGATAATTTTAGTAGCTGAGGCAAAATCTTTAGCAGTTACTGTATTCCTACTTGAGTTTGTAATTCTGACTTTGCGTTGAATATCTTTTACACATTTCGTGTAGTCTACTGAGTCCTCATTAGGGGATATAACCCCCATTTTCTAACCCGTTTATTATTGCTTCATCTCAGTCAATTGTTGTGAATTTTTCGTTTAAAATTTTGCAAAAGTTTAATTTTGATATGACTTGGTTCATATTTTCTTTACGCTTTTGCCAATTTCTCACTGTTTTTATCCACTCTTGTTTTAGTGGTTTAAAAGCACTCACGTCAGCTGGCTGAAGGATATGTGTTGTATTAGCTGGCAATGCATAGAGGATAATCCCATTCTCTTCACAAAACTCAGGACACAGGACTCCGTAGATTACACGAAATGTGTAAAAGATATTCAACGCAAAGTCAGAATTTCAAACTTCAGTAGGAATACAGTAACTGCTAAAGATTTTGCCTCAGCTACTAAAATTATCTCGTTAATTCAACAAGACATATCTGAGTGCAACATAAACGCTGAAGTTATATTAGAATAAATTCATAAGGCTAAAGAAAAAAGTCTTGCAACTCGCCGCTCTAAATCTAAAACACCACGAACTTCCGCAACTTAAGTTTTAAAATATGGTGCTTCACTAATTTTTGTTTACTTTTGGTACAACGTGTATGTAGGCTCCAGATTGTCGGCTCACTGTGATGTCCCAAGTAATCATTGGTCGACATACGACATCACGGGGGAAGGGGAACCGATCGATCTTTTAGTTTGAAACAAAGGTGATAATTGGGTAGGTTCATTTAGACTATTTTTTAAATATTACGTTAAAGCGGTCGCAAACCAGTGGTGGTCGTCGAACTAGCATAATCACCCTATAATAGCAGGTGAACAAAATTTAGGCGCTGTAGTGTCTTAGTAAAATGATTATGACACACGGACTGCGGTTATGGCAAAATTATAAGAATTCCTTGCACGGACTACTACGGAACCCCAAAAAGACACTAATTTTGACACAAAGAGATCACTTACAATGCCAAAACCCTTTCTAACTTCTACTGAGCAGTGCTGATAAAACTCTCTGAAGATATTCAGTAGGTATTTGAATACAAAACGCCTTTGCAGAAATTTCTGTCCACTTTCGCCGAGATACGGAACTCATTACCGTTATCCCGCAGTATCCATAACCATACAAAGTCCCCCGATATTACACATTATGCGCCATACCCATAATCGTGAAAAAGTTTTGAGCGTGAATGGTACAACCATGTTATGATAAAAGTTTGTAATTACATATTACATACTTTACAAGATTTTTTTTATTTTAAAATATTTTGTCTTGAATTCGCCTTTTTTTCGTCTCGTCTCTTGAAGATACAGACTTGACTTGTCTATGAACTAATTAATAATTTTCGAGTTATTTATCTTTAGAATTAATGAGATGAGGTGTCCTCGATGTTGTGTACAGATATGTTTACCTAACACAATGAATCGATTGCTGGAGAGTTTTTTCCCCGTAAACTTACGATAATCGCCGTCTTATCACGTATTTACCACGTTCTAAGCTATGCAGTTACTAATTTTTTATAACAAACAAAAGCAATCCAAAAGTGTTTAAGAAGAATAGTTTACCAAATTCAAAAAATATAACAAGAATATTTTAATGTAAAATACAATTTTTGTCCTAAGAATGTAATTTGGAATGATGCAAATTCCGAATGCATGTAAAAAATTAACTTTTTAGATTTTTAGGGTTCTGTACCTCAAACGGAAAAAAGGAACTCTTATAGGATCACTTTGTTGTCCGTCTGTCGACCAAGAAACTTTTTCTCAGGAACGCGTAAAGGTATCAAGTTGAAATTAATATCAAATGGTAGTCTATCGGCACATTATTTTGTTAAAAAAAATAAAGTTTCTACGTGAATGTGAAACAAAAATATGCCCAAAATACGGTCATATTTATCGCATATTTTGACACTAATAAATCAAAACCTATGGGGTACATCCCGTTGACTTAGGAAACTTGATCACATGGTGGAATGGCTATCTACGTATAATAAGGTTGTACAGAACCCTCGGTGTGCGAGCCAGACTCGCACTTGGCGGGTTTTTTTCTATTACATAATTTTGGTTTGTTTTGTAATAAACTTGAAGGAAATTGAAAAGGTATTTGTGATTCCAGCAGCGATGATAAACATTAAACACCTGTAGAGTTACTAAAAACAGTATAAAATGTCGAACTAAGTTTTCGTGCAAAAAGGCAAATAAAAGTTGAAAGCATACCAACATTCAAAAGGCGCGTACAGTGCAATAAACTTTTCTAACCCGGTGTCTGTCGCTAATGTCGTTGTAAATTCACACCATATTAACATGGCAATCGTAGTTTTGAACTTTGACCACCGGGTCAGAAAAGTTTGTGCACTGTAATGTCTGTCGGGAGACTAACTACAACATTGAACTATACAGAACAAGTAAGTAGGTATACCTATTTGATATAATTATATTTAAATTGTTTTTCTTGTATCTAGTAATTATTTTCCTCGCTGTGAGATGGAGAATTGTGTTTCGTATGGCTGCAAAATTATTTGAATCCCTTGCCTTGCTCCGGATTCTTATTTTGAACCAGTCGTAGCTCGTGAGTTCAATCTTAGAATCCTCCGCTTGTTCGGTATTCAACTAACGCACTCACGACAAATATAACTTTGCATTAAAAACTATTATTTTTTTCTTTTTAGTCTCTACACTAGTCTGTATGTACAGTGAAAACAATTAATCACTGATGCGCGATACGTATCGAGCACGTAGGCAACTAATTATCTAAATGGAAGCTCGCTGAGTGAACATTCCCATTACTTTATCAGTCATTTCGATAATGACTACATTATTGGTCCCATGAACCAGTTATTGAACGCGTAGTGTTTATTTACCCAACCACTTGTTGCTTAGAGAATAGAGACTTGGGCTAGAGTCCACCACGCTTTCAAACTAATGGCCGTATAGCTTTCTGTACTTTGCTACAGAGGGGCTATCTACAATAAGTTAACTCTCACCACTGCTACACCTATATATAAAAGAAGAAACTGACTGACCTACTGTCTAAATGATTTAATGACATCAACGCACAGCCCAGACTGCGGGTTCTAGAAACTAGAAATTAGGGTTATGCAGGGCTGGGCAGTATTTGAATAACTTTAATTGAAAAACGTATTTAAAATACAAACACGTATTTTGTATTCTAATTATTCTAGAAAAAAGAAATTTGTAATTGGTATTTTAAATACCTCAGGTAATGTTTTTTGTAGTTAGTATTTTAAATACTTATCGTTTGAGAAACAGAAAGACAACTTATTTACTTACATGAAAAAGAAGATAACTTATTTATCCTTTTTTTAACTTTGTGGTGCTTAAAATAGTATGTGTCTGTCGTTCCTAGCTTTCTGCTACCGACCCGGGTCCTAATTTCTTTTGTAAAGTTGTCACCTTGAAGAATTTGGATTGATTAACAAATAAAATTTATTTTTGTGATGAAAAGAGATAAATAAAACCCATTATGGCATCTGATTTAAAGTTTTACAATTAAAAAGGCTATTTTTACAGAAAAAAGGTTTCCAAAAACTAATTCATGCATAACAAGCACCTCCTTAAAAAGTTATTTTTTAGGGGCTATAGTTATTTGATAGTGGATATTTTTTGGACGGCTAGATTAACACGTTCTCTTAGTTCTCCCTATGTTGTAATTGGTTTCTCATAAACATATCTTTTAGGCTAAATCAATAAGAATATATTCCCTGGCAATTTTCCCCAGCCCTGATCTTATGGCAGGTTTAGGTATGCCCTAAAGGTTTACCACTTTAGGACATAAAGGGGTTGGCTTTTGTATGTAAATCCGTCAATTTTAAAGCTATATGCATCAAAAATGGTATCAGGCCTTGAAATTGAAAATAAAGATTGACAAGTTCACGGTTTTTGAAAAATCATCCCGCTTGGAGCAAAACAGAGGATGAAAATTTGTATGATAATTCCGTGATTTTTTTTGTAAGTAAAACCATAAACAATTAAAAGCTTTCTTCTTTCAAAAGTCCACGCGGTCGAAGTCGCGGGAAAATGTGAGTATATATATTATAGATAAAACTGACTTAAATTTTAACTTACAGTCCAAACTACTGGGTCTGACTGGACTAGATAAATTATGCACAGAGGTTTCTGTTATAACTTTTTTTTACCACTAAGGTGGCAAAGAAACTTACGGTCCGCCTGATGGTAGGCGGTCACCGTAGCCTATGGACGCTTGCAACACCAGAAGTATAACTCGCGCGTTGCCGATTCTTCAAAAATCTTTCTTCTTCTTTCTTGAAGAACTCCATACTGAAGTCGTACGTAGGGAAGCACTGAATTCATAGCTTTATAGGAGGTAGGAGTATATCTATACTCCGAAATCCGTCATTTTTTGAGCTATGTAAATGCATAAATATTTGTTTTTGGCCTTTACGTCCAAAATGAAAACTAAACGGTTTCGCCCAAAATCATCCCCTAGAGGACAAAATAGGGGATGATAATTCGTGTGAGTATTCCAATTTTGTGTCGAGAGACTTGCAATATTCTGTTTCTGAGGATTCTGTTATAAAGGAGGTACTAAGAAAGTATTTTGCTTAATTTATCTCTTTACAGGGTTAAAGTGGGTTGGAAGTTTGTATGGAAATACGTAATTTTTGAAGCTAAATGCAAAAAATAATAATATTTGCCTTGTAGATCGAAACTAAAGATTTACTTGTTTTTCCGTTTTTTGCAAAATTATCTCCTGAGGGGTAAAATAGGGAATGAAAGTTTGTATGAGAATTCTAATATTTTTGTAGTTAAGCCATAAACAGATAACACCTTTCTCTTAAAAAATAATAAGGTGGGAGGTTCGATACGAAATTTGCAAGGGCAAATACAAAAAAATTATTAACGCGTACGTTCATAACTTTAACTTCACCATCAGTCGATAAGTTTCAAATTACATTGACACCCTAGGAACAGCCAATTTGTAAACTTAATATGAAACCATCATTTTACTCAAGTCTACAGTTGGCGTGTGCTGACAGGGGGGGGTTATCTCAGCCTCTGTCACGTCATACATCAACTTAAAATCTTTCGCTGGACTGAGGTCCTCAATCTCTACTCTTGTCAATATTTTCAATCGAATTACAAAATTGATTGTACTTAAAATTCATAAAGTATTACTTCTATATCTATTGAATAGGAATAGGTTAATTGAATGCAATGGTGAAATTACTATTGGTGTTAAAGTATTTATGAATACTTATATACCTCTGTTACATTTAAATTGACATGAAAACGTTTGTAAATGAAAATTTTCTTTTTACTATTTTGGCTTAAATCTTACAAGAATAATGTTGCATTGTAAATATATTGTAATTTTTATTCAATTTTTATGTCATTAAAACAAAAGATATTGTTAGATTTCTATAAAATATTAAATGGTTTTGATAATAATTTGTCCGCTTTAATTTTACTTTGTTCGCCATAAATAAAATTTAACAACAAGGTAAACATATCCAAATTAGTACTATTGTAATTACTATTTAAAGTCAATTTAATCAAAATTCACATAAAATCTTTTCGGCATTTAGAGAATAGATCCCAATGGCAACCGTATAATATGTTGTAAAAAACTTACTCGCAATTTTCGCAGAACAAAATATCACATTTGAATTTCCAGCGTCAACCCCGAAAGGTTCGGATACGGGTAAAACTTTTAACTGAAATAATATTGTCTTTGTACTGTGGGTACTGTGGTCACCCTTGTGGTTGTCGGGATCAGTTGCGTAAAGTATGCATCAACATAAATAAAAGATAAACGCGGTCTTTCAGAATTCAACATCTGCCAGTCCAATTGTGTGCGTAAAATAAATTACCTAAATTAGATGTAAGTACCTTTATGTATATTTGCTTTGAAACGATGTACAATCGATGTCTTTTTACAGCCCGCTGACGTTTTATTCGTATCAAAAAAAGCCCTCATATCAGGGCAAAGTATGTTGCCACAGATTATCTCTATTGTGTTTGTATTTATAAGAAAGAAATCAGGGGAGAGCTTTATGAATGGTTTTGATATCTGCTATAATATTTCATCCAAAGATTAATATCCAGCCAATCTGACGTGTGTGTTACCGCTGGTATTCATATCGAATACCAATTGTGTACCGTAATTTGAAAATATATGTATTTTATGTTGTACGAATTCATCTCTGAATTAGTTACACAATCTATAAAAACATTATTTAAAAATTTCTTCAAGTTTTCATATTACTTACTATTTATAAATAAAAATTAAATATTAACTTCACCAATATGAGATTTAGCCAAGATTTCGCTAGGATACCTGTAATAATTTAAGTTTTTGTGTGGCCCACAGGCATTAATATTAGTTTCTAGCGTTGGTTTAAAAAATAGCATTGCCATACGAGGCATATAAGCCAGTACTGGGCTTTATCTTACAATAGTTATACTATGTTAAAAAAAGACACGCTGTCATATTCTAATGTACGATAAATACTGGACGATTTTATCAAAAAAATCGAAATTAAATATGACGAAAACCACAGTTATTAATAATTAACCAGTAGGTATATGCTCATGAATTATATTTTTGATTGTGATTATTCAGTGGTTTGCGAAATATACTTTTATTTTTCCATCTTAATATTATGCTCGATTAATAAAGCTTCAATAGTACTTAATACAAATATAGTATTAAAATTGATGTAACACGTATACCTATATTTTTTGTAATGAATTTTTCAAATAAAATCACTGGTGGCATATAATTTTAATCATAATTTTATGTTCTGGCTGTTTAATGTAAATTAAATCAGAAAAAATCATAACGCAGTAGCATCACAAGGGAAGCAATAGTGTTTTACGAGTACTACATTGTTTTTTCTTTTTATATTAACAAACAAAATTATCTAATAATGCATTTCCTTAAGATTTTACAACGAATGTAGCAAAGAGCGGCTGGCGAGTTTTTCGTTTTTCGTTTCGAGAAAATCGTTGTATTCATATGAGTTTATTTGAAATTTTGACTACAATTCATTGTTAAAATAATTTAAAACTTACCAATATATGCGGTATAAATTAGAAACAATCAATTAACAAATTCTTAACATACTGAGCACCACGGAGTTACTGCGAGAAATGAGAATTATCATAAAAACAACATCAGCTGACATCGTTCTTTCTCTTTCTATCAGAGCGAGTCGTTTTTTTATTACAAATACGATCTTGGCTGAATAAAGTTGCGTTGTTGCTGAAATGACATTCAAACAATGAAAAAATTTCTGATGACAAAAAAATAAAAAATAAAAAAATATGTATATGTACTAGCAATGGAAAGCAGATATAGGTTCAGCATGTTAAACTCTTTATACTTATCATACTTTTATAGAGGATCTCGTTGTAGACCAGTGATATAATTATAAGTGAAGAGAATTTAAGTCAAAGTTAAATGTATCCAAAGATGAAGTCAGGATTTTGAAAATATTTATTTATATTGCTGAAATAGAAAAAGGTGAAAAACCGCCCACGTTAAGCCTCACCCATAAGCTATTTCACAAAAACACAAACGACCCAAAGAAACTTTATTGTTGGTCGAAAATATTACAATGCTTAATATCTGGCACCACATTAAGTTCATGTTAGGATAAAGTTAACACAAATTAAGGGTTTCAAAACCAAGTATATAACGTAGATATCAAATAAAATTTAAAAAAGTACATTTAGCAGCACAAGATATTAATTTCTATCTAAATTTGACGTCCAAGAGATTGACAGGCGACTTTTTTTGGATTTTGTTTGATGTGGCACGATATGATGTCATTTTCATGCTGTGTATTTTGTCTTAACTATTAAAGTAGTTATACTATACCATTGTAACATAGCAGATTTATTTTAACAGTTGACAAAGTATCTTGAAATGAGATTAATTACATAAATAAAGAAATTTGATAAAAAAACTAGTAAGTAAAAGTAAATTAGGCGTTTAATGAATAACCAAAATAAAATACTTTAATCAAATTAAATTTAACAATATAACGTCAAATTATAAATTTATTACCAATAATATATTAATAATAGAGACTGGATTTACCCTAAAGCTATTTGAACAAGTTATGAATTCAATAACTTTGTGCCAACACCTGGCTGGTGACATTTTAGATAAAGTTATCATCATAATCATCTAAAATACGTCCGCTTCTGGATCTATATTCAGGAGTAGACTATTTACTCCAATATAAAGGCAACTTTGTCATCTAGCCATTTTCTGTAAAAAAAAATCCTTTTCTGGCCCAAATGGCCATCAGTTTTGCAACCTTATCCTCTGCCTATTAATCTTAGGGCTAGGACACATCACTACAATAGAGCACACTGTGCGGGACGTGGACTGGATTCACCCAGTATGCAGTCGCCTGCGTATTATTTCGTATACTATGCTTGTTCTGTTGTGTTTTTTCTTTGTGTGTTAAATAAAAAAAATAAGCTGTGGCAGATATTGTCTTTTTTTATACATTTTAATAGTTCCATGGTAAATAGTTTTGAATTTAACACCATTTCGTTTATTTTGCATCATTAAAATAAAATTCTAGTTTTTTTACAAATGGCCTCAAATTAAAAACTTCAAGTTAATCAAAACATTAAAGATTTTAGAAGACAACAGACACAAATATTTGGCTTTAGATCATCTCTACAAAATTGTATAGTGTTTAATAATTAAATTACAAAAATAGGGTCAAAGCACGCTACTAGGCGTTGGTAATCGTATTCTCTTAATAAATATTGGCCATAGACAACAAACTATGTTTATTATAAAACTTCATTAATGGTTTAATGACATTTGCATAAATTATTCTGTGTTATACAGTAGATGGATGGTTACCAAATTAGGGAAATGAAAACGTCCACGAAACAAACTCGCCCTTTGATTAAGCGTCCTACGGGATTATTAGGCTGTAAAACATTTATTTTTGCTATCGACAAAAAATAATTTGAAGTTTTCATTACCAAAGCCATATAAATATAATAAATGAAAAAGGAACTCTGTCTGTCTGTCTATCTATTACCTTGTTACGCTTAAACCACTGCACACGAAATAAAAAGAGTTTCCAAGTTCTATTCCACCAAAATAATTTGCATTCAGTCAAAAAATCCAACAATTTTCGACATATTTTGTTCACACAGAAGGCAATATTATTGCCAAGAAAAAAATTATTTTATCAATCGAAATTGATAAACTTCTTTTCCTATTAACAAATTTGTTTGTAACCAAATTAATGTCACGTTTAAGAGCAACCTTACTCAAATTAATAACCCTAAGACAGTTAATTTTCTTGTATAGAATAAATAACTTTTTATATGCAACATTTTATTTTTCTTCGTTTGAAATAATAATAATTTTGCTCTTAAATAATTTTTTTACGCCAAAATCATGGTTTTCTTAAATCTGCGACGTCACTTATTAAAAACTATATCGTTCGTTTAAAATAATTGTAACTTAAATCAAAGCCAGTGAAATGTTCAGTTAAGATAATATTGTTTTAAATTAGAGAAAATAATAATTTTAACAGAATTTGTTAGATTCTTGACTCAAGATCTAATATTTAAAGCTGAAACTCTTGTTTTAATCTAAACAAATAAAATACCTGCTTTAAAATATTAAACATTTTCGTTGAAGTGATTCAGCTAGTATAGCTTTGAACGTAATTTCTTTTCGTTTTAGTAAATACTTGCATTTTTAAAACTGAATGAACCTCATCACTGTTCTTCGTAGGATTTCGAGTCGAGTTATGATTTTAAATAATTGTCTTTTGTATAGGGTTTTTGCGTCAGATAAGTATCGGTTTGTGGAAGGAACCTAATTATTAAAAAAAAAAGTTAATTATCATCTGAAAATTGAAAAGCTCGTGGCCCAGTCGCATTTGTCTATCTGCAACGATAAGCGAAGTTAAGCAACGTCGAGCGTAGTCAGTACTTGGATGGGTGACCGCTTAGCGGCACACTTTCCTTTTTCTCCATGTTTAAGAAGGCTCGTTAAATAGTCGTAACAATTGTAATTTAACATAAACTAGCTCGACAAACTTCCTCCGCCAAGTAACACAAAGTCAGTACGGTAGACTGACTCTATATGGCCCAAGCCTCCAAAAAGAAGCCTGTGCTCCTGCAGTAGGGCTCTTACAACGGTTAATAAAAAAACTTTTTTTAATCTCGACGGCGAACTATATAATTTTGGACCAAAACATTTTTGTTTCACACAATAGTACATTATGGTACAAGTGTGTAATGTTGGTGATTACCGCTGAGGCGCCATTTAGACCCGAGCCGCGAGGTGAGCCGTTACTAAAATACTTTCATGTTCTATTGTTATTTGAGATGGTTCATTATTCATGTAGGTAGGTGAAATCCAATCATAGGATGTACTTCGTGATTCGCCGGTAGGACGCACCTCAAAATCAAGTCTATTTCTTTTTGTGATTGGTGGACTAATTTTCTTCTTTTTTTTGTATGGAATCTTCTACGTTTGATTCTGCTACATTGCTAGATGGCCACCCACTATGACGCTTCAAAGTCATTATATCAGCTCCTAAATTAGCCAGCAATGTAGCTGAAGTTCCTCTGAAACTTTGTCTATAGTATATTTGTTTATACCTATAGGCTGACAGGTACATTTACCATTCTGGTAATTTAGAAAGAAACGGTTTTTTTTTGCTTTTGGTGAACGCAACCTTTTATACTTCTAAACAATTTCATAAAATGGTCCGTGTATGGTGAATTACTTTGGTTTTTTATTTTTCGTGATAAGTATTTTCACTTAAAGCATCTGGCCATGATTCTCTACGTCTTTTACAGTTATATTTGTTAATTCTTGTATCCTACATGCACCAGTTACACCAAATATTAAAGAAACCTGAAAAAAAGAAACAATAATTAAGTTTTAACACAACACAGGCTGAAGTCGCGTAGATATTTAAAATTAATTTAACTAACCTTAGTAGCCAGATATTGGTTATCTGGAGCATCTTTTATAAATTTTCAATATCAGACGATAAAACCTTTGATTTCTTGCTTCTAAATCCATTGGATAGTCTATTTAGATAACCTGACAAATTAGAGTATGCTTTTAAGTCCACTCCATTCTTTGTTCGAACTGTACTTTTTAACATTGAGTACAACACCACAAAGAGCCAGGTTTGTACTTAGAAGATAATTCTTTAAAGTATGCCATAAACACATTTTCTGAAAAAGACTGCGTATCCTTGTTGTTTTGCAATTGTATGAAATTTTGGAACGCTAATACATATTTTTCCTTAGAGTTTTTATATAGTAAACTTTAAAGGTTAAGGGCTTCACGTCTTATATCGGGCGGTGTACAACATAAATCATTTCTTCATAACTAGTAAGTAAGTGTAGACACGTTATAATATCTCTCTATCATCTTATATTATTATAATTAGGTATTCTGAACCATTTTCGTACAAGTGATACTCTTATAAATGTACACTTATATACAGTATACATGGCACATATAGGCTCATGCAAGAAACCATTTTAAATTAGTGTAGTACTTGTGTATCAAATATCAATCTAGCTTGTTTTTATTCAAACACCCCCAATCGCCCAGCGCCACTTACTCTTATGCGTTATTTGAACGTAAACATTGTTATAAATTTAGGAATTATTATTATTGAGAATTTTATATTTATATTTTTCCATAACGGTACATTACTGTTATACACAACTTAACACTTTATCGAAGTATATTTCAATGGAATTCGTACAAAATATTTGCTTCTCCAAATACATTTTATAAGTTGGAAGATTTGTGAACTTGTAGAACCTGTGATGGTTATTCTTTTAACTTCGTTATATATAACAGTAGCAATGATATTTTTACATATCCAAAATCAACCATTTAGCAGGCAGGTGGGGGAAAGACTCAACTCTTACAAAAATTAGCACTTCATAACTTAAACTTAATATTTCGCAAACGGATCAAAAAATAGTTGTCTTACATCCAAAATATTTTTGAACGCACCATCCAACAATACCCCACAATATGAGATAGATGAGAAAAAAAAAACAATTCATCTTTACGTGTAGCCGAGGCACAGTAAAAATATTTTTGTGCAAGATTTATTTTACCACTTTGTCGGCCTTATATGTATACCCATGCCATTGCCAATATAAACAGCTTTGTAGTGCTAAAAGTCTCTGTACTAAACCGCGAAACTAATCCCGCGCAGTACTTGTTGACAACGGAACCCTAAAAATGGGTAAAAACCTTTTTCCATTACCTGCAACTCAAATTTAAGCAAAAATAATATGCGGTTAAATACACATATTAAATATGCGTTGTATAATAAAAATGTTTCTTCGGTGAAAGTTTACTAAGAAAACGTGTTATTCCTTCGAAGCTTCTAAACGTCGAAGTTTCCTTACGAGCTATACATACGTATTTATAATATATTTTACAAAGTAAATATAAAGTTACTATAAAATCGGAAGTTTGATCCTTGTGAAGTTCAACCTACGCGCTGATGTAAGTATGCGCCTTGGAAAGTAAATATTTATTTTGTATAACGACTCAATGATATAAAGGTATTATAAAGCTATTAGAGCCAGCCAACTTCATCATTAGTTGAATGTTGAATCGAAAGGAAAAACGCATTCTAGATCTATTTAAGTATGTATTCACTACTTACTAACTTAAGCTCTGCTGCGGAAGCTTTCGTATGGTGTCTACAAATATAGCAGGTCCTTAGGGTCTTCTTGCTATCACAAAAAGCCCTCACTCCATGGTGGGCAAGCTTATTTGTTTGACTTTGATGTATCACAAAACTGCGTATGTGCTTATTGTATGTGATAAATGACTAGCCTGTTTGTTCATTTTTCTAAATTTGCAGAGTAGCTATAAATCCCACATAACGCAAAAAAGGTGATCAGCGGACTTGCTGCAAAAACCGCCCCTCAAAATTGTACCACAAACACATACGTAAATATTCGTAATACAAAGTCACTAAAGAGCTATAAAGCTTTACTGCAACGGTAATATATCGACATCCAAAATAAATAGGTCAGGAATTGGTGCTTCCTAGTGACATATGCCTAAATATACATGCATTATATATACCGTCTTATTATACTTTATATTATTTTTATGTACTATCTTTTATCACTAAATCTATTATCATATGTAAGCTACTATATACCATCTATTACACCAAACACTGCACAACCACAAATTTATGTCAACATTACCAAAGGTTAACTGCTAGAAAATACCTAAAGATATTAAGTTCGCCTATGTACAAGATAGGTGCAATAAAGAATTTTATTATTACGTATAGGTACGTACGTAAATAACTATTCTAAAATGTACGTCTATTTCAGGTCTTATTACCTACCATACAGTGGTGCGGTAAGACCATGCCGAAAATCTCCATAACACAGCGGCGTTGCTTTCTCTAGATGTTCATAAGTCGAGTGGGCCAGACGGTGCCTGGACATAACGGAGGCGTTCGATCGGGTCTGGCATCGGGGTCTTCTATCGAAGTTGACATATTACGGAGTGCCCGAGAGTTTGTGCAATATGATGTTTTTTGTCCGGCAGACGCATACGAGCGATAGTTGACGGTAGTTGCTCTGATGACATGGATATTTTTTCTGGTGTCCCAAGGGGGGAGGCTCTGTGCTGTCTCCTACGCTGTTTCTACTGCATATCAATGACACCAAAAACATACATTGCTATGCAGATGACAGTCCTGGAGACACTTATTATATACGCCGTGCTAATTTGTTTATAATTAAAGTTATTATCTTAAAATCACATTTTTTAGTACGCTCTGCTATTTTATATTTTCTGTTTTTTTTTTACACCACTAAGGTGGCAATAAAGCTTACGGTCCGCCTGATGGTAAGCGGTCACCGTAGCCTATGGACGCTCGCAACACCAGGAGTATCACTCGCGCGTTGCCAACCCTTCAAAAATCTAATAACTTCTTTCTTGAAGATCCCATACTGTAGTCCTTAAAAAAATTCCTGGCAGGGAGCTCATTCCACAACCCAAGCGTTTGCGGGAGGAAGTTCCTCTGAAACCGCACTGTAAGTTTTTAAAATTACTAATTGTTCATATTATATTGCTAAACTTTTACTCTGACTTTAAATTAGAATTCTGTAATTTTAAAAAAGAATCTAAATTATTTTTCTTACGCCTAATTAGTTTATAAAGTAGTTAGCCACGACTTATATATATGTCGTAGGATAATCGAAAAAAACGGATCATTGCAAAAATCTTAGGATGTTTGCAAACAACCGGATGATTGGAAAATAACAATGAATTTTGTAATCTTCCGAACTCTATTTAGAATCATTACAAAAAATAAACTTGGTATTTTGCAATCATCCTAGAATAGCTCGGATTATTACAAAACTCATTCTTATTTTATAATCTTCCGGTTTTCTGCAAGGACTACAGTATGGAGTTCTTTAAGAAAGAAGTTATTAGATTTCTGAAGGGTCGGCAACGCGCAAGTGATACCCCTGGTGTTGCAAGCGTCCATAGGCTACGGTGACCGCTTACCATCAGGCGGGCCGTAAGCTTGTTTGCCACCTTAGTGGTAAAAAAAAAAAAAAAAAAAAAAAAAAACGGAGCGATCGAATCAAGTTTCACACAATCTAAAAGATACACATTATAATATTTTTTGTTCCATAGTATACAATCTTACTAGATAGATTATAATCTAACGGTATTTACAATTTAACGGTGACATATATAACACAATAACATAACATATAGTAATGATGGCCCAGTAAGAGGTGATTACAAGCCCACACTGTTAAACATCAGTTAATAAATAAAGAAGCCTTCTTTACATTTTTTCTTTATATGTTTAGGTAATTTTTCTATGTTATCTACCTATATATTGCATGCTCTTCAGTGGCTGTCAGTTAGGCAGATGACAGAAGTGTAGGCCGGTTCTGCATGCGCTTACACCACTGAACTTGACATTTAATATGTTGCGGACTTTTCGTGCTTCGTATCCAAATGGCAAAAAAGGAATCTAACCTTAAAATCTTTACAAAAAGGTAACTCAATTGAACCGCTATAGTATTTGTATGATAAGTATGTATTTAAAAAAAAAAGTAATTATATGTATTTGTATTCGCTGTGTGGTATCCATAAAACAAGCTTTGCTTACTTTGTGGCGTCTGGCCACATAATATTGATCTGGCGCTGTGTGTAATGTCCAAAATAATATTGATTTATTTATAATAAAATTTAGAAAATAAAAATACTTTCGAATTATGAGAGGTAAGCTGATAAAGTTGATTTCGATCACAAATATATTTCAACTTTGGAGAAAGAAGCTTAGGCCATAATTCGCCGCGATAGGCTTTGCCTCTGACTGCAGTCATAATATAAACAGCCATTACTTACGATTTAACATGCTCTTTGAAGCACGGAGGAACTCAAAAACGTGTTCCACTAGGTGATCACCCATCCGGATACTGATCACGACCGACGTTAGCTTATCGTTTTCGAACAATGACTTCTACAACGTTTTCAACGATACAAGTCATAGAATTCATAACATATATGATTAAAATGCCAAGTACATTAAATGGAATTAACCTACTAAAAAATAGGCCAGATTTTAGCCAAAATTATTCGTTTTTTTATATCCACCTCCTAGACTAGGCTGTTTATGAGATTTCACAAAGATTTATAGAAAAATCATCTTAGTCAAGACTTGGCACGTTTTTTACAGCATGTTTTTCTTGGTATTTATTTTTCGCGCAACACAAAATCGGCCAATCCGCAAAACATCTAATTCTACGGTAACTTGATGCGTTTTAATACCTACGAAACACACTATTTCTTGGTTTATTTCAAGCTTTTATCCGTGTATAATAATTTACCTTACTCCCTAACAACCTTAATTGTTGTGTAAAAGTTTGGCAATCCATGCATGAGGCTAACATATTCTAATATTAACTCATTTATGAAACTTTAACACAGTTAAGATACATATTAAGAAGGTTTCAATGCATCGACCAGGCACATATCTCAATTATGGAGACAGTTTCCGTTCAATACTTGGGGATCTCGACGTTCAAAGAGATTGAATTGTTTCACACAAAGCTTTGTGTAGAGGATTGTTGACGCTTCAGTAATTGGCACTTATTACGTTTTGACGACGACATCAAAAAAAGTTTGAAGATGTTTCTTATCTTTTGACCAAATGACGCCATGGTATCCTACTAATATTTTAAATGTGAAAGTTTGTATGTCTGGATGGATGTTTGTTACTCAATCACGCTTTAACCACTGGACGGATCGGAATAAAACTTGGAATACACATAGGTTAGGTCCTGGAATAGCATATAGGCTACTTTTTATCCCGAATAATTCAAAAGTTCCCGCGGGAATAACTATAACATAGTTTTAAGAACAATAGATGTAGCTATAGATTGCAATAGCAAACATCATTTGTATAATTAAGAAGATAATTAAGGAGTTCCACGCCGATAACCGAATTCAAGGTGGGCGGAGCCGGTGGGAAAGTCTAGTACTTTCATATACGAGCACATACTTGTGGTAATTATGTACTGAAATATATAAAGTTAGTAATAAAAGTCGTTTATACACTTTTAATGCAAATGAATTACTTTATGGAAAAAAAATAAAAAAACGGTCAAGTGCGACGGTTCCGTGGAATAAGAATTATTACGCATATATAAAAAACCAGCTTTTGCCCGCGATTCCAGCCGCTCTAAATTCGGTTATCGGTGTAAGATTTCAACGTCAACTTCTTAATTATAGTAAAAAGCAATTCACACTTGACGTTTTTAAGTGGCCTTTATAAAGGATAAACTATCAGGACTCAAACTATCTCCATGCCAAAATTTATCTTAATCGGTATAGCAGTTTAAGCGTGAAGAGGAACAAACAGAGACAAACAGGCATTTATTATATTAGTATGGACTTGTATGGATTGCTATTTATAATTTTCTTATTTATGCATGTTGTGCATGTTGTGATACGCAGTTAATTTTAAAAATAAGAATGGGTTGGGGCGCCAGTTTTTCAAGCTACATGAAGCACTCTAAAATACGATATATACTTATATCTATTATTTCGCAAAATATATATCTTAGCAAAAAATTACTCTAATACTTTTTTGAAACTTTTTCCAACGATAACCCACACGATGGGGGATATTTGGATAAAAAAACCCTAAAAAAATATTATCTCAGTTTTCACAACAAATCTGTTATGGCGGTTCACAAAAGAATTTTTATTTGAGAAGTTCATTTGAATCGATGCAAAGATGTGGGAATTATAAAACTGTGACATACGGACAGACGGTTCCTTTTATTATCATTTGGCTACGCAACCCTAAAAATGGCCTTTATCGTAGACTTTAGTGTTATAAGTGGGTTCGATATGGGTATATTTTTTGATTTTAATTAAAATTTGTGTACTATGGTTACCTACTCATGCAGAAAACCTATTCCCATGGGCTATGATCGGGAATAATATCCTATATGTTAATCCAGAATGTAGTCATTGTTTAGGCGGGATATTATATAATGGTCAAAAACAGCTAAACAGTTCGTAAAACTTTTAGATACATGAAATCAGTGAAATTAAATTTTTGGCAATCTGTTGTGGAAATGAAAAAAAAACACCTATTAAAAAAGTTAGTGATAGTTATCTACCAAAGACCTTTAATAGTCAAATTTTATATTAACTAATCTTTAGGATTTTTCCAGGGGTTGAGTTCACTAATTGATCCGAATCGAGTCGAGTGTGGAAAAGCGCTTATATTATTCTTTTGAACTTTCCGACGGAATCAGCAAAAGAATGACAAATGAACCGTGTCGCTGCGGGCCTTCGAGCTTCGTTTCTTGCTCTTGAGAAAAGCGAACTTTATATTTCCAAAGTAGATCCTACATTACATATCTATTTGTTACTATAAACTATGTTTTTTTTCAACATTAAAAACAGTTTTTGGTTTAAAATATACAAAAACAAAATATCTCCATTAAACTATTATTTATTTATGCTTCAATACTGATATTATAAATGTGAAAGTTTGGATAGATGTTCGTTACTCAATCACGTCAGAACGGCAGAACGGACCTAGAACCGGAAAATTCTAAATTTCCCGCGGAAGTAACACTATGATAAAATTCCACTTGAACTATAGAGCTACAGCTTGCTATAACAAACTTCTTTGGAGCCAACAAAAAGGAGTTGCCGTAAGAATCCCACGCTGATTGATGATCCCTAATTTAGGGCGGGCGGAGCCGCGAAGCCTTGATCGAACATAGAGAAGTATAAATAATACAGGGATTATTCAAGGACTGAAATAAGCAATTGCTTAGGTTTTCATGCATGCATGTTATGTCGTAACATCTGCAAAGGAACAATAAAAACCGGCCAAGTGTAAGTAGGGCTCGCACTGAGCCAACTAAAAAATAGTGCTAAATAATTCTTATGAAGTGCGATCTTTTCAAAAACATTTGCATTAAAAATTGCTACAGTTCCTTAGAATTTTATTTATAAATACACTCTTTAGCATAAAACGGGCACTTTTGATTTTTTTTTTTATAATTTCTTATTTACATCAAGAAAATGGTTTTAATGATTTGAACATGTAACCAGGGAAACGGTTTAGATAAGTTTGTGGGCTCCGTAATGTTTTGGGGAGCTATAAGTTTGAAGGTGCTTACTGTAATGGCCTACTGGTGATGCTTGGAATTCGCATCTACTTAAATAAATTAAATAAAAATACAAATAACCATTCTCGAAATAACACGTGCAACATATCAGTGAGACACTTCTCACAAAGTTATAAAAAATTTAAACAAACGAGCGTTCACAGTCATTTCATCTGCTAAGACACATTAACTAAACAAAAGCTTTTAGTAACTTAAAATCGAAAAGAGTAATAAATACTCTTAAAATGACAAAGCTTGGCTCGTAAGTTTTATGAATGCGAACCAAATGTCTGGAAACTTTAGCAACTTGACCCATCGCGTTAACAATTATAAAAAAAAAATTGAATAAATCAAAATAACCTATGATCCACCACAAACGGACGCGCTATCTTCAACCTATCTCTGCTGGAATTGGGGCATTCAATGGTTAAACGCTTCTAGCTACTTTATTTCCACACTTAACATTAATCTTTATATTGCAGTATCACAGCATATTATTGTACAGTTGATGAGTGCATGGGAGTTACTGATTATGAACGACCTTTATGAGTCACCTAGCCAATAAGAGACCTAGGACCCGAACGGAGCAACGTCCAAAATCGGGCATTCAGAAAATAGTTCTTGAGTAATCAACTCGTCTTTCTCTTATCTTGTTTAATTCTTTTTTGATTGTGTTTATTTTAATAATTAATTGTCAATAAAATAGTACCTTACGTAAAGGTAAAATTAAAGTATTGTTAAATTTGTTTAATCGTAGAGTCAGTGTCAAGCGACTTCGAGACTTCAGCTATGTGGAAGTATCACTTGCATTATTATTTGTGTACCTATCTTTTAAAAATTGTGTGCTTTGTGGGTGTTTTCAGTGAACAGATAACTGCTTGTTTCATCTTAAGCCCTAATAGGGTCTGTGCCAAGTTAATGAACTTACTATTATAAATTCTGGTGAATAACTGTCATTCTTTTGAAGTTACCGTTACGAATTGTAGAAAATAACTATCATGTTATTGAATCTACTATAATAAATTGTATAGAATAGTTATCATGCCCCGTGAAAGTTTTGTTTACTGAAAACACCTAGATTTATTTATTTTTTCTTCCTTTTCCTTTGATATATTTTCTTCTGTGTTAACGTTAACTTAATATTTAATTTTGAGATTTATAATGTTCTTTAGAGTAGTGTAAGAGTGGGGATAGTGGTTCTGTTTCGCAGCTCTTCCTTTGTTCCACTATCAGTAGGCAAAAACCCCAATTAGAGAAGAGCCTTTGTTGAGGGTCACCCTAATGGATAACTAGCAATAAAGAAATTACTCAAAAGTTTCGAATACAACCAAATATATATATAATATGAAAATAAAGTAGCTTTTCGTCTAATAATTGGTTTTCTTTCCACCTATCTTATACTACGTATCTGAACTTATACAAGGTACATTTACCTATTAAACTCAACTATTCAGTCAGTTCTCGTAAGAAACGTAGTCAGGCTTTAATATCAAAGACTTACAAAAAGGGGTTACCTATATATTATAGAAAGTAAATGGTGGGATAGATATTTATATATTATTATTTAATTACTACAAGAGTTTCTGACTATCAGTTAATTTCTGCTTTAACGATATTTTATTGGCTAAGAGTGTTCCTATTATATTATAAAATCAGAGCAGGACTGAGGGTTTCACAATTGATTTATCTTCTTACAATAAATAAAAGGTACCTTAAAAGAAATGATCATTATAAAAACTGATTGGCCAATCAAGACAGACGAACGTTTCCAGCTTACAACTGATGGCGTCGTCACACATGTATATTTATTTATAATATATAAATGAATCCCTATGGGTTACAAACCTTGAGCCCAGCACAATGCCCAAAATAAGAAGAGAATCGATGTATCTCACCTCAGAGTCGTATTCAGATATGATACTGCCTAAATCTCTGGTTTTCAGGTTACAATCTTAGTCAATACCTATGTCCTATTTAAAGTGATTTCCTTTTAACAAAATATCTAAGTTGATAAATCACAAAACGATTACAGTTAATATTCACTGTAAAGCTAACTGTAAATATGACGCAACTTGCTATAATAGAAGTTTAATCACTATACAAGTTTGTTCTAACAGCAAGTAACAATCTTTGGCAAAAATACCTATGAGAACTGACTGCGATACTGAAAATATTTAGACCCAGGATCAAATACCCACTCGTTTCCATAAAAGACGATCACGACAAATATTGAGGTCTTTAGGGCTAAACTCCGAGTACGAGCGACGAACTTCGACGAGATTTTCATCTATAAAAATTATCCTAATACTAGCAATGTTTAGGTAAACAATTTAGTTAGTCATTCAACTAGGAACTAATACCTACTAGGTACGTCTAGAGTCCATCACATTACGGAGCTATACTCTATCCACCGAAACGAGTTAATAGGGGAAAAATGAACTGGCATGTGATTGGTCGAACAATGACGTTAAGGCTGTGTTCACAGCGCGAGTTTTTTTAGTTTGTTCGTGCGACTCGTACTGTTCAGACGTGCTCACTGTGCTAGTGCAATCTATTATTTTATTTTTTGACTCGGCTTGTTATTTGGACTCTGGATAATTTTGTTACGTGTGACCCGGCTTTGTGATTGATTGCATTCCTAAAGACTTGGCGCTTGTATAACGGACTTTTTGAGTTTACTGTCGATTTGCCTAAGTGAGATGGCCGACAGTTTACATGGAGGTAACTCTGTGGAAAAAAGGCGACGACGAGCCTTTTCCTCGACTGAAAAAACAATGATATGGAACATGTATCAATCTATGAGGAGTTCCATGGAATCCCCTTCAAACAATGACGTCATGAAAGCTGTTGCATCATCTATGGGTGTTCATTGGATGTCCATCTATAGAATTCTGAAAGAGAAAGAAACTAAAAATGTTTTAAATTCACCCAAAAAAACAAGAAAACGTACTTTCATTGTAGACACAATCGACGACTTAACTAAATGTGCTATAAGAAGAAAAGTTCACGATTTATTTTCCCGAAATGAGATACCGACATTGGACAAAATAATGAATTCAATAAATGAAGATGGTACTTTGGGGACATTCAAAAGATCAACACTTCATAAAATCCTTAAAATGATTGGATTTAGGTACATTAAAAGATGCAGGAACAGCTTATTGATTGATCGTGACGACATATTTTTTTGGCGGAGGAATTATTTGCGGACAATGAAAATGGCAAGAGAAGAAAAGAAAAAAATATATTATTTGGATGAGACTTGGCTCAATGAAGGCCATACTACTACAAACGTATGGACTGATACAAATGTGAAAAATAAACGCGACGCATTCCTTGATGGCCTGACAACTGGATTAAAAAATCCTTCCGGTAAGTTCTTTAACATAATTCCATTGTTAAAACTGTCTTTGTCATTAATGCAATTCTTTGAAAAGGTTTGAATGTACCTGAGCGATCCTTAATTGGCGGCACTTATTGTTTGTTATGTTATCTTAAACTGTGTGAGCGTTAACTTTGTATCAGATCATTCAATACAATTTTTTATTGTTCCAGGAAAAGGAAAAAGGTTAATAATTACTCATATTGGAAGTGATGATGGATTTGTAGAAGGGGGCTTACACGTGTTCGAGTCAAAAAAGCAAGGAGATTACCATCAAGATATGAATGCCGAAGTGTTTGAGAATTGGTTCAAAAATATTCTTGAAAAGTTACATGATAATTGTATTATTGTAATGGACAACGCTTCGTACCACTCAAGAAAAGTAGAGCAAATTCCGACTGAAAAAAATAAAAAACAAGAGATAATTAATTGGTTGAAAGAAAAACAAATCCCCTTTCAGGATGATTTATTAAAACGAGAGCTACTGAATATCGTAAAAAATCATAAGGAGCAGTACGAGGCGCGTGTCGTAGACGAAATGGCGAAAGCTAAAAATAAAACTGTGGTACGACTTCCGCCGTATCACTGCGAATTAAATCCGATAGAGTTGATCTGGGCTCAAGTTAAAGGACATGTCGCATCCCGCAACAAAACATACAAGATGGCAGAATTAAAAATGTTATTAAACAACTCAATTCAAAATATTGACGCTGCAAAATGGAAAAAATGCATAAAACATGTCGAAGAGATAGTAGAACCGAAAATGAATGCCATGGACAGAAATGTGGAAACAATGACCGAAACATTCATAATAAACGTGGGAAGTGACAGCGACAGTAGTGATACGTCGGAATAATTTAATTAATTGTATATGTTAAACTATTTAAATATACATAATTTTATTTTAAAACATTGTCTTAATATTTTTCTTTCTTTCTCTAAGTTCAATACAAAATACTTAAGTGGTTTTAGTGCTTACTATTGAGCGCACAAAATCATCGCATATGAACACACCTTAACTTTTTATCAGTATAGTTGACGCCCACTCACCTTTTTGTGTCCTTATCTTTTGTAAGGGATTGTGCGACAGAGACAATGCTCTATTAACTCGTTTCGGTGGATAGAGTATAGTTTTCATTAAAAATGACGCATTGAATGCACATCTGTACATAGTGGAGGTTCTGATCCCACATGTTCAACCCGCATTACTTTTTTATGGTCGACAACGTTAGGGCTCACCATTCCGCCGATGTGAATCGGGATTTGTTATTTGGATTGGCAAGCCAAAAGTCCGGACCTTAATCCAATTGAGCATGTTACCTACCTGAAAAGATACAACCTACCAAAAAGAAGCGTTAGTAGCATTCTCCCCAAAACATAAGGGAGCTGAAAATTGTCATATCCGAAGAGTGGGATCGTATTTCACTAAACGTAATCAAAAAAACCGTCGACAGCATGCCCAGAAAGATGCGAGCTGTAATTTCAGCTAGAGAAGATCATACATATATTGTTTTTTACATTTATAATATACAAATTTGTATTCAATAACCAAAAAAAAATTGTTATATCCAAGTACCTACCGCCACTACTCATTGTTTAGAATTGCACGTGTTTAACGTTCGTTGCAATGCATTACGTGCATATTAATTAACGGGATTACAACGATACAGGCTAATTAAAACAATTAAATTGATATAGAATTTGTAGAACAGTTCATAAACTCAAGTGCTCGCTTTATTGCAAAAGAGTGTAAGTAGTTAGTCGTAGTTTATGATCGTATATTATGTTGTGATACAGAACTGCCGGATCCCAAGTCCGATTTGTACCTAGTCTATTTTATTTGTACCTAGCCGATTTTATTTGTACCTAGCCGATTTTATTTGTACCTAGCCGATTTTATTTTACCTAGCCGATTTTATTTGTACCTACCTGAATTGCGAGCCTATTCTGATACAGGCGTGAAGTCAGACTTGACTGTTTGACTCACGTTCCGTTTTATTTTCAACTTTGTAGTTGAAACAATAAAACTAAGAAAGTTAGTTTATGGCTAAAAAGCAAGTTAATTACATTATAAATTTCAGAATGCCCCGCCAAGCCGAATCTTATCACCAAAGTTTATACAATTACCGGTGATTTTCTACAAAAAGTTAGTAAATTATTTGTGAGAACATAACAATAACTTAGTTTGCTGACTTTGATGTAACTTTTAGTAAATATTGTTAAAGTTGTTAAAGTTACTGTTGTTATTGCTTTTCCTTGTTTCGTTATGAAGTCAGAATTATTTTTTGTTACTTTTTTTGATAAATTTATTACAATAGCTAATCTAGTGTTAGTCAGACTCGAACCCCAAGAAATTCCGCAGTTACTCGTAATAAGAATTTTAAGAGCATGTTGAGGTTACAGATTACAAATATTGTAAATAGTGTTTCTAGAAGCGTACAGAAAACTACGTAAGGTTTTTTTACTTTTGAAGACTACAACTTAATAAAATTGTGAGTAAATTTTTAATGACAGCACTGTAAGTACAAAATTTTATCCGATACCAAAATCACAGACTGTGACCATATTATAACATAGGTGAACAAGGTCTATTTTCGACTCCAACTTTAGTAATGGCATCATCTTACGTACCTACAAAGCAATCAAAGATGGACAAGTATCTAACTTGTGTTCTTTATTAGAACTTCTTGTTTCATTCTTTGTGTATAGTAACTTAACTTAACTTTAAGAACAAAAGCAATCTAAGGGATCTTACCTTCCTAATCTCTTTTAGGAATGTCTTTTTGCTTATTTGCTGTTTCAAAACACCGTTACTCTAGACAAATTGTTTCCTGTTAATTAATGTTGTTCTTTTCATTCCATATTTTGTTATACTTCTTTTAATGTTTGGGGCTTCCAAAAATATTGAATAGACCAACATCATTGCTTGGAACCACAACTAAATGTGGCTTTTTCGTGCTTTATTTATTTTCTTTTACCGTAATTGACCCTGGATAGATATATATCCAAATAAAATACGTAAATAGATGATGGTTTTTCTTGTTACTGCTGCATCTGATATTTGCGTCTTTAGGGTTCCGCACTCAAAGAGTGTCAACGGAGCACTTTTACTGAGCCTACGCTGTCAGCCTGTGACAGAATATGTTTATAATGGATATTATCTAATAAATAATAAAAAGTAAAAGAATAAAAATTTTAGGGGGGGTCTATCTATATACAAGGAACACGTTTTCATTGTTTTTGCTCTGTCGTAAAAACAGAAATACAATCAAGCTTAAAACTTGCCCTGATTATAGTCCGAGCTCTAAAGTATTATTTAACAACAAATAATAAAAACCGGCCAATTGTGCGACAGTTCCTGTATCAGCGCCATCTAGCGATTATTAAAATAATCAGTAACACATTTATTAGTTGGAAACGATATTCAAAGTTAGGCAACGTCGGGCTTGGTCAGATATTGGATGGGTGACCGGTTTGCGGCAGCCTTTTTGTTTTTGTACGTAATAGTAAAACGTAAAAAGTGTTTACGATATGCTGTGTCCAACTTGCATTTGATTTTTTAATGTTCAACTATTTATAAAAAAAACATACTTTGGCATGAGATTCAAGAATTCTTTGTATATTATCCATCCAGCGACAGTATGTTAAAAGCCACTCGAATTTATAACGTTAAATCTTCTTAACTTAACACAGTTACACAGTTATTTTACTGTGCTGGCAATAGTAAAGAAGAAGAGATGAATAAGTCTGAAAGATATGTTAAAGTTTGCATGAAACATGACAGATATAGAGAAGTGAGTGCGAGTCTAACTCCGGTTCTAAGGTTCCGAATTACCACAAAATACTCGAGCCCACACTTACACGGTTTTTATTATTTATTTTAATATATAAAGCTAACACTATAACTGTTTTAAGTTTATAGTCTGTATGTATGTATTACCGTTTTTACCTATAAAGCAAAAGCAACAAAAACACGTTCTTGTATGGGGATCCCCTTTAAATTTTTACTTTTTGATTTTTTTATGATTTGTTAGGAAAATCGCCATAATAAAACATATTCTGTGGTTGTTTTAGGCTTCTTCCTACTACGGTCTAAAGATAGAGCCCTTTGAAGGTCGGTTGGAATGACAGTTGGACAGACAGACAGCGTATAGGCCTAGTAATCCATTGGAACCCTTTGGGTACGGAACCCTAGAAAATAGTTAAAGGATGTACATGAAGCGTGATATGCAGAAATACATAATCATGGTCACCACCAGTCTTTTGAACAATGTTATCTCGGCAGGAGCCGTCACTCTGATGTCAACGTCAAGTGGCAGAATGGGCAGAATGTGACGTGCGGTTAGTCGTCGTGTCGTCATCGCTATGGTGTCGACACGCTACGTGACATTTGTTGTTATAATTGCGTGAGTGTATGCATTATTTATTACAATCAACAATTTTAACAACAACAAATTACAAACTTCAGTGAAAGTGCGGTTGCAAATATAGAGCGATTCATTCATGAAATGCAACTGGCATTTATTATATAAACCAGAGTTCTAATTGGTTTCACACATTTAATCAATTTAAGTATCAAAAACTCTAAGTTTATTTCAGTCTATGGAAAAAGCGTGCCATTTCGACCAGTGTACAAAGACATATTACACTATTGACGCATACAAAGAGACACAGTTACACGAACGATAAGCGCTAGCACGTGACCGCACATTAAAAATTTCATTTTTCTCGGTTTTTTGTTGGTATAAAATTTTAATATTTATTAAGAACTATGAAATTAACAAATTCAGTTTTTCATATCAAAATATATTTAATGACAAAAGAATCAAGATAATATCACTCTTAGTTTTCCAAACAATTTTAATCAAAGCCATAAATTGAGTTGCAGAATTAAAGAGGCAAAATATAATAATATTAGCAAATTCACCTAATTAAGATTTGAACTATAAGAAAAGTGTACTCAGGACTGTAACAAAATTAATCAAAGTCTTAGAAACTTAACTCTTTCGGGTGGCATACCCTCCTCCACTTCACCTTGACTATAGGTACTACAAAACCCTATAAATTAATAGCGATGCATGATAATGCTTTATTAGTAGTGAACTGTTTATAGTTAAAGATATTTAGTGTAACGAAGTTTGTATGTCAAAATCTAATTTACTATTATGGCTAACTTCATGTCGCCTTCGCTAAAGTTTGATATTATGTAAGATTGTTGCCCTTGCATTAGGACTAATCTTGGGGTTTCAAGGTTATATGATACGTATGCAAACTGAGCCACATAAGTGTTTTATTAATACAATTTTTTACTCAATTGTACTTACAAATTCGCCAATTATCAAATCCCGGTTCTCGGTTAAAATGAAAACCAACCGATAAACGCGAGCAAACCCGTGGGCGGTGAGGGATCAAGAGATCAACCATTGAGACTGCGATCTGCGCAGATAACCTTGAAACCTCAAGAACTGTGGTTCGAACTGTATAAAAGCTTAATAAGACCAAAGTAAAAATAAATATCTTTAGCTATGCTATTACTAATTTTCTCAGAGTTATCTATAGAAATATAGATAGATATTACTATCTACGTGCAAAAGGTACTTTCTTTCTGTATACCTACTACAAAAATTTAGAGATTTTTTTAAATCAATCTCCAAAAATCTTGAAAATTTTAAAGAGAATAATGATTCTTTCTCTAATTAGTGCTACACCAATGCCGGCGTTCCGCAAGGTGGCGTGTTGTTTCCACTTTTCTTTGCTATTTTCATTAATAATATAACATCTAATTTATCTTCTCTGTACCATCTATATACGAACGATCTTCAAATATATACTCAGGCTCCGGTTAATGAACAATATAAGTGCAGTTGCTATAATAAATGGCGATCTTGCTCGTATTACAGAGTGGAGTACCTCGTTCGGACTTAATGTAAATCCAAATAAAACTCAACTTACCATTGTGGGTGGTTCAAGAATGATACCTAAGATTAATGTACAGGATCTCCCTAAAGTGAGTATAAACGGAACAGTCATTCCATATAGCAAGACTGTTAAAAACTTAGGTATCATTATAGACCAGACACTTTCATGGCAACCACAATTAAAAGAAGTTATATTAAAATATTTGCATCAGCTAAATCTATTAGCAGATTGCCACTAAAATTGCATTGGCTAGATTTATTTTGCTTCCTGTTCTCGATTATGCGGATGCTAGCTTTCTTGACCTTACTGAGAAGCAATTAAATAAGCTTGAGCGTCTCCAGAATCTTTGTATTAAATACATATTTGGTCTACGTAAATATGATCACATATCCGAATTTGGATAGAAAATCAAGTGACTCCTAATTCGCCTTCGCCGGAATACTCATATTCTATTTCTTCTCTACAAGTACTGTTCAATCCATCCGTCCCGTTATACTTGAAAAAACGTTTCAATTTTATAGGGTCTACTGCTCTTCGCGCTATAACAAACTTGATGCTAAAAACTCCAACACACTATTCTCAAACATATAATGACTCACCGCCACTGCCATAAGACTATGGAACGCTTTAACTTTCGACGTCGACGTCAAGCAAAAACGTTTAGAATATTTAAAAACCTGGTAATTACACATTACTTAAAGAGTTAAGCTGTCTCATAAGTACAATGATTATTTATCTATACTAATTAAGATGTATTAGTAGTTTGTGTATTAGTTTATCTTTTATTTTATTTATATGTTTGTAGTTTGTGTATTAGTATTATTCAATATTTATTAATTTAGTTATACATTTGTATATATTATTATATTTCATATTGTTATGTTTTGATCCGTAACTAATATTTATTCAGTTAGCACATAATACTCAAATTTTCTATAAAGTGTCCTCTACCCAAAGGTTGTCTGGAAGAGATCACTTATTAGCGATAAGACCGCCAATTTGTTATCTTTTTGCTTATTTTAATAACGTGTTCTTTGTTTATGCGCCATAAAGTATATTATTATACATACATCTTGTTGCGTACTCGTTCTCAATAAAGGTCCCCGACCGATTTCAAAATTTGTACTTGTGTGTCACGTGATGTTTGTCTTAGATTACGGCATGATAATAAACATAGATGTAGAAAGACTATAATAAAGGTCTGCGTAGGTATTAGTTCTTAATTTTATAGTGGTGGTAAATGTTCATAAATTATATTGTAAAGTTGGAAGAAAATAATTTAAAAAAAAATAATTAGCCTGAAAACTGACCAATTCGGTTTAGAGAAATTCTCCCATCATTGTAATTGGCAAAGCGCTATGACTTAAAACGAAAGCAAAACCACATGATAAAATAATAGCAACAGAAGGTTTTTTTACCAAAGGGAATTAGCAGTTCACAGCAAAAGTTAACTCACGATGCTTTAGAAATAATAACTTTTGCTCATGTGCTGCAATTTGTATAAAATATTGCATCGCTGTTGTCTTATTTATGATACAGTTTTCGCTTCCTGCGGTGCAAGGTGCAACTTATAATGTATACGCGATTGTGCTTCCGCAGTAATATGCACGATATATTGCAAGGTACGTAAGATAGTGGTTGCGTGATAATAATAAACATTTTCCGGATTTTTTTAAATAAATAACATTGATCGCGATTACATCAAATTGTAGTTTTTTTTACTAAGCATACGCTGTCTGTCTGTCTGTCTGTTCGACCATTAAAGGTCTCTATCTTTAGACGGAAGTAGGTAGAAGCCTGAAATTTTTAATTATGTTATAATTATTTTTATAATTGCGGATTACCTAACAATTAAAACAAAATTTCAAAATTTAAACACTCGAGGCGGGCTCTAGCCATTACCATCTTTAATTACCGTATCTAGCGAAAATAATCTAGATTATTAAGGGAAACAGTTACACATTTGTTAATTTAACGGTATTCAAAGATAATCAACGTATGGTTTGGTCATCCGTTAGATAGATGATCGCTGAGCGCCACATTTTTGTTTTTGTTTGTGTTCGTAAATTACATGGTGGTACCCAACCCACGGTGAGCGAGTCTGACTCGCGCTTGTCCAATTTTTATTTCATTTAATATATGTAATACCTAAGATCTATCACATTTTTCTTACCCGCGTGGTGGAATTGGAAACTTAAATCTAGCACAAGTATTAAGGGTCAATCGTTTAAATCCAGCTATATACCTTCAAATCCAGCTTATAACCAAAGACCCATAGACTTAGAGGTTTAGCGTAATTTTACTTGGGTAGAAAAGAAAACACTCCGCTCAACGCTTTTCGTCTGCTTTATGTGTATCATTTTTATTTTTTTGTATATATTTGAAGTTGTTTTTGTTTTTAATAAATAAAATATATTTTCTCATTGATTGATTTAAGTAAATCCAAATTTAATAGATATAACTTACGCTATCTCTCCAATATTTAATACATCGATACAATTAAGTTATTGGCAACGTAAATAGTCTAAACACGAATTTATCCTCAAAACTCAAAACCTAAATGATCATGCACAGTGTGGTTTAAGAGGGTCTTCCTCTCGCGTACACTTACGTTGTTAAATGAGCTCCCTGTCAAGGTTTTCTCGAGGGACTACAGTGACAGGTTTTCAAGAAAGAAGTGAATAGATTTGGAAAGAGTCGAAAACGTGCGTTTGATGCCCCTGGTGTTGCAAGCGTCCATAGGTTGTCGTGGTAGTGGTATAGAAATAAACTAAATAAATAATTCATGTGTTAAGTTAATAACTTGTGCTCCGAATTAGACATCCGAGTTTACGTAGAATTATTGTGAACATTCCTCGCTAAGCCACGCCGCAACCTATACCGCAATTACTCGAACTAATCGACTACAAATTTCTTATCTCGTCTTGGGATTCCTTGTAATTTGTTGCTTGAGGAGTAGATTTATCCCATAATAACTTCAGAAAAACAATGTGGATTTACTTTGTGTATTATACAAAGATGTTTTTGTTCTTAATAGAATATATGTATGCAGGAACATGTGTTTTTCTAATTGTGTTTGAAAATAATTTTTTTTTTTTCAGATATAGACGCACTTGTTTGTATGTTTTAGTTTCACATATTAGTTGTGTTTATACTTTTTATAATAACCTTAACCAAAATTATTTCATAGTGATGTTTTTGATGACCATTAAGGTGATGCAATATGTTATATGCAATATATTATAATATGTAATATGTTGGACTGCTGAGAAGGCTATTTTTAGATCTAAAATCATCTGTCCCAGGTCTAAGTCGTACAAACAAACTTCATCATTATGCAGGTCAAACAAAAACAATATTTATTGAAGTAGGTTTCTTAGAACACTTTTTAATCGCCAATTCAATCTAAGCAATGTTATTTTTTCCCAAAAAGAGTCGGCAAGAAACTCAACTATTTAAAGTAATATACAAGTCCTAGTGACGTATAAAGCCCTAGTACATCAATCTTAAAAACACACAAAATCTTCATAGAAGAATTTATGACTCCCTGAAGGTTAGAGTCTTAGAAGAAAATATTTTATACATGCCATATCTATGGTTATATCATCAATATAAATAAATACTTTCATAGCCAATATGCAGCTCAAAGATTAACCTTAAGCCAGGACTTGAACCTGCGACCCTTACATTCCGTGTAAATGCTTTAACACTGAGCTCCCGAGGCACAAGTCTGACTGATGAAAATCCCAACTACATCTTTGCTCTGGAAATACGCTTGTAACGAGCTCTCAAAACTCTCAAAACTTCAGGGAGTCATAAACGAAGAAAGATTATTTGTATATTTAATATTTTATATTGTATTTCTTACTTCTATGAAGATTTTGTGTGTTTATACGATTGATGTACTAGGGCTTTATAAGTCACTAGGAGTTGTATGTGACGCTCGTTACTAACGTATTTCAAACCAAAGATGTAGTTGGGATTTTCATCAGTCAAACTTCTGCCTCGGTAGCTCAGTGGTAGTGCACTTACACGGAATGAAAGGGTTGCAGGTTCAAGTCCTGGCTCGTTAATCTTTTGACTGCATCTTTGCTATGAAAGTATTTATTTATATAACTATTTAAATAATACAATGCTTAGTAAACCAACCAACTAACAAGTATACAATGTGTATTGAAACAGTTAGTAATAATTACCTATATAAATTAGTAAACTAAGTTAGTTACCTAACCCTTAGCCTTCTGTAGCATAGGAGGCGCTCCATGTGAAGCTTCAAATATCGTCAATCGTGTGAAGGAATTCAAATATTTAAGAGTACTAGATTATTACCATTACAAATCCTACTTCTTCTAATATTATAAATGTGAAAGTTTGTATGTCCGGATGGATGTTTGTTATTTAATCATGCATAAACCACTGGACGCATCAGGATGCAACTAGGCATACACATAGATAAAGTCCTGGAATAGCATATAGGCTACTTTGTATCCCGACAAATTTAAAAGTTCCCGCGGGAATAACTATAACAGAGTTTAAAGAACAACAGATGTAGCTATAGCTTACTATAGCAAAATTCATTAGTATAATTAAGGAGTTCCGCGCCGATAACTGACTTCAGGGCGGGCGAAACCGCTGGCAAAGTCTAGTATATTTATAAAAGTGTGATTCTCATGTACTTTGAACTTATGTTGTTTGTCAAGATAGTCAAAAGTTAAATCATAAGCATACTTAATATACATACATACATACAGCATACTTTATTTATCGTATACTTTTCTTTAAACTTAAAATTGCTATAATTTATTATTTAACATTAACAATTCGTTTAATGGGAGAATTTCAACTTAAGGTTTGGTAATAATTACCACTGGCACGAGTAAATCGGAAATGAATATTGTGACAACTTGATAAATTAAATTACAAGCCGGAAGTTTCAAGAAAATTACCAACTTAACTGAGTGAGCTGAGACTCCCGGAAAACTTGGTGAAAATTTAAAGCTCTGTAAATTTTACTTTACAGTTGTTGAATCAAATTTGCAATCTCATGCAATATTTTACTTTAATCAATTTATGGAGACCAAAATAAATAATAAGTTAGGTCTGTAAATAATAACTTCTTTATAAGTAACTACCATATTCCCGCGATTTCGTCTGCGTTAAGTTTTAAGAAAAAAAGAGAGCTTTTATAGTTATAGTTTTACTACTTACCTAGTTTTCCCCCTAGGAGATACTTTTCTGAAAACGGTGAAACATGTCAATTTGAATTAGCAACTTTTACAAAAACTCCAACTCCATTTTACCCCTTTAGGAGCCCTTCTCGCCTCGCCTAAGTTATAACAGGAACTTCTGTGCAAAATTTCATTTACCGAGACCCAGCAGTTTGGGCTGCGCGCCCATCACACTGATCCAGTACGGATTTGTGAGGTATGTTGGGTTCTATTATGAAGGAATTATGTTTAATAATCCGACTCTACTAAACTATACTCAAGAATGAGAACGCAAACACGTACCTAGCTCAATATTCTGTTAGTATGTCTGCTTAAGGAGATAATTTTTTACATTTTAGTAGTCTTAAAGTCGTATTATTTTTTTGCTAGATTTTTTTAATTTTCTTATCATATTGTGATGATATCACATTTTATGCCTTAACACTTTTGTAATGCAATTTTTTATTTCAGGCAAATAAATAAAAAATCGCCAAGTGCGAGTCGGACTCGCACACGAAGGGTTCTGTACCATTATCTATGAAAATGGCAAAAAAATCACGTTTGTTGTATGGGAGCCCCCCCTTAAATATTTGTTTTATTTTATTTTAATTTAATTATTTATTTTTAAAGAGACTATATAACTAAATATTCTGTGAATTTAGGTAGACCTGTTGCCGTTATCAATATCGAGTAAAATCGAGCAAAAAAAACACGTTTGTTGTATGGGAGCCCCCTTAAATATTTATTTTATTCTGTTTTTTTAGTATTTGTTGTTATAGCAGCAACTTAAATACATCTACTGTGACAATTTCAACTGTCTGTCACGGTTCATGAAAAACAGCCTGGTGACAGACGGACGGACGGACAGCGGAGTCTTAGTAATAGGGTTCCGCTAATTACCCTTTGGGTACAGTAAATTAGAATCGTTAACAATCCTTAATAAACGAACTACCTATTGCAATCAGCGTTTTTATATTGTAACTGTAGTTCTTGAAAACATACAAACATTCAATCATTTTATTCAAAAAAATATAATTTCTTTATGAAACAAAATGAGGTACTCAAACTTAAAGTCTAAAATAAAATGTATGTTACAAGAATAGGTAAATACAGACCTCAAACAAACTTACGAACGATAAACATATCAACAAAAAGAGGTCTTGTGTATTTCGTCTAAACTTAATCTGAGACGTTGAGTTCTATTAGGGTTGTCGATTATAGAAATCTTAAGGTAATTTCTGTTAAATGACTAATTACAATACTAAAATGAACTTATTTTTATAAGAAGAAATAATTGGAGTAAAATTGAAATTCAACGTAGATATTGGAAAATATAGGTGAAAAAAAATTATTTCCAAGTAATAGCCGATACGTATTGAAATGTATTCGTGTGTATTTATGTATGTTACAATTCATATAATATAATGTATTTGAATACCTACGTACCTTTATATATATGTACGAATCAACAATATATTGAAATACTAAAAAAGAAGGTTACTTCTATAGGATATTATAAATAATAATTTTTATTTAAAAATCGTGATTTTTATCAAATATGGTTCATAAACGTTATATTGCATTAAACAACTACATGAATAAGGGAAATCATATAACTATTGTGATATGCGAGTATTAATGTTAGTGATGGGCTAGAGGTCAAAGCAGTTAAAGGTCAAAGTCAAAAGGGTTTTCACTTTAATTAGTTTATAAAACATTTTTAATCGCCAAAACTATCATAATATACTATTTCAAAATCAATATAGGTATTTAACGTCTGCAAACTTTGAAGCTGATTTTAACCATACCTTAATGTATAGATTGAAGAAGCAACCCTAACATGGATTCTGGAATTTTGGTTTTTGGTTGGTGGAGTGGGTGCTAAGACCTTAATTATTCCCAAGGGGTTTTTTCTTTATATTTTTTCTTTCCTAAAGGCAAAGCAGTAGTTTACAAAACCCATGGGCAATATGATTCATTATGTCATTGAACGTACCTCGCGCGCTGTACTTGTACTATAAAAAAATTACGTAGACTTTACGTACTGTTTTATTTTTTCTATCAAGTGTGTACAAAAGTGCCATTTGTAGTTTAATATAAGACCTACGCGCCATGTATTGTGCAATTATTTTTTCTGACCTAGTGGTCAAAACTCAGAACTACAGTCGCCATATTGAAATGTTGTGAACTTATAACGACACTAGCGACCAAAAAGTTTTAACTTTAGCGAAAACTTTATATAAATTATCTAGGTATCGCTAAATGGCTACACTTCTGTTCTTATCATTTTTATTTTGGGGAGTTTCTATATTTACAATTTACAGAAGAAATAAAATGTCACCGTCGTCAAATAAGTTTTATATAAATGCGACACCGCCAGATATTGTTAATGGGGCTCAAGAAAAAAATATGAACCTGTTACCAACGAAGCCTAAAGACAATTTTGTACTTAATAACCGCATACACCAGTTTTATTACCTAGAGAAACAAGAAAACGAGTTCGTTTTCAGAGAATATCCTATTAGTTTACTTCAGGTAAATTGCCGAAAAATACAAACCGTCTTTCGTAAAGTGCTTATACCGCGCGGGGTGGTGCTAGATACTTTGCCTATGGGCAATATACTTTATGTTTAAGAGCATTCTGAAGTCCAAAAATTCCATCAATGTAGAAAAGTATATAAAATTATCAGCATTTTTGTTAATGAAGCTCCTGACGTTAAATATTTACTTACACACTAGGGTAACTTGAAAAACTTTTATTGTGGTTCTATTAATTTAATTAATTAAAATTGTACAATAAATTTTTTACAATGTTTTACAACGTGTCACTTGCTAGTTCCAAAAAAAAACACGTTTTCTGTGGAGCCACATTCCGTTTTTGTATGGAAAACTTTCGTTCATTAGACTTTACATTAATCTAAAAATAACAAACCCGTTATTATTCTTCCATTTAAAATTAATTCCTGAAATCAAATTATTCCATGTTGAATTTTGTCTGAGATAACTAACTAATATTTATTGAAGTACTTAATAACGATCCAATGACATTTGCATAAATTATTTTAGGTTAGATTAAATAAACCGATGGTGACCAAACAGGGTAGCGAAAGCCTGCGTCAAACAAACACAGCCTTTGATAGAGGATCCCACTGGATTAATAGCGTGTTAAATAATTAATTTTCGTTAGTAGTACTGAAGTTGCCCTTGATGCTTTAATTATATATTAACCAATATCATACTTACATAAAAATAAACATATTTAGCAAAAACAGTTCAATTAATGATTTCTGGTGGATATATCACACTAATATTATAAGGCGAAAGTTTCACGCTCAAATAGACTACTTTTTTACCCGAAAAAATAAAAAAATCCCGCGGGAATAAATATGACCAAGCTATAACAAACTATAGCTGCAGCTGTAGCTTGTTATAGCAATCTTCATTGGTATAATTAAGGAGCTAATTAAGGAGTTCCACGCTGATAACCGAATTTCGGGCGGGGGGAGCCGCTGGCACAGTCTAGTCTTATTTAAAAGTAAAGATATGTTTTATAGCATGTATTCAATCCACCTAATTCATGCTTGAAAGTCTTGCACCACCATGTTTTACGTACCTTTGTTGAAAAGCGTCTTAAGACATTTTTGGCAACTAAATTCCAAAGTACGTGCTAATACTATAAATGCGAAAGTGAATTTGTTTGTTTGTCCTAACTTCACGTCACAACGAAATTTGGCACAACGATAGTCAAAGAGATAGAAAAGGACAAGAGCTACGTTTCATCCCGGATAACTGAAAAGTTCCCGTAAGAATAACTATTACCGACTTCCACGTAAGACGACTCGTTGCTTGCTATACCGCGAATAAGCGCGGACGCAGCCGCTGACAATAGCTATTTTTTCAACAATATAATGAAAATAATCGTAAAAATCTAATTACAAAAATTTCTCGCCCCCGGATTAATTTGGTTTAAATTAGGTTTCATTAAAATTCGAGGTGGCTTTCTAATGCCAATGCCTAAAAACATAACATGTGTATATCAAATTTTTTTTTTTTTAAATATAAACTATTTAACAAAAACAAGAACCAACTTCAAAAAGATGCCCTAAAAAGGTAAAAATAATTGTTTTAAAAATCTGATCTAAATTACAGTTTGAAGTTGGTGTTGTCAGGTCCACACGGGTGTACCTAAATAAATTTCAATTATGTGACAATTTAGTTATAACTTCGAGGTTTCAAAATATTTAAAACTTGTACATTTGCCTGGAATGCGTAGGTCAGGTACAATATTTTTTGTTGCGTTTGAACCTTTTGGGACGAGCGGCCTTTCTTAGAAATGGTTAATTAACAGATGGTCGGTTCTGAGATGATGCATCAACGCGCCAAAAATTCAAGAGCGAGAAAGTCGTACGAGTGCGTACGAGACAGATGATTCGCGTAAGGGATGGTTTTCGCATAGTTATAAGAATAAGAGATTTACGGGCTTATTGCAAAGGCGATAAGGCTGAATAACACTAACGTATAATTGAGAGTTACAGCTTTGCTCGGACAAAGGTGCGCCAGCGCATTGCAGAAGGAAGGCGGGAATCGAGACAGTCGTTTTTGAACCGGAGTAAGGCTAACACAAGGGGAGTCATTTTCTAACTTAAGTAAGGCTAACACGTAGGAGTCATTTTTTAACTAAAGGAAGGCTAACACGTGGCTAACAAGTGAACTGTGAGGGTGTTACGTGTTAACGTACGGAGACCTTTGTTCAAAGCTAAGTATAACTGCATAATCAATTTTCAGTAAAACTGTAAATATTCTAACAAACTAGTTCGAAATGTACTCAATCCTTAATTGTTTCTAATCGAGTTTCCAATGATAACGTAGATTTCGAATCTTGAGTAAAGATATATTTAAATTCATTAAAACTTGAACTTAATTGTGTTATAAAAGTAGATTTTTTTTTTTTTTTTTTTTTTTTTTTATACCACTAAGGTGGCAAACAAGCTTACGGCCCGCCTGATGGTAAGCGGTCACCGTAGCCTATGGACGCTTGCAACACCAGGGGTATCACTTGCGCGTTGCCGACCCTTCAGAAATCTAATAACTTCTTTCTTGAAGAACTCCATACTGTAGTCCTTGCAGAAAACCTTGGCAGGGAGCTCATTCCACAACTTAAGCGTTCGCGGGAGGAAGTTTCTCTGAAACCGCACTGTACGCGACCATTTAGGTTCTAAAGTGTGAGAATGAATTCCCTGCCGATGGCGAGCGGTGCGATGGTAGAAAGTAGCCGTGGGCATCATTTCGAACAATTCCTCAGAACACAACCCATTGTACAAGCGGTAGAACACACACAGTGAGGCAAAGTCTCTCCTCAGACTTAAGGGCTCGATACCGCAAGTGAGTTTGGGATCGTCGACAATTCTCACAGCCCGTCGTTGAACCGAGTCAAAAGGGTCAAGCTGGTATCCGGGTGCACCTGCCCAGAGATGGCAGCAGTACTCCATATGGGGCCGAACTTGCGACTTGTAAAGTAACAACCTTTACTCATTATTATATTACTCAGAAGATCACTCTTTGGAAATATTGTGTGTATTAACCCGGTTTATTTCAGCAACACATTTTTTACTCCAGGCTCGGAGAGCCCATCCTAACCCGTAATTTGATTAACGTAAATAAATAACTCGACACTTATTGTAATTTTGTGAGAACTTTTGTTTGTTTCTAAGTGTCGTATTTTCAGACTGTAACGTAGTTTGGTCTAGATAGTCTTTGTGTAAAAAAGGAAAGCGCTTTTCGGAAAGGCCTTTCTGGATTGAGGGTGATTGACCTTTTCCATCTTCGGTCAACCAAAGGGCAAGTCTTACTTTCTGATCTCTGAAGCCTAAACTTCGTGGAACAGAAATTACGACTTTGGAGACAAGGAAAGGACTATCTACTTTCCCAAAAGGGAGATTTTTCTTTTGCAGCAGACAACGTCTTTTATGTTCAAAATATATACACTTTATCTCGTCAATTCCAGGTCTTTAACGCATGGACAAGCGAAAGGAGTGACTAAGGCGGACAATACGCGACGCAACAACGGAACGAGGTATCTAATATTGTCGAACGTGCACGAGAACGACAGCGTGTAAAATGCCATGTTTGGTAATGTTTTTCGTTATTTAATAGAATTAAATAAATGATCACGTCATATCACAAGTCTTTTACTAAGCGATAGGCTGGGGATGTAAGAGGGTGAGAGGGGGGACCTCACATTTGTTGCCGATGGACCAGAATCTTTGTCTAAAATTCAAAATAATAATTTTGAATCAAAGAATAAAAAAAAAACTAAAGTTACTACAAAACACAACGTAGAATTCATTTCATTACTTCATTAATAAAAAGCTTAGTAATTGAGTAGGAGATTAAGCCAAAATTTGTGCGCAGGTTAACTAGTGGTTCTAGATTTAAAATAAAATTAGACGATCAAATGAGATATTTTAAAAACTAAAAAACACTAATTCGATATTTGTCAGCATCAGAGACATGAACAAAAAACTTAATATTTTTGTAAAGAAAAATATGTAGGTATATATGTATTTTTGTATATCTTAATGTATGTGCTGTCATAAACATATAGAGTTCTCTCAAATAAAAATAAAACAACTAAATGAGAGAAAACTCTGACTATAAAAAGTAAATTATAGTTATTAATTGAAAGGTTTTCTGTCTTTGAAAAAATACCTATTCTGTAAAATAGAAATGATGTAGGTAAAAATATTAGATTAAAGTGTTGAACTAGCTCATTGCACAATGAAAACGTCTGTAGTAAGCAGTGGGAACGTCCTACATAGGATATTGTAACCTTATAGACTATTGTGAAAACTAATCATCAGGCAGGCCATATGCTTGTTTGCCACTTTTGTAGTATGAAATAGAAGCAACTTATTCATAACTACACAGTAAAGTTGTTACCTGTTAAGTCATCCGACATAGGTATATAAAAATGTCAAGGGATAAAAAGTATTGACAATGGAATAAAGTTAGGTGGTTTTACTTTGTAGAAAATTCATATGATTATTGCATTAGGTACCTAGTACATAAGAGGTAGAGTAAAAGGCATGTTGCGATTGGGATGCTTTAAGTTTATTTGAGGCAAAGTAGGATAAGCACAAATACCTATGTAATGTCAACTGTGAAATGCTAACGATAAATTAGACAATACATGCATGTAGAATTACTGTTAGATAGATATCAATATGAGGTAATACCATGTAAGATAGTTAAAAATTCTAAAGTATACCCCGTGCAGCATAAAATAAGGTTTACTGTCTGTCTGTCTGTCTGTCAGTCTGTCTGTCTGTCTGTCCGTCTGTCTATCTGTCCGTCTGTCAATTAATTAACCGATAAGCTGGATTGTCTATCCGTCTGTTTATCTACGATTATTTGTATGAATGCTAAACTTTTTATACGAAAGTGTTGAACGGAGTAATAAGACGAGTTTAAGCTTAGGATTTATAACTAATTTTAAGGTTTATACAAAGGCAAAACATCGTAAGCCGGGCCAGGTCTGAAGCTAAGCTATTTGATTTACAAATAACAAAGTTAATAGAGAGAAATGCATGTAGTGAAGTTGTCTGTCTTGCACACTACGCCTAACAAAATAAAATATAGTAGGTTGTTAGTGATACATATTGAGTGTAAGAGTTATAAAAGTAGTCATGATATATTTATAAATTAAATGTAAGGAGTAATAGATATAGAATCTAGATTCTACTGTGTTGTAAACTTGGTTGAAAAATAATGATAATGATAATTATTATCCTGACTATCAAGATTTTATTCAGATTTTTAAACTAAGACATTTTAAGAGAGGTTTATATTGTCTCAGTACGATTAAGGTATCAAATTAACTTTGTGGTTCAAAGTTCGACTGAACAAATCACAGCCAAAGCACAATAGGCAGGTATAGAGGGATACCTATATGAATAAAAGACTGATGTGTTGACTCAATCCTTGAAAGATGAATAGTATTCTATGATTTACTTAATATGGTGAGCATAAATAATATACGTATGATAATTATAATGATAAGTCTGTTGATTTATTTCATAATGAACGCATTGTAATTAATGCTTTACAATTGCTTAAAACTTAGTTCGACGAATAGAAAGGAAAAACTGTTCGTGAGATTAGGTATTTCACTTGCCTAGATTCGATTGCTAGGATGATAAAACCGTTGTTCAATTTATCTCAATGGATGAAATGTTTGTAGTTATTTATAGATAAATATAAAAGTACATACTCAGATGAATGACACATAAAACTTAGGGTTCGATTCCCGGTAATGAGAGATTCCACGTGATAAAATAAATACACACCAATATAATGATGCTATGGTTTTATCTTAATGTACTATATACGATAAAGTAAAATAATTAACGTTATAAGGGTTGATCAAGAATGATGACTTATAAAGCTGGTACAGTAGTGACTTATTGGGTTGATAAGAAACATGCATTAGGATCATATTCACAGTGTTGAGCAAAATGATGAAGGGGTATGGACAATATGATTGATGTTAAACGGAAATGATTACCATCATGTATGTATTACAAGCAATGTCTTGTTTGTGCTACAGCAAACGACGTGTACGTTTGTCTGTATAAAGAAAACTACTGAACTCCGAAGGGTATACTTACTTGCCTCTAATGAATTTAAGTTTAATATATAGACGTAGTTTAGGTGATGAAGACCGAATTAGGGTCTGGGAGGGGTGTATATAAGGTACTTGTAAAATCGGTACTCTTATATCACAAATTTCAACATATGCTGATTTGATCAATAATGGTGATGAACTTCCTATATTCTTCAGTTTGTATGTATGTATGTAATAATCACTTAGACATAATGTAGATAATAGTTATTTTGTTTACATTAAAATTATAAAAGATTAGAAATATCAGAGAAAGTTTATTGAGTAACAGATGGTCGATGCAAGGAAAACATAGCTAAGGCTGTGTATTGTAAACCGCTAGTGGTGATATGTAAGGACTAACGTGATAAATGTTAACTATGTGACTAAGTTCGCAGAGTTTGGTACTGGTTGAGACATAGGTGTTAGCAGCAAATACCTAGTCACGATATAACTAAGTGGTGAAGCTGGTTGATGGTGGATTCAACTACGCCTCCTATGGCATGTGTAATGGCTGATGTGATTATGAACAATGGTCATACTTAGATATTAAGGAACATTCTGTTTGATATATTTAGTTAGGTAACGGTGTTCATAACAGTAGTTTCATTGGGATAAAATAAAATCATTTAAAGTTGATATTGAAGTCGCTTTAGATAACTAAAATGCGAATTGAGCATATTAATAATTTAGATGGAATAAATGACTTTCCTTGTAAACATTATGTATTCGAAATAGATGAGTACAAACTAGTACTTACAGTGGGCTCGTAGACATATTAGATTAAATATTAGCAGTGGAATAAATAGATCAATAGGGTAACATGCTCTTGGTCTAATTGAAAACATTGTATAAGTCATTCATGGTAGAAAGAGTAATTGACGAGTCAGAGTTATTATTAATAACCACCAAATTTCAAATAACAGAATCGAGTTTCTGGTACGATTGTGGATTCTTATGTAAATTAAATGGTTGTAAATTGGTTTTATCATGTTAAAGAAGGCTTGTGGGCTAACGCTACCGATCTCTTTATTGTTCGAAGAACTATATGTTATCAGCACCGCACATAAAAATAATATAATACGCTATTGTTGATAAAAAAAAAAAAAATAAGAGGAAATTATGATGCAAGGCACATATCTAGGTATCATGGCACTATCATAAGCCGAGGACTAAAGTAGTTCCACTAAAATATTGTTTTAAGATAAAGACTAGATAGCGTAGTATCTGTCTATGTGGAGAAGTGTGTCCAGCCAAATAGCTCAATCTTGAAAGCTTTAAGACGGGGCCCCGCACTAGGAAATTATATACAAGATATTATAACAAGTACGCTCAAGCATAATTACGCGAAGCCGCTACCGGCCTGTCTATTACGGCAGGACGGGGTTGAGATAATTATGGCTGGAAGGTACCAAGCTATAATACTAAAGAGCACGAGAGCATAGAAAAAAAAAAAAAAAAAGACGTACGCCGAGCGCACAGTTGTGACTGTGGACTATTTGGAACTGGATAACATTTTTCCACACGCACAGACGTAAGGAAGGGCTAGAATAAAGTTTATAGTTAAATTAATTTGGATACTGGTAAAGGAACTTGTCACGATGATACAATTAGTTTGCTTGCAATGCGTAATATTTTATATTTCAGCTGTGTTCGAGAAGAAGCCGATAGAGTGTACGAGCTTGGTACGAGGAACGAGAACGCATGTTAGCATTAGAATTGATAGTATATGCAGTTAGGGAAAGCTTTGTTTCTCAACTTTGCATGAGGTTGATAGATGAATGCGCAATATTGTAACTTCAGTGTAGAGTTCCTGAACCTTTTAAATATGTTGTTAGATAGCCGATGTAGTGAGATTAGGTTTCGGTGCGTGAAGTCCACAAAGCCTGACAAGCAGCTTCATAGATTCCACGGGGAGGGGGATGTCAGGTCCACACGGGTGTACCTAAATAAATTTCAATTATGTGACAATTTAGTTATAACTTCGAGGTTTCAAAATATTTAAAACTTGTACATTTGCCTGGAATGCGTAGGTCAGGTACAATATTTTTTGTTGCGTTTGAACCTTTTGGGACGAGCGGCCTTTCTTAGAAATGGTTAATTAACAGATGGTCGGTTCTGAGATGATGCATCAACGCGCCAAAAATTCAAGAGCGAGAAAGTCGTACGAGTGCGTACGAGACAGATGATTCGCGTAAGGGATGGTTTTCGCATAGTTATAAGAATAAGAGATTTACGGGCTTATTGCAAAGGCGATAAGGCTGAATAACACTAACGTATAATTGAGAGTTACAGCTTTGCTCGGACAAAGGTGCGCCAGCGCATTGCAGAAGGAAGGCGGGAATCGAGACAGTCGTTTTTGAACCGGAGTAAGGCTAACACAAGGGGAGTCATTTTCTAACTTAAGTAAGGCTAACACGTAGGAGTCATTTTTTAACTAAAGGAAGGCTAACACGTGGCTAACAAGTGAACTGTGAGGGTGTTACGTGTTAACGTACGGAGACCTTTGTTCAAAGCTAAGTATAACTGCATAATCAATTTTCAGTAAAACTGTAAATATTCTAACAAACTAGTTCGAAATGTACTCAATCCTTAATTGTTTCTAATCGAGTTTCCAATGGTAACGTAGATTTCGAATCTTGAGTAAAGATATATTTAAATTCATTAAAACTTGAACTTAATTGTGTTATAAAAGTAGATATTACTCAGAAGATCACTGTTTGGAAATATTGTGTGTATTAACCCGGTTTATTTCAGCAACACATTTTTTACTCCAGGCTCGGAGAGCCCATCCTAACCCGTAATTTGATTAACGTAAATAAATAACTCGACACTTATTGTAATTTTGTGAGAACTTTTGTTTGTTTCTAAGTGTCGTATTTTCAGACTGTAACGTAGTTTGGTCTAGATAGTCTTTGTGTAAAAAAGGAAAGCGCTTTTCGGAAAGGCCTTTCTGGATTGAGGGTGATTGACCTTTTCCATCTTCGGTCAACCAAAGGGCAAGTCTTACTTTCTGATCTCTGAAGCCTAAACTTCGTGGAACAGAAATTACGACTTTGGAGACAAGGAAAGGACTATCTACTTTCCCAAAAGGGAGATTTTTCTTTTGCAGCAGACAACGTCTTTTATGTTCAAAATATATACACTTTATCTCGTCAATTCCAGGTCTTTAACGCATGGACAAGCGAAAGGAGTGACTAAGGCGGACAATACGCGACGCAACAACGGAACGAGGTATCTAATATTGTCGAACGTGCACGAGAACGACAGCGTGTAAAATGCCATGTTTGGTAATGTTTTTCGTTATTTAATAGAATTAAATAAATGATCACGTCATATCACAAGTCTTTTACTAAGCGATAGGCTGGGGATGTAAGAGGGTGAGAGGGGGGACCTCACATTGAGCAAGTGAAGTGTGTTATAAATTGTTAAGGAGAGAAAGAAGACACCAACGTTAAACTTTGATTTAGATCTGATTTTTAAAACAATTATTTTTATCTTTTTAGTGCATCTTTTTGAAGTTGGTTCTTGTTTTGGTCAAAAAAAAATGATTTTTTAGTTTTAAGTGACCTATTGGCTTATTTTCACGTACACTAAAAAAATACAAAAATCTCTTCAAGTGTGCCTATAAAAATTCGAAGAGTTGCCTTGGTTTCTCCAGGATTCCATCATATACTGTCCTGATGACCATCGGACCACCTGGGAAGTATATACCCTTTCAAACAAAAAAGAAATTTTCTCAAACGGTCAAGGGTCGAGTAATCGGGAAACAAACATATAAAAAAAAGATTCCGACGAATTGAGAATATCCTCCTTTTTGAAATCGGTTAGTTACTAGTCACTTAAATAGGCGACAATATTTCCTAAACAACTCACGATAGCTCTGCGAATTCAAAGAAACATTGAAGCGCATTTAATTATTTATGAGTAAAATAAAACTATTTTTAATATACCTACTTTTTGTTCTATGACGCTATTTTTACTAATTTATGAAATATTGTCGTTTATGTAAGTGACTAGTTAATTTTGCTCGTAAGTGTACAAAAATATTGTCGTCAAAATAGCCGCATCAACAAAGTCAAGTTGTACTTTTGGCGACTCGGTGAAGCGATTATTCGTCTGGAAAAGGGAAAGTATTTTCTGCAAGCCGGTACGGGGTCTAGGACCGGAATGGGGTCCTATGATAGAACATGAGACTTTTGGAGCTTAGAAAACTTCATAGTGTGATGCAGCTTTGTATGGAAATACTTAGATGTACATGTAGAAATACGTTTTGAGTGATCAGCGCTATCTAGATGTACGTAGACGGCCGTGCACGGTTACTTGATCGCCATGATAGATGGGCCGGAGAAAATTGTGAGTGGACGGTAGAGAAGAGGAGAACTAATATGTTGCTTTATTAATTAATAACGGATTCATGCCAACGACGTCACGTGGTTATTGGATACCTAAACCTTCTTTAAAAGTAACAAATACTTTTCTGAAAACCGCATCAAAATCGGTTCAGCCAAATACGAGATAATCGCGGTTAAAACATACATACAACATACAAACTGAGAATCTCCTTTTTTTGAAGTCGGTTAAAAAACTAATTTGATGTTATGGTTCTTTGTACTCTTTAAATTTATAAGTAGATACAGTTTTTACTCTTACCACCCTTTACCTCCACCCTTTTTTACAATTTCCTACATACTTATCCAATATAACTACCAGTCATAATTTCCTATTGTATTACTTCTACTTTTTTATATAGAAAGTAACTTCTACTTCCCAACACTCTCTATAAACATAATGTTTCGGGTGAACGCACTTTTACACCCAAGAAACGAGTAATATCTAACATTAATTTCAGTTACTGTAATAAATATTTACTTCAGTTTCCCGAACCTGTTTTCTAAATATTAAATTTATATTGTTATACGAGTGTTGCTGAGCTTAAAAATAAAGTAGAATCTAAAACACATTTTATCCACTCCTGTTTCGAAATGTTCTAAATATAAAACAGCTACAGCAGCACCGAAGTTATCTCCATTTAGATGATCCACCCGCCCTCAATTCGGGTATCGGTGCAGGATTTTAACGACAACTCCTCAATTATAGAAAAAAAAACCGACTACGACGTTTTGAAGTAGCATATGTTATTCTCTAGGACTCAGACTATCTCCATGCCAAATTTGATCTTAATCGGTATAGCGGTTTGAGCGCGAAGAGATTACAGAAAGACAGACACAGTTACCTTCGCATTTTCAATATTAGTATGGATGTATCCATTACGTACTAAGATTAGTACCTGGAGGACCGAGCTTTGCTCGTTTTTTAACAACGTCATCTATTGTCAAGTAGCTTTAGTGTTGCTGTGTCGATAAAATAATACCATTACTATTCGCTAATAGATGTCACGAATAGTCATATTTTTCGTTTGCCTGAAAACGACATAAGTAGTATAATATTGGGCACTCTAGACCACCTCCGTGTCATCAGGCTCACTCCGTTCGCCTGCACTCCGGTGGCTTAGCGTGCCCAATATTATGTTTTTGAGATCTTCTGTTTACCTTGAGTGACTGGAGTTGTTTTGTTATTTTCTGCTATAAAACGAAAAGAGTGCTTTCATTAATGTCATTCAAGGCAAAATGCTCTGTTGATTTAGTTCACAATGAAGTTTGTTAAACAAAGTCAATCCCTGCAGCTCGACAAAATTTGTCCAGATACTATAAACACAACTCATCGCCATGGAAATCTCTTACCTGATACCGTTCGTTGTATAATTTGTGGACCGTCAAATAGTGGAAAAACTAATTTGGTTATCAGATATCGTAGTAATAAAAATTAGGTGTTGTTATGACTCGCTCTTGACCGGTTTTTCTATTTTTGCTGACGAATCTATATTCAATAGCTTATAAGCTCACACAGGCTACAAGTAATTACATATTTTTTTGAAAATTTGTGCATTAAATACAGTTGCTTCCGGTGTTAAATCCAGTTATTCTGATATTGAAAAATGTAAGTAAGTACCTACTTATAACAAAAAATTTTTTTTGTTTTTAAATGTTTTTTTCTTATAGTTGATTTTATTATTTCTATTTATTTCACAGGTCTGACTCAGAGTTCGAATCCAGCCAAGAAATCCTTGCGGTGGCGCCTACACCTCCGGTGTCTTCTAGAAAACTCTGCACATCCTCAATCGGTGCAAAAGCAGTGAAACCCAAAAACATCGCCTCATCCCGTAAGCGCCTTACATCGGATACGCTAAACGAAAAGACAAGGTACTTATATAGTTGTGTTTCTATTTTAAAAATCTTTTGCTAAACTTAATGTAAAATTTGAAATAGGTATACATATACTTTACCTTTTCTGTGGTGTTTGCTTTGTAGTAGCACGAGCGATGATGTGACGTATGTGATGATTCATCATATCATAACGCGTGCAGGCAAATACATGTTTGATGATCGTATATAATTTGTATAATAGATTGTTATCAAAATAGATTATTTTTTTAAAATGTTTTTATTATTTGTTATATTAAATTGTTTTTATGATAGTACCTATTCATTACCGATTGATAGAATGTGACCCTTATTACGCAACCATAAATAATGCTATTTTATTTTATTTCTTTTTGCACCACCAAGGTGGCAAACAAGCTTACGGTCCACCTAATCTTAAGTAGTTACTTCATGTCAATAAGAAGATAACTTTATTTGTTGTTTTGTTCCCAGTTCAAAAAAGAAGAACCGAAAAGACCTCTTCACAATTTTAAATTTTGAGGAAAAAGCATCGAGCAGCAAGAAGAGTGTTCACAGTACAACATCCTCTTTTACATCGCGCGTTTCAACAGGTCAGACTCGTCGCGTTGGGAACTTTCAAGGAGACTTCTTCATTGATTTGAAGATTTACAACACGGGTGACGTTCAGGACGCTCCACCAGAGGAACGGTACAAGAAAGCCCTCGCAGCGGTAAAGCTACAGTGTGAGAGCTCTTCCAATGAATGGGGGGCTATACAGGAATTTCTCGCTATAGCCTTCAACTTGTTTAAGGATAGTGAGCCTACGCATTTTAATAATAAGTTAAAATTTACCTAAAAAATATATTAACAATGGATTTATCTACATTATTTTATTTTTGAACTCACGCATTATACATTAAATATTCATGAGGTTAATATAAGTATTTCATAACAACTTTCTGATATTTTGGTTTTCGTTAATTCATTAAAAAATGCCTTTCTGTTCTGTTTGTAGCGTATCTGTCAATAATAAGTCATGGACTGGTCACGTAAGGAGCAATACTCATAAAAAAAATGATAAAACTCAACGCCATAGCGATGGGGTTGAAATTATTAGCTCGGCGTTTCGTCGACGCATTATTTCCTATAGACTAGTGGCTTTTGAACCTATTCCAAATAATTTATCTATGTTTTTAAACTCTCTTCGTAGTAAAATAATGTTACTTTTGAGTGAAAACTTACAAAAACATACCTGTCTAAAGGTAAATTTGGAGTTATTTTCAATTTTTGTTTTGTTTAAAAATAACAAGCAAGAAATTAAGTCCTTCAGTACAAAAAACATACCAATTTATTATAATTACGATTTTAATAAGTTTTTTTCAAAAGTTGTTAATACTTTAACAAAGAAAGTTGAAGAGTTTGAGCAACGTGAAAGCGGTTGGGCCTTCCTAAGTGCTTCACATTTGGAGGTAAATGTAAACCGTTACCAACCGTTGCGGGGTGGGGAGGGGTCCACATTTATACAACTGCCGAGAGTCATAAAGAATAAAAAGGCTTGTCTTAACATTCAGAATAACGATGAGTTTTGTTTTTTATGGAGTGTTATGGCAAACCTTTACCCAGCAAAATATCATTCTGAAAGAGTAACATCTTATCCTCATTTTCGTGATGTTTTGAACATAGATGGCATGTCTTTTCCCGTTACGTTTACAGATATCCACATTTTTGAAAAAAATAATCCACAGCTTAAATTCATAATTTTTGGTTTGCAAAACAATAAGACCATAACGGGACCATTGTATAAGTCTGAAAATATAAGTAATAAAAAAATCATACATTTGTTGTTTTTTGAAAATAATGGTAAATCGCATTACTGTCTCATTAAGGATTTGTCACGGCTTGTTCGTAAACAAATAACAAACCATCACGGGAAACTGTATTTTTGCGACACGTGTTTAGTATTTTTTAAAACACAAATCGAAGTTGATAATCACGTTTGTGGTGGAATAGTGACTTTATTACCGGAAAAGGGTTCAGTAATCAAATTCAAAAATTATGACCGTAAACAAAATGTCCCCGTCGTAATTTACGCGGACATGGAAACTTTATTGAAGCCGTGCTATAAAGAACCATCAGGCACTTCGAATACAGAAACGTTACAACATCATATTCCAGCAGCGTTTGCTTATCAAATTGTTTGTACAGCGGACCCGAACCATAATCGATATGTGTCTTACCGCGGCGTTGACTGTATTGAAACATTTATCGATTATCTTTATAGAGACGCGCGTAAAATACACCAAATTCTATCTCAAAATGTTCCTATTATTTTTAATGAAAATGATGCAAAAGATTTTAAAAATGCTACCCTTTGCCATATTTGCCGGAATTTTTTATTTGGTGACAAAGTGAAAGATCATTGTCATATATCAGGCCGTTATCGTGGTGCAGCTCATAACTATTGTAATTTACAATACAAAATTCCCAAATTTGTACCGATATTTTTCCACAATCTGGCAGGCTATGACAGCCATCTGTTTATCAAAAATCTAGGAGAAGCTCCAGGAGCGATAAAAATCATTCCTAAAACTAAAGAGAACTATATCTCATTTACTAAATTCATTCCAGTTTCCGATGAAGAATTCATTCAGCTACGATTTGTAGATTCTTATAAATTTTTAGGCACCAGTTTAGAAAAGTTGGCTAAAACTTTAAAAAAAGAACATTTTATACATCTTCGTAGATGTTTTTTAAATCCAACTCAATTCGATTTAGTTACACGTAAAGGAGTTTATCCTTACGAATATATGGATAAATGGGATCGTTACAATGAACAGAAACTTCCTAAAAAAGAATGTTTTTACAGTTCTCTTACTAATGAAACTATTTCGGATGAGGATTACGAACACGCGCAAACAGTTTGGCGCGCATTTGATATTTTAAATCTCGGTCAGTACACTGATTTATATTTGCAAATTGATGTGCTTTTGCTGACGGATATTTTCGAAAATTTTAGGCAAACATGCAAACGTCACTATCTTCTCGATCCAGCATATTACTTAACAGCAAGTAGCTTATCATGGGATAGCATGCTTTTTAAAACAGGTGTCGAGCTTGAACTCATTGGAGATTTAGAAATAATTAGAATGATTCAAGCCGGTATAAGGGGCGGTGTTTGTATGTGTTCGCACAGATATGCAGAAGCTAACAATAAACACGTTTTACACTATGATCCTTTGTTAACTGACTCATATATAGTCTACATAGATTGTAATAATCTTTATGGATACAGCATGTGCCAAGCTTTGCCTTTTTCAAACTTTCGTTTTTTGAGTCAATCTGAAATAGTTAATTTTAATGTTAACAATGTATCAAATGATGCTGATTACGGGTTTATACTCGAAGTCGATTTGATTTATCCTAAAGAATTGCATGGAAAACATAACGAGTTACCGTTTTGTCCAGAAAAAAGTATTCCTCCCGGAGGGAAAACTTCTAAACTTATTCCGAATTTATTCGACAAATATTTTTACGTAATTCACTATGTGAATTTAAAAACTTGTATAAAACACGGTTTAATCCTTGAAAAAGTGCATCGCGTTATTACGTTTAGGCAGAGCTCTTACCTAAAACAATACATCGATCTAAATACAAGTTTAAGACAAAACGCAAAATCGGAATTTGAACAAGACTTTTTTAAATTGTTAAACAATAGTATCTTTGGTAAAACATTAGAAAACAACGAACGAAGGGTTAAGGTACAGTTAGTGAATCAATGGTCTGACACCCAAAATAAAACTAAAAAGAAAAATAGCGCAGACAAATTAATAGCAAGTCCGAGTTTTCATAGTGTTTCAGTCTTTACTGAAAATTTGGTTGCTATACAAACCAAGCCTGAACAGATAATTTTAGATAAGCCTCTATACATAGGGTTTACAGTGCTCGAGCTATCTAAAGCTCACATGTACGATTTTCATTACTCTATTGTTCAACCATTTTATGGTAAACGCGTACGCATGTGCTATACTGATACAGACAGTTTCATATATCACATAAAAACACATGACTTTTATAAAGACCTAAAAAAACATTTTATACAGTACTTCGATACTAGCAATTATGGTTTACAAAATGACTATGACTTGCCACTAATAAATAAAAAAGTTCCAGGTCTTTTTAAAGACGAAATGGGAGGGGATATTATTACAAAGTTTGTAGGCCTACGTTCTAAATTGTACTGCGTTAAAACTGCAAACAGTATTATTAAAAAAGCTAAAGGTGTAAAGACATGTGTTGTACGAAATTTAAGTTTTTCAAATTATAGAAAAACATTGTTTAAAGGCGGTGTCATAAAAAAAAAAATTATTTTATTCAAATCTATAAAACACGAAGTGTTCACGCGTAGCGTTAAAAAGATTGCCTTGTCAAGCAACGACGATAAGCGATTGGTGTCAGGAGATAAAGTGTCTACGACAGCATGGGGTCACGTGTCTATTTTAGGGGTATAAGTTACTTGTCAACCATATGTGTCTTAAAACATACATACGAATATAACGGTCTACAGTTAATAATTGCACTATGGGGCGACATCGATTTCAAACCAAAAGTCAAGATATTGCAAAGTGATTGTGAAATAGTAACATTAACCTCAAGTGATTTTGGTTATATTATAATATATAAATTTGGTCACCATGTGCATAAAAGAATGCGTTTTTCAGAAATATTTGAATTTGCTGATAAAGCACTGTTAAAGTCAGATAGTGGGAGTTTTGACTTACAATCAGCAAGACTAGTAGGTGTGAAGTCACCTATAAAGTCTGATGATGCTGTCAACAAGGAATATGTAGATCACACATGTAAAAATTTTTGTAGCAAGAAAGATTTTGAAACTCTTACAGAAACTTTAAAAACCGATATAAAAATGTATTTAAAACAGTTTGAAGAAAGGTTTTGTACGAAAGACTACTTGGATAAAATAGTAATTAAGATTAAAAATGAGCAAACATCAAGTGGTAAATGAAATCCACAAACCAGCACGAAAAAATTTTCCTCGGCGTCACGTTATTTTAAGAAGGATTGATGATTTATGGCAAGCAGATCTCATAGATTTTAATAATCTTAAAAAATATAATAAGTGCTACAGTTTTATTTTGATTATTATTGATTGTTTTTCGAAGTATGCTTGGTCTGTACCATTAAAAACGAAAAGTAAGAAAGAGGTCAGTACAGCCTTTGAAAACATTTTACGTTTAAGTGGTCGTTGTCCAAATAATTTACAAACTGATATGGGTTCAGAATTTTACAATGAATCTTTCAAAAAAGTTATGAATGCTTTTAAAATAAATCATTATTCATCATATTCAGTTAAAAAAGCTTCTATTGTCGAAAGACTGATTAAAACTATTAAAAATCAGTTATTTAAATGTTTTACTTTCAATGGAAATAAAAGATGGATTGGAAATACTATAAAAGACGTTATGCTTTCATATAATAATACCAAACATCGCATCACCCAATATAAACCATGCGAAGTTGACAAAGAAAATGAAATGATGGTTTTAAATAATATCAACAAGTCCCAGAAACAGTCATTTACGTCGTATAAAAATAAATTTCAAGTAGGAGATATTGTTCGCATTAGTAAATATAAAACAATATTTCAAAAGGGATATACTCCTAACTGGACTACTGAACTTTTTGTTATTAGAAAAGTTAATAACACTAACCCACCAACTTATCTTATTGAAGATTGCAAAAAACAAATAATAATGGGATCATTTTATGAGCAAGAACTTCAAAAAACAAACTGTCCTAACGTGTATTTAGTAGAAAAAGTTATTAGAAAAAACAGAGATAAGTTGTTTGTTAAATGGTTGGGTCTTAATGATAACGAAAATTGCTGGATTAGAAGAAATGAACTTGTTAAATAATTTAACGTACTTATACTATCTACAGTTTTCGGTACTTATCACTTTCTTTTCAGAAATGAAAGGAGAAGGACTTGTAAATAATTTAATTAATAATCTTCCTTTTGAGTTACATTTACCAGGATATAACTATTGCGGTCCGGGAACACGACTAAGAGAACGGTTATTAAAGGGTGATAAGGGGGTAAACAAATTAGATGAAGCTTGTATGCATCACGATATTGCATACTCTAATTTCTCAGATCTGTCGAACCGGCACAAAGCAGATAATCAATTACTAAATATGGCAAGAAAACGTCTCAAATCAAAAGACTCTGGAAAAGGTGAAAAACTTGCATCATGGCTTGTTAGCAAAGTTATGAAAGCCAAAATTAAAACAGGTGCAGGAGTCAAGAAGTTCAAAAAAATTATATCCAAAATACGATCAAAAATTAAGAAATTTAAACATAAAGATAGTAATACTGCTATTAAATATGCATATTTAGCAGCCAAGAAATTATTTCCTAAAAAATGCCGTGTGCACTTACCACGTATTATACCACTTCCGAAATCAGGAGGCATTCTACCTTTGATCCCAATATTTGCGGGGCTGTCAGCCTTAGGTAGTTTAGCTGGAGGTGCGGCAGGTATAGCTAAATCAATAAATGATTATAAAATGGCTCAACAAAATTTTAAGGAGTCTGAACGACATAATAAAATTATGGAATCTGTAGCATTAGGTAAAGGATTGTATATTAAACCATATAAAAAAGGCAATGGCATATTTTTAAATTCATCAAAAAACTGAGAACCAGGCTGCCTGAGAGAGCACTTACAAATTATGACATCTTAGAACATGCCAAAAAAACAAAAATACCAGAGTTTAGAGGAGTATATATGAAAGACAGATTACCTGGAAAGGTGAAAAAAGTTGAATGTGGCATAGTTAATTTGGATAGTTACAAGAATCAAGGAACTCATTGGGTAGCCTATGCAAAGATTGATAAATATTGTCAGTATTTTGACAGTTTTGGAGATTTAAAACCACCGATTGAATTAGTAAAATATTTAGACACAAACAATATAACTTACAATTACACAAAGTTCCAAAAATTTAATTCATATAATTGCGGACATCTATGTTTAAAGTTTTTGCACAATTTCTGGAAACAATGTACGATAAAGGTAAAAACGGTAGTATAAATTCGGACTGATTAGTTCTGCTGTTACCAATAGCAATATGTCCTTCACGCTGTCTATAACAGGTAACACCTCTGTTCTGACGACGAACTATTTTCCTACATTACAACTTGATGGTGAATATGAGTGTGCCTTGCTACATTTATCTACATTTAATTCCTTACCGAATATTGATGGCAGAAATAATAAATTTCATTATGGGACTAATGAACTAATAGAAATCCCTGAAGGTGCATACGAACTTCAAGATATTTGTGACTATTTAAAATCGAAAATAAAAAAATGTGACTTAAAATTATATTGTAACAATAACACTTTAAAGACAACAATATTTTGTACTAAAGATATTCATTTTGAAAAACGGTCATCACTTGGTAACCTGTTAGGTTTTGGTGAAGTATTGTTAAAAGCTAATAAATTGCACGAGTCCCGCTTTCCAGTTAACATTTTATCAACAACTGTGATCAGAGTCGAATGTGACATAGTCAGTGGTTCATACATAAACGGAGTTTCCAGTCACATCATCCACGAGTTTTCTCCGAATGTTCCTCCAGGTTATAGAATAATAGAAATACCAAAAAACATTATTTATTTTCCTGTAAATAGGAATACCATTAACAATATAGACATAAGAATATTGGATATAAAGAATAACTTGATAAATTTAAGAGGTGAAGAAATTCAGTTGTATTTACATATCAAGAAGAAATGATTGATTACTATAAAAACGAACAACGTCCAGTTAAAACGCGTAGTAATAATAGTGGTGTTCGTAAAACAACACATACCAAGAAAAAAAATTAAGCGTTGAAAACATAAACTTTTTAAAATTAGTTGGCCTATTAAAATGAGTATTTTAAACATTATCAATCCTCCTGTTCACGATAATTCTATCGAGGCTATCGAAACTCATTCGTATAAACCTTATGTCACAAGTTTTAACAAAAACGATGAAATTAGAATTCCGATTAATCAGCAAGATTGTAATTAAATGGAGTCGAAATTGATAAAGTGAAAAATGCTGGCGTTACCACAACAATGAAAAGTTTATTATCAATGAATGAAACTGAATCAAAAATTTCAAAAGCTTGGGGTTGGGACATTGATGGTACAAAAAATATGCATGGTGGAAGATTTTCAGCATCTATACCGTTGAGCAATATTTTAGGTTTTGCTGAGGATTACAAGAAAGTTGTAATTAATTGTAAACATGAACTTGTCATGTTGCGCAGTAACACAAATCTAAACGCGGTCAAATTAAATACTGGAGAAGTTATAGACGATATTGAAATACATAAAATAATCTGGCGTGTTCCGCATATTAAGGTCTCCGACCGAGAACGAATAAATTTTCTTAAACTATTAGAAAAGGATCGCACCATTCAATTAACGTTTAGAAATTGGGACCTATATGAAAATACGTTAGCTAAAACCACCAAGCATACCTGGACCATCAAAACTTCATCTCAAATAGAAAAACCTAGATATGTTATTGTAGGCTTGCAAACTGGTAGAAAAAATGATGCTTTGAAAGATATGTCGCACTTTGATCATTGTAATTTACGTGATGTTAAAGTTTTTCTGAATTCAACATATTTTCCTTATGAATGTCTAAATGCAAACTTTTCTGAAGATAGATTTGTTTTAATATATGAACAATACGTTAAGTTTCAACAGTCTTATTATGGTCGTAGAGCTGAACCGTTGCTAAGCACGAAAGAATTTAAAGAAAAAGCGCCGCTATTTGTCATTGATTGTGCTCGTCAGCCAGAATCACTAAAGAGTGGGCCTGTAGTAAACATTCGATTAGAGTTAGAAAGTGATGTAGAAATTCCTGATCAGACATCTGCTTACTGTTTAATACTAAACGATTGTATAGTTGAATATAAACCTTTAAGTAACATCGTTCGTAAAATATCATGAATTCTTATTTTGTCGATGTTCAAGGATTTAAAAATTACAAAAATGATTTTATCATAAAAGAATTTGCAATTTCTGACAAATATAACAACACTCGGGTATTTTTGATTAAGCCTCCTTACCCGTACACGAAATTAACTGATGAAGAAAAGAAAACAGTATCATGGATTGAACGAAACAGAGGTATCTATTGGAGCGAAGGTTACATAGATTATTATAAATTCTTAAGACTAATGAAATCATTTTTGAAAAATAAGGAAGTCATAACGAAAGGAGACGAAAAGAAAAAATGGATTAATTTACTCTGTGAAAAGTGTCAGTCTTCAAATATTGAGGAGATAGGTTGTCCTAGCTTTGGTAATCTGTACGATAAATATAGTAGTGTAGGTTCTGTAACAAGTTGTAAAAATCATAAAAAAGAATGCGCTTTAAAAAATGTTTTATGTATTAAGAAATGGTAATATATTTTATTGTTCGCAGGTACTATGCTTCTTACCAGACCAGACTTCACTACACTATAAAGAAAAGTATTTACTTTTGTAACCTGTTCAAATTAAAAAAAACCTATCCTACCAAAACTCTATAGTTCACTCAAAGCAGTAATGAACTTTGATTGAGCTGTAGATATTTCCACATTGTTTTATTTCCAACATTGTTTTATTTTTTATACACCTGCAGGTAATTCTTCTATGGTAAAATGGTAAAAGGTAAATGGTAAAAGGTATTTGGTTTTTCAAAAGGTAAAGGTGATTTTTTTTTTTTTTTAATTTTTTTCTTTTATTTATTATGAATTCGATCGTTCGATCTGTTCACTAATTTGGAACATTAAACAATCGCGGTTGGCGTGGGGTGATCTTACCACGGGCTCCCCGGGCGGAATCTTACCATGGGTCTGTCAACCAATTGCGATTGTGTTAGGAATTCCTTTCAGCGGGGTTGATCTTACCACGGGCTCCCCAGGAAGAACTTACCACGGGTCTTCCAACTGAAAGGTTTAGGATATACACGGTTCACAGAGTGATCTTACCACGGGCTCTCTGTAATCGTGTTTTAGGTGTCGCGTTCAATAAGGTGATCTTACCATGGGCTCCAAGTTGAACGTGTTAGGAATTCCTTTCGGTGGGGTTGATCTTACCACGGGCACCCCAGGAAGAACTTACCACGGGTCTTCCAACTGAAAGGTTTAGAATATACACGGTTTACAGAGTGATCTTACCACGGGCTCTCTGTAATCGTGTTTAGGTATCACGTTCAATAAGGTGATCTTACCATGGGCTCCAAGTTGAACGTGTTAGGAATTCCTTTCGGTGGGGTTGATCTTACCACGGGCACCCCAGGAAGAACTTACCACGGGTCTTCCAACTGAAAGGTTTAGGATATACACGGTTCACAGAGTGATCTTACCACGGGCTCTCTGTAATCGTGTTTTAGGTATCGCGTTCAATAAGGTGATCTTACCATGGGCTCCAAGTTGAACGTGTTAGGAATTCCTTTCGGTGGGGTTGATCTTACCACGGGCACCCCAGGAAGAACTTACCACGGGTCTTCCAACTGAAAGGTTTAGGACATACACGGTTCACAGAGTGATCTTACCACGGGCTCTCTGTAATCGTGTTTTAGGTGTCGCGTTCAATAAGGTGATCTTACCATGGGCTCCAAGTTGAACGTGTTAGGAATTCCTTTCGGTGGGGTTGATCTTACCACGGGCACCCCAGGAAGAACTTACCACGGGTCTTCCAACTGAAAGGTTTAGGATATACACGGTTCACAGAGTGATCTTACCACGGGCTCTCTGTAATCGTGTTTTAGGTATCGCGTTCAATAAGGTGATCTTACCATGGGCTCCAAGTCGAACGTGTTAGGAATTCCTTTCGGTGGGGTTGATCTTACCACGGGCACCCCAGGAAGAACTTACCACGGGTCTTCCAACTGAAAGGTTTAGGATATACACGGTTCACAGAGTGATCTTACCACGGGCTCTCTGTAATCGTGTTTTAGGTGTCGCGTTCAATAAGGTGATCTTACCATAGGCTCCAAGTGGAACGTGTTAGGAATTCCTTTCGGTGGGGTTGATCTTACCACGGGCACCCCAGGAAGAACTTACCACGGGTCTTCCAACTGAAAGGTTAAGGATATACACGGTTCACAGAGTGATCTTACCACGGGCTCTCTGTAATCGTGTTTTAGGTATCGCGTTCAATAAGGTGATCTTACCATGGGCTCCAAGTTGAACGCGTTAGGAATTCCTTTCGGTGGGGTTGATCTTACCACGGGCACCCCAGGAAGAACTTACCACGGGTCTTCCAACTGAAAGGTTTAGGATATACACGGTTCACAGAGTGATCTTACCACGGGCTCTCTGTAATCGTGTTTTAGGTATCGCGTTCAATAAGGTGATCTTACCATGGGCTCCAAGTTGAACGTGTTAGGAATTCCTTTCGGTGGGGTTGATCTTACCACGGGCACCCCAGGAAGAACTTACCACGGGTCTTCCAACTGAAAGGTTTAGGATATACACGGTTCACAGAGTGATCTTACCACGGGCTCTCTGTAATCGTGTTAAGGACAACGTGTTTCAAAAGGCGAACGATGACTGATCTCAAAAACATAATATTGGGCACGCTAAGCCACCGGAGTGCAGGCGAACGGAGTGAGCCTGATGACACGGAGGTGGTCTAGAGTGCCCAATATTATACTACTGACATATTTTAAAAATGAAACTTAGCTAGATCGATTTATCGCCCATGATACCCCCTGCATACTGAAATACATTGGAGCCGTTTCCGAGGTTCAGAACATTGTACTAAAAAGTAAAAAATATTTTTTTCAAAATGAATATAAAAAAATTTATATCCACGTAGGTACGACTGCAAGAAAAGCAAGGCGTGTGCACTTAAATACAATCACTTGATAAACGCTCAAATTAATATCCACTAAAACTCTAGCAAGTCAAATATTCGTGTGGAGCGCACGCCTTGCTTTTTTTGCAGTCGTACGTGGATAAAAAAATTATTTTTTACTTTTTATTTCAATTTTCTGTTAGATTGAATTATATAATTCTAATGTTTTAAGAAAAGTTTAAAAAAAAAATTACTTTTTTTAGTTGTGTATAATTCGTTTATTTGACTACTAAAATGCCTTTTTAGTAACTTAATATTATGTGTACTATTTACAAACCTTTATCACTTGATATAACGAAAAAGGATAAGGACATAGCATTTTTTCAACCTATGGTCGATTATTTTAACTTCTACCCTAATAACTTTGACGATTCAAAAGTGGTTGTAAGAACCCATTTTGAATAAAAAATTGACTTCGACTTTGAACTAGAATGCTACGCCGTAAAACAAAGATGCTTCACCGTAGAACTAAGATGCTGTGGCGTCATGACATCATCGCTAGTACGAGTCATGACGTCACACAATCACCTCGACACTGGCCGATGCATATTGCATTGCTAGTCGCCGTCGTACCGTAAACTGGACTGGACGGCCCAGTCCAGGCAAATCACGCCTTGCCTTGCATTATTTATATGTGAATGTTTAAAATAAAATATTTATCTCCTGGACTATTTTATTAACTACAAACCTTCTGAGACCACTACATAAGCTACCTCCCCGACAATGCTATGCCGTAGAACTAAGATGCTACGCAACGTAGAACTAAGATGCTACGCCGTAGAACTTAGATGCTACGCAACGTAGAACTAAGATGCTACGCCGTAGAACTTAGATGCTACGCAACGTAGAACTAAGATGCTACGCAACGTAGAACTAAGATGCTACGCCGTAGAACTTAGATGCTACGCAACGTAGAACTAAGATGCTACGCCCCATTAAACTTAGATGATAAGCCGTAGAACTAAGACGCTAAGCCTCATAGAACTAAGTATACGCCCCGCTGTAACATATATAACCTTATTAGGATATACCTTTTTGAATTCTAATCATTTTTTTATTTATATACAAATATAAATTCAAATAATTTATTAGGTTTATTTTGATAGAATATGTACCTACTACAAACAATTTAATAATGATTAATAAATCCTAATCCAAAGAGAATGTAATCAGTATGTTAGTAGTAAGTAAGATAGTATAAAACTCAATCATCAGTGAAGAGCAAATTTTCGAACTTCATTTGGCTGTTATGTTTCTGGACCCATAAATTATACAGGGGGAACATCACACTGCCGCAACGACAAGAATGAAGCCATTTCTCATTATTTTTCCCCTAAATTTTAAACTTGACATCGTGAACGAACGCCCAGAAAGCATCTACTACTCCTGTCTCCGGGACAAAAAGCTAGCCACCCATTTGCAGACGTGTATACGTATAGTTTTGGATAATTGATATTTTAATTACCATTTTTTTGCTATTGCAGAACTAAGTTGCTACTTTGTTCCATTATGTACGTCAGGATTTGGTCCAAAGCAAGCAAAGATTTTTCTACACCTATTGACAAACAAATAAGCTGTAAGCAAATTATCTCCTCTTGAAATTTTTTTTAGTGGTATAAATAATATTCGGACATATACCACGCATAATTGAAATATGGCAAAATTAAAACCTTCATATAACCGTGGTAAAAACTTTGCAATAATATCTCATAATTGTAGAACTTACCAACGTTTTAATAAGGTAAACAATATTTAAAAATATTTATTTGTTTCTAAATGTTGTCTTAAAAACTCTATCAATTTATTATCATGATGTGACAATGGACCATAGACAGGTCATACGCACAATGGTAACAGTCACCAACTAAGCCCCTGAGACTGTACGTGGCACCAAACTCACCCAACTCAACTGTGACACGCCCTGGCCCGCCTTTGTCTGGTTTAGTTTTTAACTGACTTAAAAAAAAAACGACGTTCTTTCTAAACGTATAGTACGTTTCTACATCTTTAGGCATATGAAACTGATTTTAATGTTGTCCTGTTATACAATTTAATACTTAATTTAAGCTTAATTTAATTTTTATGTGTGTTCTTTATTACATGAAATATGTAATGAGGCCTTTACAAAAGCTAGACGTTTATCTTTACTTGCCCGCTCTTAGTTCCACGTTTTGGGGGCATAAGCCAAAGCAGGTAGGACGAAGACCCTAATCGAAGACTTTTGTCTTTTTACTCTGCGGTAAAAAGGATATCCTGAAGAGAACTAAAGTCAATGACATGACTTTCAGAATGAGCAAGCTGAAGGGACAGTGGGCTGGCCACGTCTGTCGAAGGACTGTCAGTCTTTGGAGCAGACATGCCTTAGAGAAAAGAACTCATACAGGAAAGCAAAGCGTAGGACGCCTCCTGGTTTGAAACTTTTGAATTTTTCGGGCTGAATAGCCTATGTCCTATTCCAGGACCTAACTTATATGTTTGCCAAGTTTCTTCCCGATGCGTCCAATGGTTGAACCGTAATTAAGTAACAAATATCCAAACAAGTAGGATTGTGGGATTCCTAAGGCATGTAAGGACCTGCCAAGTTATAAGTTAAATAATTCATTCAATACATAGACGACAATATTTCCAAAAAAACTCATGATAATTCTATGAAGTTACAAGAACATTGCAGCGTATTTAATCACTTATTTATTTATTTATGTGTAAAATTAATAAATATCCTTTTGTTCCATAAAGCTTTATTACTAGTTTATAAAATATATCATAATTTATCTAAGTGACTAGTTATTTTTGCTCGTCAGTGTTTGAACTACAACAAACTTTAACTTTACTACTTTTAGTTTATAATGTGTAAATGAAAATACATCTTAGATTCTTGTTTACTGCCACTTAACATATTTAAACAACCCGCAAAATCATCTATTGCATAAAATGGAAAATACGTAGTTTCTTTCGAGTACAAAACAGTTTTTCTTCTGAGGGAAAGAAATAAATAACCTATCTGCATTTTATAAGAACAATACGAAACTTTATTTCCATCAGGTGCCTTAGCACAGTGATCTATGGAATCCATACGTGTATAGTGCAACAAACCTTTCTGACCCGGTAGTAAGAAATAAAACCTACAATCGCCATATTGAAATGGTGTGAACTTACAACGACACTAGCGACCAAACACCCAAGGTTAAAAAAAAGTTTGTTGCACTTGTAGGGGACATGTAGGAGAGCTAAGTAAAAATGTTTATCAATTTTAAAATGTAAGCACTTCCACTGCCATGTTCAAACTGTTTTTTGTACTCATCTTTGGAATTTAGGAAAACACAAAGCAATAAGAGTACGGGCAGTGCGGTTATACAATACAAAAATCGACCCCGACCTGTTCAGACCTTCGTAATAATGGTTGTGATGTGGTGTGTAGTAAATTCATTCATCATATAAGTGTGAGGATAGTTGTATCTGTAAACAGAAAATTATTTTAACCACCATATTGTGTCTTGTTTCACGCTTACTCCCTCAACATTAAGCTGGCCTGCTCGCTCATCTCGAAAAATGTTTGCCTTACCTTAACTTTGTAGGAGCATACAAATAAACATGGTTAAGTCGATAGTGACGAGAATAGACTATCTTCGTCTCTGTCATTCTAAAGTGAATTATATTTTTGCATCATGTTGGGATCAAGTAAAATAAAAAAAAGTTCATTCCATCTCATTAATATGCTCTGTCTTCGGACATTTAATCTATGATAAAAACATATATTATAAAAACTATATAGTGTATATACATAATAATTGTATGAATATATATTATTCCCTATTTATATATATACTAGCTGACCGGGCAGACGTTGTCCTGCATGATACCGACTACAGCGCCATCTGTCGGGCTGATTTGTGAATCTAAACCATCCAGGACGCCATCCAAACGCATACAAAAAAAATCATTCAAATCGGTCTAGCAGTTTAGGAGGAGTACAGTAACATACACACGTACAGTAGAATTATATATATAAAGATTTATATTCCCTAATAGGCATGCAGATTTATATCAATATGTTTATTCATATAATAAGTTAGCTAACAAAATTTATTGAATTATTTCAATAATCCATTAAAAAAATTGGTAATGATACTATATAACCAATAATAAAATTTGAATAATTTACGGTTCGTTTGTCTTTCTTTAGCTAATCCGGTCCCAAACTCCTTGAATTAAATTAAAATGAAAATATGAAAATTTAATAATATTAAATATTAATTTATTCGTCCCAGTATATCAAAGAAAATTCTCAGGTGACCACCCGAGCCTCTAACGAAAGGTTAGCTGACGGGGCACGGATAATAAACTTTTGTCCATGCCGTCAATGCCATCTTGTTACTGAAACCAGAACCATGGATACTGTTTCTTATTGATTTTTATCTTTTACGCAAAAAAGCCTTCTCGAATTTGGCACGCACGAAGAGGTAATAAAATTTTAATGTTTGGTTTAAGTAAGTTTGCACATGGCTTATTTTAATGCCAGGCATTACCGGCATGATTTATTATGAGCTTCTTTAAATGATGAAATCATCGTGATAAGGTTCGACGCAATCACTATTTTATCAATATTATTAGCAATATACTGAGCTTTGACTTAACATGTGTGATCTTTCATTATAAAAAACATCAGTGGACTTACAGTACATATCTGTATAAATAAAAGTAAAAACTGCCTGAGTGACTGACTCAATGGCATATCAGCGCACACCCCAAACCACTGGGTCTAGAAACATGAAATTTTGCATGTGTGTTTCTAACTTGAAATAGGGCTTCAACAAGAAAGATTTTGCAAAATTCATCTTCTGAAGGTGTAATACGGGGATTGGAAGTTTGTTTAAAAATCCGTCAATTAAAAAATTTCAAAATTGGCATTTGGATAAGGTTGAAGTGTTTCAACGTCTTAGAAAATTCATCCCTAGGCCAAGACCAAAACCATAAAAAGTTATATAAGCTTACCTTTTTTCAAAAGTTCACATGGGAAATGCTAGTAAACATACAAAGGCAAATAGTAGATAAAGTTGGCTTGACTCTAAACTCAAACGCTTGGCTTTTTAGAAAATTCCAGAAGTGTTAACTCAAGACAGAATGAAAAGAGAAGGAGAAGAAATCAGCAAAAAACTAACTCATTAATTAAAAGTGGCTTAGTACGTTTTATGTACTGTATAAGTACATAGATAGCCTTATGTGGCTTTACCTAGAGTTAATAATCAAATTTAAAAGCCTGCAGCGACGAATCATTCATGGTTTGTTTCTCTTTCTTAGCTGAATTGGTTCAGAATAAAGAAAATAATATAAGATACTCCAGATTCGAACTAATATAGATCAATTTGCAAACAACCAACCCTTTTTAAAATTAATAAAACCTTTGGCTCTCAAAGGATTATACAAGTTTATGTCTTAAACTTAATGAAGGATTAAACCTTCATGATCGTCGTTATTTAAATAAAAAAACAGATCCTTAAAATTTATGTACACGATTTTCACGTAACATGTTATTAATTAATTAATTTACATTTAATTTATATAACATTATTTAATACTTGATCAAATCAAATCAAATAATATTTATTCAAGTAGGTTTCTGAGAAACCTTTTTAATCGTCAATACAATCTATTTACAATCATTACAACATTTAATACCATTGGGCTTGCAACTAATAAATAAATATTGGCACCGTAAACGCGTGAGGCCCTCCATTTTGTATGGGAATAGCGGGTAAAACCCACGACTAAGAAAAATGGCGCATCTCTTATGGGGGCGTGCAGAATACACCCCAAATCAAGAAAAAAATAATGATATATCCTTCTTTTAGGTCAAGATAGTACATCCCACTATCCTCCTAAGACAGTGATTGTAGATCGACCTTTCGAAGCCTAACAAGATTGGAGAGTGGAAAATATTAGACTGACGGACTGACTGGAGGAAAACTACGAGGCATTCAAAAATTAAAAACATAGAGCAATCAGCTCATCTTTCCCTAATTTAATTTTACTTTGTGTTTGTGGTTCTGATTATAACCTGGTAAGTAATTAATCGACAATAAAATCTTAGACACTTCTTCTTTATTTATTTTTTGGGTTAGCGTTAATTTAGTATTTGATTCTCCGATTTATCTGTTCTTAAGAGTAGCGTTAGGAGTGGGGATAGTGGTTCTGTTTCCTCCTTCCTCCGTTCCACTACCAGTAGGCAAAAACCACTAGTAATTAGAGAAGAGCCTTTGTTAAGGGGCATCCTAGTGGATGACAAGCAATAAAGAAATTACTCGAAAGTTTCGTGCGCAATTAAATTTAAGTTTTTATTTACTTTTTGCTCCTTGAGATTTTTAAAGGAGAGTAATTATTTACTAACTTATTTCATTTTGATTTTTAGATAATAAGTTACCTATAACTAATCCATGAGTATGCCAGTCTCTTGTGGGAAAATCTAAAGTTAGATCTAGTATTATGGAACGATCGTAGGCTGCAAACCCTATTGTAACCTTGCATGTCCTGATTAATTTTTCGAGCCAAATAAATGTCTTTACTTTCATGGTAACTCATTCTTATTTGTAGAATAAGTTGATCAGTGTTGATAAATAATTTAATATTTATAAAAATCAACCTAAGCTGTAGCTGCAACACTAAACTTGCGCTGACATGACATTGTCAGCAGACTTGACATGGCTCCTCCTTAATATATTAACAGTATTATTTAAATAACGATTAATTTTCGAATTCCACCTTTCTAGTATGTTATTTGATCGATGCCGTTCGCCAGATACTAAAACATCGGCGAAATTTACTTTTTATCCAATTTTTTTTATGTACTTGAAAAAAAAAGAAAAAAAAAATTAATAATAAATTTAAAAAAAAAAAATTCCTATTCTTGCGACCGATAATTAATAAATATGTCAAACGTTAAAACTTATCATATTCACATGCTTTCTAGAGCGGCCAGTACTAGACCAGTTTTTCCGTGGTACAGTCAACTGGACAAAAGAAAATTTATTTATTCTATGGTACAGTTAACTGTACCAGGGATATATAAATTTTTCAGTTGTCCGGTCAACGGTAGTACAGTTGATAAAATTTCAACGATGGTCCGGTTAACCGAACTATCACAACTGTACCACGGGCAAGGCGCGTCTAAACTGGTAGTGTTTCCTTTAATCTTAGACTCTATAAAGGCTTTATAAGTTCGGTTGTAAAACCCAGAGTCTTGACCTGTAATAAAAAGGGGCCCCCATCCTATAAACACGATTATGTAAGCTGTATAATCAACCGAATAAAATCACTCTTAACTTGCCCGAGTTAAGTCTTCACACATAACGTTAGTCAAAGTTGAAAGACGATTTGTGACACTCTTAAATATAAAGATACAATTACTCTGAGACGTTCTAAATCTCCCCTGCAGACTCTCATTAAGGCACAACACAACATTGGGAGTTATAGACCTGGCCTTCTTATGTGCAGCATAGTGCACTCTGCACTTAAGACTTATTGTTTAGATTGTCCACTATTAAGTCTCTTTTCAAGAACGCGCCTCTGAATCACGTTTGAAGCCTGAGCAAATCATAGGGATTACCTAATGGAAAATTAGTAGAGTGAGGTTCTTCTAAATTAGATCCAGAGACTATTGATAAAGCTTATAAATAATGGTCAAAGCGTCCACTAAAATTATCCTGTCATTGGCTTATAACTAAAGAAACGACAAGATATAGTCATAAACACGATTAGACACATACTCAACTTTTATGTTTTTGCAGACATTAAACTAAGAATCGATACCTAAGTAACACACTGTGAATAAAGATAGCTTTGATTGCAATCTGAAATCCACACGAGACTTAGCTAGGTATAAACCATACCTATCTCCTTCCTTTTTCTGCCTTCGATTGTTCTGGCTATCAAACGTGAGCCACGAGTGTCTTCGAGTCTACGAACAGCGACGTGTTGGAACCAAGCTAACGCAACCTGTGTGTCTGTCTGTCCATCTTTCTCTAAAATCTCTCGAAACTGAGAGAAAGGTACGAACTGGACATTAGCATCAGTTCATCTAAAGAAAAGAAAAAGAAAAGAAGAACATTGTGACGACACATGGAACGAAGTCAATATTTACAATGTTTTCTTTGATGTTCTCAAGTAAGTTATTGTAATTTTTATGAAAATAAATGTCTATATTAAAGAGTATGTAAGGTTTACATACTCTTTAGTATATTGTAAAAGTTATATATGTAAATAAATCCTCCAATCCCAATTTAAAATACTTCCTATAAATCGTTCTAGTTAAACTTTAATGAATACACAAATTTAACCAATGACAATAATATGTAACCTTGACCTTGACGTAACCTTATCCTGATTATTGTGCAAGAGCTGTGTTGACACTACCTCTTCAAAATCACATAGCTAACATGTTATTTTTAGCGTTCTGTACACAAAGGGTTTATAACGGGACCCTATTACTAAGACTCCGCTGTCCGTCCGTCCGTCTGTCACCAGGCTGTATCTCATGAACCGTGATAGTTAGACAGTTGAAATTTTCACTGAAGATGTATTTCTGTTGCCGCTATAACAATAAAACTAAAAACAGAAAAAAATAATTTAAGGGGGCTCCCATACAACATACGTGATTTTTTTGCTCGTTTTTGTAGATAATGGTACGAAATACTTCTTGTGCGAGTCTGACTCGCACTTGGCCGATTTTTATAGATAATGGCACGGAACCCTTCGTGCGCGAGTCCGACTCGCACTTAGCCGATTTATTATAAAAGTCTAAGTGTAGATAAGATATTACAGAATCTTATTACCTACAATTAATAAATTATAAAAAAACAATATATATTTGTCAGTTTTTTGCAAATTATAATTTGCAAATTAATAGCACTCCGCTCTGATCCTTGACAAAGCACCCTTAATTAGTGCCAGTCACAAAGCGCCCCTAATTAGTGCCAGTCACAAGATGTTGTACAAACACTTGATTAAGTTATCTCAATCTCATTGATTTACAAATAGTACCGTAATCTAAAAAGTTGTTGTGATCAACTAAAAAAATCAGCAATTCATTGTAACTTCTTCAATTTTAATTCATACTGTACGCTTATAACAATAATAAATAAATGAATAAAGTACTTACAATAACAATAATCGTACCTTATTTATATCTTAATTCCTGTATAAATCAAAAAATAAGAACTGGCATGTAACATGTTTTTATAACAAAACAACAGTAAAAAAAAACATTGAAATAAAACAGGCTTCTTGATATGTTTGTTGAATTTTTACTTTATGATTTTTTTATCATTTGCCGAGTAATCTAATAAAAAACATAAATGCTGTGTTAATGCGATCATTATATCTATCACGTCAAAAAAAATAACCAGTCAGTGATAAGGTCCCGAACTCTAAAAACGATCATAACCAAAACAAATTACATACAAAAATCAATTGTTAATCGTTTGTATGTATACTAGCTATACACCCTGTCCCGCTTGGCTACGGTTGTGACTCACTCATGAAGCGCCTGTTCCCGTAGGCAATCCAGGATAACAGTTTGTTTTTTTATACCACTTAGGTGGCAAACAAGCACACGGTCCGCCTGATGGTAAACGGTCACCGTGGCCTATGGACGCTTGCAACACCAGAAATATCATTTAAGCGTTGCCGACCCTTCAAAACTCCAATAATTTCTTTTTTGAAGAACCTCATACTGTAGTCCTTAGAGAAAACCTTGGCAGGGAGCTCATTCCACAACCCAAGCGTTCGCGGGAGGAAGTTTCTAAAGTGTGAGAATGAATTCCCTCCGATGGCGAGCGGTGCGATGGTGGAAAGTAGCCGTGGACATAATTTCGAACAAATCCTATTGTACAAGTGGTAGAACACACACAGGGAGGCAAAGTCTCTCCTCAGACTTAAGGGTTCGATACGGCAAGTGAGTTTAGGATCGTCGACAATTCTCACAGCCCGTCGTTGAACCGAGTCAAAAGGGCCAAGCTGGTATCCGGATGCACCCGCCCAGAGATGGCAGCAGTACTCCATATGGGGCCGAACTTGCGACTTGTAAAGCAGCAGCCTCTGCCACGACGTGAAGTATTGCCTTGCTCTGTTGAGTACACCTATTTTTTTGGACGCCAGCTTCACCTTATCTTGTAAATGATCTCGGAACTGAACTTCGCTGGAGATGTCAACACCAAGGATCCCAATGCTCTTAGAGATGGAGAGGGGAGTGTTCTGGAATTGTGGGACTACAGTTAATGGGGTTTTCTTAGCGGTGAACGCGCAGACTGGTGTCTTTTTAGGGTTCAATCGAACCAAGTTTACTCGTCCCCAGTCAGAGACCTTGGACAGTGTGGTCTCGATTTGAGACACAAGTTCTCCGCGGTTTTCCTCCACAACGGAACGAGGGATGTTTGCACGACCCGTATAATAAGCGTCTCCAGTACTGTCATCTGCAAAGCAATGCATGTTGTTGATGTCCAACATGTCATTGATATGTAGTAGAAACAGCGTAGGAGACAGCACAGAGCCTTGCGGGACACCAGCAGTAATGTCCATGCTATCAGAGCAACTACCGTCAACTACGGTTCGTATGCGTTTGCCGGACAAAAAGCTAGCCACCCATTTGCACAAACCTTCGGGCACTCCGTAAGATGGCAAAAACAGTCCTATAAATTCTATCCTTTAAATATTATAAATGCGAAAGTTTGTTTGTCGATCTGCTTGTCTATCTGTTTGTAACTTCATAATTCACTCATACATGAACCGATTTAGATGAAATTTAGCATGGAGATAGTTTAAGTTCTGGGGAAGGATATAGGATATTATATTAGGTTATAACTATAACCTAGCTTAAACGAACTATTTAATTAGGATAATTAAGGAGTCATTAGTATAACTAAGGAGTTGACGTATGAACCCCACGCTGATAACCAAATTTAGAACGGGTGCAGGCGCAATTCATTAATTACCAGCTATCCCATAAATATTATAAATGCGAAAGTTGGATGTTTAGATGTTTGTTACTTAATCACGCTTTTTCCACCAGATAGATCGAGATGAAACTTGGCACACATATAGGTTAGGTCCTGATATAGAACGTAGGCTATTTTTCATCCAGGAAAATTCAAAAATTCCAACAGAAATAACTTTAACCGAATAACACAATTTAAATTAATAAATATAGAAATTTCAATAGGGAAGATGTGTTTAAATGTCGAATACGTGGAATCCAGTGTTAGGATTCATAAAATATAGTCATAAATTAGTACCAAAAAACTCTAGTAGTTCCGTAACGAAACGAAAAAGCAAGAGGGTAGATAGATATGTTTGCTCATAGACTTTTTACAAACTCGCAAGTACGCCAGTCATCTCGCGATCATGGTGCTTGCAACAGTACAAAAATAACCCCGTAAAAGATTATGTGTAATAGTTAAATGTAATTCGTTGAAATTATGTCACTTTTTATTTACAACTGAAATTCTATATACCAATTTTCATGGGTTTGTTACAAAAATAACCATGCAAAGTTTTATCTCTTATTTCATTACCTAGGACATAATTTTCCAAAACCGGCCTTGGATAACAAAATGCTTATACTTAAAAAATTTAAAGAATGTAGCTCCAAGCGTTCGGCTGTAAAACCTGTGTGATAGACGACGGATAGACTGACAGACAAACGGGCACGTGAGTGACAGCTATAGGGCTCCGTTTAAACCCTTCGGCTACGGAACCTTAATGAAACGGTAAAAGAATTCTTACCTCACAAGCAAAAGGTCAAATACCAATTTTCACTGATTTAACTTAAAAAAATGTCGAATTTTCATACAGACTTCCAATCTATATTTTACCCCCTTAGGGGACGAATTTTGCAAAATCCTTTCTAAGTGAAGTCCGATATTCCAGTTAAAAAAACTGTTACTAAATGTTCTGTCAATAAATCAACTTTAGGAGCTTATTTTTAACTTTTAAGTAGATTTGAAGTCGGATTATGTTTTTGTTAAAAAAAAAAAAATTAAAATTTTTAGTTGCTCTACAAATTTCATTATTCATTTGGTCGTTAAAATCAATATATAAAAGAACTTAAGACTTTCTTTAATTTTGCTTCAAACCCCTAAATTAGGCAAGCGAGCAAATTATAAGAAAAAAAAAAGGACAGGAAACTACAATGGTTAGGTTTTACCAACATATCTACGGAAAAAAACAAATGACTGAAAATACATGACAGAACTATAAGACTTCAAATTACTTTTTAATATTTGTGTACGTAGGAATGAGGTAACCGCTTAAGTACCGACGGAAAGATATGACTAAACTGTATGATGGCTACCATTACCCTACCCTATTTACCGTAAAATTGAAAAATGGAAGGGCAGATGGACATGACGAGATCCGTTTTTGGTAAAAATGGACGCACAGATATGACGAAGCTATAGATTAACTACATAACATTCGGTTTTACGTTTCAAACTGTAAAAAAAAATTGTCAAAATCAGTTTTCTTTTATAATGTCGAATGCATAAAATGTCAAAATGGTACTCGAATTTGTTAGGCCTGCCGTTCACTTTAGTAAAATGCTATGCGTTTTTTTTTTTAATTGTAAGGTGTGTATGACACAACGAAATTATGTGGTAAGCTATTAGATTTGTTTGCGGTTCGTTTCCACACGGAATTTTTGCACACTATGCACTTTGTTAAAATGTCCACAGATCGCCGCAGTACTACTCGAAACACGGTGACGAAATGTTGTCATTACGCGTTTTATACATAAAGGGTTTTATTTTTGTTACTCTACCTACCATAAAAAACGGTTGAGTTGACAACTAGAGTGCGCGTCATATAAGTTTGAGATAATCCTATCGTATTGTGGTGCCTTCGCCATGCAGAAACTTGCGTGGCCAGTATAGAGGTAGAGACCGGTAGAAGCTCGTCAAAATGATACAATTTGAAGACATTTTCTTACTTAATTAAAATGGGACTAATCTGTGTATTTATCCTTTCCTATATGTTAAAATTTTTGAAATCGGTTTATAAATTACGGAGTTTTGAGGTAACAAACATTAAAAAAACATACAACCGAATTGAGAACCTCCTCCTTATTTGAAGTTGTTTGAAAATGGTTACATCCATAAAAAAGTATTTGTTAATTTAACCAATAATTAGACGTAGATAAACTTATGTGACTACAAATTTTGATCGTAAATTGCGGTAATGTATCAAATAAAAACACGCCTTTTACAACAAAACTATACGGTTATTCAATTTAGACATAACTTATATCATCCGTCACATGTGCGGTAACCTATCACCGCCACCAAATGGACGCACGGATCCCTTGGTCCCGTCACGTATTTCAAACCAATTGCACACAACTGCCACATGTGCTACAAGACAATACGTCATGCCTATTTCTGTCTTATAGATAGATCTTAATATTTTTCTTCCATATTCCATATAAGTCTTGTAATTAGGTCTCGCGTTCTGAGGGGCAAAATGTATGAAATTACATATTTCTTCTCGAGACAGGAGATGTCCAGGTTTAGTATCGGGGGTTTTTGGATTCCGACATTGATGTAAGTCATACTGCCTTAAACCAAACTCTTTCCATTATTTATTTTAGAAAAAATTTTGAAGTCTACATAAATACCAAAATATTGTTCAACCATTTCTTATGGTAGCTTCGTCATATCTTCGAAGTTTTTGGGCCTTACGCTGCAGCCCAATCAGATGCAGATATTATAAAAACCTTTTTCAAAACCCAGATTCTCCCCAGAGATCCTACATCCGACAAAATGACGTTTTTATTCTAGACCGTGGGTTTCGAGATGCGATACGATTGTTGAGCACCTAGGGATATTCTGTTCATAAACCTGAAAGTTTAGATGTAGGAGAAACACAGCTCTCTACTATCAAAGCAAATAAATCTCGCTGTGAAACATTGTGTCGTGGGTAGTAAAGGTTGTAAATGGTCGCTGTAAGCGGGATTTCAAATGATTAAGAGAAATCTAATGCCAGACTTCAGAATTATTGCAGCTATTTTAAATAATTTTTATGCCGTTATAACTGACCATCCTGATACTCAATTATTATTTAATCGAGCTTTATGTTAATTAATAGAATTCTGGAGCGGAATGATGTCGAAAATAAACACCAATTATATAATTTTTTTATGATAATTTAAAATAAAAACATTAAAGCATTTTATGGCACAGATACTTCCTAAAGCCGCTTTAAATACTTTATATTTACACTGTAAAATTGTTAAAAGACAATAATTTAGAACTATAAACTATTTTCAGAATGTTACTATATTGTTTCTATAATCTGTGAATTGTAGAATTTAAGCATGTTTTGTACAAAGGGAAATTAAAAATATCTTTCAGTGGAACCAATTAGGTAGTATCTGCACCTTAATAATTTGAATTGTAGCACCTATATAAGTTATGGCGGGTATGTTTCACTCCGATGTTAAGGCACGAATGCGAACCTAAGACCTTGGAGTAGTCTTTGTTAACATACAAATATTTTAATCTATCAACCAATAATACACGCAGTAGAAGTATGAGTAGAATTTAAAATTTTAAAGGTTCCATAAAAAAAGATAGTTAACATTGTTTATTTACGTCTTCGTAGATCTGAAAAAATAATCTTATTTTTGTATTTGAAGGGACTCCAGAATAAGTAGGTTCAAGGAAGAGTTTCTCGTAACTCTAATAGGCTAAAAGTATATAGGTCTTGTAGGTAGTTTTCTCATGTTAGTATCCTTATAAAGATATGCCTGTCTTATAACTAGAAGTGTTATTGTCACGGCCAAGTTCTTGTGTTGTGACATTTGTGTGATCACAGATTATGCAGAAAAATGTAAATGCATAAGTGCGTAGTGAAACTCCAACCGGGTATTATTAGACCAATATCTTGAACTTTTTGTACGATTATGGTAAAGAGCGTTTGTTACTTTCGTTTCGTAGCTTCTGAACACCGCTCATTGATCGTTCTCTTTTTTTTCATGGAAATCCCCTTCCTTATCTATATATTATATTCTTGAACATAGAAAAATGGGGGTCCGAAAATAAATAAAAATTGCGATAGATTTCCTGTTTTATATCCTTTCCAATGACATATGTGTCGTTTCTGTCGGAGATTCAAAACCGTTTCTGAACTTCTTAGATGTAGCATTTGCCCCCCGAAAACGCGAAACCCAAGAACTTCTAAATTTTCGTAATAAGGTTCCAATTTTAATGTTTTTTAACACAGTCGGTACCGATACAAGTGCTTTCTTGTTTTTAAATAAGTTCAGAACAAAATCAAAAGGTGGTAATTCTGATAGTCACTTTACCGCCTCGAAAGCTAGAGTGAGATTCAACGTCCACGATTTTATTAGGGCCTTTAATACCGAATTTAACCGTAAACATATATATATATACATATATATATATATATATATATATTTGATGAAATATTTTATTTATGACGTTTCTTTTTTGTAACAGTTGATTTATAAGTTTTTGTAACATATTAAACATTTAGTTTATAGTATTTTTTTTTTCTCTTCTTTGTATAAAAGTAGTGTTAGTATTTGAGTTCTTATTGTAAAAGTGTGTAATATGATGGTATTGCATTTTTGTTAATAATATGATTTTGATGTCTAGCTTTCTCACTACTTTTCATAGGCAGATTGTTTTTTCAGATAACAATCCACACTAATATTATAAATAAGAAAGTGACTTTGTTTGGTTGCCTTTACTTCACGCCGCAATGGAGCATCCAATTGAGCTAAAATTTGGCACAGACATAGTGAAAGAGGCAGAGAAGGACATAGACTACAAATTTTTATCCTGAAAAATTCAAAAGCTCGCACAGTAATAACTTTCCGAACGAACGAATCGAATTCCACTCACACAAACTATAGCTACCCACATACCATACTATATTAAAGGAGTTGTCAAATGTATTTAACACGGGTGGAGAAGCGGGCAAAAGCTAGTAATTAAATATTAATATTATGTCTCTGAAAGTATGTTTTGTGTATAATACTAGAATTTTTTTACATGCAAAATCACTCATGACGCCTTTACATAAATGAAAACCTACCATTTTATTGTAAGCAAAGTAAAGGCATTATTTGCCTTTAAGCCCGCAAAAAAAGGAAAACCATAATTTTGCTTAAATAAAACCTGCACCATTCAATGTAAGCACAATATTGAAGATATTAAGAAGCTTATAGGATCTTTGAAATAATTTACGAGCTTTGAAATTTCAATTTTCACCGGACTTCAGTTAAACTATGTAAATGAATTCAGTGACTCGGCTAGTAAGACTAAGAGAAAGCTTAATTTATTTGCACCTTTAGTTTAATTTTAAACTACTCAATAAATATTTAGGTCAATCTAGTGATTTTTTAACTACAGTAAGCAAGTAATTGAATATTCGAGATATATTTAACCATAACTGTAAAGTTGAAGGTTAAATCTTTCTTACTTATCTTATATTGTTAACTCACAATCAAGAAAACTCTGATTTAGGCTTAAATTAGAAAGGCTTTTAAGTAAAACATAGTTCAATCTCTCTATTTATCTGACTAAGCATTACGACTTTTTTCATATTTTGAGCCAAAATCATAGTTTTCTTTATTTTGAGTTTACAATATAAGATCAGTAAGAAAAAATTGAGTTAAGACCCTTTTGTGTAAAAAATAAGAAAAAAAAAAATACTTTATAATTAAAAACTTAAAAACTTCCACAAAAACTTGCATAGCGAAGCATGTACGTAATATTCCTAGATGCAGAGAACTGAAAGCAATCCAGTGGAATAAATTATGTTTAATAAGATTAAGATGGTACGCCTCAAGAAGTTCGTGGTGTTGCTCTAATTGAATTTAAATTACTTTCTCACCTCTCGTAAACTTCCGAGCAGTATTATATCATAAATATTCAATTATATCCAGACGTATATTTTTAAGTACCATTAAAGAATTAAATATTTTTAAGGTATATTTTAATGCTTTCAAAGACTTCCTTGTAATGGTAATAATTTTAAAAACCGACTTGTAATGCTTTTAAAGACTGACTGGCAATGCTTTTAAAGACTGGCTGGTAATGCTCCTAAAGAGAGGCTGGTAATATACTAGATAGACTAGACTAGACTAGATAGTAATGCTTTTAAAGGCTTTCTTTTAATGGTGATGCTCTAAAGTTACCTTGAAATGGTAATAATTAAAAAAAACTGCCTTGTAATGGTAATGATTTAAATGACGTACTTGTAATGGTAACACTTTAAAAGACTAACATGTAGTAGTAATGCTTTGAAGAGCCTCGATTTAAATACGAGCTTTGAGAACATTTGACCTTACCTAGCTCACAAGCAGTATAACCTTCAATTCTGAAGAGATACATGGGTTGGGTTCTAAAAAAATCATCAAAATTATGCCTACGGGTTCTTGTTACCATGGTGTGATGGTAAAAAGTACTTGCCATCGGCAGGAATTAATCTTCACACCTTAAGACTTGTATAGTTGCGCACTTTGTACACATTGTTTAATAAAAAAATCCAAAAGCTAAAAAGTTTATTTGTAGTTTAAAACCAATTAGACTATTTTATAAATAAGATAATGAAAGAACGTTAAAAAGCGATTATCGTAACGTAAAAGCTCTACTGTTTACTTTCGAGAGGTTGTTGTATATTGTAGGATTCGTTCGTGTATAGCCAAAGGCTATATATGATATTGATATTAGGTACTAACGGTACTAACAGTATAACCTTCCCTAAGCTTACCCAGGTCTCGCCGCAATTACTTGAACCAATCGGCTGTGAATTCCTAATCTCATCTTGTGATCGATCAGTCCGGTATTTATTAGAATCTCAACCCACTTTACTCGATAACTTAACTTTGTAAATATTATTTTCATTTCTGCACAAGTACACAAACATAAATCATATCTACTACTGAGTTTAACATTCTGTTATTTTCTGGCATACTTTAATACAATTTATAACACCAGGATATATATAGCAAATTTAATTGAAACGGAAAGTGTGTTGGTTAGTATGTGTGTTTAACACCGTATTACTCCTTCACACCACAACAATTGAACCGATTTGACTGAAATTTAGAATAGAGAAATCAAGAGTTCTCGTTGAAAAACATTAATGGTGTTCTTATAGTTTCAGCTAAAGCTTACCTCTCATATATTCAAGGAGTTACCGTAGGAACCCCAGCTAAACATAAACCAAAAACGGATCAAGTTAGTGCCGTGCAGTTCAAGAATTGAGTCAGTGATCCACAGTGTATTATTGCGGATATCTGAAAAACTTGTGCACAGACATTGAGCTATAATGTTTTAGTACATAATAGCTCAATTTCAACGGATTTTATATTGGAATTTGTCGTTCGCTTACTCAAAACTTTTTGAACAGATTGATTTATAGCTTTTGCCTACACTTAATTTATACTAGTAAAACCGTGCGGCACAGGTAGCTTTTTGGATTTGAAATAGAAATAATAGTGGCTGATAATGTTATTAGTTCAAAAATAATTCTATCTGTAGGCACAGAATACAGAATAATTCCATTTCACATAGCATGGTGCGTCACATTTTGCAATTTTGTTTCTAAAATTATTATATTATTACATGTACAAGTCATATTTATATATTGAAAATATAATGTATATCTTGAAAACTACATAATTCTTAACTTCATTGTTTCACCAGGGATTGCAATTTAGTAAAAAAACCTGGTATTTTAAATGCAGTACCGAATTTTCACTTAAACTCTAACATCAAAGCTTTGTTACTCTGTCGTTCGCGCAATAAGAAACAATTTCATTTCAATACTTCCAACTCTCAACTCGTTGAACTAGTTATATATAACACAGACCGACGCAGCGCAGTGTCCATCTTACAAGAACCGTGTAGCCTACAAAAAGATACGGCCAGAGAGTGCTTGTGTTCTAGTAACTGTTATCAGCGCTAGGTTGTGTACGCAAGCTTTTCTTATTCAAGGACAAACATCAAAACTACAGTTGCCATTATAGAATTATGTAAACTTACGCAACACTAGTGACAGCCATGTGCCACACACAGTCCAATGGGTCAAATACTATTATACTATTAAATGCTGCAGATACTATTTTACAGTCAGGACACTGATATTTCAATAAAAACGCTTGGGTTCTGCATGAATAAATATTATTTATTGCATGATTAAATAACATAAAAAAACTCATAGTAAATATACAATAAACAATACCTAATAAAAAAATAGCCTTATCGCTAATAAATGATCTCTTCCGTACAACCTTGAGGTAGAGTAACAATTAAAAGAACAAGTACTTGATTCACGAAGGACCAAAACAATATAATTAATATAAATAAAAATCAATAATGATAACTATGTTTAAATACAAGTAATTAGAGGCTAATCAAATATTATTAAGACGTAGTAGGATAATAATGAGCCTAATTTTCCTAACGAAAAAGTTAGCATAATCTGTAATTTCTAGCATATTTCTTAAATTGCAATATGAACAAATTGAAATAAAAGATGTAATGGTAACGCCTTACCAGCTTAAACTACAATAATCCTTAAATTACAATGACCAGTGACACAATGATATCTGTGAGACATAATTTCTACGTCCCCTTTATATAAATAAGCATTAAAACTGAGTCTTGGTCTTGTGGAGATTAAAAGGATTTTATAAATTGCGAGAAACGACAGTCGCGGTGAAATAATATCTCGACAATTTCCGTTTTAAATGGGTGGAAATATTATATTGTGATAACTTAAGACCTTTATTTACAAAGCGAAATTGTGCCTTTATTGAATACTAAATTGTTTTGATGTTTTTAAACTGATTCATTTTTTTATGTAAATTACATATATTACTTTAACATTTTACAGGGCGGAAAAATTAATAAATTACCAGTTCTCTTTAATTACCAGCTATCCTTAATATCCAGCTATTCTTAATTACTAGCTATCCCATTATAATAAAATAAATGCGAAAGTTTGGACGTTTAGTTCTTTAACCACTGGATGGATAGGGATGAAACTTGGCACACATATAGGTTAGATTTTGGAATAAGACATAGACAGAACATTCATCCCGGTAAATCCAAAAATTGTTGCGGGAATAACTATCTATAACCGAGCTTGAACGAACTATAGCTTGCTATATCAAACTTCATTAGTGTAATTAAGGAGTTGACGTAAGAATCCCACGCTGATAACCAAATGAAGGGCGGGAGAAGCCATTGCGCTGGCAAAATTCATTAATTACCAGCTATCCCATTCTTAATATTATAAATGTGAAAGCTTGGATGTTTGGATTTCTGGTTGTTTGATACTTTATTACGCTTCAACTACTGGATAGATCACTTGTTAGATCCTGGAATATGATATTACATACAGAAAAATTAAGAAGTTACCCCGGGAATAACTATAACGTTTGTTACTCAATGCTGCCCCAATGGAGCATCCAGTTGAGCTGAAATTTGTACAGAGATAGTTTAAGATACGGACAAGGATAAACGCTAATTTTTATCTAGAAAAATTAAAAAGTTCCCACAGGAGTAACTATAACCGAATATAGCGTTCTATTAACAAACATCTTAAGTATAATTACCGCGTTGCCGTAAGAATCTTACGTCGATAACCGAATTTAGGGCGAACGGATCTGCGGGCAAATGCTAAGTTAGATATATTTTTCTTATTAATATTATGACTGAAATTTCATTAGATTTTTTGTAACTCAATCCCACAAAAATGGCTGAACGGGTGTAAATGAAATTTTAAAGGCAGATATACAATGGTTTAGATAATTATGATTCGGATTAAGAGTTTTCACGAGAAATAGTTGTTCTGCAGGCAAAACCGCAAAGTAAAGTTAATAATTTCATGTAAGTCGTGTTTTCTTTGATAACATTTTATTGGGATAAAAATTAGTTTTCAATAAAGGTCATTGGGGAGATAAGATAAAAAAGGTTAAGAATTACTGGTCTAAGTGTACTAATTTATAGTTCCAGATTCGAAAATGTAAGAATATAATAATAGTGGCCAGTATTTAAGGAAACTTCTCTTAACCGATAAAAGGATTCGCTCTTCAAAGGTTATTGAATTTATTTCTTTTATTCGAGAGGTAGAAGCTATTCGTCACGGGACAAGGGTCAAAAGGTCTTCTTTAAAAGTTGATATGCTATAACAAGTTAAATCAACAAACGTGTTAATGTTGACAGCTATTCCGTTTTCGAAGTTGGATTATCGATTTATTTTTTGCCAGTGATTAGAGTATATCACAATCATAAGAAGTAAAATTTAAACTTTTTACGCTCTAATTTTTTTTATCTAAAGTAAAGTATGTTTAATGTCAGTATAGGGATGAGAAAATTCCATGAATTATTTAAGCATTTTCTTTTGATAAACTCAAGCCGGCTTACCTATATATATCAACCTTATGTGACGGAAATACCACTTTTCCAGCAAAGGCAGATGATATGATTGAGATAAAAATTACTCGGTTCGGCAGACTTGTCAAACCTCCAGAACGCTTCACTTGAATATGTCAATAATTTTCATTTTTTGTGTTGTTTTCTCTACTTCCATTCCCACCATTTTAATCCTGTTTTGGTATGTTCATCACCTTTTATGTCTTTATTTTATCGTAAATGTGATGAAAAACGTTGTGTGTAACACGGGCGGTACAGGAATCACAAACTCGAGTCATTAAAGCCAACGGCCTTAGGCTTCTAAATAGCCTCTCGTTACTAATTTTCTTCTTACTGTCTTACTTTCATACATTTCTGTCATTGAATATGTCAGATTCAAAGTGTCAATAATAAATTTTTAAAAATTCAGTACTAATTGTAAATATAAAATCAATTTTCAACTCAAATCGGAATTTAATAATAGTGTTTCATTTTTAATATTAAAATTTACACAATTGGAAAAACGATATACCCGAGATGAAAAGCTAGTCACTCTCTATCTCACGACGTACAACTTAAGCCTCACAAAGAGGAATAAATCCAATAATCCTTGAAGCACGATTTCATTTATCGGTTTCTCAAAGATCCATCGACAAGTTTATTAGAATCTAGATCAAAACCATTATAAGTGAAGGAAAATCATTATGAATGGATATAAAGTTACGGAGAATAATATACACAATCCTGAGGAGTACGTTAATGCGAAAGTGTTTGTGTTTTTTTAAACCACTTAGGTGGCTATTTCTTAACCTTAGTGTTCTCGGGAGAAACTTACTCTGAAACAGCACTATGGTATATATATATGTATATATATATATATATATATTACTGCGCGCTACGATTTGCTTACATTTCAATAGGGAAAGCTAGAAGGATGGAAATCATACCGCGATAACCGAATTCTGCGCGCTTCAAGCTGCAGTAAAGCAAAACCTATTAGAAACTACAAAACCGATTTTGATGTGATTTTAACTTTTTTGTAGCGTAGGTAACTAAAAAATGCGTAATTTTTTTTACCTTACACTTCGCTGGCAAATTTTTGCTGATGTATGTAGAAGACTTTAATTTACTGTTACAGAATTTGGCAAACAATACCCGGACAGTAATAGCAATGGAAAAATATTTGTTTGTTCCACCCTTTCTTAAGTAGTCTTTATAATGTCTGAACTATTGTTCGATATGAATCCCACACAATTAAAATTTAAAAGTTTTTTATAATGATCTATAGGATCATAAAACAGAATTACAAACATTTCTATGACATAGGTTGTATTTTTAGATAACGTTTTATATTCTCATATGCTAATATTTGAAACCCTTTGCTGAGACTATCTATATTTCATGAAAACCTCTTTTAATTTAATGCAAGCGAGAGAGTTGGCGCCGCGGCTCAGTCGGTAATGAATGACCAGACTGCTAAATCAAGGCGGAGGTGGGTTCGATTAACGCACAGTACAAACATTTAATTATTTGTGTTTGTCTTGAAACTGGGTGTTTTTTTATGTATGTAGGTATTTATAATAAAAAAAAAGTATATACCTATATGTATTTGTATCCGTTGTCCAGTATCTATAGCGAAAACTTTGCTTAGTTTAGTACCAGTCAGTGCTGTCTGTAATGTCCATAAAAAATATTATCATTATAAATGGCATTTTGCTTTGGGGTAAGGCAGCTGATATTGATACAGTCTTTATTTTACAAAGGAGAGCAGTACGGTCCATCTATAAATTAGGACCTCGAATTTCTCTTAGGGAATGCTTTTTCGCTTGCATAATGTATGTACGCAAAAATTGTCACTTATTTGCTAAAAACAGTGACCTACACAGTGTTAATAAAAGGAATAAGGATAAATTGGTAGTTCCAAATTGTCGTCTTCAGAAGGTACAAAGTATATTATTCTACAATAAAATTCCAGAACCTGTGGTTAATTAACCCTCAAATAAATTTAAAATATGTCAAAGATAGTTTAATGAAAACAAGGCTAATACAAAGTTGATGAATACATAAATGATAAAAATACTTGGAAAAATTAGAATATAATTGATTTGTATTTGTACTGGGGCCTTTGAAATATTTTTTAAAGTAAAACATAGTATGTTATGTTATTACCTAATGTAAGGCTATATTGTATTTTAATATTAAGTATAAAATATGCACACACACATTGTAACTAGTGCAATTGAAGTTTTATTGGAGTTGCTTGTGTGTGTCATGCTCTCTCAAAGTGTCTCTGCGGTGGTGGCGTCTGTGTCGGGTCGTTACGTTCCCTAAAACATGGTTGAGCGAAGCGATCGCTGATTCATGTGTCATACTCGTGAACGGGTGCCGCCTATGGAGGCTGGTCTGCTCTTGTATTCTACTTTGTATTCTTAGTATTTAGTCTTACTTTTTTGTTTTGTTTATCAATACTGTAAGACATTGATTATTTCTAAGTGATGAATATATAAACTGTCTTTTTTTTATATTTTGCAATTAGATACTTTTTTTATGTTGTGCTTGTGCTTTATATTTCATGTTTTTCATGTTTGTAATGGAAAGTGTCCTTCTATGATAGGGAGGGCATTTTCCAACATTTTAAGTGGACTGTGTAAGAAAAAGGGAGAAAAGAAATGTCCTTGCTGATTTTCTTGCCGGTTCTTCTCAGTACAAAGTCTCCCGCCCTATAGACTTACGAACCGATGGCGTAGTGACATTTATAAGTGCTCAATTATTGTAGACTCAATTAAATAAATAATATTGATTGATTGATTGATATCCTAATATATATTTGTGAATGCCTGTTTGCTGGTTTGTTCATTTTTTACTACTGAACCATCAATAGGGCTGAGTTTTGATACAGAGGTTGTTGAAGTAAGAAAGACAAAGGCTTCTTTTTATATAAAAAAATAAAATAAAGTATAACTATAACCGAATCTCACGTGGACGAACTTTCTCAGTATAATCAAGAAGTTGCCGCAGAAATCCCACGCTGATAGATCGAATGTTCCGTAAGCACAGTCACATAGCATGATGCGTGTCATACGAGAGTTTTTACTTAACTGCAGCCCGTGGCGACCATAAACAAGATAATGAATGTGTAGTTACAAAGATATAAATTATATCTTATAGATACAAATAAACAATAAAAATACAAAGATTACCATATACAAATATAAATAATATATATATATATATGTATATATTAATATATATATATATATATATATATATATATATATATATATTTATATATATATATATATATATATATATATATATACATATATACATATATTAATATATACATAATCATATATGTTACATAATTGTAGATGGTTGGAGCGTCAGTTTTTATCTATAATCTGTTTAAGTTAGAACTCTTTGACTTTAAGCTTGAACAAGTTTCTACTCTGCGTGCTCTGCGAATTTCTGTAGGAAGCGCGTTCCAGAGTCCTATTATATATAAGTTATATCCTTAATATATATAAATTATATCTTTTTATAAAATGATATTTAAAAATTATATTCTATTTTCAGAAACAAAATTACATAATGCTACACACCATGCTATGTGATAGGAAATATAACTGCAAACCTTGTGCTAAATTTGATTCTATTCTTCTTTTATATTCAGCAGAAGACTATGATATTTATTTTGAAGTCTTAAAGTTCTTAACACATAAAAGTTGCTAATTTTTATGTTTTTGTTATCAATTTCGTAAAAATAAGCTTGTTTCGTCGTTAACTTAAAAGCACAGTAGCTTATTTTATTAACAAAATTATAAAATAAATAATTTGCGTATAAACTTGAGATTTTGCACATATAACATCAATTGATCAACGTTAAGATATTTGTAGGAGTCGACTTCTAATAGTTTCAAAATAAAGTTAAAATTTATACAATAATACTTACAAACAACTGCACAAAAAAATTAACAAAATTAAACCTTAAGTTAAGTAAAATTTACTAACCTAACCATTACTAACTATTTCATTAGTTTTTTGTAATCCAAAATTGTAAGTTTATAAGTTATCATTATTTGTATTCTAACGACAAGAAAACAGGTATTTGGCAGTAAAATTATTTCCTGGCCCATCCCGGAAAGGAATCTCAAGCAAAAGTCGAGCTTGCGGAAACATAGTAAATTTTTATTACCACAGCCAAGATTAATTGCATTATCTTTTACAAAATACGAATTTATTCATTAAATAATCACGACTACAAGCACTACTGTACGGAAGTATTTTGGCAATTAAAGCAAGAATTTTGTTTTATTTCCTTTGCTTAATTTGTACACAAACAACTTACTTGCCGGAATTTTAAAATCAGTTCTGAACGATCCATAAACACGAAGGCTCTCAAGCAACACGTTCACAAACTTAACAAAGTTTACAGGGGTTAACCAGGCCAGTAGATACAATTTTTTCAACATAACATAAGACAGCGCGAAACTGTGCAGGGGAGTAGTTAGTTTTCGAACCTAAATCTGGATAGATCGATGATTTGGTTAGAGTAACAGGTGTTTGTTTTTCAAACAATTATTTTACAACTACTCCCTGATTGGCTAGAATTGCTATGATGAACTATTTTGATATGTAGTCCAGTCAATTTCTTCTGTTCAGAATGATTAGATCCGTTGGTGCATTATTTTGATGTTTTCGAGAAATATTTAAAAAAATTGGAAAATCCAAAAGTGCACGCCTCATAGCGGTCATTCACAAGTTTTTTAAAATAAAATAACAAATAAGGTGAGGAAAAAATATACTATAAAATAAAAATAAAAAATATTATATATATACCATTATCTATAAAAAAGAAAAACAAAGCACGTTTGTTGTATGGGAACCCACTTAAATATTTTTTTTATTCTGTATTTTAGAATGTGTTGTTATAGGGGCAACAGAAATACATCTTCTGTGAAAATTTCAACTGTCTTACCATCACGGTTCATGAGATACAGCCTGGTGACAGACGGACGGACCGACTAGACTCAGTAAGACTACGCTTAATAATAGGGACCCGTTTTTTACCCTTTGGGTACGGAACCCTATAAATCGACAAATCCAAATTCTTCTAGCATATGAGCACAAAATAATTATTAGTACCAACGTATATATATAAGGTTTAACTATGGAAAACGATTTCTTTTGCAAAGCTTCTGTATTAATTATGTTAGCTGCATGAAGCAGCTGGGTTATGTTTTCATACATAGTGTTAAAACTAAAATACGAAGAATTATCAATTTATAAATATATTTTCGTTAAATTATCATGATTCCATTCAAAAAACTGACTTTTAGTATTTGCTGAGCACATGACTGCATTCAAAGTTTGCATTCGCAGCATTGAATTCAGGAAACATATTTTAGGCCTTAAATTATGATATGGATAAATAATTCAATTCAGGCTTTTCACTAAAATTCTGTTTTTACCTTTTTCCTCTAATCATTCAACGTGCCCAATCCTTGAATATTTTGTAAAAATAAAGCAAAAACTCATTTTACTCACGGACTAGGTTTTTTTCTTTTTTATAGTCACCATAATAGTATTAAATAATGAATGTATATATTTATTTATATGTTATTGTTTACTTATATATTTATAAATATATAAGTTAAAAATTACATATAAAAAAATACTTAAATAATGTTGGATTTAATAAAACACAAATTATTATAGAAGTACCTACTAATTCTATAATTATTTTTGTTTTATTAAATCCTACATTATTTAAGTATTTTTTTTATAATTTTTATTTACGTTCCTCTTATAATTTATTTGTTTTGTGCCACCTACGAATACTTAAACTGTCCTCTACCCAAAGGTTATCTGGAAGAGATAACACCGATTTCTGTACAACATCATTAATTTTAATTTGTTTTTAGGGTTCCGTACACAAAGGGTAAAAAAACGGGACCCTATTACTAAGACTCCACTATCCGTCCGTCCGTCCGTCCGTCTGTCACCAGGCTGTATCTCATGTACCGTGATAGTTAGACAGTTAAAATTTTCACAGAAGATGTATTTCTGTTGATATACTTAAGGGGGGCTCCTATACAACAAACGTGATTTTTAGCTGCTTTTATAGATAATGGTAGGGAACCCTTCGTGCGCGACTCGCACTCGACCATTTTTTTTACTCTGTATTTATGTGCAATAAAGTTTGTTTCATTCATTCGTATAATTTCCACACATACAATTAATTTAAAAAAAAAACATTAGTACTATTCCGTGTTTTGTGACAATACATATATTAAGCGACCATTATAAGCGTAACAGCACTATAACTACACTATAACACTATTGGAGCGATTAAGTTAATCGGGTATTTATTAGTCCGCAGCAAATATTCAGCACGTATGAAGTTTAGGGTGTACATTTCATTTACAGGCGGCTTGCTAAAGAAGCTCACCGAAGTGTGAACTCCACACTGAACGAGGCTTTACATTACAGACCTCGTGTGTTTCTGAAGGTTTTACGATATTTTTTATCATATCATATCACGAGCAAATTTTGCTAGTTAGTTTTTTAAGTATTTCAATGTTTCGTTTAAAAAAATAGCTTGAAGAAGCTGTTAAAATGCTATTTCGTTTATAGATTTTAAGATAATTTTGATAATATAAATGAGCCAACCCAATATTCTTTTTAATTTATTCTATTGTATCATCATGTCAGCCTATTATGGTACACTGCTGGACATAATCCTCCTCCATGGTGTACAATTTCGCCTGGTTTGTGATTCCATATCCAGCCATCACCACGGCCTCTTTTAGCAGAAACGCTATCTACAACTCTCAGATATAGTCTACAAACAATAAATAGCGTTTTAAAAATAGCTTACAACTATTTCTTAATAATTGGTTTGTAATATTTTTGAAATGTCTTTTGTACAAAGATGCAATAAAATATATCTTTTTCATCCCATCTATTCGAAAAACGTTGATTGGTTCGCCATTAGACGGGAGCAATTTCATTTCTAATAAAAAAAATCGAATTGCGTCCTTGTTCTCCATTATTTTTAACAATAAGTACCTTGTTCATTAAATATAACATTTCAAAATGTTTCAAATGTTAATAAATATTAATAAACTCTTTTACTTTAAACATAAGATAATTATACCTTTTTTTTATATATATTTTTTTTTCATGACTTGTGTCTAAAAGTGCCTTTTATTTTATTTTTTTCATAGATGGGGGTGAAAAGTGGAGTGTACCAATCGATCACAAAATATCTTTAGTTCGGGCTCGGGATCCAGTATACGTTATAATGGATCCCTCAGTACACCCAGGATTTTACTTTAGAACTCTTCGCTACTTTTTGGATTCAATATTGCGCCTTTGTAATAAAATACTAATTTGCTCCCTTGTAATACAATCTATTATTTATAGTTGCGAACGAGAAATATTAATATTAATTGTAAAGTTGATTAAAATAATTTCTAAATTTTCGGTTAAATTATCGCGTCTCCCGACCAGCGTACATTTTTTGGGTCTGGTTAGGAAGCTTATTTCGAAAAGTCTGTCATCTTTTTACATTGGCCGTTAATGTATAAAAAGTCCAAATATTTATCCATAATAATGCAAACAATGTTAGTAAAAATTTGGACACGGTTTTGTAGGATTGTGCATACTGTTTTCCTCTTTAATTATTCTGAATAATGTTCAGTAGGGAGAATGTGACAAAATTTGTTTTTTTCTACTACCTTCAATTAAAAGTTGTATTACATTCCTGCTCGAAATCAGTTTCAAAAATCGACCTTTTTTAGACCCTGGTGCGAAATGACCATAGATTTTATTTCGTAATCCGTCCTATAGACTGCGCAATAGATCCACAATATTTATTGGCCACACTTTAGAAATAGACAAAGCGAATTTTCGGTCTTTTTTCACATTCTATCAATGTCCACCATTTTATTTGTTAATGCTTATAAAACAAGTTAGCAAGAGACAAAAGACCTTCGCTTTACTTCGTTTCTTTTTTTATAGCTGGCTACAAGTGCGCTGCCTAGTTCTCTATGTCAATGGAAATAACTTGCGAAATATTGGTTGAAATTTTATTTCGTACTCATTCAGGACAGTATCATTTTGACAGTCGCAGTGCCGCGGTGTAAGGTCAGTAAAAGAAGTACAAATACTAATTTTCCGACACTTGTAACAAATCTTTTTGACCCTTAAATTAAGTAAAGACGCCCTTACTTTCTATGAAGAGTTTAATTCGTAAAGTTTTTTAAAACTAATGTAAAAGAGATGTATTAGATTATTTACAAATGTGGATTACATATACAAGTGCTTTTTTAACAATTTAATAAATGATATATTATATTAGTTAGTTACTCGTAAAATATCTGTAAAATAATTTGTTTTTAAAATATAAAAATATATTCGAGATTTTCAAATACCAGAATTGTTTGTTAATGCCCCAATTGGCAGGACACTTAAACGGAATCTTAGGGTTGGAGTTCAAGTCCTGACTAAAGATTGTTTGTGATTGTTATTTTAGGAATAAAAATAATCCAAGTGGAAAAGAAGAAAGACATTTAAAATTCCAAAGGTAGCCAGGTTTAATTGGAACAATCACTTATGCCTTAATGACGCTCCCCTGACAAACCTGGCTCAGAACAAATTATTGCAGGTCACGTCGAAAATAAAGATAAGCTATCTGAAATTTTATAAACGGTCACAGAAATGAACGGGTTGGTTCATATTTTCTTTCTCATGATTTCATATTGTTGAGCAACTATCACCGTCAAGAAAGATTTCAGCTTTATACAAAAACTTGTCAGTTCTCAGAACAAAAAAAAAAACTTGCTTTTCTTAAAACATTAGAATCATATAAAAATTCAATCTAACCAAAAATTGTACTTAAAAGTAAAAAATATTTTTTCATAATGAATATAAATTTTTTTATATCCGAATATTTAACGTGCTAGAGTTTTAGTGGATATTAATTTGAGAGTTTATCAAGGGATTGTATGTAAGTGCGCGCGCTTTGCTTTTCTTGTAGTCGTCCGTGGATATCAATTTTTGTATATTCATTTTGAAAAAATATTTTTGTCTTTTAAGTACAATTTCTGGTTAGATTAAATTTTTATTTGATTCTAATGTTTTAAGAAAAGCAAGTTTTTAAAAAAATTCTTTTTTTACTTTTGTTTATTTTATACTTTTTAGTGATAATTTAATTGAATTTTTATAGTTTATTGCCCAAGTTTCATTAGTTGGGTGATAAGAACTTGGAGAACGATATTATGTTCAATATAAATTAGTAATTAAATTTGATGTGATAAAATCTAAATGAACATCAAGTTCGTGATCTGCGACCCTCAAAACCCCCGGATACCTATTTTGAAAATTTTTCAATTTTTCACCTCCACCTCTAGGTTGTACCCCTGGTACAACTCTGGGAGGGGGTTGTTGGTCAAAGTAACTGGGGAATATTGTATTGTCATCCGAGCTTAGTAAGTATGCAAAATTTCATCAAAGGGTGATAACAGAAAGTATGTGTAATTAAGCTTGCAAGATTCCACCACAAGATGGAAGGAAAAAAAACGAAAAAGGAAACATTGTAAGTTAAAACAATCACTTATCGAGTCGGATCCGCGCACCCTGGGATTCGTACCACCATTTACGTAATTTACTAACACAAACAAAAAAAAACAAGAACTGTACTGGTCACCCGTCCAATGACTGTCCAAGCCCAATGTTGCTGAACTTTGTATATGATTTCCAACAAACACTATGTTTTTGTTGAAATTTAAAATCACTATGTTAAAATCAGGTTTCTTTCTACCTATTTCTTATATAACCTATGATTAAATTGTTTTTTTTCATATTGGCTTTTTTTTATTATTAAAAAAAGATATGGACATTGTCAAGTCCAAGATTTTTATTTTTTTAATATCCCTAGTTGTATATATTACTACGAGTATCAGATCATATGGTATCCTACGTTTCCACAAGAAATAATTGCCCCCAATGCCTGCCAAAACAGAATGAATGCAGCTGGCAGAAAGTACATATATAAAAGAGGGAATGAATCCTTTTATCGCTTTATAGCGAGGATTAATATTAAACGGTAATCCAGAGGTAGGTAACAAAGTGATGAGTGAGCGAGGATATTTTGGAACAGTAACGTATTTCACTGAAATAAACTGCGTTTCTCTTATTTAGAAGTAGTTATTTTGGGAGACTTTAACGCCCACCATCGTGAGTGGCTCAGTTCTCGAACCAATAACTATGCAGGGATATCTGCTCATGAATTTGCTCTGACCTATGGATTCTCTCAGCTGGTACTTTCTCCAACGAGAATACCAGATATAGAGGACCATACAAGCTCCTTACTGGACCTTCTGCTGACTACACGTCCGGATGGATACTCCGTCTCAGTGGATGCGCCTCTTGGCTCCTCGGACCACTGTCTCATCCGGACTCGATTGTCATGCACACAACCCGATCCTTCTGGGCCAACTAATTGGCGTCGTGTGTGGCATTATAAGTCGGCAGACTGGGATGGATTGCGAGAATTTTATGCATCGTACCCGTGGAGGCAGATCTGCTATAGCTCAGAAGATCCTGACGTCTGCGCAGCCGCAGTCACTGAGACAATCCTCGCTGGTATGGAATGTTTCATTCCTAACCTGCGAGTAGCTGCCGGCGTCAAAAAACGACCGTGGTTTAATAGGCCTTGCAGAGAAGCTAAAATTCTTAAGCAAACTGCGTATGAGGCTTGGACCACGGCTCGTAATAATAAGGATCCGAATATTTCTGAGTTAAAACGCAAATTAAATGCTGCCTCGAGGTTCAGTAAGAAAGCAACTGCCAGAGCAAAATTCCAATTCATCGGCAAAATAGGTGGGCGACTTGCGAGCTATCCTTCTGGGAGTCGTGCTTTCTGGTCGCTTGCTAAAGCTGCCGAGGGGAACTTCTGCCAGTCGTCATTACCCCCACTGCGAAAGACCGATGGTGACTTGGCCCACAGTGCAAAAGAGAAAGCCGATCTATTGGGCAGTCTCTTTGCCTCTAACTCGAATGTGAACGACGAAGGCGCTGTACCACCTACTTTACCGTGGTGCGGTAAGACCATGCCGGAAATCACTATAACACAGCGCGAGGTCCGGCGGGCGTTGCTTTCCCTAGACGTTCATAAGTCGAGTGGGCCAGACGGCATACCAGCAGTGGTGCTTAAGCAGTGTGCTCCTGAGTTATGTCCTGTACTCACGCGCCTCTTCACGCTTTCCTACCACACTAGGCAATTTCCGTCTTCATGGAAGACTGCAAATGTGCACCCGGTGCCCAAAAAGGGCGATAGATCAGATCCATCGAATTACAGGCCTATCGCTATAACCTCTCTCCTCTCCAAGGTGATGGAGCGTGTGATCAACACACAGCTTTTGAGATACCTAGAAAAACACGACCTGATCAGTGACCGTCAATATGGCTTTCGCCACGGTCGCTTAACTGGTGACCTTCTAGTGTATCTCACACACCGATGGGCACTAGCCATTGAGAGTCAGGGGGAGGCATTGGCATGTAGCCTAGACATAGCGAAGGCGTTCGATCGGGTCTGGCACCGGGGTCTTCTATCGAAGTTGCCTTCTTACGGAGTGCCCGAGGGTTTGTGCAAATGGGTGGCTAGCTTTTTGTCCGGCAGAAGCATACGAGCCGTAGTTGACGGTAGTTGCTCTGATAGCATGGACATTAATTGTGTAAACGTTGTGGAGGAAAAGCGTGAAGAACTTGTGTCTCAAATCGAGATCGGTCTGTCCAAGGTCTCTGACTGGGGGCGGGAAAACTTGGTCCGATTCAACCCTTCAAAGACACAAGTCTGCGCGTTCACCGCTAAGAAAACCCCATTCACTGTAGTCCCACAATTCCAGAACACTCCCCTCTCCATCTCCAAGAGCATTGGGATCCTTGGCGTTGACATCTCCAGCGATGTTCAGTTCCGAGATCATTTGCTAGGCAAGGTAAAGCTGGCGTCCAAAAAACTTGGTGTACTCAACAGAGCGAAGCAGTACTTCACGTCGGGGCAAAGGTTGCTACTTTACAAGTCGCAAGTCCGGCCCCATATGGAGTACTGCTGCCATCTCTGGGCGGGTGCACCCGGATACCAGCTTGGCCCTTTTGACTCGGTTCAACGACGGGCTGTGAGAATTGTCGACGATCCCAAACTCACTTGCGGTATCGAACCCTTAAGTCTGAGGAGAGACTTTGCCTCCCTGTGTGTGTTCTACCGCTTGTACAATGGATTGTGTTCTGAGGAATTGTTCGAAATGATGCCCACGGCTACTTTCTACCATCGCACCGCTCGCCATCGACAGGGAATTCATTCTGACACTTTGGAACCAAAATGGTCGCGAACAGTGCGGTTTCAGAGAAACTTCCTCCCGCGAACCCTTGGGTTGTGGAATGAGCTCCCTGCCAAGGTTTTCTCTAAGGACTACAGTATGGGGTTCTTCAAAAAAGAAGTTATTAGATTTCTGAAGGGTCGGCAACGCGCGAGTGATGCCCCTGGTGTTACAAGCGTCCATAGGCTACGGTGACCGCTTACCATCAGGCGGACCGTAGGCTTGTTTGCCACCTTAGTGGTATAAAAAAAAAAAAAAAAAAAAAAAAAAAAAAAAAAAAAAAAAAAAAAAAATTTACCAAAACATAGAGGCGTTTATTGATGCATAGGTAACTAACCCCGATTGAGCTTAGTTGGTTGGCAATTTTGTTTTTAACCTTACTGCTAATACCAAAATGTAAAAATAAAACCTTTTTTATTTCTAATACCATGTTTTTCTGCGAAAGTCGTATTTGCTTAAATAAAGGTAGTATTTTTCATAATATAAACATTTGTGTTTGTCTTGAGTCTGGGTGAATTTATTTATGATATGTATGTATTTATAAAAAAAAAGTAATATTTATGAATTTGTATTCATTGTTTGGTACACATAACTCAAGCTTTGCTTGCTTTGGGGCGTCCGGCCCTGTGTGTAATGTCCAAAAATATTTATTACTATTTTACTAAATTTTTCACAGTTATTTACTAAACGCAAAGCTGCTTGTTCCTACCCAATTTCTTTAAAAATGTTCGTAAAAAAAAAAAATCAAGTGCATAATTACTTTCAAGGAACGTCAATTCAAATCCCGTGTTTATTGGATCAGGAAACGTATTGATGTAATGGATGCGGCATCACGCCGGAGGGAAGAAAAACAGGAGCCGGAGAGATAGTCTAAATGCTAATATACCTACGTCAACCTTTAAGGATTAAACCTGTTAAGAGAGGCCCTTAGCAAACATACACCTCTGTCATAAATCCAGAGACATTGTTAAAGGGAGACTTAATATTATTCGTTACACAAAACTAGTTAAATCTCCAATCCCCCGCCATTTTTGACTCCCTTGCAGCCTAGTTAGTAATGTGGTCGGCTGCTGTGCAGAGGGTGTGAGTTCGATTCCCGCACTGGACAAACATTTATGTGATAAACATTTGTGTTTGTCTTGAATCTGAGTGTAGCATGTATGATATGCTTGTATTTACAAAACAAGGAACATATATGTATTTGTTTTTATAAGACAAGCTTTGCTTACTTTAAGGCCAGACTTCGCTATGTGTAATGTCTAAAAATATTTGTTTATAATTATTTACGATAAGAAGTTGCTGTGCTCTTAGATTCAATATTTTTTTAATAATTATTATTAATAACCTAATTCTACTCATAAGTTTAAACCATAAGGAAGTATTTATAACGACGCTAACTCCACTCAAATCCGATCCATCCATAATGGAGCCCTGTCATCACTACTATCAACTAAGTTCCTACACAGAGTACAAAAAGTCACAACTTTTTCAGCGACGATAGCGACGAATTATATAGATAGTTTATCAGCCAAGAAAGTTAGCGAAAAAAGGGGAGTTTATTCTGAAGTTATCCTTATTTATTATTTATTGGTTTGAAATTGACTTTCGTACAAGTTCAGCGTTTGTTTTATGATTTGTTTAACTTTTTATTTGATTTCAACTGTCCATTAGTATCGAGAGGTCTCTGTCAGTGTATTTACTTGCACCTGGTAATCACTTAACGTCAGGGCATGACGGGGGAGGAATCTTCACGTATATTTTCGACAAGCCTATGGAGTGAGTGTTTACACCCTAAACGTAGTAAGTACTACGCGCAGAAGCAAAGCAATATGAAATTTACACTGAAACTTTTAGGTACATTTTCGCACGCAGCGGTCGGTGAAAGAGAAGGCTATTAATGCGATAGATATGAATTATTTTTCGAAAGGAAGTGATTTCTTTAAGTTGTGTTAGAAGAAGCGAAACCAGGGATACTGTAGATTTTTGTGGTTCAGCTTCCATCGAAGACGTTGTTGCAAACTACAAAGTTCGTTCAATGAAGTTCTTATTATTTGTTAAACTAACAGAAATAACTACAGAAAGAACTTTCAGATATGAAATTAAATTAAATTAATGAATATCCCTGTATACATTACACACAGTCAGTGCTAGTCACGCCGCTTAGTAAAATATATTCCTTCCTTCCTTTCCTTCCTTTAGGTTGTGTTTTCCTCAGGGTCCTTTAAAAGTTGCAGGCGGATCAACCACCACGAGGTTTCAGATAATTTATTTCCAAGGGCCCGTGAGCGCTTATTTCAATTCAAGATATATAATCTAACGTTGAAACACCGTAATGACGAGCTCGCCTTTTCTGTCGGATAGAAAATTATGGTAAAAAGTAATCTCAATTACTATATTAACGGACTTTGTTCAGGGACATTTTCAGCTAGGTACAGCAAAACCATTAATGAAAGTAGAAGTGGGAACTAAAATTATACCAGCCTTAATAATTATATTGCCCACTAAATAACTAGGCCTGCCAAGAGATACGGTAATTACTATGTGTAATCCATGTCCATCCTTAGCGGCGTCAGTAGGGTTTTTCTATTTTTGCTGGTTAGCTAGTAGGTGAGCGCTGATTACATTGTAAGGAGGCGCCCTGTCAACCTACTTTCAGGTCGCAAGTCCTGAACGCTTAGCTACCTAGTTCCCACTCTACAAAACGAATGGATTTAGCATTCGTATGGATTTTACTTTCAAATATGGAAGTCGCATTTGTGTAGGGATGACAGAAAAATCATATAACTCTTTAGTACTTGTGTCTTTTAGTTCTTAAAACCGAGTATTTGCTTTGTTTTGTACTGACTTTAGAACTGGTAAATACTCAAAGTGGGCTATTTCTGATAGTAGATTTAGCTATGTTTATTTTCTTTTATGCTTATTTTGTATACTATTATTTGTTATATTACTCTGACGTACCTCCAAAAGAACTGGGGTTACTACTTATTTCACACAGCGGTTTTTGGGTCCTACCACTTTTGACGATCACGCTTGGCCAAATAAAATAATGATCTAGATCAATATTTATGTAGATTTATTTTCTCTCTCACGCTTGAATGATAGTGTGGATGCTTCAGAGGTTGCCAAGAACATTTTATTATCTCATTAATATAGTTATATTTTTGATTCAATTATGAGTGCAGGGCGTCACAGGTAGCACCCTGGATGGTCTAGGGTCACAAATCAGGCCGGCAGATGGCGCTGCAGTCGGTATCATGCAGGACAACGTCTGCTCGGTCAGCTAGATGTATATGACATTATATAATATTTTTATCTACTCTCATATCGTAAAATTCGAATTATAAACTTGACAACAAGCTTATATTAACAGACTATACAAACATAATGTTATAATACACTCAATACGATACAGGACAAAAATCAAATCAAAAATCAGATAGCATAATTTTATTTTTTTGGCGGGAGCCCGCTAAAGCGCATGCGCTGTGATGTGCACGATTTTGGCGCCATTCATTCATTTTTTTGCTAAAAAATGTCCGATAGTAGTAAATGTGTAGAAACATTGACTCCCCCCTATAGATGTAGCCACGGAAATGACTCAAATAAAAATATATGATAAATCACGCTATCACGACTTTATGGCATGGAAAAAGCAAAAAAAAAAGGCTACATCGTTTTCGGAAACTACTTCTTACTCTTTGATCTTTTATTTGAATCCTACTGTATGAGAGTAGATAAAGTAGTGTATGAAACTGCACATAAGTAAGTATTAAAATACTCGTGTGATTATATTAAAAATTAACACACACTCGTGTTTCAAACCCCTTATTATGCAACAGTTTCATTTACTACTATTAGTACATTGTTAGTATTACAGAAATTAGCTTTCTGGCCTATATCGCCCTCTTAAAACCCAAAGAAGTACACTAAATATTAAATCTAAATCTACTCAAAGGTTTTTCTGATTTTTCTACTATTCACATGATATCAATTTTCTGAAAGATCCAGAACATTTCACAAACATATATTATTCATGCATTTGGCAGATGATAAAGTACCTACTATTATAAAGTGAAAACGTAAGAGCGCGCTCAACTGATATTGTACAAAGGATAAAATATCGATATTGGATAGATCAGATGGTACTATAGGAATCCCGAATGAAATAAGGTATACAATCTGTTTGTGCAAGTTTATGTCAAAAGCAGGTGGGTTTTTATTGCTTGTGAATGTATGCATGCATAAGTGTTCATAAACTAACATGTGTTTATTTAAGGTAGGCAGGGTGGATAAATCTTTAATAAACGAAGAAAAGGAAAATTATTTAACTGTTTAGTTAAACTTAAAAAACTTTAATAGTATAATTTCCGGTCAAATTTAATTTCCGTTAACTTTAGTCCGTTACATTGATTGTTGTCGTCATTTGGTTTGTTTAAATTGTGCGTGCCACACCGGCGTGGTACGTGCGTCGTGTCGAACAGCGAACTAATTAAGACCAAATACAAGTGGTGTTAACAGTTACGCTAGTGTTGTAAAGAGTCCGTACTTTTCACCCCTTTCAACCCCTGGTGCATTGTTGTTCCCTTTTAACTAATACATGTATAAGTATAAAATAACATGAGTTTATTTAAGATGCAACCAGAGTTAGGCCCAAAACCATTAGTAGTAGTAGTAAATTCTTTATTGCACAAGAAAATAATTACAGATAGTAAATACATGTGATTGGTAGAGTACAATTGAGGCGGTCTTATCGCTATTTCTTCCAGACAACGGTAGAGGAAATGTAGTAGAATAAGATTTAAGAGTAGGTGCAACTTGGAACTAGAAAAAAAATATAAATATAAATAAAAACAAACAAGTGTGTTATTATAATAATATATATAAATAAGACATAATACACGTTACTACATATTAAATATAGTATGAAAAAATATATTTACATATACTTACATAATACCTACTACATAGACGTACACAAAATAAATAAAATAACATGTCTTATTTGTAAAATAATAATTATTAATGTGATCGATAGTAATTTTTAACCTGCGTTTTGAAGCAGTGTAAGCTTTGGGCTTGTCTGATATTGAGCGGTAAAGCATTCCATAGTTTTATAGATTTAACGGTAAAGGATCGTTATAAAACTGAGAGGAATGTGAAGGAATCTTTAGAAGTAAATTTGTAGAAGATCTAAGATATTTTATAGAAGAGCCAAGGAATTCAAAGCAATGTTTAAGATAAGTTGGTGATGAAGTTATGAACAGAACGGAATAAAGAAGAGAAAGAAGGTGTGTATTCCGGCGTTGGCGAATGGAGAGCCACTTGAGCTTAGAACGATACTCAGATATATGATCAAATTTGCGTAAACCAAATATGAACCGTATAGATAAATTTTGAAGGCGCTCAAGTTTGTTTAACTACTCTTCAGTAAGATAAGGAAAGCATACGTCGCCATAGTCAAGAACCGAGAGAAGTTATGACTGTGCAAGCGCAATTTTGGTAGGAATTAGCAGAAAGTTCTGAAGTCTTTTCAAAGATTTTATAGAGGCGAACAGTTTTCTGCTTATTTCCTTCAGCTGATAATGCCAGGATAATGTGCGATCGATGTAAATGCCTAGGTTTTTCACACATTCGCTAAAAGGAACACAGATATTATTACATATGATGGAGGGTAACTGTTTCCAATCAATTTTATTAACGAGTTTTGAGCTTCCTACTATGATAGTCTGTGTTTTACTCAGGTTTATTTTTAAACTGTGTGATTCACTCCAGGCTACAATCTGTGCAATATCTGCATTAATAGTGTTTACTGCTAGGTTAAGATTTTCAAAGGAGGATTGCGAGTAGATTTGTATGTAGATCGTCTGCATACATATGGTAAAGAGAAGAAATTTGAGATGTAATAGAATTCATGAAAATAGTTAAGAGAAGTGGAGACAACCCGCCACCTTGTGGGACACCGGCAGAAGTATCGCACCAGAAAGATGTATAATCATCAACTTGAATGCGTTGCCGACGTCCACACAAGTAAGTGTGAAACCAGTCAATTTCCGTTTGAGGTATGTTAAGAGAGCGTAAGCATGCTAACAGTATGTAAATATTAACAGTATTAAAAGCATTGCTAAAATCAAGTAATGCGATAACTGTCAGCTGCTTGTTCTCCATCCCCAATCGAATGTCATCAGTTATTTTAACTAGCGAAATAGCCGTACTATGGACGGAAGCCGAATTGATATGGGTCAAGTAAGTCGTTTTGGTTCAGAAAACTGCTGATTTGTTTCTGAACAACCCGCTTTAAAACTTTGGATAAGAAAGGAAGAATGGAAATGGGTCTATAGTGAGAAAAGGAGGAAGGATTTGTCTTTTTTGGCAGAGGTATAATTTGAGCTTCTTTCCACACTTTTGAAAATTTTCCATTTATAATAGAATAATTTATGATATGATATGGGTTATGACAGGAACGATAATATCAAGAATGGATAAGATCATATTACGGCTAATGCAGTCATTACTGACCGCATTCGATGGAACTGAAAGAATGCTCTTCTTAACATCACAATCGTCAATTCGACTAAAAGTGAAAGAGGAGGAGGTCAGAGTTGAACTAATAGAAAGAGAGTTCAAAGTATTAATCTTTGTGTTACTATCAAAAGTAATTGGAGAAGAGAAATGTTGATTTAGAGAATCGAAATTCATGTCGCTTCGATAAGTAATTGCAGTAGACTTGCCAACCCCTAATGACCTTAGAAATTTCCAGACTTTAGCTGGATCTCCGTTTTCGACGGATTTGTGGATTTGGCGTCGTTGTGCGTCTCTACACATAGTATTGCAGCGATTCCTAAGAAGTTTGTACTTTTCTCGGTTTTTGTTAGAAGGATCAGTTTTAAATTTTGAGTTAGCACTATATTTTTTCTTCAGAAGATCTTTTATATCCTTTGTAAGCCAAGGTGCGGGAAGGTGTTTGTTTCACTTTTATCTGCCGTATTGGTGCATGTACATCATTTACTGGGTGATAAAGGAATTGAACAAATTTACTTTGTCATCAATATTTGAGGCATCATTTACGGTCTTCCAGTTTATATTCTGTGCATCTTTGCGCAGATTTTTCACGTCAATACCTTTAAAATTGCGCTGCAGAAGTATTTTCGCCTTAACCTTTGCAGGTCTAACTTTATAAGATAAATATATCAAATCATGATATGAGAAGGCGTCAGCAGCGCACTGACCATGTTTGATTATATGATTTGGAGAAGACACAATTATTAAGTCTAGAAGCGAGGGAGTAGAATCTGGAAAATAATGTGTGGCATTAAGAGGAGGCATATTCAGGTTACAAGCATCAATGATTGCCCTGAGTTTTTGAGCCTAACCTACTATCACTTTTTAGTAAACATGTATTAAAATCGCCCATTAGAATACTATGCTTATAAAGTGGTATTAATTTTTCAAGTAGATTTTCAAAAGAAGTAAAATAATTTATATGCATTGAGGGACTATAAAATACTCCAAGAAGAACTTGGGTGTGTGAAAGCAGTATTTCAATAACTAGGTGCTTAGCGGCATCAGGCTGCGGAGGTTGTGCAGACATACTCAAAATTTTAAAAGGAATATTGAATCGTAAATAGATTGCTACACCACCAGTTACTCTATCTGTAGTATCGTTTCTAATGAGCTGAAAACCTGGTAGAGGAAGCATTGTAGAAGGGATACAGGGCTTTAGCCATGATTCTGAAAAAAGTATGGGGTGGATATTACTGTTTTCGAATGATGAAAGTAAGTCAGTATAGTGTGCCGGAATACTTTGAGCATTTATATGGACAATATTGAAATTTTTCACAGAGTCTGAGAAAGCAGAATTAAGTGTTGCGCTGAGGGACTCTGAAATACTTTGGAAACTTCCGTCACTGTTCAGTTCATCAGTAGAAGAGATAAGAGAAAAAAAGTAATCATTACTATTTGTACTATTATCAAGGCAAGACATGTAACTAGTGTATTTATATAATATATACTTATAAATATTTGGATTATATACCTAATATATAATTATAAAGTTTTAAAACAAATAATTTATTCTCTACCTGCCAGCAGCCTGGAAAAATTATGAAACATGCTTATGTGCATTTAAAAATGCATAAAGCTAATAACACTAATAGTAAAAGAAAATATTGTACACAGAGAAACAGAACAACAAAAAACAAAGAAGCTATAAAACAATTTTAAACTACTAAGGTTCGGTCCACTTGATGTCACCACGGCATGGACGCTTGCAACACTGGGGCATTACTTCAAGTTGCCAATCCTTTACAAATCTAATCACTTAATTCTTAAAGTGAATATGGTAGTCCCTAGAGAAAACCTTGGCAGGGAGCTCATTCCACAACCTAAGCATTCGTGGGAGGATGCTCCTCTGAAACCACCACATTTACGATGGTCACGCACCATTTAAATTCCAGGATGTGAGGGTAAATTCCCTACCATTGCCGAGTCATGTGGTGTACAGCCCACAAGTAAAAAACGGAATGCAAAGTCTCTCCTCTGACTTAAGGGGACGACAGCTAGTAACCTTGCTCAATAAAAAAGCAAGCTAAGACCGTTTTAAACGTGTTTACTTAAAGTTGAACTTTGCATATGACGTTTTATGTTACTTACTAATGAGCTGCAACGAGTTTTGTTTATGATTTTAATTAATTAAAAAAACACAGCTTTATATAGAAATTCCAGCCGATTTTTCTTGCGTTGAAAATCTATTTGAAATTTATTTTACTAACTTCTGTAATTTTATACGTTTGTAGTATATGCCGCTAGTCTTGTTGGAATAACAGTGTTGTTTACTAAAAATAAGTAAAATTCAATGGACTGCAAATAAAGTAAAAACACGCTTACAATCAGCGTTTAATTACACCGATACGAGTTGGTCCTGATTAAGCTCTGTGATGCTTTTTTTTCTGATCTGACAATGCAGTTGGCTGTTGCAGCCATTACTGCTTCACCGGACTTTTTGGAGCGAGACTCTGAAGGAGCCTCAGCCCATATAGCGCCCAACGCTCAAGGGCTCCCCTAAGGAGGGAGCCTCGGCTTGGGTTGTCGTTCTCGGGGGTGTCCGTTCGATCGTCATCTGGGGCCGTTAGTACGTGTCGATGAGAGACGAGACGGTCTGGCAACTGAAAGTTGTACAGTTTATAAATTAAACCGTTGTGCCAGTCTTTGTCGAAGGCTTTCGCTACATTGAAGAAAACAACGCCCGTGTGGCGGGGCTTACCTAATACTGGTTGAAAGCCAGTGAGAATATGTTCCGTGATGCAGAGGACTTGATGGACGCATGAGTGTTTGGCACGGAAGCCGAACTGCTAGTCTATTAAAATGCCTCTGGAGACTATAGCGTTCCGTAGGCGAGCGAGGAGGAGACGTTCGTAGAGTTTACCAAGGGCGTTTAGTAAACTTATAGGACGGTAGGATGATGGCTCAGTACGAGCTTTGCCTGGCTTGTGGATGCCTATAACAATTGCATCTTTCCATTGAGAAGGAAATGTGCACTTTTCGATAGCAGCGGTCTGCTAAAATCGAGAAGGCAGAGAAGGGGAAGAGTGAGGCGCTTTAGGATATCGTTAGAGATAACGTCCGCACCGGGGGCTTTACGGGGGCGTAGTGCTTTGATGACCTGTTTGACTTCGTCGACAGTGACTGGGGGCAGGGGATCTTGTGGAGGCAGAGAAGTTCCGCGCTTCACTTCGCCGTCTACCTCGTGCACGTGGTCGGGATCGAACGGCTATGTGCTTAAGGCACATTGGACTTGGAGGCTAGATGCTAGGCAATCCGCTTTTTCGTCGTCATGGAACGCGGGAACGTTGTTGGGACGAGTTAACGGAGGGAGAGAGTTGGCGGTGTCTGATTTTAAAGCTCTGGCTAAGTGCCAATAAGCTTGGTGAGAAGGAGAAATGTTCTCCATCAGATCACCGAAACGTTGGGCGCGAAGCTCAGCTACAGCGGTTCTTACACGGCGGTGTAAGTCGTTGAAGCGAACTTTATTTTCGATAGTGGGAGCGCGATCGCGTCTGCGGCGGGCCGCGTTACGCTCAGTCATTAGCGACCTGATGTGCTGAGGCAGGATTAGGTGGTGATAATCACCAAACGGCACTTGTCTTGAGCATTCGCCAACGGTGGCGGTCAGGTGGCTAGTGAGTGAGTCGATAGCTAAATAAAATTTAAATTTTAGTATCATCTGTTACAAACTGTCAAGCTTTCTGGGGCCTGATTCTCGTGCGGATAGAGATAATCTCGAATTCGAGATATGTTTATTTGATTTAATCATGGCTTGTTAATCGCGGTAACTGTTTTAGTTGATAGATCGACTAGTTTGAACTAGATATGTTGAAAAAACATGGGAGATATCATTTGCAAATAGTTTTTCGTATTCTTAAAATCTCTTTACAGCCATATGTCGCAGCCATGTTTTTTTGACTACCCTAGTTCAAACTAGTCGATTTATCGACTAAAAGAGTTACCGCGATTAGCAAGCCATGATTAAATTAAATAAACATATCTCGAATTCAAGATTTTCTCTATCCGCACAAGAATCAGGCCCCAGAACGCTTGACAGTTTGTAACAGATGATACTAAAATTTTAATTTATTTGCCACCAATGCTTAACGAACGGATGACAGGGGACAAAATAAACGAATACATTAATTCTTTGCCCTTAATTAAACGAACACCTCAGTTACAGTGAATTCAATAAAAGAATCGTAGTTTTTATGTATTAGTTTTACTATCAACATCACTTTTATTGCTGATGCTGGTATCGTTTTTAAATACACCCTTTGCTACACAACTAGTTGCAAATAACAATAAACATTGATGTGTTTCCAATGTTCCCTTCCTCATTTTATTTTATGTCAGCATATAAAACGTTTATTTTATTGATTCATTATTTCAAAGTGGATCGTGCTCAAACTTTAATTACATTCACTTAAAATATCTTATTTAAGTTGATTGTGTAGGTATTTGTTTTATAATGCAGTTTCATTATAAATTATGATTAGATACATTTAAATAGTATGTAAAAAATGTAACGTTCAATAAGGTACTTACTTACCCTTTCGGTGTTACTTTACCCGCGGTTTTATCCGCCCCGAATTTGGTTATCGGTGTAGGATTTCAACGGCAACTTCTCAATTATACTAAAAAACCGACTCACACTTGACGTTTTCAAGTAGCCTATGTCCTTTTCCGGGACTCAAACTATCTACAAGCCAATTTTGCCCGCGGTTCCAGCAGCCCTAAATTCGGTTATCGATGTAGGATTTCATGGAAATTCTTCAATTATAGCAAAAAAGACCGACTTAAACTTGACGTTTCAAGTAGCTCAAACTATGTCTATGATATGATAAATTTGATACTATGACTATGATAAATTTCATCTTAATTGGTACGGCGTTTTAAGTGTGAGAATATAACAGAGAGACAGACGAAATTAGTATACTCACTTTGTTTATACATATACATCCAGTTTAAAATTACCTATTGAGTATTTTGTGCGGTAAGACCATGCCGGAAATCTCCATTACAAACCGGAAGATCTGGCGGGCGTTGCTTTCTCTAGACGTTCATAATTCGAGTGGGCCAGACCAGCAGTCGTGCTCCTGAGTGATGGCCTTTACTCACGCACCTTCTTGCGCTTTCCTATCACACTAGGTAATTTCTATCTTCATGATAGACTGTGAATGTGCACCCGGTACCCAAAAGGGGTGATAGATCAGATCCATCGAAATACAGGCTTATTGCTATTACCTCTTTCCTCTCAAAGGTGATGAACACACAGCTTCTAAAACACCTAGAAGAACACGACCTAGTGAGCGACCGTCAATATGGATTTTGCCACGATCGCTTAACTAGTGACCTTCTAGTGTATCTTACATAACGATGGGCACTAGCCATTGAGAGTCAGTGGGAGGCATTGGCATGTAGCCTGGACATAGTGAAGGTATTTGATCGCGTCTGGCACCGGGGTCTTCTGTCGAAGTTGCCATCTTATGGAGTGCTTGAGGGTTTGTACAAATAGGTGGCTAGCTTTTTGTCCGGCAGACGCATACGAGCCGTAGTTGACGGTAGTTGCTCTGATAGCATGGACATTAATGCTGGTGTCCCGCATGGCTCTGTGCTGTCTTCTACACTGTTCCTACAGCATATGAATGACATGTTGGACATTAACAACATACATTGCTATGCAGATGACAGTACTGGAGACGCTTATTACACGGGCCGTGGTCTCTCGTTCCGTTGTGGAGAAAAAGCGTGAAGAACTTGTGACTCAAATCGAGACTACTCGGTCCAAGGTCTCTGTCTGAGGACGGGAAAACTGGGTCCGATTCAACTCTACAAAGACACAAGTCTGCGCGTTCACCATTAGGAAAAAATGAATGGTCACTGTGGTTTCACAGTTCCAGAACGCTCCTCTTTCCATTTCCAAGATCATTGAGATTCATTTGCTAGACAAGGTGTAGCTGGCTTCTAAAAAACTTGGTGTACTCAACAGAGCGAAGCAGTACTTCACGTCGAGTTCGGCCCCATATGCAGTACTGCTGCCATCTCTGGGCGGGCGCACCCGGACACCAGCTTGGCCCTTTTGGTTCAACGACGTGCTGTAAGAATTATCGACGATCCCAAACTCACTTGCGGTATCAAGCCCTTCAGTCTGAGGAGAGACTTTGCCTCCCTGTGTATGTTCTACCGCTTGTATTGTACAATTATGTGTTCTGAAGAAGTGTTCGAAATAATGCCCACAGCTAGGTTCTTCCATCGCACCGCTCGCCATCGCGCAGGGAATTCATTTTCACACTATATATAGAACCGAAATGGTCGCGTACAGTGCGGTTTCAGAGAAACTTCCTCCCGCGAACGCTTGGGTTGTGGAATGAGCTGCCTGCCATGGTTTTCTCTAAGGATTACAGTATGGGGTTTATTATGAGAAATGTACAAAATTTGTACAAAACAATAATTAAGTACAAATATTTCGGCTACATACCAGACGAAACTGACCGAAACAGAAACCGAAATTTATTACGTATTACCGAAAATACTAATTATATAAAGAAGATGCTAGTAACATTTGTTTCTTATAAAACTATTTGATTGTAATAGATTAAAAATTTGATAGAAATTGTAATTTGCAGCTTTTTGGGATTATAGCTAAATATTTTTGTTCCTATGTTACTTAACAATTAAAGTGATTTTACTTACTAAATAACAATTTTTTGTTATACTTAATCAAACAATATGTGTCAACTTTCGTTTATGGCCGAAGCTCAAAGGTGAGCCGAATACTCGATTGAGATTTAGATTTCGGCTAAAAAATTTTCGGTCGAAGACAAGTAGGAAAAAAATCTTATAAACTATGCATGTGTGAGTAAGTAATTAAAATTGTATGTTTATATAGTACTAGCTTTTGCCAGCGGCTTCGCCCGCCCTAAATTTGGTTCTCGGCATAGGATTTTTACGGCAACTCCTCAATTATAAAAAAAGCACAGAAGGCAAAATATTTTTAAATAATACGTACCGCCCTTCCCCCTCATGACTGCCCGCCGGCCTCGCACATCATAAATGCGTGCGCCATACTTGATAATGATTTCGCTCCGAAGATATTCATTGAAATCGAATGATGAACAGGGCAATTTCGTTTTAAATTAAATGCTTGTGATAAATAACGTATTTATTTGTATAAAGATTAATATCATGTTTATAAAAACACCTTCAAAAATAATGCATTATTTAAGAACAAATATGGTTGGCATAAAAAAGGTTATAGTGAGCCAACCTTAAAATATAGACATATGCTGTCGCGGACTTTTTTTTAGAACTTTTATAGGGGAACAATTCTGTCATACATGATTTTTGCGAAATTCTAACCGTTTACGCAGCGCACGCAGCGGAAGCTCTCAAAAGGATAAAAAAAACCCGATTTTGAAACATTTTTCATTAGTGCTCCGCTCCTATTTGTGTTAGCGTTATGATATATAGCCTATAACCTTCCTCGATAAATGGGCTATCCAACACTGAAAGAATTTTTTAAATCCGACCAGTAGTTCCTGAGATTAGCGCGTTCAAACAAACAAAGTCTTCAGCTTTATATATTAGTATAGATATAGAGCATGGATATAGATATGAAAACAAAAAATATGTTTCTTGTATGGTGTAATAATTTGTAATAATTTCCATCTTTTTTAATAGCATTGATGTTAAAATTTCAGTATTCTACCTATTTATGGTTTCAGAAATAGTGACCCCGAAGAACCATAAAGTTTCAATTGGATCCACTAAGGGTAACTAGAAAAATCCTTGCCAAAAAATGTAATTTAGTTAGTATATAGCCCCTTATTAGGTAATACCCGGTAGTTGGACTAAACTTTGAAGCATTGCAATTTAAATGTACCACAATTAGCTTAGCTTAAACACAAATTCAAACATTAGTTATCATCCTCATCGATAACAATAAATTTGCTCCCAAATGTCGTAGCCTCAATGTCCATCCTATATCCGAGCTCGTAATGAGGTCAATAAACTAAAGGCAATGAAGTATACAAAAGCAAATGGCGTCGCTGTAGACAGGTCTATCTCTTCTTTAAAATAATCCTTCGTACGATTTAGTTTCATCGCTTTTCATGAAAAATGTAAATGCGTCCATCAATTTTGTGAAATGCGGCCTGCAAAGTAATGATCGGTTTGGGTCAGATATATTTTAGTAGCTTCTTTCTTGATTTATAGTTCACACGATAGTTGGTCTATTCTCTTTTATAAAGTCATGTAAAAACATGATTTCTTTTTTGAAGCTTTATCTTTAAGTATTTACAGGTACAAGTCTGGCTGATGACAATCCCGAGTACATCTTTTCTCCGGAAAAGGAAAACGGTAAAAAAGGAGTTGTATGTGACGTTCGTAACGTAATTTCCAGAGCAAAGATGTGGTTGGAATTTTCATCAGACAGACTTGTGCCTCGATAGCTCAATTGGTAGAGTTTAGTACTCATGTTTGCCGGTTCAATTCCTGGTCGAGGTTAATCTTTTAACTGCGCACTTACTATAAAAATGTTACATTGATGATAATGTAGCCATAGATATGACATTTATATTATATTTATATTTTTTCTAAGGTAAGAGAACCTTCAGGAAGCCATAAACGATAAAAAAGATTATGCTTATCTATGTATTGTATTTCTTAATTCTATGAAGATTTTGTGTGTTTGAAAAATTGATGTACTAGGAGTTTATAAGTCAAAACTAAAATAAAAAGCCAGGGATAAAATATACCCGTATTGCCAGTTCCTGACGAACTCTAAAAAGTAGGTCAGGATTGGGCATCAAGTAAGTCAGGATTGGGCATCAAGATTAAGCAAAAAAGATACCTTTAATTTTTTTATTCTGATTTAGGCAATCTCTCTTTTTTTATTTTTTACTTTACTCTTTAATACTTGTATTTTTCGATCCATTATTTGATGAAGGGTATCACTCAAAGGCATAAAAGAGTATAGAAATATGTTAATAAAAAGTGTCATGCAGACAAGAGTCAGGAATAATATCAGTTGTGTGTCAGGAGTCAGTAACAGGATTACGAGTTGTGTTGTATTACTGCCTTATTAAAATGTTCTTAATCACTTTCAATGTTTTAGGTTTGGACTATTTCAGCCTTTAACTATGTTGTTGTAAACGATTTAAGCAACACGGTCAAGAGTTTATTTGGATTTTTCACTTTTACAATTAACTCATATACAGTTATTAAGATTTTGTTATATAAAGATTCAAGAACACGAAATCGCAGATGAAATCTAACCATTGTTGCCAAGGGATTCAAGTTGAAATCAGGTTTGTTATATAAAAAAGAAAAATAAATAATAATATACGCATCTGTTAGACGACGTCTGCATTAAATATTGTGCTCATAAATATGTTTAGCAAATGATCAAAGCAATTTAAACTTTAAATCCGAAATAATTTAATTTCTTTTAGGTATTCCAAATGTATTTGATATTTTATTTCCACTCGCCCTAATTTCGGTTACCGGCATTCAACGGCAACTCCTAAGTTATAGAAAAAATCCGACTCACGCTTGACGTTTTTAAGTAGCCTGTGTCAAACTATATCCATGCCAAATTTCATATTATTCGGTACTGTAGTTTAAGCGTGAAGGTTACTTTCTTCCTTTCTTTATAATATTAGTATGAATGTCTCTTCTTATCAAAATTATTTTTTTTTTTTGCAGACGGATGGATCGGCTAAACAACACTTTTTTTACATTCTGATGTCTAGATAACTACTTGTAGCACCTATGGCAGCTGCAAAATGAAATTGATTTTATTATAGTCACTCAAAACGAAATGTAATTGGTAGTTAGTTAGGGGGACTTACGTTTTCCACAATTAGCCTTATGAAAGGGCTATTGTACGTAAGTAACCGATTCATGTCATTGTTTACTCATATCATCCCAGCTCCGTCTAGAAATCAAGGAGGCATCTGATGTTATTCAGCGCCTCTCTCATGGTTTGAGGATTCTTAAGGAGGTTTGTCCGTTGGTCGATCACGCTTTTGCAATATAGAACCACTTGAGAAGGTGTCTCCTCGGCTTTCATGCAACCCCTGCATATAGAACTGTCGGTAACACCGATATTGAAAAAGTGTTTGTTTAGCGGGCAGTGACCTGTTATTATGCTAACTATGTAGCGTGGGTTTTATCTTCTATGTTTGTAACATCTTGTTTTTTAGCAATACACAGCAATTGCTATGTACTCCAAGTACCAATGAGTCTTTTATTTAATCTCTCAAGTACATTAATTATTCATACCACTGTCTTTTTGGTGAAGGAAAACATTGTTAGGAAATCTGCATACGCCACAAAAAAAAGAAGTAGGTGAAGTCCACAATCCGCACTGGGCCTGTGGACTGTGCGCCAACAGTGGGGACGTATAAGGCTGATAAGGCATGTACCTTCTTTAAACTATTTTACAAGTTAATTTAAGATTATCATTTAATGTGATTGTTGTTAGAAGAAAGTCCCCCTGAGCCCTATTTCAATTCGGGTACAAAGACTTAATTGCTAAAACAATATAACTTGCAACGCCAATAAATGTAGATAGGAATGACCGGCACAGTTATTTCCAGCTGTCACCGCTTCAAGGGTATAGTGGTCGCCGCAGGCTGTGCTGTCGAAGTACACAGTGACCGCTCATTAATGTGTTTGGGGAGTCATTACTCACAGCGGTATACCGTTTGGTCCATCTAATTGTTATAGTGGCATTGAAGGATCAAACTATTTATTTGCAGATGCGTCTTATTATACTTCCTTTGATCGTCTCATTTTCATATTATAACTAAATTTGATTCGTCAAAAAGACAAAGTGTCTGCAAATAATTTGTATAGTAACGAAAGGTTTATTTTTATGGGACCCCTTCAGTTTAGAGAACAGATTTTTAAAGTGTCTAATTTTTTAAATGATGTATTTTATAATGACTTATACCTATATCTCATATTCATACCTTATACTGGCTTATCAAGAAAACATTATCTGTATGTAAATTAGGGGATGAAAATTTGTGTAGGAAAAACATTCTTAGTCGATATATTTGAAATTTGGACAAATATTAATATTGAAAACCATTATTTTAGTATATAAATGTGTATCAATATAAGGGTGTTTTGAATATGAATATACTTTATGGCACATAAAAATAACGAAAACAAGAAAAGTAAGTTGACAAATAAGGTACCAATAGGCGGCCTTATCGCTAAAGAGCGATCTCTACAAGGCAAACCTTTCTGTAGAGGAAATTATAAATTATTAATAATTAAATTTAAATAATTATTAATAAGTTTTTTGAACGATTAGAATTTAAATCTAAATTGTGAATCATGTCATAATCAATGTATATTTTTACAGAGAACAATATAATAATTTTTGTGTTAGACCTTTGATACTGCCAATCCTAACTAATATATATTCTTGAAAGTCTGTTTGTTTATTGGTTTTGTGGGTTTGGTGTTGCTCACCGTCGCAAAGGAGCAACCAATTGAGTTAAATTTTGGTACAAAGATTGTTAAAGGGACAAAGAAGGACTGTAAGACTATTTTTTTTCTTGAAAATTTTAAAATATTACTAAATCCCTCGTAGAAGAACTATAAATAAAGCTAACTTTCTGTCTATAAGCAAGTAGTTGCTGTGGGGATCCCACACCGATAACCGTTTCATATATTTATGTAAGCCTGAGTGACGTGCAATTTAAATTAGTTTAATTCAAACATTTACTATTAACGAACATCTTGTTATTATTTTAATAACCGAAGCTATTTGGCAAGTTAAGCATCTGTTTGATTTAAGCTAATGTCTTGTGTAACTGGATGTTGAACTTAATATAACTTGAGTTTGATATAGTTTGACGTAATTAGTAGCAGTATCTAATGCTTGCTTGTTTTAAATCAATTTAGAATTTTGATTTACCGAATAAGTATTTTGTTGATTTAATATATTATATTACTTTGTACGTGAATGCAAACATTCAATAACAGTTTAATTAAAAATCGAGAAGTCTTAATTTATTTACATCTATCTCATTGAAAAAACACAGGAAAAGCATAATTAAGTGCTTATTTTTATCTTTATATATATAGTTCTACTGTACGTGTGTATGTCACTGTACTCCTCCTAAACGGCTGGACCGATTTGAATGAATTTTTTGTATGTGTTTGGGTGGTTTAGATTCACAAATCAGCCCGGCAGATGGCGCTGCAGTTGGTATCATGCAGGACAACGTCTGCCCAGTCAGCTAGTAGTGTGTAATATTAAATTTGAATAAACACTTACATCATACCAATAAACTTTTTTTTTTGATATAAGCAAGTTACTATGAAACGTAAAACTGTTGGCCTCTTAAAAGCAAGTTACTATGAAACGTAAAACTGTTGGCCTCTTAAATAAATTCAGAGTCGCTCAGTGGGCTATGGAAAGAAAGTATTTCCTTGCGTGGTAAAATCCGAAATGAGGAAATTAGCCGAAGCACCAAGGTTATCGAAATAGCTCAAACAATTATCAAGCTGAGGAAGCAATGGATAGGCCACATCGCTTGTCGAACCGATAACCGATGGGGAAGAAATTTTCATGATTGGCGACCACAGATAAGAATACGCAACGTGGGACGGCCTCCTCCGCAGAAACACAATGAACGCGGGCGGCTCAAGACTGGCCGTTTTGGAGACATAAGAGGGAAGCCTAGGTTCAGCAGTGGACGTCTTCCGGTCGAACCGAACGAACTATAAACGTGTTTTTAAATGAACGCACAAAAACACTACTTAGAATTTACTATAATAAGAAATATATAATATCATTGCTACAACAAAACATTGTTTTGTTTTACACCAATATACAACTAAAAAAACAATTTTCTTGTAAGTAGTAGGTATGTATGTACAAATAATGTTTAATGTACGAAAACAATCATTTGAATACAATTACGACTTGAATTGTTGTAATCTTATATTATTGGTGTACTTAATCTAGATAACAGATATAGAATTAAAACAAAAATGTGTTTCAACCTATTATATTTCCCAAGCGAATCTTTGCTTCAACAAAATTTGAAATAGATATAGAATTAAAACAAAAATGTGTTTCAAACTATTATATTTCCCAAACGAATCTTTGCTTCAACAAAATTTGAAATAGATATAGAATTAAAACAAAAATGTGTTTCGATCTTTCATAGTTTACAAAAACTAATGAGCTAAAACCAAGTAATTAAGAGCTCGAATATTTATCTTACACGTTGTTCTATACATAATCTCTATAAAACATTAACCGTCAAATTTTCTTTGAAATTTTTGCTAAAGCTTTTATAACTAAGTGAATCAATCAAATTCATAATTTTTTCGGATAGCTGTTTTTTATGGTAATGATTGGGGCGCGGTAAAGGGATTTGAGGGAACAAGTTGATGAATTGCGTAAGGTATAGATAACAATGATTTTTAAATTGAAATATAAGATGAATCTGTGTGTATATTTGAATTAACTATAGGTATGCAAATTAACTTGATTTTTTAATGCCTCTACAGTAAACAAGCTTATAGCCTAGCTAAATAGATATAGTAGAAGTTAAAAGAAATCCAGAAATAGTGTTTAAAAATAAGTAGTGTTTCTTTAAAAAATAGTATTAAGTCTCTACTAAAATTTTAAAGTTAACTTAAACGGATAGACTGATTAAAGTTTTCTAATTGCTCGGATGCTACCAAATCAAGTATTGATAACGGCAGTTTAAGATCGAAATATCTACAAGAATCTAGTTTCGTTTTATTTATTTGTAGATTTGAAAAATATTAAAATCACAAAAGTGTGAAAATAAGATTTATATAGATAGTACAAGCGCATAAGCTTTCTAGAAGTCACGTTGTTTTGAATTATCTAAATTAAATACAAGAAAACAATTATTAGTATATAATTAAAAAATAAATTACCGAATGTAACAGCTCTCTTTAGTTGAAATTTCGGTGGACAGATTTATTCAGGTCCGATTGTAACAGTTTCGTTTGCGGACTCGGTTCGGTCGAGTCTGGCTGAATGGAGTCATTAGGTTGCGGCGACACGTCTCTGTGGCTACGTTATGGTGTTTAGATACGTTAGCAGTAAAGTTTATGGCACTCAAACTGTGCGCCTTTGCTGGCTTTTCACTGCGAAAGCTTAAAATATCTTTCCCAATTTGAAAACTTCTTGTACTTTAATTCAAAGATTTTCTGTTCACACGCAGTAAATTATCTACTCTTAAATACTTGAAGGATCATTTGCGAAGCGATATGGGGTAGCGCAGATTGTGGTTATTCAAAAAGGGTATGATTAGGTTTTTAAAGGGTCAGCGGCGGCGTGCAAGTAATTCCCTGGTGCTAGAAGCATCAATACTACAGTGACCGCTTAGCATTAGATGGGCTCTGTGTTTATTTGCCACTTATATTAGTATAAAAAAATCCATACATATATTTATACATAGCCAGCCATTTTGTTTGTATTTGCTTAAACAATCATGCACTACAGAAAAAAAAGATACAACGTCAACAATGTATTAATTACAAAAGCAATTTCCCAGCTATTTCATTGAGTTTATAGTTTATAAAGAGATCTATTTCATTTCCCATAAGTGTCTGAACAGTAAATCTAGAGAGTAAAGTGTAGAGAAAGATTAATGTTGACGTGTGGCCGAGGTCCTGTCAGGTCTTAGCTCTTAAGTTAACTTAGTTTCCGCATAGAAGTTGTTCGTGAACAACTTCATTTTGTTGTAGTTTGGCTTAATTTTATTATTGAAGAATATAATGTCCGGATATTTGTCTCAGTTCATTAATAGTAAAAATTTTAATGTCTGGACATTTTTCTATTCCGTATATTTTACCAAATAAAAACACATACGTACCTATATTTCTGTATAGTACTTAAGCAGTCAAATACATTAAGCATCAAAGTAAAAAAAATCTGTATCAGTGGAACTTTGAATCCGGAAGTATTTTATGTCCTTTCAGTACCTATTACTAACTAATAACTACTAATTCCTGTATCTACTACCAAAATTTAGGTCAACCTGTACTTCCTTGCATTGCGAAAGTATTTTCCCATCAATTTAATCAATTTAAAATTCTTTTACGTAAGAACTGTTGATGTGTCAAATATCTCTGTGCCAAAAATCAGTTTCATTGAACGCTCCGTTGCGACGATGTTAAATAATACCCATATAGGGCCGCGGCGGGATGCCACGTTGCTGTAAGGTAATACCAAACAAACAAACTTTCCTATTATTAAATTGTTGGGATAGGAATAAACAGCCTAAATAAAACCCGGCCAAATATATATGACAATTAAGTTACATACTAAACAAATAATGTTATTCTAGTGGATCTAAGTTTCCCATCTGACACGTAGGCTAATTAATTTCGATAACTTTGTAAACACTTGTCCGTTACAGGCGAAAAAAACTTTGGTCTGTTACTTTTCTAATTTAACAAATATGCAACATATGGGACACTTTAAATTTAATTGCAATTAACAACTAATTAATTTATTAACTCGTAAATATCGCATTAACAATTAATCAAAATATGTTATTTGCGGCAGTCACAAATGAATAATAACTTAATTGTTAATTGTGACTATCGCCATCAACATTTTATCGATTCTAAATTGCTGCAATCACATTAAAAAAAATAGTTGTTTGCAATTCTTTATTAGTGGATTTACTACTTGTGTGAAATGTTTTGTAATTTTGTTTTTAACGCACTTGCTTATAAAGTAGCCTTTACTGCACCATTTACAGCATCTTCATAGCGTCCATTACGCACTTGTGCACTAATGACAATTCCCGCACAAGTGCCTTATACTTTACAGCTATATTTTTTACCAAGAAAATAACCAATGAACTAAGTTCTTAATTATGGAAAAATATAACCAACGTTTTGTTAAAACTGTTAGATTCCATTAAATATCAACTTTTTACGACATTTTAACCCTAATATAAGTATTAACTGTTCTTCAAGTGTAATAAAAGCTTTGCTTACGAGTATCATAATGTACTTTTATTTTAACGATTCACAAGTGTTTTAAGAATCCTGCTTAAATTATTTTTTATTTCATCTCAAGTTTTGAAAAGATGTTGGACTACTTTTTGACAAGCTAAGTAGGAGGTTATTTTTTTCAGTATCAAAACTTTTATGTTATTAATTACAAACAGTTTGTCACCGTAACTTGCTGCAATTTTGCATAAATTTTGAGTTCACGTGACACTGAAATATAAAACAAACTTTGTCACTTTGTCTGTTGGTCCGGCTGCCTTCAATCTTTAAAGTTATTTTGAGTAGTAAATAGTAGTGATCACCGATAATTGATTAATGTTCTACACAAACTTGAAGTAAGGTAAATATACCATGTGGTGAATACAATAATAGTGTGTTTGGGTATGGGTAAACATAATAAATCAACATTGTATCAGTGCTGAAAATTCATCGGCATATAGATACTTATGCATATAGAATCTTAAAATGAAATCGTTGCTCATTACTCATAGAAGAATACCTGCACAATCGCCGTTGGGTCGCGTGTCGACGCGCGATATTGGCGCTTATAGCACTAATAGTGTTAATAATGACTTATAGCGGTTTTATAGAGCTATATAAACCCGAAAGTAATGAAATTAGACAATTTAATATAAATGTTCATTATCTAAGATTTAAAACGAGTTTATTGCTAACTTTAAATTCATAACACAGTGTAATCCTTATCGTCAGGTAAAACATAGTGATATTTTGTGATTGCAGACTATATCCATGCCCTAAGTCTTATAAGAATAAAGATAATGTATTATAATTGCAAATTGCTGTTTTTTTTTTTACAAAAATAAATATTAAGTAAAAACGTGACACACCTTCACGTTGACCTTTAATTTTCCTTTCCCAGGAGGGTGTATACTTAAATATTAAGCTGTGGCGAGCTCTGCATATTTTACTGTGCTAAATTTTAACAAAATCAAAGCTGTGTTGTACTAAGCGGACTAATGGACCCTACTTTAGGCTCGCAAATGATTACATTTAACGAGTGACTTTTTTGTTGCATAGATAGTGTGATAGTTGCTATTGAATACTTCGTTTAAAAGCATGTAGAAAATTCAGAAATAAGTTTGTTATTGAAGTCGCATAAAAGAATATCTTCTGTTACTAAAATTTCTACTGAAACAGATATAAGGTTTGAAACAAAAGACTAAAAATTGGCCAAGTGCAAGTCAAACTTGGTCAAATATAGTTCAAAATCGCTGCGTTTTCCTTAAAAGAGATAGGTTAAAAAGTACCGAGAATAAGTTAAAAGTCTTGAAAACATTACATGATATTTATTTTTGAAACCGTGCTGACACCAGTTTTCATGTGAATCCGACAGCAGGTATTTCAACCTAGAGCATTACATAGTTTTTCAGAAAGTCGACAGGCAGACACTGTGGCATCATTTACACTTATCATTATTTAAAATTTAATAATCATTATATGGATTACCAGAAGTTGGCACTAAGGCAGCTTGTATATTTGAACAAATCACAAGCCATTTACCGACAGCAGCAAATGCCGGCTTGTGATGGTGTAAATCTATATGTTCGTCTTAGTGTTAGCTGACCTCTATTTTAATAATAATAATATACTTTATTGCGCAATAACAAATTGGCGGTCTTATCGCTAATGAGCGATCTCTTCCAGACAACCTTTGGGTAGAGGAGACTTTATAAAATTATTGAGTAGAATGTGCTAACTGAAACTTTACAATATAAGTATACATTTATAGCAATAGCTAAATTTATATACATATGAATAATAAATAATACTAATACGTACAAAAAAAAATTATATATATATATATCAAATACATAACAAATTATAAAAATAAATACACAAACTACATACATCTTAAATAATATAGATGAATAAATAGTGTTGATGAGACAGCTTAAATTTTTAAGTAATGTGTGATTACGAGATTTTTAAATATTCTTAAAGTTTGTGCTTTTTTGACATCAAAGGGTAAACTATTCCATAGCCTTATGGCTGTGACAGTGAATGAGTCATTATATGCTTGCGAATAATGTGTTGGGGTTTTCAGCATCATGTTTGTAGTGGCGCGATGAACTGTAGACCCTATAAAATTGAAACGCTCTTTCAAGTACAACGGAGTAGACGGATTGAACAGTACGTTGTAGAGAAGAAACAGAAAATTAGTATTCCGGCGAAGGCGAATTGGGAGCCACTTGAGTTTTAATCGAAATTCGGATATATGATCATATTTACGTAAACCAAATATGTATCTAATACATAGGTTCTGGAGTCGCTCAAGCTTATTTAATTGCTCCTCAGTAAGGTCAAGATAGCTAGCATCCGCATAATCAAGGACAGGTAGCAGTAGTGATTTAGCCAGTGCAATTTTAGTGGCAATGGGCAAGAAGTTACGCAATCTGCTAATGGATTTAGCTGTAGCAAATATTTTTCTGCTAACTTCTTTTAATTGTGGTTCCCACTAAAATGTCTGGTCTATGATGATGCCCAAGTTTTTTACAGCCTCGCTATATGGAATGACTGTTCCATTAATACTCACTTTAGGAAGATTTTGTAAATTAATCTTAGATATCATTCTTGAAGTACCCACAATGATAAGTTGCGTTTTATTTGGATTTACGTTTAGACCGTAAGAGGTACTCCAATCCATAATGCGAGCAAGATCGTTATTTATAATCGCAACTGCACTTCTTAGTTCACTAACTGGAGCCTGAGTATATATTTGAAGATCGTCTGCATATAGATGGTAGAGAGAAGATAAATTAGATGTTATATTATTAATGAAAATAGCAAAGAGAAGTGGAGACAACACGCCACCTTGCGGGACACCAGCATTGGTGTAGCACCAAGTGGAGAAGGAATCATCAACCTTGATCCGCTGCCGGCGCCCACGCAAGTAACTTTGAAACCAGTCGATTGCTGTTGGAGATATGTTAAGAGAACTTAAAAGTGAAAGTAGTATATCAAAGTCAACAGTGTTAAAGGCGTTGCTAAAATCTAATAGTGTTAGCACTGTGACTTTTCTGTTTTCTATACCGAGACGAATGTCATCAGAGATTTTGACAAGTGCAGTAACCGTACTATGTCCAGGACGAAAACCAGATTGAAGGGGATTTAGTAAGTTATTTTTAGTGAGGAAATGACACAGCTGTTCATGAACAAGACGTTCAAGAACTTTAGAAAGGAATGGTAAGATAGATATGGGACGATAATCGGAATAACAGACAGGATTTGCTTTTTTCGGCAAGGGAATAATTAATGAATCTTTCCAGGAACCTGGAAATTCGCCAGAGGCAATAGAGTGATTAAGGATATTTGTGATGATAGGTATAATAATGTCAAGGATAGGAAGGATCATGTTACGGCTAATGCAGTCACTCCCCACAGCGTTAGAAGATATAGCGATAATGCTCTTCTTAACATCACAATCAGAAAATCGACTTAGTAAAAACGGAGGAAAGTCAGGAGTTGGTTTTAAGGAAAGTGAGTCCAGCGTATTTATTTTTTTGTTGCCTTCAATAGCAACATTGGAAGAAAAGTGTTGATTAAGAAGATTGACATCAATATCATGTGAAAGGGGAATACTATTAGTCTTACCAACTCCTAATGACTTAAGAAATTTCCAGATTTTTGCTGGATCTCCGTTTTCAACGGATTTATGGATATAGCGTCATTGTGCATCTCTACACATTCTATTGCAGCGATTTCTCAGGAGTTTATACTTAGCAAGGTTGCTTTCACAAGGGTTGGTTTTAAATTTAACTTTAGCACGATTTCTTTTAACCATCATCTGTTTAATTTCATCGGTAAGCCACTGTGCGGGTAAATGTTTTTTTTTAATCATTCGAATTGGGGCATGGGTGTCATAAAGGTCAGTAATGACTTTGTTAAATAATAAAATTTTCTCATCAACTGAAGATGCTTTGATAACAGCGTCCCAATTAAACTTACTAGCGTCATCGCACAGACGGTTCACATCCATACCACTAAAATTGCGTTGCTGAAGTATTCTTGACTTAGCTTTAGGAGGACGTAATTTATAGGATAGATAAATCAAATCGTGGTAAGAAAAGGCATCAGCAGCGCACTGACCATGTTTGTACACATGTGTTGGGGAGGACAGTATAATTAAATCTAAAAGGGAGGGTGTACAATTAGGAAAGAAATGTGTAGCTTTAAGGGGTAATATTTGTAGGTTGCATCCCTCTACAATACTGTTGAGCAGATGAGAACGTCTATCTTTTTTTAACAAACAAGTGTTAAAGTCACCCATAACAATTGTGTGGTCGTAGAGGGGTGTTAAATTTTCTAAAAGGCTTTCAAAAGAAGAAAAGTAATTAATATGTAAATTGGGACTATAGAAAACTCCAAGAAGAATTTTGCAGCTTGCAAGTTTTACCTCAATAAAAATATGTTCGGAGGTATCAGAGGAAATTTGATCAGAAATGTTAATAATAGAGAAGGAAAAGTTAGACCTAAGATATATAGCCACACCACCACCACCTCTATCTTTACGGTCGTTTCGAACTAACTGAAAGCCTGGCAATGAAAAAGATGTAGAAGGTAAGCAAGGTTTTAACCAAGACTCCGAAACAAGGACGGCGTGAATGTTTTTGTTATCAAAAGATGCTAGCATATCGGAGTAATGAGCTGGAATACTCTGTGCATTTATATGTACGATATTAAAATGTTTCAGTGAGTCTGAAAAAGTGGATGTTAAAGTAGCGCTGAGAGAAGCATTAAAAGAACTGTCGTCACTGTTCAATCCATCTGAAGAACAAAGGAAAGAATTATTACTGTCGCTGTCACTTTTCATATATTACAATAAAATATTTATTTATATATACGTATAATATAGTAAAATGACTATTAATATGTTTGATATACAATAAAATAGAAATATATAAGTATGTGTGCTCTACATGCCAGCAGTCTGGTTTAGAAAAAGTACAAATTACATAAAATCGAAAACATAAACAACAAAACAAAAAGTATTACTGAAACAAAAAAAAAAAAAAAAAGAAAAAAGAATTATTTAGGTATGTTACACGGAAAATAACAGCTAGATTCTGGTAAAATAAATACAATAGTTAATATCATTATCCTTTAAAACATGAAACATTAAAAAAAACAACAAATTAAAGTTGTCCTAATAGTAGCTCAATTAAATTTAAATCCTGAGACTAAATATGTTTTTTCATGATGAGTGTTTAATATAGTTAATTGACTTTTGTGATACATTGCCCGGCATTTTATAATTCTTTTTCTTCATACTTACTAGTATACCTACTTAGTATTATATGGTCTATGATACCAGGAAAAACTAGCGCATTCTACTGTAACTTAGGCATATCGAGCAAATGTGTCTTCTTTGTTATGGACTAAAAATATGGACAAGCGAATGCATACAATACATAATGTTTTGTGCTATGAAATACTAGCGCCCACACTTCTCAAGACTAGAAAACTGTATGTTGCTCCATCTCTGTTGGAAATATTCTTGTCCTGTCCGCGTCATCCCAACCGTTAATACGCCCTGACCCTGATGGAATATTGTATTCCATTATCATTTAAAACCCTTCTGCCTTCCTATTCATTTGTTATTTTTGTAGCTTTTCTGTTTGTTATTGTTTTTTAATTCCCTACAGTTATCCCCTAAATGTTATTTTTATCGGTCGGGTCTGCCTCATACGTAACATGAAATAAAATGAAATTTTAACATTAAAGTCTGAACCTACAAATGTTTTTATTTTGCTTCACTATTTATTAATTAGTAAGATACTAAATTACTACCTTTGTAATTGGGTGTTGGCTAAAGTTTTTTTACATTTACATATTACTAGCTTCGGTCCGCGGCACCCTCCGTCTGGGTTAATTTCAGCTATCGGCTCGAGATTTGTAAAGTAAGTCCTTGATTGTACCAAGAAAGTTGGCTATAGCAAGCGATGGCTGTAGCTATAGTTCCCACGTGAAAATCAGGTATTCTTGTGGGAAATTTTTTAATTAGTATTCTATGTCCTTCTCCGTCCCTTCAACAATCTGTGTGCCAGAAATCAGCTCAAGTTGGGTGCTCAACAGCGACATGTTAAGCAATAACAAGCAGACAAAGAAATATAAAAACAAACAAAGTAGCTTACACAAATATATGAGTTAGGGATACTAGTTGGATCCTCGAGGAGTTACCCGCGCCGTTATTTCCCTATTTGACCCCTTATTTATATAAATAACCCAATTTTTCAAAAAACCCGAAACACGTCATTCCTTTTTGTAACTTAAAGTCTATATATGTCAATTTTTATTTACCCACTGTAAATAACGATTACCAAAAGTCAAACACGATTTTCCATAAAAGACGGATTTTCTAAAAATTAAATTGTGTCATTTATAGAATAGTGTTGTTTTTCAAAGAACCTTATTTAGATTGGATATTTGTTAATAACTACAATTTTATTTTTGGATAAAGTTATTTTGAAAATGATTTCTTACGCGTCATTAACTGGTAAATATGTATCGAAAGTGAGCACTTATATTCGTCAAGGTATTTTTACTTGTACTTTACTTTTAATTTAATCTGCCATACCTACATATTTATAAGTATAATTTAATTAACCCAAGCAGTAATTAAAAATTAATTGTACTTTGCTAAAACAATAGGTACTAAATATTTGCTAGCTTAATAGCACATAAAATTGTAAGGCCCGTAATCTTCAAAAAGAAAAGCAAAGTTTATGTGAAATCAATACAAATGTTTTTCTTTCGCAATCTAATTCAAAATAACTTTATACCGCTCACGCTGCGTTTTTCTTTTATGCTCGCGTTTTGTGTTTTATGTTTACAATCTGCTTTTCGTTCTATGATTTATGTATTTGATTATTTTAACAGGCCATACTACCTAAATAACATTTTCTTTTACTCATAGCATATTTAGTACCTATATTATAGTACCTTATTGCTTTGACAAGGATTTCTTTGGATCTGCTTCGTAGAAATGATCTGAAAATTAATTATCACGGGATATAGCTTAAACCATGAAAAATTTGAATTAAAGAAAAATCTACTTTGACCCCTTTTACTCCTTTTTTGGCAAAGAAATCTTCAAAGTTCTGTGTGCATTACGACTTTGGTAAAGCATACTCGTTTGTGATAGTTATTTCAACCGTTTCAAAGGGAACAATTTAGGTTCTAAGGTTTGTAGTAGAATTCCCTGCTGATGGCAAGTGGTGCGATAGCCGTAGCCGTAAGCACAAAAATAGCCGTAGTGAAAGTACAAATGTTGCGAGCATTGTTTTTAATAATTCCTCAGAACACGGCCCCCAGACCACTAATCAGTATGTGTTCTACCGCCACGCTGTATTGGACTAGCGGACATTATTATCATTTAGTTAAATTTCTAGTTATCTTAATATATATAAATCTCGTGTCACAATGTTTGTCCTCAATGGACTCCTAAACTACTGAACCGATTTTGATCAAACTTCGTAAATATCTGTTATTTGATCCAACTTAAAAGATAGGATAGTTTTTATCTCGATATGTCAAGTGCGAGCCGGACTCGGGCACTATAGGTAAAAACCAACTTTCGCCGGGTACAGAGGGACGGCAGCGGAACAACGCTCGCCGGGACAGCTAGTGTATAATATAATGTAATAGTACATTGTGTATTGTGACTTGACCTTGACCTGCTTTATTGACTTGAGTTTGAAATTTCCGTACCGTCGTATTGCACACAATGTTTTTCATCACATTTGCAAAGCAATTAATAAAAATATTAGGTGAATAAATAAATAAACTCACCAAAAACGATTGAAATAGCGAGAATAAAAGTAGAGAAAACAAGATGATATCTAGAGAATTTATGAAATAAAAAGTTTTAGCTTAAGGTAAAACTTGTAACAACTCGCTAGTAGTGTGCGAGTAGATCATATTTTGAACAGACAGCTTTTATATATACTTGATAGAACAGGTGCGTCATAACCGCCCGTGTGTTCTATAGACGCGCACTTCGTTTGAAAAAAAAATCGAAATTTACAAAGAAAAAGCCCGTGGGAATAATTAAGGTCTTAGCACCCGCTTTGCCTGCGGGGCTTATTTTATTACCTTAATTTATTTGACTTTTTAGCACCTCGTCATCCCATAAAAGAAAAGCCGTATACTAAATGTTTTAATCCCCACTCGATATAGCGAATAGTAACAATAATACAAAATGAATTTGTCCGAGTCAGCGAAACTCGGACGTACAATTGTAAGCTATAAATTCACGAACTTTTAGCGAGCTTCTTCGTTTGGGCCTTACAAGATTCACGGCACGCTTGCGGTAGGTTATAAAATAAAGAACTTTACTGTTCCCACTAAGCTGTGGAGTTTAGAGGAGACATAAAGACAATAGAATCCTCATTTGTATCTATCTACCTATCTACATCATTCTAAAGCCATATTATAATTATAATGCTTGTCTGTACATTGAAGCAATGTAAAATTTATTAAAATCGATATTTGTTTACGACTGAACACCTATAAATAAATAATATAAAACCGTTTTGTACCATCTTTATAATCAAAGTTCATACTTACGAAGTAATAGGTAAAGCACCTGTAGGCAGATATGAATGTATAATCTAATTTAAACAATAAAAATGTTGCATAGAGGTACTTTAAGTTACTTAAAAAACTTATTACATATTTGCTTTAAGATAAAACTGATTTTAATTTTTCCCATACAAACTTCATTGCACTAAATATCTATAAAAATAGACATTTCACCACTCAAAATGCGTTATTATCATAAATCGCATTGTTTGTGGTACCTCGACTATGCCTTGGCCCGCATATTCACGATCGCCCGGCTATGCTGCAAGCACTGTTGGGGCACGGCCTTACCTCACCGCGAGGGCGATTTGGGCCATAGTCTACACGAGGGCCCAGTGCGGATTGTGGACTTCACATACGTCTTTTTTTTGACGTATGCAGGTTTCCTCACGATGTTTACCTTCACCGAAACACAGTGCTGTGAATAACCGATGCACTTGAGAAATTAAGCAAAAGTTTAATGATTAATATAAAGCACCCATCCATGTGACACGTTTGCAACTAACTACGAACGGCTAAATGCACTCTTAGACAAAATAGAAACTGACAAACTGCCTACGAGAGTACATTAGACGATGTTTTTGCTCTAAAAACGGCAACACCAAAACTCACAGAGATATTTCACACACAACATAAAACGTTATAAAATTGTATTAAATCTGGGGGCATCACTTCATGTGAAATTATTTATTTTAATTAAAATTCATTTCTCGGCTGCGTCTCATTTTACAATCGAGTATTCACAAGGTAATATTTTTTGTGGTAAAAATTTTCTGACGTTGTAACAGCGCATACTATTTTGTTTGTAGCACTAAGGTAAAGGAACGATTGAAGGTTCCCATGGGTAAAGCGGCAGGGTTCGACTTACTCTAGTTCAACTTCCGCTAGAGCAACTTCTCTTTGTTTGTCTTGATATCGAAGAACTTGAACATAAAAATGCACGCCATATTAGATCCGCTATCTTAAGTTTTGAAAAACTGATAAAAAAACTAATGATTTGTACTTAGAGTCTTCAAAAATCCAACAAAACATAGTTTCATCGAAATTAAAGACTTTTTGCCAAAAAGGGATTCTATAATCAAATACTAATATAGTACTTTGACTAAAGTGTCACCAAGGATATAAGAATAAAATTTTGCACAACTTTCTTTCATTACCTTAGTTTAACACCGCCCAGTTCCCAAAAAATAACGCTAACTTACTTCCCCACCATGTGCTTCAAGAGCTTTCGTCTCATAAGTATAAGTATTTTGTCCACAAAGCATACTTGGCTGAGGCGTGAAGCTAGTATATTATTTCAGTCCAAATCTTTTTAACTTTATTTGTTTCAAGATAATTAATGAATTTTAACTCAGTGCCATAAATTTGATAAAATTAAAGTAAAAAAACTAAAACCCAACAGCGGTAAAATCGAACTGAAAAGCATCAAATAGGAAAATATTCTTGACAGAAATCATAGCCTAAAATTCTTGTCTTGAGTTTGGGAGTTTATTGATGTATCAAACTGTTTAACAAGTCACCTGTTTAATGGACAATGGACAATATGATGATGTCTAGTGTAGCCGTTGACGCATGTACACATATGTATTTGCAGCCCTAATGCTCAAATAGCTCTTGAATATTAAAAGACTAGGTAGCTTTTGCCCGCGGTTCCACCCGCCCTAAATTTGGATATTGGTGTAGACTTTAACGGAAACTTCTCAATTATAGCAAAAAACCAACGTAAACTTGAGGTTTTCAATTAGCCTATGTCCTTCTCCGGGACTCAAACTACCTCCATGCCAAATTTCGTCTTAATGGGTACAGCTGTTTAAGCGTGAAGAGGTAACAGACAGACAGACAGACGGAGTTACTTTTAAATTTATAATATTTATTATATAGATATAGATTTTTGTATTGTCTTTACTAATATTATAAAGAGGTTAAATTTGTTTCATTATTTGTATGTTGTTAGAATTATTAGCAAATGCTGAACCGATTCTAAAAATGCATTCATTTATTGAAAGCTACACTATCCCTTTATTCTAATATATGGGCTAGTTATCCTATAAACTGTTCTGATGAGAATAAGTTTTTAGTTCAAAATATCATTACTTGTAAATCAAATCGTAAGTAAAAATCGGCCAAGTGCGAGTCGGACTCGCGCACGACGGATTCCGTACCATTACCTATAAAAACGGCAAAAAAATCACGTTTGTTGTATGGGAGCCCACCTCAAATATTTGTTTTATTTTAATTTATTTATTAATTTTTTAAGTGACTATATAACTAAATATTCTGTGAATATTTCAAGCGTCTACCTGTTGCTGTTATCAATATCGAGCAAAAACATGCAAAAAAAATCACGTTTGTTGTATAAGAGCCCCATTGAATTAATTAATTTTATTCTGTTTTTTTAGTATTTGTTGTTATAGCGGCAACAGAAATACATCATCTGTAAAAAAATTAACTGTCTTACTATCACGGTTCATGAGATACAGAACAAAATATGCAAAAAAAAACCAACATAAAATTTTAAAATAGAATAGAGGCATATTTTTAGATATCATAATAACAAATAACATTGACTATAAATATACTTAAACAACTCTTGAAACAGCTTTCAGTATATATTACAGTCCATAATCTGAAAGATTAGACTTTAAAAAAATATAAAATAAAAGCAAAATGCTTTAGGATATTTAAAAAAAAAATACACATTTGTCGCATGTTCATTACGTTAATACAACATTACGTGCATCAGTACATTTTATAACAAAAGAGTTAATATCGTAAGTTGTTTACTAAACCATGTTTGTAACACAAGATATACCTTAGAAACAAGATGTCATCTTCTGTTTACAGCTGTTACGTAAACATATAAACAGAGCACAGCCGTGTATCTCATAACGGCACGTATACTGTATGTATTATCATATACTAAGGTAAACAAACATTCGTATACTTTACTACGGGTTGTCGATGTTGAAATATGAAATTTCGCAACGGAAGTCGCACGAGAATTGTGTTACCATTTTATGCCTGTTTTTACGAACAATATATACATTTCTGTTTAAGCGTTCGAAGGTTTATTGTAGTAAAGGATTTTTATACACCTCAAAGGTGGCAAACAATCATACGGCCCGCCTGATGTTGAGTAGTTGCCGTAGCCTATGGACAACTGCAACATCAGGGATGTTGCTCAAGTGTTGCCGACCCTATAAAAAATCCAAGCACTACCTCTTGAAAAACTCCATACTTAGTGTATAAAATTAAAACAATGCTTAAAAAAATTATTTTGTACCAACAATGCCTAATTTTTTGATTTTATTAAATTTGATTTAAATCACAAAAAACCAGCTATAATCAATCGTTTATTTAAAATAGGTTTAGGTTTATTTAAATGTAAGGTACTAAGAGTCAGAGTTACTCTTTCATGCAAAATGAAATAACAAAATAAGAAAAAGATAATATCTACCCAGTTCTGTAATCATTAGTTCAAGTCAAATTGCAATGTAAGTTTAAATTCATAAATATATAAAAAACCGGTCAAGTGCTAGTCGGACTCGCGAATCGATGGTTCCGTAAAAGGTAAACTGTATTGACAAACTTAACTTTGCCGTTGGACAACTGTTGTCCCAATACATCGACAAAGGTTGCGGTTAGTTTACCAACTGCAAATAAGTTTATAATCGCATAAATATTTTACTTTTGTGATGTAACAACAAATTTACGCTTTTCAGATATTATTCCTTAATTCCATGTAGTGCACATGGCATTGCTTCTTACCAAATTTCATGACTCTAGATCAACGGGAAGTACCATATTTATACCAAATAACCGTATTTTGGGCATAGTTTTTTATTGCATTGACTTAGAAAAGCTTTAAAGTTTTTTTTAAAGCTTTAAGGGATCATAGTATTTGATATTAATCTCAACTTGATACCTTCACGCGTTCCTAAGAAAAAGTGTGTTGACAGACAGACAGACAGACATACAGAAAGTAATCTTATAAGGGTTCCTTTTTTCTTTTGAGGAATGGAACCCTAAAGATTAGTCTACAAATATGGTTCAAATTTAACATTACCGTTTTCCTAGTTATTGTTGAACCCGGAAAAGTCCGTAATATCGACCGATACGCATAATGAGTCCCGACTACGAGCTGAGGGACTAATGATTGATGGAGCTATCTGCTGACCGGTCGTAGGATTTCTTTGCATTAGTACCTAATATATCTTTACTGTCATTTTCCAAAGTCAGACGAAGATAAATTTTGTCCTTCTAATACTTATTTCACAATTTTAGTCAGTAGATTAAAATAAAATCTTTTTAACAAAAAAAAAAAGACAAAAAATAAGAAACTGAAAGTGAAAAATAAATCTCACAGAACATTATAAGACCCAGAGTGTACCCCAGTAGAAATGCTATGTAAAACGGCGAGCGTGCCACGATCTTGAGCAGACGCGCACTTCACTTCGAAACTCGCGAATCTCATTTATTTAGTTGGTCGCGGACTACATCGCCGTGTGTTGCTTCCTTGAGTACTATGTTTTGAAGCTATGAGTGTCAAAGTACTTATTTAGGTACGAGACAGAAAGCCAAAGCATGAATGTAATTTCATATCTTAAGAAATATTTTTTACATTGCACACAGGATGACCCAAATCGGTGTAAGTCGGTTAAAACGTTGGGAAGCGAAAAAGTAACCCAGTCTAAAGACAATCACAAATGTTCATGACATACATTTTTGTTTTGTGCGGAAATCGAGCTGTTTTATTTCGTTGGTTCTTGTTCTTCTAATATAGATCAAAATAATCTTCGTTCGAGACACCCTAAAGAAAACATTTCATAAATGCCATATCCATGGCTACATCATCAATATAAACAAATATTTTTAAAGCCAGGGCAAAAGTTTAACTTTGAGCCAGGACTTGAACCTGCAACCCTTACAGTCTGTGTAAGCGCTCTGCAGTTTGAGCTAACAAAGCAGAACTCTTGCCAATGAATTTCCTTACTACATCTTTGAACGTCATAGACACACAATTACGAGGGAACTTATGTTTTGCTCCTATCAAATAAATCTTACGAATTACCAGTTTTTCATGAACCTAAAAACAATATAAATACATATGCACAGGGATAGTCTATCTTAGTTTGACACCTAGTCGCCTAGTCTAGTCGTCATCGTAGTAACAATAACTTTGATTAATATCTCAAAAATGTAAAATTTACTCGTTTAAGGCCTCATATCTAAGACTTGCTGACCCGGCAAACGTTTCTTTTTTAAAACCTCTGCCGCACCAACCTAATAGGGTTATACTAATTAAGAAACCGTCCCCGTCGTGTAAATAACAACCTACTAAAATCTTATTACCATCGGTTTACCCTTATTGCGCGAGTCCGACTTGCACTTGACCCTGTCCGACTCGCACTTGACCCTTTTTTTCAATTTCAGAAACCTTGCCTGGCGTGTGCATAACAATTTACCAAAATTTCATCACAATCGGTTTACTCTTCACTAGACCCTGTTCGACTCGAACTTGACCCTTTTTTTTCTCAGAAACTTTCCCCGGCGTGTACATAACAACTAACCAAAATTTCATTACCATACCTAATTTATTACAATTGATTTAACCTTATTGCGCGAGTCCGACTCGCGCTTGACCCTTTCAGAAAATTCTTTCGTATCTGATGCATACGTTATACGAAGAACATACCCTCCAAGTTTCAGGCCTCTATTATTTAGCGATTTAGGCTGTGCGTTGATCCGTCAGTCAGTCATTCAGGACAAAGCATTTTATATGTATGGACTGGTTCAGAAGGTTATATTTTATTTTATGTAGTAAAAAAATGGATTTAATAATGTCAAATAATAATTTGACCTCAGTATGAGTAGATTATTAATTTTATAGTTAGCAAAAATCTTATCCTTATACGCCAAATTTATCGATATTGATTTATCGACAGGGCGTCCTCCCTAACACTTTTCAAACTGATAACGCCTGTTTGATGGCGATTGGCTAAGACGCTCGGCTCTTACAAAATGGCGAATGTATTGTGGCTACAGCGGTTCCAGTACTGTTTGAGTAACATAGCACTTCTAATGACTTATAATGTTCTGTGATAAATCTATTGATAAATTAGCTAATAAAACAAAGCCAAATTTTAATGCTAAACAATGTTTTTCTTTTGCTTTAATTTATAGGGGAAAGTAAAAAACTGTGACTTGGTGACATCTCCGAATATTGGTAGGTATAAACACAATTACCGTACTTCAGCTTTTTTATAAATCATTGTGTTAGGATAGACGGCGTAGACGCGGCGTGCTGGTTCGGCGGTCTGGGAGACCTGATGAAACGGCTGACCGCTGGCCGCCCGCAGGTTGAACGGGTTCCCGAACCCAGGGATCACTTAATCTCCGCCCTGGGAGGCTGATCCGCCAGCCTGTGTAAAGTCTCTGAAGTGGTAGTAGTGCCGGAGAAGGAGACCGGAGTGGACCCGGCTACTACGACAGAAGGGGATTAGGGGCCCTTCCGCCCGCCGTGCCAGCAACCGTATCATCTGTGTTGAGCTTCGGCAGTCTTATTACCGCACCTTTTTGTCTTCTAAGCTGTCTGTGCAGTGAATCCTCATCCCTAGTCTAAGTAACTTTATATACAATGGCCAGAAATAGAAAAAGGAAAAGAGTTTTTACAGCGGCTACTCCATCCACATACAATGTGGATTTTTGCAATATCAGGGGTATTCACGCAAATCTTAATGCAGTCCACCATCACCTCGAGACTGCGCAGCCGACCATCCTCTTTCTAACGCAGACGCAGATATCCTTCCCGGCCGACACATCATACCTTCATTATCCCGGCTACAAACTCGAGCACAATTTTTTGAATCGTGCCGGTGTATGTATGTTCGTCCGGGAGAATATCTGCTGTCGCCGACTTCATAGCCTTGAAGACAGGGACCTGTCGATATTGTGGGTGCGCGTAGATCACGGCGGCCACACTCGTATCTATGCGTGCCTATACAGGTCTCATAGCGGTGACACGGACGTCACTCGACTCTTCACGCACCTGAGTTTGACAACTGACAAAGTTCTAGAGCAATATCCTACAGCAGAAGTAGTAATTTTGGGAGACTTTAACGCCCACCATCGTGAGTGGCTCAGTTCTCGAACCAATAACTATGCAGGGATATCTGCTCATGAATTTGCTCTGACCTATGGATTCTCTCAGCTGGTACTTTCTCCAACGAGAATACCAGATATAGAGGACCATACGAGCTCCTTACTGGACCTTCTGCTGACTACAAGTTCGGACGGATACTCCGTATCAGTGGATGCGCCTCTTGCTCCTCGGACCACTGTCTCGTTCGGACTCAAATGTCATGCACACAACCCGATCCTTCTGGGCCAACTAATTGGCGTCGTGTGTGGCACTATAAGTCGGCAGACTGGGACGGATTGCGAGAATTTTATGCATCGTACCCGTGGAGGCAACTCTGCTTTAGCTCAGATGATCTTGACGTCTGCGCAGCCGCAGTCACTGAGACAATCCTCGCTGGTATGGAATGTTTCATTCCTAACCTGCGAGTAGCTGCCGGCGTCAAAAAACGACCGTGGTTTAATAGGTCTTGCAGAGAAGCTAAAATTCTTAAGCAAACTGCGTATGAGGCTTGGACCACGGCTCGTAATAATAAGGATCCGAATATTTCTGAGTTAAAACGCAAATTAAATGCTGCCTCGAGGTTCAGTAAGAAAGCAACTGCTAGAGCAAAATTCCAATTCATCGGCAAAATAGGTGGGCGACTTGCAAGCTATCCTTCTGGGAGTCGTGCTTTCTGGTCGCTTGCTAAAGGTGCCGAGGGGAACTTCTGCCAGTCGACGTTACCACCACTGCGAAACACCGATGGTGACTTGGCCCATAGTGCAAAAGAGAAAGCCGATCTATTGGGCAGTCTCTTTGCCTCCAACTCGAATATGAACGACGAAGGCGCTGTACCACCTACTTTACCGTGGTGCGGTATGACCATGCCGGAAATCTCTATAACACAGCGAGAGGTCCGGCGGGCGTTGCTTTCCCTAGACGTTCATAAGTCGAGTGGGCCAGACGGCATACCAGCAGTGGTGCTTAAGCAGTGTGCTCCTGAGTTATGTCCTGTACTCACGCGCCTCTTCACACATTCCTACCACACCAGGCAATTTCCGTCTTCATGGAAGACTGCGAATGTGCACCCGGTGCCCAAAAAGGGCGATAGATCAGATCCATTGAATTACAGGCCTATCGCTATAACCTCTCTCCTCTCCAAGGTGATGGAGCGTGTGATCAACACTCAGCTTCTAGGATACCTAGAAGTACACGTCCTGGTCAGTGACCGTCAATATGGCTTTCGCCACGGTCGCTCGACTGGTGACCTTTTAGTGTATCTCACACACCGATGGGCACTAGCCATTGAGAGTCAGGGGGAGGCATTGGCATGTAGCCTGGACATAGCGAAGGCGTTCGATCGGGTCTGGCACCGCGGTCTTCGGTAAAACTTCGTAACACTAAATATCTCCACAATAAACGTTGTGCCACCGCGTTGTAATCATATATTGCTATTTACCGTAGTCGGAAAAAAATAGGAATATTCATAAAACGCCAGTAAATCTACACATCTACACTTAGATTATAAAGAGGAAAGATTTGTATTTTTGTATGTTTGTAACGAATAAACTCAAAAACTACTGGACCGATTTCAAAAATTCTTTCACCAATAGAATGCTACATTACCCTCGAGTAACAAAGGCTATATTTATTTCTAGGAAAAATTAGAGATGCCTTCAATAATGTAACCCAAGGTGTAAAAAATTTGCCATAAAAACTATTGAGATAGAACAAAAAAAATCTACAATATTAAAGAACATATATATATATGTATATATATCTTATCTACAAAAAAACTTCGAACTATTTTATTTATGTCACTATAACTATTTTTTTACATTTAAAAAGTTGATAGAAATACCGACCAAAATCAAACCATGTTATGCATATCTTTGTATTAATACTTATCCAAATAAAACATTTCGTATTCAATATCTGTAGATCACTTTTGGAATTATTCAAATCGGATATACCATTTATTAGATATAACGAATTTGAAAATGTCAATCTAAACGAAATACTTATAAAAAACTTTTTAACAAACAGTTTGAAGTTGGTGTCTATGTACCTATGAAACAATTTATAACACACGTCACTTGCATGACACCAATTTCAAACGGTAATTCAGATCAGATTTTTGGCAATAAGTAATTATTTTTACCTTTTTAGTACAACTTTTTGAAGGCCAACCGCCTTTTTTTTTGGTAAAAAGTAATTATTTTTTGCTTTTGAGTGACTAATTGCTTTTCTTTTCTCGCCCACTAAAAACATCCATACTTGTAACATTTTATACAATCATTAACATAAAAGGTGCATTTCACCAGTTCAGAATCAACATGATTTTTTTTTGTCTCTCCAAAATTTTAAGTTATCCATATCCATATTTTAATATGGGACCATCTTTTAAATTTGGTTCACAATTGACTGGGGAATGGAATTGGTGGACATACATAAAAAAATATACCCGTCGAAGATACCCGATATATATAATATACTCCTTTTTTGAAGTCGGTTAAAAATAAGTGCCATCTGATATGTAAGTAATATAAAGTAAGTCTATAAAGTAAGTAAATAAGTGATTGGCTTATACGCGCGGTCGGTGGCGTATATTTCGCCCCTCCTAGCCTTCCTACGCAGCGAACGCAAATGACATTGAATATTTTGACTTTTTTAAAAAAAAAAAACTTTGAGAATAAAAATAGGTTCAAGGATAAAAATACAAATTGTAATTAAAAAAAAACTACTTATATAATGCGTAAAGGTACATTTACTCTAAGTTTATCCCAAAATGTTAAAAAAATAAAGTCCACCTGTGCGAAGCCGGGACAGGCCGCTAGTTATTCAATAAACAGACATTTTCATGAATTTAAACATTTAATTAATTTATTATTGAAAAATTTGGTTGTTTAACAATTCATTTGCATTTAATGGATAGTTAAATATGCTTCTTGCGACTATGGTAAATAGCGGTATATGATAAAAACGAGGTGCCGCAACGTTTACTATGTTGAGATATTTAGTATAACGGAGATTTTTTGGAAAAATAATTGTCAGATTTACCTATATAGATTAAGGCTTTTACTAATTAAGCATGTCATACATTTTGTTGGGGATGAGTTTATAAAGTGTACAAACACCCGAATTAGTCCCATGTAGGTACACAAACATATATAAAGGTGACGCGAATTACCCCTCAACATAGGGCATATCAATTTGACCTTTAGCCGTCACTTCCCCAGCCACCTAGTATTAAAAAAAAGAGGGTGGCCGATGGAATTAAAAAAGTTTCGATGTGTAAAACCACGTTGAAATCTCCAATCTAATTTACAAAGATTTTGTATTTCCCTTAAAATTTTCAAACCATTCCAACCGAAAACTAACACAATTACCACCACTGCGAAAGACCGATGATGACTTGGTCCATAGTGCTAAAGAGAAAGCTGATCTACTGGGCAGTTTCTTTGCCTCGAACCCGAACATGAACGATGAAGGCGCTGTAGCACCTACTATACCGTGGTGCGGTAAGACCATGCCGGAAATCTCCATAACACAGCGGGAGGTCCGGCGGGGGTTGCTTTCTCTAGATGTTCATAAGTCGAGTGGGCCAGACGGTATACCAGCAGTGGCGCTAAAGCAGTGTGCTCCTGAGTAATGTCCTGTACTCACGCGCCTCTTCGCGCTTTCCTACCACACTAGGCAATTTCCGTCTTCATGGAAGACTGCGAATGTGCACCCGGTGCCCAAAAAGGGCGATAGATCAGATCCATCGAATTACAGGCCTATCGCTATTACCTCTCTCCTCTCCAAGGTGATGGAGCGTGTGATCAACACACAGCTTCTAAGATACCTAGAAGTACACGATCTGGTCAGTGACCGTCAATATGGCTTTCGCCACGGTCGCTCGACTGGTGACCTTTTAGTGTATCTCACACACCGATGGGCACTAGCCATTGAGAGTCAGGGGGAGGCATTGGCATGTAGCCTGGACATAGCGAAGGCGTTCGATCGGGTCTGGCACCGCGGTCTTCTATCGAAGTTGCCATCTTACGGAGTGCCCGAGGGTTTGTGCAAATGGGTGTCTAGCTTTTTGTCCGGCAGACGCATACAAACCGTAGTTGACGGTAGTTGCTCTGATAGCATGGACATTAATGCTGGTGTCCCGCAAGGTTCTGTGCTGTCTCCTACGCTGTTTCTACTGCATATCAATGACATGTTGGACATCAACAACATACATTGCTATGCAGATGACAGTACTGGCGACGCTTTTTACACGGGTCGTGCAAACATCCCTCGTTCCGTTGTGGAGGAAAACCGCGGAGAACTTGTGTCTCAAATCGAGACCACACTGTCCAAGGTCTCTGTCTGGGGACGTGTAAACTTGGTCCGATTTAACACTACAAAGACACAAGTGTGCGCGTTCACCGCTAAGAAAACTCCAGTCACTGTAGTCCCACAATTCCAGAACACTCCCCTCTCCATCTCCAAGAGCATTGGGATCCTTGGTGTCGACATCTCCAGCGATGTTCAGTTCCGAGATCATTTACAAGAAAAGGTGAAGCTGGCGGCCAAAAAACTTGGTGTACTCAACAGTGCGTAGCAGTACTTCACGTCGGGGCAAAGGTTGTTACTTTACAAGTCGCAAGTTCGGCCCCATATGGAGTCTGCTGCCATCTCTGGGCGGGTGCACCCGGATACCAGCTTGGCCCTTTTGACTCGGTTTAACGACGGGCTGTGAGAATTGTCGACGATTCCAAACTCACTTGCTGTATCGAGCCCTTATGTCTGAGGAGAGACTTTGCCTCCCTGTGTGTGTTCTACCGCTTGTACAATGGGTTGTGTTATGAGGAATTGTTCGAAATGATGCCCACGGCTTCTTTCTACCATCGCAACGCTCGCCATCGGCAGGGAACTCATTCCCACAATTTAGGACCTAAATGGTCGCGTACAGTGCGGTTTCAGAGAAACTTCCTCCTGCGAACGCTTAAGTTGTGGAATGAGCTCTCGTCCAAGGTTTTCTGCAAGGACTACAGATACCCCTGGTGTTGCAAGCGTCCATAGGCTACGGTGACCGCTTACCATCAGGCGGACCGTAAGCTTGTTTGCCACATTCTCGCATTAAACTCGTATATTAAACGCGTTCTATTGTCTTCAGGAGTCATTCTGGCTTAGGATTTGATTGCAAGTTTGAAAGATGAAAATGCAGATTTTTTAGTTATGACGTATGTATGTATATCTTTACAGTTCTATTTCCCAAAAGGAGGAAACACACCCACATCATAATGTGGGGCATAGCCTCTTTTAACTAACCACTTATCATCATCATCTATGTAACAGGTGGTGAGCCCATCGCCACAACAATGTTTCTAATACTGTGTGTGTCTCAACTAAGGTAGCTTTGGTAATGAATAGTTGAATATGCTTTTTGCGATTATTAAATTATGATACTCGTTTGTGTTAATAACGTGTTTTGAGTAGTGAAATGTTTATAGTTAAAGATACTTGGTGTAACGCAGTTTGAATTAAAAAATAATACGTCGAATTCACCTTAACTAATCTAGACAGCAACATAATTAAGAGTAAAATTTTAATAATTAGAAATCTAAGGCTTAGGCTGATGGAAAATTGCAGTCGTGAAGCAGCAAATAAACAATTTGTATTCAGACTCTCGTCGCACCCGGCTCAAGGGTTTAATTTACAAATTCTAATTAAAATGGCGCTTGATTTGAATGTCTAATCCTTTGATGAATGATTTGATGCTTAAATAAAACACACTTCATACTAATTAGCCCGTTGAATTTATTAATACGAATTATAAACCGTAACATTAGTTAGGCAACACCGGAGCTTATGGGAAACTTATATATGTATGTATGTAGAACGTCACCACCAACAACAACTTTGGTCCTGGGAGACAGGCGGTGAGCCCATCGCCGCAACAAGGCCTGTGACACAACAGTGTATCTGGAGAATAGACTTCGAGTCGAATCGGTCCTATGGACTGTCTCTTCACAAGGCCTCACAAAATTAAGTGTCCATTAAAACGAGATAAAGCAAAGCTGTGGTCTCTTTTCTCTTTCTATCAACGTCCACCATCTTGTTTATTGATTTTTTAATTACTATTAATATTATAATAATAATAATAATACAAGTTGTATTAATATACAAGTTAGAAAGAGACAAAAGATCTTAGATTCGCTTCGTCTCTGTCACACTTTTGCGATCATTGTTTCACATCTGGCTAGGAAAAATGCCCTGTTCTGTTCTCTATGCCTATGATCTGGGCGGAGGTGGTTTTATATAGGCGGTAGCACGTGACTGCACATTGAAAATCTCGATTTTCTGGGGTTTTTGTTGGTATAAATTTCAAATATTTATTCAAAACTATAAAATTAGCAAATTTGATTGTTTATATTAATATATGATTTTTGAAATAAGAATCAAGAAAATATCACTCATAGTTTTTAAACAATTTGTATTAAAGCCCAAAATAGAGTGGCAGATTTTTTTTATATGTTTTAATAGCCAAATTGATATAATATTAGCAAATCTACTTACTTAAGGTTTGAACTATAACATATATTTTTTTGAACTCAGGACTGTAACAAAATTAATTAAATTCTTACAAACGAGTTTATCGTTTGGGTATGCCATCACCTTAACAAAAATATATTTATTTTTAGCAGCTACGTCTGTTCAAATATAATGACTTTTTTATTTTATTAAGAAAACTTAAAAAACATTGAATAGTATTTTGGTTTGAAACTGAATCTACAATTTATCTAACAATAATGGGTTCACAATTGCTAGAGACGTCCGCGTCGCTCTCTGTGTCTCAAACAGCGGAACTACGACGTACTTATTATTTCGAGCAGCTCGAGGTTAACGATTTGGCCCGAGCGAGCGTATCTACCTGCCGAAAGTTTTAAAAACGCATTCAGATGAAACAAATGCGATCATATACAGTTTTTATATTTATTTCAAATTTGAGTACTAAAGCAAAACCTTGTGATATGTTTACCCGACTGCGCCAGAAGGGAAGTAATGTTTTGAGAATTACATCCACAACTCACGCGGCCTTTTCGTTTATATATTTATTTATTCTTTTTGCACAAACAAAGTGTATACGGCCATACGGCATTCTCTACCAGCTAACCACAAGCTTAATATATAATTTTAAATGGTGGTGCCATAAAACTAGGCTCAACTAACTAGCAGATAAGTAAAAAACAAACAAAAAAGAACTAATACTTAAAATTAAACCTATGCTAATATTAATACTATGATGTTAGTACTGATAATTTGGAATATTTATATAAACACATACATAGACATACATATACATAAACACATATATAGACATACATATACATAAACACATTAAATATATAGATGTACTTACATGTCTATTAGATAATATATATAGATATATGTTTATATTTTTCATCTATTTATTTTCTTTTACTTTTTTTGTGTACTCAATTCATTTAGCAAGAATCGACGCCATTTTCATTTGAAAATTCTTTTGTCGAACAGCCACGTCTTTATAAGTGTAGAATTAATTCTCTTCTGAATCTTCCTCGGCCTTCTTTTGAATTGCATATCGTTCAAGATGTAGCACATTGTAGTTATTCATTCTTCGTTACACAAATGGATCAGGCATGTATGCAGTGCGAAATAGTTTTCAGCCATGTTCTGTTAGATTTTATTAAAAAAAAAGGAAATTAAAATTACGCTTCATGCTTAAATTTGCTGTACATATTCATATTAAATTTGTTGTGCTCATTTCTAGCCAGATAACCTACGATTAACAGTTGAATAAAGCAGAAAACAACAAATAAGGTGCAAGATAACTCCCACAGACACGACCTAAGGCATAAACCAAGAGTTTTATATTTGACAGTTCCGTATTATTGTCACGTACGTCGGTAGGTGATAGTGATATCTCATGTTTTGTATTCACATTTTTTTTAGCATTTAGCTTCCGTTTGTTTGCAAATAAAAAAAACGTGACTCTGAAGCGAAGTTTGCGTCAAGCAGCTTTGACAAAAAGTATATAGTAGTTTGACACGCGACTACCACGAATCTCAAGCATAAGTAAATCACTTTCGATTAAACTTGGATTTACGATATTGTAAAATCTAAGAACTATAATGTAAATAATTTCATAGATTAATACTTTTTGTAGGTAATAATAGTTTTAGCTTACATTTACATGGTGGACGAGATATAGCCGGCCCAAGCTTAACCTATGGAACCACTGATTTTACGTGCGTCCTGTTTACTAATTCAATGCGTTTATTGTCATAATCTAGCCAAGTTAAAAAGACATAAATTTTGTGTGTAAAAAGACATAATGACCTACTTTACAAATTTTTGCTTATTCTCTTTCGTTAAATATTATTATTATAAACATTGAGCGAGAATGAATTACATAATGTTGGTGAACAAAACGCCACTTTTATATTCAAAATAGGTATCGTTTTATTTTTATAGGAAACAGTTTATTTCCTAGTTTTCAAAATTAAATATTGTTTCCTTATATAACCAATTCAGTTATTTTATCTTTGACGTCCTTTCATAAAATTTTTACATCTTAAAATGTGTCCAACCAATCCAAAGACACATTTCTAAGTGTCTAGTTAAGGAAAAGACACTTTGTTTTTGTCTTCTACTTTTGTAAATTGGTAAGTACTATATAACAGAACTTTAGCTGTGCCATTTTAGAGAGCTCCCTGCCAAGATTTTCTCTTAAGACAAGGAGGTAAGGAGTTCTTCAACTAATAGGTTAGTTATTAGATTTTTGAAGAGTCGGCAACGCGCAGATGTTGCAAGCGTCCATCGGCTGCGGTGACCGCTTACAAACAGACGGATTAAAAATATATGTACACTATTAAACACTATCTTTCTATCTAAAAAGGTTTAAGTTGTCAAGGGGCCAGATTGCTTCGACATGATGATGTAGTCTTTTCTCTTGATTTAAGGTCCCAGTGGAGATCATCATTTCTATGTTTTGGAATGTCTAGATGATAAGCATGTTACTCTTTTTGGTACAGCCCCATATCTGTATTCTATTGACCCACATTGGCATGAGGACTGATGGTAAGCAGACAAAGAAGCATGTCTTTTAAAAAAATATTAATGGCACATGAAGAACTTATACTTATCTACTCTAAAGTCTGTCCGTGTAAACAAATAAATTTCCTATCGTTTCCCATTACAATATATAAAGTAATTGCTGAAGTACCGCTGGGCATGGACGCGAGCCAAGTTTCAGCAACGCAGCACTCTGCAAACATTTCCAAATTGTTTGCATTTCTCAAATGCATTGTTTGATTTGTTACCCTATTTCTTTAGAACGGATATCCTACTAGATATATAAATGTGTAAGTATCTGACGATGTTTGAATATTTATGAGTCAATTTTATTACGATTGATAGTTCCCACCGTAATAAGAGAGATATCATGAGGTTGTCAAAATAGTGATTTAGTGAATCATAAATATACCTAATAAAACTATTTCCCCTGCAACTTAAAAGCCGCATGATGGGAAATAAAAAAGTTTTATTCAGGCTTCCAAACGGTCTTTTGGAAACGACATCCATACTTATATTATAAATACGATAGTAACTCTGTCTGTCTGTCTGTTGCCTCTTCACGTTTAAACTGTTGAACTAATTAAGATTAAATTTAGCATGGAGATAGTTTGAGTCCCAGGAAAGGACATAGGCTACTTGGAAACGTCAAGTGTGAGTCTGTTTTCTTTCTATAATTGGGGAGTTGCCGTTGAAATCCTACACTGCATAACCGTGAATTAAGGGCGGGTGGAACCACGGGCAAATTTGGCATGGAGATAGTTCGAGTCAGTCAAAAGTCAAGTGTAAGTCAGTGTTTTTTTTTATAATTAAGGAGTTACCGTTAAAATCCTACACCTATAACCAAATTAAGGGTAAGTGGAACTGCGGGCAAAAGCTAGTAGTAAATTATTGTAAAAAAAATCGGTTATACCTTTTAATTGCTGCACCTACGCATTGACCGCCGATATGGCATGGACTCTTGTCCCAAAAACTTAGTTGTTTCTTTTTAATAGCACTAGGTTACTAGTTGCCGACGTACAGCCTGAACTGTATTGAATTATATGTTCATAGACTAGAATGAGGGAAGCTACATTCTCATATTAGAGATGATTTGATGATCAAATTCAATGATTGTTTTTTTAATATCGAGCTAATAAATTGAAAAAAAATTAAATAAATAAAAAAACCCGACAGCAAGAACTATACAGAAGAAAACAAGCGCCCCTAAAACATACCAAATATTTAACTGCACTTGTTTACTTTCTTTTTAGTTCTTGCAATCAGGTTTTTTAATTTATTTATATTCACAGCTCTTTAGTGTTTTATTCTTTTTTTTACTCGCGCTTTAATATATTTTACTGTTAGTGTCATATATTTTCGTACTCGCCTTTTGAAGCCCTTTATTTTTATAAACCACTCAAGGGTCTTGTATAAAAAATTTGTTTTAACCTGCACCAAACCCGCCATTTTGATTTTTCAGAAATTTTAATAAACCTAGTGTCCCACAATCACGACGAATCAAATGACACCTCACATGTCAAAATCCGTCAAACCGTTGAGGCCGTAGGGCGTGCCAAAAAAAGGACATACATACATAAGCTCGAAAAACATAACCCTCCTTTCTTCGGCAGTCGAGTAAAAAAGCAATTGTTTGGACTTTTGAAGGGCCTCAGTTATTTATACGAATATTTTTAAAAATACAAAACATACAGACATGTATGTCTATCATTTATTAAAAAAAATATAAGTTTGATGCCAATATCCATTGAGGAAACAGGGGAATACGTTTGTATAGGCTAATGAACCTGATATTTTCTTTTAAGTTTTTGAGACAAATAGTTTGGTTGCCAACAAATGTACGTGTACAACGGGAGTAACACTAATGCTGTAAAGTAATAAAAATACTGTCATCTTATCCACTTCCTTCGTTACTCGTCACGAAATCCTATGCTTGTTTTGAAAAATAAGTGCGAGGGGAAAAAGTTATTATCTTAAACGATATTTTGAGATAATCCATGTCCGCTATTAGGGAAAAGCGGAACATGAGACGTGATACAATATTTTCTGAGCTTTCTTATTAGAGATAAGGACTAAAACATTATTTTCCTGCTTCCTCGCAATGGATTTTCACGTTATGTAAAGATAAAATTTTAATATCTGCTAACATAAGTTTAGTACGCGACACCGCCGATAGTTATACGGAAATCGAAAGTAATTTAGTTTTTAATAAATTAACTTATTATATTGAGTTTTTTTTAATTTATATTTATTATTCTTATGTTTCGTTTGTTTTATAAAGATGAAAAAGCTTTATTAATATCGAAAGAAGTGGTTTTGCGAACCTACAGGGATTCAGAAACGTATATCATATTCTTGTCCGAAATACTTCCAAACCAATATCAAAAAATAACAATGTTAGTATTATTTTATTCTGTGTAATATGTTTATAGAAGAATAGTATAAATAATGTAATTTAAATTAAAATCCTTGACTTAATTTGTTTTTTCATAACCGGTCTAATATACCAAACATAAACTTTAACGTTTAAGGTCCACTACCTAAATTATACATACATACATACATAACATCACGCCTGTTTCCCAGAGGGGTAGGCAGAGACCAAAGTCTGCCACTTGCTACGATCCTGGCATACCTCACTTGCCTTTCATACATTTTCTACGGTTCCGAGTACTCCTGACCTGGCCTTTTCGGCCTAAATTATAACTGTAATGAAATACTTCATTATAACTCCAAAGAAATATTGCTCTATTTTTATCTGCAAAATGTGTTACAAATAGCGTATTCTTATCGAGGTTAAAGGTGTTTTCGTCTTAGGCGAGCTTGTATACCTTACGGCACTCAGGGTTCTGGTGTTAACTGCCTCGTTGCGCTCGAGCGTAAACTGAAGCCTTATTTCGTTGCGCTCGCATCCGTAACGCTCGGGAAGTCGGGATACTCAATATCCCGTCCTGGGATCGTAACGTAACACACTGCTTTATCCGTGAATAATCTACTATCTTAGTGTTCTAGGCTGGTCAGTCGCCCATTTTTAAAAAAAAAAAAAAAAAAAATTAGGTTCATCATCACCTTTTATTTATGTTTCCACAACAGACAGATGTCCTGAGCTGTTTGCATCCATCGCCTTCCTGCGGCTCGAACCAGGTTGTTTGTCCATCTGGTAGGAGGAGATCCCACGCTGCGTTTTCGAGACCTCGCGGTCGCCATTGAAGCATTTTGTTTATCCCAATTGGCTATCATCGTTGAGTAATTAAATGAATTTGGTCAATTCAGTCATATACACTTATATTATAAAGAGGAAATATTTGATTGTTTGTTTGTTTGTTTGTACTGAATAGGCTCCGAATCTACTAGACCGATTTGAAAAATTCTTTTACCATTAGAAGCCGACATTTTTCTTTAAACTCATAGGCTACTTTTTACCGCGGGAAAATGCTTCATTCCTTCGGGAAAATGGGTAATAGAACAACTGGTAGTAAGAATTATCCTTCCGTACTTACTTATCTTTTTCACATAACTTCTAAACGGCTTGACCGATTGGGTTGGAATTTTGTATGTGTATTTCCATGGTTTCACAGACACGAATGTATTATGCCATTAAAGAGAAAAGATATGATTGTTTGTTTTTTTTTTATTATTGAGGAGTTGCTGTAAGGACCTACGCCGATAACGAAATTTAGGGCAGACGAACTTAAACAGTTTCTTTGAGCTACTAAGCTTAAAAATTGTCGAGTCGTCTATTTTTAAATAATAATGAACAAAAACGGTACCATATATGTAAACAACTTTTTTTCTGTCATCATTTCAGAGCAGTGTACATACTGTACATATTAAACAAAACGTGACCAATCAAGTTAACTCTCGTCATGGTTGTATCATATAAATCATTTTCGGTTTGACTTTACAAAGTTTTGAGTGAATTTAATTAACTTATGTGGCGTGATTTATTATAAATTGGATGCTTCATTAAAAAATATTCACATTTATATAAAACCACAAAAAACATTTCATATAAGCTTCCTAAAATCCCGTCCAAAATAAATGTACCCCCCATTAAACAGCGTTTTTTTTTTCAAATAAACTGGATTTATATATCTGTGAACGTATTTAACTTGATACCTAAAGATATTAGGCCATTAAACACGAAAACAATAAAAAAAATATGTAACAGTGGTTAGTAAACAAATACTGTCGGAATTGTGCAATAATCGCGGATTAAAAGAGTTAGGTATTAAGAAAAAGATGGAACTATGACATTTATTTCATGACATACTATTTTTAAATATATTTTTAAATTCTGCCAGCGGCTTCGCCTGCCCTAAATTTCGTTATCGGCGTAGGTCCTTACAGCAACTCCTCAATAATAAAAAAAAAACAAAGAATCAAATCTTTTCTCTTTAATGGCATAATACATTCGTGTCTGTGAAACCATGGAAATAAACATACAAAATTTCAACCCAATCGGTCAAGCCGTTAAAAAGTGATGTGAAAAAGATAAGTACGGAAGGATAATTCTTTCTACCAGTTGTTCTATTACCCATTTTCCCGTAGGAATGAAGCATTTTCCCGTAAAAAGTAGCCTATGTTCATCAGGGATAATGTCGGCTTCTAATGGTACAAGAATTTTTCAAATTCCTATTCAGTATCCTATAGGAGCCTATTCAGTGCAAACAAACAAACAAATCTTTCCTCTTTATAATATTAGTATAGATATATCTACAATTTGTAGGTAAGTATTACAATCAAATTTAAGTTGTGTATGCAATTATTAAAATATAATTTGAACAATATATCTTTCAATTTATTTGTGACATTTTATAATGAGCTAATAAAAATAACGCATGTTGTAGCTATTTAAGGATTTTGATTTTTTTAAGAAATTTGTATGTTTTAAGGGACACATAGCAGCTAACTAGCGCCGCCATTACATATTCTCAATTTTCTCTTCGTAGAAAACATATTTCTAAAATGCAAATTTAGAAAATATAAAAGTAGTCATAAGCTATTTTAAGAAGGTTTTATATAGTCTCTAAAAAATATCTGCGACTTGTAGTTGGCATTTTTGCTAAAAGTGGCCGTTTTTTGCAATGTAAGGTATGTAAAGTTATGACTCGTTTTATATTTCCAACATTTGGATTTTAGAAATTCGTAACGATACTATCCCGGTTAAGTTAGCCCAAATAATTGGGGACACTTGCATTATTGCCCATGAAGCTGAATTTTTACATGAATGTTAGGGATACCATTAAATACAATTTGAAAGTCACCAAATGTGTGCAAACATTTTTATGCAAAAATGTTTTTTTTTGGATTTTTTAGCGAAACGGTTAGTTTTATGATAATCATACAAAAATTGTTGATCATACGAATATCTACAAAAATTGTAGATCATACAAATATTTACAAAAATTATAGATCATACAAATATCTACAAAAATTATCCATATACTTTTTTCCCTAAGATTCACCATATCTGAGGAAAGGCGATTCTAAAATTTATTAAAGTTGTATTCCCATAATTTGCACACGTTTCCACGCCACCTATGAGTGTACTTAACTCGTTTTTTTTTTCACGTTTTGAAATTTAAGTTTGATTATTTTAAAAAAAGCAGAGCAACTGACAGAAAAAATTCGGCCACCAAACTATTGGCGTCACTGATGTATCGATCGATATATTGGCATCGATCCATCCCCACATCCATATAATCTCCATACTTATAATATAAATGCGAAAGTAGCTCTGTCTGTCTGTCTGTCATCTGTACCGATTCAGATGAAATTTGGCAGGAGATAGTTTGAGTCCCGAGAAAGGGCATAGGCTACTTGAAAACGTAAGTGTAAGTCTGTTTTTTTTTCTTTAATTGAGGATTTGCCGCTGAAATCCTACTCCGATAGCCGAATTAAGTGCGGGTGAAACTGCGGGCAAAAGCTAGTCAAATATAAAATCTTCTACAGATTATTTTCTAATTTGTGTCCTACGTAGTCGTGGTGACCCATAATATCTATCTGCGTCTACTAAGCTCTTCAAATGAATGATTTACGAGGAAAGTGAATGCTATCTCCCTTTTTGGTTATATTCTTGACGGTGCAATGTTTCGGGTTCCTTTTCCAAATGACAAAATCGAAATTGTATATCAAATTGCCACTTAAGGAAACCACTTTATTTTTATTCTTACAATGATTTTAATCTGCTATATTTGACTTGGATACTTACATAAAAAGAGAAAAGAAAGAGTCAGCCTGTGAACTAACTCATTTATTTTAATCACCCTCAACAATGTTAGGGAACTCGATCTTTTATAAGATAAAATACTTCGTAAAATATAGCACCTGCATGATAAGGTAAACAGAACATACGAGTAAAATGTAAGTCACTGAATTGTGCGACGGCGCGTATACCGTTTTTAAAATAATATTTAAAGAAAAACAAAAATTAACATTTGGTCGTGTTTATAATATTAAAATACAAAACATTGTCGAAGAACGTGCGTGGAGACGCTTGAGAAGATTCTATTTAACATTCTGCTTTTATGACATCAAATTTTGAAGACGCTGAAAACATAAATTTGGTCATCATTCGCCATGGCCAGAAGCTAAGATACGCTTTCGGATATGATGCGTTGAACGCCACCATATAATGCGGGGTCTCGATATTTTTTTCTTTTTATAAAAAAAAGACCATATCCATTAATCTATATCAAGGCCTTTGTAGAACATACTTTTAGTTACTATTACCCAAAGTATTTTATTCATTACAATCCTTAAGAGTTGAACACGGTCTTCCGCAAGCCCCACAGCGTTAACCCGTGACAATTTACTTCTCTCTCTGGATTCGAAAGAGCAAATGTCGTTCGCTGCTCCACTCCATCACCTTCTAAATAGTGCGATTATTTATACACATGTGTCAATGACGTTTCTTTTCCCTAGATTTATATTATTTGATACAGGCGAAATCCATTTTTTTTTATTCAAATAACTATTCCAGTATGTCACAATAAACTTGTGAACGTAAATTGAAAAAAATGTTTAAGTAAAATGCATAATACACAACAAAACCAACAAAAGATATTGAAAATTAAAATTAAAACCTTTAATTAAAAAAATAAAATTAAAATTTGCATTAAAATTCATAAATTAACAACAAAACAAATAACAATAATACAATTCATAAGTTAACACTATAAATAATTTAAAATTATGTATGGAATGTATACCTGAACGGCTGGTCGTTGTTTCTAAAAATCCTTTTCCTCTATGTATTCTACAATAATTGTGTAGGTTTTTAGGGTTTTGAAATGAAAACAAGTTTTATATATCGCTTGAATTTGCTTTCAGAAAGAACAGTGTTTTTCTTTGGAATCTTGTTTAAGAAAATTATGCTGTTTCGTATAAATGTCTTTTATGTGTCTTATGTAGTCAATAAATTAGGTTATGAGACACTGTGGGGAAGACAAGGGCAGCTGCTTCACGCTGAATGTTCGGTTACATCATGTAAGATAACATTCGCAATTTAAATGAAAAATAAATTTCGAACAAATTATTATAGACTGAAATTTAACTTCGCAAAACTTAATTTATACAAACTGGCAGAACTAAAACAATTAATGCTCATCAATAACGACTTAATTCAACATCTTAGTAAAACATCGATCAATTTAAGTCAAACAGGTTAACTGAGTTATTGGATCGTGTTCGTCTAAAGATAATAAACTGTATTCAGTTAATCCAACTTTGATATTTAAGAAAACCTGTCTGTAGTATATCGTTACGTTATCTTGATAAATTTGTTGCACATTAGGTCTTAACCTTTTTTGACCAAAAGATCAGCCATGTTTAATTAATCTCATTGTTTTGGGTAAACAAATGCGTTTAATGGTACCTATACCAATTCCACCCGCCATCATGAGGTAACGTGTGAATGCACCCGATTACCATAATGTAGTCACATATGGCTCATTCTTAGTTCTTAATGGTTCAACTACTAATTGTAAAAGTTACAAACAAAATGTATAACATATCCATCAAAATCAATTCTAATTTTAAATGGATTTCTAAACTTTTTATTAGCGACACTAAACGGAGTTACGTCGACAAAAATGTGTTAACGTCCAACTCTAGTCTCTATACAGATCTGGGACATAATTAGGAACCGTCTCGAGCTATTCGGACTATGGAATTCAAGAGAAAAATGTATTTAATTACATTCACGGGTTACGAGATGTAAGACTTTCAACATTTTTGTCTCGAATTCCAGATTTCAAATAGCTCGAGACTGTTCCCAATAAGGTCCCTGAACGTTTATATAATGATCAAGCTCTAAGGCAAATCCTGCAGCCAATGTTCCATAACAATGGCTTCGTTCACAAAGGTTCATTAATTAGCCCAAGTTGCGATAGAAACTTGTCGTAGCCCAGTATTGTATCGTCTCTCACATTCTCAACACCGGTGCTTGATTAGAAATTCGTATGAGAAAATCGCTTCACCGCCTTTTCAGGATTTCTTGTGCAATTTGGGTACTAATATGATTTTTTAATAACTAAAGAGCTGAAATAGACAAACTAAAGTTTGTTTATAGTAATATTAAAAAATTTGTTGATGCGATAACAAAGATGGAATCACGATAATCTATATATCTATATAAAGAACATGCCCTTCGAAATAACGCCAAGCATAGGTTTAAACAAAAGTTGCTTTTATAACGTAGGGCTCCACTTACAAAGAATTTTCTGAAATTCATACCTCAATGGGCCCACCCAATTTGAAAATTTGTATGCAAATCAGTAATTTTTTGGTAAATCGATCAAAATTGGTTTTAGTTAAAAATTAAGATAGTCATGTTTTACCCCAGTACACGCTCATATTTGAAACTCCTATTAAGTATTCTCACTATTAGGTTTTATAACATGTATGGTAATCATACGTAATCAAAGAAATATCTTTTGTTCTTATGTTTTTTAACATTTCCATTTAATGCTTTAATAATAATAAAATTTGATAAACGTATGGTGCTACGCTGTGAAGAAAGTTACACAATGTAGCTAGTGCTACAATATAAGTAGCACTTTACTGTAGCACCAGCTACAGCGTCTTGTAACACTTATCAAATGCTACGATTTGAAATATAAGTTCATTTTCATTTCACACTTTACATTCTTAGCATAAAATGCGCCCCTCGTAGCCGCCCTAGCTACAACGCTGAGTATGTCACAGCGTTAATATTCCGCCATTTTTAATGGAACTAGCTATTCTTGGAGTGCCTTTGAGGGATGGAATCCGAAATGAAGACATTCAAATAATTACTAAAGTCACCGACAAACCTCACAGAATCAGCAAGCTAAAGTGGCAGTGGGCAAACAAGCAGATCCATTTGGGCCAACTAATTGGCGTCGTGTGTGGCATTATAAGTGCCTAGGCAGACTGGGATGGATTGCGAGAATTTTATGCATCATACCCGTGGAGACAGATCTGCTTTAGCACAGAAGATCCTGACGTCTACGCAGCCGCAGTCACTAAGACAATCCTCGCTGGTATGGAATGTTATATTCCAACCCGCGAGTAGCTGCCGGCGTCAAAAAACAACCGTGGTTTAATCATAGTTCTTGCGGAGAAGCAAAAATTCTTAAGCAAACTGCATATGAGGCTTGGAACACGGCTCGTAATAATAAGGATCCGAATATTTTTGAGGTAAAACGCAAATTAAATGCTGTCCCGAGGTTCAGTAAGAAAGCAACGCAAAATTCCAATTCATCGGCAAAATAGGTGGGCGACTTGCGAGCTATCCTTCTGGGAGTCGTGCTTTCTGGTCACTTACCATAGCTGCCGAAGGGAACTTTTGCCAGTCGTCGTTACCACCACTGCGAAAGACCGATCATGACTTGGCCCATAGTGCTAAAGAGAAAGCATCTCTGGGCGGGTGCTCCCTGTTTCCTATGTTTTGAGGAATTGTTCGAAATGATGCCCACGGCTACTTTCTACCATCCCACCGCTCGCCATCGGCAGGGAATTCATTCTCACACTTTAAAACTGAAATGGTCGCGTACAGTGCGGTTTCAGAGAAACTTCCTCCCGCGAACGCTTGGATTGTGAAATGAGCTCCCTGCCAAGGTTTTCTGTAAGGACTGCAGTATGGGGTTTTTTTAAAAAAAGAAGTTATTGGATTTTTGGAGGGTCGACAACGCGCGAGTGATGCCCCTGGTGTTACAAGCGTCCATAGGCCACGGTGACCGCTTACCATAGGGCGAGGCGTGTGCTTGTTCGCCACCACAGTAGGAGGCTTATGTCCAGCAGTGGACCAATATAAATAAAGATTATGATAGTTCCCTATAATTGTCCGCAAAGAGCCGGCATTATTGCAATAGCGGATCGTGTTGACAATACTTTACTCTACCACTAGGTACCTAATAAGTGATATGTGGATTTTTAACCCCATTGCCGTGCGCGTATGTACTATATACCAGTCAATTATTCCCGAGCATCGATGATGATGGTAATGAACTTGTAAAGTGTTAGTATTGAAGTTAGACAAGCGCCCTGCAAGTCATACTGCTAGTGCAGGCATCACTTTAGGTAGGTAATGGTTCAAAATTGTTATACCAGATGGTCATCTATGTACCTGGCAGTAGCTGGCAGTAAAACAACGGAATTTATCTGCATATAAAATGGCAGCAAAAAACTTAAAAAAAGCCTCACGAAGCATGTTTTTGACTTGACAGCATGAGGATTGAATTTAATGATCCTTTGAAGCGGAGTTTGTTTGATCGAACTCGAGAGACTTTTAAGGACTCTTCACTCGCCTCGGACTGGAGTGAAGTGGAATAACAAAGACAGTTTTAATTGTGGAAAAAATATTGTATTGTATCTATCCATAAACAAAAACTGTGTAGACATTGATTTTATCGGCAAAAGTAAGAGAAAAGTAAAAAAGGAAACAGGTAGAGAAAGGTAAAAGCGCTATGCTACTAGTTAGTATTATATAGTCTTTGGCTTTACTAAACTAACACATATGGTAAAAGTACATATTTTATGAATTTACAGGAACGCGAAACGTTGATTATATCGAACAGCCGACAACAAATTGTCAACATTGTTCAGTTGTTAAGACAATGTAAGTTTTAAAAACCCTTTTTTTTTCGTTAGAAATCCTCATGGATTCCCTTGCGCTGCACGGGTTATGTCAGACTCTTACGAATAAAACCAACGGTGTTCCTTCTCGCGCCTTTACGGCGGGGCCACGGGAACTCTTGAATGCGTCCGCGACTCCGACAGCAGCGTTACCTCTACGCCTCCGGTGGCGGCACATCTGAAACAGTTTCGGCCGGGCCGAAAACACATGGCTTGCCATCTTTCCAGACACTCCCTTCCCACCACAGCCCACCACCTAGCAGCAAGCGGCCTCCGCACACGAACGGGCCCATTCTTTGGACTCATTGGAGTGATCCTCCAGTCCAGGTTATTAGCCATTGGTGAGCAATTAAAGACAAATTACTCAACCAATACCCAGGGTACACCGGCCAGCCTCGCCGGTCTTCCAGGACGTATCCCGAAAAGACAGGCGAGAATCCGACTCACGAGAATTTTACCTATACCCCAATCTTATAAACCTAACCTAACAGAGCCGGCACTGCTCAGACATTAAGGATAAACTGTTTGAGCGATCTCTGACTTCAGCAGATTAATTTATGTAAGTGTACAAGTTGTAGTTATGTAAATGAGAAAACAATACAAACTGCCTCGAAATTAAATTGAAATATTTGTGTAATAATACAACGATATCTTTAGACCGAGCCGGTTCTCCTTCACTGCTTAACCTTTGACCCGTTTCTAAATTTAATACCTCCGATGAAATTTACCTATCAATTAAACTTTGCCGCCGTTAGCACTCGGATTAATTTACACTATATCATCAATCTTAAAGTGTATTAATAATAAATCTATACACAAAGTAAGTATGTAGCTTTCTTTGTAATTACGGTTAAGCTCCATAATCAAAATAATCGAAGCCCCGGCACGTATAAATTTTCGGTGCACAACTGCAAGGAGATTTGTAGTATAGCGGCTTTTTTTTCTTTTTTACTCCGGTGGCCAGTTCGATTATCGCATAAGTTATTTTCAGTGGTGTAAGTTTTTATACAAATATTTTAGTTGCAATTGTTATGTAAAGATTCTAAATTGAAATTACTTTAAATCCCTATTTATTTAATGATATTCAGTAGAATATTAAGTCCCTAGGGATCTAATGACTTACTTTAGGTGAGGTTTGCATTACATAATTAGACATTGTCAAGCAGGTGATATAAATATATCGATGTTTTAACCATAAAACCACTTCACTAAATGTTTTGCCCAAAAAGCGTCTGTCATGTTTTTTAAAATCTAAACTAAACTTAGCATGGCACGTGATTTCAGAAAAAAGTATCTAAGCCGTCTAAATAAAATATTCTGGACAGGATGCTAGAACAAATCTTAGCACATAAGCGAGAATAACATCTCATCTCTCGAGAGTGTAATCCGAGTCATTACCTTGAAACAGGCAATATATCTTACAACAAACGGGCTTCGCAATCTCGACCCGTAATATTTTCAAGACAACCATATTTTCAGAGGAGTAAATCCTCCAGATAAAAATCGACACGGATTATAATTCCATCCTGAAAAGTTGCTGAAATTTACTTGCATTCTAAATACTCTTCTTTAAGAGTTTCGGAGGGTGCCTGTTATATGATAAATTGCATTTTCCATTTCACCGAATCGACAGACTTGTATTTAAAATCTTCTGCCTAATCTCGCTCGACCGCGGCCATGTTTTTGCTCGTCCAAGCTTTAAACCCTACCATTAATTATTAACAGACCACTTTGGGCTTTGTATGTAACTGCGGTTTACATTATGAACTCTTTATAGATCATATGTTGTTGGCTCTGTAACTTAGTGGCTCAGTAGGTAAAGACGTCGGATTGAATCAAGGGGCGTGGGTTCGATTCCCGCATGAACACTTGTGTCTGTGTTGAAACTGAGTGTTCTATGTATAATATGAATGTATTTACAAAAAAAGTAAATATATGTTTTTGTTTCCGTTGTATGGTATCCATAGCTTTGCTTAGTTTGGGACCAGATGGCGTTGTGTGTAATGTCCAAAAATATTCATTCTTGTTATTATTAAGATAATTTGATAATGTCAAATAAAACGACATTTTCATACAGACATTTATCCCTTATTTTACTTCCAGGTTTTGTTAATCGTTTATCACCAAAATATAAATTTACCTGTTACATCTAATATCTTATCAAAACCTTCAATCAAATCTAAAATAAAAAAGGTAGATTGTACATGTGGCAGGGTAAGATTGAACTTGTGACTAGACGAAAACGTACAAAGGAAGCGCTTTCACATGTCATTCTTAACTTTAAACTATAGTTTTACCTACTATACAAAATAGCTTCCTGTACTTTACCATTAAGATTATTTTAGTAAAAATTTTTTTCATTTACAAAAACCATTTCAGCGGTTTCGGCCGTTTTAATCTTAGAGATGAACTCAACAGTAATATTTTATCCCATATGTTGCTAAGTCAAGCCGCGAATGCACTTTCATAGAAACACCGACTCTACGGTCAAGAAAATGCAAATGATATACCAAATAAAAATGATATAACACTACATTTTTATTTGTATAAGTACTGCAGCGATTGTGGATATCTGCTATTTGCTACTTTTTTATATAGCCAAGCTCGAGAGCGGGTAACGGAATGTTCTGAATGAAACCAGGTGAATACGGGAGGTCTTTTGCATATTATTCTTTTATGATTCATAGGGTTTCACTTCACTTTCAACAACAGATTATATTAGGTTTGGAAGCCAAAAGAAACACCTGTTGACGATTTAATTAACTTGGTATTTATTATCGTCATTTAGCAGGGTGTGTAAACGTGGTATTCCTAATAGCACAGCTTACACTAACTGCAGAATAAAATAAAATCAAACTCTTCACTTATAACTTATAAGCCATTGTTCATGGTTTAACCTATTACATATGAACGAGAAAGACTCTCAAACTATTAATTAAAGAGGAACAGATTTATTTTTGTTATATTCCAAAAAATTGTTCCTGACATTAAAGCGTGATATAATATATATTATATAAGTGTTATATAATATATATTGGTATTATATAAGTGATATAAGGTATATTTCGTACCGAGTACAAAATGACGCTTTTTCTTGAGCTGAAGGTGAACGTCGCGTCGGAAGCTTTTTTTCCGAAGCTAAGAAAAGCCATTTTGTACTCGGTATAAACGTTACTTTTTCTACTACATGAAAGTCCAATATAGTAAGTATTAATAAAATAAGTGAATAGAAAACATAGACACATTTACCCGATAAAATTTATGTCTTTTATTATAAGAAATGACCATGCGACACGAAGCGGCCAGCATCATTCTCGCCGGTCTATCGAAATGCAAGTCTAGTACGAAATGCAATTTCATACCGTTTTTCGAACTGACTTGGGAGTTATTTCGCACAGGGGTCTCAAAAAGGTCGATTTTCGGAAATGAGTATGTATGGAACTTTGAAAATTTTTAATGCAGGTAGTAGAAAAATTAAGATTTCGTAACTTTGGTAGATCTTCGGCGGAGTAGGCGCTTAATCCATCACATTTCCATCCATTGGACATCTTACAATTGTTGCATTAATATAAATGCATGAAGTTTCCAAAAGTATCGGATGAGAATATAAATCTTTTTTTTTTTTTACGTACCTTTAATGGCTTATTGGCTTGCAAAGCCGTTCTAAATATGCATTATTCTTAACACACGAAGGTGCTTCATAATAGAGATAGGAATCGTACACCAGAATTCCTCAAGGTCTTACCGGCCCTATATTAAAAAATTCTATATCTGCAAGTTATAAATTTTAAATAAGCACTTAGCTTATATACGTAATGTTATACGCAAAATCGACTTGGTTCTGTAAATTACTTCGTAGGTATTATCCAAAGCCTCTCGACGCATAATGACATATACGCGAGATGTGACATTTTCAAAATTATTAGTGTTTATTATTAGTTCAGTAGTTTATTAGTTCAGTCACAGCCGAAGTCAGTGGTCATATTTTATTGCCCAAGACTTAAGAAACCCGGACTTGGAAAAATATGTTAGATGTGCTTTTCGAAATTGCCTATTCAATTAGACCTATCGTTTTTATAAGTATTAAAAATATTATCTTAACTTATATATAGTATAGTGACACTTCAATATCTATGTGACTATCACATTACACATTTAATTATCACAAATCCAAAAACGATAATAGCACAAACAAACAAAAACAAAACACATAAATTTTCATGGACCTATAAATTTATTTCTATTGTTCCCTTTAATTTTTCCACATTGCTAATGCTGCGGCGGCTGCTGTTAACTGACTTGAGCAACTCTAAACAAGACAAACACGCTGCGTATAAAATATTCAAATCAACCCACAACGGAACAATGACAGCGCTTGAAATTCAATCTCATATCATTTCGAATTGGTGGGTAAATACCTACCCGACTTACGTTGGTAAATAAATTCGTTTTGAAGACTGACAATGTTGATGTTACGTAATATACCTACTTCCTACCTATCTTCTATGATAAGGTTTTTTTTTATAATGGGCTCGCACGGTCTTTGTAGACCATTTATGCATTGGCAGAGTCAAATCTTGTCTTTGTCTGTATCGCGGCGTAGCGCGTCTTCGTTTTAGTGTCCCAAGCTAGGGCGTCCGTCGAATAAGCCTGGTCCTCCAGTCTGCCGCCAACGCCTTAGGCGATTGGTTTCGGAAGTGGAGAATCGAGGAGAAATAAGGTCAAATACCTAGGAGTCACTTTAGACTCTCGTCTTAATTTCAGCGCCAACATTAAAAGAGTGAGAGACCGAGCAGCCTTCGTTCTCGGTCGCCTTAAGCCAATGTTAAACAAGTACAGTAAAATTTCTCTTAGAAATAAGGTGACGCTTTAAAACACTTTTATTCGGCCCATACTCACATATGTGACCGTAGCGTTTGGTCACACCAACACTACTTCCTTGCAAGTCTTACAAAATCGCTATATGCGAGACGCAGTCGGCGCCCCGTACTATATGCATAATATCGATCTCCATAGCGATTTCGAGCTACCAACCATAAAAGCCTTCATCAAACATGCGTCAAAACGCTACTTTGAGTCGGCAGCCCTACACCGCAATTCCCTAATTAGGCAAGCTACTAACTACGCCCCCAATAGAGGGGCCTTAGGACCCTTTAGATATCCGAGGCACGTACTGATAGATACAGACAATGAGATCACCAGCAGGCTCAGAGCTCAAGCGCCTTCCGCTCCCGCGTCCGTGACCACAGCTCCTACAAAAACAATATACAGAATACGTCGCCACCGCCGGCGACGGAACACTAGACAGTTTAGCACACACACACACACACTCAAGCGCGCGGGTATACTAGGTTCACTAATATAGGGGAAGGGAAGGTAAGACGGACCACTTAAGGAAAAAACCGCCATAGAAAAAAAAATAACAGCTTTATTCTCACCTTTTTAACGTTATATAATTGACCATTTATTAATGAACTTATATATAGTTATAAATACAATAAAAATAACCTAACTATAAATAATAAAAAATATCCTTTAAAAATCATGCGGCATCTGATCACCCGATGCCTAAACCAGTTTTTTTGCGTCCGGTCCCCACGGCTCAAAAGTCTCAACCCCAAACGGCACAATTATGAAACCTGCCTCAAGATTGGCATATTTACGCCGCTTGCGGGCTTCAGCAGACGCCGCCAGCGTGTCAACGCAGGTGGCATCCCACAATTATTTTATTAATTGTACCTATGTTTAATGAACACATCAATCAGATCACAGATTTAGAAGATATTGGATGATTTCCAAAATACTCGTTTTGGTCCGTTTTACCCACCTGTTAAGGTAAAATGAACCACACACGGAGGTAAAATGGACTTATTGCTACATATGAAATAAAACAAATAGTTTGTGTACTCATTCAAAAGCACACCTTTCACAAATGAATCTTACAGCTTCATCGTCATCTTCAACACCGGCACAACTACAGTGTACCCATAAGGAACATGATGGACTCTGAACCCAGCCTTTTATGGACTCAGAAAATAGATGAGAACAATAAAAACAATAGACTTCTTCTTCATCTTCACTAGATGATTGGCTTTTCTTCTTTATATATTTTTTGGAGATTTCCCTTTTCCTTTTTTTCAGAGAATATATGCTGTTTTGCTTTCTTTGCTCTTTCTTTTAGCTCCTGGGTTTTTTTTTGCTTTTTATTCTTCGCAATAAAGTAGTCTTTGGAACATTATAAGTGGTGGCGACCTTGTTAACTCCCATTTGGCAAGTTGCCACCTTTTCTATGGCAATTTTCATGTTCTCCTCACGCCAAGATTGGCGATCCGCCTTTCTCTTATAATTATTAACTATCTGGTATAAATACAGCTTTAAATTAATCGAATTTTGAAACTAAAATAAAAAAAATACATTTGAAGACAAAACGGACCACGTGGTCCATTTTGCCCGTTCCATTTTGCCTTTTTGGTAGGTACGTAAATAATAAATAATTTTGCGAAACTTGCTTATTTTATCGTTGAAATATAGTAAAATAGTGAGTATGTATATAAAAAAACATAGAACCCTATATCAGTAACGTAATAAAAGTGAAGGCGGATCAAAATTTGCTGTTTTTACATCAAAATACTCAAAAATTTACTAACCTTGATACAATAGCGTGCCGCCGTATGAGTGCTCTAAGTACTCTGACCGAAAATAAGTAAGACGCGACTTCTAAGGTGTTGTAAATCGGCATTAGATAGCGGTAAAAGATTCAAAGTTATAAGCGCGGTCCGGTTTACCCACTGGGTCCGTTTTACCTTCCTTTCCCCTACCCGGGCGCTTTGACTAGTTAGATTTAAATAATAATAGGCGAGGGCTGAAGAGTTTCTTGCCCATTTCTTCTCTTCAGAACGCCTTTTTCGAAACGTCGGTAAATTTTAGTCAAATACAATTTTAAGAGCGGTTGCCCAAGCCGAGGTTTGTGTCCAGGACACTCTTGCGCAAACCGCCCCAACTTTTCGCTGAAGAGAGCAAGCACCACCGCAGCAAAAGTTAGTCCGCGTGGAGTTGTCAAGGCCATCTGCGGCCAACAACAGTAGCCAGTAGTTAGAAAAAAAAAAATAGGGCGGAAGATTTGGTGTGCATCATTCAGAAATTGCGCGTCATGTCCATCTTATTTCTTCATAATTCACTATTCATGAGCCATCGCTGCACAATTCTTAAGACGTTTTCGTGCTGCAACACTGCTAAAAGATACACAACCAAGCACACTAAATGAATTTAGAAAAATTAAACAGGAAAAAACACCACTCCTTCTTAAGATGCGCGCTTAAACTCTTTGATAAGGTTTTTATATATATTTTGCGTATATTTTACTTATATTTATAGTCTGCTCTGTGGCTCTGCTGGTGGTAGTGACTGGACTGCCTGCCGAACCAATGAGCACGGGTTCAAGCATTTTGCCGAAGATGCCCAGAATGAGTGTGTGAAGAAATGGAAAATGCTTATCACATTAATTGCCTCTACGTCACAGATTGTAAAAATAAGTAATCTTAATAAAAAAAACCAAGCATTTAATTTGTTTTTTACAAAATATATACTAAAACATTTTTTAATACAACTAAGGTATGACATGGTATGATGGTAAGCAGTCACCGCAACCTATAGACGCTTGCAACACCAGAGGCATCACTCGCGCGCACGGACCCTTTAAAAATCTAATACCTTTTTAAAATTATATTTTACGTTATTTATAACGAATAAAAATCAATAGTTACAAGTTTAGGTAAAACTTAAACAACTTTTGATATACCTACTCGTTAGTAAACTGAAAACTACATTTGTCTGAAAAGCACGGCTCGCTCATCCTCTTATGAGATGCTATCTTGAGTGTTGCATTTGCGTCCCTTTATGGTTGCTGAAGAGCTTGCATAAGTGTGAGTGCGGGCAGCGTGCCATGAAAGAGATGTTAATATGATATGCATAGTTTAGTGGCTGGCTTTACTTTACCGCGGATGTAAAAGCGAGCTTTGAAAGCACTAGCTTTATCTCTCCGTTAAAAAGTTTCGCCTCAAGAGCGTTTTATCTCAAAGTAGTATTTTTTAATGAAAATATTTTGTAAATGAATTTTAGGTTGTCCATGTCCATACCTAAATACATTTCAAATTGATTATAATATTAGGTATCATTATTACGGTATAACTATGGTATTCCGGTAGTACCCAGTCGTTAATAATTCCGCCTCCTTAATTTAAAGTTAAAGTGTAGAAAAGCTTATTTTACCTATGTAAAGTTTTAGTTAGGGAGCTCATTGGAGAAAGTCGCGAATAAGACTCTGGAATACGAGAGGAAAATGTATGCAAGTAGGGTTTACCTCTCGAGACCCGTTAAAGTTCTCTTGAATTCCAGAGTCAGGCGTACTCGAGACTGTTACCAATAAGCTGCGTGGTTATGACTACATTAGACGGAAGAAAGATGGAGAATGGAAGACAGCTTTGACAAGACGCTCATGCGCTGTCTGTAACCGTGTCGTTCTGACATAATCAACAAAAAGCAAAAAAAAAACGTTTTAGTGCACTATTTTTCTTATTATTATAAAATAAAACATTATTTTGATTGTTAAGTGATTGTTTTCAAAGAAGATACATCCAGTCTACATGTACAGGAATTTAAAATGGTCATATTTATCATAATTTTTGTAACTGAGTCTTCAATGCCTCAAGACGACGGTGGTACAAAAGTAACAAAACAAGGATAAATGCATTTGTAACTTGTTACAACTAACACTTCGTAATTTTACTCTAGTTAATTTACTTGTATTTTTTTTTTTTTTTTATTAATTTATTCTTTATTGCACACTATATAATATACGATTTACAAATGGAGGAGTTAATGCCTAAAGGCATTCTCTTTTAGTCAACTAATGGTTAAACAAAAAGCTTAGTTGGTGGTGCCAAATAAATGCTAGGTTAAGATTAAATAGGTAAAATAGACTACAATTATATAAATACTAAATAATATACTAATATGCTGTTATATTATATTTTTTTTTATTTAATTATTTTCTAGATAAATTGTTATTTATTGTTTTGTTATTTTACTACATTACTGATTGGCTTGAATAAAAATTTTGCGAATTAAACGCACACAGTCAGTCAATGACTAAGGGTCAGCTCAGACCGAGACACGACGCGACGCAACGTGAAGCGGCTTGAAGATGCAACAAGCTACACATGATACCTCGAGCTGCCCCGCGCGGCGACTTTTGTGCTCTCACAATAATTTGTATCTTTTTGTCCAGTTAACAAAGTCGCGTCACGTCTCGATATGTGCTGACCCTAATACCCCATTTACATTCAGCCGAAGTGAGCAGGGAAGTCGGCTCGGAAATGGGCTGGACGAGTATGTAAACACGATACTTCTCATGCTCCTACCACTGCTACTCGCGCTGCCCGAGGCTGCCTAAATAAGCGGTTTTTTGTGCGGAAGTTAAAAGAAGGGCAGCGCGAGCGACATTGTGTATTTACATTCAGCTCTGTCCCGCACTTCCCTCTGAGCACTTGGACGAATCTGATGTACGTTGTTTCTTTACTACCAAAATGGAATTTTGAGGACATAAACCGCAAATTAATTAAACTAAAATCATCCAACACCTTCTGCAACGACGAATTTTCAATTTTTAATTTTATAACTTTTTAAAATATTAACATAATTGGCTATTGCAAGAAGACACAGCATGGACGCTGTAATTATTGCAACGTCCGCCATTGCCGAAAGTCGGAAGCGAAGTGAGTGGTAGGGTAGAATGTAAACACATAATTCCGTCGATCCTGCCACGGCAGCATCTAGGGTTATTGCCAGCAGCGCGAGCTTTGGAAGTGGCTGAGTGTAAATCCTACTAATATTGTAAATGTGAAAGTTTGTTTGGATGGATGTTTGTTACTCATCCACGCTTCAACCACGGGATGGATCGGGATGAAACTTGGCATACATATAGGTTAGGTCCAGGAATAGCATATACGCTACTTTTTATCCCGAAATTCCCGCGGCATTAACTATAACCGAGCTTAAACGAACTATAGCTATAGCTACAGCTTGATGTAACAAACTTCATTAGTGTAATTAATGAGTAAATCACAGTTGCCGATAACCGATTTCAGGGCAGGCTAATTAAGGAGTAAATAAAGGAGTCCTACGCCGATAACCGAATTTAGGGCGGGCGGAGCCGCTGGCAAAGTCTAGTGAGGTATGGTAAATATTTACTTCTCGTAAACCCGTTATTTTCGCATGAAAAAATTATAATCGATAGAAAAGCATATCCCTATACACAGATGAGAAAAAAAAGTCAGCGGAGAAGAATAGTTTTTAATAAAAAAAAACTGGTTGCCTGTAAAGTCGGTATACGGGCGAAAGTTTTACGTGACAACTTGTGCCTTTCACTTTTTATGTCTGTCTCTCTCGCTCTTAGGCGGGCTAACCATGCCGCGTGCCTCTCACTCGCTCTCATTGTGAGCGCATAACGTGAGCGGAGCGTAACGCAGTTTCTTGAAGTGTCACCCGGCAAACCAATTTAAAAGACGTTGTCACGTCAAAAAAAATTTAAAAGTAAAGAAAATTTCTTTCTACAAAATGGCCGATATGTTAATTATGTAATTTATATGCAATTTACGTGTTATTTTAAGGAATCTTGGCTATATACACACTCCTGCAGCTGTCCAAACATACACATATAGATGAAATTCAGCTTAAAATTGGTGGAAAATGCAAGTTTTACTAAATAAAACATTTTCATAAGTAGGTTAGTACATAATTTACAAAAAAAAAAACAATAGAATTACAGGAAACAACAATTTTTTTTAAACGATGTTGCCAGTAACAAAAGAAAAATGCCAACCAACTTCTACATATTAAGTATAGTCGCGGCTACCTACTTTGGAACATGAAAACTTGCGCGCGAGCACATGAAAGTGAGCGCGCGAAGTCGAGCGGAGCGTGCCACGGCAGCGCCGGCGAGCGCCAGACCCAAATTTTTCTAATTTAGTTTAGTCAGGGCATCAACTTGTTTTTTTTAGTTTAGTGTATATAAGGCAATCAACTTGCATTTATTTATTTAGTGTAGTTGGAATGGCTTAATGTTTAGTGCGCAATTTACAAAAAATCTAAGCTAAACAAAAAATTACAACCACTCACAAATTGAATAAAATACGACTTAACTTTTGTGACAGTTTTTGGGAGTATTTTTTGGAAGCTGGCAACACTGCTATTTAAAAAAAATTAGTTTCCTGTTTTTTTATTGTTTATGTTGCGTAATGGCGTTTTTGTATGGTGTAAATAATTTTGTTTAATATTTTTTTTTAGCTGAAATTTGCCTTTTCCGCCGAATTTGGAATTTCATTTGTGTATAAGGAGATGCTTCTCTATCGATCGAAAAGACGGGTTTACGAGAAGTAAAAAATTACCATTATACACTCTATTCAAAAAGTAAGTACCTACAATATTACATGTAAGCTCGCCACTTCATAAAATTATTGTACAAAGTTTTACACAGAAACGTCTGGCAAATGATTTTACTGTTCTACCGAATCTGGGGTCAATATTTACCGAATTTTGAATATCGGCACAGCTCATAGAGTTAGTAGCCCGCCAAATTATATTTTTTTTTTTTCCTGTGTCTCTAAGGACAGGCTAACAGGCTTTCTTTTTAATTCGCACTGGATTTAAAAACAAGCTTTTATTACTTGCTATTTAAAAGAAATAAAAAATTAAAAATAATTTAACTCTGATAACGAATATACCATTTTACAGGTACATAATTTCCCATATTTTTAAATAAAAGCGCGTTGCACCTTTATTATTTCTCTTGCCGTCCAAATGTAACGCGCTAAAATAAAACTCATAAAAGCGTGTTACATTTTGACGGCAAAAATAGGACATAATAAACCTACAAGGCTACAAATCGTTCGCTTAAACTTAACGTTCAAATTTATGGAGGGCATAAAATTTGAATTAGTTGCTGTAATTTTAAGGGGCCATATAAAGCTTGATTCACGTTTTTGTAAGGCATTTGATATGGGATTGCGTTTTGTTAATCTAAAATAAAAAAATAGTCTATAGTATATCAAAATGTAACACGATTTTATTTGTTTTATTTAAGCGTGTTACATTCTGACGGCAAGAGAAATAAATAAGGTGTAACGCGCTTTTATTTAAAAAAATAGAATTAAATATACCTATAAAATGGTTTATTTCTTATCAGAATTAAATTGTTTTTAACTTTTTAGTCATTTTTATTAACAAGTAATAAACGCTTGTTTTTTTTTAAAAAAAAAAAAATCTTTTTTTAAATTTTTGTAGAATTTTTGATAGGATTGTGTCGATCAATTACGGACTTCCTGTGACAGCTCCACCATCAGACCCTGGATACCATCTAGAAACAAGGTACTTGTCAAGACGAATTCTTCGAGCGCAAACTCGTTGAAGTTATGTCGTTTTATAATGGAGTCCCTATAGCTACCCTTCAGCTCCATCATCAGACCATCTATAGACGAATTACTCGTCAAGATAAATCAAACGAGTCCAAACTCGGTGGAGTTGTGTCGTTTCATTACAGATTTCCTATGGCCACCTTCCAGCGCCATCATCAGATCAGCTCCATGTTATCATAATATTACATTGTCACGCGATATACATATGCGTGCAAAATTACAGCTCAATCGGAAACCGGGAAGTGTATCAAATTTAACTTGCAAGATTTTATTACAAACAGACAACCGACAAGTGAAACTAAACAAAAGCTTGTAAAAAATAAAGCTAAGTCAAAATTTAAATCTCACCCCTTAAACAAAAACCATGAAAAGTACAAACTACTTAGGAATCGCTGCAATATTATGTATAACGATACAAAACGACGCCATATCCACCAATCCTTAGAAAACGGAGATCCAGCTAAAGCCTGGAAATTTCTGAGGTTATTAGGGGTTGGTAAGTCTACAGCGACTACACAAGCGACATGAATTTTGATTCTCTAAATCAACATTTCTAGGGGGTCAATTGTTTTTTTCAAAAGGTGGTGTGTCCTCATCATAGGTATTTTTTTTGACGGATATATCGATAGAACACATCCCCAAGAGCATAGTTTGTACTAACCATTTTTTCTGTGTTCATTACCTTAGTTGCTGTGAATAGAAATCTAAATGAAAAATAAAAAATTAAGGGTTCCGTAGCGCCGCAAGTAGCTCCCTAGCGTCCCAGGAAAAAGTCTCTCCTACAAACATTGGTCGTAGAGCCTTCTGTCGATCACAGTCATAAAAATAGGGTGTTATAGGGACAACACAATTTTTGACGTAAAATTTTCTTAAGTCTGCGCCGCCTTTGGTAAACTACTTCGCATTTCTTAGTAATTTGGTTCTAGGACTTTTCGTCACTTACTGTAAAATCTTATTCTACTAGATTTCCTCTACTCAAAGGTTGTCTAGAATAAATTAGCTTAGTAGCTATAAGACCGCCTAAATTGTATATCACCAATGAACAGTATGTACTAATTAGATTTTTGTCTGTGCAATAAACAATTTGTTAACATTACTAGACTTTGCTAGTGGCTCCGCGCGCCCTAAATTCGGTTATCGGCGTGGGACTCCTTTATTTAATCACAGTATTAATACTGTGATTTACTCCTTAATTACACCAATGAAGTTTGCTGTATCAAGCTAAAGCTATAGTTCGTTAAAGCTCGGTTATAGTTATTTCCGCGGGAACTTTTGAATTTTTCGGGATAAAAAGTAGTCAGGACCTAATCTATGGGTGTGCCAAGTGTCATCCTGATCCGTCCAGTGGCTGAAGCGTTATTGTGTAACAAACATCCATACTTACAAACTTTCGCGTTTATAATATTAGTAGGATAATATTTCTCCTTAATACCCTTAATACACTATGTAGGCACTATTGCCACCCTAGGTTGGAAAACAGTGTTGTTGACAATGAAAAACAATAAACAGGCTCCGTAAACTCGACCCGTAATACCTATTTTTAAGCAATCATAAATCCACGAGTTAAAAATCAACGTAAAACGAAATTTTCACTGCGGAAAGCCGCTGAAATTTACTTGCCTTATGAAAGTCCTCTTCAGAGGGTGCTTGTAACATGATTAATTGCGTTTTCCATTTTACCGAATCGACAGGGCTTGCATTTAAATCGTTGGCTTATCCTCGACCGCGGCCATGTTGTTCGCTCGTCCAAGCTTTAATCCTGCCATTAATTATTAACTGTCCACTCGCGCACTTTATCTATGTTTTACAAACCCTTTATAGGTGACTACCTGTTGGCCCTGTTTCAGTTTCGTTTTAATTTTAAGAAAAAAGTCGTTAGAGGTATAATTTATTACCTCTTGATTTTTTAAATGATTTGGCATAGATTGGCGATTTGTAGAAGGTTCGGCTAAAAAGACGTGGAGTATGAACTTATCAATTTCAACTATTAGGTACTTAGGATCATATTCGAAGCTGGAGTAGGTAAAATCTTTTTAAAAGAACAAATATCTAGATAATAATTTATCAAGTAGTATACTTGAGAATACAACGATTAGAAAAAGATAAGCCGTTTTAACATTTATTTCTAAGATTCGATTTGTTTTTTCGATACCAAAACAAACCATAGGTTAACGATCTGAAATTCCCAAAAGGAAGGACGGTTTTCGTAATAACGATTCTCCTAATCAAGTTCGCTTGTTTTATTGTTCCACAGTTAAATAAAGCATATCTGGTTACTCTTTCTGCTTAATTAAAGAATTTTAGCGAGAAATCTGACCTTTAAGGTAGTGTTTATGTGAATATCGACGCACAATATGAATACTCAATCCTAACTACTTAGTATTTATTTGTTAAAGTCTGTTATTTGATTGTTTGTTATTGCTTAGCTTCGCTATGGGGCAACAAATTGAGCTGAAATTTGGCTCAGAGATTTGAAAAGGACAAGGAAGGATATACTTAGGCTACTTTTTAACTGACTTCAAAAAAGGAGAAGGTTCTCAATTCGGTTGTATGTATTTTTTTTTTATGTTTGTTACGTCAGAACTCCATCATTTATAAACCGATTTGAAAATTTTTGCGTGTCCGGAAGGCAGAGGTGAATTAAATGTCGAGAGCAACCTAGGCAAACATCTCATCGCCGATTTTAAATTCACGGACCCCATCATGTGGGATATCGTTGGATAATATTGACATGCTAATTTAAGTTTTAAGACGAGAGGTTAATTAAAGATCTATTTCATTTAAAATAAACACAAATAAGGTTAGTTACCTTCATAATTCATACCAATTGAATAATTTTAATAAGAAGACAGAAATAAGATCGTTGAAGTATTAAGTTAATGATTAGCTCAGATGTCCTTACCGATCTTCCTTTAACAGGTTCACTGCGTGGGCATATTTGTGGTAACTTCTAATTTGTGCGTAACGAGACTTAAAAGATCTCATTACTGTTTGTCTACCTATGACGGAACGAGATCCTTTAGGTCTTTAGATCCTTTAGGTCTCGTACGGATTGTTCACTTTAAATCGGTATAATTTTATGAAAAAAATCTAAAAGGTAGCATTTTAGGCGAGAGATCGCTTCATAACGATTTGATAGCTATTTGTATTTTTTTTTTCAATGTAAATACTGTTTCTTATATTGTGTGCAATAAAGTATATTATTATTATTAATTTGTTTTTTGAAAAGAGTAGATAGCTTGATTTTTTGCCGGCTCTTCTCTGTAGAAAACAATATTATAAACCGGTAGTATAACTATAATAACATTTGAATATTTTAAAGGACTCACAAAAATATTTAAATAAAGATTTATTCATTGTAATGCTTCTGATAAAATGTTATTACCTTGTGAATCCGCTAAACACAATTAAGTAGCACTCTCGTACAGAAGTACACCATCCACATGTGTAGGAGTACACCTCCCTCCCTCCTTATGTAGACGATGCCAACTTCACTATAACACTACACCACTAAACTGCTAACAAAACTCGACACATATTTCGCCTCAACACAAGGCATCTTCAAGAGACGCAAGAAAAAAAAATCTACTAATAATTTTCATGCTTCATTTAAATTTTCACTTTATTTCTTTCCTCTTTTATCTATAACATAAAGACAGGCCAGATACTCTGAATCACAAGCAGTGTAGCGGTGATAGGTTCACCACCACCTGTCACGCACGACAGAAGTAGTCGGTGAAATCAGGCTGTAGAGGAAAATAAGATGCGTATCTAGAGGTATCCAGCCAATAGTTACTACCTTCTGGAAATTAAGACCATGAAGTAAATTTAAAATTTGTAAATAAAACGGTGGTTTTACTTATTATTTAACAAGACTTTGCCAGCGGCTCCGCCCGCCCTAAATTCGGTTATCGGCGTGGAACTCCTTAATTAACTCCAATTAATTAGTTATACCAATGAATTGCTATAGCATGCTATAGGTGCAGCAATAGTTCATTTAACTCTGTTATAGTTATTCCCGCAGGAACTTTCGAATTTTTAGGGATAAAAAGTAGCCTATATGCTATTCCAGGACCTAACCATATGTATGCCAAGTTTTATCCCGATCCGTCCAGGGGTTGAGGCGTGATTGAGTAACAAACATCCATCCAGACATACAAACTTTCACATTTATTATATTAGTAGGATGGCTTATAGCTTTATTTAATAAAAGTAAAACATTATCATCTTCCATCAAATTAAAGTAAGCAGCAATTTCATTACTTTAACCAATTAAATTAAGTGAGTCATAATTTAAGAGACACCATTTGCTTTTCCCGTTAAATATTTTAAAGGGGAAAGTTTGTCATTATGAGAAGCGACAGATATCATATTTCTCGCTAGCCGTGGTGAATAACTAATGCACTTAACAAGGAGATCATTCATACTGGATCCAAAAAGTCTGTCAGTTCTGTTTAAAACATCGGCATTGACATTTTTTACTATGACACCAAATATCTGAGACAGAATATTCTTCAGCTGTTTTTTTAAGCGGCCCAGTAGCGCCGCTATTGGATATTTTTCACTTGCTGTTAGAAGAAAGCGTATTTTGAAAAAATTTATATTTTTTCTATAACTCAGTTGTAGATAGCATAGAACAGTAATTAAAAATATCCAATGGCGGTGCTAGTGGACCGCGGAGATGGCCTCAAGTCCAAAATTCTTGTTTCTCATAATTTTACTAAGAAATAAATCAAATCTCATTTAAAGATTAAAGAATGCTCACCCACATGATCAAGGTCACCTTCCCAATAAGCCTATATTACTTTTATCGCGAACCATTTCTTTTATTATTTTTAAATGTATGGAAAACAAAATTTAGAACCAAAAAAAAATATTCGTACAGATGTTCTACCAAAGGGAGCATCCATTAATTTATGTCAGATAAAAATGGTTTTTTTTTTGTTTTTGTTTGTAAATTACGTAAATTGGGACGCGATAACGAAAGAACAAATTCACATTAGATCGATACCAGTTCTAAAGACATTGGTTAGAAACCTATTCATGTGATAACTATCGATCGGAATATACGCATTACTGCTATTAAGTTAATTGTAAGCACCGTTAAACCGTAAGGGGAATAATTCTCCGACGAAAAAATATTCCCATTAGATCCCTTGTTCAGGATAAAAATTCTTCTTAATTTATTAATTCTATATTATTTTTGGTCCCTTCAGCTATCCCTGTGCCAAAAATCAGATCATACCGTTGCTTTTTTGCGACGTGAAGAAAAGTGCACCTTTTTTATGTTGAATTTACTAACAAATATGGATATTTTGAACTAAAAACTTATGTTCGAAGCTATATCCGCGCCTCCACCGGTAGGTCATGTAACTATTTTACGATATGATCACTTATGTTTGACCATAACATGAAGTAGTCGTTCGTTTAGCCGTTCATATCGTTAAACGCTGTGTAGTCATAGATCTGGCTAGATCATATCTTGATGTGGCCAGTGGGTACTGTTCTATATCATGAAATTTGACCATTTCATGAAATGGTCGGACACATCATGAAGTGATCAATTTTAAGATCGGGCCACGACATACATCTTATACCTTTTAAAGAGCATTTCTTGTAAACATGTATATTTATAGATATATAATCTGAATCTCGGAAATGGCTCCAGCGATTTTCATGAAATTTAGTATGTAGGTGGTTACGGGGGCAATAAGTCGATTTATCCGTGTTTTCAGGCAATAATAAACTGAAAAATATGACTTCCTGATATCTATTGGCGAGTGGTAATACTATTATTTTTACTGACAGAAACACTAAAGCTACTTGACAATAGATGGCGTTGTTAAAAAAAACGAGCAAAGCTCGTACCAAGTAATAATCATGATATCTTTTTAAGTTTATTAAAACTTTTGAGATCTTTATCTCAAAATTTTGATATCTCGCGTAACTGCGGTAGGTAATTGCCTATTCTTAGTTTAATAGTATTGTTTAGATTTAATAATCACTAGATTTTTACTTTTAAATTGTTATTGGCGTGGAAATCTCCTTGATAATATAGGTTCTCAAGAAGTATGCTACTGCAAGCTGTTACTATAGTTGATCCACGTTGAATACGGTTAGTTATTCCAGTTGAAACTTTAAAATTATTCGGATTAAAGTAGCCAATGTCTTTCGATTCTTCAATTACAATTTTGCGTAATAGATGCTCGTGCATTGCTCGCGCGTGAAAGCTGCAAAGTGTACCAAATGGGCGAAGTAAGCCGTTCGGTACGTCGCAGGTGCACGGGTTATTAATTTGCTTAAACAATAATAAGTATTAAAAGTTCAATAAAATCAATCATTTATTCTTATTATCATAATGAAAATCACAAAAAATGTCCAAGAAACTCATTTCCCACAATTCGTCAAAACATAGAACTTTCCTCTTAACATGATAATTTGTTCTCTTCATAGTAATTGATGGGAGATATCTTCACTTCTTTAGAGCTGGCCTAAAATAAACACAAACAATTTAAGTTGCAAGTTCTGCCCAACCTAACCCAACAAAAAATTCGGTTGAACCGCTGCTAAGCCGACTTTGATAAAATTTAGAATAGGTATCCTTTAGGCACCGCTACTTTTTGAAGTTCATATTCATTCGCATAAGTATAGTATAGTAGTCATTCGTTCTGATTCAAATGAGTGTTTAGCACTCAATAAAAAATTCAAACCTTTTTTAACCGACAAAAAGACAGGAATTTGGCAGAACTGCTGAACAGGTTTTAATTAAATTTGGTATGGGGAGTAGGCTAGTATTGCTTATTGGAGAAGGATATATTTAGCAAAAAGCGTCCAAGAATTCATACCAAACAATAAATTCAAACCTTTTCAACCGAATCCAAAAAAGAGAAAATTTTGTACTAAAAAACGTCAAGTATGAATCAGACTGATTTCTTATCTATTGAATAAAAAAATTAAAGCTGCTTTACCCGACCATAAAAAAAGATTGGGTTTTAAAGAAGACTTTTATACTCGAAAAATGTCAAGTATGAGTTAAATAGAAATTTTAAATGAAGACTTCTTTTGGTATCTTAAAAAAACTTCAAGCATAAGTTTAATAGAATATAAGGAGGGCGATGCCGTGGGTAAATGCTAGTACATAATGTATGTCAAAAAGATTATCGTTCCAACCGAGTGTCCAACGACACCTCTTGTCTTTTTTAATCATTTTAATTATAAAACAATATTTCAAAACTAGATATTGCCAGCGGTAAAAAAAAAGCGGTAACTTATTCCCTAAAATAAGTTATCGGCGCGGAACCTCTTAATTAACTGCTTAATCATACTAATGAAAACTTCTTCTAATGATTTTGGCTGTAGCTATAGTTCGTTTAAGCACTCCTGCGGGATTTTTTAATTTTTTCGGGATAAAAAGCAGGTAAGTATGTACCAGTATGTCCTATTCCAGGACCTAACCCATATGTGTGCCAAGTTTCATTCCGAACCGTCCAGTAGTTGAGGCGTGATTGTGTAACAAACATCCTAACTTTGACATTTATAATATTAGTAGGAATCTCATTCTCAAAACAACATTATATATAATTTGAGTTATCTAGCGGATCGACTATAAAAAAGTAAACAGAATTACTTACTTCTTCTGAAATCCAAACCTACTCAACAAGGTGGGTTGGTTACTAGGCAAAGAGGCAGTCTTTTTTAACCCTGGCACTCTACATGTAGACTTTTTGTAATTGTTTAGACTATATCCATTAGGCTTCGATGGTGGGCTTTCTAATTTTGACTGAGATGTAATACTATTATAGTCCGGTAAAATAGGTTCTGGTTGCGAAGCACCATACGAAAGCTGAAAAAATATTTACATTAAAAAACTGCTATTGAAATAAAAAAAAACTTGCTAAAATAATTATGTATTAGTAAAAAGAAAAAACAAAGCTTCACCCCAAGACTTTATCGTTACCAGGGGCCTATGAAATAAAAGTTACGCCCTATACTGTGGGAGCATTAGCCTACCTACCCTCCATTGGGTGAGAGCTACGTGGGTTTCCTAACGATATTTTTAGTTACCAAATTAAGCCAGTGGGTAAATGAAAGAATGTATGTACTTGAGAAATTCAGATAAGAGTTCCTTGGTACACGCCGGGGCTTGAACTTTCGACCCTCTAGGTGGTAGTTTTGTTTTAGGAGAATTTTCGACGATCCCAAATTCACTTGCCGTATCAAACCCTTAAGTCTGAGGAGAGATTTTGCCTCCCTGTGTGTGTTCTACCGCTTGTACAATGGGTTGTGTTCTGAGGAATTGTTCGAAATGATGCCTACGGCTACTTTCTACCATCGCACCACTCGCCATCGGCAGGGAATTCATTTCCACACTTTAGAACCGAAATGGTCGCGTACAGTGCGGTTTCAGAGAAAGTTTCTCCCGCGAACGCTTGGGTTGTGGAATGAGCTCCCTGCCAAGGTTTTCTCTAAGACTACAGTATTGGGTTCTTCAAGAAAGAAGTTATAGGATTTTTGAAGGGTCGGCAACGCGCGAGTGCTACCCCTGGTTTTGCGAGCGTCCATAGGCCACGGTGACCGCTTACCATCAGGCGGACCGTGTGCTTGTTTGCTACCTTAGACACCAAAAACTGCTAACATGCATTAGGACTCATAAGTATTTTCAGTCATTCAGTTTGAAGGTATTATGATAAAACATAACATGGAAACAATGGAAACCGAACTAAAATTGTTCCAGGAGATTTTGTATGACGCAATAGAAGTCAGGTTTTTCAAACATTGCTGAAATCTATGACTGAAACCATTTCTGAAAAAAAACCTTGAATATTGAGACTTATTCACTTCTAATACATCATAAACATTTTTTTTGGATTCATAAATAGAAGAGCAAACAATCATATAAAACTTTACCTGCGAGTCAACAGGAGTTACCAAACCTTCATAAGGATAAGTGTTCTCTACAAAAGAGTTCTCGGATAGTGTCTGATCCAACATTGACTCCCCATTCTTCAAACCAAACAAATTCCTAGCTCGAGGATTTGGCTCCAATATTGGACTGGTGCTCTTCACGGGACTATCATAGTTTTCTTTTTGTGAATTTTCCAATTGTGAGTCTGGAACTTCTTCACACTGAGTATTTACTTCCATAAGCCTATTAATTTCTTCTGGCGATTTAATTTTAAATGGATTTCTGCTAAGTTTTTCTGGTGTTTCATTATTAATAGTGTCACAAACTTTATCTTCAACATCTTTTTGGTCAATATTGTTGGATTGGCTATTTACATCATTCGGAGCATTGAAGAATTTGCTCTCCACAACATTATGCTCATCTAAAACAGTTCTTGGAAATTTACTTAATTTTTTAAGTACAGAATAGCTGTTGTTTCTCAAAAATTTCTTAAAAGACCTATCTTTGTTTTCTATTATAGGTGATTTAGCTTTAACAGGAATTTCTCTAACGATTTCATTTTCTTCTGTATTTTTGTGATCGTCTACATCATTATTAATCGTTATATCAATAACTTCTATATCACAGTCGAATTTTGCTCGTTTAGTTGCCGGTTCAACGCAATACATGGTGCTTAGAGATTCTATACTGAGGCTGAAAGCGGAAAAAATCATGTATTAGAAACGCGGTATCGCAAGGGTTATAGAAACATCATTGAATTAACTATTTGAACCGTCTAAAGCAGCATAGCGCTACTTTCTACCATTGCATTACTCGTCATTAGGATAAAGTTTAACGTACACCTTAGTCTAAATGTTCACGCACGGTGGAAAGTCAGAGGGTCTTCCTCTCATTAATGCTAAAGTTGAGGAATGTGCTAACTGTCGAGGTTTTCCCTGGTTATGTATGAAAACTTACAGTATGCGGTTTTTAATTAATAGGGCGATATAGGCCAGAACCCTAATTTCTGTAATACTAAAGTTGTGTATGTTAATGTACTAAAAGTCATTACGCAATATCATATCCATTACTATTAGATATATTTGTTATATACTTTTTTAGTAAATTATTCCATAATGACGCCTTAAAAATTATTTTTTTTGTATGGGATTTAACGTTTGTATTGTAGTCACATTTTTTTTTAAGTTTCTGCGACAACTTAGAGTCAATGCACTAGATAACAAGCTATTCTAATTATTTAACTAACTTTCATTACAAACAAATGCAAAACAGGCTTTAAAAATGTGCACAAGTGTTGAAACAATAATATTTTTTATTGCATTAAATACAATAAATGCATATTACTCATTTAGGTAATGCACTAAACAAAAGCAAGGTTCATAACATATATTATATTTTTTCAATCCTTTAGGTGCTATAGTTCAGCCACAAAATTTGCACAAAAACGGCGTATTTACGCGGTCTAGCCTATATCGTAGTCTTAAGAATGGAGTAATTAGATTTTTAACAATAACAAGTAATACCCCTAATGTCACAAGCATCCATGTGCTCCAGCACCCATTCAACATGAAGCAGGCCGTATGCTTGATTATCACCTAATGTTATCAAAAAATGGCAGTGAAGTGAGAAAAGAAGTAAAGAAGAGAAATGGGAGGGAAAGCCTTGTGTTCGTCAGATAAACAAACATGTCATAGTATCCAGATTGAACCAATTCTACGCCGGACTAAAGTGAAAAAGGAAACGAAAGACCACGTGCCAGGAAGCGTATTGTAAGGACAGTACCCATTTTGATGGTCACACAATCTTTTCAACCATAGAAAGCAGCTAAAACCTAAAATGTATATTTTAACTATTGTGTGTTTTAAAAAGTAATAAAAAAGGTCTTTGTTAAATTTAAAATAAATACAATAAAACAAATATTCAGATGTTGATTATGCAGAGAACATTGCTTTATTTAGCCTTTTACATAATGATTTTGTATTTACTCTTACAGTCTTAACTTTATATTATAATTGTACTGTACGTGTGTATGTCACTGTACTCCTCCTAAACGGCTGGACCGATTTGAATGATTTTTTTTGTATGTGTTTGGGGGGCGCCCTGGATGGTTTAGATTCATAAATCAGCCCGGTATCATGCAGGACAACGTCTGCCCGGCCAGCTAGTTTATATTAAAGTCTTAAAGTAACTTCATAACTTTACATAATTAAAAAGCTCAAAAAAAAACCTTTCATAAAATGTTATTTATAAACGCTCTATCTATGTTAACTTATTAGTTTTTCTTTTTATTTTAATTTGAATGCTATAATGCGTTTACGATTCATAAATTGTTGGGCAATCTTTCTATAAGGCTTTTATAAAACTGTTGAAAAGTAGGAACTTTTTTACCCGACTAGAGCAAAGCTAAAAGGAAGGGCATTGATTCTAGCAGTCTATGTATATTTGCAATTACGTATGTTCCAGAAGTAGCGGCTAAACTACTGAGCCGGTTTTGATGAATGGGACGTCAGTCTAAACGTTATAATGGCCCGGGTGGCATTGGCTACATTAAAAGAAAAAAAAGCAATATGTCGTCTATAAAGTTATGAACTAGAAAAAATTTTATCCGATTTTATTGTGACGGGTAGCAATCATTTTATAATTGAAGATCATAAAAAGACAATTTTAAAAATATATATGTTTTAAAGTGTATCCGAACATAATTTATTTCCCACAAACTATGTTACAACTCAAATCTTTAACTATAGACATTACGCTAAGTGCTCAAAATGTGTTATTAACATAATAGTACATTGTTCACGGAGGGGTAAGTATGTAATAAATCTGCTAGGAAAATAGAATAATTTTACCACACTTTGCACTAGCTTTAACATAAAAATTTATTCTTAATAAAAAATAAAATGCAAATTGCCCGTAAAATTTTTGGAACACTTACGTTATTAGCAAAATTTAGTTCACATATATTTTAAGAGAGGTAGGGCACTGCAAGTACTCGCTCGAATAAGCCACCCGAACAACTAAGCAGGGCATAGCGAGTACTTGCTCGAATGAGCGGCCCGAACTGGGGAAGTACCTCCACCTTACAGAAAACCGCGGCCATAATAACACTAACATTGAGTAGTGTTGTGTTCCTGGCGGTGAGTAAGGTTGCCAGAGCTCTTTGAGGATTCGCTGCGCGGACAGCGGAGGACCGGCGGTGCTTGTTGCTGTCATACTCGGCATAGACGCGGCGTGCTGGTTCGGCGGTCAGGGAGACCTGATGAAACGGCTGACCGCTGGCCGCCCGCAGGTTGAACTGGATCCCGAACCCAGGGATCACTTAATCTCCGCCCTGGGAGGCTGATTCGCCAGCCTGTGTAAAGTATCTGAAGTGGTAGTCGTGCCGGAGAAGGAGACCGGAGTGGACCCGGCTACTACAACAGAGGGGGATCAGGGGCCCTTCCGCCCGCCGGGCCAGCAACCGTATCATCTGTGGCGAGCTTCGGCAGTCTTAGAACCGCACCCTTTGTCCTCTATGCTGTCTGTGCAGTGAATCCTCATCCTTAGTCTTAGTAACTTTTTTTTATATATATTATGGCCAGAAGACAGAAAAAGAAAAGAGTTTGCACAGCGGCTACTCCATCCACATATAATGTGGATTTTTGCAACATCAGGGGTATTCACGCAAATCTTAACGCAGTCCACCACCATCTCGAAACTGCGCAGCCGACCATTCTTTTTCTAACGGAGACGCAGATATCCTGCCCGGCCGACACATCATACCTTCATTATCCCGGCTACAAACTCGAACACAATTTTATGAGTCGTGCCGGTGTATGTATGTTCGTCCGGGAGGATATCTGCTGTCGCCGCCTTCATAGCCTTGAAGACAGGGACCTGTCGATATTGTGGGTGCGCGTAGATTACGGCGGCCACAATCGTATCTATGCGTGCCTATACAGGTCTCATAGCGGTGACACGGACGTAACTCGACTCTTCACGCACCTGAGTTTGACGACTGACAAAGTTCTAGAGCAATATCCCACAGCAGAACTAGTTATTTTGGGAGACTTTAACGCCCACCATCGCGAGTGGCTCAGTTCTCGAACCAATAACTATGCTGGGATATTTGCTCACGAATTTGCTCTGACCTATGGATTCTCTCAGCTGGTACTTTCTCCAACGAGAATACCAGATATAGAGGAACATACGAGCTCCTTACTGGACCTTCTGCTGACTACTCGTCCGGACGGGTACTCCGTCTCAGTGGATGCGCCTCTTGGCTCCTCGGACCACTGTCTCGTTCGGACTCAAGTGTCATGCACACAACCTGATCCTTCTGGGCCAACTAACTGGCGTCGTGTATGGCACTATAAGTCGGCAGACTGGGATGGATTGCGTGAATTTTACGCATCGTACCCGTGGAGGCAGATCTGCTTTAACTCAGAAGATCCTGACGTCTGCGCAGCCGCAGTCACTGAGACAATCCTTGCTGGTATGGAATGCTATATTCCTAACCCTCGAATAGCTGCCGGCGTCAAAAAACGACCGTGGTTTAATAGGTCTTGCAGAAAAGCTAAAATTCTTAAGCAAAATGCATATGAGGCTTGGACCACGGCTCGTTTTAATAAGGATCCGAATATTTCTGAGTTAAAACGCAAATTAAATGCTGCCTCGAGGTTCAGTAAGAAAGCAACTGCCAGAGCAAAATTCCAATTCATCGGCAAAATAGGTGGGCGACTTGCGAGCTATCCTTCTGGGAGTCGTGCTTTCTGGTCGCTTGCCAAAGCTGCCGAAGGGAACTTCTGCCAGTCGTCGTTACCACCACTGCGAAAGACCGATGGTGACTTGGCCCATAGTGCTAAAGAGAAAGCCGATCTACTGGGCAGTCTCTTTGCCTCGAACTCGAATATGAACGATGAAGGCGCTGTACCACCTACTATACCGTGGTGCGGTAAGTCCATGCCGGAAATCTCCATAACGCAGCGGGAGGTCAGGCGGGCGTTGCTTTCTCTAGACGTTCATAAGTCGAGTGGGCCAGACGGTATACCAGCAGTGGTGCTTAAGCAGTGTGCTCCTGAGTTATGTCCTGTACTCACGCGCCTCTTCGCGCTTTCCTACCACACTAGGCAATTTCCGTCTACATGGAAGACTGCGAATGTGCACCCGGTGCCCAAAAAGGGCGATAGATCAGATCCATCGAATTACAGGCCTATCGCTATTACCTCTCTCCTCTCTAAGGTGATGGAGCGTGTGATCAACACACAGCTTCTAAGATTCCTAGAAGTACACGATCTGGTCAGTGACCGTCAATATGGCTTTCGCCACGGTCGCTCGACTGGTGACCTTCTAGTGTATCTCACACACCGATGGGCACTAGCCATTGAGAGTCAGGGGGAGGCATTGGCATGTAGCCTGGACATAGCGAAGGCGTTCGATCGGGTCTGGCACCGCGGTCTTCTATCGAAGTTGCCATTTTACGGAGTGCCCGAGGGTTTGTGCAAATGGGTGGCTAGCTTTTTGTACTGTACTGGAGACGCTTTTTACACGGGTCGTGCAAACATCCCTCGTTCCGTTGTGGAGGAAAACCGCGGAGAACTTGTGTCTCAAATCGAGACCACACTGTCCCAGGTCTCTGACTGGGGACGGGTAAACTTGGTCCGATGCAACCCTACAAAGGCACAAGTGTGCGCGTTCACCGCTAAGAAAACTCCATTCACTGTGGTCCCACAATTCCAGAACACTCCCCTCTCCATCTCCAAGAGCATTGGGATCCTTGGTGTCGACATCTCCAGCGATGTTCAGTTCCGAGATCATTTACAAGATAAGGTAAAGCTGGCGTCCAAAAAACTTGGTGTACTCAACAGAGCGAAGCAGTACTTCACGTCGGGGCAAAGGTTGTTACTTTACAAGTCGCAGGTTCGGCCCCATATGGAGTACTGCTGCCATCTCTGGGCAGGTGCACCCGGATACCAGCTTGACCCTTTTGACTCGGTTCAACGACGGGCTGTGAGAATTGTCGACGATCCCAAACTCACTTGCGGTATCGAGCCCTTAAGTCTGAGGAGAGACTTTGCCTCACTGTGTGTGTTCTACCGCTTGTACAATGGGTTGTGTTCTGAGGAATTGTTCGAAATGATGCCCACGGCTACTTTCTACCATCGCACCGCTCGCCATCGGCAGGGAATTCATTCTCACACTTTAGAACCTAAATGGTCGCGTACAGTGCGGTTTCAGAGAAACTTCCTCCCGCGAACGCTTAAGGACTGCAAGGACTACAGTATGGAGTTCTTCAAGAAAGAAGTTATTAGATTTCTGAAGGGTCGGCAACGCGCAAGTGATACCCCTGGTGTTGCAAGCGTCCATAGGCTACGGTGACCGCTTACCATCAGGCGGGCCGTAAGCTTGTTTGCCACCTTAGTGGTATAAAAAAAAAAAAAAAAAAAAAAAAAAAAAAAAAAAAAAAAAAAAAAAAAAAAAACCACAGATGATGCTGATAAAAATAAGAACGCGTTATATAGGATTTCCGTTCTGTCGTCCTTACTGAGCAAGTTAGTAATAAAGCATCACCGCAAAAACATTATTTCTACTGTTCTTTCAGATATGTATAAAGGATCTTTTCGAGCAGGTAGAGTAAAATTCAATTCACCATAGTCACAAAACGCATATCTATACACAAATTACCCGTGAGTCATTAACAAAGTTTTATCGAATAAATATTTGATAAATCTTTATTTAATTCATAACTTATTAGCATTTCATAGCAATATGCTTTTTGCTACAATGATAAATAGCAATATATAACAATAACATATTTGAGGCTACAAAATGTTTATTGTTATGGAAATTTAGTGCACCGAAGGTTGTATGGCGAAAATCTGATTCGGATTCACCTTAATATAAGACGTAGGTAAAACAAAATGTAAAAATATATAGCTCCTAAATTGTAATGTTATGATATAGGGTGTCAGTCCATGCATCTTAGCAATCCACGTAATGTCACTACTGGGACAAAAAAAATCGTTTTTGATACCACTTCGGGTTTCAGTTTTTAAACTGCCACTTGTTAATAATAATGCTATTAGAAAATAAACTACAAATAAAATAGTGAATTTACATGAATTTTGCAAAAGTAGAAACCAATTTTACACGGGCTTATTTAATAAAAAAAACCATATTCCATCAATCCATCCTATTATTGAATAGTTATTTTATGTAATAAATAAATATAGATAAATTTTTGGACATTACACACAGTTGGCTCCAAAGTTAGCAAAGCTTGTGTTATGGATACCTGACAACGAATACAAATATATTTATATTACTTTCTTTTGTAAATACATACATATCATACATAAATACACCCAGACTCAAGACAAACACAAAAGTTTGTCCAGTGCCGGATTTCGAACCCACACCCTCTGCCCAGCAGGGGGGCCCACTACCAACAAGGCTGCGATGGAGTCATACTTATAGTAATTAATAATTATTGTGAATGTACTTCCGTTGCCGAAATACCTTTCATCCTGAGTCTCGGGTACATATTTACTGACTAGAGTGACAACCTTTTTCCTCTGCCTTGTTTGTGGGACTGCAATAATCGGCTGAGGTTTCTGAACCTTCTTTTGCCACGGACTAGTATCATCTAAATGGTTTTTGAAATCCTTACTCCAAATACTTGGATGCGATGAGACACCTTTTTCTATCCAGCTGCCAGTTTTTACATTTTTCGGCTGAAATTTTAAAAAAACCGTAATTAATTTAACTATATTCATCATCCTATTACGATAAAACTTTGGTGAGTTACTATGCACATGGTCGGTAAGGTTTTTGAATTAGGATTTAAGAGAGACAACATAATTTTATTAATCTTCATTCTATACTATTTTACTGCCAAAATCCTCTTCTTCGGGTTTTAAAGGGTCTGTGGTCAAAAAGGAACCTTTGAAGTTTCACCATGTCCGTCTGTCTGTCTGTCCGCGACTTAGCTTAGAGACTTCTTTGGCATGGGTATCTGTACATATTAATCACGGCGACAAAGTGGTAAAATAAGATCCTACAAAAAATATTTAGGGTATTTATTGTATACATGTATTATAATTTTTTTTTGTGGGTTTCTGAAATAAATCACGGCAGTAGTAAATATAAAATATAAAATTAAAACTATCACAACTAAGTAAAGTAGTCTTTATAACGACTACTTTAACGAGTAATAGTCAACCAACTTACAAAATGTACTTGGAGAAGTAAAAATTTCGCTTTAAATAAAAAAAGTTAAAATTTAATTGTGTAACACATAAAGGCAAAACCAAAAATACTGATTTTTTTTCAGATTTTTACAGAAACAATAATAGAAGATGTGAATCTGGGGATCATGATTTTTTTTAAATGGTGGGCATTTCCATACATACAACAACAAATTTCCATACATACAACAATAAATTTCCATACATACAACAATAAATTTCCATACATACAACAATAAATTTCCATACATACGACAATAAATTTCCATACATACAACAATAAATTTTGCGGCTTTAATGGGTATTATTACCATATCACTTCTATTGTCTGGGTCCCAATCGTCCATTTTCTTTAAAGTAAAAGGGTCCAAGTTTCCTAGGGCTAACTGGAAAGAAACCTTTGCGTCCAACATTTCACCAGCATTTACACACAATACTTCTTCTAAATCTGTAATAAAAGGTATAATCTGAAGTGAAATAATGTAAGAAGCATAGATTATTCAAATATATATTAAAAATATAATAAAGAGCATTATTGAGAAATAACTTTTCTACATAACAAGATTTAATTCATGACTCTAAAAAGTTGAAATAGAATATTATATATTGATGAATATATAATGTACATATTTTTACAAAAGTCACTTACTAATAAATTGAATAACTTAAAGTATGTGCTGTATTTTTAAAGAAGTCTAAACATACCTTAAAAATACGGTCTATGTATAAGTTTATGAATTTATCAGTTTTTTAGGGTTCCGTACCCAAAGGGTAATTAGCGGAACCCTATCACTAAGACTTCGCTGTCCGTCCGTCTGCCACCAGGCTGTATCTCATGAACCGTGATAGTTAGACAGTTGAAATTTTCACAGAATATGTATTTCTGTTGCCGCTATAACAACAACTACTAAAAAACACAATAAAATAAATATTTAAGAGGGCTCACATACAATAAACGTGATTTTTTTTGCTAGATTTTGATTACGGCAACAAGTAGACGCAGTTATATAGCCACGTTAAAAATAAATAATTAAATTAAAATAAAACAAACGTGATTTTTTTGCCGTTGTTATAGATATTAGTAGGGAACCCTTCGTGCGCGATTCCGATTCGCACTTGACCGATTTTTTATTAGGATGTATGTTAATCCATGTTATTTTTATTTTCCAGCGTCATAAGTCCCTACTGTTGGTGCACGTAGGCCGCCGCCGCAGGCGAGAGTGAGGGTTTGAACCATAGTGAATACGCGGGCTAGTGCGGATTGTGGACTTCACATATGCATTGTTTTTCTTGTTCTCACGATGTTCATTGTTTTGATGATGGTTTTCTTCAATAGCTTTAAGTTAACAGCAATTCGTTTAATTTTTCTCCATTATTATTAAGTAACCCAGATTTTTTGACGGCAAGTCATCGGTACAGTATTTTTTTTTTTTCATAGAAAATGGCACATTCATTAATAAAGGTTCGCCATCCCTGTCCTAGAGCGATTGATTGTCATATTAGAATAAAGATAATCTATGATCAATCAAATTAATATGAAAAAGACATTTAGAACTTGTGACTTAAATGTGTGCATGCAATTGTAATCCTTAAGGTGGTAAACATTTTCTGACCGCGACCATACGTTATGTTCCTGCCTATTAGCATAAAATTCGAGGGTGTAAATTACAGAAACGGACAGAAACGAAAAATTTTAAAAAAATGATTTTTAGCTTCCCTCGGGAACACAAAGAAACCCAACTCGAGCAATATCACAAACTCCCTCTACAGTTTTCTTGTTTAATAGAAGCGCCCTCTATACAACACAAGTTACAACTCATCAACAGTTAGCTTACATGTTGTCGCGTTAGGCGTCCGTAGTAGTTACCGAACTAGTTCAGCCATTAACCTCCAGATACCAGATACATCACCACAACAATTACAAAGTAAAATAAAATCGAAATACTTGAATAAAATTAAAAAGTATCTATCCGTTTTTTTAATGCAGATTTTTCTTTTTTAAATTATTTGGCCATTGCTGAGATTCGAAGTAACAACTTTTGATTTAAAAAGTTTATTGTTATAGTAATAGTAAGACATTCGACTGAGAGCGTGGCGTCTCCAATCTGGCTACTCGGAGGTCGAGTATGGAGGATGGTTTGAGGTCGGAAGTCCTGGTGGTGAGTGGCCTATGTTGACTGGACGTCCGCACTAAGCTCGGTATTAATATGGACCACCCAGAGGACTCCGGGAGGTGCAGGTTTTACTAAGGAGGGTCGAACCGGGCCAGGGGGGAAACCAGCAGCCAAAAGTCCCCCGTAAAAAGCAGTAGTGGGATAGCGGCTAGGAGTAGGCGGCTCAGTTACAGCCTGACTAATACAATGAAACCCCTTTCTTTTTGCTGCTGTATTTATTAAAAGTGATTTTATTAATTTCTAGATTCTTGGTTGTAAATTAACTAAACATCATGCTTCCTATAATATTTATTATTGCATACATATAAACATCTAGAATTATTTGAAACCCTCGATCCAGACGTGTACAACAAGTAGGGCGTTCCTTCTGAGCCGCGTTGCAATTACATAGTTAAACCTCATTTTAGCACCTACCCGTTCCGTCTAAGCGCAGCTGATAATTTCAGCGGCGCTATTTTTGTTTAGGGTGCGTTGCAAATCGCAACGAGGAAGTTAAAAAGTGGTTTCGGGACGCCCGGATTAGAGTATTTTTACAACTGTCAAGTTCAATTCTTTACAATGCCATAGAAACGGTTGAAATTAACTCCTGTCAGTGTAAAAAATAACTGTGAAACGCCCGTTCCAAAGCGAGTTGATTTTTCAACTTTACTGAGCGATAATTTACTCGGCGGGTTTTGGAACATAGCCTGAGACGAAACGCGTTTCACGTCAATTTTTGACAGAACCATGTGTGTATATGTTTGAGTATTTTATTTTGATTTATTTGTAGATAAGAACAAAGATATAGAGTACATAATACAAAAAAAATAAAAAAAGGTTATAACTATTTTTCTAAAATAGTTCACTCCGGCCACGACGAAACTGTCATATATCTAAATTAGTATTAAAATATTATTTCATTAACATCGTTTTCTCTTAGCATAATTTATTAATAACAACGAACTTTCAACACAAATCACTTGGCTTAGCAGCACACTCTTTGATTGTGGTTGTAAATTAAGTGAATGGTGGTAGGTACGGAACCCTTGGTGCGCGAGTCCAAATCGCACTTGGCCGGTTTTTTATATTTTATTCTTACGTCAACCAAGAGTGCCTGCAAAATTGTAGCACAATATTGGTCAAAAGGTCTAAACTGACTTCAAAGATTTGATGTAGAACGACAATGGACAGACAATGAGTTATGTTAAGTAAAAGCTTTTAAAAGAAACTAATATAAAATTATTACAAAGTAAGTTTGTACCTAATACCCTTTTTAATTCACTTTAATTTTTTGACATGTTTTTATACTAATCTGTTAGAGGCGTTGCTGAACTGAAATATGGCAATACTGCGTTTGTGGTAAAAAAAAAGAAATTGGTAAACAAACAAATGGTGATTTTATCGGTGTTTTAGTGAATATGTTTATGTTGAACATTTCACATTGATATCAGTAGAGTTAGTGTTTACTTCAGTATATAACAATGTACTCTTTGTACTGTTCTGACGTCCATAATGTTAAAATGACGTTTGCTTCCATCACATGACTAAATAACCTACAGATTAATAGCTTCAAACAACCGGCGGCGCTAGCGAGAGCACTACTACAAGCACGGGTGTGAGTGCGTGGCTTGTCACCAACACGGGACACGGCGCGCGGCGCGAGGGGCGAGGGGCGAGAGGCGAGAGGCGCGGGGCGAGGGGCGAGGGCTGACGCCCGCTAGAGTAAAACTGGTTTCAACAGGCTCAGTAAGCGTGCGAATCTCAGGGCTTCGTGTGCGAGCGATTATACTTATAATTATTTTAGTGTTTGCTCTCGATTAGTGCAAAGCCTTTTAGAAATGCCAAATACATGTACTGTGTGTATGAACAATTCTTATAAAAAAAAGGGAATATCATTTTTTACATACCCAAAAGATCTTGACAGGTAAGTACCTATATTTTTTATCCTAAGTTGGCTAAAAAATTACAATAGAAAAGTGAATCTTAAAAACGTAGGTATGTAGGTAGGTAACTTCAATAATAATGATACATATAAACATGCATATATTAATGTATACATACACATAAATATGCATAATTATGTTATTGGTACCTCCCTACTAAATACAAATAAAATCAGACATCTTTGTTAGGGTTCCATAGCCAAATAACAAAAAGGTCCCTTATAAATCCATCATGTCCGTCCGTCCGTCTATCCGTATGTCACCGCGTTATAATTCCGTTATCTTTGCATATCTAGATTGTGATGAAATTTTACAGGAAAGTCTTATGTTTACTGCTAAACAGATTTGTCATGAAATTAAGAAAAAATATTTAGGGATTGAACTGAGGGACGAAACTATCGTGTCGGGTATCATTGGATAATTTGAAAATGTATTAAGAGTTTTTAATAACTATTTCTCTAAGGTGCATAGGGTGAATGAGCTATATATCAGCCCCCTAGATTTTTTTTCAACTTTAAATAGTTACTACGTTCTCATAATAAACAATAATCTAAGACTCTTACTCGTTACTTGTAGCTTGTAATGTAAGATACTAGTAAAACTATTAAAAAAACATGTTTTTGGGAATTTTGTGGTATTTTCCAAATATCAGCCGCCTTGGATGTAATAACAGCCTTATGCGTACCAAATATCAGCCTAGCATTTTTTCGTGGTTTAGATGCTTATGCTCTAAGATTTGATAGAAATATTTTTACCATATATTTAAGCCATGTGATTCGTTGCTAGCGGCAAAGAAAATTCATACTACTACTAGCTTTCATTCGCTACTTTGCCTGCTTGGGATTCTTACGTGAACCTCTGATTTAACAGAGTAAAAAAGTATTCTGTGTTAGTCTTTGTTACTCCATCTACCCTTTATCGAAAATCAAGTAGAACCTTGCATCGTCCACATATATAAAGCTTTCTAAGTTCAGATATATTGCATTACAAGCAGTGTTGCGGTGATAAGCTCACCCCCTGTCATGTAGGACTAAAGTAGTTGGTGAAAATAACCAATCCCCTAGATAATGATATATATTATATATGAATATATGGGGATAAAAACCGTTAAGGTATAAAGATAAAAAACGGAAAGCATAGTCATTATATCAATAACTACAAGTCTCACTATACAAATTAAAAGACAAAGGTTGTGATTGTACTTCACAATTATTTTTTTATTATTTTAGTTAATAAATGACGATATAATCATATGAAAGCTAAGGAAGCTGTTTCTAAAGTAAAGTTATACTAGATAAACACATTTTAACATGTTATAAATAATGTCAAGCACGAAAACGTACAATCGCAGAAAAAAATCGATAATCGAGTAAAAAAATAAAAGTGGTGGCTGATATTTGGAACAATTTTGATTAGTTCCGGTACCAAATTTCAGCCACCCCGGCTGATAAATGGCACTCCATACAAACAAATGGACCAAACGCCAGCCGTCTACTAAATTCTAAATCCAGAAGAAAATTGACTTACTTTTTCTTATAAACTGTACATAATATTCATACTTGTTCCCCTAAATTTTAAAGATATACCTAAGCATCAAAGTAAGTGATATATCGGTTACTAAGTGTCCAGAAAAATCACGCGTTTTTGTTAAAATTTGCGTGTATTGGCACAACAATCCGTAAAATGGAGATTAAAAGAACCCTAACGATAGGGTAGGAACGATAATTGGAAGATAAGGAAATATTGATCTTTTAAAAAATAGGATATGTTACTTCTTATTTATCACAGAAAAAAGCACGCCCGGCTGATATTTGGGGGGAGGCTGGTAATAGGAGCATTCACCCTACTACACGAATTATTTGGCTTTAAAGTTTTAAATTCTCACGTTCCCACTAGTAGGTACCTACACCTAATTAGTTCAACTGTTGAACTTATCGAAGTTCCTTTTGTTAGTAGTTCAACAGTGGTAATTTTTTTGTGTCCCCTCGTCTAGCTTTTGAACCCTCGTATTTAAAAATCTGAAAGAAATCACAGTGCCTAATAAAAATTGATAAATAAAAAATTAGCACTCGTAATTGACTCAAGTTATTTTTTACATTTGTACAAGGCAAGAACTTCCGGTTTCGTGACGCTATTGGAGCTAGAGATACATTTATTTGTAGTTTTTAGGGTTCCGTTCCGTACCTTAAAAGTAAGAAACGGAACCCTTATAAGATCACTCACGTGTCTGTCTGTCACAGGCATTTATTTCGAAAACCATTCGACGTAGAAGCTTGAAATATACATAGTGATAATAATGTTAGTCTCAATTAATAAATAATAATAAAATAATTTATTTTTTACATGTCTTGTGTATCGTATGTAAGGTCTTAGCTTTTACATTAATAAAAAATCGGCCAAGTGCGAGTCGGACTCGCGCACTAAGGGTCCCGTACCATTATCTATAAAAACGGCAAAAAATCACGTTTGTTGTATGGGAGCCCCCCTTAAATATTTGTTTTATTTTTAGAATTTTATTATTTTATTTTTCTATAATCATACATCGTTTATTTACTTATATTTTATACCTGTTTTACAGATGTACCTACTTCATATAAGTAACTTTTAATGGAATTTGTACGAAAATTTCACTTTTTTAAGTACATTTTATAACTTGGTCGACTATTACTCGTTAGCCTGTAAAGTGTACTAACCCGTTATAGTTTTCCTTTTAAATTCATTATATGCACTACCACCGTAATTTTTTTTACAATTCCAAATACTATACTTTCGCTGGTAGAGTGGGGGGGGACACTTGAATCTAACAAAAATTCGTACTTTAAAGCTAAATGTTTCGCAAACGGAGCCCTAAATCAAAAAATGATCTTTGCATACCGCCAATGTTTTTGAATTCCTATCCAACGATACCCCACACGATGGGGGAGACTAGAAAGTAAAATTACGTCCCCACTTCACGTACCCTATACGGGGTATACCCTATAGGTGCGCTAAAAAAAAATTACCTCTTTGTCGGCTTGATCAATGTGTATCCCCACCAAATTGCAGCTTCCTCGTAGTAGTAGTTTTTGAACTAAGCCGCGGACAGACGGACGGACGGACAGACATGGCGAAACTATAAGGGTTCCTTGTTGACTACGGAACCCTAAAAAAGGGTTTTGTTTAAACCAAATAAGTTTAGTTTACTTACCAACATTGATATTTGGACTTTTATATAACTGCATTTTTTAGTATTTACATAGGTTAAGATTTAAACATATTTATTCTTATACAAGACATGGGTATGTCATCCATGAGAACATGGTTAGTAATGATTACATTATGTTCATATACATTCTCTAACTTTAATATTAACAGTCAACTTTACAATTACCAGTTACACATTCGTTGTAATAAAATGTAATTAAATTTTATTATCGTGTTTGTTTTCAGACGAAACAAGTGGCTCAAAACTGTAGGTCGCGAAGACCTTATTGGAAAGCATGGAGACTACAGAATTTGTGAGGAACACTTTGAAAAAAAATTTATTACATTTTCAAAATATAGAACAAAAAAATATTTAAGTGTTAATGCGTTTCCTTCATTAAACTTTCCGTCTAATCAAGATGCAAGTACAAGTGCAGCTGCACCTTTACCACAATCTTCACCTAATGGCAGTCCACTGTTAGAAACAAACAGGGATGAAACTACGCGCAGTGTTCAAACTGATGTTTTGGACCATCAAGACAAAAACATTGGGTATGATAGCAAGACCTCGCAAACGATACAATAAATTCCTTAATTTTACCTTAAGACTAATTTTACCTTTAAAACATAAAATCGTCTAAAAACTCGGTGCATGACTAACGAATATTCTAATGATGTTGATAGAACGGTAATTCACTAAAATTTAACGAATAAAAATAAAATCGATATCAGCTATTCATTGATTTAATTTTCTAAATGTGTCAGTTGACAACCCTACCAGCTTTTTTACCTCTACCATTAAATGATTTATTTATTTGCTTGAAATGCGGTACATATAATTGGGTGTAAGAAACATATGCAAATACTAAAAATAAAATTTACAAAAAATTAATTATATTATCACCGTTGTACATTGATCTATAGGTTATATTTAAGTAAGGATGAATATCGTCACATAATAAGTATACTTCATAAAGTTACTTTAGTTAAAGTAACAAAGTTACGTTAAGTCATGATTCTTGAAACGTTGTTCTAAGCTATTATTTATTATGTCATGTGACTTCTATGAAATGATAGTCCTAACACCGGCTAACGTTAGGATATTGGCGGGTTAGTGCAGCTACACCGTGGTATTGTGTTATATTGTACACCGAAGATTTCGAACGCAGCCGTGATGTACCAAGCTGTGTGCTGTTATTTTGTACTAGGTACTATCGTGTTCGCATCAACGGAATAAATAAAGTAAATAAATAAATTTTAGGAACATTTTTAAATTTCGTTAAATACGCTAAGGCGATAGTTGAGTTAAAATTTACACCAGGCACAATCTGTATCTTTTTCTTTTCGTAAAAAAAGAATAAAGTACCCCGGCTATTTAAAACTTCAATAATAAAGTAATCGTTCTCGTGATCAAATCTAACACCATTGCCTTTCTATTCCCGCGCAGTTATGTAGGTATTGTGTTTTATTCTATACATACACGGGCGGATACAATTGCCATCGGAGTTAGAAAATAGTCCAGCTGGTCTCGCTTGTTACCTACCAAGAATAACTATTTGTTTTAGTACCTATATATAGTTTGGGAGCCGGACACCATTTCATGCTGTTCATAATAATTATTTTATATTATTCTTAAATAAACACAATGTATTATTGCATTTACGATTATTCTTTTGTTACAGAGGGAAGACGTGGAGCAAACTAATAGACAGTGATGCTATATTAAACAAAGAAAATAGCCCATCATATTTAGTGTGTTCTGCAAATTTTTCAAGCGACATGCTAAAGAACAAAAGATTAAAACCAGACACCGTACCATCGGTAAATTTACCTGGTACATTATCTAGCTATTCTATCTCAGAACAAAACGCTAAAGCTCCAGTGGATAAACCCGTGATAGACGAAATAAAGCAGGTTTGTGGTTCTTTACTCAATGCAACGTTTTTGATAGCTGTATTTTAATTTATATTGCTTCTTAGGCAGTTACAATGCACCTATACTTTTATAAAATGTTTAATACTAAACTTCAAATAAAGTAATAATTAGTAACTTTGTTTGGTACTAGGAGCCAACATCAACAAAGGAAATTGGAACGCAAGTAGAAAATCAAAGCATATTATCAAGGCAGTGCCAATGTCTGTGTCATGTGAATACTAAGCCTCTTGTAGCTTCCATAGGAGTACAAACAGATGCCTACAGCGCTTTCCTGGATCGAGATTCAGTTCAGAACATAGATAATTCTACTGAACATAAAGACTTGTCGCAAAATACTTTCAGAAAGAGCAAGCCACCGAGAATAATAAATGAAAGTAGACGCAATGTACAACTACTAATGAAAAGTAAAATAAGTGATGTAAACCATAGGGAGCTTTCTGCAGTAAAAAGAAAATTATCAGATATTTATGAAAATATTCAAAATAAACCTATAATATATGAAGATTCAAATAAGATATGTCCCAATAATATATATACGAATAGAAATGAATGTAAGATATCTAATAAATCTACTAAAGTAGAGAAAAAAGATACCAAAAATAAACTTTATACGAATTTTATTGAAAAATTCCACAATTGGAAAACACAACTTAAGTTTAAATATACGGGAAGAAGATATGATGAAGAGCTAAAACTTTTTGCAATGAATATATTTTTTAGTAGTCCACAAACCTATCGCTTTTTAGAAAAAACATTAACTTTGCCATCAATACGGACTTTACTTGACATGAAAACTATTATCAAACCAGGCGTTGACGAACATTTGCTGAAATTGCTCTCAACTAGATTAAAAAAGTTGTCTTCTAATCATAGATACTGCGTTTTATGCTTGGATGAAATGGTGTTGAAAAACAGAAATGATGAAGAGTTTTACAGTAAAAGGATAAAAGTGAAAGAAAATGCAGGCAATGCATTTGTAATAATGCTTAAAGGTTGCATTGAAAATTATAAACAGCCCTTATGTTATACGCTAACAGCTACAAGTATAAACTATTTCGATTTAAGCCATTGGGTAGATGACACTATTCGTAAAACATTTGATGCTGGTTTTATCGTGTGTGCTATCGTATCTAATGAAAGCTCAAATTTTAAAAATTTTGCCAAATCAAAAGGAGTTACAAATGATTCTCCGTTCTTCCATGTGGATGAACAAAAGATCTTTTACCTATTTGACGTACCCCATATTTTCAAAAATATTCGTAACAATTTACTGAAATACAATTTACAGTACGATGGTAATAGATTAGCATGTTGCTCACACGTAGAATCCTTTTATAAGAGAGAAAAAGAGAGGAATTTTAGATTCCTACCTATGGAGGTCCATTATGCAAGCCAAGTAATGAGTTATACTGTAGCCGCGGGAATGTTAACAAGTATTGAACTAGGCCATTTACCGCCTGAGGCAAAGGACACTATTGATTTTTTAATTAAAATTAATAATGCATTTGATGTTTTAAATTCAAGTAAAGTATCCCATCCAAACAAGTACAAAAGAGCATTCCATGGAGCTGGCTATCAAAAAGAATGTCTAAGGGAAGCTCTAAACACTTTTGAAAGCATTAAGGCAATTAGGGTTACTACTGGAAAAAGCAACACGAACATGATATCAGCTTTTTCAGGTTTGAAGATGACAATAAATGGTGTTCTTATGTTATTCAAAAAATTAAAGTCTGAAGGGCAACATTTCTTATTTACAAGACGACTGAACCAGGACCCTCTAGAAGATTTTTTCGAGGCATTACGCAAGCAGGGCGGCAATTCTAGAGACCTAACGCCAATCCAATTTCAACGGGCTTTTTCAAAACTTACCCTCGAATTCTTATTAAAGAAATCTTCTGTAAGCAATTGTGAAGGAGATTTAGATGTATTTCTTTAAACAAAAATGAAGACACGAAACTAATGTTTGTACCTAAATCCGATAACATCAGATTTTTCTCCACATGTTGTACGGATGTGATTATAAAACTGATTTGCCTACTACATAAAATGCATTTACTTTTATCTGTGGCTATCTTGTCAAAAAGTTCTCGTTCAAACACGAGTGTTGAGACGAAGAACACAAACAAAGAAACATACAGAACTCTCAAGTAGCCTATGTCCTTTCTCGGGACTCAAACTATCTCCATGCCAAATTTCATACTTATCGGTACAGGGGTTTAAGCGTGAAGAGGTAACAGACAGACAGACTTACTTTCGCATTTATAATATTAGTATGGATATTGGAGAAAAAAAAAGGAATTTTGGTATTAAACAACAGTCTTTTTAACCGACTTTAAAAAAGCAGGAGGTTAACAATTCGCGGGAATCTTTTTTTTATGAATGCTCCCCAATTACTCGAAGACGCCAAGACCGATTTCAGAAATCCTTAATTCAAAAAGGTATATTCCCATGTAATCAATTTAAAACTTAATTTTGATTTTTTGGAGAAAAAAAAATAATTGATGTTAATTTAGAACTGGTGAAACTTCTTTTATGTTGATGATTGTATAAAATTTTGTCAGTACGATGTTTTAGGGTTCGGGAAAAAAAAAAATTCGTCATTCAAAAGTTAAAACTAAAAACTTTTTAACAAAAAAAACAACCGGCTTCAAAAAGATGCAATAAAAAGTAAAAATAATTACTTATTTCGAAAAATCTGATCTGAATTACAGTTTGAAGTTAGTGCCTATGTACCTAACAGTTTACAAATAACACACTTCACTGGCGCAACAAAATATTAATAAATAAGGGGTCTAGAGCGAAACAGAGTTCGCCGGGTCAACTAGATTATAAAGGTAAAGGTTTGTGAGTTAGGATCTCCTTCATGCCACAACAACTAAAGAGATTTAGCTGAAAATTAGAATAGAGATAGCTTATAACCTTTAACTAAATTAACACATAGGCCCCAGAAAATAAAATAAATTTCTATAGCTTGCTAAGGAATAGTGAAAAACCAAGACTAGTGTATAACGTCCTAGTACATCGATCTTAGGAATAAGAACACAAATCTTAATAGAATTAAGAAAGACATTATAAATACGTACATAGAAATAATCTTTTTTCGTTTGTGATCCCCTGAAGGTTAGTCTTCTAAGAAAATATAATAAGATAATGTTTTCATAGCATAGACACAGCCTAAAGGTTAACTTCAAGCTTGGGCTTGAACCTACAGCAACGTCACAAACAACTACTAGCATATTTCCATAGCAAAGATCTAGTTGGGATTTATTGCCCAGACTTGTATCTCAATAGCTCAATTGGTAAAGCATTTACACGGACTGTAAGAATTGTAGCAGCTTTAAGTCCGGGCTCGAGGTTTATTTTTTGGCATAACTGTAAACCATATAAATATTCATAAAATCGTTAATTTATTTTCTATTTTATTTTAAGTCAAAATCCTATAGGAAGAAAATCCTATGAACTTTTCCGTGCCCAGGGAGTGGCGCTGGTTGTTTAGTGTACGAAATTGTCTCAAAAGGGTATCAATCAATCAGGATACTTGGATTCTTTTGTGGCAACGTAAAGGAATAGAGATATTTTTTCCGACCTAACTAACAAATATTTAAATTTCGAACCAAAAACTTTTTTAATCAAAATTAAATATAGTCCATGTTATTCAGGAATAATGTAGCTGTCTTTGAAATAATTTTCAAAATTGATTCAATAGTTGCAGAGATTACCCCCTACATACAACCAACGAATTTTACCTCTTAATAAGATTAGTATAGACTAATCTATACTAATCTGATCTATACTATATACTAATCTATAATAATCTTATTAGGAGGTAAAATTCGTAGGGGATATTACACATTTAAGCAGTTATGGTAGCAGAGAAGTCTACAACCGCCAAAATTCCGTCGTTCTTAATTTCGATGAAGGAAAAATCGTGAGGAAACCTACATATGTCAAAAAAAACGTATGTAAAGTCAACAACACGCACTGGGTCAGCGTGATGGACTGTGGCCCAAATCACCCTCCCTCGCCCAAGGTGAGACTAGGCCGTGCTCTAACTAATAAGGGGGGACTAATAAGGCTGATCAGGACTTTATTTAGTGAGCGCCTAGTAGGTAACTATGTGTTTAACCTTCATCATCAGGTTCAGTGAGGCGCACCATCTTCCTTTCTAACGGGTCGTACACATACTGATGTTTGAACGTCGCTTCGGCCTTAAGAAAATTTTCTCTATACTCGTCTGTCACAGTTAAAGATGACTTGTTGAAGAAACTTGGCAACTTTCTGAGGGCCTGCAAAAAATATGTGTTCAATTAATCCAGAAGCTTTATTGGCTAAATTTGACAAAGTTATAACATCAGGAGGATTTTTAAAAAATGTCCAAGGTCTCAAACTAGGGATGGGAAAACTTAGTCCGATTCTACCCGAAAACAAGATCATTTGAACTAAAACACAATTGTGTGTGTTATGGACGCGCGTGCGCTTTGCCTGGGTGGGATGTACATACCACTTGTATAATGGACTGTGTTTTGAGGATGAGGACGAATGATGAGGCTAGTTCCTACCATCGCTCGCCAAGTCATCCTCACACCTTGGGATCTTGGCCAAAGTTTTCTCTGAGTAAGTATGGAAAACTTCAAGAAAGGAGTGACAAGTCAGGCGGACGGTAAGCTTGTTTGCCATCTTAGTGCAAGGTATAAAAATAGCCAAATTCAATTCAAATCTTAAATAAAGTACTTTGTACGATAACCTACGTTTTAATATACATAAGTACCTACATATCATTTAGGTCCTAATGGGTCGGAAGGATATATACGTATATAATTTTGGGAGTTCTAGTTTCAGTTGATGTATAGATTAAACAAGTAGGTTGTAAGTTTCTCTTCTTCAGTTATAATTACTAGCAGGACAGGGTATAATTTTTGTAAAAAAACAAGATTAGTTATCTTATAATTTTTTAAACCATATTGCACTTCTCATAGCCAACTGTTCAAATAAAAATATAGGTAAGTCATTAATTTTGGACCACTTACATTAGCGAAATTGGAATCCTGTGTGGCGCACACAAACTGCCTGGCCTTAGCTAAGCCTATGCCGGGCAAGGACGGCAGATAGTCACATCCAGACATTATACACATCTGTCTAAACTTGTCAAACTTGTAATGCTCTATTGGGCACTTCATTGCGAGTGGCAGCTTGGCTGTCTCAACTAGTGTACCAGCACCATCAAGATCCATTTTAAAAAGAACCTACAAAAACATTGTGTGTGTAAACATGAATTCCATTTATCAATTCGACTAACTGTGACAAATATACATTTTCCCAAAAAGAGTTGTGATACAATAATTTCTAGATCAAAAACATAGAAACAAAGATAGAGTACATTTGATTTGCTAAGCTCTAATTCTAAACTAATCAGGAACAAATGACGAAAATATAAAAAAACCTATTTCAATTTAAACAGCTGTTGGCTGTCACGAAGGACTAGAGTAGTTGGTGAAAAATGGTTGTCCCCCACATTATCATGTGGGTGTTATTCTAGCCACTGGTTAAGCCCTTACGTCAATAAAAAACTGTGACATTATACATATTAGATATGCTAAGATATAATTGAAAAAAAATTAATAACAATTGTGTTACTTGTAACAGCTAAAAGACTTCAGCATTGTGTCGCACGCCACAGAACTTTTATTTATAAGTAAAATTGTTTCTTTATGTAAACACAATCAAAGCTTTAACGCCTATCATATGTTTATAAATACATGTACTTCTCTTAATTTGGGTTTCACAAAGTTATTCTCCTTTTTATAACAGAACTTTGTCAGAAATTTATTAGGAATTAAATTCAGTATGTTAAAATGTAATGCCCATCATTTAAAAAAAGATAATTTTATTTTATTGTAATATTGTATTGTAATTGATATTGTAGGGATTCTTATATTTTTTAACAAGTTCAGTTCTTAATAGCTAAAGTGTGCAAAAATGACTTGTTTTAGTTTTGTAGAGCTAAATTTTGATTTAGTAGATATAAAGCCATAGATAACATGAAAATTAAAATAACATGATTCAGAATAAAAGATTACCTTAGAACATCCAAACAATATTAGATCAGAATCTTCTGTGATAACCAACTGGGCAATGTTTTTAATGTTCAAGTAAGCCAATTGTGCATCGGCTTCATATGGAGCTACTATGCAGTCCACATTACGTTTCCTGCACTCTTGAATAAGGTTCAGGGCCATGGTGTGTGTAATATCTACACTCCGTCTCATGTATGAGCGAGCTTCTTCAATCTAAAAAGAAAAAGAAATATAAATCTTTTTTTATTAAGGTAAACCTGATTTAGGTTCTTTTGGTACAAAAATTCCTTACATTAAATTTTGGTAACTAAAAACACTTTGCTACACAGCATGCTATATTTACCATGGATGCAAAAAGCATATTTATTCATTGGTAATACATTATTATGTGATAGATACCCATTTGAAATTAAAGGCCGGGGCAGACCATGCGTGGCGTGATGTAACGTGAGCAAAAGCGGTACAGCACAGGTAACTCTGCACGCATGCAGCCATATTAAAGTTGAGAAGATTTGGCTAGCATAACTTATAATTTTTATTTTTGTACCTACTCTTCATGTTTAGTGTTGTAGTGACACTCATATTTGCGAACTATTGCTATGTCTTTTTTCTTTAAAATTGTCTCTATTGAGGAAAAAACAATCATAAACTGTATGTTGTTTCTTAATAAACACAACCTGCCGTGCGTTTGAATATGGAGCACTGACCGATGCATCTGCGTACATGCCTAGTCTGGCATCTAACAGGGTGCGTCAAATATTACAACATCATCACATGGACTTGGCTTCTCTCAGGGCAGACCAGATTTGTGGTATGACGTGACTTCGCAATATATGAAACATTCACATCACGTCACACCACAAATCTAGTCTGCTACAGCCTTTAATAATACCTACCCTCCCAAGACTTAGCAACTCAGCTGCCCGTTTCTTAGATGTGTCTCGAGATCTGAAATATTTTAAATAAATATTAAAAAAATTATTGTGCATGTAAATTTATAATCATGAATAGATTTCCATAACAACAGACGGATAAACAAATGAAAATTGATTATTATTTACAATAGACATTGAAAATTATCACCAGGGGCTGGATATATACACCCACTCCAGATATATGTCCTCCTCTACAAGTGATTTGGTCCTGCATGACAAATGGTGAGCCCATCACCGCAAGGCTGCTTCTGAAGCAGTGTATGGGATGGATTTAAATGTGAAAATAACTTTTTAATGGTGAGCTCATCACCTAATACTACTTTTGATCCAGTGTTATCTGATGGACTTAATGTGGAAATAACTTTTTAAACTTCTATGGTTATTATCAATATATTCAAATATGTTTCAAAAATAATTAAATCACTTTTTTGTTTTAAACTTCTCAAATTTATTTTGGATAACAAAACATTCCATTTCTTTTCAACATTAGTAGACTACCATTGGGACTAAAAACTCACCGGGGGTTAAGCACTGCTGAAATAAAAATATTATTACTCACTCTCTTCTTTTTGACTCAGTGAGTGCCTTGGCAGGGAGATGTCGTCCATCAAAAACTAATATAGGTTTTATGTTCTTCGATAGAAGCATTGTTACATACTTCAAACAGTACTTGATATGACTGTAACAGAAAGAGACCGGAAAATGTTCATATACCCATATAGTACATTTATGTAGGTCCTTACATTTAAGGTCAAACAAAAAGTTAAATACAGCAGTCTGGAATTGATCTCCATAAATTTTCTTTGGGCTGGTTGTTTAATACAACATTTAATCACTTAACCCGTTACGCGTACTAGGGACCACAGTGGTCTCTAAGCGTTTTGTGTTGCGAGGGATTTTTTCAGGATGACTTTTATCAGACAGGCTAATTGTAAGTATTCAGAAGGAAGCCAATGGCCTGTCCTACGTTCAAGTATTTTTGGGTGGACAATATTTTGTGCATTTAATATTTTTTTATCAGAAATTGTTTTGGTAATTTGATCCAGCCGCCATTTATATTGTGCCATTTTGAGTTGGATTTTATTAACAGTAGCATAGTGTTCATTTTGACCCCTGGTAATGTGCTATATATAAAAAACTATGCCTTTTTTTAGTAAATAAATTTATTATTACTTATTATATTTATCATAAACTTATTCTTATTACTTTTTTTTTATACTGTATATATTAGGGAACATACCTAAAAATAAATAAAGAGGAATAAACATAATAAAGTTAGGTGTATGTCCGTTTGTACGCAGAAAGGGCGGATAATTTCCTTAGTATGGGGACGCTTGACAGGTTAATTGAAACCATTAAAATAATATATTCTCAACCACAAAAAACCGTTAATATTAAAATTTAGTTAATAACCATGCTATGGTCCAATTCACTTTTACACTCTGTCAAGCAATAACTCCCTTGTAACAGTGTACAGGTTGTTATACTGAAAATAGTATTCACCTTAAGGTGAAAACCACTTTTTAAATTTTTTGTTGCGTTATGAAATCTAAGGTAATGTTTAGTTTTTCCTGAGGGGAACACAGCTTAGTATTGATATATGAAACTAATGTGAAGTATTTAAAACTTACATATCAGTTTCTTCCCCACGAACCAATTTATCAGCACAAGCAAATGCACCTTTATGAAGCCAGCAGTAAGAGTCTATAGCTACGGTACATCCGTTGAATTCACTAACATTAGCTCGTCTTGAAGCTTTCTCAAGAAAAGGGATCAGTCCAGTGATTCCCATGATTATCACCTATCATATACATTTAAAACTGAAATTATACTTTAATCATATATTAATTGCATTTTCACGATTTAGCTGTTGATACAATAAAATTAAAATTTAATATAAGATCACAAACTACTTATTACTAAAAATAATATGTAAATAAAAAACAATTTAAATTCGCGCGCAGTGAGAATTGCCAGGTTTTTTAATTAAAAGTAAATTTTTTTTTTTTTGGAATTTTAGGACCTGGTATCAAAGACCTTTAGGTCATGTCTTTATTTTGGTATTAAAAGTACAACATATGAACCATATGTAGGGCGTTCCTTCTGAGCCGTGTTGAAATTTTATAGTAAAACCTCATTTTAGCACCAACTACCCGTTCCGTCTAAGCACATCTGATAATTTCAGCGGCGCTATTATTGTCCAAACGAATTATATATGTTTGAGTATTTTATTTTGATTTTTTTGTAGATAATAACAAAGATATATAGTTCATAATTCAAAAATAAACTTTTCTTAAAAAAAACAACGTTATAACAATCTATCTCAAAGGATTCACTTTCACATTTGATAGCTGTCAAAAAGTAGCGCAAAATACCTACCTCCCGACGTGGATTTTTGTTAGGAACATTTCGTTGCAAAACCGCTCAGACGAAACGCTAAAAGTCAACATTAGATTTTGCTACCAAAAGCTTCATGCAAACCGCTAACAATTTCTGCTAAAAAGTAGCCTGATGGAACGCCTTAATTGTACTTCATAATTTGTGAATTAAAAAGGAAGGCCTGTTTTTAACTTGCATTTTCTAGCAAATTTGGCAATCGTGTCACACTGACAGCATGATAGCAAATAATTTTTTTAACAGAAAAGCAAGCACGGAAGCAAATGCAATCGCAGGGGCTAAAAAATCATGCCCTGATATATAAGCTTCTCGTTGCTAGTGCCACTGAAGAAGCTTATATATGTGACATCCATATATCCCAAAGGCAGCCACTCCAAAGGCATTGTTTTTAACGCACAAATTTAGCAAATAAGGCAATCTCATAGCATTGTTTTTTTTATCAAATTTACAAATTCTTTATTACTTGCAGAGGCCTACCTAGGGCTAATGATTGGCATGGCAAGTGGCAATTCAACAGCACTTTGACCTTAAAAGTTTTCATATAATGGTAGATCTGCCACTGCCGACCGACCGACGATAGGTTGCTTACATTTTATTTTCTATCTGAAAAATTACTGAGAAATTGGGTAAAAAAGCATACTAATTAAATTTAATAACATTTTATTACAAATTTATCTTTCTTGCTTTTGCTGAAGCAGATTGTTTTATTACGTTATCAAAGTCAATTTCTTCTGTAATTTCTCGTTTTACGCTCAGTAAAGCAAGATCAAATATTCGACTTTGGCCCATTGAGGCTCTCAAATATGAAAGTATTAATTTTACTAAATGATCTTTCGCAGCTGGCAATAGAAACCGCGATTGCCAGCATTATACGCATATTCGGAAAAACGTTTTCCTCTCCATACTGTACTATAAAATTAAGTAATTGTTCGAGGATCGATATTTTTTCGGTACGGCTTGTTAGCAGCGTTCTTTAATCCAAAATTTCTTTATATAGGTCTTTCCCATCGACATCACAACTGTAGTTTTCTCCAAATTTTTTACAACGCTCTTTCAAGTGGCTTGTTTCGGCTTTAATACAAAACCAAACCTACTTGATTAAATGTTGTTTGATTTAATTAGTTTCAGATAGTGGTTTCTACTCCGGAACTCCTCACTTAGAAGGTTTCACCTTTTTTACAGGACATTGGACAAAGTTATGGGGCTTAGTCTACAAGAAAAAGAAAGAAAAAAGAAGAAGAAAAATTTAAGAGAAAAACTGAGACTGCATGAAATTTCACTGCCCGTAACGGTACTGTTCCACTTCTTGGAGCCGTTATGAAACATACTTGTCAACAGACAGTTAACTGTGTACAGCCTCTACCACCTATCTCAGCTATCATCCCTGCCTTATCTCTTTCTATATCAAATATAAATATCAGAAAATTGGTTCGGCAGCAAGTACCGTACATGCAACTTCTCTTGAGAAAAATTCTTTTACAAAAAAAAAATTACGTCATATTCGAATTCGAAATCAGCACCGTCGAAAACCCTTAACTACCCCTCGATACATGAAATTTATGTTGCGTGCATAAAAACGTCAGTTTTTTACGGATAAAAAAAACGAACCGCTGGACCGATTTATTTCAGACTTCTTTCAGATCTAAGTCATGATGTGGCGTATCGATTGATATGTCATCAGAGCGATTCGGTCCAGTAGTTATTGAGGAATCGAAAGCCAAAATATGTCTTCATACATACATAAGTACACACACACACACACACTCACACACACACACACGAAGTTAAAATTGGGTGAAGGCCCATGATAGGCATGACAGTAAGATGTAGCTTAGAAATAATCTAACTCTTTACACCACTTGCTTCCGCCCCATACTAGCATATGCCAGTGTCGTCTATGCTTTATCTAAACGCAACCTCCATAGATTCCAGAACCTCCAAAACCGCTTCCTTATAGCGGCCTCCGGAGCCCCCTGGTTCGTCCTGAATGCGGACCTACACAGGGGCATCGAGCTCCCCACGATTCCCCAATACTTGAAAAACCTGGCAGTTTACGAGCGTACAACCAATCACGATCACCCGAACCGCTAACCAAGTCACTAATTACATTGTGAAAGTAGGATAAGGTTTAGTAAATATCTAAGAATATATACGATCTCGTACAAAATTACGTAGAAAAAGCAACATAAAACAAAAATAACGCTGCTCCTTCTTAAACTTCCATGTCTATAAATTGGTATATTTTTTTTAGTTTTAATTTTGTAATGGTTTATGAAATTCATATACCTATTTAAATAAAAAAAATCTTCTATTTTCTTATTTAAAATTATAAGTGAACCGTGTTTGTATGCGAAACTGAGAGCTGAACCCGCACTTAAAAGACATAACATGAAAAAAAATAAACTTCAACAAACTTCGTCTCTAGACGACTTCGATGGACGACATAACGAAATATTGTTAAGCCTGTAATAATACTTCTGAACGCAACTTAACTGCCTACTTACTGTTACTGTGGGTAGATTAAAAATTAATTAATTTTCGTCGATACCAACTCAGTGACAGCACCTATAGACCTCTTTATTTTATTTAAAAGCATAAAATAGTAAGATCGGTCTAAGTACTAGTAAATCCCTAATTTTCCATGTTCGAAATTACTTAAAATGAAATTGAATCTGAATATTGTTTCAACGTTAGCAGTTGTAGGGCTATCGTGTGTTGTATCAGCAGCTGCTTTTTATTACAAAAGTCGTAATAGTGAAATTAATGAAGTTATGATATTCTGTAAACTACAGTATAACCCGTATAATTATTTTGATAAATTGGTTAGTTTCATTGAAGCAGCTAAGCAAAGTGTCAATGTTTGTATGCCTGGTATCCACAATCCTGCAATTCAAGGTCGATTACTTACACTGATTAAAAGTAAGAAAATCAAACTTCGTTTAATAGTCGATCGAGATGGATTGAGGGAATCATCGGAAGTCTTCATAAAGGAATTGATAAATGCTGGTAGGTACTATTCAATAATATTAAAAGAAAATACTTTAACCAGAAAATCATGTCATATGTATTTACCTATATGTTTACTTGCAAATGGTAAATACGGAACCCTTATTAATTCGCCGTCTTTCAGTAGATTTTAATGAAATTTTACAGAGATGTGTCTTTGGTGAACAGCCATACCGATATATTATGAAATTTGAGAAAACAAATTTTAAGGGGTTACGTGCACCCCATTGTGTGGAATATCAATGGATAGCGCGTTAAAAACGCATTTTACGAGTTGTTGACTTTCGAAGTTAAAAATTGTGTCCTCCCTCACCCCACCCCCCCCGCCCCTCCCCCTTATACTTTTGAACTGCGTGTTCTACAAATATGACAATGCTTTATAAATATTACTACCAATGAATTTTTTTGGACAAAATCGGTTCCTAAGTTTTATAGAGTTCCGCAATAATTCTTATTCTACGGAACCCAAACTTAATTCGTGTACAACACACACTTAACCGATTTTTAGTAAATTACATGTATAAGGCCACCTTACACTGGCGACTGTCAGTTTCAAAATGTTTATTTAAACTCATTATTCAGCTTATCAGTTAACTCGCCATTAATAACTTTGGTAAATATTTACTTACTGGGCATAAGCTACTTTTGCTTAAAAAAATTGTAATCGATATAGAAACATCTCCTTATACACAAATGAACTAGAAAAATCTGCGGAAAAGAATAGTTTTAGAACATTAAAATATTCAAAAAAAAGTCTATACTGAAATACTGGCGTTAGGTTAAGTTAGGTTTGGTTATGTTGGTTGTGTTTAATACATGCCAAGCAAAATTGTTCAAAAAATACACAAAAATTTTTTTTTTCCAAAAATCCATACAAAAAAATATATTTTTGCATTTCATTTGTGTGTTAAGGGATGCTTCTTTATCGTTTAAGACATTTTACTGCTAATATAAATCGTGCCCAATAAGTAAATATTTACCATAATTTTGCCTAAATATTAATACAATATAACAATAATTTAAAATAAAAATACATTCATTATGTAACCTACATTTGTAGACACAGATATTTCATTGATAAATACGGGTATAATCAAATGACTATTAACCGTAGGGCTATTAATTACTATAATAAAGAAGAAGAATATATAAATCATATAAAAGAAGAAACTGACTGACTGATTCAATGAAACAAAAACGCACAGGCCAAACCCTGGGTCGAGAAACTTGAAATTTGGCATGTGGGTTCCTTACTTGACGTAAGGCTCCACTGAGAAAAGGTGGTGGGTGAGCCTATTGCCACCTATATTATGCGAACCCCTTTTTATATATAAATGTCGTATTATTTATACGACCAATTAATTTTACATTCGACAGATTAAAATACAAATACATAGTTCGCTATAAATAAATATAATTTTAAGGATTTAAGGTCGTTGGTTTTGGTTGGGAAACTTAGAAATGTTTGAATTGTATTCATTTTCTTTTCTTAATACCCTTAAGACTATAAAACATAGCAAATATAATATACAATTTCAAACATTTTTCTTACAGGTGCAGAGATAAAATATAAATTTTACGACCCGATACACAAAATGCAACACAAATTCTGTCTAGTTGATGATAAGATTCTTATGACGGGAACATTGGACTGGGGAGATGATCTGACTTCTGATCATTGGAACTACGTTTATATTACCAACAAGACTAAATTAGTGCAACCAGTGAAAAAGGAATTTTACAACATGTGGAATATGTTTTCTGATGAAAAGCCATTGATTGAAAACGTTCATAAGGCTCAAAGTGATATTGACTTAGATACCATAGACTTTTTTAAATCAAAAGAATTACTACTAAAACTTTTGAATGAAAATGGTGATGATTTGGAAACAAATTCTCTAAGGGCATCTCAGAAAACACCTGAAGTTTTTATCGATAAATGTGTTTACTAATTCTTTTTGTTTCTGAACTTTTATAATGGTGACTCTAAGTAATTAAGCCATTATCCCAAGAATTTTATTTAGCTAATATCTATGTAATGTATTTTTCACAAATGTTAATTTAAACATGCACCTGAAAAAGTTAACTTGATATTAATTTTTTAAGTGTGCGACTTTTTATTTTTGATCCATTTAATTAATGATATTAATGAATTCACGATAGTTTTTATATACTTTTTATCCTGTATCTATTAATTATGAATTTATTTTAATCTTCAATTTCATTTTAATTCTTAAGTTAAAACAGCTTTAACAAGAAAATTTTTTTCTTATCTATTTTCAAAACTATAATATTTTAATCTTTACCTTATTGTTATTTAATTTTCAATGTTACTCATTTTCGAGCTATTGGTTTTTTTCCGAACTTGTTTTTGCGAGCATATTCTTTTTCTTTCTATTGGAAAGGTGAATAAATTAATTTACAATACTTAACATGATTGTTTTTTATTTTTTCAATATTTACCTAGAAATCTAAGTAATGGCAGATCGACGGTGGGGTTTTAGGGACTGAAATCCTTTCCAAAATCAATAATAATGGTATAAAATGTTTTCTTTTTTTTTTTAAGCGATCTAGGATTTTTATTAAGCCCCGGCCTTAATTAAAATCCTGAATCCGCCACTGATGTCATCTAACATATTTGGCCAGCCATGTCTTATTCCTGAGTAAAGCAGCCTACAGTGAAAAGGCGATCTTTCAAGGACCTAAAATATTTAAGCAAATATTATTTCTAAATGAAACGCGTATTGCATGCATATTTTGCCACCAAGAAACTATGGCTGTAGTGTACAGCCTCTTTTCACTAACCACTTTAGTAACGATATATATCGCATATACATATCGTTATATATATATACAACTCCTAGTGACTTATAAAATCCTAGTACTTACAAACACACAAAATCTATTATATCTATTCAAGTCCTGGCTCGAGGTTAATCTTTTGACTGCATCTTTGCGATGAAAGTATTAATCAATAATTATAATTATAATTATTATAAATATATATATATATATATATATATATATTTCAAATTAATTTTACATTCGACTGATAAAATACAAATATATAGTTAACTTATATAGACGTGTTGATCATTTTTAATTACATAGACTGATTATAAATAGGCTCATATAATTTTAAGAGTTTAAGACTAAATTTCAAAACTTCAAACGTTATATTGTTGATTTTGATAGTTCCGTACCCGGAGGGTCCAAACGAATGGACTGCTGTCACTCACGTGTCCGTCTGTCTGTTGTCTGTCAGGTTTTACAGCCAAATGGTTGGAGTTACAGTCTTCAAATTTTAACAGTATAAGCATCTTGTTGATCCAAAGCCATACAAATTATCAAAAAATGTTTTAAGAGGGACTACCATGCAGCTTAAATTTTTACCTACCCAAGATAAAAACTGCATTTTTTGTTTTAAAAAATATTGGAAAACAAATGAATAAAAAGACACCAAGCCAGTTTTTTACAAAATTTTGTTCCATAGAATTTTGGTGGTAATGTTTATTATTACGAATATTATACCACCAAAATTTTAAATTCTCTCATTTTTCCTACTACAACCAACTTGATTTTGCGGTCAAATGCGTTGCACGGCAGAATCCACTCAAGAGAATACGATTCGCGGCGCGCCTTGCACCGTGCTTCATACAAACGAATTCACTGTGAAATTTTGTAAACATGATTATCTATGTCTATGGTTTCCCAAAATCATGAAAAATGTTTTAACTAACTCAAAGTCTTAATTGAAACCATTTGTATGAAGAACTAGAATCCTCTATAACTATTAACGTATACAATTTAATAGAAAACTTGCAGCACACTGCAGACCTACATATTTATTCCTAGAACACGTCTTCAAAATTTCGTTGTGTTTGATTGGTAAGTGTCAAAAATAAGTCGAAAATTCTTTTGTATGAAGCACGCTGCAAGGCGCTGCGAATCGTATTCTCTTAAATTAATAATTCTGCCATTCGGATGGTTTTTATTCTACATTTGGTACGGAACCCTAAATGTGCGAAGTCCGATACGCACTTGACCGGTTTTTTATTTGTTCGAAAACTTTGGAAATATTGAATTGTATTAATTTTCTATCAGTCAGGGAGTGAGTCAGGACTATTCTTTTACAAATATATACTGGTTTTGATGTAAATCAAAAATATCTGATTTGTATTAAAATATCCTATATTTTGATTTTTATAATAAGCATCGAATACTTCCGCACCCTTATCTGGAACCTTATAGGGAACAGTCTCGAGTACGCCAGACTTATAGGAATTCGCAAGAAAAATGTATGCAAGTACTTTCACGGGTCTTGAGTATCAAAGATAGTGTATGTATTAAAAGAGGTAGATATTATACTAGCACGCAGTGAAATTAAGACAACTGTCGTAGTTTGATTCAGTCACATGTCACACGTTCCGTATTATCTATTTTTTTCGTCGAAGCTAAGTACGTATAGGTATCAGCGGTATCAGGTATCAAATTTCGATTTTGAACACTATGAAGGTAGTAGTAGTATGAAACTACTCGTGTGCCATCTCTTGTAAAATAGTTGTACTATTTCAGGAACCTTAGCGTCCGGCCGTTTACACAACTACTCACCAAAGTTTCATTGAAATCCGATGAATGGACCAAGGAACAATTTTCATACAGAGTTCAATTAATTTTTACGCTCCAGGTACTAAAATTGGGGGAGCTTGAGCAAAATCAGGCAGGCCCCACCTCCCTAATCTCATGTGAGATCTCACGAATCTCAAGAATCATATGATATCTCACCCAGTAGGGAGGGTGTTCGCTTGAAAAATGGCCAAAACCGCCTTTCGTAATTAATGGACGCCCTTAAACTGTATTTATCTTTCACTAGCTGACATACTTTCTTTCTTCTTTCTTCTTTTAACATAACATCTGCACCAACCAGCAACCAATTGTGAAAGGGTTGTACTTATTCAGAAACCTTCCCAGGCGTGTGCATAACTACTTACCAAAATTTCATTACAATCCGTTTACCCTTATTGCGCGAGTTGGACTCCCACTTGACCCTTTTTTCTTTCTCAGATACCTTCCCCGGCGAGTGCAGAACAACTTAATTACAATCAGTTTACGCTTCACTTGGCCCTTTTTTTCTTTCTCAGAAGCCTTCTCCGGCGTGTCATAATAACTTACCAAAATTTCATTACAATCGGTTTACCCTCCACTTGACCTTGTCCGACTCGCACTTGACCCTTTTTCTTTCTCTGTTTAACAACTTACCAAAATATCATTACAATCGGTTTACCCTTCACTTGACCTGTCCGACTCGCACTTGATGCTTTTTTTCTTCGTCAGAAACCTTCCCTGGCGTGTGCACAATTTACCAAAATTTCATTACACTCGCACTTGGCCCTGTCTGACTCGTACTTGACCCGTTTTTCTTTCTCAGAAACATTCCCCGGCGTGTGCATAACAACTTAACAAATTTCATTACAATCCGTTTACCCTTATTCCGCGAGTCCGACTCGCACTTGACCCCTTTTTCTTTCTTAGAAACATTCCCCAGCATGTGCATAACAACTTACCAAAATTTCATTACAACCGGCATTCCCTTATTGCGCGAGTGCGACTCACACTTGACCGAACGGAATAAAAAGTAACCTATATCCGTCTCCGTAGGTCGATTCCGTAAAAAGATTGCTAACCTTTTTTGTTTGAAATTTTCGAATTTGACAGTAATGCGATTCCGGATGCTCAAAATTTCAGCTTCAATTACAAACAAAGTTTGATTGCGGCTGAAATTTATCGATATATTTTTTTTGTATGAAAACAGTGATTCCGTAAAATCGTTGCAAACGTTTTTGCACTCAACTGACAGTTTGTGATAGCAGCTTTCCTCATGTTGATAGAAGCTAGTCCGACGGTGTTTCTTATCGATTTCATATATTCAAAAAATTAAAATGTAAGTATTTTAATTAGGTTTCTTTAATGATTTCAGTGTTTTGTACAATAAAATTACCCTAGTAAGTGTTATGTAGCTGTTCTTATTAAATATCTTTCATTTTAGTACCACAATGGCACGTGCGGTTTTATTGGCACACGCTGAGGAGGAACGGCGCAAAAATATATTAAAGTTGTGTCGTCGAGAGATGAGGGACGCCAGCAACCCTTTAGCACTCCCTGGCAACGAATTCGTGGCTCAGTTCCGCCTCACGAAAGCTGCTTTCGAAGAGTTGTGCAGGGAGGTGATCCCGTTGTTACGAACCCGCAAAAGGAATACAATGATTCGCGAAGAACTTAAAGTAAGTCAAGCCGATATTACGCGGATCAACAATTCTATTGACCATTGAATTTATAACCAAACACGTCAATCATTTAAATTACATTCAATGTTTACTTAGCACATTGCAATGTTGCGCCATCTCGTACCTTTGGTAATTTCGTGAATCTGTGACTAATAAATACATGAGTAGAATAAATAAAAAGGGATCCTTAACAATTTTCACAGTTTAATTTAATTTTGTATTCCATAAACATTTTATGCTTGAAAATGTTTCAAAGATTGCCTGAAAATGACTGGTGGTGCTACCACTTAAATACCATTCTTGAAATAACACTTCACATCTTTTTTTGCCTGTGGTTCATATCAGCGTGGTGTTGCTTCATCTTACCTCCACAATATGTCGCAGACCTGTTTGAGTAGGTGCTTGGAAGAAGTTACCAATGCCATTAATACGGAGGCAATTTTAAAAAAATATATCAAGTTTCCCTCTCAAAGACTCCAAAGAGAAACTATTATGGCAAAGTGAGTACCCACTAAACCATATAATATATAAACTTATTTATACTGTAGAAATATTTGTTTTCTATTAAGTCCCATATAAAAAACATTTTATCAGCAAGTTGATATCGTTAAAATGTAAAATATTAAATCAGAACAAAATCTTTATTGGGATAAACTGATAATATATATAAAGTAACCAACCTGACCTATTAAGCCAAAAAAAACAAACAATTTAATTAATATTAGTAAATAATTTTAAGTTTTAATCTTTTCTAGTTTTATGAACATGAAAGGTATCCCGGGGATAATCGGATGCATTGATGGGACACATGTTTCTATTATCCAGCCGGTGGACCATGAGGAGGCATTTTTTAATCGCAAAAGATACCATTCCCTTAATGTATTAGTTGTAAGTTTTTTATAACATACATTTTTTTAAGACTAATACAACATATTTTAATCATTTTAGAATTATCAGTAGTACTAAAAAATCAATAAAGTACCTACCTGCTCAAATTAAATTAAATTTGCTATTTAAATTGTTTAATATTACAGATATGTGACCGCTATTTAAACATAACATATGTGGATGCATCTTATGGTGGGGCAGCTCATGATAGCTTTATTTGGGCTCAAAGCCCACTAAAGATGTATTTGGAGCAACTAAACTTAAATGGCGAGAGTTGCTGGCTTTTGGGTATGTAGACATTCATACTAGTCCACTTAGTACTAATATTATAAATGCGAAAGAACCTGTGTCTGTCTGTCTGTTACTCTTTCATGTTGCAATAGAGCATCCGATTGAGCTGAAATTTGGCACAGGTATAGTCGGAAAGACAGAAGAACATAGGATACTTTTTATCCCAATTAAGAAATATATTTTCTTTCATCAAGAGTTAGGAATATATTTTTTGCAAATCCTGTCTGTCCTTCCTTTGCGTCGCAACGGAGCATCATAACCGCTTAACATAAGGTGCGCCGCAAGCTTGTTTGCCACCTTGGTGGTATTAAAAAAAGAAATGAATAAATGAAGATGAAGAAGTGACTGCAACATCTATGAGATTAATGGTTTTTTTGTTTGTTTTCAGGTGATTCTGGTTTTGCCCAAAGGGCCTACATGATGACACCGATATTACAAGCTGTAGAAGGTTCGGCAGAGGAACATTACACAAAGCTTCACTGCAGCACTCGTAATGTTGTTGAAAGATGTTTCGGCGTCCTTAAGTCGCGATGGCGGTGTTTGTTGGGACACCGCGTGCTTCACTATAACCCTGCGAAAGCTGGGAAAATAGTGAATGCATGTGCTGTGTTGCATAATATCGCCAACACACATAAGGTTCCTGTACCCAGGCTAACTAATGTTGTCCTTCAACTGATCCGGCGTGGTCAGCTTCAGCTAAGGTACGACATCAGTAATAATGCAGATGCAGATGTCAGGAGCATGCTTGTACAGACGTTATGGTCAGTAAGATCATAGTTACTGATTGACATAACATCATGGTTGAGGGAAGCGGTGGCTGATTCATGTGTCATACTCTAGAACGGGTGCCGCCTGTTGAGACTGGTCTGCTCTTGCAAACTTCTTTGTATCCCTGTATTTAGTTTTACTTTTTTGTTTTGTTTATCAATACTGTAAGATATTGATTATTTCTAAGTCATGAATAGGTACATAAACTGTCTTTTATATTTTGCAATTAGATACTTCTTTATGTTGTGCTTGTGCACTTTATGTTTTTTATGTTTGTAATGGAAAATGTCCTTCTGTGATAGGAAGAGGATTTTCCAACATTTTAAGTGGACGCTTTAAGAGAAAGGGAGAAAAGAAATGCCCTTGCTGAGTTTCTTGCCGGTTCTTCTCAGTACAAGGTCTCCCACCCTATAGACTTACGAACCGATGGCGTAGTGACATTCATAAGTGCTCAATTATTGTAGCCTAAATTGAATAAATGATTTTGATTCTGATTTTTTGATTTTCATTTATTGTTCTCCCTTCAGCCTTCTTTCTCAACTGGCAATGAGAGGATTGGACACTAAAATATAGGTACTACAACCAATTGTACTAATATCTTTTACCCAATTCAAATCGTGGTTAGGCGACACCTGTAACAACACAATAACCAGTGGGCGGAACAGATGGACTGCAGACCAACTAAAAACTACTCTTACATCCCTGGACGAACACTTGTCGCATAAGCTACCACAACTCAGTAGGAAAAACCTACGCTATATAGTTGGCATAGGTCTACGGCCAACTAAACAAACATTCATTAATGTCGGCGTCACCAACCAGCACAGGGGTGCAGGGGCTGCATGGAGGTCAAGAAGACACCTACTCACTTGATCCTGCGCTGCAAAAGCGTGAGCAACCCACGGGCAAAGTTCCCTAACGATCTACAAACCATGAAAGATTTCTGGACAGACCTAAAGTGGTATGAGTAACCAATGCGTATGAACTGGTTACTTACGTACAATGGCCTAAATATGAGGCTCCTTTAACCGGTAGTAGAATAATAATAACATTTGGCATGTCATCATGGTGCTATTTTGTTCATTTATTGTAAAATTTCGGTGTGATTAGTATAAAATTTTAAAATATTTTGTTGAGAAAATAGATCGTATATTTTATATTGTAATTTATTTATTTTATTTATAGTTAACAGTAATTTGCTACCTTTATGGTACCTTGATAACAAGAGAGCCGTAACAATCGGTCAGCGACTTGTCTTAATAATATTGATTTTGTGGCATAAAAAAGTTATAAGTAGTTTATTTGTTGCCAAAATTACAGTGTCGAAAATTATTCCTATGTTCTTGTCATATGACAGCAGTCGTTAAGCCTCTATTGAGAACTTGCCTGCTGCTGCTCTACAAGCTGCTGCAGACGTCCCAACATAGTGGTTTATTTGATGCCAAAATTACAGTGTCGAAAGTTACCCCTATGTTCTTGTCATATGACAGCAGTCGTTAAGTCGTCGTCTCTATTGAGATCTTGTTTGCAGCAGCTCTACTATCTGCTGCAAACTTCCTAATATTGCCCCCCCCAAGGTCTCCTCCAGCGTGATGCGCCGCTCCTCTAGTGCAATGCGCCGCTCCTCCAGTGCAACCAGCACAGGGGTGCAGGGGCTGCATGGAGGGATCATTCTCACTAGATCCATTGTCCAGATCCATAATGGATCTAGTGAGATATTATTTTCTCAATAGATCCATTTTTAAAAGTGTGTATCTACTGAGAAGTATTTGTCTCGCTAGATCCGTTAACCAGAACCAGATTTGAAAGTGTGGGTCTACTAAGGAATTTCTTTCTCACTAGATTCAGTTGTGGATCTGATAAAAAAATTTGGTAGGCTAGGCTTGTTGTACCCTAGGCTGGGGAGATAACGGAACTTGCTTTCTAATACTATTTCAGGTACTCATATTTCCCCTGCCATATTTTTATTTTTACCAACTTTAAAAAAGGAGGAAGTTCGCGAATGGTCTGTAGGTACCCATATAAGAGATATTATTAATTCAAAACTAAAAATTAACCGACTTTATAAAATGAGGATCCATACTAATACTATTACTAATACAGTATTATAAATTCGAAAGTGTCGGTATCTGTCTGTCTATTAATCCGTTAAATTTTACAGTTGGACCAATTGTGATGAATTTAATATGGAGATAGTTTGAACCGCAAAAGACAAGAAAAATACTGTTTTTCTTAATATATTTTTTATTTTATTTTATATATTAGAAAAAAATTAAACTATTGATCTTACACGTGTAGTTATTTTACAAAAGATCTCATCAAGATCTTTATTTCAAATGACAGCTGTCAAACTAGAAAGGTCTATATCTCTGTAACTATTGATCGTAGACTAGTAGTTTCCCTAGTAGAAATCATAGATCTCATCAAGATCTTTATTTCAAATGACAGCTGTCAAACTAGAAAGGTCTATATCTCTAACTATTGATCGTAGACTAGTAGTTTCCCTAGTAGAAATCATAGATCTCATCAAGATCTTTATTTCAAATGACAGCTGTCAAACTAGAAAGGTCTATATCTCTGTAACTATTGATCGTAGACTAGTAGTTTCCCTAGTAGAAATCATAGATCTCATCAAGATCTTTATTTCAAATGACATCTGTCAAACTAGAAAGGGGTATATCTCCGTATTTATTGATCGTAGACCAGTAGTTTTCCTAGTAGAAATGATAGATCTTATTAAGAAAAAGTTACCCCTATGTTCTTGTCATATGACAGCAGTCGTTAAGTCGTCGTCTCTATTGAGATCTTGTTTGCAGCAGCTCTACTATCTGCTGCAAACTTCCTAATATTGCCCCCCCCCCCCCCAAGGTCTCCTCCAGCGTGATGCGCCGCTCCTCCAGTGCATTGCGCCGCTCCTCAGCTGCGATGCGCCGCTCCTCAATGTCGTACGCCCAGCCTGGCAAGTTGTTATCACGATCTAAACAAAAATTACTATTGATATTTGCGTAATCCGAGAGAGACTCATTCATCAGAATTTATGCAGATTTCGCGGGATTATAAGGCTGTTGGGATGGACGGAAGAGATAATATTTAAGATCAAAAAAAAAAGTTTAGTATGTTTCTCCTTCGGCGATTTTACAAAATTTACATTGTAATCCTAACAACCATGCTTCAAAGTTGTTGTAAACTAGTAGGTATAAAAGTTAAACATTTACTTCGCCTAGGTCTGGACCTCCTCACAGGAGCCATTGGGGAACGGCCGGGGAGCATCTCCCGTCGCTCTGAAAAACAAAATATATATTTATAATAATATTAAAATTTGTTATTTAAAACAAAGATTAGTAATTACTAGATCTTTTTAACCGACTTAAAAAAAAGGAGGTTATCAATACGACATGTATGTTTGTAATTTATATCTTGCAGTTCCTATGATGATAATCTAGTAGGGCTTCCAAACATATCTACAAAATTTAAACTAAAAATTAATCAAAGTTCTGTCGGTACAATGTAGCTACGCTTACGCTAAGGTTATTTTTTCTTTTGAGTGCAATTGAAACTCTGAAGAATTTGAGTACAGTTGAAGTCGGTTTATGAATGAATAAATTTTCTTTATTGCACAATTTAAATAGAAATACAATAAAAAGCTAGAATAAAAAAAAAAGTACAAATAGGCGACCTTATCGCTAAAAAGCGATCTCTACCAGGCAAACCTTTTCGGTTTAATTTTTTGTTAAAATGTTATTTATGGTTCCGCAGCCACATGGCAAAAAAAGATTATTAAACCTATTTATTTTCCTTTCTTCGCATTGATTCTGATGAAAATTTACAGGAAGCCTATGTAAACCGCCATAAATTTGTATTCCGAAAAATTAAGCGTAGCTACATTAAATTGAGGGATAAATGATTTTTTTGACGCACGTTGTTACATTTCAAGTTTTTTTAGGCTATCCTTTTCAGGTCATCAGCCCATTTGGCTAGAGGGCGACCGACGCTGCGCTTACTGATCCGTGGTCTCCACTCTAGAACATGACAGTGTCTGCCACAACGGCCATCTTTCTGCACAAATGTGACCTGCCCATTGCCACTAGATTATTCTTAGGGCTATGTCGATGAATTTGGTTCTTTGTCGGATCTCGTCATTTCTGACCATATCCATCAGACACTATAAACGACTTTTAACATATAGGTCGGCCAACTGTTAGTGTTTTTACGTTCCTGCGCCATAGGTCATGACAGGCAAGACCTATGTTAAAGACATTCGTCTTTAAACATTGGGGTAACAAAAAAAACATACGCCCAACTCGCACTTGTTGGTTTTTTTTAAATAATAGCTCTTTGCGGACATTACCTTGCGCAGTAGGAGGTGCGGGTTCAGCGCTGGGAGCTGCACTTGCCTGTGATTGCTCAATCAGGATATCTGAAACATTAATATATTTTTTAAGTCAATTGCTGGGATGCCCTTAAGAGATCATTTATTTTTGAATCTTCACTAGTATAATTTTTCAGATTTTTCTATACGGAACCCTGACTTAGTGTAGTGCGTAAACCATCAATCAGACTACAGCAGTCCACTGTTAGACATAGGCCTTTCCAAAGAACCGCCACCACACCTGCTCCTCCGCTTTTCTCATACAGCCACTTCCGGCTATCTTTTTCAGATCATCGGGCCATCTGGCTGGAGGGCGACCAACGCTGCACTTACCGATCTATTGCCACTTCGGCTTGCTTATTCTGAGAGTTATTATATGTATATTCGATGACTTCGGTTCTTCGTCGGATCTCTTCATTTCTGATCATATCATTCAAAGAAACTCCGAGTACAGCCCTTTCCATAGCTCGCTCAGCGACTTTTGACTTGTAGATCAGACCAACTATCAGTTTCCACGTTTTTGCGCCATAGGTCATGACAGGCAAGACGCATTGTTGAAAGACCTTTGTTCTTAAACATTAGGGTAACAAAAAAAACCTACGCCCAACTAACGTACTTTTCGTTTTTTTTTTAATTTATATAATAACAAAAAGCTCTTTGCGGACATTACCTTGCGCAGTAGGAGGTGCGGGCTCAGCGCTGGGAGCTGCACTTGCCTGGGGTGCCTCAGTCAGAATCTCTGAAACATAAATATATTTTTTAAGCTTATTTAAAATAATGTTTAAATAAAGTCTGTTTCTGTGGCAGATAGACAAACCAATACATTGGTAGTTCTATAAGTATTCCGGTTGAAGACATCCCAGCGGTTCACTAGCGCCGCCATTAGATATTTTTGATTTTCTCTTTGTAAAAACCGTATTTTAAAAATTTGAATGAACCGAAAATAAACCTAGTCATAAGCTTTTTTCAGAATGTTTTGTTTTGTTTCTAGAATATGTCTCAGACATTTAAAAGCGGCAACTTTTAGGGAATATTCTATTTACAACTCAGACATATTCTAGATTTCTTTCGTGTGCTCATTAAGCTGGAGCCTCCCTCAAAAAAAAAATTTTTGACAATTTGTATGGCTTTGAGTAAACAAGATGCTTATACTATGAAAATTTGAAGACTGTAGTTCTAACCGTTTGGCTGTAAACCCTTTGTGACGGACATGTGAGTGACAGTAATAGAGCTACGTTTGGATCCTTCGAGTACGGAACCCTAAAAAGCTTTCATGTTTATCAAAAGGTTTGTGCAACTAGTCTCAAACCCACAGCATTGCAGTCGGTTGTATAACTATGCGTATAATTTTTTTGGCAACTTGTAGCAGCTTACCTTGCACGGTGGAGGGAACCAGCTCTAGCTCCGGCTGCTCGGGCAAGGTGTCTAGAAAGTAATAATAGATAGATAAAGAAGGAGTGAGAATCCAATTTGAGCGCTCTGAGGGTTCTGTATTAAATAGAAAATTTTATATTTCTCTGAGAAACCTTTACTAAAATATTGACACGTATTTTCACAGCTATTATTATAATTTAAATGTGTAAAAATTTTTAGAACTGTAGCCTTAATATCTGCATAAATTGATTCTATTTTTTATTTATTTTTATACCACCAAGGTGGCAAACAAGCTTACGGCCTATCTGATGCTAAGCGGTTACCGTAGCCTATGAACGCTTACAACACGAGGGGAGTTTCTCACGCATCGCCTTTCAAAGTCTAATTACTACCTTCTTCAAGAACCCGATACCGAAGTCCCTAGAGAAAATCTCGGTAGGCTTATACAGTCTTGGTTGACTATGGTTAGCTCTTGGATTTTATAATTTCAAATATTTAGTTAATTAGTCTTTACTGAACCATAATTTATTTTTGAGAATCAAAATTTGTCCCTTTATATAACATATGTACATAAATTTCACAGAAACACATGTCATTTATTAACAATTTGCATGTTCAACTTAAAGGTTTGTGCCCTGTGCATCCTGCTGCATTGAATGAACACTGCATAACTTGCAATGCACAATCAAAATGTACTAAAGCTCCCCCCTCTCCAGCGATGTTCAGTTCCGAGATCATTTGCTAGAGAAGGTAAAGCTGGCGTCCAAAAAACTTGGTGTACTCAACTCAACAGAGCGAAGCTGTACTTCACGTCGGGGCAAAGGTTGCTACTTTACAAGTCGCAAGTCCGGCCCCATATGGAGTACTGCTGCCATCTCTGGGCGGGTGCACCCGGATACCAGCTTGACCCTTTTGACTCGGTTCAACGACGGGCTGTGAGAATTGTCGACGATCCCAAACTCACTTGCGGTATCGAGCCCTTAAATCTGAGGAGAGACTTTGCCTCCCTGTGTGTGTTCTACCGCTTGTACAATGGATTGTGTTCTGAGGAATTATTCGAAATGATGCCCACGGCTACTTTCTACCATCGCACCGCTCGCCATCGACAGGGTATTCATTCTCACACTTTGGAACCGAAATGGTCGCGTACAGTGCGGTTTCAGAGAAACTTCCTCCCGCAAACGCTTGGGTTGTGGAATGAGCTCCCTGCCAAGGTTTTCTCTAAGGACTGCAGTATGGGGTTCTTCAAAAAAGAAGTTATTAGATTTCTGAAGGGTCGGCAACGCGCGAGTGATGCCCCTGGTGTTGCAAGCGTCCATAGGCTACGGTGACCGCTTACCATCAGGCGGAAGGTAGGCTTGTTTGCCACCTTAGTGGTATAAAAAAAAAAAAAATACTAACAAGTTTCGAAGTAATTGTGGTCTCCAAGACCTCCAAACTCCACCTCCACCTCGTAGTTCTCCACCTGCGCGTCGTTCTCCTCCATTTCTATGTCCCCTGTTAAGCAACAGAATATTAGAAATATATAATTATCAACAAATGTCATGTTCGTTCATATTCATTCATCCATCAAAATTACATATAAATAATATGTATTCTAAGCTTACAGAAAGCGGAGTTGGTGGAAGTCCTTGGTGCGGGCGTCTGGTAGTTGGCTGCGGCTGTGGTAGTGGGTAGATGGTTTGGTATCTATAATGATTTAATTTTTTTTAATTTTATGAATTATCTATTTTATAAAGAGGCCTTAAAATATATAACATTAACTTGCCTTTTATAGATATATATCAAATTGTGTATTTGAATCGGTCCATATAAAAGGGACATCATCACTTTTTTAAGGTATACTTAAGAAACCACAATAATTAAAACATTATTTGAAGAACAATATGGTAATATGCATATAATTTCTTGGAATAATAGTTCTTTAAAATTGACCGTTTCATTTTCTTTATACAAATATTGTTGACTTGTGATTTCAAAATCAGTCAGTTGATGGCATATTACATGCATGATTCCCAGGATCAGGCACATCAGTCATTTAGGTATTACTGTTCTGCAGACCAATTTAGATGAGAGAAAAGCATTGGTTTACCCTAAAGAAGTTTAGAAAAAATGAGGATTAAAACTAAATTATCCGCACTAAAAAATTGCTTTAAATCAATAGGCTTCACCTCTGAGAGGCCCTGAACAGTATTCAATCATGTTGTTTTCCGGCGAAAAAAATTTAGAATAAAGATCATTTGTGACTGTGATCGGCATTTTTTTTACTGGGACAATATGGGGTAATCTGAAACCAAAGGAGATACAAGAAAACTGCCTTAGGAAACATTCGCTCTTTCTTAGTGATATTTATATTATTATATAGCGTGAGTTGTCCGTAAAAATGAATAAAATTGATTTTTTTTTGTGTAATTTGTTTTTATTTTAACTTTTGTTTTTGCGGAAATGTTAGTTTTAATCCTTAAAACCATTTATTTAACTATTGTAAATCACATTGTTTGCAGCTACAGAAAAATTTTTAATAAGCAGAAATTAAGTGCAATGAGTGCAGTTTAATAGTTATTGTGAATATAGTTTTAGTAAGCAAAGTCAGAGCAAACATGTTATAAGACTTACTCTATTACAAAGCAATGTTATAATTAGGTTAGTACAGAATTATAATAAAATTATCACCATACTAGCCTACTGGTTTATATCATAATACCTACTCATAAAAAAAAGTTATCATACAGTGCTAAAATTATAAAATCATACAAAAGCATACTAACATCTACTGGTATCCTTACTCCAGGTGTACCCTCCACCGCTACCTTCCCAATAATGCAAACAATCCTCTCTTCTAAATCGGAGAGAGGAGTTGTTTTGTTGGGTCCACCACCCGTGCCCACACGACGTCTTCTTTTATCCGCCGCCTTAGCCTTAGTGCGGCATTTCAGCAAGTTCCAGTACTTATAAATTTAAAAAAAGATTGCATGCAGATTTCATATGAATTTAATATTCATATGTCACATAATCAGTGAATGGTGAAGGTAGAGCTATTTTAGGCTAACTACCTTTTGTGCAGGCTTTAGTGTATTAATAGCAATATAGAAAAAACTAATAATTCTTTTAGCCATATAAAATAAGAAAAAAAGATAAACCAGACTTTAGTATTATAAGTGAGTTACAGTATCTGCTTATACTGCTTGTGCGCTAGTTGAGGAGTATCAAAAACAGCTCTTACTACTCCAATCACTGGTCATAATCAAAGGGCAAAATCTGTCAAACCTTGGGATTGACTAGTCAAAGCCTCATACAAACTTTAATTTGACAAATATTAGTGCTTCCATGTAGATTAGGTTATGTTATTTTAATTTTTAGCAACCTAACTAAGGCGTACTTAACGTCTTTTCATACATATGCTTTCAACAATTAATAATTGTAGTATGTTTGCTTACAGCTTTCATACAAATAAGTGACACTCTGTCAACAAAGCGGTGTGATGAGTTAGATTGTATGAACGCCTCTGACTAATGAATCCTAAGGTTTCTGGGTTTCAACCTTTGAGTATAACACATATCAAGGCTATGTTCCAAAACCCGCCAAGTAATTACCGCCCAATAGAAAATTAATCTGTTTTGGGATGGAGATTAACACTTAATTTCTTACACATTTTAACTGTTAATTAAATTTCAACTGTACATATATGGCGATATAAATAATTTACCTTGACAGTTGGAAAATTACTATACACCGGGCATTCCAAAATAACTTTTTTAACTTCCGCATTGGGATTAGGAACACAGTCTAAAAAAAATGTGTTAGATGTGGAAAAGCCAGACAGACCCCATTAAGCATGCCGATAGCGTGCAATATAAGTAGGTAATACACAGTTAACATTCTAAGCAGTTGGGTAAAAAAGAATTGAAAAAACTACATACTCGCCTCCATTTCTCGGGACTTTTAATGGTCCCCCCGCCAATGGCATTCAGTTTTTGGCCCAAGGCCTCCCACGCCTTGTTGGCCTCGGGGACCTTTTCCCAGATTTCCCAATACAATCTTATTGTTTGCCTCCGCAAACTCAACGAGAAGTTGTAGTTGGCGGTGGCAAACTTGGCGATTTGGCGGCATTTCTACAAAACAAGTTAACAAATTAGGTACAATTTGCTGATTTGTGCAGAATAGTTAAGGAATCCATAAATCTGAGTACTTACTTTTCGTCAATTCCTTCTTTAATGAGAAATATATAAATTTATTAAACACCGTATGTACTTAAAAACTTTTTTACTATCACCGTGTGTTCTCGCAGGAACAACAGCTTGGAACACTAAAAAACTTTATTTGATTTTAGACTTTATTTGTATAGAAATAAGGTCGCTTTACGATTAAGGTATAATAGTTTAGTTATGTAATACGAGACTGTGGCGCTAGTATAGGCGGAAGTTCCCAAGATTAAAAAAAAAAAGGAGCCATTATAAAAAAAAAACGTTGGCGCGGTTTTGTAAATTAGATTTGCGTAAGTTTTTTAATATTAACTATAAATTTGATATTATTAACGTTGACAAAGTGATAAAGCATGAATAATTTGTTTTTTGTTATTGTACGTTATAGATTTGGAACATATAATTGATAACTATGAGTAGAATTAAGTGTTGTATAAAAAACTGTGACTCCAATGGTCAAACTAAAAATATTTATCTTCATGCTTTTCCTTCGGTGGGATATAAACGAATTCTTTGGTTAAAAAACATAGGTGATAATAATTTATATTCATATAATGCAAAACAACTACATACCAAAAAAGTAGTGAAGAAAAATTCTACGAAAATGGAAAACTTAATTATGTTTACGCAAGACGGAAGGATATCCAAAAAATCAACCAGAAAGTAAGTTACCTAATATAATCCAATAGGTTACTATTTCTTACGGCAACTAAAGAAGTTTGTTATAGCAAGCTATAGATGCAGCTATGGTTTGTTCGTGAAATTCGGTTATAGTTACTCCGCGGATTTTTTTTTTAATTTAAGTAGCCCTAAAAGTAGCCTTTTTTCTTCTCCATATCTTCAAGTACGTCTGCTCCATTGCGGCAGGATTGAGTAACTTATGTTTTAGTCATTCTCGAGGACACTTTTTAATTTTCCAAGATGAAAAATAGTCTACGTCCTTCCCCGGCTCTTAGGTTATCTCTATACCAAATTTCATCTAAATCGGCTCGGTTGAAGTGTGATTGAGTAACAAACAACCAAACATCTTAACTTTCCCATATATAATAATAATGTGCTCCACCCGCCCTAAATTTGGTTATCGGCCTTAGATTCTTACGCCAACTTCTTAATTATACCTACGAATGAAGTTTGCTATACCAAGCTAAAGTTCGTTTAGGCTCGGTTCTAATTATTCCCGAGACAGACATACAGAGTTACTTTGGCATTTATAATATCAGTATATATATGGAAGTATGGATATATTTTGGCATATTAAAATATATTATAGCTACGTGTTTAATGTACTTGATGACCGATATCTCTATTACATAATATATTGCTGTTTTTGAAGATATCCTTATAAAATTATAACTTTTGGATAAAGTTTTGCCGTAGTAGTAGTAGAAAATTTATCCAAAAGTAATAATTTTAAAAAGAAATCTTCAAAAATAGCAATATATTATGTAATAGAGATATCGGTATAAGTTATCTATTAAGCTATAAGGACGAATAATAAGCAGACCCTTATTCTTATGGTTTCCCAATGTCTGTATGTCACTTCGTCCGTTTGTATGGAAACACTAATTTTATTTAGAGACAATTATTAATGACCACAGTGTTGAAATGTCATTGTTCTGTGTCCATAGAATATTTTGCCTTAAAACAGTCATGAAAAAATTGCTTTCTGTGTTCCAAATGATATGTGTTTATCAGTAAAATTCTGTAGATTTATAACTAAAATATTTTAAGATTTTTACGTCATAATTATAAACTTAAAACAGTTGTTCACAGTCCGTACAGCCTCCAGAAATAATAATAGTATAAATAGTATATAACCAATATATAGCCAATAATGACTGCCCCAAATATCCGTATACCATACAGTACTGGTCGCAACCAGAGTCGAGACAACTTTATAATAACATAATTAGCGGGCCCTTACCGGAAATCGAACCCGAACTTCGACAGTCGCCTGTTCTACCACTGCAATGCGCCATTCGGTCCTCTACTCCACTATTAAATTAAGGCTACGTTTTGCACAAGGTAGAATGCAAGTGGTTTTGGGTCAAAATATTTTTACTGACTTACTCATAATATTTTTCCACCTATATTTGCAGACGGGTTTTCTTACAGCTTTTTGGTTTTGCAATTTTGCCCTTTGTCAATTTTGTTCAGCCTGATATTAAGTAACTAATCTAGTCTAATAAGTAACTTTGTAATTCGGCGAAAATGAAGATCCTTGTCCACATTGGTTGCCATAGTTTTTTGTGGCCGGGCGGCAGCTCTTCAGAGGCTTGGAGATATATCTCGAGGGCACAGATTTTGGAATCTGCTGAGGATCATAGTATAACTGAAATGTTAATTGATTTACAGGCGAAGTATATAGGCGAAGTATATATATAGATAGTCGTAAAAATATTATACCCACTGTAAAAAATCGTATCTGTACAAAAATACCCTGTACGTAGTAAATAAAATTAGCTCATCGTGTAGGAATGTAAAAAATTTAGAATGATTATGTCATATCTTTGAACGTATTTAAATTTATTGTTTCAGAGTGGCTATCGTCGGTTAGAGTAGGTTTACATATGATTTAGAGATAACATCTTGTCATCAAACTACACGTCGAAGGTGACTTTGAATTGGTTGCCTATTCAACATGGAAGAGTCCATATCACAGAATAAAGAACTAGTAGTCAAAAGTATTAGCTTATATATTGGTGTTGGCACTTGCAACTGTGTATTTTCTATCTCCACAAGATGGTTCACATCCACAGGCACCATATTTAAGTCAATATAAGCAAATATTGATACACAAAATTTAATTGTATGTCCTGAGTTACAATGTCACTTTATAAAGTTTATGCCGTGCAAACTCATTGTAACTCAGAAAAGGTAATAAAATGAAAGTACTTATAGCACATTAATCATACAGAAATATAAAACATTCCTTTTTGAACATTTTTTTTAGTTTGAATGGCATTAGGACGTAACAGACGTCACTAAGAATTTTTTGAAACTTTGACGCGCTCTTCTGTAAACTTACGACAAATGATTTACGAAGTTTTGCCTTGCAGGTGTCGCTATAATCATTGCAAGGTTGAATCTTGTATGGTAATTTACGATAGAGAACTTTTTAAGATTATTAGGAGAGATAAGTTTGTAAGAATTTGATTAATTTTGTTACAGTCCTGAGTACACTTTTTGACGTGAAAAAAACATAAGTAATAGTACAAACCTTATTTAGGTGAATTTGCTAATATGAATTATCATATTATCAATTTAGGTATATTATACAGAAAATACACAACATTTTAAAAATAGCTAGTCTATTAGTAGCTATTAATAAATAATTGTTTATTAACATTTTAGAAATCTCTTTTGCACGAAGAGGAAACAAAAAATATAAGCCTGTGCCTAGGTATGATGATACTCAAAAAAATAATATCTACAGATATTTTGTATTAGAAGGTATTGTCTAACATTCTTTATCATTTCAATAATCTTACACGAATATTGTTTTAAAACATTAATGAAAGTTCAAACTATACTATATATAACATTGAAGTTTTAGTTTAAAACTAAACAAAAACTTTCGTAAATGGTCTAATAATAATTATTAATTGCAGCCTAAGTAATTAGCTTAAGAATTTAAGAAAATCGAAAATAAATGTACATTTCATGAATATTTATGAATAAACAATGTCAACTTTGAGAACGTTGTTTGATTTTACGTCCTTTGGTCTATTCTTCGTAGATGAACAACAATATAAATATTAGTCTGGGATGGAACTTGGTATCTATAAAGCCACATTAGAAAAGTAATTTATAAGCTGGCTAGTAATAATTGAATTTAAGAAAAAAAAAATGCTTTCCGTTTTGCGCACTAGCGCCACGCACTCGTATTACAGAACTAATCTTAGTGTTCCAGTAAATGTATGGGCCGTTGCCTATCTGTACTATATGTATATAGTACTGAACTTGCATATCTATGTTTACTATACATACCACAGATAATAGTATATTAGTTATATTCAAAATAATTTCAAAACAAACTTATGCCAACAAATTAGAATGTACTCTTTACACTCTATATAGCCGTGCTATAACTTTACTTTTTAAAGTAGTTGGATTAGCATGATTTCGTACGAACTTCACGCGATACTTTATCGACTGAAATGCATCTCAACACACTGCCAAAATTTTACGGAATCGCAAAATATCGATTGAAGTTTTTGAAGGTTAGCAACGAAAATTCGTTTGAAGCTATTTCAATAGCTCATACGGAATCGACCCACTGGTTCTAAGCTACCTCCCCACAAATTTTCAGCCAAATCGGTTCAGCCGTTCTTGAGTTATAAATAGTGTAACTAACACGACTTTGTTTTATATATATAGATTACATTGCTTCTTATATTTTGTAGTAGTAACATTATGTATTAAGTTTAAATCTCTCTTGACAATATTTGATTATGAACATATATCTTGTTCATAATACTACTAACTAGGTAGGTACTTGGTTTATTCATTTGTTTTATTTTTTAGGATGAATAAATGTATTTAATTCATCATCACTAACAATAATATACCTAATTAAACAATAACTATATTTAAACTTAAATATCGTACTATAAACTAATTCATATGTTAGTAAATATTTAATTAAATTAAAAATTTATCATTTAAATGTTTATAAATATATTTTTAACCATAACCAACTTTGTAAATAATTATATAACTAAACAAGAATAACTTAAAAACTTAAACAAATTAAATAGATTAAAATATATTCTAAAGAAAGATAATTAGTATTCTGTAGATAAAACTTTGTAGTACAAGCCTTTGCCATCTTTTTAGGGTTCCGTAGCCAAATGACAAAAACGGAACCCTTATAGATTCGGCATGTCTGTCTGTCTGTCCGTCCGTCCGTATGTCACAGTTTTCCGAAACTATAAGAACCATAATGTTGAAACTTAGTAAGTAGATGTATTCTGTGAAGCGCATTAAGATTTTCACACAAAAATAGGAAAAAAACAATATATTTTTGGGGTTCCCCATACTTAAAACTGAAACTCAAAAATTTTTTTTTTCATCAAACCCATAATGGTGAAGATAGGTCTTCAAAAATGATATTGAGATTTCTAATATATTTTTTTTCTGAACTGAAAAGTTTGCGCAAGAGACACTTCCAAAGCGGTGAAATGTGTGTCCCCCCTGTAACTTCTAAAATAAGTGAAAAATAATAAAACTAAAAAAAAAATGAAGTACATTACCATGCAAACTTCCACCGAAGATTGGTCTGAACGAGATCTAGTGAGATTTTTTTTTAATACGACATAAATCGTTAGCCGCAATAAACCTTTTATTCAATCAACTCAAATATAAAATTATTTTTGTAAGTGTTTTTAGATTACATAAATGGTGGTTGGTACGGACCCCTTGGTGCGCGAGTCCAACTCGCACTTGGCCGTTTTTTTTTGTAAATTTATTCTTTATCTGGGTTTGCGGGAAGAAATCTCTGGCAGAGATACGTACGCCCTTTGTACTATTTTCTAGAATTATAATTTTTTTTTTTTCGTACAATAAAGGATTAAAATAAAATAACCTTTTTAACTAAATTACTTACCTAAAAATTTTTGGTATGTACCCGGTTCAAACGTTCCAAAAATGCTTTCAGTGCTACCGCGTTGGATAGCTATAGATATACGGTGCACCTAGTACTTACTAGACCTTGTATCATTGCTCCTTACCCTTGTGCGTTTCCTAAAATTTTTAACAATTTTGCTTTTGAGCACCAAGGCCCACCTGTCTCAGCCGCGATTGGCACAAAGTCATATGTTGTTTTAAGGTTCACGTATTTAGTGTGCTTCTGTTTGGCGGCATATTTTGCCGCACAATCAGCAAAGCGAGTGGTTTGAGGGAGGTGAGAGGGAGCAAAAAGTGCTGACACAAGTTGCGTTCCACATTAAACTACGTCCTCCGCCCATTGTACCAGTGGAAGACCCTCTGGTCTCTTTCCGTCTATTCGGTTGAGACCTAGGGGCTCAAAGACACAAGATTAGCCGACACCATAGCTCCGCTCACAATATCATTAATGGCGTGATGTCGCTGAATCCTACCAGGGCATCGTTTAAAACTCAGTACATGATGTCCATTTGCTTCAACCATAGCCCCATAGATGCATAGATGGGGCTCGCGAACCTGACATCCCAACCTAAATGCAGCAACAACTCTAATGGAGTCATTGTCTAATAACGTCCCTAAATACGACTATGATAAAACTAGCCGCGCCGGCTTAGTGTCTGTTTGGGCACTAAGACTTAGCCATACTTTAGTGGAGAAACATGTTTTTAACCGATTTCAAAAAAGGAGGAGTTTCTCAATTCGGATATTTATATTTTTTATGTATGTTCGGGCATAACTCTGTTAGTTATATATAGAAGGATTTAAAAATAATTTTTTAATTTAAATCGGTAAACTTCAAAGGTAGTCCCATATACTGGGATACACCCCAGTCTTATAATGTTCTGTGCCCATATTATTGTATTGAAGTTAAAACTTCTGTTCAAAACCGACTTTAAAAGACTTGGTATAACATCCAATGATGTTATTTTTTTCGGGTAAGGAAGGAGTAATTACAATATTTTAACGAGCCGGGTCGCCAAAAACACACAGCAAACATATTGGCATAAAGAATATAGAGTTGTGCTACCTTTGACGTCCTGACTTGGTACAACATATACTATATAATTTGTGGTCCTGACACTCCGGGGTTGCGTTCAAAAACGAGTAATATGAGTTAAAAATGACATCATTCGTCACCCTAAAGTTTTTGAACGACTAACCGAGTTGCAATTTTGCTTAGTCTTGCTTATTACATTTGAAAATGTGTATTAGTACGGAGCGATCAGTTTAGTGACTGAATAAGAACAATAGTTTACTTAATCAGGTTGAAAATCGATTTCTGAACGGACCCCTGACTGACAAATATCCCCCCCCTCCCTAGCTAGGCTGATGGTTCACAGCCAAATTAAAAACAATTAAAAACTAAGATTTATTTACAAAATACAAATCTTTCCGAAAATAAAATATCTAAGTTTTAATAAATATGTCTTCTTCAGCACTTGAAAATTTAGAAACACAACTTGAAATGTTTATAGAAAATGTAAGACAAATCCGTATAATTGTTAGCGATTTCCAGCCACAGGGTCAAAGTGTATTGAACCAGAAGATGTAAGTTTTGAGTTTGGTTTGGGTGTACTTTTCACTCAGTCCATTTTTTTTCTTGCGCCCTTTCTTTAGTCAGATTCATAATACAGTAAGATAACATAAAAGAAGTTCAAAATGCCTTTGAGTTTTTTGAAGCACACGGTACCATGAACTTTGATCTAAAATAATCCAAGTTAAACAACTCACTAGAAAATTACCACAGGTCATAGCAAGGTATTTTGTTTGGTTTGGATTTACAAGGGGTGGGGCAGAGGAAGAGAGAGGTGGGGGGCGAAGTATAAAATTATCTCTCTTTTTCAGCCCCATTCCCGTTTCTAACCGAAATGCTTGCACTGTTTGTTAAAAACACAGGACTGACATAAACTTCCAATCACCTTTTCCCTTAACTAATTAATGTCACGAAAAACCTTATAACAGTGTGGGGGACCTGCTGTATACAGGACCTTGACTGACCAACCACAAGGTATCTCCTTGTATAATTGTATCTGACTCCAAGTTTTATGTAGGTCCAAGAAATAAACTCAGGTTACAATCACTAACTGTTATTTACTTAATTTATATCTAAGTACAATTGCTCAAAGAGGTTGGAAGTGTACTTTCCTGGACATACTCAGAGACAACTGCTGATGCCTTGTCACGGGTAGTGACAAATCGCAGGGCACAAATTACTAAGTGGACTCATCACCTGCAACAGTATTTGTTTATGCTAATTTTGCCCTCCTAACATTAAAAACATTTGATTGTCACATTTCGGTCCCCCTAATCCATTCCTTGTAAAGCTCTGAGGCATAAAAATCTAAGATTTTTTATACTTTTAGCCATGTTTTGGCATAAAAATGTTATAAGAATATCTATGTATATTATATTAATTAGGATTCCAAATTTTATGCCCTTAACATTAAAAACTTGGGATTTGCATAAGTTGAAGCTAAATATAGTAAAACATTTTGGTTTTATATTTTGACCCTGTTATTGTATGAATGCAAAACTATTTAAAAGGTCTTTGACCAGTCCACTTCACACTCACTTAATCTGTTGTTTGTTGTGGTCATTTATATATACACATATATATATTCAGTGGGGTGTGGGTTTGATCCCCTGCACAAGACAAACATTTATGTAATTAACATTTGTTGTTATCTTGTATGTATGTACATACATACAATATGTATGTATTTCCAAAAAACATATATGTAAGACAACAAATAATTACAAATAGGCCAAATGTACTAGTTTCGTAAATAAGAATTTATTCAGTGCACCTACAATTTCATTATTGCAAATGATTACTGAGTTATATTATATTTATTTATTAAGCAAAAAATCTGGAGGAGGTCAATGTCTCAGGACACCTGACTGCATAGCTATTAACAACAGTATACTATTTCCATTTCTTTATTTTCTCGATGACAGTTCTAATTATCAAATAAGAACTATCGTCGAGGAAATAGTTGTTGTGTTGTGACCAAATAAGTAACAATATTGATTGCATATATTTGTTATGTTTTGAACAAAGACAAATACAACAAAAACATTCAAATATATTTGTACAAGGTGGGAACACTCAATAGCCCTCCGCCATGTTGGGTTTGTTTTAATCTGTCGCTCGCAACAAGACGGTCATGCTTTATACATTTCTGTTCATTGAGTTTTTTCACATTATCCATATGTTACATTGTGTATTTTGTGTTCCTCTGTGTTGATTGCTGCCCAGCTGTCAAATATCAAAATGTCTAATGTCTGTTCTGAAACAGCAGGCGAGAGAACTTGAACAAAGGGTCGTAATCACTTTGAAGCAAAGTATAATGGTGGCCTGCTATTACCACTGTCGCAAGTGCAAGAGCGTGTTCCGGCCACATTAGGAATTAGTGGACCTACTGTTTCAAAAATTGCTATCGAAGCTTATGGTACAAGTTGCATGCAGGAAGATAAGCTTTGTACGCCGAAGAAAAAACGCCAACCACGTCGAGTGACATGGTTGACAACTTCGACCCTGACGCTATTCGCCGTCATATATATGACTATTACTTGCGCAAAGAAATTCCAACACTTAAAGAATTTGTTGTTTCTTTACGTGAATGTGGTTTGCTCCATGGCCAAAGATCGTCATTAAGCTTGGTTTTGAAAGAAATTGGATTTTCTTATAAAAAATCAGACAAACGTAAAATATTGATGGAGCGTCACGACGTTGCTAGGCCTCACTGCGAATTTTGAGCAAAGCCAAAAAAAATATCAGATTAGTCAAATGTTATTTTCAGTGATGAGACTTGGTTAAAGCTCTTTTTGGCAGAAATTAACATTGCTTACATTGTATTGACGATTCAAAAGTGTTCTTAGAAACCTACTTGAATACAGTTAGATTTGAGTTTGAGTTTAAAGTGCAACCAACACAGTATTTAAGAACTGGACTGACGACACCGACACTTCCACTAGTTCAGTGCCATTGGGAAAAGGTGAATGGCTGATCATATGCCATGCAGTGTCTGCGAAAGGATTCGTGTCAGATGCTTTACTCGCCTTTAAATCCAGAAAACAGTGGACTCCCACGAAGAAATGAACGCGGAGATTTACGAAGGATGGTTTAAAATAATGGTCCAATCTCTGGAAGAACCGTCGATAATTATTATGGACAACGCTACATATCACTCTGAAGAAATTGATAAAATGCCGACGCAGGCCAATTTAATGTTTATTAACAAGAGTTAATTGACTGGCTCCAACATCATGGCGAAAATATGGATAATACTTTATTAAAAGTACAATTAGTGGATATTTTAAAATCGAAAAAAGCCTCCCTAAAAGATATATTACCGACGAATTAGCTGCCGAATGTGGTCATTGGGTTCTTCGACTTCCGCCGTATCATTGCCAGTACAATGCTTTAGAACTAATATGGGCACAAATCAAAAGACACGCCGCTCGAAACAATACCCATCCATCCCCCTTTTGCGGCAAACAAGATGTTAGATTAATTAAAAAATGCATGTGCGGAAGTAACTGCTGAACACTGGAAAAAAATTGTGAGAAGAACCCAAAACATTATAGCGTTGAATTGGGAAATTCATGTGGCTTTCGATAATATAGAAGTACAGGAATTTATAATAAATGTTGGGGAGAGCTCATTGAGTGACAGTGACGATTCATCAGATTTTGATTAAAATAAATAAATAAAGAATCAGCATAATATAATTACATCTTGTAATGAAATGTAATATTATTTAATAAATTTGTACAAAATTATCCGGCAATAGTTTAGTTTCTTACATTTTGTAAAAAAGTATTGGGTCTGTTATTGTTTGTTTCTAATGTTCTTGAAACGTAGATTTTAATCCATAGGTTATGTATTTTCAGGATGAAGCCAAATTAAAGTGTTGTTCCAATTTAAAGTTTAATTTTTCGTTTTTCGAAGACCGTTAAGCAATACAAAAAATGGTTGTAAGAACAGAATGTCAAACTGAAGAGTAGTTAGGGGGAGGGGGGCACATTGATGCACAAAAATTCAACCTCTTTTTTAATGGACAAAAAGCATCATATTTGGATATTTATTTTGACGTGTGCATTGGCCAATATGTCAGTTTACATTTTGGTTACGAAATAGCCGCTAAAAGTAATTAGGTATAGAGATATACTGATTTTAATATAAAAACGTTTTTGCATCAATGTACCCCACCAGAGGGGTACTTTGATACATAAGGGTGGGGCAATTTGATGCTTATTTAAAATCCATGATAACTGCAGTTATACCATAACCTAAATTGTTTAATTACTTAAAATTAACAAATAAACCATATTATTAATTGAGATCATAAAATACTTTATTAAGCGTGTAAACATTACTTACAATCAGTCTCTTACGTTTCGTAAAGAAAATAAAGAAGAAAACAATATTGTCATCATCTAACTAGACTTTATTACTATCTTAATTATCAAATTAGTTATATACCTAACTACTCAGTAATCAGAAATTAAACTTGAACATGGTTAATGCAAATATATTATAACGTAATAAAACCTCCTATCAATAATACGTATCATTGTACCCCGCACCTTACTGAATCAAAGTGCCCTAATGGACTTTTTCAAAAAACAACTAATTTTTAAAATTATTTATTAATATTGTACTCAAAACAATATTTAAAAACACTTTTAAATATATTTACTTGCCTTTGGCAACATAAAACAAAAAAAAAACTAATAAGACGGTGCTGAGACACGATCACAAATCGGCTGAAATTTTAGTTGGCAGCAGCATAAACACGTTTGTGACGAACTAGTGGCGACCGGCGTCACAACTGTCACTCTTGCGCATGTACTTGAGCGTTCTAGTGACGTGCCAGACTGCGTAGTGTTTTTCAGTTTTTAAATATAGGTACTGTATAAATGTGCCCCGTGCATCTTTATAAGACCAGCGACATCTTCACTTTACTTCATGCATTAATAACACAAACGGCATACTGTGTTTGTGTACTGTGGTATATGGATCTTGTACTTCCTCAAAACTGCAGATGGCGTTAACAGTTATCGTGTTACGTTTATCGATAGCTTCATCCCTATCAGTTTCTCAGACTCTGCTATGACCTTGCTACGTGCGTAAGCGTCATATTTTTTCCAATAATGTATTCTTCAAAGATGACTTATACATCCATAATGTAAAAAAGACGCTCGTTCAAGTTTTCACAGGAGCTGTCATTGTGAAAATAAAGAAATGGAAATATATAGTAACTCAAGAATCAAAGTTATATTGTTAGGTTGGGGAATAAAGTCTATATTGTTTATTTACATATATATTTATTTATTTTATAAATTTCATTACATAGGATTAAGTATTGGTGTGGTGCTGATATCGTATCCTTAGTGCACAAGTACTACTTATGCTCAACTGGTTTTATTTCAAATGCATCAAAGACATTTTAAAAACCTTTTTTATTGTTTCAGACAATCACTTGTAACTGGCTTGCAAGAAGTAGACAAGTTGAAATCTCAAGTACAGGATATTCAGGTTCCTACAGAAGTGTTTGAGTAAGTGTTAATTTTTGAAGTCTTGTGTTTGGTGTTTACTGAAGCTGTTTTCTCTAATTTAAATATTTCTATATTTTGTAGATAAATAACATAAACTAAATCGTTTTTGTTTCATCGTGTCTGACCATCCGTATGTCATACAGCCTTATGACAACCTAATCCGTCCATCTATTTGGATGGCATAGTTTTGTAATGAAGTAAAGATAAAAAAAATTGAGCTACCCTTATTTTCTTCTCCATATATAAAGGTTATCCATAATCCATCCATTGCTAGTTCCTGATAAAATTTTTGGACATTACACACAACACTTTCTGGTCCTAAACTAAGCAAAGATTATATTATGGATACCAGACACTAGATATATTTTTTTGTCTCATATAAACACAAATATTTATCACATAAATATGCGGAAATTGAACCCCCGCCCCTCGATTCAGCAGTCGGGGCATTACCCACTGAGCCACGGAACCGGCGCCTTTATGGATAGAAAGGACTATCATCAGCATCAGCATCAAAGGCACTCACCTTCGATTTGCCGACGACATTATAGTCATGGCAGATATGCTGGAAGATGTAAGCAAAACTTTTTAGTAGCCCAACTGCAGAAGCATGCCAATTGGTAGTTCTTAAAATAAAAATAAACAAGACAAATATTATGTTTAATGTCCATGTGGCACATTGTTTTGTTCTAATCGGGAACATTGCCCTCGTACTTAATAACCTATATGTATATCGCCTTCAAAGAGTTCTATTCCTACGTACAAGCAATAAAAAAGTAACCCAATGAAATTCAACTCGGATGGGCAGCTTTTGGAACATATTTTCTCACCTAAAATACCTCAGCTATTAAATACCAATAACATCTGATAGTTCTGAGATCTGGTTCATAACTATTTGCCTCTCATACATAAGCTCAAAATCACTCAGTGTTTAGAAAGGAGCTGTGCTCAGAGTTTCATAACGTGACAGAATCCTTAACAAGTAAAGAACCAATAAACGATGGTAAAGAAAGTATCTAATGGTGAGCCTACGAGACGGAAATGCAGTATGGTACGGCCATCCTAGGAAGAGTGAAACCTAGTTAGGACCTCAGGAAGTGGTTGGATTCAAGCAGTTCATTTTGGAAATTTATAGAGAAGGCCTATGTCTAGTAAATGATTACTTTTTATACCACAATGGTGTAGAACAAGCTTGCGGTCCGCCTGATGGTAAACGGTTAATGCAGCCCATGGACGCTTGCAACACCTGGGGCATCACTTGTGCGTTGCCGACCCTTCTTAAGTCTAATAACTTCTTTCTTGAAGAACCCCTTAAGAACATAGATAAAACCTTGGCAGGGAGCTCATTACACAATATAATGAGTACTTTTTCGACCTTTTTTACTAAAGTAACCTTAACAAGCAATAAAAACGTTTTAAATTGTCATTGTTGAGTCCTGAAAGTACTCAAAGGACCAATATCAATTTAGAACTTTCAATACCAGGATTTCCCAGTTCTGATCCCTAGTCACAGCTACTAAGCTTCGACTTGCACTTGAGTGGTTTATTCCCTTTAATTTCCTTATTTGTTAAATCTATGCACTATGTTATACCTGGTTGATAGGTAACGCACAGGTGCACACCAGCTTTTTGCTTGAAAAGGGAAGAGCTGAATTATATTTTATTTTCTAAGAAAGAACATGAGAAAATTATAATTGTATATGTCAAATACAAAGACACGCAAAATGGTTTTAAATAATAGTATTTAGATTTTACTTGTTAAAAAAATATTAATTATTTTATTAACATTTTCAGTTATATTGATCAGGGTCGTAACCCTCAGCTGTACACAAAAGACTGCATCGATAAGGCTTTAGCCAAGAATGAAGAAGTAAAAGGAAAAATTGATTCATACAAGCGTTTCAAAAGCCATTTACTTGGAGAATTGTCTAAGACCTTCCCTAATGAAATTGCTAAGTATAAAGCTATTAGAGGAGGCGAATAATGTTCTAAGCTGTTGATTATTATAAAATCATTATGTTTTAATATGTATATATGTCATTAGTTCAGAAATGTAAGTACCCCAGTTGTCCAAATTAAGTTTCTAGACCAAATAATTTATTATGTAACGTAAATTGTCTTAGAATTAATTCCCTGTTACTTATTCATATTTTTTACTATCGAATTGTTAAGGTCGAGGTCTAATTCTGTTAAATCCAGTTGCTGCAATTTTCAAAAAAATTGTTAGGTAAGTTGTATGTAACTACATTAATAAAAACCTTAAATATCTGATACAAAGCAATGTTTCATGAAAATCTAAGGATTGCATTGTAATGTGTATACACTTTTACGGTAGGATGTTTATGTTAGTAAGAAAATTACGTAAAATTAGGTTAAGTGTCATAATAAGTATTAAATAAATATTTTGTACTTATGTATCTATATTCATAAGCATTTATTTATTCAAAATTCCGGCCATATAATCACTCAACAAACACTCTAGTCAGCTTCTGCCCAGCACCACTGCTATGCGAAAGACGTAGGTACCACCGACGCTTATAACATGGGCCGTGCAAACATCCCTCGGTCAGTTGCGGAAGGAAGTTGCAAACAATTTCTGTCTGAAATTAACATTCCTCTAGGCGGGTGACCCTAGATACCAGCTTACCCTAGATTTTTTGGATTTGGTTCTAAGATTAGCTTTAAGAAATTGTCGACAATCCTAAACTCACTATCAATTTTAAGTCTGGCAGAGACTTTCCTTGCCTGCGTATGCTTCGGTTACATTCTACCATCTCACTCTCACCCGCTTTCGGCAGGTTGTTCATCTTTACACCTTGAAACCTATACAGCAACGCTTATTATGGTTTCAGAAGAACTCCCTGTGAATGCTTGGGTTGTGAAATCAGCTTCCTGTTGTTATAGATAAAAGTTTAAGTTCTATTACTTTTAAGTGATATTTTTCTTGCTGTAATATGTCATCTTTCAAGAAAATATAAGAATGAAAAAATGTCGAAAGTATAAACTTTGGTTTAATTTATTTTATTATACATGATAAACTTACGAAGTTTAATAAAAACTGGCAACCAATATTTAAGATGACTTCGTCACAGAAACACATACGTGCAATAGAGTAAGTACGTCGGATCTTCTGCAGATCAGCAACAAATTTAGAAAATATGTTAAGCATGGATAAGTAAATCTCAGGAATAGTTGTAGACTTCAACTACATGAAAGAGAAGATGGATGACTTAAAAATTTTAGATGCAAAAATATAAGATGACTTTTATCTGACAAAAATATTAATGACAAAAATTATGAAAATGTAGTGGATGAAGCAGAGAGTTACAAACAAATGGTTGAAGATAAAGGCAAGTTTTGAACCCACTACGAACCCAGCGAAAAATAAAGGTGAATTAGTTTCCTCAATTACAGCTACTGAAGATACAAGAAATGTCAAGCTTCCAAAGTAAGAATTGAGAAAATTCGACGATGAATTGAAAAACTAAGTTCTTTTGATTTTAAAAGATTCATAAAGATTCTCAATTAGACGATGAAGATAAATTTCAGTAGCTCATTCGGGCAATGAAAGAAGGATCAAATGCGAGAACACTTGTAGAAAGTTTTCCATCATCAAAAGAAAATTACATAAAGGCCATTGAACAATTAAAGACTAGATTAGCTAGAGAAAACATCTTGGTTGAAGTTTATATACGAGAACTATTAGGTTTAGTTCTTGCACAAGCAAGAGGAGAGTTTTTATTAGATATTTGTTCATTATATCAGGGGTCTAGTAACAAAGTTGGTTGCGTCCATAATTTCTAAATTTTCCGCAAATGATAAAAATGCTTTTTTTAGTTTAAGGAAATGATTTGAAGTAGCAGATTTTTTTTTCAATGCAAGGAAATATACTTTATTCAATTATAACTTGTGAAACACGCTTAATATAATAGACTAGCGTAAACCTTTAATTCAACGATGGTAAGTCCATCCATGAAACCAGCTTTGTTCCTAAGTTATGTACTTATCTCAATTTGTTACTAAATGATCAGGACTTTGCTACATTTGTTACTAACTCACTTGACAAGGACGAATTCAGTGGATCAGTAAATATCAGCATATTGCAGAGGATGAACAGTAATAAATAAATAAAATATACACATTACTAAGATTATTTTTTATTACTTAAGTTCTAATTAAATTGAAAAAAGAAAAAAGCTTATATAGTTAAAAGTGGCGACTCTTCCTGTGGTTCGCACATTATAACATCTTCCGGCTCATTATCATCGTTGCATTCATCATCATCCAGGCTTAAATCAGGATGTATAATTTGTGAATAAAATGTCAAGTCTACTCCACATTGGTTTATCCAATCATTGCCGTAATGTTTCGAAAGCAGTGAATTGACATCTAGCAACTTCAGTTTCTTAACCGGAACACCTTTCTGTGAAATATGGCTATCAATTTATGCAACATACTTATGGTTTTATTTTTTACCTAATTCTAGACAATAACATTTCAGTCACAAAATTTAAATGAAATATGCTAAAACTTAAAACTGAACACAGTAATTTATAATGAAGTAAACCAAAATCCAGCCCTGGCAAACGGTAAAACTTACCTGTTTCTTGACGCGGTTCACCTTTCAAGTTTCGGGTTGTGGATTACGTTTCCTCGCTTGGTTTTTATCAACCCTTATAGGATGGCTCTCCATCTTCACCTGGCACCATAAATCGACTTCCAAATCACAGATTTTTCCTTTTGATTTAATTTATAATCGCAGCGTAAACAAAGAAATTTTGTATGGACGGTCAAAGTTGTCAGTCAAATGGAGCGATCCCATTGGCGGATTTGGACTTTTCTAAATTTGAAGCTTAACATCTAAGGACATTACCAGCCTTGTTCGTTAGCTCAATTTTTACTTTAAAATTAAAGCGGACGTTACGTACTTTGAAACCAAATGTTTTTTTATACTAAATTTAACTGTAACCCATTTCTTTTAGGTCAACTACAATATTAAAAGATTCATTCTACGTGGTTAATTGTGTTACCGTTTTGATACTAGAGAACACTTAGTTTTCATATCATAGTCAAAACGAATAATGTTCACTGCTAAATTTGACTTAAGGGAATGGGTTCATTTGAAAAAACAAAATTACAATCAGTTTTCAGTTTAACTTGGAATACAATAAACAATACTTTACAATGTTAAGTGAATTTCAAGCGTCAAATCACAGAAAAAGTAACAAAACGTGATTTATTATCAGTGACTCCATAGATATTTGATCCCATAGGATTTGTTTGTCCAGTGACATTAATACCTAAACTTATAACGATAGCATGGATATGTAACAAAGATTGGGATGATCAAATTCCTCAGGAGCTGATAAAAGAGTAGGAATCGGATCGAGACAGTACATTTCATAAATCAGTGTCAATTTCCAAAACGTTTATCGAGTTTTCCTATTGAACAATGCAACACAAGCATACTTATATTTTGTGATGCAACAAAATATGCTTATGCAGGTGTGTATATTTACGTAGTTTTAATAGTCATGTTTCAGAGCAGCTGATAAAGGCATAGAGTAGGGTAGCTCCTACAAAAAAAATTGTTCATTACCGAGGCTTAAATTGATAGGCGTTTTTAATGCTTCAAAACTATTATACTTACTGAAGTTTTAAAATCAAGTCTACTTAATCATTGTGAAAACTGTCATATGTATTGCTGGACAGATTCTTCTGTCGTTTTGGCTTGGCTAAAAAGAGAAGCAAATTAGAAAAAAATCGTCAGTAATAGATTATGTAAAAGAGAACGTTTCGTCAGTAAAAGAGATAAAAGATAAAAGAGATCACCAAACGTGAAAACTGACATCATCTTCCTGGCACTTCTAAACTTGCCGATCTACCGACTAGAGGATGTAATGCTAAGATTTTGCTAAAAAGCCGATGGTGGGATGGACCGAGGTGGTGTCAACTTTGCAAGCAATCCTGGCCAAGATCAAATATATCAGAAGTGACAGCAGATGAAAATGCTATACGAGGCGAAACTAATATATCACGTTTAACTAATTATTTCCTGTATTTCTCTAAGTATAACAAAATAATAAGATAAGTGGCTTGGTTAGTAAGAATGAATCCTAAATATAAAAATCTAAGGTCAAATAGAATAAACATATATAGGTTGCGAAGAATTTAGTAATGCAAAGGAAGTAGTAATAAAAGGTAGAGAGAGTATTTCAACTGCAGGGGGAATATACCGAACAGGTTATCTACTGTAATAGACAATAAAGGTAAAATGAGAGGAAAAACACGATTAAAATTCACTAATGAAACCTGTGATTTCATATATCCGAGGTATTTACCTAGTAAAAAAGAATTTGTGCGAAGGTTAGTATCACAGAGACATGTACAAGTAGATAGGCCACGGTGACCGCTTACCATCAGGCGGACCGTGTGCTTGTTTGCCACCTTAGTGGTATAAGAAAAAAAAATGAACTCTTGAATCAAGTAGGTACACAATTGCTAATTTTAGATTTGAGAAACAACTTCTGGATCTTAAATTTACTACAATTAGTCCTGCACAATCTGCAAGACATACAAAAGTAAGCATTATGACACACCAGAAGCACCATTGCCAGTAGACAGAATTGAAGGCACGACTGTATTCCAAATCACTGGAATAATCTTAATCTTGTTATTTAATGGCTACTGTAAATTCAGTACATTAAGCCAGCATCGAGTCAGTTTCTATGTGACTAGTCGAAAAAGTTTTTTTTATCAGCCAGGTCAATCTAAAATGAAATATACAATGGACTAATGCAACTACAAATTAATGAACTTCATAACTAATCTATACACTATCCTAAATAATGTAAGGCTGCAGTTATGTTTAATATTTAATATGAATGAGTAATAATTAGTATCAAGTTACAGTTTTGATTGATTGTAATTTAGGAATGATGCCACAGCTCTCAAAATGGATGAATTACTGTTAGACAAAAGTACCCACATTCACAAACAGCAGAGTTTAAGATTGTTAAGTTTTTTAAGGTGTACGTACAGGCATGCAACAGTGGATATCATTGAAGTATTTTTTTTATTGAGTCCGACTTTAAAAAATCACTAAAATAGATTAAGCCGGTCCTTTGATTTTACGAGATAAATAGAAGTGTCTTACGTAGTATATTATATTCTCTTTGCAGAAGTGCTAGATCACTTTGTGTACTTGACGTTTCGTGCTATACACCTTAAACTCGTCGAATCTCTGGCAATTAAAAGTTTTATATGGCTTTAGGTTTGTTGCTAGAACAGGCCGTGTTAAAATTATATATACCGATAACGGCTCTATCATTCAAGGAACAGCTAATCTGAATAACAATATACTGGTCTGAAGTAGAAGCCAACACCAGAGCTCCTTGGTGAGAGGCTTGTGAGGATCGTAAAAGATATGCTGAGTAAAAATACTGGGTAAAATGTCAGTTGCATGAATTGAATTATCAACAATATTAATCGCATAATGTCGTGTAAAGTGAATCTGTCATAAGCAGCCGACCCTTAACTTATGTAGCAAATGGCTGTGATACAGTTAGACCACTTACACCAATGATGTTCTTACATGGTTTGGACAATAGCGACACACTTTATATCGATTACATCGATGCTAAAAACATGAACTTACGGTATCGGTTCCTTCAGAAACTAAGGCCGACTTGTAGGATTCAGGGTTAAATATATAACTAGCTACATAACTGAACCTGGGTCAAATGTATAACTAGATAACTCGTCAATTTTCTTGCAGAAGCAGAAAGCTAACTATATCTCAGAAGTGACAACATAATAAAAATAAATGTGCATCCTGTTATAAACCGCCTAAATAAGAAATTCCTGCATAAGTATATATGGGTCTCGCTCTCTCTTGTTAGAAACAATAAATCTATCAATACAATATCTGTTATTCTTCTACAATGAACTTTCAAAGATAATACTTTATTATGTCGTCCTTTGACTCCTTCGTGATGCCGTGCAGCCGATGGCCAGATGTTTATGAATGATGTTTTAGGAATGAAAGATGCTTTTAAAAATTGTGTTATTCCATGTTTTGTATTATACGCGTACGTAGGTACTCAGTCTATCGGTTTATTCACTACATATTTATTTAATTTGAATTGTGCAAGTAGAAAGTGTTAAAAATGGACCTACTGAAGATCTTTCGTTGTCTTAACGCGTTCGTTCTTGCTCCTTTTTTTCCACGGTGGAGTCTTTGCCTATGTGTATGTGTTGAATATAGAAAAAAAACCGAGGTACCTTGAATGCCTGCAGGCAGCAGAAGCAAAAATAATGAACCTCGGAATTAAGTGTACATACCTATAATTATTATCTGAGAATAGTGAGTAAAAGTTTTGTTTTCTCATACTTTTAAAATACCTAAACACTTTGTTCTTGCACAGTTCTATTAAAATGGTTTTAGTTAATGTATCGTCAGAAAATTAAATGTTATCTGCCTACTTACCTATTTATAGTTATAGTCGAAAAATAATATAATTTTAACCAGAAAATCGATATCAAAACGAATTTAACTTAAAAATGTTGGCGCAATATGGCGGAGTTAGCGACTTAACCCTCCGATGGACGCGGGTTAAGTAGTAGCGCAAGACAAATATGACTTTGACTCAGGTTCACTTTATAACTTGACAAAAATGGCGCTTACCCTGAGGAGCGCAAGTGGCCCTGAGATAGTTTGGTAACCCGACCATATTTTGTAGTATAAGAAGGTAGGATTGTTTCCTCTTTCGAATTAGTCCCCTGTTCTAGTCGATTAATTGAACTTAAGTCAGTTCACTGTGGATACCAATGAGAATATAATCACTACGTTTTTAGTGAATACCTTAACGAATCTGCACACGAACCCCTTTTGATCTCATCTATTGGATCAGTTTTCCCAGCTGAGTGAATATCTGTTTGAATCCAATCGTTAGACAGGTGCGAGTTCTAGTGTGTATTATATTTGACAAGCTTTTATCGTTTCTCCCTTTGCTGTCTGTACTCTTGCAACCCAGGTATGTCCATCGGCTCCTATATACAGTTCATTGATAATATCTAATAGCCAGTTGTCTCTTAGGGCCACTTGCGCTCCTCAGGCTTAGCGCCATTTTTGTCAAGTTATAAAGTTAACCTGAGTCAAAGTCATATTTGTCTTGCGCTACTACTTAACCCGGGTCACTGCCGAGTTAAATATTAAAAATTTAACCCGCATCCATCGGAGGGTTAAGTAGCTAACTCCGCCGTATTGCGCCAACATTTTTAAGTTAAATTCGTTTTGATATCGGTTTTCTGGTGAAATTTATATTATTTTTCGACTATGAGTAGGTACCTATAACTATAAATAGGTAAGTAGGTAGATAACATTCAATTTTTTGACGAATACATTTACTTAAACCATTTTAATAGAACTGTGCAAGAACAAAGTGTTTAGGTATTTTAAAAGTATGAGAAAACAAAACTTTTACTCACTATTCTCAGATAATAATTATAGGTATGTACACTTAATTCCGAGGTTCATTATTTTTGCTTCTGCTGCCTGCAGGCATTCAAGGTACCTCGGTTTTCTTTCTATATTCAACACATACACATAGGCAAAGACTCCACCGTAGAAAAAAAAGTAGCAAGAACGAACGCGTTAAGACAACGAAAGTTCTTTAGTAGGTCCATTTTTAACACTTTCTATTTGCACAATTCAAATTAAAAAAAATTTAGTGAATAAAGCGACAGACTGAGTACCTACGTACGCCTATAATGCAAAACATGGAATAACACAATTTTTAAAAGCATCTTTCATTCCTAAAACGTCATTCATTAACATCTGGCCATCGGCTGCACGGCATCACGAAGGAGTCGAAGAACGACGTAATAAAGTATTATCTTTGAAAGTTCATTTTAGAAGAATAACAGAGATTGTAAAAAGAGATTGATTTATTGTTTCGTACAAGAGAGAGCGGGCCCTGTATATACTTATGCAGGAATTTCTTATTTAGGCGGTTTATAACAGGATGCACATTTATTTTTATTATGTTGTCACTTCTGAGATATAGTTAACTTTCTGCTTCTGAAAGAAAATTGACGAGTTATCTAGTTATACATTTGACCCAGGTTTAGTTATTAAGCTAGTTATTTATTTAACCCTGAATCTTCCGCAAGTCGGCCTCATAGGTTTTTCATCTAGCAAATGCATTGCGTTGTGTCAGTTGCTCTAATTGTTTGTCAGTTTTTGTGTGATCGTTAGAATTTAAGATTTTAAGTAGGATATGTTTAATTTCTTGACAAGTAGGTACACCATGAGTTACTTCTTTGTTGTCGGTTGTAGGATGTTATAGATATAAGTTTTAGTTCTATTACTTCTATGTGATATGTTTTTTTGCTGTAATTTGTTATCTTACAAAAAAATAAACAAGTTTGAAAAAAAATTACAAAAAGATACAGTACGCAGTATATTATATTCTATTTGGGATACAGTTTGGTTTCATTTATTATATTATACATGATAAACTTACAAAGTTTCGTAAAACCTGTCCCAGCACGGGCTTACTCTAGGGACTACAGTTAAAAGTTCTTTAAGAAGGGAGTAATTAGATTTTTTTAATTCAGAAAGTCAATTCCAGTCATTTTTTAAATTTAAAAATGATCTTGTAAGTAGGTACTTACCGAAAAGACAAAATTGCTAATGTAATTGATAAATAATTAGTAAAAATCTTGTGGCCCAGTTACATTCGTGTATCGGAAATTGTTAGAGAAGAGTTTTGTAAACCTTGTGTTTGACAGTTAAAAAGAAACATTCTGGTTCCATGTCACTTGTCAGATTATGTAATGAAAAGGTAACATAAATAATACAATTTTATATCTTCTGTATTTCATTTCAAGTAAACATGTAGAAGACCTTCAGTTTCCTAATCAACTTACGTAGCGATCCTTTTACTACAATATGGTAGCAGAGCTTATAGTACCTGCAAGTTATCAAAAACTAAACAAGTACTGTCGTATGTAAGAAAAAGGTAACCAAAAAGTACAGTCGTCCTCAGAAAATACCTTCAAAAATGGCAACCAAACCTACATTTCAGGTAAGCAGAGTTCAGATCGATAGACTAGATGGTTCAAATTGGCTTACGTGGAGGTTCAAAGTTTTGATCATGCTTAGAGCTATTCCTCAAGCATTGGATATTTTAGAAAGTTGTTTCTTAAAGGCAAAGCAACTCGCAGCAGATGATGTTGTTGCGAATTTTATTTGATGGCGATAGTAAAGACTATGTTTATGACAGATGTTTAAAAATTTTTGACTACAAGAAACTTGTTTACGATGATATGGTTTCACACCTGTCAAAGCTGAAAAATATTTGGTTTAATCTAAATCAGGAAATTATGAAGCTTGAAGTGCAAGACAATGAATTGCCTGAGATTCTTCTAATTTGTAAGATTTTGGATACATTTATTTTTAAGAAGAATATTTTTCTTTTAAGTCAAACTGGCTTTAAATGTCAAAGAAGGACAGAACTGTTCAGGATCTATTACTTCACAGCTATGTGCTTTTGAGAGATCATTAGAGCCTAAAAATGTAGAATCCAACTTTGGAACTCTAATTACAAAGACAAACGGTTTTGTGAAAATTAAGCAAGCTTCATATAAGAAGGGGAAATGTAAATATTGTGGCCAGGAAGGGCATATACTGAAAAAATGCCCAAATTGGATTAATGATGGGCGACCACCAAAACCAAGTACAAGTTACACAGAAAATGTAAATAATATGGAACTCATGGCATTGGTTAACGAGGAAATAAGTGATCGAGATATTTGGTATCTTGACAGTTGTGCTACTAGTCATGTTACAAATAGAGGTGATTTCTTCCAAACATTTGAAAGCTTTTGTGATGAGCGTACCGTTACTACAGCAAATGGTCAAAAAATTTACGCTATTGGAAAAGGCAGCATAGTTATGGAAGCCAATATTAATAACAATCATACGGGGATTATTACCCTATGTGATGTAGGGTTTGTGCCCTCTATAAATAAGAATCTGTTTTCTTTGACAGCTGCTCAAGACAGATTGCGGGATAGTTTCTTTGAGTCAGAGCCTGAAGTATGCAGATTAAAATCTTGTGGCATAGTAAAATTAATTGGTGAACGAAAGAAACATGGAGGACTTTTCAAGTTGAATGTTAAAAATGTCAAACCCGTTATTCCTATGCAAGCCAATGCATTAACTGACATGGATAATATTTTACAATTATACCATGAGATGTTGTCATCAAAACAAGTTCATGTCAAGAATTTATTGCACAGAGAATTAGAAATCAATGTCAAGCTAGACTCCGAATTATGCAATGAATGTGTTTACGGAACGTCACACAGAATAAAATTCGGAACAAGAGAAAGAGCCACCAGTGCAGGACAGTTGATTCACACTGATGTATTTGGTCCATTTGCATATTCTTATAAAAAGTATCGTTTCTTTGAACTTTTTAAAGATGATTACACTAAATACAGATTTGTTTACATACTGAAACAGAAGTCTGAAGTTCACGAGAAACTGAAATTGATGTGGTGAATTCAACAATGACAAAGTAAAAAATACTTTACAAACCTTGGGCATTAAACAAAGATTAGTAATGCCATATACACCTGAGCAGAATGGCTGCAGCGAGCGTGAAAACAGAACTTTAGTTGAAGCTGCTCGGGCCATGATGTATGCACATGAAACGTTGCCAAGAACATTATAGGCTGAACTAATAAGTACTGCGACATACATTCTAAATCGCACTGGCCCTACAAATGTTGATGGGAAATCACCATATGAACAATGGTTTAGTAAAAAGCCACCAGTTAAGCATTTAAAAATAATTGGGTCTACTTGTTGTTCTAAATTCGTACGAAGATGGATAAAAAAGCCCAAAAGTGTATTCTTATTGGATATGACAACGATGATGGATATCGTCTATGGTGTCAAGAAAATAATAAGAACACCTTAGTAAGATCAAGAGATGTAACGTTTGATGAAAAATCATTACTTCACCTCGAAAATTTAGTTTATGATGAAAATAAAACTGAAAATCAAACTGAGATAACAGTTTTTAGAAAAGATCTCAGTGCTGCGAATGACCAACATACAAATTCTCAGATTCATGATCTTGATGAGATGTATAATGCTAAAAGCGGTTCATCTCATAAAGAAAGGGGGAGTGAGGAACCAGAGGATGTACTTCCTGCAACAAACCATGTACTAGATCAAGGATATGAAGAGAATACAGAATATGAAGATGATGTTTTGATTGACCAAGAAATACAAACAGGATCTGACAGAAATTTAAGAGACAGATCTAAATTAAGAATTGCTTATGCTGCGGTGACTGCTTAACATCAGGCGGGCCGCAAGCTTGTTTGCCACCTTAGTGGTATAAATAAAATAAAAAGTACTGACAATTTTTTTGCTCATTTAAATTTTAGTTGCTACGGTTAATACGGAACCCTATATTGCGCGTGAATCGACACGCACTTGGGCGGTTTTTTAACAGCTGGCTAGGAAATGCACTGTGCAGCATCGGGCGCGTTCGTTTTGGGATAAAGATTCATTATTTCGCTACTTTCGTCAGCTGTCATCCGTCCATTGGTATCAAAATTTTAGTATCATCTGTAACAAACTGTTAAGCGTTCGTTGACGATATTTTTGTTATTTTTACCGGACTGTGCGATTCAAAGGTAGGGTAATGTGTTTATCAGCCTTATATGTATGTTTGTTCCTTGTAGCTGTCTACAGACGAAACGCATTGAACGAATTTCATGATTCTTATGTCAATTGATTCGTCTTAATCTTGCGAGTGCGAGATAACCAAACGCCGTATTGTGAAAAAAATTAAAGGCTACGAACTTGTCAAGTGAGGTGTCATTGAATCGATATATAGGTAGTTATTTTAATATGAATGACCATTTAGAATCTATAACGATTTAAAGTTGGTTAGCAACCATTCTCACTTGAATATATAATAATAATAACCAAAATAAGACATGACCTAAAGGTCCTAGGTATTTAAATTTCAAAAAAAGTATATGTTTAGGTTATGTTATTCATAGATATGCAAGTTCAGTACTATATACATATAGTACAGATAGGCAACGGCCCATACATTTACTGGAACACTAAGATTAGTTCTGTAATACGAGTGCGTGGCGCTAGTGCGCAAAACGGAAAGGATTTTTTTTTTCTTAAATTCAACTATTACTAGCCAGCTCATAAATTACTTTTTTAATGTGGCTTTATAGATACCAAGTTCCATCCCAGACTAATAATTATATTGTTGTTCATCTACGAAGAATATAACAAAAGACGTAAAATCAAACAACGTTCTCAAAGTTGACATTGTTTATTCATAAATATTCGTGAAATGTACATTTATTTTCGATTTTCTTAAATTCTTAAGCTAATTACTTAGGCTGCAATTAACAATTATTAGACCATTTACGAAAGTTTTTGTTTAGTTTTGAACTAAAACTTCAATGTAATATATAGTATAGTTTGAACTTTCATTAATGTTTTAAAAAAATATTCGTGTAAGATTATTGAAATGATAAAGATTGTTAGACAATACCTTCTAATACAAAATATCTGTAGATATTATTTTTTTGAGTATCATCATACCTAGGCACAGGCTTATATTTTTTGTTTCCTCTTCGTACAAAAGACATTTCTAAAATGTTAATAAACAATTATTTATTAATAGCTACTAAGAGACTAGCTATTTTTGTTTCCTCTTCGTACAAAAGACATTTCTAAAATGTTAATAAACAATTATTTATTAATAGCTACTAAGAGACTTGCTATTTTTAAAATGTTGTGTATTTTCTGTATAATATACCTAAATTGATAATATGATAATTCATATTGGCAAATTCACCTAAATAAGGTTTGTACTATTACTTATGTTTTTTTCCGTCAAAAAGTGTACTCAGGACCGTAACAAAATTAATCAAATTCTTACAAACTTATCTCTCCTAATAATCTTAAAAAGTTCTCTATCGTAAATTACCATACAAGATTCAACCTTGCAATGATTATAGCGACACCTACAAGGCAAAACTTCGTAAATCATTTGACGTAAGTACAGGAGAGCGCGTCGAAGTTTCAAAAAATTCTTAGTGAATTCTTCTGTTACGTCCTAATGCCATTCAAACTAAAAAAATGTTCAAAAAGGAATGGTTTATATTTCTGTATGATTAATGTGCTATTAGTACATTCATTTTATTACCTTTTATGAGTTACAATGAGTTTGCACGGCATAAACTTTATAAAGTGACATTGCAACTCAGGACATACAATTAAATTTTGTGTATTAATATTTGCCTCATAGAGAAAAAAATGCAACATGTATTTTAATCTGTTAAAAAGTAACAATAAAACATAGTTGAATACTTAAAAAAAAATCTATAATAAGATATAAAAGAAAACACTAATAGGAAAGTGCACGAAAGGAAAAAAGCATTTTCTAATATATAATAATAATACTTATAATATTAAGTTCGGTAATGCTATGGTTTTAGTATTTATGAAGCTTAATTATTTGTTTAAGGTAGTTGCTTACTTCTATTACGTATACTTTATTTATCTAGCATCCATAAAATATCATCCTAATTAACAAATATCCTCCAAATTAAGATATATTTTTAAAAGAAACATTACAAAAAGCAATAGAAAATATTTCAGTTATTTCTCTACAAACTAGAGTATAGAGTACTTTTTCTTCTGAAAGTTTGTTCTCATTTTGATTAGTATGAAAATTAACGACTTCTGTTTCTATTTTATCACTATGTGAAGGTAGAACCAACATATCACTCGAATTCACTTCTTTATCTGTAATTACTGAAAATATTTGAGAAAAAACAAAATTAAGGTTAAACAAATATAAATATAGATATAATACCTACCCCATCATAACCTTATGAATACCTATTTGAGACCTCCTTTAATACGTACATAACTAACTAGTATTAATGATGATAATGATGAAATTATACAACAATTTGAACTGGAAATCTCAAAACAACTGTTCAAACCTTAGGCAAACAATATCACTAGATGCAGCCATACGGCCTTATAGTATGGGGCAACTCTGTCGACAATATAAGAGCATACCTGAGGGTACAAAGTATACGAGAGCGCGTATTAATGTAACACATGCATGGACAGCTGCAACCCATTTTTTTTGCCATTACTATATTTATCTTTGTAAATTAAAGACATTTGTTAGTTTATTTTTTTAAATATTGCGTATTATCGTATCATCTGTATTAAAAAAAAAAGCTGTTTTATCGTGGGTTTTTTATTTTAAACAAGCAGTGCAGCGGTTCGAGAATAGACAGAACTGTCAACTTTGAAATAGAAAAAATTACAAAATATGTATCTCAGAATTACAAATAAACCAAATCAAAATCAATCTTTTATTAAATTTTAAATTATTCAAATTAAATTAAAAGACCCATATCCCACACACCCATACCCACACACAACGGGGTGCTCGAAATTTTATTTTCTTACCCCTCATTTTAATGTGAGATTTTCAATTAAAAAACTTTCCTATATCTAAGCCTAAATTTTGTCTAGCTCAAAATAAAATATCTCAAGTCGTGTTATGACAATGCATAATTTTTTTTTGTGCCTGTTGTGTTGATGTTTTGATGAAGTTTTTTCAGACTTATCAATTGAATTATTAATATTGATTCTATAATAACTGAAATATGTGTCAGTCTGTTTGTTTTTTTGTTATTGCTTAGCGTGTAAGCGAATTTTAGGTGGACTATAACTATAGCTACAGCTTCAGCTTGCTATAACAAACTCTCTTACTTTAGAGAGAACTTACTTTGAAGACTTGACGTAGAAATCTCACGCTGATAACCAAATTTAACGCGAACGGATATTTGGCTATGTAACTATGTAAAACACATCGACAAAAAGAAAAAGTACAAATTTATATAACTTTAATACACACAAAATTTGTTCTTACCTGCAGTATGTGATTCTGGACAATTTGTTGGAATAAAATAATTGTGTTCCCATAAATGTTTTGGCATATTTACTACGTTGTACGGAGGGGAGCCTAGAGTAAAAAAAATATCGTCAAAATTCGTGTCTTTTATTTTCTAGAAGGGTATGAGAATTTTACAAATACATATCTAAAAATTTGGTTGAAATAATTTTAAACGGACGGACATGATGAACTAACTGGGAGGATTGCAATTTTGATATTCGGGTATGTAACCCTAAAAATCGATTTAATTAATTCTCTGTTTGTAGTACTAAACATTATTTAAGTTACATTCAAGTAAAATAAATCTTAGAACGACACTTTAAATACTTTAGTTTTCTTGAAGATCAATCCATCCTAGACACAAAAACCGGTCGATAGCATGTCCGGCCATTCTTAGTATAGGCACAATGTAATGTGTAGAGTTTAATAGTTGTACTACGTTGTTTTGACGTGAATTCGATGAATGCCTTAGTTTAGTTCGGGTTGGTTGTAAGATCAAATTTACAGACAAAAATTATGTACCTACTTTCGTCGTATTTGTACGGTTTAGCTACAAAAAACTGTCTGTCTCGGGAATAATTATAACCGAGCCTAAACGAACTTTAGCTTGGTATAGCAAACTTCATTCGTAGGTATAATTAAGAAGTTGGCGTAAGAATCTAATGCCGATGTCCAAATTTAGGGCGGGTGGAGTCCATAATTATTATATATGGGAAAGTTAAAGAGATAACCTAAGAGCCGGGGAAGGACGTAGACTATTTTTCATCTTGGAAAATTAAAGTGTCCTCGAGAATGACTAAAAAATTTTTTACTCAATCCTGCCGCAATGGAGCAGACGTACTTGAAGATATGGAGAAGAAAAAAGGCTACTTTTAAGGCTACTTAAATTTAAAAAAATCCGCGGAGTAACTATAACCGAATTTCACGAACAAACCATAGTTGCATCTATAGCTTGCTATAACAAACTTCTTTAGTTGCCGTAAAAATAGTAACCTATTGGATAATATTAGGTAACTTACTTTCTGGTTGATTTTTTGGATATCCTAATTTAATTTCTTGTGGCGTAAATAAAGTAGGTCTTGCATAAACATAATTAAGTTTTCCATTTTCGTAGAATTTCCCTTCAAAATGTTTGCTACATACTTTTTTGTTATGTAGTTGTTTTGCATTATATGAATATAAATTATTATCACCTATGTTTTTTAACCAAAGAATTCGTTTATATCCCACCGAAGGAAAAGCATGAAGATAAATATTTTTAGTTTGACCATTGGAGTCACAGTTTTTTATACAACACTTAATTCTACTCATAGTTATCAATTATATGTTCCAAATCTATAACAAACAATACCAAAAAACAAATTATTCATGCTTTATCACTTTGTCAACGTTAATAATATTAAATTTATAGTTAATATTAAAAAACTTACGCAAATCTAATTTACAAAACCGCGCCAACGTTTTTTTTTTATAATGGCGCCTTTTTTTTTTAATCTTGAGAACTTCCGCCAATACTAGCGCCACAGTGTCGTATTACATAACTAAACTATTATACCTTAATCGTAAAGCGACCTTATTTCTATACCAATAAAGTCTAAAATCAAATAAAGTTTTTTAGTGTTCCCAGCTGTTGTTCCTGCGAGAACACACGGTGATGTTATTGTTTTGGAGTAATCTGTGGTGTGTTGTTATGTTATGGTTATGTTACATAAACAAATTTTATAATAACTTTATAGACATTCGACGTACACTAATTACATGATTTTGATAGGTTTTACTTATTTGGCAGTTCCTTCCATGCTCTGGTCGTAGTAGGTAAATACAAAGCTAAGTTGCCTTTCTTTCAAGTTGCGAATTATGGTGTATTCCGTACAAAATGAATCTAATATAACTACTTTTCAAAGTGCTGTAGCTGGAGGAGTAGCCGGCGCTATAACGCGTGCTATAGCGCAGCCTTTTGACGTTTTAAAAATAAGATTTCAGTTACAACTTGAACCTATAACTTACGAGCGTGAATCAAAGTACCGTTCTATTTTACAAGCTGTTGCATCTATTTCAAGGGAAGAAGGGCTTTCAACACTTTGGAGCGGCCATGTTCCAGCTCAAATCCTTTCAATATCTTTTGGTGTTTTGCAATTTTCAACTTATGAAAAACTGACACAGATAAGTCAAAGAGTAAATCCACAATTTTATCATCTGCACAAACACAGTTTAAACTTCTCTAATGGAGCTGTTGCAGCAACATTAGCTACAGTAATGTCTTTTCCATTTGATACAGTAAGAACACGGCTAATTGCTGAGCAGAAGACCCATAAGGCTTACAAAGGTTTTGTAAATGCTACAAGAACAATCATTAAAAAAGAAGGGCCTACAGCATTGTTTAAAGGACTTTTGCCTACTCTAGGTCAAATAGCACCTTATGCAGGAATACAGTTTGCTGTATATAAATTATTTACCGAAAACATCTTAAATGAAATTCAAATTTTTCAACGAAAGCTTGATGGAATAACTAAATCATCCTTAGTAGCTAATTTAATAGCAGGTTCTGTTGCTGGTTTTTTTGCAAAAACTGCTATTTATCCTTTTGACCTAGTGAAGAAGAGATTGCAAATTCAAGGATTTCAACAGTATAGAAAGAACTTTGGTAGACAAATGTACTGTCATGGTGCATTACACTGTGTACAACTAACTCTAAAGGAGGAAGGATTTTTAGCTTTATACAAGGGTTATGGACCGAGTATGCTTAAAGCTGTTTTAGTTTCAGCCCTACATTTTGCATTATACGATGAACTAAAACATTTATTGTTAAGAATATGATATCACAAGAATATGTTATAGTTCTCAATTGAATAGATTTTTAAAAGCCTATTCATAGAATGGATACTTATTGTATATCTATGAATGTCACCGTTGAACACAATTACCCATAGATATTAAGTACCAATTCATATACATGCACATGTTGTAATTTTTCTATTTTTGTTAAATTGTCAATAAATTCTTAGTACTGATAATATTTGTAAAAAAACATTAAAATGTTATAGATTGTATATAGATTATACATTGTAAAAATGTTATAGAATTCATGTCAAAGATTTAATTTTTGCGATTCGTAAGTGTAACAATGCAAATGTAAACATTAACAACTAAATCTCTTTTACTCAAGAAAATCTATTTTAGTATTATAATTTTTAGACCATGTTTGATTTGTTACATTTGGCTAGACAATTAAACATTTGTCGTTTGATGTGATATAATGTGATAAACAATTTTATTATCATTATACTTTTGTGCTGATACAGTAGATCCTGCTTTGGGTTTTAGTATATCCAATCCTAGTTTTTATTCAAAGAATTATGCTATCATCATATAAGGTTTTTATACTGAAAAGTTTTGTATGCCTCAGCCATTCTATGTCTCTCCTCAGTGAGGAAGGAGGCTTAGGTCACAGTCCACCATGCTAACTCATTGTAGATTGGTATATGTTGTCGATCTAGTGGCCACTTGACTGTCTAAGGTTTTCAAGTTGCCATACAGCCTTTGATTTAGCTCAGTGACACTTTTAGTTCTACTTTAAACTATGTAATATAATAATACTGAAACTACTTTGGGCCAAAATCAAATTTTACCCCTAGGTTAAATATTTTTCTTTTCCTTAATTTGAGTTCTTGTAAGCATATTTTGCAAAACCCTAGTTTTTAGCTTTAGTCAGAAAAAAGTGTTAGATTCTATTCCTACTTCTGTTATTAATTTATTATACGTAATTTTTAGTGTTGGTTTTTATTTGTTTTTCTGTTAAATAATTCTATGTATTATAATAGAGAATTGTTATTTGAGGATATTGTCTTAAAAAGACTGATCTTAAATATAAGTTATACTATGTTAAAATCAAAGAAAACTTTAGTGAAACAAAATGTATATTCAATAAATATACAAATATGCCATAAAATTAAGTATATTTTTTTAATTATGTCAAATGTCTTATTAATTTCTATCAGTTTTACAATTAACCATATGATATCACATATCCCATATTTCTCATCAAAGTATCTTTAATTGCAGGCTGCAGTTCTCTCTTCATGTAAGTCGTCAAAAGAGTCCTTATGCCTTTAGTAAAGATATCTTCCATTTCTCTAGAAATATCTTCCACATCATCAAGATCATCACCAGGTCTAAAAAGCTTACTCCTTTCATAATTTACTCTACTGCTTCGCGGCTCATAAATTATATCCCAATTGTCTGAGGATCTTCCATCTAACTCTTCAGGATGTGGAGCTTCGAAACGTGGTTCGAAAGAAAATTCATCAGATCTTTTCCTCCGTCTCAAAGGCAAATTATCTCTATTTCTTATTGAATTTCTGTTTATATATTTCTCACAACCATAAGCATATACACTAATAAATCCAGGTTCAACAAATTCCGAGTCAGTTTTCACATTAAACTTCCCGGGTTGCTGATTTAATGGTCTTGTGTGAAATCCTATTCCTGCTTTTCGTAACCTTAAGATCATATTACATCCGTTATTGCCACGGAGTCTTGCATAAGGTCCATCAAGATGTGGTCTGGGATCCACATAGTTGCGTCTTGTTCTTCTAGGCGGTGGAAGTCCCCTGTCCAGCTCATTGGCATCGTATAAGTCTACGTTACCGCTGATGGTGATATCATGGAATAGTAGCAATGTATCAAGAGAGACGTTCCTTGGGTCAAAGTAGCAACGTTCAATTCGAACCCAGTTGCTGTTTTGCGGAAGTCTCACTCGCATTCTGGTAACGTACATGTCCACTGGAGCACTCCTCATTTGTTGGTGCATACTGTAACCATCGAAGTCAAGGCTTTGACTCTGTGAAAAAAAAGTAGACGTTATTTCTAAGAAATTTTATGGTACGAAAGTATGATTCAACCGTAAGCAATATTCTGACCTTAAATACATTAAACATAGACAAGATAGATCAATTTTAATGTCTATGATGAACCTTTATCTTTTCTATGAGGGTTATCCGTAAAATAAGGTTCCCAAGGCGCAACTGTTTGCGAAGAACGCTGTTACGCGGGATCCAGTTACCTGGGCGCGCAGCTTGGTTCCCACTCATTCAGTTCCTACCCCGGCGAGCTGTTTGCAAGGCTCAGACTTGGCTTGGCAGTCATGAGAGACTACCACTCGCCACTTTTACGCTCTGTGATTCGTTTTTTATGTGCAGAAATCACTGCGCCGATACACTATTATTCTCAACTGTGTTAGTTCTATGGAGAAAACTGTATGAGCGCACATCACGTGCGCACCGTATGCAGAGAGTTCAAACACGGACGTACAGACTTCTATAACAAACAGGGTTATAATACTAATCTGGAAGAAACTCCTGGGTGGGATGCATTTGAGAACTGGAGAGGAGCTAAAAGAAGAGGTTTAAAACTACACTCGCGGCGCCACACAGCTTTTAGAACCAATAAACGATAAAAAAGAAAGGATCTAGAGTGGAGACCCTGAAGACGCAGTTTCGGACAGCCTCAGGTGGACTGACGACACAGGTCGTGGGAAGTAGTAATAGATTCAAGCGACTCAGATCCGTTTATCTTGGAAAACTTAAGAGGCGGCTAAGTCCATCAATCAGTGCTTGATGATTAATATTAATGTTATACGAAAATTTACCAAAGGTGTGTCCAAGTTCTTGAGCATGTTAGTTTTCCGACGTTTAAGTTGGTCCAGCGCAGACTCAAGGCGCGCCGAGCAGCGTTCCCCTGCGATGGGGACAGTCGTCAAGGGCGGGAGTCCTCCGGGACCTAGCCCCGGCGCGGGCCTGCCGTCGTAACGCTTCACTTCGAATAGTGGAAGAAGACGTGATTCTGAAAAAATGGGTAGAACTCGATTAGGAGTGCGCTAGATAGTTTAGATTGAGACAGTAGTCATCAAACGTTACCTACGTTAATACATAAAATAACTGTTTCGGACGCGGACGCGTTTTTTTTATCACGCTTGTTTCTAAGAGGACTACAGACTTCCACTTGCTACGATTTTAGCGCACTTCTTTTGCTTCATCTACACTCATCTATGCTTTTATACACGTATAACAGTTAAGAGTACTCTTGACCTTGCCTTTTCTGGGAACGGACTCAATTTGATCGAGATACGTTCACTGAGGTCTACCTCTACCGATTCCTTTCCACTCACTTTCATCATAGCGTAATAACTACTAACTAATAGTGAGCGAACTTGTTTATGTCTGTGCAAAATACCGACAAGCGGCTAGACACTGAAAATGTGTTAGGGTTGTCACAAAAAAAATGCAAGTACGTTCCTACAGATTGCTCCTAAAGAGATCCTCCCCCCAAATATCAACCGGGCGTGCTTTTTTCTGTAATAAATAAGAAGTAACATATCCTATTTTTTAAAAGAATATATATTTCCTAATCTTCCTATTATAGTTCCTACCCTATCGTTAGGGTTCTTTTAATCTCCATTTTACGGATTGTTGTGCCAATACACGCAAATTTTAACAAAAACGCGTGATTTTTCTGGTCACTTAGTAAGCGATATTTCACTTACTTTGATGTTTAGGTATATCTTTATAATTTAAGGGAACAAGTATGAATATTTCGCACAGTAAATTAGAAAAATTAAGTAAATTTTCTCCTGAAATTGGAATTTAATAGAGGGCTAAGTTTTGGTCCATTTGTTTGTATGGAGTGCCATATATCAGCCGGGTGGCTAAAATTTGGTACCGGAACTGTTCCAAATATCAGCCACCACTAATATTTTTTTACTCAATTATCGATTTTAGTTTGCGATTGTACTTTTTCGTGCTTGACATTATTTATAACATGTTAAAATATGTTTATCTAGTATAACTTTACTTTAGAAACAGCTTCCTTAGCTTTCATATGACTTTATCGTCATTTATTAACTAAAATAATAACAAACTAATTGTGAAGTACAATCACAACCTTTAAGTCTTTTAATTTGTATAGTGAGACTTGTATTTATTGATATAATGACTATGCTTTTCGTTTTTTATCTTTATACCTTAACGGTTTTTATCCCCATATATTCATATATAATATATATCATTATCTAGGGGATTGGTTCTTTTCACCAACTACTTTAGTCCTACATGACAGGGGGTGAGCTTATCACTGCTTGTAATGCAATATATCTGAACTTAGGAAGCTTTATATATGTCGACGATGCAAGGGTCTACTTGATTTTCGGTAAAGGGTAGATGGAGGAACAAAGAATAACACAGAACTACTTTTTACTCTGTTAAATCAGAGGTTCACTTAAGAATCCCATGCAGGCGAAGTAGCGGATGAAAGCTAGTAGTAGTATGAATTTTCTTTGCCGCTAGCAACGAATATATATATATACGAATAACGAATAAATAATAAAGCACATGGCCTAACTGTATGATAAAAAAAAATCTATCAAATCTTAGAGCATAAGCATATAAAATCACGAAAAAATGCTAGGCTGGTACGCATGAAGCTGTTATTACATCCAAGGCGGCTGATATTTGGAAAATACCACAAAATTCACAAAAATATGTTTTTTTAATAGTTTTACTAGTATCTTGTCATTTTAATGCATAATAATGCAAACTCAACATAACAAACTATATATAAGTAACGAGTAAAAGTCTTAAGTTATTGTTCTTTATGAGAACGTAGTTACCATTTAAAGTTGGAAAAAAAAGTTAGGGGGCTGATATATGGCTCATTCACCCTATGTTCAAATTAATGCATATGTAAGTATGTGCCCACATCAATTAGTCAGTTTTTTTGTCTCGCACCCCATTGAGTAAGGCGACGTTAGAAAGAATTTTAAAAAAATATATTCAAGTTCTGTAGTTTTTCTCTCTGATGCCTTCTTTGCAAGTTATTAGCTTTCAAAGTTGAAAAAAATGTGTGTGTTATAACTGTGAGTTTTAAAGTCTGAAAAAAGTCACAATTATAGAACTTCATAAATATTTCCAACGAAAATAGTTTTGAATAAAATAGGTTTACAATTTTTAGATATAAACAATTTTTCGGTATTTAAAGTCCGCTTTTTCGAGCGTATACAAAATCACCTGGATCGATTAATTGTGCAATCCACAACCTACAATCCCCCGACCGACCTGGGCACGGTCGTAAAACTATTGTTAGGCGGCCTCGGCACGTACCAACGGCCTCAGACGACGATCTCGCTATCCGGGTAGCGTTCGCCGACGTCCCCACCTACCTCATACGAGGTATCTCGAGGCTTCTCGCCCCCACTCAATCGAAATTGCAACCTCAACCGCGTAACGGGGAACTCCCCTCCTGGCGCTGACTCACCCTCGGGTTTGAGGCTCACGCTGGTCGAAGGGACGACCCCCCGAGAGCGACAACGCAAGCCGAGGCTCCCTCCTCGGGGAGCCTTTCAGCGTTGGGTGCTATATGGGCTGAGACTCCTTCAGAGTCTCGCCCCAAAAGCCCGGTGAAGCAGTAATGGCTGCAACAGCCAACTGCATAGTCTGTTCAGAAAAAAAAAAAGGTATTTAAATAATGTAATTCTTATACTATGGAACCCTATACTACAACGTGTACGACAGGAACTTGGCCTGTATTTTTGACCTCTTTTTTAACATTTTTTTGTAGGATTTCAACAATGTTTAAGAAGTAAATAAAAAGACAAAATCAATGTCGAATCAGCGCAAATATATTATTCTTAACATAGGTACCTATTTATTTGTTATTAAATTACTTTTCTAGGTCATTACAGCCTATTTACCTATCATCCTGCCAAATTTCAAACTTGTAGACATGCAGACCTGCTAGCATTGGGTATAACTACGATCTATTGATAGCACGTACATGAAATGAACTAATCAGCTACCTTCCTGATTCTCGTGCTGAAAGAGATAATCTTGAATTCGAGATATGTTTTATTGATTTTCTCATGGCTTGTTAATCGCGGTAACTGTTTTAGTCGATAGATCGTCTACTTTGAACTAGATATGTTGAAAAAACATGGCGGGTATCGTTTGCAAGTAGTTTTTCGTATTCTTAGAACCTCTCTTTAGATGCCTAACTAGCTAGCGGTCGACATAAACTAAAGTCATAAAATTACATTAATTTATAAATATTAAATAAGTGTTACTGTTTATCTACGGCCATTGCAAAATTTTCATCACGAAATTTAAGTATTGTTGATCAACAGTGTTCTTGAAGTGTAATATTAATTATTAGTGCGCTTGCAAGTTTAATGTAATTGTGTATCATGTTTATCGTCTCAATTTTGACGCGTCTTAGAAAAAATATGATTTTAAGGAAAAAAAAATTTTAGACATTCAATTGTTGGTCAAAAAATGTTGGTCAGTTGTAGTGACTGTTTACATAAACTATGTAAAATAATTCGGAAAATTTAGGTACTTACCACGTTATTTAAAAGTGCTTTTGTATAAATAAATATTTAGTTTTTTTTTGACAGAAAGTGATTGAAGATGGCGATATTTATCTTAAAGATGCAGACTTTTCTTAAATCTATTACGACACTCGAAGAACTACAACGCCGGTAGTCAAGAGTATTATGCGATCTTTGGTTGACATAAGAGAGGAACTACGCACTTAGCGAAGACGTCTACCTGCAGCGAAGAGTAAAATACCGTCTTTAGCGTTACCTGTATACCTTAATTTTAGCGCAGTTTGATAAATGTTTTCGTAATGTAAGGTTATTTTATAGACTAAAACTTTAAGCGCTAAAAAACATTAAATGGTGTCATTAAAGATTTACCATTTGTTTTACTTACACTATAACCCTTATATCAGGATCGTACAAAACTGCTATATCTATTTAACCTATCATTGTCTTTCGTATTACAGGCGTAACCCGTATGTGAGAGTAATACAACGCATGTAGTGTTTGGTGTAACTACACTCTTTTTTCTCCTCTCCTCTTTCCGTTGTAGAACCAATGACGTTAATGAAGTTGAACAACAGCCTTATGATATATAAGCAACTCTGATATAGCAGATTTATAGCAATAAGAATTATAGGGAGTTAATGAAAATCTTCAAACAGCTTTTGACGCTGCAGGACGAAACAAGCTTTAACGTCATAAGTATATATGCGTCCGCTGCTGCTACACTAACTGGAAAGAATATTTAACTTCGTTTTTACAGTTCTAATACAACCTATAGAGCTAAACTTATTTCATAAGTGAACTGTATCACTTTTAGTGACAACCGAATCCATTATAAATCAATAGTAGAACTCTAAGCTTCAAAATTACCTGTAACCAACGCTAAATTGTTTGTTGGGATCTCTACTGTTACCGACCACTCGATGCATGTCAACTGCAGGCGTACGACATATGTCTAAAGAGAGGTTCTAGAAAAAAAACTATTTGCAAACGATATCCGCCAAGTTTTTTCGACATATCTGCTTCAAAATAGTCGATCTATCGACTAAAACAGTTACCGCGATTAACAAGTTATGAGTAAATCAAATAAACATATCTCGAATTCGAGATTATCTCTATCAGCACGGGAATCAGACATGGGATAGCTCGAGACTTTTCTAAATAAGGTCCCTGTTGTGAATCTTAATCATCAAGGAAGCCACTCAAATACCCAACCACATTACCTATTTCCAGACTACCAGAATATCAAAAAAAAAACACTCGTTTAAAATTTTAATAGCAAAAGTTACCACATATATCTCTCTGTTTTGACCTCGAATGACGACTAAACTATGATTTTTTTAATAATTGACATCTTATAAACTTTTATAGTATTTAAAAAAAACCTGCTAAATAAACTTTATGGAGTACCTACTTTTCAAGAATAAATTCTATCGAGAATAGTAGGTTTATAATGCAATCATGGTGAAGGGTCTTCCTTGACCTCCAGTAGGTAATTATGTACCCTCTAGTTTACTGTGGGTTTTGTCAGGCAATATGTTCAAATATCACTGCTGAAAAACGATTTTTTTTTGAATTCGCTAGGTATTTACTCGACAATGAAATTATGTAATGTACCATACCTACTGGTATATTAATTATATAAAATTTACCCTAAGGGTCGACTCATACCGAAATGCGACGCGACACGTCAAGCGGCTTGAAGATGCGCTGCGTCGCGCGTCGTTGGGATTCGTTGCTCGTAGTAATTAATACGCATCTTAAGAAATTACGATTCGCGGTGCCTCGCGGCGTGCTCCATACAAACAAATTTTCCATTTATTTTTGATATTGATACTGATTAAACACTGTGAAATTTTGTAGACATGATTTAAAGCCCAAAATCTGAAAATATTTTTACTGACCCAAAATCTTAATTGAGGCCATTTGTATAAAAAAACTAAAATCCTCTTTAACTATTAACGTATACTTTTTAATTGAAAACTGGCACACTGCAGACCTAGATATTTATTCCTAGAATATGTCTACAAAATTTCGTAATATTTGATTAGTTACTGTAAAAATATAAGTGGAAAATTTGTTTGTATGTGCCGCGAATCGTATTCTCTTAAAGCCGCTTGACGTCGCGTCGCGTCTCGGTATGATCTGACCCTTAAGGTAAATTTAAAATTATTAATAGAGCAGGTATTGTAACATATCGTTTTATGTTACTTTGAAAATAGACATGAAAGTAAATATGGTGAACTGAATTTATGTGCAGTACTAAGAAACTTGAGTTATTTTCTTAAGTGAATAGGTGCTTACATCTGTGTTGTGCTTACACAGTTAATTTCGTCTATTTCTTAAGTGAATAGGTGCTTACATCTGTGTTGTGCTTACACAGTTAATTTCGTCTACGATGACGGGAATCTTTTAACAAGTTTAAAAACTTGTTAAAAACATTTAATCTTTAAATATGTCAACTAAGTTTGGTGGCTTTAACTATGAAAAGGTCACATACTCAAACTGTATCTTTATTAATATAATAAATAGAGTATAATTTCATTTTGTCACTATTAAAATGCGAACGAAGAATGCAAAAAAAAAGGTTATTGTATAACCAGGATTATGAGAACTTCTGAACCGCGTGAACGGGAATTCCAAGAAGCGAACCTCGAAAAGGAAGTTGCCTGAGTCATCCTGTGGGAGCAATAGAGGGCAGTTGTGGTACAGTCACCAAGGAGGAGTTTTGGCGATTGGTCGTGATAGTTTAATTTATACAAATGAGTCAGCCAGAGAGAATGTAATGGAGTGCAGTCGTGGTGGGGTCAATGAGAAACAGTGTTTTAGTTAGAAGTGAAATACCAATTTACTTTTAATTTAACATTTAATTTAATTTAATTTAATTAATTTAAAATTTAACTTTTACAATTGTGCACTTTAACAAGAAAAAGTTGGTTAGAGCTCTTTATACAATTGGTAAACAGTATTAATTCTTTTTATTTATTATCATATATTTTTCCTTTTAACTTTAGATTTTATTTAATTCACTAATCCCTTTGTATAACTTAGTTTAATAGGATGTATGTATTAAAGGTGAATGCATGTTTTATTGATCACTAAAGTGTGGAAATGTGTATGTTTAAAGGAGTTTGACGTCCAGGAACGACGGGTCTAATTAAAAAACACTACTTATATATATATATAAGTATATATATATATAGTGATATAACTTGAGACGAGAGGTGGTCCTGTTTCAACTTCCTGCATTTTATCTGTATTTTTCTTTTATTCCTCATCTGGTTTTATAAATAAGGAGCTTAGGCCTGAAACGAATCTTAAAGTTTCAGGTAGGGTTCTTATTTGAGAGGAGTAAAATTCGACTGTGACAGCAGACATCGGACAACGACTGCAGTCTTTTGATTTATCAATTAGTTGGAGTAGGAGTGAGCTTTGACATCGAATTTATTTACATGAGTGTTTTGTGATTGATTGAATGTGTGTAAAGTTGTTATGTTATTTTGTTTGATGTGTATTGTTTCAACTAAGTGATAACAACTACTTAGGCATTAAAATTGAAGCTTCATTAAGTGACTTTCAAACAAAATGTTTGAAAAGCTTAATACTACATGAAAATATTTAAAACTAAACTATCCTGCTAAGAGATGATGAGTTTATTAGTAAATACATTATCGCCGAGAGATCATAAAATCTATAGGTATTTTTATACCTAACTATTCTTCGAAGTCTCAAGTCACTGAATTTCATGAAGTGATGGATAAAGTTTTATCCAGATAATTAACATCACCTTAGAAAAACATCAAATTAAATAAATTTTAACAATGAGTGAATACAATTTTCTTGAATACAAGTTTATTCTCATAACTGATTACTTCTAGAATTGAGAAGTAATTTTTATATCTCAATTTAACTTTTGAACAATAATTTTTTTTAGACCACATACATTTAGGACCTCAAACCATCCCTAGTATCTTTCAGCGTCCCTAGGGAACTAGGTGGATCAGGGATGGAACCTATTTCTAATGCCGGAGCATACTAGAAATTACTTCATAACATAGCTTCATCACCTAACTATGCTCAACGTCATTTTCGAGTTTATAGCTTCGGGAAATGATATATGATGGTTCTGGGAAACTCTTGGAGGAAGCCTTTGATCTCGTGCGACAGCGTGTTGGAATCCAGTTTTGCTAGGCGTCATATAATTGTTTCCTACGCGGCTATAGAATTGGAAATGCTCGTCACGAACAGATGTTAGACTAGGTAAATACAGACAATGTCTGAAATTTGCTTTCCAACATTGATATTAAGATATTCTATGTCTTAGGAGTCTAGTATGATTTTGAGGTCTAGGATGTCTGCAGACTTTAGGAGAGAAATATGATTGTGTAATAGGTATTATTTTAGGAAGAGAATGAACAATCTTTGTCTGAGTCCCAGTGTGATACCTGTGAGATGATCTGGAAATCTGGTTAGATGGTTTGAAACTCATATTAAAGATTTCAGGAATCAGGTTATATCAGGTTGCTTAGATATTCTAAATTTTCAGGAAGAAGATCGTATCTCTATTTTTCTCTTGCCGTCTATTTATTTAGATTCCAGAAATAAATATACTATATTTAATATATTTTATAAATATAACTCTACACATACACTTATTACTACACAAGATTTTATACATATACATTGTCAATCACACATAATTACAAAATTAAGGCGATGTATGTTGTATATAAAGAGAGATGTAATTATGTTTCGAGATTTCTATTGAAATTTCAAATGATGAAGAGTATGTTCTACAATGGGTTATATTTTGAAAGAAATTTGAAAAGTAATTTTGTTATGTATAATAAAATTTTCTTTTCAGCTACGAATGTTTTTTAACGAAAATATTGTCTTCATGCATTAATTATTTTTTTATTTCTGTTTAACATATGTGCTGATTCTTGCATGTTCAACAGGAATCGACAAAGGAATGCAAACGTCATGTACCTATGGGACTGGAGATACTTCAGGACTATAATGCTGAAATTCATAAAAGCTGAGTATAATTAATTACTAATTGAACTTTTCACTTGCATGGCATTACTTTAATAGGCCCATCATAACTCGCTGATAGTTAAAATTAGTATATCCCAAACACTCAATTTGTATTTCTTGTTTCTCTTTTCTTTTTTTTTATGAGTGTTTTATTTTTTTTGTTACGTAGTAAATAGAGTCACTGGACAGCCTTTATGTGTAGAGATTCTAAATAGATTGCGGTTTTTCTATTTTAAAATCTCGAGGAGAGGGCAACAGATATGGTTGATCAAATTATCATAATTAATTTGATGATTACAAAAAAGCAGAATTAATTATATCTGTTTGGAGAAAAGGAAAAGGGGTCCAATTAATTAAAAATGTTTCTTAATTCAAACTCTATATTTGTAATTTTATTTATTGATTCATAATTTTATATTTCTTTATAATATAGAGAATTTACTACCTATTCATAGACTCAATTTTTAAAGTCACTTTAATTTTATTTTAAATTTTTAATTTTTTTAAACAAAAAATCAAACATCTATGTTATTAATTATTATGAATCCAATATATATACACTTTTATTTTCGAATTCCAGAAGCGGATAAACGAACTCAGCGTGGTGTGAGCATGAACGATAAGCGGAAAACCTTCGAGCACACTCCGGTTTCGCACTGGTGAACTTGGACGGATTAAAACGTAGCTAAGTTACATCTATTTCATAACAAATTTTATAAATTCAAAAGCTTAATAAAAATTATATTTTTATCAAAATCAATTAAAGTCTATTTCTTTTCACGGGGGGATATGTTACAGTTTGGTATATTACATAATTTCATTGTTGAGTAAGCACCTAGGTATAATCTTAAGAAAGCTTTAAAAAAAAATCTCTATGAGCTGATCCTAAATAAGGTTACCCAATACCACCTTTAAACGAGCAATTCTTGTATATATGTATAAAGATATATAAACTGAATCTCGGAAACGGCTCCAACGATGTTCATGCAATGAGTGGGGATTTCGGGACCAATGACTCGATCTGGCTACGTTTAGAAAACGTTGTTTTATCCGTGTTTTTAGGCAATGATAAACTGAAAAATATGACTCTGCCTGACATCTATTGGCGAGTAGTAATACTATTATTTTTACCGACACCTCAACATTTAAGCTACTCAACGAGTTTCGGTTTTTTTCCTAAGTCTGTGATATAAGACCTTGCTTTATGTCAAATATTATGATTCTAGGACAACGTTAAGTACCCTATAGGTTTTGATTTGTTTATGAATGCCAAAATATGCGACAAAAAAGTCCGTTGTTTTAAAGCTTCAAGGGACCGTAGACTTTCCGTTTTTCGTTTTGAAGTACGGAACCCTGAAAACTGATGGTAAGCGGTGCGATGGTAGAAAGTAGGTGCGGGCATGATTTCGAACAATTCCTCAGAACACATTCCATTAAACAACCGGTAGAACTTACACAGGGAGGCAAAGTCTCTCCGCAGATTTAAGGCTTCGATACGGCTTGTGAATTTGGGATCGTCAACAATTTTTTAAGTGTACGAAAAAATGAGCCAATAGGTCACTAAAAGTAAAAAATATTTTTTTTTTAACAAAAACAAGAACCGACTTCAAAAAGATGCTCTTAAAAGGTTAAAATAATAATTTCAAAAAAACTGATCTAAATTACAGTTTGAAGTTGCTGTCGTGCAAGTGGAGTGTGTTATAAATTGTTAGAGAGATAGACACCAACTTCAAACTGTAGCGCAAGCACGAATCACTATCGAAATAGTTTTGACCCATTATGCGTCAGTTATTTTATCGTGCGTCCGTTGACTTAATTAAACAAGGTCAGAATAGTCTCATATGCAGCTATCTCTTTCTATCGCTGTTACACATTCACCAAGGGCCACGTTCGTTACCCGCGCGGTTAATTTTCATTGTGAACTTGTAAACATTGAGGACAAAAAAAATTGTGCAGTATCATTATCACTGTCGTCGATTTGATCAGAATTTAATGACAAATTTATTTTCATGTAACTAGTCGTCTATTTTCAATGTGATCTCAATGTTATTTCTACAGTTCCAGGCAAGTTCTTTATATTCTATGTTAAATAGTCGCCATTTAGTCGATATCATTCTCATAATCGAGTTTTTTACGATGATTTTTTACGATGATTTTGATAGGATTACTTTTTACGATTAGATAAGTTGTGAACAACTATATAATTTGCCCCTGGTCATCGGCATAATGGAAGCACGTGATAAGTGCGTAACTTACTAAAACCACATTCTTTCTCTTACAAATCTCTTAGTCAATATTGTTAATGAATATATAAAACAACCAACGCTACACAATAATCCTGACACAAAAACTGAAACCCCAATAAAGAGTGATGTGATCAAGTTGTCGCTTGCCCTATACGCGAACAATTCCGATCATAATTCTTTACCACTCTAGCCTGACTTTTGGCAGCACATACGTAGACGCAATATTAATTATTAACGAGCTTTTGCCAGCGGCTCCGCCCGCCGTAAATTTGGTTAACAGCGTGGGATTCTTACGGCAACTCCTTGATTATATTAAAGAAGTTTGTTTTAGCAAGCTATAGCTGCAGCTGTGGTTCGTTCGCGGAATTCGGTTATAGTTCCCGCGGAATTTTTGAATTTTCCGGGATAAAAATAGCCTATTTCCTATTCCAGGACCTATATGTGTGCCAATTTTCAGTTTCATCCCGATCCATCCAGTGGTTGAAGCGTGATTGAGTAACAAACAACCAAACATCCAAACTTTCGCATTTATAATATTAATGGGATATCTGGTAATTCATGAATTATTTTGTCAGCGGCTCCACCCGCCCTAAATTTGGTTATCGGCGTGAGATTTGTACGTCAACTCATTAATTATACTAATGAAGTTTGTTCATTTAAGCCCGGTTATAGTTATTCCCGCGGGAACTTTTGTTTTTTTTACGGGATTCAAACTATCCTGTCTCATTTCCCGGCACTCAAACTATCTCCATCCTTACCCAATTTCATCGAAACCGGTTCAGGGGTTTAAGCATGAAGAGGTAACACACAGACACGCAGAGTTACTTTCGCATTTATAATATTAGTATGGATGGATTAACGCGCCATACGTTTTTGGCTCAGTTTAAAAAAGAAAGTAACCTTACACCTTTAAATATTAATATGTCAAAAAGCAGTTTTCGTAGGAAAACTTTAGTTTCACTGTAGTTTTAATTTACAGTCTTTGATCAATATCTGTATCTGCAGATACCGAGCGATATCAGCAGATTCTGTTATATAATAAATATATATACTTATAGATACAGGTTTAATGACTGCGTGGGCGTACTTATTGTACGTAATTATTGCTCTAAAATAAGACTTTATCCAAACCTGACTCTATTTGTATACCTAGGAAACGAAAATAAACAGAACTGAAAGCTGCAGATCTTACTTTCCGTAATTTTACGTTTGTTTTCACTTCTATTGTCTAATGCTCACAACCGTGAAAATAGCCGTCGGGTATCAGATGGAATCTCGGTGTGCATTCCATTTAATTATTGTTATGATACGTACCTACCTATGTAGCGTTAAAAACAATAAGAGTAAAAGTTTCATGTAAAATTTGAGACAAAACCAATTTGTGATGGAAAGCGTGAGAAATTATTCTAAAAAAGAATGTTTCTGTGCATTAAATAAACAACTTAATTTAAATTCATATGCGATGATTTAATATTGTCATACTATGAATGACTAAATGATGACATGATAGAAGGCCTTTATGAAGTAAATTCATTACACAATGCCATACAAATTACGAGGGATGTATTCCCTACTGAATCTTAAATGAGTAATTTATACCAAAATCACGTCTTTAGCTTTCCGTTTTTTGTATTGCAATAAAAAATTTGATTTTTAGTCGCATATTTGATTTTTTGCTACAAATGCTCATTGCTCAATAGAAATAATTTACTCGGTGCAAAAGACAAAAGTATGTTCATGACATAACTATATATTTTTCTCAAACATGCTACGACATGCGACCATATCTTGCACAAGCTTCTTTGGGATAAGTCGTACTTGCAGTACCTACAGTTTCAAGTATATATATTGTAGTCTTTGACCTACAGTATAAGACAGCTACCCGCAATGTTTTATATTTGACCGTTCAAGCGGTCAAATATGAACTTTGAAAATGGAACGAACTTCATTAAACTCGAACATTGATAACTAAAGAGAGAACTCATCAAGTTTAATTTAAATTTCGGACTGGCATAACAAAAAGAATACGCGGCCCGCAAACTCATGAACGCACGGTTATGATGCGTTTGCGGGCCGCGGCAGTAATGTACTATTTCAATGCTTCAGTTAAAATTCACAAAAAAAGCGTGTCTACATGATCTGGTCTAAATCTTATTCAAAAAATGAGATCAAATAAATAAAAAGTGTCATACGAGCCGTAGTTGACGCCGGTAGTGGCTCTCATAGCATGGACATTAATGCTGACGTCCTCAAGGCTCTGTGCTGTCTCCTACACTATTTCTAATGCATATCCATAAGTAATCCATCGACAACATACATTGCTATGCAGTTGACAGCACTGGAGATGCTTATTACACGGACCGTGCAAACCGCGAAGAAGGTGTGTTCAAAATCGAGACCACTCCGACAAGGGCCCAGAAAAACTTGGCCCGATTCAATTCAACGAAGACACAAGTCTGCGTGTTCTCCGCTAAGAAAATCCCATTCACTGAAATCCTACAATTACAAAACACACCCCTTACTATCACCAAGGGCATTGGGTGCACCCAGATACCAGCTTGGCTCTTTTCACTCGATTCAACGACGAGCTGAGAGAATTGTAGAGAGAACAGTATCTATGTAGTATTGAAGATATATGTAAATATGTTTTATTTTCAGAAACAAAATACAAAACATTACGCACCATGCTATGTGTAATGGTAGGTATATAGCTTTCGGAGATAATAATGTGTAACAGTATCTACATAACATTGGCTTACTTTACTGTCAGGGAATCGCTTATCATTATCATAATCCAAATTGCGATTAAAAGTCAGTATTAAGGCGATCTTTGTCTTCTGCAGTGTAAAACAATGAATCGTCAGTAAAGAAGCGAGGTCACAGATAAAAGCAATCACACCATAACAATGAGCCGTGACAAAAATGTGATTCATGGAGTTCAACTAATTCGTTTTTTTAAGGTTCTGTAGTCATCAAGGAACCCTTATAGTTTCGCCATGTCCGTCTGTCTGCCTGTCTGTCCTTGGCTTAGCTCAGATACCATAAGTACAAGAAATCTGTAATTTGGCATGAATATACATATTAATTAGGCCGGAGAAAGTGGTAAAATAAAATTAGAAAAAAAAATGGAAAGTGAGGATGTTTTTTTTTCTCGTCTACCCCATAGCGTGTGGATAGCTCGTTTAAAATTTTTGAGGGTGTGCGAAAGCCATTTTTCGATTCAGCGAGAGCCCAGTGTAACTACCAGCTAAATGGCTGTTGGGTGTCTAGCAAAAATCATGGGAATAGCATATATAACGAAATTAAAAAGAAAACTATCACAGCTAAGTAGGCTTTACAACTTCATTCGACCGACTCGACTTACTTAAAAGTGTAGTCGGATAAGTAAAGATTTCGTACCAATTCCATCAAAAGGTGGATGTTAGATGGAGTTGTTACTTTTATAAAACAGGTATTAAATATGAGTTTATGCATCATGTGACATTTCAAAAAATTAAATTATAACATTCTGAATGCTAACATTTACTAAATTAATAACAATATTTACGTTTGAATTCAGGCGCGGCGCTTGGCGGTACAGGGCAAAAAGTTATAATCTAGTTGCTCTATCGTAAAAACAGTAACACATATAATCATGATCACTGCATAGTGTGTTTAAGCTCTAAAGTATAACGACAAATAAAAAAATCGGCCTGAGCCATTTACCATCTTAAATCACCGTTACAGCACCATCTAGTTATTATTAAGCGAAACAGTAACATAATTGTTTGTTAGAAACGATACCCAAAGTCAAGTAACGTCGGGCTTGGTCAGTAATTGAATGGGTGACCGCTTATTTAAATTACGGAAATGGTGGTAGGTACGGATCCCTCGGTGCGCGAGTCCGACTTGCACATGGCCGTTTTGTTTTTCCTAAGCTTAAAATACTGTATTTTTTGCGGCTACAGTGTTCGTCATTATTCTACTAATTAGATCCGAAAAAAGGATAGGAAAATAATATATTTGAACTAGCTTTTGCCCGCGGTTCCAACCGCCCTAAATTCGGTTATCTGTGTAGTATTAAAACGGCAACGTCTCAATTGTAGAAAAATTCCAACTCACTTTCGGCGTTTTTGAGTAACATATGTCCTTCCCACGGACTCAAATAATCTTCATGCCAAATTTCGCCGCGGTTCCACCCGCCCTAAATTTTTTTATCGGTGTAGGATTTCAACGGAAACTCCTCAAAATTACTATAGAAAAAAAACCCACTCACTCTTCACGTTTTCAAGTAGCCTACGTAAGTAATTAAGTAAGTAAGAAGCAACTTGTAAAGCCTACTTAGTTGTGATAGTTTTTCTTTTAACTTCGTTATATATGCTACTACGGTAATTTTTTCACATACCTATCCAAAAACAACTATTTAGGCAGGGGGCACTTCATAGCTTAATATTTCGCAAACGGCTCCCTAAATAAAAAAATGGCTTTCACACAACAGCAATACTTTTGAACGACCTATTACGGCAGATGAGAAAAAAATCATCCCCAATCTACGTGTACGTAAGATTTCGTTTTACCATTTTGTTGGCGTGATTAATGTATACCCAAATGGGTATAACCATGCCAAATTTCAACTTTCTGGTACCGAGATCTGAGCTAAGCCGCAGACAGTCATAACGAAACTATAAAATAAATTGTTTTGTTGTAAGTAGATAGTTTATTATTATTACATTTAATTTATAACCAAAGACCGGTGTCTTCGAAAGGTTAGCTTTTAGTTTTTTTTATTTATAATAATTTAATTCACTCCCAAAGACAAAGATTATGATATTTTTAAAGTGTAGGTACTAAGTACATTCGGCGTAAAAGTTACATTGACTCTAGTTAGCCTTTTCACCTCAAATCCGTTAAGTGGCAATTAATGGTTTAAGCATAGACAGCATAGTGGTTCAAACTTAGATATATAAATAAATTGTCTTGAATATTTGTGACGTGTGTGTGTGACTGTCTAAATAAATAAACGGTTAATAAAGTATCTAAATCCTGCCCAGTCCCATTCCGTACGCACTAACAGTAATATTAAAAAAAAAAACAGAAATAAACAACATTTACCTTTACCCGCCTCTGCCTCTGTAAGCTCGTTATCACTAGCCGATGCCGTTTTCGCAAAAAATATAAACATCCACCAAAATTTCATCATTGCCACTAAAATATTTAAACATTAAACTGCCTCAAAAAAGTCTACTAAAACGACCGTTCTTAACCGTTGAAAATCATGCAAAGGAAGTATTGCCACAAAAGTCGCGATTCTCAAAGTACGTAACTTCCTCACAGTGCGAGACCGAGGCGGTGAATAATATAAAGTCAAGAAAGAAACAATACAACATTGAATGCAGTTGGTGATAAATATCCCCGCTAAAGGTGTATGGTTTGTGCTTTCGTACTTGACGACATTTTGCGACAGCTCGATGATCAGATAGTAGCGGTTGGTGAGAGAAAATTTATTAGAGCGAAAAGAATGTCTCCGCAGTAGGGTGACTTTATATTTTTTTTTCTAAATTTATTAGCTGTTTTGTTACAAAGATTGTTCGTTTCGTATCACCATGTAACATTATTATGAAAAGTTTATGATCTTAAAAACGACCAACGTAGATTTGTGGAAATAGATTTGAAATAGATAGATGTAAACGGAGAATAACCAAAAATTGATAATTTATAGTTATATCACATAAAAATAACTTGTCTGTCAGTCAAAACACATTTTCTCAAGAACGCAGTGAAGTATCAATTTATAATTAATAATAACATATAAGGACAAGTGCAACATTGGGGTTAGTGCGACTTATAGATGTAATTTTTCTACATAAAACAGTATGAAAAACCATTTTTTACAATGGCGTTAAAAATCCACAGATAACTAATTCGGTACCAATCAGGGTTAGCGGATAGTGTAAAAATCCTTTATTTTACCACTAGGGTACTTTTGCATACTAATTTGGCGCTACCTAAGATTGGTAACTAATAAGTTATCTGTGGATTTTTAATCCCATTGCTACTCGAAAAAGAGCATCTTATTCATCGATAACAGTGAATTTAACTCACAGAGTGAATAAAAACATTTTGAATTTGGAACAAACACGAATTGTAAGAATTAAGAACAAAAAAAAAACCGTGTTAAATATGCCTAATGGCTGGCTAAATGGAGCTATAAAAAAAAACATACCCTGTCAATTCTAGTTGGTTTTTTCTGTTGAACCTAACTAATTGTTAAAGTGTTTTAATTTTCATTGTGGTTGTTTTATGTTATTGTTCTCTTATCACCCAGTAAAAATTACCGAATATATACAAAAATGTGATAAATAATAACATAGTAAGTAAAATATAGTACTTTTTATTTTCTCGCAGTCAATGGTAAAAATAAGAGTATACAACTCGTGAAAAAAAAACCATCTCGGTCCTTTGTAACCCTCGCTCCGCTCGCTACTCTCGGGATTCTACTCTAGCATCCTTTGCTGCTCTCGGAATCCAACTTAGTTCCTCGAATTAAATACCCTTTTTTCACTTGTTGTATAATCTACTATTGTTTTCAGTGTCATTTTACCTCGACATACAAGTTCGACAGGGGGTGGGGAAAAACCTATTAAATATTCTGTTATATAGGTATTGTAAAAGTTGTCTGGTTTAAGGTGGATTTCATAATTTTGTAAACCTTTGAAAATTATTAAGTAAGAGTAGTACCTATCTTGAGGCAAGTGCGCATAGTTGATACGGGGTAAGTGCAGCTGCAGATGCAATTAACCCTGCGAATCACAGATCACCAACCTTTTTTAGGTTGGAGTGTGCGAAAAAAATATTTAAGAGTTGTTAAGGAACTGGCACTTCAATTCAAAATTAAGGAATTATATATGAATATTAGAATGTAGGTATTTAGATATTCTCATTTTCATTGCCTGGGTCATATTAAAAGCTTAAAATTGTTTAGTAGGTACCTACCTATGTTATTAGAAACTTAATTTACGTAAAACCAGCGATATGATCGTGACTCAATATTTCAGTTACTGATTTTACATAAGTACCTAGTAAATAATATTTAGATCCTAATCCTTTGCTTTTAAATCAACGCAAATTAAAAATACAGCAATTTGCAGATTTTAACGCTCGCATATAAATGGTTAATTACATCTCGTTGATCTAGAATAATTTTCAAGTCACTTTGGCAAGTAGCAAGTTCTCATAGAACAAGTAGAGAAAATCATTCAAATCTTGTTAATCAGTAGTTACTTAAATCACATACAGAAAGAAAAATCTTATAAAAAATTACCACCTCGGCAAAAAACTTTTTCTTTAAAGAATGCTACTGTAGTGCCTTTAAATCTTTAGACAGACAAACATCTTTTAAATAGCTGTCTTCGTTTTATCTTAATGTTGTCTACCAAGAAAGTTATGAAACAGCACTAAAGCAAGCCAAACCGAAAGGAAGAAGAAGAAATACCTAAATGGGGAACAAAAACCAACTCTTTTGATATGTAATGATTTTTGAATCTATAATAAAAAGAAATAACCTCAAATTTTTTGCCGATTTTCTCATATACAGTGTGGAGGAATACCCTTTTTTATCCTACATTCCTACTACGCGACAATTTAGGTGATTCCCTAAACTATTAGATATAAGTCAAAATTGTGTTATTTTTCCATTAGTTCTGAGGGCTCCTGAAAAGATATATATATATATATATATATATATATAGATTTATAGATAGACTTATTAGTCTATGACTATTGTCGAGGGAATCCGTGATAATACATTCAGGTCAAATATTATTAAACTCGCGTTATATTGTTAGAGGTTCCTGTTTAGTCGGTCGATCGGCTATTTGCACGCGGCAGGTTTTCTATACTCGTAATCTATCTTTCTATCTTATACCTTTAAACGAAAAATGATATATATATATACAGCGGTCCCGGCGAACGTTATTTCGCTGCCGTCCCTCTGTAACCCGGCGAACGTTGGTTTTTACCTAAAGTGCCCGAGTACGGCTCGCACTTGACAGATCGAGATAAACCTATATCTCCTATCCCTTAAGGTGGATCAAATAACAGACAGCTGACCCAGAGAACGTTATTTCTCTTTTTTAAAAACAACCGCCGCGCCACCTATTTTGAAAGGGTTGTACTAATTCATAAACCCCAGAGTATGCTTGACCAATTTTTACTTCTCAAAAAACTTCTCCGGCGGTGTGCACAATCATTTACCAAAATTTCATTCCAATAGGTTAACCAGTAGTGCGCGGGTCCAAACCCACTTGACCCTTTCTTATTTCATATAAACCTTGCCCTAACAATAATAAACACAACATAAATTATCCAATTCGATGCAGTCGTTTATATATATATTTTTAACATAGCACCATCTATCTATCAATGCAGTTAACAGATATCGCCATCTGTTAGAATCGTTTAGAGCTAACAGATAATTGTGACACGTGGTGGTTATACTATTAAATTGAAGCTTAAATGAAACGTTTGTATTTTTAACAAAGCGCCATCTATTGAAGAATTGTTTGAAGCTAACAGATAATAGACAAATAATTTGCAATAAAATAATATTGCGACTATAAATTGAGATGAAAGCTATCCTACCTTTTAAGTTGGATAAAATAACAGATAGTTACGAAGTTTTATCAAAATCGGTTCAGTAGTTTAGGAGTCCATCGCGGACAAACAACGTGACACGTAATTTATATATATCACGGAAAAAAAAGAGTTTCCAAGTTCTATTCCACCAAAGTAATTTGCATTCAGTCAAGAAATCCAACTATTTTGGACATATTTTGTTCACAGAAGGCAATATTATTTCCCAGAAAAAAAATCATTTTATCAATCGAAATTGATAAACTTCTTTTCGTATGAACAAATTTTTTTTTAACCAAATAAATGTTCGTTTTAGATCAACCAAACTTAAATTAATTACCCTAAGACAGTTAATGTTCTTGTATAAAATAAATACATTTTTATATGCAACATTTTATTTTTCTTCGTTTGAAAAAAAAAAAAATTTTGCTTTAATATAATTTATTTTGCGCCAAAATCATGGTTTTCTTAAATCTGCGACGTCACTTATTAAAAACTATATTTTTCGATGAAAATAATTGTATCTTAAATCAAAGCCAGTGAAATGTTCAGTTAAGATAATATTGTTTTGAATTAGAGAAAATAATAATTTTAACAGAATTTGTTAGATTCTTGACTCAAAATCTGATATTTTATGCTAAAACTATTGTTTTAGTCGAAACAAATAAAATATCTGCTTTAAAATATTAAACATTTTCGTTGAAATTAATCAACTAGTATCCCTTTGAACGAATTTTCTTTTCGTTTAAGTAAATACCTGCATTTTCAAAATTGAATGAATCTCATCACTGTCCTTCATAGGATTTCGTGTTGGCTTTTAATTTTAAATAATTGTTTATTGTAGGGTTTTGTGCGTCAAATTAGTATCAGTTTATGCGAGAAACCTACAGTTAATTATTATCTGCGAATTGTAAAGCTTGTAGCGGATCATATCATACCGCTACAAGCAAGGCTGACGTCACGCGTCCTACATCGCGCTATCAAAGTTTCTTCTGTCGATGAGTATATATAGAAAACCGAACAAAATGATAAGTGGACCACGGTGGTCCCCAGGCATAACACCTCGCCTGGCAAAAGATCTCCTCTTTGCCGCCGCACCACAAGCATCCAGCAAACAGTCGCATTCGTCTATCAGAAACGATAAGCGAAGTTAAGCAACGTCGACTGTGGTCAAAGCAAGGCTGACGTCACGCGTCCTACATCGCGCTATCAAAGTTTCTTCTGTCGATGAGTATATATAGAAAACCGAACAAAATGATAAGTGAACCACGGTGGTCCCCAGGCATAACACCTCGCCTGGCAAAAGATCTCCTCTTTGCCGCCGCACCACAAGCATCCAGCAAACAATCGCATTCGTCTATCAGAAACGATAAGCGAAGTTAAGCAACGTCGACTGTGGTCAGTATTTGGATGGGTAACCGCTTTTCTTCCATGTTTAAGAAGGATCGTTAAATAGTCATAACAATTATAATTAAACATAACGCTGTATAATCAGCTAAAGGCGAGAATAGCCACTTAGCTCGACAAAGTCTATATAAAGGCAGTGCGGGAGACTGCCTATATGGCCCAAGCCTCCAGAAAAAGAGGCCTGTGCCTCTGCAGTAGGGCACTACTAGCTCGACAAACGTCCGCTAAGACACACTAAGTCAGTGCGGTAGACTGACTCTATATGGCCCAAGCCTCCAGAAAAGAGGCGTAGGGCTTTTTAAAAAAACTTTATTTAATCTTGACGGTTAACTATGTCATTTTGGACCGAAACATTTTTTGTTTTAAACTAAAATATAATGTTATTAATTTAAGAGCTGATGTAGTCAAGTTAAGAGCACTATTCTCTTGTGTGAACTAGAAATTTCTTCCGTGCAATAAAGCACGAAGTTCTGCGCCCAAGAAAACTAAGTGTTTCAAATAAAGAAGCATATTTTTCTTCAATGAATTAAATATTGTTTCAAATTGATAGAGTTTTATTTACTGGTTCAATGAAATTTGATCTTGTGATAACTTCATATTATTTTAAATATTTAAGAGAAATAATATCTTAGATGAAGTAAATATTCGTTGGTGCATATATGAAACGATATTCTCTTGGCTCAACTAATTCTTTTTTACCGTGTAATATATATATAATCTGAATCTCGGAAACGGCTCCAAGGCTTTTCATGACATTTAATATACCTACTGGGGGTTTCGGGGGCGAAAAATCGATCTAGCTATGTTGCATTTTTAGTTAACGTCGTTTTATTCGTGTTTTCAGGCAATAATAAGCTGAAAAAAATACTATTCCTGACATCTATTAGCGAGTAGTAATACTATTATTTTTCAGCAACATATAAGCTACTTGAAATAGATGGCGTTGTTAAGCAACACTAAAGCTACGTGACAATAGATGCCAATGTTAAAAAAAAACCGGCCAAGTGCGAGTTGGACTCGCGCACCGAGGGTTCCGTACCTACCACCATTTATGTAATCTACAAACACAAACAAAAATATTTTTATATTTGAGTTGAATGAATGAAAGGTAAATTGCGGTTACCGATTTATGACGTATTAAAAAAAATACTCACTAGATCTCGTTCTAACCAATTTTCGGTGGAGGTTTGCATGGTTATGTACATCAAATATTTTTTTTGGTTTTATCATTCTCTTATTTTAGAAACTACATCACACATTTTACCTCTTTGGTAGTGTCTCTCGCGCAAACTAGATATTAGAAACCTCAATATCATTTTTGAAGATCTAGTTTCAATTTTAAGTATGGTGAACCCCAAAAATTTATTGTTTTTTTTTCTATTTTTCTGTGAAAATCTTAATGCGGTTCACAGAATACATCTTCTTACCAAGTTTCAACAGTATAGTTCTTATTGTTTCTGAAAAAAATTGGCTGTGACATACGGACGGACGGACAGACAGACATGACGAATCTATAAGGGTTCCGTTTTTGCCATTTGGCTACGGAACCCTAAAAACGAGCAAAGCTCGGTCCTCCAGGTACAAAGTCAAAGTCAGGGTCAATTTTTTTTTACTCCAATTAGGATTTTATAAACACTTTTGAATCGTCGAAGTTATGAAATACTATTTTTTAAACCCTCCTACCCACCCTCCGGTTCACAATGTTGTTGATTTCTACCGATAAGAATCCGGCTAGAAACTCGATAGATACTCTTCTAAAAAAAACATAAAAGCTACAAACACAATCAATGTTTTAAATAAAAAAATTTAGCTTTATTATTTCCCCTTTTAATTCGGTTTAACTATGCATCCTGTTATTGAGCATCTTCAGTCTATAGATTTTTATCATTTACATAGTCTGAAATATTGTAGTATGCTTTTTTACCAAGTAATTGTTTGATAAAAGATATAAATTTACTTTGTTGTAAAAGTACATTCCCCCATAAAAGAGATCCTAATTTTGTGTAGACGTGTATCGTGCTCGAACAGCTTATTTTTACTTCTAGTATTTACTTTGTGAACGTCACTTTTCTTGCTAAAACTATATTTAATGTACATATAAAAGATTTTCATGTATGTACTGCGACGCTTATATTAAAATATTTACTTCCCTAAACCTATCCCTCAGAGATATCCTTGATCTTATTTATAAATAGCACGAATTGTCCGTTTTTGTAACATTAATATTGTATTTACATCAGCAGCGCTACCCCACAATAAGATACCATATGTCATTAAACTATTGCCATAACTAAAAATATACCATTTTTGCAGTGTTTTTGGGTACTAGTATAAATTTGACAAAGCGATATTGCTGATATTGCGATAGTGGTCGTGGACCGCAGGACTCGGACTACAATGCTATTGTTTAAATCAATAAACGAATATTTATAATGAATTCAAAACTTATTTAATGCGTGTTTTGTAAAATAGTGTCATTTCATTATCTCCGGAACTACGGCCCCTATTCTTAAAAAAACCGGTCAAGTGCTAGACAGACTAGCGCACAATGGGTTCTTCAATTTAACCCGAAAATTTTTTTACGATTTAAAAAGTTTTATGCAATAATTTCACGCTGGCTTTCAAAATTCTTTTTCTTTGTAGCCCCAAAGGTTGGTACGCTATCTTAAATCGTAGGTAGTGGTGTTTCTCTTTATGATGAAATTCGTGAATGTCATCCATTACTATCGCTGATGAAAATGTCGCTATTGCCAGGCGACTAGTAAAAAATCGGTGCATCACTTATCACAATACATAGGTATCGACGTGAGCCATCCAATGACTAACCATGCTTGACGTTCGTAAACTTCGCATATTGATTCGAATATAACTGGATAGGTAGTGGTTGTTTTATGCCAAATACCTAAGTAGGTAAAAGGTAAACATCTGACTCGACTTTGGATAAAATAAATCTACCGGTGTGAAGTTAGCGGCCTAAGTTAGCGGCCTTTTATAATCCGACCAAATTGAAAAGTATGGGATTTTAATGAAATAATTTACTGAATTAAACGGATATAACAATAAATAGACCAAAATAATGAGAAACCGGTTAAAAATTAAACAAATATATATATAATTTAAATAATAAAAAATTAAAGTAAAAGAAAATTTCACAATGTGATACTTATCGGCCTAAAAGGTCATCATAAAAATGCGGTAACACTTAGTGACGTATGTCAAATTGAGCCTCGTTAAACCAGAAAGCATATGAAGTTTTCAAATCACACCTATCTCGGGGTTAACTGTGAGAAAAATGGTTAGCGGCGTAAAAAATATTTTCTTTCAAAATTTCAAACACACCGTAAATCTGTTGGTTAAGGAAAAAGTAACAATCAAAGGCTGTTGGAACAAGCATTTTGTATTGTTCTTATTAATAAATATTGCTACATGTGTAATACCTCTTCAATTTAAATAATAAAAAATTAAAAGTTGAAAATAATTTCACAATGTGATACTTATTGGCATAAAAAGTCATCATGAAAATGCGGTAACACTTAGTGACGCATATCAAATTGAGCCTCTTTAAACCAGAAAGCATATCAAGTTTTCAAATCACACCTATCTCGGGGTTAACTGTGAGAAAAATGGTTAGCGGCCTAAAAATTGTTTTCTTTCAAAATTTCAAACACACCGTAAATCTGTTGGTTAAGGAAAAAGTAACAATCAAAGGCTGTTGGAACAAGCATTTTGTATTGTTCTTATTAATAAATATTGCTACATGTGTAATACCTCTTCAATTTAAATAATAAAAAATTAAAAGTTGAAAATAATTTCACAATGTGATACTTATTGGCATAAAAAGTCATCATGAAAATGCGGTAACACTTAGTGACGCATATCAAATTGAGCCTCTTTAAACCAGAAAGCATATCAAGTTTTCAAATCACACCTATCTCGGGGTTAACTGTGAGAAAAATGGTTAGCGGCCTAAAAATTGTTTTCTTTCAAAATTTCAAACACACCGTAAATCTGTTGGTTAAGGAAAAAGTAACAATCAAAGGCTGTTGAAACAAGCATTTTGTATTGTTCTTATTAATAAATATTACTACATGTGTAACACCTCTTCAATTTAAATAATAAAAAATTAAAAGTTGAAGATAATTTCACAATGTGATACTTATCGGCCTAAAAGGTCATCATAAAAATGCGGTAACACTTAGTAACGTATGTCAAATTGAGCCTCGTTAAACCAGAAAGCATATGAAGTTTTCAAATCACATCTATCTCGGGGTTAACTGTGAGAAAAATGGTTAGCGGCCTAAAAATTATTTTCTTTCAAAATTTCAAACACACCGTAAATCTGTTGGTTAAGGAAAAAGAAAAAAATCAAAGGCTGTTGAAACAATCATTTTGTATTGTTCTTATTAATAAATATTGCTACATGTGTAATACGTCTTCTATTTAAATAATAAAAAAATAAAAGTTGAAGAAGATTTCACAATGTGATACTTATTGGCATAAAAAGTCATCATGAAAATGCGGTAACACTTAGTGACACATATCAAAATGAGCCTCTTTAAACCAGAAACCATATCAAGTTTGCAAATCACACCTATCTCGGGGTTAACTGTGAGAAAAATGGTTAGCGGCGTAAAAAATATTTTCTTTCAAAATTTCAAACACACCGTAAATCTGTTGGTTAAGGAAAAAGAAACAATCAAAGGCTGTTGGAACAAGCATTTTGTATTGTTCTTATTAATAAATATTGCTACATGTGTAATACCTCTTCAATTTAAATAATAAAAAAATAAAAGTTGAAGAAGATTTCACAATGTGATACTTATTGGCATAAAAAGTCATCATGAAAATGCGGTAACACTTAGTGACGCATATCAAAATGAGCCTCTTTAAACCAGAAAGCATATCAAGTTTTCAAATCACACCTATCTCGGGGTTAACTGTGAGAAAAATGGTTAGCGGCCTAAAAATTATTTTCTTTCAAAATTTCAAACACACCGTAAATCTGTTAGTTGAGGAAAAAGTAACAATCAAATACCGTTGAAACAAGCATTTTGTATTGTTCTTATTAATAAATATAGCTACATGTGTAATACCTCTTCTATTTAAATAATAAAAACAAAAGTTTAAGAAAATTTGAAAATGTGATATTTATCGGCCTAAACGGTCATCATAAAAATGCGGTAACACTTACTGACGTATGTCAAATTGAGCCTCGTTAAACCAGAAAGCATATGAAGTTTTCAAATCACACCTATCTCGGGGTTAACTGTGAGTAAAATGGTTAGCGGCCTAAAAATTATTTTCTTTCAAAATTTCAAACACACCGTAAATCTGTTGGTTAAGGAAAAAGAAAAAATCAAAGGCTGTTGAAACAAGCATTTTGTATTGTTCTTATTAATAAATATTGCTACATGTGTAATACCTCTTCTATTTAAATAATAAAAAAATAAAAGTTGAAGAAAATTTCACAATGTGATACTTATCGGCCTAAAAGGTCATCATAAAAATGCGGTAACACTTAGTAACGTATGTCAAATTGAGCCTCGTTAAACCAGAAAGCATATGAAGTTTTCAAATCACACCTATCTCGGGGTTAACTGTGAGAAAAATGGTTAGCGGCCTAAAAATTATTTTCTTTCAAAATTTCAAACACACCGTAAATCTGTTGGTTAAGGAAAAAGAAAAAAATCAAAGGCTGTTGAAACAAGCATTTTGTATTGTTCTTATTAATAAATATTGCTACATGTGTAATACCTCTTCTATTTAAATAATAAAAAAATAAAAGTTGAAGAAAATTTCACAATGTGATACTTATCGGCCTAAAAGGTCATCATAAAAATGCGGTAACACTTAGTAACGTATGTCAAATTGAGCCTCGTTAAACCAGAAAGCATATGAAGTTTTCAAATCACACCTATCTCGGGGTTAACTGTGAGAAAAATGGTTAGCGGCCTAAAAATTATTTTCTTTCAAAATTTCAAACACACCGTAAATCTGTTGGTTAAGGAAAAAGAAAAAAATCAAAGGCTGTTGAAACAATCATTTTGTATTGTTCTTATTAATAAATATTGCTACATGTGTAATACGTCTTCTATTTAAATAATAAAAAAATAAAAGTTGAAGAAGATTTCACAATGTGATACTTATTGGCATAAAAAGTCATCATGAAAATGCGGTAACACTTAGTGACACATATCAAAATGAGCCTCTTTAAACCAGAAACCATATCAAGTTTGCAAATCACACCTATCTCGGGGTTAACTGTGAGAAAAATGGTTAGCGGCGTAAAAAATATTTTCTTTCAAAATTTCAAACACACCGTAAATCTGTTGGTTAAGGAAAAAGAAACAATCAAAGGCTGTTGGAACAAGCATTTTGTATTGTTCTTATTAATAAATATTGCTACATGTGTAATACCTCTTCAATTTAAATAATAAAAAAATAAAAGTTGAAGAAGATTTCACAATGTGATACTTATTGGCATAAAAAGTCATCATGAAAATGCGGTAACACTTAGTGACGCATATCAAAATGAGCCTCTTTAAACCAGAAAGCATATCAAGTTTTCAAATCACACCTATCTCGGGGTTAACTGTGAGAAAAATGGTTAGCGGCCTAAAAATTATTTTCTTTCAAAATTTCAAACACACCGTAAATCTGTTGGTTAAGGAAAAAGTAACAATCAAAGGCTGTTGGAACAAGCATTTTGTATTGTTCTTATTAATAAATATTGCCACATGTGAAATACCTCTTCAATTTAAATAATAAAAAATTAAAAGATGAAAATAATTTCACAATGTGATACTTATTGGCATAAAAAGTCGTCATGAAAATGCGGTAACACTTAGTGACGCATATCAAATTGAGCCTCTTTAAACCAGAAAGCATATCAAGTTTTCAAATCACACCTATCTCGGGGTTAACTGTGAGAAAAATGGTTAGCGGCCTAAAAAATATTTTCTTTCAAAATTTCAAACACACCGTAAATCTGTTAGTTGAGGAAAAAGTTACAATCAAATGCCATTGAAACAAGCATTTTGTATTGTTCTTATTAATAAATATTGCTACATGTGTAATACGTCTTCTATTTAAATAATAAAAAAATAAAAGTTGAAGAAGATTTCACAATGTGATACTTATCGGCCTAAACGGTCATCATAAAAATGCGGTAACACTTAGTAACGTATGTCAAATTGAGCCTCGTTAAACCAGAAAGCATATGAAGTTTTCAAATCACACCTATCTCGGGGTTAACTGTGAGAAAAATGGTTAGCGGCCTAAAAAATATATGCTTTCAAAATTTCAAACACACCGTAAATCTGTTAGTTGAGGAAAAAGTTATGTTGCTATTGAATCAAGCATTTGATGCTTCCTGGTTTAAAAAGGCTCAATTTGATATGCGTCACTAAGTGTTACCGCATTTTCATGATGACTTTGTATGCCAATAAGTATCACATTGTGAAATTTTATTCAACTTTTAATTTTTTATTATTTAAATTGAAGAGGTGTTACACATGTAGTAATATTTATTAATAAGTAAAATACAAACTGCTTGTTTCAACAGCCTTTTATTGTTACTTTTTCCTTAACCAACAGATTAACGGTGTGTTTTAAATTTTGAAAGAAAATAATTTTTAGGCCGCTAACCATTTTACTCATAGTTAACCCCGAGATAGGTGTGATTTGAAAACTTCATATGCTTTCTGGCTTAACGAGGCTCAATTTGACATACGTCAGTAAGTGTTACCGCATTTTTATGATGACCTTTTAGGCCGATAAATATCACATTTTCAAATTTTCTTAAACTTTTATTTTTCATTATTTAAATAGAAGAGGTATTACACATGTAGAAATATTTATTAATAAGAACAATACAAAATGCTTGTTTCGACAGCCTTTGATTGTTACTTTTTCCTTAACCAACAGATTTACGGTGTGTTTGAAATTTTGAAAGAAAATTATTTTTAGACCGCAAACCATTTTACTCACAGTTAACCCCGAGATAGGTGTGATTTGAAAACTTCATATGCTTTCTGGTTTAAAGAGGCTCAATTTGATATGCGTCACTAAGTGTTACCGCATTTTCTTGATGACTTTTTATGCCAATAAGTATCAAATTGCGAAATTTTCTTAAACTTTTATTTTTTATTATTTAAAGAGAAGAGGTATTACACATGTAGCAATATTTATTAATAAGAACAATACAAAATGCTTGTTTCAACGGCATTTGATTGTTACTTTTTCCTTAACCAACAGATTTACGGTGTGTTTGAAATTTTGAAAGAAAATTATTTTTAGACCGCAAACCATTTTACTCACAGTTAACCCCGAGATAGGTTTGATTTGAAAACTTGATATGCTTTCTGGTTTAAAGAGGCTCAATTTGATATGCGTCACTAAGTGTTACCGCATTTTCTTGATGACTTTTTATGCCAATAAGTATCAAATTGCGAAATTTTCTTCAACTTTTATTTTTTATTATTTAAAGAGAAGAGGTATTACACATGTAGCAATATTTATTAATAAGAACAATACAAAATGCTTGTTTCAACGGCATTTGATTGTTACTTTTTCCTTAACCAACAGATTTACGGTGTGTTTGAAATTTTGAAAGAAAATTATTTTTAGACCGCAAACCATTTTACTCACAGTTAACCCCGAGATAGGTTTGATTTGAAAACTTGATATGCTTTCTGGTTTAAAGAGGCTCAATTTGATATGCGTCACTAAGTGTTACCGCGTTTTCATGATGACTTTTTACGCCAATAAGTATCACATTGTGAAATTTTATTCAACTTTTAATTTTTTATTATTGAAATTGAAGAGGTGTTACACATGTAGTAATATTTATTAATAAGAACAATACAAAATGCTTGTTTCAACAGCATTTGATTGTAACTTTTTCCTCAACTAACAGATTTACGGTGTGTTTGAAATTTTGAAAGAAAATATTTTTTAGGCCGCTAACCATTTTTCTCACAGTTAACCCCGAGATAGGTGTGATTTGAAAACTTGATATGGTTTCTGGTTTAAAGAGGCTCAATTTGATATGCGTCACTAAGTGTTACCGCATTTTCATGATGACTTTTTACGCCAATAAGTATCACATTGTGAAATTTTATTCAACTTTTAATTTTTTATTATTGAAATTGAAGAGGTGTTACACATGTAGTAATATTTATTAATAAGAACAATACAAAATGCTTGTTTCAATAGCCTTTGATTTTTACCTTTTCCTTAACCAACAGATTTACGGTGTGTTTGAAATTTTGAAAGAAAATATTTTTTACGCCTCTAACCATTTTTCTCACAGTTAACCCCGAGATAGGTGTGATTTGAAAACTTTATATGCTTTCTGGTTTAAAGAGGCTCAATTTGATATGCGTCACTAAGTGTTACCGCATTTTCATGATGACTTTTTATGCCAATAAGTATCACATTGTGAAATTTTATTCAACTTTTAATTTTTTATTATTTAAATTGAAGAGGTGTTACACATGTAGTAATATTTATTAATAAGAACAATACAAAATGCTTGTTTCAACAGCATTTGATTGTAACTTTTTCCTCAACTAACAGATTTACGGTGTGTTTGAAATTTTGAAAGAAAATATTTTTTACGCCGCTAACCTTTTTTTTCAAAGTTAACCCCGAGATAGGTGTGATTTGAAAACTTGATATGCTCTCTGGTTTAAAGAGGCTCAATTTGATATGCGTCACTAAGTGTTACCGCATTTTCATGATGACTTTTTATGCTAATATGTATCACATTGTGAAATTTTCTTTAACTTTTAATTTTTTATTATTTAAATTGAAGAGGTGTTACACATGTAGTAATATTTATTAATAAGAACAATACAAAATGCTTGTTTCAACAGCATTTGATTGTAACTTTTTCCTCAACTAACAGATTTACGGTGTGTTTGAAATTTTGAAAGAAAATATTTTTTAGGCCGCTAACCATTTTTCTCACAGTTAACCCCGAGATAGGTGTGATTTGAAAACTTGATATGGTTTCTGGTTTAAAGAGGCTCAATTTGATATGCGTCACTAAGTGTTACCGCATTTTCATGATGACTTTTTATGCCAATAAGTATCACATTGTGAAATTTTATTCAACTTTTAATTTTTTATTATTTAAATTGAAGAGGTGTTACACATGTAGTAATATTTATTAATAAGAACAATACAAAATGCTTGTTTCAACAGCATTTGATTGTAACTTTTTCCTCAACTAACAGATTTACGGTGTGTTTGAAATTTTGAAAGAAAATATTTTTTACGCCGCTAACCTTTTTTTTCAAAGTTAACCCCGAGATAGGTGTGATTTGAAAACTTGATATGCTCTCTGGTTTAAAGAGGCTCAATTTGATATGCGTCACTAAGTGTTACCGCATTTTCATGATGACTTTTTATGCTAATATGTATCACATTGTGAAATTTTCTTTAACTTTTAATTTTTTATTATTTAAATTGAAGAGGTGTTACACATGTAGTAATATTTATTAATAAGAACAATACAAAATGCTTGTTTCAACAGCATTTGATTGTAACTTTTTCCTCAACTAACAGATTTACGGTGTGTTTGAAATTTTGAAAGAAAATATTTTTTAGGCCGCTAACCATTTTTCTCACAGTTAACCCCGAGATAGGTGTGATTTGAAAACTTGATATGGTTTCTGGTTTAAAGAGGCTCAATTTGATATGCGTCACTAAGTGTTACCGCATTTTTATGATGACCTTTTAGGCCGATAAGTATCACATTGTGAAATTTTATTTTACTTTAATTTTTTATTATTTAAATTATATATATATTTGTTTAATTTTTGACCGGTTTCTCATTATTTTGGTCTATTTATTGTTATATCCGTTTAATTCAGTAAATTATTTCATTAAAATCCCTTACTTTTTAATTTGGTCGGATTATAAAAGGCCGCTAACTTAGGCCGCTAACTTCACACCGGTAATAAATCTCATATTTTTCAGAAACATGCTCAACGCAAGTTGCTACGGTGTCTCTGTAGGAAGCCACATTTTTATCTAAAAAGACATCATGTTGATCTCGACTCGAGTGTAAAGTAAGTAGAGTGTAAAGTAATTATGTGTAGAAATTAGGCTAAGTTGAAGCGTTGATAATGGAGTTGATAAAGTTGAGTGACCCCTATCGTAGGTCGTGTGCACCTATTAGTTGCTTTGCCTTATCTGAAATATTTAATCTTTTGTATTAAAGGACTAAAGTTTGTTGTCACTACAGCTGGTAATACGTGCTTGCCGAAAATACCACATGTTTAATATACTATGTACTAAATAAATGTTTACCAACGTAACAAGAGTAGGCTGACCGTATTTTGATGAATTTTGGTAGGTTCTTTTATGGCAGGAATTGATTTTAGTATTATAAGAAACATAACCCAGTTTGCACGGGTAAAACCGCATAGACATGTAAGTTAGTTATATTATGGTTATATCTTACATTTAAAAATACGTACTGTAAGATGCAATCAAAAAAAATGCAGCCACATGGTCACTTTCTGGCACCCAAGGAACGGCAAGAGAGCTAGATGAGGAGATAGAAGGGTGACCTCAAACTAACTACTGGATCTTAACTGGACACGAGCGGTGAAGGTCAAAACAGGGAGTTAAAGAAGGCCTATGTCAACGGCACTCTGAGCTTCGATACTTGATCTTTTAATATTTTAAAACCTCATAACGAAACTTGGCATGAAAAGTTAAATATTTTATCTAACTAACGAGACCAACCCCGCTCTAAGTGTCCACGTTTCGTCAGTGTAGGTCATGACAGGTAGACACTGGTTAAGAGGGCGATATAGGCCAGAAAGCTAATTTTTGTAATACTAAAAGTCATTGCACAATGTCATAAACATTACTATTAGATATAATTGTTATATACTTCCTTGTAAATTATTGATTTAATGACGCCTTGAAATATTTTTTTTTTATATGGGATTTAACCTTTTTTTTTTTAGTCACATTTTTTTAAGTTTCTGCTACAACTTAGAATCAATGCACTAGATAACAAGCTATTCTAATTATTTAACTAACTTTCATAGAAATAAAATGCACTACATGCTTAAAAAATTAACACAAGTGTTGAAACAATGGTCACTTCCAGATTTTTTATTGCATTCAATAACTAAAATAAATTAAAAACACTCATTAAGGTAATGCACTGCACAAAAGCAAATTTTAAAACATATATTTTTTTTTTTCAATCCTTTAGGTCAGCCACAAAATTTGCACAAACGTATTAACGCGGTCTGGCCTATACCGCAGTCTTAAAGACCGTCGTCTTCAGACCTGCGATATAGACGATGAGAAGACTTGACGAAGCTTGCCAAACGCTGCCCACCCTATATAGCTGGACCCTCCTATCTGCTTCCTTTTCGAAATTGTTCCAGCAAAGTTGGATTGCGTGTCCAAGGTAGACATAATTCTAGACCACCTCGAGTAAGGTATCAGTGACGTACGTATACTGGCATTGCCACGATGTATTGGTAGAAAATTACTTTTATCCAATTTATGCAAAGGCCCACTCGTGGTGAGGATTCATCTAGGCTATGCAATATTCCGTTTAGTTCTTCCAGAGACTGCCATGATGACGATGTCGTAGGCAAACTTACGGTGTGTGATTATATATATGTACACGCCGTTAAATTTTATGCCACGTTCAGTCCAGTCCATTGTTTTGAAGATATCCTTAAGCGCGTAAGTTAACAGTTTTTCCATGTCGCACACCTCTGTGCAGCTGGATAGTCCTCGTCTCATGGTCTTAAATATGGACGGTAATCGTAGAAGCGTTTGTAAAGATCGCTAGTCTATACGAAACCTCTGCAGAAAATCTAGTACAGGGCCCAGGTTTCGGTGGAGCAGAGGGCTTTATGCTTATTACACAGCGGCTACTTATGCTCCTCTGCTCTTTGCCAAACAGTATGGATGTAGTCTACGGTACTGAAGCCTTCTCCAAATTTAGCCTGTTCTGGTGGCTGAAACTCGTCAAGTCTCCCAGCGATACGATGACTAGAGAACAGCTTATACACGTGGCTCAGGAAAGAACGGTCGGTAGTTCTCAAGGTGAGTTTTATCTCATAATACTACCACACTTCCGCACCACGCTATCGGTGAAGTATAACGTTATTGATAACGACATCAAAGAGCTTTGCTGACTCTTTAAGCACTGGAGCTCCACAAAACTTTAGAACCTCCGTCGTATTTCCGTTATCTGGAGCTTATCCCCCTTATCTCCCTAACGTCCGGCATATCCTTGGCGAACTGGCGCGATAGTATTGCTCTTGGATTATCTGTTTGATGGGACGGATTAAAAGCTGAATGCATGAAAACTGGTATTTTGCCATTAGATTGAAAATTAAGATAGACGTGTTTTGTACTTTTTTCGAATTTTTTTTCTAGAAAACCAAGGGGACGCATATTTTCATGGTAATTCTGATATATTTGGGGGCAAAACCACAAACAGTTTTTTTAAAATCTACGCAGGCAAAGTTGCGGGAATAAGCTAATTTAAAGTAGGGTCCTATTATTTGCGAACATTTTACAGTTTCGAAATATTTGTATCCTTATTATATAGTCATGTGGATAAGCAATAGGGTAAACGTAATACCTATGTGTCCACCTTTAGGTGTTTAACCTAACGTGTCCACACAACTGTTCCGTCCATTGTCTTGTGCACGACAAATTGCACTGTGTGATAGTCATATTTGTGTGCAGCCAGAGCGCGGAACATTGTTTTGGAACACGTTTGTGAAATAGAAAAATAATAGCTCTGTTACATCAATTTAATGAAATCTTAACAATAACTTAAGAACTACAATGTATTTTATTTCGTGAAATAAATTGCATGAGCAAGCGTGTACTCGCCTACACGCGATATTGTTTTTATGTTTCTCGTACCTATATGTCCAAAAAGTAAGCTAGCCGAATCTGTTAATCAGAAATCACACCTAGCACACATTTTCGAGCATTTTTCGAGCTTTTCAACAGTAATTTCGAGCTATTGTAGACGTAAAAGGAAATTCGGAAAACCGAGAAAAACGATCGGACTAGCCGACTTCTCATAAGTAAGCATAACGGTCCGAGATAATCTTACTCAGAGTATTGACTGTCTCAAAATTTCGAGCTTTTTACGAGCTTTCACTTCGTATTTTCGTGATCGTCCGGAAATGAGTGGTTTTCCGGAAATTAGAAAAAAAACTGATTCCTGGTCTAAAGTAAGCACAACAAAATCGAAACCACTACACTGACAATTTCAAATTTTTCACTGAATTTCGAGCCTTTATCAAGCTTTAATATGGTATTTTGTGATCGTCCGGAAATGCGTGGTTTTTCGGAAATTAGAAAAATCTAATTTTTGGTCTGAAGTAAGCACAACAAAATCAAAACCATTGCACTGTCAAATTCGAGACTGCAATAATTAATTTGGATCAGTTTTTTTGGAAATAATTATTTTTAGGTAGGTATCTTTTTAGTGCATCATTTTAAATTTGCCTTCACATCTTCGCACACTTTCTTTTGTTTATTTTTTTTAGAATGAATTGCTACAACAGTGCCGACCCATCCAAATATGGGAACTAGACGAAAGCCTAGGGCCTATTTTGGGGGCGGAAATCGGGGGGAAGGCGAGCAGAGTGCTGATTGGAAACTGTAACTACTCTTTCAGAATTTGGAATTCGAATGTATGCAAGAACTTCTATGGGACTCGAGAGGTAAGAGCTACTAACATACATTTTTTTCTCGAAATCCAGGGTCCGAAATACTCGAAACTAGTCCCAATAAGCACTCAGGTCGCATTGCCATGCTGGATACATCAATAAATTAAATCAATGAGAAGTTTACACATAAAAAAATATTTTAACATTGATTACATTGTTGAACTAAAAAGGCAATGACAGTATTAGCTTGTATGGAGGATAGGTTTCCTATAATAACCCGCCTTAGTAAAGATATGAAGCCCAGTTTAGTTAAAATAGTTATTTGTTAAACATGTTAAGTTAGTTAGAAGAATTGTTAGTTATGTCAATATGCCTCGTTCAATAAGGTCTTAGCTTGTTCTGCTCACTTCAGACCAAAAATCTCTCTCTCAGAAATTTTCTGATTTCCGGAAAACTAAACATTTCCGGAAGATTTAAAAAATACCAAGTTAAAGCTCGTAAAAAGCTCAAAATTCTGAGACCAATCTCGAAATAGTTAGTGTAGTGGTTTCGGTTTCACCACGCGTTAAATTCTTGTAAAAAGCAAGGAAAATCTGAGACCAATGTCGAAATTGACAGTGTAATGGTTTCTATTTTTTTTTGCTCACTTATACCAGAAATATTTTTTTTCTACTTTCTGGACGACCTCGAAAATACCATGTTAAAGCGCGTAAAAAGCTCGAAATTCTGAGACCAATCTAAATTGTCAGTTAACCACTACGGTTTCGATTTTGTTGTGCTTACTTCAGACCGGAAATCAGATTTTTTTTTACCAGAAAACCACGCATTTCCGGGCGACCTCGAAAATACCAAGTGAAAGCTCGTAAACTCTCGGACCGTTAAGCTTACTTCCGAGAAGTAAGTGTAGCTTTTTCTCAGTTTTCCGACTTTCGTTTTGCAATATCTCGAAATTACTGTTGAAAATCCTCGAAAATGTATGCTAGGTGTGATTTTTGATTAACAGTTTCGACTACTAGGACATTGTACCTATAGTTACTTATTTTAGTTATTCCTTCGCTAATAGCACAATGTAATAATATATACCTGGAAGACCGAGCTTCACTCGTTTTTTTTTTACAACGCCATCTATTGACAAGTAGCTTTAGTATTGGATTGTCAGTAAGAATAATAGTATTACTACTCGCCCATAGATATTAGGAAGAGTCATATTTTTCAGTTTATCACTGCCTGAAAACACGGATAAAACTACTTCTTCTAAAAATGAAACCTAGCTAGATCGATTTATCGCTCCCGAAACCTCTTGCATACTTAATCTCATGAAAATTGTTGGAGTATATATACATATATACAAGAATTGATCGTTTAAAGGTATTAGATAGATACAGTGGTAAGACACATGTACTTGAACTGAGCAAGTATGAGATAAGGGGCAGGGGTCAGGCGAAGCGACCACGGGTCCCTGACTATATGGCTATTGCGGGCAATTGCTAGCGAAGACGCCCTGCTCGGCTACACCAACGCGCGATTTTTTTGAATGATTGCAAACTGTTATTTTATTTTTGTGCAATATGTATTGTTCAAATGGGTTATAAAAAATGTGCAGTATTTTAGTGCTTATCAAATGCAAGAGTAATCAAAGATATTAAATCTCACCACTTTCTTTATGATGCAAGGTACCTAAGTTTTATTAATTCCAACTTATTATAGTTCATAAACTAAATCATTCCTACTTCATTTTGAATCTAGGTAATTAGGTATAATAAATACGATTTCAAATCTTTATTTAAGTCACAATAGGTACATACCTACTTATAAACATTATTTTTAGAGTTCCGTATTTTAGTAATAATATCTTCTATAGCACGAGATTGGCCGATTATGTCCTTATCTTAACCTTTGTTTACTATCTGTACCTATACCTTAGCATATTAGTTTAATTTTAATTTGTTTTTAATCTCGGTAAGATTATAATAGTAGATACTTAAATTACTTGAGCGGCTAACTTCCCACCTGTTTTAATTTTATGTTTTTTTATTGTTCTCTATATACCTACCTATACATTTCATTCGATACGTCTCGCTTACTTCAAACAAAGTCCTACAAACTGTCATACATTACACTATCCACGAACAAGCACGTTGCTTTATGAAAACATTAGGAGTCGATCCAAGTCCCAGAAATCATAGTAAAACCATAAAAATATTAGGGGGCTCAGCGCCACAGACACTAACATTTGAAGGCACCATGAGCCCCCTCGGGCAACAAAGGGCGAGGACGAGAGTATTGAAAGGCTTCGTACAACGTCGCCTCGCCTCGAACGACTTTCGAACTTGGTCAGTTATTGTGCCCGAATCAAAGGGTAGCAGTCTCTCGATTTATTGACTGGTGTCACGAATAAAACTCACTACATTACTCTTCTTACTTGGTTCAGTAGCATTTTTTAATTTTTCAGTAAACTTGACAAGCAAATCACATAACCTTAAATCAGAACTCGCTATGAACTTGCAAAGCCGAATAAAAACGATGACAATCAATAGCGATAGCACTATTAGTACCTTCATAATGCTTGAAGTTTCTATTAACTTCAAAAGACGACACATTTTTCAAACCAACGAGTGAAAAAAAATATTATGCGTATAAATGTCCCAAACCTCAAATATAATGGAAACCCTGTATGCACTGGAGCCGTCACAAAAACAAAGACTGAGTTGAGGTAGATTAATTACTTTCCGATTAAAGTAACTACCAACTACTACAAGATGTGAGATGACTTTTACCAACAATTTGACAAAATTTTAACAAATAGGAAGGCCTAGCTTGTGGACGCCTATTTTTACTTATTCAAAATTAGAATGGCTTATTAACTTAAATGCGACAAAAACGGAGAGTGGAATTAGTGATAAACAGAGCGTTTGTATTTTACATAAGTTTGTCCCTAGTATTTAGTTTTTCGTCAGCTGAATATTTTAGAAGCATCGTTCAAAGTTTGCTTTTGCTGAAATGCTATAAGACTTTGATTTTTTAAGAATGCACTATTTAGTTTCTTTAAAAAAAAAAAATCATGTACATAATGTTACTAAATAAGTAGTTTTGTTCCATTTGTTTTCAATTGTATTTTTTTAAGATGATTTTGAGTTTTTTATTTCATTAGTAGCGGAATGGAGAAGTTTCGATGAACGCATTATGAAGAAAAGGGGTAGTTTTCTAAAAAAGAAATAAATAGTACAGAATATAAGAAATATTAGTAGTTTTAATTTTTTGTAAATTTTTTACAATTTCCGATTAGGTATTTTAGGGAAGTTATTTCAAAAGGTATTTTTAATTAACTATGAAAAGAGAAAAATGAGAAAAATGTTCTTACATAGTAAATAAACACTATAAGTACATAGTAAAACATAAACTTATTATTTTCAAATAAGATTTTGTTCATAGGTTGTGTATAAATAATTTTTGAATATACTTTGACAAAATTGCTTTCAGTTTTATGTTTTTTGCTAAGTTTAATCATCAAAGAAACTGTTTTATTTTTACGTCGAGGACTAAATAAATTAATTTATAACATCTAGTATCTGCTACAAGTTTATGAAAAATATGTTCAATTCCGATATTAGTATCGGAATTCCGATATTAAAATCTAATATCGGAATTGAAAACGTTCCAATATTACATGCCCTAGACACAACACGAGATAGAACATGCGCTGCTGACTATAAGTGGCAAGCCAACCCAAGCGTCCCCTTCTCACGCTCGCACTACTTAGTGGCACTTGTTAACAATCAATCGCCTTTAGGCTACATGGTCAGTGTGAATTGCGGACATAAGATGTTTTGATGTTTATTTTAAAACTTTTAAAGTTGTAAATTTTTAAAACCACTAGTTATAATAATCTGAAGAAAATTACTATAATCTCTATCATCTCTTTTATTAAAAACGGTTTTAACCATCAATCGATCCTCAAGATTTTAAGATTTAAACAATAATTTTAGTTCTACGAAACCCTACTAACGAACGGAATGCGTAAATTTGTACGAAAATTGTAGGTACGGAACCCTTAAAATTCTTTTAAAGACCTTGTTATAAAATTCTGCCAGTCATTAAAGGATATCAATTAAAATCGAATTCAAACATTACTAAAGCCTGTTACACACGTTGCTCACCTGTATATGTATATGTAACATACATCCATTCAAAACTGAAAATACATATAACTGCGTGTGAATTAAATTTAATTAAATTTTACCATAATAGAAATATCGTTGTATGACTTTCTAAGTTTATAAACCCGTAAATTACCTTTTAGTTCACAACCTTGTCCATGTTTTCGTATAAATTTCTTACTTAAGTTCAATGTACGTATGCGGATTAATTTGGATAAATATTTTGCAGAATCACATTTGTGATTAGATACTTATCATATGTACGACAAAGTAATACAGCTATTATTGTACCCACACCCTTAGTGAACAACCCTTGCGTACCGTAATAAGCCGTACCGCTCAAATACCTACACGACGCCGGCGGGCCTGGAAATAATAGGAAGATTTACTACTGTATATTATTCATGCTGTGCTGATATGTATTTAGAGCGCGGCGCGTTCACACTAAAAACGACCTTGCTCTTAGGAAGTCTTGCGTCATAATAAGCATATTCTTTGGCTCCCTCAAACCCGAACCTCTATTTTATGTGTTATTTTCCTGATACATATAGTACACATATAGTACGAAAATCTTTTCATAAGACAAAAACCTGGTCATACATATTATATTTTTAGGTTAAGTTGAAAAATCCTTAGACGGCACATTTTTGCATTTAGTCGTCCATTTTTCCGGAGATAAAATATCTTGATTTATTTTTCTATTGTCAGACATCTTAGGAACATAGAAAACGAAATGCAAAACGCCTTCACCTCAGGTTTTCAAAAAAAAATAATTAAAGCCTTTACTTTCAACATCTATTTTTTTTAAATTATCTATAAAAGAATTTATCAAAAGTCGAAAATAATATAATATTACTATATTTTTTTATTTTTGTTTTACCAGTTGGTAGTTTGATGCCGAGTCTGCAGGTTCTACTGAATACAGAACCTACTTATCTCATTAAATACAGGAAAAAGTCTTTATTCCTCATCTGGCCATGGTGTGCAGTAGTTTGGCATTGTGGCGTTGTCGGTAGCTGGCGATTGTGCAAGGCTATAAGTGGATGTGGGGCAAGCGGGTCCCATTGTCAATGAACAATAGGGAAAGCCGCATCCAGCCTGCAGCAGCGTGGCCCCAACGGCCGCGGAACTATAACGTTGTGCCGGGTCATCACAGTGGGTACTAAATATTATTATAAATATTCTTATTATTAAACACCTGTATATTCCCTAAAAAACCCCTGATTTGTACAACACTAGTATCTTACACTTTATCTAATATTTTATATTAGCCCATTTTTACGCATTTCAACAGCAAATCAGTTCGCTCGTTTGAATAAACACACGTACCTTATTAATTACAAAAATAGGTATAGACTGCCTACAAAATCTTAACACCCCGCAACTGTATTTAATGAGACTGTGTGGGCTTGTATCTATGTATAATATTCGCATAGTTTCCCTGTACTTACTCAGACACACCCTTGTATTCATTGCGCTGTTTTTAGCATGTGCCAAGATTTTGTAGATGCACTATACCTGCACGTTTTATATTTCACTTGGATATACATTTTAGGAGTTTTCAAAATATCTCTAAAGACCGAGAACAGACGGGAAAATTGGTACTTATTCGGGAATGTCTTTATTACTCACCAAGAAATAAATAAGTCAAAAAAGGTAAGGTCGAGTAGAACTTGGGCCCTATAAAAGTGCCGTATATATATTGTATTGTCGATTCACACTTTGATACCTTTGGCAGGAGAAAGCGTCTTGCTTGCCGTACGGAACAGGGCCGTAGCTTAGGGGGGGGGGGGGGTTTGTGGGGCATTTTGGGGCAATGCCCTACCTTCAAATACTAATGCACTACCTTAAAAGTACCATAAACTAAGGTATAATATATATAATTTGTTTTCCCGTACTATAAATTAATACCATTTTGCTAAGCTAATCACCTTCTGCCTTAATTACTCACGCTCACAAGCAGTTAAAATAATGTAAGATAGAAAAATTACTTGCGCCGTACCCGTGCATGAAACCACCGCTGCCTTCGATTCAACTCTAGCTACAGCCCTAGTACGGATACACAGACAGACAGGGAAAGTGATCTTAAAAATTAAAAACCCAACTTGGGAGTAACAGTGTAGGTTATGTACCTTATCTTTACTCTTATATATATATAATTCTACTGTACGTGTGTATGTCCCTGTACTCCACCTAAACGGCTGGACCGATTTGAATGATTTTTTTGTATGCGTTTGGGTGGCGCCCTGGATGGTTTAGATTCACAAATCAGCCCGTTAGATGGCGCTGCATTCGGTATCATGCAGGACAACGTCTGTCCGGTCAGTTAGTATACATATAATATAGTGTAAGTACCAATCTGTTCTTAAGTAACCGGTCACCGTTGATGTCTTTTTAATGGCGAATCGATTTTGATATTAAAGACATCAACGTGGTGCTAATTCTATAACATAAGTAGGTACCGACTTCAAAAAACAAAACAGTTATATACAACAAATAAACTTACTAAAAATATATAGTTAGAGAGCCTGTGGCCGGATGACTTACTGTATGTTATAAAATACTATATTTTCTTAATTTGCTCTCTTGTGCCTACCGTACACGAAATGGGAACTCGTCAGTCCGAACTTAGGTTTTTCTAGAGCCACACAGACGTGTATGGTGTTAAAATTGTATGTAAACTTATCTCATAGCATAAAGATTAAAGTTAAAAAAAATTCGAAAGAATTTATAATTTTAATTATATAAGATATAATATGTAATATTAGATCAAAAATTTCACCCTTTAAGGTGATGGCATACCCAAACGAGTTAAATTTTCAAGAATTTGATTAATGTTGTTACAGTCCTGAGTACACTTTTTGACGGGAAAAAAATAAATGTTATAGTTCAAACCTTAATTAAGTAGATTTGCTAATATTATAATAATTTAGCTATTAAAACAGTTAGAAGAAAAAATTGACACTAAGTTTTTGGGCTTTAATTCAAACAAACCTTAATTAAGTGGACTTGCTAATGCATATTATAATTTAGCTATACTTAAAACAGTTAGAAAAAAAATTAATTCTGACTGAAATAATTTTTGGGCTTAAATTCAATTTGTTTAAACCAAGGGTGATATTCTCTTCATTTTTATTTCATAAAATATGTCTGTATATGACCAAGTAAATTTGCTAATTTCAAAGTAATAAATAAATATTTAAATTTTATACCGACAAAAATCGAGAAAAATGCGATTACGTGTTAGCGCCAATCGTACGTGGAGCTGCAAGTGACACATGTGTCTCCATGTATGCTTCAATAGTGTAATAGGGATGTCTTTGTACACGCTGTTTCTAGGACATCACCAAATTTAGAGTTTTGCCTAAAAAGATATCAGAATTCTCATACTAATTTTTATTCCCTATTTTGAACCTAATGGCCAAATACCAATTTTTATGCATTAAGCTGATTTAGCTTCAAAAATGACGGATTTCTAAATCTTCCAACCTCAGGCGCCTTAGGCGATGAATTTTGCAAAATTATTTCTTTCTCGACCACGTTGTAACTCCTCAGTGTAAAGTCTCTAGTCAGTCACATAGTTTATTCTTTTAGTCAAAAATTCAAAAATCAGTATCTCATAACTTTGACGATTCAAAAATGTTGGTAAAAACCTATTTGATTAAAAAAAATTCCCTTGACTATGAATTTGACTAGTACTAGTTATTATAACTATTTTGATGATCATGATTTAGTCAGAGTCGAATTTTCGTAACTTTGCATATATATTACTTCTTACCTTTGTACGGTTCTTATGAGTAGACAGAGTACTAGTATAGTATTATATAATCTGTGAGAGAGGCATGAAAATACACTTTAAGAATAGGATGGTGGTGTTAATGTTCAGTGTGTTTTTTTTTACCGGTATCATTAAAAAAACAACTTTTGTTTTTTGTATTTTTTTTTTATTCCGATTTAATTATCATAGAGTATAGAAAATAATATTTCACTGAGTAAAAACATTTTTATGGACTTAAACTAAACTGGGTTTCTAGGTATAAATTTATAAAGTCGCTCCACTATGTATGTAAATATATTTTTACTATAAGTATCTATCTAAACTTTCCTATCTGTCTTTAACTATTTTAAAAATGTAATGGTGATGTGTCTTTACACAACAGATATTTTTGGAATTTTTATTGTATTTGTTTAAGCGTCGATATATTTTGTATTTTTGTCTATCTGTTAGACATCAAACAAAAACTAGCTACTGAACAGATTTCGATGCGGTTTTCATCGTTTGGTATCTTGTGGTTAATTTAACTTAATGTTACGTAGCTACCTGCCTAGGCTACATTTCTTTAAAGTCGGTTTAGTAGGTACCTATACTTAACCGGACATCATGCATAGTCTAGATAAAGCTTTGTATAGATATAAAATAGAAATTGACTAGAACCGTTCTCTTAAACATTTAGTTTCGGCCAAGGAGTTAAAATGGTTGCACATTTTTTTATGCGGAACACGTATTTTGGCACAAAATGACATGAATAGGTTAAATTAGTAGGTATTGCTAATTAGGAAACAACTACTACTTTAAAGTCCAGCATGGTACATTAATCTTACAAAAACACAAATCTCCATATATAATTAAGACACACATTATAAATATAGATACATTCATAGAAATCATCTTTCTTGGTTTAAGATTCTTTGAACGTTAGTCTGCGTAAAAAATGTACCTATCATAAATGCTATATCTATGGCTAAATCATCAACAGGTATTTATATATTTTCTAATTGAATCAGGCGGGTATATTCATTTCAGAATCGCTTGATAAACTCATTTTATTAGGTATAAAATTTCATTTGCTTCTTTTTTTTTACTTTATTTCTAACGCCATAATATTAGCCAGTATTTTTGAGTTGTAGTTATCGCTAGTTGATGAAAATAACTTACTGTTATAAAATTTGTCATGATATACCTAAATTAATTTAAGCGCGGTTTTCCGGTAGTATCTAACCGCTTATCTGGTTTAACCAGGTATCTCAAATAAAATCACAAACAAAAAACCTTCAACCAAGATAACAATAAAATATATACTTAGTGTTAACGAAGTCTGGCTGTAGGTATAGGTGACTGACTTCGCCCAATGTCTGACTGAATTTTTATTTGTTAACTTTTCGGCCTTTGGGTTGACATTTGCTACTTCCCGCCCGCTTTTTAGATAATATTGGTCTACTTTCGGAGTATGAGAGATGAAAAAATATTTTCATAACAAAGGTGCAGAAAAGATGAATCACGAGCCAGAACTTGAACCTGCATCAATACTTACAGTCCGTATACTTAGTGCTTTACCAATTGGGCTATCGAGACACAAGTCTGGCCATTAAAATCCCTTCAATCTTTTGACTACATCTTTATTATGAATAAAATATTTATTTACATTATATAATGATAGTGCTATTTTACATATTGATTAGGTCCGAAAAAGTAAGGTTTTCTCTAAGGACTACAGTATGGGGTTCTTCAAGAAAGAAGTTGGATTTTTGAAGGGTCGGCAACGCGCGAGTGATACCCCTGGAACAAGCAAGCGTTCATAGGCCACGGTGACCGCTTGCCATCAGACGGGCCGTGTACTTGTTTGCCACCTAAGTGATACAAAAAAAAAAAAAAAAAAAATATTAAAAAACTAGCTATACCTACTAATATTTACATTTATACGATAAGTAGGATAATAAATGCCGAAGTTTGGATAAATGGATGTTTGTAACTCAATGCCGCCGAATGACATAAGAAGAAAAATTGACCTTAGGAGTTTCACTAAGACCATTTAATTTATCCATGATATTATATAAATATATATTTAGTGTACTGCCTGGTAACACTTGCGTAGTTAGATTATCATGTGTTCTGTGCTCATTATGGGCGGGCAACATTATCATTAGTGATAAAAAGGTGACAGAGAATTTTTATCTCGTTCCTTTTGGCTCCTAGTTATTTTTAATTTATTATATTAATTAGGGATAAAATTTAACTAATAGCAATTGGCAATAATAATCAGTGTTTTATTTATAAGAGATCTAATTCTTCAAGTTACGATTTTTATATATCCACTAAGGTAATTTAAGAACCCTTACCACTCCCTAAGTTTATTACGTGCATCACTTGCAGGACAGGACGATATATAAATCAGTACGTTTATAAATTCAACGATGGATTAGCGAGCCATTTATGGCACATAATGTCATGTAATGGTTGAATAATTTTAAATTAGCGCCGTCAAACCAAGGTAAAGAAGACGTTCTTTTCATTATAATACAAAAGGCTAATTATTCGAACTATTTGTCCTTCACACATTAGTGGAGCAACGTTGTTTGTTTAAGTCTTTATCTACACGTCGACGATAGTATTACTTACTATTATAGCTTTGTTTACCTAATAATGCATGTGTGTAAATAGGTATCAAGATATGAAGTATAGTAGCAGTCACTAGAATCTTTTTGAATATTCTACATCACAGTGTCGTTTCTAACTTTAATTTTTCTTCTAGAGGTGGTGGTGCATATAATTATTGCTTTTTGCTGTAATATTTTGTTATCAAATGGAACTGAAATACTAACTAATTGGTGGTTTTGACTGACTGGATAACAAAATATTGTATAATGGCGAGTTCTAAAAGTAGATATAAAGGAACTAAAAAAGTATCTGCTAAGATTAACAAAAAAGGTACAGATACTGCATCTGAGTCAGTAATGAAAAATTCAAAAAACGCAAAAATGTCAATGCAAGACCGTATTGGATGTGTATTACCGAGCAGCCAACATACAATCAAAATTGCTGCTAATAATTGCAGTACTAAAAAACAGTCTATGCCTATAACTATAAATAGTTTGATGACAAAAAGTGGACGAATCCGAAAGAAATCTAAACATAATTTAAAACTTGTTGACAATATTTTAAAACGTGAACTAATGATTAAGGAAGAGGATTATACAAAAAAGTTGAATAAAACCATGAACTTCATTAACAAAAATTCTAAAGACATTAATGATCTCAGTATTAAAGGTGTCAATAATAACATTAATGGGATTTGTAATCGCAATAAAATTCAAAGTGGCTCCTCAAATATAAATGCATTTAAGAGCCTCGAAACTGGTGATTCAGGAAGTCTTTCCAACAGTATCAATAAACCAAAGGATATACCAAAAAAGCTTAAATCCCAAGATTGTACTAAAACTAAATCAAAAACAAAGCAAGTAACACTAGGTAATGGAGTTGTTTTAACGTTAACATTATTTCAATGCGACTATTGTCAAAAAACATTTAGCAGTAAATCATCTCTGCGTCGACACATATACACACATCTTAACCTTAAACCATTTTCATGTTCTCATTGTTCAAGAAAATTTCGTCGAAGCTGTTATTTACAGATACATCTGAAAAAAATACATCCTAATGCTTCAGATATAAAAGACCTAGATGTTTATATATGCCATGTATGTGAAAAACCATTTTTGCTGAAAGAAAATTTAACTTTACACTTAGCAAGCCATGTCAAAAAAGAAAATACATTTAAATGTGTATATTGCAACAGGAAATTTTCTCACCACCTTTTCTTAATGCAGCATGAAAAGCAGCACTTAGTGACTGGGAGATTCAATTGTTCTATTTGCAATATGAGCTATGATTGCCAATCTCGCCTTACTTTTCATGTGAAAAGTCATTTAAAGATAAAGGATTTTATTTGCCAATATTGTGGTAAAGAGTTTGTACGGCCAAATTCAGTGAATAGACATATACAAGTTTGCCATGGAGGCCACAGAATCCAGTGCCCAATTTGCAACAAGAATTTAAAAGGACATTTGACAGAACATTTACGTACACATGAAAAAAAACGACCACATGAATGTCCAGAATGTGGCCAGAGATTTACTCAATCAACACAATTGAATGTCCATCGTCGTTCTCATTCTGGTGCGAGACCATATCCTTGCCAGATTTGTGGTCGTCCTTTTTCACATTCAAATGGTCTAATGTTACATATAAGACGTCATACTGGAGAAAAACCCTTTCCCTGTGTTATGTGCCCAATGGCGTTTTCTCAGCTTCCTCATATGAAAGCTCATATGCGTAACATACATGGTAAAAATGATCCATATAAATGTGATAAATGTAGTCAATTCTTTAAGTTGAAGGTACAACTTGAAGCTCATGCAAAATTATGTACTGTTGGTGATAGAGAGTTGAGTTTTGAAGAAAAAATTCAAGCATCTGTGCAGTATGAAGATAATGAGCTTGAGTCAGTGATGAGTTTGTCTCGGATGAGATTTCTGCTTGCTTTGCTTCTCACCATGATTGCTTCCAAAGAAAAACTCAAATATCTAGGTGCGTAAATCTCCCATTCCTAAGAATTTTTCACACCACACACTGTATCAACATTATGCACATTTTGTTTGAATTTATTGAACATGCTTAAAAAAATTTAATAGTGTTCAATAGGCACATCATTTTTGTTGTAATAGTTTTCCACTCTCCCTTTTTTACCATCATAAGTTAACTTAATTTTTTGAACTAACAGTATTTTTAGTGATATATTATTCCAAGTGAATTAAAAAGAATTTTTTTTGTAACAACCTTCATAGAATAAAGTAGGTAACTTAATCTCCTGTGAAGACTCAATCAATACCTTTCTATATAATTATAGTCATCAGGACATCCATTGTTTTCAGTCACAGTAACAGGGTGGAAACAATAACAAAGTGCACTGCCATTAAGAATACAATGTGTAATCAGTCACAATTTACATTTTTTACTTAAAGACATTAAAAATCACTATGTCATGTACATCCACATTCTTATTGTTCCAGTTTACTTTTATGTGTTTTATGATTTATCTTTGCTGCAAAAAAATTAGTTTTATTATTAATTTTTGGCAAGACTAATACATATTATCAAAAAAATGCTCCATAAGAAAGGATTAGACTTTATGGACTAAAAGATAAATAAAGTACCCAAATAACATTTTTTTTAACAATATCAACTCTTTTGTAAGCCAAGAAACTAAATTGCAGCTATGATCTTATCAGAAAACAAAACCGATTCTGATTAGTGCTACTTTAAATCATATTTGTCTGAAATGGGAACAAACACTTATTCTATTTACTATCAAATAATAAACTTGGAACATTGAGAATTTAAATGTACACATTTTTCATGGTTTAAATTTTTTTGTGTGTGTGTGTGTGTGTTATTGCAATTTTGCTTCAGTGACGTAAGGCAGTGTGTATATGTTTCACATGTGTTATTACGTTGCTTTGATGAGTTGAGTTCATTTAAGCCAACATAATATTTGTTATATCAGGAGCAAGGCGGTTATCAGCAGATGATCATGGGTAATATTCCTGAGTGAGTTCATTGCCATTTTGTTGATAATTTATTGGTGTTGGATGGTGAAGGTTTAAAGTTCCTTTTTATTGAATATGGTCTTATTTTTGAGGTGTAAGGTTTGAATTTGCTCTTCCAAAGTTTTTTTGGAAAGTATATTCAAGGTGGTGGTGAATATGTGAAGGATACATTTTAAAACTGGATATCTTATTAAATATCTCCCAGTCTTTTGTAAATATTTCCTACATTTTATGTCTGACTTACCTCTGACTTACTTTTGTTATGAAATCTAATCATCTAAAATGATAATCTTTTCTAACAGGGTTCAACAAACGTCTTATAGATGATCTCCTTCTAGAGTCTTTAGAAGCCATGGGTCTTACACCATGTAAGGATGAATCATTATCTCCATTAAAGCGCCTTAAGACCAATATACAAATGTTACTGAATGGAACAATACCAAAAGAACAGATGGAGAAATTCCAGAAAGAAAATAAAACAACAGAGGAGCTGCTGGAACTGCTTACAAATGTTAAGAAGAATGAGTAAGAAATATATAAACATCATTGTTTTAATTGATAAGTTATATTTTATGTATCACTATCAAAATATTCTTTAATTACCAATATTTATTTTAACATATTTAAAAAAAACACAATCGGGAGTAGAGAAAACATCAATGTTCTTTAAAATAGGTTTCGATATGTTTTTACAGCTTTATGTTAATATTAAGTTAAACCCAGAATCACAATGTTGTTATTATAAGTTGTACTTTGGACACTTTGGTAATGTTTCAGAAAAATAAACAGAAAATTTGGAACCCATATAGTCACTGTTAATATGCCATTTAAGAATTAATATTATATTTTTCTTTAGGGCTATTTAGGTTGCAAATAATTTTTTTTTAATAACTTAATAGAGGTAAGTATAAATCATTCTGGGATTCTGTTCCAGCTATAATTTGAAGGGGCAATATGTTCAGAAGTAAGTGAATATGTATTGTTTTACACCTTCCATAAGGACCTATTTCTATGTAACACCTTGTGTGTGATGTGCCAGGGATTAGTGAAGTAAATTATCTATTTTTGACGTGACAACGTCTTATAAATTGGTTTGCCGGGTGACACTTCAAGAAACTGCGTTACGCTCCGCTCACGTTATGCGCTCACAATGAGAGCGAGTGAGAGGCACGCGGCATGGTTAGCCCGCCTAAGAGCGAGAGAGACAGACATAAAAAGTGAAAGGCACAAGTTGTCACGTAAAACTTTCGCCCGTATACCGACTTTACAGGCAACCAGTTTTTTTTATTTCATTTCTTTTTCCTGTTTGTCGTAACTCAATAGACGATCATATAATACTACTTTTAACTATTTACAAGTAAGTACATAACAGTTATTCAAATAATCTGCTTAGCTTCTTTCATTTTATTTATTATTCATAATGCTTTAAGCTATTTTGACTAGAAAAAATATTGTAAATTATTAATTACTAAAATTATATAGGTATGTTTGTGAAATTTCTTGTAGCAAAGATGACTTATACGTCTAGATACCGTGTCCGAAACAATATCAAACGGAGTGTTGCGAGCTATTTTCCTATCAATGTGTGTGTAAATCAGCTAATACGACTATCATTTTTACATCTGTGTGCGTAATTTCGGTGTTACCAAGCTTAAAGTGATTACCCTAAATTGTGGAGTTCTTACTTTTATTCGGTACTACAATTTATTTTCACTTTCGATGACCCCCTGTGGTGACACATTATTTTGAGATAGAACGTAAGCCTTTGATACAAAGGTAGCAATCTGTTGACCATGGCCATGTAATGCATGTTAAATCCTTAAAGTATCTTCCAAATATTATATACTTTAGTGCTAAAATATTGATGGGTGTACATAATAAAATACGTCCTTCTCTGCCATGGCATCCGTGCGCGTCGTATACGTTATTCATAGGTCCCGACATGTGACAACAGTCGTGTTTTGTTGACAAGATTTAAAATTTACATCATAGAAAGCTATTGCATCACACAGCCATTGAAATCGTTTTGTTCGCCAAATGTCAAGAAATAAAATAGTTGCTAACTATTTTTTAAGAACATCCACTGTTCTACCTCCTGAGCATGTGCAGCCAATGCGTTAAATACGGACAGTAAGTTAAATAATTAAGACAATAATTTAACACGGAGTGCATTCATTTTTAGTTAACAGATAGATGGAACGCGCGCGTAGAGAGCATAGAGCACATTCAATGCGTAAATATTAGAATTACTAAAATTCTTTTGCGATTGCGATATTGCTGATATTGTTAGAGCAGCCCGCAGGAATCAGATCACAATGCTATTGTTAAAATGTGTACAATTTTCCCTTCGGGAGTACAATCAGGGAGTTTAATTAATACTATCGAGTATTTTAATCTCAATTTACATAGGAAATATAAAGATTATATATAACATGTTATTTAAAAATTAATCAATAAAATTAAAAGATTGTAGTATAATATTTTATTAGTTATCCAAAAGAAAATCAAACAAAAACCAATCATTCTAAGTACATTATATTTGTTTTTCTTAAGATCTAATAAGTCTATCATTGTAAATGAATAACTTATGTTACTGATTGACGTCTCAGAATATTACACAAACAATGCAAATTATACTCGCCCTATAATTTTGCACACCCAATTGAGCGTGTGCGTACACCGTCTTGCTAATAAAGTACCTAGTATTAGGTAGAAATTTTATATAAAGAGTCCAACGCGTGACGTTAACGTCACAGTTCGTTGTAAAGAAAATATATTTTTTCAAATTATTTATGTATTTTAAAATACAATTTTAAAAAGAAATACATGATAAGTACTACTTTTTTATTGATATTTACTGTTATGTTTTTTTATTTAAACATTGCAGAAGTCCGGGGTAAAGGTTTATGTTCTATAGATACAATGTGTCACAGAGGTCATCAATACATGAATACTTTATTAACTTGAAATAGTGTAATGTTTTAAGTGACGTTAGGTGAAATATATGTATTGTCGTTTCAGTATTCGCCTTACTAAACTTAGGATGGAAAATGAACGTACCTACAGACATGGCAACACAAACAGAAAAACATTTGTTGTTTGTTTTGCGAATAATTATTTTGAAAACTTAGTTTATAACTCAAATATAGCAAGCAGATTAGTGTAATAACTTATGAAAAGTGATTTTATATCATCAACGTTTTGTTTTGTCAATAGTTTAGCACGATTTTTTTGCACAAATTGTCATTTTTATTACTTTACGCGGGAGCACAGTTCGCGTCGACGCACAGATTACTTATGATGTAGTGTGACGGCAAGTACCTGAAAATTCAGGTACTCGGATCGGCTCGTTTTGTGTGCGCGAACACGGTATCTAGACGTATAAGTCATTTTTGTCTTCTAGATTACACCGAACACTTGATGCATATAAAACTGCACTTAGAAGCCTGAAAGGGACCTTCAGAGTCGTACAAATGTCGCCACGCTTGGGATTTTGCTCCACATGCGTGAATTTCATTCTAATCTGAGAGGGCGCTAGTCGATCAAATTTATCTACTTACTTGCACGGGATTTGCTCCTCCTGCGGTTGCCTGAATGATTTCTTTTTTTTTTCCTCAGTTATCACTTACATAATTTATGATACAATAACTTACCGAAAATATTTGTATAAACAAATCACTCCTTGCCGCGCTATCTAAAGTGAAGCGCCTAGTGTGCGTATGAAACGCAGCATAATAAAAGCATGTATAAAAAAGATCAATGCAGGCGCTGCGCATGTAAGGCAAAACCGTCAAATCAGCAAGACTAAATAGCCTTAAGATGAACTGCCTCATGCAGTAGCTATCTTACTTTTTAACCCAAAATGGCGAGCACTATTAAACCGGTGGAGAAATAGGTGTTTATACTTGCCCAAGTAGGTGTACCTAGTTCCTAAACTATTTATTTTTCACTTAACGTTACATTTATTTAAGAAAAATACTGGATGAAGTTGATAAAAAAATTATATCAAAGATTGAATATGAGTAGCACTAAATACATGTTAAAGTTTCAAATTAATGGTATTGCCTCAAATATTAATAATATTAATAATATAATTTAAATAATATTATATTATATTAATAATATTGCCTCAAACTTATTTATCACACAAAGTGCTATGATGAATCATGTCGAAAGCACATAATTTGATTTATTGTTGAATTATTGTTGTTTTTTATTTTTAATAATTTAAAATTTTAGATTTTTTTTATAATTTCGCGAATTTAGTGACTGTATTCGTTTTATGCATGAAAAATTCCAATCCTGTGCTACTAAATCTTCCATATCAATAGGTCGGCTTTTAGTATCAATTTAATTAATAAACAAAATAAAATATATTCGTGTAAGTTTGTTTTTTTGGTATTGCTTTACGTCACTGCTGAGCAACCAATTAAACTAATTTTTGATACTGATTGTGGAGTTTACAGAGAAATCCCTCGCTGATAACCGTATTTAGAGCGAACGGAGCTGCAAGCAAAAGATAGTAAAAAAATATAGGAAAAGATATACTTAGTATTTTATAAGACGTGTCCGTTTACGTTTTTAAATAAGGCAAAAGCGGTTACTATAATCACAGTGTAAGGATTAGATACAGTGGTCCGACGTAAGGCGTCTAAACAGGTTGATCCTGCGGTAAGTGTGGGGCAGCGAGAAACCTCAACTAGCCTCAGTATTATGGGGACGTCCCAATAACCGCACAGTTACCCTGTCTAAATGCATTTCGTCGGACCTCTGTACCTAATTCTTACTCTGTGATGTAGTGGTGGTGAGAAAGAGAAATCACTTGCTAAGACAATTAGGAAAAAAAAAACATACAAAAAGCTGCAGAGGGGACTGAGTGGTGCCTAATGTACAAGTAGTTAAATATGTGTGCGTAATTTATGTGTCACCTGTAAGGAATTTAACCAATATTTCGTAATTGTCTATACTTAGGTATATGTAGGTATTGATATTTAGGCGATATTTATTTCTTTCATATGACTTGCCATTTTATTAAAGTGATTAAGTCCAAAGACCGTAGTTAATCTTAAATTGCATTTTATTTGTTATTTATTTTAGTAAGTAAGATGATTAAGTATTGTTTTAAAGATTCACGGTTAATATCACTATTAAACATAATGTTTTACTGGGTTCTTACTGTGATTAGCCGAGGAAATGGTGCTGTTGCAAGCACCATGATCGCGGGATGACTGGCGTACTTACGAGTTTGTACAAAGTCTATGGGCAAACATATCTATCTACCCTCTGTTTTTTCGTTTTGTTACGGAGCTACTAGAACCCGCTCGAAAGTCACCACGACAGTATATAACCTGTACCTTTGCTAATTCCTTCGGGAGGTGCTCATCATCACACAAGTCAGATGCTCGACCGGTAAGGGAGCTTACTACTGCATCAAGATGACGGGAGTGGTGTGAAGTCGCATGAAGGTACCGATCAGTGTGAGTTGGCTCTCTGTAAACTGTATGGGCTAAGAGTCCCATCTACTTGGACCGATATTTTTATATTCAGAAACGCCAACGATCTTTCTTGTTCTCTTTCTACCGTAAACCGCATATTACTGTGTATGCCATTGAGATAATCTAAACACATCTTTATCTCTTGTTAGAGGGTAGAAGCCTTTGTTATGCAAAATAAATCAGCCTCGTACGTCTTCCAAATTTAAGTGGGACTTGCGGTGTGGACATGACTCGCTCTTCGAAATCCACAAATTCGCTACTACGGGAGTTACAGGGCTACCCATGGCAACGCCGTCAATCTGAAGGTAAAAATCACCGCTGTATATGAAGTAACTGAAGGATAGACAGTGTCAGAGAAGTTTAATATATTCCATCGAGATGTTGTTATTTGCAGCTTACTTGTAACTATTTCTAAAAATTCTGACACTGGGACATTCGTTAATAAGGCCTTCACGTCAAAGCTGTCAAGACCTCGTCGTCCTTAACTCTAATCTGATGTAACATACTAGTGAAATGGCGAGAATCCTCAACATATGACGACGTGTGACCACTTCTTATGAACTTTCGGTTAACTGTATATTTTGGGAGTCTAATCACGATAAGAACCCCGTAAAACAATTTAATAGTAAGATTATTATTTAATTTTAGCATTCCTTTATCTGATATTGAGCGAATGATTGTGCCATTTATTTGTTGTTTTCGATTTTTAAAAAGAATACGATATTGAAATATATATGAACTTGGTTTGATGTAGATATTATTTTCTGAGTGCCAAACCACTAAGTTCTCTATAGGGCTAAAAAATCTCGAGGAACAGGCTTTAAATTTTGTGCTAATAACAACCAGCCTAACATATTTCCAGTGCCATCTTATATTTTTAATTAATAATGGTTCAGTTTATACAATAGAATATAGTTGTTTCCAAAAGTAAAATACTTGTATGATATAATTTTTGTGTGCAAATGCTGCGTATATCTATAGATTTAATGTTTGTATATGTTATATTTTAGAAGAATATGCGATATATTCAATAATATCTGCTAATATATTTAGTTATGGGACTTATTTATAGCTAGAAAACTTAAATGTAATCCTTTCTTTTTCACATCAGTTTCCAGATTTAAAAACTAAAATGAGTTGTAGATGCTACTATTCTGGCAGGTGAAATTAGCAATATATAGCATACATTTTTTACTCGATTGCATGTCATAATTTAGCTCAAAAAGCTATCGTTTTAAACTTCCTACATATATTACTTTTGCATTAATTGCCAGGGAGATTAAGGAGACAATTTCCCCAATACTACGAAAAATTTATAACAAAATGCCAAACTTTAGACGATGCTACTGTTCATTGCACGCAAAACAAAAAAAAAATATTTTTACACTCCACAGATTATGATTAAATAAGTCAGCTTAGAGTATACATAAGCAAGCTATGTATACTCTAAGGAAGGCAGCATCATTTACCATAATCTCACCAGTGTAGTTTTATCAAGCACCTGTAAGTCAGATTTTGCTTACCGGTAAAATTTCGTGGCAGATCCTTTAAGCAGCGTACATATCGATTAAAGCTTTTCATATCGATGAGCGCAGCATACCAGTAAACATTCTCCCGTTCTCTGATCTGCGACTTTAGAGAGTTGCAGTCGTGCAAGCACTCTCTAAGACTTGCACACATAGCCGCGGGCGCTTTTACGAGCTCACATGCGTAAGTTTTGGTTCTTGTCGCGTATTCTTTTCATTTGCATTTATGGCGAAGGTTATCAGTTTGTTATTACGTTTAATCTTGTTTAGCAATTGCAGCTATGTGGAAAATGTTTGTTTTATTTGGCCGTTAAAGAAACAGCCTAATTTTAAATCGTCAAATGTTGGTGCAGAGATTTTTTTCAAAGTGTATCCTAGCTTCCGAAGATAAATTCTTCTTATTAATATTTTTTGTATACTAACTAGTTGTAAATACAATCGACTGACGTACTTGAGATGAACAGTGCCTATCATATCGGAGATGGTGGAAACCTTAAACCTTTGATTTATTTAGCTGTTAAGTAAATTATAATTTATTTTGTAAGAGTAATGTAGTTGAATTGTATTTTATCACTGTTAACTGAATGGTAAATAATGATACACACATTTCTAAAGGTAAGGTTGGTTAAATAAAACTGATTTTGAAAACTGATGTCAACAAAACGGTAAAATATGTCTTAGTTTTTTGCTGACACTTAGGTAATGTTTAATTTAGAATTCCAACTCCTAAACTTTTCAAACTGTCTATAAAATGTCGGGAAAAGATGTAGGTGAAATTGGCCGGTCTATGGGAAAGGTTGAAGAACTGTCTTTTAGTATTTAACGGTTTATAACTTAAACATATAAATAAAGGATCACATAATAGCATAGACTAATTTTATCATACATATTATTATATATCGTTCATCTGTATGTACCATTGTTGGTAGTTTCTTTTCTCTTTGGGCTTGACCCTTTAGCTATTTATTCTCTGTTAATATTGCTTAAACAATATTAATTCGAATAGATATTTTTTTAAATTGGTACCTACATGTATTTTAATTAGTAAGCATATATTGTATGTACGTAAATATTTGTTTTGGTATTTTTTATTTGGAAGAGGGTGTTTTTGTTATAGAAGAACTGTTGTTTGTTTTAAAAATCAGTATGACAACTACCAAAGAATAATCAGTTCATTGTTATAGCAATAAATTTAATTTGTTTACAAGTATTTAGGTGGAATAATTGTATTGGCATTATAGTACCAAAGAAAAATATAAAGATAACATTATATACCTATTTTTTTTTCTTTTTCCATAACTACCTTCTACGACGTAAGGTGTCAGTACTATTCACAGACAAGACAGGTTTTCGTGAATGAAGTGAGTTTTTATGGTTTGAAAACCCAAAGACTGTAATATTTAAAAATACAAAAAATTTATAAGAGACCAGCAAAACAAGATGAAACAGTTAAACAATTATTGGCTGTTTCGGCAGTGTACTGATAGTCTTCTAAGATTTAAAAGACATGCTCTAGCTCCCCCCTGTCTTTCCCCCCTCCGCAGTGGCATGACTCTTGATTAATGGTCATGTAACAGGATGGGCATTAAAACATCTTTTTAAAGCCAACGCAGCACTCAATATATCGCCGAACTTATACGCTATCGATGCAGATAATTTAGGAGGTCCCAGGTTTCGATGGAGTCAAATGTTTTTTTCGTAGTCCACAAACGCCATACACAATCTATATCCTTACGGTCTGTTGGTTCCACTAGTGGGTTTTTACGTACTCGTGGTTCCACTTCTCAATGCCGCTATGGAGCTATAAGGATTTGTGAATACTGTTAGTTCCACTATTGTAAAGATAGGATTAAACCAGTTCCGCCCTTCGGCCATTATAAAATGTATCTTATTCTTAGTCACAGCATTGGAACTCCGCCAGTTCCACCTTCTGTGGGAACTCTTCTTGTAGAACGATTTCATGAGAAAGTGACCAGCCTTGGTGGTGTTATATGGAGGGCCTTGTTAATATCTTCATATTTGGCTTCTTCATTACAGTAAGACGAAAAAAAACACAGCAGGTATAGGTGTGTTAGTTTATGTAGGTATAGGTATTGGTTCCTAAAACTAGGCCGTACGTAGGCCCTAAGGAAAATTACAATGACTTACCGGTTGGCGTCAGTTGTTTTGTATAACGTTTTGTGTAAAATGTGGCGTAGTGTGTCTGTGAATTTGAATGTTTTGTGTTTCTCTGTGTCACTGTCTTTTATCCACCTAATATAAAATTAGCTCAAAAAAACGTACGCAGCCGCGACTTGTTAAAGATTATGAGAAACTGGCGCGCACGCGCACACAGTAAGTAAAGAATGAATGCCTAGCTCGACCGATCCGAAAACAAACTAGATGATTAATTCTTTCCCGAACAGGTATGTTAGGTTATGTAGCCCTGTCTTTCGAGTTTTGCAAGGTGATGTTCCAACCTCATCGTGTGTCCAAACGTAAACGTTTTTCGGAACTCTGGGACTCCTAGCACCCTCTACCCTACTGAAATTTCGATTGCTACCGTAGCCGGGAACAGTGTAACTGCCGGGAACTCAGGGCCGTTTTTGTGCTCTCACCATTTTGCTCATACTCACCACGCTGGGCAAACGGGTTGGTAGATAATTCAGAGGATTGCAGGATGTTGCTGCTGCCCCATATCAGTCCTTGTTTAGAATGTACCCGTTTTCCTTTTTGTTGCCTTTTACGACATCCCGGGAAGACTGGGAATGGTCCAATTCTGCTCTGCCGGAAACCACATGACATGATCTACGCCTTTTAAATATTTCAAGTCGAAAGGTCCAATAGAGCGGAATAAAGGCCCCAAATTTTTTTATTGGACAAAGCCACACGCCAAGATTCAAGACCGATAGGCAGCGGTATTGTGTTTTTATCAGAACTGGAGATTTTAACACAGAGTTAGAAGTTCTTCGTCTGATACATACACATCTTCGCAGAAGTATACCGGAATATTGTATATTTTGGAAGTCAGTATCTACGAAATAAAGATGGCTCTCAAACAGCTTAAAAGTATTAAGGCACTGGATAATAACGGTATTACAATTACGCTAATACAAAAAGTCCCCTGAACCTATTAAATACCATCATTAACGAAGGACCACAGGAAACGCGTAAAGCAGGAGCGTGGTAGTGCTTTTTGTCAAGAATGGCTATACAGGATGTCCATTGAGAGAGTTTTGGTGTCAATGGCGGTTGCGTAGTTGAGGGAGTGCGGAGTGAACGTGATCGACGCATCGTATGTGCGGATTGCCAAACCAAGATGGAGCGCTTAAATGGACCGCATCGTACTTTTTATTCATAAATTTGACGAGTGGGAAATCGTATACCGAAGACAGGTTCAAGTCGTGTAGGTATCTCTAGCTAGTACCTATATATTTTGCAAACGTTCTGTTCTCACTACAATTGTTGTTGCAAAATAGGATGTGCTGACTGTTAATTTGAGCACTTTTTCCTAGAAATTGGTATCTTGGTTTGAAGACCTAATCTGAGCCTCTAGGTCCCCCGATATCACGCCATGTGATTTTTATCTATATACAATGAGTTTAACTGAGCCCCACGTTGGGCTTGAATGTGAATCGGACAAAAGTGTTAGAGAAAACTTGTTCTCTCCCAATCCCTAAAGTCTGTAGTCCTCATTTCTTCCTAAGTTATTAACCGTAAAAACGAGAGGTCAGTAAACAAAGCTTTCTGGCGCCATTTTTATTGTATACCTCCTCCTCTTTATTGTTGGTATTCGCTCTGTTGAGTACACCAAGTTTTTTGGACGCCAGCTTCTTGCAAATGTTCTCGGAACTGAACATCGCTGGAGATTTCAACACCAAGAATACTAATGCTCTTGGAGATTGTGAGGGGTGTTTTCTGGAATTGTGAAACCTTAGCGCATTGTCTTGCAAATGTTCTCGGAACTGAATATCGCTGGAGATTTCAACACCAAGAATACTAATGCTCTTGGAGATGGTGAGGGGTGTTTTCTGGAATTGTGAAACCTTAGTGCCCCATGCATCCATTTTCTTAGCGGTAAATACGCAGACTTTTGTCTTCGTAGGGATGAATCGGACCAAGTTTTCCCGTCCCTAAACAGAGACCGTGGACAGAGTGGCCTTGATTTGAAACAAAAGTTCTCCGCGCTTTTCCTTCACAATGGAGCGAGGGATGTTAGCACGGCCCATGTAATAAGCGTCTCCATAGTACTGTCATGTGCACAGCAATGTATGCTGTTGATGTCCAACATGTCATTATTTGTCATATTATCATATCGTATCATATTTCTATGTCATATGCAGAAGAATCAGCGTAGGAGACAGCACAGAGCCTTGTGGGGCACCAGCATAAAAGTCCATGCTATCAGGGCAACTACCGTCAATACCGGGTCGTATGAGTCTCCCGGACAAAAAGCTAGCCATTTGCACAAACCCTCGGGCACTCCGTAAGATGGAAACTTCGATAGAAGAACCCGGTGCTAGACCCGATCGAATGCCTTCGCTATATCCAGGCTTCATGCCACTGATTCTTAATGGCTAGAGCCCATCGGTGTGTACAAAATATGGTTATTTTTGTCACATGTAACAAATAAATCGAAACCTATGGGATACTTCCCGTTTACCTAGAATCATGCGATTCATTGTAAAAAATCCAAGAACTGATAATTAATTAAAACATTAAAAAATTAATTGATCTCATGATGGAACAACAATGTACATATGATAAGTTTGTACCGAACCCTCGGTGCGCGAGCCACACTTGCACTTGGCCGGTTTTTTTTATGCTATTGGTAGAGAACATTGTTTTAAAAGCGACTATTATCATAAACGCGTCACGGTCGATGAAATTGTGATTCAACGCAACAGACGAATACTAAACTCCATTACTAAAATGCAAAAATTGCAAATTAATATGTGATTTACTACAAATAATAATGTTTTGACAGTGCGCGTCACAACTTTGACGTGTGTGCAGGAATTGTATAACGTTTAAGCGAGAAATTTATATCTATCCCTATCACACAAAATATTTGTTCATCTTCAAAGGATTCAAAGTCTAACTGGTGTATTTTAGCGTGTGATCCTCTGTAAAAATCGTTTAGTTAGGTAGTTCTAACTTCGAGTAAGAGGTATGGACCATTCTCATTTTTGCATATTTTTTTGTGCATTTGTATCAAAAAATGAAGCACTGGTATTATTTCTAGAATCTCAATCTATAATTCATGGAAGTACTTTATATTAATAAGATTTATATTAAAACTTACACAATATAAGTATTTATAAAAAACATAGTTAAGAAAGTAACAAAAACGTCACCTCCATGTCGTGTGCAAAATCAATTTACGCTAAACAAACTAAAATTAGATAAATTTATGAATAGTAAATAAATTAATTCATATTATTTTACGATAAAACATAGAATATACTTTCTAAAAAACACCAAATATTTAAAACACAAAAAAGTAATGGATTCTAAATATTTCATAAGTTTTGTGCATGGTAGCAATTGTCACCTCCATGGATAAACTTATTGAACGCAGCCATAATCCTTTAATCCAGTGAACCATAGTTTCTGAACGAATACAAACAACATACATAGCACCATCTTGAATTTTTTTGACAGTTTGTCATTTCTCGGATAATCATTTTGAAGTAAAGACCTTTATGGTCAGTTTTTTAATAAATTAGCATGCTATTTGTGTCACTTTTGTGTATTATGTATTTAAAACTATCTAATTAAGGTCTTTCAGATATCGTAAAATAATGGATCATTAAAGCCGTTTTCTTGTTATTTTATCGTTTTTATTAATTCGTATTATAGGTTATGAAAAAACGGTTTCTTAGCTAAAAATGTCACCTCCATGGATGTCACCAACGTGGATTACAGCTTTCCACGGAGGTGACAATATTATGATCGCTCTTAGTAATTTAAAAATATCAATCTGATTTATTACTAATTTGTAAATGTTCTTGACCCAAGGTAATTATGGCACCCACCAAAAAAAATCTGGAAGAGATCAGCCGCAGGAAAAAAGAATGCGAGAGGTGACGTCGGGAAAAAATAAAATCCAATCCACAATTATACGAGCAGGCTAAATCTAAAGAAAGGGTTATAGAAAGCGAAAAGAAGAAAAGAAAATCATAAGTATTGACCAAATTTAAGAAAGAAAACAGAGAAAAGAATGGCGTAAGAGGCAAATTGCAGAGAAAGTAGAAAATGCAAGGAAAGATTTTTATTCCGTCTACGTGATGATTCACCGCCTACAAGCGACAATGAACCATTTTCAGTTAGGCATTCTCCAACTGTTTCAAGCGGTAATTCTTCTCCTATCTTAAGGAAACAATCTCGTTTTCCCTCAAGGCGTCTGTCGTTATCTAACCGAGACTCGTCTCCATCTATATTGGAAAATTACTCGACTGGGATACTTGATTCACCAAGTGTTTGTAGTAATACATCGTACCAAAAGAAGACTGGATTAAAGACAGCAAAAAATAATAGATATCTTTTCAATAAGAAACTGAAACCACAAGAAAAGTTGATTACCACTCTGAAAAAAAAGCTTAACGCTTTGTAACGGAACGACCGTTTCCGGTGGTCCGTCTCCGGTAAAGGACCGGATGATGTAGGAAACGATAGAAGTTTCTGGACATTCGCTCTTAGATCCATTACCACTGTGGTAATTTAAATTTAGAGATCAAAGAATCTCTAGATGTTTGACATCGGTAAGTCAAAAACAGATTACTTTACGTTCTGCTTGACGTAGTTGTAAAAATTCTACTACTAATTATTTTTACGGATAGTAAACTGTGCGATCTTCTTCTAAACTGCAAATTAATTGCATATCCACTTCTCTTCTATAAATGAAAACCGTCTTCGTACGGTTCTTAGTTTATATATACAACGTATATATATTACTCTACTACGGCTCTACGCCGTAACTGAGGTCCGCGAGAAGACTTCTCTGTGGGCTGGTGCACGTTTGTCTTCTAACGACGGCGCACCGCAGCTGCTTTGCTGTCCTTATACTGTGGGAGGCCGGAGTCTACTGAACTCCAAATCCTCGGCCTGTCCGGAGTCTCCTTGACTCCAAAACTTCGGCCTGTGCATTAGTGGTGCTATCTGAAACATCGCTACACACCAAGGCTACGGGGCGACCTGCTCTACGCCGAAGCTACTGGCGAGCTACGTCCACGTGCGGCCTTACCTTGTGCCTGCCACGGGCGGCATATTCACTACTCACCACACGCTGTTAGGCCACGTAACATCAGTCCCATCCGCGTCTTCTTTCTACGGCGGTGCTGACCTGAGGGGTGCCCACAGCGACCAAGACATCAAATCGGGCTCTAGGCCGAAGAGACCTGAGTGTACTAGTTCCCTAATAAAAGCTTTTAAAAACTACACTTAAAATCTGTGTAGGCAGGCTTGCGTTTGGCTATCTTTCTATTTATTTAGGTAGTCCTTTATGATTGTGAATTAGGTAGCTGTGATCTAGATATTTAAGTGTTACGAATCACCCTATGTGATTAGGATTTTGTGCATTAAAAGCTGTTACTATATAATGAAAGAGTATACTAATATAACCTGCCTTACCCTTGAAAAGTGTTTCTTTACTCGCCTTTGAACTCCCTCTATCTTTTCTCCTCCTACTGAGCACCTAGCCGGTGCATTCGGTAACAGGGCACTACTGCTTTAACCTGTCCTGTTATAGTGGCGCCCTTTCACGTGGGTTTTAGAGGTATTCTACTTTCTTTAAAGTAAAGAGATTTTTCAAGGCAAGGTTCAGAGATTTTAGGGTGTCTAATCCTTATTTTTTTCAGCTTCTTATGAAATTGTATTTTAGCATAGCGGTATACTCATTAATTGTATATCTAACCCTAGGTAAGGTGTTAATAATTTCTATAGAACGTGTCGGTGGTAAGCCGAGTACCATATACTAGGTTACTAACGTCTTTTGCTTATTATTTCATTGTATTTAACTGATTAATACTACTAAATCTAACCTATCTGATATCTTTGTGTAACAGAGGCATTCCAGATGGCAGGCGATTTAATTAGGTTTCTGCCTAAAAAGGCTCTACAGTATGAGTTGCTACTCAGAGGTGTAGAACCTGCTTCTAAAATCGATCTGATGCGCGATCAGTACGAAAAACTACCTTCTACTACTGTTGTTTCTGATCTAAGCCCATTGGAATGTGGCGAAGATATCGATCAGATATCTAAATTGCTTAAAATCTGGAAAGCCAAAGTTGATTTAACAATTTCTAGTGGAATTGTATCTAAAGCTGATCTTGAAGCTATTTTTCAGCACTTAATGCTTAGATTTTCTAGGATCAATATTGACGAGGATGAAGATGAATCTCTTATAGATAAGTTTTCAGACCTTTCGTCAGACTATACAAAGATTTCTCAAAGTTATTTGAATTTTTGCAAGGGCATTGTCGAAAATGTTGATCCTAAGCCTTGTATTTCTTCTCCTACTAATACTGAAAAAATAGTTGTAATTGAACGCTCTCCTCTTCTAGATTTTAAAAAGTTCAAATACGATGGTCAATCTTGTCCAATTGAATTCTTAAGAAACGTTACTGAAATGGCTTCATTTAAGTCTGTTTCGGATGACAAATTGTATTCACTTTTGTTTGAAATGTTGAGCGGTCCAGCACTCGAATGGTTCCGTAACAAAAAAAAATGTATTAATAAATTGGAATTTATTCAAAACCGATTTTATTAAGGTTTTTGAGGTTCCTGATGCTGACTATTTATTAAGGAAAAAAATTGAGGCCAGAAAACAAAAATCTAATGAAAAGGCCATAATTTTTATTACTGAGGTGCAAACTCTTTGCAGAAAACTTAGGTCCCCAATGTCGGAATCAGAGATTGTTTCTATTTTGCGCAGAAACTTAATCCCTAATTTTGCAATACAGTTGCGACAATCGGACGTTGTTTCAATTGATTCCTTGTTTGAAGCTTGTAAATGGTTAGAAACGTCTATGGCGATGAATACTTCTATTCCTAGCACTAGCTCTCTTAATACTTCTAATAATAATATTCTTTCTACTTCTATAGAAAACAAGGTTAGTCTTGTACAGTCTACTCCTAAAACTGACAAGAGAAACCTATGTTTTAGATGTAACTCTGAATCGCACACTACGTTACAATGTAACTCTCGTGACATTGTATGTTTCGGCTGTGGCCGTAGAGACGTACGTGTGATCGATTGTCCTAATTGCTCTCCTACTTCGACAATTAGTGCATCTAGACCTGCTCGAAAGTACAACCATTTTAAACCACAAACTGGTAGAAAAAAGGTCACTTTTACAAAAGGTTCAAATCCAAAAAAAATTGTAAGAGAGAACCCTACCTCTAATACTGCGAGTGGGATGCATGACTTAAAACGGTAAAAATCTTTTTGAAATCGTACAAAGTCGATTCGGTTCTCTTTAAAGAAAATGATGTTGTACGTCCTTATGTAAATATCTCTGTACATAATCTTACTTTATGTGGTTTGTTAGATAGCGGTAGCGCAATCTCTATTTTAGGTAATAATTCACATCTCGTACTCTGCGAGAATGGGTTAAGTGTAAATCGTTGCGATATCATTCAGTGTTCCGTAGCAAACGAAACAAAAATGTCTTCTATCGGATCGATTGAATTACCTGTCGAATTCAATGGAATTCGAAAGCTTTTAACTTTCTACGTTATACCAGAAGTTAAACAGTCTCTACTACTTGGTGTTGACTTCTGGAAAGCTTTTCAAATTATGCCTTCTTGCATAAACTCTAACTTGGTACAGTTGGATACTAAACGTCCTTTTGTAGCGAGTGTATCTCCTGATGCGAAAGGTTCCGATACTAAACGTCCTTTTGTAGCGAGTGTATCTCCTTATACGAAGGGTTCCGACAATGTAATACCTGACTTCTTGTCTCGTGCTAACATGGTGAATGCAATCACTTATAACAGTCTTCTGATGCCTGGTATAATGCTCTTAAGGCTAATATTCAAGCTAACCCTAGTGCATATCCTCAATACCTAATAAGGGATAGCAAATTGTATAAACATTGTCGCACTAACTCTATTTTGTGCTCTGAATATGACTGGAAAGAAGTCATACCAAACGAAGTGAGAGAACAAGTGATTTCTGAAAATCACTCTCCTCCTACTTGTGCTCATTTTGGGATACAAAAAACTTACCAAAGAATACGCCTACGTTATTTTTGGAATGGAATGTACCCTGACGTTGCTAAGTTTATAGCAAAATGTAATGTTTGTCTTGCTTACAAACATCAAAACTCTAAAACTATTGGTTTAATGGGTAAACAATGTTGTAGACCATTTCAGTGTATTACAACTGATTTAATAGGCCCATTGCCTTTATCTCGAAAGCTTAATCGGTATATTTTGGTAGTGATGTGTCATTTCTCTAAATACACTCTCCTATTTCCTATTAAAAAGGCAACTTCTTCTGTCTTAAATCATGTCATGGAAAACTTAGTTTTTCTAGTGTATGGTGTACCTGAAACGGTTATCATGGATAACGGTCCCCAGTACGCTAGTACTGAGTTCGTGGACATGCTTACAAGGTACAATGTTCCGAAAATTCACTTTACTACTCCTTATACTCCTCAAGTGAATACTACTGAACGGACAAATAAGACCATTGGTACGGCAGTCGCATGTTTCGTGGAGGAAGACCATAGAACATGGGATGTGAATATGCACAAGATTCAGTTCGCTATTAACTCATCTGTAAATGAGGTTACTAAATACACTCCGGCGTTCTTGGTGTTCGGAAGAGAGCTGGTATCTTGTGGCTCTATCTATAAAAACAACGAAAATTCTGACGAAGTCATTATGTCTCCTAGGGACGAGTTCGCAGATAACGTTGGTTTTCTTTCCCCTATCTTCGACGAGGTGCAGGAAAGGTTGTGGAACGCCCACGAGCGTAATGATGCTTATTACAACTTACGTCGTAGAGACATGTCATTCAACGTCGGTGACTATGTCTGGAAAAGGTGTTACAACCAAAGTGTTGGACATAAATTCCATTCGGCTAAGTTGGCTAAAAAGTTTTCTCGTTGCAAAGTAGTAAATAAAATATCTCCTCTAATTTACGAACTGGTCGATGAGAATAACAAAAACATTGGCCGCTGGCATATAAAAGATTTTAAGTGCATTGGTAATTAATCTTAATTACCGGCATTAGTCATTTATATGGTTATTTGTAAAATAGTATTGTTTTACTTGTACAAAGTTCATATTAGGTTAGGAAAACGTAGTTATTCATCACATTTATTTTCTGAATACAAAGCGTTACTAATGGAGCAAAATATTTTTTTATGAGAAGACGTGTTCACGTAAAGTGAAAATGATTCGCTCTTGACCTTTGGTTTGTTTGTAAACAATGGTCAGCTGTCAGATTGACAACTGTCAAGTCTGATTTTCTTCTTCAGCGACTCGTAAGCTGTAATAAGGTTGACTGTCCTGTCAACCATTTTACCTATCTATGGTAGAATGTTCATTGACATAAGATACTACTACTCTATAATGCTTATGTCAAATATGAACGTAATCTGCAATCTGAAGTTTTGAACTTTAGAACAACTAATTCTACTTGTTGTTAATACAGAGGCTACTCGTAACTCTGTCGGTAAATATTTAAATAGTGTCTTTGAAACTTAACAAAGAGACTAATTATAAATTAAATATTTTGGGTTCACTTGGTGGACTGGCGATTGTAGCTCAGCACCAACGTACGTAAGGGTCTGAAAGTTTATGATGAGACTTTCAGACAATTTAAAAGCGAACTTTGAAAGGATTTGAATGTTGCTGTTTGTTTGAATGAAAGTGAGTAATACCAGAAGTTGTACATACTCATCAGCCATCTCTTATCATTGAAGAAAAGTGTCTTAAGGAGAAAATTTTCAACGAGACTTGGTCTCATGGACAATTTTTGAAACACGGGAGGGGACACTGTAACGGAACGACCGTTTCCGGTGGTCCGTCTCCGGTAAAGGACCGGATGATGTAGGAAACGATAGAAGTTTCTGGACATTCGCTCTTAGGTCCATTACCACTGTGGTAATTTAAATTTAGAGATCAAAGAATCTCTAGATGTTTGACATCGGTAAGTCAAAAACAGATTACTTTACGTTCTGCTTGACGTAGTTGTAAAAATTCTACTACTAATTATTTTTACGGATAGTTAACTGTGCGATCTTCTTCTAAACTGCAAATTAATTGCATATCCACTTCTCTTCTATAAATGAAAACCGTCTTCGTACGGTTCTTAGTTTATATATACAACGTATATATATTACTCTACTACGGCTCTACGCCGTAACTGAGGTCCGCGAGAAGACTTCTCTGTGGGCTGGTGCACGTTTGTCTTCTAACGACGGTGCACCGCAGCTGCTTTGCTGTCCTTATACTGTGGGAGGCCGGAGTCTACTGAACTCCAAATCCTCGGCCTGTCCGGAGTCTCCTTGACTCCAAAACTTCGGCCTGTGCAGTAGTGGTGCTATCTGAAACATCGCTACACACCAAGGCTACGGGGCGACCTGCTCTACGCCGAAGCTACTGGCGAGCTACGTCCACGTGCGGCCTTACCTTGTGCCTGCCACGGGCGGCATATTCACTACTCACCACACGCTGTTAGGCCACGTAACATCAGTCTCATCCGCGTCTTCTTTCTACGGCGGTGCTGACCTGAGGGGTGCCCACAGCGAGCAAGACATCAAATCGGGCTCTAGGCCGAAGAGAACTGAGTGTACTAGTTCCCTAATAAAAGCTTTTAAAAACTACACTTAAAATCTGTGTAGGCAGGCTTGCGTTTGGCTATCTTTCTATTTATTTAGGTAGTCCTTTATGATTGTGAATTAGGTAGCTGTGATCTAGATATTTAAGTGTTACGAATCACCCTATGTGATTAGGATTTTGTGCATTAAAAGCTGTTCTGTTATAGCTTTACGAATGAAAGTCAGCAGAGAAAAGGTATCAACAATCTATGTGTTCATCATGAGAACATGAATTTCATTGTCGAAAAATTACATCTATTGCGTATATTACAAAACTGCTCAATAGATGAAGTTGCTAAAAGTGTCGTCTGTAATGTAAAGTTGGGCCAATGTGTATTAAGACAGTGTAATATATGTAAAGACAGAGTCCCTACGATAAATACTTTTATTGATTCACCAACATACTACAAAAAATGGGTCGTAAAAAAAGAGCCAAGGATCATAAACGGAATTGAAAAATTGGTTACAAGAACTGTTAAAGATACGATACAAATTACTAAAGTAGATTTGGTGAAACTTTTGATAGAACAGATAACAAATTATTACAAATCAATATCAATACATCAACAAATTGAAGTAGAATTTGGAGGGAGGAGAGATACTGCTTCACATGGACTTTTCAGAAAACTACCAGACAAAATATTCACAGGAAATTCAATCCGTACATTTCGGAGCTTCACGCCAGCACCTGACATTACATACCGTAGTTGCATATTACCGAGATTTAACAAGTGATCAAGTTGTTAATCGTTCTTTTTGTGTGTGTGCTGTGTACGCTCACATTTTACCCGTTCTATATGAAATACACAAAAGATCACCAATACAAAGTCTGCATTTCCTCAGCGACGCTCCGGCCACACAATATCGCAACAAGTGTATGATTTACATTTTTAACAACCTCTTACCAAAAGTTTTCAATTTGCAAAAAGCTGAATGGTCCTATTCAGCCCCTGGTCATGGTAAAGGAGTGCCGGATGGAGTAGGCGGCTATACTAAAAAAACTGCCGACAGACTTGTATCCCAAGGTAAAGATATTACAGATATACAGACTTTATTCCAGATGCTTTGTTCACAGGAATCGAACATAACATACATGTTGGTACACTATAGTGATATTGTACAAATTGACTGTATCGTTCCCAAAAATTTGAAACCAATTCGAGGCACAATGAATACCTATTAAGTCTCCTAGACAAAAGAGGAAGACAATTCCATATTTTTAAGACGACTTAGCTGTGCAAAATGTGATAAAGTTTGTTCTCATTATGGAATAGGAAAGTATACTTATGCAAGGAGTGTCATCGAAGAAGAATATCTTCCTGGCTCTAGTCATGACATCCCCCATGGTGTGCCAGAAAATTCTGTCATAGTAACTGAAGAACCCAACACATCTGAGAGACCTATAACAGCTGGAACTTCTGACCGAGAATTGATCGAAGGAAATTGGCCTGTGGTTAAATTTGCCTGCAAAAAGACAGAAATATTTTACATTGGTCAAATTGTTACCGTACTGGATTCTAAGTATTTGATCAAGTTTTTAAGAAAGAAAAAATGTGATGATGAGTAAACGGAGTTTGTTTGGCGACAATGTGAAGATATTTTGGAGGTTAATGGTGAAGATATTATAGTTACTTTACCACAATCGCATTGCGATCAAAGAAATGTTACACACTTCAATAATAATTTGTTAAGTTCATTCCTTCGTCTTAGCTAAAATTATTCTGAAGGATTAAGTTTAAATAATTTAAGTATTATTTGCTCTTGTTGATTTTTTCAAAAATGATTATTTTTGTTACCTACCTATATCTTTGCTATTTTGTAGTAGTATTATGGTTTTCTTTTTATGGTAATTAAAAAATCCGTGTTATTTTATTTGGTAGCTAAAAATGATGATTAATACCTATTATTATTATAATGTTAACTATATGGCCAGATAGAACTGAGTTAAAGACTGTTTACCGACTTATGTGCCTATAAAAGTAATTAGTATAGGTATAATTAATATAATATTAATTAAGAGTAATTATATTCCTAAAAAATACCAAATTTTAATGAATACCAAAGTGATTACATTAACAAAAATATTAATTAATTAAAAAGTACCGTTTTATTTCATAATAAATCATTCATACTCCGTTCTAATTACACAAATATGTCACTGCCGTGGATGTGTGTCACTTCCATGGAGAGGTGTTTCCTTTTTTTTTTTTTTGTGAAAACTACAGTAAAAATAGCTAGGCTAACAAGTGCTACATAATGTAAGATAATATACCTTTAATTTAAGACCACTTTAAATCATATAAAAAAACACATAATTTTTTAAAGAAATTAAGTCCGTTTTTGAGAATGGCCCGTATACCTCCAAATCCAATTAGGACCCACCCTATATTTTTTCATATAAATTCAAAGTATTTTCTTATTACAAATATTTTAATTAATTATTGTATCCTATCTCTACTGCAAATTGTTTAAGTACCTACTTATCTGCATAACAAGCAGTGGTTTACATAAAACATCATCAAGTGTAACTGTAATTCAGGTCAGATTTTTTGAAATAATTATTTTTACCTTTTTAGTGAATTTTTTGAAGTCGGTTATTGTTTGTGTTAAAAAAAAATTCACTTAACGCTCCCGACAAATGAAGATTTTTGGCGCCATTATTGGCGTCATAATATATTTATGCTAGGCTATTTGGATAAAATTTCTAACAGCCTTCCGAATCTTCTACAGAAGCCCGGAAATTGAAAAAAAAAATTGCGATGTCAAATGAAATCAAAACAAAATGTAAAATCTGTGATGTGGTCAACTGAATTTATAAAATTGTAACCGAATTTGAATATTTTTAGATTGGTTATTCAGTAAATCCCAATGGGTACGACGGGGCAATCTGTCACGTTGGCAAACAGTATTATTGGAGTCGGTATTCTGGCTATGCCATTTTGTTTTCAACAAGTTAGTGCCTCTTATTTTATGCTTTTTCTACTTTTGCTCATTCAATAAAACCATACCTATATAATGTATAATACTTTCCAAATATAACCAGTTTATGATAAAGTAAACTGTAAAATTATAGTAAATTGTATTTAGGTACTACTAAAATTAACCTTATAGGCTATGTTCCAAAACCCACTGAGTGATTATCGCCCAGTAAATTTGAAAAATGAGCCAATTTTGGAACGGGTTTGACAGTTAATTTTTACACTTACAGAAGTAAATTTCACCATTTTCTATGTCAGTGTAAAGAACTCCACTTGATAGTTGGAAAACTACTATACCCCAGGCAACCCAAAACCACTTTTTTAACTTCCTTATTGTGATTTGGAACACACCCATTAGGTATCTACAAGTACTACAGTCAAAGTAACTACAAGACCCAAGCCCTACTTGACAACCCCATGGGTTTACTCCAGCTAAATAAAGATAAATGCTTAACCCCAACATATTGGCTAGTAATTAGATTCTCAACCATGTTATTTTGAGGAAAAATAATGAATAAATGGATTGGTACTATTTTTTGAACTCTTAGACTTTCTACAAGTATGTTGCCACTGTCTTCTATATATATATATATATATATATATATATATATATTTTAAGGTTAAGCTAAAGTTAAAAAAAAGAAATTCCATGGCAGAAAGGAGAAAGTGATTTATATTCAAACTTATAAATAGGTACATTTACTAAAGTAATTCTAATTAATTAAAGGGACAAGAGAATTTACAAAAGTACAAAGACTACAAGTAAGTTCTTTTTTTAGGTGTATAATAATATAATTATGATTATAAATTTGACATTGGTTTGTTATTTAAATTATTGATTATATTTCTAAACAAAAAGGGGAAAAACAGTTTGTTTTAGACACTACATTTTGCAAAGTTAAGTTTATCATAATTGGTATGAGAAACTGAACTTTATGGCTATTCTTAATGGCAACCTAACAACGAAAAAATGTATTTTGATTTTAGTGTGGAGTTTTGCTTGCAACATTGATTCTTTTATTAATGGGCCTGGTGTCGCGATTATGCTGCTACTACCTGTTAAAATCTGCGCTTATAGCAAAACGCAGAAATTTTGAATACTTAGGTAAGTGAAAATAATGTAGGATTAGGAACCAAATGATAAAAATCTACTGACTCAACTCCTACGTATCAAGGTATATTACAACCCTGATAAAACATTACTATTCCAGACTAAGGAATTAGATACCAGTGAAAATCGCTTACAAATTTGTCTAGTAGGTACTTTTTGCATCATCTGCTAAAAAACTAAAGATTAGTAATTTTTGATACTCATTTCTTATTTGTTAAATTTGTGTTTAATAGGAAATTCCAAATCAGAAATTAAACACATATTTAAAATTTTAAGTAACTTATGGTTAAATGAAAGTGACTTTCTATGAGGAATATGTAAAAATGGATAGACGTACTGTAAATTAATTGAACTACACCAAAATTTTCGTAGGTAAATCTTTAAATTTCTGTTCTCCATTCAGCATTCCATGTTTTTGGATCAACGGGAAAGTTGGCTGTGGAAGTTGGCATCATTGGATTCCTAATGGGCACCTGCATTGCCTATTTTGTGGTTGTTGGTGACCTAGGACCGCAAATAATCGCTAAGATGTTTAATATTAACCAAAGTGATATTTTAAGGTAATAAAAATAATTATTTTTTATACAGCACTTCTGGCCCAAAGTTAGCTAAGCAAATACTTATATTTTTCCTTTTTTTTGTAAATACAAACATACCATACATAAATACACCCAAACTCAAAATAACCACAAATGTTTAGCACCTAAATGTTTGTCCAGTGCGTAAATCAAAACCCAAACCCTCTATACAGCAGCCACACAACTAGGCTGTGAGGAAGTCACATCAAGTAAGTTTATTCACTGTGTAAATGTACAGTGGACAGTACGTACACAGTCACTGCATGTGACACTCACATAGCAGCATAGTCTAAAAACTCATTACATTCATACAGTTGACCATTGAAGGTGTTTAAGCAATTATAAGGTAAAGTGAGACCGGCTGGAACACTCCCAACTAGCCTGTGTTTTCACATATGGCAAATCCGGAGCTGTGCTAATAACTTGCAAACTATGTTCTTAGAAAGGTAATTGCAAACTAAGAGCGTAGGTACTTATCAGAGGAACCTGTGAACTAATTTTAGTTTAAAACAATTTTCATTGAGGGTTTCAACAAAATTGTTTTATTTAAGAATGGCAAACCTTTGGTAAGGAGTTAGACAAAAATTTACGACCTCATTAGCTAATTTACTCGAAAAACTTCGACCACCGGTACCAGCTCACTACGACGCTATAAGAGCGCGAGCGGCAACTGACTGGAGGCACTCCCGTGTATGCCCAAAAATGTAGAGAATTATCAAGATAGGTGCTTTTGAGTGAGGAGGCCTGGTATTGTGTGTGAATATTTATTTGTATGTCAACAAAGCACACGATAGTATAGACGAGGGTGTTATGAGTCTGTCGTGAGTGAGTACGCGCATTCAAGATAGTATTAATATACAGAAATTAAACTCTAGCCAATGATTTTAGATGTAATTTTTGGTCATATTATCTTCAGTTAAGACAATATATATATGTGGTCTAATGTGATATTTATTTATTGTCTGTATATTTCCCAGGACATCAATAATGGTAATAGTATCGCTAGTGTGTGTTCTGCCGCTGGGTCTGCTGCGGAATGTTGATAGTCTAAGCAATGTCAGTGCAGCCACCATAGGATTTTACTTTTGCCTCGTTATTAAGGTAATATATGGCGCCGGATTTATTTTTTTAAAAGATACATGTATAAATTATTATATAGTTATTGTACACAACACTGTCTGGTCTCAAACTAAAAGAGACTTCCACTGTGAGTACTAGGCAACTGACACAAATAGTTATATGTAGGTATATACCTACTTTTCTTTTTATGTAAATACATCATCTAAATACATAAATAATAAATTGTAAACTCACATATGTAGTATGCATAAAAATCAACTAGACTCGAAACTACCACAAATGTTTTTCTTGATTGCGGATAAAACCCATACCCCTCGCACCAGCGGTCAGGAGCGATCTTACTAAGCCAATTAGGTTGTAAAAATAATTTATAGCCATGACTGTAAATATTAAGATTTTTTTTTTGGAATACAGGTATTTTGAATCTATGAAGGGCAGTTGCTATCCTGAATTATCACAAAATTCATATTATCACAGGTTATAATCGATGCGAGTTCCCAAATGTCGAGTGAGTTGCCGTCTCGTGTTGAAATGTGGAAGCCTTCGGGTGTTTTGCAGTGCGTGCCGATATTCTCTATGGCGCTCTTCTGTCAGACGTAAGAATCTTAATATTATATGTAAATTGAGCATTAATGGACATTCTACAAGGAAATATACCTAAAACTTAGTGCAACAACTGAGTCCTGATGACAAATATGTACCTAATTGGCAACTACGTAAACTAATGTTTGTTACCTTTGAACTCGTCATTTATAAACCGATTTGGAATTTTCTTACGTAGGAAGTAGGTAGGAAGGATTAACCCACAGATTGGTCCCATTTTATAATAAGGATTGGTCAAATAAAACCAGAGTTAGGTAAGAAAATGTTTTCAAGTATCATTTTGATTATTGAGACGAGCTTCTACCGTTACCTACGTCTAGACTGGCCATATAAGTTTTTGCGTGGCAGAGGCAACACTGTGAATTAGATTATTATTAAGATATATATTACTGATACATTCTTTATTTTGCAAAAGAGAGCAGTACGGTCAATCTATAAATTAGGACCTCGAGTCTAGAAATCGAAATACTCTGAGGTTGTGTATTTGAATCTCACCTTATGCCTTTCTTTTGTTTTTGTTACATTTAACGAATTATGAATATTCTGTTTAGTTAATCAGCTTAGACCAATTTTCTAATAGCTATTAAGTTCTACGTTGGTAGACTTTTAATGTTTCTCGTTCGTTGCCGATTTGTTTCTGGGGGTATTTGCTGACAAGTTTGTTTGGTGTTTCCATTTAGCTATTAAGTTAGATGCGGTAATTACTTAGGTCGTAGCCATTTTGTCGTTGTGGATGTGTTACTGAAGGTGATTGTGTTGATAAGGTTGTTTTGTGTTTTTATTAAATTTCTTTGCTAAAAATAATATGCAGGCCAATATTAATATTCAAGAGAGGATGCGTATTATAGAACTACATAATATGGGTTACAATATATCTCAAATTTGCAATGAGACTGGTTTTACCGTAAGTATTTTATTTGATGTTAATGTTATATCATAATTTTTTAATACCACACTTTGTTATAATTAAATTTCTAAAATTTCAGTAGTTTGAAAAATGTTTATTTTAATCTGGCTATTTGGTTTTTAGTGGATTACCGTAAAGCGTTGGGTCTCGCGCAATCAAAAAGAGGGGAGTTTTTTCAACTCGACCTCGAAGTGGACGCCCGCGGCACATTGATGCGACTCAAAGAAGAGTTATGGTGAAACAATACGAGAACAATGGTTTCATACCGACTGCTGTGTTGGGACACAGGTTTCATACATCTTCACACACAGTTCGTCGAGCGCAGCATATTGAAGGATTGCATCATAGAAAGCCAGCTAAAAAACCATATTTAACTAATACCCATAAACAAAATAGATTGTTGTTTGCAAGGGAGTAGTTAGATTTTGACTGGGAGCACACATTATTCACCGATGAGAAATCGTTCGTATCATCTGAAAACGGGAGGCTTCATTTGTGGCGCAGAAATGGAACCCGTTATGCAGAACATAATGTTGTCCCAAATATGGAATCTGGACGGATATCATTAAATATGTGGGGGTGGATGACTGCGGCTGGTCCTGGTGAATTAATCTCGATAGCAGGGCGCGATAGAGCTTCACATTATGTGGAAGTGTTAGACGAGATCATGTTACCAACAGCGCGGTGTGTTTATCCATTGGCTGATATGCCACAAATACAGTTTATGCATGATAACTGTCCTGTGCATCGAGCTCATATAGTGCAGGATTGGTTTACTCAACACCCGGACATTAATGGCCTGCAAAATCACCAGATTTAAGTCCAATAGAAAACCTATAGGGTTTGATGGTGCAAAGATGGGACATGCAAAATGAAAGAACTACAGAGTCATTAGAGGCTCACTGTTTAGAAATTTGGAATAATATTAGAGGTACAGATATCTGTTCTAATATAGTCGGATCTAAGCGGCGGCGCTTGCTTGCTGTGATTGAAAATAATGGAGGTTATATTAAATACTAAAAAATCGGCCAAGTGCGAGTCGGACTCGCGCACGAAAGGTTACGTACCATTATCTATGAAAACGGCAAAAAAAATCACGTTTGTTGTATCGGAGCCCCCCTTTAGTTTCTGTTTTATTTTAATTTAATTATTTATTTTTAAAGTAACTATATAACTAAATATTTTGTAAATATTTTAGGCGTCTATCTGTTGCCGTTATCAATATCGATCAAAATCGAGCAAAAAAATCACGTTTTTTGTCTAACTATCACGGTTCATGAGATACAGCCGGAGCCTTAGTAATAGGGTTCCGCTAATTACCCTTTGGGTACGGAACCCTAAAAATAAAGTACTATTTTTCTTACAGATATTATTTTACATTTCTATATATTTAAGACATAACATTTTTTTTTTACTTTGTTGTTTTTCAACCAAATGAATGGTGACTTGTATTTTTTTTATTCTTATGGTTAAGTTTCAATTTTCTTTTCATTATGAAAACGAATACTTAAGCCATAACCATAGGAAATATATATATAGAAAAAAGAGACATTTATCAATAACATTATTTATGATTTATAAAATTTTAATAAAAACCATTTTTATTTGATTGCATGTGTTTTAATTCTTGCTAACAAAACAAAAAGTTCTCATACCAACTGGTCCTTTTCAGAGAGAACTAGCTGTCAAAACATAAAAAAAAAGTTATTCCTAACAAAAAACTCAATACGGAAATAGTGTGATTTGAACCATAGGCTCGCTGGATTAAGTCGCAACGCCTACCTACACTACCACTACACCACTGGCAGATATCATTTAATGCGAAGTAAACAATACGTATGTAGAACAACATACATAGAACATACGTAGAATAACTGTACAAAGCTCTTTCGCAATACAAAGTATATTTTTCTAGAATAAAATTCCAGACCAGGTAAATTAACATTTACCCTCTAATAAATTTAAAATATATGTCAAAGATAGTTTAATGATAAAAAGCTATTACAAAAATGCTTGGAAAAATTAGAACTTAATTGATTTGTATTTAATAAACTAGCTTCTGCCAGCGGCTTCGCCCGCCCTAAATTTCGTTATCGGCGTAGGTACGACAACTCCTTAATTATAGAAAAAAAACAAACAATCAAATCTGTCCTCTTTAATGGCATAATACATTCGTGTCTGTGAAACCATGGAAATACACATACAAAATTTCAACCCAATCGGTCAAGCCTTTTAATAGTTGACATTCAACAGCAGCGCCACCTACCGAGTACAATTGTCCAATTTTTGAATCATCTAGAAAACCATCTAAATACCCATATCAAATTTTAAACCAATCGGTTCAGCCTTTTAGAAGTTATGTGTAAAAGGAAGTTATTAGGTACGTAATTAAGTAATTAGGAATGTACGGAAGGATAATTCTTACCCGTTGTCCTATTACACGTTTTACCGAAGGAATGAAGCATTTTCCCGCGGTAAAAAGTAGCCTATGTTCATCAGGGATAATGTCCGCTTTTAATGGTAAAAGAATTTTTCAAATCGGTCCAGTAGTTTCCTAGCCTATTCAATACAAACAAACAAACAAACAAACAATCAAATCTTTCCTCTTTATAAAATTATATTATATATTATATTATAATATAGATAAAAACATTGTATGTTATGTTATTACCTAGTGAAAGGCTATATTGTAATTTAATATGAAGTATAAAAGATTAACTGCTGAGTTTCTGGCCGGTTCTTCTCGGTAGTAAAGCATTCTGAAAATCCAAATCTTCTCTTATATTTTGTTCCTTTACCACACACAATGTAACTAGTACAATCAAAGTTTTATTTTAGTTGCTTGATTGTGTCATGCTCTCTCAAAGTGTCTCCGCGGGTGTGGCATGTATATCGGGTCGTTACGTTCCCTAAAACATGGTTGAGCGAAGCGATGGCTGATTCATATGTCAACTCGTGAACGGGTGCCGCCTGTGGAGGCTGGTCTGCTCTTGCAAACTTCTTTGTATTCTTAGTATTTAGTCTTACTTTTTTGTTTTGTTTATCAATACTGTAAGACATTGATTATTTCTAAGTGATGAATACATAAACTGTCTTTTTTTTATATTTTGCAATTAGATACTTTTTTATGTTGTGTATGTGCTTAATATTTCATGCTTTTTATGTTTGTAATGGAAAGTGTCCTTGTATGATAGGGAGGGCATTTTCGAGATTAAGAGTAAGGGAGAAAAGAAATGCCCTTGCTGAGTTTCTTGCGGTTCTTTTCAGTACAAGGTCTCACGCCCTATAGACTTACGAACCGATGGCGTAATGACATTCATAAGTGCTCAATTATTGTAGCCTAAATTGAATAAATAATATTGATTGATTAACAAAGCAATTTACGATAGAATTATCGCTCTGCATTTTAATTTTGGTGTGCGCTTTAAATTTGAATTCTACAGAGGTTGAAAGGATTATTGGCCTTAAAATTCACCAAAACCATACGAGTTAGAGGCTATCAGTAAAAACAACGGCAAACATTAGAAGGCGAATAAAAAATGTAGCTGAATATTCTGTCAATAACTCTGCTTCAGGGGCTTAGTTTTTACTGTTTAGTGGATTTGAAGCAGGGGCGGATCCACCGGGGGGCGGTCGCGGCGATAAATGCACGACCTGGGTCTATTGGGTTACTTGGGGTTGCATATTTAATTATTCAAACCTGCATGATCTGGGTCGATTGGGTAACTTACGTTTGCAGATTCTAAGTTCAATAAATACCTCCAGATCTAATTATCGCCCCCCCCCCTAAACTTTTGTTTTGGATCCGCCCTTGATTTGAAGTCAGTTTATGTTTTTGTTAAAAAATAGTTTTTACCAATAGATTGCAGTTTTATTTTCAAGTATTACCTGGGAAAGAACTTATATTTTTTTAATAATAATCACAACAAATACGTGTCAGAAGGTACCCTTACAGCAAGCAAGAAACTTTAAATATCGCTTGAATTATTTGATTAAAATATACACTTTCGGCCGCTTTCGAAACCGGTTTCGAAACAAAAATAATATTGGTTATACCGAAAACCGGTTTCCAAAGAAGAACATTGCTTCTACCATTCGATTAGGAAAAGTAACTTAAAAGTTTAGTTAGTTTGAGTCATGTAACATGGGATAAAAGTAATGCGAAATGTTGCAAAAGTTATAAATGTATTTACTTTTTTATCTATATACCACTAAGGCGGCAAACAAGCTTACGATCCGCTTGATGCAAGCTATCACTGCTGCCTTTGGACGTGCGTTGCTGACCCTTCAAGAATTTAAGTAATTTAGTTTGAAATAAAGACAAATGGTCACATGATGTGACACGAAAGCATACTCGCTCGACGCGCGTTTGTAAAAGCAAAATAAAAGGTTAGCATTTAATAAGCAATTCCTCTTTTGTTTTTGTTTTTAAACAATTACCTCGTAATTATATTTAATGATCAGTAATCTTAATAATACTATATTATAAGTGGTTTATTAAATACCAGAATCATAGCTAAATTGAAATTGACCGTCAAGAGTTACTCCGCGTTTCCACGCCGTCGCCATGTGTGCTTATGGTAACCGCTTAAGAATGGTTATGATCGGAAGGAATATATATAAGAATATACCAAGAATAAAATACCAATATTATTGAGTCTGTACAATTTTTGTAGTGTAACAATTAATTATCTGGCCATTGTAGTGCTGTTAAAAATGATTGCGTAAAGAATTTGATAAGCGATATTAACTACTTTTAGATAATAAATAAACATTGATCTAGCATGAAATTAGCTGTTAAGAAGAACATTGGTCCAGTCCATTATTTCTAATTCCCTTAACGTCCGTTTTCCGAAAGTCATTACCCTGAAAGTCTATACCGCGATAGTCCAATTTCCCGAACGGTTCAAAACCTTTTATTCGCATTATTTGTATTTTGAAATCAATCTCCAACTACTTATGATAATGTTGATGGTCAGTGGTGGCCTAAGGGTTTCAGTGTTTGCCTAGTATTCGAGGGGGCAGAGGTTCGAGCCGGCATTTACCAATGAGTCTGTTTCTTAATGTCTCAAGTAGGTACATTGATTATTCACACAAGCTTTTCCGTGAAGGAAAACATGTGCATCGTATGTGAAGTTCACAATCCGCATTGGGCCCGCGTGTGGCCTATGGCATTTGCTTTTGCCTAAGTAGCAGTAGGCCGTGCACCAATAGTGGTGACATATATGGCTGAAAAGGAGTAGTAGGTACGATAACACTCTTGCATATTCAAAAAATAATGTGTTTAAACAATATTTTATTACCAGGCAACTATTTGAAATATTCGAGTCGATGCCATCGCTGTCGCTTGAGAAAATGAACGTAGTGACTAAAAACGCAATAAACATTTGCACAGCTGTATACTTTACGCTCGGCCTGTTTGGGTACATCGCGTTCTCTTCACGAAACATATCTGGTGAGTATACAGCATGTATAACATGCACCTTACAACTCTGTTACCAAATAATCATTTTAATATTTTTATGATTAGTGAATTGGGTATCGTTTAATATAGTTCTAAAAACTGGCCAAGTTCGTGTCGAACAGCATTGAGATAGGGTTCCGTAGAATGAGAATTATTGCGGATATGTAAATAATTGTGAACCTATTTTGTTCAAAACAATTTTTGTTGAAATCTTGATTTTATCAGATTTTTAGTACACCTGGTTTAAAAGTTAAAGTAAGGGAGGCAAATTTTTCAACGTTAGAAACCAATAACAAAATATACATCTTACAGAAAAAGTTATTAAGAAACCTCAAATGCATTTTTTAGGCTTTATTCAACGATACCCGACATGATGGAATGTGCAAAAAAGCCATCCTTCAGTTCAGAGCTACCCCTAAAAATTTTTTTTTCTCGGTTTTCATAATAAATCTGCATGGCGGTTTACAAAAGACACCTTTTTCAAAATTTTAGTATAGTCAAGACACTGAAAGACAGCGGAATTATAAGGCTGTGACAAACGGACGGTCATAATGAAATTATAAGGTTCCGTTTTTGCGAACTGGTTAAGGAACCCTAAAATGATATACATAAACTTCGTATTGACTGAAAAATCATCTATCAAGTTAAAAATAAAATGGAAACTAAAAATTAAAAAGGTACTTAACACATTAAAAATTTTACTATGTGTGAGTGGGTGTGTATGTTTGTATGTGAGTGGGTGCGTGCGTGTGCATCAATGAAAAATGTAACTCTTCTGTACTTTAATCAATCTAAGTCGGTCTCTAAAAATAAGGGTAAAATTATACAGCCGACTTCACTCGAGGCGTGTTTAGACTTGAATTTTATGTTTACAGGTAACATTCTGATGAGCCTAAGTCCAACGATGGCGAGTGACGTCATTAAATTAGGCTTTGTTATGTCGGTGGCGTTTAGTTTCCCGTTAATCATCTTCCCCTGTCGAGCAAGCGTCTACTCTTTTCTTTTCAAAAAGGTGAGGAAATTTTGATATGTAAGCTGTAAACATTGTATAATAATACTATAAGTAACTTTAAAAGACTAAGTTTTTATTCTTCTTCTAAATTCTTTGTCTACACCCATGTCGTAAATCTTCTGTAATGGGTCGAGAAATAGTAGAGTTATGACACACACTCTTCTCAATCAACACTCTACACTCTGTCTAAGGTCTCTTGACTGGGGGCGGGAAAACTTGTCCAATACTACCCAATGAAAACACAAGTCTGCGCGTTCACCGCTAAAAAAAACCCGTTCGCTCAGGTCCCACAATTCCAGAACACGTACCTTACCATCTCCAAGAGCATTGGGATCCTTGTTGACATTTCCAACGATATTCAATTCTGAAATCATGTAGCAGACAAGGTGAAGCTGGCGTCTAAAAGGTTCTCTCTAAATTTGGGCATTGACGGTCAGTTCTTCGCATAAGTCTAGTCGTGAAACTGTGGTGTCACTCCAACTGGTGTTATGCCAACTAGATTTCCCCACTCACTTGCGTTACTCCGGCTCTTCAATTTATGACCGGCCAAGCTGTATGAAGAATGTGTTTACTGTTTGCGACGAGAAAAAAAAGGATTGGAAATTGGAAGCAAATCTTCTAGAGCTTGATTGCGAAATCTGCAGCCGAAAGGATTCTCAGGTGGGAACGTGAGCGGACGGTGACCAAAGGAGAGAGTATACTTTGGTGTTTCGTGATCCGTTTATAACGTGTTTATAATTGTGTTTCAAGTGTGTCTGTAGGCTTCGAACTAGGATGGTTTATACATCCGCCCGTGCGAAGGTATGTAGGCTACGAGCTAGGATGGTTAATTCATTCGCCCTTCCGAGGGTATGTAAGCTGCGATCTAGGATGGTTTATCCATCCGCCCGTTCGCAGTTCCCCGCAAGTGAAAGAGATACAATCTTATTTTTAAACCTCCTCCTATCTATGGTTAGGTCGCTTTTATGAGGAAAAAGAAGTGTTTTTCAAATCCAAAGAATTGGAAGAAAAACGAATATAAGTAGAATGACAGTTGAGTGGAAATATAGAAAAAACAAGTAGATTTTTATAAACTTATATGTATATTTAATAAATGACGACAATGACTCCTTCGTCCTTATGTGTAGGGAAGAATATTGTATTGAAGTAATATATCAATGATGTCTAAGGTCCAGGAGCGAAATACCTAAAAGTTATGTATTAAGTAAAATTTGTATCTTAAATTAATGAAATATTGTCAGCGATTTAGAATAGTAGGGGGGTGAATAAACAAATAGTTATACCCCTAATCATCTTTGATTCCCACATCCTGACAAGAATTCTCGAATCTTACTAAGATAAGAGTAGCGGTACGCCCCCAGAATCACTTCAGCAAAATGTTTATCAGATGTAATTTTTCTATAAGAACCCTTTATCAGAAGTCTAAACCAATTTCTTTTTACAACTGGGTCAAATGTGTATTGACTTGTCAGATTAAAGATGTATCGACTCAATTTCATTAATTCCAGGTACACCTATTCCACCACGACCACATAGTGAATAACTCCATCCCCGAAGTCACATTCCGCTGCATCACAGTGGCCATAGTGGCTGTCACCCTGCTGATTAGCCTCATGCTGCCGAATATCGAACTGGTGCTTGGCCTGGTCGGGTCTACCATAGGGGTGATGATATGCGTCATCTTCCCCGCAACCTGCTTCGTTAATGTCACCTTTAAGAATACTAACGAGAGGGTATTAGCTAAAGTAAGTGTTTTTTAAGTATTCGGCAAAAAAAAAAAAAATTATAGAATGATAAAAAGTTAAATTAAAATGTAGATTTTTAAGGTTACGTAACTCAGAAGGAAAAAAAACGAATCTGCCTGCCTGTATAAAAAACAGTATTATTTATGTATGTAAGGGTACATACATGTTTGTACATGCCTATACAGTTTTTTTAAATAAAACATTTTTGAGTTTTGCCTTAAAATGTAAAGAGAAAAATAATGAATGAATGAAATAAATAATGAAATTTGCATCCTTGAAGCAGTCTATATTTTTCCGAAAACATTACCAGAAATCTAATATTTCATCAAGGTGGCAAGATCTTAAATGGTTATCGATATATATATATATTGTCTAACTTGACCGGTTTATTTTTATGAAGATTAATGCAGTAAAATTAAGTTTCAAAGTAGCATTGACTAAATTTTTTTTACTGATTTTAAAAGGCAAGTGACATAATATATAACACTTGAACCTAGCAACTCTATGTATATTAAAACTTTGCTTTCTATTTTCAGGGCATCATGGCACTAGGATTAGTAATAATGGTATTAGGGACGTACGCTAATTTGCAAGCTGCTGAGTCGAACCTAGACCGATACGATGATAAGTTCACTCAAGAACGTATCGATAAAATTGTAGAAGATTTCTTTGAATCCAAGAAATTGCAGAAACCTAAAGGTACTGTATTATTATTATATATATATTGCAATCATATAAAGCTTAATTACTTGAAAATAGATAAAATTTGGGACAAAAAAATATATTTGAATATAAAAAAGACCATACTACCATACAATATTAGAGTTTAACTTTGTTTTTGTATTTTAACAGGTCTTAGTGTAAATCCCGAAGAACAGCCAATAAAATTAGATGAAATAGAAATTAAAAAAGAGGCAAATAGAGATTCAGAAGTTCAACCACCTAATCCAGTTCCACCAGACTCACCATCTGATGAAAAAGATCAAAAACCTGTGGTAGAAAAAATAAGTGATGATCAGAAAAATGTTATAAAACTAAAAGCTCCAAAATCAGCTGACAAGTCAGACAAAATACTCAATTCACATCCAAAGAATTTGAATGGTAAATTGATAAATGAAAAAGTAAGCAACGGCAAACAAAAACCTGATGAGATAGAAAAGCCCAAGGAGGCTGTAGTTCCTTCTGATCAAGATAAAATAGATAGTATAAAACAACAGCAATTAATAGAAACAATAAAACAGCATGGAGAAGAGCAAAAAGAATTGATTAAGGAACAAAAAGAAATTCTGGACGAAATAATTAAAACAAAAAAAGAAATGCTGGAGAAAAAAGAAGCAGATGATAGCATCAAAGCTAAAAAGATCGCTGTAGAAAGTATTCAGAAAATAGCCAATATGGCTATTAGAAGCATAAGTGGAGTTTCTGAAAAACCTGAAGATAAAAAAGAAAGCGTCAATGAAGATTCCCAAGCTTTGGCACATGATGCTGTGCAGGAACTTGCTAAGAAGACTGTTGAGACCTTAGAGGCCATAAAGGATGATAATATTAAACAAGGACTTCCTCTACCAGTCGCGAAAAAAGCAGTCCATAATCCTATTGTGATACAACCAAATTTACAAGCTGACCACGAAAGTCAGCCCATCAACCCAAACCAAATAGTCAAAAAACTAGATGCTATACTTGATAAAATTGACCACAAAGTTAGTGGAAATAATGTACAACCAGTTATAAATAAAGTAGATCAATCTGCGCTGAACGCAGATACTGATAAAAAAAAACCTTTGGTACGTGAAGTAAAATCCATCGAATCCCAGATATCTCAAGAAAAGCAGCATTCCCATTTACCAGATGAACCCCAATCTTATAAACAAGGTGAAGACTTACAAAAAGATGCATTTCCGAGTCCGGGAAAAAAAGATGTCATTCCGAAAGTAGCAATGCCTTTAATCAAAAATTCTAAAGAAAATAACGACATCAAAGTAGAATCTGTTGTAGCAAAACAAGATAGCAAGGTACAAAATGTAAATAAAGATGCAGAAGTAAAGGATTCTGTTAATGATCCTATAAATATGGCACCAAAAGAAGCAGTCCGTGATAAAATAATTACAAGACAAAAAAGAGCAGTAGTCGATTGCACAGAAAAAGCAATATTGAAGCCTGAAGATAAAGCAATATGCAAGACTGATAGTGAATCACTAAGCATTAGGTAGTGAAAGCATTAACAAGAACTTTTCTGAATTTTAATTTTAAAGATGTCGGTTTAATTATTGTTTTATGTGAGAGATATATCAAAAGTGTTAAAGAAATTAATGACAGATGTATAGTTATTATTTTCTATTAGTTTTTGAGCAACGTCCATGAGCATTGCATGATTATTTAATATCTCCACAATATTTGGTTGAACAATCTTGTATTCTGATCCCTTTACGGAATTTAAATATATTACCAGTGAAAGATCCCTAAAAAATTTAGTGCTAGTATTATTAGCCTTGAGTTATTCATACAAGTAACATGCATTTTTATATTTTATATGTTTATATTTATAAGTGTAGAAAATATGTTTGCAAAGCTGTTTTTATTAATTTTTGGGCCCCATTAAACAAAGTGAATGTTAACTTAGGAAGTTAATATACAATTAGAATTCTTGCTTAGCCATAAATTAACGCAGGCACAGATTGCTAGGAAAATGATCCAACTTGGCATGTAGTTTCTTGTGAATCAGACAGAATATCACAAATTTCTACCCCTACTAGACCTCCAGACTAGGCCCATAATTGAAAAATCTATCTCTATAACTTGCAATAAGCAAATCATGTAACAGTTGGGAAGACAATGTCTTAGGGTATGTCGACCCCGCTGAGCACGAATCTACCTGTTGAATGAAATGATGTTTCTCATATCTCTTGTTTGCTGGCTTAAATTAATGGTTGTAAATTTTTTTTAGAGGTTTTCTGGGGTACCGGATTAATTGCAATGTTTAAAATACCAACCTTACCCTGCACTCACTTGAAGTAAGCGTTCTAAGACAGTTGCCGAAATTTTGTTCTGTTTACGTGCGTTTTATGCGTCTTGTATTCGGGATTTCAAATCCGAATGGTTTTTAGTGGTTTATGTGTACAAAAAATCTACATTTTCTTCAATGATTAACGTCGCAAATCGCAATGAGAAAATTTTATTGAAAGTCAGCTATACTTTTTTTGAACAGCATGGCGTAAGGATCCTCTACAGTTAAAATGTTACCTTCAAAGCAATTATTGTCATAGTTTGTAAGGGAAAATTCAAAAAAAAACCCAAATTTTGAATTTTGTTGGTCTTACATGGACATGGTTTTGACGCTACTTATGTTAACTAGAGGTATTCGAGATGGCAGGTGGGATACATATCATCACATAGCAGTTGCAGAGATGCTATTCATCGCACGATATGATCATAGAAATTACTTAAGATCACTCACAGCGTACATCTATGACATGAATCAGTTGCCAGCCGAAGTTGAAGAAGAGTTCTTGAATAGTGACTTTGCCGTACTACGTTCCCCCTGTTAATTCTCTGTTGATCCAGAACACGCACAGGAATGGGTTGTCAGCATAAGCAAGAGGACCGGTATATTATTTGGGATAACTCAAAATGTATCTACGGTTCAGCGCTAGTCTCTATCATTTCACTGGAGAGGGGAACTCACTCAACAAACATTCGCTATGTATGAACAAGGCCTATCCAAAACTAGTTGGAAAGATAAACGAGGTCGTAGAAACAGAAATAATTCCGACAACGATGCACTTCTTAAGGTTATGAAGTTGTTTAACTTAATAGTCTTTACAGTTCCCAACTCAAGCATTTGCAACATGGCCACAAAAGACCGGGCAACCAAAAATATTCAGGCATCGCTTCACAAAGCTAAAAAGATTGGCTCAGATCTGGTTACCAACTTTGTTAATCAGGTAGTTCTTCAAGATTCAGCTGAAAAACCAGATTTTATGATAATATACCAAAAAAAATCTGCTTTGACCCTCTCACACCTCTTTAAAGTTAAGTTAAGGCTGTAGAGGCTGACAGGGACGGTCTACGTCGTATTATTATAGCTTACGAAGCGGGCAGACAAATTGAATTGCCTTCAGTTTTGAAACACGAGTCCAAAATTAAAGGCACACTCAGATCGTCTGAAAAAGCATCAGTGGTAAAACTTGTTTCTGAATGCGTGGACTGTCTTAAGTCGATTGAAATCGATTGCAACACCTTACAACTGATAATATGTGGTCAAGCTCTTGTGAACAAAATTGGAAAACCAGCAAATGCCACTACTTTGGAGACCTTGCTGCAATTTTCATCGAAAGAATACTTTACCTTTCAAGACCGTATGCCAAAGTTGACATCCTTTTCAGCACTCTCACTCGAGTCGGCCATTCCGGTACGAAGGGACATCAAAAAATGCAGCCGTTCTACAGCAAAAAGCTTGGAAGAATTTTCTAGCACTAGAGGAAAATAAGGCTGACCTCGCCCGCTTCCTCTCTGAGTCGTAGCATGATTTCGGGGCCGTTGAAGATTTTGAATCTGGAGGATTTACACATGGAGAGGATGTGCTATCAACTTACCCGAAATCTGACGTCAGTGCCCTATCCGATACATGAAGAGGCCAACACACGCGTTGTACTACTTGCTGTCGACTCCAATGTTGACAACTACGTCGTGATGGCTGGGGATTCCGATAAAAAAAATAACGGCCAACCTTCTCGTTTTTCCATTATTTGTCAACTGGTAGTGGAAATATAATTTCTTTCGTAAAAAGTTAGGTAACTTATAATGCTAGAGATATTACTGTAATATAGTTTCTATATCTTATCTGATATACTATATTTACCTATTAAATGAACTGAAGCAATACGGTCTAAGCCTTAGGCAACGCACAGTGTGTAATTTAAAACATTTAGGTAAAGAAAAATCATGTAGAAGTAAAATGAAGAAATGTGTAAAATTGTACAGCAATGCTTAAATTATGTAATATTATAATTAAATTAAAACGGGTCTTACCACGATAGGTTTTATTTTGTTTACGATATTTCGGCACATCTTCATGCACAGTGATGAGATGCGTATTTAAAAGAGTTAATTTAATGATATAATCATTATATTATATATTATTTGTAATTTTTAGAAGAATCCAAAAATGATCTTTTTGGTCATCTAGGTTATTCGTAAATGTGCGCAGTTTTATCTAAAATTAGGTTTTTAAATTTTAATCTGTTCTTAATTCAGAGTTGAAATTTGACTTCTCGTAAGGACTGCGGAGCCACCTCTGGGTTGAGTATAAAGTTAACCAACATTGAGAAGTCCTGATAATTTAACTGTAGGCCAAAATCCAATTTTATAAGATGGTCGATGTTCCAAGATTTCCGAAACCAGATGACGTAGTAGTCACTTTGATTGTGGCTTCTCAGTCTTAATGCTACTGTTTGTTAGAATTGAACAGGGCCGCATTTGGGATTTAAAAAAAAACAGCTTATAAATTTTTAGTGGTAGTCCTTATAAAATATTTATGGGCCAAATTCCAGAAATGTAGTTAAAAGAGTAAAATAGAGTAAACAGTAAAGTTGAAAGTTTTCAGGGGCAAAGGTGGCTCCTCGATCCTTAATGATCAGTGTTCTAAGTTCTTGGGAACCAAATGACGTACGTATTCCGTGTCTACCAAGATAGTAGTTGTTATAATATTGGTAGCAAGAAAACCAGAATGCCAAGTGTGAGAGTTAAGATGCAGGTTCCCCTGTATAGTGACTCCTCGACTATTAGCATTTTCACCGTCGTTTATCTGAACTGAATAAAAAACCTGACAAAGAATCGCTTCTTGGGGAAATTCAACTCTCATTTAACCATAAAAAATGTTACGTTACAAGATCTTGTTGTGATTGTGTGACGCAATGATTAGGAACTGAAAGTCTGAATAATCTAAATAGTGTCTAGACCACTAACATTAAAACTGATAGAAATGCTAGAAATTATGAAAATAAGTTAAGAAAAAGATGGCCGATATGCCCTATTTTTATTTAGCTATTCACCGTTTTTATTCAAAGGATCGCCCAGAGTACGAAGATAAACTTAAAGAACAGTAAAAAAAAAACATTAATCCTTGTGTGTAACTCAATCTGTTGACAGGATTTACGTAAGTAATTATAATAAATTTTTAGAAGTTAAATTTTTGGTGTCTGCCTACCCCTTTGGGAAACAGGCGTGGTGTTATGTATGTATGGATGTATATTTTTAAAATGAAATTCATAATGTTTTGATAACATTCATGTGATCTCGTGTGCTTATTTGTTTACGGAAATTATGTTTTTAATATAATAAAAAAATCATGTAAATTAACGACTTGTTTTATTTATCACATCGTTACAACAGAAAAATAATATAGTTAGGTGTGTAGTAATATTTTAATCATGCAAAAAAAAACAGAAAACAAGGGATTTTTTTTAAAAACCTTATTAAAAAAATAAATATTTTATCCTTAATTACGTATACAAAAGCTAAGTTAAAAAAAATGGTAAACAAAATTCATTACAACTTGAGTTAACGGGGCAATTCAGTTATCTTCTTCCACAGCAGTTGATTTCTTAGATCTGAAAAAAGTTTATATTAAATTAAGGCCAAGCAGTGTAAGCGGCGGATGCAAATTGCGTGATGTTAAAGGCTGTTCCACACTTGTGGTGTCTTGTAAACGCATTAAATTAGGGTTCCGTAAAATAAGGATTATTTAGATATTTAAAAATTTGTGAACCGATTTCCTTTAAAATAATTGTAGTTGAAATTACTATAAAGCTATATATTTTTTCCTCAGAATTCTAGAATACACTTCTTAAAATTTAGAGGGAGGGAACAAAGTTTTCTAAAATTGGAAGCTTATATTACGCAAAACAAACAGGTTAGGAAAAACATTACTTAGGGTACGACATGGGTAGTGCATTCAATTTTCATATGTAACTAATTAAGTATAACTTATAAATAAATATCTGTACTAACCTAAATGGAAAATTAAATAAAAGCAAAACAAAAAGAGTATTTGAATATATACCAAAATGTGATAATATACACCACGTAAATAATTTTAAAATTTATCTCGGTCCTTTGTAACCCTCGCTCCGCTCAGGATTCTACTCAGGAATCTTCGCTGGTCCCGGGATCCAACTTAGTCCCTCGAATGAAATTCCCTTTTTTTTCACTTGTATAATCTTCTATTTCCTACGCGTAATATTACACCTGTGATACTTCTATAGTATTAACTTAAATCATGAGCAACGCAGGACAATTTAAATCTACATTAAATGCCCGAAGTAACTAAGATATTTAAAGGGATTTAAGGGATCAAAACATGAAAAAATGGCTATGCAAAACTAAATATTTAAAAAAATAATTAAAAATAAAAATGGTTACAGTGAGAACCTTAGAAGATAGACGCAATGCTATCGCGGACTTTTCTGTAGGCCTTTTTAATACCTACAATTCTTTTGATCTCGAAAATCTTATTTTTACGACCGAAAATACCAATTTTCTCCACTATCTAAGAATTTGATTGGAATGTATTATACATATGAACTGACTGATAGTTAAAACGGCCTGATACACAAACGTCTTTTAAATATGGTTTATATCTGTTTAAACACACATTGTTTATTCGTGTACTAAAAACTTTGTATATTAGCCAATCCCGGTTCGCGGGATAAAAACTTCTAAAATCGGTGAACGCGAGCAAACGCATTGGCGGGCGGTAAGGGACCAATGATGAATACGAAACTGCGATCTGCGCAGGTAACCTTGAAACCCTAATATTCGTAGTTCTAATTTGATATCTTACAGTCTTAAAAATTTGCTTAGTGGGTATAGGCTAAGATTGAGCAATAGAAAATGTTATTTAGTCAATTAGTTTTCTAGAGCGGAATCGCGAATTTGAAAAGATGTGGTTCTTCAATTTAACACATGTACAGATAGGTACTTTCAGCTAGCTATAGATAGAAGTGAGATAAGTGGTTTTTTTATTTATAACTTAAATTTTAAGAAAAACCAGTCACACACAGTTCAAATAGGAAGCTAGAGTGGCAATGGTCAGGCAACATAGCTCGTGGAACCGATGGGGAAGGAAGATTCTCGAGTGGCGACCCTGTATCGAAAGACGCAGCGAGGGACGGCCTCCTACCAGGTGGATAGACGATCTGGTTAGAGCCGCAGAAAGCCGGTAAACATATGGGGAGGCTCACTGCTATGGATGTTAACAAATAGGGAGGCCCACTTCTAACAATTGATGTTTTCCAGCTGAGACGACGACGACAGATAAATTGGTAGTACTGTAGTTACCTAGTAGTAGTTTGGCTTGTGTTGGAGTGTGTAGAGGCGCGTCGCAGCCGGCGCGGAGTCCCGATCACTTCCACATCGGACACGGGCGAACCTCCACTCTCAGAGTCGCCCTTCTGAAATACCAATTGTTCCATTAATTGCGAACATATGTGCTAAAGCACTAGATTCAGCGTGACAAATTATGGTCCAAATACAACGCAAAAAACAGTTACTGTAACACATCTTGAGCGTTCGTCGTTAGTAGTGAGAATTTCGCGCATGTGATTTTAAGACGCTAAGTAAAAGTCTCCACTGTTAGGAATAGGCCTCGTACGTAGATTTCAAAAACGAACAGGTCTGAGATGCTTGCATCCCAATCAAAATAAAAAATTCCTAATTTATTATACTAGTTTATTAAACTGTCATAATAAGGAGCAATAAAACTAGAGTGTAAGATTTAAAACCAAGCCGCAGGCAAGGTTTTTAATAGCTTTTCACGATTGTTTTAAAACCTTGTTATACGCAGTTTTATACACTACTTTATGGAGACAAGTGATATAGGTAAAATAAAAGAGAAAGTTTTTTATTTTTTTGATTTTCCAGAAAAAACGTTGCGGGTAATTTTTGTTGCTGCATCTATTTTGCGGTAGCGTTAAATTTGCATTTGTATTCACTGGTAAATGAGTCGTCACTCATTTTGTTATCAAACATTTTCCTAATGCCATGTGCCACAGAATTAATAAATATGAATATCGGTATACTGTATAATGAAGATAAAAAAAGTTTATTTCAAAGCATCGCTGTCGTACAGAAATCAGTCCTTTAAAATAACTTCATTTTTAAAGTGCAAAATTACGTATATTAGATATCAGCGTAGATAAAATAAATTATAGAATTATCTTAGTAGCCACAACTTGACTACTGTATATAAAAACAGCGTGAATCAATATACGTGTGTAAACGTGCCATTGTCGTTCAATCGTTGTACCCCACTCCAGGAGCATAGGCCTCTTCTTGAAGATGTAGGCTTGGTCTATGCTGGCCTGATGCGGGTTGCCGGACGTTGCCAAGTCCACTCGGTAGTGGTTTTAAGAGAAAAAATATAAGAAGAGAAATTAAAATATTTATTAAACCGTTTAATCACATAAAAGCGCAAACCGCCGCGACCCCCGTCCGCGTCTTGCCTCGCCCACATCGCAAAACCACAAGAGTAAACAAAGGGTACAGAAAAAAGGTCCTTAAGAGCGGACAAAATTTATCTATAGCCGCAAAGTCAGGAAATTTATTGCAATGACAGGGATTTTGTCAGGCACTCATTTTCGGATCTGGTAACCCTATTTGGGGTAGACAAGTGTCACTGGGCCAAGAGTACCTCTTTCCGATAGACAAGTGTTACATGGTCACAAGATTATCACAGCGGTTATCAAAATACACTATGATTTTATCAAACTATGAAAGTAAAATCGTGTTTATCAACTAGTAAAGTAATGAAATCTGTTGCATTACCTTTAAATCAGTGGAGATTCTTCGGCCCTTAGTAGGAGTGTGCAGCGCTTCGCACGCGCGGTTAAAAGACGCTCGTCTTCCACGCGCCGGACTGTCGCCGCCGGCTGTCACAGGAGAATCTACACAATATATTCCAAAATTAAATATATATATTTTTAACTCACGTGTACTTTTACTGGTAAGGGGCACGTTCCTTCTGAGCGGCGATGCAATTTATTAGCAAAACCTACTTTTAGCATAAAATATCTGATAATTTCAGGCAAGGTTATCCTGGTTTCGAGTTTTTTCGAACATTCTTTTTAGGCCTAAGTAAAGACTATCAACGCCTAAAAATTAAAAGAATTAAAAAGAGTATACTATCTAGGAGCTGCCAGAGCCCAAAAACGATTACAATAATTTTGTTGGATAGGAAAAAAATGCCAAAGATGACATTTACTGCGGCTTTAGAACAGTCATTTTAAATTGTTAATATTCCATAATAATAATACAAAAATACTAATGAAAAGGTTTTTTTAATTTGTAAAGAATTGACAAAGACAGATCGGTGATTTTGTTCCAATATTTTCCATAGCAATAAAAAAACCGGCAAAATTTTTAATAAAAACTGTGGCGCTTGGCCAGTTTTTCTCTAGGTCACGGAAGTTCCATCACTGTCGTACACAATCGCGCGTTATAACTACGTAAATTGGCCGTAACTGCTAATTTTCTCATTCAAGACAACCGCGCCTTAAGGGTCCGTATATGTCAAATTAATTGTGAGTTTAATATTTTGATTCCTCGATCACGAACCTTGAAACACGATTTTTGGCATTTTACTCGATACATTTATTTTCCGAAAAAACCTTGTTTCGCACAATTTTTTATGTCAAATCTTTATAATTTTAAAAATAATTAATAGACAATAACAATATCTTAATATGAACAACCCAGTCTCTTGATAACTATCGTAGATTTTTTATAATCGACGATTTATTGATTTTTCTCAAGATTCACGCCGTCACATTTGGCAGCAATTATACGACTATAGCGCTGTCTCTTTGTTGATGTCTCTTTTGGAACAGATTTTACCCTGAATTGACACAGGCATTTCACGTGGGCGAACAATAGCTGCAGCTATAGTTTGCTAAACAGTAGAAAACTAAATTATTATAGGAGCAATTATCAAGGAGAATCAAGCCGCCATAGAAATTAACCAATGACCGAATTTAACGCCGGCGATGCCGCGGACACAGCTAGTAGTGAATAATATAAGAGTGAATTACCTATGTCGACAGAGACTCTCCTGATGGCAGCCAGCGGTTTCGTCGTAGTCTTGGTCTCTGAGGCGGCGCGACCAATGCGCGCTAAAAACAACATATATTGTTTGTAACTAATTATACTAAAACTTCGCTAGCAAATTATTGAGCGCTTTACAATTTTTTTCATAATTCCATTTAAAACATCCCATCATCTAAACCTGATGTTCTAAATAGCTACATGGCATCAAAATTTTCGGAAACAAATATACCTATTTGATTTGAAAACCTTTAGGAGATGATAATAAATGTTATCTAGGAATTCAAGGTTGCGAAAAGACCGCAGGTTAACTACAACCACCTAAATAATATATTTGTTTATAGAAGCAGTGCATATAGAGTAAGACAAGGTAGAGAAGTATAATTCCAGGTACACGAGGTATTCCATCTTGATAAGGATCAGGCTTACTGTAAGACGCAGTTCTGCCACGCGACCAAGCGCGCGAGAGTAATAATTTGTGAGGGCCAGTTATCTGAACTTATGTGATTTATAAAACTACTAAATATATTTATATTTATATCAGGCGGATATAAACATTTATTTTACCATAATTAGATTCGTGCACGGACGACCTAGTTAGAACCGCCAGTGAAAGAAGGCGGCTCAAAACCGGCCGTTGTGTAGGCATATCTCAATGATTCATACATCAAGCTATTATAGAAATACACATTTTGAACTACAAAAATTTTTAACAAAGTTGTGTATTACAGCTGAAAAAACTAAGAAAACAAAACTATACATAGAGTAAAAATATATTAAATATTAATAATATTAAAATTAATACTGAGGATTGCATAAATTAGACTGCGACACGTTTTGAATGCCTAAATTATTTTTAAATAATGTGTAATATTTAGCGTCGCATATATTTATGTTAAAAGTACCCTTACCTCTTCGTTGCTTAGCGGCCTCGGAAGCAATGGAGTCTGGTGAGAGCTGTAGACTCAACTCTTCGTCATCAGGGGCCCCTACCGTGGGTAATGTTAGTATATTATACAGGATAGAGCGCATGCATAGCAGTGCAGTGATTACAAATCGACACCGAATACAGTTCGCAAGATTATACATTATTCTTCATCGTATGTATATTTTATTGCATTATAAGACCCCTTTTTAACACTAAGCTTGCCTTACCCCCCTTATAAAAGCATGATGTAATTTATGGAGGACCCCTTACAGGGTGTCAATTATATTGTTCGCGAAATGTTGAGAACTATGTGCGGTGTGAAAAATTAATGCAACCTTGTAATGGTTTTCATCAGTCGTAGTCACATAATGTAAAGCAGGTGTTCATGAAACCAAACTATTTATCTAAATAACAGGTTTATTTAAATACAGTCTATAAATTTTATTCTAACAACTAAGAGATCTAAATTTATATAAGCGAAATTGACTGACAGAAAAAAAAGCAAAATATTCAGAACTATGAAGATTAAAATACTGATATTGACACAAGCAAAGAAAGGGGGTGCTTTATAAACCTAAAAGCGAAATAGAATAATACTAATAAATTCATAGTAGGCCTGTTTTTCGAGCTAGTAGCGGAACGATACTGACGCGCGGTTTAGTCACTGCCGCCAATTATTATATTTAAACAAGAGGATAACTTTCGTATTACCTAAATATAATTGAAATTACGCAATCAGACATTAACTAGTGCCGAAATTAGATATATTTAATCTATATCTATAATCTATATGCGCATTAAGATTAACAAAACGAAAAAAAAAAGATAATTGCTTGGAAACGGTAAAAAAATATGTTTTTAATTAGTAAATAAAATACTGTATAACATGTGTCTACGACGTATACACTCTAGTTTAAACATACCAATTTAACTATAAGCAGAACCATACCAATTAAACTATAAGAATAATTTTGAGGTGACAGAACTATTATAGTGTGAGCATCTGTATACTGTTTAAATGTGCTTATAGTCTCATATTAAGTATGTTTTAAGTTCTGTTTAGTTCTTAATGTTTCTGCAGTCGGGTTTTTTATTGAATTATTTATTTTTATTCACTGCTTTTTCTAACTCTTTTTGACTCGCGCTTGACTATTTTACTATTAGTGTTATATATTTTCGTATTCGGCTTTTAAATCTCTATATTTTAATACCCAACTCAAGGGTATGGACTTTTCTTAGCCTGTACATTAAGCGCATAAAATACGCCATTTCGATTTTTTAAAAATTTTATGTACCCAGTGTCACTCTCACAATTGAGACTAATCTAACGACGCCTATCAAGCTAAAACCCATTGAGCCGTCCAGGCTTTACAGCGTGCCAAAGAAATATACATACATTTATACCTCGAAAAATATAACCCTCCTTCTGTAGCAGTCGGATAAAAGTTAAGTTACTAAGGCAATAAATAACTGTTGGCAACCAATTTTTTTTTTTAACGTAATCATGTTTTGACCTATTCTCTTTATATTTCATAGCAATATTGTTATATTCTTCTATGACATATTTGGTAATAGTAAATTGTGTGCTAAGGCCGAAGGCTTTAATGGCTCCAGTTTGCAATTTCTGTATCGCCTGTGTTATACATAATGTTTTTCATCACATTTGCGAGTAAATAAACAAACTCACCAAAAAAAATGCCACCGCTTGATGGTGATAAGTGTGATAAAAAATATTTTCTTTTAGGTGTTGTTAAAGCTAACATTATGTGGGTTAATATACCTACTTAGAAAAAATAAGTTTTTTAATAGGTTGAAGCGAAAGAAATCTTATGGTTTGTGATAATTAGATACTAGCTAATTGTTTTCTTTCCCATTCAATCTTCGGTGCAGTAAATCGCAATAACTATAAACATGTTAATGCTTTAATGGCATTCTTATCATATATTGCTATTTATAGTCATCGTAAAATAAATATTCATTCATGAAATGCAAGTAAATTATTAAATAAACAAAGGTTTTGTTGATTCCATACATTTATTTATTTTAATAAAACTTTGTTTACTAGTAATTCACGGGTATTTAAAGTATGAATATGCATTTTGCGAATAGCACTTTATGATAATAACACGTTTTGAGCAATGAAACGTAGTTAAAGGAATTAAGTGTAACACAGTTTGTACAAAAAAAAGATTTTCAGATACACCTTAACTGGTTGAAATAAAACCATTATTTAGGTACAACTACAAGTTTATGTAGCATGCAATTAACTGCTTTTAACAGAAAACCAGTGCAAAATGTTTCTGAGGTCCATTTGACAGTAAAAATTTTGGGCACTCCTAGCTTGTCTTGTCGGTTAGTTACTTATTAAGGAAAAGGCGCCTTAAATACGTAAACCCTTATTTTGGCGTCTTACTCTGTAAACAAAATTCTCACCACAAAAACCTGATATTGTTATATATATGGCTGGGCTAAAATAGTACTTTCCTGTTTTTCATTTGATTTTGTATTTACATGTAGTCGAAATAATTTTAAATATTTTTTTACCTTCTTCAAGGTTTTTAAAATCTTGTTGAAAAAAATAGAAAAGTAAGAAAAAATACGATGTAAAATAACAAACGTAAAAATTTATAAATCATTGATTTTGGTCAATTTAGTACAAGACAGTAAAAATAAACACAATCATAAAAAAAAAAGGTTTTCCATTGCAAGTGTCACTCTAATGAAACCGCGCCAATAAAAGAAGTAAAAGCGGTGTAACGTATTTCATGCTAACTAGTTTTTTTAATATCAGATGTAATAAAGAAATATATTTTAGGTTATATTATATTTACTGCACACATGTGGTTTAAAATCATATAGTCACCTTCAAAATCAGTCTTATTTAGCAGCGCGATCCTATCCTCGTAGGCGGCGGAGGCGGTAGAAGACGCGTCATCGTCTTCTACCGAGTGCTCCGATATGGCGCTAGAGCGAGATGCAGTGCTAGTGCGGCGGCTGCGAGGCGCCGGCCGTGCAGGAGGCTCTAATGTTGATTCTAATACTGATTTCTGGTAGCGCGTTAGTCTGGGTAATAAATAATTTCAAATATAATTTTCCAATTTTAATAATAATATCAATGCCAAAACAAGGCACATAATTATTTCTCCACTGAGCCAAGTTTCCGAATTGACTTGAGTCATGGTAAGACTTATTGATTAGCCATAGGTAATCAGAATCAATACAGATGTTTTCTCTTAAGAAAATGCTAATTTAAATTTTAATTCTATAATCCTGTAACATTATATGATAAAGCCAGCAGCCCCTTTAATAAAATAAATTTTAACATCTACCTCAGTAATAAGGCCTAAAATAAAATTTGTTTGGGTTCAGAGAAATGGATGAAATAATAAAGGAGTTGCAGAAGGTTTTACATTTTTAGTATGTGCCACTAATCTTGACAAAAATACACTGCACTTAATTACGTACCTGCGAGAGCTTGAATACTCTTTGATATCTGTGTCGCCTTTGCTAGCATTTTCTTCAGAAGTGTTCTCTGGTATAACTGATAGATCTGGTTTAGTTACAATTGACTTCCTCCCTTTTCGGACTGGCATCGCTTTAACATCACCTCCCTCATCGCTCATTCTACTTTTAGACGATTTCACTGAACTACCAGATGCTACACTGGCATTGTCATCTGCAATACTTTTAGAACGACTAGAACGTCTTTTAGGTGTAGTGAATATAGAATCGTCTGGTGTACTCGTTTCATCAGCTTTTTCTGTTAATTCTTTAGATACACGTCTAGTAATTATCTTTCTAACTTCCGTGCTGCTAGGTGTTTTAGTTCTTGTTCTAGGACTAGCATCGCTATTTTCAGGAGTTTTCTGAGTTTCTTCTGTAGTGGATTTGTTTGACGCTACCGACTTTGCACGTTTTCGTGTCATTGGAGTTTTTTGATCATCAATTATTTGACTATCACTATCTTTACCTTGGACACTTTCCGGAGGTTGTTTCGTTTCTTCTATAGTAGAAATATTCGATGTTATGGATTTTACACGTTTTTTAGTCAATGGTGTTTTTTGAGCCTCAATTTGTTCACTGACAATTTTTTGACTTTCATTTTCTTGGTTATCTTTCTGTGAAATGTTCGTTGAAGTAGACTTCGATCTCTTTCTGGAGCGGGTAGTTAGTTTATCTGATTTCTGTTCTGTATCTTCAGTTACAAATTCAGAATCAGTTTTTTTAATTTCTTTTTCATAATTTTCAACCTGTTCTAGATCTTGACGCTCCTTCATCTCTATAGGTTCTTTAGATGTATTCATTGTACCTTTAGATTTGCTTTCATATGTTTCTTGGTCTTCAATTTCTTTGTTACTTTTACGAGATGAATTCGAAGACGTAGATTTGGTCCTTTGCTTGGATTGAGGAGTTACCCCACCTATTATATTTTTATCAGTGCTAGTTTCAACAATATCCACGTCAGTTTGGAAAATATCAACTTTTTCAATATTTTTACTACTCGAATTTTGTTGATCTTTTCTGTCAGATTTATTTTTATCTTCATTGTCATATTTTTTTTCTTTCGCTATGTCAATATCAACTTCCATAACTTTTTCATTGTTGTCACTCGCCTGAATTATATTTTCTACTATAACTTCTACCTGGATCGCTGCTTTCATTTCTGTTTTCAAAACAATATAAATATTAATTTCAAATTATTATAACATTATTTCTGGCACAGCTTTAACTGACAAATATAGTAATACTACTGCGTAAATAGTACTTTTGTTAGTATGATTAACATTGTCATTCACTGTACTTATTTTGTATTCGTGAGAATATTTGTAGTAGCACATTATGTATAAGATTAAAATATATCATGTATTCAAATCTAATTGTGTTAATTATTTTACTAATTATCTTACAATGTCGTTATGATAACTTGCTTAGTTTACAAATATTTACATATTAGGACAATTGACCAAGTTGACAAGGTCATATTATTTTAGTGAAAGTAATTACAATTTGCAGTCTGTACTAAAAACATGACTAGTTGAAATATTACATCGGTGGAGAATGTTGTCGATATTTTACAAATATTTAAAAATTTCCAAAAAAATTTAAATTATATATATATTTTTTTGTTTTCATACCACTGGTTATATTTTTAAAAACTTTTTTTAGTACAGCACATAAGTATACGCAATATGTAAGGAGATAATTTCAATAATCGCTTCGCAGAAAGTTACAGCTTCAGTGTTTTTACAATACAGAAAAAAAAAAAATGGGACTTGTGATGTTTTATAACAGCTTTTTTAGGCAATCGATACACGATGAAAAAAACTTTGTACCATAGAAAAAAAAAAGCAAACTTTATAAAGATTATTAGATTTTCGGACTCATTTTTTATTGCTTTAAAATAAGAATCATTCATTAAAAAAGGTATTATCGTGTTCCATATTTATTCAATAATGTGTTTTAGGGAATAGTTTTACTTGCTTCCTATAATAATAAAAAAATCAAATTAAAAACTTCTAATATGCGCTCAAATTGAGAGTCACATTCCAGAGTAGTCTTGTTCGTGTTCGGTCACTAAACTAATCGCTCCGTACTAGTACATTCTTTCAGATGTACTAGTACAGTATTCTAGTACTATAAGTACAGTAGTACACTATGTAGCACGGATGAGCTCAACTAGTCAATTTTCATATCTGTCTGTATACTCCTGTCACAAAACTCGATTCTGCGGTTTTTTAATTTTGACCATTTTTTGAGCGTCTCATTTTGCTTCTCATTTTTAGGCTTCCAACCAAAATGATAAAAATGAACCTTGGTAAGACTTCGGTGTCGGTCTATGTGTCTCAGTAGTTTTTAATATTAATCTCGGTAAAAAGTAAAAGTGTGTGAAAATGTGGATTTGATACGTGACGTGTGCGCATGAAGCCTTTTGTTTGATAACCTCGTTAAGGGCAAACACTATACAAAAATTTATACAAAATTAATTTGCCATAATTTTCGAAGTTCCCTAAATTTTACTTTGTAGTAGGTACTTAACGTTTTTAGTGTCACAAGTATTTTCTGAGCCAATAGTTACTTCGTTTAGGCCTATTTGGTGCTATTTTAAACTTCTAAACCTAACACATAAAAAGGCCCAAACGTAGTAGGTAGCGCCACCAAAGCCCTTATCAATCAACTATGACATTGTTTTTAAGATTATTGACAAGATTCCCTCGCAGCCTAGTTGGTAGTGTGGCCGACTGCTGTGCAGAGGGTGTGGGTTCGATTCCCGCACTGGACAAACATTTATGTGATAAACATTTGTGTTTGTCTTGAGTCTGGGTGTATTTATGTATGATATGTCTGTATTTACAAAAAAAAATTTAAGTATTTGTATCCGTGATCCGGTACCCATAACACAAGCTCTGCTTTCTTTGGGACCAGATGGCGCTGTGTTTTATGTCCAAAAATATTTATTATTATTATTATTATTTAGTAATTTATTTTAAACACATATTTAATATTCACAGTTAAAATACATATTTAGTCCTTATTATGCACATACATTAAACACTACATATAAATAACGCATCCAGTAACTTGAGTGACAAGAACTAATAAGCGTCAAGCGACAAGTATAAATCGCGCCACGTAAGTTGAACTAAAATAGCGGTCGCCGCGCAGATACAGTTACGGACAATAGTACTAACGAATGTTTTGTGCGTGGCCCGTAATTTCTCATATTTTTTCCTAAAACTAAGTACTTACTGTCTGGTACTGCCCTGCGCCCGCCACAGTAAACGACAGTTATTACGTCTCATGTACCCAGTAATTATATCTTATTTAATTTAAAAAAAAAGTTTTGAAAATACATCCTGTTTAACTGGAATTGTCATAAATACGTAATATCGGATCATCTTATAAGTTATTGTACTTTTTTAACAACGTTGGCTTGGGAAGTAGCCGTTAGGTATAAAGCAATGTAACAGTTAAAAAATAAGAATTTCATAAAAGGGTTAAAAGTTGTACATGTTTTTTAATCACTGTCACTCACTGGTAACGGCGTGACACCTTCTACATAATTTTGAATTGGCATAAACTTGAGCCGGAAGTTCCGACTTTAAAAACTTTAGTGCGTGATTGTACCCCAGGGCTTGTGTAGCTATGGTTACGTGCTGCCCTTCGCGTCGCACCGCATTCCCCCTCAATGGGCCCGAAAATGTGTTACTGCGCATGTTTCAACTTACGTGGCACGACTTATATCAATGAACTATAAAGCATTACTGACTGAATTAATTCAGGTACTGGATTGACTGATACTGTTCTTTCGTAAAATAGATTTTATATTCCCAGCTTTAAAGTTGTAATGAATACGAGGCACGAAACACTTAGGTCTTTCATTTCTAGGTTTCGCGGTCATAGTTCAGACGCGCATCTCGCTTTCACTCCTGCGTCTATCGTAGAACGTTGAGATAGAAGTAAATTCTTTCCGAACCGAACGATAACGCCAAGCATTTGTTTCATTCTCACTCATCAATAGTTTGTTCCTTCGCTTGCACGATCAGTTGATCTCGAAGCCTTGTCAACCGCGGACCTATGCCAAAATTATGTGGCCTTCAAGCCGCTTCACGTCGCGTCTCGGTATGAGCTGACCCTTATATATATAACACAACCAAATAAAACGTAAAATAGGCGGAAGACATGCCAAAAGGTTTTCTTTCAAATCAAAACTTAATGCAAATTATTTTTAACCTAGACATTGTTGGGACTTTTGTGAAGTGAACAGGTGGACTACCCATAACAATTGTGACGTAACAGAAACTGAATAAAATATCATATTGTGCTCTGAAGAGCGGCGGCCATGTAAAAGGTTCAAACCATTCTTTTAAATGAATTTATGAACATATTCAGCCAAGAATATTCGCTCACTTTTACGAAACTGAGGTATATGGTCAAACTTACGCGGTGCCATCATATAGCTAACTTTTCATGCTATTTTAGTGACCTTTTTACATTTTTATTACCTTCTAACTAATTTATTTTTACAAAGATAGAAAAATATAAATAACTACTGTTTATCAGGTATTACCAATTAAGCACCTTGTTGCTAAAAACTTATTGTTTATTATTGTATAGCAGTACAATAAAAAGTGGTAAGAGGTTACTTTAACTGGTTTAATAATTGTGTTTTAAAATATACGTTTATTACCTTGATCATTTTTATCATCTTTCGCTTCAACTTCCAATGAATGTTCGATATCTAACTCAGAATTGTCGTCTGTTAATATGGATAAACCTGCTTGATTAAGCGGATCTGTAGCTTCATTTTCCTTAGATGCCGAAATTTCAACTTTACTGTCAGTTTTTTCTTTATCCGCTTCAGTAATATTTTCACTGATTATTTGTTTTGACTCTTGAATTTTAGAAACAGTCTCTTCTGTTTCATGTGTTTCATTCAATTCGTCTATTTGTAATTTGGGTTCAGATGATTCATCTGAGTCACTATCGTTTATGGAAATAACTTCATCGACATTGTCTGAAGCACTAGTCTATAAAATGTAAAATTAGGTTAATAATTATTTTTAAATAGTACCTATTGCAAGCAACAAAACATTAAGTATCAGGGTTTTGTACTAAAGAAATTCAAAAAAGGAACCATTTGGTTCTGTCAATAATTATGTACAAAACATTATGTTAAAAACTACAAATATGTCGACTTGAAAGTATTTTGAAGATTTTGACCCTTACATCAGTCGCTATTATTATTTTTTACCCTCTTTACAAAAATCTTCTAAAATCTTTGGCACGATTACTACAGAATTGTGTGCATCTATTTAGTTATTGTAAATGAGGGGCCAAATTCGGCGAGTGTGTTTACTATAATTTGTATCCAAAATTTTTTATTTATTTGGACAACGATATCTATTCTCGTTGCAGAGGCGAAATGCTGATTTAGGATAGATTCTTATAATCCTAATACCTATGATTTATATTTTAAAGCACCCTAAGTCCAGTCATGACTACTTCTCATAATTTGTCTAGAATTGGCAAGAGGAATACATTACACTGTCTCTAATATTTCTTTCTTTCTTTCTTATAAACAGACTGGCACTTGACTTGATGTTTGCACCCCCGTCAAAACACTCGTGCTTACAATCACGACCCATGAGTTGTTCACAGCATTAGCATTTACTGAAAGTGAATGAAGTGAAAATGTGAGTTTTTAACTCTACTATCGCGTTCGCGTCAAAGAAACCAATGTATGGATATAAAGTAGCCGGCGGACGCGTTTTCAGAAAATTTCCTCTCATATGACTGTAATCGAATACGCAAACGCAATTGTAAATTTAAGATCTCACAAAAGCTCAAACTAGGCTCACTTCTTGTAACTATAGTCAAGTCCTCTTATAAAAATCAATACCATAAATAATAATAAATAGAGAAAAAAATAAACTATCAAAGCGATGGTAACCGTTTTGTCTCAACAAATTCTAACCATTACCGAATTTTGCTTTATTGTACTAATTTTTTTACTATGTTAAAAGTTCTTACATCTGTCTCATGGCTTTCCTCTGAGCCGCTATTTTCACTATATTGTTCATCCTCCTCTTCTTCCTCTGCAGATTCCAAGATTTCTTCGTCACCCGAAGTATCTCCATTATTCTCACTGTCATCGCTACACTCAGACATGTTGTCTTCAATTTCATTTATCTCCATTTCAAGTTCAACTATTTTCCCTCTTTCTATTTCAGAAGCCGTATCTCTCATTTCTATATCACTATCACTAGTAATAAGGCTAGACCCGTCTCTTAAAAAAGATCTACATGAAACTGAAGAAACTTCGTCAAAGAATTCGTTGGTTGTAATTTCTTTTGCAAGAGAATAGTTTATTTCTTGACCACTATGGAACATTCCAGCATCACTGCTTTCATAATTATGCAAAACTGACCCTTCAAACGTATCACTTATTGTTGTGAAAGCAGCTAATTTTTTATTATCTAAGTTCGATACATATTTATATTCTTTAGTTCCTTTTGGTGGTTCGTTTGGTTCTTCGCTATTTTTTGATAAATCTACAACACTGCTTTCGCAGCTTTTTAAAACAGATTTGCCAACACAAGTTTCATTTATAGTAAAGGAGGGTAAAGGTTTTAAGTTGCTATTGTCTACGGTTTTACTGTTATCTACACTTTCAACGGAGCTTTGTAAAACGGACTTATCAAATATGGGAGAGATCGTGATATCCATAAGACTTGGTACGTGTCTCAAAGACTTCATTGGAGTGCTTTCTATATTTTCATCATCAGTTTTTTTTGCTGCATCTTCTACCGTTGACCGTTCTTCAGATTCATTTATTTCTAATTGTTTGGCCTTCGCAAATGTATTAGCTTCTAAAACCAATCTAGACAGTGATTTCTTATTTCGAGTTGAGCGATCCAAAGTGGGTGACAGTTTCTCTGGGGTTTTTCTACTTCTGGAAACCAAATAGTGTTACTCCATGTACTTAAAATTAGAATAAAATAATAATAATAATAGTATTCCTCATATTACAACAAACCCTGTAATAACAATTTAAGGTGCACGTGTATGAATACATTGAATTAATAAAAGTTTACTAAATTTTGAAATACATTGTGTAATTATTTATTAGTTGATTTTCTTCAAGAATATTGTAAGAATGTTATAAGTTCTTTTTATCTTTTAAGGAGTGATTTTTTGCTGGTTCTTTTTGGTAGATATCAGCAATTTTTACAAATTGTTAAGTAAGTTGTTTCCGACGATTTAAAAGTGTTCTTACAAACCTGCTCGAATAAATATATTTATGCTTGATTGGATTGGATATTCTAACCTTAAACTTTGAGGGCTGTCTATTTGAGGTGTATTTTGTACTGGTTCCGGAGTACGAGATCGGCTTCTGGAAACGAGAGAATCGAGGATTTCGACTAACATAAGATACGAAATTCCTGTATGTGTTAAAATACAATAATATGTTTAACATTTAATACTTGAATTTCAATCAATATTACCTATTAAATAAAATCATTTTCACAACATTTACAGCAAAACGGACTTGAATTGGTAGCTTTACATAATTTTACATTAGATTTACATATTTACCTTACACTACGACGGGTAGGTGATGATGGGGGCGAATCAGATGACTTTTTCGTCGATTCTAATGATTTCGTAGACGATTCCACAGACTCTCTTTGTAATTCTACTGATTTTGTAGGCGATTCTCTAGTCTTTGTAGGTGATCCTAAATACTTCGTGGTTAATTCAGATGACGTTGTAAGAGATTCATCTAATTCTAAAGGTGTCTCCGAAATTAAATCCAACTCCGGTTTCTCTGTGATAACTTTGGCTGTAATTCTCTCTGGAGTTCGAGACCTGCTTCTAAAACCAAAACATCTTATTATTTGAAAATTTGCTTTAGCGGTTGCTATTTCACTAAATATAAAAGCAATTAAAATCGTAAAATACGTTATAAGTTTCCAAAAATCAATATAAATTATTTGGGAAAACCTTCGTGATATAAGAAACAAAAGGAATTTGCAAATCCATATATTACACAAATATGTGCAACGAAAGCTTAGGATCCAAAAAAGAAACAAGATAATTTGAGTATTAGCTTTTGCCCTCATTTTAGTTAAAGGCGTGGGAATTAAACGGCAACTCCTTGATTATAGTTAAAAGGTTTATTATAGCATACTTCAGCTGTAGCTAAAGATCGTCCACGCACCGTTCAGCTTTTAAAATTTCCGTGGGAATTAAACGGCAACTCCTTGATTATAGTTAAAAGGTTTATTATAGCATACTTCAGCTGTAGCTAAAGATCGTCCACGCACCGTTCAGCTTTTAAAATTTCTGGGATAAAAGTAGCCTATGCCTATCTCTTCAACTATATCTGTGCCAAATTTTAGCTCAATTTGATGCTGCGTTGCGACATGAAGGACAAAACACAAACTCACTTTTGCATTTATAATGTTAGTATGATTTAACATAAACTTAAAATTTATTTAGGTTTGTAAAGCTATTTATAACACCAAATCAGAATCTTATGGAAAACATTTCAATGTCACTTACCGGACGCTTCTTCGAACTGGTGATGATATCGTTGGTTCTGGTGCTTTGGCAGGGGATTCTGTTTCGTCAGGCGTCTTGGGCAAGGCCGGAGCGGTATTATCGACCGTCCTCTCAGGAGTACACAATCTCCTATCACAAGGGAATAAATAATTTGTGTGAGTTGTTAGATTACAATACGCTTGCATAGAACGTAATATTTACAAAAAAATAAGATATTGTTTATTTTTGCTTAGTTTTAGTTTTAAATCTCCAAAGAAAGAATATATCACAGGCTTTTCAACACATTTGCTCGTAATGTGGCTCTTATTGCATCGCTTTTAGGTTCTTATTGCAGGCCATAAAACACAGCGCCTTTTTAATATCAGCACAAATAGGCTGTTAGTTGGTGCTCTTAGCTGGCCAGTGCGTTTACTCCACGCGCTATTTTTAACAAATATTTTATGGCGTTGTTATATTTATTTTTCACGCTATTACATTTGCCCAAAAAATTATATATTACGTAGATGTTTTGCGTGTGGGAAATTCACAATTACGCACTAGTGCTTTTTACTTTACCAAATAAATAAAAAAAAAACTGTCAAAATCTTTTTTATACCATTTTTACGCAACTGTATTAAAAACAGTGGTTTGGTATACATGCGGGACTAACATTCAACTCGTTTCGACTCAAATTTCAAAAGATTTCCTAAACTTATAATGCAATGTACTAATAAAGCTCTAATTTTCACTGCATGTATTTTTCTTTTCTTTTGATTCTTCTATACTAAACAATCACAATTCCATCAATGTAAGAACGACCGTGTTTTTTGAAACGTAACGTAAACCTCTTCATTACGATTACTTAAAAAGTCATAAGTACCTATGTTATAATCTGTGTAAAAAGAAACTTTACGTTATTTAGTATTTACCTTAAATTGCGTTTGCTAGGTGTAAACGTAGGTGCTTCAGGCAGTTCGGTTGGAGGCTCGACTACATACTTTGATACGGACGTTACCTTTATGACTTTTTCTACTCTTTCTGGAGTACGTGATCTACTTCTACAAAAGAAATTACAATGTACTATAGTCGGTTTGCTCTGTTTTTCTGTAAAAGTTCCAGCCAAAAATAAAATAAAGCTAAAACTACAATGAGAATACAGTATTAAAGACGCGGTAAAATAACTATACTACTCGTATCTACCCAAATTAAATATCGAAAAATGATTATGGTTTAAAAAATTTATAACAGACTTTAATAATCAGACCAAAAGCTACTTCCATATTGCTCAAGAATTTCTCTCTGCAGTGGTATACAGTACAGTATAGCTTTTAGTATTTTACTAAGCTTTCAGAAAACAAAACTCATTAGGTCCCTAATTAACGGGATTTTATTGTCACCCGCAATCCAATAAATTCACGTAATAAAAACCAATATATTTTTAAACGTTATAATAGTTAATAAAGTTAAACAGCAAAAGTCCCATTTGGTCTCACAGAATAAATTTGTACTAAACTTACATATTTATAAATTTAGTCGCATGTCAATTGTTTCTACGTGACATTATTAATTTTTAAATCAAAATTTGAAAGAACGAATCTGATTATGGAATGAAAGCTATTAAAACATGTGCATTGCATATTTTTTTTTTTTTGTATAATCTTTTATAATTAACTCTTTTGACAAATAAAAAGGCACAAGTACGCACGGTATAGTAGTACGAACTTACACTACCGTTACTTACAAATTTGAGGTTAATAATCAATATGTGAATAAATACACAATGCATACTACAATCTAAATCTAGAGTCCCCAAAATATAACACTGAATTTAAGATAGATAGGTAAGATAGCTAATACATTACCTTAATGACCTTCGGGGAGGGGAAGCAAGATGTTCCTCCGAGGGTTTAGTTGGAGACTCAGTAATAGCTTCTAGTTTAGTCAAGTCTTTTATCGCCTTTTCCACCCTCTCCGGAGTGCGTGACCTACTCCTGTAACGGACGAAACCTTTAATATTTACACATAGTAAATATATATGTAACTATTGCTGTTTTTTAGTTTGGTATTTTATTTATTATTGAATACTAGAACTTATGTAGACAGATTAAATATATATGTATCTATAAATTAATAAAAAAAATCATGGTATTGTATCAGTGGTTCTAGAGTTAAACGCGGAAGCAAACGACAGCTACTGTTATGTTGAATATGTGTGTTTAGATCAATCTGGATTCTGAAAATAGATAAGTTTTGTAGAAACGCTGTTATCGAGTCTGCTGGCTTTGACTAAGCGTCAGTTATTTTTGAAAGCCAGCTTTGAATGAGTGTTATATATATTTGATAGCTGGCTTTGAAAAAGTGTCAATTATTTTAGGGAGCTGGCTTTAAATAAGTGTCAGTTAAATTTGATAGCTTGCTTTGTATAAGTGTCAGTCATTTCTGATAGCTGGATTTGAATAAGTGACAATTATTTCTGATAACTGGCTTTGAATAAGTATCAATTATTTTAGAGAGCTGGCTTTAAATCAGTGTAGGTTATATCTGATAGCTTGATTTGAATAAGTTCCGTAATAATTTTTAAGAGCTGGCTCTGTATAAGTGTCAGTTATATTTGATAGCTGATTTTGAATAAGTCGAAGTAATTTCTGATATCTCTTTTTATTATCGGTATGTGAGTATTGACCTCTGCGTGCGCACGCTCAGCAAAGAGCGTTCCGCGTGTGGCTCGCTGGCTGTCTCCTGTGCAGGCTGCTCCGGTATGGCGGCGAGCAAGGACGTCCTTGGACTTAATTCTGGGGTTCGACTCCTGCTTCTGTTTAAACCGATAATTTTACTATATTTATTATTCACAATATGTTTATCTTCCCTTTTTTGAATAAACCTAAGTTTTTTTCAAATTTTATTCTAAACACTTACAATAAAACGACTAAAGTTACGTGCCACGGTAATTTTAGGCTTGCGAAATATTACGAATATGCGACCAATGGCCGGCCGTCAACACCGAAGCTCGTTTTACTATGCTCGTGTACGACTATAGACATAGATTGACATAGACTGGACAGTGCAATTCCTAGACCGCTATGAATTAATAACGGTCGCAAAAGTGTGATACTGACGAAGCGAACCTGCGGTATTTTGCCTCTTTGTAACGTTTTGTTTTTATTTAACAGAAAAGAGGCAGGTAGTTGCAGCACATTAGCTTAGCCTCTAAGGTGTGGCCAATTTTGTGAGGCTATTGCGCAGTTCATAGGACAGATTACAGAACTCGAAATCTATGTTTATGACCGAGAAGGAATGGAACGGCCAGCCATTTGTTGCTTATCTATATATACTAATATTATAAAGAGGAAAAATTTGATTGTTTGTTTGTATGTTTGTTTGTTGGTATTGAATAAGCTCCGAAACTGCTAGACCGATTTGAAAAAATTTTTTTCCGTTAGAAGCCGACATTATCCCTGATGAACATAGGCTACTTTTTATCGCGGGAAAATGCTTCATTCCTAAGGGAAAATGGGTAATAGGACAACGGGTAGTAAGAATTATCCTTCCGTACTTATCTTTTTACATAACTTCTAAACGGCTAAACCGATTGAGTTGAAATTTTATATGGGTATTTCGATGGTTTCCTGGATGATTTAAAAATACAATTGGACCCGGTAGGTGGCGATGCTGTCGGTATGTCAACTACTAAACGGCTTAACCAATTGACTTGAAATTTTGTATGTGTATTTCCATGGTTTCACAGACACGAATGTATTATGCCATTTAAGATTTGATTGTTTGTTTTTTGTCTATAATTGAGGAGTTGCCGTAAGAACCTACGCCGATAACAAAATTTAAGCGGGCCAAGCCGCTGGCAGAAGCTAGTTCGTAATATTTCGGAAGCCGTAAATTGCCGAGGCGCATAAATTTAATCAGTTCGAATCACATAATAATATATAATGATGAATATAGATATAAAATGTATTCTATACACCTATGGGACTTGGTCGATATTATGACCTTGCTACCCCAAGATCCGTGATTCGAACTGTGCCACAGCCTAAATTTATTTCATTCGTACAGCCGGTCATTTACCATCGCTGGTTTTGTGCTTCTTTATTGGACGAAAATGCAAATTTGAGATAATTGTAACTGATATATGTGTTTTTCAATAATACGCCTCGGTTTTTCTATACCAATAAGGTGGCAAACAAGCTTCCAGTCCACCTGACGCTGGGCGGTTAGCGCAGCCTAAAGACGCTTGCAACACCTAGGTCATCACTCGCGCGTTGCCGACCCTTCAAAAATAACTTCTTTCTTGAAGAATCCCTGAACCCAGAAAACTGTAACACTTAAAGAAAACCTTGGCAGGGAGCTCATTCCACAACCTAAGCGTTCGCGAGAGGAAGTTTCTCTGAAACGCACTGTACGTGACCATGAATATTTAAAATATTACCCTGCATATTAAAGTATATAAAAAATACCAAAACATTTGTCAATATACTGCACAAGCATGCTTATTAATGAAGCAAAAATAACAAAGTAAAATGGCTGCATCCCAAGTTATCGTAACTAAATTCATTGTTGTCCTCGATTGGTTTAAACTCTAGGCATTATAAGACATAAGACCTTTATTATTAATATTCCATTAGTCACAAAAAAGAGAAAAAAAATCATATTATAATGTAAACACCAAATTATAGAGATAATTAAAATTTAAAAGAAAAAAGAAACAAAATAACACTGCCTGTCTGTCAAATGATTTGCAGAGAAGCAATCTGGATTTGAACCTTTACATTAACATCAAATACTGAAGAAAATTCCAAAAGTTGCATATCTGTATTTGTTGTTTCAAAATTTTATATGAAATCAGTTTTTAGTAATGAGTACGCGTCAATGACGTATTTGAAATTTTCGCTTTAAAGAAGTTAGTTAAAAATGTCTATTGGCATCCAACGGCAAGCACGTGGTCTGTTAGTACGTCTGCTTTAGGTTGTGTTGTTTTTACTTCTTGGTGGATTTTTGTTTTATGTATTTTTCGAGTTTCTTACCAACCGATAAAACTCCTCACCTTGTGACTCTGCTTGGTCGTGGTGTAATGACAGGGGAGTCATGACGTTCAGGGGTCATTGAACGATTTCTGTAATTTTATATGACGATAATTTATATAGATACAATTAAAAACATCAATAAATATAAGATATATTTTTAAAGGGTAATTTCAAAAAAATATATATTTTAAAATTAAAATATAAATTGTACACCAACTACGTGACAATTTATTTACAGAATAAGTAGCCGCAAGTATTGCCTTACCCCGTACTACTAACGGCAAACAGGCGGAATCTGTCCGCCTTTTGATTAGCGATCACCGCAGCCTATGGACGCTTGTAACAACAGGGGCGTCTTTCTTTCTTGAAAAAATCCGCATTGAGAAAACCTTGGCAGGGAGCTCATCCACAACTTAAGCGTTCGCGGGAGGAAGTCCCTCAGAAACCACACTGTGCGTGACAATTTAGTTTCTAAGATGTGAGGATGAATTCCCTGCCGATGGCGAGCGGTGCGATGGTCGACAATTCTCTCAACCCATTGTTGAATGAAAGAACCATGCTGGTAACCGGGTGCACCCGCCCAAAGGTGGGAGCAGTAAATATGGGGCCAGGTTTTTGCTTTTTTGCTTTTCTATAATCTATCTGTACCAATTGAGACTAATATATAGAGAGAAAGCAGGTTTGGTAACTTTGTTTATATGGAAAGGGTAATCTCCGGACCATTACACATATAATTCTATAAAATATAAAAACTATTTTACTATTTAAAAGGTACATTATTCCAGATATATGTTTATAAGGGAGTAGGAATATTGCGAAACAACGTTCGTTGGCTCAGCTAGTAATTTAATGCTTGGTGGCAGTAACTTATGACACAGAAAGGTAAGTTGGTAATTACACTCGAAGCAAGAGGCAGGCATTATAGAGCAGAGAATGTAAGTAAGTTGGTCATTACTCCCGAAGCAGGAGGCAGTCGTTATGGAACCAAAAGTGTTTTTTATATATATTGAATATTTTTACATTATTTTCTTGACTCACCTTCCAATAGAAGTTTCACTAGCCAATGATCTGATGCTTCTTCTGACACTAGGCATTTTGGGCGGAGGTAAATCATACACCTTCAAATTATCATCTAAATAGCTATCTCCCTTTCTATCATACAAAACGTTCGCATCTCCTGTCTCAATATCAGTGCTTATATTGCTTTCCTTGGATACATCGAGTAAAGTTTCCTTTCGCCTCTCATTAGAATAGCGCGGGTTAATCAATGTGATAGGTATATCTGCGATGCTTTCGATGGACGTGTTTGGATCATCTGAAAGACTGCTGTTCACTGATATGGAAAGAGATCGTCTGTAAAAAACGAACAATAAATTAAAACAACATATCAAAAATAAGGTCAAACTGCACTAGATACCAAATGTAAAGAAATTAAAGCCTCGTCCTTACACTTCGTCCATACAACCCCTGCGTAAGAAAGAGAGAGTATTATTTTGTAGCATTAATTATTTTTATTATTATTTTGTGTGTTCTGTCTGTTTGGTCTTAATTTAAAAAAAGTCGTGGTCGTACTGAATGACTTTGCTTACCAAGGACAGCTGTAATGTCGGTTAACTTTGTTTTCACGACTAAACAATACTGATTCGGATGACACTAAAATTTGTAATGAGTCGATCAAGTTTGGAGATGGACATTATATATATATATAAAATTGTACTGTGCACCCCGCTTTATGATATGAGAAAGAAATCTATCGGAAAGAGGCGCTTGCAACCCAGTGACGCTCGTCTATCGCAAAGAGGCGCTTGTGACCCAGTGACACTCGTCTATCGGCAAGAGGCGCTTGTGACCCAGTGCCATGCTTCAATCGGAAAGAGCCGCTTGTGGCCCAGTGACGCTCGTCTATCGCAAAGAGGCGCTTGTGACCCAGTGACACTCGTCTATCGGCAAGAGGCGCTTGTGACCCAGTGCCATGCTTCAATCGGAAAGAGGCGCTTGTGGCCCAGTGACTCTCGTCTATTGGAAACGATATGCCATGTTAAGTAATGTTAGGCGTGGTCACTTCTTGGATGGGTGGGACTCCGTGTTTCAGAGGACACGTAAAACCCACGGTCCTGGCTGTTTGTTATATGACAGCAGTTTTCAATCCAAGTCTGAGTGGCCAACCAGCATTAAGCCAACGTGTTGGACTATGGCCGTAGCTTCCTTCTTAAAGAAGAGGCCTGTGCCTCTGCAGTGGGGCGTATAACGGCTGAGGCGCGGCTGCAAGTTTTTGTTAAGTACAAACATTTTATTTTAAAATAATTAGCTATTAAATGTGAGAATAATCCGTATACCTCGCCCGGACAGTATCTTTGTATGATTTCTTTATCTTAACATTATCTTCGGTAGCGATTTTCTTGGGCGGAGACGCAAACGGGTGATCTTCACTCTGTAAAACACATTTTAATAATCAAGCTTAGCAACGATTTGTGAAATATTTAATTATTTATTCTTAAGTACACACTATAAAAAATATCATGTACAAATGGAGGACTTAATGCTTAAAGGCATTCTCTACCAGGCAACCATTGGTTAAACAGAAAGCTTAGTTGGAATTCAAAATATATTTATTTATAATAAAGATGACGTTTTTATATCACCTGCATCAACCCTCCTAAGAGCCACTTGATGTCACCGTAGCTTATAGACGCTTTTAACAATAAGGATATATTCGCTCTGCCGATTCTTCAAAAATGTAATCACTCCCTTCTTGAAGAACACTATACTGTTAACCCTTGGGAAAACCTCAACAGTGAGTTCATTCCAAAATCTGAGTTATCGCAGGAGAAAACACCTCTGTCTCACACAATTTGTGTCCATTTAGGCTTAAAGGTGTTAGGATGAATTCCCTGCCGATGGCGAGCGGTGCGCTGCGAAGTAGCCGTAAGCATCACTTCTAACAAATCAGAACACAGCCCATTAATAAAGGGCCACTATACACGCGGTAGAGCACACACAGGGAGGCAAAATCTCTTTTCAGACCTAAAAGGTTTAATTTTTTCGAACGATCGCGTTTGGGATCGTCGACAATTCTCCCAGGAATAGAAACCGATCCCCTTTCCCATTGGATTATATATAATATTTGATATTCTGAACTCCTCCATGCTTCAGAGGGCACGTTAAATCGTCGGTGCTGGCTGTTGTTACTTAACTTAGAAGTTACTTTTAATACTTAATTTTAAGTAAAGTAACACGACGAACCATACTTACCATTTTATGAGATGGCGTTGTAACAAAGCTCTCTGACTCTTTCTCTCTCGTGTACAAAGATGATAATTCTGGCTCCATCGGTTGTTCAATATGAGAAGGAGACGCGTTAACAAGTGAAGGCGAAGGAGTGGATTCCGATTCTGACGCAGTAGGTATAGTAAATCTTAAAAGTCTGAAATTAAATAATAGTTCCAAAATAAAATAAAAAAATAAATACAAGGGACCAATACCCGCACTTTTTTTTTTTAAAACAATTGCGAGGGGAACAAATAACGCATTATGTTTAGACATATATTTGTAGAAAATAGCGAGCACTCCTCTTCGCGGGAGATAACGCGTGTCTAGTCTACTGCTGATTTAAAAAAAAATAGCTAAATACTATAGCACGGACGCTAAGCAGGAAGAATTTCGTTCAATGACCGGTCACTATTTGTCTCTGTTGCACAAGCATAATTATTTGCCATCGCGCTCGCACAGATGCGATGACCGACCGTTGTCATTAGAAAATACTAATATTTTGACAACTGACACGGGCTAAAAAGGAAATTTTTGTGCTTTGCGTCCGTGCTATAGTATGATAATGTCAAGTAAGAATCCATCGCTTCAACACTTTTTTAACAGTGTATCTGACTAAAATGGCTTTATATAAAGATCATATGTCACCAGCTTTTAAGAATTAGTGGTAAAAAAGAGCACGGACAGAATAATATACTTTGCCCCATGTGCCTATTCCCTGTCGAACTATAAGAAAAATTGTTAACACGTACTTATATATTTTTTTTTTATTCAGTTTTATGAGTTTTTTGTGCCGGTATTTTTATACCACTAAAGTGGCAAACAAGCTTGCGGTCCGCCTGATGGTAAGCGGTTACCTTAGTTCATAGTCTATGTAGAAATAACCTAATAGAAATGTTGTGATGTTTAGATTTTTATATTTCAAATTGATTAATACGCTTATATTTCAATATTGCGTTACAAACATGACTTGTTTTTGTAAAGTGCTGTGAGATTAATCGATTTTGGACGAACCACGATACAACAACAAAGTACTTTGTACCTAATCATTATAATACCTTTTTATAAGGATTTGCTCCTATCCACATTTTTTATTTTTTTGTCCTGTCATATTTAACCTATAATAAAGAGCTCCCTTAGGTTTTCTTAGAGGACATTAGGACAGACAGACGTGGCCCATGTAGGTGCTGTACAACCTACCAATTTGAAGTGAGCAATACTTGAGGTTTTTATTCAATTGGGTTGCGCTTTACCCGTCAATAGGACGCAATAAGAACGGACAGTATCAGAAGAAACTCAAATATTACTACCTATAAAATATGAGAATAATCTCAATGAGAAAATAAGAGAAATAAGGGATATTCGTCTTCTTCGTCGCTATACTGCTTATGAAATTTAGGGTAAAAATTAGGTAGCAGCAGCAAATTAATAGAACGTGATTATAGCTTACTTGGAATCACTGTAGGTTGTATGGTTACTACATGTCTCCAACAGTTCGTCATCGCTGACGCCCAGGTATCGTGAGTCAACAGGGGAAGCCGCTTGTCTGCTGAGCATTTCACTTGTTCTCACCTATGTTTGGATAAATTTTCACATTTTAAGACTCAGGTTAAAATTAATAACAATAATTACACATAATGTTATACGGGGTTCTTACCGTGGTTAGCCGAGGAGGTGAGCTCCCGATATTTCGGTGCTGTTGCAAGCACCATGATCGCGGGATGACAGGCGTACTTGCGAGTTTGTACAAAATCTATGGGCAAACATATATATCTAGCTCATCTTCTCGGCTAATCACGGAAAGAACCCCATATGACATTATGTGTCATAGTGATATTAACCGTAAATCTTTAAAACAAGTATCAATAATTGCCTTAGAGAAAAATAAAAAAGAATCTTTAAAAACTTTAAACGCATTCAAAGGCCATAAATTTTCATTGAGAATATTGTGATAAACTCAAAACCTGATTTTCTTACAGAAATATAAGACAACAAACCGAAGTATTCAATGTTTATATTAGTTGAATACCACAAGTCGTTTCCGAAAAACAGGGCCTTGACACAATGACGGACGGACAGACAGACGACAAAGAGTTCTGTTTTTGCATAAAACTTTGGTCTCTTACCTTTAGAATGCTGTGCGGCGTTTCGGCCCCGGTTCTATCAAACAACCTCAACTCAGGGCTCTGTACTTCAGGCATGTCCAATAGTATAGACATCTGTTCACTAAGTTGTTCGCTAACTTTGATCGTGCTCACTACTCGAGGGGTTTTTGGTGTGCTGAGATCCAGTCTAGGTCGCTTGGGAGGTGTACTTTCTGATGGCATTTCGTCGGATAGAACACTGAAATACAGAAAATACTCTCATAGTGTTTAGACGACAGCGCAAAACTGAAAAAGAATTGCTATTTTATCTATGTGTTGGCTTTTGTTCCCTTCTTGTACGGTTTGAATGACTCTGACAAGTAAAGACTCCTCATCTTTACCTAATGCCTTAGGAATATCACTGGTATATGACATAATGGAAAATCTAATATGATGTATAATTTCTACTTATTTTTAAGCACAAAAATATTATAATTAATTAAAATTATACTAATAATTACGATGCATTGTGTTCAACAAAGATGGCATACCTCTTGGTTCTTAAAATTTTGGGTGTGCAAATAAAAGGTGTTTCTTCAATATTGAGCGCACGTTTCAGACCTCGTCTCATCTTTGGCTTGTTGATCCATGTTTCACTTGCATTATCAATTGTATTCTGTAAATAAAATGCAAAATAGGTAAATTTTACATTTGAAGAATTTCGTAAAATTCTGCAGTACAGGCATTTTAAGAAATTCTTAAGTGAGTTTATTTTTAGTTTAAATATATTAAAAAGTAGATATTAATCTATTTCAAATGATTTACGTACAAGTAGAAGTTTAACAAGTAAGAACCCGATTGCATACAAATAACGACGTGTTTGTTATTATTTTATTTATTTTGAGGTACAAAATTAACAAATCTAGTTGATGCAAAAAAAAGCAAGTAAAAGCTGTCATTATTTATTTTAAAATGTGCTAGTTAAATCTTTAAATTTGATATCTATCATGGCACTCAAATACTTCAATGAATGACTTATTTTTAAACAGTCCAAGAGACAGGCGCGTTATTTTCTGTAACTATTAAAACTAAACTAACTAAATTCATGATAGGATAATATTAGTACAATAAAGGGTATCGTCAAAACATAATTATTTCTAGCGAAGTTATAAGGACTTTCGGTTTTGATAAGACCATTGTTCCATATTATGATCTCGAAGAAAGTTTTTAGACATGAAAAAAACCAAAATCTATATATCAGAAAGCGCACTGAATCATACTAGTATTAATAGAGGTCACTGTTCGCGCAAGAACTAAAGTGCGGTCCAATTTACTCTTTATATTGACAGAACATTTTGGCTTACAGTGTTGATTTAATATTAGATTTTAATTAGTATCTCTTTTTATTACAGTTTATATATTCATCCATTCAGTAATAACGGTAAAATGTACAATTCTTAAACAAAGATAAAGGATATGTACTATGACATGGAACTGGTGACTGCATTTCGGACCGAGCTAGTTTTAACTTTCGTAAACAAACAACTACGTTTAATTTTGTTGAATTTTTAGGAAAATTATTTTAAATTTTTCCGACAAAATTGTCGTTTGTAATTCTACATTTTTATTTGTGTTTGTTTGTTTGTTTGTAGTGTAATGTAAAGTTAAAAGTGTTTTATTGCAATTCAGGATTAATGTAGATAATCGTATTCTAATAAAAACAATTGGCATTTCAATTATTTCAATGAATATGGTTCATGGAATATGTATGTACCTAGTACACATTGAAGTTGAAACGTTATGTTGAGAATATAAGATTATTGGTAATCTTACAACTTCTACAGGTTCGAAGGTCAAAGGGTAAACTTTGGCTTGTAGATGAGTTTAGCTACTTAATACGTAAAAGTACATAGGTTTGTATGTGTGTTACTTTAACTTACTCCTTTATAACTGTGATGACGCTAATGTCTGTGTAAGAAAAAATCACCGAGAGAGCCGTCTATTTCTAGTATATATATTATCGTAGTCTTCGTATACACACACAATTGTTTAATTCACAAGTAATCGTGTAATTCAGGAAACATAAACTAACATAAAAAATAAATTGCATGACAAAAAAGTACAGTATTGTTATTACCTGAATAAATGATGATTTATACGTAAACGTGTTCTTGGGCGTCTTTGCTTGGACAAATATTGACAAGGGCTTTGGTGGTAACACTGTAATGAAAATAAAAGGAGTTATAGAAGGATATTACATTCTTACTGTTTTATCAAACTTAAGTTATACTCGATAACTCGAAATTCAATCCTCAATTGAAATCAATCTTGAATCCAGTAATCGGCATGGCTCGAATATTAGACATTAAGGTTATATTAATTTTGGTGCAGGAGCAGGTCATTGCAGGTGGCTCAGAACCGGCCGTTGCTAAAACACCTGAGTGAATTGGTGCAGACCGTGGAAGTGAAGATAAAAATACATATGTAGCTTTATCATCTCGGTCTATTGCTGGACATAGGCTTCCAATTGTTATTTCTATTCTTTTGTTCACAGCAATTTCCTGTAGCCTTGAACAAATCGTAATGTGTCTTTTATTTATAAATTTACAAAAAAATTAGTTCCAGTCCACTTTCATTATCAACTCCTTAGCCCTCTTTCGGTGCTTCGTTTCCACCATTAACTCAATCGAAGTGTGTCAGAAGATACTTATTACGTCGATTCATGTGTTGGTGTGACGACTATACTGTTAACTTCAGATCTGGGACCTTATGGCCAACAGTCTCGAGCTATTTGTACTCTGGAATTCGAGATAAAAAAGTATGCAAGTACATTCACAGGTATCAAGAGGTAAGTCAGACTTCCATACATTTTAGTCACGAATTCCAGAGTTCGAATAGCCCGAGACTGTTCCCAATAAGCTCCCTGTATGTACACAATTTCGCCTATTAGTTGCGCGATAGATTTAAAAATTGTCATAAGGGTAGAGAGCTCGCAGGGTGTATGACTCAAGACGTCCACTCTCGATCGAAGTTGCAGCAATTCTAAACTAGACAAATCCAAATGAACAATACAATACAAATATCCTTTATTGCACAAAAGAAAAACACAAACTTATTGAAAAAATAATATTAAAAAACATGTACAACAGGCGATCTTATTGCCAGATGGCGATTTCTACCAGATAACCTATGTTGGCAATACAAAAAGCATAATTTGAGTGATCAATAGCTATTACCTATTTGCATGTATTGCATTCATGTTTCTATTTAGCATGTACGTGTGAGTTGTTTAAATTAGAAGAACTCTAGTACAGTAAAGTTAGAACATACCAGAGTGAGGCTCGAAGTCTCTCTCCGAAAGCACAAAGTTGGCCACCCGACCAGTGATGGCCGGCAGAGCCAAACAGTCCACCTCGACCATCAGGTCTCTGGCGCCAAATCGCTCCTCCGACTCCAGCATTGACTCAACCGACATCGAAATGTGTCTGACTCTCGGCTTGCTCAGCCGTAATTTGTTGTTGTATTGTTGAGCTTCCAAAGATCTACAAATTAATTTAAAAGTATGCTAAAATAACATGCCTACAGTTTAAAGTGGCCATGTAAGATAGATGATTTTTTGCAATAAGTGGCATTACAAAACCGCACATAAATGTTTTGATTACTGTACGGTTTTATAAACCCGAATCAGCACCATATGTGGAAGACAGCCAATAATGATGAAGTCAACTGAGTAACCAACTACTAAAATGCAAGAAAATATTTTGTTATGTGCATCGATCTATTAGTTTTTTTGTTTTTGATAATCTTTTGGAAATGAAAATTCTAAAGTAATAAAGATGGTGACAGACGAAGAATGGGAAAATATATATACAAGAAAGTGCAAGCGCTATGTATGTTTAGTCAAGATTTTTGTTCAACGAATCCACATCATAATATTACCAAACACTTTAGCTTACCGCCGCAACACTGCTTCTGATGCAGTTTATCTGGTGTAACGTGTCTCATAATTCATTTATTACTAACTTTTGAAGACTAGGCACATACTAAATGACCCCGTACTACCAGTTCCAGAACCATTTTTTTTTTTTTTTTTTAATTCCACGAAGGTGGCAAACAAGCTAACGGTCCGTCTGATAGTAAGCGTTTACCGCCTATAAGACGTAGGTAAGAAGCAAAAGCCATTTAAGTCCAGACAGAAGACGAAGACGCAGTGTGCGTCAGACAGAAGCAATGTTGCGGCGACGGGATCTCCACTTGTCACGCAGGAGTAATGTATTTAATTTAAGTGAAAAAAGACTATCATGAGACATAAAGACATTATGATGTGGGTGTATATCCATAGATTTAACGCGGTTACATACATAAAATTTTGTAAAAATGTCGCATTACTCAAGAGTGGGAACAGATTCAGTTTAAATTTTTCACCTACACATAACCTATACCTATTGAGTTTACACACACTATACACCTCGTAAGAAACAGAGAAGACAAGCTAGTATATTATGTATTTACCTAGTACTATTAAATATCGAAATACTCTTAAATATCTGAATTCCTTCACTCGATTGACGATATTTGACGCCTCACATGGTGCACCCCCTATGCTACATAAAAACAAAAAAAAAATGACATATTTGACTTTGTTTTTAGTAGCTTGTGACGATACCAATATTTTTTCCTTAACATTTTGTAATGCAATGTTTTATTCAAGTTTTAGCGCGAAGATTTACATTAGTAAACAATTCTCAATAAACTTACTTCCTAAAGCAAAATGCATCTTTAAATTAGAATGGCGCGTTTAAATATACAAGTTTAGTAATTTTATACATTAGCTGAGAAATTATGATTTATTTTATGAAAGGTTTGAAGCTAACAAAAAGGTGAATACCGATGACTCAAATGTAAAATATTACATTATAAACTTACGAATCATAAACATCAACACAAGATTAATTGTTAAATGTAGGTAGTAATCTAACTCGCGATTTATAGATTCGGACCTTGGACAAAATGAGGTTGCGTAAGTTTTGAACCAGTGGCGCGAGTATGGATGCTTTAAAACTTACTGTGATTGGATGTTTGTTTGGAAGACAAGTTCATTGGAGGACGTTTTAAGACAATCACTGATTGGTGGTTAAGTGATATAGAAATGGAAGCACGTTTCATATGCTCTTTAAGGTAGTTTCATAACTTTTAAACGAATAAAATTTTATTCAGGAAATTAAACGTAGGATAAAGCGGTGACCCTCTAGATAGGAGTTGTTTTGTTATATGTGGTTTATTTTCTTATTAATTTTATTGCCTTAGTTAAATAGTAATGCCACTGTTATTGGGAATCCTATAATGTTGAGTATAACCGCGTAAGTTTAAGTTACTTAGAAATTTTATAATATTGACAACACCCGCGAAACTTACCTAAGTGAGACGTTTAACAACCATTAGTAGCCTCGTACAATAAATATTCTAACAATGATAAATGGTAGTTGTTTTGGTTTTCACGTATTCCGCATAATGGTATGACGTGTTAGTTTATTTGAACCTACCCGGGGTTTGTTAAAACTTTACGAACATTTAGAACATAATTTTAATGATCTATTAGTTTAGGATAATTAGGCCGTTTTATCTAGACCGTTTATATTAATCTAGGACTCTATAATAATACCCCAACCAACATAACTAGAATCATACTTAAAAGATATTCTTTTTTCTTTGTTAAAATTAATTAAGGCCGGACATCCGTCCAGAATTAAAAAAGTAGGATGGGAGGGTTTGAAATGTGGGGTGAGAAAGTTGCTAGAGAGGGGTTAGTGGTGATAAAAGTGCGTGGTCCTATACATACAGAACATTCAATTGCCGTCGTTTAAATTGTCGAAACGCTGCCCGACCAGTAGTCCATAGTCTACGCTTGTGGGTCACTAGAAGCTAGGAACCACGTGGGGTTAAACTACAGCTAGATCGTGCCACCATTACCGGTTAGAAAATACTTTTATATTAGAAGTTACATGAAAATATTGTGTGTTCGTTGTGAAATTCTTTAGGTTGTGTTTTAAAAATATCTAAATTAATGTTGAAACATCCAAATGACGGGCCCGCTTTTGCCGATTAGAAATTTATGGTAGAAAGAAATCTCAATCACCTCAGTAGGAAGGAATATATTAACGGACCTTGTTTCTAGGACATTTTCAGCTAGGAAAAGATAAATCTTCTATAAAAGCAGAAGTGGGAACAAAGATTATACCAGCCATAATAATTATATAGCCCACTAAAGAACTCGGTCTGCCAAGAGATACAGTTAATACTATGTGTAATCCACGTCCATCCTTAGCGGCGTTAGTAGGGTTTTACTATTTTGGCTGGTTAGCTAGTGTGTATAGCGCTGATGATCGTAAGGGGGCGCCCCTTATTCTTATTTTCAGGTCGCAAGTCCTGAAGGCTTAGCTACCTGGTTCCCACTCTACAAAACGAATGGATTTAGCATTCCTATGGATTTTACTTTCAAATGTGGAAGTAGCATTAATTAGGGTTCCTTTGTGTAGGGATGACGGAAAATCATATAACTCTTTAGTACCTGTGCCCTTTAGTTCTGATATTCGTTCGAGTTATTGCATTGTTTAGGTGTTTTTGTACAGACTTTAGAAATGGTAAAAATTCAAAGGGGACATTATTTATGATCGTAGATTTAGCTACATTTATTTCTTGATTATTTTCTTTTACGCTTATTTGTGTACTATTGTTTGCTATATTATTACTTTGACGTACCTCTAAAACAACGGTTTTCGGGTCCTACCACTTTTGACGATCACGCTTGGCCAAAAAAGATATTTATCTACATCAATATTAATCATTAGATTCTTTTTATCTCTCTCGTTGAGTGATAGTGGGCTGCGAGTTTGCATAGAACATTTTATTTTATTATATATTTATATTTTTGAAATTTGGACTTAGTTACTAAATATTGTTTGATTTGATTGATTACCTTGCCTGCTGTAAGTAATACATGATCAACAGGTCCGAAGTTTGAGGGCTGTTGCAACCTTCTAGATATTTTATAAATACTTCCTCTTCGAATGGCAAAAGGGAGGATTCAAGCAGCTTCGACAGCAGACCTGTGCTGTGGCAACCTGAATGTGAAAGACATAAGTGAAAAGTTATAAGTATTAGCTAATTATCTCTAAAATAATCGCATTTTCGGTCTATTTTACTAATGGAAGTCACTTTTATAATCCACATACTTCAGAACACGACTTGGCATGAGAACTATATTATTATATTATTCAATTGTTTTTGTGACAGTGTTTTTATTATTAATTTCTAAAATAGCTGTTTCCAGCGGTTTCACCCGCCTAAATTTACTGTTCCGCGCCTGAAGGCTATAGCGTTAGCTATATAGCCTATGAATATAATATAAGAATATGAATATAAGCCTTACTTGGAAATTGGGATATCAAATGCAGAGAGAATATTGCAAATCTGACTGCTAGTTCAAGAGATTAGCACCTTCAAATAAACTCTTTAGCCTTTTTTATATAGTTATCTTTTGCTTATTATACATTAGTATATTTGTTATAAGCCAAAATTTAGAAAAAAGATTGATTCGAGATTGAATATGTGTAAATTTGTGTATTGAAACGTAATTTTAATAGAAAGATGGTAAAAATCTTATGGAATTGCAAGTGTCAAACAATCTTTGGATTATTAATGCTTCAAATATGGCAATTACAACTATCAATTTAGATTCGAGAATATCAACAACTGACGGGATAATGATGGCAATAAATTATTAAAATCTACTTACCTTCGAAGAAATATTCAAGTATTTGCTTCTTATCTTCTAAGGTTACTGAATTCTGCACACATATTCTAACAACATCCAGCGCTTGAAACACGAGCTGTCTAGCCAAATACAGGTTGCAGCACGACTGCCAATTTTCCAACTTATCGTGGTCACTTATTCGATTATTTGCACTGCTGAAGCTATCCTTATCCCTGGCAACATTTTGTATTGGGGCTGGTTTCCGAACGTGCAAATACTGTAGAGCGGCTTGAGTTTTCCTCTGAGCGAGGAGAGAGGATAACACTACGTTATGTTGCCATTCGGATAAGGTGTTGCCTGTGAGACACTGCAGTTGATCCAAAGCGAACTGTAATTAATATTAAAAATTAAAACTACTCTCCCTGCAGACTGTTTTTTTATGAAAAAAAAAAAGTCAGAATGGAATTGCGCAAATAGGTTACTCGATATTGGACACTTTCTATTAGTTACATGTGTCAACGAAAAAAAAATGACACCATCAGAAGGCCATCACATAGAAGTTACTTAAGACTTACAAAACTGGCCATGAAGAGATATATTCTAAGGAAAATCAATGACTTCAGCCTATGAAAAAGTATTTTTAATAATTTTGCGTTGAAAATTGACTAAAAGATTTGAAAATAAATTAATATAATTCCAATGACGCATACCTAGTGTTAGACTTTATTAAAATTTGTTTTACCATTATTTGTAATTTGTCTTATTTATTGTTAACTAGCTTTTTCCCGCGACTCCATCCGCGTTAAATTCGGTTAAAATGGCGGATTAAAAATTATTTGTATGTCCCTCTCCATCTCTTCAACTATACCTGTGCCAAATTTCAGCTCAATTGGATAGCCTGTTACGAGTGTTGTGACGTGAAGGTGAGACAAATAAACAAACCGACATTTGAATTTAAATCAATATCAAGGAAAACTGTATTTTGCAGCACAGACTTTTCTTAAAATTAAAACTTCACACAGTTGCACTTATGATAGGTCAATAACTACAATAATAACTTGTTAATACATAATTTTTCTGTACGCGTGTAAGTCACTTAACTCTTAAATGACTGCTCCTGTTTTCACTAAATTATTTGTGTGTTTGAGTGATTTAAAAATGGTTTAAATTGATTTATGGTTTGAGTTTTGTTTTAGTAACAAAAAATTCGCAAAATTTTGATCCGATAGGTTGCGCTTCTAGTAGAGTTATTAAAAATCTTTATCTTTGGAATTAGTAGTTTGCCTTGTTTATTCTTTTGTATTTGTATATGTCACTGAACTACTCCTCAAAGGCTTGACCGATTTTAATGATATTTTTTGTGTGTGTTATCCTTGGAATGCTTAGATTCACAATTGGAACCGGTAGGTGGCGCTGCAATTGGGTTCTAACAATTATTTTGAACTGATTTTGATGATTTTTTGTATGTGTTTGAGTGGGTCCTTGGATGGCTTAGATTCACAATTGGATCCGGTCGATGGCGCTACCTTCGGATTCTAGGTTTTTTTAATTTTTTAGATCATTCATCGACCATGCAAATATAAAAAAACGTTTGCTGAACCCACTTATAGCAAGCAAGCTATCGTTCAGGCAAGAGAGCGTCAGTTGAGTCTGCCGGTGTAATAATAAAGCTGTCATAGTTACATCAAATTCCCTGTGATCAAGATGCCAAAACGCCTGCGTCGCTTTTATCGCTGTGTTGCTCAGTCCGAACATAGTTGGGAACTGCATTAGGCGACGTATTATCGCCTCATACCTAAAGAAGACACGGAATAGTGCATCAACACAGCGTGTTCAGTACCAGGTAATAAATTTTACACATCGAACTTAAAAAAGAAACAATCGACTGGCTTTGGGTTCGTAGAGCGTCATCTCTGTTTTTTGAAATTCTGACAGACTAGCGTTTTTTTTTTAAATTAATAAAAACACCTAAATATAAATCAGATTTCTTTAAAAAGGTAATGAAAAAATAATTTGATAGAGGTAAGGAAGTACTTATATATATATATAATGTACTTGCATACATTTTACTAAATATTTTCGTATCGCTATCTAATACCTTTAAACAAGCAATTTTTGTATATATGTATATTTATAATATGAATCTGAATCTCGAAAACGGCTTCAACGATTTTCATGAAATTTAGTATGCAGAGTTAAATCGATCTAGCTAGATTTCATTTTTAGAAAACTTCGTTTTATCCGAGTCTTCAGGCAATGATAGACTGAAAAATATGACTCTTCCTGACATCTATTAGCGAGTTGTAATACTATTACTTTTACCGACACAGCAACACTAAAGCTACTTGACAATAGATGACGTTTTTAAAAAAAATGAGCGGTCTACCAGGTACTAACAAATAATGATATTCACGTAACATAAGTATTTAATTTCTTCAATTATATATTAAAATAAAGAAATAGTAAACAATAGTTTTGTTTATGCAACAGTATTAACAACTCTTAATAGATACTAAAATGTTAGTATTTTGTACGAAAGAGACGACGCCCTACGAAGTCGGAGCTAGCTGATTGTCTCTTTCTAGTGCTGCATGCGTAATATTTATTGCCTGGTATGTACTTAACAAATAATAAATAAATGGATGTTCGTTTGAAATGGTCAAGAGCTGACAAAATTTAAAAATTTAAAAGTTTAGTAAAATTTTATAAATATGTGCTTCCTTAAGATTTAATGCTGACAGAATAATTCATCAATTCCCATTTTTTAAGTTAATGTACCATTGATGTAATTAGAATTAGCAACACCAATTGACCAGCGTCTATTGGTGTTTCCCAATTGATTTTGGAGAATGGTTGGCTTACAAAATGTCTCTTTAATGATTCGAGGACACAATTTGTAATTGAGACAAGGTCTACTCTTGAGGATCTAACATTGCCCCTTAAAAGTTTAACCTAAACATTTTTTTCAATAAAAATACTTAATAGTTGCTATAAATAAATAAAAACAAAAATTCAGATCAGACTTACCGAACCTCATCGTAGGTCATAGAGTAGTCAAGCAGAAGGTACAACACTAGCGAGTGTTTGTGCTCCTCAGAAACATCGGGTAATAAGTACACACGTAGGAGGGAATACAGAGAGGGGGGAGGGTAGAGACCGTTGATTTCACTACCACCTCGGATCCACATCCTGATAATTATAATAAAAAAATAGTTTTCAGCGTGTTTTGAAGCTCAGTCGTGAAAAAATTATAATGACTCATTTATAAAAAAAGGGGGATTTAGGAAAACAGAAACGCCTTCAATAATAATGGGAAATATATCCACACTTAAAATATCTAAAACAAAACAATTAATTCTTACCCTTGAATTCTGTCCGAGCCAAATTCCTCGACAATGAGCTGGTCGATATAGAGAAGCGGACAGGGCGTGCTGGTTGCCTCCGCGTCTGTACCATCTTTATCCTGCAGCCGACGTAACTTCACGCGTCTATAGGAATTAAAATATTACTTACTAGCTAAGCCGGCAAACATTGCTTCGCTATAGTCCCTCTCTCATAACCTTTATACATAATATACAACCTTTGTCCCTTTTAAATAGTCATATATTTTTTCAAATATGTGCATTGGTTTCAGAGATTACCCTCAATATGTAAAAAAAACTTACACAATCCGTAAGTCCTCCGTCCTCTTTCACTCTCTTTATGTATTAGTATAGAATAGATATAGACTTGATGAATGCAAGAGAAAACTAAAGTCACCGACGTAGCTGGGCTGTTCAAGTCTGTCTAAGGACCGGTGACCGATGGAGCAAACATGTCCTAGAGTGGAAACCGCGTACAGAAAGGCGATGCGCGGGACGCCCTCCAGCCGAGTGGACCGACGACCTTAAAAGGGTGGCCGGTGGTGGCTGTAAGATCGCAATTGTGATAGAAAATATTTAAGAAGAGAAAAGGAATATAATTAGTCTATCTTGTTCTGGACAGATACACAAACGAACCAAAAAAAATATGCATAGATATCATGTAAATAACATATTTTAGGTATATTGTAAAGCCGTACATTTATAAACAAAAGTAATACATTCAGGGAATTCATTCTCACACTTTAGAACCTAAATAGGCACGTACAGTGCGGTTTCAGAGCACTTGGGTTGTGGAATGAGCTCCCTCCCTGCCAAAGTTTTCTCTAAGGACTACAATATGGGGTTCTTCAAGAAAAACGGTTATTAGGTTTTTGAAGGGTCGGCAACGCGCGAGTGGTGCCCCAGGTGTTGCAAGCGCCATAGGCTGCGGTCACCGCGTACCATCAGGAGGACCATAAGCTTGTTTGCCTCCTTAGTGGTATAAAATAAAAAAAAACATAAGTCGGCAGCTGACAAATAGCAGCAGAGAAATATAGTGCTCCAACGATGGATAATCTCGACTGATCAAAGTTTGCGCCACGCTCGTCAAATATGTCACGTATAAATATTTAGTATTACTATATGTGTTATTGTAGTAGTCAAAAAATCGGAAACAATATGAGAAGTTAAGCAACGCAGGGCGTGGTCAGTCATTAAATGGGTGGGTGACGCTCACGTTAAAGACTATTCTGGCTGTTGTCCTAATAGCACTTTTAAAATCAATTTAGAGGCCTTATGGAGTTCGGAAACTCTGACAGTTGATCCGAGTGTCCAATACTATAAAAAAAGGGGGTGGTATATAATGACCAAAGCCTCCTTCTTCAAACGACAAAAACTTTTACAAAGTCTAAGACAACCACTGTACCTGTTACTGTAGGTGTCAGCGAGACCGTCGACGGGGTAGTGTGGCGTGAGGAGTCGCTCTGGCAGCAGACCGACGCGAAGGAACCACTGCACCACTTGGAAGTACAGCGCCACTGTGCTCACGCCCTTATGTTTCTCTTCCATCTCACTGAGAGCTATAAAGAAAAGTATTAAAATACTATTTTGTTATTACAAAATAATTTATTGCCTTGGTGGCTGATTCGGAAGTGATCCCGCTTACTAAACTGAAGACGTGAACTCGATTCCCGCACAGGACAAACATTAATTTGATGAACATTTGTGTTTGTCTTGAGTCTGGGTGTTTTTCTATGTATAATAAGTAGGTATTTACAAAAAAAAAGTATAAGTATAGTTGTCTGGGCACATAGTACTAGTATGTATATCGATATTGTAAATGCAAAAGTGTCTTTTCAGTCTGTTTGTTACCTTGCAATGTGATATCTTGCAACTTGGGGAAGGACTACTTAAGGCTACTTTAAATCTTCAAGTGTGATCGGATTTGCACATTATAAATGCAAAAATGTGTGTGCGTGTGTTTGCTTCTCTGATTTAATAATAGCATGTTATAACTTTGACGATTCAAAAGTGTTTGTAAAAACATAATTTGATAAAAAAAATCGAGTGAGTTTTGACGCCACAACCGCTGAATCAATTTGGCTTAAATTTGTAACGGAGATAGCTTATACCCTAAATTAAAACATTGGCAATTTGGCAAATTTAACTTTTCCAAAACTTCCTTATTATATACAAGGAGTTGCGATAGAAATCCCACGCTGATATAATGGAGCAAGTAGTGTCCCCCTTATAAGCTCCACAGTTCGCGTACCGGTTTGCGATTTTTTAATTTGACGTATGCAGGTTTCCTAAGATGTTTTCCTTAAAAAGCCAGTGGAACGAATAATCAATGTTCTTGAGAATTAAAGAAATCAACACCGAAAACAAATCTCTGCTCCACCACTGAATATGACAAAAGTGGCATGACAAGAAACAATTATATCTATATATGTATTTACAAAAGTTGATACACAGTAAGTGCCTTTTCACACCGCCAGCTACCCGGTGGCAAAGTGTATAGACATTTATGGGAACTTTCATATGAGCCGGCGTTAACCAAACGAAGCTTATAAGAATCACCACTGAGTTCCGGCTACCCGGCAGTAGGAACGTGTGAAAAGGTACTACGAGCAGGAGTCAAGTGTGGCCTACCATCCGGCACGACGAGGTTACAGCACTTAGTGAGGATGGCGTCCAAGAGACTAGTCACCTGCGCGAGTTGTTGTACGCAATGCTCTAAGCAACGGACTATGTTTCTAGAAAAAAAAAATATTATTAACATTAAAATTATAGATTATCAATTACCACAGATGGTCAAAAATATAAATTAATTTTTATCCATTTGTAACGAGTATCCAACCCTAACAAGTATTTTAAAAGCCTTATATACTCCTAAAAGAACACAAATACATCTGCAAAAGATGAGAGTCATTATCAGATTATATTGTGTTCTTAATGGCACACTACTTCTGCCCGTGCTCTGTTTTCCGCAACGGCAACCCTCTTTAGGCCTCTAGGTCATCGATCCTTCGGGATAGAGGACGTCATACTTATCGCTTCTGGAACGCAGTCACCAATCTAGGACACTTGTGCTCCATCGGCCGTCGATCCCCCGACAGATGTGACCAGCCTCTTCCAGATTTCATCATTTTGGATTTGATCCCTTAGATACTAAGCTAACCTCTCTTTATCGCGCACTGTGCAATTTTGAACTTGTGAACTAGGTCCGCTTCAAGTGTCAAACATTTCGGTAGTGTGTTATAATTTTAGAATAAAAAATAAAAATAAAAAATCAATAAAAATAGCACTTCATAACTTTTATGTGTTTTAGAATGATAAAACAATTTACCTGTCTGGCAAGGAAGAAGAAGCAAACAGAGGAGCTGTGAGCTCTTTGGCGTTTTGCTTCAATTCTATTGCCCGTTTCCAGCACCAATCCACCTTTACCAAAAAAAAAACGTTCCCTGTATCAAAATCTTAAAAACTTGGTATTATTAATTAAGTATCCTAAACACAATATATATAATATAGCTCAATTTCCCTTTCTACCATCTTCTTCCACAGCTCGGAATACTAAGTTCATCCCCACACCCTAGAACCTTGCAAACACGCACATTGCAGTTTGAGAGGCGTTTTCTCCTGAGAATGCTTAGGTTCTGTAATTAACTTCCGATAGGGGTTCCGATAGGTAGAACAACAATATGGGTTTCTTCAAGTAAGGGGTAAATAGACTTTTAAACACATGAGTAAATAGCATTTTTATTACAAGGCTCTACAGGCTACGGCAACCGCTCAACATTAGGCAGGCCTTAAGCTTGTTTGCCATCTTATTGGTTAAAAAAATTTGCTTACCAAGAAAGGAAGTGTACAGCCGACTCCCATATGGCTGCCGGTAGCCCAATCATGGGCACATCTCTTAAGGAAACGAGACAATCGTGCCTCCAGGGCTACTGACAGTAGAAAACGACGCTGATCGTCCTAAAACGAAAAACATTGACCTGTTAAAATTAAATTGAACAAAGAAATATGAAAAGGGCATACATGGCCATATCTTTTTGTTGTGTATGTATGTTTTAAATTTTTCATAAAACCCTCATCATTAACCATAGACGCAAAAGGCATATTCATGCGAACAAATGCCAGTGAATTAATAAATAACCAGAGTTCTCTACAACTTATTACATTTATTAAATGATAAATTAATTATATTTATTTACTGGTACTTTATGAACATATGATATATGATAGTAACACATTTAATTGAAAAAAATGTTTATATTTAATTCAATGTATTTCCCCCCTGCCCACTCCTATACCACTTATAGTTCGTCAAGAATTGGCAAAGGAGGTATATTATTCTAGCCATGCCTTTCATTAAAAGTCAAAGTCAAAGTCAAAATCGTTTATTCAAATAAGGATTTTACAATCACTTTTGAATCGTCAAAGTTATAAAATATTATTTTTTGAACCCTCCCACCTTCGCGCCGGTTCACAATGTTGTTGATTTCTGCCGAGAAGAATCCGGCAAGAAACTCGATAGTTACTCTTTTAAAAACACTATCAATAATACAAATAAACTAAAATACAATTAATGTTTTAAATAAAAAATTTTTAGTCGTACAATTTTATGTTATTTCCATTTTAATTTGGTTTACCTATGCATCCTGTAATTGAGCATTATCATTTTACCACTTATCACTTTAAAACTAGTAATTTACGATCATTAGTCGCAGTGTTGCAGCGACGTACTCACCACCTGTCACGCAGGACTAAAATGATTGATAAGATGAGGCTGTCTCCTACATTATGATGTGGGTGTGTATTCAGTCACTGGTTACATTTGGGGGAATAAAACCGTTAAAATATACAAACATACAAGTTTTTATGTGGTAAGTAATGAAGATAACGACAAACCTGGTTAGAACTTTGTGCAAGAGTGTCAGCATACAAAGGCGCAAGTCCAGCGGTGACACACGCCTGGTACAGTCTTGTTGGGTTCAGCAGCGAGGTGGGGCCCACCTCTTCCATAGACATCACGAGTTGTCGCTGAATACCGACTGTACGGAGAACGCACGCTTCAGATGTATTCAGGTAGACGATATCTGGAAGTGTATAATATTTTTTAATAAACTTACTCATAAAGCCACTGCATCACTTACTTAATAGCGTCCATTACGCACTTATGCGGTAATAACAATTACCGGCTACCACACAAGTGCCTTTTACTTTACAGATTTCTTTTTAAATTCAGCAAGTGGAAATTATATCTATGAACCAAGTTTTTATTTTTGAAAAAATAAATCCGTGTTTGTTAAAAACTTGCCTGCATGGAAAACACTTTTAAACTTTTTTGAAAAGAAGGCGTACTGTACACTTTTTCTACTACCTGTCGGGAATAAAGCGCATACTTCTTAGCACCCCTTGTGACTTTAAAGAAAATTCATTTATTTTTAATTTTCTTTTAAGATAAAAATAAAAACCATCTAGCGAAATTTAATATCACTACTAGCAGGAGTAGTACAAATCTCTATGTATCACTCGGGAGACAATACGAATTTCAACTCGTGTTTATTACACCCTTTTTGGCACTCCGTCACTTTTTCGCATGGTGAACAAGGTACTATTTTTTCTATAGTTATAGTTTAGTTAGTAGTCCAAAGAAAGATTTACAGTTTTTCACACTGTTAGACATAAGAGATATAAGCAAACACGACATATACTGACCATATTGCAGAGAGTTAGGATAGAAGTGCTCCTCGAGCCTCGTGGCGTGCGAATAAGGCACAACGGACCGCGGGTCCAGGCGCACGTGCAGAGTGCATGCACCTTGAGACATTTCACCGCACCACGTGCTCATAAAAGCGTTGCTCTCCAAACGGTATGTTGCTGAGAACAATGTAGATAAGCTAATGTTGCGGCTAACATCTAACCCATGTCAAAGTAAAAACATTTTATAACAAGCTTTGAATAATATTTTCCTACTTAAAAATTACAAAATTCAATTATATTTGTCTATGTTACAATTTAAAAAGTTAGGTCATCTCAAATACACTTTTTGAACCTTATTTTTTATATAATTTTGCTAAATTCAGATCATTTTTCTTTCGTTTTTTAGTGTTTTAATACAGAGCTATGTATCTTTACAATGGTACCAGTAAGTGGTACATTTATTGTATATATTTCGTAGCGTTAATCGTCATATGAAATGGCACATAAACATCAAATGTGTTAAAAGCTTGTTTTTAAAACAAAACAGAATTATAAAGAATTGTTTATGAGGAAAATATTTAATTCACCAACCAGGCATCTGATCCTTGTACCACTGGTCTAAATCAAAGAGGAGCATTCCATGTTTGCCGGCGGAGTTAGCATTCTCACTCCAGCACTCCCACACCAGATGACAAATGTTCAACATACCTGTAATTTGTGTCCTTTTTACACCAGTATTGATAACTTTGTCTAAAAGAATATTTGTTTATTTTAAAATCAATAATATAAATAATAATTTTTTTTGCTTACTTTCTTCTCCTTCCTCTCCTAGTGATGTGTTTATAGAATATGTATGGCAGGCTACACACCTCCCTCCAACTAATTGTGCTCCTGCATCAACAGTGCCCAACTCCACTTGAAATCTTAGTGTTGCTGTTAGAAAATCCTAAAAAATATAGACTTTCAGATACAAATATACATTTGAGATTCCAAGAGATTTTTTGTCCTAAAACTAGTTATTATAGCTTTAATTATTAAAGCTAAGAACTTAAAAAATAATGGTACACATAGATACACTTATAGGTGTAATGGTCCACCACAAGCTAAGAACTAAAAAATAATGGTACACATAGATACACTTATAGGTGTACTGGGATAAATCCTAAGTAGCAACAACAACAAGCTGTATTTATGTTCGTTTGTGCACTAAAAGCTGTATATATAAATTTTAATAAGGCCTTATAAGCGCTTATACAATCCATATAAGTGCAAAAAAAGCCCATATTATGTAGGTTTTTGCATTAGAGAAGCTGTATAGTGGCTGTAGATGCAATAGAGAAGCTATATTACAACTGTATTAGAGCTGTTATTCAGTGTACAAAGAAACAATACAGAAATTATCTTATAAGTGTCTTGTACAGATAAGTGTCCTAAATTGGTTTTTAAAGAGAATTACCAAAAAATAAAAAAAAAACTTTTCTTGGTGACATCAACATCCTATCTGAAGGCGGCATAAAAAATTTAAGAAATGAAATTTAAAAGTATAAGATAAATTCTTAGACATTTTTAGGCCTCAAAAAGTATTTTGACCCAAGCAAGTGTTTGTTTTGAGGTAATAATAAAAAATTATATCTAAAATAATAGATGAACGGAGATTATTACTCATGGTACCGGTTTAATTATTGTAAAATATTCCTTTTATTATATTTTTAAATATTGTTTCTAAACATTCGAAAATTACAAAATATTGCAAAAAGCCTAAATGGTATTTGGAGGGTGGTATAGTTGTAGTAGCTGTACTAAGTAAGTAATGGTTTCTATTATGCAGCTATTGGCTTTTAATGAACTTAATGTAAAGAATCTTGAGTGGATCATGTATCTCATTTTACTTTATTTTTAGGAAAATCTGCTGTTTGAAATCATTCAAACCATAGAGTAAGAGCAAACAAGTATTTGCATTGTACCAAGTTTGTGGGAGTCAAAAGGCGAGTTAAAATGGCCAAGGATGTGATTAAATGTCAACAAATTAGTCAAGAATGAAAATTGGCGATTCAATAGTTTAATCAGAAACCTAATATAAAATATAATTTTATTGATTGATTGATTTATATAGGTAATTGGACCTCAAAATGCTGTGTGAAAAGACTATTACTAATGTCATATAGAGAAGCAGTAAGAGAACTAGATAATGCAATAGAAAGAAGTTATACAACAGATAATAGTAACATATTATTATTATTATTTTGCAACTCTTGTATGCCTTCAAAAGAACTCTTAGTTCTTCTAAATGGGCTGGTATATTGATGCTGAAAACGGTTGCATGCTGCTTTAGACATACAAGTATAATAAACAAGAAAAATGTAAGGAATTGTTATCAACCCTTTTCTATTGTGTATAACCAAAAATAACATATTTTCACCTCATAAAGACACTTAGTATCTGAAAGCATCCTCTTGCCTTGGTAAGTTAATGAATACATCACAGCCAAAGGAAATTCTTCCTCTTCAAACCTATCAAGCAATGAGAACACTACCCATAAGTAGCAAAATGCTCTTGGGTCATCACAGGGCTCCTGAAACATATTGTAATTTATAATAATAAAAACCAGGCCAAATGAGCAATTAAAAACAATAATTGTCTTTGAATTTCAATTTTATACATATATCTTATATCTATGATCGAAAAAAATCTTTATTTTATTATAAACTGAATGGCGGTTCACATAAGACAACTTATTTTAATTATAGTGCATACTCAGTGGCGAAGTATTCATATAAGCCAATTCACATCAGCCTACCTTTAAGAAATCATTATCATTATTTAAATACTACCAATACCATCTACTTACTAGAGATGCTATCTAAAGAAATACCTTAACTTGCGTCTAAAATTTCCATGGATTTCTTGGAGTTCATGCGTTTTGTTCAAAGTAAAGTACCACTCTATAGAAACACATTGCATATTGTAACGTTGTGACTTAGCACAGTCCCGCAGCAACAAAAACAATTCCATTCGTAGGTTGCACTTACGATGCTCTATCCGCTCGCATTAGTAAATTACATGCGTACTTAAAAAATATTATATTTTGACAATACTTTTATTTACTAACTTTTTATCATTCGCACTTTCGGTAAAACATGTAAAAAGCCGGCCCCTTTTTGGCACTTGAGCCATTTTTTGTGGCATTTTTAGGTAGCTCCTGATTCTTGAATTAAAATTAAAAGTCACTGTGGGTCAAAAAGTGTGAAGGCAAAACCGACGGACGCCCTAAGGTTTTTTTAAAAAGACTTGTTTATTTTTGTGGCACTAACGGGCACCTATAAGACACTAACTAACTGCTTATGTCAAATTTGTGCACTCTGTGTGGTGCTGGCTATCTTCATGTAAGTTAAACATTCATTTCAATTTGTGCTTTTGTTTTAATGTTTATTTTGTTTACTTACCTAACCTAGCACCTACTGACAAGCATGCATATTTGTGGTGTGGATATTGCGCATGTCTAAATAACATACTTCAAAGCCACTGTCATTATCAAATCATCATTATTTCCTAAAGATACCATTAACCTTGCATCATGCAGTGTTTTTTTAACTGGTTTACCCTTTTCATAATTTACAGGCAGGCAAGACAAAATTTTATAGACTTTATAAACTTTATGGACACCAAGTATAAGGGTTTCATTTTTGTCAATTGTCTATGGAACCCTAAAATGCTTATTGAACAAGATAAGTTAAACATAAAAAATTAAAGAAGGAAACAATATACCTGAAATCCAAAATGTGTAACTGGCAAACATTCAACATTGACCTGGGACGTGAATTCCAAATCTAAAGTCATTAGGTTCCAAATCTGAAATGCTCCAAAATTATAACCTACAGCCACACTTCCTAGCTGAGGAATATATTGCAATGTAGACACTCTGACGTGATTCCTTTTAGCTTTCATTCTTACAGAACCATCTGGATTTCGAAACATGTACTCATCCAGTAAAGAGTTTTCATTTAACAAAATAGCCAAATGATCATTAGTTTCAAAGGCTAAATGCCTCTGGTCATCAATTTGCTGAATGACATTTAAAGGCAGAAATATGACATTAGCGGGATTTGCTTCACTTCGTACAAGATGTTCATAGCCTTGAGATATGTTCTTAAGGGCTGCAATAGAAAATATATATTAATGCAATATAACATCAATCAAAAACTTTACTGATTGTTTCTCATAATTTGTTCAAATTTTATGTGCATATAAAATTGTGCAGGTACTGGATGCAGCTATAGCCATTTCAAAAATAAACAAACTCTAGGGTAAATTTTGTTGTCCTACTTTGTCTAGATCACTTAAGGCCTAATATCCAATACTATGCGAGGACACACTGTTTTGGTATGCACTTCAAAACCACACATCTAATGGACAATTAATTGATACTCTTTCATCATAATGTATAAGAATAACTTTCACAGGAAACTGGGATTTGACATTACATCATAGCAAGATTAATATTATACATATGGATTTATATAACAGCAAGAATATGTTATAATTTACATTAGAAACTCAAGAAAACACAAAAGATCACCACAACATACAAAAGGATATCAGAACTGAAGATAAGTTAAATATAGCATTAATTTAAAGACAAGTACATAATATATTATGATTATACAATGATGGTTTGAGTATTTATTCATTGTCCTTTTTGGGCCATGGAAAGCTCAATGCAGATTAGCACATTCGCCCTGATAAGAAATAAACATGAACAGAAATAATGATTGAGTTTAGGCACAGTTTAATATTGGATAGTGATCAAATTAACATTTACCTTGCATTAAACTAGCTCTATTTAAGTCAAATACAAATATTTCTCCATTTTTAGAACCAGCAACAACCAATCCATCGAAGCATGTAAAGGGTCCATCGGTGACTGCATCACACACTGCTAACTCCGTAACAACAGTGTCTGTTTGTATACACCGTAAAATTTGGGATCCATTAATGTGGAACACACAAATCATTCCAGTAACATCGTCACATTCTAAACTAATCACCAGTTGTTGGGAATTTTCTGTTAGAGGTGTGGGTAGTTCTATTACACTCGTTACAGTAGTGTTGTGGTTGCTAAAACAATAAAAATATAACCAATATTACTCAACCTGTATTATATTGTTTTTAATTATTAAAAGTATCTTACAATTTTCTAGCCTTTAAGCAAGTAACATATAATAAGTAAATATTGGAGCAGGCACAGTGATTTATGTCCAATGATTTCAAACAAATATATCAACATAAATAATTTACATGAGAAAATTTAAATTAATTTAAATCATGCCTACGGAATTTAAAAGAAAATGGCATAAGCAAATGGTAGTAATTTTGTTCAAAAGTATCTCTTATCATTTAATACGATAGTTTTCTAATAAAAAACGAATATAGGTAAGTACTCATCAAAATTGTTTTCAATTATGGACATATTCAATTGTTTAGACAAACAAACATATAAAAGGCTTATAGGTATTTGGGTATAATTCATTAACTGTTTAAAAAGGGCATATCCATATTATGACAGCAAGAAGCAAATACAAAAAGTTGCTCTACATACTCCAATCCCTAGTAATAATTAACAAAGCCCAAGAATTATTTATTACTACTACACTTCTAATTATTCTTGAAATTTACACTATAAATAAAGTACTTTTACCTAAAAATTCCAAAACAAAACACCTCAATTAGCTAAAATAGCAAAAAAAATACCTAAATGTAGGTCCAAAAGTTCTTGCCGCAACCTTCAACCCAGTCTTTATGTCTACAACACAAAATTTAGGACCAAGAGCCAGCCAGCCAAGTCTTGAGTTGTTCAGAATTCCACCCAACGGTGTTTTATCTGTAAATAGTTAAAAATGCTGATTAGTATTCGCAAAATTATATAAAAAAATTGCAATAAATGATGTCATTATATTCATACTAACCTACAAATTCATCAGTCGGCTGCAGAAAACTAAACACGGCAGGAGACAGGTTGGTAGTTTTAATTAGAGAAAACACACTATCTTGTAACCTCTGCATTATATTTTCCATCAATGGATATTTTCAATATGTAACTGAAAGTAATCTATACATAAAAAATAGGTTAAAATTTCACATAATTAAATTCATATTTGTTGTTTGCAAGTTATTAAAAAAATAATCAAGAACTAATGGATAATATATTTTTATTTACATAAACTTTTAAAGCAATTTAATATTCCTAATCCAACGAAAAAAATTATGACCGCGGGGTAAATATAAACAAAATTTATTTTTAAAATAAAACAAAAAAAGTTGGGTGGGTTGCCGATTTTAAAATTATGTTTTAGCTATAGGCGCGTTCATAAAGCCAACCTAAGGTTAGATTAGTTGGCACTGACAGCAGGATAACAAATACATTTTTCTACAGTATAAAAAGAGATAGCATGAGTAAGTGAGTTCATGAACGCATCCCTAGTTAAAAAAAACTAACTCTTCGTGGGTTGCGTTCTAAACTGAGTAATTTGAATAAAAAAAATTACGTCGTTTTAAAAAAGTTTACTAATATTTTGATTTGAAGAAACTTAAACCTATTAGTGGAGTGGAAACACTAAAAAATCGCCGTGTTTAATTTTTCAGGTTTTCTCAAAACACTCCATAAACATTCTCATATATCTATTAAACATTTCGAATAGAAAAATCAAGGAAAAATAAAAAAAAGACTATTAACAACACAATAATTCATTAATGTCTTAAATCTAAAAAAAATCTATTCAAATACGGGCGCCAACTCCGTCGAACTCGCATCGAATTCGATTCACTTGAGTTTGCGCTAAGGTAACAAACTCTACACGTATTTGAACTGCATCGAGTTGGAACTCGGTTTGTTTTAGAACTGTTGGAACCAAGAAGCTTATTTATTGATACCACTGAAGAGCGCAGTATGAATATTTTTTGACTTTGAAATCGCTTTGAGTGTATTGATGGGGTGACTAGCCATTGAGAGTCAGGGGGAGGCATTGGCATGTAGCCTGGACATAGCGAAGGCGTTCGATCGGGTCTGGCACCGCGGTCTTCTATCGAAGTTGCCATCTTACGGAGTGCCCGAGGGTTTGTGCAAATGGGTGGCTAGCTTTTTGTCCGGCAGACGCATACGAACTGTAGTTGACGGTAGTTGCTCTGATAGCATGGACATTAATGCTGGTGTCCCGCAAGGCTCTGTGCTGTCTCCTACGCTGTTTCTACTGCATATCAATGACATGTTGGACATCAACAACATACATTGCTATGCAGATGACAGTACTGGAGACGCTTTTTACACGGGTCGTGCAAACATCCCTCGTTCCGTTGTGGAGGAAAACCGCGGAGAACTTGTGTCTCAAATCGAGACCACACTGTCCCAGGTCTCTGACTGGGGACGGGTAAACTTGGTCCGATTCAACCCTACAAAGACACAAGTGTGCGCGTTCACCGCTAAGAAAACTCCATTCACTGTGGTCCCACAATTCCAGAACACTCCCCTCTCCATCTCCAAGAGCATTGGGATCCTTGGTGTCGACATCTCCAGCGATGTTCAGTTCCGAGATCATTTACAAGATAAGGTAAAGCTGGCGTCCAAAAAACTTGGTGTACTCAACAGAGCGAAGTAGTACTTCACGTCGGGGCAAAGGTTGTTACTTTACAAGTCGCAAGTTCGGCCCCATATGGAGTACTGCTGCCATCTCTGGGCAGGTGCACCCGGATACCAGCTTGACCCTTTTGACTCGGTTCAACGACGGGCTGTGAGAATTGTCGACGATCCCAAACTCACTTGCGGTATCGAGTCCTTAAGTCTGAGGAGAGACTATGCCTCACTGTGTGTGTTCTACCGCTTGTACAATGGGTTGTGTTCTGAGGAATTGTTCGAAATGATGCCCACGGCTACTTTCTACCATCGCACCGCTCGCCATCGGCAGGGAATTCATTCTCACACTTTAGAACCTAAATGGTCGCGTACAGTGCGGTTTCAGAGAAACTTCCTCCCGCGAACGCTTAAGTTGTGGAATGAGCTCCCTGCCAAGGTTTTCTGCAAGGACTACAGTATGGAGTTCTTCAAGAAAGAAGTTATTAGATTTCTGAAGGGTCGGCAACGCGCAAGTGATACCCCTGGTGTTGCAAGCGTCCATAGGCTACGGTGACCGCTTACCATCAGGCGGGCCGTAAGCTTGTTTGCCACCTTACTGGTAAAAAAAAAAAAAAAAATTTTTTCACGTTTTTGTAAACCTACATAGTTTTTCTTAATTATTAAGGTACTGTACCATTAAAGGGAAAAACAGAACCTCTCTAAGATCTCTCTCGCGTACGTCCATCCGTCTGTCAAAAGGAAAATTTTATGATTTTTTTCAGTGTAAGGTGAAAAATATTCAAGTACTAAAATTATATTTCAGAGGTTGCTAACAATACCGCTACACCATATCGAGCTATACGGAGAAAATTAAAGAAATTAAGGCCTCTACTGCCTCCGGCAATCCTTTGCCGAGGGATCATTACTCAAAAAATTTCTCGTATACCTAATAGCTTCTTCAGATTTTGATGAGCATATTCTTATATTTTTGACATTCATCAATAAAAAAATGTAGTTTTATTACAGATAACAAATTACATATTATTGCATAATGAAGAAAAATTCAACATGATACATTAGTGTTATTACTTTTGTCCAGACTTTGGCTACATATAATGCTACTATATAATCAACAATATAATTTAATAACCGAAAATATAATTAAGACTTTAGAATACAGGTATAAATGGTTATTTAAGTTAAATATCAAACAAACGTTAGAAGCTACATAAAAAAAATACAACTTATTACCAAATATTTGAAGTAGGTAATAAAAAAATCAAACTTATAAACAATTATAAATAAAATAAATAATAAAAAATCATGTAGATTGCTACCATAGAGGAAACGAATACTACGTATTGCTACTAGATTTTTTTTTTCTGACTGACTATGCAGTTGGCTGTTTCTGCTGCCATTACTGCTTCACCGGGCTTTTTAGGGACTTTTAGACTCTGAAGGAGCCTCAGCCGATATAGCGCCCAACGCTCAAGGGCTCCCCGCGGGGGGAACCTCGGCTTGGATTGTTGCTCTCGGGGCTTCCCTTCGACCGGCGTGAGCCTCGAACCCGAAGGGGTGCGGGTGCGATTGAGTGGGGGCGAGCACAAAAGCACTCTTTGATACCTCGTGTATCCTTGCGGGCGCCGACAAACCCGGGGACGTCGGCGTCGTGTTAGGGGAAATTTACGGGAGGTCGAAGAGAGATCGTCATCTGGGGCCGTTAGTACGTGCCGAGGCCGCCTAACTATAGTTTTACGACCATAGGTCGGTCGGGGGGATGAGCTACTAGATGGTATGGCAAGAAGCTTATATATGGGTCACAGAAGAGCACATTTTTGACCTTTCTGAGTGGATTGTGTGTTACCAACATTCCGGATAATTTCCCTAATTAATAACTACTATACTCAACCTGTCATCATGCACATAATACACACATGTATTTTAAATCAACTTACCCGGCAAACTAAAATTAGAAATAATAGGACCCATTTATATGGCAGTCTCAGCGATAAATAACTACAGGCCAATAACCATACAGTCATGTTTTGATAAAATAACAATTATAATAATTATAATCTTTATAGACTTTTCTAGGGCATTAGATTATTTAATTTATTAAACCATATTTTTTAAATAAGAAAAAAATGGAATACTGGGCCCAACTTTAAAATGGTTCTGGAGGAAGCACAAGATGCAAGTATGCAAAAAAAAACCACATCTTTTGTAAATGGGCATACGATCCTTTGCTATCAATGCAAAAAAACTAAGCTTATGCACATACACTCAACGCATTTATACATATAATAAAATCACTTTCCAAGTCGTGTACTTTAGGGATCTTAGAAGCTGTGTGTTGATCACACGCTCCATCACCTTGGAGAGGAGAGAGGTAATAGAGATAGGCCTGTAATTCGATGGATCTGATCTATCGCCCTTTTTGGGCACCGGGTGCACATTCGCAGTCTTCCATGAAGACGGATATTGCCTAGTGTGGTAGGAAAGCGCAAAGAGGCGCATGAGTACAGGACATAACTCAGGAGCACACTGCTAAAGCACCACTGCTGGCATACCGTCTGGCCCACTCGACTTATGAACGTCTAGAGAGTCTTCCATACAAAATTGACGATTAGCTGATTGATTTACTATGGAAGCTCCATTTTTTTTTCATATTTCGGCCTATGTTCCCTGGGGAAAGTTGTTCAGTTTCACGAGCAGTTTCACCTCCTTCAGGGTTTAAAACAAATTAAATTTTACCGTTTATTAAGCGGATATGGATATGCGAAGCAGATATATATCTTTAATCGGAATGATATGTGACATATCCAATCTTTGTCCGGAGTAACATAGCCCATGTCTATGCCAGACCCTGTCACGTTGAGGAAAAGTAGGAAATGCTAGGTCCCATCCGCCGTCACCTCAACCGCTCCATAGCTAAGACTAACAGAGATTCTGAAATCTAGGGGCCATAGTATTTTTTGTTTACCTTAAAATAACAATAAACGCCGCGCTTCTTCTTTTGGTTCGTGCACTCACATTAAGCTTTTATTCATGTTCGACGACTTAAGGTAGGATTTGAATCTCATTTTCTTACTACCTACATCTTTATTAACTTCGCAACGCTCTCGTTTTCACTCTTTATTTCTTATTTTGTCATTAACGGTCACACTATACTTCGCAATCCTCATATTTTTTTCAGAACTAAATTCGTTGACACATTAACATACACTACCAAACACCATTTTAGGAACCATCACAATCCCATGAACATCTAAACTCGCATCCACACCATATGTTCTTCAGGAGAGCTATCCTTGTTTTATTCTCAATTTTACTACAAAAAAAACGTTCAGATAGAACAACTTTCTGTAAAATTTCATCACAAAAATGGCGTAATAATAGGATAATATTATGGACGGCGACAGATGAACGGACAGAAATGACGAAACGAAACTAAAAGGAATTAGTTTTTGTTATTTGACTACGGAACCGGAAATCTTTGATTCGTGTAAATCGGTTTATAAATTCCAAATCTTTCAAATCTGTGAAAAAGGATCAAAATCAATACACTTACACCCAAAAAGATCTTTATTATTCTGGTATTTTTTTGTCACATTTACTTTACAAAATCTTTGCATATTATTTCAGTAGTAATTTCTACTAGTTCTTAATTATGCAAAGCTTTTTGTAATTACGTAAATATATCTACATAGACTTAAATTAATCTCCTAACTAATTTAGAAGTGAAGTAGTTACATAGATAAAATAATTTCTTACGTTGGCATCCCATATTACCTTTATAGATATGTTTATATGAATGGATAATATAGATTTATAAGTAAAATTAAACTAAACTAAATAAATATATAAATTTCTATTTTTTATTTTTGGGTTACAAAGCGAACGTGTCATAGCTAATACGGTAATCTGCTATATAATATCACTTATTTAAAATTCGAACAACCTTATTTATCCCACACACTTGCCACACACAATTTTTTTCCAAAAACGAATAAAATATTTTTTTTAATCCTGAAATTTTGATGCAAAATACATGTTACCTATGCAAGTTTATGCGCCCTGAATACAATAGTTGCGAGCAGCAGGTAAAAACAGTTTCTTCGGCAAGGTTCTCCGCTCGACCGCTGTAAGTTAGCCGCGCTACCAAAGATCATCCAAGGAAGACTGAAGATACAGGAGGTTACGTGTACCAAATTTAACTATCCATTAAATGTCGGAACCATAGGTATTACTGTTGTAAAAAATTTAATAATATGTAATATAGTTAGGATAACGCAGTACCAAACTTTTGCTGAATTATATTAGGTTTTTGAATGAAAAATTGTCATATTTACTTATTTTTTGGATATTTATTTCCTTTTTGAAAGCTTTTTTAATAATTGTTGTGTGTAATTTGATTTAAGTATACTAACGTAACAAACAGTAGATTTCGAAGTTAACGAGAAAGTAAAATGCAAATTTTATAAAAATTATAAACAAATCTCGTCATAACTTTGTAATATGTAATCGTACCATAAACTTTTTTATGCTATTGGATAGCCTTTGTTTTCCACTAGATTAATATACTAAACTTGTAAAGTCATGTCATTGTAGATTAGGTCAAGGTGCTAATTTCTAGGTGAAAACATAAACAAGAGTATGTATCAAATGAGAAATTAAACGGTGATCACAGTGTGCGCCTTCTTAAAGTATTGCATCTCGCCAGCTAAGCTCGCGCCTCCGGGCCAGCTCTCTCTATCCTAGGGATTCAGTCCGGGTCATGAAGTAAACAACTTCGAAACCACTAGGTACCTTCAGTGCTCCATCATGACCACTACACGGCTCATCCACCGCCGAGAAGCAAGCGGAGAAGAAGTGGAACGCGCCGTGCACCTTACAATTTAATAAGAGTTTTGTTTTACTTTACTCCAGGAAAAAATTACAGTCCACCCTGCCGTTCGTTTGAATAAGATCTAGCACTTTTCTCTAGATTAGTCACGAACCGTCTCACTGAGTTTCAAAAAATATATACACAACAATCAGTCATTGTGTATGAGTTCCTCACACACTTATATGTTTGTGTACGGACACACATAACAAAATCTAATGTAGCATTACAGTAAAACCAGTGAGGTTTATTTACGATTTACGTATATTTTATTTTACAAAAGTAATAAATTTTCTACCTAAATTTTCATGAATTTGAGTACACACAGCCATATTATATGCACTTTGCCAAACCTTGTGTTAATGGCTGAGATACGACAGTAACCAAATAGAGAGACGAAAAGATAACAAATTATTTACTAAAGGGCCTATATTTTTACTATTTTTTGTTGGGAGCGCTGAAGATAGTGTGGAGTACCTACGTAGAATTGCGGGTGACAGGAGTAACAGAAACGTTTACAACGTTTCTATTTGCATCATTAAAAAGAGGACTAATCTTAATTTGACCCTGCACTATATTCATCATTGAAGCATACGGGCTTTCTAGTTTTTGGTTGCCATTCGTATGGTTTTCATCTGTTAAAATTGATTCAGTGCGAATATTTACAGTATCGTAAGCAGTATCTTTCATAGATACGTATGATTTATTGTTATAGTTTGAGTAAATTGGACCAGGACTTAATCCATTTGGAGATAGCACTGGCTTTATTTGTTTTGATGAAGCACCTGGACTTCCATTTTGATAAGGTGTCGAAATGTTTCCAACAGGATTATCGAGAGATCCATTTCTACTCATTCTGAGACTATTAGATCTCGATGAAGTTCCTAAAGAATGAAGGGTTGAAGAACTCCCTCTAAGACTTTCCAATTCTTTTGAAAAAACCTCTTCTGTCTTTTGAATTCTCTGTGCATGAACTGTCATAGGCGATCTATTTTTGTGAATAGAAGTTGCACTTAGCGATCTACTTGGGGAATTGTCCATTGTTCTTTCTATAGAGGGTAAAACTTGACTATTTTCATTTCTTAAAGTAGTTTTTGTAGAGGCATTGACTTTAACTTCCATGGAACCATAAGCACTGTCTTTTGTTGAACTATGAGATGAACCTTCAGGCTTAACACCATATCTTCTGACAACATTTACTGGTGCTACTGGTTCAATATTTTGTATGTCATATGACATAGTGTTTCTTTCGGATGCTGTTGGTGTTTTAGCTCCTTCAATAATTTCTCCAGTTCTTGGATTGATGTGTTTTTCTGTGTCAAAACGTAAATGTATACGATGACTTTCGTCTATAGGATGATTACGGTGGGTATGCTCCAGTTCTCCGTCGCTATCATCTAAATTATTAATTTCACTTTGACTTTCCTCCTGTAATATTAATGAGATAATATTAACAAGAGAAAATATTAAACAAGTTTAAATATTTAATGTCTGACTATAAAAGCATTTATTTACTTTTATTTACACAGTTTCCCTAGTTTAAAACTAAGTTGAATATATTGTTTATCAGCAATTTTTAAGTTTTGAAAACTTTGCGACTGCTTGTGCTTTGATTACTTTTCTTCTTCTATTGCTTTCGATTGTACACGGTTTTCTTACTACTTAAATCGAAACTATATTATTTTTATTAAAAAACTGAACTTGTGATTGATGATGAAATTCAGCATCGGAAAAACTATTTTCCTCTAGTAAGGAGTTCCCGAGGTAAATGAAAAAATATATTTGCGTTTTTTGAATTCTACGCAGATAAAATTGCCGGCATTAAATACTTAATACCTACATTACACTAATATATTCTAGTAGTGTTTCAAAGATCTAATGCGTCTTGCTTTCCTAAATATTTTATCACTTACCTCTTCATCTGCCTCCTCAATAACACTATTTTGTATCCATTCTCGTATCCTTTGCTTCTTTGCTTGTCTATCAACAGTTGTTTCTATTCCATTTTCTCGAAAATGCTTTAGAAGGATATTCTTTTCATTTGGATCACTATGAAAGCTGTACATTGATGGACAAAGCTCATCTATATCGCTTCCCGCTGAAAGAAAATAAAAAATTAAAGGGATGGTTAGTTTAAATTAGCTAATAATGGATTGTTTGGTTTAATTATCTTAAAATGAACGATTAAAAGCACAAAATTAAATTGGCTTACCAACTCTATCCGTGTAGCCTTTGGCCATCCATCTGTCATCCATAAATCGCGAAAGTTCTAAGAAGTTTGTGGCTCGCTTCTCCGCTCGTGGTTCTATGAACTTTTTGAACATCTTCTGGGCTTTTGAAGATACCATTTTCCATAGTTTAGGTTGTTTCTTAAGTGGATTAGAGCTATTGTACCAGTTGTAATAACTAGAAAATAAGAAATCATTGTCATCATATAGGTAGATACCAATTTTTGACTGTTCAAATTTGTGTGTTTTGCTAAATTGAATACTAAGACTAATTATTAAAAATAGCTGTCACGTATCTTTTGAACATTCTTCAAAACTGACTAAAGTCTACTTCAAAGAACTATTATATAATATTAACTAAAAGTGTGCGTTTTACCTTGTGTATCTAGGGTCGTCGAATGCCGCTTTCTGCCACGGCAGGCACCCGGTAAGGCATATGAAGATGACAACACCGAATTGCCAAATATCGTGAGCAATAAGTGATCTGTAAATAAATGTTTCTATACTGGATAACATAGCGTCACAAGCTTACACATCATGGCAGATACTGCAACGCCTTATATACATAAGTTTTTGATTCAAACTATGATTGGTATGAGATCTGATTACACAGTGTCTTCGGGGACGTTTTAGTATACAGTAAAGTATATTTTGCTCTTGACTCCAGCCGCTTATTGTCTACTTCATCGTCATCATATCAATCGCAACCGTAGAAAAGGTCCACTGTCGCAAGTAGGTTTTCCTCACCCATAAGATCTAAGTTCTTTCGCCGCTTGCATCTATTGGATTTGTGGGGCTCTAACAAAGTTGTTTATCCACTTGGCAGAACCAGGCCGTCCTATGTAAGCTAAGTCTTCCATTCTATAGTCGTACGCCACTCGAGAACTATTCTTTATTATCGGTTTTCAGTTCGACTGTGGTCCATTTTAAATTTAATTTGTTAATATATGAGCTATTTTGATACTATCATCAAAAAATAACAATTTGCTTGTAAATATATTGAATGCAACAGTAAAAAAAAGCACTCGAGGATGTTTATCGTGATATTTATAGCATTTTTTTATTATTCTTTCGTAAGTGGAATCACACTAAAAATGTAGTAATAAAAAAAAAATTATTTCTAAGACCAAGGATGGTACGTTACTAAGTTTATTTTACTTTACTATGCTACTCTGGCCCTAACATCTACTTCTGAGGGAAATCCCCTATCCACTACTCTCTACAACAAATATTCAGCATTTTCTGTAACGTTGGCAACAATTCGAAGTTTACATTCCAGGTTATTTGCGGAACAATTACGACTAATGAGTTACGATGCAGTTGATTGTTACCAAGAATTTGGCAGGCGATTTAGATAATTACTGTTACAGTGTCGATACGGTTCGAGTATTACATGATTTATTACTCAAACAACATTAGTTAGAAGCATCTTTGTTGAAATCGTTTGCCAGATAATCCGCATAGCATTTTAATTTTGAAGAATTCATAAATAAACAATTAATCTACTATTTTCTCAACTTTAGTGACAATATTTGTAGATTTTGAATATACTATTCGTCATTTTGCTCTCTATCCTCTGATTGATTTCTGATAATTCATCTAAGTCTACCCCATTATGTCAGTCACCTGACTTTTAGATTACATTGTTTTTTTATCTCGAAATACTAGAACTTGCTTTATTTCTACAGGAATACTTACTTGTAACTACTGTCAATTGCTAGTCGTAATACTTCCGGTGGTGAATATGGCAACCATTCATTTCTCCGCCTCACGACGGATTGAGCTTTTCTTGTCTCTCCAAAATCACAGAGCTTGATTTTAGAGAAGTCTGACTTGAATATTAGAATGTTGTCCAGCTTTACGTCTCGATGGACCAGCTCTCTTTGATGGAGATGCTCTAAGGCTGCTGCTAATTGTTTTGCTACTCTTTTAGTATGAATTTCACCAATTCCAGTGTCCAATATGTTTGAAGTCAAGTCTCCTATAAAATAGAAATATGTCAGTCTGTTAAATGTTGTTGTATAGAAGTAGGTATAACGTGGTGTCGAGCAAGAGTTGGATTTTAATAAACCGATTTCAAGGTTTAAATTTTTCCGTTGAATAGAAATGTCATCATAACCCAAGGCTTTATTTATTTAAATTCCAATCACCGATAAAAAGATGATATCGTTACAGCCTCAAAAGTGTATTAACATTATTTTCAAGACTAACGTTAGTCAAAATAGTTAACTTAATTTTTAAAGTTAGTTTAATTGGTTAAAGTTATTTATAACGTTTTTTAAATTCGTTTCCAATATTATACTTAATACCGAAATCAAAAAATGTAACGGTAATATTTTTGTTATTAGTCGATTCTCAGCGTAATAAATTTTCCTATTTTATTGTATGGCGTCTTTTATCGTTGGTGTGTGCAAAGAGAGAGTAAAGTTAACATCTGGGTACGAACCAACCAGGTAAAATAATAGGATGATATCGAATATAAGATATGTAATGTATCTACTCGTATTTCATGCTTCTTACTTCTTACTTTGATTTATTTAATTATTAACGTGTTCATATATGTTTATAGGTTCGCGTATGTATCGTTATGATAACGTTATTCTGATTATTATATATATGTCGCAGGCAAATCATATAATCCGTCGATTCACAATATGCCTAGGCAGATCCTAAAGTATGGAATAGAAATGATGTTCAAGCCAAGCTTCATATAATAATCTGTTCAGCTATATGATTATTTCAATTCCATACTTTACGATCTGCCTAGGCATAGATATTATTAGTTAATATTTTCATCAATAAAATTATCAGTTTCTAAGTAACGTTAATTTTAAAGTTAGGAAAATAATTAGTTACAATATAATTACTATAAGTATCGTTACTGTAAATTGTAGTAATTTTATTCTCTTTGGTATATTGTAGTAACGTTATAAATCTCTGTCTATTTGTTTCTGTCTGTCGTTGAATTCCAAGACTGAGGCCAGTCTTCAGTGAAGTTAGCGTTACTAGTTTTAAAACTTCTAACATATCTTGTATTTATGTGTGTACATTTCTTCCTTTATTTTGTAAAACTTCGTTCGAAATTCGTTTTCAAAAGTTAAAAAGAATTTATTGAATGTGTAGTTATTTTGTAGATTAATTAATCTTTATATATATATATAATTCTACTGTACGTGTGTATGTCACTGTACTCCTTCTAAACGGCTGGACCGTTTTAAATATTTTTTTTGTATGCGTTTGGGTGGCGCCCTGGATCAGTCGGTATCATGCAGGATAACGTCTGCCCGATCAGCTAGTAAATTGATAAAACTTTACACGGTTATTTTTCACTCGGCTCAATTATGATACAAAAGTTAATTTTAAAACAAAGAACCAGCACATAATAGAACTAGACACGATAAATTAGTTCTAATTGCAAAGGTTCTTAAAATTATTAAAGTGAAAACTTCTTAAGCGGCGCTGTGCACTTTTTTTGTGATGGGTAAAAACTGTTAAACACGCGTCAGGTCACGTGTCCTGATCGAAATTCGTAAGATTTCACTCGCGTTAGGACACGTGACCTTTATTTACATTAGGTTACTTTTTATTTTTAGTATATGGCGATTATGAGTAGTACAGGGAGGTTGGATATGGGATTTTAATTCTATGACAGATTGAGCTGTTAAATATACAACGTCAAAAAAGTAAATAAACAAAAGTTATTATTTGTAATAAATAAATATGGATAAGAAGTGATGGGAAATAAATAGCGAGTATGTTTTCACTTCTGCCGGCACTCTCGGAGTGCAACCCGTTGTTTTTTTTTAACGTAAATTCGATCAGCGTTTTCCTACTTGGTCGAGCTTTGTACCGGCGGGCATTACAATAAATTGCAACGTAAAAAACATGTACTTACTTTTTAAAGTTTTATACTCCGAAAGTTTTAGGCCGAAGTAACAAAATTTATTTGTATATCATTGTGAAGATCGATCAGACTACAGCACAAAAATATATGGTTTACCCTTCCTCCATCTCATGAAATGACCTCATAGACCGCGGGAATGTGCTCTGAATATGAGTAACAAGGGGGGAGCCGCAGTACAACTCGCGCTAGCATCAAAACTCTGTTGGATTTTAACTACATAAACTGTACATACAGAGCAGCGAAGGCAAAAATCGACTATTTTAACTTTGCAGTCATCTTAATCAACCGTAATGTTTCGAAACGATTTGAATGTAGGTAATTAGGTCGGACGTGGACGATCCAGAGATATCAAATCAGAAAATATAAGTTTTTCCTTTTTTCTAGTGTTACTATCAGTAGTAAAGGCAATATTGGACTTTTTATATCGACCTGTTCAAGGTTCCCTGATAAACCTACTTGAAATCAATTGAATTCCAGAAAAAAAAAGCGTTAGTAGCCCAAATTCGTCCCACCTCGATAGATTCAGTTGTTTTTTATATCGCAATGAAGTGATAACATTAATTTTTCAATCCTAAACCTATGATGAAAACTATTTTAAAGAAAAAAAAAGGTTACCTACAACTGTAAACATGACAGACAATCTGCTCTGAGATGATACCTACGTAATACAATAAACCGCTTCAAAATTGGTCTTGTGTTTTTTTTTTGGTTTGAGAAACACATTTACTGTAGTGCCCTCTCTTGGCCTAAATCCGTGAAACATATTTAACAACCTGCTCTGAGCTGATACCTATGTAAAACCAAAAATTGCATCTTAATCGGTTCAGTAGTTTTTCCAAAAAATGGTAACAGACGTATGTACACACAATCTTCCACCCAAAACGCACATTCCACCTCCGATTATTTCGCCTCGCGTCGTTGTGAGTGAAAAAACAAACAAAGTGAAAAGCTAAAATTAATGTAGTAATATTTAAAAAAATGAAGTTAAAATCTTGTATAGCAAATTATGGGCCACATAAACAAGATGAAGCGGGATATATGACGACTAATAGCAATTAAATTTGAGCTGGCATAAGAAATTGGCTGGATATTATATTCATTCAATTCTCGGCGTTGGCACTCGTCCAGCACGTATTGTATGTGAAACTAGGATAAATCGATTTCAGCTTTGTAAGTTTTTCGGCAGCCATAAATGATCTCCGAAAATCGTATAGCTGACGTAAGCTTTATAAACTTTATGTTTGAATTATTGATTCTGGTAGTTTTAGTAATGCTTTCTTTTGCCATACGTTTAATGGATGTTGGCGACAATCAGTCGGAACTAATTCCTATATTGTGCCAGTCCACAGAACTGACAGCATTATATGATTGTATAGTTTGTATAGTTCTAACTTTAGATACTCCTAGCATCCGTAGGCTAAATCTATTTTTTTCTTTTTAAAAGATCGATTAAATATATTATCTGGACAATTTATTTATTAAAACATTCACTATAATCGAATGACATCGGTTCCATTCCATTGTTTCAGGGAAAGTGTTTTGTTTAGGATACAATGTGTGCATGGTGCACATGCGTTTGTTCAAATTGTGCAATGGCACTGCCAATACAACAGGTGAAAATAAGAAGCGACTAAAATGTGTATTTTAGAGAAATCTTTTTTGTTTTCTCCTTTTGGTGTAGTGACTATGGGCCCGTGGAGTCAGAGGCTCATAAAAAAGAGATTTCAACCCGACCTATTGTGGAATCGAAAGCTAATACATACTAAGGAAGGCGGATTAGTATTCAAAGTGGTAACGCAGCTAATCTTCTAGATAAACCTTCTAACGACACAGCAATTTAGATAAAATATTTTTTTTATGACGTAGGGTTTTCTTTTAAGTATGTTAATTATAAGTTCCTGAATAAATATTAGTTAACTAATCGAAGAACTATCAACTTGCTAGGTAATATAGGTTGATTGCAAAAAAAAGACAATGAAATAAACTCAATTTACACAGTTTGGTGTTTGTTTAATAAACGAAAATATTTCAGTAGTTACCAATTTTTTTAATAATTCAGGGATTATGAGTTTTGTGATATATGTTAAAATTATATCATAAATACTGTTAGTGAACTAAAGTAATACAGTAGGTACATGTATCTTACCTAGAGGAGCATATTCTTGACAAAATACGTAAAAGCCAGCAGTTTCAAAGGCGACATCGAATGTTGTAACGATGTTCCGATGTGCGCTCAGATGTAGGCTGTAGTGGAACTCTCTGTAAAAATCTCTCACCGACACATAAGGTTTCGGTAGTGCCTTCAGTACTATTTCTGTGTCTGATGCCTTGTGTTCCACTAAAAGAATTTTGCCAAACCATCCCTCTCCTACTATCTGCAATATGTCGAATTCTTCTACAAGACATACCTGTAAAGGAATAGTAAATAATAACATGTTCTTCAGAGTGTTAAGGGACTTTGGCTAGTATCTCATCTGCGCTTTTGGCATTTACTACGTGTATGTATATGTGTTTCGGTGGTCCATCCTGTATTGTACACTTTTTTGTTATACCACTGGATGGCAAACAAGCTTACGGTCCGCCTAATGGTAAGCGGTCATCGTAGCCTATGGACGCTTGCAATGGTCTCGGAACTGAACATCACTGAAGATGTCAACACCAGGGATCCCAATGTTCTTTGAGATGGAGAGGGGAGTGTTCGGAAATTGTGGGACCACAGTAGTTTTTTAGCGGTGAACGCGCAGACTTGTGTCTTTGTAAGGTTGAATCGGACCAAGTTTTCCCGTCCCAATCTTTGGCCACATTTAAAGCTACAATAAAAAATGGTGCTTTTTGTTTATTTCTCCGTCGAAGTGTGAGGTATAAATAACTTGCTATGCCAAGCTATAGCTATAAGGAATTAGTTCTCGTGGTATTCGGTTACATTGACACGCATGGTTTTTTTATCTTCTCGGACAAAAAGCCTATATCCTTCTCCGTTCCTTCAACTTTCTCTGCTCTGTGCAAGTTTTAGCTCAATTGGATGCTCCGTTGTGACACCAAGTAAACAAACAAACAGACTTTCACAAATATATTAGTTTGGATAGACCTTACCTTTTCTAATTCAAACTCCCTTATTTTATGAATGGACCCAGTTAAAACTCGCGATGCTCCATTGTTCATCTTTGATCACGCCAATGATGCATCCTTTTGTCAACTGTAACAACGATTTGTTTATTATTATCTCCTGTGTTATTTTGATGACCTAATAACCTAGCTGATATCAAACCACACGTTGGTATTTCTCAAGAAATCATTGGATTTGGATGATCGCCAAGGCATATGTCTACTCACTATCCAGACGGGGGTGTGACGTCAGTTAGGACGTCACTACCTGCCTCATTTTTCGAATTGGCATGTGTTTTCGTATGACACATTTCTACATCTTATTTTAAATATTTTAACAACAGCTGGAAGTGATCTTTTCATCCAGAAATTTGTTTTTGGGGTTCTAATTTCTAGTCAAAATGGTATAGGTATTTTAATCTCGGCAAAATTTTGACTATTTCCCGGGAATTCTCGGGATTTCCTAATGATTTATTAAACTCAATAAGCTAGAAAACATTTATGAATCCTATAAATTAATTATGTTTCAAATAAACAATAAAAAAATTACAACGCTTTCGAAACCCCATACAGCGAATACGATTCGGAGCGCCTCACAGCGTGATTTATACAAACGAATTTCTTATCTACTTATTGTTTTTTTGTTTGTTGGAATTGTAAAATACAATAATGGTAATATCGTCCAAAATATTTTTTTTGATGTTTTATTTAAAGAAAAATTTTGCACACACTTGTTTCTAAGAAGAAAGTGCCTGCGCTCCCTTTTGGATGTCGTCACGCCACCCACTTTGAAAATCGATGTGTTAGGGTATTTGAGTCAGTGTATAACTGTTTCGTTGGAATAAACGTGGTTTAGACATCTGTCTTTGTACTAAGTAAGTGTTTAAGGTATTTTGTTTCAGAATATTTTTTAATTTGCCAGATTTTATAGCTTATGCAGTAGCATAGCAGACTACCGTTAAGGCAATAGTTCCCAAAGTTTTTTTATTACGCTACTGCCAAAAATTAAAATGCCCACGCCCCTCCTCGTTGCCGGCACAGGAAATAGCACCAAACAAGCCACGAAATTGTAAAATACAATAATAAAAATAACATCCAAAATTTTTTTTTTTGATGTTTTATTTAAAGAACATCTTTTCACACACTTTTTCAAAGAAGAGTCAATGTAACAGAGCATGTTTTTGACATGATTTCCAATTCTAGATTAAATAGAAGTGCCTGCACCCCTTTGTGGATGTCGTCACGCCCCCCACTTTGAAAATCAATGTGTTAGGGTATTTGAGTCAGTGTATAAATGTTTTGTAAGAATAAAAGTGGTTTAGACATCAGTCTTTGTACTAAGTAAGTGTTTAATGTTATTTAATGTGTTTTGGGCACACCTCCCCAAGCCGACACAAATTATTTCTATAACAGAAAAATAGTGTGACACCCAAGTCACCTATTTTACTCGCGCTTAAATAACTTTTGAGTTGAGTTTGTAGTCATTTTAGTGGCTTTATACAGAAATCTTAGCAAATCATAAATAATCAAAACAAGGGACGTTAAAAATGAGTTCTCTATTCCTGTTCTAATATGACCTAAAGTTGTGATAAGGCCAGCACAAAAACCTGATTGAAAAGGATTGAGGAGTGAGATTTGACAAGAAATTCTGAAATTTGTTTATAGATTTTAAAATTTCCGAAATTTGGAAAGAATACTTAATTATAATACGCCCAATGTTGTCCGGACCAACTACTTTCGATTTAATGAACAATATGGTTTATTTTATTTCTTTACTAGTAACAGATGAAAACTGAAAAGAGGACAAGTTTGGTGTGGAAAGCATTTGGATTTCTTACAGGGTATTTGATTTAATACGAGAATCATATTTGGATGTGCAAGTAAAATAATTGTTAAGTTTTTTAAGGGATACATTGAACTGAGGAATTTCCACATACCTCACGAGAAAGAATAAAGAACTTGTTGAGAAATGAAATTGCGTTTAGAGTTTTCTCGCAGCTTTATAAACACTCCAGGTTTCATCAATTCTGTTTTGTTTATACCTACGAAAGGCGTACATCTTTATTAGTTATCCACGGATTATCAGCATGTTTAATTTTAACTGGATGAACTGGTGCATGGCTATCATACATCTTGACCAGACTAGAGTAAAATAATGATAGTTACTTATCGATTGTAGGCAATTTGAATGCAATTACCGGGTGTTTTCATTACCGGTATTTACCGGTAAATTTTTACCGGTTTTAAATTTAAATTTACCCAGTATTTTTCAGTTTTCCTTAAAGCTGAATGCAATTATAAAAGAAAACAAATTACATGATAGTAAGTAGGTATGTTGTTCACATTTTTTTATTTAAAAAAACTGAGTTAAAACCTATACATATTATAAATGCGAAAGTTTGTTCGTCTGTCTGTTTGTTACTTCATAACAACATACACACGGACCGTTTTAAATGACATTTGGTATAAATATATTTCGAGTCCTGGGAAGGACATAAGCAAAATTAACCGGAAAAATACAGAAGTTGCCGCGGGAATAACTATAACAAAGCTTAAACGAACTATTGCTTGCTATAGCAAACTTCATTGGAATAATTAAGGAGTCATTAATATAATTACAAGTTGACGTAAGAATCTCACGCCGATAACAAAATTTAGGGCGTGTGGAGCCGCGTGCAAAATTCATTAATTACCAGCTATCTCATTAATATTACAAATACGAAAGTTAAGATGTTTGGTTATTTGTTACTCAACGCAACTAATTGATGGATCGGGATGAAACTTGACACACATATAGGGTTAGGTCCTGGAATAGGATATAGGCTATTTTACATCTCGGAGAACTGAAAAGTTCTCACAGAAGTAACTATTAACGAATTCCACGAACGAACTGCAGCTATAGCTTGCTATAACAAACTTCTTTAGTATAATCAAGAAGTTGCCGTGAGAATCCCACACTAATAACCAAATTAAGGACGGATGGAGCCGCGGTAAAAAGCTAGTGTTATATATGTGTATGACTTCAATATAAACAAAGAGCTGACCACAGAGTGACTAACATGAAGTGTGATGACTATTTCAATTGGAAAAGTTTTGATCGGTGCTAACTAAGCGATAGATCGACATTCAGAAGGCGTGCTGAAAGATCAGGGCGTGGGCGTCCATCATAATACATATATATAGATTTTTCGACACGAAAAAATTACAATTGGCATAGGTATCAAAAAGCATGAGAAAAAGCCGGGAGAAAATATCAAAAGGATAGAAGGTTATCAGAAAATGTAAAAGTTGCTATAAATCTTAATTGATTCACATCAAAAGAAAACTTCTAAGACTTTTCAAATGGAACCTTTCACCCTGATTGGGTTTTTATTGGTTCAGCAAGTTATGTGGCATGCCTTCATTCAGCTAACTGTTTGATCTACGTTGGTGACTTTCGGTGGATGGCGGCTTTTTACATTCCAAATTTATCGTGCAATGAAACACCTAGGTGAGCACGATCCACAGCTTGCTGAGCGTATTTGAGCTTGCCTGAGAGGCCAACAGTTGCATTTATGACATCTTTGTATTCTATGAAAACATATTAACTAGCTTAACATAAAACATAATTATCTCAATCCCAAAACTTTACTGTTTGTTGTGAGTATTCTAAACAATTAAAATTTCCCAAGACTTAATAGAAAAAAGAAATATTTTTCCCTAAAAATACTTTAAACTGCTGAATCCACAATGGATTGATGTTGGTCCAACAAAAGTCTAGCTGGAATAAAAACGCTGTTTCTTAAATTTTTACGTTGTATTTTTGGTAATACTCGCGCTTCATTGTTTTATCGTAAGAAGCTATCTAGCATCACTGAAATCGAAAAAACGAATTTGTTGCATTTATGCTACCAAAATATCATTCGGAATATCAGGATAACCAATAACTACGCAGGGATATCTGCTCACAAATTTGCTCTGAACTATGGATTCTCTCAGATGGTACTTTCTCCAACGAGAATACCCGATATAGAGGACCTTCAAGCTCCTTACTGGACCTTCTGCTGACTTAACGTCAGGATAGATATTTCGTCTCAGTGGATGCGCCTCTTGGGTCTTTGGACCACTGTATCGTTCGGACTTAAGTGTCATGCATGTGTCACAACCCGATCCATCTGGGCCAACTAATTGGCGTCGTGTGTGGCATTATAAGTCGGCAGGCTGGGATGGATTGCGTGAATTTTATGCATCGTACCTGTGGAGGCAGCTCTGCTTTAGCTCAAAAGATAGTGACGATTGCGCAGCTGCAGTCACTGAGACAATCGTCGCTGGTATGGAACGTTTGTCAAAAAACGGCCGTGGTTTAATCGGTCTTGCAGAGAAGCTAAAATTCTTAAGCAAACTGCGGCTTGGACCACGGCACGGAATAATAAGGATCCGAATATCTCTGAGTTAAATCGCAAATTAAATGCTGCCTCGAGGTTTCGTAAGAAAGCAACTGCCAGAGCTAAATTCCAATTCATCAGCAAAATAGGTGGGTGACTTGCTCGCTATCCCTTTGTGAGTCGTGCTTTCTAGTCGTTTGCTAAAGCTGCCGAAGGGAACTCTTGCCAGTCGTCGTTACCACCACTGCGAAAGACCGATGGTGAATTCGACCATAGTGCTATAGAGAAAGTCGATCTACTGGACAGTCTCTTTGCCTCAAACTCGAATATGAACGACAAAGGCGCTGTACCACCTATTATACCGTGGTGCAGTAAGACCATGCTGGAAATTTCGATAATACAGCGGGAGAACCGACGTTCATAAGTCGAGTAGGCCAGACGGTATAACAGGTAGTGTGTTCATAAGTTATGTCCTGTACTCACGCGCTTTCTTATCAAACTAGGCAATTATCGTCTTCATGGAAGGCGAATGTGCACCCGGTGCCCAAAAAAGGGGATAGATCAGAATCAATGGATTACAGGCCTATCGCTATTACCTTTCTCCTCTTCAAGGTGATGAAGCGTGTGATCAACACAAAGCTTCTAAAATACCTAGAAAAACTCGACCTGGTCATTGACCGTCAATGACCGTTAGACACATACGAACCGTAGTTGACGGTAGTTGCTCTGATAGCATGGACATTAATGCTGGTGTCCTGCAAGGCTCTGTGCTGTCTTCTACGCTATCAATGATATGTTGGACAATATAAACATACATTGATATGCAGATGACAGTACTGGAGCCGCTTATTATACGGGCCGTACTAACTTCCCTCGTTCCGTTGTGAAGGAAAGCCCTTAAATCTGAGGAGAGACTTTGCCTCACACTTTAGAACCGTAAATGGTCGCGCACAGTGCGGTTTCAGAGTCAAACTTCCTCCTACGAACGCTTGGTTTGTGGAATGAGCTCCCTGCCAAGGTTTTCTCCAAGGACTACAATGACACAGACTACAAAGGGGTTCTTCAAGAAAGAAGAAGAAGAAGGTCGGCAATGTGGCTGTCATACCCCTGTTGTTGCAAGCGTCCATAGGCTACGGTGACTGCTTACCATCAGGCGGATCGTAGACCAGATAGCGAGACTAGTCTCGACGACCTCCCCTAGTAGCCTCCCCCCCCATCACCTCATATACGAGGTATCAAAGAGTGCCGGGGCGCTTCTGGCCCCCACCCACTCGCAATCGCAACTGCGTAACGGGGAACTTCCCTCCTGGCGCTGACTCACCTTCGGATTCGAGACTCGCGCCGGTCGAAGCGACGACCCTGAGAGCAACAACCCTGAACAACGGTGAAAACTAACACCGGTAAACGGTATACATGCCCTAATATAATGACAGAAACGAAAATAATAAAGGGAAGAAAAAGAGTTTTGTATTATCTGAGGAGATAGACATCAAAATACAAAATTTTGGCGTACCGCAGGGTAGTAAACTTGGCCCTCTGTTGTTTTATTTATACATTTATGACTTGCCCATGATAACTAAACACAATAGTGTGATGTGTGAGTGTGTGTCAGATGATGGCAATAGTGTTAACTATGAGAATACCTTAACTTCAACTGTTAGAACAAGTTTAATATGGCTAAATCAAAATAATTTATATGCAAAATCAAAAACTAAATTTGCACACTTTTCGAACTATAGAAGAATATATTCAGACTTAAATATAACAACATGCAATGGGCAAAAAATAGGAAAGGCTAAAGAGGTAAAATTTTTAGGATTGAATGTTGATCAACATTGTAACTGTAAAAGTCACATCACTTTTACATACAAAAAAAAAAAAATTTGTTTATGCCCCTAGTATGCTGTGTTCAACAGTCAGTGAAAATGCAGCTGCCACTGCCTATTAAAAAAAGGTACAGCCTCTTTTTTTTAAAAAGTTTTTGTAGTTCAAATGAAATGCATTGGAATTTGACTCGTCTGAAGGCCTATTAAAAAAACTTAAAATTATGGCTTTGAAATTTTATTTTGTTAAAAAACATCCACATTTGTTTCCCAAGTTGGTTGACAACAGGATTCTTGCCGTTTTAGCCGGTGTCCGACTAAACTTTTCAGTTTAGGATATTTTTATCCTGCGTATAATACATCACTTTATGAAAGAACTGTGCAGTAATGTGTGAAGAAGTGTATGTATAATACTCTACAAAATAGTTTAAGAGAATTACCGTTACATAAGTTTCAAATGACATTAAAAAAATAAGTTCTTTAAAAAAGATTATTACAAATTACTAAATATAAAATATGTATATTACTTTAGGGCTGGTCTTTACCTTGCTCAAAGGCTTAGCATAGCAATCCAGCGAGGTAATGCCGCCAGTATTATGGGCACCATGCCACAGGGTACACTGGAGGAGTTATTCTTTTTATAAAATAATTTAAGTTGTATTTTAATTTTAATTGTATATCTAATGTTCATTGTAATTTAAATTGCATAAAAAATCTCTTATTACGAATTGGATAATTTTTTTGAGGATCGTGCATTCTAAACGGTATTGATTATTTTACCTGTCTTTAAATATGTTTTTATGCTGGGACTTTATTCTATTATTTTTCATATTCTGGCTGAATAATTGTCCAAATTTATTGTTTCTGAATTTTAGATTTTATTATTGTTTTATTTAATATAAGCGAACACTTTGATTGTTATAAGTTGACATCCTTAATTTTACTCGGAATCAAAAATTCAATTTGTTATTTATTGTTACTTGATTAATTTTATGTGTGTGAATAGTTAATTTATAATTTGATATTTTTAAACTAGTAGATTTTAACAATATTTTTACTATCCGTTATTTAATTTCTGACTTTATTGTATTAATGCGTAGTTAGTAAATTATATTTTATATTAGTTTTTAATAAGTATTAATTAAGAAATTGATTGTGAATAATAAGTAAAAAAAAAGTATGTTATTGCAACTTATATAATGTAATAAAAGTAATATTTGCATGCTTTTTAGCCGAAATATGTTGTATTGTTGCTATATTTAACATCTTTAATGTAAGTACCATACCTTGCCAGACTTCATACGTCCCCACTGTTGGGGCACGGCCAACCCTCATAAGCAAGGGTTATTTGGGCTATTGTCCACACGCGGGCCCATTGCGTCTGTCTTTTTTTTTTCTTGACGTATGCAGGTTTCCTCACGATGTTTTCCTTTGCCGAAATGTTTTCCTTCTCCGAAAGTAAGTACCATATTTCTTGCAAATAAAATATTTATGATTCTGATTCTGATGATATTATTAAGTAACGTTAGATTTGTCTTGATAGCCCAAGTGTTAGAAAAAAACCAAAATGGCGGATGTTTTGCAATCTAATATGCGGCATAAAAAAAATTAAAACCCTCGAATGGGGTATCAAAATAAAGAGCTTGACGATACCATTCCGAAAATATATAGCACTTGTAGTAAAATAGTCAAGTGGGGTCGGAAAAAAACTAGAACTATAAACTTGTAAATAAAAATATATAACAAAATAAATAAAAAACCCGACTACGCAATAAACAAGTGTACCTAAAACATACCAAATATTTAACTATAAGCAGGCGGGACTCATTTCAATGTAAGTTTAAATAGTGGTACAATTGCTTAAACAATAGTAGGTAGTGACCCTAAAATGAATTCCGTCTGCTTATAATTAAATATTGAGTATGTTTAAGGTGCACTTGTTTATTGCTTTTTAATTCTTAATGTTTTTGCAGTCGGGTTTTTTTTTATTTATTTAATTAAATATATTTTTTTATTTCACAATGTAGATTTCTACCGAGACGAATTCAGCAAGAAACTTTAAAAGAAATCATTTAATTTAACAACACAACTTGTGCATAAACAAAATACAAATATAATCATCAATGTTTCAATAAAAAGTAAATAATAACAATAACATAATTTAAATATAATATTGATATTATATACCTACAGGGCACACAATTTTATATTATATTCATTTTAATTTGGTTTACCTATGCAGCCAGTAATTGAGCATCTTCAGTTCCCGGGATACATATATATGTAATTGAAAGCTTAAAATTTTGTAGTATGCTCTGTTACAACGTTTTTTGACGATAATAGATTTAAATTTACTTATTGATAGCTGTTAAATATTATAAGGAACTTTGTTGTAAAAAATTATACATTCTCCATGTCTCAGTGGGCAAAGAGCTGACTGCTAAACTAAATCCAGGGCGTGGGTTCGATTTCCGCACAAGATAATCATTTATTATTTGTGTTTGCCTTGAGACTGGGTGTTTTCTTTGTACATATGTATGTATTTACAAAAAAAAGTAATATATATGTATTTGTATCCGTTTCTTGGTATCTATAACACAAGCTTTGCTGAATTTGATCCCAAAGGACTAGACGGCGCTGTGTGTAATGTCCAAAAGTATTTATTATTTTATAATATTACTATTTATTGACCCATAAAAGAGTTACTTCTTTTGTGTAGACTTGTATCCGTTGTCCGACCTTTAAAGGACTCTATCTTTTAGACCAAAGTTTTAATTTTAAAGAGTATGTATTGTATTGTGAGGGTTTAAAACAAAATTTAAGAATCTGTACAAGAAACATGTTTCTGTTGCACATGCAAGCCGCAAACTTAAATCAAATCAAATAATATTTATTCAAATAGATTTCAAACACTTTTGAATCGTCTATACCATGTTACTTAAAACGATTATAGTAAAAACAACAAATAATAAAAACCGGCCAAGTGCGAGTGGTACAAAATCCTCAGTGTGTGCTGGTACTCGCACTAAGCTGGTTTTTTTGGCCTTTAATTTATAAATCTCTAAAGATGGCTTTAGCTAATTTGGTCAAATTTTAATTGCTTGGCCGGTAATTGTTAGTTTCTTAACAATCCTTATTTTACACAATATTCTGTGGATAACATGCGGCTTTACATTTTATACACAAATACGTTATTGTATACATGTAAGTAGTGTATTTATTAGCTGCCCTCTGTCAAGTGTATACAAAATGTAAAATCATTTAGTCTGTTACAAGATGTTTAAATGTTAAGCAAGTACCTACCTACCTACGTAGATGTATAAGTACAAGTTTGCAAATAATAATTAGTAATTAAAGATAATATACAAATAAAAATTACCAGACATAAAAGGGCACTTGCACAAATAAGGCACGCAATTCACAATAAAATTGGACTGCTTCCAACGAAAACGTATCACTTCACATTTGTTCACATAATTTCAAATAACTTCCGAATCAGGAAGAAATCCCTCCAGGATGGGGCAATAACACCATACAAACACTCATAGCAATAAAACAACTTCCGTTTCCACTGATTTACGCCAGTTTTTCTGATACATCTGGGTCAGTTCCAACTTTGCCGGCGCAGGCGCCTGAACTGACTGCGCGCACGCACTCACTCCCGGGAAACTATTTTCGTGCTACTCTGCCTACATACAAAAATCATTCGGGTACTGTAACGTTACGATCAACGACCTGCTAAGTGATTAGTTATCGTTAACTCTTAATTAATGTTTTTGGCGACTTGGAAATATTTGGATGAATATTCTTATATTACTAATAACATCAGATTTTATCAGAATAAATATACACAGAGGTGCAGGAAAGAGTCAGGTCTACTTATGGCTTTTATGGTGTAGGAACTCTACTTATCTTCAAATTCTTACCCTGTCCCCCAGAACAAGCATTTAAAGAGTCGGCTAATAAAGGAAAAGCCCGGCCTGTTTTTGATTATGCTTCATAACGTTAGCTGTCGACCCACTCACTGCTTAATTTCAATCAATCCAAGACCTCTTTACAACATGACAGTATTCTTAGTTCTGACCTCTAAAGCACACGGGGCCCATTAATTATTTCCCAGACCCAGGTTTGTTATGTATTTACATTTCAAGCTGAGTCATTTTCGTCCAAAATTTTCTAAGTATGTATATATAAAAGAGTAAACTGACTTATTGACTGATATATCAAGCCACAGACCAAACCAATAGGTCTAAAGACTTGAAGTTTTGCATATTTTTTTCCTTTTATTACGTAGGCGAGCCAAAGAAAAGAATTTTGCAAAACTCATCCCCTAAAGGAATAAAATAAGAGTTGGAAATTTGTATAAAAATCCGTCATTTTTAAGGTAAATGCATAAAACTTGGTATTTAGCCTTCAAGTTGAAAACTAAGATTTATGTGTTCCAGCGTTTTTGGAAATTCGTCCCCTAAAGGGCAAAATAGGGGATGAAAATATGTATGAGAATTTAGATATTTTTTTTGTCTAGAGCCTTGAAATTTTGCACATAGATTTCTGTTATAACGTACGCGAGCGAAGGGATGAACATTTTGTATGAGAATTTCTATATTATGGTAGGTGAAAGCGTTAACAGTCAAAAGCTGTCTTTTTTTTTAAGTCTATGCAGACAAAGTCGCGGGCAGAAGCTACTATGCTATATAATGTACGATTTGTACCTACGAGCAAAAATTCGTAAGCCTGTGTGTGCGAAATAGCTTAATATCGCAATGGTATTTCTTAGAATTCGAACTCTAATAGACAGCTTCGTTTGCCTTGAAACGTTTTTGCATTTCCGACTCATCTGTCATCTATCTTATTTTTAGAGGCAGCAAAACAAATGCTCTAGGCTTTTTCCCGGCTAGACGCCAATATTCTTTGCGTTTGAATTTATTTTACGCTCTAATTAAGTACCTATAATGTAGAGATACTAATACGTATGAGATAATATTAATACTAAGATGTAAGATATATAATATAATATGTATGTCCATATATAATGTATACTTGCTGTGCTCCGCGCAATATTATTCTATAACAAAACAAAAACATTCAAGCTGTGTGAAAGTTTAAAAATTATTCTTTTCAGCTATTTTTGACTTATCTTATTCTTATCTAAATAATAAAATTAATAATAATAATGAAAATCAATAAATATTTTTGGACATTTAACACAGCACCGTCAGGCCCCAAAGCAAGCAAAGCTTGTGTTATTGATACCAGACAAAGGATTCAAATACATACCTATATATTACTTTTTAATCCCCCGGGATCGTCGGCTATTCTCGCCCCCACACAATCGCAACCGCACCCGCGTAACGGGGAACTCCCTTCCTGGCGCCGACTTACCTTCGGGTTCGAGGCTCTCGCTGGTAGAAGGAACGCCTCCGAGAGCCACAACACAGAAAAAAAAACAAACTTTGTTCTTTTATTAAAATTAATGAAATCTACGTTTATTTAGCAAGTGTCACTTGATACGGTATTTGCAGTTTGTAAAAATATCACTACCTAATGTGTATGCGGAAATATACATAAATTAATTACCGAAACACCTTATTTGGTTGCAGTTATAGCCTGAAAAACCGCGCGCGCGTAGTTTTGTCCTGACTGCCTGCCTGGGCGCAACTCATTGTACAGTACATCCAACCACAATCCCTTCACCCTGCACAACTAGCAATACCAAGTAGAAAAAACGGTACTGGTACTTGCGCCTGCATTTTTTTCCTAATATTAAGATGAAAAGGCATTCATTTTATCAAGAACATATTTTGCAAATTAATAAGACGTATTTACTTAAATGCGTCTTTTCAACCTATCAAACGTCTAAAACGTCTTTCCTACTTGGTAAATATAACATTATTTAGCAGAAGCGTCTTATTTAAAAGTATGATTTGTGGTGTTATAATTGTTTAAGGCTAATAAAAAAAATACTGGTAGATGCGCCTTTTTTTACTGATGACAAATATGTAAATAACTCATTTTTGAAAAATATGTCAGATACGTCTTTTTCTCTTATGAAGGCAGAATTTATGGGGTTATGTTTTTGCTGTGACACTTTTATACAGTACTGTGTATTTCTGCTATAGATGTCTATAAACCATCAGTATCTTTGCTTCTTTAATATGATTAAATAATTTCAACGTAATTTCGGCGTCGGCTAACATATTTAGGTTTGCGTATTATTTCTTCTACTTATGGCTACGGTAAGGAAAGAGTAGTGCGCCTTGGCAAAGGAGACTTTTACCTGAAATTACCACACGCCGATCACTTTGAAGATTTGATCTCCTCTAGCTACCGTCAGCATAGTTTAATGCCACCTGGTGTCTATTAGCGGAACTAGATTAAAGATTAAAAAATCATACAGAAAGTAGCGCTATGCATTTATCACTGTCTTTTAGCGTCAGCCTCGGAGTCTTCATATTATTTAAAATAGGGTACCTACTTCAAACTTAATTTTGTTCGACCGTAAGTCGTTAATATCAGCCTTATTTGTTAATGAGTTTGTTTGTTGCGTCGCTGCGGCTCCGCAATTGAGCAGACCAATTGAGCTGATTTTTGGCACAGAACATGTTCAAGGGACGGAGAAGGACATAAGTAATCACGGGAACTTCAAAGGTTCCTACAGTAATAACTATAAACGAATAACAGCAATAGCACACGTTCGTAATATAAACTTAATCAAGGTCTTGTAATAAAAAACCCAAATTTACCGCGGGTGGAGCTATGAGCAAAAACTATTTCAAATAATAAAAGTCATAACACAAGCAAGGGTAGGGAACATGAATGACAAAGATTAATTTTCAAAAAATATGACATAATGTTTTGAAGAAAAGTACAGTTGGGGGAAAATATCTACGGGAATATCAATTTTCATTTGCCAACAGAATATTAAAACTTTTGTTAATTCGTTTTTACACTTATATACCATCACAACTTCTAAAATTTTAACCGAATAAGATATATAATGTTAGAATCCTTACACTACCAAATGATTGAAAGCGCCATGACTATCTTCTTACGCGTTTTGGTCAACGTAATGCTTGTTGCTGACATAATCTTTTTTTATAAAATAACAATAGGTGTGTAAATAACATTATTTGTTTTTTAGTAAACCTGACTCAAAATCTATTTGCAAATCTTGTAAACATAACCTAACTTTACTTAATGTTCACTTTTTCTGGTAATCTATACATATAATAAAATGGTAGGAAAGTCAAAACTGTACATTGAATATTTTTTTAAAAGAATACTTGGGGTGTGATCTACAATCGATACCGAAGCCAAAAAAATCTTTTTTAAGAATTTTTGTCTGTTTGTCTGTATGTATGATCTGGATAAACTCAAAAAGTACTGCATGGATTTACTTCAAATTTGGCACGAATATTATGAAGAAGTCGGGTCAACATATAGGCTGCATATTATCACGCTATCACCTACGGGGAACGAGCAGTGAACCTTAATAGTGCAATCATTGAAGCGTTATTGGTCTGAATTTTTTTACTGTGAACCGATTTGCATGAAATTTTGGAAGTGAAAATGATCTGAACTCCGCACCCACCCTAAGGGTGGTTGCCACCCCTTCTCGGTGGTGTAATTTTTTTTCTTCAAAATAATCTCGATAGAAGACCTAATTTTAAGAAAAAAATGGTCTATAAAGTTTTTCAAAAAGCCTAAAACTTTTCAAGTTATTGGCAATTGAATTTTCACGTTTTTCATCGGTTTTTTGCAAATATCTCCAAAAATATGCATTTTAACGAAAATTTTTTGATGAACAAAACTGAACAAATTGGTTTTTTATAAAGTGTTCGAAGTGCAATATTAAGCTAGATGAATGATCAAAGCCGTTTTTTATTTTGTCTGATATTTAATCGATGTATTCAATGCCATCTAGCGGCGAGCAGATACATTTTATGCATTCTAAAGAAATAGGGTTTTGTAGTGCTTAAAATAAGCTTCAAAATGAGCACTGTTAAAAGTCTTTTGCACGTAAAATGAGTGAGCTGTAATGCAAATAAGAGGAACATCTAATGGTTTTTTCTTTTAAATCAATGGGTTTCATAAGTGCCATTTCCACCAAAATTAAAATTAATCGCATTCCGTCTAGACTTAACTTTAACATAAAGAGTTTGATGGATTCTAGCAGTTTGGCTGCTTTAGGACACATATTTTTCAAAAAAATCACGTAAATTTCGAATTTTTACAAAAACCACCTTCTTTTCATAATATCTCAAAAATGATAAAAGATACGTATAAAAGTATAATAATAAAAAATGTGACCTACATTTTTTCCTGACGAAAAAATTTTTTTCTTTTTTTTTCTGTCACATAAAAATTGACGGAGATATGATTGTTTAAAGAGCGCGCGGTAGCGCAATCACAGTCTCTCTCGAGCCCTTTGACCCGTCACCGTTTTAATATAAAAGGTTTCCACTATATATTGTAATGAAAAAAGTTGTAGATCTTTTAATGGTTTTTTATAAGTTGTGATAGCATCAAAATTGAAGGAGTTATGGTCCAAAAACTAATCGTATTTTTTTTACTTAGTAAACTGGAATTTCGGAGTGGGAATATTTGGAGCAAAGTGAAAGTACACAGTAATAGAGACCCAAAACTATTGTCTTATGTACCTTCAGTCAACAAAGTATCGGGAATGGATGATTTGTTTATGGTTCCAAATTCAAATTTTTGTTTTTTTTGTTGTTGTTAGATTGGCACAACTGTTTTCTATTTTGGCGCGGAGTTTGAGTTGCATCTGTTATTTATATTAAATACAGTGCTGTTTTTAGTTATATCATATCTAGTGTGTATTGCGAATTTCATAATGGACAAAAACATTGAACAAAGAGTTTGTCTTAAATTTTGCATCGCCAATGGAATTTCGTGTTCGGAGTCACTGAAAATGTTACAGAAGGCTTACGGTGATTCGACTTTATCAAAAACACGTGTTTATGAGTGGTACAAAGCGTTCAAAAGCGGTCGAGATGTGATGGAAGATTTGCCTCGCTCTGGTAGGCCATCAACGTCTGCAACTGAAGTTAACATCGCAAAAGTGAAGGAAATAGTGACTGAAAATCCTCATTCAACTTTGAGAGAGATAGCCGCCGAACTTTCTGTATCTCACGAGTCGATCCGTACTATTTTAACTAATCATTTGGGTATGAAACATGTTACCGCTCGGCTAGTCCCAAAAGACCTGAATTTTCTCCAAAAACTCAATCGCATGAGAGTCGCTGAGGACATGCTAGAACGAGTCAATTCCGACCCAACATTCATGAAACGCATTGTTACTGGTGACGAGACGTGGGTTTACGAGTTTGACATGCAAACTAGTCAACAAGCTTCGGAGTGGCGCCTTCCAACTGAACCGAAACCGAAGAAACCACGCCAAAGTCGATCAAAAGTCAAAGTCATGTTGACTGTTTTCTTTGACTATCGCGGTGTTGTGCACTCGGAATTCTTGCCGGAAGGTCAAACGGTAAATAAAGAATATTATTTGAGCGTTATGCGGCATTTAAGAGAGCAAATTCGACGAAAAAGGCCAGATTTGTGGAATGAAAATTCTTGGATTTTGCACCACGATAATGCGCCTTCGCACAAGGCCATCATTGTGAAAGAATTTTTGACCAAACACTCAACAAATACCATCGAGCAACCACCATATTCACCAGATATGGCTCCTGCCGACTTCTTTCTTTTTCCTAAACTCAAATTACCACTTCGTGGCACCCGTTTTCAATCGGTAGAAGACATAAAGGAGAATTCGCGCCGAGAACTGAATTCAATTCCGGAAACAGCGTTTAAAAAATGTTTTGATGATTGGATTATTCGTTGGCGTAAGTGTATCGTTTCTGAAGGAGCATACTTTGAAGGTGATAAAATAAATTTGGATGATTAACAAACAGTTTGTGTATTATTGATCTTTTCCCGGTACTTTCTTGACAGAGTAGTATATATACATATGTAATATATATATATATATATATATATTGGAAACGTAGGCTTGAATACATACCAACGTTCATATATGTATATATAACACATTTGAATGAAGGTAAGTATGTGTATTGCTCGGAGCGGCCAACCATCATATATATTTACTGTTTTAATTTAGGGGTAGTTTTAAGGGTTGAAAAGCTTGAGAATATGATAATTTTCGAGGATGTGGAATAATATTTAAATCCTTTCCATTTCATCAAAAGGAATTTTTTTAAACAATTTTTTATTAAAGGGTTGTTTTTAAGGGTCAAAAGGGGGTGAAAAATTCGATAATTAAAATAGAGAACATAAAATATTATTTACTCTATACTTAAATCTTTTTATGTCATAACAAAGTAATTTTTTGTGATTTTTTAAATTTAGGGGTTATTTGCACGGGTTGTAAGGTTTTCAAGGGGTTGAAAATGATTTTATTATGAGGAAATTGTGTTAGAAAGCACTTTACAATTTCAGACCTTAATATTAAACACGTTTTCTAGCGATAAAATGGCTCAATGTCAATTTTTCCATTAAGGGGTTGCTTACATAGTTCATAGTATAAAAATTTGGAGGTAAGACCCTATTTTTCGCTCCAATGACTGCACTATTATTTCTTCAACGCATTCTGTAACAAAGTGTAATCTAACGACGCATATTTGACTTGCTTCGTAATTATTAATTATTCTACTCACACATAGCCATTTATTTTATGTTAAAAAATCGTGTAAAGTCATAACTTGGATGTGTTATAATTTTTTACCATATAAAAATGTTTCCTATTTGCAAACTAGATGGATCGCGCTATGGTTTCGTTTACAATAAGTGATGTTATAGGATAGCGTTCACACAGACGACGTCGCGGGCAGCAGCTAGTTTAATCATAAATCATTAAAATACTTACATGATTACCATCATTGTTCCATTCTGTAATTGGTTTTCAAATCACTACTCTGATTAAACCTAAAATCTAGAAAATTCCAAATTTACGATGAGAAATATTATACGTATTTATGTATATGTTGCATAGACTAACAAAGCGAAAGACGCGCGTCAAGGTCATTTTTGTTTACCCGAATTGCAAATAAATTTTGAGTCAGGTATACGTAGGTAATTAAGGTTTTTAGCCAGATAGTACAAAAGCCAGTTATTCACATTTATAATAAGTAAAAATAAGCCTATTAAAATACTTATTAGGCTTATTTTTGCTTATTATGAATTTGAATGGTAACCCATTTTGTATACCCAGACGTAAAATTCTGTGTTTATAATTTTTGCCTGTACCTATGTCTGTTCGTCAAAATACACAAACAATTAAACAGTAGTAATTAGCCAATCTTCATTTCTTTTTTTATGTAATAAATATTAATTTCCAAGAGCCCGATGGCCATAGGAAGTAGGAACTACTTGACGCAACAAGATAACAATGGCGTTGCACATGGTAATACATATGGTAACATTGCAAACAAAATTTAACGAAAGTTCAGTTTGTTCTAAATTTTTCTTAGACTACACAGTCTGGCTACGGCCCTGTTATAACTTCATAAAAAAACACTGACGTAAGCAAAATTTATAATTCAGTAATAAAAAACTTACAAAGTGCTGTATTTTTAGTTTAATTTTTACTTAATTTTACAAAATTATAGAACTTTCCATAGAGCGATTGTTAAACAAAGTAGGTATTTCGAAGGAAGATGCAACTTCCCAAAATCATCCTGCCAGTACACATCCCATGGGAAAATTGTTCTCATGCATACAAAATAATGCACACAGGGAAAAAGTCTTTTCGCATATAGTGTGTATTTTATCAAAAGTATGTACATGTTGCAGGCAAATCGTATAATCCGCCGTTTCATAATAGGCCTAGGCAGATCGTAAAGTATGGAAACGAAAGGAACAGAAATCGCACTGTATAACTCATGTATGTTAGGTTAGGTTCAGTTTCTCTTTTGTTAATGTAGATGCGGAGCATGCGAAGCGAGCGGAGCGTTCCAGCCAAGCTTCATATAATCTGTTCAGTTATATGATAATTTCTATTACGATCTGCCTAGGCATATTATGAAACGGCGGATTATACGATTTGCCTGCGACATACATACTATATGCGAAAAGACTTGTCTTTTCCTGACCTTCTATGTTGTATGTCTCTTTGGCTACACTATTTGTATCTGGCTCGTTTTGATGACATTAAAAAGGGAACATTTTAAAAAAAGAAATAATTTAGTAAAATGTTTTCTTTCTGTCAAAATGAGTGAATTTAATGAAGAAATTTAATAACTTCTTTTTTGAAGAACCCCATACTGTAGTCCTTAGAGAAAACCTTGGCAGAGAGCTCATTCCACAACCTAAGCGTTCGCGGGAGGTAGTTTCTCTGAAACCGCACTGTACGCGACCATTTCGGTTCTAAAGTGTGAGAATGAATTCCCTGCCGATGGCGAGCGGTGCGATGGTAGAAAGTAGCCGTGGGCATCATTTCGAACAATTCCTCAGAACACAACCCATTGTACAAGCGGTAGAACACACACAGGGAGGCAAAGTCTCTCCTCAGACTTCAGGGCTCGATACCGCAAGTGAGTTTGAGATCGTCTACAATTCTCACAGCCCGTCGTTGAACCGAGTCAAAAGGGCCAAGCTGGTATCCGGGTGCACCCGCCCAGAGATGGCAGCAGTACTCCATATGGGGCCGGACTTGCGACTTGTAAAGCAGCAACCTTTGCCCCGACGTGAAGTACTGCTTCGCTCTGTTGAGTACACCAAGTTTTTTGGACGCCAGCTTTACCTTGTACCTATTATGTACATATACATTATAGAGCGCATTTAATGTTATCTAAGACGATTTTGCTTTCAAATAAAACGCACCTTTTATTTTACACACTACACTGCAGTATATGGGGCGCGTTCGTTCTGGGATGCAGAATCATTATTTTCATTACTTTTGCTACCTGTCATACGTTCGTTTAGCATTGGTATCAAAAATATCACAATTTAGTATCATCTGTGACAAACTGTCACGCGTTCGTTTACGATATTTTTGTTATTTTTGTCACTTTTGCCAGCGAAAAATGAAACTTTAGACCCATGTCTGGAGGTGGGTTTTTTGTGTTAATCTGTCAAACTGCCTATACATATTCATTGTTTATGGTAGTGTGTGTGTATTTTTATCGTAGTGTGTCAACCCTTCGTTTTGCAAGTTTTGTAACCAAAAATTATGTTAGTAACGTTTCAAAGCTACACGAACGGTAGGTGTCGGTGGCAAAACTGGCGTTTTCAAAAGTGTGAAAAGTATCATTCGTGGGTACTCTTAATCCCAGAATGAACGCGCCCATGGTCTTCCTAGAAATTATGGCTCGTTTGTTCGCCATTGAAATGAAAAACAAATGGTACCTACACATTTACCAAGAGACACATTAAAACTATTGACCATGAAAGATTCTGTGGGAATTTGTGGTCATTTATCTGGACCGTTGTATATAATATGATAATTTGGTAACCCTGTGCATAGCTGTCAATCAATTCAAACATAAAAGAAATGTTAAAAAAAACCATAACAAATAAACACTGTTCTTTTTAATTTCTCAATAGAAAAGAATTTATAAATTGTGCATGCTATAATTTGCTTCGGAAGGCATCTATAAACTTAGTGACGTTATGGTAAGTAATTTCATTATTATGTTATAAGAAACTATCACAACTTTTTTTGAGGTTATAAAATATTTAAAACTTTTCAAAGTTATATTACCATGTGTGTATCAAAGTCAAATTATTGTTAATGAGTTTAATTCCGTCATATGCATTCGGCTCTCTAAGAAATAACATAATGCTTGTAATAAACACACTCGAAATACACTCCAGATAAATCACAAGTTTATGTTGGTTTTTCTATATGCATGTAGGTACACAATTTAAATCATTCCCAGTTCATCCTTAAAATAGCAGAGAACATCAATTACCAAAAAGAAGGCAGACATAACTAGGTAGTACCTACATAAACATATTTTCAGCAGTACAAAGTAACAAATGAATGTATGGGGTCAATTTTGGAATATACATAGTAAAATAATTATAAAATTGGAGCCTTCTATTAAGAAATTTACTCCAATGTTCCTACAAAACTATGATTCATACGACATAGTTTGGGACACAATTGGGTCACAGTCTATTCACATACCTATACTGAACATTTTTTATTCCAAATAAAGTATTTCCTTTCTGCTTATATTGTAATGCTGATCATGAACAATTTGTTTTATAACTTGTGGGTTCCGTTTCACTATTTACGTAATATACCAACACAAACTAAAACAAAAGGGATGACACTAAGCTGTCCAATCCAGTAACTGATCAAGCCCAATGATGCATAACTTTAAATATTGTTTCCAACAAACAGATTTGTTGCTGTTTCTCTCAATAAGCGCTAGATTGCACTCATACGGTAATTTAACCCCTTAGGTACTGAACCACAATATTGCACCAGGGCATAATTTTAGACATTTTTTTGTTTAAAATGTTTTTAGTTATTATAAACACAATTAAACATTGTATATTTTCATACTTTATTTAATTATTATGTATTGCCCAAAAATTGTCAACTGACTAATGTTTTGATAAGATGAAAAAAAAGGGCCAACTTAACTCAGGAGTGGTGTTGAATTTCAAGTTCTTTTTTGTAAACAAATAGATCTGGGTTTATAAAATGTTACCAGGAAGTGGTTTTGAATTTATTGTAAGTGTTGTTTTGCTGTTCAGAAATTAAGGTAATGTTTTATCTAAGGCATATAAATGATGTATTTTTCATTTGGCTTAGATAAATATAAAAGTTAATATTCAATATAATTTTTTATTGAAAATTTTACTAAAAAGTTTTATTGAAGTGATACATATTCATTAAAAAAATCATTTTTAGAAATAATTTAATGGTCATAGTTTTTTTGCTCTAGGAGTGCAAATCAAAAAATCCGTGAAAAATGCCTAGTACCTGTAAGAAGAATTGAAATTGTTTAAAAGGCAGGTTTGTTCAAAAACTAATTTAAAAAGTGAAGTGTATTGCGGTGCAGTATAGAGTTTCATGGTACACTTTTAGGATGAGTTTGTTTCAAAATTGTTATTTTCACCTATGTGTACAATAGGCACAATACAACAAGTCAATAAATTTATTGAAATTTATTTTAAATAAAGTAATTCACAAAAAGAATAGATTTATGGATTTCTAAACTATTTTATACACATAAGTAATTAAATTTGCTAACTTGTCTTGTAGAAATGCAACAGTATTATTGAATGTGCCATTGTTGCATTAAAATGAAAGATATTAATAGAAACAGCTATGTAAAACTTACTAGGGCACTTTTATTGTACAAAACACTGAAATCATTAAATAAAACGAATAATAATTCTTACATTTGAAGGTTTTGATTAATGGAAACTAACTAGAAACTAGGTACGTCACGCTTGTTTCAGAAACATAAAAATTGTTGCGAACTCAAGCTGTCAGTCTCGTGCAACAGTGTTTGCAATTATTTAACAAAATCGCTGTTTTGATACAGATAATTTCTATTATTAACCTTCTGCACCTGATGACTTATTTTCTCAATTCTGCTGACGTGGTAGTCTGGCAGACATATTTTCACATGAAAGTACTTATTACAATTTGACATGTAGACCTGTTTTATTTGATTTAAAATAAAACTTCAAAACTTCTGCATTAGACTCATATTTGGTCTACGTAAGTACAACCATATTTCCGAATTTAGATCAAAGCTCAAGTGGCTCCCAATTCGACTTCGCCGGGATGCTCATGTTCTCTTTCTTCTGTATAATGTCCTGTTCAATCCAAACACACCAGTATACTTAAAGAAAAGTTTTAATTTTATCAGAAATACTTCTCTTCGAAAGACAACACGCTGGATGCTAAAAACTCCTTTGCATTCCTCACAATTGTATGATGATTCTTTCACTGTAAAGGCTGTTAGATTATGGAACACTTCACCTTTAGAAATAAAAAGAGCAAAATCGAAGGCAATATTTAAAAATCTTATTATTGCTCATTACTTGAAGAACTAAAATAACATTACTACCTATATTTGTTAATATAAATTTACTTATACGTAATATATATTATAATTATATTTATTATACATATGTATTTATATAGGTACATCTATTTATGTATTTATGTATACATTATTCATATATGTTATTTATCTGTATTTACTTATTTATTTTATATGCATTATTGTATGATATATATATATATATATATATATACTTCTTAATATCTGTATCAAAACACACCTTCTATACTTTGTTTAACTTTACTATTTCCTCTTCCCTTGTCTGGAAGAGATCACTTTAAAGCGATAAGATCGCCTTTTGTTTTTCTTTATTTGTAAATATGTTTTTTTTTGACGTGACAACGTCTTATAAATTGGTTTGCCGGGTGACACTTCAAGAAACTGCGTTACGCTCCGCTCACGTTATGCGCTCACAATGAGAGCGAGTGAGAGGCACGCGCCCGCCTAAGAGCGAGAGAGACAGACATAAAATCATTGTCACGTAAAACTTTCGCCCGTATACCGACTTTACAGGCAACCAGTTTTTTTGTAAAATTATTATGTTGATGCAATAAAGTATATTATTATTATTATCAAAAAATATAATAAATGAACAATAAACGAAAAAAACTTGTGTATGCATAATCACAACCTTTATTACAAGTAGCATAAAACAAACAGGAATTTCAGTCCAAATCTCAAAAATTGCCATAACAATTATTAAACATTTTTTTTATAAAATCCTGAATAAGTTCTACGAGGCCAGTTGATGTTACGCCTCTACGCAAAATGATCCAATTGATTGATCTTACGTATTGCAGGTGGCCACATCTTGTTCTTTAATTAAGACTATGAAATTCCTGCAACTCTGGGCTAAAAAGATTCGCAATTGCAATAACAGTCACAATTTACATTGAGTGGTGGGCCTCGTTGATACATAGCTGCCCATACAACGACCTTTCGGCTATGCAGGGGTCGTTTATGCTTTCGTCTCGGATTCTCCTCTACCCAGTACTGTCAATTGTGTTCATTAACGAGTGTGGTGCAGGTACGAGAAACAACGACTATTTTCGACCACAGATGACCAAATGACGTCACAACCACGGTCCATGAATTTCAATCTAAAATATTTCAACTTAAAACAACTTACTACAAACACCACAAGGCATAGAAAGGTAGGTTTTTTGTTCTTTTGGTAGTTGTACGTCAGCTGTCAGTGTAAAATTTTGACTACCGGTCCACTTGATTTAATACGGTAAAAACAAACTTATATAAACCATTTTAAGCTGTGGTTTCTTGCGGTGTCATGTCCATTGAGGTGAAAGTTCGCTTTGTCACTGAACCGTATATTTTCAAAATTGTTGAACCTCCAAAGCATTTTGTTTGCAAAATTCATTCGATTAGCGCAATCCGTATTGTATAATTCTTGAACCAATTAATTTATAGGCTATCAAATGCAAAAAGATTTTTTCAAATTTGACTGGTACATCCAGAGATAAACTCGTTCAAACAAAATAAAACATGCATACTCTTCAGCGTTATTATATAAGTATAAATTATATGTGTTATATGAAATTACAATAATTTAGCTTGGAATGAATAAACTTTGAAATAAAAAGAGTCACATGTTGTATGTACTTTCGTTAAAAAACCGCCATTTATTTGCGTTATAACATACGCCACTTCTCAACACTAGTGCGCAATTTCCTAGCTGCATTCTTTATCGCCGAGAAGTTACTTTACGATTTTTGCGCATAACGTAACACCAGCTCTAAACAGAAAGCGCAGGCGCACAGTAATGGGATCTGTTTTTATAGACTTTAAACGCTTAAATTTTATGGCTTCAGCAAATTGGACTCTACTGACATCGCTGAAGTCAGTAGAAGATTAACTGTGTTCTATAAAATACCTTGTTAAAACTAAAAATAGGTGTTGCAAAATAGTACCCATTGTTTTATGTGAAATGTGTCTAGCTGATTGATCTTTTTAGTGTCTAGTCTGGGTTTTTGATTTTACTGTCTCGGTTTGCGAAATGTGTTGAAATCAATGTATATTATTGATGGAAATAAAGAACTAACGTGTTTGCTTATGCTTTTGTGTACGCTTTTTTTTATCGAATACGAGGTAAAGCCAGTGGGGTGGCCCCTCAAAAAAAAATCCTGGATACGCCTATAACTCATACTAATTTTCTCTCTGTCCAGAAATCAAGAATTTTATGTTACTTAGAATGTACCTCTCTGATGGTTCCGAATTGTTCAGGAGCTTTACCCGTTGAGTGCTGATGCTTTTGCAGTGTTAGTAGAACAGATAAGCTGGTATCTCCTCGGCTTCCATGCAGTCTCTTCATGGAGGACTGTCAGTAATGCCTATGTTGTACAGATATTTGTTCTCACATTATTTTCCAATTTATAATGCTGGAAATCACGCACAAAACAGATTTATTTAGGTAGCTGTATGTAAATAAAGTCGGAGGTGGCCAAATAGTTTCGATTTTACCTTGTGTCGTGAGTGGCGGGTGTTCGAGCCCGGCGTGTTCCAATGAGTCTTTTTCTTAATTACTCAAGTACATTGATTATTTATACCATTGGCCTTTCGGTGAAGAAAAACATAGTGAGGGAACCTGCATACTTAAAAAAGACGTAATTGAAGTTCACAATCCGCACTGGGCCCGCGTGTGGACTATGGCCCAAATTACCTTCGGTGAGGGTAGGCCGTGCCCCAACACTGGGGCCGTATGAGGCTGATGAGGATATAAATTCTCGATTTAAAACGATCGAATTAAAAAAATAATTTTTTGCAATGCTTGAGGTCTAAAAAATATCATTTTAGGAGTAACTACCTACCTACAATTAAGTAAATATGTATGATGTATATGTACAGTCATTTGCTAAAGTCCATGCATAGTGTAAAGGTTAAAATTGCGTGGAGCCGTTCTGTGAATCTCGCACGAACCTTAAATCGACGAAATTAGGTTTAGTTTTCTTTATACTAAATACTGGAACCAGTTTCTTTAAACCGTTCTTATTGATTTTGGTTTCTTAACCTAAAAAATTAATGAGGCGTAAACTGCATTGTCGTTCTACATAAGTATTGTTTACTTCGCATTAAGTGTTGTCTGCCCGGTGGTTTGATTGATAGGCGAAGTGACATTGATTGGAAAGCCTATGGTTCAAATCACGCTACTTCTGTTTTGAGTATTTTTGTTAGGAATTACTTTTTTTTATATTTTGACATCTAGTTCTCTCTGGAAAGGACCAATTGGTATGAGAACTTTTTGTTTTGTTTGCAAGAATTAAAACACATGCAATCTAATAAAAATGTCTTTTTTTCTCTATATATATATATATATTTCCTGTATGGTTATGGCTTAAGTATTCGTTTTCGTAATGAAAAGAAAATTGAAATTTAACCGTAAGAATAAAAAAAAAATACAAGTCACTATTCATTCGGTAACGGTGCTAAATTTTGAAAAACAACAAAGTAAAAAAAATATGTTATGTCTTAAATATATTGAAATGTAAAATAATATCTGTAAGAAAAGTAGTACTTTATTTTTAGGGTTCCGTGGGTAATTAGCGGAACCCTATTACTAAGACTCCGCTGTCCGACCGTCCGTCCGTCTGTCACCAGGCTGTATCTCATGAACCGTGATAGTTAGACAGTTGATATTTTCACAGAAGCAAGCCAAGGAATAACAGTAATGTCCGGGTGTTGAGTAATCCAATCCTGCACTATATGCCCTCGACAGCATTTTGTTCTGCATAACGGGTTCCATTTCTGCGCCAAAAATAAAGCCTCCCGTTTTCAGATGATACAAACGACTTCTCATTGGTGAATAACAGCGCTACCAGTCTTCCCGATTTTGGCGGGACGTCCCGATTTTTAAATCAAAATTAAATGTCTCGCGCGGGACAGGCTCAATCCCGCTTTTCAGGAATAATTCGACCGTGCGTGCAGCGTACTGACTTAACTATTTAACGATAAGGTACCTAAATCTGATTTAAAATATCATATTTTTATTAAAATACATGTTCTTCACTGTCACGTAAACGTAATTTGAACTCAAATAACTATTCAAAAAATTTTTGCTTATAAACGTTTTTTTACTATGTCCCGCTTTGGAGGCAAGAATCTTGCTTTTTCACTCAAAAAGTTCCTAAATCCCGACTTGGCAATAAAAAAATCTGGCAACGCTGGTGAATAAGGTGTGCTCCCAGTCAAAATCTAAATACTCCCTTGCAACCAACAATCTATTTTGTTTATGGGTATTAGTTAAAAAGGGTTTTTTAGCTGGCTTCCTATGATGCAATCCTTCAATATGCAGAGCTCGACGATCAGTGTGTATAAAACATGTTCCCAAACACAGCAGTCGGTATGAAAACATTGTTCTACCATAAATCTTCTTTGAGTTGCATCAATGTGCCGCGGACGTCGTTCGAGGTCGAGCTGATAATTTCCCCTCCTCTTGGTTGCGTGAGATCCAACGCTTAACGGTAATCCACTAAAAACCAAAGAGCCAGATCAAAATAAACATTTTTCAAACTACTGAATTATATTTTAAATTTTTTTTAGATTATAATATTTTGGTATAAGAATTATGATATAATATTAACATCAAATAAAATACTTACGGTAAAATCAGTCTCATTTCAAATTTGAGATATATTGTAACCCATATTATATAGTATTATAATACGCATCCTCTCTTGAATATTAATATTGGCCTGCATATTATTTTCAGCAAAAAAATTTAATAAAAACACCAAACAACCTTATCAACACAAGCATTAACATCCACAAAAATAAAATGTATTGACCGCATATAACTGAATAGCTAAATAAAAACACCAAACAACCTTGTCAGCACAAGCACCCCCAGAAACAAATCGGCAACGACAAAAATAAAATGTTCACCCACGTAGTCTCCGAATCTAACTTAAAAGCTATTAGAAAATTGGTCTATTCATAATTCGTAAAATGTAACAAAAACAAAAAGAAAGGCATAAGGTGAAATTCGAATCCACAACCTGCATTGCACTGAGTACACGTATTAAGATCTGATACGTCTATCCACTAGGCTACGGATACGATAAAAGTGTGTAAGTGACTTGCCATTCTATTTTGTTTTGAAATTCTATATGCAGTTCTGCAACTGACCGTACATGTTCGTATTACCATCTGTAATGCTCCTTATCAATCCAAGTAATTGAACAATTTGCGACACCAATGCAGGTAACTAAACTACATCAACGTTATAATAATCTACAATTACATGTAATAACTCAAGAGTCAATAGCAGTTTCTCACCTCAATTGTATGCGAGTGTTGATTAACATCTCAATGCTACAACTGGTTATTAGTTTCTTATATTTATTCATTAACAGTTTAAAATCGATTCAAATTGAATTTGTAACTAGCGTTTGTCAGTTCTATTTAAACGAGGTGTTGCGTACGGAAATAAAAGTAAATATATATATATATAAAGGTACTAAGTTAATAATCTAGTTGCTCTATCGTAAAAACAGTAACACATACAAGCTCAATCTTGCAGTTATCATTGTGTGTGTGAAACGATACTCAAAGTTAAGCAACGCCGGGCTTGGTCAGTAATTGCATGGGTGAACGCTTAGCAGCATTCTTTTTGTTTTTATTTGTAAATTACGTAAACGGCGGCCGGCTCGATGCGCGAGTCCGGTTTTGTTTTACTTTCTTGTTGTTAAATAAGAAAGGCCACTACGTTAATTATAGTTCAATCGTTTTGCATTTCGACTCTTTTATATTTCGAGCCTGAATCATATTTCTCATGATTTTGAGTTTACAAAATAATACAAGTAAGAAAAATTGTGTGTAAATTTGTTTTCACCTCACCAGCACGAAAATGATAGTTTTGTTGTATTGAATTTTGCTCACTAGTGAGGCAAAGTAATTAAGTGTTCGAACATTACAATGACTGGTCAGAAACAAATTTCGGAACAAATACTTAACCTTGTTCATTTTAATTAAGAATATAACTACATAGCATTTTTTCGTTTTTAAGTGAGTTTTTATAAATTATTAGTATTATTAAAAGTTTATACAACTAACTTAAATAATATCATACGTTGTGTTGATAGCAATGACAGAGGTTGTAGTAGGTACAATTTCGAACGCAAACTCAATCTTTTTTTTAAAAAAAAGGTATATATTTTTCTCGCGAGTATAGGTGAAAAGTTGTATGTTGGACGCGTGAGCAAATTTTTTCGGTCTCGTGCCTTTAAATCCCTCGCTATGCTCAGTAGTCTATATTTAAATAACTTGCTACCCTCTTCATTTAATTCTAGCCTACATCGCTAGCTCAGGATTTAAAGTCGGCACTTCTACCAAAAAACGCTTTTACTCACTTGTATAACAAATAACTATTGTTGTTATACTTGAAAACTCTTTCAGCAATCAGATGACAGTGATCGTGTCATTGCTTTGCAGCTACTTCAAAAATTCTCATGACAGCGAAAAAAATCATGTGTAAAATGGACACCTCTGAGGAACATATATTGAATATTACCTTGTGAACAGCCAAAATTCACTTAACACTTTCTCCAGACTACTAAAGACGAAAAAAGTTGGCGAACAGAAGTTTTCCCCCACATTATACTTAAAACCGAAACAGTAAAGACCTAATGATATTTTCATACTAAATTTTACAACAGAAGAAAACTTTTATGCAAATGACGGGCTCAATTATAACATTGTTAAGGTACAGTTTCAATAAGGGAAGAAGCAGTCGGCTGCTACGAGACGCTACGTCGGCGTTGGTCTCCGTTAGGTCGGGTAGATGCACGCCGTCGTGCGCTGATATCGACGACGATTTAATTAACGTATTGTGTGCCCTCAGCTGCTATTAACGTGCCGTTTGCAATACGGTTAAGGCTAAGATGTCGCAGGAATGGGAATCAACTCTGTATCAATAACCTTTCTCCGTCCGGACGGACGCGTCCTTCTCGCTGTCCCTTAGTCAAAAATACTTAAGGTTAATAAGGTTAAGGCGTGATGTGTTCTAAGTTGGGTAGTCAAGAAATAGTCACACGCGGTATCACCGGCGGCTATCTCTGTAATATTCTTCTGTTTTGCTGTGCCAAAAATCAAGTCAGTTGAATTCTCCTTACGTCGTAAACGAATAGTGCCCCGCAGAAAAAAAACCTTCGATGGGAACTCCAGATCGGTTTTAAAAGTACTCTTGTGTTTTTTTTAGTCCCTGTGCCAAAAATCTCTTCACTTATCACTAGGGTCGCCATATGATTACGTTATCTCGTCCATTAGGCACCATTGTGATAATGACAATTACCGCATTGTTTAACATATTGACATAGGTTAGAAACAGAAATACTAAGGCAGGTAAAAGGCCAGCTCGACATTTTTAGTAGGGCAAGCTGGGCTTATGGGCTTGTATGTAGGGTATATGCTGTTAACGAAAAATATATAAAGAAAGAATTTACCACACAGTCCGCCTCGAATTAATAAAATTAAAATGTAATAAAGGTTATTTAAGGTTATTCAAGTAGGTAAAAAATTTTTAGTGTAAATATGATTTTTTCTTCAGAATATGAAGTGAAATTGACGTTCGTTTCAAACTTCCCCTTAAATGCTAGACTCTCGATAAGGGATTATGCACCATTATTATTCAGCGCTCTAACGTTTCGGAAACTTAGCCTCTCGTCAATAAAGGTATCGTCGGAACCTATCTTATATCCATTCACGTAGACTAGACTGAACCCGAGTCCACCAAGAGTTAAACCTAAACGGCACAATGGCTTGATATACAATAATGAGACAAGCAATTAGGGATTTCGGTACATAAAAGGTTACCGAGAGGTTAGTTATTACTTACAATCTTAGATTCAATTGTTATTTTATTAGTATATGATTGAAAAGCGTTACTGTCACTACTAGAAAAAATAAAAGACCGTTTTCCTCCTTTTATTGTATTTATTTAGGCACAGTTTAATAAATCTGTTATTAAAGTGACTTACTTACCAACCTGAGTTTATTCTAAGTTGATGAGTATACAGACAAAAACCTTAATTTGATAATATAATTTTTTTGACATGAAACCAATTTCTTTTCGATAATTTTATTTATGCATGAATTTCGTGTCTCGTACCTTTAAAAACCGATGTGCCTTTTAATAATAAACAGAAGATACATTCTATTTATTGAATTCACCTCTGGATTCCACTTTCTTCAAGTCTTTATTTTCTTTGGTATCTCTTCAAAATATGTACAAGTTTTCTTTTAACACAAGCAACATTTCGTGTCCCAGCAACAAACGAAATGCTGCACACATTTTTTTTTTCAAAAGATACCCTCGCTCCTCACAGTAACGAGACTCAAGCCTTCGTTTGAAGCATCCCTCACATACAATCATAATTCCACCAATAACTCCTATACCTAGGGCAGTAAACAGTTTACATGTTGATAAACATGACACTAATGCTGCCATTGGGTCCTTCTCAAACGGCTCCAGCGGTGGCATTGACGGGCTGACTCCACAACTTAAAAGATTTAGTTAGTGTTTCTGCTGGTGACGCTGGTGGAGTCCTTTTGAGTGATATAATCACCAGCGAAATCTAACTCCGTAATTTGATTTTTTTCGGTCAAGTTATTTCACAATTTAATCCCACTTTTTTCGGTGCTAGACTTGGTGCTTTCAATAAACAAGATGGCTGTATTCGGCCTATTGCAATTGGGAGCACTTTTCGCCGCCTTACTTCAAAACTAGTTTGTAAGCGCATAGTCGCCACCTTGGAAGCCAAATGTCAACCTCACCAAGTTGGTGTCGGAAGCAAAGGGGGCTGCGAGGCCACTGTTCATTCAGTTCGTAGCTTTCTTTTAGACAAAAATGTCGACGTTCTTCTTAAAATTGATGTGAGGAATGCTTTTAACTCTTTAATAGGGAAACCGTCCTTGACGAAGTCCTCACCCATCTTTCGGCAGCCTATCCTTATGTTTGGTAAAATTACAACCAATCTTCTAAATTATTTTATTAAATTAACATAATAAAGTCAGAAGTCGGTGTACACCAAGGTGATCCTTTAGGACCATATTATTTAGTTTGGGCATTCATCCTGCAATCACAGATTTAAATTCAAAATTAAACATTTGGTATTTAGGTGACGGCACCCTAAGAAGTACAATAAGCGATGTAAAAACTGATCTGATACATATAATCAACAAATTTCAAGACGTTAATCTTTCTCTAAATCATTGAACTTTAATTCTACATTACTGAAATCTAAATTATTGAAAAATTGTGAACTTTATATTTTAGATAAATTTTATATTTTACGGGATTACCAAAACCTTGTTCCAAAATTAAATTTTAATTTTGTCCCAAAATTCATTTACTTTTTACGCTTATGTCCAATTTTGAAATTTCCTTGTTTGTTAGATTAATTGGATGCGAGCTAGTTGGTCATAGAGAATATTTTTAATTTATTATTACCTCAATCAGCTTGGGACCAGTGCTGTTTGTCTGTCAAATTCGGTGGTGTTGCCATAAGAAAAACATTAAATGTTGATTTGCCTGCATTTCTCTCTTATATTATGCCAATATAATTTAAAAAAAAAATAAGGAAATTCTTTTCGTTGTGCTATAGGTACCTGCTTGGTATCGTTTAAAAGGTTTTTTTTATAAGGAACTCAAATTAATCTTTGATCAGTTTATTCAGCATTAGTTCATTCGCTGGCTTCAGGTACCTACCTACCTACTCCGGATATCTAATACTTTAAAATAAAATAAAATTTTCAGCAAGAAGGAAAAGACAGACAGAGTTACTGTCGCCATTATAATATTAGTATAGATAGATTGACGCAGTATAGTTTTGATGTTCGGTTCATTTGAACTCTTGTTTCGAGACATTCCTAACATTTCCTCCAGCGCGTCGTCGGTCGTCGTGACGTGTCTCTCGTGGGCCTTGTGTTCTGCGACCAAGACACGGTATTCTCTCTGATTTATCGACTCTTGTATACTCAAGTTTACTTGTTACTAGTTGTGACTCTGGGAAACAGTCGTATTTCTTTATTGCTGTTTCACGGAATTATGTTTTTTGCCAACAAAGTTGGATTTAATATGGACTTGGGGTTAACGTAGTATACACGAATACTTGGATTAAAGCGAAAAAATGGTTTGGTTGTGTAGCATTTTAGTGTTTGTTGTTAATAAGACTTACTTATAAAGATAAAACTAAGATATGTATGCAAATTAGCACTATTGTAGCTGTATAAGGTTTAGGGCCGCATTAAGTGACAAGAGTTCCGACTCTGGCTATCCTGCCAATCAAACAATAATAAAACTCAACCATTAGTGGGAAAATATATATCCTCTACATGTTTACAACATGACTGAATATAGATGACGAAATTAACGTTCCTTTGGGTTCCGTACCCACAGGGTGCCTTTTCCAAATGGAGCCGTGTTACTAAGCCTACGCTGTCTATATGTACAGGTCTGTCCGACCTTTAGAGGTTCTAATTTAAAAATATAAGGATCAAATGCGTAGTTTTTTGGTAAAATACCTTTTTCCTTTTTTTAAATTGGTAATGGAATGCGAAAATTTATAAACTTAAGAGGCCCTATCTTATAAACCGAAAAAAGTAGAATCCTGAAATTGTCACAGAATTTAATGTATTATTGTGGGAGATTTCGAAACAAACAATAAAAAAAGTAGAAATTTAAGAGGGACTTCATACAGGAAATGTTTTTGTGGTTTTTGCTCGCTCGCAAAAACAGGTTGGTCAAATTTATTAGAGTCAGACATAATATTACGTAAATATTATTCATAAATATTTACAATAAACGAATCATGTAATTTTATGTTGCTTAAATGCACTAACACTAAAATAAAACATTAAAAAAGCATTTTTTGCCACATTGAATTATTTATAAATTTAATTTTAAGTTCGCTAATATTTTGTCAACTTTTCTCCGGCAGTTTGAATAATTTTATACATCGTAGGATACTCAAAATGTGAACTGTGACTTTTTTATGAGCGCTGAGATGTTTAACTAAATTCTAATGTCATTTTTAATTAGTTTTCATTTACTAGTTGATTTTTTCTTTTGTAGTCCACACATTTTATAAAAGTTTTATGTCCAGTACAAAGTGGTAATGTTCTTACTATAAAAGTTATATTTGTTTTTTTGTATATTCTTGAATTGAGTGTATAATCCTTTTTATGTAAATATATTACATAAAAACGAAAAATTGTGTTTGAGTATAATAATTTGGCCACTCTCTGTACATATAAAACTTTTATTATAGATAACATGTAATAAACACCGGCTCGTGCATTTTTTTTTTATACCACTAAGGTAAGGTAGGTATGTACATGGTCCGCCTGATGGTACGCGGTCACCGTGGCCTATGGACGCTTGTAACACCAGGGGTAACACTCGCGCGTTGCCGACCCTTCAAAAATCCAAATTTGGTTGACATTCTATAGTGATACGGAACCATCGGTGCCCGAGTCCAACTTGCACTTGGCCGGTTTTTAGGTAGCTATATTATAACAGCGGACTCACATATGTATTTTATATTTTATCATTTTTTTTAATAATGGAAAAAATTATAACTAGCGGATCTCTCCGACTACCTTTATTTATGTGGACTTATGATATACGGGTATAACGAGCGACGAACAATTTTAACATCTTTTATTTATTTTTATTTTTACTCCCTCGCGGCCTAGTTGGCAGTGCGGCCAACTGCTGTGCAGAGGGTGTGGTTTCGATTCCCGCATTAGACAAACATTAATGTGATAAAAAAAAAACATTTGTGTTTGTCTTAAGTCTGGGTGTATTTAAATAGAATATGTTTGTATTTGCAAAAAAAAAAGTAATATGTATGTATCTGTTTCCGCTGTCTGGTATCCATAACACAAGCTTTGCTTACTTTGGGGTCAGACGGCGCTGTGTGTAATGTCCAAAAAAAATATTTATTTATTATTTGCTAGGTTGTTGGTTAAAGTAGCAACAAAAAAAAAAAAAAAAATTAAATTAGTATAAAACTCCATTATAAAGTAAAAAATAAGCGCTCTAAGTACGCAACATGCTAAATATTTTCTTCTTTTTAGTCATATCCCCAAAGTATAAGACAAAATTGTTAAAGTATTGATATATTGGCAGGTTCCGTAGTAAAAGAACCTCTGATGCATTTTCGAAGATCTATCCAAAGATAACCCACACAATGGGGTACGTGTAAAAAAAAATTAGTGTCGGACAACCGTCCGGAATCGTGACAACTTGTGCCTTTCACTTTTTATGTCTGTCTCTCTCGCTCTTAGGCGGGCTAACCATGCCGCGTGCCTCTCACTCGCTCTCATTGTGAGCGCATAACGTGAGCGGAGCGTAACGCAGTTTCTTGAAGTGTCACCCGGCAAACCAATTTATAAGACGTTGTCACGTCAAAAATCATCCGTTAGTTCAACTGTGTACGTTGAAAAGTTACCCCAAAATTGTTAAATAAAAGAAAAATCATCATTTTGCTTTGCTCTTTAATTAATTTGTAATTCATTGATACAAAAAGGGAAACATATGGCCAAGTAAATGTTTAGAAGTTCTTTTTTTCATACTAAAAAAATAGCGCCATCTGTTATATTTGAAAAGTACCTACGTGAAACATAGTAAACTCGCGTTACTGAATGAAACTACATTGGTCACGCCTCGTGGTGTTAACTTTTAACACCAACACATCAGTCCACTCCACTTGAAGTCAGACACTTGATATCAGGGCATCTATCCACCTGACCTACAGTCATCAAAACTTTATGTATATACTTTTACTCCCACGAGTATATCTGAAGATAAGGCATTGATTTCATCATTACTGGTTACCGTACGGCGGGTGTGTTCCCTAATCCATCAAATTACTACCCGCCACCACACCCGCCCTCTAGTGGCTTTCAATAAGCATTGCCGCATTGATAGGGCGTAATTACGTACCGCACGGTTGATGCGCGGAATCTTGCTCAAGGCGCACGGGCACAGGCTTGGTTTGCTTTGTGGGACAATGTGGTTTAAGTATTGTTATACCATGATTTGATGTATGACGTAATCTTGGGAAGTAGGTAAAGTATAGACTATTATATTGTTAAATTGTACTGGATGACTTTTTGGTTAAAAAATATGAATATATACTAATGTCAATGTTTGGATCGTGTCACTGCGCCGTGTATAAAATAGCCACAAAATTAAAACCTAACAAATATTTTTTTTTATTATAATGATTTCCACAACAAAAAAATATTAAGTTTACGCTTAACAAACAAACACGAAGTTCTTCGATTTATATTGCAACTAAAAATTCAATATTTATTTCCTATTTTACAAATTAAAAAAAAGGGGTAAGTGAACCTTTTCTGGCGGTGAAAAAGGCAAGGCTTTACAAGTTTCAGGTTTTTTTTCGATTGTATGTTTTTGGTAGAAAAAAAAAACTATAATTTTGAGTTAACTATATTCAGATATACAAATAATTACGTGAAGCTATTTTGGCCATGTTTGAACCTCCTCCCATCATGGTGAGATGTCGTGAGATTCGGCTCGACCCCTCCGGCTACCCTAATCTTACGTGAGATTTTTCATAATGCTTATTTTTACTGTAAATACGTTAATCTTTGCTACATTGCGTTAAATTTATTTAAAAAAATATAATTTGCTACTTTGTGGCGTTCGCATAAGTGCGATAAATAATATTTTGTAGGATTTAGTCATATTTTAATAAATAAACAGGTTTCACCAAATTTTACCCATTTCTCTCGCAATTTTACACTGTTTCTAAAGAAAAAAAATACGTGATTTTCACCCCCCCACGTTACACAAAGTGAGCTTCAGCTCGACCCCTTCTCCCCCATAAAAGCCTAAAGTAATTAATGAACCACTTACTACAAATTAATTATACAAAATACCAAAGATGACAATATCCTTATATCATATTTTGTTTCTTTTGCGGTGTCAAATTAGGGTTAAATTTAGTTACACTTTGGTACCCTGGAGCTGCTCTGATGATAGAGCCAACATTAGTTGGCCGTAGGAACTTTGTAACATAACGACGCAATCTTATCGAGTTTGGACTTGTTAGATTTGTCGTGAGTAAGTACTCCAGAGTACTTGGACGATATTCTTTATTAGCTAATACTAAAAAGTAAAAAAATTAAATAATTTAATTTAATCAACATAAATCTAAATAATTAAAAAACACCATAATCCAATACTAAATCAATCACCTAATATAAACAAGTTTTACGCGGATGGATGCCTGTATGTTGTGGTTGGTCCTCAACCTTCTTTACTATGTCTGTCTAGCGGATTGGCGTCGTCCCGGATTTCTTTTGCCTGCTTTGAACGAAGTAGGCAACTTGTATTAAATACCAGTTTATCAAGCAAAAGACTGTGACGTTGATGAAGTTCCAGTGACTAAAATTAACAGTTTGAGCTTTATTAGTAGATAAAAATGATTATTTAACCGTAACTAAAGTTGTCAGTTTGAGCTTTAGTAAGAGTTACCAATGAGTATTTAACTGTAACTTAAATTGACAGTTTGAGCTTTATTAGTAGATACAAATGAGTATTTAACCGAAACTAAAGTTGTCAGTTTGAGCTTTAGTAAGAGTTACCAATGAGTATTTAACTGTAACTAAAATTAACAGTTTGAGCTTTATTAGTAGATAAAAATGATTATTTAACCGTAACTAAAGTTGTCAGTTTGAGCTTTAGTAAGAGTTACCAATGAGTATTTAACTGTAACTTAAATTGACAGTTTGAGCTTTATTAGTAGATACAAATGAGTATTTAACCGAAACTAAAGTTGTCAGTTTGAGCTTTAGTAAGAGTTACCAATGAGTATTTAACTGTAACTAAAATTTACAATTTGAGCTTTATTAGTAGATAAAAATGATTATTTAACCGTAACTAAAGTTGTCAGTTTGAGCTTTAGTAAGAGTTACCAATGAGTATTTAACTGTAACTTAAATTGACAGTTTGAGCTTTATTAGTAGATACAAATGAGTATTTAACCGAAACTAAAGTTGTCAGTTTGAGCTTTAGTAAGAGTTACCAATGAGTATTTAACTGTAACTAAAATTTACAATTTGAGCTTTATTAGTAGATAAAAATGATTATTTAACCGTAACTAAAGTTGTCAGTTTGAGCTTTAGTAAGAGTTACCAATGAGTATTTAACTGTAACTTAAATTGACAGTTTGAGCTTTATTAGTAGATACAAATGAGTATTTAACCGAAACTAAAGTTGTCAGTTTGAGCTTTAGTAAGAGTTACCAATGAGTATTTAACTGTAACTAAAATTTACAATTTGAGCTTTATTAGTAGATAAAAATGATTATTTAACCGTAACTAAAGTTGTCAGTTTGAGCTTTAGTAAGAGTTACCAATGAGTATTTAACTGTAACTTAAATTGACAGTTTGAGCTTTATTAGTAGATACAAATGAGTATTTAGCCGTAACTAAAGTTGTCAGTTTGAGCTGTAGTAAGAGTTACCAATGAGTATTTAACTGTAACTTAAATTGTCAGTTTGAGCTTTATTAGTAGATACAAATGAGTATTTAACCGTAACTAAAGTTGTCAGTTTGAGCTGTAGTAAGAGTTACCAATGAGTATTTAACTGTAACTTAAATTGTCAGTTTGAGCTTTATTAGTAGATACAAATGAGTATTTAACCGTAACTAAAGTTGTCAGTTTCAGCTTTAGTACGAGTTACCAATGAGTATTTAACTGTAACTAAAATATTAGTTTGAGCTCTATTAGTAGATACAAATGAATATTTAACCGTAACTAAAGTTGTCAGTTTGAGCTTTAGTAAGAGTTACTAATGAGTATTTAACTGTAACTAAAATTGACAGTTTGAGCTTTAGTGTAGATACCAATAAGTATTTAACTGTAACTAAAATTCACAGTTTGAGCTTTAGTGTAGATACCACTGAGTATTTAACCGTAACTAAACTTGAAAGTTTGAGCTATAGTAGTAGATACCTATAAGTATTTAACCTAATGTTCACATATCTTATCGATCTCTACTTGTAATATGTAGGTATACGGTTTGTATTATTTACGTATTTCAAATCATTAAAATAAATGTATAATACACACAATGCACATGTACCCTATGCATTCATAATAAATAATTACCATACAAAGTTGTCTAAGAATGTTAATTTAATTTATTTATGTAAATGTATTTATTCATAACGCATACATACAAGAGTTTATTGTAAATAAAAAATAAATGAGAATTTAGAACACACAAGTACATAATACAATTGGTGCATGGAAAATTAATTTCAAATTGACACCTCCACGCGTTCTTGAGTAAAATTGTTTTGAGAGACTTTATTTTTTTATTTTTTTTATTTTATACCACTAAGGTGGCAAACAAGCTTACGGCCCGCCTGATGGTAAGCGGTCACCGTAGCCTATGGACGCTTGCAACACCAGGGGTATCACTTGCGCGTTGCCGACCCTTCAGAAATCCAATAAAAGACTGACAGACAAACTTTTTTTTAAAGTTTTATAACTACAAATTAACTAATTTGGAATTTTTTGCTATATTTGTGATGTAAGATCTTGCTTCGTGTCAAGTTTCATGATTCTAGGATAATGGGAAGTAGCCTATAGGTTTTGAATTATTTTTTTATGCCAAAATATGTGACAGAAATGGACGTTGACTTAGAAGCTTACAGCTTCAAGAGACCGTAGACCTTAATATTTGATATTTCAACTTGATACCTTCACGCTTTCCTGAGAAAAAGACAGACAGACAGAGAGACAAACGGACTAAAGGGTTTATTTTTCCCCTTTTGAGGTAGAGAACACTAAAAACATATTTTTATTTTTTAAGGATTAGGATCAATTATCATTAAAAAAATATTTAGTACACAACAATCTAAAAAAAATACATCTCAATGCTATTCCATTGTCAAGACTGTTATCTGGAAGCAATTCTGGGGTCTTAGCAAAAAATCGCGCCTTGCCCGTGGCACAATTGTGATAGTTCGGTTAACTGGACCATCGTTGAAATTTTATGCAGTAGTACAGTTGACCGGACAGTAACGTACAGTAAACTGTACCATAGAATAAATAAATTTTCTTTTGTCCAGTTAACTGTACCAGGGAATATAATAAGTTTTCTTTAGTCCAGTTGACTGTACCCCGGAAAAAGAAATCTTTTTACACACTGACAACTGGTCTAATACTGGCCGCTCTAGGAAGCATGTGAATATGACAAGTTTTAACGTTTGACATATATATTAATTATCTGTCGTAAGAATAGAATTTTTTTTTCAAAATTTATTAATTTTTTTTTCTTTTTTTTTCAAGTACATAAAAAAAATTGGATAAAAAGTAAATTTCGCCGATGTTTTAGTATCTGGCGAACGGCATCGGTCAAATAACATAGTAAAAAGCTGGAATTTGAAAATTAACGTTATTTTAATAAGAATACTGTTAATATATTAAGACTCCTCCATGTCTTACAAAAATTCAATAAAGAAACACAGATTAGAAAATCAAAGTTTAAAAAATTCCTAACAAACGCAGGCGTGAATACGTATTAAGAGATGACGCAATACGGCACGTTCAATAAGAAATTATAGATGAAAAGATATCAGTTGGGCATGCTCTTGAAAAACTACTTACTTAAATGTACGATTATATTTGCCTTGTTTGTGGTACCTATCTTTGTAAACTCAATTAAAATTAATTATTTTTTCCTTCAAGCGTCTTATCGTTTTAGTCCTATTTAGTTTAATAATTTATGTGTTTTTAAAGAACACTAATCTTGTCAACCAAATTATCATCATAACTGTACGTTTTCATCGCTCTGTGGGGCGGCGGCAAAGAGGAAATCTCCTGCCAGGCGAGGTGTTATTGCCTGGGGACCGCCGTGGTCCACTAACTTGCGCTTCGGTCTCTTTGGTCTCTTTGAATGGTTGGCTGTGTGTCCCTTTGAATCGAGACACTGGCTAGAGTTAGCGGCAGAAGCGACGAGTAGATATTGCCACGCACGTGAGTGAGTGGTATGATGCTGTACCGAGGAAGTGCCACGCTGGAGTGTGAATCCTCAACAGGTTGGGAATCTGTACAGATGCGTCGCCGGAGAGGAGCTTCCTGCAGCTCCTAGGAAGCGCTGAAGTGCTGCGATAGGTCCTGATGAAGGCTCTGAGATGCGAAGCGTACGGTTGAAAACTGGTCCGTGTACCTGGTAGGAAGAAGTAGGCTGCTGCTGCGGAAGGTGCGTCAATGTTCAGCTCGGGGTCACCAAATGTGGGGTGGCGGCAAAGACGAGATCTCCTGCCAGGCGAGCTGTTATGCCTGGGGACCGGTTAACCGAACTATCACAACTGTACCACGGGCAAGGCGCGTAAAAAATAGTCGAAGTCCAAAATTTGTGATTTTGAGTTAAATAAACAATTTTAATCGAAAAATTACTGCATACATTGGTATAAATAGATATGCGTTTTAACGCTACTAACCTTTCTATTTATAGGAAAAAAACTTGTTGATCGTCTTAATAGTAAAGTAAATTTTGCACTTATAACCGTTTTTAACGAGGACCCCAGAATTGACCACTCACGTGTAGTTATATCACCTCCAGCCTCACAAATCGCTTGATCTAGACTTTTAACGGGTATTTCCCACAAAATTGCCTTGAAGCCCCGCTTCGACCATAAATAAACTAGGTTATGATTCAGTGATAGTAGCTACGACAATGGAGTTCTTTCTTTTCTCACTTACTTACACTACCAACATAGTGAATATTTCTGCTATTATTTCTGTTCGTACTTGTATATAATTGCCTATTAGTACAAAAAAAAAAAAAAAAAGATCAAAATTTTGATTCTAGTAATGTACAGATTCTTGCCGTTTTTTTAGCAGTTTGTAAATTTTTCGGATGTAGAAGTTGCACCACGGAAATAAGAAACTACAAAGCGTTTTATAGAAAAAATTGTTCAAAAGATTTTGATAAAAGTGACCTACTAATATTTGTCGAATTACCAACTAAAAATAAAAAAAAATGTCTTGAAAACCTCTCTAAAATTAAAAAATTAACCTAACGCAGATGGAACACTAATTGAGGAATGGCAAAAAAGAAATGTGTTCTATCTTTACTGCAAAGTTTTGGAATTCTACTTCAACACTAAACTTAATTCAATGTTCCATCCGCGTGGTTTATTTTTAACTTTTTAGTGGGGTTTTGAAGGTGGTGTAATTTAGTTGAGATTTGAAGTCAGTTAAATGTAGTAACTATGTATTTATACTGGTGATAATTTTGTTTCATTATTATGGTTCGGAACGTCCGAATGAAAGAGCGAAACCCTTATAGGATCGTGTGTCTCTCTGTCCGTCTGTCACATCCAATTTGCTCCGAATCATCTGGGCCGATTGAGTTGAGAATTTAATACACATATAAATTTCTGTAAATTAAATACGTACGTTGCTTTAAAGAATCTCGTAGGTATTTTTACGGGTTTCTTGCCGTAATTAATAGATGATTTTCGAAACATGACCGCGGGACGACTTTCCAGAGTCGAAGAACACCGAAAAATGTCTAATAGTAAAAATACGGAGATTTAACGTTAATAAATGAACTTCGCATTATGTTTTGCCTTTGGGGTCAAATAAGTCCATTAAAAAAAGTTTTACTAACCTTACATACCTACCAAAGAAAGGGCTTGTAGTAAGGGTTACAAATATATTATTTTTAAATTTTAAAATAAATAGCTAAAAGTTATTTAAAAAAATACATTACCATACATACATATCTCTGGAACTTCTGTAGATTAATTAATTAATCCTATTAGAAGTCTATGGTCTGATGAAAATGGTACAATTGCATCGTTTTGCAAGAGTTCGACATGCACTTGGGGTTTTAAATAGTAAATTTCTAATACTACTATATCTACATTCCGGGGTCGTGACTTGTCCATACAATTCTTAGGTTTATCTACTTTCCTTACTATCATAATTCCAGCACTGATGATATTATAATTGCAATCTTAATCTTAGTTGGATATTTTCTAGTTTATCCTACAATTTTCATAATGATGGTTTATTTTAATTTGCCATTTTTCAGGTTTACATTTTGTTTCATTTACTTAGATGTTAGTATCTATCTATACAAATAGCTTAGCTCGCAGAAAGGTTTAAAATAATTTACGTAGTTATTCGAGATTTAGGTTAACGCAGTTTTGTAGTAGTTTACGTACTTGACTCAAATGATATTTTAAGGGTTACGTAGTGAACAGGGAAACCTTATTGTTTTGCTATGTCCGTCCGTCCGCCGCTTAGCTTAGATACTAGTAGAAAAAAGTTCACGCCAATTAAGTGCTAAAATAAAATCATAAAAAAATATTCCTCTACCTCCCCTACACGTAAAGTGGGGATGATTTTGTTTTCATCTATCCCATGGTGTAGTTGGATAGCTCGCTCAAAAATATTTCGGGCATGTGATATCCATTTCTCGATTTAGTACCGTTAGCGAAATATTTAGCCTTAAAGTACATTTTTTTTTAAGTGAAGTGGTCCTTCCCCTGCCAGCTAAATGGTTGTTTTTGGATATGTAAAAAATTCACAGCAGTAGTATATACATAATAAAATAAGTAAAATATATATATATATAAGCCAAAAGGAAGTTAACGAGTAATAGTCGACCAACTTATAGTATGTACTTGTGACAGGTAACTACGGAACCCTTCACTGTTCGTGGCTAGACACGCATTTGGGCGGGTTTTCTTTTAATCTCACTAGCTCCGAAAGGTTTTCCTTATAGTTCGAAATCTGTGCGCTAAAAGTAGATTGTATCACAAGGGACCAAAATAATATTTTTACGGCGAGGGCGCTATTTTGAATCCAGAGTGGAGGGAAGGATTCTAGAGTAAAATCCTTAATCCTAAAAATATATAGCATGGGATTCTAAGGTAGACGAAGACGGAGCACGAGGTAAAATAATTTTACGACCGAATGATACACTACTATTAATCATCCTCTATGAGAAAAGAGATATAAGTGTAACTTATAAATAAGAATAGTACATTTATTTATTTTATTATCACTACTTCAGGAAAACGCACTAATTTTTATATAAAAGTATCATCATAAATACGAATTTGAGTAAACAATTACAAAGGCGGAATACATTTCACGCGGTTTTTACTGTTTTACAAACTTTGTTTTTATTTGGTCCCGGAAAAGGACATAGGCTACTTAAAAACGTAAAGTGTGAGTCGGACTCGCGCACGAAGGGTTCCGTACCATTATCTATATCTATCTATAAAAACGGCGAAAAGATCACGTTTGTTGTATGGGAGCCCCCCTTAAATATTTATTTTATTTTAATTCAATTATTTATTTTAAAGTGTATTCTGTGAATATTTAAACCGTCCACCTGTTGCCATTATCATTGTCGAGCAAAATCAAGCAAAAAATTACGCTTTTTGTATGATAGCCCCCTAAAATATTTATTTATTTTGTTTTTTAGTATTTGTTGTTATAGCGGCAACAGAAATACATCTGTGAAAATTTCCACTGTCTAACTATCACGGTTCATGAGATACAGCCTGGTGACAGACGTGTGTTTGTCACCTAACTCCTCCTAAATGGCTGAAACGATTGAGGTGAAATTTTGTCTGTATGTTTCAATGGGTTCCTGGGTGGTTTGAAAACACAATTGGACCCGGTAGGTCCAGTCGGTGTGTCACTGATCTTCTCCTAATCAGCAGGGACGATTTTAATGATATTTTTTGGGTACGTTCGAGTGGGTCCCTGAAAAAAATGTAAATGTTAAATTTAAAATATCATATTTAATGTGGTGGAGATAGTTAAGTCCCGGGAAAGGACATAGGTGGCTTAAAAACGTCAAGTGTGAGTCGTTTTTTTATAACTGACGAGTTGTGGTTAAAATCCTACACGTATAACCGAAATTAGGGCGTGTGGAACCGTAGGCAAATTTGATGTGGAGATAGGAGAGAGATATTTGAGTGCCAGGGGAGGGCATAGGCTACTTAAAAACGTCCAGTGTGAGTCTGTTTTTTATAATTGAGGAGTTACCGTTGAAAAAGCTAGTATTTTTATATATTTGCAATTTAAAAATGAAATACGCATTATGAGTGAAGTGCAGTTTAACATTATGACTGTAATTTATTCGTCTTGAAATCTACTGCCCCACTGACAGACAAAGACACTACTGTTCCAGATCGTAGAGATAATTCAGTCGTTTCAGAAATTGTCCAGATTGCGGCCTCGGGCGGGCATGTCGCAGACCGCAGTAGTATGGTGCGTGGCGTGACCGCGCCTCGGGCGCTGCACTATCTCCTAAATTAATACCCGATTGTGTTGGAGTGATGCATTGCTTGATGGTGGCGTGACATGGTGTCGTTACGTTGGAACACTTATGTTCGGTACCGAGGGCATTGTTTATATTCTTTTTTATTATACTAAGCCGCGTTATTAAACTTTGCAATACCTACTAGTTTCCTTTTTTCTTGTTGAACAAATGAAAATCTATGATTGAACATGCGGTGTTGAATTGGTTGAAATTAAATTTGGAAAATTAAAAAATCAAAATCTTAAATAGTCCTAAAATACTTATGTGTATTCCTATAAAATATGCTTTTTTCTAACATAGCTATCGTGATTTGAATATCATAGACATTGGCAATATATATTTAAATTAATGTGATTCCTTAATAATGCCTAAATATACGTTGTTTATGTTGTATTAAATATATTGTATTAAATATTAAATATACAACATAAACAACGTATATTTAGGCATTATTAGCAACATAATAATATAATAACATGTTGTACTTTAATAGTTTACTAAGAATAGGTCCGTATTTTATATGTCTCTAAATATGAGCAGAATGAGGAAGAAAGAACCCTAATAAAAAAAGAAACTAATATAACTTAGGCATTCTTATTCTTAAAAACATGTTATCCGTAGAATCATTCAAAACATAACCTTTAAAATTTCTTTTGTAATGGATACCCTCCTCTTCTCTTATATCGTCCATTCTTATGTTTTTCTTTTTGTCAAGGTAAAAGGTATCTTCCAATTTTTTTTCTGGTTATTCGAGCATTACCAAAAAAACTACCAAACCGTTTTCATTGCAAACACAATTCTAAAGCCTAAAGTTTTACTTAACACCATGATACTTAGCAGTTAAAATATCTATTACTAAATATTAAGGTGCAGCGGGCTTTAGAATTATAATTCAACGCATTTTAAGATTTATAAGAATCTAAAGCTTTCCTATTTACTACAAACGAGTAGTCAATAACTGTCCATTATCGCCCAGAAGTACCGATATAATAACGTGTATATTTCACCAGTGAATATCTTATTACTGAATACCTATGCGCTGTAGGTACTGTGCGGTAATACCAACGCTATTTATTAGATTGAGTCGTGAGAGCGCACGGAAGCCGCTGTCTTGTAAAGTAAATAAATAGAAATGAATATTGCGCCCGCAGGCACTTCAGTAAAATAACGGGTTTTTATTTTGCCGCTTACTTTGCTCATAAGTTCATGTTTTTTTTAAATGGAATAACAACTATCATGTCCATATCCAGGGTGTATTAAGAAACGTTATACGACTCCTTGAAAATAAAAGTAGCTTTCGTTTTTAACTGTGCGGAGGGAGTCCCCATCCCGATTATTGCATTGGGTGCGGGATAATTGCCATTTTTCTATACAATTTAACTGTTTTTAAAGAAAACTTCAACTAGAAATTATAAGTAGTTTCCAACATAAAATTTAGTCACACTTGTTATATTTTTTGTGTTATCTTTACTTACTTAAATGCATCAACATGTAATATTTATGCTTAAGCTTTTACTCTATGTCAGTCAGTCTTCTTTTATTTATTTCTTTTTAAAGACAGGTTTTAAATCCTTGTACAGGCATTTTCGCTAACGCATTTGCCGATTTTATTATTGCCAACTACAGGTCAGTTTTTGTTTTTATTTTTCTAAATAAACTTCTGTTATTTATTCTAATTTTATTCAACAATAGACACAAACAATTAATTTCTTTAAGTAATTGGGAAAAAAAATAAGAATTGACCTAAAAACAAGGCGAAAGAAGACTGGGACCAATGAGCCTTCCTTGAGCAACACCAGTTTTCTCATCGGCATTGTATTTAAAATACTGGTTGTTGAACTGGGCACCGATCGCCGCCGATTGATTAAACTGCAATTGCAACCAACCTGGTGCACATATCTTGAATATGTCCGTAGTTTATTACTCTATTACACAATCGTTATTTATTCCCGGATGGGTTGTCTCAACATGTTGGAATGCCGTTTTACAATTAAAACCTAGACACAGTATGTAATAGGACTTCATGCAGTATAACTACGGTATGCCGCTCTCTTCTTCTCTGTTACATACAATCCTGTTACCACACGCACATTTGCGCATAATACGTTATTTTATTTTGTATTAGTAGTCACGAATAACGCGATTTTTATATGAAATGTCCAAGGTGTGACTGAGACATACTATTCAGTGTATAGATTTTAAAAAATATAATTTGAACACATCAGTATACCTGCCTATTATAAGAATGTAGCATTATAGGGATCTAATTTGTTCATGTAGATGACAAGTACCTACCTACGAGTAGAGTACAAAGTACCTACATTAAACGGACAGTTTATCCCTTTTTTTATTTACAGATAATATTTCCAAACGTTAAATTTCATTTAAACATGGTTATATTTTCTGTTAAAGTTCAGTTTAACTTACGTTTGTATGCCAGATTCTTCCAACTAGTTTTGAAGCCGATCGGAGTTCTCAACGGTGTGCAGGCGACGAAATCAAGACGCGCACTTGACCGATTTTATGGCTGACAGGAATACCAAAATATTGATTTACCGGTAGTATTATATTCCCTTTGACTGTTTTCAGGCCTTTTTAATGTCACCCATAACTCCAAAACTTTAGCAAGTAAAAAAGTTCAGCAGAAATGAGCTTTGACATTATTGACTGCTACTGCCCACCTAATCGGAGTAATTATGACCTAATCTAATTATTTTACAAGTTTTGGCCGTCAAACGATGATACATGATTTTGATCGTGATCCATTTTGTTTTCTTTTTAATACCACTAATACACACATCGGTGTGTGAGATACACTAGAAGGTCACCAGTCGAGCGACCGTGGCGAAAGACATATTGACGGTCGCTGTTAAGGTCGTGTTATAGAATAGAATAAGTCTTTATTTGCATAGAATATGGGTTACATTAATGATATTACATAATTTTTAGTCCATGCATATTCAACCATTTTAGATGGTGTGCAAAAATATCTTAGAAACAAATCCTAAAAATTACAAATTACCATTACGAAACGTGAAGAAAATACAATTATACAAAAATTCAAAAAATTGACATAGGTATCTCAAAAGCTGTGTGTTGATGACACGCTCCATCACCTTGGAGAGGAGAGAGGTAATAGCGATAGGTCTGTAATTCGATGGATCTGATCTATCGCACTTTTTGGGCACCGTCTTCCATGAAGACGGAAATTGCGTAGTATGGTAGGAAAGCGCGAAGAGTCGCGTGAGTACAGGACATAACCCAGGGGCACACTGCTTAAGCACCACTGCTGGTATACCGTCTGGCCCACTCGACTTATGAACGTCTAGGGAAAGTAACGCCTGCCGGACCTGTCGCTGTGTTATAGAGATTTCCGGCATGGTCTTACCGCACCACGGTAAAGTAGGTTGTACAGCGCCTTCGTCGTTCATATTCGAGTTGGAGGCAAAGAGACTGCCCAGTATATCAGCTTTCTCTTTTGCACTATGGGCCAAGTCACCATCGGTCTTTCGCAGTAGTGGTAACGACGACTGGCAGAAGTTCCCCTCGGCAGCTTTTGCAAGAGACCAGAAAGCACGACTCCCAGAATAATAGCTCGCAAGTCGCCCACATATTTTGCCGATGAATTAGAATTTTGCTCTGGCAGTTGCTTTCTTACTGAACCTCGAGGCAGCATTTAATTTGCGTTTTAACTCAGAAATATTCGGATCCTTATTATTATGAGCCGCTGTCCAAGCCTCATACGCAGTTTGCTTAAAAATTTTAGCTTCTCTGCAAGACCTATTAAACCACGGTCGTTTTTTGACGCCGGCAGCTACTACCTGCAGGTTAGGAATGAAACATTCCATACCAGCGAAGATTGTCTCAGCGACTCCGGCTGCGCAGACGTCAGGATTATGGGACTATAATAAGAAATAAGGTAGTTGTGTGATAATGTTAAGCAAGTTCACCAAATATCGGTTTCCCACTGTTTAAAAAACGTTCGTTACGGCAAAAAGTACAGGGATTTTGCCGGTGAGTTAGTGGTTGTTTCTGAAATAAAATATAATTGAATTAGATATTAATAAAACATGTCACATAAATCTATCTAAGTTTCCTAAGCTGTTGTGTTATAAACACTTTACGACGGCAACAAACACTGTCTGTTTTATGTCAGGGATGTGCCGTGGACGCATTGCCTTTCTATTTCTCTAGTGTGGACGATCAGATTTATAGTGCCCTTATATTGGCGTTTAATCGCTGGGACATGTCGCAAGTCTTATTAATAGGCTTTATGATGTTAGCTTTAATTTATTATAGTTGAGTGTGACCACAATACGGTTTTTGAAAAATACTGTTAGAACCGGTAAACGCCGGTTAAAGAATATTTTTGGATAAATTTAACCTTACAATGATTTAAAATAATGTTAAATGTATTCCTTAGCTATTTTAGTACTTAGCAAAACTGAATATAAATAAAACATACCTATTAAAGTGTTCTTAATTAATGCATATTTTTCTTTTCTCAGGTTTCATTTGATATCGCTGCGTGATGTTGGACAGGTATGTAATTCTGCGTTTTGTTTTATTTTTTTAATTAATTGTGTGTGATAATGGGATGTGTTCTTTCTACCATCGTACCGTTCGCCATCGGCAGGGAATTCATCCTCACACCTCAACCTAAATGGTCACGTACAGTGCAGTTTCAGAGAATGTTTCTCCCGCGAACGCTTAGGTTGTAAAATGAGCTCCCTGCCGAGGTTTTCTCTAAGGACTACAGTATGGGATTCTTCAAGAAAGAAGGCAACGCGCGAATGACAGGTGTTGCAAGCGTGCATAGGCTGCGGTTACCGCTTAACATCAGAGGAACGCACGCTTGTTTACCACCTTAGTAGTATTAAAAAAAACAAAAAAAAACTACTTATGTAAGATGTCGGATATCAGTATGGTTCTATACAAAATACCAAATTAAAGGAAAAGCCACGCTGTTAATAAAACGATATGATCCAAACGGCAGAGTTCTCTCTTCATGGAAATCGGGTGATTCTTAAGTAAGCAACTGAATCACAACTAAAAATGCAGGGATTTTTCTGGACCAGTCAATAATCATGATAAACTTATCATTAAATGGTAACACATTTGTGAAGCGTAGCTTAATAACTTCACTGTTTATTCATATGTAACTACCAATTGATAGTTAGCTTCATAAGACATAGCTTCGGTTACACACAAATCAATTTCTTGTTCTACTGAAAATAAAATGTATGATTCACCCTGGCTATCGGATTATTTTTCTCAAAAAATTTACTTTAACTGCAATACTAGTACAAATGAAAAACGTCTTAAAAATTTTATTGATATGACCTGCATTTTATTGAATTTTATTAATGATAAAGTAAAGAGGTCAATTCATGAGCCTACTGCTACATCTTCCATCAAAGATTTTCTTTCGGGTGCTGTCCGAAAAATAAGTTTTAGTTGTAGCTAAAAATGCCTGAAACCGGAGCTCATGTCATGTTTTTTGCTTCTGGGGCGCTTTGATTTTCTGCAGGTCCTCAGCTTACTGTCACTTTGATTAGTGTTCTTTTTTACTTCTTGCATGAATCACATACGTCTTTACCTCATGTCACAGATACGTTTCCAGGATCGTATTCCGTAAAACTTGCGTTACCCTTTTCGTAGCCCGTACTACACAGTATCCAGCGTGTTTTGTTTACGTATCTACCTAGCTGGAAACCGCTAATGTCCCCAAGTAACTTCCTCGCCTTAGCATTCAGAGATTCGTGCTGTACGTGCTGCACGCCTGCATAATGTGCTCGCGCACGTCGGGAGACCTATTTTTTACTGTACCGGGAGTGAATTTTAAATCAAACATGTCTTTATAAGAGGCGAGTTTCCAATTATTGCGCTTCTTGGATTTATCTAGTTTTTTTCTACCAATGGTTCTCTAATGAATGCAGATTCATATTAATATTAAAGTTTATTAATAAAATATAACATTTATGTTTATTTAATTAAATTATTAATGATCTTGATAATTAATCTTGATCCCTTTTAGTAGATATTTGTAGTCAGTTCAATTTTCCTTTTATTTTAACTTTCCTTTGAAATGAGAAGTTACTTAAATGGGTCCGAAAATCTGAATTGCCGAAATTGTATCAATTGTCAATCTTGACACTCTTGAAGTCATTCAAAATGCTGACTCGGAAGTAACCACACAACCACGCCAATTGGAAGTTTTGTTAGAAAACAGTCAATTTATAATATCACTTGTTATTTTTAGGTAGTCGTATTTTCATACACAACTACCTAACAAGAAAGTTTCTTTTGTTGGCCACGTTGCCAGTATCAACTACAACTACCGAAAGATGTTTTTCAACTTTAAAGAGGTTGAAGACCTACCGGCGTAACCCAACCGGACATGAGCACCTCAATGGATACGTATACTCGTAGAGTTAGCCTCATCCATTAACGCCCAAGAAATAGCTAATCAAAAAAAAAACGCAAAAATAATTATATAAATAAACATTGTCTTTCAATTTCCGTAATGGCTATCGAAAAATTTAGCTCATCTGCTTGTCTTATGACCCATCCCCGTCGCTCCCTTAAGACTTTCTATATGTACGTGCCTAAGTAGGGGGATCCCATGTGCAGCGTTCTCGTTATATTGCGCTATCACATTTACCAACTCCATTATACTCGAGCGTTCTATTCTAGTTTATTATGGTAAAAATATATGTATTAAGATGAATTTACTGAAGAAAAAAACGGGTTGCACTCCGGGAGTGCTGGCAGAAGTGAAAACATACAACCTGGATATAATATTTTAACAAGTGTAATCCGCACTTTAATTTTTTCATCAACCCAATTTCCTCTTACATTTTATTCGTCCTATAGAGTTTAACACTTTTTATACCCATCACAAAAAAAGTGCACAACGCCGCTAAAGACGTTTTCACTTCAAAATTATAATAGGCGTGGCATTATGGTTTCCGTCTCACGAATTTTTATGGCGTGGCATAATGGTTTCCATCTTACGAATTTTCGATCAGCCTGCGCGAGTTTATCATTTTTTACCCACATCAAAAAAACTGCCCAACGCCGCAAAGAAGTTTTCACTGCATTTCACAACAACTGAGTTAAACTCACATGCATCTCGATAGTTGACTATTGACGAAAAAGATACAATCAAGTAGTAAGGGCAATATCTGTAGTTGCATGTAACGGTAGTCGCGGTTGGAATAATCGACTGATTCAACTTTGTTTTTGAAATTGAGAGGTTGCGCAGTCGTGAGGTTTGTGCGCCTCTTTCAGCGGCTCTCAGCACTTTGTGTCGGCCCTTTGTGTGTTAGAATGGTAAATTGTGTTTGATTTTGTGGTTACAGTTACTGTTTTAGTTTACTAAAGCAATATGTAAAAGCAAAAGAAATATATGTTCACCTTATATCCGTGTTAATAATTGACCAACTGTTTGACAATCAACGCACAAACTAACCCAGAGTTAGTCAGTAATTATATAAGTTGACTACTGCAGAGACTAGACCTCCTCGATAGAGTCACTAAAGTAAGCCAACCACTGCTGAACATAGGCATTCTCAATAGAAATCTTGGATACTCGAGGTGGTTAAAGGACGGTTTATCGATATTTAACTACCAGGAAATCGTCTGTTTGTCCCTTTGTTTTTATGCAGATAGTTACCATTCATATCTAATCCCTACAAACTGCTTGTATACTGTGACTTTGTACAGACAAAAAATAACCTCAAAATCATTTTCACAAAAAAATATTTTTAATAGCCGGGAACGTTTTACAAGTTTATATTCCATGCCATTAGTTACTTAAAACGTTTCTCTGTCTATTGCTATCTATTTCATTCTTCTTAAAAAGCCTTACATCCTTTCTATTTTCCATAACTTCTTTTCTTAGGCATTTAAGCCTCAGGAACTTCTGTTGGGAATTGAGTCTGTTATATATCATTCCTTCTTGAATGTAAGTGCAATTTCGGTCTACTACAACAACTGGAAGCTATACTTTGATGCTTTTCTTCACCTGTCTATATAGGTGATCGAAAGTACTCCTACCATGTAAGCAATATTCGATAACATCTCTACACAGCAACCTATTCGATAAACAGCAAAACCAATGTGTACATTGTTATTCAAAAAGGATTTAATACAAAGTTTCAATATCAGAGATAGCAAACGAATTATTGTTTATTCCTTGTCTCTGTATATTTTAAGTCATAGGCGAGCCCCGACTCCGCCTGCCCGCCGCGTCGGACACACCTCCTCTATCTGGACCGCTATCTGCCTGTGAGATATTATGAACAATATTAATAGATCACGATTATCCTTAGAAAATATAAGAGTAATATGGATTCTGGATTCTGTATAGGTGTAATATAGCGTTACATTTTGTATAGGTAAACATAATATAGCGTTACATTTTGTATAGGTAAACATAATATAGCGTTACATTTTGTATTGAAATAATATAGTGTTACATCGTGTATAGGTATAATAACAACGTTACGTATTATGCAATACAAGGCTTTTTTTACCTTGCCCATAGAATTTGCATTGCAATAAATTTCAAGACCAATAATTCTTATTTAATTGAAGACGCAGCCACGCAGAAACTTACGTAGCCGGTCAAGAGGTAGAGTCCGGTAGATAGTCGTCTAAATAATAAGTCTAAAATGATACAACTATGCACATTTTCTTATCAAACTTACGTAGCCGGTCAAGAGGTAGAGTCCGGTAGATAGTCGTCTAAATAATAAGTCTAAAATGATACAACTATGCACATTTTCTTATCAAACTTACGTAGCCGGTCAAGAGGTAGAGTCCGGTAGATAGTCGTTTAAATAATAAGTCGAAAATGATACAACTATGCACATTTTCTCATCAAACTGGTTTCTTTGGACTAATCCTTGCTAAATTGAAATGGGATCACTCTGTGAGATAACCTCTCTCTATATGTAAAATCTTCCAAATAGGTATAAAAATGACGGGGTTCTGAGGTAAAAAATATTAAAAAAAAAACAACCGAATTGAGAACCTCCTACTTTATAAAGTCTGTTAAAAAAACTGGTTGCCTGTAAAGTCGGTATACGGGCGAAAGTTTTACGTGACAATGATTTTATGTCTGTCTCTCTCGCTCTTAGGCGGGCGCGTGCCTCTCACTCGCTCTCATTGTGAGCGCATAACGTGAGCGGAGCGTAACGCAGTTTCTTGAAGTGTCACCCGGCAAACCAATTTATAAGACGTTGTCACGTCAAAATGGTAGAATAGAAATACACTAATTAAAACTACTAGGTAAAAATCATCAGCAAATTTAATTTACTGTAATGCATATAAGAGTTTATGGTGTTTTTGGAATAAAATTAATGCCCCCCCAATCGTTGAAGATATCTTACGAAAAAAAAATGTACGAGACCCTAATACCGAGAAAATTATGTGTGGTCACAATATCACAGAACAGAAATGCTATCTGTATGAATGCAGTCGATTTATACAAGTCAACCGCACGCCTTGGGCAATGCGAAATGCTGGCTCGGTTGCTTTGGTACGTACTGTGATCAATAGTTTATTCTAAAATTATTAAGAGAGACACTGATTTTACGATCAAGTTAAAAATAAAAAAAATTATAATCCTTTTTGTTTCATCGTGTCTCACGTTAAGGTTCCGTAGCCGGATGGTGAAAACCAAAACATTTTAGTATCTTTATGTCTACGCTTGAGTTCTGTTATGTCAGTCCCTCCATCCGTCTGTATGATGGTTTTCAGGGTCCCGCAGTTAAATGGTAAAAATGTAGGTTCTTTGTACTTGTAGCAGTTCATTTTCCCGTTAAATGATTTGAGGGTCCCGTTGTGAAACAGCAAAAACGGAACACTTTATCGTTTAGTTTCATCCTGTTCGTCCGTTCGTTTGATAATATTTGAAAATTAAAATTCTAACATAAAAGTTAAACTAACTTCAAAGAACAACTTAAAAGTAAAAAAATGGCCTAAAGCTGCCATTTTGTCAGAATACTACGTGTGTTTTTCGCTTTGAAGTCGAATGGAATTTGGAGTAAAAAAAGGTAAAAATTGTCTATCGGCATTCGACAGCAAGACAAAAAACACACGTAGCTCAATGTTCTGCGAAAATGCTAGCTTTAGGCCCTTAGTTTTTGAAGTTGGTTTAATTTTTTTTTTTATTTATTTTGTTTTAAGTGTTCTGTTCGTCCAAAATATACAGTCAATAAAAGTTTTGTTGTAATATTTCCTATACCTACCGTCCAATATCGTTTTTCTTAACTTTACATCGCTAGTTTAAACTCAATATTTTCAAACCAATATTTAAATGAGCAATGAACTCGTAGATTTACAATGAGAATATAATCTAGATTTACAATAAAAATAATACTGGTCTCTAATATTTATTTCGAGCCAAATAAAATTTTAAGCCAAACAACTAATCTACTTAAGGAACTGGAACCATTATAAATGGTCAAACTTAAGAAGTTAAGTTAAAACCTTATGAATAATTATTATGGTCTTAAAACTTGTAAATCCGATCAATCAATTTAAGCTTAAGTCGCCCCATTTAATCTACTTGGGTAGGCTGACCAGATTCTTACCTCTGTCTTAATAGCTAGGTTTGTTTTACCAAGTTATAGTTTTTAAAAGGGGTTGACTATTATCTCAAATTGATTTTGGGCTGATTTTTTAGACCCTTAAATCTATTTTCCTAACAATAAACTAATAACTAATAATAAGTAACTGTGTGGCTGTCTGTTACCTCTTCACGCTTAAACCTCTGTTCCGATTAAGATGAAATTTGGCCCCGAGAAAGAACATAGGCTACTTGAAACTATGTCACACTATATGTATGTATATCGTCACAATTTTATCCCCTGAAGGGGGTGGTAACAGACACACTCCATCATAATGTGGGAGACAGTCTCCGTCCACCAACCTCTTCAGTCCCGCGTGGCAGGTGATAGGCCCATCGCCGCTACAGTGCTTCTTTCAGTATTATTTACTATGTGTGAGACAAAATAATATCTTGACGAGCTATATAATCCAAAGTATTCCGAAGCCAATAAAATTTTGATGTCATAAGGAATACTCTAGGACGTAGAATGTAAGTTTTTGACCACGAGGACCCTGTGCTAACGAAAAAAATTTTCGTTTTTTTTTTTCAGTTTTTCGTTTATATCCTAAACTAAGTATTTAATGTGTACTATGTCTTTCAGAAAGTTGTAGAATATTGAACTTTTCAATATTTACTAGTCAAACGTAGGTTTTGTTTCTAAATCAACGATCAAAGTTTGTCATGGGCCCGCCGCGTCCAAGGAGGGTACAAAACACAAAATATTTTTTATAGTATTAAATACCAATTTAAAAAATTAAATTATGGTATTTTGTACACAAAAGTAATAATGAAGTTTCGTTTCGCAAATTTGTTTTAAGTTTATTTAATAAAAAAAAATAGGCATTTATTAACGCTTGTTACGCTTGGGTTGTGCAATGAGCTCCTTGTCAAGGTTTTCTCTAAGGACTACAGTATGGGGTTCTTCAAGAAAGAAGTTATCGGATTTTTGAAGGGTCGGCAACGCGCGAGTGATACCCTTGGTGTTACAAGCGTACATAGGCCACGGTGACCCCTTACCACCAGGCGGACCGTGTGCTTGTTTGCCACCTTAGTGGTATAAAAAAAAAAACATATTTTATTTCAAAAATTCTGCTTCCATTGAAAACAGCATAAATGTTTAAGTAATAGCTCCAAAAATGTTTCGCTTATAACAGTCCTTCTTTTATATATACCTACTTATGAAAACCGCTATATAAAAGTTACAACAAAGTGTTTATTTTATTTATTTATGGTTTTTTTTTTAATTGACGAAAAATTTAAATTTTTGCATTTTTGTTGATTTAAAAAAAAAATTATAACAAACTAATAAGTTTATAATAACTTTTATAACGTGGGTAAGACTCTTAGTTGTTTATATTAATAAGTAACTAACATGATTGACCAGGAAGAGATAAAAATAAAAAGTTAAAGGGCCTTGATTTTCTGCTGTTTTTTTACATTTTGTGGTTTTTTGTCTTACTTTGACCTGCTATATCTCGGTTAATATTGGGTCAAAAATACATTTGATTAGGTAATAAAACAAATTCAATGTTCTACAACTATACATCTTTGTAATAAAAATTGTTATATCACCCAGAGTAATAAGAAGTGAGTTAAGATTGGACACAGAGGTATAAATAGTAATAAATATTTCATAAGATGTAATAGTACTTGAAATTCAAAAGGGTTTAAACACAACTTTGCATATGCTCTGTAAGATAGCTTTAAGTCTATGCTACAATCATTACGGATTGAATAATAACTACTACCTACTAATATATATGTAAAAGTATTTCTGCATGAATGTATGTTATTCAATCACGTTTTAACCACTGAACGGATCGGGATGAAACTTGGCGCACATTTAAATACAGGTTAGGTCTTGGAATAGGACACAAGCTACTTTTCCCGAAATCTGAAAATTTAAAAGTTCCCCCTGGAGTAACTTTAACTTATATAAAGGGCGGAGCTGATTTTGTAAGGTTGTTTATGTGTGAAGGGTAATTTCCGAAATTAATTGAGAATTCTTTTACTATTTGAAAGGTACATGGGATAAGAGAGTGGGAGTGTAGCGAAACAACGTTCGTCGGGTTAGCTAGTTAAGTAATAAACTTAAAAATCATTAATATAAGATAGACAAAGTTAGAATTGTGACTGCAGATAAGTGCTCACCTAGATTTCGCAACACACTTACTACGTACAGGTATATGATTATGGCGATGTAAATCATGAGATGTAGCGGAATTAAATCTATTAGAAAACACGTTTCTAGTTCCAGAGTTTTGTTCCAGTGAGACTCTGATTTACCGATTAATAATAGTTTTCTTTTTTTTTTGATTTGATAAAATAAAACATGTTATCTTAAAAAATATTCTTAACTAATGATTATACTAATTGTGTTACTAGCTGCTGCCCGCGTCATCTGCGTGAACGCTATACTATAAGATCACTTTTTGTGAACGAAACCATAGCACGATCTAATTCGACGCCATCTAGTTAGCAAATAGGAAACATTTTTATATGGTGAAAAATTATAACACATCTAAGTTATGACTTTACACGATTTTTTAACATAGAATAAATGGCTATGTGTGAGTAAAATAATTAATAATTAAGAAGCAAGTCAAATATGCGTCGTTAGATTACACGTTGTTACAGAACGCGTTGCAGAAATAAAGGTTTACTGCTCGTTCCCCGTAGGTGATAGCGTGATAATATGTAGCTTATATGTTGACCCGACTTCTTAATAATATTCGTGCCAAATTTGAAGTAAATCCATGCAGTACTTTTTGAGTTTATCCCAATACAGACAAACAGATAAAAATTCTAAAAACTATATTTTTGGCTACGGTATAGATTATTTATGTATGTGTGATATAACAGACATAGACACTTATAAGTAAAAAAGCTTTAAATTAACTAACTAGCTGTGCTTGTGACTATCTGTTTATTTTTAACCGACTTCAAAAAAAGGAGGAGGTTCTCAATTCGTCGGGAGACTTTTTTTTTATGTATGTTACCCGATTTCTCGAAGACGCCTGGACCGATTTGAGAAATTCTTTTTTTATTTAAAAGGTTATACTTTCCAGGTGGTCCCCTATTATTATAGTGAATTTAAAACTAAAACTTTTGGAGCAAAAAATTATTAATTTTAAGTTGGAACTAGTGAAACGCCTTTCATGTTGATGATTGTACAAAACTTTGTCACGAGTATGGATGTTTTTAGTGTACAAGAAAAAAAAAAGCAATTCGTTACTGAAAAGAAGAAAAGTAAAAAGGTACCTTTTAAGTGCATCTTTTTGAAGCCGGTTGTTTTTTTTTGTTAAAAAGTTTTTATTCTGAACATTTATTTATGTCATATTAGCATCTTGTCTAGGTTTGTGCAAAAAGTCTTTGCAAAGATTATAAGTACATGGCTGCTCTTTAAAGGTTTTGTAGTCAATAGAGTGTAGTACTCTAGACAAAGCACCAGACTTCTTACGACTATTTTTACCTTAAAATAAGCGTACTTCCAATGTATTTTTTTCTGCTCCTTTTTCTCATACTGTGTGGTCTGATTAACAAGGTTACTTATTCCTGCGTTGAACAGCTGTAGGTAGGCGCTAAGCTACGAATCGATTATATGCCGCAGTAGTTGCAGGGCTAGTGGGTAGCAGTGAATTAATATCATATAAAACAGAGTAGTATTATAGCGTAATAATTAGCAGTTATTACGCAATCGTAGTTTTTCAAATACAAATTAACTCCTTAGAGATTAGTTAGAAGTTAGATATATTAACACTTTCTCCCTTACTAATTAACTTGAGACCTTTTTAGGGGCAGGGAGTATAAATATTATATATATATATATAATGGAAGCGATATTTCCATATAATCTCTCATTACTTAAACTGCGCGTGGGCGGTCCACTACGACTAATCGGTTTAATGTTCATTAATTAACGTCTCCACCCGCCGGAATACCGGCTCTAACTGAAAGGAACATTAAGCATTCAGTGTCAGTATTGCCAGTGTCCACTTGCAAACGACAATATTTTGTCAACCTGCCCGCATGGACGCCACGACTCCCCAACTGTTGGACATTAGGAAACATTACAACCATTAATCGTAATTATAGTGATAGAGTATCTTTTTTGTTAACATAAAAAAGTTACTAAAATTGATTACTAAGTAACCAAACAGGTGTATCAATAACATCATTGATATTTTGTGTCTTGTCTGAAAAATTACGCCAAAGACGAATAGTTTACCAGTTTTGGAATTCATTTATGTATTGAAAATGTTGTATTGATGCGTAATAAATATGTAAATTAAGTTTCACATGAAATTCTTCATCTAAACGCTCTTTGACGTTAGATCGTCTTGATAAATTAATACTATTTGTTTCAACTGATTGGGCTGCCTAAGGGGTGTTCTCACGTGATTGTTTTCTGCGAACCCCTTGAGAGGTTGAAAGAAATAAATGGAAGGTGCTTATGAGGGTCCAAGATAGGCTATCCTACGATCTGAAGTATTCGATGTATGTAAAATGAAAGTGAAATGTGCCAAAAATCGATCATTTAATTCAAACAGTATTATAATGATATACTTATAGTGTCCTTATTCGTTATTCCTGACGTTTTCTCAATTTTCAACAAAGCCAGTCATATATTTAAAGGGATTTTGCGATATTTCTCCTTTCGCTGGTTCATTTGTTCCCTGCCTGGCGTACCATATCTAGGATATATATATATGTTACAGTCATAGTGATTAAATAGACATTATACATAATGACTGATCATTGTATATAATAGCAAAATTGACTAGGCAATGTGATAAATAAATCACTTTATCTGGATATTATTCATAATAGCGGGTCAAAGATAGCCAAAGTAAATATAAATACGGTCTAACTGACTTGTTACCCCTCCCGCTCTTCATAACGCTGCCGCGTGGCGTGCTCACCACTCTCTCGTGCTCTCGTGGCTTGTCGTTTTGTAATGAGAGGTCACGCCGTGTGTGACGCAATTTCCGCGAGTTTTTACATGCGTATCTGATGATGGCAGATGAAATGAAAAACGTTTCCTTAAAACTATCACTATACTTATTGCAAGTAAAGGAAAAAATCAGTTGTTTACAAATGATCAATATTTGTCTTTGATTTTTAAAGTAAAAGAATCAAAGAGCAAGATTACTAAGAAAACACCTGAAGATTACCAGCGCCTAGCAAGATACGATGTCGTTAAATTTGGAGCATCAGAAAAACTAATAGTTCCGATGAAAAACGAAGGTGATCCCATTATGTACTATGCTCACTTAGACAGAACTTTTCAAATAATCCACGACTGCCATATTAGTATTAGACACGGCGGTAGAGTCAGAATGATGAAAGAGTTAAAATTAAGATATAAAAATGTAACTGCTGAACTCGTCTTATCAGAAAAAAGAAGTTTGTCAAAAAAGGTCTTGTTGTAAAACCGATTATCAGTAGCAAGCTTAATTCAAGGTTCCAAGTTGATCTTATAGACATGCAATCACAAGGTGATGGTGATTATAAATTCATCATGGTGTATCAAGTTCACCTAACAAAATTCGTACAAGCAGAAGAGAAGAGAAATTCCTGATGTAGACCGCGCCAAAGCCGATGAAACATTATGGCTGTTATAATTTCTCAGGAGACAGAAGGAATTTATAAGTGAGGCACTAAGTATGGCATTCTAATTCAACTTTATGCAAGGAATCAGTTTACTGTCTGCAAAGAAACCTCAACATGAAGTTACCATCAGAGAATGTGCAAAAAAAGAGTAACATCTTGGCGGCAAAGGATTTCAGTATTGCAACTGTACTGGAGAATGCGTTTCTAATAGGTGTAAATGTAAAAAGTCAAACCTCATGTGCAATTCAAAATGTCACAAGAATTGTGAGAATAAATAATAATTATGACCCATTTTATTGTCAGTTCATTTTAAATATTTTTTAATGTAGTCTTCAAAGAGTGATACCAAATACTTGTATTGATCTCTGTGTTTTTTAAATTAAGTTTTATGGCTAGTGAGCTTTAAATTTACTTTATAAATTAAAATTAAATAACATTATAACAATGCTAATTATCGTAGAATTATTATCTATGACAATGTTATTTTAATTCTTAAAATAAACATTATAATTATATTATAACAGTGTTGCTACTCATATAGTTAGGTATGCTTAAGACAAATTGAAATATAATTTTATAATCTTTACCTAAACCTACTTGTTTTATTACAATATCCTAGTCTTCGAAGATATTATATAAAATTGCTAGTTAATGTGATTAATTCTGTGTCAATTATCACTTTATCTAAATTAAGTAGACATTATAAATAATGGCTAGATAATATATATATAATATCCGGATTTAGTACTTTGGCTGTAACATATATACGGCAACATTACCTCGTCCCTTCATAGTGACTAACATCATACATGCGATACTTATTAATGGCTGCTAGGTGTCTTATTCATATATTTTACGCGAGCGAACAGATTGTGCGTAATAATTGGACATGCGTCAACATGTCACGGTAATGTGGCCATAAGTAAGCTGAAGCTCCGGGCACGTGTCATTATGCCAATCTCGACAATTGTGTCTCTAGCTCAGAGTCTCAACACTGTCCACATGATCAATGAGGTGAGATTACGTGCTTGAGTCTTATGCGGAATATGAGCTTGGTCATTAAACCTAATTAACGATAAATTATATGGAAACATATGAATTCTTAACTTTTTTCTAAAGAAAACAAAAATGATTCTTTTCAATCTATATTACAAAACTTGCTCACTGATGACTTGGTATAAAATCTGTGCATATTTGGTCGTTAAGGCGATCCAGATAGATGCAAAGGCAATGATAATTACTTATTATAATTAGGGGTTTGAAATTTGTAAGAGGTAAACCCAAGACCTATTAGAACGTTTTTCTAAAAAAAAAAAAAACACTGTACGTGGGTAACTCACATAATATGTGTGCTGCTGGTCGAATCACAACGTACCCACTTCAACCGGATCTGTCGCACCTGAGCTCAAATGGAACAAAAAATCGAGTATACTTTCCATAACTATTGAAAGATTTGTAATAATAAACAAAGTGACCATTGTAAACTATGTAAGTAATAAATTACCTCATCCATTGATGCTTCTAAATATTACTAGTAAAGCTTCGTGCCGTTCACCCACCGCAGTTCAGAGCGTTTGATTAAGAGTGGGCTAATGAAATTAATAACTGTTGTACACAAAGTCTAGCGCCTACTACTCGCCTGACAAATGGCCGACTGTAATTTCACACGAGACTAGTACTGATGCAGTGTCGAATATAACAAATTGTCTTGAATCCTTTATATTATTTGTGTAATCAATAAAGATTATAGCGTTTAATATAAGATTTTGATGTTTAAATGAAGATTCTGTGTAAAGAATATTTATTTGAACTCGTCTTTAGTCTCTAAATACTTAGAAGGAAACAGATTCGTTGTGTTCCTATTAACTTCCTTTTTTTAATTTCTCGTTATCCTGTAGCCTTTTTTCGAATTGGTTAGATTTCTTTTTCTCATTATCTGTGGTGCAGACTTACTCATATGTGGTCTTTACATGCTTAGTTACAATTTCAGATAACAGATTTGTATTTTTTCTTAAAGCTTTTGGTCCCAATTGGTGAAAATCATTCCCTCTTTTTTTCTTATTATCTCTGGTGACGACTTACTCATCTGTAGTCTCTACATCCTTAGTTACAGGTGAACAAATTTGTAATTTTTTTTTTATTTTCTTCCTTGGAGCTTTTTGAGTCCAAATTGGTAAAAACCGATTTATCATTTTCTCATTATTGTTGATGCATACTATGTAGTGAGACCGGGTCACATTTATCATAGTGCACCAGCGCGGTTGTAGACGGAACGCACGGAAACGAGATCGTCCGAAGCGAGCGCACAACCGATAAATCTGCCGCACTTAACTTGCAACTGGTAAATAACTATGGGATTTCCGTGTGCAAGAACGCGATGCGCCCGAACATAAATCTGTGCCTGGATTGTGATATTGTGTTGCCATTATAGGACTCCGAGAAGGCTGGACGTCTCGTAAATACACACCGTTTGTACAGTTAAAACTTCGTCGTCTTCTCATTCTCAGACATTCTCTGTGACTGTTTACTTATAGAGTACTGCTTGCATATGTCATTGTCAGTATCGTTCGGCTATGTAAGCTAAGTTTGTTATTTAACCGCTTAGGCTATTTACTTAGGGTAAAGTATTTTATATGTATTAATATCTTTACAAAATAGTTCTAAAGATACACTATTATTACCATCAACTTTACCTATGAAGAATATGTTTTTTTATAAAAGAGCAAATTCTAATTTATTGGATAATAAAGATTCACAATTTCTTACAGCTACACATATTATAAAGACTATAATACTTTTATACTTGACCTATGTTTATTTCCAAAAAGATACTAGCTGATTTTGAATTCTGGCGTGATGTCTACCCTTTGCACGTTCTAATAGGGCAAACAGGCGGCTATCGTGATCGGACCGTCGAACGGTCGATGCTACACGTGTTACAGACAAAATTACCATTATTATCGATCATCTCGCACCAGCGCCGTAACAATCCCGCATTTGGTGAGAGCGTCGCTAGGAAATCTTATCGTCGACGTCGGAGAATGAGACGAAGATAACCCGGCGAGTCATCCCGTTAAGACCAACGTCCTATTTAAGCCTGGTTTGTTTTGAATGCAACCTTAAGGAGCCTTTTCTATAAGTACGTGGTCAATGGATGGTTAGTTTTTATTGAGATTTAAACACAGACGCATTTAAACAGCTAATTTAAGAAAGTCATCAAAATTTTATTTGCTAATTTGTTGTATTTACAACTGATTCAATCAAATCATCAAACTCACTCAATCATCAATCAGCCATCAAAGGTCGAAGGTTCCGGATTCTATTTTCAGTAGAATTTCTTTCAATATCTAAATTGAAAACTTGTATCAAGTCTAGTTTGTCCTTGATACGGTGACAGGATCGCCATCTATCAAGTTTATGAGACGGAATTAACATCTGTGAATCGTATATCTAATACAAACATTGTTAACAGCTAACGTTCGTAATATCTCTAACCATACCTTAGGGGATAAGTGTCGAAATGGTGTTTTTTAGGGTCCGTACCTCAAAAGGAAAAAACGGAACCCTTATAGGATCACTTTGTTGTCCGTCTGTCTGTCCGTCTGTCAAGACCCTTTTTCTCAGGAACGCGTGAAGGTATCAAGCTAATACGCAATACACAAGTCTACTGTCCCTTGAAGCTGTGAAAAAATCAAACTTCTAAGCCAATACAATCAAAAGATACAGCCGTTTATGCCGCAAATTTTCGAAACTCTCAAGGGAATCAAAATCTACAGGGTACTTCCCGTGAACTCAGAATCCTAAAATTTGGTACGAAGCAACGTCTTATAGCACAGATAAAGGAAAAATTTCGAAAACCGTAAATTTTTAGTTACATCATATAATAAAAATATTATTAATAATTTGACAGTTACTACCCCATTCCTCATGAACGCGTAGAGGTATTAAATTGAAATTCATCTCCAATACTCAGGTCTATAATACCTTTAAGCTGTAACAAAATCAAACTTCTATGTTAACGCAATCAAAAGAAACAGCAATTTAAGCCGCATATTTTCAAACTCGCAACTACTCGCAAGTGAATCAAAACGAACAGGGTACTTCCCGTGTACTCAGAATCTTGAAATTTGGTACAAAGCAACGTCTTATAGCACAGATAAAGGAAAAATTTCAAAAACCGTAAATTTTTAGTCACATCATATAATAGAAATATCTTTAATAATATACAACTACCTATAATAATTTTACACGGAACCCTCGGTGCGCGAGCCAGACTCGCACTTGGCCGGTTTTTTTTTTATATTAATGAAAAGCTATCTTTTATAGCAAACTGACAAAAAGGCAAGCCAATGTCAACGTAAAAAAAAATATTTCTTATTGCGCTTTGATTACTCGCATCACAAAAACACTTGGCAACAAGTAATCAGTGTATAATCAAGCACCGTCTACGGAACGAGCGCTATTCGTACTGCACCTATACCCATTTAAGTGCTTCACACAAAATTGAATTGTAATTGCGCTCTAAGAGAAATGCTTACCGCCGCATTCTTTCTTGACTGGTACCTTGTGTTTACGAACATCTAACATCGCCGATCCTCTCTGCAATTATTGCACACCTATTAACTGAATTGTTACGCCTCATACGTGCATAGTTTATATTACCATCAACTTTCATTATTGCATGCATATTATCGTGTATGTTGCTTGATAAATAGCTTACGTCCGTTCGTTCAGCTCGTTCTGTGCGAATTATTGATATCGCTTTGTTAATCTGTCAGTTGAATGCTAATTTTATTTAGTGCCCGTGAAATTGGATGCTGTTTCTTGCATCTTGAGCGATAATTTGTATTGAAATGTTTAATGCTCTATTACATTTGTTGCGCTGTGTGCTTGACAGTGATGTATACAAATAGTAGTTTAGGATATCAATGTAATAAAATGCCTGAAGAGTCTATTCGGTGTACTAACGAGGGTTTGCTTTTATCCTTATCTTCGTTAGGTGCTGAATGCAAGTTAAGTAATGTTTAGGAATCTTCTCATTTCAACTGTTTGAAGATAGTTAATATAAAATTACTGTTTGAGATTATTGCAGATACACATTCTTATTTAGATATTGATATACGTAATTATAAGTTGCTATTCTGGTCTTCGTGCTAGTAGCGTATGAAGATTTTGATTGAAGTTACTGTCATCGTACGTAAACTTTAAGCGTTTCTAGGATTCCATAGCAAGAAATCAGCAATAAAGGAAGGAAAAAAATCTATTGGCATCCGATGGCAAGGCGAAGAAAACACGTAGCTCAATATTCTGTCACTATGAAGACAACACGTAGCTCAATATTCTGTCACTATGAAGGCTTATTATTTTCTCTTTAGTAGATATTTTAAGTCTGTTAAATTTTTTTGTCATTCCTTTTATATTTGATGTGAATTGTTTGCGAATTTTATATTGTACCTTGTCTTAAAGTTTAAGTTAGTAAGTTGTGTTTTTTGTCTGTGAGAATTTATTTTATATTATTTCTATATTTTTAAATGTGTAGCAAAAACATTTTTTATAGCCACCGAAAATTTAGTGCTGCTTTTTTTGCATCCTAGCTGACCTGGCAAATGTTGTTTTAGTAGGCTATGAAAAAAAATACGCACAGACGATTTGCCATATTCTTATGGTTAGGGTTGAAGATTGTAGTGATTCTTTTAGTATTAGTAAACGCTGGTACCCATGCTCCGGTATATTTTAGTCGCCTTTTACGACAGTGTGTGTGTGTCTTGAGTGAGATCTTTTTGCGCACAATGACGAAACAATTTGTCCTTCTATATTTTATTTGTCATGAAAAAATAAGGAGTCGTCGGCAACCTCGAAAGAAAGTGAGATCAAACCAGTACCTCTCTTTTCATCTTTACTTATCTTTCAAAATATATAATAATAAAACCAAAAATCTTTAGGACTTGAAGACTTTTTACTTAAAGTAAAAAAATATTCATAAAGCTTTTAATCCATAAATTGACATATAACATATACATTTACTCAAATTGACTTATACAATTTTTTTAGAATCCTCATCAACGATCCATACTTTAACTCCATTTTTATCTTCCTATTTTGAAATCTCCTAGTAAAAAGCCTGAAGTATAAGCTAAGAAATTGTAGTAACATTAATTTTACATTACAAGTCTCATTCTGCATACATAGCTGTTACATAATAATAACATAAATGAACGAGATGGTCGGTAGACCGACCAAGCTTGCGTCGCGTCCGCAGCGCTGTGTGCTATTTATGTTTACGATATTGATAAATTCAACATAAGCAGCAGTAACATAAATAGTTGCAGTTATCTGTGTCGGGTGTGATCCCGTTGTTCGTACCAAGGTCCACGCGTTGTGCGCATGATACCACTGCGAAGCGCAAATGTGCGTCGCGTTCCGATTTCCAACAGGAATTATTTATTTTACACACGGCAGTCTTGTATGCGTTGACCTTTACACGGCTCCCTGTAACTCGTCCATGCGTTTGTAGCAAGTCCCGCGCCGCTAAAATGACGCTCGTTTCTTTTTTTTTTTTTAATTCCTTCTCATTATTAATGTTTGATGTGCAATATCTGATGTCGGCCTATACGGGCTAAGAACGGTGCCATTAGTCAGCTACATGATTAGTGGGCTCTCACTGACTGCGCTCCCCTACTTAAACTCAGTCCCTGTCCACTACACTGTATGACTGCCCCATACTTGTATGTAGCGATAATCGTGTTTATTAATTTTGTTATATTTGTATTTTATTTATTGTATAAATGACATAATTACTTATTTCACTTATCCCAGGCGTTTTTCTTCATTTCATTAGCCCATAATTTTTTCCTTATACAAAAAATATAGCGACTGATGGTACAACCAAGCTTTTATCTCATTATTATGTGTGCTTATGTTATGATTTACTCTATATTTATTGTAATTGAATAGTTGTCTTTGCACCATAGACTTCAAGTTCTGTTATCTGTTCTATGGACTGCACAATAGCCTTACAAAATTGACCACACTTTAGAAAAAGATAACTTTAGCCTGTGGTCTAATTTCCTTTAGACCAGACACTAAAGTTTCGCTTCCCCTGTCACACTTTTGCGACCATTTTATTTTTCAGAAATGGCTTGGATGGCTCTATGCTTTGCAGCATGTACGTATATGTCTGTTGGAGATTTATTCTCGCAGACTCAACAAAGATCTTGCAAAACACAGTTGTTTTAACAGAGACAAGATATTGTTATAATGTGATTAAATATTAAAATTATTGCGCACAGTAGTCTTATGGTCCCGATAGACGATGCGAAAGTAAAATAAATGTGGCTGCTATATGCGCTGGTGTCGTCGTTTTCTCTGTGTTTTATTGAGGTGCTGCGGTCTCTATGGGTGGGAATGACATTACTAACTGTACCCATGATTAAAATTAGCAGGTCCTCGTGTTTATTTACTGGAAAAGGAGGCTTTCGTTTGCACCAATTAATGGTTTTTCCTCTATTAAATTTGTAATTTCCGCCGTTTTCAAATAATACAATTTCCAAGTAAATTTAAAATTTCTAAATACCCTCACTTAAACCTTATTTTGTGGCGTAAAAAATGAAGTAAGGACATAATAAGGCTCCGTGGCTCAAATCGAGAGGTGTGGGTTTTTTTTCCGTATATGAAAAACAGTCACGTGATGAGCATTTGTGTTTGTCTTTAGTCTGGATGTTTTTGTCTGGTATCCATAGTGTAAATGTGCAAGCTTTGCTTAGTTTGAAGGCAGATGGCGCTGTGCTTAATGTAAAAAAAAACTCGTGTACTACTACGAGCAACTAGCTAGTGTATACTGAAGATGACCACGTCCTCCGCATAAAGAAGCTAAAGTAAAAGTTACAGAGACTGTTTCGTCTTTCCTAACTGAGCCCGCTACAAGTTTAGCTAACTTTCACATAAGCAAGATGGACCTGATAAAAAGGTATTGGTGTCAGTTGCTAAGATTGTGCAGGTAATACCTGAAAGCGCATGTAGTGAACCTATCGCTGCGACACTGTCTAGCCAGAGTAAACACTAGGTTGTGCCTGTTAAGCCATAGAATGAAGCGATTTAAAGGTAGGTACAGGTAAATTTTGACATGCTTCAAAAATGTTAATTTTTATTTGTAAAAAAATATGAGTATTATATCTGTCTTATTAAACTGTATTTATTAAATCAAACGTTTATTGGAAATTGATTGATTCCTTAATAATACAAAGATCCAAAAATATAACGCATTGCACTACAGTACAATCTACTAAAGCAGTCTTATCTCCAACTTCATAATCCGAGCGCGGTCAAAAAGGAAAAAAAGGGACCTTTTCCAAAATGACAGTTCTAGAGAGTAAAAGTAAAATTATCAAAGAATTTTAAATATTCATCATTCATTTATTTGTTCAATCAGTCATATATGACGCAAGTTTGCCGACGTTATAGCAGTCAGACGTTCCTCAGTTCCAAAAGGTCTCATGCCATTCTGAACGCGCGATTATGCCAATAATTTTACCAAGCAGTCTTAAGGTAGGAAGTACTTCCTTGGCAATACAACAAATCACTGTCGCTATTTCAACCAACGTCAATTTGATGCATGGTAATTCATCTTAGAAGATATTGGCATATATAGTGGAATAGTTAAGGAGTTATATGATTTGTACGGCAAAAAGGGTAAATCGTCGACACACAATAAATAAATACTCGTATATGTTAATATTGTGAAATGTAAGGTATATTTGCGCTGATTTCGTATCAAAGGAAAAAAATATCTGTACTTCTATAAATCAAACTAAAACTATCTCGCCAACAGCTAGTGAGTTTCACCATATCTAATTTACCTTTCACCGTCGTCGAGAGATATTGTCCATGAAGCTGCGATCCCTGCGCCTCATTACCATATACTGCACCAGTGACAGCCTTGCAATTAACTAGCTGTTTATTGTTGTTGAATTATAAACGGTCTAGCGCGATATCACTTCTGGGCAGACTGCTCTCTACCCTTATTTGCACTACTATCAACTTCCATATGATTTAGTATGTTCTAGGCTTCTACTTACATACTCTTTTAATTTTTAATTTATAGACATCATTTCAATATATATTTTAATATTAATTTTGCAAAAATTATACGTCATACTTAATTTGCCAGCATCACCCCGCCCGCCCTTAATTCGGGTAGCTATAGCAGTAGCAGCTAAAGCTGTAGCTATAGTGCGTTTAAGTAGAATTCGGTTATCGTTATTCTCGCGAAAACTTTTGAATTTTTTAAGGATCAAAAAAACATATGTATATGCTATACCAGACTATATTCTAAATCAGTGCCAAATTGCATCCAGATCCGTTCAGCCGTTCAGGCGTAATTGTGTAACAAACATATATCCATCGAAACTTTGCATTATAATATTAGTATAGTTACTTTTAAGTTGTTTCAAACATAATAAATTGCCAGTTTTATATATACAGCGGCTTTATATGTGTCGTTTAGTAATCAAACATACGTCACTGTTTTATACATTATAATGTGAGTGGCAGCCTCTTTTCACCAACCACTTTAAACCTGTATGATGCTACGATGATGATCCTATCGCTGCAACTCTGCTTCTAATAATATAGTGTATCTGCATTAAGGCAGAGAGCTGTGATAAGGTAGCTTTATACATATATAACCCAACTAAATTACGAAAGTCACGGTACTAGTGGTAAAATTAAATACTTGTTAATAGTTTCCAGTTTTTGACGGGGTATAAGAAATAAGATTGGTTGAACTTTAGAGCCCTATATAAACCTGCCCGTGCTCATCCCATCATGTGTTCTGTAACTGTTGTATCTGCGAGTATAAGATTGCAGCGCAGCGGAGATGCGCGTGCGCACCCGATTATTATTATTGATATGCGCATGCGAGATGACCACGCCGCATAAATAAACGATTAATTATTCACGAAACAAAAATAGTTTATTTGTAGTTTTTTTTTTCCTTTTAAGTTTCGTCAAGAATAATATTCTAAAAGGATAGGATAGGACCACTTTGGGTATCATTTGACTGTCAAGACACCTCTCCTCGAGTACCTGGGTTTTTTTTAAAACTATGTAGTATAATAAACTTCAAATGGATTTATTGTTCTACTAATCTCTTGTTCCCTCAATATCCAAAGTCGTAGAATTTGGTGCTACTGAAAGACTCACAGAATATTTCAAACAAAATAAATTACTCCATGAGCATCAATATGCGTACCGTCAAGGCAGGTCCACAGTTGATGCAGCACGTGCAGTATTATTTTAAATTCTAAAAGAAATAGAACTGAAAAAAACAAGTGGCGGCCATATTTTGTGATTTATCACGTGCCTTTGACTCAGTTGACCATTAACTGTTGGCACTAAAACTGGAACATTATGGGGTTACTGATAACTGCCTAAAAATCAAAAAATCAAATTGTTTCGATTGACGGAGGAAGAGGAGAATGTGCACTAGGTACCACAAGGTTCATCGACAGGAAATTTTCTTTTCCTCGTTGCAACGTTATCACTAAAGGCGGTAGGTGTTGAAATCTACAATAAACTAAATAACCAAATAAAAGAGGCACCGTCATTAGTGACATTCTGAAATAGATTAAAAAAAATCTTAGTCGACAAAGCATACATGACATTAAAGAACAAATTTATATTTTGAATAGCTCCTTAATGGTTATTTATTGATGTAAGAATTTTTAATTTTGTTATTGCAAGGTACGAAAATGTATTCTTTAAAAATGTATTTGAATATGACTTGTACATTTTCTGCATTAAAAAAAACCATTGCTATTAATCGTAATATTATTAACATTGTAACGTGACAACTTGTGCCTTTCACTTTTTATGTCTGTCTCTCTCGCTCTTAGGCGGGCTAACCATGCCGCGTGCCTCTCACTCGCTCTCATTGTGAGCGCATAACGTGAGCGGAGCGTAACGCAGTTTCTTGAAGTGTCACCCGGCAAACCAATTTATAAGACGTTGTCACGTCAAAAAATGACTTTGACTTTAAGGCTTATTAAAATAGATCGCGTAACAACGTAGTTTTTGTGACAAATTTATAGGAAAAATACGAACTGTGGTATCTTATTGGGAACAGTCTCGAGAAAAATTTATGAAGGTTGGACTTACCTGTCGAAACCCGTAAATGTACGTACATTTTTCTCTCGAATTCCAGAGTTCGAATAGTTCGAGACTGTTCTCGATAAGGTTCCTGAAGAATTGCAAAACAAAACCATGTTGTAAAACTTTTGATAATTCAAATCTGCGGTAATTCGAAGAAAAACTGGAGTACGGAAAAGAACTACTAAAGGTGAATTTCCTCGTCTCGTCGTCGTAATAATTGATCAACACTTAATAATTCGAAGTTTTATTTATTTTTTCTCACAAATTTCGAACCATTTGATTTTTCAATCACTCGATAATTCGTTAAATTTTAAGAGTCCCTCTTAAAATAGGAATTAAATTTAAAGAACCGAAATGGTCGCGTACAGTGCGGTTTCAGAGAAACTTCCTCCCGCGAACGCTTAGGTTGTGGAATGAGCTCCATGCCAAGGTTTTCTCTAAGGACTACAGTATGGGGTTCTTCAAAAAAGAAGTTATTAGTTATTTCTGAAGGGTCGGCAACGCGCGAGTGATGCCCTTGGTGTTGGAAGCGTCCATAGGCTACGGTGACCGCTTACCATCAGGCGGACCGTAGGCTTGTTTGCCACCTTAGTGGTATAAAAAAAAAAGTTTCGAATTAACGAGAGTCGACTGTATTTGCATTATCTTATTGGATGTTTTTCATTTGTTATATTTATATGAAATCTAGAAGTGACTACCTATTGATCCAACTTGTGCAAATTTTTAAAACTGAAATGTGAAATGGCGAATGTAGCCAACTTGATGTGATAGTAAAGTACAGTACAAAAAACTTTTCTGACCCTCTGACCTCGGGTGTTTGGTCGCTAGTGTCGTAGTAGGTTTTCATCACGATCACACCATTTCAATTAGGCGACTGTACTTTAGATTTTTGACCACCTGGTCAGAAAAGTTTCATGCACTATATGTTTGTTTTTATTTTATTGTATTAGTATTATATTACATATGTATAATATATGTAAACTGTGCATGAGTACTATATAACCCTGTCATAGCAAGCATCAGTTGCCACATAATAAGGATTAATACTGTTTGTTGCTCAATAGTGTATACTTAGGTAAAGTTAGTGCCATTGTTTGGTATTTAAATTGTAGGATCAGCTGATTGCTCACACACAACCTTTCACGATGTCGTTGAATGCAACTTGTCGTTCGTGAGGATAATGTGTTTGTATTATTTAGATATTTATTGAGGTCATACTTTTCAAGCTTTAATTTTTTTTTATATTTCTGACAATACGTTATGTGTTATTTAAACCAAACTAGTTTAATTATGTATTTTATCATGTAAAGTAAGAGACTATTTGAGCATGAGTTTTATAATCTAAAAAAAACAGTCAAGTTCGTAACTTCTCATAGTTTGCATATGCTATCTCTGGATTTATATTTTATTATAACTTACTTAACTGAATACGGAGGTTTACGACAATGGACCTGTGTGGCTAATGTGAGTTTTTGTGTATTTGTAACTCTTCTATTACGTTCGCGTATTCATTAAAAGTCCTATAAGAAAAACTCGTCTCGAAACGCGTCCGCTAGAGGCGCTACTTTATTTCCATACATGTATTTCGTTGACGCGAACGCGGTAGTAGCGTTAAAAACTCACAGTGGCACATACACTGCATTAGACAGAAGCATTGTTCCGGGGCGATGTGGACTCATTACCTGTCACGCAGGACTAAATTGGTTGGTGGTAAGAGATTGTCCCCCACTTTAGGTATAGGTGTGTGTTCAGCCGCTGGCTGCCACCTTCGGGGGATTGAAGTCGTGACGATATGCATACATACGTACATACATACATACATACATAAATAAATATAAACACACATAATAGACCATTATATGAATATCTACAATTTTTAGTTTTTCAATACTACGTAAACTAAATAAACATCTACGGCTAGGGAACCCTTAGTTTCCTGGCTTTTGTAATTCTTTCAAATCTCAAAAAAAAGTTGTTTAACCCGAATTCTTTACTATCCTTTTATACGTGTATTGCAATATTTCAATTTTTAGGTTCTGTAGCCAAATTGCAAATGCGGTATTCTTACAATTAATTCATATCTGACTCGTATGTCACAGCCTCATAATTTCTACCATCTTTTAATCGGTTTTGATAAAATTTCCTTTTGTTGATCACTGTTTAGTTTTTTAATTAAACTAAGAAAACAAATTTTTACGGGTAGCTTTAATACATAGAACTAAGGGATGATCGTGTGGGGTGTCGTCAGGCAGGTCTTCAAAATGCTTTTAAACTGACTTCAAAAAAGGACGAGGTTTTCAATTCAGATATTTGTATTTTTTTATATGTATGTTGGCCATAACTCCTTTATATATAGACAGATTTTCAAAATTTTTTTGTTTATTTAAAAGGGTATGTATACTTCCGAGGTGGGCCCATATTTATGTTGTGAATTTAAAACTAGTGAATTGTAATTTGGAACTAGTAAAACGCCTTTTATGTTGATGATTGTATAAAATTTTGTTGCAAGTGAACGAACGAATGAATAGTGTACGCGAAAAAAAGCAATTCGTTACTCAATAGTAAAAAATAAAAACTTTTTAACAAAAAAAAAACAACTGGCTTCGAAAAGATGCACTAAAAAGGTAATGTAGAACCAGGGAGCCAATTCTCACGCGATCACGAATTGATCACGAATTCGAAATAAAGTAGGAATTTAAACTTTTCTCGAACGAAAATGTAGTTTAGCAATTCTGGTAATGTCGAATCCGACATTTCTCGAACGCAAGGCGCTCGAACTGCTTCGAGTGGTCGGGACCGTTCGAGACTACATCTCGCATTCGAATCATGACAAATTTAGTTCAAAATGATTGGGTTCTAAACATTAATTCTACTCTTAGCGTGAACTATATGTTCTAAAATCTAAAGTAAATGTCTAAAATGTAGGTCAGAGTAATTAAAAGGGCGGAAAAAATGACTTATATTACCAAATATGATATTTTTTTTACCTTTATTACCTTCATAATACATTACTAGTCTTTTCTCAATTGATTGATTGGCCGTTTTTTGTAATTATCAAAGTCGCCCATGACAATAATATTCTTCTATTTCTATTGATTTCCATCACAACAAACACTAGATTACATCACATACACAAAAATGTTTGAGGTCCGGCACCGACATCTTTAGTGCTGCGTAGTATTTTGATATTACTAGGTGTTAATTTTATGTGAAAAACATTTAATAAACATAATTACACCGTTGAAAAATAAGAATAACCTAAAATTCTCAACCAAATAAACTAATAAAACACACAACAAAAACAAACAGAGTTTTTTTTTATTTATGTCCAAATACGTTTCGTTTAAAGATGAAAGCAATTTCTCGAAATAGGGATTTAGTTTACAAATTTAGTTATACTTATTATTTCCTCGTTAATAATGATTAAACACAAGTAAAATGTTGCTTCAAACATTTTGTAGTCACCGTACCCTTTTTTAATTTATCAAAAGAAGCATATTAGAATAGGCGTTTTTAAAAACGCTCTACAACTTTGCAACGGAACGCACCTCATAGCCTAACCGGTTTACAATGGCAACATTCCACCGCTTCGAACGACATTTTGTTCGAAGGTTGTTGCGATTGATAGTGAGAATACAGTAAACGCGAAAATGATGTCGACGATCGAAATTTTACAGTCGAGATAATGCCTTCCAGATAATCTCTAATACGAGATTATCTCGGATGAAGTGAGAATTAGGTACCAGTAACAAGCTATGTTTAAAACGTAATATATTGAATCTTGAATATACCTGTGAGTTGTAGATAGTGTTTTTGCTGTAAGTGACCGTTTTTAGCAGCGTTTTTGTAGTTGTATAACGTTCAAAAAATAGCTTGTCACTAATGCTGAATAATTGGTTTGTAACAATTTCAAAATGTGATTTGTACAAAGAGCAAATAAAGAATATCTTTTGGCGGCGCTAGTTAAGTAGTGACTGCGCCTTAATGCGTGTGTGCCTGCGAACTACACGCACTTGGTCGGTTTTTATTGTTATTCAAACGTGTTCTATTGATAAAAATCTTCATTATGTCTTTGTATAAAGATGATAGTCAACGTTAATGTCCGTCAGAATCACTAAAAAGCTATCTCATTTGAAACTTTATTCTCCTTAAAATTAAGTTAAATTTGTAACAATAGCTGGTTTAAATTTTATACCACTAGGGTGGCAAACAAGCTAGCTGTCCGACTTATGGTAAGCGATCACATGGTATCGAAAATAAAACAAAAATATTTTTGTGATGGTTCTGCATCCTAAACTTGTGAAATTTGAGTATTTACTTAAACTACTCAATATGAATTTATTTGTGTTTAAAGACAATTACCTATTTCTTTTATCTGCCTTAAAAGTTCTTATGTTTATCTCAGAATATATATAGTATAGTGCCTTATTCGCAATTGCAATAATACTGCATAATTATTTTTTGCATCAAAAAGTGATATTTCTTTTTATTTATTTGTTTACCTAACAAAAGTTGTTACATTCACTATACATTGTTACATATCACTTACTTGCTATATTAATACTAGCTGATCTGACAGACTTTGTCCTGCCTAAACATTGGCTTATACCTCAAACAGAGGTAGGTACACACATAAATTTTAAAAAAAAACGGTCGAGCCATTCTCGAGTTTTTGGGAGAGGTGAAAAGAAAAAGCGGTTGGATTAGAGGGAAAGTATATTAAGTTTAGATTACAGCCAATTTTACCTAAAGTGAACATTTATTTTATTTAAGTTAAATTTAGTAAAAAGCATTTAACAATTTTTTGATAAATGGCCTGTTAGAGCCGGCAATCGAACCCGTAAATTCAGACGAAAAGATAAACATCATATACTTACTTTACAATTTTGATTGGTTTCAGTGGTCAATCATAAGGATCTATTTCTTCGTCTTAATCCTAATTTACCAAACTATCCTAAGGGTGACATTGTTACTAACATTCGAAGACGATGAATTAAATTTACATCAGTTTACCAAACATTTCTAAATTCGAAATTTAAAATAAACTTTTCATTGGATTTCTTTCTAACTAGCCAGCTGTTCTAAAAACTTTTAGTGTTACCACAGTTACCTAGATATGCAAAAATTCCACATGTACCTTAGTAATTTTTTTCTGAGTCAAAGTACGTTAATAGAATTTGCCAATATTTATTACTATCACCTCGGTAATGTTGAGAAGTCCACCGATCCATAGTTTATTTTTAATTATATGTACGTAGAACTCATAAAAGCACATGTGACGGAAGTAAGGTATACATAAACGGTTATTTATCGTTCGCAAACGAATGCGGACGCCCGGCGGCCATCGCGATATATATCACATGCAGCGATAAGTGCGAGTTTGAGTTATGAGTTAATCAGTGCAGGGCTTGATGAAGAGCATACAGGTCCCGTATTACAGGGGCATAACCATGGTAACTTCTTTCACGGCGATATTATTAATCCTTGTTAGCACTGTAATTAAAGTCTACATATCAATGTTTATTTACGAAAATTCTTGTTTCAATGTTTCATACCCTACTTTTTTTTTAAAAAAAAGAAAGGTTTTAAAATTAAGTACATGTTTTTCTTGTCGCAAAATTTCTGAAATGATTCTCGAACTACACATTAAGACGTTAGTTGAATTCACGTCACAATCCAAAACCACCTTAATACTATATCCAACACTTTTCAAAAGCTTACCAGTGGCAACACAGTCTACTCACTCTGGAAGGCCACTAAGAATATGGAACAGCATACTACCGAAATCACACCAATATAAATAAGACAAGGTCAAATAAATCATAAACCCTCAACAGTTGAAACTCTAGACGAACAACTCAACATTAAGGCTGTTTCACTAAGAGTTGTCTAACAGGAAATTAAACAACACAAAAACCTAATAAAAATCACCTATATTTTATCTTACTTTAGGCGAAACACCACACAATTTTCTAAAAAGCCAATGAACACTGCACTAATTATGTTGCTAGATTTTTGGAAAACAGCTAAAGTAATAATCTATCTAATACCTTTAAAGAAACAATTATTGTATATAATATATATATAATCTGAATATTGTCCGCCTCAATTGTACTCTACCAATCAACTGTATTTACTACTTTTATTTTATTTTGTCTGCAATAAAGAATTAACTACTACTACTGAATCTCGGAAACGGCTCCAACGATTTTCATGAAATTTAGTGTGCGATAAATCGATCTAGCTAGGTTTCGTTTTTAGAAAACGTCAATTTATCCGAGGAAATGATAAACTGAAAAATATGACTTCCTGACATCTATTGGCGAGTAGTAATCCTTTTTTTTTTACCGACATAGCAACACTAAAGCTACTTAATAGATGGCGTCGTTAAAAAAAACGAGCAAAGCTCGGTCCCCAGGTACTAATATTATAAAAGCTAAACCAGGAAAACTGCATTTTGACGCATCATACATACCAGTTATCGTGCAATATCGTGTCCAAAATATTTGAAATGCTTCTATTTAATATACTAAAACCGGAAAAAGCACTACAAAATAGGTAGAAAAAAAAGAACAAGAAAGCGTATTAGCTATATATTGACAGGATAGCATTTGTAATTGCTGAAATTTGAAGAAAGACTGACGAACATAACTTTACCTTTTAAACGTTACCTTTTGGTACTTGGTAACTTTTAACCACTTTAGTAGGTACGCAACAGTTTTTAAACTTTTGCCAAATTCAAATCAATGGCAGTACCGTAAGTAGTTACAGAAAAAGGCAGTAAACAAAGTTTTATTTTTTTGCTTTTTTCGTACGGTAAAAAGTAAAAATAAAGCGTTTAAATCTACACTCGTTAAAAAACTACTACAATCTTTCAATACCTAATAATCGTTTCAAAACCTTTATCTACACATGTCGGTAGATAATAATATTCTGTATAATGGGCCCGAGAGTTACATCCATGTCGAACAAAAACTTTTATCTCGTGTCTTATCGGAAAGTCGTTAAGAAACGAAACCGAGACCGAGCGCCGTACCATACCTAGACTATCGTATCGGTGTGGGATAAAAACTTTCGCCGTCGATCAAACAATCGAAATTTTCGGCTATAGACGCTGTAGACCATGCGTGACAATAAGGCGTGTTGGTTTTTAAAGTGTTAACATGCGCATATATCACGTTCGTACGAACGTACACCTGCAAGCCACGCCCGCTGTACTACATCACTCCGAGACGATCCCCGCGCTTACACTCCCACTTGCTGTGGCCTCTGGCTGGTCTCTTCTCTAGAGACCATTTCATTTCTAGTTTAGACTCCATCGCGAGCGGACTTCATTGCCGCTTTTTTGTTGTTATAGTAGTTCGTTGGTTAAACTGAAGTGCTTTGTGAAAAAAAAAATCGGGTTTTGATTTTTGTTTTTTCCGGTTGCCAGGTTTTGGCTGCGGAGACTACTTTAAGTTTACTGTAAGTTTTTAAATTTATATTAATAGGATATTTAATATTAATGAATGTGATTTATGAAAAAATTATTGTGTCATAGACGATATATCTTTGCGGAAATTAATTTCGTAATTTAATCTACATTTATCATTCTATTTAGGTACTAGAAAACATATATAGGTTGGCATGAAGAAATCGCTTTATGCGATAAGTCCGCCTTAGTGCATCCAATTTTATAGGTTAATGCAATATTGTAATAGTTTTTATATGTGATATAAGTGTTAAATAAATAAATATAAACATAATCACTTTGTTATCTTTTAGAAATACTCGAGTGTTATGTTTTGTTTATGTTCTTTAAGGGTGCGTTCCAAATCGCAACGAGGAAGTTAAAAAAGTGGTATTGGGACGCACCGGGTAGAGTAATTTTCCAACTGTCAAGTTGAATTCTTTACACTGCCATAGAAAAGGTTGAAATTCACTCCTGTCAGTGTAAAAATTAACTGTCAAACACTCGTTCCAGAACGGGTTGATTTTTCAACTTTACCGTGCGATAATAACTCGGCGTGATTTGGAACATAGCCTTAATTAAGTCAGTAATCGTTTTTACGGAAATGCTTATCAGTTATTGAAGTGGCAAAACCTATGTTCGTATTTCGAGTAGTTTAAATAACAATAAAATAATAGAAAACGTCACTTTTGTTTTATTCGATTCACTACATTGTTTTTTTTTTATTTTAATAAGGACAATTCAAACTAGAATTACCAATTACCAAAGAATTAAATTTAATTGTGTGCTTCACCTAGTGTCCTCGTCCGAAGTTACCTGTTGAATTAGATTTGGATGGAGCTTACGAAAAATTCGTGACGCACGCGTTAATTCATATCATTTCGATTCGAAGTGTTTTTTAAAATTAGGTAAGATTTTATTATAGGTTACGCCAGTCTGCTTATTAGCGTGTAAGTTATCTTTAATAATAAAAAAATAAGATTTTTGAAGTGAAAACTTCTTTAGCGGCGCTGTGCACTTTTTTGTGATGGGTAAAAACTGTTAAACTCGCGTCAGGTCACGTGTCCTGATCGAAAATTCGTAAGATGTCACTCGCGTTAGGACACGTGACCTTTATTTACATTAGGTTAGTTTTATTTTTAGTATATGGCGATTAGGAGTAGTACAGGGAGGTTGGATATGGGATTTTAATTCTATGACAGATTGAGCTGTCAAATATACAACGTCAAAAAAGTAAATAAACAAAAGTTATTATTTTTAATAAATAGTGCAACCCGTTTTTTTTTTTGATTGAAAACATCCTTCTTTTTTTGTTATCGGTTAAAAATAACCACTTGTTGTGCCATCAATGAAATAAAAACAGAAAGATGAGACAACAATAGCAGATTGTTGCATCGAGTGCAAAGTGATTTATTATATATATATATATATATATACTCACTTTAGCAAGGTGCGTAATCTACTTTTCTTTTAACTACCAACCTACCGTGATAAAATATACCTACTCGAAATAAAACCTCATGTTAATGAAAATTATATTATTAGCCGGTATATACATTGTTTAGGGCAAGTATTTAGTAGAAATACATTGCCGGGTAATTAGAATAACTTCAAACATGTCGCAAGTAGTTATTCTACTTAGCCGGCAATGTCAACATTTAGATTAGTTAAAACATACCTTTGTTACAAAATATTTATTGTCAGATGCTTCATTCAAAAATATTTCTATATCCTGAGCTGTGAGCACTTTTGACTTTTTGCTCATATTCCCATCTGATAGCTGCTTCGAAAGCGATGTTAATTTAGAGTATTCTTTTATATGCACGTTGTGCTTGGTATTAACTTTGCTTTTTAACATTGAATATATGGACCAGCGTTGCCAGACGTCCCGATTTTGGCGGGACGTCCCGATTTTTAAATCAAAATTTAATTTCCCGCGCTCAGGCAGCTCAAGACAGGCTCAATCCCGCTTTTCGGGAATAACTCGACCGTGCGTGCAGCGTACTGACTCAACTGTTTAACGATAGGGTAAATCTGATTTAAAATATCATATTTTTATTAAAATACATATATATATTTATATATTTTTACTAGTACCTGTCTATTGTCACGTAAATATAATTTAAACTCAAATAAATTACTACGTCCCGCTTTCGACGAAAAAATCCCGCTTTTTTTACTCAAAAAGTTGTTCGGGATCGACTTGGCAAAAAAAAATCTGGCAACTCTGATATGGACCACATTGAAGTAGGTCTCATTTTTTTGAAATCTCACTGAAATACGTTAAGAAAACACTTTCAGACAGTGATTTTAACTTCCTGGAGTTGAATTTCGCTATCGCTGTCTATTCCATTTTCTTAAACTATTTTTGCTAAATATGTGCAAAGTTTTACAATGGTACACAATGCGCGCCTTTGTTTTTTTCACCAAGTCTGTTTTATTAAGCTGATTTTTATTTTCAGCCAGTAGGTATATTTTGATCTAATGCATACATTTTATATAAAACTTAATGGGAGACATTAATCCTGTGTTCCTAAATTTGAAACAGCAGTTTGATGTTAGATAATGACGTCACACCGTACTGGCGAGTATGCTGGTTCAAATTTAGGAACACAGGCTAAACCTCTGTGGTAATTTATATCAAAATAAAAATAAAAAACTGTGCAACCATGAGATTTCATTTCTGCACTGTTTTGGTTCTAAGCAAAAAATACGTACTTTGTGATCGGTTTTGTAGTGATTAATGATAACATTACTACGTAGTTTTGACATTTTTAGTCGATATCAGTTTGATATTTCATTTATTTATGTATTTTTATATTATATTTATTAAGTTAAAAAACAAAATTATTTTATTGTTGTTAATATAAGTTCAATATGCGTATTTTTATCACCCTGTGTTTTTTTAGAATGTAATTTTAGCTCATTCTAAATGGAAACAGAAGTGTCCAATTTGGACAAGATTGCATGAGTTTCGTAAAATTTTCACGGATAAACTTGCGTTTGTTTTGCCTTTTCTTTTCCTAAGCTAAAGCTTTTGGAGAATTGAAAATCTCGTGCACCGTGGTTTCCGCACCACCACAAAATCCACGAGCTTGAACGGATTTTATTATTTGTTTTACAAGAGAGCTTACACTATAATCGTTTGAAGCTCACTGTTATTTTGCAAAAGAGCAATAACAACAAAGACGCGTGTTTTTTATGAAGACCTTTCTTAAATTTTTACTTATATTTTTTTATTATTAGTTTGGAATTCCAACAAAATAATACATATTCTTTTAGGCTTCTTCCTACTGCGGTCTTAAAGAACCCTTTGAAGGTCGGACACATACACAGGCTATTAATATAGGGCTCTATTGGCACCCTTCAGGTACGGAACCCTAAAAACATCCTGTCTTGCAGCAAGAAAATTATTGTACATACCTTTAAAAAAAACCGGCCAATGACTAGCTCGCGCACCGAGGGTTCCTTGTATATTATTCAAAATATTTTTATGATATGATGTAACTAAAAATTTACGGTATTCTCATTTTTTCTTTTATCTGTACTATAAGACGTTGCTTCGTACCAAATTTTAAGATTCTGAGTTCACGGGAAGTACCATGTAGGTTTTGATTCCCTTGCGAGTTTCGAAAATTTGTGGCATAAACGGCTGAATCTTTTGATTGCGTTGGCTTAGAAGTTTGATTTTTTCACAACTCCAAAGGAGAGTAGACCTGAGTATTTGATATAAATTTTAGCTCTATACCTCCACGCGTTCCGAAGAAAAAGGATCTTGACAGACCGACGGACGGACGGACAACAAAGTGATCCTAAAAGCGTTCCGTTTTTTCCTTTTGAGGTACGGCACCCTAAAAACTATCGATTGTATTAAAATTTTCGTTGTAGTTTTTTTTTTTTCAGCTACTTAAAATACTCAGTTAAAAAGTAAGAGTGGGGTAAGACAAAATGTTTACCTTTGACGGCTAACTACCAGAGATAAGAGTAGGTAGAGCTGTTTGACGTCCATGCGGAATTAAAAAGAATATATGACCAATCATATTGTAGTAAATTTGTTTAGTAAGGATTTCTTTGTGTGTAGAAATGTGTTTTCTGACAAAAAAAGATGATACGTATGTAACTACTTGTATTTTTGACATTTCAAAAATGACAAATGTCCATACAAACATTTAACACCCATTTTATTCCGTTGGAGGCTAAAATTTGTAAAACCCTTTCTTGTTGGAGCTTAACGTCTACGTTTATCCCATAAATGTCCACCTATGCGAAGCCAGGGCGGGCCGCTAGTATGATAATATAGTTATAACTATGCAAGAATTGTATTTATCTTCACCTTCAAATTATATTATTCTTAGTTTACTAATTTTTCTGGCGGCTGTGTTTTGTATAGGAACTAATAAAACTTTTATAATTAATCTATTGTTTATAACTAAATTCATACGTGTTTTCAATAATAACATTTTATTTGGACACTATTTTGAATACATATAAATTAACTTATTAATAAAGATTTACATCTGCCTTAATGTTTTTATCGCGATATTTAATCTATAACTAAAATTCGTATGTATGTATCTATATTATAGAGATGCGCCGTATAGTGATTTTTTCGAATAACCGAACACAAAATACTATTCGGTTCCTCGCTGTGCAGTTTTGAAGTGCAATTTATGCTCAGTATCTGCCGGGTACTTTGCTACTCGCTAACTGAGCTTCGCCGTTCAGGGTTGGCACATCTACTAATTTATTGACAGAACTACATATTTTGCTTCCCTCCTGACTTGACTACCAAAATAAACTTAAACTCTCATTCTAATTATTTGTCATAATATTATTTACGAGAGATACAACATTATTTGTCAAGAACGAGTCAACCCAGTGCGAATCGATAAAAGCAGTGACAGTTTCGTGCGATTATTATAATATCGATTAAAAACTCATACTTGCACTAAGTGTGCAAATGCAGACGCATACGAACCGTACCGTAGTTGACGGTAGTTGCTCTGATAGCATGGACTTTAATGCTGGTGTCCCGCAAGGCTCTGTGCTGTCTCCTACGCTGTTTCTACTGCATCTAAGACATGTTTGACATCAACAACATGCATTGCTATGCAGATGACATTACTGGAGACGTCTATTACACGGGTCGTGCCAAAATCCCTCGTATCGTTGTGGAGGAAAACCGCGGAGAACTTGTGTCTCAAATCGAGACCACACTGTCCATGGTCTCTGACTGGGGACGGAAAAACTTGGTCCGATTCAACCCTCCAAAGACACAAGTCCACAACACTCCCCTCTCCATCTCCAAGAGCATTGGGACCCTTGGTGTTTACATCTCCAGCGATGTTCAGTTCCGAGATCATTTCCAAGACAAGGTGAAGCTGGCGTCCAATAAACTAGGTGTACTCAACAAAGCGAGGCAGTACTTCACGTCGGGGCAGAGGTTACTGTTTTACAAGTCGCAAGTTCGGCACCATGTGGAGTACAGCTGCCATCTCTGGGCGGGTACACCCAGATACCAGCTTGGCCCTTTTGACTCGGTTCAACGACGGGCTGTCGAATTGTCGACGATCTCCAACTCACTTGGCGTGTCCCTTAAGTCTGAGGAGAGACTTTGCCTCCCTGTGTGTGTTCTACCGCTTGTGCAATGGGTTGTTTCCTAAGGAATTGTTCGAAATGATGCCCTCGGCTACTTTCTACCATCGCACCGCCCGCCATCGGCAGGAAATTCATTCTCACATTTTAGAACCGAAATGGTCGAGTACAGTGCGGTTTCAGAGAAACTTCCTCCCGCGAATACTTGGGTTGTGAAATGAGCTCCCTCCAAGATTTACTCTAAAGACTACAGTATGGGGTTCTTCAAGAAAGAAGTTATTAGATTTTTTTATGACAAGCATCCATAGACTTCGTTGACCGCTTACCATCAGGCGGACCGTAAAAAAAAACTAAGTACTTGCACTAGGTATGTATGAGGACAAAATAAATCTTAACTCGAATGTTGCTCAATTAAGTTTTTTTAAATAACACTAGCTTAAAAGGCTTAAACTCCTAAAAGGATTTAGTAGTAAAACTACTAAATTTTTCATCACCGACTTTCCCAAAATAATCTCTTTTTTTTTAGCCAATAGCAATGGGTTGTATATTTTATACCTACTTATTCAAGAAAAACCTCAATCCTTAGCTAGTTTATTGAAGCTTTTAAAATTCCTCACAAAACCGCAAAAAAATACTGCTTACTTAAAATTTAACACTTAAACATTTAATATGCCGAATATCTTATCAGACATCAGCATTTCACATTGTACGCTGTCAAATAGAAATAATGACCGCGATGTCAGCTGCCGGTGACATCAATTTTTATTGTACAAAATATATTTTACATGCAAATTGAAGTCTTGCGTTTTAAAAAACATTTTATAGTCACTTTATTCGATTGTCAACCAATCGATTAACTTTTCTTTAATGATATTCTCGACATGGATAGTAAATTAAGCGTAACTATATGCTAAAATATTGGTATACAAAATTATTTAAACTGTGTCGCGTTTAGCATAAGTACCTACGTCGGTTTGAATTGAAATTGGTAAAAATTTATATGGGACAATGCTTCCTTTGACCTATTAGCATTGAAATGCTGGTTGGTGTTGCATGTCTTGAAGCAACAAAGTTTTTGAAGAGGAACTAGTGACCCGGATTTGTTAATTGTTTTTTTAATCACTATTTGACTAGAGTTACCTTTTTCCATTTGAAATCAAAATATATTGTCTTTTTATAAATACTAATACATATATATATATATATATATATATATATATATATATATTGCCACTAGATTTGCCAGAGGCTCCACCCGCTCTAAATTCGGTTATCGGCGTGGAATATAATCTTAATTATACCAATAAAGTTTGCTATAGCAAGCTATAGCTGTAGCTGTAGTTCGTTTAAGCTTGGTTACAGTTATTCCCGTGGGAGCTTTTGAATTTTTGGGATAATAAGTAGCCTATATGTTAATCTGGGTAGTAACGAATATTTGTGCCAATTTTCATAACGATCCGTTTACTTTTCGGCGAGATAGAGTAATAAACATCCATCCATCGAATTAGACATACTTTTACATTAATAATAGTAGTAGGATAAGTTTTGTTATGTTAAACTGTTCTATTAAACTTACTGTTACCACTTTAATACCAGTATACAGTCCTCTGGTTGTCTTATCTAAAGATTACCGACCAAAATAATAATTGATCATTAACGTTTCATTAGCCATAGCAAAAACTGCAAAGAAATATTTTAAAGCGTCATTGTTAAGTAACGCAGTATACCGAAACTGTATATTACTTTTAGTTTTTTCATACGCAAAATCTTTCCGGTTCTTTCGGTGGCCATAACGGACCTTCTGTTAAAGCACTTATATTGAAAAAAAAATAAACACATTTTATATCACTGGCTCCAGAATTCACCTACAGCTTCATAATTGTACGACATATAAGTCATTTCTATATTGAAAAAATAAGACAAATTTTTATCACTTACTCCAGAATTCACCTACAGCGTTATGATTGTGCGACATAACCACTTGTCCTCTATACCTCTACAACGTGTCATATCCTATTAACCATCAGCCGCGTGGGCGACTCCCTGGAGCTTCTTGGCCACAGTTTATGAGCTTTATGATGCCTAATAGGTTATAATGAGCACCTCGTGACACGCAACGCCAGGGGCCAAGTCGCCCGCGCGAAGAAGCGATTGGACAAAACCATATTGGCCGTAACTTTGTGGGTAGGACATAGTATTTATTATATCTGTCGAGAATATCGTTAACTTTGTTCACATCTGTGTTGTAATAAGTAATATCTTTTGAGAATAGTTTTGAAGTTAATAATACCCCTTTCGTCTCTTTAGTTATTACAATGTTAATTTTTATTTTCATTAAATACTCCTTTACCTTATAGACTAATGCAAGGATTTTAACTTTACAAGAGAGCGCGTCTAAGGATCAAAAACAACATCTTAGTAATCTAAATTTTAATAATATTAAAAAGGGTAATTCCTTACTAGGGTTACCTTACTTTATTGTAATTTTACCACTTTTTTACTACCATAAAATAATAGAAACTAAAAATTCCCAAAACCTGAGTTACAATCAATGTTGCTCTTTACAGTTTTTCTTCGTACGTACCTCTTTTTCTCTTATCTCTTTGTATTCTACATCTTGTATAATATTAACCTATCTTTACACACAAAGAGGAAACAAATACTACGTTCTACACATTTGTCTTGTTATAATATGAAACGGACCTACACCAACAAAACGTTTACCAGGAACACGTTATCAATAAAAGTTGAATGTTACGATACAATCGAGTGTAATTCGCATGTGGTTTGCGTGTCTGTTAGTGTTTAGCCCTTTAGCTTATAGCTGGGACGTGACCGTGTGTGTTCGAATTTAGACCGTTAATCTGCAGCTCCACACTCGGTCCGGCTTAATGCCTTGCTGATTCCATAGCATTTCCTGCTGAAGCCACTGCATCATCCGGCATGTAAAATTGTAATGGAAGTTATGGCTTCGATAGAGTTATTTCACATCTTGTAGTCATCGTTTTTATTGACTAGACTTTCATCACAAAAACACAGTTATTGTTTTTCTGGAGTGATATTGATGATAATTTTCTTGCGATGTAAATAATTGTAACGAATTTCTTAAAGATTACAGCTCTCTTGAGCGTAAATTTAAATCACTAGTTAAACTTGTGCATGTAAAAGTTGTTTTCTCATAAGAAATAATGGGGAAATCTTTTGCAAGCACATGATTAAATTATGGAATCGATTAAATAGATACTTTATCTTTGTAACACATGCTCAAAAACAGAAGTTTTATTTAAAAGGAAACTGAAATTTAATCTAATTAAGTCTATATTGCAAATAAAACAAGTAAAAATATTTTTATCCGTACTACCATACTAATATTATAAATTCAAAAGTGAGTTTGATTATTTATCCTTCCTTTACGTCATAACGGAGCATCGAATTGAGCTGAAATTTTGCTCAGCGATAGTTGAACAGACAGAACTTTTTATTCCGGATATTTCAATAATATAGGAATAACTATAACCGAATTCCACGTAAATTAACTAGAGCTACAGCCTACTTAGCTATAGCTTCCTATTTATAGAAAACTTTCTTACTCTAGTCAAGGACTTGCCATAGAAATCCCACGCCGATAGCCTAATCTAGCGCGAATGGAGCCGCAGACAAAAGCTAGTAAAACCAGATTTTCAAAAACACTTCGAATGTTATTGAATTTACATATAAATAATCTAATATTCTAAATCCATTCGTATAACCAAGAGCAATGAAATCGATTCGTGGGTTGATGAGTCTTTGTCCTGACGGGAAGTATTTAATTAGGCATCAATTCGCGCTGTGTATGTCTTTGTATGACTAACATCCGGTAGAAGACATCTGTCTTAATATTATTATCATGCAACTGACATGTGGCATGTTTTACTCAATACTATCTTTTACTGAATCAAGCTTTGTCATGGGCTTGTTTTAATAGCTCGCGATGAATGCTAAGTCCAAATTTATTTTCGTTGTAGTAACTCAATTTTTTGTTTTACAATTTATAAAATCCGACAATATTGAACACAACTTAATAGGATAGGTACATATGTGTTAAAATATATATTATATTTATATATGGATGGATTATATGGATTAACACATGGGCTACTTTTTATCCCGAAAAATTCAATAGTTCCCGCAAGAATCCGAGCTTAAACGAACTATATTTAGTAGCAAACTCCATTAGTATAATGAAGGAGTTAATTAAGGAGTTCTACGCCGATAACCGAATTTAGACCGGATGGAGCCGTTGGCAAAATCTAGTTCTAAATAAATGAGAAGCTATGTGTGTCTGTTACTGCTTCACGCTGCGTCAGCTCAATGGATTTGAACGAAGTTAAGAATAGACAAAGCTCATATTCTGGATTAACACATAGGCCTATTGTCCCGGAAAGTCAAGTTTTTTCCTGTAGAAACAACCTAAGCGCGAGCGGAGTAGCGGGCACAGCTAGTTCGAAATTAATTTGACTTTGTACACAACACAAGTTTCATTTCCTTTAGCAAATTAACGGAACGTCTTGCGTACCAATAGAAAAAGTCTTGTGAATATCACTGCATCAGTATTATTCTTATCAATATTAACCATAACTGACATGACATAAACAGATATGTCAGAGACTAAATGAAAGTATTAAGTACTTTTTATCTCGTTGGTAAATACAATTTAAATAACCAACCAATTTATCTACATCGATACTATCTTGTGTTACATTAGAATTATTCAAATAGTTGGTATTTAGGCGGCACAGTTAGAATCGATGATGATTTATAGCCCTGACGATGTTTTGGTGTTCTTTGTGCCGTCCACCGAGGGTTTGACAGGAGATGGATGCTTAGCGTTGCTCCTCTGCCGTCATTTCTTGTTGAATTTATTAGACACGAAGTAACGGGTGCCGTGATCCCGCAGTCCGCATAGATTGTCCACGTGATATATGGCACGCGGATGCCCCGTCCTCGGAAACCTGTTGACTTTCATATACGTCTTTATTTATTAATCCAAACGGCGCTGGAGTATTTCAGACAAGTTTCGTTGTAACGTTTTTCCCAGAGACCTGGTTACACAGTTAATTAGTTGGTTTCACATCCTTGCGATTAGATTTAACTAATCTGCATTCTAATTAGGAATTACGAAAACTATTTTTTTTATTTCTGCTGTTATATATTAGCTGTTAATTTATTATTGTACAAACTTCCGCGAATTGTAGATAAGTTATTTTTTTGTATTCTTTGATACATGCGATAGTGCCTGTATTAAAGCCATTTTTTTTATTACATAGCAATTTATGGAGATTTTGCGTTTTATTTGGCATAGGTTTGCCATCGTTTAGCTTCTAGTAATTATTATCCTAATATGACATATTTATTATCTGTAATTTTACAGCTTTCCTCGGTCGTTATTTAATATTCTGAGCTTCGCACATTAAATTAATATTTTGATTGATTAATTAATATTTGATCCATGAGTAACTGATAAAAAAACATACCCATATAAATACATTGATCGAATTTACTTAAGTTGAGATAAGTGTTGATGCGTGATCAACCTTAACCTATGTGAAAAATTTCATCTAAATTCATGCAGCAGTTTTGGTATGACATTGAAATCCACTTACTAGATTCCAACATTGTCGGTCGCTGCATTTCAAAATTAGACATCTATTGTTTTTGAGGTATTTTCTCAACCATCTTTAGTCCGCAGCTTCGGTAACTTTGTCTATTATTTCAAGAGTGAATCCATAGGCAAAAACTAATGACAGTTATAATGTAACCCTCCGATATAGATCTTCTCCCACACATATTTCAGATAGAGCTATGAATGTGTACTAACTAGCAGTGGCGGCGTTATTTATGACAAGCGATACCATCGCCACGGACTTGTCAATCACCCGCTACATACACACCAGATCCAAGTTCCTTCTCTTCGACGCCTCAAGCTATTTTGAATTTTATGTTAGTGTCATTTGGTTTAATATTTGATGTTTTGAATAGCTTGGCTCGTGCTGGATGATCGGCTACGGCTATCCATCATTCACCGGCGCAAGGTAACGAGCTTTATTTGAGCCGGCCGAGGATAGTGCTTGCGACGGATTTTACGCGTCTCCGTGATGTCGACTCTGCTTTCTAAGCTTCGTTATTGATGGTGCACGATGTTATGTTTCTTATTTAATTTTTATATCTTTATCTGTCTGTTTATGGGAATTTACAACGAGTTTGAGATTAGGAGAGAAAGTTGATTGTTTACAAATTTCTTGGGTTTATTGACAAATAACTATTTACTTTGTTGAAATTCATCTAGCTAGAGAATTTTCTTTTCATGAAATCCTAATTTCTATTATATTTCTAAGAATATTTTTTTACTTTTCTGTTTAGTTTAATTCCGTTTTACTTTGGTTTCTATCATTTGCAAATCAAAGCCACCTTAGTTCAGATACACACCATCAGAGGCTTGTTGCCGCGATGGGCTTACCAGCTATAACTTCAGGTTGTGTATCTAGCCAGCCCCTGGTTATCTCCCCGGGGGAATAAAAACTGTGAAGTTATATTCACAAATTAAATGAAATGGTATCCTTTTTAAATTCTTACTAATAGTTATCTAACTCAGTGATGACAACATGGGGGTTTTCTGCCTTAAAATTTAGGGGGTAACATTGTTAAAAAGGGAGATCTTAAGGGGCAAAGAGCGAAAAAGAGTTATTATTAAACCGAACAGCAGTAGAAATAGAATAACAGCAGTTATAGCAAGACCTTTTTCGGTAACTACGAGAGAGGCAGCATCTTACAAACTATATATTAGATCAATTCTCGAACGCAAACAATCATGGTCACCAGTATGACACTATCCATCAAAGAATTGTACTTAAAAAAACCGTGCTGTAATATTTTAGGGGATTTCAATTTCAATTTTCTTGGAGGTAAATTTTAGTAAGGGTTAGCAACACTGATCTAACTGGGCATTCAATTCATGGATACTACCTAGTTGAAAATTCTTTAAGTCAGATAACCTTTGTACAAAATCGTTCTTTTTGAGTTGTGCTTGAGTTGTCGTAATTGAATAGTAGTAATGAAATTCATATTTCTCTTGATATTCAAATAACCATAAATATTCATTAAGTCCAACTTATTGTAAAGTATTGTTATTTTTATCAGATCCTTGTAATCTCAGTTTTGATTGTCGGATCGTAATTCCCATAAATGAATACCTAATATCCTCAGCTTCTCGTATTGACTGACGTCGATGAGGTTGGAAAAATGCTAACGATGTTCGGATGTGTGGGGCCCTGACATTTCAATACCTTACGTATCGTATCGAGTGCCTGCCAGCCGAACCCTGGCGAGCGTCTGACGGGCGGACGAGCGGTATCGGCCAATCTATTGGTCATCATGTCTATGGAAGTACCATCCAACTAGAAATCAAATATAAAAGTACAGAATTTACGGTGACCATGTGGTTCATTACATACAGGCTGTAACAGAGTAGGGGTACCTATTAATCCAGCACCATAAGAAATCCTAAAACGGATGGAAGCATTTAGAAAAGGGTGATATAACAGAGTTTACGACAAATGTTTTTTTTAAATAACTCTTTTTGGGCAACAGCTGATTTTAGGGTTGTCAATTCTCTTGTTTCAATTAATATTATTAGTTTTTTTTTCAAGTTTACAATTTAAACCTTAGCGTTAAATGAGCACATACATATTTATTCAGAGTACGGTAGCTTTTAGGTTCAATTAAAATCGTGCCAGTAATTTTCGTAGAATGTTCGCACAGGCAAATAAAAATAAAAACGGCAGAACAACCTGTAGCGTTTTTCTTACAATACATTATTTTAGGTTCTTACAGATAAAGCTCCTTCTTTTTTTTACAAAAGAATCGATTCCTAGATCATCGATTCTCAAACTGGGGGTCGCGAAATAAAAAAAAAACAAAGTAGGGTTATAGGTTATAGGTTATATTAAATATTAGTAAGTTAAGTATCATAAATTTTCGATTGAAACACTCGCGCGGGCCGGATGCGCTTTCCGTGCATACATTTTGTAATAGGTAAACTGCAAAAACATTTCTCGTGTCAAAATGCATACGCATGCATGCTTGTCCGGCGCGCGCGACAACTTTTCTTTTGGGAATCTCTTGCAAAGTGTGGCCTGGCGCGGCTGTTATGATTTAAGTTACACTCTCCGACAGGCACAATTTACACGCGCGATAATTTATATTTGTGATGCATTTTGACCATCTGCGATATTGAGATACCTGTTCTTTTTACTTCTTAGTTCAGTTTGTATTAGGACGCATATAATCATACATTAGGTTAGGTTAGGATGTATGATCACATGCTGCAGCAAATGAGAGCCTGTCTCAAGGAGTCTTGACAGTTTTAACGACTAAATAAAGTGAAGGGGTCGCGAAACTTTGTTCTATCTAAAACTCGGACAAAGTAAATTCTGTTATTTAATTAGCACCCAACCATGCAACATTATCTTTATAGAATATCATGATTTTTACTGAATCTTAGGGACCATATGCTAATTGATACGATATCTGCTATCTATGACTACTATTTAATTATTTAGCTACTAAATAGTTAGTGTGTTGAATAATAAATAAACAGAGAGATAACATTTAACAAATATATTCAGTCTTGCTTGACGTTGCGTTCGCGTCCATTGCAGAAATTCATGATATTCGTGGATTGTTGAATATTTGCGGGTTACTTGACGCTGCTTCGTCGTGAGGTGCGCGCAACGATACAATCGCGTTTTATAGCTTTTATTGACTCCCTCGCAGCCTAGTTGGTATTGTGGCAGGCTGCTGTGCGGAGGGTGTAGTTTTGATTCCCGCACTAAACAAACATTTATGTGATAACCCGTTATGTTTGTGCATACGCATGTATTTACAAAAAAAAGTATGTAAGTATTTGTATTTGTTGTCTGGTTTTCATTGTACGCAAACTTTGCTTAGTTTGGGACCAGATGGCGCTGTGTGATATGACCAAAATTATTATTAAATAAGTACCCAAAATCGTAGGTTACCTTTTATTAAATCCTACTAATATTATAAAGGTGAAAGTTTGTATGTCTGGATGGATGTTTGTTACTTAATCACGCTTCAACCACTGGACGGATCGGGATAAAACTTGGCCATACCCTGTATGTATGGCCAAGGGTAGGTCCTGGAATAGCATATAGGTAGGCTACTTTTTATCCCTAAAAATTCAAAAGTTCCTGCAGGAAAAACTATAACAGAGTTAAACGAACTATTGCTGAACTATAGCATGCTATAGCAATTTGTTGGTATAACTAATCAATTAATTAATTGAAGTTAATTAAGGAGTTCCACGCCGATAACCGACTTTAGGACGGGCGGAGCCGCTGGTAAAGTCTAGTACTTAATAAGCGAAATACTGGCTACTGATTGAGTGGTTGACTGTCAAATGAAATTGCATATAAAAATAATTTCATCTATAGTTTTACAGCCAAGTATCTAAGACTGAATGCAGAACTAGTTACCTATGTGTACGGAATATCACGGAATAAACGGTAGTATTTATTTCCCTGTTCCGAGACACCACTCATACAAAGACTGCAGATAACGTCGTCTACATTATGTTCTTCGATCGTATCTTTAAGTATTTCTCGTATATTAATAGCTTTTACGTACATAGGTACATACTATGCTGTTATGTCGCTGAAGCTCAAAGTTCTCCTCTGAGAATGGTTATTTCTATAGCATATTATAGGAGATATCTTACTTATTTAGCTAGTTAGATACGAGAGATGCGAATTCACCAACTTAAAGAGTATCAAAACCTCATGGCTTTTCAAAGTTTGTTGAGACTTGCATTAAATCACTGAATTGATAAATTAACAGCTTTTTTATAAGAATTTATTAACAGGTCGGGCGCGAACCGAATAATTGTGAATGAATACCATATCACAGACCTCCTTAATAAACAAAACGCAAGCCAAAAATTTTACTGTTGTAATTTTTTTAGAAGTAGATTAAGTTTTTAAGCTGTTAGTCTTGTCAACAAGTACTTTTTTTTTCCAACATTTATCAGCAGTCTGGGGAAAATATGAATGAGGTGTCATTCGATTTGGAATTATGGCTAGATGATTTTTGGAAAAAATTAAACAAAATTGCAAAAGTTATAAAAAAATCACTGAAATTTTAAAAAATTTCCTATTATCCTATTCCCCCCCCCCCTATTTTAAAAGTCCGTCTATCTGTCCGCGGCTTAGTTCAAAAACTACTTATAAGAGAAAGCTACAATTTGGTAGGGATATACACATTGATCAAGCCGACAAAGTGGGTACCTCCCCTACACGTGAAGTGGGGACGTAATTTTCTTGTCTCGTCTACCCCATCTCGTGAGGTATCGTTGGATAGGAATTCCAAAAACATTGGCGGTATGAAAAGATCATTTTTTGATTTAGGGCTCCGTTTGCGAAACATTTAGCTTTTAAGTATGTAAGTAGTTAAATTGATAACAATATTTACGTTCAAATGACGCAGTGGACTAGCCGGCGCAACATTGAATCGAGCGTGTGATAGGCAGTTGCGCTCATAAGCGTGCATGTTGTTTGGATGTCTCGAAGATGAAAAACGCCTAGATAAGCTTGCAATTTTCGCTTTGAAAGTTCAGTTTTTAATAATTTGATTATCATTTTAAAAACTTTAATTTTAATACTACTACAACTTGGCCCTTATTAATAAATTCCAATTTATTATTCTTTAAAAGGTTGAACTTTTATTTTGCAATTTTAAAGTCGAATTTATTTAAGCAAACATTTTAAGCGTACGTACTCGTAACATGAATAACTTACTCAACTCTCTACCGATTTGCTTACTACAAGTAGGTTCAAAGCGTGGGTCTTATATCAGCAGCGGAGCGATCAAATCTGTTACTACGTACCTAAACATTGTGTCCCCCCCCCCCCCACTCTCAGCGAAACCCTTGTATTTGGCAATACTTAAACAACCTCTAAAATGTTGGTTTATGATGCTACTACTAAACCCTATATTGCGCGTAGCCCGTCACGCACTTGGCCGGTTTTTATCGTGTAAACTTAATATTTTATCTCAATGTGTAAGCTTCAACCAATAGAAACGATTATATTACGAAATATCTATTACGAGGTATCTTTAGCTCAATTATTTTACTCTAAATATACGTCTCGGATAATAAAAATGTGTAAGTGTTTAATTAGAAAATCAATTAGTTACTTCAAAATGACCACAGATGTAATTAAACGTGCATAGAAAACGACATATGAAAGTGCAATAAACTTTTCTAACGCGGTGTCGCTAGTGTCGCGTAAGTGCACATCATTTTAATATGGCGACTGTAGTTGTGATGTTTGACCACCGGGTCAGAAAAGTTTGTTGCACTGTACCTCGTGTGAGATGATGTAACATATATAGGTAAAGCAGTTTGTAATGTCAGTGTTTTATGTGTGTAAGTCACCATTGCATGATTAATGGCCCGATAGCCAATGGTCCATAATATTGTCTCATTTATTGCTAATGATCTATTGAATGTAATATGTATATTTGTACTTAGAGTTTCTGTGTGGTATTACTGTTATGTAAGTGTTTGCTTTCTAATGTTTATCTTGAAGTATTAATAAAAAAAACCCTCGTTGAGAGTAGGCCGTGCCCCAGCAGTGGGGACGTATAAGGCTTATAAGAATAGGAAGAAAGATTAATAAAATTAGGTATAATGCATATTTCGGCATGCCGTTGTCGAGTACTTGGAGTAATCAACAGAGCGAAGCAGTATACTTCACGTCGGGGCAAAGGTTGCTGCTTTACAAGTCGCAAGTTCGACCCCATATGGAGTACTGCTGCCATCTCTGGATGGGTGCACCCGGGTACCAGCTTGGCCGACGATCCTATTTTAGACGATACGACTTTGCCGCCCTGTGTGTTCTACCGCTATTATACATGGAATGCGTTCTGAGGAATTGTTCGAAATGATGCCCACGGCTTCTTTTTACCGTCGCACCGCCGGAATTCATCCTCACACCTTCGAACCTAAATGGTCGCGTCAGTGCAAACCCTTGAGCTGTGAATGAGCTCCCTGCCTCGGTTTTCTCTAGGAACTACAGTATGGGGTTTTTCAAGAAAGAAGTTATTAGATTTTTAAAGGGTCGGCAACTGGTGAGTTATGCCCCAGGTGTTCCAAGCTTGTTTGCCACCTTAGTTGTAAATAAAATAATATCGTAAAGCAAAGTAGTACATATTCTAATTAAAGGTAAATATGTCAAATTAGCGTTTGAACATGTTTCATGGTTTCAACGTGAACTGAGATGAAATACTTAAAACATTAGAAAACTGTTTATCTGGGCCACATCCACAGAAACACCAAATATGATCCGTTACTAATGAATAATAGGTAGACCACCTACGAAATAGATTGACAATATAAAAGAATGGACCGCAATGAAGACGCAGCCTTCACCGGAATTGCTTAAGCCCGATTTACACTGGTCAAATGTTTAGTAAAGTTGAAAAAAAAGGACGCTGTAGGGGATGCCAGGAAAGCGAATATACAGTCAGTCAAGTTTAATTTCTTTATCGAGATGTAGGTGGAAAGTCGCCAAATACGAAGAATACTTGCAAATTATTTTGAGGCAAATACTCGTAGAACAAGGTTTTCACCACTGCCCATACCCACTGTACTCACTTTATTAAATACTTTACCAACGTAAATCGAACATGATATTAGAGGGCAACCATAAACTTCGATCGAGTTCTGTAATCTGCCCTATGAATGGACTGCGCAATAACCTCATAAAATTAGTTACACTTTAGAAGCCTGTGGTATCTTTTCTCATAGACAAAACACTACAGTTTCGCTTCGTCTCAGTCACACTTTTGCACTTTTTTCACATCTGGTTAGGAAATGTGGTGTCCAGTTCTCTATGTCTATGAGGGCAACCATTTACCATGTTGATCGCTGACGCCCAGCACCCCGGTCATTATAATTGAACACAAAGAAATAAATAAATGTTGTTTCTAATAAAGGATTTCAGACAAATAGGAATTTTACTTACAGAGCAGCAGCGTCGAGATTTAAAACTTAGGATTGGATGTTCGATGTTTAAATATAATCGTTGCATTGATTCATTTATTGCAATCGTTATGGGATACAAAATAATTGATACTTTATGTAATAGGTACCTTTTTAATTCTTTCCCAAAAAAAGCACGGCGCATCTTTGCAATAAAGCTTTCATATTTTCCTTAAACACACGGTGTATATAAAACGTAACGTGTAATTTTGTGAAAACGTTGTTATAATGCCCACAAAATTGCTGCGATTTATTTCCGAGCATCGATAGCGGCATGCAATCGCCGATCGCCCCGAATTTTTCAATAGTACAAACCTTGTTGATTCTTAACTTTATTCTAGTACTCTGTATGTCCCCTTTTTTGTTTGGACTGAAAACTCTATCTTCGGGGGGTTTTTTTATCATTCTTTTCACAACATGATAGGATCGAACTGTTTCATTTGAAATTTTAAAATAATACAACTAAATAACTAACTACTAACTTCTACTAACCTGCACGGTTAGGCTTTTTAATTGCTGTTAGATATTTAACTTGCCGAGTGGTCTTTCATTCTGCGTGAAATCTTAAAACCCGATTTAAAGCATTTTAACTTTTAGTTTGGGGGTGTCGATAAATTTCTTGAAACAAAGAAAGCATATCGTGACAGTTATTACACATAAGACAACACCTTGGTTTTAAGTGTTTTCAATAAATTTTATTTACATATGTAATTTGCCTTGCTTGTTTTCAAAATAAATAAAACTACGCTTCGCCCGCGCTGAATTCGTTTATCGGCGTGGGATTTCTACGGCAAGTTCTTGAATATAGCAAGGAAGCAATAGAAATCGGAAGCGGAAATAGTTTTTTTAACCTTTTCTTACTCTCGGGCCAAAACTTAAGCCGGTAAAATTCAAAAAATCAAACAACAAACTTTAAGATTTGTTCTACTCAGTCTTTCCAGTTATATATCTACGAGTATGTGCCAAAACTCAGGTCAAACTATTTCCCTGTTCCAAACGGGGAAGAAATGGTGCCCTTTGGTATCATCGGCGAAAGAAACTATTCCCGTAGAAGCCCTAAAAAGTATTCTATATAAAGCTTAAGGTATCCAAAAATCTAGCCATTTAGGTGCTTCATTACGGCGATAAGAAATAAAATATTCGAAATATGAGAAAAAATTGTCCCCGTGGGAACTCTCAATCCGGATAAAATATAGGTATGTCACTCTCGGGCCCGCCAATAAACTAAGTAATTCTGTGCAAAAAATCTCGTCGATTCAATTCTGAGTCTTAGAATGACAAACCAAAAAAAGTACAATCACACATTCGCATTAATAATATTATATTGGTATTATTATGAAGGAATTTATAATCCATACTAATATTATAAATGCAAATGTGTGTTTGTACGTTTTAATTATTTTCAACATGCTAAAAAAACCTTTACTGAATCTTAATCGTATTCGAATCATTGTTAATATACTCTTTAAGCATAGTATAATAAAATAATACAAAAATACGTCCGGCCAATGTTTGTAGTTTCTTTTACAAACATTGGCCAGACGTTCCTGCATTCCACAAAATCCTATTGCACACATCGAATAAACTTTCAAACAATCGATCCTCTCATAACGCGATAACTTTCACTAAACGTTTGTAAGAACCACTTATTTCTTTCTACGCGACCATAAATAGTATTCATTATCGTCCATTTTCAAATTCAAGCTTTGAAACAACAGACAAAAAGTTAATGTCATCCAACATGCTTCAAAATATTGAGTAGATTTTTACAAACTTATTAATTCGTGTGCAGAAAAACAGAACTGAGTGTTCATTATTCTATATGTTACAATTCAGTTAGTATTTTAAAGACTGTGACGGTATTGTCAACTAAACAGATAACTTTGTTGAGACAGTACGCCAGCTAACAGGTCGCATGGTAGTTGTTTATGAATATTCAATGTAATTTAAACTTTGGTGTGAAGGAAATAATGGACAGTTGAATGGAGCTAATGTGCATAAATTATCGCTGTATTGCCGGTGCAGAAGAATTACGCTGTGCGGTGTCTTCCTCACTAAATATAGTTGTTTTTTGTCCGCGTTTCTGAGAACCAAGATAACGCTATCGACACTGATGCGTTTAACCTTTTTTTTTTTATTTGGATATTATGTCTAGTGTCTACGGTTTTTTTTTCTGGTAGTCTTTTTGGCGCGGTTTATTACGTAGACCGTGGTATATTCGTTTGTCGATACGTTTCTTATTGCGCAATGGTTTCAAATGCCCTTCTTATCCATTGATAAAAAAAGGGAAGATACGGTACGTCGATAACACAAAGATTGAGCTAAATACAACTACAAGTACAGTTACCCCTACATCTACATTTTTGATTAAGTACAGATGCACAGGACATAACAGAGACAGAGAGTAGTAGATAGTCAGATCGAGAAAACAAGTCCAAATAAATAAGAACACAAAAATTATATTTAATATTTAACTTCACTTTTACGCAAAATAAAACGGGTATAGCTTAATCATTGAATATTTCTCGACTTAATTTACTTTCATGTACCTTTAACTACATCGAGAAAAGTTAAAAATAAAAACTTTGGAAACCCCCCTGATTGTATAAAATAGTAGTACTGTGCAACAAACTTTTTTGACCTTGGGGGTTTGGTCGCTGTAGTTTTGATTTTTGACCACCGGGTCAGAAAAGTTTGTTGCACTACATTACCTATAAGCGTACGGCTTAGGTTACTAATTCGCTCACATCGCGGCATCCTTCTTACTTTTAAAATTTTTTCCATACATGTACTTACATACATATTTTATTACCCGCCGATTGATAACTTGGGTGACGTTATTACAATTTTCGTACGGATCTGTAAAAAAAAAAAAAAAAACACCCATGTTAATTGCTTAAATTAAATTGTTGCTTTCTACAGTCATGTAGTAATTTTTGATTATCTTTAACAAACAAACATACAAAAATTAAATCTTTTCTCTTCATAATTATACCTAAACCTACTTCGCTTTGTTGGGTTTATTGAATACAACGCGTTGGAAAAGTCGATTTTTATATGTAGGTATCTATATAAATACAGAACTGTCATTTAGCATTTGTACATTAAACTTTTTATATGTGGTAACAGTATATTAAATTAATATTTTTTTTGGACATTAAACACAGCGCCGTCTGGCCCCAAAGTAAGCAAAGCTTGTGTTATAGATACCAGACAACGGATACATTAACGGATTATAATACATATATATAACTTTTTTTTTGTAAATACATTCATATTATGCATAAATACACCCAGACACAAGACAAACATATATATTTTTTTTAAATCACATTAATGTTTGTCAAGTGCGGGCATCGAACCCACACCCTCGGCGCAGCAGTCGGTCGTTCACTAGCGACTCCGGAAGTCAGACTGTTCATCATTGGTCGACCAACAATGTAAAAATTATCTTTTGACGTGACAACGTCTTATAAATTGGTTTGCCGGGTGACACTTCAAGAAACTGCGTTACGCTCCGCTCACGTTATGCGCTCACAATGAGAGCGAGTGAGAGGCACGCGCCCGCCTAAGAGCGAGAGAGACAGACATAAAATCATTGTCACGTAAAACTTTCGCCCGTATACCGACTTTACAGGCAACCAGTTTTACTTTAAATACATGTTTAATTACCCCATTGCATTTTTTCTTTGTTTACTGTGACTGTTTAAACACTGTAGATTGCACGACTGTTATTAACGTTCTTGTATTATGGCTACACAATATTTCGCAAGCCTCTATTTGGAATCAGCGAGATACTATGCGGTGGTGTTGCCAGTACCCATAATTATCGCGGAATCGATTCTATGCGGCCGGTAATCAAGATATTTCTCTATTTTCTTTGCCCGTTTGTAGCTATGCTTGTGGAAATATAGAAATAATGGAGCGGCGATCAGGCTTCATACATAGGTTGTTCGAAATTTAAAAATAATTAGTGCTCAATGTTCATTTCACCTAATACGAAGCCATCAAAATAGCCGTTAAAAAGGTTCCTAGTCAGCCAATAGGTAAATAAAAATAAATAAAAGATATAAATGTTTACTTTTGTAATGTTTACAATATCGTTTTTGCTTAAAGCGGCCACTTTAAGCAAAAAATATATCGTAAACTCACTGACATATTCTGGACAGAGTGCGAGACGTTCTGAAAATAGCTTATGACTAGTTTAACAGTTTCTTTGAAGTACATTCAAAAAGCTTTGTAGGTAGAAAAATTCAAAAATTTTAAGAGGCGGCTCTGGTTAACCCCAATTGTGGGGCTAACATGGTTTTAAAACGATTACATAGACTAATGAATACATAAGTACAATACTTACGTAAATACTCATATAATGTAAAACGAAATATGTATTTTACTACTTTGCGTTTACTTAATAAGTACTTACGTCTGTCGTAACAATATTTGCTGCAAAAGCTCTGTTACGTTAAGAAATCCATTTGTATGCGTTTTAAGACAGACATATTGCAAATTCAAGCCAGGCAGGGTCATTAGGTATGTGGATTACCATAAAATATGAAAAAACTTAATAAAAATAAATTCAAAAATAGCTCTTTATACATGAGCAGGAATGTCATTATTTTTTCGCACACCCCGATTAAAAAGTATGTTCGCTGATTTAGTTCTTAATGTAAGAACCATTAATTAGCTAGACGAAAAGTAGTATGCCATCATAGGCCGTAAAAAAAGACAAAATTCTCAGAAAAATAACCTTGATTATTATTATGCCATTAAAGTATATAGGCCAATTCATACGACACACCATTGGCCATGGCAACACTGCTTTTAGATTTTGACGCCCATTTAAAAAAAAACCAAAAATATTACCTAAAGTTTCAAGTTCTGATTAGGCAACCGTGGTTTTACATAATTGTCACGGCGAATTCTTTTTTTGAATATTTCATCCTTTCAGAAATTATCAGTTTTTTTGCGGCTGCCACATGGACTATCACTTATCCGTGTCGCTGCGCGTAGGCCGTTCACCGCCAGCGATGGACAGACGCGGCCGGACCGAGATGGACGTGCATAAATAATCTCGCGTAATCAGTTTTTATCGGCGACCGCGACGCAGCATTTAGCGAACGTTGATCTGGCACTCGGTACCTATGTTATGTATTGTGCTCAGACAAATAAGTAATACTACTCCGATGGTTGCTTTACATACATTTCATTTGTTAAGCTTTTAACTAATAAGAAAAACTAAATAAAATAAATAAAAAAGAAGACTTTTTTTTGCTGAATTGAATTTGGCTTATATTTATCTAAATATTTTAAAAAGTTAAACTTTATAATTTTTTACTTGTGTATTATGTAAGATATCAATACGGGACAAGGAGTTTGTAGGTTACTTCGTACATTTAGTCACTTAGAAATGGTTTGCAAATAATGCTAGCCATATATCTGATCCGCCATCTTAAATTTTATAAAACTGATACAAAAATTGAATTCAGCACCCTCAAATACCCAGTTTAGGTAAGGTAGTTTTCATTAAAATAAAAAAACAATTAAAAAAACTGATGAAATAATTTAAAAGAAAAAAGTTTTTTTTGTAGATTAAAATCGTTAAAGGAGACAGAAACAGCAACGTCGTTTCATTTTAATTACTTCTCATCTCAAAGAGGAGCTTCGCTTGTGTACGAGATCCTTATTCTAGTGTCAAAAAACGTTATAGATTAAGTAAAAGCGAATAAAACGATACCTTTAGATTGATTTGCCATCCTTAAAAACCTCCTTACACCAAAGTTAAGCGAAATCTTTGATCTGTTGAGAATTTTGAGCGTTTTTCTCAAAACGGTACACGTTTGTGACGGACGAACCTGAATTTTAGGAAAAAATAAATATTTTATTATAGCACTAAACAAAATAGGAACGTATAGGCTGTTGTGTTTTATAAATACTAAAATATTTGCAAAATCTGAGAAATGAGGGCCGTATTTTTAAATATATTTAAAATAATTTTCAATATTTTACATTAAGGACATATGGGCTAATTAATATCCCGGAAAATTTAAAAGATCCTGCAGGAATAACTACAACGGTATTCCACGTGGATGAACTAAGTATAACTACAGCAAACTTTCTTACTATAATCGAGAAATTGCTGTAGAAATCCCACGCCGATAACTAAAATCAGCGCAGGCTGAGCCGTTGACAGAAGCTAGTACAAAATATTCACACTAATATTATAAATGCGAAAGTAACTTTGCTTCACGCTTAAACTGCTGCACCGTTTAAGATGAAATTTGGCATAGAGATAGTTTGAGTCTCGAGAAACGACATAGGCTAATTGAAAACGTCAAGAGTGAGTCGGTTTTTTTTTTCTATAATTGAGTAGTCATTGAAATCCTGCACCGAAAACCGAATTTAGGGCGGGTGGAACCGCGGACAAAAGCTAGTATAAATATTTTCCGCTATCATGTCAGTGCTGGGTTAAAATACGAGCTGTATTTGTAGAAACATTAAAGATATAATATACCTATATGTTTCCTCGGAAATGAGATAACGTCTGTAAACTCATAATAAAAGAAGAAAAACAGAGTAAAAAGTAGGTAATAGTTATAAATGACATTAGTGCGGTAAGTTGGTTATTACAAACGAGTAGACGAATGTAAGCCCGAGACGAAGTCAATAGCAACCATTGTCACGAGGTTTTTAAAACTTAAAGTAAACAAAGATTTCAAAAACGTCCCTTAATTAATAAATAGTTTTTATCTGGCGCGTCATTTAGGAATTTTTCTACGTTATCTGCAGTGAATACTTTAGATTTTTTGTTTGCTTAGCCATCTGACTGTCGTTTCAAAGATACGTGTAACTTTATGTAGGTACTTTGATAAATCTATGTCTATGTTGGTTTTAAGTATGCTTTTCAACATCAAATATATTGCCCATAATGAAGACGACTTATACTTCACACGTAATTCATTGTAATAAGCCATTAAAACATTTTCAGAGAATGATTGAGTATTTCTTCGAGTTTTCCATGATATGATGTCTACTTATTTAAATACCAACTATCTGTTCAGACCGATTAAACGATATAGTCAGTTTTAGCTGACTATATCATGAAATACGACCACGTCATTGAATGTAAGTTTTAAATTTACGCGTTTCATTACTAATTTGAAAATACCTTTTTCCCGACGTTTCGGCTGAGTTGCACTGTCCCTTACACTGACCGAAACGTCGGTTAAAAGGTATTTTGCCAAATAACGGCGCGTTTAATCCCGTTTTACTTTTATATCATGGAAAGGTCGGCCACATCATGAGGTGTTCTATTCTAAAATCTGGCTACGACATATACATTGTTCAAAAAATCAAAATAATGCACCATACAACGGAACGTGCGGTAAAATCGGTACTCTCACATAACTACCTTTTTATCGCACGCTCTGCAGTATAGCGCCGTGCGTATCCTTTACGGTTTTTTTTTAATTTCGATCGAACTATACACTTTTGATTCATACGTTTGACTCACTTTAATACTAAAAAAAAAACAGAGACGGAAGACGAAATTAGTTCTTTACGCCTCTTCTCCCGTTCAACATAATACATGTGAAATTAAAAAAGGTCAGTTTTGCTTCCAAAGTAGCAAGTTAACTAAATTTTTTATTGTTCAAATTTTACTTTTAATTTCCAAAAGTAACTTATCTGTATAAATTCTTATTTTCTATTAAAAACAGTCGAATGAAAACAGTTTATTTAATTAATAAATTCGTGCGGAATTGGTATTTACAAACTCGTGACTATGGTAAGTACATGTACATTCGTCTACTCGTTTGTAATAACCAACTTACCGCACTAATATCATAAATAAGTATTCTTTTTCACAATCTAAGTTTTCTTAATATTGTTACAGATACAATATCATTGAACTGCACAAGCGTCAGCGTTACAAACCTTCATGATATAAATGTAAGTGTAATTTTTTTACTCGACTGTTAAAGGAGAGTGATATTTACCGAACGAATGTATATAATATATGTATGTATGACTAATTCTTTGGCCCGCTCTGTAATCTAAACGGTTTGAATGATTTAAACTGAATAGTACCTAGGCGACTGAGTTTTGCTCATTATTTTTTTTAATGCATCTATAGAGGTAAACTTAAAAAGCAAAACCCTTTTTAAATACAAATGTTGATCCAAATCGTTAGAGCCGTTTTCGAGAAACGCATATAATATATATGTACAAGAATTGCTCGTTTTAATTCATAGGAAGAGGAGTCATTTTAAATTCGTCGAGTGACATAGTATAAATTTAAATATTATGATCATTACTACATGAATTATTACTTATTTCTCATCTTCTGTTTTCGCTTTTTAGTTGATATTTTTTTAATGATCTGTCTTGTTATTCCTAAGCTTTTATTTAACCTTATTATGTAAGTCCTTACATAAGGGTAACCAACACAAATAATACTATACTAAAGGTTTTCTTTAGATTATTTAACCTATAATTTTCTTTTATCATTAATTCTACTGCCCATTTAAAGCTTAATTTTGCCTTAACATTTATACTTGGAATTAAATCCAAAGCATTGTATTTCCGTATTCACTGATATCCATAAAATGACCACTATCCTAAACCATGTTTAGTAAAGCTAGGTTTTATCCCTCGTGATGCTATCGAAGCGCCATATATACTGTCACATCCCATAACGAGCAACATTGACGCAGTTTAATGGGCAAAAGTCACTATAACAAATGGTATTACGCAACTTTGCCTTGTTATAGAAATAATAATCGCTGCTCGATTCCTCGACACAACAGAAAATATCGCAATAGATAATGAGACGTTTATTACATTAATATCTTAACCGCATTCTGATCTCGATCATCTTATAGGTAAGAACGGGTTTACATCTGTTTGTGCCGTTCTAACTTTGCATTTAGTATGTGCCGACGAACGCGATGGGTGTATATTACAAGTATCGTGTCTAATTGTAATTATTGCAAGATAATAAACGTATAGAGTTCTGGGAATTGTAATTTGATTTTCGAAGAAATATAATATTTGCTCAAGAAATTGCAAAAAGGGTTGCGTAATTTCATTTGAAGTGTTTTGAATAAGATATGAAACCATTTATTTTATTTTGTAAATTTCTTAGCAAATAAAAAGAAAACAGGCGGCACAAATTCGTTAATCTGTTCATCGTAATCAACTGCTTATCGTGATGTTTGATCCCGCTATTCGTTATAGCTGGACACGTATCGAATAATAATTTAGTTAGTAGACCCGGTATAATTTAGTCGGACACATATAGAATGGGACGGGATAATTTAGGTGCACACGTATGGAATAGGACGGAACAATTTAGGTGGACACAAATAGAATGGGACGGGATAACTTAGGTGGACACGTATCGAATAGGACGGAATAATTTAGGTGGACACAAATAGAATGGGACGGGAAAATTTAGGTGGACAGGTATCAAATGGGACGGAATAATTCAGTCGGACACATATACAATGGGACGGGATAATTTAAGTGGACACATATATAATGGGACGGGATAATTTAGGTGGACACGTATCGAATGGGACAGAATAATTTAGTCGGACACATATAGAATGGGACGGGATAAGTTAGGTGAACACGTATCGAATGGGACGGATTAATCTAGGTGGACATATATTGAATGGAACGGTATAATTTAGGTGGACCCATATATACGATATGGGTACGGGATAGTTTAGCTGGACACATATGCTACGGGGCAGGGGGGGGGGGGGGGGAGTGCGTCCGGCGCGCCTCACTCTAAGCTTTATATCTGCATACATCTAGCAACTATATCAAGTATGGTGTTTTTTTCGTATAATTTGGGGATGAGGAATTCATTTCTGTAACTAAATTTCCACTCACTTATACAAAAAATACGAGAAATAAAAAAAAAATTTTGGAGCGGTGTGCAGCTTTTAGAATTTTTAAGTATATTTAGATGATTTCTGATAAGTTGTTATTCTTATGGTTGTAGATTACATTAATAAATTACTTGTGGACGTGATATATATTCAAATATAAATTAATTATTTAATTAAACATGTTGGGAAGACTTTTGGCCGGTAGAGTTATTATGATTGTGATAAAATTAACATAGATGTTCGACAAAAACTGCGGGTTAAAATAAGATATTTATTTTCCGCAATTGCCACTACATGCACATAGATTCGTGCATTTTAGGTTTTTTTAACGCGGTTGCATCTCCCTGCGCATTTTGTTTTGCAGCGGCAACGAATAAGCTCTAATCAAACAGTAGCCGCTGTAGGTAGGCTTGTCCATATGGGCTCCCAAAAACCATTTTGTTTAGACCAGCCCCAGTCAGCAGGGCATGGTAGCTGTTGCTGAGGGCTTATTATCTGTCCCCAAACATAGCCTCCTTGGTAAACTGCACGGAGAATATGTTTACGTAGCGCATCTTCCGTTGGAGGCAGACTCTCTAACTGGAGATATCTTTTTGTAAAAAGTACTTTCCTAAAAATGAGTAAATAAGTGCATTTACACTCGAACTTGTACCTGATCTGAAATCAGTAACAAAATGCATAATGTTAAAATAATGTCTAGGGACCATTCACACCTCGTAATTCAAATCTGTTCAGGCTTAATATTTTAGACTCTTACTTGTTATACAAGAAAACAACAAATTATTCCAATATTGGCAACGCCTGCTCAATATTGCCTTGTTAGCCGTATTTATTTAACGGAGGGACCGTTACAGCAGGATATGCGCTCCAAGCTTTAAATACGCTTTTTTCCCCTTTCCACACAAAAAAGAAACAGTATCGCAACCTGAAAAGGTGCGGAAGAATGGCAAGACTTCTGTCCTTTCTTGTCCTGTAAAATAAATTATATATCCTATGCTTTACAAATAAAATTATATATTTAAAGAAAGTTTGCAGCACGTGGACAATTGCCCAGATGACCTAAAGAAGCTGCAATAGCATGGCACGAGAGGAACTGGTGATTATTTCCTGTACCAATATGTACACCATCGCTCGCACTCTAATTATACGAAAAAAACACCAAACTTGATATAATTGCTAGATGTATGCAGATATAAAGCTTACAGTGAGGCGCGCCGGACGTACTTTCCCCCCTCCCCCTGCCCACCTGCTGGTGCTGGTGCTCGTGGCAACCGGGCTAAATAAGTTCAGATCACCCCCAGGAACACCTGTCCCAAGCGGTTTGCTTTGTCTCAAAAACGCAAGGTGGTGGACGTTTAGATCTCCTACTATAACTGGACGCATATCGGATGGAACGTAATATTTTAGCGGGTAACACGATGAATGGGACATAATAATCCAGGCTTGCTTAATTAATAATGCGTGTTTGAACTTTGTCAGAAATTAAATCCTCAAAATAACTTAAATTCGAACTGAGGCTAAGAATTTAAATTACAGTACGTTTTCAAAGACAGTTTTTTCAAAAGTGCTCTGTTTACCAAATATTATGCTCAAATTCCTGACGAAGTTCAAACACGCTTTTAATTAAGCAAGCCTGGATTATGCGGCTCAGTAGCTGACTTCTGTTTTACAAGAAAACGTAAAGATCACCGGTGTACGGACACAAGGGAACAGTTGCACGACACGGGTCCGGTGTAAAATGTCACCGAGACGGTTCTATGTAAATGTCGAGATGGGCAGAGTCGTGACGACGACGCGGCGATGACTTCTAAACAACTGTTATACACAGATTTTTATCTTGTTTATGTAATTTTAGTATTTATGAAAGTACACTTCATTGGTTATTTATCCGCCTCCATGTCGTAGCTTAGCGTAATAAAATATACTTAGTACTAGACCCCGCAGACTAAGAAATTTTCTCATGACAAAATGTACGGAGTATCCGTACGGCGCGGGCGGCGTGTTTCTCGTAATGTGCGCTCGGCCTAAAATTTTTTTTAATTGTTTAGTGTAACCGAAATAGTCAATTCCTCAGTTCTATTTATAAGTGGGATACATAGATTTTGTGGAGATAAGACTGATTTTAGAATACTTGTCATCTTATATCTAATATGTCATCATAACATTTTATAATAATATGTCAAATAAGATATTAACCTGCTATCCAGTAGCGGGCCGGATATTAAAATGAGGTCCGATACCTCCTCTTGGTGTCCTCTTAAAGTAAACACTGCACTTGCAGCACTTTTAGCAGCATAGGGCAATTTGCCAAAAGATAAGCTAAAGTATGCTAACATCCACAACGTGTGTCTTGTAGCCAGTAGTGGGCGGCTCCTGTAGCCGGTGTATAACGGTGCTGTTCCCACGCTTGGCAGGAACATGGTGCATAGTACATGGTGCATGGTGCATGTAGATCGCGGGTACCCGATCACAGCTACCATGTGTACCGTATGGTCTGTAAAGTCACGAGTTTGTATTCGGTAGCTGAGTTTTGATTGTTTGATACCTGTCTTGCAGTAAATTTTTACATTTAATTGTTACATTGGTCCATTCGTTTGATCGCACAACTTAGTGGGTATTATTTTTATTGCGTTAACTTAGAAGCTTAATTTTTTTAAAGCCTTAAGGGACCGTAGATCTTAGTATTTGATAATAATTTCAACTTGATCTTGACGAGTTCCTGAGAAAAAGGGTCTTGACAGACAGACTGACAACAAAGTGATCCTATAAGGATTCCTTTCTCCTTTTGAGGTACGGAACTCTTAAAGTGACAGAATAAAATAATCACTTCAGATAAGACAGTAGCACTCAAAATAAGACTTTTAAATTCTAGATAAAATTTAAGCCTTAAGGTTTACTTTAATTTTTTTAATTTAATTACTGAACTGAATTCGGCGGTTAATATGAGTGACACCTTTTTTTAAAATTTGAGAATCGATGCAAAGAAGGTGGAATTATATTGCTGTGACATATATGGATGGACGGTTGGACGAATGAGACAAAACGATAAGGGTTTTGTTTTTACGATTTGGCTACCCACCCCTTAAAAGAACGGTAATTCAAACAACGAAGTTTTAGGTAAATATACCTACATAAAGAATTTGTCCTTCTAACCTCCTACAGAAAGTTAAAATGCTATGAATTTTGATGTCAAGTCTTAACGTTACTCATATTAAGATAATTTTGTTTGATATTTTCTTAGTTCGATATCCGGGTTCACGGATTTCCACAGCTATCAGCCCTATACATCTGTATATTTCATCTATTCGAAGCTGTGAGTCAAGATGTCAAGTCTGCAGAGATACTAACTTGTCCAGACTGAAATTCTATTTCTGCGATTTGCGTCAACTTTCACCCTGTCATGCCATCTTCCGACTTCCTCGTATTTAATGGAACAGAAGATTTAATATATTTTGTTATTCATGCACTTGCTATAAGGCTTTTATACCACTGACTGATGTTGTTAAGCGATGCTTTTCATAATATAAAAAAAAATCAAATCTATATATACAGTATACACAAAATTACACCGTCATTATAGTAAAGTACCGACACTTTGATCAAAAAAACTACTTTCAGTTAAGGCTGCTGTCTCGTGTTTTCGACATTTAATTTTAGTGGTTTTAGTTTTTAACAATTACTAATAAAAGATTTTAAATGTATTTTCTTGTTATCACATTACAGAACACTTTTAAATTACTGTGTTTAAATATGGTTTACTATTAATTGCAGTTTAGTAGAAAATAACAAGTTTTATTTTGATGAAAACAACGAAAAAAAGGAACAAGTAACGCATCTTAATTGACAAAATAAAAGCTTTTCTACGAAAACCACTGACATCACATTTAAATTAAACCTTTTAAGGTAAATGCGATCTTAACCAAAATATAAATATGGTTAACATTTCTCTGTAGTAAATGTTTTAAAAGTTAGATTATTACCCCTTGTGACGAAATTTTTATCACATATCGGACCCATTCTGACAAAAATAAAAAACGTTCAGTCTCTTTAAAAAATATGAAAATTATAAAGCATAAGTGAACTGAGTTGTTGACTTTCCTTTATGTTTAATATTCTTTATAGAACTTTCACAAAAAAAATTATTGATCTGCCATTAGTCGGCCGTATTACAAAAAAAAAAATTTATTCGGACGTAATTTACGAAACAAAACACAAACAAAAATTCTACTGTGTTACTAATTCACGATAAAGCAACTGTGTTATTAAAAGTATATAAACAGTTAAAAACGATATTCAAAGTTAAGCAACGTCTGGCTTTGGCAGTACTTGGGTGGGTGACCGCTTAGCGGCACACTTTTTTTTCTGTGTTTGTAAATTACGTAAATGGTGGTAGGTACGGAACCTATTGCATTGCATGAGTCCAACTCGCACTTAGCCAGTTTTTTTTTAACACGCAGCAAATATGGCAATCGTCTACTGCCAGCAGAATAGCTAATTAGATTTCTCAAAAAAACAGCAAGGGACAGCAAATGCAATCGCAAACCCAAAAAAATCATGCTCAAAATGTATTACGTTAATGTCAATTCAGCTTCCTGACGCTGTCGTTACGAAGGGGCGTGGGTTCGCTCCCCGCACTGGACATTTTATTTTGTGTTCGTCTATATAACTTATGAGCACATTACAAGTAGAAGGACAATACAAGTCAACAATACTTGTCTATAGGTATATAGATTAATTATTATGCTCGCGTAACATATACAATAGGAAACCCCGGCTCCCAATATATAGTTTTTTTTTTCTGACTGACTATGCAGTTGGCTGTTGCAGCCATTACTGCTTCACCGAGCTGAATTTTACTGCATTACTGCAGAAAAAAAAAACTATATATTGGGTGCCGGGGTTTCCTATTTTATATGTTCAATTCAAATTCAAAAAAAAATAATTTGAATTTGAATTAAACATATAAAATAGGAAACCCCGGCTCCCAATATATAGTTTTTTTTTTTCTGACTGACTATGCAGTTGGCTGTGGCAGCCAATACTGCTTCACCGAGCTTTTTGGGGCGAGACTCTGAAGGAGCCTCAGCCCATATAGCGCCCAACGCTTAAGGGCTCCCCGCGGGGGAGTCTCGAACCTGAAGGTGAGTCAACGCCAGGAGGGGAGTTCCACGTTACGCGAGTGCGTTTGCGATTGAGTGGGGGCGAGACGCGCCCCGGCACTCTTTGATACCTCGTGTATCCTTGCGGGCGCCGACGAACCCGCGGACGTCGGCGTCGTGTTAGGGGGGAGGCCCTATTAGGGGAGGTCGTAGAGACTAATCTCGCTATCCGGACAGCGAGAATATCATCTGGGGCCGTTAGTACGTGCCGAGGCCGCCTAACGACGGTTTTACAACCGTGCCGAGGTTGGTCGGGGAGACGAACCCAATACAGGTAAATATCTTGTGGTTAAGAAACTATTTCCGAATTTTACAATAAATTTGAAATTATTGTGAATGAACTTCATATTTTTTTTTATAACTAAAGAACTCGAAAACTTCGTCCACAATTTACAATCAAAGTGTATAACCATTTGTATCCGTTGTCTAGTATCCTTAGTATAAGCCGTGCTTAGTTTGGTTCCAGATATCGGTGTTTTTAATGTCCAGGAATATTAATACATTTATTAGCATCCGAACGCAACTTCGTCTTCGTATCTTACGAAACTCTTAATTTTTAATAAAGGTTAGCCTTTAACCATCTGAAAAAAGATAGCTTTCTAACAGTTAAAGCGTTTAGAGTATGTATAGAAAATTGCCAAAAATATAATTAAAGGCGTGGTTTCGTGACCAGGGGGCTGGGAGTTATATTGTGTTTGTATGGTAATAATCTACCGCTTCGGGTGTAGCACAACCTTTACAAAAGCTTGTCAAGATAGCATTTCAGGCCCAGTCTGCTAGGTCTGACGTCACGCGCCTGTCCGTACATTATCGTCATGATAGGAGTATGTATGTATGTATAATACAGTAAAGTACATTTCAAATGTCAACAATCATTTATTTGCAAAGCGGAGTTCTTTTTCTTGTCCTGTCTCTGTATTGTAGCAGCTCTTGAATATTTTGTAAAACTCTTATTTTTTTTTAACAGACTACGATTTTGTTTTTCTAATAATATGAATTTGTCGAATTTTAGGGTTATGTTGTCAAAGTTCTAAACGAGTTATCGATCGAAAAGTCTAAAGAAAACTAATAAAAAAAACTATAATACGTACACATAGACTGAAGTTACTTTGAAAATTATATGACTTACTATAGAGTCAAATACTTGCCGAGGTATTGCCGATCCAGTTTTTACCACAAAATATCTCAAAAGAAACCTCGTACTTCAAATCGCTGCCTTCTCAAATTCCAAATTTATTTAATTAACCTTAAATCTTTGTTAAATACTTCTTAACGTGCTAACGATCTCCATGTTCTTTTTCTGCATTACACACAATAATAATAAAAATTCACGGTTCGTTCTGTTATGAACAAAAAACTGATAGCGTGGCTCTTATCGCGACTATGAATATAAATAAACCGCGATTGCGGTCCAAGTAGGCAGACTTCTATGAACATGATATGAAAGACAAGCAATGAATCATTGATTAAAATTCGTTTCACTCGGTAAGATCTGAATTCCAAATAAAGTCGGTATTGAGACTTATCAAACACGAATTGTCTTTTTTCATAACTTCCGAAAGTTTTTTTTTTTTTATAAGTTTTCTTGAAATATGTTATCAACCGGTAAGTACAATTACCGCATCTCCAAATAACATACTCCACTTATTTATTTATTCGACGTTTTCCTTTTTTGATGTTATAGTGAGTGGCAGACAGGCAGAATACATAGTAAACTTTTCTTTTAGTAGCTATATGATATTTGCAACAATTAAGGATGATTTTACCTTGGTTAATAACTATAACAATTTATGTAGGTGGTGAAAATATAGGTACTCTGCTACTGTTGTAGTGATTATGTAGCCTAATGTTGACAAAGCCACTTATTTGTATGTAAGCATGTATGTTTATCGATGAGTTCCTAGGGTTCCGTAGCCAACTTTTAACAGGGGGGAAAATATATATTTTTTCGCGCAACCCATTATTTAGGACACAGACTATATAATACTATGTTTGGGGTATCATTGTATAGGGCTTCAAAATTGAATTTGAGTTTCTTAAGAAACTTTTTTTTTAACATTTTGAGTCCTACTTTTTAACCGCGTGATCTGAAAAAACCACGAAGTTTGTAACACTAGTGGTTTAACCTGTGCTGTGCCTTGATAAATCAGTCAGTCACACAGTCAGGACAAGTCTGTAAATATGTAATAGATAGATAAATGAAACATTATATAAAAAACTATATTTTATTTAAATTTTGTATATAAAATGTCTATCAGCTATGTATGGGCAAACGTGTCCCATCTAATTTGCATCCTTCGTTACCGACACGTAGGTACCTATCTACAGCTACATGACTATAAACCTGGTCTAGGGCCATAAACACGGTGACAACATTGCACTCCTTTCACCATAAATTCTACAAAACGCAATCAACTAACGCCCTTATGTCCTCTTTCACTAGGCCTATGATGGTATCGGCTGATAATTTAAATTAGCTAATCACTAGTGCTCGCAACTACGCGTATATCACTGCGATGGCAAGTGATAAGTGAAAATATAGAATCGAGATGTAAATGATAAGTGAAAATGTCGAAGGGACAATTTCCTAGTTCCATGATTCACTGGACCCTAGCACGCGAAACTGTAGATCTGATGTAAAAAGTGATAGTGGAGGCTTGAAGCGTTGGGACCATAAAAAGCAAAGCAAGATAGTAGAGGACATGTTTTTATTAGTTGTAGGATGTAAAGGCCCCGCCACTTGAAGTTATAAATTTTGTAAACACACACAACCGCAAAATCCAACCTTTGGATTAAATAAAATAAACAACAACAACACAAACGAACTGAGACGCATTCGAAACTCGAATGACAGCATTGACAGCATCAGCATAAACCTACTTCAAAATGCCGGACCAAATGTATATGTCGTGGCTAGATCTTAGAATTGATTACTTCATGATGTGTCCAACCATTTCATAAAATTGTGGTATTTCATGATCTAGGTAGCTAGTATCAACTGAGCATATCGGTTAAACGTCAACGTTTGATGATATGTCAATCCTCATTTGGCCGTATCTTTAAAGGAGGGTTCCCACAATAAAACAAAAAATGTATTGCTCTTGTAAAAGATTAGCTTAAAAATGGACGTAAAACTTATAACACACCCGTGTTTCTTTGATCGCCGAATTTTTGCTACCCAGCTAAACTATATAAACTTTTCGCTTGATACAGACTAATGTTTTGCCGCCATGATGCATCAGAAGAACTAAGCGACATACACGCCTCTACCGGTGGATAATGTAACTATTTTACGATATGATTTACTAATGTTTGACCATAACATGAAGTAGTCATGCAGTTAGCTGTTCATATCGTTAAACGTGGAGTAGTCATTGATCTGGCTTATGCGGGGTGGTGGGTATTATTCTATATCTGAAGTATTACTATTTTATGAAATGGTAGGTATTAATGTTTTTGACTGATATTGTTGGTCAATACCAATATACATTTTGTAAAAAAACCATTAAATTGACTTCAAATATTCACTAAAAAAAATTACACCGCCTACAAAAACCACTAAAAAGTAAAAAATCTTTATGGAACATTGAGTAGTGTAGAGACACACCCAAAGCCGATTTTTTTTTCTATTTTGTAGGTTGTTATTTTTAAACTACTTAATACAATATGTTTTATTTATCATGTAATTAATAGAACTACATTTTCTAAGTTTAAAAATAAAAAGAACCGCATCCAAATCGGTTCACCCGTTTAGAAGCTACAATTTACTTAAAGTCAATAAACTACAATTTACAAGTATCTGCAGTTTCGGAAGTTGGTCGTAGTAAGAAAATTCTATCGATCACAATGATACGCTGAATACAAATCAACTAGATTCTAGTTACTAGGATATAAACCGTATAAAATACGGTCAGTATTTTCTTAGATCAAAACCATGGGATTCGTATTTAGCATAATACCACTGTATACACGCAGTATGGGCACTTTCCGCCGCTCGTTTAATTATTTTTTGCCCACGGCGACCCCTTAAGTTTAAACCTGTGCCTTACCTGAATGTACATTTTTCTGCTCGTTTTTAAATGGATACCACTGTCCTTTTGCAAGATTTAGACTGGGGAAAAAATAACATGGCTTTCTGCATTCTTTTACTAGTAAGTTACTGTATTTGTAATAAGATATCTGTTAAAACATCGCTTTAAAAAAAAAACCTTCAAACCTCTCGTTTTTCTATTTTCAACTGACTTCAAAAAAGGAGGTGGTTCTAAATTCGACTGGGTTTGATGATTCTTTTTTTATTTGAAAGCTGGTGCTTCCTATGTGGTCCCATTTTAATTTATCCATGAGAAAACCATATAAGTCTCAAAAAATTTATGTTGATGATTGTATAAAATTTTGTTACGAGTACGGATGTTTTTAGTGTACGTCTTTTAATTCGTCACTCAAAAGTAAAGAATAATACTTTTTAACAAAAAACACATTTTTTTAATTCATAACTCCTTTTCAACTAGTAGCGAGAACATAATTTACTTCATAAAATTTAAAAAGCTAAAAAATTATTGTAATAGATTATTTATATCTTATGTGATGTAATTGTCATTAATTATTTTCCACTTTTTACGCTTAGGTGTTCGCATATCTATAATATATTTTTGCCACGGAAAAATGAACTTTATTTGAGACCAACATTGTCGACTTCAGCTTAACGCCCATCAAGCAAATGTATATGCATTTTGGGGGCCCTTTTAAAGAACACTTGCGCTTATATGGTCGTCATTAGTTTTTATAGTGTTAGTTCCAATGTGTCAAGTGGTTTTAATGTGAAGTGGCAAAGGTGCTGTGTGATGTGTTGTGAAACCTTACCCAAAATTTCAACCCCACTCCAAAAAGCGAAAGTGTTAAAAGAGTTGAGGACTACACTATGGGGTTCTTGAAGAAAAAAGTTTTAAGATTTTTCAAGGGTCGGCAACGCGCGAGTGATGCTCCAGGCGTTGCAAGCTTTCATAAGCTGCGGTGGCCGCTTACCATCAGGCGGACCGCAAGCTTGTTTGCTACCCTAGTCGTATAATAAAAAAAAATTTGCACGCCAAGTGATTCTAATCAAAATGGTCTGATGACGCTGGCACCTGAAGTTGCCACCTACACAATTTAACCGTACCCATACCACAGCCTATAGTTGAATTCCATACTCCGTTATTAACTTACACGCCTATACACTTATAAAAATCGGCCAAGTGCGAGTCGGACTCGCGCACGAAGGGTTCCGTATCATTATCTATAAAATCTTAATAATTGTTTTATTTTTAGAATGTTATTATTTTATTTTTCTATAGTTATGCATCGTTCATTTTCTCATATTTTATACCTATTTTACAGATTTACTTACCTACTTCATATAAGTAACTAAATTTAACTTTTCCAAGTACATTTTATAACTTGGTCGACTATTACTCGTTAGCCTGTAAAGTGTACTTACCCGTGATAGTTTTCCTTTTAAATTCATTAAATGCACTACTAAACTACTAAATCAAAAAAATGATCTTTGCAAACCGCCAATGTTGTTGGAATTCCTATCCATCGAAACCAAAAATTACGTCCCCACTTCACGTGTAGGGGAGGTACCCAAAAAAAATTTTTTTCAATGATTTGTTTCTACCACTTTGTCGGCTTGATCAATGTGTATATCTATACCAAACTGCAGCTTTCTCGTATAAGTAGTTTTTGAACTAAGCCGCGGACAGACGGACGGTCGGACATGACGAAACTATAAGGGTTCCTTGTTATCTACGGAACCCTAAAAAGCATTAAGTTAATGAATCTAAATAATGAATTCATATAAAACGGCTCTTTCATATCCATGAGTATCTCTTAAAATATCCATTAATTCTATCTGTCTCATTTTCAACTAAATAAGTTGCTTCATTAACTGCACTTAAAATGTATTGATGATAAACGAGTTGTCTTTTGTATGGCAGTTGTCACTTTCAGCTGATAAGGCGACTGCTGTGTAGGGTATTGTAAAATTTTAAAGGGTATAAAGCCTACCTAGCGCCGCCATCAGATAGTTTTCATTTTCTCTTCGAAAAAAGCGAATTACAAAAATCTAAATTAGTAGCTGGACCCCTAGGAATCCACAAGAGACTATAGACTCGACAGGGGACTACGTTGCCGTGACAAAAAATTGGGGGTAAGCCATGAAAAGCAGATAGTTTTCGATAGTGAAGTACTAAAAAGTTGGCTTGACTCATCAATGTAGGGAGATAATATTTTAAGAAGCTCAGCGACTGTTATACATGTAAAAACATGCATATTCCATATGTAGACATAGAGCAAATTTCCACAGTTAGATCCAATTTTCAAATTATTTATCGAGTTTTGGTAATATGGTAGAAATGTAGCTGCGGAGGGATCCTCCGGAACAAGCAAAATTTTTAAAGTGGTCTCTGTGAGAAAAAACTCTGTGAACCTCTAATCTAAATGTTAAAAATATAAAACTTGTCAGTGGCTTTTTGTTAAAAACAGCTCTAAGTTTTGTATCAAGCAATATTATAATGAAATTGTAGCTAAATTATATGTACCGTTTCAAAAATAAATCAAAATTTGGAAAAAATTAGAGGTTACTTTGTAATTTTTTACTATCGAGAAAATTTGATAGCACCGTGTTTTTGCTACTAGTGGACCTTGAAATTATAATGTAGTAGATATTATTTTTGATTTGATTTACTCTCTCAAAATTTAATTCTGCCATGAGCGATTTCCCTTTTTGCTCTCTCTTAAAGCGCAATTGCTCTTATTGCAATGCAAAGTTATTAAAGACATACGTTTTTGGTAGAGGTTGTTTTTCTTAGTGTTCGTCGCTGCTTTTAGGGATATGTGTTTTGGGTCTTAATTTTTGATTTTGGTTAGCATTTTATTCGATCTCATATATAAATAAGTTATCAAAAATTTTTTAAATTAATAAAAATTCATGAAAACTGGAGTTAGCCGTACTAGCACGTCTTAATGGCTACCCGTCATACAATGACCAGAAAAAAAGTAAAAGAAAAACCATAAGAAACCAATTCTTAGAATTAATCGGTATAATCCACAACATGTGATATCCAAGAAAGCATATTGGAACTTGCTTCGAAGCGAGCCATTAAGATAGACCTAACATATACGATAGCTAACTATGTGATTAATTTTACACTTCTATAAGTTACTCGAATGAAAACTCCTTTACATATAGAAAAGCCCAGTAGATTGCTAGAAATTAGTTCTCAAGATGGTCTCAAGATGACTGGCTTTCTTCGAGTCTTCATAATTATCATAGTGCATACACGATAGAGATCATATAATTCTATGTCGCAACCGGTTGAAATCAGCGGCTCGATTCCGTTTTTAAATTACAGCAACAATTCTCGTTTGAAATCCATAGAAATAAGATGTACATTGCGCATTTGAAATGACGTTTGAAATTCATCGATTGTCGCGAAACCGCAATGTATATCTTATTTCTTTCAAAAAAGGTTAGAAATCTTTTACGGAATCGACCCGCTGGATTTACTATTTGTTTTTATCGAATGTAAGTGAGATAATTCTAAACATCGATATATCCGTTCCATACTGTTTCATATCAATATGCCATAAATACTCGTGTAACATAATATTTGAACTTAATGTTAACTTATACATAGAACATCTAAGTGACGTAGTTATACATTTGTTTTGCAAAATAATTTCAGAGTGGTCAGGAACTACACAACTTAATTAGAAAAGTTAGATATTAGGATTTGATTTTTCTTTATCTTCTCAATAATTCATTTATTTGGTTATCGAAGTTGTTTTTTTTTTTGTTTTTTTTTTTTTATACCACTAAGGTGGCAAACAAGCCTACGGCCCGCTTGATGGTAAGCGGTCACCGTAGCCTATGGACGCTTGCAACACCAAGGGCATCACTCGCGCGTTGCCGACCCTTCAGGAATCTAATAACTTCTTTTTTGAAGAACCCCATACTGTAGTCCTTAGAGAAAACCTTGGCAGGGAGCTCATTCCGCAACCTAAGCGTTCGCGGGAGGAAGTTTCTCTGAAACTGCACTGTATGCGACCATTTCGGTTTCAAAGTGTGAGAATGAATTCCCTGCCGATGGCGAGCGGTGCGATGGTAGAAAGTAGCCGTGTGCATCATTTCGAACTATTCCTCAGAACACAACCCATTGTACAAGCGGTAGAACACACACTTGTTACATTAAGACTTACATTTTGTAAAAGAATATTACTTAAAACTAAATGCACAACCATTTATAGACAAAAACACCTCTCAATTAATTAATTAATGGCATTTTTTTCGATTCTTATGTTAATTGAAATACGTGATGGAAGTTGTTTATTCTTAACCTGTGTCTGACCGAAGATTAAGCCAAAGGTGGAATTAAAATATTTAATGTAAATAACTAAACGGTATGAGCGCATTATTTCTCCATTTTAAAGTTAATTATATATGTAGTTATATGTTAATTAGTCGATGCAGCCGATGCAAGCTGTGCCCGCGTCATTTCATTAAAATACTATTTCTTTGTATCTTGAAATACTATTAATAAATACTATTTCGTTTACTCGTACGTGCTTCTACGGCTATTCATTATGCCAAATTTCATCTCTAAATTAATCACACCGGCTAAATAGATTTGGATTAAATTCAGTACACAGATTAACCATATTCCAGATTAACTTTATATCTCGATCAAGATTCCCCACGGGAAAAAAGTAATTCACGGGCAAACCAAACTATTTATAGAATACAAAAAAAACGGAAGTGAAATTAAAACCGGCATCACCCATTTTGGGAAACCACAACTTGCCAAGAAAAATTTGTTCTTCTCTTTGTGCTTAATTTTTAGCTTATATAGCTCTATTGAAACCAAACTATTAATAATATAAATTTAATTCGTAATGAGGGAAGATATTTAAGACCAGACTAAAAAAATCATATACTTTCGTCGTACACTAAGCTTTACATTATCGTCTCTGATTTGACTATCAATAGGAGTAAGTAATGTAAGACTTAGAATTATATAACTCAAACACTATTTATTATTATGAATCATAAGGGGTGACGGTATCTAAGAACAAAATAAAAAAATAAAATAAACGTTGTCCTATTCTGTTGTCATCATGTTACATAGTAATTCGAATACCAATAGGAATAAGTAATGTAAAGCTAAGAATTATGAAACTTAAACACTATTATTAGTTTAAAAGTCATAATTTTGACGACCAGAAATGTCTTTTTCTTGAGTCGTATTCCATATTGTATGTTACTAAACGATATCGCCACCAAATCGACTGTCGTAAATCCAAGTAGGTCCATTGTTGCATTACAGGACTTATATGGGAGCGACAAAAATAAATCACGAACAAAACCATATCGGCACAATCGTAGACTATCTCAGATCCAACGGCGGGTACATCGCGATACGGAAATATTACGCTATTGAATTAGCATTACCGCTGTTTGCCATATTGTTCGAGGCTAAAGCATGTCACATAACTCAGCCGTACAACATTTTATTTAATTTTTGTCGTGAATTCCGATCCGAAAGTCGCATGGAACTATGTCCATGGAATCATGTGTGATCTCGAGTTGAAAAGGAGTAGATGTATAATCTTTACATCTCCATTCGCTTCTGCATTCATTGACACCAGCATAACCTTGTCCATTGACTTCTATTCAATTTATTTGTTGTTTGTTTCAGGTAGCTCTTAACAACCTGAATGTTCTTTACGTCCAAAGCTCCACCAATTGAATGTAAGTGACCCAATGTTTATAATGCACTTATTTTAGCTTTTATCTGTCATAATTATACGATCGGCGATTGAATGAAAGTAATATTACATTATGTTCAAATTGATAAACTTGTTGACTCGAAAATATAACGAAATAAAACAAATACAAAGATAACATATCTGTTATAAACAATATTAGAATTTTTAGTTAAACAAGATGAAAATCGAATCAAAAACCCAAATCAAAAGTTGTCAGACATCAATACAAAATCAGTATTGACTCCAATGATAAATTCGTCGACGCTCCTGACAAATAAGACCATTATTCAATTACGAAAACCTCAGCCTCTGAATGATTGTCACTTGACCGGACCTCACTCCGGGAATCGAATCAAACGTTAACCTCAATAATGATATCGGTAGATCTGTAGCGGCGGGTGAACGGTCGGATGCAGGATATATTGAATAATAATTGGTGCACACGAGCCTGGACCGGCGGGCGTCACGAGAGAGATGGTATCTGCGAGCGTGCCGCATCCATCAGGCCAGACCCTATCTGCGGCGGTATCGCCAGCAACGATAACCATTGTCTTACCGGCGATTAAATCGGCAAAATTTGTGCTCGCCTCCGATTCTAACGTTTGTCTTTCGCCGCAAATGACCCGAATAATTTCCAGCCTAAACGGAGCTAACTCCGAGTTTTGCCAAGTCATCCTTATGCCATGGGAACTTTTTGTTATATATTAATCTAGCCAACTGGAAATTTTCATATTTGGAATTTCTGCATGGAAAAGACTGTAATGGGCATTTAAAAGCAGAACTGGTTGTGACCCCAGCCACTTAATAGCATTAGCATCATTGTCTGGCAGACATTAATAAGTCAGCGGACAGTTCTATTGGGCGCGCTCCATAATGGGCTGGCCCGTGTTCTGGCTCGGTGTCACGAATTTGTACCCTAATGGCCTTCGGGGAAGTTACGGGCACGGCAAACCGTGTTCCCGGATATCGAAACGGTTACGCGCTTCATGCCCCTTCCACAGACAATGCCCACCCGCAATATACACCACTTTATTGCACTTAATTTCAAAACGTATTTTAATGAATAGATAGGTAATATAACACTGCAACTGAAAATCATATCGCAAAAGAACCCGTAGAGGAACAAAGCAGAGGTATTTGTGTGAAGTTTCATAAATAACATTTCTTTATTTGATAAATGAATGTATACAGCCAGTTAAGGACTTTGCTAAATCGGAGCATTAATTTGATCGAGCAGCTGTAAATCCGATTAACCATTAAAGCCCCGACGCACGCGCCTTCCCGTCAATTAAGTCCAATTAGACGAGTCCGTCGCTCTGATACTATGATCCGCCCACAGATCAACTACCGACTTCTGAATCTCCGATTTGTCGATGCATGTGCAATCATCTTAACGAACGCAATATACAAATAAATATCTGCAGAAAACTTCCTTAGTACGATAAGACCTATGCTTGGAAATGAAGTTATTAAAATATAACAACGACTAATTATACGAAAGCAAAGTGTAGTGTTTGCGATCGGTTATTATGACACTACCCGTCGCGATAACAGAAGCTCGTATATTACTTAATTATTGGCCGCTATAAACGCTATCGGACAGTATTTCAAACATAATAAGCATTATCAAAACAATAACAACTGGCACAAGACGGCAGCTCTCGGCACCAGAGATGTACTCGTGTCTCACTCAACTGTGCCAAGTGATAGATAACCCTGTGTGGACGTTCTCTTTTCATTCTCAGTACAATTTCGTTTGCGACTTAGACTAGTGATGTTTGTTTTATTATCTACTTAATTTTTTTGTGTGGATTTGAACTCAGTTTCTAGTTAAAAACGAAATGAACTAAGTATTTTTTTATGTGTTAAATGTAATGGTGATTTACAAGTGGAGTGTTTTTAACGACATTGTTGTAAAAAACGGCATTGTATTGTAGCATATTTATGAGATTAGGTTCCATTAGGAAAATTTTAAGTAAGTAATTACTCATTTTAACTACAGATAACTACAAAAAGTTACTGTAAAAAGGTTTTTTTATCACAACTATACAAAAAGAGCTGGTTGGTTGCTCGTTAACACTTTAATCCCTAGGGACGTAAAGTGATTTCAATTCAAAATGTTCCAATCACCAAAGAGATCTATGAAGAACATTGTATCAACAAGCTGTATAATAAAACTGGCTGGACGCGCGCGGATCGGATAAAAAAAAGTATTCCGCCTTTGTGATTGTTTACCCAAATTCGTATTTATGATGATACTTGTATAAAAAAAATTGTGCGTTTTCCTCAAGTAGTGATAGTGAAATTAATAAATGTACTATTCTTATTTATGAGTTACCCTTGCCTCTTTCTCATAGAGGGTGATAAAAAGAGAGTGTATCACTCGGTCGCAAAATTATTTTACCTCGTGCTCCGTCCTTGTAACTCCTCACTGCGCTTCGGATTCTACCTTAGAATCCCTTGCTGTGCTCTGGATTCTACTCTACAATCCTTCGCTCCACTCTAGATTCAAAAAAAGCGCCCTCGTCGTAAAAATATTATTTTGATCCCTTGTGAATCTTTGTGATACAATCTAGTATTGTTTATTTTAATGGATAACTCATGTTAGTTATATGAGTAACGTTGCTGGTATCCTTCTGAACAGATGGTTTTCAGAAATGGCTCTCAGTTGGTAGAGATATCAACTGTTTTTACGACAATTTAAAATATTGACTTGAGTCATAATGATTGATTATGCAGATAATTTTTTACCGAAATATTAAACATTTATTTCTAAAAAAGAGCATCAATAATTTATTACCGAAATATTAAACATTTATTTCTAAAAAAGAGCATCAATAATTTAAAATTTCTCGTGATTAATGATAAACCTTATGATTTATTTAATGGCATGGCGCAAAGGAGAGGCCTGTATCTGCAGTGGTATGTATGCACATACGTGGACAACAACAGTTTGTAGTATTTGTATTACCCACGAACGGAGACGGTGAGGGCGAAAATTTGTTTGTGTGTATGTATTTCAATTACCATTTTTTTAGAGAAACTACTAGACCGATTTAGACCCCAAGTAGCATAACAAGCTATATTTGAGTTCGTTTTTATTCTAGTAGCTGTATATTAAGTCTTTACTTTAAGCTTTATTTAATTCTATAAAGACTGTATAAGCGCTTATACAGACCATATAAGTGCAAAAAGGGCCACAACAGCTTTTAATAGTTAGTGGGGCTATATAAATGTTGTAAAAGCAATGGAAAAGCTGCTTAACAGCTGTACTAGGGCTTTTATTCGATGTACAAAGAAACCATTGCACGACAAAGATTATTCTATAAGTATTTTGTAAAGAAGTGTTTTAAATAGATTTTCGAAGACAATTATAAAAGAATAAACTATAAAAAACTATTTTATATGGCTATTATAATAATATTAGTTTGGACTTGGTACAGATAGTGTCAAATGGTAAATTCAAAGTGCAAATTATACGCGCCACCAAAATAATCAGTTAACATAAAGAAATAATTATATTTAATCAACCACTGTGAAATTTCTTAGTCATAATCCCAAGCCGAATACCTAGGTCTGTGGTTTTTCCAAAATCTTGTCAAACGTTCTATTAACTAGAAATCTTTTTAAAACCATTTGTATGAAAAACTAGAATCCTGCATAACTTTTAAACTATAAAATTTGATAGGAAACTGGCACACTGCAGACCTAGATATTTATTAGAAGTACATGTCTTCAAAATTTCGTGGTTTTTGATCAGCAAGTGTCAAAAATAAGTAAGAAAGTCGTTTGTATGAAGCCAGCCGCGAAGTGCCCCTTAATGCGGTAAGGGTTTTAATTTAAGGTGAGAATTAAAAATTATATCTAAAATAGTATATAAGAGAGCACAGTGATTATTTTAGGGTTCCGTACCCAAAGGGTAATTAGCAGAACCCTATTACTAAGACTCCGCTGTCCGTCCGTCTGTCACTAGGTTGTATCTCATGAACGGTGATAGTTAGACAGTTGAAATATTCACGGAAGATGTATTTCTGTTGCCGATATAACAAAGAATACTAAAAAACAGAATAAAATAAATATTTAAGGGAGATCTTATAAAACAAACGTGATTTTTTTGCTCGATTTTGCTCGATATTAATAACGGCAACAGGTAGACGCTTCAAATATTCACAGAATATTTAGTTTTATAGTCACTTTAAAAATAAATAATTAAATTAAAATAAAACAAATATTTAAGGGGGGCTCCCATACAACAAACGTGATTTTTTGCCGTTTTTATAGATATAGTAATGGTACGGAACCCTTCGTGCGCGAGTCCGACTCGCACTTGGACGATTTTTCAAGCTGATAATAATATGATACGTCTTCAGGTATTGACAAAAAATATGATTTTATACTTTCCAAAATGACGACAATTTGCTAAATAGCCTAAATGGTATTAAGAGGGTATAATAGTCTGCAGTCAGCTACTTACTGCACTAAGTTTTTGATTCTTTTATGCAGATATTGACTTCTAATTAAAGCCTAAAAAAGCCTTAAGTATTTAGGACAAACTAGATAGTCCTGGGCTAAACTAGCATATCCTAACACGCTTAGGATGTACCGGTTTGGCCTTAGACAAACTAGTTTGGCCTGAAATCGGGTTTGGCCGGTAACATATATATCAAACTATTTAAGTCAACCTTAAACAAATTTGAAAACTTCAAACTAGAAGGAAGACTTTTAATTTTTGCTAACCCAGAGGTTGTAAACGTCTTACAGTTTGCTTCTTGGATATCCAAGAATAGAAAATAATTCAGTAACGTTTTATTAAACTTTTGAAACTCAATTTTGGTTCTTTGACGTTAAAAAAGACTGTTACTTTTTGTCGTCGGATTTTAGACTAATTAGTACTAAATAAATTAATAATCAACTTGTATATTGAAACATAACACGATATAGTATAATGTATATTACAATGAAATATATCAAGTGCAGTTTTTTTTTTTGGGATTTCGAACCGTGGTCCTTGGGGTAAGTTGTTCAGACGACCTCCCCGAATAGGTCCTCCCTCCAAACACGACGCTGAAGTCCCCGGGTTCGTCGGCGCCCTCAAGGATACACGAGGTATCAAAGAGTGCCGGGGCGCTTCTCGCCCCCACTCAATCGCAACAGCACCCGCGTAACGGGGAACTCCCCTGCTGGCGGTGACTCAACTTCGGGTTCGAGACTCACGCCGGTCGAAGGGACGCCCCCGAGAGCGGCAACCCAAGCCGAGGCTTGAGCCCTTGAGCGTTGGGCGCTATACGGGCTGAGGCTCCTTCAGAGACTCGCCCAAATAAAGTCCGGTGAAGCAGTAATGGCTGCATCAGCCAACTGCAATGTCAGTTCAGAAAAAAAAAAAATATAAAAGGAGCAGAATTTGTTTCCTGTACCATTATTTCACACTTCGTATACGGTTCGCTACATGAATTAACTGAAAAATGTTGAGGGCAAAATATTGGCGATTCCCTGTTTCTGCAATAATAGTAAAAAGCTTTTTTACTGGTCTATCAATGTTCTTAACAGTGATAAACTGAATAGGCCACCACAAACCGACTAATAGGTCGGTCTGCCAACCTACATGTGAAAAAACCAAAACACGAATTTTATATTTCTGATAAACCGGACTACTAAAGCACTGGGTTAAACTTCATTTAAAAACTGCAATCCCTGCTGTTTCAGTAGGACTTACATAGCTATATACAGATACATAACTAAATATAATATAGTGTTTACTAACATAGAATAAGCAAATGACATACAAAATATTATGGACATGACTTGCAACTCTCTGAAATAAAGTCTTAATTTAATTGAAAAAATAATAAACTTTTTCCAAAAAACAAAATATTTTCAAGAGAGATCTAGGGAAATCAAATATTAGGTACTGACAACACTGTTCAGTTTATGAATTTTACCTATATTGCCAGCCCGCCGGTATTTTCGTATTGTACAATCCTGAAGTCTGCACGTGCCAGTAAAACAACAGTAATTATCTTGTGCCTAATGTATTTCGGCAATTTCGTCATTTTTGTCATAATTGCTCTTTTGCCGACTTATTTGTGCAACTTCAGCCTTGAAATATGATTTGTGGTCTTCGACCTATATCCGGATAGTATGCGTTTTAATGGCTTGCACTTACAGAAACTTTTTATCATTAGCATTTATTTGAACGAACCTGAAATACGATAATTACCTAACTAAGTATTGACATCACTATGTGTTGGAGTACTTTTCAAGCACCGAAATCAAGTGCGAGGTCCGTACTTAATAGGACTCTTAAAAGTAATTAAAATTAAAAAAAAAAAAACTGTTTTTTACTTATTTCGTAGGTTTTCCTGTAATCTATAGGTATGGAACTATTTTCTAATTATTTTGCAAAAGTTTAGGCTCAGTAATTTAAAAATGAAACGGGATTAAACGCGCCGGTATTTAGCAAAATACCTTTTTCCCGACATTTCGGCTAGGTTACACCAGCCTTGGTCACGGGACTCACGGGTAGACTGGCGGTGCTATTGAAATAAAATAGCATAGCATAAGAAGTCCAATCGTAAGAATGGATAGATAACTGTCGCCTGCATGGAATCCAGTCATAGGGAAATACAGCTCTCGAGTTTTATTAACGAACGTACCCGAGGACACCGGTAGTATTGTGTGCAGTGATTATGACAAATATAAAGACGAAGTGAGATTAGTTCAAGAGGGGGCCTAGGCTCCACTCGAAGCCGAAGACGCCGCGCATAGCCAGTCTACCCAAAGACTACAATATATATACCTGAAATAGACCTGATAGAAAACGAATGATGTGATCTTCAGTATGTTTCTTTTTGTTTAGAGTGCATTTGAGTATCCCAAAATAATAAAAAGTGCCTATCATATTTACCTACTTCATCACCCATCACCCACTGTAGTACCTATCTATTTTATTTAAACAAAATTATTGTTAATTAAGACTTCTGACCATCTGTCAAGCGTTTGGTTACGATTTTTCAACTTTCAATCGTTATGTGTTTTACTTAACTATAGACATTGTTTTTAAAATTATTTTCAAATGAAATTACTCGAATGTAAGATGAACAGCGGAAAAACACAGACTAGCATCAATAGTAAGTGACAGTTCTGGATCAATGATATGTTTCGACAACATACATCTACCCACCACCTCTCATTTACGCCGATTACCCACCTATTTGAAGTTTTTAAATTAGGTTTATTAAATTCTTTACTAATTTAATTCATTTATCACTTTCATCAGAGTGTGCTGCTTATAGACGGACACTTTAAAATTATCTATTCGTTTCGTTTTTAAAATTGCCTCCTTTTTTTAAAATATTATCCCGCCCTAGCTTCACTAGTGACACCATGTCCAGAAAAGCTTGTACAATAAAGATGTACTTAATAATTTGTTAAATTCTACTAATTCTACCATTATTAACAACATTTTATGATGGTAGCACAGAAAAATTACAATTTTTTGTAGACTTCGATAGATTGCGCTAGTTTATTAGGAATCCTTAACTCGAAAGTCAACATATCACGGATAGGTGGCATTAGTTAACATAGACCAGGTGTACTATATTAAGATACCTAGGCATGAGTCTAACCGTGATCAAGGCTGGTGTAACCCAGCCGAAACGTCGGGAAAGAGGTATTTTGCCAAATAACGACGCGATTAATCCCGTTTCATTTTTAAATTAGTAATGGAACGCGAAAATTTAAGAAGTTATATTTAGGCTCAGTTGTTGTGGAGATAAGGCCAGTTAATTTTTATTTATTTTCTTAAATAACTTAAAATTTTAAAAAAAGTATATCATTATTGTATATCAGCTTAAAATTATGATATATACATATATAAATATAGTTATATACTTATATATTTTGGATCCTCACAAGCCCCTTTATTTGATATGTCACACGGTACAGTTTACAAAACTTTTTTTTTTGTAATTTATTCCCCAAATGTGACCCCCATATTCAAAATTCATTTATTTACGTTTCACGTCCGTGTTTGGGTTACAGAAACCCAAATGTGTCCCAAATTTTAACTTAATCAGTTCAGTAGATTCTGAGCAAATTGGCTGTGACAGACAGACACACGAGTGAAAAACGGAGGAGCTCAGAAAAATGTGCCACTAGGTGGTCACCCATTCAAGTAGTGACCACGCCCGACGTTGATTAACTTCGCATAACGTTTGAAATAGACGAGTGTTACTGGCCTACGCACAAGCCCCTGTAAGTGTGAAGTAAGGTTGCCAGGTCGATAAAAAGAAAACTCAAACTCGGGATAATATTTAGCCAGTCATTTTGTCCTAAAAGCAGGAGTAGCTATTTTAAACAGAAAAATCAATTGCGTAAATTGGTTTTTTGCAAGATAAACCTGTACTTAAATTAAAAGAAAAAAAAATAGTAAACTGCCTTATAATGTTATCATAACTCATTCATTTGCTTTTATTAGTTTGAAATGGTCTTTAGTTGTACATTTTCTAATAAAAAATCCGGCCGACCCGGACTTGTGCTAACATATTTGAATTGTCTAGCACCTAATATAATAAAGTTGATGATGTCTAGTAGAACTGCAATATCTAATTACGGAATCACGCATGTATCATTTAGTCACGCACTTAATTATAATTGCTTTAGATACTTTATTTCTTATCTGACATTTAATTAATTAAAGCGTGCATTCGGTCTTCATTATATCGATCATATCATTGTAGAGGCAATAATCCTTGAATTTAAAAATAGTTAGGTACAAATCAAAATCGAAATCAAAACATAATTGTTATTACATTTCTTATCCGTCCATGTGGTGTCACTTCACCACAAGCACTGGCTACACCACAATTTTGATGGTGTTTGCGATGTGATGAACGTGTGTCGTACAGATTAGAGGCATATTTTCACTTCAGTCACATCCTGGCCACTCCATACAAAAAGCGCGTGATTCGAGGCTACCATCTATCTGTTTACAACCAAGTAACTCTGCCAAGATACGGACAGCGGGTTCACGTAGTAATAAGCAGCAGAGACAACTTGCTAATGTTTGAACTAATGCTTCTTTTCGTCATTGCGTCTCACTAGGTAGGCCTCAATAGGCCTGGAAAGGAATCCAGGACCACAATAAGGATTTTAATGGTAGGTAAATCTTTCTATTGTGGCCCCTAAGTCCTCTCCAGGTTGGGAGACGTGTCTGTTATCACCTAGTGAGGGGTTCGGATTTGCTTATAATAAGTGCTTTATTAATGCAAACAAAAAGAATAAGGATCTGTTGATTAAATACCTTTTCAAAATAACGTATTCAAACAAAAATTACGTTATACATCATTAATATACATAAAAAAAAAAATAGGATTCATTGATTAGATACCTCAAAAACTTATTAAATAATACATCTTAGTCAAATTGGTTGAAAATCTTAAAAGAAACTAAACTACCTTTAATACATTGATCTTTTTAAATTATTTTATTATATTTCCCTTGAATTATTTCTGTTAATCTCTCAACAAACATTTATATAGATGTAAACAACATACATTTGGTTTTTTTTAAACAAATTGACTTCATTATTACAAACAAATAATTTAGCTAAGTAACCGACTTTACAGTATCCAGATTTTTGGGGTAGTTTCAGTCTATCGTCGGCGGTCTGTGTAATCTCGGTAGTTAATCATTCCGAACCGGTGGTAATTCTTTAAAATTTATAATTGAACTTACGATTCAAAAGTGCTGTTTAAAAGTCTATTTGAATAAATAAAATTGAGTTTAAGTAAATATTTTTTCGTAAAATTCCTTGCAAAACTCCTGTTGTTTTCCTCTTGTGGCAAACCCTTACAATAGGGTCAATTTTTTCCACTTTAAGTGCGCTTACACTAATATTATGCACTTATGCTTATAATAATGCAAGACAAATTCACAAGGATGGAGTGATTTGGTCATACTTTATTAAACTTCTCATTATATTAACAAATTTGGCATTTGGAATACAGTTATTTATAACCGGTTGTCCTAGACTTGAACTGTTAAAGTGTGTCCAAAACCTTTTTCCATTTCATCGCAAAACATTACTCATGCTTAACTTCGCTTATCGTTTTCGACAGGTGCGTACGACTAGGCCACAAGTTCCGAATATGATAAAAACCTATTCAAAAAAGTACAAATGGCGATCTTATTAGGCTATGAAGAGTTCTTTCCCAGATAACCTTTGTGTTAAATGAAAAATGTGGTGCATTTAGTGCTATTACTTTGCTTCAATGTATAAATGTGGTAATATACCTACAACTTAGTCGTCATTACGGATGCGACCGACGGCAGCTCAATGTTAAATGAATAAAGGTGTATAGAAAACAGTGTAGTGTCAGTCGAGTGACCTTTCGTCATTCCGAATACATTACTTGTCTGAACAATTGAGCAACCGCTTTGATGTGCTTACTTCGTTTTTAGGGTTCTGTACCTCCAAAGGAAACGGAAATATGTCATGTACTTCACTACTCACGTATGATATAGGTCCTTAAGTACATTATGCTGCCCACACAATTTGCATATTAATGATAATATGATGAAACACTATATTTTCTTGGGTATTTTTTTTACTTCTCTGTACCATCTCATTTTTGCGTGAAAATGATTTTATGGGTGAGGATGCATCGTCTTGTACCCAAATGGAATGCAGAAATCGGTGGCCCATTTTTTTTTTGTATGGATTTTTTGAAAAAAAAAACTTTTTTGTATGGTTTGTTTGTAGGGCTGCGCTCGCTTTGCTCGGGTAAAAAGAACATTACCAAATCTAACCTAGCACTAGTCTTTCAGTATAGACTTTTTTTTTTTTTCAAACACTATTCTTTTCCGCCGACTTTTTTATTTCATTTGTGTATAAGAGGGTGCTACTCTATCAATTGAATTTTTTTTACTCAAAAATAACTTTGTGCTGAGAAGTCAATAATTTACCTTCTCTTGTGTGGTTTGATATGAAATAAGTCGATGAACAATTGTTACTTACATATTTTTTTTTGTTTTTACGATGCTTGGTTCATAATTTATTGTTAACAATATCCATCCGAAACTTAACCTTCTCCTCATCTCATCCCCAAAGTTAATGTTAATTATTCAAAAAAAATCATGAAGGTTTAGTTTTATGTATATTTTACAGGAAATAGCAGTTAACATCTGCGAAAAACTGATGTGAATTTTCGTTTCTACTTTTTCTCTTAAAAAAACTTGATAAAACTCACCAAATCAAAGTAAGAATTTGCTTTTTGCTAAAATCTCCAAAATATACTGTAGCCCTTATAGTAAGGAATTCTCATTACCCAAGTCTGCCCAGTACTTAGTCAAGTCACTACTGTACTGTAACTATAGTTTCGTTTGCTTCTTCGTCGTATATTTTTTCTGAACTTTGGTTCCACGTTTTTTTGCTTGGGAAATAAAAAGTTTTACATCTTCTAAGAATAACAACGAAGCTATAAAATCATCGATTCGATACACGGGCGTGACGATACGGCTCGTTTGAATACCGTATCTAGGCTTTATTTGTAAGGAACTTTCTGTATAGGTTTTCTGTGTTAAAGTAAACAATTCGATTCATAAAGAGTAATGGCGAGTTTCTATGTAACTTCGGGTAACAGTCCATCGTAGGGCACGTTAAACCGTCCGACCATCCAAGCTTTTGTCATATGACAGCCTTCGTTAAGCCAAGTCAGGGGCCTTATGGGTTTCTTAAAAGCTCTAGTAGACAAAGTCTACAAACTTGCATTAGGCCAGTGCGGTGGACTATGGTCTAATCCTGCTTTCTGTAAGAAGAGGCCTCTGCCCCAGTAGTGGAGACAGGCTGAGGTAACAACAACAAACGAACTTCAGACTTTTGTTCCGACAGGCAGTTAATGTTTTGTTGTTGTTGTGTGTGTAGAGCGAGCATGGTGGTGGTGCTGAACGGCGTGCTGGCGGAGGAGTGTCCGTCGTCGGTGCGTGCGCTGGTGTCGGCGCACCCCGGGTACCGCGAGGCGGCCGCGCAGTTGCTGTCGGCTGCGCCTCGCGTGGTGCCGCCGCCCGGCCTGCTCTACGTCGCGCAGCGCGAGCTGGCCGCCGTCGTGCCGCACGACAGTCAGTGCAGCGTTTTTGTTACCATACTATACACACATACACACACAATGCTCCATTTAATACTTTTTCAGGTTATTAGGCCACCTGGCTGGCGACCCACGCCGCTGTTATTCGCTCTGCTACTTCAGCTTGCTTATTATGTGGGCTGTGGCAGTGACTCTGGTCATCTGTTCTTTCATTTCTGATCATATCCTTCAAGGAAACTCCGAATATAGACATACATACTACTTGATTGATACCAAAAACGTTATACCCCATACAAGTCTGACACACCACCTTCTGTGAATGTTCTTAATTTTTAAGGGCAGGTACTTATAATTATAGCCAGGAACGTTTGTATTTTTGTCACTGTAGATGTATACCAATAGAATAGGCGTTGGGATTGTTTTGAAACTTTTACCCCCTAACTTAATTTAGTCGATAATTTTATTTTTTTTATATACCACTAACGTGGCAAACAAGCTTGCGGCCCGCCTGATAGTAAGCGGTTATCGCAGCCTATGGACCTTGCAACACCTGGGGCGTCAATAGCGCGTTCCCGACCCTTCAAAAATCTAATAACTTTTCCTTGAAGAACCCTGTGTGTGTTCTACCGCTTGTACAATGGTATGTGTTCTAAGGAATTGTTCGAAATGATGCCCACGGCTACTTTCTACCATCATCGCACCGCTAGCCATCGGCAGGGAATTCATTCTCACACTTTAGAACCGAAATGGTCGCGTACATTGCGGTTTCAGAGAAATTCCTCCCGCGAACGCTTGGGTTGTGGAATGAGCTCCCTGCCAAGGTTTTCTCTAAAGACTACAGTATGGGGTTTGTGGCAAACAAGCATACGGTCCGCACGATTAAAGCTTTCGCGGATCGAAGTTTCTTTGTAATAAATGAAGAAAATATAAATGAAACAATCAATCAAAAAGACAAAAAATTGGCCAACTGCGAGTCCGACTCGCGCACGAAGGGTTCCGTCTATACAAAGGAGCAAAAAAAATCACGTTGATTGAACGGGAGCCCCCCTTAAATATTTATTTTATTCGGTTTTTTAGTACTTGTTGTTACAGCAGCAACAGAAATACATCTTCTGTGAAAATTTCAACTGTCTAACTATCACGGTTCATGAGATACAGCCTGGGACAGCGGATACTTAGTAATAGGGTCCCGTTTTTTAGTAAAAACTTACGTAAATTAAGATAAAATTTACGCACTCGTAAGTATAGGTGGTCCTAAATTCATGACACCAAGAGAGCAGTGTGTGTGTGGGCTATTATATGATATTTCTTATGAAGCTGTAACTGAGCACAGAAATTATCATATATAAGATTATGTCCAGTCATCAAAACTGATTCCATATCTTTATGTTTCTATGAATAGGTCAATTTACTGTTTAGAAACGATTTTATATCTTGGTTTTTAGATTTTTTTCAAGTTTACGCATATATCTTGCGTGTGAAGTTGTGTTATTATTGTAAGTTTATGCATTAGATTAACATAAATATAGAGATAAAACATATCGCTATAATTACAATTTGTTTTCATTAAAGTAGTAGGTAGTAATTAAAATTCTTGTCCTTTTTAAAGCGTTAGGAAGAGGAGATAGTATAAATTAGTTATAGGCTATCGAGTATGATAACTATTTATGTAGGTACCGATTTTATTCTTTTTGTTTAAAATATTTAACAAACATAAGCAATTTTTATACCTTTTCAGAGAACGTCAACATCATTGGTTCAGATGACGCAACATCATGCATTATAGTCGTACTACGGCATTCAGGTAAACAGCTTATATAAAGCCTATTTTTTCTTACTACTTTTTTGTACATAAAATTCTAACCTTATCTACGATATTTCTTCTATGTATCTTCACGGTTTGAAGCCCCAAGCTCCAGATGGGGAAAACCAGTTGCTGAATGCACTCCTACATTATAATGTAGAAAACAGCCTCTATTCATCGACCAGTTTAGTTCTGACTGCCTAACAGGTGGTGAGTCTATTGCCGCTACAGTACATTTTATATTACTGTCTTTTCCAGTTTTTGACAGACTATTAGAAGTAAGTCATTAATATTCGACAGAGGGATTCAATTACTTAACTTTAATTAAGTATAAAAGAAGTACCTACCAACCTACCAATCCACAACGATTTTTGTCAGAACGTAGCCCCCTGTTAAAGAAAAGCACCCCCGTCCCTTGTATTCCGTCGATTGTAACTCATTTCATATATTTTGCCCTAAGACATTTAAGGATTCCCTAGTGTCACCCCGTCTGTCTCGACCTAAGAAAGTGTCGTTATGTACCTGTGCGCTATCACCCCGTCCTTACTCAAATTACTAGCCTTCGACGCTCACTACCCCGGCTGCTTAATTGGGGATCATGAGTGTTGACACCCTCAACTCATACTCGTGTCATACTCGTGAACGGGTGCCGCCTGTGGAGGCTGCTCTTGCAAACTTCTTTGTATTCTTAGTATTTAGTTTTACTTTTTTTTTTGTTTCTCAATACTGTAAGACATTGATTATTTCTTAGTGATGAATAGGTACATAAACTGTCTTTTTTTTATATTTTGCAATTAGATACTTTTTTATGTTGTGCTTGTGCATTTTATGTTTTTTATGTTTGTAATGGAAAGTGTCCTTCTATGATAGGAAGGGGATTTTCCAATATTTTAACTGGACGCTGTAAGAGAAAGGGAGAAAAGAAATGCCCTTGCTTAGTTTCTTGCCGGTTCTTCTCAGTACAAGGTCTCCCGCACTATAGACTTACGAACCGATGGCGTAGTGACATTCATAAGTGCTCAATTATTGTAGCCTAAATTAAATAAATGATTTTGATTTTGAACGTTCCCGCATTAGCCAATACCATTTTGTCATTCTATATAGTTAATTTAATTTGCAGGATCGGGTGCGGTAGCATTGGCGCACTTGGACGGATCAGGCACTGCAGAAGCGGCGGCGACGATGGTGACGCGCGTGCAGCAGCTCGCCGTCGGGTACCCTGAGGGTCGCTTTGAGCTACAGCTTGTCGGCGGCTTCACCGACCCGCACCGCTTCTCTGACGAACTCTTCGCTAACATCATGCGTAAGTATTGTCAAGGGTTACTTCTGGCTAAGCCAAGCAAGCAGTCAAACAGAATAGATACAGAAGAGCGAGCTAAGTAATTTTAAATACTTATCGTTTCGTCATTGCGTGGAATTCACAACCTAGGACCGAAACTTAAACCGCGACGCGACATCGCATCTTCAAAATTAGCAACCTTAGTCGTGACTTGCATCGCACATTTTCGACATACTATATGAGTAATTAGTTTAGAACAAGACGCTTTGCAAATTGAAATCGCGTCGCGATTCTGAGTTCCCACCCCTACTGCCCTTTGTGACTACGTCCGAAATTCCTCAACCTCGCGTGTATGCGATGTATGCGTGTGGGGTAAGAGTTTAGCATGGGCATGGGTCGCACATGCAAAAATCAGAACCAGGTCTGAAAAGAAAGAAAGAGTCTTTACAAATACTAGAGTTCAAAAGACTTTTTGCCTCAGTCAGTATTACTCAGACCGGCTACTCCCATTAAAAGTCTTTTCAACCTGGTATTGGGAGTGTTGTGCACGTAGGTAATGAAATGAGATGTTTCCTATTTTAGGACTGTCAGTTGCTGGAAAAATATTGGAGATTTTACTAATATAACTTCTGTACTGCAAGAACAGGTTTTTTTTTATTAATTTTGATTAAAAATTAAAAAAACAGGGAAGCGAAGGAATTTTAAAAAAAAGCATCAATTGCACATAAAATAAATAATGATAAATAACAACGTTACATAATAAAGTTGAAACATTTTTCGCTCTAATTTTATGACACAAAAACACATATAATATTTCTTTAATTTTTTTAGCTACAGAAGGTTAAGCATGGACTAGGTGTCGGTACTTACATTAAACGTTTTGTACTGTATCGTTGTATTTTACACTTACATTATAAGTTACATTTATATCACTAATATAAATTATACACTTAACAACTAAGCTATACAAACAAGCTTGCTGTCCGCCTGATGGTAAGCGATCACCGCAGCCTATGGACGCTTGCAACACCTGGAGCATCACCCGCGCGTCGCCGAACCTTCAAAAATCTAATCATAAAAGGACATAATTTCGAACAATTCCTCACAACACATCCCATTATAAGTGGTAGAACACACACAGGGAGGCAAAGTTACTCGTCAGACTTCAGACAGATTCGATACGGCTGAGGAGTTTGGGATCGTCGTTGAGGCCAAGCTGGTATCCGGGTGCACCCGCCTAGAGATGGCAGTAGTACTCCGTATGGGGCCGGGCTTGTGACTTGTAAAGCAGCAACCTTAGCCCCGAGGTTCACCTTTGCTCCGAGGTTCACCTTTGCTCTGTTGAGTACTCCAAGTTTTTTGGACGCCAACTTCACCTTGTTGTTTTGCAAATGATCTTGGAACTGAACATCGCTGAAGATGTCAAGACCAAGGATCCCAATGCACTTGGAGATGGTGAGAGGTGTGTTCTAGAATTTAGGAACTTCAGTGAATGGGGCGGTTTTCTTAGCTGTGATGGCGCAAACTTGTGTTTTCGTAGGGTTGAATCGGACCAAGTTTTCCTGTTCCTAGTAAGAGACCTTAAGCAAAGTGGTCTCGAGTTTAGATACAAGTACTTCGCGCTTTTCCTCCCCAGCGAAACGAGGGATGCTTGCACGACCGGTGTGATAAGCGTCTCCAGTACTTTCATTTGCATTGCAATATATGTTGTTGATGGACAACATGCCATTGATATGCAATAGAAACAGTGTAGGAGACACACCCATGTCTGAGCGCGCTTAGTGTGCAATATATTTGTGTTCCTATTCATTTTGTGCCATGCTTAATGCACTTAATCTTCGTGGTCCTATATTTTTGAAATTTTGAAGACACACTGTGAGATCGTTAACTTTGAAAGTAATTTATGGTTTAAATAACGTTATTGCCGCATTAATGTCTATTATAGAGGTGAGGAATTTCGCGCTTGCGTTACTCTGGTAGGTCGTAGTTAGGACATTGATTGATTGTAATATGTTTACAGCTCCAATAAAAACACTTTATGGTTCGTTTATTCACACAATGGATTGTGTATATTCTATATATTTTGTTAGTAAAGTGTATACTGCTTTTACATTATTTTATCCAACGTTTAAAATGTTTACGAAGAGCAAACATGCTTTCATATTTCTAGGTTAAGGATAGAGCAGTAAAGTCCTGAGATTGTTCAACTGTAGATAGAAAAGGAACCGTTCACTTAATTTTTAGTCACTTATGTCATTGGGTTTCATGTTTTCATAATGTAATTTTAATAATAACTAGATTACAACTTACAAGTTATTTTGAGGGTTTTTAAAATATTTTTTTTCTTTTAATTTATTTACGCTTTTTATTAGTTCCTATGGCCACCTTCTGTTATCATCATCAGACCTTGAATATAACGTAGGGGTGCATAGTAATCACCAAGGCCATTCCAAAGAGTTCAAACACGATGGGGTTATCTTGTTGCGTTCATTAATCCTATGCTATCAACACCTTTATATTATTTATTCTATATGTATGTCTACACGCTTTTTATCCCTAGAAGAAGTACCATTGGCTGAATGGAAGATCCACAATGCGGGAAACAACCTGTTTTTAAAACCTCTTAAGTCCTACATGTTACGGCTTCTTATGTTTATCGATTAAACTGGCCTTAGGACGTAAATACATATGTTTCATAGGACGTAAATATATATATGTCCCATACGACGTAAATATATAAGTTTCGTAGGACGTAAATATACATATATGTATGTCCCATATGACGTAAATATATATTTAAAAACCTTAAGTAACATTGTTGACACTACTACTACTACACTAATTTTGAATTATAAATATATGTTCTGAATTAACTAAAGTGTCATTTCATTTATTTTAATACCAACAGTTTAGGTTTGTTGCCTTGAACATTTGTTGTAGCGCTGAACTCTAAACTACGTAAACCTGTATAATAGAGTCCAGTGTTCCTTCGCTTACTTGAAGATCAGTAAAAGGAACTGAATATGCATTATCTGTACAGTATAAGCATGTTTATAAGTATAAGTAACAAGTGGAAAAATAAAAGACTCTGTTTGCCAGTTCTCCATAAACTCTAAGATGTAAAGTAACTCGGGGTTGGGAAAACTACCCTAAACAAAATAGTATATGATGAACCTATCTAGATAACCTGTAGAATTCTCTCTATTACAGTATCGTTTCACCGTCTATCAGTGGAGATCGATTTGACCCTTGCGTGCTGCTGCGAGCTGAACTCGACACTGAGCGCCGGCGCACCCGCACCCCTCGTCACGGGGGTCGGAGTGGACGTGCGCGCCGGGGACCTCTTTCCGGCCACGTTCCCGGACAAGGGCCCCGAACAGCCTTTGCGAGGGGCCCGCAATATAACAGGCGGCGTACATTCCGCACAGGTAAGTTACCTTATTCCCTGTACATATACTCCTTAATAAGTTTAGAGTCGTTTAGCGAGCTTTGGAGATACCTATAATAGTTGTTGTGTTCGTGATACAATACAAAATGAAGGAAGCTGAAATAGCTAACAAGCTAAAGTGGCAAATGGTAGGCCCTTATGCTCGCCAAACCGATAATCGATTGGGAAGAAAGTTTCTCGAAGGCAAAAGAAAACCGGCTATTGTGGAGACATGGGGCCCTAGTCCTACAGTGGACTCCAAATTCAAATTAATTTGTACGAAAAATAGATAGTACTTTTGGCACTATTCATTTATTATACAGAATTGTTTACTTTACGTCACATCACTAAGGCGATAGGTGCTACCTCCTCAGTTTAATAAGATTTAGTATTGTTTTTACCCAAAAATGCAAATGTTTTGCTATCTGTGAAGAATTCAGGAACGCAAACCCCGGTCGGAAGTTTGACTTTTCCACGTGAAAGGAGTTGTGGACGACTGCTTTTATTATTATGAAATATTCGTGAACATAATTGACAAACAATAACAAATGACAAGAACCTTTGCGATCCAAACCGGTAGCAGAATTAGTCTAATTCTTTTTAAAATCACAGCATTTTTAATTATATTATCTGTATGATTGTAAGCGTTTTAATGGCTAAAATACCCATTACTTTGCTACCCAAAATAAACACAGGATGAGACGTCATCAAATTCTACGCACGTGATGTCGCGGGGTATGTCAGAGCTAGTATCTTATAACATAAAATTAAACCAGTAACGCTTTGTTGTGCGTAGGTATTAGATATCTACGACAATGCGGTGGGCATGCTGCGGATCGGGCCGTTTAACTACGACCCTTTGCGCGGAGTCGACCTTTGGCTCGCGCAGACCGACGACTTCATCCTGCAGCACCTCAGCACTACGCCTGCGCACGAACCCTCACACTTTGTTCACCAGGTCGGTATCACACCTTAGACACTTCATACAAAATCGCGTTACTCGTAACTACCATCACTACCAAAAGAATGTGTGTATACGCGCAAATGTGTGCGTGTACTATACGAGCGGCATAATACGCGTGCGTTCAGAATGGAATATGACCTTTTGGAACTGAGAGATCCACGGACTCCCGGCAGGCGTAGCTTTGGGAACTGTCGTCATATTTTGATTGATAGATATAAGTGATTGTACACGTACACAGATTGTGGTATAACCTCCCTGCTAAGGTTTTCTCTAAGGACTAAAATATAGGGTTCCTCAATAAAGAAGTTATTAGATTTTTTAAGGTTCGCAATTCGCGAGTGATGCAAAGTGTTGCAAGCTTCTATAGGCCGCGGTGACCGCATGCCATCAGGCTGGCTGTTAGCTTGTATGCCACCTTAGTACTATAAAAAAATTACTCGCTAAATATTTTTGATAACTCCATTTCGCTGTCTAGAACTGCTCTTTTTTTATTTACTTTGACAAGTTTCCGGCACTTTCTGAACGCGTGCGATTTATAACTGAGTCATAATAGAGGGAAAGTGAGGTGCTATTACCTATAAGTATACTGTGCCTCCACCACAGTATACTTATATAGTTTACTACATAACAGATAAATCACTCCCTTTTAATTTTTCTAGAACTACTGCTTAATAAGTCCGGCGTTGCATGCGAAAATGTATCTAAGTATTCGATCATAAAGTTATTATTGCTTCGTAGCTATGCGCGGTAGTTACTACGTTAAGAGTGCGAACTCACGGCCTAATACCTAGTGAATTGGACCGTGCAGGGTCCCGTGGCCCGTAGGTAAATACCGCGCACAAGTTAGCTACATTTTGTAGGTTAAAAAAATGAAATGAGTAGGTAGCTCATCTTATGGTAATAGGTTGGTTTACACTTTGTGAATATACACTAGTAGGTGTTATACTCTGTTAAACGTCATAAAGGAACGAGGCGCATCATATAATGTTATTGATTTTATTAATTTTCAGGTGCGAGCGACGCTAAGGTTCATACAACAACATCCGTTTCCGGCGGTAACTGTGTTCCCGGACAACCGGCCGCACTATTACCGGCGCGACGAGCAAACCGGCTGCTGGGCCCCGGTTCGATTCTAGCTCCGATATACATCACAATTTTGTTTAATTGGTTATTTATTCGATACCAGTACAAATCCAAAAATATGACTAGAAATACTTTTTTAACAATGATGAAATCTTACATATGACACTTTATGAAAACAAAGTGATTTAACTTAATAAAATGTCAACAAATTAACTGGCAACACCATTAGGCTGAAAGCTCATTATACTTTTTACTATAAAAAATTGTATTTAAGAGGCCATTGATACCACACTTGTATGAAGGAACTTTACTACTTTCCTTTTACCATGATTACGGCGATATTACAGGTTATATCTCAGTGATACCAGTTAATTAATGAGGTTGTGACATTAAGAGCCATATTTACAGATCGACAACTAGGGCGTTCCTACTGAGCCGAGCGTTGAAATTTAATAGCAAAACCTCATTTTAGCACCAATTACCCGTCCGTTTGAGCGCATTTGATAATTTCATTATTGTCCAAACGAAACAAAACAAATGTGTGTATATGTTTTTAATATTTAACTTTTTTTCTCAAAGGATTAACTTTCACATTTGACAGCTGTCAAAAAGTAGCGCCTAATACCTATGTTTTTAGTAGGAACATTTCGTAGCAAAACCGCTCAGATGGAACGCTAAAAGTCAACATTAGATTTTGCTATGACTTTGCTACCAAAAGCATGAAACGCAAACCGCTAACAATTTCTGCTAAAAAGTAGCCAGATGGAACGCCCTAAATTTTACATGCATTTTGTCATTTCGCGTGCTGCACTTTTATCGGTCGATGACAATGAAATGAAGGCAATTTGTAAAGACATTTGATGACATGTGTAATATTTTTGCCAGTTTTTAATCCGATTATTTATGAAGATGTAGAGACTATGTTAGTCGAGTTAATTTTTTTTTTATTCAAATGTTGTCTCTGAATATTATGTGAAAAGTATCCAAAATAAATATTTTTTAATTGAACTAATTATACTTAATTACAAAAACTTTTTCAAAGAAATATTTAGCTCGAAACTGAAAAGAAAATTCTTGAATAATGATAGTTTACACATATAATTTTTGTTTAAAATATATGAATAACTAAAACGAAATAATGATTTATGAAATGCATATCAAATTTGAAAATAGGGTGAATGTTGCATCGCATGTGCGGATCAACTCAACTTTTTCATACATTTTGTCAAGTTCGTAATTTGCATAGCATTTAAATATTAGGTTATACGTAAGGCAAATATCAAATTCGTATTTTCGGATCTTGTCTAGAATACGTAGTTTATATACTTTCCAGCCTTCATACCTTCCTACTGTTATTAAGAAACGGCCTACCCTCATCAAGGCTTGGGTGATTTGGACCATAGTTATAGATGGAAAGTTGGCTTTGAACGAATTTAACCCACTTTTTGGATATAAAATGAAAGAATTTTTTTTTTAGAATGAACTTAAAAAATAATTAACTTTAAAAAAAATGTTTCTAATTTGACAAACTTTGAGTAAACTAAAATACTTACGATTGTTTGTATAAGTATGTTAGATATCAAGAGAACTAATCAAATAAGGTACTATGCGTTTCAAGTGAATTGGCACCCGGTTAGGCGCCATCTTGCTCGCCGAAGTCCGTAACTAGTACTCAGCACCTAGCACACCATAAGGCGCGTTGCTTCTGAGCCGCGTTGCAATTTAATAGTAAAACCTCATTTTAGCAACAACTACCCGTTCCGTCTAAGCGCAGCTATTTATTGTCGCGTCATTTTTTGACAGTTCCGTTTGTGTATAAGTTTGAGTATTTTATTTTGATTTTTTTGTAGATAAAAACAAAGATATAGAGTTCGTAATGCAAAAATAAACTTTTGTTTAATAGAAAAAAAGGTTATAACTATTTTTCTAAAAATTTATATTCACATTTGGCAGCTGTCAGAAAGAAGCGCAAAATATCCACCACCTGACATGGGTTTTGGTAGCAACATTTCGTACCAAAACCGCTTAGACGAAAAGCTATAAGTAGGCATATGATTTTGCTTGAAACGCAAACCGCTAACTATTTCTGCTACAAAGTTGTTAGATGGAACGCCCTAATACTGAGTTGTCACGTACAATGCGGCGCCATGGTGTACCCGCTCTCTTTCATGTTACTTATATATTTCTTATTTTTATTTTATTTAGAAATAGTAATATTATTAGATAGTAATTTTCTGACATGTGTATCAATATATTTTGTTTGTAAATATAAATTCTTCTTCAAATAAAGTTGTTATTGTATATTTTGACCTACTTAGTTCTGATTTCGTGTAAGGTTCTAAGTTTTGACACGTTGTTTGTTTTTTATTTAAGTTCCCATTTACAACATTTGTTATAATTGTTAAAAATTTAAACATGACGTTCGCCTTTATATAATTTGAAACAAACAAAATAACCATGTATACGCATTTATTCGAATTCATTATTGTAGCTGATGGAAAAAATGTTTATTGTAAATATTATTTTGTAACTAATTAGGAATAGTTTTCTGATTTAATAGTTATTGTTTTGTGAAACATGATGAATATATTGAAAGTTTGTAAGATTGCATTTTTACTTTTAACTAACTATCAGTGAAAATAAAAGTATTGTGATTTTTATTAAAGTTTGTGCTTGAGATTTTGTTGACAATGAAGGATTCAGAATGGGATGCGACCTTCTGGAACTCAAGCAAGCGACGATCGCCCTCTATGTCTATAATAATTACAAACATGAAACATTTTTGTGAATTTTCGCAACATTATCGTAATTCGAATGCGCAGTTCATAGGACAGATAACAGAACTCGAAGTGCATAGCATAGACATACGCTGTGGGTGACCACATCGTCCACGAAGACGGCCTGCGGAGATGCGGAGTCTCGATAGCTAATGGGGCAGTTGATATCTATCTACCGTTCTTCTTGTGCGTTTTAAACAGCGTCCATACCATATGGACTGGTAACCACTCAACATGGGGCGGTCCGTATGATTGTTTGCTACCGTAAGAAACATAAACATATCTTGAATGCATACGATTTTGGCTTGTTTGACTTTATAGTTTAAATGAAAAGTCCTACGTCTTTTTATCACTTTCGACCTTCAATTTATCATTACTTGAAAACACGCATAAAACAACGTTTTCTAAAAATGAAACCTAGCTAGATCGATTTATCGCCCCCGGAACCCCCCGCATGCTAATTACTTGAAAATCGTTGGATCCTTTTCCGAGATACAGATTATATATCTATATATACAGATTATATATCTATATATATATATATATATACATACATACAAGAAATATATACAAGAACATAATAAACAAAATTGCCAACAATTCTCAAACACAGTTTTACATTTCCAAACGTTTAAGATCAAATATAATAATGTTTATATTATTAGATCCAATCGTCTATTTTTCTGTTTTGCAACAATCTAAAACCTTTTCTATGTCCACAGAAATTTCTCTATGAATGTGCAATAGGCATAGTTCATTTAGACGGTCTTCAGATATCCTTGAACTTAACTAGATTTTTGCCTTTCTAAAAGTTATAAAAGTACGTTCTGAAGTTGTAACGCTGACATGAAGGGTTGCTAACACAAGAAGTAAACTTCTAACTGTAAAAAAGATGTCAATGTCACAATTCTCCAGCACTTCGAGAACAGTGGCATTTTGACGGACTATTCATATTGGCTGGTATGTGTCCAAAGTTCAAACCAATGATTAAGACCATAGATATAGCGTAACGAAAAAATCCTAGGTCTTTGGTTAAGACCATAGACATAGGATTTTTTCACTACGTTCAAAAGACCAATAAAGCGTGGGAGCGAGAAATCCAAATTAAGTGCATAGTGCCCATGAGAAAATAAGATAGAAGAAAATGGCCGAATGTGACAATAATTACATTGATAAGCGGCGATATCGGCGGGTCTATTTTAAAGCGATTGGAAATTTCTGTTTTCCTGCTTGAATCCTTGATTTATATTTTAGTGCAGATTGTGGACTTCACATATGTCTTTTTTTTGACATATGCAGGCGTGAATAATTAATGTGCTTGAGAAATTAAGAAAACAAGTAATTGAAACACGTAGGGCTCGAACCTGCGCCACTCAAGACGCAAGGCGAAATCGAAACCTCTGGGCCATCCCCGATAAATATATAAGTAGTCGGAATCAAATAAAATAAAACTATTTATTTACTAAAATAAAATTATGTACATGTTTCTTCGAAAGAAACTTAATTGATTTAGTATCCTTAAAAATGTTAAGCCTTTTTTTTTATCTAAAGGTAAACTTGGAACGAAACTTCAAAAATATTCAGTTGACGAAAAATACTACTTGGCAAAACTGATATTATCTGATGTATCAGATAGCTCTCATCTCATCCATCTAATTTATCAAGCAATTTTTGTCGTTATTATAATTTTGAAAAAGGCAAAATTGGCATCTATAGACAAGGCCCTCTTATTTATCAGATTTCTTTTTTTCTTTTTTCCACCTCTAGTTTTTGGAAATCTTACACCTTTTACTGTAGCGGATGGTTCGCTGTTTTCATTGAAAGAAACGCCCATCAATTTAGTCTTAGTTTCTGTGACCGGTCATTACAAACAGGATTGCATTATATAAGATGTTTTTAAGATGCTTACAATTGCATTTTACCTATATTTATTCCCTTGTTGACTTGTCCTTGGAAGCCAATAGAATCTTTCAGAATTATGAAGGTAGTGTATTAACTACTATTGGGCTATGTTCCAAATCACGCCGAGTAATTATCGCCCGGTAAAGTTGAAAAATTAACCCGTTCTGGAACGAGCGTTTGACAGTTAATTTTCACACTGACAGGAGTGATTTTCAACCTTTTCTATGGCAGTGTAAAGAATTGGAAAATTACTTGACAGTTGGAAAATTACTCTACCCCGGTCGTCCCAAAACCACTTTTTTAACTTCCTCGTTGCGATTTGGAACGCACCCTTGATATTAACAGTCGTCTTTTTTTATTCGGCTTCGCAAGTTTATTTGCGAGACTTAATTTATTGTTGTTTGCATCTCACTTGCTTGCACGAGAGTATTAAGAATCCCTTAATGTTTACTTCGTGCAACCTGGCCTCATCTTGAGCGACTTTCGAACTTTGTTGTTGAAATTGCGTTCTGTAACTTTTTAGCTGTATAATAAGTAGTAAGTGAAACAACATTACATTGTTGGCTTTTATTTAAAAACTTAAATAGAAAATTTGACAGATTCCAATGTTACGATATTGATCTACTCAGTAGCGGAATTGTAATGTCGGACCTAGCGTTCCGAGATCCCGATATTCATGCCCTTATTGTAGGTGTATAGGCTTTCATAAACTAATGACAAGAGTTGAGTTCAGTAAGTTATGCTACTTCAACTGCACTGACGTACCACTCCGTACTGACTGCGTCGTCTCCGTCCGGCGAGATCAGTGTTGCCATCCATAACACCGAATATCCCAACTAATATAAGCAATGGACTTAGGTATTTACATATGATACACGATTGTGACAATGTTTATTTCAGATTTGTTAAGCGCACACCAATTTTTTGTAAAACCATTTTTCCTTTTACGAAATTTACGATCTCGGTGCCCCCTCTGGGTCCTCCATTGTACAGTTTCAAGTAAATGTATTATCCAGATAGCCAAGGTCAACCGCGCTTAAGGGACTTGTCCAATAATATGTTCGCAGGTTAAAAATCATTGAAAAAGCGAGCGTGTGAACGATGACTACGTAAGAACTTGTATCCAGGCAGTCTCATTAATAAAAAAATACTGTATGCCATGCCCAGTGTCTCCAAACACGCCGTAATTACGGTAAACCTATCGTATTTCTTACGGATCTACCACCTACCGTAGTCGTCTTAAAACGGTGCTATATTCTACCGTAATTTCATTTGTTTGAATAAGACCTTTAAAAAATGCCCAATTTTTTTAGTAGCAACCCCAAATACCTCATTTTAAGAACTTTCATGATATACTTTCATATTAGCAAACCGGCAAAGTTCACAGGGAATTTCCCAGAATTAACTTCTGTGTACATAGACAAGATGATATAGGTAATGCGATCAATAACGAAGATCATAAATATCTAAGATAATTTATGCAACACTATGGTAATAAAAAAAACAATTTAGTCGTTCTAATCTACGTTTGCTGTTTTGATAATTTTTGACGTGACAACGTCTTATAAATTGGTTTGCCGGGTGACACTTCAAGAAACTGCGTTACGCTCCGCTCACGTTATGCGCTCACAATGAGAGCGAGTGAGAGGCACGCGCCCGCCTAAGAGCGAGAGAGACAGACATAAAATCATTGTCACGTAAAACTTTCGCCCGTATACCGACTTTACAGGCAACCAGTTTTTTTTTTACCGTTCGGAGCGATTTCTCGATATAAACATTGTAACAATGAGTGATTCTAGTTACTGAAGTGACAATAGTGGTAGAAGGCCTTCAAAAAAAAGTAATGTCACTAAAAAAAACTAGGATTTTGATGAAACTTGCACTGTTCCCTAAGTTGGACGATACATAGTGCAACTAAAAAAAAATTTTTGTCATCCGACTTATATTTTTTGAGATATGCGCGGACATACATACATACACTTATGAAATTTGGTACATACGCTTAGAGCTGGTATAGGCTAACATATACAAAAACTGTGCATTTCTGACAAAATTACATACAAACGGGTCGAATTGATAACCTACTTTTTTTCGGTTAAAATCTGATAAATATCGATATTAGGTTTTTAACTTAATTTAAGTAATGTTTAACTCTAATATTTAAAAAAGTATTGTGTAAGTGTAATTAAAAATACCAATTCCGTCTGCTTTATCAATTTTGTTTAATAAAAGTTTACCGTAATTTTACCGTATTTTCATTTTTTTATTTGCCGTAATATTCAGTCATATACCGTATTTTAGACTAGCAACACAGTAACTTTTACAGTAGGAGTTGGAGCCACTGGCGCATGCCATGTCTTTTCAATATTAAAAAAATCTGTCAGAAGTATTTGTTGTTGCGTTTGCATTGTTATTATTGCCGAATTCGCTGAAAAGTACATTCATATTACAAATATTTGTATAACTATTATTATGGATAAGCCAACAGTCACCGAGCAGCCTCCTCCATATTCAGCCACAATGTCACCACCACCAGGTAAGTTCTTTATTTTTCTAGATCTTAGGGACGGAGTAGGTACTTACGTATGATTCAGAGCTTTTGATAAGCGATCAATAGCCTAATCTGCAGACTTGTACATGAAATGAACTACGTATTAGGTTACTATAGGTATTTCAAACCGTACATACCCTTGGTTTGACGTCTAATTTCATAAAACTTATTACTTATGCACTGTAGTCCGGTTTATATATTACCTAAGTTGTGTGCGTACCTACTTTTGTCGGTCGTCATCCCTAAAGCTTGATTATCTACAGTTTTTCTTCTTAATAAAACCATAACTGGGTTGTAAAAGTGTCAAATGCGTCTAAATCTAAATCACAAACTTTTCTTAAACAGCCCACATTGCAATTACAGTGGAGCGTCGATTATCCGCACTAATTGGAGGACATGGGTGTTCGAAAAACCGGTTTTTTTGTATAACCAAACTATTCTTTTTACATATTTATAAATTCCTTTAATGAGAAATAGAAATAAAACAAAAAAAGTGCTGACAGTCTTTTAATAAAACAGGTACTACTAGGTATTAACGTTTACAAAATCCTCAATCTTCGTCTGCCCGAGATAACCCCACCAGCCTACAAGAGGTAAGGTCACACACTTTTTTAAGGGTGGATATTTTTTACTGGTCGCTTTCAGCTTGTGTTTCAAGCCAATGCAAGCCAAGATCTTAACAAGTAAATGCTTCAGCAGTAAGGTGAACCAAGATTTTGTGGCAAAGCTTACCAATTGAGCCTAGTTTCGTCTGCATTGTTAACGTGTTATTAGGGTTATAACCTACATATAAAGGTATATGTTTTTATTTTGTTTTATACTATGGAACAAACATACAAACTTTCTGATGATTTGTCAAAGTCAAAACATTAGTTAAGGCGCGGTTTTTAGGGTTCCATGCCTGGAAAGGAAAAATAAACCCTTACAAGATCACTTTATTCGTCTGTCTGTCTGTTAAGACCCTAATAACAACCCTAATTAATAAAAAGGTTTGTATGTTTGTTTCATATTACAAAATAAAACAACAGTAAAATGTACGAAATAAATAAATGGTATTAAAAGTTATAAAAATGATGTACTTGTTTTTCTTGACAGGAAACTAATTCAAATGTTTTACTGCATTTATACATTAATTTTAAATGTACTTAAGCAATGTCCTGATACCTAAGCAATTGTCCCAAAAAAATTTTTTGATGAAGTTTAGGTAAAGTAGCTCACCTTTCAATTTTTACTCACTTAAGGACTAAATTTGGCTTTGGTTACTAAAGCAAATGTATGTGCAAAATGGGAAAAGGGTTTCTTTGTTTATGGTAAGTAAACTAGATCAAAAATATATTTATTCTAATAGGTTTCCTTAAACACTTCGAATTGTCAGAAGCAATAATTAACTATTTAGTTACTTTAGGATCTGTCAACAATTGTGATTTATGCTGATAAGTGATACTTAGTGTTATTTTGTACTGTAGAGGTCACAACCTAGAACTCTGATGTGAAGACAGGAGTTAAACCTATATTTTACACTACTACTACTACTTCAAATTGTTAACTCTCAATTTAACTCATTGAGTAAAAAACTGATATCATCAGACTCATGCTTGACCGTTTTTTTTTACACTGCTCTAATAATGCATGCATCACAAATGTCAAAGCAAGGTTCTCTTGCATGAAATGGCATTCGCAATTGTCTTTTTGTTCAGATACTCTTACGTTAATAATGTACATACACTAAAGTGATGAAACTTATACCAGAAATTCAACTAACAGCCTGATTTATTAAATTTCTGTAAGAGACATTTAGGTGCTTACCGAGGACCTAATATATTGGATGTGTAAATATAACAGCTGTCTTTGACAGAGACAGTGCTCAACAGTGAGGTTCATGCAATTATCAGTTTTATCACTCTCTGTCTGCATGACTGCATGACATGTGTTATTTTCTATACATCTAGTTCTGCCTGGACTGGACCATGCAGTTAGATAGGTATAATCAATCACAGAAAGTGTTAATTGTTAATAAGTAAGTAAGTTAGACGAATTTATAAGGGTTCCAGTTTTTACCATTTGGCTATGGAACCCCCTAAAATTAGCCAAATTAGTGTATTCTCATATATTTTCATTTTTTATACACAGAAGATAGATAGCAATCTCCGCCACTCTTGAGAGTCGACCCTAGGCCCCCTTTGTAACGAGCCGGTTACCGTTTGCATAGGATATGCTCACAATTACGCGTATACACATTTCATTTATTTTTATAGTGCACACTTAGGCATAGTCAAATGAAAAGAGAAAAATGAGAATTTTAGGCAAATTAATGTAAAATGGTAATATTTAATAAGTTTTCTGTTCTGATTTCAGGTCCACCACCACAGCCCTATCCACAACCTGCTGGTATGCCTGGAGGACCCTACCCTCCACCTCCACCTGGATATACTCCATACGGGTACCCATCAAATGTTACAAGTGCGCCAGGTTATACGCCAAATTATGGTGCTACTAATATTGTAATAACACCACCAATTATTGCAGTGGGAGCTTGCCCTGCTTGCCGTATAGGTATACTTGAAGATGACTTCACATGTTTGGGTATATTGTGCGCTATTCTTTTCTTCCCTATAGGTATTTTATGCTGTCTCGCTCTTAAAAATAGAAGATGTTCAAACTGTGGAGCCTTGTTTGGTTAGATTGATAGGTATATAAATTTTTGTTTATCTAAATGGTTTCAGAGTTCTGTTCGAATAAAATCACCACATATAATGGCTTTTTTATCTTCCTATCTTATAAAGTGATAACGGTTTAGACTGAATGAGTCAATAAGGTTAAAATTCATTGTTACTCAAATCAATGTTAAAGTTATTGCTACCTCATATATTTCCTGTTGATAACGTAGTGATAGGCAAATAAATTGGTCACTATATTGTAGGGTTAAAATTATTAAAAACATTTTATTATGTAAAATAATTGTATTTTTAAGGCTCCGTTCACACTTGTTAAGTAGTCACTGTCGGTGAAAAGTGACATGAGAAATCAACGTATAGATTACACGCTAATAAGTGCAGTTTTATACTTGCAGTGTCTTCATATCAAATTGTATATTAGCTATAATGACCTACTACTTATCAGAGTGATCGTTTTTACGCTGGTTTACCTACATAACAATATGCAGATGCACTTGTTCTATAAGAGAGTCATTAGTCACAATGTGATGATCAGAAACAAATTGTATTGAAGTTAAATCACTGTTTAAATAAAAACACTACCTTTCGCTTTTTCACACATTTAACTTAGCCATGGTTTTAACATAGATTTCGATAAGTAGCGAATTATAGCGTCTGGAATTTGCTAGTTAACATTCTAACGGTAAAATGCTGGATTAAGCAATGTTCCTATCAGATTTGATTTTTGGTAGAAAATAATTGCAATTTGTAATTTATTATGTGTAATATGATATTCGGTCCATTAAAAATTGTTAAATATTGTACCTACACATTACTAATTACCTTCTGTTGATGGTAGTAAAAACACACATATTTTTAGAGATCATTGTTTTTTACGACAGTCAGTTCAATGTTTGTAGGTACAAAATTACGAAATTGTACAGGTCTTATTGCATTTCTTGAGCATGGGGTTAGAATGGTATTATAAATATAGGTACATGTCAATTAAAAAATGAGATAAGGGGTAAAACAAATGGGCATCAAATCTTTATTGAGATTTAAATTTAAAATAAATCACGTTTGTTGTATGCCCCCCCCCCTGAAATATTTGTTTTATTTTAATTTAATTATTTATTTTTAAAGTTACTATATACTATATAACTAAATATTCCGTGGATATTTTAAGCGACTGCCTGTTGCCGTTATCAATATCGACCAAAAACGAGCAAAAAATCACGTTTGTTGTATGGGAGCCCCCTTAAATATTTATTTTATTCTGTTTTTTTACTATTTGTTGTTATAGCGGCAACAGAAATACATCTTCTGTGAAAATTTTAACTGTCTAACTATCACGGTTTATGAGATACAGCTTGGTGACAGACGGACGGACAGCGGAGTCTTAGTAATAGGGTCTCGCTAATTACCCTTTGGGTACGGTACCCCAAAAAATGCCAAATTAAAAAAACTGAACCCTTCTAGTTTCGACATGCTTTTGCATCTTTTCATAGATTTTGATAATTTCAGACAGACTTAACAGACACTTAGGGACTTCATAAAACTAAGTGATAAATATTTTTTTTCGCGCACCCACTGTATGGGATGTCATTAAACAATTCTTTAGTAAAAATATATATTTAATGTAATGCAACACTACGTGCCAGCAACTTGAAAGCGCCTAAAAAATAAGAGACTGTTAGTATTAAGCAAAATCATTGATAAAAGTGTCATTTTTACCTACCTATTTGGCAATTTTTTATATTTATAACACATGCATAATGCAGCGATTAACTTGATCATGTTTAGAGGAGTACGATTAGAATTAATATTACTGGTAGTGGTCAAGTTCTGTAATTCATATTAGGGTAATTAACAGGTAACTGAAAATACAATCATAAACCCATCAAGCATGCTTTGTCAGTCTTGGGTAAGAATCGCTTGCAACTTAGCGCGATGGTGGTACTGCTTGGCCAACCGCCTACGCGAAAAGCTGCAAGCGATTCTCGCCTAAAACTGACCAAGCGGTGAAGACATCGACTTCGTATTGATGGATATTAGGTATGTGACTTAAACTATGATTTGTAAAAAGTGATTTAAACATTAGGGCTGGCTTATTAACATCTAAATACAAAGTGGGTTATTAAATGTACTGCTTTATTTTGTCCTTTATAAATAAAATGTTTCTATTTTTAAAAGTGACTGGACTTAACATTGACTATCTGAAAACTAGAATTATATATCTACACATAAACTTTATTTTATTTTCGATTTATTCCAGTGTGATTGTGTGTAGCTATAAGAATATTTTATCCTTTACTAAACTGGAATTGCAATTGCGCTCGGCTACGGAAAAACACGATGGCTCCAACGTTGGCTTGTAAATAATGCTTGGCATCCATTGTTGGGTGGGCGCAGGTGGGACACAGCCACAGTACGTGCCGGCCAACTTCCATTGCTTCAGCGAACGTGGGGCCAACGTTTAGACCGGGGCTAATGTAATGGCCAGTTTCATAGTTGTATTTTATTTAAGCCATATTATGCCTAGTGTAAGTTTAGGTATATTATGTTATATTAGTGATAAGTATATTTGTACTAAAGTTTTTATAAACACAACTTATATTTGGCATGCTATGCAACGACGATAGCTCCTTAGTTTTTGATATCAGTTAAATTGTTATTGTACTTTTATGTTCAGACTGGGGTGCAATTGACAAAAGGTAATTAGAAAAAAAGTACTCGTCAAATTACGTAAAAATGTTTTTATCGTTGATGGATGTTTAACTTAATTATAACATTAACTTTATAGATGTGGTTTACTGTTATGTTGGTAGTAACTCGTTATATAATTAATACTTATTTAACGCGACATTAACTTGATATCAGTATGTGTGGTAAAACTTCAATTAGTAATCCAAGTCCAATTAGTCTTTGAGAACCATAATAGCGTTTCAATTGACTTTTACTTTGTCGAGTGATCGCTTGGTAAAGTGAGTATAAGTAGGCGCCGCGTCGTAATCAACCCAAAATAATAAATGGACCACTGCCATTACTGAAGTCTTAGCTGATAGGACAGAACAGTTAGACCACTACGATCCCTAGGTCACAGAGGAATAAATAGGTTTGAAGCGCTACTAGACTGTATAGGCTCAGAAAATTACAGCTATTTTATATATCGATTCCTACCATCCAGTATCTACTTACCAGTGGGCGCAGCTAGTATTCTTACTTCCCGTACACCCACTATATCCCACCAGTCTACGACTCTAAAGAGCAGAGCAAAAAAAAAAAAAAATGACAGCAAGAACCCTAAGAAAAAACGAAGTGATAGCGTAGGCGAGCGATGCGACGGGGGCTCACGGGGGATGGCAGCAACGAATTAGGCTTAACCAAGTCTGTCGGATTATCCATTAATTGATAAAAGTGTGGCAAAAAGCAAAGCAGATTGCCTCATTATGACGTTCATATCTTGCCTAGTAACAATATATTCAATTCAATTTATATCAGATTCTGTATCCATATTATTATTAATAAATCATGATGTAAATAAATATTTTCATAGCGAAGATGCAGTCAAAAGGTTAACCTCGAGCCAGGACTTAAATCTGCAACATTCTTACATTCCGTGTAGGTTCTCTACAATTTAGCTATCGAGGCACAAGGGCTGATATAAATTCTAAGTAGTCTTGGAAATACACAACTAATTTTCTAGAATCTATGAAGATTTTGTGTATTTGTAACATTAATGTACTAGGACTTTTTAAGTCACTCGGAGTTGTTAATTCATACAACTGTTTTTTCATAATTTTATATTTAACATGTGTGAATAAATAATGGGCAGTACATTCAGCTAACTTTAGCATGCGAAGAATGTTATTTAAGCTACCTGCAGTTCAGTTATTCGATAATTTCTATTCCATACTTTACGATCTGCCTAGGCATATTATGAAACAGCGGATTATACGATTTGCCTACGACTATATAATTCAGTGGTTTGAACGCGAATACATTCGATAGTATGCATCACAGAACATAGTCTAGACATGTCTTATATTATGTTCTGTGGTAAGTATCAATCTATTGGTGTTATTCGAAAAGGAAGTACCTACTGATTTCTTGTTATGTAGCCATATAACATATAGGTATTTATAGTTCATAAATTGTATTTCTCCTTTGTCGCTAGACGTTAACCTACGTTACGGAAAACCATTGTATGTAACTAAATAACCTATTTGTGTGAATGTGATATTGAATTTATAGCGTATGTTGTTTATATACCTATAGTTATATTGAAAATATATTTTGGGAATATAGTTTGGTATTTTGTTGAGTCCTAGTATACTAATATTTTGCAAGAAAGTAGCTCACTTGTGCTTAGGCCATAGTCCACCATGTCGTACACGCAGTAAGTTAGGGTTCCGTAGAGTGAGAATTATTGCAATCATCTAAAATATGTGTAAACCTATTTTGTTTAAAACAATTTTTATTGGAATTATGTACAACGGTGTTTTATAGTATTTTTTTATGATTTTTAGAACTTACAGTTTAAAAATTAGAGAAAGATACCTAAAATGTTCAGCTTTGAAAAATAATAAATTGCAAATGATCCACTTTAGACAAATAGTGTTAAATATTTAATTTGCATTTTTTAAGACTATTCAACAATATCCCGATACATCGATAGAGGATGTGCGTGAAAAAAAACATCATCACAATGTATAAAGATCCCCTTTCAGTTTTTTTTTTAGAGTTCCGTGTCTGAAATGAAAAAAAAAGGAACCCTTATAGGAACACTTCGCTGTCCGTCTGTCAGTTAAGACCCTTTTTCTCAGGAATTTATCAGCCTCATACGTCCCTACTGTTGGGGCACGGCTTACCCTCACTAAGGGTAATTTAGGCCATAGTCTACACGCAGGCCCGGTGCGGATTGTGGACTTCATATTATGTCCTTTGTTTTTGAACTTTTGAAGAAGAAGAAAGAAAGGTTTCCTCACGATGTTTTCCTTCACCTTAAGCCAATAGTTGTGTGAATTAATAATGTAGTTGAGAAATTAGGAAAAAAGACTCATTGGTGCACGCAGGGTTCGAAATTTCGCCACTCAGGACGCAAGGTCGAAACCCCTTGGCCACCACACACCACGAGCTTAAACAGAGTTTTAGGATTTTAGAAAACAGAAATTAATAGATTCTTTGGTAATCTTCAGACACAGATGGCGAAGTACAGCTTTCCAGCAAATTACATTTATAGCGTAGACAAAACTAGTATCACCTCAGTCCAGAAACCTGGAAAAATTTACGCCCCGACTAGACTAAAGCAAGTAGGATAGGCAACTAGTGAAGAACGAGGTCAAAACGTGACTGTGGTCTGCGCTTTCAGCGCCACAGGAATATACATTCCACCAATGTTCATTTATCGTCGTCTGAGGTTCACAGCTTCCTTCCGAGTTCCACCACTGTTCCGAGTCCGGTTATATCAACGAAGAGCTTTTATTCAAATGGCATACTTATGGTGTTTGACAATCACAGCAGTCATCAATCACTGGGCGCTATGAGTGTTACAACCTCTTTTTATAAAGTTGTATGTAAGAGTAAATACTGTTTAGACAGAGTATTTACCCTCTCCGGAACTTTTTCATGCGGTTCTCGCGAAATTGAACCCTAACATGAAAACACGATGGTTCGATTTTGGCGCACAAGACAGTACTCAAAGGCTAAAATTAGAAGTACCTACTCTCTGATTTTTTACAACGTGATTTGAATCAACATATTAGATTTAGTTTGTCACCAGAGTCGTTAACTCAAACTCAGTTTGTTCCATTTAATAAGAATGTCAAACGTGAAAGTGTTCACACAGTAACGCATTCTCGAAACAAAACTTTTGTATCTAAGAAACAAGTGTCAATCATGTCCGGATTTTAAAGCTATTACCGTTGAAAATAGATGGCGTTGGCTTCGTGAAGCAAAAATATGTTATAGGTGTTTTAGAAAAAGTTCCCAGTGGAAAACGTGTAAAGTTAACCCTTGCGGTGTAGATGGGTGCACATTACGTCATCATCCCCTATACCATGGAAGTCTACCATTACCTTTTGACAGCTTACCTAACAACCAAATTAATAATAATGTTTTGATCGCCACCACAGAGCAAAATATTCCTTGTACATCGTCAAACGAAATTTCATGCTCTGAATTCGTAAAAAATGTGATTGTTTCAGCTACAGCTGTACAACAACCTAGCGCCAAATTATCATACCAGCAACCGTTTCAGGACCAGAAGGAAGTTAAGTATGTACTGTTTGCTGAATGATGGTAGTACGGCGACATTAATTGACGCTAGTGTTGCCGCTCGTATCGGTGCATCGGGGCCACTGCAGACTATAACTGTAAATGGCATAGGTGTTCTTAAAAAAAATACCACAGTTTCTTACGTCGATTTCCATATTAAGGGCAAAAACGCAAACGATATTTTTTTAATAAAAAAATGTTAGAGCAATGGCTGGTTTATCTTTAGGCACACAGACAATTCCTAAAGAAACTATTGCTGCTTATTCTCACTTGACCGACCTTGTAGACACTTTATCATACGAAAACATTACACCTACGGTTCTTATAGGTGCTAAACACTGGCATTTGTCTATCTCTCGTGAAATTAGGAAAGGGAATTATAACCAGCCAGTAGCTTGCCTCACAGCATTAGGTTGGACGTTGTACGGTATGGCATCTAGCAAAACTTAATTAATAGAATTTGTGAACTACAGCACTTTGTTTTCTGCCAGCAAAACAATGTCAGATAGCGACAATTTAGAAGTTCTTATAAAGGATCAGTATAAACTTGATTCTTTACGCATATCAAAATCAACAACTAATTTTAATAAACAAGATAAGCGCGCGATAAATATTTTAGAAAATACCACCAAAAGGCTGCCAACAGGTCGGTTTGAAGTCGGCATGCCTTGGTGTGAAGACATTAAACTTGTCCCTAATAGTTATCCTCAGGCATTGTCACGTTATTTAAACTTAGAAAGTCGCATGAAACGAGATCCTGAGTTCTCAAATGCCTACAATAAATTCATAACTAATATGATAGATGAAGGTTTTGCCGAAGAATGCGATATTTCCTCGCATTATGGTTGTTACAAAAACAAAGATATTACAAATTCTGAGGCCATAAGGTGGTATTTGCCTCATTTCGGAGTTTATCACCCACAAAAACATAAATTACGCGATGTTCATGACGCTGCAGCTAGGAATGAGGGTGTCAGTCTAAACTCTTTACAATTCTCTGGTCCTAACTTACTTCAGTCTCTGCTTGGCATTCTTTTCCGTTTTAGGGAAGGTCGTATTGCATTAGCCTCTGACATTAAACAGATGTTCCTTCAAATAAACATTAGAGATCAAGACAGAGACGCTCTTAGATACCTCTGGAGAGACGACTCCGACTCAAAAAATGTTAAGAGAATGCCAATTAAGGAGTTCAGAATTACAACTGTCATTTTTGGAGCATGTTGTTCGTCATTTATCGCTCAGTATATTAAAAATTTGAACGCAAAAGATTACATAACCCTTTATCCAAAGGCAGTGGACGCCATTTTATACAATCATTATATGGATGACTATTTGGGCTCGCATGACAATGTTGACGAAGCAGCTCAAGTGGCATCCGATATAATTACTGTTCACAAGGCCGCATGTTTTGAAATACGAGGGTAGATTTCAAACGACCAGACAGCGTTAAAACTTGTACCGAGTTACTTACGTGCGAGTCAATCGACAGAAGTCGATTTAGGGAACAATCAAAATAGCGTTAGTGTTTTAGGTATAGCTTGGGATCCCATAACAGATATTCTAGGCTTTAGAACAGGTTTAAAAGAAATGTCACCAAACAAATTAACTAAACGAAAAGTTCTTTCACATTTGATGCGAGTATATGATCCGTTAGGCTTACTCGGACCTGTTGTTATTAAAGGACGTATTTTATTTCAAGAGTCGTGGAGATCTAATACCCACTGGGATTCGGAATTTCCACCTGCAGAAGCATCAAAGTGGTATAATTGGTTCCAGGAATTAGATATGGTGTCTTGTATTAAAATACCACGTTGGTACGCAAAAAGTGGAAACTCAGAACCGCTTTGTAGAGAGCTTCATATGTTTGCAGATGCTAGCGAGCTTACGTACTCGTGTGTTGCCTATTGGCGCCTTTTCTATGAGAACGGTTCCGTCAGGCTCGCTCTCATTTCAAGTAAAACTAGGGTTTCACCCTTGAAACCAACATCTCTGATAGCGTCCCGACTTACTCTCACCATCAAGGACAGTCACAACAAAAAGCCTATTCGCACTATTTTTTGGACTGATTCCATGATTGTCCTTGGTTGGTTGCGTAGCAATGCGCGCACATTTAAGCCTTACGTTGCCCACAGAATTGGAGAAATTTCTGAGAATTCGAGTATCCAAGACTGACGTTGGGTACCGACCGATGGCTGACGATGCCACAAGAATCCGTGAAATTAAATTGGGTTCATCGCACAGGTGGTTCAACGGTCCACAATTTCTTTATAAAACAATGGACAACTGGCCTCGGGAGCCAGCTGAAATCGCACCAGTTCGTGAAGAATTAAAATCTAAACAAACTGAACTGGTGGGACTTCTTTCTATTTCGTCAGAAAATTTGCTGACACCCGTAACCGCAAAATTCACTAACTTTAGTGACTGGTTGCAATTATTACGTGCTACGGCTCGCGTTTATCAAGCTGTTGAAATCTTTGGCAACTATTTGGAACTTTATCCAAATTCGAAAGTTAAAAAAGTACCTTTACTTATTAATGCAATTGGACAGTTGTCTACCAGAGTTCCAGAGTGTGATAGAATCCAAGTCGATATCAAAAAAAGTCGCCTTATAAAACTGTCACCTGTATTAGGAGCGGATAAGTTGTTGCGGTTAGCTGTTCGAATTAAAACCGTAGATGGTGTAAGAGAAGATGTCAAAACTCCAGTTTTATTAGATGGTCGACACCCGGTTGCTCGTTTGTTGGTTTTATATTACCACAGAAAAGCTCGTCATGCGAACAACGAATTAGTGGTCAATGAATTACGACAAAAAATTTTCATTTAAGAGACACAGTAAGAAGTGTAGCTAATCATTGTTTGTACTGTCGAATCCGCAAACCCCAAAACCTTTAAATTCCGCTACTGGCGATCTTCCCGCTCAAAGACTTGCTCATGATCGTCAACCTTTTATCTATACTGGCCGACATGAGAAACGTTACGTGGCCCTTTATACGTGCATGACATCCAGGGCAATTCATCTTGAGACTATCTCAAGATAGTGGACACAACCTTTCTGCTGATTCCGCCATTATGAGTTTGCGCAGACTTATTGCCAGAAGGGGTACTCCAAATTCAATTTTTTCTGATAATGGTACAGCATTTGTGGGAGCCAACCGTCTGTTAAAAGAATTTTACACCACAAATGTCCAAGATTTTGCCGCCAACAAATGCATCAAGTGGAGTTTTATACCTGCTGCAGCTCCATTTTTTGGTGGTTGTTGGGAGCGATTAGTGCGCACAGTAAAAGTAGCCCTTAATGCAACACTGCATAAACGAGCACCAAAAGTAGATATACTAACAACATTACTGGCAGAAACTGAAGCTATCGTGAATTCTCGCCCACTCGCTCACGTTTCTGTGGACCCCAACGATGAAGAGACTCTTACACCATTCCATTTCCTTATTGGCTTTTCCTCCAATCAAATACTTCCAACAGTTTTGGATGACTCTGACCTTGTTCGCCGTTCAGACTCGAAGAAGGCATTAAGACTGGCAGATCATTTTTGGAGTCGTTGGGTCCGTGAAATACTTCCAACGATGCAACCGCGACAGCAAAGCAAACAAGCTCGCAGCGAAGATATCAAAATAGGCGACGTTGTTATTATTGTCGACGACACATTACCTCGAGGAGCCTGGCCACGAGGTCGAATAGCCGCTACATACCCAGGGAAAGATGGGATACTAAGAGTAGTGGACGTTGCAACGAAAGGCGGTAGTTTTACATCGATCCCTGAAAAAGTTAGTTGAATTGACTACACATGGCCCCAGTTAATTTTGAAAAATGTTATTGTGTGCGCACGCGCACAAGGTAGGAGGATGTTACAACCTCTTTTTATAAAGTTGTATGTAAGAGTAAATACTGTTTAGTTTTATACCTTTTTAACTATTTTCTTCTTTTTTTGTCATGTCAGTATTCATTTTTGATTTGCCTTACTTGGTGAAAGAATATAAATTGCATCTCGAATTCATTCCTACATTTCATTAGCTCTCCGTAATAATGAGAGATGAATGGTATACAAGTCTTGTCACTGCCATCCCATACGTCTCATACATTCCAACCGCTAGATGTAAAGTTTGATTTGTTCATGAAAATGCATCCAATTGAAAAAATCACGGACTATCATCTTGCTTCAATTTCTAACAAGGCTTATACCTACTCGAGTGGTTACCATGGAAAAAGCCGCTAAGGAATTTCAAGTGACTGGAATATATCCCTTGAATCCGCATATTTTCGACGGTGAGGAATTCTTAATAGCTAATCTAGCACCTTCCCGACATCACAGAATCAGCCACTCATTGACCATGATTACACACGTAGTCTCCCGCTATCCCCGACCATTTTTGACGAGTTACCTAACTAACACGTCAGAAACTCGTTCAAGAATTGACGCCTTTAAATTTCTAGACACGCTTTCGTTCCAAATAATCTAGATCTGAGATCATCACGACACATTTTGGAAGAATTAAGCCCGATACCAGAAAAAATAATAAAAATGAAAAGACGTGTAAAGAAACAACACTCGACCATTCTTATAGCAACGCCGCTAAAGGAACAAATGAAATAAAAAGAAGTAAGATGAATATTAAGACTGAAAATAAGATCAAAGGAAAAAATGTAAAAGGCAAAAATCTGGCAAAAGGAAATTATTCAGTAATAATGGAAGTAGTGAAAATGAATCAACAAGAACAAGTCAGGAAAAAAAAAGACAAGTCTAAAAAGAACAAACGAAAATGGCCAGAAAAAGAAATACTAAAAGAAGACAAGTACAAAGAGACGATTCCATCAGCAGCAGCTATTTAGCTAATTTGTGCAACGACGATGAAGATAATGATTTAGTAATCAATGACCAGTGTGCCATTTATGGGGATTTTTTTTGTGAAAACTTCTTTAGCGGCGTTGTGCACTTTTTTTGGTATGGGTAAAAAATGATAAACTCGCGTCAGGCTGATCGAAAATTCGCAAGACGGAAACCATAATGCCACGCCATAATATGATGATTGGCAAAATAAAAAGACTGATATTGAATTGAAAACTTCTTTAGCGGCGTTGTAAAAAATGTTTAACTCTATAGGACAAATAAAAAGTAAGAGGAAATTGGGTTAATGACAAGATGAAAGTGCGGATTACACATGTTAAAATTTTATATCCAGGTTGTATGTTTTCACTTCTGCCGGCACTCCCGAAATGCAATCCGTTTTTTTTTTTTTTCTCATACCACTAAAGTGGCAAACAAACTAACGGTCCGCCTGATGGTAAGCGGTCACCGTAGCCTATGGACGCTTGCAACACCATGGGTATCACTCGCGCGTTGCTGACTCTTCAGAAATCCAATAACTTCTTTCTTGCAGAACCCCATACTGTAGACCTTGCAGAAAACCTTGGCAGGGAGCGATTTCCACAACCCAAGCGTTCGCGGGAGGAAGTTTCTTTGAAACCCCACTGGTACCATTTCGGTTCTAAAGTGTAAGAATGAATTCCCTGCCGATGGCGAGCGGTGCGATGGTAGAAAGTAGCCGTGGGCATCATTTCGAACAATTCCTCAGAACACATCCCATGTACAAGCGGTAGAACACACACAGGGAGGCAAAATCTCTTCTCAGACTTAAGGGTTCGATATGGCAAGTGAGTTTGGGATCGTCGACAATTCTCACAGCCCGTTGTTGGACCGAGTCAAAAGGTCCAAGCTGGTGTCCGGGTGCACCTGCCCCGACGTGAAGTACTGCCTCGCTCTGTTTAGTACATCAAGTTTTTTGGTCGCCAGCTTCATCTTGCAGATGATCTTGGAACTGAACATCGCTAAAGGAAAGGATCCCAATGCTCAAAAAGATGTAGTGGGGAGAATTCTGGAATTGTGGGACCACAGTGAATGGGGTTTTCTTAGCGGTGAACGCGCAGACTTGTATATTTGTAGGGATGAATCGGACCAAGTTTTCCCGTCCCTAGTCAGAGACCTTGGACAGAGTGGTCTCGATTTGAGACACAAGTTATTCACGAGGGATGCTTGCACGACCCATGTAATAAGCGTCTCCAGTACTGTCACCTGCATAGCAATGTATATTGTTTATGTCCAACATGTCATTGATATGCAGTGGAGAAAGCGTAGGGGACAGCACAGAGCCTTGCGGGACACCAGCATTAATGTCCATGCTGTCAGAGCAACTACCGTCAACAACGGCTTGGTCTGCCGGACAATAAGCTAGCCTCCCATTTGCACAAATGGGCACTCCGTAAGATGGCAACTTCGATAGAAGACCCCGGTGCCAGCCCTGATCGAACGCCTTCGCTATGCCCAGGCCATGCCAATGCTTCCCCCTGACTCTCAATGACTAGTGCTCATCGGCGTGTGAGATACACTAGTAGGTCACCAGTCGAGCGACCGTGGCGAAAGCCATATTAACGGTCACTGATCAGGTCATGTTTTTCTAGGTATCTTAGAAGCTGTGTGTTGATCACACGCTCCATCACCTTGGAGAGGAGAGAGGTAATAGCGATAGGCCTGTAATTCGATGGATCTGATCTATCGCCCTTTTTGGGCACCGGGTGCACATTCACTGTCTTTTATGAAGACGGAAATTGCCTAGTATGGTAGGAAAGCGCGAAGGGGCGCGTGAGTACAGGACATAACTCTGGAGCACACTGCTTTAGCACCACTGCTGGTATACCGTCTGGCCCACTCGACTTATGAACGTCTAGAGAAAGTAACGCCCGCCCCAGACCTCCCGCTGTGTTATAGAGATTTCCGGCATGGTCTTACCGCACCACGGTAGGTGGTACAGCGCCTTCGTCGTTCATATTCGAGTTGGAGGCAAACAGACTGCCCAAAAGATCGACTTTCTCTTTTGCACTATTGTCCAAGTTACTATCGGTCTTTCGCAGTGGTAGTAACGACGACTGGCAAAAGTTTCCCTCAGCAGCTTTAGGAAGCGACCAGAAAGGACGACTCCTAGAGGGATAGCTCGCAAGTCGCCCACCTATTTTGCCGATGAATTGGAATTTAGCCCTGGCAGTTGCTGTCTTACTGAACCTCGAGGCAGCATTTAATTTTCGTTTTAACTCAGAAATATTCGGATCCTTATTATTACGAGCCGTGGTCCAAGCCTCATCTGCACTTTGCTTAAGAATTTTAGCTTCTCTGCAAGACCTATTAAACCACGGTCGTTTTTTGACGCCGACAGCTACTCACAGGTTAGGAATAAAACATTCCATACCAGCGAGGAGTGTCTCAGTGACTGCGGCTGCGCAGACGTCAGGATCTTCAGAAGAGCTAAAGCAGAGCTGCCTCCACGGGTACAATGCATGAAATTCTGGCAATCCATCCCAGTCTGCCGAACCATAGTGCCACTCACGACGCCAGTTAGTTTGCCCAGATGGATCGTGTTGTGTGCAGGACATTTGAGTCCGAACGAGACAGTGGTCCGAGGAGCCAAGAGGGATCCACTGAGACGAAATAACCGTCCCGACGTGTAGTCAGCAGAAGGTCCAGTAAGGAGCTCGTATGGTTCTCTATATCTGGTATTCTCGTTGGAGAAAGTACCAGCCAAGAGAATCCATATATCCCTGAATAGTTATTAGTTCAAGAACTTAGCCACTCACGTTGGTGGGCATTAAAGTCTCGTGGAGGTACTTCTCCAGTTCAGGCTGCTCATTCGAGCAGGTACTCGCTATGCCCCACTTTAATTGTTTAGACGGCTTATTCGAGCGAGTACTCGCTATGCCCCACGAGTACATCTCTTATTTTTGACCGTAATAAGAAAATGTGATTCCGTTGCTGCTCTTGCTCCAGTTGGATATAAAAAGAGTGTAGCGGAAAGGACTCTGCAGAAAATTTTATTTGTAATTTATGTGATTAGCATTTCGGTAAAACTGTTGATCAGAGGCTAATTCTAATAATTATCATTAAATCTCTTAAAGAATATGTAAGTATATTATACTTATAAGTGTAAGTATTTATACATAAGTAAAAGTACTAGGTTATACAATAATAGATGTCTTGTCTTGTCAATGTCAACTTGTCAATCATTTAGGCTAAAACTAAACATTTTGTGAAACGTTGGAGTCTGTACCTATTTCCAATTCGGTCTCCAGGCTTTCACTCTCTGACTCACATTACGTTATAATTTCAGTGTCATTATGTCTATATCTTGTCATACAGGCGCGGTTTTATTAGACCCAGCGCGAAATTGCCAACCTCGGGCACGATATTATCAGACCAATTTGATAATGGTGCGCTTTCCCAATTTTTTATTATTCGCTGGTATTATTCAATTTTTTATTATCGTTTTTGTTCGTTTTTTTGATGAATTTGAAGTTTCGTTAGTGTAGTCCGATAAATTCTCCGCCTATTATAATATTTCATTTTTATTTTAACCTCACCTATAATTTCCTTAGGGGCACGTTAAACCCAACTCTCCCTAATGGTGAGGTGACTTTATTTATGCCACATAAGTACCTGGAGATAGATAATAACATACCTTAAATACTTTTATCTTGGTATCGAGGTCGAGGTAAATTAAAATAAAACACATTTCGAAATGACTTTGCGTTTTATATATTATTGCGTATTATAGCGTGCGTACTATAGACTAATTTTATTTCGACAGACCAATTGATTGACATGTAAGGGAGGAAAAAACTTATTCCAGAAAAGCCTTTAGAATATTTGACTACATTAAAATTTTATTTCATCTAAGTCTATCTTGTTACGCATGGGAGTTTGTAGTACGGTCCATTTTACTATTAAGAGTTAGAGAGAATGTTTTGTTAAATTTGATTCATTATAATAATTTAGAGGATGGTACACTTAAGGCAGCAGCAGCATCGACAGCACCTCTTCCAAAGATAGCGAAGACACCAGCAACGACATTTACAAGGTCTCCGGGATACCTTTGAACGTTTCCTATAAATTCTACAAAGCCTCCTTCGGTGTCTTTTGCGACCCTGTCTTCTGGCACGCCTGGACATTTTGTACATGCCATGAGCGCAGGCACAACGCATTCCCCTCGGGTTCACTATTTCCATTGCACTGGGACATTTTTGCTTTGTCCGTCTGCACCTTCTGTAGCACTGGTTAGGTCTTGAACAAGGGGCTGGCCTGGGCCGATGTCTGTGCACTGCGCATGATGCCGCTGGTACGCAAGGCTTTGTAGTCTTAGGGGCATATACCACTGAAATACAAGATTTTTATCATGATATACCCGTTTATTCCAAACCGACCAACAGAACGGCACAACAACATGTCTATATGTATATACCTACTCGTTCACAAACTTCTAAATTGATACCAACTAAGGATTCTTTACATTCTTTGAAGATACCATTCTTTATGTGCTATAAGGATACATACAGTTGCCTACAGACGTGCTAACTACGTGCTTTAGCTTCACGTGGATGTCGGACTAGAACTAAGATTTAAAAAAGCTCTGTACTGTAATACTTTGTGGGTCTGTTCGAAACGTAATAATAATAAATATTTTTGGACAATACACACAGTGCTATCTGGCCCCAAAGTAAGCAAAGCTTGTTCTTATAGGTACCAGAAAACGGATACAAATACTTACATAAATATTACTTTTTTTTTGTAAATACATACATATTCATAAATACACCCAGACTCAAGACAAACACAAATGTTTATATTATGGCATAAATGTTTCTCTAGTGCGGAAATCGAACCCACACCCTCTGCACAGCCGCTGACCACAGTACCAACTAGGCTGCAAGGGAGTCAGTCATCATTTTATCAATAAAAGCACATGCGGCCTAAGCATTAATTTCATATGAATATTTAAGCTTTGATGAAATTTCATCAGAATATGTGTTATGGCCTTTGTTTATGTCGGATTTTCTAGCATATAATAAAAATACCAAAGTGCAGAAAACAAAGACACAGCCAGCTCGCCCAAATGACGCGGACTAGCTTAGCCACTGATCGGAGCAAGAGACGGGTGTAGTATAGCTGATCTTTTCATTCGATGGTCACTTGTCTACATCTTTTAATTTTCGTAGTATGTATTATATTAACCACTATTGCACGCTAACCCCATCTTCCTAGGCTTACCTAGACGAAGTTAAAAGGGAAACTATCACAGCTAGGTAAATAGTTAGCAATAAAGTGTAGACAGGGCGGCCTTAAATCCATTTGTGCGAGTTATTCATTTGGTACCCTTTATTTTTTTATAGTTTAATTAAGAAAACTTATTTTGAATTTAGTATCATATGGAAAACAAACGTTTATTTATTAATATTTATTGTTATTGTTATAAATATTTTTTACTCATTCAATCTTTGAGCAATTTACCTGTATTATCTAGTTAGTCACAAAAAAATTAATAAAAAAACAAAGATTAAACGAACTAAAACATAATTTTTTCATGTTTTTCTGTCAGCAAACTCTGTGATAAGACTAGCAATATCTAGAATTTCTGAAACTTGATTTTCAATGGACAGTAAGGCCAAACTCGTTAATCTTGTTTGAGACCTTGTAGACGTCGTGTTTTTTTTATAAATTTTATTTTAAAAAAAACTGCGTTCGCCACTAGCAACAATCACTGGTATTATTAACCGAATACGAAACGTTATTTAGGTGTTGGAATATAACTCTTGAAGATTGATAAAGTTTAAAGCTTCGATAGGTGTTGCCTGGCTGTCTTTGATAGTGTTGAAGGCTTAAAATTTTATGGCACAACAAATCTCTATCAATATCTGAATAAAAATTGACAGTTAATTTTCTTAGCTCCATAGGAAATATACATATTAGTGCATGTGGCAACTATTTGTTTTAAGTAAATGATGTCATATATATATAACTATGAATTATGTGATACAAATTTTGGTTTAATACCAAAATTTCGATAGGATACTAATTTTATTCTTACTAGTGTTTTTAATATCATTTCAATTTTTCATCAGAAAATCAATTAAAAATTAGCAACAAAATGACAGGTCGTGTTAGATTTGCTGAATACTCGCTTCTACGAGATGAGTTCATACAAATTAATGCACTAAATTTAGTATTTGGTTAGACGAGTAGATAGGTATTCAAATTAAATGGTTAAGCGAGCGGCGCCCCCTAGGCTTAAAGCCGGCTCTGAGTGTAGGTACTTGAAGAAGTAAAAAGGAAAACGTACAAATTCCATTAAAAATTACTTAGATGAAATTAGTTGTGTAAATCCGGTAGTAAATTGTTGGTATACCTATAGTATGTACACTGATTACTCCTGACATCCTGCAATTGATTATAACTATGTTTTCCAGGAAGAAAGATGCCAAAAGTTTGTATTTTTGGCGCTATTTTTTTTTTTTTGACTTAAACTCTTCACATATTGATATTTCTTTATTTTAATACACAGGAGTAGGATTTAAATAATCAGAAATGTTTACTATTGTCAGTATATTTGGTTGATGTTGGTAATAGAGTCTGGTCTGAAGTGAAATTTTATGATAATTACATCGAAACTTGTGCTATGTGTCGAGTGTTTACAGAATCGTGCAGCAACAAGGGCAGCAATTAATACAGCATTTGGGGCGGCAGGGGTAACAGCAAGGGCAGCATCGTCGTTTGCATCGTCTATACCACCTCTCACAAAAGGGCTCCCTAAGTCGTCCCCTGTGACCTTCTCCTGCACAACAAGCGGTTCTCTTCCGCCTGTGACCGCGTCTCCTCTGGTATCTCAAATATCTATGAGTTCCATATAGTCTGTCTTTCCGCTTTAATTTAGCTTCTTTTCGCTTACGTTTCAAGAATACATAAGGTACGTTCTTTTTCCGTCTTTTAGCACAAGTACCACAAGAACTGCACTTTGCTTTTGCTTTCGTTGACATGATTGAGACTGCGCTCAAACAGGGTATCCTGACTTTCCTTTTTCTGCACATTTTGAGGCATTTTTCTGGATGCTTGCATGGTGGAGGTGTAGGATGACACCTTGCGGGCTGGCATGATGGTGACGGTTGACAAGAAGGATGTATTCCTGGCGCCATGTGTCTTTTTTAGTCTGCAAAGAAACAAACAAGACAACTGTCACAGTTGCATCATACCAAATTACATTTACTACGCAAAAGCCAGTTTCACTACACTTAGAAATTAGATTCAACTGCCACTCACAAAATAACAGTAATTATAAACTTACCTAAAATATGAAAAGATCCTTATTAAACCGTGCACTAACGTTTCCTAACCAAAGTATAAAACGAAAAACGCGGTAATGACGAGATTTGTTATGTTTAAAACTAGGTTATCATAATTTGCAAATGTAGAAAAATACTCACTATACTTTTTTGTTCGCCATGTTGGCAAATACCGTATCGTGCATGATGGGCGTAACCGGTACCTTGAAAATGTAGAAACTGTAGCGTCACACATGGTGTTGGTTCTTCAGTGGCTTCAGATTTTTACACTAAATTTAAAGGAAAAACACAACTTAATTTTAAAGTCGTTTTCTTTGTGAAAAGGTGGAGAACAAAAGATGACGATTAATGTATGTTTTAGGCGGTAAGTTAAAATTTGAGGCGATTTTAATATCTAGTTGACGTAAATACTTTCGTTCACCACCTTAGTAACATGCACCAACAACTTTGTACAAAAAAAGTAATGCCTGCCCCTCACACTATTTCTATTAGAGAGAGGTAAGGAAAACTTGAAACGCGTTACAAGTACAAAGTTAAATAAAACATTTGCTATGCGTAACAATATATTTAATAGGTTACATAAAAACAAGTTAATATAAGAAAGGTTATAAATCAGGATATCGATAATTTGGATTGATCTAGAGAGATCCAAAACATGGATGAATGATTGAAACACAGGTACGGTGGAAGAAGGTAATTGGAAAATAGCAGCACTTATCCTAATTACTTGGAGAGACAGAAAGAGTGCGATACTCCATTATAAAAATCGACTTCTTTAGTTTGGCTTGTTAAATTCCTCGTAAGGTACACATGTTTCGGTCCGAATTAACTCGGGTGCACAGAGTAGGTATTTGATTTAAAAAACTTGGTCAAAAGTAAAACTGCTTTTGATACAAACCATCTCAGGACAAGGCTTCGAAACACCCTGTTCGACAACTTTTTGATTAGATAGATAATTTGATTTTATAACATTCAAAATGACTAACAAAACATGGCTCTTACACCTATGATTTTCATTAAGTAATAATTCTTTATTACTTTGAAAAGATCATCTGCAGATTCGTGTGACCCTTTTGTCAAGTTTTCATCAATAAATCATTCTGCCTGTAAATCGAATGACAGATCTATTACCCTCTTATGACACTTGGTGCACATAGGCAGCTCTCCACGAGGATGTAAATACGAAAGAGTGCGGCGCAGATGTGAACATTTACAGGAAGCAACTCTCGCCGGACCTATCATGGTTATGGAGATTTCCGACATGGACCACCACATGACAGAGAATACGGAACCTGCATCGTTCAAGATCGAGATCTTCTTGATAATTTCTAAGAGACAGCCCAATAGAAAATACAAGATAATAGCTTTCTTTTTAGCGCTACAGGCCTAGTTACCATTGATCTTTCACAGCAACACTGCCAAAGTTTCCCGCGCCATTCAGAAAGCACGACACCCAGAGGAGTAGCATGCAAGTAATACACCAATTCTGCCGCCGAATTCGAATCTTGTCCGACATACTACTTGCTCAGGGCAGCGTTTAATTAGCGTTTCACATCCGATGTTCCAATTGATTATTATTCCGGTGTAGAATCCAAGCCTGATCCACAGTTTGCTTGAGAAGCTTAGCATCCCCGCAGGGCTGCTTTAACTACGGTCGTTTTTAGCTACCCACGGCTTATGAATAAAACATTACATACCCGCGAAGATCTCTATCGTTAAAATATTTCAATATAAAGACGCACGGGCACGAGCAAAAAACTCACAAACCTATCCCATCACTGGCTACTGACTAATGCCACAATCTCTTCCAGAGCAGATATGAGTAAACATACAAAAACAGTTATGGTTATCTCAGATGGCTGACCCCTATAGGTCCACATTTGTTTTGGATAAAATTTATTGAAAGAAACCCTCAAGAAGAGAAGGGTATAATCATTGACTATAAAGGCAAATCACGTCGTGCGTATATAATAAGATTACTGGCGCGTTGAAGCCCGGGTTCGACCGGGAAGTCTCCCTTGGTTGTAGTAGCAGAGTTACATATAACCACTATAAAATAGAAGAAAATATGTACGTACTTACGATCTAGTGATCTAGCTAGTGCTACTCCTCATGTTTTCTGTGCCACAGCTTGCATTTTGTATTATATTGAATGAAAATATTTTTATAAAAGTGACAAAATTAAAAAATAGCCGCCGGTCTCAAACTAAATTTACTGATGTTACTATTATTTGGTTGGACTTATGACAAGTTGAAAATATTTGTAAACATACTAGTTCCCTGATATCTAACGAGATACAATTACCTAGTTTTTGATGATTACGTAAAACAAAATGAAAAAAAAAAAATCGGATCATTCTCAGTAGATCCATTGTCTAGATCCATCATGGATCTAGTGAGATATTTTTTTCTCAGTAGATCTGTTTTCTAATAAACTGGATCTGATGAGAATTTTCATTGCCAATAGATCTATTTTAAAAATAATGTTAAAATAAATTAGATCTAATGATAATATATTGTCTCACTAAATAGTAATGTAAAAACTAATTAGGTTTGAAAAAATATGTAATTATAGAAAATAATACTTAGGTATCATTAACGAAAATTATACTTAATTATTAACGAAAAAGTTTAATTTGAATAAAAATAAATATTAAACATTTTGATTGCTGTAAACATTTCGAGCTGTAAATATCTAAATAGCTTTAAGTTAATAGCAATTCGTTTAATTTTTCTCCATTTTTTTTATAAAAAAGGCATATTCATCAATAAAGGTTCGCCATCCTTGCCCTAGGGTTTGTTTGTCAAACTAGAAAGGACTATATATCCGTAACTATTGATCGTAGACTAGTAGTTTCTTGACAGAAATGATACGTCTCATACGATCTTTATTTCAGAATGACAGCTGTCAAATTATAAAGAAATATATCTCGGTAACTTAAAACTTACTCGGGTACCTAAAATTTATAGTAGACTAGTAGTTTCTCTACAGAAATGACACGTCAAAAATAGAAAGGTTTCAGGATCAATAGTTACAGAGATATAGACCTTTCTAGTTTGACAGCTGTCATTTGAAATAAAGATCTTGATGAGATCTATAACTTTTGTAAAATAACTACACGTGTAAGATCAATAGTTTAATTTTTTTCAAAGAAAAACAGTATTTTTCTTGTCTTCGAACTCGGTTCGAACTATCTTCATATTAAATTCATCACAATTGGTCCAACAGTAAAATTTAACGGATTGATAGACAGACAGACACCGATACTTTTGAATTTATAATATTAGTATTAGTATGGATCCTCCTTTTATAAAGTCGGTTAATTTTTAGTTTTGAATTAATAATATCTCTTATATGTTAATGTTATTAATAATACCTACAGACCATTCGCAAAACTTTTTAAAGTTGGTAAAAATAAGAATATGACAAGGGAAATACGAGTACCTGAAATAGTATTAGAAAGCAAGTTCCGTTATCTCCCCAGCCTAGGGGACAACAAGCCTAGCCGACACCAAATTTTTTATCAGATCCACAACTGCATCTAGTGAGAAAGAAATTCCTTAGTAGACCCACACTTTTAAATCTGGTTCTGGTTAACGGATCTAGCGAGACAAATACTTCTCAGTAGATACACACTTTTAAAAATGGATCTATTGAGAAAATAATATCTCACTAGATCCATTATGGATCTGGACAATGGATCTAGTGGGATTGATCCAAAAAATCAAACCTTCTCAAAATCAGAACTTCAATGCGTAGGTTATAAATTATATACTTAGGTATTAGAGAGATGAAATTTTATCGGTTAGTAGGAACTGGAGTGTCACTCAAGCTGGGCAGGCAATATGATATTGTTGTTTAATACTCCTAATGCGACCTACCTGCTTACTGTTATTGGTCTACATCAAACAAATTAGGTGGCATAAATGAACCTTTCCGACCTTTTCAACAAACTGAACTTTGTGAGTGGCAGTCATACTCGAGGGTGGCTACATAAACTTGTACTTTGTTTCCTTCTTTACCATTTCCTGACAAAAACCATCACATTTTTGAGCCAATTTTTTTTAAATTTTTCTTGAAGGCAGGAGTGTCGTGCTAGTGCTTACAAATTTTGTAGATCTTTCAAAACATTCGATACTAATTATTTAGCTACATTTTTATAGTTAAAAACGTAATTTAACTGCAAACCTCAGATCATGAAAAAATGCGTTTTGCGTAAGTCACTGTGTCATCATTAGTTGGCAACGCCATTAATTTGGTAAAGAACGGAACAAAGATTACGGTAGCTTTTGTACAAAGCTGTAAAGCGCTTTTTCCAATGCTAATAAATTGTTTCCGACTCCTACATATTGATATATCTGTAACTTACCCATAATCTTGAGCTAAACGGAACGGGGAGTTTTTGCTGTAGTTGAGCCTCTTACATTTTATATGGTATTTAAAATTAACATTTTTATTAATTTTCACGTGTACATTTTAGATCTTCTATTTTTCAACGTTGACAGTTGTCATTTAAACTTCTTTTTTCTGTAAGAAGGACAGTATTATTTTTCTTCTTTTCTTTGATATTAAATAACTAAATATAACTACATAAAAAATAAGCGGGGATCCTAAGGACGACCGAGGAAGAAATGAATTGTAACATTTTTTTAAATATATAACTTTTATTACATATAAAAAATACTTGGGGTTACTTGGTTTTGATTATTTAATTATTCCACAGCTGCAAGAGCTGGGTCGATTGGCTAATTTACGTTTGCAGATTCAAAGTTCAAAAAATACCTTTAGATCTTATGTTGTTTAAATATTAGAGATAGGCGGGCAAAGGCTAGTCCTTACTCATAATATAAATAAAAACCGGTCAAGTGCGTGTCGGACTTCTCACATTTAGGGTTCTTTGACAAATGTAGAATATAAGACGTCCGAATGGTAGAATTATTCATAAGGTAAAGGTACTTGGTGAGTCAATCTCTTCTGTGCTACGCATTTGACCAAAATCAAGTTCGTTGTAATAGAAAAAAAACCGGCCAAGTGCTAGTCTGGCTCGCGCACCAAGGGTTCCGTGCAAACTTATTATATATTGTTGAATAGTATGTAGAAGAGTTATATCAACATATTAACAAATAAAACTGGATTGAACGCGTCGTAATTTGGTAAAATACCTTTTTCCCGACGTTTCGGCTGGGTTTGAATTAGTAATGGAACGCGAAAATTTAAAAACTTATAGAGTTTTATCAACTGTCTTGGCGCAAGTGGAAGCATGCCTTAATACGTACTTTGCCTTTTTTACATCTTCAAGAGACCGCAGACCTTAGTATTAGATATTAATTTCAACTTGATACCTTCACGCGTTCCTAAAAAAAAATGGTCTTGACAGACAGACAACAAAGTGATCCTATAAGGGTTACTTTTACCTACCTAGATTTTTTACACCATGAAGAAGCATAGTCTACACTGTACTTAGCTGATAAAACAAAGGATGTAGGATACCTACACTTATTATACCGAGAAAGAGTTTCTACTGGAAAATTTCACGTCGCAGGAAATACCGCAAGCCATTCTCTATTCTCTCACGTTCTCCAGCAATTCCTTCACGTTATGATAAGCTAATAATGGGTATATAAGATACTGATTTTTGACACATGGATAGCTAGAGGGATTAAGATACAATACTTTGATCCTTCTCTAATAGCAAATCGTTTTGAGATAATAAAATGTTTTGTATGGCAGCCACGTTGTTTTCCGCCATTTTGAAAATCTGGCAGTTTTCTGATACTTATCATTTCCATCAAACCCCCCATACATTATTTTCACCCCCTGGAAACTCCTGCTAGGAGACTAAAAGGCTTTAATAAATCATTACCCTGGCGGCCATCTTGAAATTTCAGAAAATAGAAAAACCGACTCAATGTTATCGGCGACCTCAAACACCCTCGGATGCAAAGTTTGAGCCGGATCGATGAACAAATGTTTTCGACCGCCATTTTGAATCCGCCATCTTGATTTTTTTTGTCGTTGCTCCTCATTGCCCTCTACGTTTGATTGAGAACCACCCTCCTATAGCAAATGGTTTCCGAGATATCCGTCGTTGAATATTTGTATGGCGGCCATGTTGTTTTCCGCCATTTTGAATTTTTTTCACCGGCGATTGAATTTGACCAGGGTGGAAGTTCACATCGTGCAAAAATTTTCCCCTTCAAGGCAATACTTTAGGCGGGCTGCACCCTGACTCCCTGATAAGGAGCAGTTTTCGAAGATCTAGAAGTTTTCCCATACACACAGGCCCATTTCATTTCCCCCATTCATCATTTTCACCCCTCACACAAATCTCCTTCCTAGTAATGCATGACATATTGTAATGTTTTTCAATACATTAACATACACATCGTATCACACAAATTAGCTTTCTGGCCAATATCGCCCACTTAAACAGGGGTTTTACCGACAAGGTTGTATGGCTTGTATGAAACCTTTGCCTGCGTGCATCGAGTGCCACAAAAAGCAAAAAATTGGTTGAGTGCGAGTTTGACTTGCGCACAGACGGTGCGTACTTATGTAATAGCATTATATTTTTCAAAATTCAAAATCTGAAATTTAAATGGCGAAGAGCTAAGGATAGAGAGGAAAGGGAGAAAAGAGCAGAAAGGTAGAGTCAAGAGAAAGAGGCAAAAGGAGTTAAAAGAAGTTTCCCTTTTTCCCTCTCCATTCTCACCATCACTCCTCCCTTCTTATCCCTCTCTCCCATCTCATCTCCTTTTGTGCCTCTCCGCAATTTACCACGTCCGCCCACTGCCACCGATTCCTCTCCTCTCCACTATCGACCCCTTCTCCCTTCTCCTGTATCGCCTGAAGAAGGAAGAGAGAGGAAGGGAACAATACTTTACTAAAACTTCACATGTACCTACCCATATCAATCATGAAATACCTACCTGGCCTGGTTGTAACATAAATTACTTCTTTGACAGCTTTACTAAAATTTTTTTAGTAATTCAATACAAATAGTTTACTATTATTAAAAGTATAGTTTTATTTTTTAAAGAGCGAGTCTGTTTCCGTCTCTTTTTGGTAAAGATGCTGATTGCATTGCTGACATGTGGTGAAATAAAGCAACTATAGCACGGACGCGAAGCAGGAACAATTTCGTTCAATGAAAGGTCACTTGTCTCTGTTGGACGCGCATAATTATTTGCCGTTGCACTCGCACAGATGCGATGACCGCTGGCAACAGTAAATAATTATGCGCGAGCAACAAAAATAAAAAGTGACCGGTCATTCGTCCGTGCTTTTGTATCTTATTGCTTTTGACAATCTAAAATTGTTCTTGGGAATCTACTTCACCGTGGTGAGTTTTTTTTTTGACAGGACATCGGACAATACAAACTTTGCAACTATTTCTTTTCAAGCGATTAGTAAAACGTAATTCAAGTGTTAGTAAGCAAGTTTATTGCTAAATAACATTAACGTGTACGACATTTTAAAAATTACATTGATTACATGACAATTAACGACTAAATACTAATTGAAATTATTAAATTCACCTCTAAAATTGTTGAAAGCATCTGAAATAATCAAATTATTTCAACACATGACACATTACTTTAAATTTTGTTAAATGAAAATACTGTCCCAGTTCAACATTCAGTATCAATTTCTTCTATTTCATTTAAAAAAAAAAATCCGAAGCTATTGGTTAATGACTTTTTATACCAAACGACAGTGCGACAGGGAAGTCCTAACGTATAAAGTTGTAGATTTTTTTTTTAATACATTATATATGAATATAATCTATACACACCAATTGAAAATTAGTTCTATCACATTGTTTCATACTTGCATAGGCATATGTTGGCGTAAATATAAAAGTTACTCCAAGATAATACTAAAGTCAGTCCATCGGCCCGTTTAACAAATCCTTCAATTAAAAATAAATTTGGAATATGGAATGTTTATTTTTAACAGAGTTTACATTGCGACACAAATTAGCAGCCAAAAAAGCCATGGCCTCAATTTAGCAGAAATATTTTAGTAGAGGCAGTGTATCGAGTTCTCTTTCGAACATCATGTGTCAAAGCTAATAGAGCGACATAGGTTGCTATCCGTTTTATTGTATTGTAAGTGGCTCACAATGACAAAAACTTAAAATATATTGTAATATTATTTACATACAAAATACCTTAATTTGAGAAAGAAACCAACAAATCCATAATTTTACAAAAACGATAAAAAACTTTTACAAAAATTTTTAAGCCCAAGTTTAGACTAATTAGATCAGATTCAAATTAATCAATTACTATAATACAAAAATATATATAATTTCTGGAAATTATAAGGAAAATAAAAAATTTACTTAGCTACGATGGATAAATTATGTAAATACAAAGAGATTGTTCTATACTTTTCAATTTCTTAAATTTTTCTCACTACATTAACAATAAAAGTATTTCCCGTAACCATTTTATGGCTTTTATAACTAAAACAATAATATTTAAACACATCACATAGATATAGGTTGAAAATAAAATTTTGATAACATACTTAATAGTAAGAATAAATTTTATACGTCCACATCCTCGAATAACAATTTACATCTGCAAGTTTTCGATGGCGGTACCATATGGTAGTGTGGACAGTGCTTTAATCTCTTTTCTTCGACACGGATTCTTGATACGTCGGGGGCTGGTCCTGTAAATTAATAAAATCAGTAATAGGAAAAATAATATAGCGGTAGAAAAAAAAATATATGTAATAAAATATTATGATGAAAAGGCACTATCGGTGAAAGTTATATAATATTCTTGTGATACCTACTTTTTAAGAATTAATATTTAAAAACAAAAACTCTTTTTTATAAATTAAACAAAGCGAAAACGCTTCAAACAAAACGCCAGTAACCTGTGACGTCATTGTATGTGATTCGTACTGGAAACAGTATGGCGCGTTTAACATATTGACAAACATTACCTATATCCTAGCATTTACGTACGAACAACGTCTACCAGGTCAGCTAGATTTGATATAAAACGTAAAAATTAAATAAATTCAAACAAGATTGTCTGACTTTAAATGGGTAGGTACTTATATAATTGGGTTCTCGAAAACGAAACTTTGATAATGTTTTACTTCTCAAGTTTATATTCAACAATATCAGTAACACGCAGAGCTTTCATGTCAAAAAGCAAAGTGAAATTCAGGATCTTCAAAGATTAAAATTAATTTTGTATTAAAAAACTGTAGCCTTAACTTTAACGAGTTAAAATAAAAAATTTTGGGGAAATATTTGAAGGATTAAATCCCGACCCTTGTGAGTGGCAGTCGTTTCAGCCAGTCAGCTATTTTGGCTGTACACCGAAAAAATATCATAATCAAAACTCACGTTCATAGGTGGCGGCACGTAAGCGGTCTGTGGGCGATTTGGATCGTAATATGCGCTGCGAGCCGCTTCAGCCGCTTTTGCATCTGAAAAATGTTTTGTTTCTAAACTACTACAACTGTTTCTACCTCGCGTAAATCTAATATTTTCTAATAATACATAAAGTTCCAATGTCTACAAAGGAGGAAAGTGTAACAATACAATACATAAAATAATGAAACTAAGGTCAGACAGCAGAGATACCAAATGTTTTAAGACTCGTCAACTTCGCACTTTCACGCCCACTTGTGTGAAAGAAAGAGATAATAAATAATAGTGTGTCGCTTTATATTTTTGTATCTATTCTCTTTGACCATCCTTTACATTTTTTTTAGAACCTGCTTAGAAAATGCACTTTAAATAATATCCCTATATCATGGCATACATAACTAAATTACTCAAATAACGACAATGTTACGTTACATTTGAGTACAACTGTCAAGCTGAATTACAAATAATATCAGTTAACTACCGTTATTCTACTAATTACAGTAAATGAAAACTTACATTCATCAATACTTCAATTTAATAATAATACTTGATACATACAAGTTATTGCATAAACCGAGATTATAAATATGTTTCAATTCTCACCACTAGGAGTCGGCGCGTTCGGAGGCACGCAAGGTCCGGTAGCCGCGGCCATCGGGTAGCCAGGAGGTGGCACCGGGTATCCGGACGCATCGCCCGAGAAACCACCCTGAGTTGCCGGATACGTAGCACCCATCACACCAGGGTATGGAGGCGGATTGTTCGAAACAAACACCGAATTTGGTGGTGGCTGATCGGGAAAGGCCTGTGAATGAATTTGTTAAGCATCATTAGTGTATAATAATATATTGAATCAGTGAAAATAGACAGTTTACACGTGAAAGTTTAAAAACTTAACCGGACTTCCAAGTTATATCAAAGACGACATAATATAAATTCGTAACATGCTGAACGAGACCTTTAATTCAATACCAAACTCGAGGCAATTTGACACACTTTTATAAAGGAACAATTCCACCATACACTATTTTCGAGTAACTTAAACTATTTAGGCAGCGCACGCCACGATAAGTCTCAGAAGGAACAATTTCTCACGTTTTTTACCCTTTTCTTTATTTTATCGCTCCTATTGGTCTTAGCCTGTGTTTCTTCCAGATAACTACACTATCTAGTTCCAGAGATGACCCATTACAAACAAAAAACAAAGTTTTCCTCTTTATAATATTAGTGTAGATAATCATCATGAAATTACTAGTAGTGTTATAATACTATGTTAGTAGCAGCTTTTATTGCGATATCTATCTAAGCAACGTAATATACTTACAGTATATGGTGGTACCCATCCATAAAAGCCCTGTGGAGGTGGAGCGTAAGCAGGAGGGGGAGCTGCGTGCCATGGGCCCGTAGGGGGGCTGTATGGGGGCGGAGGGGCATTGGGGGTCATATGCCGTGATGCTGTCAACAAAGCGATGAATAGTTAGAATGTACCCACCCCCTAAAATATTAGTTAAAGGAAATAAGGTAACCAAAAATGGCAACACCATGTTAAGTATAATAATACCAATTTAAGTAAAATTTAAGTTTAGTTTTTTTTTTGCTTTAAATTGATTCAAAAGACTCAGATAAACTTTTGAATTACTGTGTCATGTAATGCAATGATTAAAACAATAATATTATTAATATATAATATAAATTAATAAAATATAAGTAGGTACTTAGTTAATACATACCTAGATGTGCAGCTCTCAGCATGGCTTGACCAAATTCTATGGCACCGCCTGATTTGAACGTTAGCTTGAATTTTACTTCACCAACAAAATTGCCATTAGGCTGTGCTCTCACTTTGCCCTTAATGTAATTAGCTGAAAACATGGGCTGTTCAACTGTAACCTAGAAGATAATAAATAAATACGACCATAATCACCTGCAACACAATTATATTATACATTTGTTTCTGAGTGAGTGACTAGTGGGGCACAGCCTACCCTCACCGAAGGCGATTTGTGCCAAAGCCAATCACGCAGGCCTAGTGCGGATTATAGCCTACACATACATCTTTTTGACCTATGCAAATTTTTTCACGATGTCACAAATCATGTTGACCGGTGACATTCAAATACTCGTAATAGGTACTGTATACTATTTTCATACAAGTATACCAATTTCGCATCGCACTAGCACGCGCCCGTACGCGCTGTCTGGACGTAATGGCCACTTCTATTAGATGTAACTGCAATCTTACTGCACATAGTCAGTAGAGACCAGCTCATCTCTAGAGAAATCAACAACTTGAGGAAACCTGCATGCGTCAAAAAGACATATGTAAAGTCCAGAAACCACTCTCTACACCAGTGTATATTGTTTTAAAGTATTTTTCTTATTTTATTTCGAACAAGAAAATTTTAGAGTCAAAAAGGAATGAAAATTGGAATTTAAATTTTTGTCAAGAGTAATAGTGTAAGTAATTAAGATTACTTATTATATTAGTTAAATAATAACCATATTCCATTGTATTCGTTAAATGGTACTTACATCTTGTAATGCAATAAAGGGGAAGCTGAATGACCTCATGACATCAGAATTAGTTTTGGAGTTGTAAATCATCCGATGGGTAGTAAGGTACATGCGGCCATTTTTGGTACCCTTAAACTCTGCAGTATCATTGCCATAGAAATCTACACTCACATTGTCTGAGAATAAAATTATACTGAAACAAAACAATTCAATTTTAAGACAACAAAAAATCTTGAGTTTCATGAAATCGTGAGACACTATAGGTCTGTTGATCCATCACAATATTACTAGCACCTACTACTTGTCATTTCTTCGTTCCTTGTCACGACGAGATAGCCATGCAAAACATTCCATTTGAGGCCTCAGAGTAACAGTCAATTTTTTGATACAGTTGTGCTAAAGGCATTATCTATGTAGTGTTTAATTGAAGCCTCAGTTTGGTGTGGGTTAGTGGTCGGCCGGCTGCAAGGGGAATTGTCACCCGACAAACATATTTGTGAACGCATGTGTCAATTTGTACAGTTAGGGTCAGCTCATATCGAGAAGTGAAGCGGCTTGTAGATGCGTCGCGCGACGATAGGATGTGTGGCGCAGCGCGGTGTCTCGTGTCACTACGAGCGTCTCGGTCTGAGCCGACCCTTAGTGATATCTACTGAATATTTTTGAATTATTGTGAAAAACCAGGATACGTGCGAACCGTGTCGAGATACGTAAGGCGAGTTCTATCGACCCTTTTAATTACTTTCGCCTCAAAAAGTTGTTAACCCCAAGGGGGTCAAATAGGGGTTAGAAGCAGGGTTGCCCATCATAGATTTTTTTCTTTATACATAAGTAGCTAAAAATCTCGTATTTTGGCTTTCAAAGGTCGTACATAAATTTGAATCTAAAATGTGTTAAAAATAAGGCATATAAAATTAAGGACATTTAAAATCATATATTTATTTAATTGATGCAAGTTTGCTATTAAAAAAAAAAGTACGATACTTTTATTATAGAAAAAAAAAAACATTATTCGGAAAAGAATAATTACTCACCCGTTCGAATCGGTTGCGAGTTGAGCATTCATTCTTTACTTAGTCTGTGCGTGCGCGCGCTCAGTCGCTAAGAACCCTTTTTGAGGCACGGTTTTCGCAGTTGTCGGATATATCGGAATAAATAATTTGTTGTTTTGTTACGGATTGTAAGATAACGTATTTATTTGTGTAATTGTGTAGTCGGGGTATTGTAAATTGTAGTTGGGGTTTCTATCTACATTTTGTTACTCTTTCTTACGCTATCGAACACGTTGCTATATATAACAAACAGAGTCGTTTGTTTATTTTTCTGTTTTAGTTTTGATTTTTTTTTGTGTGTGAATTTAATTATAAAAAATGATGTCAACGATTAAGGAGCACAAGGTAGCTTAACCAATCTCGACCGATAGTTTTCCTGCGCGGCGGCGTCAATCAAAAGAGAGGATAAGGTTTTCGCCTTGAAGCAAAGGGCTGCACAGTTTCCGACAAGAGTTAGTGAGCGTATCAGGGTCTCTTGTCGTTAACAGAGGATGAAACGACCTTGCAGGTAGCTAGCTCAGATTATGATTTCTGTATGTCAATAGTGGACGAGATTAACGAGGCTGTGACGAAGTAAGAGGGTACCTCGCAGCCGGCAAGTAGGAAGGAGGTTTCGGAACAAACATGCAACGAACAGTTGCCTCCCCTGGATATCCCTGATTTTAGCGAATCACTGAATGAGTGGAAAAACTTATCACAATTATTAGTGAAGCGGTATCAAAATAACTGTCGGCATCCACACGTAGCTGCCATTTTAGGAATTCCTCAACTGTCATCGGTTAACCAGCTGTGGTCGGACCTGCTTAACCCGATTTTGGTAGCGACGAATGCGTTGAGGGGCCTAAAATTCCCAGTGACCGAGTGGTAATTTTTATTGCTGTAAATTGTATTGAACAAATTGCCTAATGACGTCAGGATTCGTTTTGAACAATTGCACGGAGTTGACTCGGCGTCACACATACCTACTTTCGACACTTTAGAGTCGTTTTTCGAGGTCCAGAGTAGGAAGCTGGAGAATCTACCCGCCGAGCCACAACCGGGACCGTCACGATTTCCGGCCCCGCCTGGACCCCGTCCGCAACCTCGTCCCGGGACATCGCGAGGTACCGGGTCGTGTCACCCTCCCAGAATTTTGACAGTCGAACGGACTGAACGGTGTGGGGTGTGTTACGAACCGGGACACACCACGGGATTGCCACCAGTTTAGAAAATCTGGGGTGGCCCGAAAACGATTTCTGACCCGTAGGCTAGGCCTATGCTATTATTGTTATGGGAAGCAAAGCATGTTAGGAACTATCATGCCGGTCTCAATGTATTGTTGGCTTGTCTGCAGCGAGATTTTTGGATTCTGTCCGCCAAACGAGCAGCTCATAGCGTTATTTTTAAATGTATCCCTTGTTATAGGTTAAAGAAAACCTTAACCCAGCCACAAATGGGTAACTTGCTGTCCGATCGTGTCCGGCCCGCTCGATCTTTCGCTAAGGTTGGGTTGGATTTCTCAATAAATTCTCTCGGACTGTAGCACAAATTTCAAGGGTGCGAATCGCTATTTGAAGGAAGTTTTTGTCAGACAATCACACATATACTGACTCGGAGTTGTCCAAAAGGGGCATGATTTGGATTTTTGAAGCAACTGTCAAGGTCACCACAACTCACCTCCGTCGTGTGGTTGGTGAAACGGTCCTCACGTTTGAGAAATTACAAACGGTATTTGGCAATGTCAAACCAGTGTTGAACTCACAACCGCTTTGTCCGATCTCGTCGGATCCTAATGACCTGGAAGCGCTAACTCCAGGCCATTTCTTGATTGGTGGGTCCTTAACCTCCCTGCCACATGACTCCAAAACAAAGGCTAAATAGAACAATCTGTAAGTAGTTGTAATTATTTCATCGCGGCCTACTTAAGGCTGAATTGTGGGCCATAATAATAAACACACAACAGCACAACAACAGTTTTACCAACAGATTATAAGATGGCAGAAATGTCTATGACAAAAGGATTAGAATGTTACCAGAATGAGCAGAAAGCTCGTATTTCTGCATCATAATTTGCCTATGTTAAATTGCAAATTTTGTTTTATTTTTATTATTAAATAAATGCTCACTAGGTACTTTAAATTTTGTTTTCCCTATTAACTCTTATCTTACTTTAACTCTATTTTTACCAAGTAGTCATTACTAGAACAGAGTTATTTGGCCAAGTACTGAATAATAAAACTGGCATGTCGGACTTCACACATTTAGGATTCCAAACCAAATGTAGAATATAAGCCATATGGCAGAATTATTCATAAATAGTAGGTGAGTGAATCCCTTCTGTGCTTCACATTTGACGGCAATATTAGTTATATTTCTCTCATGAGAAAATTCAATTAATTTAACCTCTTCTCCAATTAAACATATAACCAGTTGAGGTGGGTAGCCAAAACCTAATCTTTATTATTCTTATTTAAGCACTACTCACATGTAACTTTAACATATTATTGTCAATGGATTTATCGATGGATGGTATTTTTCATGAAAAAAAAATTGAATTGGCAGAGTACATCATTGCCAGCAATGTAGGTATGGAGAAGTTTTCTCTGTGATCACTCCCCGAACTGCTGGGGGCCTTCAAAAATATTTTTAAAAGAGGGTGTGTTTAATCAGTATTACTAAAAGGGGACCCAAAGGAAAAATACCAGACTTAGAATATTTACAAATTTTTTCGCTTGTTTTTTAATTATAAATGTTTGGCTGATATGCGCATAGTAGTATGCCTTATGTAAGGCATGATTTTTAAGCTTTTGCAGTTTCATTTGCTTTCGTGCTGTGTCTTAATGATGACAGTGTCACATGATTGCTAAATTTGTAAACCATTGCGCATTAAAAAATTGTTTTAGGATGAAGAATCATTATTCTTCTTACCTGTCATCCATTTGTCTAGCATTGGCATCAAAAATATCAAAATTTTAGCACAGAACAATAACAATATTTAGGATCAAATAAGACCAGGGGTAGTAGTCAAAAACATGTAGTCAAAAATCCCAATTTTCAAAGTCAGATCGAACAATAAGTAGTTGGATTTCAATTAATTTTTATTTTGAATGTATGTAATAGGCTTTACATCCATCGTCAAAACAATGTAAAAAAAATTACAAGCTATAATGATAATTTAATTACATAATATTAATGTAATTTAAAATTTTACTATGGAATGGAATCAGAATTTTTTTTGAACTCCTAAGCATCTGTCATGTCCACTAGTTACCACAAGAAAATGTTCCGTTGCGTGTTGGGAGACAGCAAGGGTGGGGCCGGTGATGTTCCAGAGGTTAATGTCTGATATAGTTAAGTTCCTACATCATATATTTTTATGCAAGATTCACCTATTTATTTTTACTCTCAATTATCTACACTTTGTTTTTAAGAGACAACACAACTCTTTTTAGCTTGGTTATTTTAGATTTCCAACACAAAACTTAAAGTAAAATAATGCTATCAAATAAAATTAAACAATAGCAGTATAGAGCAAACAAATAACATTAGGAGATCATGGTTGGAGGTGGGAATAAACTCCTCATTACATGCCTCCTTGCACTCTCAAATCATTTTAAATTCAGCAATTAGAGCCATGACAAATGAGTCACTATTATTGGGGATTGGAATAATCAGATTTTTGGATAATCAATGTTCAAATGATCAGGAACCTACTACGGGTGCTTTCATTTTGATATGCAGAAACATTATTTTCGTTTACTTTGTCATCTGTCACCCGTTCCTTTTGCATTGGTGTCAAAAACATTAAAATTTTAGTATCATCTGTCATGCATTCGTTTACAAAATTTTATTATTTTTGACACTTTTTCAGGTGGGGTTTTTATGTAAATCTGTCCAACTGCCTATACATATTCATTGTTTATGGTAGTGGTGTGTGTTTTATCGTAGTGTAAGTACGTCAACCGTTCGTTTTGCAATCAAAAATATTGTTAGTAACGTTTTAAAGCTACACGAACGATAGGTGTTGGTGGCAAAACTGGCGTTATCAAAACTATCAATCGTGGGAATGCTTAATCCCAAAACGAACACACTCATTGTATACTTTTAGTGTGTACATAGGTAGGTATCGATTTATTACCTACACCAACTACCGACCACCTAAACATCAAAGATATGTGTATATGTGTAACCCCAGAAGGAACTAAATGGCATAAAAAGCACAGTTATAGTATTATTGGTTTAACATCTTATCTACCAAATACGCTTTGCATGACTCACCACTCTCCAGCATGGATCAAAACTCCATGATCTGCGTGTGCAGTATTAATAGACATGTTAGAAACCTGATTTTATAAAACGTTTATGATTCTTTTATATCGATTAGGGGTAATCTGAAGGTCTTGAATTTCTAGAATTTTGCGAAAGGTAGGTGTCAGAAGAATAAACTAGAAATAAATAAATAAATAAGTTTTTTTTTTATTTACTTAAATTGTTCAATCACTCTCTCACTCACTTTGAAACTCGTTTAGGCATTAAGAATTGATCCCATTAGCCTGGTCATCATTATTGAACTCAATATTGCGGGCCTATTTTTTTAGCTTACAATTTGTGATGAAGACCGTAGTATAAAAGTACCTTTTTTATTGACTAGGCAACTTAAATAATTTAGCAATTACTGCATAAATATAAATAAATAATTAAATATTTTTGGACATTACTCACAGCGCCGTCTGGCCCCAAAGTAAGCAGAGCTTGTGTTATGGGTGTCAGACAACGGATACAGATACATATATCTTACTTTTTTTTTGTAAATACATTCATATTATACATAAACACACCCAGACTCAAGACAAACACAAATGTTATTTGTCACATAAATGATTGTCCATTCGAACCCGAACGGACCCACACCCTCTGCGCAGCAGTCGGCAACACTACCAACTAGGCTGCGAGGGAGTCATAAATATATTTAAATATATTCAAGGTAAGTAGTGATTCCACCATTTGGTCCAAATCGGAGCAACAACGTAGAATTTTTTTTTTATTTTTGTTGCTTAAATTTATGAATTAAATTATTAGTATACTTTCTAGATGTAGCTTAACGAGAAAGGCGTTCTTAAAACTTATTTTATTTTCAAGAAAATCAATGGAATATAATGAGGACGCAGAAGATAATGAAATATGTTAAGAGTGTTATGAATGAAGTTGGAGAGTAATTAATCCGTTATAGGGTAATAAAAACTGTAAGGTAAAAGAAGGTTTTACTTAATTTTAAAGCTTTTAATTTTGGTGTTCCCATTATTACAGATAAAAAATGTTAATATTTTAATCACATCTATTGAATGTAAGGAAAGAAACTTGTCAATAAAAACTAAACATAACTCTTTATTAGATTCTATAAACCATATATAAAGTTTATAAATAATAACTTTCATAACAAATACAAAAACACGAAAACATTGTTTTCTAAACAACATGAAGTATCAAAAAAAAATAACTTAAAATTAGATACTCAAAAAATTGTGCGAAATCTCTATCAGTACAGGACTATCCATGATTGATGCACATAAAATTTGAAAAATTTATTAATTACTTATTTGACACTTATATGCTAAACAGTCTAACGGTAATTGCAATCAGTCTATTTGAAATTGATATTTGGTAAATTTTTAAAAGTAAATTGCAACGTTACCGATTCTTCTGGCTCGTCCAAACGTTGAAGAATACGGGATTCAGATACAACATCATCGTCATGAATATTTAGCCAAGTAAATTACAACGACTTTCCCTGTCCTTTTCTTAAGAATAATATTTTATATTCAAGTTTATTCATAATCTTTTTAATTATTTTACCAATGAAATATTGTACATTCCTTTCCATTTTATATTTAATGACTACCCAATCATCTATGTCATAATTCAATTCTATATTTTCTTTATTCTTCTCAACGTTATTGTCAATTTTAACATGCGAATTTCGATCACGAACTAAATCTGATTGAATTATTTGCTCATCGATATCATTTTCGAAATCATTGAGTATTGGAGGTTGTTGAATAAAATTTTCGTATTCTGTATGATAAATGGAACTGTATCCTTGAGTGTTACGACCTTGCCTTTTAAAACGTTGATAGTTTACTGGAATATTAGACAATATTTTTACTTTAGATTTATTTTCTACGTTAATATCTAGGTTTAAAGTGTCTGATACCAAATCAAATTATTTAAGTCTCCAATATTATTAAATATTGTCGGTGAATCAATGTGGATTGTGCTGTTCATGAAGAACATCTTGTGCGGCTTCGAAAGTTCCAACAATTGAACTCATCACCACATCGTCATCATTATGACCAGATGTTGATTGTGCAACCACATTTAGTACTCCAAGATATTTCCAATGCTTGCATGGTAGATAACTACCAACAAACAAAACAACTGACACTCTTTTAACGAAATGTCAAAAGGCAACGACTCTGGTTGTACCTTTAAATTTTTCTTTTGATAATTGCCTCATCAGCAATGACAATAAGTTCGATCTTTTCATTTTTTTGCTGGACAACTTGAACAAAATCTTCGAATGTGGCCACATCACCATCAAACCTAACGTGGTCATCCGCTGTCCTTTTTACATCGGCGCCGATACCATCCCGGGCTCCCTTTCCATGCCCTGCTTCTTGGTAATTCCACGTAATTAGTTTTAGATTTGGAATTTGATATTTCAACTTTTTCAGAATGTAAAAAATATATCGATTACGGTATTGACTTGAGGGCGAATCTGATAAAAAATGAATTGTTGTAAGAAGTGGAATTAACCCTTGAAACATGTTTAAAATTGGTTCCAGATGTGTCCATATAGTTGAAGCATCGTGTTTAATATTTTTAGTCATCGTGCAAAATGATTTGCAGTTTTTTTTTAGTTTGATTGTCTATATAATAAAATACTCCAGTGTGCAGAGAAATTTGTTGACGACTTCCACCGAAGTGAAAACTGTGTATTTTATTAAATAGTTTTCGCTTAAATCTTCATGACTTCATCAACATTTAAACTTTCTTTTAGTTTTTGATAGCTGAGTATTGCATATTTATGTTTAAATTATAGTTGAAGAAGGCAGTCAGTAAATTTTCAAATTTATTTATGATATTTCGTGGTATGTCGTCTTTTTTTCTTTTTGAAAGTCACTCATTTAAATTTTTTGTTTCCATCCGTCCCTTGGTACCCTTGTTTTTCAAAAATCCATTCATAATAAATGATATTTCGAAAGTCATCAAATTCCTGGTATATAGTAACTTTGTTTTTACAGGACTTTTTCTTTCCAAACATTTTCTGTCATATATATTACAACAAATATTTTGTTAAACTTCAGTAGACGAGCTTTCTTTTATTATATTTGCTTTTTTTAAGCAATTTGTAAGAAGTTCGAAGTTAGCATGTAACTTACACTGGCAAGTATCTCTTTTTCCTGAAGGGTGAACTATCCAAAATGGTCTATATTTACAAAATACCGAATAGGAAATGCGACTCCATTACTCAGAATATTTCATATGTAATTTTTTTATATTATCTGTCAGATACCTTTTTTGTTATTTGATACCACCGCGTTTTACATATTCATTATAGACTTTCTTACTTTCTGCAACGTTCGTTCTTTATAGATTTGTTTCCTTAGCATGTCCTTCTCTTTATTGAGTTTATTTATTTCATTCTTTAAATTTGATATCACTTTCATTGATCTATATCGCAACTTTCTAATGGCACTTGATTTATCCTGGGACACTCTTTTACCTTTTAACTCTCCTAGGTGTAGTTTCTAGCGATTCTTCTACTTCCATCAATGAATCGCGTCTAGAAGACTCTGCTATTTTTGAGATTTCTTCAGTTTCGCTTTCTGGAGGTGAGTTTTCAAGTAGAATTTGTTGCATTTTCTTTTGCTCTTTTAATTTATCCAAATATTTTCTTGAATTTTTTCGCCACCTTCGCCTTTGTTCTCTTTTTCGTCTGTCGGTCATTTGTGTTATGCTTTGTATTTTTTCTTTGTTTTTCTCAAGAGATATTTTTTTCTTTCTTTCTTTTTTTCAATTCTATATTTTTCAGGATCTTTTTTGATTTCTGCGTATTTTTTTTCTTCCGAAGTCTATCTTTGGCTAACGTTTCCTGTGAGGTTACCTTTTTCTTTGGTTGAACCATAGTTGTATCTAGATAAAAAATAATGGCTAAAGCTATCTAAATAGCTTTTTGTCAATTTTTTATTTACTGTCATGCCTCGTTGTAGTTTATACAAAAGAAAATGAGAAATTGACAATATTAAAGCTGATTAGAAAGAGTAAAATGTTTTTATTACGACGTGAAACAGTTGATCTTTCACAAAAAAAAACCCTGGGAACTCTTAATCGAGGTAAAAAGTATCGTATGTCCTTCTCCGTCTCTCTTAACATCTTAATTAGATGTTTCGTTTCGACGTGAAAGAGAAGCAGCCGGACACACTCTTAAATATTCCTGTGGGAACTCTCGATCGAGATAAAAAATATCCCTGCCTCTTCAACTAGCCCTGTACCAAATTGCAGCTCAGTTGGATGCTCCGTTGTGACGTAAAAAGTAAATCTCTAAAAAAAATACCCGTGGGAACTCTCGATCGGGATAAAAAATATATTCCTATTCTAGGACCTAAACTACATGTGTGCCAATCCCATGATAGGCAAGTACAGTAAGATGTCACTTTAAAATAAGCTGACTTTTTACACCACTTGCATCCGCCCTATACTAGCATACGCCAGCGTCGTTTATGCGTTGTCTAAACGTAATCTCCACAAACTTCAGACCCTTCAAAACCGCTTTCTTAGAGCGACCTCCGGAGCCTCCTGGTACGTCCGCAATGCGGACCTACACAGGGACTTTGAGCTCCCTACGATTCCCCAGTATCTTAAAGACGTGGCAGTCCGCTTTTTTGAGTGTACACAAAATCACCCGAATCGATTAAATTTGCAATCCACAAGTTATCATCACCCCGACCGACCTCGGCACGGTCGCAAAACTATTGATAGACGGCCTCGACACGTACTAACGGCCCCAGATGACGATTTCGCAATCCGGATAGCGAGATTAGTCTCAACGACTTCCCCTAATAGGGCCTCCCCCTTAACACGACGCCGACGTCCCCGGGTTCGTCAGCGACCGCAAGGATACACGAGGTACCAAAGAGTGCCGGGGCGCTTCTGGCCCCCAGTACATTGCAATTGTTTTTATTTATTATTTATTTATTTATTTATTTATTTATTTTTTTATTTATTTATTTATTTATTTATTTATTTATTTAATTAATTATTTATTTATTTATTTATTTATTTATATATTTATTTATTTATTTATTTATTTATTTATTTATTTATTTATTTATTTATTTATTTATTTCTTTTTTCACCAACAGAAGTGTACAGTGGCGAGCTTAATGCGAAACGGCATTCTCTACCAGCTAATCACAAGCTTAATATATAATTTTAAATAGTGGTGCAATAGAACTAGCCTTAACTAACTAGCATATAAGTAAAAAACAAACAAAAAAGAACAAATTGTTAAAATTAAACCTATGCTAATACTAATACTATGATGTTTGTGCTGGTAATTTGCGATATTAATATAAACACATACATAGACATACATATACATAAACACATATAATATATATATGTACTTACATGTATATTAGATAAATGTACTATATTAAATAAATATTTTAAAAATATATAAATATACATTTATATACAGAATAATATCACTAGAAGCCCGAAACTGTTTGAACTTCTGTTTGAAGACAATTGTAGATTTAGCACAGCGGATGTCCTTAGGAAGTGCGTTCCAGAGCCCTATAGCATGGATAGTAAAAGAATTTGAAACAAACCCAGAGCGGTGACGAGGGGTGGCAAGGAGAAGGCTGTCAGAAGAACGAACTGATCGGTCGTGCGAAGAACCAAGATATTGAAACCTAGATTTTAAATAAGATGGAGAGTTCTGATCATTTAAAATAGAGTATAGAGTACATAAAGTCCTTGCGTCTCTGCGTTGACGAATTGGCAGCCATTTTAAACGATTGCGAAAAGTGGAGATATGGTCGTATTTTCGTAGACCGAATATATATCGAATACAATTGTTAATAACGCGGTCTAATTTATTAAGGAGATCTGAGTTTAAGTGGATAACAAACATTACAATAATCAATGAGCGGTAATATAAGTGCCTGTACCAGTAGAAGTTTGGGTTTGGTTAGGAGAAAATTGCGGTATCTGTAAAGACAACGTAGAACATTGGTAACTTTCCGACTTATTTCATTGACTTGAACTATCCAACTGAATGAGTTATCCAAATGTAGGCCAAGGTTCTTTACATTGGCAGAGTATGGGACAGTAGTGTTGTTGTATACAATTGGTGGTACTGCTGACAAATCAACTTTAGACATTTGTCGAGAACTACCTACAATTATACTCTGGCATATATTAGGGTTTACTGACACTCCAAAGCGAGTAGACCACTCAAAGATATTATTCAACTCAATGTTGATCTTATGTATAGCACCGTCGAGGTCTTCGACTCGACTTTGCATATAGAGCTGCAAGTCGTCCGCATACAAATGGTAAGAACAGCCAAGACGAGGACAAATTAAATTGATGAAAATGGAGAACAAGAGAGGAGAGAGTATACCACCTTAAGGTACGCCAGAGGTAAGTTCACACCAATTCGAGACTAGACTGTCAATCCGGACAACTTGTTGGCGACCTCGCAGATATGTAGCAAACCAATTTTAAGCTGAATGGGAGATCTTGTTATATTTTAGTACGGCCAGTAGAATGTCATGGTCGACAGTATTAAAGGCATTGGAAAAGTCAATCAAGACCACAACCGACACTAAGGCTTCTTCCATTCCATCACGTATGTCCTCTGTGATTTTCAGCAGGGCAGTGCTAGTACTATGTCCCGAACGAAAACGAGACTGATAAGAACTTAGTAGATGGTTGTGATGAACGTGTTTAGATAACTGTATTTGCTCCACTGCTTCTAAAATTTTAGAAAAAAATGGTAATATTGATATGGGTCTAAAGTCATTAAGAGATAGAGGATGTGGAATTTTAGGTAGGGGAATAACATGTGTCTGGGAAGTCGCCCGTGAACAGTGAGAAATTGATAATATGAGTAATAATAGGAAGAACAGAGTCTAAAATATGGATGATCATAGTTCTACTCACATCATCACATCCCACTGCCTTAGACTTAAAGGACATGACTTTTTTTTTTGGTGGGTAGTTATAGAGTGTGTGTACAAATTTGTTTAAAATGACAATAAAATTAAAACCATATACTCATATATCAAACCTTATAGTAAAATTATTTATAAAAAATATTTTATATTTTTAACCAATACTTCATGCCCAGTGTTTGTGTAAAATCATATGCTAAAATAGTAAAGTAATCTGCACATACCTGCCGGGACTATCTTTGTTTACACAAGTTACATTCCATCATCATCATGTGTATACATGACCAGTGTAGCTGATATACATGAGACCCAGAAGTCACTTGAGGCTTGTATTCTTAAAAAAATGACAGACTTTGAAGCTCATCTTAAAATTGCTTCCCAGAGTAGCAACATAAGTCAGCTTAGTGAAGAATTTAAATTTTTCATATCTGGGAAACTATAAAACTTCTAAGGTTACAGATCTCAGAGCTCAGTAGGACACAGGACATATCCGAAATGAGGCATCGAAAGAAATGTTTACTAGTCCATGGTCCACACAAGAAAACATTATAAGCATTGTTTCTTCACTGCTCACAGAAAAACTTGATATACCTGAAGTATCTACTGACAGTTTTAAACTATGTCACCGTTTAGGCACACTTCAAGAGGGTCGTGCTCGTCCAATCCTCGTTAGTTTCTCTGATCACTCTCTAAAATCATCTGTTTGGAAGAAGAAGGCTGCATTTAAGGGCTTCACAATTGTCATTGCTGAGTTTCTTACTCGTCGAAGGCAGTCACTATTTATATCAGCGCGAAAACATTTCGGCATAACTAATTGTTGGACTCTTGATGGCAACATTTTTGTCAAGCTTACAGATGGAACTCACAGTAGGATTGACTGTGAAGAAGATCTTGGCAAGATTGCCTCGAGGGCACCTAAACCACAAGGGACTTCAATCTCAACTCTAACTACACCGGCAGTTAAACATGACATCTCAACAGGACGCCCTAAACGCAACACAAAAAATAAGTAACCCCTTAGTATCTAATTATGCTGAGTAAGGGTAACATATTGCATATGTTGGTTTCACTGTACTAAATTGCCTACATATTTAGTATGCTTAAGTAGTGCTTTTTGTTGTTAATTTGAAGTTATATCACTTAAGAGGGTGTATATGTAAGAAATCTGTTTTTTATAGCAGAGATTTTATAATTTGGATTTGGATGGATTTTTTTTCTTGAAAAGTACTCAAAAAAGTTACATTAACAGGTTTACATATAAGCATCAAATTGTTGAAAAATATAATAACTATCAAATATATAACTATTGGCATTTCATAATTTAGGCTGACACAGCGCCATAGGAAGCGAGATATTTCAAAATGAATTGTTTTTATTATTATTTTTAGTTTTATTATTTTTTATATTTATCAAGTAAACCTACTGATTCTTGGGGTAAACTTAAAACATTATTAAAAAAACGGATAAATGATTTCCTTGATGAACATTTTAATTACATGCAAGTCTCTAGGTAACACTCGGTGCGCGAGTCAGACTCGTACTTGTCTGATTTTTTTTTTAGCTATTTGAATCATTTTCTTAAATATAGGCCTCTTTCGCTGTTGTTTCAAAAACAGCCATTTCAAAAACTTAAAAAATTTCTAAATTCATATTGCTTCCTAAATTACTTTTCTTTTCAAGCCTTCTTTGGATGGTTTCCTGTAACTATTGTTTTATATTTTTCTTAGATACTTATATTTCAATTTCACGTAAAATGTGTACGATAGTAAAAAAAACATATGTATTTATTATGTATTCTGATTCGAACATTTAATCTGTAATATTAGAAGGTACTAGTTTTGTTTCTCTCTACATAATTATTGATGTGTGTTGGGTTTGTTACCTAACACCTGTTGCTTTGCTTTAATGATAGAAGTTGATAAGTAAAACAATTTATTTTAAAAGGATAAAATGACACACAAAAACAATTAAACTTAATAAAATGAGAATTAACTAAAAACTTGGTAAAATGATAAAAATTATTAAATTGTAAATATGCTGATTATGCTAAATTAATAATAATTGATAATTGCTGCGAGTACACGCTACAATGCTCGAACATGTACTATTTGATATTATATGATAAAAAATAGTTTAATTGTAAAAATGCTGATTTTACTAAATTATTGATAATTGATTATTCATTATTGCTGTGAGCACACGCTACAATGCTCAAACGTGTACTGGCTTCGGAACGTAAATGTTTCCGAATTATAAGAAACGTATCGTGTAGAAAAATGCTTACGCCCGCGATGTACGGTTAAACCGTACATGCTCCGCGCCGGGAGATGCGAAAACAAAAAAAATACTTATGATTTAACTATTAATTAGGAAACAAAAAGATTACTAATAATTAAACTATTAATTTGTGTAAATTCTTAATGTCTACTATGAATCACTAATTGCATTATTATCCCGAAACATTGGTGACGTAGTTTTGTTTTGTTTGTAGCTAGTCACCTGAACACTTTCATTCACACTATCACAAGTTTCACTAACACTATTCACAACACTGTTTCGGAGAGCCCCGGCCGGCCTTCTGACCGGCTCGGAAACTGCCGACGCAGCAGCTCCGCCGCTGCCAGACGCCCTGCCGCCCGCGGCACGGGTGCATCGCCGCCAGACGTACACAGCACCGACAGGAATACCGCGCCCGTATGATATTGTATAGTGATGTATATCGTGATATGATATACTCCCTGATATGATGTTTTGTTTTTTCATGTCATCAATCTGTTTCCTTAGACTCATCATGTCATCTGATATTTTTAGAGAATCGTTCTCCATTGTAGTCAAAGGAATAGATATGTTTATGACATGGTTTATGGCAGCAATTTCTGGGATCAAAATTTGTGGACTGATATTCATTTCGCTAGTCGAAAGTTTGTGAGAATAGACAGTGAATTTTTCGTTTCTTGCTAGGCACTCTTGACCCAAAACTAAAATGCCAGCCTTGCTGAGTTCCTTTACTGTAACTTGATCTTGGCATAAAATTCGTAAGGAACATACGTCGCAACAGTAGAAGAAATAGGTATTGATTTTTGATAATTCGAGCCACAAATTCTTGCAGTTGGTAGTGACTGTTTTACATGTTTTTGCAGATTCGTCTTTTATACATAGGTCCTTGTCGGATTTTTTTTGGAATACAGGAGTATGCAAGTGGCACATATAGACAGATGCATCATAATATATACATTTTTGCATATCAAATTGAGTCACAGGTAAAAATGTGTCCTTTTTTAAGTTAATCGCACTATATTCTGTAATTGTTTGTGTTATGACAGTACTGTGTTCTGCTTGTTGTGGAACAGGGATAATTCGGTATAGCTCATATGAATCTCGACTGACAAGTGGGATCTTTATTTCAAATATAAAATAATCTGCTGTTAACCTTGCTCTGACTTTTAATAAACTGTAAATTCTTCTTAAATCGGTCTGTATATTATCTAAAGGTAACGATAAATCTTTCGATAACTGTCCAGAAATTATGTTTAGTTCATCTCGTAATTGCTCTGGGTTCAAAAGATGAATATTGAATCAGATGAAAATTGATAAGAAAAATATCCATGAAATTGCTAAAGCGAGAAAACTAGGTTTTGGTTGTTTGGAATTTGATTGATTACGGGAAGGGATTTGCGGTATCTTTTCTTTTAAGTTTTCGCTGCTGCTGGTTTGATCTAGAGGTAAGATCGATAGTTTTGTAACAGGTCGTTTAATGTATCCTGTTTTTGTTTTTTAGGTGACTACTCTGACGTAACCATCTTTTCCAGGATGAACATCTGTGACTCTTCCCATAGCCCACTTGCCCGCGGGCAGGTTGTCATCTTGAATAGTAACCAAATCTCCTATTTCAGTGTTAGTTTTTGCTGTTAGCCATTTACTTCTTGTGTTTAATTGGCTTAAATATTCGGTTTTGAACCTTTTCCAGATATCTTTGAATATCTTGTCAATAAGTTGCCATCTTGTCCGGGCATCAAGTGGTGTTTCTATGACAGATAATTCTGCTCTTCCTGTCAAATAATGTGCTGGCATTAAAAAGTCAATATCTTTGACGTCTTCTGTCAACGGACACAGAGGTCTAGAGTTAAGACATGCTTCTAGTTGTGTGAGTAATGTGGAGTATTCTTCGAAGGTTAGTTTTCGCTCTCCAATCACTCGTTTTAGGTGATGTTTGATACTTCTCACTGCTCTCTCCCAAAGTCCTCCAGCCGAAGGGGCGTTGAAATGCCATTCAATCTCCATTTCAGTCAGTTCTGTCATTTATTCTGGACTTAAGATTTCTTGCCACTTTTGATATCCTTTTGAATAATTTTTGCTGAGGCTACAAAATTGATTCCGTTGTCACTGTACATATGACAAGGAGTTCCTCTCCTGGCAGCCATCCTCCGCATGGCTGCTAAAAATGCTGAAGACGTAAGATCTGATACAAGCTCTAAGTGTAGCTTTTGTAGCCATGAATACGAACACTACGATGTATCCTTTCGTAGTCTTAATCCCACGACCCTCGACGATGAATTACATCTTGCTTCTGGTAAATCTCCCATTAATGGATTTTGTTATATGGATTATGACGGCGACATTTTACGCATATCCTGAGTTGCTTTTTTGTTGCTCGGTTCCCACCGATAATCCAGTATTTTTGTCTAATAAATGCTGACGTTACCCGTGGTCCACCATGATATGTAAGTTTGTGGGCGTGCTCTATAATTTACTTGGTCAAATCGCCACTATGCAGTAAAATAATAGGATGCTTCATGTTCATGCTAATACATGCGTTTTTTAATCGCCCGCCAACTCTCAAAACGCCCTCTTCGTCCAAAAATGGATTTAAATTCAATATTTGCTTTTTGTACTGATTTGTTGTTTATTTAGTAAATCCGTTATGTCGTCTGCAAATTCAGTGCGCTGAACATACTGTACAATTTTGGGTTTTGGCGTATTTCAGTTCTTTTATCGTAAGATAAGATGGTTGATGTTTACTTTTCTTTGAAATAAATCTGATGATCCATGCTAATATTCTAACTACTCTTGTAAATGTGCTATTTTTACATAATAACAAATTGATTATGCTGTCGTCACCGTTTTGATTAACTACACAAGTTTGTTTTATTTTTTTCAACTCTTGATTTGTTTGGAAAAAAGGACGTTCTTGCTGGTCCGTTCCACCACAAAGTATGTGATTTTAGTTGAGTGCTTGTAAAGCCTCTGGTCGCACTATCTGCAGGGTTGTCTTCTGATTTCAAGTACTGCCAGCAATCTGCAGGCATAACAGAAGTAATCTGACTGACTCTGTTCGCTACAAAAGGTTTCCATCTCGCTGGATCTCCCTGTATCCAACCCAAAGCTGCTGTAGAGTCGCTCCAACCATATAATTTAATTGTATAGTGGCTAAAACATTGTTTTATCTTGTTCATTAATTTTGATAATAAGTGAGCTCATCACAGCTCCAGTTTGGGCAGCGTCACTTTTTTGCTTCTTCTCTAACTTTACTCTTAAGAAACTGCATCTTCTGAGGTTTAGATATCGACCGATTGTTATGTATAGTTTCTGTAAATAAGTCTTTGAATGGAACCCACTGATTATAATTGCCAGAAAATACAGGAATGTCAAGTGTTGGAGTCGACTTTTCTTGATCTGTTACAGAACACATCTTTTTATTTATTTGTTTTTAATGTTTTGATATGTACCTATGTTCATGTTTTGAAAATGTCGACTCATATAATTCATCTGATCCGCCTAATTCACTGTCTATCTTCCAGTGCAGTGCATCGATTGCTGACCATCTAGTCTGCAAAGTGTAGAGTAAATCTTGCAACTCCCACTTATCACCATCTGCCTCTAAATGTATGTTACACACCGTCCTTTGAAAGGCTCTAAAATTTGCTCGACTGTTTTTTGAGCATGTTTTCTACTTTCTCCGTTTTAACATGAGAGTTACCTGCTGGTGACTGCTGAGAAGAAAATGATGGTGCTGACAGAGGAGTTGCTGGTTTTAAAATTGGAGTTGATGGTCTTGTTTCAACCCTATCAGAACTGTAACTCTGCATTACTGTTTTTGCATGGTTATAAACTTCGAATGCCTGTTCATAATGCTTTTCTGTAAAGTATGTGTGTCGCCTATCCCCGATTTCAAATAACTGACAGTGATTCGTTTGGTACTCGTTCCAATACGATTCTAAGGTGTCTAAACGTCTTTTAATGCTATCGGCTGTTTCTCGATCAGACCCGTCTTTTTTAAAGTTACTAAAGAGCTGTTTTGTTGCTCCCACAATTTGTCATTGTCCAGCCAAAAGATCTTCCATATTGATAACAAAAAAACAAGATAAAAAATGGAAAGATCTTACTTTTCGGTGTCTTCTACTGCCACTTGCTTGCTGTGGTCGCTCTGATGCTCTGCTGCTGCTCTACTGTTGCTGCTTACTGCTGTTGCTTACTGCCGCTAGGCGTTGCTCGCTGATAGGACCTTGATTGTTTTGCTGAGGTGAACTGCTTTGATTATTGTCCGTAAAAGGCTACTGATTCACTAGTACGCGATTAGTCCTGTTTTTAACCAAACCGCGCGCTAGATTAAAAGCTCGAAGGACCATAAGGATGTTGGGTTTGTTACCTAACACCTGTTGCTTTGCTTTAATGATAGAAGTTGATAAGTAAAACAATTTATTTTAAAAGGATAAAATGACACACAAAAACAATTAAACTTAATAAAATGAGAATTAACTAAAAACTTGCTAAAATGATAAAAATTCTTAAATTGTAAATATGCTGATTATGCTAAATTGATAATAATTGATAATTGTTGCGAGTACACGCTACAATGCTCGAACATGTACTATTTGATATAATATGATAAAAAGTGGTTTAATTGTAAAAATGCTGATTTTGCTAAATTATTGATTATTGATTATTGCTGTGAGCACACGCTACAATGCTCAAACGTGTACTGGCTTCGGAACGTAAATGTTTCCGAATTATAAGAAACGTATCGTGTAGAAAAATGCTGATGCCCGCGATGTACGGTTAGACCGTACAATGTGTAATAATAATTAATAAATTAAAAAAATAAATTTGATCATTGTAAGCATTTTATAGCTTGTTGATTTAATAGATATCTCGATTTCGAAGTTGTCTTGTAATAACATTTGGAATATTACAAATACGATAATATTAAAGCTATCAGATGACGTATTTCTTAATACATTTACATTGTGCTAGATTGTTTCTGATGTCACAAGTTTAGTCATCAAAAGACTTTAATATAAATTTTTAAACTGTACGCAAGTTACACACAACGCGTAAGTATAGTCTGCGGAACACGCACGCAGCTCCGCCCTACCCTCTCAAACCGTTTGCGCCGAACATTAACAAAACTAACAAAACTTTAATTAAATTACAAAATTGAAACTCCGGTTTTAAAAAGATACTGAAACATTCCGAAACTCCGGAGTTCGGGCTCTGGAGTGGTGGTCCTGCAAGGTTTAAAAACATAATTGGACCAGGTAGGTGGCGCTGCAGTCGGTTCGTCATTGATCTTCTCCTAAACGGCAAAGATTGAATGTACGACAATTATTTCAACATTCACTGCAATAAACATTATATCCTATGTGACTCCATTATTATCATATCCTACAACTTCAATGATTGTGAAATTTGTGGCTTGGAAACGACATATTACATAGAACGTAAAAATCGTATGGAAAGGGCTAGCTTAAAAACAAAAGGATTTAAAAAAAGGCTTTCCGCCAATACTTCTACGATAGAAGATTTGGAATATTATAAATAATTTAGACATATAGGGCATAGTAAACAGTGAGATATCCAAAAATTATGACTCAACCGTAGATTTTAAAAATATGGAATCGAATTTTAAAAATGTAGGTAAATGTTAAATTTAAAATATCATATTTAATGTGGCGCTGCTATTCCTGGCAGGACAACGTCTGCCGGGTCCGCTATATTGTAAATGCGACAGTTAATCTGTCCGTCTGTTACCTCTTCACATGCTAAAACCGCTGTACCGATTACGATTGAAATTTGGCATGGAGATAGTTTGAGTCCCGGGGAAGGGCATGGGTTGCTTAAAAACGTCAAGTGTGAGTTGTTTTTTTGTAATTGAGTAGTAGTCGTTAAAATCCTACACTTTTAAGCGAGGGTGAAACCGCGAGCAGAGTTAGCATTATAGTAATTTGTCTATTAAAACAGATAGAAACAAAAAATATTCTGACACTAAATTTTTAGGCTTTAATAAAAATTGTTTGGAAAACTAAGAGTGATATTCTTTTGATTCTTATTTCATAAAATATATACTAATATGGCCAAGTGCATTTGCTAATTTTATAGTTCTAAATAAATATTTGAATTTTTTACCGATAAAAAACCGAGAAAATCAAGATTACTCACTTTTTACGTTAGCGCCTATTTTACGCGGAACCTTGTCTTTTTGTATGCTTCAATAGTGTAATATGTCTTTGCACACTGGTCGAAACGGCACGCTTTTAATAGTGTATGTCATAGCCCTAAAACGAAACTCTGTCTGTCTGTCTGTCTGTCAAGACTCTTTTTCTCAGGAACGCGTAGAGGTATCAAGTTGAAATTAATATGAATTACTAAAGTCTACAGTCACTTAAATTTGTAAAAAACCAAGTTTCTGAGTCAACGCAATAAAAGAATATGCCCAAAATATATAAAAAAAGGGTCTAGGCAATCACATAAAAAAGAAAATATTCGAGACCTGTATTCTACCAGTTCTTACTCATGGCTGTGAAACTTAGTCAATAACCCTTCACCACAGGGAAAGGGTAACAAAATGCTAACGTGCCATGGAAAGGAACATGCTAGGGTTAAAAATCAGAGATAGAGTCAGGGACGTAGACATAAGAACAAGAACAAATCTCACAGACATTCTTACCCGGATAGACGTCCAAAACTGGAGATGGGCTGGACATATGCTACGCCACCCCATTAACAAATGGAGCAAGCAAGTCACCCTCTGGCAACCAAGAGACGGCAAAAGAGGTAGGGGTCGTCAAGTCAGGAGATGGAAGATGACTTAAAACAGACAGCGGGACAGCATCCTGGTTGAGAGTAGCAAGAGACAGGACCCATTGGAAGTAATTGGAGGAGGACTATGCCAAAAGGCACACCGAACTTAGGGACCTCTTGTAACCCTACGTTTAGGAATAAAAGACTATTATTATTATTATTATTATTATTATACTCTTTATTTATTTTTAATCTTAATTTAGGTTTTACATATAGTTAATTTATAAGTAAAATAAAAACAAAAAAAATTAAATACATTATAAAAAAAACCTAAGCTACCGGTGGTTAGGGCGACAGAGAGAGAAACCTCCTAACTATCCGCGCAGTGTCCAGGAGTACCGCCTTCTGTATCTGAACCTTGACCCAGCCATCTAGCGAGAGTTTCTTAAGGTGTTGGACTCTTTGCTATAAGACCGTTCGCAGAAACGACTATCGAGACAATTATCGTCGTATCAACATCCTATATGGCGGTTACCTCATGTGCCAGGTCAAGGTATTTGCTGGTTTTATCCTTTTCTTTATTATTATATCAAGACCTATAGGATACTTCTCGTTGACCTGGAATCATAAAATTTGGCAAAAGGCAATGCCATGTAGCACACACTTTATATGTTTAACAATCTTAGTAAAAAATTATTGATTCCGTGATAAGAATAATGAAATACATAAATACAAAAACTCTTGTTTCATTGTATCAAAAAAAAAATTTCTTTCATATGTAAGAATATAACTGATAAAAATAGCCACTTACTACCTGAATCAAAATAAGGCGATTTTAGGCTATTTATCAAAAATAAAATGATGGTCGATTTAAGACTACTTAGCGCCAAATTTTAGGCGAATTGAAACCGAATTACAATTAATTGGCAACACTGTCACTGGTTTGAAGGAAGCCACAAAGGACGGTTAAGTGTAACGTAGTGATTATTTACTCTATGGTGTGGACCTAGAGAATATAATCCTACCGGGTGCGGATACATATACTATTATCTGTGGTGCGGATTTAAGCAATGGAGACGTGTTTTTGCTTTCTTAGTTTTTAAAATTAGTCTAGTAGGTTTCGACGACAAATGTCAACAGTGTTATGAAGTCCTGTGAAGAATTAAGCATCGAAGACTTATAGAGGATGAATTGAAAACAATGAGCAAATAACGAAGATTTTTGGCGCCATTATTAGCGTCATAATATATTTATGCTAGGCTATATGGATGAAATTTCCAACAGCCTTCCGTAGAATCTTCAGAAGCCCGGACAATTGAAAAAAAAAAAAATTTGAAGCCACAAAAAAAAACAACGCCATCCATACCAAATTTAATATATCTGATCTTCAATTTTCAGGCTAGATTATTCTGGAATTAGTTATTTCTCTGTTTAAGTTGGTACACTTTTGTGAACATTCTAACAACTTTCTTATTTAATCGAAAAGAGTGATACAATTATTGTAAAATGAGTAAGTGTTCAGAGCCACATTTCTTACACTTTATTTTACGCATTTTTCGAGTCGAACTAGAATGAGTTGTTCTAAGGGGTCGGAAGGAAAAAAACGGAGACTATCAGCTATTCCTGAAAACATACATTCAAAAGTCAGACATGGATTTTTTTTCTTTATAACCCCTAAGAACAGTGTTAGTATAAGCAGTGGCAGCCGGCGTGCATGTCGATAGTGTCACCAATGAATGAAAACTGATTTTAAAATCCGAAGTTTTAACACTAAGTACAATTTAATTAACAATAGAAGTTGCGCTTTTGGTTTACCTTTTTTAGTACTCTGAACCAACTCTACTTGGAAAGTAATGAGTGGTACTCTGAAATATCTGAATTGTGAGGATAATTGACGCTACACTTGGTGCACCCCCTATGCTACATAAATATAAAAAGTATTTATTAACATGTAAACAGTGTGGGAATGTTAAGTTATTTTGTTCGATTATTTCTAAACCACACATAGTATCAAAATACTGATTATTGATCCTGGAAGTGCTTCACAAGCTCTATCCAATGGTATCAGTAAGATTTTGTAAAACAAACTGGATCTATCGAAAAATGTTCTCAGCTTCCATACATTAAGTATAGACATGGCACTCATTGCATAATCCCTAAATAATTTTGATAATACAGTTGAAACATGTCCCTTTTTCAACATTAGTATATACCATCATTACCAAATTAAAAACTAATAAAAAAAAATGAAGCTAAAGACATCAAATTTACAGAGAGACCCAGTTTATGTTATAAACCACTATTGTACCATTGGATAGAGCTCTTAAAGGACTTTTAGGGTCAATAATCAGTATTGCGATAGTGTATGGTTAAAAAATAATTTAGCATTTCCACTCTGTATATACATAATTTGCTTATTAGCCTTACTAACTTATTTATATTATTAAGTGTTCCAAAACAGATTGCATACTTGATAGTTGAATAACAAAGTATTGTATTATTTCTTTGAATAGTTGAGTTTCTTGCTATTAATATAGATTCTTTTTGGCAGAAATTAACATTGATAAATAGATTGTATTGTCAATTCAGAAGTGTTCGCAGAAACCTATTTGAATAAATATTATTTGATTGATTGGTGGATTGGCTTGCATCTAGTAAGTAGTACCCCTGATGTTGCTATGTTGGCTGCTCACCATGCAGGCTGTAAGCTCATTTGGCATCTTGGTGGTGTAGAGAAATCCCTTGGTGCCAAGAAACCTTCCTATGTAACCTTAGTCTAATTAGAGGACATAGAAAATGCATTACATATGTAAGAGTGGTACTAATGGTTTTCTTCCTTTAATAAACTTTAAGTCCCATGTGTTTTATTTTTTTAGCTCTAGACATCCGCCCTAATCACACAATTTATATCAATAACCTCAATGAGAAGATCAAAAAGGAAGAACTAAAGAAATCTCTTTATGCTATATTTTCTCAGTTTGGGCAAATTTTAGATATAGTTGCATTAAAAACCCTGAAAATGAGAGGACAAGCCTTTGTGATTTTCAAAGAAATATCTAGTGCTACTGTTGCCTTAAGAAGTATGCAAGGGTTTCCATTTTATGACAAACCAATGGTAAGAATCTCAATACCTTATGTGACCTATGAAGCTGACAGTTGTACTATGTACACGTCTGCCAGCAATGTGCTCAAGCAACTAAAACCATATAATTGCTGTCTGGAAGAAATTGTGAAGGTTTTATGAATTGAATGTGAATTTAATTGAAGCATCATTTACTGGCATTTTATGAATGTATATGCATTTTATGAATGTTTATGCATTTTGGGCTTATGGTAAATTGAAAATATGGTAATCATTCATATTAATAACACATTTTGAGTATTAAAATGTTTATAGTTACAGATTTTTAATTTCACTCACCTCAAAGAAGTACTTTATACTTTGTGTTTTGAATGAGTTGGCAGATTTTTGCACCACAGTGACACAAAGTTGCTACAATGTGATAAGTGCTCAGTACTAGTATCAATAATACGATACCTGGATATTGGCCAACTCATTATAAATGCATAATGCCTTTTGTGGTTGAAGTTATCAAAATATTGTTTTACAGAGAATACAGTATTCAAAAACTGACAGTGATGTAATTGCTAAAGTAAAGGGCACATTCCAAGAACGGCCTAAAAGACCTAAAATGCCGAAAACTGATGACAGCAAAAAGAAGAAGACCAAAGATGTAAATCGCCCTGGAGTTGTTCCTGGCATTGGACAGCCAAGCTTACTGAATAATGTTAATGTGGAACAGCCACCGAATCAAATTCTCTTCCTTACTAACTTGCCTGATGAGACTTCTGAAATGATGTTGTCTATGTTGTTTAATCAGTGAGTATACCATACACAATGTGGTTTTTTCTATTAATTAAATTTTTCTGATGTTTATGAGCATTAGTATACATCTTACATTTATTACTTACTTATATTTTTTTTATGATAGACTTCTTAAAATTAACTATTAGGTTTCTCAGATTTGCAAGTTTAGACATTATTTATCCTTAACATTTTTACATTCTGACATGGACTTATTAGCAATATAATTTGTCAATAGTTTTAAGTACCCACTAGCACAATCTTGTCAGTGTCAAGATCAATTAATGTCACCATGTCATAATGTCATGGGATAATTAAATGCAATATTTTTTTTTACTAATTGGTACTGGCCAGGTTGTTTTTCTATAGCCCTCAACTGAAAGTTGAACATAGCACTCCAACACTATTTTACCTTTTTGCATACAATATATTTTATGTAAAAGAAATAGTTTCTGTTACTTTGGAAGGGCACTTGACGTAATGTTGGATTTAGCCTCTTACCCCAAATTAATAATTCTCCTTTAAAGCATTGCAAGATAAATATATATGGTAAAGCACCTTTAATTTAATGTTACAAGAACAGAACCAACATTAGGATTTAGTGAGACATCATTACATGACTTGAAATTAATTGGATCAAGAAAGTGTCATTATGACATCATTCAAGTAACTGAATTAATATTAAATTATATTATTTTATATTAAAATAAAAAAGTATATTTCTAGTGCAATATTTATATACGATATATATTATTACAATATATATTATTACTAGCTGACCCAGAGAATGTTGTTTCTCTTTTTTAAAACAACTGGCGTGCCACCTATTTTGAAAGGGTTGTACTAATTCAGAGACACCAGCATATTCTTGACCAATTTTTATTTCTCAAAAACCTTTCCAGGCGGTGTGCACAGCCATGGACTCCCACTTGACCCTTTTTTATATCATATAAACCTTGCCCTAACAATAATAAACACAACATAAATTATCCAATTTGGTGCAGTCATTTATATTTATATATATATATTTAACATAGCACCATCTATCAATGCAGTTAGCAGATATCACCATCTGTTAAAATCGTTTGCAGCAAACAGATAATTGTGACACGTGGTTGTTATACTATTAAATTGAAGCTAATATGAAACGTTTGTATTTTTAACATAGCGCCATCTATTGAAGAATTGTTTGGAGCTAACAGATAAAAAACAAATAATTTGCAATAAAATAATATTGCTACTATAAATTGAGATGTAAGCTATCCTATCTTTTAAGTTGGATCAAATAACAGATAGTTATGAAGTTTTATCATAAACGGTACAGTAGTTTAGGACTCCATCGCGGACAAACAACGTGACACGTTATTTTAATATATATATATAAGATGTTAGGTTTATAGACAGTAGGTACCAATGAATTTCCTATATAAATGATGAGAAAGTATTAATATGTCTAACCCAATTTCAGTCACTTGGTTTTAATGGTAATATTTTGAAAACAAAACAAAAACAAAATGTTTTTCAATGTTACTCTTAAACATACTACATATTTAACAAATAACTACACTTCCTGCACTTTTTGTTTATGGGCCTACCAATTACCTGCTATCGTGACGTAAAAAGTAAAGTAATGAAAAAGGGAACCCTTTTTTAGTTTACTAAAAGAAATTTGCCAAGTGCATCCTTTGGATGAATGAATGGTAGACAATAATGAACTAAGGGAAATAATAGATGTTTAGTATCAACAATGTTCATGCAATACTCTATATAAACTAATGATGTCTTTATATTTAACAAGGGTTTAGTTAATGTATGGCTAATGATGCATTTCTTGCAACTAACTGTAAAGCTCTCCCCACTTCCCACCCTCTTTTCTCTGCCAATCAATATATAGTCGGTGCTAGGAAAACCTTTAAAGATCCTTAAGGAACCTTCTACATGATATACTAAAAATGAATACCCATAATTTACATGTTTCTGTAAAGTGTGAAGACACTGAACCAAAATGACATGAAATTAGAATTGTAATAAAGAACAAGCATTTGATGGCTACTCTTATCAATATCAATCAATTTTTTTTTTATTTTTTCAGATTTCCTGGCTTCAAAGAAGTTAGGCTTGTACCTAACAGGCATGATATTGCATTCGTTGAATTTGCAAATGAAATGCAATCTGCTGCTGCCAAAGAAGCTTTACAAGGCTTCAAGATCACCCCAACTCATGCAATGAAGATTACTTTCGCTAAGAAATAGTACTGTTTTAAATTACATTTTAATTTATTTGTATTGAGTGTCAATAAATATAAGTATGTGAGATCTGTTTTCAGCATTGCACTTCGCTTTAGCAGCTCTCAGGCTGTGACTAGTCATTTAAGCTTTCAAACGGATTTTATTTTAACCTTGGTTATGATCCTGAAGTTCCTGTAGGAATCCCACGGCGATGACCGCATTGTGCACGGGGTGAAAGCCGCGAGAAAGAGTTAATAATCTATACTAATAATAGAAAAGGAAAACTTTATTATTTGTTTGTAATGGTTAATCTCTGAAACTACCAGTCCGATTTCAAAAACCTTTTTTTGTTAGGTATTGTATTCATCTGGAAGAAACATAGGCTATGTAAATTCAAGCTTAGACCAATAGGATTATATGTTAGTTACCTTGGTTAGGTATGTAATGTAGATTAAAATTGTGATTTTCATTATATGATGTAAATAAATAGTTTACGAGATATTCCTAACTAATTCGTGTAAAAAAACTGAAATGATTAGTGCGCGGCGGCGGCTGGTATTTTGTTCGTAATGGGTAATCTCTATCTAAATAAATACGTATTTCATTAAGACTGAAATTTCTCGTTATACTATTTAAATTAATATCTTAAGAAATACCTATCATAGATTCAAAATACAAAAATACCGTAAAACGGGGTGAATATATAGAGACAAATCTAGTAGTTTCATAAAGTTGTCTCTGGGTTTGTCTACCGTTAATTATTTAGAACTGATACGGAACGTTTGAGGTGATATCCGTCAAGATTAGCAAAAAGTTTAAAAATACTAAGTTTTGGTGCCATTTTATTCGTACTTTAACGAAAAACGGGACAAAATAGCAATACGGGACAAAGTCCATAAATATGATGACAGTCTCGTAAATACGGGACGTAGGGCAACCCTATCTCTAGTCTACACTTTTTCACACAGCAACATTAGGTACTCCTTTATTAGACAATATGAATTTTAGGGTTGTCAAAAACTGTTTTGAATCAATTATTTAATAAGCTCTTTAAATTCATAGGAACGAAACTCGCAATAGCTTTGCTGTCCAATCTTTATTTTTATTATCAATGTGAAACTAAAATGATTGTTAATGTATAAAATCTTTGTTAATTTAGTGAATTTAAATTTTGTAGATACCAATAAGGTTCTTATAAGTAATTCATTATATTCGATGGTTTGGCAAAATTACATATACCTATTATATTTTAAACACACTACAACACTACAATGAATTGATCAACCAATTAAAAGGACTTAAGAAGAAAGGTCTACCACCTTAAAAATAAGCTTCTCAATTTCCATTGAGAAGGAAAATGCAATTTAATAGCAGCGTGTTCGCAAGCAGTCCGGGAACACTTAGCGGAGGTCGGTTGATCACAGGGAGGGGGGCAGGCACAAGGGGTGCCTCTTGGAGGGAGGCGGACCATTTTTGGGTTTTCGCGTACTTGGACGCGGAGCTTTCGGGCACCCGTGGTAGTTCACAGGATGGCCTACGCTCTGGCATAGGACGCAAGCGACATGCGTTTTCGCGGACGCGATCACAGTCCGCAGTGGCGGGGTCGCGCAGGCATTTCACGCAGCGCGGCATGCGTGTGCATTTGCGCTGAGCGTGGCCATATAATTGTCACCTATGGCTTCACGGCGTTGGGGCCTGCCCTCACTGCGTCCAGCACAATCGCGCCCTCCCCGTCCGTCTCATCGCGTTCGACTCCGCGCTCTCGCTCGCGCTCTCTCTCCCGCGAACCCCGCAATCGCGACCCGCGTCTCGCTCGCCGCGCTCTTCGGGCCCCTGCGCCCATTCGCCCTCCCACTCCGGTAGCCGATGAGACCCCTTCTCGGTCTCTCGCTACCCCGCCCCCCGCAACCTCCGAAACCGCACCCCGGTCTCCAGCAGCCGTAATGTCCGCTGAGTCGGCGTTGTCTGAGGACGACGAAGGCTTCAAAGTGGTTGGCCTGGGAACCAAAAAGGGTAAAAAACGGAAGAAGTCCGCCAAGTCTAAAAAGGCTTCGGCGGCATCCGCTCAGGAGTCTTCTACTCCTCCTCCCTCCGACTCTGAGGCTAAACGCCTCAAAGCGCCTAGCGCTTCCGCGTCCCCGTCCCCGTCCACCTCGGCGGCCAGCCCTGAGCTAGCCGCCATGGACACAACCCCCCCCGCCGCCACCTCTTCGCAGTCCGACTGTCCCACTTCGGGACGGAAGGAAAAATCTCCGCCGCCCATCGTCATCAAAGACAAGGGGGCCTGGCCGAACATTGCTAACGCTATGAAGGCCAAGCGTATAAATTATACGCACGCCCGCAATGATGCCGAGCGCGGCATCAAAGTGCAGGTCCCGACACCGTCAGATTTCCGAAATCTGACGGCCTTCCTCACGGCTCAAAAATATGAGTACCACACGTACTCATTGGCCGAGGAACGCGTTTTAAGGGCAGTCGTAAGGGGAGTCCCTAGGGAATTCTCCACCACGACTGTCCAGGACGACTTAATCGTCCAAGGCCTCCCCGTACGGGAAGTACATCGTATGTACAATGGCCGAAATAAGTCCGAGTGCTACGACATGGTGCTCGTTGTACTAGACCTAACAAAAGAAGGCAAAGCCATCTTTAACATCAAAGATGTTTGCAGCCTCAAAGGCATCAGGGTCGAGACTCCGCACAAGCGGTCGAACCCGAGTCAATGCCACCGATGCCAACTATATGGCCACGCGCAGCGCAACTGCAGACGCAGACCGCGCTGCGTCAAATGTTTACGCGATCACGCCACTCCGGACTGTGATCGCGATCGCTCAAACGCATCCGACCCGGTCGCTTGCGTACTCTGTGGGAGTGAAGGCCACCCAGCGAATTACCGCGGGTGCCCCAAAGCTCCCAAACAGAGCTCGCGTAAACCCCATCAGGGTAAATCGCGCCCATCCGCCCCCCGCCAACAGGCTCCGCTCGTGCCTGCCCCCCTCCCGGCTGTCAACGCCTGGAGCCGTCCTCCAGCGCTAGTAGCGTCCAAATCGAAGGAGACAGACAAACTTTTGTCTGCTCTCCCCGGGCCCGTCTCAGTTACGGGCATTCCCTACCCCGCCCCTCTGATGTCCCGGGACATCCCGCGTCCAGCGCCCATGAGAAGTGCACCCGCACCTCTCGCGCATACGCGCCTTGCCCCCTCGCGCCCCTCTTTCGCGCTGCCCTGCAATGCCGTTCATACGGCCGAGCAGCAGCAGCACCTCGGCATTCTCGCCGAGATTTCTTGGGCCTTCGACGCGGCCAATTTCGAGATCGTGTTCGCCGAATACGAACAGATCACCGACTTCTCTCAAATGCTCGGCTTCATGGCTAGGCATCGCGATTTCTTCGCCGCCCTCCGCAGGGTAGCTCCAAAACCGTAGAATCAAAATGGATTGCACAACCGCGCGCGAAAAACCCCGGTCCGTCTCCATAGGCTATTTTAACGCCAACGGTCTCCGCAACCAAAGAGAGGAATTATCGCAATTCCTCTCGTCCCAAAAACCGGACGTCTTCCTCATCCAGGAAACGTTCCTAAAGCCCGCTGTCCGTACCCCTTCAATCGCGAACTATCGTACCGTCCGTAATGATAGAACTGCCTCAAATCTCGGAGGCACTCTCATCTATTACAGGCGCTCCCTGCATTGCTCCCCTATCGATCCTCCACCGCTTACGAATTTAGAAGCATCCGTCTGCCGCTTAGCGATGACCGGCCATCAGCCGATCATCATTGCATCGGTTTATCTCTCTCCCCTAAAAGACTTGCTCGAGAGCGACCTTCAGTCGCTCTTAAGTTTAGGCGACGCCGTCATTCTTGCCGGCGACCTAAATTGCAAGCATCGCCGCTGGAACTCTTCTGTAACTTCACAAAGAGGCAGACTCCTCGACGATTTAGTTGACAGACTAAACTTTGACATCATCGCTCCCATGACGCCCACTTACTTTCCCCACAATACTCGGTTTAACCCCGACGTACTCGACATAGCACTTCTAAAGAATGTAAGGCTAAGCTTTCGCTCTATAGAGGTGCTTGACGAACTTGACTCGGACCACCGCCCTGTCGTCCTCCGATTAGGTTTCCCTTCGGACTCTCCTCCCGACACTAGAACCGTGACGGACTGGGATAAATTTGGGCAATTGCTCGAAAATCCCAGCTCGCCACATCTAGATCGCGTTCCCAACGTTATCTCATCCGCGACCGATCTTAACGTAGCTATCGACTCACTCACTAGCCACCTGACCGCCACCGTTGGCGAGTGCTCACGACAGGTGCCGGTTGGTGATTATCACCACCTAATCCTGCCTCAGCACATCAGGTCGCTAATGACTGAGCGTAACGCGGCCCGCCGCGCTCGCGACCGCGCTCCCACTATCGAAAATAAAGCTCGCTTCAACGACTTACACCGCCGTGTAAGAACCGCTGTAGCTGAGCTCCGCGCCCAACGTTTCGGTGATCTTATGGAGAACATTTCTCCTTCTCACCAAGCTTATTGGCACTTAGCCAGAGCTCTAAAATCCGAAACCGCAAACTCTCTCCCTCCGTTAACTCGTCCCAACAATAGCGTTCCCGCGTTCAATGACGACGAAAAAGCGGATTGCCTAGCATCCAGCCTCCAAGCCCAATGTGCCTTAAGCACACAGCCTTTCGATCCCGATCACGTGCGCGAGGTAGACGGCGAAGTGGAGCGCAGAACTTCTCTGCCTCCACAAGACCCCCTGCCCCCTGTCACTGTCGACGAAGTCATACAGGTCATCAAAGACCTACGCCCCCGTAAGTCCCCCGGCGCAGACGGTATCTCTAACGATATCCTAAAGCGCCTCACTCTTCCCCTTATCTGCCTCCTAGTAGCGATCTTTAACGCTGCTATGGAACATTGCATCTTTCCATCTCAATGGAAAGATGCAATCGTTATAGGCATCCATAAGCCCGGCAAAGCTCGTACCGAGCCGTCCTCCTATCGCCCTATAAGTTTACTAAAGGCCCTTGGTAAACTCTATGAACGCCTCCTTCTCGCCCGCCTACGGAACTCTATAGTCTCCAGAGGCATTTTAATAGACGAGCAGTTTGGCTTTCGTGCCAAACACTCATGCGTCCATCAAGTCCTCCGCATAACGGAACATATTCTTACTGGCTTCCAGCCAGCATTAGGTAAGACCCGTCACACGGGCGCTGTCTTCTTCGATGTAGCGAAAGCTTTCGACAAAGTCTGGCACAACGGTTTAATTTTTAAACTGTACAACTTTCAGTTGCCAGATCGTCTCGTGCTCATCATACGAGACTATTTGTCGAATCGTAGCTTTCGCTACAGAGTTGAAGGCACTCTCTCCTCCCCCCGCCCCATAGAAGCAGGAGTCCCGCAAGGGTCCGTGCTCGCCCCCGTCTTGTACCTTCTGTACACTAACGATATCCCAAAAACGATAGGTACCCAATTAGCCCTCTATGCGGACGATACCGCTCTCTATACTACCGATAGGCAAGTGAGTCGAATCACTGAGAGACTCCAATCCGCTATCACCGCCCTAGGCGAGTGGTTTCGGAAATGGAGAATCGAGGTGAATCCCGACAAAAGCTCTGCCGTCCTTTTCACCACAGGCAGCCCTCCGCGGCCAACTTCCCTCTCTCTCTTCGGTCGTGCCATTCCCTGGCAAAATAAGACCAAATATCTCGGTGTGACCATGGATAGACGTTTGAACTTCCACGCTCACACCAAAATAGTCAGAGACCGAGCCGCTTTTGTCCTCGGTCGTCTCTATCCCATGATAGGCAAGTATAGTAAGATGTCGCTTAGAAATAAGCTAAATCTTTACACAACTTGCATCCGCCCCATACTAGCTTATGCTAGCGTAGTCTTTGCTCTGTCCAAGCGCAATCTCCACAAACTCCAGACCCTCCAAAACCGCTTTCTCAGAGCGGCCTCTGGAGCCTCTTGGTACGTTCGCAATGCGGACCTACACAGAGACTTCGAACTTCCCACGATTCCCCAGTACTTTAAAGACTTGGCAGTCCGCTTTTTCGAGCGTACGCAAAATCACCCGAATAGATTAGTTGTGCAATCCACGACGTACATTCCCCCCGATCGTCCCCGTCGCGGTCGTAAAACTATACTCAGGCGGCCTCGGCACGTACTAACGTCCCCAGATGACGATCTCGCTGTCCGGATAGCGAGATTAGTCTCTACTACGTCGACCCCGAATAGGGCCTCCCTCCAAACACGACGCCGACGTCCCCGGGTTCGTCGGCGCCCACAAGGATACACTAGGTATCAAAGAGTGCCGGGGCGCTTCTCGCCCCCACTCAATCGCAACCGCACCCGCGTAACGGGGAACTCCCCTCCTGGCGGTGACTCACCTTCGGGTTCGAGACTCACGCCGGTCGAAGGGACGCCCCCGAGAGCGACAACCCAAGTCGAGGCTTCCCCCGCGGGAAGCCCTTGAGCGTTGGGCGCTATATGGGCTGAGGCTCCTTCAGAGTCTCGCCCCAAAAGTCCGGTGAAGCAGTAATGGCTGCAACAGCCAACTGCATAGTCAGCTCAGAAAAAAAAAAAAAAAAAAAAAAAAAAAAAAAAAACCTATGGCATTGCCCGAGGGAGGACCGCTTCTGCGGGGTTGCAACCCGAACACCATTTAGGCTGCACACATCTTTGATGTTGAAGATGGCTTTTCCTTCTTTAGATAGGTCGAGTACTAATAAGAGTACCATGTCGTAGCACTCAGACTTGTTACGGCCGTTGTACATCCTGTGTAATTCTCTTACTGGGAGGCCATGGGCAGTAAAGTCGTCCTTGACTGTAGTTTCTAAGAATTCATTTGGAACACCCTTGATAACTGCCTACGAGCGAGTACGTGTGGTACTCATTTTTGAGCGGTCAGGAAGGCCGTCAAATTACGGAAATTCGACGTTGTGGTGACCTGAACGATGCCGCGGTCGGCATCATTACGGGCATGCGTATAATTGATACGCTTGGCCTTTATCGCGTCTGCGATGTTAGGCCATGCCTGAGAGGAGGAGGCGAGGGTTGTGTCCATGGTGACTGGGTCTTGAGGAGCCGCTGAGGAGGACGGGGAAACGCTGAGCGCTTTGGGGCGTTTGGCCTCGGAATCTAAAAGAGATACCGATGCGTAGGCCTAAGTGTTTTGGGATTTGTTTTTAGCTGTTTTCTTCCGCTTTTTACCCTTTTTTGTGCCCAGGCCGTCAACTTGGTAGCCCTTATCATCCTCGTTTGCGGACAAAGCTAACTTCGTGGATATTACGGCGTCTAAAGAAGAAGGTGCAGCCGCTGAGGGCGCAAGGGTCGGAAGAAGGGACGGGAAATCAGGTGACTGAGTAAGGGTCACATCTGATACCGGGTCAGGGGGGCAAATTGGTCCGGAGACCCGAAGATTTCGGCGAATCGTACGGGGAGAGCGCGAGCAAATGCGAAAGCGCGAACGCTGTGGGACGGACGGGCGCGTGGTTGTGGTACCGGCTTGACCCCCGCGCCTTTGAAATGCAGGCTTGGACCTGCTCTGAGCCATCGCGAATGAGAACTTCGACGATGGCTCCTAGCTGGTCCCGGGACAAACTTTTGAGTATACCGGCCTCAAGACCTACTTGTTATTGTTTACGTGAGTATCTATAGACCTACGCCTATGGCTGAGGTTCTGTTGTAACCGTTAGTTTCCCCCCATTAGGTAGAACGCAGCTCTGAAAAGAGCTATACGATCTCACCCATCAGTCCGAAGCACTCGGAACTGGGTTTCTTGCAAACGAATGGACGCAATAAACACTTAAAACGCGAGAATGTGCGGAGTGGCGATCCGCCGAAGCAGAAGTACTACACCAGCGATCTACCCAAGGTCGGATTCAGGCCGGTGAAAGCAGCGTCAGTCAAAGAACCAAGCGAGGGTCACCGCTTTGCGTAGTAGTTCCGCAAGAACGAAACACACACACACACACAAAAAACACACAGTATCGCTTCGATAAACTTTGCGCAGTGGGCGAGTAAAAAAACGCGAACAGTTCACCCACGGTGGGCCGAGGAACGATGTCCCAGCCAAGAACACACAACTGAGCAGCGTTTTCAAGAATGCAATGAACCAAACAACTATACTCAGTAGTCGGCACTGAGGCAAAACACTAACACAGAAGTGCGCACTTGATGAGTCAGCACACCACGAAGCACAGTGAGAGCACTTGAGCGCTCAAGAACATGACCGCACAGCACGAGAGTCGAATTGAGAATGTCGTCACCTATTGTCACGCAAATAAAATATAGTCATAAAATTTGAAAAGAATCAGAAATATAGGAAAATATCCAAAAACTGATATTTAAGGCATAAACCTATAAAACTTGATCTCATGAATTTCATGATGGAAAAACTAGCTACATATAATATTATTAAGTTTGTAGGGACCCCTCTGCTCCGCAAACTCGCACTGGCCGGTATTTTTTTTAGTGTACGAGAAAATAAGCCAATAGGTCATTTAAAAGTAAGAAATAAAAACTTTTGACGTGACAACGTCTTATAAATTGGTTTGCCGGGTGACACTTCAAGAAACTGCGTTACGCTCCGCTCACGTTATGCGCTCACAATGAGAGCGAGTGAGAGGCACGCGCCCGCCTAAGAGCGAGAGAGACAGACATAAAATCATTGTCACGTAAAACTTTCGCCCGTATACCGACTTTACAGGCAACCAGTTTTTTAACAGTTGTTTTTGTTCAAAAAGATGCACTAAAAAGATAAAAATAGTTATTTAAAAAAATCTAATCTAAATTACCTACATTTTGAAGTCGATGTCGTGCAAGTGAAGTTTTTATAAACTGTTAAGAGACATAAACACCAATTTCAAACTGTAATGTAAATCAGATTTTGTGAAATAATTATGTATTTTTACCATTTTAGTGCATATTTTTGAAGTCGGTTGTTGTTTTTGTTAAAATTTTTTTTGTAACTGCTTAACAGGGTCCCTTTTTTGGAACAGACATTGTTAAAAGGGCGGAGAAGGACAAAGGTTACTTTTTATTCCGAAAAAAATCATATATTCAAGCAGGGAAAGCCGAATTCCATGTGGACGTACAATAGCTTGCTATTGCTTACTTTCTATAACTAAGCAAAAATATACAGATTCCTATGTCCTACGTAATCAAGGAGTTGCCGCAGATATCCCATGCTGACAACAGATTTTTGTGCAGCAACGGAGCTGCGGGAAAAAGCTGTATATAGGTATGTCTGCTTGACTCGATAATATAATCTGCGTGCCTTCAGAAATGGATAGAACCTTGTCGACATCAAAGCAAGGCGCGTCACAAACGGCTGCTTAAATCTACACAATAACTTTTGTTTCAACGTGAAATCAGCCGCCAAAAATGTCACATCGCGGCCGGCACCGATGTTGAAAAACACGCCGAAAATCTTTGCAAAAAAAAAAGGAGATGATGATGGGTGTGTTCTGGAATTGTGAAACCTCAGTGAATGGGGTTATCTTAGCGGTGAATGCGAATCGTCTCGCTGGCAGACTTCACGAGTTTCAGCCGCCAGAACATGCTGGGTTTCGGAAAGGCTTCAGTACCGTAGATCACATCCATACAGTACGGTATTATACAAAAACTCAAGAGAATAAGCAGCCACTGTGTATGGCATTTGTAGACTATAAGAAACCCTTCGTTTACATCGAAACCTGGGCCGTGCTAGATTCTCTACAGCGTTGTCGTATAGACTGGCGATATATTGAGGTGCTGCGATGTCTTTACAACGCTGCTACGATGACCGTCCAGTTCCAGGACCAGTGAGACAAGTACCCTCCCGCTGCGTAGAGGTGTACGGGACAGGGGGACGTCATATCCCTGATACTGTTAACCAACGCACTAGAAGATGTTATCAAAACCTTGGACCGGGCTGGGCGGTGTATAAACATAAATGGCAATACATCGCAAACCTAACGTTTGCCGACGACATCTTTATAACGGCAGAGTCATTGGAAAAACTGAGCGAAATATTGCACTCCCTAGATGAATACTCGAGTGCGCCTTGGCATGAATTTGGATAAGAAAAAAGTCATGTTCACCCTTACTCGAAGTATTTCAGGATTTAATGTACCTTGGACAGAAAATCCAACTGAGCCGGAACAATTTTGAGAAGGAAACCGATGCGGAAGGCAGAGGACCGGGAGAAATGGCGCGCCATAGAGGAGGCTTTTGTCCAGCAGTGGACCAATATAAGCTGATATGATGATAATGTTGATAAACGCGCAGACTTGTAGCACGCAGACGCGTAGGGTTGAATCAGACCAAGTTTTCCCGCCCCCAGCCTTGACTATGGACAGAATGGTCTAGACTTTAGACACAAGTTTTCATTTGTCATCTGCATAGCAATGTATGTTGTTGATATAAATTCAAATTGATATTAAAATTAAAGTAAGAGCCTTTTTTATTCGTTCATCTGCCTCATTTGATCCTAAAAAATACGTTTTACTCATCGTGTACCTATAACTCCTATCCGTCATCATTTAAAAAAGCACCATTTGTACCCGAATTTTACTGCCATTTTAACCGCGTGCCTACTATAGACGACGCCAGGGTATTGAAAGAAAAAGTGAGGTTAAAAAATTTAGACCGCGCCTTGCCCGCTTAATTTGGCAAAGTAGAGTTATGAGAGAAGTTCAAATATTCAATATTTTTTTTATTCCACAAATGGCAATCAAGCACACGGTTCGCCTGATGATAAGCGGTCACCGTGGCCTTTGGATGCTTGTAACACCAGGTGTATCACTCGCACACAAATCCAATAACTTCTTTCTTGAAGAACTCCAGACTGTAGTCCTTAGAGAAAACCTTGGCAAGGAGCTCATTCCACAACCCAAGTGTTGCTGTTCCAAAACACATCCCATTGTACAAGCGGTAGAACACACACAGGGGGGCAAAGTCTCTCCTCAGACTTAAGGGTTCGATACGGCAAGTGAGTTTGGGATCGTCGACAATTCCTACAGCCCGTCGTTGAACCGAGTCAAAAGGGCCAAGCTGGTATCCGGGTGCACCCGCCCAGAGATGACAGCAGTACTCCATAAAGCTGGCTCCAAGGCCGAGCTTGCGACTTGTAAAGCAGCAATTATGTATTATTATGTATATTGCCTCGCTCTGTTGTACTCAACTAGATTATTTTTGGACGAAAGCTTTACTTGACATACAAATGATCTCGAAACTGAACATGGCTAGAGATTTCAACACCAAGGATCCCAATGCTTTTGGAGACGGAGAGGGGAGTGTTCTGGAATTGTGGGACTACAGTAAATGGAGCTTTCTTAGCCTTGAACGCGCACACTTAGACACAAGTGTTGTAGGGTTGAATTGGACCAAGTTTACCCGACCCCAGTCAGAGACCTTGGACAGTGTGGTCTCGATTTAAATATAATTACATATCAATCAATTAAAATATGACGCGGGATTTCGAATTTTCTGGTTTCTTCGATCAACTACAGCTTTATATCAATATGCTGCAGGTGGCGATTTGTATCTTAAAACAGTTGAAGACATGGGCTTGTTTTTTCACATGTCATTGCGCAGAATCGCATAGCACAGACAGCAGAATAGCAAACAGGTTTTACAACAGAATATTACGAATCTCGCCAACTAATAATTATCGCCCGGTAGGGTTGAAAATCAACCAGAGTTCCAGGCAGTTCAACAACAATGGACAATTTTGAAAATCAACCAGACTTGCAGGCAGTTCAACAACTCTACCCCGGGCGTCCCAAAACCACCTCTTTAACTTCCGCGTTGCAATTTGGAACGTACCAATAGTTAGTTAAATATGGCGCTTCGCCAAACTTAGATATAAGCACAAGACTATATTTACACTAGACTCTGGATAAATGATATGCAATAATTTCGAAATCTGGTCTCCACATCATAGAAGGAAGGAATGAAGGTAAATGCCACCAAATTTAATTGTCATTAATAAAAAGTGAGAAAGAGACAAATGTATACGACTTGCTCAGAAATAACAAGGAAAACATATTGTTTTGTAACACTTGAAACCGATGGTATTATTTTTATTTTCGGTGATTGCGAAACTGTCAAAATTAGGGTACGGAAAATGCAAAAATTAGAATTATATATTTAATGATGATATCTTTTAACAATTAAACCTAATCTTGTGGTTAAAGTTACTAACTTGTAAGAAACGTCTTGATACCAAAATTTTATTGATAGTCAAGTGCATAGTAGTGTTAAAACATGGAAGACATATTTCAGTGGTGTAGGGAAGGAAATGCCTTACAAGTAAGAGTTTGGCTTGATGATACTGAACATGACATGAATCAAGGGTAAGCCTAGACAAAGTAATACAAAAAATTTAGCAATACTGTAAGCTTTTTTCCTATAACATAACAGCTGTGGTCCACGCCCACAGCTTAGGTCATGGTTGCACATTTGTGTCAGCATGTTTGAGAATAACAGTTTAATCATTCGTGTCCTACTCTGTTTTGTATGTGTATTTTGAAGCTTTGAATCTAGAATTAATATTTATTTGAGCCAGTAATACCTACCTGAAGTACAGTTTTTGGAACTGCTTTAGCAAAGATATCTTAAAACTTCTAGATTATTTAAAAAAAACTGTTGTATATATACTGGACTGGCCTGTAATAGGTTTTAATTTATTTGTATGTACTTAGTCTTAGTTTACGTATTGGTACCACTGTTTTTAATTTAGATGCAGGTACCATTGGTTTTTATTTACATGTAGGTACTGTTTATTAGCTTAATTATTCTGGTCACTAGGAATAATAAACATACAATTAGTGATTTTATAGTTACTAATCATGAGATATAGTCAAAAAATTCTTCCTGTCAAATTTTGAATACAGCTTGAGGTTGGGGTGTACAAAAGGGGGCGCTGAGAAAAAAGACATTTTTTCCCTTGTTACTCTGACCCAGCCTGATACTGCTACAGTATTGTACTATTATTTAAGTTTAACCCCTGTTGGCTTATGTACTTATGTTCCCATAGGTGTGCCTACCAGTGTAGAACCCTCCCCAATGGTCTTAACACATATTGGAACTGAATTTTTCGAAACCATACCTAGGTCACTTTAACCATGAATTTTGCAACTAAAGTTATTGTGGCCTTACTGTTGTAACATATTCCAGTCATAATTCTCTTCTCTTCGTTAATGTGGCCAAAGCTGATATATTTAAGATAACACTAATTCTAACTATAATAACAGTTTTATATGATTTCACTAAAAAGTAACTAAAAAATAAAGGGTGTTAATATTATTTTAAAATCTTAACTATCATTAACATGAAAGAGAGTTTCTTTTCAGAGATGACCATGACTTCAGTCCACTTCACTGGGTCTGTAAAGAAGGACACCTTAAGATTGTTGAGATGCTTATTAGACGGGGTGCACGGTGCAATGCCACCAATATGGGTGATGACACCCCTCTGCATCTGGCTGCAGCCCATGGACATAGAGCTATAGTTCAACTGGTTTGTATTGTTTTAAACAATCTTTTTCGTAATTAGTATAAAAATAAGATCAAGTGGGCTGTATTTTAAAGATGATGTTAATATTAAGCTCAATTTTAAATTGCACATTTATAATATAAAATGTACACAATTGTAGGTTTTTTTGATGTAATTTATATCTGTTAACATATTTATGCATAATTCCAAATAGAGATAATATAACATTTATTTGTTTTAGTAAGAATAATGTTCAAAGTAAGAGTTGGCTTAGACTAAGATGTGTCACATCTCAGTATAAGCTGACCCTAAGAGTACCTTAGAAGTTAATAATACCATTTATTTTCGGATTTCTGTACAACAGCTACTGCAAAATAGAGTGGATGTCAACTTCACAAACGAGCATGGTAATTCACCACTCCATTATGCATGTTTTTGGGGATACAGTGCCATTGCTGAAGATCTTGTGATGGCTGGGGCATTAGTCTCATTGGCTAACAAATATGGTGACACTCCTCTTGACAAGACCAAGGGCCAGCTGGTTCAGAGGTACATTCTTTTATTATTTTTCATTAACAAAATCTTGTTAATTCTTATGAATTTAGAAAGAATTCAGACTTATATAAAAATTGAGTCATTATTCATTGTTGTGTCATGCATTTAAAAAAAAAGAGTGTAATCAGACCTAAGGTTAATTTAGCAATTTGTTTGATCTGAACCCTGTACAACAAAATAGAAAATTGTGTTAGGTGCTTCACCATAATTTGGATATCACAATAATTTTTACTAGGCTGTTTGGTGCCAATACTATAGTAAATGTATAAAAAATATTTATATCACTCATTGATTTATTTCCTTAAAAACTGTATGAAACAGCATAGGATGTCACAGATATTTCAATTTCATGTAAATAAGTATTTGGAAATTACTAAAATTGATGAAGGTATTGATATATTTTCAGACTTAAAATAAGGATGATTTATATTATTTAAGCTGCATTTTTTAACTTAACGCACTTTCTAATGGTGTAGAAATTAGAAGATTTCTTGTTAAGATATTATTTCATCTAACTTTTGTACCTACATGCAATATGTTTTTGATTGTTTAATTTCTTAAACTCAAAATTACTATGAAAGAGGCAAAATGCAACATATGATAAAAACAAGAGAAATTTAACTATATTTTACCTTCATATTTGAGCCTATATCATAGTTTTCTTAATTCTGAGTTTACAAAATAAGGTAGGTAAGAAAAAAAGGGTGTATATACATATTGGGATATTGGCTTGCAGAAACCTGTATTTAGTTGATTATAACTTTAGCAGTTTTTACTCATTTGGGCAATAAAATTATTGTTAATGGGCCTTAACGCGACACCTGTGTTATTTTTATTTAACTAATCTTCATTCCAGCAATAATTAAAAAGTGTTACAAAAAATACTATCTTACTTTAATTTAAAAAATTAACATATTTAATCACTGAGATGGCAACAAGCTTACGGTCCACCTGGTCACTGTAGCCTATGGACGTTTGCAACAGCAGGGGTATCACTCATGCGTTGACGACCTTTCAAAAATCTAACTGTAGTCCTTGGAGATAACCTTGGCAGGGAGCTCATTCCCCAACCCATTAACTTTATTTAAAAAAATTTAAATTTTTTTTTATTCATTAACTTTACTCCTCTATCATAATGCATCTTCTAATCATATCTTAGATAACTTTAAGTAGGTATATGCTGTTTACCTTAACCTTTTCCAATAGATTACAAGAGCTGGCTCTTCAAATGGGTCAGGAAATGAAGAAAATCCAATTCAAAGATCAATCTTGGTTGGGAACCAAGACTAGAAGCCGTGATGCAACTCTCTCGCGACACAAGGGCATTAATATCAATGAACTTACTCTGCATACTAGAATTGCTGTCACTCCATCAGGTAATTGTTATATCACAGATCTTCAAAATAGAGTTTTGAAATTAACTTTTTACAAACAATGGCCAGAAAACATATGCCCAAATAATAGTGTTATATTAGGTCACTGGGACATCTGGGGCATCACTTGCGTGTTGCCAACTCATAAAAAATCTAAAAACTTCCTTATTGAAGAATCCCATCTTGTATTCCTTAAAGAAAACCTTGACAAGGAGACCATTTCACAACTGAAATGTTTGCGGGAGGAAGTACCTCCAAACCATCCTGTATGTGACTATTGAGGTTCTTAGGTGTGAGGTTGAATTTCCTGCTGATGGTGAGCGGTGTGATGGTAGAAACAATTCTTTAGTACACATTCCATTATACAAGTTACCGAACACACACTGGGAGGAAAACTCTCTAGCAATTTTAATTATTTCTATAGTGAAATTTCAAATGATTAGAATTTAAATAATGTGTTTAGTAAGAAAGGGGCAACTTTGAGATATTGTTTTTGTACCCGTTGAGGCAGATCTGCTTTAGCTCGAAGATCGTCACTGCGACAATCCTTGCTGGTATGTTATATTCCTAACCCGCGAGTAGCTGCCGACGTCAAAAAACGACCGTGGTTTAATAGGTCTTGCAGAGAAGCTAAAGTTCTTAAGCAAACTGCATATGACTAGGCTTGGACTACGGCTCGTAATAACAAGGATCCGAATATTTCTGAGGTAAAACGCAAATTGAATGCTGCCTCGAGGTTCAGAGTAAGAAAGCAACTGCCAGAGCAAAATTCCAATTCATCGGCAAAATAGGTGGGCGACTTGCGAGCTATCCTTCTGGGAGTCGTGCTTTCTGGTCGCTTGCCAAAGCTGCCGAAGGGTACTTTTGCCAGTCGTCGTTACCACCATTGCGAAAGACCGATGGTGACTTGGCCCATAGTGCTAAGGAGAACGCCAATCTACTGGGCAGTCTCTTTGCCTCGAACTCGAACATGAACGATGAAGGCGCTGTACAAACTACTATACCATGGTGCGGTAAGACCTTGCCGGAAATCTCCATAACACAGCGGGAGGTCCGGCGGGCGATGCTTTCTCTAGACGTTCATAAGTCGAGTGGGCCAGACAGTATACCAGCAGTGGTGCTTAAACAGTGTGCTCCTGAGTTATGTCCTGTACCCACGCGCCTCTTAGCGCTTTCCTACCATACTAGGCAATTTGCGTCTTCATGGAAGACTCGAATGTGCACCCGGTGCCCAAAAAGTGCAATAAATCAGATCCATCGAATTACAGGCCTATCGCTATTACCTCTCTCCTCTCCAAGGTGATGGAGCGTGTGATCAACACACAGCTTCTAAGATACCTAGAAGAACACGACCTGGTCAGTCATCGTCAATATGGCTTTCGCCACTGTCGCTCGACTGGTGACCTTCTAGTGTATCTAACACACCGATGGGCACTAGCCATTGAGAGTCAGGGGTAAGCATTGGCATGTAGCCTGGACATAGCTAAGGCGTTCGATCCGGTCTGGCACCGGGATCTTCTATCGAAGTTGCCATCTTACGGAGTGCCCGAGGGTTTGTGAAAATGGGTGGCTAGCTTTTTGTCCGGCAGACGCATACGAACCGTAGTTGACGGTAGTTGCTCTGATAGCATGGACATTGATGCTGGTGTCCCGCAAGGCTCTGTGCTGTCTCCTACGCTGTTTCTACTGCATATCAATGACATGTTGGACATCAACAACATGCATTCATATGCAGATGACAGTACTAGAGACGCTTATTACACGGGCCGTGCAAACATCCCTCGTTCCGTTGTGAAGGAAAAGCGCGGTGAACTTGTGTCTCAAATCGAGACCTCTCTGTCCAAGGTCTCGACTACGCGTTCACTGCTAAGAAAACCCCATTCACTGTAGTCCCACAATTCCAGAACACTCCCCTCTCCATCTCCAACGGCATTGAGATCCTTGGTGTTGACATCTCCAGCGATGTTCAGTTCAGAGATCATTTACAAGATAAGGTGAAGCTGGCGTCCAAAAAACTAAGGGTACTCAACAGAGCGAGGCAGTACTTCACGTCGGGGCAGAGGTTTCTGCTTTACAAGTCGCAAGTTCGGCCCCATATGGAGTACTGCTGCTATCTCTGGGCAGGTGCACCCGGATACCAGCTTGGACGCTTTGTCTCCGTTCAACGAAGGGCTGTGAGAATTGTCGACGATCCCAAACTCACTTGCCGTCTCGAACCCTTAAGTCTGAGGAGAGCTTTGCCTCTGTGTGTGTGTTCTACCGCTTATACAATGGGATGTGTTCTGAGGAATTGTTTGAAATGATGCCCACGGTTACTTTCTACCATCGCACCGCTCGCCATCGGCAGGGAATTCATAGTGGTACAAAAAAAATATTAATATGATAAAGTTGTAATATTTTTGCGAAATTGATTATTATATTGAAAGAAGGATAAATAAAACTAGAGTTGAATCAAATGATTAGTTTTATTATATTTATAATATTATTTTGCATATATTATAAATGCAGACTTGTCAAAAAAATTTAAATGCGTTAAACCCCGACAGGTGAAACGTGGCGCGCAAGATGGCAAAAGAACGACATAGTCGCCAAGATCTTGGCGATTCGCGAATGCACACCACGCATCCAGCGCGACTTCAACGAGGAATTCCCGAAACTTAGGATATTCTCCCATCCCAACATATTGCCTGTGGTATTTATTGGTTACTTTGTACATGTTTCGTATTTGTTTCATCATAAAATTGGACAGCTTCTAGTGCATGTAGAAAAACAACATAGTAAGTAATACGTAAACTACTAAGTAAGGAGCTCTGAAAAATTTGCTAATACACGGTCACCCATCCAGATACTGACCACACCTGGTGTAGCTTAACTTCGCTATCGTTTCCGATTGACAAATGCGACTGGGCCTAAACCCACTACATCTCAATGCTGTTTTATTAGGTCGGTTGCTGCGTGGCGCCTCCATCTCTGGTGGTCATATCCCAATTCATGACATGGGGCTCGTTGTACTCACTACTACACGGTGGCGCCGGCGGCCGTGTGGTCGTAGACGCAGCGGCCGCTGTACGCTTGGCGTATGATGTGGCACAAGGCATGGCCTATCTGCATTCACTGCAAAGGGATAAGATCCTACCTACTTATCATCTCAATAGCAAACATATTATGGTAAGTGCATTAGCAAATCCAATAAATAATTTTAAAGTAATACAAGATGTCTGGACGTATTCTTGGTGAACATTGGGTGTGATTATCGCCGTTTGCCCTTCGCCTGGCGATCGCCGGTCTTATTAAACGGTTAACGTGACTTTTAAAATTGAATTTAATTCTCGTTTGTTGTCAAAGTGCCACCTTCACCCTCTCATTTCACGGTGTAGTCGCCCGAGCGACGATATTTACCAGCTTATTGAACGACACGTTGCGGTGGCCGTGTGAGTCACGGCGTTGAAACCGAACGTAGCCCAGTGAAAAAATTTTCGCCATTGATTTCTTGTTTTTTACCCCATTAATTGGAATTTTAACCTCAAATATGCAGCAGTTACTAAGTAAAATAGGTAACTGCTGCATATTTGAGGTTATAATAGTGGTACATTCGCAAGGGGTAACTAGTGGCTGGATGAAGGATGAACGTATTAAGATCAGGCAGAATTTCAGCATTAAATCTTTACAACTAATTTAACACTACTTCAAGTAATATAGTCCATATATCAATCTATATAATATTATTATAATGAGAGAAACCAAATTTAAGTTTGTTTAAATATGTGGAGGGTAATCGCCTGAACCACTTTATTATTCCAGATGGCCTTAGGCTGTGTTTTGTTCTGATAAGTTTAGGGTTCCGTAAGAAACACAGGGGACTGCTAAAAAAGCAGAATAATGTGTTATGTATTCTTATCAGCCACAGTGGCAACCTGTTGGGACACGGCCTACCCTCACTGAGGGTGATTTTGGGCCATAGTCCTTACGATGTTTTCCTTCACCGAAAATCCAGTGGTGTATATAATCAATGTACTTGAGAAATTAAGAAAAAGTCTCATTGGTACACACTAGGCTCGAAACTCTACCACTTGGATACAAGGTGAAATCGAAACCCCTGGGCATCAACGACATCTGTTATGTTTTAATAAAGAAAATGCGAGATCTGAAATTTATCTTATCTATATTTATATTCTATCTTATATATATTTAATTTTTTACGTGATGTTTAAATGTTAACAGATCGATGAAGACTTGACAGCTCGCATCAACATGGCAGACGCGAAGTTCTCATTCCAGGAGAAAGGCCGAGTGTACGCGCCGGCTTGGATGTCGCCGGAGGCACTCCTCAAGCCGGCTGCCAAAAGGAACTGGGAGGCGGCCGATATGTGGAGCTTTGCAATATTGCTATGGGAGCTAGCTACTAGAGAGGTCGGTTTCGTGTAACATTCATAGAGACAGTCAGCAGAATTTTAGTGCTTAGTTAAGTTTTCTCCGTAGCCTATCGACGCTTGTAACGCCAGGGGCGTTCTTCGCGCGTAGTCCACCTCACCTAAAAACCTAATCACCTCCTTAAAGAACCTCATTTTGGAGTCCCTATAGAAAATTTCGGCAGAGGTCTTTCCACAACCCAAGTGGATCGCGTAGGTTCTAAATTTTAAAAGGTGCGCATGCATATTTTTTAAATTCAATCAACTGATCTCAGCATATTATCCTCTACAGAGTAGGTACCGGGGTCCTTACTAACCTGTGTATATTTAACGCGTAACTTCTATATCGCGCAGTCGAAGTAGCTATTTTTATAGAAATGGATTTCGCACAAACAATGAGACGTCGTTAAGCCCCTGCAAAGTTTCCTGTTACAATAATTGTGTAGTTGCTATGCCCGACCGCAAAAATATCAAAGATAGCAAGTAATTTGCCTTTTGTAGGCAAAAAAATGAAAAAAAAAAATTTTTTTGGGAAACAGGTACCATTTGCTGACCTTTCTCCGATGGAGTGCGGAATGAAGATAGCACTTGAAGGCCTTCGCATCACGATTCCCCCAGGAGTTTCACCGCATATCTCTAAACTGATCAAGATCTGCATGAACGAGGACCCTGGTAAACGACCGTCGTTCGACATGGTCGTGCCAATTTTGGAGAAAATGAAACGCTGAATACTTCTCACTATTAATTTAGTGTCAGTAGAGGTATTGTCACAATATACTAATCTGTTATTTTTTTTTGCGAGTACAAAGATATAAGTAAATATTAATGAAATAAAATAAACATGACATAATACATTACAAATATATAATTTGTGTATTCAAATCATTGAAAGTTATGTTTTTCTTCTAAATATAGGTACATATGTTTATAATTTTTGTCATCAAAACGTGGACGTTGCCAAAATTGTTGCAACTGTGTGCTTAGTGTTTGATTTTAACCCTACTATGAGTGCGGTCCAGGTACGATAAACAACGACCATATTCGAACAAATATTACCATGACGTCACTACTACGGATCCACGACGTAAATCTAAAATAATCCAACTTAAACCAACTGACTACAAATACCACCGCTCGTAGCATGGTTTTTCTTTTCTGGGGTGTGTTCAAAAGCTAGTCGGGTTGTAGAAAAGTCGTATAGTCACGAGCAAATAATATTGAGCTGTCAAACTCTATATGAAGAAGCTCTAATTATTTTGCGTGAATAGCCTGCACTATAGTTTTTTTACGCCGAGCGCGTACGCAGCTTCTGAGTGACTCCTTGTTAACCAATACGTGATAGACGAGTTAAAACTCACAATAAGCATACAGTTTGCTCGCCGCATCACTCGGCATACGTAATATGTTAGACCAACCCTTCGGTAAGAAGTGTCGATATTACATTATATATACTTTTTACAAATGCATTACCAGGTTTTTTTTTTTACATTTATTATTATCATTTATTCTACTTTAGAGTGCTCAATTCTAGATAGCATATACCACCAGAATGTACTTATTGTTCAAAAATATTTAAAGAAATTATAAACATTATTTTTAAGTTTTTAATGTAACATTTTTATATAAGTAACTGCTAATGTCTTCGTTATCATAAATGTATGTATATGTTATAGTCAACGGACGAAATCCGCCAAACCTGAGAATTGTCTAGTCAAAGCTCGGTTCATACAAATTTAAATATAAGTGCTTGGATTTCGGTTGTGTTAGGTTGTTTTCTTGTTGTAAGGAGTATTTAAACATCATTTTTTTCATACAATGTCCATGAATTATTTGTAAACAATTTTTTTATCGAATTTATTAAATGTATGAATTCAAAAAAACTGTCATGATTAAATATGCTTTTTGCGACAATGATAAATAGCAATATATGATAATAACGTTTTTTTAGTTGCAAAATGTTTATAGTTATGGATATTTAGTGCACCGAAGGTTATATGGAGAAAATCTTATTCGGATTCACCATAATTTAAACGACTTAACTAACCTGATTTAAAACCATACTCTATAATAACAACATTTTTTTTGTAAAAAGTTTGTATAGACCGGTCTTTGACTAGTCGATCCTCAGGTTTGACCGATTTTATACTTTGACAACACATACAACCCCCCACATAGTTTCACAACATTTACATATGATTCTCAAAGTCGGCTGTAACTTATTTGCAAACATTCTTCGATCCAACGAGAAAACACCGCCTTCTGTAACAACGATAGTCTAGCTAGTAAAAAGAACATGAATTTTTTTTTTTACCATTTACTGTTAATAAAGATTTTTCTTATTGTCTTCTCATCATTTTGTAGTTTTTTTGGTTTTGCCTTTCAAAGTTACACGTGTTTTAATAGCATTTATAATAACTGGTGCTAAATATAACATTGTATGTTCTTCACAATTGGTTAAGTTAGTTCTAAGAAAAATATAAGTACCTAATCTAAACTTGAATCTCTAAAATAGTTAATTTTCATATGAATCATACGAATTATGTCTATACCCAAACAATGTGCTGTTTTTCAATTTTATTTATTTACCAAGATCAGCCTTTCTCATTTCCTGTAACATTTTTCTGTATGAAAGAAAAACTGATTTGAGTGTGAAAATTAAGTTATAATGGGTGTATATTCCGCATAAATTCCCAGTTTTTTTTTTATATATAATTATGATTTATATAGTTATCAATTATAAAAATACAAAGATTAATAGTATATTTGTTTTGTAACTAATATTTTAATATAGATTTACGAAATGCTTATTAATATAGATGTGCCTTAGAACTGCCTAATATAAAATATTGTTGCCATGTATTATAATTATAGAATATTTTTGATGTCAAATTAAATATGACAACTTTCATAAAGTTGTGTCATAGACTAACAGTTTTTTTAATAAATGATGTTTTATTTTAATACCTTTATCTTTGCCACTATTTTCTATTGAAAATCCGTTTCTGCAATTGTATTAAAATTATATCGTTTATAAGTTAACATCTCCATTCTTCTAATCTAGGCATGTAAGTTTGCTATCAAAAATAATTATAAGGAATGTCCTCATGTATTATTTTGAAATTAAAAATGCGCCGACTAGTAATTAAACCAAATAATATTTGAATCGATTAGATTCCTACCGAACTGAATATACGGCAGAATGAGAAACCTAACAGAGGTTTCTCACTCCGCAATTTTTACGCGCAAAAAGGTTTGTACATGCACATGCTCAGTTCTAGCTGCCAGCCGACGCGCTTAAGCATTTATGAAAATAGACGCAACAGAATGTTGCCAGATAGAGCTGAAAATATATTCTCTTAGGAAATCTTGACCAAGATAAAAGTATCCTGTTTTTTCCCACATCCCTCTTTGTGCCAAGAATCAGGTTTTACCCACCCTGGTTCTGAGTCAAGGAAAAATCAAACAAACTGACTTTCGCATTTATGTATTCGTTAGGATTTTTATAGGTACTGATACTTTTAACTGATATAATTTTCAGTTGAAAATATAAACAAGGTTTTTTAAAAAAATTAGGTCTTATAAGTTAATTTTTAATTGATTGTGGGCCGCATCAGATTCCGAATCGGTCCATCTGCGACCCACGCGCCGCAGTCTGCTCTGGGAAACACAATTTAAGGTTATTCAAAGAGGAAGTGAAAACAATTTTTACAGGGTTGGCAAAACGCGAATATAAAATGCCCCTGATGTTGCAAGTGACCATAGGCTACAGACAGCTTATCATCAGGAGGGACGTAAGCTTGTTTGCCATCTTGGGTGTTATAAAAAAACGTTGATTTGAAGTAGATTAAAACATGTATATAACATTACAGTTTTCTTGAATCAGACCATGAACTCTCACTCTGGTCTTCTCACAACCTTCTTTCTACCCCAGGACAGCTTACTGCGTTGGTGTCTAATTCCTTTACCCTTCAGGCTATAGGGATCTGGAACACACTTCTTTATGTCTTTCTTTTTAGTTGAATTTTTATTCTTGTAACTTATTTTGAAACATTTATCATTACTAATTGGAGAGTGAAAGTAAAGAATACAGGCAAAGGTTTTCAGTTTTTAAGAAAGGGCTGTAGATTTTCGTTCTTCTAGGTGTGTTATTAGTTGTTTCAAATGAGATGGCAGGATCTAAAAAAACAAAAAACCAAATATTATATTTACCAATAAACAAAGTTTTACTATATTTACATAGAATGAACACTTAAATGTACAATTTAGATTCACAAACTTATTGATTAGTCACTCTACCAAAGCTTCCTTGTATTTGATCCTAAACTGAACTTTTCTTTATATAAATAGCCATAAAGTTTGGGGACTTCAAAACGAAAACCAACTACAATTTAACTTTAAAAACATATTAGTTTTGCAAAGTGAAGTCCAGCCAGCGGTTTATTCTGCATAATGAGTGACTAAAGAAGTGTAAGTAAAGTAAGTAAAGTTGGGTAAATAACCAAAAAGTTTGTAAATCTACACAGGATTTTTTTTTTAGATTTTATATTTTTGTTAATGATAACTTACCTCAAATATAATTTTGCTTACTCCCCTCTCCCTTTAAGAAAATAAAACATAATCCTATTAAAGTTTAACCTTTAAATATTTAGCTCCATTCAATCCTCTTCTATCCAAACCATCTGTTACACCAGTCAAATTCTTTTCACTATGTGATTTTTTACTATAAACAGCTGCAGTAGACTGTTGATAAGCTGAGTATCTAAGAAATCTATTCCAAGCTTCTTCACTAACAAAGTCTTCCTGACATATATACTCTGTTTTAGAACCATTCATGAAATGCACTCTTTTCACTGTTCTTTTTCCATCAAATGAATATTTCCTGAAATTATTCAGAAAAGAAGTTCAATTGTTATGCATCAATAATGCATTTTAAGATATATTTTTTTAGTACATATGAAACATATTCTTCTGTTTGATGCTGTTACTACACTCAGGGAAAATTACCTACAGTAAGGCTATGTTCCAAAACCCGCCGAGTAATTATCGCCCCGCAAAGTAAAAATATCAACCCGTTCTGGAACGGTACTTTAACAGTTAATTTTTCCCCTGACAAGAGTAAATTTCAACCATTTCTATGGCACTGTAAAGAATTCAAATTGACAGTTAGAAGTTTACTCTACCGTGGGCATCCCAAAACCACTTTTCTAACTTCCTTGTTGCGATTTGGATACACCCTAAGAATGTATGTACTTTTTATAATAAAAATAAAATAAAAAATATTTTAGTTAAACTTCAATTGAAGTTTTAGTGTTCACAATATATAATACCCTCTTGGTTATTTCAATTGAGTGTTACCAAATAAACTACGTGGGTACTTGCTGAATTCATCGGTTTAATTTTTTTATTTTGATAGAACTTATTATTTTTTTTTTGACGTGACAACGTCTTATAAATTGGTTTGCCGGGTGACACTTCAAGAAACTGCGTTACACTCCGCTCACGTTATGCGCTCACAATGAGAGCGAGTGAGAGGCACGCGGCATGGTTAGCCCGCCTAAGAGCGAGAGAGACAGACATAAAAAGTGAAAGGCACAAGTTGTCACGATTCCGGACGGTTGTCCGACACTAATTTTTTTGTTATTTACTTATTCATTTCATTCATTATTTATAACATTGCTTACCTTTTCGTAGTGGTAACATTGAGTGCTCTAAATTTAAACTCTCTTAATTCAGTTGTCTGGTGACTAAAAAATAAATAATAAATAGGGTTCTGGATTCTGAGGTTCTAAACTTTAGGTCCTGAATTTCGAGGAATTTAGAACAATTTACTTAAGAATCTATGGTAAAACGAACTTAATAATGCAGTGGAAACACTAAAAAAACTTTTGTTAAATTTTATAAGTTTAAAACACTTTGAAAACAAGTCTTTGAAAAGTATTATAAAACTTCTTAATTCGGAAACATTGTTATAACTTTTTTATCAAATAACCCGCGACAAGTACGGTTCACTTAAGTCAACACTAGAGTAACTACTCTACATGTTTTTGAACGGCATCGGGTTGGAACTCAGTTAGTATTAGAACGGTTCAAGTCATAACTCTACTCGACACAGTCGGTGTTTAAACATTTCCCCAGCGTAGATCTCCTGATCTGAGTCCCCAGTACTGTGACCATAGACAAAGCTGCTAGGCTACACGTTTATACACACTTATCAAACTGCGGCCCCATGTGGAAAATCTCATCTGGTTACTACCTTATTTTACAAGATCTAAGTAATGTCCTCAAAGACTATTTTTCTTTAAATAATCTTGTTTATATTTTTAACTAAATATTATTTAATTAAGTAATATTTTCATTAATCTTGACAAATACATAAATGACTAAACACAGACAAAAGTCTGTTTGTTTGTTTTTGCTCGACGTATTTTTCAACCTGATTTTTAGTACAAACACGAACTAAGGACGTATATTACTAACAATACTTTTATCCCGATCAAGATTTCCCAAGGGAATGTATTTTTCCACAGATAATACGGGGCACTATTCCATCACGTATTACCGAAGTTTTTAATTAGCTTAAGCTAGCTTTGACTCAAAAATAGCCGAGAAAACGGTGTAATATATCAGATATTTTTGCAGGGCAACATTTCATCACGTCATACGTGCAATGGAATAACTTGTTTCTTGGCATAGGGTTACCTGGAGCAACAGAGAATAACATAATAGTTTTATTTAGTACCGGTTTATCAGAGTTTTCATAGGTTTTTATTTTTTTCTTCTGATTTATTATTAGTTTGTTTCGGATTTTCTGATGGATCGTGGATTCGTGGCTCAAAATTGTTCGAACTGATATAGTTGCCTAGACATGGCGCTGGCAAAATATAATAAGAAGTGGTATGACTTTGACTGCCATTCTTTAAGAAAAGAAAGAAAGAAAATATAATTTGGTACAGTACGTACAAGTACATACTAATTTGGTGAATATAATCACTATTAACTGCCTATGTTTTACTGATACTGGCATACTGCCTTCAATGAATAAAGGACAAATGGAATCAGACCAAATTCCAGATATAAATGCTTTGCCGAAAATAGTGGACGTTGAATGGAAACTTGAAGTATTAACCAATACTCCGGGAATCAGCTGCGATACGTTGTTATACACGGTTGTTTTAAAGACAGATGATGGAAATAATGTCCAGTTCACATGTGGAACTCAGCAACTTACGGATCTGGTGTATAAACTTAAGGACCTAATGCGACATTGTGAAAAAGTAAAGGATGAACTTGGTTGATAGATATACACATGCCTACTATTGTGGAAAACTGTAAATAAGTTGTATACATAAAAGATACTGGTAAAATTGTACATTGTAGCACATCTAATTAAGGGTTGGAGTAACTAAAAGGGGGCCCTTGTTACAGTAGACGAAAACCCCCTGTAAAAAGTTAATGAAGCTAAGTCATTGTACCTTCATTATAGTCAAACAATACAAAGGCTTTAAATTTGGGGGGGAGGGGGGGGAGAGTAAAGGAGGGTAGGTTCTAACAGAATTCTACTTCTAAGCTAAGATTTATTAAGTGTTCAGTTTTCGTGTATTGTTTATGTAAGTTACTAAGCCTTTTTTAACAGATAATAGTTTAATTTCACAGTCGGAAGGCTTCGGCCTATCCGACTGACAATCATGGCGGATGACAATATCCCTCCTAAGCCTCCTGATCCCATCGATCAGATTATGTCCCAACCCATCCCGATACCAGACGATTCACGGTAAGTTGATAATCAGGCCCAAAAACGCCCATTTGTGCATGCGAATGAAGGTGATGAAAAAGATTACGAAACAAAATCAATTCATCAAAACAGTAAATCAGCAGTTGATATTAGTCTTTCTAGTCCTTGCCTAGCTCCCATTCTGAATGGGGAGGTTCTCCATGAATCATATGGCAGTGATCATTTTCCAATAATTATTACCAAACCTCATTTAGTTTCTCCTTCCCCCTCCCTTAATCCACTTCTTAAATACAAGCTTCATTATGCAGACTGGCCCCAGTTTTCATTGTCTATGGAGGAAAATCTAAAGCAAAATAATTTTGATAATTTTAACAATATTGATGAAGTGTACACAACATTTATCAACTGTCTTATATCTGCAGCCAACTCCCACATTCCATTAAAAAAAACTCCCAGTAAAATTATAGCTTCACCTCCATGGTGGGACCCTGAATGCACAGACATGGTAAGACGCCGTAAAGATGCAGAACTTCTATATAATAGATTGATGACTGGAGAACTACCTAAACTATCGGCAGGTCTCGGCAAGTGCAAAAAAACTTTTTAGTCAAAAAAAAAAATGCAGTTGGACTACATTTTGTAAATCCTTGTCCCCTCGGTCCCCAGCTGCCAATGTATGGAAAAAGATAAAAAAATACCGAGGGTCAATGACCCTTAATTCTAGACTATCCCATGATTCTTCCAATTGGTGTGAGAATCTTGCAGATAGGCTATGTCCCCATTTTGTTCCATGTGAGAACTGTCTTCCTCAACCTTACCCCTCCCTTAGATCAAATGGCACAATGGATGAACCTTTTTCAATGACAGAGTTAAATTGTGTTTTATCAGGTCTTAAGGATTCAACACCTGGTGATGATGGTATCCCATACTCTTTCATCACCCAACTCTCAGAATTTAGTAATGGAGTTTTATTAAAAATTTTAAATAATATATTTTGTTCTGGTGTTATTCCCGAGATATGGAAATGCCAAATAATCATTCCCATTCTTAAACCTGGATCCAACCCTTCTAAAGTATCCTCGTATAGACCAATAGCACTATCCTCCTGCTTATGCAAAATAATGGAGCATTTGATTGAGAACCGTCTAGAGTGGCTTATGGAATCCAGAGAAGTTCTGGCTAAGTCCCAATTTGGTTTCCGTAAAAGTAAGGGTACCATTGACAGCCTTGGCATTTTGCCCACAGACATCCGTCTAGCACTATCCGAGGGTAAGCATCTTGTTGAATTGTTCTTAGATATAGCTTCCGCCTATGACAATGTCCAACTCCCAATACCCAGGCAGAAAATGCATCAGCTGAGCATTCTAGTGAGGTTGGTTCATTTTATTTCTAACCTCTTAATGGGTAGAAATATTAAAATTCACTTGCAGGCTACTTTTCCTCGGAGGACTGTATGGAAGGGTCTTCCCCAAGGATCTGTGTTAAGCCCACTATTGTACAGTATCTACACCTATGATCTTGAACATGCTGTCACTTCTTTTTGTAATATACTACAGTATGCTGATGATTTGGCACTCTATTATTCATCAGCCAACATAATAGATTCCTCACGTAACATAAATTCTGCTTTATCTTATTTAAAAACTTGGCTAGATGACCATGGAGTTACCCTTGGTGTTCCAAAAAGTAAGGTAGTTATTTTGCTCCAGAAAAAGATCAAATCCAATAATTGATATTAAAGTTAATGATCAGCCCGTACCAGTAGTACAGCAATTAAAATTTCTAGGCCTCATACTAGACTCAAAACTCACAGGTTCCCCACACTTTAATTCTGTAACTGACAAATGCGAGAAAGGAGTTAACATTTTAAGATCCCTGTCGGGTGTGTGGTGGGGCTCTCACCCCTACAGCCAAAAGTTATTATATAATGCCATTGTCCGTAGCCACCTTGACCACGCATCCTTCCTCCTGGAACCTTGTTCTAAGGCATCTCTGGATAAAATAGACAAAATTTAGTCAAAGTGTCTACGTATCATAACTGGTGCTATGAAGTCCTCCCCATTGAATGCCTTATGGGTTGAATGTGTGGATCCTCCACTGGGATTGCGAAGACAATTTTTATCTGACAGATATTTTTTTAAAATTGCCCAATTCTCCTTTCACCCTCTCTCTATCCTCCTCCAATCTCTCTTATAAGTTATAATCTAGTTCTTACTGGAACCACAAGGAACCCCCTAGACTTATAAAAAACTAACCCAATTCCCTCACCCAATTGCTCAGTTTCCTAAACAGCCCCTCTACGCCACAGAGTTTGAAGTTTTATTATTTCACCCACAAGTAGTTTTAGATCTTGATATCACTAAAGGCGATCCAGCAGCGAACAACTTATTAACTTCATCTCTTAATAAAAATTATTTCAACTGGTTAACCTTGTTTACGGATGCCTCCAAACTTTCTGAAAACAGCTGTGTTGGTTCAGCTGTTTGGATTCCTGAATTAAAATTATTCTTAGCTTTAAAAGTCGAGGGGGACATCTGTTTTTACAGGAGAGGCTATCGCTCTTTTAGAAGCCGTGTTATATATAAAATCTCACCAACTAAATAAATAAATAGTTCTTTCTGATTCAAAAAGCTGTCTCCAAGCTCTACTAGGCAACCCTTTTAAAGCTAAATTATTATCCCCTATCATTCTTGCGATAAAAAAAGTATTATATGCATGTCATATCCAAGGTATTGAGGTGGTTCTTGCCTGGGTTCCTGGTCACAGCGGTGTGGAAGGTAATGAGATGGCTGACCAATGGGCTAAAGATGCTGCTCATACAGGACTTTCAACCCACTACAAAATCTTCTCCCTAGACTTGCAATGCCTTGCAAAAAGACAACTTGCAACAGACTGGAACACTTTATGGAGACAGTCGAGAGCAACAAAAGAAAAATATTATGGTCAAATCCAAACATCTATTCCATCAAAACCATGGTTTTTTCATTAACGAAACAGTGATAAATCTGTCACTTCTACCATATGTCGTCTGAGGTTGGGCCATGTGTGTACCCCAGTTTCTTAACAAAACTTAAAATTAAAGACTCCTCTCTTTGTGAATGTGGTTTGGATGAAGGCTCCCCTGACCATATATTTTTTAGCTGCCCTAAATTCCCAGTTTCTTTGTATGATATCCTTCCAACCAAAATCCCACGCCCTGTTAATACGCAATTCTTGTTATCCCTTGTAAATACGCCATTTATACATCTCCAAACAAAATATATCAAAACATTTAACATTAAACTGTAGAAGTTAGTTGTTTATGAATATATATTTGTCTCTCCCCTAAAATATGCCCTTTTCCAATTGTTTTTGTGTGTATGTGACGTGGATCCTTTGTTTTAGGTGGTGGCAATTAAAATAGAACCTCAATTTAGAAGAAAACAATTCTGGTCTTAGATAATTTAAGAAACCGATCAATTATATACAGTGATTCTCTCACCACATTGACATTGGCGAAATACTGTGCCTTTAAAGCAAAATAAAGGCCACAAAGCGGAAATAATAATAATAAGCTTGTTGACACTCTCCTCACCACATAACCTTCTTTTGTGTTCTGAAGTAGAAAACTAGAGAATGGAGGAGAAGGGAACCTTTTTTTCAATGGGCCTGAATGTAATTTGGCCTGATAACATCAAGATAAAAATATCATATATTTAACCGGGTGTTACCCTACTCCCTTCATCCCTGCAACCTTCCCCACCCCTTTTTTGAGCCACAAAGTACAATTTAGCAAAGATATTTTAAGTTATAAATCACTATGTATTCTATAATAAAATTATTTTTATATTATTAAAAATCAATTTGCTGCAAACCACTATATCATATCTATATAGAATTATAATTTTGGAAGACAATCACCTATACACATGTATAGTACAACTTTAAAGTTCAACAGTGCATTGCTTACAAAATTTTTATACTAATACAGCAATACAAATATGTTTGTAGGGATATGGCTGCACCTATTATTTAAAGTTTTGACACTTAATGTTCTAGGGCCATTTTGTGATAGTAGACTGCAAGTCTTTACAATATTTATGAATTTTTAAAGTATAATCTTAAGTAATATAGAACTGTAAAAGTCAATTTGTGATTATTTAACATCTTAAAGAGGGATTGAATTGCCCTGATTTTTACCCCACTGTACCACAAGGAGGGTTATGTGTTTTGAGTGTATGTATGTATATTTCTTTGGCACACTCTGTAGCTTACAAATAGCTTTTTAAATTATTTATTTTTTTCAAGACCCTTAAGTTAGGTTTCAAAATAAAAGGCTTTTAAAGGTGAGTACAAAAAAATATTAAACACATAAAAAACAAGTCAAGCGCGAGTAAAAACAAATATTGGAAACAAAAAACCAGTCAAGTGCGAGTCAGATTCCGCACCGAGGGTTCCGTAAAAGTTGAACTGTAATGAGGGACAAACTTAACTTTGCTGTGGGACAACTGTTGCCCTAATACATTGACATGCATGACAACTGCAAAAAAGTTTATAATTGCAAAAAAAAATGTGATATTTGTGTTTGTCTGAGCCTGGGTGTATTATACATATATATGGTTGTATTTGCAAAAATAAATAAGACCAGATGGTGCTGTGTGATACATCCAAAATATTTATTTTAAGGTATTTTGTTTTTGCGGTTTTCTCAAGGCTTAGACATTTCACCTCTTCCCTCCAGCTAAGTACATAGTTAAACGTTTCATTTATACTTAATGGCTTCATGGCCCAACCCAGTTTTTGATAACGGATAGGTATAACTTCCTCATTAAGAATAAAATACAAAAATTATTTAAAATATCTATATTATTTCAAAATACCATATAAACCACAATATTGAGAACACAAATCAGAAAAAAATTCCATTGCACAAACAAAATAAAATCATCACAGAGTAAACTAAAAATAAAACAAAGATAGTTAGTACATAGCTAAGCTGCATTTTTTATATTATTTTCTACTCTATATAGTGTTAGCATCTTGGGACATAAATATCATTAAAATCTTAAAATATCACAATATCAACTACCAATCTAGTACAGTATACAATTTAAGGGTTAACCTCCATGGCAAGCAAATCAAAAACCAGCCTAGTGTGTGTCGTACACGCATTAAGTTAGGCTTACACAGAATGAGAATTATCGCGGATGTCTGAAAATATTTAAGAAGTAACGTAAAACCAGCGGGGCGCGCGAAAAAAAGTATTATGTTGTGGAATGAGTTCCTTGCCAAGGTTTTCTCTAAGGACTACAGTATGGGGTTCTTTAAGAAAGAAGTTAAGATTTTTGAATGGACAACAAGAGTTATATATACCTCAATTGGCTGCAGTGACTGCTTACTAACAGGCGGACCGTTAGCTTGTTTGCGACCTGAGTGGTATAAAAAAAAACGACATAATCTTTGAGTGTGTCTACAAGTGTTTGTAGTAAGAAGTATAAGATTTTTTTTCAATTAAATATTTAATGAAATCTTAAAAGGACGTTTTAAAAATGCTGACAGTGGAAGTAATCTTAATTTAAAATATTCTTTTGCAATACATAATAAAAAAAATGCATAATTATATATACAGACAAGGGTTGTTGGTAGTCACAATGTAGAAAATATTTTTAAGTGCAACTTTATACCATATGGTATACCTGTCAATGCAGTTTTACAAGCCCTGTAATATATTTTTTTGTATTAACAAATTAAAAAAAGTAGGAGATCACAAAAAAACACTTTATTGTAAGGTCATCGCCTAATTAAAATCTTCAAATTTATCATAAGTTGTCATGCGATTCTGACATTACTTACATTATATTCAAGAATGGATTTCTGTGAAAATAGTTTGAAAATTATAGGAGGCCTGCAATACCATAAATACTAGGCTTTAGTGACTGTTTTCCAATTCACTTGTCACTCTCTAGGATTTGATTATCACTTAATAAAGTTGACTTTCTAACAATTTAGGAACGAGCATTTAATTTTTACACTGATAGGAATAAAACTCAACTGTCTCTATGGCAGTTTTAATGACACCTTTATAATAACGAAATAATTCAAAATCGTTAACAGTAATATCCGCTTTTATTATTTGTTTCCGTTAGTAAAAATTAAAACTCTAAAAAAATGTTATAATTTCAATAGTAATTCTAAACATTGGGTTACGCGTAAACAGTAATAAAAAACTGTTTACCTGTATACAAAAAAAAAACTTTCAAACAAGTTTTAACTATACTGTTAAGTATCAGAACGATATTAATAATACAACTATATGAAGCATCGGTATTGTTTTTATCTTATTTGAAAACTCTTTAAGTTATAGCAAAATTGACAGCAAAATAACCTTCTCCATTAAAAAAAAACACTGATGTATTAAAAATCACGGTGATTGGTCAAACGGTATCGGAAGGCATCGGTCTTATCCATTTTTATATATGGATAGGTTTATATAGGTTTAACTATAACAATTATAATGTATCTCTGATCACGAAAAACACATAATTACTACAGTCAGATGTGAAGAGGGTTAGTAAAACATATTGGAGATCTATCTTCAGTCATAATTTTGTTTTTCCTGATTCTTCATACAACACGGGGTACTAGGAAAAATAGGAAATAATAGTAAACTTTTTATTTTTGGTTATAATTAAGCGTTTACATTTGCCGTATGTTTATATTAAAAGCATAAATGTAGAAGACTTCTACATCATTCTATTCTATATCAATAAAAAGATCATTTTGTAAAAAAAAACACAAGTGACCATTTTACTCAATTTCAACGCCATCTTGCTTTCACAGTGCTAACAACAGTATTTCTTCGACCTAATTGCCGCCTAAGAACGTATTAGCCTTACCAAATTTTTTGGAGCTGACTCACTCTTATTCCGGTGTTTATCGTGTTACAACGAAAAAAAAGAGCTAGCTTCATTTTATACATCTTCAATAGATGGCGTGTACTGCACATAAGGCTTTTCGTTTGTATTACAGGGTGTTGCAATTAAACGCCTATAGTATCCGTATTTAAATTCAGAGAGAGAAGAACTTGAGAAAATCTGCCGGCGGTATGGGGTGCGGTGGGAGAGGGCCGCCTGCTTCTTTTAGCCGCTCTCGATATTCGGGACACTGTTAAGAAATAAAACATGTAAAACTTAATGAAATTTACATAGACTAACTTAGACTAATTTGGAAATAAAAAGTAAGTATACCAGTTTATACGGTTGGTTTTTTTTAATTTCCTGCACGGGAATTTATTGTATATTGACAAGTTTTTTATTATACATCGTAAGATGTAGGGTGTAACTTAGTTTACTGACCTGGTCGGCAATGCAGGGGTGTCCCAGGGATCGCCAGAACAAGCACTTGCAGTGGCGACAAAGGGACAACGTCTCTGCGTATTGAATGTCTTCTCTCAACCCGTACATCCTAAAACACAATTTATCAATTCCATAAGTAAAATTGTCTAGATTTTGACAGAGCATCATTTATTTAAATAAAAAAAAAAATTGTCATATTTTAAAGCCCTTTTTGTGATATTTAATTTCTTCTATCTGCTACATTTTTTTTTGAATAAGTGTGTATGAATATGTAAGTATATATAGAACAATAATATTTATTTAACTTTATATAACTAGCGGACCCGGCAGACGTTGTTTTGCCCTCAATATTGATTTGCTGTACTCAATTATAAATCTAAACCATCCAGGGACCCACTCAAACACACAAAAAATTTCATAAAAATCGGTCCAACCGTTTAGGAAGAGTTCGCAAAACCAGAGGCGGACAGCGACTCTATTCTATAAAGCTGACCCGGCGAACGTTGTTTCTTTTTCTAAAACAACTGCCGCACCAACCTATTGTGAAAGGGTTGTACTAATTCAGAAACCTTCCCCGGCATGTGCATAACAACTTACCAAAATTTTATTACAATCGGTTCACCCTTATTGAGCGAGTCCGACTCACACTTGACCCTTTTTTTCTTTCTCAGAAACCTTCCCCGGCGTGTGCATAACAACTTACCAAAATTTCATTAAAATCTGTTTACCGTTATTGCGCGAGTGAGAAAACCTCTACATACTAAATTTCATGAATATAGATGGTGCCGTTTCCGAGATTCAGATATATATATGTACATATATACGAGAATTGCTCGTTTAAATGTCATACAACATCTCTATATACATAAAAATGAATTGCTGTTTTTTTTCTTTATACCACTAAGGTGGCAAACAAGCTTAGGGTCCGCCTGATGGTAAGCGGTCACCGTAGCCTATGGACGCTTGCAACACCAGGGGTATCACTTGCGCGTTACCGACCCTTCAGAAATCTAATAACTTCTTTCTAGAAGAACTCCAAACTGTAGTCCTTGCAGAAAACCTTGGCAGGGAGCTCATTCCACAACTTAAGCGTTCGCGGGAGGAAGTTTCTCTGAAACCGCAAACGAACTGTTGTTCGTTGGTCTCGCTAAAACTCTGGAACGGCTGGACCGATTTGGATAATTCTTTTTTTGTTGTGTTCGTTATTGTTAAGGCAAGGTTTATAAGGAAAAATAAATGTCAAATGCGAGTTGGACTCACGCACTAACGAAAACTCGAAGACGGTTGGACCAATTCAAGTAATTTTTTTTTTATTATTAGGGCAAGGTTTTTATAACAGAAAAAAACGGTCAAGTGCGAGTCGGACTCGCGCACTAAGGGTTAACCGATTTCAATGAAATTTTGGAAGTTGTTATGCACACGCCGGCGAAGGCTTCTGAGAAAGAAAAAAAGGGTCAAGTGCGAGTCGGACTCGCGCAATAACGGTAAACCAATTTTAATGAAATTATGGTAAGTTTTTATGCACACGCCGAGGAAGGTTTCTGAATTAGTACAACCCTTTCACAATAGGTTGGTGCGGCAGTTGTTTTAAAAAAAGAAACAACGTTCGCCGGGTCAGCTTTTTAGAATAAAGTCGCTGTCCGCCTCTGGTTTTGCGAACTCTTTCTAAACGGTTGGACCGATTTTTATGGAATTTTGTGTGTGTTTTAGTGGATCCCTGGATGGTTTAGATTTATAATTGACTAAAGCAAATCAATATTGAGAGCAGAACAACGTCTGCCGGGTCCGCTTGTATCAAATAAATAAATAATTATTTCAAAGCAACCTAAAATCATAACAGTACCGTCCGCCATAACAGTTCACTTTTTAATCATAACTTAGACTTATTAAAGAGCGATGGTGTCATTTGCACTTAGTATGAGTAATTCTTGAAAAATATGTATCAAAATTTACTTCAAATCTTTTAGGCATTCCCTGTACACTCTTTTTCCCAACCTTCTAAAATAGTTTTACGCTAGTTTTACTTTACTCCTACAGGCGAACAAAATGTGATTTGTACCACCTAAAGACTTAAACCTAGTCTAATCATGTATCGATAGTGGCCAATGTTCTTTTACAGATGGATTATTATTACTTTACTTGACAATATAATACTTAATAGATTAACATCGCTTTAGTTTAAAAATTTAACAAGTTCGGAAAGTCCGAAGGTAGCTTAATGTTCAAGTCCATGTTTTCCATTAAACGCAAGAAAAAAAACTGGCAGTGATTTTGCTGTGTGAGATGCATTACAGGTTTCCCTGATAACCTTAACAAAGTACTGTTATAATTTTTTTCTTAGTTCTTTCTAGTATTTAATGAAGAGATGTACTGACCAGTTAGAAGGGAAATCCAATCAGCGATCAAATTTTGATATGTCCTAAACCAAACTCGGTTTTTTGCAATGATCCTGAAAGTAGCTCGGAAGATTGCAAATTCGCTCTTATTTTCCAATCATCCGGTTGTTTGCAAACAACCTAGAGTTTTCGACGAAATCTGTTTTTCTCGACTATCCTACGCCATATACACCTTTTGAAGCTCTTAGCTTTAACCAAATGTTGATTATCACGAGCTCGATTTGTCACGGTTAATAAAAACAAACAAAACGAGCGATAACTTACTTCCTAAGCTGATGGTATAGTTTTTTCCAGTCGACTTCCTCGGCGTCTCCTTTCATCTTGGGAGCTTCAATGTCTATCTGCGGCTGGGTGAAGTGGAAATGGACTAGTTCGCGCCACACGCGTTGTTCGGATGCCACTGAGGACATAACGGTCCAAGCTGACGATGCTGCCTAAAAACATATCAAATTATATTCTGGTGTTATTTAAGTAGCAGTGTTGGCAGTAGTGATGTGCCGAATATTCGTATCCGTATTCGTATCCGCGGATATCCGAGGGAGAAGAAAGATCCGTATCCGTTAATTTTTGGCGAATCTTTTACGGATTTTATACCTTATGAATTTTCAATTCATAAATGAAATTTATATATAAAGGTGATTAGGTAACAATAAAAAACTGTCAAATTCCATTCAGATTATTTTGTAAACCACTTTCCAACAATTCTTTTTTTATTTGAAAGAGTATGCTCCTGAGGTAGTCCCATATTAATGAAGTGGATTTAAAACTTAAACTTTTAGAGAAAAAATAATTAATGTTAATATGGAACTGGTGAAACACGCCTTTTATGTTGATGATTGTTTTCAGTGTAATAGTGTAAGAGAAAAAAAAGCAATTCGTCACTCAAAGGCAAAAATAAAAACTTTTTAACAAAAAAAAACATCCGGCTTGAAATTGGTGTCTATGTACCTTGACACCAACTTCAACTTTTTAGTACATCTTTTTGAAGCCCGTTGTTTTTTTTTGTTAAAAAAGTTTTTTTTATTTAAGATAACAATATTATATTTTTCTCTCACCTCTAAATCCCTGTGGTCTGATATTCGCAGTACAATCTCTCTGATGCATTCTTCTGGCAGGTCGTGTAGTTTAGGCACTATTTCAGGTCCAGGCTGAAACATAAATCTTTTTAATCACACACACACACAAAACGATACGGGGAACGTATAACAGTTTATATGTGGATATATATTTGGAACAAAGGAAGGACAAATGGGCTTAAATTAACGCTTCGTTAGGAAGCTAATACCTTACAAGACTCCCCTGAAACAACAGCCATATTTTAATAGCGACAAGGCTCTCTTAAGCATGTCGCGATTTATATTTATCTACACTGATATTATAAAGAGAAAAGATTTGTATTTTTGTATGTTTATAACGAATAAACTCAAAAACTACTGGAGCGATTTTAAAAATTCTTTCACCATTAGAATGCTACATTATCCCTGAGAAACATAGGCTATATTTATTAATAGGTAAAAATAGGGATCCCTACTAAAACTTCAAAAATGTAACCCAAGGCGTAAAAAAATTACCATAAAACGTTGTCTTTCATCGCATGCGCTGTGGAAACGATTGATGATAGAACAAAAAAAATGTTTTACAATATTAAAGAACATATCAATATCTTAAAAAAAACTTCGCGATACCATACGTCCAACTGCTGTAGTTATGTCAATATAACTACTTTTTTATTTAAAAAACATTACATTTAAAAAGGTAATAGAAATATGCCGACCAAAATCAGAATCTATTCAACCGTCAATTTATTTGTTTTGATGATTGATCTATTTAGATTGAATAATTGTTAACGCCGTATCATTTGTCATTGATTTTTACCCGTCGGTTGATAAAAAGTTTTTGGAGATAAGTACTCAAAAAGGATCACCTTAATACGTAATAGGTATGCAGGCTGCGGTTTTAGAAGAGCTAATCGCTTTGGTTGTGAGATGAGATCTCTAGGTGCTACAGTATGCGGTTGTTACGGAACCATTTTTACGGACCCTTACAACAAACAGGTGTTGTAAGCGTCCACAGGCTACGATACTCACCAAAACACAATGCTTGGTATATTGGTGGTATGAAATAAACGAAAAAAATTAAAAAAACAAAACAAAAATTACTATTGATAAAATAAATAAATTGGTGTCAAACAATTAAAATAGAAGCATCATAAAATATTCTGAACTCTGCCTATACGTACAACATTGTTAACTTCTTGAACTATAAGTACTGCAAATATTAAACGTGTTTGACACTATATCGCGTGATTTTAGTCACATCGGTTGATGTATTTTTGTATAAAATTAAAAAAATTAACTTCCGCAGCAGTTAACTTTTTGGGTTTCATCCTAGCCAGGTACATTTTCCCATTATAAATTTGTCTAAGACTGGAATACAGTGCACTAACCATTTCCGACCCGGTGCTTAGTCGCTAGTGTCGTTATAAGTTCACACTATGTTACACCATTACAATAGGGGACTGTAGTTTTGATTGTTGACCACCGGATCAGAAAAGTTTGTTGCACTGTTTGTTTCCTGTCATGAGCTAAATTAGGTAATAGGTCCAGACCACCCAGAGATTACCAGTAAAGGTGTCGTTGGTCAATATTAGGTCTTAATTTTCTACTATAAATTATCTGTAGTTATATAATTACGCAATTTTAATAGCACGATCAACAAAGAGTTTATAAAATTTTGTCTTCACCAAGAAACAATGGGTGAATACTATAATAGGTCTCTATAAATCCTTCACAATAGACATTCTAGGTACTACATATCTATTAAGCTTATAGGTACAAAATATATCTTTGTACCTTTACAATATACATATATAAAAGAAAATTTTAGAAAATGTTTACATAAATTTTATTAAAATTGTAAATAACTTGCCTACATTTTAACATTCGAATTTACTCAAGACGGGTTATGAATGTTTTGAATGGAATGTAATAAAAAAAATTAAAACAAGTTACCTATAAAGAAATCTGTTATATTTATTGTGGCAATACTACTCTATTGTTGATGACAATTCGTATCGGACTTTCAGTATAATAATCAGCGTATGTTTAATAGCGAACTGAAATAATGTCTTTTATTATTATTTTTTAACAGATAATACGGTGCGATTGAAATAGATATTTTATTATTTTGACGTGAATATCATAAAACGTCTTTGTACTTGGACGGGGAGTATTTTACAAAAAGTTAATAGTTTAGTATTGAGACCTTCAAAAGGGGAGGAACATTGTTAGGACCTTAGAAAAGGCGTCTAAAAACGTTACGTTTAAATTACCGATGGCTTATAACTCCGAAAGAATGAGTGGGTTTGACTCCAAACAAGTTCCAAACGAGAAAAGGGGCCTGCCTCTACCCGTATTAGTGTATATATAAAAGGGGCCTGCCTCTACTCGTATTGGTGTATAACAGAAATAGTTATACTAGGTTGTAGCTGTTTATTTACACTTCCTTACACCTTATATAAAAAAAAACTTTAAGCTATACAATTGGAATTTGGCAGAGTATTATATTTTAAGGCCTATATGGGTTATCTTTAAATATTTTTGTAAAAAACCAGCTTTTGTCCCAGTGGATCACTAAATGCATTATATCGTCGGCTGTATTATACAAATTCGGATTAAGCAAAGCGTAAATTTCAAGTTCAAGACCAAGCTACCTATCGGCAAGAACCGCATCAAAATTCATTTAGTAGTTTTTGAGTACTTCTCAAAAAAATGTTTCATTTAAAGAATTTTAAATAGTCGTCCTAATGATTATTACAGAAATATCAGTTATATTTACAGATATAATTTGGGTTTCTGGGGTTCCGTAACCAAATAGCAAAAACGAAACTTGTTCTATCACTGTACTCACAGCCTTATAATTCAGTTAAGATATTCAATCACGGGGACGAAAAAAATGCCACAACTAATTTCGAGTAAAAGGTTGCGAAATCCACATGGGTCATTTGCAACTAAACACCTTTCACGGAGAAAATTTGCTGCTATTAATTGGCTAAGAGAATTCTGGAATCAGGAGAATAGGACGCATCAAATTCACGAATCTTCAAAGTTAAACGGTCGTTGCTCAGACACAGCCCATGCCCCATTTTTTTTTGAAACAAACGTCGGTCCCCACTTAATTTACCATTTTCTTTCATCAAAGGATTGATGGATCATATAGGCGGCGGGGTCGAACCTACACAGCAGCGGAAAGCAGGTCATACTGCATGTAGTTTCGAATCATAAACAGTTTTTTCTTTCGTGATTCGCAAAAAGATTAGCAAGGAGCTTGTGGTCCAGCAACATTCGACTATCGGAGAAGATAATCGAAGCTAAGCAATGTCGGGTGATCAGTAAAGTACCTAGATGATGCGTTGGTCACCCGACCGCTTAATACCACATTTTTCTGAGCGCCTTCGTGTTTAGGAGGGCACGTTTAACTGTTGGTCCTGGCTGATGCCACAAGACAGCAGTCCTTAAAACAATGGGTGACTGTAAAACTAACCGTTTAAAACTTACGTCCGCCAACATGCACTATAGGTCAGCGCGGTGGACTGTGGCATGTGCCCCGCAGTGGGACTTAAGCGGCTGAGGCATGGCAATATTTACTGTGGCATTGTCTCAAGATGTTCCTCACCTCCTGTATAAGTATCCCATCTGCGATGTGCCGTATTCTGGCGATGGCGTGATCGTGGTGTCCCCAAAGCGCGCGGGACCCCAGCGGGCGGCCCCAGCACGCACGGCGCTCCGCCTCGCGAAGCGCTGACAGTCCAGCCAGCAGCGCCCGCAGTGCGTTAAGGTTCTGCTTTGATGTCGCCACTGCAAAAAAACTGTACATATACAATATCTATTGCTATCCTTCATCAAACTGTGCCCGAGATTTTGTTTGAGTGGATTTTATGTTATATTATGGCCGGGCGCAAATTACAAGAAGTGCCAGTTAGAAAAATTCTAGCGCGCGCCGGGCCGACCGTTCGGCCTCCCCGCACAGTGGTCCAGACGGCGATTCGGCGTCCAGTGTACCTAATGTGAGTTTTTAACACTACTATCTCGTTCGCGTCAACGAAATACATGTATGGAAATGAAGGAGAGCGCCTCTAGCGGACGCGTTTTGAGACGGTTTTTTCTCATAGGACTTTTAATGAATAAGCGAACGCGATAGCAGAGTTACAAACACGCAATAACACACTAGGCACACAGTTGTGTCTAACCGCGTCGCCATTAAATTATCAAGTCAAGAAGTCAGAAGAAGAAAAAACGTCGATACTGGGTTCACCCTCTTAACATGAAAAGATTGCAGTCTTTCGTCTTGTCTTTCGCTCATCTTGCAACGTGAAATACGTATACAGCGTACGGCGACGTCTGCGAAACTATACTAATTTCCGATAGGCTGCGGGACTTAGTATAAAATGTATGCACAGAGTGCCTTGCGGTGCGGGCTAGAATTTTTCTATCGCAAATTTCTCGTAATATGCGCCCGGCCTAACTGCGTAAGACGGGGTTGCGCACCGTGTCTTGGCCTCACCTACTCTCACTTAAGCTCCACAAAACTGTGCACGTTGTCAAAACAGAAACGTGCAAGTTACAAAACTGTGTAGGTATTCAGAACCGGATGAAGCGTGTACGTTACAAAACTGTGCAGGTATTCAGAACGGGAACGTGTATCGAAACTGTGCAGGTATTCAGAACTGGAACGTGTATGTTACAGAACTGTCGAGATTTTCAGCACATAAACATTTCGGTTTTAACTGTTCATGCAAACCCGTTAGGTATATCCCCGTGAGCATGGTTGGATTAAGTGCAAAATAATAGGCAACATGGACTAGGGAAAAATCTTGCAAGTCTTGTAACATCAGTAGCATAATATTTAGTTTTAGTTAGTTTAATTATACACAGTTTTATAATAGTGTGTAGATTCTTAAAAACGACAACGCATTTTGATGAAGTCTTATTCTTACACTTGCTACCATTGAAATAATAATTATAACACTAGATCGACACGTGTTCTAATCAATACTACTCGAGTATTAACAATGCAGAAGGTTGTTGCCAAACGTCACTAATTATTATCGAAGATAATATACGCACAGCATGACCACTACACACAAAAAAAGCGTTATTCATGACTTACATACGCGTAACTGTGTGTTAAGGTACTTTGTGAGCGGTTACAAGTTCGTTATAAAGGGGCGGTAAAGTAGACTTAAGAGAGTGGCACGGTGTAGCGCAAAAAATAAATATTAAACGCGGTAAAAGTGACGGTAAGGAGTATCATTATACAAGCGCCACTAGTAGGAAGAGAGAAGTATGTCGCGTGGTCAGACCAGCCTGTGCAGTGTTCTGCCTCCTTACTGGCGGCATGCTTAGACTGCTTTTTTTGGTAGACTTAAGCTAGTGTCATTACTATACAAACAAACGTTGTGTATAATTTAGCTAGCTCCATTACTTCTACTGTGGTATAGATACCGTGAGTGGCGAGTTGCTCGAGCATAGACAGCAGTAACTTTTGAGCCGCGCCTGGCAGGTGGGTCAGTCGCTGTCCTCCCAGCAATAGTTCCAATAATGCGCAGATGTAATTGAACCGTCGCACGTCGCGCACCGCCGAAGAGAAGTCCAGTCGACGAACCGCTTCTGACAAACCGTTGAAACCGGCTATCTGAAAGATTCGAAATACCTGTAGGGATTTGCTTCTAATTTAGGGACAACTTTACCCCTTTATTGTGGGCAACGGATAAATACTCTACATACTCGTATGTGTATCTTCATAGATTTACAGCCTGCTCGGTAAATAGAGGCTGGATTGGTCCTGCATGAGTATCAAATGCAGCTAGCTAACAGAAACGAGGTTTATCTTCATAACTAATGTCGCCTTTGTCAAAGTCGAAACATGTAAATCGATATCTCACAGCGAAATAATCATGCCTGGTCCAAACGCAGTTTTGTTTTTGTTACGTGAATAGCTAAACTAATTCATATTTCATATTCAAAACCGATTTTGAGCGTGCACTATGTAGGTTTTTCCAAGATAAGAAATTGACATTTACCTCTCGGGTGCACTTGATTGTGATGTGGCAGTGAGGAGGTACTCTTGCAACATTTGGTGTTTCGTTATCTTCCTTGTCGCTTTCCTCTGAGTCTTGATCCCTGGCAAAAATACTTAGTACTATTATAATTATTTCGTGGTTATAGTTTGTTTTTTTAACATAAATGAGCGTAGGTCGACAAGTAAACAGGATGGCCATACACCATCGATTGGCATGTTGCAAGCGTCTATAGCCGGCGATGACCGCTTCCACATCATGCGGGCCGTAAGCTTGTTTGCATATATGCATATATAACGCAGAAATAAAGTAGAAAAAGGTATAAAAACTGTCCTCAATTGGCTACTTACTTCTAGGAATTACAACCGTGAAGATTTACAAACATGACAGTGTACAGAATACCTAATATCTTTTATTAATTACCTCAATATAAAACTTATTTAATTTAGAAATATGAATGTGAAATGAATTGTTTTATTTTACTTGATCCTCCGGGGATTACGCCAATGCGTATTTGCATGTTATGTGCTCGGTTTTATTGTGTTTATCATAATGACTCGGCGGCCCTTAGACAAGCTAGCTTTCTCGAGTTCAAGATTTCACTACTAAATTATGGCGCTCGCAATTATGGATGCCATGGTTTTTGCGCATGCGCAAAACTGCTCAGTCATTCCCTTATTTCCGTAAAGCGATCTTTTAAATAGATAAAAGAAAATAATCAATATTTCGCCCTGTCCAATCCTGACACATTTCATTAACTTCGGGACTACTTTGCGAATACCCCCTATAATTATATCAACCGGACTATTGCTCAAAATAAAAACCAGGATTCCACTAAAAATATATTTAACGATGTAATTTTGATCTTTCTTGCACTTATACTTAATTTAGTATACTTTGTTACTTAGAATATATATATATATAATCCTTTTTATCATTCGATCAAAATCATAAAAACTGCTTTTTTTTATATTTCAGGGATACGATTCCCGGTTCAAAGAGTGCATTCTTCAAAAATCTTCTGATATAATAGTTCGTTAGAAAGTTACAGTGCAGCACCTATAAGTTTTATGTTACGCAAAATGGTAAGTTTGATTAGGTGTAACTAAATATTTTAGACTCATAAGGTATAACTAAATATGTGGGATATTTTATGATGATGCGTAATATATATATAGATGACTAAACATATTAATTTAATTTACTAAACTTAACCGAAGATTGCAAACTCCTATAAAACAGGAAACGCGAAAAAACCATGGACACAACGGTATTTATTATTCAAATATTTAATAAGTTGTCAATATGTAATGTAAAATCAAAACATTAAGATTCAAATCAAACATTTAAATTGATAAACTAATTAACTAAATCAAAATTAATATACGTATCGTTTCAAATAGAACTAACGGAATACCTTATGTAAAATAAGAAGGTTAAACTATTAAATAAACTATTGGATAAATCTATCTATGACTCATCCTTCACCTTCTTGTGCATTTTCATGTCGCTGCTTCACAAATGGCGCAGCGAGTTCAACTATCTCAGGCCAGTGTTAAACGACACGGCGCATTTCATTAATCGGTCCAGCAAAGCAGGGAAAGTGGTAGAGGGGTGGGTCAACACAGCTGGTTTGCACACGCTAGGTGGCCAGTGCAAACACTGAAAGGTAGGTTGTTGACACCGAATTTGCTTTGTTAACAGTGCATTTGAAAATAACAAGCTATTAGCCAAGCCTCCTGAAAGTGCCTGTTAGGTTTTTAGATCCAGCAAATAAATAGCTTCATAGATAGCACTATAACAAACAAATTGGTTTGGTGTATCCAGGATGAGGCTTTGGAGGTTTAACTACGCTCAGAAATTTAACTAAATTTAATTTAATTTTGAATTTTTAAAAGTCCTAGCAATCATTATTAGTTGACCTGGCAGACGTTGTTCCGTTGTCCGTTGCTGCCTTCCCCTGTCGCATTGCTGGTAAACTTTAGCTCTTCAGCTTTATTATATTATTATACTAGTAAAGATATAATGTTTTCCTAAAACTGTGTACCAAACTCATTGAGGTGGGCGGCTCTTGCCGGTACGGGGTTTGAACAAAATCCGTCTACGCGTTTTTAAAAAAAATCCAAGAATTTTCATTCTACGGAACCCTAACTTAATGCGTGTATAGAACGCACTTGCCCGGTTTGTTCTGCAATCGTTATAATGATGAAATTTCCCCGCGTCACTCCACGTCGAGTGAAAGTGACGGTGCTGACGCTGAAGCGCAGTAAATGACTAGTGTCAGTTATATAATAAGTAAATTAATGTAAGAGGTTCTGAAACAGACATACTTACGTAAACATATAGTGCTAGTTAGAACAATAATAGTTAATTTAGTCCTATTACAGCGCCGTGGATTTAGTTCATTAGTTTAGAATTTAGATCCTCACGCAGAGGGCCGGAGAATTATTATAATGGTACCGGGATAGGGTCAACGCAAGGGTTGTCGCGATATTATGTCACCGAAATACAGACTGAAGTTTGTAAATTATTTCAGATAAATTTATATATGCTTTTTAAATGTCGTCGACACTTTATTAATATTTTTTACCCCCATTTCAGACCCTATTTGCAATATTATTTTTTGCCAGCAACTCCGCCTGCCTTAATTATTACCAAATTTTATCGAAATCAGCGGTTTGGCCGTGAAAAGGTAACAGATGGAAGGCACTTCGCATTTATAGTGTATGTAGTATGGATTACTTTCATACTTTTTATAAAGTTTTATGTGAAGAAAACAGGTGTGACATACTGACGGAGTTACCTCAGAGTTCCACCACTTTGGGTACGGAACTCTAAAATAGAGCAAGAACAAAAAATCCAATACAAAGAAAAACGGAGTAACTTTCAAACGGAACACTGGCAGCAATAAAAATTGAAATGTGAACTAAATTCAAAAATAGAATGCTAAAACACGATTCCTATACGACAACCGTTTCTGGTGGAGCTTTCAACTGTTCAGTAGATACGAAAATCTACCTAATATGTCAGAGCTCAAAGGAAATTGGTGTTCACGTAATGCTAAATCAGTAGTTCCTGTAGTAAGCGATTCCGGGTCGGCGCGTGCTCACCGATTTATGTGGTTCCTCATAATAATATTAGTATTTTAGTGAAAAGTAATTTTATATCTACTTAAATCATCCAAAAAATTCACATTTAAATAACCCAGGTGAATTGAAAACTCTTAGTGTTACGTCACAATGCAATAGCTTTATTTTATTTAAACATTATGATAAAAAATTAAAAAAAAAAAAAAAAAAAAAAAAACTATGTAGGTAGGTTTTGGCGAAAATTAGTTTTCTTCGTGTTTTTCTAATGCGCAGAAAGCAACAAAGGGGTTTGCAGATTTTGGACCAAAAGTGTGTTAGGACCAAAATAAAAAAAAAAATTACAGGATAAAAGTTACACCAATTGTTAGACGATATAAAAAAAAAAACAAAAAATTATTTATAGCAAAATGTCTTTAAATGCTGCGTTACTGAGGTATTGTTATATACTTACTGAGTATAGTTATGTTTCATATAAAAAACGGCGCAGACTATATTTCCAGTTAAAATTATCATTAATTATTGCTTATTTGAATTTATATTAACTATTACATACAAATGTTAATAATACACAACCGGATACCAGCTTGATCTTGCCACCGAGATCGGTACCCCTGGTGTTGCAAGCGTCTATAGGCTATGGTGACCGCTTCAGGTGACCATCAGGCGGACCGAAAGCTTATTTGCCAACATGGTGGGATAAAAAAAACACAGATATTGAAGATCATACAATGACTAAAGTTAAGCTCACTAGTCTTGGCATCAAAATATTTAGTGGCTTTTGGTCTAGCTTTCAAGAAAAATCTTCAAACCCTTTTTTTTGACTTTCCCATGCGATTTATTGGAATTTTGCCACATAGACAGAAGCTGCTCAACACAAGCCGGAATATGCGAATTCGAATCCTGCAACGTGGTCACATTTTCTAAAAAAAATATTTGCATTTAGATAATTTTTTAGATCATTCACCAGCTGGTTAAGATTAAGTAAGTATTCACGTAACACCCCTACGCCTAATAGAAACCTAAACCTCGTAGATGCAACTGCAAAAAGCAGAGGAGACAAGGCCGTTTTAATAAGAATTGAACTTGACTGCATCCGGCTAACTAACGGCATGGAGATACTGATTATTGAAAGATCTACATTTCCATAATGAAATGAAATGTACTGGACTGCAGATTCAAATACCCTAGGATCGATTCTCGGTAGAAGAAGCAGTAACTTTTTCAATTTGTGTATAGGTCAATATTAGTATTTGTCTCTAGCCTGGTTTGTACCCTTCACTGGGTAAAAAACGATAGAGGCTCACCCCTATCACGTTTTTTTAAGATGCAACTTCTTTAGGCATCCCTCGGTGTAACCTCATATACAAAGAGATCAGAATCGTTTCAATCAACAATTTTCTCCTTATCCTTATTTAAAATGCAATACATATCAGAAACGGCCACAGCACGGCTATCTTCAGTTAAGTGGCTCGGTGGCTGGATGCCAACGATGCGCAGCCAACGGCCAACCTCACTCACCCTTCAGCCCAGCCCAGTACACACCATCACACGACTGATACCATTTTAACTGCGTCCGTTTATAGAACTAAAAATACTGTTATTAAGAGCCGTCTGGGCTAAACTGAGCTCCTTAAGTGAATCATACTGCACTCGTAATAAAATACGACGTCGATTTAGATCACTGGAAAAACAGCCGTGACATGCACACAGACAGACGTATCATTTGGTCTTGTGCCATTTTTTACCATGGATACGTGGCTCTGTTGGTTTAGTGCCTGCAGAACCGAAAGACCCAAATTCGATTTCCGCCCATGAGCTTCACTCGACACAAACATTTATGTAATGAACAAAATTTTACAACACAAACGTGGTTGTCTTTGTTATCCTCTCTAGGACGGTTTTCTAAGTAGCTATGTCCTTCCCCTCCCCTTATAAAATTTCAATATAATCGGCTCAGTGGTTTAGTCCAATTATTTTTAACTATATGCGGATCGACTTAGCCCTATTAGCCGTGACTTACCTGTTTTAGCCGTGAAAAGGATATAAACGGGCAGACTTAAAATATATAGTTTTATAATATGTAGTAATCTATATATATTATAAAAATAAATCACTGTTTCCCTTGGTCACGCCAGAACTTCCGAAAGACTGCACCAAATTGGATAATTATATTTTTTAGTTGTGTTCGTTATTGTTAGGGCAAAGATTTATAAAAGACAAAAAAGGCCAAGTGCGAGTCAGACTCGCGCACTAAGGGTAAACTGATTGTAATGAAATTTAAGTAAGAAGTTCTGCCACGGGGAAAAGTGTCTGAATTAATACAACCCTTTCAGAATAGAGAGCGCGCCAGTTGTTATAAAAAAGAAAAACAGCGTTCGCGGGGTCAACTAGTAAAGAATAGATATAAGTATTTTTATCCGTTGTCTGGTACCGGTACCAATACAAGCCGTGCCACGACCAGACAGCGCTGAGCATAATATCACAGAATAATTAATGTCCGAGAATCCGAAAAAAGAAAGAAAGGTAGTATTAATTACAATTGTATATTTTGGTACGGAAATCTAAAAGTTGGCAAACTCATACTTCAAAACGGCCATCGGTAGGTACCAGTTGCGCCACTCGTATTTCAAAATTATAAAATTCTGAACATTACGTTCTCCGAGTTATCGAATTGCGGTTATGTCGAAAACTGAATTTAGCGTAGGTGGAGCCGCTGACAGAAGCTGGTATTAATTACAATTATTTATTTTGGTACGGAACTCTAAAAATTAAGAAACTTATACTTCGCTACCAGTTGCACCACTTGTACTAAAAATTATAAATAAAATATTAAGAAAATTCTTTTTTAATATTTTATTTATTATTTCGTATAGAAAAATTTTTTTTTTGCCATTTGTAAAGTTATGAAACATTAATGAAATATAAATATGAACTAATATAGGAATGTGACAGTCTGTTTGTTTGTTACCTACTTCTTTACATCGCTACAGAACAACAGAAACACCTGGGAATAAGAAGGCCCGAGAAAGACATAGGATATTCTTTGTCCCGATTGATAATTCCTACGGGACCGGAATCACATCTCACGCACGCGCAAGAGGGACGTTATGTGCTTAAAATTAATTCGCCACATGTATACCCTGATTTTGGCAGAGTTAGTGAAGTAACCTACCCTAAAACTTTTTTTATATATGTTTGGACATTACACACGGCGCTGTCTGGTCCCAAACTAAGCAAAAATTGAGCTATGGATACCAGACAACGGATACAAATATATATATATACTAGCGGTCCCGGCGAAGGTTGTTCCGCTGCCGTCCCTCTGTAACCCGGCGAAAGTTGGTTTTTAACTAAAGTGCCCGAGTCCGGTTCGCACTTAACAGATCGAGATTAAAACTATCCTTTCTTTTAAGTTGGATCAAATAACAGATAGTTACGAAGTTTGATCAAAATCGGTTCAGTAGTTTAGGAGTCCATCGCGGACAAACAACTTGACACGTAATTTTTATACATATAGATATATATTTTTATATACAGATACATATTATACATAGAAACACTTAATCTCAAAACTCAAAAAAATTTAAGAGAGATTTAAATCCTTAATCCTTTCCTACGGTATCAAATTCCTTATAATTACCATGCATTAAATAGTTATGACGTTTTGAAAATTTCATATCGCATGTCCCTCCACCTAATCATTTTTGCTAATTATGATAAAAATAAGGCCACGAGCTAAACAATTTATAACTTATATCATTTCCAAGTGTCTTTTGGTTTATGGTCTTGCATTATTTGTTCCCTTAGACTTATCCTTGCAATTACTGATCACAGTATTTATGATACATAACTAATAGTTTTTCAGCATATACTCGTACTTCGACCAACCGCTTCTCATCATTATTAAAAATAGCATTTATTGGCGTTTACCATTAATTATTCCACTTATTAAAAAATAGTTAATTTGAAAATTTCTTTCGTCATCACTATACATACGTGTACCACTAGGGTTTTTAACTTAACAAAGTATGGCTAATTGCGAAATACAACGAAATAAGTAAGTATAAATATTTATAGAAAAAAGGTGTGTGACGTATGCGTAGTATGTGTTTGTACTAGATAAAGCGCCTTAAGAGAATACGATTCGCGGCGCCTCGCAGCGTGCTTCATACAAACGAATTCTCCATTTATTTTTGACATTTATACATCAAACTCTGTTAAATTTTGTAGACATGATCTCAAGCCGAATATCTATGTCTATGATTATCCAAAATCCTGAAAAATGTTTTTACTAACTCAAAATCTTAATTGAGACCATTTTTATGAAAAACTAGCTTACTCTATAACTATTAACGTATACAATTTTATAGAAAACTGGCACACTGCAGACCTAGATATTTATTCCTAGAACATGTCTTTAAAATTTGTAATGTTTGATTAGTACAAGTGTCAAAAATTAGTGGAAAATTCTCTTGTATGAAGCACGCTGCGAATCGTATTCTCTTAAGCAATCAATGAGACAAAAACAAAGCAGCTAAGTACGCTTTTACAGCCCTTTTGTTAGTTACATTTATTTACGTAACGCCCAATTTTGGACGCTTTCACTAATATTGCCAACATTTTAGGTAAACGGCCATTGTTATTGGTGTTGCTACAAATTATGATGTGCATGACGAATAACCACGAAAATAAAGTTAGCTGACCTAGAAACGTTTATCATAGTTCAATTATTTTTACTGCTAGAATTGTGTATAGCAGGGATTCCCAAAGTGGTCGATATCGGTTGTCGAGGGGTCGACATAAATTTGGGAATCCCTGGTGCATAGTATACCTAACAAGCTATTTGTTCTTAATTTGGAATTACTTGTAATTAATATACAAACCTATATTAACAAATAAGTTGCTTTTGTAAATATTTAACAATATTACCTAAAATATGTAAACGCTATATTTGTAGTTTGTACAAAAAAACATGGTATTTAGGGTTCCGTACCCAAAGGGTAATAAGTGGGATCCTATTACTGAGACTCCGCTGTCCGTCCTTTTGTCTGTCCGTCCGTCGGTCACCGGGATGTATCTCATGAACCGTGATAATTAGACAGATGAAATTTTCAAAAATAAAATCAAAGAATATTTAGTTATATAGTCACTTTAAAAATAAATAATTAAATAAAAAAAAAAACAATATTTAAGCGGGGCTCCCATACAACAAACGTGATTTTTTTGCCGTTTTTATAGATAATGGTACAGAATCCTTCATGCGCGAGTCCGACTCTTACTTGGCCGATTTTTCTCATCTAGTTTAGAGATAAAGTACATTAGTAGTATTAGTAATAAAAACGTCAAAATATGCAAATTAATTCTAATTGATTTAAAACAAGTGACAAATTGTGGGTTTTGAGTTGTCATGTATACATTTTTACTTGGTATTCTAGAGAGGAAATAGGGTGTAGGTAAAATATAAATAGATCAAATCAAAATCAAAATCGAAACTATAGTGGCCATATGGAAATGGTGTGAATTTTCAACGACACTAGCAGCCAAACACCCAAGGTTAGAAGGTAAGCAAAATTTCTTGCACTGTAAGCACGGATGTATTTTTTTCGTTTTTCACGTTTTACTTCTTTATATAGTAGAAAATTTTCAATAGAATTTAGCTTTTCGATATTCTTAATCATGTCTAGTTTTCCCGCTAGTGCGCGCGTCAGCTCGATTTAATCGATTCCCGCGGGAGAATGTATCCATCTATAAAAAACAAGCTACCTATCTCCCTGACAAACTGAAAATTCAGTTACAACCATAGATAAAAAATTGATATCGCATCTATACAATTTATTTACGGATGAACATCATAAATAATGTCGGTGCAAATTAGCGACTTAAAGTTTCCGTTCCATTATTTCTTCATCAAGCCTAAGCTTCCTGCCGAAATTTAACCTCGACCTAGATTCCAGCGCAAATGCATCAATAGTACGCATTGTAAACAGATAGCTAGACGATAGTATCTCGGTCGATACGCTAAAAGTTCTTTATTTTCCATAAGAATTTTAACAAAATTCACTTACATGGAAAGTTTCACAATTACAATCACGAGTGGATATCAAAAAAGTTATTCGAAGCAATCTTGTTTTATAAAAATCAATTCTAATATACTAGCACTTCACCGCGATTTTGTCCTTTAAGTGTTGCTTCAATTTTTTTTTTAAATCGGTTCAGCCGTTTTGTATACTATTTCACACATATACAGTCATACAAAAAAACAAACTGACTAACATTCTTGTTTAAATATTATATTAGTACGGATAATAATATTATTTTAATACCTACTTTTTTTACGTACAACGTTAGGAACTAACAGGGGTATATTATTCTGTCCTTGTGTTTTTATATTACCATTTGAGTTACATATACTCTAAAGCTGATGATTTACATACAACTAATGGGACATGCATGTATAAAGCTACCTTATTTATTCTCTGGCATTAATCCAGATATTATACTGTATAAGAAGTATCGTTCCCGCGCGGCACTATGGCACTGCAGATCGGCTTTTCGCACAGTCTGGCCTGGACTATAACACCCATCGGCTGACTAAGCAAGACGTCTAGCTTCACACATCACACATCTCGGCTTCTTATGCATGAAGTCTATTCATTCGCTATAGTAGCGCCAACTGTGGACCGACATACTATGAATCAAGTCTCGTTTCCCATTATGGCACCCACTCGCTTACTATGCATAATGTGTAATTTTGCACTACAGCGCCAGTGTTACTATAAAAATGCCCAGGTTAGAAGTTACAAAGACAATATATGCCTATATAAATATAAATGTATGCCTACATTATCACAGATCGATTCCTGATTAATTGTAGTAAACTCGATTGTTTCTACTGTTTAAATCTTCTTCCGCGTTAAGGAAAACGCTTGAGCCGCCGAGATAAATAGAAACGATAACGATAACTTGGGCTGCAATTACACAGTTAATATATAAAATTATGACAAAAAAATTGGGTTAAATTTAAAACTATTCATTGCGACGCCGACGTTGGCAAACTGTTGAAACTATTTTACGACGATCTTACCTAATAATGTGTTTGGGATGCTAATTTTCATCACTTTGAAGTTTTAATATTTTCTTTTCTATTTTTTTTTTTACCAAGGTAGTATTCTGCATGTATAGTTTAACAACTTAGTCATTTTAAATCTATAAAAACTAGATGTTGATAAGCCTAAATGTAGGTTATCACATTTTTGTAACACGCTTATCTATAGATAGAATGTTCTTGTAGTCCAGTCAAAATAGACAAAATAAAATAAAATTGTAAGGAACAATAATTCGCATATAGCTAAAAAACCGGTCAAGTGGTCTTATGCCCAAAATAGTTTGGGAATCCTTGGTCTAGATACAATATGGGACGAGCACCTTACAAATATATAAATAAATTCTTTATTGGATCAAAAAAATCATACACAGGACAATAAATGGCGTCCTGGTTCCTAAACTAGCGCGAGCTGTGTGTCTTTTACAAATTACTGTAATACATCTGAAATCATTTGAATATATAACATTTAAAACATTAATTATTAAACTTGTGAAGTTATGGTGCGCAATACAAAAGTTAAGTTTAAGTTAAAAAAAACTATTGTCTATCTAGCGTAAAAAAGAATCAAATCTTCAGTGCTATCGATCAGTCCATAATTGCACTCTTTACTTTGTAGCTACTGAAGGATTTGATTTTGACTTTTTTATTTGTTTTTCTGTAAAGTATGGGTGCAATATAGCTGTAATGACGCATCGCAAAAGCGCTGTATAATTTGGGCAAGGGATATATTTCTATTCTTTTCTTTGAGACAGGCAAGTTAGGAACTGTGAAGCGGTGATATCTACGAATGCTTTGGTAAATAAACAATTTCGGTGTTTTCATGCAGCATTGTGGTAGGATATTTTAAAGGTACATGAAGAAGCACCTTCAGTACGGCCCTCTGTGCTTTTCCAATTCTATCATGTGAGTTTTATATGCACCTCCCCATGAAAGTATGCCGTAGTTAATTATGCACTGGCAAAGTGCCTTGTAAATTTTAATTAAAAAATATTTGTCGGTATAATTACGTAAATTTTTAAAAATAAAAATTAGTTTGCGAATTCTGCTGGCAACTAATGATATCTACAGAGACCATTGTAATCTATCATCTATTATGACTCCTAGATACTTTATGTTGTTTGTTCTATCCAAGTTAGGGTATCTACAGTTTTTATGACTACTGCTTCTATTACATGGAAAAGTGTGGATACACAAATCGAAGTTTGCCTCTGGACTGTTTGCTAAGTCTTACTAAAACACATGAATTTTGTATTATTGGTGTTTAGTCATAACAAACTATCCTCCAGCCAAGAGGTAACTTTAGCAAGTCTTGATTCTGCAAGACGTTAAGTCTCTTCCCAGGCGCTTCCATAAAAGATTAATGCAGAGTCATCAGCAAACATTGTTATATTACACGATTTAATTGGTATATTACATAGCTGGTTGATGTAGATTAGAAATAAGGTTGGACCTAAGGTAGAACCTTGAGGAACTCCATATTTATAGGTACCCTTGTCACTATCATAATTATCTACACGTACACACTGTTTCCTATCATTTAGGTAACTAGCTAGCCACATAAGAGGAGTACCTCTTATACCAAGTCCTTCCAGTCTTTTTGACAGAATTAAAATTGAGACCGTATCGAACGCCTTTTGTAAATCCAAAAATACTCCTATGCACTTAAGTCCAGCGTCCACGTAGTTAGTGACTTAAGTTGAAAGTTTCAGAATAGCATCATCAGTAGATTGATTGAAACAATACTGGCAGCTTGATATTAAGTTATTTGTTTCTAAGTACTTTCTAAGAATCTTTGAAAGAATCTTGAGAAGGCATATTGGCCTATAGTTACTTACCATGGTTTTGTCGCCAGATTTATGAATAGGACACACAATGGCGTCTTTAAAGATGCTAGGGAATATTCCTGAGTGCAAACTTAAATTGCATAGATGAGCTAGTGGGGATGACAATATATCACAATGTGCTTTGATAACATTTGTACTTATGTTATCACACCCACATGCACTGTTGCTTTTTAAACTCAAGATTATACTTTTCACTTCATTTGGATCAGTTGGAACTAATGACATAGATTTTATGGGTCCTGGTCCTTTAATCAGCCGTTCTTTGCTGGCTAGTCCTCTCTCATCTTTTTCCAATTTGTTTAGGGTAGCTTGTGCCAAGTCACTACCAATAGAAGTGAACTTGTTGACTTCATTTAATAATAATAATAATAAGGAAATACATATACAAATACATACTTATATACATATTATATACATATATAAAAGTACATATACTTTGTTTACTTTTAACTTCTTAAAATTTTGTAAGAGTAAGGGACTTTTGATGTTAAATTTGCTATAATGCATTTAACACCGGTTTGTTCTAGTTTTTAGCTGAATTTTTGCTGCTAACCATCATGTCTATTTTGACTGGACATAAATGTAAAGTTTTTCACAAAACAATCTTCATTTGATTTATTTATTTTTTCCTTTTAATTGTTTTATTTATTTATAAATACTTAAATGTTAACTGGAAAGATCCTTCAAAAGTATAAGCACGCCTTTTGTTTAATTAATGTTTTAATTGTTAGTTATACTTACTGTAAAATGTCTACAGACAAATTTAAAAAAGTCGCAACACGAAACAACGCAATGGCAATATCAAAGAATTTTCATTTAGAGCCCTTTAGCGGTGGTAGGTAATCAGTCAGAGTGACAGAAATATACGTCCAATCTAGCAAATGGAACTGTCTAGGTTTCGCCGGGATTGCCAGCTAAAAGTCAAAGCTCAGGCGATTAGTCTCTTTATAGACCTTGGCCTTATTACCTAGGCCTTGGTAGTGCTGTTTACCAATTTCTTAATTAACTAAAAGGTTCTAAAGTTAAGATTTAAGGTGAGGTATTCAGTGTTGGGCGTGATCAACTATTTCTCAGGGAGATAAATCAATCAATTCAAATTTTTTTTAAACAATTTTGCTCACGATCAATCCAGATTGAATATTTTGATATTTTGTTAGGTAGTTATTAAGATACGCAATGCAACCATTCTATAAAAGTTTTTTCACTAAGTAATTGTATTTAAAAGTGGTAACTGATAGTGTGAGAGTGAAGATGACTGATCAAAAAAATGCTTTATTTTTATTTATGTTTTTTTGACGTGACAACGTCTTATAAATTGGTTTGCCGGGTGACACTTCAAGAAACTGCGTTACGCTCCGCTCACGTTATGCGCTCACAATGAGAGCGAGTGAGAGGCACGCGGCATGGTTAGCCCGCCTAAGAGCGAGAGAGACAGACATTAAAAGTGAAAGGCACAAGTTGTCACGTTACAATGTTAATAATATTACGATTAATAGCAATGGTTTTTCTACCAACTGACTAACTATTGGCAGATGCCGCGTGGGGACAGTCATGGGAAAGTTAGCACATCGGCACTTTCAACACCCAGGGACGTACTACGTTACAGGGACGTTTTAACAATGATATTAGTGTTTAAATCCGACCATATAAAGCAGCAATTATTAATAGAATTGACACAGTAAGATTAGATATAATATGCGAATGTCTAAAAGCACGTAAAACACGATCACTTTTGCTTGCTACGCCAAAACGTCCTTTCCCATGGTGCTAGCTAGGTGGTCACATTTCATCAAATTAGTTTAGCAGCCATTGAAAGATTAGCAGCCATTGAAAGATTACATACATTTTTCACCTAAACAACTATAATTTTTCTGCTTTTTCCCTTATATACCTAACTATCTGTATTCCTATAGGAAAAAATAAAATAAAATAATAATGCTATTAACTTATTGTCTTCTTTTTTGTGTTTTTGCATGTTTTGTATTTTTTGCGTTTTGTGTTTTTCTTTGCGTTTTTTGATTTTTTGTATTTATTGTGTCTAAGTATATTAAGTCTTCGTTTTGCATTTTTTACTATGAATGTCGTGGCAGCCTGTAATTAAAGTAGCATTAAGTAATTTAGTCCTGAACCAATGTAATTGCTATGTAATTTATGTATACTTTGTTGGTTGTCCTAAAATAAATAAATAAATAAATAAATAAATAAATAAATAAATAAACAGTCAGACATTTCCACATTTATAATATTAGTATGGAAGTAAGGATTTTTATGAGCGGTATGATTTTTACTAGTTTTTGCGATATACAGTACGTTATTATATCACCAAAAGGTTAATATAATTATCGATTGCAATCCCAACCTTCCAAAAACTAGAAAAAAAAAAGTGCCTACTTTTACCTAACGCGGTTATTAGCATATTCTTAATATCTAGTGGTGTGGACTTAATAGAAGGCATCACACGTAAAAAGGTTTTTTTTTGTTGTTTTAACTAGGGTATTGGCTTTTTGAGTTTGAAAAATACTCTGCTTGAATATTTTTTTTTGTTTCACTTTTAATGAAATTGAACTATAAAACATAATCAAAAACTAAGTGTTATACTCTAAAAACTAGCCCAGTGCAAGTCTGGCTCGCGTACCGAGGGTTCCGTATCAGATCAAGTCTCACAGCCTTAAGTATCAGTTTTTAGATTTTTTTGTATTCGTGATTCTAGGTTAACGAGAAGTAACACATAGGTATTGATATATTTCTGTTAAAAAATTTTTTTTATTGCATTGACTTAGAAGCTTAATTTTTAACAACGTTAAGTAAAAGTAGACTTTTGTATTTGATATTAATTTTAATTAGATACACAGACAGACGGACAACAAAGTTATCATATAAGGGTTCCTTTTGAGGTACGGAACTAGCACTTATATCCAAGATTAAATGGATATGATATCAAATAGACCCTTTTACGGGTTAAGCATTCAATTACTTGAAATGTCACTAAAAAGTTAAAAAAAAAAAACATCGATCTACATACACACTAATATCAATCCGACATAGGTTGATGATCTAGAAGTAAAGCGCAAAATGAGTAAGTAGCATAGCATTTACCTAGTTAAGATATTTGCGTCTAATATACCTATTGCGTGATTCACTGTGCACGCGTAACCGAAATGTAAACGCAAGGAGACGGTGTAAGCGCAGCCAGACACAAACATTCGTTTTCCGCATTCGGATTCCGAATTCGTTTTCCAAATTCCTGAACGCACGACGAAATTTATACAAAATGTTCTACAAGTCACGCGCGTTAGCTTCGTTTAGATATCAACAATGAATAAATACCTATAAGTATCAGATACCTATTAGGGAGAGATTGTTTGCCTACAGACAATAATTCAAAATCGCAAAAAAGTGGAACTACAAGTGCCACAGGTACTTAGAGGTGTTAAACGCCCTTTAAAATTATATATCCATGATCCATGCTTACGTAAATCATTGCCATTTTCAAATAAAAACAAGGCTTTCAAAAACATTCTAGTTACCAATTTGGATGTTTATATTTTTTTTTTATGTATGTTCGGGCTTATATAGACGGATTTGCAAAATTCTTTTTGTTCGAAAGGGGAAGGAAATGGTCCCATTTAAATTTCATATAGATCTAATAGTGAGTTTCGAAGGCAGACAACAGAACTTTTCAAAAGGTACAACAAATTAACAGTAATTGCTGCTATAGCATAAATATGCATTGTTTACGCAATCACACAACATAATACACTTGAACGCAAATCGTCTCTCAAAAGTAAATAACAAAAAAAACAACCGACTTTAAAAAGATGCACTAAAAGGTAAAAATAATTACTTATTTCCAAAAATCTGATCTGAATTACAGTTTAAATTGTCTAGGTACCTAACAGTTTATGACACACTTCACTTGCATAATATCAACTTGAAACGGTAATTCGGATCAGTTTTTTTGAGGTCTTTAAAGTTAGCACACTATTTTTAGCCAAACGCAAAATAAATTTATACCCAAATTTGCCGTTTTTTATCCGATTTTTATCCGTTATATTAAAAAATTTGCCGTTGCACTATTTTAAAAAAAGAGGGTGGTCGGCTAATATAAGTTCACTGGAAGTTTGTTGGCCACCTATGCAAAATGTTACTTGCAGGGGTGATACGGACCTGCAATGTGGCTCAGAATTTGCCGTTTTTTATCCGTTGTTAAGCTTTCATGTCAAAAAATTTGCCGCTGCTCCCTTTTTTTTGAAACTAAACGCAAAATAAAGTAAACCAAAATTTACCGCTTTTTATCCGATATTTATCCGTTATATAAATAAAATACTTGCCGTTGAACTATTTAAACAAAAGAGGGTGGTCGGCTAACTTCAGTCGAAGTTAGAACTCTGTTATAGTTATTCCCGCAGAAAATTTTAAATTTTTAGGGATAAAAAGTAGCCTATATGCTATTCCAGGACCTAACCTATATATATGCCAAGTTTTATCCCGATCCGTCCAGTGGTTGAAGCGTGTTTAAGTAACAAACATCCATCCAGAAATACAAACTTTGACATTTATAATATTAGTAGGATAATGTGTAAGCTTTTTACTAGACTGCGGCAAAGCCCAAAAGTAGGGTATATGTCAACCGATTTTAATAAATTATGCGTGGTTAGATTCGTCTTAACCACAAGAGTGTAATAGGCTATATTTAAATTATTGGAAATCAAACTGGCGGATTTATGGCCCCAAATTGTTTTTTTGCTTTTCAGTTACTAAGATTACCTTTTATTTTTTTAATCTGAAGTCGGGTATTTTAATTTTTTAAATTACTTCTTACTTGTTTTATGCATATATTAGACTAAAGTTATTTGGAATAAACTACGTAAAAGACCTTAACCTTGGGAGGCAGTGAGTGACATATCCACAGGCAGGACAGATCGATGAGTGACTGAGAGCCAGAGTAAAAGGGTTCGGAAGGATCTTTGTGAGCGAAATCTTTAAATCGAACGGCTGCTGTAGGTAAGTATTCAGAAAACATTTCATTTGACAGAATCGAACTCGAAAAATGTTTTTTTGCGGTCGCGTCCTTGTTAGTTAAAAATAGATAATAATAGGTATATACCGCAACTGTGGTATCTACAGTATCTACCTACCTTCCACATCCAATCCAAAATAATCCTAAAATGAGCTCATTCCGAATTCTTACAAGTCTCTCATCAATTAATAGAGATGATAAATTATTTGATAGTTTTAGGGCGTTATAATGTTGATTAACGTGAATCTAAAACAGATATTTTATATTTTTTCAAATATCTATAACTATAAACATTAAGTTGCTTAAAATGCCTTTATATCATATATTATTACTATTTATCATTATCGCAAAAAGCATATTTAATCATGAAATGCCATATTATAAAATAGTTAAAGTTTTTGTTGATTTCTTATATGTAAATAGTTTGATAAAAAGTTTGTTTACTTCTAATTCACGGGCATTTTATACCAGTGTTTACGCATTATACGTTTTGCGACAATGGTAAATAGAGCTCCGTGATAATAATACGTTTTAAGAAAGGCACAACAAGAAGGCAGTCTACCAGGTGGACATGCAGACGACCTGGGTGCGGGCGGCTCAGAGTACTCAGGGTCCGGACCGACCATTTTAACGACATATTCCCCCATATGTATCCTATCCATGTTCAACCATACCTTGGAGACGTCATATCACTATCGCGTGATATGTGACTACTAACACTACAAAAAGAAATAACGTGTGTATACGCGCAATTGTGTGCGTGCAGTAACATAATTGTAACAGAGAAGAGGAGAGGTCAACACTAGGAAGCGACGGACAGTGGCCATACTACATGGAGTGCTATTACCTATACTGTAGCTTAGGTTCAGCAGAGGACTCCTTACAGATCTAACGACCATAGAGGCCTGAACGGTTTCATTTATTAATAACCTTCTGCTATATAAGAACACAAACATAACTGACTAGCTCTTTAATAAAATAAAAATGTTATCTCAATTACAAAGTTTTTCCAAGCTCAGTGGTTTGACCCAAACACCACAGCGTTTCGGGCTGACGCTGACCTACATTTTGTCTTAAAAAAACTTTTTACCTGTTTGCTGACTTCAGTTACATACCCATTTTCTTCGTAATAATTCGAATCTCAACAACTACTAGAGTATATACAAAACTTACATAACAAAATAGAAGTGTTTTTAGGGCTCTGTATGAAGAAATGAAAAAACGAGTCCCTTAAAAGACACTTACTCAGGCATCCGGCTCTGTGTCCGTCCGTGCATCTGGTCTGCCACAACTGCTGCCTTGGTGACTAAAATTCGGTAATAGATTATAATGAATCCCTTTCAATGGGTGAATACCTTGAAATAATCCTTGTTAAGGGATATAGGATTCTAGTTTGACTTTAGCCCTTAAATAAAGTTTCTGGATATCTCAAATATGCCTATATGGTTTAATTTGTGTGTAAGCAGTTGGGAAATTTAGAAAGTCTACTTATTTTTTCTGCTGAATATCTCTGATTGCGTTATCAGCTTCCTAAGCTATGAGCTGATTTTTTTCTATGTCATTCATGGCATGGCATGTTAGGCCTTCCAGTTCAGACCTATCCTTTTATTTTTCTGAAGTCTCAAGTTGTTGTTTAAGCTGCCTGCTGTTTATTGCTTCAGTGTGGGCTGTTATCAATATAACATTAATCTCTATTCTAGCTCTAATATTTTGTGTGAAATTATCCCTCCCTTAACAAGGAATATTTCAAGGTATTCACCCACTGAAAGGGATTCATTATAATCTATTACCAAACTTTACCGAATTTTAGGCACCAAGGCAGCAATTTAAACAAAAAAGAATCATATTAATATGTCATTCAGACATATTATATAAAGGAATAACATAAGAGAGCATATCTAAGCAGAGTGTGAGCAGAGCTACAAAACTAGAGGACGTCCCATATTAGTTTTTGATGGCAAGGTAAAAGTGGTATTTCCATTTCCATTTTCAGCTATACTTATGTGTGAGGTATGTTGTAAAGATATTTTTACATAAAAAGCCAAGTCACATATCACAATGTTTGCTATGAAAAATAAAATAATAAATTACATTTTGGGGTGTATTCAGAACCAGCAAAGGATGCAACTCCCATTGCCGAGTCTCAAACATCAGACTAACAGTTGGTTCAAAATCTGAGCTACATTTGATTAAAGTTTGTACCGAGGATCTGAACTCAATCTACTGAGAGACAGGAGAGAATTTGATAATGAAATTTTTAAAATTAAAGTATTTTGCTTAGTTACAGAATAAAAAAGGTTTTCATTAATCAATGTGGTTTGACAAGGTCCAATAAAAATGCTTCTTTATAATAAAAATATTCAAATAAAAAAGGATTGAAATAGTGGCAATGAACAGCCATATGGTCAGCATGCAACTTTTCCTTAGTATAGTAGGTATATTACTTATAGCTATTTTTTCTATTCATCTGTACAGTGTTCTTTGTTTTAATCACTTTTGTTTAAATAACTATTACATCCCTGATAACTTATTAAACAGTGCCAATAGGCATACTTTAGCTCCAAGAAAAATGTAATAACAGTCACATTGGCCAGTTTCATTTTAAAAGAGCATAATGAGTGTAAATTAGTTTTACATTAAAGTTTAGAAAATTTAAGTGAAGTATATACAGATAGCATTATTGCTTCAATATCTAGTATTCTATGTTAAAATATTCAATTCTTATATTGCATTGGTAAATTGAGAAGTTAGGAGATATCCCCAACAAGAATCCAGTAATTAAAATCAAAAATGTTTTTCAGGATAATGGAGCACAGCATGTATTGTAGACAAACACAAACAGCTGATTATATTTATGCAGAATAGGGTCAGATTAACTGAAAAGAGGTGCAAGGGGATTAAACACCCAAAACTAAACTAGTAAGTATACAATTAACTGGATCTTACCATGTCTTTAGCTGATTTACATCATTCTTGGTAGAATTAATTACTGCAGAAAATCTGTAAACAAACGATATTTTTTTCAATTAAAGTAAAAAATATACTTATCAAATATAGCGTACATTTGATACAGATCTGTATGGTTTTTAATGTATAAAATCATCATTAATTTTTGTGAAATTAGTATTTTTTTATTTTAGGATGTGATGCGCCAAATACAAGGTGCAAATAAGAGCGAACAAAGGATTGAATGTTTATGTTTATTACCTCTGTGCTGTGCACTCCAACACCTTTTTCTTTTCCCATCCTTCTTGAGTTTTGACCCATTCTTCACCTGGCGATCTCCAGTCTTTAGAAATAAAAGGCATATTTAAAAAACGACAAATTCACAACACTCGAACACAATGATCACTACATAAATTATAGAAGAGCGAATAAGGTAAGCAACTGCCTTATAGCAACGCGGACGAGATCTGATTTGATTTGTTTTGGATTGGAAAGGACAGAAAGAGACGGACAATGAGAATGTGGAATGAGTTATGCGCATGACGGGGAAATGTCAAAACCAGCTGAGCTGCGTTCAAAAACATGTCCAGCCCAGTTCACAGTGCGTTCTTAAGGTGCGCGAACAAGAAGCTTATATAGGTATTTTTAGCAATATATATGTCGCGAGCAAATCGTATAATCCGCCGTTTCATAATATGAAGGCAGATCGTAAAGTATGGAATTGAAATTATCATATAACTGAACAAATTATTATATGAAGCTTGGCTGGAACTCTGCGCTCGCTTCGCTTGCTCCGCATCTACGTTTACAAAAGAGAAACTGAATCTAACCTAACATAATGACTTATACAGTGCGATTTCTGTTCCTTTTGTTTTCGTACTTTACGATCTTCTTAGGCATATTATGAAACAGCGGTTATACGATTTGCCTGCGACATTTATAAGCTTCTTGTCCGCGAATATTGTACATTCATTCATAGACCAACATCACCGCTTCCCTGAGGCGTTTCCACTCCAACTTTTGTCAGCAGAATGCTAGCAGCACCGCCGCAAATGTAGTCTGCGTGTAGTTATTAAGACCATCAGCGGCCAACACTAAGACCAATCTTAGGCCAACAGCAGTTGTCAAAGTAAGAAAAAAAAACCCTAAGGCGTGTTCATAAACTTATAGACTTAGAGAATATAAAACCATTTTCTAGCCAGCTGTTAAAAAAATGGTTCCAAAAGTGTGACAGCGACGAAGCGAACGTGTGGTGTCTGTCTTGTTTATCCGAAAATATACCATAGGTTAACTTTATCTCTATTTAAAGTGTGGCCAATTTCGTGAGCCTATTGCGCAGTCCATGCACTTCCTAGCCAGCTGTGAAAAATAAATATAAAAAAATAGTATTGGTTTTCCACCACACCACAGGCTTTCCAAAGTGTGGTCAATTTCGTGAGCCTATTACGCAGTCTACAAGACAGATCCAACCCAACTCTACTCTCAGTGCTACGTTAACTCGAGTTGGGTTTATAAACGCGCTTCTGACACAACGTCTCTTTCAGAAACTAAACTCGGGTAGTCGAGCCTTAACTCAACTCAACTAATAGACTAATCAATGTTTACTTGTTTCCTCGGGCTAAGCAAGCCAGGCTCGGGCAGTGGAGCGAGCCGGGAACAAACCTATGTCTTTACAACATATGGCCATTCGGGAGCTGTCCAGCCAGTCATGCTTTTTGTCGTAGCACCTTGCCTGTCCGGAGGTTGTCTGAATTTTCTTCAACATCAAATGAGATGACCGACCACGTCAATGAATGTTTAGACAGTGCTATTAATCTATAAGTTTTGTTTGAATGTGTTCTGATATAAACTGTTTGTTCTGTACATACATTGCTTAAATTGATCGACCATCTTTTATTAAGAGTTACCTTGTTAGGGTTTCGTCGCTAAATGGTCATGTGTCGGTCCGACCGTCCGCATGTGACAGCCTTGCAATTTTCTGAAGCAATTTCACAGTCTATTTATTGGGGGTGGTCTACTTATTATTTATATTAGTAGAATGTTGTATTCTTACCTCGAATATTTTTAAAATTATAGTAACTGTAAAAATTTTGGGATTATGGAAATTTAAAAAATTCTGATTGTCGCTCAGCACCAACGTACGGTCAGATTCAAAACTGCATATAGAGTTTCAAAATAAAATAGAATGGCAAGGCGTAGTCACTCACACACTTAAAGAAATAAAGTAATATGTCTTGTAGAACCTGAGTTTCATTTAATATTGTATATAATAATTTCACTAAGAAAATTATCGTATCCGTAGCCTAGTGGATAGACGTATCCAGATCTTAAAACGTATATTCAGTGCAATGCAGGTTGTGGATTCGAATCTCACTTTATGCCTTTCTTTTTGTTTTTGTTACATTTAACGAATTATGAATAACAGTTAAACAGCTTAGACTAATTTTCTAATAGCTATTAAGTTAGTAGCGGACACTACGTGGGTAGACATATTATTTTTGTCGTTGCCGATTTGTTTCTGGGGGAGCTTGTGCTGACAAGGTTGTTTGGTGTTTTTATTTAGCTATTAAGTTAGATGCGGTCACTACATAGGTAGCCATTGTATTTTTGTCGTGGATGTTACTGCTTGTGTTGATAAGGTTGTTTGGTGATTTTATCAAATTTTTTTGCTGAAAATAATATGCAGGCCAATATTAATATTCAAGAGAGGATGCGTATTATAGAACTATATAACATGAGTTACAATATATCTCAAATTTTAAATGAGACTGGTTTAACCGTAAGTATTTTATTTGATAATAATGTTATACCATAATTCTTATATCAAAATATTATAATCTAAAAAAAAAATTAAAATATTATTCAGTAGTTTGAAAAATGTTTATTTTGATCTGGCTATTTGGTTTTTAGTGGATTACCGTAAAGCGTTGGATCTCACGCAACCAAGAGGAGGGGAGTTTATCAACTCGACCTCGAAGTGGACGCCCGCGGCATATTGATGCGCCTCAAAGACGATTTATGGTGGAACAATACGAGAACAATGGTTTCATACCGACTGCTGTGTTTCGGAACATGTTTCATACATCTACACACACTCCTCGTCGAGCTCTGCAAATTGAAGGATTGCATCATAGAAAGCCAGCTAAAAAACCGTTTTTAACTAATACCTGTAAACAAAATAGATTGTTGTTTGCAAGGGAGTATTTAGATTTTGACTGGGAGCACACCTTATGCACGGATGAGAAGTCGTTTGAATCATCTGAAAACGGGAGGGTTTATTTGTGGCGCAGAAATAGAACCCGCTAGGCAGAACAAAATGTTGTCCCAAATATGGAATCTGGACGGATTTCACTTAATATGTGGGGGTGGATGACTGCGGCTGGTCCATAGAAAACCGATGGGGATTGATGGTGCAAAGATGGGACATGCGAAATCAAACAGGTATAGCTTAAAAAAATGCTTATGACGTATTAGACTATTCAAAGTTAAACTAAAAATTTTATTTTTAACTAAATTAATCATTGAATATTAATTAATTATAATATTTGTCGTCTCAATTAATACGTGATTAGGGAAAAATAATATAATCACATTGGATGACCCTTGTTGATAAATTATGCAACAAATAACATCAATAGAGTCTAGTTACATTATCTATTAAAATACAAAAAAAAGCCAGTACCTATTGATACACTAAGTAAATAAATAAAATATATGTACAAAAGCTAAAGGAGTCAGTCACTTACTGTAAACTTTACTTATGCTAAGATTATATCTACCTAAAGTATTATGAATTTTATAATTCTCATTTACACTCCTTCAAATAATGACAATTTATTTCATTTCTGTCGTTTCGTCGTACTTGATATTGCTGGATTAATTTTATGAAAGTGATGGAGCCTAAAATTGCAATACAGTCAAAGTTCCTTATTCGCGGCGAATACGTTCCATAAATATGCCGCGAATACAGAAACCGTGAATACGGAATGGTAATTTGTATGGGATTATAGGGGATACGTTCCTAGGTTGATTTGTTGACATTGAATGAGCGTGATATGGATGCAAACGACTCTCTAAGACGTAAACGATCAAGCATTTCTATTTTCACTTTAAGCGGTAACACAGATTTTTTTCGTGTCGAAACTCGTTTCTCATTTTTTAGTCGACATTAAAAATCAGGAAGACAGCGGTAGAGACGTGTTACTCGATCACAAATTTTTGTAACGAATGGAAAGACGAAACAATAAAACACGCAAAGCGGCTCTTACCAAAAGACGGAACGTCTAATATGTGGCAGGATTTTAAAATATATTTTATGTCTTCAGTAATAAGGTTGCTTTCATTCTGTTTGTTTACATTCTCAAAAATACCGACCGATTTTTAATACAATTCCTGAGAATATTGTTAACCTACCTGTACATACTTTTGAACCTTACATTAAAAAGGTTCTTATTAACAAGGGATACTATACTGTGGAAGAATTCAATAAAGATAATAATGTCTGGAATTAAAGGTATGGGCCCAATACTGGACATCTATGACTTATATTAATGACACATTACGATCAGAGGATGCACCATCCACCGTTGGTTGCTTGGTGTTGGGGGGGGGGGGGGGTTCTGGATGGGGGTGGGTGTGGCGCATAGACGTGTACATGTATGTGTGTTTACACATATTTGCATAGATTTTGTGTATTCGGTTGGCCTGGTTCCTGCGTGATTGATGGTAACAGGTGTACACCCGGGAAGTTTCTTGTCACTTCTTCTTCCCTTAGGCTTGTTTCCGAAGTGACAATACAGTTGTTAAATGGTGTGCATTTGTTGCCGGACTGTCGTGTGGGAGCTGGGCTACTTCATGATATACAACGTATGTGAGTATGTGTATGCATACGGGTATGGCGGTGATCGCACTGGGCGGCCATTGGTGGATTGCAGCGGGTTATTAATACTATATTTATTATATTCTTATACTTGTACTTGTACCTATGTAAGTTTATACATATATGTATATTTTTTCTAGTAGAATCAATTTTGATACACAATGTTTTAATATAAATCAGTTTTAAGTTCAGAGTACGTTTGTTCGCCCTGTAATGTTAAATGTAAACTTGTGTGTGTAAATCTCAATATGAATCGGATTTATATTTTGTTCCTTTACTACACACATTGTAACTAATACAATCGAAGTTTTATTGGAGTTGCTTGAGTGTGTCATGCTCTCTCAAAGTCTCTGCGGTGGTAAAACATGGTTGAGCGAAGCGATGGCTGATTCGAACGGTGAACGGGTGCCGCTGTGGAGGCTGGTCTGCTCTTGCAAACTTCTTTGAATTCTTAGTATTCGGTCATCGGTGTAGGATTTCAACAGCAACTCCTCAATTACTAAACGAATAATACTTGACGGTTTTCAAGTAGCTTATGTCCTTTTCTGGGACTCAAAACTATCTGCATGCCAAATTTCATCTTGATCAGGACAGTGGTTTCACCGTAAAAAGGTAACACACAACAGATTTACTTTCGCATTTACAATATTTATTATTATATCATATTCATGGATAGTATGGATAATTTTAAGTACATGTTAATATATGTATGTACATGTTATTGTGCAAAAATATAATTATGATGGCGCTAATGCCACTAGTACTATTACATAAAAAAAATATGACATGTTTGACGTTGTTTTTAGTAGCTTACTAACTTATTTTTTATTACCTAATAAGTGTTTCGGTACATATTGTATACTCTTTAGCTAATTATCAAAGTATTGTATTAGTAATTTAAATGGAACTTCTTGCCAGCTCTTTTTGGCAGAAATTAACATTATTTACATTGTATTGATGATTCAAAAGTGTTCTTAGAAACCTACTTGAATAAAGTTTGATTTGAGTTTGAGTGATTTGAAAAATATTATATTTTATAAATTTACGTGTGAAAAGTGATTCCTGTGGACTTCTTTTCTTTTCCGGAATGATTGTTACAATAAATGAACAACATGGCATTATGGCGATAGCGTCATAGTGACATTTTTATTATTTTCTTTACGTGAAAAAGTGTTTCGCAACACGCTTGGTGTACATCAGACGATTGGCTTGCGACTATATGAGTACTGCGTCAAATTGACGTAATTTGCACTGCTCAAGCTTTTGATTCCTTTTTTGTTTTCATCAATGTTTGACAGATGCAACTCGGATAGCCGTTTAAAAACTTTAGGTAAGGTAGTTTTAGGAACCCGATGACGTCATTTTTAACTCGTGACTCGTTTTTGAACACAACCCTGATAACTTTTTTCTTTAATCTGTGGATGGATTTGTTATAGAAATTATAGGTTAGTTGCAACAAAGGAAGGACAAAGATTTTTAATATTTCACTGCCTCGTAATGGGTGACCCTACAACTAAGCCAAAAATCAGTCCTATAGGGAAGAAAGATCCGGTGTTTAAGCAAGCTGAACTAGATTACATGAAAATAATTGAACAAAAGAATTTTGAACGTGTTCAAAAGTTAAAATATACTGCTAAAAGGAACAGGATCGTGGGTTTGACTTTAGGAGCTGGAGTTTTTAGTATTTATTTGTACTCAATATTTGCTGTCAGACAGGAAACCTTTCTTGACGATTTCAACGAACCGGCAAAAGTACAGCAATAATTATGGCTGCTGCTAAAAAAGCTTCGCAAATTAGATTGCCTCCGTTACCAAGCATTAAAGATGTCATCAGATTGTATAAACTTCGTGCTCTTAGAGAATTGTCACAGAATTTTCTTATGGAACCAAGACTAATAGACAAAATAGTAAATGCTGCAGGCCACATTGAGAATAATGTTGTGTGTGAAGTAGGACCTGGTCCCGGTGGAATTACAAGGTCTATTATACAGCATGCTCCAAAAAAACTTATTTTAGTTGAAAAGGATCCTCGTTTTGTGCCTACTTTGGAATTACTGGCTGATGCATGCAGAGACAAGGTTGATGTAGATATAATTATTGGAGACATTTTAAAAACTGATCTCTTGCAGTACATACCAACAGATGTCAAAAAAGTATGGACTGATTCACCACCCCCTGTAAATTTAATGGGTAATCTACCTTTTAGTGTGTCTACAATATTATTAGTCCGTTGGTTGGAAATGATTTCTAAACAAGAAGGGCCTTGGGCACTGGGTCGTACAAGGATGACATTAACATTTCAAAAGGAAGTTGCTGAGAGAATGGTTGCAAAAATGTTAGATAGTCAAAGGTGTAGATTATCGGTTATGTGCCAGAATTGGTGTAAAGTCAGTTATAAATTTGTTATACCTGGATCAGCATTTCTCCCAAAACCAGAAGTAGATGTTGGAGTTGTCACACTTACTCCTATGAAGCAGCCGATCATAAATTTACCATTTCGATTGATTGAAAAAGTTGTTCGTCAAATATTTTTGATGAGGCAAAAATATTCTATAAGAGGTGCTCAGACATTATTTCCAGAAGAAGTAAGAGAAGAAATGGCTTCAAGGATGTATAAAATTGCAGACATAGACCCAGTTACACGTCCTTTTCAAATAAGCAATAGGGAGTTTGCTAGACTTTGTTTTGCTTATCAGGAAATTATAGAAAAATACCCTGAATTTGAGAACTATGACCTCAGAGCACCAAAGAAAAAACAGTTAGAAGTGGTGGAAAATATATAATTTATAAGTATGTAGTATGTTCTAAAAATAGTTACATTAAAGAGGTTTTGTGTTAAATTTTTTGTTTTGATGTTATTATGATACAAAATACAAAGAATCCAAGTGTCTTTCTAGCCTTAACCCCTTGAGCGTCCTAGTTCCTGATTGGGAACTAGGAGCGCTGCATCCTATTTCCCAGTCGGGAACTAAGCGACTTGCCATCTTTGAGCATTTTTATCTATGGATCAACAACTTCAGTCTTGTTCCTTCTTCTTTGATTATCCTTCTATGTATCCTTGTCTAAATATTGGAATTTACTTTATAATATTGCTTCTTTAAACATTTTTATATCGGAAATTGTTTCATTGTTTGATCCGGCCACCATTTTGTGTTGAGTTGTGTGGTGTTGGATTTTGAATTTTATTAACAGTAGCATAGTGATTATGTTGATAGTGGTAATGTGCTATTGGACAAAAACTATGCCTGTTTTTAGTAAATAAAATTAACTAAAAACTACAGTTAGCTAAAATAATAAGGTGAGCTTATTCTTATCACTTTTTTTTATACTGTTTATATAAGGGAATATACCTAAAAGTAAATAAAGAGGAGTAAACATAATCAAGGTAGGTGTATATCACTTTGTACGCGGCAAGGGCGAATAATTTCTTTAGAACGGTGACATTACCCACCCGTCTGGTGGAAACGGGGCTAACGCGAGAGAGGTTAAACTAGTTATTATTTTTTTACACCACTAAGGTGGTAAGCAAGCCAACAGTCTGCCTAATGATAAGTTGTCACAGCAGCCTATGGACTCTTGCATCATGTGGGGTGTGACTAGCACATTGACAACCCTTTAATGTAATAACTTCTTGAAGAACCCCATATTGTAGTCCTTGATTTACCGAATCTAGATCTTATATAGAACATGTATCCTTAAGTTGAATAGAGAACTATTAGAAGATGTTGCACATGTTTGGTCTGAACACATGTTGAATTCCTACATATTTTTTGCATTGAAACTTTGCATTTCTAACAAGGGATTGTGTTAGATGGTCTGTTTTGAATTATTATTAGAAGGTACTATTAAGACGTTTGTGTCATTGCTTCATGTTTGGGGGCTTCAGGTCTTGTAAGTCTCTAGGTGGTAGCTCATTTGAAGTAAGGGTATCTGACAAAGAAACCCTAAACCTGATTAAAAAAAAATAGTTTGAGCAAGTTGACAGTATTTCTTTTTAAGGAGCACTTCATCACTATGCACTATTGATCAACTTTAAAAAAAAAAGTAGAACAAACCAAAATTATGACATGAAAATTGTATTGTTTTCTTATAGATAGTTCAATAAAAGTAAATAAAACCAAAATTATGGCATCAAAATGTTATTATTTCATAATGATGGTTCAATAAAAGTAAACCAAACCAAAATTATGGCATTGTTATTATATTAAACATTTTATTGTTATCGTAACAATGGTGAAATGAGATATCATGATAATTAAGCTTTTTCTTCACTTTTCTTAACATCCATGACTTTTGTTTTTTCTTCCAGCCTTTTTTTCTTTTTTGTAACCTTTACATGTCGATTAGACTGCAAATGTATAGCATATTCTTTATCGCCAATTATTAGCCTTTCACAAGTTTCACAATAATTGTTTGACTTACTGTCAATGGATTTCTTGTCTTTTGACGATGGTTGTACTGGGTCATACAGACAAGGAGTATCATTTAAAAAACTCTCTACAATATGTATAGCTTTATATTTGACCTCATCGTCCCAATCAGATAAGCATGTGGTATTCAATTCCCATATTGGTGGTACCTGGAAAAGAAAATATTGTAACACCATCTTGTGTTGCCGTGTAAAAAAATATTTACGCTACTCGTCGCTAGATAGAACTCTTACTCTGCATACTTTTAATTTAAGTTGCGCTACTTGTCACTAGGTGGCGTTATTCAACTAAAAGTTGAAATACGCAGGTTAGTTTAATGTACAAAAGATAGCAGCACAGAAACTTTCAATTTCAATTTTTAATCATTTTAATTGTATGCAAAATTAGGATGCTGGTGCTTTGTGGGTATTATAAATGGATTTTTTCGTTTAGTTCTATAGGATTTGTAGAATTACAATTAAGGAATTATGAATAAATAATAGGAAAACAAGAGAGTCGGAAGTAATTTTTTTGAAGCCATGTTTTTACAGGTACCTATCTAAAAATCTAGATTGATTTTCTAGTTCAAGAATGTGTAAAATTTCTTTTTATTTCAGTTTTTAACAAGCAATAGACAATCAATTTTTTAAACGAGTCGAGAACTGGGACCTTATTGGGAGCTGTCTCGAGTTATTCGGACTCTGGAATTCAAAAGAAAAATGAAGGCAAGTACATTCACGGGTTACTCGTTAAAATTTCTTAAGTCCGGTCATTTTTTCCCCTTTTAGTTACTATGACCGTTTTGATAGTTAATTCAGACTTCTATAAATTTTTGCCTCGTATTCCAAAGTCCGAGTGGCTCAAGTTGTTCACAATAAGTTCCTTGTACCTTTGGGTAGAGATCAGCCTTAAAATATGCTTACTTAACACGTTTTTTATTTCTAGTAACTATAAATAACAGATTTAAAAAAAAAAGTCAATTAAAAGTTTACAGATCAGCTATTTTCAGATCGTTTTCAGTGCAAGTTTTTATACAGTAGTTCGTTAAAATTTTCATTTCCCTATGGTAAAATTGACCATTGACACACATGAAAACTTGCGTACAAAACGTTTTAAAAATAGCCTATTTTTACTTAATTAACAATTATTTTAAAATTAGTTTTGTACTGAGTGCAAATCACATACTTGTAATGGTTGCGTTAGTAAAATCGTATCTTTACCTCTCTGTCAGGGTGTTCTAGAAACCGGCCTTTTATCATCTTGTTTTGGCGACGCGCGTACCGCCGGGTGGCCATCTTCATGTTCTCGATACTCTGCTGCAGGAGCCTCTTCGCCTCCTCAGTGATCTTCTGGTCCTCTGGCAGCATCATGTAATCGTGGAATTCTTTGAAACCCAAGGTTTGAAATATCCCTTTTGTGTAATCTGGCGATCTAAAATAATAATTGTGATAAGGTGATCTGTGTCCAAAGGGAACAGTGATTTAAATTACGGCACAATAACTCAGTTAAGTCCCTTCTCTTTTTGCGGGATTCATTTAATTTTAATTTTTTTTAGAGTCAATTAGAAATGTTTGTTTCGGCCTGGATTTTTTTATTTGGAATGCACCTTACGAACGGTGCGTGTTTTTGTATTACTCAGTGGTCAGGTCATTACCCTGTCATCTAACAAAAAAGAATTCAAAGCAACGATTTTCGTTGGCGGAGTATAAAAGAACAACGTAGCCAGCTTTTAGGCTGGAGGTGGCAGACCTAGGATCTTATTGGGAACAGTCTCAAACTATTCCGACTCTGGAATTCGAGAGCATAATGTATGCAAGTATATTCACATTTTTGTCCGCATAGTTCGAGATTCCGATAAGGTCCCTAATAGAAAATGTAAATTTTATATAGCGGTGTTGACCACCATGGTGACCGCGCTTAATATTGGGGTCGCATTGTCCCTTCTTGCGACCAAAGGCCGAAGAAACGAAACACAGATCCTCTATCTAGCAACGGACCCCATGCTACCTAGCGGGGGGGGGGTGTGTTTAAATGCAGAGCGGATACTGATGACGTCGGTCATCTTTATGTATCACTCCTTGTCAGAACAGTATCTGGCTGTCAGTGATCATTACTATTTGATGGCAAAAATGCCATTATAGGCACTTTGGGCAATCTTGAGTGGGGCAGCTGCCCTAACCTGGATGTTCCTGGCTTCAACACAAAAGGTAACTCTAAATAGCACGTTATCGATCAATGCGCATGATTCTACATGAAATTGTGCCAAGCAGCAAAAATAAAGTCCATCATATAATACTTGTTTATATTAATAATCCTTTTTTTTATATCCATACAAAACTGAAATATAGCAGCGTAACGTGTGTGGTCACTCAAAGATTACCATAGAAAGTATATCGTTATATGCCTTACTATAATTTATATTAACATGCGTGTGATGGACTTGAGGCAGGTAATCTGCTTTTGATGACATGGCGTAATAAACGGGAGAGTCGACTGTATAACTAATGTTTGAAGTGAAGCTGTCGCATGGGTATGTTTTAAATTTGCGAACTCCTTTTATCTTTGATATACTATTATCTTTATATCTATATATAATTCTACTGTACGTGTGTATGTCACTGTACTCCTCCTAAAATGCTGGACCAATTTAAATGAATATTTTTGTATGCGTTTGGGTGGCGCCCTGGATGGTTTAGATTCACAAATCAGCCCGGCAGATGGCGTTGCAGTCAGTATCATGCGGGACAACGTCTGCCCGGTCAGCTAGTAGTATATATAACAGTATATTGAAGTGATGGCGCGCTAGCACGACGATGTTACTTATATTATAACCCGTATCCAAACCTTTACAAAGTTCTACTCTAAACGTGGTAGGTTGGACTACACACCATCGTAAAGACGGTATTAAACGCGCAGAGCTAATTAATACTGAATAATTTTAAATCATTTCGATCATGCGCTTGCCCATACAGCTGCGCCCATGAAAATAACGAAATAGAACACAGTTTGCCATGATCATCGTAAGTAGGTAGGTTTTATTGTTAACTTTAAAAAATCAAATCAAAAAATAAAGATTATCTCATAACAGCAAATTGAGCCATAGAGCTTTTGATATACCTTTTCGACTGTCACATTTAATTCATTCACAAAATAAACAAAAAGATTACGAACGTAGCTATACCTATGTAAAATGTAAATTACGCAAGCAGGACGGATTGTAGGAACCTACGTTTAATTCCATTGTAAAAAAGCACTCTGCGATATAATCCGGCGGCGTATATCGCAAGACCATTTGAATAATGATCTTAGCATTTTGATCTATCGACCGTTGACCTAGTGGTCAGAAAAAGTTGATACATATTCAATGACGGAAATATAATGAGTTTCCCAGTCAATGCAGTGCTCGGACTCTGTGGAGGGTATTTGTATAACAATACGCATTGGTAATTATTTAACCATTACTCATTTATGGTTAAGTAAGTCATCTAAGGGTCGGTTCGGTACATAACATATGTTAAGATTAATAAGTTTATAGAACGAAAAGTTTACAAGTAAAAAGTTTTTAAATTATGCTAACATATATTTGGGGGCATCCATTAATTGAGTGAGGTATTTATTTTTGATTATTTGGACCCCCACCTTGGTGAGCTTTAGCTTTGGTGACAATGGTGACACGTGGTAGACTCTTACCCTATCCCTCACGTGTGATTAACCCAATGAATTTTAAGCAATTTATACAACATATTACTAACTATATAAGCATCAATGTACTGATACTAATAACAATGAATCAGGAATAGGAAAAACATTATACGTGGTTAGGGTGCACTATAATGAATTTATTAGTTTAGAATTTATAAGTTGGCTCCGTGGCTCAATGGGTAATGACCCTACTGCTGAATCGAGGGGCATGGGTTCGATTCCCGCACAAGATTGAAATATTTCAATGTATTTAGTATAGTGTATATACATATATGTATTTATGTCCGTTGTCTGGAATCCATAGCACAAACTTTGCCTAGCTTAGTCCAAAATATTTATTATTATTATATTATTATTCATATTGCGATACAACCTTCCCTAACTCAACATTCACTCCATGGGTATTCATGTCGCTCTTCTATCGTAATGATGGGACACATGACGAAATTGACGTGACATTTTCTATAACCCCTTAAGATACGATTTAGTGAGATTTTGCTTGACCCCTCCCCCGCATTTTTTATCTCATGTAATTAATGAATACCCCTTAGTAGTATGTTTGTTTGTTACTCCTGCGTCAAAACAACTAAACCTATTTTATTGAAATTTAGATGTAGATAGAAAATATCCTCAAAAGTTTCTGTAAGTTTAACTTTAATCTATTTCCTGTAGCTTCATTTAGTCAGCTACATAGATGTCAGCTAGCTACTGGATGTTTCGTCACTATAAGTATTACGTTCAAAATAAACAATAGCATGATACATGGAACCAAAGGAGTGACAGGAAGTTTTAAGTTAATGTAACTGGAATAAGTCGCGGATAAAATCCTTTAAGTAAGTAAGGTAAGTCTGTTCGTTTGATATCCCTTCACGTCACAATGAAGCATCCAATAATCCTGATTCTTGGCACGTGGATTGCGGACGGGGTGGCAAAGGACATGGAATACATGGGATTCAACCACGAGGCCACTATTCCTTCATGTCCAACCGAAATATAGATTTAGCTTCTAATTTAGACCTAGCTTCTTTATACATTACAAACAAAAGTAAGTAATAAAGAAGGCTTTTTTTTAATAATCATAAAAATATTTGTTTATAAGTGAATACAGGAAAGCGCTTTGTTAGACGCTGTTAAATAGATTTACATGTAAGAACTCTTCGACTTTTCCGAATTTTTCCCACTTTCACATATATAAACACATAGGTACACATAATGTAAAACAATGAAGTTTACTATCTCGCATCCGGGAAGAGACAAGATTATGTAATAGTTATTAAGAGAGGCACGACTCTTTCAAGCTGACCACAAACTTTGGTCCAAAAAACTTTATTACTCCATTGTGGCCGAACTTGAACTAAAATTAGATTAGCACATTTACATGCGTTCTTTTTGCCCATTTAGTCAAGTCAATCAATGTAATGGGTCACTTAGTAGTGAGGCTAATCGGACAACTTTAACCCCGTTACAGCTACTCGCTAGTACGTGCGCAACAAAATGTGTGTGGATTTTTACGACCTCATTTTTTGTTTATGTTAATTAATGGTTCATGTGGGTACTGTTTTTTGTTACAAATATCTACTTACATACGTATAAAAAGTTATTCGTATTTTTTTGTTTAAAATACTACTAAATTTGTTTAATTAGAACGTTCTTAATTGAAGAAGTTAATTTTGTTTACTTAATTTTTCTGTTTTTCACTTACAAGAACTACTACAGGGGATATAACTATTATTCTGTTCCCAATCTTTCATTTTACCCGTTAGGCTGGGTTGCACCAGCTAACTTTGTTGTTAACCAGTTTTCTATCGTCAGCTATTTTAAATGTTAACCAGCTAGTGTTTTGCTGAACTTTGACGGACCAGTTAGGTTTAAAAATAGCGCATTATGCAAATCTCCAATTTTTAACGTCAAACTTATTTGGTGGAACCCATCCTTGTCATCTAAAAGTTGGTAAATTATGACCTGGGACATATATGTATACCCTTCGTTCAGATACTTAGAAGCAGGTTGCGACGATAGACTCACCCCCTGTAACGCAGGATTAAAGTGGTTGGTGAAAAGTGTATGTCCCCCCACATTATCATGTGGGTGTGTTTCAAGTCGTTGATTATAATTTATTTTACACCCTGTACCTATGTACCTATATTATAACCACCGTAAATATTAGACTCCCTCGCAGCCTAGTTGGTAGTGTGGCCGACTGCTGTGCAGATGGTGTGGGTTCGATTCCCGCGCTGGACAAACATTTTTGTCATAATATCAACATTTGAGTTTGTCTTGAGTCTGGGAAAAAAAAAAAATATTTATGTATTTGTATTCGTTGTCTGGTACGCATAACACAAGCTTTGCTTACTTTGGGGCTGTACTGCGCTGTGTGCAATGTCCAAAAATATTTATTTATTATTATTTATTACTGTGGTAATTATATAGATATTAGTATACCTTCGCGCCTTCATGCGACTTCAACATTTTTTTGTGTTCAACTCATGAAAAATCGTTCTTAATAGCCCAAAGAAATTAAAATTACTTACTTCTATATGCCAAAGTATGGATACCTCCTACTTGACTTTTTAATTTATCAGCTGATTGTAAAGCTGCTTGTACCTTATACCTGAAGTCACACGGAGGTAACAACAAAGTGGCTCCACACCACAACCACTTTTATTAATTTAACCAAATAACGCGGGATGTCAACGTAGTATGGGCGAAAAGCCGACAAGAAATATTAATAAGTCGACTATTATTATTTGTATAAAAATTTGCTAATGTCAGTCCTCAGTTTTAATGAAATAAAATATAATTACTAAATAATAAATAACTTATAAAAATAAATTCTCTGTTAGTAAAAGCTAGAGATAACTTTTTGATGTTTTTCAATAGAGAAAATTAAATAACATAATGTTCTTGCTAATATCAGACCTTTTAATTATAATGTAGTAAGTATCTTTTTGTTTTTAGATTTAGTAGACTTGTTTTGCTTAGTTAATATTAAATTTTTCTATTGGCAAATTTACTCTTAAACGGCAATGCAAATTCTTTGCTTGTGGAAGTAACCTTGACAAAATCGTCTTTCGATCTGTACATAAATATACATATCTTAAATTTCACGCAAATAGTGTTGTGTTTTTTTAAAAATAAAACGCTTGGCTTACCCTTACGACGAAGAAGACTTCACGTAAATGCATTACATGAATCTGATTTTTCAACTGTCATAATTAAAATGTTAGAGTCGTTGACCATAAAAACCTCAGGCCTTTCTTTCAGCACCCTAATAGTCGATCGAATTGAAGGCAAAAAGTAGATAGAATATCGCAGTCTAACCGCTAGACATTCTGCTCACTCAACCGGTTCCGTGAGAACTAACCTGGACCTAACTGCTGATTCATCCGGTGCAATCAGTATTTAGTGGAAAAAAACTCAGTCTTAGATTGGTTTTGAATTGAAGTTATGACTGGACTAGCATAAACCAGATCGATCTAGTCATTGTAATGGGGAAATGGGCAGTAATTTCAGTCGGTAAAAATCGCTTAGATTCCATACATTGCTGCTTAACTATCGTTTCCCTTTTTTTTTTTAACACGGCCCCTGTTAAGGGCCCTATAGCAGGTAACTAGCGCCGCCATTAGATATTATTTAATTTCGCTTAGCACAAAGCACATTTAAAAAATGTACTACACAGAAGTCATAAAACTAGTCGTAAACTGTATTTAGATCCTTTTGTATTATTCCTGTAAAACATCTGTAAGCTTTATTTAGCTTTTCTGCTAAAAGTTTTGCCACTTTTGGCAAAAATATCAAGTACAACTCACAAATGTATTTTAGGAACATTACAAAACGTTTTTGATATGGCTTATAGCAGGTGTTACAATTTCTATGTTTTAAATTTTTCTAACAATATTTACACGAAGTGGAAATAAAATATATTTCATGGCGGCGCTAGTTAGCTGCTATATGCCTTAACGTAACAGCTGTTTCTACGGACCCCTTATTAGGTATTAACCCGTATTAGTTAATCCCTATCCTATTAAGTATTTGTCATTACTTTCAACTTGATACCTCTACGCGTGTTTGAGTAAAAGGGTCTTTTAAGACAGACGGACAAACTTTTTTTAATGTGTTTTAAGTACAAATTAACGAATTTCGGATTTTTCCTATATTTGTGATATAAGACCTTGATTCGTATGAAATTTCATGATTCTAGGACAACGGAAAGTACCCTATAGGTTTTGATTTATTAGCAAATGGCGTTAAAATTGCCGTATTTCGGCCGTATTTTTTTTATTGCGTTGACTTAGAAGCTTGATTTTTTTACAGGTTCAAGGGACCGAAGACCTAAGTATTTGATATTTATATTCAACTTGATACCTTCACGCGTTCCTGAGAAAAAAAGGCTTGACAGACGGACAACAAAGTGATCTTATAAGGGTTCCCTATTTCCTTTTAAGGTACGGAACCCTTAAAAGTAGCCTTTTCCCTTCTCCGTCTCTTCAACTACAAGTATCTCTGTGCCCAGGTCAATCAGATGTTCTGTTGCGACTTGAAGCTAGGTCAAGCAAACAAATAAAATACTTTTCTATTTTTTTTTTTCTATTTATTATTTTGTATATTTATTTATTTATATTAGTATGGATTTACATAGCCTACAGCTAGCATAATTTATGTGTGCCTGAATATATTTTAAATATAAGAAAATGTGTAAAGGCGTGCGTGGGTTAAGCAAAGAAGCAATGTACATCGAAACCAGTCTTGGATTCATATAACTTAAACAGATAAAAATCGCCCAAGTGCGAGTTGGACTCGCGCACGAAGGGTTCCGTACCCATTATCTATAGAAACGGCAAAAAAAGTCACGTTTGTTGTATGTGGGCCCCCTTAAATATTTGTTTTATTTTAATTTAATTATTTATTTTGAAAGTGAATATATAACTAAATATATGTGAATATTTCAAGCGTGTACCTGTTGCCGTTATCAATATCAGCTAAAACAAGCAAAAAAATCACGTTTGTTGTATGGGAGCCCCCTTAAATATTTATTTTATTCTGTTTTTAGTATTTGTTGTTATGGCGGCAACAGAAATACATCTTCTGTAAAAATTTCAACTGTCTAACTATCACGGTTTATGAGACACAGCCTGGTGACAGACGGACAGACATACCGACAGACAGCGGAGTCTTAGTAATAGGGTCCCGTTTTTACCTTTTAGGTACGGAACCCTAAAAAAGGGCTGTTTCCACGTAAAGTAAATATAGATTGGCAAAGGAATGGAATTCGTATAAAATTCTATTTGGCAGTTGAGAAAAAAGATTATCTATCTGCTTATAGGAGGATTTTACCCAAGGTGGTTTCACAATTAGAGTAAACGAACAGAGTTCAGATTTTTGGACTCGCAATTATCTATATTTTTTTTTATAAATTAAACATTATTTGAGTATCTAATGACTAATCTACCTACCTAATAAAAACACGTTTGTTATTTATACCCACAGTTTTTGTCACTATGTCACATAAAATAGAACTTGTGTCCCTGTAAACAAAGCCCGGTTCATATGACAAAATCAACTTGCCCGAGTAACCACTTGTTTAGATTAGGCCCATATTAGGCCTCCTATTTCAGACCCGATTTTTAACAACTTTTTCTTCTTAAAAAGATGATGTAGGCAAGTAAGAAAAAAACGTCTATCACATAAATTCAGTAAGATTGAGTCTTACAACTTGTAGCAACATTTTGGTGGAACTCTTATTTCCTGCATATCAGAGTACGCATAAGCTTCAGTCTTTTCAAAATCGTTTTAAATTCGTTTAGACCACTGCAGGTTTCTTAAATTAGATAGAGAAAAATGGTAGCGAGAATATGAGTGCCTAGTTACGTAAACAAAACGTATTAGCGTCACGTCGTTCAGAGGTTGCCAAGCGAGGCCTCAAATGCGTTACACCACACACCCAAAGCGCGGCTGTCAATGAATTACTAGCATAAACTTACTCAGATGTCAGCAACCTGTGTTTTTGCTGCTTTTTTTATTTTTGTGAGTTTAACGATTCGTAACTACGAGGTACGTATGGGTCACTCTATTAGAGGCTCTCAGACATATTACGTCGACGCGTTGGGGCCTCATTTTGACGTGACTGAGTCTTAATCAGAAGACTGAAGACATGAGGAGTAATGACCAATGACCTCACATATAGGTTGGTTATGTTATTGGATGATACTATATAATTATGTAAGTAGGAATATTATTTTCCGACTAGATTAATTTTATTTTTTATAATTTCTTTTATATGTCAAGCATGGTCTATGTTTCATGCCAGAAAATGTCATATATAGCACTTTTGAATCGTCGATTTAACTATTTTTGTATCAAAGATTAATTAGACTTTAGTAAAGTCACTTTACTTTACAACCGTTTCAGAAAAACTTTGCTAACTGCCATGCAATGTTATTTTTAATTCTGCTGACCGTTTAAATCACACGGAACCTGTCATTGAAATATTTAAATGTTTCCAATTTACCGTCAGTGGTTAATTGGGAATCGTATTCTTCCAGTTGACCACCAGTGGTGAAGTGAATTGTATTGTCCCAATTGACCACAGAAAGTGAAATTTGGTGGTGAGATGGTCATGAGGGAGTGACTATTCTTTATCCTATTACAGAACGCACCCATAATACTGCACTGATTATGGTTGATGGGGCGAGAGAAAACCTACGTTAACCCTTTTTTATCTGAATAATGAACAAAAATGTCTGTGCGTTCGCAGTGAATATAAATTTCATACTAGGTGTGTTCCCAATAACCTTATTAGATGGATACCTATTACAGTTAAAACGATACATACCTAAGAAATACAGTTCCTTGATACCCTTTAGGTACGGACCCTTAAAGTACAAAATTTCTAACTTTATTTCTTTTTAAACGAAGCTGTTGTAACCATAAGTTAAAAACCAGTAATCAAGACGAGAAACTTATTAAAAAACACAGTTAACGGGAATCTTTGGCGGCGTCTACTTCCGGATAAAATTTCAGCTTATAATGTGTCAAAGAAAAACCGCAGGGTGCTGATATTTTGTCAACAATGTGTGTGTCAAGCACCTAGGTCGTAGGATAAATACTAATGGGAACATCGCGCTATTGTACATTTAATAAATAGCACATTATTGTCAGGGTTTTGGAAGCGGCATGGATTTACGTTAGAATACTCACAATGTCGACTCATTTGGAGAAAAAGCAACAGTCAACCAAAAATAAATAAAAATAATTCTACATATTATATTATGTAATTGTATCCGTTGTCTGGTATCCATAGTACAAGCTTTGATTAGTTTGGGAACAGATGTTACTGTGTGTAATGTCCAAAAAAAATATTCTTACTTGTGTAATTTTTCTCAAACCTGATAAAATTGACTACGACTTCAGAAACTGTTCAATCATCACTTACCTACGCACTTACTTAATGTTTGTTTTGATGCTTACTAAAGTTCAGAATGCGAGTGAAGCCATTTCTATACTTATAGTAGCAACTGTAAGTAATTGGTCAATGAAGCCTTAGTAACAAGTACTAAGTAATAGCTAAGTATGCTAGACATAATAATCACTAAGCGAGTGGGCGCCGGAACAAGACTACTAACGAGGACAACCGCAAATCGTTCGCTGACATTCTACAAATCTAGATTTGTCCTTTTGCTAGCCAGCCCTAGCTGAGTCAACCAATTTGATTCCCTGATCACTTATTTCAATTAAATCTGTAAAGTAACGAAGATATTATTATGAGAGGTCATGTTCTACTTTAAATGCTATATACATTTAGTCACTGTCATTACATGAAACGAGGCCAAAAAGCTAATGCTCGGAGTTCTTTGTTTTTTTTGACGTGACAACGTCTTATAAATTGGTTTGCCGGGTGACACTTCAAGAAACTGCGTTACGCTCCGCTCACGTTATGCGCTCACAATGAGAGCGAGTGAGAGGCACGCGGCATGGTTAGCCCGCCTAAGAGCGAGAGAGACAGACATAAAAAGTGAAAGGCACAAGTTGTCACGATTCCGGACGGTTGTCCGACACTAATTTTTTTTATACCATTAAGGTGGCAAACAAGCTTAAGGTCCGCCTGATGAAAAGCAGTTATCGCAGCCTATGGTCGTTTGTGTGCAACACCTGGGGCATCACTTACTTGCTGAGGAAATACCACATAATTTTTATATTGTGGTAATACGTAGAAGAACTAGAGTAACCGACATAGCTCAAAGCATCAATACATTGAAGGGGCAACGGGCACGCCACTTAGCTCGTAGAACCGGTGAATGATGGGGAAGAAAGGTAGAGTGGAGACGACGAAAAAGAAAGCAGAGTGTCGAACGGCACTGAGTAGGTGGTCTGACAACCTGGTTGGGACCCCGAGAAGTCGCTGGCTAGATACCGACGGCTCAGACCCGTTAATTTTGGAAATTTATGGAGTCGACCATAGGTACATAAATACTTTTGAACTTCACGCTCGAACCTTCGCTACGTTCGCGCACCTAAACATCTCGTAATAACGCGAGCAAAAACAATAAATTTCATACTCGAACTATAGGCGCCTTTCCTAAACACGTAGTAAGAAATTTGTCGTTTTTATCCTTTATGTAACAATCTATTATTTAAGCGGTATATTATTTATATCATTATATATTATACCAAATTGTGGCGGTTCGCACGCCTTAGTATAAATTCTGGTCTCTCAACCGAATCGCTGTGACATACCTACGCACATACGCCAAGAAAAATACCAGAGAAGCAATCGATCTCTGCAACAGTAAATGAAACCATGGGCTATCCGAAATTAAAAAAATATCTGAAACCGTAACCGCATCCGATAAAAATATATTGAATAATTTCAAATAGAGATGACAGTCTTTACCGTCTTTTGAGTTTTGCAGCTTGCATATCGACCGATATATATCTTGATATATTACTTTTATATCTATACCGATAGTAGGAAGGTGTTTACTACTTTGAAACAGGATCATGTTGTGATATAGACCAGGCGCTAAAGGTACTTGAGCATGTATAATATAAGGACCGCATTTCGTCAATTGATAGTAAACAAGTGCAAAATCGCTTGTAGATTAATAATCTGAATGTTGCCAGGAACCCTATTAGTCCAATTTTTTTTTAAACCTTTAGTTACATTTAGGGTTGCGTTCGTCAGAGGACTTATCATTTCACAAAAAAATATCAGAAAAAATAGATATATACCTCGAAATGCCATAGTAAGGCGGGCTGCACCCTAACTCCCTGATGAGAAGCAGTATCAGCAACCCCGAAAACCCCGGAAGCAAAGTTTCTGCCGGATCGGTGAACAAATATTTTCGACCGTCATTTTGAATCTGCCATCTTGAATTTTTTCCACCAGTTGCTCTTTGGTACCCTTGACAACATTTGTTTGAGCACCTCCCTCCTATAGCAAATAGTTTTCGAGATATCCTTCGTTGAATGTTTGTATGGCGGCAATGTTGTTTTCCGCCATTTTGATTTTTTTCCACCGGCGATCGAATTTGACCAGGGTGTAGGTTCACATCGATGAAAAAGTGTGCTTCGAAACGCCATAGTTTAGGCGGGCTGCACACTGACTCCATGATGAGGAGAAGTTTTCGTAGTTCTAGAAGTTTTCCCATACTCACTGGCCTATTTCGATCAAACCCCCGATACATCACTTTCACCCCCGAGGACTCCTTCTGGGAGGTATATGGATATCAAATGGTTTTACGCTTATAACTTTTTTATTTATGATTCTACGACTAAAAGTTACGAACAAAAGTTGTAGATAATTTCATTTGCAACAAAAAATGTTCAATAATTTTTTTGTGAGTTTGGCAGATAAACCATAAAACCATTTAAACCTCTTGTTCCAAGATGACGGCCGTGGGACAAAGGTTGCAACCCCACAAACTTGGATTTAAAATATAAAATTGCGTCCTTTGACAAACGCACGCTAAGCCCTTAAAAATGTAAAATTTCAATGGACTACTTCTCGCCTTGTGCCGCAAGGTAATTGATTGAGCACATAGTTTTTATAAATTAACGGCAATAATTACATGACAAATGAAATAACAATAATATTTAGTAAAAAAATCCCAAATTGTTGATAAAAAAATAATGTATTTAAAAAAAAACAGCAAATAAAAAGATACACATATGTGAAAGAAATAAAAATCCTTATTGAAATTTTTGGATCTGGATCCCCAATAACGAAAAAGTGAATGTTGCTGTAGCAGCTAAGCTGGTCTATTCCCCCGTCCCATCATACGCCCCGGCCTAAGTGTTAGAGCACATTGTGTTTTGTTTGTTGCGTTAGTAGGGTGTCTCTCCTCCCGACACTAGAACCGTGACGGACTGGGATAAATTTGGGCAATTGCTCGAAAATCCCAGCTCGCCACATCTAGACCGCATTCCCAACGTAATCTCTTCCGCGAACGATCTAAACGTAGCTATCGACTCTCTCACTAGCCACCTGACCGCCACCGTTGGCGAGTGCTCACGACAGGTGCCGGTTGGTGATTATCACCACCTAATCCTGCCTCAGCACATCAGGTCGCTAATGACTGAGCGTAGCGCTCGCGATCGCGCTCCCACTACCGAAAATAAAGCTCGCTTCAACGACTTACACCGCCGTGTAAGAACCGCTGTAGCTGAGCTCCGCGCCCAACGTTTCGGTGATCTTATGGAGAACATTTCTCCTTCTCACCAAGCTTATTGGCACTTAGCCAGAGCTCTAAAATCCGAAACCGCAAACTCTCTCCCTCCGTTAACTCGTCCCAACAACGTTCCCGCGTTCAATGACGACGAAAAAGCGGATTGCCTAGCGTCTAGCCTCCAAGCCCAATGTGCCTTAAGCACACAGCCCTTCGATCCCGAACACGTGCGCGAGGTAGACGGCGAAGTGGAGCGCAGAACTTCTCTGCCTCCACAAGACCCCCTGCCCCCTGTCACTGTCGACGAAGTCGTACAGGTCATCAAAGACCTACGCCCCCGTAAAGCCCCCGGTGCTGACGGTATCTCTAACGATATCCTAAAGCGCCTCACTCTTCCCCTTATCTGCCTCCTAGTAGCGATCTTTAACGCTGCTATGGAACATTGCATCTTTCCTTCTCAATGGAAAGATGCAATTGTTATAGGCATCCATAAGCCAGGTAAAGCTCGTACCGAGCCGTCCTCCTATCGCCCCATAAGTTTACTAAAGGCCCTTGGTAAACTCTATGAACGCCTCCTTCTCGCCCGCCTACGGAACGCTATAGCCTCCAGAGGCATTTTAATAGACGAGCAGTTCGGCTTCCGTGCCAAACACTCATGCGTCCATCAAGTCCTCCGCATAACGGAACATATTCTTACTGGCTTTCAACCAGCGTTAGGTAAGACCCGTCACACGGGCGCTGTCTTCTTCGATGTAGCGAAAGCTTTCGACAAAGTCTGGCACAACGGTTTAATTTTTAAACTGTACAACTTTCAGTTGCCAGATCGTCTCGTGCTCATCATACGAGACTATTTGTCGAATCGTAGCTTTCGCTACAAAGTCGAAGGCACTCTCTCTTCCCCCCGTCCCATAGAAGCAGGAGTCCCACAAGGGTCCGTGCTCGCCCCCATCTTGTACCTTCTGTACACTAACGATATCCCTAAAACGATAGGTACTGCAGCGTGCGGGGGCGTAAATATGCTGCTTCTACCTATTTCTATTTAGGTATCGGGATTTCTGCTAACAAAAAGACAACATCGGGAGTTCTTTTCTATATTCAGATGTTCTTTTCTATCGCCACAAGAGTATACAACATTTAGGTTCATCTACTACCTAGGAGAATTATTATACAATATTAAACTTATCTGCAGTACATCTTCTTCTATTAGGCCATCCTTCAATAGGCCTCGGATCGTCGTGTCGATACATTGGATAAAATATATATTAGGACCTTAAATCGCGATGGTGGCGATGCTTGGAATATTTTGGATACTGGAGTATCTTACTTTAAGTCCACTGGCATTATAAAGCCATTCTATCCATTCTAGGGCTCCCTGGTAAAGACAGGAATCGACCCTCCAAATTTATATAGACTTGTCCGATCTATATTTTTCACTGGAATGTCAATTAATAACAAAATAATGACAAGCTCGAAATACCGATTGTTTTTATGAAACTACTACGAAGTATTTGCTGCGTGAAAAACGTTCGCTAGCCTATTTACTTCCTTTACACTCAACAAGAGGTCGTAACCTCTACATATTTCCCACCGATCGGCCAGAAAATTATAGCAACTCGTTGCGTATAATTTTCTATTCGCTACCTATAAACTACCCATCGAAATCATAAATGGCGGGAAATCTACATTACCCTACTGATTTTAACCTAAAACCGGGACACTTCGTCACGCGATGCCAAACCATATGCAAATGGTAAATTAACTAAATCAGAATCCATTTAGGATTTTTAGTTGATTTTCCTCCGGATAAACCACGGTAAGGATCCAAAGACATGGCACTATCGACCTCCTTATCGAACACTAACTTGTTAAAATGTTGGGCAACTCCCTTCAAATTAATTCATTAATAACGCCATCACAAAACAGTTTTACATTTTTGACTTTTGAAGTCAAACTTCAAAAATATTATACACTATAATACCCTATCAACCTACGTTAATTACATTATCATCGATTTAATATAACAAAACAAAAGCTAATCACAATTGTTCCTATACCTGACTTTACTTTAAACATCTTTTAGTTTTTCTCATAAAACAAAATCTCTCGTCCTCCTAACTTCCATTTACATTTATCACTTTTAATACAAGTTAAAAACTGTAATGCAGCTCAATAAATCATTCGCATCAAACAGTGTTCATTTGATTCTAAATTCAATTCGCGTTTTATAAAACCTACCCGTATTGACCTACAATTGATCCCTAAATCAGCATCTCCTTTTCTGATTATCTCTGAATAGGAAGGCACACAAAAAAATTAATAATCAATCTATAAATACAATGGTCCTTCATACTCGCTTATACTTTTTCATCAATAATTCAAAATTAAAAACAATATTAAGATACTTATCTTAACTAGATTTGGTGGCGCATCACCCTGCATTAAGTGCTATACCTACCTAACTTACTTTAACATGTTGCAATAACACAAAAACTCCTACTTTCGGCTTGCCTTAGCCTTTATAAACCTCGTACCTCATATTTATTCCATTTCTAATAAACTAATAAACAACTTTACTAATTACCTATAACTCCTTAACAATTAATAAATTCATCAACTATGAGAATATTTAGTTTACACCAAATACCTACCACACATCCTAAGAATCTCATAAACTTTCATTACCTGAAATATAATTAAACAAAGTTTCTTTTCCTTTAAGAAATTCAATGTATATCCTATCGCGCATATTTTCAAATTGTAAAATCTTTACTTTACATTTAATACCTTCATAAAAAAATGAAGAAAATAACATCATTTACATATTCCATTCCATTTACCACTTTTCTTTTCCCTTGTTCACTAATAATAAAATTCATTAACCACAATGACAATAAAAGATGGAGTCATTTCCTTTAATTATCCTAACTTATTAATACAATATATTATTAACAACCATTACCTTCATATCCTTTTTCATTAAAGTCATATGTCATGTTCGCATTAAAAAAAACAACGAACATCGCGTAAATTACTTCCAATGAATTCTCATTCCTACTCATACTTAACCCTAATACCTAATACTAATCATATAATCTCGAAGCTTAACCCTGTTTCATTTTCGATTCGAAAACGAATAAAAAAAATTTTTTTTCTCAAGATTCACCCTTGACATATTATATTTTTTTTTTCAAGTTTCACACTTAACTACCTGGATAGGAATTGCTATCCTACCTTAAAAAAAAATACTATACACCTACGGCTCACACTTGGCCCTAATCCTACTTGGATCCTATTTGGATTATACCTAATGACTTGGATCACCCTTGACCTAAATCTCACTCGACCATAATTACTAATCCAATACCATTGGTCCGAATCACGCTTGACACAGACCACCCTTGACCTAAACAACTTTCAACCATATATCTCATTATAATACCTTTAAAATATCAATGGTTCGCACTTGGCTCTAACCTATTATACACATCAATCTATCGTTAAATTATTTACCTACGGATCCCTACACATTATACCTATTCACCCTTGACAATATTTTATATCATTATATATTTATAAGATGCAAAAACCTATATACAGAACCCTATATCTCCTCAAATTAATTCACTCTTTACCTTTTTATTTATTTATTTAATTTTATTATAAAAATCTACCTACGGAACCTTACTTAAATAAACTAAAACTCCTCTTGACTTCATCTAACCCTTTTCCTAGTGGAAACTATCCATACTTAACTTATTAATCTTAAGGAACCCTATCTTAAGATATCCTATCTTTTAATATAATAATTAAATTCAATAAAATGAATCACCTTACGGAACCCTACTACTGACTAACATCAATCTGTCTTAGCCCTATCTATTGACAAATATAACCTTGTCCTCTGAATTCGCTCGTCCTATACTAACTACTGTCATCCTAAACACATCTCACAATAAGATATTCCCTACGGAACCTTATCTAACTTCAAACTTCTCTATGCTTGACCTATTTTCATATGAAGACTTTGTATTTTCTAACAAAATCTCATATATTAAACCCTACTGAACTTTTCAACAAAATAACCTACACCTATTAAAATTCCTATCATTCTCTACTAAATCCTACTAGTATGACTACTTCCTACAACTATGAACTTACCGAACCCTCGTTTCCTATGAACTCTTTTTATACCTCAATCTATGCTCCTACAATATTTACTAACCTCCAGCGTGTACTTAGTACAAGGTTCAAGTTTCACATGACTTGGTGACCTTCTCTTCCTGCTTTACTCATTTCTATGACCCACTTTACGGCTAGGCTACAGCCTTCTTCTATCCTATTTCGTTTACATTAACTTCTATCCGTATATATGTCGCACAACCACAACCATAATAATACAACCGAAATGAAAATACCCTATTATCGCGATGGTGGCGATGCTTGGAATATTTTGGATACTGGAGTATCTTACTTTAAGTCCACTGGCATTATAAAGCCATTCTATCCATTCTAGGGCTCCCTGGTAAAGACAGGAATCGACCCTCCAAATTTATATAGACTTGTCCGATCTATATTTTTCACTGGAATGTCAATTAATAACAAAATAATGACAAGCTCGATCCGATTGTTTTTATTTAAAAACGCACTGACACCATCTATTATGTTTTTATATAACTACTACGAAGTATTTGCTGCGTGAAAAACGTTCGCTAGCCTATTTACTTCCTTTACACTCAATAAGAGGTAGTAACCTCTACAGTACCAATCTAGCCCTCTTTGCGGACGATACCGCTATCTATACCACAGATAGGCAAGTGAGTCGAATCACTGAGAGACTCCAACCCGCTATCACCGCCCTAGGCGAGTGGTTTCGGAAATGGAGAATCGAGGTGAATCCCGACAAAAGCTCTGCCGTCCTTTTTACCTTAGGCCGCCCTCCGCGGCCTACTCCCCTTTCTCTTTTCGGTCGTGCCATTCCCTGGCAAAATAAGACCAAATATCTCGGTGTGACCATGGATAGTCGTTTGAACTTCCAAGCTCACACCAAAATAGTCAGAGACCGAGCCGCTTTTGTCGTCGGTCGTCTCTATCCCATGATAGGCAAGTATAGTAAGATGTCGCTTAGAAATAAGCTAAATCTTTACACAACTTGTATCCGCCCCATACTAGCTTATGCTAGCGTAGTCTTTGCGCTGTCCAAGCGCAATCTCCACAAACTCCAGACCCTCCAAAACCGCTTTCTCAGAGCGGCCTCTGGAGCCTCTTGGTACGTTCGCAATGCGGACCTACACAGAGACTTCTAACTTCCCACGATTTCCCAATACTTTAAAGACTTGGCAGTCCGCTTTTTCGAGCGTACGCAAAATCACCCGAATCGATTAATTTTGCAATCCACAACGTATCGTCCCCCCGATCGACCCGGTCGCGGTCGTACAACTATTGTTAGGCGGCCTCGGCACGTACTAACGTCCCCAGATGACGATCTCGCTGTCCGGATAGCGGGTTCGTCGGCGCCCACAAGGATACACTAGGTATCAAAGAGTGCGGGGGCGCTTCTCGCCCCCACTCAATCGCAATCGTACCCGCGTAACGGGGAACTCCCCTCCTGGCGGTGACTCACCTTCGGGTTCGAGACTCACGCCGGTCGAAGGGACGCCCCCGAGAGCGACAACCCAAGCCGAGGCTTCCCCCGCGGGGAGCCCTTGAGCGTTGGGCGCTATATGGGCTGAGGCTCCATCAGAGTCTCGCCCCAAAAGTCCGGTGAAGCAGTAATGGCTGCAACAGCCAACTGCATAGTCAGCTCATAAAAAAAAAAAATAGTAGGGTGAAATTGTTTTTTTTAAATACGTGAGAAATGTTACTAGAACAACTGATAAGTGTGAAGTGTTGTGGAATGAGCTCCCTGCCAAGGTTTTCTCTACTGTACGGGGTTCTTCAAGGAAGAGGTTATTCGATTTTTGAACGGTCGGAAACGCGCGAGTGATGCCCCAGGTGTTGCAAGCTTGTTTGCCACCTTAGCGGTATATAAAAAACAATGCTGCTGGCGACATTCACTATTTCGATTCCCAGATATAAAAATCTAAGTAAAATATAAGTCAATAAGTATTTTTTTTACGTATGTATTTTTATATTTGCTGTTTAATTTTAGTAAACAATTTTTTTAATAACATTTTTTGATTTTTTTACTAACTATTGACATGTAATTATTGCCTTTATTTAATAAAAAAAAATATTTTCACTAAAATAATCATTAATATAGCTCCTTAGCATGTGCTCAATCAATTACCTTGCGGCACAAGGCGAGAGAATAAAAAAATAAATTGGACCAACAGGGTTCCTGGCAACATTCAGATGACATAAAGATTCAGATTAATCTGCAAGCTTTTTTGTACCTGTTTACTATCAATTGCCAAAATGCGGTTCTCATATTTTGCATGCTCAAGTCTATCCAGCTCTCGGTCTAATAAGTTTTCTCCGGCCACAGCGTCTCCCGCGCCGCCGCCGCTATGCTAGCATTGTATTTCGATACATTTCATGCATTTTCATATGTTTCCGTCATTAGTTTACCTTCTTGCGGAGTGTTTGAGTATGTAATGTAAATAAAACATTTATTAAATGCGACCTAAATGAAATTTAACAACATGTTTCGAAATACAAGCTGTGACACCTATAGGCGTAAAATTGAGCGACAAATTGACTGAATTAATATTTATTAGGCTTTCCCCACAACTCTGACTGGAGTGCGAGGACACACCTGTCTTAATATTTATAGTAAATTGAATTTACCTTTCTTGAAACCATTTTTACACGTTTCTGTAATGAAACAGTGACAACTCAGTAACAACACCTTGGACGATGAATCAGTTAGTTCAGCTGGTTTAGAAATTTAGCGGCCTATAAGTTTTAAGGGTTCCGTATCGCTAAAAAAAACCGGATTAAACACCATGTTGGTTGACGTTGACCCCCACGCGCACATATTCCAGAAAGTCATATTTATTTCTAAATATAAGTAGGAGTCTTTTGACCTACCTAGTAACTGTGAGTCAATACAGGTTTTTTTTTTAATCTAAAACGTTTTATATTTACTGCCGAACAGTTTGGTTTTCGAGCACTCGGCCCTCAATCAAGTGCACTACATGACAGTGCACATCTCCAGTTCATAGACCTCAATAGATCCCCTAAGTCATTCAGGAAGTCCACTGCAGTCGTACTGTATTATATAGTATTATTAGTGAAAAGTATTTATAATATATATATAATATATATTTAGTAATAAATACCTATTTATTTTTAAACTGAGAACCTTTTTTTTCCCTTCCGTTATGGTATGTTTCTTGTTTTTTTAGTATACACTAGTAAATATATTGCTTTTTGTTAAAATGTATCAGTCTTTGGTACCGAACCATTACCCATCTTTAATGAGGTAAGAATACTAGGGATACTCGTGTTTTTCTTCGCGTATAATTTGACATATGGCAAGATATTTTAAATTTTTTCACAAGAACGATTTAACCTTTGTCTCGTGGAATATGAAATATGTTTTTTGTCTCGTTTTTGTTGCAACCCTTTAAAATGTATTCCTTCCATTTCTTTTCTTGGAGCCATCCTTACCAGCCTCATATGTCTTCTCTGTTGGGGCATGGCCTATATACCCTCACCTTGGGCCACAGTTTATTTAAGCCAGTGGTGTAAATAAACAATGTAAGTATTTAAGAAATTAAGACAAGGACTCGTTGGATCATGTCGGGCTCGAAACCCCGTATCTCAGAACTCGAGGCAGACGCCGAAACCACTAGGCCACCCCCTACTATTTCCAGAGCCATAACAATAATGAAAAATTCTTACGCCGGAGGTTAATTATCGCTGTTACAATTTTCAGGGATATTGTCGATGCACCCAAATTTTAAACGAGTATCTAATAGTAAATGGACTTTGTAACTTTACAGAAAAAAAAAAATTAGTTTTGAAGTTAAACAGTTTTGCATTAATTAAAAATACTTTTATAATTCTCATTAAGTACGGAACCCTCGATGCGCAAGTTTGACTCGCACTTAATCTTTTTTTATTATTTATACATATATGAGAGGCGTCTTATTTCCACGTCTATTTTAGCCCAATAATATTGTTTTACACATAAGTGTCATTGGAGTATAGAGTAGCAGGGGGTTGTGGTCGCAGCTCGCTACCGGGCCACGCACATTCATGGCGAAGGAATCGCTCATCTTGATGCTTGTTAAAAATCTAATACCTGTAAACGAGCAATTCTTGTATATATGTATATTTATAATCTGAATCTCGGAAACGGCTCCATCGATTTTCATGAAATTTAGCATGTAGAGGTTTTCGGGGTCGATAAATTGATTCCTGACATCTATTGGCGAGTAGTAATAAGCAACACTAAAGCTATTTGACAATAGGTGGCGTTATTAAGCAACGCTTAAGCTACTTGACAATAGATGGCGCTGTTTACAACAAACCGAGCATTTGCTCGGTCCTCCAGGTACTTAATCCTTCAATCAGCATTTATGATGGTTAGTTTAAGTGCGTCGACAAAATGATTAGTTGATAATATTTGTTTTAGATGGGTTCTTTTTTCAAATTCAAACAATTTATTTAATTATTTTTTAACTAAGCAGGGTTGACAGGGTAATAACCTGAAAATAAGCTAAGCAGGTAATATAAAGGGGATGTTTTACCTATCATCATCATCAATCATATCAGCTTATATTGTTCCACTGCTGAACATAAGCCTCCTCTATGGCGCGCCATTTCTTCCGGTTTTCTGCCTTCCGTATCCAGCCACCTTTTTAAGGTCGTCGGTCCACCGGGCTGGAGGGCGTCCCACGCTTCGCCTTCCCATACGCGGTCTCCACTCTAGGACTCTCCGACAGACGTGGCCAGCCCACTGCCACTTCAGCTTGCTAATTCTTCGAGCTATGTCGGTAACTTTGGTTCTCTTCCGAATGTCCTTATTTCGGATTCGATCCCTTAGAGACACTATGAGCATAGCTCGCTCCATTGCGCGCTGTGCGACCTTGAACTTGTGCTTATCCTTGAACTTGAACCAGCCCTGTGCACGTTTCGGCGGCGTAAGTCATGACTGGTAGGACGCGCTGGTCAAAGCTTTCGTCTTAAGACTTCGCGGTGTAGACGACGTGAGGACTTCACGAAGTTTACCAAATGCTGCCCACCCCAGCTGGATCCTCCTGTCGGCTTCCTTCTCAAAATTGTTCCGGCCCAGTTGGATTTTTTGTCCAAGGTACACATAATCCTGGACAACTTCGAGTAAGGTACCCGCGACGTATACTGGCATTGGCACGACGTGTTGATTGAACATGACTTTTGTCTTATCCAAATTCATGCCAGGGCCCTCTCGTCGAGAGGATTCATCTAGGGAGTGCAAAATTTCGCTCAGTTCTTCCAATCATTCTGCCATAATAACGATGTCGTCGGCAAACCTTAGGTGTGCGATGTATTCGCCGTTTGTATACCACTAAGGTGGCAAACAAGCTTACGGCCCGCCTGATGGTAAGCGGTCACCGTAGCCTATGGACGCTTGCAACACCAGGGGTATCACTTGCGCGTTGCCGACCCTTCAGAAATCTAATAACTTCTTTCTTGAAGAACTCCATACTGTAGTCCTTGCAGAAAACCTTGGCAGGGAGCTCATTCCACAACTTAAGCGTTCGCGGGAGGAAGTTTCTCTGAAACCGCACTGTACGCGACCATTTAGGTTCTAAAGTGTGAAAATGAATTCCCTGCCGATGGCGAGCGGTGCGATGGTAGAAAGTAGCCGTGGGCATCATTTCGAACAATTCCTCAGAACACAACCCATTGTACAAGCGGTAGAACACACACAGTGAGGCAAAGTCTCTCCTCAGACTTAAGGGCTCGATACCGCAAGTGAGTTTGGAATCGTCGACAATTCTCACAGCCCGTCGTTGAACCGAGTCAAAAGGGCCAAGCTGGTATCCGGGTGCACCTGCCCAGAGATGGCAGCAGTACTCCATATGGGGCCGAACTTGCGACTTGTAAAGTAACAACCTTTGCCCCGACGTTAAGTACTGCTTCGCTCTGTTGAGTACACCAAGTTTTTTGGACGCCAGCTTCACCTTATCTTGTAAATGATCTCGGAACTGAACGTCGCTGGAGATGTCGACACCAAGGATCCCAATGCTCTTGGAGATGGAGAGGGGAGTGTTCTGGAATTGTGGGACCACAGTGAATGGAGTTTTCTTAGCGGTGAACGTGCACACTTGTGTCTTTGTAGGGTTGAATCGGACCAAGTTTACCCGTCCCCAGTCAGAGACCTGGGACAGTGTGGTCTCGATTTGAGACATAAGTTCTCCGCGGTTTTCCTCCACAACGGAACGGGGGATGTTTGCACGACCCGTGTAAAAAGCGTCTCCAGTACTGTCATCTGCATAGCAATGTATGTTGTTGATGTCCAACATGTCATTGATATGCAGTTGAAACAGCGTAGGAGACAGCACAGAGCCTTGCGGGACACCAGCATTAATGTCCATGCTATCAGAGCAACTACCGTCAACTACGGTTCGTATGCGTCTGCCGGACAAAAAGCTAGCCAGCCATTTGCACAAACCCTCGGGCACTCCGTAAGATGGCAACTTCGATAGAAGACCGCGGTGCCAGACCCGATCGAACGCCTTCGCTATGTCCAGGCTACATGCCAATGCCTCCCCCTGACTCTCAATGGCTAGTGCCCATCGGTGTATGAGATACACTAGAAGGTCACCAGTCGAGCGACCGTGGCGAAAGCCATATTGACGGTCACTGACCAGATCGTGTACTTCTAGGTATCTTAGAAGCTGTGTGTTGATCACACGCTCCATCACCTTAGAGAGGGGAGAGGTAATAGCGATAGGCCTGTAATTCGATGGATCTGATCTATCGCCCTTTTTGGGCACCGGGTGCACATTCGCAGTCTTCCATGAAGACGGAAATTGCCTAGTGTGGTAGGAAAGCGCGAAGAGGCGCGTGAGTACAGGACATAACTCAGGAGCACACTGCTTAAGCACCACTGCTGGTATACCGTCTGGCCCACTCGACTTATGAACGTCTAGAGAAAGCAACGCCCGCCTGACCTCCCGCTGCGTTATGGAGTATAGTAGGTGGTACAGCGCCTTCATCGTTCATATTCGAGTTCGAGGCAAAGAGACTTTGTGTTTGTGTTTATGCCCCGCCCAGCCCAGTCCCAGGTTTTGAAGACATCTTCTAGCGCATTGGTGAACAGTTTCGGGGATATAACGTCCCCCTGTCTTACACCTTTACGCAGCGGGATGGCACTTGCCCTATGGTCCTGTAACTGGACGGTCATCGTAGCAGCGTTGTAAAGACATCGCAGCACCTCAATATATAGCCAGTCTATACGACATCGCTGCAGAGAATCTAGCACAGTCCAGGTTTCGATGGAGTCAAAGGCTTTCTCGTAATCCACAAATCCCATACACAGCGGCTGATTATACTCTTGAGTTTTTTGTATAATCTGCCGTACAGTATGAATGTGATCTACGGTACTGAAGCCTTTCCGAAACCCAGCCTGTTCTGGTGGCTGAAACTCGTTTAGCCTTCCAGCGAGACGATAAGTGACGACTCTAGAGAACAGCTTATATACGTGGCTTAGAAGGGATATCGGTCGGTTGTTCTTAAGTAGAGTTTTATCTCCCTTTTTAAAGAATAATATCACCACGCTTCCGCGACACGCCTCCGGTGTAGTTCCGTTATGGATGACAACATTAAAAAGCTTTGCTAACTCTTTAAGGACTGGAGTGCCGCAGACTTTTAGAAGCTCAGTCGTAATGCCGTCATCGCCCGGAGCTTTGTTGTTCCTAAGCTGTTCCAGAGCCGCCCTAATCTCACTTTGGTCAACGTTCGGGATATCCTCGGTGAAGTGGCGCGTCAGTTTGGCTCTTGGATCTTCGGTTATGAGGGATGTGGGCCTAGCCGCATGTGATGTGTATTACCTATGGGCTAAATTAATTGGGTCATATATTTTAGAATTCCATTCTGATAGTGATGGTTTAGGTTTAGACACTTGTTGTGGAGTAAAGTTATGACTCAGGAAGTATCTAGGTGAGGAAGGAGGAGGTCTCTTCTATTTTGTACTTTCAGCATCCATCTTTTGTCTGTGATCCTACAGATATGTAAAGCCAACTGCCAATTTTGCTTTAAAACATATTCAGTGACGACTATCAGCTTGGTTTTTTTTCTTATACTTTCGCTCTTAATTTTCTTAAGCTTTAAGATGCTTTTTTCCATTGCTCTTTGTGTTGTTAGTATCCTGTTTTTTATTTTATTTATGTAAACCCATGTTTGACCTCTGTATGATAGACTTGGCAGGATGCTTGTGTCCATTATAATCATTTTTGTTCTTGGCTGTAGTTGCCTTTGATAATTTATTTAGTGGCTCCAAAATTTATTCCATGTTATGCTGTTGCTGTTTGTGCTGAAAGAGACCTGTTTACCGAGATAGACATATTTTTACGTATTATATTTGTTTTTCGTCTATATATTGGTTTTCTGTGTTTGTCAGTCATGATTACGTTTTATTCGGTTTCACAACCAGGCCAACTTTGCTTTCCGTACTGAAGGTTCATGTACCTACTCTAGTTCTGATGCAGTTTTTGCAAAAAGCGCGATGTCGTCCGCAAACCTCAAATGTGTCAAATATTGGTACATTATCTCTAGACCTTTGTTTTTGCGATATCGGATCGCCTTGTCTTACGCCGCTGCCTATTGCAATTTCTTCTCCTCTTCTTTCGAGTTTTACTTGGCTTATAATTTTGGTATATATGTTCTTTAAAATATTTATGTATGTGTTATTTATATTGCTTATCTTTAGGGCTGAATAAAGGCAATATATAATACACAGTTATTTTCTTTGTATTTTTCGAATAGTTGTTCTATTACGCGTATGTGGTCATGTGTTGGAAAACCCGCCCGGAATCCTGCCTGTTCGATCGGCTGCATTTTGTCTATTTGTTTAGTAATGCGGCTCAGCAGTATGTATGCGAACAGCTTGTATATGCTTGATAATAAGCTAATCGGTCTGTAATTTGCGATGTCTTGCGGGTTACCCTTTTTGTAGAGTAGAATTATGTCTGATTTGCAACACTGCGTAGGTACTGGTTCGGTATCAAGCACCATATTGAAAAGTCGCGTAAAGTGTGGCACGAGTATATATTATATAGCATATGCTCCTAGCTTCAGTGCTTCATTGCATATATTATCTAGCCCAGGGTTTTTATAATTTTTTAGTTTCTTTATGTGTAATACTATTTCTTTTTCATTTATAATTTCTATTTTGTGGTCTGGTTCTGTAGTATTAATGTCTTTGTCTTGAGTTTCATTCTCAACTTCTGGTGGTCTGCTATTTAGTTCTTTATAGAATTCAGTGGCACATCTCAACACGTTGTCTATTTCTTGTCCTTTCCTTCCCTTTAGTTTTTGTATCCAATTATTATGTGTGTTTTGTTCATTGTAAGCACTTTTCGAGCTTCTGTAATTATTTAGATTTTTTTTTAATAAATCGTTGTCTGTGACTATTATAGTCTTTCCTTATAGCTTTGCCTGTCTTTTTAAAAAGACTAAAGTTTTTCTCTTTTATGTTTTTAGTCTTGTTTCTTGTGGCTATCAATTTAGTTTGTTCATTTATTAGATCTATAGTAGTTTCTGAAAGTATTTACTTTTTGTTCTATACGATTTATTATCTTAACTTATATATATTTGTGAAAGTCTGTTCGGATTTTTGTGTGTGCTTAGCGTCGCAATGAAGGAATCAATTGGGCTGATATGTGGCACAGAGATTGGATAAGGAAATAAGCTAGGCTATTTATCCTGGAAAATTCAAAAAGTTTCTGCAGAAATTACTGTAACCGAAATTCCACGAGGACGCAACTATAGCTTATTTACTTTAATTATAGCTTAACTATAATACCATTTCCGTACCATTATCTAAAAAAACGGCAAAAAAATCATTTGTTGTATGGGTTGTATGTTATATTTAAATTTAAATATTTGTTTTATTTTAATTATTTATTTTTAAAATGACCATATAACTAAATATTCTGTGAGTATTTTGAGTGTCTACCTGTTGCCGTTATCAATATCGAACAAAAAATCACGTTTGTTGTAAGGAAGTCCTCTAAATATTTATTTTATTCTGTTTTTTAGTATTTGTTGTTATAGCGGCAACAAAAATACATCTCATACATCAAATTTCAACTGTCTAACTATCACGGTTCATGAGATATAGCCTGGTGACAGACGGACGGACGGACGGACAGCGGAGTCTTAGTAATAGGGTTCAGCTAATTACCCTTTGGGTACGGAACCCTAAAAATTACAGATCTCTCACTCATTAAATAATACTATTACGGTATAGCAAGTTGTTAATCCATATACTAAATATGTAATACATGTTATGTAAGTAAGTAGCGGTGGGTTAATTTTGGATAAAGCAAAGTAACCCTAATTTTTAAATGCATTAACAAGTAGTCTAGCAAGAACCAGAGATATTCCTGAAAACCGCTGTACACGGATAACTGTTTTGTAAACTCAGTGTGAAATTAGATGTTCGGACCTGAAAAGAGTTTAGTTATTGGTATTAAAATACATTCAAATTGGATTTCACAGCCTTCTTTTTCTTCAAAAATTAACCGTAAAATCTGTACATTGTCCAGTTAAGGTCAAATGTAGAACAACTAATAGGTCAAAAAGTCTAGATACATCTGTGATACAAGTATTTTGATTTAAAAGTAAGTAAGCGCGTTCAATGTAGAGATGGCCGATGTTACAAAATCATTGAAGGCAATGATGTTTATCGTAAACGAAATATCGATGTTCTTTGACACAAATTACCTTAATAAAACGCAGTAAATTTTACAACTTTAAAAAATGTAAATGTGATATATTGTAATCACTAATAAATCACTGATAGTTACAATGTGATAACACATTACTGTAATTAAAAATTATGAATTAATTAAAAAAAAAATTATTAATAAATTAGAAATGCACGAACAACAGCATGCCAACGACACCATAAAATAAATATATTTATATGGGCTTCTAGTAATTGATAAAGTTTTCACTTTTTTCCGCAATCATTGCAATGTCTATCCGAACTTCAAAGGATGCACCACCATCTTTAAAATCACCACAATATATGCGATATTTTAGTTCGGGTTTCTTGACAAATAACAAAAAAAAACGCAAAAATTTAGCGGAGGTATAAGCAAAAGCATGTTTGCTCTACTCTTATAACGGTATTACATACAATCCTTAAACTTATAGTGATTGTAGAATTGTAAATAGGTATACACAATACAACTGTACGTGCTAGCTTCGTAAAAAAATAGTGTATTAAAATTTGTTCCTTACCTGCGCCTATAATTTACAAACAAAGGCATGATTGCTGACTACTTATTATTTATTATTAAACACTGTATTAATATTGTTGCAAGCTTTATATTGTGCGCCGCGCGCCGGTACAGAACCCTTACTGCGTGAGACCAACTTGCACTTAGCTGGTTTTTATTAGCACAGCCTTGAACCTTACTGGTAAAGGAATTGAGATAAAGTCGAACTGTAGCATATAGTAGCTAATATAATCAAAAAATATATATTAAATTTTAGAAAATAAAATACAAAACGACCAAACTTATTAAATTCTTAGTAAAATAGAAGTGGCACGCATGAAACCTGAAACCATAGAGAACCGCAACTCCGTACAGCAGATGCCACTAGTGCGGCCATTGCCCGTTCGCCATCTTGTTTTTTACAACTTTTTCTTTTTTTAATTTCAATCATTGTCGATGACGCGATTCGCGCGATGGAAACGTTTCATTTAACTTAGTACAATTCAATTTCACGGATAATTTATATGATTCGAACACCTTTTATTCGTTTAGTTACCGTCTGGTTTGATGAAAGGAATTGAATGAAATAGACTTTGAGGGCAGACGGATTAAAGAGAGACGGATTGTTTTTAATGAGTCTGTTTAACATTGATAAAGTTGAATGTCAATGTTTTTAGTTGTATTTTATACCCACATTCGAGAAAAAAAATGTCACTATTTGTACACATTAGTTTATTTTGCGGACTACGAATTTAAGTAATTTAAGCCTAAATTAAGGCCTGTGCCCTGCAGTAGCTACAGTTGGGAAGTCCAACGGCTGAGGTAACTACAATAACAAAAATTACGTTTACATACTTGCCCTCTTTGATCCGATGCTTGTTGTGCCGGTCGTGGAAGTCCAGTAGCTCGTCGATGAGGCCTTCCTCAAGCATAGAGTCAACACGGCTGTTCAAACGCTCATCGTGGACGCTCTGCAACATTTGTTTTAATTAAGACCTAAGTAAACAAATCTGATAGTAAAACAGCTATGTATATGTACGTAGTTTTTATTCGTATTCTATGTTATATCTTTATTTCAGTTTTTTTATCAATTTTGCACATCCTAAAAAACCATTATTTTAAATTTGTATTTCAATACCAAAATAGGTTATCTGGTAGAAATCGCTATCTGGCGATAAGATCGCCTGTTGTACATGTTTTTAATATTATTTATTCAATAAGTTTGTGTTTTGTTTGGTAAAGGATATATGTATTTGTATTGTATCTTTATACAAGCTAACCTATTTCGTATCACACAAGCACATATGCCCGGTCGCGATATCTGTACGCACACTTCTACATAGAGCTTTTACAACATAGTTACATTAACTCTTATATTTGCACTATGACATTATCACCACCAGCGCCTGAGTCCGCTGCTGGAGACTGGTAAAGCATTATTATACTTATATTTATTATACTTATTTCGCAATGCCTACATGTTGCAGAGGTATATAGGTTTTCTCAGAGTCACAAAGACTCATCTACTCTAGCGGAATCGGTCCTGCGATATGTGACACGTCAAAGCGGTGCGACGCTATGCAAAATGGCAGACATTATGGAGTGTGTATAATTATTAGTAATAATAATTAAATAGTAATTACACGGCCATTTTTGCACTGCAACGTCTCCTCACTTTAATAATGTGTCTGTCAGCTTTCAGATGATTCCTGGAGTCTACAGCTTAATTTTACAGCGCCATAATTATAGCAACATCGTTCAATTTCTTTAAAAAAACCTACATTCTTACGAATTTTTCTCGTGAATTATATTGGTGTTTGTACCGATTCATTATTACTTTTTTGTCTGCACGTGCTCATAAGATTTAAATGTCAAATTACAATTGGCAATGAAGAAGGGCCTTGACCACAAAATACAGATTCCTTGACTGCACACGTTATACCTACCTACGTTATACGAAAGTTACAAAACAATTGGGAATTCCGCTTATCACTATCAACTTTTTTATAAAATGGTTATGTAGGTATTTTTTATCAAATTTGATAGAAATAAATTAAATAGACTTTACGCACGTCAACTGCTGAGGAGAACCGTTAGTTAATGCTCGTACGTAAACCACTTTTCTGTTAACTAATGTATCGCGTGTTCCGTTTCAACGCGATAAGGGATAATCCCGCCATATTCAACGGGCAGAACCCTGACTCGACACAATTTTTTTACAATACATGGACAATGTAACAATTTGTTGACCCTGCCGGATATCACACCAAGCACCTTTATCTCCGCACTACAATGTACAGCTACTCCTTTGTCCCATCTAAAATGATATAATTCTGTGTATATTAACTATTTTTGTACTGGTAATAAGTAGTCAAAGAAAATAAATTTTTTTTTTTTCTTTTTTCATTTTTCTAGTTTTTAAGACAGGTTGCCTAAGCCCAGGTTCGTGTTCAACACACCCTTGTTCGAACCGCCCTAACGTTTCGCAGGTGTGTACAAGCAGCATCGCCCAAAAAGTTAGTCCGCGTGTAGTTGCAAAGTTCATCTGCGGCCAACAACAGTAGCCTATTAGTTTAGTTAGTATTAGTTAGAAAAAAATTACTTTTTCAAATTAAAAAGAAACAAAATCTGCAATCTCCTTACCCTGGTTAAGAAAATATACTTAACCTTGTAACAAGTGTTTAGTTAAGTTTTTAAGTATTCTAATTAAATGCCAGGTGTGTTCCAGGATGTAGAGATAGCTATCTCATGTTAACGTACCAATTTTTGAGATACAAAAAATCACCTCGCGATAGCAAAACTCATTAATTAAATTAACCAGCTTCTTGCTATTCTGATTTTATTAAACATTAATACAGGAATTGAAACTAGTGGTAAGCTAGAATTATTATGTATAAGTTTAGAATATATCTGCTCAACTGCTATAATAGGCCACTTTTAGCAAAAAATCTCAAAAAAATATTCTAGCAATAAAGCATTATATTCTAAAATAGCTTTACTTTTAATTTATTACATTAATTAATTATATATATAATCAATTATAAATTAATATATTATTAATATATCAAACTCAAACTTTTTTATTCAAGTAGACTTTTAAACAATCACTATTGAATCGTCAGTTTTATTATTATTTTTATAAACTTAACTGCATACATACATAATCATTAGCAGTTTTCCTTTTTGATTGTATGTAACTAGGGCACCTAATCAACTTTGTTCTTGTAGAATTCCGAAAAGAAAGTTCGTACACCGAACATGTCAAGAACTTTTAACACTAAAAATATCAGAATCCTCATACGATTTTTACAAGAATGACGTAACTAAATTATAAGTATTACGTAAAAAATCGATTCATTAACGATTAAAATAAACTAGTTTTCTAGCCAAGAGACACAGGTGTTTAAACGACATTTAGAAAATAAGTCTGTGACATTTTATTTCTGCTCCATACCTTATGCATTTATAAACAAGCACAGTTCGTAAAGGGCAAATCTATGTATATATGTTTTTGATGAAAGCCGCTCATCATGTCGGCGTCACAAATAACTGTACACTAACATAGTAAAGCTATCAAAATCTGAAGGCATGGACGATTCGGTTCGATGACGATCAGATGTTGATCCTCCTTTGAAATCCTGCTTTGAGTACTAGTCGTCAACGTGTACACTTGAATATTGGAGAAAAACCACTAAACTACCTCATCTGTGACTGAGTGTTCAAAAGTTCGGGTACTAGTATAGTATTATATAATCTGTGGTTCGGGTAAGGAACCCGATGAATAAAAGGAAAAGCGATGAATTTATATACATCATTGATTTTCTTATGTAAATATCTTTGCATAATTTTCGTCGTGTTTCAATAATGACGTAATTTATAAGAATTAACTTAAATTAATAAACTCAACAAATAATTAACGATTAAAATAAGCTACTTTGCGTGCAATAGACACAGGTGTTCGATCGACATTTAAAAACTCTTTTACATTTCATTTTGGTCCCATAAACATAAAAAGGCAGTTTGTAAAGGGCGAATATATTTGTATGTTTTACGGGCGGCATTATTTACATAGTTATCAATATTAATAATTTCAAAGAATAACCTCGAGCCAGAACTTGAATCTGTAACAATCTTAAGTCTAAATAAGACACTAGAATTTCTTTGTGACTTTCCAGACCAGAGTTACGCCTCGATAGCTCAATTGGTAGAGCACTTACACAGACTGTAAGAATTGTTACCAGGAGCACTTACACAGACTGTAAGAATTGTTGACTGCATCTTTTCTATGAACATATTTATTTACATTGATTATGTAGCTTCTATAGCTAATATATCAAAATATATCATTTTCGTTGAAAAGTCTAACCTGCAGGGAGTCTTAATCGAAAAAAGACAATTCCTATATCTATAATGTATTTCTTAAGATTTGTGTATTTGTCAGATTGATATAAATAGGTAGTAGGACTTTATGAGTCACTCGGAAATTTTTATTAACATTGTTAAGCTTACAAAATTGCACATCATGAAGAGTGCAAAATTATGCATTTATGCAAAAAATCTGTTTTTTTAGCTGGGGTTTTCTAGAACTCAACGTATCATATATTATATACCTTAAAATAAAACACAATAAAATAGAGTACCTATACTGGAGAAAGCTCAAAACATGATTGCGTATACTTTACTTTTAAAAGTTATTATTAAATTTTAATAATATTAAAAGTTATTTACTTAACTTTAAAATTTATTTCTTGTCCACTCGATTATGTAATTATGCCATTCGCTTCCATTTTCTCAGTCGTGCATTACCACACTCTTAAGCTGCAATTGAACTCATAAAAAATCGCCTGTGTAGCAGATAGACTGTTTAATTCAATTTTTTTTAGCAAATCTGTCTCCGGATTTATTTTGTAGATCTGACTAAAATTTAATAACTGTGTTCAATTATTGAATCCAAAAATTACCCCTGTTTTCTGGTTTTTTTTTAAATTGATTTTTCAAATCAATTTTCCAAATTTAAAGTGCTATTAGTGTACAACTTTGGTAACGGCAACGAAGCCCCAGGTGTTGCAAGCGTCCATAGGCTGCAGTAGAATAGAAAAAAACCAGATCGGGACCATTTACATTCTAAAGATGAATTCCCTGCCGATTGCGAGCGGTGCGATTGTAGAAAGAAGTCGTTGGCTTCATTTCGAACAATTCCTCAGAACACAGCACATTATACCTAGTCCACAACTGTTGTACTCATACAAAATCTGAAGGAAGATGCAAAATAGCTATCTTGATTGTATCTTTCTAAAATGTTTTGCTGCTATTTGACATAAAAATAAGCACACAAAGATTTTGCTTATTGGCTCCTTGTGTGAACCACGTCGCATTGTTATGAAAGTGGTTTAGGTGTGCCACAAGCTGCAATCAGCCGTGTGTGATTCAGTGTTTACGTAAGGGCAGAGGTATACTCGGCTCTCACGTGAACCAGCCATCCACGTGACGTGTCGTGCATAGCATAAATTGTGAAAAAAGTTATCAGGAGAAACCCATAACGGTTATTTTTCTCGTTGATTTTCGTCGATAAATATAATTAATAATATATTCGACTAAAATGGTTCAAAAGTCATAGCGCAAGCCAATTATAACACGAAATCAACAGACGTAATGTAATTTATTAGAATTCCAATCATAAAGAGTGGAAATTGGATCTATTTTGAATCAAAATGTCAAGACGGGAAATGTCTATGATTATAATTCAGTAAGCCTAAAACCCCAAAAAAATGTCAAAATATGGTACTCCTCATAATTGTTGTCTGAAATCGTCTGAGAAATATAATTTTCCAAATTATTGTTGGCAACGTTGCCAGCCTTTTGATCACTTTTCCACAATGCAATAGGTACTTAAGGCCTTCGTCGCTCATATTCGAGTTTGAGGCAAAGAGATCCATACGTTTTGCGTCGTAGAGGTAACGACGACTGGCAGAAGTTCCCTTTGGCAGCTTTAGCAAGCGACCATAAACCACGTATCCCGGATGGATCGCTAGTCACCCACCCATTTTCTAATGGAATTTAGCTCTGGCAATTGCTTTCTTACTAAACCTCGAGCCAGCATTCAATTTGCGTTCTAACTCAGAAATATTCGGATCCTTATTATTATGAGCAGTGGTCAGTTTGCTTAAGAATTTTAGCTTCTCTGCAAGACCTATTAAACCACGGTCGTTTTTTGACGCCGGCAGCTACTCGCGGGTTAGGAATATAACATTCCATACCAGCGAGGATTGTCTCAGTGACTGCGACTGCGCAGACGACAGGATCTTCTGAGCTAAAGCAGATCTGCCTCCACGGGTACGATGCATAAGATTCTCGCAATCCATCCCAGTCTGCCGACTTATAGTGCCACACGCGACGCCAATTAGTTGGCCCAGATGGATCGGGTTGTGTGCATGACACTTGAGTCCGAACAAGACAGTGGTCCGAGGAGCCTAATGGCAAATATAATAATAACTAAGGTGAAGGTGCGATATGCATTTCGAGTTAGTCTTTGTCATGTTCTGAGGCTATATACTGACAATTAAACTAAGGTCTTCAGATGCTTCTGTCATGACAACAATGCCGTCAGCAAATCAAAGGTGACTGATATATTTGCCATTGATGCTGAAATTGCTGATCCCATGTTTTTTCATTAGCAGCAGTCGTAAGCAATCCGGAGATTGCGTCTCTTTCTCACACCTTTCTGCAATAAGATCAGTTTCGTAATCTGGTCCTTTATTGGGTTAAAATTCAGCTGTAAAACACTTACATACTTCGATGTGCCTCCCTACCTATATGTCGGCGTTTTTCGAGTTATATACGCGACGGACGCCGCAGGCAGATATTAGTCGATGACAATGTCTTGACTTAAAGTACCTATGTTTCAATCTGCAATGTAACAGTGTATGTACATCCTTAGCCTGCCACAAAGAACCAACACAGATCGCAGATAGATAAGACAAGGCAGTAGGTTATTAAATATTAAGTAGCGTGTATCGCGGGTCGAGTTGCGCATCCATGTCAGGGTTGACACATGTGGGTCGCGTGTCTCTCTCAGTCAGACTGCACGTGACCTTTGCAGCATGCAAGCCGATGTATGTTGCATACGCCGCTTACAGATATTGGATGGTAATTGTACCTTTCGTTCATGTGATGTGTCCTTGGTCTAATTGTATATTATTGAAGAACTTCATTTAGGAAAAAAACGTTTAAGGGGAGACATTCCCAAGATCACATTATCCCCGTGACACCTTCAGGATTTTCTTTTTTAAAAACCTTCGGATAAGTATACAGTACCTACCCTTAAAATGGTGTTAAATTTGAAAATGTTGATCTTATCGACATCCTTAGAACTTTTTATTCCGATATTTTATTACCTGCGATTAGTAAATTGCGATATACCTACAGCGAAGTGTAAATAAAGGATGACAGTAATTATTTACTGGTAAATATATACATATATTGAGATTGGCGCCTTATTGATCCGTGACTGCGCACGCACTGACCCCTGACTTCGTGTGGTTAGGTACGTGACATACTAGCCTGGCAATCTAGGATTTTGTACCGAATAACTGCATACAATGTATGACATCGTCCTAAATGAGAAGTAAATAAATTATAAGGGAGGTCTACATTTTAATGTGTTTTATGTAAGTACAGGCCACAGACTGAAGCTTATTCGGTCCTAGCTTACTTTAATGGTTCTTGAGGACCTCTCAAAGGGGGCATTGTATTGTACTCATTCCTTTCATCGTTCCAAATCTAGTTTTTTTTTTGTATGACTACTAATGCAGCCATTACTGCTTCACCGGGCTTTTGGGGCGAGAATCTGAAAGAGTCTTTCTAACGCAGATATCCTGCCCGGCCGATTCATCATGCCTTCATTATCCCGGCTACAAACTTGAGCACAATTTTGTGAGTCGCGCCGGTGTATGTATCGAACATACATACAGACATCCGGGAGGATATCTGCTGTCGCCGCCTTCATACCCTTGAAGACAGGGACCTGTCGATATTGTGGCTGCGCGTAGATTAAGGCGGCCACACTCGTATCTATGCGTGCCTATACAGGTCTCATAGCGGTGACACGGACGTAACTCGACTCTTCTGAGTTTGATGACTGACAAAGTTCTAGAGCAATATCCCACAGCAGAACTACTTATTTTGGGAGACTTTAAGGCCCACCATCGTGAGTGGCTCAGTTCTTGAACCAATAACTATGCAGGGATATCTGCTCATGAATTTGCTCTGACCTATGGATTCTCTCAGCTGGTACTTTCTCCAACGAGAATACCAGATATAGAGGACCATACAAGCTCCTTACTGGACCTTTTGCTGACTACACGTCCAGACCGATATTCCGTCTAAGTGGATGCGCCATTAGGCTCCTCGGACCACTGTCTCGTTCGGACTCAAGTGTCATGCACACAACCCGATCCATCTGGGCCAACTAATTGGCGTCGTGTGTGGCACTACAAGTCGTGTGTGGCACTACAAGTCGGCAGACTGGGATGGATTGCGAGAATTTTATGCATCGTACCCGTGGAGGCAGATCTGCTTTAGCTCAGAAGATCCTGTCGTCTGCGCAGCCGCAGTGACTGAGACAATCCTCGCTGGTATGGAATGTTATATTCCTAACCCGCGAGTAGCTGCCGGCGTCAAAAAACGACCGTGGTTTAATAGGTCTTGCAGAGAAGCTAAAATTCCACGGCTCGTAATAATAAGGATCCGAATATTTCTGAGTTAGAACGCAAATTGAATGCTGGCTCGAGGTTTAGTAAGAAAGCAATCCAGAGCTAAATTCCATTAGAAAATGGGTGGGTGACTAGCGATCCATCCGGGATACGTGGTTCATGGTCTCTTGCTAAAGCTGCCAAAGGTAACTTCTGCCAGTCGTCGTTACCACTACGGCGAAAAACGTATGGATCTCTTTGCCTCAAACTCGAATATGAACGACGAAGGCGCTGTACCACCTACTATACCGTGGTGCGGCAAAACCATGCCGGAAATCTCCATAACACAACGGGAGGTCCGGTGGGCGTTGCTTTCTAGACGTTCATAAGTCGAGTGGGCCAGACGGTATACCAGCAGTGGTGCTTAAGCAGTGTGCTCCTGAGTTATGTCCTGTACTCACGCGCCTCTTCGCGCTTTCCTACCACACTAGGCAATTTCCGTCTTCATGGAAGACTGCGTATGTGCACCCGGTGCCCAAAAAGGGCGATAGATCAGATCGATCGAATAACAGGCCTATCGCTATTACCTCTCTCCTCTCCAAGGTGATGGAGCGTGTGATCAACACACAGCTTCTAAGATACCTAGAAGTACACGACCTGGTCAGTGACCGTCAATATGGCTTTCGCCACGGTCGCTCGACTGGTGACCTTCTAGTGTATCTCACACACCGATGGGCACTAGCCATTGAGAGTCAGGGGGAGGCATTGGTATGTAGCCTGGACATAGTGAAGGCGTTCGATCGGGTCTGGCACCGGGGTCTTCTATCGAAGTTGCCATCTTACGGAGTGCCCGAGGGTTTTTGCAAATGGGTGGCTAGCTTTTAGTCCGGCAGACGCATACGAATCGTTGTTGACGGTAGTTGCTCTGTAGCATGAAATGTGAAATCAATAAAATAAACCATAAATTTGCATCAAACATTTTTATTTGACTTTTTGGTTTATAAATAGACAAGCATATATATGTATTTTAGGAGTTGTCGAAGCTATTTAAATGAAAACTCACAGATAAGATTAAAAATGCAGCAAGCAGAATTTATAAATGTTTCTACATATGCATTATGGTAACTTGATTTCTTTAACAAATTAAGAGTTCAAAAACCCAGGATATTTTATTATCTATGCAATCTTTGAGTTCACGGACATTTTGTGAATTTTAAAAACGCACATATTATTTTATTACATGTCATTTATGTTGGGAAACATCTCAAAACGTGCAGATTTTTCTTTACATTCTCAAAGCAAACACTAACTAGCTCTTGCCCCGCGATATTACGCGCGGAATTTCAATTTACACCCCTTTTAATGCATTAGGTGTTTAATTTACCTTTTAATTAGTCCTAAAAGAACCTATTATTGGTCATGTCATTCGAAGGACCAATGACTGATGAAGCAGACGTGTGGAGACCACGGACCGAAAGATGAAGCATGGGACGCCTGCCAGCCCAAAAGACCGATACCCTGAAAGGGTCGCTGGATGCAAAAGCTAGAGGACCACAAGAAATGACGAGCCATGGACGCGGTAAACGTCCGGCAGTTCGCACTTCGCTTTTGTGGATTTAAAGTAAAAATCTGTAGGGACATAGAAGGTATTGTTTTGAAAATGTTCCCTATACTATGTGTAAGTTACCAATGATTAATTTTGAATAAAACATGTTTCTTTAAGGTTCAAAGTTTATCATTCATTTATTGGTTATTGGATGTTTGAAGGGTTGTCAACGCGCGAGTGAGATCCCTGGTGTTAGAAGCGTCAATAGGCCACGGTGACCGCTTACAATCAGGCGGACCGTGTGCTTGTTTGCGACTTTAGTGGTATAAAAAAAATCATGGTACAATTACTGGAAGCTATGTGTGTAACTTAATTTTTTGTGACTCGACTGAAAATAAAATCAGTCCTTATCCACCTTGGTGAGGGTTGGGCTTGCCCCGATAGTGCGGACGTAGAAGGCTGTTAAAGTCAAAGTCAAAGTCAAAATGGTTTATTCAAATAAGGATTTTACAATCACTTTTGAATCGTCAAAGTAATAAAATATTATTTTTTGAATCCTCCCACCTTCCCGCCGGTTCACAATGTTGTTGATTTCTACCGAGAAGAATCCGGCAAGAAACTCGATAGTTAATCTTTTAAAAACACTATCAATAATACAAATAAACTAAAATACAATTAATGTTTTAAATAAAAAATTTTTAGTCGTACAATTTTATGTTATTTCCATTTTAATTTGGTTTACCTATGCATCCTGTAATTGAGCATCATCAGTCCCAAGGATTTTTATCATTTACATAGTCTGAAATATTGTAGTATGCCTTTTTACAAAGTACCTGCTTGATATCTTTTATCTTTAAATTTACTTATTGATAGATTTTGAATTTTATTGGGAACTTTGTTGTAAAAGTGTATACATTGCCTCATAAAAGAGTTACTTATTTTGTGTTGACCAACAAAGCGATAGCTTGTGTTATAAACACCATTAAGAAAGCAATAGCTTGTGTTATAAACACCTGCTGCTCAGAACGTAAAACAGACACCAAAACCTCTTGGCAACCACCGACCCACCTCATTAGAGAAGTAGTAACATATTTGTTTGTTGGAAATGATATTCAATGTTAAACATCGTCGAACGTCGGGCTTAGTCAGTATTTGGATAAGTGACAGCTTAGTAGCACAGTTTTTTTTGTTTGTGCGGTCTCGGTGCGCGAGACGAACTCGCATTTGGCCGGTTTTTTTAAATATTACGACTAGCTAGTTCCCCGCTGTGTGTTACCCACGCGATTTTACTCTTCCCGGTCCAAACAAACTTTCATTCCCAATTCAACTCTCTTCGAGGATGATTGTCCAATAATGCTGAAACACGCTATTCTTTTTTATGTATTTATTTTAATCTTGGATTGTACAGCAAAAAATTAAAATTCTAGAAAAATAGTAGGCGATGTGATTGATCCTTACACGGATTGGTTTGCGGTCCTTTCTTTTAATTAATGTCTATATGCCCAACAACGAACCGGGTAATCTCCCAGAGTCCATAAAATGTCTATCGCGGGTAACTGCTATTATTGATGAGAGTGATACACAGGCAGTGTATGTGCTCGAAGACTTTAATGCTCATCCTAGTAAAAGATTAGGGCTAGAACTCTTGAGTTTCTGCAGTAAGTAGAAGTGGAACTGTGTGGATATTGATTGGGTGCCAGCTCTGATACCTACCTGATGCCTACACCTGCGTTAGTAACTGGGCACTCAAAGTCGGTTAGACTACTGTATTACGAGTGAGGCCACTAAGGATACTGTGCTTTCTGTTAGAATAGAGAATGATGTGTCATGGTCTGACCTTTTTCCCGTTTTTATTAAGTGTAACATTGAAGGGGTTAGCAAGAGTGTAGTAGTTGATAAGAGTATTATTGGGGAGACAGGTATTCGTTGGGGAATACGAGACTCTTGATAAATAGACGTTTTTTATAAGAACTGTAATTTGAATTTGTTAAATGTTATTGATGTTTTGAGCTGTGATATCTGTGATTTAAATAGTGTTTCAAGAAATGTCCTTATACAGGTTGGCCCAAATAGTGACGATAAAAACAAAAATTTAGATGCCTTACACCAAGATCTATCCGAAACACCTATTTGTATGCTTTGCGATTTTTAGTAGGTTCCGAGATATGATTTTTTTAAGGTATTTTTTACAGTTTAATTCCTGGTACTGCTTTATTAGTTAATTTTTTTTCAAAAAAATGTTTTTATGGTGTTTTTTCAATGTCTTCGTAATCACTAATAAATGTGCTGTACACACACACACTTTTGATCGTTAAAACCTCAAAAAAGTCCTATGTAATGATGTTTATTCCAAGTCACAATAAAAGTCTAGTGTTAACAGTAGTTTTTAAAATCAATTAGAAGTCTCTTTGACCACTTTTTGGTTTTTAGTTGTTATTTTAGTTCATAAGACCATAAAACGTAAATAGCAAAAAACGGAACCGTTATGGATTCGTCATGTCTGTCTTTCTGTCCGTCCGTATGTCACAGCCGTACGTATCTGCCAAAGATTTCTTCCCGCAGACCCTGAGAAAGTATAAAATTTGCAACTGGATGTCTATATACAAATTTTCATGGTTCTATTAACAAAACTAACCACATTCCCATACAAACTTTCATGCTCTTTTTACCGCCTAGGTATGATTTTCCAAAAAACGGTGAAACACGTAATTCTTAACTTACAATCAAAAGGCAAAAATGTATTCATACAAACTTTCAATCCCTATTTGAACCCTTTACGAGATGAATTATGCAGAACTATCTTTAAATACGTCATAAAAGGAACCTACATTTAAAATTTCACAATATATATAGATTAACTATTGCTCACGGCTACGCCCGCGCTAAATTAAATTATCAGCGTGGGATTCCGACGCCAACTCTATGTAGTACATTAATTTGATATATTATCTCGCATGGTTTACTCAGCATAAGCCAATTAAGGGCCATTCACCATTATCGCCACTGCTTATTTCATACGTTTCTTTATGTACATAACAAAATATATAAAACTTATCAAGTAACATGGTACGTACTTGCAGCTGTGGAAAATGAAACCATGCAAATCGGATAAATATGGTTCTCGCGTGAAAAGAACACATAAGGACCGACAGGCAGACTTTGAGGTTTATAATATGTATAGATAAATGTCATTTAACTGAAGATTTATAATATACTAGCTTTTGCCCACAGTTCCACCCGCCCTAAATTCAGTTATTGGTGTAAGATTTCAACGGCATCTCCTCAGTGGTAAAAAAAAACCGACGTTTTCAAGTAGCCTATGTCCTTCTCCGAGACATAAACTATCTCCATGCCAAATTATATCTTAGTCAGTACAGCGGTGTAAGCGTTAAGAGTTAACAGAAAGGCAGACAGATAGATAGACAGACAGACACACAGAGTTACTATCGCATTTATTTGGACAATACAATTCATACTGCAAAGTTTTCTGCGTTAGCTATGCATATCAGTCTCATACGTCCCCTCTGTAAGGGCACGGCCTACCCATATCGAGGGCGATTTGGCACATAGTCCACACGCGGGCCCAGTGCGCATTGTGGACTTCGTATATGTCTTTTTTTGACGTATGCAGTTTACCTGGCGATGTTTTCCTTCACCAAAAAGCCAGTAGTGTGACAATCAATTTACTTAAGAAAATAAAAAAAAAGACTCATTGGTACACGCCGGGTCTCGAACTTGCAGGACGCAAGGTGACATTGAAACCCCTCGGCCATCACCGAGAGTTAGATAATTAATAATTAAAAAAAACATCTAATGTGGATGACTTTGGTAACACTGGAGCGGGGAATGTCCGTCCTCCATTTCGCAAGCATGCAGTCAGATCAAATAAAAATGCCAATTTACACCGTTGATAACTATTTACAGAAATATATAACTATAGCAACATGCTTTCCGGCATACATCTGAATTAAACTCACTCAGTCACGGCATATAAATTTCCACACCTAATGAAATAAATTCAAACTAATTTTAGAAAAATCTACGCAACGTCTGTCCTTGACTGAATGTAGGAAGTACGAATTACTTTGATATTCACTGACAATTAATTTACATACTAATAATCGATGTCTGTCTGTCACTAAGCCAAAAAAAGTGTTTGCCATTTATTAAATCAATAACAACTTTTAGATGAATGAAAAATTCCACTAATAAAATTTTATTAAGCGTCGCGCTCCAGCGTCGTTCGTTCGTTTTAATATTATTTATGTTTCTAGTCAAAAGAAAACGAAATAAGGACGCGTTCCTGAACTGAATTGGAATTAACCTGTCAAATTCGAAAATAGAACGAAGAGGAGGCGCGACGACTACGTGATGGCAGCTAACCATTCTGAACTTAATGACTGATTCCAGTAGTTTTATTTTTAATGTCTTAAAGTGGCCAGTTTAGATATTCCTTCCGCATTTAGTTTTTTTTTCTTCAAATATTAATTTTTAGTTTTTACGCAGTTAAGTATGCCAGTCTGATTGGTCTCGAGTCAAGGACTTAAAACTAGTATTATAATGTAGTAAAGTCATAGCTTGTGACTCGACGAAGTATTAAAATTGTTCGCGAAGCCAGGTGTTCTCTGACCGCCCTTGACTCTATACGCGACGTCGACGTGCCTCCCACAGCCGGAATTTACGAAAAAACCAACAACTATTATTAGCGTCTTGTTTTACAAAATTGGTTAAAAAGTAAAAGCATTTTTTACCATTGTTGACAAACACTCTGGACGGTGCGTGACAGCCTTAAAACGTTTTTACGTTACGTAGCTGTCTAAGGGGTGTTACATGAAACAGTAAATAAAATAAAATTTTAACAAAGAAAAAACATGTAAACGACTTTAAAAAAAAATATTCAAGTCGTAATAAGTTATAATATTAGATTCAATTAAAAAATAAAATTAATTTACAGATGTTTGTTTACTCCGTTACAAAAACGACGTCTTTCGCTTTCCTGTAAGACGAGTTGATAATGAGTTATGAATTAAAAATAGAAAAACGAGAGGTTCGGTCATTATTTTTTTAAAGCGATGTTTTAACATATATCTTAAAACAAATACAGTAATTTGCAAGTTAAAGAATGTAGAAAGCCATGTTATTTTTTTCTCAGTCTGAAACTTGAAATAGGACAGTGGATACGATTTTAAAAACGAGCACCGTGTAACGTGTAATTATAATCCTGGGTTAAATGCTAAGAATTTTGGTTATTGTAGCCCTAACCTGTTGCACCCTCTTCCTTTGAAAAAAAAAAAACAGTTGCAAAACCACCCGTCCGTCGGTCTGTAAGTATGTCACAGTTAATTATTATAACAACCACACTAATGTAATCAACTTGTTATTCGATAGAAGTAGAGCACTTACCGCATTATTTGAATTATCATTATATTTGTATTCGAATTTAATCCGATTCCCCGGTACTCCGTCTATTTTGGAGAAGTACTCAGCGGACGCCGATTCCGTGGGCCTGACCCTGAGAGTACTCAAGTCCCCTTAATGTTAGTGTTCGGTGGACAAAGCTCTCTCATATTTTGCGGCGTTACTGTGATTTCTAGGATTCGGCCCCCACTAAATAATTTTAGTGGTAGTGATATATAAAACAGTCCAAAGTTTTGTGCTGTTTGACCCCTTAATTTTTTCCAGTCGACATAATTTCAATATGATTAAGTTACATCAAGTGGCATAAAAATTAGTTCGGTAGCAAGTACAGAACCAATAATTTCTTTTCAGAATATTTTTTATATTTGAGAATTTATACATGAAGACTATTAAGAAGAAGAAGAAGGAATTTGAGACGAAAATGTTTGCAAGTACATTCACGGGTTTTGAGAGGTAAGTCAGACTTCCATACATTTTAGTCTCGAATTCCAAAGTCTAAATAGCTCGAGACTGTGACTGACGAGGGATTATAGAATTTCGGACCTATTATAATAACTTCTCTCAAGGAAGTTAAAAAAGGCCAAGTTCGAGTCAGACTCACGCAAAGGTTATATATTATAATGGTGTTTTGTTCCCCAGAAGGGAGTTAACTCTGGCTAGACACACCCCCACATCATAATATGGGGGACACGCTCTTTTCACCAACCACTTTAGTCCTACGTGTCAGGTGGTGGGTAAGCTCATCGCCGCAAGACTGCTTCTGTCTGATGCAGTGTTTTTGGAATAAGGTGGCTTAATATAAAATATCCCGTTACATGTCATTAACTATTATCAACTAGACTTTGCCAGCTGCTCCGCCCGCCCTAAATTATTTGAGTAACTACAAGACATATAAACTTTCACATTTATAATATTAGTAGGATTTCTAATAATAATAAAACGTAATTAATTCGTAAAAGAATGTGAAATAAATAACTGACTTCAAGATACAGAAGAAAGAAAACGTAAATAAAATACAATTTATTCAGATTATTGCGATAAATATTGGTATAAATTCGTTGTGTGGTGCTATCAAATTTATACGTTTAATGGTTTGTGACATGTTTCTGATATAAAGACGTGCCAGTCGGACGGATACAGGCAGGTAAGGGATCCTTATGAAGGTCCAATTTTTTTATTTTAAGTAAGCCTGAAAACGATTGAAATGACAAAAATATTTTTTTATAAAGTATGAAATAAAGTCCCCTGCTGCGTCTGTCTGTCGTATTTTTTAAGGGTCAAGGTATTTATTTTATGGTGAATTTTAAGTGTAGGCTGAAGCAAAATAAAGTTTTTCGAGCCAGCTATAGGTAAGTAAAGTAATTTTAGATAATGGACAGGGCAGGTGGCAAACAAGCACACGGCCCGCCTGTGGCCTATGGACGCTTGCAACATTAGAAGTATTACTCGCGCGTTGCCGACCCTGCAAAAATTCAATAACTTCTTTTTCAATGTCTATAGTTCAGTGTTCAGTAAAATAACTTTATAATTTATAATATAACTAGTTGTTTTACCCATGTCACGCTTTATGTTAACTTTTTTATGACAAATTTGACACTATGTTTAATGTGATGACGAGAGATATGCTCACGTCGCTCAAAATAATATACATACTGTAAACTTCCCAAGTATAACGACTTCCTACCATTAATCATTTCCTAAGATCATATTCTGTATTCTGACTCATACTAGATTCTAAACTTTAAAATATATTTATAGTATAATATCTAGGACAAAACGCCGAACATCTCGCAGAAAAGATCCGGCTGTACCGGCAACTTGGCGGGAGCACTAAACGAGTCCCATAAGTTTTGAAGCATTTATCAATATTTCAATGTCTATAGTTCAGTGTTCAGTAAAATGACTTTATGATTTATAATATAATTAGTTGTTCTACACAAGGTCACTTATGTATGTTAAATTCAGTGTGTTATAGAATTTTTTTTTTTGTGTTTTCCGCAATTTTTTTTCAATGATTGTTATTTAAAAATGTTGGCCAGGATTTATTTAAAAAAGAAGTATAATATTTAGTATGGATTGAGGGCAGAGCAGTATTTTATATCTTATAGGCAAGGATGCTTTCGGTTCGGTTACAAGTGAATGTTTGTATGTATATATAACTTCACGGTCTTTATCCCCAGAATCGTAACCAGTGTTTGATTGCAACTGATGAAGTGTACCTGAACTAAGGTGGCAGTGGTTTTTAACGAGTGTATCCCATAAGTTGTTAATTAATCCTAATCAATTAATTAATTTATTTATGATAGAATTTAATTCCTAACGAGTAAGTTAGCAGTAATTCAGATTGGGCAGGGGGAAGGTTAAAAGTAAGAGATATAATTCAAATGCGAATATTTTTCATTCGGTTTTATTCGAATGCGAATATTTTTCATTGAAAGGTTTAATTAAGATACTAGTACTATAGGCTAGTAAAAAAAATCTTGATATATTTAACTGATTTTAAATTACAGAAAAAACCATGGTCAATATCTAGTTTTGTCGACATTAACCACAAGTTTATAAGTAACAACTGCATACTTTTAATTTACGATAGTATTCAAGGAACGCCATAGTGTTAGACTGAAGGGGGATTTTTTTTAATCTCAAAGGTTATAATATAGGAGTTAAATGACCCTTAAGTATGCGTTAAGTTTTTGTGGTTCCCACATTGGGTTAAAGATATAAGAAAATAAAAAAAGAAGCGCAAAACCGGCAGGTGTCAATACGGTACATACACAGGATGTATTAAAAATAAAAATGTAATTTATTCGTGTTTTTTAATAGTGACTATCAATTGCGTGCAGCAACACCTTCACAGATCTTTAGGTAAAGGTTAAGTAAATGTATTTAGCTTTTTGTTCAGTAACAATTTCATTTAGGGTTTCATATTACAATAATCATGTTCATAAAAAGGTTGCAATGCTCCTAGTGAGCTGAAAGAAATTAGTAGTGTATTCGCTTGATAAGTTACAGAGTGCAGGAAAAAGGAAAAAATATTCAGTAGGTAAAAACTGTAACCACTACTCAGATGGACAATGTATAAATAAACTATGTAACTAGTTGAAAAAAAAAACAGAAGTAAAACCGCATTTTGTAAATAGAATATCCGTTAAATACCAAAAATTTTCAAAATAGGAATCTCTTTCACAAGCGCCTAGATCGATCAAAAACGATCTGTGGTGGTTGCGAGTATAATCACTGTTTCAAATTTGTATTCCTATAATAAAGTATTAAGAGGCGATAGCAGACCAAAAATGTTTTAATGATTTAATGCAGCAACAAATATGCTTTATAAAAATCGGCCAAGTGCGAATTAGACTCGCGCAAGAAGGGTTCCGTACAATTATCTATAGAAATGGCAAAAAAATCACGTTTGTTGTATGGGAGCCACCTTTAAATATTTGTTTTATTTAAATTTATTTATTTATTTTTAAAGTGAGTATATAACTAAATATTCTGTGAATATTTTAAGCGTCTACCTGTTACCGTTATCAATATCGAGCAAAATCGAACAAAAAAAATCACGTTTGTTGTATGGGAGCCCCCTTAAATATTTGATTCTGTTTTTTAGTATTTGTTGTTATAGCGGCAACAGAAATACATCTTCTGTAAAAAATTCAACTGTCTAACTAACACGGTTCATGAGATTCAGCCTAGTGACAGACGGACGGACGGACGGACAGCGGAGTCTTAGTAATAGGGTTCCGCTAATTACCTTTTGGGTACGAAACCGTAAAAATTAAGCTTTTATACAAATTAAGAAACGTTTTAAATCAACCTGTACACGAAGACAAGGGTATGGGTTCGTGCAACAGGTGGGTAGCGAGTGCTACCCGCTACCACACGAGCCGCGTCCTTGATGCCACCGCCAAACAGGGCGAACCAACAACAACACAACCTACACGTATTTAACTTGTTTCAGATATTTACTAAACAAATTATTTGATTTTAATGTGAAGTAATACAGAAGAAGTAAAACTTCACAAAGCTGCAGAAGATTATTTTTTATTGACAAAGCTGACAACGACTGTACTGTACCTACATCAAGGGTTTTTGGACCTAAAGGGGAGGCCTTTTAGGCAGGTACTTTGTTACGTTTCTACAATATCTGATAGTAATTTATAAATTGTAAGGATTTTTACACTAGTTAGTTTAAAACCAGCTCGTTTCCATTTAGGTGAAGTAATAAAAAGGATTTTGTAAAAATTAAAAAAAAAAAAGGTTTTGCTCGTCAACCATATTGCTCAGGGTTGACAGTTTATCGATACTCTGTGCTCTCTGGGGCTCTCTGTGTATTTAACTACCAGGAAATCGTTCGTTTGTCCCTCCGTTTAAATGCAGATAGTTAACATACATATCCAATCCCTACAAACTGCTTGTAAACTGTGAATTTGTACAGACAAAAAATAACCCCAACATCATTTTCCACAAAAAAAATAAAAATTTAATATACGGAAACGTTTTACTAGTTTATATTCGATGCCATTAGTTACATAAATCGATTGTCTATTTATTGCTAGGGATTTTTGTCTCTCAAACTTACTCCCCAGATCCCCTTAGAAAAAGCCTGACATCCTTTAACAAGCATCTATAGTTACTATTAAATACAAGTAAACCATAGACATAGAGAAATGGACAGCGCATTTCCTAGTCCGATGTGAAAAAAAATGTTGCAAACGTGTTACAGAGGCAAAGTGAAACTGTGATGTCTTTTGTCTCTTTCTAACTTGTTTTAATAACACAAAGAAACAAAATGGCGGACGTTGATAGAAAGAGAAATGAGGACAACCGTTTCACTTTGTCTGTTTCTTAAGTGTGACCAATTTTGTAAAGCTTATTTCGCAGCCCATAGGACAGTTTACAGAACTCGAAGTCTATGGAGTAAACATAACATTTACTGTAACTCCTTAATTATAATAAAAAATGTGTATCTACTAATTTTGTGATTAAATAAAAAAAAAATGTACAAAATTATTATTATCCTTCTATAATATATGCTTATATATTCTCCCTTCTCAATCCTGAATTACTTCTTATAGTTTATCAGCAACAGGCATTGGGGGTATTTCATTGTGTTCCTGGTCTTTTAATTTACAGCTTATTACTTTTTAATTCGTAATTTGTAACGTGCCTATGTGACATATATGAAGCCACTTAGTCTAGATAATCTGTTTCAGAAGCAGTGTTGCGGTAATAGACTCACCCACCCCCTGTCACGTAGGACTAAAGTGGTTGATGAAAAGGGCTTGTCCCCCATATTATGTTGTGGGTGTAAGTCCAGCCAATGATTATCCACTTCCAGGGATAAAAGCCGAGAAGACATACGTATACATTACCCTTACATTATTTTCTTATATTTGATTCTTCAGTATTATTCAGTTATAATCATCATAAGCAACTGCTTGTTACTTATAAAGTCCTAGTACATCAATCTTACAAATACACAAAATCTTCATAGAGCGAAAAGATATACAAATACATAGAAATAATCTTTCTTCGTTAATGACTTCCTGAAGCTTTAAAGTCTTTGAAGAAAATATATTATACATACCATATCTATGGCTACATCATCAATGAAAATATATATTTTTCATAGCAAAGATACAGTCAATAGCCAATCTCGAGCCAGGACTTGAACCTGCAACAAGCCTTACACTCCGTGTAAGTGGTCAACAATTTGTAATTATCGGATATATATACATTATATAAATATATATTATTAGGTAAAAATATTTTAAGAAAAAATAAAGTACTCATAGCCTCCTTGGTTAGGGCATTTAATGGAATAAAAAACGATTCCCAAGAAAATTACCAAGAAATGCAACGTACTCATTGTGAAAGTTTTATCGAAATCCGAAACTTTTCTATCAAACTTTAAATGCACGCTTAGCATTAGCTGCTCTAGTGTGTGGGTACATAACAAAACTCTTAAAAAAAACGTATCAACAAGGTCTTTTCTCTGGCCACAACCAAATGTGTGGAGCAAATAAAATAAAACGCCTTATGTACATAGTACGTCAGCACGAACGACCCTACATTAATACAGAAGGTGTAAGGTTGTGAAGCCGTTGCTACAATCGTAGTATAGGCACGAACAATCTTACAATAATACAGAAGGTGTAGGGTTGTGTAGCCGGTTCTACAATCGTAGTGTAGGCACGAAGGACATTATAATAATACAAAAGGTGTAGGGCGTGTAGCCGTTGCTACAATCGTAGCGTAGGCACGAACGACCTTACAATAATACAGAACGTGTAGGGTTCTGTAGCCGTTGTAAAAATTGTAGTGTAGGCACGAACGACCTTGCAATAATACAGAAGGTGTAGGGTTGTGTAGCCGAAGGTGTAGGGTTGTGTAGCCGTTGCTACAATCTTAGTGTCGGCACGAACGACCTTACAATAATACAGATTGATTAATTATCGTGTTACTTTTAAAGTGATTTCGGTCTACGTACCAGTATTCTGTTTTTTTAGAATTGTCGGACACTGCTTGAAATATTAACTGAAACGAACTGAACGGAAAATGCCTAATTTAAAGCCAAAAATTTGAAGAACGACGCATACATACCCTAAGAAAGCTGCTAATCATTTTGGATTCCCTATTTAACGATGCTCCTCACAATGAGGTAAGACTTTTTTCATGGCACTTATACATTAGGAAGTAGCCTATTTTTTCCTAAACTGATAATACTAATTTTTATAGCGGGTTAGATTACTTACTTGCATATCATATTTCATTACTAAGTTTTTGAATAAAATGAACATAGCAGAACTCATAAGGGTTTGACTACGGAACCCTGAAAATAATACATAGAATGCTTAATTAACAGAAATAAATATTCTGACATAATATTTATAAACGTATTGTAGAAAATAGTTTTAGAAGATATGAATTTAAAAGAAAATTATATAAACTAATTTAAACCCACTTAGCGATGCGTTTTAAATTTTTTGTATTGCAAAAAGATATGTGATATGATATATTATATATTTTCCTTCCTTGTATAATCAGTAAAAATATACAAAGAAAGTTTTGTGAAAATGCGGGTGACATTTACCTGTAAGGTAACGGTGCCAAATATAGTCTGATAAAGCTACGCTCAAAAAACTAAATACGGACAGCAAAAAAAAATCGAGTTTAAAAACTTCTTAAAAAAAAAAACAGGACAAGCACGAGACGAGTATTCATTTTAAACATTAATAACTTAACAAAAAAAAACTTATAGGATTCTTGCAGGATTTATGCGGGCGAGTATGTCAATTTAGTCGCATAATAACATTTAGCTGAGGCTCAGGATTCCAGTACTTTTGCACGCAAAGCGGGAGAGATTACTACAGAATGCCTATAGCCATTAAACTTTTTACTGTACGACAGGCGAGAATTGTAAATGTACTACTGTCGAGTTATTTTGCTACCTGTTGCTTGTTATTTTGTAAATAAGACACTGACGAAAATTGTGAAAGATTGTGGGATCTAAATTGCACCCTCCATGAAAAGTAGTTCCCCTAAAATAAATTTTTAGAACTACCTATTTATTTGCCTTGGGAATTATTTGCCTTCGACAACCTAACACTTTCAATTAATTCTGTGAAGTTTAAAATACGAAATGTTTTTTTTTTGCAAAAACAAGTTTCTTATACTAGCTTTACTACTAAACAATCTATCTAATCCGGTAAAGCCATTAATCTTATTAATAGAAGTAAATAATGCATATAAAAAAACTTAATTTATGTTAATTGCAATAGGAACTTGCAAGGTGTTCGGTGGAAGGTAAAACCTCTCATCTAATAAAATAATTATACTGAGTAACCTTCGGATACTAATAAGAAAAATATATATATGAATGCAGTTTCCGGTCAGATGCGTAAATTGAAAATTATTAGGTATATATTTTATCTATCGTTTTAATTAAAAACAATAAATTGGAAAAACATTGCGTTGGACGAGTGAGCGTAGACCACTTAGCATTTGCGTGAGTATAAAAGTGATATACATGCACGTTTAAGGCGCTTATAGCAGCTAACTAGCGCTAAAAACGGCCACTTTTAGCAGAAATGCTAACTACAACTCACAGATATTATTTAGAAACTATATAAATCCTTCTAAAAATAGCTTATGACTAGCTTTATATTTGCGACATTTGGATTTTAGAAATTCGTTTTCTTCGAAGAGAAAATTGAGGATATCTAATGGCGGCGCTACTGGGGTGTAAGAGGGCCCTTTAACGTGAATTCAGTTTAACTCCTTGACCGAGGGGTCCGTAAAAAACATATAATAATAGCCACGAAACAATATCCAACCATTTTATTAATGAAATTATTTACTTAATTTCAATATAAAACGATAGATATGTATGCACGTTAATAACGTTTTAGCGTGAGTTTAGAAATGTAACCGATCAGTTTCACTTCTCGACCGAGGGGTCCGTAATAGTACATTACTGACTAGGCCGCCAAAGTGCAGTGTTTTGGCTCCATTCATACGTTTTTTTGTTTTTTTTTTTATTTTTGCTTAAAATGTCCGATAGAAGTAAATGTGTAAAAAATTTGACTCCGCCCGATATTTTAGATGTGCATGGCGACGGAAATGACTCGTAATCTATTACCAGGAAAGTCGAAAAAAATATATGACAAATGCTACCACGACTTTATGGCATGGAAAATGCAAAAAAAGGCTACATAGTTTTCGAAAAATATTTCTTACTCTTTGAACTTTTATTTGAATCCTAATGTATGAAAGTAGATAAAGTAGTGTATGAAACTGCACATAACTAGGTATTAAAAAACAACTATTTAAAAATCTCGCCTTACAGTTCGGTTTTAAAACACAACTCGGGTTAGGAACCACTTATTATGCAACAGTTTCATAAACTATTACCAGGAAAGTCGAAAAAAATATATGATAAATGCTACCACGACTTTATGGCATGGAAAATGCAAAAAAAGGCCACATCGTTTTTTGAAAACCATTTCTTACTCTTTGAACTTTTATTTAAATCCTTATGTATGAGAGTAGATAAAGTAGTGTATAAAACTGCACATAACTAGGTATTAAAAAACTGCTATTAAAAATCTCGCCTTACAGTTCGGTTTTTAAACACAAACTCGGGTTTACAACCCCTTATTATGCACACAACAGTTTCATAAACTACTATTGTATAACCGATGAGCTTGGAACAGTTCTTAAAGGCAGCGTCGTATTAAGGTGCATTATGTTTTTCAGCAGTTTTATAAAATTATCCCCTGAGAAGTTAAAATAGGGAAAGAAAATTTATATCGGTTCCACCGCTTTATCAATTATAGTAAAGTAAAAAAGTAAAATCGCGCGAGTAAAAACGCGGGGACCCAGCTAACAAAAGAACATGACTGATTCATTAATGCCGAACCGAAACTATATTGAAGCTATATACATAAAATTTTGAAAATAGGTTCCTTTTACGTAGAATGGAGCCCCATTAGGAAACGATTTCTTTATTCTTTGTATGGGACGAGAACAATAAAATCGTGCGGGTAACACCACGGGGAACCAGCTAGTATATAATAAAAGGGCAGTTTTCATCAAACAACACATCTATTACCTTAAATCGAGCAATTCTTGTATATATGTATACATATATTTTTAATCTGAGTATCGGAAACGGCTCGAACAATTTTCATTAAATTTAGTGTGCAGGGGGTTTCAGGGGCGATAAATCGATCCAGCTAGGTTTTATTTTTAGGAATCTTTGTTTCATCCGTGTTTTCAGGCAATGATAAACTGAAAAATATGACTCTTCTTGTCATCTATTGGCGAGTAGTAATACTATTATGTTTACCGACACAGCAATACTACAGCTACATGACAATAGTTGGCGTTGTAAAAAAAAACGAGCGAAGCTCGGTCCACCAGGTACTACTATTTATACTAATATTTTGAATCCGGAAGTGAGTTTGTTTATTTGTGCTTCTTCATGTCGTAAAGGAGAACCGAATTAACTATGTAATACCAAATTAAACGTGAACGAACTAATGTAATCTACAAAAGCCTAGATATCTACAGCAACCTAGCGATAATAACATAAAACCTTAATGTAGTAAGCTTAATTGAACATAAAATTAAGTAAACTTTTATGATCCTGTAACATACATTGTATAAGCACAGCTTACATGGGTTCGCAAACATTTAATAAAAAAGGTGTCAATTAGGTATTGAACACCGAGTTCATTCCACAGCCATTTTAAAGGTGTAATAAGCTAACAATGTATGTATGTACTCTGTTTTAGTTGTAATGTATTAGTACTTGTAGTAGATGTAAGTTTTTGTATATTAGGTTTATTAATCTAATAATGTAAGAATTAACAGTAACATCTATTGTGAGATATCTAAATTAAAAAAAATATCAAAATAATTAAAAAAAAAACGGTCAAATCCGGTTGTTCAATTAAGGCTAGGGTTTAAGAGTTTGACTGATTGACATATCAACCTACAGCCCTAAACATTGGATCTTGAGACTTGAAATTTTGCATAAAGGTTCTAATTATTACGTAGGCGAGCACTAAGAATTTACAAAAATCATCATCCAAGGGGTGAAATAGGGATTGGAAGTTTTTAAGGTTAAGTACATTAAACTTGGTGTTCGGCCTATAGGTTAAAAATTTACCTGTTTTACCGTTTTTGGAAAATGATCACCTAAAGGGCAAAGGGGATGAAAAAGTGTATGAGAATTTACATATTTTTGTGTCTCAAAACTTGTAATTAAACAGTTTCTGCTAGAACGTACGCGAGTACTAAGTACTAATTATGCGAAATCTATCCCCTAAGAGAGCGAAATGGGGGTTGAAAGTTTCTATAAAAAATCGTCACTTTTGAAGGTAAATACGCGAATCTTGATGCTTCGTCTTAAGATTAAAAATAAGGAATGGCATATTTCACCGTTATGGATAAGAGAGATTTTGATAGTTTTGTGGCTAGAGACTTAAAATTTTGCAAAAATGATCCCGTTTTAACGTAGGCGAGCACTAAGAAAGGATTTTAGAAAAGAGGTAAAATGGGGGTTGAAAGTTTGTATGGAAATTCGTAATTTTTAAAGCTAACTTACAAAATTAGTCAATCTTAATTATGTGTGTTTTAGTTTTTTTTGGATATCATCCCCTAGGGGATGAAATAGGGGATGAATAAATGTTTGAGAACTCCGATATCTTTGTGTCTAGAGACTTTGAATTTTGCACAAAGGTTTCATTTACAACTTGAGCGAGTGCTGAGAAAGGATTATGCAAAATTCATACCTTAGGATAGTTAACTAGGAGTTGGGCGAGTGTACGGGAATTGTTATTTTGAAGCTAATGCATAAAAATTGGTATTTGGCCTTTAAGTTAAAAAAAAATAGATTGTTGTGTTTCCTTTTTTTTTTGGAAAATCATCCCCCAGGGGAAATAAAGAAGAAGAAAATTTTTATCAGAATTTCGTCATTTTTGTAGATAAAGCCATACACATCCACAAGCTTATTTTAACTTCGAAAGCTTATTACCTATTCATTTTAGAAAACAAATACTATCAGGTTTTCAGATTCACCCTTTAGTGTAGAAACTACGAGGTTGTCACAGCTACCTTTTACTGTAGATACTACGAAATTATCAGAGCTACTTTTTACTGTAGATACTATGAAATTATCAGAGTTACCTTTTACTTTAGATCTACGAAATTATCTGAGTACATTTTACTGTAGATACTACGAAATTATCAAAGCTACCTTTTACTGTAGATACTACGAAATTATCAGAGCTACCTTTTACTGTAGCTACTACGATGTTGACAGAACTACCTTTTACTGCAAATACTACTTAGTTATCAGAGCTACCTTTTACTGAAGATACTACGAAATTATCGGAGCTACCTTTTACTGTAGATACTATGAAATTATGAGAGCTACCTTTTACTGTAGCTACTACGATGTTGACAGAGCTGCCTTTTACTGTAGCTACTACGATGTTGACAAAGCTACCTTTTACTGACAAAACTACTTAGTTATCAGAGCTACCTTTTGCTGTAGATACTACGAAATTATTAGAGCTACCTTTTACTGTAGCTATTACGATGTTGACAGAGCTACCTTTTACTGTAGATACTACGAAATTATCAGAGCTACCTTTTACTGTAGCTACTACGATGTTGACAGAACTACCTTTTACTGAAAATACTACTTAGTTATCAGAGCTACCTTTTACTGAAGATACTACGAAATTATCGGAGCTACCTTTTACTGTAGATACTATGAAATTATGAGAGCTACCTTTTACTGTAGCTACTACGATGTTGACAGAGATGGCTTTTACTGTAGCTACTACGATGTTGACAAAGCTACCTTTTACTGAAAATACTACTTAGTTATCAGAGTTACCTTTTGCTGTAGATACTACGAAATTATTAGAGCCACCTTTTACTGTAACTATTACGATGTTGACAGAGCTACCTTTTACTGTAGATACTACGATGCTGTCTGAGCTACGTTTTGCTGTAAAGAATACGACGTTGTCACAGTTAAATTTAACTGTAGCTACTACGGGGTTGTCAGATCTACCTTTTGCTGTGGATACTACGAGGTTGTCAGAGCTTCCTTTGATTGTAGCTGCTATGAAGTTGTCAGATCTATCTTTTACTGAAGCTAATACGAGGTTGTCACAGCTACCCTTTACTGTGGATACTACGAGGTTTTCAAAGCTACCTTTAACTGTAGCTCGTACTGTCAGAGCTACCTATTACTGTAGATACCACGAGGTTCTTAGAGCTACATGGAATGGTAGACTCTAGAACCTACGACGTTGTACACCATTGCAAACATTTTACAATAGGTTGGTAAGTATAGTATATATATAGTCACTTAATGGCTACAACTGTAGCGAGTATGGTTTTAATATACTTCTATTGATAAAAGTGGCGTTTTGTTGACCGACATAATGTACATAATGCGGTAATCCTACCAAAGAGAATGAACCAAGATTTGTACTGTGTTATATAGAATTTATGACTTTTTAACTTGGCAGGATTATGACATTGAACGCATTGAAGCAGTCAACAAAACGCACCTATACTTGCTGGAACCTTATAATGTTTACTTTATAAATTTTAGTTTTTCAGTCCCTAGACTATAATTTGATACGTATTAATTTTTCGTAACAAAATTATTGACAATTTGTACTTCCATGTTAGTTATTGAATACGAAACTCTAAATGATGTAAATGCTGGCCGGTATAAAATTGATATATTAAGAAGAAAAGATATAAAGGCGAAAAACGCTCGACATTTTAAAGACATTAGAAGTCAGTTGTCTTTATTCGGGGGAAAAAGCTAGAATACTAATATATCAAGCTGTCGACACTGGTGATTTTGAGTAAGGCGTGACATTATTGCTACTTAGAGCCATAGCGTTAAGTTATATAGAAAGCTTGCTTTAAACCGCGGCTCCACCCCCGCTAAATTTGATTACCGGCGTGCGATTCCTATGGCAAGTTTTTGATTATAGTTAGGAAGTTTCTTATCAAGCTATAGTTGTAGCCAAGGACTGTCTGACAAATATATAGGACACAAACATGTAAGTTGCAGCGGTATATATATATATACATTATTGGACACGCCGCATTACATAGCCTAGTAAATGTATCGACGCTCAAACATACAAACTCTAAAACTGGTTCCTTACCATGTAAATAGTTGTCACATATATAATTGCTTGTATAGATAAGCAATTAAAAAATACCTTGTTATCATAACTAGAATTTAGTTGACAACTAACAATAATTGTTTTGTCGATTACACATTTTTTTTCATGTGGCAACTAGGTATTACTTAACTTAAATTTTCATTTGAGTAAGTAAACCCGAACAAAACACTTGGATTTTGTTCAATGGAACTAGTGTGATAGATATTCATCAATGGAATAAGTGACAACACTACTTGTTGGTGGTGCCACGGCGACTAAAAAATCTCCTTGACACCACCAGTGGTGTTAAGCCGGTGTCCTAAAGGTTAACTTTTACCGTAGATGCTCGTTCAATGTGCAAATTATAAATAGTTCCGCAGCAAATACATCGCCATATGCGAAAACTAATTAGGTTCAACATAACAAGACATTCCAACGAACCTATTCTTAGTACGTGACTCGCCCGCTATATTTGTTAGAGGGTGTAAAAAACATAAACAAGGCGATGCACCTGCCCGCCGCCGAGATTGGCAGGTGGGTGTAAAAACATCTGCGCCGACGCACCCTGTGCGGTGAAGGGTTTTGCCTCGCACATGCCGCTTGTCTACATATGGCATTGTTTTTTCCATTGTTTTTTAAAAATCGGATGTGGTGCGGCGAGTACATGCACTACGGAAACGGTGCTTCTCGACACCAATATTTATTTTTTCAATTAGAAAACATAAAATACAAAGAGACGTCAGACGATGTTTCCAGACGGTCACACACGGGACTGACGTTGCTTAGGTTGTTATCAGCGTGAAGATTTTATAGAGTCAGTCTTTACAAAAAAATACTTAGTATCTAAAAATATGTGTTCTGAAGGTAATTTTACGTACTTTCGGATTGTTATAGGCTATTATGCGGGTAAAACTGCGGGTAATCACAAATCTTTACACAATGACAACATATACCGTCTTTCATCAGCTCAGAGCCATAGGAATTCAATTAACTTGAAGTAACATGGTTGTATGATGTGTCATATAGATTGAAAAGCTCGACATACGGATAGACAAATTTATATGGCTTAACTATGAGGCCATAAAGCTAGCGAACCATGAGACTAACAGATAGAAGAAAACGTCGTGTTTTTCAGGTTTTAGATAGCACTAAATTGTTTTTATTTATGGTTACGCTATGCTTTTATAAAGTCTGTATAGGAAAAAAATACAAAATAAAATAATAAATAGATTTTTAAAAATGGCTTTTTAAAAGTTAATTATATTTAGAGTTTGCGTAAATAAAATAAATATATAAAAATCAATGAGTGGACGTATTTCGAGACATTTACTGTTTTAAAATGTTTGGTTATAAAATTAAGTAAATAAAAGCTTACGTCAGATTTACGAGTGTATACACTCTTTGGCTCAGGGTGGCTCTAGTTATATCAGAACTACAATACCTGCTCGCATTTCAGCCAAAAGATGATAGTTGCTCCTGGTTTTCGAAGCTTCCCCTCGCTCATCTTCTGTTCATCCAGGATTTCGCTGTGGCGTCGACCTGACTTCAGCCACACCTCTATTGATCTAAAAAAATAAAAAAAACTTACAATTTTGTCAAGTTGGTTAATCAATTGTCAAAGGGCCTATTGGTTTCGTTGTCTGTCTCGCGTTCAGAGCCCCAAGAGATAATAAATCCTTTTCTTTATTTCTCAAGTACATAGTATGTTGTCACTATTAGCTTTTCGGCGACGAAAAACTTTGTAAAGTCAAAAAGACTTGTGATATCCGCAATACGCACTAAATTAAATATAAAATCTGGGACACAAACTAGTTCTTTAGGAATAAACATTGTAGTAATATAATATTTTGATCCATCAAAACCATCCAATGTCATCAATGCAAACTAAAGTGAGTTTATTTGTGTTTATCCAAATAAGATGAAAGGCACAGAGATAGTTAAAGAGATGGAGAAGGACATAGGCATTTTATCCCGGAACATTTTTATATATATTTTTTATTCAAGAATAACTAGTTCTTTTCTAGCAACCCATGGCCATATAGTTCCATTATTACCTTTAATGTGCGCTTTTAAAACTAGGGTCGTTTTTCACGCGTTACGATCCTAAAAATCTAATCACTTCCTTTTTAAAAAATCTCATAGCAAGACCAATAGAAGAAGATATGGTCCAGCCAGACACCTACAAGATTTATCTCAGATACAAAGCGTTGTTCCCAAGGTGGTTATAGTTTACACTGTTGTTATCTAAAACGACACGTTTTCATAGTTCAAAGTGTCAGCGACAATTTAAAATTATTTTTATTTTATTCTCAGGATGTGTTACGTTCAACAATAGGTAAATTAGACGTTATTTTTATTCCATTACAAAACAGTTTTGTGTTTCAAAATTTGTTGTGAAAGAAGTTAATGACACCGCAACAAATCTTTTGGTAAGGGACAAACTCGGGTTTATCGAGGCTCGTTTAGTCGGAAGTTGAAAAAAAGGTCTGTAATGTTTTAAGCGTTTGCAAAAAAAAAAAACCTGCTTGCTGAACCGAGCGGCGGTTGTTCGATTCCCGCACAGGTCAAACATTTATGTGATAAACATCTGTCTTGAGTCTGGGTGTTTTAAAACAACGCAAGTCAAGTTCAAAAATATTTATTTTACCGGTTATAGTCATATATCTATCATACTCGTTCATCATTACAAGACTGTTTTTACTTAGAAATATCTCCGAAATGGCTTTGGGACTAGCAATTTATAAATATACAACTGGCAATGTACGAAATAGGCAATAACACGTTTTTACTAGATGTTTCTAGTTATATATATTTAAATTACCTAATGAAGTCTGCATGGATAAAAATCTTAATTGCTTTCACCTCGCTTTTACCTTTAAGACTTAAAGTCATCATTTGCGAAATAAATCTTTGGCGAGTTTGCTCGCACATTCAAACGAACCTTAATTCTGTAAAACTAGTCTTAAACATAGATACATTAAGTTTCTTCTACCGCTATAATGGCCACTTAAAAGCTCATAAAAGTGAAGCCGAAGTCGGTCCAGCGGCAACACCAATGATCAACGACAAGATTCTACAGTAAGATGGTTCCTGGGAGTAAAGAAGCCGCATATTTTATGCCTTGTATGCCTGGAAAGTTTCAAAGCTTTGAAGCTTTTATCGCAATATCAGAAAGCTCTGGGACTGAGTTCTTCCCATTATCTTAAGCCAGGAAACTACTTTAAAATGAGATGTTCTGTTAGTTAGTGGCTACTAATGTTATAGAGTTAAGAAACGAACTGGCTTCAGTGGAAACTTTTTTTAACAAAACCTTTTATATTTTAGTAAAATTTGATTTGAAGATTCGACGTAGACGGGCAAGGTTTTTTTATTTGGCATTTTTTTATGTGATCCCATACGAAATTGCAGCATGATGTGATGAACTATCTAACTACTTCTCGTAGGTCAAAATTTATTGCAAAGATTTGAGGCAGACGGACAGACAGATAAAGTTTTTTCTTTTATATTGCATTGTCACAAGAACCGAAAGTCTATACAAAATTGCAACACGACCCAATTAGGAGAAGTTGGTCATAAATTATTTCAAAAGATTTGAGGCAGAGGGGAAGACAACGTCATATGGACCCAATATTACTATACAAAATTGCAACATGACCCGATAACGAGAAGTTGGTCAGAAATTATTTCAACGATTTAAGGCAGACGGAGAGACAGACAACTGTTTTTGTACTACATTCTCGGTCACGTAAACCCAAAAGGCGTGCAAACAATTCATAAAGAGAAGTCGATCAAAATTAACTTAAGACAGATTTAGAGGCTTAAGATTAATTTTAAGACAGACATAGAAAGACCGACAAGGGTTTGGCATTAAACAAAAAAATATAGGCAGGTTCATAATTTGACTAATTTGTATATTTTGGGGTTATGAAGAGAAAAGAAACAACTGGACTGGTTGTGTTTGTATTGTTATAGCTCCAACTCGCGATTGCGTACATTTCATTTTTATGAAAGTATTGTATAATTACTTTAAATAGAACTTCTTGCCAGCTCTTTTTGGCAGAAATCAACATTGTTTACTGTACGTGTATTGACGATTCAAAAGTCTTCTTAGAAACCTATTTGAATAAAGTTTGATTTGATTTAAATTTAGACCTCTAACTAAGTGATCAAATAGTGAAAATTGTAATAAAATAAGTCAAGTAGTTTTTATGTGAAGCCCTAACAATAGAAAAAGAAACAAAAACCTTTATGTTTTTTTTTTCATTTCTTTTATACCAACCTAAATTTTTATTGCTTTTGTATTATAAGTAACTGTAACAATTTTTAAAATAAAACTCAAATCTAAGAATACCTAACTACCTATAGATGTTTGGTTTTTACAGTTTCATTACGATTATTATGTACTTACAGTAAAGCTGTAGTAAGTAAATCAACATCGAAATTAACAAAACCTCTTACTATTATATTATTATATTATAAGCCAACTTACGCGTTCGCTTAGGTTTAAAAATTACAGTATTTTCTACAATGGCTTCGCTATCTGCTGTGAGCTGTCATTAGTATAAGAAATAATATGCAAACAGATAACAAATTATGTGCATGTAATAAAAAAAAAACAAGACCATTTTTGTCTGCCCTGTATAATATACATTTTGTAGGTACTGTAGTGTAGGTTTCTCTCTATGCATATGCATACCTGCATGATAAATTCAAAACACAATATGCTAGTGAGTTTTCCCTTTACAAAGGTATAAAAATAAGGTCAAGTGTGACCTCAAATTAAAATTAACGACTAAAAAATGAGAACACAGTAAAAACTGAGTGCTTAATAGACGAGCATCCAGTTTGGGTCGATAGTAATAAAAAACGCAACAAAAATAAAAAACGTAAGCAACAGGTGTTGGGACGACGACCCCGGTTACATCATGGCGGGGAAAAAATGGCGGCAAAGTCGTGTCGATTCGGTCGATGAGTTTCCACTCACAGCACTCACTCGGTATGTTTTTGTTTATGTTAGAATAATTCCGGTGTTACATTTCTTGTAATAATTTATACTATTAAATTAAGTAAGTACTTTTCATTGATAATTACAAACAAATTACGTTTTTACATTGTATGCAATCTAAACCTACGTAGGATAACTTTAGGATAGTATTTACTATTATTGTATTTAGAATGTAGTTTTCTCAATTTTAGTTTTTAGTTCATTGTAGGGTTCGTTCTATTTCTAGTGACAAGACAAGGTAATTGATTGATTTACTTCAGAATGTATCCTTTTACAGAATTACCTAGGTCACTAAATTAAAATGCCTTTAATAATCGACTTTAAAATAAGGAGGTTATCAATTCGACCTGTATGTTTGAAATATTGTAAGAATTACACAATCTTCATATAATATGTTTGCCGATATGGGCTTCTTAATCTATGTTCTCAATATCATAAGATGTATGTAAATGCATGTATATTTGTCCGCGTATTTCTCAGGAAATAGTGGTTGAATTATTTTTTTGTTAAATTAGGTAAGTATGTAGATTCAACTTAGGGAACAGTCCAAGTTTTATCAAAACCGGTTCAGTAGTTTCCAAGATTTTGACGGTTCGGTTTGTTGTTAACCAATCAATAGAAAAACACGTTGTCGGTTTGCGGCGCAATTCTAACGCTAAGCAGATCTTGGACATTGTTGTGGATTGTTATGTCGAGCGAAGAGTAATTAATAATAATAAATAAATTAATTAATAAACTTATTGAAGTTCATCAGGAATATTATTCTGTTCCAGGTCATTTATTTTACCGCTTATTACTTTTGTTTACAAACCCAGACCTTTGCTTGGTAAAAAAAAATTCAGTATGAACTCTGCAAAGAACCGCGCCAGTACCAAAAATTGACATAATTTTTTTATATTTTTGTTTCTTTTACTTTCTTGCAGAATGCATTGAAAAACGATGTATGATATGAAAACGTAAATTTGGCTCTTATTCGTAATATTTATTTTCACATATATTTAGTTTAACAGCTTCCTTTCGGATCTCTTTTAAGGGGTTCCGTACCCAAAGAGTAAAAACAAGACCCTAGATTACTAACTCTGCGCTGTCCGTCTGTCACTAGGCTGTATCTCATGAACCGTGATAGTTAGACACTTGAAATTTTCACAGATGTTTTTCTGTTGCCGCTATGACAAATAATTAAGAGGACTCCCATACAATAACAGTGATTATTTTAGCTCGTTTTTGCTCGATATTGATTACGGCAACAATATATAACTAAATATTTTTATTTCAAGCGTCTACCGCTTGAAAAAATCACAGAATATTAAGTTATATATTCACATTAAAAATAAACAATCAAATTAAAAAAAAAAACAACTATTTAAGGGGGTTCCCAAACAAAAAACGTGATTGTTTTTGCCGTTTTTATAGATAACGGTACGAAACCCTTCGTGCGCGAGTCTGATTCGCACTTGGGCGGTTATTTATTCATACAGTGAAAGTTTCGACCTGACATCCATGCTGGACTTTTGAAATTATTAGCTTAAATCGACTTAACATCGTGAGGGTTACCCTGCCTTTGGGTACCATGTTAAATAAGGACTATAAAAGAGTCACTACATCACTAGTATAATTAACTGTTGTAACCAAAATGATCCGCAATGTTTAAAACAGCTAATTAGTCTACTATAAAAAATACATTTATAGCTTGTCATTTTTTGAATTGAGGAAACAAAAAAAAACGGTTATTGACCCTCACTTGTACGAGAAGTATGATAATATCATAGTCTATTTCTATAAATATTTTTTGGGTTCGGCCAAAGTAAAGAAACACTTATGGTATTTAGCATCACAACTTTAAAGAATGTTTTAGGGATCCGCTTAGCTGAATATGCGCGCGAAGTGCGAAAAAGTACTTCTATAGTTATAAAAGTATTTTTTATAAAAGCTTCTGCGTTTAGTAAAAATAGACTACAAAGATTTCTGTCTATTTGTATAGACAAAATTGCAACGCGATCCGACGATGACTTGGTCAGAATTGACTTTAAAGATTTAGTTCAGATGCAACACTATCCGACGATAATTTGGTCATAATTGAAGATTTGGGACAGAGGCGAAACGATCCGGCGATAGTTTGGTCAAAGTTGACTTTAAAGATTTGGGTCAAACGGACAGATATAAGACATAAATACCAGTACCTACTAATTAAAAATATGCCAAAAGAACATCACAGCTAATTTAACTGAATGTAAAATAACTGTAAGCGATTTTTTTTATTATACCAATTTAATTAGAAAAAACGTAGGAAGCACAAAAGATTATGGCAAAAATTTGTGCTAATCTTTTTAATTACATGTCGAAACTACTAACCAATGGATAGACATAAAACTTCCCCAATATTGCTATGATATCAAAACTTTTGGGTGTTACATGTACCTACAGTAACTTATTAGTCCATTATCAGTCCACGAAGTAGGAAAACAATTGCTGGTGGGCGCTTTCGTGACAAACTCCTTCAAAACCCGATGAGAAGTCGAAGAGCAAAATTCGACAAAGTAACGGATGGATTAGTCACAGCCCGTTTCATACAAAGTTAAACTCTTTAAAAATACACAACTTAGTTTAGAAACGTTATTCTTATTATTTACAGTAAGGTTACTTATGTTATTAAAATAAATAAATCATACATCGAAGCATCTAATAAATGCCACTATAATAGTACAATTTAGTCAATCCTAGTTTAACAGAATTCACCCAGTAACTACAACAGATGCACTAGTGGAAATTTTACATATGAAACAAATCTACAAAAATACATTTTGACCTAATTATACCCGGGGGCAGTCAAGATGTACCTACTGCTAGATAACAATAAAACTATACCTACTGGTCTAAGAATCAAACTGTCACGTTTCGCGCTTGATCTATATTTTTTTTCAGCGATTATGTCACACGTGGCTTGTCACATCTAGGTGGGAGATAATTAACGATCCATCACTCTGGCCAGTCTTGATGGCGAGGGCGTAACGACTGATGCCCAACCGTCCAAAATTATTATCAGCGCGACAATAGCTGCGTGGGCTTCGGTTCCTTCACCCTTTTTAGCACAGCGTGTGAACATATGTATACAGACAGGACATGGTACCAAAGAATAATACCACTTAATAAAAACCAATGCGACTACAATAGACAGATTATATTTGCTAATAGTTGCTACGAGGTGTATACCGATTGTTACATTCATTTAACTGGTATGTATGATACAACTGCGGTAAATAGGTTATTACGAATAAGTGCCAAATTTAAAACACGAGCGCAGCAACTGTTTTTAAAGGCACACATTCGGAATAACCCTTTACGCTCACGTATCATACAATGTTTTTCAATGAATTTTGAGAGGAAGTAAAAGTTAGACATAAATATAAACTATTTTTTTACTCTCCACTAAATTAAATGTTGATATTCTTCTAGGTACTAATCTCTTGATTTCTGAGGCAAAGTACTCTCATTTGCTATTTAGGCCTCTTTTACGATATCTGTAGGAGGTAAATCTATAACTTCTTCATCACAACTCATTTTTAAAATGTAATATTTAATAAAGACAAATCCGTTTTGCAATAAACTGGCTCGCTTTTTTTCAGAGGCGCGCCATAGACATAAAGAAAAGAAATGGTCAGCGCATCATAGCGAGATGTAAAAAAATGGCCGCAAAAGTGTGCCAGAGACAAAGCAAAAATGTGGTGTCTAGTCTAAGAGAAAAGACATCACAGATTAACTTTGTCTCTTTCTAAAGTGTGGCAAATTATTTGATGCTATGGCGCAGTCCATAAGACAGATTACAGAACTCGAAGTCTATGAGGCGCGCAAACAGTTTTTTTTTCACGAGGCAAGAGTCTGCCCTACGTACAGAGCCCTCAGGGCTCAATTTTTATTTTAGGTCCTTTTCTATTTCTTATTTACATTAATGATCTCCCATATCATGTAAAAACCATGACATTGTCTTATTTTCTTAGAGACGACAGACATGTTATGATGAATTAAATAATGCCATTACTAAAATTGTAAATTGGTTTAACGCTAATGAGAAAAAAGCCAAATGTGTTAAATTTACATTACCAAATGTTAGTCAGATACAAACATGTATTAATATTAACGGCGAGCAATTAGAACTTTTTGATTCAACAGTATTTCTTGGCATAACGCTGGACTCCAAACTTCAATGGGGTCTTCATATAGATAACTTAGCCAAAAAACTTAGTTCTGCTGTGTATGCCATCAAGAAAATTAGACAATTGATCGATGTCGACACTGCAAAAACAGTATATTTTAGCTATTTCCATAGTTTAATGACATATGGTATCTTGTTGTGGGGTAGCGCTGCTGATGTAAATACAATATTTTTGTTACAAAAACGGGCAATTCGTGCTATTTATAAATAAGGATCTAGGATATCTCTGAGGGATAGGTTTAGGGAAGTAAATATTTTAACTATAGCGTCGCAGTATATATATATATGAAAATCTTTTATATGTACATAAAAATATCAATAGTTTCAGCAAGAAAAGTGACGTTCACAAAGTAAAATAAGCTGTTGGTGCATGATAAACGTCTACACAAACTTAATAACTCTTTTATAGGGCAATGTATACACTTCTACAATAAAGTTTCCATTAATATTCAAAAGCTATCAATAAGTAAATTCAAATCTTTTATCAAAGAACTACTTTGTAAAAAAGCGCACTACAATATTTCAGACTACGTAAATGATTAATATCCATGGGACTGAAGATGCTCAATTACAGGATGCATAGGTAAACCAAATTAAAATGTAAATATTATAAAATTGTACTTCTTAAATTTTTTATTTGAACATGGATTGTATTTGTAGTTTTTAAGATTTTTTTTTTAAAAGAGTAACTATCGAGTTTCTTGCCGGATTCTTCTCGGTAGAAATCAACAACATTGTAAACCGGATTTCAAAAAATAATATTACATAACTTTGACGATTCAAAAGTGATTGTAAAATCCTAATAAGAATAAATAAATTTTGACTTTGACTACAGCCAAATAATGGTCAATATATATTTTAGTTTGCGAAAACAATTTGAAATACGTATTTTTAAATGACAAATTCAAGAATTTAATATCAAGTTATGTCGTGTGGTGTTTATTATCTACTAATTACTGATACAGCGCGCATACTTATGAATAGTTGATTTTTTCAAACATCAAAACCTCCTTGCATACTATTCTAAGGTCTAAGGTGCAAGCGAGCAAGCCTTAAAAGTAAAAAAGAAATTATTGCACGTGTAAAATATTAGATTTCAGTAGTGTTTTATTTAACACGTGCTCTAAAGAGTATCTTTCCGCATAATGTGTACACATAATAATAAATAAATATTTTTTTGACATGACACACAGTGCCGTCTGGCCCCAAAGTAAGCAAAGCTTGTGTTATGAATAGCAGACAACGGATACAAATACATAAAAATAACTTTTTTATTTGTAAATATCATACGTAAACATCATACATACATATCATACTTATGTATGATATTTATATATATAATATTTATATACACCCAGACTCAAGACAAACACAAACGTTTATCACATGAATGTTTGTCCAGCGTGGGAATCGTACCCACACCCTCTGCACAGCAGCTGACAACACTACCAACTAGGCTGAGAAGGAGTCAATAAACAAGACTTTACTAGCAACTGCATTGAAAAAACCCTTACCATTTTGGGCTTTAATTTTATTTAACTTAATATTAATAGTACAATGTGTTTTAAGTGGTAAGGAGATAATTACTAGCAAGAGGCTATTTAAGGCCAAAGGCTTTAATGACTCGAGTTCGTGAGTAAATACATAAAAATATAAGGTAAATAAAAAAATAGACTCACCAAAAGACAAGTTTAATTGCACAAATAATAATATATCTAGAGAATTTATGATTTAAAAAGTTTTGGCTGAGGTTAAAACATACTTTAACATGCATACAAAACATGTTAAGAACCATAGTACAGCTTTTACATATTTATTCATAGACTAGGCGCGTCATTACCGCCCGAGGGTTCTATGAACGCACACTTTGCTATGAAAAAAGTAAAATTTACAAAGAAAAAGCCCGTAAGAGTAATTACGGTTTAGCACCCGCTTTACCTGCACATAATGACACCGTTTACCAGTAAGTGTGATGAAATAGTAAATTGTGTCACAGGGGACCAAAATAATGTATTGAGGGCGTGAGTGATTTTTTGAAACCAGAGCGAAGCGAAGGACTCATGAGTAGAATCTCGAGCGTAGCGAGGAATTCTAGGGTAGAACTCTAAGCGTAGCGTGGGATTCAAAGTACGTCGCTCGAGGTGTGGCACACTCTGTTCTCATCCCCGCAAGGCTCTGTACTGTCTCCTACGCTGTTTCTACTGCACATCAATGATATGTTGGAGATCAACAACATACATTGCTATGCAGATGACAGTACTGGAGACGCTTATTACACGGGCCGTGCAAGCATCCCTCGTTCCGTTGTGGAGGAAAAACGTGAAGAACTTGTGTCTCAAATCGAGATCAGTCTGTCCAAGGTCTCTGACTGGGGACGGGAAAACTTGGTCCGATTCAACCCTTCAAAGACACAAGTCTGCGCGTTCACCGCTAAGAAAACCCCATTCACTGTAGTCCCACAATTCCAGAACACTCCCCTCTCCATCTCCAAGAGCATTGGGATTCTTGATGTTCACATCTCCAGCGATGTTCAGTTCCGAGATCACTTGCTAGACAAAGTAAAGCTGGCGTCCAAAAAAATTGGTGTACTCAACAGAGCGAAGCAGTACTTCACGTCGGGGCAAAGGTTGCTGCTTTACAAGTCGCAAGTCCGGCCCCATATGGAGTACTGGTGCCATCTCTGGGCGGGTGCACCCGGATACCAGCTTGACCCTTTTGACTCGGTTCAACGACGGGCTGTGAGAATTGTCGACGATCCTAAACTCACTTACGGTATCGAGCCCCTAAGTCTGAGGAGAGACTTTGCCTCCCTGTGTGTGTTCTACCGCTTGTACAATGGGTTGTGTTCTGAGGAATTGTTCGAAATGATGCCCACGGCTACTTTCTACCATCGCACCGCTCGCCATCGGCAGGGAATTCATTTTCACACTTTAGAACCGAAATGGTCGCGTACAGTGCGGTTTCAGAGAAACTTCCTCCCGCGAACGCTTAGGTTGTGGAATGAGCTCCCTGCCAAGGTTTTCTTTAAGGACTACAGTATGGGGTTCTTCAAAAAAGAAGTTATTAGATTTCTGAAGGGTCGGCAACGCGCGAGTGATGCCCTTGGTGTTGCAAGCGTCTATAGGCTACGGTGACCGCTTACCGTCAGGCGGACCGTAGGTTTGTTTGCCTTCTTAGTGGTATAAAAAAAAAAATCCCCCTCTATGAGAAAAATAAATACGAATATTTATATTTACAGAACCAAATTATAAATTTATATTTCTTTCCATTTGTTTGGTAGTAAATTGATTATGACAGTTTCTGTAAGGAAATTTTGAGATTTTCTATTTCTCTTCTGCTAGAACTCATATTTTTTTCAATCAGTGTGACTCAAATTGAAATTGTCTGTTATATTTTGATGGAAAGATATAAAAAAAAAACGATTAAGACATTCCCGCATATTTAATAAACCAATTATGTTTAATGTTTAATTTTTTAGTAGTATTACCGCTCAGTGGGTCTCTTGATAGTAAATGTCTATCGAACCGAGGGCCCGCGGGTTCAATACCCGCACAAAACAAACATTAATGTGATAAACATTCAAGTTTGTTTTGATTCTGAGTGATATGTATCTATATGTTTTACAAAAATGGCTCAATCATCTATTTCCTAAGTAAGTGAGTGATTAATTAAGGCCGCCATTACTTTACTTCTAACAATTGATAAATGTATTGTAATCGCTAATTAAACACATAAACATTAACTTAAGAAAATATCCAATCACCGCAATGCGTAGGAATGGTGGTCTTATGTTACAATGGCAATCGGGCCAATTACTTAGCTTAAGTAGTTCTTACTACTTCTACTTAAAATCAAATAACAATACTCAAAGCGGTCCTTCCGATCAATTTACTATAAGTGCTATGTCGTTGATCGATATGACAAGTGACCAATTCTGAGGTACTTTTTTGTTATACGTAATTAACTAAGCATTAAAACAGCCCGCCCATGGGGTCGGTATAATATTATAATAGATATGTCACCAAAATAATGGTGCGTTTCCATTTCACGCACGTCATGTTACGTTTGTTCAACCATTGCCCGACTGTTTTTGAAATGATTTTGAACCGAGAATCGAAATTGCTGTAATTGTGTTTTCTTCACGTTTTGAGGTTTTGGGATTTACTTGCGACTATTTTCATACAGTGTGTGTGTGTGTGTGTGTGAGCGTGAGTGTGTGCGTGTTCGTGTGCGTGTCCGTGTGCGTGTGCGTGGGCGTGGGCGTGTGCATGTGTCTGTGTTTTGGACCGTTTCTATCAGGGCCGCGCCTTACGCACGTAACGCTAGGTGCCAAAGCAATCTGTTTTTGTGTTTCTGGCAACACTCTATGGTTGTCATTATTCTGCAGAATTAAAATATCCTATTTTGTCAGAAAAGTGTTTTGTTTTTATATATAAAGTTCTTGTCTATTTTACTTATTGTGTACTTGTGCCGGTTATATTCAAGGAAGATCATACCTACTTACTTAAGGTCGTACAATTTTTTTATATTTTATTGTTTTAAGTTAGATCTTGTCCCTACCATTTATGTCCTCTCTAAGTTTGAACTGTAATTTAGGGCTCGCTTAGGTCCTCTTAGAAGACATACAACAGACAGACTTGGTCCATATAGATACAACAAGAATATATTGAGGTAAGTCACCTTGTAGTAATTTGGGTTTTTTGTACCTGTCATCATTGACAAAACAGTGTGTGTCTGTGTTTTTATAGACTGATTCAATTGAATAGGTATCCAGTTTAAAAAATAAATCTTTAATTTTAGCAGAAACAAGTTCTGTAAGGGTGCCGAATTCAAATTTTTATCAGTGGCTCAAAGTTTATGATGGCAGATTTAATATTGCAGGCATCGTTTTGCACGTCATGGATTATTGTGCTTTGAATAATTGTTTAGAATAACTAAAAATTTAATAAAAAATTAATCAATTGATTAAATACATGAATAATGAATTTTTATTTTAATTTATTAATTGAATGATGTGTAAAATCGTATTGTATTTAGTTTAACACAGTGTATAAGATAGGTATATTTATATTTGTAGTCTAAATGCGATCTTTTAAAGATTGAATAGTTCTGTTATAATTATCTGCAAAACCGTCAAGCTGCCGACACTGAATGGAAATGAAGTATTGAAAAACACTTTAGATAAGTACAATTACTTATGTAACTTGTTTATAGAAGATGATATTTTATTGTGTTTTTAATGTAATTTTTGAGTAATGTAATGTGTTAAGTGTATAAATGGTAAATTAATATAAATTTTAAAGTAAAAGTACATGAGGACCCTAATGCGTTGTCGGCGACCATGCAAGTAACTATGAAACCAATTAATCACTGTTGGATATATGTTAAGAGAGCGTAATAAACAAAGCAAAATGTCAAAATCGACAGTATTAAAAGCATAACTGAAGTCTAGTAAAGTAAGATTTGTCAATTGGTTATTTTCCATAACAAGCTGAATGTCATCAGTAATTTTAGTAAATGCAGTGACCGTACTATGGCCAGATCTAAATCCATACTGGAAAGGATTAAAAAGGTTTTTTTTTGTAAGAAACAGGCTCAGTTGCTGGTGCACTAGGCGTTCGAGGACATTTGAAAGGAAAGGAAGTATTGATATGGGGCGATAATGGAAGAAAGACGAAAGATTGTTTTTTTTTTCGGTTAAGGTATTACTTGAACGTCTTTCCACGTGCTAGGAAATTTATTGGAGGAAATTGAGGAATTAAGAATATGAGTTATAGTTGGAGCTATTATATTAAGGATTGGAATTAATTGGATTATGTTACGGCCAATATAGTCACATCCAACGGCATTCGAATCAATGAAGTTTATGCTCTCCTCATCGACACAATCAGTGAATTGATTAAAAACAAAAGGGGATTACTCATTAGTTGCTTTATTTGAAAGATTAGCCAAGGTTATCCTTTTTTTTTCTACTATCAAAAGTAGAGGAGGTAGTGAAGTGTTGATTGAGTAAATCAATATTGAAATGACAAGGAATGAAGTGTTGCTGTGACTTCTCAACTCCTAATGACTTTAGAAATTTCCAGACTTGCTGGGTCCTCGTTTTCAACTGAATCATGAATATGGGGCGTCATTGTGTATCTTTACACGCTCTATTACACTAATATCGTATGCTCCTATACTTTTAAAGATTATCTTAATTAGACTTAAGTTTGGCTTTAGCCCTACAATTTTTTGCCTACAGTGATTTAATCTCGTCAGATAGCCATGGCGCTGGAAGATGTTTAATTTCCACAGTCCTTATAGGGGCATGCAATTTGTGAATTAAATATCTTAACTTCTTGATCAACATCATCTGTCGTCAAAACTGAAGACCAGTCTATGCTAGAAGTGGCGTAGCGAGTTTTAGTAAAAACATCCGGATTCTGTGATGTTATTACCTTTATATAATATTTTTGGAAACCATACTTTATCCCGAGTAATGACTTCGTTGAACTTAATAAGTACAGGCCTTGAATGGTCCTTGGATGTAGGTTTCATGCGATGGCACTTACTTATTTGTTCTTTTGAGATTTGAGATATTTTGGTACCCAGTTTGTCAATAATGGTTTTTACTAACGTATCCGAAGTATCCTCATTCTTTGCCTACTGTATACCATGTAGTAACAGGTACTTACGTCTTCTACAGGTCTCTCGTTGATCTTTCTCTAAAGCAAGCATATTATTATTATTTATTTTTTTTATCACTAAGGTGGCAAACAAGCTTACGGTCAGCCTGATGGTAAGCGGCCCCGTAGCCTATGGACGCTTGGGGTATCACTCGCACGTTACGACCCTTCAAAAATCTAAAAACTTTTCTTGAAGAACCCTATACTGTAGTCCTTAGAGAAAACATTGGCCTGCTTGGGAGGAAGTTTCTCTGAAACCGCACTGTACGCACCATTTCAGTTGTAAAGAGTGAGAGTGAATTCCTTGCCGATGGCGAGCGGTGTGTTGGTAGCAAGTAGCCGTGGGCATCATTTATTTATACCATACCATACATAATTCATACCGCCAGTAGGCTTAGCATTTGTTTTCAGATGAAATGTATCAATAATACTAAATAATTTTAATATTTCATACACGGCTGCACAAAACCGCTGTTTACAGTTTTATACCTACCCACATTACTTGCTGATCACTAGATTACAGCTAAATTCACTTTGTTGGTAAGATTATGTTTTTTCTTAAAATACCGTTGTGATGTTAAAAGAAGTTTTATAGGAGAATGTATTTTCCGATCTACGTTGACGTCCCGCTAGATTGGCGACAGTGGAAACAGTGTATGAGCGGAAGGATGAGAAGACGAACGTCGCACATGTGAGTCTCACGCATGTGGACACTGTTGCGTGTGGCTGCCGTACACTCATTTTCTAATATTAATTGCCTTTACATACATAGTAGTTTGTGCTATTACTTACCAGACCAAAGATAGAGTTATGTAACCACGGACCGTGGTATTGGACGCTTGTTAAAGAATGTCATTGACGTGATTGTTATCTCGTAAAATATTGTAATTAAGTATATGACGGATGTCATTGAAGACGTGATTTGTTGTAATGGATATATAAGTACTTTTTTGTTGATTTAGGATTTATTTTTTAAATATAAGATAATAAGTATACTTCGAATGGAAGCAAAAAAAATAGTTACTTTGTGATAAGCTCCTAGATTAATAAAAAAAGAAAATTATGTTCTTCATCAAGCAATCAAAACGTCTCCAGTTTAATAGTTTGTAATATAATTGAGATTTCTGCTTGCTTAGATTTTATACAAAGGTGAAAAAGCTCTTTTATTTTACCACTTATAACTGAAAAACTGGTGATTTATGACACAAAGCTACCTAGTCCATCCAGATAGACTGTACTTATCACAAGCAGTGAGTTGAAGTGGTTAGTTATTAGGTTTTCCCCAACATTGTTTTGTGGGTGTGTTGTAGCATGTTTTTTATGCTACATTGCACCTTCAACTATAATTTAATTTCAATGCATGCAAAAATCAATTTTTGCATTGCATTTTTGGACATAGAAACGCACCCTTTAGTAAAATCTAAAATTTATTACATGGTATCCCTATTTTCATAACACTACCACCCTATTTTCATAATCGACCTTTTGAAATCCCTGTGGCCTCCGCCATCTCCCTTCCCTTCTTCACGCAGCCGCTGAGGCGTAAGGACGTCTTCACTCCCCGCTCCTGGAAAACGTGGTGCGTCAAGATGGAGAGTGACGTGAAGTAGCAGGCAGTTTATGGCTGGATGCCAAGCCATTCGGCCAGAGTTTCTCCGAGTATTTTCTTTTGTCCCAACTTGATGTAAATAATATAATTTTCTCCTTTTTTTAAAAAAGTAACAATTTTAGCTTTTTCTCCACCCATCGCCGGAAACTACGATAATCCCCGGATGAGTTGTACTACAGTTTGATCTTATACGAAGTGAAATAGCAAAAATATAATGTGATGCAGGACATACAAATGGATTTTGTATCTATAAGAAATTTTAGCAGTTTATGAAAGATTTCTTTTGATGGTAAACTGAAAATACCTACTTGTACAATTTTTTTGGTTATGTTATTGGAACCTTGGAGATGTTTCCATGAATTTATGTTTTGTATTCATGAATTTTGACACACAGATTTGATATTTTGAATTGATTATGTGACTGATAAATGTAAAAATTGCTAATACAAGAATTTGGGGAGCCCTTGAGCGTTGGGCGCTATATGGGCTGAGGCTCCTTCAGAGTCTCGCCCCAAAAAGCCCGGTGATGCAGTAATGGCTGCAACAGCCAACTCCATTGTCAGAACAGAAAAAAAAACCATCTGGGGATTTAAACTATGATGTGAATTATAACAATATTATTATAATATCAACTCGAAACGAAAAGATAGCGTACGGGAAAAACACAGAAAGTACTGGAATAAAAACACTTTCACAACACAGACCTTGAAATAAAGAAAACCTTTAGGCAGGAATTCTGTAAAGCATACATACTTATTATATACTACTATATATAATATATATATAATAAATTGGGTTGTGTTACTGGCGTGCTTAATTTGCATGTTGTCCTTGTATCATGTATTGGAAAGTTAAGTTTGGTATTTGACTGTTTATATTTTACCTTTCTTTATTTTCTGCCTAATACCAACCTAGAGTAACTATGGAGTTGCTTGCCGGATTCTTCTCGGTAGTGATATATAAATTGTGCACCGAATTAGTAAAAATAGTATTTAATAACTTTGACGATCCTAAAGTGTTTGTAAGAACCTCATATGAATAAAAAAAATTACTTTGACTTTAACATTAACTTGATCAACATTGCCCCACATTACAATTCGTACACAAAAAATACATAACATGTCCTCGAACATCTCGTATCGAATTCAGCACAACGATTTTCCCTGCGATGGAGACACCGTGTTTCCTTGCAATTAGAAGTTGAATGTAGTTAGTCAATTTGACTTTCTTACCCTTGCGGTGACATTAAAGCCCTACAAGCGGCACTGCCTATGGCTGCTTGATTGAATTTAATTTCACGGCGATTAGTCTAACAACTTCCGAACCAATACGTTACATTACAATCAGAATAAAATCGATACGATGCTTCGTCCCCCCGTGGAGCTAGCAGGTATGACAGCTTGTTACTATCTATCGAACGACGAAATCTGTACCGTAATCTCTTTACAATGAACATTATTGTACAGATTTACCTGTGAATCGTCATTCATTGCAACCAGTGGCAAACATAATAGGGTTGCCAACTTTTTTTACTAGAAATAAAGTATATTTAGGTCTATGAATAATATTAAACAGTATTTTAGAAAATTGAACAGTATTTTATTTATTTATTGTTTTAAATAGATATTTTTAGAGCTTCTCGCACAACAGTAAGTTAACAATCTTTTTTAAAAACTTCATATAACTGAAATGAAAATAAATGAGGTGCTCATTTTTTATTAAATTAATAGATGCTATATTTCTATCCTCCCGCCAATTAGCATTAATTACTGAAAAAACTCTTTCAGTAAATGCTGATGTGGCGGGAACAGAAAGTAGATATGAGACAATTTTAGTTATGTTTTTAAATTCTTCTGGACTGTTTACTAATAAATGGTTCCAGTTTTGGCCATTACTCATTTCAAGAAAATCTTTGTCTTCTGATATTTTTTCATAAATTACTTCGAAATTTGGTAATTCTGAATGTAAATCATCCATACCAATATTGAGTCTATACAAATTTAGATTATCTATAATTTTCTCAAAATGATCAAATGTGACTGAAGACTTCAATGATTTTTTAAAAAAATTAGTCTGATTAAAATCGACCCACTTGGGGCGCGTTCGTTCTGGGATTAAAAGTTCCCACAAAAGATACTTTTCACACTTTTGATAACGCTGGTTTTGCCACCGACACCTACCGTTCGTGTAGTTTTGAAACGTTACTAACAAAATTTTTGGTTACAAAACTGGCAAAACGAACGGTTGACGTACACACACTACGATAAAACACACACACACTACCATAAACAATGAATATGTATAGGCAGTTTGACAAATTAACACAAAAACCCCTCCTCCAGACATGGGTCTAAAGTTTTATTTTTTGGTGGCAAAAGTGACAAAAATAGCAAAAATATCGTAAACGAACGCATGACAGCTTGTCACAGATAATACTAAAATTTTGATATTTTTGATACCAATGCTAAACGAACGGATTACAGGTAATGAAAATAATGATTCTGCATCCCAAAACGAACGCGCCCTTGAATATTTGACATTAACAGATTCGTTCAGAAACTCAGTGTGATTTGTTTGTGGCTGCGCTGCACTGAGCAGTGAACGCCCTCTGACTTATAAATGTAAACAGTATTTTGTATACTTTATTTTTGTTCAACAGTAGAAAGTATAATTTAGTGAAAAACAGTATAATACTGTTCAAAACAGTATAGTTGGCGACCCTAAACATAGGTGTAGGCTTTGAGTATAGCTTTAGTTGTGAGGTTCTCCCACGGATGGAGTAGTATTACCTATACTGTGCGTAACCCCGGTAATCGAAAAATGAGAAGTTTCTTCGAGTCAATAATACAACTTGTTATGATTTGGTTTAAGATCCAAGATAAGCCACTTTATTCCAAACTTGGTAGATCAGAATTTTAAACAACGTTATTATATTTCTCGATTTTAAAACAAAAATTGGTTTTATCTTCTTGATGAATTTCAAGATACTCCCTAAAATTTCTAATTATTGAAAATCCATTTTGCTGCTTATAGAGTTTTCAAGGGACTCCTTATCTATCTTACGGTAAAACCCAAATAAGCTCTACTGATTCCACGCTGGTACTTGTTAACAAATTATATCTGTGATCTTTATGTTCAAGTAATTAAGTTTACGTTACGTTTTAGAAGTAATCCATACTAATATTATAAATGCGAAAGTAACTCTGTTCGCTGTCTGTTTCGTCTTCACGCTTTAACCACTGAATTGATTTAGATGATATTCGACATAAAAGAAAAACGTCAAGTGTGAGTAGATTTTTTCTATCATTGAGGAGTTGCCGTTGAAATCCTACAACGATAAACGAATCAAGGGCAGGTGAAACCCCTGGCAAATTTGGCATGGAGGTAGTTTGAGTCCCGGGGAAGGACTTAGGCTACTTGAAAACGTCAAGTGTAAGTCGGTTTTGTTATATATATAGTTGCCTTCACGGGTACGATGCATGAAATTATCGCAATCCATCCCAGTCGACTTATTATGCCAAAAACGACGCCAATTGGATCAGATGGATCAGGTTGTGTGCATGACACTTGAGTGACACGCATCTACTGAAACGGAATATCCGTCCGGACGTGTAGTCAGCAGAAGGTCCAGTAAGGAGCTCGTATGGTCTTCTATATCTGGTATTCTCGATGGAGAAAGTACCAGCTAAGAGAATCAATAGGTCAGAGCAAATTCATGAGTAGATAGAACCCGGTTTGCCCACTCTGTCAATTTTAGTAAATCCAGTTTTGTGACCCTTAGTGGTGATGATTTAAAAAAATAGTGCACCCCTCGAACTCCGCGCCCCTACATCAAACACATTTAAAAAAATGAATTCTGCGGATTCAAGGTCATCGCTAGACTTACGTGCCAGCATGTATATCTTGATAAGTAGTGTAGGTGCTTCAATAAAAACCGGGCTTATTGTAGGGTAGTAGGTATTATATTAGCACAAAGACTACAATGTATTAGCAGACATACTCGTATTACAAAGCAAACCGCTAAACTGATGTCGACGCAGACGAAGACCGACGGGAAACAGCTAGTAAATACCACCACGGTAATCCCGAACAGTACGCCGACTGAGCCGTTAAATATTTATTAAGAAATCAAGACCATTGTGTTTTGTATCACAATGTAAAGTTTTCGTAAGCGGCAACACGCGACGGCTAGCGAGTTTGATCGGTAATAGATTTAAGACGGGAACACACAGTTTTGCGACGGCAGCGACAACAACGGTCCGATGTCGAACTTTGCCGCACATAAGTCGATTTTTAGAAGAACCATGTTTTTTTATTTAGTTTCTACTGTTATATGAAAGTATAATAAACAAATACAATTGAATTGGGCACGATTTCATAAAAACTTCCTACGTGGACCGCGCGCCACGCCTACTCTCTCGGCTAACGTCGTCGTAGCCGACTGTGTGTTTCCTTCCCGGTATTAGGCTTTAAAACAAAAGATCAGGTTTGCATAAACAGAGTATTCAAAGCAAGGCAATATTTTGAAAAGACGAGTAACTAAGCAATATTATTCTACATTATAAAGACATAGCCAACGATATTACAATGAAACTGTAATTAAAAACAAAAACCGGAAAAAATAAGTACCTAAAAGTACCTTTAGTGTAGCTATTTACTCCCTAGGCTAAGTTTTATTAAAATCTTTCCATCGCGTGATGCATGCATGCATATGTAGATAGAAAATTATTTACAGTTTTATTACATAATATGTACTTCACAAAAACATTCACGAAATGTATGTTACTAATTTTTGCCCGCAGCGGCGATCTTTTGATTATAGAAAGAAGGTTTGGTATTGTTCCCGCGGGAATTTTTTCGAGATAAAATATAATCTATGTCAATTTCCGTCCCCATGCACAACATTCTCTGTGCAAAAATTCAGCTCAACAGGTTCCTCCGTAGTGAAGTAAAGTAATGATAAACAGACTTTCAAACAGGACCGACGGAAATTCGGATTAAAACGGATTTCATGAAAAATAAAAAAAAAGAACGACAAATAAAAAAAATTAAGGAAAGACTGCACAATAAACATATTTTTGTTGTGTTTGATTTACCGTAAAAACGGTAACGGTAAAAAATACCAAATAAAAACCCTGTCAAGTGCGATTAGGGCTTGTGCATTCTGTCTGTTGCAGGTGGTACGGAACACTCAGTGAGCAAGTTCGATTTGCACTTGACTGGTTTTTTTTTAATCGTATTGACTGAGTCGAATTAGTATAACTTTTATATCAGCGAGAGAAGCAGTCAAAACTCCTATTCCATACCATATTTATGATAAATAGTAAAACGTTATAAAACTTTAACTGACCACTGCACTCCGCGACGCGACACGAAATTGGTGGACCTAACAGATAGGTCAATGTTCTAGGTGTTGTAATAAAGAATAAAATAATCGTTGAACATAGACGTCAAAAGAGAGTTAAGTTCTTCAGGTCCTCAAAGAGGCTAGAATAGTATAAAAACATATATACCGCAGTAAAAAGTCAACTACAAACTAAGCTTTCTCGGGAGGAAGCGTCTCTAAATTAGCACTCTGCGTAATTATTTCGATCAATGCAGCACAAAGGTATGTAAAAGTACCGCTCGTGAGTTTTGGATCGTCAAATAGTTACTATAATCGTCAACCTTCGGCGACAAACAACGTCAAATATTCTCACAGCTCGTCTCTGATCAATTAAGTCAAAAGGTCAAAGGTACTGCGAATAACGCATAATTTTTGCGCTGAAAAACATATTAAGAAATAACACAAATTTCTTACAACATTATATGGCATATATTAACTATATCATCATAGTTTTCATTACATTAATATCAACTCAAAAATAAATAACACAAAAATAAAAATAAATTATTTTAAAAAACAAGAGATTTTTTAGAGAATATTTTAATTCTGAATTATAATTCAATCGAATTATTTGAATTGACTAGTACCTAATAGTTTAAATTGGCCAGTCTGATAAAACCGCGATTAAATAATCTATTATTCTAAAACTTTGCGGAAATATTGTTATTTAATGGAGTGTCATCTCTGATTAACATATTAATCTTTATGAAGCAAGTCCTTTCACTTACCCGCATGCACTGTACAATTTCAATTATCCTGTAGCTTGAAGGAAAACTGGGTAGAAAAAAGACACGTGATTACCTTTGTCACTAGCGCGACCGAGAAAGGCATACAAACAAATCGCATGGCCACAAAAAGTTCACCATATGTCGTAATGACGGCTGTGACCGCAAAGTAGCCTTATAGGTTACAACTAAATCATTATGGAAAATAAAGTTTTATTTATTTTCATCCGCACTTACTAGTAAACTGTGTTATTCCGTGTGGGCACATTTACTCGCAAATGTGATGCAATACAATGTGTGTAGCACGGGCGGTACGTAATTTACAAACTCGGGTCATTCAGCTCGGCCTAAGGCTTCTAAATAGCCTCTCGTTAGTAATAAAAGTTCTAACTTACCGAGCAAAATTTTTTTTAAGATATTTTTTGATTTTTGCTTATGATTTTTCTTTTGTACCGTTATTTACGTACATGACAGGATGCAATTTTTATGATATAATGACTTATTTAAATAAGAAAAACTGGACCACTACATACATCATTAAAGAATAAGTTATTTTGAAGCTACCAAAAAAAATAGAAATTTTGTTTCGTCCTAATCACCGGTAAAGCGAAACTTAACTATGATTAAAACCTTAAGCCCTCGGTTCCTAACCTGGGAGTAATTAACCCCGCAGGGGTTAAACTTGTATTTCGCGGGGGTAATAATGAGCTGGTTGTTGTCTTGAACGCCGAATTTCAAAATGACAAGTCAGCACAGGGTGTCTAGCCAAAGCTTGTGCTATGGGTATCGGGTAGATGTTATACATACATACACACATAAATAAATACATATAGTCTAAGAGCCAGTGGAAAGCTACCTGTATGTATTTGACCAGACCTGGGGTTTTGTACAGTGCGGCCCCTATACCTACCATATATGAGATGGGGGGTCACTAAGCCCCAAGTGGTGGACGCGGCGCGCGCTCAGATAAGACAGGTAATACTTATGCAGATAAATAACACCCAAACATAAGCATGCATCATACTAATGTTTGCCTTAAACTTTTAATTGACGAATATAAAATCACTCCTAAGTTATTTTATTTTTAGTTATTATATATTTGTTGAGTTAAACCTATCTTATAAATGTAATTTAGAGTAAAAATATCTCAAAATTTCACGTGCAATGGTTTTTATGTTTAATAAAGTCTACGTATTTGTATTAAGACGTATTGTTTGCGTTCGCCGTTGGGAGGAGGGGTAAAATCAGTGACTCTAGTTAGATCATAAGGGTAACGGACCTAAAAAGGTTCAGAACCACTGCCTTAAGCGGAATGACTATTACTTACCTTAAAATACGCTAATTTCAGATAACAATGGGCGGGACAAAACATCCTCTTTAAAAAAATTATCTAATGAAATATCAAAAGTCCCAGCTGTCGATTTTAAAATATTGTTGTAACCTACATAATTCAGCTATTTTAAAGGTCTTTACACTATATGATAATCATCATTTTAAAGATTTTGAAGTGGTGATGATTACAAATAAATATACAATAGAGTTGAAATCAACAAATCATGTTTCTGGGAAAGTCAAGAACAAGGTCTGAAAATACATTAATTTCAGATAAATAGCTTTCATTGTTGATTTCAATCCCTAAAATCGTCATAAGTAAAAAATTTTGTGGATATCAATTGAATTGTGGATATGACTGCTTATAAAATCATTTCCACTTCTTATTAGATTATTTTATTTATATTAATTTAACAAATCAGTCTTTACTCATTAAGCCGTCTCAAATAAGAGCCGATGTTTAATACCAGAATCGTTAGGTAATTATCGAAACGTTACTTAATCGGTGATAAACTGTCACTAAAATATCTATATAGCGGCGTCAATGGCGGTCGTCGTGCCGTTTAAGGCAATAGCAACCGGCTATATAGCCTCGCGACCAAATATCAAACGGCTGAACTGGCGAGGAATGTATGGAATTTTTCCGCTTAAACCCCCAAGCACACTGAGAACGAAGAAGGTCTTAAAAATTTACAAGTGTTTCATTCGAATGACTGTTAGATTCAAAGCACTCATGAAAAAGGTGAGATCTTTCTTGTAACTAATCGTTTTTTTAATAACTAGTTTTAAAGATATTTTTAGTGCGTTTTATTTCTATTGTGTTTAATTTTTTTAAGTTTAAAAGGCCTGACGTTTTAGCTAGTTAGTGTTACAGTATTGCTGTTATAAAATGTATCTCATTCACTGGATCCACAATCATGATCCACAGGTGGTGGATCCTTACACAACCTTATAGACCGTGAAATTGTGATGTCAATTTCAAACTCCAATCGCGTATATTAAATTTGTATGTTTTTATCCAAACCACAGAATAAAGAAACATCAAAGTAGTGAAGTCACTACGTTTACAGTCTTTTCTAAGTTATTCTTCTTGTTTTGATTAAGAAAAGCTAAAGCTGCCGTCAGTTGCTTAAAAATTAGGTTACCAAAAACGTGAACAATTGATAACAATAATCGTAATTATAAGATTGTAATTTAACAAAGCCAAAAAATTGACAAGTCATATGGTAAGATTTGGATTCAAAAAACTACGCCGTATCTTATCATCCAAAAACCCCAGAATAACACAGTGGATGTCATCACGTATGGTAGATGAGGTGGGTATCTGGTTAATCATTGTTGGCCTAATACATATTATGCTCAAAGTAGCTCAGCGGGCTATGGAAAGTAATGCTCGGTTTATCTTCATATGACAGAGCAAGAAATAAGTCGAACTGTCATAGCTTTACTAAAGTAATAAGGGCAGGCCAAAAATTTAGATAAAGATAAAATTTCCTTTTCTACGTGTGTCACCGCCCTAAACAGTGCATGCTGGTAAATTCGCCGAACCCCTATACGCCGATATTTGCATAAAAATGTTACTAATTAGAAAAAAAATTATGTGCATTTTTTCATATGCAGGTATTAAGTTATTGACTTTTGAAAATGTACTTTTATGGTTATGAGACACTTATTTAGAATTAGAACATGTTTCAAAAAATTTAATGTATTTATTTTATCTACTTAATCTTCATACACTTACAGTCATAGTACATTGTGTATTAATAGTGGAAAGGAGATAATTACTAACGAGAGGCTTTTGAGAAGACTAAGGCCAAAGGCTGAAGGCTTTAATGACTGGAGTTTGTAATTTCCGTACCGCCCGTGTTACACACAATGTTTTACATCACATTTGCGAGTAAATAAATAAAAATATAAGGTAAATTAATCAATAAACTCACCAAAACACAATTGAAATGGCGGAAATAGAAGAAGATAACAGATTATAAATATTTTTTCTGTGAAAATTCTGTGTAAAAACAATGAATGAATTCAAAAGACATTTATGAATTTAATTTTAAAAAATCAAATAAATTTTAAATGAAGACCATGACCGACCAATGAGTTCCATTTATTTTGTCTTTCCGCACCTATTCACGATTGCAATACGTACATAATTTTGTGTAGGGACTTACATATGTGGGTGTGAATCCAGACAGTGGTCACCCCCTTTTGAGTATTAAGACTGCGAAGATATACCTATAAATATTTAAATTAAATAACATTTTAAAAGATTCCATCAAATTGCCTATTTATTTCAGAAAAATCAGAACAACTTAATTTGCATACCTATTAATAGGGTTCCTAAAAATTTTAAACTCTTGGTCGCAGTGTAACCCACAGACCTAGGATTTTTTCGATCCTTTATCTATGGTGTAACCTGCTGTAAGAACCTTGTAAACAATATAAGCCATTGAGATAATCAACATATCATAGATTAGCCTCTTCTATGCACAGGATTCATTTGAGGTTTCGACAGTATCTACGCCGAGCCTCTCATCCCTATTAGTTATAGCATATATAAGTTATAGCATATATATAAGGAAATTTATATAGTGTGGAAAACTGTGAACTAGTACCTCATTGATGACACACGTTTTTTTATTATTATATATTGAATGGCCTAGAAACAAGTCCTTGAGCCGAGTCTGAGTAACCGTAACATCTATCACGCATCCTGTTCATTTTATGAAATAACAATCATCTACACAAAATCTTAAAATTTTATTTACACATTACTTAATTACGCCAATAAAATACCCAAAAGTGTCTTGCTTTTTTCTAAAGTAAACTTAAAATAAACGAATAAAACGTAAATCTGGCAGTAAAAGAAAGAGCGTTTAAAGGAATTTTTGGGGTTTTTTCAAAATTCCAAATAGCAATAGGCGCGCGGTGACACTTGTAGAATACCAAGCAGGGGACGGTTTAATAACCCCTCAAGAATATCGTGAATGGAATTTTCAACAACTTTTCCGGACATTTTTTACACGAGTTGCAGCAGATCTTTGGGATTCAGGGATCGTATTTTCCTAATGTTATATCTAAAAAAAATGTAGTAAAGTTACTCGAATTGAAGACTGTTAAGATATATCGAATGAAGTTTCTATCACTCGGGTAAAATATATGATAATATACTAGTTACTAATGTATTGGATGAAAATAACAGTATCAATATCAATTAGTTTGGAACTGTATTTGAAAATTTAATTCTTCCAAAATCAAATTGATTTAACAATGAAAAAATGAAATGCATTAAGCAATTGATAAACTTGCACGCAACACGATGGATGCTGTCACGTGACCAAATTATTTAAAGTACTTTTTAGACACAAAAACCTACGTTCATAGTAAAATCACGAATGTGATTAAATTAGAGTTAAAAAAAACGGTTTTTTTTCTAAGATGAAAAAAACATAAAAAACTGGTTTTTATCTGGAGTTGGTTTTTTTCATGAGTACGGAAGTTAAAATAGGGCGTAATAATTAATAATGACAAAGTAATATTTAGGCGTTAAACGTTCAATATAAAACAATTATATGAATTTAAACAAAATAATTCAGTATTAACTACTATTTCTGTTTAATAATGGAACAAAAATGGCTCAAAATACCTGGCAACATTCTCTATGTTTGCATTTATGGACGGGGATTTCCCTATATTAGTGAGATTGAGTGAGTACGAAGAAGAGCATTTAGTGAACATTCCTGAAAGTACAGTAATTGGAAATGAAATCCATGAAGATTCAGAAGTGATGATTCTGATCTCGATAGGACAAGCGTGGACACCACTGATACTGATGATTCTAACACGGACGAAGATTAAGGATTTTCCCCTCTCCACCTCAGAAAATCAAAATTAATGTTCAGTTCCGGGTGTTAAATCATTTCACTTTTTCTGAAAAAAAACCAAATTTAGAAAAAAAACTGTAGTCCTAAGTTTTTTTCATGATTTTTTTCAAAATTATGAAAAAAAACATTTGGTTTTTTTTTTCAATTTACATCTCTAGATAAAATGCTTCATTGGAAGGTTCAAAACTTGCCGATAATTAAAAGTACTTACTCGTTTTAATTTTGGTAGCCTTGAAATGTCGGGTTTATTATTATTATTATTATTATATAATATTATCCCAGTTGGATTGTGCGGCGAGACCGAGACCGAGAGAGAGAGAGAGTAAACTCCAGTCGCGTGTAGGAGCTGAAACACATTTTTTTATGTAACCATTTTATTTGTGAAAATACATTTTGTATTAAGAAATTTTATTCCCAATTTGGCAGCTTCTGTCACAACAGCCATAATTGATTATTTATAAATATTAACTAGCTTTTGCCAGCGGCTTCGCCCGTCCTAAATTTGGTTATCGGCGTAGGATTCTTACGGCAACTCCTCAAATTACGAAAAGAACCTATTTTCACTGTCTCACCACCTCTCTATCTCCCTCTCTCTCTTTCTCAAAAATAATGAATAATTAACTACTACAACTAATTAACTAATGGATTAACCTCGCGAGCATCACACAAACTTTGAACCCCCGTCTAGTTTTGGAAAATCTTTTCTTAGCGCACGCCTACATCATAATAGCTATATGTGTCATATGTGTGCTAAATTTCAGCTCGATCCGTCAAGTGTTTGGAGCTGTGCGTTGATAGACCAGTCAGTCAGTCAGTAATAGATACTTTGGGCTAACGCTAACTTTAATCCGCGACTCTCTTGAGTAAAAGTAGGAGAAACGAGACCACATAGTTCTGCAGTCGGTGGCGGTGACGGAGGCGACTGCGGCGGCGGCGACGATGGTGGAATGTACGGATGTGTGCTCGTAGAAGGTCGAGAGTCAACACTTGGCTCCAAATTTATATTCCTTGTAATGCGAAAGCTAATTTCTTCTTTATTTTTTATCTAGTAATCTATGTAGCCCTCGTCTACACTGTTCGACCACCATCCTACGTGGGGTTTCAGTGTCAATAAGTTCCCACCTGAATCGGCGAGCAAAGTAGCCGAGGACCTTCTTAAACTGTGCCCTGTGTATTCATGTGGATCAACCAAATTTAAGAAAGTGGCAATTTGTTTCGGCATTGCTCCAAATTTATTTATGCCAATGGGTTGGCTAGTGCATTTACCATTTTGGTAATTTTGAAAAAATCTGTAAGACATCGCTTTTGTTGAACGAAGCGCTTTGTATTTCTTCACTTTGTCGTAAAAAGGCCACTGTATTGTGAACGTTCGTGGAATTTATTTTTTTGTGTTTTTGACCTGGACAAGAAAAACCCGCCCATGGTTCTCGACATCATTAGTTGTGATGTTTGCAAATTCTTGACGTCTACATGCACCAGTTATGTCGAATATTAATACAACCTGAAAAAAGATAAAAACGGTGTACAAAACACCTATATTTTAGAGAAATACAAAGTGAAAGAAGTTAATAACAATAATTTAGTTTCAACTGACCTTTGTTGCCGAATATCGGCAATCCGGAGCTTGACTTATATTTTTGAGAAAGTTCCATGAAATAGGCCAAAAAACACTTTCTGAAAATGAATTTGCATCTTTGCTTGTTTTCCATGAGATGAAATTTTGATACGCTTGTATCTATCGGACGATTTTTCGGGCAAGAGGCTTAGAGTAGCCTTTTCGCTGCCGCTGAGACTTCTGGCGTTGTCGAATTAATAAATTCAACATTACTTGACATTTTCAAATAAAAACAATACAGCAAAAAGAAAAAGCGCGCGGAAATATTTTTACTTAAACAAATTAGCGATGCGGGTGCATCAGCGTTTTTTTAAAGGCAAAGGCACAATTAATATTGTTGTGTTTTGTCAAAGATTTTGTAATTTACGGTCAAAATGAAAGAATTAAATGTTTATGTATTATATTTTATCTCCCAAAGTTAATTTTATTCATAAAATGTCGACCACTTTTCTGACATAAAAACTCTTTGCTAAGATTTAAAAAAGTACCGTTCGTTTTAGACGGAGCATCTTGATAAACCGTGCGTTTTACCTTATTAAAAAGAAACTCGTGCGTTTTACATTACAATAACGCACAAGTACGTAATGAGATACAATACGATATTGAAACTGGTGAAATAAGAGACCCTTCACGAGCAAATTTGTTATAAAAGACATTAACTGTAACCTAACCAAAGCTAAGATTATGTCCATGTTCCATTTAATTGACCTACATGTATTATTTACACATTTTCAAGAGATGTACGAAAAGCCAATACAATACAGATTACTAAAGTATAAACAAATATGTTGATAGTAAAATATAGAGTAGAAATAGAAATATTGCTTTTCAGTAGTAACTTTTATGTGAAGGTTTGGAATTGCGTAAAGCCATTACCTAGATTGCACTATTTAGAGGTATTACGGTAATTAAGAACAATAATACCTGAAACTTTTTATTGAAAGGGTTCTTATGGATCTGCGGAATAGTTTTCTATATGGAATATTATTCAAACCCAGCCAAACGTAAACACATAATTAATGTAATTTTGTTCGATAAAAATAATCTACTTTAACTCCTTTTTAATTATTTTGGCAAAGAAATCTTCAACGTTTTAGGTATGTGCTTTTAGCTTTACAACTTTGGTAGGACATAGTCGTAATAGTAATTTCATATTCTCTTACTTCTCTTCTTTATCGCACTGACGTATATTTTTTTATTTAACAATGATTTATTCTTGTATTTCAATGAATTACCGCTAAAACCATTCAAACGGAGCTGTATAAATAAAAAATGCTTATATAAATGCAAAAAATAACTGACTGTTAGAATATACAAGTTAACAGCATAACGCGTAAAAACCTCTCCGGCCGATGTCGCAACTGCAATCTACATAACTTTTCCCTTACCCGCAAACTGGTTTCGAAAAAGCATGAAAACTTCCCAAACCTACATAGTTGCGATGGGAAAAAACCATTTCTTAATTAGCAACCAGTGGCTAAGATAAAAATAATGCAATTTAAACGAAAAATCGCAAAGTCAATCGACGTATTTTACTTCCTTAACTAAAACATAAAACTCAACAAAATGAAACAAATAAGAAGAAGAGGCAAATTAACACAGAAAGTCTTTTATTAAAAAACGAATCCCTCTTTCACATTGCATATGGGCATTTCTATGCAGTGCTCCGTGCAAATTTTTTCCGGATTTTAGATTCTTCAGGTTTATTGCCGAATTGATTACCTCGTCTATTTCTACGTATTATTTCTTTATTTTTTTTTGTTGCTGTCTTTTCTTAAATCAAATCACGTAGAATCTGTGTGTTTTAAAGTGAGTGAGCTAGACTTGGATTTTTGCGACTTATGTATTTATTTATTTTTGTATGCCAGCCTTCTATGCTATTATTCGTTCTTATTTTTTCGTATTCACAACAACAATAATTCTGTATTGCGTCATTTTTAACCCATTGCTTATCAAAATATCTGTTAAATTTTCTTATTTCTTCACCAACTGGACTTTTGGTCATCATGTATTGGTATCCAGCAGTAATAAAATTTTAAGGTAACAAAGCAAGTCCAACACACCTTGCGACTTGTCTGTTATTTGGTCTTGTGTTTAGTTGCAGAGCCTAAGCTTTTGACCAGAGGCTTCAGTTAAAATAGTAGTAACATCCGCGAAATAGAATTTCTGGAAACACTTTTTTGATCGCTTGAGTTGCAGCTATTTGAAAGTCCATAGTTATTTTTTTGGCGATCTCGGAGGCAGCGTGGTCTTAATCAAATTGAACAATATTTCGTTGCTCCGCATTTTATTACTACACATCAGACAAAATATAAATGGGTTTATGGGGTAACGGCTCCTTTTATCAAATGCGTGTATTGCGTAGAGTTGTTGGAAACCCTTTGGACAGCTCTTAAAAGTGCCATCAGCAAGAAAGTGACGGTACTTAAGTATTTGTTCATTATTTTCAGTAGAGCAAAATATAATAATCTTCTCATTATTATCCACATAGTCAGCAAGTAAAAAGTTAAGATACTTTGTAGGGATAAATACGTCGTCAGGATTTTCAAAACGTACCTTGGTTGCACCTATAATTTTATTTTTTTCGTTGTAGAGTCATGTTTTAAAACTTTTAAAATTTGGTATCTCTTTTAGATGTTGGAGACCGTAGTAATTTATTCGCTTTACTGTTTTATCATATTGTTGTTGTATAGAGTCGAAATTACAAATATTTGTCTATATAAGATTATCAATCTCTTTTAGTACCATGTTTTTAGCGATGTTAGCTTTACAGCTCGTGTCGTGTGCTTTAAATTTTATTACATTTCCTTTACACATTTTTTTGCATAATAGCATTTCCAAAATGAATAACCATTCTTGTATATTATCTTACGATGGTACTGATGACCCTCACGCAGTATTTACGAAACTCCTCGTTTAGGTGATACATACTAAATATTTTTATTTATTTATTAAATATTAATATTTATATTTATATATAATTATTTTGCCGCTTCCGGTTGCAAAACTTATCATCAGAATGCCTAGTTGCGATTAAGGAAAAAGTTCTTTTGATTTGCAACTTGTTGCGAAAAAAGTATAAAAATTCTTAATTTGCAACTGGTTGTTAATCGCAGTTGCGACAACGGCTGGAGGGGTAAAAACCTATTTTTTTCAAATCGGAATAATGAGTTCGATAGAGAAATATTACAGTTAAATCTCCAGGCATCGTGTGAACGTTCGATTTCGGTTCAGGCTTTAAAATAGTCAATCCGTAGACACGTGTTTGCATTTACGCCGTCGACCCACGCTGTGTTCCCGGTCCTGATAAATTAGAATTATAAACGAGATCCGTGGGATGACTATTTGTGTATGTAGTTCGTGAGCATTTACAGAAAGCTAGAAATATAAATATTAGTTTTTTTTTTAAATACTGAGTTACAAAACCGGCCAAGTGCAAGTCGAACTTGCGCACCGAGGACGAAGCCACTACATAATGCACGAGCCATCTCGTAATTGACCGGGTTTTATGACTTATTTGTTCTTTTACTAAAGAGTTATGTAAGATTTAGAGGGTTGTATTTTGACCGAAGCATGGAGGCAGGGAGCTCATCTTCAATCTAAGGAAGTTTCTCTGAAACCGCACTGCACGTGACCATGTAGGTTCTAAGGTGTCAGGATAAATTCTCTGCCGATGACAAGCGGTGCTATGGTAGAAAGTAGCCGTGGGCATCATTTCGAACAATTCCGCAGAACACATCCCATTATAAAAGCGATAGAACACACACAGGGAGGTAAAGTCTCTCCTCAGATAGGATCAGGGTTCGATACAGCTTGTGAGTTTGGTATAGTCGACGATTCTCTCAGCTCATTATTAAACCTAGACAAAAGGGCCAAGCTGGTATCTGGGTGCAACCGCCCAGAGATGGCAGCAGTACTCCATAATAAATCGCGTGAATATTGTTTAGGGTATAAATAAATACATATTTTTACTTTCCCGATGCATCTATCGATCGACTTGCACCGATCGTGAAAATGTTACACTTTTTTTAAAATATACATGTACATGTCGCGAAAGTTTGAAATTATTTTTCGTTGTTTTTGCTCTAAAACAACGGTAAATACATACATATTCACACACTGAAGTGTTAAAAATAACATGACAATGGCGTTTTGTTTTAACAATAATTATAGCGCCGTTGGAACTATCAGCTGCGCTTACAGAAAGGGTAGTTGCTGCTACAATGAGGTTTTGCCCAGAAGGAACACGCCTATTGTCAGTCAGGACAATACACTACACTTTGATTATTACCCTCTAAGACTACAAAACAATACGGGCATATGTAGATAGTAAAATATATATAGTTTAAATTTAAAATTAATATTATTAACTTATAAAGTTATAATTAAGCCTTAAGTAAGACTTTTACTTTCTAAATAAAATTTAACTACATTATAAATTATACTGGTGCAATGTAATTATAAATAAGGAAAACTTATGCATGCAACTTATTGCGAGACGTTAATATTAGTACCAACATAATTAATTCTAAGGTCCTAAGTAGTAAGGTAGTAGTTTAAGAGAATACGATTTGCGGCGCCTCGCAGCGTTCTTCATACACATGCTATTTATTGATGAAACACTGTGAAATTTGTAGACATGATCTCAAGCCGAATGTCTAAAGTTTTCCAAAATCCTGAAAAATGTTTTTACTAACTCAAATTTCTAATTGAGACCATTTGTATGAAAAACTAGAATCCTCTACAATAGTATACAATTTAATAGAAAACGGGCACACGGAGACCTTGATATTCATTTCTAGAAAATGTCTTCAAAATTTCGTGATATTTAACTAGTAGGTAAGTGTCAAAAATAAATGGAAAATTCTTTTGTATGAAGCACGATGCAAGGCGCCGCGAATCGTATTCTCTTAAAGTGTCCTAAACCCTCGGCATGCCTGGTGATAGGAAGTTACACAATATTCCTGGTAGGGTCTGTCGGACCTATAAGCCAATAACAGCCTGTATAAATTATGTGCATGAGTATATTGATTGGTCAGCTAAGGGATAAAATAATAAAAATCTGTATCAACAACTTGTATTAATACTTTTAATTTAACTCAGGGAGTAGGTAATTTTTAACGCAAAAATAAACTTCTTTCTTCTACCAAAATTATTATGGAGCATTTTGAACATTGGAGAATTGCGTGCCCTTTACGCACATTATTTCACCAACGGAGCACACCCCGGAATTATGTCGCGACGAGCGATACCTAAGTACGTAACGGCCAGCTACTTAAGACTTTTGCGCGTAAAATTCAAATTTAATTGAAATGCTGTTATTTGTGAGTACCGGTGGGTCTGTGGGAACTACCAAGCATGCTAAGGGTTAAGGTCAGATCTCATATTATCAATATTGTGACATCTAATCACCTATCCCACACATTAGCGTTTTGGAGACTCGATATTTATGTTTGATAAATATTAGTCTGATCCTATAGACAGAATCGTTATTGAGTTTCAAACGCAAAGCCTGCTGTGTGCCGCTACAAAGAATCAATTGAGTTTCAGATAACAACATACAGGCACAGACAATTCAATAATTTAATATAGACGTGCAACGAATAGTATATTCGGCCACACGCCGAACACCGAATATTCGTAATAAATTAATAATAAGCTTCCTGGCTAATTTAATTTTTAATTTAAATATTCGGCAAAAGTATTCGGCCACCGCGTGACCACTATCCCACGCTGCGTTGCGTGTTTTGGACGTGTTTTGTTTAGTGCAGATAGCAAAAAACTTTTAACAAAAAAAAAAACAAACGGTTTTTAAAAGATACATTAAAAAGGTAAAAATATTTTTTTATTGCCAAAAATCTGATCTGAATTACAGTTTAAAGTTGGTGTCCATGTTTATACACCTAACCTAAGTTTATAACACACTTCACTTACATTTCACCAACTTCAAACGGAATTTTCGGTAAAATTTTGCCAATAAGTAATTATTTTTACCTTTTTAGTGCATCTTATTAATCTGGTGACGTTTCACCAGTTTAAAATTAACAGTAATTATTTTTTTTCTCCAAAAGTTTAAGTTTTAAATCCACTTCATTAATATGAAACCAAAAGGATTTTCTAAATCGGTTCACAATTGACGGAGAAATCGGTGGACATGCATAAAAAAAATATACCTGTCGAACATAGAACCTCCTCCTCTTTTGAAGTCGTTTAAAAATACGAACATTTTCGCGCTCTCTTCGTTTTGATTTATTTAGGTATTTATAAGTGGAATTGTGTAAGCTGAATAAAATTGTAATCAATTATGGCATCTAAAAAGAACTCGCCTATAGTACGGAAGTATAGAAAATATAGTGTTATAAAAAACCATCTTTTTATTTTGCCAATCATTTTTAGGGTTCCGTACCTCAAAAGGAACAAAATTAACCCTTATAGGATCACTTTGTTGTCCGTCTGTCTGACAAGTCCCTTTTAATGAGCGCGTAGACGTATCAAGTAGAAATTATCATCAAATACTAAAGTCTACGGTTACTTAAAGTTGTGAAAAAAATCGGCCAAGTGCGAGTCGGACTGGTGCACGAAGGGTTCCGTACCATTATCTATAAAAGCGACAGAAAAATTACGTTTGTTGTATGGGAGCCCCCCTTTAATTATTAGTTTTATTTTAATTTAATTATTTATTTTTAAAGTGACTATATAACTAAATATTCTGTGAATATTTTAAGAGTCTACCTCTTGCCTTTATCAATATCGAGCAAAATCGAGCAAAAAAATCTCGTTTACTGTATGGGAGCCCACTGAAATATTTATTTTATTCTGTTTTTTAGTAAGTGTTGTTATAGCGGCAACAAAAATACATCTATGAAAATTTCAACTGTCTATCAAGGTTCATGAGATACAGCCTGGTGACAGACGTACGGACGGACAGCGAAGTCTTAGTAATTGGGTTCCGCTAATTATTCGCTAATAAAACAATCAAGCTTGTAAGTGAATGCAATAAAAATATTTGCCCAATATACGGTTATTTTTGTCGCATATTGTGACACAAATAAATCAAAACCTTCATAAATCAAATTATCAAAGGGTATTTCATGAAGTCATGAAATTTGGCAAGAAGCAATGCCATATAGCACACATAAAGGAAAAAATCTGAAAACCGTAAATTTGTTGTTACATCACAAATTTTTTTTGGGCTCAACTTTTTTCTGGCTGTAAGTACCTATTTTCATTTACGGTACTATTTTCAATAATTTCTCAAGAACAAGGAGGGCGTCATTTTATTATATTATAAATCAGCACTGATAAATCGACAGAATATTAAAATCTCAGAAGGCTGGTACATAAATTTCTTTAAACTTGTACATATAAGAAGGGGGCACATATTTCTTTTTGCTTAGTAAATACTTTCTATGCTTTTACTGCAAATCACTTTAATGATAAGGGGGCGTTCATAAATTACGTGAGGTGTTTTTTTAAATTTTCTGTATGGTGAGATTGAGTTCATGTCGTGAGATTTTATTCAACCCCCTCCCCCATCCCCCAATCTCACGTGAGATTTTCCAAAATGTGGGTTTCTTACGTAAACGCGTTGGATTGTTATTGTATTACGTGGAAGTATGAATGAAATTATTTTCTTTCGAACGAATTAGTGAATGATCTTAATCGTATTACGATTACGCTTAAGATTAAATCTTAAGCATTTACAATCTGGATTAAATGGGCCAAAATAGTATAATGAGATTTGACTCAACCCCCCCTTAAACATCTCACGTAATTTATGGACGCCCCCTAAACCCATCTTACGTTTAATATTTTTACTACTCAGGTACCTATTGTTTAAAAGGAACACAGACAGACAAACAAACTCCACAAGTATATGTAACTTGTCATAAAATATTTAACCATTATTTGAAGTCGCCGACCGGGGCGTGGTGTCGGCCAACTATTGACGTATCAATTACAACGTTATGACATTTTAATTGACAATTACGAAGTTGCAACAGATCCATTACCATCGGTGTTCCCTTTATATCGGTGGTGTTCCCACGTGTTATACGCCCGGCGATCATTGTAACTCAGTAATATAATAAAACTGTTAAAGCATAAAAGTATGTAATACGAAGGTACTTATTTTCTTGTGGCGGATAATAGGCATTACTTGTTAGAAAGCGATACACACACACACACACACACACACACACACAGACACATAAATACACAAACACTAATTGATGCCGTCCGTTCGCCTGATTTGACAGAATTCTGATTTGTGTCGTGGTTTTGAGGTGAAATGAGGAAAGAATTGAATAATATATCCAAGTCCAAATAAGTCCTAAACAGGTCGGCCCGTGTAATCTGTACGTAATCAAAAATGTAGATGTAGGGGTAAAGGTACTTGTAGTTGTATTTAGCTCAATCTTTGTTTCATCGACACTAAGACGTACCGTATCTTCCCTGCTTTTGTTGATATCAATGAAGAAAACACAATTTCAGGTTTCCTTTTTTCGGATCAATTATAGCAACTTTTCATCTCAAAGAGTAGTAAGAGTAATATCTAGACCTTTATTCTTATGGTACCTTTTACAATCCTACGCGCACGGCAAGATAATGCAAATAGTTTTAAAAACGATTACCATTGTAGTTAGACAAGCGCCCACTATGCATACATTCACGGCTCTGAAAATGCACACAGAAAAGCAAAAAACAATAATGTATTAATGATATTTTTTCATTTAAGAGGGCGATATAAGCCAGAAAGCTTATTTCTGTTATACTAAAAATGTGCATGTAAATGTACTAAATATCATTACACAATGTCATATACATTACTATGAGATATATTCGTTATATAATTATAAAGTTATTTATGCTATAATGATGCCTTGAACTTTTTTTTTTTTTTTATGAATATTTACCGTTTTTTAGTTACATTGTTTGTTTTTTTGCTACAACTTCACGTCAATGCACTAGATAACAATCAATTATAAATATTTAACCAAATTTCATAACAAACAATTGCAATAAACGCTTTAAAAATTTGCACAAGTGTTTGAAACAATGATCAGTGATCACTTTCGGATTTTTTTTGCATTAAATACAATAAATGAAAATTATTCAGTAAAGTAATGCACTAAACAAAAGCAAATTCTATGGCATATATTTTTTCAATCCTTTAGATGTTATAGTTTAACCACAAAATTTGCACAAAAACGGCGATCTAGCCTATCTCGCAGTCCGCAGCGTGCTTCATACAAACGAATTTCCTACTTGTTTTCGACATTTATTGATCAAATACTGTGAAATTTTGTAGACATGATCTCAAGCCGAATATATATGTCTGTGGTTTTCTAAAATCTTAAAAAATGTTTTCATTAAAATGTAATGTGATCTTATTTGAGAACATTTTTATTAAAATATAGAATCCTGTGTAACGTTTAAAATATACAATTAAATAAAAATCTGTCACGCTGCAGACCTAGATATTTATTTCTAGAACACTTGTTTTAAATTGTATGCTATTTGAATGGTATGTGTCAAAAATAAGTAGGAGATTTGTTTGTTTAAAGCACGCTGCGAGGCGACGCGAATTGTATCCTCTTAAATGTAAAGTCCGACATAGCGCGTTCAAATATAGACAAGAGCAGACAGCAAATTCCACGAATGTTACAATACCTCATAATTCACACGATGGGTCTTTACGACTTTTACTATTTACATTCCAACTAAAAATAGTAATTACATTGTTGGACCAAATGTTATTCATCTACACTTATTTATAAAAGTTAGTGCCTGACAGACTAATAGATCAAAGCAAAGTGCTAAGCTAGGAAAAAGCTACACTGAAAACTAAGAAGTTAATTGAGCAAAGCCTTTTCAACTGGCCAAAATCGGCGATGATAAACAAGTCGAAAACGAAGTCAGCATTTATACTTTTTAATTTATTTATTTTTAAAGGCAAGATATTCGCTGAAGCACGGAAAGCACTAAAATAAATACCTAAACATGAATAAAAATTATTTATTTTCGTAAAGACTACCTGAAGGTATAGGTGACATTAAAATATATTAATTTTTATTTTCTTTTAAATTATCGTCGACTAAATAAGGTGTTTATTTTTTAAAAATGATAATAGCTCTTCAGTTACTTTAAGTTATGTCTTTAAAGTCTTATATATTTAAAGCAGTTTCAAATAGCTAAAACTTCTAAAATTAGTTCACGATGTTGGTTTCTACATAAAATAGGTCGTAAGATATTTGTTTGTTAACGGCTTAAGAATAATTAAAGAATACTTAAAAATCTGGTAATTACACTTTACTTAAAGAGTTATGGCTGCGGTATAGTCTAGATCGCGAAAATACGCCGTTTTTGTGCAAATTTTGTGGCTAAACTATAGCATCTAAGGGATTGAAAAAAATATATGTTATAAAAATGACTTTTGTCTAGTGCATTACTTTACTAAATAATTTTCAATTATTGTATTTAATGCAATAAAAAATCTGGAAGTGACCATTGTTTCAACACTTGTGCAAATTTTTAAAGCGTGTTGCGCATTTGTTTGTAATGAAAATTGGTTAAATAATTAGAATAACTTTTTATCTAGTGCGTTGACTCTAAGTTGTAGCAAAAAGTCAATAAATGTGACTACAAAACGGTAATTACGTTAAATTCCATACAAAAAATTAAAAGTTTCAAGGCGTCATTACGGTATAAATTACTTTAGAAGTATATAACATATATATCTCATAGTAATGTATATGACTTTATCTAATGATTTATATAGTGCATTTACATACACAACGTTAGAAATACAGAAATTAGCTTTCTGGCCTATATCGCCCTCTTAAGCTGTCTCATCAACACTGTTTATTTATCTATATTATTTAAGATGTATGTAGTTTGTTTATTTATATTAGTTTATTTGTTTAATGAGATCCCTCATTAGCGATAAGACCGCCAATTTGTAATTTTTTTTTATTGTTTTTTATTCTGTATGCGCAATACAGTATATTATTATTATTAAGACTTAAGAAATCAATATGAAAATGGTAGATTTTTAACCGACTTCAAAAAAGGAGGAGGTTCTATGTTCGACGGGTACATTTTTTTTATGTATGTCCACCGATTTCTCCGTCAATTGTGAACTGATTTAAATTTTTTTTTTTTTTATATGAAAGAGTTTGCTTTAGAGGTGTTCTCATATGAATGAATTATGTTCATTTGAAACTGGTGGAACACGCCTAAAAACCAAACAAAACAACCATCTCCAAAAAGATGCACTAAAAAGGTAAAAATAATTACTTAATGCTAAAAATCTGATCTGAATTACCGTTTAAAGTTGGTGTCATGCAAGTGAAGTGTGTTATAAACTGTTAGGTAAGAACATAGACACCAACTTCAAACTGTGATTCAGATCAAATTTTTATTGGCAATAAGTAATTATTTTTACCTTTTTCAAGCCGGTTGTTTTTTTTTCTTAAAAAGTTTTATTATATCTAGAATTAAATAAATCTATATTTTGTTATATCCTATATTTAAAAGCAGAGAATAAATACAGCTATCTTTTACTAAATCCGAGTCCTTTAAAAGGTTTAAATTTAATTCGTGAAAATCACGATAATTTCAGGATTAAAAGTTTTACTTTTAGTCTAAAACGATTATTAAAATGCCTATTCCCACAGAAGCTGATTTATTTACGCAGATCAGGTCCCGAATTTTAGTATACAAGAATATTGGTTTTGTAATAAAAAGTGGGCCGTGGGTAAAACCGTAAAATCGATCTAGTACATAAACAAACAATCTCTAGACAGTTCCTCAATGTTATCCCGGCGAGCAGGAAGGACGAAAGGGCGCCAGGGAGGCCTCAGTACCCGTGTACCGACAGTATCCAGACGTCACCCATAGATCACGAAAAATACGTGCAGACTTGACAACTCATTAAAAGGATATTTAAATATAGTTCATTCTATCACCAAATTACGGTCATTTTTAAGTTCAAGATATTATGTCTAGACAATTAGACATTTCGGCACAGTTGTATAACGGAATGTACTTAATAAAAATTCAATAGTAACTGAGCTTCTTAACTCCCCCTAGATAAATTCAACAGTATTTGCACTAGTCTAATTGTAATTTACCGTAACAGTAATACAATCATGTTTATAACATCTTGTGAAGTTTTGGTTTAACCATGTCACAAAGAATAAAAGGTGTAAATTGAATTCCATTCCGTTGGTAAAGCAGAGTGATGGTAGAAAAAATCCATGCCTAACAATGCCTCGGAATATAGCCCAATTTTTGAGTAATACAGTTGTTAGTATTGTGCAAAAAAACAAAAAAAAAACTGTTCTAACAGTGATCTAACTGACAAGTTCTGATTAAAAGTAATTTTAACAAGTAAACTAAGTATGTATATGAAATTTGAAATAATTTACCCTTGGAATAATTAAATGTAAATTTTGTTTAAAAGTTACCGAAAAAGTTTTAGGTACAAAATTGCAGTTTAATTCGCTTTTAGTCGTGACACCTAAAACATCTACGAGTACTTAATAACAATAGAATGTACACGTAGAATGTCGATTAAGTGATGCAACACTAGTCGCTTCTGATTGCATGTCACTTACTTAATCTATGAGGAAGGGCGCAGACCGGGTGGTTGTGGTTGGGCGAAGGGATGTAGGCTGAAGGGCACCGTCTGACGCCAGGGTGAACCTTCTGACACGGCATTTAGCAAGTGTTCGGAAATCGCCAATCTTTATTCAATATGAGACGTTTAATCTATAATTCCCCAAAACATTTTGTTGGCAGTAAATCCGATATGCATGGATATTTTGTTAAAAGTAAAAGTTTTATTTTTCTATTTTATGTTTATCACTGCTACACTGCATAATGTTGACTGGACCTTTTTTGTATGCAATCAATTACGATTAACGTATCTAAAACTAACTCTAATTAGGTACCGCAAAATCTTTAGCGGCTACATAAATTCTCTATATCATGCTATTGTAGTACCAATTAGGTTACAAAATCGATGTTATCATTTCCAGACACGCGGGCACTAAATAGGTGCTTACGCAAGGGATGTTATGGTAAGGTAACAATAAGAGTCATGCTGGAGTCATGGCCAGTGCACCGTTAACGATTATTTCAAAACTGATACTATTACTAAGGAGAACATTTAATTTAATTAAAACTAGTTTATGCTCTATTGTGAAAATAATAGGATCCGACACATATCAGTATTGTTCGAAGAATACCTAAGTGAATTTAGTTGGAATCCTTTGTCTGTCCATCGATATAATTAAAAAAAATAGGCCAAGAGCGAGTCTGGGTTCCGTAAAAACTTATTATATTTATATAGTTCTTCCGTCATAAAATCAAGTCTCACAGGTTTATGATCAGCTTTTGGATTTTTTCCTATATTTGTGATGTAACATCTTGCTTCTTGCCAAATTTCATGATTCAACGGAAAGTATTACGTAGGTTTTGGTTATTTACGGCCGTATTTAATTTTTTAACCGAAGGAGGAGGTTCTCAATTCGGTTGTATGTTTTATACATTTATGTTTGTTACCTCAGAACTCCGTCATTTATAAACCCATTTGAAAAAAAATCACGTATAGGAAAGGAGTAACCCACAGATTGGTCCCATTTTAATTAAGTTACGATTGGTACAAGAAAACCAGAGTTATGTGAGAAAATCTTTTCAAGTTGTATCATTTTGAATATTTAGACGAGCTTTTACCGGGCTCTTCGTCTAAATATTATCCGGTATTAAAAGTAGATTCCGTTTATTTGCTCTGCTTTTGTTTATTAAAAATCCTTGAAAATTATTGATGTTTTCTTAAAACAAAAAAGTTTTAAGTCTCTCTGACTAGGGACGGGAAAACTTGGTCCGTTTCAACCCAACAAAGACACAAGTCTACGCGATCACTGCTAAGAAAACCCCATTCGCTCTGGTTCCACAAATCGGAAACAAACCCCTTACCATCTCCAAGACTATTGGGATCCTTGGTGTTGATATCTCCAGCGACGTTCAATTCCGTGATCATCTTGAAGACAAGGCCAAGTTGGCGTCTAAGAAACTCGCTGTGCTCAACAGAGCGAAGCAGTACTTCACCTCGGGGCAAAGATTGCTACTTTATACGTCGCAAGTCCGGCCCCATACGGAGTACTGCTGCCATTTCTGGGTTATTGCACCTGGATACCAGCTTGGCCCTTTAACTCGGTCCAAAGACGAGCTGTGTGTCGACGATCCCAAACTCACAAGTGGTATTGAAACCCTGAGTCCGAGGAGAGAACTTGCCTCCCTGTGTGTGTTCTACCGGTTGTACAATGGGTTGTGTTCTGAGGAGTTGTTTGGAATGATGCCCACAGCTACTTTCTACCATCGCACCGTTCGTAATCGGCAGGGTCGCTGCTAGGCGACAGACGCGCGCGTTAAACGCGCGTGTTAGACGCGCGCGGCCGACGACCACATCGCTTCTATAGTGCGCGTCTATCACTCGCGTCAGACGACACGCGCCCGTGCGTCAATCGCTCCCAAAGTGTTATTTATCACTCGCAGTCATGTCGTTACTTGAAAAATGGCTCTATCAAATGAAGTATATCTGGACATCCTTGTAGAAGAATCGGTGGATGATGACGTGTTATTGCTTTATTATGATAGCTTAAACAGAAAACCCATTCATCTAATGTCCAAAAGCAGAATTGACGAAGGATTTTAATTAAAATACATTTGGAATCTGACGAGGAAATGTTTCGTAAATTTTTATTTACTTATATCAAATAGGTTTCTGAGAGACCAAATTGATCAATTGCTCATCCTATTGAAGAGAAAAGTTCTTTCCAGACATCTTGCCTCTGCGCGGCTCGCGACAAAACAAGCCGCGCAAATAATGTAGAGTTTTCCAGCCGACGCCCGCGATACAGCGTTTTCGATACATTAGAAATAAGTCTACCACGATCGTTTCGAAAACGCTCTCTCTATAGCAATTTTTCTATTGTAACTTGTTAAGGGCCCAGCATTACTACTACAGATTAGGTAGGTAACTATTGGGCTATCTTTGAGAACTTGTTGTCACTCTGACTGCTGTAGAAGTTGAACTGACAGGAGGAGAGCAAATACATTTTCCTATATGACAGAAAGAGACGGCACGAAACTCTACACCAGTTCCTATACTAGTGTGAGTTGTTGAACACTGCGAAAAAATTTGCGTCCAGTTTTTTTAGATGCGCTCAGTAAATCTGCGAAAATATTTTTGTTTTCTTTAGCCAAACCAACATCGCCAAAGAGTCGCCTAAAAGTTGCCATTTAAGCTTGGTTGCCAAGCGGTTGTCAAGAGGGGTTAAAAGTTGACGAAATGGCAACCAAAGTTGCCAAACGGCGACATATCTTTTATATGTATTTGTATATTTATATATACCTATGCATCTATTAATTCTGTGTGTGCATGCATGGGCATTTTTTTAATCCTTAATTTGTATATTTATTTATTTATTTATTTATTTACATGTTTGTAAAACGTAAATATGTATGTTTGTGTAGTTTTCAGTGTCGGGGTTTTTTTAATTTTTTTGATTTAATTTTATTTATTCAACCACATTAACAAAAATAATCTTTTAAGCGGTACTCTTATTCGATTTTACCGGATATCGACTCAGAGCCCTTGTTATTGAGTCAATATCACGTGTTGCGTTGCGTGCGAGGCATGCGGCAGTCTAAGAAGCTTCTGACATTATTTTGTAAATAAACTTTATTTTTATAATTCTTTCTTAAATAACCAAGGAACGAGTAAAGTGTGAAACTTTGGAGTTTTTCAATCTGTACTTTAAAGTTCCGTTAGACTGCTAATGGTAGTTAGTAACCGGGAATATAACAAATAATATACCTACACTAAGCACTGAAAAAAAACTTTTAAAACTGTTCCTGAAAATTTTCAGGGAAACATTATAAGATTATATGAGCAAGCTGGAATTAATACAAAGTTTCCAGACGTTTTGCAAAAATATTTTTTTTGATAATGGTACCTATTGGTTAAACTTAGTATGTGCTTAACTTAAGATCCTATTAAATTGGAAATAATCGTCTGCAGGCTAGCCGTAATAGGTGAAAATAAAAAGTAGTGAATATATATAATAAACAATTAAAATTGATGCAAAATTATAAAAAAACGTGGCTATAGAAAGTCCAGCCAACCTACCTTTTACCTACGTATTATACAGTTGTTTTGGCTAATAACAGAAGCATCGGATTTGCTGAGTTAACGGCCAACCTCCAGTAATAGAGAGGAACTCTAATTGTAGGTCTAGGTTTGTCATAATAATCATAATTACAATATTTGTTTAACATGCTAGGTGTGTAAATATAAATAAATATTTTTTATAGATATTTTTGGACATCACACACAGCACCGTCTGACACCAAAGTAAGCAAACCTTGTGTTATGGATACCAGACAACGGATACAAATACTTACATATAATTATGTATATTACTTTTTTTTTGTAAATACACACATATCATACATAAATACACCCAGTCTCAAGATAAAAACAAATGTTTATCACATAAATGGTTGTCCAGTGCGGGAATCGAACTCACACCTTCTGCACAGCATTCTCTTCTAATTGTAATTTATATACGAGTACTTTATGTCACTTTAATTCATAAATGACTACGCAGAACCACAAAAGCGACAAAACAATATTTATTTATGCTATTGGTTTGTAAAATATCAAATACCTAATAACATAATGGTTTCTTACATATCAAATGTAACCCTAGAAACGACTTACGGTTTCATTTGCCAAATTATACAGTTTTTTTAACCCGTTGGCATGTTGTCAATCGTCCAGACGGTCATCGAACCTGTTCACCTGTTTCCGAGGGTGAGGAGAACCGACTGCCGTTCTATATACTTTTAGTTCTCTTTGTTGTCTGGACAAAGTTTAAAATCTATCTACCAATAATGACGAAGAATGCTTTCAGGTCGATGTTTTCTTAAATCTACACAGAGCGGAAAACAAAATGCCGCGCTGTGGTTGGAGGAAAAGTACCAGAAGTATTGACGATAGCAAATTTTACTTAAAGGAAACATTTCCTTATTTTCCAAAATAAGTAAAACTGCATCAAAGGTTTTTAAACAATATGAATCGGGAATCGGACCTGCAAATATATGAAAAAAAAACATGTATTTTAATGCGTAAAGATAAATTTCTTCTAAACATTACCTTTAATAAAGATAATATAGAAAAAAAAGAATCAAGAAAGATAAAGTATGATCTATTATTGTGCACTGTACTTATTATTTAAGTAGTAATTTAACACAACACAGTAACAATAGGTAATACATATTTATTTATCTTTCCAAATCCTTTCGTAATTTAAGAGACTTATTATGTTCTGTTAAAGAATTGTTCGATTGATGATTTGGTGAACCACGGCCTTTCTTTTCCAGTCAGTAGGTATATAAAAAACAGTTCTGAGACATTGGGAACAGTCTCGAGCTATTTAGACTCTGGAATTCGAGCCAAAAATGTATGAAAGTCAGATATAGCTCTGACAACCCGTTAATGTACTTGCATACATTGTTCTCTTGAATTCCAGTCTAAAAAGCTCGAGACAGTTCTCAATAAGGTTCCTGACTGACACACTAAATCCGAGCCTATACTAATGAAGCTAGAAATATGAAACTTGAACAAAATTAGAATTGATAAGTACATAGACTTTCAGTTAACATAAGGAATGACGTGTTCCTTTTGGTATAATTACTTTCCAGCATCTCCTAAGGTAATAACCATGGAGGACGATAGTTGTTCGGGTAGGAAAAATTAATTATTCTTTTATTAACGATATAACAGTTGTCAATAGTGGAAACTCATAATCACAGTTCTGCAAGATAATATCAGTACAAGGCCAAATACGTTTTGGTTTCGATATATAAATTTTTTTTACTCTCTTGCAACGAAAGACTTTTGCGGTTTAATTTTCATGAATGCTGTATTTATATTGTAGAGAATTTATTACTACTTTAAGTAAGTCTCAGGTGATTCTGTTTCAAATCCTAGTTCAAACATCTTCTGTAAACTTTTTACGTAAAATCCTTGAATTTTAACGTCATCCAATAACACGTCGGGTTGAATTTTACGTTGTTTGCTCCGTCTAGCTCTTAGTCAGTCAATTGGATGTCTTGTTTTTAATTTATAAGTACCCATTACTCATAAATTTATTTTTCATCTAAGGTTTTCAGATTGTTTTATGAATAATGTTTAAGTAGGTACCTATAGTATTTTTTTTTTTTTTTTATACCACTAAGGTGGCAAACAAGCCTACGGTCCCCCTGATGGTAAGCGGTCACCGTAGCCTATAGACGCTTGCAACACCAGAGGCATCACTCGCGCGTTGCCGACCCTTCAGAAATCTAATAACTTCTTTTTTGAAGAACCCCATACTGTAGTCCTTAGAGAAAACCTTGGCAGGGAGCTCATTCCACAACCCAAGCGTTCGCGGGAGGAAGTTTCTCTGAAACCGCACTGTACGCGACCATTTCGGTTCCATTTGTTCCAGTGTGGGAATGAATTCCCTGTCGATGGCGAGCGGTGCGATGGTAGAAAGTAGCCGTGGGCATCATTTCGATTCGATTTCGACATTTCAGAACACAACCCATTGTACAAGCGGTAGAACACACACAGGGAGGCAAAGTCTCTCCTCAGACTTAAGGGCTCGATACCGCAAGTGAGTTTGGGATCGTCGACAATCCTCACAGCCCGTCGTTGAACCGAGTCAAAAGGCCCAAGCTGGTATCCGGGTGCACCCGCCCAGAGATGGCATGCAGCAGTACTCCATATGGGGCCGGACTTGCGACTTGTAAAGTGGCAACCTTTGCCCCAACGTGAAGTAATAGGCTAACAAACGAATTTTTTAGTTTTTATACGGTAAAGTAGTGTTCATTGCCCATTAACAATAGCCTATCTAAAACAATAGTATGCGACGCTGGGCAGAGCAAAGTTGAACAGTCAATAGATGGATGACCGACTAGTAGAACCTTCTTCTGAGCTCCTTCGTGCTTAGGATGGCATTTCAAACCGTCGGTCCTGGCTGTCACATGACAACAGTCCTTAAGCCAAGACAGGGGCTTTATGGGCAGCTTAAAAAGTTGGCTTCTAAAAGACGAATGGCCACAATTTAGGCAATTCGCACTTGGCCAGTGCGGTGTACTATGAAATAAGCTTTCTTTTTCTATATTACGTTTAGACAACGAATTGGCAGCACAGTAACATATATGTATGTATGTGAGCAAGTTAATTCGAAATGGATTTTAAAAGTCCCACTTTTACAACACATTCTATCATTTGTGTCAACAAAATGGATGCTCCATTGAATGCCTGCGCGGAAGCCGTCATCAACAGTATTATTTTACGGCTTTCTCTGACTAATCTTATTTCGGTGTCTAAACGACTAATTCATTTTAAATAAAACTATCAATGAACGAAACCGTTTCGCTCCACAATTCGGTTGAGATTAAAATAACACACACTGGAAATTAGGTTTATATGTAGTTTATAGCATAGTCGGCACCAAAGAATAAATATAGTTAACTATGGCAGAAACGACACAGCGACAGCGTTATGGGTTTTAAAAATAAACAGACTCATTTTACGTGGCCTGAAACACTGTTTTAATAACGAAAATATTTCTCTCACATAAAAATTATGAGGCTATTACATAAGTCCTGGTGAGTCGGCCATGCTAGACTGCAAGGTACGTAATTATTCACTGTTATAAGACGACAGCTATGACCCAATTGACATACAATGTGTGAAGCGTGTGTTGAAAATTCTACTGGACGAGTGGAATCCTCCTCACCTTTTCAACAAGATGTAAGTAAAATTGTATCATTGGAGTGAGGTATGGGATAAGCATATTGTCATTAGTTTCACTAATTTATGTGTTATGTTATAGCAACAACGTTACTAAGTGTCTTTTTTGATATAAAGTAGTATTATGTAATCAAAACGAACTTAGCAAGTGAAGTTTAATTATGATGCTCTTTACTCGACGATATAATATTAACTATGTAGTCCGTCTAACTTACTAGACAAATTAAAACGTAAAGTCAACGACAAATTCCTTTTTTTGTATATTCGCCTTGCTAGCCCCGCCCCATCCGCGATCTTATAACTCATTGTTTTATAGACTTTTATTGTTTTACTTGATAATTATTGGGTAAAAACGCAATCGATCATATCTTTAAATGCAGCGAATAGTAATCGTCATCGAACTTCACTTGGTAAGTTCATTTGATGACATAATATGTAATATTTTTATACCTACTTCTTCGCTTTATTTTTTTCAGATATCATATCAGCTAGTTATGTAGAATTCTAGAGGAGAAAGTTTCGCAAATAACAATAATATTATTAATTGTTTTTCTATATTAATTATGAGGAAATAATAGGAAGGTAACCTAAGTGATGTATTCAAGAACGACATAATTATATTGATCATATCGTAATAAGCTTGTTTATTAATTCTAGCAAATATGTTAAGTACAAATGATGGTGGAACTTGCCCTCGTATGTACTATCTAAAGACGACTACTCTGGGTCTTTATTATGATAATGGTTTGCGCAATGACACTTATAATTGTTTTTTTTTTTGTTTTTATGAGAGCGATAGCCCATCCGCGTCGTCACTCATGTATATAGCTACTATTATAACGTGATCTATGTTATACTGAAGTAAGAGTATTTAAATTGTTATTATGTTAAACTATATTGGAGCAGATGTTAAAATGCGATGGGGATAATACGGGGCGGATGCAAGACAAAAGCGGCTCGGTCTCTGACTATTTTGGTGTGAGCGTGGAAGTTCAAACGACTATCCATGGTCAAAACGAGATATTTGGTCTTATTTTGCCAGGGAATGGCACGACCGAAGAGGGAGAGGGGAGGTGGCCGCGGAGGGCAGCCTACGGTAAAGAGGACGGCAGAGCTTTTGTCAGGATTCACCTCGATTCTCCATTTCGGAAACCATTCGCCTAGGGCGGTGATAGTGGGTTGAAGTCTCTTAGTGATTCGACTCACTTGCCTATCGGTGGTATAAAGAGCGGTATCGTCTACAAAGAGGGCTAGATGGGTACCTATCGTTTTAGGGATGTCGTTGGTGTACAGAAGGTACAAGATGGGGGCGAGCACGGACCTTTGCGGGACTCCTGCTTCTACGGGACGGGGGAAAGAGAGAGTGCCTTCAACTTTGTAGCGAAAGCTACGATTCGACAAATAGTCTCGTATGATGAGCACGAGACGATCTGGCAACTGAAAGTTGTACAGTTTAAAAATTAAACCGTTGTGCCAGACTTTGGAGAAAGCTTTCGCTACATCGGGTCTTACCTAATGCTGGTTGGAAGCCAGTGAGAATATGTTCCGTTATGCGGAGGACTTGATGGACGCATGAGTGTTTGGCACGGAAGCCGAACTGCTCGTCTATTAAAATGCCTCTGGAGACTATAGCGTTCCGTAGGCGAGCGAGGAGGAGGCGTTCATAGAGTTTACCAAGGGCCTTTAGTAAACTTATAGGGCGATAGGAGGACGGCTCGGTACGAGCTTTGCCTGGCTTATGGATGCCTATAACAATTGCATCTTTCCATTGAGAAGGAAAGATGCAATGTTCCATAGCAGCGTTAAAGATCGCTACTAGGAGGGAGAGAAGGGGAAGAGTGAGGCGCTTTAGGATATCGTTAGAGATACCATCCGCACCGGGGGCTTTACGGGGGCTTTACGGGGGCGTAGGTCTTTGATCACCTGTATGACTTCGTCGACAATGACAGGGGGTAGGGGGTCTTGTGGAGGCAGAGAAGTTCTGCGCTCCACTTCGCCGTCTACCTCGCGCACGTGGTCGGGATCGAACGGCTATGTGCTTAAGGCACATTGGGCTTGCTACATTAGGCTAGACGCTAGGCAATCCGCTTTTTCATCGTCATTGAACGCGGGAACGTTGTTGGGACGAGTTAACGGAGGGAGAGAGTTGGAGGTGTCGGATTTTAAAGCTCTGGCTAAGTGCCAATAAGCTTGATGAGAAGGAGAAATGTTCTCCATAAGATCACCGAAACGTTGGGCGCGAAGCTCAGCTACAGCGGTTCTTACACGGCGGTGTAAGTCGTTGAAGCGAGCTTTATTTTCGATAGTGGGAGCGCGATTGCGTGCGCGGCGGACCGCGTTACGCTCAGTCATTAGCGACCTGATGTGCTGCCTGTCTTGAGCACTCGCAAACGGTGGCGGTCAGGTGGCTAGTGAGTGAGTCGATAGCTACGTTTAGGTCGGTCGCAGAAGAGATTACGTTGGGAACGCGGTCTAGATGTGGCGAGCTGGGATTTTCGAGCAATTGCCCAAATTTATTCCAGTCCATCACGGTTCTAGTGTCGGGAGGAGAGTCCGAAGGGAAACCTAATCGGAGGAGGACAGGGCGGTGGTCCGAGTCAAGTTCGTCAAGCACCTCTATAGAGCGAAAGCTTAGCCCTACATTCTTTAGAAGTGCTATGTCGAGTACGTCAGGGTTATTCCGAGTATTGTGGGGAAAGTAAGTGGGCGTCATGGGAGCGATGATGTCAAAGTTTAGTCTGTCAACTAAATCGTCGAAGAGTCTGCTTCTCCGTGAAGTTACTGAAGAGTTCCAGCGGCGATGCTTGCAATTTAGGTCGCCGGCAAGAATGACGGCGTCGCCTAAATTTAAGAGCGACTGAAGGCCACTCTCGAGCAAGTCTTTTAAGGGAGAGAGATAAACCGATGCAATGATGATCGGCTGATGGCCGTAATACCCGTGACTGAGACGGGCCCAGGAAGAGCAGACAAAAGTTTGTCTGTCTCTTTAGATTTGGTTGCGTCAATTAGCGCTGGAGGACGGCTCCAGGCGTTGACAGCAGGGAGGGGAGCAGGCACGAGCGGAGCCTGTTGGCGGGAGGCGGGGGGGCGCGATTTACCCTGTTTGGGTTTACGCGAGTTCTGTTTGGGAGCTTTGGGGCACCCGCGGTAATTCGCAGGGTGGCCTTCGCTCCCACAGAGTACGCAAGCGACCGGGTCGGATGCGTTAACGCGATCGCGATCACAGTCTGGAGTGGCGTGATCGCGCAGACATTTCACGCAGCGCGGTCTGCGTCTGCAGTTGCGCTGTGCGTGGCCATACAACTGGCATCGGTGAAATTGTCCTGGGTTCGACCGCTTGTGCGGAGTCTCGACCCGAACGCCCTTGAGGCTGCGCACATCTTTAATATTAAAGATGGCTTTGCCCTCTTTGGTGAGGGTTAGCACTACGAGCACCATGTCGTAGCACTCAGATCGGTTGCGGCCGTTGTACATACGATGTACTTCCTTTACAGGGAGGCCTTGGACGATTAAATCGTCCTGGACAGCTTTTGCGCAGAAATCCTTACGGACTCCGCTTATAACTGCCCTGAGCACGCGTTCTTCGGCCAGCGAGTACGTATGGTACTCGTATTTTTGAGCCGTAAGAAAGGCCGTCAGATTTCGGAAATCTGTTGGCGTCGGGACTTGGACTTTGATGCCGCGTTCGGCATCGTTGCGGGCGTGCGTATAATTGATACGCTTGGCCTTCATCGCGTTTGCGATGTTTGGCTAGGCCCCTTTGTCTTTGATGACAGGGGCGGAGTTTTTTCCTTCCGTCCCGAAGTTTTTTCCTTCCGTCGGCCTGCGAAGAGGTGGCGGCGGGGGAGGTGGACGGGGACGCGCTAGGCGCTTTGAGGCGTTTAACCTCAGAATCGGAGGGAGGAGGAGAAGACTCCTGAGCGGATGCCGCCAAAGCCTTTTTTGAGTTGGCGGTCTTCTTCCGCTTTTTCCCCTTTTTTGTCCCCAGGCCAACCACTTTGAAGCCTTCGTCGGCTTCGTTTGAGGACAACGCCGACTCAGCGGACATTACGGCTACCGGGGACAGGGGTTCGGTTTCGGAGGTTGCGGGGGACGGGGTAGCGAGTGACCGAGAAAGGGTCACATCAGCTACCGGAGTGGGGGGACGATTTGGCACAGGGGCCCGAAGAGCGCGGCGAGCGACACGCGGGTCTGCCAAGCTTTGTTTCAACCCGAGCGATTAAACTAAAAGTCGGTAACACTGAACTTAAGGTTTACGCCGCCTACAAACCACCTAAGGTGCCTTTCATTTCCAGCGACATAGAAAATATTATGTCCGACAACACGCCCACACTTATACTCGGCGACTTCAACGCCAAACACCGACAATGGGGTTCAAGAATTTCATCCAATGAAGGTAGAGATTTGAAAATCGATGCCGCGACGCACAATTACGTTGTAATTGGTCCTGGCTCCCCCACTCATTATCCCTCTCAGGACTCATTTCAACCAGACGTACTAGACATAGCACTAGCCCGTAATATCAATTGGCCCATCTCTTTAGAAACCCTCCATGACATCGATTCGCAACACCTTCCAATTTTACTGGTCCTCGGAGTTTCTATTAGGGATAAATCTTTACCACCAATGAAAAACTTCACGGACTGGACAAAATATTAAGAATTACTGAGCTCATTTAAACTCCCTCCCGGTGGCCTGTCTACCCCACAGGAAGTGGAAACAGCCACACAGTCACTTACTTCTGCTATCTCCTCCGCACTTGCTCAGTGCACCACGTCTGCCAAGTCAACCTTGGGGAAAAGTTTACTACTACCGGCACATCTCCGTAGTAAACTTAGCCAAAAACGAGAGCTTCGCAAACTGTGGTACCGAACTCGTTGCCCAACAATTAAAAAAGAGTTGAATAAGTTAGGTAGTGAGCTATCGAACCAAATTTCAACTTATCGGAAATGGTCTTGGGATAACACAATCTTAAAGGCCAGCGATAACGATACCGCTTTATATCGTTTAGCTCGCTGTATGACCAGCACCCCTGCACCCATACACCCCCTTGTAGACACGCTAGGTAACCGTCTGTACTCAGCTGAGGTACGCGCGGGGTTACTGGCGGACCACTTCGAGGACCAATTTAGGCCCAATCCCATTGTCGACCACGCCCACACAACATTGGTTGAGGAGCGTATACAACAGTTAGAGGTGACGATTTTATCTCCCCTAAGGAGGTCAAAAAATTTATTACTTATTAAAATAAAAAGAAATCCCCCGGCCCTGACGGAATTCCGAACACGGCCCTATTAATGTTGCCTAGAAAAGGTCTTGTGGCCTTAACCCGTATTTTTAACGGGATCCTGCGCAAAGGTTTCTTTCCCACGGCCTGAAGGACAGGCAAAATTATTGTCATACCGAAGCCTGGCAAGAGCCGCCAGAAACCAGAGCATTATCGCCCGATCACTTTACTTTCTAACATAGCCAAACTGTTCGAACATCTTTTATTGAAAAGGGTATCATCACCTTTTATCAATCTAAGGCCAGAACAGTTTGGTTTTACAAGTAATCATAGCACCACTCTTCAGCTGACTCGCGTATTACACCACATGGCCTTTGAGATGAACAAGGGCAAGTACACGGTCGGGGTCTTTCTCGATATCGAGAAGGCCTTTGATCGTGTATGGCACGCCGGCTTATTGTTTAAGCTTTCTGAGACCAATTTACCCCCCCATGTTCGGGCGTATAATAGCCTCCTTTCTGAAGGGGCGGAGTTTCTATGTTTCGGTTGACAATAAAAACTCCCCTACTAAGACCATTTCAGCGGGGGTCCCACAAGGTAGTTGCCTTTCCCCTCTGTTTTATGCACTCTTTACCAATGACATTCCTACGCTTAGCGATAGCGGTCTATTGCCAGGCATACAGGACGTCACACTAGCATTGTATGCTGACGACAGCGCGTACATGAGCTCATCCCGTAAGTCCCATTTAGCTGCCGCTAAAATGCAGCGATTATTGGATATCCTCCCGTGCTGGCTTGACAAGTGGAGGATAACAGTAAACGCCTCAAAAACGGCAGCCATCTTAACCGGCCAACAGAGACTTTTACCTAAGGAGCTTGTATTCCGCGGACAGGTAATTGAGTGGCAGAGCAGTGTGAAATACCTTGGCTGCGTTATCGACCGCAGGTTGCGCATGACCAAAATGGTCGAGCATGCGGCAGCCAGAGCAGTCGGCGCAAGGGGGCCCCTAGAGCAATTTTTTTCATCTGACCTGCCGCTTAAAACCAAAGTCCGGCTATACAAGCTTTATGTTAGGTCCCGTTTGACGTACGCCGCGCCGGCTTGGTACGCACTGCTATCCGCCACTAAAAAAAAAAAGATCCAAGATGTGCAAAACAAATCGCTGAGGATAATAACGGGCGCTCCGCGTTACGTCCGCAACGACACAATTGCTAGGGACACAAAGGCAGAGCCGATAGGTGAGTTTATCGCCAGACTGGCCGCCCGGCTGTTTGACATGGCGGACAACTGTGCGCATCCACACCTAAGGGGCATTGCGCCGTTACATGCCCGTCCACCGGAAGGCCGACCTCTCCCTAGGGAGTTAATTCCCCCGAAAAACTAAGCCTTTTGCTTAGTTTTATCGCTTGTTAAATTGCTAGCAATTTTTTTTTCAAATTTTTAAATTTTTCAACCTTTACGATTTTTTCGAATCTTTTTCTTTATTCGAATTTTTCATATCATCATACTCTTTTCATTATCACACCTTTTTAATTTTTGTTTTATTTTATTTTGCTCTGTTTTATTCATTTTTCTCTTCGCCGCTTTCAAGTGGCCATTATGTTGGCAGGGGGCCTGAGAAGTAGGCCCTCTCTAAAAAATTACCGAGGGTGCGCTCACCCTCGAGACTCGCCCGGGTCATGGGTTAAAACGACCGTCTTTAACCCGACACACGTACCTATTTTTGCCCGTACAGGGGTGAAAAAGATATCCACGTAAGTAGCTCCACGGCAAAGTGCGCGGGAGTTTGTGGAACTAAGCAAAGGGTTAAGAGCTTAATCTTCAACGTATTGCTTATTTTTAAAAAATTCACGCTCTTACTTTTCATACAAATTTTACACTGATAGATTTTAACTAAATTTTAACTATCGATATTTCTTTACGTTATACTATTATTAAGAATTTACTTGCAATTACAATTTACACTACTTATTTTTAGCTCAACTCTGCTTGAGTACATAACATATCTTACATATTAAAACACTACATGTTATTTATCTTGTAAATTTTGCCTAAACTACTATTTTATATCGTATCTTTTATTTTTTGACAATCCTACATATTAAATCCTTACTGACATTACCTATAGTTACTTAGTTTACACGAGATATTATTTACGATCCTAAAATACATGCGCTTCCTTAAGTTATTTCTACGTAATTCCTTATATATTTTACTTAACCTTTTGACTTGAAATGTACATAGTTGAGCAAACCTTACATACTCTATCCTACCTACTTCTAACCTAGTTGTTGTGACTTTATTTTTCGTCACTTACAACGTTACTACTTATTTATTTATTTATCATATAACTTACAAACCTTACAAATTACTAACAAATTATTTTACGTATCGTTTTGGCGTTACCCTTTTGTGTCAATACGACTTTATTTAATAAAAATCCTTATTCTAAATTATTTACATTTTTGTCCTATGTGTGATAAATCTATTTAGGTCTTTCGTGTGGTCCGTCGCTAACAGAGGGAGAGAGAGTGAATTCGTCCGCGTGGACTTTGGATAAAAGAAAGCTTTTAACTGTTTATGATTTACTTACAAAAATATCAGAATCAGAACTAAAATGCGCTGATTTAAATAAATAGTAAGTAAGTAAAAATAAGTTGTTACTGGTTGTTAAAATAGATTAATTTTGTGTAAATTTGACGAATACCTTTTTGTAGGTTAAGTTTTTTCAGTAAGCAACATTGCTATCTCAATATTTTTCCATCATTAATTTTGCTTATTCCAGATTGTGATTAGCAAAATCATTTTCATGTGCATGATAACTAATAGACAGAAACAAGTCATTGCCATTAACTTTATCAAATATATACATTCAAGGCGTCGTTTAAGAACGGGTTTTGGGAAATTTCAAATTTTCACCTCCAAGGGAATAAAAAATATTTTGCTAATTTTGTATGGGATTGGAAAATATTATTCTTACCGTCAAATTTTCCCGAAAGTTGATATCAATGCTTTCCAACACCGAAATAAAACACTAGTCTGGGCATTTTTCACAATTTAGCCACTGTGTTTGTTTGAGTTTGTATGAGTTAAAAAATCTATGATCAATTTATTTATAATTTAGTATATTTTATGCTTTGAAGCACCATGTTTCAGGGTTTCTCACCATTGAACCTCTAACAGGGGAAAGGGTGTGGATTACTTTGTATGGAATTGAAAAATATAATTTTTACAGTCAAATTTAAACGAAGAGGGCGAAACTGGCTAAAAGCTAATTTCTGTAATACTAATGACGTTTTTCAGGGTTTGACTTTTTCAACCGTGGCGAAAAAGAGAAGGCTTTTAAAGCAACTTGATATGGACGATTTCATAGGGAGTGATTTATATGGATACGAACAGAATTTTTCAAATTTCACCCTTAAGAGCTTGGTAAATTTTATATTGATTTTATCTTATGTGTTCTGTGCAAATTACTCAAAAATTATAAATTTTGGGAAAGGGGTTGAAGGAAAAATTGTAGGCTGGAGAACTAAGGAGGTGAAAAGTGGTAATCTTTACTGTATATTGATTTAAGAACTGTGCAAATCATTTGGTCTTTGCGAGCGAGCCGCAAGCGAAAAGCTAGTGTTAATATAAATACACTTTTTAAAGCATGTTTTATTTATTTTTCTTGTAGAGGGGGATGAAAAGCAGAGTGTGCCACACGGTGCCAAAATTATTTCAACTCGAGCGAAGTTCGCTTCGCTCTGGATTCAAAAAATACATTTTGCCCTAAATACATTTTGGTCCCTTGTAACACAATCTACTATTAAAGGGTCGGCAACTCATGCACGAGTATCGCCACGGTTATGCAACCGTCCATAGGCTACGGTGTCCGTTTAGCATCAGGTTGACCGTATGTATGTTTGCCACCTTAGTGCTATTAAAAAATAACTAAAATTAAAATCATATATACATACAAGCTATCCAAACGGAGTGAGGTAACCATATCAAATGTATCTATCCTAAATATTATGAATACAAAGCTTTTATTTTTCATGAAATTTTTAAATTGATGAAATGACTGTCTTTGTGTCATTTAGCAAGACCATCAAGTCTTGTTCTTTGTCATTCACGACTTTCATCTATGCATTTCGTACAACCAATAAAATATGTTGCATAGAATATTGCAGAATCTTCCTTTTACATGGCATTTTAAGCTTGTATATTTCAATAAAGCTGACAGATCAAACGCCTCGGGGACGAGTGTGCGGGGGCGGGAGGGGCGGTCGGGGATTTATGTGAACTTAAGGCGAATATTTAGTTACGCTCATGATTTGTAATGCCTCAAATTTACAATATATCGAATCGAAGCGCAACTTCGTTCGACATTTAAACAATGTTATTATTTTTAATTATTCACACTTTTGAGAACTACAGTGCTATGGTACATCTGTAATCTGCTATGGTACATCTGTAATCTATGTGAAAAATATTCTCGATAAGGTAAATGGGGTAAACAAGATGTAACTAATAAATACGACAAGAGAAATAATGTAGACCTGACAAATCGTTCCGTCGCGGCAACGCGGCAAATAAGGAGACACGAAAGTGACACATTTGATACATTAACTGACACATACGGCAAAATCATTTCTGATTTGTTAGTATGAAAACGCCTCGCCTTAATTTTCTTTTGACGTGTATCTCTTGACGCTTTCGGACTATGTCGGTCGCGTCTCAATAATTTGGGAAAATTCCATTTTTCATTCAAAAAAATTAGAAAGATATGATGTTACGTTCATAAAATATTCCAAAATACACTAAAACATAAAAAAACACGATAAAGACCTCTGACCTTGGGTGTTTGGTCGCTAGTGTACTGTAAGTTCTCACCATTTCAATATGGCGACTGTAGTTTCGATTTTTGACCACCGGTGTCAGAAAAGTTTCTTGCACTTCACTGACAAAACATATGTTTTTTTGGCTTGTCGTCGAATGCAGATGAATAATTAAAAAAAAACTTCTACTGCACATTATTGGTATTTTTTTGTTAAAATTTTTATTCGGCTACGCAACCCTAAAATTTGTTAAACAGACAGGCGGACAGACATGACAAAATCATAGAGGTTTAAATTTGGTTACAGACGAACCCTTTAAAACTAAACTATCTAAATCAGTTTTTTAAAACTGAACTATCTAAATCAGTTTTTACACGCACTACTTAACACATTGTATTAGATATTCTAAGCAGCTTCAAATGATAGAGTTGAAAACATTAACCTTACTCTGGTTACTCATTTCTTTCTTAAGTAACAAATTTCTTAATAAATCCGGGTGTGAAAGCTTAAAAATAATCGAAAAATCGTCGAAATAGGTTCACAATCGGCGAAGATATACAATAGGATTACACAAAACCAATACAGTCGAAATCAAAATATCAAAGGCTTCAAATCTTCTATTAATCACACTCCGTAAATAAAGGTATACCTTAAATAATAATACAACCTGCAGTTTTACTGGCCGCAATATATATAACTCCAATTTCGTTTAGTTTGGTCAGAGAAAGAATCAGCCATGTGCGCGTCAGACTTCGCATATTTAGAGTTCCGTACCAAATGTAAAATATAAGCAGACCGAAGGGCAGAGTTATTCATAAGCAGAATGTGAGTGAATCTCTAATGTACTACGCATTTGACTACAATATCAAGTTAGTAGTAATAGGAAAAATGTGGGAGTTTTAAAGAAAAAATAACTGATCTATCCAATATATTGATATTTGTTAGTTAAATATGCGTAATAAATAATATTAAACATTATCACCAAATTTTGAGTTTATAGGTCAGTGGGAAGTTAAAAAATTCTTTGGAACTAAATTTTGTAAAAAGCTGACTTTGGTAAAGTGAAATGCTGTAAAACCTGCGTGACAGCAACAGGGCTCCGTTAAGACCTTCCGGGTACGGACCATATTAAGAAAAATCGGTCAAGTACGAGTCGGACTCCGTTCCGTACCACAATATAATTTACAAACAAACAACAAAAAGTACCTATCTCAATTAAGTAATTGCGCTCCGTTGGCTGGCAACCTTTAAAATTTAAATTTAAATGCTTTATTTCTCAAAAATAGGATATCATATCACTTTTTTGAAGTCAATAAACTAAAATTTACTAGTTACTACTGTTTCGAAGTCAGTTTCGTTCTGGTGAGAAGAAACTCTCCAGCAGTCGCTCTTTAATTTTGATTAATCAATACAAATTATCAAGTAAATTATTAAACAAAAAATTATTTACCCCATTTGGGTACGGAACCCTAAAAATGGTTTAGAAACGTTGCTTTGACAACAGCATTTAAATCTGTAGGTAGATAATATTGGTCATTTAACTCTAATAGCTATAAGCTTACCATGGGAACATTTATTTTGATGGGAATGACGTCAATATTCAGGTTTTAAGACATTCGATACATGTATTAATTGTGATTTTTAATAATCTTACAATTTCCTAGAAACAATTTGAAAATTTCTTTGAAGTTATCATTATAAGTATTATTTAATTGAACAATTTATAAAACCATTTTATAAGATATAAGTTTTTAAATTTTCGCGTTCCGTTACTTATTTAAATAATGTTACGTTTTTACAATCAGAAAATTTTTTTGAGTTGATATACCCAAAAATTGGATAAGTTAAATTCACGACAATCAACATCACACCTAGTTACCCAAAACACAAACACAGTCATGAATATTTCAGATAATGTTCTGGATGAGCCTACAATATCAGTTCTGGCAAAGGGTGTAAATTTCGCGCCAACGCCAAAGCGAGTTCCGTATGAAAATATTCTTAGTGGTGTAGAGAAAGCCGTTTTACGAAATAAAGTACCAGTTGGTGATGCAGAAATGATTAGACCGGCTGTGTCAGTTATCCTTCGACACTCGAAGTTACCTAAAAGTAGTGACCGACCGAAACATGTTATTTTGCCGAAACCGAAACCGAAGGTTCGGTTTCATTGTAGTTTCGGCCGAAACCGAAACCGAACCTTTTATAAAAAAAAAAGTCCTTAAAAAGTCGAAAAAATGTTAGTTAGCCCGTTTTTTTCTAAAATTAATATCTCGCCGACCTATAATTACAGGTTTCTACTTTCAAAGATTTATCACAATGAAATTTCAGCCCAGTTACAGAGGTTCTGTTTGAAAATTTAACTACCCTATAAAGTGAAAAAAATACATTATTTGTAACACAAAGTTAGCGATTTTTAAATGGTGGTATAAAATAAAACAAATTTATCATTAAAATATGATGCTCATATATTATGTTTATTACATACATTTAAACAGTTACTTACATTTTAATTATGAAAAAACTTACAAGGTACGATGTTGCAAGTTTCGGCGGCGAAGGGTTCGGCCGTTTTTGGCCGAAACCGAAACTCGGGCTGAAACTTGATTTTTTGGCCGAAACTGGCCGAAACCGAAATTTCGGTCGGACACTACCTGAAGAGCGTCAAGCCTTAAATGAGATTCGGAAAAACGAAAACATTTTAGAGCTGAAAGCCGACAAGGGTCATGCCACAGTTGTGATCAACGTTACAGACTTTTAAGATTCGGAACTTGCTCGCCCACACAAATATCTGAAAGCCAGTGGCCTATAATCCCACGGTAAGAGTGACACGTCGTACACGTTCCTTAATACAAGAACACAAAGAAAAACAAAGAGTTGTTTACAGATGAAGAGTACCAATGGTTGCACAGTCCAAAGATATCGGAGTCACCGAAACTCTATGGACTGCCGAAAATTCATAAGAGATGTGCCCCTACGACCAATTGCAAGTCAAATTAATTATCCCACTTACGACTTAGTGAAACACATATCTAAAGTGTTGCAACCACTTATGTGTAATTCGCCGTCTTACGTAAAAGATTCTTTGACATTTTGTTAGAATCATGAATGACATCCAGTTGGATCATACGATAATGAACAGGATAAGATAATGGTGAGTATTGACGTTGAATCGTTGTTCAATAATGTTCCACTTAAAGAATAGCTTGACGTTATCTATACTAATATTATAAAGAGGAAAGATTTGATTGTTCGTTTGTTTGTTTGGATTGAATTCTTTTACCATTAGAAGCTGACATTGTCCTTGATGAACATAGACTACTTTTTACCGCGGGAAAATGCTTTATTCCTACGGGAAAACGGGTAATAGGACAACGGGTAGTAAGAATTATCCTTCCGTACATTTCTAATTACTTAATTACGTAATTACTTCCTTTTTCACATAACTTCTAAACGGCTGAACCGTTGGGGTTGAAATTTGATATGGGTATCACAGACACAAATGTATTATGCCATTAAAGAGGAAAGATTTGCCGTAAGAACCTACGCCGATAACGAAATTAAGGGCGGGTGAAACTGCGGGAAATTTAGCATAGAGATAGTGAAAGTCTCGGTGAAGGACATCAGGTGTGAGTCGGTGTTTTTCTATAATTGAGGAGTTTCCGTTTAAATCCTATACCGATAACCGAATTTAGGGCAGGTGGAACCACTGCCAAAAGCTAGTCTAAAATAATTATGCTAAACTAAACTAAATAAAACACTAAAAGATACTAATGAAAACCGAATGGGATTTTATCCCACTGTGATAGTCTCTAGGCAATAAATGTCCAACGCCCCCTTTGACGACATCACTACCCGAACCTCTTCCACGCAACTCTATAATATTTAATCTAATCTCGCCTTGAAACTCTTCCTACATCACTATCACAACATACGTATTATACACTAATGTTGCCATTGCTAAAAAGATTAATATCCAGAATTCTGCACAAATCGAGGCTAGGGTCATTACAATCGAATGCTACTTCTGAAACAAACAGTATTTTTTTTAGAGTTTTACGCACAGAAGGTTTTAGCAAACTGGGTAAAGTCGGGGGCACTCTACCTAGACTGTAGTCTGTCTGTAGTCTTAAGGACCAAAAGTGGGGCGTTCTCCAAACCGGATCGTTTTATTTGATTAAAGTATGAGACAAACTACTTTTTTTCGTGAAAGTGTTAGCTGTTTTTTCGGTGCAAAAAGAAATGTCTGAAGATGCTTAGTTATTTTATTGTTAATCAAATTAAATATATATACCTTTTCATAACAAAACACTTGTAAAATACTAAGCGCATGCCCGCCGCCTCAAATTGATTCACTGCGTTTTCTTATAAAGTTTCTGTATTGAATTTCAATACTTTAACAGTGAATGAGTAGTCCACATTTTAATTCAAATTTCAATTAAGAAATAAAAATATTACACATATTCATAATGAAACTCAATATAGAAAATCTGTTTCTCACTAATGTGGTGAGCAGTGAAGAGTGGTCACGTAGCTATTTAGTTCCAAGCGCAACTGTAGCACAATTTTAAATAGGCATAAAATATAGTTATCATTTTGCTTGGCGAAGCCTGTACAGTCTAGAATAATAAAGGTCAGTGTTAGCAACCCTAATCTAAACCCACTTGATATTGTAGAAATCTCCCACGTAACGTTGCGGCCCACTAAGCGACGAAACAGGTGGCTATTCGCCAAATTGTCGATAAATCCAACGCTTCCTCAATTATACTGGCATCTTTTGTTGTAACTTGTAGTATATTTGGGTCACTAGGTTGTACAGAATCTGAATTTGAATGTGACTCATTTATTTCTCTTACATAATACAGCTGTTTTTAGCATCTGCAAGCTTTCGGAGAAGTTTACATAATACGTACGAGTTCAGGTATCTTCTAGGTTATTTAGGGTCATACTACTGGTATTTTCATTTTGTTTGAACATTAAGATAAACAAATCCTTATGCAGCAACTTCTATAGTGCTTATGAATTCCTGGTACTGTACTCGTTCTACGATCTGGCAGGTTATTGAAAACAGTCTCGAGTTAGTTATTCGGACTCTGGAATTCGAGAAAAAATGTATGGAAGTCTTACTTACCTCTCGAAATCCATGAATGTACTTGCATACATTTTTCTCTCGAATTCCAGAGTTCGGAAAGCTCGAGACTATTCCAAATAAGGTCCCTGACCTCTTTCTATCGTTGTAGTAGTAAGGTTTGTAATAACTACCATTCAAAGGACAAAGTTATATGTAAAGTACATGTGAATTAATTTAATCGCAGCCTGGTATTTACAACAGCTGTTGAAGATATCGGCGTGTGATTGGTCCAAATTAAAACATACTTTTTTTGACGACTAGAATAGTAGTGGTGGTGGGAGTAGTAAAAAACAACAACCAAACAAGAAAAACGAAGGATTTCAGAAGGATCTCACCTACTGTTACAGCAAAGAGAGTCTAAATTGAACTGAAATATTCATAGAACAATGTTTAAACTGTGATAAAAACATTTCTCACGGGCACGGGCACTATTTAAAGTTATTCAAACTTAGGCAATGGAATGAAATTTAAAAACATATATTTTGCTTTCGGTATACTGTCTGTAGGTCTTATGATAACAAGAGAATAATTACGACCACGGGTTCTTCTTGGTCCTCTTGTGGGAGTTATTTTAACTTTTAAATAATGCAACAGGTCACAAATTATTATTGTTACGTAAGGTACACACACTAAATTTCACCACTGAGATTTTAAGTTGTTTGAACTTTTATTATAATTCCGATATCCACGCTTAAACATCCATCTGTTAAATTACCCTGTTTAAGTAATTTTATTTACTTGATATTCACGAAATCTGCCAATAGAACTATAGACCGGTTCCTTAATTAAATGTAGGTTAAAGTATGAAATTGCCATTTCATAATGGAACAGTAAATCTTTTTTTTCTGTAGGATATAATATATTTATTTAATTATAGTATGTACCCTCATTGTCTATATATTTCCGCCATTTAATTCGAAGATTATTTATACCTTTCCGATAAAACTCTGTGGACCCGAACTGTACAAACTGTGTAAATTCCGGGGAGGATTTTTTTTAAAAGTGGTAGTCGGTTAGTGCAAGTAGTGCTAGTAGTGTTAAAACTTTTTCACGAGCAGTGCGAGGTCCGGCGAGTAGTGTTAAAACTTTTTCACGAGCAGTGCAAGATCCGGCGAGTAGTGTTAAAACTTTTTCACGAGCAGTGCAAGATCCGGCGAGTAGTGTTAAAACTTTTTCACGAGCAGTGCAAGATCCGGCGAGTAGTGTTAAAAATTTTTCACGAGCAGTGCAAGATCCGGCGAGTAGTGTTAAAACTTTTTCACGAGCAGTGCGAGGTCCGGCGAGTAGTGTTAAAACTTTTTCACGAGCAGTGCGAAGTCCGGCGTAATAAGGGAGCAATAATGGGATTTGCTGTAAATGAGTCGATGTTGTTGGTATGCTAACGTCAAACCATGCCGTTAAGTTTTTGGTACTTTGACACCGATCGGTTTCCACCATCACCTTTAATTCATCGTAATACCTTAGTTACTTAGCCCTCCGCGTGCAGTTCATTTACATTACATTTGAAAACTATTAAATTTTAGGAAATTATAGCTATTCATCAACAAAATCTATGAAGTTCTACTCATTCATTAGGAAAAGACACGTAATTTTTAGAGGAAAAAAATAACAAGCTTAATAATGGGGGGGAGGCTTTAAAAAACTGTTTAATGGCTTTGAACAATCTGACTGTTTCGTTTTCTAGTAGTTGAATAGCATACATTGATATCCCTTTTCCGTTCCATTCGTTCCATCACATGAGAAAAGAACTGTCGATGAGAGGGTTCTGTAGAGTGCTCAAAACTGCGGGCAGACGTTCAAAAAGGTGGTAATTGAAGAAACGGAGGGTCCTCAACCACTGGAAGGTATGCGGCGTTTCCAGTCCGCATTAGTGAGTGATTCTAGTAGTGTCCCGTCCGTCTCATGGCATTCCTATGTGTGCCTATTACCTCTGCCCAAGACACCAGTAAGACGGAGTCAGGAGGGCAGGTAGTGTAGGACTACATATCGCAGTCTAGGATGTGGAGTGGGAAGAATAGAGCCGACCGGTACCAGCACCGTTTAGCCAGCAGGAGCATACATTGACATCCCTTTTCAAAGAAAAAATCATTCAAAAGTCGTTAACTAAGAATAGTTTGAAAGCAGTAAAATCCGCATTCCCAGACAAGACGAAAATAAAGTAAAGGCCCATTATAAGACTCCGGAAGTTTACATTCCTTTGTACTATTCGTTATGAGTAATATTATATAAAAAACTAAACATAGATAAATATATATATATATATATATATATATATTGTACTCGTAGCAAAACTTAGAGGCACCGTATTGTGAGCAACTGATACCTTGATAACCTTTATTAGCATAATACCCTACTTCACCAATGCTGACCTGTTATGGTAAAAGTTACTCAAAATTACTAATGCTAAGATTCTAGGTTCTAATCCCAGATCGGACTGGATGTTTTTATAGATATGCCGTTTTGCTTCTGGTCACCATAGTATACAGGATTCTCTCATTTGGGCCCAAAATGTATGCGTTTATTTATATTCGTATAGTTTCAGTCATCTGTATTTGAATAGATAAAATATGAAAATACTAGCTTTTGCCTGCGGCTCCCCCCGCGCTACTCTCTGTTATCGAACTTTTTGCTTGACGTAAAACTACCGACTCACACTTGAGGTTTTTTAGTATTTTATAACAGTCTCCAGGGTTCCATCTATCTTATATCAAAATTGATTCAGCTGTTTAGTTGTGACAGCGTAACAACAAACAAAGAAACTCACTTTCGCATTTATTATATTAGTTATTATAGATATTAAACATTTTAAAATTTAAACGTACACTTAATTGGATGACCTAAAATTGGTACCTGATTTTTTTTTTTAATAAGTGTGGAAAATTAAAGGATTAGAAAGACTGACATTGGTTATGTACCTCGAATTTTGGTCGCCACGTCGCTGGTTCGAAATTAGGCTCGTTGATTGAAAACATGGACCCTGGCCAAGTTGTCTCCCTGCTCCCTTATTTCCCTTGTTGAGTTGTTGAGTGGCAACTGAGTACTTGTCGCGTTTAGTGTTTTTCACGACACATTGTACAATATTTTAAATGCTTCGTTTCTTGCCGGCTCTTCTCATTAGAAAACAACAATGTAAACCCGTTGAAGAAGAATAATTACTCTAAAAGATAACATATTCAAAACAAGGATTTTATGACCATTATGCAGATCTCTTTTAAATAAAACTTGTAACGATCTCCAAATTTTAGGGTTTTACTTTTTAGGGTTACCACTTCACAGGCTGATTCCGGTATGCAGGAAATCTAATATTTATTGTAGACCGGATTTTTCCCCCATATCCTTTGCATCAAACAAAGTGATTTCAATTTGAAAACGTTTTTAAGTGGTCGTTCTTAAACCTGACACTAATGCGACAAATGTTTGTATTTTTATTTGTGATTTTAAATTGTTATTAAGTAGATGTATTTTAGTAGGTGGCAACAGATAATATTTCTGAATTTTAGTCAAATATCTACGCAGCAAATAATACTGACATTCAACACCAATGTCTCTACTTTGACACATAAATACATAATTACGAGTATAATCGAGTAATACGTAGTTGCAAACTAAATAGGTGACAATATTGGTTCAGAAATAGCGCGTCGCGTCGCAGCATTTCGTCGTCGCGGAAATACAAACTAGGCTATTAACTAAAGATATATTAGCAATTTCATGCTTTCTGAATTAAAAAACTTGTTATATATACGCAATAGTCCAACAAAAGTTATATAAATAGGTACTTGAAGAGACAAATTTTGACGACTGACTCAGGGTCTTAAAGCATTAAATTTTAAAATAACCAATATTTTTTTCGTAACTGCTCAGACTTGATTTAAAAATACAATAAGTAATTTTATCACATTTTTTTTTTTTTTAGGGAATTTTCATTTTTTTATCTATTCACGTGACTTAATTTTTATAATGCATTGAATATTTATTGTTTTCACAGATTAATTTTTATCATAACTGTAAACATAATGTTGCCGCAAAACCCTTACATCACCACAAGCGTACCATTGAGCTTTAAACCCGAATAATTAGGGTTGTATAGAAGAAATAAGGAACACATAAGCTAACACATAAGGAATATATTACAAAATATTTGCAGTAAACACCTACGCATAGTTTCTTTCATCGCTTTAAAATGTTTCAATACCGCTTAGTAACAAGATATAATGTAGGTCAACAGTTTTAAAAGCTATAACATTTTAAAGCTGTTCGCAGCTCAATAAATTCAATGATCCTTTGTATTCGTGCGCTTTTTTATCTATACAAATTAGTTTCGTTCTAAATATTTCCTACTGAGGCAATAATTTGAATTAGAAGTCAAGGCCGGGTAAAGAGCCCAAGTAATGTGCTTGCTCACCTTGCTCCCTTCCTGTATTCCAGCACTATGTATATATTATGCACGATTCGCGTCGAGTACGAATGGCGACTAACGCAATTAGCATATATACAAGCATGTTATTATACAACTTAGATTTGTAATCCTTACAGAATAGCGTCGTGTTGCCATCCAGACTTGGTAAATATGCTGTTACTATGGCAAAAGGAAATAACTGCGTGGTTGCTACCTACGGAATAAATTCCATCGCCTTAACAGAGTTGTAGAATGTTTTTATACAATTAACAGTATATTTGTATAATTAATGTATGTAGTGACAGCCGTAGAATATTATATAAAGTGTTGTCAGGTCGCCAAATTTTTTACTATCCGATTTCCAGATTCTTAACAAAGAAACAATTCCTGTTGAAAATGAAAAATTTATTGCTTACGTAATTGCTAAGTGTACACCTGTCAGTTTGTTATATTAGCCTTTTTGCATCCTAGCTACAGATCAACAGGCCTTCTCATTCATAATATATAGAGATGCTTAGGCCATAGTCCACTGCGCTGGCTCAATGCTAATTGGCGGACTGTGTCGAACTGATGCCCACTGGGCTGTCAGATTTTAAGCCACCCATAAGCCTCTGACTTTATTCAACGAATTACCACAAAAAGCTAGGACCAGAACAGACAGTAAACGTGCTCTCCGAAGCCCGAAGAACATCAGAAAAATATAACTCCAATGACTTGCACGCTCGACTTTACTCTTACAAGTATTTATACAGTAATTTTACAACGTAGTATATTCGTACTTTTACCGGAACAATATATACTGCGTGGGGGCAGTTTTCTATTACTTTCTAACCTTAATGTTGACCCTCACTACTTAGTAATTACCATAATTCAAAAACAATACATTACTACATACGAACAGTGTGATGTCATAAATTTTGACCTGTTGTGGTTCAAGTTGTAACAAATGTGGCAACCCTGACTTTTATTTGGAACGGGCAATAGTCAAAAAGTCAAAGTCAAAATGGTTTATTCAAATAAGGATTTTACAATCACTTTTGAATCGTCAAAGTTATAAAATATTATTTTTTGAACCCTCCCACCTTCCCGCCGGTTCACAATGTTGTTGATTTCTACCGAGAAGAATCCGGCAAGAAACTCGATAGTTACTCTTTTAAAAACACTATCAATAATACAAATAAACTAAAATACAATTAATGTTTTAAAAAAAAAAAAAATTGTGTGTGTCAGCTCCGACGCACGACTGGAGTTTACTATACATATATAAATATATATTTATTCATTTCATATACATTTATTATAACTAATCGACGAAATATTTTACATTAAACTTTTTACAATAGTCAATTTCAGATGTGCACGGGTGCGACGGACCCTGAGGGTTGGTTGATTGCCAGAATATTTTGGGCTTCCTTCATTAATTTTTTTTTTAATCGGTAAGCTCGCTGCCTCTCGGCTGGAGTTTTTGGAGGTTTAGATTTTTTCCTAGTAAAAAAATATAAAAAAAAATTAGAAAATTTATAAATGCATAATTATAAAAATTTTAATTAACTTTAAAAAGAAAATTGATAAAAAAAGGTTTTCATAAACATTTTTTTAAAATTATTATAATTAATTTTTTATTTAAAATATAATATTATCTCAATAATTAACAAAAATGGTTATAAAAAGATAATTATGTCACTAAATCTTTTACGTACAATAATAAATAGTACATGAAAATTATTTAAATAAGCTAAAAAATAACCTTTCAAAAGAAAATTTTATAAAAACATTATTATAATGAAAAAATATTGTCGATTTTTCTGATAATATTATTAATATTCAAAAATTATTTATAAAATAAATCATAATAACGTGGAAGAATTTATAGACATCGACAAAAAAAATAATTTTTGGTTAGGTTAGAAATTTTCTATTTTATGTGGATGCGCTCGATAATTATTAAAATATTTAATAAATACAAATTGCACATGCTCATACATATAATACATGAATTGCAACGTACCTTGCAGCCACGTGTTTTTGAGATGTTCCGGCAATATCATCTACACCTCTTTCTGCCATAGTTATTTGAAAATACCTTCAGTTCACTTTAGCGGAACACAATGATAACGATTAAAACTTCACAATAACAATATTAATTATTGATATTTATAATGAAAACAGCAATATAAAAATGTCGACACTGATAGAAATAAACAAACCCAATAACATATAGGTATAGTCGCTTTGCAGTATACCCTATGCACATGTCCCTATACCCTACACTCACAACCAAATTAGAAAGTTGCGCGACATAGGATGCGCACCAAAAACGTAACGAGGTCATTCATCGATAGATTTTACTCCTCACATTTTTCTCATACCGGGCTCCTTATATATGCAAATCGATTCTTAAGGAGTAAACTCCAAAAATTTTTAGTCGTACAATTTTATGTTATTTCCATTTTATTTTGGTTTACCTATGCATCCTGTAATTGAGCATCATCAGTCCACAGGATTTTTATCATTTACATAGTCTGAAATATTGTAGTATGCCTTTATACAAAGTACCTGCTTGATAAAAGATTTAAATTTACTTATTGATAGATTTTGAATTTTTTTTGGGAACTTTGTTGTAAAAGTGTATACATTGCCCCATAAAAGAGTTACTTATTTTGTGTAGACGTGTATCATGCACCAACAGCTTATTTTTACTTCTAGTATTTACTTTGTGAACGTCACTTTTCTTGCTGAAACTATTGATATTTTTATGTACATATAAAAGATTTTCATATATGTACTGCGACACTAAAGTTAAAATTTTTACTTCCCTAAACCTATCCCTCAGAGATATCCTAGATCCTAATTTATAAATAGCAGGAATTGCCCTTTTTTGTAACAAAAATATTGTATTTACATCAGCAGCGCTACCCCAAAATAGGATACCATATGTCATTAAACTATGGAAATAGCTAAAATATACTATTTTTGCAGTGTCGACATCGGTCAATTGTCTTATTTTCTTGATCGCATACACAGCAGAGCTAAGTTTTTTGGCTAGGTTATGAATATGAGGACCCCATTGAGGTTTGGAGTCCAGCGTTATGCCAAGAAAGACTGTTGAATTAACAAGTTCTAATTGCTCGCTATTAATATTAATACATGTCTGTCTCTGACTAACATTTGGTAATGTAAATTTAACACATTTGGTTTTTTTTTCATTAAGTAACAAATTATTAGCGTTAAACCAATTTACAATTTTAGAAAGGGCATTATTTAATTCATTATAACATGTCTGTCGTCTCTTAACTTTAAAAAGCAAAGAGATGTCATCAGCAAATAAGACAATGTCATGGTTTTTTACATTATATGGGAGATCATTAATGTAAATAAGAAATAGAAAAGGACCTAAAATTGAGCCCTGAGTGACTCCTATAGTGACTGCTGATCCCGGAGATCTTTCACCGTTGACATCTATTTTCTGTACTCTCCTACTCATATAGGATGTCAAAAGGTCGAGAGCTTTGCCTCTAATACCATAGTGATGTAGCTTCCTGATGAGATTTTCATGTTGAACACAGTCAAATGCCTTAGATAAATCACAAAACACTCCAAGGGCGTCATGCGAATCCTCCCAGGCGTTATATATATTTTTTAATAGTGCCACTCCTGCATCGGTTGTGGAACGGCTTTTTATAAAGCCAAACTGTTTACTACTAAGTAAATCATTAATACAGAAATGGCTTAACATTTGACAAAGTATGATTTTTTCAAAAACTTTAATGAGTATAGGTAGTATTGAAATAGGCCGAAAATTATTAGGATCTGTAGAACTACCTGATTTAAAAAGAGGTATAACTTTGCTAAGTTTCATCTCATCAGGAAACACACCACTATCAAAACAACTATTAAATATAATGGCTAAGGGTTGTGCTATAACATGAATAATTGAATTTATAGTTTTTACAGAAAGTCCCCAAAGGTCTGTGGTGTTTTTAAATTCTAATGTTTTAAATGTATAAATGATATCCGTAGGACTAATGTTTTTAAATACAAAGGGAACGTTACATTCAGGAACACTAGTTTTTAATAATTTTTCTGCTAAGATTGGGCTTGAGTTTAGATGTTCAGTTGTTTTGAATGGGATATTTCTAAAAAACTGTTCAAAGGCAACTGCTACCTCAGAATTTGTTTTAAAACTAGCATCATCTACAATCAACTCAAAGTCCTGACAAGAATTCCTAGCTTTACCAAATTCATTATTTATTATGTTCCATGTAGTTTTTATTTTATTTGTTGAATTATTTACTTTATGTCTGAGGTGAATTGCTTTTGCAACAAGACAGACCTTTTTAAAGGTTTTTGAGTATTTTTTTAAATATTCCCTAAATATTTGGCTATTATTATATGTTTTTTCATATATAATTCATACAGTTTACGCCTACTTTTATGAATACCTGGGGTAGCCCATTCACTAAAACTAAAGCGACTGGAAATAAGTTTCTTTTTTGCAGTAAATATTTTATTATACTCTGTAGTAATAGTGTCAAGAACAGTATTGTACATATCATTTGGGTCGCCATTATAAAGCAAATCTGGAAGTTTATGCATTAAGTTAGATTTAAATGATTCAACCCGTTTAGTTGTTATCGGTATAAATTTAATTTCCTTTTTAGTAATACTATTCTTTTTTTCTAAAACCACTAACTGTCCACAATGATCTGACTCTAGATTGCTTATAATTGATTTTTGAATTGGTTTTATGTCAGTAAATATATTGTCGATGCAAGTGGCACTGGATACAGCAATTCTAGTTGGTTCACAAAACAAATTATTTAAATTAAAAGACTGAAATAAGGCAAGCAATCTGGTGCTTAATGAGCTATTTTTCAAAATGTTTATATTGAAGTCTCCACAAACAATGATTTGTTTATTGGAATTGCTGATTTTATTCAGCACTTCTTCCATAACTAATTCAAAATTATCATAAATTGCACAAGGTGGCTTGTATACACTCACAACAATGAGATGCTCAACTTCTATACAGGACAGCTCGGCAGTTCGCTCAACTGAGAGGCTCACAATGTCTATACGTTCCTTAAACTTTAGCTGTTTATTAACTAAAATTAAAGAGCCACCATGGATAGCATTTACTCGGCTGAACGAACTCCCCACCTGGTGATTAGTGAAATTGAACATAAACTGATGGGTGCGTAGCCAGTGTTCAGTGATACATAAAACGTTAATCTTTTGGCAGTTTATGAACAATTCAATTTCTAGTTCTTTCTGAGACATTCCTTGTATATTCTGATGCACCAGGTTCAATTTGTTGCAATAAAACTTTTATATATAATACATACCTATAATTGTATTTACTATTCAATTAATGTAGAAAAAAAAATGTTTATTGCTTTATAGCATGAAATGCAACTTCATTTATTTTATGATTAGTTTTTTTTTAATTTATTTTCAATTTATCTATGCTATTTACCACTGTCTTCTTTCACTAAGGTAAGGCCTGAATACTTGCAGTGAGGATACACAAAACGGCTGTGGTTACTAATGAGGGCTTAGCATGAGTGTACTATCGTTAACGTTTCGTTACGTGACGTGGCTTTTATATGAAAGATATGTATGACCAGTATGAAAAGAAGACTCTGCAGTTCTACTTGGGCTCACAGATAAAACAAATTACCGTCTAAGTAGATAGATCACCTACGCACTAAAAATGGAACCACAAAATTGTGCTTAACTCCGATCGTAAGCACACTTTTCTCTCAGTCGCTTGTTGATAATTCACCGTGTGAATGCCAAAGTATGCTTTAAAACGATGTCAATAATACATTGGCAACAATTAAGAAAAATTGTGTGACCTATCATCGGTAAATGGCCTAATTTACAAAAATAACAAATAAAAAAAAAGTAAAATAGCGGCTTAAACGTTAAAATCAATTAAATTTGTCTTATTCTATTTTAATATTCGCCATTTTCTCCTTCACCCTCACTCACTATATGTCGAAAAAGGATATATGATAATAATGATAAAAACATAGACCGAATAGAAAATTCATTTCATCACTGAAATGAATTAAAAAAACACATTTTGAGTCTTACGTGAACCGCTGGTTTAGCAAAACCAATAATTTCGTTTAAAATTTTTCAAAGCTAGCCAAATGAGAAAAACCAGTAGCAAAAGAGGTGTTATCAAAAGTGTCAAAAGTGAAATCTTTTATGCTTAATCAAACGCCTTCTCACTCAAATTTAAATATGTGTATGAAAGCATTTTACCTTTTCAAATTAAATTAATAAATTAATTCTTATTCTATATTAACCTGAGCACTTTATTTTTTATTCTTTTTTGAAAAATATAAAGATAAAGTAAAATTAACGAAACTTCAAAGATTATGACAAATTGTGTGTGTAAAAAATCTACGGCGTTTCCCTTAAGACTTATTTTTCGATATGTTTATGAATTGCCTCATTTCGGTGTCATTTCTATAAAATGTGTCTGTTTTCTAACATATTTTTAAACAAATGGTGCAAAAAAAAATTAGGAACAGTCAAATTTATAAAATAATGCATGGTACATGAGAAAATACTGTGCAAAAAACTTTATTTTTTGGACGCAGTATGTCAATCAAAACTTCTATCTGGATACATCTAGATAGGATTTGGGTACATTTTACTGAAAAATAATCATATAGTGTCACTCATACTTACAGAAAAATCCGTCCGCGTCAAAGTTGGTTTCTGACCTATATACCAATTTGGTATTCTTAATACCACTTTGTAAACTTAACACAATATTTTTCCATATGTATTTATTTATATATATGTGCATATTGTCGGTACGAGACCTTACCGGAACATACCAAAATGTTCGCTTTAGAAATAATGAGACCATTAGATTTGCAAAGTTCCAAAATTAGTACTAACTCAAAAACTGAAATTATTTACGTCATTTTACGAATTTTTTTACTAAGGACTAAAAATATTAGTTCCATCTTATAAATCCTACTTTTAAAATATTTTACTTTTTCATTCTAGAATGAACCGATTAGGCAATTGCAAATAGATATGTACCATCCGAGTACTATTCACTATCTTAATACAAAACAACCTATATATTATATTATATTAGAAAAAAAATGATACTAGAGCAGGCTAAGCCTGCTAATATCTCTATATAGGTCAAATTACGTATAGAATACACAATCCGATCTTTAACAAGGTTTGTTATTCGCGGAGGGACAACAATGAACCTTTTTCAGTTTTTTTTTTCTTTATAAAAAGAAAAATAAAATATTTTGAAATTTCTATAGAAGGAAAAAAACATGCATCACATTCGTTTGTTCAGTCTTCGTTTGTTAGGCGCCCCCGTCAGATGCATGACCCGAGGTGGGTATCGTTTTGTTTTAGATTGAAATGGGCTACTAGAGTTAAATCATAATAAGCATCAACGATTTTCCAAGAAAAGAAGGTAGACATATACCGCGTGATAATAGTTGTGATATGGTGCGATGCCCTCTACATCTACAGCAACAGGTTGGATTGAGGCAAGATCACCATCTTTCCGCTCTCACTACGGAGCATTAGGATGACCCGCGAGGTTTTAGAAGTGTAAGGAGCGCACCTGGAGCCGTCCCGTAGCCACACGATGGGACCAGTACGTATGCTGACAAGCGTTGTGACTGCGTTGTCCGCGGAGTTGTGCTCAGTATATGGCCACTCAGTCGACTAGTCTAGTCAGATACGCAGAGTTTAAATCATATGTTTATTCTTCTTTTATATTATGCTAGCGATTACTTAAATCTAATAAATTTACATATTTCAACTTAACTTTATTCTTGGGTGGAGTTCCTAGTCCTCTCATGGTCATCAACTTTATTGGGATGGCCTGGCTCATTCGTGAGCATACACTTTTCAAACTGCAAATAGGCCTGCCTAATGAACCAAAGTGACTAATCGACTAATTGACCATGTACTGGTAATTGGTATACGCCGGTCTCAAACCTCCGCCCATTCGGACGCAAAGTGAAATCAAAACCCCTCGGCCAACACCGAATTAATTTTTTTTCAGTATTATACACAATTAATTGATTAATTATATTTGTTAAACTCAACAAAACCTCCCCGAAGATTTTTAATTAGGCTGAAACAAGTTCTAAATCCAAAACACTAGCAAACAAAAGGGCAAACGAATCAATATTGTGGGTCCCAAAGGATGTGCGTGATTTAAATTTTATAAATGACATACACGTACTTCGTCATGGCCAATGCCATTTTTAAATATTCTAAGATAATAGATCATAGACCACAAAATTTAATATATTCAGGCGACTTCCTAGCAAAATGGGACACGCACAAGCGTGCCAATGGTCGTCTAAGGCCATTCGCTACCATGAATGTTAAAATATCCCATAAATTTTTGGCACGTGTCAAAACTTCCATGGTTGCTTAGTTCACCCTTGTAGCCTTGCGCAAAAAACACTGGTGACGCTGCGTTGTGCTGTTGTGCCATACCATATCTTAAGTATAATAAAAAACCGGCCAAGTGCGTACCGCATATATGTTACAGTCAGATCTCTTAACCAGTCAAAATACATTTGTTATAGTTTTTGCATAAAACTGTATTATTTCCCCTAAAAAAATTATACGTATTTTTGCAATTGTTACTTTAAGCATTGTTAACATATTTGTATGATGTTTCTAAGAAAATCGCATTCAAACGTAATGGAACTTTACGCATGCTTTTTCTAAGAATTTTCAATAGCCTACTTAACTTTTAAGAGTTTTGACCGTAATTATTAACTGATAGTCAGTAAAAAGTACATTTGACTGTAGACTTTAGTCAAAAGTAGGTAGTTTTGACCGATATTTCAGTCATAAGCACTTTTGACCATCGTCTGCAGTTAAAAATCCTTTTGACAGTCAAAAGTACGTTTGACCGGATAAGAGTTTTGACTGTATAACATATACACGTATTAAATTAACGTATTAAAATTAAATTAAAGGGTTCCGTAGAATAAGAATTATTGTATATATCTAAAAAAAAAATTTTTCATTGAAAATATTTACAAACCTCTAGAATTGTAATTTTATAGATACCTATTTAGAGCTCGCAGTTTAAAGTAACATTTACAATTAATATTGCAATAAAAAGACTTTGGAAGCTGCAAAATATATATTTCAGAGGAAATCTATTTAACAACATCCCACACACTAGGGTGCGCGAAGAATTAAAAATTATCCCTCAGTTTATAAGTATGGAGACACCCTTATTTTTCCTAAATAGGTAGTGAACCTGTGAATAAATTAAGAATGATATGTGTTAAATTCATTATGAAAAATTATATAACATTTTTTTTTTATTTATTTGTCGGTAACAAGATCTCTCAGATTTAACGTTCAGAGATAAGTTTAATTTGGATTTTTTTTCGAGTGAAATAAAACCCGACGACCGCGTTTCAGGCTCTGAGGACCCCTAAGATTTTGAACCGTCCACTTTTGTAGGGGTGAGGCTGGTTTGCTAAACCAGATTTGTTCTGGCTGCGTGCTTGGTTCTTGGTTAGGAATCGGTGGTGGTATGCTTCCTTAGCAGCCTTCACACGTCCCCACGTGGCGATTTTGGCCATAGCGATGGCCGGCCCCGCGCAAATTGTAGACTTCAGATACGTCTCTTTAAAGAATATAGGTTTCTTCACGATGTTTTACTTCACTAAAAAGCCAGTGGCGTGTACAAGCAATGTACTTGCAAAGTTAAGGAAAACACTAAACGCCGAGTTCGAACCTCCGAACGCGAGCCAGACACCGAAACTATTAAACCACCACCGAACTCCCGAACTAAATGGAGTCAGACCAGGATACAAAGATCTATATGTAGAACATGACGAAACCTACAGTAATGAAACATTCTATAAAGAAGAATATAAATTAGATTCATTTAAAAAGGTCGGTAATATATTGTATCTACTTCAAGTCGTCATAGTAAAGGCAACAGTGAAGTGTCCTTACTACAGATCCCGTACCCCGCTTAGGTAGGTAAAAGTACTACCAGAAGGATGCGGAGTGACATTCGCTTTGAGCGACTATAGAAAAAAGAAATATTTATATCAAACCTAACTCCAGACTGTTGTATTATTAGATAATAATATCTGCAAGATAAATTATTATATTACTTTAGAACATCAGATTGCTTCAGGGTAGAAAGTCGATTGCAACAAAGTCTACTTCATACATTGTTTATTGTTTAAATTGTTAAATGAGTTGAGTAAAACTTCAAGACGTGTTATCTTTTTGTTTCGGGAACAATACGGAATAAAGAGTGTAAAAGGGCATCTGTAAGTATTTTGAAGGAATTTAGTATTTCTACATATTGGTGGTTTGGTTGAAATACTACAAACAAACAATCACTTTTTGGCGAGAAAACACGTCTAACAGCTAATGCTACACGTTACAATCAACGGAGCCACGGGACAAGGGAGGCCTTTTTATCATAATTCATTTCGGGATTATACGTATTAAGACTTTGCCCCTTCCATGGGAATAAAAATATCCCACTCAAACTATATGTCTGCTAATATTAGTACAAATCGGTGCACATGCTTAGCAGTAAGCAATTGAAACAAACCTAAAATAAAGAATAAAACAAAGATCACTTGAATTTTAAATTTATATTTAATTTAGAGATAAGATCAGAGAACATTTGATACACATGTTTAATACATGTTACAAAAAAGGTAAAAAAAATCTAATAACTGCGAAGTTACACATATGTATAAAATACTTAAGGCTGCGGTACAGGCTAGACCACAAAAATACGCCGTTTTTGTGCAAATTTTGTGGCTAAACTATAGCATCTAAAGGATTAAGAAAAATATATGTTAAAAAACTTACTTTTGTCTAGTGCATTACCTCAGTAAGTGATTTTCATTTATTGTATTTAATGCAATAAAAAATCTGGAAGTGAGCGTTGTTTAACACTTGTGCAAATTTTTAAAGCGTGTTTTGCATTTGCTTGTTATGAAAGTTGTTTAAATAATTAGAATAACTTGTTATCTAGTGCATTGACTCTTAGTTGTAGCAAAAAGTCAAAAAATGTGAATACAAAATGGTAATAACGTAAAATTCCGGTCATTACGGTATAAATTACTTACGAAGTATAATATATATATATATATCTCATAGTAATGTATACGAAATTATCTAATGATTTAGAGTGCATTTACATACAGAACGTTAGAATTACAGAAATAAGCTTTCTGGCCTATATCGCCCTCTTAATTAATATTTCACTTTACTATTTCAATCCATATAAATATGGGTATTATACATGCGAAAGTAACTCTCGCTGTCTGTTACCTCTTCGCGCTTAAACCGCCGATTGAGATAAAATTTGGCATGAAGATAGTTTTAATCCCTGACATAGGCTAATTGAACACGTGTGAGTGTGAGTCTTTTTTTTTCTATAATTTTATTGAGGATTTGTCATTGAAACCCTACACCGATAACCGGATTTAGGGGGGTTTAAATAAAACGTTTAAGGTTTTTATCTGAATTATAGAATTATATTATAACATTTTCAACAATTTGTAATTGAATTAGGGCCCGAAAAGATCTAAGCCCCTAGTGTCTAGAAAAAAAACGATATGATTCTAACAACAAACACAACGTAGTTATTTTATCTTTTTAAAAACTCGACAAACGTTGCAAAACTTACCATATGAGTACCTAATACAAATATGTATATATAAGTGGTAAAAATACATCCTTGTTCGTTTTTATCAATAAAAATTAATTGAGTCGGTGGCGGCAAGTTTAGTCGCACACGATGTGTTAGATACAGTATCTTATCGAACGCGACCAGTTAAATGTCGCCCGAACGTTGACATAACTACTTACAAAACATACCTGAATACTTATTTATAACCTCTGATAAGGTCTAAATTTATAGATTCCACCATCAGTGGATGCATTACTTTCACGAAAATTGATACATTTGAAATTAAATCTTAAATTTTGAGACAAAGAATGCTATTTTCGATGTATATTATTTAATCGAATCGCCCATTGATAAATTGTGATAGAGTTCATTGACAACTTGTATCTGGCTGGAAATGGATAAAGAAAATAAAATTTAAAATTAATGGTGTATTGTTTTAATTTACTAAATAAACATCGTTTTCTTTTATCGGATGACAGTATAAAAACTAGTGTCGTACACGCATTAGAATTAGGGTTAAATAAAATTGGAATTATTTTGGATATCAAAAAAACTAATGACCCAATTATTTCTTAAACAATTTTCATTCGGATTGATGTAGCCCTGATTTCGATGTTTTGTTTTTTAAATTTTTAGATCACGCGGTTTAAAAGTTAGAGAGGGAAAGTAACAAATTTGCAACTTTGGAAGAAAATAACTCAAAAATATTCTCTTACAGCAAGTTAAAAAAAAAACTTAAGAAGCTTAAGTATATTTTGCATTTTCACTCAAATATAAAATTTATCGACACACGCTGGGTTGCGCAAAAAAAAATCATCTTTCCGTTCAATGTATGGAGAGCTACCAATTTTTTTTTTAATTTAATTACAAAACTGTGTAGCGGTTCACATAAGACTGCTTCCTAAAATATCATGAGAATCAACGCAAAGAGGGCAGAATCATAAGGCTGTGACTTATGGAAGGACCGACAGACGTGACAAAATAAGAGGGATTCTGTTTTTGCTATTTGGATACGGAACCATTAAAAATATACTAATGAACAAAAATACCGCTAGTGATCCGCTCGTTGCGCATTACAATACAGGACTTAATAAATGTCAGTAAATTTGATTTATTATTTAATTTTTCCCCCTTTCAACAAGTCTTATCTCTTTTGCCTTTAATACAAATAAGACAAACAATAACTAGCAATAAAATAATAATAAAAAAAACAAAATCCTCAATTCTTCTTTTTTAAGCAAATTATACACTGATACACACACACGCACTCCTTAACACCCTCGTTCACACACACACACACACACATATACATCCAAACACCCACACACAACATTAACTGGCTATAAGTCCGTAAACATACTTTTTTTAGGTTTAGGTGGAAGTAACAGATACCAACTGACAAAACTTTTTTTAACAAATCCAATATCCAATAATCCAATATTTTAATTTTATTAATTTAATTTACTAGTTTTTTACCCGCTCTAAATTCTATATAAGTTATCTTGCATAGAATATACTGAATTTAAGTTTAGTTTTTAAAATTATCTTAGTAAAAGTATTTATATGTACAATATGTAAATAAATCGTGTTACTTATTTTTAGCCATATTATTAAATTTTTTAATACTTAATTATTTTGAATAATGTAAATAATTTTGTTGAACAAGTAGATACCTACTTATTCAGTTTCTTGTAGGCTCTTGTCGGTAAAAAAACTGCATTCAAAACCGGCGGTGAAAGCTTAAAGAATATGTATGAAGATTTTAAAAGACTACTTGAATAAAAATATTTAAAACCGAGTAAGAGACACATCAACATACAGCTAGAACACCAGATTTGCATTCTTTTGTACAACATTGCTAAGATAACACTTAACATGATTTTGTGAAATTCCATCCCGAAACTGTATCGTCAACGTTTGCATGAAAATTTCATGTAAGAGTACTTATACTTGTCAAGTTTTGTTAGCTACGCTTAATAATTTAGTTTTTACCGGTCATTTTAAGTCTACTTAAAATGGTTATTGTATTTAATTTTAAAAATAAAAAGAATACTAGCAGGCCCCGGCGAGATTCGAACTCACGATCTCCTGTTTACTAGACAGGCGCTTTAACCAACTAAGCCACGGCGCCGCACGTACTTGCTGTCGAAATTTCTATATCTTTGTAAAATTTGCCTTTTTTAAAACATAATCATGTATATTCGTTATTATATTATAATAATATATTAAAATTAGTGCTGACTTCCATTATCATTAAAACAACCAGCTACGATTTAGAGATTTATATAACTACTTTTCCCCGCTACTTCGCTCGCGTGGACTTTACAAAAGCAGCATTTTTTTAATAAAAGCCAGAAATGTGAAAAAAGTTCGAAATTTTGTCAGGTTTTTAGGGTTCTGCTAACAAACAAGCAAACCCTCATAGTTTCGCGATGTCCATCAGCCCGTACACTGAATGTCAGTTACAGCTTACAGCCCATAGACTATAAAAGCTTCAAAGCTGATATTCGGCGCACGCTATTTATATGAACATTGTGTAAAAAAATAATGATATTGGTTCCCATTCATGTACAGTGGTGACAAAAAATAGCATTTATTATACTTTAAGCAATATTGTCTTTTAGAGATTGTCTAAACCAATTTAAACTATAACTAAATACCAAAATAATATAATAAATAGACTTCGGTAGATGTATTAAAAAAATCTACTTATAGAAAGTACTTACTTAAAGAAAGAAGTAATTCGATTTTTGAAGGGTCGACAAGTGATGCCCCACATGTTGGGAGCGTTTAAAGGCTGCGGTGACTGCTTGCCTTCAGGCGGACGTAAGCTTGTTTGCCACCCTAGTGGTATAAAAAAATTAATAGAAAACCGACCAAGTGAGTGACGTACCTACAAGCATTAAGTAAGGGTTTCGTAGAATTACAATATCTAAAAAAAATTAAACTGGTTTCGTTCAAAACAATTTTCGTTGGAAGTAGTTATAAAGCCTTAATTTTTTTCAGATTTTTCGAAAACGGGATTTAAAATTTAGATGGCGGAAAAGGAATTTTTCACCATAAAGCCAATAATTATTAAGTACTTATGATCATCAAACATATTTCTATGTAATATATATACTTCTTCATAAAAAGGTTCTTCATAACACATCTGCATGACGGATTACAAAAAACACTTTTGTCTAAAACCTCATTAGAATTGATGCTCTTTCATTATAAGTCTGTGCCAAACAGACAGATGGACGTTCGCACATGTCTAAACTTTTCGTCTCTGGCAAGCCAAGGGAACTCTCAAAAACGAAGAATATTCACATATGTCTTGCGCACTCATAATATATAATATACTCTCGTATATCAATGGCCTAAATTAATTGTATTTGTTCCTTTACAACAGGAAATATCATAAGTTTCATGTTAGGATACTGCACAGTAGCTACTCCATACTAGTTAATTTCTATGTAAGCCTGACTCAAAATCTATTTGCAATTCGGGTAAACAAAAATGACCTTGACGCGCGTCTTTCGCTTTGTTAGTCTGTGCAACATATACATAAATACGTATTATATTTCTCATCGTAAATTCGGAATTTCGTAGATTTTATATTTCATCAGTGTCGTGATTTGAAAACCAGTTAAAGAATGTGACAATAAAGGTAATCATGTAAGTATTTTAATGATTTATGATAAAATTACCAGAAAAATTGAACATTGAGTAAAGTTAGGTTATGTTTACAAGATTTGCAAATAGATTTTGAGTCAGGTATACATATATTATTATCATTAAAGTCCCAAAAAATGATGCGGAATAAAGCAAGAAAGTATAAAAAGTAAGATTTATATTTCCTAGCTAAACATATTTTAAAAAAAAAACTTCTGAATTTAAGCCATTAAAACAATGTTTATGTTAAAGAATCTATTAATTAGGCCATAAAAATTTTAATGTTATAAAAAATAATTACGTGCTACCAAAACTATTTTAATGGGAAGCTCACAACACCATGCAGGCATGAGGCCTCATATATTATGGTAGACACTTAATTAATGCTTTAGTAGGTATCTTATCCACCTTATAAAAAGGTGTCACTTTATTGCATCCTAAAAAGGGCTTACCCGTCGTCTTGAATGTTTTTTTTATATACATGTACCTATTTTATTTTAACATCCTTTTTTTACTACTGTTCTCACGTTATTTGTAAGGTTTGGGAAAAACCGATGGTAAGAACTTCCGTATAAACTTATTATATGTAATTAGTTCTTCCATCATGAGATCAAGTCTCATAGGTTTATGCCTTAATTATCAGTTTTTGGATTTTTTCATATAATTGTGATGTAACATCTTACTTTTTGCTTAATTTCATGATTGTAGGTCAACGGGAAGTACCCAATAGGTTTTGATTTATTTGTGTCACAATATGGGACAAAAATCACGATATTCTGTGCATATTTCTTTATTGCATTGACTTAGAAGTATGATTTTTTGACAAGTGACCCTAGACTACTATATATATCAATTTGATTTCAATTTAATGCATTTATTAAAAAGCTTGATTATTTTACAGCTTCAAGGGACTGTAGACCTTAGTATTTGATATTAATTTCAACTTGATCTATGATCTTCACGCGTTCCTGAGAAAAAGACAGACGGATAACAAAGTGATCCTACATTTAAGGGTTTGAAAAAAATATTTTCATGATTAAAAACTCTAGGTGGAGAGCATCTCAATGATGTCGCTGAAGCAAATAAGTCTATTAGTTTTCAAGTTAAGAGCAAAGAGCCTATAAGAACAGGCTAGACTTAGTTTACACACGTTCCAGGTGGAGAGGAATCGATATCGAAATGGAGATATATTATTCTGTGTCTGGCCTTTTTATTTCACCGCTTATTAATTTATGGCGTATGGGATATATAAGCCACCTTAGAAGCAGTGTTGCACCGAGAAACTCACCCCCTGTCACGCAGGACCAAAGTGGTTGGTCTAAAGAGGCTGCCCCCACATTATGATCGTACTATTTTATTTTGTAGCACAATAAATGTTATAAGTGGTTTATTTAATACCAAAAAAGCCGCCGGGTCCGTGCTAGCCCCACAACTTTTTAATACAGCTACTGAGTTTATATTATCGCTGACGATATTCCATTAGTTGCCCGGAGTCGGTACATTAAAACTGGCGAGGAGATACTGACCGCTTATCTCGCTAAGCTCTCTGTGTAATTTGGGTCCTGGCGACTGACCCCGAGTACTAGCAAGACCGAAGTAGCTTGTTTTCACCTAAACTACAACATAGCTAACTACCAACTTACAGTGCACTTTAACGGGAAGTTCAATCCCTTCCCGAAATACCTTGACGTAACCCTCGACAGATCGCTGACCTACAAAGAGCATCTCAATAAGTTCTAGCCCAAAAGCCCCGTTGTATTGACTCCCGTTTCTGAGTCACAAAGCCCCTCCGCACCTACGACGAAAACATGCCCTAAAAAAAACTTTTTAACAAAAAAAAAAAAAAAAACAACAGGCTTCAAAAAGATGCACTAAAAAGGTAAAAATAATTAGTAATTTCCAAAAATCTGATCTGAATTACAGTAGAAGAAAGAAGAAGAAATATTTATTTTGAAGCATTACAGTAAAAAGTAACATAATTTACACTAAATATCTATTGTAATATTTGTATGGTAACAATGCTTCAAAACGGGTTTCCCACTCAGCATAATGCTGTAGCAACTGCAACAGCGCTGATTTTCAGTGGGAACCCTATTTGAGCTCTGTGACATACACTCACTTATAGTTACATTATATTTTCTTATGCCAGTTAGAAAGAAATAAAAATAAAAGATTAAAATAAAAACTTTGACTACCCCACACATACTACACACACACACACACACACACACACATTGTTCTATAGCTATAAAGAAATAAATAAATAAAAGTCAGTCTGAAATAAAACAATTATGTTAAAATGAGTTTGCAAATTTCTACCTACAACGAACACACCCAATGTCGTCATAGACAAATATCAGTCGAGACGAGATCGAATGAATTGAAATTTATCATTCACTTCCTGTTCAACCAGAAGTGACGCCATTTGACGCTCTATCCTTAGCGCCAGTGAAACAGTTTAACTGATTATGTGTTTGAATTTTGCTTTATTGCAACTTGTGCAATGCGACAGTACACTTATTTACGTAATTTTTAGGGTTGTGTAGTCGGATATCTGGAAAACTATTAATTTTGTTTAAAAACAATTATAGTTACGAATATGTATTGATCGTATTGTTTGTAGGCTTTTAACGAATATTCGGCTACTACTGGTATTCGGCCTATTCCTTCCTATAGAATATCTAGGTACTATTCGGCCGAATACCTAATATTTAAGAATCTTCGTTGTAGTACGATGATTCGCAAAATAAATATTTTTTTTCTATAATAATTCATTTTCTTGTAATCAATAAAAGAATCATGCATTGTCATCTTCCGTAATATAGGCGAGTTCTTTTTACATGCCATAATTGATTACTATATTATTAGGATTACACAATATCACTTTTAAAGTAAACAAACCAAGACGAAGAGAGCACGAAAATGGTCGTATTTACTATGAGCACCAAACTAAACATGTCAAGCGCGGCGTGGGAGAGAGGTCACGCGCTGGAAGAATACTATTGCCGAATATTCGGCTATTCGGCCAGGAAGCTCGCAGAATATTTGGTATTCGGCGTGTGGCACTATTCGTTACCTTCATATGTATAATAAGTCCACTATTGACATCATATCCCGAAAATTTTGTTTATCTGGTATACATGCTAACCCTCATAACCCATGTTATGAGGGTTTAAAAACACGACGAGAAAAGGTGGGTAGTGCCCTTGCGCTGCCCTTGGTCTAATTGTTTGGTCTTCTTTACTCAAAGAACTATTATTTATAAGCCGCAGCCATATGCCTAGAGAGCCGCGAGTTTGTAATGCCTCGTCTACTCACCTAATTTTAAGGGGTTTCGTAGGCGAATGGCAAAAACGGAACCCTTATACCCCTTTTTCGTCTTGTCCGTTCCACCGCCTATGCATTAATTTAAACAAAATTTTACAGAAAGGTGTCTTAATATGCGTGAAGCTCTGTGAAAGCGCCATGCAGTGTTGTAATGAAAATATAAGGGCAGCTCTCTGTACATCGATCTAAGAGACCAAATAAAATGAACAGGTCGGAAAAATACCTTTGAGATTTTAAGTAACATTTTTCCTATTATGTAGAAGATGACAAATTTCTAATGCTGTGACATATGGGTACCGGAAATTTTTAGGGTTTGATTTCTTCTATTTATTTTTTGCGGATTATAGGACCCTAAAATTAAAAAAAAAAATTTGTCCGTCTGAGACCTTCAACACAAGTGTAATCATAAAGTTAAGTATTACTTATTTACTAAGCATAAGTCCACTAATCTTTGACGGCGGCGCTACAAATTATAGATCAAAGAGTTAAATACCATTATCAGATATAAAAACACGTGAAAGGAAAATATGTAATATTATAACTGCTTTCCGAGTCATTTGCTATCGCTGCCCGCTATCGCGCGCGATGCGATAGCGCGGTGCACTGCGGAGGCGCATGCGTGGGAACGCGCGCCGCTGCGCTTCTAATTAACTAATTACTGAGCTTAGATTTTAACCACCATTTGTACTCGATAGGTTTGTGTTATGTTCATACGATTACGTGCCTTTATTGCTGTATGATATTTGAGTGCCATAAAAAAAATGGTCATTAGCGCTAGTCGCTACGCTAAGGTGTTGTTTTGATGAGGTTTTGAATAATATAATAATTTTTTTTTACATTTTATATATAATTAAGGTACACTCTTCTTAGGGTTCTGCAGCCAAATAGATAAAATGCAACTTATAGTTTCGTTATGTTCGTTTGTATGTCAGAGCCATTTTTACAAAAAATTCGAAGAAATTTTATATGAAGTGCCTTATGTAGGCCGCCATAATATTTTGTAATAAAATATATTAAACCTCTTTCGTCGTCCATAAATTACGTTAGGTGATTTTGGCAAATTTTTCGATATCCACTGCCTACTTAGGTGGTAACTAGATATCCAATTAAATCAAATTAATAGGTAGGTATGCTATCGATTATTATTGTAATTTTGTTGTTGTAATATTATTGTAAGATTTACTAAAACACATTATAATGTAACGAATCCTCAAAACCCCGGAAACAAAGGCCGTCAAAGATAGCAAAAAACTTTAATTATGGTTATAAACAAGTCAGTTATCATAATATAAGGCGTGGCAGAGAACAGATGTTTCAATTAACGTAATAGGTTTATCGTGCAGGCGCTTGTTGCCACGAGTGGTACGCCCAGGGACATGATCTTCACACCATAGCTTGTCGTCACCATCGATTTGGGAGGCCATAATTATGGAGGACATTACAGAGGCCACTTTGAATATAGCATTCCAAATTCATGGTCATAAGCTCCATTATAATCAACGAAGTAATTACAGAAAAAAATGGTCAAGTCCGAGTCATGATCTCGCATTAAAAGTTCTGTACCAAAAAAAAAAAAACATTCAACAAAGGTTTTTTCTTTCTAATTTGAAATTTAAACTGTTTCCTAATTTCTTATAGAAATTTATCGATGAAAGTTTGACTGCTATAAGTTTTCTAAAACATATTGGATAAAACTTGTTCGATGTGAATTATTTTAGATTTTTTGCATTGCAAACTTCAGGGAAATTAATATAAACTTATTAATTGACCAGGAAGTATATAAAATACCTGGCAAGTGCGTGTCGTACATGATTAGGACTTCGTATACGTTAAATCCTACTAATATTATAAATTTGAAAGTTTGTATGTCTGGATGGATGTTTGTTACTAAATCACGCTTCAACCACTGGACGGATCGGGATAAAACTGGCATACATACAGGTTAGGTCTTGGAATAGCATATAGGCTACTTTTTATCCTTAAAAATTCAAAAGTTTCTGCGGGAATAGCTATAACAGAGTTAAACGAACTATTGCTGCACCTATAGCATGCTATAGCAATTCATTGGTATAACTAATTTATTAAGTTCCACGCCGATAACCGAATTTAGGGCGGGCAGAGCTGCTGGCAGAGTCTAGTTGATTATATTTATCGATTTAGATTTCAGTTTGCATTTTAGTTATGAGTTTAGTATTTTGACACAAGACACTTGAACTCTTTTTGGTTAAAATTTCGCAATTATTTTAAAAATTTGTATCTGAAAATGCTTAATCCAGTGTTTAGATAACTATCGTAGTTTTTTCGTTTGTAAATATAAATGACGTTTTTCGTTGCGTTCGTTGCGTTATTTATGCGTTGTCTTGCCGTCACACTAGGCAGCAATTTTATAGCGCCATTTTTCTGCTACACCACTACTGGCATATGTGCTATATTGAGTTAGGATTTAAGATAACGATAAAATATTTAGACAGATATTTGAAAAACTTGTAAACCGGGTTTGTTTAAACCTCGTACCGCCAAGCGCCGCCCCGTCCTATGCTTGCTATGCTTTATTTGAACGTAAACATTGATATTAATTTAGAAATTATTATTATTTTAGGAATAAGGATGTTATCATTTTCTTTTCCATAATTTTACATGGTTTATAAACTTATATTTACTACCTGTTTTATACAACCAACAACTTAACCTATGTAATTTTTATAGGATTTGGGATTTGTATGATTTTTTTATTTCTGGAAGTACATGCTGTTTACTTGTATAGCCTGTGGGGTAGGAAAAGCAAGAAAAACAGATCCGTACTTTGCGTGAACTAGGAGATTTACAGTTCCAAGAAACTGTAGACCTAAGAATTTGATATTCATTTCAACTTAAGATTAAGGCTCTTGCTTAACAGACCGACGGATAACGTAGTGATGCTATAAGGTTCCGTTATTTCCTTTTAAGGTACGGAATCCTAAAAATCATTCTTAACCTTTACATAGGTACTAACCTGCATTTGCTTAGTATAAAGGATTTTTCAGAGTGGGATATACGGGCTTGACGATTTTATACGGGTTTTTTGTTGGACGGCGGAACCCTAAAACTGTAAGAATGTAATCAAGTTCTTCTATAAAATGTCATTTCTATCTAATGTGTTTCTCTATGCATATTAATGATATAACCACACGTCACATACATGTCCTATTTATAAAATGATTTTTTTCGAATTTACATTTTTTTATTACATTACTTATTACTTACTTAGTGATTAATACAATAGGTCAGTAATAATAATTTGGCTATTAATACAGCATAAAACAGCTATAATAATTCTCACACTCAATTTTTGGGCTTTAATTCAAATTGTTAAGAAAGCTAAGAGTGATATTCTCTATCTTGGTTCTTATTTCATAAAATATATATTAATATGGCTTAGCGAATATGCTTATTGCATAGTTATTATTAAATATTTGAATTTGATACTGACAAAAAACCGAAAAAAATCGTGATTTTTCAACGTGCGGTAACGTTCTAGCGTCTATCGTACGTGGAACTGTGTCTCTTTGTACGCTTCAATAGTGTAATATGTCTTTGTACACTGGTCGAACGCACGCTTTTGTTAGGGTTTGCCATAGCCTTTAACGGTTTTAAGATAAAATCTTAGACAGGCAAGCAACGTTAATTTTTTTTTTGGGGGGTACGAAACACTACTTTACTTAAACATTTCGCTCCTCAAAACGAGTCATTATAATTAAATAAAAAGCTATTTACCAAATAGTAGCAAAAATCATATGTACATTTATCCAGAAAATGCCAGTGAATTATGAAATAACCAGAATTTTCATTTACTTAATCAAATGAATAAATTCAATAAAATCTCTGGTTATTTATTCATTTACTAGCATTTTATGAATATATATATATGCATTATGCGAGTATGGTAAATAATATTTTTTTATACCACTAAGGTGGCAAACAAGCTTCCGGGTCGTCCAATGGTAAGCGGTCACCGCAGCCTATGGACGCTTGCAACCCCTGTAGCATTATTCGCGCGTTGCCAACGCTTCAAAAATCTAATAACTTCTTTCTTGAAGAACCCCATATTGTAGTACTTTGAGAAAACCTTGACAGGTTCATTCTACAACCTAATTCTGACTTTCTCGTACTTCTTAAAATTCTTCAAGAATTTACATAGGGTATATATTATTTTGTCCCAGGTGTTTAATTTTTCACTTACTACTTTAAAGTGAGTAATTTATATGAAGCCACCTTACCCCAGATACATTGCACCAGAGGCATTGTTGTGGCGATAAGCTTACCACATGTAATTCTAGGGAATGAAACCGTGAGACTTAAAATGTTCTTAGCTAATTATTTAGTCCATCGAAGAAAAATTCGGATTCAGTTTCACCTAAATAACGTACAACTTCCGTTGGAAACTACTTTTCTACTATGAAAAGCCAGCAAAGCAGCATAAAAAATACCCAAATCATTCAAGTGTGCGTATAAAAATTTCAAGAGTTCTCTGTAACCTAACCTGATGACCATGGGACCATGGGTATCAATTTGTTGTATACCAAAACCTTCCAAAAATGTAACAAATACTTTTATGAAAGCCATATCAAAATCGGTTCAGGCAAACGCGAGATAACCGCAGACAATCATACATACATACTTACAAACAAAGGAATCAAACTGAGAACCCTCCTTTTTTTGAAGTCGGTAATTACACAAAAAATTACAAATTATATAATTTATTTTTATATTATAGATTTGAAAATGCGCTAATAAAGATTATAAAAAGTTAAATCTGCAGCATTATTTTAATGAACATTTCAGTCTTTGTACCTAGTCAAATAGGGCCGGGCCACCTCCGGCGGAAACAATAAAAAAACATAAGCGTCAAGTCAAGTATCAACCACGAAGGCATCGGAATTACAAGGATATGTTAACCGACCGCGGCGAGACATGCCGAGTGTTAGTTATCGGTTTATGGAGGCATTGTAATTTTGATCCCGGTCGGATTGCCATTTATGGTGCGAAATGAATGACGGAATATGGCGTCAAGGCCAAGGACTCGACTGAGTATTTTATTGTAAGTTCATTCGCATCACACCACATAATGTACATAGGTAGCTACGTTTCTTAGTAATGGTGGTAATGTAATGGTTCCAGCTTTAAATGACGGCGCAGATAAAACGTATTTACCTATTTAAATTTTGTGAAGTTTAGTTATAAATAAAATCTGGTTAGGTTCGACCTGTTACTGGCCGTTATTCAGCGTTGCCTTAAAAGCAAAAAAAATCGAGACTAAACAAATAAAATCTGGAAATAATAACTAATAAATAAACAGACGACCTAGTACCTAATAATATTAGAATAAAAAAACCGGCCAAGAGCGAGTATGTCTCGCGGACCAGGGGTTCCGTACAAACTTATAATATGTAGATAGTTATTCCATCATGAGATAAAGTCTCACAGGTTTATGCCTTAATTATCAGGAATTTTTTTCCTATATTTGTGATGCAACATTTTGCTTCTTGCCGAATTTCATGATTCTAGGACAACGGGAAGTCCCCCATAGGTTATGATTTATTTGTGAATGCCAAAATATACGACAAAAATGGCCGTGTTTCGGACGTATATTTTTATTGCATTAACTTAGAAGCAGCTTTAAGGGACCGAAGACATAGTATTTAATGTTAATTTCAACTTGATCCTTGAGACAGACGGACAACAAAGTGATCCTAGGTTCCTTTTCCCTTTTAAGGTACAGTACTTTAAAAAGTGTGTATTGTGTAGGTACGTGAGTTTATTTTGGGATCGCATAACCTGAAAACTTATAGACCGATTTGCTTCATCGATGTCTCAATTGATCCCTCTCCGCCTGGAATCAAACTGATTACAGTTTTTCAGAAATATTGAACCAGCGGCTGATTTTTATCAATAAATCAAAACAAAAATTCTTCAGTAAATATAATCTTTTAAAATTCAATATGACGGCTCCAATATTACATCCATTTAAAAATTAAATCATTGATATCAAGGCAAACAAAGAGAAGTTGCTCGTGCGGTAGTTGCTGCCAGAGAGTAATTTTATAACTACATTTCTATAGGCTACGGTGACCGCTTACCATCAGGCGGACCGTAAGCTTGTTTGCCACCTTAGTGGTATATAAAAAAAAACATTTATTTCATCCATACTGTCTGTCATCGAAGTCGTCTAGAAAGACAACATCATTATATAACATTGTCATACAAAGTCCAAACACATTAAAAGATTTGTTTACAGACACGGAACAGGTAAAACTAAATAGAAACTTGAAATAAAATGACAAAATTACGACTAAAAGAACTGGTGAAGACAGTCTTAACAATATCGTTTTGATAAATTGACTAACCTAAAGTACAATGATTAAGTTATCCTTACTTACCTACTTATACAGATTTCATCAAACTGTTGAATCTGTAACTTTACCACGAGTACCGCGATATTATAGCGGCGTTTAGTTGACCGACATAATGGACAATATGCGCTTAATGTCGATAGTCCAACTAAAGAGAATGAGCCAAGACTTGTAGAGTGTCATACAGAATTTATGTCTTTTTAATTTAGCTGGATTATGACACTAAACGCATTGAAGCAGAGAACAAAAATAACAATAATAAAAAAAACTCACAGGTTTTAATCGATTGATTAACATGTAAACCACATACTCAAGTTATTATTTAAATTAATATTGTGAGAACGTTTATAAAACTTAACACTATCGATTACGGGACGGTTACAGGCTTTTAAAATACTATCATTAAGATGATAATTAATGTGATTATTCAGAGGTTTTTAGTGACTAAAATGGGGTTTGATTTTAAGTACCGGATACCGAAGGTTACTTAGAATAAACGACTTGCTAATCTGTAGTTAAGTAACAAGTAAAAATAGTAGTGTCCACGGTCCACACGATCATGCAAACTTACAAATTCTGATCTTCCAGAATGCACTTCAGTTTGTTTCATCATTTAAAGTATAATTATCGGACATGAATTCATGAACGATGTTAAAAAAAATGTTGAGCATTTCTTTATAGGTTTTATTGGTTCACAAAGTTTTCGAAAGTCGGTAAGAATAAAGGGAATAAGAATGTGATACAAGGGTGGGGACAGGATTCGTACAAAAATGCCCACAGGTTCTTGCAGTAAAAATAGTTTAGAGGTTTTTCCACCTACGATGCTATTTTGTCTTGCGTGGACGGATTTAGAGGTAGGGCACTGCAAGTACTCGCTCGAATAAGCCACCCGAACAACTAAAGCAGGGCATAGCGAGTACTTGCTCGAATGAGCGGCCCGAACTGGGGAAGTACCTCCACCTTACAGAAAACCGCGGCCATAATAACACTAACATTGAGTAGTGTTGTGTTCCTGGCGGTGAGTAAGGTTGCCAGAGCTCTTTGAGGATTCGCTGCGCGGACAGCGGAGGACCGGCGGCGCTTGTTGCTGTCATGCTCGGCGTAGACGCGGCGTGCTGGTTCGGCGGTCAGGGAGACCTGATGAAACGGCTGACCGCTGGCCGCCCGCAGGTTGAACGGGATCCCGAACCCAGGGATCACTTAATCTCCGCCCTGGGAGGCTGATTCGCCAGCCTGTGTAAAGTATCTGAAGTGGTAGTCGTGCCGGAGAAGGAGACCGGAGTGGACCCGGCTACTACAACAGAGGGGGATCAGGGGCCCTTCCGCCCGCCGTGCCAGCAACCGTATCATCTGTGGCGAGCTTCGGCAGTCTTAGAACCGCACCTTTTGTCCTCTATGCTGTCTGTGCAGTGAATCCTCATCCCTTAGTCTTAGTAACTTCTTTTATATATTATAGCCATAAGAAAGAATAAGAAAAGAGTTTGCACAGCGGCTACTCCATCCACATATAATGTGGATTTTTGCAACATCAGGGGTATTCATGCAAATCTTAACGCAGTCCACCACCATCTCGAAACTGCGCAGCCGACCATTCTTTTTCTAACGGAGACGCAGATATCCTGCCCGGCCGACACATCATACCTTCACTATCCCGGCTACAAACTCGAACACAATTTCATGAGTCGTGCCGGTGTATGTATGTTCGTCCGGGAGGATATCTGCTGTCGCCGCCTTCATAGCCTTGAAGACAGGGACCTGTCGATATTGTGGGTGCGCGTAGATTACGGCGGCCACACTCGTATCTATGCGTGCCTATACAGGTCTCATAGCGGTGACACGGACGTAACTCGACTCTTCACGCACCTGAGTTTGACGACTGACAAAGTTCTAGAGCAATATCCCACAGCAGAACTAGTTATTTTGGGAGACTTTAACGCCCACCATCGCGAGTGGCTCAGTTCTCGAACCAATAACTATGCTGGGATATCTGCTCACGAATTTGCTCTGACCTATGGATTCTCTCAGCTGGTACTTTCTCCAACGAGAATACCAGATATAGAGAAACATACGAGCTCCTTACTGGACCTTCTGCTGACTACTCGTCCGGATGGATACTCCGTCTCAGTGGATGCGCCTCTTGGCTCCTCGGACCACTGTCTCGTCCGGACTCAAGTGTCATGCACACAACCCGATCCTTCTGGGCCAACTAATTGGCGTCGTCTGTGGCACTATAAGTCGGCAGACTGGGATGGATTGCGAGAATTTTACGCATCGTACCCGTGGAGGCAGATCTGCTTTAACTCAGAAGATCCTGACGTCTGCGCAGCCGCAGTCACTGAGACAATCCTTGCTGGTATGGAATGTTTCATTCCTAACCTGCGAGTAGCTGCCGGCGTCAAAAAACGACCGTGGTTTAATAGGTCTTGCAGAGAAGCTAAAATTCTTAAGCAAACTGCGTATGAGGCTTGGACCACGGCTCGTAATAATAAGGATCCGAATATTTCTGAGTTAAAACGCAAATTAAATGCTGCTTCGAGGTCCAGTAAGAAAGCAACTGCCAGAGCAAAATTCCAATTCATCGGCAAAATAGGTGGGCGACTTGCGAGCTATCCTTCTGGGAGTCGTGCTTTCTGGTCGCTTGCCAAAGCTGCCGAAGGGAACTTCTGCCAGTCGTCGTTACCACCACTGCGAAAGACCGATGGTGACTTGGCCCATAGTGCTAAAGAGAAAGCCGATCTACTGGGCAGTCTCTTTGCCTCGAACTCGAATATGAACGATGAAGGCGCTGTACCACTTACTATACCGTGGTGCGGTAAGACCATGCCAGAAATCTCTATAACGCAGCGGGAGGTCAGGCGGGCGTTGCTCTCTCTAGACGTTCATAAGTCGAGTGGGCCAGACGGTATACCAGCAGTGGTGCTTAAGCAGTGTGCTCCTGAGTTATGTCCTGTACTCACGCGCCTCTTCGCGCTTTCCTACCACAATAGGCAATATCCGTCTTCATGGAAGACTGCGAATGTGCACCCGGTGCCCAAAAAGGGCGATAGATCAGATCCATCGAATTACAGGCCTATCGCTATTACCTCTCTCCTCTCTAAGGTGATGGAGCGTGTGATCAACACACAGCTTCTAAGATACCTAGAAGTACACGATCTGGTCAGTGACCGTCAATATGGCTTTCGCCACGGTCGCTCGACTGGTGACCTTCTAGTGTATCTCACACACCGATGGGCACTAGCCATTGAGAGTCAGGGGGAGGCATTGGCATGTAGCCTGGACATAGCGAAGGCGTTCGATCGGGTCTGGCACCGCGGTCTTCTATCGAAGTTGCCATCTTACGGAGTGCCCGAGGGTTTGTGCAAATGGGTGGCTAGCTTTTTGTCCGGCAGACGCATACGAACCGTAGTTGACGGTAGTTGCTCTGATAGCATGGACATTAATGCTGGTGTCCCGCAAGGCTCTGTGCTGTCTCCTACGCTGTTTCTACTGCATATCAATGACATGTTGGACATCAACAACATACATTGCTATGCAGATGACAGTACTGGAGACGCTTTTTACACGGGTCGTGCAAACATCCCTCGTTCCGTTGTGGAGGAAAACCGCGGAGAACTTGTGTCTCAAATCGAGACCACACTGTCCCAAGTCTCTGATTGGGGATGGGTAAACTTGGTCCGATTCAACCCTACAAAGACACAAGTGTGCGCGTTCACCGCTAAGAAAACTCCATTCACTGTAGTCCCACAATTCCAGAACACTCCCCTCTCCATCTCCAAGAGCATTGGGATCCTTGGTGTCGATATTTCCAGCGATGTTCAGTTCCGAGATCATTTACAAGATAAGGTGAAGCTGGCGTCCAAAAAACTTGGTGTACTCAACAGAGCGAAGCAGTACTTCACGTCGGGGCAAAGGTTGTTACTTTACAAGTCGCAGGTTCGGCCCCATATGGAGTACTGCTGCCATCTCTGGGCAGGTGCACCCGGATACCAGCTTGGCCCTTTTGACTCGGTTCAACGACGGGCTGTGAGAATTGTCGACGATTCCAAACTCACGTGCGGTATCGAGCCCTTAAGTCTGAGGAGAGACTTTGCCTCACTGTGTGTGTTCTACCGCTTGTACAATGGGTTGTGTTCTGAGGAATTGTTCGAAATGATGCCCACGGCTACTTTCTACCATCGCACCGCTCGCCATCGGCAGGGAATTCATTCTCACACTTTAGAACCTAAATGCGTACAGTGCGGTTTCAGAGAAACTTCCTCCCGCGAACGCTTAAGTTGTGGAATGAGCTCCCTGCCAAGGTTTTCTGCAAGGACTACAGTATGGAGTTCTTCAAGAAAGAAGTTATTAGATTTCTGAAGGGTCGGCAACGCGCAAGTGATACCCCTGGTGTTGCAAGCGTCCATAGGCTACGGTGACCGCTTACCATCAGGCGGGCCGTAAGCTTGTTTGCCACCTTAGTGGTATAAAAAAAAAAAAAAAAAAAAAAATGTAAAAGCCTGCAACTTTACAGAATAGGCAGCAATTACAATAAAAATAGGTATTTCAACGAAACAGGAAACCTATTGCTAAATTATGTAAATACTAGCTTTTGCCAGCAGCTCCGGAAGCCCTAAATTTGGTTATGGGTGTGGGATTCTTACGGCAACTCCTTGATTATACTAAAGAAGTTTTATTTTTTGGGATAAAAGTAGCCTTTATCCTTCTACGTATCTTCACCTGTCTCTGTTCAAAATTTCAGCTCAATTCGATATTCCGTTTAGGCAGGATTGAGTTACTAAAGTTAGTAGTAGTAGTAGTTATTCCCGCGGGACCTTCTGAGACGAAAAATAGCCTGTGTCCTTGCCCGGGACTCAAACTATCTTAGTAACAATTTTCATCTAAACCAGTGCAGCGGTTCCCGATCCATCCAGTGGATGCTGATGCATGATTTAGTAACAAACAACCAAACCAAACCAAATAATAAAATTCCGCCCAATTTACAAAATTCATCGATGGGTTAGCACTGCTCCAGACTGAAAAGTCCTAAATTGATGAATGGGTGACAGCACCTGGTGTTTGTAGAAAAGTACTCGCATGAAAGGCTATTGAAACGTACTCAGCTTATATATATATATATATATATATTATAATATTCCTATAAAATAAAATTTTATGAGTCGACTCTTAAACGCGCCGCTCAATTCTAAAAAACAACTCACGTTCCAACAAATAAGGTGATAAGTTGCTCGACCAGTCGCGTGAAGGCGGCCGTGGCGTTTATGAATGGAATGGCACGTTGTTGGCATGAATGGCGGGCGGATGTGACGTCACGGCGCCGACGCTGCGCGTACGCACCCTGGGCTCTAACATGACAATCGTTTACCTACTTATTCGCGATTATCATTGTTTGCAATGCATTTTTTTATTACAACTCCCACGATTGTGTGCTGGGATTTTATGAATGACTGTACAGTAAGTTATGTGAAAGCTTAAGGGTTCGGTATAGTGCAACAAACTTTTTTGACCCGGCGGTCAAATATTTAAACTACAGCCTACATATTGAAATGGTGTGAACTTATTACGACCAGAGAACCCAAAGTCAGAAAATTTGTTGCACTGTAACATGTTTTTATACAAAAATGCTAGGAACAGTTTAAATTCTACATATTTGAAAAAAAAAAAAAATTAACCAACTTTAAAAAAACTAGAAAAGTAAAAAATAAGGCCCTAAAGCTTGTCTATTGGCATTCGACGGCAAGGCAAAAAATACACGCACTTCAATGTTCGGTTAAAATGGCAGCTTTAGGGCCTTATTTTTTACGGTTTAGTTGTTTTATGAAGTTGGTTAAATTTTTTGTTGGTAATTATATTTTATATTTAATTTTTAGGGACCACAAAAATCGACAAACGAACGGACGGACAGGATGAAACTAAAGGATAAAGTGTTTCGTTTTTGGTGCTTTGCTACAATCGTGAAACGGGAAAATGGACAGCTACAATTACAAAGCTACAAAGAACCTGTTTGATTTAAAACCAAATGGTTTGATTTTTACCATTTGGCTGCGGGACCCACAAAACCATCAAACGGAAGGAAGGACATGACAGAGCTCAAGAGTGGACATAACGCTACTACATTTATAATGTTTTGGTTTTGCACCATCCGGCAACGGAACCCTGGCGGGAGACATGATGAAACAATAAGGATTCAGTTTTGGCTTCGGAACCCTAAAAACGGAACTGTCAAAATCAGTTTTTTCACGAAATACTAAACATAGTAAGTAGATCATCTAGGTAGCCATACCGCTACTAATGAGGGAATTGAAAACATTTTCTAACCTTGCTCTGGCTTTCCCGGTCCAATACTTACCAAATTTTACTGGGAAGGGACCTCATTCTGGAGGTATACCTTTCCGCATGTGTAAAAATCATCAAAATAGGTCTGCAAACAACAAGGTTAGGAGGAAACATACATAAAATAACTAGAAAGAACCTAAGAAATGGTCTTTTGCTTTCAATTTCCCTGGAAATCAGATCCTGACTTGGTGACAATGGGGTCACCTCAGGTGTATACTCTTTCGAACCAAATAAGAATTTCAAAATCGGTCGACAATTGACGGAGAAATTCATACATAAAAAAATATAAACAGACGAACATACTCCTCCTTTTTGAAATCGGTTAAAAAGAAAAAAACATCGATAATGGATTGCTAATAAATAGGTGGAATCCTATACCATTTTCTTTGCATGGCCTATTTTTTTTCTAAAATAATTATCTAATCGTAAAAAATAAAGGTAACAATCCTCATTCATCCAATTGATTTGTTTGTTCTTTGTTTATATTGAACTGGTCAGGGACCTTATTGGGAACGGTCTCGAGCTATTAAGACTCTGAATTTCGAGACAAAAATATATAAGAAAGTCTCTTATCTCTCGAAACCCGTGAATGTGGTTGCATACATTTTACTCTTCCATTCTAGAGTCATAATAGCTCGAGACTGTTCACAATAAGGTCCCAGTGGCGACCTACCATGCTACAACAGCCGCCGCGGCGCTAGATTTAAAAAATAGACGGAATATCATAACTTTTTCATCTTTCTATTACTATTCTAATTGCTTCTAATGCTATTCTATTGATTTGCAAGTATTCTATTCAAAGTGTTCACTTTGCGTTTTTGAGTAAAGCTATATGCAAGTCTTGGCCGTGAGACTCTGAACTATTGGTACAACAACAAATAGGTCAACTGTACTGGTTTTGAAAACAATCAGTGTATAAAAAAAACCCAAGAGCCAAAAAGCTGCATTGTTGGCTATTATTTACTTTGTAGGCATTGCATCAAAGTTGTTTTTAAAAATCGGTTATAGTATGGTGCAAAATCCTTAGTGCGCGAGTCCGACTCGCACTTGGCCTATTTTTGTTTTATATTTTTCACTTTTTTTTGTATGTTAAGCAGGATACAACTGAAACTGGTGATTCCACTTTATTTAGATACCTAACCCTCATATATGCTCATTACCACGATATAATTATACTGATTTGTTTTTTATGACACATGTTACAATTTTTGACACTGTATTCGGCTAATTACGATAGATGATGTCCAGCTCGTCGTCCAGTGACAGGAGCTCGTGGTCCAGTGACAGGAGTTCATAGCTCAATGACTTTCGTCAATTGGAAGCGATGAGCGAAGTAAGGCAACGTCGGGCATGGACACTACTTGGATAGCTGACCGCCTAGTGGCACATTTTCTTAAGCTCCTTCGTGTTTTGGATGGAACGTAAGACCATAAGGCTGTTTGTCATATGATATTTGACATAGTTGAGTGAGCACAACGTCCGCCAACTCGCACCAGGCCAGGTTGACTATGGCCTGAGCCTCCTTCTTCAAGGAGAGGCTTGTGACTGTGTAGTGCGGCGAATAACGGCTAAGGCGATGCCCAGTAAATCTGCCTCACGCGTTAGGAAACTGCGAATGGGCTCAGGCAGATGTCTGTCAAATAAATAAATAAATAAACTATGGTATATTGTATGGTATATGGTATTATTTATACTGATTATATAGTGACAATTATTTATACGGTTGATTCAATAAAAAAAATTTAATTAAATTAATTGTAATGATTTTGCGATTGCCTCACATCCGGAAAAATCGAAAGTTTCCGCAAGAACATTTCAAAATAACCAAATTCCACGTGGAAAGCATGTCTCGTATAGAAGCCAATAATTCTAGATTCTTACAGTGAAACTACTTATGTTGATGCGTAATCTGAATAATAATATTTGATACTAAGGTGGCAAACAAGCTTGCAGTCGGCCTGATGGTTATAAGCGGTCACAGCAGCCTATGTACGCTTGCAACGCCTGCGACATCACTTGCGTTACCGACCCTTTCAAAATCTAATAACTACTTTCTTAAAGAACCGCATACTGTAGTCCTTAGAGAAACCCTTGTTAGGGAGCTCATTCCACAACCTATGTGTTCGCGGGAGGAAGTTTTTCAAAAATTGCACTGTACGTGATCATTTAGGTGTAAGAGTGAATTCCAAATGCCAAATTCACAGAGAGATTGAAATTGAGTCGACAGAAACTCCAGTGATCTAATTAATCAGACTCAGACATCAGTGATTTTACACAAAACTTATAAGAAAAGACTCAATCATCAACAAATAAAAGAGCATGATCTCACGCAAATTCCCACATAGAACAAACCAAGACAATTTACGACTTTTACTTTCAATAACCTTCGACGCGAGACGAGCAAAGTTTTCCACATGACCAAATAGCAACAGTTTTGCGAAGTGCGAACATTTTTCGAACTTGTTTTTACGAATAAATTAACACAATGCCTGGTGCGTGTCGTCACCACGGACAGGCTGCAGAACAAAAGTAAAAACCCGCTAAAATCGTGTTAAATACAGATTTAACTGTTGTAACAATTTTCAACTTTAATACGCATTAAACATAATATTATGTTAAACACCACAGCTTTTAACATTCATCACACCAGACAGTATTTTTTTCTGAACGGACTATTCAGTTTGCAGCCATTACTGCTCCACCGGGGTTTTGGGACGAGACTCAGAAGGAGGTTACGGACATTGCAAAATTTTCATCACCATGTAAGTAATGTAAGTATTGTTGATTAACAGAGTTCTTGAAGTGTAATATTAATTGTAAGTGCGCTTGCAAGTTTAATGTGATTGTGTATCATGTTTTTCGTCTCAATTTTGCCGCGCCTTAGAAAAAATATGATTTTAAGGAAAAAAAAGTAAAACAACTAAAAGTTCTAATAACCTTAAATAGTTTTTAGACATTCAATTTCAAATGTAGGTCAGTTTTTGTGACTGTATATATAAAATATGTAAAATAATTCGGAAAATTTAGGTATCACTTTATTTAGAAGTGATTTTGTATAAATAAATATTTAGTTTTTTTTGACAGAAATTGATTGAAGATGGCGATATTTATCTTAAAGATGCAGACTTTTCTTAAATCTATTACGACACTCGAAGAACTACAACGCCGGTATTCAAGAGTATTATGCGATCTTTGGTTGACATAAGAGAGGAACTACGCACTTAGCGAAGACATCTACCTGCAGCGGAGAGTAAAATACCGTCTTAAGCGTTACCTATATACCTCAATTTTAGCTCAGTTCCATAAATGTTTTCATAATGTAAGGTTAGATTATAGACAAAAACTTTAAGCGTTTGAAACATTAAATGGTATCATTAAAGAATTAAAATTTGTTTTACTTACACCTTAACCCTTATATCAGGATCGTACAAAACACCAAACAAAACGCATGTAGTGTTTGGTGTTACTACACTCTTAATTAACTCCGTTGCAGTTCCAATGACGTTAATGAAGTTGACCAACAGCCTTATGATATATAAGCAACTCTGATATAGCAGATTTATAGCAATAAGAATTATAGGGAGTTAATGAAGATCTTTAAACAGCTTTTGACGCTGCAGGACGAAACAAGCTTGAACGTCATAAGTATATAAGCGTCCGCTGCTGCTACACTAACTGGAAAGAATATTTAACTTCGTTTTTACGGCTCTAATACAACCTATAGAGCTAAACTTATTTCATAAATGAACTGTATCACTTTTAGTGACAACCGAATCCATTATAAATCAATAGTATTACTCTAAGCTTCAAAATTACCTGTAACCATCGCTTAATTGTTTGTTAGGTACCTATTATCATTAGTAGTATATAAAATTCAGGTTTTTGGATAAATCGGTTGAGAAGGAAACGATTAGCAAAGAAATCGCATTCATGACATTTAACAAATTACAATTACACACACAGCAATCAGTACATCTGCTATGGCGCTAGAAAATAAAAGGGACAGCATACATTAGTACATTTTTAAATTTGATTTTTAGGCTGTAATATTTAAATTTAATGGTCAATATACTTTTCTACATCGAAAACTAAACTTAGATTTTTTGGACTTTGAACCAGCGAGCAAAAATAAACATCCAATAGTCCGTGAGAAAGCAAGGATAGGACAAGGGTTCAGTTTTTATAAAATATCCACGGAACTGTAAAAAATACTTGAAAATACATATTGAAACTATAAGCGTTAAGAATATACCTACATGTGGACATATATTCCGAAACTGAATAATGGATACCGTTTTTTAGCTTAAAATTGACAAATGGAAAAACGTATGGATATGATGGAATCTGTTTATTCCGTGTGACTACGGAACCCTAATATTTAACGAACAGAAAGACGCACAGATATGACGCAGCTATAGATTAAATACATAATATAAGATTCTGTCTAAATGTATAATGTCAAATGCATAAATGGGTGAATGTCAAAATGTGGGTTTTTTCTTAAAAATTGTAAGGTGTGAAACAAGGAAAGTGCGCGTGAGAACAAGTCGCATGCACATATTTTTGGTTTATAACAGATTTCTCGTGGAACGTTTCCACAAAAAATGTTTGCACTCTATGAGACTTCGGTATATGAAACCCCACACACTACGCAAAAAATCCGCAGATCTCCGCAATGGTGGTCGAAACGGAAACGAAACAACGAAAAAACCGGCCAAGTGCGGGTTGGACTCACGCACCGAGGGTTTCGTACCTACCACCGTTTACGTAATTTACAAACACAAAAAAAAAGTGTGCCGCTAAGCGGTCACCCATCCATGTACTGACCAAGCCCGATGTTGCTTAAATTTGAATTTGTTTCCAAAAAACAAATGTGTTATTGTTTCTCTTAAGGATAACCTAGATAACGCTATACCGGTAATTGAAAATAGTAATGGCTTGGGCCCGTCTCACACTTGGCCGGTATTAATTATTTGTTGTAATACTTTAGAGTTCAGACTTTGATAGAATTCACGTCAAAATACAAACTAGAAGTAACTAAACCAATTGACACACGAGACCTTGATTTTAACTAACACTTGCAATAAATTATTTAACCAGTGTCTAATCAAGTCTGAAACAAAGTCAGTAATCTATGCTAATACTTTAGTAACGAGAATCGGCTACACGCGTCATTAACTACGCTATAACTACTCGGCTAAAGAATATATACTCTAAATTAAGCAAGAAACGAGACATGCCCATGTTGCTTCGAAAGGCGCCGCGCGATTTTATACGCGTCAGCTGAAGGTCACCGGCGAGCCAAATCTCATTTTTAAGGAGTGTCAGCAGTGTCCGATTGTACGCTTCATAAAAAGGGTAGTTTAACAAATCTTTGAAATGATACAGGCCAATTAATCACTTTTTAATTTTTGAATTGTAGCTTGAGTTGACGTTAAAGATACAGAAAGTTCAATAATAGCTTATATTACAATATAATTAGTGGTATAAAAAGCAAAATATATTCAAAGTTCTAAGACTCCTAGATAGGAGATGGATTGGTAAGCGTAGCGTGGATTGCAAGTATGTATAAAAGCTGTCCTGTTGTTCAAAATATGAGCTTCGCGCCTATTAAAAGTTTTACCTTCAGCCAAAACTTATTAATTCATAAATTTTCTAGATATCTAGATTGGCTGGCGTTGTTTTTTCTACTTCCATTCCCGGCATTGGGTTTGTTTATTTACCGGTAAATGTGATTGAACGATGAAACATTGTGTGTAACCCGGGCGGTACGGAAATTACAAACTTCGGCCTTTTGCTTCTAAATAGCTCCTCGTTATTAATTTTCTCCTTACCAGCGCTAATATATTATGTATTTTAATACATTGCTTAGAGAGTACTCTTAGAAATAGGCAAACAAATATGAAGACACTATACAAAGAGTACTTAAGGTGTATCCGAACATCATTTTTGTACAAAGAAACTGTTGTATTAACTAATATCTAATGAATTTTGTATTTAGATAGGGTTTTGCTTTTGTAGTTTTCTTGTATAGTTGTTTTTTTGTAAAACCGATTTAAGAAAAAAAAATATCAAGCTAAACTTAGTTAAACTTGGTTACCGAGGTGCTATTCTTACTTCGTCTACCGACAGGCAAGTGAGTCGAATCACTTAGAGACTCCAATCCGCAATCACCGCCCTAGGCGAATGGTTTCGGAAATTGAGAATCGAAGAAAATCCCGACAAAAGGTCTGCCGTTCTCTTTACCACTGGCCTCCCTCCGAGACCATCTTCCCTCTCACTCTTTGGCCGTGCCATTCCTTGGCAAAACAAGACCAAATATCTCGGTGTGAACCTGGATAAGCGTTTGAACTTCCGCGATCACACCAAAATAGTTAGAGACCGAGCCGCTTTTGTCCTCAGTCGTCTATATCCCCTGATTGGCAAGTACAGTAAGATGTCGCTTAGGAATAAGCTGACTCTTTACGTCACTTGCATACGCCCCATACTAGCATATGCTAGCGTCGCCAATGCGTTGTCTAAAACGTAACCTCCATAGACTCCAGCCAGAACCTCCAAAACCGCTTCCTCAGAGCGGCCTCCAGAGCCCCCTGGTTCGTCCGGAATGCGGGCCTACGGGATTTCCCCAATACCTTAAAGACCTGGCAGTCCGCTTATTCCACCCAATAATCCGAATCGATTAATTGTGCAATCCACAAGCTACCATCCCTCCGACCGACTATGGCACGGTCGAAAAACTATTGTTAGGTGGCCTCGGAACGTACTAACAGCCCCAGACGACGATCTCCCTATAGGAAAGCGATAGGTCCCCTGTTGCAAACATCCGTTCTCATTCCGTTGTGGAGGAAATGCGTGGAGAACTTGTGTCTCAAGTTGAGACCACTCTTTCCAAGGTCTCTGTCTGGGTACGGGAAAACTTGGTCCGATTCAACCCTACAAAGACACAAGTCTGCGCGTTCACCGCTAAGAAAACTCCATTTACTGTAGTCCAACAATTCCAGAACACACCCCTCTCCATATCCAAGAGCATTAGGATTCTTGGTAAGGACATCTCCAGCGATGTTCAGTTCCGAGACCATATGCAAGGCAAGGTGAAGCTGGCGTCCAAAAAACTTGGTGAACTCAACAGAGTGCAGTAGTACTTCACGTCGGGGCAAATGTTGCTGCTTTACAAGTCGCAAGTTCGGCCCCATATGGAGCACTGCTGCCATGTCTGGGCGGGTGCACCCGGATACTTGCTTGGGCCATGTGACTCGGTTCAACGACGGACTATGAGAATTGTCGACGATCCCAAACTCACTTGCCGTATCGAACCCTTAAGTCAGAGGAAAGACTTTACCTCTCTGTGTGTGTTCTACCGATCTACTTGTACAATGGGATGCGATCTGAGGAATTGTTCGAAATACTGCCCACGGCTACTTTATACCATCGCACCGCTCGACATAGGCAGGGAATTCATTCTCCCACTTTAGAACCGAAATGGTCGCGTACAGTGCGGTTTCAGAGAAACTTCCTCCCGCAAACGCTCGGGTTGTGGAATGAGCTCCCTGCCAAGGTTTTCTCTAAGGTCTACAGAATAGGGTTCTTCAAGAAAGAAGTGTTTAGATTTTTGAAGGGTCGGCAACGCGCGATTGATACCCCTGGTGTTGCAAGCGTCCATAAGATACGGTGACCACTTACCATTAGGCGGATTGTGTGCCACGTTAGTGGTATAAAAAAGAAATTGTTCGATTTGCTTTGGGCAATTTAAAAAAAAATGAAACACTAACTTTTCTTTCAAATAATAAATAGCTTAAATCGCTAGAAACGAAGTCAAGAGACTCAATAGTCCAAAATTAAACAAATATACAAATCACTTAACAAATATCACAACAGTTGTATATTCCCTGTGTAGTAGGGGTGTGTAGGGCACTGGCCTTTCCTAGTACCTTAGGTGCAGTAAGAACTGTGCCAAGTAATATTGGTTCCTATACACTGAGTGGCAATAAAGTCTCCACTATTAACGGTTTGTTTTTTTGATAGTTTAAAGTTCTTTCATTATTTCCTAATGAAAGGTCAACACACCCGGTCCTCCGCCGTTCTCATCCAGCTACCTTTTTCAGATTTTCGGTCTTCGTGTATCAACAATAACTCAAAAACATTAAAATCTTCGCGAAAACTAGCAAACTCGCATTGATTTTACAGAAAAAAAAGAACGAGTTGCACTCCGGGAGTGCCGGCAGAAGTGAAAACCTTTACACACGATTAACACTCAAATATGTCAACTCAAGACATGTCTTTGACATTGTCAAGCAATAATGTCTTTATTAAAGCCACAAAAAAAAATAAAAAATTATAATGTTTGATTATTTACTTTTTTGACGTAGTATATTTGACATCGCAATCTGTCATAAAATTAAAATTGCATATCCAACCTCCCTGTACTACTCATAATCGCGAATACTAAAAATAAAAATTAAAATAGGCGTGGCATTACAGTTTCCGTATTTTACAAAGACAAAGATGCACTTTGTTCAATTTCCATATTTTAAACACTTTATATACACGAATTTTACGAATACACAGCAGTATGGCCACTACACAAACGGTCGAGCCATCAGCTGTCATGGATGCGCGTAACATAAACACACACGACCAATCGCGCAAGCGCCCTGCGCCGCCTAAACGAAACAGCAGGCGCAGGCATACATTTTCGGCGCGCCGTAGAAAGAGAGGGGGGATACTCCCTCTCCTACGCCGCGCCAGCTGGCTACTCTCCATCCGTCTTACGCATTTTCACGATCAGGACACGTGACCTGACGCGAGTTTATCATTTTTTACCCATACCAAAAAAAGTGCACAACGTCGCTAAAGAAGTTTTCACTTCAAAAATGTCGTACGTGAACGTAATAAAAGAACATCCCTTGCAGCCTACTTGGTAGTGTGGCCGGCTGCTGTGCAGTGTCTGTGGGTTCGATTCCGGCACTGGACAAAAAAAAAAAAAAACATTATGTATGTATTTACAAAAACAAAAAGTATTTAAGTATTTGTATCCGCTGTCTGGTTTTCATAATACATACAAGACAGATATACAGATGGCGCTGTGCGATATGTTCAAAATTATTATAATTATATATTTATCCAAACATTTAAAGATCTATTTGTCGCGTCTGAGAAACCGTTTAGGAGATACATATACGCTCCCCGTCCCACCCTCTTGCCGTGCTAACTCAGACTTATATAGTCAAGATCCACCCATCAAGATACTACGTGGAAAAACGCAATGGCACCCTTTTACGGCGGACATTCTATCTATACAAATAAAACGCCTTGATGCGACGTCATCATAAGTATAAAGTTTCGTCTTCATTTAATTTTTGCGGAGTATTCTCTTATCAGGAAAATTAAACTGTCAAAGTTATACATTAGTAACAAAACAGTGTGTAGTGTTACGTAATATACTCGTATACCTATACCTGCTCGAACTTACTTCGAAGTAAGTAGTTACATCTAGTTTCATATTTATTATTTTGTCAGCAACAGAAACAGAATAAATTATTCGTATTTTGCGTCGTAAAAGAATTTATGTTATTAAAAAAAAACCGGTGACCTACAGCGTAATATCAATTAACGGCATTGAGAATTATTTTCGAAAGGAACCTCACAAGTCCTGTCTGTATTTTTTTGGCATATCACACAGCGCCATCTGGTCCCATATTAGGTAAAGCTTGCGTTTCGATAACTAGACAAGGGGTAAAAATAATTATATATTTTATTGTGTAAATACATACATATCATACATAAATACACCAATACTCAAAATGTTTATCATGCACACAAATGTTTGTCCAGTGTGCGAATCAAACCCACACCCTCTGCACAGCAGCCGGCCACACTACCAACTAGGCTGCGAGAGAGTTTACCGATAGTGGACTTTATATTATATCATATAATCCTGACTAATTCGTAGTTATTATGTATAATAGTTTATCAGAAATTGGCAATGGGTGTATTTATTATTCTGTCCCAGGTATTTTGTTTTACCCCTTATTACTTTAAAGCTGGTTATTTAAGACGTATGGGATATGAGACACAAATAAAGCCATTTTAGTCCAAAAACATTGCATCACTACTACGCAGGGCTAAAGTAGTTGGTGAAAAGAAGCAGTCCCCCACAATAATAAATGGTTGTACATCCAGCCACTGGTCACCCCCTTCTAGGGATATAAACCGTGAAGATATACATAATTGTGTAATACGGGTTTACCACGATTGGACTTATTGAGTTGCCGATATTTCGGCATGGTTGCATGCGCCAGTTTCACGGGCCATAATAACAGCGAAAGTTTAAAAAAATATGTATATTTTATGCTTGTTTGTAACATACAAACATTTTTGTAACACAATTATTCCCGTGTATATTCTGAACCGGGATAAAGAGTCTATCCTGTCTAGTGCATTAAAAACACATATGTTTAGATTTCCCACTTTCTCGGGAATTTACTAAAATTTTAATAGGCGATTTCATATATAACATTTATTTCTAAACACATTTTAGTTGAAACGTTTTTCAGAAATATGCAGAATTCTTTTTGCAAGTATTTCAAAAAAATAGCCCGAAAATATATGAACATATGTATGCTTGTCTCTTAGTTTAGCACCACCTGCGACCTGCGACCTGTCGCGTTTGTGTTATATTTTTTCGCACTTACAAATACAAAAAAAGTCGCTGAGGCGTTAGAAAAAGCCTACGCTTTGTTCTATACGGTACTAACATCAACATAGTTTAAAAAACTTTTTAACAAAAAAAACAGCTCCAAAAAGATGCACTTAAAAGGTAAAAATAATTACTTGTTTCCAAAAATTTGCTCTGAATTACAGTTTGAAGTTGATATCATGCAAGTGAAGTGTGTTATAAACTGTTAGGTACGGTCAGTTGCAGAACTGCATATAGAGTTTCAAAACAAAATAGAATGGCAAGCGCATTCACTCACACACTTATAGAAATAAAGTAATATGTCTTGTAGGACCCGAGTAATATTAGTTTCATTTAATGTTGTATATAATAATTTCACTAAGAAAATTATCGCATCCGTAGCCTAGTGGATAGACGTATCAGATCTTATTACGTGTTTTGAGAGCAATGGAGGTTGTGGATTTGAATCTCACCTTATGCCTTTCTTTTTGTTCTTGTTATATTTTACGAATTATGAATATTTAGTGCAGTTAAACAACTTAGACCAGTTTAATTACGTAGGTAGACATTTTATTCTTGTCGTTCGTTGCAGATTTGTTTCTGGGAGTATGTGCTGACGAGGTTGTTTTGTGTTTTTATTAAGCTATTAAGTTTGATGCGGTGATTACTTAGGTAGCCATTTTTTAGTCGTTGTGGATGTGTTACTGTAGATGCTTGTGTTGATATTATTTATTGGTGTTTTTATTAAATTTCTTTGCTAAAAATAATATGCAGGCCAATATTAATATTCAAAAGAGGATGCGTATTATAGAACTATGTAACATGGGTTACAATTTATCTCAAATTTGCAATGAGACTGGTTTTACCGTAAGTATTTTATTTAATGTTAATGTTATATCATAATTTTTTAATACCACACTTTTTTGTAAGTAAATTTTTAAAAAAGATTTAATTTCAGTAGTTTGAAAAATGTTTACTTTAATCTAGCTATTTGGTTTTTAGTGGATTACCGTAAAGCTTTAGGTCTCACGCAACCAAGAGGAGGGGAGTTTATCAACTCGACCTCGAAGTGGACGCCCGCGGCACATTGATGCGACTCAAAGGCGATTTATGGTGGAACAATACGAGAACAATGGTTTCAAACCGACTGCTGTGTTTGGGAACATGTTCCATACATCGACACACACTGTTTGTTGAGCGCTGCATATTAAAGGATTGCATCATAGAATGCCCGTTTAAAAACCATATTTAACTAATACCCATAAACAAATCTGAAAACGGGAGGGTTTATTTGTGGCGCAGAAATGGAACCCGTTATGCAGAACAAAATGTTATCCCAAATATGGAATCTGGACGGATATCACTTAAAATGTAGGGGTGGATGACTGCGGCTGGTCCATAGAAAACCTATGGGGTTTGATGGTGCAAAGACGGGACATTCGAAATGAAAGAACTACAGAGTCATTAGAACTCACTGTGTAGAAATTTGGGACAATATTAGAGGAACAGATCTGTTCTAATATAGTAGGATCTATGCGGCGGCGATTGCTTGCTGTAATTGAAAATAATAGGCGAGTCGGACTCGCGTACGAAGGGTCCTGTACCATTATCTATAAAAATGGCAAAAAAATCACGTTTGTTGTATCGGAGCCCCCCTTAAATTTTTGTTTTATTTTAATTGAATTATTTATTTTTAAAGTAACCATATAACTAAATATGCTGTAAATATTTTAAGCGTCTACCTGTTGCGGTAATCAATATCGCGCAAAATCGAGCAAAAAAATCACGTTTGTTGTATGGGAGCCCCCTTAAATATTTATTTTATTCTGTTTTTTAGTATTTGCTGTTATAGCAGCAACAGAAATATATCTTCTGTGAAAATTTCAACTGTCTTACTATCACGGTTCATGAGATACAGCCGGAGTCATAGTAATAGGGTTCCGCTAATCACTTTGGGTACGGAACCCTAAAAATAAATTACTATTTTTCTTACAAAATTTTTTTTAAATTTCAATATATCTATGACATGAAATATTTAAGTTTCAATTTTCTTTTCATTACGAAAACGAATACTTAAGCTATAACCATAGGAAATATATAGGAAAAATATATATATATATATATAAAGAGGCATTTATCAAAAACATTATTTATAAAATTTTAATAAAAAACATTTTTATTAGATTGCATGTGTTTTAAGTCTAGCAAACAAAACAAAAAGTTATCATACCAACTGGTAAAAAAAATCATAATCATAAAAAAAAGTGATTCCTAACAAAAATACTCAATACGGATGTAGCGTGATTTGAACCATAGGCTCAAAAAGTTTTTATTTTTTGCTTTTGAGTGACGAGTTGGTTTTTTTTTCGTACACTAAAACATCCATATTCGTAACATTTTTATACGATCATCAACATAAAAGGCTGGCTTCACCAGTTTCAAATTAACATAATTTTTTTCTCGTGAAAATATACCCGTCGAGGTTCTATCCTGCTCATTTTTTTATGTCGTTTAAAAATAATACGCAGGCCCCGGTTTGTATATTTTTTCTTATAACCCAAGAAATATTAGCTTAAGTATGGTCAAGAAAATAAGGTATGATCAATTATTTTTTTTTTATATACAAAAGCATCGGAACCGCAAAAGCACCACCTGGTTTCGCGATGAGCACATATTATTCATTTAAATTGTTCTATTTAACCATAGACAGTTTTATGTAGTTAATCGTTTTCAAACTAGATGGATTTTGTCGGACTTCATTAGGGCCCAGAACTGTGTAACAATTTTTTTTTCCAAGCTCTTTGTAGCTACATTTCAAAGACTACCGTATTATTTTGTTATTCGCACACAATATAAAGTAATATGTAATTCAAACATTAACATTGCGGCCATTTTCGTGCTAGTAGTAGGGTAACCATTCATACGCGCAACTAGTTTTTATACTTCTGCCTAAATGGCTTTTGCGCTTATAATAATTCTGTTTGTTTGTCTAAAAATGTTGTGATTTTACTTAATAAAAACTTTTAGTCAAACGTTTTTTTCGTTTGCAAATAGTCTTATCTTTCTATATATGCTACATAAGAACAAAAATAAATTATAATATAGTAGTCATTACATGCATTCTGTGGCAGTTTCATCAGTCTGCCTATTAGGTTTCAAAAGATACTAGACAAGTACCTACTAAGAACTTATCAATCATCCTGCCCAATCCTGACTAAGCTAGCCCCCCCCCCCCCCGTCACGTAGAACTAAAACGGTTGGTGACAAGAGAATGACCCCCACATTATAATATGGGTGTATATCAAGGCACTAGTTTCCCCCTTTGATATTTTAAATATTTTTGTTACATTCAATCTAAATAACTTTTCATATAAGCAACAACATCAAACAAAAGCTAATCTAAAAAAAATTAAGTGTAACGAAATTTAAATTTCTTTAAATTTAAAAAATTAAATTTTATTTATATAGAAAAATAGTCACAACACAATTCAAAGATTAAATTCGAAAGAAAACCGCTTCCACTATCACTAAGCCCCGCCACACGTACAAGACATCCTAAACGTAAATGATACTTCCCCACTGTGAGCGAATTGCCCCAATTATTATTGAACATAAATCATTGTTGGACGCCACTTATAGGTCCTCCCTAAAAGGTGGTCACCAGAGCGTCAGACACCAAAGGCCAAGGTCACGAGCTGCGCATGCCCGCGCCGGCTATGAAATCCTTGGTGGCGGTCGTAGACCTGCGGAAGTCTACTCGACCGTCATATGCAGGCCCCTCGGCTACATCGTCATCGCCATTTTCAGTAATACTGTAAAACATTCTGTAGCAGATAGGAAGATCTTGTAGGCTGGTTATTAGTTTCACGTCGTCAAGTTGCACGGCCTTCAGAGAGTTAGGTTCCAAATTTAATAGCTTTTTCCTAATAAAGTGAACGGTTATAGCTTTTAACTATTGTTAGTTTATTTTCTAACGATAAGTATGCCACGATAGTCGAACATGGTAACAAATGAAAGAGAAAAACGATACAAGTATTTCATTATTCTGCGTCCAGTTATGGTCGAACATGAGCTACAGTTAAGCTTGCCAACTCTAAAACAATTATTTTTGGGATTTTCCACTTTGGTTTCCGGGATTTAGGCATATGTTGCGGGACACACTACAATAAAAAATATATATTACAAAACGCAACCGTTGGTCTCCACTTTAGCTCATCTTATCTGTAAAACCTTTTTCGATTCTATTTTTAATATGGTGGTGTAACGCCCCTCCTGTATATTAAAAATATCAGTATAAATGGAATGAAATGTTCTAAGAAACTTGCAACCTCCACAAATTCAAACGATAGATCAAAAGAATCTAATAATTAATAATCTAGATAATATATTATTTGACTAAGCGTGATCGTCAAAAGATTTGGGACCCAAAAACCGTTGTGTTTAATAAGTAGTAAACCCAGTTGTTTTAGAGGTACGTCAGAGTAATATAGCAAAGAAAATAATCAAGAAATAAATATAGCTAAATCTACGATCATAAATAATGACCACTTTGAATTCTTACCATTTTTAAAGTCTGTATAAAAACACCTAAACAAAGCAAAAACTCGAATATCAGAACTAAAGGACACAGGTACTAAAGAGTTATATGATTTTCCGTCATCCCTACACAAAGGAACCCTAATTGATGCTACTTCCACATTTGAAAGTAAAATCCATAGGAATGCTAAATCCATTCATTTTGTAGAGTGGGAACCAGGTAGCTAAGCGTTCAGGACTTGCGACCTGAAAATAGGTTTAAGGGGCGCCCCTTTACGATCATCAGCGCTCACCTACACTAGCTAACCAGCCGAAATAGTAAAACCCTACTAACACCGCTAAGGATGGACGTGGATTACACATAGTAATAACTGTATCTCTTGGCAGACCTAGTTCTTTAGTGGGCTATATAATTATTATGGCTGGTATAATCGTTGTTCCCATTTCTGATTTTATAGAAGATTTATCTTTTTCTAGCTGAAAACGTCCTAGAAACAAGGTCCGTTAATATATTACTTCCTACTGAGGTGATTGAGATTTCTTTCTACCATAAATTTCTAACCGGCAAAAGCGGGCCCGTCATTTGGATGTTTCAACATTAATTTAGATATTTTTAAAACACAACCTAAAGAATTTAACAACGAACACACAATATTTTCATGTAACTTCTAATATAAAAGTATTTTCTAACCAGTAATGGTGGCACGATCTAGCTGTAGTTTAACCCCACGTGGTTCCTAGCTTCTAGTGACCCACAAGCGTAGACTATGGACTATCGGTCGGGCAGCGTTTCGACAATTTAAACGATGGCAATTGAATGTTCTGTATGTATAGGACCACGCACTTTTATCACCACTAACCCCCCTCTAGCAACCTTCTCACCCCACATTTCAAACCTAATTTCAATAATTTCATCCTAATTTTTTTATTCTGGACGGATGTCCGGCCTTAATTTTAACAAAGAAAAAAGAATATCTTTTAAGTATAATTCTAGTTATGTTGGTTGGGGTACTATTATAGAGTGTTAGATGCATATGAACGGTCTAGATAAAACGGCCTAATTATCCTTAACTAATAGAATATTAATATTATGTTCTAAATGTTCGTAAAGTTTTAACAAACCCCGGGTAAGTTCAAATATACTAACACGTCATACCATTATACGGAATACGTGAAAACCAAAACAACTACCCTTTATCATTGTTAGAATTATTATTGTACGAGGCTACTCTAATGGTTGTTAAACGACTCACTTAGGTAAGTTTCGCGGGTATTTTCAATATTATAAAAGTTCTAAGTAACTTAAACTTACGCGGATATACTCAACATTATAGAATTCCCAATAAGAGTAGCATTACTATTTAACTAAGGCAATAAAATTAATAGGCAAAGAAAACCGCGGATAACAAAACAACTCCTATCTAGAGGGTCTCCGATTTATCCTACGTATAATTTCCTGAATAAAATTTTATTCGAGTAAAAGTTATGAAACTACCTTAAAGAGCATATGAAATGTGCTTCCAAATCTATATCACTTAACCACCAATCAGCGATTGTCTTAAAACGTCCTCCAATAAACTTGCCTTCCAAACAAACATCCAATCACAGTAAGTTTTAAAGCATCCATACTCGCGCCACTGGTTCAAAACTTACGCAACCACATTTTGTCCAAGGTCCGAATCCATAAATCGGGAGTTATATTATTACCTACATTTAACAATTAATTTTGTAAAATTGTAAATTGTTTTTGTTACCTTTCATAAAATAAATCATAACTTCTCAGCTAATGTATAAAATTATTAAACATGTCTATTTAAAAGTGCCATTCTAATTTAAAGATGCATTTTGCTTTAGGTAGTAAGTTTATTGAGAATTGTTTACTAATGTAAATCTTCGCGCTAAAACTTGAATGAAAATATTGCATTACAAAATTTTAAGGCATAAATATTGGTATCGTCACAGTGGCAAACTAACATACGGCTCGTCTAACATTAAGAGGTGACCAATTAAGACTAAGGTGTGAGCATGAACTCAATTCTTATGGTGGTGCCATAGAAGACAGTAGGAGAAGGCATCTTTCAAACAATTCCTTAAAACACAACCCGTTATATGAGCGGTGAAACATACACAGGCAGGCAAATTTAGGCAAGTCCAATACCGCCTGTGAGTCCAGTACAACGCACAATTCTTAAAGCTCGTCTTTGAACCGATTTAAAAAGGCTTAGACACACCTATCCTGCGATTGCCAGCAATTTCGGGCTAGACCTGCTGGTTTGCAGTGTTAGGAGGTACTTAGCACAACAAACCAGCACGTTTTCACACCAAGTTTCAGGGATGCTGGTCTTCCATCTAAATGATCTTGAAACTAAACGTCACTGGAGATATCAACACAAAGTTTACCGCTAACCTTGGAGATGGTATAGGGCTTATTCTCTAATTGTCAAACCACAGTAAATGAGGTTATCATCAACGCAGTGAAAGCGCAGACAAAATTTCCGTCCCCAGTCGAAATAATTGACCAGAGTGTTCAAAACGTTCCCCGCGCCTTTCTTCTACCAAGAAACAAGGGATGTTTGCCAGTTCCATGTAATAAGCATTTACGGTACTGGATGACAGTCTTCAGACAACATATTGTTGATAGACAACAGAAAAAGCGACGGAGACAGCAAAGATCTTTGCAAGACAGCAGCAGTAATTTGCAAGCTTTCGAATAAGCAACCGACAACTGCGTATCTGCCAAAAACCTTTATCACGTTGCCAGACTCAATCTAATTCTATTGCTATGTCTAGACTACACTTTAATGATCTTATCTTTTAAATTACTCATCTCTGTGTCCGTAACCTCAAAAATCACCGATCAAACAACCATAGCTAAAGCCTAGGCGGCTGTAGCTGACCACATCGTGTTATTCTAGGTATCTTAGGCATCGTGTGCTAATCACATGTCCCCCGTTGGAGACAAGAGTGGTAATAACGATTGAATCAGTAGCACTTATTGGCAGTTTAAGTCACCCATCTCGCAAAATTGTGCTATACAAACAGACGCTAAATAACATTTGGTTATATAGAGGTAATCTAGTAGTATCACATATTTTAACGAATAGTGTTATAGTATTTTATACTAAAGTAGTAGTAGTAGTATAATACTTTAGTCGTTTAATTCATTCCAGAAAACGTTTACACGATAAAATTATATGGTCATCTTGTAAAAGTCGCAGCGGGGTCGCAAAAGTCACACCTTTACAAAACATTATAAGAATAATACAACTATTTGTGGTTTAAACGAAACATATATGATCATCGTGTATTAGTATCGTTTACGACCACTTCAGAACTTTTTGACAGTTGAAAGACACTTAAAAGATGAACGTATAAAGTTTACAATTATTTCTTCTACACGACTAACTCGTAGCTGCGTCTTTAAGGGTTTTTTTAAATGTCTACGCCGACGAAGTCGCAGGAAAATGCTAGTCTTCACTACACAGTGCACAAACAATAGTACATATATTGCGCGCCACCGGGTTAAGTAAAACTTATTGATACTTTATCAAACTAACAAACTCATTTTGGTAATAATAACAAATTATAATTGGCTGCTGGATTTGACAAAGGTCAAAGAATAAGACATGAATGAGATAAGATAAGGCATTTAAATTTGTATGATATGACGCAAGCAATATCAGTATCAGTAATCAGTATTCCGTAGTGTCTAATTTACATATATACCTACTACGTGAAAATTGATAATATAGTAGTGTTAATGATACCAATATGTTAAATGTTAAACTAGCAACTGTATCAGGGTCAGTCGGATGGCAACTACATTTTTTACTACTTTTAAATAGTAAAATATAGGCATATAATTTTTCACTTTCTAGTACTTATACAAGAATCGCAAAAAAAATTGGTTAATTTTGGAAGGCTGGATGCTGTGTTGCTGATGGTCAGGCCACACCCAAAGATTGTAAGGTAATGTGCTATGTTTCTGTAATTTGTTTAAAAGCTAATTCAAATTACAGTTCGATAGGTTTTCAGTGTTTAAGCTGAATATTTTTGGTTTCACAGACAAATAGTTTCGAGACTAGACGTTTTTTTTTTACATTAAATGTTTATGACATCACTCAAAAAACATTTTTTACACTACGATCTGACACAGTTTATAAATTTAATAATATCACTTAAATTAATCGGGTAATTTAAAGTCTATAACCTATAGTCGACCTTGGTGGAAATCTTAATTGTTATATATTTCAAATGTCAACCGAAATCGTCGTAAGTGACGCAATCTGTCTGTGAATTTCCACATCTTTGATACTGATATTTTAAAGAGTCAATTGTATTTAATTAAACCGGTTGGTTAAGCAACAGTCAGATTGGTTCACATAAGATTCCGTATGTATATGGAAAGGCGGTATAAATTTGTTTAAAGAAAAAAAAAACAATTACATTAGGAATCCATATTTTGTACGTAAGTTATATTATTTGGCACGCAAATTAGGACAACTGTGAAGTGGTTCCAGTTTATGTGTATTCATTTTATAAAAAAAAAAATCCATTTTATTTAGCATGGCGCGTAGCATTTAGTATTTAGTTTCTAAAAATAGTATAATACATATTAATAAATAATATACATAATATAATCTGGACATTAGCTTCATCGTATTCCTTCTTCAAATCTGGGAACTTTATTAGGCAACGAGAGTTTTCGAATTGCGATTGGTATACGAATCGGGGCAACAATTTGCCATCCACACATATGTCCGCTTGGCGAAAACGTTGATGGCCTTGGACTTCATGGACTTTACTGTATCAAAAGCGCGGGTAGACTCTCCAGGCATGGTTCAATTAACGATATAATCAAGAGGTCTCTTTCCACCATCAATATACCTTCTATTTTAGAAGCTCATGGCATAAGTCGTGATGATGGAAAGAGACCGGATGGTATATCGTTGATTCCCTGGGAGAAGGGGCGGGCTCTAACATGGGATGCAATTTGCGTCGATACCTTGGCTCCGTCTCATCTCCCTAGGACTGAACTTAAAGCTGGAGGGGCAGCCCAAGTTGCAGAGTCTCGCAATCGGCGCATATATAACTCATTACTAGGAAACTAAGAGTTTGCAGTTAAGTCTCTGGGTCCATAGGGTTCAAATGCAAAAACTTTCTTAAAGTCAATATTACCTCGACTAATCGCAATCAGCGGTGACAAGAATGCGGGCTGCTACTTTGCTCAAAGGATTAGCTTAGCCGTCCAAAGAGGAAACGCAGCCTGCATTCTTGCCACTATGCCACGCGGACCAGGTTTTTTTGATTGTTTTTAAGTTAGTATTTTTTTTATTATAGTTTGCTTACTTTTTTGTGCGTAATTAATTTCAATTTATATAATATAGTTTATACAATTGTAAAATATGACTAGCTTCTGCCTGCGATTATATCCGCGTGCACTTTTGGAAATGAAATAAACGGTTTTTACTGTTTACCTACGCGGTTTTACCTACAATAATATCGGAATCATACAAATTTTCATTCTTTTATTTTGCCGTCTAGGGCATAATTTTCATACATTCTTTAGGTGAAAATGTCAATCTTAAGCCGCGTCTCCTGACATTACACAAAACGCGTTTTTCCGAAACATTACACAAAAACACATACACAAAACATGATTTATTTAATACACATGCTGTCTCCTGCTTTGGTATTGTTGTTTTATGTTTTTAAAAACATTTACTGACAAATTGTCTCCAAACGTAAAAGACGCATTTTCAGTTTAATAATTAGTAGATTCGGTATAAACAAGACACAGATGTCGGGTCAGACCATAGATATAGAATGTACAAGATCAACAATGCCAAATAAAAAACGAAACCGAAAAAAAAATTTAAATGTGTGAGTGGAATAGTGTTGTCAAACAACACTATCGATCATTTTACCTGCACAAAATTATTGCAAAGTCCCTGGAGAAAACCTCAGCAGGGAGCTCATTCCACAACTTAAGCGTTCGCGGGAGTAAGTTCCTGTCAAACCGCACTGTTCGTGGCCATTTAGGTTACGAAGAGTGAGAATGAATTCGCTTTCGATGGTGAGCGGAGCGATGGTAGAAAGTAGCTGTGGAAATAGAAACAAGCGGTAAAACACACAGGGAGGCAAAATCTCTCCTCAGACTGAAAGGTTCGATACGACTTGTGAGTTTGGGATCGTCGACGATTCTTACTGCTCTTCGTTGAACCGAATCAAAAGGGCTAAGCTGGTATCAAGGTGCACTCGCCTAGAGATTGCAGCAGTACTCCATATGGGGCCGGACTTGTGATTTGTAAAGCAACAACTTTTGCCCTGAGGTAAAGTATCGCTTCGCTCTGCTGAATACTCCTGGTTTCTTGGACGCCAGCTTCACCTTGTTTAGTGAAACGGTCGCGAAACTGGATATAGCTGGAGATGTCAACACTAAACATCCCAATACTCTTGGAGATGGTAAGTGTGATGGTACTGTGTTCTGGAATAGTGGGACCACAGTGAATGGGATTTTCTTAGCGGTGAAGGCGCAGACTTGTGTCTTTATTGGGTTGAACCCCGAAACGCTTAACGGCCGCTGTGTTATGGAGATTTCTGGCATAGTCTTATCACACCACCGTAAAGTAGGTGGTACAGCTCCTCCGTTATTGATATTCGAGTTTGAGGCAATGAGACTGCCCAGTAAATCGGCTTTCTCTCTAGCACTATGGGAGAATCGGTTTTTCGCTGTGGTGGTAACGACCACTGACAAAATTTTCCCTTGGCAGCTTAAGAAGCGACCAGAAAGCACGACTCCCAGAAGGATAGCTTGCAAGTCGTCCACCTAGTTGCCGATGAATTGAAACTTAGCTCTGGCGGTTACTTTCTTACTGAACCTCGAGGCAGCATTTAATTTTTTAACTCAGACGTATTCAGATCCTTATTGTTTGAGCCGTGGTCCAACCCTCATATGCGGCTCAAACGTGTGATCACCTTTGGATGGCTATGAATAATTTTCTTATTAACATTCTATACATGTATAATTACATATTCTAACGATTTACTATCGATACTGATGCCGTCGGTCGACGGTCAAGCTCTATGTTAACTAAATGTCTACATACTTTACGCAAAATACTCTCCAAATCCTTATTTAACAACGAAATAATGGTACTCAGTAAATCTAGACAAAAAAATGCAAGCTATGATTTAAATAGTTTTTTTTCGTAAAATTCTCAAGTAAAACTGATAAAATATGCACATGATAACAATGCAGTAAAAATTATCATAATTTACCTGTGAAATGTGTACTTATTTGGATTATTATCTGTTGTGACTTCACATTTTCTCAGAGCACAAGACACCATAGTTACCTACAAAATTAATAGTTTGTATGTCAATCCAGGATTATTTAAAAAAAAATCCTTTCGCCTTAAGAGAAACGCTATGTCCTCTTACTTGTGGTCATATAATTTTATACTTTTTTTTTTATCATAATTTTAATGAACGTGATTCGTAATTTTAACGTGCCGCAGATAGACTTTATTATATATACGCATGACGTCAGCGCTATGTCAATCTCTATCGTAACTAAATGATTACATATTTTACACAAAATATCCTCCAAATCTTGATTTAGCAACGAAATATGGTATCATGTCTATAGGAAAACATGTAATGAAAAAACATGACCATAGGCTTGTTTGCCACCTTAGTGGTATAAAAAAAAATGTAAACTACGATTCAAATGGTTTTTTTTCGTTGATTTTTCAGCTGTATTCGATAAACAATCAACAATGCAGTAAAAGTATGAGTTACCTGTTTAACGTGTATCAATTCTGATTATTCCGTCTTGTAAATAAACATTGGCTCACACAAAAATATTTTAAATAGTAATGACGGATTACAGAAAGAAAAAAGTTCCAGTCGCAGTAAACAAATGACGACCTTACCGGATCTTATCGCGGGAGACATTGACATAGGCACCTATTTTCTTCTGTCTTATTTTGTCTCGGGCTCTATGCACTTAATTTGGATTTCTCGCTTCCTCGCTTTATTGGTCTTTTTTTTTTTCTTGTGCGGAGATCGAACCTGCACCCGTCGTTTCCGTAGATAGCTTCACTACCAACAGAGCCACGGAGCCGTCAAATGTATATATCTTTGCCGCAAAAAGAATTCCTAATAGACTTTATTATCGATATCGATACGCATGACGTCAGTGCTAAGTCAATCTCTATCGTAACTAAATGATTACATATTTTACACAAAAAATCCCCCAAATCTTGATTTAGCAATGAAATTTGGTATTAAATCTAGAGAATAATATGTTAACTACAATTCAAATTGATTTTTACGTTAATTTTTCGGATAAATTCGATAAACTATAATTAACAAGCAGTAAAAAATCATAAATTACCGGTAAAACGTGTATACGTAATGCTTTTGAATATGGGGGTCACTTTTGGGGGCAAATAAGAAAATAAAAAAAATGTATTATAAGTATATATTTTTCTTATTTGAAAAAAATTGTTAAGTTATTCAAGAAAACAGATGATAATTTACCATTGGCCCCCTCCTGATCTCCTTAGTTCCTCACTAATAGATAACAGGAAAACCTATAAAAAGTCGATATTGCGTACAAGGTTACATTTTTGTAGTTATCACAAACTTAGATCATATTTAAAAAACATGATAAATAACATATTCATCGTACGGAACCATCTCTACGCGAGTTCAACACACCCTTATCCGTTTTTTCGTTTAGCTACGAAACCGTAAAAATGATATCAGACAGACATGCGTATAATATTGTTGGTGTGAATCAAAAAGCTTATTATTACAACGTATACGTGTTTAAACACAAAATGCTAATATTAGATTTAATGGACTTCTTGGACAAGTCGTGTAACCTCGTCTGACTGACTTTATGCGTAGATAATAAATAAAACTGAAATATTTGTCTGCGATATCGTCACAATCAGCTGTTACTATGCGGAAACCTAACACAAATTGACATTATGAATATATCTATAATCATTTTACTCATCTGTATTAAAATAGCTTTTAAATGTATATGTATACCATATTAAGTTAGAATTATTTAACACCTTGTATTTAAATTAAAACTAGACCTTAATTTAAATTGAAAAATAATTATACGAAATGTAGGAAAATTTCGTTTGAGAATCATTGATATAATGCCATTGCGTTGTCGACATAGCTAACCTAGTCCGACTGAACTTTTACATTTACTGTCCATGATAGATAGATAATTCTGTAGACAAGAACGTTAGAATTGCCTTTTTCGTACACATTGTATTATGAATCCTATCACTAACTCATAAAGTTGAAAATTTATTTATCACCTGAAATTACTTAGTTGCCCACGGCAACCGCGCAGTCCATTCATAAAATTGGTCACGATTGTTTATGCATGTGGCTAATGAATAAGCAGTAGATTAATTCAACATTTTAGTTTGAAAAGAACATAAAATAGGGTCATAATTATCAATTGTAAGTGCTTACGCAATATAAAAAATATACATACATTACTACCTAATTAAGATATTTAAGAGATAGATTAATATGTTTTTAAAGAGATTCTTCTTTCTTCGCTCATTAATATTTTAATTTGTTTTTTTTTTAAGTAAGCCATATTATAACGTGTTATTTTACATATCTTGGACCTAATTTGTTTACAATTTATTATAGTCTATCTACAAAATGTTGGCACGCCTGCGCCCCTTCGTCGTCTGAATAAAGGAATTGTTTGTTATGTGTGTGTAATATAATATTCGCAAAGTTACGTACGTATGTTCATACTTAATAGTTTTGCTAAGTGTTTTTGGTGTGAGTTTTTAACTCTGCTGTCGCATTCGCGTCAAAGAAAAATAATGTATGGAAATGAAGCAGCGCTCCTAGCTGACGCGTATTGAAACTGTTTTTTCTCGTAGGACTTTTAATGAATATGAGAACGCGACAGTAGAGCTAAAAACTCACAAAAAATCACACTAGGCGCACTGTTCTTCCTTATACCCACACACTTGTGTACATTTTGGTGTTTTGTAGGAAGTGCCAAAATTTTGTAGACGCACTAAGCCGACCTTAGTTTAAGTTTCATCTCATTTTATTTCGGATAACGTCCCTCCTATGAACCAGTTGTGTGACTGTTTTCTTTGGATGGTTTATGAAGAACCCCATAATGTAGTCTTAGAGAAAACCTTGGCAGGGATCTCATTTCACAATCGAAGCGTTCGCGGGAGGACGTTTCTCTTAAACCGCAAACTTAAACATATTATGTGACCAGCGGCAAAAACCGCACGCTCGACTCTACGCTTGTAGGTGGGATGGACTTCATATATTTTTAATACTAAATCGAGATATTTCCCCTATGTTTCGTGAGCTTGTGCTGTACGCATTTAACTTCCTTTCGCGCGCATTTTTACGCACCTTTATGATTTTTTTTAGTCCCTAGTCCTGATATTTCAATAAAATTTCAAACCTATAGAGTTCTCAATGCACTGCTTTATAAATGTTTTGTTGCCATAAATTATTGCAGATCGAATATTTATACTTCGGTAGTACCACAACTAAAACATTCATTTAATTTCATTCACACAGTCAGTCATTAAATCCGAAAACGACGAGAAGTCCATGACCTGCGACGAAATGTATGTCTGGCTGGAGAGCACTCGACTAGCCGTATGTAATGATATAAGGTAGTAGGGTGCGCTCGGCCCAGTTCCGCCGCGCACCTTACCACACTAGTGGTCTGGCTAGACACCTTCGATGGCAAACTGAACGTAGTTATTATTTAGGCTGTGGTAGTACCGCATAATCCACACATCAAGTGCGAAGTACACCTCTATAAGATGAAGCAACACTTTTACTTACAAAAATAAGTTTTGTAATAAAAATAACACGAGTTTCAGAGGGCTTAGTACGAGTTTTTCTATCGGATAACAACGCTTTTATATAAAAAAGATAGTTCTGCTTCAGCCCCTGAACTCACATCAAAGTTTTCATACGAAATTGTTTGCTTTACGTCACTCCACGAAACGATACGTTTTACGATAGGGAAGATGTGCTAAGCCCTCACTCCGAGCACTACTTACCTTAATACTTTCCGCCTGTTGTTGGGATGCAGCCTTTTAGCCATGACAGGATCTACAGATCTTAACTTATCAATAATCTCTTCATTCGTGAAATTCTTCTCGTTATCCACATCTTGTTTTAGCTTTATCCTCAAATCTTCGATATCTTTTATGTCTATTTCGTCTTTGACCTGAGATGTAGCAGCTTCATAATCGCTTTTGGCAATTTTAGTTTCCAGTTCTTCTTTATCGTCCAGATCACTAAAGTCTCTCTTTCTTCTACTCTTATCCCATAGTAAGTCTTCATTGTCGTCCATGTTTTCCACTAGTATCTGGTATACTATTGATTCTATATAATAGATAGTGCCCCCAACAATTATAGGGATTTTTTCTTGTTCTAATAAATTTTCCATCTGAGTTTAAAATTAAGAAAATTTTTTTCAGTTACGTTTAACAGGAGTAGATAAATAGTTAGAGATCTTTTACAAATCAAGATGATCAGGCAGATGTTCAAAAAATTATAAATGATGCAAGTTTTCTCAACTAAGTAGGTATAAATGAATGAATGATCCTAAACATCTACGGCATTTGCATTATCTGAAAATAATCAAGATACTTAAGTATCAACAGTATATATCACACCTATGCTTATTATTCTAAACACATTATGTAAAATAAACTGTCTGTGTGTGTACATGTCACGCGATTTCTTGGCAGTTTTTTGATGAAAGTTGGCAAAGTTATAGCTTAATCATCGGTCAAAATTTAGAATAGTTTTAATTTCAAAAAGCTCAGTAATAAATACAAAAAGTGGATCTCCGATTTTAAGCAATCTTTGGCTTAAGAGAATATAACACACATATAGACACATTCCGGCGAATATAAATTTGACGGATTAAGGGGCTAACATAAGTGAAAGTGGCGCCCTCACTACATTTTTTTAAATTCCATTAAATACAAACTCATTTTCAAAAAAGTGCTCAAATTAACATAAGTACAAGTAAGCAATTTTTAGAAAGTTTTATTTGCTAGATATCATTGACGTGCAGGCTACAAAGTTAATTTATACTGAAAGTAAGCCTACACATGCATAATATAGCGATAAATTAATTTGAGCACTTTTTCAAAATTCCTTAAGTGATGAATACAAATTGAAAAATCTAATGGGGGCGCCACTTTCACTTATGTTAGCCTCTTAATTAAATAATTGGGCATGAATATTGGAATCTCGGAATACTAAGTCTAATTTTGTAATTACGATACTCAACTGTTCAATATCGTAACATCGGGATTGGTTAAATACTTATTTGAGTTTCTAAATAAAGCGTAAATGTTGCTGGTCTGCTGATGCGATAAGCCATTCTTTATTACGCAGTTAAATAGTAGATAAGTGCGAGAACGCCAGTGCAACTATTGCATATTGTTTTATATCGTTGCTATCGGGGCTGCGCCTTACCCACGAAACGAACGCAATCTGTATTTTGTTTTTCTGGCAACACTCTACTCTGTGGTTGTCATTAGTTATGTTATTATATACCTATATGTTATGTTTTTTGTGTTTTCGCTAATACACAAGTTTAGTATTGCATTGTAATAAACATTATTAAAAGTGTTTGTGCCAGTTATATTGAAGTAAGAACAAACTTGTGGACTCAGGTTGTATTTTTCTATTTGTATCATAATACTTTAAGTTAGATTTTGTTCCTACCTTATATGTCCTCTCTCAGTTTATGCTATAATTTAGCGCTCCTTAGGAGATATAGGATAGACAGGCGTTGTCCATTTAGGTACAACAACAACTATTGATGTAAGTAAACTTGTTCCTTTAATTTAGGGTTTAATTGTACCTGTCATGTGTCTCACTTATTTGCACAACAGAAATCTAAACAAATTTTTATAGGATACAATACAAACAAAGTTGGGCGAAGACAAGAGTGTAGAGAGGTACTTTGATTTGTTTAGTGCAACTCTCACTTACGGCTTACGGTGACTTAGTGCACAGGAACTTGGGCAAGGATGAGAGTGTAGAGAGGTACTTTTAACTTATTTTTTGCAACCTCGCCTAATCCTGATCGTGTGGGTTTTTTGCGTCCGAGTCAAAGGGCTGGAGTAGTTATATTCCTGGGGACCAATTTTATGGTTCTTTTTATATTTTTTTAGATTATATGTATGCCTTTTTGCTTAGTACGCTCTGTAGCCTAAGCAACTTGATGGATTTTAACACATGACGTGTCGATTAAGTCGAAGACGGGTATTTCGTAATCCTTTGATGAAATTGTTCAACCAACTACTACAACAAATGAATTTGCAATAAGAATTAAGAAAAAAATGGAGAAATGTAAGGGAATTCATGTTTAGACGACCATTTTGTCCTTTTAAGATTTAAAATAGCTAAAAGAGCTATGTATGACAAGAAAAGGGGAGTTATGTTATACAGGAATATACAAATCTTACAACACTTTTACCAACCAGTGTTGAAAATGAGCAAGTTCTTTCGTCAGTTGGAAATTTACGTAGTACGTAAAAAACAGACAGATAGACAGAGTTACTTTCGCATTTATTATATTAGTATAGATATGTGCGGTACACAATACAATAAAATTTTAAGGCTTTTGACAAATATTCGCAGATAGTAACATTAACCCGTAATGAGAAATTTAAGCTTAAAAATTTAAAAATTAAACTCAATAAACAAATGAACATTGCACGAGTAAAAACAAATTTTAGTGCATAATTATGTAAAATTATGAGATAAAAATAATGAATACCCATCGATATACTACCTACCAAAGATTAGTTAGTGGCAGAAAACCGAAGCGATGATTTTTATAAGCCGACCGAATCAAGCATCATATGTTCATGTCATTTTTCTGAATCTGACATGTATATAACAAAAAAAGGATTTAGACAATTAAAAAAGTTTGCAGTTCCACAGATAACGGTAAAAGAAATAGTTCAAATTATTTTTAGTTGTAAATTATTTTATATGCTTAAAGTCACTTACGTAATTTGTTAGTAGAAATCTCTTTTGACTTGCGTTAAAAAAACATTTACTTATTTTTTTTTATCATTTATGTTCTTCCTGCAGATTGATTATGATAATATTACGGTTCCAAACATGGTAGAATCTAAACGAAAGCGAGTTTCATCATGTTTGCAGGCAGAATTGCAGAGACAGTTTTCAGAATACTCCGATGTAAGTAATACACCTTTACATAGTTGGTGTGTAGAATTGAAAGTTTCATAATTTTTACCAGTATTTTGATTTTCAGGAAATGGATTCAACATCTAATTTCAGTCAAGAAAATCTAGCTAATGAACCGAAATTTTCATCAACGTTATCTGGAGTGAGTTTAGATTTGAAATCTCCTAAAATTCCATGCCAACCGTCACCGTCTTCAACTTTATCTGATTTGAGTTCAGTTTTGAACTCACTAAAAACTTCACATCTAAAAAATGAGCTAAAAAAATGCCATAGAAGAATAACCATAAAAGACAGACAGATAAGACATTTTAAAAAGCAGAATAAAAGACTTTTTAGGAACAATTTATCTTTAAAAGAGCTTATAAAAGACTTAAAAAAGAGGCGATTGATTGATGAATCTCTTTGTTGCAACTTAAAAAAAAATACAGATGAAATTCTAATGATAATTTTACTGGCTAATAAAAAACATGCATTTTCCACGTATCCTCCGGGACTTCGTAAGTTTGCACTCACCGTACATTTTTATTCTCCAGCTGCGTATCGATATTTGCGCAGAATATTTGACAAATGTCTTCCACATCCAAGCACGCTTTTTAGGTGGTACCAAAATGTAGAAGCTGAGCCTGGTTTTACTGCAGAATCCTTCACAAGACTGGCTGAGAAGTCCAAAAAATCAGCAGAACCACTGTTGTGTTTTTATTGTTGGCAGATGAGATGTCCATACGACAACAGGAAATTTGGACTGGATCAAAGTATAAAGAGTTAGTTAGGTAGTTGATATGGGAATTGGGACGGATGATACAGATCACAAAGCGAGCCCAGCATTTGTATTTGTAATAGTTTCACTTCAGGAAGGATGGATGTTACCTATTTTATATTTCTTTATTCAAAGTCTGACCGGAGAGATGAAAGTAAATTTAATTAATATTGCACTGTATAAGTGTCAAGAAGTGGGTGTCAAAATTGTGTCAGTTACGTTTGATGGGTGCAAGCCCAATATAAATTGCATGAAGGCATTGGGATGCGATCTTGACAATCATCATGACATTAAAATCTACTTTCAAGCATCCCAGTGGTGGTTATGATGTTGCTGTAGGTACTCCTGGATGCATGCCACATGGTAAAGCTCATCAGGAATCATTTAGAAGCAAAAAAGGAAATCAGAAGCCTTGGGGGACATAATAATAACCCAAATACACGCCAATTAAAATGCGCGTACAAAAACACTCTTGTCGCACTTGGAACTAAGTTCCAAATACGTGGCCCTCTTGAAAATTTTCGAATTTTGAGTGGTTCACAGGTTATCAATAACACATCACGCGCACTCCTATCGCGCCAAATTGGTTTTTGGCGAGAGATTCTTCGACAACAAAATTGTTTACAGCGAGTGCAAGTTTGCTATAGCAAGCTATGTTTGTAGCAATACAATTTTGTTACTACTGCAAGAACTTGAATTTTCCGGAAATAATAAACCTATAATAGTATGTAAAGAAAAGAATTCCATGTTCCTTCTTAGGTCTTCAAGATATTTCTATCCTTAATCCTATCTGTTGCATGGTGAAAGACAATTAATTACCTTTCGTTATGACCTGTATAAAAGCCTTTTCCAAGGGAGCTCCTAACGGTATAAAAGTATCCTACTTATATCTAGCTACCCTTTCAGCTAAGTCTGTGCTCTGTCTGTGTTAAATATGCGAATAAAATTTTCCCGTGGGGTCTCTTGATCGAGATAAAAACTGTTTTATATCTATATTTATCTTTTCAGCTATGTGCCAAAAATCAACGTATTGTGGTGCCTCGTATCAACGTATAAGGTTATGAATATTTATTGTATATTTGCTTTCACGTATAATTTTTATTTATTACATTTTAAAGAATTAAATAAATAGTATACACCTCGGCATTACGATTTGTGACACTATTAACTACTCCATCCTTTCTATATTCCAAATAGTTGACTTGACATAAATTTTGTGTTCGATATAGATTGCATCTGCACATTGTCCCTAAATGTGTACCAATGCTTGTAATGCTGCAATGGACAACGTGTCAACGTCACCGAGTGAAAAAAAAAACTAGATCAATGTATCGGTCATAAACGGTAGTAATGACTCAATACTTACAATTATTGAGTCTTATGAGGTTATCAAAGAGTAAAAATTTCTTTGAATGCCACACGTATTGAAGTAGTAGTAGAACTGGCTAGTTAGCACTTTCGTATATGCATAAGGCTAGACATTTTCAGTAAACTGTGATGAATATTATGTTCCACGATTTTCGTAGTGATTTGTTCGGCGTGCGATATCCTTGGTTGTAGTATATCGATGTAAATACCTTTTATTAAATTACTTTCAGTGTCATGTTATAGTTTGATAAAAAACGTCATTCCTTTCGTATCCAATTCAACTCTATAAAATATATGCTACGTTTCTATATTTTATTCCAATATCGGTAATCAGTATCGGAATTGAAAAACTTTCAATACTGCATGCCCTAATGACAGTGCGAACATAAAACAAAAACTATGTAGGTAACTTAAGGTTATAAGCAACCATAAAATACTGATCGCAAAGCTGTAAAATCCAATCACGTTTACTTAAGTCGACAACTGCCACTAAAATTTAAACTTAGGTAACAGATTAAACGTAATTACTTGGCATCTTAGTTTAAACGTTAAACTGTAAACATAGTCAACAGTTATTATACATTAAACAATAGTACATATGTAGTAAAGCTAGTGTTTTAGTGCCAGCACAGCCATACTATGTTAGAATGGTTTTCAGTAACTAAAGATAATACAAAACAAAACCCAAACTTAATATTATCCATTTATAAATAAAAAAGCGAGTTTGTATTCCTTTATGTCACCACGGAGCATCCCGTTGAGCTGGAATTGGGCAAAAGGATAGTTGAAGAGACGGAAAAGGACATAGGCTACCTTTTATCCGATAAAATTCAATAGTTTCCGCGAGATAAACAAATAAACAAATTCCACGTGGACGAGCTACGAGTATAATTTGCTATGGCAGACTCTCTTGCTATCATTTAAGGAGTTGGTGTAGGAATTCGGTTAGGCTGATAACCGAATTTGGCGCGAAAGCATAAACATTATGTAGCGATTCTAAATCAGCCTTGTTGCATGCATCGATACACACTTTGGAAAACCAGACTCAATACAGTTTCCGTTCTCAAAAGATAGCATAGTGTTCAACAAGGCGGAGCCCATAAAATACGTAAATCACTTCGAGAGAAGGGGAGAAGGTTCTCCCAGTCGTTACGTCGTCGCACGTCGCCTTAAATCGGAGAGATAGGGGTTCTAGTTCTACCTTACGTAATACCTAACTTTATAAATAAATTTCAAGTCAAAATATACTGCAAAAGGTTCTGTAAAAAAAAAACATAATTAAAGGGGGAGACCCCCAGTGGGGGTCAACAATATGCTTTTTTGCGTTACCTTATGAATAAGCTGGCTGTCTAATTGAAGTTAAACAGTTACTACGTATTAATCATGTTCTCAACCCATCAAACACCTTATCATATCCTTCTTAAACAACCACATACTGTAGTCCTAACCTAAGAAAAATCTAGACAAACTGAAACTCGGATTTGAACATGTTGCCAAAAGTAAGCCCCCTAATAGTTAGTCCATAAGGTAGTAGGAGAAAGTTTTAAGTACTATATGTACCTATTACCTTTTTGTTCGAATTGCTAAATACCTTAATGTCACAATGTGTCGTTTACACAGATGTCTTTTGTTTGTTATTAATAAACGATGGTTTTTCAGTTGAACATCCGAATATGACACGTCTAGCCCCACGCTAAGCGCAAGTCGAACACTGTGTTACACTGTGTCTTATTTCCTACTTAATCTTCTCTGAATATTTTATAATGTCACCTCTGCGTCTTGCCTCTGATAATTTATGTAAATAAGTCAGGTGCACACTACATCAAAAATTAATATATGGGCAGGTCGCATGGTTATTTTTGGTTTGACCCTCAAATTATTGAATCTCAATTAACTTGAACACCTCATCGTTACCGTTATATCAATCCTTAGAAGCTAAAGCGTTCTATAATCTAACAGCCTTTACAGTGAAAGAATCATTATACAATTATGAGCAATGCAAAGGAACTTTTAAGCACCCAGAGAAGTATTTCCCAAAAAGTTAAAACGTTTCTTTAATATACTGGTGTGTATGGATAAAACAGGTCGTTATACAGAAGAAAGAGAACATGAAAATCCCGGCGAAGTCGAATTGGGAGACACTTGAGCTTTGATCTGAATTCGGAAATATGGTTGTACTTACGTAGACCAAATATGAATCTAATGCAGAAGTTTTTAGGTCGCTTAAGTTTATTAAGCTACTTCTCGGTAAAGTCAGGATAACTAGCATCAGCATTATTGAGAATAGGCAGGAGCAGAGATTTCGCAATAGCAATTTTATTGGGAATCGGTAGGAAGTTGCGTAACCTACTTAAAGATTCAGCTGTAGCAAATATTTTTTACTAACTTCCTTTATTTGCGGACCCCAAGATAGTGTTTGATCGATAAGTATATAGACCTTTATTCGCTGCCGACGTCCACGCAAGTAACTATGAAACCAATCGATAGATATTGGAGAAATGTTAAGAGAACTAAGAATGCGTAGCAGAATGTCCAGATTCTCTGTGTTAAAAGTGTTGATAAAATCTAAGAGTGTTAGAACCGTGACCTCTCAATTTTTCATGCCAAAAAGTATATCGTCAGTTATTTTGATAAGAGCAGTAGTCGTACTATAACCGGGACGGAAACCAGATTGTAAGGGGTTTAAAAGGTTGTTTCTTGTAAGAAAATGGGACAACTGCTGATATACAAGCCGTTCCAAAAATTTGACAAGCAAGGAAGAATGAATATAGGACGGAAATCAGAAAAGGCGGAGGGATTATATTTCTTTGGTAAGGGAATTACATTATGTCTGCATAATTCAATATTAATAGGTACTTTTATTATTACATGTGCTTTAAATCTAATAATACGTAGAAATACATTAACTAATAAATAAAAATTCTAAAAAGTTATATTTATGTCAATATGTAGACAGCCTTAGTTGCTGACGGCGGCGCTATCCGTTGGCGCCGCCTGTTTAAATACGAGCACACAATACAATGTCGTAGGACTCAGTGTAAAACATATTATTTTCAACATTAATAATGGCATATTCTTAAATTTTATCCCTAATAATTACGACACCATTGATTTTTGCGCAACTGTTAACTCAGTTGGTGGAAAAACATGTTTGAAATTATTTATGTGTCTGGTGTCGAAATTACGACCTATATCGGCTACCTAACACATATTTGTACAAAGCGCTAATTTCACAATTACAGTGTACATAAATTACGAGCGATTTTTCCTGAGACTTAGTATCTTTTTTTTTTAGTGTTTAATATATTATATTTAATGCTTTTAGCCCAAACTAGGTACAATTATATTCTGCACTGTATCACAGAATAATTAATAAATAGAAAACTGTATGGAGATTCTTTGTGGCTTTATACCAGCTCTTAAATAGCTTTGACTGCACTGACTTTATAAACACTTATCCCAATTTAGTCTAAGTCCTTAAATGGTAATTGTTTTAGGAGTATTTAAGCCCGCAGGAAGTAATGAGAAGGATAAAAAACTGGCTACACTCCGATGCAATTTTCGATCAGGTCACTCGTCTAGACGCGAGTTTAACATTTTTTACCCATCACAAAAATAGTGCACAGCGCCGCTAAAGAAGTTTTCAGTTCAATTAAGATTCAAAAAAATCTGACCGCAAAAACATTAAGAACTAAACAGCAGTAAACAAACATACCAAATATTTAACACTAAGCAGACGGAACTCATTTTAAACTACTATACTCTAAACAATCTGTACTACTTTCTGAACTTGCATTAAAATGAGTCCTGCCTGAGTAAGATATATGGTATGTGTGTTTATTGCTGTTTAGTTCTTAATGCTTATGCAGTAGGGGTTTTTTACAGCTTTTTAGTTTGTTTTTAAACTTTTTTTTTCGACACGCGCTTGACCATTTTATGTACCCTACAACACTCGGGAGATGAATAACTTTCATTTGAGACGTCATTTATCGAAATCAGTCCAGCCCTTTAGGGTACAGGTCACAATGGAACGGTATGTTTACCCACATACATACATACCTACGCGCGCAAAACATTACCCTCCTTCTGACTTATCAGGGTAAAATTACATAGGATGTTGAGGTGTACGTTAACCATTAAAAACATTGTTTTACCCCTAACGCAAAACTTTGTCATACAAAGAATAAGTCCAATGCAAGAAACCTTGAAACTATTAACTACCTGTACCTACCTACCGACTATGAATAAAATTGTATTATATTTTTCATATTTAAATACGAACAAATATTTTGCTTAGGATAAAATGAAAGCTTATAAAAGGATACAATCTTCAAAGACCTGTTCCGGAAGTCCACAACGGTAAAGTACTGGTGCGGCTCAAAGATGTCTAGCAAATGGTGGCGAACCAAGTCACGCTCTTGCTGGGATGCCTTCGCCGTCACCACGTCCAGACCTTTATATATCTAAAACAAAACTCTGAATTAATACAATGTGAACCCTATGATACATAGACTAGACCAGTAGTTCCCAAAGTAGTCCAGGTGGACCCCCACAGGAGACTCGACGGGGGTCTACGTTAGCGTGACAAAAAATGGGGGTTTACAATTCGTAAGCGGGGTTCTCCGAAAATATGTCTGCTTACGATAGTAAAGAACTAAAATGTTGGCTTGACTTCACCTATCAATGTAGGCAGATAATATTTTAAGAAGCTCTGTTACTTGTAAAAACTTGCATATTCCATATTAAGAAATAGAGTATAAAGTTTTTAAAAATTAACATCTTAACTAAAAATAAATAAATAAAACATAATTTAAATTTAAAAACCCCAGACTCATAAGAAAAATATTTCATCTAAAGTAAACCCCTGTGGTACAGTACCATTGACACTGGCGGCATTACCTCTCTGCATAGCCAAACCTAGCCTTTGAGAGAGGTAGCATCCAGCCCTTAAATCACCCGTCGCAAGAACAAGTCTTTTAGATAAGTCCTTAACAAAAGACTTTGTATCCGATGACCAAAGGCCAAGTGTCTCAAATACAAGTGCCGCAAATTCATAACGATTAATTAAAGATTAATGTTTGCGGCGCTTACGTAGTTGTGCTTGTTCAGCGGCCGCACCAGGTGTAGTAGACGTACTCTGAACGTAGGAAGGAGCAAGTGTATCGACACAAGTTGCGTCCCACACCAGAGCACGACCAAGACTCCATGGCACTAAAGTCACCCCATCAGGTCTCTTTCCATCGTCTCTAAAAAGTCCACAAGGTTCTAAGTTTGATGGAACAGACGCAGTAGAAAGAGCTCTCCTAATGAGGTCATTAATAGTACCATGGCGGTATATGCGGCCTGCACTTTTTAGGCAAGAGAAGCCATGAACACCTCGCTCGTCAACACTGTGTTCACAGGGGCAAACATGTACTTCACATACATTTGTACCAAGACGCAAACAAACAAAAATCCGTAAAGTATCCCGGTCCAAAAGTGTGCCTAATTTAGATGAGGGCAGCGCGTGCAGCCAGTTACCAGACTCTCTTTCTGAAACCGCCAAAATACGAGCGCGGTTCGTCATATCCACACATTTTTGAACGATATTAATTTGGGCTTGTTTAACCGATGGTAAGTCCCATAGAATTTGTTTGCGGACATCTACAGAAATATTTTCTTCTGAAAAAGTTGAACTCCAAGCACTTCTAGCTTCTCTCAAACCCACTATCTCATCATAAGCAAAACTTGGTAGGTTGAGTATTTTACTTATAAGAGGCAGTGTGACGTGAGTAGAGGCCAGAGAAGAATGAAGAGCTAAACTCAAAATCGTCCTAATACCCAGCCTACCAAACTTGATAGGAAGAGTCGCTTGGCTCCAAGATCGATCGCTAAAAGAAATATTAAGTATTTTTGATAAAATATTTTTAAGTTGATGGTCTAAATAAGATTTGATCAAAGGGAATTTCCAAGTGGGGCTACTGCGTAATAAATAAATAAATTTGGGTGTAAAGAGGCACAGTCGAATTAAATATATAGCAATATGTGGTTCACTTTCTAAGAGTCGACCGGATATTTCATTAAATAAATCTAATTTTGAATTAAGGATTTCGGGTATTGCATCATCAAAAATTGAAGTGCCAAGAAGTGTTAAGTGCTTTTGTTTAAGATGCGTATCTTAGGAGCAAGATAATGAAATTTTGCCAATATACTGTTACTTACAGTTGTAGGTATTGTGTCTGGAATAAATAACTCACACTTGCCGAAATTCAATGTTAAGCCAATATCTGCAAAACGCTACATGACGAGCTCGAGGTCTTGCAGGACAGTTGACGCATCTCCACCAAGTGAGCCATCATCTAGATACCAAACATTAAGTTTAGAAGTAAGAGACGATATTAAAGGATGTATTGCTGAACAAAAAATCATGGGAACAAGCGGATCTCCCTGTTGGCAACCTACGCTCGAGGTAATTTCATCATCAAAGTAAAGTAATTTCAGGAGCAACGTTTTCTATTTCAGCTAAAAAGGCACTCCTAAAAAACCGAACTAAAAGCATTTTTAACGTCTATTTTAATAAAAACTTCATAATCGGGGTTGGTAGTCAAAAATGTTCGAGTAGCGTGTACAGCGGCTTCGCAGCCACCACTGATACCAAAACCAAGTTGACGAGGACTCAAAATATTTTTTATCTTGTCACGTAAATTATGGCAACATAGCTTTGATGCCAGCCGTCTCAGAGTGCTTCCGATGGCTATAGGGCGGATACCCCCATCTTTTTTGTTTCAACCAATAAGATTTGCCCCATACAGTAAAGGAACAATTTCATTTGGAACCTTACCCGATAATATAAGATTTATAAGGGCTGTAAGTTGAGCAACAAGATAAGTACCTGGTTGCCCTACGAATAGGCCAGTAAGATGTATGATGTAAGAATCTTTAAGATGTTGTGGAGTTATTCCATCTAAACCACCGGCAAAACCATTGGAATTGAATTCTGAAGTAACTACCAAAAGAGTGTTAAAATTTAAAGGAGGCCTTAATGAAGGGAATGGCATGGAAGACGTCAAGTGTTTCTCTTGCAGAGCTAAAAGAGTTTCAGACGAGTGCTTGGAAATAGTCAGTGGAATACAAAAGTCTTGCAGCACCCTTCACGTTTCCTTCATAAATTTTATTTTCGACTGATTTAACGAGAGTATAGTGAGAATAGGGATTGCATGAATCGTCACTTGGAACTGAAAAAATTAATAAATTCTGTTTGATTTTAGCGGTTAAAGATTGGTTTTTACATTTGTTTTTTATATGTAAAGCGGTATAAGCAAACGTGAACAGGGTTTCCCAAGAATTACAAGAATTTTCTTTGACTACATTTGCCACACACTCTGCCAAAGATTGCGCTAATGACGCACGCGCCACCTACGGTATTCTTTTTATGAGACTGGTTCGATTTTTAAGACGCCCAAGATATTTACAAAACGGACTACTGCTAGAAGTCCTACTTGTAGAAGCAGACAAAGGCGATTTGACAAGAAGGTCAGGAATTGGAGGTGATGTAGCATTGTGTGTAGCACCATGTTTACGACTGGTGTGTATAGCTAATCCTCTAGAACCTTTGTAAACTTTCCGATCGTTACAAATAGGACACTATAGCAGTACTTGTGAAACTGTAGAATTAGACATAAATCTCTTTTCTACAAAAAAACAATATCCAAATATACCTAAGTATAAAAATAAAAACTTACAGAAACTTACATTAGAACATCCTATATAAAAGTAAAACTTATCATTTAAGTTATAAAATTATTTTCGTGATCCAATGATATTTTATTTGTATATAAAATAAAGAAAATGCAAAATAAATTTGATTTTGAAATGTAAAAATGACGTAAACACTGTGATTCTGATTGGTTGAGGTAACGACAGTAAACGCTGCAGCAGGCAGTAGTTGGTTCTCAGGACTGGTTTCAATCGCCACAGCACGTTGCCAAGCAACGTATCCTCAGTTATGGAGTTTGGTTTTTCTTGAGAAAATTCCAATTTTTACCCAAGAGACACAGGAACTTTACAGGAATATACCTGTAGGCTTGTAAAATATTAAGATATTTGCTATTAAAATAACTAGTTTTGACGCACTTCAGGTTAGTATTTCATAGTAAAATGAATAAATAAATACAGAGTTACGCAATGACAAGCTGCTGTCAAATTCTCTATCTATCTTCTAAGAAATAGAGTAAATTTCCATATTTAGATCTAATCTTCACATTTTTTGTCAAGTTTTAGGAATATGGTAAAAATTTCGCTGCAGGGGTTACCGGACCCAGCTAAATTTTGAAAGTGGACTATGAGAAAAAAAGTCTGGGAACCTCTGGACTACACGAAGTTTGTGTTTAATTCAAATCAAATTATATCAAAAATAGTTTATTCAAATAGGTTTCCAAGAACACTTTTGAAGCGTTGAATTAAACATATTTAACGCAAGTAGTATATTTAATAAACGCTTCACAAAATATCTATTTTAACGGTACGGTTAACTACTGTACGGTTTGTAAAACTACATAGAAGGCACATCTGCTTGACTTAGTATGTCCCGGGCCCCAGTCAACGAGTAAAAACTCAAAATCTTCAAGAATGTGATGGAATTTTAGTATATTGTTACTTCTAAGGCGAAACAAGTCCAGTACCTAGGCCTAATTCTCAAGCACGGACTACAGTATATTACTATGCTCCCCAAGTTAAAAGTCGCTCAGCGAGCTATGAAAGCGGGCTAAGCTCGGAATTTAATTAAACGACAAATTCAGAAATGAGGAGATCGGTCATAATAAAAAAATACACATACGAATTTAAAAACTCCTTCTTTTTTGTAGTTAGTAAAATCGTCAAAGGAAACATTAACGAAGCGATCAGCGGCGAACCATTACAAATGACACCACCTATAGACAATTTAGGCCGATAAGTCAAGTCGAGAGCACACGTGTAAGCCGAGACAAAGCGCATAGGTATAGCCCACGTCCGATGTCAACACACCCGAAACATTAACATGCATTACATTAGCCTAAAATGTTATAAGGGCTAGTTTATTAACCTTTAGCAGAACACAACTGTTGTGACGATTATGCAAATGCAGGTAACAGGTAAAGGTATGTCAGACCTATTGACGTTAATTTATCTGATTAAGGAAACTATGTAGATACCTCTGCCGCTAAGGCTGTGGCTAAAGTATCCTCAACGCTATTGCATTGAATAATATTAAATCAAAATTCGCTACTTGTAAAAACAGTAACCTTAAGTCAAAAAAAAAAAACCGGACAAGTGCGAGTCTGGCAGGTTTATACCTTAGTTATCAGTTTTTAGGGTTCCGTACCCGAAGGGTGATTAGAGGAACCCTATTACTAAAGCTCCGGTGCCCGTCCGTCTGTCATCAGGCTGTATCTCATGAACCGTGATAATTAAATTAAAATAAAACAAATATTTAAGGGGGCCACCATAAAACAAACATGATTTTTTTGCCATTTTTATAGTAAATGGTACGGAACCCTTCGTGCGCGAGTCCGACTCGCACTTGGCCGATTTTTTTTTTTTTGCTATAATTGTGATCTTGCTTCTTGCCAAATATCATGATTCTAGGTCAACGGGAGTAGGTACCCCTTAGGTTTTTATTTTTTGTTTCACAATATGCCACAAAAATGCCTGTATTTTGTGCATAGTAGACTTTAGTATTTAATATTAATTTCAACTAAATTCAATATATACATATATATATATTGAATATATATGTAATATATATATCTATATTTGTGATGCTGTGACCTGATGTCACCCTTGCTACGGGTCAAATTTCATGATTCTTTCTAGGTCAACTGGAAGCACCCCATAGGATTTCATTTATTTGTAAATGCCAAAATATGCGACAAAAATGGCCGCAATTTTTTATTGCGTTGACTTAGAAGCTAGATTTTTTACAGCTTCAAGGGACCGTAGACCTAAGTATTTGATATTTATATTCAACTTGATACCTTCACGCGTTCCTAAGGAAAAGGGTCTCGACAGACAGGCAGACGACCAACAAAGTGATTCTATAAGGGGTTCTTTTTTCCTTTTGAGGTACGGAATCCCAATAACTGTCATACAATCGTAAAATAATATTAAAAATCGGAATATGCAAACACTTTTGTATGACACCCAATTTGTAGTAGTGATAATAACCCTACTTTCAGATTCCAAGTCCAACCTTATAACAGCGCAACAAACTCTTGTAACCCAGTTGTCAAAAATGAAAAACTAAATTCGTCATATTAAAAGGTGTGAACTTACAACGACACTAGCGACCAAACACCAGTCAGACTAGTTACTTCACGTGTATATTGACGGTTAGTGTTACCAAATTTAACCTTTCCTCTATACTTCATACATAGCCTTAATGTCCAGAATGCAATGAATTAAATATCAGTTAATTTGCATGAAGTATTCTTTCGTCATAGAACTAGTATACATTTAGATTTCTAGATTTTTCGACGGACTCGTGCCAAGTATTTGAATTTAATGTTGTGGCACGAATCCAAGAGGCTCCATCCAGTATTAAGGAAATCGCTTTGTGCCTAACCTATCTCTCAAATGAATACCGGTCTTTGAAAGATAGCGTGATGAAGGTGTTAGCGTTTGTGACGTCACTAACGCTGTACTCGCAGAAAATTTGTACGGCGAGAGAGAACATTTAGAGGCCTAAGGCCGAAGGCTTTAATGACTCGAGTTTGTAATTTCTGTATCACCAGTGTTACAAACAATGTTTTTCATCGCATTTGTGAGTAAATAAATTAAGAATAAAATTTGGAAAATCCAAAAGTGCACGCCTCATAGCGGTCATTCACATTTAAAAAAAAAATTCTAAAACAAAAACTCAAGTTTTTAAAATAAAATAACAAATAAGGTGAGGAAAAAATATACTATAAAATAAAAATAAAAAATATATATATAGATATACAGTATATATATATATTTTTATAAAATTATATTAGTTTTTTATAAATTATAATTAAACGACAGTACTTAGAACGCTAATATTAACTAGGAATCAGCACAGTGTAATACTTTATATATTAAAAACAAAAGTATTCCGGTAAGATGAATTTTTCGACCAATTTCTCTGCCACATACATGGTTACATAAACACAGACTCACGGACGTCCAAGAATGATTAGTTTTAATGTTATTATTTATTATATTAAACAAATTAATTGTTTATAAAATGTACCATATGTGCTAGACAGATTATTTAACTTCATATTAGTGCAACGTCATTTAAGTTTCGAAAGACTGGGTTTTTTGACATGTCGAGAGTAGAGCACTACCTCACCGCTCCGCTTATGAGGCGTGCAATAAGGTAAATAAATAAATAAATTAACCACAACACAATTGAAATGGCGGAAATAGAAGTACAGAAAACAACGCATACGCCATATCTAGAGGATTAATTAATAAAAAAATTGTGTTTAAAGTAAAATAATTGTTTACTCTGTGATATTACTCGGGTAAACCACAATATTATACTGGATCGCTCGTCGTACGTTGATCAGCAAATTCGAACAAGACACGTAGCTTGCGAGTTACGTCAGTTACCCTATTGACGTCTGTCGTATAGGTATTACAAGTATGTTGCCATTGATAAAACGTTTAAATATAAAAGTACTAGCTTTTGCCAGCGGCTTCGCCCGCCCTAAATTTGGTTATCGGCGTAGGATTGTTACGGCAACTCCTCAATTATAGAAAAAAAACCTTAAATAAATAATTAACTACTAAAATCTAATCAACTAATGGATTAACCTCGAGCATCATACAAACTTTGAACCCCCGTTTAGATGGTGAATTTTGGAAAATCCTTTCTTAGCGCACGCCTACATCATAATAGCTATATGTGTGCTTAATTTCAGCTCGATCCGTCCAGTGGTTGGAGCTGTGCGTTGATAGATCAGTCAGTTAGTAATAGTTACTTTGGGCTAAGGCTAACTTTGTTTACGTAGAAGGTGAAAATATTTTTAAAAAATACGTACCGCCCTTCCCCCTAATGACTGCCCACCGGCCTTGCACATCATAAATGCGCGCGCAATACTTGATCATTATTTTGCTGCAATGTTATTTTATTTCTGTGATATCTCCAAAGATATTCATTGAAATTGAATGATATAAAGGGCAATTATGTTTTAAATTTAATACTTGTGATGAACAATTTCTTTGGATACAGAATAATATCATGTTTATAAAAACACCTTCGCAAATAATGCATTATTTTAAAACAAATTCGGTTACCACAAAAAAGGTTATAGTGAGCCAACCTTTAAAGATAGACATGCTGTCGCCGACTTTTAAAGGGGAATAATTCTCTCATCCATAATTTTTGCGAAACTTTAACCGTTTACGCAGCGGAAGAAAAGAAAAAAACCCCCAATTTTGAAACATTCTTCATTGGTTCTCCGCTCCTATTAGTCTGAGCGTAATGATATACATATAGCCTATAGCCTTTCTCGATGGGCTATCTAACACTGAAAGAATTGTTCAAATCGGACCAGTAGTTCCTGAGATTAGCGCGTTCAAGCAAACAAACAAACAAACTCTTCAGCTATATAATATTAACCTCGTTTGAATAAATTCGAATTGAGTTTTCAAACATGTGTCAAAATAAAATGAAAATTTAAATCAAAAGCACTAAGGAGTACTGATATCAACTTCGAAGCAAAATAACTTTCTACCCCTTTTTAACCCCCTTACGGGATTAATTTCAATAAAATACGAAACAGGTCATCCATCAATTCTGTTAAAAAAGGTTTATGCAAAATTTAAAGTAGACTGGACCAAGGAATCACGTTGTCCCATACAAACTTTGCCCACCTTTTTCACCCCCTTAAGGCTAAAATTTCGGAAAATCCTTTCTTATCGGATACGTCATACAAACGACACACCCTCCAAGTTTCAGGTCTCTACGATCAGCGGTTAAGGCTGTGCGTTGATTCATCATGTCATTCAGGACAAAGCATTTTATATGTATAGAATTGTATATCTACGACTGAAGTAGACCTTCCGACTAAGTTGATTGGTAATTTTTTGCCTTGTTTGTCATTATCTATTTGTTATACTGGTAACCTAAAATTCTAGATCTGAAAGTTTTTTAATCTACAGATAATATTCTCGCGAAAAAAAATGCATAATTACAAAAAATGTAACAACATTTCTTACACATTTGCTAGTGACGTAGATCTTATAACACACAACAAATACAACATCTGTTAGGTTTGTAAAGCAGCTTATAATTAAACACAAGCTTTTTACTTCATATTACCTAGGGTTGCCATCTCTTAAATCTAGCAAACTAAGACAAGAAGCGTAAAGCCCCGAATTTTTGTGCTTAGAACCCGGACATGTCAGCAGTTTCTTTTTAAAAGTTACTTACAAAAAAATTAAACTATATTTAGTCTTCTTAAGAAACAAAACGTTTTCAGAAACTGTTTGCAGTCTAACATTTTTACTCTGTTATCAAAACAAAAGGGTTTTAAAGTTTTTAGGAACTATTAAGCCCGGACTATAAAAGAAACCCCGTCCGGACGCTCCCCGGACGCCCTCTAAACTAGGACAAATCCGGGGAAGCCCAGACAGATGGCAATCCTAATATTACCGCACTGGAGCTTTTTTTAGCATTCTTTATATTTCGTCAAAAAAAGTTATGTCCATAAACACCTAGGTACTAAATATAACAATGAAGATTATAAATCAGGCGCACTTTTTACTTTACTTTTTTTTAATCTTGGAGAAAGCAATTATTTTTATAAGAACTAAAACGACCACGTTACTCATTACCGTCTACAATTTACAGTAAGTGGGTATCTATTGAACATCAACAATATGTTAGGTTACTATGCACTCTGTTTTCAATATAATGCGATCCATGTACTCCTTCATATTTGAAGTGTAAATTTCAATACTTGAACGATTCATATAAAATTAATCTCCGCTCGTCTAACAATTAGTCTAGTTTCTTGCCGGTTCTTCTCAGTACAAGGTCTCCCGCCCTATAGACTTACGAACCGATGGCGTAGTGACATTCATAAGTGCTCAATTATTGTAGCCTAAATTGAATAAATGATATTGATTTGATTTGAATTTACACTTAAAAGTCCCTCGTCATCGTACTAGTTACCTCCAAATTCATTTACTCTCCAGGCTGTACATCGTTGGAACTCGCTTCATAACGACATTAAAGGGCTCCTAACAAAAACGTATTTAAAAGTTAAATCCGGAAAGCATTTTAGCAAAATATGATTTGCTGTGCTGTCTTGGTTATTATTGGTATCGTTTTGCAATTGATAATTTGTGTTACAATTCGTTAAATACTTGAATATATATAATATTTTTTGTTTGTGTATTTATAATATACATATATATGAATATCTATATGTATTTATGTGTAAATGTAAAGTTATATGTTTTATATGAATTTTTAATTATATAATTTAATTGTTTTTCATGAATCGACCTTCCGGAGGGTTTCGCACATCGATGTGCACGAGCAATTGAGAGTCATGGAGCGGCATTGGCGTGTAGCCCAGACATAGAGAAGGCGTTTTATGGGGTCTGGCACCGGGGTCTTCTATCGTAGTTGCCATCTTACGGACTGCCTATGGCTTTGTGCAAATAGGTGGATAACTTTCTGCCCGGTAGACTCATACCAGCCGTAGTGGGCGGTAGTTGCTCTGTCAGCATGGACATTGATCTCGCAACGCTCTGTGTTGCTTTCTACACTGTTAATACTGCATGTCATACCAAATGATATGGCTATATGATAACATACTCGCACATCACTATGCAGATAACAGTAACGGAGACATATATTACACGGGCCGTGCAAATATCTCTCGTTCTGTTGTACGAAAAAACCCCGAAAAAATTATATCAAAAATCCAGACGGCTCTTTTCAGCCGGGACCGGGAAAACTCAGTCTGATTTAACCCAATTACGAATAGGGAATCCCCATTCACTGTGTTCCTACAATTCTAGAACACACCTGTTTACACATTTGCAGACGACTTGCGTCGAGCGCTTCTGATGTAGTTCGAACGGCTGTAACCAATCGAGTAGATTCAAGCGGGCCCCCACCAATATTCAACTTTGAACCGCAACGACGAGCTCGCCATGCGCCACGTGTTTCATTTTATATTATTTATTAATTCTTCAGTGTAATCCATTTATACAGTTTTTTATACATATATTATTTGAAAGGGACCTAAGGAATTCCTAAAATAAGGTTCAGGTCCTTCGAGCCGGATGTACAAATTTAACTTCGGCTAGCTTGTCATAGATCAACTAAGGAGACATACATTACCACCTCGGCTGGCTTGTCACAGATCTGATCAAGAATTATTGTTAAGTATTGGGATACTTGATGTTGACATCTCCAGCGACTTATATCTTAGAGATAATTTAAAAGGCAAGGTGAAGCTAACGTCCAAAATACTTGGTGCAAGCAGTATTTCACCTCGGGGCTAAGGTCGGTGTTTTATAAGTAGTAAGTCCAGCCCCACACCAAGTAATGCTGCTGTCGCAGTGCGGGTGTACCGGGATACCAGCTTGTTAATGGTCACACATTAAAGTTAGTTTGTGAGGAGCTCCTTGTTAAGATTTTCTCTGAAAACCTCAGTATGGGATGAAATTTTAAAGTGTCAGCATCACGCGTATAATGCCTATGGTGTGGCTACTGTAACTGCTTAGCAACAGGTAGGCCACCAAGTTGTTTGCCACCTGGGTCGTATAAAAAAAACTAATTGATTATGATGCACTTAGGCAGAAGATCGCAAGTAACTTGAGATAGATATAGATTTAAATAAATTTTCAAACTAAGCGGGCGAAACAGCAGGAAACACTAGTATAAATGTTAAAAAATTAGAGACATAATATGTCGAAACAATAAAAACGAATTTCCAGTTCCGCCAGCACGTGACTACATACGCAAAAATGATAACATTTGATAAATATGCTGCGCGTAGCCAAAACAAAATGGCGACACCAATATACCCAGCTGGAAATTTGTCTCCCATTAATATACAGATAAGATAAATACTAGCTTAAGGTCACCGAAAATATGTTATTAGTAAAAAACTGTGTCAAAGATATGAATTTATAATGTGATTAATAAAATAATAGTCTTGTGATATTATTTTAAATCATGGCTTCCTCCCACAGTGAGCCCTTTCAACTTTGACGCCGCCCGATGCTTCCATTTAAAAAGTAAGTATGTGGGTATATACTTATAGAGTACTTACGAGCTTTCCTCAAGTTTCTAAACCATATACTACTTAAACAATTGAATCCACTACAGACATTCTAAAACGCTCTTTTACATCTTACCATAATCGTACCGCTCACCAGATATCGGCAGGGAGTTCAGCTGTCAGTGTCAGAGGAACTTTCTCCCGCGAAAGCTTAGAACAACTGGTTATGGTAGTACGTCATATTTATAATCAAAACTTTAGTACGTTTTTGATTAAGACGTCAGTGCATCGTTTGCACAAGTAGAAGTGGCGATGAAGCCACTGGTACGTACAGCGTGACCTATTTGTAAGACATGCGATATTATCACTTTGTCACATATTCTCACTCACTATACAGTGGATATTGTCACTTGCACATACATATTTCGTGTGCGCATGTTAGTTACAACTTGGGTCAAGCTATTGGCAGGATGGCAACTTGGCTTATGAACGTGGCTCATCGTCGGCGATCCCAAACTCACTGGTCCTATCGAACCCTGTGGAGAGACTTTGCTTCCCTGTGTGTTTTCTACCGCTTATACAATGGGTTGAGTTCTGAGTAATTGTTTGAACCTAAATTATTGTGTACAGTGCGGTTTCAGAGAAACTTCTTCCCGCGAACACTTAGGTTGTGAAATGAGATCCCTGCCAAGGTTTTTTCTAAGGAGAAAGACTACAGTATGGGGTTCTTCAAGAAAGAAGTTATTATGTACATTTTTGAAGGGTCGGTAACGCGCGAGTGGTGCCCTAGGTGTTGTAACCGTCCATAATTTGCAGTGATCACTTACCTTTATGCAGACCGTAAGGTTGTTTGCCATCTTGCTAGTATTTCAGAAAAAATGAAACAAAAAAGAAGAATATGAACGGGAGATGCGGCGAGTGACAGAAGAAGTGTATTTCGTGGTCGTGGTGACCCGACCCCTGATACCTTTATCTTTTAATTTATCTTCTTGTGTATGGATGATATTTATAATTGCGTAATTTTAATGTATAGGTATTGTATATTTTAGCACTCACAATAAAATGAGATGGATGGATCCTCTCCCAGGGAATGCTGATGTATTTTAATTTCTAGTTATTACAAATACATTAGAAAGACATCTGTAAATTTTGTCTATAAAGTAATTGTCACACGCATGTCGTGTAATTAAGGGAAACCCTCTAAGTACTGCGTAACAGGTAATGAGCACATCGGCATCAACAAAACAATGCTTTCAGAATGTTAAAATTTTTGAAGGAAGTTTACGTTCAACAGTTGGGACATCAATACATTAAAATAATGCTAAATCATACCAAAATAAACAATAATGGTTTTTAACCAAAAACTGCTTCAATATTAGTAAATCCATTAAACAGCACAGAGACTCGTCTGACGTACACAAAAGTAAAACAAGAATAAAGAGTAAGTATTTTTTTTACAAACATGCTATGATTCGGCCCTGCATGGTTATCGTTTAAGACCTGAGTACTTGTCAAGACAAATCAAACAAGCCCAACTCGATGGGGTAGCGTCGTTGCGTTACAGATTATATACAGTTACTATGGCCACCTACCGGTTCCATCATCAGACCAGCTCTAAGACATTTTTTTATTTTTTTATTTTTCATAACATTAAGGTGGCAAACAATCTTACGGTCCGCATGATGGTAAGCGGTCACCGTAGCCTATGGACGCCAGGGGTATCACTCGCACGTTGCCGACCCTTCAGAAATCTAATAACTTCTTTTTTGAAGAACCCCATACTGTAGTCCTTAGAGAAAACCTTGGCAGGGAGCTCATTCCACAACTTAAGCGTTCGCGGGAAGAAGTTTCTTTGAAACCGCACTGGACGCGACCATTTAGGTTCTAAAGTGTGAGAATTAATTCCCTGCAGATGGCGAGCGGTGCGATGGTAGAAAGTAGCCGTGGGCATCATTTCGAACAATTCCTCTGAACACAACCCATTGTACAAGCGGTAGAACACACACAGGGAGGCAAAGACTTCCTTAGACTTAAGGGCTCGATACCGCAAGTAAGTTTAGAATCGTCGACAATTCTCACAGCCCGTCGTTGAACCGAGTCAAAAGGGCCAAGCTGGTATCCGGGTGCACCCGCCCAGAGATGGCAGCACTACTCCATATGGGGTCGAACTTGCGACTTGTAAAGTAACAACCTTTGCCCCGGCGTGAAGTACTGCTTGGCTCTGTTGAGTACAAAAGGTTTTTGGACGCCAGCTTCACCTTATCTTGTAAATGATCTCGGAACTGAGCATCGCTGGAGATGTCAACACCAAGGATTCCAATGCTCTTGGAGTTGGAGGGGGGAATGTTCTGGAATTGTGGGACTACAGTGAGTGGGGTGTTCTTAGCGGTGAACGTGCACACTTGTGTCTTTGTAGGGTTGAATCGGACCAAGTTTACTCGCCCCCAGTCAGAGACCTTGGACAGTGTGATCTCGATTTGAGACACAAGTTCTCCGCGGTTTTCCTTCACAACGGAACCAGGGATGTTTGCACGACCCGTGTAAAAAGCGTCTCCAGTACTGTCATCTGCATAGCAATGTATGGTGTTGATATCCAACACGTCATTCATATGCAGTAGAAACAGCGTAGGAGACAGCACAGAGCCTTGCGGGACACCAGCATTAATGTCCATGCTATCAGAGCAACTACCGTCAACTACGGTTCGTATGCGTCTGCCGGACAAAAAGCTAGCCACCTATTTGCACAAACCCTCGGGCACTCCATAAGACTTCGATAGAAGACCCCGGTGCCAGACCCGATCGAACGCCTTCGCTATGTCCAGGCTACATGCCAATGCCTCCCCCTGACTCTCAATGGCTAGTGCCCATCGGTTTGTGAGATACACTAGACGGTCACCAGTCGAGCGACCGTGGTGAAAGCCATATTGACGGTCACTGACCAGGTCGTGTACTTCTAGGAAACTTAGAACCTGTGTGTTGATCACACGCTCCATCACCTTGGAGAGGAGAGAGGTAATAGCGATAGGCCTGTAATTAGATGGATCTGATCTATCGCCCTTTTTGGGCACCGGGTGCACATTCGCAGTCTTCCACGAAGACGGATATTGCCTAGTGTGGTAGGATAGCACGAAGAGGCGCGTGAGTACAGGACATAACTCAGGAGCACACTTCTTAAGCACCACTGCTGGTATACCGACTGGCCCACTCGACTTATGAACGTCTAAAGAAAGCAACGCCCGCCGGACCTCTCGCTGTGTTATGGAGATTTCCAGGATGGTCTTACCGCACCACGGTATAGTAGGTGGTTAAGCGCCTTCAACGTTCATGTTCGAGTTCGAGGCAAAGAGACTGCCCAGTAGATCGGCTTTCTCTTTAGCACTATGGGCCAAGTCACCATCGGTCTTTCGCAGTGGTGGTAACGACGATTTGCAAAAGTTCCCTTCGGCAGCTTTGACAAGCGACCAGAAAGCACGAATTCTAGAAGGATAGCTCGCAAGTCTCCCACCTATTTTGCCGATGAATTGGAATTTTGCTCTGGCAGTTGCTTTCTTACTGAACCTCGAGGCAGCATTAAATTTGCGTTTTACCTCAGAAATATTCGTATCCTTATTATTACGAGCCGTGGATCAAGCTTCATATGCAGTTTGCTTAAGAATTTTAGCTTCTCTGCATGACCTATTAAAACACGGTCGTTTTTTGACGCCGGCAGCTACTCGCGGGTTAGGAATATAGCATTCCATACCAGCGAGGATTGTCTCAGTGACTGCGGCTGCGCAGACGTCAGGATCTTCTGAGTTAAAGCAGATCTGCCTCCACGGGTACGATGCATAAAATTCTCGCAATCCATCCTAGTCTGCCGACTTATAGTGCCACACACGACGCCAATTAGTTGGGTGCATGACATTTGAGTCCGAACGAGACAGTGGTCCGAGGAGCCAAGAGGCGCATCCAGTGAGACGGAATATCCGTCCGGACGAGTAGTCAGCAGAAGGTCCAGTAAGGGCTCGTATGGTCCTCTATATCTGGTATTCTCGTTGGAGAAAGTACCAGCTGAGAGAATCCATACGTCAGAGCAAATTCATAAGCAGATATCCCTGCATAGTTATTGGTTCGAGAACTGAGCCACTCACGATGGTGGGCGTTGAAGTCTCCCAAAATAACTAGTTCTGCTGTGGGATATTGCTCTAGAACTTTGTCAGTCGTCAAACTCAGGTGCGTGAAGAGTCGAGTTACGTCCGTGTCACCGCTATGAGACCTGTATAGGCACGCATTGATACGAGGGTGGCCGCCGTAATCTACGCGCACCGACAATATCGACAGCTCCCTGTCTTCAAGGACATGAAGGCGGCGACAGCAGATATCCTCCCGGACGAACATACATACAACGGCACGACTCATAAAATTGTGTTCGAGTTTGTAGCCGGGATAATGTGTCGGCCGGGCAGGATATCTGCGTCTCCGTTAGAAAAAGAATGGTCGGCTGCGCAGTCTCGAGATGGTGGTGGACTGCGTTAAGATTTGCGTAAAAAATCCACACTATATGTAGATGAAGTAGCTGCTATTAAAACTCTTTTCCTTTTCGTTCTTATAATGGCCATGACATTATATTTAAAAAAAAAAGTTACTTAGACTAAAGATGAGTATTCACTGCACAGACAGCTTAGAAGACAAAAGGTGCGGTACTACGCATGCCGAAGCTCGCCACAGATGATACGGTTGCTGGCACGGCGGGCGGAAGGGTGATCCTGATCTGATCCCCCTCTGTTGTAGTAGCCGGGTCCACTCCGGCACGACTACTACTTCAGAGACTTTACACCGGTTGGCGGATCAGCCTCCCAGGGCGGAGATTAAGTGATCCCTGGGAACACAACACTACTCAATGTTAGTGTTATTATGGCCGCGGTTTTCTGTAAGGTGGATGTACTTCCCCAGTTCGGGCCGCTCATTCGAGCAAGTACTCGCTATGCCCTGCTTTAATTGTTCGGGTGGCTTATTCGAGCGAGTACTTGCAGTGCCCTACCTCTCTTAATATCATTGGATATATTGCATCGTCATCCCGTTTTACGTGCGTATGCAAAATTTCAACTCAACCGAATACCGGGAAGTGGGTCAAATTTTACTTGCAAGATTTGATAACAGACAACGGGACAGTTGAAACTAAATATAATCTTGTGTAAATGTATATATATTTAAGGCCATGACTTGATTTGTTCAGTGCATTGTATTTACAAACTTAATTCACATGAGTAGTAATGCAGATATTTAAACATTCAAAACCTTATCAAAACTTTAAGACAACTAAATAAGGAAACTGCTGAAAATCTAGACACAAATATGTGCATGTTTATTGTTATCTCTTATCAGACCGCAAAATTCGGGCGCGCAGCAACGGTTGCGTAACATCCTCACCTTCGTTCACCTTGACCAGTTCATCTCTGACATTTGTTGAGGTAGGACGTATAGTAAGCTGCTGGAAATACTTTAAATCCTATGTACTTCCTATGTATATGACCTGGCATTAAATATATAGTGCAGAAGATTGTAAGCAATGCCGAAGTTAGGACAGGCTGTCAGGAAGACAGTGTTAATGGCATATACCTCACGATCTGAGGGCAAGCATTTGAACCAACATGTACGAATGAGTATTTTTTGAATGCTCAAGTTTGTTCGTTTAGCCCACTGGTTTTTAGGCGAAGTAACTCAAGTGGAAACCGTCATAATTCTGAGAAGTGATGAAAAAAAGTGTATGTATGGTATCCATAATAACAGAAGCTTAGCATATTTATTTAATATCAAACCAATAAAATTACCTAAACAGGGTAATTCAAGCAATGAATGTTTAATGTCGATAACGAGATAATAATAAAACTTCAAACGGTTTAAATTACCAATGATATAATTTCGCCCGTGGTTCCCTATACGTATTTTATTTTAAACAGCAAAAAGGATAGTCGACATCACAGGAGACCAAAGAGCTGGCACCTATCTCGGACAAAGAATTAGTCTAGCTATTCAAAGGGAGTACGCTGCCAGTATCTTCGGAACCTTGCCTAAAGGGACTCCTTTTAATAATATATTTTATTTATTATATTTTTTTACAGTTTTTAATTTTTAGGTTCATTGTTTTAATAGTGTAATTATTGAGTGATATTTTACTATGTATATTTTAAGTTTTATTCAAATATTTGCTTAGTGTGATTGAGGTACTTCGTATTTAAAAAAATACATATTTTTAAATAAAACGTAAGCAGAGTATTTATGCTTACGAGAAAACCTGACATTATTATTAAGGATATTCCTTCTCTTATTGTACAGACCTAATAGATAGAATTTTCTAGCCAAATTTTAAAAAAAATGTTCGCAAAAGTGATAGAGACAAAGGTGTCTTGTCTAACAGAAAAGATACCACAGTTTATAACTTTATCTCTTTCTAAAAAGTGTGGTCAATTTTTTGACGCTTTGCGTGCCATAGGACAGATTATAGAATTCGAGGTCTATGACAGACCCCGACTGGGTCTGAAAATGTTTAGCAGTGCTCAAATTAGATTCCTTTCATCACACTTACTCGTAGACAATGTCATTGTGTGCTAGTAAAGTGGGTGCTACGACCGTAATTACTCCCACGGGCTTTTTCTTTGTAAATTTTACTTTTCTCGAGGCAAAGCGGACTCCATCCATAAAACCCCCGGGCGATATGATTTATTACGACATTGAACGCACCGCGCGCGGTCTACTTGTATAATAAAACAGTACATAATATGTACGTACTGTCGTCGACAAGTCCTAAAATTCTATCAATATTGAACCTTAATTAAAATTTAACAGCATTTTTGAAATAGAAGTCAGTTGGATCTGAGTAATAAAATTAAGGTACTTTACGGGAGAATTGTAGAAAAATTTATAAATGAAGCTACTGACAATAAATATTTACACACTTAAAAAACTTTTATTGTATTTTAAAAAATTGTACAGTAAATTTTTAAAGATATGTGTATTAAGAGTGGTAAGAAGAAAATTACTAACTAGAGGCTATTTAGAAACCTGAGGCCGAAGGCCAAAGCCTTTAATGACTCGAGTTTGTAATTTCTGTACCGCCCGTGTTACACACAATGTTTTTCATCACATATGTAATGTAATATGTAATGTGTATGTAAGTAAATAAATAAAAAAATGAAGCGAAAAAACTTACATACTTAAAAAAGCTAAAACATACTATCTATGTATTTCCAATACTTTAGCTGAAATTCGACATTGAGAAGGTTTTTTTTAATATTTTTGCTGTCGATATACAGTTTGCTTCTGTTTACTCCAAAACACTTCATATATATTTTGAAAAATGTATTCCGTAACACTATATAAAGAAAGAAAGACCGATAGAGATGGTAGGAGATAGAGAAAGAGAGAGAAGGGGAGAGAAAATGAAGAGGCAGATGCATTACGCGACATGATGTGTTGAGCAGGGCGGAACGTCTTTCGGGTTCGCTCGGTGGGTAAGAACAGCGAATAGCCTAGACCGACCAGGCATCAGCCGATCATCATCGCGTCTGATTCCGATAGACTTAGACCACTTATCCTGCGTAGGGCAAAGGCAAGGTTCTCGACTTACTGATAAATAAACTCAATTTTACTATAACTACGCCGTTAATGACAACCATAGGCTGGACATAGCGTCTCTATAAAACAAACCTGCGTTCCGTCAAAGTGTTAGATAGACTTTGCTCTAACAATCTCTCGGTTATTGTGTCCCTTGGGCCCTAGGCCAACGAAGCAAAGACTGTTATAAACTGAAACAAATTCAAGAAAGCTCTAAAAAGAATTAGCTACCACAACTAGATCTCATCCCTGCTCTCGTTAGATCTCTTATATTGATGTGGTTATCGAATTTGTCTCCCACCAGTCAGTCGCAAACTTCTGTTAACAAAAGTGCTTAAAATAAAAAGCAGTTTTATTTTAATACTACATAGACATAGACATTTCTTTATTTGACACACATATACAACACAAGCAAAAACATAAAAAAATTTACACATAGATTACACAAGCAGTTAAATAATACCTATTAAAAAAGAAACAATAACAATAACATCAAGAAAATTAATACATAAACAAGAAACTAATTCTAAGACTATTTACTAAATTATTATAAAAATAGTAATACATAAATAAAAAATAAATAAATTAATATTTATTAAAATAATAATGTCAATAATATAATCAGCTTGCATTGTATTAGGTGTCAAATTGGCCCACTCAGCATTTGCTTTGGTAGAAAAACTACCAAAGCGCTAATTTATAGATATGGGAACAGTTTATAAATCTAACAGTTTAAAAACCGTTGTCAGTCTTTATTGAACGCTTTCGCCACGTCAAAAAATGGCGCTCCTGTTACCCAAAAATCGGAATGACCTTGTCTATAAAATTCCGTTACCGTGGCATCAGTAAATGATCAACGATCAGAGTTAGCCTTAACTATGATAGCCTGCAGAACTTCGTCTACAACAAGTGGAGGTAAAGTGGCAAGTAGCGGGAGAGTGCATCTCCTTTTGACCTCACTGACACTCGTGGTCGTGATTTTCATCTACATAGTTTAGTGCTAAGCAAGTATGACGACTGCCGATATGAGCAGTCTGCCTTTTAGACGTCGTCAAACGTAGGTATGATTTAAAAATTTGGAGGGAGGAATAATAGTCGGTGGTGGCCAAGGGGTTTTGATTTCACTTTTCGTCCTGAGTGTCGGAGGTTCGAGACCCGGAGAGTTGTATTAATTGAGTCCTATCCTAAATTTCTCAAGTACATTTATTATTCACACCACTGTCTTTTCGGGGAAGGAAAATATAGTGAGGCATAGACATGCGTTGAAAAAACAAAAAAGACGTATGTGAAGTCCACTATCCGCAGTGCAACATGGTGAGTACTCGTAGAAAATTTGATATTTCAATTTATCTCCCCAAATATTGCGTTTAGGGGGCATGGACGCCCCCCCCCCCATTGTTGTATTATATATACTTATATCAAGATACAATACTGGGAACTTTATTTTATTTTATTGATTAAAATTTATAGTTTTTTTATATCACATTATGTCATGTCAACTGAATTAAAGTGTGCATTTTGTACTTTACAGAAGATGAATAATTACATTTATTTTCTGAAGAAAGTAAATAAAAATGACGAGCAATTTTATGTTTATTTTAAGTTTTAAGCTATTTGTACGGATAAATATATTTATTGGATGGGTTCTTTATACTGCATTCCATGAAGGATGTGCCCAGAACATTTGGCAATATTTTAAAAAAAAAAATTGCAAATGGTAGTAAAATTTCTAGCTTAGCGAATCGATGTAATAGCCGTTAAATATTTTCACCCTTCAATTAAAGATAATGAACGGTTTCTACGACATGTAACATCACAAATCGATTATGTAATCTCTGGGCCTGATCAAATAAGACCATCTAAATTAAATTTCAGTTAAATTTTGATGCTAAATGAATCTAAAATAAATTCAACGTTGTACATCTATTTTTTTAAATTCAAAATACTAAAATGTATATCTTTACTCAGACTAACTAAATAACGAATAGTTGTCGTTCCATACGAGTGAGTGTGAAAGTAGTTACCAATGTTTTATATATATATATAATATATGTATATATATGAAAATAACAGAATTATAAATAATTGTAAGTTCTAATTTTCTTTTTGACGTTTTCAAATCTGTCTGCCGTGACCTTCGAACCGGCTTAGCATAATATATATAATCTTTACATGTGTGTGACTCTATAAGAACGCAAGTTCGGGCTAACGAGTTTCCATTTCGTGTACGGTAGGTACAAGAGGGCAAATTAAGAAAATATAGGGTTTTTATAAAATATAGTAAGTCGTCCGACAACGGCCTTTCTGACTTTTAGCTATAATTTCGCCAAATACTACGAAAAAGTTACTTAAAAACCTTTAATCCATTCTTAAGAACTATTAAACAAATTTTCTTTACGCAGTTCTATCTATGAAGAGCTAATTGATTTTATCTTATTTAATTATTAAACTGTGTGGCAGTTTACATAAGACACTTGCCTGTCAAAAGGATGTGACATACAAACGGACAGACCGACAGACGGACATAACGAAACGAAATTGTCTATGTAACCCTAAAAAAACGTACAACTAGACAAAGGGTAATAAAGACGGTTTTGAAAAGAAATTACCAATGTGTAGACAAAACAAGACATTATTCCACAGTCTAAATCAGTCGAGCATACTAAGGAGGTTTTAAATTGGCAAATGAGTGAGTAAAAATGTCATTGACTAAAACGGCTATCGTGTCGAAATATAAATATTAATGTATCAGTTGTTCCTAGGTAGTGGCGTTTATTGGCGAGACGTACAAACTGGTTGCCATGTGTACAGAAAGCGACAAGTTAAACAAGTTAGCGATTTTATTCATTTTTTTTTTATACCACTAGTGTGGCTAACAAGCTTGCGGTCCACCTGATAGTACGCGGTCACCGCAGCCTATAGATGCTTGCAACACCTGGGGCATCAATCGCGCGTTGGCGACCCTACAAAAATTTAATAACTTCTTTCTTGAAGAACCCCATACTGTAGTCCTGAGAGAAAATCTTGGCATGGAGCTCATTGCACATTATAAGCGTTCGCAGGAGGAAGTTTCCCTTAAAACCGCCCTGTTCGTGACCATTTAGGTTCTAAAGTGTGAGGACGATTTCCCGATGGCAGATACTAGCCATGCCATTACACATGCGGTACAGAACACACACACACACACACACAGAACCCTATTGATAGGACATCACATCACAGTACACGTTCATTAGCTTTCAAAGATTTCTTAATTACCTTTAGTAGATTTTTATTAGCGGAATAATAATCTACGATTTGGATGGTAACAAAAATGATTTATGTTTATGTATGTATGTATGTATGTATGTATTCTGTTACAAGGTTCAACTTATATTTTAACAATACTCATATAACTCATATACAGTACTAACACAATAGGAACTAAGAACTGTTAAATTAAAATATTTTAAAGTTATATACAATACAAGCTTACTTTATTTGGTTAAGGTGTCAGTCGACACAATCGCTGGTCTCGCATATTCATGAAATGTTAAAAAAATAGTTTACAGACTTAACCAATATAAAAAGTTACCTAAGGCTGACTGGCCAGGATGGCTTTGGTGTTTTTTTTTTTTTCAAGAAACATAATTGAAAAATGTGAAACAGTGGAAAACTAATCTATGTACCGTGAAAATTAGTCTACAATTTTAATATGCATGTTAAATAAACTTTTTGCAACGGAAAAACTTGGTATAACAATTTACACGCCGCGTGCTGCTTCTACTTGGACCACGCGCACAATACATAAAAATTCGCAGATAACTCAGCCAAGGTCAATGTTATCTGCAGTAGTATTAAAACTCAAGGTTCTACGAGTACGAATTGACGCGAGAAGCTTTACTTGTTACTGCATTGTTAACGGCTTCGAAGAATTTAGGTAACTCTAACGGTATAAGGTGCCTTCAGGCATTATTACCGGCTTTCCTCTTCTTTCAATGTCCCTTGCACACTTACCGTCGTTTTGTCATCTAGGATCCCAAATATACAAATTCTTTCATTTGTTTGGCTTTAGGTACGAGCTGACGCGAGAATGAATTTTGGCATGTCCAAACGGCTTCAGAGAATTTTGGAAAATATTTCAGTGCGTAGGCGGAACGTAAAGACTTCCGATCGCTTGCCAAACTCTTGCTTGTCCCAATTTTGTATTATTTCATTAGAAAATACTAAAACAAAGTCCCTCGTCGCCAGGGTTGCCAACTGTACTCTAAAATAGAGTACCATGCTCTATATCATATAGATGTACTTTATAATCTATAACACTTACAGAGTACGCTATAATACTCTATTTACTACGTAAACTATAACTTGTCCGTATGTCGATATGAGATAGCTGCACAATTCGTAATGAACTAATGAAATTTAAGAAAATATATATTTCAAAGGTACATATATTCTACCTACCTTGCTACCCTTGTAAAAATGCATCTAAGGTTCTTATAAAAAAATCGTATTTCAAATGGTCATCTAAAACTCCATGAGTCGATATTGGAAACACTCAAATATCAACTGTTCCTAAGGAAAACATTTTAAAGCTTAAAGTCATACAATTAACAAAGAGGCTATCAAATGACGTGCTCGTATTTTAAAAAAAAGCGTTTACATTTGCGTATTTAATGCGAATATTCAGTACTACTACGTAGTAGTGTATCTTGTCACTGTTTGCTATGGAACTGAAGGTTTATTGTATGTATCTTTTGTTGTTTTTGACGACAAAATACATATACACCACATCTTCATGCAAATTATCGTGGCACAATTACACATTGGCCTAGAATTTCCGAACGTTTCAGTGAATACTTCCGTAGCCTCGACAGCGTGGAATTAATCTGTGTTTAATTTTACACAGGTGGAACTGAAATTGGTTATAAATAATCCAACGTTGAGGTCACTTTATATTTGTTTTACGTAAACTAAATCATTTATTTTTACAAATAAGTACATTGTGATACAAGGACGGAAAATTAATAAACGGGTTTTAATCGACAAAAAGACTTGCTTAACTAAGCCGGGTCTGCTGCTCGTATCGGAGCAAAATCTGATTTGTATTCCAGTTTGAAGTTGTTAAAGTCTTAGTGGTGTAAAAAAAAACCAAGTGCAAACTGTAATGCAGATCACATTTTTGGAAATAAGTAATTATTTTTACCCTTTTAGTGCAACTTTTTGAAGCTGGTTGTATTTTTTTGCTAAAACGTTTTTATTTTTACTTTTGAGTGACGATTTCCTTTTTTTTCCCGTACACTAAAAACATCTATGCTCGTAACAAAATTTTATAAAATCATCAACATAAAAAGCACCAGCTCCAAATTAACACCTTTTATTTTTTTGACCAAAAATTTAAGTTTTAAATTCACCACATTAATATGGGATCACCTCGGTGTAGTAAGTATACTCTATTAAATAGAAAAAGAATTTTGCTAATCCGTCTATGTATGACGGAGTTATTCCCGAACAAAAAAAAAAAAAAAACATGCGAATTGAGAACCTCCTTTTTTAAAGTCGGTTAAAAACATTAACTGTCAAAATTACTTCAAACGTAGTAGTCATATTTTCAGTTTTAGAAAAAGAAGATTTAGTAAATAAAACTACCGCCACAGAGTATTTTTGATTACAACAGATCGAACTAACTAATACTACTGCGAACAAAATAAATGATTGTACCCCATCGATATGAAATTGAACCCCGACCACCCTACCTTCGCGGGAGTAAATGTTTAGATGTTTTCCGTCGAGCGTGGAAAGCAAAAAAATATTGTTTTGTGTAGATGTTTTTGTGTAATGTCAAAACACGACCAGGAGACCCTGTTTTAACTAAACAGCATTGTGTCACACGAAGTTATATTACTAGGTACAGACATAAGATACCTAAAACTATATAGTAGAGTAGTGAATGAAAATAAAATATATATATTAACAGCTAGCTTTTGACCGCGGTTACACCCGCTCTAAATCCGGTTTTTGGTGTAGGATTCCAATGGCAATTCTTCAATTATAGAAAAAAAAACGACGCACAATTGACGTTTTTAAGTAGTCTATGTCATGTCAGTATGTCCTTTCCCGGGTCTCAAACTACCTCCATGCCAAATTTCATCTTAATCCTTGTCCCAATCTTAATTTAACTTTGCAGTTGGAAAACTTTTGTTCCCATACATCGACTTGGTCGCTGTTAGTTTACCAACTGCAAATAAGTTTATAATCGCAAAAATGATGTAACTACAAATTTACGGGTTTTAGATTTTTTCTCCTTACTTATGCCATGTAGGCATTGTTTTTTGCCAAATCGCATAATTCTAGGTCAGTGGAAAGCACCCTATGGGTTTTGATTCCTTTCCGAGGGTCTAAATATGCAGCATAAAGGGAGCATAAACGGCCGTTCTTTTTTGCGTTGACTTCAAAGTATTCCAAAGGATTGCAGACCTAAGTATTTGATATTAATTTCAGCTTGAGCCCTCCACGCGTTCCTGAGAAAAAGGGTCTTGACAGACGGACGGACATTACCCTCTCCCTGGTACGGCGCATTAGATACACATACTAAAAAAATCCCTATGCTTTGCTAAATAAATACTTTCAACAAAAAATATTCAGAACAAAGTCTAAACCGACCGACCGAAGATTTCAGATATGCGCTATAATCTTCATTTTACGTAACCCTAAGTTGTGTGTATGACACACTACGTTCGACAGACTTACATCATATTTAGTATGTAACGGAAATGCCATCGTAACCGCCTACGTAATCTAAATAAATAAATCCCTACGATTACATATTTCTGTTATCGGCCCTACTATACCCACCATACATACAACTTACTACTGTTTATGAATGGAGCCCCCACACAACGAGATAAACTATTCCGGTTACGCTTACACACAACTATCTGAACTCGTAACGTTAACATTTAAGTTTAAGTCGGATATTTAAAACCCTTCTTTACTCTTGGGGTGGAACTAAGTCTCCTTGTTCACTTCACTTGTTTTGTGTTTCATTCTACTATTTTCAAGTAGCAACGGTAAAAACTCTATTTGTGTATGGTTTAACTACGGGCTTTTCCATTTCTCGAGTCCGGAGTTAACTTTTCATTTAAAAATTACTGCAGATATTGCGGTAACAATGCTATATACAACTAGTTATGTTTTTGAGTAAAATTGACTATATTCTATACTATAGGTATTTAACTCAAAATTGCAAATTTTAGTGATGTGCACTTAAGCCTAAAATTTGTGACTCTGAGTGTATAGACCGTTTTAATCAGAACAAAAATATTACCATTCTTACTAGGATCTTTAGTACCGGATAAAAAACCAGATAGTTGTGCGGGTGCGGCAATAAGGGTTGCCAACTTTTCTTGGATGAATTAGTATATCTATCTAAATAAAAAGTACAAATTCATAAGAAGAGTATTATATTTTTTTTTATATTGAAATAGATTTTTTTTAAATTCTTGCGTCACATCAATTCTGTCGTCTATGTTGTCAAACATTGTTCCTAAAAATGAGAGAGTTTTTTCGATGATGCCTAAAAATGAGAGAGTTTTTTCGATGATGCCTAAAAATGAGAGAGTTTTTTCGATGATGCCTATAGTTCGCCAGATCTCAACAGCCTCAGCCTCAGCCTTATAGGTAAACTTAAAAAGCAAAATCCTCATCTAATTCATTAGAAAATTAATGTTTTTATCAGTAACGTGTTTTATCAAAGTCGTTTTTTCTGTATTTTGTGTAACATTTTAATAGGTATCTAGGATTTCTAATTTAAACTTTAAAAATAATTTTCTGAAAATTTTTGGTTCATATGCATAATTTCTTCTTGCTAAAAATTTAAAACCGTATAAGTGCATAATGGACGCTATTACGATGCTGTAAACGGTGCAGTAAAGGATGCTTTATGAGCTTTGTTGAAAAAACTTTAACAACACTTTTATTACGATCTGCAATGACTGATCAGGTGGTCCAAATTGAAGGTCAAATTTCAAAGAGAGCTTTTTTGGCTTACGTATGGCCCCATTCACACATTTAAAACCCATGATCATTAAGTTTCAGAAAGAATTCCAATTTGTACTTGCAAAGCGAAACATTTCAAAATAAAGTTTGTGGAACAGGCTATATGCAAATATTTATAGCACTAAAAATAAAATGATGTCTTTAGATCTAATTAACATAATAATTTAAATTAACATTTTTATTTTTCCTCCTTTGAATAAAAAGCGAAATAACTTCGATACGCAGTGGGTAATTCAACTTGCCACGTCGACCCAGTAGCTAGAGGGCACTGAAATCAATTACCAATTACTTGCGTGTTTGGTCAACGACTCTCTGCTCCCCCATAAAACACCCAGGTAGGTCAGGGTTTACGCAAAAGCGGACAAAGAAACCAGTTCCTGACCTCCAGACGAGACAGACAGACTGCCATTTATAAACTGATTCACACACGTTTGTAAAGCGAATTAATTCATTATGCATTGACTTTATACAATACACACTCGTCTTAAACAAGTTTAGTATGAATAGTTTTAGGTTTTTTTAGGTATTCATGTTCATATTAAGCGGAAGTTCATTATTAGGTTTTAAAAGTAGCTAACAGCAACTATAACTGCATTTGAAATAGCGTGGACCGTGGAGCGTGTGATAGGTACGAAGTCGAGAGTTTTTGCTCTGTGCCACAACAAGGCGGGTCAGTTAAACGGATCAGTCTTAAAAAAAAATGCGATAACTTTTACGGATCAGTCTTAAAAAAAAATGCGATAACTTTTAAGATATTTTACAAATGATTTTAAAACAAAAACCTTATTATAGTTTACTTTATTACAAACATTGGAAGAAGTATGCATTTCCTTTTAATTTAAATATATTAAAAGCCAAAAATAAAAAAATAAGACGATTTAATAGTACATTGTTCACCGAGAGGTGTAAGTGAGCAATTACCGATGGGGGTGTAGTTTCTGAAGCGCAGCTGAGGGCCTTAATACACACGAACGGTAATTGTATTTTCACTCGAGTGATAACATAGTTCTTTACACTACAAATTCGAGGATAATAAAATATAATTAATTGAAGTTTTAATTTACTTAACAAATAATAATTCATTTTTATAAACAAAGATGGCGCTGTACCGAAGAATAACAAGCTATGATTATATTTTCTGTTTGTAAATAGTGAGTTATTTTTATTCGAATCGAAACTGGTTCGCTTTTATAATCACAGATGGCACTGTACCAAATAAAAATAAGCTATTAAGTTTTTCGCCAGCTTTCAAATAGAAAGTGGGCAAGAATATAATAAGTCCCAATCGACCTCGGCATGGTCGTAAACTACCTTGCGCGTTGGGTGCTATACGGGCTGAGGGGCCTTCAGAGACTCGCCCAAAAAAGTCCGGTGAAGCAGTAATGGCTGCAATAGCCAACTGCATTGTCAGTTCAGAAAAAAAAAGTAATAATCTATGCAAACACGTACCTTCAACCCTATTTATGATTATGCATGAAGATTCTTTCAGAGCATATATAGTGTAATAGTACATTGTACACCGAGGGGCAAAAGTGACCGATTACTTACGATAGTTTAGTTTGATTGTATCACAAGGGATCAAAATAATATTTTTACGGCGAGGGCCCTATTTTGAATCCGGAGTGGACCAATATGCGAGGGATTCAAAGAAAGGCGCATGAGGTAAAATAATTTTGTGACCTCTATGCGAACAGAAGGAAGTATAACTAATAAATAAGAATAGTACATTTATACATTTCATTATCACCACTTGAGGAAAACGCACTAATTTTTTTTATAAAAGTATCATCATAAATACGAATTGGAGTAACCAATTACAAAGACGGACTATGTTTCTCGCGGTTTTTACTTGTCACATTTTTTTTTGTTATTTGGTCCCCGCCCGGCCAGCCAGTTTTATTATACAGCTAGTTACTTGTTCATACAATGGTTGAAAGTGCAACTTTAATCCCTGTTTAGGAGGAACCAACCAGCTCTTTTTGAATAGATGTGATAAAAAAATATTTCTACATTCGAGGAGGAAGGAATTTTATTCAGCCCGCTGAGCATGTTAGTAATGAAGCTCTGCGAAGACGTTAAAGCAACTGTTCTTTCAGATATCTAGTAAGGTTCTTTGCGAGCAGGTGTTTTGTAAAAAATATTTTTAAAAATTTTGGAGGAAGACTTTAGCGGCTAGAACCCTTGATCCAATGTCTAAATAATATAAAAAAAAACCTAATATTGCTTCTTAAAAATTTTAAGAAAATTATTTTTTAAGTTTAAATTAGAAATCCTAGATACCTATTAAAATGTTAGACAAAATACAGAAAAAACGACTTTGATAAAACACACAAGTCGTTCCGAGAAACATAAAACGCACACAGCTAAAGTAGCTGAGGAATGCCGATAGAAAAAATAGGCATATGTAAGTTATTTTATATATGTTTAATTTAAACGCGCAATTATTGTACAACATTTACATATGCATATATATATTTGCGTATCTCGGAAACGGCTCTAATGAATTGGATGAGGGTTTTGCTTTTTAAGTTTACCTATATTGTAGTGCAATTTTTGACGAAACACGTTTTTTCATAAAAAATGTATTTATGTAAAAAAATCTATGTAAGTACTATTTATCGATGAAATTACCGAGTGGTATAAAAAACTTTTAACCTAATTTTTTGTTAGTTTTAAAGGTTTCCGTTCCGTATCTTATAAGGAAAAGCGAAACCTGTATAGGATCCTTTTTTTTTTTTTTGTATACCATTAAGGTGTCAAACAAGCTTACGGTCCGCCTGATGGTAAGCGGTCACCGTAGCCTATGGACGCTTGCAACACCAGGGGTATCACTTGCGCATTGCCGACCCTTCATAAATCTAATAACTTCTTTTATGAAGAACTCCATACTGTCACAAAGGTTTATAATAATTAAAAAACGTAATTATTCGAAATTTGGTTTGCCAAACTGATAGATCTAATTTTCTATAATTTCTACAAAATTTTTAAAAATCGTAGAAATTGGACTAATTTTCGCTTACCAGGCTTATCACATCCCTACTGTTGGGCCATGGCCTATCCTCCTCAGAGGCCATAGTCCACACGCGGTCCCAGTTATCTTCACATGTTTATTTTGACAGGTAGGTTTCCTTACGATGTTTTTCTTCAGTTCTACTTTGTAAATCACCTAATAGAGTAAGGTTATCTATCTTCTATCATCGATAGTTACAAAGATACAAACATAAAATCACGCCTATTTCCTACAGAGGTGGGGAGAAACCAAAGACTGACACTTACTTCGATCCTGGCACGCTTCTTTTGCTTCATTTTCAATGCTTTAACAGTTAATAGTTACTATACTTTAAGTATTATCAAATTTAAATTCTTGTCTACACTTAAAACCTTAATTTTGACTTGAATAAGATGCATATACGCGTAGTAAGCAAATGACAGCGTCATATTACCTAATACGGCATTAACATAAATCTCCATTTTCCTTATCGTGTATCAAAACATATTCTAAGAAGTGTTGGTAATATTGAGTGGTTGCATACATTTATAAATATTAATAGAACAAATATATATATAAAGGTACCTATGACATTCAATATTTCAAGTATCGTTCCATATTTCATTGATTGTCTATCACACTTTATAAACCGGTAAAGCGAGTACATTGGCCAATTCTTTATGTCCTTCTACAGTAGACTATCGCCAGGCGGATACAATCTTATCGCAATCGAGATAAAAAAACTGGCTAAGAGCGAGTAGAATTCTCGCATATAGGGGTGCATCAAGCAGTACTGTAACAATCAATGTAAAAGAAAATAGACGACATATTGAATGGCAATTTTGAAAAACTAATAAATGATTCGAATCTAGCTCACTTAAAAATTTAACAAAAATCGGATTCCAAAAGAATACAAAGACTTTTTCAAAAAAAGGACGAAATAAAAGAAATGTATAACAGAGAATCAAATTTTATTTCATAACTACTGGTACCTAATTGTTGTATACCTCTTATACAACAATTAAGAATATGAGGCACATTACTGCTGAATTTACAACATTTGACGTTTAGTATTAAAATAAAAATAAAACAATATTTCTAAAAAATGGCGACTTTGACCTTGATACCTTAAAATGATTTTTTGGACAAAAACCCTACTCATAAATTTATTTTGACTAACATTTAAATGCGATTGCCTTTTTGTTTGTTTGTTTGTTAACGTTACAAAAGTTAGCCAATATACCAAATTTTTAGCACAGGGATTGTTGAAGAAATAGGGAAGGACATAGGACGTTTTATCCTAATCAAGAGTTCTCACGGTAATACATTTTTCCGCGCATTATTACATTGATAACGCGAGGCACGGATGCTTTACGGTGCTTAGCGGCAATAGGGTGATCTTATTTTTGGCACATAGATAGCTGAAAGAACACACACACACACATATACTTTTTATTCTGATCGAGAGTTCCTACGGGAATGATTTTTCGACGGGCGACTATTCCTTTACATTCCTACAGAGTAACGCGATGACCTAATTTTTGACAGAACCATAGCTATAGCAATGGAAAATGACACAGTATACTTTCCTATTCCGATCAAGAGTTCCCGTGGAAATATAATTTTCCGCAGGTATATCACTTTCAGGGCTCTATTCCTTAACGTAATAATTTTTGCAAACAAGTAACGTGATTTTTGGTAGAGTGTTAGATGTAGGGACAGGAAATGTCATAGATCAATTCTTATTCCAGTGATAACCAAATTCCGAGTAGGCCAATCAGTGGATAGAATTTTATATACGTGCAGGGTTTTTTCGATGATATCTCACTTAAAAATATTTTTATAGCTCTACGTCCCAACCAGTGCATCGGTTGTATAATTGTATTTTAAACTTTTGCGAATAACAGGTCTCCGACTTATTTGGTTAATTAAATCGAAACTACGAGCGTATGACATACTAAGAACTTAGTAACTTACTACTAACTTATAACATACTCAGAACTTGATTACTTAAGACTGCGGGATAGGCTAGACAGCGTAAATACGCCGTTTTTGTGCAAATTATGTGGCTGAACTATGGCACCTAAAGGATTGAAAAAAATATATATTATAAAACTTGCTTTTGTCTAGTGCATTACTTAAATGAGTGATTTTCATTTATTGAATTAAATGCAATAAAAAATCTAGAAGTAACCATTGTTTCAACACTTGGGAAAATATTTAAAGCGTGTATTGTATTTTATTGTAATTAAAGTTGATTAAATAATTAGAATAGCTTGTTATCTAGTGCATTGACTGTAAGCTATAGGCAAAAACTAAAAAAAAGTGACTACAAAACGGTAAAAACTTTAAATCCCATACTTAAAAAATTAAGTTTCCAGGCGTCTTTATGGAATAATTTACTTTAAGAGAGGTAGGGCACTGCAAGTATTCGCTCGAATAAGCTGCCCGAACAAATAAAGCGGGGCATAGCGAGTACTTGCTCGAATGAGCGGCCCGAACTGGGGAAGTACCTCCACCTTACAGAAAACCGCGGCCACAATAACACTAACATTGAGTAGTGTTGTGTTCCTGGCGGTGAGTAAGGTTGCCAGAGCTCTCTCTTTGAGGATTCGCTGCGCGGACAGCGGAGGACCGACGGTGCTTGTTGCTGTCATTGCTCGGCGTAGACGCGGCGTGCTGGTTCGGCGGTCAGGGAGACCTGATGAAACGGCTGACCGCTGGCCGCCCGCAGGTTGAACGGGTTCCCGAACCCAGGGATCACTTAATCTCCGCCCTGGGAGGCTGATCCGCCAACCTGTGTAAAGTCTCTGAAGTAGTAGTCGTGCCGGAGAAGGAGACCGGAGTGGACCCGGCTACTACAACAGAGGGGGATCAGGGGCCCTTCCGCCCGCCGTGCCAGCAACCGCATCATCTGTGTTGAGCTTCGGCAGTCTTAGTACAGCAACTTTTTGTCTTCTAAGCTGTCTGTGCAGTGAATCCTCATCCGTAGTCTAAGTTACTTCAAACAAAATGGCCAGGAACAGAAAAAAGAAAAGAGTTTTGACAGCGGTTACTCCATCCACATATAATGTAGATTTTTGCAACATAAGGGGTATTCACGCAAATCTTAACGCAGTCCATCACCATCTCGAGACTGCGCAGCCAACCATTCTTTTTCTAACGGAGACGCAGATATCCTGCCCGGCCGACACATCATACCTTCGTTATCCCGGCTACAAACTCGAGCACAATTTTTTGAGTCGTGCCGGTGTATGTATGTTCGTCCGGGAGGATATCTGCTGTCGCCGACTTCATAGCCTTGAAGACAGGGACCTGTCGATATTGTGGGTGCGCGTAGATCATGGGGGCCACACTCGTATCTATGCGTGCCTATACAGGTCTCATAGCGGTGACACGGACGTAACTCGTCTCTTCACGCACCTGAGTTTGACGACTGACAAAGTTCTAGAGCAATATCCTACAGCAGAAGTAGTTATTTTGGGAGACTTTAACGCCCACCATCGTGAGTGGCTCAGTTCTCGAACCAATAACTATGCAGGGATATCTGCTCATGAATTTGCTCTGACCTATGGATTCTCTCAGCTGGTACTTTCTCCAACGAGAATACCAGATATAGAGGACCATACAAGCTCCTTACTGGACCTTCTGCTGACTACACGTCCGGATGGATACTCCGTCTCAGTGGATGCGCCTCTTGGCTCCTCGGACCACTGTCTCATCCGGACTCGATTGTCATGCACACAACCCGATCCTTCTGGGCCAACTAATTGGCGTCGTGTGTGGCATTATAAGTCGGCAGACTGGGATGGATTGCGAGAATTTTATGCATCGTACCCGTGGAGGCAGATCTGCTATAGCTCAGAAGATCCTGACGTCTTCGCAGCCGCAGTCACTGAGACAATCCTCGCTGGTATGGAATGTTTCATTCCTAACCTGCGAGTAGCTGCCGGCGTCAAAAAACGACCGTGGTTTAATAGGCCTTGCAGAGAAGCTAAAATTCTTAAGCAAACTGCGTATGAGGCTTGGACCACGGCTCGTAATAATAAGGATCCGAATATTTCTGAGTTAAAACGCAAATTAAATGCTGCCTCGAGGTTCAGTAAGAAAGCAACTGCCAGAGCAAAATTCCAATTCATCGGCAAAATAGGTGGGCGACTTGCGAGCTATCCTTCTGGGAGTCGTGCTTTCTGGTCGCTTGCTAAAGCTGCCGAGGGGAACTTCTGCCAGTCGTCATTACCACCACTGCGAAAGACCGATGGTGACTTGGCCCACAGTGCAAAAGAGAAAGCCGATCTATTGGGCAGTCTCTTTGCCTCTAACTCGAATGTGAACGACGAAGGCGCTGTACCACCTACTTTACCGTGGTGCGGTAAGACCATGCCGGAAATCACTATAACACAGCGCGAGGTCCGGCGGGCGTTGCTTTCCCTAGACGTTCATAAGTCGAGTGGGCCAGACGGCATACCAGCAGTGGTGCTTAAGCAGTGTGCTCCTGAGTTATGTCCTGTACTCACGCGCCTCTTCACGCTTTCCTACCACACTAGGCAATTTCCGTCTTCATGGAAGACTGCAAATGTGCACCCGGTGCCCAAAAAGGGCGATAGATCAGATCCATCGAATTACAGGCCTATCGCTATAACCTCTCTCCTCTCCAAGGTGATGGAGCGTGTGATCAACACACAGCTTTTGAGATACCTAGAAAAACACGACCTGATCAGTGACCGTCAATATGGCTTCCGCCACGGTCGCTCAACTGGTGACCTTCTAGTGTATCTCACACACCGATGGGCACTAGCCATTGAGAGTCAGGGGGAGGCATTGGCATGTAGCCTAGACATAGCGAAGGCGTTCGATCGGGTCTGGCACCGGGGTCTTCTATCGAAGTTGCCTTCTTACGGAGTGCCCGAGGGTTTGTGCAAATGGGTGGCTAGCTTTTTGTCCGGCAGAAGCATACGAGCCGTAGTTGACGGTAGTTGCTCTGATAGCATGGACATTAATGCTGGTGTCCCGCAAGGCTCTGTGCTGTCTCCTACGCTGTTTCTACTGCACATCAATGATATGTTGGACATCAACAACATACATTGCTATGCAGATGACAGTACTGGAGACGCTTATTACACGGGCCGTGCAAGCATCCCACGTTCCGTTGTGGAGGAAAAGCGTGAAGAACTTGTGTCTCAAATCGAGATCGGTCTGTCCAAGGTCTCTGACTGGGGGCGGGAAAACTTGGTCCGATTCAACCCTTCAAAGACACAAGTCTGCGCGTTCACCGCTAAGAAAACCCCATTCACTGTAGTCCCACAATTCCAGAACACTCCCCTCTCCATCTCCAAGAGCATTGGGATCCTTGGCGTTGACTCCAGCGATGTTCAGTTCCGAGATCATTTGCTAGGCAAGGTAAAGCTGGCGTCCAAAAAACTTGGTGTACTCAACAGAGCGAAGCAGTACTTCACGTCGGGGCAAAGGTTGCTACTTTACAAGTCGCAAGTCCGGCCCCATATGGAGTACTGCTGCCATCTCTGGGCGGGTGCACCCGGATACCAGCTTGGCCCTTTTGACTCGGTTCAACGACGGGCTGTGAGAATTGTCGACGATCCCAAACTCACTTGCGGTATCGAACCCTTAAGTCTGAGGAGAGACTTTGCCTCCCTGTGTGTGTTCTACCGCTTGTACAATGGATTGTGTTCTGAGGAATTGTTCGAAATGATGCCCACGGCTACTTTCTACCATCGCACCGCTCGCCATCGACAGGGAATTCATTCTCACACTTTGGAACCAAAATGGTCGCGAACAGTGCGGTTTCAGAGAAACTTCCTCCCGCGAACCCTTGGGTTGTGGAATGAGCTCCCTGCCAAGGTTTTCTCTAAGGACTACAGTATGGGGTTCTTCAAAAAAGAAGTTATTAGATTTCTGAAGGGTCGGCAACGCGCGAGTGATGCCCCTGGTGTTGCAAGCGTCCATAGGCTACGGTGACCGCACACCATCAGGCGGACCGTAGGCTTGTTTGCCACCTTAGTGGTATAAAAAAAAAAAAAAAAAAAAAAAACTTAGGAAGTACATAACAAATATGTCTAATAGTAAATGTATATGACATTGTGTAATGATTTTTAGTACATTTGCATACACAACGTTAGTATTACAGAAATTAGCTTTCTGGCATATATCGCTCTCTTAAGACTTACTTATAACAGACTCAAAACTTAGAAACTTACTTAATACTAATAACAAACTGAGAACGAAGTAACTTACTACTAACTTATAACAAACTCAGAACTTGGTTACTTAATACTTACTTATAACAGACACAGAACTTAGTAACTAACTTATAACTTTTAACAGACTCAGAACTTAGTAACTTAATCCTAACTTATAACAAATACAGAACTTAGTAACTTACTAATAACTTATAAAAAGCTCAGAACTTAGTAACTTACTAATAACTTATAGCAGACTCAGAATTTGGTAACTTACTACTAACTTATAACAAACTCAGAACTTGGTTACTTAATACTTACTTATAACAGACTCAGAACTTGGTTACTTAATACTTACTTATAACAGACACATTAGTGTCCTATTTATTTTTTAACGGGTGTCACAAAACCTATGAAATTAAATTTTTTAACAAAACACATATTGCAGTTTATCTCCGTGACCATATCCAAAGTTGAAAATAAAATACTCTCAAAATTCAATATGTTTTTTGTTAAAAGATTAAATTTCAAGTAGGGTTTGGGACACTCATTATTTTACTCTATTTATTATGTCAATAAATTCCTAAATAAATATCTTGGTTCTTACTTGCTTGCTAAGTAAAATTCCTTAAGTAAGGAATTTATGTAACATAAGTGGGTTTTGAATAAAGGCGGTTGTATTCTATTACAATCGACTGATTTGCACATTACGAAATTATAGATAAACATAATAATAATATTCATTGTCTATAGAACTAATATTACGCAAACGTGTTTTGCACGTAAAGTATGGAGAGAACAAATTCAAATCAATTTCGTTAAGTATGTAGACAGTTAAGGTGAAACCGATTTAGATTTTTGCCATAAAAAATATCTGTTCCTTTAAACATTTACCTACTCAAAATGCGTTATTATTATAGGTAGGTATGTTGCTGATAACCATAAGCGCAAAAAAAATATCTGTTCCTTTAAACATTTACCTACTCAAAATGCGTTATTATTATAGGTAGGTAGGTATGTTGCTGATAACCATAAGCGCAAAAAGCACATACAATACACATACATTACATACAATAACAATGGCGTAAAATGCCAGTAAATTATTAAATAACCAGAGTTTGTAATTAAATTCAAAGATTCAATTAATTTAACTCTATGTGGAGTATCTTCCACTCGTAGTTAGTGTAACGCAGTTTGTATGAAATAATTTGCTTCAAATTCACCTTAATTGGATAATCTATAATATAAGTACATATAGAATAATATGTCATGTTGTTTCAATTTAGAGCTTCCACTATAATCTTTATAAGTTTAAAGACTGTATGTATCTATTATCACTGTTTTTACGATAGGTATAAATATATATATATCTATATAGGTATAGATAGTTAATCAAAAACAACAAAAACTTGTTATTTATAAGATCCCTTTTACTTTTTGTTTTTTTTTTATTATTATTTATGAGGCAACCCGCCATAATAACACATATTCTGTAAAAATGTATGGCTTGAGAACCCTTTTGAAAGTTCGGACAGACAGAAAAACATACAGCGTAGGCATAGTAATACAGGGTTCATTAGCACGCTTTGGGAACCCTAAAAAACAGGTTTTTTCCCTACCTATCCAAAATATTCATTAACTTCCAAAAGTATCATTGTGCATATCAACATTTACAATTTCTAAATGATATAACAACTTCATAAATAAACTAAATAACTTCCTACACGAGTCTAATCTTGCGGAAACATAAGCTACGGAGTACGTAAAATCTTTATCACACACCGACAACTAAAAACGCGTCATGTTATACCAGGAAAACGGAAAGCGTCAAGATATTGCAGGGGTTCAGTTTATCAAAGGAATATCCGGTGCACCAACAGACGAAACCGAATCTACAAAGTTATTTCCAGCACAAAATTCCAATTCTTGACGGCACAGGGAAATTAAACGAGTGGTCGGTTGTCCATGGAAACGCTTCCATAACTCAGGGTGTTCGCTGTTTGTTGAGTTGATTACAAAGATTCCTTGTTTGTAATACGATCCCATTAAGATGGGCCGCAATTTTCGAGAAGCTCCATCAAGCATGCGATTAAAACGAGAGCTTTCATCTAATGGGACGGTAAAGCAGTTTTGCAAGAGCAATTTGGGGAGTTAAAAGTCAATTTAATAAGTTTACGGCAGCGAAAATGAACCTTTATTTTGTACACGGCGTATTATAAAGTACTTACGTACTACTTTCAATTATAAACATTTTATTTTTAAGCAACTGTTTTATTTATATTTCCTGCATTAATAATTCCATGAACATGGTATTTGTAAACTATTGTTAGCGTACTCACCTTTATTAAAAAAAAAAAAACGAGTTGCACTCCGGGATTGCCGGCAGAAGTGAAAACCTTTACACACGATTCGCGCTTAACACTCAAATATGTTACAAGACATGTCTTTGACATTGTCAAGAAATAATAATGTTTGTTTTTTTTGAAGTAGTATATTTGACATCGCAATCTGTCATAGAATTAAAATTCCATATCCAACCTCCCTGTACTACTCATAATCGCGATTACTAAAAATAAAAATTATAATAGGCGTGGCATTACGGTTTCCGTCTTACGCATTCCACGATAAGGACACGTGACCTGACGCGAGTTTATCATTTTTTACCCATACTAAAAAAAGTGCACAACGCCGCTAAAGAAGTTTTCACTTCAAAAATCTGTCCTCGAAAACTGCTTTATATCTGACATACATCTGACTGACTGTATCAATGACATATCAACGCACAGCTCAAACCGCTGTGTCTAGAAACTTGAAACTAGTCATGTTCTTTCTTTAGGTGACGCCAAATTAAACTGAAAATTTTAAAAAATTGAATGGCCTAAGATTTTTTTGTGAAATATTGTTGATGGTATTTATATTTTTTTATGATGTGCACTAGTTATAATAATAATGGCCTTTATTTCCCTTAAATATACAAAAAACAAGAGCATTATTTTTATTTTATTTTTACAAATAGGTAGGCAATATGAAAATTCTTAAAAAAATCTACCTAATAATTTTACTGACAATAAATACATAAAATTTGTGTACTAAAAAAATTGTAAATATTAATAAAAAGATATTAATTTATTTCTTTTTTTTACCTATTTTCTGTTTTATTCGCAATTTTGTGGGATCGTCCATAGCTGGACGTAGGCCTCCTCCATCTCGTGCCACTTCTCTCTATCTGCGGCTAGGCGGGTCCAGAGTTTACCGGCTACTGCTACAATGTCATCGCGCCATCGTCGAAGGGGTCGACCCCGCTCGCGCTTTCCTTCGGGGTACCAGTGAATAGTTTTGTGACTCCATATGCTATCTTAGAGTCTAGCCAGATCTCCAGCCCATTTCCATTTAAGTTTCGCTAGTGCATCTGTTATTTTAGTTCGGCGTCTAATTTCACAGCTTTTGACATGGTCCCTTAAATTTATGCCTAGTAGCACTACTTATGTTTTTAACTTAATGTTTTTTTTTAAAAGAGTAACGATTATATCAAGTTTCTTGCCGGATTCTTCACGGTAGAAATCAACACTGTGAACCGGATTTCAAAAAATAGTATTTCATAACTTTGATGATCAAAAGTGTTTGTTAAAAATCACTTTGTCACTTATGCTAAATAGATCAAAAATGCGTCCGTATTTTAATTATGTAAAGATAACCTTATCAAAATTATTACATTTTACATTTTTTTTATTGCTACATGATGTCTAAATTAAACTAAAAGTTACCAACGAACCATTTCCTAAACAAGCATTGAGGGATTGTTAATTTTCCCATGAGCTATCTTGGCCACTATGCAGGATATCCCCAAGCTACGTTCGAGAAGTTTTAAAATCCAAATCGATAAATAATTAATCTACCTAATGTAATTTTTAATTAGTAAACGAACGGTATAATAACATGTAATTACACGGTAATGAGGAGTACTTTATCAGCTGCTCACTACGCAGACAACCTTCCCCCCTATCGGCCATAATATGACGCTCAAACTCTTATGTAACGTTGCGATCGTATCGGGTACTTTAACCGAAATTTTATACGCAAATACACAGCCGGATTCCGTGTACAAATATTACCTATATATTACATTGTTTATTTTAAAAACTTAGAAACATACTTGTATTCTATATTCTTTACTTATATTTTGTTTCCAATGTTTTACCAACTAAATTAAGATGATAACATGAAATTCAACTTATTGTGTGTAACTGAGCAGTCTTTCTACCAACTCACTGCTCGCCATAGCTAGGAAATTCAATCTTTAACACTTTAGCTCTTTGCGGTTTTAGAGAAATTTCCACTAGTGGACGCTTAAGTGCTGGAATGAGCGCCCATCAAGGTTTTCCCTATGGACTAAAGTATGAGGTTCTTCAAGAAAGGAGTTATTAGATTTTAAAAGTGTCCGCAACACGCGAGTAGTGCCCCTAGTGTTACAAGAGTCCAGAAAGGTTACAGTGACTGGTTTAAATAAAGCGGATTGTATGTTCTCTAGAATGAAAATTATTACGGAAATCTGAAAATATTCTGAAATCTGAAAAAAATATTTTAATAATTTTCGTTAAAAGCATTTATAAAACAGCATATTAATTTTTTTTTAAGATTTCCAGAACACACGGTTTAAAGCTCTGAAAGCTTTGCAATATATAAACTTCGACGGAAAGATAAAAGCACAAACGCGTGTCTGAAGACATATCCAACGACATGCCGCACTTTGTATGCGGAAGTAACCCTTAAATTTATTTATTTTCTCAATTTCGTTACAAAACTGTACCTACGCCAGTTCTGACAAAACACCTTTCTAAAAATTTTCATCAGAATCGATGCAAGAAAACACAGCGACATACAGATAGGGACATGACGTACCTAAAATTGTAATAATAACTAAAATTTTAACTAAAAGATAGTTTCATTCCGTAACGGCAGTAACTGTAATAGGTAACTTGTAGTTAATTTGACTTTAAATAGGTGATATTCTATTTTGAGAAAAAAAGCATTTAATTTTATATAGTAAGGATTCCGTTTTGCCATGCCCACAGAACCTAGCATCTGTATGATCTAGAATTCTAAATCGGGCATGTAGCAAATTTTTGATAGGATAAATTGGAAGAGTACCCTACTGTTACCAAGTTTCAACAAAGATAACCAATCTTTCTGCTAAATGTTTTTATAACAATGTTTATAATTATTATTTTCTCGATAAATTATTGCCTTCAAATTATTTCCTGAAGTAATTTGCAACTTTATGCTTTATTTCATCATACATTCAATTATTACTGAACTTGTTAAACATCTACATGCATTATGAAACTTAACGACTCTGTCTTACTGTCCGTTAATGTCCTTTTCAGGCAAGAATCACTTATCCGATTTACATGTTTTTTTAATCTATAGCTATGTTATTGGGCCAGGTAATAGGATGTATTTTGTAACATAAAGTAACCAACCAAACCAACAAACTAGTAAACGAAGCCGAAAAAACACTTAAGAGGGCGATATAGACCAGAAAGTTAATGTATGAAATTCAAAACTTTTTTATTCAAATAGAATTTTAAACAGCACTTTTGAATCTTCAGTTAAATTATTAATTTCAAAAGATTACCAAAAATATACCACCGGTTCGGAATGATTTACTACAGAGAAGAACCGGCTAGAAACTCAGCAGTTGATCTGTTTTATTTTTTTAACTTCATATTAAAATAGAATATATCCTTACACTAAGTAATTACATATAATGTTTTAATTCAAAAAATATTACAATACCAATACAAATCAATTAAGTTTAAATTTTTCGACGCATTATTATCATTTATGTATTCATCAACTTTGTAATAGCTTTTTTTTATTAAACTATCTTTGACATATATTTTAAATTTATTTGGAGGTAAATTAATCACTTGTACTGTAGGTAGCTATATATACCTTCTGAAGACGACATTTTGGAACTACCAATTTATCCTTATTCTTTGTATTAACACTGTATAGGTCACTATGCTTAGCAAATAAGTGACCTACACAGTGTTGTATGTAATAACTAACGACGTGCATGTAAACGTATGAGCACAAAAAATAATTAAACTGTCATATTTACCATCTTACTTACAGCTTATAATCAGGACCGTAAGCTTGTTTGCCACCTTAGTGGTATACAAAAAAAAATTACATTGAGTTATATTTTTTATATACTTCTTAAATAATTTATATCACCTTGAAACTTTTTTTTTTTACCAAATGCAACACACGCTTTAAAAATTTGCACAAGTGTTAAAACAATGGTAACTTTCAATTTTTTTTGGCATTAAATAAAATAAATAAACTTCACTCAGTAAGGTCATCAGACAAAAGCAAGTTTTATAGCACATGTTTTTTTTTTCAATTCTTTAGACACTATACTATAGCCACAAAATCGGCACACAAATGGCGTATTTCCACGATTTAGCCTATATCCTAGCCTAAAATGGCTAACGCTGCGTAACATACGAGTAGAGATGACGTAGGACTCCCATGCCGATAAAATTAGCGCAGGCGGAGCCGCGTGCAAAAGCTAATACAGATATAAATCATCTGATTGTAACTACGCACAGTTTATCTTTATGCAAATACCAATACTACTTATTTTTTTGTACATACATATGATAAAATAACAGGAGAAAACATTCAATACTTAAGACAAACACAAATATGTTTACCATATAAATGTTTATACGGTGCGGGGAAAGAACCCGTGCCCTTTGCACAGCAGGCAGCCTCTCTACTAATTCAACTACGTGGCAGTCAATATTACAAATATGCAGGTACCATATATGTGCCCTTTTTTCTAAAACTATGAAACTAATACAAATAAAAGAAGGTAAAAGTAAAGATTTACCCGGCTGCAAGAAGGTTTTGTTTTAGCGCGTACCTTTATTCCCTAGTACGTGGAGCGTCGATTATCGGAACGTCGATCAACCGATCGACCGCTTAACCGAACTACTACTACGTCTGCCCGTATTTAAGTCAAGACATGGCATTCATGAGCTTCAAATACAAGAGGAAAAACTAGCTGCTGGTTTATCTAAAATCAAACTGAGAGACATACTAAGGAAAGAAGATTACGCTCTCGAAAAAGTTTACAATGCAGACGAAGTTGGGCTCAATTTAAAAGCTTTGTCACAAAATCTTGGCTCACGTCGTGAATTGCCAGTGCCTGGCCCTCAAATGAAGCTGCTGAAGCGTTTACTTGCTTAGATATTGCCTTGCGTTAGTTTGAAACACAAGCTGAAAGCGACCAGTATAAAAAGTCTGCCCTTAAAAAAGTGTGTGACCTAGCCTCCAGCTTGCAAAGCCATGGGCGTAGCCAGCTTTTGGATTAGGGGGGGACAGACTTGGCTAGGGGGGGGGGCAGACCTGATAGAGAATGTCATTTTTATATAGTAAACACGTTCATTTTGAGCCAATTCCTTCAGGTTATGTGCAGCTGCCTCCACCTGCCTGTAACTCGCTACGCCCATGTGCAAAGCTGGTGGGTTTGCCTCCATCGACGAAGATTGAGGATTTTTTAACCGTTAATTTTACCTAGTAGTACCTGTTTTATTACAAGATTGTCTGCACTTTTTTTCTTTAATTCCTATTTGTCATTAATGAAATTTATAAATATGTAAATAGAAATAGTTCGGTTGTCCGAAAAAAACCGGTTTTCCGAACACCCATGTCCCCCAATTGGTGCTCCACCAGATAATCGACGCTCCACCGTATCATACAAATAGCTAAGTAAAATCAATTTTGATCATTGTGGTATCGTTGGAATTGTCGTGATATTTCAAGTGCCATAGAATAGATAGTATTTAAAACTGGCCAAGTGCAAGTCGGACTCGCGTACGAAGGGTTCCGTACCATTTATCTATAAAAACAGCAAAAAAATCACGAGTATAATACAAATTGTATGAGAGTCCCCCTTAAATATTTGTTTTAATTTCATTATTTATATTTTAGGTGAATATATTCTGTGAATATTTCAAGCGTCTACCATTGCCATTATCGATATCTAGAAAAAAAGAGAAAAATAATCATGTTTGTTGTATGGGAGCCCCTTAAATATTCATTTTATTCTATTTTTTAGTATTTCTAGTTATATCGGCAACAGCAATACATCATCTGTGAAAATTTCAACTGTCTAACTATCACGGTTCATGCGATACAGCCTAGTGACAGACGGACAGACGGACGGATAGCAAAGTCTTAGTAATAGGGTCCCATTTTGTACGGAATACTAAAAATTAACTAGGCAGCCATAAAACGACATTTCCAGAAATAGAATATTTTTGCATTGATTACACTAGTTTACAAAATTTAACTTTTTGTCTGTTGCCGCGAATTTTGTGGTTGATAATGTTCACTTATGACTTGTTTTCGTCAAATCTACCCTCAAAATTTTTTGAGCAGCTCGAGTTACTTTGTTTTTGATGATATTAAGCGATAACAGGCATATTTTACTGTGTTAAGATTAGTATCCAAAGTTTTTGCGTCATGAGTAGTTCAAGGAGACGTTGTTTAAACAATCCAGATCATTTTTGTTATATATGCGGGGAATATATGTTTAACGATTGTAGAAAAGTTATATCAGAGTTGGTGAAAAATACCTATTTTGAGTATTTTGGAATGCTCTTGGATAAAAATGAGAAGTCTTGGGCTCCCAATTGTGTTTGTAAATCGTGTGTGGAATATTTAAGATTGTGGAAAAATGGTAAAAGAAGTGCCTTTAAATTTGGAACACCGACTATTTGGCGAGAACCACGAAATCATCTCGAAGACTGTTATTTTTGTAGCGTAAACGTAAACGGTTTAAATACTACAAATCGAGCTAAATGGCAGTACCCAAGTACTAGTTGTTTTCAGCGTCCAGTGCAGCGTTCAACTGACTCTTCAGTGCCTAAAAATATATCTGAACCCATGGAACAAGACATCGAAGGACCAAGCTCATCACAAAATGATGCTGATTTTGAAGGTATGTCAAATGAGCCAAAATGCTTTTCCCAAAATGAGTTACACTAAGTTTCCCTGTTTCATATGTCTTTGGGACAGTAGAGCTAAACAAGAGCATTGGATAAGAAGAAACTGGCCCTTGAGAGAAAGTATGAAGCCTGGAAAGCAAAATATAGTCCAGAATTCATTAGTAGCTCGTGACAAAATTATCCTTCCACCATTACATATAAAACTGGGCATCATGAAACAGTTTGTTAAATCACTAGATAAAGACGGGAACTGCTTTTCTTACATTTGCCAAAAATTTCCTCAGCTCACTATGGAAAAAATAAAAGCCGGTATTTTTGACGGCCCCCAAATTAGACAACTTACGAAAGATACTCAATTTAGAAATTCTATGACTGAGTTACAACTAAAGGCTTGGACAGCTTTCGTCTCTGTGATGCAGAATTTTCTCGGAAATAAAAAATCTGAAAATTATATTGAACTTGTAGAAGACCTTCTGCTACAGTTAAAAAATATGGGGTGCAATATGAGCATAAAACTCCATTTCCTCCATAGTCACCTGGACAGGTTTCCGGAAAATTTAGGAGATATGAGCGAAGAGCAGGGAGAGCGTATGCATCAGGACTTACGTGTCATGGAAGAGCGCTATCAGGGTTTCTGGGATACAAATATGATGTCTGACTATTGTTGGTCGCTAATACGTCATTTTCCAAAGTCTACACATCAGAGAAGAGCTTTAAAACGAAGTTTTTTAGAACTCAATGATTAATTATTTTTTTTAATAAAGTTTTTCTTAGTAAATACATGTTTTTTTCTGTTTTATACCTACATAGCTGAAACTCAGAAACTAGAGCTGATAAAAATCTTTTACTTATATTTTTGAAAATAGCATATCATATGTAGTCAGCAACAGCTAAAATTTCTTTGGCAACAGATGTACTGCAAAATAGGGTTATAATGGAATAAATATTAAAATTAACGTCTTTTGCTTGCATTTTATACAACGTGTAACAAAAGGGTCGAATAAAAATGCAGGAGAATAGACCTTTCATACTAAGTTCGATCAGCAGACCGGCACTTTGTATGAGACTTCAAAAATTTTTTTTCGAGATTTCGACCCAAATTTCTTGGGAAAAGTTGTTCAGTATAAGGAGCAGAATTATCGCTTGCATTATTATTCGACTTATTTGTCACAGTTGGTATAAGGCAAGCACTCATAGAATTACTTGGTAGGTGTAAGAAAATAAAATTCAAATGCGTTATTTACATCATAATATACGCATCACTTTACTTACGTTTCAGCAAAAACAAATGCGCAATGCACGTCCTCGCATTCGGGTCACTGAACTCTGTGATTGAGTAATTCTCGTAACGCCTGTTTATTTGTTATTCACAGTGTGCGACGAAAGTAAGGAGAAACTGTACCGAAATTGATGCTGCTTTGCCATTTTATATGAAGTAAAATATAAGTAACTCCATTTAAGGGTTATAATGTTTCAATTAAAACATATTGTGCTAAACATGTAAGTAGATTTAAGACCTATAGATGGGTTATAATGTTACAATTGCAACATATTTTGTTTAACATAGTACTGTTTAGACCTAGGTTAGATACAGTCCTTTTAGGCTTCACTTTTCGAATACAATCTGGATTTGGCTTACTAAGGCTTATTTAAAAGCAAACTTATAGTTAGATTAATTCGGTTGTCGATTAGTTTGTGGAATGTTTTATAATAACAAATTTTCCTTATATATTACACATCAAAAATTACTTAAACTAAATAAATAAACTATATCTACCACACAACTTACAAACAAGGTAAATTTTAGTAGGTACTAGAATTGAGTTGGCGGTACTTACTAATGTTATTAGTACTCAATGGTTAAAGTTAAATAGTTAGTGGGTATTTTATATACCTATTAGAATAATATTGTATCACTTTTGATGTGTATGTTTGCAACTGTTTGTCAAATTGACATATACCTATATAATGGACTTCATTAAATTGAGTTTTTTTTCTATAAATCCCATCAAACAACCTACCTTATTTAAAACATATTATAAAACTCAACGTCTCCGTCTGTCCGTTTATGTTCTTCTCACGCGTGAACCACACAAAATAAATAGCAATTACATTGAAGGTTTCGAAATATTCTTCATTCATAGAATGAATGTTATTTTTTCAGTCACTTTTTAGGGTTCCGTACCCAAAGGGTAAAAGACAGGACCCTATGACTATGACCGTCCGTCTGTCACCAGGCTGTATCTCATGAACCGTGATAGTTAGACAGTTGAAATTTTCACAATGGATGTATTTCTGTTACCGCTATAACAACAAATACTAAAAAACAGAATAATATAGATATATTAAGGGGGCTCCTATACAACAACCGTGATTTTTGCTCGATATTGATAACGGCAACAGGTAGACGCATGAAATATTCACATTTAAGATAAAGAATTAAATTAAAATAACATAAATATTTAAGGGGTGCTCCCATACAACAAACGTGATTTTTTGCCATTTTTATAGATAATGGTACGGAACCCTTTTTGCGCGAGTCCGACTCGCACTTGGCCGATTTTTTTTTCATTTAATTCAGTGATATAATGTGTTTCATATGATTTTGTCTATGCGATTCGATGCTTTACAATGACTTGTATCCCAATAGACTTACGTTTCGTAACAATGTACTAAGTATGCAAAAATTACAGATTCAATTTAAATATATTAAAAACGTGTATTGTAAGCAAAGCCGTGCACTCGCATATTTCTTTTTAAATAGCTATTTTATCTGTCCAGCTTATAATACTCGTAGGATATATTTCATTACATGACGTGCGAAATACGAAGTTACGATAATGGAGAATTAAGCTGGTAAAAAAGATGCTTTTGAGGCGCATTAATGGCTTATGCTGAGGAAACCATAAGAGATATATAAAAATGCACTTGCTACATAGAGCTTTAGTAAGATTTCCACGCCGATAGCCGAATTTAGCGCGGGTGGAACAAAATATGAATAAAATTGTAGCTGTTTTTTCTGCATGTATAACCGTTCAATGAGTAGGGCAAATATGTATATCATCGGCTATTGACTAAAAACGCAAGACAATGATAAATTTATCTTAAAATTTTGTAGTCAGTCATCATAGGTATAAATATACTAACTATGGGAACCACAACAACTGTACTCATTCCTTATCTCGGTTATGCACATCGCTTACTAATAAATAAATCATTTGTATTAAAAACATACATCCATATATTACAGGAAATAAAGTTTACTTTTGTACAAAATTCTAGTTAAAGAGCTGCAAATAGTATAATGGTTCCCACATGAAAGCATACCTAGTTTAAGTTTCACAATGCATTTTAGTTTTCATGAAAGCGACAAATGATTGGCTATTCGTCAAGCGGAATGCGACGCGACGTGCCGTTACACGATAATCATTTGGAAATTATCTTTGACAGTTTTTAGTTTTAGTTTCACATGCATAAATATCGTTGTTAGTCGCTAGAAAGCAAGCAAGTCGATTTGTCTATACATATTTGGAGCGAAATTATATTTAAATTCTATTGTTGGAAGTTTTTCACACGGTAAAGGTAACACTGACAAGATACTTACATAAAAACTGAAAGATGTTTATATATGATAATTTGATACTTCTAGCACGGACGCGAAACAGGAAGAATTTCGTTCAATGACCGGTCACTATTTGTGTCTGTTGCACGCTCATAATTATTTGCCGTCGCGCTCGCACAGATGCGATGACCGACCGCTGTCATCAGTAACTACTACTATTTTGACAACTGACACAGGCTAAAAAGTAAAAGGTCAATGTACGAAATTTTTTGTGCTTCGCGTCCCACACTGTGTCGGAGACGCATAATATAGAGTTTAGTAGACCAACAAGTACGTAGGTTAAAATACTTTTCATCAAATATCAAAAATATTATGTAATTAGCTAGCTCGGCAGACGTTGTTCTGCCCTTAAACGAAGCGATCTGTTACAACAAAAGGGTAGCTATTACACACGGCAACATCAGAGCGGATTTCTAGTAGATCTTACCCAATTCGGACTTGTTTATGACGATAAACTAATTTACACCGCCATCTGTTAGAAGTGTATGGAACTGTTAGCCAGCTCACGCCATGTGAAGCTCTTAATTTTTCGACATCTTAAACAATTATCGTCATATTTCAACAAATAAAATTTCAGAGAAACTTCTTCCCGCGAACGCTTGGGTTGTGGAATTAGCTCCCTGCCAAGGTTTTCTTTAAGAACTACAGTATGGGGTTCTTCAAAAAAGAAGTTATTAGATTTCTGCAGATACCCCTGGTGTTGCAAGCGTCCAAAGGGTACGGTGACAGCTTACCATCAGGCGGACCGTAAGCTTGTTTGCCATGTTAATGGTATAAAAAAAATCATAAGTTTAAAACCTAAAAAAATCACGCTTTATAAAGTATGAAACAAGTAAATATTTTTATCTGAAATTTTAATGTACAAACTATTCAGTATTTATCGTCTATTAAATAAATAATTTACACGTTATATATTTTGAGCAAAAATCATCCTCGAAGAAGGTAAAATAGTGGCTGGAATTTTGTATGGAAATCCGTCATTTTTGCAATTAAATACATTAAACTTAGTATTTGGCCTTTAAGTTGAAAATGATGATTGATACGTGTCACTGTTTTTGGAATATCATCCCCAGGGGGCAAATTAGGGGATGAAAATTTGAATGAGTATTCTGATATTTTTCGGTCTAAAGGTTTGAAATTTCGCAAAGAGGTTCCTGTTATGATCCTGTATGTATGGTCCTGTAGGCGAGCAGTAAGAAGGATTTTGCAAAACTTATAAGGGGTTAAATGGAAGTTAAGGAAATTTATATGGAAATCCGTCATTTCTGAGGTTAAATTATAATAATTCATTTATATATGTACATAATAATAGGTATTTGGTTTAAGGTTGAAAATTAAGATTGACGTTACACCTGTACTGCAAAAGCGTGGTCACCGTTATCTACGCGCACCCACAATATCGACAGTTCCCCGTCTTCAAGGCTATGAAAAAGGTTTTTTGGTAGAAGTGCCGACTTTAAATCTTGAGCTAGCGAAGTAGACTAGAATTAAATCACGAGCGTGGATTTAAAAGCACGAAACGGAATAATTTGCACTCGCGTACAACATACAACTTTTCACCTCTACCAGCGAGAAAAATATTTTTAAGTTAGCTGTATAAACTTGCTAAAATGCTAAATGCTATGTAAGTTATATTCTGAATTAAAATTAACAAGGTTTTATATTTTTTTTTCATCATCGGGTTAATTCCAAAAGTCAATGTTCGAACACTGAATTACTTTGCCTCACTAGTGAGCAAAATTCGATTTTGCTCACTGAATTTGGACATCAAAACTATCCTTTTCATGCTGGTGAGGTGAAAACTCGTTTTCTTTATTTTAACTACCCATTTTTTTAAAGTTATTAAGACTAAATATAAGGATATAAGGAAGGACCGCACAGACAGCTTAAAGGACGCGGAAGCTTAAACATAATGCTACATAAAAAGTTGTATATGATGACACTTAGCACTCGCACTCGTACCAAAATAGTATTTTAAGAAATAATGCACAGACTCGATTATTTATTCTCGACATAGTATTTTTCTCAGTATTATATTAATAAACGATTTTCAGCCATGGCTTTGTTACCTATAGTATAATGGTGACCGTGCAAATTGAGTATAAGAGGAAGTGTGTTCCAACTAAGTATACTTATTGTTTTCCTGGTTTGGGATAATATTTCTATACTCGGTCAATATTTTGAACGTTTTATCGGCGCGGGGAATTTCCTTCTCAAATGAGTGTGTGTTACGCGATTAGACCTCTATCCTCATAGATAAGGTTATACATTTTGACTACTGGAACCTTATTAACCCGATAACTAAAAAGGTTAATTGGGTTTCTTTTTATAAAATAGGTATATATATTTTTAAACTCTTGAAGGCGGTAAGGTTAGGTTGGGATAATGTTCGATTGCCGATAGCGGAAACAAAAGTATTTGTTGTGTTTTAGAATTGTGCCCCGTGAACGGTTATAGTCTTAACTATCACGTTTGGACGGAACACAGAAAGGTAGATATTATAAGCATTATTGTTTTTTTGGCGTAATAATTTTTATGACCATGTCTGTTAGCCCGGTGGAGCAGTAATGGCTGCATCAGCCAACTGCAAAGTCCGTTCACGAAAAAAAATTCTATAAGGAAAGAAATTTCCTTTTGATGGTTTAATTATCAATTTTTTGTATGCAAAAGACTACTATTGGCCACTCTACTTCGAATTCTACTAAAAACGTTTAAAAATAAATTGTAAGCAAAGTCCTTACAATGGGCGTACTCTAAGTACTTTGATATAAGTAAGTTAGTACAGTCCCACATTATCATTCAAAGCTGCCTATTATAGACTGCGAATCGAGTCGGCTCCGTGGCTCAGTGGACCGACTGCTGAATCGAGGGGAATGAGTATAATTCCCGCACAAGACAAACATTTATTATTTGTGTTTGTCGTGTAATACATACACATGTATGTATTTACAAAAAAAATATATGTATGTATTTGTATTCGTTTTCTGTTATTCATATAACAAAGCTTTGCTTAGTTTGGAACCAGTCGGCGCTGAGTAATTAAAAAAAAAAAAAAAATGTTTTCTGACTGTACACACAATTTTGGTTTTTGATTTAAACTAACGAACACTGTAAAAAATTGTGCGTGAGTAACGCAATTATTACTATACTCGTGTACGACATGACAAGTACGCGGAAAAGAGTTCCTCGCCACTCCTTAGGAGTGTTCCACGTAAACACGACAAAATCCTCCATTCCATTGAATACAAATACGATAAATTCCCTATCGGTCATTCGACAAACCGCCGCGACCGTTACCCTGCTACGTCAGCTCTGACCTCATCTAACTATTGATAGAATTACAACTTTTTAACACGATTAAGTTTCCGTACTGCCTTTTGATAAACATCTTTGAATTATTATATTTATACTGTGTAAAGTAACAAATGTAGAAATATATTCGCTATCTGTCTCACTAGTTCCATACGCGTATATGTCTATATATACCTACCTAGTATATAAAAAAATATACTTACTTAAATAAAACTGTACAAGACTGACTGATAAACTTGTAAACCGACTTTGTTCAAACCAATTCTTGTTAAGTACTAACAAAATCCTTTTACCGTTAAAAGTTGAAGGCGGACACAAATTTTTCAACTTGCTAAACCAAAATACCTACTTGCCAATTTTGCATCTCGGGGAAAAAGTTTCTAGGTAACGATTATTATTAATATTCGGCTACGGAAACCTAAAAACAAGAAAACATGAATTAAATAATGCCGACAGATACGCGAGTAAGGCCGTGGACGTTCACTATTTTTCTTTTTTTTAATTTATATAAAAATCAAAATATTGTCAAAATCTTGGTTAGTAAAGAGGAAGTTTAAAAAGTTTCTAACAAAATCAAAATATCATCTCAGTTTTATATTACAAACTTTAGCTGTCAAAAAGAAATAATTTATTATCTATGAAATTCACAATAAGTCAAAAATTTAATTTGGAAAATTGAGTAAGGTCAACAAATTGACATAACATTGAAATAGATCAATAAAATCAATTCAAATAAGGATACGAAATCGTTAAATAATATATAAGTACATAAGTCGATTAGCAACAAGTATTTCCGTCTAGACAAAAAGTGCGTGCGAAACCGAAGACGATTTGCTAGTTTAATCATACGCATGATAAGTGGAAAAGTCAATACAAGGCTGTTTAAAATGGCAGTGTTGTATCAAGGAGCGTTGATGACGTCAGGGCCGCATTCTTACCAAGAGGAAAATGAACGAACGCACTCGATTCTCGGAACGCACCGGTGTGCATTATTTATTTATAGTTACAAAATTATATTTTCTACTTCATAATGCTTCTTGGTTTAATTTTAAACCTTAGCCCTTTCAAAATACGAGTTGAAAAATTAGCATAGCCAGACACAGATACGCGAACTTAGAGCGTGCTTTGCGCGGGAAAACGGTTTGATTCAATCACGACGCGCGGTTGCGCCGCTGAATCAAATGCATTCGTAATATTAGGTGTCTGATTTGAATATTAAAAAGACAATTTATAACGGTATGACTTTAATATCATTCGTTTGTCTTACGAGAAGGAATAACCAATTTACTAATGACCTTCTAAGGTAAAAATGGTATTATTTAATGGATTCGTGGTAGGCATATGCATGATAAGATAGACAAGGAAGACACTAGGCAGTAGTAACCTACCTATACAATTCTAACAAATTACCTAATAACAGCCGCAAACTTGTAATATGCTTCATATAATTACGGGGCATTGACATTTATGTATGCATGTGTCTATTTATTAACGTTGCAGTTGGTTGGAAGTAGTGGTAGCAGAAACTTATTAAAGTGCAACAAACTTTTCTGACCCGGTGGTCAACATCGAAATTTCAGCGACAGCCATCGGGTCAGAAAACTTTATTGCACTGTAAATAAATGTTTGCACGTAAACATTTGTGACACACATTTATGTTTACAATTCTATAAATATTATAAATGTGAAAATTTGTTTGTCTGTCTGTCTGTTTGTTACTTTATCATTTACTAATACATGGACCGATTTAGATATAATTTGGTTTGGAGGTAGTTTAAGTCCCGAGGCAGGACATAGGATAGTTTTTATCCCAAAGAATTTACCGCGGTGCTTAAAGGAACTATAGCTTGCTATAGCAAACTTCATAAGTATAATTAAGGAGTTGACGTAAGAATCCCACGTCGATTACAAAATTTAGGGTGGGCGGAGCCGCTGGCAAAATCCATAAATTACCAGCTATCCCATTAATATTATAAATGCGAAAGTTTGGATAATTAGGTTTTTCTTTGTTTGTTACTCAATCGTGCTTCAACCATTGATAGTATAGAGATGAAACTTAGGAATAGGACATAGGCTTTTTTTATTCCGGAAAATTCAAAAGTTCCCGCGTGAATAACTATAACTTGTGTTACTTAATCCTGCCTAAACCGAGCATCCAATTGAGCTGAAATTTGCACAGAGATACTCGTAGTTAAAGAGACGGAGAAGGACAAAGGCTACTTCGAAAGTTCCCACAGAAGTATCTGTTACCGAATTTCACAAACGCACTACACCTGCAGATAGATATAGCTTGCTATAACAAACTTCTTTCGTATAATCGAGGAATTGCCGTAAGAGTCCCACGCCGATAACCAAATTTGGTGCGGATGAAACCGCAGTCAAAAGCTAGTATGTAATATATTTACACGCTAGTATGCTCGACCACAAAATAAGGAATGTATAATGGGTAAAACTACGAAATATAATAACGGAAAATATTTATTTGTATGTTCCGTTACGTATTTATTAATCCGTGTCAAATATTGAAACAAAAAATATATATTAAATTACGCTTTAAGCGGCATATTGAATTGAATCACACTATAAGGGCAGGTTTAAGCATGTGTGAGAAAAAAACCTGACAAGTGCGAGTCTGCCTCGGTAGCCAATAGTAAAATATAAATATTAAATAAATATTCCTGAATTTCTCGAACTTCAGAAATTAGGGGAGGGCCTATAATGTCCCTAAGCATATTATACACTTTTTTAGGGTTTCGTACGTCCGAGTTAAGAAATGGAACGCTTAGAGAATCACTCGTGTGTCTGTCTGTCCGTATGTCACGGCCAATTTGTTGCAAATCTACTGGACTGATTTTGCTGAAATTTAGTATGCGTATGAATTGTGGAAAATAAGCTTTTACTCTTTAGCTTTAGCCAGAAATGTAAATTTTTCGTTTTTATTTTTCGTATAAGCCCTAAAAATTAACAAATTCTCTCATATTTTGATTTAGTCAAGAAATATGTATTAACCTACTTCTTTAAATTTCGATAAAATGAATATAAAGCCACCTTAGTCCAGATACACAAAATCGGAAGTAGTTGGCGATAGGTTCACCCCCTGTCGCGGGAGTTCTGTAGTTGGTGAAAAGAGGCTGTGTCACAGAGTTATTTGTGAACCCCTTCGGCGAATAAAAACCGTTATGTTATTCTGTACTAATAGTTTGTTCCTAAAATATAAACAACTACAGTGAGCCATAAAAATAAACGCTCAAGTTACAACGCTGGTGACCGACCTCCATACTAATTTCGGTTGCTAATTCAATTCTTGGAACGAATTTATTACTCTTTTCACCTCACTGGCAGAGACCCAAAAGCTTTAAGCGGGCCGAAACTTTAAAAACTTTTAGCATCGCTGACCTAACAAATTCTTGTATAGATAATTAATTACGAATAAAATGTATAATATATTCCATATTTTAAAGGTAACAACAACATACTCGTAAGTCATTTGTTTTAAGCTAACAGCATTGTTTGCTCTATACAGTTAGTTCTAAAAATAGATTGCATTCCCATGAGATCACTGCGTGTGGTCAAAGTCCAATAGGAAGCCAGACAGGACGGCCTTCCGGAGTTTCTACTCCTCACCATAGTATAAGAAGAGAATTTATAATATCATCGTACAAGGGTTCCAAATGCACGCTATTCTTACATACACCAGCAAAAGCAGTAAGATCTATATAGAAGAACGCCCAAGCGCTGTCATGCGGTTCTTATGTAATGCGTAGTAGGAACGCTTGTATTTATGTTATACTATTTTTCTTGTACTATGTCCTTACTCATGGCTACTGGCAATGTACGTACATCTGTGGGCTCTGTAATGACGCGACGCACTAGTCAGTTTGTGCAGAGTTGATTGACATTTGAATTTATCTGTCAATGAATATGACCCAAGATCTTGTAAGATAATTGTAGCAAAGGATAACTTTTAAGGGGTATGTAGCTGCTGAAACTATTTGACGTGAATTTGATGAAACGTCTTAAGGGTCAGACGAGAAGCATTTTACTAAAAGTTGCGAAACGAAAATTACGTACATTGGGCGCCTTAGATCTCTTATACAAGACAAGATACAGCAAGGCCTCACCTCAAAGTTAGTTCTACCGGCTTACCAAGACACCTGTGAGTCGTACTTCGAGACCTCAGTCTCTAAAATAGGTCCGTCACAATTTTCAATTTCACTTATCGCCTAAACTTAAAAAACTTAATTTTAAAAGTATGGGTCGGAATTTTGAAATCAGACGGAGGGTGTTTGGAAATTCATATAAAAATAAAGCCTTGCTTGATCTTTATCATATCACGTCATATATGTCTACGTCACTGCTTTTCAATTTTAAATTAACTTTTTGTAACAATGAACAATTGTTTCCTTGAGAAAAAAATTCAGAAAATCCATTATTTTTTGCGTAAGGATGATATTTTAATTTGATTTAGGAACCTGGTTTCCAAGTAAGACTTTTTTCTAACCGTCGATATACAGGAATATGCTAACAGCTATATATGAATGCTACGGTAAAATCAATTTGGCGTCCAAGGTCAAAAGGAAGCAGTTTTGTGTTAAATTTTTATTATCTACAAATATACTACGAATATGCCAATTAAAAGCGACCACACAGATAACACGCCGTGGGTACTTCCACTGTTTTCGAGTCCCTACGCATTGCGGTTTGGACTAAAAACCAGCGTCCTTTACGGTTCATTTAAACCATTTTAACCTTATTCCACTACAACTTAAGTACAGTTGGAAAACAATTAAATATACGACCGTATCGAAAAGTTTTACTGTTGCGCGTTGATATGGGGTTAAGTAATAAGAGGAAGTTTCGATTGCGGTTTGTACATTGAGGGATTTTAATGTAGGAAACTATTGACTTAGGTAAGTACTTGACTTGTTATTTGTATACGTTCATCATTATATATCAACGTATTTAATATATTTACCCATTATTTTATAGAATTTCTAAATTAAACTGAAACACTAATTACACAAATAAATATTACCACTTTTACCCCGCTTCTGACAGAAAAATCATATCAGCTTATGTTGGTCCACTACTGGGTATAAACCACTTGCATAGCGCACCATTTGTCATGATCCTTTTAAGCTTGGACGTCTATCTTGCGGCCGTCTAATCTTAGGAATAGAATAAGTAGTCTTCACTCTAGAATTTGCTCTGTCAGGCATCGATTCTGTCCTTCGACAGACGTGACCAGCCCACTGCCTGCCACTTTAGCTTGCTGATTCTGCGATGAATGTCGGTGACTTTATTTCTCTTTAGGATTTCCTTAATTTGGGTTTGATCCTTTAGAGACACTAACCATAGCTCCCTAGTAAGTCAAGAGTCCTTACAAATCGACACTGTAATTTCAATTCTACTATAAAGTTTCTATCTAACTACATGAATGTAAGAAAGTAAGCAGTTACATCTGTGGTACCGAAAAAGAAAACTGGACATTTCTTATCTAGGTAAAAGTCGTCGCAGAATTATCTTAACAATAAAATTGACTATAATTACAGTTTTAGGGTTTCGTAACCAAAGGGTAAAACGGGACCCTATTAGGTACTAAGACTCCGCTGTCCGTCCGTCTGTCACTAGGCTGTATCTCGTAAACAGTGATACTAACGACAGTTCAAAATTCACAGACGATGTATTTCTGTTGCCGCTATAACAACAAATACTAAAAAAACAAAATAAAATAAAGATTTAAGGGGGCTCCCATACAACAAAAGATTTTTTAGCTCGTTTTGACTCGATATTGAAATTGCAATAGTTTAAGGCTTAAAATATTTACAGAATATATAGTAACAAGTAAAAATAAAACAAATATTTAAGGGGGCTCCCATAGAACAACCTTTTTTTTTGCTGTTTTTATAGATAATGGCACGGTACCCTTCGTGCGCGAGTCCGACTCGCACTTAGCCGATTTTTTTACTAGGTATCAATGTTACCGAACACAAAACCGCTGCGCTTGTATTTTAGGCCGTCGTAAGACGCTGTAACATTGTCAACGGGTATGATATGCGGCCCTTTCAGGTCACAACAATGCGAAGGCGCAAAAACACTAATGAACCAGGTAAAGGTCCACAAAGGTATTCAGTCGATGACGCTTATTGGAGCTAATTTATTACTACTTTAGTAGCTTTTAGCGGACACTCGTTCGGTTTTCGTCGTGGCCTTTAGAATTCAAATATAGTTTTTGTTAAAAACCGATTCTATTTCCGATGCGTCGGCTCTATGGCTCAGTGGGTTAATACCCATCTAATGAATCGGGTTCGGTTCCCGTACAATATGATGGACATTTGTGTTTGCTTCGAGATTGGGTATTTTTTATGTATGATATTGATATGTATGTATTTACAAAAACAAGTAAAAATGTACATATGAATTTGTAGCTTTCTGGTATCCATAGTACAAGCTTTGCTTAGTTTGTGACCTGATGGCGCTGTGTATAATGCCTAAGAATACTTACTTATACATATAATAAAGTTGTTACTGGTCGATATCTAGATGTTGTAATTAGGAGGCATAAAAAAAAATATAACGGGTTTTTATAAGAGCCAAAGGCCCCAGAACAATTAGACAAGAATGATAATATCCTGTGAAACGGCTACAATCTCATTAAAATTGGAGTTGTACTTTCTGCGACATTCTCGAACAGGTAAAAAAATTTAAAATAATTGGAATTGGACTACTTTACAACTTCAGACACGAGATCTTTTTGATGTTGGGCAGCGACAATTTCGGAGAAGACCTCTATCCCATACCTACATACCTATAATGCAACAATCTTTCCTGACCCGGTGCCGCGGTGGTCATAAATCAAAACTACAGTCGCCATATTGAAATAAAATGAAAAACTTACGACGAAACTATCGACTAAACAACCAAAGTCAAAAATGTTTGTTTCACTGTACCTACCTATAAAAAATATCATAAATAAGTTCTCAAATAAAATAAAAAATATTTTGCTCACTGATCCGAACGTAGAATTTTATATGTTAAAATTCTACGTTCGGATCAGTGAGCAAAATATTTTTTATTTTATTTGAGAACTTATTTATGATATTTTTTATAAAAAATACTATAAAAATACTATAAAAAATATCATAAATAAGTTCTCAAATAAAATAAAAAATATTTTGCTCACTGATCCGAACGTAGAATTTTATATGTTAAGTTGCTGAAATCGACGCTGCCTGTCGAAAAATATTATATATCTGTGATAACGTAGCAGGCACGTAGACAGTTATTTCGGCATTTGCAAACATTAGTATCTGCTATCTACCTTTGCATACAATGTTACGATAACAGTTTTTTTATTTTCGGTTTATATCATTAGTAGGGTAAAACTAAGCTAAAAATAATAACGACTCAAATAATTTGAATTTAGCAAAAAACACATCTTTTAAGTGTTTTCAGTGTCACTTCAGAATTAGATTCAGGGGCCTTATTGGGAACGGTCTAGAGCTATTCCGACTTCGGAATTCGAGAGAAAAATGTAATTGACGGGTTTCGAGAGGTAAGAAGACTTCCATAGGTACAATTTTGTCTCTTATTTAATAGTCCGAATAGCTCGAGACTGTTTCCAATAAGGTCCCTGGCTATGCTTCCATTTTATTACCCTAAATTCTAGACAGCAGATTTGTTGCTGATGGCCCAGCCATTACAAACTTAAGCAATCGAATAAAAAAAGCAAAAATAAGCAAATGAAAAATATAAAAGATTAACTGCTGCGTTTCTTGCCGGTTCTTCTCGGTTGTAAATCATCAATGTTATTTTTTTTTAAATTATAATTAAACTGACGATTCAAAAGTGCTGTTTTAAAGTCTATTTGAATAAAACGGTTTAAGTTTGAGTTTGATATAAAGAAAAATGACGGAACGGTAACAAAATAACAAAATAAACCCACAATGTGGTCAAAGATGTAGTCGTTAGTTGCTAATGACTTTGGTAGGACCTAACGTTACGTAAGTCATTAGAGAACCCTATATTAAGCAGTGTATATCAATATTCAAAGATGATAATTTATGAGAATTTCCTTTTGTTTACTTATATTATTAGACTAGGAGGAATATTCCAACTACCTAAATAAAAAGAGTTCATTGACTTGCATCGCGAAGGTAATGAATGGCTGGTAATGGAAAGCACGTCCGGTTTGTCGCGCGGCGGCCGGAAGTGTTGAATTCCACAAGAAAGGTTAGATGTATTTATTGATATCAATGAAACCGCTTTCTTAAGGCTGCGGTTTAGGCTAGACGGTATATCTAAAGGATTTAAAAAAATTTATGTTATAAAACTGGCTTTTGTCTAGTCCATTAATTACTGAATGATTTTCATTTATTGTATTTAATGCAATAAAAAATCTGGAAGTGATCATTGTTTCAACACTTGTGCAAATTTTCAAAGCGTTTTTTGCATTTGTTTGTAATAAAAGTTGGTTAAATAATTAGAATAGCTTTATATCTAGTGTATTGACTCTAAGTTGTAGCAAAAAGTCAAAAAGTGTGACTACAAAACGGTAATAACGTTAAATTCCATACAAAAAATTAAAAGTTTCAAGGCGTCATTACGGTATAAATTACTTAAGAAGTATATAACATATATATCTCATAGTAATGTATATGACTTTATCTAATGATTTATAGTGCATTTACATACAGAACGTTAGAATTACAGAAATAAGCTTTCTGGCCTATATCGCCCTGTTAACGTAGAAATTTGAATTCAGATGTGTGAATATTTTCAAGCAATGTAAATATTATTGTGGCAATTTTATGTTTTAAGGAATTAAATTGTCACCGCGGCACTCTTCATCCAGAATATCACTTTTGAAGGATCCAGAAAATAAAGTTTACATTACTTCACCGACACGTAGCTATCTTAGATATCTTAGAAATCTTGACTTTTTTTACTGTTAAGTGGCAAACAAGCATTTGGCCCGCCTTATGTTAAGCACTTACCAGAGCTTGTCCATGTCTATCATTTGTAGATCCTAAGAGTGTTTTTTTTTATTACTCGCATATTGCCCACTTTATTGAAATTCCCTTCTTAACGAAACACGAGGCGTACTTCCTAGGCAGAAATCTTCTTCGAAACTAACTTAAGTTTCCTCTAAAGGGCCTGGAGCCATCACTACATTAAGTATAAAGTCTGCCATAGTTTACGAGGTAGGTATAAAAATGACAAATTGTTCATAAAAATGTATGCGTACTTTGATGATAAAAATGAGAATATGGAAATCCCGCAACCCAGCAACTACAAGTAGAGTCTTTGTGATTTGTAATATGCATGTGTGTATGCATAATATTTTTAAGCTCTAGGCATGGGCAAAGCCAATGAAATTTTTCAATCTTTAAAATACTTGCTTGCAAAGGAATTAGATATTTATATAAAACAAGCTACACACAGACTTAATTTGCATTCAGTAACTGCCGATAAGTGTTATTCTTGGAATCATCATCGAAGGGTTTTTCCCTAAAGCACAACTACTTACCGAGTTACAAGATCTGTCTGTAACCAACAATCTGATTGCTATGCTTTGCTAAATAGCATTATGCCTTTTAAAAACAAAATTTTACATATGTACAGCATCGCAGAGCTGGAAAGAGAGAGATTTTCCGCAAGACACAATCATCCAATCGGCTGAAAGGACTTACTAAGACCGCGTATTTAGTTTCATATTGCGACGCTTGTGCTGCGAAACCAGTTTATATCAAAAACTAGAGTACCTCCGTAAAAGCGTACAGCGTTGCCCATAAAATAAATACCACGTTGCTTATCTGAGTGATACTTTCTGGATTCAATACAAAAGTTAAATGTGAGTGGAATGCTAAGGTAAATTCTGTTTTATTTTATTTTATCAGTCTCTAGCACGTGAACTACCATCACACCAAAACTACCACACAAAATCAATTGAATGCGGTTTTCGCAGTTGTATTGCCGGATCTGATCTGGTGCATGTTTCATCTGCCTACATGCAGAGTTTTAGTTACCTAATAAACTTTCTAACAATACTGTAGGGATCCCACGACGATAACCGAATTCAGCTTAGGCAGAGCTGCGGACACAAGCTAGTTTAGTTAATAAAAATCTTATAACAGCTGTGATTTAGACAGACCGTAGACAAATACTAAAAAAAATACAAATGGCACGATAATATTAGTCACGACTATAATACATACAATGCAACAAAATTTTCCGACCCGATGTATGGTCGCTAGTGTCGTGTAAGTTCACAACTGTTCAATATATCGAGTGTAGTTTTTATTTTTAACCACCGGATCAGAAAAGTTTGTTGCACTGTACATGCAAGAATCTATAAAAAAACCACAAAACCTAATAGTTATCAGAACACAGACAAAACAAAACAATCGATTAATGTTTTTACATATATTTGACAATAATAGATGTAGCTATTTTTTTAGAATTGTTTTAAGACTCCAATATACACTAGTGACCTTGTTCGAGTATAAATCTAGCTTAAATCGATTGAAGCGTGCATAAAATACAAGAATATCAATTAAAATAAATATATGTGTATGTATTTATAAAACATGTATTTGACAACAATTGATATGGCAAAGCTATTTTTAAGGTTCTTTTAAGACTACAATATACAACAAAAACCTTATTGGAGTTTTAAAGCAAAGTAAATTTAGTTCTAATGAGCTTCAATAAGGTTGAACTTTGATCATCTTTGATTATTTGTCTGTTATGTTTTTAGGATTCCGTACCCGAAGGGTCCAAACGGAGCCCTGTCAGTCAAGTGTCCGTCTGTTCGTCGTCTGTCACACAAGTTTTACAGCAAAACGATTGGAGCTAGTCTTCAAATTTAGTTAGTATTAAATATAGTATTAAATTTGTTTCAATGTTTTTAAGGAGGGCTTGTATATACGGGGGGCGCAAAAATATTTTTTGCATTTCGGGGTATCATTGTTGAGCTCGTTGGGTAGACATACTGTATTTTTTGTTTTTAGAAAAATTGGAAAACAAAGTAATCAGAAGCCACCAAAGTCAGCTTGTTTATTAGAAAAATATTTTGTAGAATTTTTTTACTAACAAATACCAATATATTTATAAATAAGTTTTTTCTTCCAAATTCCCTCAATTTTCCTATTACAACCAACTTGATTTTGCGGTCAAATAAGTAGCAGAGAAGGAATTCACTCACCTACTGCTTATGAATAATTCTGTTATTCGGAGGGCTTATATTCTACATTTGGTACGGAACCCTAAATGTGTGAAGTCCGACACGCACTTAGCCGTTTTTTTTTCTTATTTAGAGTGTGCTAATGAGCGACTGAGGAAGCGTCATAAATCAATACAGAATCGAGTGTGTAAGAAAGGGGCAACTATTATCCCCTATTTTTAAAAAACGTTAGATTACACTGTCAGGATCTCAACTGTTTCTTATTAATTTATTAAATGGTTGTATTGGTAAAAAATTAAAAGGTTAAATTTTTCGTAAATGGCAATATTTTTATGTAAATCTGTTTGATTTACAATTAGGTTGGGGAATACATTACCTTTGGAAGCGCAGCCCTTGAGAACATTTAGGAAACTAAAAATATATCATCACTCACTTAGTAATAATACTAAAACTATAATAGTAAATCACTGACGCGGTCCGCAAACGCAGCATAACCGGGCGATCGCGAGTATGCAGGCCGAGGCATAGACGAAGCACGCATCACAGAGTCCGGTTATGCTCAGTTGTGGCCAAAGCTTGTATAGTGCTTTTCTCAAACATGCGTGTGAAAAAACTAATTATTTTGACAACCGTATTGACAATAATTAAAATAGTTTCGGTAATTTTGCCGCAAATTCGCTGCTTTCAAATATCGATTTCTTATTTTACTTGTTTCAAAGTAATTGATTGGCGTAATCTTTTTGTGTACCAGTCTGAAATTTAAATAAAATCCGGGCTTAAAAAAGTTCGTTTAATTTTCAAATTTCATATTTGATCGCTCGAGCGCTCGAGCGAACGTATAAAACATTGCGGGTAGCTCTCTGCAAGTACGATTTATCCCAAAGAAGTTTGTGCAAGATATGGTCGTATATCGTAGCATGTTTGTGAAGAACTTTAAAGATATTATACACTATTTGTAAAAGGACTTTTTGTTTTTATCAAAAATATTTCATATAGTTAATATTATTATATTTTATACTAGATTTAGTAAAAATATGTTTAATTTAGTACCTAATCACAACGTTACACCTAGTCGATTTCTATTTTTGTAAGCGCCGGCGCCATAATATTACAGTAGCAACCAGAAAAAGATGTATCAAAAATGACACAATACACGTTTCTAAATATTATTCACAAACAATATACGCACATAGCCCACGCGTTTAGCTGCCCTAGTGAATTAACATAATTTCCCATTTGTTTATGTCTCGAGATTGGGAGCACATGTTCTTAACACCATTTGACACTAATAAAGCAAAAGTTTAGTTACTGTCTTTTTTAACAATGACATAGTTTGTATAGTTACCGAAAAAAAATTGATTACCTAAATTACCTTCAAATTCATTCATTTTATTTCATCACGAAATAATTAAAAAAATACCTCACGCAATTAATGGATGCTTCCTAATAATATTAAAATTAGTTAGTATGCAAATCATTGGAAGAGTTGCCATAATAATATGATGAAATAACTATACTGACATAGGGCGAATAGAAAAACTTTATTAATACGTCCAATAATCGACAATGCAAATGCAAAATTATCATAGTAACAATAGGTGTCCATTTGTCGTCTGTGCGTTTCAAATGAAAAATCGCAAAGGTGAAAACTGACTGTCAACGTGACCTTATGCAAAGATAATGTACAGTATGATCACCACAGATTAGTTAGCCTTTTTATGAATTTTTAGCAAAATCACCTTTACAATATGTCTTATCTTAGTATTTCCGACGTAAATAAGTTTTGTCGGTCGCTAGTTTTGTGAAACGTAACGTATGTTTATTTTTTAATTATATCTGGTAACAATATGTTAATCTACATTAAAAATAAGTTCAATTGCATTGGCAATCCAGGGCTACGGCACTTGATAATGTTCCAAATTAAATAACCGAAGATGTTTGTATGTAATGTTTAGAAAAAAAATAAGTATACCTGACGCAGAATCTATTTGCAATTCGTGTAAACAAAAATGACCTTGACCCGCGTCTTTCGCTTAGTAGTCTATGCAATAGCCATGGGCTAATTAACTCCGGACAAAGATTGGATATGTCACATATCATTCCGATTAAAGATATTTATCCGCTTCGCATATCCATATCCGCTTAATATATCCCTCGTTTGTTATAGATAGATACTATTTGATATCTATATTATATTTTTCTAACAGATATTCACGCGCCCGTCACAAAGCAGAAGTGATACTAAAATCTAAATGTTTATTTCACGCAAAGTTAAGGAGTTGTAACATATCCGGCCTCAGATATATATCCAAAGATATAGTTATGTCCGGAGTTACCTAACGCAGTATGCAACCCAACAATGTACTCTGTGATGCAACATATATGTTACGTTAATTTGACATTTTGTTAAATTTAGGTTTAATCGGTGTCGTGATTTGAAAACCAGTTAAAGAATGTGACAATTAAGGTAATCATGTAAGTATTTTAATGATTTATGATTACCAGAAAAAGTAAATATTAAGTAAAGTTAGGTTATGTTTACACGAATTGCAAATAGATTCAGGTTTAGGGAAATAGATGTGTTTAAAGACTAAATTAATAATCGAAGTTCAAACGTAGGAAAATCATGTACCTATAATTTGTTAAGTTATTCTTTTCAGGTCGCTTGGTAAAGTTACTAAAGGAATCTTTTGCCAGTCGTCATTACCACCACTGCAAAAGGCTGACGGTGGCTCGGCCGACGCAGGCGCTGTGTAAACTACTATACTATGGTGCGTTAAGTCCATGCCAGACGGTATACAAGCTCCTGAGTTGTGACCTATATCCCTGCACCTCTTTGCTCTTTCTTGCCAAACTAGGCAATTTCCGTCTTCGTAGATGACTGTAAACGTGCATCCAGTAACCTAAAAGGGCGATAGATCATATCTGTCTAATTACAGGCCAATCGCTATTTCCCCTCACCTCTCCAAGGTGATGGAGCGTGGGATCAACACACAGCTTCTAAGATACCTAGAACAACACGGTCGCTTATTTCACACCTTTTCACACACCGATTGGCACTATCCATTGAGAGGCAGGGGGAGGCATTGACATGTAGCCTGAACATAGCGAAGGCGTTCGGTCGGGTCAGGCAATGGGTTCTTTTGTCAAAGTTGCCACCTTACCGACTGCCAGAGGGCAGTAGTTATGCAAATAGATAGCTAGCTTTTTGTCCAATAGGTTAATTTACTCCTAAAGATTCCTTCACATTCCTCTCAGTTTTATAACGATTCCTTTACTGTTACTCGTAAATCTATAAAACTATGGAATGCTTTACCTCTCACTATCAGACAAGCTCAAAGCTTACACTGCTTCAAAACGCAGGTTAAAAATGATTATCAGTCACAGTAATAATTATTATTTTACAAATAAGACATGTTATTTTATTTATTTTGTGTACGTCTATGTAGTAGGTATTATGTAAGTATATGTAAATATACTTTTTATCATATTATATTTAATATGTAGTAACGTGTATTATGTCTTATTCATATCTATTATTATAATAACACACTTGTTTGTTTTTATTTATATTTATATTACTAGTTCCAAGTTGCACCTACTCTTAAATCTTATTCTACTAGATTTCCTCTACCCAAAGGTTCGCTAAATAGCGATAAGACCACCTCAATTGTACTCTACCAATCAACTGTATTTACTACTTTTAATTATTTTTTGTTCAATAAAGAATTTACTACTACCACTACTAGACCTCTAAAAAAACCCCATTACCTAAGGTCCCATAATTCCAGAATAACCATCTAGAAGAGCATTGATATTCTTAGTGTTGACATTTTTAGCGATATTAAGTTCAGTCATCATTTGGAAAGCAAGGTGAAACTGGCGTCAAAAAAACTTAAGTTAAAAAGAGTAGGCAGAACTTCACCTTGGAGCAAAAGTTGTTGCTTTGCAAGTCGCAAATCCGGCTTCTTATAGAGTACTGCGGCCATCTCTGGTCGGGAGCAACCGGATACCAGCTTCACCCTTTTGATTTGGTTCAACACCGAGCCAAGAGTTTGTTTACGATCCCAAACTTACAAGCTGTATCAAAACCTTAAGTCTGAGGAGAGAGATCCCTGGATGTTGCTTGTATTGTAATAGGCTGTGTTTTGAGGAATTGTTATAAATGACGCCCACTACTACTTTCTACCATCGCACAGCTCGCCATCGGCAGGGAAATCATCCTCACACCTTGGACCCTAAATGTTCACGTACAGTGCAGTTTCAGAGGAACTTCCTCCCGCGAAGGCTTAGGTTGTGCATGACCTCCTTGCCAAGGTTTTCTTAGAGGACTTCAGTAATACACTGATTGTAGATTGATAATATTAGAAGTGCTTAGATTTCTAAAGGGAAGACAACTCGCGAGTAATGACCCTAGTGTTGCAAGCGTGCATAGGTTGCTGTGACCTTTTACCATCAGGCGGACCGTTAGCTTGTTGTCTCCTTAGTGTAAAACAAACCTGCCAAGTGCGAGTCTGACTCGCGCACCGAGGGTTCCGTACAAACTTATTATATGCAGATAGCTCTTCCATCATGAGATCAAGTCTCCTAGGTATAGATTTATTTGTGAATAACTTAATACCTAAATATGCGTCGAAAATGGCCGTATTTTTTTTTATTGCGTTTACATTATGTTAATTTCAACTTGATACCTCCACGCGTTCTTGGGTAGAAGGGTCTTGACAGATCGACAGACAAACTGTTTCTAAATGTGTTATAATTACAAATTATCAAAATTCGGATTTTTTCCCATATTTGTGATGTAATACCTTGCTTTGTGTCAAATTTCATGATTTTTGGACAACGGAAAGTACCCAATAGGTATAGATTTATTTGTGAATAACTTAATACCTAAATATGCGTCGAAAATAGCCGTATTTTTTTTTATTGCGTTGACATAGTAGATTGATTTTTTAACGTATACTTCTGTATTTGATATTAATTTTAACTTGATAACTCCACGCGTACTTAAGTTAAAGGGTCTTGACAGATAGACAGGCAAACTTTTTTGAAAAGTGTTAAAACTATAAATTAACAAATTTCGGTTTTTCCCTATATCTGTGTTGTAAGGCCTTGTTGCTTCATGTTAAATTTTATGAGTCTAGGACAAAGAAAAGTACCCCATAGGTTTTGATTTATTTGTGAATGCCAAAATATGCGACAAAAATGGCCGTTTTTCAGCCGTATTATCGAACTAAGTTGACTTAGAAACTTGATTTTTTTAGAGCTTCAAGGACCGTAGACCTTAGTATTTGATATTAATTACGTGATGCCTTTACGTGTTACGCGTACGCTGTACGTGCACGACAGGCAGACAAACAAACGGACAGACAGCCACCTATAAGGGTTACCTTTTTCCTTTTGCATATAGCTTCTATATCACTTAGGAAGGTACCTACAAATATTATTTTTAAGTTGGTAAAAAAGTCATGCGGTATTTACTAGAAATATTTCATTAATTTTTTTACCATAACCGAATCAAATAAGTATATATAATAACTGTTTATTACTAAAATACTGACGTAAAACATGTGGCATTAAAAATTTTACCCAAGGTCTTTACCTACGTAGTTTACAGTTACCCTATTCTACGCTATGTGGGTTGCGTAGCACCAAGGATTGGGCCCCTAAATCATGTCAGTATAAATTACTCTTGTGATTTTGAGTTCAAGGTCAGTATGACCTTCATTCCTTAATTTTTTTACTAGAATTAACGAAATGAAGTAGTAAAGGTCATATATAACCAACTCGGGATCAGATGATTATTATAGAGTCGAATATTTCTCTTAACTTCAGGAGGATACGATTCGCAGCGCCTTTTTTTATTTTTGACTCTTACAAATAAAACCCTATGAAATGATGAAGAAGAGCTCTAGCATTAAATATCTAAGTCTGCAGTGTGCCAGTTTTCTATTCAAATATAAAGTTTAAAAGCTATACAGGATTCTAGTTTGTCACACAAATGATTTCGAATAAGATTAAAAGTTAATTCAAACTTTTTTTTTAGGATTTTGGAATACCCTATGTCTGTGGTTCGGCTTGAGATCATTCCTACAAAATTTCACAGTATTTGATTAGTAAAGGACCAAAACAAGTAGGGAAAAAAATATGTATGGTATGTGTGTTATATGAAATATATATTATTTCATATTGGTACTAGAGTTGTTATCTCTATAATTTAAAGCTTGCACGATATTGAAGTTTTGACGAAACAGTAAAAATCCAATATTTAAGTGCAAGTATAGGAGATTTCTTTAGAGTTCCCCGTTTAGCAAAAGGTTTAGAAACACAATATTTTATAGGAATTACAACGAGAATCCACGCAGACGAACTGGACTGGTCCTTCAAAACGGGAGCACGCATTCCCGCGGGATCCCGCTGCTTTTATTAATCTGCTGGATCCCTCACCTTCAAAGCGCGGAATTCAAATCCTGCAAATTAAAAATTTAGCGCTACAACATTCACAGTTGTAGCACGAATGAGACGTTTCAGTTGTTCATACTTCATAAATAGCACTACGCTGCGCCTGCGCACGCCTTCCTGTAGGTGACGAGTGTTTGGTTTCGTATTCACTGTAAGGCGTTTAATATACGAAACTATAAATGGCATTTTCTTCTTAAGGCTTATTTTTAAAAGTTGTCACCATAGGTTGATATTATAGTAATAGCATCTAAGAGAAAGTTGTGATTTGATTATAAGTCATAATAACACTGAATTAAAAATATAAAACTGTTTTTAGGGAAAGGTTAAAATTAAACAAAACTAATTATCTATGCTAAACATTTAAAGATTTGGAGAGAAGAATCTAAGAAAACAGATTACTAATTACTTATACTTAATAAGGTAATAATTTCTGTTGCTTAATGTAAGAAATGTTTAATAAAAGTTGATTTTTACACAAAAATCATTTCACGAATAGTTCTGCAAAAATTCAAAAGATATGATTTTTTTTCGGAAAATATCATTTTTGAACAACCCAATCCACACACGAACTAATATAACCGGTCTAATTGGTTAAAATCGACATCAATACGAAAAGACACTCGGTACAAATGTTAATCAATAAGAAATAAAGGTATGATACGTGAGCGAATAGTGAGAGAAATAAATAATATTATTAAAAATCACCATTTGCCAATTTTACGGTTACATACATTTTTTACATTATAGGTATCTTGAAATAATCATTACAAAACTAAAGTTCTGATCAGCACCCCGAGAGTTTTGCATTCCAATGCGATTCTTTACTTCTAATAAAACCAAAATACAGTATATATACACAACGGCACAAATAGCGGAACAGAAAAAAAAATGAGACTATGAGATAATAACGCATATATTTGACGAAATCATTCAGATTGTTGGGAGGTGGCATTCTGGATTTAACCCTTCTTTTTAGCAAGACATGCTCTATCGGATTCATATCGGGGGAATTTGCTGGCCACTGCATCACCGGTATACCTACGTGGCTCAGATATGCCTGTACCGATTGTGCACTATGAGCACGAGCTAATTCTTGCATTAGAATAAAGTCGTCACCAATAAATGAGGCAAATGGTACAACATGTTCTTCTAAAATGTCTCTGATGTATCGATCTGCTGTTATGGTCCCTCCTGTGACTATCACTAACTCCGTGCGAGCTCCCAAACATATCCCTCCCCAAACCATAATCGAGCCGCCACCATAAGCCACTTTGTGTTCAAAATTAGACTGTATGTGGCGTTCTCCTTTGCGTCTCCATATTCGCTGTCTCCCATTGATCTGTTTTAAAAGAACTCTGCACTCATCAGTAAAGAGAACCTGCTGCCATTCGTTCAAATCCTTTTTTTGTGTTCCGCTAATTGTGCCGGTGTGTATATTTGCACAAAAACGTTGCGCTATTCGCGAAAACTGTACTGTGATAAGAATTGAAGTACCGTATTAGAGACAGTTCTGATATAGTTTTGAATAGCACCCCGAGAGATTTACATTTAATTACGTACCTTTGATTCAGAAAAACAAAGATACAAAAAATATTTGCAAAAACGTTACATTTTTGCGAAAACTGCATCTAGCTAAATGGGTAGAATTAGCGCTTCAGGGGCAATTGTGCCAGGGTTTTAAATAGCACTCCGAAATTTCTGCATCCTATTGTGATTCTTAGCTTCAGAGAAACCAAAATACTTACATATATCTCCAAAAAAACGTTGCACTATTCGCGAAAACTGCATCTAGTGATAAAAGTTGGAGTATCGCATCTAGAGGCAGTTCTGTCAGAATTCTGACCAGCACCCGAGAGTTCTGCACGCGAATGGCACTCTTGAATTCGAAAACACCAAAAATAAGAAAAAAAAATCGGTTAAGTTTGCATTATGCAAAAAAACTGCAACGAAAGAGGTAAATCTTAATTTTGACTGAGAGGAAGAAAATTTACGCCTCTCCTTCTAAAAGAAGGCTTAGGCCATAGTCCACCACGCTGGTCCAATGCGCTGAAGTAGTAGTGGGGAAGGGGACTAGGGTGGATATTGAGTCATACCAGAAGCCAAAGCGTAGAACGACGCGTTCAATGGACTGATTGACCTATAGCTCGTTGGACCGATGAGACAACCACAAAATAGTAGTAGTAGCTGGATGTATAAGGAAGGTTTTTTTTGAAGTTAAAACTTCTTTAGCGGCGTTGTGCACTTTTTTTGGTATGGGTAAAAAATGATAAACTCGCGTCAGGTCACGTGTTCTAATCGTGGAAATTCGTAAGACGGAAACCGTAATGCCACGCCTATTAAAATTTTTATTTTTAGTATTCGCGATTATGAGTAGTACAGGGAGGTTGGAATTTTAATTCTATGACAGATTGCGATGTCAAATATTTCACGTCAAAAAAGTAAATAAACAAACATTATTATTTCTTGACAATGTCAAAGACATGTCTTGTGACATATTTGAGTGTTAAGCGCGAATCGTGTGTAAAGGTTTTCACTTCTGCCGGCACTTCCGGAGTGCAACTCGTTTCTTTTTATTTTAATACCACCATGGTGGAAAACAAGCTTACGGTCCGCCTGATGGTAAGCGGTTACTGTAGCCTATGGACGCTTGCAACACCAGGGGTATTACTCGCGCATTGCCCTTACCCTTCAGAAATCTAATAACTTCTTTCTTAAAGTACCCCATACTGTAGTCCTTCTAGTCTATATTATTTATTTCTCTCACTATTCGCTCACGTAACATACCTTTCAACATTTGTACCGAGTGTCTTTTCGTATTGATGTCGATTTTAACCAATTAGACCGGTTATATTAGCCCGTGTGTGGATTGGGTCGTTTAAAAATGTTATTTTCCGAAAAAAATCATATCTTTTGTATTTTTGCAGAACTATTCGTGAAATGCTTCAGGAACTATAGAACTATTGTAGGACGACCTAAAAAAAAATACAGAACTATTTTTTGCAGAAAAAGGGGTGCGGCATGAAGTTAGCACCCCATTAATTTTTTTTAAAATTCTGCCCCCCCAAGGGCAGAACTATCATTGCACCCCGTCGGGAACTCTAGAACTATTGTAAAAGGACCCAGAACTCACCCTTAGTTCGGGGGTGCTGCTAATTGGGGTGCTAACTTCACAGACATCTATGATTTCACTGTTTATTTTTATTACCCCTCGCGGTATGCCTACAAGAGTAAATTATAAGTTTATTTACGATCTAGATATTTGTATGTGACTAAGTTCTTGTGAAATCTATAGGTAGGTAGGTACATATAATTAGAGGTAAACTTATTATAATATTTTTGTCAAAAACACGTTTTTAAAATAAATATTCCGAACAACAAATTAAAATGTAACGTGTTTTAAGATTTCGCAGCCAACTGAAAAGAATCTAACCCTTAAAATTTTTGTCATATCCGACAACAGCCTTATGATTCAATTTTCTTTGAATAGGATTTAATGCAAATGGTGTCTTTTTTAAACCACCACACTAGTATTTTAGGCAATTGATGCGAATATGAGTACTTTTTAACACGAGTGTTAAAATAACCAATATCGTGCAATTGCATACAATGCTTTTATTCGTCCGGAAAAATATACAATAATCTGTATAAAAAAACCGGTCCTGGTCTACATTAACCAACACAGAGCTCTATGTATTTTTAACTAAGCGCCATCTAACTGAAGCGTGTCGCACTTTTATTCAGTGAGATTTATCGTTGCTTGTGTTTTAATGTTGCAAGTACATACTTTATGCAACGAGTATCTAAAAATACCACTGATATGTAACTAGTTATATTATACAATAAAAAGATTTATTATGAAATATCTGGCCCGGCAGACGTTGTTCTGCCCTTAAAATTGATGGGCCTTATAGTAACTTACGCTAATGCGACTCACACTTGATGGTTTTTATGTAGCCTTTAGCCTTCCTTAAAGTGCGAGCTATCAACCTGCCAAATTTCATTGAAAACGGTTCAATCAAATTTTTTTTTACCCTCTCTACGCTAATTCGACTCTCGCTTGACGTTAATTATGTTGGCTCATGACCTTTTCTAAGGTGCAAGCTCATCTTACCAAATATTTAAATTAAATAAATATTTTTGGAAAAGTAAGCAAAGCTTGTGTTTTGGATACCAGACAACGGATACAAATACTTTTAAGTACTTTTTATACACCAAGACTCAAGACAAACACATTTGTTTATCACATAAATGTTTGTCCAGTTCGGAAATCGAACCCACACCCTTTGCACAGCAGTGACACTATCTTATTTCTATTTTTATTACGACCGTGCGTAGCTTTTTTCCCTATAGTGTCAGAGGGACCAGCAGGGCGAATATCTAACTCCAATGCTAATCGTTTTGAAATCCATTATAGCAACAGCTACGCGCGCGGCAATGGTAATAAACTTAAAAACGTTTGAGTTAGACAATGGTCGACATTTGGTATTCGTATCCAAACAGGTCTAGACTTTTGTATCCAACGCCCGCTTTGGTCAAGGCCACTCACTGTCGCCATTCCACTCTATTACCTTATCCAGTTTTTGACTGATTCGCTAAGATTATATCACGTGAACAATAAAAAAACTACTTTGCTTTGTAACGACTTAACATGGTGACTTTTTTGTAAATTATTAACATTGAAGCAATAACATTGGTGATTTAGTTTAACCATGTAACATAGACATTAGATACACATAAATTATCTTGCAGTTGGCCCCACTTCCCACTAATATTATAGATGTGAAAGTTTGGATGTTTGTGACTCACTCACGCTTCAACCACTAGTCCGATCGACATGCAGCTTGGCGCTTATATAGGTTAGGTCCTGGAATAGAACATAGGCTATCTTTCATCCCGAAAAATTCAAAAGTTTCCGCGGGAAAACTATTACGTTTGCTACTCAATCTTGTCTCAAAGGAATATCCAATTTAGCTAAAATTTTACACTGAGGTAGTTGAAGGTACGGAAAAGGACATAGACTATTTACTATCTCGGGAAATATAACAGTTAACCGAACTCCACTTAAAGTAGTTGCCGTAGGAATTCCTCACCGATAACCAAATTTAGTGCGGGCGGAGCCACTGGCAAAAGTTATGTGTCTAATAGTTTACTTGTCAAATATTTATTTTAAACTCACCATAACCGCAACTTCTTATCTATACCTTACGGAAGCCGAACTTTTTAGAATAAAAACATACTCTACCTGATATGGAAAAATTTAGTTTTTAAACACTAAAAGAACTTTTTAAATGGGTCCATTAGTTCTAGAGATTATGCTATACTTATTAACAAACGAACAACTTACCGCTTTTATCTGTATATAAAGTTTAGATGTCAGACTGTAAAAAAAAGAATAAATAATAAAATATGAAAAATAACTTGCGTTTTGTACCTTACTAACCTGTTTTAAATTTGCAAACTAGAAGTTATTGAGAGGATGTTAAAATAACATGTTCCAAAATAAAAGGCACCTATAGGATTTGCATCTAAGTATTCATGGTGGATGACTATAAAAATGTTTTGATGAGCCTATTTACCAGCTATTAGAAACGTGAATTATATTAGCCTAGTAAGTATAGTGTATTCAAAGTTTTTTTTTAACTCGATATAATTTTATGGCCTGGTCCTATCGAATTCATGAATGGAGGAGAGCGGGCGTTTTGGGAATTGGATGCGAAAAACACTAACAGTCACTCTAGGATCAGACCTCTAAGTCAAGTGGAAATAGCGGCGATAGCAATAGAACTTATTACCCGATTAAATACAAAGTGTGCAAATTATTCAGTAAATTTATTTGAAAAATACCTTTTTGTTTGGTTAGATAGTTGTTCCCATTATGCCCACTTGTCTAAAGTCTCAAGGCGCTTGGAACAGCATCCAAAATAACGAAAGTACAAACCTTTAAACAATCACATTAAGAAACACTTAACAATGTATTGCTGCAGTGATATGAACCGTGATAACAGCCACGTTAGTAACTTTCCGTTCAAACGATCTGGGTTGTATGTACTAAAATGGCAACAATTTTTTTTTTTCATTTTACCACTAAGTTTATTATTAACGACGTATGGGAGATACACATTAAGCTAGCTTAGTTCAGATACACTATATCAGACACATCGGCGCGATAGGTTCACAACCTATCAGGTAGTACTAAAGTTTAAGGGGAAAGAGGCTGTTCCCGTATAATGATGTGGGTGAGTGTCCAACCACTGGTGTCCCCATGGAACAAGAACTCCTAAATAACCTCAAGCATGTCACTAGCACCAGTAAACAGTGTTGGCTGGTTGGCAAGAGTCAATATCTGTAATTTGCAATGTAAAAATAAATCTGTACATTTGTATGGTCGCCAAATTTTTTATGTGTTCCTTATAAATAGCGAAACCAATATAAACAAAAGTTAGATAATTGTAAATAGAATTTGTAAATAGATTCATCTCGCCTCATTACCCTCTGTCAAAGGTTAAAAGTAAACAATATCGTTTCGGAAGCAAGTCATTTGACGATGAGCCTCGCTCCGGTCGACCATCCATAGATACACTCACTCAAAGATAACTCATAGTCCTGACTTGACTTGCAGTAACTACTTTTTTCATCCAAAACTGGAGGCCAAATTAAGACAAAGAAAATTTTAAAATATGGTTTGAGAAGATTTCAAAAAAGGAGAAACGAGGTAAGCCTAATTGCTCACAAAATATCTTAGTAAATAGAGAAGCAGAGGCCAGATCTATATAAAGGACCAGAAGGCGACCTTATCGTAATGTTATGCTTGCCAGACTGTCTTTAGGTAGGGAAAAACAAAATATAACGGAAACGTAGTATTACTGACTATGCTGATATAGTCATTAGTACGACTGCTACAACATAAATAAACGATCTTTGTGGTTTAAGCTAAGGGGATAAATGTATTTAGTGAAGAATTCTAGGAGCGTGATGGTTCCTTTAAATATGATAAGTGAAACAAAAATAGCAATATTCCACCTGAAAATACTGTGTGAAAATAAAATATGATGTTCTAAAATATGGGTCTGGCCCCAAACAAAGCATAGCTTGTGTTATGGATACCTATAATTCCTTTTTTTTGTAAATACATACATATCATACATAAATACACCCAAATTTAAGACAAATGAAATGTTAATCACATAAATGTTTGTCCAGTACGGGACTCGAACCCAACCCCTCTGCACAACAGCTAACCACCGGGCTGCGAGAGAGTCAATAATAAAATTGTAATGTTTAAAAATGTATATAAACATACACTTCTAAAAAAATCTGCAAGGTGTCTTGAAAATATGTATAAATGCAGATATGTTTGTATACCTGGCAACACTGCCGTTGAGTTTACTGTAACACTTTCCAGCACACACTAATGTTGTGGGCGAGTTTGCACGTAAAAGGTAGGTACAGTGATCTTAATTTATGTGGTTAGGAGTTGGTTATGAGTAACCAATGTTTTTAGTAACCGATATTTATTTTTCAACAAAATCCTTACAGTGTTCTAACTTACCGTTTTTTTTAAAAAAAAGCGGCTTTGTTTATGACAGTTTTTGCGGTTTACATTTTGAATAAGATGTGTAGAGCTATAAAGACTTTAATTTGAAAATGAAACCAATTTTCTGCACTAAAATTCTCACCTAAACTAGTTCCGGAATATAAAAGTCTAGTTAGGGCGTGTTTGCACGTAGGTAAAAGTAATATTAAAGAAGGAGGAAGTAATCAATATCTTATATTATTTATTCGTGGGAAAGCTATATCTGGGGCTCCTAATATTAAAGGTACTAATCAATTACCAAATCCTCCAATTATAATAGGTATTGGTCAACAATATGAAAGTCTAGTTAGGGAGGGTTTGAACGTGGGTGGTATAGTGGTCACTTCCTACAAATCTACACTAATATTATAAAGAAAAAAAATTGATTTTTTGTTTGTTTGTAATGGATTAAATCAAAACTACTTAACCTATTTAAAAAAATTCTAGTACGTATAGACAGCTACATAATCAGCAAGTAACATAGACTATGTTTCACCCGGTCAAGTGCGAGTCGGCGAGTCAGAGAGACTATAGCGAAACAACATTAGCGGGGACCGGCTAGTAGCTTTATAAGTATGGTACCCATGTAGTATAATAGTTAGTCTACGCAACAATTTTAAACATAGTTTACATTTATCTGATAAGTTAAAAATAATAAATACTTATTATTCGATTGAGTAAAATGAGAGGAAGTACGTAAAATTTACTTTTATTTCAAAGTGCAATCGCATCCAAAACAAAAGTGTGGTTACTAATCTCAGCATCTGCAGCATCTGTAGGTGGAGTCCGGAAGTCCTCCCACTGGCAGCGCCAGCGCACGCCGCCGTTACGACAGCCGGCACCCACACCGACTATCACCTGATTGGACCAGTTCTACTACGGGTCGGATGTATTTGGAAGTGATAACTCATAGTTAAGGAACGTATAGTACTTTCCAATCTATCTTTGAGTGGGAGGCTGTTGATAATAGAGATCGGCATCAAATACGCTAAGTACGAGTTCATTGTGTTGATATGATTAAATTGATTTAAACTAGCTTTTGAGATTAACTAGTGTTTTATTAATTCTTGAAGGTCTACACATACCTCAAAGACTACAGAAATTTGTAACTTTTAAGATACCACAAAGACTATAGACATTTGTAACTTTTAAGATATCCCAAACTCTACAGACATTTGTAACTTTTAAAATACCAAAACGACTACAGATATCTGCAACTTTTGAGATACCACAAAAACTACAGACATTTGTAACTTTTAAGATACCACAAAGACTACACACATTTGTAACTTCTAAGATACCACAAAGACTACAGAAATTTGTAACTTTTAAGATACCACAAAGACTATAGACATTTGTAACTTTTAAGATACCCCAAACTCTACAGACATTTGTAACTTTTAAGATAACAGAAAGACTACAGACATTTGCAACTTTTGAGATACCACAAAGACTACAGACATTTGTAACTTTGAAGATACCAGAAACACTACAGACATTTATAACTTTTAAGATACCAGAAAGACTGCAGACATTTGTAACTTTTAAGATACCACAAAGACTACAGACATTTTGAAACTTTTGAGTTACCAAATAGACTACAGACATTTGTAACTGTTTTTATGGATTATAATAAAACCATGTGTAACGGTACTATTTTTTTGGAAGTACCTACAACATTTTCGGCTTTAAAATAATTGAAGGAATTAACCTACTCGTAAATGACAATATTTTTGTTAATTCTGTAAATTAACAGCGAACTGTAGAAATCTGAAAAAAAACGGGTTGCACTCCGGGAGTGCCGGAAGAAGTGAAAACATACTAGCTATTTACTTCCCATCACTTCGTATATATATTTATTTATTATAAATAAAACACAACTTACGACTCATACGTCATATTTAATTGTATAGGGAACCAATGCCCCTAACACACAATTCGCGCTTAACACTCAAATAAGTCACAAGACATGTCTTGACCCATTGCATATTTTTGAACAATATCCTACCTTTATTTCTCTATAATGTAATAAGCTATATAAAACGTAATATACTACTATGCCACTTCTACTATGGATCTGGCTCTTTATCCTATCACGTCTTTAACTCTTCTAACTTTCGACTGTTTTCTTTGACACAACCTAACATAATATACAAAGATTGTTTATTTATTTTCCAATAAAATAATCTATTGACACGCCAACACATAGATATACCTTCTATCCAGTGTTAAAGCTATGCTCTACAATTTCCTTTATCTCACCTCGTATCGTATCGTATCACATTTTAACGTGTGTAAATTTTAAAATGTATAAATAACAATGTTTGTTTATTTACTTTTTTGACGTAGTATAATTGATATCTCAATATGTAATAGAATTAATACCCCATATCCAACCTTCCTGTACCACTCATAATCGCCAATAACTAAAAAAAAACTAACCTAATTTAAATAAATCTGACGCGAGTTCCATCTTACGAGTTTTGTATAGATTTTTGATCAGGACACGTGACCTGACGCGAGTTTAACATTTTTTACTTATACTAAAAAAAGTGCACAACGCCGCTTAAGAAGTTTTCACTTCAAAAATCTGTAAAATATTGATATTTATAGAGATTAAAAAGCAGATTTTAATTCATGCAACTCCTAAAACTATACTAAAGGAACCTTAATTTAACAAAATCGATAGTGGATAGCCAAGGTCAGCACGGGCTGTCTTGCAGAAGAAGTGCTGGATTTCCGCGTAACTTCCTCTAGAACGACATTATTCGTAGGGCACTTGCCAGTAACAATGTGCCGTCTATTTTAAAACCAATTGGACTGGCGCCTGACGATGGTAAGAGGCCCGATGGCTTAGCTCTAATACCTTGAAAGCTGTGACGCTCTTGCACTTTAGGTACGTCTCATTTTCCAACTAACTGAAAAAGGCTGGTTCAGGAGCTGAGGCGGCAAAATCTTAATCGTACAAAGTATGTAGCGCTTGGCAACGACTACATTTTTAAAGCTTTTGGAGTGGAGACCATGGGATCTTGGAGACCGAGTGCCCATCGCCCTTATAAGGAAGGAATGTCTGCACTTCCAAAAATCAGGCGGCTGGTTTATGCTTCGGTTAGCAAATAAGCGTTGCGATACAGAGTGGCAACGAAGTATTTACTACATTTCAAAACAAAAACAAATATACCGTCATTAAGTATATTGTTACTGATAAATTTTAAGAATATACACTACTAGTTGGCCTTTCCGTTCTATGCCTTTCTCAGATGACGATCTCGATGTCCGGATAGCGAGATTAGTCTCTACGACCTCCCCGAATAGGGCCTCCCTCCAAACACGACGCCGACGACCCCGGGTTCGTCGGCGCCCACAAGGATACACTAGGTATCAAAGAGTGCCGGGGCGCTTCTGACGCCCCCACTCAATCGCAACCGTACCCGCGTAACGGGGAACTCCCCTCCTGGTGGTGACTCACCTTCGTGTTCGAGACTCACGCCGGTCGAAGGGACGCCCCCGAGAGCGACAACCCAAGCCGAGGCTTCCCCTGCGGGGAGCCCTTGAGCGTTGGGCGCTATATGGGCTGAGGCTCCTTCAGAATCTCGCCCCAAAAGTCCGGTGAAGCAGTAATGGTTTCAACAGCCAACTGCATAGTCAGCTCAGAAAAAAAAAAAAAACTATGCCTTTTTTGCCGCTTTCCGCTCAGTAGCGCCATCCCGCGCGCTATAAGATTTCGCTTAGCGTTGTTCTTCTTACTACAACATTCTTTTTTTTTCATTCTTCAAGAATTGGGCTCTCAAACACAAACAGATTTTTTTCTTTTATTAGCAAACTCTTTTAATTTATTCTATTAAATAGATAGATAGATTGAATATATATATTAATTTGTATAATTGTATAAATTTTGGAATACAAAATGCAGTTAAAAAACGTTAATATTTTATATTATTTTTCATTATGATCAATTTTCAAAGTGTCAGCCACACACACTTACACGTGCAAATCGAAAGTTTATATGACGTTAGGCCCGATAACACTCTTTAATGTATAATATTTTTTAAATATTACAGATTATATAAATAAATCATCATTTCAGCTCAAAGAAGAGTATTTAATTAAATAATATTTTAAAATATTTAATGCACTGAATTGGATTAAAACTACGAGTGTGTCAAGTAAAACCAATACATATTTCTAAATTATTCATTAAAACATAGAAAATACTTTTTTTTTACTATTTCCGAAATAACGTAGGAAATAATTAATATTTTTTAACGTGTCGTGACATAACTTCTTATTATAAAATATTATTTTTTGCGTTATTAATAAGCTATCGGTACATATCAATCAATCCGCCCCCTGATGAGTAAAACGTAAATTGTGCCACTCCAATGTTGGTTGACTTCACTAGTACATACCTACGTGGATAAATAATTATCAGTGAGCTAAAACATTTTTGTTCATATACATATAACTATTTTTAAATTAACTGCCTGTTCGTTTGTTTGGAAATTAGTTTTCTATGTGATGTCATGACCCACCACTATTAATATTGCGTGTGCAATGTTACAAATGGAATGTAATATTTTTACAAAGAAACCTGCCATGCTAAAGACGACAGGATTTTTCAGGGCATACCAGGATTCTTGACCCCTGGCAAGTAAATTAGGAAGAAAATCCAGAGAATTCTGAATAAATTTTTGCTACAATTTAAAGTCAATGCACTAGATAACAACCAATTCTAATTATTTAATCAACTTCCATAACAGACAGACCGTCCGGACAACAAAGTAATCCTGTATGGGTTCCTTTTGGTTACGGAACCCTAAAAAAGAAAAATGCGCCAACTGCGTCCTTGTTCTCTACTTTTTCAACAAACATTACAAAATGCAAAATACGTTTCAAAAATTTGCACAGGTGTTGAAACAATGGTCACTTTCAGTTTTTGAAGTAAAAACTTCTTTAGCGGCATTGTGCAATTTTTTTGGTAAGAGTAAAATGGTTGAATCGAAAATTCATAGAAAATTCGTAAGACGGAACTCACGTCAGATTAATTTACATTAGGTTAGTTTTGTTATGGGTAAAAAATGATAAACTCTATAGGACAAATAAAAAGTAAGAGGAAATTGGGTTGATGAAAAGATGAAAGTGCGGATTACACATGTTAATATGTTAGTACCTGGAGGACCGAGCTTTTCTCGTTTTTTTTAACAACGCCATCTATTGTCAAGAAGCTTTAGTGTTGCTGTGTCAGTAAAAATAATAGTATTACTATTCGTCAGTAGATGTCAGGCAGAGTCATCTTTTTCAGTTTATCATTGCATGAAAACACGGATAAAACGACGTTTTCTAAAAATGAAAGCTAGCTAGATCGATTTATCGCCCCCGAAACCTCCTGCATACTAAACTAAATGAAAATCGTTGAAGCCGTTTTGGAGATTGAGATTATAAATATATATAAATATATATATATAACAAGAATTGCTCGTTTAAAGGTATTAGATAGATAGATATTCAGGTTGTATGTTTTTGAAGTGAAAACTTCAAAAAAGGACAATTCATAGAAAATTCGTAAGATGGAACCCACGTCAGATTTATTTACATTAGATTAGTTTTTTATTTTTAGTATATGGCGATTATGAGTAGTACAGGGAGGTTGGATATGGGATTTTAATTCTATGACAGATTGAGATGTCAAATATACTACATCAAAAAAGGAAATAAACAAACATTATTATTTATAATAATGAAAGTGCGGCTAACACATGTTAAAATGTGATACGATACGAGGTGAAATAAAAGTAATTGTAGAGCATAGTTTACGTTACACTGGACAGAAGGTATATCTATGTGTTGACGTGTCAATAGGTAATTTTATAGGAAAATAAATAAACATTCTTTATTTATTATGTTATGTTGTGTCAAAGAAAATAGTCGAAAGAGCCAGTTCCATAGTAATAGTGGCAAAGTAATATAAGAAACAAAGTTAGGATATAGCTCAATAAAATACAATGGGTCAAGACATGTGTTGTGACATATTTGAGTGTTAAGCGCGAATTGTGTGTTAAGGACATTGGTTCGCTACAATTAAATATGACGTATGAGTCGTAAATATGGGATTTTAATTCAATGACAGATTAAGATGTGAAATATATAACGTCAAAAAAGAACCAAGGTTGAAACAATGGTCACTTTCAGATTTTTTTGCATTAAATATATTTCAAAATGCAAAATACGCTTCAAAAATTTGCACAAGTGTTGAAAATAAAGGTCACTTTCAGTTAATTTTTTTTTAATTAAATACAATAAATCACTCACTCAGTAAGGTTATGCTCTAGATAAAAGCAAGTATCATAACATATATTTTTTTAAATTCTTCTGGTTTTTTTAAATTAGTTTTGCCACGAAATTGACGCAGTAACAGCGTATTTACGACTATCTGCCCTATCTTAGCCTTTTTATCAGCAAATACAATTATTAAAAAAAAATGTACGTATGTTTATGTAAACTTATTTTATTAGCGCTTTGAGTGTATTATTATCTAGTATTTGTTAACAATAATAATGTATTTGAGATTTTACGGTAAGAGTAATTTTTGAACTTAAATTATGGATTAATAGGGAATTTCGGAAATTTGAAAAGAATACGGGAGAGGTTCCGCTAAAGTATTTGTATAAAAAAAAAATATAATTCATACAACTCCTCAAAAATATATTTAAGGAACCTAAATTTAACCAAATTCACACTATCCAGTCATAATACTAAAACTATAGTAACTTATAAAATATACACTACTTGTAAAAAGACTTCTGGTCAACAATATACAGTTATAAAAACTACATTTTGAGGGTTCCGCACCCAAAGGGTAACTAGCGGAACCCTATTACTAAGACTGTCCGTCCGTCCATCTGTCACCAGGCTCATGAACATATATCTGGTCGCTTGCTAAAGCTGCCGAGGGGAACTTCTGCCAGTCGTCATTACCACCACTGCGAAAGACCGATGGTGACTTGGCCCACAGTGCAAAAGAGAAAGCCGATCTATTGGGCAGTCTCTTTGCCTCTAACTCGAATGTGAACGACGAAGGCGCTGTACCACCTACTTTACCGTGGTGCGGTAAGACCATGCCGGAAATCACTATAACACAGCGCGAGGTCCGGCGGGCGTTGCTTTCCCTAGACGTTCATAAGTCGAGTGGGCCAGACGGCATACCAGCAGTGGTGCTTAAGCAGTGTGCTCCTGAGTTATGTCCTGTACTCACGCGCCTCTTCACGCTTTCCTACCACACTAGGCAATTTCCGTCTTCATGGAAGACTGCAAATGTGCACCCGGTGCCCAAAAAGGGCGATAGATCAGATCCATCGAATTACAGGCCTATCGCTATAACCTCTCTCCTCTCCAAGGTGATGGAGCGTGTGATCAACACACAGCTTTTGAGATACCTAGAAAAACACGACCTGATCAGTGACCGTCAATATGGCTTTCGCCACGGTCGCTCAACTGGTGACCTTCTAGTGTATCTCACACACCGATGGGCACTAGCCATTGAGAGTCAGGGGGAGGCATTGGCATGTAGCCTAGACATAGCGAAGGCGTTCGATCGGGTCTGGCACCGGGGTCTTCTATCGAAGTTGCCTTCTTACGGAGTGCCCGAGGGTTTGTGCAAATGGGTGGCTAGCTTTTTGTCCGGCAGAAGCATACGAGCCGTAGTTGACGGTAGTTGCTCTGATAGCATGGACATTAATGCTGGTGTCCCGCAAGGCTCTGTGCTGTCTCCTACGCTGTTTCTACTGCACATCAATGATATGTTGGACATCAACAACATACATTGCTATGCAGATGACAGTACTGGAGACGCTTATTACACGGGCCGTGCAAGCATCCCACGTTCCGTTGTGGAGGAAAAGCGTGAAGAACTTGTTTCTCAAATCGAGATCGGTCTGTCCAAGGTCTCTGACTGGGGGCGGGAAAACTTGGTCCGATTCAACCCTTCAAAGACACAAGTCTGCGCGTTCACCGCTAAGAAAACCCCATTCACTGTAGTCCCACAATTCCAGAACACTCCCCTCTCCATCTCCAAGAGCATTGGGATCCTTGGCGTTGACATCTCCAGCGATGTTCAGTTCCGAGATCATTTGCTAGGCAAGGTAAAGCTGGCGTCCAAAAAACTTGGTGTACTCAACAGAGCGAAGCAGTACTTCACGTCGGGGCAAAGGTTGCTACTTTACAAGTCGCAAGTCCGGCCCCATATGGAGTACTGCTGCCATCTCTGGGCGGGTGCACCCGGATACCAGCTTGGCCCTTTTGACTCGGTTCAACGACGGGCTGTGAGAATTGTCGACGATCCCAAACTCACTTGCGGTATCGAACCCTTAAGTCTGAGGAGAGACTTTGCCTCCCTGTGTGTGTTCTACCGCTTGTACAATGGATTGTGTTCTGAGGAATTGTTCGAAATGATGCCCACGGCTACTTTCTACCATCGCACCGCTCGCCATCGACAGGGAATTCATTCTCACACTTTGGAACCAAAATGGTCGCGAACAGTGCGGTTTCAGAGAAACTTCCTCCCGCGAACCCTTGGGTTGTGGAATGAGCTCCCTGCCAAGGTTTTCTCTAAGGACTACAGTATGGGGTTCTTCAAAAAAGAAGTTATTAGATTTCTGAAGGGTCGGCAACGCGCGAGTGATGCCCCTGGTGTTGCAAGCGTCCATAGGCTACGGTGACCGCTTACCATCAGGCGGACCGTAGGCTTGTTTGCCACCTTAGTGGTATAAAAAAAAAAAAAAAAAAAAAAAATATATAAGTCATAGTTAGACTTAGACTTTTACAGAAGATGTATTTCTGTTGCCGCTATGACAAATACTAAAAAATAAAATAAAATAAATATTTAAGGGGGCTCCCATACAACAAACGTGATTTTTTTGCTCGATTTTGCTCGATATTGATAACGGCAGCAGGTAGACTCTTAAAATATTCACAGAATAATAAGTTATATATTCACTTTAAAAATAAATAATTAAATTAAAATAAAACAAATATTTAAGGGGGGCTCCGATACAACAAACGTGATTTTTTAAATTATTTGTCATTATGATTTATATTCAAAGTTTGTAACTCGCGACATTAACGCGTGCAAATCAGGAGTTTGTATGGCGGGCGGCGCGTTTACCGATAACACTAATAACAAGAAGTAGATAAATAATGAAGATTTGTTACTTAAATCGGTGCTTACTGTAGCAAAATATCTGGGAATATCCTTTCGTGGAATTTGCCCAAGTCTAAACACGAAAGAGAAACAGACTTAACAAATATAAAAACCGATACGACAGACCTCTAGCTCAATGGCAAATTCAGAGAAATAAGAGAAACAAGTGAAGGAAGTGGGTTCCGTTTACGTTCTATAGCGTCTCATTCGTTCAGTTAAAGTTCTATAGTAATAGTACATTGTGTATTAAGGGTGGTAAGAAGAAAACTACTACTGGCTTTAATGACTCTAGCTTGTAATTTCACTACCGCCAGTGTTATACACAATGTTTTTCATCAGATTTGCGAGTAAATGAATAAAAATATAAGGTAAACAAAAACTCGGTAAAATACAATTGAAATGGCAAGAACAAAGGTACAGAAAACAACCCCACTAACGGTATGTAGAGAATTTATAAATTTGAAAGTTTTAGCTTGACATAAAATTTGTGATTGCTTGCTTGGCGCGTATAGTTCTTATCTCGACTGATGACGATTTTATACAAAGAACGTAGAGCGCACATGACAGGTTTCATATTATGTCATTATCACCCGTGGGCTCTATGAACATCTTCTTTGTCTAGAGGAAAGTAAAATTTACACAGAAAAAGCTCGTGGGAGTAATAAAGGTCTTAGCACCCGGTTTACAAGCATGTTATGACACTGTTTACGTACTCGTAATTCTGATGAAAAATCTGTTTAAAACGTGTATTGTTAATTCACCCAATCCGTGTAACCCTGAGTTATTTGCTCATGAAGAACTAGCAACATTCTGTCCTTAATATTTCTTTCACCAATCATTTTCTTCTGAGGGTCATGCATGAGTCATATAAATAGAGCCATTATAGTTCTGATACACTGTATCATAGCCAGTGTTGAGCCGATGGACTTATCACTTGTAACCTAGGACTTTAGAGGAATAAGGTTGTACATTATAGTGTATCCAGACGCTGGTGGTTGACATTTTATACAATACATAAACTGTCTTTTGTTTATATTAGATACTTTTTTATGTTGTGCTTGTGCTTTATATTTCATGTTTTTTTTATGTTTGTAATGGAAAGTGTCCTTTTATGATAGGGAGGGAATTTTCCAATATTTTAATTGGACGCTGTAAGAGAAAGGGAGAAAAGAAATGCCCTTGCTGAGTTTCTTGCCGATTCTTCTCAGTAAAAGGTCTCCCGCCCTGTAGACTTACGAACCTATGGCGTAGTGACATTCATAAGTGCTAAATTATTGTAGCCTAAACTGAATAAATTAGATTGAATTTGAATTTGAATACAATCATGTTAATTTTTGTTGAAAGATATGAACTAAACGTCAGTTATTAATGTTATTGAACACTTTATGAGATAGTTTGATGGGTTTATTATGCAAATCAAATGTATGTTTGATAAAGCATCGTCTAATACCGAACATAAAAAATATTTGTCTCACTTTTCCTGTTTACAGCTCTCACGTAAACTAGTACGAATATTGACGGAAATTCCCACAAGCAATCGTTGTCTGTTTTTTACCGACCTCAAATCGAAGCCCTCAAATTTAATTCTCGAAGGCGTAGTCGCGTGAAGTACCAATAAAATATAATCATAATACCTACTGTTTAACATTCCATACTGATAAATCAGCTGATTAAATACATACGCAGTCGTGTATCTACGTTAACAATTCGGAAGTGATCGCGGATTACTGATATCGACGTATATTATGTAGGCTTATCGACTGATAACGTAATAAACTCATAATCAGGCATGTAACAGTAACATACATTTGATAGATCAAAGACATGTTGTAAATATGTATATGTCGCAGACATCTGGTTAAATTAGCCTGTTAATCGGGCGCATAGGGAGATCGTTACGTATGGAAAGAAATTATCAAATAACTGAACAGATTATTAAATTGAAACTTGGCTGGACTTCGCTCCACATCTACGTTTACAAAAGAGAAACTGAACCTAACCCATCATACATGACTTATTCAGTGCGATTTCTGTGCCTTTCTTTTCCATACTTGATGATCTGCCTAGGCGTTCAATAAATGGCTAATTAAACCAGATTGCTGCGACATACGAGTATACATATATGTAATAAGTCAGTTGGTACTACCACCTACATATTTTATCGCGTATATATCAGTGTACGTAGCAACTCAGCTTTAAGCAAGTCTAAGTGTGAAACTAAGTTATTTACCATTGTCTATATACTTAGAATGTAAGTTTACTGACTTTACAACATGAAGTTTTTGGGGCACTGGTTAATCATTGATACCGGCCGAAGTAAAGTAACTTTTTAATTTTCTTTAATATTTCGAACAGTTACTTCGGGCAAAGTAAATAATTAATTATTTTGCATTTTGAAAATCCTGTTTTTCGAATAAGAAATTGGATACTTGTAGAATATTTTAGTTATTTATTTTTTAGTCTCTAAGGCTCCCTGAAGCTACTATAAGGTACCTTTTTTGTGCCTATTGTAATACATTTATACATATTTAAGAAAATTTATGAAATACCATACAATAATATGAAGGTTAAAAATTTTTATCCTTCCACTTGGATCCAACGTTGCGTCATGATCCACAGGTGGATTTATGGATATTTTTTTTGTCCTCTTGAATCCACATGTGGATCTACGGATAACTTGACCTATTGAATTCACATGTGGATCTATGGATAATTTGACCTCCTCTTGATACACATACATATATACACTTACGAAATTCGGTACAACTGTTTAGAAGCTCAATTCGGTTCACCTATGAATATTGTGCAATTTCAGCAATGTTCCATACATATGGGTTATGAATAGCATTATATTAGGTATATACTTATTTTTTAATTTGGTTAAAACTTTTGAATTTCCTTTTTAGTATAAAAACTCTCAATGCACTAATCCGACTCACACTTAACGACTTAAGCTAATTGTTCATGAATAAGCTGGGATAGCACACCAAATGTTATCAAAACCCGAGTTTTTGAAGTTGGCTACAAAAGGTTAATACTTTTTAATCGGTATGCAACCCTTATTCGACTCACACGTGATCTTTCTGAATATCCTTTTCAAAGGTTATCCTCATTCTAAATTACGCCAAAATCGGCTCAGCGGTTCATCCTCTCTACGCTAATTCGACTCACACTTGACACTTTTTAAGAAGCTTTGTCCATCTACTACCCTCTTTAAATATTATTATACGAGTAATGGGAGCTCAGCGAAGTGGATCAGCCCAATTTCTTTTTGGTTATTATCTAAATCTAAAATAAAATAATAAATATTTTGTAATGAATACACAGCCTCGTCTGGCCCTAAACTAAGCAACCTTGTGTTATGGATACCAGAAAACGGACACAAGTACGTATATATATAATTTATTTTTTGTAAATACACTCATATAATACATAATATTAGTATCAGAAAAGTTTATTGGTCTGTATGTGCAAAACTGTCACAAGATTAAATTTATATATAAATTTTAAAATTTATATTTGTTTTTGTAAATTTATAAATGCCACTAAAATAAACCATTCATTTTTAAAAATTAAAATTCATTTTTAAAAACCCCCCCTCGTTCGTATAAAAAATAATAGGTACGAAACTTCATCGCACACGCACATCCACATACACTCTCACACACACCAAAAACACACATACACATTAATTATTATTATAGATTAGTATATAGTTACGTTACTAGAGGCTACCCTAGTAAAAAAAATTGTCATTCCTATTTTGACAAAAAATATTTCATATTCAGAACTCAGGCAACAAGTTTCTACGAAGGTATGGCTAGGACTCCGGCTACAGCTGCTGCTACTACTTTGTCTAGTGTAGGACTGGTAGTTCCGAGAATCAGCTCACCAGCTTTTTGTGTTGGAATGGAATACAATATAAACTTACAACTACTAGGGACTTATAAAGTCCTAATAGGTACATCAATCTTACAAACACCAATGTTCATAGAATTAAGAAATACATGATAAATATACAGACATAGAAATAATCGTTACTTGTTAACAGTATAGATATAGACAGAAGAAAATTAAGAACTATAAATTTTTAATAATCTGGTATTAATTTCAGGTTAATAGTGCTGAGAAAATTTAAATGTTTAATTATCTTAACATTATTATGAATTTTTTATTCTTAACTTAAATCTCCGCACAAATTAACTTTTTAGTCCCATACAAACTTTTTCACCCTCCTTTAGTTTACGGGTTAAAAAGGTCGTCAAAGACGTCGTTCATATAAATTTTCATACAATTTAACAACTAAAACACAAAATATGAAACAGCAACACACATTATATCCAAATTAAAAAATAATATCCAAACGAATTAGGGTGAACACAATAACAATTCTGTTGTTTGTCAAAACAAAATCCAAATGGCGGTCAGAGGCAGCCATGTTTGTCTACGGGTTATGGGCACTTCCGAAGGGGCGGTGTTGAGGGTATTATGTTCTTGTTCAAAGTAAACATTGACGATATTGTTATACAAACCAAAGCGTGTAAGGATTTTAGTTTTGATGACTTAACTTTTTTTGTTAATTGTCCCTTGCAGTAACTACACTGTTAGGAACAGTGAACAAGACACTGGTCAGTGCTGGCATAGAAGTTGCGTTTGCGTGAGTCCATAGAAGGGTTGACTGTATATCCTTTTCAGTTGAGGCACTGGCCTGTTAGCGGCATAAGCGACGAGCGCAGATTGCCATGCTGGAGTGTGAGTACTCAAAGCGGTGTGGTGGAATTCTGTACGGTTGCTTAGTTAAAGAGGAGCTAAGAACTAGAAGACCTAGTTGCCTTGTGATAAAGAAGTGGTTTTCTCCAAAGCAAAGAAAAAGCAACTTCTCCAAAGTGGACAAAGAAATCTTCAAAGTTTTTAATGCCATTAGTTAACAACTTGGGAAAACCAAGTCGTGCTTTTTTTGGTACAAAGATGTGGCTGCACTACTCACAAACGCTTAGTTACACATTGCGTTATCCTTGTTTTTACCCGATCGACCCAGAAGAAATGTAATGTTTTTGCGCGTATAAATGTATACGCGTATAAACGGCTGGAACGATTACGATGAATGAAGTCTCAAATAAAAGGTATTCACGTCATCTCCAGAGTGGCATAGGGTACATAAAATAGTCAAGCGCGAGGCCAAATAAAACTAAAAAGCTGTAAATAAAAATTATTAAAAAAAAACCAAATACAAAAATATTAAGAAACAAAAAGCGAAAAAGTGCTCTGGAGACGTAGTCCGACTGCTTTGTCCGATAAATTGGACCATGAGGATTGTTTTTTCTGTCGGTTCGTTTAATTGGACTACAAGAAATTATTTTAGAAATTAATTAGAAAGAAGCAATTCCGCTTTATCCGACCACATAAAAGTAGGTCCCTTTTAAAAAAGATTACCAAGTTAATAATCCTGCCGGTAATAGAGGCTTATACTGAAATATCATATTTCAGCATTTTTGGAAAAGCATCTTCTAACGGAGTTAAATAGAATAAAGTTGGTATTGATTCCACCACTTTATAGGACGGAAAAAGTGTAATCGCGTTTGTTTATTTATTTAATTATTTACTAGCTGACCCGCACGACTTTGTCTGCGCTAAAATTAACTATGTTATAACCACCACTATTTTATAAACTAAAACTATGTTATAAGATCCATTTGATTGGCTTGGTTGAATCGTAGCTATACTAAGATTGCTCTCATATAAATTTTCATTAGGGGTTTCAAAACCATTCATTATCAAAGCAATAATTAAAAAGCCAGTGCGACTTTTTAGTATTGATGTATACCAGTGTTGCCAAGCCCTACCAAAATTTCCTCCAAGAAAATTTAAATTTTTGAAAGAAATTTTGCCCGTGCCCATCTCGCTAACTATGACATGTTGCGTTCTAAGATTAAGCCGATGTAGAGTTTATAACATGCTGTTTCTCTCGCAATCACAGAAAAAAGTCTTCTTAAGCCTGCTGTAATTTCATTTCTGCTGCTGTTTGATTGAATTAAAGCTTGTTTGGAAGCCCCTTAACAAAACCATAAAAAAAATCGGAAAATTCAACATGTTTGTTAAACAAAATCAAAACCATAAGATTCCGTTAAACATCAACTTTATGCGTTCAAGTGAGAGGCCAACTATATCTTTTCGGTCTTAACACTGTATATTATTTATTGACATTTTTTTTCGAATAAAGGCACTGGACAAATATTGATTGGGAAAACTAAACATTAATTCATGTTCACTTAGCCAATGCTCAGTTACACACAACATATGTATAATGACTTCTCAAAAATAATTCTATTTCCAATTCCTTGCCAGACATATCCATGTATATTTTGATGAACATTTTAAAAAAGCAGGCATTGTCTGTTGTCAAAGGACTCAGTTTAAATTATGATCTCAAATAGGAACTGACTGGGTGCGGCTAATAATATCAGCACTATAAGACATAGCACTAATGCTGGATAAGTCAATAGACTTCTTATTACTACTTATATTGAAATCATTTATATTAGAAGCTAACAACGTAGCCATTTTTAGGGTTCCGTACCCAAAGGGTAAAAAACGGGACACTATTACTAAGACCGTTGTCCATCCGTCTGTCCGTCTGTCACCAGGCTGTATCTCATGAACCGTAATAGTCATTTGAATATTTCTCTTCTCTTCTCAGCCAGTTGAATATTTCTGTTGCCGCTATAACAACAAATACTAAAAAACAGAATAAAATAAATATTTAAGGGGGCTCCCATACAACATACGTGATTTTTTTTCTCGTTTTTGCTTGATATTGATAACGGCACCAGGTAGACACTTGAAATATTCACAGAATATTTAGTTATATATTCACTTTAAAAATAAATAATTAAATTAAAATAAAACAAATATTTAAGGGGGACTCCGATATAACAAACGTGAATTTATTTACTGTTTTTATAGATAGTAATAATAATAATTGTTTATTTCTCTCACAAGCATTAGGTATAACGAGATGTTTTAATTAAAATAAAATATTGGTACGAAACCCTTCGTGCGCGAGTCCGACTCGCACTTGGCCGATTTTTTGTCTACATTTCATAGGCATGGCCATACCATCCCGGGTGTCAATGTAAAATTAGAAATAAATTTATTTATGTCAAAATATAAAATTGCATCGCTATGACAGATGTACATTAATGTCAAATACATGCCTATTTAGTATTGCAGAGGGGCTTGAAAAATATGGAAAACCACTTATTATGAACTTACACCTTGTTTTATTGTGTAACTTCAAAAAGGTACCTACTCCTTGTACGATTTTGTTTTGACCAAAGGAAACACTTGGTGTACAAATGTTTGTTAACGAATGATTTAAACGGTTGCTGAGGAGTAAACCAAAAGTAGGTACAGCCCATCTATTCCATATTCTGTGTCAAAAATCTGAGGGATTGTCTTGAAAACATTTCTTGGATTTACAGGCCATATTCTTGTGGCTCTAAAGCCACTTATAATGTTGTTGCTTTCCCTGTGTTTCTGAAAAAAAATCTACCTAATTTACCTATTTATAAAAGCATGTAAATACATATAGAGATACTTTTTGCGTAGGGACAATTTCAAGTGTCTAGGTTTAGTGACTGTATGACACACATGAAGCAACTATCATACTTATGAGTAACTAGAATATAATTTCCGAGTGTGAATTACGCTTCAACGATTAATTTCCAGCAGTTCGAATTAAATGCGTGACGCAGAGTGCGATAATAGATTTGCACGCATGAAGCTGTGAAGCCAGCCACCAGTCATTATAAGTTAATAGTTGACATTTAATAGACTTATATTTTTAATTTTATCAGTAACAATAATATCAATTATGTAAATATTAACCATATCACCATACCATACCATACGCTATGGTAGGGGCTTGACCTTCATAGGTAGGTACTGAAAACTGCGTAATGTTTTTTATTCTTAGAAAATGTATTATTTATATATATCCTGCTGTAAATATATTTTTATGTATCTAGCTGTAAATGCTGTTGACCCGAACTGTGTTTACATACAACTTCGGCTGTTCCAGTTATTAGCAAAATCAAATGCTCAGTATATCTTTAGGCTTGAAGACATCATGACGGGATAGGTTTTCAAACCTAGAAAATATAAAAGTAAATAAATATTTTTGGACACAGCGCCTTCGGGTCCCAAACTTAATTACAAATTCCGTAACCTGCGTTTGTAAAATTATGCCGAGCTTTCTTTAGCTGCCTGTGCAGTGAATCCTCATTTTAGTCTTAGTAACCTTAAAAAAAAAATGGCGTATAAAAGAAAAAGAGTTTTACAGCGGCTATTCCATTCACATATAATGTGGATTTTAGCAAAATTAAGGATATTCACGTCAATCTTAATGCAGTCCACCACCATCTCGAGACTGCGCAACCGACCATTATTTTTCTAACGGAGACGCAGATATCTTGACCGGCCGAAACATCATACTTACATTATCCCGGCTGCAAACTGGAGCAAAATTTTGTCAGTCGTGCCGGTGTATGTATGTTCGTCTGGGAGGATGTCTGCTGTCGCCGCCTTCATAGCCTTAAACATTTTAGGAGACTTTAACGCCCACCACCGTGAGTGGCTCAATTCTCGAAACAATAACTACGCAGGGATATCTGCTCATGAATTTGCTCTTAACTATGGATTGTCTCACCTACTTCTTTTTCCAACGAGAATACCAGATATATAGGACCATACGAGCTCCTTACTGGACCTTCAGCTAACCACACGTCCGGTTGGATATTCCGTCTCAGTGTATGCGCCTCTTGGCTCCTCGGACCACTGTCTCGTTCGGACTCAACCATCCTAACCCAACACACAACATCCATCTGGGACAACTAATCGACATCTTTTGTGGCATTATAAGTGGGCAGACGTGGATGTATTGCGTGAATTTTATACATCGTACCCGTGGAGGGAGCTCTGCTTTAGCTCAGAAGATCCTGACGTCTGCGCAGCCGCAGTAACTGAGACAATTATCGCTGGTATAGAATGTTTTATTCCTAACCTGCGAGTAGATGCCGGCGTCAAGAAACAACCGTAGTTAAATAGGGCTTGCAAAGAAGCTCCTTGCCAGGGTTTTCTCTAAGAACTACAGTATGGGGATCTTCAAGGAAGAAGTTATTAAATTTTTAAAGGGGTCAGCAACGCGCGAGTGATACCTCTGGTGTTGCAAGCGTCCATAGGCTACGGTGACCACTTCCCATCAGGCGGACCGTAAGCTTGTTCTGACTCAGTGGTCAAAAATGAAAACTACAGTCGCCATATTGAAATGGTGTGAACTTACAACGACACTATCGATCCAACACCCAAAGTCAGAAGGTAAGAAAAGGCCATGCACTGTACGCTTGTTTCGCATTGCATGCAGAAGGAGGAACTATAGAGAAACAGCTAGTCAGCTAGTATTTTATATGTCAAAGCCTATAAGTGTTCGACATTAGAATATTAGCACACACAGTGTTTATGTGTAGGTAATAAACAATCATTTCATTTTTTTACCACTAAGGTGGTAAACAAGCTTATTGTCAGCCGGATGTGATTTTATGTAGTATTATATGTCTCCAGTTTGATATTTAATTGGTGCGGAACTAATTGTCCACTAGTAAGGTTACCATACGTCCAGATTTTTCCGGACAAGCCCGGAATTTTATTTCATTATTTGAAAGATGAGTTGCTGGCATGGAAATTCTACTAAAGGTAAGTCTTTAATAAAAAAAATGTACCTCAGCAAGCTATAGCTGTAACTATAGCTAAGCCACATTAAATTTGTTTATAGTTATTTCTGTGAGAGCTTTTAAACTGTAAAGGATAAAAAGTGCCTGATGTCCACCTCCGTCCTTTCAACAATGTCTGTACCAAAAATCAGCTCAATAGGTTTCCAGGCAGCGACGGTACACCGGTGACAATATCCATCCTCTTGAAGTTCCTTGCATTTGACCTAAACCGTGCACCTGTATGCAATGGGTTAATACAAAAGTTGTAACATAATTGTATTTAATGCAGATCTATGTACTTATTTAAGCTTTAATTTTTCATAAAACTAATAGTGTGGTTGGATAATCTTTTATAAAAAGTATCTAAAGACCACTATTCAAAAAACTAAAAAACGGGTTGTTTAATATTAATAGTAACACGTTTGATAATAATTATGAAAATTTTAATGTCTTCTATTTTAACAAACAAACAGGATTTAACAAATATATATCCCACCAAAAACATTTTCATGAAAAAAGCAGATCGTATGGCTCGCGCTGTCAAATAGTTATCATGTATGGGAAAACCAAGGCAAACTTCCATCCTCGAATTTAAAGGTTGGGGGTGATGTTCTAAAAATCATGAAATATGTATTTTATTATTTATAAAAAGAAGTCTCTACATCAATTTTAAGACCTCTAGCATCAAAAGTTTCAGAAATCTAACTAACTTCCATCTCCTAGTTTAAGGGTTTGGGGGTAATATGTTCTGAGTTTAATTTTTTTTTTGTTGTTTGCGTTCTAATACTAGTCCAGATACCATATTTCAGCTTTCTAGGACTTCAATAAGTACCCTAAGAATTTTGATGATAATCAGTCTGTCAGTGACGAAATCGGGTTTTGAGCTATGATAATCAAACTTCATATGTATAATAAGTCCACTATTGACATCATATCCCGAGAATTTTGTTTATCTGGTATAATCCAAACCCATGTTATGAGGGTTTAAAAACACGACGAGAAAAGGTGGGTAGTGCCCTTGGCTCGTCTTTGGATAAGTTAAATATTCCAAATACCCAGTAATATTTTGCAACAAATCTTTTTATAGTCATTTGTAAAAAAAAATGTTTAGCTAACTAAAAGTATGTTATGCACAATTCTTGCTCAACAACTTCAACAAAACGATTAGCCGCACAAGTCAAAGGATGGCAAAGTTCGGAATTGTCCCCGGATAACTGTTGTATTGATCTGGCAACCCTATTGTATAACTGTTGTATTGATCTGGCAACCCTATTCACGAGATAGTTGTTGCTTAGACGAGGGAGCCTTGAGTTCATTCCTAAAATACCATTAAAAGCCTTTTTCGTTTTATGTCTTTCAATAAAAACATAAATTAAAAACACATTTTTTTAAACTATTCGATTTTTTATTACACATTTTCCACCATGATGTGTAAAATGCTCGAAGAACTTTAACAATTACAATAAATACCCAAAGTATCCGTAGATAAAACGCAAATATTATAAAAAAAAAAAAGATATAACAATAACATTTTTATAACATAACCAACAATGTATTCTTATCAGTCACAAGTAATTACTTTTCAGACAGCCAATAAGATAAGGCAACCTCACAGCACTAATAACTGCATCTCAAACTTGACCCGCAAAATATTTCATAAAGAATTTAAGTTCAGATCCGGTTGGAAACATTCTCGTTTTTTTGCATTCATTCAATGCATCGACCACTTATTTTTAGGCGTGGCTGGGGCGAAATGTACAACTGTACTACTTTAAATAAAGTGCTGCGCATCTGAGTGTAAAATAACTTTCTGGCTTAGAAACAGGCGTTTAACACTGTTTAACTTTCATAACGTTTCATAAATAAAGAAAACAGCCGAAGAGTGTTAATATATAGAAACAAAAACTAAAGTAGTAGTAGCAAAATAATAAAATAGTTCGCCTAACTATAATATATAATGAGATCATCGATAGGTAGTTAGCGGACATATTATTACACTTATTACATAACACATACCTACCTAAGAATTACACCACTTACGTTCAAGAGTATTGTTTTGTAAAAAAATACATATTCCTTCTGAAACACCAGACGTTAAATATTTTACAAAAAAAATATAAACCTATGAGGTAGAAATAGGGAAAACATACAAAGTATCTTCTCGTCAACCGAACTGAACGTGATAGCTGCACACAGTAAGTACCTACTGACATAGGAAAATGATAAGGTTAAAGATTGTGTTGATATTTTGAAAAGCAACTGAAAACATCAAATAAAATATTTGGTAATGCAAAAAAAAAAATATAACACAGCTAAACATTTTCAGAACCAAATTTGAAGTAGACTGATTATAGTGAGAATGCCACCTAGCTGCTATGAGGTCAATAATCGGCGGCGGTAAAATTTGCAGGTATCGTTCTACTTACGACAGTAGATCTGTTCCAAATATAAAGTTCACTGCACAGTCATAAATTATGTGCTCAAGTTAGACTTATGTATAAGTTAGTTATTTTAGGAGACTATTTTCTAAACATCCTTTTTGGCTTTTCATAGAAGGCTTTTTTGCAATGCATGGTGAAGGTTTAAAACCCGCAAACCTAGCTTTTTCTGCGGCTTCGCCCGTGCAAAATCGGCTTACTATGGGAACTGGGGATAATAAATGTACTGTATGTGTGTGTGTGTGTGTATGGGTGTATTTAGATACATGTGTCTGTTGTTGGTTGTTGCGGTTTTTTGCATTATATACTCGTAAGCGTCAAAGCAGGTATGTAGGCCACCAGGGTTTTAGGTATTAATGTGTTAACTCGCTAGAGGGTGCTGCAATAAACATATTTCGCTCATTAAAATTAGTTTTATGTAAAGGATTTTGTGATTCATTTATAAATTTGAGCATACGTCGACGCATATAACCTTAAAAAAGATTTAATAAAATTCTTCCCCTCTCCACCGGAACCTCTGTGCAAAATTTCCCTAGTCAAGTCTCTAGCATGGCCTGTGCGTTGACATATTAGTGAGGCAGTCAGTCAGTTTCTCTTTTTAATATATGTATAATACATTAAAAAAAATATGTTTCAACACACAAGCTACATGTACTCGTGTGTATTTAACGACACGATACTTTCCACGTTTAGTATTTCCGTCTAGCGTTAGTAAGCTGATACTAACCGCTTTTACATTACAACCAATTTAATGAGACCCCTTGTAATATTAAATCCGCTTGTATTTTCCTAGGACGGAATACGACCCTTGAGACCTAGTTCGTAGACACGTGGTGTGCTGGTATGCAGGTCTTGAGTTACAAAGCGTGGATTTACCGACATTTCGCAATTTATACAGAAAAACTACGAATACAATTCGCAATGACAAATATTAAAAACACAAGCTGTGGTTTGCGACTCCGTCCGCGTTGTATTCTAGTCCCATTCCCATTTTAAAACTAAAAAACGATTTTGACGCCGATATCTGTCTTAAAAACAGGTCTTCACAGGAACTTATATTTATTAATTTAAGGACTTTAATTAGGCATTAATCTCATTTCGCCACTTAAATAGGAAACATTAATTATTACAATATTATATATGTAGATTGAATAGAGATTTTTACACTTATATAAGCGACAAATCCCTCACTGACTAACTAAACCCAAAATCACAAAACCTACTTGACCTACTAAGCTAACTATGGCAGGTGTATTCCTTATGACTTCAGATAGAATAAATGTGCCTTATTAATATACCAAACTAATCGATAAAGAACATAAAGTGTTTGAAGGTTTATACGAAGATCACATGTTTTTAATGCTTCAAGCCATATTTTGTATTCATCCGTTTATCCGTTTCTGTAAAAAAACATTATTTTCAACCGCAAGCCGAGAAAACCTTTATTGTTACTTTTCAATTGGATTTCATTTGTAAAAACTAAAATGTAGCAGAACGTTTTAAATTTAATTATTTAAATAGTTTAACTAGAACATACTAAAAAGGTAAAAAAACTTTTTAAGGATTAATTCGATTAATGGCCGACACAATAATACGACGGAAACCTGGTGTAATTTTAAATTCAAATTGTGCCCTTAGCTCAAAATGCATAAGTACATACTAACTGGGAAGTTTCCATGCAAGTAACATTGCAGCCACGCATATCCTCCATTTCTATCCAGAGACGTGATGTCGAAATATCCGGTCTATACGTTATTATAAGACTTCATGACGTTATGAAATGACATAAATGGTTTTGTCTAGGGACTAAAGTATGGGGTTTCTTCAAGTACGGAGAAATTAGATTTTTAATATGTCGGCGACGCGCGAGTTATGCCCCTGGTGTTGCAAGCAGGATACAGTGACCACTTAACATCAGGTGGGCCGTCCGCTTGTTAGCCACCGTAGTGGTATAAAAAGAAACATGACTTCCATTGGATTATGTTTAAACTAGAGGAGACGCTATAAACAAACGTTACGTCACAGATGGAATTTTAATTACTGCTGTCCAATATTGACTTACATCCTGTAGTATATCAACTACTGGCATAGGGGATTTATTATTTTGTACCTGGTCTTACATTAACCAGTTACTTTCTATATATGGTGGTTAACGAGGAGTAACATATATAAAGCTACCTTAGTCCAGATCTACAAGGCATCAGAAGCAGTGTTGCGCCGATAGGCTCAACACCTGTCAAGAAAAACTAAAGTGGGTAATGACAAAAAAAACATAAAACCGAATTAAGGACCTCCTCCTTTTTTGAAGTCGGTTAAAAAGGGGCTGTCCCCCGTTGTAATGTAGGTGTATGTCTAGCAAAATGTTTTAAATCATTATCCATACATATAACATACATATTATAAAACTCACCGTCTGTCTGTCTGTCCGTCTATGTTTTTTTCACGGATAAACAGCTGAACTTATGTCAATGAAATTTGGCAGTACGACAGCTTGTGCCTTAGGGACGGCAATAGGCTACTTTAAAAATGTCAAGTGTGAGTCGGATTAGCGCACAGAGGATAACCAAAACTACAGCAAATATATACTACTATAATCAAAGAGATGCCGAATGTGGCGCATAGATGGTCCACCCATTCTAATAAAAAAAGCTAAAAAAAAACAACAAATACACAAAATAAATCACCTAGTTCAATCAAATTTCAAGAAAATAAAAACGAAAGTAAAAATCCAGACAAACAATGAAACGCAAATCCCACGGCTATTACGCTTAATAACACAATTACCAATAGACATGTTTCCCAAACGTTAAAAGTCGAATACGTCTATTGACAGGTGACGTGTGTACTTGGTAAGCACGGCCAAGGCCCGAGTCGATGACCGACTGATGCCGGCATCTCCGCTGATTGCGATGACCAAATATGCTCGGGACAATCCGGACACTACATAGTCAACAGCTGCGACTGTGATCCGAACTAATCTAGAGACAACTTGACTTTCGTTTAATGACTCAACTCAACCTCCTAGACCGAGCACTAAACGATAACAAACGTTTAAGTTTATGTGTGCTTACGTTCTTCAAATTCTACAAGTGTTTGCAATAAGCATCCTTCATTTTATCATCATTATCGATATAATGTTTTGTGTATTGTGTTATGTATTAATAACAGAGGAAATATCAATAAAACCACAAAAGCGTTGTGAGTAAGGCTGGGTTACAGCATAGTTTACTAGCCGTCAAAAATGGGAGATTGTATCAAAATTTGCATAGCCAGTTGTGGCTAAACTTAACCAGCCCGTCAGAGCTCAGCATGTTAACTGTAAAAGAAGATAACGATAGAAATATCCATACAATCTTCAATTTTTGTGCGACTGGTTACCGTCAAAGTTATTTGCGACTCAGCCTAAGTGAGAAGTTTAGGAGAATTTAGGACAGTCTTCAACGCAATCTAAAGGAAGGTTACCCTACAATTAATCCGTCTTCATCCGCCACCGCCAACGCCGCCGCAAGCATTTGCTCGGACATTCATTTATTATGCAATAATGAATATCTACATACTTACACGAGGCATCGTGAATTTTTAGGAATTTTGTTTTCGATCTGTATAAGAATTAAACGGTCACATCGGCGCTCAACTTATGGAAGAGGCTAATGACTTTCGGAGTTTTTTTCATTATCCGACAAGAACGTCATCGATATACCTACCGATATCGATATTAATTCCAATCGATAATTCCCATGGGAATATATTTTTCCTCGAAGGAAATCGAGCGACAGTATTCCTTCACGTGAAAACGAGGAGCAAAGAAGTAACCAAATTTTTGACACACGGATAGCTGGAAGAACGTACAAGACTTTAAGATACTGTTTAGCTTAATCGAGAAATGTACGAGTATTCAACTGTAATTTCTCAATGGATAGTAACAAAAAAAAAACACTTCATTGGAAATTATTGAAATGTTGAACTGACCTTTGCACGCGGCTCCACTCGCGCTGAATTCGGTTAACATATTAGGCTTTTTACGGCAACTTCGTAATTTTATTAAAATTTGCTATAGAAGTTCGGTTATAGCAACTTTCTGAAATGCCCCAGGATAAAATGTAGCTCTATAAGTTTTATTAATTTAGGTTATAAAGCTATATCCATGTCAAATTTTAGCCAAAACGATTCAGTTATTGTGGTGGTAAGGAGTAACAAAAATACTTACTTACTTTCTTTCTTATTATAAATAGCATTATTTGTTTAAAAAAAAGCAAGTCTCGAAATTATAATTACGATGACCGCTTATTAAAAAGTAGGCTGTACAATTTTTTTTAATGGATTGGTTAATAATTGGGACCTTTGCAAATACCAAACAGTTTAGGCTGAAAATTAAAATTTATTTTATTATTTTAGTTACGTAACACATCTGTGTGAAAATATGTGCGTATTGTAGATCAGCAGCTGTTAACTGTTTGAACTGTGAAGCAACGACACGCCCTATCTAGAAAATACAAATTCCTTGAGGGCTACTGAAATTGCTTCTACATGTAGGGCACGCAGATGCCTTAATTGCCTAATTAACAGTTTGTAGTAACAATAGTGCATTGTGATACAAGGGCGGAAAAAAGGTTATTACATACGAGTTTACATTTTTAATCTTAAACGAGATTTGAAAAACCTCAACGTCCGAGTGCCACACGACATTTTTCATTATTTACACTATCAAAATAAAAAAATCTAGTATATCGAAATTTGAACTTTTATTGAAAAATGAAAACGAAAATGCTTAATTGTGGAAATTAATAGTAAACGATGAGCAATCATTAAAATTTAGTTATATTTGCTTCATTGAAGGTTTTATAGCTTGGCTTAGATCGCTTATATTATTATCGTTTATATCATTAAGTTCACTTACTTTCCTGAACTAGTACAGAAAAGTATCTACTTATATTTTTGTTTTTTCACTCAACAGAACGATCGAATGTGCGCATAGAGAGCATTGGGCGCATTCAATGCGTATAATGCTCGTCAGCAAAACGCCTCTAACATAAAAACACTCGACAGCCCTAACCGTATTTTGAGTTAATCGCCAATACAAGGCGGGGCGCGCTCTAAGTACTTACCATCTGTATTTCTCGGTACGGTATCGGCAATAGGTAAACTTCGGTGTGTTGACGGCGCCGATAATATCGTTATCGTACCGTGTAAAGACTCTCTTAGACGATATTACTGTTATTTAATCGAAGTATGTTTCTCGTTTTGATCGGCAACTCGTAATAATCATCACAACAAATGATTAAGCCTCAGCGGTAATTGTAAAAGAGACGAAACCAATTAATCTAAATTGAATCTCGGTAGACGATAAAATGCACTGTAGCTAGTAATCGTAATTCTGTTTAAATTAATGTGGATTATTTGAATTGAAAATACTTAACAGTTTAATAAGCGCGTGTTTAAACTTTTTATAGTTAGGTCAGTAACTATGAATGTTAATAAACACACAACACTTTAATTATACATATACACAAATCTTCGTAGAATTCCGAAATACATGATAAATATTCATACATTGAAATCATCTTTCTTCGTTGAGGCTCCCTGAAGTAGTCTTTTAACAAACCATATCACAAAATAATGGGTCAAAAGATCAACCTCGAGCTATTAATTTATTTATTTATTATTACAAATCAATAATTATGGACACAGAAAAAAAAAATTTCTTCTAATATTACAGATTAGATGTTCAAATCAGAATACGTAATACATACATATGTTCTTTTTTTATATTTAATTTATCTTTAATCTTTTTGAATTATATTTAATATTTTGACTGCATCTTTGCTATGAAAATATTTTTTTTCTAGCCATACATGGCCTTTTTGATATTTTCTTTCAAGACCTAACCCTGAGTGAGTCTCAAACGAAGAAAGATTATTTCTATGTATGTATAATTATCATATATTTCTTAATTCTATGAAGACGTGGTTACATGTAAGATTGATTTATGTTGTAGTTACGTGTTTATATACTTTGAGCGTGAAAAACGAGCAAAGATGTAGTTGGGATTTTAAGCAGCCAGAATTGTACCTTGATACCAATTTTAAAAGTAATTTCAGACTAATTGCAAGTATTTTAGATTTTTACAATGCGTTCAGGATGATATGTTGACAGACACGAATCGAATCCATTATGGGCACTTTGAAGACGAATATTACGAAAACGGAGCATAATTTTGAATAATTGTCCAAAAAAACCTTACAATGATTAGACATTTCGAGTCAACGATCGAAAATTTAAATTTGAGAGGATAGGCGATTCGCGGCGCCTCGCAGCATGTTTCATACTACTTGATTTGGACATTTATAGAAAAATACTGTAAAATTTTAGAGACATGATCTCGAGCCGAATATCTATGTCTGTAGTTTTCCAAAATCCTAAAAAAGTTATTATTAACCTTTAACCTTATCCGAGATTATTTGTATAAAAAACTAGAATCCTGCATAGCTTTTAAACTTATAAAAAACTGGCACACTGCAGTTCGAGATATTTAATCCTTGAGCACGTTTTAAAAATTTCATGGTGTTTGCTCTGTAAGTATTAAAAATAAGTGGGAAATTCGTTTGTATGAAGCGCGCTTCGAGACGCCGTGAATCGTATTTTCTTAACTCCCACTCGCAGAAATAAAAAAAGGGATTAATTATATTGACCACCAAAAAATACTTTGACACCCTAAGCTCTGTTACCAAAAAAATATACTCAATACTAAAAAACCGAAACATGTACCAAAAAAGAAAGTCTAAAATACAATGGTTCTAGCATTTAAGTCATGATTGCACTCTAAATTGTATTCTAGGACCAAATGTAGTAAATGATCACCAAATCTTAGTGAGCAAATTAATGCGCTATTACTACATAAATAAACTACTATGATTGTCATAAAATGTAGTCATGTTACCAAATAAAGTATAATGACGCCAAATTAAGTCTTACAAGCCTTTACTGCTCGGCTCCCGGAAACCGCAGCCGCCCGATCCGGGACCTTACTGGAAATAGTCTCGATCTATTCGGACTCTGGAATTCGATACAAAAATGTATGGAAGTCAGACAGCGCGCAATGGAGCGAGCTACGCTCGGAGTGTCTCTGACGGATCGAATCCGGAAAAAGGACAGCTGGTAGAGAACTGATGTTACCGACATAGCTCGCATAATTAGCAAGCTGAAGTGGCAGTAAGCTGCCCATGTATGTCGAAGGATACAGTCCTAGAGTGGAGACCACTTATGGGAAGGCTAAGCGTGGGACGCCCTCTAACAGGGTAGCTGGTGGTGGCTCAATGCGGAAGGCAGAGAACCGGGAGAAATGGCGCGCCATAGAGGAAGCTTATGTCCAGCAGTGGACCAACATTTATGATGATGAACAATTAATTAAATAAACGCTCAAGAGAAATAATGTTTTTTGTTTGTGGTCAATTAATTTATACTTTAAAGGTCTGATTTTAGTGAACATTTTACAATAGTAATAGGGTCAAACAAAGTAAATTGCTCTAGATAAATCATTGTTTACCGAAACATAGTAAGTTTCGGTAAACAATGATTTATCTAGAGCAATTTACTTTTGACATTTTAAATTAAAATATGGTTAAAAATTTAATGGTCATTTACTATTTTTAGGTTAACAATGATTAATTTGGTAATATAGCAAATATATTTAAAAGAATAGCTAGATGCAAAATTTTTGTATATAATTTCACATTAAAATAAGGTTTAATTTTTGGTAATCATTGACTATTTTTGGGAGTTAAAAGATTTTTTTTGAAGTTATATTTTACTATATCTGGTGATAAGGTAAACATAAGCTATAAAAAAATATCGTGCTTTACTAAGATACGGACAAATAGCCGGGCGCCATCGGGATTGTTCCGGAATACACGCATAAGTCGCTGTCGCAGATTTTTTTAAATGACCCTGGAAGTTGTAGGTATTCAAAATACGAACTGCGCGCACCGTGCAGTGTATATGTGTGTTCAAAATATGTGTCTATATCATAAGTTATAATAATAACTAATAATATCAAATTATCCAACTAATATATTTTTGAGAGTCTGTTTGTTTGTTATTGCTCAGTGTCGGGCAAAAGCAAGTATTAAATACTTATGTATGTACTTAATAAATAGTTATAAATAAAGTGAGGGTTTTTTTAAGTTTGTCGCTTTTTTATAATGGTCTATTTTCGTTTTTGCTCGGCTCCCAAGGATCAATTAAATAGCCTTTTACCTTCCTCAGCAATGGGCTATCAAATTCAAAAATATTTTTTTTAAACCAATAAGTGGTTTTAGAGATTTTAAGTGCGTGCAAATTAAAAAAAAAACATATAATCTTTCTTATATTATACAGTATTGAAGAAAGAATAGTTCAAAGGATTAATTTAAAAAACTTTCAGTCGCACACAGCTAAACTTTTGATAGTTATGCATATTTTGCAACCGCAAACAACAGTTGGGTTACTAGAAAAAAAAATCACGTGGTTCTTATTAAAAATATTTTTTTCTCCTCAGAATTGCAAATATGTAGGAGTGTATGTTATTAAAAAAAATTGTAGTTAGATAATGTAAGTACAAAGATAACGATATAAGTTTACTGAAACGAATTAACACCTGTGAAACACTATAAATTATTGTAAGTTTAGCAAAAAAAAAAACTAAACATACCTACAACTAAACGATCCAAAAAGGCTTCATTTTTTCAGTTCCATTCAGAGCAGCAAAAGATGCTAGAGCAGACAAAAATGATGCTAGAGCAGACAAAAATGATGCTAGAGCAGACAAAAAAGATGCTAGAGCAGACAAAAAAGATGCTAGAGCAGACAAAAAAGATGCTAGAGCAGACAAAAAAGATGCTAGAGCAGACAAAAAACAAGCTAGAGCAGACAAAAAAAACAAAATTGGCTCTAATTGAAAAATAATTAAGATAAAAGGTCATTGGTAGCTGCAAATTAACATAAAAATTTAGGAACACTATCATTTAATGTCCACATTACCTAGTAAGTATAATTATTGCGATAAGATATACTGATTTCCTTAAATTAACTAGAACACACTCGCAATTTCTGCTTAGATTTTTGATCATATCGACATAACGTCGATGTATATACTAAAGCCTATCACAGACAAACGTAGCTATAATATAAATTAATAAGATAATATTAAAATATATTTTCTATAATAATATTTAAATGACTTCACACGCAGCGTATAATATTGACAAATTATAGTACTGTAACCGGCTAATATCTATCTGTGCATAAGAGATATTTAAAAAAAAAACGAGTTGCACTCCGGGAGTGCCGGCAGAAGTGAAAACCTTTACACACGATTCGCGCTTAACACTCAAATATGTCACAAGACATGTCTTTGACATTGTTCTTTCTTTTCTTACTTCCTGTTTCCTAATTTCATCTTAGTAATTATTCTTGCGCTACTTTTCGTCATCCCAATCGAATGCAACGAAGTCGAATTCATCCTCACCGTTTTCTTCGGTTTCCACCGACATAGCCAATAAAATGTCCACGAATAGTGGCGTCGGTCTCAACTAGTAAAGTTGTTCTATAATATAGAGACTAAATAACATTTGATTATATAGAGGTAATCTAGTGGTATCTCAGATTTCAAGGAACTGTGTTATATTATTTTATACTGTTACAATGTTGTACTTTAGTCATTTAATTCAGTCCAGAAAACTTTTACACGATCAAATTGTATAATCATCTTATAACAGTCACAGCGGTGACCTTTATTGAACCCTTTTATGCAACTCTTTGTTAAAAATATATGATTATCGTTTTCATTGTCATCGTTGCGACTACGTTAAGACTTTTTGACGTTAAACGACTCTTACAAGATGAACGTATACAGGTCACAATTACTTCTTTATAAGACTCTAGATAGATTTCGACATGGTAATGACATAACGGTCATACATTTTCCTCCTACATAATGTATTGTTATATACATTCGTTCGTATAAGAACTTTTGACGATGCTTACACGACTTTTATACAATATTTAAAAGGCGAATATTCAGATTAATAATAATTAAATACATTATATTTTTAAAAAGGTCATATAAATTATAATTATTAACATTTTGCTTATTTAATGGTTTAACCGATATTTTTGTGCTATGGGTTTCGCTTCTTTTACGGTACCCTGAAAATGGACAATAAATGTATTAAAGTCGTGTAATATGACCTACAGTTATAAAATTTCGTATAATAAATGTAAGATAATATTAAAACAAATTAAATAAAAATATTATTTTATTTTTTTATTTTATTTTGGTACAAACAGTCAAATAACAAATCAAGTGTTAAATTAATTTTGCTTAATATAGAGACAAAGAGTACCCAATAAATACAGAATATACATTACTAATTTTATACTACTTACTTTAAACTTTTATACTATAACTAAATACTAGTATTTATTCTACTACAACAGTAATACATACATTATAATACATACAATACATAGATAAATATTTTTTACATTTTAAAACAGAAATATTTGTTGAAATATAAGCTGTGCGTTTACTGGCAAAGTTTATTATAAATATTAGATTTTAAGGACTTAACAGAGTTCTGGAAAAAGTCAATGTCGTGAAAACATTATTAATATAGTTAATACAGCGATAATTAAAACTATTGCGAGTATTTATAAAGCCTAATCTACGATAGGCTCTTTTCATGATGGAGTCTATATGTTCATTTAATGAGAATTTATGATCCATTATTATACCTAGGTCACGGACGGTGTTTACTCGCTGCAAGGGATTGTCATTAATGTTGTAGCTATGTAGTATTGGTGACTTTTTGCGAATGTATGTCATTATATGACACTTTTTGACATTTAAGAATAGCTGATTGTTGCGGCAATATTTAATTACAGCGTGTAGATCTTTTTCTAACTTACGGGAATCGTCTATTGAATTTACTATACGAAATAGTTTCATATCGTCTGCATAAAGTAAGTAATTAGAGTTATTAAGAACCTCCCCAATATCATTTATATAAAGCAAAAAAGTAAAGGTCCAAGATGAGATCCTTGCGGAACTCCAGAAGTGACGGGCAGAAAACTGGAACAGTATCCTTTTACACAAAATGCTTGACTCCGATTACGAATGTAGGATTCTAACCACCTAAGAAGATTACCATGTATACCGATTTTTGCCGGCTTTTTTATGAGTAGAGTATGATTAATCTTATCGAAAGCTTTAGAAAAATCGGTATATATGACGTCTATTTGCAGATTTGAATCCATAGCTTCAAGTAAATAGTCTGTAAAAGTTAACATGTTTGTATCAACACTACGCATTTTAATAAAACCGTGTTGTTTATCCGTTATGTGATGTCGTACTTCATGTGATAGCTGCTTAGTTACTATTTTTTCAAGTATTTTACCAAAAGTGGACAGTTTTGATATACCCCTGTACTCTATTATTTGTTCTTAATGACAATTTTTAGTGATAGGCGTTATAAGGGATTTTTTCCAAACGCTAGGGAAAACTCCTGATTTAACAGAGTTATTAAATATAATAAAGATGGGCTTAAGTAATTCTTTGGCGTACTTAGAAATAAAAATCCGCTCCAGCTCCTTAATGTATATCTACTTGTTGTAGTTCTTTTAAGATGATCTTCATATATAAATTAATTGAGTGATTACTGACTGAAGAATTATTATTACTAGGACATGGTGTTGACGGGTCGGTATTATCATTGGCGGTTGAAATTTCAAAAATAGACGCGAAGTGTGTATTAAATGTATCACAGATTTCATTAGCGTCAGTGAACGTTTGGTCATTAAAAACCATATTTTGTGGGATTTGACCAGAGGTACTTTTAGACTTCACGTATGACCAGATAATTTTTGGATTGAGTTTAATTCGTTCCTCAGATAAATTTATATACCTAGTATACCATTATTTTTCCATTTTACGATGCCTTTTTCTGAGAATAGAGAAAGCATTATAATCCAAAGGATTTTTGTGTATCTTCCATTTAGTATGCAATTTTCGCTTCTCATTATTTAATTTTATAAGTGGGCGGTTATACCAAGGGGGGTAGTTATGATATAAAAAAAAATTATGAACTATTTTTTGAGGGACAAACTTTTCAATTCATTCATTCAAAATTTTATAAAATAATGAACTTGTGAGTCAACGTCTATTAAATTAGAATAGGCAGAATCCCAGTCATAAGATAATAAACATTTTTTAATAGAATTAAAATCTGAGTCATAAAACATTTTTCAATAAATAACATTTATTTTTAAGCGGAATAGGTAATTTTAATGATAGGTCTACAACTAACGCTCTGTGTTGAACATCTTCCGGTACTAAAGAAATTTCAGGCACGGTAATAAGGCAATTTTTATTACAAAAAACGAGATCTAAAAGTCGATTATTTATATTAAACACAGAATTAAACTGATAAAGTAAGGCGAAATTCATAAAATCTGAGGTAAGCTCAGAAAGTGAGTCGATGATATTGATATAATAATATTATTTTACCATAATTAGATGGGGGCATTCAATAATCAATTAAAGAATTAAATATAAAATCGTCGAGAAATTAATTTTCCAATAAAATGTAAATACTAAGAGTAACTAACACCGAATTAAACTTTATAGTAAATAAAATTCAGAAACAAACATGGCAGACAAAAACATGATTAGTCTGACATACTGACAATTTTTAAATATTGTAGTACACGACTCACGTTTGTTCAACTGCGCTTTTGACATCAAAGCATCCGTATAAAGGTTATGTCAATGATATTTTATAATTTCGTTACATGACGTCTATTCGATCATTATACGAATAAAAGTTTTATAATTTCCGCCTATTTCGCGTCATAAACACGTTAACATGATTCTTATAAAACCAAAACGGTCCAATCTTAGGTTGAGACTAAAACGTTGTCTTAATCATAACACGACCAAATTTTGTTAGTTGGGGGTTGAATCACTTTATCTGCTGCTTTGAAAATGCAGCAGTGGTTTATCTTACACAGAAATTGATTATATTTCAGATGAGCGTTGGTTTTTTGAGGAGATCGATAATACTGATAAGGTCAGTCAAGGGGGCTTGCAGCACTGCATTATCGTATAATCCTACCCGTCCCCTGTTCGTTGCGAGGAACAAACAAAACTTAGTAGTCTTATCATACTAGGTTTTTTTAAAATTTCTTTTTTAATTGCGTTGCCAGGTTTTTTATATATATGAGCTGAGTATCTGTATCTAATTGCATTATATTAGCTTTATTTGAGCATTGATGAGGGTAACTGTCACCCCAAGAGCTGAACATTGGCTGATTAATGTGGGTGTAACCTATTATGCAGCATAATGGCCGATTATTAGAGTTGTTGTTACCTATTTCGCAGCATAAACTACAGACCGGGATCTAATTAACGCTTCTATGTGTTGAAAATTCCCAAGTGGCAAAATTGTGAATATATTTTAGTGTTACAACTCACACAAAGCTGTTTATATTGAATTTTGGTATTGTTTAAGTGCTATCCATTAATAACTTGACTTATTATATATGTATCAACTGGTAGTCTTATTGAACTAGGTCACGACACTAATCGTGGGCTTTATAAGTATAAGTAAATATACGGTACCTTCATATGGTTCGAAATCTAAATTTGATAAGCTGTACACGTACTAACCTTAGCATATACAAGGGTTTTACCAACAAATGCAAGATAATACGCATTACGAAACGTGTCAAACAGAAGGAGATAGCTATATTTAGAGAGTGACATGTGGCAAAACCAAATTACAACAAATTTGTCTTAATTTCGCCACCTCAGATGTTAATCAATCAAACTGCCTATACATATATTGTTTATGGTAGTTGTGTGTTATTTATTATCGTAGTGTGTGTACGTCAACGGTTTGCTTTGCAACCAAACTTTTTGTTAGTAACGTTTCAAAGCTGGCCTTATTAAGTGTGAAGAAGTAACAAACGTGGGAATTTCATATCCCACAACGAACCTAGAAAGACCCTATGTTTGAAATATATAATCATTTTATAAAAAATAAAAACAACCATAAAATGAAAGTTGTTTTTCAATATTCTGCAAGCCGCAGTATTTCTGCCTCTATACAGAAAAAGACAAAAATCGAGGACGCGGAAGGTTTTAACGACAAGTTATCTATTTAAATTAAAATGGTAAATATCAAGTAATTTGTAGTATAATAGGGATATTAGTAAGCCGTGAATAAAAATAAACTAACACGACGATTGACAAATACCAAACACACGCAATGCGATATGTAAATTGACTTTGCCCTCCGAGTGGAACACGGACTACGTAAGAACTCGTCTTTTGTATTTGATCGAATGTTCTGATAAAGACAAGGACAAATTATGTTACGACATCGTTGATTAAGCGATGGCTCGATTTACAATTCACATAATTATTTCAATCTTTTTTTTTTTAGAGTTCGGTGAAAAAAAAATATAAAACCACATAAACATTTGGTTGTATGTAATATAATTATTTGAGATTTAACGCACAACGTTATGCTTTATTTGAACAATTAAAGATAAGTACCAACAAACGACGCTCCTATACAACAAACGTGATGTTTTTGCTTGTTTTACTCGATATTGTAATGGCAACAGGTAGACGCTTGAAATATTCACAGAATATTTAGTGATATATTCACTTTAAAAATAAATAATTAAATTAAATTAAGACAAATATTTAAAGAGGGCTCCCATACAACAAACGTGATTTTTTTTGCCGTTTTTATAGATAATGGTACGGAACCCTTCGTGCGCGAGTCCGACTCGCACTTCGCCGGTTTTTTTTTTACTTTTATGACCAATTCTTAGCCATCTGTCACGATAGTTTCTACATTCCTCCCATATCAATTACAAAAAGACTCAGTGGTAATAGCCGGTCATAGATAATTGTGTGGAAAAACCATCAGTTCAAAATCATCGTGCCAGAAATTTATTAAATTAAAGCAAACGAATGAAACAGACAATGGCTTCATCTAATAGACCAGAGGTCGCCGAAAACTTAGCTGTTAGAGATATACCTATGTATATTCACGTCTCATACTTATCAATCAATTTACAGAAACTTTAACCATAATCCTGCCAAAAAATTCAAAACCGTCCAGTTATCATATTTATCTCAACGGCTTTGCGACACAAAGGAATCTGACCGTGCATCCGGCACGCTCAGCCCAGCCCAGAAGCGACGTACTCAATTTTTTCCAACACGGTCGATACTCGGACCGCCACACGTATCACTGCAAAAAACACGTACAAGAAATAAAGACTAACCAAACGATTCTTCACGTCAAGTCAAATAGAGCATTCACCTGGCTATCGCAAATGAATCTATCTGATTAGTGTCTCTAGAGTCGTCCACATCGGCCTACCTCCTTCTACCTGCATAGAATACAAGAAAAACCATCGTATGAATCTAAAATGCGTGCTATCACAAAAACTTTTTAACAAAAAAAACAACCGGCTTCAAAACGATGCACCAAAAAAGGGTAGAAATTATTACTTATTTCCAAAAATCTGATTTGAATTTCACTTTGAAGTTGATATATATGGATCATTCTCACTAGATCCATTGTCCAGATCCATAATGGATCTAGTGAGATATTATTTTCTCAATAGATCCATTTTTAAAAGTATGTATCTACTGAGAAGTATTTGTCTCACTAGATCCGTTAACCAGAACCAGATTTGAAAGTGTGGGTCTACTAAGGAATTTCATTCTCACTAGATTCAGTTGTGGATGATAAAAAAAAACCCCTTACGGTCTGTTGGTATCCTTCTATTGCAATAAATTCAATGTTTTGCTATTAAACCTTATGATGATTGCATTTTATTCGCACAAATGCAGCTCGTTAATGGCGAAATTGGCGTTGGCCACTTTTTAGAAAAATTACGTTGATAATTAGGTATCATTTTCGTTACAAAATATGTAATTGAAGAAAAATAGTAGTTTCTTCACACAAATATTTGTCATCTGAAATATAGATCTTCATAAGGTATATCATTTCTGTAAACAAACTACAAGTCTACGATCAATAGTTACGGAGATATAGACGTTTCTTGTTTGACAGCTGTCATTTGAAATAAAGATCTTGATGAGATCCATCACTTCTGTAAAAAATCTAGCCTATAATTAATAGTTTCGGAGATAAAGCCGTTTCTAGTTTGAGAGCTGTCACCCGAAATGAAGATCTTGATGAGATCTATCACTTCTGTAAAGAAACTACTAGTCTACGATTAATAGTTACAGAGATATAGACCTTTCTAGTTTGACAGCTGTCATTTGAAATAAAGATCTTGATGAGATCTATAACTTTTGTAAAATAACTACACGTGTAAGATCAATAGTTTATTTTTTTTAATATATAAAATAAAATAAAAAATATATTAAGAAAAACAGTATTTTTCTTGTCTTTTGCGGTTCGAACTATCTCCATATTAAATTCATCACAATTGGTCCAACCGTAAAATTTTACGGATTGATAGACAGACAGACACCGACACTTTCGAATTTATAATATTAGTATTAGTATGGATCCTCCTTTTATAAAGTCGGTTAATTTTTAGTTTTGAATTAATAATATCTCTTATATGGGTACCTACAGACCCGCGAACGGTCTAAAACGGTCTAACTTTTTAAAGTTAGTAAAAATAAGAATATGACAGGGGAAATACGAGTACCTGAAATAGTATTAGAAAGCAAGTTCCGTTATCTCCCCAGCCTAGGGGACAACAAGCCTAGCCGACACCAAATTTTTTTATCAGATCCACAAATGCATCTAGTGAGAAAGAAATTCCGTAGTAGACCCACACTTTCAAATCTGGTTCTGGTTAACGGATCTAGCGATACAAATACTTCTCAGTAGATACACACTTTTAAAAATGGATCTATTGAGAAAATAATATCTCACTAGATCCATTATGGATCTGGACAATGGATCTAGTGAGAATGATCCATATATATATGTACCTAACAGTTTACAACACACTTCACTTGCACGAAACCAACTTCAAACTGTAATTTATATCAGATTTTTCGAAAAAAGTAATTATTTATACCATTTTTGTGCATCTTTTTAAAGCCGGTTGTTTTTTTGTTTGTTAAAAATTTTTTTTTTTACTGAATAGTGACGAATCGCTTTTTTCGTACAGTAAAAGCGTCCCGTAACAAAATTTTAAACAATCAACATAAAAAGCGTTTCAACAGTTCCAAATTAACAACATTTATATCTTTTGACCAAAAGTTTAAGTTTTATATTCACATTTATATTCAAATAAAGAATTTTGCAAATCCGTCTATATGTGACGGAGTTATGCCCGAACATACATAAAAAAAAATATATAAACGTCTACATTGAGAACCTCCTTCTTTTTTTGTCGATTAAAAATATTCAAAAATGTGACTTGACATGTCAAATCTTCTCAAACAATGTCTCGTTAGAGTATTTTAAACTGGCAGAAAATTAGCAAAGATTATTATTAATTTTTTTTAGTGACGGTTCTAGAATATAAACATATTTAGTCTATGGTCAAAAAAGAATAACCATTTTTAATAAATAAAAAAAAGAGCACTTGACTATCTAGAATGAATCTATCTCGAATGTTACCCGCATTGTGTACGATTCAACTGCGAAATTGGCAACACTAGTTCTTAGAAATAGACAAGCTGTGCTGTGTCGGTCGGTGTCTGTAGTTGTAGTGGATCTGCTTACCGTTATTTAGTTGTAAATAATAAGCGCATTTTAATAAGATACAATATAATATTAAAAAAAAGGGCTTCGCTCGAATAAAACAATTTTAATCCGATTTTTTTTTATTCAACATTATTACAACATTACAAATACCAGCCTAAAGTGTACGTACACACGTAAATTTTGACGCAGTTGGATTCGTACTTTAATATGTTATATTCCATGCTTTAGGAACTTGGCCCATAATTTTCGCACATTTTTGGCTGTAACAGATAAAAAACCTTTTGCACAAGCATAAGATTGAATAAAAATGTATTATTTCTTCTACTTATGTATGGCGCAGGCTAGTAAAGCAGATAAAGTATAAAAATCGACGAACATCAACAAACTAGTAGGAACCTTCACGAACATTCGATTGTATTTATAAATTTACATGTATTTTCGCTAACGTGGGACAGAAATATTCGTGTTACATCACGATTGGTCCGTTTTATAATAACAACGTAGTAGATTAATTTATTATTATTCTGATTAGTAACCAAAAAAGACTTCCTAGTTCGCGGTAAATGTTAATGACCTATTGGCCCACAAAGCAACTCCCACAGAATAATCAAACACGTGATTGTGACGTTTTACATTCACTGACTCACGAAATGGCGTAGTGGTGTCTTTGCTCAACCGGGTGGAAGGTTCCGGGTTAGATTGCTAGTGAACGAAAAGTCACAGTTTGTCAAAGTTTTCCCGGTAGTGCTCACTCCCTTCGTAATCTGTATAACTTAACACGGTTTGTACAAAACTGAATGTTGCCAATTGATGGCTTCTTCGCCGGTTAGTGAAAAAACAGCTAACTAAAAGGTCCTTTTTTACTTCTTCTTTTAGTTTATTGATAATTATAATTTAAAAAAGAACAGTTGCAATCGAGGCCTGCCGCGGTAAAGCTATTGCATGTACTCACTCATTTTCTTGTAACAATAGTAGCAATCAAAACACTTAAGGCCGGGCCGCACATTATGAAAAATTTCCGATAGAAACATTTTAGTGTGTGCTGAATTGTCATATAAATAAACAGATTATTATATGAAACTTGGCTCAAAGGCTCTACTCGCTTCGCTTGCTTAGCATCTAAATCTAATTTATTTTAATAATTTATTTAATATTAGCATGTAGGTACTATCTCTGGGCCAAGCTATATTAAACGTAATATATTACCATGACACTACTACTATGTAACTGGCTCTCTATCCTATCACACGCGTCCTCTAACTTTCGACTATTTTCTTCGACACACCCTAACATAATAAATAAAGATTATAAACCAGCTGACCCCGCGAACGTTGTTTCTCGCCGAAAGAATTGTGAAGAGATTGTACTAATTCAGAAACCTTGCCCGGTGCCTATGTGCATAACAACTTAGACCCTGTCCGACTCGCACTTGACCCTGTACGACTCACACTTGACCCTATCGGACTCGCACTTGATGCTGTCCGACTCGCACTTGGCCCTTTTTTTCTTTCTCAGAAACCTTCCCCGGCGTTTGCATAACAACTTACCAAAATTTCATTAAAATCGGTTTGCGCTTATTTCGCGAGTCCGACTCACACTTGACCCTGTCGGACTCGCACTTGATGCTGTCCGACTCGCAATTGACCCTTTTTTTCTTTCTCAGAAACCTTCCCCGGCGTTTGCATAACAACTTACCAAAATTTCATTAAAATCGGTTTACCCTTAGTGCGCGAGTCCGACTCGCACTTGACCGTTTTTCCTTTCATAAAAACCTTGCCTTAACAATAACAAACGCAACAAAAAAAGAATTATCCAAATCGGTCCAGCCGTTCTCGAGTTTTATCCAGACTAACGAACAGCATTTGATTTTTATATATATAGATAACGATGTTTGTTTATTTACTTTTTTGACGTAGTATATTTGACATCTCAATCTTTCATAGAATTAAAATTCCATATTTACGACTCAATCGTCATATTTAATTGTAGGAAACCAATGTCCTTAACACACAATTCGCGCCTAACACTCACATATGTCACAAGACATGTCTTGACCCATCGTATATTATTGAGCAATATCCTACCTATATATCTCAATAATGTAATAAGCTATATTAAACGTTATATATATATTACTAAGCCACTAGTACTATGGAACTGTCTCTCTATCCTATCACAGGTCTCTAACTCCTACAACTTTCGACTATTTTCTTTGATATAACCTAACATAATAAATAAAGATTATTTATTTATTTTCCTATAAAACCATCTATTGACACAACCTCCTCATAAATGTATACCTTCTATACAGTGTAACCTCTTATCGTATCACATGTTAACATGTGTAATCCGCACTTTCATTATTATAAAATAATGTTTGTTTATTTACTTTTTTGACGTAGTATATTTGACATCTCAATCTGTCATACAATTAAAATCCCATATCCAACCTCCCTGTACTACTCATAATCTATCTACGCTTCGATAATATCTTCATTTAGATTATTACTACATAGTTACATTTTTGTTTTAGGAAAAAATCAGGAAATCTAGGAAAACCTAACTAAGATTTCTACCTACATGAATGTACCTACTGGTATGGTACACACATTCTTTGTCCTCGGTGTCACAGAATAGAAATATATCCATTCTCCATAGTTCTTCTTTTATGTTGTTTATATTTTTTTTATATCACGGTAACCTTAAGCAAGCAAGACAAAAATCACAAGTAGGTATTTAAACTTTGAGAATCATATCAGTAATAGTACTAGGTATATAATGTTACACAGACTGTAGGTAAGTAGTACCTACCTACCTAGACTGTATCATATAAACGAAAACAGTTGCGTAAACAAACAGACAGGTATTTATTCATATTACTGTCATAAATAACTAACACATCAACATTATAACAATTATTTGCATAGTTTTCTTTAAACACTCAATTTCGAATCGATGGAATGCGACAATTTTCCACGACACCTTCAACGCAATAACCACGCAACTTAATTCAGAGGCGCTTCGAATTCAGTGTTAACTCCGCGGAGAGAAAAACCGTACTTATGCTTAGTGCAATTAAGGTCAGTCTCGCGTGCATATTCACAAGTAAGATATACATGTAAACCTCACGTGAATGAACACGTGAAACAAACTAAGATACGCTAAATTAATTTTATTTCTTACTATTCTGATAAAATGTCACCTGATAATGATTTTTTTTTTAAATAGCAGGACGATGCGATAGAATGAAACTGATTGCAATATCAGGCAGGTAGAAACTTTTATACAACCAGCCAAGTGTGTTTTGTATACGCTTCAACTTAGGGTTCTGTAGTATGAGATTTATTGCAAACATCTGAAAAACTTAATATAACAGTAATAAATTTGAAATGGTCTACCACTTCTTAATTAACCGTTAACTAACTAAGATGTAGTGGCCCAGCATAGATAACACAAAATACAAGGGTACAGCAGAACCATATCCAGTAAGACCGTAATTTCTGACACCGAACATAGCCTAAAATTGCGAACTACTCATTCGCTCACTCATCGAAACGTCAATTAAAACGTAACAAACCTTTATTAACAACTTTACCATTTTAAAATAACCTTTTTAGGGTTCCGTAGCCAAATGGCATAAAACGGGACCCTTATAGATTCGTCATGTCCGTCCGTATGTCACAGCCACTTTTTTCGAAACTATAAGAACTATACCGTTGAAACTTAGTAAATAGATGTATTCTGTGAACCGCATTAAGTTTTTCACACAAAAGTAGAAAAAAAACAATAAATTTTTGGGGTTCCCCATACTCAGAACTGAAACTCAAAAATGTTTTTTCATCGAAGCCATACGTGTGGGTTGTCTATGGATAGGTCTTCAAAAATGATATTGAGGTTTCTAATATCATTTTTTTCTAAACTAAATAGTTTGCGCGAGAGACACTTCAAAAGTGGTAAAATGTGAGCCCCTCCCCGTAACTTCTAAAATAAGAGAATGATACAGCTAAAAAAAATATATATGATGTACATTACCATGCAAACTTCCACTTCTTCTTCTTCGGTTTGACCGAGATCTAGTAATTAGTTTTTTTGTTAATACGTCATCGTCATCAATCGGAAACCGCAATTTACCTTTCATTCAATCAACTCAAATATAAAAATATTTTTGTTTGTTTTTATAAATTACATAAATGGTGGTAGGTACGGAACCCTCGGTGCGCGAGCCCAACTCGCACTTGGCCGGTTTTTAATTTGATCAACTTATAAATCCTTGCAACTTTTTAGTGTTGTTAAACGACACCACACAGAAGACTAAGAGCTACCGCACACAGCCAATGGTCGGTGACCAAGATTTTGTAGGGGAAAGACAAACGTAGCTGGAGTATATACCCAATAAACGTTTTGTGTAGTAACAGTGGCTGAGCTACAATTTTTTTTTTGGAGTGGTTTTCGAAAATTTTTGTAAGTATTTTGATACGTTATGATTTACTGTTACTGCTGATTGGTAAACCCCTACCAGTTACCAAAACGTTTCGAGTTTCGGTCCCTATAAAAAAAATCTAATTTGACCAAATACCGCAAAAGAAGATACCTTAGTTGTCAACGATTACCATCAACAAAACAGTCGGTGATGGGCGGTAGACTTTAGGGTCTCGAAGTCAGCTGAATCTAACGTCCGAGTCCAAAAAAGGAGCCGCGTCACGAACAGTTCATAAAGCTTGTAATGGCGTCGTATAAACAGACATTTTAACCTTGATGGTTCGTTGGCCTACCCTAGACCTTGACGTCACCCACTGCAATACGAGGCTACGTTGGGCGGCGGCCCGCCAATATTTGGTAATAAGGAAACGAACACAATCTAGTCTTGTCTACAACTTACTTTTTTATATAATGTAGGATGTTGTTACAACTTCTTTCCAGATCGCTGTCTGAACATTTGTTTATGACTTTACCACACGATCATACGACTGTGGTGTCACTGAGAAAACGGGAGGTAGCGAGATGGTTAGTATAGAGCCTGCAATGTTTAACTTCTAAAAACAGCAATCAAAATCTGCTGTAGCAATGTTAGCAAAGCTTGTGTTATGGGTACCAGACAACGGATACAAATACATAAATATTACTTTTTTTTTGTAAATACATACATAAATACACCCAGACTCAAGACAAACACAAATGTTTATATTATGACATAAATGTTTGTCCACTGCGGGAATCGAACCCACACCCTCTGCACAGCAGTCGGCCACACTACCAACTAGGCTTCCATGGTAAAGTTGGCATCCAATAAACTTGGTGCACTCGACAGAGCGAAGGAGACCAGGGTGCTTTTCTTATAAGCCGCAAGTCCGGCCTCACATGAAGTATTTCTGCAATCGTGAGAAACCTGAATGAGACAGACCAGTTCTCGGAATAATTAATAAACCCGAACTCACAAGCAGTAACTTACTAAGTGATAGTCTTAGGAGAGTTTTACCGCTTTTAAGGAATTGCTTAAAATTATTCCCAAAGCTATTTCTACTATTACACCGAACAACTGAACTGATTTCAATATTTAATAGTGACATAGTTCCATATTATAGATATAAATGATTTTGTATTTTGAACAGTCAAAGGTTTCATTATATACGGGGACTAAGTCACGGCGGCGATGAAGTGATAGCAACTTAGCTAACTTAGTTAACAAAATAAGTGATGTGACGAATTATTATTAATTAAAAATTAGGGTTTTATAGGTTACGGGAAATAAGTCGCCATGAAGTGCTAGTAACTTAGCTAACTAAAATAGGGTGATTTCAAATATTCTTGCACTGTTTAAAAGGGAGATACGTCCAAATGGACATAGGTTGTTTTGTATTCTAAACAGTTTAGGATTCGAGTAGGCACGGGTGCATTCGCAGTGAAGTGCCAGTAACTCAGCTTACTCAGTTAACAAAAGTAGGGTAAAAAGCCAACACGCCTGGTGCTAACGCCACAGACATGCATTACACTTTTCCCCCCTAATTAACACCAATAAGCGTGTATAGATCAATTGTCTCTCTATGAATCGGATTGTCTCTCTATTTAAACATAATTACTGGCCAAAAAAGTTTTTAAGTATGTAAGTGAAAATTGCGACTTTTGTTCACTATTAATTCCACAGTAAAAATAAAATATGATAATTTCTTTCTTAAATAGCTGAAGTCTGTGGTTCTACTCGCAGGAAAAGATTTCCCGTGGATTGAAACTCGCAAACGAAATAAAAAGTAGGTTAATTCCAGGATGGTTGCCCCACTTTTCTTAAAAAAAGTTATGAAGTATAACTTATCGAATGATTGTATAGCCTAGCCTTTACTATGGTCCTCCAAGTATATAATTATAAAAAAAAAACCTCGTACAAAAAGTAATTTAAAATGGAAAAAGCGAAATAACTTGACCTACTGCACAACTACATAACCCTCTCTAATAGCTAACTGCAAAATAAAGCATTTCTACTTACGGTAGAAAGTGTCGATTGCTCACAAACTCCCGTAAAATACGTCTCGTAAAAATTATAGGGACAAAGTGTGAAAACCGTATTGACTCTAAAATATAGGTATGACCTACACGTACTACGTAAATTGGCAGTTTTTGTGTAAAATTTTGAAGCAAAAACGTAGCATCGAAAGGATTAGAGAAAAAATATTTATTAAGGGTAAACGCCGCAGATTGTTTTCATACAAAATTAATTTTGCCATAATCTCCGAAGTTCACTTAATTTTACTTTACATTTTGATTTTAATATTAAGAACAAAAATTTAAGAGCCCACCGTTTTTGTTTTCATGCGATTCTGATAAGCTGTTATTTTTTATATATTTTTGCAAAGGTGTATTTCTTGTATGGAGCAACTACAAAAAATAAATACAAATGACGACTTATCAGTATCTCATGAAACCGAAAACCGCGAGCACTAAATCTTTTGTTCCGAATTTTAAAAAGCAGGTGGTTCTTAATTCTGATGTTTATATATATTATAGATGTTTATATATATATATATATATATATATATATATATGTAAATATTTTATGTATGTTCGGACAGACCTCCGTCATATATAGACGGATTTGCAACTTTTTTTATTTAAAAGGGTTAAAAGGGTTTTCATCCAATATGGTCCCATATTAATGTAGTGAATTTAAAACTTAAACTTTTGGTGAAAAAAAAAAATTGGTGTCAATTTGTAACTGGTAAAACGTCTTTTACTTGAAGATTGTATAAAAATTTGTTATGAGTTTAGGACGGTTTAGTGTAAGAAAAAGCAATTGCTCACACAAGTGTAAAAAAAGAACTGTTTAACAAAAATGCACTTAAATGGTACAAATAAATAACTTATTTCCAAAAATCTGATCTGCATTACAGTTTGAAGTTGGTTTTATACAATTTTTTGGAAATAAGCAGGTAATTCATTTGTACCTTTTTAGTGCAATCAAAATATAAAGTGTAATTTACGAAACTTCAAATATTATACCAAATCAATTTTGTATGAAAAACAATCTACGGCATTTACCCTTAAACATTGATTTGTGAACTGCATTATGTACCTTATTAGGTGATATACATTTATGTATGTTTTTACTGCTGAAAAAACCTGTAAATGACTATTGTTTCAACATTTGCGCAAATTTTCTAAGTGTGTATTGCATTCAGTTGTAATGAAAAGCAGGAGGCGGTAAGTAAAAAAAATATGAATAAAACGTTAGAAAAGTTAAATTCCATACAAAAAGCAAAGAGTTCGAAACTATCATACATACATACTAATATTATAAATGCAAAAAGAATTTGTTTGTTTGTTCTCCCTTTACGTCGCAAAGAAGGTATCCAATTGAGTTGAAATTTTGCAACTTGCAACATTCAGAATCTATCTTATCTAAGGATTGACCTAGCCGAGAGTAGATAACATAGGTACGTTGAAACTCTGTAACCGTAACCGAATCTAATTAGATATCTGATACAATTTGAATATCCGTCGTATTCATCCATAAAGGAAACCGATTAAATACTCTCACGATATCCATATCCGAATCCGAAATCTTATATCCGTCACAAAGCTGATAAAAAGCACCTACTTGTCTTAAATGTTGCTTATAGCACAGTAATTTTTTTATGCCACTAAGGTGGCTAAAAAGCTAACGGTTCGCTTGATGGTAAGTAATCACATCAGCCTTAAGACGCTAGGGGCATTACTAGCGCGTTGCCGACTCTTTTAAAAATCTAATAACATCTTTCTTGAAGAACCCCATATTGTAGTCCTTAGAGAAAACCTTAACAGGGAGCTCATTCCACAAAGTATAGGTTATAGAACTTTTATCACAACCGTAAAGTAATTTTACAGACAGCTTTTTTTTTAGTTTTATTATATGTGTAGGCAGATGTATTGTAAACGTACTTTTATTAAATTTTATATATGGAAAACCTTGACACAGATCCAACCGTTTGATCTTTTGTATTTAATTTTAATTTGTATTCAGATAAGAAAACTGTAAAATACCAAGATTTGTATCGATGTCAAAGTCAAAGTGCAAAATCAGACAAACCTGAGGATGGACGAGTCAAAGTCCGGCTGATACAAATATAAATTCGATACATACCTACCTAAGTGCTTTGATATGGGTTTGGTTAGGTTATTTTATGTTATTTTCATCCAAACGACTTAACTAACCTAACATTAAACAATATCGTATCGTAATTAGAACATTTTTTTGTAAAAGTTCGAGTTCGTATGAACTAGGTTTTGACTAGACAATCCTTAGGTTTAACTGATTTCGCCCTTTGACCAGAGCATCAATAGATTACAAAAAATGTATATAAAGGTTTTTGAATTGACATACTTAACGATATTCTACATATAAACCATGTTATGTGCTACTTGTAGTAAAAGTCTAAGTCTATCTATACATATTATAATACTCAACGTCTTTGTCTGGTCGTTTATGTTCTTTTTACGCGAGAACCCCTTATCCGATTTACATAGTTTTTTATTTTTATAATACATATACATATAACTATGTTATTTGCTGAGCAATGAGCAGTGACGATGCTGGCGAATCAAGCCGGAGAAAAGACTCTTTTGGGCGCTTAAATAGCGTACGCTGAGTAAACTATTGATATATCAAACGAATGTAGGTACTACACATAGTACCGAAATTAGCACAGACAGAGCCGCTGGCACAAGCTAGACATTCTGTACTTAAATTTTAAAACTTTTAAATGATCTGTGTGTGTGTTTTAAACGATTTCGATTGATTCTATCATCTTACAGTTTTTTGCATAGATTAATTGTTAATTGCTCGATTGTAAAATGTCGATAAAACGACATCAATCTTATTATCACTAACATCCATTTACATATATATTCTAGCTTTTTTGCGTCAAATTCGGTTATCAGCGTGGAATTCCTACGGCTAGTCCTAATATAATTTTGAATACATTATAGTAAGGTTAGTTATTCCCACGGGAACTTTTAAAATTTCCGGAATAAAATAAAATTTTCAGCTTATACTATAACCGATCTCCATTCCAAATATCAGCCAAAAGGGTTCAGCTGTTGAAGAGTGAAGGACACGCACACACACAAACTTTACCATTTATAATATCAGTAGAATTTAAATAAAAAATACGACTTCAAAATACCGGTTCGCCAAAAATCTAGTTAAATCAGCTGTTCCAAATCAGGTAACGCCTATAAACCATGGTTGTTTACGATTCCCCATGGCTGGAGGCGCGGGCGCACCGATGACCCGCCAAGGCCGCAGCCGTGTCACGGCCTAGCCATTACAATGGGTAGGTCAGGTAAGTCAGACAATTTCACTTTCAAAAATATCAACTCGCAAAGCCGCTGGCACGTAGAAAATCGGTGACGCATAACTGAACAGCCAGATCTATTTCTGAAGGGGTTTAAAATTGCGTATAAGTGTTTTATTCTGAGACCGATATTTTAATTTTATCGTTCATATTAATTTTATTTACATAAACAATAGTATGGCACTGAAACAGAATTTTATTTTAATTGTAAATTGGCTGACGCAAAGAACTAAAATGGTAATTCGATTTCCGTGGTCTTGCGTGGTCTGCTCAGGTCAAGAATTAGAGATGATGCGTAGTAGATTCGGCCCTGCCCACTTCTAATCAATAAACACGACAATCTTAACAAAAAAACTTAACAACATTGACCGAAAACAAGTATTTGGTGACGATAAAATTTTATTATTCTTGCTAAATAAGTAAGTTATACAGTTTTTTTTAAAACGAAATGTTAATTGAATTAAATAGAGACACTTTGAATGTATCAGCTGGAAATGTTTGAAAGCGATAAATGAAAGGTGCATTTCTAGTATTTTTGTTGCGATTTCACTCGCGTAATCCATACTTCGATACTAATATTATAAATTGCGAAAGTAACTGTCTGTCTCTTACCTCTTTACCCTTAAACCGCTGTACCAATTCCAATGAAATTTAGTATGGAGATAGTTTGAGTCCCGGGAAAGGACATAGGCTACTTTAAAACGTCAAGTGCGAGTCGGTTTTTTTTTCTCTGTAATTGAAGAGTTGCAGTTGTAGTCCTACACCGATATCCGAATTTAGGGCCGGTGGACCCGCGCGCAAAAGCTATTAAATATTATAAATGCGAAAGTAGGTAACTCTGTTTGTATATCTGTACGTTACCTTTAAACGCTTACACCGCTGCACCGATTAAGATAAAATTTGGCATGGAGATAGTTTTAGTTCCAGGGAAGGATATAGGCTACTTGAAAATGTCAAATGTGAGTCGGATTTTTTTCTATAATTGAGGAATTGCTGTTGAAATGCTACACCGGTAACTGAATTTAGGGCTGGTGGAACAGTGAAAAGGTAGTAAATAAATATTTTTTGACTTTACACAAAGCGCCGTCTGGTCCCAAACTAAGCAAAGCTTGTGCTATGCATACCAGACAACGGACCTACATAATACCTACCTAAAACCTAAAAACTAAATACCTACATACATATTATATATAGAAAACACTCAGTCTCAATACAAACACAAGTAATACATGTTTGTCTTGTGCGGGAATCGAACCAACGCCCCTCGATTCAACCAGGTCATTACCCACTGAGCCACAGAGCCGTAATAAAAAGCCTTTAGCAATCCGGAAAGTATAAATTACATGTTGTCGATACCTAAAAGTTTCAAATTAAACTGTTAAACTATATTCTTCAAAACACATTATAAAAACAATATTTTAATAAAAAAATAATCCTGAATCCTTGAAATAGTCATTCTGACAAAAAATTTAACTACGTACGTGTTTACCTTAGTGGTATTAAAAAAAATCCATTCCGTAACCAGAACTGGATTTTGACAAAAATGGGACCAATCTAGAAGTACTCTTTCAAAGATAAGAAGGGCTTCATAATCAAAAAATACAACCGAACTGATAACATCCTCCTTTTTTAAAATCGGTTAAGGCTGCGCCCTACTCAAGTGTGCAGTTTTCTGCTCCTTTATATAATCGATTCCACTGTCCTATTGCAAGTTTAGGGCTGAAAAAAAATAACCCCCCCTTACTCATCCTTTAACGAGAAACGTAGTTACTGTATTTGTTCGGTAGTAGGTGTATGTTCAAACATCGCTTTAACGAGAAACATAGGTACAGTATTTGTTTGAATTCTTATGAATTCATCCCAAGTAACACCAACTCTGTATAATAGAAAAACCAAAAACCAGTATATGTCTTCAAGTCTAAAAAAAGAAACATAACGGCTTCCGGAAAGGATATATTCTGTTCAAAAGAATTGAACAAACTTCATAATTCTTAAAGTTGTATAGTGCTCTAGATCAATGTATTACTAAGCAATGAGTTGTAATAAAGAATTAATATATTTTCCTTTACAACTTTTGTTGTAGCTTTATGTATTCTGCAATACCTTTGGCCTTATATACGGATTTGTTACAGCAACAATGCTTTGAAAAGCTTTGCAAAATTCTCTAATAAAACTCGCCAACATATAAGAACATTTTAAAGAGTTATAACTATTAAAAGGTAAAATTTAATGCTCTTTTGATGCCAGCTGTACGTAAGCATTGATAAAATAATTACTAAAGCCTTTTCTCCTTACCCTTTATAAAAGGTCCCTTAGTAAGGCCTTTTGCTATGTAGTAAAGTGCAGAGAAGTATTTTAAAATGCCAATTGTTGTAATAAGACCTTATTTTTAGCTAATAACTATATTACTTAATTTGCCCTACTATTTATTAGTTTCTTAAATTATTTTTGCGAACTGTGCAAATGTATCGTAAATCTTGGAGAAAACTTAAAAGAACTGGTGGTTTCAAACGGAAAGTGCAAAAAGAATATAGAAATATCACGAGTTATGTAAATAGTCAAGATTTACTAGCGAGACCCTAATAAGCAGTATAATAGCACGTGTTTTATCGCTCATAATGCTTTTAGCATTAATACATACTCTCTTAACGCTGCGATGCAGCTTATACCCTTAAGAATGGAATTTATACGGCAACAAACTGCCTTCAAGCTGTTTCTTCAAGTTTTATCGAACTGATAGCACTTCAACGTATGTTTAAAATTTCTAAAGCTTGTAAGTAAACTGCTACCATTAGCTTTTACTTCCATAATATTACGATTTAATTTTTATATTTTCAGAATGCTTAAAATAACACTAATTCTAGTATTTTACGTGATGCGCTCCTTTATTTTTTACCGAAATTGTTTACTTAAAATAAGAATATCCTTAAGAAAATACAGAAATATGTTTTGATTTTATCGTATTGTAATATATTCATACATTAAATAGCCCTTATATCGTGGGCGCGTGAAATATCAATTAAAAATATGTATATACTTTCACAAAAAACTGATATCCGCAACCATATTTCATTCCCAATTATAATTTTTCCTGCATGTCGACAACCATTACACAAACTTTTAACTTAATCCTGAATAACTTTAGTTGGTAATTAAAACAGCGTAAATAATACAAATAACATTTGCAGATGCTAATATTTTACGCTTATAAATAACAGACTGGGTAAGCGCTATACAAAAGACATATTTTCGGTCAAAAGCATATTTGTCAGCCTTTATCAAGCACTTACAATTCCGTTATACAACAGTTGTAATGCTATAAAACAGTCACTCTAAAACCAAAGTCTGTATAATTCGGGGCCTAAGTTGCACTTATAAGAGCTGGCTAAGCGCTTCTACAGACTTCTTACAGCCTTTTTATACAGGCTTGGAATGGAGCAAATTCTGTTGTACATCTATTTAACAGCTTCATTGTGTTACTTGGGATATATCATGTTAAAATATCGCGTTAAAAAAAACTGACGAACCTCTTGTTTTACTATTTTTAATCTATATATAACTCCGTATTAACTAGTAGGGAACATAATTTACTTCATAAAATATGTCGAGTACTTAACTAGAAAAACTAGGGAATGAATGTAGTAAGATATTGATATCTGATGTGATATAATTGTATTTAATTAATTTCTACTTTTTACACGCTTATACATATAGTACTATTTTATACGCTGTTCGCCAATTTGTAAGATATTTTTGTCACAGAAAAATGAACTCTATTTAAGATTAACATCGTCGATTTCAGCTTAACGCCCATAAAGCAAATGTATATGCGCATGTATGTCCGTTAATGCTATTTTTACGCGAAAGGCCAGGTTAAAGAAAATAGTTCATTACATCAAGTTTATAAGCAGTGACAGTACTGATGAGATGGCTTAGCTAATTAAACCATAAGAGACATATAATATTGATGTACTACATAGAGTTGCCGTAGGAATCTCCCGATCCAAATCATAAGCAAGCGGTGCCGCGGGCAGAAACTAGTAGCTTATAAAGCGACTTCTCTCTCTCTTCGTTATCGGCTTAGGTTCTTACGGCAGCTCCTCAATTGTAGAAAAAAAACAAACTAATATTTCCTTCTTAATGGCATTATACATTCGTGTCTGTGAAACCATCGAAATACCCAACCCAATCTGTCAAGCCGTTTAAAGTTATGTGAAAAATATAAGTATGGAAGGACAATTCTTATTACCCGTTTTCCTATTACCCGCTTTTTCGTAGGAATGAACCATTTTCCCGCGGTAAAAAGTATTCTATGTTTATCAGGAATAATGTCGGCTTCTAATGGTAAAAGAATTTTTCAAATCGGTTCAGTAGTTTCGGAGCCTATTCAATACAAACATACTTACATAAAAATCTTTCCTCTTTATAATATTAGTATAGATAGTATAGATTAACAAACATCTGACGGACAAACGGTAAAACTTATTAAAGTTTATTTTGTATCTACATATATATGTTTCAGGGTTCCTTTATCCTACGGAACCCTAAAAACAGAAATGTAACACAGCTTAAAAGCTTTAACATAAATAATAAAACATTATGGCACGTGTTAAAGTGTTGAGTTAGACAATGGCGTTAACGACATCGTGACCGTGAAAACTTTGCGGATAAAACGCGGGTCACAGAAGGGAAGGGAAGAAGGAAAACCTGTCAATTACCTATTATTAGAATAGACACATGACAAAAACACAGAAACCAAAAGTGAATTACTCAGCCGTATTTAAATAAAAACAATGTATTTGTTAGAAATTACAAACTAGTAATCTTTTATTTTATCCATTTAGACTTGACTAGACAATTTTATTAGAGTTTGTCATTGGAATATCCGGATTAATTTATTTTAACTTGTGGGTTCCTGTAGGACACAGGTATACGCTTTTATGCAAATTAGACAACATTTAAAAAAAAAAGTTAAAAGTTTGTCGAAAAAATTGGATTGGACCACATAAATCGTTTATTTTTGATCCAATTCCTTTGGCTATGATTAAAGGTACCATCACAGAGCTAAGGCTATTTAGAAATGTGTATGTATTTGTAAAATCTCTTCAGTCTTAAATTAAATAGGGTCCAATAAAATAGCCGTTTACTATTACACATTTTGCATTGAAATACTTCAAAAAGTTTACAATGTAAATAATTTAAATAAATATTTTCTTTACATATTGTTTTACAGATTGTATGACACGTAAATAGATAATATATTCGAAGCATAGCTTTTTCCATAGCCCACTAAGCTACTTGAGCTCATGGAAGAGACCAACAGTGGTTGACAAAATTGAAAAGGTTGATATTAGGAGCATTTGAATAGTTTCTGTAAAAGTTTTTTGGCAATTCTTTGGATGCACTTATCCAACTTAAAGTTGAGTAATTATTTCTCAGTTACGTCGATGATGTGAAAATTTCTAAAAGATTTCATACTTAGATTATAAAAACCTCTGTCGAAAACTATTTGAAAATTTGGTTAAAATTAAAAAAGGTCAAGTGCGAGTCGGACTAGCGCACAGTGGGTTCCGTATCACTATTTTCATTATTTACACACTCAAACAAAAACATGTGACGCTAAGCGGTCACCCATCCAATGAGTCACCAAGCCCACCGTTGCTTATTTTCGAATATAGTTTCCAAAAAGCAAATATGGAACTGTTTCTATTAATAATCTAGTGTATATTCGCTAGATGTCGTTGATTCCATTATACATCTTTAATGGTTGGTGCTCGTCGGACTTGGCCGGTTTTTATGAGATTGTTGTTATACTTTAGAGTTCACACTATTTTTCACTGCAATTTTGAAGTTTGTAAGTATTTAACTATAGAACAAAACCACAAAAACCTATTTTTTGTGTAATTTGCGATTAAAATACATACTCTGTAAAAATTTCAGGCTTCTACCTACTTAGATTATTATTTGATTATATAATGTATATAATATTATTTATACATTTAGTCTTTGTTCTTTCGTTCTTTACATTATCAATTGTTTTTAATTTAAATTAGTTTATTAATAAAGTTGTACTTACACTGTTTGCCTCCTACTTTTCTATGTGTATTATCTCTAACACACTTAGATTTGCTATCAGGAATGTCTTTTAAGGGATAAGTTGGCCTTTGTACTTATAACTTTTCTTTGTTTGTGTGCTAATAAATTAGTGGTCGGATGGACAGACAGCGTAGGCATAGTAACAAGGGCTCCATTTGCACCCTTTGGTAGAAAGCCCTAAAAAATTAAGTTATTATGCCTAGAAATTGCAAAATTAAAGCCATTTGTTTGAAAGGCGTTGATCAGCCATAACGCTGCAGTTACTGTAATGTAGGTAAGTCCCACGCAGTGTAGTTTTTTGTAAAGAAGACGTTTTAATGGAAACCCGCGCTCGCATCTATTCTCTTGTGTGGCTCCAACATCACCCCAGTGGGACTAATAAATACCAATAATGTATTATTAATGCATGTCTGTCAGTAAGTACAGCGCTTTCGGAAACAGACACAATTAATTTATTTTCTACAGAACACGAAAAAACAAAAAGACCACAGTGTACAAAGTGAAAGGCAACAAAAATCTGTAACTAATTCAATTATACCCGTATCTGTTTAATGTATCCGATTTTTATTTCCCACAGAAGCATCTTGAATGTCGGCCACTAAAGCACACCTGCATATCAATAACAAAAAAATCCAATATTAAAGTAAACGAAACTCAAAGTAGTTTTTTATGTATCGCCCAGTTTTTAGTTCTAGATAAGAAATAAGTGGTCTAGAAACCGATTCGACAATTAAAACGTAAAACTGTTTATATTGCAAAAAATCAAGTCGAGCCACATTCTTCAAGTCCCTACTGAAAGCGGATAGCTGTTCAAAAATAACCAAATGGCTTAAAATGGGAGAAACACAAGCAAACGGGAATTTTTATTAAAGAAATAAAGAAAAATAGACCATCCTTAGGGCTTAGCATGAGTTTATATAGTATTGGTAAAGTTCACCAGTACCATTAGTGTAATATTATATAAGTCTGTACCACAGCATAACAAATAACACGCATTATCATCATTTATTTATTAGTCATCATTATATCAGCTTATATTGGTCCACTGTTGGACATAAACCTTCTTCAGAGAGCGCCATTTCTTTCGGTATTCCGCCTTCCGAATCCAGTAACTACCGGCCACCCTTTTAAGGTCATCGACTCCACGGGCGTCTTACGCCCTCTAATTACTGTAACCATTGACCTACATCATCCTCCATGCACGATGGTACCAGTTCCTTGTATTTCTTTCTCTAAAACTTATTGTTTTTTTTTTTTAAATCCTTTATTAACAAATTGGTATTTGAAACGAATCCATAAACTGCTACGCTAAGCTTCTTGCAATTTTTTCCCCAACACTACACCATCACGCCATTATTTATATACGCCAATAGTTGACAGAGACTCTTATCCTTGTATAGTTAAAGGCTAGCTAAACACAACTAAAAACCGCTTACGCTAGCACCTCGTTCATAAATTCAAGCGCAATATATGTAGTATAGTTAGCATTCTAATATATTTCGGTGCGGCCTCGCTAGGTCAGTGGCATTCCGCTTCATCACGTAACCTAAAGCACAAAGTAAAGTACACTGCTTTGCCGTCAACTCCGCCTGGTTACTGGAACGTTTTTACTATTCGATTCGTTGAACTCTGGCTGCTCCATTATAAACTACTTGGACATTCACTAAATAACTATCATGACGGCTTGTCACTTACTTTAATTGATTGTGTTTGTGAAAGTGTCTGACGGAGAAGAAACTGTGTTTCGGTATACTTTCGGGTTCAGGGCTCTGTACCGATAACGGATATAGTTACAATGAAATTGGCAAAGCGCGAGACAGCCTTGAACGATAGTGTTTGGTCTTCCGTACTCGTCTGAAATGCAACCTCAAATAGAACAACTTCGACAAAAGTAGGAACGTATTGTGTAATGTACGTATAAAGTCACGGTTTTAATTTCTCAAGGCGGTAAATAGTTTATACATGTGAGGTACAACCTCTTTTCACCAACCACGCGTGGCAGGTGGGCCACCTATCGGCAAAAAACTGCTTCCGATACCTAGTGGTGATAGTTTATTTGAACTAAGGTGGTTTTATGTAGATAGGTACCTACATAAGTATTACCAATAAGTCATTGATCAGCTTTAGAGAAATAAGTAGTAAAAAACCGATTGAATCCGAGCCAGAATCGCGTTCTGAGGATTCCGAGCCTCGACCTTTTAAATTTCGACTTGACTGTTTTTATTTTAATAGATACCTACTGCCATGGTCGTATACTATTTCGTAAGGACCGGGCCAACAGCATCTTCAAGAGGACGTAGCTTTTGATTATGGCGGTGTTAAATATGACCACCGCGAGGCATGACCAACGTGATTTCATTCATAATTTGCGCGAGGTCACAAATTTTTTTTACATAGTTTTCAAAAGTAATGAAAGATAGTTTCCTAGTTCACTTTTCCAAGTATGAAAAATCGAACTTGTTAACATTCTATTGGTAAAGAATAATATATATTTACGCGAGGTCACAATGTTTTTCCGTAATTTTCATTACCTATGCAAACTACGTAAATATTATTTATTATAATAATAATATATTTACGTTTTATATCAACGCCTTAAAAAAAAAGGCTAAATCTAAAAGCACTTCGTCATGACATGATCATGGTCTACATTGCTGTTTTACATGGTAAGTGCAATCATGCATTCCTGAAAACGCTAGGGAAACTAGTAATGTAGGTCACATCACAATCATCTCGAAACCAACATAAAATATTTTCGACTTTAAATTTTGGAGTGGGAGGCTGTTTGATTATCCTTCTCAGCAACAAAGTCTTCTGGCAAAGCAGATTTCAATGTTTCTAACCCATATTGTCTTAAGAAATCACAATAGCACGTTCTAGCGCCATCACCATGTCAATAACCTGTCTGCGCTGGCCAGGTCTCAACGTGATTGTATAATTAGCGCTAGACTAGACGGTTACTCACGCCTTTTTACTTTAATTTGCTTGTCTTCCTGTGAGAACACTCAACACGGTTTTTCAACTCACTGGTGGAAAATGGAATGGCCTAACGACCGTTCGTTGTTTTCACGGTCCTACTTATTACAATACTACTGTCAATGTAAATAAATATCTTTATAGCAAAGATGCAGTCAAAAGATTAACGTTGAGGCAGGACTTGAAAATATTTATTTACATTGATGATGTAGCTATAGGCACGGCATAGGTATATGTATAATATACACACCGGCACAATTAGCGGAACATAAAAAAAAAGTGAGACTATGAGATAATAACGCATATATTTGACGAAATCATTCAGAGTGTTGGGGGTGGCATTCTGGATTTAACCCTTCTTTCTAGCAAGTCCCAGACATGCTCTATCGGATTCATATCGGGGGAATTTGCTGGCCACCGGTCATCACCGGTATACCTACGTGGCTCAGATATGCCTGTACCGATTGTGCACTATGAGCACAAGCATTATCTTGCATTAGAATAAAGTCGTCACCAATAAATGGGGCAAATGGTACACCATGTTGTACACATATCCCTCCCCAAACCATAATCGAGCCGCCACCATAAGCCACTGTGTGTTCAAAATTAGACTGTATGTGGCGTTCTCCTTTGCGTCTCCATATTCGCTGTCTCCCATCGATCTGTTTTAAAAGAACTCTGCACTCATCAGTAAAGAGAACCTGCTGCCATTCGTTCAAATCCTTTTTTTGTGTTCCGCTAATTGTGCCGGTGTGTATATATTATCTTTCAAGACTTTTTCATTATTTCTATTTATGTATATTTATATTGTACTAGGTTTGAGCCGCGGTTCCACCCGCCCTAAATTCGGTTTTCGGTGTAGGATTTCAACGGCAACTCCTCAATTATTGAAAAAAAAACCGACTCACACTTGTTCGACAATTCCTTGTAGCCTATGGTGTAGGAAGGCCTCAGGACTCAAATTATCTCCATGCCAAATTACATCTTAATCGGTACAACGGTTTAAGCGTGAAGTGGTAACAGACCGAAATTACTTTTGCATTTATAATATTTATATGGATTTCTTAATTCTATGGAGATTTTGTGTATTTGTGAGATTGATGTACTTGTTATTGATGACTTTATAGTCACTATATGATTGTTTACAATACTACTGTGCGGTTAGTGTAATTTTTTTACTCGACTATTGCGTTCGCGTATTCGATAACACTCCTGTGAAAAAATGTTTCAAAACGCGTCTACAAGGGGCGCTGCTATATTTTCCTTAATTTGTTTCAGTGTCACGAACGAGATAGTAATAGTTAAAAATCACACTCCCACCACCGTTGGTAAAAAATTTTTGTTTACTTTTTAATCCACTTATAAAAACTTGTTTTTTAAGTGTTTTCTTTAAACTTTTAATATAAAAAGGCTGCAAGTATCAGATAAGTAGATAATATTTTCGGTGCAGACGCTATTGAACGGAGAAACAATTAAATTACGCGAATTAAATTAATCTGTACAGAGAGATTGTAGTCTACAATCTAATCAATGAATCACGCAGTTGGTCTGCCCTAGCCTTCTGCCGGCTCCAATGGGCGTATCCTACATGATGTCATAAGCCATACGGCGAGGATGCGTCAGAGGAATGGCTTTCAACAGGCGCAGTTCCCAGCCAGGTCAATTAATATGAGCTTTTGGCGTCCTGTGTCACATGTTACATAACGACAAACCTTCTGATGGGACTTCCTTTGTATGGCTCGTGATTAGAATTTTTGTTTTACTTTTCAAGGAGAAAGGACAGAATGCTACAACTAAGGTCGAAGAAGAAGTCAGTTTGAATAACATATACGCGAGTGTACCGCAAAACCGGCTAAGTGCGAGTCGGACGCGCGTCGAAGGTTCCCTTTTTTGATTGTGTGTTGTTTTACTACAGAGCTTCCAGAGTACGAATAGCTCGAGACTGTTCCCAATAAGGTCCCAGTACGCCATACGTAGCATTATCTACTAACATTTTAGAGACAGTATAGTATCTAGTATGTAAAATGCCTCAGAAGTGATTTTTTCTCAAATAAGCTGGCAGTAACATAATTTGAAGGGAAAACTTCAGAAGCAGATAAAAGAAGTGTTGAAGTAAGCGTAATAGTGTCTACCTTTCGGCTCAATCAGAATCAGAATCTAAATGCCACCTTGGTCTACAGTACAAAACAAATCTAACACCAACAACACTTCGGGGCTTCGTATTAAGAAGTTGCATGGGCCTCGGGCTCCATCACCAGACCAGCTCTATGGTACCATTTTATTACATTGCCACTGAGATGATACTGGCAAGCCAAATTTCAGCAAAATAAAATATTAAGCTCAGCAAGTGATTAAAAACGGATAACTATACTTTAAAACGTCCGAAACACACGAAAGAAGCGAGTAAGGTGAACCCGAATCAATTTTTTTCCATACAATTTTTTTTTTCCTTCAGTGCATTTAATTTAGGTCCATAACTATAATCATGCTTATATAATGCATTATCATATTTTGCTATTATATCTTTATTATTGTCGCAAAAAACTGTTCATTCATGAAATGCCAAAGAATTATGGAAACAACTACAGTTTTTGTTGATTTTATACATTTAATTCAATAAAAACTTTTTTTATTATTGATTCACGGGCATTTTATGGATGTTTATTATTAAATATGCATTTTGCGACTGTGACTTGCGTTAGCTATACATTATAATGTCTGTACTTAAGGATATTCATTGTAATACAGTTTGTATATAAAGGAAAAGTTCGGATATACTTTAATATACAGCTTTTTAAAATATAAAGCCAAAAAATTTGTTAGTTTGGACTTTGGACTAGTTTAGACAAAGTGTTATTTACTTGTGCTGTCGTTTGGATATTTATTATAAAATCATGCCGAACCTATGCATTCGATCTGAATGAAATTTTGTAAGTAGACAGACAGTATAATGAGTACTTTAATCTTAAAATCACACCCAGTCCAATCATAACTTCTTATAACTCAAGAACTGGCAAAATGGATTGCTTGTTATTGCTCATTAAATTGATTCTTGGTACAGACATTATTAAAGGGATCGAAAAAGACATAGGCTAGATTTTTATTTCGAAACAATCAAATGGGGCAAATACCCTAATACACCTATATAGCATAGCTATATATCATAGCATGCTATAGGAAACTTTTTATCTAAAATCAAGGACCTGCAGAATATATCCTTCGCAGATAATCAAAATTTATCGCGAACGGAGCGGGGGGTACAAACTATCTTACTAATATTATAAATTGAAAGTATGTCTGGATGGATAGATGTTTGTAACTCAATCACGCTTCAACCACTGAAGGGATAGGCATGAAACTTGGCACACATGTCCTGGAATAGGAAATAGGATACTTTTAATCCCGAAAAGTTCAAAAGTTCTCGCGGGAATAACTATAACCGAGCTTAAACGGACTATAGCTACACCTATAGCAAACTTCATAAGTATAATTAAGAGTTCCAAGCCAATTACTGAATTTAGAGCAAACGGAGCCGCTGGCAACACATAATATAATATGAAGCCACCTTAGTCCAGATACACTGTACGAAAAGCAGTGCAGTGACGATGGGCTTACCACTTACCACTTGTCTAAAGTTGTATGTTCGTACATGAACAGTTTTTTAAGACCATTTGGGGTGACCATTAACCATATAGGTTTCAAACCTAGTCGATAGATCATACTGATCTACGCAAACGAAGTCGCAGGTAAAATTTATATGTCATCTAAGAATGGTCCATATAAAATTAGATGTATGATTGGTCAGCCAGCTGTGAGCGGTCGGGTGGATACGCTCGGAGCCCCGAAGCCCCGGAGGCACCGCGAGGCGAAGTCTCCGCGCGCCGGCTGGCCTTGAACGAGACGACGAACCCACTGCGGAATGCAAACACGACCTGCCGACCGACCACTTGCCGAAATCCAAGAGTATACGTCATCTACAGAATATGCGAATATTTCAGATAAAGTGAAGTATTGGCTAACGGGATCCTATTTTATTAAGACTACGCTGTCTGCCCAATCTTTAACGGGCTTTATTTTTCGAAGGGTACCTATATAAAGTACAAAAAGAAATTTGCACAAAAACCATACTAATATTATAAATGCGAAAGTAACTGTCTGTCTGTTACCTCTTCACGCTAAAACCGCTAAACCGATTTAGATGAAATTCGGCATGAAGATAGTTTAAGTCCCGGAGAAGGACATAGAATAGTTTTTATCCCAAAGAATTTAAAAGTCCCCGCAGAAATAACTACGGAGCTTAAACGCACTATAGCTATAGCTTGCTAAGGCAATCTTCATTTGTAAAATTAAGGAGTTGACGTAAGAATCCCACGCTGATAACCAAATTTAGGCGTGTGGAGCCACGGACAAAAGCTAGTAAATAATATGTTACTTCTCATAGGTCTAATAAGTTAATTATAAAACTTCCACTGGAAACACTTTAAAGAATTCATTTCAATGAAGTTAAGATCATAGATGTACTAAGAGTTGTATTTTTAATATACGCCACAACCACTACTCATTTCCTATAAAATGGCGGGAGTTGCTTGTCTGGTTAGTATATCTTTATGCGCCATGGTTAGGACAAATGATACTTTTACAGCGATCAAGAATTTACACGGTAATCATTTTTTGGCTGGCTGAAACTGTGGGACACTTCTAGTACTTACTATATTGAATTGAGAGGATTTTAAAGTAATTTTAATATATACCGCCAATTTCTTATAATACACCAATTTTAAATTTGTTTTAAAATTAATTATTGCAATAAAAAATGATAGTGGTAATTATTATTAAGTTTCATAAAGTGGTTGATGAGAGAGGATGTCCTAATATGGGGCATGATGTGGGTGTGTGTTCAACCGCTGATTGGGGATAAAAACCGTTAAGATATAGAGATAAACACATACAAAATATTAAAGGACGTTCCTGAATATTTTGAAAATTACGTTAAAATTAATAATATTTTATTAAGTTGGTCCGTACTCACATAATTCATGCAGTTTTAGTTTCAAAGAACTTGATTGCGCATACTAGCCATTAAAGACACACCCAGTTAATTAAATGTTGTGTGAGACCTTTTTATAGCGTATAAATATAGTTATGAATATAATGTTTGTAGTAAATTAAAAATGTTTAAATAAATATCTTTAAAAGGTTTTAAATTTAATACCCTCCCTCTCCTGATTTTTTTTTTTCCCAAATCTTCATTCCTTGCAAATTCAATGTACGGAGAGCTACCAAAATATATGGCTTTTTAAGAAGACATTCTAAAAAAATTAATTAAAATCGATTTCAAGGCGGCGAAACATACGGACCGAAATACAGACGGACAAGACAAACTTATAAAAGTTTTGGTTATTCCATTTAGCCACTGAATCCTAAAAAGGCAAACCACATTCCGCAGTCTTATACGCAATAAAAGAATGGATAATATAGAGAAGAAATGGGGGGTGCAACACAGCATTTGGCAACATGGATTTTTGTCGCTTGTGGTCTCAGGTATACGAATCAGACAACAGATTTCGTTCCTCAGGTTTTGCATACCTACTTCCCCTCAGCGCCCTGTCTTATAGCTAAATATCAGTTCCCTATCGTCGCAAATAAATAACTAATAATTCTCAAATAATGCTAAAAATTATTCAAGATATAAATATATATATATATGTATATAAAGCATAATATTATGTAAAAATTAGGTTTCACTTTTCTTACTTGTAAACTTCCGTGACTGTATACAATTATATTTTTATTGATTTAAGAAAGTATATTTTTAAACCTGTTTTTATAGATTACTATGGAGGAGGTAGGGGAGAGATGAGCAATAAGTTTTTTACGATGTTTGTTTTCTCCAATTGTGTATTTTATAAACTCAAATATTAGGGTTTATCTAAAATCACACTTAAAGATTTCAAAAAAAACATTACAAAAAAGTAGACACTTGAATAGGGAGTAGAGGAGGAAAAACAGAGGGCAACAGAGTTACTCTGGTTTGGATATTCCTAATCCGTAAGCGCAAAATGCGGAATACACACAAAAGCAAGCATCTCAGTAGATAACATTAACGAAATTGCTTGAACCAAAATTATACACCAAAACCAAATGTTACAGTTGCTGAGAAAGATACCACTAACAATAACTAGACAACTGCCAAAATAAGACACCTTTTACAGTCCTTCCTTGATATTTTGTTTAAATAAGAAAGGCACGCATAGAAACAATATGTATGAAGTCAGAAATATGGGTAACACTCTAACGCTAATGACACGAGAATATTGACAGCCGCATATTTGGAAGAATGACCCGTAACTAATTCACACATTTTTAAAGTAGGTATGTTGTCCTCAACCTTAGTATATCGTTGTACCTAACAATGACACATCATGAATTATAATCAACTAGCTGACGCCGCGAACATTGTTTCTCTTCTTTAACAACTTCCGCGCCACCTATTGTGAAAGGGTAGTACTAATTTAGAAACCTTCCCCGGTGTGTGCACAAAAACTTAACAAAATTTCATGCCTATCAGTTTACCCTTAGCACGCGAGTCCGACTTGCACTTAACCCTTTTTTAATCGACTTCAAAAAATGAGGAGATTATATTTTATAACAATAAATAAAAGGGTATACTTTCGAGGTGGGGTGTGTTAATGTAGTGAATTTAAAACTTATAGTTTTGATTGAAAAAAATAATTGATGTTAATTTGGAAGGGGTTAAACGCCTTTTACGTTGATGAGTGCATAAAATTTTATTACGACGATACTCGTAATGTTTTTAGTGTACGAGAAAAAAAGCAATTCGTCACTCAAAAGCAAAAAGTAAAAAAAAATTAAGAAAAAACAACCAGCCACAAAAAGAAAGACCTACGTAACAGTTTAACTAACTGTTTTCTTCTGACTGACTATGCAGTTGGCTGTTGCAGCCATTACTGCTTCACCGGGCTTTTTTGGGGCGGGAGCGTCCCTTCGAGCGGCGTGAGTCTCGAACCCGAAGGTGAGTCACCGCCACCGTTACGCGGGTGCGGTTGCGATTGAGTGGGGCGAGAAGCCCCGCCGCACTCTTTAATACCTCGTGTATCCTTGCGGGCGCCGACGAACCCGGGAATGTCGGTGTCGTGTTAGGGGTGAGGCCCTATTAGGGGAGGTCGTAGAGACCAATCTCGCTATCCAGACAGCGAGATCGTCATCTGGAGCCGTTAGTACGTGCCGAGGCCGCCTAACGATTGTTTTACGACCGTGCCGAGGTCGGTCGGGGGGATGATCCTAACAGTTTATAACACACTTCACTTTCATTATACCAACTTCAAACTGTAATTCAGATTAGATTTTTGGAAAAAAGTGATTATTTTACCTTTTTAGTGCTTCTTTTTGAAGCCGGTTGTTTTTTTGTTAATTTTTTTTATATATATAAAAAATAAAGGCTCCGAGCACATCATGACGGGCCACATCGCACATATTTTTATAAACGAACAGGTGACGGACTGGTAAAATAGCTAGCGCTCTTCTTTGCACATAGGACAATTCAATATGAAATTCCTCGTGTGCGGAGCTCCAGGATTCCCAATATGACAGATGATATATTTGTGATCCTAGAACACAAATGTTAATTTGTCACCTTTTGAAAGCATAGATTTTTAAATTAGTTGTTAAAAAAAAAAAAAAAAAAAATTCAGGCAAAATTAAAAAAAGATCTATGCTAGGTGTTTCTTTGCGCAATAAAATCCGAAACTCGGAAATTCGCCGAAGAAACTAGGTTACCGACATAGCTCAAGCAGTTTGCAAGCTGAAGTGGCAATGGGTAGGCCACATCGCTCTTCGAACCGATAACCGATGGGAAAGAAAGGTTCTCGGGCGGCGGCCACGGATCGGAAGACACAGAGAGGGACGGTCTCCTCCCAGGTAGGCAGACGACCTGATTAGAGCCGCAGGAAGCCGATGAGCGCCGATAGGCGCGGGCGGCTCAGGACCGGCCGTTGTGGAGACATATGGAGAAGGCCTACGTTCAGCAGTGTACGTCTTCCAGTTGAATATATACTCAACTTGCAATGGGCTCAGCGTGCAATGGGCGGGCAAGGCTCAGGGTTCGTGATCCTGAAATGTAGACATCCGAGCGAGAATTAAACTTACCGACATAGCACGCAGAAAAAGCAAGCAGTTGGTAAATTACATGTATGAAATGACCGATAGCCAATGGAACAGACGTTTCCTAGATCGGAGACTGCGTACTGGAAGAAAGAACGATACATCAATGACTGTCGGTAGGAACTGGATGCAGAAGGCAGAGGACCGCTAAAACTGGCGCACCATGAAAGAGGCTTATGTGGACCAAAATAGGTTGATATGAATAATGGCGATAAAACATCAACAGCAATAGCTTAAACTTCCTTCTTCTCAGGGTATTGTACTGAAAAAACTGCAAACCTTCAAAGTCAAAGTCAATTTTTGTTATGAAAATTAGGATTTTACAAACACTTTTGAATCGTCAAAGTTATGAAATACTATTTTTTGAAATCCGGTTCACAATGTTGTTGATTTCTACCGAGAAGAAACCGGCAAGAAACTAGATAGTTCGAGTTCGATTTCGATTAGAGCATCTTCAGTCCCATGGATTTTTAATCCATTACCTACATACACCTACATCCGCCAATATTTCAATACACTTCTCCAGTATCGAATTGAGGGTTTTTTTTAGTTTATGTACCTACATGCAGCCATAATTAGACGCTCAACCTGAAAAATAATAACAACTATGAAAAACACATAAAACAAAAATATATAAGTGAATAATTTTGATTCATTTCTTCATCTTACATATACTGACTCGGCGACAGCGACCTGCTCGAAGGCTGTGCGTCATCCCACACTATCTGTAAGTAGACAAACTCGGCCATGATGGCCGCCAACATTAATACTCACAATTTTACTCACACTTACTGCACGCGTTTTCATTAAACCAAACACGGATAATAAACACGTTTTTAAGCAACATACAAAGCCCATTATGTCCTTTCTCTAAAGATTTCTGATTTTTAACTTCTCTTGAGGGAAGTTATTGTAACAGGACAGAAAATTGAAATCGCTAAATTTGCGTTTTCTTTACGTTTTGAGACCTGGAGAATCGTTTGCCATCATTTTTAGAGTGATGGCTGTGTTTGTGTGTGTGTAGGTTAGCTTTTTTTTGCTGCTTGATATCTCAAGAACCAATGGACCAATTTGTCTCGTGACCATATCAATCGCTACACCACGTCATTACATAGATCTGAAAATCGTTTGAGCAAACTCAGTCCAGGTGTTTTTTATCGCTAAAAAGCTGATTTTTTTAAAGACGTTAAAAGTATTAACAAGTGAAGTATTTACAGAACTATTTTTTGTGTTTATCGTTGCTGGTAAAGTTTGCTTTTCTACTGGTTTTTCAGGGTTCCGTAACCAAAGGGTAAAAAGGGACCCTATTACTAAGACTCTGCTGTCCGTCCGTCCGTCCATCCGTCCGTCTGTCACCAGGCTGTATCTCATGAACCATGATAGTTAGACAGCTGAAATTTTCACAAAAGATGTACTTCTGTTGCCGATATAACAACAAGTACTAAAAAACAGAAAAAATAAATATTTTAAGGGGCTCCCATACAACAAACGTGATTTTTTTGCTCGTTTTTGCTAGATGTTGATAACGGCAACATTTTCAACGCTTTAAATATTCAGTAGATTTAGTTATTTATTCACTTTAAAAATAATTAGGTTATTTAAAATAAAACAAATATTTAAGGGAGGCTCCAATAAAACAAACGTGATAGCCGTTTTTTTTAATAAAATGGTAAGTAAAACTTACTGTAACAGGTTTTTCGGGTTTTAGTGTATCGATTACCATCTGGACTATTAAGCGAGTAAGGTTTAATTTTTATTTACTAGCCGATCTTTTATTTCGATACTATTTATGAGCATAAATTATTACAAATAAGTAAAAATTACCGGATGATCATACACTAAAGATATTAATTGGTGTACCGTGTAATTTATAAAACCTAGGTACATTGAATTAGACTGTAAGTCTGTATGTACGGTCAGTTGCAGAAAAAACAAAATAGAATGGCAAGCGTTTTCATTCACTCACACACTTAAAGAAATAAAGTAATGTCTTGTAGAACCTGAGTAATATTAGTTTCATTTAATATTCTATATAATAATTTTACTAAGAAAATTATCGTACCCGTAGCCTAGTGGATAGACGTATCAGATCTTAATACGTGTACTTAGTACAATGCCGGTTGTGGATTCGAATCTCATCTTATGCCTTTCTTTTTGTTTTTTTTACATTTACGAATAATGAATCCCACCAAAAACATTCTGTAAAAATCTAGCCAAGTCTCAATGTTTATCTCTAAAAAGTAATGAAATCTAGACAAAGTCGTGCCAAGTCTAAGGTTCCTTACTGCGATTTCTTTATTATTATAGTTAATGTTGTGTGACTTGGCCGTTGAAGGGTACACAAGGGTACAAAACCAGGTGCTCCATGACACCATTGCACCAATCTGTCGCCAGAACCGCTACCCATTGACGATGGAAAATTGCCACTTGGAAAACGTTTATTCAATAACCAGTCAAGTGTAGGCTTGATAAAGCTGCGTATTTCAATAATACTTGCGAAATCAAACACAAATAAACTCAACGACCTTTAGTATATGGACAACAAATCAGAAATACCGATAATATTTAGACTAAAACAATAATAACCTATATCTTTAAGACTTCTTTTGTCTAAATAAAAAAAAACTCAAAGAACATATTACTCAGCCTACTCAATCTATACAAACTATAAACAAAACGTTAACTCTTAATTATAAGACAAGTGTCAAAATAATTAATTATCAATGAACTTTCTACCAAAGGTATTACCTACCTAGTACTGAAATACAACTAAATTAAAGATATTTTTAAACGAAACGAAGTAATATCTAACTAAACTAAACCTAGAATATTAGAAAAGTACTTACTTATAAACACGAACGCGATTCGAAGTACTGCCTAACTGTAAATTAAACCTAGAAAACTAAGAATACTAAATAACTAACAATTAAATAAAGTATTCAATTAAAACTTCTTTTAAATCTAATAATTAATTAATAATCAGTAATCCGTCACTAATCATAAAATTCCTAACCTATTCAAATCTTTGAATTGTTATAATAACAACCTGCTAATTAACCTAAGCACACCTCACGAAATAATAAGCAAAATCAACGAAATGCAAATAATCTCTCCTAATCCTTGGCATACGTTTACAAGCGCAGTAGAAGAATGTCGTGTAAACGACTGTAACGCGGCCGGTTGCCACTTCGCCATACAAAGTTATCGGAAAAGCAAGCGCGTTTTAAAATACAGTCAGTGCCATCTAGCGACGTGTGCGAGTATCACCGCCACTCTTAGTAGACTAAAACGGGAGGGTTTATTTGTGGCGCAGAAATGGAACCCGTTATGCAGAACAAAATTTTGTCCCAAATATGGAATCTGGACGGATATCACTTAATATGTGGGGGTGGAAGACTGCGGCTGGTCCATAGAAAACCTATGGGGTTTGATGGTCCAAGGATGCGAAATGAAAGAACTACAGAGTTATTAGAGGCTCACTGTGTAGAAATTTGGGACAATATTAGAGGAACAGATCTGTTCTAATATAGTCGGATCTATGCGGCGCTTGCTTGCTGTAATTTAAAATAATGGAGGTTATATTAAATAGGCGAGTCGGACTCGCGCACGAAGGGTTCCGTACCATTATCTATAAAAACGGCAAAAAAATCACCTTTGTTGTATCAGAGCCCCTCTTAAATTTTTGTTTTAATTTAATTATTTATTTTTAAAGTAACTATGTAACTAAATATTCTGTAAATATTTTAGGCATCTACCTGTTGCCGTTATCAATATCGTGCAAAATCGAGCAAAAAAATCGCGTTTGTTGTATGGGAGCCTCCTTAAATATTTATTTTATTCTGTTTTTTAGTATTTGTTGTTATTGCGGTAACAGAAATATATCTTCTGTGAAAATTTCAACCTTCTAACTATCACGGTTCATGATATACAGCCGGAGTCTTAGTAATAGGGTTCCGCTAATTACCCTTTGGATACGGAACCCTAAAAATAAAGTACTATTTTTCTTACAGATATTATTTTACATTTGAATATATTTAAGACATATTTTTTTTTACTTTGTTGTTTTTCAAAATATGGCAGCGTTACCGAATGAATGGTGATTTGTATTTTTTTTTATTCTTAAGTTAAGTTTCAATTTTGTTTTCATTAGGAAAACGAATACTTAAGCTATAACCATAGGAAATATATGTAGAAAAAAAGAGACATTTATCAAAAACATTATTTATAAAATTTTAATAAAAACCATTTTTACTAGAATGCATGTGTTTTAATTCTTGCAAACAAAACAAAAAGTTCTCATACCAATTGGTCCTTTTCAGAGAGAACTAAATGTCAAAACATAAAAAAAGTAATTCCTAACAAAAATATTCAATACGGTAGTAGCGTGATTTCAACCATAGGCTCGCCGATTTAAGTCGCAGTGTCTTCGGATCACACCACGGGGCAGATATCATTTAATGGGAAATAAACAATACTTATGTAGAACAACACTGCAGTTTACACCTAATTAATTTGTTAGGTTAAGAAACCAAAAGATATAAGAACGGTTTAAATAAACTGGTTAGTATAGAGAAAACTAAACCTAATTTAGTCGATTTAAGGTTAATATTATTGACAGTGCTGATGATGTTAATGTGTGAGTGCGCGATTCACAGAATGGCTCCACGCAATTTTAACCTTTACACTATGCATGGACTTTAGCAAATGACTGTACAGAAGTCATCATTGCCAGCCTTCATACGTCCTCACTGCTCGGGCTACCCTCAACGAGGGTGATTTGGGCCATATAGTCCACACGCGGGCCCAGTGCGGATTGTGGAGTTCAAATACGTTTTTTTTTTTCTTGACGTATGCAGGTTTCCTCACGATGTTTTCCTTCACCGAAAAGCCAGTGGTGTGAATAATTTAATCAGTGTACTTGAGAAATTAAGAAAATACTCATTAGTACACGCCGACCCCGGGGTTCGAACCTCCGCCACTTGGGACGTGAAGTGAAATTTAAACCCCTAGACCACCACCGATTATACATAAGTATTTAAAGTAAAAGATACGTACCGCAGAATATATATTAGATCTAGAAATCAATGTTAAAAAGTTAGCTTTTAACTTTGGAAGGTTATAAATAGCAAGGTATCATAATAATGTATGTTATTATATGTTAAGAACTATCTAACGAGACCTCACACGAAGAGGAACGCGAAAAAAGGAATAAAATAATTACAGAACTGTAAGACAACCGGAATGAAGGAATAAATGGAAAGATGGCGGTACAGGACATATGTTAGAAGGCTATTTCACATAAACGGACGGACACGGTGAAACTATAAAGATACCATTATTACCATTGTCTCCAGAACCCTAAAAAATTTCGAATAAAGGCCAACACTTTACTTTAGACCAAAAAGTGAGTTGAGTGAGAATTATGAAGTGCTTTTTTCATACTAATTAAATGTCCAAAAAAGTTATTGCTCTTATACTTCTTGTTGAGTATCGGGGTAGGCCGAGCCCGAACAATGGAGACGTAACTATAGCCTAGTAAGGAATACTTTTTTTAAACCATCCAGGTCTGCTTTCTTTAAAAAAGCAAGCGGAACAGGATAGTGTAAGTAAATGTATGAAATGAAACATTGATGACGCCACTATAGTCAGCTAATTAAATGTTCAAAAATATTGCTCTTATACTTTTTGTTTAGTAAGGGTAGGTCTTGCCCCAACAATGCGGAGTAATAGACTAGTAAGGAACAATTTAAAAAAAAAATGTTGGGCTGCAAGTTTAGAAAATTTAGTAGACCAGTGCAATAATAATTTCCAAATTTATTAACGCGATAATTAAACACATTTATTGCGACGGTAGATTTTAAGTGTTGCCCACAGTCGTTTCAACAATTATGATAAAATCACTAATTTAGTAATTCCGTTAAATTTTGTCGCACTTCCTAATAAACACTCTAAAAAGACAAAAGAAACCATACCAAATATTATTCAGATTAATTAAAACACAATTTCCTTCATGGAGACCTCAAAAATTCAAAGTGTAAACGTGTTTCCTAAATCACTAATTTAGTAATTACTTTCATTTTTGCCGCATTTCCTAACATTACCACTACCATTTTAATAGATCCCTTATTCGAAAGGCAAAAAAACTTAAACTGAACACATGTGTCAAAAAGAGACATGTTGCAAGATGTGCTGATCTTACACGCTTGCCACCGTCCTTTGTAAACTACGAATTTAAAAATGTTATGGAAAAAACCCAGACTACTAACTAACACTATTGTAGGAAATAAACCGTTACATTGGGCGTAGACATCCCACTCTTGCTCATGTCCTTGATGTTCTAAAACATGAAATAGGAGTGGATGACAAATTCTCTAAGAAAAGTAAAAATTTTAGATTGACGAGGAAATCAATTCTACCAAACAACTTCGAACACAAAAGAAAATTACAATTTGACACGGTCTTAAAATTATTGCGCCGTACTCATTTCGCCTTTAAATTTATTTTTATGTCAGTTTTAGTTAGGATAGATTTTAAGTTTACGTATTAAGTTTCATTTAATTTAATTTAATTTATATAGTCATATTTCTCGTCATATATTGAGGACTTTCGAGTTTCGTAAACAGTTTCGAAACAGGGTTTTTTTTAAAGAGGTAACAGGTTTCGAAAAAAGAATTAATGTTCCTATTTGGAAAACTGGTTTCGGTAGAAGAAATAATTTTCTTTTTTGGAAACTGGTTTCGAAAACAAGAAAGCGGACGTAGGGTCTTGAATAATTAGTGAAAATCGAAATGAAATTTTTGGTGGTAGGGCACTGCGAGTACTCGCTCGAATAAGCCACCCGAAAAATTAAAGCGGGCCATAGCGAGTATTTGCTCAAATGAGCGGCCCGAACTGGGGAAATACCTCCACCTTACAGAAAATCGCGGCCATAATAACACTAACATTGAGTAGTGTTGTGTTCCTGGCGGTGAGTAAGGTTGCCAGAGCTCTTTCAGGATTCGCTGCGCGGACAGCAGAGGGCCGGCGGTGCCCGTTGCTGTCATTGCTCGGCGTAGACACGGCGTGCTGGTACGGCGGTCAGGGAGACCGCTGGCCGCCCGCAGGTTGAACGGGTTCCCGAACCCAGGGATCACTTAATCTCCGCCCTGGGAGGCTGATCCGCCAACCGGTGTAAAATCTCTGAAGTAGTAGTCGTGCCGAAGAAGGAGACCGGAGTGTACCCGGGTACTACAATAGAGGGGGATCAGGGACCCTTCCGCCCGCCGTGCCAGCAACCGCATCATCTGTGTCGAGCTTCGGCAGTCTTAGTACGCCACCTTTTGTCTTCTAAGCTAATGGCCAGGAAAAATAAAAGAAAAAGAGTTTTTACAGCGGCTATTCCATCCACATATAATGTGGATTTTTGCAACATAAGGGGGTATTCACGCAAATCTTAAAGCAGTCCACCACCATCTCGAGATGGCACAGCCGACCATTCTTTTTCTAACGGAGACGCAGATATCCTGCCCGGCCGACACATCATACCTTCATTATCCCGGCTATAAACTCGAGCACAATTTTATGAGTCGGGCCGGTACATGTATGTTCGTCCGGGAGGATATCTGCTGTCGCCGCCTTCATAGCCTTGAAGACAGGGACCTGTCGATATTGTGGGTGCACGTAGACTACGGCGGCCACACTCGTATCTATGCGTGCCTATGCAGGTCTCATAGCGGTGACACGGACGTAACTCGACTCTTCACGCACCTGAGTTTGACGACTGTCAAAGTTCTACAGCAATATCCCACAGCAGAACTAGTTATTTTGGGAGACTTTAACGCCCACCATCGTGAGTGGCTCAGTTCTCCAACCAATAACTGCAGGGATATCTACCCTATAGGATAACCTATGGATTCTCTCGGCTGGTACTTTCTCCAACGAGAATACCAGGTATAGAGGACCATACGAGCTCCTTACTGGACCTTCTGCTGACTACACGTCCGGACGCGTCTCAGTGAATGCGCCTCTTGACTCCTCGGACCACTGTCTCGTTTGGACTCAAATGTCATGCACACAACCCGATCCATCTGAACCAACTAATTTGCGTCCTGTGTGGCACTATAAGTCGACAGACTAGGATGGATTGCAAGAATTTTATGCATCGTACCCGTGTAGGCAGATCTGCTTTAACTCAGAAGATCCTGATGTCTGCGCAGCCGTAGTCACTGAGACAATCCTCGCTGGAATGGAATATTCCTAACCCGCGAGTAGCAGCTACGCAGCGTCAAAAAACGACCGTGGTTTAATAGGTCTTGCAGAGAACCTAAAATTTTAAAGCAAACTGCGTATGAGGCTTGGACCACGGATATAATAATAAGAATCCGAATATTTCTGAGTTAAAACGCAAATTAAATGCTGCTTCGAGGTTCAGTAAAGGGCAAAATTCCAATTTATCGGCAAAAAAGTGCCGAAGGGAACTTTTGCCAGTCGCCTTTACCACCACTGCGAAACACCGATGGTGACGGCCCATAGTGCTAAAGAGAAAGCCGATCTACTGGGCAGTCTCTTTGCCTCAAACTCGAATATGAACGTTGAAGGCGCTTTACCACCTACTATACCGTGGTGCGGTAAGACCATGCCGGAAATCTCCATAACACAGCGGAAGGCCCGGCAGACGTTGCTTTCTCTAGACGTTCATAAGTCGAGTGGGCCAGACGGTATACCAGCAGTGGTGCTTAAGCAGTGTGCTCCTGAGTTATGTCCTGTACTCACGCGCCTCTTCGCGCTTTTCTACAACACTAGGCAATTTCCGTCTTCATGGAAGACTACAAATGTGCAGGGCGATTAATCAGATCCATCGAATTACAGGCCTATCGCTATCTCCTCTCTCCTCTCCAAAGTGATGGAGCGTGTGATCAACACACAGCTTCTAAGATACCTAGAAGAACATGACCTGGTCAGTGACCGTCAATATGGCTTTCGCCACGGTCGCTCGACTGGTGACCTTCTAGTGTATCTCAGACAACGATGGGCACTAGCCATTGAGAGTCAGGGGGAGGCATTGTCATGTAGCCTGGACATAGCGAACGCGTTCGATCGGGTCTGGCACCGGGGTCTTCTATCGAAGTTGCCATCTTACGGAGTGCCCGAGGGTTTGTGCAAACGGGCGGCTAGCTTTTTGTCCGGCAGACGCATACGAGCCGTAGTTGACGGTAGTTGCTTTGATAGCATGGACATTAATGCTGGTGTTCCGCAAGGCTCTGTGCTGTCGCCTACGCTGTATGTTGGACATCAACAACATGCATTGCTATGCAGAGGACAGTACTGGAGAAGCTTATTACACGGGTCGTGCAAACATCCCTTGTTCCGTTGTGGAAGAAAACCGCGAAGAACTTGTAATTCAAATCGAGACCACACTGTCTAAGGTCTGACTGGAGACGGATAAACTTGGTCCGATTCAACCCTACAAAGACACAAGTCCGCGCGTTCACCGCTAAGAAAACCCCATTCACTGTGGTCCCACAATTCCAGAACACTCCCCTCTCCATCTCCAAGAGCATTGGGATAATTGGTGTTGACATCTCCAGCGATGTTCAGTTCCGAGATCATTTGCTAGACAAGGTAAAGCTTGTGTCCAAAAAACTTGGTGTACTCAACAGAGCGGAGCAGTACTTCACGTCAGGGCAAAGGTTGCTGCTTTACAAGTCGCAAGTCCGGCCCCATATAGAGTACTGCTGCCATCTCTGGGCGGGATCACCCGGATACCAGCTTGGCCCTTTTGACTCAGTTCAACGAAGGGCTGTGAGAATTGTCGACGATCCCAAACTCACTTGCGGTATCGAGCCCCTAAGTCTGAGGAGATAATTTGCCTCCCTGTGTGTGTTCTACCGCTTGTACAATGGGCTGTATCCTGAGGAATTGTTCGAAATTATGCCCACGGCTACTTTCTACCATCGCACCGCTCGCCATCGGCAGGGAATTCATTCTCACACTTTAGAACCGAAATGGTCGCGTACAGTGCGGTTTCAGAGAAACTTCCTCCCGCGAACGCTTAGGTTGTAGAATGAGCTCCCTGCCAAGGTTTTCTCTAAGGACTACAGTATGGGGTTCTTCAAAAAAGAAGTTATTAGATTTCCGATGGGTCGGCAACGCGCGAGTAATGCCTTTTGTGTTGCAACCTTAGTTAGCAAGTTAGTGGTACATAAAAATAAATAAATAATAATGCAATGCGACCAGATTTAGCAAGAACCTGTGATTTGAGCAGGTTTGGTCTCATATTTTAGCCTGTGTAGCTGCAGATCTATTAAATCTAGCAGTGTTTAGTAGGATCAGCGATTAAGATGCTCTTTCTTAAATAGCTTACAGAGTATTTGTCTTGCACATTTGCAATTTTGTATGTAATTTCTCGCCAGCCTTCATACGTCCCCACTGTTGGGGCACGGCTTAAGAATGTAAACTTAAAGAATGTAACTTCATGTAAATTTTTATTTTCTAATTAATTAACATCTCAAGGAACTTTCACAGAAAAATTATAACAATTAGTAATTGTTCTGCTTGTAATAAATATTTTTTTTTAGGAAGAAAAATATATAAAACAATAAATACCTATCAATAAAAATAAAATGTCTCACAACTCTTATGTATATTTATCTGTACATGAATTCTTGAAATTAGTGAGTCAACATTGTTCTAGCATTTTCTGTAAAGTACCTGGCAGGTTTTAGCAAATTTTGCACTGCAGACTAGCAGGATCGTCATTTAAAGTCTAGTCACACTGAGGTTTAGCGTACGGCCACACCTGACCGATCTTCGGCGGCGTCTCTGGATTAGTCTAATGTGACCCAACCATTAGTATTTGAATGAATGAATTCTATTGAAAGAAGGTCTCTGACTGGGGACGGGTAAACTTGGTCCGATTCAACCCTACAAAGACACAAGTCTGTGCGTTCACCGCTAAGAAAACCCCATTCACTGTAGTCCCACAATTCCAGAACACTCCCCTCTCCATCTCCAAGAGCATTGGGATCCTTGGTGTTGACATCTCCAGCGAAGTTCAGTGACGAGATCATTTACAAGATAAGGTGAAGCTGGCGTCCAAATAACTTGGTGTACTCAACAGAGCGAGGCAGTACTTCACGTCGAGCCAGAGGTTGCTGCTTTACAAGTCGCAAGTTCGGCCCCATATGAAGTACTGCTGACATCTCTGGGCAGGTGCACCCAGATACCAGCTTGGACCTTTTGACTCGGTTCAACGACGGGCTGTGAGAATTGTCGACGATCCCAAACTCACTTGCCGTATCGAACCCTTAAGTCAGAGGAGAGACTTTGCCTCCCTGTGTGTGTTCTACCGCTTGTACAATGGGATGTGTTCTGAGGTATTGTTTGAAATGATGCCCACGGCTACTTTCTACCATCGCACCGCTCGCCATCGGCAGTGAATTCATTCTCACACTTTAGAACCGAAATAGTCGCGTACAGTGCGGTTTCAGAGAAACTTCCTCTCGCGAACGCTTGGGTTGTGGAATGAGCTCCCTGCCAAGGTTTTCTCTAAGGACTACAGTATAGGGTTCTTCAAGAAAGAAGTTATTGGATTTTTAAAGGGTCGGCAACGCGCGAGTGATACTTCTGGTGTTGCAAGCGTCCATAGGCCACAGTGACCGCTTACCGTCAGGCGGACCGTGTGCTTGTTTGCCACCTTAGTGGTATAAAAAAAAAAATATATATATATTGAAATAACATATTTAAAAAACCGGCCAAGTGCGATTTGTACTCGCGCACCGAGGGTTCCGTACCTACCACCATTTATGTAATCTACAAACACAAACAAAAATATTTTTATATTTGAGTTGATTCAATGAAAGGTAAATTGCGGTTTACGATTGATGACGATGACGTATTAACAAAAAAAAATAATTACTAGATCTCGTTCAAACCAATTTTCGGTGGAAGTTTGCATGGTAATGTACATCATATATTTTTTTTTTAGCTTTATCATTCTCTTATTTTAAAAGTTACGGGGTGGGGGCTCACATTTTACCACTTTTGAAGTGTCTCTCGCTCAAACTATTCAGTTTAGAAAAAAAAGATATTAGAAACCTCAATATCATTTTAGAGGACCTATCCATAGATAACCCACACATATGGGTTTGATGAAAAAAAATATTTACAAACATAGTTTTAAGTATGGGTAACCCCAAAAATTTATGGTTTTTTCTCTATTTTTGTGTGAAAATCTTAATGCAGTTCACAGAATACATCTCAACACTTACCAAGTTTCAACAGTATAGTTCTTATAGTTTCGGAAAAAAGTGGCTGTGACATACGGATGGAAGGACAGACAGACATGACGAATCTATTAGGGTTCCATTTTTCCATTTAGCTACGGAACCCTATAAATTGCCATTCCACTATCCGTTAGAACTGAGAACCACTATAGGGGTAGGGTCTAACACTACTATTTGATAAATCCGATTATTTTTTTAATACCGTATCTGGTATCTGTAGCTGGCTGAGGGTCATTATCTGATATCAAATAAGTTATGTTGAGTATCAATATAACCCAACCAACAATACATAATAATAACACCTGGCATTGTTTAACAAACAACTATTAAATTAATAATATTTTATAATTTAAATTAAAAATTAATAACTCCCTCTTATGTTGTAATTATATTAACACCACTTACTCAATAAAACATTGGATTACTGTTGCAGCAATTGTAGTTCACAAAATAAATAATCATGCCAATTTTTGACGGGCATCTAGAATATGCTAAGCAACATGTAAATATTTTGATGCAAATACTTTTTGACTTATTCATAAGATTATTAATGTTTTGAATGAATCATATGTCTAGTGAATCAAAGTGCAAATAATCCTTGCAACATGCAGATAGGATTTTGAGAATCTATTTATAAGTATGGGTACAAGTTAATCGCTAGTTTACACCTATCAAGTGACTACTAAACACCAAGTTACCAATTACACTGCCACTTGAGCGCCTGTTTTGGAATGAGTAAAAACTGATCATGAAACAACACCATGCCTAGTTTTAGAAACTATTTCAATTATATTTTACTATTTCAAGAATGATTGAATACCTGAATAATGAGTTGAATATATGCTGTATCTCATTTATACATGATTTCTACACCGGCAGTTAAAATTCTGCAAACATTTATGGTTTTATATTCACAAATAAATTTATTGACGTTTCGGAGTCCCATTATAATACCATCTTCAAAAAAAACAACCCAAAACCACAAAGAACACAAACCAGGAAAATAAAAATGCAAAGTGGAGAGGGTGCATAGTGGGCGAAGCTACTTGGTTGATTTAATAGGAAGGGCTTCTATCTATTCTCCGTGGCAATCCACTTCGAATTTCACTTAGTTTAGTACTTAATCTTACTTTTACACTGATTAATTTTAGTACTTCACCGAGTTACTCAGCCCATCGCTCAATAGATATATAACTAGTGATAGCTGTATTTGCCGTTCCGACCATATAGGAAGATTCAAGAGACTAAAATTCGGTTTCTTGTCAGCTCCATTATAATAGGCTACTATTTTGCTAACTCAATCGAATTAGATAAGAGAATATGCACTAGAGGCCATTTAAGAAAAAACTTATTTTTAATTTTTGTGGGTATTCACCGTTTATCATGAACGTTTAAACGAAGTTTTGTTATCAAGTATCACATTTCGTAGGTTAGGATTTTTGGGTAAGAATTATTAGCTATTGCGTTTCGTGCTGTCTCTTACAGTTTTGTTGAAAAATCTGTTTACTATCCTGCTGACAGTGCCTCACGATTGCCAAATTTGCGAGCCATTGTGCTTTAAAAACAAACCCTTTGATAATAGAAAACCAAAGTTATTGATAACTTAACGAACAAAACTATAACAAATAAGAAAATGTTATCGCTGCATGTAGCAGTTTATTATACCGATCATTATTATACATAATTTAAAATTTTTGAGGTTATAGTAAAACTAACATACCTGCATAGAATCAGCACTTATGATCTCGGTACCAAATCGTTGCGCCAATTCTACACCTAACTTAGTTTTCCCTGTTCCTGTTGCTCCTAAAATTATCACCATCGGAATTCGCGACGACATAATAGAACGCAAAGCCATCGTCTTGGCCATACGCGCAAACTTCACTATTGTTTTGATTGCTCGACTCGCAGCAATAAAAATAACAGCGCTGTATAACCCGATAAAATAAGAATGACGTAAGAATCCTATACAGCTGTGTAACATCTTGACACATTTAAACAAATCAGGCTTATTAAGCGCTCATACAATCCTCTTTATTTCCTTTCTTCCTTCTTCGATGTGGAGACCAGATTTCGCATTATAGCATATCATTTCTCCATAGTCATGTGTAAATATAGTCAAGTGCTTATATTTAAGTTTGGCAAAGCGCCATATACAAGTGTTATCTTAAAGGGCGGGAGATTTGGTGTGCATCCTTCAGAATTTGCGCGTCATGTCCTGCTTATTTCTTCATAATTCGCTATGCATGAGCCTTCGCTGCACAATTCTTAACACATTTGCATTAAACACTGCTAAAATATATAAATCGAATTTAGAAAAATTAAACAGAAAAAAACACAACTCTTTCTTAAGATGCGCGCCAAAACTCCTCCTCTTTATTTTTTTTTTTTTTAATATTATAATGGGCTCGCACGGTCTTAGCAGACCATTTATGCATTTGCCAGAGTCAAAGTCAATTATATTATTTAGACAGAAAATTGAACTACGTGTATTTTTCGTTATGCGGTTGGATACCAATAGACAATTTTATCATTTTTAACGAAGGTATGTTAAGCCAGAAGATCACATATCTGTCTAGGGCATGTAAAATCGGATGGTTTTGAATTCCGATATCGGACTATAATATCAGAATTCCGATACTAATATCGGAATTGAACAAATATTTTATTAAATTACATAAGATACCAAAAGAAAGATGTTTTAAATAAAATTCTTTTGTCGTTGGTGTTTGGGAGCTGATCAGAAGTGTACCTATATAAGATAAAGCGCGGGACCCAAGATGCTTCCTTGAGGTCCACCAGATGATACCTTGCATAGTTCTGAAGTTTCTTTTTTGCACTAGACTTTGAAGCATCTTGCATCTAGATAGGACTTAGAAATATTGAAGAAAGGGTGCAGGAAAGTCTTTTTTATTTTATGTAACTAGCCAGGGCACAAACTGTCAAAGTTCGGTCATTCAGTTGCACAAATAAGTAAAATTACCAATTAATACTCTCGACATCGCCAAACATTTTGATTAGGAGCGCCGACTCCACGGGGCCTGAGGGTGCTCGAGCTCCACAAGTTAGTGTCTGGGGCACTCAGCGCCCTTAATATTTTAAGGTATCGCAAGATTTCTAGGACTAAATAGGAATATATTTATCAACACATCGTACCTGTTAGAAAGTAGTCTAGTTGGTGCTATATAATAGTTTGTAGGACTTTGGTTGTGTAAGTAAGAAAGACACGCAATACGCTAAGGAGTAAGTGAGATAAAATATAACGCACAGCGTTTACATCTTATTTAAAAACTTAAATAGAAAATTTGACTATTACGATATTGGACTATTCAGTATCGGAATTGTTATATTGGACCTAGCGTTTTGAGAATCCAGAGTTACGATATTTCGAAATTTATGCCCCGAATGCTAAATGGATGTGAAATTAATTTTGTAGAGCCTGTTATGGAATCATCATTCCATGACATCTTTGACACAAACCGAAGACTATGCTGCGTTGTATAGCAACTACTAGTTAATTGGCTGTAATAATCAAATATTTTTTATTGCTGATAAATATATTTTGGTTTACTAAAGCTGTGTTTTATATCCCCGGATTAAGGATTAAGGTACCATACTTTTTAACCCTATATGATCAGTTTTTCGGTGTTTGGCAACGAAACCCTAAAACCGGGAGAAAGCACAGCTATGAAGAAACTAACGGTTTGGTTTTTACCATTTGGTTGTAGAACTCTGAAAACCATTAATCGGACGGACTCGCAAACTTTACGACACAATTTGAATTCGGTTTTAGCTAAGCAACTCTCAAAACTGAGCTGTCAAAATCAGTTTTTTACGCAATAGACATGACCTCAGTAGATCGTTTAGGTAGCTATGTAGGTATACAGCTACAAAAGATGGAATTAAATTAATATTTTCTATCCTGGTTTCCTGGTCCAGTCCTAGCGAAATTTTATTGGGAGCATTCTGGGGTAACACTTTTCGTGTATGTAAAAAACTAGGTACATAGACTAGGGTTGCCAACTATACTGTTTTAAACAGTATTATACTATTTTTAACTAAATTATACTTTTTACTGTTGAACAAAAATAAAGTATACAAAATACTGTTTACATTTATTAAGTCAGAGGGCGTTCACTGCTCAGTACAGCACAGCCACAAATAAATCAACGAATCTGTCAATGTCAAATATTCAAGGGCGTTCGTTTTGTGATGCAGAATCATAATTTTCATTACCTGACATCCGTTCGTTTAGCATTGGTATCAAAAATATCAAAATTTTAGTCATGCGTTCGTTAACGAAATTTTTGTTATTTTTGTCACTTTTGTCACCAAAAAATGAAACTTTAGACCCATGTCTGGAGGTGGGGTTTTTGTGTTAATCTGTCAAACTGCCTATAAATATTCATTGTTTATGGTAGTGTGTGTGTGTTTTATCGTAGTGTGTGTACGTCAACCATTCGTTTTGTAACCAAAAATTTTGTTAGTTTCGTTACAAAGCTACACGAACGATAGGTGTCGGTGGCAAAACTGGCGTTATCAAAAGTGTGAAAAGTATCAATCGTGGGAACTCTTAATCCCAAAACGAACGCGCCGCAAGAATGTTACTCACTGACAGGCGAGTGTGTGCGTTCTCAGAACATTACCTTTTTTCGAGTGGGCCTTGTTATTGTTTTACAATTTTAATAAAATTAAAGTCATTAGGTATAAGTATAACAGTGGTAACTTAACTTTTCAATAAAACAATCAAAAAATTAGAAGGAAATAATGTAACTATTTTAGATGTTTATAACATTATGAATGGTTTAAAGACTGAGTTAATTCAAAGAAAAAATGATAAATATTTTGGCCATGAAACAAAAAAAGTATTAAATACTATTACAGAGTCTTCCCAAGAAGTTTTTAATATAACTATTAATAACTTCATGCTTTTTATTGATGAGGCTAATTTGTATTTAGAGATATGGTTCGATTTTAATCAGACTAACTGGCTTTCTTTAATTAGCGGTTTATCATTGAAGTCTTCGGCCACATTTGATCATTTTGATGAATCTAAATTTGTTTTGACTCAATATTGGAATGGAAGATTTATATTCAGAATTAACAAATTACAAAGTAATTTATGAAAAAATATCAGAAGACAAAGATTTTCTTGAAATGAGTACTGTCCAAAAGAGGAGCCATTTATTAGTAAACACTTCAGAAGAATTTAAAAACATAACTTAAATTGTCTCATATCTACTTTCTGTTTCCGCCACCTCAGCATTTACTGAAAGAGTTTTTTCAGTAATTAATGCTAAGTGGCGGGAGGATAGAAATAGAGCATCTATTAATTTAATAAAAAATGAGCTCCTCATTTATTTTAATTTCAGTTGTAATTGTGATAAGGCGTATGAAGTTTTTAAAAAGATTGTAAATTAGTATTAGTATTAGTATGTATTTAGAACAATAAATAAATAAACTACTGTTCAATTTTCTAAAATACTGTTTAATATTCTTCATACACCTGAATATACTTTATTTCTAGTAAATAAGTTGGCAACCCTAACATAGACACCAACTTCAAACTGCAATTCAGATCAGATTTTTGGAAATAAGTAAGAAAATATTTTTACCTTTTTAGTGCATCTTTAAGAAACCGGTTGTTTCACTTTTGAGTAACGAATTGTTTTTTTTCATGGTACACTAAAAACATCGATATTCGTATCAAAATTTTATACAATCATCAACATAAAAGCCGTTCCACCAGTTTCAAATTAAAACCAATTATTTTATTTTTGACCGAAAGTTTAAGTTTTAAATTCACTACTTTAATATGGGACCGCCTCGGAAGTATACACTTTTAAATAAAAAATGGATTTTGAAAATCTGTCTATATATGACGGAGTTATGTCCGAACATGCATAAAAAAATACAAACATCCGAATTGAGAACCATCTCCTTTTTTAAAGTCGGTTGAAAATATTTTTAATCGATTCTCGAACCGGTCCACCAACAACGAAGTTACGTAGTTACATACTTACATAATAATCCTTCCTCCCGCTCCGCCTCACCCAAAATTTGCAATAGGTGTCCTTTACAGTCAAACGGCACCAAATTCGGAAAACCACTAATTTTAGTAATAAAAACCAGCTAGCTTTTTCCCTACAGTGGAGAGCGCGACGTTATCGGGTTCTTACTCTACTCCTCTACTCTAAAGTATTTGAACGGCTAACCGAGTAATATCAGTCAAGTTGAATCAAAGTTTTCACTTTAAGAAATTTGAAGTACCAATGCAAGGCCTAGGGAACACTAAAATTAAATACTGAAGTATTAGGATTTTTTTTTGACAAAATTTGAGTGAGAACCAAATTCTATTTTGCTGGGCTTAAATTTTTATAAACTGGGTGGGTGGGTTGGAGAATTTCTCTTTTTTCTTTTTCTATTTCAGTATAACTTACTATTATTATTATTATATTATTTATTATTCATAACATTGTTTACCTTTTTGTAGTTGTAACTTTGTGTTTCTATTCTAAACACTCGAATTACTCTTTATTTTATTGTTTGATTTTATTTTAAAATAGGGTATTGTTTCTTAACAGCTAAACTTTACGTCTAAAATCAATATTTTAAGACTATTTAAGGCATAAAGGGAGTGGAAACACTTTTGTTAAAACACTTCAAGTGCAAGTCATAATAAATTACTAAAATACAAAAACTAACAACAAAATCATTTACTAATTTTCTTAATTCGGAAACATTGGGTTTGACATTTCTAATCAAATATGGACACTAACTTCGTCGAACCCGCGTCGTTCGGTTCACTTAAGTCAAGACTAGGGTAATAACTCTACACGTTTTTAAGTGGCATCGATTTGGAACTCAGTTTTTAAACGGTTCGAGTCACAACTGTAGGTACTCGACTTAGGGCCACTTGCGCTCCTCAGGGTTAGCGCCATTTTTGTCAAGTTATAAAGTTAACCTGAGTCAAAGTCATATTTGTCTTGCGCTACTACTTAACCCGGGTCACTGCCGAGTTAAATATTAAAAATTTAACCCGCCTCCATCGGAGGGTTAAGTCACTAACTCCGCCATATTGCGCCAACATTTTTAAGTTAAATTCGTGTTGATATCGGTTTTCTATTATTTTTTATTAATTTATATTATTTTTCGACTATGAGTAGGTACCTATAACTATAAATAGGTAGGTAGGTAGGTAGACAAAATTTAATTTTCTGACAAATACATTTACTTAAACCATTTTAATAGAACTGTGCAAGAATAAAGTCTTTAGGTATTTTAAAAGTATGAGAACAAAACTTTTACTCACTATTCTCAGATAATAATTATGTGTAACACTGAATTCCGAGGTTCATTATTTTTGCTTCTGCTGCCTACAGGCATTCTAGGTACCTCGGTTTTTTTTGCTATATTCAACACATACACATAGGCAAAGACTCCTCCGTAAATTAGAGCAAGAACGAACGCCATAGGTCCATTTTTAACACTTTCTACTTGCACAATTCAAATTAAATAAATATGTAGTGAATAAACCGACAGACTGAGTACCTACGTACGCCTATAATGCAAAACATGGAATAACACAATTTTTAAAAGCATCTTTGATTCCTAAAACGTCATTCATAAACATCTGGCCATCGGCTGCATGGCATCACGAGGGAGTCGAAGGACGACATAATAAAGTATTATATTTGAGGGCGCGTTCGTTCTGGGATGCAGAATCATTATTTTCATTACTTTTGCCACCTGTCATCCGTTCGTTTAGCATTGGTATCAAAAATATCAAAATTTTCGTATCATCCGTGACAAACTGTCATGCGTTCGTTTACGATATTTTTGTTATTTTTGTCACTTTTGCCACCGAATAACGAAACTTTAGACCCATGTCTGGAGGTGGGGTTTTTGTGTTAATCTTTCAAACTGCCTATACATATTCATTGTTTATGGTAGTGTGTGTGTGTTTTATAGTAGTGTGTGTACGTCAACCGTTCGTTTTGCAAGTTTTCTAACCAAAAATTTTGTTAGTAACGTTTCAAAGCTAAACGAACGGTAGGTGTCGGTAGCAAAACTGGCGTTATCAAAAGTGTGAAAAATATCATTTGTGGGAACTCTGAATCCCAGAACGAACGCGCCCTGAAAGTTCATTGTAGAAGAATAACAGAGATTGTAAAAAGAGATAGATTTATTGTTTCTAACAAGAGAGCGAGACCCATATATACTTATGCAAGAATTTCTTATTTAGGCGGTTTATAACAGGATGCACATTTAATTTTATTATGTTGTCACTTCTGAGGAATAGTTAACTTTCTGCTTCTGCAAGACAATTGACGAGTTATCTAGTTATACATTTGACCCAGGTTTAGTTATTTAGCTAGTTATTTATTTAACCCTGAATCTTCCGCAAGTCAGCCTTAGCCAGTTTTTGAACGGCTCCCAGCACAGTGGACCGACGACCTTAAGGGTGGCCTGTGGTGGTGGTGGCTAAATGCGGAAGGCAGAGGACCGGTAGAAATGGCGCGCCATTAAGTAAAGAAGGCTTAAGTACAGCAGTGAACCAATATAATTTGATATGATTTATGACTAGGGATATGATTTAATTATTAAATTCCATAACTAAATTATTGTAAAAAATTACTGCTACTGGTGCGCGTACTGTGAAATGTAACGACTGGAATGGAATCCTTACTATAAGGTTTTATTCGTGGCGAACAATATACCGTTGTCACAACTATAAAGCCAGCACACTGCGACATAACTCTTTCTACAACCTAATAATATACTGATACTAGCGATACCGGCGAACGTTGTTTCGCTGCCGTCCCTCTGTAACCCGGCGAAAGTTGGTTTTTACCTAAAGTGCCCGAGTCCGACTCACACTTAACAGATAGAGATAAAAACTATCCTATCTTTTAAGTTGGATCAAATAACAGATAGTTACGAAGTTTGATCAAAATCGGTTCAGTAGTTTAGGAGTCCATTGCGGACAAACAACGTGACACGTAATTTTTATATATATAGATTATAAATGCGAAAGTAACTCTGTCTGTCTGTCTGTTACCTCTTCACGTTTAAACCACTGAACTGATGTAGATGAAATTTGGTATTGAGATAGTTTGAGTATTAAAACCTATGCGCGCGACAATAGTAATCGTAATGAACATTATTACGATCACTATATCAGTAAGACAACTGGTCTACGGGTTTGAGAAGAAATAATGCATTTTGTCAATTTTTAGACGTTTTTTGTCTAATTCCTAATACCAATAGTGTAGGTATTGAACAGATAGATCTAGTGTTGTATGTAGCTCTTTTGTGTTTATCGATAATTCAATCAATTAACAAGCATCGCAAATTTTGAATTTTTGGTGTCAGTACTATTTAAATATATGCAGAGGAAGGGAAACAACAAATGAAAAACACTTTATTTTTTTACGTCAAACAAGACAAAGCTAATGAAACCCGATCTTTACTTCTATCCAAATTCATACTTTGAACCAAAAACAGCAGACAGCTGCTATCTTGTAAGCTTTGCTTAAACTTTACTATTTTATGAGGAAACAGAAAACGTAAACTTGTATAAATTTGGAAGTTGTGAGAGACAAAATATTCATCTTATTAATGGCTCCAAAGCTTTGCCTTAGTTCGAATTTATTTTAATATTTTAATGATTAAGATAATCATAGTTCTTGATATACATAATGAAGGAACAAAAACCAGAAAACTTTTTTTCATATCTTTTATAAATAGTATCCAAAAATCTGACGTACTAACGTCGTATAGACATTTAGAACGCCGCTTCACAGACTGCAGAGGGCAACATTATTATTAGGCGGAATCTATTTTGCACCCTGCATTCTTTGTAGCAGCGCACACATAGCCATCGTCGGAAAATCGCAGGAGGTTTGCTTAACACTCTGAAACCCTCTATCGACCCAAAAACAATTTACAATCTACCAATCGAACATAATAACAAATAAACCTTACATCTTCCGATTGGTCCCACACAACCGACGATGGCCAGATGTTAATTCTTAAATAACCGGATACTATATCTACACAGAAAAAGCTATAAAAATTAAACTATAACGTGACTTAATCATCCCAACCTTATTTAAAAAAAATTTACAATCCAAGTTGTTATATAAAAAAAACTTCTAATTGCTATCCTTTTGGCAGTGATGGAAATGTGCCTTGTCACAGTAATGTGCAGTTTTTTTCGGTTTACTATTATCTTCGCCTGTCTACCTATTATAAAGCTGTCGTTCCTTAAGAAATATTTTATTCTACTGACTTTTTCCTATGTGAAACCTAAATTTTCTTTATAACACTGGATGTATCATCACAATAACAAACTAATTTCACTTTCGGATAACTAAATCTTTATAACTTTATTATGTCAAGATAAGTTTAACAAAAAAAAATAAATGCAGGTACTAAATTCGAGAATTCGTAACTATTCTCAAGTTAAGAAAAAAAACTAAACAATTACTAGGAAAACTCGTTCATAAAAAAATGTTGACGTAAGCCTACTATCTATATTCTATTATGTACATTTTACAACTAGTGGAAGATAAACTGCGAATCTTTAACACGATAACTATAAAACTTTTTTGCAACTAATTCGATTATACACCTAATTATACCTATATAAATGTATATATACATAGCAAGGCACATTCCTCACACAAATAAAGCCTTCCGACGTACAAACTGCTGTCCATGTGCTTTACAAACATCGACTTATCGATCGTCGACATTTTTAATAAAATATTGCGAGTACATCATTATCTTACTGCAACAAATATATACAGAGATTGTAACTCTTTAGCAAGCGAAAAATAAGACGGTTCCAACAGGTTTACTTTTCAGAATATACAACTTCTTGTCCTTAATTTTGAGTGTATCTAAATCTTTTCCATTACAAACCCAAAGACTGTAAAAGTGCCACTGTAATTATTTATACCTCATCTGCTAAAAATCAATCGTATAACATAAAATGCAAACACTAATAATACGTACTATAAGGAACTATGTCGTGGTTATTTCTTACTTTATTGTTAGTGCCCTTTACGGACTTACTTTAAGTTAGATTTGAAGTCATTATCAAAATACAAAGTCTATAATTTAAATCAAACAAATCACTGAGATGACATTTTGCTTTTCACTGTACGTCAGTAGGACTTGATTATAAATATTTATAAATGCGTCCATTTCATTGTAATGAAGAAATAAATTAGAAATATAGGTAAATACGCCATGCGTAAAATTGTGCTGATAACATAAAACGCAACAAGTCGTTGAACGGCTAAACAGCAAAACTGTAGAATATCGCAACATATTAGTCACTATGTTTGTGTGCAATTTATGAAATTTTAGTTTAAAAAAATATTGAAACATTAAAAAAAAGTTACGCTTGTAAACAATCGGAAAAATTAAAACTGCGCCAATACGTGTATGAAAACATTAAAAAGTGTTAAAGTTTTACAAAATAACAAAACACTACAGAAAATCGTAAGCGAACTAACCTAAATATTGTTTAAGGTAAGCTTATAATATCAAATTAAAACATGGATATCACTACCTCGCTCTCCCCCGTGAACCACATCAAAACGAGGGATGAAAGAGAAAAATCATGTAAACCAGGCCTAAAACATATATAAGGGCCAGATTCTCAAGAAGTTTCCCTTACGTCTTGAATAACTATCTGCAAAATACTGCAGATTCACGCAAGACGTATGACAATGAGTTGCATCACTTTCTTATATTTATTTACAAAGTTGTTAAAATCATCCTGATTAATAATCGGTTAAAAATGAGACAGCAAATATATATATATAGTATAGTATAGTACTTTAACTGTAATGGAAGGGTTCAGTAAAAAATCTTTAGTACTGTTTTAAACAATTACCACTATTTAACATTATGTCAAATCTTTTTAACGACCTTTCAACACGGAGTAAATCTGTAAATGCGATGTCAACTATATATTTTTTAATTACAAATTCAAAAAACATTTTAGAGGTAAAACCAGTCTACTAGTTTACGAAGCAGTCTGTAAGTATCAAGATATTTTACTGAGGACCAAGGACACGTTAACAACAGTTTTATGGCTCACTTTGGCACTGCAAAACTTTTGAGCAAAACCCCCATTGTTACATTCTTACCATTTAACAATCCTCAGTACATTCCCACAGAAGCAGAGTAAGCCCTAAAAGCTGACTTTTATATCAATAACAAATGCTAACTATTTTCCAGGAGTCAATCCAACACTCGATACAGTCTACTTATCTAGTCATGAAAAAACAAAATTTTCAATTAAAATGCATTTCTCTTGACCTATAACGTTCTGCAACGACTTACTTCCAAAGACAGGACCGTGAGGGTGCGGTGGTTTCGGTTCCATCTCGGAACAGAACTAAGACCGGCCGGCATGCCAGCTCGCTCAGTAGGGCCGGTACCGCGCCGCCGCCGCAGCGCGGAGTTTTTTCAACTTAGCCATTAACTTGTTTTGTTGTTTTCTGAGATGTTCTCTCTCTAAATCCTCTTCCCACATTTTGCGACACAAAGTGGCCGCTTCGCGGAGTATAACCACTTTGGGAGCTCGTTCCTTGTCCCTCGTAGCTGGTATTTGTTTCTTAAGTTCATCAAAGAGATTTTTGAGGCCAATACGTCGCAGTCGCTCCATATCGTTGTGTATAGAGCGACGCTCCATCTCGGGGACTTCGGTCTCTGAGTCGGTATCGGTGTTGGAGCGGCGGCCCCGGCGGCCCGGCCCGCGCGGTGTCCGGCGTCGTGAGACTGGTGTCGCGACCGTCGTAGGAGGCACGAGCCGTTTGCGGGCCGCCGGCCGCGGCGACATGGCGGACGCTACCGTGCGCTGGATGTGCTGCCGCTCTTGTACCGAGGGCGTACGGGGCAAGGATTCTGTACGAACGTGTGCTGCCGTCAACGTCTGCTGTGACGACGTACCGAGAGACACTACGTCGATTTCCTCCTCTGTAACAAGTGAGAAAACGTTAAAAAAATTAGTCGTGATTAGAAAACAGTTCAATATCTTACATAATTATAATATTATCCATTACTCCAACAATTTATTAATGTTTAGGTGTTAGTCTTTGTATTATTTTTCATTTGTATGGTTAGTCTGTCAAGTTTACTTTCTTTAAGCAGGGAATCCCTCTAAGGTAAAGGCTTTTACAGTGATTTCCGTCTATTTCTATTGTCATAGGTTCTACCTCTCATGTGGTCGTCCCACATTCCTCTTCTAGGTTTGTATAGTCCGCCTAGTATCTATGAGGCGCGATATGTGGCCTGCCTTTAAAATTTTGCTTTTAAATTTTAAGTACCTCTCAAGTTTGTTTCATTCCATAGAGTTACAATGTTAATTTTGTGTATTTTCTTCTGTTGACATGATAGACATATTTGATTTGTTGAAGAAATCCAGGTTTTGCAACCTTATAATAGGCTACACAGCAAGTTTGTTTCATATCCTTGTGGTAGTCTCTTCTTAATATATCTTTTTGCATCCAAATTTGTTATCTAACCGAGATTTACTCTGTTTGTTTCATGTTCGATGTTGTTTTTTTTTTCAGTTCCCCAAGATGTATAAATTCATCCACGAAGTCTATTCTCTGGTTTTCTCTATGAACACAAATGTATTTCTAATCCGTTTGTCATGACTTTTGTCCAAAAACCAACTTATACACCTGTCTTTTTTTTGATTGAGCAGTTTCCTATTACTTAGAAATTTGTTGGTAAATAGAATGCGCATTCCTATTAATCTGTACATTCAATTCGCATCTGTCATCATAATCGCATAATTTGATGTGTTTTAATGGTAGAGAGTATACTAATGTATAAAGTATGCCTATAGTGTATGCCATATACAATGGTAGGTTGGTAGGGGCAGGTAGGGGGAAGTCAAGATGCAACTGCATTGTGCAGTAATCAGGTGCGCGAGAGGGTGGGGGAAAAGCGCGGAGGGGGCAGGCCGTCGACCTCATCGTACTACCGCAGCGTCTGTCGCCATCGATCCAGACGCTTGACGTCATGGCGCGCCTTTCGCGCCAAAACGAAAGCGCATGCGCGCAGAATTCCGCAGCGTCCGCACTCAATGGACAGCGCACACCGGGCGCTCACCGACAATTATATCTACCGGCGTTGACTGAACGTTATCAAGTCGCATAAATGCTATTAAACGTAACGCACGCCAAATATAAAACATACATCAAACTGGCGGGCAATTTTTGTTTACGAATTAATACACAGCACGTAACCTAAACTACTCTACTTTGTTTTAAAATTGGCATCAACTTGATGGTATAAAGACATTCAATTGTAAGAAACGTACGGAGTTGCATGGCATCAAAAGTGATAGCCTCAACACGGGCGTCTCCCCTTTATAAGATAATCTTCCTGCTTTTTCTAGAACAGGGGCCATAGTAAAGGCTCAAAGTTCCCAAATGAGCAGGTTCAATAATTAAAATTGTGATATTCCTACTTTCTTATGCAATAACTACGTTAATTCAATCGGAATAGCGGAAACGCGACCCAAATTCCTCTCTATTTTTTCCTTGTAGTGCAACGCCGCGGACGCAAAGTCGATATCGACATTGCATTTCTATGAATGAGTTAGGTTGCCGAGGCGTCGTATTCGCGATCACATTCCATGTACCTACCTAGAATTATTCTGCGGATGTAGGCCGATCGCCCGGGCCTCGGATCGCGTTTGCTTAGTAGTGCACCATTCGAGGAAATTTACCTTGTGACTTGCGACCGCACTAGCTATACGTTTACACCATAAAAAAAATATGTTAACAGTTCACTACGATTTAGCTAACCGGTTTCTTTTTATCGTCAGTGCAACATATTTTCCACGAGTCAACAGAACCCTGTCCTTCCAATTGGTTTCTCTGATTTATACAGAAAAAAAAAAAAGTTTTACTAATAGGTACTTATAATAAATAACTATTTGAATTAGGTACGAAAAGCGCTCATTTCAATGATTTTATTTGTTATGTGCAAATAAAATGATTAAACCATAATATATTATATTTTGAGTTATTAATATTAGGTAGGTAGTACGTATAACCTAGTTATATTCCCCATTCCTTAATGTTTAAATTTATTTTCAATTCAATCAGATAGTTATATTAACTATTAATAATATGTCCATTTAGGCTGGCGCCTAATGTTAACTGTTTCTGGACGGTATTTGTTTCTTGTTTGCGTGTAACCGATACACTATTGTCGCGGTGCGACGCCGCCACCTAGCTCCGGTCTAGTGCTTATCTATTATATCGCTATCGTTCTCGGCACAATTCTCAGATGCACAGTCTCACTTTCCACCCGGAACCCTCTATTTAAAATTTTTAGTGATACCTCTATAACACTTTGTGAAGTAGTTTGGATAGCGCTGCAAAACACTGTTCACTGAACTCGGCTACTAAAAAAAATCGCGAAAAATCTCATAGAAATATCTAATATTTGGGAATTCCAATGTCAACGCCAAGAACAATAATTTTAGACTCAAACCCGACACTGACCAAGTAATCAAAAGCGCTTGATGATAAAATAAGGTTTAAGTGCCTAGGCGCCAATTTCGAATATGATTAGTCATACATTCTAGGGATTAACTATCTATATCTCACCGTGAGAATCACAATGAGTCATAAGTTTGCATACTTTACCAGCAAAGCTATAAGAAGTTTTACCTTAATTGAGTAAGCAGGCAGTAGTAGAATTTATTAATTTCCCTTACGTTATTTACAAAGCTATAATTAGCATAATATATATAAACAAACCAAAAACATTAGGGTTTCTCCATTGCAATAGTAAAATCAAAACAAAACAAAAAGTCAGTTCGTATAACATACTGGTAGTTATTTCCTACGAAAAGCGAAGACAGACTTATACACTTATATGGTTTGGTAATAGGAATTATAAATTAAAATTAAACAAGTTAGGAAAACGAGTGTGTCAAGTGTTTTAAAAATGGAATGTAATGACTTCGAATGGTGTCGTCACGTCACCTGTTAAGGCGGGGGCCTCCGGCACGCTCGGCTGGGCAGGGCTGCGAGGCCAAGTTCACTGGCATTTGAGTACGATAATTAAAAATTATAGTGACGTGTGCTTTGCACGCTATCATGTACAACACACGCTCCGATGCTTCTTTACTTTTTACTTATTTATTTGAGGTTGCGCAAGAAAATATAATGCATTAGATTTTATTCCGAAAAATTATTCATTCAAGACTACAGGTAAAATTTTACTCATTCAAGACTACAGGTAAAATTTAAAGGACTGTTTATTAGATAGTGATATGTATTGAGGCGTAACTTTTTTTTTCTTAATTACGCAAAATGACGGAAGTTAGTCAAATGAACAAGGACCGCTTATATTTGACAGGTACGCTAAAACAGTCGAAGACAATTTATAGCACGTAGGTACGAGTATCGTAGCGAATCGATTCGACTATCGCGCCATTCCGCCCACGACCTTGGCGAGGTTTACACGGAAGTTCATGGGCAAGTGTGTGACGCAATAATTTTATGATTGTTCAATAAACGGAAAAATTTTAAACCTTTTTTTTTTAGTTTACACTATCTCAGATTCCTCCCACTAAGAATTTTTGTAAGGAATTAATAAAAAAATTAAAAACCGTTGCTTTTTTAGCTAATCTTATTATTATGTAGATACACGCCATCTTTTTAACATAAGGAGAAATAAGCAAGATATACGTTTCTGAATAACAAAATATTTTAATCAGTAGATTATTCCATGTATTATTAATACAAAATTAAAATGTCAAATAGTTTTTGAGATGAAGAAGTGATTTTAAAATATCTCGTTGCTTAGGCATTTTTATCATTGTTCAGAAGGCTTTAGTTTTGATAAGACAATACGAATTTATGTTACGGTGTCACATTGTAAGTTGTTATCGGCATTGCTAAGTCGCGAAGGCCGAACAGAGGCCAGCTTGGCGGATCTATATGAATACATATAACTGTTACACACACACTAACGTTTTCATAATCTACACACACCTATCGATAGTAGAAGTATCTAACTAGTTACAAGCGCATATTCTGCGACGATAACGCCAAGGCTATTTTCACTACAACAGCGTATATAATAAAATAATAAGCGTAAAAGAAAACTTTATACCTAGCTGATTTCAGTTATACTACAGTTAACATAAACAATTTTAACAATACTACTATATAAAAATAAAATATGAGCACGTTTAAAACCGTGTCGTAATTACTGAATTTCATCACTAGTATCTAATAGACTTGTCTTTAGGTAGCTTATTGCCTTGGTTAACTGATTGATATCGAAGTGTTTGGTTAGACTAAGAAATGTAACCGGATTTAGCGTGACCTAAATTGCCCTTATAGGAAACATGCAATTTATAGACCGACCAGTGTCCTACATTGTAGGACTAAGATTTAAATGCCACATACTCCGGCTGTCAATATGTCGAGATAGTATTCAAGCGGGTCAAAAGCACCTAGAACACAAACACAAGGTTATCTGTGTATCAGTTTATTAAGGTTAGAACGCTCGATATTATAATAGCGTGCTATTTAGTTCAACGTAAGATAATTACCTTGCGAAATTCCGTCCTTCATTTTAACTGGTGTAATAAAAGTATCAGAAATATCATACAAATAAATGGAGCAATGTGTAAATCCGCTTCGTACTTTAAGTCTTCTAGATAATAAGCTATTTTTTGTATGTAAGGTGTTATAGTTCAATAAATATCGGTAGTATTTTTTAACGATAACACAAATCATGCTGTACAAGTAGAAGTAAATTGGCGCGAAAATATGATAAGTTTGCGTTCGGTGCGATATTTATATATACGAGACACGACGCGACGACACTACATGCAACAAAGGAGGCGATAAACAAGGAAGTGTTAAGTTTTACGTTAGAATTAAGAACCAACTTTAGTGTTTATTGCAACACATAACACAATGCATATTTAAGTTAGTCCGCTAGTCAGTTGTCAGAAAAGTGACTATTGTTATCTTTAAAAAAAAAAGCTGTAATAAATTAAATAAATCGTTCGATTTAACAAAATCTAAAAATACATAGTGTCCGACCGTCCATACCTAATGGACAGAAATGCTGAGAATGCTATTTTCATTAAATCGCTGTCTATAAAATTTTTATTTTAGCCGGCTAGACATGAGAGCACCGCGTTCCGAACCGGTCTTGCGGCACGATGAACAGAATGAGCCTCAAACCAATAAGATCCCGTATCATTCAGCAGCCTGCATTCTTATGCGGGTAAGTAAACCAACAAGCTTTCGACAGCGTAAAAAATTATTGTCACGAAACTTACTACAAATACGATTACTAGGTAATTCAACAATGGATCTGCCATTTGCTAACATGTAAAACTTTGTAGACACATTCATCACTTTAATGGGTTTATGGGGATTTTAACTCTGTCTACAGAGCGGGAAAAACTATTTGCAGTCTTACGAAAATTACATTTTTGGGTTAAAGTATCGCTTGTCGACACAATATAGTCGATATAAAATATCGACATATTCCGTGGCTCTTCCGAGAAAAGAGATGTAACAGTTATTTTTTTTCCGTTTCCTGAAATTGTCACCATAACACACTTCTAGGATGAGTTAAGGGTTTGGGTACGAAGGTTGCGCAGTTTGACATTAAGGAAGGTTGGGACGTTCAAGGTCGCAATTCACGAAGGTCCCGGAAGAGCAGAGCCGCGGGTGCGTCTAGACGCAGTGGGGGATTGGGGCTCCGGTCGATACGCGCTGTTTCCCGCGCTCGCGATACGACGCCTGCGTTCTTGCGACATTCCCGGTCAACTCAATTTATCCTCACGACTTGGACCTTCGAGTAATAGTAGGTACTTTGTACTTGTTTGTGATTAGACTTGGCTCACAATTTCTTTACGATTTGGCCAATATAACATATAATCATTGTCAGTTGACACAATTTGCTAATTTATGAATTAAATTAGAAAAGTTAAAAATCAGATAAAAGAGATTGTTTATAAAACTGGTATGATCGAATGCGATGGAAAACAATTAGAAATAAGTACGTAATAAGCAAGTGTTCCTGATACCGTGGGTTTGTAATTAAAATTGACTTCAAAACTACTACTTGACACAATATGTTCAAAATTGATGTGCAACGTTATTTAAGTTTAGATAATTTATATTGTTAGATAATTTGACATATTCACTAATTTGAATAATTACCTACAATTATTTACATTCTTTAATTGTAAACCTTGCTGTAGAATTTCGTGTTTAGTATATTTACCTGATTCACATGAGTCTGAGGGAGTTTGTACGCCAAGATTGTCAAATTGTTGTCTAGCCAAGGTGTAAGAGTGATCAGCAGCAACAGCAGCGGAATCCCTCAGCAAACGAAGCGCAGTTCCCGCTACATCAACTGCGTGGCGGAACTGTGGTGGTTCATCGCCATCCAATGAAGGTGGAGTATCAGGTCTCGGCGGTGACATGTCTCGTCGAAGTAAACTTCGACCCGGCGTGGCACACATTAAGTCAGACGGTACAAATGTATTGCCAGGATGAACGGAGTCTCCACATGAACCTGCCCACATACAATCATGGTGGACAATATTCTCTTTCTTATGAATTTCCTCTGTCGGATCTACGATTCTCCAATCTATATCATTTTCTTGCATGATATTTTGTATATTTACGGGTGGTATTACATCCAACCTATCTGCCTCATATTGTAATTGTGTCAAAAATTCTGAATTTTGTGTCAACTCCATGGATTCTTGGTCTAACGATTCCCATATGTCGAATTGAAAAAGGGAGTCAAATGACGCCGCCATTTTAATATATCTAAAATCTAACTAGTTTTAAAGCTAAGACGAACTCGTCGATATCACAGGGCTCCTTATCACAGGACCGATGCGCGCGATGAGGTATACGCACACCGTCTGCAACAATAGAAATAAAGCATTTAAGAACAATTGAAATTCACAACAACATAACAGATTGCGAAATAAAACATATCGCCGATCGATTAGTCAACCAAGAATAACAGAAAATAATAATTAAACTAAAGACAAAAATAAGAAAATTTATAGTTAATAAAAATCACGATTTGTTTTCAATGACATTTCAAATATGTTTTTTTATATTACCTACTTCCTTAAAATACTTTGGACAAATGTATTTTGTGCAACTATCAGTACCTACCTTGATATTAATACCACGTTTTTATACTTCAAGTCTTTAAAAAAATGTTTTGATCACCTAAAAACTTTGTGATTTTTTATGATGAAAACTGTGTTAAAAAATTAACTTAAAAAAAAATTATAAACACCAAAACCATAATGGGTAAATGTTGCCTATGAATTTATTTTCCTCCTTTAATTTTAAATACCTAGGGTAGATATATATCATATTATATAATCATAATAATATATTATATGAAATATATTATAACAATTTAAAAGTTTGTTTATATTTGTGAACACGTGAATTACCTATGTAGTACAAATTAGAAACACCAGAATATGTAGGTATTTTGTTTTAGGTTAAATTAATTTTTATTTTATATGATTAAGTAAAGTATTTGATAGGTACTCAAGTACAAGAAAATGTAAGAGTAAGTAGCACCTATATATTTATACATAATAAAATCGCAATTTACATACATAAGAATATTATTTATTTTTATACCAAACTACAATTTAGTATATATTGTGAATATAGGGGTGTTTGATTTTATTATTGCCCTAAATTGAAAACATAACAAGGGTTAATGAACAGAGGTTTACTATTAAAATTTTTACAAAATAACTTCATACAGTTCTATATATTATTATTATCTCTATTATTATTATTTAAATTTATCGATAACTTTTATCGTCACTAGTTCTGTGAATCTTTGTATTCCGTCTTGCTCGCCGACATCATGCAGGTAGTGATTTCCGCAATTTTACTGTTTTTGTTTACACAAAGATTGACGCGGAATGTGTTACTAGGTACTTAACGTTAAAATCGTTAGATTTAACAGCTAATCTGATTTTCAAAAATAATTTATTGTAATGCCTTTAAAACCACAAATCTAGGGGTACATAAATATTACTTTTGCTGCTCAGCTAGCTAATACCTTTACGTAGTCGTCCCTTAAGTAACTCTAACAGTACCTACCGCATTTCTAGGTGTTCTTAAAAAAACATATTTTTTTTAGGTAAGTAATACCTAAAAGCTAGAAAAAAGGTTATCTTAATTACTTCTTTGGCAGATGCAAAGACCTACTCATTGTCTACCCTTTTTGATTAAAATATAGTTTTTTTAGTTATCTAAAAACTATTAACTGTGTACAGTGCACTGACCTATATAAATCATTATTTTATATTTATATGTAAACCCTTAACTTGATTATACAACCAAGATAAACATGAGAAAATGCTTAGTAATTACATATGTACGGTTCGGCATTACTTGCCTATTTCCTTAAATTGTGCAATCCCTAAAAGTTCTAGATACATAAATAATTAGTTACACGAGAAAATAAAAACTTATTACATTTTATACTATACTCTCTACGGGATATACTTACTTAAATTAAAACTGAAACTAATCTTCAGTCCTACATTGCTATTAATAATTTAAACTAGAGCAAGGCAAATTACGATATATATTTTCAATACAAAACGTAAAATTACCACACGCAGCTATAAAAATATTTTTAGTTTTTTATGGTAATATTTTATGAATTATAGCTAGGTGTGAAAGGGGCTTTAGCATTGTAGTCAGAAAAAATCGTAACATGTACGAAAGTAAACCTATGCAGCTATGTATAATACGCAAAGTTGCCCTCGTATCGTAAGTATAGCATGACGCCTGCCTAGGTACAAGAATTCAGCCTAACCAGCAGCCGGCAACGCCCCGGCCTCAGCTAAACTTTTAAATATACCCACATGATATTTAAGTTTTCCCCTAGCAACAGCATAAATTAGAGCGAAAACGACAAAAACACTTGCAAAGGTAGTTCGTACTTACCAAAAAGTACGTGCAAAACGGAATCCAGCCGCAGCCGGCGAATTACACAATTTTACACAAGATTCTTCAGAATCTTCGACAAAGTTTTTTCCGTACACACTGTGTAACACTCACTGAGTATATGCGGTTAGATATACAGTGTAAACTATTAAATATGGTACTTCTTCCGAGACCTCCGATTGAGTTTGTCAAACACTGAAACATTATTCGGGAGCCGGCCGGTTCTAAGAGAAGCCGCGCGTGCGTTCTGTGTGACACCGTGGACACGACTGTTGGCGTTGGCAGAGTGGAGCGCGCGATCACCGCAGAGCGTCGCTCGCTGCGCCGGTGCGCGACGCGCGGCGGTCGCGGCGCGTCTCGCCTCCCCCGCGCCCGTTCCTCAAGCCGCGAAATGCCGACCGGCTAATTTGATGTACCATTCACTCAGAGGGTCACCAAATTCTCTGAAAATACGTCACTCTGTTTGACTACCTTTTTGTCATCTTTGAAAACAGTTAGGTAAGTTCTTAGCCGGTTCTTTTTCTTTTCCAAAACGAGTTTTTAAATTTAGATTCCTTATTATAAAAGACCCAGGTAATTAATAAGTTTTGTCCGGCAGCTTTGAGTTTGAATACAATATGGTAGGTACTTACTTCGATAGGCTGAATCGTGAAAATGACCTACCTGCATTATTCTCAAAACTCATCTCAAAAAAAATTTTTTTTTTCACGATCATTATCATGAAATCTCCAGACACCATCTTAATTTTCTCATAAATACTTTTTGGAAAAATACAATAATATATATATATATATATATATATATATATATATATTATATATATATATGGGCAGACATGGGTCAAAAAGTTTCATTTTTCGGTCAACAATGACAAAAATATCGAAAAGAAACAAACGCCAGACAGTTTGTTACACATGAAAATTTTGATATTTATTTTATGTTTAAGATATTTACCTACTGAAGCATTTAAAACTAATAGTCTGATAGTTATAAGTCCAAAATATTAACAAGATATACGCATAGGTACAAAACAAAATACATACAAATACTCGAAAATCTTCATTTCTTTAGTATTTTACTACCAAAAATAGCTTAAAAAATAATAGTACTTAAAGCTAAAGATAATAGGTAAAAATAAATTTAAAGTAAAAAACCTACTTATTATTTTCATTTGTCTCAGGTAAATTACTAACACTGTCACTGTGTCCTAACAGTTTATAAAAGAAAAGTTAAAAATTGCAGGAATCCATTGCAATGATTTCTGCAAATTTTCATACTTTTTCCTTGATATAAGTTTTAAACCTTGCCTCAAAAGCTGTATGAACGCTTCTTCAAATGTTCAAATGACGCCTTATATTTCAGAGTTCCATAGCCCGCTTTGTTTAAACACAGATGTACTTACTATGTCTGAGTATGCCCACATTTTGTCCTACATTTCCTATGAACAAAATGTGCTGACAAGCCTTCATGAAGACGGGCTTCTTATGAAAGTACAAGATTTCAATAACTTTGACAATATCCATAGGTAATTTAGAAATGGATCAGGATCTCAGTACTTACTGCCAATCCCAAGGTGTAACAACAGAAAATTGCTCTTGTCTGATATTGTGTCTTTTGATTCAAGAATTTATTTTATCCACCTACATATGGATGTCCTACCTTTTATCAAATATTTATGCTGAATAGTATCCAAGTGCGGAATATTATTTAATTACCATAAGTAGCACACAATCAAATGTATATTGATATTTTGTTCATCACAGTTGCCAGACCAAATAATGACTTCTTTAATTTGAGGATCATTAAGAACTTCATTATATGGAACCATTTTACTAATCCTGTCGCCAACTCATTACCACCACGGCCTGCTATTGATTCGTCCCACATTATACATGTGATTTTGTTAGAACAGTCCGAAATTTTATATTTGTCTGTCTATAACTTACGGAAATAAAAGCTTTGACCATTTGTCAGAAAAGGTGTCGGTAGACTGCAAACTGGGTATATTCTAAACGAGTTACAGGAGATCTTATTATTATACACCATTATATTGAGAATTAATCGTACATTACAAATCTGGAAAAAAAATCGTATTTTGTACATAATGGACTTATTACTGTTTACCTCTCAGGTACAGAATTAACAATTTACAGTTACGTATTTCAAAATTCTGAGCTGTTGAATTTAAGTTATTGTTGTTACCTAAATAATTAATACTCAACAGATAATCTCAATTTTAATGATTTCGAATAAAAAACTATCGAGCCAAAATTATTTAATTACGTTTCTGAGCTGACAAAGTCAACAAGAAGGTCTGAAAATACATGATGCGTAGCCCTTAGTGTTGATTTTTAGTTATAGTGCCGTTTTTTTAATGTCTCGTAGTATTGGGAAAATTTATTTTACCGGCTCCGGAACACTCTCGAGAAATACCTACAGTATTTATTATTGTTTTAATGATTCCATTTTCTGAATCAGACTAACTTCAATGCTACGTTCAAATATCACAATTAACAATAATCAATTAATTTTATCTAGAACAGTGTGAACTGTTTACTAGTATACTGTGGGTGTGATAAAAAAAATTATGCTATTTGGTGGAAAATAGTTTCGACGTCATTTTTAAACAAACTCCGCTTCACTTTCCCGCCATCGCAGTTCATCAACCCCGCATTCCACGGATTGCATTCCCGTAGATACATAAAATACAGCGAGGCGAGTCACTTTGCAGAACTTTACTGCGGTGCGCTCACAATGCGGCCTACCTACTAATAAAAAAAAAACGGCTCTGGATACACGTTCTTGAAATTTTATTGATTCCTGTCACAGACGTAAATTGACTAGATGACGAGTAGTTAGGGTATAAGTAAAAAATATATAAACACTAGCTTTGGCCCGCGGTTACACCTGCCTATATTCGGTTATCGGTTTAGGATTGCAACGGCAACTTCTCAATTATGGAAAAAAAACCGACTCACACTTAACGTTTTCAAGTAACCTATGTCCTTCCCCTAGACTCCAACTATCTCCATGCCAAATTTCATTTTAATCGGTACAGCAGTTTAAGCGTGAAGTGGTAACAGACAGACAGACAGAGGTACTTTCGCATTTATAACGTTCGTATAGATTAAGATGTATTAACTCGTAAATTGTAATAAAACATTTTTTCAAGGGGTACATTCGTTTGAGACCCATTAAGTTGTAAAACAATTTTAAAATGAAACCATTCATTCAACAATTCATTTATGTGATATACTAGGTTTTGCCAGCGGCTACACTTGTGCTAAATTTTTGAGTATAGTAAAAAAGTTTGCTTTAGCAAGCTTTAGCTGTTGTTATCTTTTGTCTGCGTGGAATTCAGTTATTGTTGTTATTGCGGCAACTTTTAAATTTTCTGGGATAAAAACCTTCTCCGTCTCTTCAACTATAAAGAAATTTTAACTTTGTTGGATGCTCCGTTGCGACTTAAAGAAAAGACAAAAAGGTCTGGGTTTAAGAAGGCGAGTATATTTTAGTGAAAATTTAAGGAACGGTAAGATTTTTTTTCACAGCGGCGACCGAATACCGATTCTTTTCCTCACTCTCTTCGTAATAGTCATCCACTGTAATTTTTTTTATATATTATAAATAAAGAATAATACAGATAATAATAATAGAATAAATAAAGTCCACCGCACATGGAGCTATTATATTTATATAAATCATAGCAAGGCATATTACAATATATTTTCTATGATAATCTTTGAGTGACCACACATGCAGCTTTAAATATTTTAGGATATAGATATATTTGGGTATAATAATATATACTATAGCTACATGTGTGATGGCTTTTGTTGCTTGTATGTAGTTACATCCTACTAATATTATAAATGTGAACGATTGTAGGTCTGGGTGGATGTTTGTTACTCAAACCCGCTTCAACCACTGGACGGATCGGAATAAAACTTAGCATACATATAGGTTAGGTCCTGGAAAGGCATATAGGCTACTTTTTATTCCTAAAAATTAAAAGTTCCTGCGGGAATAACTATAACAGAGTTAAACGAACTATAGCTGCACCTATAGCATGCTATAGCAATTCATTGGTATAACTAATTAATTAATTGGAGTTAATTAAGGAGTTTCACGCCGATAACCGAATTTAGGGCGGGCGGAGCCGCTGGCAAAGACTAGTACTTCATCATTTTTTGTGTTAACCAATGACCTTCTAAGTGTTTACTATTGCCCTGGATTATTACGCCCATTACAGCGTTTAAATGTAGAACTTTCGAACAAAACTATATAATTACATAACTACAATATTTATATAATGGCTATTAACTACCTATGTAGCCATGTTAGTATCTTCGTAGCAATTATTAATAAATCAAACTCACCCCTATAAAACCCCTTTCCTTCACAGAATTAACCCTTCAATTAAATCACAAGTTACATTTTATTAAGCCCTTTTTAAAGACATATGAACAGGAAATACTTCCGTGGTCCGTCTAGGGCTGTCAAAAAATGTAATACCCGTCACGCCACTACTACTTGGGGAGTTGAAAGAATTAATATGAATGAGTAATTTATTCGAATTTATATCTTAATTCGCTGCATGAAGTTACAGTGTATTTTTTCATTATGTTTTGAACAAATGTCACAGCGCTGTGTGTAGGAGCCATATTAAAATGTTTTTCTTCATGAATTATAAAAATTTGAAAAGAACCATTGGGAACTGATATATTATAATTATTTAATATCATTCAAATGAAAAGGATAAAGAAAACCGACCTTCTAGGAAGGTTCAAATTTTGACTGACTGACTACGCTTTTACATAGACATCTACAGACTGTAACTTGGTAAAAGTGGTCCTTTACAAAGGTTGATAATAAAACATCTAAATGTGTAATATTAAAATAATATATTGACAGATATAGGTTAATAACCAGAATGTAGACAAGCAAGTAATTTAGACGTAATAAAACGTATTTGTGCACTATAAAATAAGATATCTAACTACATTAAATATTTACGACTGTACAATAATAAGTATATTAAGTTTATATATTATTATAATCCCCCAAAATAAACAGTTACAATTGTAACGTCAAACAGCGGTCGCTACTGACAACCCTCGGAGCTTACTAGCACAGTAAAAAGCTTATTCTTCTTTGTTTTGCATTTGGCAACCCTGGCGACATTATAAATTTTGCCTTAATAATCCGTGTTTCAAGGAATTTTAGGGATTACAATGTGGCCTGGTAACAAAATTTTACGTTTGAAGACTAACTATTGGTCGCATACATTTTGTAGGCACCTAATTTTTTTTTCTTTTAAAAAAGTTTATAAATTATAGAAGATAATTATTGATACAAATAACAATGTTTTTAAAGAGTCCTTTAGACCTTTCCTGCAAACCGTGAGTTATAGGACAGGACGTGGACAGATCTAATCCGCCACTGCTTGACTATAGCCAGCATCAGCGTAGCGTGAGATTGTACTCTAAGCATAAGTTTCTACCGCATTAGTTCGCATAGTCAATGTAGCGTACATAGTTGACCTAACGTAAAGTGTAGCAGTTTTTATAAAAAAATCGGCCAAGTGCGAGTTGGACTCTTGCAAGAAGGGTTCCGTACCATTATTTATAAAAACGGCAAAAAATCACGTTTGTTGTACGGGAGCCCCCCTAAAATTTTTTTTTTTTTTTAATTTAATTATTAATTTTAAAGTGAATAAAGAACTAAATCTTCTGTGAATATTTCAAGCGTCTACCTGTTGCCGTTATCAAGATCGAGCTAAAACGAGCAAGAAAATCACGTTTGTTGTATGGCAGCCCCCTTAAATATTTATTTTATTCTGTTCTTTTCAACTTTCTAACTATCACGGTTCATGAGATACAGCCTGGTGACAGACGGACAGCGCAGTCTTAGTAATAGAGGTCCCGTTTTTTAACCTTTGGGTACGGAACCCTAAAAATAAGCAGCATCACGTGTGAGCGTGTAAAAATAGAACTATAATGCCATTTCTTTTTTTATTCAAAATTATTTTTTACGTTAAACACGAAGTCGTGCTAAGCCTCTAATCCTAACGATAACAACTCTATGTCGTATTTTTTATTCCTGATAACAAATAGTAAAGAGGAGGATAGCAAAGTGATTATTAAACTTACGAATAATGCAAACCAAGATCGATCGATCTTAAACAACGAAAATGTATGTATATTTATATTAACATATTTATGTGTAGAGCTATAAGTTGATTCCCTCGCAGCCTTGTTGGTAGTGTTTCGATTCCCGCACTGGACAAACATTTATGTGATAAAAAATTGTGTTTGTCTTAAGTCTGGGTGTATTTATGTATGTATTTACAAAAAAAAAGTAACATATATGTATTTGTATCCGTTGACCGGTACCCATAACACAAGCTCTGCTTACTTTGGGGCTAGATGGCGCAGTGTGTAATGTCCAAAAATATTTATTTATTATTATTTATTAAGTTAAGTAAGTAAGGTTGTTAAACCAATAATAATATTTACTTAATACTATACAGGAAACAAACTATCCAACACAAAAAATTTACTAATAAAATAAAAGTCAACTAAAAGGAATCAACAACCCTATTTGTTAACCGTATTGAGATAAAAATTAAATACATGTCTACCCATTTAGCACCTTGCGATTATTCCTACGCCTTAACCACACCCTCTGCCACCCATACAGTTTCATACAATGAGTTTTTTTTGTGTAAATACATATATTGAATTACCTTATAAGTATTTTTCACTGACTGTACCTACGCCATAGTATGTCCATCATGTGTCAGATTTAGAAACACACCTGTAACATTTTACGTGCAATCATACTATAGATATGACGATATTAAAAACATTGGTTGATTTTTTTTTAAATTAATTTTTAGGCAACTGGCAAGTGTCACTTTCAAAGGCAGTAAATATGGCTTGAAAGTTTCAAATTGCATATATGTATATTACCGCACAGCCCAAACACAGCTTTACAGTTTTTAGATTGACTGTAATTAAGCGGTAAAAGTTTGTATAGAAATCCGTAATTTTTGAAGCAAATTGCATTTTTGAAAAATCATCAAATTAGAAGATAAAAATTTATGAGAATTCATTATTAAGAATTGTTATTTCTAGCCGAAAACAGTCAAAAGCTGTCTTTTTTTTAGAAAGTCAACGCGGCTGAAATCACGGGCAGAAGCTAGTACTAATAGCTAGTTCATAAATTAAAACCGATATCACTACACGTACCTACCTATTAGGTCTCACTATTTTCAACCATTATTTACGCATGGTGCGGTTGCTATGCCTGATTGGATCCTAGGTCAGACTTAATTATGAAAAATCGGCCAAGTTCGAGTCCTACTCACGCACGAAGGGTTCCGTACCATTATCTATAAAAATGGCAAAAAAATCACGTTTGTTGTATGGGAGCCCCCTTAAATAATTGTTTTATTGTGATTTAATTATTTATTTTTAAAGTGAACATGTAACTTAATATTCTGTGAATATTTCAAGCGTCTACCAGTTGCCGTTATCAATATCGAGCAAAAAAATCACGTTTTTTGTATGGGAGCCCCGTTAAATATTTATTTTATTCTGTTTTTTAGTATTTGTTCTGATAGCGGCAACAGAAAATCATATTCTGTGAAAATTTCAACTGTCTAGCTTTCACGGTTCATGAGATACAGCCTGGTGACAGACGGACGGACGGACGGACGGACGGACGGACGGACAGCGAAGTCTTAGTAATAGGGTTCCGCTAATTACCCTTTGGGTACGGAACCCTAAAAAATCACGTTTGTTGTATGGGAGCCGGAAGCCCCCCTTAAATATTTGTTTTATTTTAATTTAATTATTTATTTTTAAAGTGACTATATAACTAAATATTTTGTGAATATTTTAGGCGTCTACCTGTTGTCGTTATCTATATCGAGCAAAATCGAGCAAAAAAAATCACGTTTGTTGTATGGGAGCCCCCTTAAATATTTATTATATTCTGTTTTTTATTTGTTGTTATAGCGGCAACAGAAATACATGTTAGTGAAAATTTCAACTGTCTATCACGGTTCATGAGGTACATGTCTATATAGATATATGCCTGGTGACAGACGGACGGACGGACGGACAGCGGAGCCTCAGTAATAGGGTTCCGCTAATTATCCTTCAGGTACGGAACAATAACCCTTTGGGTACGGAACCCTAATAAGGACCGTTGCCTGTTTAAACAATATACAAGAGAAACGCCTTTATAGTAATAATGGAGTACCTGTCATGTCAGGGAACTTATTACAAAATACAGGTCTTGCGTTTTTCGGGGCAAAATACATGGAAGTACGTAACACCTCTCAAAACTTAGTAAACAAGGTCTTTATAGGTGACATATAACTTCCATTTATTTTGTCCCCTACAACGCTGTACCCGAACTCTCCAGACATTTCCGCAATAAGCTCCCTAGTCTATAGTGCGTACGTAGTATATAAAATAATAAGAAAACATTAAACATTCATATTTAAATTTTGATTTATTTTATCTTATTATCAACATAAAAATATATATGAATATTATGATATTTATATATACTTTTTTATATTTTGTCCATATATACTTATGACTTATAAAGTACTAGCTATTGACTGCGTTCAGCCGCCCTAAAATCGGTATAGGATTTCAAAGGCAACTCCTCAATCATAGAAAATAAATGACTTACACTTGACGTTTTCAAGTAGCCTATGTTCTTCTTCGGGACTTAACCTATCTCCATGCCAAATTTCATCTTAATCGGTACAGCGGCTTAAGCGTGAAGAGGTAACAGACAGACAGACAGAGTTACTATTGCATTTATAATATTAGTATGGATATGATTTTTCATCACTAACGCGTAAACAGTGTCAAACAAAAAATATTTTTTTTCCTACAAAAGTTGAAGTTTTAACTCCACTTCATTAATATGGGACCACCTCAGGAACGTACTCTTTCGTATAAAAAAAAACAATTTTTGAGATCGGTTCACAACTGACATTTATAAATCGTAATCGGTGGATATGCATAAAAAAAAATATACCCGTTGAACATAGAACTTCCTCCTTTTTGGGATGACCAAGGGAATTTGCTAATTGCGAGTAAGTAAAAAAATAAAGGTGAATAAATAAAGTAACTCACCAAATTACAATTGAAATGGCTAGATTAGAAGTAGAGACAACAAAGCCACCGCCAGATATCTAGAGAATTTATGAATTAAGAAGTTCTGGCTGAAGTTAAAACTTGTAATTAGTCGCTTGTTGTGTGCGCGTAGTTCATGTTTTGACCAGCTTTTCAACATATTTGATAGAATAGGCCCGTGAGTTGTATAAACGCGCGCTTTGTTTTAAAACAGTAAAATACTTTTACAAAGAACAAGCTCGTGGGATTAATTATTAGGGTCTAAGCATCCCGCTTTACCGGCACGTAATGACACTGTTTACGCGTAAGTGATGAAAAATCACATCCATGTCGCAGGCAAATCGTATAATTCGCAGTTTTACAATATGCCTAGGCAAATCGTAAAGTATGGAAACGAAAGGAACAGAAATCGCACTTTACAAGTCTTGTAAGTTAGGTTAGGTTAGTTCCTCTTTTGTAAACGTAGATGCGGAGCGAACGAAACGTTCCAGCCAAGCTTCATATAATAATCTGTTCAGTTATATGATAATTTCTATTCCATACTTTACAATCTGCCTAGGCATAGTGTAAAACGGCGAATTATACGATTTGCCTGCGACATCCATACTAATATTATAAATGCAAGAGTAACTCTGCCTGTCTGTCTGTTACCTCTTGAACTGGTGAAACGCGCCTTTTATGTTGATAATTGTATAAAATGTTGTCAAAAGTATTGATTGTTTTAGTGTACGAGAAAAAAAAAAGGAATTTGTCACTTAAAATAAAATCGACTTAATATGAACTATTACATATATTTTATTTTTCGAAAAGTGTTCTCAGGACTGTAAGGAAATTAATGAAATTCTTGCAAACATAACTCGTTTGTGTGTGCCATCACTTTAAAGCCTTTTTAGCCTTCGGCTTCTAAATAACCTCTCGTTAATATTTTTCTCCTTGCTAACCTTACTACACAATGTACTTACTAATGTTTAATTTTTGAAATTTGACCTACATGCACTGTTGACTATGACAATGACCTTTATTATAACCAGATTTTACCCGCGGTGCCACCCGCCCTAAATTCGGTTATCGGTGTAGGATTTCAACGGCTACTCCGCAATTATAGAAAAAATACCGACTCACACTTTTTAACTACTCTGTGTTCTCTTTTGGGACTCAAACTATCTCCATGCCAAATTTCATCTTAATCGGTACAGCCAGTACTCACATACGGCAAAAATAAAACCAACCTTAACGCCAAGTACAAATTTTCATGCATTTAGCTTTAAATTCCATTTTACCCCCTTAGGGGATGAATGAGCCTTACGTCACATTCAAGTATCTAAGACCCAATGGTTTGGGTTGTTCGTTGATATGTCATTAAATCAGTCAGTCAATAGTACTCAATAGGTTAGTCAGTTTCTTCTTTTATATATATAGACATACCTATCTAATAGTTTAAAACGTCGATATAGGCCAGAAAGCAAATGTCTGTAGTAGGTACTAACGATGTGCATGTAAATGTACTAAAAATATATTAATATGAGATTTATATGTTATACACTTATTAAGTAATTTATACCATAATGACACTTTGTAACTTAAATTTTTTTTTAACGTATTTGTTGTTTTATTGTTATATTTTTTGACTTTTTGCTACAACTTATAGTCAATGCACTAGATAACAATTTAAATGCATTAAGCTTAGTAGAGGTTTATCTTCGCTACTTGATCGGATAATAAAGTTTCTATGTTCGATGTCGCCTGTACACTTCTAGGGCACCTGGTTACTACTTTACTAACCGTAGCTAGATTCCACACCAAGTCTCCGTTTATACTAAGAATACCTTTACAAAGTTAATCGGTTTTAATTTTAAGGTACAGCTGTTTTCATCGTTAATAATTACAAAGTTTTTGCAGCAAGCTTAACACTTGGAACTATATACTAACGTTTATATTATTTCATTAGGATCGGACTAACAGCGTCTTTAAGTTAAAGTAGCTTTTTGATCTGTTGATGTTTAAAATTAACACAGCGAGGCATGACCAACGTGATTTCATCCAGTATAGGTGAGCTCAGTATGTTCCACATATTTTTCAAAGCTAATAACAGATGGCGCTACTTTAATGTTGATAAAAATAGAATTTGTAAACATTCTCTTGGCAATATCTTTACTTAATTCAAGCCCTACAACTACCAGTCCTATCGATCTACTAGATCCAAGTGGTGTTCCATAAGTTGAAACTACAACATGCACTTGAAGCCTCACCATCATCATACAAAATTGATTTGTCATAATCTCCAAAGTTCCGTGAATTACACATTGTATTATTATTATTATTTCATTATTTTATTTTAAATTAAAGAACAAAAAATTAAGTGCTCGCTCGGTTTTTGGTTTCATGACATTCCGATAGGCATTTTTTTTAAATATTTTTTTTGAAGTTGCTCCACACAAGAAATTCCGGCACCTTTGCAAAAATTATTAAAAAATACTGACTTATCAAAATCTCTTGAAACCAAAAACGATGAGCTCTTAAATTCTTGCCCTTTTTTTTGAAATCAAAATGTATAGTAAATTTAAGGAAACTTCGGAGATTAGAACAAAATTCATTATGTATTTAAACAATCTACGGAGTTTACCCTTTTTTTATTATACCAGAAAGTTAGATTTTTCAAACTAATTTTAAATATGTAATGGGACTTTTCATTGAAGGTTGTGGATAAAATACCTTACGAATTGCCTACTATATGCGGTAATAAATACACACACACACACCCACTTACTTGTAATAATAAGGAACGAGATAATAAATTGTCGAGCCTATTCATATTCCTTTCTGTTTACGTCTTGAACATATTAGATCATACGTAGTGCAAACAATACATTCAACTTTAATACTCATTTGTATCGAATAATATTTCAAGACACGTTTCGTTTGTATTACATTACTTTGTGAAATCAAAGCAAACACGATTACTGGTATTAAACTTGAGATAAAATAATTAGGCGTCTTTTAAAACGATTCAAATATGAAGAACAGGGACTGTTACGTGTAAAGTGAAAATAACAACAGTATTTTACAGGTACAACATTCTTAATTTTTATACCTTTACTAACTCGGATGACGTATTTCTGCCCTTTAACAATGATGCACTCCAGCGCCCTCTAAGGGTGGGTTATATCAAGAGATACACTAAAAAAACCAACATGAAAAACACTTAGAAGTTTGTGAACTTTCACGATGACGATTAGGTCAAACGGTGTCGGAGTTCGACCAATCTACCAACATCCACCAATTTTTTAGCTATTACCCTTCCCGCTTGGCTTGTGAAATGAGCTCCTTGCTAAAATTTTCTTAAGGGACCACAATATAGTGTTCTTCAGGAGAAGTGGTTAAATTTTTTAACAGGTCGGCAACGCGCGATTTAGCATGTCTTTAGTACTGCAAGCGTCCATGGGCTACGGTGACCGCTAAACACCATGCTGACCGTAAGATTGTTTCTCACCTGAGTAGTATAAAAAATAAGAAAAATAGAAAACTCAAGTGTTATTATGAGGTGACTTGGTCTGCCTGTTTCTCTTATCGCCCCTCTTACAGCCCACTAGCGCCGCCATAACATATCCTCAATTTTCTCTTCGTAGAAAACGAAGATATTTTTTTAGCATTTCTGCTAAAAACGGCCACTTTTAGCAGAAATGCCAACTACAACTCACAGATATTATTTAGAAATTAGTTTTCTACGAAGAGAAAATTGAGGATATCTAACGGCGGCGCTAGTTAGCTGCTATATGCGCCTTAAGCCATCGTTTTCAGGCACTCATAGAAATAAATAATTTAATAACTACGTCATAATTATGTTTAATAAGTATATGTTTGTTGAAAGTGGAAAGTGCACTTTATAAAATTGTTATTCTTACAGTTTTTGCATCAAACCCCCTTTCCATCTAACCATTTCCCAACTTTATCACGACAAAACGTATATTAAATACACTACTAATGCTTCTACATTAGGCAAATAAAGCGGATTACAGTTAAAAGGGCGTATATGCCAAAAATCACTTTTTTTAACAGGGATTTTTCTTAAACTGCTGAATGTATTTTCTTGAAAAAAAACATAACAAAAGAGAGCATATACTGGAGGTCGTGACACAGTGCAATGATTGCGTATACTTTGAATAATTTTTTTTTTAGGTGCTCTATAAAGTTACTTTAGCAGGCTTTACTTAAAAGCTTATAAAGCATGTAAGCACCAAATTATAGATCGTAGTTTTCGCTATCGCGTAGAACGAAGTCATTCGTCTCCCCACCCCATAGGTGCAGGTGTCCCCCAGGGCTCCGTGCTTTCCCCTTTACTCTACTCCCTATTCACAAACGATATACCTCGTCCCTCGAACGTTAATGTGGCGCTCTTCGCGGACGATACGGCGCTCTACTGTTCTCACCGACACGTCCGTCGTATAAGCCTGGCCCTCCAGTCTGCCGCCAACGCCTTAGGCGATTGGTTTCGGAAGTGGAGAATCGAGGTTAACCCCGAGAAAAGTGCAGCAGTGCACTTCGCCCGGGGCCGAAAATCGGTAAAGGTCACAAGGCAACTCACCCCAGTCCACCTATATGGCCAACCCATTCCGTGGGTTAAAAAGGTCAAATATTTAGGGGTCACTTTAGACTCTCGTCTTAATTTCAGAGCCCACATTAAAAGAGTAAGAGATCGAGCAGCATTCGTTCTCGGTCGTCTTAAGCCAATGTTAAACAAGTACAGTAAAATGTCTCTTAGAAATAAGGTGACGCTTTACAAAACTTGTATTCGGCCCATACTCACATATGCGAGCGTAGCGTTTGGTCACACCAACACTACTTCCTTGCAAGTCATACAAAATCGCTTTATGCGAGGCGCAGTCGGCGCCCCGTACTATATGCGTAACATCGATCTCCATAGTGATTTCGAGCTTCCGACCATAAAAGCCTTCATCAAAGATGCGTCTAAACGCTACTTTGAGTCGGCAGCCCTCCACCCCAATCCCCTAATTAGGCAATCTGCCAACTATGCCCCCATTAGAGGGGCCTTAGGACCGTTTAGATATCCGAGGCACGTCATAATTGACTCTGACGATGATATAACCAGCAGGCTCAAAGCTCAAGCGCCTTCAGCGCCCGCGTCCGCGAACACAGATCATAGAAATATATACAGAATACGTCGCCGCCGGCGGCGACGGAACATTAGACAGTTTAGTTTTAACACACACACACACACTCGAGCGCGCGGGTATACTAGGTTCACTAATATACCCGGGCGCTTCGACTAGTTAGATTTAAATAATAATAGGCGAGTGCTGAAGAGTTTCTTGCCGTTTCTTCTCTTCAGAACGCCTTTGCTATTTTCCGAAACGGCGGTAAAATTTAGTTAGATACAAATTTTAGTTTCTAAGAGCGGTTGCCCAAGCCGAGGTTCGTGTCTAGGACACCCTTGCGCAAACCGCCCCAACTTTTCGCTGAAGAGTGCAAGCAGCACCGCAGCAAAAGTTAGTCCGCGTGTAGTTGTAAAGGCCATCTGCGGCCAACAACAGTAGCCAGTAGTTAGAAAAAAAAGAAAAAAAAAAACCAAATTATAGAAAAACGTAGTTTAGACAACAGTCGAGTTTGTGACATAGAGATATTTTTTTATTAAATGACGCTTTTTCTTACCGGAGGGTAAAAAAAGCCATTTGTACTCGGCCATTTTGTAAAAGCCATTTTGAACGTTACTTTTTCTGCTACCTAAAAGTCCAATACAGTATTAAAAAAAAATAGAAGAAATCGACATGTTTTCCCGGCAAAATTTATGGATTTTATAAGAATGAATGACCACGCGACGCGGCACGGAGCGGCCAGCATCCTTCTCGGCTGGCGACACGTCATATTTTTAACTTTTTATTAGCTTCACCTGTATGTTTGTATGTCGCCTTTTTTAAAATAAAATAATTTTTTTTTTATTCACACTATTATTAATTTATATTCATTGAAATTTTTAACACTATTTTCTTAATTTTAATTCATTAAAATTTATTTTCTATTTTTTAGTTCGGTTTTCTATAAAAAGCGTGTTTTTTAGTTTTTTTAAACTATTATTGATTCTTTTACAGCCGTGCTAAAAATATAACTGGCCACATCGAGTACGAAATGCCGTTTCATACAGTTTTTCGCACTGACCTAGGAGTTATTTTGCACTGGGGTCTAAAAAAGTTTGATTTTCGAAACTGAGTAGGTATGTCTGAAATTTTGGAACTATTTATTGCAGCTACAAAAAAAAAATTTTATAAACTTTCGCGGTTATTATAAATATCTTTATATGTTTCGAGCTTACCGCGATTATATTATTTATGTTCCAGATATTTTGACACAGTTGCAAGCGCCGTCTTTACGGGAAAACTAAGGAAGTAAAAGCAGGGTGGTTAGAAAATACTGACCATTTTCTCACTACCCTCGTCCTTATACGACGACTGCGTCCCAATGCAGTCTTGTTCGGGCAGTTCACTACTATTGTCCACATTTTGTAACTCGTTACACTACTCTAACGGTGTCACTAGGTGGACTCATTTTATCCTGTTAACGTTTTTTGCACGTGTGTAGTTAACAATTTACAACTGTCTTCTCGATTGAAATCTTAGTGTATATCAGCGTTTTCTCGAATATGGCGCAGGCAACTGTGCCGTAATATTGGGAATAAGACCGAAACATATACACAGTGATATTTCAGCTATTTTTCGATATTGAACCAAAAAACTTGAAATTCAAATGATTTGACTAACGAGGAGCTATGTTCGATTAGAATGATTCACCCGGGTCCCAGCGGCCGGGCCTGGCAGGAGGCGTTATCCGGGCAGGGTCGGGGACCGTACGCCCGGACACGGGACACGTCCGGGCGACCTTGATCCTGACACTACTATCGACCTCCTCAGGTTTCCGCTCTTATCAACTGCGCCCATTCCCAGCCTTTTTATAAAAAGCCCAGTATGCATATATCAATAAAGCTGAAAGTTATATGGCTACTTAAGATAGTATCTACATATGTAATATTATTTATTATTAAGTGTTAGAGGTTTTGCCTTTAAATAGGTATTTGTAAGTCTAGACCAGGGGTTTCCTAAGTGGGGGGCGCGCCTCCCAGGGGGGGGGCGCCGAGACCTTTAAAAGGGGGCGTGGGTCACCTGTCTAGTTAAGTATAAAAAACCTGCGACCGCTGAGTAAATGCATTCCAGACTGCTCTATACGAACAATAAATAAAAGTAATTTTTGATTAAAAGGCACAGAAATTATCTGAGATTGATCAGAGCCATCAAATTACGTATGTTTTCCCAAATTATACTGCGTATCAAAAGAAACGCGCTTTATGGAGGTTTTTCAAGATGCTGAATCTAAGAAAAAAATATCAAACATTTATGATGCCTTACTGATGAGTTCAGTCGTTACTTCCCCAATTAATTTCCTGATGACATTTATCGATTGGCGACGGATCCATTCCATGTTAATGTTGATGCCCCCCTGCCAGATGCCCCCCCTGCCAGAAACACTTCAAGAGGAAGCCTTGGACATTTAAAATAGTTCTGCTCCCAAATACGATTTTGAAAAAAGGGGTCAATCATTGTTTTGGGTCAAATATTTCTCAATTTACCCCAAAATAGCAGAAAAAGCACTTCAATTGTATCCCTAAAAATTCAAAAGTTCCTGCGGGAATAACTATAACAGAGTTAAACGAACTATTGCTGCACCTATAGCATACTATAGCAATTCATTAGTATATCTTATCAATTAATTCATTGGAGTTAAATCAGGAGTTCCACGCCGATAACCGAACTTAAGGCAGGATAAGCCGCTGGCAAAAGCTTATAAATTAACTTATAAATTTTACAAATGCGAAAGTTTGGATGTTTGTTACTCGGGATGAAACTTGGCTCACATATAGGTTTAGTCTCGGATTAGGACGTAGGCTACTCTTCATCCCGTAAAATTCAAAAGTTTCCTCAGGAGTAACTAATTGAAAAAACTAAAGCTGCAGCTATAGCTTGTAATCAGTATAAGAAGTTGCCGGAAGAATCTTACGCCAATAACCAAATTTAGGGCGCGCGGACCCGCTGGCAAAGTCTAGTAATAAATAAATAAATATTTAATACTGGACATTACACACAGCGCCACCTGGTCCCAAACTAAGCAAAATATATATCTTTTTATATGTAAATACATATAAAAAGGTATATATTTTCATGACAAACACAAGTAATATTTTTTTGTTTTGTGTGGGAATCGAACCCATGCCCCTCGATTCAGTAGTCGCGTCATTACCTACTGAGCCATGGAGCCGACAGAAACTACCTGTGAACAACATTGAAATTACAAGCCAGATAAAAATAGCTTTTACTATCGCCAAAAGTACATTAGGAACATGTAACAATGTGAACAAATAAACGCAATAATTTAATTTTCCGACACCTGTGTCTACCTGATAAATTACTGGCAGTCTGAAATTAATTTACTTTCATTAGGGATGACTCATCCTTTACTTAAAAATAATTGTTTCAATTCTTGTGAGTGTAATTTTATAGTGGTATTTATAAGCCAACAGTGTGGAGTATTTGCTTTTAACTCTATGGCCACATATGGCTCTATGACCGATTTTAATAGGACTTTTTTTCCCAAACTTAAATGTTACTTTGATTTGATATTTCCTAATATAATAAAAAAGAATAATCAAAGTCGGAATACTATGTAAAAAGTTATGCATGATTATACAAGTACTAAAAACAAATATACGCATCGACTTGATTTTTTCGTCGGTTGAAAAAACTGACAGACTAATATTTTTAATTCTAAACGACATAAATATAGCTTAAAAAAGTTAAAAGTAACAATTTTGTTGCCATTACTGCAGCGTAACATTCAAATGCATCTTTGCCAGCAATGATGCTATGTAAAAATTTATATACATTGATGATGTAGCCATAAATATGGCATTAATGATGTTTTTTTTTTTAAAGACTCAGGGAGTCATAAACGAAGAAAGATGACTTCTATGTATGTAAATTGTATAATCTTAATTCTATAAAGATATATTGTGTATTTGTAAGATAATTGTGCAACCACTTACAACCCTATAAAATCTATATATTTTCTGTGATACTAGGATTTTTATTTAAAAAAGTACTACCACTACAGAACAGTAAATATTGATACTAACTGATAGATAGGTAAATAGCCCAATGTTTGTGGTGGCCGGAAACCGAAGGTGTGCCCTATCTACACCTCGGCCCTGGCTGATAGCCGTGTTTGCACTAAATGCTACTTCATTGGATTAACTTTATCTAAATTTTAACTTAAATTCGCTTACAAATTATTGCCTGATTACTATTTTATATAGAAAAAGTATAACGATATCGACTCATTATTTTCATTATATACTTAGCTTCCGCCGTGACTTTGTCCTCGTATATTAGGGAATCCTCATCTTTTCGAAATATAACAGAACCTGTATCCGTCTAAACAGTGTTAGAATTCTTGGAGTCGGTCCAGCAGTTCCGAAAAAGAACCCGCAAGTAATAAACTCAAACTACATACACACATATATACCTTATTAGATATTAAACTGTTTAATATTATAACTGCTATAGGGACTTATGCAGTCTAAAGTCACATAAAACTTAATATAATTATGAAATCAAATTATAAATATTCATAAGTACCTAAAAAGAAATAATCTTTTTTTGTTTGTGACTCCCTAAAGGTTGTTGACTTAGAATAAACAAAACATAAATTAAGATACTACGAAAAATGAAAATTAGACAAATGTATAGAGTAACTACTGAGTTTCTTGCTGGCTCTTCTCACTGGAAAACAATATCATGAACTGGTGGTAGATAAATAACATTTCACTTGTAAAAGAGCTCTTAAAGGGCTATTTCAATAAAGAAATTTTACGTCTAAATTCATTTTAGGTAGCTTAAAACTCGAAGAATAGGAACATTGACCAACTAAATAAAAAAAAATGGTAAAATTGCACTTTAGGCAATTCGTCAAAAATAGGGGGAATTTTTTTTTTTACAATAAATAGCTATTTTGGGGTCTACAAATTAATAAAATAGGGTGAAAAACATTTTTTTTTCTTTTTATTTTTTTTGTGTATTTTTATTTTATACAAACATTTATTAACACAAACGGTGATGTACAGAAATAACTTAAAGCAAATCTTAAAATATTTTACATACATGTTTTCAAACATCCCAACTACGTGTTCCGCAAACATCTTTAAATAATACAGTGCGTCACATGAAAAAAAGAAAGAAAATGTTTTAAAAAAAAGTAACTTTCAGTAAATTTAAATCTAATAAAATGAACTTAAAGTAGCACAGATACTAGATATAAGATTTAAATACTAGAGATAAGATTTAAATACTAGATATAATAATGTTGAGTAATACATGTAATAAAAAAAGTAGTGGTCTATATTACTTAATTATATCTAATCTATTATTTTTTACATTTTAATGTGTTAACAATTGCTTTTCGATATTGTCCTAAGCTAACATTAAACAAATCTACGTGTGTGAACCGCTCATTATACCTGCTGCACATTGGTGCCTTATCAAGATTTCTTAGTTCTTTGTTAGTAAAAAATTGCAATAAACACTGCCACGAACTTAGAAATCTTGTTAGGGCACGCCACACAGCCAGTCTAGGTTAGATGGTTAAGGCAGGAGCGAAGCGAAGCAAGCTCCTGCCTTAGCCTTTGTGGGTATTTTTTTTATTTCTACCCAGAAATCTTGTTAGGGCACCCCCAAAATAGCTATTTATTGAAAAAAAAAATTTGTTTTCCGCCCCTATTTTATTAATTTGTCGGCCCCAAAATAGCTATTTATTGTAAAAAAAAAATTCCCCCATTTTTGATGAAAGTGCCTAAAGTGCAACTTTACCAAAAAAATACAATAATTTATTTTCTATTTTCCAATGGTTAAAACCTATCCCGCATTCCATAAATAGGGCTCCGTAAAACTGTCAGAAGACGGCCAGGGCGGCGCGGCGGCGGCGGTTCGGCGGCGGCGCGGCCCAGTTGAAAAAATCGACGAGGATAAGATAAAATATATCATACCTTCAATGATACGATAGTAGTCATAATTTATCAATAATTAGGTTACGTTCGATAAACTCGCATTGACTACATCAAACGATAATTCACTTATCACCACAACAAACACTTCAAAGAAAATACTATGACACCCGTTTATTTTTAGTTTTCGACGTTATTGTATTTAAAAAACCACTGGCATATACATATACTGAACTCCTAAATTCGAACCAGCATACTGGCCAGTACGGTGTGACGTCATTATCTAACGTCATACTGCTGACTGCTCCGAAATAGGACGTCACACCGTATTGGCCAGTATGCTGGTTCGAATTTAGGAACACATGCACTATTGCGAGTGTTTTCTAATACATATTTTTTTGATTCTAAAGTTCATACGTAGTGTAACATAGATAATACTCAATAAACATAAAAGTCTTCCTTCTTAGTTTTTAATTCATCAACACTTTGGATATATTATATTCTGTGTATGTATGAGTTGAATAATTGTATAAATAAAATTAATGTCTAGGCTGTCCTATTTGGTTACATTTATAACCATGGTCAGTATAAAAACACTTTAGCAAATAAATCGAGCCACTCCTGTTTTTTACGTTTGTTTTTATTTTTAACCGATTTCAAAGAAGAAGGAGGTTCTTAATTCTTATTTTTATATTTTTTATGTATGTTCGGGCAAAACTCCGTTATATATAGACGGATCTGCAAAATTCTTTTTTTATTTAAAAAAGTATACACTTCCGAGGTGGTCCCATATTAATGTGGTGAATTTACAACATAAACTTTTGATAAAAAAAAAATGGTGTTAATTTGGAACTGGTGAAACGCTTTTGAGGATGATGATTGTTTTTGTCACGAGTATGGATGTTTTTAGTTTACGAGTAAAAAAAAAGCAATTTCTTACTGAAAAGTAAAATATAAAAACTTTTTAACAAAAAAAGAACAACCGGCTTCAAAAAGGTAGACTTAATTACTTATTCCCAAAAATCTGATATGAATTACAGTTTGAAGTTGGTGTCTACTGTCAATGTACCTAACAGTTATAACACACTTCACTTGCATGAAACTAACTAGATTTTTGGAAATAAGTAATTAATTTAAATTTTTTAGAGCATCTTTTTGAAGCCGGTTGTTTTTTTGTTTAAAAGTTTTTTGGTATTGTAAATCGTATCAATATGAAACGTGTATCGTTGGAAAGGTAATTTAATAAACTTTAAAATGATGACAATTTGTTGTTAAGTTTTTATTTTAAATTACTGTTTCAAAGGATTAAATAAAATTTATCTTTTCTATTCTTATTGTCTTCTCCGTGCCATATTTTGTTTCCGTAGCCGTTCAAAAATATATGTATAAAAATTAGTAATAAGATAAATAAATATCTATCCTATTTACTGCTTGGTAGTCATCTTGTCCTGGTGAGGTTCCATCATGTGAACACAAAGCCTGTGGGACTTGCCTAATACGAATAGGTATTAAGATACTATTGTCGGGCGTGCTTTGGTGGTGGGTGCAAATTGAAGATACACTGGCTGATTTTTATATTTGGAGCACGTCATCTACGAATAGACCAGCGGGTCGATTCCGTGAAAAGATTGCTAACTTTTTTTGAAAGAAATAAGATATACACTGCGGTTTCGCAACAATCGATGAATTTCATACGTAATTTCAAATGCGCAATGTATATCTTATTTCTATGGATTTCAAACGAGAATTGTTAACAATCATTTTACGGAATCGAGCCGCAGGGGAAAGTTAACGGTAAGTTTACATACATGTGCGTTAGATATAAAACTCTTTTACAATTCCAAAACGCAATGTAGCAGCACCATAGGAAAAGCATCCAATAAAAAATGTAACTAATAATTGAAACCTTATCTTCGAACCATAGTGTACTTAATTGATTTTTCATTGTCAAATAGAAGGTTAAGATGAGTGTGCTCATTTTGCAGCGAGCAATGGTTGCCTTGAAATTCAACGAATCATGCTCATATTTTGAAGTTCCGACAGTGAAATATTTATCAAAGGATTTTACAGTAATTAACGGTCAATGCAAAAATATATACAAAAGTAGTAAATACTAAAACAAGGCGTATGCTTGATTTACGCACTATTCGCTAACCATAATTCAGTCGAATTAGTTAGTTTCTAAGGTTATTTTATTAAATGTAAGGTCATTAGTTAAATAATTTCGTGCATAAATAGTGTGCGAAAAATGTTGTGAAGTGATTTGTGTGGTGCCTAGCTAATATTTACATTAATAACTAAAATTCAAATTTTTTTTTATAAAATTAATAAAAAACCGGTACATAAAATATCACTGTAGACCTTGCACGATACTAACAAATGCGAGCTAAAATATTTAAATACCCGCTACATCAAACTAAAATACTAGAATATTCATTATATTTCTATTATGGGCTTACATTTCAAATTCTAAATTTATAAATTGTTATAGCTCAACATTATATTATAACACTCATACTTATTTATTCACAATAAAGTAATTTATATGACAAATACTTACAATCGGTGAATGTCACAGATTTTAATTATGTTGATAATATAACTAATTATCTAATTTATGTTACATTTAAAATAGTTTTTTTAGATAAATTATTTTGTGTCATAATAGCCATTTTTACATAGCCAGTTTTTAGCCTAAAAACCGGCCAAGTGCGAGTCAGACTCGCACACCGAGGGTTCCGTACAAAAAATATGTGATGTAACTAAAACTTTAAAGTTTTCGAATGTTTTACTTTATATTTGCTATTAAACATTGCTTCATACCAATTTCAAGATTATAAATCGATTGGAAGTACCCTTTAGGTTTTGATTCCCTTGCAAGTATCTGCGAGTTTGAAAACATGCGGCTTAAATTGCTGTTTCTTTTGATTGAGTTAACATAGAAGTTTGATTTTGTTACAGCTTAAAGGTATTTTAGACCTGAGTATTTGATATGAATTTTAATTTAATAATTCTATGCGTTCATGAGGAAAGGGGTAGTATCTGTAAAATTATTAAAAATATTTTTATTATATGATGTAACTAAAAATTTATAGTTTTCGCAATTTTTCCTTTATCTGTGCTATAAGACGTTGCTTTGTACCAAATTTCAAAATTATGAGTTCACGGAAAGTACTCTGTAGGTTTTGATTCCCTTGCGAGTTTCGAAAATTTGCGGAAATTTGCGGCATAAACGGCAACAGCCTCTTTCTTATGATTGCATTGGCTTAGAAGGTTGATTTTTTTACAGCTTCAAGGGACTGTAGACCTGAGTATTTGATATAAATTTTAGATTGATACCTCCACGTGTTCCTGAGAAAAAGGGTCTTGACAGACGGACAACAAAGTAATCCTATAAGGATTCCGTTTTTCCTTTCGAGGTACGGAACCGTAAAAAGCAGATCGTGTCATAATATATTTCATGTCCTATTTTATTAATTAATACATATTTAATTATTATTTTTATAGTATATTTTGGGTCTCATTAGGTCTTACTTGTTTTGTGCAATTCTATGCAATCCACATTTTGTTGTTTTTAGATTTTGCTTCTTATACTCATACCTACTGTGTGCATTCTGTAAATTAGTCGAAAATTTCGACATACTTTGGACAATACCCCGTCGATCTAGCCGTTTACTCCCGCCAAAACTGCATTCTCGCGTGCAAAGCAATGTTCGTAGACGTGTCCATTTAACCTGTAAATACTTATTTATTAAAATTACTATAAGAATAAATAATTACCACCTATTAGTATTTGTTTTGGACCAAGCCGTTAAACTATTTAGTGTTATGTAAATGTCATGGTTCTTAGTTAATAAGGTTATCATTTTAATTATAAATTCCACTCTTATGTTTTATAATGCAAATATTTAGATTAAATAGTAACTGTCTACTGTTTTTAGGGGTCTGTAGCAAAATGGCAATACCAGAACACCTATAATTTCGTTATGTTCACCCGTATATCCGTCTGTCCGATTCTGATGAAAGAATTCCAAGGAAGAAACTCATTATTAAGCGATTGGTAACGGTTAGCTTATAACTCGCGGCTTCATACTATACGAAACATCCCCTCAAAAGCGCAAGAGATGAGACAAACATTTGACCAACTTCTTCGTCACCAACCATATTTACTGAGCCGCAAACCAATAGACTACAACTTTTTTAGCATTATACAACAATTTGCAAGGTAAAGAAAATCTGTAATTCGAAAGAAGCAGTAAAGAAGTTTGCTTTTTATAGACATTTTTTAAAAACGAACTTAAAAAAAAATCTGTCCGGGTAGAGCAAACTTCCATGGCACGCGCACAAACAAACTTTAGTCATAAAGTAGTCATATATTTTTAATAAATTTTATCATATTCTTTAGAGGAATTCATCATAAGCTCAGTTCATCCATCCTTATCATTTCCCATGAAATGAAGTACTTCGTATCAGACGGTACGGCTACCCTAGGCCTAGACCACAAGGCAGGTAAGTACTGCGAAGTTTTTTTTTTGGGCAGAGGTGGGTTAGTAATAGTAAAAAGCCTTTAGCTCGAAGCTTTCTGAATTCTTCCTGCCTGTTTGTTGCAGTCTTAATATCATGGATCTAAGGTATTGGGCTGTTTCTGCACAATCAGCTGATTCTTTAGGTCGTCCTAATCCAAGATATTTGCAGAAAGCGAGAAAGACACCCTACCAATGCGGTTATAATGTTTCAAATTACGAATTTAGAATATGCACTAGAAATCCATCTAAAACTGGGCTGGTCTATTTATAACATTAGAAGAAAATAGCATTAGAAAATTGAAAAAACTTATCTATAAGTTATAAAGGCAATACTGCTCTTAATATGAAAAGTAATTGGCAAGGTTCATGTTAAATAAAAACTAATTAGGCGAGGTGCCTGCAACATCATCGGTGATCATCCTTAACAAGTACTAAATCGTAAATTATGCGCACAACGACAAATTCTTGGAGGTCGATGACGTCAGCCAATGTAAAATGTCATCGTATGTATTGTTGATAAACGGTCCAGTTTATTTAAAGAAGCGGAAAAATATTTAATATAGTATTTTACGAATAACAACTGATCGATAAAGGCGTAATGACATAGGCGTTTTTATAAATTATAAAAAATAATTTAAAAGCAAACAAGGGCATGCACAGGATACCAATCATGTTCCAGTCTAGAAAACCCTGTATCATAGTATATGTAATAAAATTTATTAGTAAATAAAGAGATTTCCCGAACATGAACCAAAAAAAAAACAGCAAGTAGTCATATAAGTGAATCTGATAAAACATCAAGTTTTCTTTGATTTATTTATTGATTTATAAATACAAAACACAGTAACTTTCCAATGTATTACATGTTTCGGAAGACCTAATTAACATATTTATCCCTCTAAAACCGATTTCGGCATGCCAGAGTGAATTGTTTATTTTTTTCCTCAGCATCTCTATGGGAATTGTACATTAAAAATAATTAAGATAGTAATTTGAAAGTTTCCAATTTAAATATAGGTACATGATTAGCAATTCTAATTTAAAATTTTAACTACCATTGGTTAGATGGAGATGTGTTATAAGGGAACCCCAAGAGCTTTGCCTTGTTAACTTACTTCGTTATCTTCAGCGTTGTAGATCCCACAATATCAAACCAACCAAATGTTAACAATAAAATAAACTATCTATCAGGACCGGTCGGGAATAAAGGAAATACGTAGAGTATTACTACTATTTATTCATTAGGCTCTAATCGAACTAGGGGTATGTTCGTTTTGAAATAAGTAATCATTATTTTTATTTCGTAACCTGTCCGTTCGTTTACATTGGTCTCAAAATTTTAGTATCATCTTTAACAAAATGTCATTCGGTCGTTTACGATATCTTTGTGACTTGTTTTTTTTTACTTTTGCCACCGAAAAATCAAACTCTTTGTGGAGGTTTGGTTTTGTTGTAAATCTGTCAAACTTATGTTATGCATACAAACCAAATCTTTAACAAAACTAGTCCTAAAAATAATCCGAAAATATGCAGCAATATTATATTATATTTTTTTCTCTAATGCGCGACAAAAAAGTTGTCCAATGTACTAAAATATTATTTTTATATCAAATATACTAATTGCACATCAAATTAACCAGAGCGTTTAAACGTAACAATCACACATATAACAAAATAATTATTTTTGTTAAAGAAGTTCATTAAAACGACATGATTGCGTCGATGATGAAAATTATTGATGCGATCCGATGGTCGTAGGATGTATGTTATATGAAATTATCACAACTCCCTGGTTGATTCTGCCAGTAGTTGTATGCTTGTCTCAGTGCAAGTATTAAGGCGATACCACGAATGACACAATATATTAGTTTTGGTTCCTTAGAATTTTCTCAGTTATAGCGAAAAATAAGATTATGATGACAAAATAAAATTATGTTTCACTTAAATAAATAGAAAATAGAAGCTATGTTTTATCAGAAATTAATTACAAATTTTATTGTGCGTTATAGTTATTATGTAATATACGTTTATAAAAAATGTTGTTGCTAAAATAAAATTATTTCGAGGTTACTATTTTGCTAAATTTTTTGATTCTCAAATAATTACTGGCCAAATAAAATTACCTTAAAACTAGACAAATATATTTATGTGCGAAGTATTTATTCATTGAACCTGTGGGAAGCAACATCAGTGAAAGACATAATTAAACTACAAAAAAACTCCTGCAGCGTAGTTGGTAGTGTTGTGCCAGCTGCTATGCAGAGGGTTTGGGTTCGATTCCCGCACTGGACAAACAATTATGTCATAATATAAACAAAATTTGTGTTTGTCTTAAGTCGGGTTGTATTTATGTATGAATCATACCGTATGATATATATGTATTTTCAAAAAAAAAAGTAATTTTTATGTATTTGTATTCGTTGTCTGGTACCCATAACACAAGCTTACTTTGGCGGCGGTGTGTGTAATGTCTAAAAAAAATTATTTATGATGACTAGCTGACCCGGCGAACTTCGTTCCGCCTAAGAGTCGATTCTTTAATTTTTTAGTTTTTTTTTATTATGATACCTACCTTATTTTATTTTATTTTTACTTCTTCCAAATTAAGTTATATTTTTATTGACAAAAGCTATACCCGCGACTTTGTCCGCGTGGAATTTAATAAAAAAGTTAATTCGTTTACCTATTTTGTGTTTGCATTTTTATTTTAACTATCATTTATTTTCCATTTTATTTTCGTTCTGAGCCCGCGCGACAGGCAGCATTTGTGATATTGATTCGTTGGTGGGAGGCGCCCGACGTGACAGCCCAGTGGCATGCGCGTGAGTTGCGCGCGGTACTGGACAGTACTTGAACATTGCAACATTACTTTATTTTTCTAAAATAAAAGATTTTTCTAAAATAAACGTAGCCTAAGTTACTCCTTATTACATCAGCTACCTGCCAATAAAAGTCCCGTCAAAATTGGTCCAGCCATTTCAGAGATTAGCCGGAACAAACAGAGAGACAGACAGACAGACAAAAATTGTAAAAAATGTTATTTTGGTGTATGTACCGTATATATATTCATATTCATGTAGTAAAAAACGGTTATTTCAATATTACAAACAGACACTTCAATTTTGTTTATATGTATAGATGTATAGATTAATTTATTTTAAAAATCAACAGTTGTTACAACAATAATTAGTACTTGCACAATTAGTTTACTTAATCTTGGTTTGTCTAGATTGTACAACTAGGTATAGGTCAATATAGCATACCTTCACTGAAAAAAAACTATTAACTGCCCAAAGAGCATTTATTTATTTACGCGGACATTGTTTAAAATGAAACACCCTATGTAACCGTTTTCTAGGGTTCCGGAGCCAAATGGCAAAAGCGAAACCCTTATAGTTTTGTCATGTGCGCGTTCACCGCTAAGAAAACTCCATTCACTGTGGTCCCACAATTCCAGAACACTCCCCTCTCCATCTCCAAGAGCATTGGGATCCTTGGTGTCGACATCTCCAGCGATGTTCAGTTCCGAGATCATTTACAAGATAAGGTAAAGCTGGCGTCCCAAAAACTTGGTGTACTCAACAGAGCGAAGCAGTACTTCACGTCGGGGCAAAGGTTGTTACTTTACAAGTCGCAAGTTCGGCCCCATATGGAGTACTGCTGCCATCTCTGGGCAGGTGCACCCGGATACCAGCTTGGCCCTTTTGACTCGGTTCAACGACGGGCTGTGAGAATTGTCGACGATTCCAAACTCACTTGCCGTATCGAGCCCTTAAGTCTGAGGAGAGACTTTGCCTCACTGTGTGTGTTCTACCGCTTGTACAATGGGTTGTGTTCTGAGGAATTGTTCGAAATGATGCCCACGGCTACTTTCTACCATCGCACCGCTCGCCATCGGCAGGGAATTCATTCTCACACTTTAGAACCTAAATGGTCGCGTACAGTGCGGTTTCAGAGAAACTTCTTCCCGCGAACGCTTAAGTTGTGGAATGAGCTCCCTGCCAAGGTTTTCTGCAAGGACTACAGTATGGAATTCTTCAAGAAAGAAGTTATTAGATTTCTGAAGGGTCGGCAACGCGCAAGTGATACCCCTGGTGTTGCAAGCGTCCATAGGCTACGGTGACCGCTTACCATCAGGCGGGCCGTAAGCTTGTTTGCCACCTTAGTGGTATTAAAAAAAAAAAAAAAAAAAAATGTCCGTCCGTCCGTCCGTCTATTTACGTCACAGCCTCATAATTCCGCTGTCTTTACATATCGATTCTAAGAATTTTTACATAAATGTGTCTTTTGTGAACAGAGATACAGATTGATGAAAGCTAAAAAAATATACAATGTAAACCGTACTTAATAATAATAATAATAATAAAATTCTTTATTGCACTAATTTGTACATAGGCGAACTTAATGCCTTCAGGCATTTTCTACCAGTAAACCATTGGAAATGTAGATATAAATAAGGGGTTGTGCTGTGTTTGTTGTAATAGATCGTAGTAGCTTCATTAATGATAATAGATTAAGTGATAAAACATAGTATATAAAAAATAATATCATAAAGTATAATATGTAAATAAGAAGGTGGATAAATTATTTATAATTTTATACATAAACATACATATATGTATATATAATGCATATATATTTAGGCATAGGTCACTAGAAAACACTAATACCTGACCTATGTATTTTGGATGTCGATATAGTTCCGATGCAGTAAAGCTTTAAAGCTCTCTAGTGACTTTGCGTTACGAATATTTACTGGTAAATTATTCCACAAACGAACTGTTGTGACCGTGAACGAATCCGAATAAAATGTCGTACTATGCGCAGGGGTGCGGAGGAGATTGGAACGGCAAAACCGTATCTGTCGCTCTTGGGAACCCAAGAACTCAAATCGTTCTATTAAATAAGGAGGGGATAAAGGATTATTAAGAATGCCATAAATAAATGTCAGAAGACGAGTATTTTGGCGAAAACGGATATTGAGCCAATTTAAGATACTTAGACATAGTTTCAGAAGTTTTTTTGGCTTTACAAATTTAGATGTTACATCGAGCTCACTATAGCTTACCAAACCAATATAACCTACCTGGCTTTAAAATCTGTAAGAAATAGCACCCCTTGGAACCCTAGTTTTTTTTAATTATTTAATAAAGTCGCATTCTCACATCTAGGCCGGGGTTACTTTAATACAGCATTATTTTAAATAAAAGTCAAAGTTAAAAATAGGATGTGTTTCTTTGACACCTTTAATGTATTTTTTTATATATTTTCAAGTTTTTATAATTATTCAAAAGGCAAATATAATAAAAGTCTATAAGGGAAATCAGATAATTTTTTTACCAATTTCTTACTCATTAATAAGACGTTGGTTGTAACAAATCAACTAACGCATTATATTATCTTCAAAGGAAGAGCTATGTTTCTGTAGATTTCCATTTGAATTTGCTAGCCAGCTAAGGAGTGGTTTGATCCTATGATTCCTTCTGGCTGGGCCGAGTCTGCTGCGTGTTCCAAAATCAATTCATCTATTCTCAACTTTAAAGAATCCAGTTGTCAGTTTGCATCGTATATTATTAAGTCCATTTATTTTAAAAGCAAAGAATGCTTTCTAACGTAGCATCTAATTTGGGTTGGGTCAATAAATTAACTGTTAAGAATACAAGGACAGTCAAAGAATTTGAAACGAAAAACATGCGAAGTTTATTTAACAATAAATACAAAAAACCCAATAAGAAAACAAACAAAAAATAATGGGCGCTGAAAATGAAACGAACACTAATATATAAATAATATCTATTCCAAATTAGCTAACGACATGATAACATAAGTGGCGTTGTTGAAAATCGTTATACGCGTTGAATGCGCTATATGCTCTCTATGCGCACATTCGATCGTTTTGTTAACCATAAATGAACGCGCCCTATGTTGAATATGGCGTCACTTTCGGTCCGTTCCGGAATCAACGCATGGCTGCACGTGTTTGAGAGGCAGAGCCGGGAATGCGCTGTCAAAATAGTAAACGGTCATATTGTTTGTTTACATTTGGTAAACAGAACGATCTCAATGCCTATGCAATATCATATCTCTTAATGCCGTCAACAGAATGCAGCTACAGACTAGACTTCAGTAAAATAAGTGAGTTTGTGGTATCGATTCAATAAGGATTGTAAAATACATATAGCTAGAGTTCTGCGACAGCTGTCAACATAACATACCACAGCAATTAACAATTCATATTGCCCTTTTAAATACAATATTTTTAACAAAATCAAAGTATTGACAAAACCCATTTCCACAGCGTATATCAGATACAAAATTTGTCAATCATTGTCGTCTATAGATCTTAGAGATGGGAAGAACGTACGAATAAAAAAGAATGATTTTTGATTTAAGACCTATCATTACCGTATGAGTAATAGTTGAGGTCTTACAATAGTTCTAAGGCAACCGCATTAAATTATTTGAAAATAAAATACTTATTTTTTACTTAAAATTAACGAAAAACTGATGCACCGACCCCACAATTTATTATCCATGTACTTACCGGAATAAGAAGACCGTGATAATGATAGTGATGACGAAGTTGAATAAAATAAATATCAGCTTTTTTCAAAACATAGTCTTTAGGTTTCCGTACCTCGACAAAAAAAAAAGGAAACCTTATAGGATCACTTTTTGTCCTTCTGTCTGTCAAGACCCTGTTTCTCAGGAACGCGTCGAGGTATCAAGGTTAAAAAAAATATCAAATACTAAGGTCTACGGTCCCCTTGAAGCTGTAAAAATATCAAGCTTCTGAGCAATAAAAAAAATTGGCCATTTTTGTCGCATATTTCGGCATTCACAAATAAATCAAACCCCATTGTGATACGTTGCGTTGTCTTTTCTTGTCTTGTATCACAAATACAGGTAAAAAAACAACAGATTTTTTTTAATTTGTTATTCCACCTTTTACTCAAATACGCGTACTATATTAATATCAAATATTGAAGTCAACGGTCGCTTAAAATTGTCACTGGTCTCCAATACGCCTTATTTATTTACATGATAAGACAAGTAAGAAAAAATAAGGTTTATGTTTAAATGTATTTTTACTTGTAAAATAAAATGATCTCTTTTTCCCTGTTTCTCCTTTCCGCTCTCAATTCACTCATTCAGAAACCTTCCTGGTGGCCGTTGGCACATAAACTCACCAAAGATTCAATAAAATGGGACAAATACAAACAAACAATGCCACACGGATGTTTATATACCTACATGTAGATAACAAAACGTGTATCCAATATTTAAATTTATAAAGTAACTATTTATTCGATTGATTATTTCTGCAAAATCGATAACTAATACTTTATAGTTAAGACAATCCGAGGAACATTTTTTTTTGTGCACGCAGCAATAAAGTATGGCATTGTTACGCATATATTTAATCGTCTGAAAATACAAAACCTGATAGACGTGATTCGTATGACAGCTGTCGCAATGCTATATTTTTAGAACTATACTGGTGTTTAGGCAGTGAATGAACGTAAGAACATTATATGATTTAGTTTATAGAATAACCTTATAAGTGCTTTGATAACTTCTCTGTACTAAGGTCAGTGATATCAGATAGGAGACAATGTTGCTAAGGGAAGGAAATAGGTTAATTAAAATTAAGCGTGATTTGCGCAATACCAGAAACTGGTTAGTCTTTTCTAGGTATATTTTAAAATATTAGAGGTGTTTAAAAAAAGGTATTTATGACCACCACAACCGAATATTTTAGTGATTTCAGTTGATTTTACTTGTTGAATTAATTTCCTTTTTCCAAACTTATATCACCAAGAATTCTATTACTAAGTACACGATGAGTTCGTTCAGATAAAACTAAGAGTAATAGCTCTTCTTATAGTATATTAAATTAAAAAACTATAAGTACAGCCAATCTGAGGACGAAATTTATATGAATGAGACCAAAAATACTAATTAAATATATTACCCAAATCAAAGCCCATAGGTTTAAGGTGTCGATTTACCAATCGGTTTTGCCTTTACCTAGATAGTGGACAGTGGTAACTCTGACGTTAATTAGATTTAACAGATCCAAAAGTTTTAAACAGAATATAAATTCTTTGAAGAAGTTCGTGAGGGATATTCTTTGAAGATTTTTATTTAAAATATATTGTTGATTTTAGCTTGTCCACTTCACATGAAAAAACGATGTTGAATAATTTAGAAAGCAGGCCTAGACGTTAATTAATTGGGTATATTATTCGACATTTGTGGTTGACTTTTATTTTATTTATGAGGTACTTGAACCTATATTCTCCTCATTACGAAACTATTAGCGTTGTCGACATTCTATTTCCAGAATCGAGCAACTTTACGGATCGTTGCACAATTTGTAACAGACATCACAATGGAAACATCTTATTTTAGACACAACATGGTGATAATATTTTCCTATATTTTGTTTAAGCACAAGATAGACTGCGTCTTCTAGAACACGGTTAGCTTCCACGTTCCATTGTACAAAAGCAATGGATGATCTTTCGTAATTTTGCACGTCATGTGGCGAGGAAGTCGGAGACACTATGGCCTAGTTGGCAGCTTGCTCCCTCCCACGCTAGTCTCGCGGAAACCAACGGAATATGAAAACTGAAATCGGAAGGGAATCTGTTCAAATATGGCACTGCAACTGAAAACTTTATACTTAAATTCAACTGGTAAACTTCAAAAGGCGATCAACGTTTATTCAATTGTATAATAGCATCACTTGAGCTTTTACAAGCTCTTACTCAACTGGCAGCACGACATCCGACTGAATGTATCCGGTGACTAGTGTTACGATTACTACGGCTGGTATAAAAATAACGTCAGCAGTAATGTTTTGACATTCATTATATAAGTAGTAAATGCTAAGAGATTTAAATCTAGCCATCGCATAATTAATTAATTACAGACCATATTACTCTTTTGTTGATGTTGACACAAAAAAGGGTGATCACTAAAACTATAAGATCTATGCTTTATGGTTGCGACTTTATGAATAAGTTTGTAAAATAAATACACCAATCATTGTAATTAGCCATTACTCCAGATGGATGTGTTTTATGCAGACGGACGAGGTTGTTTTAAATAAAAAAAAGTTGTGGAAATGATTGCGATTTTTTTTAAATATTTTTTTGAAGTAAGTTGAAATAGCTATACAGTTACCAATCAAACACCTTTTACGTGTGTTAAATCACCAATCTAAATTATTTTATAGCTTTGGTCTTATTAAAGTATAATATTATAATACTAATAGTTTAAGTTTTTCATGTTTATACTATCGTAGAAACAAGCAATTTTCGATATTCAACCGCATTTCTGACCAATAGTCATAAAGTTATTTGGGCTACATGGCACATGGCCTATTCAGCTAATTTAAGATACTAGGTATTTTGTTATTTTACGATATATAATATCATATGAAAATCATAATCATAAAATCCTAAATCATATGACATAGAGAGTCTCCAAACATGCATAGGTTTGAGTTTGTTAGTTTTACTAAACCAACAATAATAAACCTCTATACACATCTAAAAGAAGAAACTGATTGACTCATTCAATTACATCAGGACACAGCCCAAACCCCTGAACATATAAACTTAAAATTAGGCAAGTTAGTTTCTTAAATGATAAAGCTCCATTAAGAAAGGATTTTGTGAAATTCTCACCCTAAAGAAGTAAAATGGGGGTTTAAAGTTTGTATGGAATTCCATCATTTTTGTAAACTAAATGCATAAAAATTAAGACGCCAGTTTCGCCGTTTTTAGAAAATCATTCCCTAGAAGGCAAAATAGGAGGTGGAAAATTGTATGAGAGTTCTGATATTTTTCCAAGAAGAACCATTAATGATTTAATTTTTTATTTTTTTTTTGCTAAAGTCGGACGAAGTCGCTGTCACTTATTTGTAAACTGAGCGCCTATAGAGTGATATTGATATAAGTAATGTATGTGCTCCAAGCATAAATTCTGTATCCATGATTGTAGCCATAACGACTCGTACAAAAAAGTTCATAGATAGGTATACATTTTAAATATCAATTCATTTCTTGCCACCAGTAGGTACGTACGGTACGGCAGATATTGGAAATTGCTTAATTAACAATATTAAACGGAAATGATTTTGATTAAATTTGAATGATTTAATAAATAATCAGTATGATACAAATATGGCCAGAGGGGTGCATAATGATAAGAAGTTCCTTGCGTGTAAAAGTTACATAGGAATATTCAATAGACTACTGATAATTAACCTCTTTCTTTAGCCGGCAGAAAATTCAAATCGATAGGTTTACCATTGAGGCATATAAGATCAAGCCTGGCAATCGCCACTTTTTAAGGTTCCGTAGCCAAATGGCAAAAAACGGAACCCTTATAGATTAGTCATGTCTTTTTTCCGAAACTATGAGAACTATACTGTTGAAACTTGGTAAGTAGATGTATTCTGTGAACCGCATTAAGATTTTCACACAAAAATAGAAAAAAAAAATTTTGAGGTTTCACATACTTAGAACAGAAACTCTTAAATTTTTTTTTTCATTTAACCCATACGTGTGGGGTATCTATGGATTGGTCTTCAAAAATGATATTGAGGTTTCTAATATAATTTTTTTTTCTAAACCAAAAAGCGAGAGACACTTCCGAAGTGGTAAATGTGTGTCCCTGTAACTTCTAAAATAAGAGAATGATAAAACTAAAAAAATATATGATGTACATTACTAAGCAAACTTCAACCGAAAATTGGTTTGAACGAGATCTAGCAAGTAGTTTTTTTTAAAACTTCATAAATCGTAAACCGCAATTTACCTTTCATATTTTGTTTGTGTTTCTAGATTACATAAATGGCGGTAGGTAGGTTTTTTATTGTTGGTAAACACAGTGTAGGATACTGCTGTGTTTGGTTTGGATTCGTGATTTTGATCAGTTATTTCGAACTTTAACAGAAAATAAAATTGTTTGAATGTAATTGTAGTTAAACAGTATGAAATACTGAACTCATAGACAAATTTCATGAGTATGCGGAGATTGCCAGGTTTGATTTACGAAGGTTTATGTTTGTGACAAAATTTACTAAAATGATAGATATATTAATCAGGACATTGATACTTTTGTATGTACAATAGATATTTTTTTTTTTTTTTTATACCACTAAGGTGGCAAACAAGCACACGGTCCGTCTGATGGAAAGCGGTCACCGTGGCCTATGGACGCTTGCAACACCAGAAGTTGCCGACCCTTCAAAAATTCAATAACTTCTTTCTTGAAGAACCCCATAATGTAGTCCTTAGAGAAAACCTTGGCATAATAGGGATCTTTGTATTTTTTAATGTAACCACGTTACATTAGGGAATATACCGTGTTTTGAGACTTCTTGTTTATAAGATTGTGAAATCAAAAACCGTCTGGTAACGTGTCATCTCCTCGTTATTAAAAAAATGTACGGAATCCTGACTAACTATGTACATACTACTATGAACACTGTATATCTTTAAGGTTTTAATTTCCAAAAGGGAGTAACCAGTGTTTAGCCTCAGCCTCTTTTCAATCAAACTAATGTAATAAAAAAAATTAACATGAACGTTATTTGACATTTACATATAAAAAGTAGGAATAAAATAAATTATTAGACGAAGATTGCCTAATTAAATAACCGGTGCATCTTATTTGCTGTACTAGTATGTGTGACAAAGCTTATTGCAGCCAACGTTTTTGCTTTCACATAAAAAGCCACGTTTTTTGTTTTTATCGGTGTCAATTCGTGACCTTAGTAAATCGATAGAGTAAGTCGTTAACTGCAATAATGCGGTTTATTCCATAGAGGTCTGTAAAGCGCAATGCACTGCATGCATTCCTGCAGGCAGCCGGTTGTTGACTCCGCGCTCACCGCCGGCCGGCGGCGGAAGGGCGGGATGCACGCGGCATACGCGCCTGCAGACGACCGCCAGACGAACGCTAGCGCCATTTTAAAACGGCCTTCCTTCCTTTCTAGGGTCGTCATTGAAGACGGTCAATGAATACGTCCTAGTACCTAAAGGAACACCCTGGCCACCTCATATAAAAATATGTGATACGCGCCTACTATAACACTACAAAAATTCATGATTTGCATTTACGCGCACATGTGGGTGTTTTCTATGAAAGCAGTCACATGATCGACACAAAGGGGTAGCAGGGTAGCAAGCGAACCTTTAGAGAGCTACTGCAGAGAGCGACCTTACTGCATGGAGTGTTATCACTTATACCGTGGCCTGGGTATAATACTTTATGAATATATGAATAAAAAAAAAATTAATAGTATTATAGGTAACTTAGAAGACTGTTGCGTTTTTAATACTAGTTTAGTAGTGCAAGCGGCGACCGCAATAAAAGCTGACAGTTTCCGAAATGCAAATTTTAGATAAACTAGGGACACAATAAGGAGAGGTGTATTATCGCGGAATACAAAAAAATGATAAACACGCGTCAGACTGATCGTCAGACGAAAACTATAATGCTACGCCATAAAAATTCGCAAGACGGAAACCATAATGCCGCACCTATGATAATTTTGAAGTGAATACGTCTTTAATAATGGCAACCCTAATATTACATTTTGACTAGATCCCTATTTCAAAAACTAAAACCCACCCTTGTGTTTCAAGTTCTGTTTGGGCAACAATACAGCGTTTACGGGTCATGTATATGCTAAAAATCTTTCAAAATATTTCATTATATTGTACAGAGATTTTTGGTGATATTTTTTAAATTAAATTTTTGGCGCGCTAATAAATCTGGCCCTTGGATAAAGCTGTTATGTTACACTTACCCTTCTTAAGAAAAAAATTATGTCGTTAATTATCCATTTTTATCGAAAAATAAAGTCATATTGAAAACCTTGACTTTTCTCTTACTCGTGATGCAAAATGATAGTAATAAACGAAGGCTCCGTTACAACTGTATGTATTTATAACTCTAATAACTCATATTAGTGTCTACCGGTAGGGACAAGAATTGACCCTATTCTCTTGTGGTGTAGTGTCAGCGAGTGTCATTTTATGTAGTTAGTCATCAAGGTCACCCTAGTCACCGGGAGGCCGTGAGACCTGTCTGCCTGGGAATCGGAAAAACCATTGTTTACAAACGACCTTACTATTACGCAATGTCATAGTTTAAGGATTCTATGAGAAAATTGCTTTCCGTTTTGACGCAATGAGACAAAAAGCTTAAAGGTGTTAGTTTCTCTAAGGACATAAAGGAGTACAAAATAATCAAGGAATAGGACATAGTCTACTCTTTATTCCGGAAAAAATAAAAGTTCCGGTGGAATAAACTAATTGAATTAACAGCAGATATAGCTTCTTTTTAAACTTCTTTAGTATGATCAAGGAGTTGTCGTAAGATTCCTGTGCCGATAACCTAATTTAGGAGGGTGGAGCCGCTGGCAAAATCTAGTAATTAATAACATGTCAAATACAGTGCGGATGAGGACGGTCTATATTTTATTTTATTTCAATTGAATTATTATTACTATTTTATCTTAATTTAACTTGACAATATTATTTTAGACATTAATTTATTTATTTATTATTATTAAAAAATTTATACCTAATCTACTGCATTTATACCTTATGTTATTAATACGAGTCCTGTTACTTGAAATAAAGAAATTTTGATTTTTTGATTTGAATAATCTACCAAAAATTTCATACTATCGATTAACTTTTACAACTTTATCGAAATAAATCTAGAAAGTATATATGCCTAAAGTTTTTATTTTTGCTAATTTATAAAGATCATGGATTAAAAGACATAATAACAAATCAGCGGATAAATTACAATGGTGAGGAATGTCCAAAACATCCCGATTTCTAAGTATAATATTTTTTGTGTAATGCCGAATTTTCAGTATTGAGCTTGATATTTGTAATTGTAATACCGGTATTAAAATCTCGGAAATATCATCCGAGATTACGAGATCTCGAGACTAATGCCCTTAACTCTTAATTTGTTATCAATATACTATTTTAATGACTTATTGATTCGTTTTAACAAATTATACTAACACAAAGTATTTAAATAATATCAGAAAGAAAAAATATACATTTAAACTATTAGACTAATAATATAATGCATTTCGGCTTTAGGAATATTTCTGGCCAGTTCCATCCATTTATGATATGACATAGCTGTTACTGTCATCTTAACTACCTACCTCATTTGGTAAAACCCAAGTATTTATCAACATACGTTCGATAACAGTTCTCGGAAATTAAATAACGACATAATTTGAGACGTGTTCTTGAGCGGACAGTGAACAGCAAGCGCGGTGGGGGTCGCCCACTAGCCACGTGCCGTACACCGATGACCTATAGAAGAAGCTGGGAGTTGCTAAATAACAGAGACGGACGATCGGGTTTGGTGGCGTTTCTTGGTAAAGGCCTATGTCCAGCAGCGGGTTGATGTAGGCTGATTGATTGATTGTCAGTTTGAGAGAGTGCCACCTAGATAATAAGAAATAGAGTTTATACTTTTTCGGATTTTTTACACTCGAGAAACTTGGAAATGAAATAAATCCAATGTATGTGTTTTTGAGTTTTCTAAGTACCTAACCAATTTCTTAAGCTGTATGCGAGGATAAGCTTTCAAAGTTATCGACATGTTTTGAAATCTGGAAAAAAACATGATATAAGAGCTTAACAATAATATTATTTTAAAGAAAATCGTTACGTAAAACGAATTCAAATATCTCATTCTGAGGAACCTTAACTTAACGCCTTTCCGACACAATATAGTGGAGTATAATTCGAACCGAAATGGTCGCGTACAATGCGGTTTCAGAGAAACCATCTCCTGCGAACTGTTAGTCGGGATTCTGGACTAGGGTTTTTAAAAAAGATTATTTATAATTATTAACACTTATTTATTCGGTAAAATATTATAATATACGATTTTATTAAAATTGGTGTGTACCGGGTGAAGGCTAGTGTTGAACTGAGGAGCTTTACTTGAGATGTTGGGAACGGATCATAATAATGCTGACTAGGCTAGGAAAAGGGGTGACTAGACTATATAGGATGCATATAATATTTATAACAGCCCCCCGCTTTGGACTGAACTTACACCCTTAAGTGAAGTTCACGTATAAAAGCTTCTTATTCTGGGTTCAGGAATTGGACGGTCTGAAGCAATATCTTCAAGGGAGGTTGCTATGTTAAAATCTTGTTTTACTTTTTGTTAAGGATTGGAATAGGTATTTTTCGGTAGACACCAGTTTTAGCACATATTTTATAGATAATGTATACAATTAAAATTATTACTAAAAATAGGCTTACAGAGGTATAGTAATTACCATACAAAACAATATGAGGTTTAGTTATAATTTCATCTAGTTTCTGAGTTATTTGTTTTGATACGGAGTTATACTTAGATAAGGAATCAAAGTTAGTAGATTTTAAGTTTAATAACGGAAGTTTAACCTGTGATTCTTTAAATGCAATATAGTTACAACAAGAATCGTTTAACAGTACAAAGTTAAATATAACGGGTTGAAGTTCTATTTTTAAATTTTGCTTAGGTATAAGTTTCAAATCATTACAATATCCAATACTGGTTGTATGTTTAAAATACCAGATCCTAGGATATTAATTTCGGTGGTGTTACTCATTTTAGGGCAGTCTATAGAGACTTTTGAATTTTTAGACATAATGTATATCCACGAATTATTTTTAAGTGGTTGCCAAGCTTCGATATTTCCGTGGAGGAATTTAGTTTCACATTGGTTAGGCACTGAAGTTAACAATTTTGTAATAATTTCAGTTTCACAAATAGGGGTTACAGTTGTAGAATACACATTGCTTATAACACATATTTAAACATCTGGTTAGATATAGTTTTACAGTGTCTCATGTCATTTAACTTACAGTAGTTAGACTTATCTCTACTTATGCTTACATATTTAGTAGAAGGTATTATGACGGAGTATGACTCCGGGTTTTTTGTCTGATGTGCTACAGGAAATGGAATGTTTTAATATAAATTGTACTCGGTGGGGTTAGTTAACGGGATTTTAAGCACAAAGACAATTTTATAATCTGAGTAATAACTCGCCACTTCCGAGACATTCATTAGAATATGGATGTTATCTAATATTAAGGGTACTGGTAGTTCATTAGAGCTAGGGAGAAATCTATAGTTATTTACAAGTTCTAAAAATAATTGTTTCGGGGTAATAATAGATGGGTGTAGAGTGTTTGATTTACTAAATAAAAGACCACTAATAATGTCTTCTACGCGAAATGAAAGCGTTAACAAACTATTTTCTAGGATGTTCATTAATTCTAACATTTTGGATTTAAACCATAGTTGGTCTGATAATACAGTCAAATTCTTAACAGCTAAAGAAAGGTTTTCAACAGCGTTGTCCAAACTTTGTTGATTAGAGTTGATTTTATTTATATTTTCCTTAAACGAGGAAAGTGTTAATGTGGTAATGAGAATATTCTGTTTCATTAAGTAAGCAATTTTCTATAGTTTTTTTCTATAGTTCTTTTTGTCATTTTCTATAGTTTGGATAGCGTTGTTGTATTTTAAAGCATCGTCTTGGTCCATTGTGCCAAATAAACGTTTAGATATGGTGCCAATTACGCCGAACCACGGGGATAGTTGATAACGTTGTTTACCGGTCAGGTGAGAAATTGACTCGTAGTCTTTTAGTATGTCATAATAACGAGAGGATAAAGGCTGAATCAAGTTGTGACACTCAGTTTCGTCGAATGTAAGACTCTGTTTACAAACGTATCGAGAGGTGCCTATCACACCGTTTATGTTTTTGAGGTGTGGTTCAATAACAGAAATCTCTATCGGAACGACTACACTAAGGTGCTCGTTTACAATCTTTAATGATCCTACGGGATCAAAATAGATTCCAGGGTTGTTCGAAACGGGGTGCACTTACTTTCCTTGAGTTATGGTACTGTAATAAAATAAAAGAAAACTATGAAATACAAATTACTATTCTAAGATATTAAAAGATAAAGTAATAGTTATAGCTAGGTCGTAAAACCTTAGTAAAGATATAAAATGTATATAACAATTAAGTATGTAAAGAAAGATTATTATGGCTATGGGTATACAACTTATTTACTAGGTGTATATATTTTAAGTGTCACGTTTACGTGCCAATTTGACTTCATCGTAATGATGAGGAACATGTCGCCTGTTAATTAAGAGCGTTAATGTATTTCTACCATTTATTTTAACTATTTTGTAAGGTCCCTTCCATATGGGGACAAGGCTTTGCGGAGCCTTAGATGGTTTTTAAGGAACACGTAATCGCCTACTTCGTATTTAACGGGACGACTATATCGTTATATGCTCAACGGCTTTATCTTGAGAGAATTTTAGTCGATGCTGCAGCATTTTAACGTAATCTGGGTAAGTGACGTCAGGAACAGTTTCGTAAATTGAATTAGGAATAAAAGGTTTATGTCCGAAGAAAAGTTCGAATGGGGTGTTATTGGTAGTCGAATGCACGGCGGAATTATAAGATAACATGGCGGTATATACAAATTTGGGCCAGACATCTTGGTTTTCATTGACGTAGGACTTTAAGTACTCTTTGAGTGTTGAGTGACTTCTTCCCAGGGCGCCTTGAGTTTGTGGGTGATATAGTGATGACCAAAGATGTTTTATTTTGAGAAATTGACAAGTATTTTTAAATAAGTCTGCTGTGAAATTGGTTCCTTGATCGGTAAGGATGGTTTTTGGGATGCCAAAGAGAGAAATAAACTGGATGAGACAGTCTATGGTTGTGTATGTTGTGGCTGTGGTACTGCGTATGGGATAAGCAGCAGAATATTTCGTTAAGTCATCTTGCAAGGTGAGTATATATTTAAGTTTAGGGTGCCCGATTCTGGTAATGGACCTACTATATCTAGCGAAAGTTTTCAAAGGGAGTTGTAGAAGACGTTGTAATTTGCATTGGTGCTCTATTGAATTTTCTAAGAGCTTTATTTTCTTGGCAATAGGAGCATTTTTTGATATAATATTCGATATCGCTACGCAATCCTCTCCAGTAAAATTTTTCGCGGATTCTATTAAACATACGGGCGGAGCCTAAATGACCAGCGATGGGTATGTCGTGATTACTTTTTAGGATTTTTGGGATTTCACTAAGGGAAGGATATATAATGTCGTTGTGATAAATGTTTATAGTTAGTTACATTGGTATCGTGGAAAAGGTAAGTTAACATATTATATATTTTTATAAAAGAAAGGTTATCAAAGGGATTTTTGAAATCGCTGATAGCGATTTCCGTTGCAATTGTGTTTGTGGTTATTTCGTTACAAAAGGCTTTGAAGCAATCAAATATGTCCTAATACGAAGACTTATCAAAGTGATGGACTTTTGTGAAGAGTACGTAGTAGGTTTTCCTATTTAGGTCAACCTTTGTGAACGAATTTAATTCCTTTTCGCATGAAATAACTTTATTAGGGTCATCTATATTTTCTAGGATTTCTTGTATATAGGGATTGCATTCAGGTAATGGAGATAACTGGTCAGGTAAGTTTTCAGGTAGTGAGAACGGTTGATTTGACAACATCGAGTCTTGTCTACTAGTAGACGGTTGTGGATTTTGAAATGCATTTGGGATCTCTGGAGTCGGTAAGTTCAAAGGACTAAAACCAGGGTTTTGATCGTCAAATGGACTTATGTCTAAAGGATCAAGACCGGTTAGATCTTCATTTACCTCTTCTATTATAGGATTGACAGGATATCTGGATAGTGCGTCGGCGGCTCCGTTTAGTTTGCCTTTTCGGTATATAATTTCGTATTCATACTCTTCGAGTTTGAGTCTCCATCTTTGTAATTTAAAACTTGGATCTTTATGGTTAAATAACCATTTGAGTGGACGGTGATCGGTAACAATATGAAATTTAAAGCCGTAGATGTAAGGACGAAAGGTTTTGCAACCGAAAATGACGGCTAATAGCTTTTTTTCCGTTGTGTTGTAATTGAACTCACTCTTATTTAAAGTGCGTGAAGCAAATGCGACTGGTCTGTCTTGACCGACAAGACCTTGAGAAAGAACTGCACCGATGGCATGATTAGAGGCGTCACATGTCAGGACGAAGGGTTTTGTGAAGTCTGGGTATATGAGAACAGGTGCTATGACGAGTTTTTGTTTCAAAGACAAACGCAATTTGTTGTTGATTGCGCTAATCAAAAGCTACATCTTTTAAGCAGAGAGGTTAGTGGTTTAGCCAGCTTAGAGAAGTCTGGGATGAATCTACGATAGTATGACACAAGTCCGAGAAAGGACTTGATATCTTTGGGGCAATTTGGAACAGGATATTGGGAAACAGCTTTTATCTTATTAGGGTCTGGTTGGACACCTTGGTCAGTTATAACATGTTCAAGATATGCTACTTCTTTCCTTAAAAACTCGCATTTACTTGGCTGTAGTTTAAGGTTGAATTTGCGTAGTCTTTCGAAGACGGAAGTGAGGTTTTTTTTGTGTGTTTGTAAGTCATAGGAGTAGATGACGATATCATCAAGATAAACGAAGCATTTTAGACCTTGGAGACCAGTTAGAACACAATTCATGAGGCGCTGAAATATTGCAGGCGCGTTTTTCAGGCCAAACGGCATACGGGAGAACTCAAATTGTCCCTGCGGAACATTGAAAGCGGTCTTAGGACAATCTGTTTCATTGACGCAGATTTGGTGAAAACCAGAAGTAAGATCTAATGTCTAGAAGTATTTTGAATTTCCGAGTTGGTCTAAGATTTCTGTTATCTGTGGTAAGGGGAGATGGAAGATATCGAAGTAGTCGGAACAGGCTTGATAGAGACTTCTTCATTATTTAAATGGGCTACGCGCAATGAGTTCAGGACTTCTTGTGTTCTTTGTAAAGAGTTTTTGTTATCGTTTGTACTAAGTTTGGATACAGGGTAGGCATCATAGTCGATTGGACAAAGAGTAAGATTAAGGTTAGAATCGATTTGGACTGGATTTTCAGAGACGTTAACAACGGTTATGTTAACACGATCGTTATTTTTTACTTTTACTACACAATAAGATACGATCAAGGAGTCGGATATCAGTTTGAGTCTTTAGGTGCAGAAGTAAGGATATTGGAGTTCTTGGATATGCAGGGTTGGACATTTGAGTCCTTGAATTAAGAGGTTCGGACATTTGATTCCTTGGAAACAGAGGCTCGGACATTTGAGTCTTTGGATACAGAGGTTCAGACATTTGTGTCCTTGGAAACAGAGGTTCGGACATTTGAGTCCTTGGATACGGAGGTTCGGACGTTTGGGTCCTTGGATACGGAGGTTTGGACATTTGAATCCTTGGATGCAGAGGTTTGAACATTTGAGTCCTTGGATACAGAGGTTCTCGTATGTGTGTCGTTGGAATCGCGTGGCTTAGATTGTGACTCGGGCTTCACGGGACACCACCGTGAGCACTCTACTCGTTTAAAGATTCGTTTGTATTTTCAGGGTGTTCATGTGAATCTTGCTCATTAGGTTGCAGGGGGAAAACATAATTGGTTTGTGTTTCAGGAAAATAGTGGTCACCCTCTGTTTAGAATACGCGAGGTTGCTGAGGATTCGAAAATCTAGGATATTGAGGTGAGTTCGTGGTTGTAGGTCGACGAAGTTGTGGTGAAAAGGGGGAAGAGGTGTCTTGAGGCGGTTGTTATTATATTCTCGTTTTTTACAGGATTCGATAGTGTGACCTTGGTATTTGCAGTATCTACAGAAGAGTATATTGGAGTTTCGTGGGGTTTGCGGAGGTTGAGTAATCGGTGGGGCTGGTTTTGGGTAAGTATTATGCACTGTAGGTTTAAATGTGTAGTCAGGTCTTTGAGTGGGTGTTGGATTATAAAAACGATCTTGGGGCGTTGAAGGTAGGTTTCGTCTATGCATCATAAGTTGGATTTTGTCTTCGGAAATAGCCATATTAATGGCGTCGTTAAGGTTATTAGGGTCTTTGCAACGGACAATGCTGGATATTCTAGGAGATAATCCGAGTAAAAATGTGTGTAGGGCTAAATTTGCATAGCTGCGATTCTGCCGGGAAGTTCTTTTTTATTTGAGTTGGATAATGTGATTTCGGTTAGTAGTTTTGTAAGATTCGTTTCGATCCGTAATGCGAATCGATTAACTGGTTCGTTAGTAGTTTGTCGGCATTCTTGTAAGTCTGTGGGGAGGTGTGCGTAATGCTTCCTCTCCCCGAATTGGGTTTGCAATAATTCTTGTAACTGTGCCTGCTTGTAAGTTCCTTTATTGAACACACCGCTTCAGCTTTTCCTTCTTATTGGTTTAAAATATATTGGAATAAAATTGGTTTCTGAGAACTTGTAGCAATATTGTAAGCATTGTCGCAATTTGTGATAAATGCATTTAATTTATCTCGGGTACCATCAAAACTCCTAATAAATTAAATAAGGCGGTGATTGGAAAGTTGTCTTCAGAGGTTTTCGAATCCTTTGTAGACATTTTAGCAAAATTAAATTAGTAAAAGCAAAATTTAAAACAATGAAATCGGTTCAGTGTAAAAGGCGGTCACTGGATCACGGGAATGTTTAGGTTACTGAATGACGGCGTCGTGGTCTGGACGAGCTATGTTTTGATTACGCTTTCTACGATAAGGATTGGATCAGTACAATGCTAATACATTTGTTACAGACAATAATTATTAATGAATAAGTTTAGTAATAATGAGTATAAAATTTATGACAGAACAATTAAAACGAGAATGTTAATTTTGAATAACATTTAAAATTCACTGAATTTTCACTTAAATCGGAGATAAGATTCACTTTTGTTAATAATTTGAGTATAGTTAATAATTTGAGACTTACAGGATCTGGAACTGGAGTAGTAGTATTACTTTGTATTTCTGGAACCTGTATGTCATTGTTGTTACAGCTGTGATCTCGTTGGCAGAACCCGAAGTATTTCTTTTAGTTTTGCTAGTTTTGCAGGTTTGACCCCGCAGTTGACAGCTGGTACAGCTGCGAGCTCTCCTGAAGAACTTGAAGTATATGTAGATGTGACCCCACGGTGGATTACACACAATAGGTCGGACAAGGATACGGAGATGAGTTCAACGTTGCACTTTGATTCTGGCACACACACTTGTAAATATATAAATAGTTTGTATAACTTGAAATAAAAGTCACTTTTATTCACGGATATAGAAGGATTCAGAGAAGGATACGGAGACGATTCCGGGATACTATTTTTTGGATCCGTTAGCGCTGCCACCAATGTTAGTCGGGATTCTCGACTAGGGTTTTTAAAAAAAGATTATTTATAATTATTAACACTTATTTATTCGGTAAAATATTATAATATACGATTTTATTAAAATTGGTGTGTACCGGGTGGAGGCTAGTGTTGAACTGAGGAGCTTTACTTAAGATATTGGGAACGGATCATAATAATGCTGACTAGGCTAGGAAAAGGGGTGACTAGACTATATAGGGTGCATATAATATTTATAACAGAACGCTTGGGTTGTGGAATGAGCTCTCTGCCAAGGTTTTCTTTAAAAACTACAGTATGGGGTTCTACAAGAAAGAGTTATTAGATTTTTGAAGAGTCGGCAACGCGCGAGTGATACCCTTGGTGTTGTAAGCGTCCATAGGCTACGGTGACCGCTTACCATCATGCTTACCACCTCAGTGGTAAAAAAAAGATGATATTGGGAAGGGACATATATAAAGCCACCTTAGTCAAGATACACTGCATGAGAAGCAATCATGAAGCGATAGGCTTCCCCCTGTCACGTACGGCTAACGTGGTTAATAAAAAGAGGTTGTCCCACACATTATGATGTGGGTGTGTGTTCAGCCGCTGACTACCCCGTGGCTATTGAAGCCGTGATGATATATGCACATACATACCTAATTTGTCAACTTCCTCTCGGACTCTTTTGTTTATTCTGTTTGAAAATAACATTATTTTAATAGTTTATGTATTTTATAACTAAAATGATCTTGTTTTTATATTCATCCTAAATTAGTTCCTATTAGTGGATAGTTGAGTGTCATGTCATTTATTTTCAGCTTAGTCGGTAAACTAATAATACAGCCCTAAGCGCATGGGGACAGGGTGAGGCAGGTGCCATCACTTTGTCAATGCTTCTTTGTGGGTGATGTAAAATGGCAGTAGTGCACAGTACAGTACCGATAGCAAAAATGATTTTATAAACTTTTTAACAAAAAAAAAAGTTGAGTGACGAATTGCTTTTTTCGGATCTGATCAGATCAGATTTTTGGAAATAGTTGATTATTTTTAGTGTATCTTTTTGAAGCCAGTTGTTTTTTTTCGCAAGAAAAGTTTTTATTTTTACTTTTGAGTGACAAATTGCTTTTTTCGTACACTAAATACATCCATACTCGTAACAAAATTTTATACAATCATCAACATAAAAAACGTTACACCAGTTCCAAATTAACAAATATATTTTATATACATTAATATGGTACCACCTCGGAAGTATGTACCCTTTCAAATAAAAGAACCGAGGCCAAGTACGAGTCGAACTCGCGCATGATGGGTTCCGTAACATTATCTATAAAAACGGCAAAAAAAATCACGTTTGTTGTTTGTGAGCCCCCCTCCAATATTTATTTTATTTTAATTTAATTATTTATTTTTAAGTAAATATATAACGTAATATTCTGTGAATACTTGAAGCGTCTACCTGTTGCCGTTATCAATATCGAGCAAATACGAGAAAAAAACCACGTTTGTTGTATTAAATTTAAATATTTATTTTTTCTGTTTTTTAGTATGTTATAGCGGCAAAAGAAATACATCATCTGTCAAAATTTTAATTGTTTAACTATCACGGTTCATAAAATTACAGCCTGGTGACAGACGGACGGACAGCGAAGTCTTAGTAATAGGGTACCGTTTTTTGCCCTTTGACTTTGACTTTGACAAACCCGCACCATGTCAACGCTGTATGTCTGCCAGTCTGTCTGACCTTTAAATGGCAGAAGTTATACTGAAATAGGTAGCAGCCTGATATTTATACAAAATATGTGCTATTAAAGCGGATTTTTTAACAAATAATAAAAAGAATAAGTAAACTTTTTAGAGGCTTATCGTAAGAACAGTTATACATACACACATGGTTTAAACTTAAAACGATAATAGTAAGCTCTACAGTAAAACAACTAACTATAAAAACCGGTCATGTGTTCCGAGTCCGAAAATTACATACGACAAATCTTCAACTTAAAATTTATAAATATATTTAACAATGTAGATGTCGGGGTAAAGGTAACTTTCATTTATATTCGTAATTTAAATTTTTAAATTTAATTAAATATTTTCGTGATAAGTTATCTAACACTTTAAACACTATCTAATATTCAAATTAAATTCTAATGATTAGCGTTTTTGATGCTAGCTGTCCTTTTAAATTGAAAACTGATTTTATGGAACTATTTTTAGAATGTGATAATAATTACTTACATTTTAAAGTTTTAAACAAACATATTGAGTATATGTACTTAATTACATATTTTAACTAATATGATAAAATTGTATTAAGTTATTAAATATTATATATATTTATGTTAGTATTTTAAACATTTTTGCTTGTTACAGGTCACCCATCCTTACCATTATAATAAGTAGGCCTAAGGTTCTTAATGGTGTACATTTTTTGTTTTTGTTTAATCTTTATTAATTCATAGGATCTAGTCGGTGGTGGCCGATGGGTTTTGATTTCACTTTGCCTCCTGAGTGACGGAGGTTCAAGCCCGGCCTGTACCAATGAGCCTTGTCCTAATATCTCAAGTAGATTGATTATTCGATATTTGATTCATATTTGATAATCAATTGTGGAGTAGATCCTATATTGAAAGTCACGCTAAAACTCAACTAATAAAAATCGGACAAGCCGTTTTATGATTATATTTTGATATAAGCTAGTAGAGATAAATACAATATTATTTATTAAATAAAGATATTAGTGAAGACTCTAAACATCGTTTAAAATCGTTGAACTAGGTTTATACACGTACATACGTACCTACGCAAAATAAATGCTACTGTTTTAGCGAAAAATAAAACTTCGATGCTTTAGTTGAGCGTATTGCATTAAATGACAATTTTGCTACATCATCAATACATAAAACATTGTTGGCTGTATAACAACATCCTCTTGACAGATATTGCATTATTTGTATTCAACGCTGCTCCCCAGAGACGTAATCGCAAGTGTCAATGACTGATGAAAAAAGTGTTTTTGATCTGTGACGTCGAATGACCACAGATGTGCAAGATTGTTCGTGTGTTCCAAACACGTGCGATTGGGGATCGAAGGAAATCCGACAATTCCAAGACAATGAATATTTGATCAGTATCTTGCTATAGGTGCTTATACTATTGTTATTTAAAAGTTTTACAGCGTAAGTTTAACCAAACATAAATTGATAAAAGATTTGCAATGAGTTTTTGAAGTGAAAACTTCTTTAGCGGCGTTGTGCACTTTTTTTGGTATGGGTAAAAAATGATAAACTCGCGTCAGGTCACGTGTCCTAATCGTGGAAATTCGTAAGACGGAAACCGTAATGCCACGCCTATTATAATTTTTATTTTTAGTATTCGCGATTATGAGTAGTACAGGGAGGTTGGATATGGAATTTTAATTCTATGACAGATTGCGATGTCAAATATACTACGTCAAAAAAGTAAATAAACAAACATCATTATTTCTTGACAATGTCAAAGACATGTCTTGTGAAATATTTGAGTGTTAAGCGCGAATCGTGTGTAAAGGTTTTCACTTCTGCCGGCACTCCCGGAGTGCAACTCGTTTTTTTTTTATTTATTTATTTGGAACAACAAACGATTATACAATATGATTTACTAATTTATGTTAGGTACATCAACATTTTTACGTAATTAATTAACCAACAACGTTATCAACTAATTAACTAAGGTAAGTATTTATTATACAAATTATCGTTCACTTAGGTAATTGGTTAAAAAATATTAAAATAATTTCGAGACACGTAAAGTAAAGAAATTGTTTAAGTTCTATAGCTAAATGTGACTTATTATATAATGCTAGTCTTTACATTATAAAAAAAACTAATATAAACGAAAAATATGTACACAGTACATACATAAATATACATTTATATAAGTATGCATAAATAAATAAAAAAAAAATACCATAAAATACAAATGTAGACATAGATGCAATAAACAAAATACATATACATAATATAATACATATTTCATCTGTAATATATTGTATGAATATTATTAATTAGGTACTTTTTAATGATTTAAGGATTAGATTTTTATATGTGCTTCCTGATTAATTAAAAAATGCTATGTGATTGAATTTGTTATTGTAAGAGTTAACTACTCGCTGTCAGGGCGCTGGTACACCAGCATTAGTCCAACATATTGTCAACGTAAACAGTTGATGTGGACGAGCTTTTCGTTGCCCGGCTGCGCTGTGAGGAATTTTGTAGGCTAGTTTATTGTGAATTTCCATGCAATCATACTATTATGACAAATATTATATAGAAACATTGTTTCGAGGAGCAATCTCCTAAATTTTTATGACTTTAATAAGAACTTCTCCAATAGCTAATCGTAAGGTAAATAGCGGTGGAAGAATCTGTAGTTTGTAAGACGCAAGAATTTACATTGCAAGTTTTATATGAGTTTGTTATATTTGTTGTAGTAGGGATTCCAGATGGGGACTGCGTATTCTAGGATAGGCCGTACAAGTGAGCACTAAATAGATCCATGAGGGATTCCTGATGTTATATTTATTATTTTTGATTCATATCCTCTAATTACAACTTTTTATGTCCTGTGAGTTATATAAGATTGAAACAAGCGAAGCAGACTACCCCTAATTCCATTTTTCAGTAATATAACATGATGTATTTTGTCGAATGCCTTTTGAAAGTCGATATATACAACATCTTATTGTGTGTTATTGTCCATTGATTCGAATAAATGCGTAGTGTACGACATAAGGTTAGTTACTGTCGACCTATTTTTAACAAATCCATATTGGTCTACGAGAATAGTGTTATGAATAATAGGATAAATCTGATTATGCACGAGTCTTTCAAATAGTTTCGACAATACAGGCAAAACATCTGTTTTAGGGCCTGTTTTAAGAATTGGGACGACAATTGCAGGTTTTCATATTTCAGGAAAAGTATTATATATAATGGTTTGCATACAGAGTTTGCAGTTTTTACAAAGAAAAAGGGAGGTGTTCTATCTGAACCAGCTCCTTTATTTGGATCCAATTTTTTAAGTTCTATAAGAATATTGTCCATAGTAAGAGTGACGTAATCAATGTGGGTGTTAGAGAAGTCGGAATGTTGTCAGTCATTGTGATTAAAAGTATAAAGAGCTGAAAAATGAGGCGAATAGATTACAGACATCGTCCAGAGATTGAGACTGATCTTGTTTATTGTGGACATTTTTAGGTACGCTTTTATTGTAATTGCGATTCAAAATATAGTTCCAAAAATGTTTAATATTTTATTTGACGCTGCTTTTTAAGTTATTAATATAGGTTGTGTAGCATTTTTTGCTCTTTAGTTTAAATCTGTTACGAAATATTGAGACAGTCTCATAGTCGCTTATGTTTTATATTTCTAATTTGATTTGTAAAAAAAGTAGGTGTTGGCTCCGCGCAGTGTAGTAGGGATCCGTAGCCCAAAATTTTTTTATTTTATTAGTTGGACGACATTACCCTTTAACTTGTAAGTATGCACTCAGCTGTTTTTTTTCTGAACAGACTATGCAGTTGGCTGTTGCAGCCATTACTGCTTCACCGGGCTTTTTGGAGCGATACTCTGAAGGCGCCTCAGCCCATATAGCGCCCAACGCTCAAGGGCTCCCCGCGAGGGAAGCCTCGGCTTGGGTTGTCGCTCTCGGGGGCGTCCCTTCGACCGGAGTGAGTCTCGAACCCGAAGGTGAGTCACCGCCAGGTGGGGAGTTCCCCGTTACGCGGGTACGATTGCAATTGAGTGGGGGCGAGAAGCGCCCCGGCACTCTTTGATACCTCGTGTATCCTTGTGGGCGCTGACGAACCCGGGGACGTCGGCGTCGTGTTTGGAGGGAGGCCCTATTCGGGGAGGTCGTAGAGACTAATCTCGCTATCCGGACAGCGAGATCGTCATCTGGGGCCGTTAGTACGTGCCGAGGCCGCCTAACTATAGTTTTACGACCGTGCCGAGGTCGATCGGGGGGATGATACGTTGTGGATTGCACAATTAATCGATTCGGGTGATTTTGCGTACGCTCGAAAAAGCGGACTGCCAAGTCTTTGAAATATTGGGGAATCGTGGAGAGTTCTAAGTCTCTGTGTAGGTCCGCATTGCGGACGTACCAAGAGGCTCCTGAGGCCGCTCTGAGAAAGCGGTTTTGGAGGGTCTGAAGTTTGTGGAGATTGCGCTTGGATAACGCAAAGACTACGCTAGCATAAGCTAGTATGGGGCGGATGCAAATTGTGTAAAGATTCATCTTATTTCCAAGCAACATCTTACTGTACTTGCCTATCATGGGATAAAGACGACCGAGGACAAAAGCGGCTCGGTCTCTGACTATTTTGGTGTGAGCGTTGAAGTTCAAACGACTATCCATGGTTACACCGAGATATTTGGTCTTATTTTGCCAGGGAATGGTACGACCGAAGAGAGAGAGGGGAAGTGGCCGCGGAGGGCAGCCTACGGTAAAGAGGGCTTTTGTCGGGACTCACCTCGATTCTCCATTTCCGAAACCATTCGCCTAGGGCGGTGATAGCGGGTTGGCGAATCTTAGTGATTCGACTCACTTGCCTATCGGTCGTACAGACAGCGGTATCGTCCGCAAAGAGGGCTAGTTGGGTACCTATCGTTTTAGGGATGTCGTTGGTGTACAGAAGGTACAAGATGGGGGCGAGCACGGACCCTCGCGGGATTCCTGCTTCTATGGGACAGGGGGAAGAGAGAGTGCCACCAACTTTGTAGCGAAAGCTACGATTCGACAAATAGTCTCGTATGATGAGCACGAGACGATCTGGCAGCTGAAAGTTGTACAGTTTAAAAATTAAACCGTTGTGCCAGACTTTGTCGAAAGCTTTCGCTACATCGAAGAAGACAGCGCCCGTGTGGCGGGCCTTACCTAATACTGGTTGGAAGCCAGTGAGAATATGTTCCGTTATGCGGAGGACTTGATGGACGCATGAGTGTTTGGCACGGAAGCCAAACTGCTCGTCTATTAAAATGCCTCTGGAGACTATAGCGTTCCGTAGGCGAGCGAGGAGGAGGCGTTCATAGAGTTTACCAAGGGCCTTTAGTAAACTTATAGGGCGATAGGAGGACGGCTCGGTACGAGCTTTGCCTGGCTTATGGATGCCTATAACAATTGCATTTTTTCATTGAGAAGGAAAGATGCAATGTTCGATAGCAGCGTTAAAGATCGCTACTAGGGGAAGAGTGAGGCGCTTTAGGATATCGTTAGAGATACCGTCCGCACCGGGGTCTTTACGGTTTTTCTGAGCCGTAAGAAAGGCCGTCAGATTTCGGAAATCTGTCGGTGTCGGGACCTGCACTTTGATGCCGCGCTCGGCATCATTGCGGGCGTGCGTATAGTTAATACGCTTACTCAGTTGTGATAGTTTTGGTTGTACATATATAAATGCTGTGGTTTTTTCACATCACCAAAAACAACCATTTAGCTGGCAGGTGGGGGCACCTGGCTCTTACAAAATATATTTTAGATGGGTACAGTTTTTATAATTTAGTAACGGTTGACTGACGGAAAACGCAGTCTTATTAACTTAAGAAAAAATGTACTTGGATCCAAATCGATTTCTTGTATATAACTTTAGGGTCAAAGAATTTTGAGTAGGTAGTTATGTCTACAATCCTTTGTTCCACTGTTGATAATCATAGGTACTTTTTCCTTTAAATCATAAATAAAATTTTCATCAAATTCCAATCACGATTTTTCTGCAAAAAAACATTTGGCGTCCGGAAATGGCCATTTTATATATGTTCAACTGCTTCGCGCCAATGCATTGCAGAAGCCGCGGTCGCGACGCATTCAGCCTTCGTTTTGATTCATGAATTAAAAATATCGCACGCTCTCGAATTTAAACGTAGGTGGTGGCAAATAATGAACGCGGACGGCTGTCTCAAAAATTATATTCACGGAAAAAGGAACGTGTGTCACCACGCAATAAATTTCTTCTCTTCTTAAATAACGTATACTTTCAATTAATGTGAACAAAATATTATACAATCCAACGTGTAAAGGTGAACGTTCGTTGCTGACTATACCTATAGGCCGATTACCTGTGAAGTGAGAATACCTACATAACATGACAGAAATAACTTCGATTTTTAATGAAATTACATAACAATAAGCAATTAATAGTAGATTGTTACACAAGAGACGTTCCGTCTATTTATTTAGGCACGAGATAGTTTAGCGCACGAGCGTAAAGCGCACCTTTCACCCGAGGTAAACACTCTGCTTTTTTTATTTTTTTTATTAATTTGACATACATTTGAAATATAAAATAATAAAATCAGGCGTTAAATCCATATCTGAATGTGATGAACTAATTTTATAGAAATCTCTGAAATACGTAAATAATTAGCATTCGACAAAACCACATAATATTGAATTGCCACTTCCCCACCTTTTTTATTTTGTTTCTTTATCTGTGGCAATTTACCAGTCAGTATTTTTTTATTATTGAAAATAGTAAACAGTTAGTAACTGACCTTGATATAAGGAACAAATTGCGTGCTTGCTTCCGCTCCCGAAGCGGGAAGTAATGAATTTTGATCAATATCTGATAAAAAGAGCGAACTACGTCCTTGTTTTATCAAAAATAGTTCAATAAATATAACATTTCAAAACGGTCAAAAGGATTCAATTGTAAATATAAATTTTTAAACATTAATTATACTTTGTGTGTATGAGTTATCGTGAAAAATAGGTTCTACTTTAGAAACCTTTGCTACGTTCTGTATTCAAAATTGCGCCCTCATCATAAAAATACTAATCTGCTCCCTTGTAATAATACAACCTACTGTTATATAATCCTATTTTTTATCTCGTTATTAATTATAATTACATATATCGACGTCCTACTAACACAGTTAGTAATTACTACAAATATAAGTAAGTATGTAGGTACTTATTTTTTTAAACGGAAATCGGAAGAATGTAGGTTGGGTATCTGCTGCTGTCTACCAATTGTTACTGGTTCTGGATTAACACTTTAATCATATAGTTTTTTAATAAAGAAATACTAAATTCTGTATTGCACAAATGAAATAAAATAAAATAAATGTATCAACATATATTAACAAGCAGACCGCTTTTACCACCCCCTTGAGACCCCGTCGCGTCGCTCGCCTTATTTTGGGGCACTGTTACTTGGTTTTTGCTTAGGGTTCTTTCTGGCTTTGTGGTTAATAGCTTAAAATCTTCCCCAAGAACTGGGCTATCAAATGCAAAAAGAATTGTTAAAGTCCGACTAGCAACTATTGAGACTAGCGCTTTTAAACAATCAAACTCTTCAGCTTTAGTTTACTGGTATAGTATAGTATAGATAGCTAAATCAAGATTGTTAAAAATAATTACCTATTCTTATAATTGCCATAGTAACATAACACACATACCTACTGTAGTTCTTATATAGGTATATATATGATAGATACGCTTTCTTAATATTTGCTGCAAATATAACATTATCTTTTTGCACATCCAGTAAGTCCCGCGTTATATATATGCAGTAATTCATTTTCGCGAAATGCGCGTACTCTAATGTCTCCTTTGTCATTGGGATATGCGTAGTAAAACGGAAGTCAACAGTAAAAAGGGTTGATGCGTATAAATACCTATTTCTATATATATATATGTAGGTATATAAAAAAATACAAGTACTTTACGTCGGGGTAAAGGTTGCTGCTATACAAGTCGCAAGTTCAGCCCCACATGGAGTACTGCTGCCATCTCTGGGCGGGTGCACCAGAATACCAGCTTGGTCTCTTCTTACGTTCTCTTGTGCCTCGGTTCAACGACGGGCTGGGAGAATTGTCGACGATCAAAAACTCAAAGACTCTGCCTCCCTGTGTGTGATTTACCGCTTGTACAACGGAATGTGATCTGAGGAATTGTTTGAAATGATTCCCACGGCTACTTTTTAACATCGCATCGCTCGCCATCGGCAGGGAATTTATTCTCAAACTTTAGAACCTAAATAGTCGCTTTTTTCTGAACTGTCAATGCAGTTGGCTTTTGCAGCTATTACTGCTTCACCGGGCTTTTTGGCGCATAACTCTGAAGGAGCCTCCGCCCATATAGCGCCCAACGCTCAAAGGCTCCCCGCGGCAGAAGCCTCGGCTTGGGGTGTCGCTCTCGGGGGCGTCCCTTCGACAGGCGTGAACCCGAACCCGAAGGTGAGTCAGCGCCAGGAGAGCAGTTCCCCGTTACGCGGGTGCGGTTGCGATTGAGTGGGGGCGAGAAGCGCCCCGGCACTCTTTGATGCCTTGCGTATCCTTGTGGAAGCCGACGAACCCGGGGACGTAGGCGTCGTGTTAGGGGGGAGGTCTTATTAGTGGAGGTCGTTGAGACTAATCTCGCTATCCGGACAACGATATCGTCATCTGGGGCCGTAAGTACGTGCCGAGACCGCCCAACGATGATTTTAAGACCGTAATGGCGAACCAATCAACGTTTTTTGAATAACTTGGATTTAATAAAATTAATAAATAAAAAAAATAATTAATAATTGTTTGTTTATCTACATCGGTTGTTAATCATTTTTGTGTGTGTCCATACAAGTGGCATGTTTCATTTTTCTTATGCCTGATTCGCAAGTTCAAATGATAAAAATTATCAAATATGAGCGACATTATCAGGTTCTATACTGATGCCAAAATTTATCAGTGTACATTTAGATAAAACTGCAGTCGCCGACATAGAGGAGGCATCAGCCACGTGACTGTACGTTAAAATACTCACACCACAATCTAAACATTTATTTTATTTATACAGTCGGCCATCGAAGCAATCGTGAGCGGCGGTGCGCGGCAAGACGGGGACAAAAAGCTCCCGATTATTTTGTATTAATATATATAGACTTGAAATGATGTAAAATAAAGATTAAATTGATTTGCTAAGTAGATAAATAATTGAATAATTGCAGGTTTAAATAATTGCTAAAAATTGATAATTAAATGCTATGCTATGAGAACACATAAAATTTGATTTCATCGGCTTTTGAATGTTGACACACTGGCGTATATGCTAACGCGAGTAATGTGGATTTGTGCATTAGGACGGAACATCTACCAAAATCGAGTTGGTAATCGATAAATAGGAAATTCTAAATTGTTGTGTGCTTACTAAAGCAGTTTTCCATAATTACGCCCCATTTTTGAAATATTTGGCTCTAAAGTGGCCTTTTTCCAGTTAGGTATATGTCGCTACGTACGTACCAACGTCAGAGATACTGCGGACGTCAGCTGTCGTAGCGTAGAATTAAACTTCTGCGACATTCATTTTTACTGATAGTGTTCTATCGTACCAGGTGTAAGGCCTATCACCGTTTGTAGGGCACAAACCAGCCCTACCCGATTTTTATAATAGACGAATTGTGAATTCTATATTACCTCTACTAGAAATCGAACGTTGACCCAGGTTCTTTTACACAGCAAGAAGAAATCTTCTTCTCTCCTTTATTCAACTATAACAATGTAAAGGGTAGGTATATTAGCAGCATGCAATTTAAACTACTTCAACTGTAGGCCCTTTATAAGAAAATTGCACTATATCTAGCATGAAAACCAGGCTGGTATCAATTTTTGCGCCGGTAATCTATTGATAAATTCGGAATTTAATCGTCGAGTACCGGTTTCGCACGAATTAGTTTAATCTTATAATTAGCCATAAATAAATATATCTTGATATAATCCCCTAAATCGATACCTTGAATACAAGTTACTAAGGTGTGATGCAGATCGCGGGTAACAAAACGGCTGTTAGTTAGGCAAGGTTTCTGCCTAAAACACGATAACGCGTAGGTAATAATAAATAAATAAATATTTTTGGACATTACCCCCAAAGTAAGCAAAGCTTGTGTTATGGATAACGACAATGGATACAAATACATTAAAAAAAAAACCTACGCAGATCTTCACGTTAGCTATGTTTAGGCGTGTCAACATATTCTCATAACACCCGCCACACAGGGAAAACAAAAAAAGTATAAAATTATCACAAGTATCAGGTTTACAATTTTAGTCAATTCTAAAAGACCAGCTTCGAAATCGTTTCTAGACAGTGTATTTATATAAAATAATGTTATAATCTTTCTATCTATAATATCTTCCGGCCTTTATCAAATCTTCTAATTGCATTTTTTTGTATTGCGAAAGTTTTTAATCGAAACTGTTGCACTTCCAATGTTTATATATAGGAAAAGCTTAAAGGAAAATGTGTTATGTTAAGCGGGAAAATCTCAACAATGCATCAGAGTTCAAGAAACGACTAAATGGAACGAAGGGTCGCTCGCGGTCATCTCATGAACAGAGAGAGGACGAGCGAAGACCTCAAAATGCACCTACGTGACCCTATTTCCTTCACGTAACTATCTACGTTAACACCAGTGATCGCTCAATAGTGTCGGTGCACGTGGGCCGCGCACACGTGTGCGTATGTGATAACAAGTGTATGTACGTAACGAAGTGTGTGTGTATGCACGTTTCTACATAATCTAGGAAATCACGATAAGACCGGCGCCGTGACAGGCGCCAGTGTAGCGTGTGATAGCGGGAAAATTTATTTCGGTAACACTTACACAGCGACGTGCGACGCAGCTTCGCTATGTTATATACATACTCACTGTAGTGTACTCACACTACTGAATTACACAAACTGATGCAAGATACCGCACGGTAAAATGCAGATATCAGATAATCTGCACTTTTCCTAACTTGTCAATAAATAGCGCTACAACAACGGAAGAGCAAGAAACGTTTTAAAGGGCAAAGGACAACTTTCATGAATCTTTCTATATGTTTTTTTTCCAAATCAACTGCCCCTGTTTATTGATATGAGTAACTAAAGATATCTTCCTGAGATCGTAGCTCAAGCTCTTGAACTTCAGCTAAGTTGAATATGAGATGCATAGTGATTCGGGTTGCGAGCTTTTCACGACTAGGCGCGGTTTGTAGTCGTACATTCCCGCGGCTAGCGAACCGACTCGCTCTTGACTTCTGTGGTTTATACTCAGTGAATTATCCGTTTGTATTCGATTCATAGATGATTAAGTCGATTAAGGTACTCTGTATTTTTACGAACCGTGAGCTGCATTTGAGCTCAACAGCTCATTTGTTTGGAGCTGAATAGCTTTCACGTGACAGTTGAGAAACCTATTGATTTTTTTAAGCAGCGTTCGAACTCGTGTATTTTGTTTGTGTGTCAGTATTAAATTTCCAAGAGTTCATACGTTAGTACCCCTGCACTAGACGCAGGTTTTATTTCTGTTCTTTCGGTTTTATTTGAAGTCGTTGTCCGTTATCAGGGCCAAAAGTTAGAAAATGTTGAAGTAATATTTGTAAACCTAGCCGTCCATCATTCCGAGGTGATACCACAACAACAAAAGTTAGAAAACGTTTTTATATCGAGTCGCATACAAACTAGGTTAATCACATTTATGATACGATATGATAACTTGATAACAATTTCTCGTTAACTTTTGGTGTTGAATTTCGACCTAAAATTTAAAAATTTTAAGGCTTATTTTTCAATGACTCAATGTTACACGTATGGTATCTACTTTTTGTGGTGCGTTTCGATATTAGGAAATATGTTTATAAGTTAAAATGTCGCGATATTTGATACTTGAGGTTGAATATTTGATGTAACGACATAATTAAATGTTTTTTTTTATTTATTAACGTTTCCAATGAAGCATGGAATGTAAACGAAACAACTGCGTTTCTTTTTGCAAAAAAAAATCTGTAATGAGTGTTAAACTTCAAAAACGAAATCGTCCATACAAAGTTAATCAAACCCCTTTATTCATTATTGATCTTAGGTAATGTAGACATTCCACGCTGGTAACAAAATTTAGCGCGGGTGGAGCCGTGGGCACAGCTATTGTATTATCATTTAACAAAGATATCTACATCTGGACAGACAAAGCGGCTATGAAGGATTATTTAAATGGTTCCTATTCTAAGGGAACCCAGACAAGTGGCGTGCAGTTGCAGCAGTCTTCCAAAAAGTCCATGAAATCATCAGCACATGCAATTTTGTGCTAAATTAGCGACGAGGCTTGTGCAACTTTCCCACAAGCAATCCACAGGTAGCGACAGCAAATCTAGCTATGTTTTATTCACAATAAATATTTTGATCGCTACTCAAAAAAAAAAATCTTATCGCTAGTAAAATAGAAATTTATTCCATGTTAATAGTTTAGATGTTGTCAATATCATATGTTTCCATTTAAAGAATTAAACTAATATCATTTGTATATATACTTATAGCGAAATACATACTCGTATGCTTAATATGAAAATAGAAAAATCATAGCCTCATAAATACTCAATTTGTTAGTTTGTTTATTCTTTACGTAAAAAAATAGTTACTGTTTTTATACTACTAAGGTGGCAAACAAGCTAACGGTCTGCCTAATGTAAAGCGGTCTCAGTCGCAGCCTATGTATATGGACGCTTGCAACACTGGGAGCTTTACTCGAGATATGCCGATCCTTTAAAAACCTAATCAATTCTATCCTAAAGAACTCCATATTGTAGTCCCTAGAGAAAACGTTGGCATGGCTCATTCAACAACATAAGCGTTCGCTGGAGGAAGAAATTCTTAGAATACAAGCGGTAAAACACACACAGAGAGGCAAGCTTTTTACTCAAACTTAAGAGTGATTGTTTTTTAAAACTTTTAAATTCAAATAGCTTACATATAGTATTTACGTTTTTAGTATCATTCAAGATCTATTTTTGCGTAAATAAAAAATATTATTATTGCGATTACAATGTGATAGCTGCTTGCTTTAAAAAATCTTTGTAGATGAGTATTAACAAAAAAATAAGAGTGATTTAAGATATATACTCATCTATAGTATAAATAACCTTTAATGATATAAGAATGCAATGTCAAGTATTCTAATACCTTTGGCAACGTTTCCCAGAAAAGCTACGTTGAACAGCATATTTTGCCGTCGGTACTTCTGCAGGATGTTATTTTGCCGATGACTTCGCACTTACTAATAAGCAAAAAACCGTCTAGTTTAATGAATGGGCACTCATAACGCGAACCGCGAGTAGCACAATGAACGCAGCATCAAAAGAAATGAATTACGCACTGGCGACATTCCATAATAGCCATCTTTAATAAAAAAAAAATCAAACATACTTGGAACTGTAATAATTATTTTGAAAATAATATTATAAATGCGAAAGTACCTAACTGTTGTACCGATTAAGATGAAATTTGGCATGGAGATATTTTGAGTCCCGTAAAAGGACATTGGCTACTTAAAAACGTCAAGTGTGTGTCCGTTTTGTTTTTCAATAATTGAGGAGTTGCCGTTAAAACATACATCGATAACCGAATTTATGGCAGGTGGAACCGTGGGCAAATTTGGCATTGAGATAGTATAATTGAGAAGTTGCCGATGACTGAATTAAGGGCGGGTGAAACCGCAAGCAAAAGCTAGTTATAAATAAGCGTGAAACAGCGGCCGACACAGTTTTTTTTAACAATCTTTTATTATATTAATAAGTCAAAATATTTCCATACAAAACAAAAATATATTTTTAGCTGCGTGGGTAGTAATTCAAAGTTTACCATAGAAAATACATATATCGTAATACGCCTTGCTACAATTTATATTAATATATATTACATGGCTCTGTGTGCGATGGTCTTTATTGCCATAGTATTATACCTACAATGATAATTAAGTTTTTGTTTAACCTATTTACAACAAAAAAAGAAACAAAATTGAAAACTACTGTTGAAAGGGAAAGATTCAAATTTGGTTGCACGAAGCGGAAAGTGACTTCTTGCTGCGCTGAAAATAAGTTTTTGGCTCAAACACGACTGCAGCGAGCGAGGATCATAATCTTCTTTTCTTTTAAATAACAGAAGAAAAGTTGATTAAAGTAAAGAATCTGACTTACAGCGGCCAAGACATTTTCGTGCGCATGTTCGTTTTTTGATTCTCAACACCTGTCCAAATAATGTATGGAATATTCAAGATGGCGTCCATAGTTCTTCCTTTTGTTTGTACGTGTAGAATAACTTGACGAATTGTAAATACCCTTGAATTAATTAAGGTTTATCGAACGTCTTTTTTTTCCAATGACACTGTGTTAACTACACTTAAAATATAATTACGATTCTATGGAAAATTCACCTGAGGCGTTTTATTTAAATTACTTCGAGCGCGATAATAGTAAAATTTAAATAACAACGTGTTGATAAAGCGCATCAGACGAGAAAAGGACGAAAAATAAGCTAAGTATAGTAGAAAAAGGATCAACTGAGAGGTAACACAAACGTAAACATAAGATATAGAGGTGTATACAGGCTAGATATTTTACTTCGATTACATTAACGGAGAATCTGAGTTACACACAATTTTCTGTTTTAAATACGAAAATAACTTAAATTTTAACTAAATTAGCCCAAAATAGGTAATGCAGAGAGAAAAAGAGATTAAAACTGAGAGGGATACATGAACGTAAAACTTTTTTTTAGGCAGTGTGAACAGGTTAGAAAGGTAATTTTCAGCAAATCGCTACTGTGTTGCTCATAATTTTTTGTATTAAAGTAAGTGTAGTACACATTATCTTACTGTAATAGATAAGATAATATACTACACTTACTTAAATACTTTAATACTTAAATTTGTGTGTGTGTGTGAAGCTTAGCATGGGCTAAAAGTTACTTTTAATCATTTCTTTTTTAAAGACGGAGAATAACTTTTTTTTATATTTTTATTGTTGAAATTTAAAAGTCGCGTATCAACGTATGCAAAAACGACGAAATTAGGCAAAGTAGAGAGAAAAAAGGTTAAAACTGAGATGGTTACACGAACATAAAAAAGATACGCAGTGTGCACAGGCTAGAAAGGTAAATTTCAGCACATGTTCTGAGCTACTGAGTTGCACACAATTTTCTATAGGTATTATAGTAAGTTTAGGATTTTAAACACGGAAAATATGTAACTTAATTTGTTTATTTTACACAGTTGAGATTTAAAATTAGCGTGTCTACGAATGCGAAAAGGACGGAAAATAGGCCAAGTAGAGAGGAAAAGAGAACAACGAAAAAGGGATACATGAAAATGAAAAAATAAGATTGGGGGTGAGCACAGACTAAAAAGGTAACTTTCAGCACATGTTGTGAGCTACTGAGTTGCACAAAATTTTTTTCATACTAAGGTAAAGTTAGTATTATTAACTGTTTTCAATAATTTCTGATGAAATTTAAAATTAACGTGACAACTGTCGTTTACATTAAAAACATTGAGCATTATGGTGTTTTAAATCGACGACATAACAAATAAAATAATAAAAGTGACAATGGCGGCGCGATGACGCATTTAGGCCGGGTCCCACTTACGACAGCACATTTTAAACATCAAAGGGAACGTTTTGACATGAAAGTGGCATATGAATCTTATGTAATATCTATTATAGTATGAAAGTGAATAGTTTAAAATGAGTTAAGAGAATATTGTCTTCCTTGATAATAGGTTTTGTAATCGTCAATATCAAAATTGAGATTTTTATTATTAACTAGATGACCTGACAGACGGACGAGGAAGCCCAAATTTGTTTGCGGTCTTGTCCGAATCGGACGGGTGTCTTGTAGAGAAAACAGTTCCTTCAAAAATTGACGAATTTTCCCAATTTTTACCTTTAAACCTTATTTAGGCTATTGCGAGTAATAATAAAAAGCAATAAGCATTTAAGTTTTATTTATATAGATTAGTTCTAGTAAAAGAGCCTGTAAAACTTGATATAACCGAATAAAATCCAACTACTTGCTTTGATTTCGTACTAAATCATTGATTCAGGATTCACGCGACAAGCTTATGGACGATAGACTGACATTATGTACTGTGACACCTAGAGAGAGCGGTCCAAATAAAAACCCAGATAAGTGGTTGTTCCAAAGTTCACGCCGTGTTGGGACGCATTGACGCGAGAAAGTGTTTCTATCGTGAGGTGACTATTTACATACAATAAGAGTGATTCGAGGTCGCCACTTCGACATTCGATGAGCCACTTTAGCAATATAAAATGTACCGCTTTATGTGTTGCGCAAATTTATATTTATTCTAAGGTATGCAAATAGTTCTCGGAACGATGAATTGATACTCGATATATAGGTATACTACAGGTAGGTATACTATAGATAGGTACCGATCTTATCTTAAATAATGTTTGTCGAAGTAAAATCAACACGTGCGTTACTTATTTTGTGTGTGTAACTGTGTGTGGTACCCGTAATAGTCAGTTGGTAATAGACATTTTACGTAAGTACCTATAGTTAATATAATTTTCCTAATTAATCTAAGCGTAGACGTATTTTACAAACAAACTTTTAGGTAGGTAAACAATCGACATTGTGCATTACTGTACTTAAATTCGTAGCTCCTATTTGTCAATTCCTAATGATCAACAACCTAAGTCAAAATCGTTTGTTAATTGTGAGTTATCTGCCAGAAAATAAGACTATATATGTACTTACCTACATAAACTAATCATTATTTTTAAATAAATCTCTTTAAAAGCACAATGTTGAATATGGTTTTCATCTATAAATAAATAATTATTTATTTTTTTAAGAATTGACCGAAATCAATGTATATTTAATAATTTCACCGTTCATTGCACCTTTCCTCCACTATCTACATTTTATAGTGCACTATATAACGTACAACGAACTACAATTATAGAAATAACAATAAATCCGCTATCACAATTTACTATTTACGGTAGAATCAGTGAGCTGCTAACGATAACCAATCAATGGTGGCTAATAAACTTTTAACCTGGAAATAACTCATAAAGCCTGCCAAGAATGAACTGCATAACGTGCGTCAAACTAAAACATTAGTACCTATAAGGACTTGGTTAAAATGGTACCACGGGCTCCAGTCTATCTTGAACGCCCTAGATAAAGGTCATAAGAGAGAAATAGCGTGATGCTGTAGTCCCAGCTAAACTGGTTACCTGGTAGAAAGTGGTCAATGCACGGAGAGTTTGCCAATTGGCACCACTCTGTCTGATTCTAGAAATAGTATGTCGCGGTGACGTATAAAATAACTGCCTATTCCACAAACTGTGTAGTAAACGAGTGACTGACGCGGGAAGAAAGCATTGGCCTTTCATTCATAGGAATTATAGCCAAACAGGGTTTCTATCTGTAGTTTCACCGTTCCGTTTCCTTAGCTTGCGCGGTCGCGTCGCGGGTAAAAAAAAATTTTTTATTTGACCAACTTTACTTTTATACTACACTACACTGCATAGTTTTGAAAATTTTACAAACCTCCGTAGGCTTTTTGTACGTAAATTTTGTATGAAAATCCGTTAATTTTGAAGCTAAATGCATACAAATTGCTATTTGGCCTTAAGATAAAAAATTAAGATGGTTCAAAAATTATCCCCTAAATCCAAAACAGGGGATGAAAATTTGTGTGAGAATTCCGATATTTTTGGAGGTAAAACCATCAACAGCCACCCTAAAGTAAACGCCGCAGATTGATTTTATACAAAATGAATATTGCCGTAATCTCCGAGGTTGCCTTAATTTTGCTTTTCATATTGATTTCGTCACCTTTGCAATAATATAAATAAAATAGGAAAATTATAAAAAACTAATAGCAACTCACCATCTCCTCAAACCAAAATACGGAGCGTAATTCATGGGACTTCAAAGATTATGTCAAATCAATTTTGTATGAAAACAATCTGCGGCTTTGAAAGACTTTCTTTTTTCAAAAGTCCACGCGGACGTAAATAATTCGGTGGCCTAGGGGTTTCGAAGTCGCAGGTGGCCTAGAGGTTTCGATTTCACTTTGCGTCCTGAGTGGCGCAGGTTTGGACGCGACGTGTACCTATTTTCTTAATTAATGAAAAAAAAGACGTATGTGAAGTCCACAATCCGCACTGGGCCTGAGTGTGGACTATGGCCCAAATCACCATCGTGGAGGGTAGGCCGTGCCCCAACAGTGGGGACGTATAGCGCTGAAAAAAAAAATATTCTAACTATTCCATAGCGCGGAATCCGCGGTGTCCTTTAACCCGTAATTGGTGCGCTTACGAATCAGTTATCCAACTAACATAGAATCTAATAATAGTCTGAAGTTGATCCACAATCTGAGGAGCTCAACTCGTAATAAGATAAAAATTTCTTTAGCTCCAAGTGGTATAAATGCCTTATACTTAAATAAGATAGTGCGTCTAAGCATTACCTAAATACATGAGACATGCCAATGCGTCATATTTCCTGTGTTTTATTTGAGTATACTATTTTTAGTAAACGTGGTCATGGCCATACAATGACTTTAAGTAATCTTTGAGTTATTCATCGTCATAAGAGTCGAGTAAAAATCACATTAAAGGAATTGTATTTGAAGTATTTTGATAATATTGAAGTATAATGATATTGCAAGATCATAAGTGGTAACTTCATACAGCAGCAAACCCTGCAGGAACCTGTAGGAACCTGTAGGATACCCAACTTCTAACTAAATTACAGCAGAGTTGTCATGTTTGGTCTCATCGGAATGGAATCAATGCAGAGGTTATAAATAGATAGTGATCAGGGTTTAATAATGGACCAGAAAAGATAAATGAGGATAATTAGTGAGGGATTCTAAGTTACTTTCACTCGTTCAACTGACATGAATTTTTTTGATTGGGGTTTTTGTTTATTTTACTTGTTAATCATGTATAACATTATTAGCTCTTGCTCGTGGCAATGCTCGCGCTAAGTTACCGGCGTGGTATTCCTGCAACTAAATTTTCAATTAAAGTAACAAAGTATGCCTTAGCAAGCAATAGCTATCGTTCGTCCACGAATAATTCGGTCAAAGTTATTCCTGTGGGATATTTTTCGGGATGAAAGTAGCCTATTTTTTACTCCGTCCCTTTAACAATATTAGTGCCAAAAAATCAACTCAGACGTTAAACAATAACAAACAAATAGACTCTTACATTTTGATTTAAAAATAACCTATAAGTGCTTAATCGATAGTTATTTTAATACACAAAACTTTATTTTGTATGAATAATTTTTTTTTTTGCGTATGTGATATAGTGTTGTACTAATGCCTGCTGTTCATGTGTTAAGTTACTGCAACGCTCTTCAGGGTAGCGTGTTATATAGCCCATAACTTTTTTGAATAAACATAAAAAATTGGGATTAGCGCTTTCAAACGTACGTAAGATTCTAAAGCTGGTGAGCAAAGCAAGTGAAAACGGGAACAGCTTGCATTCTCATAAAGTAGTGTAAGTCGCATTAAGGCACGTAGGGTTACCAGGAATTGGGCTAAAACCCTGAGCCAATTTTATTAAAACTTTATGAGAAGAGGGGAAGGACATGGGTTCCAAAAACGTCAAGTGTGAGTCGAAAACCAAAACTACAGCAAACAACTTTCTACAATCGAGTAGTTGCCATAGAAATCCTAGGCCGAAAACCAAATTAAGCGCGGGCAGATCCGTGAGTAAAAGCTTGTTTAAAATACAAAGGAAATTTTCTGTACTTATCTAATCATAAGTATAGGTATGACAATTTGGAAACTAGACCAATAATTTCATAACAAAATTGTAAATAATTATAGAGCCGTAGTCGTCTTCCACTTATACTATTTATTACTCATGTTGATGCCCCAGGTGTTACAAGCGTCCATAGGCTGCGATGATCGCTTACCATTAGGCAGACTGTTAGCTTGTTCGCCACCTTAGTGTTAAAGAAAAATAAAAATAACCCTAAATATTAAGCCCTTTTTCATATCCACTCTTACTTAGTAATGCCTAAATTTGCGGTGTAGCTTTTATTTAAGGTCAAGATAAATAAATATTAATTGGTAATTAATTTATTATCGACAAACGTAACTAGTTATTACGTCACTAGAAAGTTTCAAGACTGTGTATGTGTGCAAATCTATACAAAGATCGTCTCGAACCAATTCATACACGCGGAGTGCTTAATCACTAACCGGATAACATTGCAATTTTTTATCCAGTTACAAATTGAAAGTACTTAGCCTGATTGGAACAGTTACACATGAGTTACATATCAAGATCGGTCTAAATACCTAACTATCTTCCGCTACTTGTTTATTAGAAAGAGATAGACGAACTAAACATTTCACAACCGATAACACAAAATCAAACTTGATTAGAACAGGCGTCTAATTTAAGGATGGGCAACGCAACGTTATCGATAAACTATATCGAAACCAAAATATTTTGACCCAGTCTTTTGTAGCTGCTGTATAGGTAAGGAGTTCAAGAATATTGAATATTCGATTGTTGTGCAAAGTATTGTTAAAGTTTATTTATTCTGTTTTAAGCTTTATTCAATTATAATAAGAATCAATATAGTGTTGTTAATATGTTTGGTCACACTTGCTAATAGGTTGGCAAAGATTGCTAGGCCTCAGGCGATGCTCGTGCCTCGTCGTGTCTGTCATGTCCATGTGTCACTAGTATTACAGTCTTAGAAAACTAAAGTTGTAATTGATTGAATCTTCGTTCGTTAGTTGTACCTATAGTAGTCTCTCATAGTTACCTTCATTGATTACTTATTATATATACTAGACTGATTACTATAGAAACTATCTATATATTTACATAATACATAACAGAAAATCAATGTTATTTTTTGACTCAATAATTTACTGCAATATTTAATTAATTATAAATAAAACTTTTTGTATACGTAAGTAACTAGGTACTTCTCGTAATTTATATATATGTAATACATATGAGATGTGTATAAAAGATAAAAATCCTAAAATTCTGTTATAAGCCAGGAATCACAACTTTATCAATTTCTTATCTATTAATATTTAATACAAATATCCATTCGAACACCAATTATCTACTGACTTGCTGATTGATCACTTTACGTTTTATTCTTATGGAAATTCCTAATTATTTCTTAGAATTCCAAGATAAAATCACTCTAATTTCAAAAAACATTTTTAAATAGGATTTGATTAAAATTTGATTTTGATTTGAAACGTGGTTTGATTCTATTTTCCGAAACCGTTTATCGATACTAATATAATTTCATAAGTCATGATCTAGAACTAAATATCTAGGTCTTCAGTGTGCCAGTTTTCTATTAAATTATAGGTATAGGTTAAAAGTTACAGAGAAAGCTATAAATATTATTTAAAGAAAAACAATTTTTTTTTTAGGACTTTATAAAACTATTGACCTTACCCATTCGGTTTAAAATCCTATTAACAACATTTCGTAGTTTTTTAAAATTTCATTAAATTAGTAAATGTCAAAATTTGTTCTTCCTTCGTTTGTATCGAGCACGCGACGTGGCGCCGCGGGGCATATCCTCTTAATTTTCTGTAATTAAATTTGAATTATAATCTGGCGGCGCCTAGTGTTGTACAAATTGTGGATACTCACGGAAACACATCGCACACCAGTCGGACACCCTACAATTATGAATGCGATATTATCCATTTCAGCCATCGTACAACATTTTCATTCCTACTAAAGTATTAAAGGGGGAGTCATTCCTAAATCATGAAATTGACAAGTAAAGAAAACTTATTTCTTTGCATATGCATATGGCATTTTTTTAATCTATTAAAATTATTTATCGGCTGTTAGTTGAGTCGAGACCCAAAATTATTAGCAAATATGCGTGCGCGCCTAGAATTTATGTTAAATTTAGTTGTGTAGGTAAGGTAAAAAAGGAAATTAAAGCAAGCAATGTTAATGTAGATGCATTTTTCGGCTTCTGCAAAATCGTATTCAAAAGGTAAAGATTTAATTTATAAAAGCTTCACCTTAATAAAACATGGTAGTGGGATTTCCGGTGTCATTTTGTATTTTTTAAGTATTGCTTATCACGAATTAGCAACAATGTTGCATTTAATTAATGAAACCGTTATTTTTAGGTATAGTGCCACAAACTATTCTGACCGGGTGTCTGTCGCTAGTGTAAAATGAGATTTTGATATGGCAACTGCAGTTTTGAGGTTCGTCCACCGAGTCAGTAGAGTTTGTTGCACTGTAGTAATATTTAATCACGAGTATAATTGCTGCATTTAAACTTGAAATTTTTTTTTATCATCAAAGTTTAATGTAGTTAATTTGAAATAACAATTTTAAATATAAATATAAATTCCTTTGTCTGAAATAATTGTTTTAATACTTTTTAATATATAAACATTATTAAAAACAAAAACACAACTGCGGGCAAATTATTAAGTCCTAGTACATCAGTCTTACAAATACACAAATCTTCATATAATTAAGAAATACATGATAAATATGTATAATATAGAAATAATATTCGTTTGAGAATCCCTGACGGATGTAATCTTCAAAGAATATATCATTAAGGCCATTTCTATGCCCGTATCATCGATATAAATAATTTTTTTTATGATATTTTTTATTTTTAGTAAGTCAAAGTCAAAATGTTTTATTCAAATAAGGATTTTACATATTATTTTTTAAAAACTCCCAACCTCCCTCCGGTTGTTGATTTCTACCGAGAAGAATCCGGCAAGAAACTCGATAGTTACTCTTTTAAAAAAAAATCATAAAAACTAAAAATACAATCAATGTTTTAAATAAAAAATTTAAGCTGTACAATATTATTAAAATGGAAATACCATTTTAATTTGGTTTACCTATGCATCCTGTAATTGAGCATCTTCAGTCCCAAGGATTTTTATCATTAACATAGTCTGAAATATTGTAGTATGCTTTTTTACAAAGAACTTGTTTGATAAAAGATTTAAATTTACTTATTGATAGCTTTTGAATATTATTGGGAACTTTGTTGTAAAAGTGTATACATTGCCCCATAAAAGGGTTACTTATTTTGTGTAGACGTGTATCATGCACCAACAGCTTATTTTTACTTCTAGTATTTAATTTGTGAACGTCACTTTTCTTGCTGAAACTATTGATATTTTTATGTACATATAAAAGATTTTCATATATGTCCTGCGACGCTTAAGTTAAAATATAAACCTAAACCTATCCCTCAGAGATATCCTAGATCCTAATTTATATATAGCACGAATTGCCCTTTTTTGTAACATAAATATTGTATTTACATCAGCAGCGCTACCCCACAATAGGATACCATATGTCATTAAACTATGGAAATAGCTAAAATATACTATTTTTGCAGTGTCGGCATCAGTCAATTGTCTTATTTTCTTGATCGCATACACAGCAGAGCTTAGTTTTTTGGCTAGGTTATGAATATGAGGACCCCATTGAAGTTTGGAGTCCAGCGTTATCCCAAGAAAGACTGTTGAATTAACAAGTTCTAATTGCTCGCCATTAACATTAATGCATGTCCGTATCTGACTAACATTTGGTAATGTAAATTTAACACTCTCACTCCAAGAGCATCATGCGAATCCTCCCAGGCGTTAAATATATTTTTTAATAGTGCCACTCCTGCATCGGTGGTGAAACGGCCTTTCATAAAGCCAAACTGTTTACTACTAAGTAGGTCATTACTACAGAAAAGGCTTAACATTTGACAAAGTATGATTTTTTCAAAAACTTTACTGAGTATAGGTAGTATTGAAATAGGCCGAAAATTATTAGGGTCTGTTGAACTACCTGATTTCACCTTAGGAATCACCTTATCTCATCAGGAAACACACCACTATCAACACAACTATTAAAATTTATGGCTAAGGGTTGTGCTATAACATGAATTATTGAGTTTATAGTATTAACAGAAAGTCCCCAAAGGTCTGTGGTGTTTTTAATTTCTAATGTTTTAAATGTATTTATGATATCCGTAGGACTAATGTCTTTAAATACAAAGGGAACTTTACATTCAGGAACATTAGTTATTAATTTTTCAAAAACAATTAGTCTTTAAAAATATTTACATAGCAAAGATACAAATCTTGCCTTGTCATGGTACCAATAAAATTCCATCAGAAACTATAGAAAGATGGCAAACTTAAATTTAAAGGCTGCTGCGACATATTGACGAACAAATGCAATGAAACATCCATTTGGCTTTTGAACCCAAAAAAGAACTAAAGAATTTGTCACTAACAAAAGTCTGTATGTGTATAACATCTCAGCTTTAATCCTCAACGAGGTAGGGGTAACCAGTGGCCAGATACACACCCTCATGATAACCACCTAATATTTCAAAATTAATAGTATTTGCAGTCCATCTAATGATATCAACACCACACATGTAGAGTTTCATTTTAAATTTATGATTAAAAATTAACAAATATCGAATGGTTTTAACTTTCAGCCAGTAATTAAATTCATAAAATAGGCTTTCATGCAGGAAAACCAAGATCTGAGTGTTTGACATCTTGTAAAATTTGTTAAAATGTGTGCCCCCCCCCCTGTAACTTCTCAAATAAGAGAATGATAAAACTAAAAACAATATATGATGTACATTACCATGCAAACTTCCACCGAAAATTGGTTTGAACGTGATCTAGAAAGTAGTTTTTTTTTTCAATTTCCCTTTCATTCAATCAACTCAAAAAATACAAAAATATTTTTGTTTGAGTTTGCAGATTACATTAATGATGCGCCCTAGGTGCGCGAGTCCAACTCGCACTTGGCCGGTTTTTTTATCAAAAATCAGTCAGGACATCAATCAGTCGGGTTTTTTTTATTATGTATTCATTTTTTTTTTATTATTTGTCACTTTTTAGTCAGAACTATACGACGGTTAATATCGCAATCTTGTCAGTTTATTGAAGGAGTTAATATTGTGGATATTATTATGTAGCTTGCGCTTCGCGATGGTCTAAACGATTGTTCATTATAATTATGAAGATTCAAGTACGAATGGTTGCTAACCAACTTTTAGTCGTTATTGATTCTTAATGGTCACCCGTATTGAAAAATGATACGAAAAACCTAAGGATTATTTTAAAATACCTATTCAATGATCGCCACTTGACATAGGTAGTTAGTCGACTGTCATTTTTTTGCAATATGGCATTTGGCTATCGCCATTTTGAATTTTGATTTCTATTATATTATTAGTGATCCTCGCAAAGTTAAGACGAATCGATTGTCGTAAGAATCATCAAAATCGGTCCATCCGTTTGGTCTGTAGAGCGCCACAAAGGAACAAACATACCTACTACATAGCCGGCTCCGTGGCTCAGTGGGTAATTACCCGAACACCGAATCAAGGGGCGTTAGATCGATTCTTGCACAAGAAAAAACATTTACTATTTGGGTTTTTCTTGAGACTGGGTGTTTTCTATGTATATTATGTATTTATGTATGTATTTACAAAAAAAAAGTAATGAATATGTATTGGTATCCGTTGTCTGGTATCCATTACACAAGCTTTGCTTACTTTGGGACCAGACAGCGCTGTATGTTTTGTCCAAAAACATTTATATTTATTTATACATACATACATACAAAGGCTGATAAACACATAACCCTTCCTTTGCATCGCGCAGTCTGGTAAAAACTGGTTGCAAAAGTGTGACAGAGACAAAGCGAAACTGAGATCTCCTGATTCTTCCTAGCTTGTTTTAATTAACATGAACAAAGAAAATGGCGGACGTTGATGAAAAGACAAAAGAGACCACAGGTTCGCTTTGTATCTATCTAAAGTATGGTAAATTTTATGTTTTTATTGAGCAGTCCATAGGATAAATTAAAAAAGTCGAAGTCTTTGGTTATATATAAACAAAAAACAATACATACATATCCACAGCGATGCTTTATGCCAAAATCATAATCCTTCTCTGGCTTTGCCCAAGTCAGGTGGTTTATTGTAAACAGTATCAGACACTTTTTCACACTACCTGGAATCGGCTTTACTCTGTGTTTCTCATACTGTACATCAAACTCAAACCAGTTTTAAACATAATCACAAGCTCATTTTCGTAGCGGCATTGCCTTTTAAGAAATTCAGAGCGAATTTTTGAAGCAATCAGCGTCAACCGGCTCTGACGGGCTCCAACCATGGTGGCTTTATGTTTATTATCTCGTCCACTTAGCAAGACAGGTTGATGCCTAAGACCATATCTACACAAAATGTGCAGGAGATAGCTCTTTGGGAAAACACCATACAATAAACACTTATGTTTAGAAACCGAGATTCTAGTTGATTCTGCATTTAACAATCATGTACTTACTGTACCATCTTGTACGTAAAAGAAGGCAACCACAAAATACGACAGCAGAACAAGGAAACGGAAAAAAAGATTGGAAACCCAAAATCGTAAAAAACGAAATGATATTAGCTATAAAATTTCACAGATAGGGCAGACGAATGTTAAAATGGCGACCACGGGTTAATAGGTGCAGCGTTGGTCGCTCTTTAGCCAGGTAGACCGATGACCTAAAAAAGGAGGCCAGAAGTGGCTGGGTGAGAAAGGCGGAGGACCGGGTGTGGTGTCGTTCATTAGGAAAGGCTTATGTCTAACAGTGGACGGCTATAGGTGGTTGATTTATATTTAATCCCAAATATCATATTAAAGAAAAAAAACAAATATAAATCACGAAAAGCACTTTTTGCTGCCTTGATGACGTGATTGCATGCACTGCAGTTTCAGCTCAGGTAAAGCTTAAATAAAGAATTATTCTAGTGATAAAAATCTTCTATCATAAAAGATATTCAATTTTAAAACTAGATGAATTCTTACTTCCAGCCCGCCAGGGTTTTCCTAAATTACAACATAAATGACTCCTAAAAATCTTTACCTTAATAGATGAATCCATGTACCTTAACCCGCTTAATTAAATAGCTGATTGCCGTTTCATTTTTATTTCTTCTATCAAATGTACCTACCTACAAATTATGTAGAAACACAATATTCCAACTAATCGATGTAGTAAGTAAATTGTATCCGTGCAGGTATATGGGCGTCTTCAGACCAATCTGAGCTCCCGAGGCCTCCACCGTCCCACGTCCAAAGCCTTTTTTCGCCAAATAACTTTGAACCAGTTCCTTCGAGCAACGACCTCAGTGAATTGGAAGCGATGGAATTTGGGCCAATTTCGGACCGAAAATTGCATGTGTTGTAACATTCTTTTTTGCACATATTATTATTAATTGGATCAGAGACTGTTACCAACTTTTCGAATCGCATTTAGAACCCGAATAAATCACAATGTTATCTGTGCCTTTCCCGCGCTATTTTGTAAATGTGCTACAATATTTAGTAGCGTAATTTATCAAGTAGTTTGCTGCAGAATTGAGATGGTGGGTGAATGCATGGGTTTGACACATGTTGCGAGCGCGATTGTATCTAGTTGGGTTGCAATTTGGGAACGGCGCGGCGGCGGTTCAGCTGATAGGCATCGCTTTCGGTTGAGTCCGCAAGGCGCAATTTTGGGGAGAGAGAAGGCGGCGCAAGAGGCATGCAGTCGGCAAGTCGTTTACATTGGCTTAATGAGTCTTGAATCGATGCAACTTTTTTCAGAACTTTTCTTGAATAATAAGAAACTTGCTCTCACGTTAGTTTGTTGCATAACATTTTATGATTTAATTTTATTTCTTTAGTCACATAATCTTTATTTTTTTGTACCTTAACCTGATTGCTACTATAAAAATGTATCTTCACCAGTTTTTTTGTATCTTGTAATGTATTTAAAAAAAAATAACATCTGGTGCCAAATACGAATTAAGTCGTGTACAAGTTTATATCGTATTTTCGCATTCAGGGAGTTAAGCTTATTTAATACGCCAATTACGAGTTCAACTATATATTATAAAATAATAATAATAAATAAATTCTTTTACATATATCTATTTGCGTATCTCGGAAACGAATTTTCGACGATTTTTTGTATTAAGAAAGGGTTTTGCTTTTTGTCTGGCTACTGTTTCATTACATGGCATTATAGGCAAGCTGTCGTATCATTCTTTTCTGGCCTGCATTTTGGCGTATTCTCATACGCATCTGGCTAGCAACACTGGGTCGTTGTTTGAAATTTGGTTTATTTAATAAACCAAGCGTACATTTGAACCATTTATTTTGAGTCTATAGCTTTATTCTTATAGATGTTACAGGAAAGCAAAGTTACGAAAATTAAAACGGACTGACGTAAAATATTTTATTTATAACATAGTTGCAGTTGCTAGAAACTTAAGCTTAAAAAAACATTTTCAACGGTACAAGTCTATATATAATTCTACAACATATACCTAACAGAAATATATTAAGCTAATGGCCTTGTCGTTAATTAAAATGTTATAGGCTCATATAATTAGGCAAAGTAGATTCTAAAGATTGGAATGTAACAAGTAGAAGATAAGATGATTTTAGCTAAAATTACTTGTTTCTTATATCCACCTTAGCTGCTTATCCACTTAGCCTAATTTGCAATCCGACGTACCTATATATATATTAATACTTTTTAATATATATTATTTTTGTTCGCCTCAATATTAAAAAAAAAATATCTTAATTTTACGCCCTATATAATTCTTATTCGATTTTTTTCCGTTTGCAATTAACATAATCAGGTAATTAACGGTAATTCAAAGGGCGATTCTCTATATAAATAAGTATTCAGCATTTAAAGCAATTTCAACGGCAAGAAGCTAATCTTAAGTACAATCAAAATAACAAAGCTCAATACAACACTGACACCTCATGAATCGGATGATGTAGCATTCGTTTGCGTAACAACTTCACAAAATTATTACTGTGGTCGTCCGTGAGCCGCAGTTAGCAACAGCGGACGGTATAACCGGCATTCATGACTGCTCTTTTAACTATTCATCGGTAAGTGGCCCTTAAACCTTAGAAAGTAGATAAAGAATGTTAAACGAATGCACTGTTGTCTATTACGCCACAACTGGCACATACATGTTGCGACATTTTTGGCATATTATGACCAACTTCAAATGTGTCTGTCAACCGGCATGTTTCACAGTGGTGGGTATAATTATATGGGTCAAGTGTGAGTCGGTTTTTAAGGAGTTGCCGTCAAATACTACACCGATAACCGAATTTAGGGCGGGTGGAACCGCGGGCATAAGCTAGTTCTCAATAAATCCAGTTCAGAAGGATAGTTCCAGCAAAGCGGTTGTTTTCAGTCAGACATAAGAAAAGCGCGCGGCTGACCACTTGACGTTGATTTTTATCTGATCTCACACGCGATGTCCGATGCCACATTCACATAAGCCAGATAGTATTATATAGTCTGTGGCCAGGCGCTTATTACTCTGACGTATACCGATATGATTTAAAATGTGTATGCTACACGTGTGCAGTCGCATCTTTTTATCGTACCTACTACAACTATATAAGGTTGCAAAGGTAACCGAAGCCTATGAACGCTTGCAACACCAGGGGCATCACTCGCGCGTTGCCGGCTTTTTAAAAACTAATCGCATATTTTTGAAGAACGCCATATTTCACTGGTATACTGGTAAAATGAAATAAACAAAGAATATCAAAAATATAAAAAGAAATGTAGCAACTAAAAATAATAAAAAAAAAAAACAGTTTTACACCTCTACTAAAATATAAAAAATAAACCCGGGAGGATAAAGCTGAAGGTGAGGTTTTTTAAATTTAAATGAGGAGTATAGATTTGAGAATCAAATAAACCACTTGTAACATCTTTTTATGCAGCAAATACAATTGTACTTATGGATAATGTAATTTTAATACTGTTGGCTTTTATACGAAATAATTTAAGATTTTTGTAAGATTGAAATTGGGACTGTCGAGAGTTAGCTCCCTGATAAACAAACAACATAACATACAATTATTTTTTCTGTGATTTTAGTTATATATTTATTTTAAATATCAGCTACCTACTTTCCTGTACAAACCTCAAACATTTTCTTACTTTCTAAACATGCAAAAAAAACATAATAGCATCCTTAGTTGATCTTGTTAAATACAATACAAACAAAAATGCACTATACCGCCGAAACGCATACAAGTATTTATAATCAAAATGTTGAGCATAGTTAGAGTGTGCAACTTTCACTACGTGCATCTCCGCATACTTGCGACACTTTCTCTGAAGCCTAGCAACACTCATACGTAATAACTAATATTGTTAGTATCGAAACATAAAACACTTTATGCAATGTCAATGCATCTGTATCTAACATTTGCATCCTTGATCAGTTCTAACACACTAAGGTAGTCAGTAAAATCATTAATTAAAATGAAAGCGGGAATAACTCTGGTAAATAAAAAATAATCTATTTTTTAACAAAACCATAAATCGACTTTAATTCCACTTAAAAGTAAAAAATAAGCCCCTAAAGCAGACTCATTTACAAAACATTCAGCTACATGTAAATTCGCCTTGAAGTCGATTGCCACTGATATAACGATGCTATAAGCTTAACAACATAACATTCAGTTTTAACTATGGAATGCGAAAAATTAAAACGTCAAAATAAGTTTTTTCTTGCAATGTCAAAATAGTTCTCGAATTTGTTAATTACCTACCGTGCACTTCGGTCAAATCAAGAAGCTTATAAATCACTATGGAGTGAATGGGGTTTTCTTATGTACCACTGGAGAGCACAGCGTGAATATTTTTTTGGGGCCCAATTTCTTCAACTTTAAATCTGAAATCGCTTTAAGTGTATTGATAGGGTGACCGTGAGAAATAACGATAGGGATATTTTTTTCACGTTTTCTTAAAACTTTAGTAGATACAAAAACAGATTTGAAGAACACTCCCCTCACCATCTCCAACGATGTTCAGTTCCGAGATCATTTACAAGACAAGGTGAAGCTGGCGTCCAAAAAACTTGGTGTACTCAATAGAGCGAAACAGTATTTTACCTCAGGACTAGTATAGTATTATAGAATCTGTGTCTCAGGGCAAAGGTTGCTGCTTTACAAGTCGGAAGACCGGCCCCATATGGACTATGGAGTACTGCTGCCATCTCTGGGCGGGTGCACCCGGATACCAACTTGTTTGCCACCTTAGTGGTACATAAGAAAAATTACCATACTTTGGTTTTAAATAGTAGAGGACATAGTATGCAGACCTGGAGTACACCCTGAATAGGGGCAAAAACAAATTAATACCCTTAAAACTAAGCCAAAAAATGCTAACATACCAAATTTGTCAAACTGTATATTTAATTTTCTTATCTTTAAATTTATATTGCTTAAATTACTAAACAGAAAACAAACAAATCAAAAAAAGCTAAAAGAAATAAATTATGCTACAAAGAAAGTTAGTAATACAGTTATGGATTTAAAGATATACTTAACCATTTTTAACAAGCTCTTATGACAGAGATTTTAACAAAACTGTGGCCAGAAATAGCTGCAAATCCTATTGGTGACGAGACTGGCCTGAGTTGCGGTAATATTTTTGTTAGAGTTCTTTAACCCGCCACGCCGCGCCTGTGAGTGGCTACATGCTTTTGAGATCGCTTTCGTGACATATTCTGCGACTGCCAAAACAAAATATCATGTTTGAAAACTGAATAAACAATCCTGCGGTTAGCGCTGCATAGATAACTGAGTAGCCTAACGTAGATGTAGGGTTAGTCCGATTTGATGTAAAAAGTTTGATACTTACATAACTTTTGCTCTACTAGCATTAAATAACTCAAAATGTGTGACTTAAATTTAATTTCCATGACATGGCATGTAACTAAATTCAAAAATCGATGGCAATAAAAAAACCTGTTCTTCTAATTGTGTTATTGGTGGTTATTAATATTTATGGAAAAATGTGAATTTCCAATGTTTGGTGATTAATGGTTAATTACTACAATGTTTTGGTGCGTATTGGTTATTACAAATTGGATTTATTTTTGAAAATTTATTTTGCACCAGGCAGCCTGAACAATTGGCGAAAAAAAATTAAAAAACTTTGGCAGCTCGCAGGTCTTGTTTATAAAAACGTTGATGCAGACAAATTTCAATAAAAAAAGTGATGATAATATTTTTTAGATTTAACGCCGGATGCCAAGTATGCTAAGTATACGAATGCCAGTACTACAAGCAGAGGCAATCAAAGAAAATTTGGTTACCTCCTTCTTACCTATTTTATGACAAGTTTACTAAATGGCGTGAGTATAGATTTTTTACGAGTTTTAATTTTTATTTTTTAATTGACTTTAAAAAAGAAGCAGGTTCTTAATTCGGTTCCATGTTTTTTTTAATGTTTGTAACCTCATAACTCCGGCATTTATAAACCTATTAGGACCGTATTATGAACCGTAATTTTTACGTATAGGGAAGGATTAATCCACAGATAGGTCAAATTTTAATTTAGTAAGGATTGGTCCAAAAACCCCAGAGTTACGTGAGGAAATGCACTTATACCGGTATCTCCGTCTAGACTGGCCATGTTAGTTTCTGCGTGGCGGAGGCACCACTGTGAATAAGATTAACAAAACAATATACGATAGAACTATCGCTCCGCATTTTAATACGTGCAAACTTACGATATAACGTGCACTCTATTTGCCAAACTCGACATTCTAAGGCTGGGTGCACTGCGGATTATTGGCATTAATATTCACTAAAACCATACGTTTTTGAGGCTATCAGTAAAAATTAAAAACCCCGTTATCTGTAAAACGCGTAGTTACAAAATTTCTTCGTTTTTGCGTAGTGCGTGGGGTTCAATACAGTGCATAGTGTGCGAAAATTCCGTGCGGACAAAAACCGCAAAAAATCTGTAGCAAACCACAGGAATCCGCATGCGATACTATCTAGCAGTGCGCGCAATTTCGTTGTGTCATTCAGACCTTTTGAAGGAAAAACGCACAGCATTTTGCTGAAGTGCACAGCAGACCTAGCAAACGTAATGACTATTTTGACATTTCATGCATTTGACAAGAAAACAGCTCAAAATATTAGTAAGCTGAAGGGTCGGCAACTCGCGACTAAAGATCCCGTTATTTGAAGTAAGTTGCGGTGATCGCTTTGCATCAGGTGGACCGTTAGCTTGTTTGCCACCTTGTTGGCACAAAAAAAAAAAAAAAAATATATATATATATTATGAAGCCCTTGCCTATTATTCACCGCATACTTCAATCTAGGGAATTCATCCTCACACCTTAACCTCTAAATAGTCACCTACAGTGCGGTTTCAGAGAAACTTCTTCCCGCGAACGCTTAAGTTGTGTAATGAGCTCCCTGCCAAGGTTTTCTCTAAAGACTACCAATGAGGTATGAGGTTCTTCAAGAAAGAAGTTATTACCTTTTTGAAGCCCCATCTGTTGCAGGCGTCCACAGGCACCGCTAGCTTGTTTGTCACCTTACTGGTATTAAAGAAATCAACACGAAACTTGAAATATACTCGTAGTTAACGATCACTTAAACTTTCATGTTCATCCAACACTGTTTTCCAATCAAAGGGCACAGTATGTGACGAATGAAACGAGAGATCGACTTTGACGGCCAAGCGACTCACGTCTATCACTAGGCGTTCTTGCAACGACAAAGCTGATCCCAAACAATACAACACTAAAGTAGAAATAAACCTCTAATCTCAAATAAATAAAAAAAGATGAAATAAAACAATCAACGACAGCCGCACTCTAAAGGCTTTTTTATGTAACTTTTCTTGATCGTCGAACTGGGTAAATGATTTAGTCGTATAATAAAAACTTGGGAATTTCCAGTTTGTGCTGTTACCCACCTATCTGTTTGGTTTTGGTATCCGAGAGTTGGGTGCAGTCACAATTTGTTGCCTCTAGCTTCATTTGCTTTGGTAACGACTTTTGTCTGTTCTGGTATCTGGAACCTAGAGTGCATCACTAAAGTCATTGAATAAATTCATGGTCCTTAAGTAGCAAAGCACTAGTTCTGTTTTTTATTTTGCATAGCTAAGTTGGTAAATATGCCTCATATTAGATAACCAGGTGGTAGGTGGATTTAAAGCCAGCCTTTTAGAAGAAATTCAAAGAATATGTTGTCCGTAGATAAAATTTTATAAAACCAGAAGTATTTGAAACCACCATTTTATCAAACGTAAGAAACGTTGGGTCAGTGTAAGAAAGCCTTTACTTTATCGATAAATTAAACTATAAAAAACAACATGCATTACTATAATTGAAAAGGACGCAAGTATAATTTTACTTCCTTGGGAGTTGGGACGAGTGTTGGAATTAAACTAAATAAAATGGGTGGAAAAAAAAACCATCGGGACCTGGATGAATATATATTAATAATATAACCGCAGAAATAAAAAAACACAATTTCCGTATTTAGACCAAAACTAAGATCCCTGTACTACAATGAGTAGAAAAAACACCAATGTTTGTACACAAAAAATAACCAATCCTGTGATTCGAAACTAAATATAATATCAGTCAATTCCCACCTACTTGTCTGTACTAGTAGCTCGTCCATGCGACTACGTCGGCGAACTTTCATTTATCACCGTTGTCATTACGGGCTGCTAATTTCGCCGACGGCGGCTGGACTCGACACTTTCAGGCCGCTCCCACACCCGATAACTAGGCGTGATGGTGTGATATTGTTTATTGCCGGCGAAAGTCTCGTTAAAATTGTTCAGTCACGCAAAAGCCGTATCACGCTGTACAGTTTCAAGTTCTGACGAAACATTGAAGCTGCAATTTTACCAACGTAGTACATAGGATGGTTATTTTTATATACCTACATAATATTCATGACACACAAATTAGTAGATTTGAAAACCAAAGATGACTCATATACGTCATCTTTGTTGAAAACTTTTGTGCGCCTCCAATATTTTATTTCTCAAAAGAACATTTTTGTCTTACGTATGTATGTATAATATGAAAACAAGAATATTAGATTCTACTTCTCTGTGTAATACCGGATTCTTATTATAATTTTAACTTGATCTTTAATGAATCTTCTTAATTTAAAAGATTTTTCATGTGGAGACATGGTTCCTTGCTTCCTTGCTGTCTAGCACTTAGCGAGTGCTACTACCTAATATAAACTAGAATAGTGCAATGTTCCGTCTAAATTGATTTACAAAATCTGCTGAATAGAATTCTTTATCGTTTGAGGATGTTCAGCTGCATGATTTGCATTATCTACTATAGTATAAAAAAGGGTAAATCCCATTAAAAAATTACCTGTTGCACTCAAAGATGACTTAGGCCCGAGTTCATCGAAATTTAACGGATCGTTTAAACGAGAACTATTGTATAAACAATCTGTCAGCCCTTTCTTTCTGTTCACCACCCAAAACACATTGATTAACAACGTCAATCAGCCGTTTAACTTAACAAGGCTTGGAGAGGTCGGTTAACCACCCGTTCAGTCGTTTCTTTAATGTATCTGTGGGTTGATACTTTATTTATTTCATATAGGGATACTTTGTTTGACATCAGTTACGTATAGGTAGGTAGTATAATTGAAAAATATAGGTAAATAATGTAGTAATTGATCATTTGGAAAATTTGGAAATAAGTGAGGCGGCCCGCTCGTCTAGTTTATTTATACTATGTTTTTATATTATTTATAGTATTCTTACCCCAAATACCTAATGTTTTCATTCGGTTAGGTTTCATTATTTTACCTTTCTTCAACGCCCAAAACATAAATAAATTGTCTCATGCGTAGTTGACCGTCCACCAACTCATTATTATTTTACACAGAAAATATTTTAAAGTAGATCAACTTTTAAATATCTGGAACGCAAGTGATTGTCGACAAAAAGTCTGTCGAGGTAATTTCGATCTTATGTTTTTCATTATAAGCTACAATATATCAAATAGATTTTAGCAAGAAGTTGTCAATAGGTGCGTGGTTCAAGGAACCCTCCCACACCGAAGGTTCTCACGTTTCCGCTTGAGCCGACAGTACCCAGTTCATACTAATGATGAATCGTCTAAATTGTGAATAGGCGCGCCCATCGGGACTTTTGCCATTTGTTATGGCTGCCAATAAATATGTATATGGAGCGCTGGCCAGTACTACCATACTAATATCATAGAATAGGTAATATCTAACGTAATATTGCCTCGTTGAAGGTAAAATATGGCATTATTAACACTTTTTAAGTGTTTCCTTTTGCTTCAAATCTGTAAAGCCCTCCGCTGCATGGTGCGTGTCGATTTCTTTTTTACTTTTTTTTAATAAATTTAATGGCGCATTATTTTTGTTGTGCCAGTCCGAAATTTAAATAAAACTTGATGAGCTTAATCTCTTTAGTTATCAGTGTTTGGGTTTTAAAAAATTTCGTTCCATTTTCAAATTACATATTTGACTGCTCGAGCGCTCGAGCGGCCGGCTTAAACATTGCGGGCTGCTGTCTGATACTGTACTGCAAGTACGATTTATCCCAAAGAAGATTGTGCAAGATATGTAGCATATCGTAGCATGTTTGAAAAAAGTAATTTTTCGGAAAAAACTGAGACATGTTTCTCAAATTACCAAAACGTCAACTACTAAATTATGTTATATTTTCAATATTCTTGTAGTACTAGTGATACATTCCCAATTTTTTGGTAGGACACTGTTTTTCCGTTTTGATTTACGTAAAGAATGCATTATTTTAGGATGTGTGTTTTGTCCTACGGTTATAAATGAAAAAGTTTTACCGTGGAATCGACAACTTTCAAGCGCAGCACTGGGAAAGCGTACTTCTAAAGTTGTAGGACTTCATGGCCATTATATTGTTCAAATATTTACTAAGCTGCATCCAGAAAATCAGCTGGCAGAAAGAAAAACCGGACGTCTTGTCGAACCGAACCTACTCACAAAGATTCAGCCCTTTATTAATTATTGAAAAAAACAGGCGGTGGCTGCTGGACTATGGGACAAACGGGATCACGCACGGTACAGCGCAGGCACTAAAGTCAATTTTGACTGATTTCTCGTTATCTGATCAGGCGGCAGTTTTGTATGCACTAGGTTACGTGGCATACGTTATAGCATTGCTATCTAAAAACGTTGTTTTCGTCTGCATATAATCTTTAAAGTAATTTCATACCAATTGGTCAAAATCGACTTTAAAGATCTCGTTAACGAATAAAGGAAGATATGATCTCGTGATCAGATCGTGTTGCAATTTTGCATCTACTTCGGGTTTTGAAATCTTTAAAGTCAATTTTTATGAAACATAAATGCTGTTACTTAAATTTTCTTTTTTAATTTGTATACAGCTACTTGGTATCTTAAAAACAATATGGAATCAAGAAATATCTACAACAACTCCTTGTAGCACCTACAAATGTTAGTCGAGTGGCGCTCGACAACTACTGAGATGATGACATTGTGTATTTTTAATATCAGTAAAAGTTATTGGTAGACAATATTTATGTATGTACCTTTGTATGTTAATAGTTAAGTCAAAGATGACTTATACGTCTAGATACCGTGTCCGAAACAACATTAAAATCCAAATATTATATACTGTAGTGCTAAAATATAGATGGGTGTACAAAATAAAATCCGTTCTTCTCTGCCATTGTATCCGTGCGCGCCGTGTTTTGTTGATAAGATTTTTTTAACATAGAAAGCATCACAGAGCCGTTGAAATCGTTTTGTTCGCCAAATGTCAAGAAACAAAACAGTTGTTCACTATATATTTTTAAAGAAAATCCATTGTTCTACCTCCTGAGCATGCGCAGCCAATGCGTTAAATGCAGACTGTAAGTGCCGCCAAATTTAACATAGAGCGCATTTATTTTTAGTTAACAGATAGATGGAATGCGCGCGTAGAGAGCATAGCGCACTTTCAAGGTTATCTCTAAGGACTACAGTATGGGGTTCTTCAAGAAAGAAGCTATTGGATTTTTGAAGTATCGGCAACGCGTGAGTGAACTTCTGGTGTTGCAAGCGTCCATAGGCCACGGTGACCGCTTACCATCAGGCGGACAGTGTGCTTATTTGCCACCTTAGTGGTATAAAAAAATCAATGCGTAAATATTAAAATTACTAAATTTCTTTTGCGAAAGCGATATTGCTGATATTGTAAGAGCAGCCCGCAGGAATCAGATCACAATGCTATTGTTTAAATTTGTACAATTTTCTCAATAAACATTTACTATGAATCTCATACTCGTCGGTTTTGTAAGTTACAGTGTAATTTAATTACCACCGGTACTACGGCGCCTATTCTAAAAAGCCCTCTTAAATTTTTAGTTTTTGCTTTTATATTTTTATTATTACTTAGGAAACCCGCATACGTAACACATATTCTGAGAAAATTTCAGGCTTTTGCCTACTTCGAGCTCTGTAAAGGATAGCACCCTTCGGGTAGGGAAACAATAAACTATTGAGTATTTTAATCACAATTTACATAGGAAATATAAAGATTATATATAATATGTTATTTAAAAATTATCAATACAATTAAAATATTTTAGTACAACATTTTATTAGTTATCCAAAAGAAAATCAAACAAAAATCATTACAAGTACATTATATTTGATTTTCTAAAACCTAATAAGTCTATCATTGTAAATGAATAACTTATATTACTGATTGTCTCAGAATATTACAAAAACAATGCATATTACACTCGCCTCATTGCGCGTGTGCGTACACTAATTGAAATTTTAAATACAGTGTCCAAAACGTGACGTTAACGTCACAGTTCGTTGTAAAGAAAAGATATTTTTTCAAATTATTTATGTATTTTAAGATACGGTAATTAATTAATTTCGTAGTTCATAAAATACATGATAAGTACTACTTTTTCTATTGAAACTAACTGTAATGTTTTTTTTATTTAAACATTGCAAAAGTCCGGGGTACAGGTTTATGTTCTATAGATACAATGTGTCACAGGAGTCATCAATACATAAATACTATATCAACCTGAAATAGTGTAATGTACGTAAGTGACGAAAGGTGAAAAATATGTTTGTCGTATCAGTATTATCCTTACTAAACTTGGGATGGGAAATGAACGTACCTACAGACTTGGCAACACAGACAGAAAAACATTTGTTGTTTGTTTTGCGAATAATTATTTTGGAAACTTAGTTTGTATCTCAAATATAGCAAGCAGATTCGTGTAATAACTCGTGAACAGTAATTTTTTATCATCAACCTTTTTTTTTGTCAATAGTTTAGCACGATTTTATTGCACAAATCGTCATTTTTATTACCTTACGCGGGAATACAGTTCGCGTCGACGCACAGATGACGTATGATGTCGTGTGACGGCAAGTACCTTAAAATTCAGGTACTCGAATTGGCTTGTTTTGTGTGCCCGAACACGGTATCTCAGTAGTCGGTCTCGGTAGTCATCTTTGAGTTAAGTCAAGTTGCATATTACGAATGGGTTGGTCCTTTCCGATTTTATAAACTCCTTATAGAGATTATAATATAGCCTATAACATTCTTTAGGATTTTTTTTTTTTAAATATGGACTGGTAGTATTTGAGAATAGCGCGTAGCGAATAGCGAATAGCAAACGTAAAAATGCACCTGCTTCATTTAGGTATTAGATTAATATAAACGTAGTAGGTCATCATACGAAAACAAATACGAAGATCCAAATTTAAACAATTCAAATTTCATAAATCGCTCGACAAAACCGATGATCTACTTCCGTTTCTTCCAGACATTTTGTCGACTGATCTTCCAACTCATTATGAGTTTAATGCTCTGAGAAAATTCTATTTTAAGAGGAATTTTTCAATTTTCTTTGTTTTCAAGACCACTTAACAACTACTACCTGAAGATATTGTCTTTAATAACATTCAAAGCAGGAAAATAATCCTTTCCCTATGAATAGTTCTTGTCACTTAGATAAGTCAAACATTTACCTGCACAAACTTAATAAAAAATGTAATACAAGAAAACTATATTGCCTATAAAACAATACGGAATTGCTCAAATAGACTGTGTAGAAATGCAAACAGACGTCATATTCATACTTCTCTCGAAAACTCCAGCCCTTCACAGGTTTCGAAGTTTTTGAAAAAGATTGGTATTGGTAATACTCCAACTACTTACTTCTCGAAATGATGCGGATTTGAATGCTCTTTATCAACATTTTTCAACGCCTTCTGTTATACTGCAGGATCAAATTAAATTAAAAACTTTCTCTCATTTTCAAAATATACTAAGACCCGATTGCAACTCTATTTCTCTTAACTCTATTTCTACGAGTGACGTTAAGAAATCTTTCCTCTCCATTTCCTTCAAAGCTACTGGTTCTGACGATATCTGTTTCAAAATGCTCTTCTTATAGTCCTTGATAAGGTGTTGCCAATACTTATACACATTTTAAATTACTATCTGGTGACATCCTCATTTTCGACTGCCTGGAAGAAAGCATTTATTATTATTCCACTTCCTAAAACCTACATTCTTTACTCACTACCGTCCCATTTCTATACTCCCTATACTCTCCAAAGAACTTGAAAGTATAGTTAATACTCAACTGACACAATTTCTCGAGAGAAACACACTGTTGAGTCCAATGCAATCTGAATTTCTTACAGGGCATAGCACAGTTACTGCATTGCTCAAAGTCACCGATGATATACAATTTGCTATGGATAACCAATAGATGACCTTATTATTGCTATTGGACTTCAGCAGTGCACTCTTAAATCTCTTAACGTATCTTCGCTAGTCATAAAATGGTTTGATTCGTATCTTAGGGGGCGCCAGCAGTGTATACGCTTTGATGAGAATCTCCTTGATTGGTGTACTTTATCTGTTGGTGTACCTCAGAGTGGCATCCTTTTCACCACTCCTATTTTCTATCTTCATTAATACACTCACAATAAAATTATCTTCTCAAGACCATCGCTATGCAAATGATGATGATGATGCCAGTGAGGACCTACTAAATAAACTTCGAAAAGGCTTTAAAACTTGTGCATTCGTTTATTTACGGTCTGCGCAGGTTTAATCATGTTTCCAGTTTTCAGAATGAATTAAAGTGGCTCCCAATCCGATTTCGCCGGAACACTCGTGTTACGTTACTTTTTAATATATTATCCAACCCAGCATATCCAAATTACTTCCATGAGCGTTTTGATTTTCTTTTTGACAAAAATAAGACTTTGCGAACACACAGTACGTTACTACTAAAAATTCTACAACACAACTTTTTTTTTGCGTTGTAAACCCTCATGGATACCCATGCGCTGCAAGGACAGCGAACGGGTTATATCGGACTCTTACCGACTAAAACCAACAGTGTTTCTTGAAGGAACTCAAGAATACTAACTAATCTAGCCTAAAATAACTTGAGACAATCTTTCTATCGAAATCTATAAAAACCAAATCAAAAATTATACATATATCACAATGTCAGTAATATTTGGGTAAGATTAATGTGAATGTATATTATATTAGACGTTATTTATGTATGTATATTTGTTTGTATATATTAAATAATATGTATGTAGCTATGTATAGTAACGAAGTTGTTTTCATATATTACTATAACAAATATATTTTTGTAGGTTGAGTATTAATAGAATATATATTGTACTGTAAGAAGCTACTATAATATAGTTTAGTATTAGTATAAGTATTTTGTTTTTAGTTAATCTAAAGAGTTAATTTTATTTTCATTATTATACACATGTTAAAAACGTAAATATACCTACTTTCATTGTAATATTTCTTGACGAAACGAGATTAGCTGGAAGAGATTTCTTATTAGAGATAAGCTTGCCCCTTCATAATATTACTAGTATATTATATATTTTATAATTTGTGTTCTGTACAAAATAAATAAAATTATAGTAGACCTATTAGGTAGCATCTGTATCACAATAACTTAACCACAAGGCCCAAACAAGAAGACATCAATTAAGTATCTGGCCTAGTATATTAAGTACTTATGGTAAATGTGGTGAGAGTTCATGAGATACCTAGTATTTACGCCAAGACTGGTTGAAATGACTGAAGTTATAAACACGAAATATGGACAGTGGGTTTCTCCTTTTGTCGTAAACAGTAAAAAAAACTTTTTTTTTTACATAATTTTTAATTTTAATTGAGATGTTTTGTTTGTAAATTATTATTATCACGTAACACACGAAGTTTTTGGAAAATTATCCCAAAAGGAAACAAAGAAGGAAATGCAAGTTTATGTGGGAATTCCGCTATTACTACGATTAAGAAGCTGGTTGAATAACGGGGTCTAGAAACTTGACACTTCATAGGGAGGTAGCTTCTTAATACACGTGATAACAGTGATTACAGGGGCTGTAGAGAGTTAACGCTTGGGCAACACCGCTAGGAAAACTAGCTTGTATTTAAGAGAATACGATTCAGAGCGCCTCATGGGTATTTGGCTTGGGATTATGACTAAGAAATTTTACAGTATATCAATAAATATCAAAAACAAATAAGAAATTCGTTTGTATGAAGCCCGCTGCAAGGCGCCGCAAATTGCATCCTGTTCATGGGCACAAAAAAATCGTATATAAAATGCGAGCTCCAATGGCATTTGAATGTAATAGACACAACGTATGGAAGGCGCAGACCAAAACGAAACCAAATCACCCAAGCAGGCTCTTTGTCTTTTTCTGTTTGTTTATATGTAAAAGAAGTAGGTAATGAGCAAGTACATATTCAAAAACATTGTTTTAAAATAAATTACAGAAAAAAGAATACATTTTACCAGATGGCGTAGTACCAACGGCGCTGGATTCATTTCCCAACGCAAACTAACTAGAAACGTGCTATCTCTCATCGTGTCAGTAGCTAATTTTGACATTTGTTTAGACTATTCAAACTGATATTTAGACTCGTCTTTCTTTTTTCTGTTTGACTTTATTTTAACAATGGCTTATATATTTTAATCCAATAGTTTTTTAGATTTCATAAATGTTGCAAAATTTTCTGACCCGGTAAAATCAAAACTAAAGTCGCCATATTGAAATGGTGTGAACTCACAACGACACTAGACGAAAATCTGGTAGACATTATTTAAAAAAAAGAATATTACTTTGTTTTATTTTCACAATATCAGTTATCAGGATTGATCTGGCCATTATTAAACTAATTTTACTGCAGAAAAGTGAAGTAAGCTGTCATTAAGAAATCTAAAACGACCAAAAAAGTAAAACAATACACTACAACATATTAATGTCTCGATTTAACTAGAAATATATACAAATATTAAATTTATGAAAGACAGGATTCAAGAAATACATTAAGATATAACGTCACAGTATAGGATAATATATTACTACAATTTAAAGAATTATGTCTATAAATAATATAAAGCTACGAAAATGACACACACACCAAGAAACGAAAAGAAAAACGGATCGATACTATCTCCTGCAACTTATCACGCAAAATCTGTGTATAGACGGGAATCGTGAGTGCCTCCCACTTAAGCTGTTTCGCCTCGCGAATGACAATGACAATGGCAGAGCTAACTGCCTTCCTTCGCTAGTTGGAGAGGCAACACAAGGAGGAGGAGATCAAGAAACGTCGATTTCACAGACGTTGTTACAAAGGTTTTACCCCACACTATCCTAACGTGATTTTCTTTGTTTATTCGTTAAGAACTCGCAAAGAGAGTGTATTAGGTTATTCTGTCCCTTCGTGACCTTTTATTGCACTTTTTATTGCTTTATAATTGTTGTTTTGACTTTTGGAACATATATAAAAAAGTCACCGTAGTCCAGATCAACTGGGCTGCGTTCGAAATCTTCGTGTTACAACACCACTGTGTAGCTTCACTAATCTGAGAATATCCGAACGATAGCAGGTGTAAGAACTGTCATGGGGCTATTGGCTGCGCTTTGCATTGTGATGTCGGTGAGTTAGTATATCTACGAGTAGCTAGTCTTCGTCCGTGACTTTATACATTAATTCATACATAAGTGCAACAAACTTTTCTGACACGCTGCGGTGGTCAAACATCAAAAACTACAGTCGCCATATTGGAATGCTGTAAACTTACGCGACACTGGTGACAGACACCTGGTCAGAAAAGTTTGTTGTACTGTACATTATTCATGTCTTGTGTTTTGCTGCGAATGCACGTTATTTACAAATTCTAATTTAGTCTGTATTCCGTAGATAATAAAAGTTTTTTTATGGACTTGTTACGTATTGACTTTATTTATATGCACATATAGAAAGAACACAATGACAATTAAATAGGTACAAAGCAATATTTTAATATTTATCACAAAGTCGCGATTCATTGCGAAACTGTTAGCCAATTACTTATTTGCAAATTTTATTAAACAATGCGCAATAATTCAATATCGCCGCTTCGATCATGATGCCAGCACAGAGCCGATTACCGAGGAATAAAGTAAATACATAGATCTAAAACGTCAATTGGGAACCGCAAGCCGCCCACAGATCAAAAGCACATTAAAGATTCCAGCATCAGTTTAGCTCATTTCACTGCGCGGGGGCGCAAGCGCTCCTACGCCACCGTTAGGGGCAGCGCATACAAACTCACTCAAAAATATATGTATAATACTAAACTGATACTTGATAATAAATTATATAATTTTGCAATAATCATTTAGTATGTAGATAGGCTGCCTAATTGTAAAATATTCAAATTAATTGAAAAAATCTTATTGGTTTTGATTAAAAACTGTGTAAGTAACCCTTTAGTAACACAAGTATTTCGGACCATTTAAAGGCAAGAAGTAAGAAACATGTGAAAAGTAACATCTTTAGAAGAAGAACATCTTTCAAAATACCTACAGTGTATGTATAAAAAAAAATGCAATTGATGCGAATCAAATTTTGTGCAAATGTTTTGTATAGGTACTTATGACAAGAAAAAATATTATGATATATAATAATTATAATTTTTGTACCTGGTTTACATTTTTTAGACTTTTGAGGTACCTAATAAAATTGTTTATTTTCGTAAAAAATAATTTTAATAAGGTATTATTATGCTATAATAGATTTAAATACTTTATTTATTTTTTACTAATTAAAGCACGGAAGTATTAAAATAAATTTTCCATCTACAAAATTTGATTTTTTTTAATATACATACAACATTTAACTTCACACAGAAAAAGAATTCAAACACAACGCATATATATGCAAATATACCTCTATCTATATATTATGTATGTATTTAAGATTTCGCTTAGTGATAGCCTTATATTCATTCATTAATATGTAGATTTTTTTTAGACCACTAAGGTGGCAAAAAAGCATACGGTCCGCCTGATGGTAAGCGGTCAGCCTAAACGTACAACACCAGGGGCATTACTCGCAAGTATGTTCTGGTCCATTTACGCCAACAAATGCTATAAAAGAATATCATTAAAATACTATCAAATTTATTATTCGCAAAAATCATCACTATTAACATACATAGCAACAGACAGAATCATTTCAGTGTGCGCTTCGCCTTGAGACGTATTCCCTGGCGAGTTGGCTCACACGCGCACGCAGAACGTACGGAAAGAGATTTATTCCGGGCTTATCAACAATTGCTCGTAGGCGAGACGCTGTGACTCTCACCGAAGCATTGATCCCCGCACACTCTGTCTACATCATACTACGAATCGCCAGCAATAAAACGGTTTCGTATGACTCGCATTGTACTAATTTTTTTTTTATTTATACATTGGAGATGGGCTCAACTCATGTCATCTACATGCCTATATCATGATGTGGGTGTGTTGTGTATATTAAGTACATCCGGTCACTGGTTCGCCCCATAAGGGAATGATAGCTGTGACGTTCTATGTACATAAATACATAATTATATAGCTTTCGCCAGAAGACATCACATTACCTACCATAACCTACTAACATGAACCATAGACGTATTCAATTGGGTTGAACCCACAAAACCTCACGCCGCAAATACGTGTATGTCGTGAACACAAAATTTCGTAAGTATCTGAAAATACAATACAAAGAAAGCAGTTGGTAAGTAAAAACAATAAAGATTTTCAAAACATTTATTTTTATAATTTATTGCACAGTAAGTACTAACAATGTATGATATAGTAGATAATTAATTAATTAATATATATTTATATATAATAAATGTATGTATTTATAATTTATATATACATAGCCTAAGTATATGTGTTGGTCAAAGTTGCCAGCTTATTAAACAAGTTTGCACGGACCATTATTGCATTAGTTACCCCTCAATTTTTCATGTATTTTAAGTTTCGTAGCCTAAAATGGTTTTTGTTAAACTAACCTTTCGTGTTATCTGTCATTTCACTAGCAACTTACCACCAATCTCAGGTTTCTAAAGATTAAAAGTTTATTGACCGATACTCACGTTTCTGTACACCTATGACAAAGTACTTAAAGCGCGCCTATGATGACCAGCTAAAATTCTAATACATTTAGCAAGTTCATTGTCCTTAAATATTTCAACTGAATAATTTTGTCGTAATGATAAATTTTACTAGCACAAGCAATAAAAGCTTATCTGGCTCCCTACATATAGATAAATAAATGAAATGTTAAGTCACGTATCGTTTCGACCTGCTAATTACTTAAGACCCACCTAGTTCCTTTGACAATCTTAACAGTTTAAATTCAATTCCGTACAATATTGGTTATAACTTCTTTATTAGCCAGGTGGCTTTTTATGAGAAAAACGTCTTTTCCGAAGGAAGACTTGCATCATCATGTCATTTGCCTGAGGTAGGCAATGTTAATACAAATTTCATAGTTAAAATTAATACAAAAAACTGTATTGAAGTAAGCCTGAAACGTTATTTATCTTCTTCTTTGAGCCTTATATTTTCTTTTCAGTGAGCCGCGGAAATTCTCAAGCTGAAAACCTGGTCATAGATTTTTTATCTTTTTATTTTTTATGTTATTATATATTTTGTCTTCTCTTTTTTTTAAATTTAATATTTTGTTATTATGGGTATTTTGTCTGTTACCTTACCTTTACTACACTAATTTTGATGCGTTGTTACTGCTCAATTTTTTTAAGAACATTTAGATACTTTGTTATGAAAATACATATATTTAATAATGATTTTATGAAAAGCTAGTAATTAATAGTATATACGGTAAAGTTGTTAGTAAAAAACCTTTGAATAACCACAGTGTAAAAAGAAACTAAAAAAAATCAAGTTGTAATTTAGACATACTTTCAAGTCAGGTTCTTCGCCTATGGTTAGTAAAAAATAGCAATCAATCTTTTTAATCTAGATTCTAAAACAGAATTTGATTTAGTTCAGAGGAGCGATTCTTACCACGTCATTCTTCATTTCAGGCGCGGAAAAAACTCCCACTCTGATCAACAGATAGTCAGCAAGGCGTATGATTTTAAAAATTAATAGCTGCAGCACCCAACAATGAAGGTCACACTTGCCCATTATTCATCTCAAAGAAGACATATGGTACAGTTTTCACCCAGTTCCGGTGTAAGTAATCTCTAGATTATTGTTTTGGGCAAGCATCCATCTGTCGCTGCCCAATTATGTTATTCGAGACACTCGTGCAATTGATCGAGTATTTCACTTTCACGTTCGTTGTACGAATGGGTCATAATTTCTCTAGAAGTGGCAAGAGAAAAAAGAATAACCTCTGTCTACCGGCTTTTTCGCAGGTATATATATAAATCCATCCACCATGCCCGACAAGCCACTAAGGCCGAATAACAGAACCCCGTTAAATTATGCTTACTTACTCTGCGAAAGAAAACTCTGCGGTGACTATTGTCGTTGAGTAACGGAGATCCACTTATAATATACAAGACTTTGCCAGCGGCTCCGCCCGCCCTGAATTCGGTTATCAGCGTGGAACTCCTTAATTAATTAAGAATTGCTATAGCATGCTATATGTGCAGCTTTAGTTCGTTTAACTCTGTTATAGTTATTCCCGCAGAAACTTTTGATTTTATCCCGATACATCCAGTGGTTGAAGCGTGATTGAGCAACAAACATCCATCCAGATATACAAACTTTCACCTTTATAATATTAGTAGGATATTAAATTTATTCCTTACCTTGTCAGTTCCTTTGAAACTCCTGTACCTGCCGTATTAAGTGCGCTTAGTATGGTAGTTTAGTTGTCCTTCCAACTTAATTCCTTCGGCAAATTCTCTGGTAACTTGTTATTTCCAGCCGAGTCTATAGATCCTTGTAGCTTAGCTAATATGCATGAGGTCCGCATGAGTCAGTCAGTTTTGATCGATGGCAGAGAATCAGGTTTTGAATGATCGAATGTGGCTTAATTTTTATTCACTGGCAGACGTGTGGGCTCGCGACAATGGCGAATCCCATTCACACACACGGACAGAATAAGCAAGGTTTTTTTGTTTAATAACAATAACGAAATAGATGCCACAGTAACGCGTATTTAGTAGAAATATGAGATATAAATTAATTAAACCGGGAACAAATAATTTAAAAAAATTGCAAAAAACAATATTTCTCGTACCTATATAAATGGGAATACCATGATAGAGGAAGTTTCACTGTTCACCTATTATTACTGCTAAAAATATACAACCCTGTGAGTCCTGTGACAGACAAACGGCCGGCTAAGGCTTAGTTATAAATAGGGTCATATTATGGTACAGAATCCCTAGTTCTAAAGAAAAAATCTAAAATTACACGTTAAAGTTAACATGTATATAGAAATAAACTCATTCATTGTAACTGAATGATGTTTTTAACTTATTGATATTGATCCAACAAAAATCTAACTCGTTTAACACAAGTCTACGCCTCACCAAGCCTCACGGCCTCACCAAGCCTCACGGCCTCACCAAGCCTCACGGCCTCTACCACACATTACTTATTGATGGTATTGATTAATGTTCTATAGATTAATACCGACTTATTTGTATAGACATTATTTTTTTCCCTTCGTCTTCTAATAAATCAATCTAGCTGGTCACGGCGACCGCGTAGTGCCAGGTCGTTGACCCGCAGTTCGCTAGTCTCAGGTGATTCGACTGGAGTGTGACATTGCTACTCACGACCCAAACAAACATGTTCACAAATTCGAAGAACCAGGAATCGATATCCCACCCATACGTACCTTTTAATCATTAGAACCTACCGAGCGGTCAATACTCGAAGGGCATCCATATTTAGCTTCAGGGTGTTTAGCCGGCAGACCGGTAAGATGCGACTGCTCAGGTAGACAGGAACTATGCTACCTGCTTTTAAGTTTGACCGCGAACTCAGGTATGATTTCTCAGGCAAAGCTTTAACTTACAATATAGAAGCTCAAAGTTTTGCAATGTAGCCTTTTATGTCCATTAGAAGAATTAGTAAATGTAGGGTCCAAATGGTAATCAATTTTGTACCTGATCTACCTGGGGTGAGTACCGACGTCATTACACCACTTTAAGCTGCAGGGTAAGATAAACAGTGCACACAAGGCATTCCATCTTAGAACATTTGTGATACTTAAACATATATGCTAAAGCCAATTGTCTAAACTCTAGCCAATGGTATAAACTGGTAGAAATGTAATTGCCATTATGTGACTGTCTGCTCGTCTATTGTTTTATAAGGTTCTTCAAGAAAGAAGTTATTGGATTTTTGAAGGGTCGGCAACGCGCGAGTGATACCCCTATTGTTACAAGCGTCCATAGGCCACGGTGACCGCTTACCATCAGGCGGGCCGTGTGCTTGTTTGCCACCTTAGTGGTATAAAAAAAAAAAAAAAAAAAAAAAACTATTCACCTCCTGTTCTAAAGATGGTAGTATAGACAATAGTAAGAGTCGTACATTTATAAAATACATATAGTGTTTTATTAATTTTGAACATGTTTCAAAAGTTTTCTTATTATTTATTGTTTTACACTATAAATTATTTATTTTAATTAACTCATAATAAATCTGTTTTCTTTTTATTTATTCCTTTACACTATAAAATAAAGAATGCAAACAAATAAACCCCAGATGTTTCTGGTCAATGATTATAGCCATTAGGATAAATAAAATAATCTATATTTTGAACAACAAATAAAAAAATACTTCTTTTTATCAACAATCATGAAAACTTTTGTCAGGTATTTTTTTTCTTTGTGGCTTTAATTAAGTCAATATTTAAATTAACAATTTGTTGAATAACAATTGGATTTGAAAAATAATAAAGGTAACATGTCATTAATATAGTAATGCTAAAAGCTTTTCTATGTCAATGTTAACATTGAATGAAGAAACGTACGAGTGTTTCTATCAATTTTCATTACGTACTTTAATTTCATGTGAACGAACATACAGCGTTCTACTGAAATATTTCAAGCGGTTTCTGGTGCCAAGGTTAAGTATCACACCTCCGCAAATATGGAGCAAATATAAAACTTTTTCTAAACCAATGTTACCTCTCGTAGGGAGGTACACAGTTATGTTGCTGGAGGTCTAACTTAAAATCAGGTCATTTTGATATACGCCACCTAGACGCCTAGTTATCCTACTAAATCATAAATGTAAAAGTTTGTAAGTTTGTTACTGAATGACGCCGCAACGTGGCATTCTACTGAGCTGAAATTGCTTAGAGACAGTTGAAGGAACGGAGAAGAACAAAGGCTAATTTTTATCCCAGAAACAAAAAGTTTCCGCGGGAATAACTATATACAGATTCCATTAAAACGAATTATAGCTACAGCTAAAGGTTATTATCGCAAACTTTTTTTATAATAAATTAATAATTTTGAAGCCTGACGTCTCTGTGTGTAATGTCCAAAGATATTTATTTATTTATTTAGTTTTTAACATCGGACTGTAACTTGGTTTTCATTGTACGGACAGTAAGCTACATGTTTGTATTTCAAGTATGGCTAAACACATTATACTTATACTTTCCGGACTGCTACACTTATGCCACAGAATATATAAGTAATACTGTACTGTATGGCACTTTCTGCCATTCTCTAAAGGTCGATCCCGACCCCCGCCGCCCCTGTGAGATGATCCAGTTGCCACTGCTTGCTTATATGAAGAGACCGGGGTGTGTAAAGACATATTGTTTGGAAGTATGTGTAATTATGCTTTAATTACTGAATAAAATCATCGTCCAGGATATAACAGCATATTAGCTCCGGCACGGCCTAATCATCGGATACTTGCTACGCTCCCCACTAATTCACGATGACGTTAGCGTTGAGATTGGACGAACGACAACAATGTCATTCGGGTGACGGAGCTCGAGGTGTTAAAAGTAAATATTCCGCTGTTTGCCTCATACGTATTCCACCTGTTTCTTCCTTGGATTTTGGCATTAGAGCTATATTTTTTCATGTACGGTAAATATACATATATGCAGACTAACTATGTCAGTTTGTTTAGCTTTTTTGATATCTCATTCCTATAAATAACTGGGTATGAAATATGTAACCTTATTTAAAAAAAACAACACGTACAGACTCATAATAATTCATTATCTTTAAGGTGAAGTGATTTCTATTGAATTTGGTTAAGATTTGGAATAGAAAATTTGTGAATACGATACTATGCCTCGATTTTGATGACTGTGACCAGGCAAAATCTAGCCTATATCGCAGTCTTAACGCAAACCACCAAATCTGTTACTTAATCTTTGTAAAGACTTATTAAGAAGTGTCTATTAAAATGTAAATTGTGATTTCATTACTTAAAGTTCAAAAAAATACTAACATTTTAAATGCAAGAGTTGATGGATAGATGTTTGTTACTCAATCACGCCAGAACGGCTGAACGGATCTGGATAAAATTTGGCCCAGAGATAGATAATAATCTGGAATAGCCATCAGGCACTTTATATCCCGAAAAAAATACAAAATTGCACACAATTCCACTTGAACGAACTATAGCTACGGCTATAGCTTGCTATAGCAAAATTTTTTGGTATAATCAAGAAGTTGACGTAAGAATCCCACAATGATAACCACATTTAGCCGCTGGCAAAAGCTAGTAAGTAGGCTATATATGACGCAGTTAAAGTTGTGGAACATAGCTAATAAGTATATTAAGATGCAATTCACTTACTGGAGTACACACATATTACAATATATTTTTAGTTTATTTGTTTAAAAAGTTTTAAATTTTGAATTCTATTAAGTTAAATAATTAATCAAAATTAAAGTATTAATAATATTATTAATAATAAAGATATTAATCTTCTTTCATCGCCTTATCATTATCATAATCTTTTTATTCGATAATCTCTTAAGCTAACTGCCGAAACAAGTTTCTTATCCTGCCTTATGTTTTTTTTCTTTACTGACACGTACTAAAAATATATTTTACTAATGAATGAATACTGATATCCATTCATTACCAATAATGAACCAATACCGGATGTAACTTACGTTAGCTCGGTTGGATATTTGACCAGTTAACTTTGTAATTTACTCGAACATTTCCTGGCGGTCGAGGACCTCATGTTTGTGATATGACATTATAAGTAAACGAAGTATTTTTTATTATTTAATCCTAAAAAAGCGTGTTAGTGTTAATAAGAAACCCACTTAATCCTCTACCCTTCCCGTCCCTCCTCAATTCACACCGAAAACACACGAAATGTCGCTTAACTATACTAAATAAGTACATTCATTTGTTAAAACTACTCGAGCACCATCTATTCTATAATAGTTTAAGTAGGAACTGAATAAATGGTTTAGAAACTCGTCAAAGACAAACATAATAAATTGGTACCATAGACTCAGTCCATAAGGTATACTAACATGAATAGTATTATTATTATAATTTATTTAAATAAACCAATAAATAATTTATTATGAACAATAATAAAATAAATACATAGTTATAAATGTTGAAATAGATTCTTCATTGCCGTTGCCACAGATTATATAATACTATAATACCTTTGCCAATAATTCTTTTTTCCTTACACCAATTTCACGAAGAAGCTATAAAAAACGATACATAATCAATTTCTATTAGAAAATGGAGTTCAAGGACACGTCATTTCTTACAGTTGCCAGCAATATGAATTCTTAACAAAAATAGCTTTATGAAAAAACCGATACAAAATATCAACACTAAACGGTTTCGAATCATGTACTGATTTTTTTTTTTTTAATACCACTATGGTGACAATCAAGCACACGGTCCGCCTGATGGTAAACGGTCACCGGGGCCTATGGACGCTTGCAACACTAGAAGTATCACTCGCGCCCTTTTTTCTGTTTCCGACCCTTCAAAAATTCAATAACTTCTTTCTTGAAGAACCCCATACTATATACATATCCAGGGTATCAATTTGGTTTAATATGTCACTTTTGTCAGCGCCCGAATGTTGAATTCGCTAATCAATGAAACGTCTAGGCAGGTCGTTTAGTAAGGAAAAGAAAGACAAAGAAATCGCACTGTGTATTTATACAATAATACATTACCCATACATGGCTAAGACTTGGCATAAACGTTAAAAATTAAGATTCACGTGATTAACCGTTTTTGAAAAATTATTCTCTAGACAGCAAAATAGAGGATGAAAATGTGTATGAGAATTCCGATGTTATTGTACGTAAAACAGTAAACAGTCAAAAGCTGTTTTTTTTTAATAGTTTACACTACTCATGCTCTGAAAGAACCTTCATGCATAGTCAAAAACAGGGTTGAAAGTACGTGTTTGCAGACATTATTACTTTCTTGCCCATTTAGAGGGAAGAAAGCTAAAATAAAAAAGCACTTTCTATTTAAAAGTTGACGAAACAATTATATTAGTCTTGTGTAGTACATGAATGATGAATGAACAGGAATTAATTCCCGGTACTGTACTAGAATGAACTATTCCCTAAGCGTAATCGGTCTCGTTCTTTTCGGACATGTGCGACAGACAAAGGAATAAACTATGGATGAGAGAGAATGAAACAAAATGCTTGGCGTAATCGTTCGGTCACAGCGCTTGCGTTCAGCACTGGAAAGAGTTTAGTTCTATCTCAGTTGTTTTACGATAGACGTGAAAGCGGGATGCGCGTCCGAACTATGACCGCGAAATCTAGGAAATAAAAGACCTGAGCATTTCGTGCCTTTATTGATTACAACTTTAAAGTCCACAACATAAAATCTATTTTACGTAAGAACAGTACAAATGAATCTAGTACCTGAATTAATTCAGTCAGTAGTAATATTTCATAGTTCATTGATACTTGTCGCTTCCCTTGACGCTTATTAGTTGTTGTCTGTCACTCAAGTTACTGCATTTGTTAATTATATGTAGTGTTTAATGTATGTGCACGGTAATATGTATTTTAACTGTAAATATATATAAACATTTATATGTGTGCTTAAATAAATTAATAAACAATGTCATAATTGATTGATAAGTGCTTTGGTGGCGGTACCTAGTACGTTTGGGGCTTTTTTTAAAGATTACGATATACGAACGAATAGTACTAGAATACTATACTAGTTCATATGAAAGAATGTATTAGTACGGAGCGTTCAGTTTAGTGACTAAATAAGAACAAGACTAAATTATATAGCTTCTTTTTATTTAGTACAGAGCCGTCTGGGATTAAAAAGCGAACCAATTTCACTTTGAAAAAATTACTCACTATTTATAAACAACAGAAAACATAACCATAGCTTGTAATTATTCGGTACAGCGCCATCTATGTTTATAAAAATGAATTATTTAATAAGTAAATTAAAACCTTAATTAATTATATTTTATTATGTAAAGCACTATGTATCACTCGGGATGAAAGACGATTCCCACCTCGTGTGTTTCAAACTACACCCTCGTCGGTAATCCTAATCAGTCACTTTCACCCCTTAGTGAACAATGTACTATTACGCAGACGAAGTTGCGGGAATAAGCTAGTCGTTTACAAATCGTATAGGGAAATGATAACTTTGTGACTAAAAAAAAAAGAAAACGGCCAATCGTAAATAGTTATCCAAATATAAGTTATATAAGTAGTTTATATATAAGTTATCCAAAGAATCTGTTATGAGACAATGCAACCCCATTGAGTTTGGGCTTGTTGGATACGCCGTGACAAGCACTTTGGTCTTACATGATATTCAGGGTCTGATGAAGCGGGCAGCGGCCGGGTTTATTTAAGACTGACATAACATGTACTTCTGTACATTTTTTTTTATCTTTTATAAGTTTTTTAAAATTTAAGATGGCGGATGCTATTGCATGTCATATTAGATGAGATTTTTTCGCAAAAAAATCTCTTCGGTGTACAAGAATGATAAGGTTATATTATTTATCAATTTTTTTTAAAATGGAAACACAGATGGTGGGTCTAATATGGCGTGCTGTAAATTGTATATTTTAGTATATTTTTCCTTTTTGTTTCAGGGTTGTTCTTGATGAAATTCAAAATGTTGATCATTGCAATACAGAAGTTAGTATTTAAATTTAGTTGCGAAGAAGAATGAAATGAGTCAGTCAGTGAGTTAGCTGGAGAATGAGTTAATGTATTAGCATTAAATACTATAAGGAATATATTGTTTTTATCTTTTGCGGAATGAAGAAAGGCTCGTGATTAATATTTCAGACGGATCGCATTGGAAGACCCAATCACATTGTTGAACTAATGTAGAACTATTTGTTGAAGTAAAACGAATATATTGATTGAAAACAACAACACACCTTTCTGTAGATGCAATAAAAAGCAAAATAGTATCTAAAACTAATAAATTATTTTGAATAAATGTTAACGCAATTTGTCGCTCGTACCACCCACCCACTGTCAAAGTGAAAGTCAAGATACTACTCTTTTAAAAACTACACATACAATCAATGTTTTAAATTAAAAATTTAAGCCGTACAATTTTATATTATTTCCATTTTAATTTGCTTTACCTATGCATTGTATAATTGAGCATCTTCAGTCCCAAGGAATTTTATGATTAACATTTTGCAGAAATTTGTAGTATGCTTTTTACAAAGTACTTGTTTGATAAAACATTTAAATTTACTTATTGATAGCTTTTGAATATTATTGGCAACTTTGTTGTAAAAGTGTATACATTGCCCCATAAAAGAGTTACTTATTTTGTGTAGACGTGTATCATACACCAACAGCTTATTTTTATTTTGTGAGCGTCACTTTTCTTGCTGAAACTATTGATATTTTTATGTACATATAAAAGATTTTCATATATGTACTGCGACGCTAAAGTTAAAATATTAACTTCCCTAAAACTATCCCTCGGATATATCCTAGATCCTCATTTATAAATAGCACGAATTGCCCGTTTTTGTAACAAAAACATCGTATTTACATCAGCAGCGCTATTGGTATCACAATAAGATACCAAATATCATGAAACTATGGAAATAGCTAAAATATACTATTTTTGCAGTGTCGACATCGGTCAACTGTCTTATTTTCTTGATCGCATACACAGCAGAGCTAAGTTTTATAGCTAGGTTATGAATATGAGGACCCCCATTGAAGTTTGGAGTCCAGCGTTATGCCAAGAAAAATAGTTGAATTACCAAGTTCTAATTGCTCGCCATTAATATTAATACATGACTGTATCTGACTAACATTTGGTAATGTTAATTTAACACATTTGGTTTTTTCTCATTAGATTGTATTATAGTAACAAAATTCTTAGCGTTCAACCAATTTACAATTTACAAGGGCATTATTTAATCTATCATAACATGTCTGTCCTCTCTTAACTTTAAAAAGTAAAAAAGTGTCATCAGCAAATAAGACAATGTCATGGTTTTTACATGATATGGGAGATCATTAATGTAAATAAGAAATAGAAAAGGACCTAAAATTGTGCCCTGAAGAACTCCCATAGTGACTGCTGATCCTGGAGATCTTTCATCGTTGACATCTATCGTGATTCGAGCCGATCACGCACACACGGCGCCTTTGTTTGTAATTTTAATTCGCGCGCTTGCCAGAACTGACACTTAAACAACCACGTTAACTTTTATAATAATTTATTTTTCACTAGATTTTGCCAGCGGCAATTCGGTTATTGGCGTGAAACTCCTTAATTATAGGTACTAATGAAGTTTGCTATAGTTGCTATAGCAAGCTATAGTTCGTTTAAGCTCGGTTATAGTTATTCTCTTTTTAATTTTTCGGGATAAAAACTTAGCCTATACGTTAATCTGGGTAGTATCAAATATGTGTGCCAATTTTCATAACGATCCTTTCAGTACCGAGTTATAGAGTAACAAACATCCATTCATCTATTTAGACATACTTTCACATTTATTATATTAGTAGAATACTGAACGTCGAACCTAGACATTACTTGAACGTCGGATTTAACTATGGGCCGACAAATTAGATGTAATTAGTGAGGCAAGAGACGACATCGCACTCGCCTTATACGCTATTTAGTTTCTTGCTCTTTCACAGTCCCGTGGGGTGGCGGTCGGTGGCCCAAATGTCACATCAAGTCTAGTTGGACGTCGGAGATAAATTCCTACAATGCGCCCCGGGCGGCCCAGGTACAACCTATCTGACGCAACTTCGCAAATGTAATCTGGGCCTGTACATATAACAAACACTATCGAGAAATATCGATCTGCGCTTGCGATGACTAATTCTCTATTAATGTCTGTCCATGCCCCTAGTAGGGATTGTCAATGATCAACGATGTTGAGAGACAAAAACATCGATATTTATTTAAGAGCAGAGAAATTGAAGTGAAAGATTTTGATCACGTATTTCTCACAAATTTAGCAATCCTCCATTGCAACAAGTATAACATTAGTTAAAATTGTGAGCAAAGGAATTAACCCTAAGTTTGTCATCTAATTACAACTGTCAAGAACAGATTTTTTTCAAATTATGATTTTATTAAATTGTTTTAAACATTTATATTTAAGTTAAATTTTAAGTATTTTGTGTCTTGACCAGAAGCTTATTGAACTAGATATTTATTAAAAATAATGACTTAATAAAAGTTTTTTTTAATTCATTCATCTTAAAACCCATACAATTTTACTGTGTATTATAAAGGTGTGTAAGGTCTAAACATGTTTTAAAAAATCATTTTGCCCATCATCGATCTCATAATTGATGTTTTTATAAAATCGTACATCTTTAACCTCGAATTAACTTAAAATCACTCTTTTGCAAAGTTAGTTAAGCCGACCTGACCAGTCAAATTACTCTCGATAGCCTTGCCAGCAGAAAAACCACTTAGTTATAGGCGCATTTTATTCGGCGAATTCAAAACTAAACACCAAAGTTTTTACTTTCAATTGCAATCGGTATTGCTGTCAAGAGTAAGCTCGTTGGGCAAATTGATTTTTTAATATGTAATTGAACAAAAAAGACATTTTTGATGTACACTTTGTTCAAAAAGTAAATTAAAAAATATGTATCCGGCGCCGACGGTGCTAATCAATAGTGTGGAGGGGAGCCCTATTTAGCCAAATGCCATGAATTTAACCAATTTAAATACCCCGATTATAAGGCCAGGTCATATTTGTAACATGGCCGATAACCTGCTAACGATAAAAAATATGATAAAAGTTCACTGAACATTATAGCTACAACACATAGATAAATAGATAAGTATACCTACATGATAAAAATATATAAATTCAACCTAATTTCGACAAGTGAAGAAAATGAACTACCATAACACTAAAAAAGCAGTCACACAGGTTATATTTATTTAATTTAAAGGTTTTGTAGTCTTTTCCTGTAAGGATTCAGAACACTATAAGCATACTAGCTTTTGACCGCGGTTTCACCCGCCCTAAATTCGGTTATCGGTGTAGGACTCAAACGGCAACTCCTCGATTATAGAACCGACTGAACGACGTTTTCCTGTAGATTACGCCCTTCTTCGGCACTCAAACTATCTCCATGCCAAATTTCATCTTAATCGGTAAAGCGGGTTAAGCGTGAAGAGGTAACAAACAGACAGAATTACTATTGCATTTATAATATAGCGGACCCGGCATGCGTTGTGATATTTTAAATTTAACATTCAAATTTCTAAAATTTTGCTTATTCACAAAATTACTTTTAAAGAATCTACGGTTGAGTCATCATTTTTGGATATCTCACGTTTACTATGGCCACTATATCTCAATTATTTAATTCTTCATTTTCTTCCAAATCTATGGTGGACACATGGGCGGGAAGCCTTTTTTTAAATCCTTTTGATTATAATCTAGCCCTTTCGATGCGTTTTTTTACGTTCAATGTAATGTGTCGTTTCCAAGCCACAAATTTCACAATGATTGAAGTTGTGGTATATGATAATAATGGAGCCACGATCAATGCAGCGACTGTTTAAATTATTGCCGTACATTCAATCTTTGCCGTATAACGGAAGATCAGTGACACACCGACTGCAGCGCCACCTACCACCCGGTGGTAATTGTGTAATCAAACCTTGCAGGTACATACTCGAACGTACACAAAAAATATCATTAAAATCTTCCCTGCCGTTTAGGAGATAAGTGACACGCCGACTGAAGCGCTATCTACCGGGTCCATTTGTGAATTCAAACCTTCCAGAGATCTACAACGTACACAAAAATATCATTAAAATATACCCTGCCGTTTAGGAGAAGATCAGGTGACACACCAACTGTAGCGCCACCTACCGGGTCCATTTGTAAATTCAAACCTTGCAGGGATCTACAACGTACACAAAAATATCATTAAAATATACCCTGCCGTTTAGGAGAAGATCAGGTGACAGACCAACTGTAGCGCCACCTACCGGGTCCATTTGTAAATTCAAACCTTGCAGGGACCCACTCGACCGTACACAGCAAGTATCAGAATTAGAAACAGATTTTTTTATTTATAAGCCATAGGTAAATTTGTAGATGTTATATATAACTTAGTGTACAGCTCTGCCGTTTTTCAACAGCGTAAAAATTATTATTGTTAATCTAAATAACAAAAATATATAATTCTATATTAATAACAGATAATATGAGAATAAATTATAAAATTTTAAATAATAACTGCAAATGCGTACAAAGTATTATCAATTGTAAATAATCATTTGTCTAATATATTTTGTGCTAAGTAACTAGTTGTTTTATAAATTACATGAAATTAGGTATGTCGAATTTAAAGTTTTTATGTCCGCTATATAAACATTTATTAATCAGTAATTGTCAATCTCTATTACTCACCAATTTTTATTAATTTAACATTAATTTAAAATTCATTACCAGAATAATAGCATTTTGCTAATAAATAGTCGTTGTGAGTTATTTTAAATTTGTGTATGTTATTTATTTCTTTAATCGCTTGAGGTAACTTGTTATAAATTTTGGTATTCATGCAATATATACTATTTCTTCGGACAGATTTTGGAAGTAGTATGCAAAGTCGATGCTTGCAGTATCGTCTTCTTTTAAGAGTTGTAACTAGATTCCAGTTTGTTTTACAAATAAAGCCGTCTCATAAATGTAAAGTGATGGGAGGGTTAGAATTTTGAGGTCGATAAAATATGGTTTACAACTCTGTATTTGTTGTAGACCACATATAGCACGAATGCACCTTTTCTGTGCTTTAAATACATTATCTTTCCCTGTGCAGTTGCCCCAGAATATTAATCCGAATCTTAGTGTCGAGGCAAAATACCCATGGTAGGCTACTAAAAGTGCATTTTGGTTTACAATTTTACTAAATTCATAAAGTGCATAAGTAAATTGATGTACCTTTTTACATAAATGCTCAATATTTTAAATTATTGTCAATTTGCAATCCCAGGAATTTTGTAGTTGTTGCCTTTTTTATTTGCATTCCTTAGTAGTTAATATTTAACTGTTGTACAATGTACATGTCTCTCATCGAGACACATCGGACAACATACATCGGCTGTCTGTTTTAAAATGTATGATTTTAGTCTTTTCCAAATTTACTTTTAGATTGTTATTTTGTAGCCATTGTATAATGGAGTCAAGAGTTAAATTAATCGCATTTTCGCGTAAATCAATTCCTGTTCCTTCGAATAAAATAGTACTATCGTCAGCAAATAGTACCGTTTGGTAACTTATGACCCGAGGCATATCATTTATATATGCAAGGAATAGGAAAGGCCCTTGAGGAACACCGTATAATACTAGTTTGACGTTTGAGCTATAAGTTTTTTTGTTTTCGTTTTAAGGCAAATCTTTGATATTTGCGTGATTTGTTTTCAATTTGTTAAGTATGATTTTAGCAACTGTAAGCAAGTACCTTTAATTCCATATTTTACCAATTTATTTATTAGTATTTCATGGTCAACAGAGTCAATAGCCTTTGTGAAATCCATATATAGTGCAGACACGGGTTTTCTTTTATCTATTTTTATCCTAACCTTGTACAAGAATCGTATATAGCCATATAAATAGTTTTATTTTTCCTGAATCCTTTTTGTCGTTGTGCAAAAATATTGTGGGTTTCAAATTATTTGTAAATGTTGTTATATATGACTTTTTCAAAAAAAATTGAGAATATTGTAATTAAGGTCATGGGTCTGTATCATTAACAGCGTCCCTGCCGTTTAGGAGAATATCAGTCCAATTGTGTTTTCAATCCAACCAGAAACTCAGTAAAATATTCAGACAAAATTTCATCCAAATTGTTTCAGCCATTTAGGAGGAGTTAAGTGCCAAACACACGTATATAAGAATTATACAAAACCCGAAAATACGAATTTTACGAAACCACATCTGAACTTGGCTTCGCACTGACATGCACTCAGATATGTCAATGATCTAACAAGATATAACGGAAGCCTCGCTAGGGTGCATTCATTTACTGTTAGACGTATTATAAATTACTTGTTTCAATTACCAGATTTAATTGAAACATCATTTTTCAAGTAGCTAAAAGTGTTGAACACATTAATTTATATTAAAATTCTAATTTAGAAAACACTGTATTTAAATTTATGCAACTTTTTTGCAGCACAGTGTCGAAAACATCTAAGTGTTATAAATTAATTTATAACAGACTTTATTACACGAAATAAATAATCTTGTCTAATTATGTTAAGATTTAATAGTACGTTACGAATTTACTGCATTTTATATATCAAAGTTCTTGAATTAAGTCAACATTTTTAAATTATTTAATTAGCAATAATTTAAAGTGAAGGTTAAAACAAACTTTTAAGTGAGTACAATACAATAATATAACTAAGATATTGTAAAGAATAGTTATTCGTTATACAAGTGAGTATAAGCGTTTTTTAGCAGAAATGCAGAGTTTTAATCCTGAGCATACCGAGGGATTTAAAGGCACGAGACCGAAAAAATTTGCTCACGCGTCCAACATACAACTTTTCACCTCTACCAGCGAGAAAAATATTTTCACGTGACTTTTCTAGTAAGAAGTTCGGCATTGGAGACTTGTCTTAATTCTTCTGGTGTCAGAGAAATATCTTCGTAGCTTGTATCGCTCATTTTTCAAACAAAACAGAATTATTATTTAAATAAACAATCTTACGTTCAAAAAAGTAGCTTGCCGCCATTTTATAATGTTGTTATTTTTTATTGAGGTTGCGTTCGGAATTGTACCTACTACAACCTCTGCCATTGCTATCAAAACAACGTATGATATTCTTAAAGTTAGCTGTTTAAACTTTTAATAATACTAATAATTTATAAAAACTCACTTAAAAAAGGAAAAAATGCTATGTAGTTATATTTTTAAATAAAATGAACAAGGTTAAGTATTTGTCCCGAAATTTGTTTCTGACCAGTCATTGTATTGTTTTTTGTTTTTCATCATCGGGTTAATTACAAAAGTCAATGTTCGAACAGTGAATTACTTTGCCTCACTAGTGAGCAAAATTCGATTATTTATTTATTTGGTGACAAGAAATTAGATACAATATACGAGTATGTATTCATTTCTTGGTTGATATTGAATTCTTAGTATTGATATTAACTAAATGAAGGCTTTAAAAAAGCTAAGTATTTCTGTCACTGTTACGTTGACTTATTAGTGACAGTGGCTGCAAATATTTTTATTAAGATAAATATCTTGATACAATTACTGAAGTATATCAGTCAAGGATTAATATTGCATATATTTATTGAATTGAACAACACATTATTCATTTCAAAAGAAACGTAACGCATTGCACACGTTAGGTCGGAGACACACCAGCTGCAAAGCTGTTAAGTTACTATATAACTCTTTTCCAGTATACTTTATAGAATAGTGTACGAACTAGTTTTAGTAGTAGTAGTAAGTTTAGGCGTTCAAACTTATCAGAACTAATAAAGGTTTTTTTATAATCATCTTGTCAGAGGCTAGATTTTCACTGCTGGATTGGCCTTATCCGAGATTTCCAACACGCCTAATCCATCAAGCGACATTCTGCGGCCCTAACGTGTGGTCAGTTTACGTATCTAGCGGGTAACTGTCCAATACTGCGGTTTCCTTATCGCAGTTTTTACTCCAAAATCAAAGGTTATCCTACTTTTAACCAGTACCCGTCATATGATGGCGAGCACACAAATTGTGTCAAACATGTAGGTTATGATATTTCCCTTCAACGTAAAGGTAAGAACCCGGCTGGGACAACAGCCAGTCTTTACCGTCACCGAGGTATCAAGAAATCTCTATGCTAGAGAAAAAAAAAACTGTCTCACTATTACCCCACGACAGAAAACTAACGTTAAAAATATATTTTTTCTCCCAATGGACGCTAGCCTAAAATTGCAATAGTGACAGCAACCCGATTAAGTTGCAAATTTCGCAAGTCCGAAAGTCACCGGTGCTACAACTTTTATTAACCGCTGCACAGTTCGACACTTGGACCAACGCCGCGCTGAATGCAGTTGCCACTGACACAATTTTTTTATAAATGTCAGGAGCCGTTTGTTCTCCTGCCGATAAATTGACCAATTTCTGTCTTCAACACAAAAAAAACTTACTAAATATATAAAAGCGAAAGTCTGTTTTGTTATTCATTATGTAGCAACGGAGAATCTAATTGTTATTCCTTCATGTAGTAACGTTGAATACGATTGTTACTCCTTCATGTAATAATTAAGTATCTAATTGTTACTCCTTCATGTAATAATTAAGTATCTAATTGTTACTCCTGCATGTAATAACGGACTATCTAATTGTTACTTCTTCATATGATAACGGAGTATCTAATTGTTATTATTTCATGTAGTAACGGAGTATCCAGTTGTTATTCCTTCATGTAATAACGGAGTATCTAATTGTAAGTCCTTTATGTAGTAACGGAGTATCCAGTTGTAACTCCTTTGTGTAATAACGTAGTATCTCAATGACCTGATTTTTGATACGGGGATAGTCGGAAAAAATGAGAAGTGGATAGTATAATTTTTATCCCGAAAAAGAGTTACCGCAAGAATAGTTTTATCGCTAAACAAAGAAGATACTTATTATCCTGATCAATATGGTCCCACAGAAATATTTTTTCCTTAGGTCAAACCTTGGGGCACTTTTCTTTCACGTCGAACAATGCAAGAGTTGAACTGATTTCTGTTACACAGACGGATACCTAAAGAGACGAAGAAGACATAGAATACTTATTATATGATACAATCACGAATAGGAATCCAACCGCGATAATCAATTCACGCGGGCGCAGCCGCAGGCGAAAGTCATTTATATGTACAACGACAATTGCTCCTTCAAAATTGACTCCGGCAAGTGGGTTTGCAAGTAATTATTTTAATTAATTACTTACACACATTAAGTTGCAATATTACACATAAGTGCATCGTTATACAAGTAATAAAGGATCATCTGCGGTCCGTGTGAAAAATTAGCAACAAGACGCTGGATAGGTTATGAAGCATCAATATTATCTTAAAGATTTTAGCTGCAATGTTTGCTACTGAATGGGTTTTAATTTTGTTCCTATAAGTTATTGTGCAACGATAACTGTAACTGAGGTGAGTATCGAGGTCAATCAAATTACCCCAAAATATGTTACTCCCATAATAGTACATTATGCATTAAGGGTGTTAAGGAGAAAATTACTAACAATAGAAAGAAGCCTAAGGCCAAAGTGACTCGAGTTTGTGATTGCCGTACCGCCCGCATGTGTAACACAGTTTTTCATCACATTTGCGTGTAAATAAATCAAAATATAAGGTGAATAAATAAGTGAACTCACCAAAACACAATTAAAATGACGGGAAAAGAAGTAGGGGAAACAAGACATCCGCCATATCTAGAGAATTTATGAATTAAAAACTATTGTTTGAAGTTAAAACTTGTAGGTAATTGCTTGCTTTTAGTGTGCGCGTAGTACGTGTTTTGAGCTGAAGCTTTTATGAGTATTTAATAAAATAGTCACGAAAATAAATTTATAAATAAAAGCCCATGGGAGTAAGGTCTTAACAGCTTTACCTGCATATAATGACACATGATATTCTATGTCCCCTTTTCCTCTTAAACTCAATCATGGACTTCCATGATCCATGATGTTCACCGATTTCACTAATGTCATTTCTGATTTGTTGACTTGCAGAGCCTGGTTAGCTGGAGATCCTTAGTGTCCACCCGCGTTTTTTCTTCACGATTTTCCTGACATATTCTGATTGTCAGATAGCAGGATTCAAAAACCTCAGTGCCACTTCTTGCTTTCTACTCCAGAGTTTTTACTAACCTATACGTTATCCTAAAGTAAAACCTTGTGACTTTGTCAGTTATGAAACTATAAACAGTGCAGCCATAATTATAGCTTCCATTTTCTAGATGTACCTTCTGTATTGATAATGCCATAATACTATTAATTTAATAACATCAATTAAACAGCAAATAGCTTGCAAGTTTTATGTATGTCCCGAAATACTTTTGAAACTTAATATCATAAATTTTTTATATTGTTGTATTCCTAAAGTGCTTCTAAAAAGAACTTAAATTATCGTCTTTTTGACGGTAGGCCACAGCACTTGCGATACCTATAAACTACGTGCCATTGGCAGTCAAGCACTTCTGTAGGTGCTTTTTACCCTTAGTATCAATAACCTGTATGTAACACTGACGTCAGACTGCCAGACAATGGCACGATCCATCATAGTTCATGCTTTCATCCGTAGATACTGGCTTAGTGGCTATAACTAGCATAGGTAACTAAAGTTCAACATCCGTAACTCTATCTCAACTGATAAGGCTGAGCGCACATTATGAGAAATTTCCGATAGGCAAAATTGACGCGCGCGAGCGAACTCCGTGCACACTGTAAGAAAATTTCTCGGTACAGAGTACCGTCCGGCGCGTACGAGAATGTTTCTAAAAAAATTTCTCGTAGTATGCGGCCGGCCTAAGACTGGTACAATCCGACTGAGATTGAGGGCAAATCACCAAACTTCTAGAAGTTTAACTTTTATCGTATAATTGGATAGTGCTTATAGGAAATCAAAATTCCTGAGGGTCATCATCATACCAGCCTGCCGTCAAGCGCACCTTTTCTCCCAGTGTGTTGTAATACAAAATAATTTAAAATGTAAATTGTTGGAGTGTTAGCGGTTAAAGAAGCTTTAATCAAACAAATAGGTACTGATGCAAACAAGCATAAGAGCCGCCTGTTTATAGGCTGTTACCGTAGGGAGTAGGAGTGCTTGTAACATCGGAAGTTACACTTTTCTGATCCATTCGTATTGCTTTGTATTGACTACGCATAAAAAAAAAATGTGAGCAGTACACTTGACCATCGATTGTAATAAAGATAGAGGTTCCGATTATTTCGATAAGTTGGCAGGTGTTCAGTGGTTATGTAAAAGATTTGTCACATCATTTTATATTGAGCTTTTTCACTGAAGAGAGATTGCCCGAAAACGTAATTTTAGAAGAACCAATTTCTACAATAACGTACAAGGACGTAAAATGTATCTGAAATTGTACAAAGAGAATCTTATTCACTTTAGAATAACCGTTAAATTGGCGTAATATAGACATCGATAAAAATCCATAGGCATGTGACTTTATTGAATAATCGATTAGGGCAAAAATATACATACAAATAAAAAACCGTCTCAAATAAACTTTTAAATCAAGCATAATATTTTGAGTAGTTATAGATTTAAGGCATATTCTGTTACCATCCATCTATATATTCCAGCTCTTTTTGTACGAACCTGCAATTTATTTTCACGTATCGTAGTTGTATAGTTTGAGAAAATGTTTTACTGAACACGTCAACAAGCAATTATTTTTTTTGTAAAGCTATCGATTCTATATGTGAGTAAGTGGTTTAAAAAAGACGTAACGAAATCGATAAGTACAATCAATAAGAGCGCGTGTGTCTCTTTCCGTCAGCAAAAACACAATGAAATTATGACATTTACACACATTCTTCAGATGTTATTTATGATAATAAGCTATACAAAAGAACAACTTAATAAGGACTAGGTATTACGATAGATAGAAAAGATACGTACTTTTCGAACAAACAGCATTTACCTCGTTACAAAAACTAGAACAAAATTCAGAACAAACGCATAACTCCCGACACCTACACACACCCTTGTAACATTTCACACAACGATAATATAAAATTATATTGTATTTACATAGACCGCGAGTAAATCAGCTGTGTTCCGCTAACGTCTAACGTAGGTAATTCAACTCATGCCAAAATAGACCGTATTTAGTAAAAAAAACAGTATTAATATCTGCGGATAATCGCTTGAGAGCTATATATTCGGCGTGTATTTAACCTTAACGACTTCTGTGCCAATTTTTGAACAAATTTAGTCACGAATTAATTTATATTTTGCCCTTCACAGAAAAACCAACTGTACAAATTTGTATATCTACGTATGGTCTTAAATAAAATATTACCAAGAAATAATGGTGTTAAATTTAAGAAATTAAGGCGCTGCTACTATTGCCAACCCCCTATTAGATATTTTCCTCATCGGACAAAGCGTATTTTGAAAATTCTATACATTAAAATTGCCATGTTCAGAAAGTTTTATATTGTTTGTAGAATATGTCTGAAAGTTACGATTGCCATTACTGCTAAGCTTTTCGCCTTAAAGTCGATGCTACATGCCGGGATAGATTTGAAATATGAGTTAAACATTTGGGCACTTTCCGTCACACTGGACGGCACGGCGAAGGCAAAAAAAATATATGGATATTGTCCAGATTTTGCCACGCGCCGCAGCCGTTGCCGTCGCTGTGCCGTCCAGTGTTAAGGCGCCCTTTCGCTGAAGCATTGGTTGTGAGCCTAATTCTGATGACTTTGGATTATTTAAATAAATACTTCATGGTCGATCTTCAACCGGAACGGGACCCATTAGGAAGAGCATTTCGAGCACCTATTGTCACGAAAAATAAATACTGATATGGAAATGAAACGCAATATTCATGCCGAAATGTTTATTATGCCATTTGATAATCAGAAAATTCAAATTAAAAGATTGCATAATCAAAAATTTTTCTGTAAAAATCAGAATGCAATCCCCGGGTATTGCCATGCATAAATTAAATGATACTCAATTAAAAATCACCGAATTAGAACTCAAATAAAGTTTTATGTGGCAAGGCATACGACAATTAAAAATTGATCTCAATAATTATATTCATCTCATATGTACTTATATCATTTACATTATATACAATTTGCTGAAGTAAACATTTCATAATCAATAAAATAAACGATCAGAAAAATTAAAATAAAATAAAATAAGCATGTCAATCTGTAAGTGGAGTCTTACATAAAAAATAAAAACTATATTAGATAAATTAAACTATTAGAACGTCATGCACACTCATAAGTTGTATTTTAAAATAAATTAAAGTCATGCGTTAGAATTTTAGTAATTGTTAGTCAATATAGTTCAAAAACGTAATATTTCATAAAAAAAAACTTAAGCTAAAAACGCGATAGTTAACAGTGCATAAAACGCGTAGGTAAAGTGTTAGGACCACGAAGAAAAACGTAAAAATGTTAGAATAAGGATATCACAAAGTGTAAAGTCACATTTCTTATGAACTAATGCGGCACTTTTTCGATTTCCTTCGGGACCTCATCATTATCCATTAAATAACAATATTATTCCTGTAAAATAAAAAAAAAAGACTCCTCCGTCACAATATAAAATTCTAAGGACAAAATAAATTGCAGCTAACCAATATCACAACGTATAAAGATGGATGTAAGTGACATCGATAAGTTAATAGAGTGATAAGTGCTGACTGCAACTTAATTAATGACCCGGATGTTTATAGAATTAACATAAGAAGAGTTTTACAAATATAACAGTACTGTAACTGGAAAAGTCTTAATAACATGGTGGAACGAAGGTGCTGTAACTTGCTGCTGGATGTCTTTCATAAAGTCCATTTATGTTTTGCCAGAGACGAGTCGCGTTGAATCTGTAACAAAAAATAAAAGTAGTAAAAAAAAACCCAATATCATTAACCAGTAGGCATAGGTATAAAAACAACAAACAGGTTTGGAAACCCAAAGTTGCAAGCAAACAAACTTAATTGCTTTCAGTCAAGTTCAAATTGTCTCAAGATTTAATTGCTTTAAAACTGCGGTTGACAGTGAAGGCCATAGATTATTATAATTGATATTAAATAACCCATAAGTAGTCTACTGCAATAACCATAGAAAAATCTTCAAACCCTTTCCTTTACATGGGCATAACTACAGAGCTATTAAAAACCTAAAGCAAATTACCTACCTACTAAAAAAGTGGACATTTAATGGATATAAAATATTGAAGTTACATAAAATTATTAGGACATATGTGACCTCTTTTTACCAGGCTGCGGCAAAGCCCAAAAGAAGGGTATATGTGTTTGACCTGTAGGTATTTGGGACTTTATGTTTCCTCGTAACTACTAAACGGCTCAACCGATTTAAATAAATAATACGTGGTTAGATTCGTCTTAACGTGTCCATAGGCTATATTAAAATTATTAAAAATCAAAATGGCGGATTTTTGGCGCCAAATTGCTGTTTTGCTTTCCAGTTACTAAGATTACCTGCGACTTTTTTAATCCGCAGTCGGGTTTTTTTAATTACTTTTTACTTGTAATATAATGCAAACATCTAGTTTAGGTTATGATCTAAGTACTTAATCCAAAAAACCAGTTTCCATATCTAATGCAATAAATGTAAACTTCACACATCAATATGAAAGCTGTTCAGTAGACAAACGAACTACTCTTATATTAATGAAGCCCTTTCAATAAACGAAAAACTAAATAAACACATCTGCTTTAGATGACAATTAGACCGTACCAAACAAAAGTAATAAAATCGTACAGTCATGACAACTTTAAAACCCGTGAGCTGCGCCCGAAGAAACGATGACATGGCATGGCTATTACCGTTAATATACTCCAAATTGTATTGTTAAAAGCGCTGGGACTTTAACATATCAACAAAAACTTGAGTGGTTTTGCTTACATTTGAGCGAAATGCACTGTTTTTTTAATTCGAGGCCGTAACTACAGTGTATTCGGTGCAACGATAAATCAAAACGGAGGAAGGGAAAGAAGAAACAATTTATGACCGTAATATACCGATGACTTGCACTTAAGCTTTTACAATTGGCATCAATTTTGTACAGTGCACTTTTAAATTTGGCCATTCATGCAGTTTTTTACTGACAGTTTAATGAATTAAGAATGGCAGCATATTTGGAATATAATTTGGTCTTATAATTTATATCATCTAGCTAACTTTTGGAAAAAAAGAAAGCATTGAACTGTTTATGGTTTTGTAAAAATATCGGTATCCTTGTATGAGAATAATGTATCCTCTATTTTTCCCGCTATATAGGGGTGATATATGAAAACGGTGAAATGCGTCAATCCTTATTTTTAATGCCAAATACTATTTTTCATGGATTAAGCACTACGCAAAAATTTCATGTCTAGCTTTGTAGTTGGGGCTGTGCGCAGTCAACCAGTTTATTCTTTTTTATATATATGAGGTTTGTGTTGTGTTATTATATGTATTTAAGGTTGATGCTGAAGCCCCTGTTCGTCCTATTTAAGTTGGAAAGCAAAGCCAAAACATATATATTTATTAAATCGCAGTTTACATAATTTACTATTTTTACTACGTCAACAGGTGCAGCAATGTATATAGTACGCCATTAATTACACGTCTCTTGTTAGTTTTTTTTTTTTATAATAATCACACCTTACCGACTGTGTAGAGTTTATTTTTTTATTATGTTAGGTAACCTATCAGAAACAAATTCACAAGCTACGCATCACCACCACATTCTCCTACATAACGTATGTTCATATCTATACGTGCAATTGCGCATTAAATAAACTTTATAAAGCAACAACAATTTATCTATCTACTTCTTTGTTTTATTTCAAAACTTTGTATAGCAACAGTGTGAACACTATCAGCTAAGTGTACACGTTATCAATCAGAGTTTCGTCATGGCCCCGATTTTCGTGCGTGCCCCGTTCTAATCGTACCGTTCTTAATCCGAACAAACCGCGCCGCCCGGTATAAGACCCACCACCAACATTACAATATTATCATAAACGACCTATCACCATTGTCATCAAGGTATATCTTCATTGACAGATAAAGATGTACTTTCTCAAGGCGCTTGTTCAAAGGCTTGTATGTCAAAATTAATAGTGTTAAGCTATTCACATAAGTAATAATGTTGATTGGCCTCCGAGTCACAAACATATGGTGTATTTTTGTATGAGTTGAATGTATTTACAAAAAAACAAGTAATATTTATGTATTTGTATCCATAACACAAGCTTTGCTTACTTTGGGGCTAGACGGCGCTGTGTGTAAAAACTAAAAAAAAAATTATTTATTATTTATTTATAGTATAAATTTAATAGGTGCTTGTCATACGTGCTTATCATCTGTACCAGACCTATTAGTCGAGAGGTGCACGCTCGACTCCAACCCTGGGAGGACGGGAGTTGATTGTACTAAGCTGTTAAGAGCTGTAAAACTTTGACAAAATGTAAATAGAAATGTTGATGGAAAATATTGCAGCTAGTATAATCATTATTAGCTGTAAATCGTCTATTGTATAGTTACACTACGAGCGCAAGCACACCCGGCCTTCAGCATTTCTTATCGAAAAACTGCTTGCTGTCTCTTTCAGGTTTTCGAAGCCCCATTATCATGTTATAAATTGCATGTCTTACTACCAAGTCTCTACTTTTGTGGGCCCTATTAACTTCTGCTTATGTCGTTTTTGCGGAATCTTTTTATAGCAATTATAAATATACATATATATCCAGAACCAAAACATACATAAAATACGTTATAAAAAAATCAAAATTAGTTCTTTTTTCTATGTGTTTACTTTTCTCATATTCGAAATGAAAAGTAGAGATTTTACGGGTGAAAAGCCCATTTCAGCCTCGAACTTATATCTCGTCAGAAATGGGTGCCTCTTATCCCTTAGTTAACAATCTCCTATTATACCGTTGAAACAAAGCCAAACCTAACACTAAATTGGTCACAAACATGCGTTTTTAAACCACAGTAAGTAAAATGAGTACAAGTAAAAAAAAAGAAAATCACACGAATTTCACTTTTTTTCGTATTTTCGGTACGAGAATTTAATAACTAGCAAAATCCGATTTTGGAGTTTTTTTATACGACTAAGGTAGCAATAAAGCTTACGGCCCACCTAATGGAAAGCGGTCACCGCAGTATATGGACGCTTGCAACACCAGGAGCATCACTCACGCTTTGCCGACCGCTTAAAAATCTATTTTGTAACGAAACGATACCATCCCGTCGAGTTTGGGCTTGTTTGATTTGTCTTGACAAGTACGCTGGTCTTAGCTGATATCCAGGGTCTGACGATGTAGCCGGAAGGTAGTTATATAATTATATAAACAATGCAACCCAAATTTTGAGCTCGCTTAATTGGTCGTTACAAGCACTCTGGTCTTAGATGATCTCCAGGGTCTGAGACAATTGAACCCAAGCAGTAAACTCCAGTCGCGTGATACCTTTTTCTCTTTAAAAAACAAAACTGGCTAAAAATCACAATTTAGCCTTTTTGTTATTTGCAATAAATTTATTTCTTAGTCGATTTTTATCAGACTTATCACTCTGCCTAAGTAAAATGTTAACATGTTACAATCAATATACGTTTATGTGTAAAGACTATTGCCAGAACTTGGTTGTAAGTGCCTGTTAGAACATGGTACACTTAGTTGATTTTAAACTTTAGCGTTTTTCGCTCATTTTACATTATTTCTTCTTATTATTCTTTTTTTGGGTGCCGACGTTTCGATGAGGATTGCATTTCCTTGTGGTCACGACATGACTGGTAGTCGCTTTAGGACCCAAACATTATCTAGTAAAGTTGTTATGGAGTGAGCAACTTCAACATGCTTCTGCAAGGTAGTAATGTTAGCATGTTTTAATTTACAAGTTTGTATTTAAAGTTTAAATGTATAAAAACAATAGCCAGAAGATTTGCATCATCATTAATTTTATTACCTATCGTCTAACTGACCTTTTGGATAGCAACTCAATTAAATATGCTTAAAATATACAGAAAAATTAATTCACCATCCACTTTCCATATATTATATTTTCACCTTAGTTAAAACTGTGCCTTTTCTTAAAAGTATTTATGTTAGAATTATATAACGGAACACGAAATAACTAAGTAACAGCTTTACATATTTAGTGATGAAATAGATATCTAACATTATTTATTTATTTATTTTAATTAAATTGCCTAATAGTTGATATTGAAATTTAAATGAATTTGAGTTTTATATTTTTGCAGATAATTTTGATAAGTAGGTACTGATTTATGTAACAACTTATATAGATATATTTACCGACATGAATGTATGGACAGAAGTTTTATGGTTTTATTTTAAAAGAACACTTGCATTTTCCCCATCCTTTTTAATTTTAATTAATCTGGATACAGAAGGTCAGCAATGACGAAGATCTCCGACACATAAGCGAAACCCGAAAGTTGCACCAACTATCGACCATCAAAAAGCGAAAAGTTAAGTATTTTGGATAAGTGCTAAGACACGGACATATATCATTTGCTGCAACCCATAATTAAGGTACCCAGTCAGAAATTTAAATTTTTGAAGGGTCGACAACACGTGAGTGATACCCCTGGTGTTGCAAGCATCCATAGACTACGGTGACCGCTTACCTATCAGACAGACCGTAAGCTTGCTTGCGACCTTAGTGGTATAAAAAATAAATAAAAAAATGCAAATATTAAGAAGTGGACCAGAAACGCTACTGCCGAGCTGTTGTTTCGCATATAGCATACGACAGTCAAAGTTGCAAAATTAACTGCCAACCTCCAGTGATGAAGAGGCACCTCAAGAAGAAGCTTTTGACCGCGATTTTTGCTTAGGGTACACCCCCTTCCCCGTGTTTCCAAAACCCACATACACCGAGCCATTCCAAAAATGATTAATATTAAACGTAGAACTTACCAACTTGTTCTCATATCGGCTTCTTAAAGTCGCCTATCGTTGAACATAGATAGATCACCGCAATATAATAGTACCATGCAGGTTTCTTATACATGTTGCATATCTACCACGCTGAATTTTCCCGTGAACCTCCCTTCCCCATCGGTCATTCGTTTAAAGAGCGACGTGGCTTGTCTTTTAAACAGGCTTAAATACCTATCAACTTTGCGTAACAATAGAGAACTGCGTAACAGTTCGTAACAGTCATCATTACCAACCCGCGTCGATTCTTTTTAATGTTACAAATAAATTTTAAACGATTAACTTAGAATTTATAAATATTTTAGTTTCAACAACTGAACTAAAAGATTATATTACATTTCAATAAGGTCGTATGAATAGATTTACATGTTGACCCGATGACACATATAGTTCCATTGCGCGAGGAACAATGGCACCGTAGCAACTACTGAACAGCTGTATAAATTAATGTCGACGCGTTTGTTCTTCTGTTAGCACAAGATGGCTGTGACGCAAGAAGTAGTCCAACTTGGCAATAACACGTGTAGAACTGTAGATGTTCGTGCTAAGTAAGGTAATACACACAGCATTCACATAACCTTTTACTTATTTAATCAGTCAAAGCGGAATGACGATGTTTACAACCAATCATCTAATCCGTCATAAAAAATTTAATATCAGGTTTGAACGAATCTTCTTTGGAACACTTAAAATTCAGGTCTATAATGCTGATAATTTTATCAAAAATTCTAATTTTGTAAGTCGGAATCAGAATTTACACTGTACTTCTATTTGATATTGCCTTAAATCGTGAGAGTAATAGCCGCCAAGTTAACTTTCTGACAATTTTATTAAAATAGTTAATTTTTACACAGACAAGAAACAAAATCCACAACTATTTGGAATGGATATATATATAGCATCATAATAAAATATGGTTTCTTCTATATCTGATTGGATATATATATATCATCATAATAAAATATGGTTTCTTCTATATCTGATTGGATTTATATATATCATCATAATAAAATATGGTTTCTTCTATATCTGATCAGCTCAGCTGCTTATGCAATTAGAAAAGTTAGTCAGCTTACAGATGTTAACACTTGACAATATGTACTCGCTTTAGCCTTTTTCATTCCGTCATGTTTTTTGGCATTTTGCTTTGGGGTAAGGCTGTTAATATTGATACACTCTTTATTTTGCAAAAGAGGGCCGTACGAACGGAAAAATTGGGACCTCGAAATTCTCTCAGTGAGCTTTTTAGGGAAATTGATATGTTAACTGTGCTTTCTCAATATGATTAATTAAAATGTCGTGCATACAACCAGTACTTAAGCAAGCACATTTTTAAAAAAAATTATGTTCAATCAGACGCTTAAATATTTTAACTTAAATGGATTACTTCATCCTTAGGAGTTTGGTTTTGCCCTTATAGAACATATATTTGGTGCTAAGGATCAGTTGCAAAATGACAGTGTTATCTTCCGTGATCTATCAAAGGCATTCGACTAAAACTCTTTTACAAAAACTTAGTCTTTATAGTAGGTTAGTCATTAGGTTTGGTTCTTGAGCTTAGTCGCTTATATTAAAGTAGTAAAACGCAGATGGTTCAAATCAATGAAGTAATATCTAATAGTAAACCGGGGATAATAGCTCAGGGGAAAAAAAAATAGTTACAGGATAAGAGTAGGCGGAATGGACGGCAAAAGGGGTTCGAAAAAAGGGAAAAATAAATCCAAGTGATTTTGATTGGCGAGTTTTTAAGGGTTGAAATTCGTTACGAAAGCGATTTTTCGATTTTTTTCGTTTTTTGCCCCAAAAAAATGTTCAATATATTCAAAATTGGGACTAAATCCTACAGTTATGAGTGCTTCAACTTTTCCAATTTGCCCTAAGTCTGTAAGTTAAATATTTTCTGAGATATTAACGATTTCCGAAAAAACAGTTTTTTTTTTTCGGTCAAAAAATTTCACGAAAAAAATTTCGATTTTTTATTTCTTTGACGGCTCATTTTTTTCGTCTTGAGGTTTGAGCGCGGCGGCGTGTAACAATATTTCTTTTAGTTTAATTTCTCAAGTAATTAGTAACGAAAGTGTTGAAACCAAAAACGTACTGTATTTTCTTTTACAGTGGCTTCTCCGTACACATCATTAATCCTTCGAGCTGTTTATGCAGCGTTAGTGCCACGATGGAATTCGTATCCGAAAATAATGCGATATTTTATGTTTTCTATAGGGGCGTTTTGTTGACAAGTATTATACGCATTGAATGCGCTCAATGCTGTCTATGCGCACATTCGATAGTTTTGTTGACCAAAACTGAATGCGCTATGACTTCACTTCCGGACCGCATTCAACGCATTGGCTGCACTTGCTCGTAAGGTAGGGTAGTGGATGCGCTGTCAAATAGTGAACGGCCATATTGTTTGTTTACATTTGGTGAACAAAACAATTTCAATGCCTATGCGATGTCATAGCTCTCAATGCTTGTCAACAAAACGCCCCTAAAATTAAGCACAGAACGATGTCAAATCAAAATTGAATGACGCGAAAACAAATGAATTATTACATTCGAAACACAAATAGACAAGCTTAAAATTGAAATAAATTTGAATTTGGAATTCTTAACCAAACGCCGGCCTTTTGAGATCAAAGTGGCCAGTTCTATAGAACATCAATTTCATATGTAAGGACCTTATATTGGTTTAAACGGTCATAGCACTGGCTTGTCGGTGAAGGAAAACATTGTGAGGAATCCTGATGACGTACCTATAAAATCCATAATCAGCATCGAAAAGCAATCGCCCATTTCCAATGCAAGGTGAGAGTAGCTCGTGCCCCAACAGTATAGGGGCATATGAAGGCTGGCATGAAGGTTTCTGATGCTAAGAAAAACATTTTTTACTTACGATTGCTGCAAGTGGTTAACGAACGAAGTCCATATGCAGGCAGCTGTATACGCCATCTGAGAACAATGAAATAAATTTCTGATGAAATGATAAGACTTTCTCAACTTAATAATGACAAAAATAAAACAGAAATAACAAACACATAAGTACGAAATATTAGTACAGCATTCTATCCCTATTAAACACTGAATATAAACAGAATGACCACTGGACACTACGGGTATTTTTTAAACCCTGTATGCATAAAGATCTGACTTTTTGCTTGAGGTCGGATGCGCGATCGTTTTGTGTTTGCTGTTAATTATGGTGTTCGGCTACATATACATACACCTTTATTTAATTTGTATACTAGATTTATATATAGATTTATATCTGTCCCCAACATTGAAATGTGAGTGTGTGTTTAGCCGCTGATTAACCCTTTTTGAGGAATAGAACCGCGAAGATATAAATAAACAACAGTTACGATTTTAAATAGGTATGAATACTCATTATTCTTATACCTAAATTACCTAGCCTAAACTAACTAAACTAAAAAAAATATTAAACACATTTTATTTTTTTATTTTTTTGTATAAGTTGTAAGGATCGAAACCGCAAGCCCCGACGCCGCTGTACCTACCTATCAACCCATTCATGAACATAACCGCGCCACACACGCACAAACACAAAAAGTAAACATGACATTACACAAATTGCATCACCCACACAAACGCAAGTTACAATGCATACAATTCACTATCGCTCACTATTCAGGCATCGGCGGCGGCGGCGGGGCGGGGCGGCGGCGTACCCCGTACCCGGGTGGTAGTACTTACGTACGTACAACAATAGTACTATGTTATATGTATTCCGACCTATCTTTCAAACATGCAGCAAACGCAACGTAAAATAAAATGAAACCTTATTGCGCAAACAAGTCTAAAATGCAGTTTGATAGATGTCTGTCAATGTCTGTGGATTGGAACCTTAATACGATAACCTAAGATCTCTTTCTACTGTGATATAACAAAACATAGGCCCATTCGGGAACCACAGACAAGTTTAGAGAAGTCTAGGAAGGCTGAATGCAGCCAGACGTGTCTATTTATAGCCTTATAGAGATGTACTCTATTTCGATTATCTATAGCGCCCAATGCGTCTAATGCAGCCGCGAGACATTGCTCGTCGTTGCAGTTTTATCTCTTGTTTTATTTATACAAACTCGTTTTCCTATCTTATATGTATTTCATGACATGAAATCACATTCTCAGTTGAAGAAACGAGTATAAATGTATCTATGCATTCAGTCATTGGACCTTATGGCATTTTGGCTATATATTTTTAATTTTAACCATTATGAATGGTTGAAAATAAGCAGTTTTTTTTTTCTTTGAATGATTTAACCGTAGAAGATAACTCTTTGATAAATCCGACAAAATGTACGAATAGCTGGACAGCACCTGACTAGCCGTCTTGGACGACATAGGGGCGACTATCGGCGTCTGTGTCATTGAAATGGTCTAGTATTTTGACACACTTCTATAAGTTACCTATATACAAATGTATATGTCGTAAATACCAGCTTAGGTAGTGAAAAGCGGTAAAAAAAAAAGATAGGGGACAGAATAATATACCCCATTTGCCAATTTTAGATAAACTATAAGAAGTAGATATGTCAGGGTTAGACCCAAGGAAAATTAAATAGTAGTTAATGCTGGGTTAAGTTCAGACGGTACAACCTGGTTACAATAAACCCGACGATTCAAGTCAAATTATTTATCGAGTATATCGATGTTTTTTACCGTGAATATCCGACCCTATTAAAAAAATTTTCGAACTCGATACGCAGCTTTGCTATGGGCGCGTTGTCCATAAATAATTAATCGTAAGTGTCGTCATGTTGGTAAGGACAGCATTACGGCCATGTTTCTTTTCACGTCAGTTGTCATGTCATGTCTTTGCGCTTGTTGCTTATACAATCGCGTGCCAAAGTCGACTCCTTTCTACAATGACCCGGCTCAGTTCGATTCTCAGAACTAAACGAGTTCTTAATTCTGAATTAGAAAGTACTTGATCTAGAGTTCTTACATTAATAAGAAAGAAAGTGACTTATGAAATCAAACCAGTCAGTCAGTTACTAAACCATGTATGTGGTTATGTACAAGGATGTAGGATTGTTACATTACTTGTAACAACTGATAATAACGGCTTGTATCCCAAACATCTTGTTTTTTATACAAACTGTATTACATTAATTTTTTTAATTATAGACTTTTCGCAACCTTTTAAAAGCCCTTTTTACTATATTTTTCACTAAAACACATATTCATCCATAAAATGCCAGTAAATAAATAATAATAAAAAAAATATTGGATTTATGAAATTGATAAAGTCAATAAAAACTTTATTTGTTCAAAATTTACTGGCATTTCACAAATGAAAATGCATTTTGCGATAATGATAAATATCAGTATGTCATAATAACGCATTTTAAGCAGCAAATTGTTTATAGTTCCAGTTCATAACTGCCGCGGCCCGCAAATGCAGCATAGCCGGGCGATCGTATGCGGGCTGAGGCGTAGCTGAGGCACGCATCACAGAGTCCGGTTATGGTCAGTTGTGGCCAAGGCTTGTATAGCGCTTTTCTTAAACATGCGTGTAAATTAAAACAAGAATATAATAACGTGCATGTGACATCTGTATTAATAATATTCAAAATAGTTTAGGTAATTTTGGCCGTCAATTCGCCGCGGTCAAATGTTGATTTCTATGTTTACTTCTTCTTGAATTAATTTAATGGCGCATTATTTTTGTTGTGCCAGTCCAAAATTTAAATAAAACTTGATGAGCTCTTTAGTTATCAATGTTTGGGTTTAAAAAAATTTGTTCCATTTTTAAATTACATATTTGTCCGCTCAAGCGGCCGGCTTAAACATTGCGGGCTGCTCTCTGATACTATACTGCAAGTACGATTTATCCCAAAATATGGTCCCATATCGTAGCATGTATGAAAAAATAAAAGTACCTACCTGTATTTTAACGCCACAAACGTAATTAGGTGTCATGGTTTCAATATAACTTTTTGTTAGAATTAGTAAAAATTAAAAAAAACTACGCAAAATGTTTATAGTTATGGATCGAAAGTTCATACGTGGTTGTTGCACACGGATTCACAAGAACACCCGTTTTTAAGTACATGTCACAAAAAAGCAGACAAAAAGTGTGATTTAGGTACTAAAAGAACGTAATTTTACTTTTTATATTTTTTTGTTGTACATTATTAGGAAGAGTTGATTTACATTGAACTAATTTACTTACTTGACGAGATGTCATAACTTTTAATAATTGGATATTCATAGCTTTCATTACATATCGTCCTGCAATTCAAATAATTTTGATATGTTTATCGATTTGGGTTCGGATGCAAGATATTTTTTAATGTGTATGACTTTTGGCTCACAAACGCCCATTGATAATATTTTACTAGTCTCCGTCTCCGTTTTCCAATAATTAATTAATCTTGTAGGTGCATGTATTTATCACCTTTTTCTAGATTACATGAAATTAAGTATGAACATAAGAGTTAAAATTTATAATTGGCTTTTCGGAATTTTGGAAAATTAACACAGGTTTAGTGTTAAGTAACACGTAATTATAATGGTGTTATCCAGTGGAAACATCTGAAGCATAGCTGGTTCGATAGTGTCTTGTAACTTAATGCGACACTAGCCATGAGGCCCATGACCCACAATTAATACTAGTATTATAATTGCGAAAGTGAAGTTATTTGTCCCTACTTCACGTCGCAACGGATCATCAAATTGAGCTGAAATTTCGCACAGGGACAGGGATAGTCAGACAGAGAAGGAAAGAGGCTTTTTATCCCAGAAAATTCAAAAGTTCCCGCAGTAATAACTATAACTGTTCCACTTAGACGAATAATAGCTACAGCTAAAGCTTGCTATAGCGAACTCTTTCTAACAATAATTAAGGAGATGCCGCAGTGATCTCACGCCGATAACCAAATTTGGCGAGGGCAGAGCCGGGGGCAAAAGCTAGTTATTAAATAGAAAGTTACAAAATATACATACTTAGTAATAAATATTACACTTTACAGTGGGCAGACGAGAGATAACGTCAAAATGAATGGGGCCAGACTTGTTTATCTCCAAGATAAAGGGCAACGGCACATCACAAGTAAAACTCTAAATCAATCCCAAAAAAATACAAATAATTATTAAATATTTTTCACTGTGTTTTGGCAAACAAATTTTCAAAATCCTAAGTGCTATTAGTTTACAACTTCACTCGTATCTATGCGTGCCTATATAGGTCTCATAGCGGTGACACGCAAGTAACTCGACTTTTCACGCACCTGAGTTTGACGACTGACAAAGTTCTAGAGCAATATCCCACAGCAGAACTAGTTATTTTGGGAGACTTTAACGCCCACCATCGCGAGTGGCTCAGTTCTCGAACCAATAACTATGCTGGGATATCTGCTCATGAATTTGCTCTGACCTATGGATTCTCTCAGCTGGTACTTTCTCCAACGAGAATACCAGATATAGAGGAACATACGAGCTCCTTACTGGACCTTCTGCTGACTACTCGTCCGGACGGATACTCCGTCTCAGTGGATGCGCCTCTTGGCTCCTCGGACCACTGTCTCGTTCGGACTCAAGTGTCATGCACACAACCCGATCCTTCTGGGCCAACTAATTGGCGTCGTGTGTGGCACTATAAGTCGGCAGACTGGGATGGATTGCGAGAATTTTACGCATCGTACCCGTGGAGGCAGATCTGCTTTAACTCAGAAGATCCTGACGTCTGCGCAGCAGCAGTCACTGAGACAATCCTTGCTGGTATGGAATGCTATATTCCTAACCCGCGAGTAGCTGCCGGCGTCAAAAAACGACCGTGGTTTAATAGGTCTTGCAGAAAAGCTAAAATTCTTAAGCAAAATGCATATGAGGCTTGGACCACGGCTCGTTTTAATAAGGATCCGAATATTTCTGAGTTAAAACGCAAATTAAATGCTGCCTCGAGGTTCAGTAAGAAAGCAACTGCCAGAGCAAAATTCCAATTCATCGGCAAAATAGGTGGGCGACTTGCGAGCTATCCTTCTGGGAGTCGTGCTTTCTGGTCGCTTGCCAAAGCTGCCGAAGGGAACTTCTGCCAGTCGTCGTTACCACCACTGCGAAACACCGATGGTGACTTGGCCCATAGTGCTAAAGAGAAAGCCGATCTACTGGGCAGTCTCTTTGCCTCGAACTCGAATATGAACGATGAAGGCGCTGTACCACCTACTATACCGTGGTGCGGTAAGACTATGCCGGAAATCTCCATAACGCAGCGGGAGGTCAGGCGGGCGTTGCTCTCTCTAGACGTTCATAAGTCGAGTGGGCCAGACGGTATACCAGCAGTGGTGCTTAAGCAGTGTGCTCCTGAGTTATGTCCTGTACTCACGCGCCTCTTCGCGCTTTCTTACCACACTAGGCAATTTCCGTCTTCATGGAAGACTGCGAATGTGCACCCGGTGCCCAAAAAGGGCGATAGATCAGATCCATCGAATTACAGGCCTATTGAGAGTCAGGGGGAGGCTTTGGCATGTAGCCTGGACATAGCGAAGGCGTTTGATCGGGTCTGGCACCGCGATCTTCTATCGAAGTTGCCATCTTACGGAGTGCCCGAGGGCTTGTGCAAATGGGTGGCTAGCTTTTTGTCCGGCAGACGCATACGAACCGTAGTTGACGGTAGTTGCTCTGATAGCATGGACATTAATGCTGGTGTCCCACAAGGCTCGGTGCTGTCTCCTACGCTGTTTCTACTGCATATCAATGACATGTTGGACATCAACATCAATGTATGTTACATTGCTATGCAGATGACAGTACTGGAGACGCTTTTTACACGGGTCGTGCAAACATCCCTCGTTCCGTTGTGGAGGAAAACCGCGGAGAACTTGTGTCTCAAATCGAGACCACACTGTCCCAGGGTCTCTGACTGGGGACGGGTAAACTTGGTCCGATTCAACCCTACAAAGACACAAGTGTGCGCGTTCATCGCTAAGAAAACTCCATTCACTGTGGTCCCACAATTCCAGAACACTCCCCTCTCCATCTCCAAGAGCATTGGGATCCTTGGTGTCGACATCTCCAGCGATGTTCAGTTCCGAGATCATTTACAAGATAAGGTGAAGCTGGCGTCCAAAAAACTTGGTGTACTCAACAGAGCGAAGCAGTACTTCACGTCGGGGCAAAGGTTGTTACTTTACAAGTCGCAAGTTCGGCCCCATATGGAGTACTGCTGCCATCTCTGGGCAGGTGCACCCGGATACCAGCTTGGCCCTTTTGACTCGGTTCAACGACGGGCTGTGAGAATTGTCGACGATTCGAAACTCGCTTGCGGTATCGAACCCTTAAGTCTAAGGAAAGACTTTGCCTCACTGTGTGTGTTCTACCGCTTGTACAATGGGTTGTGTTCTGAGGAATTTTCTAAATGATGCCCACGGCTACCTTCTACCATCGCACCGCTCGCCATCGGCAGGGAATTCATTCTCACACTTTAGAACCTAAATGGTCGCGTACAGTGCGGTTTCAGAGAAACTTCCTCCCGCGAACGCTTAAGTTGTGGAATGAGCTCCCTGCCAAGGTTTTCTGCAAGGACTACAGTATGGAGTTCTTCAAGAAAGAAGTTATTAGATTTCTGAAGGGTCGGCAACGCGCAAGTGATACCCCTGGTGTTGCAATAGTCCATAGGCTACGGTGACCGCTTACCATCAGGCGGGCCGTAAGCTTGTTTGCCACCTTAGTGGTAAAAAAAAAAAAAAAAAAAAAACTTTGCTAAAGCATAGCCGTGAAAGCGCTTTAGATTCTGAGAAACAGCATTTTTTGAAACCATAATGTGAAACAAATTATGAATTCATTTCATGTATTTCAATGAAAATCTCAGTGAGTTGAGTTGTATCTGGGTCTCTAGCACGCTCAGTTTCATATCGCGTCATCCTTGTTTCCTTGTCACATAGCACTGCCTCTAGACGTCGTATGGGACGTTGCGGTGATGAGGTTAACCCTCTGTTTCGTAGGAATAAAGTGATTGGTGAAAAGAGACTCCCCCCTCACACATTATGATGTGGTTATGCGTCCAGCCACTGGTTATCCCCTTCTGCGGCTAAAAATCGTCAAGATATACCAACATAAAATCAAAACTAGAAAATTTATTTATCTGCTAATCTAAACGACATAAGATCGGAAAATAAATATTTATTAAGAAATTTACATTTTAAAAACCATTTCTTAAATGTACTTACAGCTAAGTTTTTATTTAATCAGTGTCAGACACATACTTTGGAAAGATAATTTCTTCTTTTTGAATATGCAAAACGAATTTCCGAGACAAATTTATTTATACCTGCGATTTTTTACACCTGGAAATTTTGTGCCAGACAAATTTATATCTGGGACAATAAGTTTTTTTTTTCTTTTACTTAATAGATTGACAGAAACAAAATCTTTGGAAATAAAGCTGGTATTCTTATCATAGCAGGTAATCAGTCATAATGTAAAGATAACGGGAACGCTCCGTTGCGTCACTGCATTCCTCTCTCAGTTGAATGCAAACAACTCGTCAGCCGATTGCATTGTGTCTCTCAGATTACTGTATTCATTTTACTGCGCTTACATTTACAACTCTTTCACATAGACCTAGAAAGTAAAACCATCAACTAGGTAAAATAACTGGAAAACACAATGGTGCTGGTAATAAATTACCGCATTTGGCAAAATAATACAGCCCTTACGGTGAATCCGATCAACAATGTTTTGTACAAACTGCATTACACTAAATACGACTCATGGTATATCTGAATCAGGTGTTTCCAATACACCCTTCGGTGCAATAATTATCCATAATTATAAACATTTTGCTGCTGCTAATGCGTTATAATCATACGTTATTTTAATGCGTATAGTTGAAAAGCAAGATATGGTAATAACTCAGTTTAGGAAGCGAAAAGTTGATAGTAGTAGTTGTTTAGTGTACCCAAGGTTGTATGAAAAAAATCCGATTCGGATTCACGAAGTAAAATTTTTCTCTAAAAACTCAATCTCACAGAACGAAACGACTTAAATAAGGCTGATGAAAAAATTTCAAACAAAGCTCGTCCAGCCATTATTACCAACTTTTAAATAATTTGCAAAAAAAGCGTCACTAAATGGAAGTTAATAGTAAATTACTTATGATACAAGAGTGCTAAATTAGCATACATACACGAGGCGGGATTTCAGCCCAAACCGAAAGCTTATAGCTTACACGTGTTATACGTTATTTTTCAACACACTTAATTTATTGACAGTTTTTTTTTTAATTTCCGATGAATATAAGTAAATACCTCATTAGAAATGCAGTCGGGTTGTAATTATACGTTTTGATGTCAATGCATTTTAGACTTTACAAAATGGAAAAGATACATCACAGCGAGTCAGGTTTCTATTTATTTGCTAGTTCATTAAAGAAATCCAAAAATACATACTCAAAAAAATTACTAGCCATTTTGCTGTTTTTCCAATTAATGAAATTTTCGTAGAGAAAGAAAATGCACTGGCCGCACATTCGCCATTTGCCTATACTTTGCACTTTTATGCCCTAGTGAGGATAAAATAAAAAGCACGCGTGTTTTAGAGGCTGCCTTAGAAACCCAAAAACAGCCCAACTAGAGCCAGTTTATGAACAAGTCTGTTCGAAAAATGTTATGCAGGTAATTCAATATAATAAAATGTATAAACAATATATTTTTAATATGACCAAATTATATTGTTGGTAGTGATTAAAACATCTGACTGGTTACGAAAGGTATCACAATAAAGCAGAGCCGACACTTAACCGACTAAAACTAGCTGTTGTGTTTATCGCGGCGGTCAACTTCACGGTGCCGTGACCAGGATAATGCGCTACAATTTATTACCAGCATAAACATTTTAGAACTAACTTGTACCCGTGGCTCCACTCGTTTATGATTTACAATAAAAAAAAAATCCTGAATATTATAAATGTGAAATATATTAATATACATAATATATTAATCGACTATAATTAGGGATTATTACCTATACTTTTTATCGCACTTTAACTTAATTGCAAAAATACCAAAAGTATGTCCATTTATTATTTTGCAGGATTATTTATAGGGTATTTTTTGTGATTGGTGTATACTATATTTGTATTCCTAAACCACGCAAAATTAAATGTTTTTCTTCTAAATAGATTTATTGATTGATGACTCTCAACATTTTTTTAAGTGTCTTAATTTATTGCAGCAACCGATTGTTGCCAAAAGAGATATAATATATTGATTTCGTCCCATGTATTAACTGAAATAAAAACGATTTTATGTTATTCTAAGTCCCTTCAGCTGGGGTAGCCAACAATACGTCAGTACTATTACCTATTATGTGCCAAAGTCAAGTCTCATACAAACGTAGCATCATTGCCACGAAAAAGTAAACTGTAGTATCACCTGCGGGAAAAGCTGTTCTTGATCTAGCTATCCTTGAAACAAAAATCAGGTCACCGCATTCTCCGTTGCGATGTGAAGAAGTAGTGCCCCGTGCTACCTATGATCCGCAGAAGAATATAATCCCGTAAGAACTGTCGATTGTGATTAAACTTTTCTATGTCCGTCTCCGTCCCTTCAGCTAGCTCTCTGCAAAGTTCGGCATGCTACTAATACCATGATATACTTACTATTTAGATCGTACAATTTTATATACCCCAATGGTATTATTTGTTTACTTCTAAAAAATCATATATTTAACTCAAGCTAGATCCTCTTGACGAAAAGAAACTAATCTCACAAGAAACTAAAAGCAACTGTAAACAATCATGAAAGTAAAAGAAATCTTATTTTCCGCCCACTTGTAAACCCCAAAATCAATTATTCCCCCCGCACAGCTTACAGACATTAGTCACTTTCAGAGTATAAAGTAGGTGTTTCATTCATCAACCGAAAAAATGCGAGCAGACTATTTCCAACCCTCAATCAGTGGAGTGTCGCACAGAAACACCAGTCACCTCTTTTTTTGCTTCCAAAACATCCGTTTGCTTTGTTCGTTTAGCAAGTTTATTTTGATTTGTTTTCATTGCTTATTCAACAAAATTTGTCTCCAATTAAGTTTCGAATACAAAAATCAACAAAAAGCTAATATATTAATAAATATATTAGCTTTAGGCGGCTGGTAGATAATGCCTCATTACATTAAGCTTGACATTGTACACATGTTAGTGCAAAATGATAATGATGACTAAATAAATAAAAAAATAGTACGTATCGATCGATTGTTTATAAAAATTAAAGTAATGGAAATTTGAAATAATTTTCTTCTATTTTGATGATTTCAATTACAACTACAACTAAATAAAAAACAATTAAAGCAATTTAATGCGGTGGAAAAATTCCTTTATTTCAGCAAATTTTGTAAACAGCGAGCATTCTACAAGAAAAAAAAATGTTTTTCATATTTTTAAAGCTTTGTATTTCGTAGTAAAAGTCGTCTTACAAGTAGACAATTGATTTCACATAAATTTATTACATGGAATGAATACAGGAAAAAGAATGATTACGCACTGTATCTTTTCAAAAGTTTGACTGCCCTTGTTCTAATTCCTATTATATTGTGGTTCTTACCAACGAGCACTGGCCACCGAATATTATTGGCTATGCTTCAAGAAAAATGAAACAAAAATCTTTTCAATACGCACCGATACTGATTGGAATTACGTAGCCATCTTTATTTTGAAACTCAACTTAATAAAGTTTAAGTGACGAAGTTTATTCACATATCCTACAGAAATCTTCTTGTCTGCATAATTATATAACGCAATATATGTCGCTGTAAGTTAAAACTAACACTTTTCATATAAAATCCTTACTACATGTGTACGCTAGCTAGCATCAACTGCAAATTCGCGGTAGACATACGATAAACACATGCTTTGATTCGGGTTCAACCACACATCGTGTACAGAGTTTATCCAAAAAAGGTATTAGGAACCTATTTAAAAAAAATACTTTTGCTCCCTACTTTGTCTGGGTACAGTTTAAAAATACTTCCTGGCAATATCAACTTTTTTCGGGGCAGATCCGTGGACTAGCTTTACACAAACGCTTACTGCTTTAGAAAAGACCAAATTGTACGTAACAAAGAGAAAGGATTATTGTGCACAAGAATATTACCAATTGGGTGACTCATAAGTGACGTAGGTGGCTGGTGGATAAAGTGGTTGGAGTAGCGGTGGGCGGCATTTGACGCAAGCAGCGATCGATCTGCTATGCTTAGCCACTCCAACTAAGAGTTTACGTTGGAACACTATATCTTCACAGGAGATAAGTACAAGCTAGATATATATTCTAAGTTGGTTGGAATTTGGAATACACTTTTTTGTGCATTTTCAAAGGGACCCCTATGACTAGGGTTGCCATCCGTCCGGGTTTTCCCGGATTTGTCCTAGTTTATAGGGCGTCCGGGGAGCGTCCGGACGGAGTTTCATTTATAGTCCGGTTTTAAAAGCTCTTACAAACTTTAAGAACCTTTTGTTTTGATAACAGAGTAAAAAATGTAAGACAGACAACAGTTTCTAGTTTTGTTTCTTTAGAAGATTAAATTTAGTTTTTTTTTTGATTTTTTTAGGTAACTTTTAAAAATAAACTGTTGACATGTCCGGGTTCTAAGCTCCGGGGCTTTTACGCTTCTTGTCCTAGTTGCTAGATTTTAGAGACAGCAACCCTATCTATGACTTTGTTGGCAGTCAGCGGCAGCTGACGCAAGACGTAATCGATGCTGAGACTCTCCAGCTGGTAGTTAACATACGTTTGCAACACTATATTTTCAAAGGAGATACGTTATCCATACAAGAATGTCTATAAATAAATTCCTATTTAGTATGAATTTAGTTAAGGTTAAATTAACAGATCTTCAAACTATTTTTTACCTAGGTGGCGCCTGCGGCTTTGCCCGAATAGAGTTTTAAATAAAGTTTTTCTTTGTTGGAGAACTGGTAGAAAAGTATTTATCTTCTCCAGCTTCCGTCTTGTGATAATACTTACATTTCGCTGACATAGTATCTGACTTTAAATATTAAAATACTACAATAAATTCGTAACTATGATTGGTATGGGTAAGAAATGTACTATTCTTTACACATATTTTAACTTCATAAAATTTAAAAAAAAATTACTTTGACACGTACGTTCATTAGAAACTAGGAGTTATTTCGCACTTGGGTCTCAAAAAGAACTTTGGAACTTTTTATTGCAGATAGTAGAAAAAAGTAATTACAATTTTAATCTATTTTTCACCCTTTTTTTGACATCAATAACTAAACAAACATCTATTTCGTATCGTAGTGTTTCTAAATGGTGATGTAATATGCTTGCCGCTAACGGTATTGGTGTAAAAACGCATGTCACGACTCCTGAGAGTTTTGGCACTGAGGATGGAGAAAAAATCCAACAAGCGTTTACCATTTTTAAACATGCAGGTTCCGTAGACAGAAATCAATCATCTTAATACACGACGCTGTATTTTATCTGGATGCTTGAATTACCTGTAGGTAGCCTAAATTTATTATCTATGATACCAGTAGGAACGATACATGTAAATAACAGTATGAACGTATATAACATGCGGCAATAAATGAATCAATCCGAATGCGTAGCTTTTGAATTATCATAGTCTTGCCAGCCTCTATTGCGTCAACAAGTGATAAAATGGTATTAAAGGGCAGTCAATTTGTCCAAACCTAGGCATTGAAGCGATAAATAGTCGACACAGCTAAAAATCTTGGGCTTACTATGGACTCCAACTTATATTGCAATGCACATGTAGCTGATTTATCAAAATGAGTCCATTTCACTCTACACTCATTAAGGCCCTTGCAGAGCGTGTTCAAAACCTATGCATTCGCTATATATACGATTTACGTAAAAAGTGGCTCCCAATCCGTTTTTAACGGAATACTTACTCATACTTTATTCCTTCTTTAAAACATTCTCTGACAGTCTTGTAGTCCTATAAATTTACGTGAAAAATTTAATTTCATGACTTCTCTAAATCAACCTGTGAGACCAGTTACTTCACAATTACTGAAAATACCACGCAACGTTACTGACTTTTTTAATTATTCATTTTATGTTCAGGCAGCTATTCTGTGGAAGTCTCTTCCGCGTACGCTTAGAGATAGTTTATCGACTGAAATTTTTAAATACGCTTATTATTATTATTATTATATTATTTGAGTAACACTTTAAAATATAAAAAATAATGTTATTACCATCAAATGCTATGTATGGTATTTTTTTTTCTAGTATATAATTATGTATATGTCGGCGACCGATCGTAAAATCCGGCAGATCACAAAATTCCTAGGCAACGAAAGGAACAGAAATCGCACTGTTTAAGTCATGTAGGTTAGGTTTAGTTTCTCTTTTGTAAACGTGGATGCGGAGCGAGCGGAGGGTTCCAGCCAAGCTTCATATAATAATCTGTTCAGTTCTATGATAATTTCTATTCCATATTTTACGATCTGCCTAGGAATTTCGTGATCTGCCGGATTTTACGATCGGCCGCCGACATATATATGATGTGATTATTTTATTTGTATTTGAGTGTATGTATATATGTAATTAATTTTTTATTAAATTTCATTTTAATAGTTAAGTATTATGTTGTACAGGCCCTTACCACCTTTTTTTGTAAATTTATTCTTTCTCTGGGTCTGCAGAAAGAAATCTCTGGCAGAAATACGTACCTATACGTTTTCCTAGAATTATTATTTCTTGTGATGTTTTTTTTGTACAATAAAGAATTAAAATAAATAAATACATAGGTTTGCGGTCGACATTCCACTCTAAAAGCTACACTTTTCTCTTATATTAATTTTGTCAATCAATTCAATTCGCCTGTGTTTTTATAAACAATTTATTCTCGTATGTCATTATCAGTTATCATCATACCACCGTGTCTTTATTTTTACTCTTATATCACTTTAACGCTTTTGAAGTCTTTGGTTACTAACAAATTTTCATATTTGTATTTTGTTTGATTTGTCTAGTTTTAATTTTCTCCTGTTCACGTTCTTGACGTTGCGGGCTATGTCACACACTCGAATGCCTGACTTTTAAATTGATTTGAAACCAACGTTGCGACGTTGAGTGTATGTTACTTCAACATAATTCGATCATTAAGACAATTTATGGGCTGTCAGTTGATAACAATATTACCATGTCGCGGTTGTTCAACTGTGATATTGTTGGACCAGTTTTACGAGACAATTTATGTTACCGATTTAGGATCGCTACAGAAATGTCAATATTTATAAATTACTCTAACACTACCTGATTTGGATAAGCAAAATTTTTCCTTACTTTTAAACATTTTATCAAAAAACCTGTTGCCACCATTTTTGTCTCTGAACATAAAAACAGATATCTGGACCGCGGTTTTGCCTAATTTGGTATAATTGATGGTAAAGAGAAAAGTCTTTTAAGCGTGCGGTAGGTATATAATGGCTCAAGCAAGCTAGCAATCTAATATAGAAAAGTGGATTGAAACATGTAATAAACCAACGGATCCCTAAAACATCGAGCCGTAGCCGCTTCTTGGAACCGTCGGGGATCGTGATTGATATATTTCTTCTTGTTTCGAAATAGTTGCTTTTTTACTCATGTTTAAAATTAAAGCTTAGACTGGTCTCACATTAGTAAACATTTGCACAGCATTAACGCATGTTTTATAGCTTTCTCTGTCAAGGGTCGGTGAATATATCTATATTAATATTGTAGAGGAAAGATTCGTTTGTTTGTTAGTTTATGTATATGTATTAAAAGGGTAATATCTGCAACTGCTTTTATGAATTCTTTTACTAACAGAATGCTACACTATATTTTAATAACACGGGGTCTACAATTTTTTTTTGAATAAAATAAGACTATAGTCCAAACTATTAGTACGTGTAAATCGATTTCGAAGAAAACAGAACAAAACTATTCATTTACGTGCTAACAAAAGGGTGACCTGATTTTTGAAGTGAAAACTCCATTGGCGTTGTGCACTTTTTTTGTGATGGGTAAACAACGTTAAACTCGCGCCAGGTCACGTGACCTGATTGAAAATTCATACAAAATTCTAAAGACGGAACTCGCGTCAGGACGCGTGACCTTTATTTACATTAGGTTAGTTTCTATTTTTAGTATATGACCATTATGTGATTTTAATTCTATGACAGATTGAGATGTCAAATATACTACGTCAAAAAAGTAAATAAACAAACATTATTATTTATAATAAATAAATATGTATACGAAATGATGAGAAGTAAATAGCTTGTATGTTTTCACTTGTGCCAGCACTCCCGGAGTGCAACCCTTTTTTTTTAGTGCAGGATTGGAGTGAAAAGGACATAAGAAAAATAAAAATTATCCCAAACAAGTGTATACACGGGAATTTTTTTTTCTGCAAGGCACGGCATAAAAGTGCATACAATTGGATTGGTTTTTGGCACATAGTTAGCATTAGAGACAGAGGAAGAATGATTTTATGACGATCATGAGTTTCAAAGTTTAGATAGTTCATGCTAAGCTCTACTCTTTGGGATAATAAAAATCTATCACAATTATTATGACGGGTGTGGTGCGTATGACTGCATGTTGATATCAGCATACTAAATAATGTGTACATGTTGTATTAGCACTATTCTGCTTGCCTATCATCGTATGCAATGTAGGGGCTGCACGGAGGGCGAGGAGACAACTTTTCACGTGATCCTTTTCTGCAAAAGTCTGAGAGAGGTACTAAATAATATCAAATGCCTCCTGGATCTCTGGACAGAGCTGAAGTGGTATGAGTAACCAATGACATGTGAATTATAAGACTAAGTGCGGAAAACAATAGCCCAACCAACCAACTAACCTATCATCGTGCTTTGTGTATATGCCTATATATAGGTTTAAAATAAGATATGCAAAAACTCTTATTTAACAAAAAATATGCATTAAGTTTATACTTAACAAGAATTTAATTGAAACTAACAAATCGGCAGAAATAATAAATCAAATGTAGATAGATGAGTCTACAATCTGGCATCCTGTGCACGTGTGAGTGGATAAGAACAGGTTCCTAAAGATACGAGTAATACTTTAAGATTAGAGAAAAAAACATCAGTTCGCTGAACTTGTCTTAGGTTCTTTTAGGACTTGAAAGCTTTTGTAGCTTACCGATTTGTTGGTTGTCAGAGCTGTGTGGTGTACAACCGACACCAGAAAAAAACAAGTAAAAAATTTACAGATGTTAGTAATTTTATAATTAAAAAAAGTCTGCTTAGAAGCTTCCGTCCGATATTTTACTAACCATTCATATATTAGAGCGTATTATATTAAAAAATGAATCAAATTAACGATTTAAATATTACTAAGAATCTTTGTGGGATTGCTAGTTTCTAGCATTACTAACTTTTGCTTGCGATTCCGCCCGCTTAGATTATGTTATCAGCGTGGGAGTCCTAATTGATTACGGTAAGATTGCTATAGCAAGCTATAATTCGTCCATGTGGGATTCACTTATACTAAGATTTTTTGTTGGGATTGCCAGTTTCTAGAACTACTTACTATTGCCTGCAGTTCCGCCCGCCTAGATTATGATCACATGATCGGCGTGGGAGTCCTAATTGATTTTTATGATAAGATTGCTATAGCAAGCTATAATTCGTCCATGTAGGATTAACTTATAGCATATATAAAAATGTATTTCTCCGTCTCTTCAACTATCACTGTGTAGAATTTCAGGTAAGATGCTCCGTGACGATCTGAAGAGAGGAAAAATAAACGAACTCACTTTCGCATTTATAATATTTATTAATTAATATTAGTATAAATATGGATTACACATTTACGGGGTTCTTACCGTGATTAGTTATTTAAAGGGAGGGAGCACTAACATCGGCTTGAAATTGGCCGTAGCAATTAGAACACACAAATTATATAGCTCATGCAAAAATCGTGTTTTTTATGTGCCCTTCAAATATTTTTATTTTAGTATAGAAATTAGTATAGAAAATAATGTGTTTTTTTTTCAAATTTTGTTTCTTTAAGTGATCATAGGTAGGTATTGTAAAAATGTCTTGTTAAAAATGATTAAGTAGTAGATTTATGTGCACCTGGGATTGGAACATGTTTGTAATAAAGAGTATAACTGTTACAATACGTGTAAGGAATGGCAATGAAGAATTAAATCCGATCTTTATCTTTGTGTAACATTGCTTTAAAAACACTCAGGATATCCGGTTTTCAAATCAATCCCATCGCGATCCCACGCCCACTCAACGAGTATCTTTTAAAAGGTAAAAAAAACTGTCAATACGATAAAATTAAATATCTCTGTAAACCGGTCCGGGGCGGTTCCCGGAACATCTAATCGGATTTAACTGTGTTTCTTCACAAGTGAATCGTTTGCACAATATGCATTTGAAATTTCGGAAATCGCATGTCTTTTTTTTCGGATCCTCGTCAAAAGGGACTATTGGTGTGACTTGCGGACATTTATCTTACGCCGGTTGTCAAAACATAATAAATCTACCATGACGATGACCGCGACATCACAATACTACTTCCGCCTCCAACAATATTCCGATAATTGTCAGCCCAACTGACAAAATCGACCATATGCTCTGACGAGATTACAGTTGTCAAACGAAATTTCCCGCGTTGGTATATATCATAAAGCGGCATGTAATGAAAGTTCATTATAATATAAAATCAATAAAATTCCATCACACAGAATGGAAGTAACTAATGTATGCGTAGTATTGAGTAAGAGAAACGTTAATTGAGTTTACGAGCGTTTTTCACTGAACGATAACGACTTTGTCAACGTCCACAAGAAAAAATGTCGGCGGCGATTTGTCACACTGACTGAAAAAAAGCTTCTCTATAGAAACTTTTTATTAAACGTGTTATATCGTCATGTCGGTATCGGAAACGATAATATCTGCCAGTGAAAAAAACTCAGAGTGAGTCGAACACGCATAACTGGTTCAGATAAGAATGGGAGCGGGTGTGTAACATGCAACACACATGAGCAAGTTGGACCTTTCGAACTTTCACACGGGCGGGCAGCACATGCACGGCGCGTTGTGCAGCTTGTGCGCCGGATGTCGTTGCAATTACGAATCGTTGCGATTATTATTGCGCGGTATTGTACCGACAAATTACAGCATTCTCGGCTTCCCATCCGGTCCGACGAATCTTATCTGCACCATAGAAATGAAACTTAAATCTTAGCACCGCACGATTCAAAATTTAACGTAACTCGTTCTGAAAAGAATGCAACTCGACTGATAGATAGAAATTGTGCAAAAGCGATACATGATATTACGAAGATGATATCATTTAAACACGGTAGGTTTAATGTAAGGGATGGGACAACTGATCAGGAGAATGAAAGTTGGGATTGAAGAGTTTAACAATGGTATCTAGTAGAGACGATGCCGCTTGGACACCTGCGGGGCAACGCAAAAGGTGAACTGATAAATGGGCGTCGATGGTTTCAATGAAACTATTGGCGATATGCAACGTGCACCGGAGAAAATCGCGATCACAATAGCATATTCGGACTGGTTCTCGAAAGTCAAGAATCTATGAAAGAATTTGCAAATAAGGACAAAGAACTTAGTTTTCCCACCATTCAAAAATTCTATTTTTAAGCATTGGCCGTAGAGTTTGCGTTGATTTTTAAAAATAATAAATGTTATGACGTTACATATTTAAATGTATATAAGTATTTCTTTAATTGGCTTGAACATATACATAATAAGTATTTATTAGTAACCACTTCCTACCAGCGTAGTTACAAGACAATGTTAAAGGATGATGGGCATTTTGGTACCCGAAATCAAATGCAACCAATCAAAATAGTTTAGTAATATATACAGTAGAACAATAGGTACCTTTTTTAATCCTATTGAATTTAATTAACCATATATGTACATTAAACAACAATAGGAAAAGTATACAACGTCCAGGCAAATAATATGGTTCATAGAAAATTGTAAGGGTCGTATAACTTACAGCGAAAAGGGAACTGAAACTATCCCCCGTAACGACTATTGTTATACATAATTAAGTACTTCATTCCAAGTGTATATAAGGCCAGACCAGCCTTAATAAATTTTTGTCCATCCTCCTTTCAGGACTTACTTGAACTCTTCAAAAGGAAGGAAATAATACGTAATTTATTATTTGAACTATACTTCACCATCCGTCGAGATCTGTGATAAACGTACGGACAGTACGATAACAATGACATGGTATCTTTCGGACTTCTGAAACCTTAAAACTATAATCACAATTACATACGGAACAGTAACCTGAGGCGGGCTGGCTACAGTAGAACATAATGCAGCAATAAAGTGCATCCATGCGCCGAAGTGTGCGTGGCGTGAGCCAGTACCGACGCACTGAGTGACCTGGTTCGCACGAACGACGCGACACCGGCCGGTCGCCCAACAAAACAGCGCATGGAATGTGCCAATATACATACTTACTAAACATACAAATGACTTCTATATATTAATATCCAAAATCTAAAAACATTTTTTTAACACTTTGGACATCACACGGGCACTAATTTCAGAGTAGCAGCACAGTATTAACCTCTACATTTTTCATAAACTGTAACTTAGTCAAAATCCATCACTACTGGCTTTCAAAGAGCAATTAAGTTACTTCTTCATAATTAAAAATTAATTTTCATTCGCCTTGATTTTGACATTTCGAATCATAAAGTTAATCGACAGTATTTTATTCCAAAGTCTGACTTGTAGAGCGGCAAATTAGTTTTTTGCAAATAATATCATAATTTTCGTTAATAATTTGGTGTTACTTGGTAATATTGCGTAAGTTTCTACGATGGATTCAATTCCTTTAGGTATTGGACAACCCAGTAATGAATACATCAAATACAAAGTTCATATTTATATTTGTTATTCAAAGAAATTACTTTTTCATTAAATTTAAATTTTCATTGTCTAAAAGTTTAAGTGTCATAATATGATGCTTTTGGATGGACTTATTAAATACCTTGTAGTTCTGGTAATTAAATGTCTAATTAAGGAGACCGAATCCGACGCTTGAACAAAATCTTTGATTTTGTACATTGATGTGTGAAAAGTGAAATTGAGAATTTTCTTTTTTATTTATAGGATCACAGAGTGAAGCGATCTGAATAAGCGAAACGACCTTTGCTTTGTTTTTTCTAACTTGTCTTATTTTAACTTAAAATCAAGAAAACTATGATTTTAGCTCAAAATATAAAAAAGTACAAACAGAGTAAGTTATATGTCAAATTAAAGTTCAAAACAGAAGCAAAGAGAAAATGCTAACCCTTGTTATTAAAATAATATAGACACGAGACAATAGCTGAAGTGTTAATGCAAAGTATTTTAAAACATACGACAAAAATACTACTTTCAAAAATGTCTATTAAGCTGGAACCACCACTTATACCCAACCAAAAAAAGAATACCACCATTTGTTGCTAATTTGTTGTTACGCAAGAATTGATTTTGTTAATAAAAATGTAAAAAAATCTAAAAAAAAAATGGTTTTAGCTGCGGTGGCCTTTTTCATACAGGCATAAAAAAGCTATTGCCTAAAAAACACAGCTCATTAACTCCTATAGGTAAAGTTATTCGATTGAAATATTGAGTAAAAAATATATATTTTTACTTATCTATGGAAATTTGTTGAAAAAATAAAATACAAAACTTAATAAAACCTTTTTTTTAAGTTACACATCTTTCTATTACAAAAAATGAAAAAGGTTGTTTGGTCTTTGTTTTTTTTCCGCCATTGTGCAGAACAGCTGGATAAATACCACAGTCGGGACCGTTATGGATAAATACCAACGACTTACTTGTTTCTCCCGAAATAGTCATTAATAGTTTTCTGCTAATTGGTAAGATACCTAGTGCACACCACACGAGGCTTTATATATATATAAGCGACAAAGGAACATAACTTGCGATACCTACTACAAACATTGGTCTGCCACACGTTATATGACCAGGCACAGAATCCCGAGTGACGTATTAGTAGACGTGACATACCTAAAATGACATAACATATATTAAAAATAAATATAATGTAATATTTATATATAAAGAAGTTGGTGTCCCACTACGAGGTAGTGCGTCCGGTCTAGCCGGTCCTGCAGATGTCGCTACCGGCCGAGTTCAGCTGCTGAGAAAGAGACGACGCCGACACACCTGAAGGATATTGTAAAGATTAATAGATAACGTTAATTATTAACATTAGTTCATTATCAATTAGATAAAAAGATAGAAAGGGTAGCCATTTTAAATGTTGTTTTTGTAAAATATGATGACCAGGTTTTGGTACTTTTATGGCAAAACGATCTTTGCTTCTGAAGGCTTTGTTAGGAAACAATTCACTTTTGCGAAATGATGTATGTGCTAATTAAGTCTATACATTGCCTTACCTAAGTTGAAATTTATTTTTGAGGAATGTAATTATTCTATGTGTAAATCTAGGCCTGTACATATACATTATCTTAATCTTTAAATCCGCTTAACATTCCCGCTTCGTCGCGTCGCAGTGTAATCGAATTACACAGAAAGCAAACAAAGGTCCGGAGACGCCCGGCCCTAATGATGACTTTGAATAAAATTGTATATCTTGTAACAAAAGCGAAATAATTAGAGAGTCTCAATTTTTTTACTTTTTAGGGTTCCGTACCCAGAAGATGCCAACGGAGCCCTATAATTAAGACTACGCTGTCTGTCTGTCTGTCCAACCATTAAAATGCTTTATCTTTGAGACCGAAACAGGTAGAAGCCTGAATTTTTCACAGAATATGTGTTTGTTATAACGGGGGATTATCTTACAAATAAATAAAGTTAAAAAAGTTAAAATTTAGGGGTATCCCCATACAAGAAACATGTTTGTGTTTATAAATACATAACTGGTGGAAGGTACGGAACCATCGGTGCGCGAGTCCAGCTCGCACTTGGCCGGACTGATCATTAAATGGGATATGTTTTTAAAAGTTCTAATTTTCTTTGCTTCATTATCAACAATGCGTCCTAACTTTTATAAACGAGCGCACTTCAAAAGTAGGACATACTCATACCGTGACTATAACACTAAAAAGGTTCTTAGTTGTCTACGGTACCCTAAAAAGCTGTTAAAGCTACACCTTCGGAGTAAAAGTTGTTTCTTGATAAAATGGAATTCGTTTAATTTCTGCCAATCAGTAAAACAGGTCTTATATTTAACATACATACATGTGTGTAAACATAATTACCTGCAATTTAACCAATAAAAATGTATTACGTGTCATAAACCCTTTCTTGTTATAATTATACAAGATTTTGAACAAAAAAAAAGTACGATGTATTTAACTGAACATTTACAGTATAAATTATTAAGGGAACATAATGTTTTACGACTAATTAATTTATCATAAAAAGTTTCGGTTTTCTGACTAATTAAGAGGATACACTTCGCGGCGCGCTTCATACAAACGAATTTCTCACTTATTTTTGACACTTGTTGATCAAACACCACGAAATTTTTAAGACATGTTCTAGTTATAAATATCTAGGTCTGCAGTGTGCCAGTTTTCTTTAAAATTGTGTAGTTCAAAAGTTATACAGAATTCTATTTTTTCATACAAATGGTTTTAAAAAAGATTTCTAGTCAATAGAACGTTTTTCGAGATTTCGGAAATACGCATATTATACAGTAGGTACCTATACAATTTTGATATACCTAGTTTGCACCGCTTTTGTCATAATTTTAGGTATTGGAAAAAGTGCGTACAAACTGCTAAGTCAGTCATACGCAGACGTAACTATTATAATTACAGTGGCCTGGTGATAAAAAGATTAGACTATGTATACATGTATAAAGACAATCAAATTTTTGTAATTTTTAAATTCATATCAATGCCTTGTAGGTTGATTACTCGATTTTAGATCGATACCTTAAGGCGCAGTTTCTACCTAACTAGCGTGATAGCGTCGCCGATTATATAATTGATATTAAATTTTCTCTCATTTAATAGTCTACGTAGTAAAAGCTATGTTTAGAACATTAAATATTTCTCTCTAGAATATATAACGTAGCGTAGTTGTAGATAGCGTATTTGCTTAAAGTGGCCTTAAAACTGATAGATTGGCATACGACATGGATCTCACAACTTTTTACTGTGTTGAGATTGCGACGTGAGGCTTGGCACATATTAATATCACTTTCATTTTTTAATGGGATAAATCGTGTCCTCAATTATTAACACAGGTGGGACTTACTTTTTTGAATTTCGTTTGAAAGTCGCCTGCATAACAGGTTTATACGCAGGCGAAACCTTGGGGTATAACAAATATAAAATATGCTTTACTTTCGTTAAGTTTTATCAATAAAACAATGAATTGGTAAAAAGTTCAATAAATACTTACAAATAATAAAAAAATGTGAAACCACCATTTCAACCTCAGATCCCACAATACTTTCACACTTTCCTTTATGCCGTATGCGTATTTTGATTACTTTTGTTACTGTTGAAGGCCGGACATTTTTGCCCTTATGCCTGACCTGCCCTAACGGTTTTTCGCATTGAACATGCGACTGCTCTTTTCAGTCTGAAAGGGCAGAAGAGTGTTTCAACAAAATTTCCCACAGTGCATGACGTCACTTATATAAAGTTCATCAGATAAAATGGTGAGTCACGATTCGTACGCCCCCAATACGAATAATCACTTCTAGAACTGTCATGAGACAGGATTAGTCATCGTAAACGTTTCGGGACATAGCTATCTTAAGGATAAACGCCCTAGATCGTTTTAATACAAAATTGATTAAAGTATAAAAATTAGGGCTCGCGGTTTTTGGTTTCATGAGAATCTGATAAGCCATTGTCAATTCCGGCACCTTAACCAAATATATTATTACAAAATGGCTTATCAGAATCTTATGAAACCAAAAACGGCGAGCTCATAAATTATTGTTCGTTTTTTAAAATCAAAATGTAAAGTAAAATTTAGGGAACTTAGGAGATTACGGCAAAATTGATTTTGTATGAAAAAATCTGCGGCGTTTACCCTTAAATCGACTTAAATACGTCTGTTACTATATTTTGATTTTTTTATATTTTATATCCGTAAATTATCATTGTTACTGTGACACATAATCAAAGATCAAATCAAAATATTTATTTTGAAAAAACTAAAAAAAAAATACACTTTTTTAAACAGTGATATTTATATGTATACTATAATACTGTAATACATATAAATATCACTGTTTAAAAAAGTGTTTTTTTTTAATAGTCGTGTTGTTGTTTAGTTCTGTTTATGTTTAACATTACTTACTAACCCCCACTTCCCCCCAATTAATTTAGGAATAACCGTCAGCCCCATATTTAGAAGTAAGTCTATATAATAAGTCCTAAGTAAATTATTGTTCCTCGTCCTAGATGATAGATCCACTATTTCTAGATATAAGAAAAAAGTAAACTATCAAAAAACATTATGAATTGGAATATTTCTTGTTCTTCAAATATTATTTATTTTATGGAAATGTCGACATAAGTCATGTGAAAATATTCGAGTATAAAACACCTGCTAGGTAAGACACAACCCGTCGCCGTAGCTCGATGGACTTTTATTGCTTTTTAATTTATTTGGGAATCGTCGTCGAAACGAGCGGCGCTACTCAGTAATTTAATGACTATAAGGTTTCATCAAGGAATCAGTTAACGGCATTTTAAACATAGGAAACAGGAATGAAAGAACAAAAAATTTAGTTTAATTTTAAGGTAGCTTATTGATAACTTGTGGTGTTTCCCCTGTATGGTTTAGGGGTTTTTAGGGGTGCAGGAACAATACAGTTCAGTGGAATTCGAAGATAATGATAACCAAATGAAAAGGTTGTTTTCACTGTTAATTTTAAATTTATTTTATCTTTTTGATAACTATGTACAAAATTTAAAATAAGGATTATTTAATTATTAAAGGCAAAAAGTGTTGATCCTTACAAAAATTAAGCTACGACTGACTAAAAATTTTAATAATTTTTGAAATTTATAACTAATAATTTAGGTCTTAAATATGTATAAACTAAATAAAGTTTATATGTTACAATACCCCGCTCTCACTGCAAGGAAAAACCTAAGTAAAGAGAGGCGAGGGTGTTTACTAATCAGAAACAATATCACAAAAAAAACATGCTAGTGTAATTGACTAGAAAACAAATTCTTAAAAAAAAAATTTCAAAAGAGATAATCTAAAAAAGATTGTATGGTATGGTATATAATGTAAATTTGTAAATTGACTAATAAAATTAAAAACGTAATATGTTCTACTAATTTGTTTTATACTTGTTTAGGTTCGTTGCATTTAATTTACATTGGTAAAACACGATAACAAAAAATCTTGAAACTGAGTAAATTTAATTCCTGGTTAAAATGCGACCTACAACTCAAATAATATAGCCAAATATCCTTCATACAAAAAGAAAAATAAACCGTTATATATTATCGCTGTTATCGGTTGCTATCTAGGGTCGCCCTCGCCCGTCGTGGCAACGGGACCGGCATCGACGCGGGTGGGTTATCTCAGACTTCGGATGCATCGGAGACTCCTAAGGGGAGAGTCATGGAATGGAGAAACCGTTATGCAGATAGGGTTTTTGTGTATGTAATAATATTAATGCACTATATCTAATAAGAGAAAGAAAATTGTCACGTTATGTATTTTATAAAAAACTGGAAATACTGATTTCCTGGTTTTCTTTTCTTTACTTGCACTATCAGACATTCATTGTGCAAAATTTCTAGATTTTAGATCAACGAGAAGTAGGGTTCAGCTTTTGATAAGTAAATCGATTTCAATACATATGTCTCGCTGGAACATAGGATACGGAAAGTATCTTCAACTACTGAAGTATACCTAATATATACGAAAATGTCACGCCAACCTAATAAACTTTTATAATTATTTTTTTTAATTTTAAATGCAGCCATTTAAGAGAAATATATTTGAAAACAGATTATAAAATTACCGCATTGCTGACAATTACGACTAATTAGTATTGCAAAACTTGGTTTAAAATTACTACAGAATAGTACAGAACTATAAGCTATTCTCGTTTAAGACTTACTTCACTAGATTCGCCCCAACATAAGACGAATTAAAAGTTTATTAGCTCTTCTAACAGCTTTTTAGAGGCGGGTGATGTTGGGTAAAGGGTTTAGTAGGAGGGTCTGAAGATAGCATAGACTACTTTTAAGCATTTAATGATTAATTTATTCACACCACTGGCTTTTCGATGAAGGAAAACATCGTGAGGAAACCTGCATACGTCAAGAAAAAAAAAATTACGTATGTGAAGTCCACAATCCGCACTGGGCCCGCGTGTGGACCTTATGGCCCAATCACCCTCGCTTATGAGGGTAGGCCATGCCCCAGCAGTGGGGACGTATGAAGGCTGGCAAGCAATCACAAGTTCCCGAAAAAAAATCTAAAATGTTCATAGGTTCCAGAACCTTTTTTTTTATGTTGCTCACACATAGATATCTTTTATATGAAATGTATAGATAATACTTTAACAAGATTGAAAAAAGAGATTAGTGTTGTAGTAAAAATCAATTACACACCGTAGTAATAAAACTGAATCGAGTAGACGCGTCTTGATAGATATGATGACGCGAACAAAAAGAGACGAAATTCTTAACAAAAAGTTCGTCTCACGTCGATTCTCGGAATCTAACCGATAAGTTCAACAGGAAAAATATTAAAAATCTTTTTATTCTTCAATTACCTATGAAACGCGTTTTTTTTTAGCGCGCGTTTCTATCTACAATTTTTGTTACATGCTCATAATATTGGAAGGCTCTGCCATAAATTTCTGTAAATGGACTCTCTGTTACAGAAAACGACACAGCTAAAAGCCTTTCATTGTCATACATTAACCTGTAGTCCGCAAGCCGCAACTTAAGAAAGTTAGAAGATTTTTCTATAATTGCCTCAGTCAAACCTCTCAGCAGATTGAACTACTACCTCCTTATTCTTATTCATTCCTACTTCTTCCTATCTATTCACACTAAAATTGCTCTTGCTAGATATCTCTTTCTGTCTTTTTATGCTGTTGCTCGTAGTTATATTGGCTTCATTGAGGAGTAGCCAAATAAACTTCATCGACTTCAGCATTCATATTATTAAGTCTACGTAAGTGCGACCGGCAATATCACTGAAAGTGCTCCTATATCGGCTTCGCCGGAATAATTATGTTCTCTTTCTCCTATATAACGTGCAGTTCAATCCAAACACGCTTACCATCAGGCAGACCGTAAGCTTGTTTGCCACCTTAGTGGTATAGAAAAAAATAAAAACACACACAAACAAGAGATATAATTATATTTAAACCTCCGATATTCTACATCTACAAGCTAGATGCTGAAAACCCCTTCGCACTGAAATTAAATAGCCTACCTCAAGAATTGGGCTACCAAATACAAAAAAAATGTTTTTTGGAAATTCGACTGGTAGTTCGAGATGAAGGCCCAAGTTCATCGAAATTTGAAGTGTCGTTTAAACATGAACTATTGTTTAAACAATCCGTCAACCTTTTTTTTCTGATCGCCACCCAAAACACATTGATTAACTACGTCAATCAGCCGTTTAACTTAACCAGGCTTGGCGAGGTCGGTTAAACATCCGATCAGTCGTTTCTTTATCGTATCTGTGGGTTAATATTTTAATTGTTTCCTATAGGGATAATTTGTTTGTCATAAATTAGCTATAGGTAGGTAGGATAATTGAAGAAGATAGGTAAATAATATAATAATTGATCACTTGGAAGATTTGGAAATAAGTGAAGCGGCCCGGTCGTCTGGTTTATTTATACTATGTTTGGATGAAGTGAACGCAACGAGAGTTCTGACTGTAAAATTTACCTTGTACGTATAGGTTTAGATGGTTAAAATTTTAACTACTATATCAATAAATGCACTGACGTATTCCGTTAAAAATTAACATTATGTACGTAAAGTATTAAAATAATCCGCAAGACTCGTTCCTAAAATTTTTTTTTTATTAGTATAGATATTACAAGCACCCATGGCCTCAAATTAATGATATTTGAAAAAATAACATACCTACCTTAATATTTTACACAAAAACTAGACTTCAAGGACAGATAGCTAATTAAGCTCATTATCTCTAAATAATAAGTCAATCCTTTCAACTAGATTTGCTGTCGACAAACTGGAGTAAGGTAAAAAAAATAACAAAAAAACTTGAGCGATCATTGCTCTCCGGGTATCAATTCTTAAGCAATATATAATGTATATGTACATGTTTATACACCATTGTAATTCATTGAAAGTTCGGTATCAGTGACTCAATAGGCTTTGGCTTTTAGCGTACACCCAAGCCTGTTGAGCAAGATGATATCATTCGATACGATACGCTACGATTGTCAGCACTGAGACTAAATCCTTTAAAAATGATAGGCAAATATTAGTACATAAAAACTAACCATTTTTTACGTGGAAACAAATGGATCTAATGATCTGCGTTGTATGAAAATTAGTTACATAATATAGATTATTAATATAATAAAAAGTTAACCAGTTTGTTTGTATGTATTTCGTTTTATCGCTAATCTCTGGAACTACCAGACGCATTTGAAAAATCTTTTTTGCAATTGATAGCCCAAGTTTTGTTCTTTGTTATGCCTTCACGTTGTAATAAAGCATTCACTCAGCCTGAGTTTTGACACATAAATAGCTAGAGGATAAGGACATAGGATACATCAATGCCGGTTGAGAGATCATACGGGAACAGAATTCTCTGTTTAACTCTTCCAGTCACAGTTTGGTATTTAAAAAAAATTTAGGAACTTGTACAAGAATTTTTGTACAAATAATTTTTTTGTCTATTTTTTCTAAAATTATTAAAAAAATATAAATGATGCTAGAGCGAAATAGCCAAAACTATATAAAATATTATTTAGTTAAAAAAATTACAATAAAACATATTCTTCACCAAATAAAAAACGTAAAAAACCACTTAGACTGAAAGAGTTAAGATACTGCTGCCATCGCCTTTTCCGAGAACAGGCTCAAAGATCAAAATATATTCGATGAGCAGTACCACTACTTATTCTTCCAAACAATGTTTGTATGTATGTAACACATTATGGCTTAATCCCCACAAGGGCTACACACACCTACATTATAATGTGGGGCCAGCCTTTTTTCACCAAACCACTTAGAGTCTTGCATGACAGGTGGAGAGCCCATCGGGACAACACTGCTTATGAAACTGGAGGCCTACAACTGATATCAGTTTCAATCCAAGTTCGTGGCAAGCTGAAACTCGATCTCTATCGGTACTCCTAAACCAAATTGCGATTGGATTGAAATTGAGATTGCACACATTTGGGAATCACACATCACAAAATATAAAAATAATACTGAAACTAATAAAAATTAAAGTGAACGTTAAATCTTCGTAGCGATAGTTTTGTTTTGTTGATTTAGAATTTTGACATTTCTTTTCAGATTATCGTACCTAATTTCACTATCTCGATCCGATGGCTCAAAGAGTACCGATTCTTAATATTTTTATAGGATTTTAGTTCCGAAATTGGCCACCAAATTCCGTTCTCGATTGGGCGCTTCAACAACGTTCAGGAGCACCAATTTAGTAGATTTCTCGACCGCCGCAGGATTTTACGATTGAAACTGATATCACTGGCCTGCTGCTCTAAAACGAAAGACCAGGAACAGAATAATGTACCCCTTCTAGCTATTTCTTAATTCAACATTGCACACGAACCCTCATAAAAATGTAGGTAATACTACCAAATGAATCACACACACACGATGTAGGCACCAAATATTTTTCGAAAGTTCTTAAAAGTCCTAACATATGTTAGGGAAGCGAATTTTGACTCATTCACATCTGTATTCACAAGATCTAACTGAATCTCGATGAGTCAATCGTCTACATAGTTGAACGGTCCCACATTCTGCGATTCACGGAAAACTAATCATATTTACTAATATTAACGTGATACACGTATCCTATTGAGGAATATGATACAATATAAAACCAGCTCTGCTTGGGACGATTATTATTATGAATGACGATATATTTTAATGACTTAACAACATTTAGCATAGAAACATAGTATTTGTGTATGTTTTTTTCGAATGAGGAAAATTGCTGTCGTTTTTAGAATCTACTGCCATAGTTCAAATTATGTAAGATGTATGTACATTCATTGAGATTTTTGTTTTATCGTTTTACTTTGGTAATCAAATATGATACCACTACAAAACTGGGTACCTACCTAAGGTACTATTAGGGCTTTTGGGGCGAGACTCTGAAGGACCTTTTTTTTACCGTTTTAGTGCATCTTTTTGAAGCCGGTTGTTTATTTTTTGTTTTTATTTTTTACTTTTGAGTGACGAATTGCTTTTTTCGTACACTAAAAACGTCCATACTCGTAACAAAATTTTATACAATCATCAACATAAAAGGCGTTTCACCAGTTCCAAATTATTAACACCAATTATTTTTTTTTTACTAAAAGTTTAAGTTTTAAATTCACTACATTAATAGGGGACCATTTCGAAGGAATACCCTTCACGTCTATATATGTCGAGAACATACATAGAAAAGAAAAAAAAAACCGAATTCAGATCCTCCTCCTTTGTTGAAGTCAGTTAAAAATTAAAGACGCAGACTTTAGGCAATAAATACCTACTCAAAAGTCACTAGTCAAAACACATTTTGAATTTTGAAAACAGCAAACTGATGCAGGTCTCCACGAAGTCGCAAACCATCTTTTACCCCAAATATTAAGTATTTTTTTCTTAATCAGATACTCTATTCATACTACACGTGTGTAACGAGTGGTGTGCACAGCACACAATACCCGAATTAGTAGCTGCTTCGAACGCCGGCCGGACGGAGACGGACGTCGCATGTCGTGATTCCAAGAAAGGATGTAGCCACATTATTGTAATATGCTAATACTGGCACCGACCAAATGATACAATGAATCATTTGTTAGCTACATCTGTACAGTGCAGTGCTGTTCCGTTAAAGAGGAAAGAAACTACTTGTGCGAAACACACCAAAACACGAGAGCATTGGATACAATTTTGGAACTAGTCTAACAACATTTTTAGGCACACGTCACAATATGAAAGCTGTAAATTATTCATCGTTCAATTCGTACTTGGTAAATAAAGACTGGTTGTGGGTCTCAACAGGGTTAATCTTGCTCAGGTGTCCGTCAGGAGAACGACCACCATAATGCAAAAACCCGGCGCCTAATAAGATAAATATACTAACAAAAAATACAACTAAAATAATAGTTCTTTCACCGCTTACAAAACATAAGAAATAAAATGTTAGAAAAACATTTGAAGAAAAATCTTTCTTTCATTTTAACCCTTACACGTCTTAAATGATTAACTACTAAAATCGCAATAAAAAATACCTGACATGTGATTGATTACAAATAAGATGGTAAGTAGGTACTTACTTGTATTAAGTACCAAGTACCACATACGGTACATTAGACTCAAGATCAACCTTGCGGCTCTTTAGGAGTTTCTTAACCGCGCCGTGCCGTGTGATTCACACGCTCCCACACCTGTGTGTCACTCGTCGTCCACCTGGTGTCACCTATTATGTTCATCGTACATAACATAGTAACGTGTCGTTACCTCTATTACCAAAGCATTCTAAATCATAGGGAAAACCATCTTTTTATTGACTGGCTGGCAGTCTTTAGGGCAGTGACTGATAAAGTGATTGTTAGATACTTGTGAACGTACTCATAAACAAACAAAATGAGTATTTAGTTTTCTAGTATAAGCACGTATTAGTTTCAGGGTTAGCAAACTGTTAAGCTCCTAAATGCTTTACTTAGCACTGCGGCTTTTCGAGGGCTGATTTTTTTAGCGCGTTTCAGCATTCCGCGCTGCTCTTCTGCACTGCGGCTTTTCAGAAGCGGGAATTGTAATAATTTCACTGTGGTTTCGCACTGCGGTTTTTCAGGGGATGATATTTTTCGTGCGTTTAAGCATTCGGCGCTGCTCTTCTGGTCGCGTTTTTAAAATCCACGGCGGGAAAAAAAGGAATGTAAACGCTTCTATTGTGATAAGTACATTTTTAACGGAAAAGGGAATGAAACCACCTACAAAAAAACTCAATGCGGAAGTACATAACTCTAGTTTCAACTTTGTCTTAAAGGTAAACTAATAATACCCAGTATTATAACCTATTCAATTAATTTACTAATTTTTTATACTAATATGTCGCTATCTATACCAAAACCTTTCTGTTTTAATGTAACGAAAACTTATTAAGATTTAAATTACAATTTCTTACGACTTAATAGGCAGACTCTTTATACCAAAATCTGTAAAAAAAATCAACATTTTTAAGTCTATATTTAGTCTGCAATAAATTTTAGATTTTAATAATCCAAATCTTCAACTAAATCTTAATGACAAGAATCACTTAATAACTTTTTGTGCTAAGCAAAAAAGTCTCACTATCCTAGACATGATCACGGTATATTTTTTACGCATTATCAAGTCACAAGCCATTTAACGTTATTTTAACATATTTTAAACGATAGTTTTATCGATAACTAGCGACTAATTAATGAGGCAAAAAATTATATTCATTATAAGAGACTTCAAAGCCGTATCTTAATATAGACAATAAATTAAACAAGTATTCAAACGCATACCCTTAGAGGAAAACTAATAGACTTCATGTCTACTGATGCAAACAACTATTTGTCAAGTAGGAATTAGGAGTAGTTTATCTGTCTAACAAGCTGCGAATTGCAAAATATAAATTTATAAAGACGACACTCTACGAATCTGTTTTGTTTATTGAGATTGATTCACTATTATTATCTACATATATTATTATAAAACTGAATGTATCTTTGTCTGTTTGTTCATGTATTTTTCACAGCTAAACCACTTAACCGATCTCGATGAAAGACAGTGATTGTTTGCATCTTGGGCTACTTCATAGGCTACTTAAAAAATGTTCAGTATACGAGACGGATTAGCGCACAGAAGTTTAAATTAAAATTGGGCAACCGCAGAGCCAATTTTATTGAAATTTAATGAGTGGAGGGGAAGGACATAGCTACTGAGACCAACATAAAGTGTAAGTCGGATTAGCGCAATGAAGATAACCTAAACTTTCTTATTTGTTTAATAGATGCCATAGAAATCTTACGACGCTGATAACCGAATAAAGCGCGGGTGGAGCCACGAGCATAAGCTAGTATTATAGTATAATAAAAAGATGCCGTGATAGAGACAGGCGTGATTTTAACGACGCTTATTAATAATAACATTACTTAATTAAATTTTCGGTATCTGTTAGGTTTTATTTTTTCTTCTTATTAGTAAATATTTATTATTTGATTTTTGATTGAATTGTTGATGGAAAGTGCCAACTGTGTGCTTATCACACCCGAGAATTGGCAAATAATGTATTATGGAAATAAACGAAAATATCACTTTTCGTATGCTAAATCTTTTGCATGAGCATAGATCCTTCCTTACCATATGCATACGCAACCACCTTGAAAGTAGAGCTTTGCACATACAAAAAGAATTATCCAAAAGATCTAAGGTAGAAATAAAATACACTACATTCTCTTTCTTTTCTCAAAAATCTGTCAAAAAATACCAATTCCCCAAAACGGATAGCTAATACGGACAAAATGAACTAAACTTTGTTAAGTAATTTGAACCTCATAAATTACAACAATGCAATACAAGCAGTTAATTTTGTTAACGAACAACGACTATAACAGGGCGGTGGGCTAGAGAAATAATAAACAACGACTCCCGTAGTACGGTGGAGGTGTGAACAAACAAACAACCCAACAAATTGTTTATTGATTAACATGACAATGGGCGCGCCACCACGATCGCAGCGGCCCCAGCTTACTCTAATAAAAAAAAAGCTATGAAAGCTCGTAAACAAAAATAAACATCTAAAACGACAACGCAACCAATTCTGATGGTCGGCGAAGAACGGTGAACGGTAAACGTGACTATTATAAAAATAAAATAAAAAACTGATGACAACGTACTATTAAACGCTCATATGAATGAGATGGATGTATCATCTTCGGCTGTTATCGCTGTGGATCGTAAACAAGTACGTCGAGAAGAAAAATCTGATTCATAAGGGGTTTGGTAACAAAAGTATTTATTAATTGTTAGATTTATACTTATTACTTAAGACTGCGGTATAGGCTAAAACGCGTAAATACGCCCTTTTTGTGAAAATTTTTATGGCTGAACTATAACTATAGCACCTAAAGGTTTGAAAAAAATATATGTTCTAAAACTTGCTTTTGTCTAGTGCATTACCTAAATGAGTGATTTTCATGTATTGTATTTAATACAATAAAAAATCTGGATATGACCATAGTTTTAATACTTGTGCAAGTTTTGAAAGAATTTGACTACAAAACGGTAAAAACGTTAAATCACATACAAAAAAAATAAGTTTTAAAGCGTCATTATGGAATAATTTACTAAGGCATTATATAACAAATATATCTAATAGTAATGTATATGAAATTGTGTAAAGATTTTTAGTACATTTACATACACAACGTTAGAATTACAGAAATTAGCTTACTGGCCTATACCGCCCTCTTAATTTAATACAGATATAACTTTATTGATATCACAGGTACCTACACCCATAGGGACATCAATCAAAATGATTGCGTTAATAAATACGCTACGATAATAAAATAATAATAGACTACGTAACACAAAAATTAGAAAAGACATATTTAAAAACCAATCTATAAAAAGGAAGAAACGTATTAAAATTTGCTATGACGCGACGACTTAAATGTCACCATGGCACTATTCTTTATTTTGTGCGGACGACGGAATTTTTCAACACTGCCACTCGAAAAAGAACATTTTTGTTTACCGCGTTAGGTGTGTTAAACTTTTAACAAAATTTAAATTTGAAACCTGTATAAAACAATAACTAGATTGCATTCCAAAACCCACTCGGCAGAAAAGAGTGATATCTTACTTCTAGAACGCACTGAAACCGTTTACTGGAAAGTCAACTGTACTGATGAGATGTGATATAGGATCACTAGCTGTCTTTTTTTATTCCAAAAATGTTACCTTCATTCAAACTAAATCAATATGGCGGATGATTTGATAACTTGTATGTACATAACATGAAAATTACTTTAATGATTTTTAAAACAAATAATTGCTAATTAATAGTTTATGGATTTTTCTCATCCGAAGAGAATATCATCTAAATAAAAAGTTGAGGTGTTGGAAAATATTAATAGCAGTTAATAGCGGAGTAAAATTCAAGTTAGCGCTTAGCTCCCTGCCAAGGTATTCTTTAAGGACTACAGTATGGGGTTCTTCAAGTAAGCAATATACTATTACATATACCTAAGGGACCCTGATTTGGTCCGACCTAGCACCCAGGACTGTTGCGCGGTATCGGCTGGCGATACAATATTTCTTGGTCTACGAGCAGGGCTCGTCACTACAGCGTGGACGTAAATTGATAGTACAGTGGCCTGCGCTGCGTGACCAGTATTGTGTCTCAAAGCCATACCTGTGGTGTGGCAGGTCTTAACTCTCGAAACTTGTTTTTAGACTCGAGAATTCCAGCGCGAAATTTATGCTAGCCCCAAGTACTTTAGTTTTTCTCTCAAATTCTAGTCTTCTATAAACAAGACCTTTCAATATCAGACCTCTGGGTCTGCATGGTACACTACTTACGTCTTTATACCTGTCTCAAGTAGACTTGAGAATTCTGACTTAAAATTAATGAGTAATTTTGATCTGGAATTCTCAAGTCTCCATGAAACGAGTCAGGCCCCTGAGCTTATATCTATAGCGAAATGAAGAAACGGAAGTTCCTATTAACATCACCATAGGACTGTAGCAGCAACCAACTATGTAAGACTGTATAAAAGACGGTCTTAAACTCTCGAGATCTGTCTATGTAGACTCGAAAATTATAGAGCAAAACGTATGCAGCACCAAAAACTTTCACATTTAGCTCTAGGATTCTCTACTACCCTACTCAATACGATTTATTTCGAAATCAGGCTCCTGGACGAATATCAGTCACGAAACGGATAGACGAAACTCCGCCCTTATTAACATTATTATGGTAATCTTGGAGCGAGCAACACTCTCAGACAAAATCAGATTAAACTGCCTAGTCACTTCTGGCAACACGTTAATTAATAAATCTGTGCACGAACGTAAGTCTCGCAAAAAGCAAAGAGTAACGACCGATGTTTTGCCCTTGAACTTGCGCTGCCACAGAATACAAGGCGCACTTCAAACAGGCTAATCGCCAAAACACACTAGAATCATCCAACGTCAAAGTGCCCTACGAATTACGATAGTGGATTATCTTTGAGTAAAAGAAAATAAAAAAAAAAGTTTATTAAATGGCCCACTTTAAGTTTTAGCCTAATCTTTTTAATGAGAAAATTCAGGTCGGTCGTTTAGTTAAGATGTTTCTTATCAATTATAGTGGATGATAAATTCATTAGTTCGGCTGGGAGCTGTTGAAGCCTGATGACTCTTTTGTTTAACTAGATTTTCGTAGTTGTGTAACATTATTATTAAATTAAACGGGTCCACCGCGATACGTTTTGTATTGTTTTGGGTAAATGCCCAATGTAGCTACCTGCTCTATGCATATTCACATTCCGTCCGCGACCACGGTGCATGCCGAAATGTCAGAAACTTAACAAAACGTATGGTTAGGTTTAATAAAAATAAATGAAAATTACCTGTAATATATACTACTTAAAAATTTCTCCGGTATAGCAGGCATTCTTGGGCCAGGCCGCCCATGAACACTTTTGTCTGTCCCCGCAAAATTTGTCTAACTATCTGTATCTCAATGCCTTTCCTGTAACAGGTGCACATTTTTTACGTGATTACTCGTGTATTAAGTCTGTGAAATAGGTATGTAGGTATAACACCACCTGAACGGGTGTTCAGTGGTGTTAAGTATGCAACAGCTGCGACGAAAACCTAATTCTCGTAATTTTTACGTTTTAATTTTCAGATTTTATACCATCCTAAATGTAATCCCCTTTCACATATAGGATGGAATAGCCGTTCATCAGAGACAAACCAGCAAAAGACAAACTTTGCAATGTTTTTGTTGTAAGTTTTTGATTTTAACTGTCGGAAATCGAACTTAGACCTTGGGACTCGGCAGACCAACAAACTTCTACTCCAACATGTGTCTGCAATAAACTAATAACAATAATAAAAAGCCGGGGCCTCTGGAATCGAGTGGTTATTACCACTTTAGTACTTCCACTAAATACCGTTAAATTTTGTTACACTTCACCACATGTATTGGTCTCATTACCTTCGTGATTTTCAAAGTCTTCTTTCTCTCATTTTCTCATCTTATGGTTATACCTACCCTGCAGTTACTCTTCAAACTCGTATTTCAGAAATGAACTTCTAGAAAATTCTGAAGTACAAAACTAGTCATAAGTTCAAGTTATTTTATAGTTTATTAAGTTTAATAGTATTTAACCTTTTTTAAATGCGCTTTGTACAAAATGTAAATTAAAATTAAACAATGGCGGCGCCCTTTAGCAGCATAAAGCCATTTCCGAACTTAATCTGAAGTTGTAACTATACACGTAAAGTACCAAACCAGAAAATCAGCTTACTTTACAACTTGTTCACTGGCGGAAGTGTACAGGAAAACAATCGCGACTTTTCTTAAACCGCCAGTTTCGGTTAAAGTATTGACCTTGGCAGAGTTGACTATATGCAGACTAGCCTTGGTGACCTTGAGTTGTGTGACAGCACCGGCCCACGTCCACGTACGAGCTCCGGATGCCATAAACTTTACCTGATACCGCTGACGAATATACGAATACATTAACCTGTCAACAAATACGCGCCTCAAATATTATGATAGGCCGGTTTTTAATAAAAAAAAAATTATAAGATACAAACATAATAGGTAATTTTTTTTTGCTTTGTAATGTAAAACGTGTTTTATTTAATTGATAAGTAGGAATTATTTCTAGTGCCCCCTACCATTTTCCCAGAAAAACGACAAAATGACAAAAGACGTCAAAAGACGTATCTTATTTAACATTTGTATTCGGACACAAGTTGACCCATATGTATGTAACATTATTGGAATTCTAACAATACTTATATATGTAGCATGCCAAATTCATAAGTGTATGTATGCATGTTTGTCCACGTATTTCTCAGAAACTAGCAATTTGATTTTAATTTTTTATTGTATTAGGTACCATTCGACCTAGGGAACAGAGCAAATTTCATTAAAAATGGGTTTGCAGTTTTCAAGATGTGGACTTTTAAGGTACCCAATGAAATACCAAATCCTAAAACCAAAAAAAAACTTTTTTAACAAAAAAAACACTCAAAAAGAAGTACTAAAAATAATCATTTAAAAAAATCTGATCTAAATAACAGTTTAAAGTTGGTGTCTATCTCTTTAACAGTTAATAACATACTTCACTTGCACGACACCAACTTCAAACAGAAATTTAGATCAGCATTTTTTTGAAATAATTTTGTAAATGGGACCATGGGTATTCATTTGGTGTATACCTAAACCTTCTTCAGAATGTAACAAATACTTTTCTGAAAACCGCATCAAAATCGGTTTAGCCAAACGCAAAATAATCGTGGACAAACCTTTTGTCCTCAAAGCTGTCTGTGTAGTGAACCCTCATATTTAGCCTTCTAATCTTTTTTTTTAAAAAAAGGCAAGAAGTAAAAGGAGAAGAGTTTTTAAGAAGGAAAAGCGTGGAGAACTTGTGTCCAAAATCGAGACTACTCTTTCCAAGGGATCTGACAAGAAACGGGAAAACTTGGTCCGATTCAACCCTACAAAGACACAGCGCGTTCACCGCTAAGGAAACCCTTACTTTACTGTGGTCCCACAATTCCCCCCCTTCTCCATCTCCCAGAGCATTGGGATCCTTGGTGTTGACATCTCCAGCGATTTTCAGTTCTTGGTGAAAAAACTTGGTGTACTCAACAGATTGAAGCAGTACTTCACGTCTCGGGGCAAAGATTGCTGCTTTACAAGTCGCAAGTTCGGCCCCATATAGAGTACTGCTACCATCTCTGACGGGTGCACCCGGATACCAGCTTGGCCTATTTGACGAGAATTGTCGACGATCCTAAACTCACTAGCCGTATCGAGCCCTTAAGTCTGAGGAGAGACCTGTGTGTGTTCTACTGCTTGTACAATGGGATGTGTTCTGAGGAATTGGTCCAATTGATGCCCGCGGCTACTTTCCACCATCGCACCGCTCGCCATCGGCAGGGAGGGAATTCATTCTCACACTTTTTAGATCCAAAATGGTCGCGTATAGCGCGGTTTTAGAGAAACTTCCTCCCGCGAACGCTCAGGTTGTGAAATAAGCTCCCTGCCAAGGTTTTCTCTAAGGACTACAGTATGGAGTTTTTCAAGAAAGAAGTTATTAGATTTTCGAAGGTTCGGCAACGTGCGAGTGATACCCCTGGTGTTGCAAGCGTCCATAGGCTACGGAGACCGCTTGCCATCAGGCGGACCGTAAGCTTGTTTGCCACGTTTATGGTATTAAAAAAATACCTACATATAAACATACGGGTCAAACTGAGAACCTCCTTTTTTTGAAGTAGGTTAATAAATACCGATCACTAGAAAAACACGTCATTGGTTTAAGGCGCAATTCAAAGTGCCAGCTAAAAATTCAAAAATAAAAAGAAAAATACACCGCTTAAAATACCCACAAAAAATGACAAAAAATAATTGTCTCGTTATTTTGGAAAAATCGGTTCAGCACTTTTGGCATTCGATTTTCGAGAAGAAAACACTTAGCCCAATGTTCCATGAAGGTTTGTTGTTTACATTTTAGTTGGTTTTTGAAGGCGGTATAATTTTTTTGATAATTTTTTTTCTTTTTCGCACTGTTTTCCAAAAACTTTCTCTACACTACTTGATTTGCTTATTAAAATAAATTTTCTTTATTTTTTTTATTATTATGACGTAGGTATTTGCTATTTTTTCAAAATTCGAAATCTTGGTTTTAAAATGGTGATAGACACTTCAGAACGATATTATCTTCCTACAATTAAAACAATATTTTTTGTCGGCTTCGTGGCTCAGTGGGACCCGATTGCTGAATCGAGGGGCGTGGCTTCGATGTCGGCACAAGACGAACATTTATTATTTGTGTTTGTCTTGAGTCTGTGTGTTTTCTATGTATAATAAATGTATGTATTTACAAAAAAAATATTATAAACATATATATATGTATTTGTATCCGTTGTCTGGTACATATTTTTACATATTACATAGCACAAGCTTTGCTTAGTTTGGGAGCAGACGGCGCTGTGTGTGATGTTCAAATATATTTATTATTATTATACTCTTTATTTATTTGTAACCTTAAAACCTAACCTAGTGTACCGTCGGTATCTTCGTATTATTATTATTATTTGAACTACGCCAGACATTCTCTATAAAGGTATATTTATTATAATCTTAATCACATACTTATTGAATAATGGAACGTTACTCAAAAAATAAAAGCAAAGCTTCAATTACACGCCTCAATATTTTTCATTGTATAAAATTGATTTTATTTCTCAAGACAATTTGTTACATGAAAACGGATAATTTTCTGCAACTTGCACTCACGAGAAAACCCACAAAAGATACTGAAAAAGAAGAATTATAGATAATTAATGATGATCTACATTTCATCAGCAAGCGCATTAATAAAAAAACCGGGCAAGTGCGAGTCGGATTCGAGCAACTAGAGTTCCGAACCAAAACAGAATGCACGAGCTCGACTCGCTTTTTTTATTATTCGGAACCCAGTCATAATAACACATATTCTGTGAAAATTTTGGGCTTCTATCTGCTTCGGTCTAAAAGTTAGAAGCCCATTAACTGTCAGACAAAAAGACATACTTACAGCATAGGCTTAATAGGGAAATTTTATACGGAACCCTAAAAACGTACGTTGTACGTAAACCAACTATATTCGGAACTGACTGAGTTTATATTATAATTTACAAGTATTTAAAATTACTTAAAGCTGAAGAATACAATTTCTCGACTCATAATGCGCAAATCCGGTACTTATGTTTATGTATATTATCATTCGCATTTTCGCATTAACCAAGTAAATCTACTTACGAGCACGAAAGGCAAGCACTTACCACTGAAAAAATATTAAAAGCTCGAGTTACTCTGCTATATTTATATTTGTTCAGCACGAGAGTGAACATGCAATCCTATTTATTCTGTGAACACACGTCTCAGTAGTACTGTTTGTTAACATATGTACACTACTAAGATGTCGCAATTGAATTCGTTGTTCGGCTCATGAGTAAGTTAATTCGTAATCAGTAACTCAATAAAGGACCAGAAAAAGAAACAAACCGCCAAATCATATACTTATCACGAAAATGACCTTCTAACTATAAGGTAACTGCAAAAATACATAGATTTCAAACATTTTTACTTAAATTTTGAAAATGTTTTAGAAATTTATTTTTGATTAAATCTGTAAAATTTCCAGGTTTGAAACATGGCAAATTTATTACCAACATTGTTTACACTTATCGAAATTGATTTTTTTAGGGTGTTTTCTAGCTTGAGTGAAGAATAGCCTAAACAAATACATCGTTTAATGGCGATCATATAAAAGTCGTTATACCCGAAAGTTTTCAAATTCATGTAACCTTACTACATAATCTGCATCCTGTTTATTTGGTCGGGTAATAAATAATGTATTTACGATCGTTACGCCAAAAAAGCTTGGCTAGGACTGGTAGGAAGTCTGACAAAATTATTATTACCGAATAAGCGATAAAAAAATAAAAAATAAAAAAATAAAAATCATACAAAACATCTCTAAGTTAGGAGTTCCTACTGGAAACCGGCATTTAAGATTTGTGTAGATTTTTTATTGAACTCGAGGTATAACTCAGCCGTTCGCTGCTTTGCGGCACAAGTCAGAGACGCGAAAAACTTTGCGCGCGCGCAATCTCCGCAAAAACGCGTCTGCGCGCTAATGAAGAGCTGGAAGGGCATGGATTAATTGGCGGCGCTCAGCGGCGCGTGCGCGTGCGCCGACATGGCTGCTAGACATTCCTGCTTAGCTATTATAGCCTAGGCAAGCTCAATAACTATTCCTTAACTACAATGTAAGTATACATACTTAAATTATTCCTAGCGAGTGCCAGAAAAGTCATGTTTGTAACAAATGGTCTTAATCGCTGATTTTTGGGATAGATAATTTAGTCAATATAAATTCGTCCAAATGTGATGTGACTCAGTATTTTTTTATGGACCATATACTGTATTTAAACAACAAAATATTAAAAACGTTAAACTTTTAAAATTCCTACTTAGAGCGCTAGTCTTACTTGCAATTGACCGGATTTTGTCGAATAACCTTCAATGATCATGACAAGCTAATGTCCTCGGCTTTACTTGGGAAGCTGAGATCGAGATTATTATTATTACACACTTCTTAGTAAGAACCTCCCAGGTAACGGCAGAAGACACGCCAAAATCCGTGAAGCAAATAAACCGATATTAAATAAATTTCTTCTGCCGGGATACTAACCCTAGCTAAATTAAGCGCCCCACCGCAGTCTGCCTGACTGACTGAATATAAGGTGAACAAATAAATAAACTCACCAAAACACAATTCAAATAGAATTAAAGAAAAAAACGCCACCGCCAGATGGCGCTAGATATCTAGATTTGTGAATTAAAAAGTTTTGGCTGAAGTTAAAACTTGTAATTGCTCGCTTGTAGTGTGCAATGTTGCATGTTTTGAACAGACGCTATTATACATACGAGTACTTGATAGAATATGCGCGTCATTATCGTCCGTGGGTTCTATGAACGCGCGCTTTGCTTAGAGAAGATAAAATTTACAAAGAAAAAGCTCATGGGAGTTATAAAGGTCTTGGCCTGCACGTTAAAGACACTGTTTACGAGTAAGCGTGATGAAAAAGTTTACTATACAACAAATAGTTTCAAATTTCGTTTTATTCAGTACAATAGATAATCAAATGAAATGAAGTCTCCAGTATGATACACTGAATAAATAAATAAATAATCATTATGAGACTCTGTTTATTTACTAAAGACTGTTGTAGCTGCCGGTAGCGGTGGGTCGTAACAGAGACGTTACGGGATCGCTTCCCGGGTCGACACCCTGGATACTGAGCTTTTATCTTAATGACTCGGAGTATTTTTATAGATTCTACGAAGAAGTTTCTTTACATATTAATGTTTAGGAATTTAAAACACTCCAATCGATATAAATAGACAGGGGGAAAGAATATCAAAGGTTTTTTTTTATTTCTTTTTATATTTTTGGGCATTACACACAGCGCTATCTGGTCCCAAACTAAGCAAAGCTTGTACTATGGATACTAGATAGATAAAAATACATATATTTATATTGGAAATATTATATATATAAAACATCCAGTCTCTAGACAAATACAAATGTTCATCACATAAATGTTTGTGTTGTGCAAGAATTGACCCCACGCCCCTCTTTTCAGCAGTTGGGTCATTACCGACTGAACCTCTCAGCTCCGCTCATAACTGGACCAAATTTAAATTTTTTAGGAGGACAATAAAATATATTTTATCGAGAAATTAATGAAGTAATCAGCACTATTTATACGCATTATTAATGGTTTCCGGTGGAATAAGTGTTATTCTGTACACACTGAATAGCAGTGAGGGTAATGATTACATTTCATAATCCACCAATAATACCCACTCATTGCGCGCGGTACGAAAGATATACATCCTTCTACGATGGGCTAATATATGTACCAAGATGCTTATTACAATTTGAGTTGTGGTAGAATAAGGTTTAGCAACAGAAAACTAAACATATTAGGTACTTATGAAATTAAGAAGTCCTAGAGCACGAACATGCTATTATGTTGTATAGCACGGACGCGAATCACAAAGAATTTCGTACATTGGCCTTTTACATTTAAGCCTGTGTCAGTTGTCAAAATAGTAATTTCTAATAACAGCGGTCTGTCATCGCATCTGTGCGAGCGCGACGGTGAACAATCATGCGCGTGCAACAGAGACAAATAGTGACCGGTCATTGAACGAAATTCTTCCTGCTTCGCGTCCGTGCTATAGAAAGCTTACTCGTCAATACCGTGGGTGTAACGCCAAAACGCCAATCAATAATATTTCTCGCATCAAAAAAGCTATTACGCATTATAACACACCGAGTGGCTTCGCCCAGAAGTTCGCTGACACATTGCTTTTTGCAGCTTTTGGTGCATTTCAGCGCTGGTACTGTCGCTTTCAATCGGGACTATCCTGATGATGGGAATTGGTCCCAAGATTTTTTGACAACCCAGTCAGATTCATCCATGAATGACAACCGTCCTTGGATACATATAAATTCTGTCCCGATGGATCCCTAATAAGCTAACAAACAACAATCAAGTAACACTTTAATTTATTTAGCAAGGCTAAAGCATCAACGCTACCAAACACATAGATCAGCTCTAAAAAATTAGCAGATGCAGTCAGGGTTAATTACATAACATCTCTCATGATAATTCATATGGCAAAGGAAACAAAAGTGTCAGTATAGGCATTCATGGAAACTTGTATCGCTGGGTATGTTCTTACCCCTCGAACAAAGCACAAACTGTTGCTTTAGGCGGTTGTAAATCTAATTACATCACAGTTCCTCGGGTACCCCCGCAAGGCTCTTATCTTGGGCCTCTCTTTTTCAATGTGTACCTACATGATATAGCTTGTGTTATAGTTCTGCGAAATATTTCCTACTAGCTTCTGCCCGCCTTAATTCGGCCTGCCTTTTTAATTATTGAAAAAAAACGTACTCACACTTGACGATTTCAAGTAGCCTATGTCCTTTCTCGGGACTCAAACTATTCCCATGCCAAATTTCATCTTAATCGGTCCAGCGGTTTAAGCGTGAAGAGGTAACAGAAAGACAGACAGTCACTTTCGCAATCAATCATTACTTACAGGGGACAGGGAAAATCAAAAACATATGAAATCCTAAATAATATGACAGACAATAATGTATGGAGTACATGACCGCAGGGCGGACAGCAATAGGTACGTTTACATCAGCGAGTTCATAGCTATACAACTGCCATCAGTATTTCCCATTCATAACAAGATAGTTAATCTTATCTTCGATCTTCCTCCGAGCCCAACAGGCTTTAATGGACGTTTAAAGTTCCAGGTCACGTTCGACAACGATTAGCATTGGGTGTGATGTGTACTCAGTACTTTGACCATACGTGACCAGGCGCAAAAAATTGATAAGACTATTAACCTCAGTTTTTTTTATTCCATTTGCCTTTATGTACCTAACATGTTAATTGCTGAAGGTCAGCGACGTTGTAGCTTTCTATATTTTTTCCATACATAAGTGATGAAGTAATAAAAAGTCTAACTTCTATTGAAATGATTTTAAGATTAATTGAATAATAATGAGGTTAAAAATAAATAAATATTTCAATTACATTCTCTGGCCCCAAACTGGCTGGTTTATGTTATGGATACACATACTTGTCAGTACACTCAGACTCAAGACAAACACAAATGTTTACACATAAATGTTTGTCCAGTGCGGGTATCAAACCCACACCCTCTGCACAGCAGCCGGCCACACTACCAACGAGGCTGTGCGAGAGACTGTTGAATGATCATAAGACCGTCATTAACCGACAAAAAAAAGTATTTTATTTTCATGAACCCTTACGAAATATTTCTGCAACAAGTCTTGTACGTCGGGTAGAGTTTATAGGATTCCGTACCTCAGAAGAAAAAAACGGAAAAAAAGCTTTGTTGTCCATCTTTCCGTCAATCAAGACCGTTACACTCAGGAACGCATGGACCTCCACGCTGAAATATATCAAATACTCAGGTCTGCCATCTCGATCGATTATAAACTTATTTGCAGCTGGTACAATAATCACAGCCAATGTCGATGTATAGGGCAACAGTTTTCCAACGGCAGTTAAGTTTGTCCTTCAATTGCACTTGACAAGTTTTTTTTACGATGGCTATAGCGGGTCAAGTTTCGATGCCCGTTAGGTGCCTACAACAAAATAATTCCGATTTGCGGATTGTAAAAGTTGTCTCAAGTCAGATTGATTGATGCCCAGCATGGCAATGATAGGCTTTACCTACCACTTGAATGAATTGCTTATAATTTAGAAAGATCGGTTCGAGAAGATATTTAAAAAGCATGCGCTGAAGAATTTACAAACAGTAAGTATCTAGGAAAAAATAAATAAAAATTAAAACATATCCAGTATATGGATACCAGTATGGACTTATATTATAAATGTGTAAGTAAGTCAGTCTGTCTGTAGTCTTTCTGAACCGTTGAACCGATTTAAATGAGTATGGACTTGTTTGAGTCCCGGGGAAAGGCATAGGATAGTGCTTATCCCGAAAATTTTCAAAAGATCTCGCGGGAAACACTATACCCGAGCTTAATCAAACTATAGCTATATAGCAAACTTAATTAGTATAATCATGGCGCAGCACCTACCTACCTAACTAGCGCCGCCAAAAAATATTCTTTTCCTGTTTGTTCAAAACATACTTCAAAAATGTTAGAAATCAATTATTTAGAACTAGTTATAAGCTGTTATATGACGTAATTCAATAATTCGACGCTGATAAGCGAATTAAAAGCGGGCCGAGCCGTAAACTATAAAGGAAACTACAATAATTTGTATACCTTTGTAAAGAGGAATCCGGAAAAACGATAGAGAAAAAAACATAAATTAATACTGATATAATTACAGAAATATATTAAAAACAACTTATGAAACGTGTCGATAACAACACCAGGCAATAACAAGGTATCGACTAAACAATTGTCTTGGAAGAGATTGCGTAACAGGAAGTCTACGCCAGCAACAGCCACTCGTGGATAGTCCAACTCCAGATTTAGCTCGTCAACGAGCCGCCCGAATATAGAATTGTCTCGGGACAAAAAGTCAATGAAAAGACAGCCGCTTCGAAATGACTTGACTATACAGGCTGCCTCTTACACAGAACTCATAGGTAATAAAATTAATTGTGCAATTGTTCATCACGAAAATAACTTAACAATCGTGTGTAGAAAATATTATGTAAACACTGTACAAAGTTTTCTTTTATAGGTGGATTAAAACATTAAATCCAAAGACTATTTCCTTTTCTTAATCACTTCATTTGATTATTTTAATCGATGGACAGTGCGGTTTTAGAGAAACTCCTCCCGCGAACGCTTGGGTTGAGGAATGAGCTCCCTGTCAAGGTTTTCTCCTGGTGATACGTGATGAGGTTTAAGACTACCCCCCCCCCCCCCCCCCCCCAACCAAAATCACGTGTATTTTTTAGTACCTACAAAAAATCTTAAAATTTTTCGAATTTTGACGACAAAATAAATACACGTGATATCTTACTCAACCCCCCCTCCCCCCTTGTGATATTTCATTATTTTTGCCGGACCCCCCCCCCCTTTCGGGCCTCACGTGATTAATGAAAGGCCCCCAAGAAGAAAGTCATCAGATTTTTAAAGGGTCAGCAACGCGCGAGTGATGCCCCAGGTGTTGCAAGCGTTCATAGGCTTCAGTGACCGCTTATCATTAGGCGGAACGTAAGTTTGTTTGCCACCTTAGTGGTAGTGGTATAAAAAAAGATAAAATTATCATGACTTAATTATTGTATTAAAAGAAAGTTCGGTGGCGCAAAACATTTCCTTGCACATAATAATGAGGCTAATTATAACCTAATATTAAAATTTAGGTACATATTTTTCTTTGGCATTAATCATAAATAAGCAAACAAACATTTATTTTGAAATATTCTGCTTTTACAAGAAGGCAGGCCTAGCCTGAGTAAGCAAAACATTTCTTGTCGTATTATTACGTATTTTATTGCTGTTCCACATCAATGTAGGTAAATATAAATTTTACGTCTAAAAATGCTATATTTTTTATTGATACGCGTAAATAATTCAGTTGTGTTTTCAAATAGTGATATAGTGCGAGAATCTTTTGTAATAATAATTATATGCAAATATTATTTATTTAGTTTTGTCCCATTACATGACGGTATAAATGTGGTCATAGCGTTAAATGGCCCGATATTTCTGTACTCTAGCGACATCCTATACCGACGACCGTCATGGACTATGCCGGCACTGTGTTGGTGGGACACTTAGCTTATATGGCGTGGAAAACTTATGTCACCCGGCTGAAATCCGAACTCGACTAGACAGCTCCGATTTATTTTATTGTCTTTAATTGTAATTAGAGCTGAAAAGTGATGACATGGTATTTTACTTCAAAGCACGTTTTAGTATTTCCGTTTTAGACGAGTTGGCTATAATGTGATAAACTCGTATATCGTTAGTGTAGAAAAAAACTGTTTTGCCAATATATTCGTTATTTTTGGAACCTATTAAATCAACGAATATTTTGAAAAATGATAATGTTTCTATTGTAAAACGTTTCGATAAAGGAACACATAGTGTTGGTATGGCAAAAATTATTATTAGAGGACGTCCATTAATTACGTGAGGTGTTTATGCGAGGAAGGGTGTTTATGGCAATTATCGAGCCGAATCTCACAAATATGACTTCATATTTTTTTAAGAAAAAAAGTTACTTTTTTAAAGTAAAGTATAAAATTGATGTGTGTGAAGTTAGTTAGTAAGAATAAAAAATGAAGTGAAGTTCCATTTGCATCCAACATATTAGTTTTACAGTTACTGATAAATTAAAACAATAGTTATCGTTATTTAATTTAAAAGAACGAAATTTGAAAAAAAATATCTGCTAACTTCACACAGCAGATTTTTCACACATTATTCTTGATTTTTTCTTTTGAAAATGATGCAGTGCGATGAGTTCCAGTTCTGACCGATAAGTAACTTGTTTAACGATAAATAAAAAAAATAGTAAACTTTAAACAACAGATCATTAAGATCATAAAAAATGGGGGGTTCACAATTCGTAAGCGGAGGTCCTCGAAAATTCATTTGCTTTCGATAGTGAAGAGCTGGCTTCAACTATCAATGTAGACAGATAATATTTTAAGAAGCTCAGCGACTGTTACTTGCAAAAAAACTTTTTAAGAAAAAACACCAACCGGCTTCAAAAAGATGGGACTAAAAAGGTAAAAATAATTACCTGTTTCCCAAAATATGATCTGAATTGCATTTTTAAGTTGGTTTCATGCTAGTGAAGTGTTTTTTTGATACCGGTAACAAAATTTGATACAATCATCAACACAAAAGGCGGTTGACCAGTTCCAAATTAACACCAATATTTTTTTAATTCACTAGATTAATATGGGACTACCTCGGAAGTATTCCCTTTTAAATAAAAAAACAATTTCGCAAATCCGTCTATATATGACGCAGTTATATCCGAACATACATAAAAAAAATTATCATCCGAATTGAGAACCTCCTCCTTTTTTGAAGTCGCAGAAATACTTGCATATTCCATATTTAGATATAGAGCAAATTTCCATAGTTAGATCTAAACTTTACATTTAGTCGAATTTTTAGGAATATGGCAGAAATGTAGCTGTAGGAGGCCCACCGGACCCAGCTTTATTTTGAAAGTAGTCTATAAAAAACTGACTTATACCAACTAAAGCTACCGTTATAGATTGCAATATCAAACTTCTTTAGTATAATCACCGAGCTGCCGTAGGAATCCCACGTCAATAACCAAATTTAAGAAGGGCGGAGCCGCAGGCAAATGCTAGCAAGAAGTAAAGTTTCACATGGTTAAAAAGGCAGAGTGCATGAATAAATTTACTAATGTGAGACTAGACCTCTATAAGTATAATTATTTTCTACAAAGCATTACAATTTAATTTGATTCACAACTTGTCATTTGCCTTTTTTTCATACCTTATTAGTCGGCCAACATATTAAACGAATCCCCAGGGCGCCTTAACCCAAACCGGCGCAGCGAGGGAAGCGCCTCAATTTGTTGATTAGCCGATTATTCAGACCTTCACCTTGACCCCGACTAACGTACCCAGACGGTTAACGACCGACCACTACTTAACTCTTACAAAAAATGCAATTATTTCGTTTTGTTTAAATGCCATTTTAGTAGCATGAGTAGGTAGATTCTTATAGATAGATAGTTTCCTATGTATAAGAAAAACACCTATTTATTGAGCCTGCAAATCTATGCAAAAAAAAAGACGAAATAATACTATACCTAAGTGACTGCCATAGACATATTACATAATAAGTTAGACATTTTCGCGTTTCATTACTTATTTAAAAAAAAAACGGGATTAAACGCGTCGTTATTCACTCCAAGTCTGGTGTAACCCAGCCGAATTGTCGGTCGATTTTTCCAAATAAAGACGCGTTTAATCCTATTTTTAAAACATATAACATAAGTAGTATATAGTATATAATAAAAGTATTTAACTTTTCATTTGATTGATTAAAATCCCGATAACACCAAATCCAGCCAAAATTATAGGCTATATTTAATAAGGCTTATTTATATGTCTGTTACCAAGCAGTTCCCATTACGAGTACTTGTTTTAATAGTTTGTTGGATGTATAGAAAACACACCTGCCTCGTGGACACCTGCTACACACACACACACACGAGTGTCAATTAACTTATACACATGTGTGTATGTGTCCGTATATTTGAGAATGTAATTGCGGTTGTTTACTAAGTGGTTATCTAATATGTTAAGGTTTAAGTAAATTAAAGTTCTATTTCGATAGATGTAGTACCTATCCTCAGAATGGCTACTTATTTACTTTTAATCTTTTTATAGCAACAAAATTATAACTGACTGATTAAGATGGATTTAATAATATAGAAATTATCTCCTAGCCGATCTATTTGAGTGTGATGTTTATTTATTATGGCTGACTTAATAAATTTAATTTGGTTCTTAATAAATTTATTTTACCATAACTACATGTTATTAAACTGTAGGCACATATCTTAGAGCTCGGTTTCAGCACCATCTAGCGGGTCCAAGTATGAATCTAAGCCATCCAAGAACCCACTAAAACACCAACCTGAAACCCGTCAAAACATCTTAAAAAATAAGTCCTAGAACCCAATTGCAGCGCCACCTACCCGATCTAATTATGAATCTAAACCATCGAGTGCCTACTAAGACACACACACGTAAAAATCATCAAAATCGGTGCAGCAGGTTAAGGATGACTTCAGTGACTTACACACGTACGGAAAAATTATATATCAAACTCAATTAAATAATATTTATTCAAGTAGGTTTCTGAGAACACTTGAATCGTCAATAAAATCTATTTAACAATGTTGATATCTGCGCGAATAGAGCCGACAAGAAACTAAACTATTTAAAATATTGTTTTGTTATTGTTGATTGTTAATCAACTAACAAGTATACAATCAGTATATATATGTATATATTATTAGTGGTAATAATATATTATTGTTAACTCTTTAGTTCGCAACAGATCTTATAGTGAAAATTGTAATTATTTTTTTATAATTCTGTCTAAGAATTTCGAAAGCAACATTTAAAAAATAGAAAAAAAAAAATTGAAATTATATTTTTTTTTAGAAACTGGATGTTAAAAATACATGACATTGCGAAGCAGGCATATTGTAAGTGTAAAAAAAATATGTTATGTATTCTTAGCTTTGCGAAATCTACAGAAAATTAAAAATAAAACTTAAACAGCAGAATTTTCTTTTATGTTTTTTTTTAATTATCAGAAAAAAATAAAAAGAATATGCTTGGAGACAATGTAATAATCAATGATCATGAAAGTTTTTGAACGTTTTTTCACGAAACATAATCTTATGCAAGTGTATTGCAACATATTACATTTGTCATGCCATTCTTACAAAATTCACATCTACCTGGCGATGTAGTATAGTCAGGCATGTGACCTACGTTGTCACGGCGAATGGCGTCAGTAGGTCTTGGTCCAGACGGCCTCTGAATTTTTCTTACTTTGGTCTGTTGAAAAGAAGAGCTCGTCGCAGCAGACGTTCGATGTTTCGAAAGAAGTTCATAGTAAATCATATTTTTAAATATTTTTAAAGTGGCTGGAGTTTTATTGTGTCGAGCATAATCTTTTCTGTACATAATCCATGCGTTATTTACACAAATATCTAATATTTGGGAAAACAACGCCATGTACCATCTCTTTGTTTTATAATTAGTGCGATAAAGTGAAATCAGTATGTCGCACAAATCTACTCCCCCCATATGGGAGTTATAGTGCTTCACAATTTGGGGACATGGAACCTCAATCTTAGACTTGGCCTCTTTCGTAAAACGTTTTATTTTTTCCATTGGAAATGAATCTACATAAGAGCTCGCCAATATAACTGATTTGTTGTCATGCCATTTTACAACACTCAGTTTATTTTTGTTGCAAACCACTTGCTTGCTTGAGCCTCTACCCTTTTTTAACAATTCTTTATCGCTGGGTAGTTTCTCTTGACACCCTCTTAAGCGATTCGCTCGTATTGTACCCAAAAATAGATACAATGTTCATGGCGTAGCCAATGAATAAGTTCGAGTGACGAGAAGAAGTTGTCGAAGTATACAACTGCTGGTTTATGTTTGATACTTTGGCAAAGCGCTATCACAACTTCAGCGCCTACACCCAAAGAGTCTTCGTGTTCTGTGAAGGAATGGTATCTAAACGTTTCTTCGCCAGCATAAGGAACAAAATCGTAGACGCAGCCAGATACACCTGCCCTGACGAACATTTTAAACCCCCACTTCTTTGGTTTTTTTGCCAAATATTGCCGCCTGTTGCCAGCTCTTGTGCCTTTATAGGGCACCATCATTTCATCGATACTGTACCGATGTTCTTCTTCTATTTGAAGACAGTTTTAACGTACTACTTCTAATATCGGCCGAACTTTGAAGTAGCGATCTTCGTTTTGTTGGTAATTGTCAACAAAATGTAGAAATTGACGTATCTGTTCATAGCGCTTGAGACTCATCACATCGGCAATAAGGTTGTATCTAAGATTTTTCTTCCAGTAGTCGCGATAAGATGGATGGCATCTTCACGACACCCATTAAAAGATTTATTGCAATAAAATCTAAAAATTCCTCACGTGAAATAATAATGGATTTAAGTGTTTTTTGTACGGCATATAAATTAGTATTTTGAATAATTATTTCAATTACATCCTTGCTAAAAAAATCATAAAAATAATCGGATGGCGACTTTGAATCAAAACCAAATTCAGTAAAAATTAACTCTTCTAATGTTGCAGGATATTTAAATTTACCGTTTTCCCATTTAAAATCCAAAGGCTTTCGAAAAAACAGTTTCTTTTTCTTTGTCAATAATGTTGGTAATGGATTGCTTGTATTTTGGAGCGAGTTTTCTTACGAAGACTAGAAGCTTCAGGAGTTGATGGAACATACAAAACGGATGATATTGATTGAATGGCAGGCAAATCTTGTGGTAAGTTGTGTGTCGCAAGAACTTCACAAATAGATGGAGTGGGTGGTATTTTCAAACAAAAAAGTATCATGCACGTCTTCCAGAATATTAAGTCTCTCAAATGAAGAATCCAGAGAGCGAGGTTCAGAGCTGTAATCGGTATCGTCTTTTACTATATCTTCTCTATCATCTTCTGATATAATACTATCGCTAGAGGAAGCATCACGTAGTGGGACAAGTGCCAGTCACTTCCTTACACGCTCTAATCGCAGGTTACGTTAGAACAAAATAAGCCAATTTTCATGCAAACACACTCCGACGCCATATTTTCTATAATAAAAAGCCAAAATATACATCCACCATTATTTCGCAATATTAGTTTTTTTTTACATACGTAGTTTTACATTTTACACCGGTACCTTCGCAATGTTAACTATAGCTTACATTCAACTTCAACAGGTTATAGCATACACAAACTTACTTTGTTCGTAGTGTTTTAAATTTAAAATTATAGCATGCGAACGCAATACATAAAAAACATATACTATCAAGGTAAATTACGCATTTAAAAAAAATAATCAATAATTCTTACCTCATGCGCAAAGCAGTTCGTGATTGTGACGCCATTTTGAACCTCAATGTCAAAATCGATAATACAATCAATTTTTTTTCTTTTTTTATGGATACCTAGTGATGTCCTTTGCTTACTCTTAGAAAAAACCGTAAGACAATCGATATTATATCGCAGTTAGATTTTTTGTTACGTGCATGTTATGTATGCCTAACATTACGAACTAAAGGGTTAAAACTATTAAATTCCTATCGTTACAATAAAGCGACGTTCTATAAGTGATTACTTATTAAATATAAACAGCTTTGATCAAAATAAAATAAAAACATTTTAAGAAATGCTAATTTTATAGCTGAATCCATTTGTAAGTGTGAAAGTTATCTGCCTGTATGTCTGTTACCTCTTCACGCTTAAACCGCAGTACCGTTTAAGATGAAATTTGACATGGATGTAGTTTGAGTCACGAGAAAGGAAAAAGGCTATTTGGAAACGTCAAGTGTGAGTCGGTTTTTTTTAATTAGGGAGTTGGCGATGAAATCCTATATATCGATTACCGAATTTAGGGCAGTTGAAGCCGCGAGCAAAACCTCGTTAAAAATATGTTTAAAAAAGTGGCGAACATACAAAAGAGAGATTAAAGCCGCAAAACAACCATCTCGGCTATCAAAATACGGCAACAAACTTCGGAGAAGTAATTTTAGGGAGCGGCGCTTTCTTAAGGGTTACTTATCACCTTATTGTTCACTTCAAAGCAGAAAAGGAGGCTGAAAATTAACCCCAAGCTCAAGATGTAATGGTTACAAAATATAGAAATGCCATTCTAATTTTAATTCCAAATCTTTTTTCGATACCGTTTTTAGGGTTCCGTAGTCAACAAGGACGAGAAGTGGGTACGAATTTCTTTTTCTCGTCTACCACATCGTGTGGGGTATTGTGCGATAGGAATTTTAAAAACATTGTCGGTGTGCAAAGATCATTTTTTGATTTAGGGCTCCGTTTGCGAAACATTTAGCTTTAAAGTACTAATTTTTGTTAGAGTCAAGTTTTGAATTTAAAAGGAAAACTATCACGGGGAATAACAGGCTAACGAGTAATAGTTATAACGAGTAACAAGTTATAAAATGTACTCACGTAGTGAAATTTTCATACAAATTCGATTAAAAGTTACTAAAATGAAGCAGTTATATATCTGTAAAACAGGTATAAAGAGGTAGACCCTTAAAACACAGAATATTTAGATATATATTCACTTTAAAAATAAATTCAATTAAAATAAAACAAATATTTCAGGGGGGGTCCCATACCACAAACGTGTTTTTTTTTTGCCGTTTTTATAGACAATGGTACGGAACCCTTCGTGCGCGAGTCCGACTCGCACTTGGCCGATTTTTAAGTTTTATGATCTCAAAAAGCAAGCAAGAAAAAATCTTGTTAGTGATTTTGATTAAGAATAAAAAAATTGGTGTGTGACATAATTTATACCTACGTCACTTAAGGAACCCATATGCCAAATTTCAAGTTTCCAAACCCAATGCTTTGGGGCTGAGCGTTGATATGTAATTGAACCAGTCAGTCAGTTTCTTCTTTAATGTAGACTAACTTTAGACTGCGGTTCCACTCGATCTAAATTCCGTTATCGCTGCAGGATTTCGACAGCTGCTTCTCAATTATAAAAGAAAACCGACCCGCACTTAATTCTATGCCAAATTTTATTTTAATCGGTACAGCGGTTTAAGCGTGAAGAGGTAACAAACAGACAGACAGAGTTACTTTAGCAATTACATTATTAGTATGGATTTAGGGTCAGTACAGTTTTTAATCCATGCTAATAGTTACCTACTATTTATTCAACTATGTATGTAGGTAGTTAAGTTATAACAGTAGTTCGTCCAAATATTTACACAAATCTTACCACCACATTTTTTAAGCCAACTATGGTTTCCCTATATAGGACCATCCCCCAAGTATAAATTATTGAATCAAATTTGTTTAAAAACCATTTAAAAACATACATAGAAAACGTACGGTCGAATTGAAAACCTCGTCCTTTTTTGAAGTCGCTTAGATACACAATTAGAAATTAATTAACAAGCGTACGAAACAACAGGACATGTACCTCATTACGCAATTCTATGTTTGTGCAAACCGCAAAACCGAAAATAAAGTTGTTTCATCATTTTTTTTTCAGCTAATGACGATTACCTTTCTATGTACAAACGTTAGCGACTGTTCGTTTTCACACGCTTCTTTTGCTACAATTTTAACTAGGTACCTACTTCTAGAGTGAACTACCCATCTACGGCATTAAATTTTTGTATTAGTTATCTACTCTGTGGATCTGGACATCATAAACTGTGTGATTTGTGTGAACGCATTTTGTACTGCTTTATGGGAAGAAAGGGGAAAAACATGTCCAAATCGCGAAAAAAGTGGTAGTCGATTGGTGCAAGGTTGGAATTAGGGAATATGACGGATGGTTTTTAACTGCAGTTATTCTAATGTTAAAAGAGTTTCACGAGCTTGTAAGAGTGTAAGACAATGTGAGGTCTGGCGTTATCATGAAATAAGTCTTTCCATTTTTACCGATTTGCTGCAAATGAGACAATATTGTGTGTATGCAAACGTCACACCATGGCACTAATTCTTTCGTACTTTGACAGGGACCGGCTTCCACCATCACCTTCAATACATCGTTATTTACTTTAGTGGCTTGCCTTCCTCATACTTAGTGCATTCTTTCTTCATTATTCTAAGTTTCCACAATGAAAGCAGTAAAACAAATAACGCATACATTGCGTTCATTAGTCGTATCCTCTCCAAACACAGCATTGACATTAACTCATCCAGGGTTCATTATACTTACTTTGTTTTAGGTTGCAGATTACGAATTACATTATAAATCAGCGTTTTCAGTTAAAAAGTTTTGTTTTTATTTTAATGCAGCATTTTTTCATACAGGTGAATTTCTGTTCAAAATTCCAGACTAGTTTATGTACTTTTGCTAACGATCCGAAAAAAATGGGCTAAAAAATGTACGATGACTGACGGTCAACCGCTTAAAATATAAAAAAGAAAAAAAGAAACAATTAAAGTTTCTCCGCTCAATAAGGTCCTAATTGCATCTACCTAACAACTACATCCCACATACATAATAACCCAAATAAGACATTTTTTTGCTGATTTTTTATATACTGGGTCGGACACCACTTTACTATATATTAATCGAATTTCTGTTTCAATATTCCGTTTCGGGTCAATATTCTACACAAAATATGTATATTTTAGGTCTGTAGCTTACTTTGTTTAAGAGCCGGAGATCCACGACATACGCGGACATACGTGGACAGACATACAGCAAGCAGAGAGACTGCAAATAATAGTTCGCGAGTTAATACTAGCTTCGTTTTTCCCTTTGGGTACAGAATTCTAGAATAGATATTAACACCGACCTTCTATAGCGTAATTTCCGCACCAAACTTCGTATAAAAAAACAAACAAAACAAAAATGCGAGGGATCGAAGGCGCCAAAAAGCCGACGTGATTCTGAGAATACTGGTCAATGGGAATGAATAAAAAAAGCCATAAACCCGAGTTGTGCTGCGCCGACAAACAGTTTCACAAGCCGATGCATCGATATTGTTCCAAGTTTAAACTTCGCCTCGACAACAGGAATATTTTTTTACGTTTTTTTTGTCAGACTGCCGCCTTATCTCCATTTTTTATATATTTATTCCGCCCTATACTGATAAAAGCTATTTTAGAGAGTTCAATAACATGGTGCATGGTATCTTGAGTATACAGTTATTCGATAAATAGTTTCTTCGACAAATCGAGATCAAAACCGACATTTACATTTAAAGTCGAATTTTAAATGCCATGTCTTTTTTTACAAGCTTTTATTTAGTTTCACTGGTCCGTTGTCTGTCTGTAATGAAATCTTGCAAGTTAAATTTGACACACATCCCGGTTCCGATTTAACTGAAATTTTGCACGCATGTATATTGCGTGACAATGCAATGATATGATAGCATAGAGCTGATCTGATGATGGAGCTGGAAGGTGGCCATAGAAACTCTGTAATAAAACGACCTAATCCCATCGAGTTTGGACTCGTTTATTTCGTCTTGACGAGTACTTTGTCTTTAGATGGTATCTAGGGTTTTATAATGGAGCTGAAAGGTTGCCATAGGAGTTCCGTTATTAAAGGACATAACCCCATCGAGTTTGGGCTCGTAAAATTCGTCTTGACGAGTAACTTGTCTCTAGATGGTATCCAGGGTCTGATGATGGAGCTGGAAGGTGGCCATAGGACCTCCGTAATAAAACGACGTAACCGCATCGAGTTTGGGCTTGTTTGAATCGTCTTGATAAAAACTTTGGTCCTAGATACTATCTATATGCAACCCCATCAGATTTAGGAAAATCCATTTGTTATGAATGTAAATTCTATTTGATTAGATGACCCAATGCCAAGGTGAGTACGTGCCGAGGGCTAAATGGTAAGAGGGTGTATAAACATGTCATATCGCCTACGCTGGGCCTCAGGATACCAGAGCGAACTCTATTGTACTAAAGCCCTTATCGCCCTACAATGAACCTCTGGGGGTTGGACCGTTTACGTCCTATATACTCGTGGTAACAAAATGATTAAAAATTCCGAATCATAATTAGTATCACAGTATACATTCATAAGTAATACAGTAATACAAATAGTAAAAAATTAAAAAAAAAGGAAAAAAATACTTTTTTTAAAAACAAGCTTTTATTTAAAAAGAACTAAAAAGTAACTAAATAATTTAATTCTGATAAGAAGTATACCATTTTATAAGTACATTATACCCCATTTTTAAATATAATAGCGCATTACACCTACTTCATACGCTTTAATAAAACTAATTGAAGCGTGTTACATTAATTTATTTTGTTACTTTTTAGTTCTTTGTAAATAAAAGCTTGTTTTTAAAAAAGATTTTTTTCTTTTTCTTTTTTTTCAATTAAAAATGTTATCGTTTCCGTGTGGAAAATTTCACTCTGAAATCTGAGTCAGTGACTTAAAACGGCAAAATTTTATATTCAAACCCCTATTATTAGTATGAATAGATATGGATGTGGATTAAATTATAGTACAAACATTTACACGAAAGAAACGACAAGAAACAGAAGCCACACTCTCAACAACAGTTTAACAAAAAAACCGGCCAAGTGCGTGTCTGTCTTACTTGTATGAACTTAGGGTTTCGTATAATTAGAATTGTTGCGGATACCTAAAAACTTGTGAGCTGATTGTATTGAAAATAATTTTCGTTAAAGTATATGTAAAGTTCTATTATTGTTATTTTTTCAAATCTTTAGAACATGCGATTTCAGGAATACAAATTTTTAAACTCTGGAAGCCAAATAACTCGCATATATAAATTTTAGAAAAAGAGTTTTTTTAAATCCTTAAATTGCATCAAAGCCCTATCCAATAATACTTCATGTATGGATAGACGAAAGCTTGTGATGACCTAATAATTTCTCAAGTTCCATAGCATATCTTTATGGCCGCTCACAAAAGACACATATCTCTGTTCAATTTCATTAGAATCTGCAAAAGACGGAATCATAAGACCGTGAAATAGGGACGGACGGATGGACATAACAAATTTGTGAGGGTTACAGTTTTTGCCATTTGGCTACGGAACCCCTCTAAAAAGTAGACATTGTAGTGTGAGTTGGACCTTTATTAGACTTTCGAATAAAATTATGTCCAACTGAATACAATATTAGGGCAAAAACGTAGCATGAAATTATTCTAAACAATTTCCAGCAAGATATTTAAAAGACTGGATCCAAAAGCAATCAAAACAACAGCTATCTGATTTTACTTTCTAAACGTAGACTTACCTATTGTCACCTTCAAAACATTGTTCCCTCTATGAATAATAAAAATGTATGCGTTAAAAACAACAAAACCGAGTCCTGTTACCAGGAAGACCTGTCCATTTCCCCAACTACCCTCAAATATTGAGAACAAAAGGTGAATGGAATCCATTGTGGAATGCCCCTTTTGTGAATTAAATTTTTGGGTGGTATACAAGCAACACTCATATTCTGTATCTACGTATATTTTAAGAGAAGACAACGACCTATTGTTAGGGCTTTGGCTATTGTAAAACAATTAACCGAAGCGTCATTTATGACACTTCCTTTCTCGGCAGATGCACCTAACAATGTAAAAGGTGTTTTTAAGTTTTGTTTCGTTGTGTTCTATTTATAATTACATTCACCTGCCCTTTGGGCCAAGGTTCCTTATTTATTACACTCTTTATGGGCAATACAAGTACATATAATACCTAACACGTCACCATCACATTTTTAAGTTTATAGCAGTACGGGTTATACAATTTTGCATGCTAATCTAAAGAAATATGTTCGAAAATAAAACAACGAATATACCAACGAATCAGATGATAGAGGGACTAGTGTGATTAAAGTTCCAGAGAATAATGAGGAAGGAGTCTCATGTCTATGATGAGGTTCCTCAATCTTAATACGACACTACAATGCCATGCTAATCAAGAGATAGAAGTAGACTTTTAAGAAATTGGATGATATATGTATGTCTTGACTTAACACTTCTCTTGAAAGTTCATAGGACCAGTTCTACAGTACAGGCAGCTGTGCCCTCGCTAAGCCAAGTCAGTGGTGCCCTCGGGGTTACGATTTCGCCTTGCGTCCTGAGTGGTGAAGGCTCGATCTTTCCAATGATTCATTTGCTTAATTTTTCAAGTAATAAAAAAACCTATGTAAAGTCCACAATCCGCAATAGAGCCGCATGTAAACTATGGTCCAAATCACCCTCGGCAAAGTGCACGTAGAGCGCAGCGCGGTGGCGCGCCAGTAAGTATGTTAACTTCACAACAAGCCTCTGTCACAAAATTTTACTGAGTGCACTGCCGCCGCCGCAAAAGCGAGGACTCCACCAATTGCGAGCTGCTTGGTGGGCGACACCCGCACCCTCACCGCACTGCCTCACCACAACGATGTATAACCGTTTGGCGCGAATTGATTTACTTAATATCCCTCTAGATACTTTGCTCTCGGTGAGGGTAGGCCGTTGCCCAACAGTGGGGACGAATGAGGCTGATAAAGAGGTTCCAACCCCCAGATAATATAATTTCAACTTCTTAAGATCCCTCCTCCCCTCTTTGCTGTAAATTCTGTAGCATCTTCAAAGTTAAAACTGCATTCTTTCGATACTTTGTATGTAATGTGAAGTAAACTAACAAAACATAAAATGTATAATTTACTATAGAATATGTCCTGTTCATCCAAAAGCGCAGCGTGGGATTGCCCCCCGCTAGATGGACAGATGACCTCGTAAAGGTAGCGGGGAGCCGTTGGTTACAGGCGGCACAGAGTCGCACGCTGTGGGGAAAGTTAGGAGGAGGCCTATGTCCAGCAGTGAACGTCAATGGGCTGATATGATGATGATGATGATGATATTACAACTATGGAGAAGTATATACGTGGCGTACTCATGCATATTATGAAGATTATATCTTTTACAACTTTTTGAATCGTTATATCTAAAAAACGGTGGCTTGTAGAAAAAAAGTATTGATACATTTTTTGTAGATAATTTTATGATCTACAATTTTTTTCGAAAGTATTTTTATTATAAAACTTACCGTTTTGGTGAAAAACGCGAAAAACTAATTTTTTGACCTTTGTCCTTGAATAAATTTTTTGCCATACACGGGAAAGATGGGGAACTTTCAAATTCTATCTTTAATCATATTTTAAACAATCTTACTGATTTTCAGCTTGGTGGGAATTTAGGTAGCTTTACTCTTATTTTTTGGTCTAATTTGACCGGACTATTAGTTTACAACTTTGCTAAAGCATAGCCGTGATAGTGCTTTAGACCCTGAGAAAAAACCTTTTTTGATAATAATAATGATTAATAAACTATTCATTTATTTAATGTACCTTTTTCAATAAAAATCTCAGAGCGTTGAGATGTAGGTGCACTGCTCACGCACGCTTTGCACTCACCGTTTGTACGTTTGTACAAACATTTGACTTTGAAGTCTGGGTGTATGTATGTATGATATATGTATTTATTTACAAAAAAAAGTTATATATATGAATTTGTATCCGTTGATTGGTATCCATATCACAAGCTTTGCTTACTTTTGGGCCAGACGACGCTGTGTGTAATGTCCAAAAATAATCATTTATTATTTATTTATTTCCCCGTTGCACCTTGGTATCAAAATTGCAAACACATTGTAAAACATCTCAGACAACAGGTGACATTAAAATCCACCCTTACCTCCAACTCAAGCCTAATGACCACTCAACTGCTGTCCTTCTCAATGCCTTTTTAATGTGTACCTATTGATTGTAGTTTCTTTTTTGCCGTCTCTTTGTGGTCCCATTGAAAAAGATCGTAAATTACAAACGCGTCGTGTCTTGCGGCAGATGCTTCCGTTATATAATTACGATTGATATCAAGAGTTTCTTTCTACTTAACAGGTTGATTTATTTTAACTTTTTGCTCCAAAATTGTTTCCTACACATAGGCATTTTTAAATTACCTTTTCAGATCGCGTGATAAATTAATTAAAAGTAATGGAACAACCACTATCTTTTTAAGGGAAAAACCTTTTATTTTTCTTATTTACTATTTAACTTGGCGTGATGTAGGAACTTTACCCAGCAAATAATTCTAAGAAGTGTATTAGGAAATTACGTAAAGCAGGAAATAAGATTGTTACTTTGTTCATAAAAATCCAAAATTTAAATGTCACTAAAGCCATCCATGTCTGTCTGTTTGTCTGACTGTTACCTCTTCACGCTTAAACCGCTGTATCGATTATTGGCATATAGTTTGAGTCCCGTGGAAGGACATAGGCTTTTTTCTATAATCGAGGAGTTGCCGTTGAAATCCTACACTGATAACCAAATTTGCGGATGGAACGTTGTAGAACCTATTGGCTTAAGCTTTAAACCTATTAAAAAAAAAAATTAAAAAGCGAAGTAGCAAAAATACATTCATTCTGTAATTTAATGGTGGTGGTGATTGGTATCAGGCAAATCACTAAACAGTATGAAACAAACACGCTATCTGCCTCTGCCTGTTTCTTCACAAACTCCTCCTAAACGGCTGGACAGATTTTGATATTTTTTTCCTGTACGGTAACGATGCTCTTAACAGTTATCAATGCCTATAAGAAACAGGATATAGACAAGTGCTTGCCAATGGGTTTCGTTACGATGACTTTAATTCAAAGAGCTCATTTCACGGTGATTTAACACCTTTTAGCGGTCCAAGTAAATTGATATTATTCGTCACAGCCCTTTCTGCAACAAAGACAGTAACAGTTGCTCGACAGTTTATAACAAATCAGGGAGCTTAGCATGAGCTAACTTTTGTATTCCAATAGTCAACGAGTAGTGTCGTGACGTAAGCATCGTTTTTTGCATGAAAAAGTTAGTTCTTCTTACGCCAACAGCGCTGTTTCTGTACGAATTTCTAATACGGATGTCTCGTAGTTGACAAGAGACATGTTACATAAAGTCACCTAAGTTCAACAGAAGCACTGTCGATGGGTTCCCCCCTGTCACGCAGGACTAAAGCGCTCGGTAAAAATATACACCTACATCATATTGTCATGTGTATCGACATGGACATGATAATGTTATGAATGAATAAATAATATGAGTATATTTGGTACAGAATTAAGGCAATGAATATAAAACCCAATATTTGCATCGTTAAATAAAGTATCTGCAGTGACTTAAACATAAGTGATTTACCTACTATACATTATACTAAGTTGCAGGATTTATTTAATCAAAAAATACAAGAAATGAACAAATAAATCTAATTTTCATACACACACATATGATAACGAGATGTGTGCTTAATTTAATTATGCAATAATATGAGTATATTTGGTACAGAATTAAAGCAATGAATATAAAACCCAATCTTTACTTTGTTAAATAAATTATCTGCAAAAACGTGACTTAAACATTAGTCATTTACCTACTATACATAATACTACTAAGTTGCAGGATTTATTCAATCAAAAAATACAAGAAATGAACAAATAAATCTAATTTTCATACACAGACATACATATGATAATGAGACGTGTGCTTAATTTTGCAGAAGTATATATTTGTCATATGTATCGTAATATGTGCTTTGTTTTACAAAGGATAAAATTATCATGTGTTTTGTCGTACACTCGATAACGAGACGTGTGCTTAATTTTGCAAAGGAATATAATTGTCATTTGTATCGTCATAAACATGACCATTATATACCCTAACGAAGTCGATAAATGAATACAAAAAACCTAATCTTTCAAACTTCATTGCAGAACTTTTTACAGAAACGTGACTTTGATAAAAAAAAAAATCCATCTCTTAACCTCGTGAACCTAGATAGACACTCACCCCGAGAACGTATGCTTTGTTTGTTACGTAATATATATGTAAAGACAGTTACTACATTACACTGCTACAAATTACAAACTGTTAAATCACATAGCTAACTCGAATTTGCTAGATTAGCTTACTATAGTAGGCTAATCTAGGCAACAGCAAGTCCCGTCGCTAGTACCAGTCCAGCGTCTCTGCAGAAACGCTAACAGAGCTTTGTATTTGCTACTCAAAGTAAATTGTATATATATCTATAGTTATAGTTACAAATAAAAGTTGCGCTATACGTCGTTTCTCTTCTCGTTTTCTCACCTATTTAACACTTATAAATATTAATTGACTAAATAAGTTACAGTGGCAGAGCAGAATTTGTTTTATTGATGGAGTAAATTAGCTGCTGCAGCAGACCAGACTGTTTCCTTAACAAGTAGAAATTGATTAACGTAGCAGGTTACAATTTATTGTCTTAACGCAGTTACGTTGTTAAAATTTGCAGACTAATGTTTGTTAAAATTTAACAACATTGACTGTAAGTGTAGGCAATTGATTGTTTAATGAATTAATAAATTTGTGTGTGCTACTAATTACTACTTGAACCTGCTGTCCGTATATTGGCAGAGTTAGTATGTTGTGAACAACTGAAAGATGGTTAAATATTATTTGAGTGTAAGACCTTTATTACTCCCACAGGTAAACTTGGTAAATTATATTTTCTCAAAGGGAAACGCGCGTTTATAGAACCCTCAGGCGGTAATGACGCACCTTTTCTGTCAAGTATTTATAAAAGCTGTACTGTTGTACAAAACATGAATTACGCGCACACTACAAGCGAGCAATTACATGTTTTTGCTGTGACCACCATAGCTGTGACCCCACTCTACAGTACCCACTAGTAACAAATCGATAATAAACTTTCATCAATGTTAGTTAGATACAGACATGTATTAATGTTCATGGCGAGCAATTAGAACTTGTTAATTCAACAGTCTTTCTTGGCATAACGCTGGACTCCAAACTTCAATGGGGTCCTCATATTCATAACCTAGCCAAAAAACTTAGCTCTGCTGTGTATGCGATCAAGAAAATAAGACAATTGACCGATGTCGACACTGCATAAATAGTATATTTTAGCTATTTCCATAGTTTAATGACATATGGTATCCTATTTTGGGGTAGCGCTGCTGATGTAAATACAATACAAAAAAAGGGCAATTCGTGCTATTTATAAATTAGGATCTAGGATATCTCTGAGGGATAGGTTTAGGGAAGTAAATATTTTAACTTTAGCGTCGCAGTACATATATGAAAATCTTTTCAAAAAATAATATTTCATAACTTTGACGATTCAAAAGTGATTGTAAAATCCTTATTTAAATAAAACATTTTGACTTTGACTTGACATCGATACTGTACACAAGACCTTCCTACCAAGATATGGCACTACTCTCTAACTTGGTAGTATAAGTTTAACATATTTTGCGAAGAATTCTTGGTCACGAACGTACGAAAAGAGCTATTTCCTACAACAATGGACATGCAGGAATGTTTACGGTGTTTTTATTACGCACTGCGCCATTAGTAAACACGTAAACATTGTATCGACTTTATGTGGTCGTAATGGAAATGGGACATTGTTTTTCTACCTATATAATACACACACAGCAAGACGTTAGTACGTACCCTACATGGTACATGGCAAAAGCGCAAAAGACTACTCGCGGGTTTTATTTTATTAATTTTTAAAGCTTGCAAGTACTTAACTTTCTTTGTCGTCTGCCTTTCTGCGTCAAATCTTTAAAGTCAATAATCTTCGAAATCGGTCCAGCGGCTTAGGCTACAGCACTGCTGAGCAAAATGGAACGGACATAAATATATGCGAAAAAAATGACCCCCGTTCTGGGCCAGTCGGGTAAAAACCAAAGGAATAAAAAAATTTGTTCGGTAGCAAGTACCATTGGTTTTTATAAATAGAGGGGCAAAAACATACATATATACATTCACACACAGAGACAGACATCAATGACGAAATAAAATCTAAAATGGTGGCAAACTATTCTCCAAGTCTCAAAACGTAAGGAAAACGCCAATTTAGCGATCTCGAAGTTTTGGTCCTATAATAATAACTTCTCTCAAGCGATGTTAAAAATAAAGAACATAATATTCGATAAGCAAATTATCGTTAGTTAACTTTAATATATATTGTGTTAAGCCAGCTAAATAAGTTTTAACATCGACTAAGGAACCGTTAAAGGGGCAACGCCCTAAGGTCAGGGGTAGGCGCGCCATTAATTACTCACCCCACGCCCGCCAAGATTGCGTTTCCATTCACACGCGATAACTGACTAGTAAAAAATATAGTTTTAATTAACGAAAAAAAAATATCAGCGAGTATTTTCTTTTGTCTTGGCCATTGTTTACCTAAACTTCACGTGAAAGTATTATCCTCATACTCCTAAATATCTTCCATTGTTTTTATTGTTTTTGATTCCAAAAAATAGTATGTAGTGGGTATTTTGGACTTAGGTGAGGCAGAACCGTTCCGACTTGTGGTCTCACCAACGACTTTTAAAGAAGTCGTTGACTGGGTCTTAACTTGTAGACACACCAGTGCATTCGTATCGTAACTTCCTTTTTTACCTATTTAATACACTTCTTAAGCATAAGCAAACCCCTCTACTGGCGTTACTAGGTCCTGTATCAAATTCTGGGGTAGAATGTTAAGGTGATGGCATACCCAAACGAAATAAGTTTGCAAGAATTTGATTAATTTTGTTACAGACCTGAGTATAATTTAAGACGTAAAAAAAATATGTTATAGTTCAAAGCTTAATTAAGTGAATGTTAATATTATATATATTTGGCTATTAAAACTTTTAACAAAAACTGACCCTATTTTTGTGCTTTAATTGAAATTGTTTGGAAAACTAAAAGTGATATTCTTTTCATTCTTATTTCACAAAATATATATTAATATGATCTAGGGAATTAAAAAATCGGCCAAGTACGAGTCGGACTCGCGCACGAAGGGTTCCGTACCATTATCTATAAAAACGGCAAAAAAAATCACGTTTGTTGTATGGGAGCCCCCTTAAGTATTTATTTTATTCTGGTTTTTTAGTATTTGTTGTTTAGAGCGGCAACAGATACATGATCTGTGAAAATTTCAACCGTCTAACTATCACGGTTCATGAGATACAGCCTAGTGACAGACAGACAGACGGACGGAGGGACGGTCGGACAGCGGAATCTTAGTAATAAGGTCCTGTTTTTTATCCTTTGGGTACGGAACCCTAAAAAGGGGATGAATTTCATAGTTATAAATAAATATTTGAATTGTATACCAACAAAAAACCGAAAATCGTGATTTTCAACGTGCGGTCACGTGCTAGCGCCTATCGCACGTGGAACTATGTCTCTTTGTATACTTCAATAGTGTAATATGTCTTTGTACACTGGTCGAAACGGCAAGCTTTGCTAGGGTATGCCATAGCCTTGAAAAACCTATTTTATGTCAACAATCTACTCAAAGTATCCAAATTACAAGTGTTATATGTTCTGTTTACAACCTAGAGACACGGAACATACTTGAACACGCACACGGACAGCAGAGAGACTTGTACCACTAAAGAAAACAAATTTATACTTATGCTGGCTTTTTTTCCCGTTACAGACGTAGTTACAATATATTAATACGCCAATATATATTCATACAAAACCGAAATATATCTAATAGCTGCGTGTGTAAACATTCAAAGAAAATATCTAAGTAGCTATTAATTAATATATATTATAGCTACGTGTGTTGTGTAATGAGCTTTATATACAACTAGCTTTTGCCCGTAGTTCCACCGGCCCTAAATTCGATTATCGGTGTAATAATTCAACGGCAACTTCTCAATTATAGATACAAATCCAGCTCACACTTGACGTTTTCAAGTAGCCTTTGTTCTTTCCCGGGACTAAAACCATCTCCATGTCAAATTAAAAGACAGACATACAAAGTTACTTTCGCATTTCGCAAAAGTTATCCAAACATATACCTACTAACATAAAAAAAATACTAACATACAAGTACAAACGTACTAACTACTGTCAAATTAAACAAAAATCAAGACTACGACATTAAGCAGTGATAGTAGATTATATGAACAAAACTAGTAAGCACTTAACTTTTGTGTTTGCGCCCTATATAGAATAGCCTAGCCTAGGCATAACTAAGTCTAAGAAAATTAAATGTTCTAGAATTATGGGCATAAATACATTAAAACCTTGTAACTTGTAACGCCCGAGACGCAAAAAGATTATATCTTCGTAACTAGTTTAGCTTAGATACTGAGATACGTAAGTATAGTTGCAAATATATATTTTATTAGAACAAAATACTGTCCCATCATTAAAATTACATTATTACTATTGCTTCACATGAAGGAAGTCTGATGTAGCTGAAATATACTAGTATACACGTATATAAAAAAGTAAAGAAAGCCATAGTTTTAGGTATGATGGGAACCCAAAATACGCTCAAGGTGCCTGCATACACTTGAACTGCTGTACCTACGGTTTATTTACCAATGGCCGACAGCTTTGAGAACGACTTCATTGTCATACCTTTTGCCATAGTACTGACCTCTGGTGACCAGTATAATGGTAACACTCATTACTTGATATATTAAAAACAGATCTTGCTATTTTCCCAATTTCATAAAAAGGTGAATAATTGTGAATTGTGAAGAATTGTGTAAAATATGAAAGTTATTAAGGGCTTTTGTTAAAGTAACAAATAATAAATCATTTGTAGTTAAAATACCAATTCTAAAATAAGAACAAAGCTCTAAATCTGGATTTTTTTGTGATATAATATCGATGAAAGGGAAAAGAGTGAGTAATTACCTACACGTCCGTTCGACAAAAAACAAAATTTTAGCTTCAAAACTGTTGATAGTATCACAGTACAGCAACTAGAGGCAGTACCCGGCCTCTTAATCCCATCACCGCCGACATCAATCATAAGCAAACAATGGCCAAAATTCTGCGAACGGCTGGCGGCAGCCCTGATTTATTACCTTACCACCTATAACGCAGGGCAACCACTCGATGTTATCGATTACTGATATATTGCCAGCAGATAGATACTGTAAAATGTACTAGAGATAATTTAATTTTCCGTAACAAAACCGAACTTTTTTGGAAATCGCTCCAAGGCTGTTTTTGTTTTGTGAAAGTGTTGAAAGTTTGTGATTAAATGTGTTTTTATGTTTGTTACTTCTTCACGCTCAAACGGCTGGACCAATTTTGATATAATTTGGTATGTAGGTAGCTGACACTCTGGATTAACACATAGGCTACTTTTTATCCCGAAAGATTTGAAAAGTGAATAACTATTAACGATCTTAAACGAACTTATAGCTGCAGCTATAGCAAACTTCATTAGTATAATTAAGGAGTTCCACACTGATATCCAAATTTTGGGCGGACGGAGCCGCTGGCAAAATCTAGTTTCAAATAAATCTAACTTTAAAATAATGAATGCCAAAACTAAACGAGTTCTTTTTTGAGAAGCATTTACAAAAAAAGGACGTTTCAAAAGTTAATACAATTATTATGAAATAGAGGAAATTAAAACATGACGAGTCGTAAGTAAGTCATCAACAGCACAATATTATTCCAAAGATCCCGTAGGTGTCCGAAGTTAGCTCGCAACCCTAAAATGTCAGCGATGATTTGCAAATTCGCCGTCCTTTTAACGATAACTCTAAATCACAGCTTTTAATTTACGGGGGGAGATTACAAACACGTTTTAAATAAATAAGCGTTAATTAAAGTTTAACGATGCAGAAATAATCATCAGCAACACCATTACATTATAGAGCAATAACCTACGATATATTGAATACGCATTCTAATAACTGTCAGTTAAATAAGCTGCCTAGTTAGCTTTTCTAACAAATAGGTAATTTATGCTGCCTTGCAATGGTGTGAAACAAAGATCTAAGTTATCAATAAGGCATTAGAAATGTATAGACTTAATAATCCTACTAATATTATAAATGTGAAAGTTTGTTTGGATGGATGATTGTTACTCTTTCACGCTTCAATCACTGGACGGATCAGGATGAAACTTGGCATACATATAGGTTAGGTCCTGGAATAGCATATAGACTACTTTTTATCCCGAAATTCCCGCAGGAATAACTATATCCGAGCTTAAACGTACTATAGCTATAGCTGCAGCTTGTTATTGCAAACTTCATTAGTGTAATTAAGGAGTAAATCACAGTCGCCGATAACCGAATTTAGGGCGGGCTAATTAAGGAGTAAATCACAGTATTAATACTAAGATTAAATAAAGGAGTCCCACGCCGATAACCGTATTTAGGGTGGGCTAATTAAGGAGTAAATCACAGTATTAATACTGAGATTAAATAAAGGAGTCCCACGCCGATAACCGAATTTAGGGCGGGCTATTTAAGGAGTAAATATCAGTAATAATACTGTGACTAAATAAAGTATTCCTACGCCGATAACCGAATTTAGGGCGGGCTAATTAAGGAGTAAATTACAGTATTAACACTGAGATTAAATAAAGAAGTCCCACACCGATACCCGAATTTAGGGCGGGCGGAGCCGCTGGCAAAGTCTAGTCTACAATAATCCTGACTCGAGGTTATCTTTTGACTGCTTCTTTGCTATAAAAATATTTGCTTTAACTGAGTAATCTAGGTATATACCTATCCCTGTTTCCTTGACTTGTCCAGAGCATTTGATCTGGTTTCTTACGATATCCTCTGGAAGAAACTTGAGGATATAAACTTGCCTTGTGAGTTCGTTGATATCTTCAAGTATTGATATGGAAATCAGATAAACAGCGTTAAATGGGAGAGCACAATGTCAGAACCATATAGGAGTGCGGGGTGAGACAAGGGGGGCTTACCTCTCCGTCTTTTTTTTAATTTGTATATTGACGAACTGGTTGTTACACTTAGCAGTCACCATGTCGGCTTTCATGTAGATGGAGTCTGTGTTAACAATCTCAGTTACGCTGATGACATAGTGTTGCTGAGTGCATTGGTCTGTGGCATGAGAAAATTATTACAAACCTGCGAGGAGTATGCCCGAGGTCATGGTCTTATATACAATGAGACCAAAAGTCAGTACATAGTTTTTGCGTTTACGCGGTGCTCCACGGCCGTAAAAAAATTATTATTTAAAACATACTGTACCGCGCTATACACTTCCAGCCTATGGATAAATTACAGCCAAAAGTCGTACAACGCCCTCCGTGGCCAGTACAACAACGCGTGCTGTAGCGTCGGGGATGTTCGCGGAGGCTCTCACTGACTGTTTCCGAGCGATTGTACGCAAACTGGCTGCATCCTTGGTCGCAGGGTGCGAGCAAGCTCTAACATCGTCCTGACAATGATAGCTGGCAGGATAGACTGCTCTTACATACATAACTGTTGTGACAAACATGTCAAATACAGTGCTGATTAGGACGGTCTATATTTTATTTTAGTTCAATTCAATTATTATTACAATTGTATCCTAATTTAATTTTATTATAATGAATTATCCTGTAATGACAATATTATTTTATTCATCTACTGCATTTATATCTAATGTTATTAATATGAGTCCTGTTACTTGAAATAAAGAAATTTAGATTTTTTTACCAGTGTCCCAGCTATATGACACCATATATTATGTATCAATTTTATTATGTAGATATATCAAAAATGCTTAAGAGGAAATACGTAAACCAAGCTAATACTGAAATAGGTATTTATAAAACATTTGCTGTGCGATAGAGACAACTGCGCCTAAAAAAAATTATACCTAGTGCACATTTATCAAAATAGGAGTTTTGTATTCTTTATTTTTCTCCTCCAAATCTTAACAGAATATAATAGAAATTACTTTGCCTGGAAGGTAATGACATATACTGTGTCTGTATATGTTTTCCTTTTTTGAAAATTAGTTGACATATTCCTACAGCGCACGCCTAAATATGTCGGACCGATTAATTGTGCAATCCACAACCTATCATTCCCCCGACCGACCTCGGCATGGTCGAAAAACTATACTTTACTACTTTAGGCGGCCTCGGCACGTACTAACGGCCCCAGACGACGATCCCGCTATCCGGATAGCGAGATTAGTCTCAACGTCCTCCCCTAATAGGGCCTCCCACCAACACGACGCCAACGTCCCCGGGTTCGTCGGCGAACGCACGGACCTACCTCATATACGAGGTATCAAAGAGTGCCGGGGCGCTTCTCGCCTCCAATCAATCGCAATCGCAACCACAACCGCGTAACTAGGAACTCCCCTCCTGGCGCTGAATCACCTTCGGGTTCAAGGCTCACACTGGTCGAATGATGAAGGGGAGCCCTTGAGCGTTGGGCGCTGTATGTTCAAATTCAAATTCAATATAATTTATTCAGTTTAGGCTACAATAATTGAGCACTTATGAATGTCACTACGCCATCGGTTCGTAAGTCTACAGGGCGGGAGACTTGTACTGAGAAGAACCAGCAAGAAACTCAGCAAGGGCATTCCTTTTCCCCCTTTCTCTTACGGCGTCCAATTAAAATATTGGAAAATGCCCTCCCTATCATAAAAGGACACTTTCCATTACAAACATAAAAAAACATGAAATATAAAGCACAAGCACAACATAAAAAAGTATCTAATATAAACAAAAGACAGTTTATGTATTCATCACTAAGAAATAATCAATGTCTTACAGTATTAATAAACACAACAAAAAAGTAAGACTAACTACTAAGAATACAAAGAAGTTCGCAAGAGCAGACCATCCTCCACAGGCGGCACCCGTTCACGAGTATGACACATGAATCAGCCATCGCTTTGCTCAACCATGTTTTAGGGAACGTAACGACCCGACACACACGCCACCACCGCAGGGACACTTTGAGAGAGCATGACACACTCAAGCAACTCCAATAAAACTTCGATTGTACTACTACTACTCCTTCAGAGTCTCGCCCCATAAGTCCGGTGAAGCAGTAATGGCTGCATCAGCCAACCGCATCGTCAGATCAGAAAAAAACAATAAAACTAAATATTGCTGTGCGATAGAGACAACTGCGCCTAAAAAAAATTATACCTAGTGCACATTTATCAAAATAGGAGTTTTGTATTCTTTATTTTTCTCCTCCAAATCTTAACAGAATATAATAGAAATTACTTTGCCTGGAAGGTAATGACATATTCTGTGTCTGTATATGTTTTCCTTTTTTGAAAATTAGTTGACATATTCCTACAGCGCACGCCTAAATATGTCGGATCGATTAATTGTGTAATCCACAACCTATCATTCCCCCGACCGACCTCGGCATGGTCAAAAAACTATACTTTACTACTTTAGGCGGCCTCGGCACGTACTAACGGCCCCAGACGACGATCCCGCTATCCGGATAGCGAGATTAGTCTCAACGTCAACACGACGCCAACGTCCCCGGGTTCGTCGGCGAACGCACGGACCTACCTCATATACGAGGTATCAAAGAGTGCCGGGGCGCTTCTCGCCTCCAATCAATCGCAATCGCAACCACAACCGCGTAACGGGGAACTCCCCTCCTGGCGCTGAATCACCTTCGGGTTCAAGGCTCACACTGGTCGAATGATGAAGGGGAGCCCTTGAGCGTTGGGCGCTGTATGTTCAAATTCAAATTCAATATAATTTATTCAGTTTAGGCTACAATAATTGAGCACTTATGAATGTCACTACGCCATCGGTTCGTAAGTCTACAGGGCGGGAGACTTGTACTGAGAAGAACCAGCAAGAAACTCAGCAAGGGCATTCCTTTTCCCCCTTTCTCTTACAGCGTCAAATTAAAATATTGAAAAATGCCCTCCCTATCATAAAAGGACACTTTCCATTACAAACATAAAAAAACATGAAATATAAAGAACAAGCACAACATAAAAAAGTATCTAATATAAACAAAAGACAGTTTATGTATTCATCACTAAGAAATAATCAATGTCTTACAGTATTAATAAACACAACAAAAAAGTAAGACTAACTACTAAGAATACAAAGAAGTTCGCAAGAGCAGACCAGCCTCCACAGGCGGCACCCGTTCACGAGTATGACACATGAATCAGCCATCGCTCTGCTCAACCATGTTTTAGGGAACGTAACGACCCGACACACACGCCACCACCGCAGAGACACTTTGAGAGAGCATGACACACTCAAGCAACTCCAATAAAACTTCGATTGTACTACTACTACTCCTTCAGAGTCTCGCCCCATAAGTCCGGTGAAGCAGTAATGGCTGCATCAGCCAACCGCATCGTCAGATCAGAAAAAAACAATAAAACTAAATATGTGTTTAGACGTGCGCTATAGGAATATATAAAAGAAATGGTGTGAACTTTCAATGACACTTACGACCAAACACCCAAGGTCAGAAATGTTTGTTGCACTGTAGGTACGAAATGATTGTCAATATCTATCATAAATTAAAATTAAAACTGTAATGCAAAAATCCAGAGATGAAAGAGTTCCCCTCTCCGTCTGTGTAAGGAAAAACAGCCAGATTATAAGACACAAAAGTTTTCGTCACGGAAATCACAAGTATCTGAACTATAAGCGTTGGCGATGTGTGTGATATAATTAGAACCAGACAGTTGAGTTGGCTCTTAGCGACAGCTAAAAATGACTGCAATGTGTACTCACGTGTTATCAGAAGTTATCGGCTACTCAACCCGAAGGATCTGAAACAAGACAAAACGTCACTGAACTACTTTCATATCTTAGCACTGCACGAGATACGAGTAATCATTTTGTAAGCGCTTATCTGCCGAAGGGACATCGCGCACAGATAACTTCTGTGATTGTTTCTCAGCTTACGTGTAACCTAAATTTTGTTTTATACTATAGTATCGTACTCAACACAAGTCGTAATTTTGATATTACAACTTTTCAGGAAAAATCATTAATCTAAATCCAATAATAAATATTAGGTCAATAGGCCCTACAGATTCACGGGTGCGCTCATAATAAAAAAAAAACACATAACTAATGTTTTAGTCAAAATTTCTAGATACTTAACTAACAAAAACTGTGCGTGTATATGTTTTCATATGTAAACAGGACTCGGAATCTGTTTGCAATTCGGGTAAACAAAAATGACCTTGACCCGAACATGTACATAATAATGTTTCTCATCGTAAATTTGGAATTTTGTAGAGTTTAGGTTTAATCAGTGTCGTGATTTGAAAACCAGTTAAAGAATGTGACAATAAAGGTAATCATGTAAGTATTTTAATGATTTATGATTAAATTACCAGAAAAAGTGAACATTAAGTAAAGTTAGGTTCTGTTTACAAGATTTGCAAAAAGATTCTGAATCAGGTTTAGATACAAATGAGGTTCAAAGCTTTAACTATTTGTAGGGTACATTATACCAGGTGGACATAGGCTATATATTATGTATATTTAACGAAGAGGAGGGCGAAACAATACCCGCCGGGGTATACTCCATAAGTATAATATGTCTATGACATGGTTAGAGCTGCAAGAACCCGAAGAGCGGCTCAGGATCTGCTATTGTGGAGACTAGTATATGCTCGCTGATATTTTCTAGTAAATGAGAACCGGTACAAAAGTATAGTTAACAATGTTAACAAGTAGAGTAATAATAGTAGAAAAAAACTTATGGCCGTCGCTGGCTTATCAATAACTTTTGTTAGTTTAGTACGGGACCTTAATTATACAAGCCTGTGTGAGAGTACACTTTAGTCCGGTTCTTCCTCTAATCGTAGAAAAAAGTATCGATTTAAATAAAATTATCGATTACTTTCATATCTGTGTTTGTTTAAGTTAACTTTCTTTAAGCGCATCGAGCTCTTTTTAACCGGGGTAAATGCTTCAAACTTATGACCCGACACCAAAGGTTACAAGAAGTGAATCTTCATAGGCGCGTGAAGCAGTTTATGGCTAGGGAAGCAGTTTATGGCTAGGGAAGCAGTTTATGGCTAGGGAAGCAGTTTATGGCTAGGGCAAAAGCTTCGAACTGTCAACCTGTCACCAAAAGTAGCAAATATAAACATTAAACATTTTAGTAAAGGCTTTTATTAGGTATTTTGGGTAAGGTATTATTATGTACTTACTAATTATGAGCCGATAGATATTGGGAGCTCATGTTTTGTTTAATAAATATTAATGAACAAATATTTTTACATATTTGTTAGACCATATGTTTTTCTATAGTTGTCTCGACTGTTTTTGAATTTAACAAAATTAAACTAAAAACTTTTTACGAAATGTCTAGTCTATACGAAACATTGCGTTACAAAAGTCAGTTCCAGTCTTTTTCGTGTTAATAATAAGTGATAATATAATGGTTGTGATGGCGCCGGGGTGGTGGTACTAGTAAGGCAGGCGAATGGTCTATAAACAACAATTTGGTCGCGCACGCCGCGCCGCCCGCCCCTCGGCTAGCTGCAATGCAGAATGCAGCTTGCGGATGGAATTTTTAACCAACTGCATTCGGATATAAATTTATAAAAGGCGGTTTTTCCCACTACTCACTGCGGTGCTTAAATTCGTTAAAATTGCTATGTAGGTACAAAGTTATGCTTGCAATTAATTAGTAGGTACCTAGTGGGTATTTTAAATGAGTGTTGAAATACCTTTGCTTTGATAAAACGTGCCTGATCTCTACATATGAGTGAAAATAGGCTTATTTATTTTAATGATCACACAATTGCCGCTGAAAAAGTCCCGTTTCTTTTTCAGGACCTAAAAAATATATCGGTGTCCCAAATGATATTCAAATACGGAATTTGTCGATTCTTTAAGGAAACCATGAAAGTGGGGGCCTTTTTACTCTCTGCTTTCTAGCTAATAAAATATAAAAAGATCAGCTCAAAGAAGCATAACTGGTATGTATTCAACATACCAACTTTTGTATTTATTACACTTTAAAGTATGCAAGTAAATACTTTACAATTTTTTTTATATATAAAACGAATTGATGACTTTATTTACTGTTATATTAAATCAATTAAATAAAAAATTAGTGTCGGACAACCGTCCGGAATCGTGACAACTTGTGCCTTTCACTTTTTATGTCTGTCTCTCTCGCTCTTAGGCGGGCTAACCATGCCGCGTGCCTCTCACTCGCTCTCATTGTGAGCGCATAACGTGAGCGGAGCGTAACGCAGTTTCTTGAAGTGTCACCCGGCAAACCAATTTATAAGACGTTGTCACGTCAAAAACCGTAGGTAGTGCAATTAACAAGGTAACTACTTCGACAAAAATAAATATAATTTTGTTTTGTAAACCAACCATAGTAACCAAGTTGAGTGAACTTTAAATTCTAAGAAAATCTATAAACACAACAAAATTGGCAAGCTTGCGTGTCTTAAATCGACGTCTGAAAATAATGCTGGCTGACAATTACTGGAACTGGCAAATGTAACCTAAAACTAAAAAAAAAACGCAAGAGCCCGTCGCAATCGCAGACGATTTTGCAACAAGACAGGCTTTTTTAAAGGATTTTCAGTATTTTTTTACATATCCCCTAAATATTTGGCTATTATTATATGTGCTTTCTTTATATAATTCATACAGTTAACGCCTTCTTTTATAAATACCTGAAGTAGCACATTCACTCAAACTAAAGCGACTGGAAATAAGTTTATTTTTTGGAGTAAATATTTTATTTTATTAATAGTATAATATAAGTTAAAGAGTAGTTACTAATGTGACTTTTGGCAATAGTACCTTTAGGTAATATTATATTATGTATTACGTAAAAAACTACTTTCAATGGCGGTGTGACCCCTGGAAGATATTGGAAAAAATACCAAATTTTGAAACAAATCAAAACCTAACCTAGCGAAGTTAAAGTAAATACACAAAAGACGATAATTTACAGCCCACAATTTTATTACTCGTCATCTTCATTCATGAGCCTAGTTAACCACCTAAATAAGAATAAATAAATTTAAGAGAATACACTTGCCTTGCAGCGGGCTTCATACAAACGAATTTCTCACTTATTTTTGACACTTGCTGATCAAACACCACGAAATTTGAAGAAGACATGTTCTAGTAATAAATATCTAGGTCTGCAGTGCCAGTCTGCCAGTTTTCTATCAAATTTTATAGTTCAAAAGTTACACAAGATTCTAGTTTTTCATACCAATTATTTTAAAAAAGATTTCTAATTAATAAAACGTTTTACAAGATTTTGGAAAAACCACAGACATAGGTATTCGGCTTGGGATTATGACTAAGAAATTTCACAGTGATTGATGCGAGGCGCTGCGCCGCGAAGTGTATCCTCTTGAGCATTGTAAATACCTTTTGTGTACAAAGAGCTAAAAGACAAATAGAGGTGACATTGTCGGAAGCCGCATTCTCTCGCCCGCCGGCGCCGCTCCACTCCCTCTTTACAGAAAGAGGTTCTCGCTGTAAATATTCTTATCAATGACCTTGAAGGTAGAAGTCAATAATACAATCTTTTTTCTGCCACCAACGCGGCAACGTGGCAAAAATCTAAGAATCTTCAAATAGCAGACAAGGCCATACGACCACGAGCGGCATGTCTTAAGACACATCCTCCTGCCATCAGTTAGGTTGTGGAATGAGCTCCCTGCCAAAAACGAAGATGTTAGGTTTTTCATGGGTCAGCAATGCGCGAGTGATACCCCAGGTGTTTCATGCGGCCATAGGCTACGGTGAACGCTTACCATCGGGCGGACAGTAAGCTTGTTTGCCGCCTTAGAGGTAAAAAAGTCTATCTATACATTCGGTCGGTTTGTGCCTATAGTACAAAAAAAAGCTATGTGTGCAGTGTGGCCCATTTTCAGTTTCATTTAATGTTTTTTTTTGTTAGGGTTCCAAAATGGAATGGGTAAAAAACGAAATCCGTATTATGTACGACATTTCCGGTCGTCCGTTCATATTTCACACATCAGCCTTATAATTCCGGCGTCTTTGCATTGCTTTTAATGAAATATATTGGCTTCTAAAGTTGGAAAAATTTTTAGACCGCGTATTTAAAAAAACATTAAAAAATACTCAACAACAGAGCTTTCTAGAATACTTTCAACAAAAATTGTTGTGAACAATATCGGTTCATATGGTTTGCAGATATCCGCAATTATTATTATTCTACGGAACCCTAACTTAATGCGTGTACAACATGCACTTAATAATTATTATCCAATAGAGCTACTTCTACTATCAAAGTAACTCAAAAATTAATTACTGTACAACTCCTAGTGACTTCTTAATTGTATAAATTCCTAGTATGTACACAAATCTTAATAGGATTAAGAAATATATTATTAATATAAATACATAGAAATAATAATATTTCTTCGTTTATTCGAAGAAAATATTTATTTTACATTAAAAATTACTTACATTTTAATACAACATAATAAATTAACAAGGTATTTAGAAATAAAACGGGATTAAACGCTTTTCCCGACGTTTCGGCTGGGTTACACCAGCCTTATTCAGAGGTAGACGGGTAGAACGGTATCCCGTTTTATTTTTAAGTTAGTAATGGAACGCGAAAATTTAAAAACTTAACAGTCGTTAAAATAAGACTAAAGTTAAACACTTAAAGAATTATAAAAGCCATTTAGAATCATTATGAGATCTAAATAATCACGAGAATTTCTTAAATAAACAAAATGAAAATTTTGAAGAGACTCTCGACGAAAACAATTTAATTTCGTGAAATTTAAAATTAAATTTGTTAAGGTTCAGGCTATACTTTCGAGAATTGACACTATATTCAAGGTTCCACAGCCAAATGGTAAAAATGGCAACCTTATATATGTAGTTTCTTTATGTGCGTTTGTCCGCATACATACATATACTTATACATACATACATACATAACATCACGCCTGTTTCCCTATATACTTATATAGGCCATATATATGTGCCATTATGCCATTGTGCCGTATACATATATATGCCATTTCACATCGATTGTTATGAAATTTTACAGGCAGTTTCTATTCATACTAAAACTAGCTGGGCCGTTGTTCTGCCCTTAACGTTGATGCGCTGTAGCGAGTTTAATGCTTCTCTTCCCTCCATACGCGAATGGGATGAAATTTATTTTTTACGCTCACCATTATTTGGGGTTCGCTACCCTACTTCGTTAATGGGATAAAAAGGGGGCACAATAAATTAATAAAGTCAACATCCTATATGTATTAACATTTTTTGAGAATAAAATTATCCAATGACGACCCCCGTATAATGGTGAGCGTAAAAAAAATTATATTCATAACATTTTTTTGGCACGAGGCGCGTTTATAAACCAAACTCGGGTTTACTCAGCATTGACAGCTAAAGTATTTCACTACAATACAATAAGAAAAAGCACGGTACTCTACTACGGTAGAGCGGATTTTTTGACGCAGCCCTGTAGTCTAACAGTTTAACGGATTTCAACATTATGATAATTTGGCCTAATTAAGTTGGTGTCGTGCAACTGAAGTGTGTTTTAATCTGTTTGAGAGATAGACACCAACTTCAAATTGTAATTTTAATCAGATTTTTTTAAATAATTATTTTTATCTATTTATTGCATCTTTTTGAAGTCGGCTGTTGTTTTGGTTAAACAAAGTTTTTATTTGTGTACATACAATAAAGCACCGGTTAAATTAAATATATTGTTATTGAGTACCTACCTAATTTGTTCTTAAAATAATAAGTGAGTGCACAGGTTATGATAGAAAACACGGACTTTGAAAGTAGTTTAGGCAGTGTGTGTGTGGGTGTAGAAACTTAAATTAAATATTGTTTTGGTGACAAAAAACAAACTAGGTATTAGTAGGTACCAAGTTTTAGTGAACGGCCGTTGTATTCCGGACGTTGATCCGATCAGAGTAACTAAAAGGACACGCAAGGGAAAAATCGAGTTATGTACCTAAAAAATAATTTAAAACAATAGCACCTAACTATATAACTGGCTAATTTCGTTAAAATATACAAATAATAATAAAATGTATGAAACGATATAAGGGTTTGAGATGGCATGTGGCATGCCACTATTAAACTTTACAATTTACACGACAACACGCAGCATGTTTTGGTGAGTCGTTTTTTTTTTCCTACCCTGACTAAAACCTCTGTGCACGCCACTGAACGCATAGCCAAAACCGGTCTAGAAACTTGAAATTTAGCATGTCTTACTTACTTGACGTAGGGCTCCACACAAAAAGGAATTTGCAAAATTCATCACCTATAAGGATAAAATGGGGGTTGGAAGTCTGAATGAACACCCGTCAATTTTAAAGCTGAATGCATAAAAATTTGTATTTGGCCTTTAGGTAGAAGTTTAACTTTCTTTCAAAATTTCACATTGACGAAGTCGCGGGAAAGTGCTAGTATTGTAGGATACAAAATTTAAATATGGCGACCACGAAAAAAGAAAATCAAATCTATTTCAGTTATTTACTTGTTTCTTGTCTTGTCTTTTGAAACTTGATATTTTTAAAGCAGTCGAGGTTTTAATTTTTAATAATTTACCTAATTTTTTTTTCTTTACATAACCATAACTTATAAATTTATGTTATATACAAGTATAGATATTTCCCCCTAAAGTCTTCAATCAAGACGTGTCAAAACCAGCGTAGCGACATCGGATATCGGTCGTCATTGCTTCCAAAGTTATCGGGCGGTGATAAGAATAGGTGATGGGAGGTCAATGGTCACCATTCAATGTAACGTTTCCTGATATAAAAGAGACCAATGTACAGTGGAATTATACCAAAGACAAGTTTATACAAATTTATTTGAATGCCTAATATAATAAGTGCTACAACAATGAAAACAGAGAAACCTTTATTATTTATTTAAGGTTCCGTACTAAAATTATGAAATTTTTGCGGTAAGAATTCGATGTCTGTCACAGCTTTTTCAATCTTTTAGTAGGCAAACTTTTGACATTAATATTAATAGGAAACGATTTTTAATAAGTAATCCCCCCCCTCCGCCTCCGATATAGGTATAGTTTTTTATTAAAAGTCCTTTCATACATATGAACTATTAAGACTAACTAGTGTAAATTGTGTAAAATATATTCTTATGATAAAAATATGTCAAAGCATTAAGAATCAGATGAATATTTAGCGCTTTGTATAAATCGTTTTTGTTTGCTCAACTTTGCTCCGGTAGGATATTGCACTTTTTTAATAACAGTCTGCTAACAAGGTATTCGCAGAAGGATTCTATTGACTCGGCTCGACAACGGTTCGTTTCCGTTCTCGATATAATCCTCAATCTATTCTGCTCCATAATCATAGATCCTACTAAGATTATGGAGCAGAATAGTTTTGGACCACTGAGCCTCATAACATGTTTATACAAATATCCTTAATTTCTTCTTTCTCAATAAGTGATAAATTATGATCTCAAAATGTATAGTGTACTCGATACTTTACAGTCCCTTTTACGTTTTACTCCCTTATAAAACGTATAATATTGGCTTGACGGATCTCGATAAGCAATGATCTTTCTTGCTTACATTTGATTCTGGGATACTAAAGACTTAAAATTTCTTGAAACATCGGAATAACCTTCTAGAAGTAGCAGTCCGCTGCTATTTTGTCCTTATATAAACTCACACTAGCTTTTACAATATTAGGATTAATGATATTATTGTACAAAGACCTAGCTAGAATGCGAGCCTCATAAAAATAAAATATAAAAAAAATACACCGACTTCCCCTCTTAATAAACCTTACGCAGAAAAAATATTGAACTAACTGTTTTCTTCTCTTTTAAGTGGAATGCCGAATATTTGCACAAAAGATAGGAGACCATTCTTAATTGGCATCTGACTTCAAACACTAAGCTCAATATTTTACCTGTGAAGGGTTTTATTGTATTATGTAGGGTTTTCTAGTTTCAAAAAAGTGTTTTTTGTAATGGACATAATATATTAGTACCTAGTTAATCCACCTTGGTTAAAATTGTATCAGTTTCAGCAAAGATCGCGTAACATACACACAAAAAACTTACCTGAACAATGAAACATATATATATATAATCACATATTTTCCAATCTCCGCTTCCTTTGATGCAATGACTTTTAAATATATATGGAAGCACCTAGCTCTTGAGATAAATCAAATACTTACATTTTAAATCATTCAAATTGGTAATGTAGCTATCGAAAAATCAGTGAGCATAGAAAAAAAGATTCGGTCGTACTTAGAACCTCCTCCCATTTTCGTGTCGGTTTATTAAAATAAATTTAGTCTCCGATAAATAAAACAAGCAATACTCGTACTGTTTCAGAAAATTTCTAAGGGTAACTACTGGAAAAGAGTAAATAGAGTGTTGTGTTAGGTACCTACTAATATTAGTAGTACCTGGCTACTTATATATGAAGTACAAAAACAATACTACGTAAATAAATATAAATAAAACTCAGACTATCAACAAACTTCAACAAATCGTGTATCATGTTAACTATTAAAGCATTTCCAAAGAGTTACCACGCTTGTGGAGACTCGCTTAATCAATGAAAAAAAAAACTCCATAGAGGCACAAAATAAGTAATAGAGGGGCAGCGCGTGCGCACCATGCGGGCCAGGTTTAATTTAATATTAATGTGTATTTATAATGACTTCATAATAAAGTGAGCGGCCATTGTGTCCAATGGTCCCGTATACGACAGGCTAATGAGGTGTGACCACGATTAGGATAGAAGTTACGATTGGAAAATCTATTTGTCAACTTCTTCTTCAACTTCAACTAAGTTATCAACTTTAATGGGTAGATAAATCGAATTGATCTTCTTTGATTATTGTTACTTATGTAAATTAAGTCAATGTAATGTATTTTGATCGGGTACAGTGGCGTTAATTAGGTCCAGTGTCCAGCACTGGACTGCTATAAGCTCATTGATTGATATAATATTTGGAGATCTGACTGTATAATACTATACTTAGTAATAGCACAGTGTATCGAGTAAGTTCTCTTTCGAAATTCATGTCCAGTCATGACTAATAGAGCGAGTTAGCGCTAGATTTGTCTTAACCTGTCACACTTACGCACCCTTGTGATGCCTTGCATCTGCACAGACGCTAAGACAATAAAAAAAAGGAATCACGGTTGCAGACTTTAAGTATTTTAGAGCACACTTTATTATTATCTATTTACGTTGATTTGTATGATACACAACACATTTTAAAAAAACAGCTTTAGATTTCGACCCAAGTTGTATAATTATGCAAATTTTCAAGTTTATATTCAAACTGTTTTCAAGATAAATGCAACAAAATAAAAGCATCAAAGTGACAGGCGTAGGGATGGACGGACAGTTAGACAGACTTGTGACTGATTTTATTAGGGTTCAAACCTTTCTTGTGAATAACGAACCCTAATTTATCCAATCTGTTTTGAAATTGTTTTTAATTGATAAACAGCGAGTTAAATATATCGCGTGCGTGTCCCACTCTTGGCCCGTTTTTTTTTTATATCATTCTACGGCGCAGATAGCATCTTAACATGCCATTAAAACTGCAGACCATTAAAATTGCAGTCAAAAATTAGGGAATGAGTCATAATTCGACCCTCATGGATGACAGTGTTGATTGCACACCATGGGGGCATTTTCAGGATTTTGTAAACAAATGAAAGCAATGTATTTCCCTTACAATAACATCCTTTTTTTTTTTTATATACCACTAAGGTGGCAAACAAGCAACAACTACGGTCCGCCTGATGGTAAGCGGTCACCGTAGCCTATGGACGCTTGCAACACTAGGGGCATCACTCGCGCGTTGCCGACCCTTCAGAAATCTAAGAACTTCTTTTTTGAAGAACCCCATACTGTAGTCCTTAGAGAAAACCTTGGCAGGGAGCTCATTCCACAACCCAAGGGTTCGCGGGAGGAAGTTTCTCTGAAACCGCACTGTACGCGACCATTTTGGTTCCAAAGCGGTGCGATGGTAGAAAGTAGCCGTGGGCATCATTTCGAACAATTCCTCAGAACACAATCCATTGTACAAGCGGTAGAACACACACAGGGAGGCAAAGTCTCTCCTCCGACTTAAGGGCTCGATACCGCAGTTGAGTTTGGGATCGTCGACAATTCTCACAGCCCGTCGTTGAACCGAGTCAAAAGGGCCAAGCTGGTATCCGGGTGCACCCACCCAGAGATGGCAGCAGTACTCCATATGGCGCCGGACTTGCGACTTGTAAAGTAGCAACCTTTGCCCCGACGTGAAGTACTGCTTCGCTCTGTTGAGTACACCAAGTTTTTTGGACGGCAGCTTTACCTTGTCTAGCAAATGATCTCGGAACTGAACATCGCTGGAAATGTCAACACCAAGGACCAATGCTCTTGGAGATGGAGAGGGGAGTGGTCTGGAATTGTGGGACTACAGTGAATGGGGTTTTCTTAGCGGTGAACGCGCAGACTTGTGTCTTTGAAGGGTTGAATCGGACCAAGTTTTCCCGCCCCCAGTCAGAGACCTTGGACAGACCGATCTCGATTTGAGAAACAAGTTCTTCACGCTTTTCCTCGACAACGGAACGTGGGATGCTTGCACGGCCCGTGTAATAAGCGTCTCCAGTACTGTCATCTGCATAGCAATGTATGTTGTTGATGTCCAACATATCATTGATGTGCAGTAGAAACAGCGTAAGAGACAGCACAGAGCCTTGCGGGACACCAGCATTAATGTCCATGCTATCAGAGCAACTACCGTCAACTACGGCTCGTATGCTTCTGCCGGACAAAAAGCTAGCCACCCATTTGCACAAACCCTCGGGCACTCCGTAAGAAGGCAACTTCGATAGAAGACCCCGGTGCCAGACCCGATCGAACGCCTTCGCTATGTCTAGGCTACATGCCAATGCCTCCCCCTGACTCTCAATGGCTAGTGCCCATCGGTGTGTGAGATACACTAGAAGGTCACCAGTTGAGCGACCGTGGCGAAAGCCATATTGACGGTCACTGATCAGGTCGTGTTTTTCTAGGTATCTCAAAAGCTGTGTGTTGATCACACGCTCCATCACCTTGGAGAGGAGAGAGGTTATAGCGATAGGCCTGTAATTCGATGGATCTGATCTATCGCCCTTTTTTGGCACCGGGTGCACATTTGCAGTCTTCCATGAAGACGGAAATTGCCTTGAGTGGTAGGAAAGCGTGAAGAGGCGCGTGAGTACAGGACATAACTCAGGAGCACACTGCTTAAGCACCATTGCTGGTATGCCGTCTGGCCCACTCGACTTATGAACGTCTAGGGAAAGCAACGCCCGCCGGACCTCACGCTGTGTTATAGAGATTTCCGGCATGGTCTTACCGCACCACGGTAAAGTAGGTGGTACAGCGCCTTCGTCGTTCACATTCGAGTTAGAGGCAAAGAGACTGCCCAATAGATCGGCTTTCTCTTTTGCACTGTGGGCCAAGTCACCATCGGTCTTTCGCAGTGGTGGTAATGACGACTGGCAGAAGTTCCCCTCGGCAGCTTTAGCAAGCGACCAGAAAGCACGACTCCCAGAAGGATAGCTCGCAAGTCGCCCACCTATTTTGCCGATGAATTGAAATCTGTCCGTACATAACAGGCAGGTAGGTGTCTTATGAATACGAACCGCCATGAGTTTTATCTATACTAATATTAGAAAGAGGAAAGGTTTGTATGTAAGTACGTTTGCATTGAATGGGCTCCGAAACTACTGGACAGATTTGAAAAATTATTTTACCATTAGAAGCCGACATTATCCCTGATAAACATAGGCTTCTTTTTCCGCGGGAAATCGCTTCATTCTTACGGGAAAACAGGACAAGCGGTAGTAAGAATTGTCCTTCCGTACTTATTTCACATAACTTCTAAACGGCTTGACAGATTTAGATGGTTTCACAGACACTAATGCGAAGCCGCTGGCAGAAGCTAGTAATAAGAGAAACTGCATGACATTTTTTCTGTCTGAAATAAAAATAGGGCGATAGGCAGGTAAATGTGGAGCAGGTCTTTTGTGTCTATATACAAGGTTACCCCTTTTTACTTACGCAGGACAAAATTGTTATTTTCTATTGATTTATAGTACCTATCTACACATTGTTTATTACTTAAACATGAAACAGACAAATTCGAAAAATAATTATAAAATTAAAATAAGCTTGTTTATCTTTTCTGCTTATTTACAATATTAATTTTCAAATATATTTTTCTAGCAGTGAAAACAAAGTAGAGTTACATAACATTTAACGTAAGCCTTTAAGAGTTCTGGCAAAAAAAAAACATTAGTCGTCATACCTAAGTCTAATTTTGGATAATATTCAAAAGAAATATCGATTAAGAACTTTTTAAACTTATTTCGGAGGCGAAGAAAAAAAAAAAGAAAAATACATGTATATATATATATATATATATGATCTGTGTCATAAATAACAAAACGCCGTACCTACCATTAGATCAAGCATTCATAAAGAAACTTAGCCAACGCATATAAAAGGAGATAAAATTAATTCATTAATCACAATAACGAACGTCAAAGACAAAATAAATTGAATCGTGCACCCCTCCCTAATACTCCATTCATCTTGTCGCTCCTGCTAGACGGATACAGATATATATCTATCCGGGCTATTCTCAAATAAGGATTTTAAAACGGTTACAGATATATATCTATCCGGGCTGTTCTCAAATAAGGATTTTAAAATGTTTTAAGTTTTTACTCCTGTTGTCTCTGTTTATGAGCAGTTTTGTTAAGGTGCATTTTTGGACTCAAATCACCCATGTTTATAGGTGAACTCAACAACTTGGAACTGATTTGAATGAAATTTAGCATACCATGACCCGAACACTAAACTTAAAACATAATAATTTGATAAAAGTGATTAAGACACAACAAACAATAAACATTTTAACGCACTGGCCACTTTAAATTAAAAATAAACCTGCATGATATCAGATTTCAGAGTGAAGTGAAAAAAATGTAATATTCTTAATTAATTTGATTTCACTGGTTTTATTCATTAAGGAAGCAGTACTAAGTGCCTTCAGACATACGTTTGTGGAGTCCATGTCCACAGTTTTATCGAAAAAGTTTAGATTATCTTCCGATCAGATGGCTGAAATGTATAGACAACGGGGATAGACACATTGATTAATAAATTTATTTCATATTTAAATTTTTCATTAAGAAACGGCAATTTCATACTTTGATCCCTAATACTAATGTAGTAGGTAGGAGCTTGTGGCCCAGATTCGTGTATCGGGAACGATATGCGAAGTTAAGCAACGTTGAGTGTGGTCAGTCATTAGGATGGGTGGCCGCCTAGTGGAATATTTTTATAAGCTCCTTCGTGCATCGGAAGGGACGTCACACTATCGGTTCTGGCTGCTGTCATATTAAAGCAGTCATTAAAGCAAATCAGTGACCTATGGATGGCTTAAAAAATCTGTTATCGTTTGACCACTAGCGCGATAACGTCAGCCAATTTGCACTCGCACTGAGTCAGCGCGTTAGAATATGCCTAATGCCTAAGACTACTTTCCCTAAGTGGAGCTATGTAGTAAACAACGGCTAAGCAACACTATAAAGGTAAATATATATATATATATATATATATATATATATATATACTCGTACCTATATCAAACTAGCTTTTGCCCGCGGTTCCACCCGCCCTAAATTCGGTTATCGGGGTAGGATTTCAACAAAAACTCGTTAATCAAAGATAAAAACTGTCTCACACTTGACGTTTTTAAGTAGCCTATGTCCTTCCTCGGGACTCAAACTATCTCCATGCTTTTGCCCGTGGTTTCACCCGCCATAAATTCGATTATCGGCATTCGATCAACGGCATCTCCTCAACTATAGAAAAAAACCCGACTCACACTTGACTTTTTCAAATAGCTTATGTCCTTTCTCGAGACTAAAACTATCTCCACGCCAAATGTCATCTTAAGCGGTTTAAGCCTGAATATGTAACAGACAGACAGAGTTACTTTCGCATTTATAATATTAATATGGATAAGTTGCGGCTAAAAGCCGAAATACAGTTACACCTAGTTTTAGCCGGCTACAATTTGTTTTGATTAAGGGTGGGTTATGTAAGTAATGATCTAGGTGTAACCGCATTGCGGCTTTTAGGAGTATTATATACTATTTCAAACTTAAATAGTCTCAGTATCTTTGTATAGAAAAACATAGATAAAGCAAGATTCCAAATAAAATGTAACATTGAGCAGTTGAAAAATATGTGAATGTGAAAAAATACCGTTAAAATTTTGAACAAAATCAAGTTGCGGTTACAGCGACAATAGAGCTGAGGGTGTTTTTTACCAAAAAGCGTTTGCGATCATTTGTCACTGCTTGTCTTCTGAAGGGACAACGCAACAGGAACGGTAACCGACTCAAGTCAGCCAATCTTAGCGACTGGTCGTAAACTTTACAAAAAAAATCCTGTCATTTCATGATATTATATATATATATATGTTTTTTTTTTTGATGCAGCTATAAATGAATATTAACGTCAATTTCTATTTTCTCAAAAGAATATCAAATGTCTGAACCACAAAGAAAGTTCAGTCTGGAACACTCCTCGATGAAATGGACCTAAATCAGATAGTATGAAGCAGTTGGATAAAAAAGTGGTGCATCATCAGGGATAAGACCGCTCTGTTTACCCGATTCATAGATTACTTAATATTCTACATAAGGGTAAACGCCGTAGATTGTTTTTCATAAAAAATTCATTGGCCATAATCTTTAAAGTTCCGTGAATTTCACTTTGTATTTTATTTTATTAAAAGGACAAAAAATTAGTTCGGTAGCAAGAACCGCACTCTTTTAAGAATATTTTTTTATATTCGAGAATTTATACATGAAGATTATTACAACGTCTTTTACAAAAAAACAGTTATGATTTTGCTCACACTCTTTTCAGATCTAAGTAATGACGTGGCGTATCGATTGATATTGTGACGAGAGTAATTTGGTCCATTGGTTCTTGAGAAGTTGAAAATTAAGTGCTGGGGGTTTGAGGATTCATAGGATTCAAATAAGCCATTATTTATTAATATTTTTTTAAAGTTGCTATGCAAGAAATTCCAGCACCTTTGAGAAAATACTAAAAAAAATGGCTTATCAGAATCTCATAAAACAAAGAACACCGAGCACTTATTTTTTTGTTTTTTTTTTTAATTTAAATAAAATTCACGGAACTTCGAAGGTTATGGCAAATCAATTTTGTATGAAAAATATCTACGGCGTTTAGCCTCAATAAGAAATTTCACCACATTATTTCTGTCTTGGTATGACGAACGTCAACTGTTGCGGCTAATAAATAATTATTACTTATGCTCTTCCACTATTAGCCAATGGTATTCGATCCATCGCAACGAGATAGAGGGTGAGCCTGTCAGGAATAAACCAGACTCGACTAGAACGTTCAAAATACACCAATGTTCCAATAGTGGGAAGCTATATAAATTGGTGAAATACTAGGAAACCTTAATTATTTCGTATTTATATATCTGTATCTAGCAATGAATATAGATACGCAACATAACTTAAACATCTGTCTATTAAGTTTGAGATTCACGATAAACCCGCCGATAGTTCTTCACTTAAGCCACACACAAAAACTAGAGCAACCGCGCCGCCTGCCGACCGGTGATAAGTAGCGGATTTAGGTGTCATTATGCCCTTTCACAGAATTTCCCTGGCGTTTGCAGTGATTAATGTCCCCAAAACGCGATGCAGCAATCGTTCGTCGTCCAACCCGCCAAGCGTGAAGCCCGCCCGTGTGAACCCTACGCGTTCAATTTGTTATTCAAACACTAATGTTACAGTTATTGACCTTTTAATGTCATGCATGACAAATTATTGCAGTTTTTAACTGTGCTCGTTTTATTGGAACTCTGCTAAATGGAACGCAGCTGTCCGCTACGATTTTTTTACAAATGTTGGTGGTTTACTTTTTTTAATATGTAAGAACGTATCAGCGTCAAGATCCTATTGTAGATGTCGTTACCTTACTAGTAATGTCCAGCCGAAGGTCAGTTTTGGTCATAACAGAAGCCAGCCATAATTTATAAAGTCAATAAACCTAAGTATAATGATATGCAGAACAAATGCCTGGTCTCCAACTGCTGGTCTTATAAATAAGCTCAAAATAGCTTAGCGAGCTATGGGGACAACTATGCTAGGTGTTTATTTGCGCAAAACTCCGTAATAATAAGAAATACGCTTAAGAAACCAAGTCACCGACATAGCCCAAAAAGTTGTTAAGCTAAAATAGTAATGGACAGACGACATCACTTGAAGACCCGATAACTGAAGAGGAAGACAAGTTCTTTAATGGCGATCACGGAATGGAAGTCGACCTAGTTGGAGCGCAGGATCCCACTTTAGGAGACGTATTGGGAAAGGTCTAGGTTTAACAGTGGACATCTTTCGGCTTGACACTTACATCACAGTGCAAATCTTCTTTATACTTCACCCGTCTCTAAAACCCAAAACCATTCTAAAACCTTTAAAACTCAGAGCAGCAGATATCATTTAAGTTACATAGTCCTACTTAAAAAGGAACTCGAAAGATTATCATTTACCCTTTCGATCGAATGTTTTCCTGATATACTTTGTTTAATACTAACATTTTATTCTTAACAGTATTTAAATAACTAATACTGAAACATTCAATTATCCTCGATGTGTTGCGGTTATTTAATTGGGCCTTGTTACGAACGTGTTTCATTGTTAGAAGGTTATTAGTCGATCCATTGATCAACAATACGTCAATAATTGTCTTAATATTACAGGTCATAACAATAACATACTAAGACATTTATAAATAACTTCTCTTTGTATGAGATATACTTGAATGGGTTGGAATATACCTGGGGACCTGGCGAATAGTTTGCGTCATTTTTTTGGGGTGTAGGATCTGGCATCCCCTATGCTAAAAATAACGTTACTCTATTACGACGTGAAAAAAGACAAAGAAACACACGCTGACCTGACGAATTATATTCTATTTATTCTATTTATAGCCTACACTTGAACCGTTACATAAATTACATTGGTACCTTTAATAAACTTAGTTACTTAAAAATCTTTCTCTTGAAATTGTTCATTAAGAGGGCGATATATGCCAGAAAGCTTATTTCTGTAATACGAACGATTTCCATGTTTATGTACTAAAAATCATTAAATAATGTCATATACATAACTATTAATGTATTGTTTTTATACTTCATAAGTAATTTATACCATAATGAGGCCTTCACACTTTTAATTTTAGCGTATTTACTTATAGTGAATGCACTAGTTAACCAGCAATTCCAATTAATTATTTAATTGACTTTTATAACAACTAAATGCATAACACGCTCTAAGAATTTGCACAAGTGTTGAATAAATGGTCACTTCCAGATTTTTTTAGCATTAAATACAATGAATGAAAATCACTTAGTAAGGTGTGCTGAAATCACCAGACAAAATCTCTCAGGAACGGATTATCCTTTACGGCTCCGTAGTTAAACAAGGATCCCTTATCGAGCCATGTACGGCCGGCGTCCAGTTCTCTTTATACACTTACTATACAAGCTGCTAAAAGTTTGTATTGATATACAATAAATAAATTATTGATTTATTATTCTTCAGGGCTAATAAAAAATGCTTTTTTTAAGAGTAAAAAAACCTTTAATGACCATGCTTTACCAAAAGCTTGGAATCAAATAGCGGATAGAACTTCAAAGATTTTTAACAATACCAGTGAAAAGGGGTCTAAGATGTATTTTTCTATTGAACAATAAATAATTTTTTCGATTGTCAGGGTTTGAGCCGTATTTATAGCGTAGAAAACGATTGTTGAATTTCAGTCGGATCTACTCAGCAGATCAAAAGAAATCCTTGCAAAAAAACTGTAATTTAGGTGGCATGTGCTCCTAAGCAAAGGGGTAAGATAACGAAGATTAATAAAATTTTAGTAGGACTTACCGAAGTAGTAAAAAAAATGTCCCAACTTTTTTTTACATACCACTAAGGTGGCAAACAAGCTTGCGTTCCGCTCATGGTAAGCGGGTATTAATCTCGTGAGGCTCGAAGGGGGGGGGGTCCGGCAAAAATCACGAAATATCCTATAACTCCATACTGTAGTCCTTATAGAAAACCTTAGCAGAGAGCAAATTCCACAACTTAAGCGTTCGCGGAAGGAAGTTTATCTGTATCCACACTGAACGTGACCATTTAGGTTCTAAGGTGTGAGAATGAAACATCCGGCTAGGAGGAAATTCTTTTTGCCATATATTATGTACTGGCTCAATAATAAACACTTAGTGGACTAGACCTAGACTTGACCTTTTTTTTTGATACATAATAGGTATTATGTCGTGTCGTATCGTGTATTATTTCATGCGAAATACAGGTGCGCGAGATAGACTCGGACTTAGACAGTCTCCTTTTAAACAAACATATAATCCTGGCATCAAATTCCGAATTTAAGCGGCCGTGGCGTCAAGAGTCAGCCCCCCAACACGGCCTCCTTTCATCGAAATCTTTTCAGCGAATTGGTTAGCCGAGAAAAGTAAAAAAAAAAGACAGATAAGACATTTTTACACATTTCTAAAAGATATAGAAATATTGTATGACTAAGAAGAAGAAAACCCGCACTGCACAAAATGCACGGCTATGATTGAAAACAATCACACTTTTTTCAGTTCACGCTTTCATCCGCCAATTGTCTTAATTGAAACATGCCTTTAAGAATAACCATAGACATAGAGAACTGGACAGCGCATTTCCTTGCCAGATGTGAAAAAAAAATCGCGAAATTGTCGAAGAGAAAAGATACCACAGGTTAACTTAATCTCTTCTACCAAATGGTTTTTATTTTTTATACCACTAAGGTGGCAAACAAGCACACAGTCCGCCTGATGGTAAGCGGTCACCGTGGTCTATAGACGCTTGTAACACCAGGAGTATCACTTGTTAATTGCGTGAGGCTATTGCGTAGTCCGTTAGACAGATTAGAAAACTCGATGTCTATGGTCATAACACTAAACATAAATATGTCTAATACAAGCATAAATCAATAACTTCATATTGTAATTAAAAAGTCAATTGCGGAACTGCATTTCTAATATCCGAGTTATTTTCTCACAGAAATCCTTACTAGCCGCCGTTCTAGATTATAAACTTATGTTTTAATAAGGCCGCATACTAACAACGAAGAATGCAACTTTGTGGGCTAAGTTTACAATAGAGTTGAGCCACAGTAAACGCTACAAAATGAATAGTATAATTTAGATGACTACAGTTCAGTATAAGATAAAATAGCTATAAACGCTACCTAAATGACAGCGTTTATTTAACTGTGTTACTTAGGTTTTATTTACATATCCTACACCAAATATACCTTGAAATTCTATATTTTATGTTCAAATAACATAAAAATGCTGTAAATCAAACGTTCAACACGACTCTTGAATGTTTTGTACTTGGACTACAATGCTCGAGTATTACATCTATTGTCCTGAATACCATACGCACCTGTCATTGAAATATAGTTTTAGTGTATATGTTTATAAGGTTGAAAATGAAGATTTTGTGAAGTTAGTGGGCCATGAACAATTGCATGTCAAGGCCCGTATGCGCCACGTAAATGCTAAAAAGATTTATTTAAAAAGCTGAAGCGGGAACGACCAAGGGAATACAGATAAATATAATTTAATATCTTCATATCACACAAATTACGGTATCCAAGTTATGTCGACCTAAGCCTAGTGGCAAGATATCTCATAGGTACAAACATGAATGAAAAACAAATAGATCATGATCTTTATTCAGACGGGATAAAATAGTATAATTCGCACCGAGTACAAAATGACGCTTTTTCTTACCCGAGGGAAGGAGGTTTCATTCCGAGGGCTATAGAAGCTATTTTGTACTCGTTGTACGAACCAAATGTGTTCCAATTACCAGAAAGTTCGATCTCAATTTCTTCATCACAATCACTTCCAGGATTATCGTCATGTTTTCAATATTTTCCTGTCAAATTGTAACACGGCGGCGCAGCGCGTAATGGCCGGATTTTTTTGACAGTGCGCGCCGGTCCATCGGCTGGCGTCGCTAATACCTGGACTGCATATTACCAACTACGGGATCGCAAAGTGTTGAGAGTGTTGTCACTTCCAGATTTTTTTTATGCTTTAAATACAATAAATGAAAATCACTTAGAAAATTAATGCACAAAAACAAGTTTCATTACATTTTTTTTTTTAATTCTTTAGATGCTATAGTTTAGCCACAAAATTTTCACAAAAACGGCGTATTTACACCTTTCTACCCTACATCGTAGCCTTAATGAAAATCCGGAATTCACAGAGCAAAAACAGACAGATGGAACGGGGGACTTTGTAATGAATATCTGGTGCTACAATCTAATTCCCCATACACTTCCTTATACCATCAGTAGAGCAAAGACTATGGTTTGAGAATGCCAAGTTTCTAGATCCAGTGATTTGTGCTGACTGTCATATGCGTAGTTATGTCAGTCAGTGGGTTTCTGCTTTTAATACTTATATAAATCGATGACTGTCAGAATCTACAAAATGAAGAAATATGGTAAAGTTAAGTATTCTATTTAAATGTCCTAAAACATTGCGGCCCTAATTTAACGGCTTTGATACCAATTTTTTTTTTTTTATGCCACTAAGGTGGCAAACAAGCTTACGGTCCGCCTTATGGTAAGCGGTCACCGTTATTAGAACAGTCGTAAAATTGTATACCGAGATCATGAATTTTCGTACGAAATTATAAAAGCCATCGTCTCTTATATTTCACATTTATTTTTGATTAATTTTAAATGAAAATAGAATCTAAACAGAAGTGACTAAATTATATACTACCTACTTGTTTAATATAATACACGTCAGAGTGCCGTAAACGCGTAGGCATATAAATTATGGCAAGGCTAGGCCTAGTGAAAACGCGCGTAAATCACACAAAAGCTGTCGTAGCCGCTAGTTTTGATCTGTACCAAGATAGCTGGAACACGGTGTTATATTTAGCGGCGTTCTTTGAACCGCGCCCTCCTACCAAGAATCTAGACAAGACTTACCTGTAGGCGTAAAGGTACTAGTCCACGTTGGGCGAGCCCGTTGGTCCAACGCGTTTGCCCAACGTATACTGGACCCATTTGCGTATATTTGCCGTTTGCGACCAACGCTCGCCGATGATCCGTCGAGTGTCTGTTTTTGGTGCAAGAGTCAAACGGATTTTGCCGCAAGCCACAAACAGCGATCACACGTTGGCCGAGCCCCGAGCGTCCAGTACGCTGGCCGCCGCCGCCGTCGATAGCAGTGTTAGTGTTGTGACGAAATTTGAAATAAGTTATTTTTACGAACATGGCGTCATGGAGTAACGAGGAAATATTTCGATGTATATTTTATTAGGCCCATTATATAAATAATAGACATGTAAATCACACCAATATTATAAAGGCGAAAGTTTGTAAGTGTATGTTTGTTACTTCTTCACGCTCAAACGGCTAGATTAAAATTGGTATGGAGGTAGATAACACACTATATTAACACATAGGCAAACTTATTCTTCCCGCGGAAATAAATATAATCGAGCTTAAAGGAACTATAGCTTGCTATAGCAAACTTCATTAGTATAATTAAGGAGTTCCACGTCGATAACCAAATTTAGGCTTCTTTAAAATCAAGAATTTAATCCATTCTAAGACAACGCGATCATATGTATATATAATATAAAATAATACCATGTCTTTTTTTTTCTTTCATTGAAATTACTTTTTCATTTGCCTACTTTTGACTTTAAAAAAAACAACGGTACGTCATAGTCATCGATTTATATAAATTTGTAATAGGTCAAACTTTTTAATAGGCTTTATAAGAATGATTTCTTATGTGTTATCGCCAGGGTCTTCCCACACGTCAGCGACGACGCCTGGAAAAAGCATTACCCACTTACAAAGATAAACGTTATTATTTATTTTATTATCGTGATTAGTAACAACAATGCTCAGTTAGATAAGATTACCATATATTTCCAAACAAAAATTGAGAGGAGAGAAAGTTACTCAACTTCACTTTCCTCATTGTTATAGTACCTATATTTTAAAGTATAGAATGTTATAGCTTCCTCAATCACATAACATAACACAGACATTTTAACAAGTTTCTCAAACTATAACTAGTATTAGTCACTACTTAGTGTATCTGCAATTGACAATTAAGCTGAACATATCTTTATGAAATCGAGTGGCAATTGCCCAACGGCTATTTAGACATTAAAAGACTAGTATTTCATTTGTGGTTTAAATTCAACGTATCCATTCGTAATATGATAAATAAACATAAGAAGTGTGATAGCAACAATTCCTCTTCTACATACCCAAAAACGTTGAGGCCTGACCTGCCCCCTTATTCAACTCGTTATAACTATCTCGATAAAACATATACTACATGAATTTTAAAAATGGTATTTAAGAAGACAAGAATTCTATATCATTGTATACATGGTTGTATATCGATCTGATGACGATAATCAGATACCGAAAAGGGTTGTAAATAGCCCCCCTGACCCAAGAAACACGACACTACTGATCAATCTATTTTTTTAAAATATGTAAGGGACGCTGCTGGAATCCAGGATGTTAACTTGTTTTTAGAAAAATATGCCAGATGTGCCGGTTTTCTGAATACTGTGTCATTTAAAAATAAATAATCATTATTTTGACTGAGAATTTTTCTTACGTACCTACTTAAGGAATTTTTCTTAGTGATATAACTAAATAAAAGAGAATAGAATACGGCAGTTTTCCATCACAGAACACATTAAACGTAAAAGGGGATAGAAAAGCGTTATAAAAGGCGTCTTATACATATATGGGTCTGCTATCGCAGCGTCTATGAGGGTGAATATAATTTTGCGGGACCACAGATATTACGTCTGCAAATTGTTCGTGTATTGTACACACCCAGAGTAGGGCACGCATGATGCTCTGAAAAATATGGATAATTATTTCGCTACCAAATAATTCCTTTTTTTGGAAATATGTAATAACTAGTTGCCGGATTACATGCAGCATTAAATGCTTAAAATATACATCTTAAAATGTGAATGGAAATTGACAAAATATGCAAAATCCTACTAATATTATAAATGCGAAAGTTTGTTTGGATGGATGTTTGCTACTCTTTCACGCTTCAACCACTGGACGGATCGGGATGAAACTTGGCATACATATAGGATAGGTCCTGGAATAGCATATAGGCTTTTTATCCCGAAATTCCCACGGGAATAACTTTAACCGAGCTTAAACGAGATAGCTATAGCTATAGCTTGATATAGCAAACTTCATGGGTGTAATTAAGCAGTAAATCACAGTCGCCGATTACCGAATTAAGGGCGGGCTAATTAAGGAGTAAATCACAGTATTAATGTTTACTGTGATTAAATAAAGGAGTCCCACGCCGATAACCGAATTTAGGGCGGGCGGAGCCGCTGGCAAAGTCTAGTAAATAATTAAAGAACTAAGTTGTGGTTTTTATTTCATTTAAATTTAAAATAAGCATACAAATCCTACTAATATTATAAATGTGAAAGTTTGTAACAATGTCTGGATGTTTGTTACTCACTAACGCTTCAGCCACTGGACGGATCGGGATGAAACTTGGCACACCTATAGATTAGGTCCTGGAATAGAACATAGGCTACTTTTCATCCCGAAAAATTCAAAAGCTTCCGCGGAAATAACTATAACCGAGCTTAAACGAACTATAGCTATAGTTAAGGAGTTCCACGCCGATAACCAAATTTAGGGCGGGCGGAGCCGCTGGCAAAGGCTGGTAGTAAATAATTCATTCAGAGGTTATCAATATAGACGATATTTATAGACGATAATAAAATAAAAATTTGTCACTTTTGTAAACGTAAACAATCAGGTACTGTGCCAAATGTTCGGTAGTAAGATTGTCTTTGATTACTCAAAATATTTTAGAGTGAAAAAAAAGTTCATTTAAATTTTAACTATAGATTTGCTATGCAACCACAACTGCATACAGGTTCGTTCCATCTAGTGTCGATTTTAGTCCGATCTTCAAAGGAGATACGATAGATCGACAGCTGATACGGAACTTTTAGCAATTCAATCAGGGATTATGATAATTATACGGATTTTTTTGGACGATGCTTTAGGCTTTGTAATCGTCATTATCCGCTATAGAAACTAAAACATGGCCGCCCTATACCCTAGAGTTATCAGTACTGCATGCATCGCGAGCAGCGCCCTCTAACAGCTTTATTGACCCCCACGTACGGACAAGAATGTGCTTCGTCGTAATAGCCATTTGGTGTTCATGCATCACTATTAACGTTATAACTGATATTGATTATGTTACTATTATAGCCACATATTTAATAAACTACACTACTTAGCTATTTTTTTTCACAATAGTTTTTTCAGTTATTGAAAGTGCTGAAAAGTGCGAAAAATGTCACACACCCATTGTCGATTCCTGTAAGAAGTAAGTCAGGGTTAGGCAGTTATTATTTGTAAGAGACCTAACAATATTACTAAAGTGGCCAATATTAAAATAGGTATTTTCTACCTAGAAATCTCCATGTCTAGTTCAACTGGTACGTCTAACTTCAATATTTTATATGGATAAGTACAACAACCAAAATTTATTTATGACTATCTATACCAAGGGCGGATCCAGAACAAAAGTTTAGGGGGGGCGATCATAAGATCTGAAGGTATTTTTGGAACTTTGAATCTGCAAACGTAAGTTACCCAATCGACCCGGCTCGTGCAGTTTTTGAATAATTAAATATATATAAACACAAGTAACTTCAAGTATTTTTTATATGAAATTTATATGTAATAAAAGTTACATATTTTCAAAAATATTACAATTCATTTCTTCCTCGGCCGTCCTTAGGACTGCCCCCGCTGGATCCGCCCTTGATCTATATATAATAGATTTGTTATGAATAATTAATTAGGGTGGCTATTTCATAATATATTTTTTTTATTATTTGATGTCTGCGTGTTTGTTAGGGGATTACGAAATAACTACGGCACTAATTTTGATGCAGTTTTCACCATTTGATAGCTTCGGGCTCAACTTACAATCTAAACTTTGTTTTATCCAATATTTATGGCGCATACTTTCCTCGCAGATCAACGTGGCAAAAAGTTAGTTTCAGATATTAGTGGCATCGTATTGAATCCTAAATTCAAATAAAATATTTTATATTCTAAAACATAGGATGTAAAGTAACTTTTTTTAAAGTCGATATTTTACCTGCCGCTCACTCCCAGATCCCTAATTTTTTTCTAAACTACATATGAACCCGCAAAATGCCAGACTTCTGAGTATTTATTTCTAAAATCCCAGTAACTATCACTTAGTAGCTACATACTAAGGTATGCGGAATGCAAAATACCTTAGCGTTCGCTACATTGTATCGGTACTGTTATTTTTAGTCGTCGACATCGCATTCTAATGGCATCTTGGCAAATGTAACACTGTGATCCTGATGCAAATAGTACCAGCTCATGACACTGCTTCTAAATATATAGATTTTTATAAAGTAAATTGGTCATTAACCATTGGAGGCAGGATTGCAGACCGAGCCACCAGGCGAGAACATAACTGGAGCCGAGTGTACAGTAAATAACTAATGTCCACGTGTTTTATAAATAAAATTAAAAACGGCAAATTATTTTGAGACAGATGTCTGGTTGTAGGTGTCTACCTACAATGACACACGTCACGGATTTCTGATTTCGCGCGTGAGCGTGGCAGGAAAACCAGCCAGTAAAGCTCCCAACAGCCTATTACTTGTTTAACATTTGAGAAGTGTAACAAGTGTTACCCGCACTAGTGTTATAAAGAAAAGTAAAAAGCACGTGCGTTTTTAAGCTGTATGACAAACGGAAAATCGGTGCAATAAAAGCAACTTTAGAAGCAAACAAGTGCGTTAAAAAATATATAACCAAATGAAAAATTATTGAATAAAATGTTATTACATCACGAGTTGGTAAGCTTATGTATTAATTATTGAGTGTACTTATTAGGTAACATACAAGCTTTATAATAGGATCACATGGATTCACATGCTCGAACATTTATCACAAATCACCTCGGAAGCACGACTATTCTATAAATGAAATTAGCACATCACGAATATAATTCACAAACTCTTGGCATTGAGACGGGATAAATTCGAATCCATTCATTTTTACGAAAAGTTTGTTTAAAAAAGTGTTGTCGTAACGTAAACCATAACCGTAAGTCTGTCAAAGTAGGGTTGGAATAAAAACAAACGGCAAGTTTAAATTTTAATTATTGGTGTTCCGGAGTGATTAAAAGGGACGAGGATGAAAGATTTGTGGGGTGTTCGGATTTCACAGATGTAGAAACATCATTAGATAAATTTGAAGGTGAGCCAACGGATTAAGACATATCGTCGCACTGCAGGGAAAATCTCGAAAAGGACGACCTAATACATGTACGAGGTTTCCAATGCACGGCGACGACATATATAGATATGTGGCAGAAGTTCTATCTGGTCGTTTCAAAAACAAACACTTTGGAGTCGAGTTTTCGTCTATTTGCGTCCCTTTTTATAGATTTGAAGGTGTTCCTGCGGAAACTTTAACATTTTCCAGTACAATACCCTATGAATTAGTCCAGGATATTAGCTTTATTTATAGGATATAAGGAACGAGTGGTGCAGTGGTAGACCGTGCGGCTGTCAAAGGTTCTGAATTCGATGCCCGGTAAGGGGCAATCTTATTGTAACAATTTGTTAAAATAAACTAATCTCGAGTTTGGTTTGTGTCCGGCACGGCGATGCACTCACCGCCTATCACGTTTGTGGGACGCAATACATGGCAATACTATCGGTAAAACGTGAATGTTACGGGCATATGTTTGAAGCATCTCTGACCACCCTTTCGGGGATTAGTATCGTGATTGAATTTATTTTCTTTTTTATTATCATAAGCTATGTATCTCTATCTAAATATTATTCAAATCCGCCCAGCTGAAGCAGCGTGAAAAATTGAAAACACAATTCACAATATTTCTCATTCAATTCAATTTAATTCTCGTTCATAATATTAGTGTGATAGACTTATAATAAAATAAAATAAAAACAAAGCAGAGGCAGTTTTTATAAGGTATGCTCTTATTGCTCTATTGCTTAATAAAAATTATATGAAAAACCTTCTTCTGGCCTTTAAAAATATTTTAACTATATTTGGCGACAGTACAAGAATTCGCTAAACGTGTATCCAAGAAATAGAAAGTGAATATATAATACAAAATCCATGAACGCGTAGCGACGATGGGCCTGGCTGGATAATCGGTGGCCGGCGTGACTCAGGCGGCTATTCCCGACCTGACATCCTGCCCCAGTTACATACTGGGTACCACTAGTTAAGATGCGGTTGTTCGCTGTCCACAACCTGATCTCAAAACTTGTTTCTGTAGACATTTACGTAGCCTACACCAACTAAGGATCACGCAGATGGTGTGGGGGTATAGTGAGACCCTATATACGCCATTTTACAGAGGCACAGGCCTCTTTGAGAAGGAGGCTTAGCCACAGTTTACAACGCTGGCCTAGTATTGCCTCTACACTTTCACAGTTTTTAATCACTCTAATATACTTCTAACCCGGCCTCACGACTGCTGTCATATGACAAAAGCCATGAATAAAGGTTTTACGTGTCCTGCGAAATACGGAGAAGTTAACAATGTGTCACTAGGCAGTCACCCATCCAGTTACTAACCATGCCCGATTTTGCTTAACTTCGCCTATCGTTTTCAATAGACTAATGTAACTGGGCACGAGTAGCATATCATGTCGGAATAATATGCTACTCGTGCCCAGTCTCTTTAACGGTGAGCATTATGATAGTAATTTTAACACTGTAAAACCGCATTCAGATTTCAGTTAATTTATTAGCGCTTTATTTCGACTCTTTATAGCCCTAATCTAGGTACAACACACCCAAATAAATTCCTAAGTACAATAGTGTTAAAAGCAAGCAGGTGCTAAAATGGTTGTGCTTCTATGTGATTTATATAGGTATATATATAACTTCAAGCGCAAACACGCCTTTGTACGTTCCATTATACCTATTTTATAATTTAAGGAGTTGAAATTATTTTCTTTTAAATACAAAATACCGTTATTTAAACACCGGGATCCCTTAAAAATTGTGGGAATTCAAAGGAATTTCAGCCTTCTGACCTTTAAATTATATTGGTCTTAAGAGCTAAGATGTGCCACACATTTTGCCTTCGAGAACGCTAAACCTGAGTACTTAACGCTTTCCGCAATAAACTTCTTGTACGTTTTCTGCTATTGTTCTGTTTAAGCGAAGATTAGAACAGGTAACTCATTTTGAATTATTTTCCTATACTTTTTGTTTTCAACTTTTTTTGTCCTTCATAAACGCCGTAGAAGTTTTCATACCAAATTGATTCGCCATACCTAATTTGCAAAAACGTTAAGTTTCAAAAAGCATTATAAAGTACACCTGAAATATACTAAATATTTGAATATAAGCAGGCGTTAGATTAGTAGTGCAGATTGTTAAGATTTAAAGATAATCCATTATTTATAAAGCTATTATTTTCTATATTTATAAAAATCAAAATCTATTATATTCTTATTATTTTTTTAAATATAATTAATTTAGAATATAATTTTAAATAAAAAAATATATCAGATAACACAGTGACTGTACCGTGTAGACAAAACCATGGTCTTGTTAGGGAATCCAACCCGCTTTGTTGTACTTCATCCATTCATCCATAGATACTCTTCAGACCGAAATGAGATGATCCAAAATATTGAGAAATGTGTCAGAACTAAATACCCACAAATGCAAATACACACCTTAAGGATTGCACGGTCTAAAAACGCAGACTTGGCCTTAATGCTGCGAACGTGGGACGAAATGGCCGACGATTAACTGAAACTTTTATTTAGAGAAGTTAAGGAATGCGGAAAGCATCAGAAAATCGCCACTGATACGCGAAATAAACAATAGACTTTATTATCTACCGCTTTACAGATATTATTCACATTTTTGCACGTACATTTTAGCCATTCAAATATGATACATTTCTGCACCTAGTTTTTAACAATTCAAATATGATACATTTTTGCATTTACATTTTAGCAATTCAAATAAAGGTCTAGCAAAAGGACAGGTCTTTGTAGTAATTAAATGGGATTTAGCAATCAAGATGACATCAGAAGAATTTAATTTAATGTTACAAGTTTAAGACCGTGGATCTCGATTAATTTTACAATAATCTTTGTTTTATTTACACATTAATAATCCCTAAACATAATAAACATGAATAGCAACTATTAAGCACAGTATAAAACCACCCCTACCCCCAACCCCCATCTCTACGCGTACTCGTGCCAACGCTATAAATTAAATGTCATAAAATGAATATACGCAATATGAGTCGCAAATGTATGAAAACGATGGGAATAAGTTACACGCTTATGGTATTATACCTATTAAGCTATTACTATACTACTTTGATGACGTAAAACAAATATGGGTAGCACGGTCTGCAAATAAAACGTCGCTGTCTTGTCGTCACAAACTGTCGTATTTCTAACTGTGTTTGTTTACCGTACAAAACGATTTTTTTATCTATTTATTAATCAATAAAAGATTAGCAAGAAATAGAAACGCCAGTTCGTGAAGACTGCGAGGAAGTAATGTGCGATAAATTTCTAGGTGGTTAACTCTAGATCACTTCACTATCGTAAAAATTACGACGGCAAAATCATAGGCACATATATAGGCATAATTTAGTATTTTGTTCTAACCATCACGGGAAGGGGCAAGCCTTTTCTATCGTTTGAAATTTGTCTGGAGTCGAACTGACCTGGAAGCTTATTGGGAAAGGTACGCTAGACCCGTGAATTCGGGCGTGAAATGAATGCAAGTACTCACATTCACAGCCCGCAAGGAGTAAGACTTACTTGCATACATTTTTCTCACGAATTCACGGGTCTGGCGTGCTCAAAACTATTCCAAATAAGCTTACTATACTTTCAGAGACATTCGCGTTTTAAGCGAAAAAGATATCTCGACGAACCGATTTTAGACACTTCTCTCAAGGTCTCCTCGCTTCGCAGGTATCAAAGTATGACTCTCGGGTGTCTTGTTTTGGCAAGTCGGAAGAACAACAACAATATGCCACACCTAGCTGCATTTCTTTTAATTCTCAATAATTAGCCGCCAAAATTACACTGTCTCTTGCAACTTTTTGTAGCGGTAGGTATTACAAGTTTCATCAAATTCACGTCAAAATGTTGAAGTTTACCTACCACGAGTGTTTCTTTTACCTCTGAAACGATTCGAATAAAACACCATTTAAAACTTATGTACAAACGTAACCACTTCAGGCCTGCAAAACAATTCACCTTAAGCAACAATCAAAGTTTATTAAACTTGAAACGGATACGCAAAAAGCAATAACCACTTCCAGGATTGCAATTTCATAGGTTATTTATTATAACTATTCAACCGTTTGAAAAGATATCGTTGGAAAAGATCCCTCTTGAGCCAAACAATGAGTTGCGCCCGACAATAATTCTTCGCAAAAATGGCGCGCGAACAAAGAACTCGAGAAGAAATCGCCTACCATTCTCGAGTTTGAAAACTGAATAACGACTACTAGTTACTCTATTAGGGAGGCGCATTTACTTAAATTTTATTGGTCGGTTTGCTATAACAAATTCCTAGACGCATTAAGAGAGGGGGCGCTCGAGGATCTCCCTAGCATTAAATTTTGAGTTTGGAATTTATTAAGTGCTTTCATTTCTTTCTGGAATTCAACTTACATTATTATGCAGTTATTTATTATTCTCTCAAACTTATATCATAAATTAGTTTTATCTCGTTTATAGCTTTAATATGAACCATTTCTTTGCAATTAAAGAGATTTTAGACAAAGGACTAAACAAGTAATGTCTGGATATCCTTTGATATTTGCTGCAATAATTTTACTGATTTGCTTTGCTTCAGCTCCAAGTCATCAAAATAGGTTACAGGTTTATCTTTAACTTTTTAACAGTAATTAAATATAGATACTAATGACAAGCAAAAACGCAACAGTTTATTGTTTTAAGAAAATAAAATGCAAGCTTCAAGCTTCAGAAGTTATGGGAGAAATAACCATCCGTTATTTCTCGCTGCCGCAGAATATTGAAACTTTTAAAATATTAACAAATATTCTGATTTTCACAGCAAAGACAAAGTAAAAGATTTGACGTCAAGTCAGGATTTAAACCTTCAACCCTTCCAGGAAGTGCTTTATAGTGAAAAGGTACTTAAAAATTAACAGATTTTCATTTTGCCTCTTCTCCGTTTTATTATAAGAACTGCTTATCTGGTTACTATACAGACACGCCAAATATGATCAGTTAGAAACAATCATAGACGGCGAAATAGAAGGAAAGGGAGGAAAATGCAGGTTATGAACTCAATAGATTGACAACATAAAAGAATGGACTGGAATAAAAGACACAGCCACCCTCGCAGAGTGGCTAAGACCAGAGGGCAACTACTATAAAAGCACCCCGGGCATGGCACTTAAAGAAGCAGCATCATAACCATTGTAAGCGTCATTATATGTGTGGCTTGTAAGGGTCAGCTCAGACCGAGACGCCACGCGACGCGGCATTTTTGACATAGCAACACATTATGGACCTTGTTCACTAAAAAAAAGATACAAATTAAAGTGAGAGCACAGAAGTGAGAGGTTATGTGTCAAAGTACACCAAAATGCGTCGCGCGACGTTGGGATGCGTATCTTCTTGTCTAGTAAGCAAAGTCCATAATGTGTGCAGCCTCAAAAATGCCGCGTCGCGTCGCGTCTCAGTCTGAGCTGACCCTAACAGGATTCTACCGGCAGAACATATCGCTTTCGAAGATACTGGTTTGGGTTAAAAAACTAACTCTACTTAGACGTAGATTTTCGTTCTGCGCAATCCAGATGTTAAGGAAACGCATATAAAAACTACCTAGAGTAACCTACATAATTCCAAGGATTAGTTAGCTGAAGTAGCGATAGGCATAGCTTCAATCACAGACTAACAACAGGAAGTAGAAGAAATCGCGTTGCTAGCTCTAAGAACACTGTAGACCCATTTATTTTGGAAATCTAATTTGGATAGCGGGTGATATGACGATGATGAATAGCAGAGAATGTAGTTGCTGCATTTTAGCCAGTGCAAATAATGTACCTAACCCATATTAGGCCTTGTGGTGCCATCTCATCTTGAGCAGTTTATGGGAGCTGGACTTTCTACTTACCTGTCTGACACATGCAATTTACACAAATATCTTCCTTGCATTTTTAGATTCCTTATATCTTCAGTGACAACAGACATATGTAAAACTATGTAAGTTAACATTAATTTTTATTGTAAAAATATATTGTATGCCTGGTCACTCGAAATATTGGGACTACATGAATTAAACCCTTCCCCGCATTTCAGGGTTTTTGTTATACATCTTGCATTCAAGTATACATTTATAAGACTCAAATATTAGACTACAATAATAAGAACGCAGACAATCTAATAAACCTGTTTCCTCGGAAGTTTTAAAAAAACCGCCAGTGGCAGCACTAGAAAGGGGGTTCACATGTTTTAATTTGCTTATTGACAGTAACGCTAAACGCGTGTCTTACCATTGAAATAAATAAATAAAGTGAATAAAAAATGTTAAAAAATAAATTTTCACGCTAGTCGATACAAACAAGATATTATAAAATTATTGCCATTTATTAACCTCAGGTTAAAAGGTGTTTGGAGTGGATTCATTTAAGAACCGATTGAACAATTGAAAAAATTAAAAAAACACAAATGTGTGTGCGTAACATTTTAATAATCTAAATGGTCCAACAATAGAAAATCCAAATCCGATATCAGCGACTGTTTCAAAGGTTAGTAACTGTTCATTTTATGAGAATATGCTCTAGATGTGCTGTATTAAAATTTAATAAATACAAAAGCATAATTTTGCAATATTTGTTTTTCAAATATTCAATATAATAGCTTATTTGACTCCCTAGCAGCCTAGTTGGTAGAGTAGCGTGGCGTGGGTTCGATTCCCGCATTGGGCAAACATTTATGTGATAAAAATCTTTGGAGTTTGTCTTGAGTCTGGGTGTATTTATGTATAATATGTATGTATTTACAAAAAAAAAGTAATATATATATATATGTATCTGTATCCGTTGTCTTGTATCCATAACACAAGCTTTGCTTACTTTGGGGCCAGACGGCGCTGTGTGTAATGTCCAAAAATATGTATTATTATTTATTTATTTATTTAATGTATTTCTTTAAAATTTTAATTTTATTATTGTTTTACACAAAAATACTGGTAAATCGCCTTAATAAATCCTTGAGCTTCTAGTGCGTCAATAGGATAAGTGTCAAGTGCGTTGACCGTAATTGTAACACCTTATCATGCATTAATTAACGTCTCACCTACAAAATGGTGTCACACCTGTTAATATGACGCATTAGGTAGGCAACTTATTTCTGTGCACAAAAAAACTTAACTTTGATTTTGAACCTTCTTACTAGAAAGATCTAACTATACGTTTTTAGTTTATTACCTATCGTTTATTTTATTCCATACAAATAAAATTCCGACACGCACAGCATTACATTGTGTTTAGGCAGAAACGGGTTTTGCGCGCAGTAAATGTGCCATGAACAAAAGACGTATCACGTAAAGGCCACGGTTCTTATATTAGATGAACTAGGTACAAAATATGCACCGAACGTCAAAGATATTACACTCACAAAAACAGTTTTGTTATCAATATATACTTATAAGTATACATAGTAAATAATTATGTTACGATTGAAGTTTTAAATAAAATTTAAAACTTAAGATTGTATAATAACTTTGTTTCATTAGTGGTAATAAAAACTTTTCCCGCTAAGAAATATTCCACAATTATATCCTGTACTGCTCCTCTTCAGCTCAGCTGTCACATTTGTCACGTATTAAGACCATTTTTATCTATATTATATGAACATCAGTGATTACTAAAAAGGCCACACGTAGGCCTTCAGAAAAATTATAAGGACTCACCCAATTTTGGTATCAGTTGTTTGTATAACGTTTTTGTCTGAATATGTGGTGTAGTGTCTGTATATGTGTAGGTTGTTTCACGCAAACCGAACTCAATTAATTATTTCCAAAAACAATGTATCCGGCAGCCGCGACGTCACGCACAGATTAAGACGACTGACGAGCGCACAGAGTATGCTACGAATCGACCGCATAATTTTTACCGAACATACAGAGTGTAACAAAAACGAAGATACTAAGGCATCCCCAGTAAGTGTTTAAGTAAGATTTTAACGCAGAGCCATGCAATATTAAAAATACAAACTTTAAAATATATATATTATGTAATTCCGTAACCTTATATAATAGTAAGTACAGTGCAGTAGTAGAAAGGCTTATCATGTTTTTGATTGACATTTATTGTAGTCTGTATCAACAAAAAGGCTAAATAACCTTTTTAATGTAAACGTTGATCAAAACAGAATTAATAAAACTTGATCATAAACCAAATCATTATATTGATTAGATGCAATAAAGCAAAACATCAGGACTCTCCAAGCGAAGCAATAACACCAAATGAAATCAAAACAAAATCCCGATCATCAAACCAAACACATCTTAGGTGGTCTAATGAAGGAGTGCGTGCAAATGGGGAGGGAGGGCGTCCAATCTTCTTAATAGACGACAATAAAACGAGCGATTCGGTAAATAAACCATAGCAGGGGAGGAGTTTACGAGCAGAGTTTTACGGTGTACGTTAACTGCAGTTGTCAAATCAGTGCACGACGCGTACTGATGGTAAATGAGTGAGTTTGTTTTGATGAGCGATAACGCTATGGCGGTAAAATCTCAATTACATTTGGACTAAGTTGATTGAATTTAATATATCAATATTGAAAACATTTAAATAACAAGTCGGTAAGTGTATCTTAAATGTATTGAATTGTACTGACTGAAATAAACAAGGAAATATTAAATACCTATTCAAGGTTTATTAAATGGAGAAAAATTCTTAAGATTAAAGTACACCAATGAAATCAACGAATAACTAATTTGGAATACCATAAACAACTCAGCATCTTTTTTCCGTAACCTATATCTTGAGTGAAACTACCTAAGGTTGCAATTATTTTAATCTTTTTAGCCTAGTTAAGCGGTGACCCAAAATGATAACAAAGCTTCGCGACGTTGACAAAATGCAAGTAAACACACCACAAACCTACATTTTTTGTTATCTGTTGCTGCACATGATTTTAGGTCGGCTATAGTTACATTACTGCCGCAGCCCGCAAATGCAGCATAACCGGGCGAATCACAGAGTCCGAATATGTTCATTTGTAGCCAAGCTTGTATAGTGCTTTTCTCAAGCATGCGTGTAAATTAAGACAATAACATAATAACAATAATTGTACTGACAATAATAAAAAATAGTTAAGGTAATTTTGCTGCAAATTCGCCGCGTTCAAATGTCGATTTCTTTTTTTAAATTAATTTAATGGCGCATTATTTTTGATGTGCCAGTCCGAAAATTAAATAAAACTTGATGATCTTGGTCCATTTAGGATGTAGTACGGGTTTAAAAAAGTTCGGTCCATTTTCAAATTACATATTCGGCCGGCAAAACATTGCGGGCCGCTCTCTGAAACTGAACTGCAAGTACGTTTTATCCCAAAGAGGCTTGTGCAAGATATAGTCGCATATCGTAGCATGTTTGAGAAAAAGTAATATTAATCGTGCAGATTAGATTAGATTAGATATACAACAAATCAGCTCGTACGCACTAACATTAAATAGTATATAAATTATTTATTTTGGAAAAAAATAAAAGGTAGCATAGGGTACTGCGGGTGTTGTGAGCCACGCAGAAACTTGTATCCACTATCAAAACTATACTATACTTACTTACTTTTATCACACCATATTTGGTTTACAGCTTGAATAAGAAGCAATAAGAGATGTTTTTTCCTTAAATAAAATATGAATAAATAACGTAGACTACTTAAATCTATTCGACACAAACTAAACTATTTTTTTATACATAAATAAACTCCAAAAACCATGCAACAATTATTTTACACGCCCAAGTCAATTTCATTCCGTCTGGGTCCATCGAAGGAATGCGTTCGTCCAATATTTACATTCAGCATTAGATAACTGACCATGGCCGACCACCCCAGAGTTCTCACTCTCACCATAAAAGCACCTACATAGATAGATACATACTCATAGATATACCTGGCTTATCAGTGTACATTTACCTATGTCTAAGATCTGTACAATAAATATAAATATTCTTGGACATTATATACAGCGCCATGTGGTCGCAAACTATTTAGAGCTAGTACGATGGACACTAAACAACTGACAGAAATACATATTAATAATTTTTTTTTGTAAATACATACATATTATACATCGACTACAACCAGTCTCAAGACAAAAACATATTTTCAACAGATAAATAGTTGTCTTTTGTGGACATCGAACCCACGCCTCTTGATTGGGCAGTCGGGTCATTGAGCCAACTGAGCCACGGCGCCGACATAATAAAGCTATAATAAAGAATTTGTTTAAACGCGCTAATCTGCAACTATTATAGGTCGGTGCAAACTTTATGGCTGCTGGCAATTTACTTTCGAACCTTTTGAAAAGTGGTAAGTTCCTTAAACTTACCATTTTGTAATGAAGTTCATACGTCAGTTAAATCTCTTTTTCAAAACTGATCCTAATTATATCGGGTTTGATCCAATTCTATCCGGTTTAAAAGTAAAAGGCCAACCGCCATAAAGTTTGAGTCGACCTATTCCAGTATTTCCAGATTCCAGAAGGTTTAGGTTTAAGATCCCGATCAATTGAGTTTCTGTAGTATAATAAAAAACGTAAAAGAAAGATGGACAGATGTATTTGCCCATCAGTAGACTACATTACATAGGTATAATACATATATTATAAGTGTTATGACATCATAACTAAAAAAATTAAACGAATTATTATTATAGATCTCATTATGGTCTTCGGTTCACAAAAAAAAAAAATTACAACATTAAAATATCGAGACTTCAACCACTCAGTAATTCACGTGACGTGAATTCCAAATTTGAAAACCTTATGATCCGGGTGCCTGATAATATAATTTACTTATTCTTATGCCTGATAATAAGTTACTTATTCTTATGCCTAAAAAACCTTGTTCGTTCGGTAGTGCAACTGACTTAATAATGTATGTATGGGGTATTTGTGATCAGGTACAATTTCGGGATGTATTAATACAGTGAAGAAAGAACTTTACGTGTCCGACCAGCTTTACAATCTAAAAAAATCTTTACAAAAGCAGTACATGTCGCCCTGTACTCAGATTCGTTTGTAGTTTACAATTGAAATCATAATACTAAGTACTTAGGACTTTATCTTTTGAGTACACGCTTTAATCATCGAAACCGCCCAACCGATTTTGATAAAATTTTGTGAAAGTGTATGGTTGATTCCAGCATGAAGGATAGGACTTTTTCACTTTTCTACCTGATAGGCGGCGCTGTTGTCAAGACATATTCTTGACGCAGCGGGTGAAACCGTTGGAAAAAGCTAGTTACTTTATAAACGAGTGGCTAGACGCCGTCGCGTCGCTCCGTATTCAAATTCGACGTGTTTATTAGACAATAACTCAGACGAAAGACTTCGTTATGAGCATCCGAAATTCCTCAGAGATTAAACCCGCCCTCTGTCGGACTGCTACGTGATCAAACTTCGGAACTACTGTTCCAATTGCCCGCTAATTTGGTTAAGTATACCATTGACAACTGGCAGACTTCAAATTAGGGATTATGAGATTCGGCGATGACTTTTGATGATAATTTTATTTCAAGTTTTACTAAGGCCTAGGCTTAAGTTTTATTTTAAAAATAACCGAAGGATTTAGAGTGAAGATGTAACTGAAACGACAGATAAACATATGTGAGTGAGAGGGGTATCACTGATTTTTAAATAGAACGATAATTTTTCTGCTGATAAGTAACTATTTAGTTACTTCAAATACCTTAAGGTATTTTGAGTGATTTTTCATTTATCTAAGGTGTAAATACTAAGTATGTACTAAGTAGCCTGGTATGAAATCAGATTCTACCATTCAAGATCACAAATGAAATAAAGATAGTATGATCTATAATCAAATCAAGGAAATTACAGATCAATATATTTTTAAGCTTTCAATTTATTTTGAACCCACAGCTACCTAGGTCATTTAACTCGAACAACGTGGTAAGCTGAATGCAGATGGTACGAAGCTAGCGAACTCGTAAATGGGCCTAATGAACTGTATCAGGTTTGAAAAGGTCGCAGATGCATATTCCTGAATAGAACACATTTGCCGTTCGTACGTACGTGACCGGCCTTTTAGATCAATTGGACAAAGTCATGCTAGAATTGGCTACATAAGGCATTACAATCGAAACCAATGTACAGGGTAGAAAAGAAAGGCCGTGGTTGACGGGAAAATACCCGAAATATATATATATAGATGATGGTAAATATTACTGAAATGAAAAATTCCTTTATTTTCTTATATTATAATATATGAATAATAATAATATAAATTAAAATATAAATATTTTCTAAATTTGTTTATAAAAAAATATTTTACAGCTACTCATAGTACAAAAAAATGAACAAAGGTCAGCCTGTGATATGTGAAAATATTGCTTAAATACCAAATGCCCGGAGAAAAACAAAACGTCTGATAATAACACAGCACGTTTTTAATTAGGTGCATACAGAGGTTATAACAAAAGTAATTATTTTAGCGAATTGGCAGTGTGAAATCTTATTAGAATTATAAGCACTTATTTCAACTAACGTCGGCTTCTATCAATTAAACAATTTACGTCACATCAATATTTGTTAAGGCTTTGACATACCCTATCAAAATCGTGCCGTTTACAAAGACATACTACACTATTGAAGCATACAAAAAGACACAGTCCCACGTACGATAGGCGCTAGCACGTGACCGCACGTTTAAAATCACGATTTTCTCGGTTTTTTTGTCAGGATAAAATTCAAATATTTATTTAGAACTAAGTTATATAATTGGCAAATTCACTCGGTCATATTAAAATACAAAAAGAATTTGAATTAAAGCCCAAAAATAGAGTGTTAGTATTAAATATTTCTGTTTTATTAATAGCCAAATTATTATAGTAGCAAATCTACTTAATTAAGGCTCGAACTATAACATATATTTCTTTCATGTCAAAAATTGTACTCAGAACTGTAATAAAATTAATCAAATTTTTGCAAACTTAACTCGTTTGGAAAGTCATCACCTTAAGAAACTTTGAAGTAAGCGTAGGTACAGTGAGCCACACAAAAGTACACCATTAAGATTTTGAATCGTTTAAGTTTTATTATTAACTCTTCATCCATGAGTAAACATCGATTCAGAAATTACCCTGTTTAGGTTATTTTATTGGCTTGATATGAAATAAAACTGTCAATGGGAATGTAGTAATGTATGTTTTAGATAAGTAGTTTTTAAATTATATATGTTTTGCTGCAATGCACCGAATTAGTAAGGTATACATTTAGTTGTGACCCTTTGTACCTTTATATTCTACGTTACGTTTAAGTAGGTTTAGGTAGTTATGTAATTATTTTTGAAATTAAAGTAGGTAGGTACATTGATACAAATCTTAAATTTCAAAAACAACTACATTTAATTACGCCAGTTTCCCAAAGGAGTTAGCAGGCAGTGACAAAAGACTTCGACTAGCTACGATCCTGGTACACTTTTGCATCCTTAGTTTAGAGTAGGTTTGTCTTATTATTGAAATTCTAGAAATGATTGCTTCAAAACTACGGACGAAGCGATTGCGAAAAAACCAGGGTAAGGTAAAAACCTAAAGTAGGTATCAATACGGATAGCAATAACGTTATTTAACAAGTAAGTATTAAGCCTAATCATCAACTTTATTAATTTACATCACTTAGCTTTATCGTATGTCTAGATCTAAGTCTTAATATTATATTATCAGGTTTGTTCAACTCTTTATCGGCCGTCTAGATCATGTTATTAATTACCTAGACTCTGTACAGTTCAGATTTATAAATTAAATTTTGTAAGTATAGTTTCTTTTCGGGCTTTGAACACCGACGGCACATCATCCAGTGCGCGGAGTGCACTCGGACAAGTTCTTACAACCCTGCCAAGGAGCGCGCACTGTTTGTAAATTATTTTTCTACATAGACTCCTAGCAAGTCAATACATTTAGTCCTTCTTTTTTCTAAACCCATAATTCCCTTTGAAAAAAAATCTTTGCCTTGACCCTCCAAAAACGCCTCTACATCAGTCATCACCTCGCTATGGTCGTAAATTTTTTTGCCTCGGAGGTTTTTGTTTCTTGAGCCGAGAAAAGAGATAAAAGTCACTGGGAGACAGGTCTGGCGAATAGAGTGGCAGTTCGAGCAATTCGAATCCCGTTTCTTGAATGGGGTCCTTCGCGAGCCGGTGCGTTGTCTTGGTGAAACAACACTCCAGCTCGCAGTTTGCTTTGCAAAGTCTTCTTTCCTTAATGGCCTCCCGCAATCTTCTTATCCGGTCAGCGTGAGTAGTAAGTAGTAATAGTAAGAGCCCGTAATAGTGGCTCCCTTTTCCAAGTATTCCACCATAATAATTCCTTAAGTGTCCCAAAAAACGTATATAAGCTAGATGGCGCTGTACCGGTAATTTAAAATAGTAACTGCTTGGGCCTGTCTTACAATTGGCCGATTTTTATTATTTGTTGTTATACTTTAGAGTTCACAGTATTTTTCACTGCAATTTTGAAGTTTGTATTTCTTTCTGTTGAGACGATGGAACAACGAAAATTTTTTTTTTGTATGGGGACCCCCCCTTAAATTTCAAATTGTTCAGCTTTTTAGTATTTGCTAGATAATTCCACTATTAAATTATAACAAATAGTCTGTGAAAAATTCAGGCATCTACCAATTTCGATCTAAAGCCTTTTAATGGTCGAAGAGAAGGACACAGAGACAGACAGCGTAGTCTTAGTAATATATTATGGCTCCGTTGGCACCCTCTGGGTACTCAATAAAACATTTCAACTAAGCGATCTTATTTATATATGTACCATTTGACATATTGACATAATGACATATTTTTAAACAAAGAACAAATGCTTAAAATATAAAATTGAAAAAAATCAGCATAAAAAGTATGATTTCAGTTTTTCTAAGTGAACACAAACTTCTTTTGATGTGTGTAGTACACACCGTGTACGCATAAGTATATTTGAGCATCGTAACGCCGTACAGACTATTTCCATTATGGAGTACTTCTAACCAACCATCAGCCGGAAATGGAGGAATCACAAGCCCAGCCAGCTACTAAGTAAAAGAAATACATAATTAGTAGGTAATATCAGTGCCTAAAATGACGTAGTCTCCAGTAAAATTTAAAATTCCCATAACCAATTCCCAAGAAATGCTGAAGTATATTGCAATTTGCCATAAATACTCAGAAAAGCAGAAGCTTACAATGGGTTTCAGTACAATGGTCGCGCCGCGATCACAATCGCTTTGGAGCAAAAAATCTTGGGGCATTTTCTATGGAGATGGGCAATTGAAAAGGGATCGCCTAGCGACAGCCATCTGGAGCACCCGGCGCTCACCTTCCTTATGTTTAATGTGACCAAATGATGCTATTTAGTCGGGACACTGCTGGCTCTATTTCGTATAATACTATTACCCTAATAAAACAGGTGGTATAGATATAATCACCGTTCTAATATCTAGCAATATTCTTTTTCATATATAACTTAACTAGATTTTGCCAGCGGCGACGTCTACCCTAAATTCGGTTATCGCCGTGGAACTCCTTAATTATACTATAAACTTTGCTGGTATAGCAAGCTATAGCTGTAGCTATAGTTTGTTTAAGCTTAATTATAGTTATTCCCGTGGGAACTTTTAAACCGCAAACTCACGTCCGTCTACAGATCACCACTTATCGTTATATTATAATAATATATCAATTATGTTTACAAGGTATTCTTTCTCCTATTCTATTTTCAATATTTATCGAACTAGTTACTACAAACATCAATTGCTCTTACCATCTATACGCGGATGATTTGCAACTCTACACTCAATGTAAAGTCACTGAAATTGATAAGGCTATTACTAAGATTAATAACAATCTTACACACCTAAATAAATGGTCAGAAAACTTTGGCGTACTTGTTAACCCGGCTAAATGTCAATCAATAATCTTAGGTAGTTCTCGTCGCTAGGTTGGATACTAGCACTTTTTCACCGTTTTTGCTGAATAAATCTATCATACCACTTACAACGGAAGTTAAAGATTTGGGCTTGACTTTAGATAGTACTCTCAGCTGGAGTAAACAAGTAACTCAAATTTGCTCTAAAGTTACTGGGATATTACGTGCATGGTACAGATTAAAGATTTTTTTAACTGTATGCATGCACCAAGACATTACTAATTAACACTCTTGTTTTACCGGTAATCGACTATGCTGATGTGTGTTATCCTGATCTTAATCAAGATCTTCTTAACAAGATCGATCGTCTCCTAAACAACTGTATTCGCTTCATTTTCGGCTTACGCAAGTATGACCACGTCTCCAACTTCCGTTCAAAACTCAAATGGTTACCTATTCGCCAACGTCGGCAATCTAGAATCCTTTTAACCCTGTTTTCTATTTTATACGATCCATCCACCCCAGTATACTTGAAATCTAGGTTTTAGTATCTGGGAGACACTCACACCCTTAATCTTCGCTCGTCAAACAGTCTCATGTTAAAAATCCCATCCCATAGTACCAGCTTTGTATCAAACTCATTTACTCTTCAGGCAGTGCAACTCTGGAACTCAATACCTCTAGTGAATAAAAAGGCTCAGAATAAAACATGCTTTAAATCTATGTTGAGGCGACATCTATTGGTACATTCTTAATTTTATTAGTACATTCAAAACATTAAAGGTCCATATGTATTAAATATTATTATAATATGTATATTTAGCTGTTTATGAATATATATAATTATGTAATTGTAAGTAGTATTTTCTTTATATTTCTAAAATTATCTTATGTATTAGTGTTTTTTGTATGTATCTATCTATATATATATATATATATATATATTAGTCTTAATAATTTTTCTTTTTGTTTTCTTTTTTATATTAAATGTAAGCCTTTCTTTGGCACCACCAACAAAGCTTTTCTGTTCATCAATGGTCGACTGGTAGAGCGTGCAATAAAGAATAAAAAAAAAACGTACTTTTAAATAGACATAACCGTATAATTACATTACAAAAATATGTACTTTATTATATCAAATATCCGATTAAAATAATAAGAAAAGATTTTGCTATAGCCGACACGACTTATGTCTTCTTTTTTTGACGGGATAGCATTTTGCTTTGAATAGAAAAACCAATTTAATTTTTATTTTGTATAATTTGCAAGAAAATCTTCGTCCGAAACAAATGCGCTATCGAATTTAAATTTAAAATATTGTTTAAATTTAATAGCATAATAAATTTAAGAAACAAGCGCACATATAACCAATTTACATAACATATAAAATCAAATTGACTATCCATACTCCAAATTAATGTTATCTGCTTTAAGATGTTATATTATTACAAAATGCCTACAAGGTATTTAAATTGATAAGCGTGTTCACATAGCAACAAGATTTTCATGCAATTCCGAGCCTTATTACTAACGTATAAGTTCTAAATAACCGTTGCACTACACGGTCACATATAACCTACAATAAATGCTACATTTATAAGTTAAATATTATGCTAACCGGTTTTACTTGCCTTTATAACGGGCAAGTTTCGGAATGCAGCTTTTTTCTGACCGGTTTGTTGCTGCAAATTGTCCAGGGATCAAGGATCACTGGGGTGGCAATAAAGTAATATGTTACGACCTAGTTTTTCTTTTAAATAAATACCTAAAATTAGAACAGATAACACAGGCCGCCACTATGACACAGTTTTTGTTTGGGTACCTTCAAGTATTACATAAAAAGCTTTATTATTTTTCATCCCCCCTACTATGCTTAAATAAAATCTCAATAGACTAAAAGATAGTAGTTTTTAAATTTATGACAGTTAAATAAGGATTTGAAGACTCTTTTTGCTTTCGAGCATAGAAATGTACGCTTTCCATGTGTTCAAATCAGAATCTTTCTAAATTTTGCAAAAAAAAAAAGTAAGTAAGTAAGTTGATGTTTACGTAATACTTGAACTTCAGTTAATTGCCCCAAGATAGATTAGTCCAGCCAGTCAATATTTGACACACACAATGAGATACGATTTTTTGTAGGCACCAATTTCCTTAATATATTCTGTAGTATATTTACAATAAATTTACTTACAAACTTCATATATTTACAAAAAATACAACTATATATTAGGTAAACTTAAAAAGCAAAACCCTATCTAAATATAAAATTTTATCTAAATCTTTTGAGCCGTTTCATACGCAAATATATATACATATATAGTATATGTACAAGAACGGCTCGTTTAAATATTATATAAGATAAAAATACATCTGAACATTACTGAATATTATATATACGTAATAAAAAAACATATGAACATTACTGAATATTATATACGGAAACTAAAGTTGGTACATTATCACAAGTCGTGTTGAGTGATATTTAAACCACTTGTGTCAAATTAGTTATATATATACATACAGACAGTATATTTTTCGTCCATTTTGCGGTGCTCCCAGCGGTTTAACGTATAATAAAGGTTATTGACTCAAAGTACGGACCTGCAACACGAATTCACTGCGGGCGCTTGGGCAACATATCAAGGGTTTGTAACAAATCAAGTCCAAAGCCACATAGTGGCAAAGTAAACACATCAGGAGACTAATTCTCGTGTTGATAGAGATAATCTCGAATTCGAGATATGTTTAATTGATTAATCATGGCTTGTTTAGTAATCGCGGTAAGTATTTTAGTCGATGGATCGACTAGTTTGAACTAGAGATGTCGAAAAAACATGGCGGATATCGTTTGCAAATAATTTTTCGTATTCTTAGAACCTTCCTTCAGGCAAATGTCGTACGCTAGCGGTCGACATGTATCGAGTGGTCGGTAGCAGTAGAGATGGGATGTCGCACGTAAAGTGGTATCAAAAGGAAGAATTAGTTATATTAGTTGACAGCTAAATAGTTTTGATTAATGGGGGGAGGGGTCCTTCATAGCGGGCTACGAAGGACCCTTTTATAAAGAGTGGTCACAGGAGATATTTTTTATGACCCCTCTTTTTTCAAAAAGGGGTACATAAGGATTCCCCATTTAAATGACTTTTATGACTCCTATAAAATAAAAAACCCTCTTTTTGTGATCTCTACTGCTACTGACCACTCGATGCATGTCGACTGCTAGCGTACGACATATGCCTAAAGAGAGGTTCTAAGAATACGAAATGCTATTTGCAAACGATATCCGCCATGTTTTTTTCGACATAAGTGGTTCAAACTAGTCGATCTATCGACTTAAACAATAACCGCGATTAACAAGATTACGCGATTACTAATCAATTAATCTTAGCTCGAATTCGAGATTATCTCTATCAGCACTCGAATCAGGCCCCTAGTACTACGACAACAAACTTAGCATACTTTCGTTTCTATTCATTTATTTATTTCAAAAGAAACATAGCTTGACGACTAGTTGATACAATTTAAGTGCGTTATCTCTGCTAACTAGCTCCGCCATGATAATTTTGGAATTTCTATTTGAACACAGCGAATTTCAAAACTGTGCTTACTACAGAAATACGTATAATAAAACTAGTTAAAAGCTATTTTTGGATAAAAATGTATCGTTTCTAGGATAAATCTGCGAGTTTTATAGTGATAATATCTGCTAAAAGTGGCCGTTTTGAGCAGAAATACTATCTACAACTACAGATTTAATCTAGAATGAATGAAAAACGTTTTAAAAATAGTTTATGACCACTTATATATTTCTTTAGAAGCACAATTAGCTTTGTAAAAAAGAGGAAATTTAAAATAATAATTGTCGGCGCTAGATAGTAGAGGTAACGTCTTAATGCGATAAATATATTACAATTAAATGAAAATCAGCCAATTTATTAATTTCCAGATTTATCAAAGACAAACGCACCGAGTTCCTACATAAAATATTTCAGTTTAGTAAGCAAAACTTGTACTTTCAGTCACTACCTACGAGGCTATCTGTGTGTCCCAGCGACCTACGAGGATATCTGTGTGTCCCAGCAGGGAATCAGCCTGTATTATCAAAACACTCACATAAATCAAGCGATTCAGAGCCCGCTTTTCGGAGGGTCTGCAATAAAAACACGCAAATTCAAATTGCATGTTCTAAATACTTATAACGGAACAATAATTCGACTAAAGGTTTTGTATGACAAACGGTAAAAATCTTGGCTCTTTCTCTTTCGTTGGATTTTTGACATTGGTGAACAAAACGCCACCTACCTCAAGATGTATGTTTCTCAGGCTTACATAAACGGCTGAACGAATTCGATGAAACTTCGGTACAGAACGCATGTGACATATCTTTCACTCTGAGTGGAAGGAGTACCTACTCGGATTGAGTTTCCACAAGAAAAGGTTTAGCAATAAATAGTACCAAATCAAAACTGAGAGATAAATCTTTAAAATTGAAATAAAAAATTTATGCGATTTTTTCTCTTAACTGTATATTTTGCAAGTATTAATACTAAGCTTCCAAAATGTTAGACAAATCGAACTCAACCATAGTACCTTGGTTGAGTTTGCTTCTCAAATGCAATTAAAAGCAACAGCCCTGTTTGCAGGACCGTTTTTAGCCAGCGGCTCTGTGTGAACGTAGTGTACAGTGAGATCTGAAGGTAGCTGACTCCAGCGGTAGGATAAGACACTGCGACAAGACCCAGGGGCGCGCCAGATTTTATTCAAACCATAAAAACAACGTTACTACTTCCCGTCTAGACGCGGTCGCGTGGACGGTAACGATCACCATTAATATTTATACTGACACTGTAAATACGAGGGAGAGAACATTAATGTTACTCTGGGTACAAACATTGCGTGCCAATTTTTAAAAGTTAGGGCTTAATATATTTCCTACACAAGACACGGCGTTACGTGGAGTTCTGTCGTTGTAGTGGTTAAGAAATAGAATATTGTCGAAAATAGATCATATCGTAGGCTTAAGAGATGGACAAGTTTACAAAAGAAGGTAATGGAGGTTCCTATTCATTTTTAATCATGATTTTACATGTATTTCATTTCACAATTGTACAGAATAAGTTCGTTCATGATTTTTATGTTTTAATAACGCAAAGCTTTTCGAAAAATAAACCTTAGCGCGTTGGGCTACGAGACTCCTCCCGACGCTGTTAATTACATAAATATTTAAAGGTGTATGCGGAACGCGCCTCTGTCGGCTTCTGTGCATCCGGATAAAGTAAAACAGATAAGATGTTCGGATCAGCACGCGAACTTAATGTGCTGAATCAAATGGGATTTTTTACTTACAAAGACGAATATTCCATAAACCTTCGTATAATAGACCATGGAATGCATATTTTTATCGTTGATTTGCACATAAGAGAAGCAATATTACTACAATTTATAGAAAAATACACCTAATTTGCATGAGAGGAATAATTTTCACATTATCAGCCCATTGATGGTTTTTCCACTAGAATAAATTTAGTATGATCCCGACTTTCAGTACCGGGGTCTACCTCTTTTAATTTGATACTAAGCGATGCCGGCGGCTCTGCACACGTAGTTTTTTTCAACGCAGTTTATGATGATTACTTACTAGAACAAAGTTTGTGCCCACGAAGAGAAACATTGTCATTGTCGTTAAGTGTTTTTCGCTTGCTTTAATGAAAAAACCGGCCATTTAGGCACTGAGGGTTCCGTACCACCATAGAAGGCACTCGCATTTAACCAATGTTTAATTATTTGTTATTTTACTTAAGAGCTGACACTTTAAATGGTTTAAGTTTCAATATTGTATTCCCGTTTTAAAGTTATACTAAAACAACATTTTGTTTATTTCTTTTTTAGAAACTTTTAAAAGTCGGACAGATAGACAGCATAGGCCTAAGTAAAAGGATTCCGTTGGCATTGGTGCCCTTAGTGTACGGAACCCTAAAAATCTACTGCAAAAATATGTATCACACCCTTTGCAGCACATAACTTACACCTCGGTACTAACAGGCTTCACAAAAAGTAATGAGCGCGCGCATGCAATACGAAGCATTCGAATATCCACGTATAGCAAACTTGCATAATACAAGCAAAGGTATTCTGTAACGGAAATCCATACCGACATGGACTCTTAAACATGCAAAAAAGACAAGTAAGTGTAAGTTGATTCGCTACTTCGTAAGCTTTGTTTTTATTGAGAATTCGCTATTTGACTTTTTTGAGCAGATAAAATAAAAATAATAAATCCACGACAGATATCCCCGAATGCGTGTTCATAGATGTAACGGACGTATGCCCGTAACATCCACGTTTCACCAACGGTATTTCGTCCCACAAGGAGGTGAAGAGCACAAAATAGAGTCGAGACTACTTTACAATTATCAGATTGTAACAATACTTGTTGCCTCTTACCGAGAATCGAAACCGGGAGCTTTTACATAGCATTTGTACGCTCTACCACTGCGCCACTCGGTCCTTTCTTTTAGATTTTATTAAAAACAGAAAACTACTAACAGTGACTTGGTGGCCCGATTGGATTGAGTTCAATTCAAACTTTGTGTATTTGAGTCATGATCATGAATGTTTGATGAATAAAATGTAAATGAGCAAGGACCTCATCAAATGCAAGTATGGGTTATAAGTGCTACAGTAAAAACCTTATTTTACCAGCAATACCTTTTTATGATATATGTACACACACCCGACCAAGGTCCAAAGAGAAGTGTCCAATCCTGGCTCACTTCTTAAAGTTTGTCTGATTTCCTTTTTTCTGTTTTTCTTTCTTGGTCTTTGATTTTACCGCTTATCACTATAAAGCTGGTAATGACAACTTATGGGACGTCCATACTAATATTATAAATACGAAAGTAACTCTGTTTGTCTGTGTACCTCATTCACGCTTAAGCCGCTGTACGAATTAAAATGAAATTGGGCATGGAAATAGTTTTAGTCACGGGGAAGGACAAAGGCTACCTAAAAACGTCAAGTGTGAGTCGGATTCTTTTCTAAAATTGAGGAGTTGCCGTTGAAATCCGACACCGATAACCGAATTTAGGGTGGGTGGAATCTCTGGCAAATTTGGCATGGAGATAGTTTTGAGTCCCGGGAAAGGACACAGGTTACTTACTTGAGGACGTCGAGTGAAGTCGTTTTTTTTTTCTGTAATTGAGGAGTTGCCGTTGTAAACCTACATCGATAACCGAATTTAGGGCTGGTGAAAACGCAGGTAAAAGCTAGTATTATATAAAGCCACCATAGTCCAGATATACGGTACCAGAAGCAGTATTGTGGTGATGCGCTCACCACCTGTCACGGAGGTCTAAAGTGGTTGATGAAACGAGGCTATGTGATGTGGGTGGGTATTCAGCCACTGGTTAACCCCTTCCGAAAATAAAAACCGGAAAGGTTTATTTTATGAACATAGGTAATTCCCTAAAACAGAAAAGATCTCGTTTGTAATCTAATTAGGAATTAAACAGTACCAACTCAAGTGCCATATCATAACTTGGTAACTTTCACAGCATTTCGAAACAGAAAAGCGGTGTGTGACACTTTACATCACATATTAATAAATAAACAAAATCCAAAAAAAAATCTCACGTAGACGATTAATATGAAAGGTTGAGCATGTCACGCTGTGCCGACATCAACGACAAACAGCTCCGTAAAAAAACCTATTAAATCCGAAATAAAACGGCACGCGACCGTGGTCCAAAACGGCCAGTGGACGCGACCGTTTCTACATGCATTACCATGCACGTTTTTTCAAACCCCTCTTTTTATAAGACGTTTTTGTGCAAATCTTGCATCCATTGTAGAAATTGAAAGGAACCGAAGCCCAATCCGTACACAAAAGCAGGATACGAAATCCGAACGACTCGTACCGCACCTGGCGGGAAGACGCCGAAACCTCTAAATCCGAACAGTTGGAACCGCCAAAACATTGAGTTCGTAAATCAATGTTGAGACTCTATAAATAAGAGCTTAATTGCTTCATACGGAATTACTGATACCCGTGGCGAAATTCGCACCAAACAATAGGTTCTTGCACGGTGTGCATAAAGGCACAAGACATTGAGTAACGAGACGCCAAATATTGCAGGGGATCTGCTCTATTTTTTTTTTCATCTTATTCTTAAAGTAAATGCAGGTGATGTTACTGTTATAGAAAACGAAAAATTCAATTATCCGTCTATTGACAATAAGAATTTAGAGCGCTTTTTTTATTCTACCTCGGTTGCCAGGCGGAGAAGACGGCTGCACGGGTATTCCGACTAGCGTAGCGTTGCGCATTATCAAATAGTTATTTCTGCTTAAAAAAAAGTGTCAGAATCGAAGGGCACTTTTACAAATTGATCGTAAATTATTAGAATAAGCGATCGCAACCGCTGCTCACACAATATTTATTACTACCGAAGTAATAAAATCTCTTACAACAGTATTTACAAACAAAGTTAGGCGTCGTTCCTTCAATGACACATTTTATTACTGATCAGTACCAATTCAAACGTTTTCAATTGGCTGTTAAACTTTTGTTGGTAGATAGTAATCTTGATCGTTAAAGTATTATGAACTAAACGCAGATGATTAAGTCTCGCATGACAATAGTAAATCTAAGCGTATTCACAGTAGAAAAAAATTAGTTTGACCAGAATTAATGGCACAGCCATTGCTACCATAACAATGCCTGATAATGCTAAGAATGCTGAAGCACTTTTGCGATGCTTTAGATAAAATAATGCTAATAAGCACATTTCTCTCCATTATTTCTTTTATATATTTTTAAAATTTGTGAAATAAGTTATTGCTTATGTAACTTAATGCCAAAAAGTAACTTGTGTTAAAATATCGATTATCCCTATAACCCTTAAACACCTTCTTTCGTTTCTGCCATCTAAACCAAAACTCGGTATCAAGAATTGCATGAGAAAATTCATTATGTCAAAAAATAAAACTGTATTAAGGAATGATAAAAAATATTTTACTTATAGGTATATAGACCTATACACAATACAACAATTAATAACTATTAACATAACAATAAAAGTAAACGAATTTAAAGAACACACTAGCAGTTAACACCTTTCAGATACGTACTTATGCCCTACATATTAATCGTCGCCTGATAGGTAGATAATTGAATCCGCCATCTAATTGATAGTTTGTTCACTTTTATAATAATTTATGTTTTATACAAAACGACCTGCCTAGACATTAAGTTAAACAACGGATTTGGGTGACGACGTTCACTTCCTTCAAAAATTTGAATTTGTATGCCCAATTTTGTACAGGGCATCCTGTGTTGTTAACCCTTTCACGGCTTTGTTTGTAAATTATGTTAAACGCAACTGGAGTCATTAGCTCCAATAGGAAGACTCCATACTGCTGCAAGCGAAGCTTGCGCTCCTAGTATTTGAAAGAAACAAGTTTTCAGGTGTATCAGATCTAAACTGTATTACAATTTATATTATAATCAAACACAGACACACACACACACAAACACACACACACACACACACACACACACACACACACACACATACACACACACACACACACACACACACACACACTTCAGCTTTGTTCCGCTTGCACTGGAGTGGAGTCAGAAATGGTCAAATAAAAGTTTATACAACAAGGAAACAGAATAGGTATTTGGGCAGTAATAAGCGTATTTGTATTCCAAACGAAATTAGAAAGTATGTATGTAGTTATGACTGAGATCGTAGATTATAACAACGACGTGTGAAGGAAATTTTATGACTATCAACTTGAATTTTTTATATTACAATTAGCAATGGACTTAAACCCTGATCCGAAGAATATGAAGATAAAACAGTATTAGAAACAGTGTTTTTTTTATTTTCCTAATCTACACTAATATTATAAAGAGGAAAGATTTGATTGTTTGATTGTTTGTATTGAATAGGCTCCGAAACTACTGGACCGATTTGAAAAATTCTTTTACCATTAGAACCCGACACTATTCCTCATGAACATAGGCTACTTTTTACCGCGGGAAAATGCTTTATTCCTACGGGAAAACGAGTAATAAGACAACGGTTAGTAAGAATTGTCCTTCCGTAGTTATCTTGGAAGCACTGTACATTAAAAGGCATTGACTTTAAATAGTAATATTTTTTTGGGACAGGAAAAAACATACTTATTGTATTGTTTTTACGTCACTTGAGTTAGGAAAAGCGCAAAAAACGAAAAATTTGCGATTTTTGTAAAAAAAATTATAAACAAATACTGATGGAAAAATAACTTTTATAATTTAAAGTTTTTGTATCACTTACTACTAAATTTTACATAGTAGTAGCTTTTTTACAAACAGTTTAATACTTCCTACGTGTTTATAATCTAAAACAAACACATAAATTCCAAAAAATAAGTAAAATGAACAAAGTTGTTTTTAAATAAATTAAAATCAAACAAAACCAAACAGTAATAAATAAAAAAAATTCTAAACTATTTTTTTTTTATATTGTTGACAATGGATACAAGTCTTTTGAGTAATTCCTTGGAATCATCGAAAATTCATTTCTACCAAAAAACCAAGGTGAACACAATTTATTTATTGTAATGTAAAAATTAAAACAAGATTTGAAATAAAGACTAATAATCGATCAATAATAAGAATTATAAGATCGATTGTTTAAATTTACGATGAATGATAATGGGTCGCCCTGACTACACTAAATAAGTACAGTTGGTCCTGGCGCTCGCCGGCCGCTGCCGCGGCACGCTCCGCTCGGCTTCGCGCGCTAATTTTCATGTGCTCCGCTTGGCTTTGCGCTATAGTTTTCATGTTCGCAAGTGGGTCGCCCTGACTACACTAAATAAGTACAGTTGATCCTGGCGCTCGCCGGCCGCTGCCGCGGCACGCTCCGCTCGGCTTCGCGCGCTAGTTTTCATGTGCTCCGCTTGGCTTTGCGCTATAGTTTTCATGTTCGCAAGTGGGTCGCCCTGACTACACTAAATAAGTACAGTTGATCCTGGCGCTCGCCGGCCGCTGCCGCGGCACGTTCCGCTCGGCTTCACGCGCTAGTTTTCATGTGCTCCGCTTGGCTTTGCGGTATAGTTTTCATGTTCGCAAGTGGGTCGCACTGACTACACTAAATAAGTACAGTTGGTCCTGGCGCTCGCCGGCCGCTCCCGCGGCACGCTCCGCTCGGCTTCGCGCGCTAGTTTTCATGTGCTCCGCTTGGCTTTGCGCTATAGTTTTCATGTTCGCAAGTGGGTTGCCCTGACTACACTAAATAAGTACAGGTGGTCCTGGCGCTCGCCGGCCGCTGCCGCGGCACGCTCCGCTCGGCTTCGCGCGCTAGTTTTCATGTGCTCCGCTTGGCTTTGCGTTATAGTTTTCATGTTCGCAAGTGGGTCGCCCTGACTACACTAAATAAGTACTACGGTTGAATAAACGCTCAGAAATTGTTGTTGATAAGTTTTGATTATACATAATGAAAAAGAGCTCTCTTATTTTCTGGTTTTAAAAGTTTATATTATAACTATATAATAAAAACAAGATTCGATTAATATAGTAGTACATTCAAGCATTTTTGATCAAAATACTTTTATCCACGAAAAAAAAAAAGATATGAAATGAACGAAATATTTATATATGTGCAATGTGCATACATAATAATATAGTATTATCTAAATTACTGAAATATTACATTTATGGCTATTATTACATGTTTAAAGATATTACAAAAAAATGATAAATTATGTAAAAGCGGTATTCTTGTATGCACTATTACTTTCGTTGTTCTTTTATTATGTGAGGTAAAAGCAAAGTTATCCTACGACACTGAATTTTCGATATTTTATTTCTCGAAAACTATGAAGTTCCGCAAGATAAAACTTTGTAGATAGATTAATGACAGTTAGTTCTATCCCCAAAAAAAATATGAAGTCGAAAAAAAATAGCTGATAAAGTACAGTGCAGCCGTTATCTTTTTCACATAACTTCTAAACGGCTGAACCGATTGGGTTGGAATTTTATATGGGTATTTCGATGGTTTCCTGGATAATTTAAAAATACAATTGGACCCGGTAAGTGGCGCTGCTATCGGTATGTCAACTACTAAATGGCTCAACCGATTGGGTTCAAATTTTGTATTTGTATTTCCATGGTTTCACAGACACGAATGTATTATGCCTACCTAATCTATCTTTCTATCTATACTAATATTATTAAGAGGAAAGATTTGATTGTTTGTTATTTTTCTATAATTGAGGAGTTGCCGTAAGAATCCTACGCCGATAACCATATTTAGGGCGGGCGAAGCCGCTGGCAGAAGCTAGTACTTTATAAAGCGAGCGTAGAACACTGCCTAGTAAGTAAACGTCATTCATACGGGGAATAATAAAAAAACAGAAAAACGAAAAATAAGTAACAAGAGTATGATCCTATTCCTTCCTAGTTAAAATTAGGATCGAATACTTCCAGATCCTATGTAGCCGATGCAGAAAAAAATTAAATGTTACGGTTAGGATGCGGGCTTACCCGGAGCCATTTTGTTTTCGGTTTCGCAAAATTCAAAAAAAAAAGCGCCCCGGCACTCTTTGATACCTCGTGTATCTGTGTTTAATATACATAAAAATCAGTAACAGACGGACCAGAGTTCCTTTGAAACTAAAATTAACAAATATTATATATTACATGATACTCATAAATACGGGGCAAACGAATTTATTTCATTAGCTACTTGCAACGACACCTATTGAGTAGTAAAATAAGTTTTGTGGGAAGCACGTAGCGCCACCTAGTACGTAAAAACAACATCACTACACAAGTATTGCTACTGCTCAATTGATGTCACTACATGCGCTCTGAGGTTTTAGCCTTTTTTGCTTACCAACGCCATCTAGCGACGAGTAGCAAAACTAGAATCTCACTTGGTCAGCAACTTCAACAGCGCCATCTGGTTACAAAGCACTGCATCCAATAAATAGCACACTTCAAATTCTTCAATTAACACAACACATCACGTCATAATCACGTCAGTTTTATGTATTCTCTACACTTCATTTTAATTTTTTCCAATAAATTATTATAGACACAAATTTTACACTTGCACATATATTTCATCACTGCCATTAAGTTGTTAACCTAAAACAAAAACAAAAAAAAATTACTTTCTGCTAACTTTAAAAATGTCAGTTCCTTAATCTAAATGACCAAAGAATCCAGAATCTGTCAAGTTCCGCAGCTCTAAGATATTCATTACATTTTGCATTTGAAAATATTGTAACATAAATTTCATCAGAACATTCCAAAATAAAAGTTGCAAAATTTAAAAAAATATTTATTATTGGATTTTGTTTCCCAATGATTACCATTCACGCATATTTAGTCCAGTGATACATAATCTTTATACTACAAGAATCTCAGATTTCACGCTGTCCAAGTCAGTTAACCGCTGTTATGCAGGCCTGGAGTCGTTTAAATGCCTCGTTTGGGAAGTAGCAACAAGCGGACGACAAATGGATTCTAGACTATGGACACAAATTCTTATATTAATTAATAATGAAATTCAGACACAAGATAAACACAAATGTTTATCACATACATATTTGTCCTGTGCCAGAATCAAACCCACACTCTCGGTTTAGCAGGCAGATCATTACTAGCAGGAGCTTGTGGCTGAATTGCATTTGTCTATAAGCAAAGTTCAGCAATTTTGAGCATGGTGAGTACCCAGATGGCAAGGCAAGCCAGACCAGAAAGGTCAATTGTTTATTTTACCATTTCTAGTTCAATTTCTCTGACATATTGTCTTTTTCATGTTTTGAGCCTAAATCATAGTTTTCTAAATTTTAAGTTTACAAAATAAGAAAATATGAAACAAAAGTGTGCTGTATTTTAGTTTTGGGACATCATACTTATTAAAAAGAAAGTTTGTTTGTATGCATTTCATTACCATTTATTTAACACAAAAAACTTTCAGTTTTTGTACACATACTGGTAATGTATTTGACTCCCTCGCAGCCTAGTTGGTAGTGTGGCCGACTGCTGTGCAGAGGGTTTGGGTTCAATTCCCACATAGGACAAACATTTATGTAATAAACATTTGTGTTTGTCTTGAGTCTGGGTGTAATTATGTATGGTATGTATGTATTTACAAAAAAAAAGTAATATATGTATTTGTATCCATTGTCTGGTATCCATAACACAAGCCTTGATTACTTTGGGGCCAGACAGTGCTGTGTGTAATGTCCAAATATATTTATTTATTTATACCTGAGGGGAAAGTATTTCATATATCATATATTAGAGGTTTATCTGCATATGGTATTGGTACTGCACTTTAGTTTATCTGCATATGGTATTGTTACTGCACTTTAGTTTATCTGCATATGTTATTGGTACTGCACTTTAGTTTATCTGCATATGGTATTGGTACTGCACTTTAGTTTCCAACCATTCATTATATGAAGCTTTTTTTTAAGTAAATTTAACTAAATATTTTATGTAAAAAGTAGTATATATAGGAACAAAGACTTCTGTTCAATGCATTTTACTAGAAATTGTGTACTAAGTGATGGACAGTCTCATACTTCAAGCTTTAAATGCTAAATTTCAGAAGACATGGATGAGTAATAAAGAAACACGACAATAGACAAACCTAACTATCCATTAATAAATAGGTGTTTGAAAGTTTATATTTAAGTGGATCATAGCTAAATTAATAATAATAGCATTATAGTACAATCAATTGCTCTCCTGTGTGATTATCGCTAGTAAAGTTGATTTCCTAACTGTTTCAGACTAATGTTTGACAGTTAATTTTTATACTGACAGTAGTGATTTAGAATTTTTGGCAGTATAAACAATTACCCTTGACAGTTAAAACCAACTAAACGTTGCATTTAACACAACCTATGGGATCAAAGTTTTAATATTTTATATACGTACCACAAACACTTCATCCGAAAAAAACCCCAATCCAGGATGTGTATTCCATTATTTTTAGAACTGTGTTCAACGGCACATTGTTTAAACCTATTTAACGAGTTTTCACTAGCCAGAAGGTATTTTACACTGTTATTTTAATAGCTAAGTGGTTAATTATCACTCTTCTTGACAAGCACCTTCTTAACCTATAAGTATTTAAAATGTTAATCTATTGTATCACTAGGTAACTGAATGAGTTTTGTTGAAGGTATAGGGGTTGGATAACACGGTGCTGAAGTTATACATGGGAATATCCTGAAAAGTGCAAGCACGTGCACACTTATATGAAATTTTGGTACAGTAGTGTAACTTAAAAGGTTAAAAACGTTATCATATTAAAACAATAGTTTGCAGTTAAATGTAATTACCCAAAAGATAAATATCAAACACGTGAAATAACTAAATAACCTAACAGAATCTTATATCGACTGAAAAAACTACACAAAGAAAACATATGATCGATTTGAGTGAAGTGCATGCACTTTTTTTTTTATATTATAGATACTGGATACAAATCTTTTGTGTCATTTAAATATATGTTGAATATAGTCGAAGTCTTTGGTAGTCAAATCATCATTGGTGGTACCTACCCATAGACAGCCCTTACTGATGAGGCGCGTTAATTAATCCTACTCGGGTTAACCCAAGTAGCACCGACAACAGGAGAGCTTAGAGCCTATTTTTTTAGTTCGATTTCTCGCAAATTTAGCAAATTTAGCAATCGTGTTACAGTGACAGCAGAAGGCCAAATAAATTTTTCAACAAACCAGTAGGAGTTAGCGCCACGAAAATCAGAATAGAATCTAACAAAATGTATAAAGTTTATGACGTCACTTGCTATTGTACGAAAAAAAAATCATAGACTTGTTGCTTTTCTATGCTATCGGTACCATCGCCAAGCCACTGTGGAGCGCCGAAACGAAAGTAGTTTATACATTAGCCATATTGCAACTGTACAAACGCGATTCCTTTTTGATATACGTTGAACTTGCTTTCGCCTGGACCCTGCGGATAAGCTTTCCAAATGGCGGCTTGAAATCTATCTATCGTAGATATTTATAATAATTTTAAAGTTTTTAAGTATTTTGTTGATTAGCCATTTAAATGTGATGTTTGTAATCATTATTTGCATTATATGTAACTATTCGTCTCTGATATGAAGAAATATACCTACCTGAATAAAGATGGTTAGTAGGCACCTATAAGGAATCTTTAATTATTGTTATATTTTTCACAAAATCATAAGCAACATTTTGTAATTAAATATGATCGTGTTATTTAAAATCTTTGTTTTAAGTATTAGTCTTATTTCTAATTTAACAGATTCATATTTAATATGTAGCCAGATTTTCGTTACAAGAAAGCTAAAAAGTTTTTACTTAAGTACCTAATATTTTCACAACAATATATTTAAGATAAACTAGGTACCTACTTAAAACATAAAAACATTTCAATATTGAATACAATAAATATCTTTATTCTTAATTTTAAAACCAACTTTAAGTTGAATGAAATTAAAAGTTATAATAGCATATTAGACATTGCCATGTAGTTATAGCGAAGGCGTTCGATCGGGTCTCTCGTAGGAGTCTTTTATCGCAGTTGCCATCTTACGGACTGCCCGAGAGCTTGTGCAAATGGGCGGCTAGCTTTTAGTCCGGCAGACACATATGAGCCGTAATTGACGGTAGTTGTTTTGATAGCAACCAAGGTCTGGTTCTGTGCTCTCTCCGATACTGTTTCTACTACATATCAATATTCCGATGTGGAGGAAACCGCGGAGCACTAGTGTCTAAAGTAGATACCACTCTGTCCACGGTCTCTGACTTGGGATGGAAAAACTTGGTCCAATTTAAGGCTAGTAGAGGAAGGGCACAGCGAGTACTCGCTCGAATGAGCAGCCTGAAGTAGGGAAGTACCACCGCCTTACAAAAAAACCGCATCCACAATAATGCTAACAGTAAGTAGTGTTATGTTGCTGACGGTGAGTAAAGTTGCCAGAGTTCTCTTCAGGATTCTCTACACGGAAAGCGGAGGACCGGCGGCAGTGCTTTTTGCCGTCATTACTCGACGTAGAAGTGGCGTGCTAGTACTGTGGTCAGGGATACTTATTGAAACGGCTGACCGCTAGCACGTGAACAGGTTACCAAAACCAGGGATTACTTACTCGTATTCTCCACCCTGGGAGGCTGAACCGCCAACTTATGTAAACTGTCTGAAGTAGTTGTGCCGGAGAAGGAGATCGGGGTGGACCCGGCTACTACAACGGAGGGGGATCAGAGGCCCTTTTACCAGCCGTGCCAACAACTGTATTATCCTTTTGTCATCTAAGCATTGAATCCTCATATTTAGTCTGAGAAACTTTTTTATAGTGGGTAAATGTAAAAAAAGGAGACAGCGCACCTAACCATTCTTTTTCGAAAGGAGACGCAGATATCCTTCCCGGCTGATACATCATTCCTATATTTTCGCGGCTACAAACTCGAGCACAATTTTATGAGTCGAGCCCGTGAATGTATGTTCGTTCAGGAGGATATCTGCTGTCGCCGCCTTCATAGCATTGAAGACATGAAGACTTGTCAATATTGTGGATGCGCGTAGATCACGGCGGCATTACTTGTATCTATGCATGCCTTTACAGGTCTCATAGCGGTGACACAGATGTAGCTCGACTCTTTACGCACCCGAGTTTGACGACTTTATCAGTCGAAAGTCGAAAGTCCCTAAAGTGCAATTTTACCCAAAATAGTAGATAAAACAGTGTATAAAACATCGAATGATATTATTAAAAACTTTGCCTACGTGGCTCATTTTCTGAACTCACATTGTGTTTTAATAACCCCCGTTATGCCTCACTTTCATAAACTACCAATTATAATTTAAATGATTATTCTTTTGGAAATATTTCTTATGATATTACAGTATTAACTATAGTATTTTTTTCCTAAATATCTGTCAACTGCTGTCTGCTTTTTAATCGATTTTTTCGTTTTTTTTGACAGCCGAAAAGTTCGGAATATTTCGTAACACTTTACAATGTTTCGTTACTATTCCACAGGTATTCTTCTGTAATGTTGCCGCAAGCAACTTTATTTATTTGCAATCATTGTATCATTAGTAAAAGTCAATTACAAACCTGTAACAACATAAGCTATTCGTCACTCTTTGATAATATTAAAAACTAACTATCGGCACTCAGACATTATAATATAAATAACAGAAAATTTAAAAATAATATTAAGTATCCAAGGTGAAAACTAACCTTAGTATTCTATTCTCAATGTAGGCTTTTAGTTTATCAACCTTAGTAAAGCCATATACCAAATAACTTACTGTTCATAAAAAAACTCTAAATAGCATCATTAAAATATATTACCTTTAATTTCTTAAGAATTTAAGAACGCCTTTTTAAAATAAATAAACAAATATTTTTGGACACTTTAAACAGCGACATCTGGTACCAAACTGATCAAATCTTATACTACGGATACTAGACGACTTATTTAAAAAATTTAATACCTTTTTTGTGGTAGATACATCGTAGGCTGAGTATACATTTGTGTCACACGCCACTTTGCTAGGATTACAGATCTTTGAATTTAGCATACCATTTTTAGTCGAATGCCAAATAAAGTATACGAAAATTTTCTCTTCCTAGATCCGTTATATTAAAAAAAATGCCGTAGAGCTATTTTGATGACAAGGTCGTGGTCAGTTAACTATATTGGAAGTTAGCCGACCACCTATGGAAAATGGGACATGCAAAGATTTCTGAAGGGTCGGCAACGCGCGAGTGATGCCCCTGGTGTTGCAAGCGTCCATAGGCTACGGTGACCGCTTACCATCAGGCGGACAGTAGGCTTGTTTGTCACCTTAGTGTTATTAAAAAAAAAAAAAAAAAAAAAATGCAAGGCGAATACGGACCTGCAAAATGTCTGAGAATTTGTCGTTTTTTATCTATAATATGAAAAATGCCGTTTTTAAAAAAACTAGCTCAACGGCACATTTTTTGATATAACGGATAAAAAACAGCAAATTTAAGTATTCTTTATTATTTTGCGTCAGACTAAAAATGGTATACTAACTTCAAAGACCTTAAGATTACAGGAAAGCCATGTGTAGCAAAAACTTAATTATTTTTACAAAAAAACCCTGGTAGCCGTGGGTGGTAGCAACCTACTAGTAGACGTGGAATTATGGGCATTATAATCGTCCGCTTTCTTACTAGCTAGCCATTCACTTGATCTGAGTCACTTTGGGGGCACGTCGGATGACCTAGTAATAAAAGATGCAAGATCGCTTGGGCGCGGACGGAGTTTTCACCCGCATTGGTAATTGTTCGACCAACAGCAATAATTATTCAATAATTCACTGGCATTTCATAAATTAATATGTAATTTGCGATAATGATAAATAACAAAATATTGCAACGCATTCCAAACAGCGAAATATTGATAGTTATAGATATTTAGTACACCAAAAGTTGTATGGGAAAAACCTGATTTGATGTCACCTTAAGTATAAATTGACCACTTATAAAAATTTATAGACTTACCAACACAAATAAATAGGTATTGATGAAATAAATTAATGGTTTTTAGCAGTTATTGTCATGTGGATTTGGCCAGTGCCTAAAAAATAAAGAAATTCGATTAAATTAATAGGTACACAAATTATATAACATTATGTACTCATTATATGATTTATTAAATGCCATTATCAAATGTACCGTTTCGGTTTCAATCCATAGACTTTCAAACTCCTTTTCGAATTTATTGACTATATTTTGGTTCGAAGTAACTATGACACTCTCGTGATTCGAAACCATTGCTTGTGTCGACCAATTTAATGAACCTGACATCACAAATCCCTTTGCATATTTATATTTTTGTTCTTTGAAATTGTTTTTACCAAACTGAACATGAACATTTAGTTTTTCAGCGTATTCTTTTAATATATTTTTACGTTTTATGGCTTTTGGCCCGTCAATAATGCAGAATTTATGGTGCATAAGAATAGATTTCTTCGTTGTCTGTACTTGAATGAAACCTGGAAAGAAGGAACACATGTACAATTTTATTACGACTACTTAAATGCTGAACAATTATAGTACTTGGATAGAGGAGTTCTAAAGACAAATAGCAAAAACGTAACTCTTCGTTCATGTCCATCCGTCTGTATATTACAGCTTTATAATAGCACCACGTTTAATTGCACCGCTTTTACGTTCACAATGTAGTTTATAAAACACGCACTCTTTTTACCTTACAAAAAACAAAAGTGCAATAATGGTCTATTTTTAAAAATATTTTGGTGTTGAGGCATGCACCTGGGTAAATTCGGTTGTCAAATTACCAGGGTATACACGGTACTAGACTAGAGTACACAGATAACCCTGGATTCGAATTTTTTTCCCGGTTCCCTTTAAATTTGAAAAATTAAAAAATGGCGGTTTTGTTATCTTTATCTTAAAAAATAAAATCAGCTCCGGTCTCGGTCTCGGTCTCGGTCTCGATCTTGGTCACGGTCTATATGACGGTAACTGAAAACTCCCAAATACTATGTTATAATGTTGTTCCTTGCAGTTTTCGGAATAAACTACTTATCGCATATTTTTATTTTTTTAGTATTTGAAAGTGATTAATTATTGGATAGGTGAACGCTCAGCTGCACACTCTTTATTTTGTTTGTGTTCGTAACTTACGTAAATGATAATATGAAGCGCGGACCATCGCACTCGCACTAGAACGGCTGTCATCCGAAATAAAGGTTTTGATGATATCTAAACTCTTGTCTTCAAAATGTTCTGCTAGTCTACGATCAACAGTTACCGAGATAAATAAAGCCCTTTTTAGTTTGATATTTGTCATCCAAAATAAAGAACTTAATGAGATCTATCACTTCTGTAAAGAAACTACTGGTTTACGAGCAATATTTTACGAGATATAATTTTTTCTAGTGTGACAGCTGTCATCAGAAATAAAGATCTTGATGAGATCTATCGTTTCACTAAGGAAACTGCTAGTCTAAGATTTATAGTTTCGGAGATATAGCCCTTCCTAGTTTGACAGCTATCATGTGGAATAAAGATCTAGATGAGATCTATAATTTTTGAAAGGAAGCTGCTAGTCTAAGATCAATAGTTAAGGAGATATAGCCCTTTTTCATTTGACAGCTGTCATCAAAAATAAAGATGTTAATGTGGTCTATCACTACTGTGAAAAAACTTCTAGTCTACGATCAATATTTAACGAGATATAGCCTTATCTAGTTTGTCAGCTGTCATCCGAAATAAAGGTCATGATGAGATCTATCACTTATTTAAAGAAACTAGTCGTCTACTATTAATATTTTTGGAGATATAGCCATTTCAAGTTTGATAACTCTCTCTCTATAAATATATAAAATAGCATAAAATATAAGATAGGTGGGGAAAGAAAGAAAATTTCATGAAAGAGTAACGCTCGATTTCACTAGCCATATTTTTTTCATACCACGGACCTTATATCGATACTAAAAAAAAAAAATTGGAATTTTATGATCGAATAGGATAGGACTAGAAGAAAGCCGTACAAAAATAATGAGTTGTATTTCCTCATTTGCACCTGGGAAATTCAATTTTACCATGTACTCACCTGTACCGCTCAAAAGTGACAGCATAGTTCTGAGAGTTATTTTCTGATATAGTTTCAGCCTTCTAAACGTAATTAACTGTCGGAAATTTCACAGGGTAATTTTGGCCATGGGCCTGTAGTCTATCAATTGACAGAGATGACACTATATGTTACCAAACATTAATGGCACCAAATTGTTGGGTGAAAAAAAATTTAGTAAATTCTTGATTTGTGGATTTTGACCCAATTATAGAACTTTAAAAAATACTTTGAATGGAAATTGTTTTGAAGAAAACCAGATAACAAGTTTTTCAGATATCCACAATAATTTTTATCCTACGGAACCCTAGGTTATGCGTGTTTTTGATGTTGTATTTTATATCACTAAGGTGGCAAACAAACTTACGGTCCGCCTGATGGTACGGTCACCGTAGCCTATAGACGCTTGCAACACCAGGGGTGTAGCGCGTTGCCGACCCTTTAAAAATCAAATAACTTCTTTCTTGAAGAACCCCATACTGTAGTCCTTAGAGAAAACCTTGGTAGGGAGCTCATTTCACAACCCAAGAGCTTGCGGGAGGAAGTTTCTCTGAAACCGCAATGTACGCGACCATTTCTGTACCTGAGTGAGAGAATTAATTCCTGTCCATGGCGTGAGGTGCGATGGTAGAAAATAGCCATGGGAATCATTTTGAATAATTCTTCAGAACACATTCCATCGTACAAGTGGTAGGACACACACAGGAAGTCAGTCTCACCTCAGACTTAAGAGCAATAAGGGCTCGATACGGCAAGTGGGCTTGGGATCGTCGACAATTCTGACAGCCCGTCGTTGAACTGAGTCGAAAGGGCCAAGCTGGTGGCCATATGGAGCCGAACTTGCGACTCTGTGCTGAGGTGAAATACTGCTTCGCTCTATTAAGTACACCAAGTATTTTGGACGCCAACTTCGCCTTGTCTTGTTAATGATTTCGGAACTGAACATCGCTGGAGATGTCAACACCAAGGATCCCAATGCTCTTGGAGATGGTGAGGGAAGTGTTCTGGAATTGTGGGATTACAGTTAATGGGGTTTCCTAAGCAGTGAATTTTGCAGGGTCAAATCGGATCAAGTTTTCCTAGTCAGAAACCTTGGACAGAGTGCTATTAATTTGAGATACAAGTTCTTTACGCGTTACTACACAACAGAACGAGCGGTGCTTGCACGACCCGTGTAATAAACATCTCCAGCACTGTCATCTGCATAGCAAAGTATGTTGTTGATGTCCAATATATCATTGATATGCAGTAGAAACAGCGTAGGAGACAGCAAAGAGCCTTGTGGGACACCAGCATTAATATCCATGCTATCAGTACAACTACCGTCAACTACTCATATGCGTCAGCTAGACAAAAAGCTAGCAACCCATTTGCACAAACCCTCGGGCAATCCGTAAGATGGCAACTTCGACAGAAGACTCCGGTGCCAGACCCGATCGAAGACCGTGGTTACGTCCAGGCTACATGCCAATGCCTCCCCCTGACTCTTAATGGCTAATACCCATCGGTAAGTAAGATACACCTGAAGGTTACCAGTCGAGCGACTGTGGCGAAAGCCATATTGACGGTAACTGACCTAGTCATGTTTTTCTAGGTATATTAGAAGCTGTGTTTTGATTACACGCTCCATCACCTTAGAGAAGAGGGAGGTAATAGCAATAGGCCTATAATTCGATGGATCTGATCTATCACCCTTTTATGGCACTGGGTGCACATTTGCAGTCTTCAATAAAGACGGAAATTGCCTAGTGTGGTAAGAAAGCGCGAAGAGGCACGTGAGTACAGGAAACAATTCAGGAGCACACTGATAAGGCACCATACCATCTGGCCCACTCGACTTATAAACTGAAGAGACTGTTACGCCCGTCGCACCTCCCGCTGTGTTACTGAGATTTCCGGCATAGTCGTACCGCACAGTAGGTGGTACAGCGCCTACGTCGTTCATATTCGAGTCAGAGGCAAAGAGACTGCCGAGTAGATTGGCTTTCTCTTTTGCACTATGGGCCAAGTCCCCGTCGGTCTTTCGCAGTGGTACGCAGTGGTTACGATGACAGGCAAAAGTCCTCCTCGGCAGCTTTAGCGAACGACTAGAAAGCACGACTCCCAGAGGGATAGAGATTTTGCTGATAAATTGGAATTCAGCTCTGGTAGTTGCTTTTTACTGAACCTCGAGGCATCATTAAATTTGCGTTTTAACTTAGCAATTTTCGGATCCTTATTATTACAAGTCTCATACGCAGTTCACTTCAAAATTTTAGCTTCTCTGCGAGACCTGTTAAATCACGGTCATTTTTTGACGCCGAAAGCTACTTGCGGGTTAGGAACAAAACATTTCATACCAGTAAGGATTGTCTCAATGACTGCAGCTGCGCAGACGTCAGGATTTTCTGAGCTAAAACACGATTACTACGGGTCAATTCATAAAATTCACGCAATTCATACCAGTATGCTGACGTATAATGCCACACATGACGCTAATTAGTTGGCCCAGATGGGTCGGGTTGTGTGCATGACACTTGAGACCGAACGAGACAGTGGCCCGAGAAGCCAAGACGTGTATTCACTGAGACGGATTATGGATATTTTTCATATCTTTAATTATTACCTGATACAACTGTACGGTTAAAAATTATATTTTATAAATAAAAGGCAGAAATATTAAATAGTGAGTGAGTCCACGTAACTAAATTGCAGACGAACAAAAGAACCCTTGTATTTTCGCCGTACAGAACTGTCTGTATTTTATAATAACTTCATCGTGTTCAACATTATGTTGAAATTTGACGAAAAGGTGTCTTATGGAAACTGTCATACAGTTTCGCTATAAAAATAAAAAACAAGTAAGGGTAGTTAGCTTTCTATAGATGGAAGTAACGAAAATATTTCACTTTCGAGCACCTTATTGTAATGTGCAAAAATCTTTTCGTACCCAAGGAGGTCAAAAATCAAAAATCAAAATTACAGTCGCCATATAGAAATGGTGAAACTTACAACGACACTAGCGACCTAGCAGAAAAAATAGTTACTACTACTGTCACTATCTAGTTTCGTTGACTGCATGTAATAGTCCAGGCTAAATTGCTATAAAATAAATTATTTTCAAAAAAAAAACGTTGCAGGATCAGACCCGTTCTTTTTTTGTGTAGAAAAATATATATATTTATGTAACTCGGGAAAAATAATTGAAACAACAGAATTTAGCCGGAAGGGGATGCACCAGGAGTGGAAAGGGTTTAAAGTGGTTTTTAGCGATTATTGGCTAAAGTAGTCATTTTAGAGAAAAAATTTAATCAAAAAGTAGTAGGTAGATAAAAAAAAAACTATAAGATTTATACTTACCAATTTTTGACTTAACCTCAAATGTAACGAGTAAAATGTAAAAAACTTATTTTTCGTTATAAATTTTCCTAAAAAATTGAATAAATATGAAATTTTAAAGAAAGTTCTTTATTTCTTTAAAATATTTTAAAAAAAAGTTATAAATGACTTTCGTTTTCTATTCGTAAACTATTCGTTTTTGACATATTCATACACCCTTTTATGAGTTGAATGAAAAACCTATTTTTGAAATGAAATACCTAAGTACAGTATAAATTTAAGTAACAGTCGATAAAGTAACACAAAATTAAGTAATTTAAGGTATGAAATTGATCAAAAAAAAAGTTTACGGAAAATCTTTATTTAAATTATAAAAGTTACTTCGGACTAAAGGAGCTGCTACGCAGCACGCCTTTAGAACATACTTTCAATTCCAATATGGATTGAAAATTTAATTAATCATACAGACTGGGGTTGGAATATATTTAAAGACGGTATTAATTGTCAAACTATTCAGATGATTGATTCCTGCAAAAATTTAGTTACAGAAAGCATGGTTTGAAGTGCACTTATCTATGTACTAATTGTTATGATTTGGAAAACTGCACGAATGCTGAGGTGGTATTTTGTGATGGTAAACATTCTGATCAAAATCAAAAAACAGCCGAGTAATTTATAAAGAAATGAGTTCAACGAAGAAACTGAAGCGCCTGAGTTAATAATCGACCATAAAGAGGAAGAAAAAGAAGAACCCTAAGAAAAAAGAAGAAAATGAATGATAAAAAAATAATTTGATTACTTTTTTAGAAAAGTGTTATATAAAAACGTTGCTCAAAGTACATATATTATTATTAATGATTGTCAATAAAAATTACAACAAAATTTGATTAAATAATTAAAAAATGTACTCTTTTCAATAATAATGCTTTAATATGTCAACAAAAAAACCGGCCAAGTGCGAGTCTGGCTCGCGCACCGAGGGTTCTGTGCAAACTTATTAAATGTTGTTGTATATTATTAAAAATATTTTTATTATATAATGTAACTAAAAATTTACGGATTTCGCAATTTTTCCTTTATCTGTGCTATTAGTCGTTGCTTCGTACCACATTTCAAGATTCTGAGTTCACGGGAAGTACCCTGTAGGTTTTGATTCCCTTGCGAGTTTCGCAAATTTAATTTGCGGCATAAACGGCTGTATCTTTTGAGTGCGTTGGCTTAGAAGTATATTTTTCTCAGAGCTCCAAGGGACAGTAGACTCGAGTATTTGATATAAATTTTAGCTTGGTACCTCCACGCGTTCCTGAGAAAAAGGGTCTTTACAGACGGACGCACGGACGGACGGAAGGACAACAAAGTGATCCTATAAGAGTTCCGTTTTTCCTTTCGAGGTACGGAACCCTTTAAATTAGGAAAAGCTATATAATTAATTATGAACTTTAACTTTTTATTAATTATCATCGATATTAAAAAAAATTATATATGAAAACAATTTTTTTTTAATTTTTGGTAATTTAAACAATGTTTGTCCACTGCAATGATAAGTTTTTATATTTTTTTATGTAAAAATACATCCTAACGAAGAAAATGAGACACTTCCAAGCTCGGTACAATTAAAAAAAGTTGATTTTCAATTCAGGCTCAAAAAAGAATATTTTTTTCCAAAAATTTTAATATCTCAAAACTTTTGTTTTTTTTTTGATTTCCTCAAACAACTTTTTTAAAAATATTTCAATGAAATAAAAAACCCTTTTTCAAAACTTCATTTAATAGATACTACAAGAGCTAAAGATATTTTATTTATTTACAACTTTATCATCTGTTTTTTTGGGGTTCCGTACCTCGAAAGGAAAAAAAAGGAACATTTATAGGATCACTTTGTTGTCCGCCCGTCTGTCCGTCTGTCAAGACCCTTTTTCTCAGGAACGAGTGGAGGTATCAAGCTAAAATTTATATTAAATACCCAGGTCTACTGTTTCTTGGAGCTGTGATAAAATCAAACTTCTAAGCCAACGCAATCAAAAGATACAGCCGTTTATGCCGCAAATTTTTGCAGATTTTCGGAACTCGCAAGAGAATCAAACTCTACAGGTATCCCGTGAACTCAGAATCTTGAAATTTGGTACGAAGCAACGTCTTATAGAACAGATAAAGGAAAAATTGCGAAATATGTAAATTTTTAGTTACATCATATAAAAAAAATACTTCTGATAATATACAACAACATATAATAAGTTTGCACAGAACCCTCGGTGCGCGAGCCAGAGTCGCATTTTGCCGGTTTTTTTCTTTAAAATCAATACTTTTGCCACAAATCGCTAAAAACCTCTTTTTCCTCTTTGCATACCCGGCGCACCCCTTTCCGGCTAAATTCAGCTGTTTTATTTATTTTTTCCGAGCTACATACCTATATATTTTTCTACATGTCAAAATGGGTCCGGTCTTGCAACGATTTTTTTTTCAAACACAATATTATTTAGCCTGGACTCCAATGCATTTGTGGTTTTTTGTTTTATTTATTTCGCGAGATTTTAGCGTATAAAGTTGAAAATGTTGTATCCCCCGTTCTAAATTTTTAACCCTGTGGATTTTCTTTGGTTATTCTGTATTATGGCGTAAACTAGATGTTCCTAGCGGTTTTACCCGCCTTGTGTAATTGCTCTATTCATTAGAGTTTCAGTATATAGTTGCAAAGCCTTTAAATATCATCAATAAACGAGGTATTTAATCCAAACTAATATTATACATGCTATAGTAATTTTGTATGTCTGTCTATCTGCTACCTCTTAACGCCTAAGCCGCTGTACTTATAAAGATGAAATTGTTTGAGTCCCGAGAAAGGAAATAGACTTGAAAACGTATAGTGTAAGTTTGTTTTGTTTCTATAATTGAGAAGTTGCCGTTGAAATCATACACCGATAACCGAATTAAGGGAGGGTGGACCCGTGAGCAAATTCGGCATGGAAATAGTTTGAGTCTGTAGGAAGGACAAAGGCTGCTTGAAAACGTTAATCGTGAGTCGAATTTTTTTCTCTAATTGAGAATATCCCGTTGAAATCCTACAACGATAACCGAATTAAGGGCGGGTAAAACCGCGGGCAAAAGCTAGTACAAACATATTTTTTAAATACAACTGGTAGTTTCCGATGAGATAAGCGAGTGAAAATATACAATATACAATACAAATTGGTGAGCGGAAAGGACACGCTGGTAAATGTTAGGCATATATATAAATTAAAATTTAAAATATAGATACATTCGAGTTCATGAACAAATAAATTCTTTTTATATTTATAATATAAGTTAGGGTCAGCTGAGTGGCCGTACTACAGTCTGACATCTGAGTGGCCAACAGCTTAACAAATGTCCGCCAATTCGAACTTGGTCATCGTAGTGGACTATGGCCTAAGCCTCCTTACAGAAGGCATACATGGTTTATAATAATAATAATAATAAATAATAAAAATATTAAATCAATATGTCATTATAACGTTAATTATTGACCAATACTCACTGTATTCTTTTAATTTTTTTATTTGCGATGGTGGCGTGTACGCCATATCACTGTCAACAACTATCCTTACTAAAACGTGCTTTTGTCCCAATCTGATTATTTGCTCCGTGATTTCATTACTGGTTATTAAATACATACAAACATCCAGCGTTTCGCGTGCTGATTTGATATACTTGATTAATTTTAAACAATTAAGTTCTCTGCTTTCGCATAGTGTTATGTCCTTGTTTGGTGGAATTTTTATTGTGTGGCGAATAACGTCGTCAGAAAATAAAATGACGTCATTAATTTCACGGTTTTTTGTGCTTAAAAGATCTGCATCTTCATTGTATAATCCTGGCTGAGAAGAACTCGGTGTAAAAAAATGTTTATATACTTTCTTCACAAGCTGTGAAGCTACGGCAACAGTGAGTGTTGAAGCCAATATAATCTTTGCTGTTCTCCAATCCATTGTCAAAAGACTAGTTTAATAAAATTACTAAAAATATTTGAAATATACAAAGGTTATCTTCATTTCACCATGTCTCTTATCTTATTAAATAATAAATGTGAATAACCTACCCTCAATTTGCATGTTCGCAATTTGTCTCTGGTTACAAAAAATAGTTATGTCATGTTTTGTAGATCATTTAATGCTGCAACTCCAGCGCCAGTTGTTATCCCGTTTTTAGACTTGAAAAATGGTGAATGCTGTCAGGTGATTATTAAAGTGTGTGCATAGTAGGTTGACCTACATTTCATTATTTTCGATTTTTAACACCAGTATCGTTCCTTTGAGTTACAGAAATAACACTGTTTTTGTGTTTGTGGTTTGCTAAATTTTGTAAAAAAAAATGTATATTTTATAAGATTCTTTTAGTATTTTTGTGATTAGTTAAAGGTGTGTGTGATTTTTAAAGGAATTGTCCTTTCACTGATTTTACGCAATTGGTGCTCTTTTGATATTCTGGAGAAAATAAATTGACTTTTAAGCTGTAGGTTTTTTCCGACAAGAATCCGGCAAGAATGGGCAAGAAACTCAACAAGTCAACACTCAACATCGTGGCAACATCATTTAGGGGTTTAGGGGTGTTTTTCGGTTGCGGTCTACGTACCCCAATTTAAAATCATACAAATTAAATTTCTTAATCGAACTATGAAGTCACGGGTCCACGTCTACCTTTATAAGTACCTTAATCTAAAATAATCCAACTTTAACTTTAACAAAGTAGTAATACAGAGCTGTCACTAAAACTTAAACTTCAAAGCTTGACTACTGTCGTTAACGCAATAAGGATCAATCCCGTTTAAATATGCGGTTCGTTTAACTATTTATATAACACACAGAGCGTCGAGCCCTGACGACTACATAAAAAAGAACTGTGTCACTCAAAAAAAAAATCATCTTACACCAAAAAAAATTACCTATTTTGCTCTGGCAGTTGCTTTCTTCCGCTTTCTTCTTGCTTTTTTCCTCGTCGTAGGTGGGCACGATGAGCTTCATAATTTATAAATATCTTTACAATTTTTAGGTACCTGTCCCTATAACGTAACATCATGTGTCACATTTTTGAACAATGAACTGTTAACTGCACAAACACAAAAAATTGTGATCGTATGTACTAAAAGTAATTTTAACTTAAAATTTTAGTTAGGTGTATTTCGATCATTTCGAAATTTAATTCAAAAGTTGCGGTTTGCGGTTGCAATTGATTATTAGTTGTAGATAATTTATTATTTATAATAAAATTAACTTTAATATACGTTTCTTCTTAGCAAAAATATTTAAAACTTTTTCTGGTGTGACGTTTTCCTTGATGTACTTATTTTATATGTGGATTAGTGCTTGAAAACCTCCCTTCTCACATAGTAGCCACGTCTTAATTCTTCGCATTTCTGAAAAACTCCGCTTGCATCCGCTTGCATGGGCTAACTGGAATTACTTCATTTTTTGAAATGAGCTTGAATCATCAATCATCAATTTATGGAAATTGGCTTCTTGGACTTCTATTGTAATATTCGATTCTTTTAGTACGTTTTTAATTATTAAATTTATTCTCCTAAAAGTGTCTTATAAATTTGTAGAATATCCTTATAATTAGGAACCTAAAAAAGGGCTTTCCACTTTCGAGATCTAAGGGAAAGGAAAAAGAAAGATTGGCTTCTGTTACTTTGCCTCGGTTTTTGTAATCGTTATCTTTCTCGTCATATAACGTAGGTGTTAACAAAATTAATTTCTCAGTTTCTATCTTTCTTTAAACTTAGACATCGTAGCTACAGTGAACGCTCAACCGCATAAGCTCTCGTAAACCGATGCGGTCGAAATGCCTGCAGTGAGGGTACATGTATGTAACGTAATACAAAACCATAAACGCAGAACGCGAACGCTTTCTGTCTGATAGATCCCTTAATTTAATAACGCACCGTTCGATATTATATCGACTGAATACTGCCCAATATGTGATGTCAATTTGACCTTTAGCATACTTCTCGTATATAAAGTGATAGCGCACGTCGATGTGCTTGGATCTTTTGTAAAAGAACCGGTTTTAATTACCGGTTGTATAGAACACTGGTTGTCCACTTGCAAAATAAGCTTGATGTTTTCTCCCACCAATTCCTTCAGCAAGGAATTCAGGTACATGGCGTCTTTGCAGCTATCAGCAGCAGCTATGAACTCCGCCTCTGTCAAAGAAAATGACACAATGTCCGGTCTGGTTCTGTTAAAAAGGTACTATAAGTTTCCCTCGACTTCTCGGTATAGAAAGTCAATCTTCTCCTGGGAAGTTTCTTGTGTCAAAATCGAGAGCATATTATTAAGTACATAAAAGGGTTTAGCATTTTCCATGCCATATTTTTGCAAAATATTATTAATATATTTTTTCTAAGTAAGTTTTATTACTTCTTTTAAGTTTTGTATTTCCATTCCCATACTTTTTTTAGGATTTTCATTTTTCTTCACTTAAAACTTGTTTTCTAGTTTATTTTAGGTTACTTTTAATTTTTCTTTAGGTTATGATGGTTGTTAGATGCTGCTATAGCAAATAAAGTCTTGATGGCAATTTGATATATCACCAGGCTATAGATTTTGTCATAATCAAGATTGCCTTCTTGCTCACAATCTTGTACTACTAGCCTTGTCTTGTAGGTTCCGTCTTTCCTTGTTAACCATGACCCAAGTATGATTTTCTTTTAAAGAATTCATTTCTGATTAAATAGCCTTCTCCCAATTTTCTTTTTCGCTATTTCGGATGGCTTTTTTAAAAGTAAGCATAACATAGTCACTGTATTTCTCAGGTAGTTTTCTAGTTCTGTTATTTCTTATTTCATTTTCTGTGTTTTCTTACTTTCTTTTTCTTTTTTTCTTCTTGATTTACCAAATCTATAATTTTTCCTTGTCTTACTGTTTTTCTTGGGTATTATCAATGCTTACAGTATACTTACTTACACACTTCTTTTGAATATCATCTTCATTTAATTGATTCTCTTCTTTCTCGTTTCAAATAGTGTTAACGCTATTAAATTTGAATTTTTATGATTTTTTGTAATATTAAATATGACATCTCGTCGGACAGTGATTTTTCTTAACTCAGGATCCCACATTCTGTATCCAACTGTAGCATATCCTACCATTATTCGCTTCTTTGTTCTTGTCTCAAATTCTTTTAGGTATCCTAATCGTTTTACAAACCCTACAATTTTAAATTCTTGTATTATTATGTTTGTAAGATTTGGTTTTGTTTTATACCACAGTTCATATGGAGTTGTATTACCAGTAGTTTTCGTAGTAAGACGATTCATCAGGCATGTAGAACTTAAGACAGCCTCTCCCCACATTTCTTTATTCAATCCTGAGTGAAAAAAGAAAGCTTTTGCTTTTTCTATCAATATACGACTGAGCCTTTCAGCTTTGCCATTTAACTGTGTACTATTAGGGATTATATAGTGTTATTTAATGCGTCTACTCTGGCACCAAATTTTAAATTATTTTTCAGTGTTTTCGCCACCGCTGTCACACCTCAGCTTTTTTACTTTTAAGTCTAATTCCCTTTCAGCTTCAATAATATATTTTGCTGTAGTGTTAGTATTTCAGGAACTTCAAATTTGTTCTTTATGGTGTACACTTTTGTGATATGAGTGTAATCATCTAAAACTGACACTATATCTCATTCCAACCCATGTTGCTTCCTCAACACAGCAGACATTGGTATTTAATATTTTCAGGGGTTTTTCAGCTCTTGTCTTTTCAGTGTTAAATGATTTTCTTGTTTGTTTGACAATGATACATACTTAACACAGTCGATCTTCACATTTTTTTTCTTTATTTAATGACGTGCCATCAGCTAATTTTGGTAGGTTTTTAATTGCTTATTTTCCTGGATGTCCCATTTTAATATGCCAGTTTTCTTCTGCACATACAGCCATATTATTTTCTTATTTTAATTGATTATATACAATCTGAATTAATTTTTCTTTCCAAGGATTGTAAAGTATTCTTTACATATCTTGACTATGTTTTCAGTAAATTGTACAGAACCTACGTTGTTTGTGATTTCGTTTACCGACATAACATTTTGTGATAACTCTGGTACATAAAGTGTATTATTTAGTTAACAATGTTTTCCCTCGACAGTTCGGAAACATTTTGATAGTATCTTTTCTTTACTTTTGGCGGGACGTATTTCTGACACTTGACTTTTAAAATCTTTAATGGTTTCAATGTTATTTCTCATGTGTGCTGAGCATCCAGAATCCACAATGAATTCAAGTTGATTGGATGAGTTTGTATCTTTTTCTAAACTTGATAGGAATGCCACTCTTACAGGATTTGTTTTTGGTTTTTTATTTGATTCTTTAAAAAAAACATTTTTCCTCTGGATGATTATATTTTTTACAGATACCACAGTGTTTTGATCTGCAATCGTTTGCGTTTTGCCCCTTTTTGCTGAATTTTTAGCATTGTATATATGTGTTTGCTTTGAATACTATCGATGAAGTTGATGCTCGGCTGTTTTTTCTATTTTCTTCGAACACCAAACTTTTTTTGACGTGACAACGTCTTATAAATTGGTTTGCCGGGTGACACTTCAAGAAACTGCGTTACGCTCCGCTCACGTTATGCGCTCACAATGAGAGCGAGTGAGAGGCACGCGCCCGCCTAAGAGCGAGAGAGACAGACATAAAATCATTGTCACGTAAAACTTTCGCCCGTATACCGACTTTACAGGCAACCAGTTTTTTTTTATTTCACAATGTTTTTCGCTTGAAGATTCACAGTAGTAAAACTACTGTAGATCTCCGGAAGAGCTCATAGTAATTTGAAATTATTATTATTCCATAATTTTCAGTTATATTGCCTAGTTTAGATAGACGAAATGGTATGCTATCCATTTCTTATAGAAATTCTGTCATATTTTTTCCCTTGTATTTGTAGTTGAAAAATTCCTGCATTGTATTGCATTTTTAAATGTCACATTAAGTTTTATACATTTTGGCTGCGGTTTCAACCGCATGTAAGGATTTATAGGCGATGTCTTTTGTCAATAGTGAATATAATTAAAGCTTGCACTTGCGCATCTAATTTCATCAAAAAAAAATATTTCGTCTTTCTCTCTTGCTTTGTTACATTTAACAAACTTTTTGCTCGAAGAAACATTGTGAGCCCGGTAAGATTCGACGCCAGTTAGTTTTTCTATATTTTCATTGCCTAATGTATATTCTAGTCATTTTCTAAATTTTTTTTTTTTCAATTTTTAATGCCTATTACCTGCGGTAAACTGTGGATAAATACAGCCTCATGAATAAAATATATTACTAGTATTTTATATTAACTAAACACAATTTTTTAACAACTGAGCTTCCGTGTCGAGACTTGTGGACTCAAATTATTAAAAAAAATTTGCTTATTATTTATTTTTTGGATTATTAGTCTGTGATGTATTGTTTGTTTTTGTTTACGCTTACACATCCGAGAATACAAATGAATTTTAATGCTAAATGAAAATGATCTATAAGAAATAATTAATAAATGCTTTTATTATCAAGATGTCTAAAATACCATATAAACGTAACAATAAGTCAGGAGACGAAGAGGAAGATTATAATATTGTAGCCTTTGAGGATATTAATGATAAATCACCGGGTTCTAAAAGTGACCTACTAACTTTAAATGATAACATTAATTATCGACTGTACTATGAAAAGGACAAAGCCTCAAAATCTATAGATTATGAATGTGAAGCACCTGGTGAGAATGTCGAACAATCTGAGACATCTTTAAATATGCAAAACACCAGTGTAGACCACAAGTCGATGCGTTTTACACCTTTTGGTAGAAGTAATACAAATTCAGGTAGACTTACTCTTCTCAGCAATGTCATTCCGAATGCTAAAAATGATGAACCCATGTCCAGAGAACACAGGTAAATAAACATATTTTAGGCTTCATTTCAAAATGCAATTTTTGATTTGATAATATAGTTATTAAATGGTTTTGTAAAATTGGTAGTCTTATATCATACTTGCATAAGAGCACTTTAAAAACAAGTTTTTTTGCTCTTAATCAAAACAGATATAAGATCAACAGTATAGGTTAGATCGATATAAGATCGTTTGATCTAATATCGATCTTGGGCATACATTTGTAAGACTGCATAGGCCATTACTTCGTTTTATTTATTCACTAGCCTAGATTCATAAAAAATAACTTATGCCTTATCATTAAGCATTATTTTATACAAATATCATACCTACCTACTAGAAGTCTTTTTACTTCAATTGTTCAAAAAATTCATTTTAGTTAGAAATAATTTTTTATTAATATAATAAAACTATTATATTTATTCTAAGCCAACTTAGAAGTTTAGAACTTCTAAAGTTAAGAATTCATTATTTAGAGCCCAATTGGTGTTAGACAATACACTGATAGTATCAGATAAAGGGTTTAAAGAGAAATTGCGCGGAACCCTAATTTTATTTTATCATGGCGTTTCCTTAGTCTAGTCAAAGACTGATTTAAGACAAACGTTTTCACAGTAATCTAGCCTAAGAATGATACAAGACAAATGTTTTTACAGTAATCTAGCACAAGACTTATATATAAAACAAACGTTTTTAGATTAGTCTTAGAATGCACTTAAACAATACAGATTTTGAACAATGGCGACATGATAACAATGTAAGAAATATATTATTTATTAACATGATTCCAGAATACTTATATTTTGCGAGGGGCATAAATTTTTTAACCTAAAACCGGGTTCCCTTTACAGTAAATAATAATAATTCATATGCAAAAATTATCACCAAACTGACATTATCTGAATATTTAATTCTTTGTATAAACTTAAAATCAATATAATATCTTTATTAAGTTTTTGAAACACAGCGATATTTCAAAGGATGTAGTAAGCGGTTTCATCTTATGTAGAAACAATATAAGCTTGATTAGGCTAATAAGATAAAGCATGTATATCAGTTTTAGCCTAAACGGGCTAGTAAGCTACTTGAGTAAGATCAATATTAGCCTATTTAATCTTACAATTCCTTTTGAAAGATCAATATAAGTACAAACGACATAAAACTAAACAATAAAGAACAATATTAAACTAAACGCACTTATAATTGTGCCCAAATCCAGGCTTATATGATGATACTAGACTGATATAAGACTGAAAAAAAGTAGTCTATAAGACTGGTTTTTGCTAGTTGGGACTCCCATAGATACGGAAGGACTTTAGAATAAGGCCTCCCGCGGAGGGGGTTGAGGGGGGGAGGGGGAGGGGAGGGGTATTCCCCCATACCAGTCCCCCCTCACGGAATTCATAGTTTTGGAGATATGGACCTTTAAACTTCTTTGTATTCTTAGTATATATTTATATGTATATGTACATCTGCTCTGTAATATTATATGTTATATGAATATTTTTTTTCTCGGGAGTTACTTTAAATCGGTCACAGAGTAATTGAAGACTTTTAACGTATCACATGGTGCCCCCCCTATGCAATCTGAAAAACAATAGGCAATTAAAATAGTACCTAAATTTTGATTGTTTTTTAAATCAATCTATTTACATTGTAAATCTTGTTTATTAAGTGTTTCAATACAAAAAATGTATTTATTAGTTGAAAGATATTATGTTTCATTTGTGATTTTACAAAGATTTCCTATTGGACACACGCAATAAAACAGTATTGTAATTAGTTTGTAAAGCTAATTGTAGTTAATTTACTTGACGATTCGAAAGTGTTCTTAGCAACCCATTTGAATAAAAAAATTTGATTTGATTGATTTAATTTGATTTGAAGGGTACCTACCTATCTACTTCATTTTTTATATCTATTCCGTTAGTGGTTTGTTAAAATGTAAAAAAGGGGGTTTGGGGAGTTCCCCTCTTACTGCCCCCCCTTTTTTTTATACCACTAAGGTGGCAAAGAAGTATACGGTCCGCCAGATGGTAAGCGGTCACCGTAGCTTATGGATGCTTGTAACACCAGAGGCATCACTCACGCGTCGCATCGCCCGCGTTCGACCCTTTGCCCCTCCCCCACCTTAAGGGGGAACCATTCATATTTAGAATAAGATTTTTTTTTGCAAAACTTTACTTCTGCCTTATCTCCGGCTCTGCGGGACTAGCAGCCCCTTCGCCCTTGCGTAACAAACTCACAGGCACTCACGTTCCCCTCCGCAGATTCGGATTATTGGTCGCTTGCTTCGCTTCGCTCCTGCCTTAACCTTCTAACCTAACAATTTGTGTTGGGGTGCTCTAACAAGATTACTGTGTAGAAATTAAAAAAATAACCACAAAGGCTAAGGCAGGAGCGAAGCTAACCTAACCCGGATGTGTTGGGGTGCTCTGACAAGATTACTGGTTAGAAATAAAAAAATAACCACAAAGGCTAAGGCAGGAGCGAAGCGAAGCAAGCCTTCTAACCTAACACGGCCGTGTTGGGGTGCCCTAACAAGATTGCTGGGTAGAAATAAAAAAAATAAACACAAAGGCTTTTGAAAAAAACTTACATTACACTCTATTTTTGACAAAAACCTACTGTAGAAGAGTATCAAAATCGAAAAAAAAGTACAAGATTACCCTCTATATATCTCTGGCCATAGATTAAACAAATATTACGACTTTCAATGCATTTTTTCACGATTTTCAAAAATTCATAACTCAAAAAGTATTCATTTCCGAGAACTGAAATTTCAGATTTGAGGTCAAAGGGATCATATTTATCTACCATGAAAGTTTGAACGAGCTAGCGAGGAGGCCTATTTCTAAAGCTGAGCCATATATACTGCTAGAAATCACTCCTGCCAGCTTGAAATGGATGGCAAAACAACTTTACTGGGCAATAATTACTTGGCAATCAATTGTAATGTAGCCTTATTTTCTATAACTGAAAACCATCAGATTAACTAAAAAGCGGCACAACCAACCCTTTTTGTACACCCCAACCCTGAAAAACTGTTAACAAGTTTTTAATTTAATTGTAGTAAATTAATGCCATTAACCTAATATAGTTAAATATTTACTGCTCTTGTAAGCCTAAGGTGGATTTGACCAAATTAATCTATATACTCCCAGAAAGCAAAAGTAGAGTAGACAATACAGGGAATTGTAAATCTATGGCTGTTGAATTAATGGAAAATGAATATATTAACCGGTTAAGATCAAACAACTGTTATGCTTTAGGTGCAAAGAGCAATGTTATGTCAACATAATTTCATTGAATTATAACATTAACAGTTCAGTTAGACAGATAGTGTCAGTTGAAATTATTAGAAATATGAGGTTGGTTTGGTTATATTTTGTGCTTTTAGAATTTTGAAGTGTTGCAAATGTTCATAGGTTTCTGATCCCTTACCACCAGGCGGACTGTAAGCTTGTGTGTCACCTGAAAGGTATGAAAAAAAAATATTTGGAAGAATGACCAAATAGTATTTTTTAGAACTTACTATTCATGTAAATTGCATTTTTGCAGTCAGTTTTTATCTAAAAAGGTAAAGTTGCTTTTTCAACCATTTTTTTTCAAACACTTGACAGTTAATTTTACAACTTATAAGAGTGACTATCAACTGTATTTACAGCCATTTAATAATTCAACTTCACAGTATAATAATTACCTGGAGCCAGATGTTTTAAAACCACTTGACTATCTATATTGTTGTATTTTGGAATGCACCCTTAATAACAACAAATTCTTGTCATTACACTGACTTTCATTACCACATAATAAATTTATGCCTTAGAATTGCACAAGTTAGCTTTGTAACAGATCTATTTGTTTTTCTTAACCGCGTGAACTACTGTATATCAGCCTCTTAACATAAAATATGTTATTTGTAATACTTTCCCTTCTGCCCAATCCTGACTTACTCATACTTCTTAGAGTTTGTCAGGAATTGGCAATAGGGTGTGTTAATCTAGTTAGTTTTTTGGAATTTCAATTTTATTATTGTTTTTTAGTACTATTTGTAAATTGTATGGATATGTATGTAATGTAATGGATATGTATTTGATATGGGTGCACTGCCTGAAGTTAATGATTATTATTATTATTCTATTTTATCACTTTTTACTTTAAAGCTGGTAATCTAAAACATATGGGACATAATTATAAAGCCACCTAGATACACTGTATTAGTACCAGTGTTGCGGTGATGGGCCCACCCCACCCCCTGTCATGCAGGACTAGAGTGGTTGGTGAAAGGAGGCTGTCCACTGCATTATGATGTAGGTGTGTATCCAGCTGCTGGTTACCCCTTCTGGGGATAAAATCCGTAAAAAATCTACATACTTTTAACAATTATTTTAAAAAAATCTAAAAAAATTGTAGATATTATTATTTGTAATGTAGGATTTTCTATATTCAGTCACATTTGATAATATATTTTTTTTTACTTCAAAACCACTTAAAAAATTAAAGTAAATATATATTTACTTCAATAACAATGGTGCCCAAAAAACTTTAAGTACTCAACATGTCCATGTCCAATAATACTCCTCCCATGCAAAATCTTGTATGGGCTCAACACAAATGGTGACAGACCAAATTTGTAACATGAAACACATATAAAACTTAGTTATTAATCAATAACCTAAAAGACAAAATCGGTATCAAACAGTAAAATAAAAAACTGAAGTGACCATATTGATCAACAAAAATATTAGGATGCTGTCTAGATAAGTCAAGTAAACAGATGACACACTGGTATCCTAAAGATAGAAAAAAAAGGGGGTGAGAAGATGGAGCATGGAATCGAACTGACCTTAGACGGGCCTTAGAGGATGAAAGTGCCAGCAGACATAGAAAATAGAGAGAGTTGAAGGGATTCTATCCAAAAAGGACACAGAAATAAGAAACATTGTGTAGCATTACTAATTTAATATTTTGAAAGTTCTTTTTTTTTCTGTATTGTAAGGCTATTCCATTTTGTTTCATTTAATGACTCATGAATACCATGAGAAAGTAGTCAAGCACTATCTTAACTTATTCTAAAAATCAAACCATTCTTATTTTCAGATATCAACAGTTTTCAGGGCGGCTTACCGTATTCCAGCGCATGTGGGACTGCTGTCCCAGCATTGGCTCTGGCATTCTGGTTATAGCTCTGGTGTGTGCACTTTGTGTAGTCGTTTGGTGGGCTGTATGTGGCTCCTTAGGAGGATCTTGGGGAGAGGAACATTACAAGTAAGTTGAAAATTATTAAAAAGTTCTATAACACATTTCCAATAATAATTCTATATGGAGAGAGTCCGTTCATTTGAATCATATTTACCATATTATTATTACAACACAATACCGCTTTGTTACGGTTCCGTACCCAAAAGGTGCAAACGGGATCCAATTACTAAGCCTATGTTCTCTATCTCTTAGAATGCCTGTCTGTCCAACTTTTAAAGGGCTATATTTTTTAAATTGTAATTATGGTTCTGAAATTTTCACAGTGTATGTATTATAAAGGCAGATTTCTCGACAAATAGTAAAAAGTAATTGTAATAGAAAAATATATAAAACATGTTTGGGTTTTTATATCGCTCTATTGTAAAAACGCTATTACAGACAAGCTTTTCAAGCTAAGTTTCGTATATGAAAATATTTTACTACAGCAAAGAGTTTGCTAACTTCTATGTATATAAGATTTAGTACTGTACGGTGACACGGAATCCTTAGCGTGAGAGTCCAACTAATACTTAAACGCGTATGGAAACTTACTGGCATTTTTTTTTATACCACTAAGGTGCGAACAAGCACACGGTCCGCCTGATGGTAAGCGGTCGCCGTGGCCTATGGACGCTTGTAACAACAGGGGTATCACTCGCGCTTTGCCGACCCTTCAAAAATCCAATAACTTCTTTCTTGAAGAAACCCATACTCATTAGAGAAAACCTTGGCTGGGAGCTCATTCCACAACCCAAGTGTTCGCAGGAGGAAGTTTCTCTAAAACCGCACTGTACACGACTATTTCGGTTCTAGAGTGTGAGAATGGATTGCCTGCCGATGACGATGGTAGAAAGTAGCCGTGGGCATAATTTCGAACAATTCCTAAGAACACATCCCATTGTACAAGCGGTAGAACACACACAGGGAGGAAAGTCTCTCCTCAGGCTTAAGGGTACGATACGGCAAGTGAGATTGGGATTGTCGACAATTCTCACAGCCCGTCCTTGAACCGAGTCAAAAGGGCTAAGCTGGTATCCGGATGCACCCGTCCACAGATGGCAGCAGTACTCCATATGGGGCCGAACTTGCGACTTGTAAAACAGCAACCTCTGCCCCGACGTAAAGTACTGCCTCGCTCTTCACCGCCAGCTTCACCTTATCTTGCAAATGATCTCGGAACTGAACATCGCTGGAGATGTAAACACCAAGGATCCCAATGCTCTTGGAGATGGAGAGGGGAGTGTTCTGGAATTGTGGCACTACAGTGAATGGGGTTTTCTTAGCGGTGAACGCGCAGACTTGTGTCTTTTTAGGGTTGAATCGGACCCAGTTTTCCTGTCCCCAGTCAGAGACCTTGGACAGTGTGGGCTCGATTTGAGACACAAATGCTCCGCGGTTTTCCTCCACAACGGAACGAACGGTGTAATAAGCGTCTCCAGTACTGTCATCTGCATAGCAATGCATGTTGTTAATGTCCAACATGTCATTAATATGCAGCAGAAACAGCGTAGGAGACAGCAGAGCCATGCGGGACACCAGCATTAATGTCCATGCTATCAGAGCAACTACCGTCAACTACGGTTCGTATGCATCTGCCGGACAAAAACTTAGCCACCCATCTGCACAAAGCCTCAGGCACTCCGTAAGATGGCAACTTCGATAGTAGACCCCGGTGCCAGACCCGAACGAACGCCTTTGCTATGTCCAGGCTACATGCCAATGCCTCCCCCTGACTCTCAATGGCTAGTGCCCATCGGTGTGTGAGATACACTAAAAGGTCACCAGTCGAGCGACCGTGGCGAAAGCCATATTGACGGTCACTGACCAGGTCGTGTTCTTCTAGGTATCTTAGAAGCTGTGTGTCGATCACACGCTCCATCACCTTGGAGAGGAGAGAGGTAATACCGATAGGCCTGGAATTCGATGGATCTGATCTATCGCCCTTTTTTGGCACCGGGTGCACATTTGCAGTCTTCCATGCAGACGGAAATTGCCTAGTGTGGTAGGAAAGCGCGAAGAGGCACGTGAGTACAGGACATAACTCAGGAGCACACTGCTTAAGCACCACTGCTGGTATACCGTCTGGCCCACTCGACTTATGAACGTCTAGAGAAAGCAACGCCCGCCGGACCTCCCGCGGTGTTATGGAGATTTCCGGCATAGTCTTACCGTACCACGGTATAGGAGGTGGTACAGCACCTTCATCGTTCGTATTCGAGTTTGAGGCAAAGGGATAGCCCGCTAGTCGTCCACCTATTTTGCCGATGAATTGTAATTTTGCTCTGGCAGTGGCTTTCTTATTGAACCTTGAGACAGCATTTAATATTTGCGTTTTACCTCAGAAATATTCGGATCCTTATTATGACGAGCCGCGGTCCAAGCCTCACATGCAGTTTGCTTAAGAATTTTAGCTTCTCTGCAAGACCTATGAAACCACGATCGGTTTTTAAAGCCGGTAGCTACTCGCGGGCTTGGAATATAACATTCCATACCAGCGAGGACTGTCTCAGTGACTGCGGCTGCACATACGTCAGGATCTTCTGACCTAAACCAGATCTGCCTCCACGGGTACGATGCATAAAATTCTCGCAATCCATCCCAGTCTGCCGACTTATAATGCCACACACGACGCCTATTAGTTGGACCAGATGGATCGGGTTGTGTGCATGACACTTGAGTCCGAACGAGACAATGGTCCGAGGAGCCTAAAGGCGCATCCACTGAGACGGAATATCCGTCCGGACTTGTAGTCAGTAGAAGGTCCAGTAAGGAGCTCGTATGGTCCTCTATATCTGGTATTCTCGTTGGAGAAAAATACCAGCTGAAAGAATCCATAGGTCAGAGCAAATTCATGAGCAGATATCCCTGCATAGTTAATGGTTTGAGAACTGAGCCACTCACGATGGTGGGCGTTAAAGTCTACCAAAATAACTAGATCTGCTGTGGGATATTGCTCTAGAACTTTTTCAGTCATCAAACTCAGAAGAGTCGAATTACGTCCGTGTCACCGCTATGAGACCTGTATAGACACGCATAGATACGAGTGTGGCCGCCGTAATCTACGCGCACCCACAATATCGACAAGTGGAGGTGGACTACATTAAGATTTGCGTGAATACCCATAATACTGCAAATTCCACATTAAATGTGGATGGAGCTGCCGCTGAAAATACTTTTGCCATTTTTTAAAAAAAATTACTTAGACTAAATATGAGGATTCACTGCATATACAGCTGAAAGGAAAAAGGTGCGGTACTAGAACTGCTAAAGTTCGGCACAGATAATACGGTTGCTGGCACGGCGGGCGGAAGGGCCCCTGATTCTGTAGTAGCCGGGTCCACTCCGGTGGCTTTACAATATATATACATGGTATTATAAAAATTATTTGATTGATTCTAAAAATGTTTTTTGTTAGGCCAGTTAATTTATGATTTATTTATTTATTATTTACAATTAAATATTACACTTACAGTTTAACCCAACGCATGCAGTAAGTAAATTTAAGAACTAATTGGTATAAATATTTAAAAAATTGTAGGCTAAAACTAAAAACATATTGTTTGACATGGCGAATATGTCGGTTTCCGAGTGCTGACCGTCATAGAGTTAAGCAGATGACAAGCCTGAGAGGTAGTCGACTGTCGGCTGATGGCTCAAGGCTTGCCGGTAGTCTAGAGTCATCTGTATCCAATGGCTTCATTAGCACTAATCAGGTTGTATGTCAACCTACACTACCTAATACTAAAAATATTATTGTTTTTCAAGTCGGTTATCAGAATCACGTAATATACCTCTTGTTAAGATTATAATATGTACTATTAAATTTTCTAGTAAATGTTATTCAATATTACTTTGTAGTACTAAAAACATCTTTGTTACAGAAAGCTGTGGGAGCGGGCCCATCCAGAGAATGTCAAGCAACCACTGGTTCCAATACCTCATGAAAAGGTGAAATTTGCAATTATAAAAAAAAATACACTTGATTTAAGTAGTTCGCTTGGACAACGATTTAGCAAAACACAAAAGATAGAAATTGACTTAATAATCCACCGTTTTCAGAACCTGTTTATTTTTTAATTTGCTTCTGATTATTGGTTAAGGTAAATTGTAAGTTAATTACACTATTTATAATAATTGTTATGTATGAATACATAGGAAAGGTGTTGTGTTTAATTATTAAAAAATATCTTATTATTTAGTACCGCACCGTGTACCTAATGTATTTGTTTTTCATTTCATGAAAAAGGTTATTTTAGATCCCCATAGCAGGAATTTTTATAGCATGCAAACACTTCAATATAACAAATAAGTATAAATTGGTTTGACATCCATAAGTTAATGCTACCATTTTGTACATACCCACAGTACTTTTCCTTTGGACGGAGGTTTTTTTATCCAGCCACTGCTGTGGCTATGCATAACATAAATAGTTATTGGCAGAAAATGTCCTTAAGTACACATGGCCACAACTAAAAGTATACCATTTCAACTCTGGGAATTTCAGCCAAACATTTATACATAATTAAAAAGCGAATGTACTTTTATATTGGCAGATTTATACAATGTTAAGCCAATAAAATTACTGATTAGGTTAATTCAACCATAGTGTGTTTAATAGTGGACATATAGATAACAATAAAACTCAAAACCCTAATGGTATACTTTAGCCTGTGGCCCTCGGTACCTTTTAAGTTGGGCTTTTGTATTAAATATTAAGTAAATTCATTTATTCTTTTAAACATAATCTAAAGTGTAATTTTTCAAAGTAATAGTATAGCAATTTCTAAACAGATTGCCCCTGAAACTCGCTACCACGATCATAATAATCTGAGCATAAAAAACAAAAGTAATGTCACGGAAAATTTTAAAAAAAAAACAGAGCTCTATAAAAAGAATAATTATACAGAGAGAACACCAGAGATGCTGAAAGAAATCTGTGCGAAAACTACGGAGAATATGCGTTTTGATTGTTTTCCACAACGGAACTCTAATGAAGAGGGATGTGTTAAAAAAGGTTAGTATCCTCATATCCAATGGCAAATCAAGCGAGCGCTAAGCACTAAGAGTGCTAACAAATGACTATTGAAATTGAGATTTTTTTAGAAAATTGTTTAGTACGGAACTTTGTACGATATTGACTAGTGCTGGCAGTGACAACCAAATTTCCTTACGGCGTTTTTTGTATTAAAAACTAGTGAAATGCTATTAGGATTTGCACACCAATTAACAGCAATTTAAAATGTTTATACCTACTAGCTTTTGCCCGCAGCTCCGCCCGCGCGCTTTTATCAGCGTGGGATTCCTAGGGCAAAATACTTGATTATAGTAAGTTTGCTATCGTTTTGGTGATCCTCTCTGTGTTCCACTGACTCTATGTCCATCCCCCTTCCCTTAGAAAACAAAATCGTTTTAGCGGTTCAGCCCAATTCTTTTAATAAGCTAATCCAGCTCACACTTTAACCTTAATGGTATAATTATATTTATATGTAAATACAGAAATCTTAAATTTCTAACTACCATAGTTTTTTAGTTATTTTTAGAAATTTAAAACCATTTCTTTAACTGGTTTATATACTCTTTGGTGAATTTTCTCATTACAAATGTTATTGCTTTAGCTCTCTCCACGGCTCGCTAAGCTATTTTGAGTTTATTGACAAGGCCAACAGTTATTGATTACTTTTTTATACCGTAAGTCATAATTGGCAACACCCATTAGTTGTAGTCGTCTGTACATACTGAGATATCTTGGAGTAAAAGATGTTATGCTATTTTTCAAACGCTGGTCTGCTAATTTCACTTTTTTTCTCAACAACCGTTCCAAAGATATTTATAATTACTTGTTTATAATTACTTTTCAGGTTGCTGTTGGAATTCGGATGTCAGCAAGGGAGTTCCATATTGTTACTATCCCTCTCAATATGATACGTTTCGTTTTGTGAATATGACCGAGAACAAACATGGTATGTCCGTTTTCTACCAAAAGGCGCGTGCTTCTGGATATCCGGACGATTTCGAACATGCCCGATTCGACTTTAAATATTTGTCAAATGATGTAATTCAGATAAAGGTAAGTTTATGTTTTTTTTTTAAATTAAAAATAATAAATACTTCTTGTATTTGTCTTTTTCAAATACCTCCACTAAAACTCTTTACTTTTCAAAATCTCTCTTATATGTATATATGAGCAAGCAAGAGAATTAAGAGATAGACTTGGCTTTGGTGTAAGTTGCTTCCAACGGTTAAAGTCAATTTTAATTTTGTGATGCCTCGTGGTTCTGTGAGTAGTGGTGACTGCCTGCAGATCCGAGGGGCGAAGGTTCGATACCTGCACACAAAAAACAGTTATGTTATAATCATTTGTGTTTTTTTTAAAATCTTGACGTTTTATATGTATAGTATGTATGTACAAAAAGTATATAAGTATTTGTATCCTTCATATGGATACTACACCCATAGCACCAGCTTTGCTTAAATTGGAATCATATGGCATTGTGTCTGATGTCCAGAAATAATAATTTATTTATTATTTTATATGTAAATGAAATGAGCTACTAAACCAGAGCCAATTGAATTTTATTGAGTTCATACAAAAAAATATTTTTAATTCATTCATTCACTATGACACTTGGCTCCTAGAATATGTCTGACTAACCTCTTGAGAGCGGATCATGATTGTATAGCAATAGTTGTTTGTGTATTATAGATATCGGATCCAGATCACAAGAGGTTTGAGCCACCATATCCAGAGCTGCCAATGGTGCCCGGATCAATATCGGATTTAAAGTACAGGGTGCAGGTGGACAGTTCATTAGTTGGCTTCAAAGTTGTGAGGACTTCGGATAATGCTACTATGTAAGTGTTTGCCATTACATATATTAATAATAATAATAAGAGAAGTAGGAGATTGACTCCACAAAATTGTTTCAATAATAATGTCTACAAATGGGATCATACTTAAGAACCTAGACTCTTAAATTAAAAAGGTATCTTTAGATACGTGAGTTCAAACAAAAATGCAGAAGGCAGGCAGTCCTGCTAGATACAGCACGGAGTGTGAGAGGATGCCTCTCTCTGGAGGCTTGAATTTGTTATTGGCCTGTATTTTAGATCTATAATAGTTATAGTGTTAATTTTATATATATACATAATATCAATTTGTTTATTGTATATATGATTTATATTGTAGTTATTAGAAAATGAAATAATATTACAATACATGCTTTTATTCGGATGATCATGATCCCATACTTCTTAGTAGATTCTTATTTATACCTATGTTACTTAGAATTTTAATAATTATTACAAATTTTTAAATAAATGTTAGTAGGTATACATGATATATTATTTAACATCACTTTTGTCTTAATTTTTTTAATAATTCCTTAACTAAACAATATTCATATTTAATGAATATTACGTGTAGCAATCCCGTCACTGCTGCTGTACAGTCTCTTTAGAAAGAATTTCCTGATGTTTGTTTTATTATTAAAGAGGTCTTTTTATATTAAAGTATGAATTTGTATGGAAACCCATCATTTTTGCATTTAAATCCATAAAACTGTTATTCCATGCACAAACGGCTGGATATAAATTCTTGATTTTTGACAGGTAGTTTGCTTTTTGATTATAAGACAGTAAAATGTATTGTAAAAGTTTGTATGGGACGAAAAACGTCAAACTACGAATGCTACATAGTAGGAACCAGCTAGAAAAAAAATTATATGAATAACAGGTTAGCGAGAATGAGATGGAAAAAGCGATTAAAAGCTTAGACAAAAAATCATCTACGTACCTACTACTGGCTCTTAATTATAACAGTATTTGAAAACCCACCCGCGAGGAACTTAGCAATGCTTAATAGTTATCCTTTATTTTTAGAATAAATGCGCAAGATGTGGGTGGTTTGATACTGTCGAATAAAATGCTACAATTGTCGGCCATTTTGTCGACCGATCACTTGTTTGGCTTAGGAGAAAAAAGAGCGCGATTTATGAACGATATGAACTGGAACACATTTACGATGTTCAACAGCGATATGGCACCTGTAGAAAATGTAAGTTTTTAAAATATTATTATCGATCTAAAAACTTGAATAAAGTGTCAAAATTTATGGAATTAACGTTACGTCACAGACGAAATACAAGTTGCTACGTCTCTGGCAAGTGACGCGTGAAGGCCTATACCAGCCAGTGACTAAGTAACGGGCCCCATACACCTTCTATGCTTGAGTCCGCGGTGGCAAGTGTGGTGTTTCCTCTAGTACGTTAGTATAATGCAAGTACGAATTTATAAAGGCAAATATTACTTAGAGAAACTTGCTCTCGCGAAAACTTGGGAAAGGGGTTGTGGAATGAGATCCCTGCAAAGGTTTTCTCTAAAGAGTACTCTATGGGATAGGCTACGATAACCGCTTACCATTACGCAGACCATAAGCTTGATGGCCACCTTAGAGTATATGCAATAAAAAGTGTTTTAAGTTTATACCATGGTTCAAAGGTTCAAAATTTCTGATGACGGCGGTCAACGCATCTGTGCAAGCGCGACGGCAAATAATTATACGCGCGCAATAGAGACAAAATAGTGACCGGTCATTGTACGAAATTATTCGTGCTTCGCGTCCATGCTTTAAAAGGTAGTGTAATCCTTGTACAGGCCTATCATTTCATTTCAAAGAGACGGTTCCTGAGGTAATGCGGTGCGTTAGAGGTGTAACATAACGCCAGCTACATAAATTATCACAGAAATCTTCTCAGTTAAAAGGTAAGCCTATAGTAAAGGTAACTTATGTAAAATACTATTTATTTACTAATTTCAGAAAAACCTGTACGGCACACAGCCTTTGTATTTGGCAGTAGAGCAAGATGGCAACAGTCACGGCATGTTGCTCATCAACTCCAATGCTATAGGTGAGATACTTGTTTTTTTAGATACCCTTGGAGCCGAGAGAATTTATGTGAGTCTTCAAGATATGGCATACCTAAACTAGTAAAAATTTCAAGTTATTAACCAATTTTTTTTTCAGTTCAATGCAGTTTTTGTCTTGAAAAATAAATATGTTGTAGTTCAAACCATAATTTAGTTAGTGGATTTGCTAATATTATAATAATTTAAACATTAGAAAAAAATCTGATTTCTCAATTTTGGTCTTTAATTCAATTTAAAAATAAGACGCAATAATAATGAACACGACCGCTTTAAACCAGATAAATATTCTGAAAACAATACATATTATGAAACTCAACGTCTATCTGTCTCGCTCTATCCGTTTATGTCCTTTTTACTCGAAAATCACTTATCCAATTTTACATGCTTTTTTTATTATTCATAGCTGTGTTGTCGCGCCAGGTTAAAGCATATATTCTGTAAAATAATATTAATGTGCAAAATAAACAGTGACGTTAATGGTGAAACAAGTTGGGGGCCGTCCATTAATCACGTGAGGCTCGAAGGGGGGGGGTCCGGCAAAAATCACGAAATATCACAAGGGGGGAGGGGGGTGTAGTAAGATATCACGTGTATTTATTTTTTCGTCAAAATTCTAAAAATTTTAAGATCTTTTGTAGGTACTAAAAAATACACGTGATTTTGGGTGGGGGGGGGGGGTAATCTTAAACCTCACCACGTATCACCAAGGGGGAGGGAGGGGTTAAAAATGCTATAAAAAACATCACGTGATTAATGGACGGCTCCTTGAAAAAATTACGCTTTTGGGCTGTAATGGCTTACGCTCAGTAAACCATAGCCTAGTCGATCAGTATAAACAGAATCACTCCCAGTATATTCACAAACATCCTGCTATCTCATTCTAATTGAAGTTTTAGAAAAGTGCGAAAGAGATAGATAATCGTTATGTCTATGTCATTGTTACTTTGCGCTCTTGTATTAAATTACGATTATTTTTCTAAAGACGATCCACTTGCAATACTATTGTTAGAAAACTTAAATAAAATAAAAAAAAAATTTAACCATTTCTCGTTTCAGATGTGGTGCTACAACCTACACCCGCAATAACGTACAGGGCTATCGGTGGTATATTGAACTTCTTCGTACTTTTGGGTCCCTCGCCTAAAGATGTGGTTGCGCAGCATACGGCCCTGATCGGCAGGCCGTTCATGCCGCCGTATTGGTCGCTGGGTTTTCATTTGTGCAAGTAAGTTTCAGTATTCAAAGGTAAATAAAAATTGGTAACTGGCCGAGGAGCTCGTGGCCTAGTGACAATTGTCTATAACGAATCGCAAAGTGCAGGCCGTGCCCTAACAGTGTGAGCGTATGAGGCTGGGAAACGATATGTGAAGTCAAACAACGTCGGATGTGGTCAATATTTGGATGGGTGACCGCCTAGTGGCATATTTTTCTGAGCTCCGTGTTTCGGAGGGCACGTAAAACCGTCCGTCCGCGCTTGTTTGTCATATGGCAGCAGTCGTTAAGCCAAGTCAGCGGCCTTGTGGGCGACTTGAAAACTCTGAAAGTCGAATGGCCAGTGTCATTGGCAGCAAGTCTCCCACTGCTGACTGTGGGCCGACACTTTTTTGGATGTGTTGTGTACACACGCAAACATCCATGTGGGCGTGTGAGTGGCGTGATTAGTGACTCCTCGCGTCATTAATAAATTGGCGTGCGGAAGAACTTCCTACGTTTTTAGGGTTCCGTAAGGGTATAAAACTACAAAACGGGACGTTATTACTAAGACTTTGCTGTCCGTCTGTCACCAACTGTATCTCATGAACCGTGATAGTAAGACAGTTGAAATTTTAACAGATGATGTATTTCTGTTGCCGCTATTACAACAAATACTAAAAAATAGAATAAAATAAATATTTGAGGAGGCACCCATACAACAAACGTGATTTTTTTGCTCGATATTGATAACGGCAACAGGTAGACGCTTGAAATATTCACAGAATATTTAGTTCTATATTTACTTTAAAAATGAATAGTTAAATTAAAATAACACAAATATTTATTTAATAAAATCCCATACAAAAAACGTGATTTTTTTTGCCGTTTTTATAGATAATGGTACGGATCCCTTCCTGCGCGAGTCGGACTCGCACTTGGCCGGTTTTTTCATCGTAATTTAGTGATACGTAAATAATTAAAAACCTTGTCCGGGTCATCAGTTAGTTTTTGAAATAAATTGTAATACACAGTACAAACCTCATAATATCTTATTTTAGATAGAGTAACACCGGGTACATAAAATTCTTGAAAATTAAAATGGCGAATTTTATGCGGCCGAATGTGCTGGCTAAATATTTTTTTTTAGGACCCTTGAGCTGGGTATCAAAATAAATAGTCAAACGCGAGTTAAAGTGGGGAAAAAATAACACTAAAAAGCTGTGATTAACAATAAATAATTAAATAAATGAAAAACCCGACTGCAAAAACATTAAGAAATAAAAAGAAATTAAAATATACTAAATATTTAACTATAAGCAGACGGGACTCATTTTAATGCAAGTTTAAATAGTAGTACAGATTGCTCATACTATAGTAGTTACCTTAAAATGAATTAAGTCTGCTTATAGTAAGATATTTGGTATGTTTTAATTTCTGTTTAGTTCTTATGTCAATGTATTTGTTAGTAATTATGTAATGTTTTTGCAGTCGAGTTTTTTTATTTATTTAGTTATTTATTTTATTTAACGCTATAGTTGTTGTCCACGTCAAGCGTAACTGGCCGTTTGTGTCGGGTTGGAGCGAGTTAAAAATGACGCTGTCGGTGTCTGGTCGTGTCGGACAATGAAAATTCGGCCATTAGCTAATTGGCGAATTTCAAAGTACACTTAGGTAAAAAATGTTTGCTGCGTTTTTGAGTTAATCTCTACACGAGTCTCAATTCGTATTATTCTTGCCTTTGATACGGCCTTCAAACTTTCACGGTCTCGACAATATTTTACTATTATTTTTAAGAACATAACATTTAAAATAAACAATTTTTGTTTTTAGATTCGAGTATGGAAGTTTGAATGTCACCCGGGACGTGTGGCAGAAAAATCGTGACGCTGGTATCCCGTTTGTAAGTACAAAAACTGCTAAGAGCTAATTTTTTTTTTTAATTTTGGTTCTGCTGTTTGGTTGACACTTGATGGTTTTATTCTGTCGTCCCTAAAATAAAAGACTTTATAGGACATAAATTAAGTCATTTTAATCCAAATATACATTATCAGAAAATATGTTGCAGCGATGGGCTCACCACCTGTCACGCAGATCTAAGTGGTTGATAAAAAGTGGCTGTCACATATTATAATGTGGTTGATCTACTGCAGCTACTGGTTAATCTTGTTTTTAGAAATAAAACATTAGCTGTGTTTAAAGTTTGATGATAAATAGGCTATTTAGTATTTAGATTTATAACTCTTAGTTTAAGGACTTAAAATTAAAATAAAGTAGCAAAAGTCGGCTAAACAATAAGAAACTATCTCTCTTTATTCGTTTCAAATTAAAACATATCACATATATTAAAATACCCGTTGAGTTGTATAATGGAATTCAATACAACATTAACACACTGGTGCAGATGTTATAGTATTTATTATGACATTAGATGACAATGTATTTTTTTAAAAAAAACTTCTTAAGAAAATTATATTAAATCCCTTAAGTTCTACTTTATGAGATATAATGAAATCTATTCATTATTTAATTTACATAATTAAATATAGTCTGGATATTTAAAGACCTATATTCTAAATTATTGTTTTTTCCATAATGTACATACATATTTTTATAGTGATTTTAAATATCTATGTCTACGCCAAATTTTAGGTTTGTCGGCTTTATTGTCTCTAAGTAAAATACCCTAATCGTGACCCTTAAGATACTTATACATGTGACATATTGATGTTGGTGTGCAGGACGTGCAGTGGAACGATCTGGACTACATGAACAATTCGAATGACTTCACTTACGACAAGGTGAAGTTTGCAGGCCTGCCGCAGTTCGTCGATCAATTGCACGATGAAGGCATGCATTATATGGTGCTCATTGGTAAGTAAAATACTTTTATTACTACTAAATCCTTACAAGTAACTAATTTAACAAAAATTATCAGGTTTTACAGAAATCGCCTGACTTTTGGCGGAAAGCCATATGTTGCCTCAGTCGTTTTGTTTCCCTGTAATAGACACTAGACCCTAGAGAAAGGAGGATTAGGTCATATGTCACCGTGCTGGCCCAGTGCGAATTGGCAATTGTCAAGACGCCTATAAGGCCTGGCTTGGCTTAACGACTGCTCTCATATGACAACAGCCAGGACCGACGTTAAACGTCTCCTCCGAAGTATGGATCACTCATCCAATGACTAACCACTCCCCACGTTGCTTAATCGATCGTTTTAGTATATGACACATGCATAATATTATTTACTGTTAAATTCGTATATTTCACTTGAAGTATCTTAAGTTTATAGGTCATAGAATGGAATTAGGTTTAGGCAGGCTACCTATTCTTTAAGGTAGCTAGAAAAATGGTTTTATTATTAATGATTATTCATATACAGACCCAGGTATCAGTGCATCGGAGCAAGTTGGCTTGTACCCACCATTTGACCGCGGCATAGAACTGGACATTTTTGTTAAGAATTCAACCAATCAGCCATTTGTAGGAAAGGTATGTCATATTAATTTCTACTGCGTGGTAATAATAATTTTGGAAATCACACAGCGTCGTCTGGTCTCAAATTAAGCAAGGCTTTTAATATAGATCCTAGACAACGGATACAAATACATATTCTTATAAATTGTACGGCTTAAATTTTTTATTTAAAACATTGATTGTATTTGTAGTTTTTAAGATATTTTTTTTAAAAGAGTAACTGTTAGAAATCAACAACAGTGTGAACCGGATTTCAAAAAATAATATCACTTTGATAAAAATAAATTTTGACTTTTGACTTTTTTGTAAATACATACATATAATATATGAAATAGAAAATACCGAAACACAAATGTTCATTACATAAATGTTTTTCCTGCGCGGGAATCGAACTCACGCCTCCAGTTCAGCTGGAGGGCATTACCCACTAAGCCGCAGAAGCTGTCTCATACCATATATCACATAATCAGATGCCAGTGACGTTACCTTGGGCCAATTTTTGACCAGGGGCCTATTTAACTTTGTCACTTTTTAAAAAATATGTCGAATTATCGCGACAAGTGCCGTTTAAAAAAGATGACAATTAAGTCCAAATGCGACAGATAAATCTGACAAACTTGTCAGTCTAAAATCCAGTTCAAAAACAGCGCCAATTGTCATTTTAGCGGTGTAGTCTCTAAGAAAATGTTCTCCAAATAGTCAAATTTGTCATATGATATCGATGCATGGATGTGAGAGAACACGAGGGTAAACATATAACAATTTTACTTTTGTTTTTGACTTTGCAATCACATGACATTCTGGACCCATCCAATTTAATGCGCATAAAATTTGTTCAAGTGATGTTAGTGGTATATTCCTCTTTGTTGTGTGCTGAAGTTGCTGTCCTATTTTGTTTATTAAGTATTCAACAGTAGTTTTAGAAACCGTTCTTTGAATATTCCGTTAATTAGAATATCAAAATTCTTGGTTTAAATGTCATACAATTTGCATCAAATATTCATCTTCAATACTACTGATATCCGTCGACGACGTTAACACCATTTTTTTGCCTTGACATTGACAAATATGAGTGTTATAAAAATTCAATTAAACATTAAATTGTTATAACACTCATATTTGTCAATAAAACAAAATTAACAAGTTTTTCCGAACAATTTGTCACTTGTCGTCTGTGATTTATTTTTGTTAAACAGAAATATGTCAAATTATTACGACAAGTTGACATAATTGTAAATTTTCCACCCTGACAAATTTGTTAGTGATAATCTTTATTAAACAAATTTGTCAAATTGTCGGATTGTCATTTTCATTTTCCTAAAATAGACCCCCGGTTGTGAAACATTTATGGCACATGTTGGCTCCTTGATTAGCTCAATAGCTTTTTATTAAACGATAGATACGCGGCCATAACAACTTTATAACTAATATTAATAATAATTGGAAAAAGGAGGACAGAGTGTCAATGGTCCCGGGTTTGATTCCTGGTAACCAATATTGTTACAATTTATTAATTGTAAAGTAGTTTTGACTCTGGTTTGCGACCGGTACGACGATAGGCTCACCACCCATCACGTATGTGGGACGCAGTACATCGGCGAAACGTAGATGTTACAGACATACATTCGTAACATCTCTGACCACCCTTTCGGGGATAAATGTCGTGATGGTTTGGTGTTTTATTAGTAATTTAAATGTCATCAGGTATGGAACAAGCAGTCGACTGTATTTCCTGACTTTACACATCCGAGCTCTACTGCATATTGGGTTGAAATGATGACAGCTCTGCACAACAAAGTGGAATTCGACGGGGCCTGGATCGTGAGAATATTTTTTATTTTAGAGTTCCGTAGCCAAGTAGTGAAAACTGAACCTCTTTTAGACATATTTACAGGATTTCTTGTAGATTTATTTACAAATCAGATGTACAAATAATCACTGTAAGAATGCCGTTTAAATGTAAAGTGATATAAACGGTACCTAAATCTTCAAAATAATTCTTTGTCATCTCTGTCAGTCCATCCGTTGGTCAGCGCTTTAAAATTCTGCCATTTTTCCGTCGATTCGAGCGAAAAAGCAACTAAACAGGGAATATCCGAAAAATATAAAACTTAAAAACTAAAAATTTAGCCGGTGGTTCAGTTTTACTAAAAGGCATTCGATAAACATTTTTTTTAAATTCAGTCCCCTAAGTAAAAGAGGTATATAAAAGTTCGTATGGAAAAAGCCATATGTATGGCGCATTCTGTAATAGCGCATGTAATTAAATTGAGGCTTTAAGGCTCCCAATGCTAAAACTTACTTAATTCAAGTCATCCTGTATACAAAAACATTGTTTGTCAGGATATGAACGAGCCTTCAAACTTCCTCTCCGGTCCCATGTACGGGCAATGCGCCCCGGAGGAGCTCCCTTACACTCCGTACATGGTCCCCGACGGGCTGCGAACCCACACCCTGTGCATGGACGCGAGACACTACGCCGGCCCGCACTACGACTGGCACAATATGTATGCGCTCACCGAAGCTATTGCTACACATTTGTAAGTTCACAGTATACTTTTAGTAACGTAAAATGTTGAATATTATTTTTTCATACCAACTGTGTTACACCTAATATTTAAAACTTTGGCAGGGATCTCATTCCCCAACCCGAGCGTTTGCGGGAGAAAGTTTCTTTGGAACTGCACTGTACGCAACCATTTAAAATAAAAATAATTTAATAAGATATTAACAAAAAAACTTAATTATTTTATTATTCACTGGCATTTCATGATTAAATATGCTTTTGCGACGGCGATAAATATGAATAATTTATAACGTTAACGTATTTTAAACAACAAAATGTTTAAAGTTAGAGATAATTAGTGCACTGAAAGTTATATGGAAAAAATCTGATTCAGATTCACCTCAGCATGGGCGTAGCTTGCTTTTGGATTGGGGGGGGGTGGCAGACCTGATAGAAAATGTCATTTTAATATAGTAAACATGTTCATTTTGAGCCAATTCCTTCAGGTTATAGGCACCTAGGCAGCTGCCCCCCATAAGCGCTAACAAAACCTGCAGTGCGCGGGTCTGACATGCACTTGGCCAAAAGTAAGTTAGATTTCAATTACTAAGATTATTTCTCAGTGCTTTGACGGAGATACGAGGCAAGCGTCCGTTCATTATATCACGAGCGACCTTCGTAGGGATGGGCCACTATGCGGGACACTGGAGCGGAGACATCAGTAGTAATTGGCACGACATGCGGATGACTATACCTGGTAATTATACTTTTAAGTTGTTGTGCTTGTACACCATGTCCACCTGATTCATCATATCAGCCTGTTTTGATCCACTGCATCATCTTGTCTAATGAGCCTCCTCTATGGCGTACCAATTCTTCTTTCGTTCCGTATCCAGCTATTATCGGTTACCCTTTTAAGACCATCGGTCCATCGAACTGGATTACATCCTAGGCTACGCCTTCTGGTGGGCGAACAGGTCACAATAGAAATATGTGTCTGAATTAGGACTCCTGGAGTGAAAACGATAATAATTTCCTCAAAAGAAAAAAAGAAACCCTAATAAGAAAACTTTGTTGTCTGTCTGTCTGTCAAGACCCTTTTTCTCGGGAAATTTCAAATTAATATCAAATACTAAATTCCACGGTCTCTTGAATTTGTAAAAAAAAATACGGCCGTTTTTGTCGCATATTTCGGCATTTACAAACAAATCAAAACCTATAGGGTACTTTCCGTTGTCCTAGAATCATGAAATTTGACACAAAGCAAGGTCTTTACAGATATAGGAAAAAATCCAAAAATTGGTAATGTGAGGTTGTAACTCCTTAAAAAAAATGTTTGTCTGTCTGTCTATCAAGAACCTTGTACTCAAGAACGCGTGGAAGTATCAAGTTAAAATTAATATCAAAGACTAAAGTCTACGGTCACTTCAAGTTGTAAAAAAAACAAGCTTTTAAGCCAATGCAATAAAAAAAACGGGTTGCACTCCGGGAGTGCCGGCAGAAGTGAAAACATACAACCTGGATATCATTTTAACATGTGTAGTCCGCACTTTTATCTTTTCATCAACCCAATTTCCTCATACTGTTTATTCGTCCTGTAGACTTTAAAAATTTTTACCCATCACAAAAAAAGTGCACAACGCCGCTAAAGACGTTCTCACTTCAAAATTATAATAAGCGTGGCATTATGGTTACCGTCTTACGAATTTTTATGGCGTGGCATTATGGTTTCCGTCTCACAAATTTTCGATCAGCCTGCGCGAGTTTTTCATTTTTCAACCATCACAAAAAAGTGCACAGCGCCGCTAAAGAAGTTTTAACTTCAAAAAAATATGCCCAAAATACGGTAATTTTTGTCGCATATGGTGACACAAATAAATCAAAACCTATGGGGTACCCGTAGGTACCTAGAATCATGAAGTTTGGCCCTCAATACAGTTTACCTCGGTGCGCGAGTCCGACTCGCACTTGGCGGGTTTTTTTTTAATAGTTTCTTGCAAAATGCATTTGTTCTCGAGTATCCAGGTGAAAATGGATTTATGACTCATCACTAGGTACTGGGGTACCTAGTACATAGGGATGTGTTATAGGTAAATGGACAGAAATTTATACCGTCATGGAAATCACGTTCGCCATCTTTTCATATATGACTTATAAAAAAAATTTAGTGTTAAAAGGTTCTTGTATTTAATTTGAACTATCAATCTTCAAACAGAGTTATTAAACTTCAACCTATTCGGGATACCGATGATGGGAGCTGATATCTGTGGCTTCAGAGACAACACAACACCGGAGCTCTGCAAGCGGTGGATGCAGCTCGGTGCATTCTATCCGTTCTCGAGGAACCATAACTCGGACAGCTCTAGGGTGAGTGCATTTTATTTGTTTTATGTGTTTGTGTGTGTGTGTGTGTGTGTGTGTAGTCCCTAGTAGACTTTTGTAAGGCACTAGGCTTTTCGTCTTTTGTTTTTAATGATCTATCAACTAGAAAAAAGCCGAGCAAAAATTATTAGTCGTAATTCCTCATTTGCACCTGGAAAATTTAACTTTCCCCTGTACTCGCCTGTACCGCTCAAAAGGGCGAGAGTTATTTTTATTTATTTTTTCAGCAGCAGCAGCGTTTTAGACGTAAATCTCGAAGGGTCATTTCACAGGGTAATTTTTGCCATGGGCCTGTTGTCTATAGATATGTAACAGCATCACAACAATTAAACTTGGTGATATTTTGTATGCTAGTGTTTTAAGTTGTACAAGTGATACGACACTACCTTATACGTCTTGTTCTGGATGGCCGGCGTTCAAATCTGTCGTGTGTTCAAATAATGTTTTTCTGAATACTCATGTGCATTGTTTGTTAATATTACTGATTTTTAAGTAAAGGAATACATTGCAAAGATACCTTCATACGTCTCAAAAGTTACGAAACGTTTAACTTACGTCTCCACAAATCTAAACTGGGCAGGGGTAATGGACTCGGTTCCAAATCGCCTTCGCCAAAAGTTTCTAAACGTAGACCGGTATGACCCAACAATGAGGATAGTTTCAAGGTTTCAAACCTGCTTTTTCATTTTAGCCTCAAGACCCGGTGAGTTTGGGCGAGGAGGTGGTGTTGGCTAGTGTTCGAGCGCTACGACTTCGGTATCGACTGCTGCCGTACTACTACACGCTGTTCTGGCGCGCTCACAGCGCCGGCGGAACCGTTGCCAGGCCTCTTCTCTTCGAGTAAGTCGATACAAGGTCAAAAAAAGATCTAACTAGTCTTAATTTCTAGAAAAAAATCCTGTTCATTGTGTTCATCCACAAAGCAACAACCTTGAATTGGTTCGACCTGTTCAGTAGATAGCAGGGTTGTAGCGAATATCGGCATCAGCAAGAATCGATGCTGAATTTAAAGCTTACATTCAAGTCGTAACGTGTTCGTTGAAGGCGGAACCTAGCCCAATTCACGTGTAGTTTTAATCAATCAAATTTAAAATCACGTTTGCTAAGTTTTTATAGTAGAATATTTTTTTTATTTAAAAGTAAAAACCTGCATGAGCAGCAACCCTGATAGATAACAATATAGCTTGAAAATAAATACAATGCCCTCATCTGCAAAATAATTCTTACCAACCTTTTCTACATTTTTCGAATCAATGTTCGAAGAATTATATAATTATGTGGCAGATTAGGGCATTGTAAATTTACAAATCGCATATTAAAATATTTATCATTTATCATAAACATAAAAAGCCTATTGATTTCTGATAAAGAAAGATTACTTAGGCGCTGACGTCACTGGTATTTTATTACATTTTTGCTATTGTGAAATAAAGATATGTGATAAGATATAGATAATGTATTTATAATCTATTAACCCCTATTAATATAGACATGATTAATTAATTTGTCTGCGTGTAGATAAAAACATCGTTTGTACTGTAGGCAAGAGCGAAAGCCAATAATTTGGCTAAACAATCTGCTTTTATTGAGCAGTATAATTATAGTAGTGTAATTGACATTTCAGCCAAGTATTTGGCTAAACAACCTGCTTCTATTGAGCAGTGCAATTATAATAGTGTAATTGACATTTCAGCTAATCATTTAGCTAAACAACCTGCTTCCATTGAGCAGTATAATAATTTGACATGTAATAATTTAAATTAAATTTTCAGACAACAAAGGACCACTTTGGCATATTATATAATTCCAACATTAATAATGATTATATTAAACAATCTATGTCTACTCAAGTTTTATGCAAACAGAAACAAAAAAATAAACTTTGTCATACTAAAAATAATATTCCATTGAACCTGGTGCATCAGAATATACAAGGAATGTCTCAGAAAGAACTAGAAATTGAATTGTTCATAAACTGCCAAAAGATTAACATTTTATGTATCACTGAACACTGGCTACGCAGCCATCAGTTTACGTTCAATTTCACTAATCACCAGGTGGGAAGTTCGTTCAGCCGAGTAAATGCTATCCATGGTGGCTCTTTAATTTTAGTTAATAAACAGCTAAAGTTTAAGGAACGTAAAGACATTGTGAGCCTCTCAGTTGAGCGAATTGCCCAGCTCTCCTGTATAGAAGTTGAGCATCTCATTGTTGTGAGTGTATACAAGCCGCCTTGTGCAATTTATGATAATTTTGAATTAGTTATGGAAGAAGTGCTGAACAAAATCAGCAATTCCAATAAACAAATCATTGTTTGTGGAGACTTCAATATAAACATTTTGGAAAATAGCTCATTAAGCACCAGATTGCTTGCCTTATTTCAGTCTTTTAATTTAAATAATTTGTTTTGTGAACCAACTAGAATTGCTGTATCCAGTGCCACTTGCATCGACAATATATTTACTGACATAAAACCAATTCAAAAATCAATTATAAGCAATCTAGAGTCAGATCATTGTGGACAGTTAGTGGTTTTAGAAAGAAAGAATAGTATTACTAAAAAGGAAATTAAATTTATACCAATAACAACTAAACGGGTTGAATCATTTAAATCTAACTTAATGCATAAACTTCCAGATTTGCTTTATAATGGCGACCCAAATGATATGTACAATACTGTTCTTGACACTATTACTACAGAGTATAATAAAATATTTACTGCAAAAAAGAAACTTATTTCCAGTCGCTTTAGTTTTAGTTAATGGGCTACCCCAGGTATTCATAAAAGTAGGCGTAAACTGTATGAATTATATAAAGAAAAAACATATAATAATAGCCAAATATTTAGGGAATATTTAAAAAAATACTCAAAAACCTTTAAAAAGGTCTGTCTTGTTGCAAAAGCAATTCACCTCAGACATAAAGTAAAAAATTCAACAAATAAAATAAAAACTACATGGAACATAATAAATAATGAAACTGGTAAAGCTAGGAATTCTTGTCAGGACTTTGAGTTGATTGTAGATGATGCTAGTTTTAAAACAAATTCTGAGGTAGCAGTTGCCTTTGAACAGTTTTTTAGGAATATCCCATTCAAAACAACTGAACATCTAAACTCAAGTCCAATCTTTGCAGAAAAATTATTAAAAACTAGTGTTCCTGAATCTAATGTTCCCTTTGTATTTAAAAACATTAGTCCTACGGATATCATTAATACATTTAAAACATTAGAAATTAAAAACACCACAGACCTTTGGGGACTTTCTGTAAAAACTATAAATTCAATTATTCATGTTATAGCACAACCCTTAGCCATTATATTTAATAGTTGTGTTGATAGTGTGTTTCCTGATGAGATGAAACTTAGCAAAGTTATACCTCTTTTTAAATCAGGTAGTTCAACAGATCCTAATAATTTTCGGCCTATTTCAATACTACCTATACTCAGTAAAGTTTTTGAAAAAATCATACTTTGTCAAATGTTAAGCCATTTCTGTATTAATGAGCTACTTAGTAGTAAACAGTTTGGCTTTATGAAAGGCCGTTCCACAACCGATGCAGGAGTGGCACTATTAAAAAATATATATAACGCCTGGGAGGATTCGCATGACGCCCTTGGAGTGTTTTGTGATTTATCTAAGGCATTTGCCTGTGTTCAACATGAAAATCTCATGAGGAAGCTACATCACTATGGTATTAGAGGCAAAGCTTTCGACCTTTTGACATCCTATATGAGTAGGAGAGTACAGAAAATAGATGTCAACGGTGAAAGATCTCCGGGATCAGCAGTCACTATAGGAGTCCCTCAGGGCTCAATTTTAGGTCCTTTTCTATTTCTTATTTACATTAATGATCTCCCATATAATGTAAAAAACCATGACATTGTCTTATTTGCTGATGACACCTCTTTCCTTTTTAAAGTTAAGAGACGACAGACATGTTATAATGAATTAAATAATGCCCTTTCTAAAATTGTAAATTGGTTTAACGCTAATAATTTGTTACTTAATGAAAAAAAAACCAAATGTGTAAAATTTACATTACCAAATGTAAGTCAGAGACAGACATGTATTAATATTAATGGCGAGCAATTAGAACTTGTTAATTCAACAGTCTTTCTTGGCATAACGCTGGACTCCAAACTTCAATGGGGTCCTCATATTCATAACCTAGCCAAAAAACTTAGCTCTGCTGTGTATGCGATCAAGAAAATAAGACAATTGACCGATGTCGACACTGCAAAAATAGTATATTTTAGCTATTTCCATAGTTTAATGACATATATGGTATCCTATTGTGGGGTAGCGCTGCTGATGTAAATACAATATTTTTGTTACAAAAAAGGGCAATTCGTGCTATTTATAAATTAGGATCTAGGATATCTCTGAGGGATAGGTTTAGGGAAGTAAAAATTTTAACTTTAGTGTCGCAGTACATATATGAAAATCTTTTATATGTACATAAAAATATCAATAGTTTCAGCAAGAAAAGTGACGTTCACAAAGTAAATACTAGAAGTAAAAATAAGCTATTGGTGCATGATACACGTCTACACAAAATAAGTAACTCTTTAATGGGGCAATGTATACACTTTTACAACAAAGTTCCCAATAAAATTCAAAATCTATCAATAAGTAAATTTAAATCTTTTATCAAGCAGGTACTTTGTAAAAAGGCATACTATAATATTTTAGACTATGTAAATGATAAAAATCCTTGGGACTGATGATGCTCAATTACAGGATGCATAGGTAAACCAAATTAAAATGGAAATAACATAAAATTGTACGACTAAATTTTTTTTATTTAAAACATTAATTGTATTTTAGTTTATTTGTATTATTGATAGTGTTTTTAAAAGAGTAACTATCGAGTTTCTTGCCGGATTCTTCTCGGTAGAAATCAACAACATTGTGAACCGGCGGGAAGGTGGGAGGGTTCAAAAAATAATATTTTATAACTTTGACGATTCAAAAGTGATTGTAAAATCCTTATTTGAATAAACCATTTTGACTTTGACTTTGCTTTGTCTCTTTCTAAAGGATGGACAATTTTGTATGGCTATTGCGCAGTCCATAGGAAAGATTACAGAAGTCGAAGTCTATTGAATTTCTTTATGCAATAAGAAACAGTAAAGGTAATTTTTTTTTCTTAACGTAGCAAAAACTCTTTGGTAGGCCATAGAGTATAGGTATGACATTTTTTATTTTTTCACAAAATCTGTATTTTTGAATTAGCTATATGTATGAATGTATTTTGCAAGTCGAAATGGATAAGACCTGGTTTTTACGTCTACGAAAGATTTGGAGATTTTTCGAAAAAGTTAAATTTTTATGTACTCTTATGTTTTGCATTACTCGTCACCTTAGACGGAGAAAATCCACTGTTAAACTTCGGTATCTCTCTATAAGTCTGTGCCGATCTTGCGCTGCCTACGTCCACTGTGGTCGCGCCTTGAGCTCAAGTAACCTTGATACTTCTTCAAACTAAATTTGGTATGTTAATAATAAAAATTGTTAATAGAACCCCTGACGTGCCGACTACACATTCGATAGACGAACAGTTCCTGATAGGGCCCCACGTGATGATATCACCAATACTGAAGGAGGGTGCGAGTAGCGTCAAGGCATTCTTCCCTCCGCCGGAGCGCTGGTACAACATCCTCGACGGCCAGTACATTGACGTCAATAACTGGCACGTCATAGACGAGAACCAAACTGTTTCTGTTAAGGTTAGTTTAATATTGATAAACATTTTCGTAAAGGATTCACTACTGAGTTTTTTGCCGGATCTTCTCGGCAGTAAAACTATTACGAACCTTACGTGTATTGTTATGTTTTTTTTTTATATTCAAGAGTTGTTTGAATAAGAATACTTATTTTTACTTACAAAAATATTCCTTCAGTGACTAAAGGCAGGTAAGGTTACATATAGCAAATTAACCGATTACTTATTGCTTCTGAAACTTATTTGAATATTTTGATATACCTGAGTCTAAAAGGAATATATTGATTGATAGTTATTTTGTATTCTAAAGAATACCAACATGACTGTATATGCTATTAAAAATATTACATCATGTATTTTATATTATTGCTCTCCATTCAATCCAATAAAATACAACACGCTTTAAGGTAATGTTCCTATAATTAATGGTACATTATTATCTAAAGATACCAGGTGATATATGTAGGTCGGTATGTACATACAAACGTGAATAAAATTATGTTTTTAACAAGGAGATAATTTCCTGTAGAGCATAGAAGTTTTTTTGAATATATATTTAATAAATATATTTTATACAAACTGAGTTACACTCAATATTTTTAACTATAAACATTTCGCCACATTATAAACTTTCGTACAAAATGCGCTTTTATAATATATTGATATTGACTATAAAAAAGTTCATAAGTCGTTTTTGTTATTTTTTTGGTTAATAAAAATTTTAGTTATTTAATAATTCATTGGTATTTTAAGGATGAAAATGCTTTTTGCGGCCGTTGTCATTAGCGATGCATGATAATAACGCGATTTAAGATACGAAATACTTATAGTTACATAAAGATATGATCGATTACATGAATGAAATTAATTTTTGACCTGTGCTAACACTGTGTGTCTTTTTTAATCTTGAGTTAGACTTCTTGCTAGATATTACGGGTAGGATTTAGGTTTAAATACTTCTTGGTTCTTGTAACTTATATATGACTTTCCTTTTACTGTCTCATTTTTCAACTCCTCAACTCTTCAACTCCTGTCATTTTTTTGAGCAATCATATAGCCTGTACAATATCAATGTACAACATGGTTTTCCTTTCGATTTATTTGTTCTATATTTAGGATTTGTTTCTTCAATCAAACAATGAACTGAACTTTGACGGGCCAGTTTAGTTTAAAAATAGCTGACTATGCAAATTTTTATCTCCCATTTTTGACGGCTGGTTAATGTCAAAGTTAGTTGGTGCAACCCAGCCTAAGAAAAATAAATAAGTAAGTAAGCTCCTAAAAACTAAGTTTTTTTTTTTCAATTTAATTTTATTTATTTCAAATATATAATAGTCTTTACAGGTATCATACCTAATGCGACATTGCACTACACAACCTTAACGAAAACAATAAAATAATATATGTTTATAATTAATGTAAATATACAGTAATATACATAATATGTTTATTAAATAATAAGTAATACCAACTTTAATTTGTAGCATATTACCCATAAAGCTACCCTAGTGAATTCACTTATAGCACATCAAAATAGATCTGGTCCACTGTCATCCGCTATGAGGTTGAGAATGATTTTAAATATGTACGAGGCTAGCGCCAAATCTCTCCCTACCTTGAGTTAGTTGTACCCAACCATACCCAAAATGAACAAAGTTACAGATTTGGGTACAACGGATACACACCGTATAGTTTTTTGTATAGATACCTGATAGACTTATTTTGCACTCGCTCAAGCATAAGATTATATTTCGCTTCATGAGGAGTCCAAATGAGTGCGTTACTTTCTAACTGGCGTTGTATAAGGCCACTACAGCTTTAACATTAGTAAAACCCCTCACCACGCGGAGCATAAAGCCTATTCCTGTAAGCTCTTTTGCAAATATTCGTTATGTGCTCACGAAATGTTAGTTTTGAAATGAAAATAACTCCTAAATCCTTTACTTCTGTAACCCTTTTGATCTGGACTCCGTCAATGTGGTAATTATACAATAATGGAGTATGCGCGCGACTAAAAGTTATTACCATGCACTTAGAAATGTTAAATTGTAAGTGATTTTCTTTGCTCCAAGTTACTACCCTGTTAATATCGTTTTGCAGTTTTTTGCAATCGTCTATACTTGCTATGGTGTGTCAGTTTGAGGTCATCAGCAAAAAGTAAACATTTTGCATGCTTTATGACTTCCGGCAAATCGTTAATCATCATTATGAACTCTAAAGGTCCAAGGTTACTACCCTAACTTACCCCGGACCTAGTAAAATACTTTTCTGATGTCTGTCCTGCGTATTCAACATACTGCTGCCTATCCTGCATGTAACTCGCCAAGAAACTTAGTAAACTGGGGGTAAAACCAAATGCCGCTAACTTTCTAAGCAACACGTCATTATTGACTGTCAAAAGCTTTTTTGAAGTCAAAGTAAGCGCCAGCGGTCTGTCCCCCACTGTCTACTGTCATCGTAATGTCACTCACATGCGTAAGCAAATTGCTAGTGGTACTTCTTTATGGTCTGAATTGGTCTGTTACTGTATAAGCTTTTGAACACAGCAGTTTCAAATATTTTTGCCAGGGTCGAAAGTACTGCCACGGGTCTGAACTCGTCAACTTTTGATATAGAACTTCCTTTTGGCACTGGGATGATTCTTGTTATTTTCCACGCCGGGAATACAGCTTGTCTCAGGCATTGATTGACGATAAGTAGCAGTGTCCTAGAAAACACCAATCGACAGACCCTAAATATGTAAGGTGGTATACCATCGGGTCCCACTGACCGTTTTGGTTTCAGTTTTTCCAGCGCAGCTTGAACTTCCTCCAAGGTTTACTGCTCCAAATGAACTCGCGCAGCTCCGTTTTGTCCACCCGCTGCAGTAATAGCCGCGCTCACATTTAACTCCGCTCTCTCTGTGCAATAAACTGAAAAGAAATACTGAGCAAACTCTTTAGCACACTGATCATTACTTAGAGCTTCACCATTCTTTAGTATTTTTTGTGAACTTCTACATTGCCTTTTTGATTTAGTATAAGCCCAAAAGGACTTTGGGTTGTTTAATAATGCACTTTGAACCCGGTGCGAATTTTATCGATGTAACTGACGATCATTGCAATTTCCTATTCTATTGCTCTGTTCTACTATACTCACACAAATATAAAAATAATTTTGTTTTTATGTAGCATGTAGCAGGTGCACCATGTGAAGCGTCAAATATCGTCATCATGTGAAGGAATATAGATATTTAAGAGTACTCCGATATTCAATAGTATATTAGTAGGATTATTACCTTTATAATAATTATATTCTTGCACAATCATATACTGACATGAACTTAAAAATATCTACTATACCATATACTATACTTTGCATGTATATCCATACTAATATTATAGATGCGAAAGTAACTCAGTCTGTTACCTCTTAACGCTTAAACCGCTGTACCCATTAAGATGAAATTAGACATGGAGGTAGTTTGAGTCCCGAGGAAAGACTTAGGCTACTTAAAAACATCGAGTGCGAGTCGGTTTTTTTTTATAAATTTGAGAAGCTGCCGTTGCAATCCTACACCGATAACCGATTTTAGGGCGGGTGGAACCGCGGGCAAAAGCTAGTATTTTATAAATGCTGAGCTAAAACTTCGCACAGGGATACTTAAAAGGACGGATGTAGGCTAGACTTTTTATTCCGTAATATAACAGTTTCCGCAGGAATAACCGGATACCACGTGCATGCATTTCTAATACACTATTGCATACTATCTATAATGGTAGACCAAAAATTATGAAATATCTTTAATTTGACCTATATTCTACGCAAATAAAGACATTCTATTCAATAACTCTTTATAATCCAGGGTGGTGCAGTATTACCATTACAAGAACCGCCCACCCATGGGCCAGTCACTACGAGCAACAGTCGAAGCGGCCCCATGCAGTTATTATTTGTACCCGACAAGGATGGGAATGCTCAAGGCGAATTATACTGGGACGATGGAGATGGTCTTAGTAAGTTTTTTTTTTAACTTCTCTAATGCTGGTTTCAGACCTAGTGTAAAATAATGCTGTGCTGCTGACATGTTGTCTCTTTTACACAGAAGGTGGCATTGGCCTCTTTTTGATATTGACTCAAATATGGAGCTGCTGAAATAATGCGCAACAAACGACCAACTCTATTCAATTTAGTATCTCAAACCGTTAGAATTTAAGGTGATTTCATAATTTAATATCGACATCTGAGTTAGTGTACGAGGGGTGATCATTAAGTAATGATATATAGAAAAGGAAAGGAAGAGTTTTTACAACAGAATTTTAAAGAAATAAAATGTAAATTAATTTTCAATGTAGTCCTTCCAGCACAAATTCATTTTAAAAATAATCGTTATCTTAGTTCTTTCTAAATGCGTCTGCAGCGGCAATTACCTCGCTAATGGCCATAAATTTCTTACCCCCTGAGCTGCTCCTTTAAGCCGGGAAAAAGAGTCGCTGGGACCTGAATCTGGAGAATATGGTTCAAGTAATTCAAAACTTCGAAAAGTGTAGTTCCAAAACAAGATGGTGTATTTATACATTTTTTCCCGTTACTATAGTTCTTCAAATAAAGGATGAGTTCGGCGACATCTGTCACTCGAATCGCGTCTATCTAGTTTCGTATTTTCAGAAGGGAAAATGTATGCGTGACAATGCTATATTTTATTGTTGCGTGCACAAAAAGAGAAATATTCCTCGGAGTGTCATGACTATAAAGTATTACTTATCGATTTTGCAAATAAAATCAATTGTAAAAATAGTAACTTTATAAATTTAAATATTGGATTTACGCTTCATTATTAATAGTATCTGGAGACCGTGCTTGCTTTTTAACAACGCCATCTATTGTCAAATGGTAAAAATAATAGTATTACTACTCGCCAATAGATGTCAGGAAAAGTCATATTTTTTTTCACTCTATCATTGCTTGAAAACACGGATAAAATGACGTTTTCTAAAAATGAAACCTAGCTAGATCGATTTATTGCCCCCTAAAGCCCTAGCATACTAAATTTCATGAAAATCGTTGGAGCCGTATCCGAGATTCAGATAATATATAGAATTGCTCGTTTAAAGGTATTAGATAGATGTGTAGGTATAAACATGTTGCCTTGTTTGTTTGTATTTGACCTATCGCGTTGAATCTTCGGTAACTTTTTATGCAAACGGCCGCCGGAAAGGTTTGCTGGATAAGTTAAGTGAGAGCGGGAAGGACAAACAGGGAAAAGAGGGATAGGAGAAGAGGTTATTTTATTTTTTATTAAAAATATATTCAAACATAAATAATAATAGCAATCGGTAATAATGATCAATTATCAAAATCGTCGCAGCACTAGATCTGTTACAACTGTCGCAGAACTCAAGCTATATTTTACAAGCTGGCTACTCTATTTTTAGATTTATGTGAATGCTAGAAATATCCGATTACCATTACTTTAGTATCGTCCTCGTACGTACTTATAAATATTTGCCATAAATATGTAAGTCTACCTTATTGCAACATTGTTCAACCTTTTTTACGACTAAGCCAAGCCAAAGAAGGGTTATGATTTTAGCAGTCCATTGGTACGTTCATCTCGTCTTCAAAACTACATACTTATTAACTGCCAGAGGCTGCAATTTAGTAAATACTCTCGTATCTTCCGCACTATGCTATCTGCAATGGAGTATATGCTGTGGTAGCCAGAGTAGCATGCCCTAACATACAAACTCACTAGCTTTATATATTAAGTAAAAATTTACACTCAAAATCTGCAAAAAACATTACCCATCTTTGGCTTTTTAATAATTGACAATATAAATAAACATTTGTTAATAATATATTTTTCAGATTCTACGTACTGTTGTGAAATTTGTATAAAAATATTACTTTTGCTTACAGACAACTACGAAGAGAAAAAATTCAGCCACATAGAATTCATACTAAAACACACAGAAATACGTACACTAGTTCACTGGTGGGGCTTTGGTGTCCCTTCACTAAACAACGTGACCGTCCTCAACCAACTCTCTCCGGTCAAAGCTGTCACTGTCAACGACAAACCATGCAAGAAACCTCACTGTGAATTCTCATACGTGCCAAAGACCCAAGTTTTACAAATTCACAATATAAACCTGTCCTTAGACACACAGTTTACTATGAAGTGGACATATAAACACAATAATTTAATCAAACCGTTTAGCCCACGCCTTAATTCTGTTAAATTTGCCAATTCTACTATAATTTGTAAGAATAATGACTGTAAGGTTTAAATTAGTCTAATTTTAAGATACATCCGTAATAAAGGTTTTGCCATATGAAATAGTAATAGTAGAGTGAATAAATTTCTGAAATTTTGTGGTGTAGCACAAGTGGTATTAGAAATTTGTTGGAAACTAATTCATCTGATAAAAAATAAGTACTTAAATATATAAACTTTAATACTTACATCTCCAGATGTGAACGGATTGAACCCCAGACTATGACTACAACATATTGATCGATCTCCAACAGTTCTGTCAAACTCGCGGCCCTCTATGCAACTGTCTCATATATCATAGTCCTTTGACAAAAAAATACGTCCGTTAGTGCTAGTGGGACACTAGTTGTCATAGATTTCTTTTGTGTATCAACTCAAACGGGAGCATGAGTTAAAATTCGCACTAGGAATTCAGTAGGTACTACGATGGGTGCCATAAGTTTTTTTATGAGTTTTGCGGCCCGCTGATAATCCGATCTCTATCCCATGGCCTTACAATGAGTTTGATATGCCTGGTCTAGAGCATAGTATGCTGTTAAAATATAAACGTTTTCCATGCTGTTTGCTAAGAAAGTTAAGGTTTTGTATTATAACGTGTTAATTTGTATTTCTTGCGCTCTAATCATGCGAAACGTACACGAACGTTTTTACAAAATTTTACAAACTAAAGGCAAGGCACAACGCGCCTGAATTTATTGTTTCGTATATGGCCCAGTCGAGATTTCAAAGAAATCAACAGAAATCTTTATTTAAGCAAAATGGGTTTGTTGCTCAGTTGGCAAAATAATGTTGTTTTTGTAACTTTGACCCTACGTTCTGGACATACCAGACAACGGACACAAATTCTTTTCCTTGTAAATACATACATATTACACAAAGAAATAACAAATGTTCATCTCATAAATGTTTGTCATGTGTCCCCACACATGTCAAACCAGCGCTCGGATCGGTAGGCAGTACTACTACCACTACTACCAAGAGAGTCACGGATCCGAAAATTTAATGACACTGAATGTTAGTTTTACATTTAAAATGTTGATTTGTTTGAAATGTTGAGTTGCACCGAATTTATTTTCTCGAATTATAAAAAAAATGTGTTAAGAATTTGATCTCAAAATTATATCTTTTAACATGCACACATTATTGGAATATATTAAACTGTAGTGATTGTTGATAGTTCCTTTTTTTTTGCTGAAGTAAATGTAAGATGTATTTTGTAATTTCTATTTTTTTTTATAAAGACCCGTTTCTTAATAACTATAGTCGGTAATAATTAAAAATATTCATCTGTAAGTTATTGGTAGGTATCTATATATTTAATAGTATAATAATACGTCTATCTTAATCAGAAAACTGTTTACTGCTTATATAAACTGATTTTTATTTAACCAGTACAAAGATTACCTTAGCTATTAATAACATTGTGATTTTTGCCAATAATATTCATTATGCATGACTAGTTTTAAGCATAGTTATTAGGCATTAATAATGCTTTGTAGAATTTTTACCATACTTTGAACGACGAATTTATTTTATTTAAGATATTTTTTTGAGTTATTCGAATTTTGTAGTAGTTAACCATTTTTTTTATTAATAATAGATTATAAGTAGAATTATGTTTTGAACAAGGAGGAATAAAGGCGAACGCACACTTATCGACAATGACCGCACTAAGTTAAATTTTAGAATTATTTTTACAAAATGTTAAGTACGAACGAAATCGGCCAGTCGTGTTACACGTCTGCAACGTGTCACGTACCTACCTGTTACTTTCAATGTCCTACTTTCATTACAAATAAGTGAATTTGCCACCGTTGAGCAAGTACAAAATTATAAAAAGTTGTTTAATGTGCAACAGAAACTCTAGTTACATTCATTCAGCGCGGCGCGGTTAATTCCTTATTCGTGGCCGATCCGAACGGTGCTGACTGTTGCGGTTCGCGGGGACTTAGAAAACGTTGAAGTTTGTTCGGTGCGGTTAAGTGTGTGTTAGCCTTAAAGGTGTCATACCAAGAAAGAAATTAGTATCGTAAACTAGCACTTACCAGGCTAGATAGTTATTAATGGTTTGAAACACATTTATGTATAACGTCGGGAAACAAAAAAAGGTATTTATATCTAATATTTCTGCAATTTCCACTCGTTATATGTATTTCTTTAAAAGGTAGATATTGTCAAACTCTATTCCCACTTAAGGTGCCTACCTAGCGCAGTTTAAGGTAACTCTTGTTTGATTTTGTATAGTATAACTCAAAGAGTAATGTTGATTTTCCTTGCCCAAGTAAATATTAGACGCCTTGGAATCGACGCGCCATATCAAAAGCCGAGTGCTATGCCCATGTATTTAAATAAAGCTGATTAATATTTTTTAACATTTTATTTCATCAAAAATATATAGACTGATTCTAAAATGACACAATTAGTTAGCCTATTCCGCAGTTAATGCACCTTAATGTGCCAAGTACCTACCTCTAGCAACACGTCATAAAATAACCCGTAACTCAAACCTTAAAAGAGAGGCAAACTTGCCTTGCCTTCCACATTTCCCTACTCTAGAGAACTTTTCAAATAAAAAGGTTCCACATGAATGAACATCCCAAAAAATGGTATAGTAGCGAAGATGGGGATGGAGGGGATCCAACATCATTTTAAAAAATAAAACTTAAGAAAAATTTATGAATATATATTATATTCTATACTAGTCCCATCGCGAAAAGCTATCTACGCCACTGACATGAATCCAGTACAAAAGTTTAGGGGGGGCGATCATAAGATCTGAAGGTATTTTTTGAACTTTGAATCTGCAAACGTTTTTGAATAATTAAATATACAAACCCAAGTAACCCCAAGTATTTTTTATATGTAATAAAAGTTATATATTTAAAAAAAATTACAATTCATTTCATCCTCGGCGGTCCTTAGGGGGGGCGGTCGCCCCGATCGCCCCCCGCTGGATTCGCCCATGAATGTACTGCATACGTGTAAATTGAGTATAGGCGCATTTAAGGATCAGTCTTTTGTAAATTGTACTTAGGGTAGACTTAAAGACAGACTTTATTAATATGTATTTAATTTACCGATAAGATTGTGATATAAAATATTACTGCGATAATACATACAAAACGAATGTACCTAAAATGTTTTGTTTTATACCAAAGGAAATGAATTTGTTACTGCACATAATATAAATAGTAATGCAAAAAACTGATTTTTATTATATGCCTTACTTATATTGCGGTCCTAATCATAATCTGTAACGGTCTGAGGGGAGGGGGTCGTGGAGGTCAACCCTAGTATATAAATGCTCGGTGTCAATTCTTTGATTTGGTACAATCCAACTGAAATTGCAAACTGTCGTCAATATGTTTAAGTTATATTTACTAATAAAATAAAATTTAGACAACAAACTATAAATCGGATATAATATTCGCTAAACACAGTTTACATTCTGAAATAGAAACAAAATATATTCAGAACTGATGTATGTATACAATTCTTTCACTTTTAAAAATAATTACACAAAACTTTACGTATGGTCTTTCTCTACATCTGTTTTTAGAAACTTTTCGTATTTTTCTTCACTCATAAGATCTTTTAATTCTTCAGTTTTCGACAATTTTAACTTAAAAAGCCACCCTTTGTCGTAACAAGAAGTATTAATTAATCCAGGTTTGGTTTCTACATCCTTATTTTTTTCTGTGACTGTACCAGTAACTGGGGAATATATTTCACTGGCTGCTTTAACACTTTCTAAGGCCCCACATTCATCTCCAGCTAGTATTTTTGTTCCTGGATCTGGTAACTGAGCGAAGACCACATCTCCAAGAGATTCTTGAGCATAATTACTTATTCCAACTGTACCTATATCTTTGTCTACAACGACCCATTCGTGCCGGTCAGTGTATTTTCTGACAGCCTCGCTGCTACATTTGTGCCTTATTTCACAATATGTCTGTTTGAAATTTGACTGTAACAGACTCCGTTTTGATATGTACTGCTTAGCTACGTGGAAGAGGTGCTTTTGGAGTGCCATTTTATATCTGTAACCAAAAAGTTAGTAACTGATTGGCTATCAGTTAATTGCACCTCACACCTATGCCCAGTAATGCTGAGCAAATCAGTACAGGTAAGTCAACTCCTGTCCAGCGCTTCTAGCATTAACATTTTTCTTTCTACATATCCAATTCAGTAAAGTGAAAGTCAAAACGTTTTAAAACTGTGGGAAAAATTCTACAGTGGTGCACACACCTCTACAGGCACAGAATAAAGAATAGTTACAGATCACGGTGGACATTTCTGATAAACATTTCATTCTGCTCACTTATCTCTAGTTTTAGCATAAAAACAAATTCAGAAATCTAACCACAAGAGTAAATTGAATAGATTTAACTAACCTTATCAGTCACACGGAGACTAATCTCAGCAACATAATAAATACAACTGATACTACAAAGTAAAAGCTACATTCCTACTTGTAAAATAATTTATTAACACCGACCAACAAACTTTATAAATAAACAAGACGCTACTATCAGCATTTTATAACGTGATAACACTGAACTTTCTGAACTAAGATGTAACTAACTTCAATGTAACGTACTTCTAGTTAATGAGGCGATGAAGTAATATTTATTTTATGATTTAAGGTTACATTGAAAAATAATGATTAGCTTGTGCTGGCCTCTTCGGGAATTGTTTTTCCTTTATTTTAAAGCAGAAGTCTATCGCGACTTCAATGATGTGATCTGATTCGATTATGGCACTGTTAATAATAATGTGATGTGTCACTTCTCTCCTCGTCACCTAACATTATTTTAATGATCAAATGTTTATGAATTAATAACTTTTATACACCACTAGGTTCTGTTCCACCAGCCCTAAATTCAGTTATCGATGAAGGATTTCAACAGCAACTTTTCAATTATAGAAAAAAAAAAAACGACCCACACTTGACATTTTCAAGTACCCATGGCCTTCCTCGGCACATAAACTATCTCCATGCAGCACGAAGAGGCAACAGACAGACAGAGTCTTTCGCATTTCTAAAATTGGTATGGATTTAACCTCTGAAATATCTGTGGTATTATTAAATTTGTACCACACTTTCTATCTCCATTGGGAGCCAGTGGTACAAACTACGGATCACATTGCATGATTAGGCGTCTGAACTTCCGCGATCACACCAAAATAGTTAGAGACCTATATTCCATGATAGGTAAGTCCAGTAAAATGTCGCTTAGAAATAAGCACTCATAGCAGCCTTGGGACCCATTTCAGCTCCCCACGATTCCTCAATACTTTTAAACTCACCAACCACAGCATGATCGAAAAACCATTGTTAGGTGGCCTCAGCACGTACTAACAGCCCTTGACGACGAGAGACTAGTCTCGTAAACCTCCCCTAGTAGCCCCTCCACCTCATATCTACAGACCTTCAGCCCGCACAATCACCTCAAGCAAAAGTCTGGTAAAGCAGAAATGGAGTGAAATTAAGAATATAAATTATTAAGGAGTGAAGTTCTATTTTGACCAATAACACAACATATTTGGAAAAATGAAGTTTGAACCAAACACTGCTTGTATATTCCATTCTTGGAAGAATAAACAAAAAATGTGTTTGGATGCCCATAAGAGCGGTTCATGGCAGTTTGTGATACAAGTTCTACTTTGAAAAAATTGTTAAAGGGACATGATAGTTTAATTTACTAGATGATAAAATGTTTGAAGTCTAAGATTGTAAATTGGTTTAACGCTAATAATTTGTTACTTAATGAAAAAAACGAAATGAGTTAATCAGATACAGACATGTATTAATATAAATGGCGAGCAATTAGAACTTGTTAATTCCACAGTCTTTCTTGGCATAACGCTGGACTCCAAACTTCAATGGGGTCCTCATATTCATAACCTAGCCAAACAACTTAGCTCTGCTGTGTATGCAATCAAGAGAATAGACAATTGACCAATGTCGACACTGCAAAAATAGTATATTTTAGCTATTTCCATAGTTTAATGACATATGGTATCCTATTGTGGGGTAGAGCTGCTGATGTAAATAATATAATTTTGTTACAAAAAAGGGCAATTCATGCTATTTATAAATTAGGATCTAGGATATCTCTGAGGGACAGGTTTAGGGAAGTAAATATTTTAACTTTAGCGTCGCAGTCCATATATGAAAATCTTTTATATGTACATAAAAATATCAATAGTTTTAGCAAGAAAAGTGACGTTCACAAAGTAAATACTAGAAGTAAAAATAAGCTGTTGGTGCATGATACACGTCTACACAAAATAAGTAACTCTTTTATGGGGCAATGTATACACTTTTACAACACAGTTCCCAATAATATTCAAAAGCTATCAATAAGTAAATTTAAATCTTTTATCAAACAAGTACTTTGTAAAAAAGCATACTACAATGTTTCAGACTATGTTAATGATACAAATCCTTGGGACTGAAGATGCTCAATTACAGGATGCATAGGTAAACCAAATTAAAATGGAAAAATATAAAATTGTACAGCTTCAAATTTTTATTTAAAATATTGAGATTGTATTTTTAGTTTTTATGATTTTTTTAAAGAGTAACTATCGAGTTTCTTGCCTGATTCTTCTCGGTAGAAATCAACAGCATTGTGAACCGGATTTACAAAAAATAATATTTCATAACTTTGACAATTCAAAAGTGATTGTAAAATCCTTTTTCAAAGACTCCTAGAAACCTTACATGAAAGGTTAATCATACCTGACCACCAGTTTGGATTTAGACAAGATCACGGAACAACAAAACAAGTCCATAGAGCTTATAACATCATTAGAGATGCCCTAGAAAAAAAGCAATACTATTCTGCAGCATTTCTGGATATCCAGCAGGCCTTTGATAGGGTCTCCTCTACAAAAGCTCCACCTACCTCACACATACTATGGCATCATTAAATCCTTATGGACCAAATCATCCAGGTGAAAGAGGGAGATTCCACATCTTCATTCTACAAAATATTGGCCGGAGTCCCCCAGGGATCGGTACTTGGTCCAATCCTTTACACGATTTTCACAGCAGAATTACACTTAGCCCGGAAGTAACGGTAGCTACTTATGCTGACGATACCGCAGTTTCAGCGAGAATCCAGCAACAGCCTCCAAAATGTTGCAAAGTGGGCTTAACGAAATAAATATGTGGTTAAAGAAATGGAGAATCAATGTGAGCACATCTAAGTCAGTACACGTAACTTTTGCTCTCCGACAAGGAAACTGTCCTCCAGTAACATTAGGAAATAACCAACTGCCACAAAATGACTCCGCCAGATTTTTGGGAATCCATCTAGATCGTAAACTGTCATGGAAGAAACGCAAACAAACCAAAAGACACAAGATCAGTCTTAAATAGAAATCCATGCACTGACTTCTTGGCAGAGGATCCAAATTGTCCGTCAAACAGTGCTGAAGCCTATCTGGACTTACATCTGGATCTAGCAAATGCTCCATGGTTCACTAAAACAACAGACTTGCACAAGGCTCTTGATATGCTCATGGTGAAGGAAGAGACCAAATCCCACAACACTAAATACCAGAAAAGACTGGAACACCATCCCAACCAACTGACTGTGCAGCTCACTGAACGACCTAAAGTAAAACGCTTTAAGAGGCACCAAATTCTGGATTTCAGTGCCTAAAATAATAAAAGACCATCAGAACATGAATGGATTGTTAATGTGCAATTCACTCTATGAGCCCAAAATGCACAAACCTCATCTGGTCATGGTTCATGACCTATTGCACGATAATGCCTTAAAAGAAAAAAAAAAACATCAGTGATAGTGTTTTGTTTGGTTTTTGCGTTTAGAAAGGAACCTGGCAAATGGTTTATTACTTCTTGTATATAAGAACTTTACTATAGATTAAGTAGTTTTGGAAATATAGAGCATTTTATCAAAGTGGGAAAAAGTTAGAGGGTGCGAAATTTGATACAAGTGCTTCAAAGTGCAAGTTGGTGCAGGTGTCTCTACATCTGAGAGGTTAATGAGACTAATTTAGTTATATGATTGTATTAATAAATAACAACTAGATGGAATTCAATGGAACTTGATATACTAATCAAATGACAGGTAAGTACATTTTGATTCTGGTATTTGATTATCTGGCTCAGCTCATGTTTGGGATTGCAACTTAAACATAACTTTTTTACATGCAACCCCTTTCCCTTAAGTAACTCTTGACCAACCTCCTTTTGTAAATATTTTTGAATTACAGTATACTATATACTAAGCACAAGCTATGCGGGTTATTCATTAAAATGAAATGCCTTTGCATCAACAGCATTTCCTCCTCCTTTCATAACTAATGCGGCAATATTCTAAACCCAACCCAAAGCATGCAAGTGCAATATATGCGCATAGTTTGCCTTGGCTATGTTAGCCCAGTAAAGTAATTTTCCACCCATTTTGGAAGGAAGTTTGACAGTTATGTTTACACTGACAGGAGTGATTTCCAACATTAAAAGATATATGTGTATTTCCAACCGTATCTATGTAAATTTAACAATTCAATTTGACAGTTGGAAAATTGTTGAATACTTGTAAACCCTGAGTCGGACGTCCAAAACCACTTTTTGGAAAATTATTGAATACTGGTAAACCCTGAGCCGGACGTCCAAAACCACTTTTTCAACTTTCGCGTTGCGTTTTGGAACGTAATCGTAAAGGATAAGTAAAACATAACCTAAAAAAATTTGACCGAATAAAAAGTTTCTGTCAACTGAAAAGTCATAAACAAGTATAGTGTTATCTTATAAATAACTTTTTATTGACGAAAACACATTATAAATACAATATAAAGAAAACTCACCTTGTAAATACAAAATAATACAAGATATATTATTTATAACTATTTTTTTGTTTTGTAAAATATGCCAACATCATGTCAGTCAGGGTATTCAGCACTGAATAAATAATTACTTGGTATTTTTGTTAAGATGCTGCTGAGCATACGCAATAAGTTTGTTTGTTTTAATGATCAATTTTCATTAAATTACTCTGTGCGAATGAAACAAATAGGTAACTTAAAATAGTTAAAGTTCGTTTAAATTGGAAATAACATAACATTGGCACTTTGAATTCTTAACCAGCTGAGATAAGACACAAAAAAAAAAGTTATGATAATTTCAATAATTGACTTCGCACCGCACTGTTTCACAGTTTATCTAACATCTCTTTCAATTTATCCACTGAAGTCTCTTAATTTAATTATTGCTTACTATTTATTTTTGATTTCTACCTAATTCGATTTTAATACTTAATCTCTAACAATTTAGGTACCTATTCAAGATGTCCTTTCGAAACTTCAATATCATTACGAAAACTGCGAATATTTGTAAAAATAACTACGCCTTTAGAAATTTCTCCGTGTCGTCTACACGTCGCGATATCGTGAAAATTCAAAGCGCTGATGATTTTAAAGAAAAAGTTCTTAACAGCAAGACTCCAGTAGTGGTTGACTTTTTCGCTACGTAAGTATGAATTGATTTCATAACTTTTTTCTGAGACCCCTCCCCGAACCCCTAGGGAGGTTCAAAATTTTTTCAAAAGGGGGTGTTTCCCTATAACTGACCATTCTGATGATGCAGATCGGTAGAGCACATCGTCGGCAGCAACATTTGTATGAAGCACTTTCTCTAGGACCCCTCCCCGGATCCCTATTTTTCAAAAGTCAAACCGTCTATTTTTTGATAGATTTCGATAGAACACATCGCCAGGAGAAGTTTGTATAAGCCGTTTTTTCTGTGATCCTTCCCTGAGGTGCTATGAATGGAAAACTAAATGAAAAAAATAATTTTAGGGTTCCTTAGCGGTGGAACTAGGTACCCCAGGAAAAAGTGTCTCGTACCAACATTGCTCGTAGGGATGCCTTCTATCGATTACAGCCATAAAAGCGGCCCCATTTTTTCACCCTAACCGTCACCAACAAGGCAAAAATTCATTAAAATTACCTAAGTCCGGTCATTTTTTCCCCTTTTGTATACTCTGACCGTGAATTGAAAAAAAAAATTTAGAGGCTGGGCGGAAATACCTCCAAAGTCTAAAATAAAGAGGATAAAAATTGTAGATATGCCTCGAAATACTTTTCTAAAGATGTACATTAGTTCTTAACCCTCCTTCCTAGGTTTTTTATCACAAAAAAGTCTTATTTGGTACTCAAATTACCTATAGCAGTCCCCTTGACCCCTCAAAAATTTGACTGTGTTACCAAACAATAGATTTTTTTATTGTGAGAAGTTTTTATAGGCCTTAAAAAGTATTTTGACCCAGCTAACCATAGTTTCTTAATAAAAATTTAAAATCATACAAAATGTACTGAGTATAGGTGCCAATCGACTCTAGTTGTATTCGCGCACAGAAGCTTCTGTGCCAGAACCACAGAATGCACAATTAAAAGCCTATTAAAAGTTAGACAGACAGACTGACAGTGCATGCTTAGTAATAGAGCTCTTTTGGCACCCTTGGGTACAGAACTGACAGTCTAACAACTCATAAAGTTAATTTCTAAATAGAAAATAATCTTTACCAATCAACTGCTATATCATATGTTCACCCTATACAATCATTCTTAATATAAAATGACTTTCAGTAGTTTGCTGTGTAGTTTGTGTTATTAATTAAACTTTAAAACTAAAATTTTCTGATTATGAAATTACTATAAATTAAATGCCACCAAATTTAAGCCTACTACTAGATAAAGGTAAAGATATTCAGAGTTAATTTAACTGTTTTTAAGCCTTCAGAGATATAAAATTTTCAATAGAGTTAGCTTACTGTAAATTATAATGTGTGCAAATAAATAGTATTTTTAATTCAAAATACAAAAATGGCAAAATGTTGTTTTTTCTAGTGCCTAAAGCCAGTGTAGACTATAAAAATATTCTATGTAGCTGTACCAATCTAGGCTGCTCATGTCAGCATTCTGACAAAACTATTGTTTCTGTGCACAATGCACATGATTAAATATGCATATAATAAGCATTGCATTGTAAATTATAATAGTAAGCAGTAAGGTTACGAAAAGGCCTATTAACTATCTAAAAATTCAGAAGGATTGCAATTGAAATTTTTATTTCAGATGGTGTAATCCATGCCGACTTTTAACACCGAGGCTTGAATCTATAATATCAGAAAATAAGGGAAAAGTTGTACTGGCTAAAGTTGATATTGATGAACAGTCCGACTTGGCCTTAGACTATGAAGTCAGTTCTGTGCCTGTGTTGATTGCTATACGAAACGGTAAAGTTCAGCAGAGACTAGTTGGTCTACAAGACACTGACAAACTCCGAAAATGGATTGATCAATTCGCATCAGAAGAAAAGATTGCTGAATTAAAAGCCTAAATTGTTTTGTATTATGTTGTTAGACATTTAGTTTATATGAAGATTGAAATAAAACAATTATTTATTATTGTAAACACTGTATTAAATCCCTTGCTCTTTTATACACTGTATCATCTGGTTTAACAACTTCAGGTGCATCATCTATTGTCTCTTTGCTGCTTTCTTTATTTTGTGATTCTGTCCATTCGTCCATCTGTGTTATAACCTTCTGAGCTTTGTCCAATAACAATTGCCGCACACCACCATGAGCCGATTCAAAGTACTCTAAAAGCATGGCCCAGTATTCGTTTGGCACTAAGTCAGAAGAAAACATATTTTTGCATAGCCAAACTTGCTTAATTTTCATGAATTTCCAATTTTTTTTATCATGTTTCCATTGTTGCAAATAATTCAGGCACTGTGATTTATGTACAGCTTTAGACGCTGCCTCAGCCTCTGCTTGGCGTTGAGCATGTTTTTCTCGTTTCATTTGCCGAATAGACTTTTTGCCTTTTTTATCCGATTCAGTTTTCAATTTTTGTTTAGGTTTCTTCATAGGTTGATCGTAAATATCTGAATTATTTTCATCGTAGGTCCTTTTAAGAGACTCATGTACTATGTCATCATCGTCGTTCTCATTATTTTGATGTAACTCCTTAGTTGATACCTGTGGATCAGCTTCTGTTGCTTTGTGCAACAGTTTATTTTTCTTGCTTTTTTTATTGTTTTTTTTATTAACATGCTGCTGTTTTTTATTTTTACTATCCATGTAACAAAAGTTTAAGTATAGCAGGAGTTAAATGTGCAAAATAATTTTATTTTGCTACATAACCTCAAAAGACTTTCACAACTTGCGATTGATTGTCTATGGTTTCTGTAGATTGGGTCAGTGTTGCCAAACGGTGTGCTAGAAAGTCCTAAACATTTTTATTTAATGAGGATCAGTACAGTTTAAACAAATTAAATAGATTACCTATGTTGTTATTTATAACATAAGAATGGTATATCTTTTTGAATTATTAAAATCGGACAATTACTTACAGAGTTATTAAATAATAAAATAAGTCTTCCGTACTGCTAAAAGCTAATGCGCCGCGATTGCGTGTGACGTCATCGTACTTGAACGGACTGCGCGGTCGTGCACTCATTCACAAGTCGCTCACGACTCGACGGAACTGAGACGCGATAAGTACCTAAATAAAGAGTCGATACATATCAAGAGTGTAAATTTGTGATAATTCCTATAAAACCAATACCTACACATTATGAGTATTAATAAAGCTGGTTTTGTACAAGCTCAATCAGATAACCTTCCGAAAGTGGATTCTTTCATGGTATTTGAATACCTAGGTATTCAATTCAATAATCATTCAAAGTTTACCGGTGCTGAGATCCGTGGTTGGAAACTACAGAAGTAAGGTTGCACCTTATTTATTTGCCTACTTATTGTATCTTAAGTACTTTAGTTAGATAGAATCCACGCCACCACTCAAGTCCGTTTTTTTTTTGTTTTCTGAACTGACTATGCAGTTGGTTTATGCAGCCATTACTGCTTTGCCGGGCTTTTTTGTGCGATTCTCTGAAGGAGCCTCAGCCCGTATAGCGCCCAACGCTCTAGGGCTCCTCTCGGGGGGAGCCTCGGCTTGGGTTGTCGCTCTCGGGGGCGTTCTTTTGACCGGCGTGAGTCTCGAACCCGAAGGTGAGTCACCGCCAGGAGGGGAGTTCGCCGTTACGCAGGTGCGGTTGCGATTGAGTGGGGGCGAGAAGCGCCCCGGCACTCTTTGATATCTCGTGTATCCGTTTGGGCGCCGACGAACCCGGGGACGTCGGCGTCGTGTGAGGGGGGAGTCCCTATTCGGGCTGGTCCTAAAACTAATCTCGCAATCCGGACAGCGAGATCGTCATCTGGGGACGTTAGTACGTGCCGAGGCCGCCTAACGATAGTTTTACGACCATGCTGAGGTCGGTGGGGGGGATGTGGGTCCGATAACTAGGTATGTATTATCTGTAGCCACCGGCTTTCTATCGAGAGGGTGCGAGGGGTTTGTTTCCTTATATAAGATCGAGTGAACACCAGTAGTCTTGTTACTAAATCTTGTAAATAAGATTTATACCTAATAGGTACCTATTCCACAAAGTGTAACTTGATATTTCTCTGGTTTCCAAAAAGGTAAAACAGATTCTCCGGTGTTTATTAAATTTTATTGCAATAGTTCCAGTTTTTATGTCTGGACTTGAGTGGTGGTGCGGACTCTAAGCTGTATGCAGCGGGGGGGATAGTTGGGATACGGGAGCATAACCAGCAATTTTTTACAGAGTTCATGGTTGATTCAATGTTTGTCCCCCCCCGAAACAAAAGATTAGATTTGCGCCTGGCTGTATGTGGTAGGTATCAAAATGAATGTAAAGTTAAAATACAGGGACGTATTTCGAAGTTATTAATATATTTGTTGAGTGTGGTTGTCATGGCTGTTTTTTGCCGTCTCGCTCATTTTTAGGGTTCTGTACCCAAACGGTAAAAACGGGACCCTATTACTAAGACTTCGCTGTCTGTCTTGTCCATATGTCCGTCCGTCACCAGGCTGTATCTCATGTACCGTGATAGTTAGACTGTTGAAATTTTCACAGATGATGTGATTTCTGTTGACACTATAACCACAAATACTAAATTCTAAGTTTCTTTGAACCAATCCTTACCAAATGTGAATGGAACCAATCTGCGTGTTAGTCCTATCATAAATGTATAAATTGTTGAATCTTCTCAATCTCTTAAGAGAAGTTAATAAATAATTAAATTAAAATTATTTAAGGTACTCTCCCATACAACAAACGTATTTTTTTGTCGTTTTTAAAGATAATGGTACGGAACCGGAATACGGAAACGGTTTTCATTAATCAGTCGGCATTTCATTAATCAGTGACTGAAATCAAACTTTATTGTGTATATATTGTTAGGATACCTAGGTATTTTGAGGTTTACATATTTATTCCGATTTAGTTTATTTATTACAGATCAGCACGTGAAACCTATGGAGATGATGTTGTGGGATTTGTCCAAGTCCAAAGGCTGGGCATGTCTGTACAGTTAAAGCAAAAATAACAGCTGAACATAGGATAAAAAGTAAAGTGTATTGTTGCATATTTAGGTGTGATGAATAAGAGGAGATAGTTTTGAGCGTGCATTGTCATGACTGTGCTGCCCAAAAGGGAGGCTGCAAACATAGCGTAGCGTTTGGCACGCAAAAAAAAATAGTTTTCCTGGCGTTTTAATAGTTGTGTTTGTACATTTTGGCACTATACAATATTTATTCATGGTTACAAAGTTCAACCGTGCACAAATTGGTCACTTAATTCTTTTTTAAGTCCGTGAATCAAACATAAACACTGCGCGCTTTGTTACTGCCAACGGCTAACTGGCCGCCGATGAGTAAGATGACGTCATGCACTCTTCGTCGCGGCAACTCGGCTATCGACGCATTAATTTGTATACTACTAGCTCATTTTAGGTCGTATGACAAAAAAAAATATACCAATATTTTTGATTTTTAAGGACTTTAATACTGCATTCAAAACTAAAACCTCGTTGATCCTCATTCAACAAGCTGCTGACCTTAACATTAGATACGGCCGTTTAGCTAGCTGCTAAATATGATAATAAAATTAGAGCAATTTAATTTTGCCTCGTAGACTAAATGTCAGTCTTGAGTGGCAGTATTATTGAATAATGATTGAAAACATAGTATTTGTATATTTTTTTATACCACTAAGGTGGCAAACAAGCTTACAGTCCGCCTGATGGCAAGCGGTCACCGTAGCCTATGGACGCTTGCAACGCGTTGCCGACCAAAATTGAACAAAATTTACGCATACCCATCAGAAGAAGACATATTTTTCTGCAAAATTATTTATGTTAGTCAGTAAGCAGAATAGATGACACTAAGAAGTACTGATTTTATTTTATAGTTTTGTACAAGTCTTTTGTCACTTTTTTAAATTAGGTAAACTGTGTGTATATAAATATTACGCATCTAATTTACTGCCTTTTAATTGTAAGCATTAATTTACATAAATGATAAATCAAAATCAGTTCGGCCTAGGCCAAACTAGTTAAGCCTAAATTATTAAGCCCAATTAGATTATCCTAGGCTAAACTAATTTGGCTGAAATCTGGTTTGGCAGGTAGCATATGGCCTAAATCACAATCGGTAAGAGTAGGCTGTGCCCGAACAGTAGGGACATATGAAACTGATAAGGTGCATATTACCCTTAACTTTGATACAGTCATTATTTTTTTACATTGTCATACTAACTCAACTGTTGTGACTGTCAAAATGCCAGATGTTTATTTTGTTATTTTGATTAAAATTGTAGATTTATGTGTCTTTTTTAGAGTTAAATATAAAAATAAGGAAAGTGCTGCATAGTTCGTGGTTGCAGAAGTATACGGAAAGCAGGCCGTGGCATCAAATTTACAGGTTTGGCCTAAGTTTACTTATTTGAATTTTTTTTTTATAAATATGGCGTTTTACTGTAAATTTGATTCAAGTAGTTCCTCAGATAGTATTGGTAAAACGGAATCAGATGGCAAAACCGGAAATTAAACTTTATAGTATGCAACATTGGGGGTAATTACATAAAAATGTCTTGTCACTTTTTATTTTTGATCAGCACTTTGCAAATTTATATCCAATATCCTTTAGTATAAGCTTATCATATAAACTTAGCTAAAGCTAAAGCTTAGGGAATAACGAATAATTAGTAACCTTAAGTTATACAGATACTAGATGTCCTAGCAGACGATATTCAGCTTTTTTCGTTGCTTCTGCGCTGTAATTTTTAGTCAGAAACAGTGCTGTCTGGTCCAAAACAAAGCAAAAAGGATACAAATATACATTAGGATGTCCCTTATTTTTAACGCATATGGGCTACTTTTTATCATTTTGCTATATAAATAACACTTGCACAACAAATTTCACTTAGTGAGTTTAGAGTACGATAACCCGTGCTAACTTGCAACGGAATATTACCCATACAAATTACACTAGCGAATGAGCGCGCGGCCGGCACGCACTCACTTCAAAATCTTTTTATTCACATTGTTCCTAAGAACACTTTCGAATCGTCAAGTGAATTAACTACAACTAGCTTTACAAACTAATTACAATACTGTTTTATTGCGTGCGTCCAATAGGTACTCTTTGTAAAATTACAAACGAAACATAATATTCTAATGAATCAACTAAGAAATACATGTTTTGTATTGAAACACTTAGGTCGACTTGCGGAAAATTCAGGGTTAAATACATAACTAGCTAAATAACTAAAACTGGGTCAAATGTATAACTAGATAACTCGTCATTTGTCTTGCCGAAGCAGAAAGTTAACTATTCCTCAGAAGTGACAACATAATAAAAATAAACACTACATATTTATTTAATTTGAATTGTGCAAGAAGAAAGTGTTAAAAATGGACCTACTAAAGATCTTTCGTTGTCTTAACGCGTTCGTTCTTGCTTCATTTTTTTCTACGGTGGAGTCTTTGCCTATGTGTATGTGTTGAATATAGCATATTGCAGGCAGCAGAAACAAAAATAATGAACCTCGGAATTCAGTGTACATACCTATAATTATTATCTGAGAATAGTGAATAAAAGTTTTGTTTTCTCATACTTTTAAAATACCTAAACAATTTGTTCTTGCACAGTTCTATTAAAATGGTTTTAGTAAATGTATTCGTCAGAAAATTAAATGTTATCTACCTACTTACCTGTTTATAGTTATAGGTAACTACTCATAGTCGAAAAATAATATAAATTTAATCAGAAAATCGATATCAAAACGAATTTAACTTAAAAATGTTGGCGCAATATGGCGGAGTTAGCGACTTAACCCTCCGATGGATGCGGGTTAAATTTTTAATATTTAACTCTGCAGTGACCCGGGTTAAGTAGTAGCGCAAGACAAATATAGACTGTGACTCTGGTAAACTTTATAACTTGACAAAAATGGCCCTTAATAAACAAAATGTGCAATGTAAATAACTTAATTTAAAAACAAAACCAAAATTTAAGTAGGTAATATTTGAATTGCCTATTGTTTTTCAATTTGCTAAGGGGGGGCACCATGTGATAAGTTAAAAGTCTTCAATTATTCCATGACGGCATTGAAAGTAACTCCCAAAATATATATTACTCTTAATATACTTATTTCAGATCAGGGAGAGAGGGGTATGCTTGTCAGGTGTTTCCACACTTGAATTAGAACACAATGGCACAATATAGTACTTTCTGACTATATTTACTTGCACAAATTATGGCAAAAGCAAATAGATGCGCGCGCCGCAAACAATCAGCAGCGAGACAGCGCGTGGCTTGGCGCAACGTGACGTCACAGCTGGTCACGTGGCCGGCCGCTCGCCTGAAGCAGCAAACACAACTTCACTTATCAATTTCTCATCCATTTTTGCACATAAAAAAACACTGTTATTTTTCATACACATATTTGATAACTAAAACAAAAATCGATGGTTAGACTCATTGTTTGTGTTTACCTAAAGCAAAAATTAATACATTTAAAGATTGTAGATTTAAAACAGCATTTTCAGCTGAAAGTGTCTCGCCAATACTTTTCTTTTTATTTTTATAAAAATAAAAAGAAGTTAAATGATTAAAATGAGCTTCTAGTACTGTAAGCCGTGATATGAATATAATATTTTTTTAGAAAAACCGGCCAAGTGCAAGTCTGGCATGCGCACCGAGGGTTCCGTACAAACTTGTTATATGTAGATAGTATTTCCATCATGAGAACAAGTCTCACAGGTTTATGCCTTAATGATCAGTTTTTGGATGTTTCCTATATTTGTGATGTATTATCTTACTTCTTGACAAATTTCATGATTCTAGGTCAACGGAACGTACCCCATAGGCTTTGATTTATTTGTCTTAATCAATTCATCATATTATCACAACATGTGACAAAACTAACCATATTTTGGGCATATTTTTTTATTGCATTGACTTAGAAGCTTGATTTTTTTACAACTTTAAGTAACTATAAACTTTAGTATTTGGTATTAATTTCAACTTGATACTCCACGCGTTCCAATTTAAAAAGGTCTTGACAAAATGACAGACAAGCTTTTTTTAATGTGTTATAACTACAATTTGACGAACTCCGAATTTTTTTCCCATATTTCAGACAGACAGACAAACACACAACTTTTTTTTTTTCGTTTGAGGTACGAACCCTAAAAATATTGTAAACGAACGCTTCATAGTTTGTCACAGATCATACTAAAATGTTGATAGTTTTGTCACCAATGCTAAACAATCAACCGATGACAGGTGACAAAATAAACGATGTACATAATTACAACATATACTTAATAATTTCTGTACTTACATAAAATTCTTCATCCCAAGACGAACAGACCCTATTTGGAATTATTCTTAAACATAAAACGGCAAGGAGTTTTGGCGCACATCTGAAGAAGAAGTGCTATTTTTTTCTGTTTAATTTTTCTAAATTCATTCAGTGTATTTGAATGTATATATTTTAGCAGTGTTTTACGAGAACGTGTTAAGAATTGTGCAACGAAGGCTCATGAATAGCGAATTACGAAGAAATAAGCAGGATATGACGCGCAATTTCTAAAGGATGTACACCAAATCTCCCACCCTAGCTTAGGACACGAAAACGAGGACGCGCGACGCCGCGATAAAACTTGAATATGGCACTTCGCCAAACTTAGATATAAGCACAAGACTATATTTACACATGATTCTGGAGAAATGATATGCAATAATGCGAAATCTGGTCTCCACATAGAAGAAGGAAGGAAGGAAACGGCAACATTGTTTTCCGCCATTATTTTTGAGCTTCGATTTGTGCTGTATTTTAAAGGTTATTATTACAAACCGTAAAAGTACGTTCCGAAATTTGTATTTGCATTAATGTCTTACTCCACTATTATACTGTATAATTTTTATAGCCTAACCGGTATACTTATATCATTTACAGACAAAACTTGAAAAATGGCGGCGGCTATGCCCATCAATCCTAAACCTTTCCTTAACAGTCTTACAGGCAAATCTGTACTTGTTAAATTAAAATGGGGCCACGAATATAAAGGATTATTAGTATCCACTGATGGTTACATGAACTTACAGCTCGCTAATACAGAGGAAATGGTCGATGGACAGTGCACAGGTTAGAATATTTTGAAACTCTTATTTTAAATGTCTTAACCACCGGTGTAGGTAACAATATATCAAAAAATTATTAGGGTTCCGGGATGGGGTGTATTAAATAGGGCAGATAAATACCATCTCTTGTTATCCCTTCTTTCTGTTTAGGTTTGAATTGTGACCGGTGTTTGATGTAATGTGTACGATTATTTTTATAACTTAACTTTCCCTTTACGTTTTGGTTTACGACCTGGCTGTATTTATTGGACTATAATTTGTTTGTGGCATGTGGACTGCATAAGACCCAACTAATTGTGTTGGAACGTGATGCTGCTTGTTTTAGCGCAATGGCAGGAAGACAAGATGTTGATCGAGATATGACTTTCACAGAACAAACAAAAGAAAGTTTGCCACAGAAACACTTAACAAGCTGATGGCAGAAATATTAGCAGGTCAAGTTTTGTTGTAGATTATATCAAATACATTGACTATTCTGTCTAGCTTACTCTGTGAATCTTGGTTAGGCTACGAGTTAAGAGTTCTAGTTTTTTTGGCTTTTATAGACTTCCTATATAGGCTAATTTCTGGCGAAAAGGAAAAATATATGTATCTACATACAGTAGAACAACTAATTGGGACTGAAAGTAGTTGGATAATCAAAATGAGGGCTTTTTGGGACTAGATCAAACAAAAAAAACACCTTTATACATAAAAACTGTACAGTATATTAACAAAATGTTTATCAACACATTCAATACCATATAGTTATTTTATTAATGCGTGGGTAAAGTAAGTTATGTGACAGATGAATTAGCTCCCTATCCACCCACCCTTTGACTCTTTTCTCTAACACGCACTTAAAAACTTGAAAATACTAAGTAATTACTATTTTTAACCCTACTTCCCTTTCTGTTATTTCAAGGTTATTACAGCTTAATGACAACCAATTTTGATTAAACTTGGCAGGAAAATAGATTAGCATTTGACGAATGACCAATTAATATAGTTGATGCGAATAAAGCAATAAGCAAAAGTTAGTATCATCGTATAAAAATATTGCCTGCAAAACATTAATAGTAACCGAGACCTATTTTTTTATTATATAGACTGCTTATATAGTACTCTTATTATAAACTTGATATCATTTCTGGTAAAACAAAAAATATTGGAATCGGGTGTCCATAAATTTCAGGCTTCATTTCATATAATTTTGTAATTGATACTGAAATTTGTCTACAGGTAATCTTGGTGAAGTCTTAATAAGGTGTAACAATGTTTTGTATGTACGAGGATCAGAAGAGGAAGACGAAGAGGGTGAAATGAAGGAATAGTTAACAGTGATTAGGTTTTCATCTTAACAAATTCTCTACTTGCTACAAAAATGTGTTTAAAATAATGTAAACATGGTAAAGGTTCTTTAATGAAACTTATAATTTTTTGGTTTTGTAATTACTTCCAACATACCATTTAGAAATAAGTGCTGGATTGAATATGGGTTTGATGTCTATGTTATAGTCAAAGGGCAAAATCCGTCAAACCTGAGGATTGACTAGTCAAAGCCAAGCTCATAAAAACTTTAACTGCTCACAAAAACTATTCTGATTACAATATGCAATTGTTTTAAGTTAGATTAATTAAGATATTTTATATTCAAATAACATAACACAACCTAACCTAACCCAAGTTGAAGCACTTACATATTGAACTTAAGTTTGTATGCAGCGGGCTCTGACTAGTCAATTTTCAGGAGTGACGGATATTGCTCTATGACTATGACATTTATATGTGTTTGCATGGAGGTCTTGATTGATTTTATCTCAGCACATGGCTGATCTTAAGTAATTATATTGATAAGAACTATAATCTGTTTCTTTTTAATTTTCTAGTTTTCACCTGTGGCTTCACCTGAGCTGAATTTGGCTATCACGGTGCAAATTCTATAGGCAATCTGGATCAGAATAAGTCTTCTCCTGCCTTACCAATCCAGCAATCTTTATGCCAAAAATCAGGTCATCTCATTGCTCAGTTGCATAGTGAAGGATGGTTTCACCCCCTGGAAAATCAATTCCTGTAGGACCCTTGATTGGCATAAAAGTAAAATATTTTCTGTCTTGTGAATTCTTTCTCTGAAAAATGTTTTCCTATGGGAACTATCCATCGGGATAAAAAGTAACTTACGCCTATTTCATTCAGGTGTATATTTTGGGAGTTCATGACTTCCAAATCAATAATTCTGTATAATAATAATTCGATAGCTTGGTTTTAATGAAATTCAGTAAAATAAAAGCATAAGTATGGTCTAGTCTGTACAGCGTTTCAGACCATGTAAGTTATATTTAACCTGTATATAATTATTTCATTTGTATATGTTGGGTTACAAATGTTTTAGCTAGCTCAATACCTGGCCACAGAACAAAGAATAGTACCACTACAGAATTTTCACTAATCCACAAACCTCAAAGCCTAATTACTCTGACGTTCCCTTTAAATGCGCGGCTTGTACCTACTCATGCCACACTGGCAAATCCCTCCTGTACCTGTGATGTCGAGGGCAAATGGAAGCGGAAAAATTTGACGGTGTGGCATGACCGAACATAGCGATGCCCTACGTCGCACAGTGGGGTATTTGGACCAAAAAGTTGGCCAATATTTTTTTTCAATAATTTTATATTTCAGTGTATTATTATAAGACAATATTCCGTTGCCTAAGTAACTAACTTGACAATAAAACACAAATAAATACAGTATATTAAAATTTTATTCAGAATTATTTATTTATTATCGGAACTTAATTCTATTTTTTCGTTTATAGATTCACTGGGTGACAATAATTCCAACACGTCGCTGTAGTTATTAATTTATTTTTCGGTTTTCTTCTTATACCCGATAAAAGTGGATCTGAAGTGAACAGGAGACGGTTGATGACATCCATGTTACAGGCCTCACGTGAAAATTTGCGTGAAAAGCTTAAGCGAAATTCTCGTATGTGCTTGTTACGCGCTTCTGCTGCCTCTTCAGACAATTGACCAATAGGAAGCATGGCTTCTTGAATCACTTGGGCACCACGGCGTAACACTTTGTGTATGGTGGGTGACTGTGGGTGAAAACTGTACTGACTGACATACAGTTTTTCAGTTTCCTTTGCATAGGATTCAAATTTTTCTATATTTATCTTATATCCACTACACAAAGCATCTAATATTGTTTTTAAGCGATAAATTAAGTTTTGGTCGATGCCTGTTATTTGAGCAGATTTTTCGTATTCCTGGAAAAACCTTCGACTCGTATTTCCATCGTTAGTTGCCCCAAATTTGTTTTAGGCATGTCAACTAAAAGGCCCAATTCATTTTTAAATTTTTCTTGAATTTCTTTTTTTGTAGTTTTAACAATTGCTTTTTCTTCTGCAGTCAATCTTCTGTTCCATTTTTTTATTGCTAATTTGTAAGCTACATGCATCAGGCCTTTGAAAAAATCGAATACGAGCATGTAGCAACGAAAGACCAAATGATAAATTTTCTTTTTGTACAGGGCTTGATTTTGTCAGATCATTAAATTCTGTGGATGTAGCACCGCACAAGTAGCATTTCATGGTGGATTTGGTGTGGGTTGCTGCGTTGCACACTTTACCATCTACCATAGTGAGGACCATTTTGTGCTTGATATGTGTATCCCTGTAATTTGTTTTTATTAAATCCTTAATTTGTTGATTTATATAAGAAATTTCTTCTTTAGTGATATCTGAAGTTTCATGAAGGAATCTCAGTCGTATTGGCCGGCAAAATCGAGGTGATAAAGGTGTTTTATTTTGCCAAATAATTCGTTTGTTTTGTCCGCAAATCAACTGTAGAGGAACCATTGAGGATTGAAAAATGTTGGCGTCTGACTCAATGTCGTTTTCAAATTTCATTTTAAATTGGGCTTGTTGGGAGCCGTCACAGGCCCACTTTTTCTAGTTTTTTAGTTTCTTCGTCACTCAAGTTATTTAATAAATCTTCTCCTAAGTGCATAAGTAATCTTTTAGCTGTGATATCCATCAAGGCTTGTAATTTAACTTCAGCACAGGTAGCGGTCACCCTGTAAGCCTCTTCAGGAGGATAAATCTCCTTTTTTGCCTTTTGTAACACAGAGTAACACGGATAGTAGCTTTTGTTTGTGTCTCGTACGGCATTGTATCCTTTTCTCGAAAGGTTCGCATCGGCTATCATCGAGAACGTTCTTAAGATAGAGAGTTGACGTTGTGGTACTTTACTGCTAAGATAGGCTTCCTTATATTTTTTAGCTCTTGTTGGTGTCTTTTAAAGTTCTTTCATGACCCGGGAAGCATCAGCTTTGCCAGTTTCCCGCATTTTCATTTGTGTCGCGTATGCTAATTTAGCTAATTCGTTTGAGCTTCGTAGATCTTCTGTTTTTCGGCGTTTTGTCCTCTCGCTTGATTCTAGAAATAATTTCCGTGGACGACTGGAACCAGAAGTGATACCTAAACAAAAAAAAAAAAACTTATGCAAAAAAGTCTCAACATCACATTTAAAAAACGGAATTAAAAAGGTAATTACTACCTGCTTGTGCCTCGAAAGATCTGGTTTTTTTGCTTCCAGTGTTTGCATCAGGTAGCAGTATAATTCCGTTAAGCCAGTCTTTATTGTTCTTTTCAAACACCACCTTTGTTTTATGCGCTGCGCGCCACCTTTTCTTGAATTGGTACTTAAAATTTGATAATTTATGTTTCACATTAGGTTTCTGCTCGGCATTGTCATAGTCACAGAGAATCTTATTTTCCATAAAATCAAGTTTCTTGTCAATAGTCGCCCCTTCCATCAGAACGTACAAATGATTTCGAGTCATAGACTTTAGTCCAGAGCGGCCTAGAATAAAATTCATATATTATTAAGTAGTACATATTTTTTTGTAAGGTTACATTAAGTATTTTATTTAAAAAAAATAGGCGCAAATAGGCGGTTAATTGAAGTTGATACCTAATCAACATTTGTTAGAGCTTGATACAAAATAGAATTTAAACCTTAATAAAGTTAAGAACAGATTTAAAACTCCCAATAACTTTCGGATTTTGAAAAATTCGTAATTTGTTTTACTGGTGACATTGTGGCCAAGCCAGACAGATTTTATTTGACACCTATTCGTGAAATAATAAATTAAAACCAAGAACATACCTGGCTCCACAGAATCCATCACAAACTTTTTAACAAATATGTATTTTGAAAAAATCACAGTTGATTGTTTAAACACAATTTTTAAGCACCTGGATATCGTACACGAACACAATGAATGAACGGTGAATCCGGACTGAGCGGTGCGGGCCGGTTTTAGCTTCTGGTATTTGATTCTATTGTTATCGAATGCTTTGTTTCTTTCTCTTTCTAACGATGTAAGATACTCTATTAACCTAACAACTTGCGGAAAAGGTATTATGACCAGTTTTTACATTGAAATACCCCACTGTGCGTCGGTAGGTTCGGCACTGCTCGACCCTCCGCGCTCTGTGAAACGCACACACAGCCTCGAACTTTTTCACAAGCAGACATCTGTCAGTGTCGCTGACTCTCGCTTCTCATTAGAGTAATATATTCTTTGCTTATGTCTGCATAGACCAAGCAGAACAACTTACTATGTACCTTTTCGCTTTGCAAGCAATACGACCGGTGAGCGCTTGTCTGGTTTAACCACGGAACTTTATTAGCGCGTGTTCGCACATTTTTCTGACCTTATGGCAAACATCAAACTACACTCGCCATATTAAAATGCTAAGAATTTACGCAAAATGTCGCTACAGTTTAAAGAACTCACCTCTGAAAACAGATATGGCAAAGGGGGTCCCAAACATTTATAACCGCTGAGTGACAGAGGCTTAACCCGGCTTCGCCCTGGCCGCTGAAACTGATGCAATGTCGACCTTGACAACATTTTGAGCAAGACACGAGCGGCGATGCACTTAAAGTAAGAGCTCATCACTGTTAAAAGTAGGTTGGTAAACTCCTATACGTTTCTATAACGGCCGATCAACACGTTCTCTGTGTATGCCCCCATGCATTGTAGGGCATTTGAAGACACAGCATGGACTTGTAACAAGTATGGAGGCCTATAAATTTCAGCACGTATGATATTAATACTTATCATATTTATATATTATTGACGGCATACACGTGTACATAAAATGTCCAAGGGACATTTTGTATAAACCAATTTTATCATTTACCAACAAAATGCAATTGCACGTCGGAGTTGCGAATGAAATTTTCATCTGCTCTAACTATGTCTGTCTGCTCATCTGGGAGAAGGCTGCCCTATGCTGCGAATTTCTCCTTCATCAATCAATGTTCGACGAGTCTGCTTTTTGTAACTTTTCGAATTGCATTTGGTTCTGTAACAAATTCCCTCATGGCTTCCGAAGTTTAAAGCGCTTCAGTTACATACCTACAGTTTTCATCAGTCCAACACCACCTTTCATAGAAATTTTCCACATTTTCGCAGTTTAGATACATATTAGACACTGAAAGCGATTGAACCTAAAGCTTTACAATTTCGGGGTTCAAGGATATGATAAGGACAGTTGTTAGAATAAGCGTTGACTATATCCACGACTTCTCTCGATTTTCGGTTATCAGTACCAGTTTTTACCCTATTGATGACTAAATATTTGCCAATCAGAAGTCAGGATTTGTAGATATATTATTTTAGGTGCGTTTTGTTGACTGCTTCAATGCGTTCAATGTCATAATCCTGCAAAGTTAAAAAATCATAAATTCTGTACAAATCTTGGTTCATTCTCTTTGGTACGATTACCGCATTATCTAATACCTTTAAACGAGCAATTCTTATATATATATATATATATATACAAGAACGTTGGTTTTTACCTAAAGTGCCCGAGTCCGGCTCGCACTTGACAGATCGAGATAAAATCTATCCTATCTTTTAAGTTGGATCAACAGATAGCTGACCCGGAGAACGTTGTTTCTCTTTTTAAAACAACTGGCGCGCCACCTACCCCCAGCGTATGCTTGACCAATTTTTAATTCTCAAAAACCTTCCCCGGTGGTGTGCACAACCATTTACCAAAATTTCATTACAATAGGTTAACCAGTAGTGCGCGGGTCCGACTCCCACTTGATCCTTTTTTATATCATATAAACCTTGCCCTAACAATAATAAACATAACATAAATTATCCAATTCGGTGCAGTCGTTTATATATATATTTTTAACATAGCACCATCTATCAATGCAGTTAACAGATAACGCCATCTGTTAGAATCGTTTGGAGCTAACAGATAATTGTGACACGTGGTGATCATACTATTAAATTGAAGCTTATATGAAATGTTTGTATTTTTAACATAGCGTCATCTATTGAAGAATCGTTTGGAGCTAACAAACAGATAATAGACAAATAATTTGCAATAAAATAATATTGCGACTATAAATTGAGATGTAAGCTATCCGATCTTTTTAGTTGGATCAAATAACAGATAGTTACGAAGTTTGATCAAAATCGGTTCAGTAGTTTAGGAGTCCATCGCGGACAAACGTGACACGTAATTTATATATATAGATATATAATCTGAATCTCTGCTCCAACGAATGAAATTTAGTATCTGGGGGGTTTCGGGGGCGATAAATCGATCTAGCTAGGTTTCATTTTCAGAAAACGTCGTTTTATCCGTTTATTTAGGCAATGATAAACTGAAAAATATGACTCTTTCCGACATCTATTGGCGAGTAGTTAATCTATACGATTATTTTTATCGAAACAGCAACGATAAAACTACTTGACAATAGATGTACATTATGTATATATATATATATACATCGGTCAACAAAACGCCACTTTTGTCAAACCGTCGGACGATTTTTCCTAAAGACGGCCAATCGTTGTCCTTAGATTTTGCTGACATTTAAATTGTCCCATATTTAACTCATCGCAATTTCTAGTATCTACCGAGCTTTGCGTTGAAGTTACGACATAAGTAAAGCGTTATACATTCATGCCACTTTATTCAATTTGAAGTTAACGTTTTATAATGGGTAGTAAAGTAATGAAAATAAAAATAATGGAGGATTCTGATGGGAAGGAACACGGATGCGCGAGGTTTTATACCCCGAGACTCGCTTATTACTGATAATTTTCCATTTCATTGAAAAGTATATGTTCCCCGATGAGCTTATTTATGCTCAGACCATGAATAGATGAGGAAAGGAAAGACTATGCATGTTGTGGGCATACTCGTTAAATCAGCTCTAACTAGACTGTCTTACGGATCACTTAAACAAGCTTTGTGTACATCAATCCAATCATTATCCTTCATCAATCCATATCAGATTTTTTATACAAAGAAGCTTCAGAAATCAAAGCCAAATTTTTCGTAGACACAGCTAGTATTTAAAAATAAGCATAAAAATGATTGTTAGTAAAAAAAAATAAGCAAAACACATATAATTGGTATTAATCTTTCTTGTTATAAATGAACATGGTTGGCACTATTTTACATAGTAAAAACTTTGCAGTTATTTCACATATCTGAATATTACACATTGCTGACTTGGACCTAGTACAGAAAACCTAAATAGACGTTGAGCTATACATTTAACTTATTATGGAACTTATATATTATTGCCATCATTTATTTAAACACATTATACGAGGACCTACAACTAGCTTATCTTAACAGTCTTACATACAAAAAAGGTACCTATAGACTACTTGATTTTGACTACAATAAAACCTTTCAATGTTTTTATTGAAATTAAATAACTGAGAGCACTTTCAAATATTCAGATTTGTCAATACCTACATCTACCAGTTTGGAAAGCACTTTTAATTGAGAAGAGCTGGCAAGAAACTGGTTATTCCCCTTTTAAGTCAAGGCTCAAAAACTCCTATGATGTGTATTAATAAAACGCGATGCCAACATTTAAAACTACTTCTAAAAATGTTTTATAATAAGAACGTTTTGTATTCCTAGATTCAGATAATTTGACATGTGCCCTAAAGGGATAAATATCGTCAAATTTTACTAAAGGAAAAATTCACCATCAATATTCAGATATATATTGTATATTTAAATCTCACAGTCTTAACACTGTCGTACAAACGGAGACATCAATCAATCAGCCCCCCTAAAGTCTTGTTTTAGTAAAACTACTTTACTAGAACCTAACGAGAAGATAAGCGGAAAATCAAACTGTACCGGGCTATTATTACTCGATCGGTTACAACTTTAGAATTCTTTGCGATTTGCTCACGGGTTTAATCTATAGATTCCTCCGCTACTCTTCGCTTTAGTCTATCGCCGCCAAGATATTCTTTATTTCAATACACATTTGAAAAATGACAACAAAAAAATTAGAACTAGCTATTTATTAGCTATTTTTAAAATGTACTTCGTTTGTGAATAGATGTGTTCTGTTAAAAGAGGAAATAAGGAATATCTTTTGGCGGCGCTTATAAAGAACTCACAGTGCCTTAATTCAATAAAACTGAAATTCAAGTTTTCTTACAATCTTAGAAAATATTTGTAATGTAATACATTTTACCGAGTATATGGGTATCTTGTGTTATAACTTTACTAATAACTATAAAGGTATAATCTAAACTCTAATGTATTTTAATAGTTACAAAAATTGTTGTAACTATAACTATTTACAAGCTGACTAAATAATTCAGTCATAAGTACCGTTTAGAACCAATGATTCAAGAAACACTAAAAACTCCTATTTTACACAACTTAGTTTTTCATTGCTCAACAATTATGTATCCATAGTTTTACAAAATAAAATTATAAAAGAAGGTAATGAAGACACTATGTATTTCAAACGTCCAGCTTATTTACAAAATTAAATTGGTACAGTTTCTTGTCTTGTTTAATAAAAGTATGCAGTGATGGCCACAAATCTTCTATCCAGATAGTTCTGTTCAATTTCCACTGACCCACTTGATTCTTGAGCTAGGGACAGTATCTGTAAAATAAAAATGTATATATATAAAAATCAATTACCACATGCATAAAGTAGCATCACTAAAGAACAACTTGACAAATTTAGCTGAATTCTTTTTGTTGTGTTTGTAATTGGCTAATAACTTTTTTTGTTTTATTTATACTTTATTGCACACGTTAAAAGAAAAAAAGTATATCATACATAATAGTGGACTTAAATGCCCAGTTCACCAGTTTTCACCAGCACTCTTTTTCGTTGGTCAGACACATTTGAAGAGTGAGAGAAGAGAAGACGCCTTTGAAGGATTCATTTTTTTTCACTAACAATACATGAGGAAATACGTTCAAAGAGAAAGTCCGTTGGACATTACATACAGCGCCATCTGGTACCAAACTAAGCAAAGCTTGTACTATGGATACTAATAAACATAATATTATATACTTTTTTTTGTAAATAAATGCATATTATATACATTTAAAACACCCAGACTCAAAACAAACGTTCATCACATAAATAAATGTTTTTCCTGTGCGGGAATCGAATTCATGCCTCGCAGGGCCACGGAGACTTAAATAAAAGATCATGCTTCAAGTCAGTTCGTGACTGAGAAAATTATCATGATTGGCACTTATATCATTGGATATAAGGGTTTTTATATCTGAGTATAAACCCTAATAGGGCATATTTTTAGTGTAGTAAGCTTTATAAAGGGGTATATTTTACCTGATCTGTAGTCGAATTTCGAGGCAAGTAAAGAGTTATGTTAGGGCTAATATTTCTAGCCACCGCCATCAGCTCAGAAGCAGGTCTAGGCTCCAACATGGTCTCCAAGTCGTAAACTTCATTCTGAAATAAAATACATTATCAAGTCAATCGAAAGACGTCTACTGTTGAAATTTAGGGCTCCGTAAAGGGCCGCTTTTGATGAGCTTGGATCCAGTGTCTTTATGCAGCTCTAACCAAGTTGGCTTTCTACCTGGTGGAAAGCTGTGGCTGTGTCGGTCACCAGCCGAGCGTTGTTTCTGATGTTGTTTTAGACAACTTTTCAAATCACAGTCCGAAACGGGATGCAATATTCCATAGCAATTTTTTCTTTGTTATACCACTAAAGTGGCAAACAAGCTTGTGATCCGCTTGATGGTAGGCGATAACTGCCGCCTATGGGCGCTTGCAACACCAGAGGCATCACTAGCCCACCCTTCCAAAATAGCTTCTTTCTTAAGAAACCCCATTCTGTAGTCCTTAGAGAAAACCTCGGCAAGGAGCTCATTCCACAACCTAAGCGTTCGCGGGAGGAAGTTTCTCTGAAACCGCACTGTACGTAACCATTTAGGTTCTAAGGTGTGAGGATTAATTTCCTGCCGATGGCGAACGGGCGATGGTAGAAAGTAACCGTGGGCATCATAATTTTTATTATTCAGGGTCATATCATCATCATTATTCAGGGTCTATTTTCAGTTTCGACAATGAATCTCTTGGTATAGTCCGATCGGAATCTGTTTATTTTTAAGAGAAATAAAAAATAATTATAACCTGAAGTTTTATGATTGTTAGAGGTTAACAGGTTAGTTAAGAATAAACACCCGTAAATGCCCCCGATGCCCAGATACCACGAGAAATGGTGGGGTGCAAAATGTTTTTTTTTTTTAATTTCTGGCTAACTGTTAAGTACGATTGAAAAACTGACCTCTATAAAAATTGTAGGTGCAACAGAAATCTAAAACTTTTGTTGAAAACACTTTTTACCATAATCTCAAAATTACCGCAATATTTGCAAATAACTCGTTTTTTAATTTTTTCTTGATTTTTTATTTTTCAGGTTCACAAAAAATTTCTGATTCTCATGAAACTAGAGACAAGTTATCTTCAAAATACATATACCTAATTACCAAAAAAAAATTTAATTTAAATATTGAGCCAATCGAGCAAATTTCAAGTGGCTGTTGACCTATACCTTTTGTATTTTTTCCCGTAGAATCGACTTGCATTGATTTTTTCTGCAAAATTAGATTTTGAGGTAATAAAAGAACGAAATAGAATTAATTTATAATGTAATCTTGTTTATTCATTATTCGAAAATATAAACTAAACAAGTAAATTTTGATATTTAAAAAAAGTAGTCAAGGTTTTGTTAAAAAAAAACTAGCCAAGTGCGAGTCTTCGAATATTTTGAGGTTATGGCTAAAAGTGTTCTACAAAAGTTGTAGATTTTTAATAGACTTATAATTTTTGAAGAGGTCATTTTTTAATAGGACGTCACAGTCAGCCATACCAACAAATACAACAAATTGGCTACACAGTTGGCGAACGAGTAAGGGGGTCGCCAAACGTAGCACAGCAGAGTCCCGTGACGGCCATAGTGTATATTAATTTTTATTGGTTTTTGCATATTATTCTATTTAACCTGTAAAGTATGTAAATGTAAACCGTTTCAGATAGGCGGCTTCGTGACTCAGTTGGTAAAGACTTACCCGAGAGGCTTGGGTTCGATCTCCGTACAGGGTCAACATTTGTATGATGAACATATGTGCTTGTCTTGAGTCAGGGTGTTTTCTATGTATAATATGTTTGTATTTACAAAAAAAGTATGTATTTGTAATTGCGTCCGTTGACAGGTATTCCTATACAAGCTTTGCTTAGTTAAGAACCAGACGGTACAGTGTGTAACGTCCAAATTTTTTTTATTCTATACTTACTTTTGAATAGTTAGGGCCACCCCAGGGTGGACTCAAAAATACCATATCCGCTTTCAATTCGGGAGCAAGCTCGAAAAAGTCCCCTACTATAAACTCTACGTAGTCCGAGACCCCATATACAGCCGCGTTATGCTTCGCCAAATCTATTTTAACTGGATCTATGTCGATTGCTATCACTGAAATTAAATAAAAATTATTATAATATACGCTTTTGTATCAAATATCACAGCATATCGTAGGTGGCTAAAAAGCATCCCGCCGGCTTAATGTTAGGCGATCACTGAAGCATATAGCTCAGAGGTAACCAAACAGTCGATCGCCGTATATTGTTTGAGCAAAAAAAAATAATTTGTTCAAATAAAATAATGTTAATGGCATCAACGGAAAAAAGCGGCGCGGGTGCTCGTGTTTTAATTGTTAGATGTTGCATGTTACAGCCTGCATGCGTTTAGCTTTAATTGAAAATATTCCCAAATTCGAAAATTTAGCGGAAGACCACCAATGTCATGCACCAATATCACGTTGATTAATTTTTCTTTTATTATAAATGACTATTAAACACAAATTTAAACATTTTCACCTAGTGTAGTAGTTTTATTTACTAATAAAAAAGTTTTGTGGGTTTGTACCTACACGTCGATCTCCCAGCCATAAATTTTTGGTAGGTAGCTCTTCATAAAAAAAAGTATGGGCACCACTGCTATAGCTTATACCTCGCGTGTTTAAAAATCTCTCTAATGGGATCTAATGAAAATCCCATTGTAATCCACCTTAGACCAGATGCACTGCATTAGACGCAGTTTTGCGGCAATGGGCTCACCAATGTCACGCAGGGCTACAGTGGTTACCACTTTTTGGGAACTAAAATCCGTGAAGATATACACCTGCATACATTCAACGTGTTAAACATGCATGTTATTATTGACACACATATTGCTGATTAGGAACGCAGAGTTTTTTAATGCAAGCTCAAATATTTGTACGCCACAAACAACTGAAAAACATAGAGAACACACCAACTGTTATAAAAACCTGAATTCATTATCTATGTTCTACAAATAAAAACTATTTTAATTACAACGTTTTTATTTATCAACGTTTCTATCTTGTGAGTCTGTCGTTCTGGGTGGAATCTTGCAGTATTTTTTTTTCAATACTTCCCGTAATCCGATAATAATGAAATTTTGCAAACAGCCTCAGTTCCGATGACAACACAATATAATATACTCAATATCACTATCATATATCATATATATCTATATAGTAGAGTTAATATGGCCGCCACCACAAAATGGCGGACTACCTGTTTCTGTAGATACCCATCGACATGGGTATCGAATGAAAGGGTATGATGAGCAGAAAACAATAAGCGGGAATCCATAGTGGTTCATAGCGTGCGGTACTGACATAAAAAAAACGATTAAGTTCGAGTTTGACAATCATATATCATATATATCTATATAGTAGATCTAATATGGCCGCCACCACAAAATGGCGGACTACCTGTTTCTGTAGATACCCATCGACATGGGTATCGAATGAAAGGGTATGATGAGCAGAAAACAATAAGCGGGAACCCATAGTGGTTCATAGCGTGCGGTACTGACATAAAAAAAAAACGATTAAGTTCGAGTTTGACACGCGAACTTTAGGTTCCGTACCACCATTTACGTAATTTACAAACAAAAAATGTGCCGAAGAACGTCACCCATCCAATTACTGATCGAGATCGACGTTGCTTAACTATGAATATCGTTTCCAAGCAACAAACACAAACAAAAAGAATGCCGATTAGCGGTCACCCATCTAATTACTGACCAAGCTCGACGTTGCTTAGCTTTGAATATCGTTTCCAATAAACAAACAGAAACAAAAAGTGTGCCGCTATGCGCACACCCATCCAATTACTGACCAAGTTTGAAGTTGCTTACCTTGAAACATCGTTTCCAATAAACAAACACAAACAAAAGGTGTGCCGCTAAGTGGTCACCTATCCAATCACTTACCAAACTGGACGTTGTTTAGCTTTGAATATCATTTTAATAAACAAATACAAACAAAAACAAAAAAAGAGTGAAAGTAAACTAGACTATTATAAGAAACAGTTACAGATTTGTTTTTTGGAAAGGATATTCAAAGTTAAGCAGAGTCGGGCTAGGTCAATGATTCGATGGATGACCGCTAAGGTAATTGGTGTAACATAATGGTGTTAGGTAGGTTACCTTAAAAATAAAGCAATCTACCTAAAACAAACTTTTGACAGAATAGCAATTAAACATTTTCAATTTAGACTGAAATTTACTACTACTTGCACGGACACTTTCTCATACGTTCAATTAGAGAGAGACAGTCATTACACAATGTCATATACATTACTATTAGATATATTTGTTATATACTTCCTTAATAAATTATTTCATAATGACGCCTTGACACTTACGCTTTTACCGTACACTTTTTAAAAATTTGCATGTGTTGAAACAATGGTCACTTCCAGATTTTTTTGATTGCATTCAATACAATAAAATGAAAATCACTTATATAAGTAATGCAACAGACAAAAGCAAGTTTTATAACATATATTTTTTTCAATCGTTTCGGTGCTAAAGTTTTACACAAAAACCAGCAATTAGCAACCACAAAATTTTTAAGGCCTATAAAAATATGGTTTTCAGATTAATTATTTTAATCTTTATTTTATTGATATATATTTTTATTAGATTCGTACCTTTCTTACTGGTCCTAGCGAACTGTATGGTGTTGCCGCCGGCGCCGCAGAAACCGTCTACTACTACGTCGTAGGTGCACTTGGTCGCTATGTGCCGCGCCACGTTCTCTGGAGTTACGCTGAACCAACTTTCATGGTCCAGGCGAACGCCTTCATCGAATCTGATAAATGTACCAGTCATATATATATATATATATAGGTCGCAGGCAAATCGTATAATTCGCCGTTTTACAATATGCCTAGGCAGATCGTAAAGTATAGAATAGAAATTATTATATAACTGAACAGATTATTATATGAAGCTTGGCTGGAACGCTCCGTCCGCTTCGCTCGCTCCGCATCTACGTTTACAAAAGAGAAACTGAACCTAACCTAACATACATGACTTATACAGTACGAATTCTGTTACTTTATTTTCCATACTTTACGATCTGCCTAGGCATATTGTAAAACGGCGAATTATACGATTTGCCTGCGACATATATACCATCACGACACACGAAGGGGTGGTCAGTAACATCCACGTTTCACCAATGGTGTTCTGTCCCACAAAGGGTATAGGTAGGTGGTGAGCCTATCGCCGTACCGGGCACAACCTAGAGTAGAGACAACATAACAATTCACAAATTATAACAATATGGCCCTTTACCGGAAATCGAACCCGTACTTGCGACATGGCAGACCGACGCTCTGCCACTCCCAGACTCAATCCACATAATTCACAAAATACAAGCAATTTTAACAGATATATAATAAAACTTGAAACATGTTATAGAGTAAAAAATGGCCCTAAATTAAAAAAAAAAATGTATACAAACTTGTGAAACAACGAGTGTCTTTTCTTCCAATATTTAGTCATTTTTGGATCCCCTTTCAGCTCATCAGGCATATTGGCCACTTCAGTTTCATCTAACGACTGATCCATTCTATAGTGGCGCTTCTGTCGTCTTTTACGCTTGGTCGCTACGGGCATTGAATCTAGATGCAACAAACCATGATTAGAAATGTCTCAATTTATAATGTAAGCTAACTTTTACAGAAAAAGGCAAACCCTTTATGGTGGTTAAGATTTGCTAACAAACAGAAAACTTTTAAAATTCGTGTATTTATGTATGTTAATGTATTATCTTAACGGTTTAATCCCCAGTGGCTGGATACTACTACCCACATCATAATGTGGGGTCGGTCAGCCCCTTTTTACTAACCACTTTAGTCTTGCGGCACTGGTGGTAAGCCCATCGCTACAACACTGCTTCTGATAGTGTTTTGTAGTTTATCTCTACCGAAATAGCTTTTTTTCAACATGCTCCGATATGACAACATATCTTGCACTAGCTTCTTTGAGAAAAATCGTACTTGCAGTACAGTATCGGAGAGCAACCCGCAATATTTTATCTGTCCGCTCGAATATGAACGGTCAAATATGAAATTTGAAAATGGAACGAACTTTTTTAAATCCGAACACAAATAAATAATGAGATATCTCATTAAGTTTTATTTAAATTTTGTACTGGCTCAATAAAATGAATGCGCCATTAAATTAATTTAAAAAAGTTAAAATATAAATCGACATTTGAACGCGGCGTAATAGCGGCAAAATTACCTAAACTATTTCTATTATTGTCAGTCAAAAGTATAAAAGCACTATACAAGCCTTGGCCACAACTAAGCATAACTGGACTCTGTAATGCGTGCCTTGGCTAGGCCTCCGCCCGCATACTCACGATCGCCCGGTTATACTGCGTTAGCGGGCCGCGGCAGCAATGTACTATATATATGTCCCATAAAATATAAGACCAGGGATAGAATAATATATAAAATTGGCAGTTTTTTGACGAACAATGGAAGAGAATCAGGTTTGGGGTGGAAAATTGTTACATAATTTTAACCAAGTAATGTATATTTTCCAACTTTGTCTTGAAATAGACATTTATTTAAGAAAATAGTAAATTATCATACCACTTTACTTACATACATAGACCATAACTACATTTGAAGCAATACCCTGAGCGTAGGGTACCTCCCAATAAAGTAGGAATTTTTGGCTACCTTTTAAACAGTCAGCAGAATATTTAAGATTTTTTGAGAGAGTACAATATTTTCTGTCGCCAATAATATATTCAATTAGCTGACCCCGCTTACATAAATTTCCTCTTAGAACACTCTTTTTATAATCAAAAACCTAAATTAAATCCGTTTGTTAGTTATAGACTAAATCAATATCAAATAGTGATCTGCCGCTAACATTCAAGTCGCGGTTTCGGAAAACCTGTAGATTTTCCTGTAGAAACTCGATCGGAATTTAAGTGTCAAGTCAGAAAAAAAATCCCGGTTTTTTCCCGGTTTTTCCCGCCTAATTTTTTGAATCTCCCGACAATAATTTTCTGTTAAAAATAAACAAGTTAAGAAATTAATGACTAGATCGACCCGCCCTGTTGCAAGATTAGGAGTTTCAGTGACTACTAGAGGATCCAGACAGGATATTCCTCTAACAATTTTATAGGTTAGAGGAGACCGCTGCTGAATCTTCTGGATCATTTTCATCAAGACAAGCTGGCAGAAGAAGCATTTTTAAGAGCCACCCTGGCGGAAAAACCTAAATGAATGTTTTTGCTTGGTATCAGATTCTCTTTCTTAGTCAGGTCTATTTTATTTACCATTGATTCTTTCCGAAGCACAGTTTTCTCTACCACATGCTCCATAAGAGCCGTGGTAAGAGAAGTTAATTCCCTAAAGAGCAATGGGGCCATAGGCTTTTCTGACTGAAAGACTGAACTGACTGAGAGTTTGTCAAAAATGGTTCCATGATAGAGGCAATGGAAGCAGAAAAAGCAAGCCTTGCACCCAGGATAGGATCTAAAAGACAACTTTGTTAAAAATTTAATTTCAATAGGTAAAGAGTTTTTTTATTTGTTTAACGCGCTAATCTGAGGATCTACCAGTCGGAATTGAAAAAATATTTACAATCGATAGCCCAATTCTTCCGGAAGGTTATAGGCTATTAACCATCACGCGGCGACCCTAAGGAGCCAAGCAGTAAGCTAAACAGCACGGGCGGGCAAAGAATATTGCGCGGGCAAGCGATGCGACGGGTAAGCCATGTTTTGTTTTTCAAACAAGATAATGCAGCAGAACGAAGTCTGCCGGGTCAGCTAGTCTATTACAAAAAAAAGGTAACCATTTTTGCTACATATTTTATGACAGTGTGTACAGTGGCAGTGAAGAGAGTTAGGGCACTGCAAGTACTCGCTCGAATAAGTCGCCCGAACAAATAAAGCGGGGCATAGCGAGTACTTGCTCGAATGAGCGGCCCGAACTGGGGAAGTACCTCTACCTTACAGAAAACCGCGGCCATAATAACTCTTACTTTTAGTAGTGTTGTGTGCCTGGCAGTGAGTAAGGTTGCCAGAGCTCTTTGAGGATTCGCTGCGCGGACAGCGGAGGACCGGCGGTGCTTGTTGCTGTCATTGCTCGGCGTAGACGCGGCGTGCTGGTCCGGCGGTCAGGGAGACCTGATGAAACGGCTAACCGCTGGCCGCTTGCAGGTTGAACGGGTTCCCGAACCCAGGGATCACTTAATCTCCGCCCTGGGAGGTTGATCCGCCAGCCTGTGTAAAGTCTCTGAAGTGGTAGTCATGCCGGAGAAGAAGACCGGAGTGGACCCGGCTACTACAACAGAGGGGGATCAGGGGCCCTTCCGCCCGCCGTGCCAGCAACCGTATCATCTGTGTTGAGCTTCGGCAGTCTTAGTACCGCAACTTTTTGTCTTCTAAGCTGTCTGTGCAGTGAATCCTCATCCTTAGTCTAAGTAACTTCAAACAATATGGCCAGGAACAGAAAAAAGAAAAGAGTTTTGACAGCGGCTACTCCATCCACATATAATGTGGATTTTTGCAACATAAGGGGTATTCACGCAAATCTTAACACAGTCCATCACCATCTCGAGACTGCGCAGCAAACCATTCTTTTTCTAACGGAGACGCAGATATCCTGCCCGGCCGACACATCATACCTTCGTTATCCCGGCTACAAACTCGAGCACAATTTTTTGAGTCGTGCCGGTGTATGTATGTTCGTCCGGGAGGATATCTGCTGTCGCCGACTTCATAGCCTTGAAGACAGGGACTTGTCGATATTGTGGGTGCGCGTAGATCATGGCGGCCACACTCGTATCTATGCGTGCCTATACAGGTCTCATAGCGGTGACACGGACGTAACTCGACTCTTCACGCACCTGAGTTTGACGACTGACAAAGTTCTAGAGCAATATCCTACAGCAGAATTAGTTATTTTGGGAGACTTTAACGCCCACCATCGTGAGTGGCTCAGTTCTCGAACCAATATCTGCTCATGAATTTGCTCTGACCTATGGATTCTCTCAGCTGGTACTTTCTCCAACGAGAATACCAGATATAGAGGACCTTACTGGACCTTCTGCTGACTACACGTCCGGACGGATATTCCGTCTCAGTGGATGTGCCTTTAGGCTCCTCGGATCACTGTCTCGTTCGGACTCAAGTGTCATGCACACAACCCGATCCATCTAGGCCACTGTCTCGTTCGGACTCAAGTGTCATGCACACAACCCGATCCATCTAGGCCAACTAATTGGCGTCGTGTGTGGCACTATAAGTTGGCAGACTGGCATGGATTGCGAGAATTTTATGCATCGTACCCGTGGAAGCAGATCTGCTTTAGCTCAAAAGATCCTGACGTCTGCGTAGACGCAGTCACTGAGACAATCCTCGCTGGTATGGAATGTTATATTCCTAATCCGCGAGTAGCTGCCGGCGTCAAAAAACGACCGTGGTTTAATAGGTCTGTTAAGCAAACTGCATTTGAGGCTTGGACCACGGCTCATAATAATAAGAATCCGAATATTTCTGTGTTAAAACGAAAATAAAATGCTGCCTCGAGGTTCAGTAAGAAAGCAACTGCCAGAGCTAAATTACAATTCATCGGCAAAATAGGTGGGCGACTTGCGAGCTATCCTTCTGGGAGTCGTGCTTTCTGGTCGCTTGCAAAAGTTACCACCACTGCGAAAGACAGACAGTAACTTGACCCATAGTGCTAAAGAGAAATCCGATCTACAGGGCAGTCTCTTTGCCTCGAACTCGAACATGAACGATGAAGGCGCTGTACCACCTACTATACCGTGGTGCGGTAAGACCATGCCGGAAATCTCCATAACGCAGCGGGAGGTCCGGCCGGCGTTGCTTTCTCTAGACGTTCATAAGTCGAGTGGGCCAGACGGTATACCAGCAGTGGTGCTTAAGCAGTGTGCTCCTGAGTTATGTTCTGTACTCACGCGCCTCTTCGCGCTTTCCTACTATACTAGGCAATTTCCGTCTTCATGGAAGACTGCAAATGTGCAGCCGGTGCCCAAAAAGGGGCGATAGATCAGATCCGTCGAATTACAGGCCTATCGCTATTACCTCTCTCCTCTCCAAGGTGATGGAGCGTGTGATCAACACACAGCTTCTAAGATACCTAGAAGAACACGACCTGGTCAGTGATCGTCAATATGGCTTTCGCCACGGTCGCTCGACTGGTGACCTTCTAGTGTATCTCACACACCGATGGGCGCTAGCCATTGAGAGTCAGCGGGCGGCAGTGGCATGTAGCCTGGACATAGCGAAGGCGTTCGATCGGGTTTGGCACCGGGGTCTCCTACGAAGTTGCCATCTTACGGAGTGCCCGAAGGTTTGTGCAAATGAGTGGCTAGATTTTTGTCCGGCAGACGCATACGAACCGTAGTTAACGGTAGTTGCTCTGATAGCATGGACATTAATGCGGGTGTCCCGCAAGGCTATGTGCTGTCTCCTACGCTGTTTCTACTGCACATCAATGATATGTTGGAAATCAACAACATACATTGCTATGCAGATAACAGTACTGGAGACACTTATTACACGGGTCGTGCAAACATCCCTCCTTCCGTTGTGGAGGAAAACCGCGGAGAACTTGTGTCTCAAATCGAAACCACACTGTCCAAGGTCTCTGACTGGGGACGGGTAAACTTGGTCCGATTCAACCCTACAAAGAGACAAGTCTGCGCGTTCACCGCTAAGAAAACTCCATTCACTGTAGTCCTACAATTCCAGAACACTCCCCTCTCCATCTCCAAGAGCATTGGGATCCTTGGTGTCGACATCTCCAGCGGTGTTCAGTTCCGAGATCATTTACAAGATAAGGTGAAGCTTGCGTCCAAAAAACTAGGTGTACTCAACAGAGCGAGGCAGTACTTCACGTCAGGGCAGAGTTTGCTGCTTTACAAGTCGCAGGTTCGGCCCCATATGGAGTACTGCTGCCATCTCTGGGCGGGTGCCCCCGGATATCAGCTTGGTCCTTTTGACTCGGTTCAACGACGGGCTGTGACAATTGTCGACGATCCCAAAATCACTTGCGTATCGAACCCTTAAGCTTGAGACTTTCCTCCCTGTGTGTGTTCTACCGCTTGTACAATGGGATGTGTTCTGAGGAATTGTTCGAAATTATGCCCACGGCTACTTTCTGCCATCGCACCGCTCGCCATAGGCAGGGAATTCATTCTCATACTTTAGAACCGAAATGGTCGCGTACAGTGCGGTTTCAGAGAAACTTTCTCACGCGAACGCTTGGGTTGTGGAATGAGCTCCCTGCCAAGGTTTTCTCTAAGGACTACAGTATGGGGTTCTTCAAGAAAGAAGTTATTGGATTTTTGTAGGGTCGGTAACGCGCGATACCCTGGTGTTGCAAGCGTCCATAGGTCACGGTGACCGCTTACCATCAGGCGGACCGTGTGCTTGTTTGCCACCTTAGTTGTATAAATACAGTTACATTGGCGTTTTTTTCCAGTTTCTCGCAATAAAATAAACGTAACCAAGATGACAAACATATTTTCTTTCAAAATGTAGGATGTCATATAGTACGACAGGAACAGGCATGCGCGATAAAAGGGGCAACAAAAGCATGTGACACCAACCGACCGAGCAGCGCGGCGCTGCGATAGTTATTATATAAGTAAAATGAGAAGTTTTGGCCACTGAGACTAGCGCAAAAGCCGATGATAATCCACGTCACCTTCGTCTACTGGAGTGTTTGTTGTTGTTTCCTACACTGCAGAAAATTCCGTTCTTTTGTTTATCAATGCCAAGCGATTTTAAAAATTTCCCGAATGTTAGACAAATTTCCTGGCTTTTTCACGTTTTTTTTCCGCGAAATTTATTTCCCGGTTTTTCCCGATTTCCCGGTCTGAGTAGCACACAAGCTCACGGTCCGCTTAATATTAAGCTGTTACCGTAGCCTATGGACGCTTGCAACACCAGGGGCATTACTTGCGCATCGCCGACTTAAATCTAATAACTTATTTCTTGAAGAACTGTACTGTACGTACAATGGCCCTATCATGAGGCTAAAAAAAACATAAGTCCAACTAACTAAATAAAACAAGTGCCACTAACAGCCACACCAGCTTTAAGAGTATTTTAAAAATATCAATAACTCAACTGTAATCGTCGTAATTAGGCTTACTCACCAGAATTGCCAATACAAAATTCAGTTTTTTTATTATTTTCATTTTCCTGCGTATCACTAAAGGAATTTTCTTGATCGGAAGGTAATGGTACTCCTGACGCCTCTAATACTACATTTCGGCTTTCTCCACTGCTTTCTAAATCTTTGTTATCGACTTCGAGCTCTGATTTACTCATTTCAGATGCATCTGTACTTGAAACCTCAGGATTTGCTTTACGTACTTCACTTTGAACTTCTGAATAATCATCTGTTTGTGCTTCTCTCTCATCTTGTGAATCTTGTGCCTAATAATAACAGGTATAAAGTTATAGACCACACATGTTAATACACCTTCGCTTCAAGGTATCAAATGAACTCTGCTTAAATTGAATAAGAAATATTTCCTTTTTTCATAAACAATGCCTTTGTGTCATCAATATGTCTAAGTGTTAAGAGGGTTATATGCAGGCCTGGGCAGTATTTGAATTACTTTAATTGAAATACGTATTTAAAATACAAATACGTATTTTGTATTTGTATTTCAATTACTCTAGAAAAACGTAATTTGTAATTGGTATAAAGAATACCTTAGGGCAATGTATTTTTTAGTTAGTATTTCAAATACTTATCGTTTGAAAATACTATAAGTAGGATATGAATATTATTTATGCAATATACATAGGTATGAACATGTAGTTTTACATATAACTGTAAAACTTTAAGTAAAATTATATTTAGAATAAGACCTCAAAACTGGTTACCTGATAAGGATTGCCATCATCATCAAAATATGTCTTTCTTGAGACCCCATAGCGTTTGTGACGCGGGGGACGTAATCTCGCCAAGCGCTTTCTGTATACAATTTCTCCCTTTGGCATCTTGTCAGGGCGTAAGCAAAATCCCATAATTTGAAAGGTAGACCTAATTTTTTCCGAAGCTTCTTCTGCATCGTCTATCTCATGACTACACAATAAAATAATAAGGTACTAGACTATTTCTATACATAATTGTGACATATAATTAAAGAAAATCGAAAACCATTACACATAAAAGAAGTAAAACTTTAATGCCAACTAATTCCTAATATCATTAAATTACAATGATCAAATTAGTGACCATGATTAAATGTAAAAGATGTGTTCGGTACCTTGTTTAAGTTTATCAGACACAAATTGATAACTAATTACCTAAAAAATTAAAGAAAAACAACTTGCCTTCTTTTTAAAGTAAAAGATTTCTCTTCAGGTGGATCATCATCACCATCCTCATCATTGCAAAGCCTGGTATTGGTATTGCAAGGTAAATATTCTATATTTGGAGATTTCATCACACTCTCTTCAGTTGATTTGTTATCTTGAGTGTTTTTGTTGTTTTTATTCTTTTCTCCAGTTTCTGCTACTTCATTCATTTCACTTTTGTTTTGTTCCTCTTTTAATAAACTCTGTAGTAAAATACCGACTGAATCAATATATCTACTGCTTTTAGATTCCTTCTTTGGCTTTTCATCTATTTTTATCTTGTTGATTTGAGCCTGCACCTCTATTACTGTAGGAACTACTTTCTGTGTGTTTACCTCTTGATCCTGTACCCCTTCAACTGTAGGTACTGCTTGCTGTGTGTTTACTTCTTGAGCCTGTACATCTACAACTATAGAAAATGCTTGCTGTTTGTTTAACTCAATTACAGTAGGTGTTTCTTGTGAATTACCTTCACTATTTTCACATTCAATATCACAAGGTTCATCGATTTCGTTCTTGGAAACCATCTCAACATTAATCTCAGGAATGTCGGGTAGTTTACTGTGTTGCGTATGATTTTCTACATAACTTGCATAATGAAATGCATATTGTTCTCCAAAATGTTTCTTCCACAAAAATTGCCAGTACTGTTCTGTGTCCACTTCTTCAAAAGGTGTCTGATCCAAACTATCATCTATATTAACAATCTTAGTTTGGTCATGGGTATGATCGTCAGATGTTGATGATGAAACACTATAATCATCAGTAGGTGAGGATTCTGAAGTGACATGACTTGATGATACATCATAACTGGAAAGAGTTATTTTTGTAACATTAGTCATTGAATCAGTTGCAGCTAATGTCCTAGGACTTAACATCCTATCATGTTCAGAGCAGGATCTTCTCCTGCCAATTGGCACCCATGCATCATCCTTATTACACAGCGATTCACTTATATTATTCTCAGCTGATGACTGAGCTGTCTTGTTCTTGTACGGATTAACTTTAGAATCATAAGAATATTTTCTCTCCCTCATACATTCTTTTTCATCAATACATTTTTCTTCTGGCTGGTCATTGTTCAAATCTACATCATTGGGATGTTGTTTTGGGACATGATTTTCACCCATAGCCAGTTCATTATTTTCATCCAAAAATGCGGGATTAATATAATCACTGTAATTTTTAATCCATGATGCCCATATGAGCCTTTCGCCATGAAGAGCCCAAAACTTTTCAAATGTTTCTTCTGATAAGTAATTTTCACTGAATTCTGTGACATTTTCATGTAGGAGGTAATCAGATTGACAATCAGGGTAGGTAAGGTCAGCACCACTATCACTTGGCTGCAATGTGTTAGATACTGTGCCTTGATTTTGTATTGGGTCATGTTCATCAGTAGAACAATAGTTTTCTGTATGAGAAGCACTGCAATAGCAACTTGCCCCTTCATCTTTCTGTTAACCAATTAAAATTAAAATTATTACTTACATCATTAATCTCTCAGTATTAACTACTAAACTAAGCAGTAGTATCTTACATTATTAACCATAACATATACATCTAATAACTATTGTTGTAAAATAATTTTATCAAAAAAAACCAATGGAGTTTCTTACTGGCTTGTCTTGGTAGAAATTAACATTGCGAACCTTTGCGAGAAGTAAAATAAAACACTAAATTACAGTTTAAAAGTTTATTTCAAGTGCATTTAAATAAAAACATTAAATGTACCATCACATAACATTGTCAAAGTTAGCATAATGTTGCCTCTAGCTGTCGAAATGTGTGTGAAATTTTGACATCTAGACGCATCTCACCAGAGTGAAGTGTTAAATCTAAACTAAACATAACTAAGACAGATGTATGTGTTACTCTCCTTGGAGTCCTTGTTGTCAATATAGAGTCAACCATGTGCTGCTTTTTCAGTGTGTGAGTGCAATAGCCTTAGTGTAGTGAATATTAATTAATGTCTTACCTCACATTTAACCTTATGAAAGACATCTACTGAAAAGTGAACATGTGATTGATCATCAAATTCTGATGTTTTAATTTCATGAAGTGGCTCAATATCACTTTCACTTGCATCATCTTTTTGAGTATAGTAAGTTTTTACTGAATCCCTGAAAGTATTAATACTCTGAAATAAATTACTCTACACTAATTACATCATGTGACCTTCAGGATAGCACTACAGTAGCTCATAATTCAAAAAATAAAATATGAATAACACTAGTAGGTTATTTAAAACTTACAATGTAATATTTATTATAAAAATTGATGCCAGCCTTAAATTGATGGATAAACATCAGTTACAAATTCCACTTGGACGCAAGCAACTTTGCTAGTAAATTTTGGTGGCATTGATATACACAAAATTTCAAGTGTAACTTTACCAGCTCAAACACAGTTCTCTTTTCTCCTTCGAACACAGTAAGCTAGTGTCACAAAAATTTAAAAAGTTTAATCCAGATACTTTTTAGGGTTTTGTACCAAAAGGGTAATTAGTGGAACCCTATTACTAAGACTCCACTGTCCGTCCGTCTGTCACCAGGCTGTATCTCATCTATCTAGTTATATATCCACTTTAAAAACAAATAATTAAATTAAAATAAAACTAATATTTAAGGGGTGCTCCCATACAACAAATAAGATTTTTTTGCCATTTTTATAGATAATGGTATGGTACCCTTCATGCGCGAGTTTGAATCGCATTTGGCCGTTTTTTGTAGCAAAAGACTAAAAGACACTCTGTCCTAGTGGAAATATTGCAATAGAACCAAACCTTTAGGTCACTCCACTGGTACAATGTGCTGATATTCTTTTACATCAAAACTAGCAACCACACAAAAGAAATCTGGCTAACACTATACCATCACGCAATGTTGGCACACTGCTTGACAGTGACAGCTTTTGAGTAGCTGTTGTGGTTCGCCAAGAGGTTAGGATATGCTGTGTTAGGTGCTCATGTGGTAGCAATGTTGACCTGTCTGACTCAATGGACTTTCATGTCCAAAAAGTACCAGTAGATTCTCCCATCATGGCTCACTTAAAGCTGTGATCAAAAGGGCTTACCCACCATTAATAAACAGTTTTCTTTAAAGATCAGTAACAGCCCCGCCTGAACGTCACATACTCTCACTACAGGCGAAAGTGCAGTAGCGGAATAGAATTTTAGAGGTTAGAACTGACAATGACATATTTAGTGCATTTCATAATCATAAAACAGTAGTTTAACATTCTCTAATACCTGATAAAAGCTCTACTGCATAAACAATAAATGTAACTATCCTCATCATCATATAACTCTTCAACACCATCTACATTAAAATGGAATTCAGCAAGTGGCTCCCAGCGATGATAGGGATCATAATATTCAGACATCATAACTTAAAGGCAACCGATCATAAATCTGTACCTGTACCAAAATATAATATAATATGCGGTACCTAATAGGAAACAAATACAAGAGAAAGAAAATATTATGATTGAAATATTGAAATGATCTTTTTTTTTTTTAAATTTTTTGTCCGGGCTTCTGAACTTCTGAAGCTCCGGAAGGCTGTTGGAAATTAAATCCATATAGCCTAGGATAAATATATTATGACGCCAATAATGGCGCCAAAAGTCTTCATTTGTCGGGAGCGTTAAGTTTTCACAACTTTGCTCGCCGTTACTTGCTCATCGTTTTCAATTCGTCCTCTATAAGTCTTCGATGCATAATTCTTCACAGGTCTTTATAACACTGCTGAAATTTGTCGTCGAAACCAACTAGACTAATTTTAAATAATAAACGAGCAAAAACACGTCTCCATTGTTTAAATTCGCGCTTAACCTCTTTGAAATGATCGTCGTACGAAAGTGCCACAGATTTACATATTAGTAGCCATAGACAATACACTGTATTAAAAAGGAATAGATAAGCCACTCTGTCTTCGTTTAGCTGTACCTTCACCGCTAGATGGCGTTGTACGATTAGTACTTATATATACCCAATAGATGACGCTAATCTACTCTAATTTCGTATATTTGTTGTGACACTGTATGATGGTAATTGTCTAGATTTTTTTTCATTCTACGCTACCTACATATCTATTTAACATTCATAGCCTAGAATGAAAAGATCTAAACAATTATCATCATACAGTGACTCGACTATTTATATTTATATAAATAAAAACGATTCTATACATATCTTTATTTCCCACAGACCACTTTTTTACAAAATACTGAGCTGCATGTAATTTTACAGTGTTTGTTGTACACCAACTGTTAATATTAAGTTTTATAGCTGAACTAATCAAATATTTTTAGTTTTTCTTTATGACTATCGCAGCTTAAAAAATTGCTTTCAGAAAATATGATTATTCTGTTATATATTTTTGACGTGACAACGTCTTATAAATTGGTTTGCCGGGTGACACTTCAAGAAACTGCGTTACGCTCCGCTCACGTTATGCGCTCACAATGAGAGCGAGTGAGAGGCACGCGCCCGCCTAAGAGCGAGAGAGACAGACATAAAATCATTGTCACGTAAAACTTTCGCCCGTATACCGACTTTACAGGCAACCAGTTTTTTCGCCTATATTTTGTTAGCTTGGATGCAAGTTCTGACAGGATAACTTTAAAACAGTCGTTTATAAAATTAAGAAGATTATCACTTGGGTATACTAGGGATCGTTTTGTAATATCTTGTTCTAATGAAAAACTATTTGACATGGGAAGTGTAGTGTTTTGCATTTTCATAATGTATTTAAGACAATTTTTGTAAAGTTACTTTTAGCTTTTTTAATTATATAACTTTTGACATCTCTATGTATTCCTTAGGGTCCAACATCTACATCAGTTTCCAATAATTGACACAAATTTTCTGTGCAGTAAATATCTGACCCATTTTTTTGATGTTCACACCCTGATAATTAAGATGTCATTGATCTTAAAGGTAGGTTTGCATCATTTTCACAGTTAGCTCCAACTGCGTGATAGGACGTAAAACTGTTGATTAACAAAGTTTTAAAGGATTTTACAAATTGATCACATGTAGATGAAATATTTCATATTCCAACATTACAAATATTGCAGAAAAAAAATTTCAAGGGGGTCCTAATTTAAATTTCTTGTTCAAAAAAGGCTGGTTTTTATTTAAATAAGCCCACATCTCTCTGTATACATCAACATTACAAATCCAGTTTTTTATGGAAGGGACCTTGATATATTTAGTTTCATGTGTGCCATCTTTCTTATTAAAACTGTAGATTGTAGAACTGGTAGCCATTTTGGCCACATTTTATGATGTAAGTTCATTTTCAAGCATCCTTTTATAGGCTTGTAACAGTCTCGATAAGTGTGGCCATTCATAGAATCAAATAATTTGTCCACCAATGATAATAACTCTGCAGTTTCTCTATATTCATCAGGAAGCAGCTTGTGGTCTGAAAAAAAAGTATAAAAGTTATTTTTGAATCACCTCAGTAAAAGGTCGGTAACACGTGAGTGATGCCCTTAGTATTGCAAGCATCCACAGGCTACGGTAACCGCTTAGTATCAGGTGGGCCGTAAGCTTGTTGGCCACCTTGGTGGTATGCAAAAATATTGAAGTTAGTCTCCTCTCTTCACACTCCGCCACTCATGTGACCTGGCCAGTTACATACAACACACATGCATGCACACTCTTTACTAGTATTTGTAAATTACTTTAGAACAGAGGTTCCCAGACTTTTTTTCTCATAGACCACTTTCAAAATTTTGCTAGTTCCGGTGGATCCCCTGCAGCTACATTTCTACCATATTCCCAAAACTCCAGGTGGACCCCCAGAGACTTTGCGAACTACTGCTTTAGAATTTAAGCCAAATTTATTAAACAAAATTTTGTAAAATTAAATAAAAAAACTAAGTTCTTACAGATCTTTAATGTACGAACAGCATTGCTTGTAAGCCGTTGACTTATTGAACGATAGCAGTCATCGAAATGATTACCACAGATTTGTATATATAAGAATCACTTTTAGTTTGCAAGGACAACTCTAAAGTAGATTTCCATATTGCAAATTTTTCTTGAGAAGCATACACAGATTTAGGGAACAGATGCAAAATATTTCTGAAAACAATAATTCTCAGCTAAGTTTAGCTAATGGTCACCCTATCAATACACTCAAACCGATTTCAAGGTCAAAAAATTGAGCCTCAAAAAAATACTCATAATGCGCTCTTTAGTGTCATACATATATAAGCTTCTTGCTCCAAATACAGTCATAAACAATATTAAATTAATTTTCTTAATTCGGACACATTAGCTTGACATTTCTAATCAAATATGGACGCCAACTCCTTCGGCATCGGGTTGGAACTCAGTTACATTTTGAACGGTTCGAGCCCTAACTCTACTCGACTCAGTCGGGTTTTGAACGGCCCCCACACCTAGTTGACACTAGTTGTATGGAAAGTAGTGCCATCTTATACTAAAACGAAGAGCCATCAGCTACAAAGTACATCAAAAGTACGCTACTAGATACCGCTACTCTGTTAATGTCATAGAACCGTACGTCAGTTTTTAGTGTTGCCAAAAAATTAAAACTTTCCACATTTTACATCAAAACCAAATCATGATTAGGATAATTATTCCTGACAGTGATGTTTTGATGTATTTTAATATTAGATTAAAAATAATAACACCGTTTGTTTTGTCTTATATCTAACGATGTTACTAACAATTTATTTTTAATACCGATAAAAATAATAGCCGGGGTTGGTTGACAAGATGATTTTCTATTTTTTGACAGTGCATTCACTGCTCTAAAATACCTCTCTAGTATTTTCAGTCAATACATTTAATGAGTATCAGAAGTGCCACCATATATAGTGCATTCATTTAAAGTCTTAAAATTATCGAACGCCTACATAGAGAGCACACAACGCATTCAATGTGTTTAGTGCATATAAACAAAACATAGCTAGTAACATTATTAATATCGCTTTACAGTTATTAAAATGTTAATCGAAGATCAAAAAACCGAATGCATATTTGTTCAACGGACAATGCTTTTGCAATATAAAAGCCAACACCTACATACATGCTTGATATAAAACAGTAATATTGACCTCTTTCATACATTCAAATTAAATTTTTACTTATCTTTAAACTGCCAATCTATAAATTTATTTGATAAATATCAACCATGAAATCAATTAACTTTTAAAGTAAATTTGACATAATTCTGCAGGGATTTTATTGTAGGAACAGATACATTGTCCTTCAAATGATTTATCTATTTTCTTAAGCCTTGTGTGGATCAGTGTTTGTGTCTATTTCGAGTACAACGATTATGAATTTCAGTGTTTTTGTATGTTACTTATACTGAAATCATCGTAATTAAATATCCTTTACACACAATAGTCTAAAAAAATCTTTTGATCAATATTTTGAATTGAAAACACAATATGCGTCGGTCACACGATTTTAGGAACTTTAGATTTGCCCAAATAAAGGCTTGCTGTTTAACACGACAGCAGCAACGAATCACAGAGTTAGATTCGGTCGAACGTCTGGCGTGTTCCAGCATCGTAGAAGTAAGACGAGCGGCTTATCGTTCAGTGACAACAAAATCTGGTGAGTTTCTATTTATTCATAGATGTGTCGATCAATTGCGTGGACAACATTTTTGTAAATTGTATTTTAGCAATTGAAATCAAAGTAAGCAAATCGAAGCAACCAAAATGTGAAATATTTATGTAGTATTTAATTTAAAATGTTACACGTAAAGTTTGCAAGAATTTATAAAAAAAGGCATATTTTCGATACCTTCATGGCATCACCTTCATGGCGTTCTGTCCATTTGCGAAAATAATTCTCCTATTTTCAATGATCCGCTTTTTAGAGACTGATCAGGCAATGAAACCTAAATTTGTCTTCAAGAATAGACACGTCAACACCTCTAGCAGATTGTCAAATATTTTGCCAAGTTGCAGCAGTAGTAGTAGTAGTAGTAAGTACTTTACTACTTTAATTACGCACAGTCACCATAAGTTAAGATATAGCTTTTTAGTTTATAGTAAGCACTTATGTGACTATATTTTCACATGTATAAAGACGGTATTTTAGAGATAAAAAAAATAAAATAAAATAAAATAAGTACTTAACTGGTAAATAAAATCACACTAAATTACCTATTTTCATTAATAATGTTTTATCATGAAAAGTTATTACTAAAGTTATGTAGTTCAAATTGACAATAACACATCAGTTATATGAAGAACCTCCGACCAAACTGATAATTGCCTATTTTGTTTATTTATATCATCTATTTGCCTGTTTAATTATTTTATTAGCATTAAGTCTCACTTAAATTATGAAAAAATAATGGCTCTAAAGTTTATTTGTCACTTTCGTGGCTTATCGCGTCACTTTTGTGGGATCAAGAACTTCAAAATATTATATCAACCAAAGTAGACTCTCAATCTCACTAATTTACTTATGAATTTACTCGCTATACAAGCGCTATAAGCTATTTACGCAATTGTACAAATAAGCAAAAACTTAAATTTGCCACGAAGGTGACGATGAGAATCGTGGCGATGAGAATTACCCAGGCACACCAAATACTTTGGAGGATTTCATGGTTGATATTTATCAAATAAATTTATAGATTGGCAGTTTAAAGATAAGTAAAAATTTAATTTGAATGTATGAAAGAGGTCAATATTACTGTTTTATATCAAGCATGTATGTAGGTGTTGGCTTTTATATTGCAAAAGCATTGTCCGTTGAACAAATATGTATTCGGTTTTTTGATCTTCGATTAACATTTTAATAACTGTAAAGCGATATTAATAATGTTACTAGCTATGTTTTGTTTATATGCACTAAACACATTGAATGCGTTGTGTGCTCTCTATGCAGGCGTTCGATAATTTTAAGACTTTAAATGAATGCACTATATATGGTGGCACTTCTGATACTCATTAAATGTATTGACTGAAAATACTAGAGAGGTATTTTAGAGCAGTGAATACACTGTCAAAAAATAGAAAATCATCTTGTCAACCAACCCCGGCTATTATTTTTATCAGTATTAAAAATAAATTGTTAGTAACATCGTTAGATATAAGACAAAACAAATGGTGTTATTATTTTTAATCTAATATTAAAATACATCAATACATCACTGTCAGGAATAATTATCCTAATCATGATTTGGTTTTGATGTAAAATGTGGAAAGTTTTAATTTTTGGCAACACTAAAAACTGACGTACGGTTCTATGACATTAACAGAGTAGCGGTATCTAGTAGCGTACTTTTGATGTACTTTGTAGCTGATGGCTCTTCGTTTTAGTATAAGATGGCACTACTTTCCATACAACTAGTGTCAACTAGGTGTGGGGGCCGTTCAAAACCCGACTGAGTCGAGTAGAGTTATGACTCGAACCGTTCAAAATGTAACTGAGTTCCAACCCGATGCCGTTCAAAAACGTGTAGAGTTGTTAGGGTGTGTATGTTGACACAAGAGAACCAAACTTGACTGGGTCCGACGGAGTTGGCGTCCATATTTGATTAGAAATATCAATCCAATGTTTCCGAATTAAGAAAATTAATTTAATATTGTATATGACTGTATTTGGAGCAAGAAGCTTATATATGGATGACACTAAAGAGCGCATTATGAGTATTTTTTTCAGGCTCAATTTTTGACCTTGAAATCGGTTTGAGTGTATTGATAGGTACATAGTTTTTCTATATTTTTAGGGTTCTGTACTATAAAAGGAAAAACAGAACCTTTCTGAGATCACTCTCATGTCAGTCCGTCCGTCTGTCACAGAGTAGGGAGAGGCAAATTTGATAAAAAATTTCAAATGTTGAAATCATTCGAAAAAAATCATATCGTTTTGGTAATTACAAGTTTGATGTGAAGAATATAAAAGAACCAATTTTATATTTAATCATTATTCAAAAAAGTTGCTCGTTTTGATTTTAATGAGCATTTTTTTTATTTTTTTGGCATTTATAAATAGAAAACTGTAGTTTTAGAACAGACTCATCACAAATTATATGTTAACATTTGAAGTATCCTTATTGCGTAAATATCTGACCTGATTTTGTGACCTTTCTAAAGATTTTGATTGTGTAGAGCACTCGACGCTTCTGTTAAAATTATAACATTACGGTATTAGAGATAAAACTTTGGAAATGATTGAATCCTATCTACACAACAGAATGCAGACAGTGGATATTTACGGTAGTAGGTCTTCAGGATCGTATGTCAACATTGGAGTACCTCAGGGTTCAATCTTGGGTCCATTTTTATTCTCAGTTTTTATTAATGATCTTCTTCAAATGATCGAAAACGAGGGTGAAATAGTGTTATACGCAGATGACACATCTCTGATTTTAACTCAGAAAGACATTCCCAAAATGTTGATAACATTACAGCTGTTAGTGTTAGCTGAGTAAAGTAACAAATTGGTTCACTTGCAATAACCTTTTATTAAACAACAATAAGACAAAATGTATAAAGTTCACACTGCCTAATGTAAAGCCTACAGATGCTAGCATAGTTTTTAGTCATAATAGTATAGATATAGTTAATGACACAGTCTTCCTAGGGGTTACTATAGATAACAAACTCCAGTGGAGCTCCCAAATTACTAAATTATCAAAGAAACTGAGTTCTGCCATATATGCAGTCAAGCAGATTAGACAGCTCACAGATGAGGCTACAGCAAAACTAGTATACTTCAGTTATTTTCATAGTATAATGTCTTCCGGCATTATTTTATGGGGTAGAGCTGCGGATATAGGTGCTATATTTGTTTTACAAAAACGAGCAATTCGTTCTCTTTATAAAATGAGTTCGAGACAATCTTTAAGAGATGTATTCAAAAAAAGCAATATACTCACTGTAGCATGTCAATATATATATATGAAAATATAAAATATGTACGTAGAATGTTCATTCCTTTCCAAAAGTGAGTGAATGCACAAAGGTAAAAAGACACAAAGATAAGCTCGCTCTACCCAAACATAGATTAACCAAAGTAGAGAAGTCAATCCCTGGCAACTGCATACGTTTTTACGATAAAATTCCTGAGAATAGATTTAAAAATTGTATAAAAAGAACACTTTGTAGAAAAGGATATTATACCATAGCGGAATACATTAATGATAAGAATGCCTGGGCCAACTGATCTTATTATTGTCAAACTTAGAAAGATGTTTAGTATGATGAAACTTATATTTCTTAGCCGTGTAGAATTTTTATTTTATTTTGTTGACGTATTTTTTGTTTTTTTTTTTACATAATTTTATGTAATTAATTTATTTTATTGTATCGAGACGAGCTTACTAAAGTTATATGTATTTTTCTTTTTTTTTCCTCTAATAAATGTATTTTATTTTTAATAATTGTTTTTAGACGACAATAAGAGATTTTGTAAATCCAACATTGTGAATAAAGATTTCATTTCATTTCATGTCTGATAATAGATATTAAGAAAATAATGAAAAAATTAAAATGTACATAATAATTACTCAAAAGAACAATGTATTGTGTTCATTTATGTTGTATTGAAATATATAATGAAACACATTTGACACAGTCTTTTAGCTAGCTGCTAAATATGATAATAAAATTGGAGCAATATTAGATTCAGCCTTGTAGACTAAATGAATCGCTCCATGTTAAAGTGCCCGTAGTCCATTGGATGGAATTTTAGGATAATCAAAAAAATGTTTCCCTCATAAAAAATGTCTATGGGAAGTAATTTATTAATTCTATGTGGATTTAGTATATATTTTTATTTATCTTTTCAATTCATTAAGTATATAGATATATCGTATTTTATGATAAATACCTCAGGCCAAAAGTGGTGGACTTAAGGCCTTTTTACATAGAACGAATATTTTGCTAAGGTATTGGGTTTAAAATTATTCTAAAGAAAATTAAAATAAAGTTTTATTTTTAAAGAAATTCTTACAATCGAAATTCAGTCAATTTATAGATAAAACTAAAACTATAACTTATTTATCATCTGTGATGTCATCATGGCCACGTTCTGTAGTTGGCAAATTAATAATGCTTTGAGAGAATTCTGCGTATTCTACTAGCAGCTTTTATCATAACTTTTAAGTTACAATGATACTTATATTGAAGGTTTAATTGAATGGAAGGAAAAATTAAACAGAAAAAACACCACTCCTTCTTAAGATGCTATGCAGTTGGCTGATGCAGTCATTACTGCTTCACCCGGCTTTTGGGGCGAGACTGAAGTAGTCTTAGCCCACATAGCGCCCACCGCTCAAGGACTCCCTGCGGGGGAAGGCTCGTCTTGGGTCGTCGCTCTTGGGTCGTCCCTTCGACCAGCGTGAGCCTCGAGCCCGAAGGTGAGTTAGCGTCAGGAGGGGAATTCCCCAACGGTTGCGATTGCGAGTGGGTTGGGGCGAGAAGCACGCCGGCACTCTTTGATACATCGTGTATGAGGTAGGTCCGTGCGTTCGCTGACGAACCCAGGGACGTCTGGGTCGTGTTAGGGGGGAAGCCCTATTAGGGGAGCTCGCTGAGACTAGTTTCGCTATGTGGATAGCGAGATCATCATCTGGGGCCGTTAGTACGTGCTAAGGCCGCCTTAAATAGTTTTTTGACCGTGCCGAGGTCGGTCGAGGGGATGAGCTTAAGATGCGCGCCAAACACGTGCTTTTATTATCCTTTAATGTTTTTTTAAGTTTTGAGTGACACTGGATTCTAGTCTTTTGACTTTTACACAGTGTTGCAATTCATAAAACAATTTATTTACGACGCAAAAACTTCATTGCATTTTCGTCGTTTCATGTTAAAGGGATGCTAGTACTGGACAAACGTCTCTTTAACATGGAACTCAAAAAAGGTCAATATTGGATGACACTTAACTACCTGGACAACCATCCGTTTGATATGTAATATTGTCAGTACAAGGATACTGTGTTCCTTAACAAAATGCCATTATTATCTCATTTTTGCCAAAATGTGGAGAAATGGCCCTTTAACATGGAGCGATTCAAATGCCAGTCTTATGGAATAATGATTGAAAACATAAAATTTGTATTTTGTTCACATCAACAAAAATCAACGCATAACTGTCTAAAGAAGTCAAATGCAAAATCATTTATGCTAGTCAGTGGCAGTATGTTTATACAAGCTCGAAAGCCCAGCTTACCCTAGGGAAAATCAACTACATAAAATCTTGTTTCCTAATCGTTATTTGCCTTTGTTACTATTAATTAAAACTTTGCGCCTCATTTCGTATTTATCTAACACTAGATTTTGCCAGCGGGTCTGCCCGCCCTTAATTCGGTTACCGACGTGGAACATCTGAATTATACCAATGAAGTTTGCTGCGGTTATATTTAGCTATAGCTGTCGTTCGTTTAAGCTCGGTTATAGTTATTCCCGCAGGAACTCTTGAATTTTTCAGAATAAAAATAGCCTATGTGTTAATCCAGGGTGTTGGCTACCACAATACCAAATTTCATTTAAAGTAGTGCAGCCGTTTCAGCGTAAAGAAGTTACAAACACACTCACAAACTTTCACCTTTATAATATTAGTGTGATATATGGCGCGCAATACCTCGCAATAACGAAATCCAGGGGATAGTACGTAATATCTGGTTATCTCTCTTGCACGCGCTGGCGTTTTACCTGGCTTTGTATCTTTCTTAAATTCGTTTTTTTGACAAATAAAGCTTTTAACTGTAAAATATCACGCTTAACACGTTCCTTTAAACTTTTACTATATTGCAGAATCCTTAGATGTCTTTTAATTGGTCACCAGTGTTTTAGTTTCCATAATATTTCAGAATAAGGTCTTGTGAAAATAGTATATATAATCAGTAAATAAATCCATTCTCGTCAAATTAGTCAACGAGTTTCTAAACATTAAAAAATTATGTAGGTCATGATTTACCTTTAACTTTTGGTAACCCGAATCAATTTTCATAACAAAATTTTATATATAAATATTATGAAAACTAAAAGGCTAGAGGTAATTGAAATGTCTATTTCTATGTCTTAATACATCTAAGGATTGTGCAACATTGTAAAAGTTGAAAGAAGCGTGTTAAACGTGATATTATACAGTAAAAAGCTTTATTTATCAAAAAAACACATGAAATATTCAAATGAGTAAAATTAGGCCAAACCTGTGAATTTGATGCCATGACCTATTTTACATGCACGAACTATGTAGCACTTTCCTTATTTCTATAATTAACTCTGAAATTCACACAGAAATCTATAAGAAAATTTGTAATCGAAATAACACAATAAACATCTGTCATTTTGACAGTCACAACAGTCGAGTTAGTATGTATACAATATATATATATATATATATATATATATATTCAATTTAAAAAAAAAAAAACTGGTTGCCTGTAAAGTCGGTATACGGGCGAAAGTTTTACGTGACAATGATTTTATGTCTGTCTCTCTCGCTCTTAGGCGGGCGCGTGCCTCTCACTCGCTCTCATTGTGAGCGCATAACGTGAGCGGAGCGTAACGCAGTTTCTTGAAGTGTCACCCGGCAAACCAATTTATAAGACGTTGTCACGTCAAAATCTGTACTCAAGTTGAGGGTCCTGTGGATTTCTCGGATTTACCATAGACACTAGACTAAACTAGAAATACCATGTGTATACGTTGTGTGAAAAGTTGAGTAGTGCAGTATTTGCACTACAAATGCTAAAACCACTCGTGTCTGACGTTGCACTACTACAAATATATATTGCCTACTTTCACTCCCTTCTGTCATATGGCATTATTCTATGGGGCACCTCGACAGACTCCAATCTACTGTTTATTATACAAAATAGAGCTCTTCGCACAATGGCAGGTGTAAACCTCGCCATTCATGTAGAAAACTATTTAAAAATATGTAATAATGACACATTACTCTCAATATGTGTTTGATATTATAATGTACACTCGATGCAACATAAATACCTGTAAACGTATCAGTGTTCCAAGCAGAGTGACTCGTCAAACAGGGCGTCTACAATGTGTGCCATGATGGCTGGCGCTGCTGGATAAAAATCCAGCTTATTATGAGCACCTGACCTAAAAAACGAACTCTCGGAAATTCGGTCGCCGGCTAAAAGAGCTTCTACTGGCTTAATTACTGTGTTATGTCAAGCATACAGTGAACACGTTTGATATTTTTAATATTTGTTTGACATTTTATTGTATTTATTTGACATTTTCATTGACTATTAATTTTTATTTTCATGTTGACATTTTTAAATCTTTGACTGAATATTAATTCTCTGTATACGTTTATTTTTAATTGTTGACGTTTTATCTTAGAATTTTATTTTTGACGTGACAACGTCTTATAAATTGGTTTGCCGGGTGACACTTCAAGAAACTGCGTTACGCTCCGCTCACGTTATGCGCTCACAATGAGAGCGAGTGAGAGGCACGCGCCCGCCTAAGAGCGAGAGAGACAGACATAAAATCATTGTCACGTAAAACTTTCGCCCGTATACCGACTTTACAGGCAACCAGTTTTTCTTTTGTTATTTTAATCTATGTCTTTTTGTGAATTGATTATGTACCTATTATTTTAGGCTATGTTCCAAATCACGCCGAGTAATAATCGCACGGTAAAGTTGAAAAATCAACCCGTTCTGGAACAAGTGTTTAACAGTTAATTTTTACACTGACAGGAGTGAATTTCAACCTTTTCTATGGCAGTGTAAAGAATTCAACTTGACATTCTATGGCAGTGTAAAGAATTCAACTTGACAGATGGAAAATTACTCTACTCCGGGCGTCCCAAAACCACTTTTTTAACTTCCTGGTTGCGATTTGGAACGCACCCTTAATGACGTTATGTAATTTTCAATGAGAAATTAATAACCTACCTACAGTGAAAACGTTTCAGATCTTAATTTTGCCGCTGTTGTATGACGTGCATAGTCTACTTGCTTAGAAGGTCACTGGAACATATGGTTACAAAAATCTTACGAGAAATCTGTTATGTGTGCCAGGCTATGAAATCAAATTTCTTACAGCCTTCCAGAGCTTATAAGGCGAACATTTAAAAAAACATTCTTAACAAAAAAAAAATTTGGAGGTTATAAATAGTATATTTATATTCTTTTTGTTTGTTTACAAAATAAACGTTTGGGTTTTGATTTATTAAAAGACTGTGTAGTTATTTTTTAATTTATTAGATAAGATATAATTTTGTTGACTGTTATTTATACAGCTTAGTTAAACTACTAAGCTGTATATGGTAACAAGGAAATATATACTTAACCTTAAAGTTAACAACTAAAATTAACCATACCGTACCAGAATCAGAATACGATTAAAATATAAAACGATGGCTATGCGTTGCTTGAAATTGATTAGACGTCTACATTTTGTGCCTAATAATTTTATTTCCACATCTATGATACCATGCCAACATACTATGAAATATTCTAAGGATTATAAATCTGAAGAAAAATTAATTTACCTTGAAGATCCTGATAAATTTGGCACATTAACGGGGCATTTTTCTATGTCTGATAACACAAATTCTTTAGAAGATGCAGGAGACTTAAAAGAACAACAATATCTCCAAAATATTCCTTTGCGGTCTCAAAAACGAACCATAAGACAATATGCTGATCTAATGAAAGAATATATCAAACATAAACGATTAAAAGAAGCGATTGAGGTTTTAGAAGTCAAAATGTTAACAGAAGACAGAGTGAAACCTGAAAACTACTTATACAATATATTGATTGGAGCTTGTGCTGAGGTAGGGTACACAAAAAAGGCCTTCAAATTGTTTAATGAAATGAAAAGAAGAGCTCTAAAGCCTACAGGTGATACATATACATGCCTTTTCCACGCCTGTGCTAACAGCCCATGGCCTTTAGATGGGTTAAAAAATGCAAAACACTTAAAAGCACTCATGGTTGATAAAGGAATTGAATCTAACCTAACCAATTATAATGCAATGATTAAAGCCTTTGGGCGATGTGGTGACTTACCCATGGCTTTCAAGATTGTTGATGAAATGGCCTCTAAGAAAATGAAAATAAGAGTGCATACATTTAATCACCTGCTTCATGCTTGCATTTCAGACAAAAATACAGGCTTGAGACATGCTCTTATGGTATGGCGGAAAATGTTGAATATGAGAGAAAAACCAAATATTTATTCTTTTAACTTAATGCTTAAATGTGTCAAAGAATGTAATTTAGGAAGAAAAGAGGATATTGAAGAACTAATATCTTCTTTTAGGGATCATATCATGATTCAGAATAAAGAACATAGGCGCTTAGGTAAGCCTGAAAATTCTGAACTGTTTCAATCTAACTGTAAATTGAATAATCCTAAATTATTAATTCAAAACTATGATGACCAAATTAATTCAGAGGAATGTGCCCTAACTGTGAATCAGAATGTTAAGGGAACAGGCTTTGATGATGACCTAATATCTACTGCATCCCTACAATTTATTGATAAACCCATAGTTAAGGTAGAAACCAGGACAGTTCCCAACTTATTATCGAAAAATATACACATGCAGGAAGTGTTAGCATTAAAAGAAGTGAGAACTGTACAAGACAAATTTGCTGCCATAGGTGGTCAAGATGATTTCCTCAAAGAAATGGAATCATATTCTGTTAATCCAGATGTCAAAGTGTTTACCCAAATGTTATCATTATTGGATGACACAAGAGAGGCAGAGATGAAATTGTTGGAAACTATGAAAGAATATTCTGTCAAAGCAGATATTGATTTTTACAACATGCTTATAAAGAAAAGATGTCTGAGATCAGATTATGATGGAGCATTTGTAAGTATTAAATCTCAAATGTTACAAAATAAGTTAGGGTCCTGCTTTTTTATTATTTTAATGCTATTGTCACTGTGCTAATAGTTTTATGTTGTCTCTTACTAGTAGAAAAATCTATTTGCCATCCTGCTTTCAGCTCTATTTGAATATAAAACAAAAATTCATCTTTTAACTATATCATTTCGAACCATTTATTTTACATTTGACATAGCATGCCTATGAAGTCCCTTATTTATTGATACGCAAACATGAACAAAATAATGCAATACTTTATGGATGCTGTTGCTTTTGTTTACGAAAGTGAAGCGACATACTCTTTTATGCAACTTCATTGTTTACTCTGTATAAAAAAGATAATGCATTTTTTTTAATGTTAAATGAAATAAGAGCTATATTTTAGTATTTGAAAAAAATCTTCTACTCTGTTTTGTTGTGGTGGTAAAAATACAGGTAAATAAACATTAGTATGATTCAATTCAGTCAATCATAGGTAGCAAGAAAAATAGTCACAAACCATATAATATACTCAGAGGGGAGGAGATAGGTACTAGTTAATTTGACTTGTATATGAATATGCAGAACAATGATTAAGTAAAAACATACATGGATTACAAAAATTTGTACAATGTACAGTCATTTGCTAAAGTCCATGCATAGTGTAAAGGTTAAAATTGGAAATTCTTTGAATCTTGCACTCACACATTAACATTATCAGAACTGTCAATAATATTAACCTTAAATCGACGAAATTAGGTTTAGTTTTCTTTATACTAACCAGTTTATTTAAACCGTTCTTATATCTTTTGGTTTCTTAACCTAACAAATTAATTAGGTGTTGTTCTACAGCAGTGTTGTTCTACATAAGTATTGTTTATTTCGCATTAAATGTTGTCTGCCTCGTGGCCCCGTGGTGTGATCCATAGACGCTGCGACTTAAATTTGGCGACCCTATAGTTCAAAACTCGCTACTTCCATATTCAGTATTTTTGTTAGGAATTACTTTTTTTTTAATGTTTTGACATATAGTTCTCTCTGAAAAGGACCAATTGATATGAGAACTTTCTGTTTTGTTTGCAAAAATTAAAACACATGCAATCTAATAAAAATGGTATTTATTAAAATTTTATAAATATTTTTTTGATAAATGTCTCTTTTTTCTACTATGGTTAAGCTTAAGTATTCGTTTTCGTAATGAAAGAAAATTGAAACTTAACCATAAGAATAAAAAAAAATACAAGTCACCATTCATTCGGTAACACTGCTATATTTTGAAAAACAACAAATTAAGAATATATGTTATGTCTTAAATATATTGAAATGTAAAATAATATCTGTAAGAAAAATAGTACTTTATTTTTAGGGTTTCGTACCCAAAGGGTAATTAGCGGAACCCTATTACTAAGACAGTTGAAATTTTCACAGAAGCTATATTTCGGATGCCGCTATAACAACAAATACTAAATAATAGAATAAAATAAATATTTAAGGGGGCTCCCATACAACAAACGTGATTTTTTTGATGTGAATTGATAACAGCAACAGGTAAACGCCTAAAATATTTACAGAATATTTAGTTATATAGTAACTTTAAAAATAAATGATTAAATTAAAATAAAACAAAAATTTAAGGGGGGCTTCGATACAACAAACGTGATTTTTTTGCTGTTTTTATAATGGTACGGAACCCTTTCGTGTGCGAGTACAACTCGCCTATTTAATATAACCTCCATTATTTTCAATAACAGCAAGCAAGCGCCACCGCATGGATCCGACTATAATAGAACAGATCTGTTCCTCTAATATTGTCCCAAGTTTTACACAGTGAGCCTCTAATGACTCTGTAGTTCTTTCCATTTCGCATATCCCATCTTTGTACCATGAAACCCCATAGGTTTTCTATGGACCAGCCGTAGTCATCCACCCCCACATATTAAGTGATATCCGTCCAGATTCCATATTTAGGACAACATTTTGTTCTGCATAACGGGTTCCATTTCTGCGCCACAAATAAACCCTCCCGTTTTCAGATGATTCAAACGACTTCTCATCGGTGAACAAGGTGTGCTCCCAGTCAAAATCTAAATACCCCTTGCAAAGAACAATCTATTTTGTTTATGGGTATAAGTTAAAAACGGTTTTTAGCTGGCTTTCTATGATGCAATCCTTCAATATGCTGAGCTCGACGAACATTGTGTGTATAGATGTATTAAACATGTTCCCAAACACAGCAGTTGGTGTGAAACCATTGTTCCACCATAAATCTTCTTTGAGTCGCATCAATGTGCCGCGAGAGTCCACTTCGAGGTCGAGTTGATAAATTCCCCTCCTCTTGGTTGCGTGAGACCCAACGCTTAACGGTAATCCACTAAAAACTACTGAATATTTTAAATTTTTTTTAGATATTTACTTACAAAAAAGTGTGATATTAAAAATTTATGATATACCTAACATTAACATCAAACGGTACGGTAAAACCAGTCTCATTGCAAATTTAAAATATATTGTAACCCATATTAGTTCTATAATACGCATCCTCTCTTGAATATTAATATTGGCCTGTATATTATTTTTAGCAAAGCAATTTCATAAAAACACCAAACAACCTTATCAACATAAGCACCTACTGTAACACATCCACAACGACAAAAAATGGCTACCTAAGTAATAACCGCATCTAATAGCTAAATAAAAACACCAAACAACCATGTCAGCACATACCCCCAGAAACAAATCGGCAACGAACGACAAAAATAAAATGTCTACCTACGTAGATAGCTATTAGAAAATTGGTCTAAGCTGTTTAACTGAACAAAAACAACAAGAAAAAAGAAAGGCATAAGGTGAGATTCGAATCCACAATCTGCATTGCACTGAGTACACGTATTAAGATCTGATACGTCTATCCACTAGGCTACGGATATGATAATTTTCTTAGTGAAATTATTAAATACAATATTAAATGAAACTAATGTTACTCAGGTTCTACAAGACATATTACTTTATTTCTTTAAGTGTGTGAGTGAATGAATGCGCTTGCCATTCTATTTTGTTTTGAAATTCTATATGCAGTTCTGCAACCGACCGTACCTGTAAACAGTATTTGTCATTCTATCACTATTTTCATGTATATTCAAAAGAGATAGCAATAGTTGTCCTCGCAGCAATGCGTGCCACCAGCCATGTTTTATTGCTATCTCGGTTATCTCGCTTTCCTTTTAATTACTTAAATGATTAATTTGTAACTATTGTATGCACCATTCCTGATTTCTTTACTCCAGTGGATTTTTTACAAGAGCACAATATTGTCATGTTCCTCATTCTGTATTCACATCCATATAATTCCGCCATTGTTTCATAAATTCTGATGAAATTTAATAATGATAATACAATAAAAAAAATCAAGGATATTTTCCATACATCAAACTGAGTGATATAATTTTGTGGTGTCTCATTACTGCATTTAAGTTTTCTAATTTCTCAAATCTTATCTTATTGGTAAAACTTGTGTCCTTTAATTTAACAAACTTGGGAGTTTAAGAAATCTAAAAAAAATCAACAGAAATTGTTTTGAATAAAATTGATTCACTAGTTTTTTAGATATCCGTGATAATTCTCATTCTAGGGAATACTAACTTATGCATGTTTAACAGTTTTGTATCCTAGAACTGCAAATTACCCAGTTCTCAAATTTTAGCAAGTTTTGCAATTTATACCTGAGTCATACCATATTGCACCTTATGTTATTTTTACTATGGTAGTAGTGATAAATATGTAATACTTAATATAATTTTAATACCTGACTTACACTGTTTCTACATATTTTTTTTTTATATATGAACAGAAAATCATTATATCAATCAATATCATAATAATTAGCTTCCTGCCAAGGTTTTTGAAGGGTCGGCAACGCGCAAGTGATGCCCCAGGTGTTGCAAGCATCTATAGGCTGCAGTGACAGCTTACCATCAGATGGAGCATTACCTTGTTGCCAACTAAGTGAGTGGTATAAAAAAATAACTTTGCACCTCTGTAAGCAACTTTTTTTCTGACTAAAACTATCTATACAACTCTAAATCGCAAATTTTCGACTTACGCCCTTTTTCACTAATACTAAAAAATAGAGTCATTTAAACGCCTGGTTATGTATACAAAACAATAAAAAAGAAAAAAACAATTGAGCAAGAATATGAATGTGGTATATCAATTAAAACTTTTTTATAAATAAAGTCGATTGGTACAAGAAATCAAATTGGTAATGCATTAGGAGATTGTAAGTACTAATTGATTAGTACTTGAGCTGTCAAAAGTAAAATAAATGGTTGGAAAGGGTATATCAATTCCGGTACCTGTTACTTACAAATATTAAAGTAAGTGAGTTAGTAATGAACTTACTAGATATTAAATATAGTGTAGTAAATAAATCAAGAGTAATGACCATGTTGGGAAAGCGTAACATTAGACACCCTCCAATTCAATTGACCGATGACCTTAAGAGGGTGGCCGGTAGTAGCTGTACTTATGCAGAAATCAGACTTATGCCAACATTAGTTGATGATGATAGGACAAATCAATAAAGCTGGCAGGCTTAAATTCTTTATTTGTAAGATATACAGGTACATTTAACTATTATAGAGTTAGACTTAGTACTTTCTCAGCCAGACATTACTGGTTAATGTGTTAAATCTGCAAATTACAAGAGTGTTTAAAGTATGATAGTCTAAATTATAAAGATGTTCGTATTTGTAACTTATATTGTTTGTTTTTCAGGAAGTAAGAGAATTAATTGAAAAGGAAAGTAAGAGACGGAGAAGAAAGTATCCATTAAAGAAGAAACTGAAATTGAAACCTAATATAATGACATATGGTGTATTAGCACTGGCTTGTAATACTAAAGAACGGGCCCAGCAGCTGCTTTCTGAGATGGATGAAAAACAGATTAAGTATGATACCTTCTATAAAGCAAGATTTTTTTTTTTCAATTTCAACTTTGTTTACAATAATCTCAACTCGATTTTGTAAACTAACAGCATGAATGTAAGCTGTTGATGTAAAACAAACACCTTTCCTTAAATTTCATCATTATCATCAAAAAATCATCTAAAAAATATAATGTAAATTTTAACCAATAATAGAGAAAGTGTTTGTTATTCCTTTTTGTTGTAAATAAGCATCTAATTTTGAGTTGATTTTTGGCACAGGTATAGTTATGGGTATTGCCAAGGACATAAGATGCTTCTCACCCTGATGGAAAGGTTCTACATACCAGAATAAATTGATGTACAATCAACAAATTAGCTGATAGCACAAAATATTTTAGCTTAGAAATTTCTTTAAAACATTTTCTTAAATTTAATATTTAGTGCTAATTTATCTACACAGCTATATGAACACCCGTGCACTGTTGGTCAATTTAGTCTGTATCAAATGTAAGTGTAAATCAATCTTAGAGATGGGTCAGATAAGCTTTTGCGGACTGTACATATAAAACCGTAAAAAACGCTACATCAAGGTTAACCTGATCTTATTTTAGGCACAGGTTGGAGAGACTGAGTGGGTTAAAAATTTCGAATTTATCTATCTGGATAGATATTCTGTTTTGTGTAGAATTTTTGAGACTTAGAAGACATATCAAATTTTAGTGATAGATTTTAATGAAATGTTGTTTTTATCGTTTTTTTTAATATGTGAAACCAACATCCTTAATTAGCTGCTAAAAAAAAAAAGAATAATAAAAGTGCAAGATAGATGATAGAATATGATTTCTTACATTTTAATAACAGCCTTTATAATTTTCAGAGTTAACATTGAAATCCTTGGTGCCTTATTGAGACAAGGCACAGCTCACACACAGTTTGAATATGTATCATATATAATGGACACAATGAAACAGAACAATCTTAAAGCAAATGATGTATTCATCAAACATTTAGAAAACTTTAGAGACAGATGTGAAAAAATTTCGATCTGGATAGATATTCTGATTTGTGTAGAATATTTGAGACTTAGAAGACATATTAAATTTTAGTGATAGATTTTAATGAAATGTTGTTTTTATCGTTTTTTTTAATATGTGAGACCAACATCCTTAATTAGCTGCTAAAAAAAACAGAATAATAAAAGTGCAAGATAGATGATAGAATATGATTTCTTACATTTTAATAACAGCCTTTATAATTTTCAGAGTTAACATTGAAATCCTTGGTGCCTTATTAAGACAAGGCACAGCTCACACACAGTTTGAATATGTAACATATATAATGGACACAATGAAACAGAACAATCTTAAAGCAAATGATGTATTCATCAAACATTTAGAAAACTTTAGAGACAGATGTGAAAAAATTATTCAGCAGGTAAAAATAATTTGTCACAAATAGTTGTTAAGAGATGATAAAAACCAAGCAAGTGCCTGTATTTTCATTGTCGTTCTGAGATATGAAATTACTGCAGAAAAACTTGTGAACAGATTTTTAGACATAATAAAGACAGAGGTTAACATTTGCATAAGCTTTTACTTGTAAAATTTTATCAGAATCAGTGGAAAGATGGCATAATCGTTAGGCTAGGGACGCGACGGATGGACATTACGAACAACCACTGGCAACTAAACCCAAAATCAGGACAAATTGTTAACCTTCAAAAGTACTTTGCAATAGTTTAAGAGAGGTAGGGCACTGCAAGTACTCGCTCGAATAAGCCACCCGAACAACTAAGCAGGGCATAGCGAGTACTTGCTCGAATGAGCGGCCCGAACTGGGGAAGTACCTCCACCTTACAGAAAACCGCGGCCATAATAACACTAACATTGAGTAGTGTTGTGTTCCTGGCGGTGAGTAAGGTTGCCAGAGCTCTTTGAGGATTCGCTGCACGGACAGCGGAGGACCGGCGGTGCTTGTTGCTGTCATACTCGGCATAGACGCGGCGTGCTGGTTCGGCGGTCAGGGAGACCTGATGAAACGGCTGACCGCTGGCCGCCCGCAGGTTGAACGGGATCCCGAACCCAGGGATCACTTAATCTCCGCCCTGGGAGGCTGATTCGCCAGCCTGTGTAAAGTATCTGAAGTGGTAGTCGTGCCGGAGAAGGAGACCGGAGTGGACCCGGCTACTACAACAGAGGGGGATCAGGGGCCCTTCCGCCCGCCGTGCCAGCAACCGTATCATCTGTGGCGAGCTTCGGCAGTCTTAGAACCGCACCCTTTGCCCTCTATGCTGTCTGTGCAGTGAATCCTCATCCTTAGTCTTAGTAACTTTTTTTTATATATATTATGGCCAGAAGACAGAAAAAGAAAAGAGTTTGCACAGCGGCTACTCCATCCACATATAATGTGGATTTTTGCAACATCAGGGGTATTCACGCAAATCTTAACGCAGTCCACCACCATCTCGAAACTGCGCAGCCGACCATTCTTTTTCTGACGGAGACGCAGATATCCTGCCCGGCCGACAAATCATACCTTCATTATCCCGGCTACAAACTCGAACACAATTTTATGAGTCGTGCCGGTGTATGTATGTTCGTCCGGGAGGATATCTGCTGTCGCCGCCTTCATAGCCTTGAAGACAGGGACCTGTCGATATTGTGGGTGCGCGTAGATTACGGCGGCCACACTCGTATCTATGCGTGCCTATACAGGTCTCATAGCGGTGACACGGACGTAACTCGACTCTTCATGCACCTGAGTTTGACGACTGACAAAGTTCTAGAGCAATATCCCACAGCAGAACTAGTTATTTTGGGAGACTTTAACGCCCACCATCGCGAGTGGCTCAGTTCTCGAACCAATAACTATGCTGGGATATCTGCTCATGAATTTGCTCTGACCTATGGATTCTCTCAGCTGGTACTTTCTCCAACGAGAATACCAGATATAGAGGAACATACGAGCTCCTTACTGGACCTTCTGCTGACTACTCGTCCGGACGGGTACTCCGTCTCAGTGGATGCGCCTCTTGGCTCCTCGGACCACTGTCTCGTTCGGACTCAAGTGTCATGCACACAACCTGATCCTTCTGGGCCAACTAACTGGCGTCGTGTGTGGCACTATAAGTCGGCAGACTGGGATGGATTGCGTGAATTTTACGCATCGTACCCGTGGAGGCAGATCTGCTTTAACTCAGAAGATCCTGACGTCTGCGCAGCCGCAGTCACTGAGACAATCCTTGCTGGTATGGAATGCTATATTCCTAACCCGCGAGTAGCTGCCGGCGTCAAAAAACGACCGTGGTTTAATAGGTCTTGCAGAAAAGCTAAAATTCTTAAGCAAAATGCATATGAGGCTTGGACCACGGCTCGTTTTAATAAGGATCCGAATATTTCTGAGTTAAAACGCAAATTAAATGCTGCCTCGAGGTTCAGTAAGAAAGCAACTGCCAGAGCAAAATTCCAATTCATCGGCAAAATAGGTGGGCGACTTGCGAGCTATCCTTCTGGGAGTCGTGCTTTCTGGTCGCTTGCCAAAGCTGCCGAAGGGAACTTCTGCCAGTCGTCGTTACCACCACTGCGAAAGACCGATGGTGACTTGGCCCATAGTGCTAAAGAGAAAGCCGATCTACTGGGCAGTCTCTTTGCCTCGAACTCGAATATGAACGATGAAGGCGCTGTACCACCTACTATACCGTGGTGCGGTAAGTCCATGCCGGAAATCTCCATAACGCAGCGGGAGGTCAGGTGGGCGTTGCTTTCTCTAGACGTTCATAAGTCGAGTGGGCCAGACGGTATACCAGCAGTGGTGCTTAAGCAGTGTGCTCCTGAGTTATGTCCTGTACTCACGCGCCTCTTCGCGCTTTCCTACCATACTAGGCAATTTCCGTCTACATGGAAGACTGCGAATGTGCACCCGGTGCCCAAAAAGGGCGATAGATCAGATCCATCGAATTACAGGCCTATCGCTATTACCTCTCTCCTCTCTAAGGTGATGGAGCGTGTGATCAACACACAGCTTCTAAGATACCTAGAAGTACACGATCTGGTCAGTGACCGTCAATATGGCTTTCGCCACGGTCGCTCGACTGGTGACCTTCTAGTGTATCTCACACACCGATGGGCACTAGCCATTGAGAGTCAGGGGGAGGCATTGGCATGTAGCCTGGACATAGCGAAGGCGTTCGATCGGGTCTGGCACCGCGGTCTTCTATCGAAGTTGCCATCTTACGGAGGGCCCGAGGGTTTGTGCAAATGGGTGGCTAGCTTTTTGTCCGGCAGACGCATACGAACTGTAGTTGACGGTAGTTGCTCTGATAGCATGGACATTAACATAATCTGTGCTGTCTCCTACGCTGTTTCTACTGCATATCAATGACATGTTGGACATCAACAACATACATTGCTATGCAGATGACAGTACTGGAGACACTTTTTACACGGGTCGTGCAAACATCCCTCGTTCCGTTGTGGAGGAAAACCGCGGAGAACTTGTGTCTCAAATCGAGACCACACTGTCCCAGGTCTCTGACTGGGGACGGGTAAACTTGGTCCGATTCAACCCTACAAAGACACAAGTGTGCGCGTTCACCGCTAAGAAAACTCCATTCACTGTGGTCCCACAATTCCAGAACACTCCCCTCTCCATCTCCAAGAGCATTGGGATCCTTGGTGTCGACATCTCCAGCGATGTTCAGTTCCGAGATCATTTACAAGATAAGGTAAAGCTGGCGTCCAAAAAACTTGGTGTACTCAACAGAGCGAAGCAGTACTTCACGTCGGGGCAAAGGTTGTTACTTTACAAGTCGCAAGTTCGGCCCCATATGGAGTACTGCTGCCATCTCTGGGCAGGTGCACCCGGATACCAGCTTGACCCTTTTGACTCGGTTCAACGACGGGCTGTGAGAATTGTCGACGATCCCAAACTCACTTGCGGTATCGAGCCCTTAAGTCTGAGGAGAGACTTTGCCTCACTGTGTGTGTTCTACCGCTTGTACAATGGGTTGTGTTCTGAGGAATTGTTCGAAATGATGCCCACGGCTACTTTCTACCATCGCACCGCTCGCCATCGGCAGGGAATTCATTCTCACACTTTAGAACCTAAATGGTCGCGTACAGTGCGGTTTCAGAGAAACTTCCTCCCGCGAACGCTTAAGTTGTGGAATGAGCTCCCTGCCAAGGTTTTCTGCAAGGACTACAGTATGGAGTTCTTCAAGAAAGAAGTTATTAGATTTCTGAAGGGTCGGCAACGCGCAAGTGATACCCCTGGTGTTGCAAGCGTCCATAGGCTACGGTGACCGCTTACCATCAGGCGGGCCGTAAGCTTGTTTGCCACCTTAGTGGTATAAAAAAAAAAAAAAAAAAAGTTTAGTCGTGCTTCAGTATATACTTTTTGCCTTCCTATTCCAGTTGTTTAGTTTGGGCTCAATAGTATTTCCACTCAAATCGCGTGGCTAATATGTGGAATAAACTCTGGCAAGATGTAGTTAGTATCTGCGTCATCTGCCAATATTATTAAATGTCAACTGGTTAAATATGTATGTAGGTAATAAAGTTACAAACTGGTGATTGACTTGGACATTTACACAAAAAAATACTATTCCCTATGGAATTGTTATCAGGGGCCTTTACCACACCATTACACATGACAAAATCATTGAGGAAATAGAAAAAAGTGGCAACAAAGTGAGAGGAGAAATTATCAATGCCCACTTTGGTCTTCTAAAGATACCAACAACAACATTCTTTGTGAACCTTGAACCTAGCAGCAACAACAAACGAGTCGAAGACATTGAGTACATTCACAACCATCGTGTCAAAGTTGAAGATCCGTAAAAGATAAATTCAATCGTACAATATCAATGATGCCAGCACACAAAATAACTGTATAAGAACATAGATGTGTGTAATGTGGTAAAAGCCATAAATAAAACCTCTGAATGCCCCAAAAAGAACAGGGACACTCCTGCAAAACATGCCCTCTGCTCCTGTGACCACCCTGCCAACTATAAAGGATGTCAGAAAACCAGCACACAGTAACAACAAGAACCGTACCACCTCACAACTCATGGACAACAGTTCTTTACTAAACGGCATACCCAGACCTAAACATGGACTAAAAAGCCAAGCAACATACTCAAAAATAACGGCAGGACGTAACAGAAATGATATCCCTATAACACCTCAAAAAAGCAATGCGAATGAGACCTCACAACAAAACACCATATTGGAACAGCTTCTATCAAAACAAAATGAAAAAAATGGAGTAACTTCTTCAACAAATTCCCTGCTGGGAGTATTGACAGCAGGCATAGCAAAGCTAGTACTTTCAGTTCGCGGCCTCTTTAAGGATCGCAACTTAGAACATAATTGGCCTTGCTCCAAATATCCAAGAACTAGAGTCCTTAATCACAGAAAACTAACTGGACGCAGTCTTAATATAGGAGTCACACGCTACATTGAGAAGCTCCTTTTATCTCAAAGGCTGTATATATGTATCTCCTTACCCCGATAGTAGAGCGAATGCTGGATCAGCAGTAATCAGAACAAACCTAAAACACTCAACAATAGAACCATTTTCGACCTCAAAGCCACTTCTGTTTTACTTGAGAATAGAGCTGGTCCTATCAGTCTGTCTGCTATATATTGCCCACCCAGACACTAAATCACCCCCGATATGTACTCAGCATTCATCAAATTACTTGGTCCCAGATTTGTGGTAGGTGGAGACTGGAATGCCAATGGTTCCTATTGTTGCAGTACTAGGGGCCGCGACTTGAAACAATTTGTTGCCACCTACTTACTGGCCTAGCGAGCCGCGAAACTGCCAGATCTCTTAGACATTGTCAATACCTAGGACATAGACTTCGTAAACACTGCAGTTGAGTCTAGCTTGGATGGATCCTCAGACTACACTTCAGCCATCTTAACGTTAAGACTAGTCCGCTGTATTGGGGTAAGTCTGAGTCCCAGAGAAACTGTAAAACGGATTGGGATTGTTTCCGAAGCTTTCAAAATGATCACATAAACCTAGCAATTCTACTGAAAACCCACGAAGACATAGATGTAGTCTGCAAACTTGTGACGAGCCTTATTCAGGGTGGCGGCCTGGACTAACACCTTGTTGCGTTGTGTCTTTAAGCCAAAACAAAAGTTCAGCTAACGAGTCTGACCTTGACAACATCCTAGAACAAGACTATCACATGGTGCGCCCCCCCCCCTATGCAATCTGAAAAACAATAGGCAATTGAAATATTACATAAATATTGATTGTTTTTTTTTTAAATCAAACTATTTAGATTGTAAAACTTGTTTATTTAATGTTTCAATACAAAACATGTATTTATTAGTTGATACCCACGAAGCTTCCTCTTATAGATCCATTAGTCTCACGTCCTCCTTATCAGCCTTATACGTCCCTACTGCTGGGGCACGGCCTACCCTTAATCACGTCCGCACTATCTAAATTATGGGAGAGGATTTTCCTCATCAGAGTACAATCAGTCATGGACGACTCGGCTAATATACCAACTCACCAGTTTGGGTTCCGCAAATCACACTCCACTATCTAACAAGTTTATAGAGACTTCACTATTACTATGTTCACTATTAGAGTGTTTCGAACGCAAAAACTACTGCTCGGCGGCTTTTCTCGATGTACAGCAAGCTCTCGATCGCGTATGGCATAAGGGATTGCTGGTTAAAGTTAATGAAAGACTTCCGCATACTATGTTTCCTCTCATTAAGCCCTACCTCTCTGGAAGATCATTCCAAGTCAAACAAGGAGAAGGAATATCAAGTTTATATGACATTGACGCTGGAGTACCGCAACGCTCAGTTTTTAACCGGTTATCTATAATATCTTCACATCTGAGTTGCCTATATGCGACTTATCTATCTGGTTCACGAAAAATTTCGAGATACACGACTCCTTTTCCGACAGTTGCATCCGAAATCGAGCTGCACAGAAAACTTCATAAAGAGCGCCTATCCTTACATCCGAACCCACTCGTCGCTGAATTCCTAGACGTGTCAAATGTGGTCAGGAGGTTACAGAGGGCACATACTGTAATTGGGAGGTGCAGCGATGGCCGCTCCACCATAACGCCATCCTTACCTGCACTAAAACTTGCAACCGATCGCAAATGGATGGAGACCCAATATAAAAAAAAAACTACCTTGACCCTGAATAGTCACAGAGCTGTTCTATAAACTAATTAAAACAATATAAGTTTAAAAATGATACAATACCTTGGAACACGAAAACTTATTTTGTCCTCTAATACTTTAATATCTATTAATTTATTTCAGAACTCAAATGCAAAACAATCAGAAGATTTAGTAAAGGCATGTAAGAAGTTTTTACGTGAGTATAAACTTTGGATAAAGGAAGTGAACATAGACGAACTGCAATCCGAACATCCATGGAAGCAATTCAGGGAACCACATCCAGAACCTTTCCAGAGACAAAATATTGAAATTAAAAAACCTAAAAGATTTTATAAGAGAAATCGTAAATTTTTATTTTATAAAGCTAGGTTGTAAATAAAACACATTATTTATTAAACTTCATTTAATTCACAAGTAAGATTCTTTATAAAAATCTCTTATTTGAAAAATTAATTTCTGTTTATATTTTTATATGGTGTAGTTTGCGATTAAGTTCTTCGAACTTGAGAATTTTTCTAATAAAGAAGTCTCCATAACGATGTGCAACCTTCGTGTCGGCGATGTGAATCATATCGTTGTCAATGTAGAAATCCAACTGAAATGGAAAATATAGCATTAAAACAATGATCACATTAAATTATTTATATATTTATTTATACTATGGTTTGAATATTGATATATATTCACTGGTGAAGGTGAAGGAATACATTGTGAGAAAACCTGCATGTTTTTGTTAGTATGTGAAGTCCACAAATCCGCACCGGGCGCACCTGATGGACTATAGCCAAGGTAAGAGTAGGCCGTACCCCAACCGTAGGGACGTACGAAGGCTGGTAAGGTGGCTCATAATACCCACAGAAAATTTTAAATTATGTGAATCAAATTACCTGTCCACTTCCTCTTTAATACATTGGCATCAGTCAACTAACCTCCGATCCACTCTGGAACTTTCCATCAAGCCCGCTGGCTCCCTTACTCCAGACAAGGTTCTTCATCTTGTGTTTAAAGCATAGCAAGTGAATGGCCAGAGCTGCATGCTCTCGGGCCGCGTCTCGCTCGCCGCCCCGCGCCGCCGACATGAACGCTGCCAGCTTCGCCAACGGCAAGGTCGTATACAACTTCAGGTAGGAGCGGATCGTTGGCAACATTTTTTGTTGACGAACCTGTCAATGCAAAAAATGACATAAGAGACCTGCGGCCTATAACACGAAGCTCTTTGCAAACTCTTCACTCCGCAAATCCCACTCTTCAATCGGTCATCTGATCCAACAATGTTTTGAAGAACTAAAATAATAAGGGAAAGTTGTCAACTCTTCACTTTGCGAATTATGAAGATTGAAGAGTGCAGATTTGCAGAGTTGCTTCGTCTATAGGCCCACGGTTACTCAAACGTAATCTAACTTAGGACTTGAAATACGACATTAAAAACTACAAGTCTGACTTTGATAAGAATTTCACCATTTTGGACTTGAAGAAAATTCCATATCAACTTCATAATTATTTTGTACAGTTAATTAATTAATTTACAGATAGTAAGAATATTCACCACAAACCTTAAATTGATTCAAATAAAAAAATCTAAAATAGTTTTCATTCCTATAGAACAATTCCTGTTTAATTCGAATGTCCAGAAAACATAGTAATTAGTAAACCATACCTCGTCCATGAAGACCTGTGTCTGGTGTTTGACGGCGTCTCGGCTGTAGTTAGATCCGGGCTCGATGGGAGGGGGGCAGGCTGATAAGAACTTGGGGCACGCGAAGGTAAAACAGCTCTCGAACTCGCCAAGGTCGCCATATTGCATCTTGAACATCTTTTCGTGATAGTTCTTTTCACGGAGCACCTATGCAGTACAAATATATTAAAAAAAAAACCCGTACTAAATAATATAATACTTAAATTGATTCGCGGGAAATTAGGTAGTAGAAAAGGTATATTATTTTCACAGATGCAAGGTTTTTCTGTGATAAATCTTTTCAAGTAGGTTGTATTACTCCACGGCTTTAATCCCCACAAGAGGGTAGTTATCTAAAATGGCTTTATGTGGCTATATATGGCGCACAAGTTCATCAGAGAAAATGGAAATTCTAAATTCTGGTATGGACTGTCTACAAAATGTTCTTATAATAGACGGACCCGGTAGTTCCCCTGGGTTACATTTTTCTTGGACCAGTTTCTATTATGAAATTAACTTTTGTACGTAATTGTACTTTTTGCGAAAGTAACACACACACATATAAGATTCTGTAGGCGGTCTATATTATATACGACATATGGAACAAAAAAGAAGCGACCTTCGTCCAGATACTCTGCATCACAAGCAGTGTTGCGGCGATAGGCTTACCCCCTGCCACGCAGGCCTAAAGTGGTTGGTAAAAAGAGGCTGTGGGTATGTGTCCAAATACTCGTTTACCCCTTCTAGGGAAGAGAACCGTAAAAATATACTAGTTTTAAAAGATATAAAAAACTCATTAGAATCAAACCTGTTGTATAGACTCATCAACGCATTGAGGGTGTAGCACTAAGCAAATAGCCAACAAATGATACATTTGTTCAGTCTGCTTGTTTATCTGATCATTCTGGTAAGAGCGAGACGAGAACAGTTGCTTTGTTCGCTGCATGTAGAGCAGCGCAGACGACAACGTGCGGATAGCGTCTCCGTAACGACGCATCATCATGTAAGCAAAGCCCACGTAATACGAAGTGGATATTTGACACGCTGGCACGTGAGAATACTGGGATTTTTTGTGTAACTCAATGTTTTCCAGAACCTGTGAAGAATACGAAACAGATAGTATAGAATGATATATATAATGTTTACTGTAAGATAGGTTAAACAGTTGTAATATTATAATTAACTTTTTGTTTTTAAACTCTTCTGATATAAAAGTGAAACAGAAATTTTGAATATTTTGAAATATTTAAACATGAAAAAAATATAATCAACATAAACATTTAACAGTTTTTTAAACTAAATTAGATTTATTAAGATCAAAATCATGCTTTTATAGTTATGTGAGTTTTAAATGACCAAATATATAAATGTGATACAGAAAAATAATTGTCACTGTAACATATATTTTCTTTGTTTTAAAAGCATGGGGTGAGCAATTGAACATAATTGAGTTTATAAAAAAACGGTTTAATAACATCTACACACTTTCTTTCTATGGAAGTTTAATACTAGTATTTATTTAAACTGTATAATTCTTTGAGGAATATACAGAAGAAATAAAGATCGAAGCTGATGTTTTACTTTTTCGTTGTAAAACAAAACTTTCGCGTACTGTACTTGAACGACAAAATGTCACTAGCGGTCGAGCGTTAAGTTTCCACGATTAGATACTTCGACTAACCAATTTATCCCTGTGTTAAACTGTTTTCACATTTATAATATTAATAACAACATTTTTGAACTGTCAAAAGAGGAGGTAAATTGACGATTCAAAAGAGACATCTAAAAGTCTACTTGAAAAAAAAAATACTATGGGTTTGGTTTATGTTGATTCGGGAGCTGTCCGGCAAGTTAAACGTCGCAATAGATACCTAAACGTTGTCGGCCAACATCAAATGCGATGACCGACTGTATGAATGCTTACACTGTGATAGCAGTAAGGATGACAATATTTTTTGATTCGATATTGACGAGCTGCTTACCTTTATGGCCTGGTAGTAGTCTCCAAGCAGAGAGTGCAAGCGCAACAGGCCTACGAGAGAGAAGTATCCCAACATCTTGTAGAGGGAGTGGCGACCAAACTCACCCGCTACAGAGTCTGGGTCACCGCCAGCAGCGTACACCTGCAAAAATTTGTAAGTGGAATAACTTAGATTAGGATTAGGTCGAACGGTAGGCCGCCATGTCGAAAGTCCTGGGTTCTATTCCCGGTAGGATGAAACCAATGTTGTTACAATTTGTAAATAAGGTAGTTGACAAAGTTGAAGAGGTCATCGGATTTTGATGATAGTAATTAATTACCTACGAATTAGTACAAATCGTAGGTAATTAGTATAATTTATAAAGTAAAAGAAAATGACTAGTGGAAAAGTGAACTAGATAGAGAATGTTCGCTGTTTACGGTATTAAAAAATTTACGAAACAAATATCAAAATTATATATTTTTTGTTTTTTTTTTTTAATTTCTATATTTTTATAATATCTACATATATGGCGATTTACAAAACAACACCACTCTGTTATAAAGCTACAAACAGATGGACGGATATGAGGAAACTATAAGGGTTCCGTTTTTTGCCATTTGGCTAAGGAACCATAAAAAAAGAAAAAAGAAAAAATTTAGTAATGATAGACGTTTTTTTTCTCTATTTTTAAAAAAGAATCAGGTTATAGCTTTAAACTCACAGTGGTATCTTAGTCAAAAAAAAATGAATAATTACAAATAGGTTAACCAGTACTTGTTTCGTAAAATAACAGTGTTTTAAAATTAATTTCAAGCGCCAACAATTTAGCGACAGGCGACATTTTCATTTCAAATTACAATTTCATTAAAATGCGCGTCACGAATACCTATATTATGTTGCTTATAGATATACCTCTAACCAGGCGACCACGTACATGAATCAACATGAACCGTTTCGCTGACAAAACAATATGGCCGGAGAGCGCTTGTTATCTGGTTGATGTACCTAATCACTTGCCTAGCTCGTTTTCGCAAGAGGGTTTCCGCGCTTGATATATTACTAGATTTTTCCAGCGGCTCCGCCCGCTCTTAATTTATTATTAATTAACGTTATTATTAATTATACTAATGAAGTTTGCTACTGATGAAGTAAGCAGTAGCTATAGTTCGTTTAAGCTCGGTTATAGTTATTCTTAATTTCTTTCTTAATTAAGAACATCTGAATTTCTCAGGATAAAAAGTAGACTAAGCTATGTCCTATTCAAGTACTTAACCTATATGTGTCCCAAAGTTTCATCCCGATTCGTCCAATAATAACATTATAAAAAGTTAATGCATTTTCTAAAATTTAATATTAAGATAACAAACATAGTACCTATTTCTGTAAGAACTAGGTGACGTATTTAAAGTTAAAATCAAAATTGAAGTAGGTCCCAAACTAATAATAATAATTTACATTTAATTTAGTGTGTTGATTGCTAACAATACTACTATTTGTACTACTTACCTATCGCATTTGAACAAATAGTTTGTGATAAGTACAAAAAAAAAATGTATCAATTACTACTAATTGAATAAGAATACGTGTTTAGCCCAGGGCTCCGACTGCCTAAGATGAATAGGTTGCTTATTGTTTTTACTAGTTTTTTATGCTAAATTTATATTACGATAGGATACGATATTGCGCTCCTAAATAAAACAAATCTACCGATCTACATAGATAGTACATCTTTTTACAAAGCTTTATCAAACCTTTTAACACAGAAAAAATATAGTATCTTCGAGGCAAATAGCTTATACATTTCGGCATCATTCGATAGGGCAAAAATGTTAAGTCCGGGTTCATATAATTTCTATTATTTTTTTTTTCAAAGGAAAATATAGCAAGGAGTACGCACGCTATGCGCTAACAGACGACACGTGTTCCTCCACTAGCTTATAATAGCTTAGAAAAAATGTTATATGTACTTACTATCGCGGAGTGACAGAGGCCTGACTAAACTACACAAAAGCTAAACCGGCCTGATATATCTTTTTTAGTTTACCACCTATTACCACGCAATAGTATAACACTAAGTTAATATCTATCGATATCCTTAGAATAAGTACCTATAAAAGATGGCAGGTGTCCAAGGTCTATTTATTTCCATTAATTAATAAATATTATGTAATGCATAATCTAGTATTCCATATTTGAAGAAAGTAAAAATGTAGCAGTGAGTACTTCAATAAACTTTTCCGTCGCAGTAGTCAAACATTAAAACTACATTTGCAATATTAAACTGCTGAGAATTTACGCGAGACTAGCGATAGACACGGGTTTTGTTGCACTGTACGTATGCGCCACTTGCAAAGCTCTGTGATTATCTCACCGCTACCTCAAAGTCAAAAAAAATCATATCTACTGCTGATTGTCAGGGAACAGAGGTTATACTTACTTCAAGTTGTCTTTTGATGTTAGACTTATCAACAAGTGAATGTAGAACATTGAGAATGCACAGCACATTCCATGCTTTGTTCTCACTGTTCAAGGTGTCAATCTCAGCTTGGCTCAATTTTGTTGGCCGCGACCTGATAAATGAGAAATTTGTGTTAATAGTTACATTACAACTGCTTTGGTCCCAAACTAGAAAATCCTATATTGTGGTGACTAGTAACAAAGATGGGTCTCTAAAAGGATAAAATTAATGTCCAACCTAGGATTTGAATCTTTTATCCTAACGTCGGTATTTAAGACGAAAGTTTCTATTGTTATATGTATAAAAAACTTATTTGGTAGCCAGTACCGCACAAGCAACTTCTTTTGAGAATATTTTTTTTATATTGAAAAATTTATACATTAGGATTATTTCGTTTTTAAAAAAATTAGTTTATTAGCGATAAAAAACAAACCGCTGGCCCGATTTTGCTTAAACTCATTTCAGATCTAAGTCATGACGTGGCGTATCGATTTATATGGTCACGAGAGCAATTTGGTCCATTGGTTATTGATATCAAAACGTAAAGATGACGCAAATTTAGCGATTTCGATTATTGGACCTGGTAATAATAACTTCCTCAAAAGAAGTTAATAATAAAAGGCTGGTTGATTATCCAACAGTTTTATTTAAATAAGCCAATCTGAGTTAGGATACAAGCTTACGTAGTAGTAATAAGTAGCAGCTAATGTACATATAATTATTTTGTTTTTTCCCTATTCTTTCTAACTGTAAGAGAAAGGGAGAAAAGAAATGCCCTTACTGAGTTTCTTGCCGGTTCTTCTGAGTACAAGGTCTCCCGCCCTATAGACTAAGGAACCGATAGTGTAGTGACATTCATAAGTGCTCAATTATTGTAGCCTACACTGAATAAATGATATTGATTGATTGATAACTCATATAAAAATCCGAAGTATGTCGTTTATTTCTTTGTTATTACTTCACGTCTAATCGAAATATCTTTTCTTTCCTTACCAGTTTCATACCCTCAGCGAGGGTGATTTGGGGTCCGCATCTAGCGCGCGGGCCTAGTGCATTTTGTGGAATTTACATACGTCTTTTTTTGACATATGTGGGTTTCCTCACCATGTTTTCTTTTAACGAAAAGCCAGTGGTGTTAACAAACAATGAACTTAGTTTTTACTTTTACTTTTTCTCTAAGGACTACAGTATGGCAACGCGCGAGTTATACTTCTGGTGTTACAAGCGTCCATCGGCCACGGTGACCGTTTACCATCAGGCGGACCGTGTGCTTGTTTGCCACCTTAGTGGTATATAAAAAAAAAAAAAAACTTGTTCCTAGCAAATGTGATAAGAATATTATATTAATGTAACCACAACCATATATTTTGAATCACCTGTATTGTGCAAATGACTGGAACTGATAGACAAATTCATCAATAAGTTCCCACAGCCACTGGTCTGGAAGCTCTAGGGGCACTGGTGTTGGAGCAGAAAGAATATAATTGAATAAATCACAATAGTTGTAGAACGAATGGAAACGTTGGTCAGGTTTTGGTCCTCCTGGTACACGAGCATAAATGTCTCTAAAGTACAGCTCCTTGTACAGAATCATAAATATCTGGAATAGAAACATTACACTTGATGTCACCTCAAATACGTAAAAGTTGTGCTATGACTAGTCTTAGGCTTTTAGGATTTTTACCCAAAGAGTGCCAATGCAGCCCTATTACCAAGCCTACGCTTTCTATCAGTCTAACCTTTAATGAGCTCTATTTTTTGGATCAAAGTAGGTAAGGTAAGCCTTAAGTTTTAACAGAATAAGTGTTAATATGGTGGATTTCTTAACAAAAAAAAAACAAAATCACAAGTCTGAGGAGAGACATTGCCTCCCTGTGTATGTTCTACTGCTTCTATTAGGAATATATCTAGGAATTGTTCGAAATAGGCTGCAGTGACCGTTTACCATCAGCGGACTGTAAGCTTGTTTGCTAACTTGGTGGTATATAAAAAAAAATTACGCCCACGGCTACTTTTTACTATCGCACCGCTCGCCACCATCGGCAGGGAATTCATTCTCACACCTTAGTACCTAAATGGACACATACAGTCTGGTTTCAGATGAACTTCCAAATGAGCTCCCATTCCACAACCTAAGCGTTCGCGGGAGGAAGCCAAGGTTATCTCAAAAGACTTCAGTATGTGGTACTTCGAGAAAGAAGTTATTAGATTTTGAAGGGCCGGTCCATAGCCTGCAGAAACGCTTACCATCAGGCGGACCGCAGGCTTGTTTACCACCTTATTGGTATAAAAAAAATGGCATACACACAAGCTTCAAACTATTACAATGAAAGCTCTATAGTCAAACAACAAATATCAAAATCGGGTAAAGTGTGAGTCATGCTAGTGCATTTTGTGGTAGTACTGAACTCTCGATGCAAAAGTTTAACTTGCAACTTGGTTTTTTTTTTTAATACAATGAAAATTTAAACTAGGTAACTGATTAATGAAATACTTACATGATCATTATCTACTAATGGAGCAACTTCACTCTCATCTGGCCATGAAGTATTTTCAAAAAATTGCTCTGTAAGTTTGGGGAAAGTATTTTCATATAAATTCAGAATGTCATATGTGGAACCCTCAATTATACTGTTTCGGAAATATATCAAGAATTTCTTCACCTGAAAACAAAACACTTATGCCAACATTAATCCAGTAAAAGGACGATTTTTTTCTCATTTTAGCATTATTTAAAAATTATGAATAAATATTACAAGAATGATAAATTACTATTTCTAGTTTATCTGTGATCTACAATAGTAATATGTACCTACTTCAAATTTTATGGGCTCATATTGTAAAATACCAAATAATTATAATAACATCATTTTTTAAGTAGATTTCAAATAGTAAATAAAATGATTGTTTATAGGTAGTAAACAAAATACCATTGTCAAGAATGCAAAATATACAATGTTGATTACACACGCCCTTTACCATCTCCAAGAGCATTAGGAGCTTTGGTGTCAAACACCTGTAGCAACATCAGTTTCAAGATCATTTGGAAGGCAGAGTGAAGCTGGCGTCCAAAAAACTTGGTATGATCAACAGAGTGAAGCAGTGCTTCACCTTGGGGCAAAGGTTGTGGCTTTATAAGTGACAAGTCTGGCTGGCAAGCTGGGCTGTGTTTTGAGGAATTGTTAAAAATTATGCCTATAGCTACTTTTTATAATTGCTACGCTCGCCATCAGCAGGGTGAATTTCTCACACTTTAGAACCTAAGTAGTCATGCACAGTGTGTTTTCAGAGGAAATTCCTGCTATGACCAAGCCAAGTTTTTCTCTGGGGATCTTCAAGAAAGGAGTGATTCGATTTTTAATGGATCAGCAACCCTGGATTTAATTTTCTGTGATGAAATATACTAACCACCTGGGCTGTGAAGGGGCTAATGGGGCTGAACAATTATTTCTTTGTTGTATGGTGAATTAACAGGAAAATAGTAATTAAGTATCAAGCAAAATAAATGTGGCTGTAACTGAAAGTTGAAAGGAAAGATACTTACCATTTCCGGCATTTTATAGTGTGATCTATCGTATTCCAGATCATACTGAGGGTCTCCTGTATGAGGTTCATAGTCACCATATGATTCATATCCTCCCTGTAATAGTAAATTACATTATTTTACAAAGATTATGATAAAAAATATAAAAAAAGTGTTGCATTGGGTTTATGGGCACAGAACATGAGACAGCTCATATGTTGAATTTTAAACTTTGTGTTCTGAATTAAGAAACAATAAAAATATTTTTTTTTTCTTCATATTTTATTATTTTACAGTTTAAAATATAAGTAGGTATTCAGATTTAGAGTATTTTACATCTTAATTTTATGCATTTTTTTAATAATAAAAAAAAAAATTTAATAATGGCATTCACATATGGAGGTGCTACTTTATATATATATAAATACACATGGACTGACTGTCTTTGCCAAGCTGAAATGACTGAAGCCAGAAACATGAAATTTTGGACACAAGTTCCACTAAGAAATTACAGCAAAATTTAATCCTCAAAGAGGGTGAAATTAGGGTAAATTGTATGAAACCCAGTATTTTTTAAGGTAAATCTATAATTATTATCTTGTCTTTAGTTCAAAAAATAATAATGATGTGATACATGTGATTCACCATTTTTTTTTGATTCCCAATCTTTTTTATCCTGGGACTCCTTTAGAGGTTGTAATTTTTTAAAGAAGATATTTGTGTGTAAGTTTAGCAGACATTAAGATTACTTTTTTTTTGATTTATTATTTATTTTATTAAAGAAAACTTCTAAGAGTATAAACCTAATTATTATTATTTATTAGAAAATACAACAGTACAATGATTGTATTTCAATCTAGGAGAAAATATTGCTTTTCTAGACACAACTTTTCAAATTGTGGCTGAAGTTCTGAAATAGCTACTTTTATTTCTCTTTCTAAATTGAATGGTGACCTGTATTTTGACTTAATTACTACAACCACCGAAAAGTTTTACACAATTATGATATAGCAAATGGTAAAAGAAACTTCAAAGCTTTAGTACACAGAGTAGAGATATTTTGGAGATACCTACATTGTTCCAAAATTAACACATTGACTGCCATGGCAATTTTCAGAATTCCGGTCTAAAAAGCCAATTTCATTTAATCATTTCATATTAATAAAAAAAAGGTCTTACGAATTATCTCGTAGTTGGCTAATTTCTTATAATTATATTTTGTTTATTTATTAATTTCTGTTCATGTAGCCAGCATTGATTTTTTGTTCTCTTCCCAGAAGCCATCTATCCATATTAGCACTGATATGCTACGCGTTTAATCGTAGCTGCGCGAAAATGGCAAGTAAACACAGCACAAGATAACTCGTAGTCGGCGTCCTAGCAAAGAATGCAATCTACGAGTGTGTAGTTGGCAGTCAATGTGTTAAAAAAGTTTATCTTAGTTGAATCATAATTTTAGGCTTGTGACACAATAGGGGTTAGGGAGAGACGGTTTATGAAAAGGGAATCATCACTTCTTGATTTAAGGGGTACCAGCTTAAAAAATACTGGTTTTCGATTATTTAACAGGAGACAATGGTTATTTTAATATTTTAAACCTATATTTATACTATATTATTTCAAGAAACAGCTTTAAAAAGATCTTTGTTTTGGGATTTAAACAAATAATTATTTTACATTCTATTTGTAGCTCCCGCCTTCCACAGTTTCAATATTCAGTTGGTTTTAGCAATTTCAGCTATCGCTATTATCACATAGAAAACATTCTTTGCACTCAAGCATTTAAAGCTGTAATTGGTATAAAACCAGTTGTTATATGTAAATCAAATTTACCTAGTCTTTGCAAGCTGTAAATTTTTTTTCCACATGTGTGGGCTTGCGTTTTCACCGGCTGGCTTTTCTTCTACATATTTATTAATTAACGGTGTAATAACACAAAAATATTTGATAGAATGTTAGTGTTTGACCGCACTACCTTCGAGCGTAAATATGGGAGCTTTGTTTATCCCATATTTCATTTTGCTAATAACGTGTTTCTATTTTGTTATGGCCTCAAAAACGTGGTAACTCGTAAAATACAGGGTATCTGGCAAGCCAACTTAGACCCATTCATGACTGTTATACAGATATCTAAACTCTTTACTTGACTGGATAACTACACGACACTGTGTACATGTAGTGACTTAATTCTCAAAATTGGGGATCACGTTTAAGTTTTGTGATTGTATAATGGGACGTACTGTCTTAGATACCTAAGGCTGTAATGCTTCATAAGTGACACGACGATACAGGTTATAATTTACAAGTACTGAAAAATGTGACGAGTGAAAAAAAATCTGATAATTCACCTCATTATAGTCATCACTAGAATACATTTTTATTAGTTAGTACTTAATAATATAAAATTTTCTCGAGATAAAAATTCAATACGTTTTACTACACTTGTCAATCACAACCACAGAACCACAGATAATAGTATATGTCACAGAACACATATACCCATAAAGGGATCACAACCACAGACAATCCTTATTTAGTCTGTGACCACAGATAAAAGCAGGCCAGGCATTGAGCAGGCCTACTTCACTTGGTCGTTTTTTGTGTTTTGGTGTAGCGCTAGTTTATATTGCTCATTTTTAATAAGCGTTACTCAAATGTGTTTTTTTTTAAATGAAAAAAAATGTTAGTTATTTTTACTTCAAAACCAAACAGATTTTGCTGAACAATGACCTTCTGTAGATAGACCGCGCGCCTGAGCGCTAAAAATGGAACTAATAAATTGTGCTTTACTCCGATCCTAAGCACACTTTTATCGCAGTCACTTGTTGACAACTCACCGTGAGAATGCTGAAGTGTGCAATTAAAAATTAAAGAAAAATTGTGTGACCTATTATCGGTGAATGGACCTCATTCACAACAAATTACAGTTGAATTGTGGCTTAAAAACGTTGAAATCCATTAAATTTGTTTTATTCTGTTTTAAAATTCGCCATTTTCTCCTTAATCTTAATCTTGTTATTTAATGGCTTTTGTACATTCAGTACCTTAAGACAGCATCGCGTCAGTTTCGATGTAACTAGTCTAAAAGGTCGCTATACGTCAGAAAAGGATAGTTGATACTGATGACATGAACATAGACAAAATAGAAAAACATAAAGTTGCTTTTTGATTTTAGTTTTTCATGCAGAACTTTTTTAGAGTACATTAAGTTCAGTTTGGGATAAATAGGAAAGTATTTTGACCCCCTGTCATCCATTAGATTAAAAGGTGTCTAAATACCAAAATTTCAGTATTATCCGTAACAAACTGTCAAGAATACGTTTACGACCATTTCTGTAATTTTTGTTACTTCTGCCACCGATAAAAGAAACTTTTGGAAGTAGGGTTTTGGTGTCAACTTTCAAACACATATTATTGATATTTCATTGAATTGTAGGTATCTGTGTGTAATTTAATGTTGTGTGTCATAGTTTCCACTTTTTTTTACTTTAGTTCACGGTTATTAGAGCAATATCATCTATTTTTTATTTTCGTCACTCAATACTCAAATAAAATAAAAAAAACATATTAAAGTCATACGAAAACCGCTTGTTTTGCAAATTTTGCTAAAAATGTTTCAAAGCTAGCCAAACGAGAAAAACCATCAGCAAAAGAGGCGTTATGAAAAGTGTCAAATTGTTTTATGCCGAATCAAACGCCCAATTACTTGAATTTAAATCACTTTATGAAAAAATTTTACATTTCCAAGTTATTTTATTCTATATTAATTATCTTTTCTCATAAAACAAAAAAAACCCGAGCACTTATTTTTTTGTATAAAGTGCAATTAACGAAACTTCAAAGATTAATGACACATTAATTTTATAATTAAATTTATTATGGGAAAATAATCTACGGCGTTCACCCTGAAGAGGGTTTTTGTGGTTGATGTGAATTTTTGCAATATTTATATTTACTGACTTGTTTAGATCGTCCACATTTACTGGAACCATATAATTAATATTTGTTGATACAACCGTAAACATCAAAAATTTCATATATAAACTTTGAATCACACATTGGTTGCTCTAATCCAACCAGTATTTTTTTATACAAACTTCACATCAAAAATATCGGTATAATTTTAGACTCCTTAATCTATCCCTTTGGTAAAAAAATTAAAATAGTATTTATATATCCGAGGTCCAACCATTCTAATGCAGAAGCTTTCGTGTAACAATAGTGTAAGTGTTTAAAATTTTGTCTCAATTTTTTGTTATAAATTATAAAGGTGATAACTAAAAACAGTTACTAGTTCACTTTCGCATTAATAGTACTTTTCGCGTGTATGTATCTGCGATTCAACAAATCAAATGTAGCGATGTTCATGCGCAACTTACTGCGTCTATCTGTACCGCACCCTGCCCGCCCCACCGCACTCGCCCGTGCATTTTGGTCTCCATCATTACTTTAGTACGAGATATCTACGCAAATTATTCCGATCAATTTTATCTAGTACCGACCTATCTCAGCTCAAACAAGATGCCTATTGGTTGAAAAGGTAACCAACTATAACTTCAGAGCGGCAGCAGAACTCTACCGGGAGAGATATGGCGTGCGACCTGCCTCGTGGCGAATTCTGAGAGTGCCTGGCCGAAAATCCCTCAAAAAATACCGATCTTGTGAGCGGACGACCTTAATCCGCGTTGGCATGTTTAATCAACATAAAACGAAACGTACATTGCTTTGTCACGCAACAGTGTAGCTAATGTTAGAGTTTGTGCCACTCAACCTGTTTCGGAATTTGTATTTCCAGCATCCCGTGGACAGCTCACTGTGCCAGGAGTGCCCGAGAGTATCTTATTCTTAACGTGGAGTACGATGAACGCTGCATTGGTCGAGCAGGTCCCATAGATTTGCCTCCACAAAGTCCCTATTTAACGCCTCTGGATTTTCATGTGTGAGGTCGTTACAAAGACTTAGTGTACGGTTAACGGCAACGGTGGACACACAATACGATCAGGTTTCGGGTGATGCGAAGTGATCGTAAGACCTAAAGGAGTGTTTCCAATCACGTGTATTACTTCATAAAAGTAACTCGTTTTATCATATTAAAATCATAATAAATAATGTGACGTGTTTATGGATGGATACCTATCGATAAGTATTTCCCAGAGACTAAAACAAGGACCTACCTATCTACCTACCTACACGCCAACCAAATACCTAAATTATTGAAAAAAACATTTTAACAACAAAATATGTGTGTGAAGACTGTGCAGTTACAGCTACTTAAAATAGTATGAGAAGTGAAGTTAAACCTACATCTTATTTAGTGATCGTAGTTACTGATCAAAGGCGGTCATTAAGTAGGTATTACTACGAAGTTAAAAATTTAGGCTTTTAAAAATTTCTTCTTAATTTTAAGTGTAATGAGTAATGACATTTCTCAGACAGTCACCTACATAAAAATCTTCAAATTTTGATTTTCAAAAGATTTCGAGCTTGTCAAATGGTGAATTCGCGCGATTTCGGATGTACTACGGTAGTTTATACTCGGCGCTGATACAGGCCGTTGACCGCGTGAATCGAGATACTAGAATGGCAAGATTTGTCACGTGCAAATACGCGTATGGAATCGCGACGAATTTGCTGGCCAGGCTCAGGTGGTATTACATTGCTGAGAGTCCAAAAAACCGTGGAGGTACCTAACTGTATGATATGATAACCATGTTATAATGTATATTAAAAAGCCGCAAATAACCGTATTTGGTCTTCAGATTAGGAAGTTTATTGAGAAACGTCCCGAGCAGTCCAGACTCGGGAATTCGAAAGAATAGTGTATGCAGGTCAGCTAGGTCTTACCATTAGAGATCCGTAAAATAGGTATAAATATATTTTACTCCCGAATTCACGAGTACCTACCTAATAGACCGTTCACAATAAGCTGTTACATTACTAGCGTTCTGTTGAATAGGTAAGTACACGCACTAGTGTCTTGTGTTCTTATTTATTCCACCATTAAACCATTAGGTATTTAAAATTGAAAAACTAAATAAATGTGACGGAAACTACACAATAAATTAATATTATTATCTTATCTGTGTATTCAAAAGTTTAGGTTTTGTGTTTTTATGTAATTTAGGTAGGTAAATTAGATATAGTGAAGGAGCACATGTACGTGGTAATTATAATTGACAACCGACTTAACTGGAGCCACCAAATTGATCGCGTTTGTAAGAAAAATAAATTAGGAGCTATACTTAGTAAACTGTATACGCTTAAGTATAAAATGTCGTATAAAACCTTGCGCTTATTATATCTAGCATTAGCAGACTCTGTAATCAGTAACAGTTTATGTAGTTACGACCGCACATACAAAAAATATATTGAAAAAATTAAAGTACAAAAGCAAACTTGTTTTTATAAATTGAGTTTTTGGTTATTTTTCAATGTAAAAATTCAGACAATATTCACTAAATAACAAAAAAAGTTTTTTTTGTTGACTTGTGTTATTTTTAATCATCTAGCGAACTCTCACTCGTACAAACCTCGTGGTTTAAAAGAGCGATTTACTTATAAGCTTATTGTTCTTTTGTAAATATTCATCAATAAAAGTAAAAAAAAAGAAACGGGTTGCACTCCACTTACTTCCCATCACTGTGTATACATATTTATTAATTATAAATAATACTGTTTGTTTGTTACTTTTTTTACGTAGTAGTATATTTGACATCTCAATCTGTCATAGAATTAAAATCCCATATCCAACCTCCCTGTACTACTTATAATCGCCATATACTAAAAATAAAAACTAACCTAATGTAAATGAAGCTCACGTTTCCTGACGCGAGTTCCGCTTGCGAATTTTCGATCAGGTCACATGTCCTGACGCGAGTTCTGTCTTACGAATTTTCGATCAGGTCACGTATCCTGACGCGAATTTAATAGTTTTTGGCCATCACAAAAAAGTGCACGATGCCACTAAAGAAGTTTTCACTTCAAAAAACCTAGGTAGAAACTTTTAATCTTAACAGATAGTTATTGACGTAAGGATTAGACTGCCACATATTAGGTACATATTACCGCAAAATAATGATATACAGTAGGTACATTGTAAGACTGGTCAGTAGCGGCCAACGACCTTTGTTAAAACGCTTTTATTAGGTTTACAAATCTTGAAAGTTGAATTCAACAAACTCAATTTTATGTATGTAATTATAAGTACTTATACCGATACCGGTTCTATTGAGCTGATGTAATGATGAATACAGGAGTTGGATAGGGAAACTCTTTAATAGTTACTAGTAAACTCTTCAAAGGACTTATTAGGTTTGTTATAACGATTTCAATACGTTACACTTAGCGACGAGGGTCTGATGATGCATCCTGGTAGTGGATATTTTTTAATGGTTACTAGTAAACGTCTCAAGTTGGGACTCATTTAGTTTGGGTTAACAAGCGTTAGTGACGAAATCGTGTTATTTAGTATTTTTGTAATACACTTCACACACTGAGAGTGAGTAGAGTTTAAAACAAACTGCCTATATTTTTTTTTTATTTTTTGTCACTTTTACCACCAAAAATTAGCACCTTAGACTTACTTTAATACATTGATTAAAGAAGTGTGTGTGCGTGTATGTGATTAAGGTAGTGTGTCATAGGTCAATTTGATAAAATAACAAAACAAATCATTGTCTTACTATGTGCAGCAAACGTTAATCTCATTAGTTCAGTTAACCACGCAATCTAGTTTTTTTTGTGAACGTGAACTTACTTGAGTTTACATAGTGTTCACACGATAATAGAACTTGAGATATCCATGCAATTTTGCAGCTGAGTGTACATTAGAATCGAGGACCTCCACAAGAACTTGAAAATGAACTTCGTAGAATATAAGTTTTTAAAAAATATGCCAAAGCTCACCAACACAGACTTCACCATCATGTTAACTTTGACGCAATCACAAATACAGTTAGGAGATTGAATAGGACATAGCCTTTTGAGTTAGTGTAGTGTAGTGACAGAAACAAATTGTGTTAGTAATAAAATAAAACACAAAAATAAATTGCCTTCCCCTTAACAAAGACTAAGAAAGGTCAGTGGACAATAGTAATATTTTAGGTCAAAATAAAGTTACTTATTAGTCAACAGGCTAAATTATAATAACAATAAAGTACTATTTATTTTATACATAAAGAAAATTGTAATTACCAGCGATCCTTATATTCTTTAGCGTTATGTTGGTTTTTTTTTTTTCTTTTTTCTGAGCTGACTATGCAGTTGGCTGTTGCAGCCATTACTGCTTCACCGGACTTTTGGGGCGAGACTCTGAAGGAGCCTCAGCCCATATAGCGCCCAACGCTCAAGGGCTTCCCGCGGGGGAAGCCTCGGCTTGGGTTGTCGCTCTCGGGGGCGTCCCTTCGACCGGCGTGAGTCTCGAACCCGAAGGTGAGTCACCGCCAGGAGGGGAGTTCCCCGTTACGCGGGTACGATTGCGATTGAGTGGGGGCAAGAAGCGCCCCGGCACTCTTTGATACCTAGTGTATCCTTGTGGGCGCCGACGAACCCGGGGACGTCGGCGTCGTGTTTGGAGGGAGGCCCTATTCGGGGAGGTCGTAGAGACTAATCTCGCTATCCGGACAGCGAGATCGTCATCTGGGGACGTTAGTACGTGCCGAGGCCGCCTAACAATAGTTTTACGACCGTGACCGGGTCGATCGGGGGGACGATACGTTGTGGATTGCACAATTAATCGATTCGATTTGTTGGTAAGATAAATGGTTCAAATTCGTTTTTTTTTATTTGCGATATCTGTAATGCAGGGGGCCGTTCAAAAACCAACTGAGTCGAGTAGAGTTATGACTCGATGTCGTTCAAAAACGTGTAGAGTTATATACCCTGGTGTTGACTCAAGTGAACTGAACTCTACGCGGGTTCGTCGGAGTTGGCAGCCATATTTGATAAGATATATCAAAATATTTCCGTATTTAGCAATTAAATGAATTATTGTCTTGTAAATAGGTTTTATTTCTTAAGATATTTTATTCTAGTATTGTGTTTACTTATTCAATTAACCTTAGAAAATAAAAAGGATTTTAAACAGTGTTTCTACTTCACTATTAGATTCTAGTTTTGACTTAGATATTATAGTCTAAATCTAAATGCCTCAAATTAGTCTTTTAATGTTCATGGTTCAGGACGTAATGTTTTGCTGTTAGCTGTGTGTAGAAAAAATATATATTTAGAATATATATTTTCATAAATTATTATAGCAATCTTTGAATGGCCACAAACGCAACTATAAATATATTTCAGTTTTGTATGAGTATATTTTGGCATATTTAAATATTTAAATTATAGCTATGTCTGTGACGGGCTTTATTCACCAAGTACCTACCTTGTTCGCAGCAACAACAACAACCTGTGTATAACTCAAAAATATAATATAGCCTCAAGTGTTACATATTCCAAACATAACAACATTAACATTTGGCCCTGAAAGCAGAAAGCAGAGCAGAAATTTCTCGAAGTGGGAACACTGATTCGATTTGACACATGGAACTCTGTTAGCCGTTCAAAAACTACAGGGTAGAGTTGGGAGCTCGATGACGTCATATTTTACTCAAGTTACTCGTTTTTGAACGCAACCCTGAATAGCTTTTTACGATAACAATACAGAGTTTAAAATTTTGGATTGCAATCCAACAGCGTTTTCATTCCGCTGGACTTTTGTAGGATTACCATTATTTCAGTGTGGATTCAGCAGTATAAAGTATCTTTAGGAAATTTAAATCTTTTTTTAATAATTATCTTGGGAAACTTAATTTATTTAGAAAAGTCACAACAATTAAAGTTTTAGGTTTTAAACTTAATTTTGATTCAGTTTAACATTTGGGATTGAGATAATTATGTTTAAGTAGTTAATATGATTAAATAGAATACAAAAAAATTGTAAATGCAACTGTTGGCAAGCATGCCACGTAACTTGCAGAACCGATAAAAACCAATCAGGGTGAATCCGTTAAGATTTATGGCAACTTTTGCAGTTTCTGACAAACCTCCATCTTTTTTTTATTTATTCTTTATATATTTTTTTATGGCTTTTCCGCTTGCTTTTGATACCTATGCTAATTTTCAGCCTTACACCTTGTCAGAATTTCTTACATATATGATGGTCTCACGCCCTTGTCTTTCAGCACGCCTTTTGAATGTCAGTCTATCGCTTTGTCAGCAGCGATCAAAACATTTTCAACATTAAATTAACATGTGGTATTTTTTTGAATAATCGTTAGTCAGAAATTAGTAAACATTTCGCTAAATACAATCAATCAAATTGATTTTGGTATTTAGTAACGTGTATGTGTCGATTACATAGTTATACGTATAATCAAATACACAAAGACATAAAAATCTGTCATGTAAAATAAAAGGTTCAAAAAAATATTGGCTCTGGACCATAGTGAAAGCTACTCTACTAGTTCTATTTTCTCCAAAATACAATTTGCGCATGCGCGTCACGAATACGTATACATTACTGTTTGAATAGCGAGCGTATTGGCGGACCTAAGATCAAAAACAGCACTGGAAGATATGGTGAAATAAAACTGGTATCACTGTTCGCGCATGTAATTTAATGACGTGCAAAGTCTATCTATTTAGAAGGTCATTGTTTCTGATACTTATTTTCGGTGAAGGGCCAGCAGTAGGAGATAGTGTTGTGGGAATGTGATAATTTTATACAGAAAACGTAAAGTAGCATTCACAAAATCTGTGTCTGACTGGCTTAAGAGTTGTACTAGAAGTCAAAGCTTTCAGGTTGAGGATGAAACGTGTTAATGAGTGTAAAAACATATTAGAATATTATTAAAAACGGTCAAAAAGTGCCTCCGTAATTTCATAACTTTGGCATAAATAAGAATGAACACCTAATGGAATTTAGTTAATTATAGACATTAAAGAACATACAACACACTGAACGTTTTTGTTTTACAAAACAACAATGTTTCAGTTTTTTTGTAAAAAAAATAGCAAACGATTCAAATATTTCGCCTGAAATTTCCATACAAATTACTATAGAGGGCGCGATCTGTCAGTAGCAGCGCACTAACGAACGCCGAATTTCATTCCCCCCACGTTTTCAAGCTGAGAGCACGTCGCTTTGTGTCAAAAATTACGCGACCAATGGCTCAGCGTATCTACATTTAACGTAGATGTGAATGCACAGTGGTTTATAGAAATAAAATTAAAACGAGGTAACTACTAAACTTGTATGTATACCTTTGTTATCTTTTACAAATCTTATAGGTAAATGATAACTGTTTTGTAACATTAGATAAAAAAGAATACAGCCAAACGTAAATACAAGGGCCTCGGCAAGAAATGTGTGCATTGGTCAAACAAGGTCAGTACCTAATATTATGGCAAATTGTAGTACATGCATGTGTCGTAGAGTGTTTTCGCTTTTTTTCGTGATAAACCCTCTGCTCTTACATGATAATTATATTGATGAAGCCAGAAGGTAGTCAAAGGAACTCTGTAATGAAACAACGCAACCCCATTGAGTTTGGGTTAGCACTCATTCACCGTACTCCGACACATCACATCTACACACACTGCGTCCTGTCCCGTTGGACCTAGAGGAGATACCGGCCGATGCCCCGTACTTCCGTTATGGTCCAGGTCTGCCACACCGCAGGGGTGAATGCTATAACCAGGCCCAGGAAGCCTTCCGTAACCTTCGCTTTACCGCCAGAGCCCTTCTAGTAGTTGGAGCCACAATGATTACTATTACCGACCACTTATTATCTAAGTTAAAATTGCATTGACACCCTACAAATATATCACTAGTAGGTATAGGCAACAAACTAAACTTGTGTCTGCCACTAATTACCTACTTATTGCCATAGTAATAAAATCTATTCATTCCGACCTGCCTTTAATAAGTACCAAGGCACCAGTTTTAAATGAATTGACCGCTCAGCTACCGAACTTACACTTTAAACAAACAATCTATTTTAAATAAGTTACCACAAAACAAAAGATTGGATGATAACATGTTTCATCACCCGGGTGATGTCGACCTCGTCGTTTGTACCGATATACTAAAATATATATTTTTTTATGAAAATCTTAAACTGCCCGATATACACTTAACGTGTTATAACTTATAACACAATCTTTGGCTACACATTAATGGGCGCGTTACCGAGTGAGTATTTGCGTAAATACCTACCTAAACCTATTCTTAAGATACCGAATAAAACCGATTGTTTACCTTACTATGTACCACCTACTGATTTCAGTACCGTACTGTTACAGGGGAGACCCGAAATAGGTTTTTAAAAAAGAATTTTTACACTTTGAAATTAATCACTTTAATGAAAGAAATAGAAAATAGAACACAAAATTGATTTTTGGAAATAGAAGGGGCGAGTGGCAAGTGTGTAGCTTTCTGACCGGACTAGATACGACTGACTGGTCCCGATGGCTCTTCAGCCCACCAGTATTAGAGGACTGCTGACATTGCGTTTGTCTAAGCAACAAGTATTGCTAGTTACTAGCGTGTATGTATATATAACACCCCCCTTCTTAAGATGAAAACTCACGGGGTGAGTGTGTAAAATGTAATAAAAAGGAAATAGTAAAATTATAACCTTAACCTATTTAAAATTAAATAATTGTATTCTTATTCTATTCAATGTCATGTGCTAGTTTTAATTCGTCGAAATGGTGCTTCACATGTCGACGGTTTATTAAAAGGGACAACTTATTGTTGCCGTGGACCTTTACAATTTTATAGGGGCCCTTCCATAAAGGTGATAGAATTTTGCGGAGCCGTAGGTGATTCTTCAGGTAAACGTATTCTCCGGTTTTGTATTCAGTAGGGCGAGTTTGTCTGTCATAGTACGTCTTGGATCTTTCTTTGGAAGCTACGATATTTTGAAGTGCCTTTTCGCTAGATACTTTGAGGCGGTGATGAAGCATTTTGATGTAATCTGGGTACGTCAGGTCAGTGCGTGAGTCGAAGACAGAGTCTGGGATAAAAGGTTTGTGACCGAAGACAAGCTCATACGGAGTAAACTGAGTTGTAGTATGGACATTGCTGTTGTAAGCGAGCATAGCGGTATATACAAATTTGTGCCAATTGTTCTGATTCTCATTGACATATGATTTAAGGTACTCTTTCAGAGTCGAGTGACTTCTCTCCAGAGCACCTTGAGTCTGGGGATGGTATGGTGAGGACCAGAGCTGCTTTATTTTAAGGAATTCACAGGTTTTCTTAAAGAGCTCAGCGGTAAAGTTTGTTCCTTGGTCGGTAAGTATCATTTTCGGTATACCAAACAGGGATATGAAATGGACAAGGCACTCACATGATTCTTCGGCGGTAGCATTTGAGATTGGGTATGCAATAGAAAATTTGGTCAAATCATCTTGTAGAGTGAGAATAAATTTCAAATTTTGGAGTCCTGCTTCAGGCAGAGGACCCACTAGGTCAAGACTAATTCTTTCAAATGGACGAGTGGAAGTACTCGTTATCTGCATTGATGATTTGTTCGTTCTGCGTAGGGCTTTATTTGACTGACATAGTTTGCAGTTTTTAACGTAGTTTTCTATATCAGTTAGCATGTTTTTCCAGAAGTAACGTTCTTTAATTCTTTTCAACATTCTGTTTGACCCAGGGTTTCCTGCTATTGGATTATCGTGATTTTCCCTGAGGAGCTTAGAGATTTCAGAGGGAGTTGGGTAAAGTATACTATTATGATGTATGTTAACCGTAATATTTGTAGAATTAAATAAATACATGAGTATGCCGTAAATTTTTACAAAAGAATTCTGTTCAAATGGATTTTTGAAATCGGATACTGCGATTTCATTAATGTCACCTGTAAGTAAAATGTCATCTCTGACTGATTTCAGGGTTTTGAAGATGTCAGGATAGCTGGGGCTGTCGAAGTAGTATACTTTGGTAAACAGTAAGTAGTATAACTTTCCTTTTAATTCGAATTTCTTAAAAGAGTGGAGTTCTCGTTCACCCTCAAGAATTTGGATAGAGTTAGCGGGAGAGGATATGAGGTTTTGAAGGTAAGGATTTGAGTCGTCAAGGTCAATCGATACGGGAATTAAGATGGTTTTCGAGGTACTCTTTAGAAGGTTCTCGTTATGTTCTCTCATATAGGTGTTAAAGGTCTCGTTTTTGTCTGCAAAGGATTTCAGGAAATTGGAGTAATCGTCATTTGGATTGATGGGATTAGGAGGGATTTCTGGTGACGGCCCTGTTGTTCCGTTACAGTGATTGTCCGGTGGAGTAGGAGGATTTAAGGGGCTAAATCAACAATTCGTCCTCCTGGGGATAAGTCGAGAGCGCCGAGATCTGTTAAATCGTCTAGAATATCTTGGGGTATTTCGGAGCTGTGGCTAGGGTCTGGATTTGTGAAATTACCTGACGTGGAAGGTTGAGGATCTAATGTGTCTTGGGTGATAGGATTAACAGGGAAACGAGACAAAGTGTCGGCGTTAACGTTCATTTTACCTTTGCGGTGTATAACTTCGTAATCGAATTCCTCTAGTTTCAATCTCCACCTGACGAGTTTGGATCCTGGATCCTTGCAATTAAACAGCCATTTAAGTGGCTGGTGGTCTGTTATTATTTTGAAGTGCCGACCGTAGAGGTATGGTCTGAATATTTTAGTTCCAAAAATAATGGAAAGGCATTCTTTTTCCGTAACGCTATAGTTACTCTCTGCTCTATTTAGGGTTCGTGACGCGTATGCAATGGGACGGTCTCTTCCGATTGGACCTTGGGATAAAATAGCTGAGATCGCAAAATTGGATGCGTCACAAGTCAGAATGAATGGTTTTGAAAAGTCGGGATAAGCTAGAACAGGGGCTGAGCATAGAGCAATTTTTAATTTTTCAAACACTAATTGTTGTTCATTCTGCCAATTAAAAGGAACGTCCTTTTTTAGTAAGCTTGTGAGAGGTTTGGCTAGTTTGTACAGGTCTGGAATAAATCTTCTATAATATGATACTAGGCCCATGAAGGATTTAATATCTTTAGGGCTATTGGGACGCGGAAAGTCACGGACGGCTTTTGTTTTTTCGGGATTTGGCTTAACGCCTTCATCTGTGATAGTGTGCCCTAAGTAGGAAACTTCCTTGCGAAGAAATTCACACTTATCGGGCTGGAGCTTGAGGTTGAAAGTGCGGAGTCTATCAAAAACATCCGAGAGGTTTTGGATATGTTTTTCGAGGTCAAAACTGTAAATTACAATATCGTCAAGGTACACAAAGCATTGCATACCTTGTAGACCTGACAAGGCGGTGTTCATTAGCCGCTGGAAGGTGGCTGGGGCATTATTAAGCCCAAAAGGCATGCGCGTGAACTCAAAATGCCCCTGTGGAATGGAGAACCCTGCCTTGGGGGCGTCCTTTCCCATCCTGATTTGATGAAAACCAGAAGCGAGATCAAGTGTACTGAAGTATCGAGATTTTCCTAACTGGTCTAGAATTTCGTTAATGTTGGGGATTGGGTAGGAATCTCCAATGGTTATATCATTTAGCTTGCGGTAATCTATAACGACACGCCATTTGCGTTGGCCAGACGCGTCTGCCTTTTTAGGGACAATCCAAATGGGAGATGACCATGGGGATGTTGATGGTTTGATAATCCCTTGGTCTAACATTTTATTGATTTGGGAGTTTACTTCTTGTTTATGTATTTCGGGAAATCTGTACGATTTTGTGTTTATTGGAACAGAGGATAAAGTCGGTATTTCATGTTGTACGGCATCGGTACAAGTAAGTTTGTCGTTGGGCAAATGGAAAATGTCGGAGTAAGTGGAACAAAGATTGTATAAAGCGGCCTTCTCTTCTATGTTTAGATGGGAGACTCTTAGTAGTTTTAAAGTTTCTTCGGCTCGGATCATTGCGTAGTTCATGTCGTCTTTGGAATAAGTGGGTATTTGAGTGTGGAAGATTTCATATTCTTGGGTTTTATCTAATGGTAATAATTCGAGTTTCATGTTTGAATCAACTCGTATTGGTGATTCGGAAATATTTACGACAGAAATATTGACCCTAGAGTTTGGTTTTACCTTAACAATACAGTTAGCTATTAGAAGGTTGTCTATTGGTCTTTGGTCAAGGATAAGCCCTTCATAAATTTCGGGGTTAATCACTGAGCATTCGATTACAGTTTCAGTCCGCGGGGGTATAGTGTAAACAGGTTCGTTAAATTTTAAGGTTAATTTTGCATTATCGACGACAAGGATATTGTCCGAATAATCTATTTTGCAGTTATGTGCCAAAAAGAAATCATTGCCAATTATTCCATCGTATGGGAGGTTTATTTCTTGAATTACGTGGAAGCTGTGAGACATAAAATTGCCAGGAACCTTGTCGTTTACGAAGAGTTTGAGTTGGAAGTGCCCTATTGTAGGGCTTGATTCTTGAATGGGGTCAATGCCTTTTATGTATATGGGTTCTTCTATTATATTCGGGGCCATCCTTATGGAACTTTGTTTTAGCAAACTAATGGAGGAACTACTGTTCGACTAGAAGTGTTAGTGGAATTTCGGAAACAGGTGTGTGGATTGAGACGTGAGGTAATAGTCTGTTAGGGTTCGAGTTTATTTCGTAGATTTTGATATCTGTCTTTTGTTTTTCAGGTCGGTTGTATTTCTCGTCTTCAGGTAAGGTAAGTCTGGTGTTTCGAAATTGATCTCTAGCATAGGATACGGTGTTGAGATAGGCCACCCAACAAAGAAAGAAGTGTTTTCAGCCTGTGGTTGGTTAATCATAGGCGTAGTGGGCACGGTGGGTGTAGCAGGTACAGTCGATGCTGTGGAAACAGTGGTTACGGTGGACATCGTGGATGTAATAGGTACAGTGGATGTAGTAGAAATTGTAGATGCAGTGGACACAGTGGATGTAGTAGAAATTGAAGATGCAGTGGATACAGTGGGAGGTTTCTCTAATTGGATATTGTTCTCGGTTTCTCCTGAAATCGTATATTTAGGAATGGTATCGATTGGATGGCCTGGCTTTCCTGTGCGATACCTAACAGGAAGCCTTAAGCGTTTAAATTTTCGTCATTTTGGGATTGTTCAATAGCAAGAAAAGGTTGTGGTTGTTGGTGATCATTATTTTCAGGGTTTTGGTCTATGAAGTTAACGTGTCTTTGGATGGGCAGTTGGCGTTGAGTAGGGAAGTGACGTTGGCTAGTCAATCGGTATTGTGGAGACAATTTTCGTTGATTGGAGAATTGGCGTTGAGAAGGAAATTGGTGCGCTTGTGACGTTGATTGGTCATTTCCGTTTCGTAATGTTGCAAAACGGCTATTATTGTATTCACGTTTGCGGCAATTCTCAATCGAGTGCCCGAGATTTTTGCAGTATCTACAAACTTCTGGTAGAATTTGAGTACGGGGTTGCGTGTAATTAGGTTTGTATGGTTGTAATTCAAAGCGTTGTGGTCGAGGGGTTAATTGTCGTTGTGTTTCGGAATTTCTCTTCAGAGTTTGCGAGATTTATCGCGTCGTTGAGGTTAGGTGGGTCTCGTAAACGAACAAAGTCTGAGATTTTTGGCGAAAGTCCCGTCAAAAATGTATGTAGAGCAAGGTCCGACATGGCAGAAATTTTTCCATCGAGTGTTTTGCTCCTTTTGGAAAAAATGGTTATTTCTGTGAGCAATTTGGATAGGGATGTTTCAACGCGTAATCCAAATTGACTAGCAGATTCGGTAGAACTTTGTTTACATTGTTGTAACTCGGTCAATAGATGGCAGAATTTTTTTTTTCTCCAAATTGGGTTTTTAAAAAGGTACTAAGCTGTTCCCAGCTGTCGAAATCTTTTAAAGAACAAGCTCGTTCGGCGTTGACCTCTAGTTGGCTGATAATATATTTTAATAAAATTCGTTTTTGGTTACTACTGGCCAGAGAGTCAGCGTTACTGCAATTACTAAGGAAGGAGTTTAAAGTTTCGCGGGAACCATCAAACGGTTTTACGAATTTAAGCAAAACATTTGTGCTAACTTTTTCGGACGTCTGTTCTTGTGCATGATCAACCTTAGGGCCCATTTTGCTAGTTTAAAAGTAGAGCAAATAATATATCTAAGCTGAAAAGGTACACAGTTAATAATCAAATAATATGAACACTAAAAGTATACACACAAAACAATACAGGAATAAAATGGTTACACAAGCTGAACACGGTAAGATGTCACACATAAATTATGAGTGATCAGAATGATCAGAATAGTTAAGTTCAAATAACAAAACAAATTATAGCTCTAACAAAGCACTTCGAAATAACAAGAGACGAGTTTGTTTACATTAGTTGTAGTTTGATAAGCTCGACGCGGGTGTCCGTATTCACTGAGTGGACATCATGGCTCGGCGGAGATATGTTTATGAATATCTAACAACGTTATATTCAATAAGGTTGGAACACGGTTTGCACTTCTACACTTTAGTAAAATTGGAAACAACTTACAGGATCAGGATATTGCAGCCAGTGGTGACCATAATATAAATAGGATACAGTGAAGAATTTCTTGTGAGCCAGCGATCTTGAATCACTTGTCACTTTGGGTTTAAAGTTTTATGAAAATGTTCAAAAACAGTTTATTTGTTTTATAATATAGCACTGAATTTACTTAAGGCGTACCGGGGACCTTTTGAGATCCCTTTATCGCTGCCACCAATGTTACAGGGGAGACCCGAAATAGGTTTTTAAAAAAGAATTTTTACACTTTGAAATTAATCACTTTAATGAAAGAAATAGAAAATAGAACACAAAATTGATTTTGGAAATAGAAGGGGCGAGTGGCAAGTGTGTAGCTTTCTGACCGGACTAGATACGACTGACTGGTCCCGATGGCTCTTCAGCCCACCAGTATTACAGGACTGCTGACATTGCGTTTGTCTAAGCAACAAGTATTGCTAGTTACTAGCGTGTATGTATATATAACAGTACCTTACTGTCTGTCTGATTGTTCTGTGAACATTACTGAACAACTAAATTTCCGGACTTTGCCCGTACTGCTTACCAAGTTTCATTCAAATCCATATACCGATTTATCTCCTAACGCCGTACGAGCTGTTAGTGTTACTTTGACCGAAGCTATCTAAAGTTTTTGGACGGTAGAAGAAGTACCTATTCACCCGGTACCAGTACAAATCCGTTACACGCCGCTTGTGAAGACTTGTACCGCTCGACCACGGTCGGGGGTCCGGATGGTAAATTTACCGTGCGTTTACCATTATTAACCGACAGGCCTACCTTAGGTGAATCACGCCCGCTCGCCTTAAACCTCATGATTCCTGATTCAACTCTCGTGCTGTGCGGTCGTTTTCTAGAGCGTCAAGTGCTCTCATTGTGCTCCGTGTCGTGCTGACTCATCAAAGTGCACAGTGCTGTGTTGGTGTTTTGCCTCAGTGCCGACTGCTGAGTATCGTTGCTTGGTTTATTGCCTGCGATACTTGGAAAGTCTGCCTGAGTGTAAACGCTGCTTGGTGTTGTGTTTTTGGCTGAGACATCTCTCTCCAGCTCACTGTGGGTGAACTTTCGCGCTTTTAAACCCGCCCACTGTGCGAAGTTTATCGAAGCGATACTGTGTGTTTATGTGTGTGTGTTTCGTAGTCGCGGAACTACTACGCAAAGCGGTGACCCTCGCTTGGTTCTGTGGCAACATCGCTCTACAAAAAATTGTGCTTACATAGTACTGAGTCCCACACCTCGCCAAGACCGCTAGCCCGTGACGCCAGTCACCGCCGCGCATCCGTACTGGATACTAGCTTCCTAGCTCTAAGCTAAACTTGTAACCTCATTTCCATTTTGCCTATAGCAGAATTAAAACCCAATTACCTCAAGTGAACCCTTTTCATTTTATTACCTGCGCCAAGTCACGACACCTTAGCTAGGCTATATAATTAATTGACAATACCACGAAGGCAGCTAAATTGGTGACTCCTACTTTAGAACAAAATAGGGGTAACCTTGAAATCTGGAGTAACCTTGAAAAAATTTTAAGTGGCTTGGGGAAAACTAAAACTTTTCTACGGACAGCGCACACAGCGGTGCACTCTTTATTAGGACTAGTACCCAGGTTCCCAAATTTTTTATATCTTATCAAACAGTTTTTTACAACCTTCTTTTTACAATTTTTTTCTCCACGCCTATTGCGTGTGATACTTAGTAATTTCTTGGACATTTCCGTTCGTTTATCTCACCGACGAGAGTTTTAACACGCGAAGTGAAGTAACACGACAAGCCAAGAAGATTCAAAAATGGACATGGTACAGTTATCAGTAACCTCAAGAATCCCCAACTTCTGGGCAGACCAACCAAGATTCTAGTTGGAGGCAATTTTAAACCCTCAAAAGGTGTCAGACTAAACAAAGTACAACATCGTAGTGTCCAAATTAGGGAATAAAGCAATTAGCCAAATAGTCGACATTCTGGCAAACCCGCCAGAATCGCAAAAGTTCCAGATAATAAAGAATAAACTCCTTGAAATTTACGTTTAAAGTGTCAGAAAGTAGAAAAATCCAGAGGCTAATCGAAGAAATTGACTTAGGAGACAATTATAATAATTTCACAATTACTGCGCTATATGAAGGACCTAGCGCGAAAAATCAACGACAGTACTTTAAAGGTACTGTGGCAAAATTATCCGCCAAAAGCTCAAGTGAAACTTAGGTATTTATCTCGAATTAGGTATATTTTATCTGACTTACCTACCTACTGTATAAGTGTTTTGCTTTGCAATCAGTAAAAGTGCCTGGCTAATATTCTCCTTTTAAGTAAATTGTCAGAGAGACAAGAGGGTAATAAATGTCAGGGGGAATTTAGAGGTAATGGGTGCTGGTTTACCTAGTAAACAAGTTAAGGATCTTTGATCACAAAATCGATTGCAAACCTCATGGGAAATATAAAAGTAGGTAGGCAAAGTTTTAGAATAGTATCGAGTGTAAAAACCTAATAATAAAAGTCAATGACCTAAATAAAAATGTATCAGCTGAGTCGCAGCTAGGGTGAAAATTCTTAATGTCGCAGTCACTGCGGCAGAACGTAAAAGTTAAGCACAATATTTGTAAAAAGTGCCACATTTGTAAATCAATTATGTGACGCACGGTTGTATTGTAACTACATCGTATAAGTTTTTATATGTGTAAACACTAACTTATAAATAATTTGTGGAAATGTAAAAATACAGTGACGCAAAGGAAAGTCATTAGTAAAAAAGTCTAACTTTGTAATGTAGACTTTAAGTGAAAAATATTGATTGTAAAATGTTACGTATATTTATGTTCCTACCGTGTAAAAATAAAGAGTATCTCCGGATGTTGATTACTCCCCTATGTGTATAGGTAGGTAGGTAAATGAGGGTATATGGGTAACTTGGGAAAGTTTTAAATAGGTTTTTATTAAATTGTAGGTTATGAACCTACTGGTCCTTCGTAAAGCCAGTAAGTTGAATGTATAAGTATTGAGTGTACTTGTTAAAATTAACGTAAAGTAAAAGTCATCGAACAGGTAACGTACGGTGTCCTTAATTTTGTTGCAGTATGTTGCACACCCTACGACGGGCTTTGTTAACACCGCACGCTACATCGTGTTATCACCGCTACAAGAAATTGCATCTATAAATGCATTTGTATAATCCATAATGTTTCACAATATAATAAGTTAATATGAAGTATATATTTACCCAATAAAAACTATTTTCCTGATAGGGACTAGTTTAGATTTAAAAAAAACATGTAATAACAATAAGTGTAAAATTGTATTAAGTTAGGTAAAAGTAAAGTAGGTTTGTTTCATTTCCCCTCTTTACTATTTGTTGATATCAAAAATAATATTGTGTGAGTACCGACATGTTGTCGACTTTGTACGCACGACTATCCCCAATAAAGCGGGAAATTTAGTTTAATATATGTATGTAAAACATATGTCATTTGTTGTGCAAAAATGTAAGAACTACTATGTAAAGTTCTATATAGACCGTATGTACGGTTATTAAGTTACAGATGAAAATAGTTAGCGTGTTGAGTATTGTACATTCTTTCTCCCTCACTCCTCTGATAATAGACTGCGATAGAGATACAAAAGGGATGGGTCTATGGGTAAAAAAGAGAAAGACTGTCTAAAACTTTACCTGGCTAGGGTCATTAAGTCCTTAGGCTATGCCTAAAATAAGGATTTCAGGTTAAAAGCACACCTTTGCCCCTCGTACCCACGTAGGTATCTATACCGTTACGATAAGTAGTGTGGTTAGGGCGCAAATTACGTGTAAACTTATGAAATACGATAGCTTATAACTCAGCAACCGGGTTACATAGGATAAGGATAAATATATCACTAGATACCTCTCATAGGCATCTATCAAAATAAATAGGTTTCATACAGGTAACTTTAAGCCCTGAAGTACAGGAGCACAAGTAAAATCCTGATAACTTGTATCACACATTTTTTCATGATTTAACATACTGACAGACACCAAAAATACGGAAAAGTATGTCCAAATTTTAGGTCTATTTTTTGACAGATAGCACAAAGTCTGTAGTCATCTAGTATAGGCAGAAAGCCCTGAGAGCTAGAATTCTAGCTCTTCTCTCACTACGGCCTAACCGTAGACGATGGAACATACCACTATAGGTCGTTGGAACCGCCTCCGAAAGTTCTATCTTAGGACAACTAAATCGTCATTATAGCTCCTACCGTTTGGCTATAAAACCTAAAAATGTAAAACAGCGTTATTTTATAGACAAGCCGCAAATCGTGTGACTGTGATGGCAATAGCCGATAGAGACCCCAACTGTCAGTAGCGATTTATAGCTAGGTAGATATACCTACACTTTCGATATATGTCTATATCGACTACTATATGTTGTCTTTCACTAAGTTTTCGTGTGGGCTAGATTTTTAGTCACCACAGTAAGTACAATAAGTTAAGTACTAAATCTAGAAGGTTCTATGGAACAACCTCTCCCTCTGATGGGGTTTTTTTTTTATTATAAATATAGAATAAAATTTGTATTTGTATTCAGTCAATCAAGAAGCTTCAAGAAGTATCCATCAGATACTAATCTATATTGTTTAAAGTGAAATATTTGTAAATATGTGTTATAATTAAGTTAGAAGCATAAGATAAAAAATAAAATCGGTCTGTTGTGTGCATATACGCGTTTTAATATCTCAAGCGCCTAAGAAGAAACTCCTTGTCACGGGCAAAACCTTGTGCCACAGATATCGAAGGGTCTGTCCGCACAATACACTTACAGACTAACTATATTAAATTTATAAATAACTACATAAAACCTTGACACCCGCCTAAGAAATTAATACCTACTGAATAACAATGTAAACGAAATAAATATAAAATAACAATGGAAGTAAAATATAAAATAACAATGAAAGTAAAATATAAAATAACAATAAAAATGAAATACAGAGCCCATAGTGTAATCTACCGTTGTGAACTGCAGTACGCAAGGTGGATACGCGTTGCAGATATAATTTCTCCTATTGTATCTGCAAATAAATCTACGCTGTTTGAGGATATTATTGAATTGAGGAGCGTAAGAGTGCGTCTTGTTGGTGCATTCTGTGCAGCTCGAGTGCGTGTACCAGCCACAGCCAGCAGCGGCCTGTGCCGCCGCGGACCAGACCCGCTGTCCGCGCCCCGCATCGCTCCACTGGGAACGTTAAGGTGCACAGCCTGTAGTGCAGACGGATTGTCAACTTTGTTGTGGAATAAAAGGTGAAAGTGGATCACCGCTTGTAGCTTTCTGCGCAGTTCTAAGGTGTCGAGACGAACCATACCCGCGACGAAGAGAGATGGATAAAGCAGTGGATAATAGCCATATTTTTTGTATATAAAACGACAAAATTTCTTGTGTATTTTTTCTATTATCACTGAATACTTGATTTCATATGGGTCCCAAATAAGCGCGTTATATTCCAGCCGGCTACGAACGTAGGCATTATATAGCATGATGGCCGGTCTGCAATCGTTAAACATGTATGTTTGATGCATAATGAAACCAAGTGTCCTACCAGGCCTCCCCGCTACGGTCATGATGTGGTCTCTGAAGTCTAGTCAGTCCAGTGTCAATCCTATGTCGCGTGTCTCATCAACCCTCACCATAGTAGTAACTGACAGTCGATAATCGTACAAAAGTGGAGACCTAGATCTAGTGAAAATCATGACTTTACACTTTTCTGTGTTAAAGTTAAGACGGTTTGTGTCACTCCAGACTTCTACACTGTGGATGTCACGCTGCAGAGCTTCGCAGTCGGCCACAGACCCCGTGCCCATATACAATTTTAGGTCATCTGCGAACATTAGGCACTTTGCATTATCGACGACTTGAGGTAAATCATTAATCATGATAAAAAATAGTGTTGGGCCTAATGAACTTCCCTGGCCTATTTCAGATCTAGTGTAATAAGGTTGGGATTTGTGACATCCGATATGATATTGTTTCCGGTTACTTAGGTAATTTTCAAAAAGCTTTAACAATGATGGTGTGAAGCCTAAAGAAAAAAGTTTGTTTCAAAGGATGTCATTGTTTTCACAATGAATTAAACGAGTCTTAACTCAATAGGGTTGCTGTTCCTTTGGCTACGTTCTAAAACCTATTATAAATATCATGTAAGAGCAGAAGGCTTATCACGAAAAAAAAGGAATACACTTTTCGTCGCATGCATGTACATGTGTGTTTTTTTCTAATGTTACAAAACAGTTATCATTTACCTATAAGATTTGTAAAATTTATAAATTACATGGGCTACATATATACACACACTGAACACGTAGTAAAGAGAATCAGAATAGAAGCAAAAAATAGGTATACATACAAGTTTAGTAGTTACCTCGTTTTAATTTTATTTCTATAAACCACTGTGCATTCTCATCTACGTTAAATGTAGATACACTGAGCCATTGGTCGCGTAATTTTTGCCACAAAGCGACGTGTTCTCAGCTTGAAAACGTGGGGGGAATGAAATTCGGCGTTCGTTAGTGCGCTGCTACTGACAGATCGCGCCCTCTATAGTAATTTGTATGGAAATTTCAGGTGAAATATTTGAATCGTTTGCTATTTTTTTTTACAAAAAAACCGAAACATTGTTGTTTTGTAAAACAAAAACGTTCAGTGTGTTGTATGTTCTTTAATGTCTATAATTAACTAAATTCCATTAGGTGTTCATTCTTATTTATGCCAAAGTTATGAAATTACGGAGGCGCTTTTTGACCGTTTTTAATAATATTCTAATATGTTTTTACACTCATTAACACGTTTCATCGTCAATCTGAAAGCTTTGGCTTAAGCCAACCTTAAGCCAGTCAGACACAGATTTTGTGAATGCTACTTTACGTTTTCTGTATAAAATTATCACATTCCCACAACACTATCTCCTACTGCTGGCCCTTCACCGAAAATAAGTATCAGAAACAATGACCTTCTAAATAGATAGACTTTGCACGTCATTAAATTACATGCGCGAAAAGTGATACCGGTTTTTTTTCACCATTTCTTGCAGTGCTGTTTTTGATCTTAGGTCCGCCAATACGCTCGCTATTCAAACAGTAATGTATACGTATTCGTGACGCGCATGCGCAAATTGTATTTTGGAGAAAATAGAACTAGTAGAGTAGCTTTCACTATGGTCCAGAGCCAATATTTTTTTGAACCTTTTATTTTACATGACAGATTTTTATGTCTTTGTGTATTTGATTATACGCATAACTATGTAATCGACACATACATGTTACTAAATACCAAAATCAATTTAATTGATTGTATTTAGCGAAATGTTTACTAATTTCTGACTAACGATTATTCCAAAAAATACCACATGTTAATTTACTATGGGATGCAGACAGTCACTGAGCATGCAATTACCAGATGTTTTCATTACCGGTAAATTTACACGTAAAAGTATATTTTTTACCGGCTAACCGATATTATCGATATTTTTCAGTTTTCCTAACACTGAATAGATTTAGAATAGAGAGAGAAACAAATTACATAATAGTATGTGTGTTGTTCACATTTATTTATTTTAAAAAAACTACGTCGAATGTTTTATATGTGTATGACTTCTGTTTTGTACCGGCTAATATAAACTAAGAGCTTTCCGCAGAGTAAGTGCACTAAATATTTCATATCGAACGATGAAGCCTAACTACAACCATTAGGTGATTGTTAAAATCGATCATGTGAGTCGACGAAGCAACATGATTTTAGCTGTCATATGAAAACTCAAACTCGGAAAACGCACATAATTGGATCAGCAACTCTCACATTCATTATGTGACTTGTCGGTCGTTCGATCGTTTGACGTCATCATCGTCGATTGTAGTCGAATGTAACTCAAACTACTAATTAGAATCGTCTCCATACATTTAGGATCGCGAAATCTCAAATGGCCGCTGGTTATTTGCAGTTTTACACCACCGTGCTTGGTTTTAAAGTATTTAAAACGGTTGTTTTCTTTAATTAAAGGCAAGACGGCATCTTCCAAAATTAATTACCTGATTATCTTATACTACTGAAAGTATCATTTAGATGTTAACCTTTCAATATTAAAGAACGTGAGTCTGGAGTAATTGGTCTGTGAATAAGCGGTATCTAAAATCTCCACAAACGAAGATTGAAGGGAAGTTCCAGTACCGGTCTGGTAACACAATATTACTAAATGCCAGTGTTGTAATTGCTACGAAAATTGCCGTGATTTACGGCAATCAACCGATTACTTAATGAGGCCTACGGTAAAAATTTCACTGACAAACTCTAGATTAAACTATACTAGTTTACGTCAATCTAAATTTTCAAACAAATTAAAGATTAAAAATTTCCCAAGATCCTACATATTTATATTTTTATTTTATTTATTTATTTAACATATGTTTTACATATTATTTATACAAACAATATCGCAAAATCCTTGCAAGGATTTGTCTCGATACTGATCAGTATCACCAAAAACTGATGATATGATATAATGATTCATGCAATAAAAATCAGGCTTTTGACCTTAATATTAATATTACCTACCTTTTCTGACAATAGAGATCTACTTAGCATAGATCACCTTTTAGTAACGTTATACAGGAGTTAGACAATCATTTAAAATCCTCTCTGGGCCCACATGATGGACGATGGCCCAAATTAGCTGCAGTAAGGGTAAGTCATGCCCTAACAACAGGGACGTATGAGACTGGTAAATAAACATTACATGATAGTAGATTCACATATCAGCGTTTGTTTGTCTGAGTGTTTATAACATAATTTATTTACTTCTATTTTCCTTTTATCTTTATTTTACATTATTCTACTTATAAGAGTTTAGAATTAGGAAAAACTGATGATTAAGTCTTGGAATAACACATAATTTATAAAGACGTAACCTTAAATCTTATATTCACTGTATATTTCTTATTCCAACTTCCTACCTTTTACTAATAGGTTTTTAACCTAGTTTGGTTGTATTTCTAAACACGAAGAAATTATCATTTCTGCCACATTCCAGGGGTGTTCTAAACACAACGTTGAAGTTGAAAAAGTAGTTTTGTAACGCCCTGCTTAGGTTAATTATTCCACTTTCAATTTAAATTATTTACACTGCCGTAGATTCTGTTGAAAATAACTCCTGTCAAGGTCAAAATTAAGTATCAAATTCTGGTTCTTAATAAATAAAAATAAAACATTATAAAATCAATTTAACTGGGCGATAATAACACGACGGTAGAGAGTAAAAGCCAATTGGAATGTAGGCTAAAGGATTTATACTTAGCCAATTATGTACAGAGAGTGGTCATTGTTCTTTTAACCTCAAGTATTGTTCTAGGTTTAATTATTTATCACTGTACTGGCAAGTATAAGCGCTAATAAACTGCTAAAGCAACTCATGCTAGACTTTCTAACACGTAGGTACGGCAATTATACTTACAGCACGGCAGAAAATATTTCAATTTCAATGACAACAGGGGCAACACTGGTAAATGTCAAAGTAAATGCGAAAAATGGAGTTTTTTTGGCACGTCACAGCCGCGTCATCATGTTCTTGTGTCTGATTTTGTCGTTGAGGAACTGATTTGTTCCAGATTATCAATTCTTATCGACAGTTATATGTGGCCTATTGATTTTATACCCGTTTAAAAATAGACAGTAGACACCAACATGGAATTGCTAAATCATGTAAACACGCAGGTGCTGTTTCCAGTAGCAGCAGTTGCGGTCGTTTTAATTTGTGCGGCATTAGTATTCGTTTTTGGGTTCCACTCCGCAGAACAACCACAATTCGATAAGTTGCCGTTAGTACTTGACGACAGAAAATCATCTAGCAAGAAAAGGAAAACGAAAGATAAGGTAAACACAACAATATGTTCTGCCCATGTGCGTTTTCCCGTGTAGCACACTTAAAATTCCGTGTGCAACTCATATTTTGACTTTAAAAGTAGTATTTAGATTAATATATTACGTAGTTTTAAAGTCACATTTTCTTGCAACTTTTATTGACTTTCAGAAGTCTTCGCCTAACCGCACGTCTACGGAAGATTCGAAGGCAAAGTCTGAAGTTTCCAAAAAATCGCCTGCTAAAGATAAGAAAGAAGAGAAAGTTAAGGAACCAGAAAAACCAAAACTAAAAGAGAAACAAGCTGAAATTAAAGTTGTAAAAAAAGATACCACTACTGATTCTAAAAAAGGTAAAAAGAACAAAGGTGCAGCTGAAGCAGAAAAACCAGTAGACTTTGATGATGCTGGTTGGCAAGAAGTGCCTAAGAAAAGTGAAAAGAAGAAAGTAAAGACTTCTGATGACAAGGAAAAAGATAAAAAAGAAAGTCCTGCTAAGAAGATAAAGAAGAAAACCAAGGATGCCGATGTTGAGGCAGCTCAAATTATTGAAGATATTCCACAAGTAACCTTGAAGAATGAAAATTCTGAAGATCCTGAAGCAGATGAAGATGCAGCTACTGCCCTACTAGCTAAAGTAAAGGAATTCCAACGAGTGCTTAGGGAGGTATGTTTTCAAAGCTGTCATTAGAATTCCAACTAGTTTAATGGTTCATAAGACACAAATAATGCAACAGTTTAATTAAATATTATGAATCTGTATAGTGATAGGTAAGCAGAAATTTTTAATCCCTCCTTCACCCTTGTCAGTGAAAGTAAGCAATGGTATAGTTTTCACATAATCTGATTATTGCTACTCATAAGCTAGTTCTTCAATTGTCTACACCATAACATTAAGTTCCTTGTCAGAGTTTGCTTGTAACTTATAAATATGCCAAATTGATTAACAGACTTCTGTTTATTGTGTACCTAACTTTGAGTTCAAATGAGATTTTTCAAAATTTTTAAAAAAAAATTGGTATGATTTAGATTTACAAGACAACATTTAAAACCATTTCTATAGTGGCATTCAATAGAAAACAAAAAATAACTTAGAAAATGCCATCAACCATTTCACAACAACACATTAGAACAAACAAGTTAATTGTCTATGCGGTACTTGGCCTAATTCAGTTCTGTCTTACTTAACAATAAAACACCATTTAAAAGTAAGCACTTACTAATTATTTCAGATAATTAATGAACATGCTTTTTGGTTAGACAAGTAGGGTTGCCATTTGTGTTCAAATCAGAATTAACTAAATTTTTCAAAAAAAATAAAGTGTATAAAAAAATATTGCTGACATAATCCGCTTTCAGACAACCCTGTTCCCCTTTGGTGCTTATGTAATAGTTTAAATGTTATCAATATTTTATATAGAGTTTTTATCACTTTGGGCGAATGGAGATTTCAAAGGATAAAAAGATAATGATCTATATCTTGGAAACTTTTCATACTAGCTATTTGTATTATTTTCAAAGTATTTTTAGTATTTGCATTAGTCCTACTTATTTTAGATTTTTAAGATATTTCTTACATCAAGGTTCTTACATAATACTTTAACAGCTATCAACATTTAATATAGAGTTTTTACCACTTTGGGTGAATGGAGATTTCAAAGGATAGAAAGATGGAATAGAATAGAATTTTTTTATTTGCTTTCAATATAATAATGACCTATAAGATAATGACCTATATCTCGGAAACTTTTTATACTAGCAATTTGTATTATTTTCAAAGTATTTTTAGTCTCTGCATTAGTCCTACTTATTTTAGATTTTTAAGATATTTCTTACAACAAGGTTCTGGGACATATATTGAGTCAAAATTTACCAAAAAATGCTACTTTGGAACAGCTAAGCAAGCTTAAACACAGCTATTCTTAAAAAAACTCCAAAAACGTGTAGTTGACATTCCCTGTTCAATAAAACTCCACTCTTTACACTGTTGACATTGTATTTTTGTAGCAAGTGTAATTATATATATGTGTGCCAAATGTAGGCTGTATAAAAGATAGACATATGGTCACATATGTGGATAGAAATAGGTGATATAAACTACAAAAGTCCATTTAAATTATGCTTACTTTGTTTGTAAATAGTACACATCTGGAAATCATTGTTGAAAATGTATTAGTATGAGTACAAGCCTGTGCTAATTGAGATAATTTAAAGTAATGTCACAATTACTTATTTATGATTTTAGAATTTTTTTACAAAATGGGTGCCAATGAGACTTTTACAAATGCTATGCTTTCTGTCCAACTATAACCATAAAAGGCTAAAATTTTATTATAGTGTGTTATTAAGTTCCCAATGTTGCCCATACTAGAAATTACTACTTTATATTAGGTGCTGTTAGCACATTTTTGGATTAATGCTAAGTACTATTGAAGTTGATCCTCTGTGTAAACGAAATTGTGTTTTTTTATGCTTGCTCAAGTAATAATCCATGATATGTATTTAATTGAACGTATTTAGGCAGAACGTCGAGAACAAGAGGCACTGGGAGGAGTGGTAGATGAAGAAGAGGCACCAGCTGTTGAAGAGCTGACCGATGTCAAGGATCTTAGGAGCAATAAAAAGAAAGAGAATAAAGAGAAGCAAATAAAGAAGAAGGCAAATGAGGTAAGATTAAAAGAATAAACTCCAAAAGTCCTTAACTTACATAGACCAAATTTTAAAGGAAACACCAAAACATTAGATTCCTTATTAGTTTCAAATTTATAATATCTTTTTTAGCAATAAAGTAAAAAATATTTTTCTACAAAATGTTATGAGGATTTTAATAACTTTTCATACTAATTTAGCGGCATTTCAGTAACTCATATCTCAAAAAAACACACTTGCAAAAAAATTAAAAAAGAGATAAAAGGTAAAAAAAAAATACCTGATAATGGTCAATAAGTACTTTTTATAGTATGTATGAGTATACTTATAACAAAATTATGTAACAAGCCATTTTTGTTAAAATCCTTTTAGGCTGCTTCATTGACAAAGGCTGCAGCCAAACTTGAGCCAGCTGAGAAGGATAGAGTCTCTGAATCATCTGAGAAGCAGGATGAAAAGAACACTCCCGCCTTTGATGAACTTGGGGGTAAGTACCTATAATAACTGCTTTCTTTTTAAATAAAGAAAATCATGTTGAGTTCAAGTCAAGACTTGGATAATTTCTAAAATAAAGCACAGCTAAAAAGACTTATAAATTTAAGTCATTATGTATGAATGATTCATTTTATTTTTTAAAGTATTGAACCCATTTTGATAATATTGTTTTGTTTTTTAAGAATACCAATGTGATGTCCATGATGTTAATGATATAGATTTTTTTTGAGGATCCCTTTTAGCTACAAAGTGTCCCCTTAAATAGAGATCAAGCATTTGCCTTTATTTATCTAATTAAACTAATATATTATTATGCCATATACATATATCTATGCCAAGTTTGTGTTTCTTATATAAAGAGAGACAGATGAATGGCTAGATGGACAAAAAGCTGATTCAATTAGTGGTCTGTTATGACAATTTTCATATGATACCCTAAAAATTCACGTAAAGTGTTGTCAATGTATTAGTTACTTTAATGTCATTTAGGAAATGTGTTATTAATATCTGTGTATTATTTTTATAATAAAATTATTGTTACAGACACATGGACAGATGCAAAAGCTGCAAAGAAAGGTAAAAAGAAGGCTCGTAAAGACCAGTGAGGAATTACTGAAAGGAAATAAACAGGGTCCAGCAGGGCTTTATGCCCATGTTGCTAGCTCAATGCCATTCACACCACGCGTAAAATCACTACTGGTTAGTCAACAACATATTCTTAGGACATTAAGACCATAAGGGGTACGTAATATTGTAACACAAAGATACCATTGACTCAGTAAATTGATTGATTTTATTTTTAATGATTTTAAACCCCTTGGCGTTGGAATTTTGAGTCGGTTTTTTCAGGTGTTTCTTTTTTTTTACTGTAAACTGTAATTAATGACCTATAATTACTTATAATAAAGTATAAGCAAAAAAAGTTTTAAAAAATTAATTAAAATTCAAAGATTTTTTTCTTTTCCCACCTTTTTTCAACGAAAGAATTACGAATAACGTCATTTTTTACAGTTGTCAGTAAAAAATAAAAATGAATTAAAAAAACCGACAAAAACTATTAAATTATTGATAGAATCAGGCGTTACTTTGCGGAAATTCATTATTATGTAATTGGGAATATTCTGAATTATTTTTGACGCATTTGCAAGGTAATAACATTTTATTATAAAAACTATTAACGCTAAGGGGTTTAAAATCATGCACTGAATCCATGGTATCACTTCATGTTGCGATGTTACTCACACCTGGTATAATGTTCATTTCAACAATTCTTTGAGTAAGTATCAAAGCTAGTAGTTGTTTTATGAGTTCTGGGTGTGGAATTGTTTATGTTATGTTTTATTAGATACCTACCACATTCTTACACATTCAGTCAAGTTACGTCCATGTTTTTAGTTACATATTTTATAATTAGTTCACGTTGACTTTTTCATAATAATTTAATTATTGTTTTCATTTAAAGCATAATAATATGGTTTTGTATGCTGTATAGTTTTTACATGACGGCGGTAATTTTGACTGGGAATCTGCAATAGATTTGGTGTGTTATATTTATTCTTGTGATTTAAATTCGTCATGATAAATTAATTTTTTGGGATGTTTATTTTGTTGAAATTAATAAATTTATGTTGTTTATCTTATCTATTTTAGTAAGTAGTTGTAACTTTTCAGTGTTAACCTTTAAGATTGTGGTGCTTGTAGTGATAAGTGTAGTTATCTCCTTCCATTCCATTTACTCACATTTTTTTACCTTAAATAATGTGTCTGGTACTTATACTTCATAATATTTAGCTACAATACTCTCTTAAATGTCTGCGTTACAAGAAATAGCTGATATATTTAAAGAAATTAGATCTTTTTTATAATTCCATAGATACTGATGTGGTTTGCGAAACCTAGTCGTACACCGCCCGTTTTTTTTTTTCGGTTTATAGGTTTGTTTTTCGAAACAGTATGAACTATCAGCTAATAAATAATCGGGCAGTGTGCGCGGTCCCATAAACACAATAGTCGAAGCTCACCGATTCTTTGATCGACCGATTAAAAATCGGGCGGTGCGCAGCTGCACTAAGGGAATGTAGCAACTTTCATATGAAAATCTACAATCTGACATTGTTGGTGTTGTGATGTACCCATGACAAAATGTGATGAGACCTGATATTGGACCAATTAATAAAAAAAGAAAGTTTATCCTTAGTTGAGATAAAGTTTATTTATGCATAGAGTGCGGATAATCCAGTTTTTGTTTAGAAAACTAAATAGGAATTTTCCGTCCGGACTGCGTGTTGCTGTCCTTTTTTTTGCCAGCCTTTTTTATACTTTATTATTGATACATATCTGTGTTATTCTCGTGATAGAAATAGTACATATGCATAAAATTTGTATTCTAAATAAGCTGATAAATATATCATTTTCAATTTGGCCACAAGACTATTTCAATGTGCGAAACTAGAAGAATATTAATTTAGATGATATAAACTTTACACCCAACTCATAAATTAGTATTGGCTTAGGAGATAAATAATTATAAAGTTAAAAAAGATTATTAAGCTGGTCTTCTAATTTGTAATTCTATCAAAATATACTAATTTTAATTGCAAGTTGCCTGTTCATACCTTAATGTATTTATAAAATTTCACTAAACAAGAGATTTTCCTATTCAAATTTTTATTTTATCATTAAAATGTTTTACCTAACATTTGTGATATCATAAAACCATTTTTTTTTCTTCTAGTTATTTTTATCGCTTAAAAATGACTAAATCGGTATAACTCTTTCTTATTTTCGTTTATGAATTAGAAGAACAGTTTTAAATGTTTATACTACTATTGTGGACAGCTTATTTATTAATTTTTATTGCAGATTCCTATTTTGTATACTTAATTTTAAGAATAATTATAGTTTAGAATAGTATCGGGCGGGAATATGAGTCATATGATATTCTAAGCTTATGTTCACCAATAAATTGATATATTGAAACATAGATATATATAAAATGATATGGCCGGTTTCATCTTATTTCTATGTGTATATTAAACTTGTGTTTATATACTCTGTGAACTCATGTTCAATGTTTCTGAATTTTATTGTTTTAGATTTAGTTATATATCTAGATAGTTTTGGTTGAATACGCAAAGGGATTTTTTTAAACAAATGGGAAAATACTTTTGATTAAAATGATTGAGTATGGGAACTTTAATTCTCTAGCTAACCATGATGTAGACAATAGAGCCCTATTCTATTGTCGACATTGTTTTATATGTGTAATCCAGGATGAAATCTTTAAAACAAATGCAACATTATATGTGTGTTATGTATTTCTATAGTATTCATTCTTATGTTTTCGTCATCTAATAACTATATAGGTTCTGTACTGACCTGTCTGTTATGTTTATATGTTTATCAACATCATACAATGAAAAATTACTTATAAATGTAAAACTTCTCTGGGCACAATATGAAGTGAATTACAAATTTGATGCAACATTTTAATTAAAGTTTCGGACCTGACGTCGTAAAAAGGACGGAAAAATAGATATCTATATAAAAAAATCGACCGATAGTGATAAATGCACGCGAAGGAATAGGACATGGAGTATGCGCTTGCACTTTTACGTGTAATGGGTTGCGCACGATGTTCTTCTGGCAATCTTCTAAATGTATTATGTCGCGTCAAGAGAGTAATAGCTGGATTGCTCTTTACGTTTGACAATTGTTAACATAAACGCATATAAGAAACTAAATATATTTTGTAAAAAGGAAGGTAAACTAATAAAGTTATTAGTCATTATATTAGTTGAGGTTTTACATAGTAAATTCAGAAAATAAATTTAGAAATATTTAAACTGTGCAATATTTTTATTGGGTATTTATAAAAAAATATGTATCGATCGATACATACTGTTGTGCTGGAAATTTTTTAAACATAATTTCTATGCGTTTTTTTTAGATTTCATCCTGTGAGACATTTATGAGTAAAGAGTGAGAGTATTTAAGTTGTTATTGAAATAATATCCGAAATTTTGAGTTCGGGTAGTTAATTATAATGCTACTTAAAATGAAATTTATCTTGAAAAAAAAAATGTTTTGTAATGAACCAGAATAATTTATGTTATAATATCTTCATTTTTCGAACTTTTCAAATTATATTTTAGTTCCATGTAAATTTTAGGCCCAATACAAATACACAATTAAAAAATATCTTCGAACTTTATATAGGTGTAATTAAATTTCATCTATCTATCCAGCTTAAAGGATTGCTTATATTTTGTGCAATAATTCGTCGGCCTAAAGGAGAGTAACTGATTTCTCACTTCCCTATGACATCTTGATGACCGATGTCTTATTAAGCTGACTAAGAGCCCTTGTAGACGTCCGTTTTAACACGGACCGACAGTAAACGTCCAATATAAATATTCAGCGGTCGGTCGTCCGACACGTGTATCATTGTAACCTATTTAACACTGCGCGCGGTCCGTTTATTCATTGGTCCGGCAAAAAACGTATGTCTACAAGGGCTCTTACAGCTAATATTTTTGTCAGTGGTATCGATATGGCCAGTGGAAATCGGCTGTACAATATAGGAACTTTGGCCAAACCATTTTTTTCACTTCTTTACTGTGTAATTTGTTTACTTTTATTTTTGTACATTCTCAATTATTTGTGATATCATACCTATAATATTCCAATATAGAATACTTATTTTTCAGATGTGACTATAACAATCTGTTTTTTTTATTTCTTTTTTATTTGTTGAACCATTTTTTTTTAATAGAAAAGTCATAGAGATTTGAAATATCTAAGTAGTACACCTCTTTACGATTTTTTTTTGTTTTTTTTTTTAATATTTATATATGTCAGTGCTTAAGGCCGAAATAAGGTATTTTTGTCTGTATTTGTCAAGTAAAGTAGGGCCTATCGGGTCCAGTAATTTGCCAACTTAAATGTTATCTTAATAATGTTTGATAGGCTCTAAATTTAATGAATGTGTAATACAAATATTTTTTTAAAATCAATAAAAGAGTGATATTCAAACTTTAGTATCATTTATAATAATTTTATTTAAAGCACAAGACTTTGCCAGCGGCTCCGCCCGCCCTAAATTCGGTTATCGGCGTGGAACTCCTTAATTAGCTCCAATTAATAATTTAATTAGTTATACCAATGAATTGCTATAGCATGATATAGGTGCAGCAATAGTTCGTTTAACTCTGTTATAGTTATTCCCGCAGGAACTTTATAATTTTTAGGGATAAAAAGTAGCCTTTATGCTATTCCAGGACCTAACCTATATGTATGCCAAGTTTTATCCTGATCCGTCCAGTGGTTAAAGCGTGATTGAGTAACAAACATCCATCCAGAAATACAAACTTTCACATTTATAATATTTTTAGGATTTACGTTTGTGTCGTAAAGATACAATCCAGTAGCGTGTTGAAAGTCTTTTAGTGGTTAGCTCTTAAAATAAAACTGGCTAAGTGTGAGTCATACTCGCGCTTAAGAATTTACAGTTTTCTTAATTATTGCTAAATTTAAAAGAATTTATTTTCCCAGTAAAATGTAAATAACAAATCAGTAATCTTTTTAAATATTTCGGTTCTTAAGGGGTTATGGTTATTTTTATTCATTTTTAACGTTAAGTCAAAAACTACGTCACATACAATAAAAAAAAATAAAAAAAATCGAAGTAACATGCAGATTTTGACCTCCAATTACAGACCACATTTATAAAACTTGTTTTGATGATTTCCCAAAGCTATTTTTAACACGCCCCCTACTGCCAAAAAGGAATATGCCCACGCCTTCCCTTGCTCCCTCGGCGCAGCAATTGAATTGTAAAATACAATAATGGTAATAAAGTTCAAAATATTTTTTTAGATGTTCTAATGGAAAAAATATATTTTTACACACTTGTTAGAGTTAAGAAGAGTCAATGTGACGGAGCATGTTTTTGGCATGATTTTCAATTCTAGGTTCAATAGAAAAAAATGCCAACGCCCTCCACTTTGATAATCAATGCTTTAGAGGTATCCTTTTTTCAACTATACCTGATGTCACCATTTTTAGATGCTATATAAAAACAGCCGTGGCATACAGACACAATGGTCCCACCGTGATGGCTAAGAATATATCAATGATTCCTTTCTACATTTTGGTACGTAACCCTAAAACACCACATCGGTTCTTGTAAATGATAAGGGTGTGTATGAAATAAATGTAAGATAAATAATTAATAATTTTATTATAGATATAAAAATCGAAATTTATCGTTAAAAGTTACGAAAGTGAGTTCTACAAGTAAGTAAGAACATAAAGTGAAAATAACTACATATTTTACTTCTAATATAAAATTAGTTCATAGTGTTACGTTTTACCCGAGTACCACAGCTATTCACTAAAAAAACAACATAGGTACTACCTATTTTTAAATTAATCATTAAGGTGAGTCCGACAATTGCAAATATATTATAAAAATATTTTTACGCGTTAACAGGTAAGATATATTCGTATAATTTATTTTTCTTATGACTCTAAATAATATGGGTCATAACATCTGTATCTAGTTTTACCTCAGAAAAATTGCCAAAGTCAACAAATAAACGTTCAAAATGCGTTATTATCATATATCGCTATTTACGTTTAACTGAATTATTACATAACTCATCGTTTTTATTAAATTGATTTAATGTATGAACTCAACAAATACTTTCTTTTTTACATAATTCACTTACATTACATGAATGTATATGCTTTTTGTGACTGGTAAATAGCGATATGTATGTAATAATAACGCATAATGATTTTATAGTACTTTTTTAGTTTTTTTTAGTGCAATGAAGTTTATATGGGAAATATCTGGTTCGGATTCACCTTAACGATTTGTCTAACAATTTTAATTGCTAACATAGGTAGGTACGCCATATAAAATGCGGTATCTTTGTCTTAAGATATAAGGTAGGTACTTATTTCTAAATCAATTATGATATAAACAAAATGCAACAATTTGTATTTATGTAGGAACTAGTGCACTATCGATACTGCAACAAATTAGCTAACAAATAATAATTTATCATTACAAAGAAGTGCCAATTATGCTTATCAATCATTAATAGGTAATAGTACGAAGTTCATATTGTACTATCCACAAAGTTGTCGCCTAGGGCTGCTTACTCTTGACAACAATTTAAATAAGATATAAAACTTGAATTATCTTGTATAAAATACTTATCAATATTAGGTATAAAGTACATTTAACGTAAAGCATTTATTTTGTCGCATAAAATGATGTTTTGTGGTCTCCGTTTAGTGGGTTTAATGTCATAATCTAAAGTAAAAGTAAAAAGAAGCCGTTAAGATGTGACACTGCCATACCCAGCTCTGCTCATCCATATCCAATTGGATTTGTCTTATTAACCAAATTTAAAAATATAATAAAATATAAAAAAAAAACTTTACAATCTTATGGAACCAAAAATGCTCTTAATTTCCACTCTGGAGACACCTAAGCCCAGTCTTAAGTATTTTTAATATTATTATGGGATGAGTATTGTGTAGTTTTATGTTAAGTTACTGCTGATTCATATGGCCGGTAGAGTTTCGGAGTAATTCTGGGGGGCGTGAAGCCTTTGTAGACTTCTTTGGGCATAAGATAGCGCAAGTTTATAGTTTGATGTGGCTCTCTTATACCATCCGGCGCCAGCGCCCCTCTTTAACGCTCTTTAAAGAAACATTCTCCCGTGAACGCCTAGGTTGTGGAATGAGCTCCCTGCAAAATGTTTCTAGAAGGACTAAAGTAAGGGGTTCTTCAATAAAGAAGTTATTAGATTTCTAAAGGATCGGCAACACCCGAGTCCCTGGTGTCGCTGCAGTGCATGATAGCTTAACATTAGGCGGACTGTTACCTTGTTTGCCACCTGTGGTATTAAAAAACTTCTGCCTAACACTTGTTATGCGCGTCATGTTTGTAGGTAGTATTCATGGTTTAGAGTTCGGAGTCGCTCTTAGCGCCCCCCTTGTTGGCCCTAGTACGGGCAGGGGGCGGTGGTGGCGCAGCGCTCTTGCTGCGCTGCTTTCGGCGCCCCCTGCGAAGCCGTCTTCCCCGTCGCCCTCTACTTCCCCCTGTGGCCGCCCCCATGCCCCCTGCCAGTTGCGAACGCGATGATTTCGTTTCCACCACCGTCTTTAAACGTGCAAACATGTCGTAGTTTGTTATTGCACACATTTTGCCTGAAAACGAAATTATGTATGATAAAATCCAATAGAATGTAAACAATAGGCTCTAGCAGAAGTAGACAGGAGATTATTAAAAAAAAATTATATCCGTTTTTAGGGTTCCGTACCTCAAAAGGAATAAAGGAACCCTTATAGGATCACTTTGTTGTCCGTCTGTCTGTCAAGATCCTTTTTCTTAGGCACACGTAAAGGTATCAAGTTCAAATCTTTCCTTACGGTCCTTTGAAGCTGTCAAAAATTTCAAGCTTTGCGTTGACGCAATAAAAAAATATGGCCGTTATACTGCCATTTTTTTCGAATATTTTGACATTCACAAATAAATCAAAATCTATGAAGTACTTCCCTTTGTCCTAGAATCATGAAATTTGACACGAAGCAAAGTCTTACATTACAAATATAGGAAAAAAAACCGAAATTCGTTATTTTTTAATAGACCGGTTTTTTTTATCCTAATTTCATTACAAAACTATATGGCGGTTCTCGACATGTTTCTGTAAATTTTATAGACTGCGGAATTATAAGGCTGTAACATACGGAAGGATGTGATAAGGGTTCCATTCCAATGCCATTTGGCTACGTAACCAAAAAACCACCGTATCATATTACCTATTTAGCATGGCAAAGCTTTAGAATCTTGTAGTATCTAAAGATGAACATTTTGAAGAAAGGCATAAGCATTAGGATTTGTACTAACTGGTTCTATCCTTCGCACCTAGATCTCCGCAGCGACTAATAGTAATACTAATAGATATGTCTACGTTTAGCGATGACGTTTTTATTATAATTTTAAACTTGAAAATCATATGAATTATTCTCTTTTCAAAAATACTGGTTCAATTACAATTTACTACCGATATTTAAATACCTAAATATCTACCTATATGAAACAGGATCTATCTGCTATCTTGAGAGTCAAGACTTTACGCAATAATTATAAATTATAAAATAGTACATACCACCCTACCTATTAAGCTTGAAATGAAATAAAAAATAAAAAATAAGGTCACAAATTTTATCTTTTTGTTTCGTTTGATCAAATCTTTACCTAACTCCATTTCACATAGAATAAAGTTTTTACTATTAGGTTGCAGGCCCTGAAATGTAGTGTTTTTTATTTTATTCTGAACTGACTATGCAGTTGGCTGATGCAGCCATTACTGCTCCACCGGGTCATTTGAGCGAGGCTCTGAAGGAGTCTCAGCCCATATCGGGCCCAACGCTCAGCTTGGGTTATCGCTCTTAGGGTCGTCCTTTCGACCAACGTGAGCCTCGAACGCGAAGGTGAGTCAGTGCCAGGAGGGGAGTTTCCCGTTACGCGGTTGCGATTGCGAGTGAGTGGGGGCGAGAAGCGCCCCGGCACTCTTTGATAACTCGTATATAAGGTAGGTCCGTGCGTTCGCCGATGAACCCGGGAACGTCAGCGTCGTGTGAGGGAGGAAGCCCTATTAGGGGAGGTCTTTGAGACAAGACTCGCTATCCGGATAGCGAGATCATCGTCTGAAATTTAGTGTGTATAAATTTGTACCTACGTAGGTACCAACCTGACCCTAAACTTGTCAGAATAAAGACGTTACTAAATATAAATATTGTATTTGCTACATACTGACCATCACAATACTCCTCTCCACATTCAGAGCACGACACGATCCGTGTCTCCGTCACTCCGGACCGGTTCTTGCATTTCCTGATCATCGTGTTTTTGGAGAATTCGCGCTTGTCCCTTGCCTTGGTCCTCAGCTCCGACTTGCCCAGTTCTACTAGTCTGCAACACAATAAGTACTTTTTGTGTGTTTGCATCAATGCTTTCATACACGTTCGATGGTTAAGGATACTCTGGACTTTGCATTTGCTAAGAACGGCCTAAATTAGATTAAGATAAGTTTGACGGGGTCTACTACCGACGCTTTCATCAACTTTTGTTGTGTTCTGAATAGTCCTTTGTCATTTTAATAAATAAATGACGTCAAAGATAATTTTTAATAAGGTACTAACATAAGTATTCTGATGAAAATTTGAGTGCTTTATTTTGTCCCATTAAATTTATAAGCTGGTTTTTATGGTTTCCTTTTCACTTAACTTACCACATTTGATCCTTATGAAAGACCCTATCGATTGATGCCATAAAAGCCCAGAATGTTGTTTTTTCAGATTTTAGCTGGTTCGATTCCCAAGCGAGTCGCGATTGGCAAGCGAGTTTTAAAAAATCTTTGTAAGAGATTTGATCCTTATGTTTGACCATATTGACTGATGCCATAAAAGTACAGGCATAAATTTTTCGGATTTTAGCCGGTTCGATTCTCGAGTGTGGCACGAATTTTGATTTTTTTTTTATGCAGACTTGTTTCTTCTTAACATAAAGGTATGTTTCCTTTAAGTAAATTTGCTATCTCCAGTATTCAGAGTTACTTTCCCTTCAGGTGGGGTTAAAAATTCTATCTTGTTAATTATATACAGATTTGCGTATCTTGGAAATGGCTCTAAGGATTTGAATGACATTTTGTATTTAGATAGGGTTTTGCTTTTTAAGTTGTATTTTTTGTGAAAACGCGATTTTGGTGAACGGGAAATAAGACAAGTGCGAGTCAGACTCGCGCACGAAGGGTTCCGTACGATTATCTGTAAAATAGGTAAAAAAATAACGTTTTTTGTACGGGAGCCCCGCTTAAATATTAGTTTTTTTTCTATATAATTATTTATTTTTAAAGTGACTTTATAACTAAATATTATGTGAATATTTTAAGCGTCTACCTGTTGCCGTTATCAATATCAAGCAAAAAAATAACGTTTGTTGTATGGGAGCCCCCTTAAATATTTATTTTATTCTGTTTTTTAGTATTTCTTGAATCATTGCTAAGAACGCTCAAAAACAAACAAAAAAACTAAATCAAAATCGGTACATTCGTTTGGGCGCTACGATGCCACAGACAGATACACATAGGTACACATACGTGAAACATATAACACTCCTCTGTTTTTGTCGGGGGTTAAAAATCGCTAGAACTGGTGTATTAGTTTCCATTTCTAATATGAATTGTGACTTGGACAGTTTTTACTATTAACTACCTATGAATAGAATCTCGCTTCCTAGCTGATCCAAAATTCATGCTTGAAGAAATCTACTATTTGTTACATTTCATAATTCTTTGTAGTTCGAATATTTAACCTCGATCCTAACCACCTGAACACATATCGTGTTAAATTAAACTCGCTGTGCAAATATGGAACCTTTAGCTTCATACCTCTTTAATATCTAATATGTAGTAAGTTTGGACTAATATTAAACGGAAATAGGGGAAACATTTTCTGGTATTATAAGAACAAAGCATATCATGGATACATCCGGATTAGATCATCGGTTATACAGGGTGAAAACGCTAAGTGATCTTACTCAATTATTTCTAAACCATAAACGATATCGAAATACTGATTATTGAACCTGAAAGTGCTTCTAAATGTATGGAAGCTGAAATCATCAAATTTTCGCATAGATCCAGTTTATTTTGTAAGCCATAATCGATACCATTAGATAGAGCTCGTGAAGCAATTTCACGATCAATAATTCAGTATTTCGATATCGTGTATAAGATTACTTAGCGTTTCCACCCTGTATATAATAGGTTAGGAAAACCTATTATAATTTATTGGAGTATCGAGAAAGCCTTTTAGGCACTTCAAAACATTCCGAAAATACAATATCACAAATTAATTACCTGTTAAAATATTCTTCGTCAAGCTTAGACTTCGGCCGAATTGAGGTAAGCATTCTCCATTCGATGGGCACGAGGCACAACTCTTCAAACTTCAATCCTCGCATCTCTACCGGTACCGGGTCCATAAAAGTAAAATGTTTATTTTCATAACCACTAGTCCCAAGTTTTTCATAAGCTCTAATTTCTTTTCGAGGTGTTTTAGTCTTGTGGTCCTGTGGTTTGTCTTTAATTTTGATGTCATCTGCTCTCACCTAGTAAAATTAAATTGTTTTTTGTAGAAATATATTTAATAAGGAAATTTTTCTTTTTCTTTACCTTTTCTGGTCTAGTTTTGAAGTCAGGCACTTTGTCTAAAACAGCTCTATACTCCTCCGCTGTATTAATGACAGTTTTAGACAAATCTAAAATAGGTGCTTCATCTTTCTTTTTATCAAAAAAATCGTCTAGTTTTGACATTTTGCAAAACGCGTTGGTTATTTTCAAGCTTCTTATAGTAATTGTTGTTGCATAGGTATCGATTCAACATCTAACTTGTTTCTTAGAAACAGTTAGATCGATAGGTACCGCTTAAATATATGTATGTACATTACATGTGACCTTATTTCGAATACATATTGCACAGTGCTAGCTACTGTGCATATTGGTTGTGGACCACTCAAAATCAGTATTTTGTTTTCATTGCGATTTCCTCACTTCTCTCTAGAAAATCTTTTTTTGCTGCGTTTAGTTGATCGATAATCTTTTTTCTGTTTTCGTTTTCAAATATGTTAGATTTTATATTTCTTTCGTTTACTTCGTCTATCCAAAGCTTACGGTTGCCGTATTTGTCGTTTATAAATTTTTGTGATAAAGTAATCCTTTTGGTGGGTGACATTTTAGGAGATTTTTTGTTTTCACTTGTTTCGTCTGATATCACTTGCTCCATAGATCTAGGTTCTAAAACAGTATCGGTAGTCTCTGGCATGTTAGTAGTTTTTGATAACTGATCTTGACCAGATCTTTTGCTCTTCCAATATGATTGGCTTAGGGAATTACGTCGTTTTGTAAAGTTTTCCATCGTTTTATCCGACCTAGTAGGAGGACTAGGCGAGCGACTATCGTCACTTGACTGGGACATATATTGCCTGACTTGAGGGCGATGTTTCTGGCGTATTTTTCTTTTTTGGCTATAGAATGGATCTTTCTCACTTTGCTTCTTGTATTGTGCAGCTGGTCTATTGACGCCCCATTTAGGTCGGTTTTCTAATTCTTTTTTGTATCTTTCTTCTGAACGGAATCGTCTATCTTTTTTTAGCGAATCTTGGGGTGCGTTTTCATCTATTTTTGCATAATTTTTGTCAATATTCCTTTCGGTTCCGTGGTCTAATAACTTATCAGTTGTCGCTAAAACTGATACAGTTTGTGTAGATACATCTTTGGTAGTTGTACGATATTTACTGGGGGTTAGTACTTTTGCAGTATCTATTACGTCACTAATATTATTGAGAGAATTTAGTGACAAACTATATAAGTTATTGCTTAAATTTTGAGGTACTAAAACGGCCAGTTGAATGCTATTTGGTTGACTAGAGGCTGTTTCCCCATTTATATTAATTGGCACAATACTAAACTGGTTATCTGCGAAGGCTATTGGTGGTACGCTATGGATATATAAATTTAGATTTTTCCCTCCCGTCGATCTTGGTGAGTTAAATTCTGTAGTATGATGTGAGTTGGAATCATGTTTTTGACTTTGAGCTGAATGAAGGTCGTAAGTTCTACTGGTTTTAGTTGGACTGATGGTTTCACTTTGTTGTACTGGTTCATTTATTACATTGTCTTCTATATTAGGTTCAGTATCGTGCGAAATATTATAATCTTTAATTTGCTTGTGACAGTTAAATCTTTTTTCTTTGTCACGCTTAGCTTGCATTTCTGCATTTTCTAATGCTTTTTTAAGAGCATCTAATTTACGTTGTTCTAGTAACATCTTCTCTTCATGTTTCCTTCTTTCTTCTTCAACTTTTAATTTGTCTTCCTCTCGTTGTCTTTGAATACGTAATTCTTCTAAGCGTTCTTCTCTTAATTTTCTTTCATTCTCGTCTTTGCGTCGTCTTTCTCGATCCTCTAGTTGGTTTGCTAAAGCTGATTGTAGTTCTAGTGCTTTCATGCGCTTGTTTTCTCGCTGGGCTTTAATTTCTGGCTCTAAAGGTACATTTTGGCCTCTCAGAAATGACCTAAAAAGTAAATGAAGCAGTTATTATAATAATTTTGGGTTACTATTACTGTAAAGTATATAAATAAAAATAGTAAACTTTAGTCATTCTTTTCTACGTATTTGATATCCCTTGAAGTTTTCTTACCTTCCTTCATCGCTGCCATTGCAGGACGATCTATCACAGTCAGCTCCCGAATTAGTCGAACTTTTTTGATCAATGACTAGTACTTCGGCAGTATTTTCCATCATATTCAACCCACGCTCCACCCATGACGGAGTCCCTTTCTTTTGATTCTGCATCTATATAACATCAAACTAGGGTAGTCACTTATATTATGTGATAAGGTATGAATATTCGTTTTTTTTACACTATAGCCAATGTGAGTTCATCATAAGATTTATTAATGCTTATGTAAAACATGAAATCACCATTTGAATTTTATTTTTAGGAACCCGATTCAGGATTAAGACATAACGACGTAAGATACTAAGTCTCTACATACTTCGTGCCGTCGCTAAACCTGCAGGCAGACTCCGATTGAGACGAATTAGTTGAATGTTTTTTTTCTCAATTTAATCCCAATAGCCACTCACCTGTGGCAACCTAGCGTTAGGAGCTGTGGGCTCCCAGAGGCGGCCGGTAGCGACACCGCGATCGCCCCACCGCAGGCGGCCTTCTTCGCCGGCGCTGCGGGGGCTTCGGCCTGACCAGGTGCCGGGCGGGGATCTACCACCGGTTGACAGATGGTTCCTTAAACAAAAATCAAATCTTTTCTTATCCATTAAAGTGATTCATGACCTGTCAGGGACCTTTCATATATTAATGCTATCGTTGCCAATAAAGAGAGCTCTGGGTATCACGTGTTGCACTAGTGCCCACCCATCCGATGTCTTACCGCACCAGGTATTCAACAAGTTTTACCTTCTATAGTTTCCTTAAATTACCTTATATAATCATATATGAATAATAATTAATATTAATAAGCGCCTTCGGCGCGTATCTGGTTACTATAGCTGAGCTCAATACTATGGTTAAAAAATCTAATCTTGGTATAAGCCCGAAGAACATAAAAATTAGCAATAATACCTTCTATCGTTTTTCTTTGTAAATTATCATCACTCAATCATATTTTAGCTTCAAAGCTGAGTACATCCATGATAAAATAGTATTTTTTTATGCTAAAATAGTATGATAAAATAGTATTTTTTTATGCTATAAACAAAAAATAGGCACCTACCTGTTGTCCTGTTGCCACGCCATGACTGGATGACGGTCACTTTCTTCAGAACCTCTCTGACGTCTGACGTGCATGTGGTTGACCGTCTCGCTGCCGTATCCAGACGTGTCTCCTTCACAGTCTTCTTCGTAGAAAGAAAAACGTTTTGCGCTCGGGATGTTCCGGTTTAGAACTTCCTTACTTCTTCTGCTCTCTTCTTTGTTAGGCGACCTCGTAACATCTAGGTGGTTTATTGGCGGCAAGCTTGGGCTTCTCTGCCTTTGAATGGGTTCTTCGTATTCATACGAAGATTGCTTGTGAAGATCCAGCGTGCTACCAAACTGATTACGAGCTTGTAACCTGTTGTTTCTTCTCTCACTAGAAGCCCAGGGCAGATAAAGTTGTGACATTTCCTCTGAAAATATGTAAAACGATCTAAAATTAACCCTTATAATACTGCACAACTGTTTACGTGAGCAATCGTAAAGGTATTAAGTTAAAATCGTTCAAAAGAAAAGTAAATGCAATAAAATGTTCCCCTTTACATTTTTCCACAAAGGGTTTTTATGTTTAGTCGATAAGGCATGCAATGGAAACGTTAAACTAAGTCAAAGAACTGTATCGTTATAATTTTTCTGTCATTGAATTATCACTATTAAACATAATGTTTTACGGGGTTCTTAGGTTATTATTCGCCGAGGATATGAGCTCCCTAATCACGGTAAGAATTAATCGTGAATCTTTAAAATACATTGAGTTATCGTTTACATACAGGTCCCTGACAGGTCATGAATCACTTTTATAGAAGGTAACCCGATACTAAGTTGGATAATCTGTATGTGAGGGGTTTAATGCGAGAGTTCATTAACATTTACGAAGGCAAGGTACATTTGTTGGCAACGAATACAGCGGTTTATGTTGTTACTATATTATGTAATTGTAAAAGTATTAAATTTTGACACTAGTTTCTAATATAGGCTAGTTTTACCTACATACCTATCACCTGTTACCTATGTACTGTAGAGGTTACGACCTTTTACAGTTTTACAATTAAAAGCCAGCTGTGTGTGGTTTTCGACGGAGCAGAATTGGACTACCAGATAATTAGATGTCGTATAAGGCGACAAGAGAAAAAAGAAGGGATCTTATACTTCAAACCTAAATCAAACAGATGTTAGGCAGCCACTGAAAAACATCTAAAAACAGTCCGAGTTTTGTCTGCGGTCATGTTCAACCAACACGACGCGTCATGCCAAAGCTAGTATACGTCACTGATACCTTACTGAGGTAGGGCACCACACTTGGGTCCCTAAAATATTAGGGCCCCGAAATGCTTGTTTAAAGTGATGTCCCTATTAGTGATCAACAGTTCAATGCCGGCAATGATCCTTGACTTGTTGGAGTCACTCTTAATATCAATTACAAGGCCGAAAAAAATCATCTAAATAATCTCATAAGGTCTAAGACGGGATGCCATCTAGCCAAAGAACATCGTCAGATGCTAAATATCTGAATGGGCTGATACAGAAGATGATTAAACGGGACCTTCGACGTTCTAGTACGCGCAGCATTGAACTTGCAAGTGATCAAAATAGCAAAAGCCTTTACACGTCAGCCAAGAGCCAAATCGCAAAAAAGTCTGTACCTTAGTCTAAAGCCCTTGGCAGAAGTGGAAACAATCTATGGAGAATAGTAACAATCACACGCAGCAAGGTCTGCATCCCATGGGACCGAAGATCCAAATAGCCAAATTGACGTTCCACATTACCGAGAATGTCCCGAACGTTGACCAAAACCAGTTTAGGGCGGTTCAGGAACGGCAAAAAAGCAAATTGGGCGATAACGACATAACGACTAAGCTTCTAAAAGTGTACGGAAGTTCAATGCTGAAAGGGTTAGCTCCTAATGTCGTCATCCATAACTACACTATACCGGAGGCGTGGTACGGGATTGTTATAGTATCGTTCTTCAAGAAGGGAGACAAAGTCTTCTTAAGATTTACCGACGAATATTGCTTCTAAGCCATGTGTATAAGTTGTTCTTTAAGAGCCGTCACGAATCGTCTCCCTGAGAGACTTAACGACTTTCAGCAACCAGAACAGGCTGGGTTTTAAAAAGGCTTTAATGCTGCATACCCTAGATAATTCATCACACCCAACGGACATTGGCATGAAATTGGACAAGGCGAAAGTCTTGTTCAACCATCATGCCGTCGAGCCAAAGCCAATATACATCGCTGGTACATCACGTACTCTTGGTGTTAAGTCCAACCGTCCAGGATTATGTCTACCTTGGACAGACAATCCAACTTGACCGAAACAACTTAGAGAAGGAAGCTAATAGAAGGATCCAGCTAGGGTGGGCAGTATTTGGAAAGCTTCGTCAAGTTTTCTGGTCACCTATTCCGCAGTGTCTTAAGATGAAAGACTTTAACCTACGTTGCCAAAACGTAGACACTTAGGCCTGTGACAGAGCTATGTGATCGCCGGAGCGGTCGGGCCGTAGCGGACAACAGTCAGGACCTTAATTTAACCCTCTCCCTAACTTAAATACTCCGTGCCCCATGTTCGAAAAAAATTAGCACACACCATGGTCTGAATTAATATATTAAGTACTTATATTTTTTATTTCAATAAAAAGTATCCAATGGGTCTCGCCGGCAAAACAGCAGGGCGTAGCTAGTATATACTATTGTGTAGTACATACATACAATGTTGTACGCGTATGGACCACAGGCTTTATGTCTTTAAATATCTTTAATACTGCGTCTACAATCGAATGAAGCCGCTCTTCTGCGTTGGAATTTTGATTAACAGAATTTACAATTCAGTTGGTATAAATTATTGTTATATTTTAGTGAAAGTCTAATTAATTTTACGTAACCCAGTAAGTAGTTGAAGCGAGAATCCTATCTACACACAAATTATATCTAATACTTAGTATAAATTGTTTCGAAATTAATACATAAATTAAAATGTATCAAAGCAAGTACAGTTACTCACCTAATAAAAACATATATATACAGCGTAGATAACTTGTAGTTATATCCATATTAATATTATTAATGCGAAAGTAACTCTATCTGTCTGTCTTTACTTTACCCATTGACGCTTAAACCGCTTTACCAATTAAGATGAAATTTGGCATGTAGCTAGTTTGAGCCCCGGGGAAGGACATAGGCTACTTGAAAACGTCAAGTGTGAGTCGTTTTTTTTCGTTGAACCTACACCTATAACCGAATTTAGGGCAGGTACCGCGGGCAAAAGGCTAGTCTATTTATAACTTTATTTCACGACCTGTGTAGTTTTTTCTTATCCACATCAAACACGACATTTATTGTTTTTGTCCATATGTATGAATAATGATTATGTAAGTAGTTAAAAAAAACACACTTACCAAATATAGTCTCAACGTGATTATTCACACGAGTATAGGATCCTACTAGGATCTTACTTCCACAAATCAGCCCAAACTCGAGGGGTTTACTAGCAACCATTGAAGTGTGGAACCCTTCAATGATTGAAGAGTTCCACTATCCACCTTTAGGGTGCATCATTAGACCATCATCATCTTACTGTAATGTAATATACTTTATCGTGAAGTTTACTAAAATCTATTTAAGAGATCCATTATCCATTTCCTGGTTCCATCAACAGATCAACTTAATGGAACCAAATTACTGTAAATATTGTCATCGGTATTACATAGTTACATTCGCAAAGTTTCAAATCGATACTATTGTTTAGAAGTTGGTTAAATCATAAGATTAAAAAAAACTGGCTAAGTGCAAGTCGGACTCGGGCACCGAGTGTTCCGTACCTACCTCCATTTACGTAACTTACGAACATATGAAAACAAAACGTGTGCCGCTAAGCAGTCACCCATCCAAGTACTGACCAAGCTCGACGTTGCTTAACTTTGAATTTCGTTTCCTACAAACAAATGTGTTACTGTTTCGCTTAATAATAGCTAGATGGCGCTGTAACGGTGATTTAAGACGGTAAATGGCTCGGGCTCGGCCGTTTTTAGGGTTCCGAAGTCAACAAGCAACAAACTAATTTGGATGCATTCTTCTAAGGTACCTTCCCTACACTTGAAGTGGGGATGATTTTTGTTTTTCTCGTCTATCCTATAGTGTAACGTGTCGTTGGATAGCTCGTTTAAAACTATTCGGGAAGTTTATTTTTGTTAGAGCCCAATGTCCCCCCACCCCACTGCCGGTTAAATGGCTGTTCTTGGGTGTGTGGAAAAAATAATAGATACTATGTTGTATACAACAAAATTAAAAGCAAAACTATTATAGCTCAGTAGACTTTACAACTTAAAATGTAGTCGGATAAGTAAAAATTTCGCACAAATTCCATTAAAAGGTACGTAGATGAAGTTGGTACATGTGTAAAACAGGTATTACCTGAATATAAGTTTATGAACCATGTAACATTACAGAAAAATAGTACCTACTATAACGTTCTGGTTGTACTAGTTCAGAAACCTTCCACGGCGTGTGCATAACGATTTTCAAAATTTCATAACAATCCGTTTACCCTTATTGCGCAAGTCCGACTCGCACTTGACTCTGCCTGACTCGCACCTGACCCTTTTTTCTTGTTCAGAAACATTCCCCGGCGTATGCATAACAACTTATCAAAATTTCATTACAATCGGTTTACCCTTATTGCGCGAGTCCGACTCGCACTTGACCCTTTCGGAAAATCCTTTCAACAGTTCCTTTCGAACACACCCTTTAAGTTTTAGGTCTCCACAGTCAGTGGTTTAGGCTGTGCTTTGATCCATCAGTCAGTCAATCAAGCTAAAGCATATGTATAGAAGAAAGATAAAAAAAATACACTGTGATATTTCGCGGTTGGCAGTCGCTTAACTAATAATAAGTTTAAAATAACGGCGGAGACCCCGACTGTGTACTACTTGACAAGTTTAAAATACTACTTTGGCCTTATAAGTTTATTAGAACGTATTGTACGTAAGTAACTATTATTATTATTTACAAAATGCTGTTTTAAAAAGGAAAATTACCTACTCGTCCTCATTCTCACTCGATCGATTCTTATTGTTGACAAAACTACTTAAAAAAACTTTAGACTTCACTCTCCCAGTAAAGAGCACGTGCAGTCGTAAAATTTAAGTTTTATTTTAAGTAAAGATTAAACCTCTATTTATTACATTATTATTAATAATAAACGATCAATGAAAGAAAAGTGTCCGTCTGCGCTGATGCTAATAATAGAATTACATATTATTGGCGCGTCGTCGTGGATACTCTCGCGCGCGCGCAATGATCTTTCCGCACGGTGATGTTAGGTTTAGAGATTTTGTGATAAACCAGCCATTTAACTCTTAGGGTCGGCTCATACCAAGACGCGACGCGACATGAAGCGGCTTGAAGAGAGCTTACCGTTCCTTACAAACTTTCGTCTTTTGCCTCATCTCCATTAAGATGATAAAAAAAAAAACGGCCAAGTGCGAGTCGGACTCACGCACGAAGGGTTCCAAATCATTATCTATAAAAAAATCACGTTTGTTGAATGGGAGCCCCCTTAAATATTTATTTTATTCTGTTTTTTAGTGTTGGTTGTTATTAGCGGCAACAGAAATACATTATCTGTGAAAATTTTAACTATCACGGTTCATGAGATACAGCCTGGTGACAGACGGACGGACAGCGAAGTCTTAGTAATAGGGTCCCATTTTGTACCCTTTTGGTACGGAACCCTAAAAACTGACACTCGTCTTTCTTTAATTTCGAGTAATTACAACTGAAAGTTTTTTTTATTTTTATTGTTTTGTTTGCGATGATAACCGGATTCACATAGAAAGTTTCATACCCTCCGGAGGATGATTTTTCAAAAACAGTGAAGTTATTCTTAATTTACAACCAAAAGGCCAAATATACCAATCAATCTTCATGGATTTAACTTAAAAATTACAGATTTTCATACAAAGTTCCTAACCCTTTTTCTCCCTCTTGGGGTTTGATCTTTAGAAAATCTTAGTGCAGCCCTACATTATAAAAAGAAATTTAGGTATTTTTAAAACTTCATATTTTTAGAGTCAGTCATACAGTCAGGACATATACTTTCATATTTACAATATGAAATAGATAAGGTTTTACATTTTAAGGGGTTCCGTAGTCAACAAGTAACCCTTATAGTTTTACCATGTCCGTCTGTCTGTCTGCCTGTCCGCGGCTTAGCTCAGAGACTCTTTAGTACTAAAAAGCTGTAATTTGGCATGGATGTACATATAATCTCACCAAGAAAGTGGTAAAAAAAAATTGTGAAAAATTTTTTTTTAAGGATACCTAGCCCACCACGTAAAGTGGGGCTAAAATTTTTTTTTATCGTTTATCCCATCCCATGATGTGGGGTGACATTGGATAGGTCGTTTAAAAATACCGTAGAACAACTTTTTTTCGACAACAACTTTTAACTTTCGTTAGAGTCAAGTGTCCCCACAGCTAAATGGTTTTTTTACAAGATACGTTCAGTTACTTTACAAGTTAACGAGCAATAGTCGACCAATTTATAAAATGTAGGTACTTGGAGTAGTAAAATTTTAGTACGAGTTCCATTGAAAATTACTTAAATGATGCTCTGAGCTGAGGAGAACACGTAGTGAAATGAGTTTATGAACTATGTAAAATTATAGAAAAAAAAAATTAACATCCTTTATAAAACGCTTTGGAGTGGGCGGCGCTTGGCGGTACGGAGTTTAAACAAAATCTGTTTACAAGTTTTTCAAATATCATATCCGCAATAAATCTTATTCTACGGAACCATAACGTAGTAAACTGTGCTGGTTTGTTTTGTAAACATCTATTTGCCTATTAGGATGAAGAATACTTGAACGTAGTTTTGCAAAATTTTAATTAAGTGCTATATTTTCAGTGTCACTATGTTTCAAAAAAAACTTAAATAAACTAACTTTGCTTCATGAGAACTTTGAGCAACGGAAAGCAGCATTTATTTAAGATGCCTGTTCAATGCTTACATTGTTTTGTTACAATGTAAAAATCAAATCACATTAAATAACAGTCACATCACATGCCGAAAATAACCTAGATTCCTTAGAAAACCATTCTTGCTTTTAACTTAATAACTTGAAAAGTAAAAGTAGTTCAGCATTACGGGTTTGCTTTAAGTACCTGTATTTGGGGAAATCTCTGTGAAGAAACGACAGCTAGTTTTTAATCTCGCGAGGTTATCAAAAACAAACAATAACAATCTAGATTCTAGAATACCAATAGTGAATGCGTTACTTGTCCACTATCTCGTAAACTATGATGAAGTACGTGTGTGATATCGGACGGGGTATTTACGGCAAACAGTATTAAAAGGTCACCTCGCCTCGCTCACTTTGTCAGATTCTCAAAGACGAGGTACGTATCCAGGACACTGTGCAAACCGCCCCAACTTTTCGCAACTGAGTGCAAGCAGCACCGCTGCAAAAGTTAGTCCACGTGTAGTTGTAAAGGCCATCTACGGTAGCCAGTAGAAAAAAAAACCAATTACGAAGGTGCAAACAACGCCTAATTCCCCGACTGTACTTAGCCTTAGTATCAGTTTATCCGTACCAAAGAAGGTTAGGTAGGTCTCGTACCTCCCACATTGCAAAACTTTTTTTTTTATTTTAAGACGTATATATCTATGAATCTCTGGACATAATATGTTTTATAAAATTTATTCATTGCTATGCCTGTGTAAAGTGGGTAATTTACCTATTATGTCTACTTATACCTTACCGTTATTACCTTAAACTATAACTTGGTTTTTTTATCGTAATGAGCACTAAGACAGTAAAGTAACCGATGTTAATCATACGCATAGATGGCTCGGTTGATCTTGGAAGTGTAAGTAGGAACTTACCTACCTATCTATGTAGTATTTAAGTTATAAAGGCTAGATCATTATTACTAAAGCTTCCTTTATGACTCTTTTATTATTGAGGAGGCAAATTAAAAATGAACTGAACGTTAAAACAACTGATTTATTCAAGTTACAAGTTATTTTTATAATAAGAAAAGTAACCAAATTTTTTTTGCTTTTGAACTCGTTGACTTGTTTAAAAGTGTACCTATGTAGTGATGTGAGAAAAAAGACAGCGTTATATAATTGCTGCCAATTGACGGCAACAGCAAACAAATTCAAATAAAATTTAGCGATAAATCAAGAAAATGTAACAAAAATTAGTTAGTACCTAAAATACCGGGAGTTCCCGGTTGCGTTGAAGGCTAGTACCGAAATTCCTGGATTTTAAAACCAATGCTGGTAGCTTATATCCAACGCTGCGCCTTCCAATCTATGGTCACCCATCCCTCGAGATCTGATCTTCCCCTCCGCGCGGTTATCGGTTTGACGAGCGATGTTGTCTACCCATTGCAACTTTAGCTTGACAACTGTTTCTTGCTTGCTGATCATTCTAAATTTTATCCCGCATTAAAAAACATAGATAGATAAATAGACCAACAATTAGATTTCACTTTTCTGTACCGTAAGTCATTACTAGCATTACCTACACTGCTTGTAAATTTTCGTCTTTAGGCACTGAAGTATTTTGGACGTAAAAATGTTGCTGGATTCATCGATTATTTCTTTTTTAATTTGGGTACAGAACCCGAAAATATATATCAGCAGCAATACAACACATATGCATGTCAAAGGACAAAGGTCGTTGCTTCCGCGCCGCAGCCTTGTTCTTGATTGATGATAATTTAACAGCCACAATGTCACCGGCGACAATAGGGCGGAAAGTGCCATTGTCATTTAAACAAACTAAACATTAACTACCGGAAATTTGGCGATCATTAGTTGTATTTAATTTATATAGTAACGTACCCAGAGTTTAGTTTTTTTAAAAAGCCAATTTTATTTTATTTTTAGAAACAGAAACAGACTCTCAATGCTCTTTGGACTTTGCTTTTTGGTCGTACTTAGGTACGATATCAAAAAATCACTAAAACCTAAAAATAACCGACCGTACGACAGGACATTAAGCTGATCTCCTAGTAGTTGTCGTGGTGCCCTGAAAGTTAGTCTGCATTGATATTTGAGACACTATATATGTAATATTTATAGTGTCTATACCAGTTCTTTTTTACATATTTGTACTTAATCTAATTTTTTATAAAATCTTTAATTCTTTTTACGAATATGGCACGGAAATTAACAGTTGGTAAAAACGGTAACATACACCTGCATTATTTAAAAAAAAAAACTGGTCAAGTGTGTGTCTTACACGCATTAAGTTAGGGTTTCGTAGAATGAGAATTATTGCAGTTATATAAAAAACTGATGAACTTATTGAATCCAAAACAATTTTGATTTGTAGTATATATAAAGTTCTGTATCGTAATTTGTTTTTAGTTTTTCAACTTTAAAAGCCAATAACTCGCGAAATAAAAATTTTTGAAAAAAAGTTTCTCGAAAACCTCAAATTTCATAACATATCTGTATGGCGGTTTACAAAAGATACATTTTTGTTAAATTTTATTAGAATCGATGTAAAGACGGCGGAATTATAGGGCTGACATACAGATGGGCGGACGAACATGACGAATTTATAAATGTTCCGTTTTATGCATTTGGCTACAGAACCCTAAAGATGAAGTGCCTCGTGGGCTTGTGATCTAATTGGTGTTTACTCAACAAGATTAAGACGAAGCGATGACAAGCGAAGATATTTTCAAATGAAATATAGGTACCTACTTACTATGAAATACAAACAGACTAATAAAGTTTGCTAAATTGGATCTATGCGGCAGGTATCTAGCGTACCTAGGATAACCTTTACGTTAAGTTTTGAAATTAAGAGTCACTACACATACTCTTACAATCAATAAAATAAAATCATGTATTACGGTACTAACCAAATGGTACGCTCGTGTTCTCGAAATTCGCTCACTTTACGTAATACGAGACGCGGCGACACTGCATAATCAAACACTGTCTGATACATCAAAAAAACCGCGAAAAAAACCTTGATGGACAGATGCACGACCGTGAAATGTTGCAAAACCGTTTCAGCGGCTGCAGTCGATGCAGGCGCAACCGCATGCCGAAACACCACAGATAAACTAAACAAAAAAAAGAATAGATACCACTGCCAGTACCCACCTCTCTCACGAGCCCACTGCTGCTTCTTCTGTTCTACAAGCGAAGGTTTATCCACTGTCAGCATTGCACTGCCCGCGCTTTCTAACCCCCGTATTGCACACACGCTGCGCTGGGCTGTCACGGTGCACCGCTTAATGAGCACTCAGCAGAGCTGTTTTTAAAACGGACTCTCCGTTCCGTCCCGTTACGCGTGCATCCATTGTCCATGACTGCTGCAGACCGATCTCATTATTTAATCCCATAAACATTATAAAACTCAGCACGCAATAAAGTAAACATTACACCCGAAGGACCATTTGGCTCAATTTTATATGTAGCAGAGTTTTAGGTCGATGATTTCAGTAACGACACGCTAGTGAAATTTGTTTAGCGTAAAGGCTAGGAAAAACCGCCGCCGGTGGTCGATATGGTGGCCATAGCAACGTCTGTTTCACGTGATCGCAAGGAATTGTAGCGTTTTTCTTTAAGCTATTTGCATTTTAGGCCACTGGGTGACGTGAAAATTGTTATAGGGGAAATAAATCACTGGCGTCGTATTCATAGAAACTACTTATGCCCTCACTTCCGCGACTTAATTATTTTTCATTGTATTGGTATTGTGGTTCAAACTATTCAACGTAGAGTGTTCGATTTGAAAGTTTAATATGTAGGTGCGTTACCGACTTTTGTACACTGCTATTGATTAGTATTCGGAATAAGGACGACAGAGAAAGTGTGGCCATAGTATGACATCACTAAGGTAATTGTGAATGTCAAATTATACCTACCTAACAAAGCATGTAGGTACCAAAACTATGACGCCTAACGTTGGAGGACGATAGCAGTGATAGTAGAAATAAAATGACACGCAATATTGTCTAAAAGCAGGTACCTAAGTATGTACAATTTAGTTATAACTATTGTATGTAGACATACTTAAAGTTTAACTTAAGAGGAAGTACTATGTGACAAGGAAAACAAGGATGACGCGATATGTAACTGAGCGTGCGCGAGAAGTGCAGCTTAATCTCAATTCAGTGAAATTGAAATACATTAAAAAAATTAATAGTTTATCACACATAATTGTTATCAAAAATTGCTTTTCTCAGGGTCTAAAGCATAAGTAGTGCTTTAATAAAGTTGTAAAGTAATAGCACTCAGAACTTTGAAGATTTGTTTGCCACATTTTTTAAACCAGTCAAGTGCGAGTCGCACTCGCGCACCGAGGTTTCCGTAAAAGGTAAACTGTATTGAGGGTAGGGATTGCAATCCCGCAAAACGGGATCCCGAATCCCGCTGCTTTTATTAATTTGCTGAATCCCACACCTTCATAACGCGGATCCGCGGATCCCGCCAGTGGAAAATTTGGCACTTAAATTTCGCGTAAATCGCAAGTAGCACGAGTACGACGTTTTAGTTGTTTAAAAATGGCACTACGCTGCGCCTGCGCACGCCTTTCTGTAGGTGACGAGTGTTTTGTTTTCGTATTCACCGTCCGGCATTTAATATAGCGATACAATAAATACCATTTGATTCTTAAGAGGATACGATTCGCGTCGCCTCACAGCGGGCTTCATACAAACGAATTTCGCATTTGTTTTTGACATTAACTGATCAATCACTGTGAAATTTCTTAGTCAGAATCCAAGCCGAATATATATGTCTGTGGTTTTCCGAAATTTTGTAAAAATTTTACTAACTAGAAATCTTTTTCTATACCATTTGTGTAAAAAACTAGAATCCTGTATAACTTTTTAACTATAAAATTTAACAGAAAACTGACACACTGCAAACTTAGATATTTATTACTAAAACATTCTTCAAAATTTCGTAGTATTTTATCAGCAAGTGTCAAAATAAGTCAAAAATTCGTTTGTATGAAGCACGCTGAGAGGCGCTCCGAAACGTTCTCTGAACAGCGTATTTTTAAAAATTATCACCATGGGTTGATATCATAGTAATAGCATCTAAGAGAAAGTTATGATTTGATTATTTGTTAATATATGAATAAGACTGAATTAAAAATATAAAACTGTTATTAGGAGTAAGGCTAAAATTAAACAAAACTAATTAAATATGCCAAACATTTAAAGATGACTCTAAGAAAATAGATTACTAATTACTTAATTGATAGAAAAGAAATAATTTCTGTTGCTTAATGTAAGAAATGATTAATAAAAGTCGATTTTTACACAAAAATCTGTAGTTTCAATTTGATTTAAAACATAATGTCAAAGATGCGGGATCCCGCGTGATCCTGTGCGGGATTAAGTAATCCCGCATTTCCATCCCGCGGGATTGAACGAGCTGCGGGATTGCAATCTATAATTGAGGGACAAACTTAACTTTGCCGTTAGATATCTGTTGTCCCAATACATCGACATAGGTCGCGGATATATGATACCTCCACGCATTCATGAGTAAAAGGGTCAGACAGACGGACAAACCTTTTTGTACTGTGTTATAACTACAAATTAACAAATTTCGGATTTTTTCCTGTATTTGTGATGTAAATTGCTTAGTGTGAAATTTCATGATTCTAGGACAACGGAAAACTCCATAGGTTTTGATTTATTTATAAGTGCCAAAAAATGCGACAAAAACGGCCGTATTTTTTTATTGCGTGCACTTAAGAGAAGCTTGATTTTTTAAAGCTTCAAGGGACCGTGGAACTTAGTATTTGATATTAATTTCAACTTGAAACCTTCCCACATTCCTAAGAAAAAGGCAGATTCACAGGCAGACAGAGAGACGGACAACAAAGTGATCCTATGAGGGTTCCTTTATTTCCTTTTCTAGAAACCGTGAAAAGGGGTCAGTTTAGGATTTTTTTATCGAACAAACGTTTATTAATCGTGTTTTCACGTTTTAAGGATCTGGTAATTACCCGGAGAAGACATTAATTAAATTTCAATCGGATCTGCTCAGCGGATGTGGAGAAACATTTACCAACAAATAAAACGTTAAAAAACCTCGTTGCCCAGTAACACTCGTCTTTTTGGAAACGATATGCGAAGTTACGCTACTACGAACGTGGTCAGTCATTGGATGGGAGACCGCCTAGTAACATTTTTTTTTTAACATTTCAGTGCACACAAAGCCGTCGGTCCTATAAGTTTTCATGTGATAATATGAAAGCCAATGATAGTGTATATATTAAGAGGTAGGTTAGATATCGTATTAGCACGCAAAAACTGAGGCAGCAAAATCAAGACAATTTTATCGTCGTAATTTGATTAAGTCACATGTCACTTTCTAAATATAGCTATCTCCTTCGGTTTCACACGTTCTGTGTATTATCTATTGCATTTGTCTTAGGTTAGTACGTGTAGATAACAGCGAATCAAATTTAGATTGCGAATAATATGAAGGTATAATCTTTACTTAAATATCATTCATGACAGCAGTTTTTAGGCCAAATCTTATGGGTTAGCTTGAAAACTCTGATACTGGGCACTAGCTCAACAACGTCCGCTAATTAGCATTGGGCAGGTGTGGTGGACAGTGGCCTTAGCCTTCTTTCTCCGAGACCTGTGCCAAAAGGTTGTCGAGCTACGCTTATTGCTTAGTGTAGGATTCCGTGGCCCGTACTACTTTCCGTTGTTTGAGTTCGCAACAAAGTTGAAATTCGGTTATTTCTACTACTTTGATAATAATGGGTAGGTACTAGCGATAACTTACAAAGTACCTATTTGACTTTATTTAGAGCATCTTCCAATTTACTGCCGAGTGATTATCGCCTGGTAAAGTTGATCTGAAGAATCGAAATGGTCGCGTACAGTGCGGTTTCAGAGAAACTTCCTCCCACGAACGCTTGGGTTGTGGAATGAGCTCCCTGCCAAGGTTTTCTCTAAGGACTACAGTATGGGGTTCTTCAAGAAAGGAGTTATTGGATTTTTGAAGGGTCGGCAACTCGTGAGTGATGCCCCTGGTGTAACAAGCGTCCATAGGCCATGCTGACCGCTTACCATCAGTCAGACCGTGTGCTTGTTTGCCACCTTACTGGTATAAAAAAAAAAAAAAAACAACGGTGGCACTCGGGGCCTGCCGCGGTGAAACTATTGCATAACATTTTTTATCAACTTATGCAATTATAATTATTTATTTTTTATTTATGCAGTATTTTTTTATTTGATATTTATTCAAGTTTTCTTTGATATTAATTCAAGTTACACTTTTTGAGCGTGGTGGACGAAAAGAAATCATTTTTCTTTTCTTTTATTGAATAAATGAGAAGTTAATATCGATTAAAAAAATTTCGTTGGCGGCAGCGGGGTGGGCGCAACAAAGTTGTACGCAGATGCTCTCGACAAGACGCTGCGGCCGACTGGTGGAAGGCGAGAGCCACGTAATGGCCGGCCCACGCGACGTTATTTATGAAATGTATTTTTTGCTACAAAATAACACTTTCGCAATAAAATAAAACCATAATCGTCTAAAGTATTTATTATGGAACACGTAGACGAAATTTCATTGAAAAAAGGTTAAATAACTAGCAAATAAATAAAGCTGTTTTTCCGTAGAAGTATCTCTCTAAAAATGAAGATTTAGAGGAAACTGCGATTTTATTGCATCGAGTCAAGTTTATTCAATCGTGTTTCGTCTCTCATAACCTACTAATAAAACTCCTAAACTTATGATTGTCATCAAAAAAATATATAAAATTCAATTTTTTTTCGCCTTAAAATTTAATTTTCCGTACAGTCAAAAGGTGGTTACGCATAAGGTTTTTTTCGTTACGGAATTTCCTGATTCGGTTGCCGCGCTCAGAGCCCGCGATAAAAGCTATGCAATAGCTTAAAACTTCCACCAGTTTCGGAAAGGATGTTTGCAGAGATGACTTATGTGGAAGTCATCTTTAGGTGTTTAACAGTTATTTTTTATACTCACAGGATTTTCAACCGTTTCTATGTGAGTGTAATTAATTCAACTTGCAAGTTGGCAAATAACCCTAAGCCGGGCGTTCCAGAAATACTTTTCACCCCAACGGTGCATTTTGGAACACAGCTACAGTTTTTATTATGCCATGCAGCTTCCATCTATGTGATACTATAGTACCGAGTAACAGCATAGATGTTTACTTTATCTTTGAAAATGGCACTTTTGTTTTGAGCCGAATATTTAACAAAAAAAAACCGCTTAAGTTACGGTTCCGCAAAACGAGCGTTATTGTGCAAACCTAAAAACTTAAAAGCGATTTTGTTGAACTATCATGGACAAACAATCCCGCTGTGCTTAAATTTGGATCAGATAAATCAATATAATTAAATCATTACCAAATATGATTGCAATGGAAGTATGTAACTAAATTGTATAATCTTTTATTTATATTTAATTACATATGTATGTATGTATTTATCCTACATACATATATATATATCTCCTACCTATAAATTTGCTTATCTCGAAAACGGCTGTAACACTTCGGATGAAATTTTTTGACTTGGTTGTATTTTTTTTAAAAAAAACCGATTAAAAAAATACCGAGCAAAGCTCTTACTTATTAATAAAGGTACATACTTTGCTCTTATACGAGTTTAAGATTTCTACTAGATTTGAATTTGTGATCGAATTGTCAGACCCAAGAACCTAAAATGCATTTTGAAATACCAACGCCCCACGCATAAAAAAACATTCACCAGTTCAACGTGTGGGAAAAGAAAGTAGTTTCACTACAAAAAATATGTTTTGGACCCTCGACACAACTGAAATTATAGATCTTCATTTCAGATGACAGCTGTCAAACTAGAAAGGGCGATATCTCTAAAAATTTTGATCGTGTATGTATAATAAACCTTGTAAAATATAGCTAGAGTTCTAAGACAGCTGACAAAGTAACGGGTTTACAGCTGGGACTATGCTGATAATCGATTATAATGCCAGACTAATTTATTGTTTGTTACATTCGTTTTCGTTGAGATGCTACTTAAAATACTATTCAAGTATAAAAAAATACCTTCCGCAACCTCATATAGACTGTAAGGGATAAAAAATGGGTGTATTCTCGTCGACCCATTAATGGGAGAGTAAACGAATGAAGCCTATTTTTCGTAGTTCCACTGCAGTTTCGTCAACCCAGCCCTGCAGATTGGTAAAAGAACCGCATGCGCCGTGGAGGCCGCTCCACGGTGAAGGCTTACGTCCTTCGTCCTCGATTAGTAATTTACGATTGTGGAAAAAACAGACGATTTAAAGTAGTTTTGTGAACGATAGAATATTTCTTCAATTTTAATGGACTAATTAAAATTATTTATTAAAACGACACAATCATCTTAATCACTATAATAGTCTTAAAAGGTACAAAGCGAACGTAAATCTAAAAGGCGTATCTCGTTCTTATATCCTCTAGTTTCTTGGACACTTCTGCGGGTGTCCGCTCCAGGTCGCCCGCTATCGCCTTCTGTTTGGACGGCTCCAGCGAGTTGAACTGTTCGCATAAGTCGCCGTCTATCACGTTCTGTAACAATAAAATACTAATATTAGACAAAGAGTCCAAAGGCTATCGATTACTGAGCGGCATATAGGACAGAATGGCGCTGCGATAGAAGAGAGTTTGGGCTGCCATTTCGAAGGTTCTGGATTGGATTCCCGAACTGTTAAAGTTGTCTCTAGTCTGATTTGTGCCCGGGAATTGCAAGAGCGGAAACGATTGCCTTATCGTTTTGTGATTTGTTTTGTATCAATAGCAAAAAAGTACGAGATAATTAATTTGATTACCGTACTTTATTATTTATTGTTAATGTTTCGTCATAATACTACGGTCGCGTCAATGAGAAGCGACCGACTCTCAGGCGAGTTACGTCCGGCACGTCACGGCTCGCACCAGCACGGCGCGTCACCGCTTCATGACGGACGCTTGCTCTATCCATAATGTAACACATGCGCTCTACCACAAGAACACCTGTTGACATTTTATGGAACTTCTGTTCATCCAACAGTAACGCCATGCAATGAACATACCGTAAAAAGTTAGACCTTCATTGACTACAATAAAGCTAAAATTTGGCCCAAGACTACACAACTTAATACTGTACCATCCATTCAGAATGATTTTATTAGCCAGATGAGCTGGCAAGAAACTCAGTAGCTAATCAATTAGGTCCTCAATAATTAAATCAAATACTCACTTTGACTGGATAATAATAGCTTCTGAAAGACAAATGGTCCCGTCCGCATAAAGGTGGGTTTTCGCTCCTCATGTGCATTTCCAAGTGTTGGAAGAAATCATGATCTTCCCTTGAAGTAAACGGCAGAAGTACTCCAAGGGAACCACTTACGGTGGCATATAACAGAGCTTCTGAGCCCCCAGGTATTAAAGTCGCTCTTTGCAGTGACGTCACAGTTTCACCAGCATGAAAATTTACTACTAAATCACCTTTTTGCGAAGCTCCATTGAGCAGACCTGAGAATTTGTATATAATTAGTGATCTACACATAAATGACCATAATAAAATATTTTTATTTGATTTTCAGATAATAGTACTGGTAATCAAATGATTTCATTAGTCTAGCATGTGTGTTTTGAGTGGTATCATCATCAAGTAATATAATAATTCTAGATAAAAATAGCATTAATTGCCTCTTTTAGAAGTAAACCAAATAAAGATAAACATACCTCTGTCCCATAAAGCTTTATTTCCTGTAGGATCTTCATCAACATCATCACTAATAGCTTGTGGTAATCTTAAAATGGCAATATTCCCAAATTTGTCTGATATAGCAACCGTGTCATAATCTAAAATACAACTGTTTGTGACCCATCGAGGGTTTGTATCATCTGCAAATATGATCAATTGGTTCTCCCTTTTTCTATATTTAACACAAAATACAGATTCTTGAACATCACAGGCAAATATTCTTTGTCCAATAGTCTTAAGGTCTGCAATGAGATTTGGAATGTGTCTATTTTCACATTTTCTTAACAGTTTTCGTTTACCGATGTCGTACAAGCGAAGCATGCGGCCTACGCCTGCTAGTAATTTGCCATTGAAAGGTGCTAAGGCGCCTGGATATTCATCTATAGGAGTTTTATGTACTAATTCCAATTTGCCGGTGTTGTAAATCTGCAAGTAAACATTAAAGTTAAGTCTATTGGCCTGCTTAAAAAAATTACAAATACAGTGAAAATGGATATTTAAATAGCTCAGACAAATAAACTTAGTTAATTTATGCTATTATTTAATAGGACAATGCAGATACCCAAAAACTTTAATACACTTTTAACTATCTGAAATTATTGAAAAGATCTTTTATTTATTATTTCCATTAATTAATAACATAAGAAAACCCGGCATTTTGTTTAGGGTAAGAAGAGATAGAAGCTACGTAGCGTCGCTTTTAGATATTATTTATTTGCAGTTGTTACCTGCGATATGCGACTAAAATAAAATAGGTGATTTAGCCAGTAGTGTAAGTTTTTATTAAGTTTAGTGTTGCTACCTTGTAGACATGCAGACTGCCTTCCGTGCAAGACCGCGGTGACAGAATCATGTCCTTCGCCACTCCAACCACGAGATGTGAATGTCCGTGTTCCGCTTGTGCTGCCCACCGCACTATGCACGCCGATACAGCTGCCTCGTTTTGCTCCAACGGCACACAGCATAAGGTCGTGGCTTGACCACTGCCTCCACCAGTCATATCCACTACACGAATTTGGGAGGCCCACATACCTGGTAGTAACAAAAAAATTATAGGTGAGAATGCATAAAGAAAAATTAGAAGTATAAAAAAAGTATATCAGGGAAGAAGTTCTTAAGTAGATATTAAAATCAAGTAAACTGTTTCCTTAGCTTGAATCAAATGACTTAAGAGGAAGTCATCTGGGATTAACGCTAGGATATTAATATAGCCACACCCGATTAGAGTCAGTAATGTTCAAAGACATAGTCTGCTCTTGCCCAGAGAATGTGGCAGTAAATTTATATTTAACCGTGTATGTCTATTTTTTCTAAATATGAAGGAAATTGGGAGAATAGTTAGAAACCCAATATCATTGTTATTTATTTTGTTTGGTTAATCAAAGATTGACCCAAATATCCAAAATACAAAATTGCAATAAATTTTATTTAAAAGTTTTGATTCCTTACCTGCCCCTGCTTTTGGTGATGCAAAAACATTTTCAGGTAAAACATCTGAAAGGAACGAGTCTGCCATTTCGTTTGCCAATTGTTGTTCTTCTGGACTACCTCCAGCTGCCGCTTCACGCATTTCTTGTGCCATTTGTACCCTAGATTATATATAAATATGAGATACTATGAACAAATAGGAGTGAAAATGGTTTTCTTTATTATTATAAATCAGTACTGCAGGAGTATCAACAAAAATAATTAGGTAAAATGTGTATATTTATCATCCTTTTAGTGATCAATTTTTAAAAAAAAAAAATATATGTATACGATAGACTATACTCTATCCACCGAAACGAGTTAATAGAGCATTGTCTCTGTCGCACAATCCCTTACAAAAGATAAGGACACAAAAAGGTGAGTGGGCGTCAACTATACTGATAAAAAGTTAAGGTGTGTTCATATGCGATGATTTTGTGCGCTCAATAGTAAGCACTAAAACCACTTAAGTATTTTGTATTGAACTTAGAGAAAGAAAGAAAAATATTAAGACAATGTTTTAAAATAAAATTATGTATATTTAAATAGTTTAACATATACAATTAATTAAATTATTCCGACGTATCACTACTGTCGCTGTCACTTCCCACGTTTATTATGAATGTTTCGGTCATTGTTTCCACATTTCTGTCCATGGCATTCATTTTCGGTTCTACTATCTCTTCGACATGTTTTATGCATTTTTTCCATTTTGCAGCGTCAATATTTTGAATTGAGTTGTTTAATAACATTTTTAATTCTGCCATCTTGTATGTTTTGTTGCGGGATGCGACATGTCCTTTAACTTGAGCCCAGATCAACTCTATCGGATTTAATTCGCAGTGATACGGCGGAAGTCGTACCACAGTTTTATTTTTAGCTTTCGCCATTTCGTCTACGACACGCGCCTCGTACTGCTCCTTATGATTTTTTACGATATTCAGTAGCTCTCGTTTTAATAAATCATCCTGAAAGGGGATTTGTTTTTCTTTCAACCAATTAATTATCTCTTGTTTTTTATTTTTTTCAGTCGGAATTTGCTCTACTTTTCTTGAGTGGTACGAAGCGTTGTCCATTACAATAATACAATTATCATGTAACTTTTCAAGAATATTTTTGAACCAATTCTCAAACACTTCGGCATTCATATCTTGATGGTAATCTCCTTGCTTTTTTGACTCGAACACGTGTAAGCCCCCTTCTACAAATCCATCATCACTTCCAATATGAGTAATTATTAACCTTTTTCCTTTTCCTGGAACAATAAAAAATTGTATTGAATGATCTGATACAAAGTTAACGCTCACACAGTTTAAGATAACATAACAAACAATAAGTGCCGCCAATTAAGGATCGCTCAGGTACATTCAAACCTTTTCAAAGAATTGCATTAATGACAAAGACAGTTTTAACAATGGAATTATGTTAAAGAACTTACCGGAAGGATTTTTTAATCCAGTTGTCAGGCCATCAAGGAATGCGTCGCGTTTATTTTTCACATTTGTATCAGTCCATACGTTTGTAGTAGTATGGCCTTCATTGAGCCAAGTCTCATCCAAATAATATATTTTTTTCTTTTCTTCTCTTGCCATTTTCATTGTCCGCAAATAATTCCTCCGCCAAAAAAATATGTCGTCACGATCAATCAATAAGCTGTTCCTGCATCTTTTAATGTACCTAAATCCAATCATTTTAAGGATTTTATGAAGTGTTGATCTTTTGAATGTCCCCAAAGTACCATCTTCATTTATTGAATTCATTATTTTGTCCAATGTCGGTATCTCATTTCGGGAAAATAAATCGTGAACTTTTCTTCTTATAGCACATTTAGTTAAGTCGTCGATTGTGTCTACAATGAAAGTACGTTTTCTTGTTTTTTTGGGTGAATTTAAAACATTTTTAGTTTCTTTCTCTTTCAGAATTCTATAGATGGACATCCAATGAACACCCATAGATGATGCAACAGCTTTCATGACGTCATTGTTTGAAGGGGATTCCATGGAACTCCTCATAGATTGATACATGTTCCATATCATTGTTTTTTCAGTCGAGGAAAAGGCTCGTCGTCGCCTTTTTTCCACAGAGTTACCTCCATGTAAACTGTCGGCCATCTCACTTAGGCAAATCGACAGTAAACTCAAAAAGTCCGTTATACAAGCGCCAAGTCTTTAGGAATGCAATCAATCACAAAGCCGGGTCACACGTAACAAAATTATCCAGAGTCCAAATAACAAGCCGAGTCAAAAAATAAAATAATAGATTGCACTAGCACAGTGAGCACGTCTGAACAGTACGAGTCGCACGAACAAACTAAAAAAACTCGCGCTGTGAACACAGCCTTAACGTCATTGTTCGACCAATCACATGCCAGTTCATTTTTCCCCTATTAACTCGTTTCGGTGGATAGAGTATAGAGAATATTAAGATGTTTGTCAAATACTATAGTCACTTTTAATGAAGATTTATTTTTATTACCTACCTTCTCTGTTTCTTCATTTCTTCTGTATACGAATTATGATCAGTTTCCAAAATTATAATGTGATTATTCTCAGAGTTAATAACAAACTTTCTTGGTGTATAATCAAGCGGCAGATAGGTCTGATTGAATACAGCACCAAGCTTTTCTAGAGCGAGAATCCTAAGCGTATTTGAAGAGATCGCGACTATTCCTTCGGCACACTGTTCTGTAAGAAAATTTACCCTTATATCATATTTTTTTAAACTTCTACAGAAATTGAAAATATTAATGTGTATGTCCACGACATGGTTTTGCCGCCTTCACAGTCTGAGCGACTCCAGCATGGCTATGGAATATGCCGAGTCCCCCCTCAACCTTGCGGGAGGCGGGTATGCTCTACGACGTGGTGGGTTTATCACTGCATGAGACAGCTACACGCCACTAGCGAAAGGTCTCACTCCAATGGAGCAAAACCAGACGCGACACGTCGATTAAATAGAAAAAAAGATATTTGACAAATATTATTAACTCTTTTAAGTGCCTTTTTTTAAAAAAAAATTAGGGAAAGCGGATTTATTGCTTCAATATTTTATCAAAATTGTCAAATAACATGTACATTTAAGTGAAAATTTACCTGAACTAAATCCAGCAGCATACTCTAAACATTCATATGATAGAGGGGTCAGATGAAAACGATTTTGATAATGGTAACCCAGCCAAGTCCTTGATGAGACAGCTAGTACAGCCTCTGCACCTTGAACCCTCACTTTGAACAATTTCACTGGTCTTGAACCCAAATATCTAAAAAGAAAAACAGGTTTGGAGACAACAATGCTTATAAAAATATTTCAAATACACGAAGTTTTTAAACCTCAGATCTGGTTAAGTAATCGTCATAACATTTCAGATGAAACACGGAGCGATAATGGTTGACATCATTGGTAGTTTAATTACTAAAAATTATTTATGGTTAATCTTTCTGTTGTGCTCTCCTCAACCTAGGTTTCGAGACATAAAATAAAGAAGAACTATTGATATTACCTTGTTCTAGTATCTGCTAAGTCCCCACTGACAGAATCTAAGGTAGTTCTTAAAAGTACTCCGTTACTCAAACCAATGTTCAAATGTAAAGCTGATTTGGCCCCACTTTCAAATGGTTGCTCCACAATACATAACGATTCTGCGCCGGCGGGCAAAGCTTGCATTGACCGCGGTGCTAAACAATCCTAAAAATAAGAACGAGAACTTAATCACATGAAAATTGAACTATATGGATGCTAGTTCATATGGAGTAAGTTGTCAGAATGTTTAAGAATAACGCATTTGGGTTGTTGTAATCAAATGTGTTCATTGGTGTCCTTTTATCATCATATTCTAATGTCAATATCATAATGTAATAGACATACATATATCATATCTGTACCCCTTTCATAAATTTTTAAGCCGTTATAATTCAATGTCTAAATTGACTAAGAAACACTGAGCAGTCATCAAAAGATTTTCTAATCAGCTATTCCAGTAAGAGTAATGTGGTTCCACAAATACTTAGGAAGTGAGTACTTATGTAAAAAAAATATGTATTACCGCTGGATCTAGTGAAATAATTCGAACAGTATTGTCAGTCAATCCAACGGCTAAAAACCAAGCTCTTTGCTCTCCCGTCGCCACAGATCCTAGCGCCATGCAAGATACATCTGATGATAGTTTCTTTCTTTCTGTGTATTCATTCAATTGACCAGTCTGAAAAAAATATACAATACAGTCAAAAAAAATGTAAACTTAATACACAGGACTATTTATTTGCAGCAGTAAGAAAATATAAATTGGGTATTTCTTGATTGGTATGTTCACGACATGGTTTTGCCGCCTTCACAGTCTGAGCGACTCCAGCATGGCTATGGAATATGCCGCGTTCCCCCTCAACCTTGCGGGAGGAGGTTATGATATTTGACGTGGTGGATCCTCACTGTATATTGAACAGCTACATCCACCTTCAAGACACCACTCCGAAAAGCGATGTCTTGCTACACGTCAGTTAATCAGAGATTTATACAATTTTATTTTATTTTAAATATAGGGTTATGAACAATAATCAAAATAATCAGATGTTTGTTTCATACAATATTTGAAACAGCACAAGTACTTACCGGATCCATTTCAAAATAAACCAGCTCCCCACCCGTCAAAGCGATGACCACCTGTCTCTGATTAACAGCACACTTTGCTATCGCCTTTTTTCCAGGTGCTTTCCATTCATTAACTCGTTTGTCTGCCCTTATGTGTCTAATACCATCTGGGTAAACTTGAACTAGAGCATCACTACCCAAGGCGTGACAACTCAGAGTTGGAGTAGTTCCCAAAAATCCTGAGTCTGTTACTTCTTCTACAGTTTCACCAATAGAAAGCACAAGAGTGGCATTTACGAATGATACAATGATGTATGAGTCAAATTCGTCTGTAACAATAAAAGTATCAATATATATCATTGTAAACCTAACTCTAGTAGGAAAAAAATATATAATTGAATTATTGTTGACAGGCCTCCAGTAGCATTATATCCCCGATGCCTACCTGTGTTTGTAGTCCATCTCTATTTGTTCATCGCCCGATAGAAGATTCTGAAAAGAAAAACCACTGGTGTTTATGTATGACAAACAACCAGGGTTTTATTAGTATTTTTGTTGATAAATAGGAGCTTTCATAAGTGGTTATTGTGACGTCACAGTATATCAGTAACACGGACCAAAGTTTTTTAATCATTATGCTCCACATTGATAAAAACTTATAAAAATCTTATACGGTCTCAACTTATATCAAGTAACTGTTATTAATAACGGTTAGGATTTCAGTCAAGGACCACTATGTATAAAGAGAAAAAATATTATTAATGAACTTCCAAGGAAATGAAACTTTAAATTATATAACAGAAATAATAAGAGTTTTTAAACTACAATTGGGATTTCTACATATTGGTTGTCAGTTGTTGCGTTTTCTACATATTAGAGATTACATTCTCATAAACTGCTAACTATCCTAAATCTATTATTGACTTACCATCCTTATGCCTTTTGACTGTCCATACAGCATTGGGGGAGCCAGGTAATTCAGACACAGCCATTTCAGCAACTTCTAGACCATGTCTGAGTGCTCTTATTGAAGACCTAGGTCCACGCCCACAAGCTAAATATACTTGAGGTGTGTCTTCCCCAGCTAGATCAGCCACACGACAGGCTAAAATTAACAATATTATACCATATAAGAGCCATAAATATATTTTTAGACATAAATTAAAATTACGTCAGGTATCAAAACCAGCCATTTGTGTTAATAGCTCACCTAATATGGGAGAAAGTGAATCCAATTCATCAACAAGTACTAAATTTCTTAAGGGTCTTGGAGCGAAAAAAAAAGTGTCTCCTTCTTCTAAAGGCATTGCAGAACTGAACTCTGGTTCATCATCTTCATCCCCCAAATGTGCAATTTGGTAAAGGTAACTGTAAAAAGAACATATCTTAAGAAAAATCTAGCAAAAAGCCAAAAGCATTAAGAGCTCCAAGCAAAACCTTACAATCCCAGTTGGATTTACATTTATTAACTTTTTTTTAGTAGCAAATGTTTATGGTAAGATATTTCATAATGTTTTTATGAGCAAATTAGGTTCAGAATCTATAAAAAAATAAAGATAGTAGTAGTAGTCAATGTATATGAACAAAAAAGTAGTGTAAATAGTTAAGTTTTAAAAACACAGCTTCATACAGCTTCAAAGAGATGGGTCTATTAGTAAAAAAGGGAAAGACTGTCTAAAACTTTACCTTGCCAGGGTCATTACATCCTTAGGCTATGCCTAAAATAAGTATCAGGTGGAATGCACACCTTTGGCCCTATACGTAGGTACCTACACCGTTACGGTATAAGTAGTATGGTTAGGGCGCAAAACACATATAAACTTACGAAATACAGTAGCTTATAACTCAGCAACCGGGTTACATAGGATAAAGGTAAATGTATCATTAGATACCACTCGTAGGAGTAGCTTATAACTCAGCAACCGGGTTACATAGGATAAAGGTAAATGTATCATTAGATACCACTCGTAGGTATCTACCAAGATAAATAGGTTTCATACAGGTAATTTTAAGCCCTGAAGTACAGGAGCACAAGTAAAATCCTGAAAAAATGTGTGATACATATATAACTAATAATAAAATAAGATCAGTTGGCTAAGTGTATGTCATCCATCAGTGTGCACTCACCTCATAAAATAGGGGAGGACCTTGGTTCAGAGACTTCTACTATAGCATGTATTAATAGTGAACTTGGAACAGTCTAAGTTCATAGGATGACATGCATAAAGTAATTATGCAACCAGTTTTACAGAATGTTGGGGAATACTTCAGGTTCTAGAAATGTACTATACTTTTTTTTCTTCAAAGAGCTAATGTCTGTTGGGACAATAGAAAATAACAAATTATTGATACTTACTGGTTTCCAAATTCACTAGCCACAAATAAAAATCCAGTTTTTAAAACACACATAGCCGTTGCTACTGGAACAGTATCAAAATATTTAAGCTTTATTTCTGTGACCATATCGTCATCAGTTTCAATTGTAATTTTGAAAATGTCTCCTTGCTCAGTTTGTGCCAAGAAAAAGAACATAGATTTTGTCTTGTGAGTTGCAGAGCATACAAATATCATGCCTCTTTCAGGATCATCCAAATCATTTCGTCTTCTAGGTATAGGACATCTAATATCGTGCTGGTCGCCTAGATTCTTGTATGTAAGGTAGTTTTCAGAACAAATTAGCACACCAGAAGGACCATCATTTCCTCCAGGCACAGTGATAAGAAAATTTGCATGTTCTTCTAAAGGTTCTGAATATTTTCTGACCACATGATTTAACCCCAAATCCAATTCATAAAAAGTTAAAGTTTGTTGTGTCTTTTGAGCAGCCTCACCTATAAATAAAAAGGAAAATATTAAAATCCCATAATCCCATTATTTAATACAATATTTTATAAAGAAAATCATATAAAAGAGGTTTTAACATCACTGCCAATCGGAAACACGGACCTCAAATAATCATTACAAATATTTCATGACCAGTCAGACGAAAAACACTGCGCCAACTAGAAGTGTTGTGTTGTATATATATATATTTATATATATAGCTGTCCCGGCGAACGTTGTTCCGCTGCCGTCCCTCTGTACCCGGCGAAAGTTGGTTTTTACCTATAGTGCCCGAGTCCGACTCGCACTTGACATATCGAGATAAAAACTATCCTATCTTTTAAGTTGGATCAAATAACAGATATTTACGAAGTTTGATCAAAATCGGTTCAGTAGTTTAGGAGTCCATTGAGGACAAACATTGTGACACGAGATTTATATATATTAAGATAAAGATATTGTATTGCAATTTCTCTGATTTATAGAAAATGTGATTAGAAAATCAAAGGGGTAGAACAATGACTATTGAAGTAAAATTGCATTAGAATCAATAAGCTGTGAAGCTGTGTGTGTAATGTCCTGAAGTTGTTTTTTGAAGCAGAGCAGCTGAACTCATGCAATGATTTGATATACATTATAATGTTATCTAATTCACATAAAATTCTATTAAATATAGTTATGATATGTATAGGATAAGGTGTCTTTATGTTCTGTTAGTCGAGTGTATAAAAGCTGGCAAGGCGTAGCACAGTATGCACTTTCTATTACTAATTTAGCAGGAAATGACCAAGGAGACAACGCTCAGAATATGCATTTTTCACCATAAATAGCTTGCAATAGTTATTGTTTCTGGACATTGAAATAACAACGTAAAAGATTTTTTTTCTTCCTAGTTTAATTGTTTACTTTAATTCGCTACAGAGAAATAATGGGGCCAATGTTAAGATGCTTTTTTTATTACAAAATTAAATTGGCCTCCTGCCGAGATAAGGGAGGTGACAGCAATCTTATAATTTGAATAGATTTATTATTATCCTAAGTATCTTAATTTTTGTAGGGTGTTTAATACCGGTAGATTGAATGACCAAAGTTCGGCCGCCTTACTATGTTAGTTATACTATTTTAACAGACTGAATATCACGCCTGGCATTGGGCTACTCTAACCTCAGCTCAGCCACCTTCAGTAGTTTCGATAAATACAGAATGTTCAAAAAATCACATAATCATGTAATTGTGTAGAATAGTGCGTTTAAAATTATCTGCTATACACAATGCTGTTTGCCATATAAAAACCTGGTTAAGACTGAAAGTTGTATTTTACATTAAGAGGCCAACTTTTGGGCATTTTACCCTAATATATGTGAAATCTTTTTAATGGATTGTGAAATCTATTTAAAATTACAATATTTTTACCAGTGGGGTCAGCATCAGCCTCTTCATAATCAATTTCCAAACAAGCAAACATGGGGTTCTCAAAACCAACATCTACACCAACCATGTGATAGACAAGGGTGTTGGATTTGTGAGCTTCAAGTGGAGATGAGATGGTCAGTCTGGCTTCAGCATCTCTGTTCAATATGTAGACAAGTTTTTGTTTTTCAATAGCACCTGTAAAAACAATACAATATATTTGTACAGAATTTTTTTCTTTTCTAAAAGTTAGATTTATTCATGGTCTACTTCTCAGCCCTACAACTTAAACATTTGATAATAAAATGTAATAATCAGCTGGAATAATGTAGTTTTCAAAATAAGAATATAATAAGATTTTTTTTATTCATGTGTTGACAGTGTTTACACATAAATAAATAAACTCACATTATCTTGTAAAAATATTGTTAATGAAATAAGAAGAGAAACTGTCATTTAAGAAATGATAAGGGAATTTACAGGTTTAATTTTTTATTTTTATTTATTTATTTGCTTGAATAAGGTACAGATGGTCTTAACTAATTATTGATGTACATGGTTCTCTTATTCTACCCTATCAAGGTGTGCAAATATTACAATGGAATAGGTAGTTAATGAAATTCTAAAATGTCAGCAATAATAAAATTTCCTTAACATCTATCAACATAATTAATTTACATACAAATTAAAATGTCAAGATAATAGATATATACAAAATTACAATACCCACATGTCATGTTACAAATATTTAATTACAATAGCCACATGTCATATTACAATTTTTTTAAAAATTACAATACCCACATTTTTTTTTAATTTTTTTGGCAGCAATTGCTGCATGCTATCTATTGTTATGAAATTCTCCGACACTATAAAAACAATTATCTAGTAACCATCCCGTCAAACCTTTTTTAAATAAATGATATGGTAGTGCTTTTATATCAGATGGCAACTTATTGTAAATTTTAATTGCCATGTAACAAACATTCTTTCCATAAATATCAAGATTACATTTCGGTATAAATAATTTCAATTTATCTCTTGACGGCCTTGAGGTTACGATTTCTGAATGTTTAGGAAAGTTTTGAGGATGTTGTCTAACCAACAGACATATGTTCCTGATGTACATGCATGGTAATGTTAACAATTTTAATTTTATAAATAGAGGTTTACAACTATCTGTTACCCAAGAGTTGCATATTGCTCTTATACATCTTTTTTGTGTTTTAAAAGCTCTATTTATGTCAACAGAGTTACCCCACAACAGAAGACCGTAGTTTAATACGCCACATTGCCGTGATACCCTGTTAGTGCAGTTTCTAATGAACCAGTTTGTCTTACCCATTTCAGAGCATAGACAAAACGACCTAGTTTACTGAAAACATTCTCTATCTGTGGTTTCCAATTTATATATTCGTTAATTACAATTCCAAGAAATATAGCAGCTTCCTTAATAATAAAGTTCGAAATTTTCGAATCAATAGGTACTATGTAGGTAGCAAAACTTAATTTTTTTCAGAGATGGGTACATACCAATCATAACAGCTCTTCCTTTAGGGTCAATTGCCAAGTATTGTCCAGGAACAATTCTACGGCATCCAGACTTTCCAAATGTTTCTTGGTGAACTTTTTCTAGTATATTTTTTGCAGGGATATACTCTAATATGACAATACGTCCAGAATCTGAACCAATCACTATGTAATCTAAACATAAAAAATAATTTCTTTTAAAGTTTTGAAGATTACAAATGCACAAAATAACAACATGAATTAATTGAATCTAATAAAGGTATCTAAGCCAGAGCATGTTCAGAAACTACAACCAGGTTAAAACTTAGCTAACTAGTCACAAACATGATATTGAGCTGTCAAATTATAGATTACTAGCAGCCCATCCCAGCTTCCCATAGGTGGACTTTAATTTTTTAAACATTTTAGGAAAACAGAGTAAATGTGACTTTTAGCATGATATAAGTAGTTTTATATTTTTACATCTCCTTGCCTCCAACTCTAATATGAATGACGAAGGCGCTGTGCCACCTACTTTACCGTGGTGCGGTAAGACCATGCCGAAAATCTCTTATAACACGGCGAGAGGTCTGGCAGGCGTTGATTTCCCTAGACGTTCATAAGTCGAGTGATCCAGACGGTATACCAGCAGTGTGCTCCTGAGTTATGTCCTGTACTCACGCGCCTCTTCGCGCTTTCCTACCATATTAGCCAATTTCGGTCTTCATGGAAGACTGCGAATGTGCACCTGGTGCCAAAAAAGGGTGATAGATCAGATCCATCGAATTACAGGCCTATCGCTATTACCTCTCTCCTCTCCAAGGTGATGGTGCGTGTGATCAACACACAGCTTTTGAGATACCTAGAAAAACACGACCTGATCAGCGACCGTCAATATGGCTTTCGCCACGGTCGCTCCACTGGTGACCTTCTAGTGTATCTCACACACCGATGAGCACTAGCCATTGAGAGTCAGGGGGAGGCAGTGGCATGTAGCCTAAACCACCTAAGGCACCGGGGTCTTCTATCGAAGTTTCCATCTTAAGGAGTGCCTGAGGGTTTGTATAAATGGGTGGCTAGCTTTTTGTCCAGCAGACGCATACGAGCCGTAGTTGACGGTAGTAGTCTGATAGCATGGACATTAATGCTGGTGTCCCACAGGGCTCTGTGCTGTCTCCTACACTGTTTCTACTGCACACATCAATGATATGTTGGAGATCAACAACATACATTGCTATGCAGATGACAGTACTGGAGACGCTTATTACACGGGCCGTGCAAGCATCCCTCGTTCTGTTGTGGAGGAAAAACGTGAAGCACTTGTGTCTCAAATCAAGATCAGTTTGTCCAAGGTCTCTGACTGGGGACGGGAAAACTTGGTCCGATTCAACCCTTCAAAGACACAAGTCTGCTCGTTCACCGCTAAGAAAACCCCATTCACTGTAGTCCCACAATTCCATTTGTCAAAATATGAACAATTTGACAGTGTATTTATAAATTTATGACACCAAGGGTGCGTTCCAAATCGCAACGAGGAAGTAAAAAAAGTGGTTTTGGGACGCCCGGGGTAGAGTAATTTTCCAACTGTCAAGTTGAATTTTTACACTGCCATAGAAAAGGTTGAAAATCACTCCTGTCAGTGTGAAAATTAACTGTCAAAACGCTCGTTCCAGAACGGGTTGATTTTTCAACTTTACCGGGCAATAATTACTCGGCGTGATTTGGAACATAGCCCAATATGAAACAAATAAATGACAGATACTACTACATTACTAGGTTTTCTTCGTGCTAACTAGCTAGGTCATCTGTACTTGTTAGAATTTTACATAATAACCACTAACAAGTGTGCCAAACATCATACATTCCAGCAATTACAGAACTGCTAAAAGCGACATGTTGGTGAATTAGTCTATGCATCTAGTTATGCCATGTTCTTGTTTAAAAAAAAACATGGAGCAAGACAATGCAAGACAAAGTTAAAGAATAACCACATGGACACTTAACTAACCTAACCGCATGTTTTCAAATTTTAAACGTACCTTTTGTGCCCCCCGTGAGACGAAATGCCATCATAGATCGTATAATACCGAATATTTCTACTTTCATCAACGTGTGAACTTTGCCGGTATTAGGGTCCGGCCTCAGAAGCTCCAAAATTTTACCACGTGATATAATAATCTCTTGCTGTTTAGTTCCGGAGAAGTTACCATGAATTGCATGTGTAATGGCCGAAGAGCCTTGTAAGGTAAGGCTGTACAAATACATTTTCTAGACGGATGAACCCTAAAAAAAAACGACGTCAATTAATAACGCTTATCGATAAAATAGCAAAGTATTTGTAAAGCTCGTAACTAACGAAAACAGAGAAAATTATCTTGTGCTTTCGAATGGGTGAGCCTAAGTCAATATAGCACCTTACAAACGACCACAACGAATATTTTTATCCATCGTGGAGATACCAAGTGCAAATAACAATGTTAGAATAAAATATAATCAAAATGTATGCAAGAAACAAACTTACAAGTAAAAATAGATGTACGATGGCCACAAAGCAATTGGATGAATTTTCTTCAGCTAACCTTCAAACACAAAATGGACGCTTTATCGTGTGGTAGTTTCGGCCATCGGTTTTTGCTTGGATTAGGTTGCTAACCGGTTCCGGTATCCAGATCACTTGAGCCGCAAGCCGCAAACAAGAAACGGAAAATAAAATGTCGGCGGGCGTCTCAATGCGGCGAGGCGTAAGCAGAATGCAGCTCCATTGGTAGATATTCCTCCAATTACTTCCATGCTCTATGATCGTATCCACTGAACAACCAATCAGAAAAAGAAGAAATTTAGGTCAACTTTGACTTTTATAAGCCTAGTGTTGCCAGGTGAGGTAATTGACCAAAGATAAAGTAAAAATATAAATGAATATTGACAGACGTAAACAAAAGCAATTTGGAAACCACGAATGCTGCCTGTGCACTGCATCCGTGATTCGTGATTTTCTCGATCATATTTCGTAGCCAGAGAGTGCGACTAAATTTGTCCTCGTCCTGAAATAAATCGTCGTCAGCTGCTCGCTATGTTATTGTATATTTGAAGATGCAGCAGAATGAGAAAATTCTTGATGCATCCTCAGTTATTAAATTTATTATTATTACTTATTAAAGTTATTAAAACATTTGATTACATATTGTCTCACATTAAATTTCGTGTAATTTACAAAATAAACAATTTTCAAACAAAAAATTAGACTTTGTGTGCCTCCAGAAGAAACCGTGCCGTGCGTACATTTCATTAAACTTTAATAAGTTTTTAAATTTCGTGTTCCATTACTAATTTAAAAATGAGCGGGATTAAACGCGTCGTTATTTGGCAAAATACCTTGGGACCCAGCTGAAACGTCAGGAAAAAGTTATTTTGCTAAATAACAATGCGTTTAATTCCGTTTTATTTTTAAATCATTTAATTTTTGTCGCCATCAGGCGAAGTCGTAAAAGAACGCAGGTACAATATCCTGTGATATGTGCATATGGGAGATGGTATGGTAGAAAGAAGATCTTGAGGAGCACGTCTTTTTAGTCTTGTAAATGTTTGATTTGGTTGGTTGCTCATTAAGTTTCTTGCCAGCTGATTAGGATGAATTAGTATCCTTTTTTTATAAGCGATTAGAGAGTCTTTTGTTTCTTCTTTGATGAATTTAATTTCTAAGTCGCGATGCAGATGTTTATAGGTTATATACCATGGTGCTCTAGCTATCAATCGCAAGCATTATGACTGAAACCGTTTAAGTATTTCTATATAATATGACATAAGTCCAGACCGGTTTGAGGTGCACTTTTATAAGATGAGTTTGTTTTCCAATGCAAGTTGTGAATTTCGTTTCATGAGCCAGTATAGCTTTCTTAGCTGCTGATCAAGCGCCTTTCTTTTTGAGGTTATGGGTTTTTTCCAGTGACTCGCCTGTCTAGATGGACTCCCAAGTATCGGATATCATCTGCTTGGGGTATTTTTATCTGATTTAGTTCTACCTCAGGACATATATCACGTCTTAGTGTTAAAGTCACTTGAACTGATTTAGATTCATTTGCTTTTATTATCCAGTCTTTCAACCATTTCGATACATCATCCAGATTTCTTTAAGTTTTGCAGATGCTCCACCAGCAGTTTTGTCGACTGTTAGTACCGCGGTATTGTCGGCGAACGTTCCCATGTGGACGTCTCGTGTGTTTGGTACGTCTGAGGTGTATTAAAGATAAAGTATTGGTCCCAAAACACTGCCCTCTGGGAGGCCAGCTTTTATTTTGTGGAGGCTTGTGGTATTATCTCCATATTTGACGTAAAAATATCTGCCACCAAGGGATGAATTAATAAAAAGATAGTAGTTGATAGTTAATTTTTTACGAACTTTATATAATACCATCATGCCAGACACGGTCGAAGGCCTGGGGTATATCCAACAATGCTGCAGAACAGTATAGTTTTTGGTCAAGATTATTTTTTTCTACCAGCCTATGAACTTGTTCTATGGTGCCATGTGCTTGCCTGAAACCACAGTTTGGTTTGTGCTGTCAAAAGGAATCACCTTTCAGCCATGATTTCTGATGTAATACGATTAAGAAAGAGTGTTGATGAATCCAGTACTTTGGATAGGGCAGGAAATAGGCTTATTGAACGGTAAGATTTGACGTCAGAGGAGTCTTTGCCTAGTTTAGAGATGATAATAATTTCTGCAACTTTCCACTGGTGTGATATGTAGTTCCTCAAAAGACATGTGTTAGAGACGTATGTTAGAATTGTAATGCCGACCTTTGGTAACTCCTTCAAAATCTTGGCAGTGTTTAAATCGTACCCCGTGTAGTACTCACTTAGGTACAATATATATACCTATATATATAGGTATTCACTGGCTCGATACCACACCAGTGTCAGGTAGCCGTCCGCACGTCTGCATTCGATCGCTGCCGTTAACTGACTGACTACCCACACCCGTGTGCTCGAGACAGCAGTATAGCTTTATTTAGATAGACAAACACTACATCCCTTCCTTGGTACAATTTATTTATCTGAATCAACCTAATCAATGAATCATACACCCAGCTTAATCACTCTGTTCATCTAAATTTGCATCATGATCGTCCTCATCTTCTTGAACTGCCCATTTTTTAAATGTAGCACATTCCGTCTGAGTATTTACCCTGTTTCTTGATTCCTGACAACTATATCTCTACCTTCGTCTTTTCTTCTTCTTCTCTCCGTCTTTATTTAGATAAATTATTCATATGTAATAAATAAACAATTGTTTCTCCTTAAGTCAGCAAATTCTTTGCTGTCTGACCCTTGAACTATGTATTGTATTACAGTATGCCGTAGTAGTAGTGTGTTTGCCGTTGGTCATGGTTGTTGTTTATATTTAAGAATTTGATTATTCTTAATCTGGGTAGCTTAAGCTGTTGCATATTCGCTTTTTAGCAGTCTACCGTTGGATAAACCATTTTAATTATAGGGCATAAAATATTTGCTTTATTTGCAATTCCAAAAGAAATTGTCGTAGGTGAGCATAAAAGCTTATACTATTTGGCTTTATCACTTTTTATATTAAAAAAACGGTTTACACTTCGGGAGTGCCGGCAGAAGTAAAAATATACAAGCTATTTACTTCCCACCATTTCAAATACATATTTATTTATTATAAATAATAATGGTTGATTATTTACTTTTCTGACGTAGTATATTTGACATCTAAATCTGTCATAGAATTAAAATCCCATATCTAACCTCCCTGTACTACTCATAATCGCCATATACTTAAAATAAAAACTAACCTAATGTAAGTAAAGGTCACTTGTCCTGACACGAGTTCCGTCTTACTAATTTTCAATCGTTACTTGTCCTGACGCGAGTTTAATATTTTTTACAAAAGAGTGCACAACGCCGCTAAAGAAGTTTTCACCTTATATATGCTTAATTATTATATTAACTACTAAAATACATCTTATCTTATGTTAACTATCTTAAATGCCGATATTTACTATCGCTTAATCTTAACCATATTTTTTAAAGTATATTTTTCTTACCCGGAACCCTTATTACTCTAGCTAGTAACCGCAAGGGTTCCGAATCGATATCAACGACAGTATTGGCATCAATCTGTTTAGTAAGCATTTTTATAAAACGATCGCTATGTTTTAATTTAAATTATTGACGTTTTAAAACCGTTATGTACGTGAAATAGACTGATGAAAGCTTACTTATTCTAACTGCTACGCAGATGCTTAAATTATTATCGACTTGTAAAAATGCAACACTTTTCTTACGTTGCTATATTTTTTATTTACTTATACTTTTACTACTTGCAATTTTTTGGTATATTAATGTTGGACGTATTTCTACTAGGCTTCGACACAGGGCCACTTCTCGTCACATACTGTTTTTGCATTTTTGCACTTCTTTGCTATTTTTTACTTCCTATTATTAACATAAAATAAGTTACGTTTTAAATCATTGTCTGTGAACCGTTATTTACGTAAAATAGAATGAACTATTAAAACAAGCGCGATTTTGCACGTTGAAATATTTATCATGTTTGGCATTTAAAATGGACCTTTTTACGGTTTTTTAATGACTTTATTGCAAGTAAGACATACATTTAAATCTATAAAATAATGATAAAAAGAAAAAGTATAATAAGGCGGTCTTATCGCTAACTAAGCAATTTCTTCCAGACAACCTTTGGGGAAATTATAAAAACAAGAAAATTGAGAAAATAGATTTGAGGTTCCATGTTGTATATAGGTCCTTTCTACTCCTAGGAACTTAATTATATGTGTAAATAGTCTGCTCTCAAATTGTCGTCCTTGGTCGGTTGTAATACGAAAGAGTGTGCTAAATCTAACCATCCCACCTTCGGGTTTTGGCTACTGTATTGGCCAAAATATCTTTAAGACGGATTGCTTCTCTTCTGATTCTGTTGCTCTATCAATCACTGTGAGCAGTCCACATTCATCCCGCGAAGCGGGCAGTGGCTCCACTATGTCTTCATGTATGTGCTCCGGCCCATTACACGGCGGAAACCACCCTAGAAGAGACCTAGTATGGACTGCAAACCTTGGAATGCAGGCCTTGGTCCACTTTCCCACGTCTGTATTCATTTCTTGCCAAAAGTCCTCGCGCAGCCCCTCTGCTTGGATGACTCATACCATGGAAGATCCGGCACGCTCCTCACTTGAAACCCTCAGGCATACACGGTCCGGCAAATGAAGTCGATGTCTCACATATAATCGGTGCCAAGAACCAATATTTTATTTTGAAGCTCAGCGCATCCTTTGCAGAACTTTCCAATTTCATTAGTAACCCATCGGATCCTTCGCTGCCTTACCAGCTCATTGACCGCATTGAAGATTGCAATCCAATAACGAAGGACACGTTACTGTCCCAATTCCGGAAAGCGCGTTGGCCGGCAAATTCAGACTCCCTTCACGTACCGTGCATTTGTCGCAAACTCTCTCACGTACGTGAGTTGCCCACTTGGCCCAGGAGCCTCCCCCTCGGCATTTTCCTTCGGAAACGCGCACATCAACGGCTTGTGGCCGGTATATACCGTGAAAACTCGACCCTCCATCACGTACCTAAGTAGTGCTGTTTTGCTAAGTAGATCGCTAACAGCTCTGTCGTACGCACCATAACGGTTCTGTGCTGTATTAATTTTTTTTTTTGAAAAATATTCTAGAAGTTGCTATCCCGGACTTAAATGTTTGCAATACTGCTCATACGCAGTAATTTGAGGCGTAGTGCATGAGTGAAATTGGTTCAGACAAAGGGTAGGCTAGCCGTAACACATTTGCGCATGGTAACACTTTTTTACGCTGCCCGGCTTCGCTAAGCATCACTTTTCGGTCTGTAACTTTCATGCTCAAGGCAGGTCTTATATATAAATAAAAGTGTTGTAGTTATAGATTTAATTGTGTTTGTATACTTACCTACTCATTACGAGTTTAATTAATAACCAGGGAAGTTTTTCTAAAGTGAGATAAGACTCACTTAACTACCTACATAGTAATAATATTTATATCTCAATACATCCGTGCATAATTCATTAATTACAGGACTCATTTATTTATTTAATTATATAGGTATACACTTGTTATGCGTAGGTAAGTAAAATCCTTCACCAAAGCAAAATAAACATCTTTATGTAGGTGGGTTATTGTGATTCTATTTTACAGTAACTACCTACGACCACTCAGTATTGTACTAAGTTGATAACCCTTCTACATTACCACTTGAATTACCTACTCGCAATTGTTTATGTTTGTACTAACATATATCATTTTTATTTTGGTAGTCCGCTGAACTCGTATTGCTTGATTAAAACTAATACAGAGGTATCTATTTATGTTTTCAAGAAAAAGTAAGCAATTGGTAAGAAAAAGTAATATTGATCGATTTAGCACTAACCTTTATCCTCGTCGCCACTTGTAGTACTCACTACCACACCAGTGTCAGGTAGCCGTCCGCACGTCTGTACTCGATTGCTGCCCTTAAATGACTCACTACCCACATTCGTGTGCTCGAATCAGCACTATAGCTTTATTTAGATAGACAAACACTAAACCCAGAAGTCTTGTGCATGTTCAGTTTTCTGATGACATTTAGTACTTTCTTTTTGGTAATTTTTAATGGGTAGATCCATTTGATGGGGTTAGTTAAGTTCAGTGTTGATCTCTTCGATTTTATCGAGGTCATCATTGGGGGTAAATACACTTGAATGGATACAAACTGTCGCCTGCATGGAATCCAGTCATAGGAAAATACAGCCATAAGAAATTTCACCAACGAACGCACCCGAGGACACCGTTAGTGTTGTGTGTAGTGATTTTGACAATTATAAAGACAATGTGATGTTAGTTCAACAGGACGCCTCCACTCGAAGCCGACACCACTCACCACCAGTTTAGCCGTGACCAAGGCTGGTGTAACCCAGCCGAAACGTCGGGAAAAAGGTATTTTGACAAATGATGCCTTTAATTCCGTTTTATTATTTTAAAATTAGTAATTCATATTCATATTCATGTATTTATTTATAACATCTGTTATACGTCAATTTTATATTAGATTTTAATATAATTATTAGTGTTGTTACAGAAAAAATAGAACAAAAAGATTATAATAACTTAAGTAAACAATTTGTCTAATAATAATGTTGTTATGTTTAATGGAGATCACATAATAAATTAAATGTCATTCATTTAAAACTAAGTTATCTGTCATTTAAGAACTCATTAATTGACTAAAATGCCTTATCACAGAGGATTTTTTTTAGTTTTGCAATAAAAACATTCTGAAATTGGCTATCGCGTATTTCCTTATTAAGTTTATTATATACTTTGGGCTCAATATACCATACGGATTGAGATGATTTTTTAATCGTTGTTTTATTATTTTTAATTTGTCTTTATTTCTGGTGTCAATGTTGTGTGAGTCATATAGTGTTTTAAATTTGTCTAGGTTTACTCTAACAAATTTTGCAACTTCCAAAATATATAGGGATGGAACTGTTAGGATATTTTGTTTATTAAATAGTTCCAGAGCTGGTGTGTCCCATGGGACACCACAAATTATTCTTATCGCCCTTTTTTGTAATACAAATACACGGTGCCAGTCAGCTGCTTGGCCCCATATGTCTATTCCATATATTAATATTGATTGTACGTAACCAAAGTAAGCGTTTTTCACAGTATTTAGCGAATTTGCTATCCGAGATAACGCGAAGCTTAGGTTATTGTACCATAGTTGATCTACATGAGTGTTTCACTTTAATCTTTCATCTATCACAAAACCTAGGTACTTAGCGTTCTTGACTTGTTCAATCTGTTTTCCATTATAAGTTACATTTAATTTCCTATTGTTAGAACTCCGTAATTTAAAATCAATAATGTCCGTTTTTGGAAGATTTAAGATCATGCCATTTGCTGAGAACCAGTCATTTACTTCTAATATAGTTTTATTTATGTTTTCCTGTAGATTAATATAATTATATCCAGTCACTATAAATACACTGTCGTCTGCATATGCTATGAGTTCTCCACTATTAGTTGAAAAGCATAGATCATTAACAAGAGTAATAAATAAATAGTTTCCAAGTATTGAACCCTGGAGAATGGATTGAGAGCCTATATCTGTCAGAGATGACCATCCAATCCACCATTAACCGTATTTATTTCTGTACATTGTTTTCTCTCAGATAGGAAAGATTTAATGACGTTTAAGAAAATATTATTAAGTCCATAAAATTGCAGTTTTCTCAGTATTAGTTCATGGTCCACAAAATCAAATGCCTGTGATAGATCGCACAATAAAACTGCCACTTGTTTGCCTTCTTCCAAATTATTAATAACGAGTAGCAGATACTGTTGATCGACCTTTTTGGTGTGCATATTGATGATGTGACATTAAATTGTTCTTTATAAAGTGTTCCATTAATGTATCTGGTAATCCAATCTCAATGATTTTTGACAATGACGGTACTACTGATATTGGGCGATGATATTGTAATTGTGATGTATTACCTTTACCCTTGTAAACTGGGACAACTTTTATAATTTTTAGACTAGATGGATAAGTGCCAAAAAATAGACATTTATTGATTATGTAACACAGTATAAATGGTGGTGGTAACTTTTTAATGATACTAGTTGGTATGTCATAGTAGTCTTCAGTATTTTTATTTTTTATCCTGTTTATCATTTTCCATATCTCATCTATGGTAAATGCCTTGAAGTTATTGGGTATATTTATTTACTTATAGTTTTTTTTTTAAATGTCTAAGGCATACTGATAATTTATATTTACTGGAACGCTTCGAGCAATATTTATAAAGTAATTAGCATTAGCAAGTAAACTTTTGAACCCATTTATTTCTGATGATTTTCCAGTTTCATTTTTAATTAATTTCCAAACAGTTTTTGATTTATTGTTACATTTTGTAATATAGTTACTGAAATACCATTGTCGCTTTTCTTGTATAAGATCATTATAAAAGTCATAATGGAACGCGTAAATTTAAAAACTTATATGACGAATAATCTTTTCAGGAACGTTGTTCAACTTATTGTGATACATCTATGTTTTTACTTTGAGTGAGGTCTAGGTACGCAACAACCACGGGTTCACGACGTGAATCTAAAATAATCCAACTTCAACCAACTCACTACAAATAACCACCGCTCATAGCGTAGATTTTCTTTTTTTTTAGTTGTTTTATCTGTCACTGTCAAATATCAGCGCGTAAATACATACTTCAATTTCGTTTTGTTTTATATTCGTTAAACTAGTTGTAAAAATGATTCATCTTTGCTTAAAAATCACAGTTTATATCCAGAAAACCTTAGAAAAAGAAGAAATCTACAGTTTACGAAAGTAAATAAACTTCAACTGTCACTGTCAAATTTCGACAACGGGTCCAGATGTTGAACTACAACAAAAACCAACTAAATACAACTTAATTCGTGGTATTTTGTGGTCGTTTGCTGCACCGTAGCCTTTATCTTTGATAGCGGTTGCTTTGGAGTAAGAATGGTGCAATTTATCAAGATAAAACACTAATAGTGGTAGATTTTTCTTTAAAACTTGATAAAAACGCCGAGGCGTGTGCGGAATTTCCACATGAACGTATTTTAAGTACGGAAAAATTTGAAATTATATGTTATTTTGACATAAAGCAGCCTTTTGATTAGGTTAAATCCTAAATCTTAATCATATGCTTGAAAAAAATAAATTAATCAGCACTACAGAGCACGACAACATATACTATTTTAAAACCTCGACGCAAAAAGAGCCATAACTCGTAGGACACGGTCTTTACATTTCTGAACAACCTGACAGAAATCCACCCAAAACATAATGCAATAAATCTCGATAGAAACAAATCACAAAGTTACCTTTAGGCTTTTTCCAATTTTTTTTTTATAACGGTACATATGATTTAGTTTTAATTTCATAATAATTATGTTTAGCCCTTAATTACTTGCGTGGAGTTTTTGAAGCGTTGTAATTCCGCAATTTTTAAAGTTACCGTCACAGCGTTCCTAGTAGCTGCCTGAATATCTCTCCCCCGTCCGGTTTAGTCAACAATGCCGCTTCATACCGTGTGGTTGAGAGCACAGTGCCAAACAATGCCCCCGCCTAAAAGTTGAATCTCCCACATGCTCTAATAGTGGAAAAGCACACACAGCAAACAGATCCAACTGTTCAGTTCTTCGCAAAGAACTAAGAAATAAGAAGGCAAGGATAATAGCACTAACAGCGTCCCAGCTCAGAAACAAGTTGCATCTACGGCTCAAACTAATTAAATCATCATAAAGTAAATAGCTCTAATAGCAATAAGTGCAAACGATGCGTCGGTGAGGTCAGATGCCGAAAAAGTCAGGTCAGTCAGGTAAGAAATCCAATATTGATGCCAAGAGTAAGACTCTGCATAGGCTGTTTTTCAACTAAAAAAGAGGGTAGGCCAAATGTGAGGGAGGAAAACCGTCAAAACTGGCAATCATCATCCAGCAGGATGTGCTCAAGGCGTCAAACAAGGACCCATGATTCTCGGACTTAGATGCATCGCAAAACTCTTGCAGCACAATGGATAGTGCAGCCGGAATCGAACGAACACGTGCTGCCCACCTTTGGGTAGTTCATTGGGATGCACAGACCCTTCAAAAAAGAAGCTACTTCAAAACTTCCTGCAGGAATAAAACATCCATATTATGCTCATAAATGAAACTCGTCTTGACGAACGTTATAGTTTTAACATTCCCAACCATATCTCCTACAGGAAGGACGAAGAGACAGCTAAAAATAGGTCCTTCCAAGAACTGGCTGTTTTAGTACCGAGGACAATAATCCATTATCTCATCGATATCAGCGAAGCCGAGCTACGGCTCTTTGCCACCTTCTACCGTCCACCACCACTCTGGACTCAGCAACATTCCGGAGTTTATTGATATCTCCGGAACCGACTTAAATTGCAAGCACCCAGCCTGGAGCTCAGAAACCATAAATACAAATGGTAGACGACTCCTGCAAGACTCAATGGAATACCAGTACGAAGTGGCTGGGTCCTGTGAACCAACACATTATGGCAGCAGCGAAATTGGAGATGTACTGGATGTAGTGGTGTGTGGGGGGCTCCGCACTGCTCCGCAACAACAATTCTTAGCAGACCTTTGCAGACCAGAAATTTGATAATATTGTCAAATAGGCACATGACAACGGCATAATTATAAATATGGACAAAACCAAGTGTATGTAAATTTATTCTCCATATAGCTGCTACCAAAATGTAAGCGTCAATATAAAAGGACACGACGGGTACGATTGCTTACAATATATGAAATATAATGGTCAATTTTGGTACTCAAATGCAACAAGTCCTTCATGTTTCATACCAGTTCCTCGGAGTGACCGTAGATAAAAACTATTCATGACATTTACATATAAATAAGATTTGTGCAAGGCTTATATCAGTATTGAGTAAAATATATAACTTAAGTAGATCAGTAATTAAAAAAATATTATAAATCCTGTATCATTCACTAGCAGAAGCAACTATCAGCTATGGTTTAAGTACGGACTGACTTTCGCATCACACCTGAATAATATAAAGGCACTTTAAAAAAATATTACTAAAACTATGAGTAAGCTCAGATATAAAAAACAAATTATGAACGACTGTTTAAAATATGCAAGATCATACTAGTAGAAAAAAAGGTAAATCAATCAATCAAGTCAATGCCTTCTAATGTACAGTGCTTCCGAACAAATTTTAATGTAATTATTGTTGGCTCATTTCATAGAACTTTGTATTTAAAAAGATAATTTCAACTTTTACGTTTTTTTAATAAATAAAACTTTTACTTTAATATAACTAATATTTTCTCCGTAATAATAATGAATACTTTAAATTCCCTATTTTGTACGTGGCTAAAACGCTACCCGCGAAAAGCCAAAAGAAACCTCATTCTTTCAGCGTTGCCAACTTAGTGGTTTCACCATAGATCTGGTGGTTTGGGACCCCCTGCTGGTGGGCAAAATTTGTTTCTGGTGGCTATTGGATTTTTAGTGGGCAATTTTAGGTTGATAGTTATCGAAAACAAAGAAAAACTTTGCTTTATGAAGACAATATTGCACTCGGTAAGTATATTTTCCTGCTCATAACATGTAGGGAAAGGAAAATAAAAATGATATATTGGTAACATTGATAATTGTCCCCGTAAACCATAGATGTAGAAATGTCGTGAACTAACTCCTGTAGCTCGCTAGATACAGTCTGGGACCACAAATTATAAGATTATACCATATATTACAGACTTCTAGGTAATGAAAAGATCGCTTAGAATGAATGAACGGAAAGGTGTCTGTATCTGGTTGTTAAAATTATTTTTACTTGTTATTTCGCAAATATTTTTATATAATGTATATATGCTGAAACCACAGTACACACAAAAGTTTCGAAATCGTAGGTTTAAGATGCTTCTGGCATAGAGTAAATAATGGCTTCTGGCTTTAAAAGCTGGCTTCAAGTAGTTTTTCTTGTTTTTATAAAATTTACTATCATTAAATATTAACTCAATATCCCTTGATTTTTAATAAATAAATAGCTTTTCATACAAATTCCTAATTTAGTTGTTTTTTTTAGTGGTTACATATTATACGCTAAAAAATCTGGTGGTTTTCTGGTGGTTTCAGGTCCTACCTAGTGGGCTTGCAAAAAGTTTGCTGGCAATACTGCATTCTTTCTTTAGTCTATGGCCGATCGCCATGCGCGCGCATATGAAAACTGATTAATTTTTCCCGCCATTGCGAAGAATTCTTCACAGCTCGTTTTGACTGTTGAAATTATATTTATTTATTAATTAAGCTATCTACAAGTACTAGCATTTTTTCCCTTGCGCCCCCTTTTAGTTACTCTGACCGTTATGACAAAAATGATTTATGTTGTACATATTGATATAAACAAAAGTTGTACACCGCCCGATATAAGATGAGAATGAGTTCAATGTTATATAAAGTTTACTACCTAAAATTCCAAGGAAAAATAAGCATGAATATGAATATGAAATGAAAAATATGTAAAAATACGTACCAACATTTCATGCAATAACAAAACAACAAGAATACGCTGTCTTTTTCAGAAAATGTGTTCATGGCGTACTTTGAAGAAATCTTGCTCTTTGTGGTGTATATACTCAATGTTAAAAAGTACAGTCCGAACAAAGAATGGAGTGGACTTAAAGACATACTCTTATTTGTTAGCTTATTTAAAGAGACTATCCGATGGATTTAGAAGCAAGAAATCAAAGGTTTTATCGTCTGACGATATTGAAAAATTAATAAAAGATTCTCCAGATAACCAATATCTGGCTACTAAGGTTAGTTAAATTAATTTTAAATATTTACGCGACTTCAGCCTGTGTTGTGTGTTGAACTTAATTATTGTTTCCTTTTTTCTGGTAGCTTTAATATATGGTGAAACTGGTGCATGTAGGATACAAGAAATAACAAATATAATTGTAAAAGACCTAAAGAACCATGGCTTTAGGTCTTTTTTAGTGAAAAATCCTATCACGAAAAATAAAATACCGAGGTCATTCACCATACAAGGTCCATTTTATGAAATTGTTAAGAAGTGTGAAAGTTTGCGTTCACCAAAAGCAAAAAATGACCGTTTCTTTCTAAATTACCAGAATGGTAAATGTACCTGTCAGCCTATAGGTATAAACAAATTTGGTTCTCTGCCCAAAGAAATCGCTAAGTTTTTAGGTTTAGCGGATGCTAAGAGCTACACTGGACATAGTTTCAGAAGAACTTCAGCTGCAATGCTGGCTAATTCAGGAGCTGATACAATGATTTTGAAGCATCATGGTGGGTGGTGATCTAGCAATGTAGCAGAATCATACATAGAAGATTCCATAAAACTAGAAGGAAATTTGTGCAAAAATGACAATTAGACTTGATTCTGAGGCGCGTTCTATTGGCGAAACACCAAGTAAATCCAATGATTGGATTTTAGCTACCTACACGAATGAGTAACCATCTCAAATAATTGACATGAAAGTATTTCAGTAAATAATCTATCTGATGAGACCGCTATGCCATCAAAAACAGTTAATTATAATTTTACTAACTGCACATTTATTGTTTCTCTAAATAAACATTTTATCTACTACATAAAATGATTTTTTAATATTATTTTCTTTACAAGTGTGTTGAAAAACGTTGTATGATACACATGTGTTTTGATAATTACCGTCCTTGGCTCTCTTGCCTCAGCGGTAATCTCCAACATTACACACTTGTACCATAATGATAGTGTATGTACTCCACAAGTGACAATAGAAATTAATTATTTTGATCCTATTTCTTTAAATAATTTTTGAATGACTTTATAGTTACTGCACTTTTAACCAAAGTGTAAGTATAAGAGAGTGGCCCCTATAAATCATTGAATCCTATACGAATTCGCACTGTAATTTCTGACAATTTTCTTGGATATATCGTATTGTCATTATCCCACCCTGGTCAGTATAATAACGACCTAAAACCACATTCCACGTTCTCTACACTAGCAATTAACTAATTGTATCGTATTTTAATAATTTAATTATTTATTTATCTTATTATGTGGTAAAGAACTTGTTAAAACTTGAATAATTTCTATGAAGGCGGCAAGTCTCCCAATATATGTTGGACCTATGTTTTCCGCACTTAGCCTCATAATAGGGCCATTGGCCAATATATGTAGAATTTAGAATCCTCTCTATTCCTGTTGTATATGATTTTGCAACTATTTTGTTTTTTTGGGCCTCCATGGGAATGGCTACACATTTATTTTTGAGTTTCATATATGTCATAGAAATATTTTTTTGTGGGTTGTGTTTATTCTTTTTTCGGTACTTACAAGCTGTTGTGCAGTCCCAACATTTTGCCGCTGAAGGCAATCGCCTACCTAGCCTACCGGCCATGCCGCCACTACATAATCGTCCAACAGCCAAACTGATTGTTTAACCCTCCCCGTGTAGAGGGGTAGTTCGTGGGTGCTTAGATGTTGGGTCGTGTGGACGCGCCATCACTCCAGTAGCAGTAATTGTGAGGTCGCCACTACACGATCGTCCAACAGTTCAACTGTTCGTGCAACAGTCCAACTTTTGTCCAACCTTCTATGTGTAAAGGGCCGCCGTATGGGCGCGCGATTTGCCTATTTCATTATCAGCCTACTGCGGTCCACTAGTGGCGCCAACATCATAAGGACTGAGAGTGCAAAAGCCCCCGAGTGTTAGTACCCAGGAGGTTGAGACGACCCAAAGTATTTTATGGTTTTACCACTAGTGTTACTGTGATTTATCGGAATCGCCGGCACTCCACTGCTGAACGTAGGCCTTTTCCAAGGTCCTGTACCTTACCCACCTAATGGATCGCAGCGATTCTGCGTATATCGACGCGCCACCTAGCTAGGGGACATCTCATACTAGGTTTGCCTATATGGTATGGTATTCATACAAACACATATCAACATAAACGGTCGTCGGTTTTGCAAATAATTTAATTTTGCCATCCTAATGCCATTTCAGCATGTTAATCCTTACATCAAAGTTTACTTAGACGTATAAGTCATCTTTGCCTTACATCTATATCGATGACCCTTGTTTGATTATCTCATTGCGGATCCAATCTCTAAGGGAAACTTCGAGCATAGCTCTTTAGATACCACGCTGCTTAAAGCTGATGGGCTAACCCCACCGTCAGTGTCCCGTCATAGTATCATATGTCATCACGGGTAAGACGCACCAATTGAAAACTTTAACCTAGATGTAGTGCCGGAAGCTAGATCTGCTGATATTTTTCTGTAGCTTTACCATCATGAATAATGTAGTGAAGTGCCTATAATGCCATTTTTGCTATATGGAAACAACGGCGGATCAGAGGGTAATGACCTGCGTTCTGAAATAAAGGGTGTGGGTTCTCTTCCCGCACATGACAAGCATTTATGAGACGACCATTTAAGTTTGTCTTGAGCCTGGGTTTTTTCTATGTATAATATGTACTTGTATGTAAGTACCTATTTATTTACAAAAAAAAATGTGTATTATTTGTATCCATAGTACAAATTTTGCTAAGTTTAATACCAGATGGCGCTGTGTGTAACGGCCAAAAATATTTGCTGGTGGTATGCCAAATTTTAGACTTTTTGCGGTAAGAACCATGTAAATTGGTCTAATAGTAAATAAAATATACCTAGGTGTGTTAAACTGATAAATACTTTCCCCTTTTTGAAGTTAGTTAAAAAGGGGTTAAATTTAATAGTTAATAGATTAGGTACCTTTATAAATAAGTTAATTCCATACATCTTGTCTATGTAGTCCCAAACACCTTGGTCAGAGTTTTTTTTTATATTACGAAGTTCGGCGTACTCGAGTTACTGTTAGTAATAAGCTCCCTGTGCATAAACCACAAACTAATAGCTCAAACTTAGCAAGGCTGCATTTTTGAACTGACCCTCTTTTGTCAATTTTCAATCAACTGCCACCTATTGCACAGTAGTCAAACTATTTCAAAAATTAGTCAGTTCAGTAAATTAGTAGGTTGCTTGTATGCTGTTAGTTTTGTATATTTGTCAACAGATGGCTGCACGTACATGCATTGTTTAAAAGAAATTTAGGAAAACTTTGTAATAAAAGAACCAAAACAGCCACTGTAAATACACTTACTTAGAGCGCGTTCGTTCTTGGATTAAGAGTTCCCATGAATTATACTTTTCACACTTTTGATAACGCCAGTTTCGCCACCGACACCTACCGTTAGTTTAGCTTTGAAACGTTTTTTTTTAATATTATAATGGGCTCGCACGGTCTTAGCAGACCATTTATGCATTTGCCAGAGTCAAAGTCAATTATATTATATCGTATCGTGGCGCGGGCGTTACCGCGCGTCCTCGCATTCAAGTCCCAAGATTGGGCGGGAGATTTGGTGTGGATCCTCAGACATTGCGCGTCATGTCCTGCTTAGTTCTTCATAATTCACTATTCATGAGCCATCGCTGCACAATTCTTAACACGCTTTCGTAAAACTTTGCTAAAATATATACATCGAAAGTCACTAAATGAATTTAGAAAAATTAAACAGAAAAAAACACCACTCCTTCTTAAGATGCGCGCCAAAACTCCCGTTGAAACGTTATTAACAAAATTTTTGGTTACAAAACTTGCAAAACGAACGGTTGACGTACACGATAAAACACACACACACTACCATAAACAATGAATATGTATAGGCAGTTTGACAGATTAACACAAAAACCCCACCTCCAGACATGGGTCTAAAGTTTCATTTTTCGGTGGCAAAAGTGACAAAAATAACAAAAATGTAAACGAACGCATGACAGTTTGTCTGCATCCCAGAACGAACGCGCCCTTACAAGGAATTAGCTATTATCACGCACCATACATACCTACCTAAGTTATTTACACCTACTTAAGGCACCATATACTGCACACTAGCGCTGCCACTGGATATTGTTTATTTCGGCTTCGTACAAAGCGTAATATAAAAAAGTGTATAAATAAAAAATACCACCAGTCATTAGTTATTTTTAAAACGTTTTGAATTGTTATTAGAATATGTCTGTGAGTTTTATTTGAGCTTTCTGCTAAAAGTTTTCAGAAAATACCTGAATCAAAACTCACAAGACGCATTTTACAAACAATATACCCAGGTAAAATGTTTTCAAGATAACGACCACTTAGTATTTTTTCACTCTATTAAAATATGCTTTGTACGAAGAAGAAATAAATAAAATCTGGTGGCAGCTCTAGTTTGTAGTATACGGGGCCTTAAGTACCTACGCATAACTACTAATACCTTCTAATTGCTTGTGGTATATTATTATAATAGCTATTCTTTAGTAGCCATTCATGAAACGTTTATAGCGTATTCCAATATGTGTTCGTGAATGGACCATAATTTTTTTGTGGCTTCTTCCGGAATTAAGGAAGCCCATTTTCTATATGCAGAAAAACGTAAAAGTATATCTACATGCACCAGAGTAAATTTTTATATATTAAAATATTCTAATATTTAAGCCAATGATAGAATATAAAGATTTTTGACCAAATTAAACAAACACTGAAGCTTTCTCGCTTTCCAAAAACTTTGTTAACTTTTCTTGAGAAGTTATTGGAATAGGTCCGAAAATCGAAATCGAAAATTTTGTGTTTTCTTTACGTTTCAAGACTTGGAGAATCATTTGCAATCATTTTTAGAGTGATGTGTGTGTGTGATAATTTCATGTATCGAGGGGTACTAAAGGGTTTTCGAGGTTCCTGATTTCGAATTTTTTTTACAGTTTTTTAAAATTCAGAATGGCGGATCCAATATGACGTAATTTTTTTTTTGTAAAAGAATTTTGCTCAAGAGAAGTTGCATACTTGCTGCCGAACCAATTTTTTATACTTATTTTATCAATAACATCAACTAAATGTTGGATGTTCAAAGTCAAAGTCAATATTTTTTATTTAAATTAGGTTTTTACAGACACTTATGAATCGTCAAAGTAGTGAAATACTATTTTTTGGAATCCGGTTTACAATGTTGATTTCTACCGAGAAGTATACGGCAAGAAACTCGATAGTTATTCGATATAAAAAAATCACAAAGAGAAATTAATATTTTTTAGAATTTGGAAAATGAATCTTATTATACGAAATGACAAAAATCATTGAGATGACCTTTTAATTAAAATGCAACAGAGAATGCCCCTTTGGAATCAATTCTTGTGGGTTTTTTTTATCAAGTATATATTTTATTCAGGATTTATTGCCTCTAGTTTTAGTAATAATTGTGTCATGCTTTCAATTTTTAATCATTTGTTTGCCTCAATTCTATTTTTTTTTATATCTACTGTTTTTTTACTATAAAAAAGTATATAATAAAAAAAGAATATAATTTTATTCCTAAATCTGTACGGTGGTCAGGAAAATTGTCAATAGAAGTTTTGTCCCTATATTTACTGTAAAGTTGTGGTTTAGTTCTGCAGTGCAGTATTAATACACTAACTAACTACTTGCATAATGTACGTTAGGTAACTAACGTGTTGTTGTACTTGCTTTATTATCGTCTCTTTACTAAATTATTTTTACACTATTTACATTTTATTTAATATACTTTTTTATAGTGTGTACTTTAGGGTTTACTTACTCTATAGGTTGAAAGTGTTATTAAGAAGAAGATAATTCGAAATGTTTTAGAAAATAGGCAAGCTGTAACAATTAGTACATTTTTCTTAGGTTTTCAGGGGTGTTAGTCCATAATAACTTCTTAAATAATTCTCTGACACTAGTGTAATACGGTAAAGGATTGCCAAAACTAAAGAGTTTTTTTAACCGACTTCAAAAAAGGAGTAGGTTATATGTTCGATTGTATATTTTTATATGTATGTTCATTGATTTCTCCGACAATTATGGACCGATTTTAAAATTCTTGTTTCATTCGAAAGGGTGTGCTCCTGAGGTGATCCCATATCAAAGTAGTGGATTTGCAACTTAAACTTTTGGAGAAAAAAAAAATAATGTTAATTAGGAACTGGTGAAACATGCCTTTTATGTTGATGATTGCATACATTTTTCTATCGAGTATGGATGTTTTTAGTGTACGGGAAAAAAAGGAAATCGTCGCTCAAAAGCAAATCACAAAAACTTTTTAACAAAAAAAAAACCGGCTTCAAAAAGATGCACTAAAAAGGTAAAAATAATGAGTTATATATTCAAAAATCTGATCTGAATTACTCAAGGGCCTAGCCAGCTTTTGGGCTAGGGGGCAGACTTGGTACAAAATGTTGTTTTAACTTTTGAAAGTTGACTGGCAATACGTCGAGGTGTTTGAGATTTCTGTGTGATTAGACAACGAAATCATGACCTATCCAGCTACAAAAGGAGTGAAACGAAGGATGTCATGTCTTCGGAATTGTTTACAATCGCACTGATATTAACACTTGTAAACTGGAAATGACAAGGCATATAATAAATGTAAACAGCGAGTAAATCTCACACCTACAATTTTCTGACGATGATATTATAGTGCAGTTGGGTAAAAATCATTTCAAAAAAGAAGCCGATAAGAAGGGTCCATTTAGGTTGGGCAGGATTTAGGAAGCTTCGTCACGTCTTTACGTCGTCCATATACTGCGGTGCTCTTACCTGCTCTTTCTGGGACAAGTATGGTCCATACTAATATAATAAATGCGAAAGTAACTCTGTCTGTCTGTCTTATTTGTCTGAAATACGCTACTTGAAAACTTTAAGTGTGAGTTGGTTTTTTTTTCTATAATTGAGGAGTTGCCGTTGAAATCCTACAGCGAATTTAGGGCGGTGAAAATGCGGGTAAAAGCTAGTAGATAATAAATAAAGCGATCGCGTTTCATCACGACCTTAAAACATCAAATACTGAGGAAAAACCTCTCTACGCGTAAAAGGTTGGACGAACAGTTCACTATTAAGAGGCTGACCAAACCCAACCCCACTTTATTAAATGAAAAAAATCAATACTTGTAGTCGGTATTTTGGGTTTAAAATTTAACCCTACATAGAGGAACACCTAATGACTTGTACTGCCAAAAACGCGACGGCATTAATTTGCCTCGATAAAAAAAAATCTGTAAAATACCTCTAAATTTTCTTTTTTTTTTGGTTTTTTGCCGCTATTCGCTAACGTATGGTAACATTAAAATTTATATTATTGGCTAGCTTACTAGATAGACCATGGTTGTTAGAATTTAAATCTAAAGTGATGAGTTAGTTTTCAAGTAAATACCTAAAACCCGATTTGACGCTCATGTTGACTTATACTGAAAAGCGCTGTGGTCTTTTGTCTCGCTCAAGTGTACGTAAAATTAGATAGCTTGGTTCAAACTGTCATATGCGGTGGGCGGATAAATCCTGAAATTTTAAGTTACGGTACGGTCCATTTACATTCACCTAAAATTTCAGTGATCGATAAATGGACGGACTGTACTTCTGCGGCAAGTTGTGAAGCTAATGTAAAAGTTAAATCTTTTGGTATAGCTAAAAATAAAGCAAAGAAACACTTATTCAAGTTAATAATATAAAAGTTTATACAACAAATTACGTTCGAAACTGTTTGTGTAGTATAGTATGAATTATGTATGCTTGAACTGATCGATTTGCGATAGATCGAAAGCAGCGATCAGTCGATACTGCGTCACCGCACTAGCATTCCGATGCCGGTCACAACAATATCAACAAAACAACACGTGGGATTTCTATTTAAACATTTGACTATGTAATTTAAACTTAAATTGCTTGAAATAAAGTTTAGTTTTGGTTGCAAACAGTAGTTTTGTGTCGCATTTTGTTTGTAGCCAAATGGAACACCTGAAGATTGTTTCGTTGGGATTTAAAATTCCAATATGTATTTGTGTAACTTTTGAAAGGGCTTTACTGCATTGTTGGTTGTCTTTATTCCGTTTAGTGAGCGGCGGCCGTGCTCACGTCTCCGCCACAATGCGTCGGTTCCGTGAGTCCGTGACTCCGACGCACCTGAGTATTTGGATCTATTCCCCTTTGAAGAGCCGCCATGATCTTCAAACGTCTTCACTGTCGACTAATAATACTTGACCAACAGTTGGTTTCAGTCCAATCTCGTTTTGACTGTCACTTTGAATGAATCGCAGCATCTATCTTTATTATTTAATGACTAATTTGCGGTTTTTTATCTGCTTTGATATTAGTAGGCAGTGTTCGGTTACTACTAGATAGTTTAATCTGATATCGTTTTATTATCATTCAAAACGACAGCGAATGAGAACGTAACTTACAAATTTGTAAGTAGTAAAGTAAATATTAGTAGTATACTAGCTTTTGCCAGCAGCTCCGCCTGCCCTAAATTTGGTTACGTCAACTCCTTAATTATACTAATGAAGTTTAAGAAATAGCTATAGGTAGCTATAGTTCGTTTAAGCTCGGTTATATTTATTCCCGTGGGAACTTTTAATTTTTTCCTTTTGTCCTTCCCCGGGACTATCTCAAACTATCTCCATACCAGTTTAAGAAATGAATAAATATTTTAAAAAAACCCGACTGTTAAAACATTTAGAACTAAAAATAAATTAACAAGTGCATCTAAAACATACCAACTAACTAAATTAATTCTTATTTAATACAAATTCTAGATAAAATTGCACTTTAGGCACTTTCATCAAAAATGGGGGGATTTTTTTTTTTACAATAAATAGCTATTTTGGGGCCTACAAATTAATAAAATAGGGGCGGAAAACAATTATAGGAGCGAAGCGAAGCAAGCTTCTAACCTAACCCGGCTGTGTTGGGGTGCCCTAACAAGATTTCTGGGTAAGAATAAAAAAAAAATAACCACGAAGTCTAAGGCAGGAGCTTGCTTAACCTTCTAATCTAACCCGGCTGTGTTGGAGTTCTTTTTATTAAAAAATAGCAATATAAATAATTGCATGACACCAATTTCATACTGTAATTCAGATCAGATTTTTGGAAATTAGTAATTATTTTTACCTTTTTAGTGCATCTTTTTAAAGCCGGTTTTGTTAATAAGTTTTTAAAATTAATGTATAAGTGCTCCACCGAAAATAGTCTAGATTATTAAAAACAGTTACACATTTAATTTATAGGAAACGATATTCGAAGCTAAGCAATGTCGAGCTTGGTCAGTAAATCGATGAGTGACCGCTTAGCGGAACACTTTTAGTTTCTGTTTGTGTTCGTAAATTACGTGAATGTTGGTCGAGTCCAACTTGCACTTGACCGATTTTTCAACCATCATAAACCAGTATGACACCAAACATGTTACTGATATATAATTAAAATTTCCCAATAATCAGGTTTTAATTAATAACCTGATTATGCATTCTCAGATTATGGTATTTATTTCAGACTTAAATTATGAAAGCATTGAGGTCATTTAAGGTAAAAAAAGAAAATGTACCAATTTAGGGTTTTTTTTCCAAAAAAATCAATTTGAAAAAATTATACGTCTGATTCCAGTGACAATTATGTGGGTATATGATAATCCAAATACATACCTACCTAGTTACGCGACGGGCACTTGCCACCGATGCCACCGCGTGATATTCGAAAGCTATACATTCAGCAGAGACCTTTCAGTGTCGCCAACAATCATTTTACATTCCCTTCAAATAAAATAAATCTTTAATAGTTAAAAATCCGTCTTCTTAGGGTTCTGTACTCAAAGGGTAAAAAACGATGCCTATTACTGTATCTCATGAACCGTGATTGTTGAAATTTTCACAGAAGATGTATTTCTGTTGCCGCTATAACAACAAATACTAAAAAACAGAATAAAATAAATATTTAAGGGGCCCCCCTTACATCAAACGTGTTTTTTTATACCTATGTGATATTAATACGGGCGACAGGTAGACGCTTGAAATATTCACAGAATATTAAGTTATATATTCACTTTAAAAATAAAACAAATATTTAAGGGGGGCTCCCATACAACAAACGTGATTTTTTTGCCGTTTTTATAGATAATGGTACGGAACCCTTCGTGCGCGAGTCCGACTCGCACTTGGCTGATTGTTTAAGTAGGTAATTGTTTTATGTCGTCTTTAGCGATAAACAATATTTATACTTGCAAAACTGTGTCAGTCTACTTGCCATTATGAGCTGTAATAATATCCTTTCTGCTATCAATATAAATAAACAATAAATACGATTCTAATACGTTTATTCAGTAGAATAGTTGGAAAAACAAAATCTTGAAATATTTCGCTTTATTTATGTACACAAGAATCTAAGTTTTATAACTTGTCGCTTTGCAGAAGAAACTGTGCTTATAAAAGTATTTCGGGTTCGTAAAAGACAACCATTTATGGAAGTTTTGCGTACACGTATAAATTTTAATATTAATCTTTTTAGTATAATAGTGTCGTATAAAAGCGGATACATTCGTAAGTAAGCTCATATGATGGTAGCCTCCGATAAAATTTGTTGGCCTTTTAGATTTTTACCTCATAAAGTGGACGTTTTTATAATTTACCGTCGAGCGACACGATACGATTTTATCTTTATGTTCCAGGCAAAGCCAGGCGAGCCGCGCGCGATTAGTGTGCAGTGTCCACGGCAAAATTGTGTCGTGTCGCTCAAAGGTAAATTATAAAATCGTCCAATGACTGCCCTGAAACGTTGAACCTCTTTAGTAAAAAGGAAAACCTCTTAATATCAGATTTGATATACCAGTTTAAATATTCTTGAGCTATAAATACAATAAAAGATTTTTGCATATTTATATTCACATTCGTTAAAACCCCTTCTCTGCCAGCGTACATGTTAAAACTTTCTTATTATAATTTTGTTTTAGTACCTAAAAATTCAACTTAAGACTTATATTTATACTAGTGACTAGTAACTAGTCTATACTAATATTATAAATGCGAAAGTAACTCTGTCTGTCAGTCTGCCTGTCTGTTACTTATTCACGCTTAAACCGATCTACTGATTTAGATAAATTTTAGCATGGAGATACTTTAAGTCCGTAGGAAGGACAAAGGCTACTTGAAAACGTCAAGTGTGGGTCGGTTCTGTTCTATAATTGAGGAGTTGCCGTTAAAATCTTAGAACGATAGGTAAACGTGTTTAGGGCGGGTGGAACCGCGAGCAAATTTGGCATGGAGATAGTTTGAGTCCCGGGGAAGGACATAGGTTAATTAAAAACGTCACGTTTGAGTCGGTTTTTTTCTATAGTTGAACACCGAATTCGGGTAAAACCGCGGGTTAAGGCTAGTATATTATAAATGTCCTAGATCCTCCTACACCAGGGTATGGGTTCCTAGCCTGTCTATCATGAGAGACCATACAACACAATTGTAGTTTTACTTTAGACAACTGAGTACTTATATGTGGGTACATTGTATAAGAAAGTGACTTTATAGTTATCGTTATTTTAAGTCACTTTTCCCTGGTAGTATTCATGAGAGTATGTATTTATATCTATTCAATTTATATCATATCAATTAAAATATCAATAGATATGATATCGCGGACCATTGATTAAAAGAACTCAAAATATTTTCATCTACGTATATATCTTTTACAATTCGATAAAATCTGCTACACATTGTTAAATACAGCAATACTCCGGTTTCTGAGCTATATTTAATGTTTCAAGTCTCAAGATCATCGGTAAGTTAGTTAAAAATCGATTTCAAAATTTGTACTGGACAGGCAAATAAACAAGAAAGCGAGTTCATAAAAACGGGTACCTACAAAATACATGTAAGTATATCACGAGTTCGTGAATGTACAGACAGACTGACAGACACGTTCTCTCACCTTAATTGGGGACTGCAACGCGAAACTAGGCAAACGAAGTGGTAATGAGCTGAGAGTGGGGCAATTTGGATATGGACAACGGAACTCCAGAGGGCAGATGCTGGTTGACTTCATGGAAAAGGAAGGCCTATTTATGATGAAATTTCTTTTTCAAGAAACGCCCCCACAGGAAGTGGACCTGGATGAGTCCGGATGGTTGCACAAAGAATGAGATTGACTTTATCATGTCGATGGAAAAGCAAGTGTTCAATGATATCTCTGTGATCCACACGGTCAAAACCGGGAGTGATCACCGTATGGTAAGAGGCACATTGAACTTCAACATAAGGCTTGCTAGGTCTCGACTGATAAAGTCCACGCTCCGACCCACAACCATCCAAATCCAAAACCCAGAAAACTTTCAGCTCCAACTCAAGACGCATCAGTGGACGATACCAACGACATGTTTGTGGAAACCGTCCATACGGTTGGGTCTAAGTTCTTTAAAACCCACCGTACAAATAGAACAAAAAGACTCTCGGACCAGACTCTAAGACTTATTATCTAGCGGGTAGAAAACCGGTACTAAAAGTCCTTCAGAAGCTCTTCAACACCGTAATACTCGAAGGTACTTCGCCACAAGCATGGCACAGGGGCGTGGTGGTGCTTTTCTCCAAAAAAGGTGACAATACGCTTCTTAAAAATTACAGACCCATCACGCTTCTGAGCCATGTTTATAAGCTGTTTTCAAGAGTAATTACGAACCGTCTCGCTCGCAAGTTCGACGACTTCCAGCCTCCCGAACAATCATTGGTATATCGAGGTGCTAAAATGCCTGTACGATAACGCCACCATGTTAGTCCGTCTCCAAGATCAGAAGTCGAAACCGATCCAACTGCAGAGAGGTGTGAGACAGGGAGAAGGCATATCTCCGAAACTGTTCACAAATGCGTTGAAAGATGTCTTTAAGCTTTTGGACTGGGACGGTTTTGGCATCAATGTTAATGGCGATTACATTACCCGACGATATTGTGGTCATGGCAGAATCGATGGAGGACCTTAGCACAATGCTCGAATGCCTCAGTGGGCCTCAAGATGAACATGCACAAGACGAAAATCATGTCGAATGGCCATGTAGCACCCACTCCAATAACTGTTGGGAACTCTACACTCGAAGTTGTTGACGAATACGTATACTTGGGACAAACTGTTCGATTAGGTAGGTCCAATACCGAAAAAGAGGTTAATCGCCGAATCCAACTCGGTTGGGCAGCGTTCGGAAAACTGCGTTCTATTTTCTCGTCCCAAATACCCCAGTGCTTGAAGACAAAAGTTTTCAACCAGTGTGTGTTGCCAGTGATGACTTACGGCACTGAGATGTGGCCGCTAACTATGGGCCTTATACGAAAGCTCAAGGTCGCTCAGCGGGCGATGGAAAGAGCTATGCTCGGAGTTTCCCTACGTGATCAAATCAGGAATGAGGAAATCCGTAGGAGAACTAAAGTCGCCGACATAGCTAGCCGAATCGCAAAGCTGAAGTGGCAATGGACAGGGCACATAGCTCGAAAAGCCGATGGCCGATGTGGGAAGAAGGTTCTCGAGTGGCGGCCACGAACCGGAAAGCGCAGCGTGGGACGGCCCTCCGCTAGATGGACAGATGACCTCGTAAAGAAGTCGCACGCTGTGGAAAAAGTTAGGTGAGGCCTATGTCCAGCAGTTGACGTCAATAGGCTAATATGATGATGATGATGATAATATACAGACCTACCCATTTTATGGTTTTAGTTGATTATATGTTTTATTTACTTTTCGAGTATTGTGTCTTCGTATATGAGGTACACCATACCATCGTTGTACCGCAGCCTAAATAATTACATATTATTAATCCATCGGCCATCGAAGGCGTCTAGCACCCAACTAGCCTAAGGACTTATTTTGTTGTCACACTAATGTCTTTACATATGGCTTGTCCGGTGCTGTCTAGCAGACATGCACCGTGGCTGTCTCGACTTTGTCGGATTTATCAAAGGTGATGATCGACTGAATTAAAAGAATAAACATTCATAGCTCATAGCTGTGGTTTTATCATAGACATAGAGAACTGGACAGTGCATAGTTTATAAACAGTTACACATTTGTTTGTTGGAAACGATATTCTCGGGCTTGGGTTACCGCATGGTGGCACACTTTTTGTTTTTGTTTGCGTTCGTAAATTACGTAAATCATGGTACGGCACCCACGGTGCGCTATTCCGGCTTGCATTTCACCGATGTTAATAACACGCCTGTGTGTGATAACAGTAACACATACTAGCTTCAATCTTGCAGCTACAGTGCGTGTAAGCTATAAAGTAAAACAACAAATAATAACTTTACACCGCCATCTAGCTTATTATTAAGAGAAACAGTGACACATTTGTTTGTTAGGAACGATATTTAACGTTCAGCAACGAAGGGCTTGGTCAGTAGTTGGATGGGTGATCGCTTAGCGGCACACTTTTATTTTTGTTTGAGTTTGTAAATAACGTAGATGGTGGTGTAACGCGTAAGATACGTAAGGTACCGAACACTCGGTGCGGGAGTCCAACTCGCACATGGCCGCTTTTTTAATTTCCCTTGTCACTGTGTCATTTCCCCTCCTGACTATTATTCTAATAGTCTGAGTATCAAGAACTGACAACGGGGGTATATTATTCTGTATCCGGTCATATAGTTTACCACTTATTACCCTAAAACTGGTAATTTACGAAATATGGGGCATATATATGAAGCCACCTTAGTCCAGATACACTGTATCGTCTGTATCAGAAACAGTGTATAACAGCGATAGGCTCACCACCTGTCACGCAGGACTAAAGTGGTTTGTGAAAGGAACCTGCCTTCTTCATTATGATGTGGATTTAAAATTAAATAGGAGTAGATGACAAATTTTCTAAGAAGGGCAGAAACAACATGGAGATTAACGAGGAAATCAGTTTTAGCATACAACGTAAACGTTGTGTGCGTAAAAACACAAAAGGAAATTACAGTTGGAAATTGTATTGAAATTTTGGCGACTTTCTTTCTCGTATTATATTGAGGACTTTCTAGTTTCGGAAATATGTTTGAAACAGGATATTTTTGTTTTCATTAGTAAGTGGTTTCGAAAAAAGAAGTAATGTTCTCATTTGGAAACCGGGTTCCGTTGGAAGAAATATTTTTCTTTTTTGGAAACCGGTTTCGAAACTTGGTTTCGAAAGTGGCCGAAGGGTAGACTACACATACCTTCATGGATATGTCTTGAATGATAGTTTAGTCTACAACAGGAGTTGGAATTTTTGGATGTTATGTTAAGTCATAAAAGGCTGTGGCGTGTTTCTATCAACAGGCCATAGTGGCGGCGGTGGTTGGTTATAAACACTATCGTTATTACACGCATAATTCACGTTATATGCTGTTTGACAAAACATTATGGACAAAGGCGATGACACGCGCCGTATCCAAACATTGGTTATGTTACTCATCGTCCTGGACCTACCTTCAATGTTTAAACAGCACTTTATGAGTAGGTAGTTAGTCATTCCTTACCAGCCAAATACGTTCTCACTCTTGGGGCACGGCCTACCTTCACCTTGGGCTAGGACGAATAGGGCCTTAGTCCATCATATGAGCCCGGAGCGGATTGTGGACGTCATATACGTATTTTAACGTATGCAGGTTTCCTTATGATGTTTTTCTTTGCTAAAACGCAAGTGGTGTACACAAACAATGTTGTTGAGAAATCAGAAGGTTCGAGTCAGCCTCGAGGTTCGGTAAGAAAGCAACTGCCAGAGCTAAATTCCAATTCATCGGCAAAATAGATGGGCAAATGTGAGCTATCCCTCTGGGAGTCGTGCTTTCTGATCGCTTGCTAATGCTGCCGAAGGGAACTTTTGCCAGTCGTCGTTACCACCACAACTCATCTACTAGGCAATTTCTTCATGGAAGATTGCGAATGTGCACCCTTTGTCTTTGATAATTCCATACATAACACCTTGGAATCTTAATGGTGACGTACAGCGCGGTTTCAATTCCCACTATTTATTTCTCTAGGGACTACAATTGAGTTACTTCAAGAAAGAAGTGATTTGATTTTTAAAGGGTCGGCAACGTGCGAGAAACGCCCCTGGTGGTGTTGCAAGCGTCCATAGGCTGCGGTGACCGCTTACCATCAGGCGGACCATAAGTTTATTGCCACCTTATATAATATAAATAAATAAAGTTGTATGACAAGGTGATTTAAGCTGTAAATAAGGTAATATTGATCCCAACACTAATATCATATACTATATAATACTATATAAGCCAATGTATAGAATTAATGATGTAGAGAGTAGAGATTATAGTGTTAATCTGAATTAAGGGCAGAATCAGAATTAATGTGATACTTTGGAGTGGTGTAATAAGAAATAAGAACTGTTTCAAAATGCACTGTTAATTTAGTGAAAGGACGCATGAAAGATTAAAATACATTAAAGGAGAGGTCAATAAAATGTAGACTTCATTGAATGTAGGAGTATCTAAGTATGTCGATCATATTGAATATGGTCTTAGAAAAGTCAGGGACAGAATACCTTAAGCCGACGAACTTGTATGAAAGCATTGATGCCAGCTTAAAGCTTCATATAACTTGCCTCGAGTCACAGACTGCAATTTTGCGTTTCGTGACATACCAGTCAAGTATAGGAATGCAATATACCAACCCTAGAGCTCTGGGTAAACATTCAGTCCATTCACCCTCACAAACTGGTGATCATGAATAGGGCTGTAAAATAAACGACAAAGATTAATGTATTAATTTTATTTTTTTATATAAGGTAACCTACTATAAAAATTAATTTAAAAATAAAACGGGATCAAACACCGCACACTGCCAGTCTACCCGTGACCAAGTGTCGAATAACCCAGCCGAAACGTCGGGAACAGGGTATTTTACCAAATAACGACGCGTTTAATTCCGTTTTATTTTTCAATTATTAATGGCACGAGAAAATTTAACAACTAACACTCTAGATTTCTACAAAATTACTCCTGAAAGATGTTGTTTTAGCGATGACATTGAAGATTGTTAAAGATTTATATAATAGTTATGTGTTTTTCTTTTTTTATAGGTATAACAGCGTATATTATTATAAAATTAGATGGATCAGGAATTAAATTAGATTGATCTAAAAAAAAAACATTATTTTAGCAAGCAGACAACCCTAACATTCCCTAACCGAAGCGTATCAGGCCCTCCTTTAATAAAACATCTCGATAATGAAAAGTCAGGCAGTCACGGAGGGTTGTGAATTGTCCCCCAAGTAGTGATGTACCCTGATTCGCACCAAACTAAATTTTATGATCTTGAACCCAGTTGCTAAAATTAAACGGCATTCGCGAGCAAGCAATAAATATCCTGATGACACGGAATCAAAAAGTATCTTAGTAAAGTCGTGGAAATAGGGATTTAGTCGAAGTTGATTGTAGAGTAAAATGTGTTTTATATGGTTGACGAAAAGAGTTGCTATTTGGATGTTTTTTTCTAGCACAGAGTAAGTGAAGTGCATATTTGAAGACATTTGACATTCATTGCGTTTTATTCGAGATGGCACGTGTGGGGCCACCTGTCGCTGATTGCAGTTCGTTGCTATTGGTAACTTTGGGTGATCACCAAATGTTGGATTGAGAATGTCGTGGTGGCTGCTTGTGAGGCTACAATAATGTTGATTATAGGCGAAGGTGGATCAATTCAATAATTTTTATAATTTTTTTTTTACACGCATCTTTATGAAAAGCACTATACAAGCCTTTATGCCGCGTTTGGGGGCTGCGGCAGTAATGTGCTATTTTTCCTGATGTCAAAACATAAAAATTAGAGAGTTCTAGGAATATTATAAGCATAAAATTTATATTTTTGTTATTTGATTGCGAACAAAAACACGGCTGCAAGATTAAAGGGTATGTAAAGTTTGTATGTAATTTAGGACACATAAAAATACACATGTAAGAGTAACTGTAACCCACAGGTTTCATACATTCGACATTTTTAACCCGATCATACGGAAAATGGTTTTTTATTTTTAAAGTACCTTATTGGTCGATTTTATGTAACAAGATAATTTTAATATACTATGGACATTTTAAACTTCACTTTAAATTATTATCTACTTATAGTCTTTACTATATTCATACATATTTGACTCCCTCGCATCCTAGTTGGAAGTGGGGCCAGCCTTTTTGGTTGTCAGTAAACATGAGTGACTGCAAACAAAACGGCAAAAATAATAATTTAAATTAACAATTTACATCACAAAATAATACGAACATAAGATAAAAGTGATAAAGATATAAGATAAAAAATAATATTTAAAACAGTCTTAGCTGTATGTTTTTAATACCTTTGCCTTAACGATAATGAGGGAAACAAGAAAAATAAAGGAGTTTTGGCGCGAATCTTAAGAAGGAGTGGTGTTTTTTCGTGTTTAATTTTTCTAAATTCATTTAGTGTGTTTCGATGTGTATATTTTAGCAATGTTTTACGAAAGCGTGTTAAGAATTGTGCATCGAAGACTCATGAATAGTGAATAATGAAGAAATAAGCAGGACATGACGCGCAATTTCTGAAGGATCCACACCAAAACTCCCGCCCTATATTGGGACATAAACAAGGACGCGCGATATCCCCGCGATAAAACTTGAATATGGCGCTTCGCCAAACTTAGATATAAGCACAGGACTATATTTAAACATGATTCTGGAAAAATGATATGCAATAATGCGAAATCTGGACTCCAAATCGAAGAAGGAAGAAAGGAAGGAAGTAAGAAAAATAAAGAAAGAATATCCAGAAAAAATAAAAACGTACTACGTTATATAACCTCACTTTAAAACTAAAACATTTATGTGATAACATTTGTGTTTGTCTTGAGTCTGGATATGTATTTACAAAAAAAAAGTAATTTATATGTATTTGTATCCGTTATAATCCGTTGTTTGGTATCCATAACACAAGCTTTACTTACTTTGGTGCCAGACGGCGTTGTGTATAATGTTCAAAAATATTTATTTATTTATAGTCAATAGGGTTATTTTAAACCTGTATACCTATACAGGGGTAGTTCTAACTGCGCCTTTTATTTAAAAGTTAATTACCATATTCTTAATCAACTAAAATTCGAGGTCCGTTACCCCGTTTTGTATTTTTCGTTTTGGTACCCATAAAAAGGCCGTAACTTTAACTTTAAACTATGCACATACCATCCTGTCGAAATCTTTACTCAGCTAGACTTCAGAATCAAAATTGATTATAATAAAATAATTGATTCGAGTCACGTTCGATGCAAATGCAGAAGTCGGCGCCGGATGCAAACCCTGGACCTCCCACCGATGGGCGACCATTGTCGATTGTCGATGAGTGTCGCCAAAGGGATTGTAGACGATGTGCATTCGACAGGCGCCTCCCAATATTAAGGTACCTACTTACCCGACAGGTATTGTAGCTAATGCATACCACGTGAACACTTCCTGTCGGCTACGTGGAATTTTATTAGCATTTTGATTGCTTGGGCGGACTCTATAGGTGTTGACTTTAATAGTGTCCGTTTATATGCATCTTATTGAATATTCCTATTTAGTTTTCTAAATGTTTTGTATGGATCAAACGCATTATTTGTTCATAAATTTGTAATCAAAAACTTGAAAAAGTTACATAAGATATACATAATCTTTTAAACAAAAAAAGCTTGAATAATAATTCCGCATCGATTAAAAAAAAAAATTGACTTAAGATATAATGTTACTTGATAAAAACCGATTGTTTTGGAATAAATCAAACATGAGCTACGTAGAGTTAGGACTTCCACCCCTTTGTCTTTAAGGCAATAACCTCTCAGCGAGAAAACTAGGTGACAAATGGGATTTTAAAAAAAGATTAGCACACTATGCTGTTTAAAACAACTTAATTTTATTTTTCAAATGATGCTTATTTATAGATATTACCAATAGATATTTTTACCATTTACTAGATATATAAAATAAAGAAAAATATCATTTTCATTTCTTTACGCTCATGAATGAGACACACATGTAGAAAATACAATCTTGAGCATGTTTATCTATCCCGGGATTACGAGATTTTTTATGCGTAAACATGGGGTCCTGGGACAATCCCGGGATTAGACTATGTGGTTCCTGATTGGGCTAAAATAAAAAAAAACTTGAGTAATTTCTAAAAAAATATTTTTAATATCGTTGCACGCACAAGATAAATCACAATATAAGTACATATTAAGTAAAGAAAATAGACAAAACAAAAAAACTATTATTTTTCCAAAAAGTCAAAAAGACAACACAAAAACTATTTAGAATAATTAGAATATCGAAAATACAATCGCAGAAATACCAAAGCATCCAGAGTTTGACTTCCAAGCCTGCTTCGTAGTTTATTGCCAGAGTTATTGTCAAGGCGCGGAGTCAACGGACTACGGAATCAAACTGGACCTGTATGTTACATCTTGAAATCCCGAGATGAGCCAAGTACAGTCCCGGGATTTTCGGGGCTTGAAAACGGCTGGGATCCCGGGATCTGTATTCTCTACACACGTGGCATAACGAAACTAAAAGTTTATCATATGTTGCGTAACGAAAAACTAGGGACAGTCGCATTTAGCATACTTTTCTACGATTATCCGTTTCCATAATCCTGACTTACATACCTGCTGAACCGGAGGTATGGGTTAGATTCTCGCACACGTCTTGAGTGTTTTTTTTTTAAAGTATATACGAATGTATTAGTCTTGTATTAATATTACAAAACTCGCTTAGTTTGGGACCATGTTGTATGCTGTATGATTTGTTCAAATATTATTATTATTTTATTATTTGTAAGAACTATTATAATTATTTTGTATCAGGCTTTTATTTTTAACCGACTTTAAAAAAGGAGGAGGTTCTAAGTTTGACGGGTATATTTTTTTTTATCCATCAATTTCTCCGTAAATTGTGGACCGATTTTAAAATTTATTCGAAAGAGTACGTTCCTGAGGTGGTCCCATATTAATAAAGAGGATTTAAAACTTAAGCTTTTGGAGAAAAAAAATGATTAATGTTACCTTTGAACAAGTAAAACGCGCCTTTTAGGTTGATGATTGTTTAAAATTTTCTTACAAGTATGGATGTTTTTAGTGTACAAGAAAAAAAAGCAATTCGTCACACAGAAGCAAAAACTAAAAACATAATTTTATTTTGACAAAAAAAATAATAACTGGCTTCAAAAAGATGCACTGAAAAGGTAAAAATAATCACTTATTGTTAGGTACATAAACACCAACTTCAAAATGTGATTCAGATCAGATTTTTGGTAATAAGTAATTGTTTTTGAAGCCGGTTGTTTTTTTTAAAAAAAGATTTTATTACCTCTTACACTCCAAAATTGTTAAGTTACGACTTATGGAACATATATAAAGCACCTTAGACCTTATACCTACGAAAGCGGTTGCGGCGATGGGCTCACCGCATCACGTAGGACTGAAGTGATTAGTGAAATGAGTTTCTCCTTCACATTATGATCTGGGTGTGTATCCAGCCAATGCAGTGGTTAACCCCCTTGAGGGGATTTAAACCGAGACGTTACATAATAGTTTAGGGAGAAGATTAGAGGTGGAAGAAATACTTTCTTACTAGTAGTTTTAGTGCCATAGTACAATGGTGATTGGAAACAACGGCACAGTGTGACAAACTTTCTGACCCCGTCTAAACTATAATCGCCATATTAAAATGGTGTGAACTTACACCACACTAGCGAACATACACAGGGTTAGAAAAGTTTGTTGCACTCTACCTGCAGAAAAACATCCTTGCCTGGGCTGGGATTTGAATCTAAAACCATGGTGCCTACCATGTCTTCTTTAGTCAGATACTCTAGTAAACGTAGGTAGGTTGCTGTACGTATGAACATATTAACTACCGTAGTATTAGTACCTAAGTACTAATTCGTAGTCTATCTGGCTAGAGGGGATAGAGGAAGGAATAATCTTCTTATTTCATAACAGAATCTTGGAATTAGAAACCAGCTTGACCCTTTTGACTCGGTTCAATGACAGGCTGAGAGAATCGTAGACGATCCCAACTAAACTCACAAGCCGACACTTAAGTCTGATAACATAGTTTGCCTCCTTGTTCGTGTTCTACTGTTTATTATACAAGCGGCGATGTGTTCTGAGGAATTGATCGAAATAATGCCCACGGTTACTTTCTACCATCGGCAGGGAATTCATCCTTACACCTTAGAACCTAAATGGTCACATACAATGCGGTTTCAGCGGAACTTCCTCTCGCGAACGCTTAGGTTGTGAAATGCGCTCAATGCTCAAGGTTTTCACTAAGTACTACAATATGGGGTTCTTCAATAAAGAAGTTATTAGATTTTTCTAATAAAGAAGTCGGCAACGCGCGAGTAATGCCGCTTACCATCAGGCCGACAGCTAACTTGTTTGTCACCTGAGTGGTATAAAAGGAAGGATTGAAATCGTTTTAGTACTTAACAGATAATACGATGAACAACTAACTATATTTAGAGATTAGTTTAAGTTTACCTTTAGCTATCATAATGTATTATTTAAGATAATACCTATAATAAATACCAAATAACAGTCTCATCCAAAATCTAAGCAACAAAGGACCATTAAATATGTCGGTGTCCCATCGGCCGATATCGCTACAGGAATAGTAAATTAGGGTGCACACCTGTGTGGCCCACTCACAGAAAAAATGTAGGCGCAACCTGACCTAAACGAATTAATACCACTACCTGAGACTTCCTTCGAAAAACTAAATTCAATCTCCACAACTTTAAAAAAATTATCTTCCATCGCTGTACCATCACAGAAACAAATTCTAAAACTTTTTACATGAAGAGCAGTGGTTTGGAAACATTAGAAATTCACAATGATCATTGCTTTGTTATGACGATGTGTATTAGTCAAGTGGACCCGCCTTCATTCTCAGGTGCATCTTTGTATTGAAGAATCGTTAGTGTTTTTTACTTTGTATTTTAAAAGCTTTCATAAACGTCAAGAGGTTTCCCAAGATTTGTTAATAGGATGATTTTGATTAGTCATTTTGTGTCGTTATATTTTTCTGGCTTGTTTAGATGGAATTTAAATTGGACAATGATAAATAAAAAAACCAAGTTGCTAAATCCACCCGTTTTTTTTTTGTAGAAAAAAAAATTTAAGTAGGTAGTAACATGCTTCATAAGTAACTAGCTTTTGCCTCCGGTTCCACCTGACCTAAATTTGGTTATCGGTGTAGGATTTCAACGGCAACTCCTCTATTATAGTAAAAAAACCACCGACTCACACTTGACGTTTTCAAGTAGCCTATATTCTTCCTTGGGACTCAAATTTAAAAAAAATGCCAAATTTCAACTTAATTGGTACTGCTGATTTGAGCGTGAAGAGGTAACGGACACTTTCGCATTTGTAATACTTCTATTTGGATGTATTTCAGGTCAGGATTTTACTTAATTAATTTCATCAGATTACTTTAGAAATTGAAATCGACAAATTTATCATACCATGACTCTGAATTCATGCCAAGTAGATACTTACTAACTAAATATTAGAAGTCGTTATCACAATTTAAGGACCTAAAGATAGAAGACAAAATGCAGTGCAGGCAGAAATTTTAGGGTGTAGCAACTAGTTCAAATATGTTGTCCACATTGAGAGGGTTGAAAGAGTTAATACTGAAAAATTTTGAGGTAGGTATACGAAAAAGTTTCCGTTTGTTTGTTTGTTTTTTACTGTGTGTTTCCTACACCTACTCTTCTCTTCCTAAGTCGTTGACTACTCATTTAGATGGAAGGTTTTACTAAATAAGTCCCTGCTAGAAATTGGCAGACTGGACGCTATAGAAAAACTAGTCACATATTGTAGATAATTTATGTAGATAGTCATCGTTCGTATACAATAAAAGAAATTCTGAATATAGAGATATGGAGCTTCTCTAGAAAAAAAAATGTAGCCATTGTTGAAATATCTTTGTTGTGAGTGGTTCCGGCGATGTTGTCATCGGTTAAGTATCTGAGCTGACATCGAGAACGGTCCACTGCATGAATCTAAAATAAACAAACAACAATTTTGAATACAAATGACCACATTACGTCATAACGATTCACGGGGCTACGTACTTAATGCAAAATTATTCAACTTTTATCCTTGCCAATCTGAGTTGCTTCGTTTGTCACCATATAATTCGCCATCAACTGGCAAAGGCAAAGGGGGTGTATTATTTAGTACCCGATCTTTCAATTTACCTGAACCACTGCATCAGAAGCAGTAGGGTTCACTGTTTATCACGCATGCCTAAAGTGGTTGGTAAAAAGAGGCTCCAGTGTGTATCCAGCCAAGAAGGAGGTAATCAAATTTTCTCCTTTTGGAGATCAAATTTGCAAAGATACATATAATGTGACGAATACAAATGAAAACCGCTGTACAATCTTTTTTGCCACATTGGTGGTATTAAAAAAAAGTAAAAAACCGGAATAATCCAAATTAAACAAATAACCTCGCTTGATTGTAGTCTTTTGTGGTCAAGCAATTGGACCGTACCCGTCGTTGTTTGCTGACGGGAGGACACACTGATATAAGCCGGCGCCGCAACGCCGCATTGATAACCCTCTGACCGACTGCTTCCGACGACCTCTGCATAGGTCAGTCGTGCAACTCCTGACACCTTATATTAACACAATTTTGTTGTGGTCGATTTTTAAGATACCCAGCTGACATAAATAAGTCATATTGTTTTATGTTCTCTGTATGTTCTCTCACAGCTACACCGCGGCTACTCTATGGTGGCCTACTGTTCTACACAACTTAGCAGTAAAACATATCTACAGACAATTTCTAATGTATAAAATAAATAAGTAGAGATTCTATAGGCAACGGGATGGTTGGAAGACCGAAAAAGGATAAAGGATAATATCCTGATAAAGACGACGAAGTGATTTTTCCGCTGGTTTCACCACTAGGCTCTATTTTACATCCCAACGGAGTTTTGGGATAGGGATATTTGGAAGAATGAAGAATGACATAGAATACGTTTTATCAAGGTAAAGAGTTTCTCCAGGAACACATTTTACCGCGGGTTATTCTAGAAGCACTATTTCTTCACGTCATAAAAGAGCAACGAGCGGATTTGACGTTTTTTTTTTATACCACTAAGGTGGCAAACAAGCTTACGGTCTGCCTGATGGTAAGCTGTCAGCGTAGCCTATGGACTCGCAAATGTATTCTATTAATACAAATTTAATAATAATTTACTAAGTAATTTTTCGCAGTAATTTCATAAACGAAATAAATCTATGTAAGTGTTCTTTAAATGTCTTTCAAAAACTGACGTAGGTACGTACTTACAAAATCCTAATTTGGGACCGCCATACCGTCTCGCCTGCCAAAGAAAATTATTCATACCACAGCATTGTTAACCCGCTCGTTACCGAGCAAGACGTCTGGTTAAATATAATTAGTCTGGCTGTTTGTGAAATCACAGGCACATGTAAGGATTTAATAATAATTTTACACTTCTCTTTTTGCAGATGTGCTGTAATAAGAGGTAAAATAATACATAAAGGGACAGGTTACTTACTTTATCAATCTCTAAGATTGTTATCTAGATATATTTTAATTAAAGAAACGTAATGATGAGATATTGTAGCATTAGTTACTAAAGTTGTGTGTACAGTGTACAGGATAATCTGCTTTTTACTTCCTAACTATCGTTACGAAATTATTCACAGACTATGTTTTATTCATGCTTATGGTACAAAATAGTATCTGAGATTTTTATGGTTCATAGACACATCTCAACTGCTGGATGGACGTCTGGTGCCGGTTTGGTGCGTATGCAGTAGAAACGGACCAATCCCTACTTGGTGCATGGTTATGGCGTTAAATAATAACATATTTGCATAGTGTTCATTCACTCATATTATACTACACAGTAAGGCCATAAAAATCACGTCGATCCGTTGCTTTGTTGCTGAGTTATAGAAGGGCAAACGTACAAACACACTATTAGTATTTATCTTTTTAGCTGTGTCTGCGCCAAAGAGTTTTTAAGTAGCTATGTCCTTCCCCTTCCCTCATATTTTTTTATTAAAAGCGGCTGAGCACATTTCTCTTCACTTCTTCACTTGACGTTTTAAGTTCCAGCATATGTCCTTCCCCATGAGTTGCAAGCTATCACATTGCCATTTTATTGAGATCGGTTCAGCCGTTTAGCCGTGAAAAAGTTACAAAGAAACAAAAAGACAAAGACACTTTTGCATTTATAATATGACTAGGCATGGATGTCCTATTTTATGTGCTGGCGGTACACTTTGTCTCGTATTGTGCTTATTAGCTATTTTGCATCTAGATACTACCACCACTATAATTAATAGCTTCTTTCCTATTCTCATAAAAATGTTATCAAATAAAAAGTATGCTCTGTTTAAAATGCGAATAATTATCTTCTGCCAAATACGGAGGGACATGTTGGATGGATGGAAGGCTCTGTGATTTCTTGTCATTATGATGAACCCGGTATATGGCATCTTGATATATTTAAGGCCAAGTCCACTTGCCTTGCAGGGTTAGGTGGAGACTGGAGAGCAAAAACTGAAGGCATTCAATGGGCAGACTTGACTAAAATGGGCAAGGAAATTGCACTAAATCTCAATACTGCGGACGTGCCTTGATGTACTGCGCGGTTGATTCGCATATTTTTTTGCTGCTGAATGGTTGCTGGTATTTATTAACGATGGTACGTAGTACATAGGAATTATTTCTTGGTATAAGTGACGGTTTCGTTCGATTCCTGCGGAAACTGGCATCGATTCCTTTTGAAGATTTTATCAATATCGGTTTACTTTCGTATTTATAATATTATTATGAAAATTATATATATCCATACATATAGATAGATATATACTTTATTGCACACTAAATATGAAGCATCCTTATCAGCCTAACACGTCCCCACTGCTGGGGCACCGTCTACGCTCACCGAAGGCGATTTGGGCCACAGTCCACACGCGGGCCCAGTGCAGATTGTGGACTTCACATGGTCTTTTTTTTTTCTTGACGTATGCAGGTCGATGTTTTCCTTCACTGAAAAGCCAGTGGTGTAAATAATGATAATCAATGTATTTGAGAAATTAGGAAAAAGACTCTTTGGTACACGCCGGTCTCGAACCTCCGCCACTCAGTGCACAAAGAGAAAACGAAACCAATATAAAGTGTTAACAAATTAAAACTAAAAACTAAACTTACAGTATACAATCAGGCGTTATTATCGCTCATAAGCGATCTCTACTAGACAACCTTTGGGTAGATAGAAATATGTACTGTTGTTTTTGTTTTTCAAACGAACCATTTTAACTTGTATACATAAAAATACCCGTACTGCGTCGTAATCATTCAACGCAACGTAGTGATAGGCATAGGTTTGACCTTAGCCCTATGGTCTGAAATATTATTTGATAGATTTTCAAGTAGCTTAACCGATTGGTAAGTCCGTAAATGAAACTAAACAATAAACAATCAGAATAATATCGGTAAGGGTTCGCCATTGTTCGGTGGAATGTATAGAGCCTGCGCCGGCGCCGGACCATAATCGGTTCGGTATAGGGCTGTCAGCTATAAGTCTTTAGGTTAGCCAACGACCTCAATGAACGTAAGTACATACAGATCGTTGATGTTAGCTGAGTCGTTTTGTATACATATAAGGGTAATTTATTTGTTAGGAATACAAAGTTGTATAGGTATTTTCAGTCATAAAGGCTGACTGAAAGCTAAGCTGATAGAAACGTGAAATTATTACAATTGGTTCCTTTTATGACGTAGGGCTACACTAATAAAATATTTAGCAAACTTTAGCTTTTTAACTTTACTTTATGCCCTCAACAAAATTTCGTTGCCTATTTCACCCCCTAGGTAATTAAGAGTTTCCGAAAACGGTAAATCACGTTTTAAATCGAAAGTTAAATACCAATTTTCATAGATTTAATTTAAAAACGGCGTATTTCATCCCTAAGGGAATAAAGTTTGCTAAATATTTTCTTAGTGGAGCCCTACATAATAAAAGGAACCTATTGTATCAATTTCACGTTTTTATCAGCTGATTCCAGTGTGGTCCAGTGATTGCAATATTCTTTCGACTGAGGTGTTGATATAGCCAACTAAATAGTCGGAAGACGTCCATTTTTAAATATAAGGCCCCCATATGTTTCTACAATGATCGATGTTCAGCTGCCTGCATTCCATGTCCACCAGGTAAAAGGCCACCTAACGCTGTCAGTCCGTGTTCACCACTTGAGGACTTTTCTTTCGATCATTTATAGGTTTGACAAGCGATGTAACTTGTCCATTGCCAGTGAGTTGGGCTGAAGGAATTAAAACATAACGGAATGTTAACAGACAGGCAAGTCAAAATAGATGGAGATGTCAGAATTACTTAGTTGTCACAAGTCTTACAGATGTCGAGGCATGTACTACATATATTTCACGTCTACCTGATGTGACAACCCTAGTTAAAAGGCATTGTTCTATGACGTCAGCGCGGTAGACTGAGATGCTCACAAATTTGTGACGGTATCTAAATCTACTGCACAACACGCAATGTTACTGTGTGCGAGTGGAGTGTACACCTGCACGCCCGCGCCGCGCACCGAGAGTCAACGATCTCGTTTGACGGCATCGGATGCTGGGCCGTGCTGTAGCACTGTTGCTGCACGTGTGTGGGCCCTACCTTATTTATTAATGTGTTATTGAGGAAGGTAAATAGACACGACTGGTGACGGACGAACACGAATTACAACATTGCAAAGCACATACCTACTTGCGAAATGTGGTGAGAGTTTAAATTGTCTTCTTGCCAGTTTTACCTTACCTTAATTAATAATATAGATAGATAGATAACTCTTTATTGATCACTAGTATTTAAAAGTAATTAACAAAACTATATATTCAAACTAGTAAAACTAATAATTTAAGCGGTCTTATCGCTGTTTAGCGATTTCTTCCAGACAACCCTGTTTTTATAGAGAATAAATAAATTTCGTCCTTGGTAGGTGGTGAATTGCATGCAAAGCAAAGTATTATTTATACATGTGTATTATTTATGTATATAAATTAATGAATTACATATACCTACATATATCACAAAATGCATATAAATATATACAATTTTTTTTTTAAATAAGATAAAGTATACTATAAATAAATAAAAATTTAAATAACAGATACGAATGTGACAAGTAGATAAAAGAAACAAATTATTTTGATAGTATCTCCTTAAATCATTTTTGAACGACGTTATAGTACTACTGTATAGATCTGTATCGTACTATCTTCATATATAAAATTGTAAAAGAGGTGTCTGTTATATAAAATGTAGGTACTGGAACAGGCTATACCTCCCTACAGCAAAAAATTTAACCTTTAATTTGGTTTTGTACTGAAATGAGCACCTTTTATTTTTTTGCGATATCTTTGTGCCAAGCGCGATGAGCTTGCTTTCGAAATTTTTTAATCTACACTAATATTATAAAGAGGTTTGAAAAATTCTTTTACCATTAGAAGCCGACATTATCCTTGATGAACGTAGGCTACTTTTAACCGCGGGAAAATGCTTCATTCTTACGGGAAAACGGGTCATAGGACAACGGGTAGTAAGAATTATCCTTCCGAACTTATCTTTACACATAACTTCTAAACGACTGAACCGATTGGGTTGAAATTTTATATGGGTATTTCGATGGTTTCCTGGATGATTTAAAAATACAATTGAACCCGGTTGGTGGCGCTGCTGTCGGTATGTCAACTACTAAACAGCTTGTATTATGCCAACCTAATCTATCTTTCTATCTATACTAATATTACTATAAAGAGGAAAGATTTGATTGTTTGTTTTTTTTTCTATAATTGTGGAGTTGCCGTAAGAATCCTACGCCGATAACCAAATTTAGGGCGGGCGAAGCCGCTGGCAGAAGCTAGTTCATCAAATAAAACTACTTGAACCTGCAATACACAAAGCATCGGATGATATGTTTAGTTTTGTTTTATCAAAAATGTCGATGAGCTAAAAAAATTACACAAAAGCGGTGTTCTGTGCAATTTTTATTGCAAAACTATAGCAGCTGACTAAAGGATTGAAAAAACTATAGCATCTGACTAAAGGATTGAAAAAACTATAGCATCTGACTAAAGGATTGAAAAAAAATGTATAGAAATTGCTTTTGTGCATTACTCCCATTAATAAGTGTTATAAATTAATTTTAAGTCAGCGCCAAACAAGTCAGCAAAGATCATTAAATAGATAAATTGTAATTAGATTTGACGGCGAAATGCACCTACTTAAATTGATTACTAACACACGTTTAGAAACTAAGTATAGTGCAACAAACTTTCCTGAGCATCTCTCCTTGAGTGTTTGGTCGCTAGTGTCGTTGAAACGTTGAAACGCAGATCTGTAAAATAAAAAATAATGCCCGAACATATATACAGTCGAATTGAGAACCTATTTTTGTTTCGTCGGTTAACAGCAAAGCTACGATTCCTGTTAACTATTCAATAACATAAAGTTAAGAATTAAGAAACGTTTGGTTTTGAATAGCACATCGGCTGTCAACGCGGCTGCGCCTGCACAACGTTATTGTCTATTGTCTGCAAACAAACGCAGGAAACCGTTCGAGAGTCCGCTTTGACATTGCACCATTGATATTTACCATTGACTGGATGCAGAAACCGAGATGTTTTTTCTTTTTTTTCTACTTAGCTTAAATTTTGCATAGAAAGTAGCGCCAACAGTTGTGTCGATATGTTTTTTGCTAAGTGTAAAGATTTCGTTGTACAGACATAGACACAGTCAGACAGGTAGGTCGCAGGTGTTCTATTGTAGCTTGGATTCTATTGGCGTTGTAAACATGGTCGCAAACAACTTCGAGAAGCCATAAAGAAACTGGAGAGGCGATGCGGTTTAAAAAGGATTACTTTGAAAGAAGAGGAAGTTCATTTTACGATATGCGATTTGCCGAAAGCACACAAAGAGTATTGGCACAACATTTTAAGGATGTTTGAAGTGTAGTTAGACAATGGAAGCGCATGGAAAGTTACTGTTAACGAATGTACAAAGTTGTTTTTTTACAATGACCAATATAATTTTTGCAGGACTTAATCATAACTGTTCCTTTTTTGGAAAAAGATTAATAAAAAAAGGGCAAACTGGTTCAAATAATTAAATTAAATCAAAGTATAATTAATTACATCAATTGTTTGTATAAGACTGTCAAAATCTATCCTGCAGAATTTGGAACTTATTGCTTTAAATCTATACATATAATAAAATGGTAGGAAAGTCAAAACTGTACACTAAATATTTTTTTAAAAGAATACTTGGGGTGTGATCTACAATCGATACCGAAGCCAAAAATATAGTTTTTAGAATTTTTGTCTGTCTGTCTGTATGTATGTTTGGGATAAAATCAAAAAGTACTGCATGGATTTACTTCAAATTTGGCACGAATATTATTAAGAAGTCGGGTCAACATATAGGCAGCAGTGAACCTTTATTTCTTCAACGCATTCTGTAACAACGTGTAATCTAACGACGCATATTTGACTTGCTTCTTAATTATTAATTATTCTACTCACTCATAGCCATATATTGTATGTTAAAAAATCGTGTAAAGTCATAACTTAGATGTGTTATAATTTTTCACCATATTAAAACGTTTCCTATTTGCTAACTAGATGGCGTTGGCGTCGAATTAGATCGCGCTATGGTTTTGTTCACAAATAGTGATCTTATAGTATAGCGGTCACCCAGACGAGGTCGCGGGCAGCAGCTAGTATCAAATAAAACTATTTACAACAAGCTTTTGCCCGCGAAATTATATATATGTACAATAGAACAAATATTAATTATTATAGAAAAACAAAACGACTTACACTTGACGTTTTCAAGTAGCGTTTTCCCGGGACTCAAACTCTCCATGCCAAATTTGCCTGTGGTTCAACCCGCCCTAAATTCGATTTGATTCGATTTCAACGACAACTTCTCAATTAATGAAAAGAAATCGACTCACGCTTGACGTTAGCAATTAGCCTATGTCCTTTCTCGGGACTTAAACTATCCTCATTGAAAATTTCATCTTAATTGTTACAGCGGCTTAAGCGTGAAGAGGTAACAGACAAACAGACAGAGTTACTTTCGCATTTATAATATTAGTATGGATAGCGGACCCGGCAAACATAATCCTGCCCGGAAAAGCAGCGCCACATTAAATATGATATTTAAACTTTACATTTTTTTTAATTTTTCGATTCCATAATTACTTCCAACGAATCTACGGTATAGTCACTATTTCTGGTTATCTTACTGATTACTATGACCTCTATGTCTTAATTAAATATGCCATTACGGATGCACCAAGCGGTTTAAGGTTATAGAATGGATAATAAATAAGGCAATCTTATTATTTATAGAATAAACATATTCAATTGAAGACATTATTTTTTAATATTTTGAACCTACTACAATTTAAGGTGAATACAGCAGTATATCGTGTATTTTAACGTGAGTCGTTCCATATATAAAAAAAAATAGCTTTTGCCAGCGGCTTCGCCCGCCCTGAATTTGGTTATCGTCGTAGGATTCTTACCGCAACTCCTCAATTATAGAAAAAAAACCTACGCACACTTGACGTTCTCTCTCTCTTTCCCATAAATATTAAATAATTAACTACGAAAAATTAATTAACTAATGGATTAACCTCGCGATCTTGGTGCTCCATACAAACTTTAAACCCCCGTTTAGGGGGTGAGTTTTAGAAAATCCTTTCTTAGCGCACGCCTACACCATAATTGCTATATTTATGCTTAGTTTCAGCTTGATCAGTCCTGCTGAAGCTGTGCGTTGGTAGATCAGTCCGTAATAGTTACTTTAGGTTAACGCTATCTTTTACCTGCGACTTTGTTTACGTAGAAGGTGAAAATATTTTTAAATAATACGTACCGGCCTTTCCCCAAATGACTGCCCGCCGGCCTTACACATCATAAATTCGCGAGCAGTACTTGATCATTATTATGCTGCGATGTTATTTTAAAACTGCGATATCTCCTAAGACATTCATTGAAATCGAATTCTGTAAAGGACAATTTTGTTTTAAATTAAATACTTGTGATGAATAACGTATTTTTTGGATAAGGATTAATATCATGTTTATAAAAACACCTTCGCAAATAATGCATAATTTTAGAACAAATTTGTTTAGCATAAAAAGGGTTATAGTTAGCCAACCTTAAAAGATAGACATATGCTGTCGTGGATTTTTTTTTTAACTTTCAAAGAAGAACAATTCTGTCTAACATGATTTTTGCAAATTTTACCCAGAAACGCAGCGCACTCAGCGGGAACTCTTTAAAGGAAAAAGAAACCCGATTTTGAAACATTCTTCATTGGTGCTCCGCTCCTATTGGTCATAGCGTGATGATACATAACCCATAGCTTTCCTCGATAAATGAGCTATCTATCACTGATAGAATTTTTCAAATCGGACGAGTAGTTCCTGAGATTAGCGCGTTCAAACAAACAAACTCTTCAGCTTTATATATTAGTATAGATATGTTATAAGCTACCTACTCTTCAAATACACTAGGCGTCAACTCTGGGAGCAAACTTTTAACTTTTTACAACAAGGTTCATAGAATTTTGCCAATTATCCTTTGATCTCAACCAGATTCAATCATATCTAAAGACCAAGCGGCGGCTGCAAAAAAGCTGTAAATTCCTAAAGACGATAGAGCTTATCGTCTGACGTCTTTCATAATATAAAATGATAAACTTTTAATTAAGAAACATTGAATACTCAAACTACATAAAACAAAGTAATTATTGACAAACATTTATACTTATTGTATAATTGTATATACCAACATAATGCTATTTTTACCTGAACCACATTACCTATATGCCTGAACACCGTAGCAAACGAATTTCTAAAACAGTACAATATATAAAGCCTCCCTCGAAGGCCTAGGGGACGTCATTTTCCCCTTCAGATAGGGTAAGTGTTTCATTTCCATAGCAACCGCTTTCCATGACTACGGGTATTGGTCGGGAAATTCAAGATGGCGGGTAGTATCGATCGAGGGGGTGGGTGGAAAGAGGCCGGAAAGGAGATTGAGGGAACTAAAATTACGGTTTACTCTCAGGGTTGTAATAATTAAACAACTTTTTTGAAACTGTTAAAATAAAAATTAGAGTTTTGCAGTAACATCCTTTCAGTCAACCAGAAATACCTAGATTATTTTGAATCTAGATATTACGTACGAAATTATCAATTTTTGGTACCAGTAGCTTTCTGTAGTATGATTCTAACTCTTGTTTTTTGATTATTTTAGTGGGTACTACGTAACGTATCACATAAATAGACAGAGTAAATTAAGCAGTAATATAAAATACCGGCCAAGTGCGCGTCGTACGCATTAAGTTGGGGTTCCGTAGAATGAGAATTATTGCGGATATCTGAAAAAGTAGTGAACAGATTTTGTCGAAAACATCACATAAATGTTTGTCCTGTTCGGGAACCGAACCCACGCTCCTCAGTTACTGCCGCTTATAAAGAGAACACTACAAAAACCCCTTTAATCCATCTATACTATCATAGTTTACGTAAATAAAGACACGCGTAAAGGCTAGCGTGTGTCGTCGCCGAGCATTCAAGGTCTAACGAAAGATGGCCTTTGAAGGTATCTTGCAGATGCTCTTGAATAGGTAATTGTTAGGTAGATGGGGACAGAGGGAAGTTGTCATAAGCGGAAGTGTTCGTGGAGGAGGAAGCGCGCTGAATTGTCTTTTTGTCTCCTTTTTTTAGCGAGGGGACATCGTTCGAGTGATGTTTGTGTGCAATTCAACAGTCACAGTATATGTGAAAAGTCTAGAGCAACAGTACCTCAGCAACTTTTTAGAATGCAAAAGTTGTAAGTAGATACTCTTAATAACTAAGTACAGACATATTGTGACGTCCACAACCCGCACCGGATCCGCGTGTGGACTATGACCCAAATCACCCTTATTTGGGTAGGCCGTGCCCCAGCAGTGGGGATGTATGAGGCTGATAAGGAAGGAAATAGATAAGTGAATCCCTTCCTGTGCTACGCATTTGACCGCAAAATCAAGTTGGTTGTAATGAGGAAAATGACGGAATTGCAAAAAAAATATCAAATTTATTTTTCACATTGGTATTTATTAGAAAAAAATACGTAATAAAATTATTATTATTAATATTAGTAAAATATATATATATTATCACGAACATTCAAGTTAATAGGTCAATGGGGAGGTAAAAAATTCTTCGGAGCAAAATTTTGTCAAAAAAAGCTGACTTTTGTGGCTTCTCATTTTTGTTTTTCAGTATTTAAAAAAAATACTCGATGGGGTAGGGCTTTTTTCCCGGTCCCCTCTATATGTATGTGAAAACCTTTAAAACCTTTTAAAATTGTTTTAGACAATTTGTATGGGTTTGGGTCACTAAGATGCTTATACTCTAAAATTTAGAAGACTGTAGCTTGAACCTGTGAAACCTGTGTGACAGAAGACGGACTCGTGAGTGAGAGCAATAGGGTTCCGTTTGGCCCCTTTGGGTACAGAACCCTGAAAAACCAACAGCGTGGCGCCGCATCCAAACGTATGACTTAGACACCGCCCCGAATGGCTGTATGTGAAGAGTCGAGAGCGTCCGTCTTACCGCGCACCGCATTTCACGATTACTCTGTCTAGACGTTTGATGTTCAACTGTACGAATGAAATGAATTTTAAAGCCACTTTAAGCTGCTGTGGTAGGTTGCGGTGGCGTTTTAGTTCATTAGTCCCTATTAGTCTGGTTTATAAGTTCAACATCGTTTTACTTATAAGGAATGCTAGTCAAAATATGAGTAAAGGCTCAAATTCACATCACACACATCTAGAAATGAGCTTAAGTTTTGAACCCCCACAGAAACAATTTGTAAAACCGCAAGTATGCCATATTATGTAGCTCACTGTGAAGGTTTTTCCTCAGCCATTACACGTTTAGGTGGCTTAGGAGGAAGTTTGTTGAGCAATTGGCTACTCGACTGTCAAAGTTTTTTAGCCGCTCATAAGATGTCTGATGATTTGTCTTTACGCCTGCTATCATAATATGACAACATCCAGGATCGACGGTTTAACATGCTCTCCGAACCACCAAGTAGATTGGAAAAACGTGCCACTAGGCCGACACCTAATCAGGTACTGACCGCACCCGACGTTGCTTAATTTCGCTTATCGTTTCCGATAGGCGAATGCTACTGAACCAGGTGCTTATTGAGGCATTATGGAGTCATAGAGGTATTATGGTTTGAACACGAGTATGTGCTTAGAATCACTAATTACAAAAAATTAGCCTATGTACTCTAGTGTTGTGGTTTGTTTTCCATTTTACGACAAAAATTGAAACCATCTTGAGCTCAACGATCAACATAATCCACGCGATAACTGGCGATTTTATGGCTAAAGCGTTTGATGTGGCGTTTTATCTGTTTAGTGGGCGTATTCTGGATATGCGCGGGCGCAAGACAATGATCTATTTTTACGTGGACGCGTAAAGGCGGCCACGTGTCGGGCAGCTGCGCCGGCGCACGTGCCGCGTATTTATACTGCGTCGACTGACGCCGCGACGCCGCCACGCCGCCCGCCCTGCCGTGCTCACTAGCCACTTATTTATTCTTGTTGATCCTTTAGTTAATTCTTGACTGTCGCTTTTTACGTGGTTAGGACATGTGTAAGCAGTGTTTTATAATTTTAGGACCGCTGCAGCTTCTTCACTTTAGAAAACATCCAAGTGATGCAGCCATGTGGTAAAAGTCCAGTTGAAAGTATTATATTTGCCTCTACTACAACAGGTTTGGGTGCTGACCCCAAATAGGTATGAATTCTCAATTGTTTGCCGAACTCTGAGCTGTACGAAAGAATGTTATTACATTCTCTGTACTAACAGATATTTAAGTTTACCAAATTCAGGAGACCCTGCGCTGGACACTCATATATACCTACTCCGAATGTTATTACTGACTTAGTGAAGAAAAACATGGTTATAAAACTCGCAGATCCATTAAGTATATTAAATTTACTGGAAATCCTGTACTGGATACACGTGCCTTCTAATGTAATTACTAACTCAGTGAAGAAAAACATACTGATGATACTTGGAGGCACAGTAGGTAAGTCTGACAAACTTCATTGGGGATCCTGCGTTGGCCACTTTTATCTTTCTAATGTTATAACTGGCTTAGTGAAAAAAAAAACACGGTGATGATATCTACCTGCAGCCTCATTAAGATTACCAAACTTCATTGGGGATCCTGCGCCCCACTTGCCCTTCTAATGCTATTACTGACTCGGCGGAGATAAACATGCTGATAAAACTTGTAGAGATATTAGTTTAGCAAACTTTACTGGGATCCTTGCGCTGGACATTCTCGTCTTTCGAATATACTTACGGACTCAGTGAACAAAAACATGGTGATGACAATGGCAGACACAAGTCCACCAAGCTTTTCTGAAGTCCCTGCTCTCTCAACCGTCGAATTTTATTAGGTAGGTACTAGCTCAGTAAAAGAAAATATGGTCAGTAAGTGAAACTCACATCTAAATTTACCCAGCCAAACTTTTCTGGGGCGCTTGTTTTGCACACGCACATGATTTTAAGGAGATATAGATACACTACTTTTAATTTTACCATTTATTTTATATTGTTAATTTATTTTTAGTTATAGGTTCATGAAAATACTTGCACTGAACATTACCTTTCTTTTTACAAACTGGAATATAAATGTTTTTTTTTTACAGCTACAAAGGAAAAATATACGGAGAAGTGCTGGCCGTTAGAATTTTCTCGCGCAAGCTGTGCGCATACGCTTTCCACCGGAAACGGGGCGGTGTTGACTGATGCATGACTACATTAAGCTAACAGCCGGTGGGTTTTTAAAGGAAAACCATCCAGATGAACGCTGTATCTCGTGACAAGAACGAAAATAATTTGCCGCAGCCGTTCCGGCGACATACGGCGACACGTGGACGCGATATATTACACGCGAGACGCACACTAAAAATATTGTGTTGGCAAATTAATGGGCATTCCCGACGGTAGGTGGTGGGATGAAAGGAGGTGCCTTTTATATGTGAAACGTTGGTTTTGTATGAAAGTGCGCGGCAGCCGGGGACACCTGTCCAAGCGCGTCGCGGATACCGCGCCGCCGAGTACAGGGTTGTCCCCTAAAAAGTTGCCTAGGTTGAGGTTAAATGTGAAAAGTATGCGGTTTAACAAAACATTTCCTTATGAGAGCTTAAAAATTTTCTGAATAGTATTATACATTGTTTTGTTGCAAATGATTTGCCGAATGCGCACATTTGTCATACTTGCGTCGGCAAATTTTTGGCAACCGGCTACATGAAATATTTTACCACATCTTTTGGGTTTCTTATTTTTTTGTGGAGATTTAAAGTCGGTTAGTACTTACGTTTGTCGTCAACGAGTTCCGTGGGTAAATTTAGCGTTCTCAGTCAGTTCACTATTCAATTTAAGTCTAAGAATTATTCACTTCTTTAAACTCAATGAATAATCATTGACATCGGTTTACGATTGGCGGAGATATCGCGTAGGTACATACAAAATAACTATAGATGAATTTAAAAGTGTCCTGTTTTGAAGTGTATGTAACCGTCTTCAAGCAGCAGTAATATAAAAATAATACATTACTGCTGAGTCTGTAAAAGTAAGCTTGCTGGTGGATGAGTAGAGTTAACAGGCCAAACCGAAGGTTGCAGTAATGGCATCACGGTCAAGACCTAAATAAAGTCATACTCTAAAACGCAGGGAAAAGAAAATAGACTTTTAATGGAATACTTGCAAATCACGAAACAGAAATTCAATCACAGAATTAAATTAAAAATAAAAGATGGAAAACTTATGATATTCTGCCTTTTTTTTATTAATTCCAGCGCGACGGCGCTGCCACAGCCGCCGTGTTGAAAAAGAATTATTCTGCACTTTCAATAAGGTTTAGAATTTCTGCCCTTTGTTACAATTAGATAGATTTTTTAAAAAAGGGACAACAGGCCCTGCAAAGGGAATAGTATAGGATTTGTCTGGATCTTTTTATATCCAGAAAGGTTCCTTTTCTCTTTAATTTAATTTGTTTAAAAAAAATTTCATTGTTTCAGCTTAGCTAATTTTTCCTAGCGTTTTTGAGCAAAATATTTTTATAATTTTCTCTAGTTTTTATTTGTATACTAAATATATGGTAAAACATTTTATAAACATGGTTTTTATTTTATGAATCTTATGGCAAATCATTTTTTCAGTAAACGGATGTTCGGTGAAAAAATAAGATGCTGATTGGATATGTTCTTTGGTACTAGTTGTAAGTAAGTTACTTTTAAGCATCTGATCATATGGTAATTATTATAAAATTATAATTCATGTGCATTTGACCGCAATTTTTTGAATTTTTGAAAAACCTCTGAAACAAATCGACACCACGAGAAATATTTGTTTACTATCTTCAATAAAAAGTTCAATTTTTTTAAATTTTTATCAGCCTCATACGTCCGCACTTGTTGGAGCTCGGCCTATATACCCTCACCGAGGGCGATCTAGGCCATAGTCCACATGCGGGCCCAGAGCGGATTGTGAACTTCACATTCTGTCTTTTTTATTTTTTGACGTATATCAGCGGGTATCATCACGATGTTTTCCTTCAGACTTCAAAAGACAAAGACTCATTGGTACACGCCGGGTTCGAACCTCCGCCACTCAGGACGCAAACTGTAAACCCACCACCATCTTCAACAAAAAAAGGTCTATTACATGCTCTATTCCATTTCGTACTCGATGTGACTGTAGAGTGGCGTGCACTGTCAGAATTATATTGACTACTTAATTTGATTTACTTGATTGATTTCTTAATAAATAAATAAAGTACCCACTTATATGTGGCAACCCTACTAGGAGCGGATGTGACAAACAAGATATATTAGAACGTGTGCGTCTATTTCATAATAATTGACCAGATTAATAACCCTGTGGAGTGGCATGAGCGTTCATATTTCACCGTCTCGGCTCACATCAAGACTTTCTTCCATCGTCGCCACACCCACGTAAGTAGGTAAGTGTCCTCAGTTAAAATCCTTAGAGGCCAAGCGAGTAAAACAGAGAAAATGTAGTGCGGAATACATCAATTTCTATACAAGTTTCAATTTTTCTGGTATCTATCACAGTGTTTTTTGAAAAAATTGCAATGTTGCCACTGTAAAATTTAGTTTTTTCTTAGATCTTGAAATCAATATCCTAAATATTAAGCAATACCCTAAAATTTAAAGGTTCGATTAAAAAACATCAAATTGTAGTTCTACTCCTAACAAAATCAAAAGTTGTGTGTTATGTCTAAAATTTTGTTTTTTAAATTTTTTTACTATCATATATATTTTTACCTTTGATTTAGCTATACAGGCGGCTTATATCCAACAGTGGATTTATATAAGCTGATTGTCTGATGTGATATTTACACAAATAAAATTAACATCGTTAAAAATAAACTGAAAGATAAATGTACACAAATATTAATCCCAAAAAAAAAAAACAAGCACTATAGTATAAAGGAGTACATCCGGTAAAATACTATTTGGTGTGTCTACTGTTTTTTGATCTAAAGAACTATCAAACTTAGCAGAAAAATCTACACTATAAATTTTCCTCCTTAAGTACCTACCCCAAAACAAGAAATATACCATTAATTTAAGAGAAATTACCCTACGATGATTGTAACACTGAAAGAGTGCTTGAAGAAGGTCTGTCCCAGTGCAAATTGGGAGACGTTGACTAGCTAGTGGCCACTCGACAAGTCGCCCATAAACAAGTGACATTTGACAACTGAACAGCTAGGACGAAGCACTGAAGCACGTAGGAGCTTAGAAAAATGTGCTACAAGGCGGTCACCCAACTAATGACGGATAATGCCCAGCGTTGCTTATATGTACTTTCCTTTCTATATGCGAAATTAATTAAAATTCTATCTACTACTACTACTATTTACTTACCTACTACTTATACTAATAATATTACTTCGCATATAGTTTATGATAGATAGACGAATGCTCTGTGGCCCAGCACAGAGCTCCTCCACAAGTACCTATAAACTTACAAACATATACTCATACACTCCTTTTATAATTTACTACATATCAGTATAAGTAAGTATAAATACAAAACAGTGTTGGAGTCAACACGTAACCCTGGGTAGGGCGGACCTAAATTTACTGAAAGTCCCAATATTACTTTTTCCCAATTTAATCAACATTTAATTGAAAAGTACGGCTGGAGCGAAAAGTGCATAATTTTAAATGTTGTATTCAACAACATTGTGGCAATATATCATTTTTGAAACATCTACAAGGCATCAAAAGCGACGTCAGTGTTTCTAGAATAAGAAATAGGCGGCACCATATTGTTCTTTCAAAGAAAGTTCGTGCTATTTTGTCATTAGTAAAAGAGTTAGGGTTATTAGATAGCTCTAACACTGTTACTATTTTAACAGATAATTGAAGCTAATCCACTCTTTAAGCAAGCACAAGTGCAGTTAACATTTCATACATCACCGTTTATCTACGATCTTGTGTGTATAAACAGATTTTTAGCCGCCTAAGCCCCCCAAAAAAATCCGGGATTCGCCTATAGTAATGTCACGTAATATCTTCGCTTATTGTGAACTTGTGACACAATTTTTTATTCGACTAGATTGGCAAAGAAACACACGAACCACTTGACGCCAAGCGAATAGACGCTTGCAATGCACTGGGCATAACTCCGACCCTCTAAAAATCGTAATCACTCCCTTCTTAAAGAACCCTATACTTTTTAATAAAATAAGATGGTGAGTCAAGGGGACTGAGTCATGTTTTCTTCTCCTCGATGGCATAAATAATTGTCTCGTACCTTCGAAACAAATTTTTTATGGTATTTTACTTTAACGAGGAGAAAATACTGAGCTCAACGTTCCATGAACAGAAACGTTAGGTTTCGATCATTTTTTACTTCTTTTTGAGGCTTTGAGGGCGGTGTATTTTTTTCTTATTTTATTACCTCAAGGAATTTTGTTTTTGACTGTACTCAATCTAACTTAGGTCCGTATAATTAAAATAGTGGGAAGAGTTGAAAAACGAAATATATTTTTTTTTTGGAATTTGCCATCTCGTCCCCTAGGAAAGTAACCGAACAACTCAACATATGTCAAAGAGAGCCGTATATTATGACAATAACGCTATTGTAGGAAGTCAGTTATCCACTGACACAAACCAATTCAGCCAGTAGATAATTAAAAATTCAGACTTAGACTTAGACCGTTTGTAACAATGACTAGGCGGCTATGTCCGTCACAGTAGAGTAGCACACGACATACATAGAAACAACAATGCAGTGCCAGTAAGACAATAGTCTAACAAGCTTTACATTTTTAGTGCCAAAACAATGAATTACATAAAAAACATTTCTCAAGCCATTGATGTGTTTGATCAGCTGCTTAAATATTCTCAATAGCCTTGCCTGTATTTACGGTCTAAATATATGCAATACATCTTTTCAAATTGCGGCAGTTATTTTTCATATGCCACTTACTGGTATTTGTGTTGTGTGCTATCGAAATATTTTTATTACTGCTCAGACTTATTAAATTTATGCTTTTTCAGCACTAAATTAGCATCAAAGGGGGGACGGTTTTGAAAAAATTCTTTGAGAACTAATTCCTCCATATTAATAGGAATGTCACAAAAATGAGCGTGTCATACATAATGTTTTTTGATATTCTTTCATGAGGTTGTTATAGTCTTTTAAAGTATAATTAATTTTGTTTTTAAGTATTTTCATAGTTGGTTTTGATAGAGTTATTTTAATATAATAGACACGTATGTATTTTGGTCGGTCGGAGAAGCGCCATTACTTTGGTAAAGCTAGTGCGGAACAGTAATAGCGTATTATTTATTCTGTGGTAGCGTTTCATTTCCTGGTTTCTTTGCATAAAAATACTTCGGAGAACATTAAACATTAAACATTGAACAAAACATTTTAATTGTTTACGAAGTGATAAAGAGAAAAAAATTTCCTTATATATATATATATATATATTTATATTGCTCGTATGTGCCTAAATATGTATATAGAACTTGACGTTAAAAATGAGGCTATCGCAGTGTAAGATTTCATAATCCTCAATTATATAAAAAAAAAACCGATTAACACTTGACGTTTTCAAGTAGCCTATGTCCATTCTCGGGATTCAAACTATCTCCATGATGAATTTCATCTTAATCAGCGGTTTAAGTGTGAATAGGTAACAGACAGACAGACTGAGTTACTTTTGCATTTACAATATTAGTATGGATATAGATACTGCCATTCGGACGGCTTATTTTCTACATTTCGTGTTTTATTACATTTACATTTTGATTTTGTAGGTTGGTATAAAACACGAGTAAAGTCTGACATAACAATTACTGAAATAAATTAATATTTAAATAAACGCTGGAACTTTACTAAATAAGAAGATAACTACGAACTTCGCATAAAAGCTTCACGACATTCGTCTCTAACCAGCCCCTTTTGGGATAAGAAATGTGATGATATTAGATAATATTTTTTTTCAGACACCTTCCTGCTTAATTTCATTACCATCGATACGAAGATAGAGTAATTAAAATAGGGCTGTGTCATACGGACCGAAGGAAGGACGGACATGACGCATTCATAAGGGTTCAGTTTTTATCATTTGGCTACTGAACTCTATAAAATGAGAAATATGTCATAATACTATTTGTAATACGTTACCTGAAATAACTCGTCCGAGATCAATAGCGGAGAAAGGCGTGATATCTGTCTTTCAGGCAAAAATAAAGAATTGATTAGGCGGTCCGGTATCACTTTTTAATGAAAAGTTAATGATTTATTTTTAGGTATTTTAACATAATTTGTCATAATAAAGTGTTTGTGATGCCATTATTTTAATATTTTTTTTATTACAATCCCTTTAAACCCCATCAAAATTCCATAAATTTTATAGTAATGGGTTTTTATAGCAAGATTTTAAATGTATTCTTTTATAAAGCAGGCTTAAAAAGTTCCTTCCACTTAATTCCTTATTAATACATACGTAAAGTTTTCGAATCCCTAGGCTAATAACGCCAAATTTCAATGTCATATTATTAGTGCGGTGCAGCTTATAAGAAGTATGTATTCATTGTGGAATAACCGAAGAAATCGTTAAAGAAATTGAACAACCTAAAAGGGCCAGATAGACCGATAGATCTATTTCTAAGGTCATGAAGACGATGGATCTAAAACCGGAAAAACTCAACAACAACCTGTTTGGGGTAAAGGGAATGGGAGGGCCAACCCTAAGCGATATAGATATATTCATCTCATATCGCTCGGCTCAGAAGAAAAAGACTCAAAAGGAAATAACGAGAAGTTTTCACTATAAACACTGAGCTCAGTTACGAATGACATGGGTTTTTATATCGCGGAGGTTATGGCACATGCATATGCCTACAGGATATGTCAATTGAAATGTTTGGAAAAAATTGGTAAATTAGTGAACATAAGTATATCTAAACTTTTGTCACGATATTCCACGTTTGTCAAAGAAATTCTAAATAATCCCCTCTAATGATCTAGATTTTTAAGTAGGTGCTGTAAAGAAAAATGATCAACAATAGGTCCGAGAGAGAGTCGAAGACGCTGCGCAACACACAAGTAGCATAACCCTGGCTTCACACGTTGTCATTAACGTCGTTGGAGCCAACCACAGTATAAATATAAGCCACTACACGTCCCAAGTCATTCGCGCAATGATAAATCTGCCACATTCCTGGTTTACCCGTATTACAGCCTAAGAGCAAAGTACATAATACCAGCAGGGGCAGCTAACACTACGAAAAGTATCTGAAGAGGCTAACAGCGGCTTTGTAAGGAGCTCACAAAATGCTACCTAACCACTGATGGCAAAATAAAAAGAATAAAACCGATATAGATAAAGTTATGACCGATTAATATATAAGATAAATGTATAAATGATTACATGACCTCTCTAAGTCTCATGATCTAGAAAATACCTAAGTACTAGTTTTGGGTAATGTTCAATGTCCATGTCGCGCCAATACCGGTTGTTGTTGGGAACGCTACTCTTGAAGTTGTCGACGAATACACATACCCAGGGCTGGTAGTCCAATTAGGTAGGTCCACCTTTGTCGAAGAGGTTAACCGAATAATTCAGCTCAGTTCGGCAGCGTTCGGGAAACCACGCAACTGCTTTTCGTCTAAAATACCTCAGTAGCTAAAAACGAAAGTCTATAATCAATGTGTGTTATCAGTGATAGTACAGAAAGGTAGTCTCTTACTGTTGGCATCTTAAATAAGCTCGGAGCCGCTCAGCGAGCTATGAAAAGAGCTTTGATTGGTGTTTCTTTGCGTTACTAGAACGAACCTAAGTCACCAACATAGCTCAAACAGTTAGCAAGCTGAAGTGGCATTGGGCAGGCCACATCACTCATCGAACCGATAACCTATGGGGAAGAAAGGTTCTCGACTGGCGTCCACGGATCGGAAGACGCAGCGTGGGAAGTCCTCCTACCAGGTGGACAGACGACTTGGTTAGAGCCGCAGGAAGCCGATGGACGCAGGTGGCTCAGGACCGGCCGTAGTGGAGACTGCGTTCAGCAGTGGACGTCTTCTGGCTGAAACGAAATACTCTTGGGGCTAAAAGCGACTTAGTAACTTAGCTACTTAGCGCTATTTTAACTATGTTATTTAATGAAATATGACGTATTTCAAGTGTAATTTGATAACTTCTAAATAAAACATTTTATGATTTTTAGAGGTACAAGAAGACTGCACTGGACGGACTTGGGGCCATGAAATAGTTAAAAAAGGCTGGGGCCAAAGTGTGGAGCGGGCATTAGACATGTCGACAACTGTTGTCTGCGCGTCTCGGCAGCTGCGCTCCACTTGTGAGACAACTCTTTTTGACGAACATGTTTTCACGAACTATCTTGAACCTTATTCCATTGAAATAAGGATTTTTAAATAAAACGTGCAGCTCGAACTGAAAGTAGCTGTCAAGAAACTGTTGTCTGGTATTAGTCACTGAAAATTGCACAGCTTTGTACTACATCGAATTAATAGTCAGTGTTTATAAATAAAGATAATCATCTAGCGCTGTGTTTTTATTGTGTATGATGTTTTGATGGATTAGTTTGGATGTTTATTTCTATAATCATTTATTAATTCATGTAACTTCTGTTTTTTATACTTAAAGGTTTTGCTGAAATAGGATAGAATAGGAAATTATTTCTTAAATATATGCCAAATTTATATTATTAAAAAGTTACTTTAAAATATCTGAGCATCTATTTAAGAAAAACTCTTGGGTTACTTAGCTACGGCAGCGCTATTTTAGTTTAGTTTTTAGCCAAATGAAATCTGGACCCGTACACCATTCTGTCCGTTTAAATTTTTCTTCTGTGTTAAGTTCCTCAGAAGTTTTCGAATTAGATGAAGATTCTAATCTTACAATTGATGGTTAAAGGTAGATGCTAAGAGTTATGTTGTATGATCAGTTTATCCTAACCTCAGCAGCTTCGTTGGTACAAAATAAACAGTTTCCATTGGTCGTAGGTTCAAAACCAGGCCAATCTTTTGACTTTTTAAATGTGTTTGCTGAAAAAAAAATATCTTATATATTTAAAGATATGGCCTATTTATTATTATATGTTTTTCTTCAAAGATGCCTATATAAAAAAAGAAAGATTGTCTCTATGTATCGTTGCTTATTATATTTTTATTGATTTTATGAAGGATTCTATCTACTAGGAGCGCATAGGCGACCTTAATTTTAATAAATTTGACAAATTGACGGTTTCTTACATCCCTTCGTGCTTAAGAGGATACACTTCGCGGCTCCTCGCAGCGCGCTTCATACAAACGAATTTCTCATTTGTTTTTGACATTTACTAATCAATCACTGTGAAATTTTTTAGTCATAATCCCAAGCTGAAAACCTAGGTCTGTGGTTTTTCCAAAATCTTGTAAAACGTTCTATTAACTAGAAATCTTTTTTAAAAGAACATGTCTTCAAAATTTCGTGATGTTTGATCAACAAGTGTCAAAAATAAGTGAAAAATTCGTTTGTATGAAGCGCGCTGCGAGGCGTCTCGAAGTGTATCCTCTTAAGCAGTAACATATAGCTGCGGGCAAAAGCTAATTTATGAATAGGTATACTAAATTTTATATCAACACACAGTTCGACGTGCGCGCGCGCATCATCCGGCACTAGTTCTTCATTAATCTCACAGATCATAATCTCCGGCGCGCCGAAGATGAGGCGCCGCCCGCCCTCACTGTTTGCTTGCATAGCCGTCTGCCACAAATTCTTCACTATCTTTGAAGAATCGCATTTATTTTTATAAAGAGGCTCATCTTGGTGGCGAAAAGCTTTAAGTGAAAAGAAACGTAGTATATATTATGTTTATGTAAGAAATTATTATAATATATGTATACACAATTAAGTCAAGTTATTATCTTGTTTCAAACTGCGTTAAGTTTTATTACAACGATTGTATCAGGTTCATCTGTTTGTTTGTTTTGGTCAAATCTTGCAATCTTCATTTCAATCACTTCCGGGCTAGCTAGAACTTTCAAATTTTCAGGGAAACTCAGAACTCGGTGACTATAAGCATGACTAAAAAGTATAAAATAAAAAAAACATTACGAAGAACATTTAAAAACTACGCTTATAAAAAATTAACTAATAAGTTTAAGTTTATTTTTAATTATTTTTTTTATAATATTTTTTAAATTATTGCAATTTGTGTGTATGAAGTATAAATGTGGATTTGTTTCTTATTATAAAAGTTGTTTATTTTAAATAGTTGAAACAAAAAAATTACTATAGGCTGTACCGCCATGATGATACACGTACTTAACTTCAACTTCGACTTATTTAGCTGCTATTAAGATTTAAGTGGGATATTATGTATCTTATATGCATTTTTCTATGTATCTATTTAACTATGCACTAATTTATATAATTTATCTTTTCTTTAACTTGGTTACCTTGGGGTGTTGGGAACAATTGTAACACTTTTTTTGTAATTTTAGTCCTTAACTAAAATGTACATATTTTTTGCTTTTTTACATTTAGTCAAATCGTAATTCTATCTCTTCACTTGGACCACACCACGATGTACACGTGCGTGTACATTTTTAACAAGTAGAATTATTCGCGTAATTTCTCGACTCTATAAAGAACATAAACTGTACTACACGACTTGTTAAAAAGTTTCTCGTGTTTGTTTACAGTAGGAAGTGTATAAACCGCTTGGCAGATTGATTGTTATAACCTTTTACAAAAAGTAAAGACAGTAGGTGTATTTTCAGGCTGAGATAAATATGATGTTCTACTTATTGCCTGTAGATATTTTTCGCGTTGTTTATTATACAAAACAAAAGCGCAGAATTGATTGATTATGCAAATTTCGAAGAGAGCACAACATGTTTAAAATTCTAATCTTTCAGGAATTTAAATACAAAACTATAGTGTTTCACGTTTATCTAGTCATCATATCAGATTGTCTTCTTAAGAGGGGGCATTCAGCCAGACAAATTCTGCGGAATATGAACGTAAATATGGGTGAAAAGCATTAAATATTAATAACTTGAAAATTATTACTTGTTTTGAAAAAAATTAAAAATGTTGCTAATAACAACCCCAGTTCCACCGCGCGAGCTCTATCTATTTTGCACATGTTTTGTATTAAGTAATAATATAATGAGATTTCAGATAAATTATATATATCATCTTACTAATATTATAAATGTGAAAGCACGCTTCAACGACTAGGCGGATCGGGATGAAACTTGGCACACATATTGATTAGGTCATGGAAAAGGACATAGGCTACTTTTATTCGCGAAAATTTTTAAAAGTTCCCGCGGAAATAACTATTACCAAGCTTAAACGAACTATAGCTACAGCTATAGCCAGCTATAGCTAGCTGTAGCTAACTTCATTAGTATAATTAGGGAGTTCCACGTCGGTAACCGAATTTAGAGCGGGCGGAGCCGCTGGCAAAATCTAGTTTTAAAACAAATAGAAAATTGGCAAAAACTAGCGGTAACTTTGTGTTTTTTTTCTATCGAGAAAATTTTATTGCATTGCTAATATCAGATCTTGGAATAATAAAATATCTACATGTTTTTTAGTGTTTCCTTCGTCAACAAGGAACCCTTGTAGTATCGCCATGTCTATCTGTTCGCGGCATAGCTCAGAAATGTAACATTATTGACAAATAAAATTATTACATTTTAAATACTTACTAAATTTAAAACAATATTTACGTTTTAATGAAGGCGCAGCGCTTTGCAGTACACAAACTTAATAATCTTGTTATTTTATCGTAAAAACAGTAACAAATACAAGCTTCTATCTCGCAGTGATCATAGTGTGTGTTTAAAGTACAATAATAAAAACCGGCCAAGTGTGAGACGGGCCCGAGCCATTTACCATCTTAAGTCACCTTTACAGTGCCATCTTGTTATTATTAAGCAAAACAGTCACACATTTGTTTGTTGGAAACGATATTCAAAGTTAAGCAACGTTGGGCTTGGTCAGTAATTAGATGGGTGACCGCTTAGCGGCACACTTTTTGTTTATAAATCACGTAAATGGCGGTAAGTACGGAACCCTCGGTGCGCGAGTGCGATTCGCAGTTGACCGGTTTTTTTATATTTATTTATTTTGACTTCATTTGCTCACTGAAAATTCAAATCTACTATAGACAATTTACTTTAGGACATCTGTCAATCGAGTGTTGGGGCGTCCCACGCATCCCTTTCTATCGGTCACTACCCTAGGACACGTCTGATTCATCGGTCCATCGATAAACTTAAATTCAAACTCAATGTTTTTTATTCAAGTAGACTTTTAAACAGCATTTTTTAATCGTCAATTCAATTATTTATTTTAATTTTACCACTGATTCGGAATGATTTTAGTACCAAAAAAAGTTGGCAAGAAAGTCAGTAACTTTATCTTCTTTTTTTCAACTTTGTATTAAAAATATTTCAATAATTATATTATAACATAAGGTAATAAGTTATTACCTAATGTAAGACTATAATTATTGTATTATTTTTAATACAAAGTTATTGTTATTACTATTAACATATTATACAATGTTTTAATAAGAAAATACAAAATACATATGACTTTTTATTAATTAAGTTCTAATACTTCCCGGCATTTTATCATTAAAATTATTCATCCTCTTAATTTAATTAAAGACTGCATCAATATCAGCTGCTTTACCCCAAAGTAAAATGCTATAAGACATGACGGAATGGCAAAAAGCTAAACTAGATCAAGCTAGCAGTGTTAACTTCAGTCAGCTGTCTAACTTTTTTGATATACTTATTTTTTGTTGTTGAGTTAAAGTTGAGAAACACTGTTGAGTCCAATAGTTCTGCAACTGCGCCGTTCAAAGATCACTTATGTTTCTGACATTTGGCATCATTAATTTTAAAAACCTGAGGAGTGCACAAGAGTGACGTAACGTCGTCAAAATTACTTTTATTTCTCTCAACATTAACCTAAAGAAAAGCGTCTTTGAATAATGTAATCTTACAAAGCTTCTTTTTACAACGAATGGCAAGTTAAGTTAAGAATGCAAATTAAAAATAAAAAAGGACATGAAATTGAACCTTGAGAAACTCCTAATTTTACTTTTGAGCCTTAAGATTAACCTTTTTTGATTTAAACCTTTTGCGTTCTACAACTACTTAAATATGACGGATAAGCTCTAGAGCTAAACCTACAATACATATTCCACAATGACTAAGGTTTTGTATAAAAGTTTCACGTTGAATGCAGTCGAATGCCTTTGATAGATCATAGAAGATACCAATGGCATTTTGTAACTGTTACATTGTAACATCAAATATATGTTGTAAAATGGCAACATTTTCGTCAGTTGCCAAACTATATGCCAGTTGTCGTAACGGGAAGGACGCACTGGTTAAAGACCTTCGTCTTTAGACTGCAGTTAGGCGACAAGAATAATAATATAATAAAATCTTTATTAATAAATATGTAGGTATGTTACAAAGAAACACGGTAGATTCTGACTGACTTGGCAAAGCTTGACAAACATTGCCCAGCTTAGCTGGACCCTCCTATCGACTTCCTACTCGAAGTTGTTCCGGTCAAATTGGATTGTCTGTCCAAGGTAAACATAATCCTGAACCATCTCGGGTAAGGTACTAGCGACGTATACTGGCTTTGGCATTTCGTGTTGGTTAAACATGACTTTTGTCTTGTGCCTTTATGGATGTTAGATGTCAAAATGTAAAAAGACTGTCTGTCTGACTGTGTTATATGATAATTTCTATTCCATACTTTACGATCTGTCTAGGAATTTCGTGATCTGCCGGATTTTACGATCGGCCACCGACATATACACAGTAACTAGATAAGAACATTGTAACAAAGAACCGCCATCCCATGTACAAGTATGCCTATAAAAACAAACACTATTTAATTACAAGCGCATAATTTAATTTCATTGATGGGTGTCGTGTGCGCCCCTAGTGCGGGGGTGCTAGGGGAGAGCGGGGGTTATCGGGGTACAAATTGGCGGGTGAATGTCATGTAACTTAATCAGCACCCTTTATGACAGCCGCCCCAACAATGGTTGCAGTTTTTGTTATCTGAGTTTTTTTTTTTTTTTTTATACCACTAAGGTGGCAAACAAGCTTAAGGTCCGCCTGATGGTAAGCGGTCACCGTAGCCTATGGACGCTTGCAACACCAGGGGTATCACTTGCGCGTTGCCGACCCTTCAGAAATCTAATAAAATAAGTATGTCTTAGGTATGCAACGAACTACTTTTTATTACACTAGATAAATGTATTATCTAAATATTTAATACCAGGTTTACGCGAAGGCCCGCATTGAGTTAAGATGCAGTACGAGAATCATTGCGGATATGAAAGAAAATATCTGAAATTTTCAGATATTCGCTATCACAGATTTTGTCAAAAAACAGTCGTTTAAAGTATTTATGTAAAGCTTTATCATATAATTGTTATTTAAAAAAAATTATCAAACAATAAGCGAAGACAACATTAATGACTTTAAAAACTAATGACTTAAAAAATATACGCAAACCTGAATTTTAAATTTTAGCTAAATTATATGAACTGTTATAATAATTAACCAAAAATTGACAAAAACTAGGGGTAACTTTGTGATTTTTTTAATATTGATAAAATTATGTTGCTTTATGTTTATGCTAATATCAGAACTTAGAATTATAATGTAGTATCTACATGTTTTGTTATTATTTATTTGGACTTGATTTACTGACTCAACATTCAATTCTACTGAGCGCTATTTTGCTTCATACCAGTTTTTAAATATTGTTAACAAAAACTAAAGATATTTAATTTTCGAAGAAATATTAAAAAAAGAAGTATTTTAATTACGTAATCTTATTTAATCAAGGAAATTAATGTACTTTAGGTGAAACGCTAACAGTATAAATCATACGGGCGAGCCCATACAAGTCACCCAGCTGTCTAGCCCTCGCCCACCAATTTAATAAAAAGGTTTCCCATTGAGATTCGTGTACATATTAACAAATTTAGATTTGACTTCATGTTGGCGCTACCATCTACGTTATCACTACATGATATTACTGGTTGTTAGTGTTAGTCACTGCTAGTTTATATTTTGCATTAGTCTATCAGTGAAGTCTGTCAGCCCCCTAAACACGTGTCACTGTACGCTGTGCGCAAAAGATTCAATCGATACCTAAAGCTCACCTTTTTTGGTTTCGTTCCTTGTATACTAGGCTTATGAACATGTAAAACTGTTTTCGAATTAAAGATATATTAAATAAAAAATATATATTTAGAATTGTAATAAATAATAACAAGACGAACTTCGATATCAGTATTATTTATATATCTACCTACCCATAAGTTAGCTAAGATTTTACGATAATTTGCACTTACAAAAAACGTAGAAAGCTTAGGTAAAGTCCTCGTTTTTTAGTCATTCAGTAAAGGGACTGTGATTTTAATATTACAGAAAGACCTTCAATTTTTGATGTATAAAATATTTCAACGCTAGGTCATAAATAATTAAATAACAAAAAATATTCATCGATTTCTTCTTCTCAGAAAAAAAAACTCATTGTAGTGCAATAAACTTTACTGACCACGTGTGTGACCTTGGGTGTTTAGTCGCTAGTATCGGTGTAACTATTCACCATTTCAATATGGCGATTGTGGTGTTGATTTTTGACCACCAGGTCAGAAAAGTTTGTTGCACTATATTTACTTTACTTTAACCTGTAGATACTTGTTAAAAAACGAAGTGCAGAAATTATGAAACTTTCAAACCGTCTTTTACTTACCTAGCTATTGACTCATCCAACACTTCAGCATACTGTTACGTGCATCATAGGGAAGTATAAATATTATGTATTGCAGGCACGTTCCATGTTGTTTAGGTGCCATGAGTAAAGTGGAAAACTAGGTAAGCGTTTCTGGCAACGATGAAGCACGCATCAAACCGAATATAAAGGACCCTCTTACAGCCCACTAGCGCCGCCATTAGATATCCTTAACTTTCTCTTCGTAGAAAACGTATTTCTAAAATCTAAATGTCGCAAATATAAAGCTAGACATAAGCTATTTTTAGAAAGTTTTATATAGTTATTAAATAATATTTGTGAGTTGTAGTTGGCATTTCTGCTAAAAGTGGCAATTTCAACTCACAGATATTATTTAGAAACTATATAAAACCTCCTAAAAATAGCTTATGACTAGCTTTAAATTTGAAACATTTGGATTTTAGAAATTCGTTTTCTACGAAGAAAAAATTGAGCATATCTAATGGCGCGCTAGTTACCCAATAAACATTTAAGCTGAAAAAAAATCCTTAAACCAGTGTTTTAAAAGCTATGAGCTTTTAAATGATGGATAAGGTAGTAAAGAAAGCTTTAAGGCTGTACTAAGGCATAAGTTATGTAGGTTTATAGCTGTAGATGATTGAAATTAAAACATTTGGCTTCTAAATAGGTTTGAAAAACGCTAAAATACAGTATCTAGTATACAAAAATACTTAAGACACGATTAAAAGACTAGAGCTACTTAACGACTGGATAATGTTCTTGATTTATACCTTTGTGTGGTACTAATTCAGTACAATAACATAGGATATTGCTATCTTCTGAATATTAGTGTAAACTTACTCTCTTGTAGTGCCATCATATTAAGCTTGATATAAGCTGATCAATGGTTATCTGGGAAACTGCTAGACAGCTAAGAAACTTACTAGAGTGTAAAAGAGTATTATCGGCTGCAGAACAGTTTAGTCATACTCTATTTTTAAAGACGAGGCATTTGTGCAGGTTTAACTCTATAGTTCAGCCATCGGTGTTAATATCGCAATACAATAGATAATCTTTATTCTAATAGTGTTTATGAATAAATTTTCCGGCATATTTAATATTTCAATGCCTAAAGTGAAATTATCAGCTGCTGTTCAGTAATATTTTCACATTGCGAATGTCAGTTATGGACTTTAAGCCATGGAAGAAACAAAAAAGAACCGATGTAATCCAGAGAAAACTGTAAAAAGTATATTTGCAACATGAAAAAACAGAACCAACCGACCGAACACGGTGTAGCTGTAGAAGGTCAACCAAACGGCAGCAAACAAGTGTCAGTATCGTCATCAGGTCAAGAGGGTTCTGTGCAATTAAATTTATGGAAACATTTTTTGTATGATTGTACGTCTTCTTTCACTGTCAAATTTTGACTACTTCCCGTTGATTTAAACGACAAAAATCACTGTATTTTGTGGTAGGTTAACGTTGAAGACTGCGCCCTCAATAGTGCGTTTTGTTCGTAGCTTCAATGCGTTCAGTGTCATAATCCAGCCAAATTAAAAAGATGATTCTGTAGGATACACCTATACAAATCATGGTTTTTCTCTATATGTTAGATTATTGACAGCCTTTATAGAATATATAGTTATCTACCTACGAACTTGTGTTTAGAAAAATGTGTAAACAGGTTTATTAGTTGATTTTAAAACAAATATGTGCAAAAATAGCTTATTACTTGTTTCATATTTCTGTAAAAGCACATTTTTGAAATAAGCTTTTTACAAAGATGAAACCAAAATTGTCCATTGGTGGCGCTAGTGGACCTCGGAAAGCCTCTTAAATACGTGTGTCATAATCTTATTTATCCTGTCATAAATGAATAAATCAACGAAAAATCTGTATAATTTAAATAGGTAGGTTTTTTAAAGTTCAGTTAGGTATTGAATGGCAAAAGTTGGACAATAATAATTGCCTAAGTAAGTATTTTAATAAATCTGACATACTAAATAATGGGTTTCTTTTCAGTAAGCTTAACCCTAATTCACTGTATTATTAATTTAATGACTACTTATTTGCAGCTGCTATACTTATTTAATTCTAATAAACAGACATTATACCTCTTTAGAGGGAATAATATCCTACTGATATTATGCTTATGGTCAGCAAATAGCTTCATAATATAGTTCTAAAACAGCAACTGCTGTTTAAATTAAAAACGCCATTAAAATATTACCTAAATTCTTGATATCCTAACTTACAAGATATGTTAGTCCTTGTATTTGTAAATAAAAAAGATTTTACTGAGAATACAAAGTAAATACAATGCAATTTGTTAATTTTTAACAGAAAAGCTTTGGGAACACATTAGATTCAGTCTTATACCAAATTAAAAAAATTGTTAATACACTTATTTTTACTATAATACCTATTATTTCGAGGGCGCTTGAGTTTTTACCTTACAATTACTATACACATTTACGAAAAACTAGCAATCGCAAGGAAAATATCAACAGAGAAAAGCAATATGTTTTAGCAATATACTTTGTAATTTTTTTTACTTTACAAATTGCAAATGATCGTCCAAGTACACTATAAAGATGATGAAAATAAGATATAAGGATTCTACCACATGAATAAAATTATTCTATTATAAATACTTAAGCCAGTCTGAGTCTGTGTTTTAGAATGAAAAAGGCTGAGTTTGAGAGCCATGGCTGTATAATGAAACCTTTTTAAGCCTTAAATCAGCCTACAAGTTGGTTTGTACAGCGATAATACAGCTGTTAGCCAGCTGGACCTACAATAAAGGCTGTATAATTTGAGGCCCCTTTTGGATGTACAACGGCTATCTAGCCGGCTATACATCCCCTATACAGCAAAGTAAACAGCTCAAAGTATTTACAAGTTTCCTAGTACAGCGTTTATACAGTTATGCTATCTGGGTAGCTGCTATATGGACCTTAAGTACTGCAGTTATTGTGGTGTAAACAAATACAGTGTTGTCGATTATATAGAAACATAAAAATTCGTAAATTAAAGATGTAGATTGTATATTATCACGGTTTTAATCCCTAGAAGGGGGTAACAGTGGCTGTGTAATGTGTATACACACCCTTATCATACTGTGGTTGAAAGCCTCTTTTCACCAACCACTTTTATCCTTCGTGACTGCTTCTTATGCAGTGTATTTGGACTAAGGTGGTTGTAAAGAAGTTACATGCTTAGTGTAGGGTTTCGTAGAATAAAAAAAAAAGACTATTAATACTATTAAAATAATAATAATAGCCAATCCGTATTGTATATAGATTGATGCCACGTTGACAACAGATGTTTTTCAACTTCATCCTATATATCCTATCTATCAAAAATTAAAAAATGTTTATTACGTTTCCATAATTACATTAAACTGTATTAGGTATAAATACAATACACGTGGCAGGAGCCTCCATTCTTCCAGTATAACTATTTATTTAATGTGTTTAACAGAGCCAATTAACTAAAAAAAACCGGCCAAGTGCGAGTCGGACTCGCGCACCGAGGGTTCCGTACCTGTCACCACTTATGTAATCTACAAACACAAACAAAAATATTTTTATATTTGAGTTTTTTGATTGTAAGGTAAATTGCGGTTTACGATTAATAACGTATTAAAAAAAACTACTTACTAGATCTCGTTCAAACCAATTTTCGGTGGAAGTTTGCATGGTCATGTATTTTAGAAGTTACAGGGGGGGGGGGACACATTTTACCACTTTGGAAGTGTCTCTCGCACAAACTATTTAATTTAAAAAAAAAAATGATATTAGAAACCTCAATATCATTTTTGAAGACCTATCCATAGATACCCCACAAGTATGTATTTGATGGTAAAAAAATTTTTGATGTTCAGTTCTAAGTTTGGGGAACCCCAAAAATTTGTGGTTTTTTTTTTTGTGTGAAAATCTTAATGCGGTTCACAGAATACATCTACTTACCAAGTTTCAACAGTATAGCTCTTATAGTTTCGGAAAATAGTGTCTGTGACATACGGACGGACAGACAGAAGACATGACGAATCTATAAGGGTTCCGTTTTTTGCCATGTGGCTACGGAACCCTAAAAATGGTAAGCAAAAATGCTTAAACAGCATTACGCTTATTTATTAATCCTTCTCTTTAACAGATATAACCGGAACTACTGAATTAATTTTATTTCGGTTTTCATTAATAAACAGATTTTTAATATGAAAGTTAAGGCCATAAGAAAGTTCGGTTTAAAGAATATTTATTCACTCAAACGAACATTAACATATTCACTTATATGAGTAAACTTAAATTAAAAGTTTGCGTATTATTGCTTATGTTTATGGTTTAGAAATAGATATAGGTAATTTGGACATTTTAACTTAATAATGGACATTCTGAAGTGTAGGATACCTACAGCAAAAATACATTCGATGTGTCACAACTAGTGTAATATAATGTAGTTTATACAGGGATGGGCAACATATTTTTTCAAAAAAAATCACTTTTGTTTGTAACTTTCAAGTTTGAGGTGAAAATATTTTAGTACTAAATAACACAATAAATATCTTTTACCTCGAATTTAAAAATGTCAATACATACAATAGATTTTCTTCTGAAAATTGTTCAATATTTGCCCATCTAGCATAGGTAATCTTCACATAATTATTGAAATAAAAAAATAGTTATGAGTTTACTTACACAGAATTAGCTATTGGTAGAAGCTTGGTTGTTGTGGTAATGGAAAATCGATACAGTTTTCCCACAAAGTACTATTGCAGGGGTAAGATCCATTTCCTGTTCAGTCCTATGCCCGGAAGTGTAGTCACGTGCCAACCAGGAAGCCAGCCAGAAATTTCCGTTGAATTATATCGATAAAGTTAACTTTGTAACGATAGGATTTTGACTTAGAATTTATAGAATTTTATAAAAAAGTAGAAATTGATTAGAAATATAAGAGTAGGTAGGCAAAAAAAACCAAAAATGGCCCGGTAGCAACTACCGCACGAGTAAAAATGCGGGCCATATTGGTGCCGCTATATAAAATTTTAAAAAATTGATAAAGATTTAAATCTAGCAACCTCAAAAACACAACAGAAATTAGTTTAATCAAATCAAATATTTAAAAAAAAATTGACTTCATATTGGATCCGCCATTTTGATTTAAAAAAAAACTAATAAATGATATGAAATCAGGAGTCTCGAGGTTGTAACAAAACTTTGTTTCATTGAAATCAAAGATTTTTTAAAAAAGGTATAGTCAAAAAATTATGTCTTTTTTAATTAAAAAACGAACCGCTACTTCAATATTTCTGATAAATTAATCAGTGCGATTCCGAGTGAAGGGGAATCGATTGATGATGCAAATCGGTCTATTAGTTCTCAAGATATCCAATCCCAAAAAAAAACCCAGACATCACTAAAAATTGTCGAAAACGACTACCAGCTTTCGAACCAGAGACTTCGGTTCAAAACCTTTATTTAATTCATGTACAACGCGCATGTGAACGTTTTTTTTAATTATTTAGGCATTAAGAGGAGTAGTACGTGACAGAATACTTGAGTAAAAACAAGGATGACGTTATATATAACTGGGCGTGCGTGAGTAGTGCAGCTACATCATAACTCACTGAGATTTTCACTGAAATACATGAAAAAAATAATAGTTTTTTTAGGGTTTAAGGCACTATCACGCTTATGCTGTAGCAAAGTTGTAAATTAATAGCACTTAGGACTTTAGAGATTTCTTTGCCAAAACTTAAAAAAGAACAGTAAAAAGGGGTCACTTTAGGATTTTTTTCTATCGAACAAAAGTTCATTAATCGTTTTTCATTTAAGAACACAGACATTGAATTTTAGTCGGATCTGCTCAGCGGATCTGGAGAAACATTTGCAAAAAAAAGTGCATTTTAGGAAGTACTGCCTCTTAAACGTTTTAAAATAGAAGTTTCCTTGCTGCGAAAGAACAGATAAAATCTTTTTCAGCGCACTTTTATCCGCGTGTTTACTTATTTTCCTATTTGGCCAATTTCTGCTCAAAGTTTTATTCCAACCGAATTCCCTCTACAAGATAACATTGTGTTTCATACATGTACACACTTTTGATAACTTGGTACACTAGCTTAAATGAATTATGTGGCACGCTATCCAACTGCCACGTGGCCAGATAGTGGTAACACTGGTGTGCCACGCGACTTAGATCGGGGGAATGGCAATGTCTACGCGTAATGCTACATGGGGTCATTACGTAGGGTTAAAGTTATCACTTGTTTATGCGGGCGATATAGTGGGAGGTCTATTTTGGGGACATAATTGCCCGTCATGTCAATTTTGAGGTCAAAACTAATTGATGGTAGTTTTTACTGAGTTTTGCTTTTTGGAAATATTTATTATATTTCTACCTAAATCACGTAAATTCTTCTAATTAAGTCAAACATCCCGAACAAGTGTGTTCTACGGGTATTAATAAATATTTTCAGACAACGGATACAAATACATATGTATACTTTTTTATTGTAAATACATACATACATATTATACAAAGAAAATGCCCTGTCTCAATACAAACACAAATCGCACACTAATATTAAGGTGACCGAATTTAAAAAAAAAAGTTTTTTGGTAGTTCGTAAAAAACGTTTTGCATTTTATCACGACTTAGGCAGATGGCTGTATATTTTGACATAGATGTTATTAACGTTTAAGTTTCTTTTTAAAGATTAGTAAATAAACATTTTAGGACACAGTACCATCTGATCTCAAACCAAGCAAAGCTTTGTAGACAACGGATACCAGACAACGGATATATACATATTATACAAAGAAAGAGAGCAAGACCAACATGACATGACAAATTTTCATGACATATATATAAAAAAAAGATGATTTTGGACATCACACATCGCCGTCTGGATTGGGGCTAGCAAGCTTGTGTTATGGATACCAGAGAACGGATACAAAATACATATATATCACTTTTTTTTGTAAATACATACATATCATACATTATTACGCTCAGACTCAAGGCAAAACAAATTTTTATCACATAAATGTTTGTCCAGTGCGGAAATAGAACCCACGCCCCTTGGTTCGCGGGAGTTACTATACCCACTGAGCGCCGACAGTCCCTTTTGCTTTATGTTTTTAATCACGATAGTACAGATAGACTTTGTTACGCAGTAATAATGTAGTTGTACTTTACGTAGACTCTTAGTACTAGATAATTTTACTGACATGAATATAGGCCCTAAGCACACACGGGATGGTCGGTTGTTTAGCACTCGGCATGATGTCCGGGTCGACATTGTGACTATGACGAGACGAGATGAGCCAATATTTGTCCACGGACAGGATGTTTGTTGGACGCATAACGCCAACCGTCTAAAAGCTAAGGAAAATATTTGGTATTGAAATCTTCACAGGTAAGCAGACACTAAAAAGTTGTCTTCGTTTTTCTTGCGTCTTGGCAAATAATGGACGAGCACAGATAAGGTCGATATGTCACCTTCGCAGATAGGTTTTTAAATCATCATCAAAATATTAGCCGCTTGATTTTGCTGGACATAGGCTTCCCACGCTTCCCACCTTTCTGTCACACATCAACATCTTTCCTTGCTTGCTGTATACTATGCTGTCCGAATCGCGGACTCCATTCAGAATTTCCTTCCTTTTCCTTCGTACACTGGTTCTACGAGGTATGTAAATGAATATTTTTGGACGTTACTCACAGCTCCAACTGGTCACAAACTAAACAAAAGCTAAGCTATGGATCTCAAACGACGGATATAAATACATTATACTTTTTTCTTTGTAAATACATACATATTATACAAAGAAAGCAACTAGATTTAAAAACAAATGCTTATCCTGTGCGGGAATCGAACCCACGCCCTCCGATTTAGCAGGGACGTCATTACCCACTGAATCACGGAGCCGCATAATATAGCCTGCTCTGCACTTCAGTTTTGTCAGTCACCGTAGGCATCCTAAGTATGTTTTAATCTCGGATCTCGTCAATCAGTACAACTTCGAGTTTGGCACTTTCCATAACCCGACTGACTGAGCGACTTTGAACTTATGTATGAGGTCAGGAGTTAATAAATATGTAAAGGATTTAAGCTGAAGTGCGGTTGCACCTAGGTAGGTCTCAACAGCATAAGTAATCCTAGGTCTTGCTAAATACAGATATAGCCGCACTTATGAAACTGTATTACTTATTTATATACCAGTCATAGATTTAACGCGGGGGGCGTTATTGTACATATAATAAAATAGTAACTGGCAGTTATTACAAGAACTATTGTATAACAGAAAAGTAATGAATGGTGAATACATTTAAAAGCTTTTTTTATGTAACGGTAGCGAAACGACCAAGCCACAAATTTTGCCTAAGGTTTAGACTTTGTGAAGTTAGAAGAGCTTGTAGAGTTAGGAGGGCGTGTGGAGTTAGAAGTTTGAGGGATCTGAGAGATCTACATGAGGGTGCTTATTGGCAACAGTCTCGAGCTACTCGGATTCTAGAATTCGAGGGAAAAATGTATGCAAGTACATTCACGGATTTTGAGAGGTAGGTCAGACTTCCATACATTATTCTCTCGAATTCTAGAGTTCGAATAGCGCGCGACTGAGATTTGATAACTCCTTGTCTCGTCTTGGTAAAATTTTACATGAAAATGTTTTTGGTGGGGTTTTTTCTTTTTTTTGTAAGTTGCTTGTGACAATTGTGTATTTTTGTTGTTTATTGTTGATAAAGGGTTATATTATAAAAAACTATATTCGCATAAGTCGATTGGTTTACTATGTCATCAGATTTTTAAGTCTGACCAGCTTATTACGATATTATCCTACACCTACGCGGGGCCTACACCATTGTGATTTCCCATCCTTATAGAAGTTTTATTTTGTAAATACTTGTCACCCCATTTTAATTTTTAACAAAGAACATAAGTATAGTAATATTATTCGTACATTATAAGTTAGTGTAATAATGAAATAATATTTGGAAATCTGACGAAAGCCCCATATACACTTTTATCTCCTAATTTAAAGGGGGTGATTTACTAAAAATCCTGAAATATGTATTTTATTTTTTATAACAAGAAGTCCCTATATCAATTTTCAGACCTCTATAATTACAGAGATATAGCCTTAAATGTGTATCTATTAACATTTACAAAGATATAGCCTAAAATGTGTATCTATTACCATTTACAGAGATATAAGCTAAAATGTGTATCTTTTAACATTTACAGAGATAAAACATTAAATGTGTACCTATAAACATTTACGGAGATATAACCTAAAATGTGTATCTATTAACATTTACAGAGATATTACCTAAAATGTGTATCTATTAACATTTACAGAGATATAACCTAAAATGTGTATATTTTACAGTTACAGAGATTTAACCTAAAATATGTATCTATTAACATTGACAGAGATGTAATCTAAAATGTGTATCTATTAACATTTACAGAGATAATACATAAAATGTGTATCGATTAACATTTACGGATATAACCTAAAACGTGTATCTATTAACATTGACAGAGATGTAACCTAAAATGTGTATCTATTAACATTTACAGAGATATTACCTAAAATGTGTATCGATTAACATTTACAGAGATATAACCTAAAATGTTATATAATCTAATTCAATTGTTTTCCAAATTTTTTTTTGATAGTTTTGTTTTGCACGTATGTGCGGTCACGTGCTGTCGCCTACCGTACGTGAAACTGTGTGTCTTTGAATGCAATAATAGTGTTATATGTCTTTACACCGGTCGAAACGGCCCGCTTTATGGTAGGGTATGCTATATTTCATTTATTTAATAAAAGTATTTAATACTTTAACTTTGAAACATTTATGTATTTATCTGCCTTCTAGGCTGTATAAAGCGAGGCAAGTAACTTTTTTTTTATAAAGATAAATATATCTACAAAGTAAATTATCAACAACAATATCAGTTACTTAAAAAAAAACTGGCGTCTTTCTCACAGAAATAAGATAATTCTGCAATATGCAAAAAATAGTCCTTAAATATTCATATCACCGTGAGCTTACAGTATATTAACTAAACTAAAAGATTCGATGAGTAAAAGATAAATACCAATTCAATTAACGATCAATTAATTATGCATTTTAGTTAAAGGTTGCCATTTTATGAAAATGTCAACCCGTAATGTTAACAATTGTGAAACATGGACTTGTAAAAGTCAAATTACGAACGAATATGCACACTTAGACTAAGACCACATAGGTTACGTAGCCTTGCTAAAGCTAAGAGTAAATTTGAGTGGTAGGTAAGGTTGAGCTCGTATCGTAGCGAACAGAGTAGGTAACTATGACGGTAGCAACACTGCGGGCGACGCTAGGTGCTTAATTAAAATCTGTTCGTTTTGGAATAAGAAGTTTTCACGATTTATGCTTTTCACACTTTTGATAATTCCAACGACACCTTTGTTTAGGTAGCTTTAAAACGTTACTAACAATATAAATGATTGCAATATACACACACTACGATAATAACACACATATTACCGTAAACAATGAATATCAAAATATAGACAGTTTGGCAGAAACCAAAACCCCATCTTCAGACATAGGTCTAAAATTTCATTTTTCGAGTGATAAAAATAATTGTAAACGAACGCTTGACAGTTTGTTACAGATGATACTGCAATTTTGATATTTTTGACACCAATGCTAAACGAACGAAAGACAGGTGACAAAATAAACGAAATGGGTACATATCCCAAAACAAACATACCCATAGCCATTTAGCAAGTCGCCTAGTGACTTTCAACACGTAGTTCAGTATCCAACTCGAAGTAAATTAAACTTCTGATAAATTGTGGATGTTTTGTGCTGGGTTTGTAATAACAGGTATTTAAAAATAAATATATCTATAGCTTTATACGTAGTACGTAAAAAACCATCGCTAATTTTACCAATTGATAAACGTTTTATTTTTCTATTTCCAGATCTTGAAAGATTATGTAGGTATTCAATCCAACCACTTACAGGACGATAAGTAGGCAAGGTTAAAGTGATTTGTCACCTAGCTAGTCACCTACAGTGTGACCAGCATTGCATAACGTCATAGCTCCTAGTCTATAACTCAGCTAAGCACTTGTATGCGGCTTTAGCCTTAGCGTTGTGTGACACATGCACTTAAAAGTTGGAGGGGGAGAGACAATTCTTTTAACTTTGAAAGCATGTACCAACTATACATATTCGCAAAATATACTGAAAAAAAAAACTTCAAAACTTCGAATGCATTTCAAAGCCCTCCAACGTGCTACATACGTTACGATGGGTGCGTGAAAAAAAGCTTCATCCCTTACTTCAATGTATGGGTGGGACAGACACCCCTAAAAATATTTTCTCAGTTTTCATAAGAAATCTGCACAGCGGTTCATAAAAGATACTCTTAAAATTTTATTCAAATCAATGCGAAGGCGGTGAAATTATAAGGCTGTGATATAGGTACGGACGGACGAACGGAAATGAAGACACTATAAAATGAAGAATATAAGGGTTCCGTCATTGTCATTTAGCTATGAAACCGCAAAAACGGACTACCCGTATCCGGATAAGATTTGTTTGCAACATTAAAGTAGACTTATACATATATTACTCATAAAGAACTTACCATATTCGGTACCATATAACTTTTTGCAAAACTATAGTTATCGGTTACATCTTTATAACACTTAATAAATATCATATTTCACATACTAACTTAAAAGTTCAAGAGTGTTTGACCTTAAAAAGAAAATAAAAATGTACACAACAGTTTTGATTACTTATGATATTTCGTGCCGATCTTCATCTATCCCCAACTTTAGTTTAAATTAAGATTTTTAATTTGTATATCCTATAGATCTTTACCGACCGACTCTAGTTAAGTTGGTAGAGATAAGAACGTTTAGATCATCTCTTCGGATGTGTACCAACAATTTTAGCTTCGTCATGAGTTATGTCCTCGCTCCGTTTTTATAGTGCAACAAACTTTTTTGATCCGGAGGTCAAAAATTAAAAACAGTCGTCATATTAAGATAGTGTGAACTTACAACCTTACAAGCTTAGGTCAGAAAAAATTGTTGCACTGTACTTCTATGTAGGTACTCATGCCTAGTCTCAAAATATATCTACGTCCTCATCATTTTATTTATGTTCGCCGGCGACGCCCTAATAGGAAAAACATTTCCATTTCTAGGGTTCCGTACCCAGAGGGTGCCAACGGTGCTTCGTATTACTAAGCCTACGCTGTCTGTCTGTCTGTCCGTCCATAAAAAGGCTTTATCTTTTAGACCGAAATAGGTAGAAGCCTGAATTTTTCACAGAATATATGTTATAATGGGGAATTATTATATAACAAATAACAAAAAGTTAAAATTGAAAGGTATACCTATCGTAAAAACATACAAACTTCAAACTTGCAGTGAAAAACAGTGTGAATTCTACAGTATAACAACAAATAATAAAACCGATCAAGTATGATATGGGCCTAAACCATTACTATTTTAAATTACCGGTACAGCGGCATCTAGCTTATTATTTAGAGAAACAGTAACAAATTTGTTTGTTGGAAACGATATTGAAAGCTAAGCAACGTCGGGCTTGGTCAGTACTGGGATGGGTGACCGCTAAGCGGCACACTTTTTTTGTTTGTGTTTGTAAATTACGTAAATGGTGGTAAGTACGGAACCCTTGGTGCGCGATTCCGACTCCTACTAGGCCTGTTTTTTTGTACCTAATTCAAGTATAAAATACTAGCTGTTGCGCGCTGAATTCGGTTACCGGTGTGGGCTTTCTCCGGCAAATCTTTGAATGCGTATATTAAGTAAGCAAGTTATAGCTGAAGCCTGCAGCTATGGTTCGTTTACGTGGAATTCGGCAATAGTTACTCTTGTGGAATTTTTTTAATTTTCCGGTTTAAAAATCACATATAATTGGTTTCTCAAAGTACCTATATAATATTGTAAACAGTCAAAGTAGAATCTATAGCACATCGCACTTTAGAATTATCACGTATCTTATTCTAAAAATATAGTTTGTTATTTATACGGTGTTATCTTTAGTTTTTGTCATAATATTATGTCGGTCGATAACTTAGCAGCCGGCGGGATGCTGGTTGAAGCCGCGCTTCGCCGTTTGCCGCATGCCGCTGCGACATATCGCGGTCGCAGCGCGGAGCTTATCGAACGGAAACCGTGCTCTTGGCCCTACACGACCCTGTTGATAAAGCTTGCGTGGAATAGCAAAAAAATATAGGACTGACACTTAAATACTAAGTTTTTTCTCTGTCCATGTTCTATCAGTTTATCATTTATTTCTATAAAGTTAAGTCTAAGTCTAGGCATGATTTAACCCGCTTAACTTAAGTGGTCGGTAAATAGAAGTTATCCCCCCCGTTTAACGTCCATCCACTGGGCCACCACCTTCGAGGGACAAAATCGGAGACGTTATACAGACATCCATACATTAAACAACGTTCTAACCGCTACGGAACCCTACACTAAGCATGGCCCGACATACTCTGTACTATAAATTGTTTTGATATTTAATGTATTTCTGACAGAGGAAAACTAATAGGTACTAATACTTTTACAAATAGTAGAACAATATTTTCCAAAAAAAACACAATTAATTAAATTTTTAATTATAATAATATTTTTGTAGAACGGTGGAATTATTACGATTTCTTATCGAGGTTGACTGATGTTCCTAATTAGTACCTACCTACTTACTTATCAAAGTAGTCTTAAAACACTATTTTTTTGGCACTAAATGCCAATGTATCATATTTTATCTTCATTTAGAAGATTGATATCACATATAATAAAGATCGAAACGCTTAATTTAAAATTTAAATTACCAAAAATTTGTGCCCAGTTAAATGTGGGCACAGATAAATTACATATTTTTAGGGTTGCGTAGTCAAATGACTTTATAGTTTTGTCTTACGTCATGTCCGCTCTATTATTAAAACCAATATAACAATAGATATTTACTAATTAAATTTAAACCTAAATCTTTTCGCAAGTTTTTTCAATATCAATAATTTGACATACCACACAGCGCCATGGTAGTTTGGTTCCAATCCAAACTAAGCAAAACTTTTACTATCACTACATTTTTATTCTTTTGTGTTTGTAAAAGTATACACATATTATTTATGTACAAAACACCCAGACTCAAGACTAACACAAACGTTTATCACATAAATATTTGACTTCTGCGGGAATCGAACCCACGCCTCTTGATCCAGCAGTCGGGTCATTACCCTCTGCTCAGGGGGCTCACCGAGCCGACAATAAAAATAATCTGCAATGATTATCGTATGACGGAACACTTACCTACTTAATAGGTGCACGAACGCACTATAAATAATTAGATGCATCGCTTTTGAAATATCTAAAGTGAGTGATAATTGCTGTTTCCATAATAAATTCCATCTACCATAATGGAAACAGGTGTTAGAATGTGATTTTTTAAATTGTAGAAATTACATAATATGCATCTATTAAAGGTCAAAATATACTTTTAAATTCTATTATGTTATTGGACCCAGTGATGCCCCAGGCAGGCGTCCATAGGCTGTGATGACCGCTTTCCGGCAGACGGACCGTAGGCTTGTTTGCCACCTTAGTGGTATAGAAAAATAAATAAATTGCAGCCTCAACATAAGGGTTCCTTTTTACTTTTTATTATTTTGATACGCAATCCTAAAAAAGCAAACTTAATATACTAATTATTTATAAATACCTGCATTCTTTTTATTATTTTGATACGCAATCCTAAAAAAGCAAACTTAATATACTTATTATATATAAATACCTGCATTCTTTTTATTATTTTGATACGCAATACTAAAAAAGCAAACTTAATAATTACGGCCGGCCTGATGTTAAGCGTTTACCGGAGTCAAATCATTGAAGAAGGTAGGTACTAAATACATATTTTCACGTAAGTACCAAATTAGTTTTACTAAAGAGAGAAAAACTACAACTAATATTTAGTACCTACAAAAAATATGCTAACATGTCACCACCCGGCTGTAAGAGATAAATATTAAGATATTATGGAATTCTTCCAATATTGTGACACATCCCAACTTTTGAGATAAAATGGCCATAAATTTTTCTTCACAATCTGCTCATTTTTTGTGATTTGTTGATGTGTTAAGAGACTTTTACGGCTTTAGTAGATTGTAGAATGTGAATGTTTATGGTGTGAAGTGGTTTTGCAGGTGTTTTTAAGATTTAATTATGTCTTGAAAGTAATTAATTACTTACATTAATTGATGAAAGTCTAGTTAGGAGCTTTTGCGAATCAAGCTAAAAATAATGTTTTTTTTTAGTAAGGACGTGTGTTTACTTTATTATGTAGCTTTTTATGTATAGCTACGTAGGCAATATTTTCTTTTGTGTTATATAAATGCTATATATAAAATAAATCTGAGTAGGTTTTGTTTTTCTAATGGTTTTTTTGCAAAATACCTAAGTTATTGATCAGTTTTCTTTTTTCTCAGTCTTAATTAACAAAAAATGGTACAGAAATACGATTTGTGTATGTTTGCAGATAAATAAAAAAAAAAAATTATCAGAGACCAAAAAATGCTTTATGCGACCCTGCCAGGATTCGAACCTGGAATCTTCTGATCCGTAGTCAGACGCGTTATCCGTTGCGCCACAGGGCCGTTGAGAAATTTACGAAATTTAAGTATCGATTTCTACACCATAAGTTTGAATTTTCATCAAAAGATTCCATTGTAAGTAGATTCAGATTGAATAAAAATGCAATTTTACTTTTATCAAACTATTCAAATAAATATTCTCAATTTCTCATAAAATCTATATTATATTTAGTAAGGCGGACTCGAACTTGTGTTCCTACGCAAGGGCTATTTAAAACAGTTTCACTGTTTGAAGGGTACGATACCGTACCGAATAGATAATATATGGGCTATTTTATATATTGAAAAATTTTGGGATCCGTAAAGCACAGTAAAATAAGTCGCGGCGCGCGGAGTTCTTCTTACAGAATATCAGCTTCGGAAACCATGAATACCAGTTGTCTTCAAGTCGTCATCTTCTACCAGCCCATCACCCCAATATATTATACAAACACTCTATCAACGCATCTGCTTTATACAGCTAATAATAGATATTTCTCACTCATCAGAGTACTTACTCCGTGAATCAGCGTCCATCTCCATCGCAATCGTGTACTGAAAAACATGAGTAATAAATAAATAAATCTGTATTTCAGAGGATAGTTACTATCCATCGTGTTGCAAGTTTTTTTTATTTTTATATGGAATAAATTTAATAAAAAGAGGTATGACTTTGGTAAGTTTTATTTCATCTGAAAACACACCAATATCAACACAACTGTTGAAAATTGAGGCAGGTTGTGCTATCACATTCATAATTAAGTTTATAGTTTTTGCAGAAAGTATGAAATCTAGACCAATATTAATATAAATCTTAAGCAAATAGAGCTTTGTATAGATTTTGGTTTAAACCGAAATTTATAAAGGATCATAGAATTTTCTTATTGGGTCTGTAACCAGTGACCATCAATTTCAAGTCGTTGATATCACGAATAAGGGTAAAATCTACCCCTGGAAAAGGATGCGTCAATTAAATCAATAAAAAGTATCTTAGAGTTTTCTTATCAGCGTCCCTGAAAAAAGATATCAATTTTAAGCCATTTTGTTGATAACTTCGAGAACCCCGTTAAGAGGTTTATCCCGAAAATCTAAAGGAAAAATAACCGACCTTCATGCATTCATTTCCTCTACTAAATGATATACTCAGGATTATTTTCCTGTCCGGTTGGTATTTCAATGGCTCAATAGACAAAACACCTAGACGGATTCAAAGGGTTGCATGCAGGTTAAAGTCGGCTTTTCTATAAAAACATTTATTTTTGCTCTGATATATTTATATTTTTAATATCAGTGATTCGGTTCAGAACATTATAAACGATTAAAGCTCGAAAATTGCCTTTTATTTAATTACACAATTTAAAAATCTAAGATTAATGTTATATGAGGCAAAGGCATTTCCTATTACTCGTAAGTTTAGATTAAGTATGTGGCAAACATTTTACGTCCGTTTTGAAAGTAAATAACGTCGAAGGTAATGATAGTCTTAAGCAGCTATATATTACGTAGCTCGGACTTTGCTTACCGTATCCGTTTGTTGAAGCCTGGTTTATTTTAGCGTTTAGAATTTAAATAATAAGTTAGGTATTCATGTGTATTTTTAACAGTTTAAGATAAACTTACTTCTTACAAATACACAGGAATACCTTACTTATTATTTTAAATTCGTCATTTATTAACTTTCAAAAAGGACGTAAAATGTTTTCCACATATTAAAATCGTACTCGGTTTAACTTAGGGTACCGCAGTATGAAAATGATGGCGGATACCATTAAAACAATTCGTACATAGCATATTATAGAACATAATTATTGTGATATTTTTTTTTAATACGAGAACAATATATAAAATCGTAGTTAACCCACGGCTAAAAAAATAAAGAGTTTGAAAGCCTACAAAATATATATACCCAAAGAAAAGTCATTTGAATACCTTTAGTTCCTTTTTAAAGTCCTAAATTTTCAACGGCAAATCGTGCCCGCATCATGGTCGCATTAACGTATTTTCATACTTTCCCACTGGAAATCCACGACAAAATTTTCGTCTCTTAGTTCTTTGTACGCTGAGCAACCCCTAATAATTTTTTTAACTTAATTGAATTACGAAGCCGTTTGGCAATTCACATAAGACAATTCTGTGAAATTTCATCACAATCGATGGAAAGATGATATAATTATAAGGCTGTGATATAGACGGATGGACAGACTAGACGTTTGGGCCTAATGGCTACGGAACGATAAAAATGAGCAAGAACGCATGATGTCCAGTGGGGCCAAATTTGTGCGACACGTAGGTTCCTTATTACTTCCTTATTACTAACAAGAGATTAATCTTTAAAAAAATGGTTGAGTATTTCAAGAAAGGACTGTTAGAGTGGCGACAAGCACACTGGGCTCACAACTGATTTGACTGAATTCTATTACCCGCTTTGTTTGTTATTCCCACGAACACCCATTTATACTTCGCACCTCCACACTCCTTTCCGGGAATGCCGAGTATACACGGAAATACCTTATAATTTTTAGTCACTTTGTTAAGTACCTAATTTAGCCAAGTTTAATAAAAGTACGATCTGTTGACCTGTGTTAGTTGTAGTCAACAACTATTGCACTCCGTTCAATTTATAACGACTAAATAGAAACTAATAGTGGATGGACCCAAATATGGATGGAATGTTGATCAAGGATTAGATTTAAGGATACTCTGAGTTTTAAAAATAAAGAATGAAAAGAAATGACCCGAAAGGCAAAGGGAGTATTGAGAAAACTAAAATTTCATTTAAAAACAACTTAAATCTTCGTTTTCATATATTTTTATTTATTAGGTACCTACGAGATTTATACATATCAAAATACAATAATGCAAGTTTCAAAAAAGTGTTAATATCAATTGGGATGTTAAATGTAAAGAAAAGAAGGAAATAACGTGTTTTAAAAAACTAGATTTTCGATAAACTCGGGCACAATCTTCTCAACTCGAATTTTGGATCCGAAGCATATAAGCTTGTATTTATTTCTGTAAAACTAAGAAAAAAATATAAGGGGAGAAAACCAAAACAAAAATCAATAGTAAAGGAAGTTTGTCCTAGTTGTCACTAGATGTCGTCACTACTAGATTAAAGTATGTTAGGTCCTAGATTGTCAAATATTTTTACGTTATTATATACCTAATTAATTTAAATGTATTTGAGTATATTTTCCTATCTCTTGACTCTACTGTCACCATACTAGTTTACGTTTTAAAAAAAATCCTCGAATCTTACTGCCGTTAGAGTAGCGGTACGCCCCAAGTACCTCTTCAGCAATCAATCCGCAAGCGAGTCGCGACAAGACGGTTACAGTACCTTCAACATATCTCAACGTATTTACAGTCATTAAGTATCAGGTACTGAGAGTCCAACAACCCGCACTAAGCCGGCGTGGTTGACTACGGCTAAACAAATTATGACCACAAATACTTTTTGCCATCGCACCGCCCGCCATCGGCAAGAAATTCATCCCTCTCACCTTAAAACCAAAATGGTAACGCATAGTGCGGTTTCAGATGAGGGACCTGCAAACGCTTAGGTTGTGGAAGAAACTTGGCAAGGTTTTCTCCAAGGACTACAATGTGAGGTTCTTCAAGAGAGAAGTGTTTAGATATATAAAGGGTGGCAATTCGCGAATTATGCCGGCGGTGTTGCAAGCGTTCATGGGCCGCGGTGGCTGGTCAAGAGGAAATAAATATAAGGTTGCTTATAATACGAACTACTTATACAGCCGGAGGTGCATTTATCCCTATCGCACGTCGGTGTCTTGGCGCGGGCCTTTGCGCGACAGCAATTGTATTTCCAAATACCCATGTGTGTATTCGCTTGGGTCCGATATTTTCTCTTAACATCAGGCGGACCGTTAGCGTGGTATGAAACCAAATACCCGCGCATGTACCTCTGTAGTGGGGCCGACCAACAACTAAGAACAACTTACATATATATTTATAAATTGGTGGAATGGTGGTACAGTAATAATAAAATAAGTGCAGAAATCGTCCGATGTCGTGAAGTGTTTTTAGATCATACTTTTACGTAGGCGCAGATGTTCTATTGCATAAATAAATATAACACATGTTGGAATAATAAAGCGGATTATGTAAATCACATTAATCACTTAGTCTAATAGATGTAGATAGTAACCTTTAATGTTTGAACGTGGTAATCGGCTAATGGCTAATAGTTATTAAATTAAGATCGTTTAAATATGTGCGCACTGACCAGCGAAGGTGAAACTGCTGGGTAAAGCAAGTTAATATAGGACTAAAATCAGTCCCAGGTGTTACTTGAATCGTGTTGCTGCTTTTAAAATACCTGTCGAAGTTGCTATGTAAAGATTTTTTTTTTGCAATACTCATGCATTAATGAATATTAAAATACAAAAATAATGGACATTAAAAAGCAGATACAACTATATTAAATTTATTTGCCGCAGGCGTCCAAGTTGCACGTGTCTTATAAATAGTTATAAAATATATATAACTACTTATCACAAAAAACCGGCCAAGTGCGTGTCGTGCTCGCATTAGCTTGGTCCACAATATTTCTTGTGCTTATACCCTGTTTTTTTTTAGTTGTCTTATTTTGAAATCTTACCTAAGAGAGCGATATAGGGCAAAAATTTAATTTTTGTTATACTAACGATGTGCAGGTAAATGTACTAAAAATCATAAGTAATTAAAATACTTAAATAGAAATATGCTATAATTTTTAAATAAGTTTATGCCATAATGACGTCTTGTAACTTTAAATTGTTGGAATGGACATGTTGTAACAAAATTTTATACAATCATCAACATAAACGGCGCGTTTTACCAGTTCAAAATTAACATCAATTATTTTTTTTTCTCCAAAAGTTTTAAATTCACTTCATTAATAAGGGAACACCTCAGGAGCGTTTTTTTTTCGAATAAAAAAAGAATTTTTGAAATCAGTTCCCAATTGACGGGGAAATCGGTGGACATACATAAAAAAAATATACCCGTCGAACATAGAATCTCCTTCTTTTTTGAAGTCATAGTCGGTTAAAAAATAGTAGATTGTATTACAAGGGAGCAAATTAGTATATTTATGACAAGGGCGCAATTTTGAATCCAGAATGTAGCGAAGGATTCTCAAGTGTAGTGAGGGATTTAATATACGTCACCCAAGCAAAAAATATTTTGCGACCGAGTAATACATTCTAGTTTTAACCCCTCTGTGAAAAAAGCAAAGGCGCTTTTAAAGCAACTCATGAAACAAATAAAAAAGTGTATTTAATATTTAAAGTAAAAGAAATTATTTAAAAATTTGTATTAACATTTGAAACAATTTGATAGTTTCAAAATGTTATAATGAACTAGTAGAGGGGATTCGTTGGTTCTGGCGCACTTCCCGCCAACCTCAACCCCTCGCCTAAAAAAAAGCTCACCAATTCTTCTGCTTTGTACGACTCGCGCTTGACCACTCTCAAAACATCGTTGGTTCCGGCTCACTACCCTCCAACCCCAACCCCCCGCCTAAAAACTTTTCTGCCCCGCACCGCGCTTGACCACTCTCAAAACCACCCCTGTGTCTGGGGTGTGGCGACTCGCGCTTGACCACTCTCAAAACATCGTTGGTTCTGGCTCACTACCCTCCAACCCCAACCCCTCACCTAAAAACTTTTCTGCCCCGCACGACTCGCGCTTGACCACTCTCAAAACCACCCCTGTGTCTGGGGTGTGGCGACTCGCGCTTGACCACTATCAAAACATCGTTGGTTCTGGCTCACTACCCTCCAACCCCAACCCCCCGCCTAAAAACTTTTCTGCCCCGCACCGCGCTTGACCACTCTCAAAACCACCCCTGTGTCTGGGGTGTGGCGACTCGCGCTTGACCACTCTCAAAACATCGTTGGTTCTGGCTCACTACCCTCCAACCCCAACCCTCACCTAAAAACTTTTCTGCCCCGCACGACTCGCGCTTGACCACTCTCAAAACCACCCCTGTGTCTGGGGTGTGGCGACTCGCGCTTGACCACTCTCAAAACCACCCCTGTGTCTGGGGCTATGTCGACTCACGCAACCAACCCCTGTGTCTGGGGCTATGTCGACTTACGCTTGACCAAAACTACTGCGTGACGTCACAGTGACTCCTGTGTATAACTTGTCTCTAGTTTTGTTATGTAATTACATCATTATCGTAATGGGTTATCATGTTTTTCCCCGTTCATAATAAAGTTATTCCTATTTAATTACATTGATGTTGGTGGTGACATTCCAAAAACTAGTCCCCCGAGGGTGTATCTCAAGATTTTAGGGGTGTGTCCACTCACGCTTTACAAAAACAACCTGGAGACGTGTCGGTTCACGCTTGATATGACTTGACATGTTATATCTACAGAAAATCTTTAATTCAAGTCGGTCGAAGTTTAAAGAGAAAAGCTGATAATAGTGTTAAAGATTTACAACTAGCATTGACGTCATCATGATGTGTCAAAATATGTGATTTACAGGTTAAGCAAAGATTCTATGCTCAGCACTTACGATCTAAGAAACACAAATAGAAATGTCTTATTCTTAATCATAATTTACTTTATGTGTCTGTTATATCACTCGTGAAGTATTTATAGCATCAATTGAAGAATCAATACTATTTTATTATTCATGCAGATTTTGATCAGGAAACAAAAGATTTAAAAAATTCTTTTGAATTTTTAAATTTGACTATTAGGAATTGGATAAAAAATGGTGAATTAGAAAATTATTCAGAACCTTTAAGTGATGACATTAAAAATAAAATGTGTAATGACACATAGTGATTTAGAAAAAAAAGAAAATGTAGACCTTAAAAAAAAAAAAAAACAGTTTTTAGAAATGCATGTTAATAAGTTTAATCCCTTACGGGGATCTTCGTATATTCGTAAAAAAGAACGATCAACAATGTTTTAAGAGGACTATATCCTGCAAATACACATTCCGATAGGGTATCATCATACTTGAGGCATTAAAATAAACTAACGTTTAATAATATTCAGTTCCGAATCAAATTATCTGATATACCCAAGGTAGAAAAACAAAATGACATTAGCATTAATATGTTTGAATTAGAGTTTAACAAAGAAAAAAAAACTTTACAAAATGTTCTAATTAATTACAAATTAACTTATTATTTTTAAACAACGGTTGAAATGGTCATTATTGTATTTATCACGCTTGGTAAATAAACAAATAACAAATTGAAATGACACTATTCATATCTGGGCCGGTTGCCGTAACTATTTTTAATCAAAAGTTAATTTAATTAATCACCAGAAACATGAATGTGCTCAAATTTTTACTGAATAACTAGGAATTCATAAAAAAGAAAAATATTGGTTTAATAGGGAAACAAATAATGATGAAATCTATTTTGATAAATTTCAAAGAATATTAAAATTACATTTTATAATATATGCAGACTTTGTAGCTCATTTAAAACCCTCCTATTGTCACCTATTGTGTCCCTGATCCATCGAAGTCATATACGTAAACAATACATGAACATGTAGTTTGTTCTTATGGATAATATATAAAATGTTCATATGATGATAAACTGTCTATATACGGAACATACTCAGAGCCTAATTGTACAAAAATGTTTATGGAAAGCATTAACAAAGATATTAGCAATATACATAGGATAAATTGTTTTCAAAAATGTCCACTTTCTTTAACTAATGAAGAGAAGGAATCTATAAGAAAATCGCAATTATGTTATATTAGGTGATGAAATCACAGTAGACTATGACTGGAATACTAGTAATTTTAGAGGTGTTAGTCACGAATTATTTAGTAGCACAAAGTATCGTGTTCCATTTTTCATTCCTATTCTATTTCACAAACTAAACAATTATGATGCTCATTTTATTGTTCATGCTTTGAATTTTAAAGATTAAGAAATAAAAATAATTCCGCAAAATAAGTAAAAATATAATTCATTCTCATGTAAACCTAATATGTCGTATAGTTCATTTGCGGTTTTTAGATTATTTTTAATTTATGATCTACTAGAGTTTAGATATATAGAATATTATATAAAGACCAATTTGCAGAATTAAGAAATCAATTACAAACGAATTTTAATAAACTTATTAGGAAAGGTGTTTTTCTTCATGAATTTGTTAATTCTTATGAGTCCTTAAAAATTACATCTCTTCCAAATCAAGACGCTTTCTTTAACTCTTTAATACCAGTGTATCAAATTATAATTATAAACATGCTCAAAACGATGTCAGCCCAATTTAAATGTAAAATATGTTGGAATATTCCAATCTATATTTAAGAACTTATGTAATGCTACTCACTGATATTTCTGATAACTTTAGAATTTTTATATCTAATGTGATATAATTGTAATTATTTATTTTCTTCTTTTTACACTAAGCTGTACACCTATCTATAATATATTTTTGCCACGGAAAATGAGCTCTATTTTAAAATTAACCTGTAACCTTAAGTACCCTGAACATTTACATGATCTTAATTCAGATTTACCTTTATGCCCTGAAAAACATTGTAAACGATTACACTAAAGATAAGAAATTAGTATCAAAGTTTTATAATAAAACTAAAATATAATTTACTATAGAAATCTCAAACAATGTTTACAACTTACTATGAAGTTAATTAGGGTTCATAGAGTTTTACAGTTTAAGCATAGTCCTTAGTTGAAATATATATATATTTAAATACACAAGTAAGAACTACAGCTAAAAGTGACTGAAAAAGATTTTTATAAATAATACATTCTTTGGTAAAATATGGAAAATGTTGAAAAACGTGTATTTGTGAAAAAAAGATATTTATTTGGAGAATTATAAGTCGTGTCTATGTATCACAAATGTAAATAGTTCACGTGCAGAATTCGAAGTGTGAAACATACTATTTTACACAAAAAATTAAAAAAAATTTGTTGTAGACTTTTAGTTCTCCAAATAAATCTCTTTTTTTGTCACACTTTTCTTGAAAACTTTAGATTCGGCAATTACTTTAAAGATTGAGAAATAAAAATAATTCCGCAAAATAAGTAAAAATATATTTCATTCTCAAATAAACCTAATATGTCGTATAGTTCATTTGCGGTTTTTAGATTATTTTTAATTTATGATCTACTAGAGTTTAGATATATAGAATATTATATAAAGACCAATTTGCAGAATTTAGAAATCAATTACAAACGAATTTTAATAAACTTATTAGGAAAGGTGTTTTTCTTCATGAATTTGTTAATTCTTATGAGTCCTTAAAAATTACATCTCTTCCAAATCAAGACGCTTTCTTTAACTCTTTAATACCAGTGTATCAAATTATAATTATTAACATGCTTAAAACGATGTCAGCCCAATTTAAATGTAAAAATATGTTGGAATATTCCAATCTATATTTAAGAACTTATGTAATGCTACTCACTGATATTTCTGATAACTTTAGAATTTGTTATATCTAATGTGATATAATTGTTATTATTTAGTTCTCCAAATAAATCTCTTTTTTTTGTCTCACTTTTTTGAAATCTTTAGATTCGGCAATTACTTCAAGCAATTATAAGTCTACAACAAGTTTTATTAATTTTTGAGAATTCTGTAGGACTCTCGAAATACTTGTTACGATTTTGTATATTGGAAATATAAAAATTTTGATGTATAACTTTCATTATTATACCATGCACAAAAAAATAAGATAATAGTGTCAAGTTATAATACCCTGATACGGGTAGCTTCGTTTAATATGTATTTACAGATAATTTTTATAATGATGTAAAATCTGACTTAGATTTTTTTTCGATACTTCAGACTATCCTAATGATAACATTTATGGTTACTTTATAATTAAACTTTAATAAAACGAAACTTGCGTATTACAATGGTGAAGTATTTCGAGAGTCTACAGACTTACCAAAGAATGTATTATTTATAAAAATCTTTTTCAGTCACTTTTAGCTGTAGTTCTTACTTGTGTATTTAAATCTATATATATTTTAACTAAGGACTATGCTTAAACTGTAAAACTCTATGAACCCTAATTAACTTCATAGTAAGTTGTAAACATTGTTTGAGATTTCTATAGTAAATTATATTTTAGTTTTATTATAAAACTTTGATACTAATTTCTTATCTTTAGTGTAATCGTTTACAATGTTTTTCAGGGCATAAAGGTAAATCTGAATTAAGATCATGTAAATGTTCAGGGTACTTAAGGTTACAGGTTAATTTTAAAATAGAGCTCATTTTCCGTGGCAAAAATATATTATAGATAGGTGTACAGCTTAGTGTAAAAAGAAGAAAATAAATAATTACAATTATATCACATTAGATATAAAAATTCTAAAGTTATCAGAAATATCAGTGAGTAGCATTACATAAGTTCTTAAATATAGATTGGAATATTCCAACATATTTTACATTTAAATTGGGCTGACATCGTTTTGAGCATGTTTATAATTATAATTTGATACACTGGTATTAAAGAGTTAAAGAAAGCGTCTTGATTTGGAAGAGATGTAATTTTTAAGGACTCATAAGAATTAACAAATTCATGAAGAAAAACACCTTTCCTAATAAGTTTATTAAAATTCGTTTGTAATTGATTTCTTAATTCTGCAAATTGGTCTTTATGTAATATTCTATATATCTAAACTCTAGTAGATCATAAATTAAAAATAATCTAAAAACCGCAAATGAACTATACGACATATTAGGTTTACATGAGAATGAATTATATTTTTACTTATTTTGCGGAATTATTTTTATTTCTTAATCTTTAAAATTCAAAGCATGAACAATAAAATGAGCATCATAATTGTTTAGTTTGTGAAATAGAATAGGAATGAAAAATGGAACACGATACTTTGTGCTACTAAATAATTCGTGACTAACACCTCTAAAATTACTAGTATTCCAGTCATAGTCTACTGTGATTTCATCACCTAATATAACATAATTGCGATTTTCTTATAGATTCCTTCTCTTCATTAGTTAAAGAAAGTGGACATTTTTGAAAACAATTTATCCTATGTATATTGCTAATATCTTTGTTAATGCTTTCCATAAACATTTTTGTACAATTAGGCTCTGAGTATGTTCCGTATATAGACAGTTTATCATCATATGAACATTTTATATATTATCCATAAGAACAAACTACATGTTCATGTATTGTTTACGTATATGACTTCGATGGATCAGGGACACAATAGGTGACAATAGGAGGGTTTTAAATGAGCTACAAAGTCTGCATATATTATAAAATGTAATTTTAATATTCTTTGAAATTTATCAAAATAGATTTCATCATTATTTGTTTCCCTATTAAACCAATATTTTTCTTTTTTATGAATTCCTAGTTATTCAGTAAAAATTTGAGCACATTCATGTTTCTGGTGATTAATTAAATTAACTTTTGATTAAAAATAGTTACGGCAACCGGCCCAGATATGAATAGTGTCATTTCAATTTGTTATTTGTTTATTTACCAAGCGTGATAAATACAATAATGACCATTTCAACCGTTGTTTAAAAATAATAAGTTAATTTGTAATTAATTAGAACATTTTGTAAAGTTTTTTTTTCTTTGTTAAACTCTAATTCAAACATATTAATGCTAATGTCATTTTGTTTTTCTACCTTGGGTATATCAGATAATTTGATTGGGAACTGAATATTATTAAACGTTAGTTTATTTTAATGCCTCAAGTATGATGATACCCTATCGGAATGTGTATTTGCAGGATATAGTCCTCTTAAAACATTGTTGATCGTTCTTTTTTACGAATATACGAAGATCCCCGTAAGGGATTAAACTTATTAACATGCATTTCTAAAAACTGTTTTTTTTTTTTTTTAAGGTCTACATTTTCTTTTTTTTCTAAATCACTATGTGTCATTACACATTTTATTTTTAATGTCATCACTTAAAGGTTCTGAATAATTTTCTAATTCACCATTTTTTATCCAATTCCTAATAGTCAAATTTAAAAATTCAAAAGAATTTTTTAAATCTTTTGTTTCCTGATCAAAATCTGCATGAATAATAAAATAGTATTGATTCTTCAATTGATGCTATAAATACTTCACGAGTGATATAACAGACACATAAAGTAAATTATGATTAAGAATAAGACATTTCTATTTGTGTTTCTTAGATCGTAAGTGCTGAGCATAGAATCTTTGCTTAACCTGTAAATCACATATTTTGACACATCATGATGACGTCAATGCTAGTTGTAAATCTTTAACACTATTATCAGCTTTTCTCTTTAAACTTCGACCGACTTGAATTAAAGATTTTCTGTAGATATAACATGTCAAGTCATATCAAGCGTGAACCGACACGTCTCCAGGTTGTTTTTGTAAAGCGTGAGTGGACACACCCCTAAAATCTTGAGATACACCCTCGGGGGACTAGTTTTTGGAATGTCCCCACCAACATCAATGTAATTAAATAGGAATAACTTTATTATGAACGGGGAAAAACATGATAACCCATTACGATAATGATGTAATTACATAACAAAACTAGAGACAAGTTATACACAGGAGCCACTGTGACGTCACGCAGTAGTTTTGGTCAAGCGTGAGTCGACATAGCCCCAGACACAGGGGTTGGTTGCGTGAGTCGACATAGCCCCAGACACAGGGGTGGTTTTGAGAGTGGTCAAGCGCGAGTCGCCACACCCCAGACACAGGGGTGGTTTTGAGAGTGGTCAAGCGCGAGTCGTGCGGGGCAGAAAAGTTTTTAGGTGAGGGGTTGGGGTTGGAGGGTAGTGAGCCAGAACCAACGATGTTTTGAGAGTGGTCAAGCGCGAGTCGCCACACCCCAGACACAGGGGTGGTTTTGAGAGTGGTCAAGCGCGGTGCGGGGCAGAAAAGTTTTTAGGCGGGGGGTTGGGGTTGGAGGGTAGTGAGCCAGAACCAACGATGTTTTGAGAGTGGTCAAGCGCGAGTCGCCACACCCCAGACACAGGGGTGGTTTTGAGAGTGGTCAAGCGCGAGTCGTGCGGGGCAGAAAAGTTTTTAGGTGAGGGGTTGGGGTTGGAGGGTAGTGAGCCAGAACCAACGATGTTTTGAGAGTGGTGAAGCGCGAGTCGCCACACCCCAGACACAGGGGTGGTTTTGAGAGTGGTCAAGCGCGGTGCGGGGCAGAAAAGTTTTTAGGCGGGGGGTTGGGGTTGGAGGGTAGTGAGCCAGAACCAACGATGTTTTGAGAGTGGTCAAGCGCGAGTCGCCACACCCCAGACACAGGGGTGGTTTTGAGAGTGGTCAAGCGCGAGTCGTGCGGGGCAGAAAAGTTTTTAGGCGGGGGGTTGGGGTTGGAGGGTAGTGAGCCGGAACCAACGATGTTTTGAGAGTGGTCAAGCGCGAGTCGTACAAAGCAGAAAAATTGGTGAGCTTTTTTTTAGGCCAGTTCGGTGCAAACACGCACTTTTCTGCCGCCTAATGGCGAACCAATCAACCTTTTTCAAATAGATGGGATAAAATAATAATAAAAATTGTCAGTTTTTTTAGTATTTAATACAATAAATAAAATCGGCCAAGAGCGAGTTAGACTCGCGCACGAAGGGTTCCGTACCATTATTTTTATAAACGGCAAAAAAATCACGTTTGTTGTATGGTAGCCCCCCTTTAATATTTGTTTTATTTTAATTTAATTATTTATTTTTAAAGTGAATATATAACTTAATATTTTGTGAATATTTCAACCGTCTTCCTATTGCCGTTATCAATATCGAGCAAAAGCAAGCAAAAAAATCACGTTTGTTGTATGGGAGCCCCCCTTAAATATTTATTTTATTCTGTATTTTAGTATTTGTTGTTATAGCGGCAACAGAAATACATCTCCTGTGAAAATTGCTTATGTCTATCTATCACGGTTAACGAGATACAGCCAGGTGACAGACGGACAGAGAGAAAGACAGACAGCGGAGTCTTAGTAATAAAGGGTCCCATTTTTATCTTTTGGGTACGGAACCCTTAAAATCACTCAGTAAGGTAATGCACTTTTGCCACATAATTTGCACAAAAACGGCGTATTTGCGCGATCTAGCCTATATCTGAGCCTTTAAATCAATAATTTAGGGTCAGAGAAGAAGAGCCACTAGTAGAATATAGTTCTATCACCCTATTTTATCTGATTGTGCATTTCACCTTTTTCATATTTTGAGCCAAAATAATACGTTTACAAAGGAAGACAATTAAGAAAACACATGCAGGTTTACGGAATCCGTAGCAAAAAAAGTATTGCGGATGTCTAAAAAACTTGTGAGCCGATCTTCTTCAGAACAATTTTAGACAGTAGGTACGAGGAATAACGCCCGACTCGTAGGATAACGACTTCGCACATCACGTGTTTATAGGTCTCTTACGCAGAGGGGAGAGAAGGGCAGGGTGACATACGGCGACAGCGCATGCGCCGTAGTTGCTTCACCTTAATAAACGTATAACTTTACTTGTGTTGCGAATGACTGTACAGTGTGCCTAGTGTGAGTTTGTAACGCTAATATCACGGTCGCGTTAACGAAATACATGTATGGAAATGAAGGAGTGCATCTAGGCGACGCGTTCAGAGACGAGTTTTTCTCGTAGAACTTTTAACGAATACGCGAACGCGATAGTAGAGTTAAAAACACGCAAAACCCCACACTAAGCACACAGCTGCACAAACACGGCAGTTCTACCGCTCGCCAAGTCCCATCTTACGTGGCGGCGCACTATACAAAGTACAGAAGTGATTCAAAAGTAGCCAAGTTCTGGTAGAACTTTGCTAGTGAAGTATATTTAACTTAGAACTTTGTATTTTTTAATTTAATAATTAATTCAAAACAACATTTAAACTGTCCGCAGTTGATGGTTAATTTAGATATTCAGTATTTATTTACGTTATAAATTTCTAATTAATTAATTCTGGTCGCGTAAATTTTGATATTAGTACACAGATAATATCTGCTGTTACGAGAAAAATAAAATAGAAGTTCAATCTTAGCGTTAATTAAGTAAACCACCAGAGGAATGGAAGGAGCATAATTAATTCCCATCCATCCTATCATGGGATCCATCAGAGGATACTACAATCGTTGGTCCAAAGCCGCCTCTGCAATGCTTCTTCTGGCAGTAAAACCTCTCATCAAAAGTTTGATTTCAGGTAAAATAAACAAGTCATAAGTCAGTTCAGTGAGCAGGGTGGGTCTCGAGCTTTACTTTTCGGAATCCATACAAAAACTTAATAGTTTTTTTGGCGGTTGTCATGCAAAAGGAAGAGAACTCGGTTACATCTTGTGAACTTTTTGAAAACACCTTTCGAAATTATTGCGTGTGTATAAGCCTACATCAACCTGCTCTTTTTTATGGCCACAGAGCCGAAACTAGAACCCAAAACGGGTCATCCGTTTTTGGCTCTTCGTAACTTTGTTGGTCTGTTCTTACCCACAGTCACCGTTGTTGTAACTGACCCTTTTTTTCTGCACGTAACAATATAGTCTTATTTTTTGTCTCTTCCTACGCTGTTTTGAGCAGCTTAAGATCACCCATGGTCGAACTTCAGAGCAGTACCTATTTGTTTGCACTAATCAACATAAGCTCATTTCTGGTATAATTATCTCGACTTCGCACTTGACTTGACTTGTTAAAAGTAAAATGTAGTGACAAGTATTTACGAAAGAAAACTTCTATGGGGATGGGAAATCACAATGGTGTAGGCCCCGGTTGTTGTAATATAAAAATCGTAATAAGCTGCATCAGAGGTCGAACTTCAAAATCTGGTGACATAGTAAACCAATCGACCTATGCGAATATAGTTTATTATAATCTAACCCTTTATAAACAACAAAAAAAACACAATTGTTATAAGAAACTTACAAAAAGAAGTGAAATCCCACCAAAAACATTTTCATGTAAAATGTTGCCACGATGACGCTCGCACTGTCAAAAAGATCTCATGTAGAGCCAAGCTTCCAACTCTACACGCCCTAACTCTACAAGGAAATGCAAGGCTTCAAGCCGAGATTAATCAATGTATGTATGGCTTTTAGTATATTATTTCTGTTAGATATAGTATATGTCGCAAGTTATTAGCTTCCAAAGTAAAAAAATAAATAAAAGTTAAAAGTTTTCATCCTCTACAGGTTCCGTGCTCGCCTATACACATTTTATTACTACCATCAAGTTTATTTGAATCGATGCAATGAGGCAAAATAATAAGGCTGACACACGGACGGACGGACGAACGGATTATAAAGAAGCTCTATTATTTTAGCCATTTGGCTACGCACGGCTTGTGTGTGTGTGTTTGTGTGTTAGTATCTACGTTTTGAATAAAATTTGAATGGAAAGCTTATACCCTAAATTAACGCTAAATTTTATCGCCATAAATTTGAAAGTGTTTGCAGAAATAACTATATGGGTGTTTTATTGAAAGGCATTGTACGCATTGAACGCGCTCAATGCTGTCTATGCGCACATTCGATGGTTCTGTTGACCAAAAACGAATGCGCTATGACTTCGATTCGGACAGTATTCAACGCATTGGCTGCACATGCTCTGGAGGAGCAGTGAATGCGCTGTCAAAATAGTAAACGGCCATACGATTGTTTGTTTACATTTGGTGAACAGAACGATTCCAAAGCCGATGCGATGTCAAATTTCTTCACGTTCCAAAAGTCACGAATAAAAGCGAGTGTGCCTATAAAAGTTTACCAACTGCGAACATTCGCATTGAGATAATAATCAGATGAGCTAATATGAGGAATGCTTATCAGCAGTTACTTCACAGAGTAAATATAACAGAATGGCGTATCGGTAATATAGTCCAACAAACTTTTCTGACCCATTAGTCAAACATCAAACTACAGTCGCCATATTGAAATGCTGTGAACTTATGCGCCACTAGCGACAGACACTGGGTTTGTTAAAGTTTGTAACTACGTATGTAGGTACCAAGAAGCTTTTATATGAATGTAGGTACATTGTCATATCGCCATGGCGCCAAACCTGGGCCCAATTCTAAGAAACGGCCACGATCACACAGCCAATTGCTGACTTAAGCAGATTCGGATATCAGATATGGACTCGGTGTCTGGTGCCTGGCCGCCAGAAGAAATTATAACACGGCTCGTATTGCTCTTCTGACTACTGTCGCTTCTTGCTCTAATGCATCACGTTATTTGAGAAGACTATATAAATCTTCTATGTATAAAAAATTACGTGTCACGTTGTTTGTCCGCGATGGACTCCTAAACTACTGAACCGATTTTGATCAAATTTCGTAACTATCTTATATTTGATCCAACTTAAAAGATAGAAAAGTTTTTATATCGATCTGTTAAGTGCGAGCCGGACTCGGGCACTTTAGGTAAAAACCAACGTTCGCCGGGTTACAGAGGGACGGCAGCGGAACAAATTTCGCCGGGATCGCTAGTATGACTATGAAATTTATAATTACTCGTAGACTGCCTATACTTTTTCAATGTCAATAGTCGTAAATTAATATAGCAAAAGAATTACTTTAACTTCAAGTACTCATACAGTTTAAGCATTCAATGACAAGGGCTCCTTAAATGCTCTCTAAAACAAATAGTATTTAGAAAGATAGTTAGGTAAAAAAAACTTTTTAATAAAAAAAAAAAAACAACCGGCTTCAAAAAGATGCACTAAAAAGGTCAAAATAATTACTTATTTCTAAAAAATCTGATCTCAATTACAGTTTGAAGTTGGTTTCTATTTAATTTACCTAACAGTTAATAACACGCTTCACTTGCATGAAACCAACTTCAAACTGTAATTCAGATCAGATTTTTTAGAAATAAGTAATTATTTTTACCTTTTGAGTGCATCTTTTTGAAGCCCGTTGTTTTTTTTTATTAAAAAGTTTTTATTTTTTACTTTTAAGTGACGAAGTACTTTTATTAAGGGAAAGTTATTTGGATGACATTTTTCAAGGGAAAGTTATTTGGAATTGTCTAAAAACTAAACTACTAAATCGATTTCGATAAAATTTCTATGGAACCAACTCGCAAGTATATCCTGTCGAATAATAAAAAAAATCACGTAAATCGGTTCCTAAACAAAAAAGTTATGGCTGAACACTCATAAAAAAAAATACATATAAACAGTCGAATTGAGAACCTCGTCCTTTTTTTGAAGTCGGTTAAAAATCATTCCGGAACGAACGGTGGTAATTTTTTGGTAAGTTTTTAAAATTAATAATAATTTAACTCAAACTCAAACTTTTTTATTCAAATAGACTTTTAAACAGCACGTTTAAACAGCACGTTTAAACAACACGTTTAAACAGCACGTTTAAACAGCACGTTTAAACAGCACGTTTAAACGTCTATTTGAATAAAAAGTTTGAGTTTAAGTTTATAAGGCCATTGACAATAATATCATTGGTGTAGTTTCGACTTTACATATGAGAAAATCTAATAAAGTGTTCTGATTTACTGGTATTCACTTTAAATTTATAAGGTTTTAGGAATGGATAAGGTCGGTCGACCTTATGTTTGTGATGGGTATGTTAAGGGGTTTTTTTGTACCTATATACTTATGTTTATCATCACGGTCAAACTGCTTTAAAGGGGGTAACAAGTGGCAGGACACACAGGCCAGCCTCTTTTCACCAACCGCTTAAGAGGCTTACTTACTTACTTTTTTTCAAGGGTTTTTCCGGATCCGCCTGGTAAATCTGACTGAAATTTAATGGCTGCGTGTTCTTCGAGATATAATTCAAACTCTGTCAAACGTGAAAATCTGATTAAGAAACTTTTGTTCGATAAAAAAAAATCTAAACTGACCCCTCTTAACACTTTTTAAACGGTTTTGACAAAGAAATCTCCAAAGTTCTAAGTGCTATTAGTTTACAACTTTGCTAAATCATAAGCCACGATAGTGCTTTAAACCCATACAAAAAGCATTTTTTGATAACAATGACGTATATATTGTACTTTAATGAAAATCTCAGTGATGTAGTTGCTATGCTATGTCTCTAACGTTCAGTTACATATCGCGCCGTTTTTGTTTTCACACAAGTTTTCGGTCACATAGTACTGCACCTTTAGTCCCGCGTGGCCGGTGGCGCTGGTGTGCCCATCGCCGCAACACTGCTATTGAGGCACTGGAGTAAAGTGGGATTATTTTTGTCCCTCGTCGTAAACGGCCATATCTAGAAAAGTAAGTGGTTAATGTAAAAAAAGATTAAGAATAATGGGGTATATTAGCCAGTTCTTCAATGAAAGTAGTAAAATAAAATCGGCCAAGTGCGAGTCGGACTCGCGCACGAAGGGTTCCGTACCATTATCTACAAAAACGAGCAAAATAATGCTGTATGGGAGCCCCCTTAATTATTTTTTTCTGTTTTTTAGTATTTAGGCAACAGAAATACATATTCTGTGAACATTTTAACTGTCTAACTATAACGGTTCATGAGATACAGCGTGGTGACAGACGGACGGACTGACGGACTATTATTATCTTTCAAGTACGGAACCCTAAAAAGAATTGCAAAGTTTCCTTTTTTAATTTTTTGAAAAAATTAATGGAAAGATTGACAAGACAACGTTGATCACGCCACATTGGTTCCGCCTTTGATACGACATTTATCACCGTGAAGATCTAGCTAGTCTACACTCATATTATAAAAAGGTGAAATTGGTTTACAATCTCTGCAACTACTAAACTGATTCTATAAATTCTTTTACTAATGAAAAGCGAAAACAATCACCGAGTGAAATTTGATAAAAAAATTGTTGATTATCAATGCTTGTAAATCAAGTTGGAAAAAAGGCAAAATATCTGTTTACGTTGCAGTAATGAGATTACCTATTTAATTTTTGGCGCTTGTGTAACTGGATGGAATCAAAAGGATAAAGGTACTTTATTTAAACGTCGGCGTCGTAACAGTGTGTGTGTGTTATCAAAAATTCTGACGGGAATAGGTTTTTCAGCGGGTAAAACCACGGTGTGCTAGGTTAACTTCAAACAAAATAAATTGGTAAAACATAAGTTTCTTCATTTTAGATATAGTGGTCAAAAACATTAATTCTCAATAAATTTTTTTTGTAAAGTTTATTGTAACGTTTTTCACTGAAATCACGCCAATTTGTATGCGCCAAAGAAATTAAGTTTTATATGGTTTTCGTAAAGTGGCAGTAAAATGTTATTTTATCTCTTAATAGCAAAGATAACGCAATATGTACTTACTAGTTTACCTATTTACATTTTACCAACCTCCATGTGTCACTTATTTGAAAGTAAGAGCTGCAGGTGTCCATATACTCATCAGCCTAATGCATACATATGTCGTTGCATCAGTTTTCCCGCCCTTGCAATTTCATGAATATTAAACCAGTGTAAGTTGAACTTGCTTGTAACCAGGAGTCGTGATGGATTTGTATTTGTTTGTGGTGTCTTTTGTTGCTGGTTATTTATGCGTGGTGTATAGTCCTACGCCATATCGCCATATGGAGTATTAGTGGGACGCTTGGGACATGGTGGTCGCGGGTTGATAGGTTGGCAACAACTGTCTGCATTTGCTTGCGAATGGTCCGTCGGATATGTTTATTTTTGCTAGTTTGGTCTATTTGTTTTTGTTTACTTTAAAGAAATTTAAGGAATCTTATTTCTCCCTACTCATGAATTTCTTAAAAGGCAGTATTTTAAATCTTGATAATATTTTTTAGGGTTCCGTACCCGAAGGTGCCAACGGAGCTCTATTACTAAACATACACGGTATGTCTGCTAAAGGGCTCTATCTGTTTGACTGAAGTAGGTAGATTGAGGTAGAAACCTGAAATTTTCACAGAATATGTATCATAATGGCGGATTTCCTAGCAAGTAATAGAACTCTCTGACTCGAACTTGGACGTTTTTGAAGTTAACTTATTGAATAGATTTCAATCACAAGTACACAATTCTTTGTCTCTTACTTTCGCTAAGCTTCTATTTTTTTTAATTTTAAGTATGTAATGTTTTTCGGGTATATGTATGTAAAAATCTCCAAATCTGTATCGCGCTTCGTGTAGCCTGAACCCAATAAGCACAAAACACACTTTTTCCTATACCCATGAGAAACAGGGTTCGTCTTCCGCAGTTCTAAAATGAATCAGATGCATAAATTTTAGAGTTGCTCAAGTTTCTTTTAAAGGTCCACTGTGTCATGACAGTATAATCATGCCATCATGTCAGGGGAAGAAGGAGAGCATGTGCCAATTGATAAGTACATATATAAAATTGAAGAGTAAGTCATAGTTTTTTCAGCAACCACTAATGCTGTATCAACTTGAAAATTGTTGGATCTTGTTTGCTCGTTTTTACTAAATGGCTCACTAATACATTGTTGAGTTAGAACTGCAGGTGACAAGTGTCATCCATACTAACATTATAAATACCCTGCGTCTGTCTGTTACCTCTTCACGTTCAAACCGCTGTACCGATTAAGATGAAATTTGGCATGGACATACCTAGTTTGAGTCCTGAGGAAGGAGGAACATAGGCTTCTTGAAAACGTCAAGTGTAAGTCAGTTTTATTCTATAATTGACGAGTTGTTGAAATCCTACACCGATAACCGAATTTAGGGCGGGTGGCGCCGCTGGCAAAAGGTAGTAAAGTAATATGTACGTAGGTATAAACCCGACACGTTCATGAGTGCCGATTCATTAATAATAAATACCTTCTCAACGTGTATCTTCTGTTTATACGTTATTTTCCTCATCACTTAACACTTGCAAGTACATACATGAACTGCCCGTCACTAATTAATTAATTATTTTTAGTTCGTGTATACGAATAATACGAATAAATGTTGTCGTTTGCAAACCTGGCTTGAGGTTTAGCTGAAAGGTAGTAATTAATAAATCAACTGACCAATAGAATACAAATTGTATCAATCAACAGCTTAATTACAATGTAACGAACGATAATAATAATTAATATAATAATAAATATTTTTGGACATTACACACAGCGCTATCTAGCACCAAAGTAAGCAAAGATTGTGTTATGGATACCAGACAACAGATACAAAAATGTTTATCGAATGTGGGAATCGAATCCACACCCTCTGCACAGCAGCCGGCCAAACTACTGACTAGATTGCGAGGGAGTCAGTATGCTTTGAATTAACCTTATATTACTAGTGTTTCAGTACAGATTGTATACTTGTTATTTGTTTAACAAAGTATTGTATAGAACTTCTTGCCGGCTCTTTTCGGCAGATTTTAACATTGCTTAGATTGTATTGACATTTGAAAGTGTTCTTAGAAACCTACTTGAATAAATATTGTTTGATTTGATTTAACCTCGACCTGAAAAATTAGATTTTAAATAATTTATCTTCAAATCTATAATAAAATCAACGACAGATAGTTTACATCTTCATTATAGTGCAATAAAATCGCGATCCATCACTTGTTTCCAACCGTTCCGTCGCATTAATGCGTTCATAAATTCATACCGCTCGCTGACTCAATCAAAATGTGCACTTGTGAACTACAAAGGGGAGACGCGGGAGGGTACGAATATATTCATTTCGTCCGCAATATTTGTATATTAGAGGTCTCGCCTCGCTACGCTCCCCTCTCTCCCCAGGGTTGACTCCTACACGTCTCTTGAAAAAAAAAGGTTTTACCATTAATTTTATTTAAGGTTGTAGATTAAAAAGAAGAGTTTATGTATTTATGTAGTCTATATTCATGCTAGAAATATATGTTATGAAGTCAAATAAAATAATGTCTGTATATTAATTTTTCCACTTTTTATTTACAGACAAGAATTTTGACGATTTTTATTCTAACTCACATAAATAATGCAGAAATTATTAAGTAAACCCTTTTTAGGGCATTTAACAGGCATATGCATTTCAGAACGATCCATTATTACAAAACTCATGTAATTTGTGATAGCGAAGAGCGTATTTTATGCAAGATTTATGTGTCTTATTTGAGTTCGAGTTAACATGGTACGGGGCAAGGGGGATATAAAAGGACTTCTCTCACTGAGTAATGAAACCTTAAATCCCTGGTACGGACTCGTAATCCCATGACGAAAAGTTACTTTGCGCAGGGGTGGCAGTTGGCCGAGGCTAATGTGGTTTACTGTTCCATTTCAAGCGCAAATTGTGTTTCTATCTAAATGCATTGTTGTTTTTTCGTCTCAATCTGATTATGAATGCTTTTAAGATTAACTTATATGTCTGTTTTCACTGTTCATCTGAAGATATAATGTTGCCTAGCAATTTAGACGTTATATATCACGCAGTGGCTGTAAAGGGTTACATAATATTAGTTTTAGACATGATTATTTACTAAAAAAAATAATTTTATATTATAACTTTCTTATTCAGTAAGTATACATATCTTATCAGTTCATTCGGTGGAAAAAATAAAATAAATAGTAAGGCTACCTAATAGAAAAAAAGATTTTTCATATTAAGTATTATATTTTAACCATTTTTAGGGTTACGTACCCAAAAGGTAAAAAACGGGACCGTATTACTAAGACTCCGCTGTCCATCCGTCTGTCACCAGGCTGTATCTCATAAACTGTGATACTAACGGTAGTTCAAATTTTCACAGATGTATTTCTGTTGCCGCTATAACAACAAATACTAAAAACAGAATAAAAAAAAAAAATTAAGCGGGCTCCAATACAACAAATATGATTTTTTGCTTGATATTGATAACGGCAATAGGTCGACGCTTGAAATATTCAGTTATATATTCACTTTAAAAACAAATAATTGAAGTAAAATAAAACAAATATTTAAGGGGGGCTCCCATACAAAAAACGTGATTTTTTTGCCGTTTTCATAGACAATGGCAGTCGGTGGTGGTCGAGGGGTTTAAGAGTCGGTGGTGGTCGAGGGGTTTAAGAGTCGGTGTTGGTCGAGGGGTTTAAATTTCACCCCCCGGGTCGGCGTGTACCAATGAGTCTTTTCGTAATTTCTCAAGTACACTGAGTTGTTTATTCACACCACTGGCTTTTCGGTGAAGGAAAACATCCTGAGGAAACCTGCATACGTCAAGAAAAAAAAAAGACGTATGTGAAGTCCACAATCCGCACTGGGCCCGCGTGTGGACTATGGCCCAAATCACCCTCGCTAATTAGGGTAGGCCGTGCCCCAACAGTGGGGACGTATGAACGCTAGCGAGAGTATAGATAATGGTACGGGACCCTTCCTGCGGGAGTCCGACTCGGTAAAGAAATTTAGCGCGGGCAAAGCCGCTGGCAGAAGCTGGTATTTTATATATATATCTATAATTTAAAACAATATAGTGGCGTAGCGCACAATATAGAGCCGAGAGACGCGCTCACACTGCTTCATAAAGAAGCATTTTCGCAGGATTTATGATGCCCTTAGTATAGTTATTGGTTATTGTATTATTGCTTGACAGTTTGGAATATTCAACTATTCTCTGAGTTGTCTTAAAATCTTGTTTTCTGTGAAGACGGACTTGCTTCTTAAAAAGTAGCAACCTTAGCATTGAGGATGAGTACTGCCTAAAACTATTCATTGTTTTATAGTACTGATTCGCTCTGTTGAGTACACAAAGTTTCTTGGACGCCGCGCGCCGACTTGACCTAAATGATCTAAGAATTGGACCTCGCTGGACGCCGTTGATCCCAATGTTTTTGAAGATGGTAAGGGGTGTATTCTGGAATTGTAGAACGACATCGAAGAGAGTTTTTTTTTGTACATTGGGAACTAAGTATGTTATTTAATTGTTATGTAAAATGAATTAAGTGTAGGAATAAATATAAGTACCTATCTATGATTAAAGTCTTCCCTGTTTTGCTAACCGTCTGTGGTTCGCGAGACAGCGGTATGTTTACATTGTTTAAAAATGTTTTGTTTCTATATAGCGTTATTACAAGTTTGCTGCTTTTATTGTGTTCTAAATAACGCTAATTAAAGACTTGTCTAAACAATCTTAATGTATAGGTACCCCAAAAGTATGAATGAGATGCGACTTTGAATTTATAACTGAACACTAGTATCCAATCTTGACATAATGGCGTTTGGCACCGCAAACTTACGCTATACCACAACAGTGCAAATTAGCGTTCGTGTTCGTAATTTAATCCGAGCGATCGGACTCTTACCGCTGCGAGATCGTGTCGCCGATCCGTTGTCGCAACCCTGGTAAAAGCTGGCACGGACTGCCCGGAGCGACGCACGTGCAGCCAGTAATGAGGCTCTGCCTTAACAAGAGACGTCGGCCATCTTTCTGCGATCAATAACTTAAGCTTACTTTATGTATGAGATAAATTTTCATTCTTTTATCTACGTTAATTTATGGTGTAGAAATTTTATTGTAGTAGGTATTCGCTTATATACAAGACTTGAGATACATATTTATAATGACAAAGAAATAAACTAGTATTTTTAGAGTTTACTTCTTACGAATCGATTTATTTTTATTAAGTACAATTAAAAAAAAATCATAGGTAGTAAAATACAATTTTAAGTGTTATGCATGATACTTATTTAGGTCAAATCTCGCTTGCAGGTTTTCAGCTACTTCCTGGTTTCTAATGGAGCTAAAATTCTGGATTCTTATAAAACTTCGGTGACAATGCAACAATATTATACTTTGGAACTGATCTGATGATGGAGCAGGAAGGTGGCGTTAAAGGAACTCTGTAACGAAACGACGCAAACCTTATCAAGTTGGGCTTGTTTTATTTGGCTTAAAAAGTATATACGAGTACTCTGGTCTAAGATGATTAAAGCCTGAAGGTGACTACTAAAAGAACTCTGTGATAAAAGAACAGTGAGTATAGTGAGTTATTGTACTAAAAAAATTACAAAACCAAAATTCTAACGTCGCAGTCGGTAGGATTCGAACCTACGCTCCCAAAGGGAATCTGATTTCTAGTCAGACGCCTTAACCGCTCGGCCACGACTGCTTGCAAAACTGTAATGAAAGTTTAATTTCAGCTTTTAAAATCTTTTCTAAATTGTAGCGTAGCCCAACCAAACTTATAATATCACCACAGACTTCCTTATATATCTAAAATATTTAAACGAGTAATTCTTGTATATTTGCGTATCTCAGAAATGGCTCTTACGATTTGGATAAAATTTTGTATTAAGTTAGGGTTTTGCTTTTTACTCGACTGCAGCCGGAGCTGTATATAGTCCGACTCTATGTTCCCTCTTAACTACTAAACGGCTAAACCGATTTTAATAAATTAGACGTGATTAGATTCGTCTCAACCACTATAGTGTCATAGGCTATATTAAAATTATTGGAAATCAAAATGGCGGATTTTTGGCGCTAAATTGCGTGGCATGGAAAACCTGTTCGTTTGGAAACCTTTCGAGTGGGCTATCAAAATAAATAATTCTAAAAGGTGATTTCAAACAAAAATCAAACACCTTAATGTTGTAAATAAAAAAAAAACCCGACTGCAGAACATTAAGAACTAAACCGAAATATTTAAATATAAGCAGACTCCTTACTCATAATTTTTTGTAGTTCACCTATTTTTTTTAAGTTTACCTATATACCTATTTGCAAACAACGCAATTTAAGAAAAAATAACATGATTTAAAAAAAAACGTCACCCAGGTACTAATACATTATACTAGTAAGTTTTCTGTGACCCACAGCCAGGAAAAACAGGTTACCGCATTACACATGCTTTTGGTATATTACAGTTGTGTATTTCTGACATAATTAGATCAATTGAAATTACGGTACAACTTCTTGACGGTTAAATATAACAATATAAATAAATACCTATACCTATAAGAAATACATATAGCTACAAATTTATAAATAAACTACGTACAATTTACAAATAAATATATATAATAAATACACACTTATACATATATATATATATATATATATACATACATATATATATGTATATATATATATATATATATGTATAAGTGTGTATTTATTATATATATTTATTTATATAAAGTTGATATATATATATATATATATATATATATATATATATATATGTATGTCACGGAAACACTCACTAATGACAACTCAGTTTTCTTCTTCAATCTGTATCGTACTTATAGACGTATATATTACCTCGCAATATATATATTTTCCCGTGCACTTTGACACTTGCGTATGGCGATGGAATAACTATCATAAGTGTTATGCAGGACAGGAGGAAAGTAAGTTAATAAATAAACAAAAAAACTCATTTTCGCATTTATAATATAAGTATTAGTATGGATAATAAACAATAAAATTTTATTTATATTTTTGGAAAATTATGGAAACATGATTGATTTGACATTTGTTATTTGATTAGGATTGTAATTATGGACGATGTAGCCTATAAGGGTATGGACATTGAAGCCTATAAGGGTATGGACGATGTAGTCTATAAGGGTATGAATGATGTAGCCTGTACGAAAATGGGCGATGTAGCTTATAAGGGTATGGACATTGTAGCAAATAAGGGTATGGACGATGCATCCGGATTACCAGACGACCCAATTTTTCACCAATACTTTAAATGTCCCTGCCAGACATTTAGACAGTTATAGGACAGATGCAGATATATTTAAAACAATAAGACAAGTAGACTGAAGATCGGGAGAGATGAACCAAAATATATATGTTTTGGCATCAGAGTTAAGTCTCATATATTTTATATCAGTTAAGAGCCATAGTTTTGATTTGAAGTAAGAAGTTTGCTTTTAATAAATGGGAATTAAAATTGCCAGATAATAAATCTATAAATTCTTACAAAATACTTTTATTACTGTTACAAATTTTGTAAGTAAGTATGTTAGTTACTTCATGACACCAAAACGACTGAAGCAATTTAGCTGAAATTTGGAACGGAAATAGCTTCCTTGAGCGAATACAATATTTTTGGAACATCCAAAAGTGCTCGAAGGCACAACTAGAACCGAAATCCTACAGCTACATCTATAGGCTGCTATAGCATATTCTCTCACTATACTATACTAAATCAAAATGATTAAGGAGTGGAGTTGCCGTAGGGTCCCACGTTTATCATAAAAAATAGCGTGGGCCCAGCCGCTAGCAAAAGCTAGTTTGAAATAAAATATTTTTTGAAAATATCACAAATCATAATTTGTATAATCATATAGAATTTGAATATTATTACGACCTCCATTATCAATTTATAAGTTGCTATTTATTATATTGTGTAACATAAGTGTGAAATAATATTGCAGGAGATAACTCAGCTCCTCCTTATACTGAACAACTTTCCACGAGGAACATGGGTCGAAATTTCAAAACCGGCCAAGTGCGAGTCGGGCGAGTGGTTCCGTACCATTATCTATAAAAACGGCAAAACATCGCGTTTGTTGTATGGGAGCCCGCCTTAAATATTTGGTTTTATTTTAATTTAATTATTTATTTTTAAAGTGAATATATAACAAAATATTCCAAGCGTCTACCTGTTGCCGTTGACAACATCGAGCAAAAAATCACGTTTGTTGTATGGGAGCCCCCTTAAATATTTATTTTATTCTGATTTTAGAATTTGTTATAGTGGCAACAGAAATACATCTTTTGCAAAAATTTCAACTGTCTAACTATCACGGTTCATGAGATACAGCCTGGTGACAGACGGACGGACAGTGAAGTCTTAGTAATAGGGTCCCGTTTTGTACCCTAACAATGTGCTGTAGACTACATGCGTGTAAATAGAATCAATTCAGCATTGATTTCCAATTGTCTATCGCTGTTTCCAGGTCCACGAAATAATTTGTTCATAGAAAGAAAAACAGTATTGTGTCTTGCATATCATTAATCTACTTAACGTAATAAATGAGTTTACAGTGATTAATAGGATTAATCAGTTATTAATAAATATCAGTCATTAAACAAGTCGGTACGATAATCGTTAAGTATATTTTAAGGCTAAGCGTATAGTGAAAATTTAAATTTATTATATATTAATAATTACCATTGCACACTATCACTACCATAGATCAGTAAAAGAACCCCTGGATTGGGTTGTAGGTGTCTCCGAAACTAATTTGGAATTTTCCATTTAAGGCCACACCCTCGGTCCACTAGCGCCGCCATTGGAGAAATTTTATTGTATGTCTGTGTGTTTATTGGCAAGAGGTTTTGTAAGCATTTTGGGCCCAACAAAAAGTTGATACTTAGATTTTTATATTACATGACATTAAACTATGCACTCGTAAAAATACCAAATCAATGCAAAATTTTATGCACATAACGATAACTTAACAACTACATAATTTACTTAACACTAAATTTTGTGTTTTAGTTAACTCTTTACTTATTAGATTTTTAGTAAGCTATTTAGAATACAATTTCTACAGGCTATTTGCATAACTCTCACCCTTAAGGCGGTGCGGCACTGATCTAGCAAACAGGTGCATCAATTGATATGGCATTGGCCAGCTGTTTAGTATTGAATAATAATTTAGGTATTTTAATGTACAAGGTTTTTGAATATTAGGTTTGAAAGCCACTTATATTTATATATTTTATTAATTGCGAAATAAAAAAACACGCCGATGACATTTACTTGCCAGTAAATAAAATCCCAGTAAATAAAATCGTACTAAGTATCAATTAGTAAGTCGCACGTGCAAAATTAAAAATGTAGTATAATTTTGCATTTCAGTTTTTTTTAGTTTATATGTGGAGATAAATATAATTGTTTTAGGATTCCGTGTCGGTAGGTATATTAAACTATGTTTTTTTCCTTCTTTTTTTTCGATATAGTCATGTTTATTGTGCGGATATTTTGTGGCACAAGGTTTGCCCTTGACAAAGTTCCTTCTTAGGCGTTTGATGTAGAGCGAGAAATAAGGAGACGCAAATTGCACACAACAGACCGATTTTATTTTCTAACACATATTTACAAAATTTCAATGTTTAGCTATCATAACTCGTATCAGATGGATACTCGTCTACTGTTCCTTGAATACTGAATAAATACAATCTTTCTATATTTAAATAAAAATCAAAAAAACCCCATCAGAGGGAGAGATTGTTCCATGGAAGCTTCTAGATTTAGTGCTTAAATCACTGTGCTTATAGTGATGATTGTAAATCTAGTCCTTACAAAAACTTAGTTTAAGATAACACATAGTCATTGATACAAACATATATCAAAAGTATAGGTTAGGCTACACTTGAGGTTTCTGTGGGATATCGCTATTACAGTCACACAATTCGTAGCTTCATTATTAAATAACGTTGTTTTACGTTTTCATGTTTTATGGCCAATCGGTATGAGCTATAATGATGTTTTAGGTGTCCTAGGACGTAATAGTATAGGTATACGAATGTCTGCAGTTAGGCCGCAGTGAAAGAAGAGCTGAAAATCCAGCTCTCAGGTTTTCTTTTTACGCTGTAGGACTCTAGGCTTTGTGCTGAATTTCATAAAATGATTCTGTAATTCGAACATGTTTTACAGTACTTTTCGTGTCTGTCCGTTTGTCCCGTCATATGAAAATGTGAGATGCAAATTTTCAGGATTTTTCTCACGCTCCTGTACTTTAGGATTTGGAGTAACTGCTGTGTCATGTTGGAAGGTGCTTGTGATAGGTATCTAGTGGTACTTTTACCTCTTTCGTGTGTAATCTGATTGCTTAGTTATAAGATTCTGTATTTGCCTCAACCTTACTGTTTACCGTAATGGCAAAGGTATGTTTGTATAGGGGGAATAGCGTGCATTTGACCTGTGATTATTGTATTAAGCACAGCGAAAGGACTTAATGACCATAGACATGTAAAGGTTTAGTCAGTATTTCTCTTGTTTACTTATACACGCATCCCTTTTGTATCCCTATTGCAGTTTATAATTATTGGAGTAAGGGGGAAAGAACGTACATTACGTAACAATTTATAAATCGCGCCACGTAAGTTGAACCTGCGCAGTAACATATTTCTGGTTCGTAAGTACATTTGTCCGTACTGTACCTGCGCAGACGGCCGCCATTTTAGTTCAAGATACATGGCGCGAACTATACCTATTCTTCCCTATATCTAAGTAACCGTTCTTAGTTTTATATAGTACTGTTGTATATGAGTTAGGTATAATTTTACCCAACAAATGGCATATATTTCAAATTTATACAATAAAGTAAAATTCCCGCTTTTTTTGGGGTTAGTCCCAAAAATCGCGGGAATAAACCGGGAAGGCGGGTTAGTCGAACGTACTAAGTCGAAAACATGTCGGTACTCACACTACATTACATACTTTTTTCTACTACAACAAATAGTAAAAAGGGGAGATGAAACAAAGCTTATCTACTTCTACCTAACTTATTACAATTTCACAACTTATAATAATTACATTTTGTTAATTCTAAATCTAGTCCCTATCAGGAAAGGAGTTTTATTGTGTTAATATAAAGCTTAATATTAACGTACCTGACATTGTGAAACATTAATAAAACAGTAAAGCAGCATCACGCAGTTATGCAAGCGGTAATAACATAATATATAGTAGGGATTATAATATAGGAAACTAGCTTTTGCCAGCGGCTCCGCCCTCTCTAGATTTGGTTATCGGCATAGGATTCTTACGGCATCCTCTTGATTATACTAAAGAAGTTTGTTATAGCAAGTTATAGCTGCAGCTATAGTTCGTTTAAAGGGAATCCAGTTATAGTTACTCCCGCGGGGACTTATGCATTTTCCGGGATAAAAAGTAGCCTATGTGCTATTTCAGACCATCTATCTCTGTGTTAAGGATATAAAATTAAGCCCACTGATGACTAGTATTAAATGCTATAATGTAGTAATTATAAGTTGCCCCGATAATGTTGAAATATTTTGATACCAGTTAAAAAAAAACACAGTGGTACGGTAGAAGTGAAGTGTGAAATCCGGCACTTGCTCCACGAACGATGGGCCGCGACTTCCTTTGTGTTGTAACTGTATTGCAGCTTGCTAGGTTTGCGTGATGCAATGCATTTGCACTTGCTAAACGTGAGGTGCATCTTTACATACAATACCGTAACTCTGTTGTATTGTGTCTATCATCAATTATTTATCGTTGTGTGCAATTCCTAGATTCTATCAGTATTGTATTTTTGCGCGAAAAGCGAGTGTCTCGAATAAGAATCGCTTAGTCTCCCCGAACTAAGAACTCGCTATATTTCGTTTTGTAGCCCCAAATTATCCCCGTTTACCTCCAAAAAATCTATGTTTTAAATTACACTTAGTTAAAATTAAAGAACTAGATCGAAACTGAATAACTTAACAATTTTATGCTTTATTGCGTTTTACTTAAATACTTCACACAGTAATAGTCCTTCAGGTTGCAGCAAAGCAACATGGTACCCTGACTTTGACACAGCATACTTGAAAGGACTGAAAAGGATATAGAGTACCTATATTATTTGGGATTGAGAGATCCCACGGATATAAATTTGTACCTCACGGTCGTAACGGCCCATACTTCACTTTTGGCACAAAGATAGCTTTCTCTCACTAACCCAACAGTTATCTATATACGTATATATTGTCTCTGTTCTGGCTACATATGTACATATTTATAGCATAGACCCTATTTATACCTATTCTAGTCATTATTTTTTAAGTCCTAGGTTAAGTAATTTAAGGATCAATATAGATAGTCAGGTTTTCCTAGTTTTACTAATTCCTCCTAGAAACATAATTGTTATTTATAATTATAAGCAAGATAAAAAATGTAGTCAAAGCATAGATAGGTTTGTACGATTTTATCGTGGACTTAAGCACAAGTCCTAAAACTGTTATTGTTCTATAAGCTAGTCCATAGGCAATCATTGTAAATATTAATAATTAGTAAAGAACTTCTTAATTTAAAAAAAGAATAGAGCTATAGGGTCAGATAAAGACAAAGAATACCTTTATCACTATTGAGAGATCCCACGGCAATAGATTTCTCTACGGATAAAACCGCGGGTCTCATGTAGTATAATATAATTAAAGAGATCGGTCAATAAAAGTGCACGTTTACTTTCATTAATATTTGCAATATTTTGTTTAGAACTTAAATTATTTTGAAAATATTTTTGCTTACTAGTGCAAGTAAACTTGTGCAACTAAAATAACTCGCCTCATTACTTCTTCTTGCCAGCCTTCATTATTTAGCCTAAAACCGCGTAGAACTTGCTACGAGATACATATTTTTCTTGAGTTAGCACTAAACCGATCTTTAAATTAGTTTTTTATAGAATGCACTAAACCTTCTTTAAGTCTTTGATAAGTACAACTTTTTAGTGGTCTTTTACTGTTTTATATTTCGCTGTCTACAGTGAATAAAGTTTTTAAACTTTGATGCAGGTACTGCCAGGCGGTAAAACTTTTTTAACCACTATATTTATAATTATACTTTCTAAGGTGGCACACAAGCTAACGGTCTGCCTGATTGTAAGCGGTCACCGTAGCCTATGAACGCTTGCAACACCGGGGGTATCAGTCGCGCGTTGCCGACCCTTCAAAAATCTAATAACTTCTTTTTGAAGTACCTCATACTGTAGTCCTAAGAGAAACCTTGGCAGGGAGCTCCTTCCACAACCGAAGCGTACGCGGGAAGAAGTTGTGTGAAAAGTCACAGAATATAGCGACTGGCTGAATGAAAGTGAAATTTGCGATCTATCAACCGTGTTCCGACACATCCAAGTCAGCCCGATGGTTAGTGGCCCAGCGGCCAGCAGTACAGCTTCCTGTACTAACTTGGATTGGATTGGAGCAAGAGGTTAAAACGACCGAGTTATCTAAGGTAGATAATTCCACGATAAATTATTTACTTAGTGTTTTCAGCAATATAAATAAAAAAATATAAATATTTTTGGACATAACACACAGCGCAGTCCGGTTCCAAAGTAAGCAAAGCTTGTGTTATGGGTACCAGAAAACGGATATAAATACATAAATATTGATTTTTTTATAAATAAATACAATCAGACTCAAGACAAACACAAATGTTGTATATTATGCCACAAATTTTTGTCCAGTGCGGGAATCGAACCCATACCCTCTGCACAACAGCTGGCCACACTACCAAACAGGCTGCGAGGGAGTTATAATAGATAGTCATGATAAACATCAATTATCATAGATTCAAAGCCACCGGATGCATTTCCGGATATATCAAACAGTGTAAATCTGTTCTATCAGTAGAGTTGTTGAATTGATGATCTTTTTTCTTTAGATATAAGATTTCATATGCGAGATAAAAAATGTCATTTGCAATGTTTGTTTTAACGTACTTGATTAATTAATATAACTAGTATTAAGCTTCATAAATAAATTTAAAAAATCTGATCATATTTTACAAGTTTTTCTGATACCCGCAATAATTCCCATACTACGGAACCTAAATAATATGTATACGACATGTACTTGACAGTTTAGGCTCAAATCTAAAGCATTAATAATAATTAATTGTTATTATTCCAAAAGTGTTCATTTTCTCTCACCTGCTTTTAATTTTATCAAACAGGATTTAAATAAAATACTAGGTATACACGTAGAATATGATAAGCAATTTTTGAAAGCTTTCGGTATATGTTATCTTATCTAAGTAATTTTCAATGAAATTTTTACGATTTTTTTTACTTTACCAAGTAATTTACTTTACCAAGCCTGTTTCTATTTTATCTTTCCTATCGAAGGTCCTTGAGCGACTTATTCAACATCAACTTAATACCTTTCTGCCTAAGAACAATCTAATAAGCCCCTTGCAGTCCGGTTTTCGCCCTGGTCATAGTACGGTTACTGCTCTCACCAAAATCACTGATGATATCCGTTACGGCATGGATAATAAACAACTTACAGTTGTGTCGCTGTTACAGCGATTTCAGTAATGCCTTCAACACAGTAGACTTTGACATATTGCTGGGCATCTTACGCTCTCTTAACATATCTCCAACAGTAATTAACTGGTTTCACAGTTACTTGTATGGGCGCCAGCAACGCATCCGGTTAGAGGATACATCCTCCGACTGGTGCTCCACTTCAGCTGGTGTGCCGCAAGGTGGCGTGCTGTCTCCTCTCCTATTTGCCATCTTCTTTAACACTGTTACTCACAAACTTTCTTCTCTCTTCCACTTGTATGCAGATGATCTCCAAATTTACACACATGCCCCAATTGACGACATCAATAAAGCCATTGAAAAAATTAATGCTGATCATGACCAAATACTTCACTGGAGTTCATTTTATGGTCTGCAAATCAATCCTCTCAAGTCGAAAGCTATTATTATTGGCAGTCCAAAAATGATATCACGCATATCAATCTGGAATTATTACCTTTATTTAAACTTGACAGAGTCTCTATACCTTACTGTGACTCCGTCAAAAATCTAGGAAAAATTGTTGACAATACATTATAATGGGCTCCACAAATAAAAGCAATTAGTCGTAAAATGTTTTCTTTTATCGGTTCAATGAGGCGGTTACGTAATCTGTTACCTATACCCACAAAAGTTGCACTTGCACATTCTTTACTTCTTCCTTTTCTTGATTATGTTGATGCCTGTTATATTAATCTCACTGAGGAGCAATTAAATAAACTTACAAAATCTAAACTAAACGGCTACAAAATCTCTGTATTCGATTTATATTTGGATTACGCAAATACGATTATGTCTCTCAATTTCGTGCTCAGTTCAATTGGCTCCTAATTTAACTTCGCCGGAATACCCATACTCTTACACTTCTTTATAACATACTATTCAATCCTCCTTACTATTTGAAAGAACGATTTCAATTTATTTCCTCTTCTACACTCACACTTCGCTTGTCCACTTTTGAAAACACCAGCTCACAATACTAATTTCTATAATCGTTCTTTCACAGTTCAGGCTATACAGCTATGGAATACTCTTCCACTTACTATTAGGCGCTCACAATCTGTAGCTGTTTTTAAAAACCAAGTTAAACAACCTTATCTAATAATCTCAAACTCACAGTGCAATTGGTTCTGGTTAAAATTGTCTTATATTGTGTTTGTTATTATGTGTATGTATATGTTTATATATATTTTGTTTATTTATTTATTATATTTATGTTAAAATATATATGATATATTGTGTATACATGTAAAATACTTGTTTATTGTATATATTATATATTATGTGTCTATGTTTATTCTGATTTCAACTTAATTCTTTCGTTACTGCACCACCTACTTCTGTTTGTAATTTCCTCTAACCAAAGGTTTGCCTGGTAGATATCGCTTTTTAGCGATAAGGTCGCCTATTTGTACTTTTTTTTTTAATCTAGTTTTCTATTGTATTTCTATTAAATTGTGCAATAAAGAAAATTCATTCATTCATTCATTCATACATTTTATAAGTTCCTTTTAAACTTGTTATATATGTAGCAGTCATCTGGTTAAATTAGCCCGTAAATCTGGCGGCTATATGCAGATCGTAAAGCATAGAAAATAAATTATCATATAACTATACAGATTATTACTTAATTTTAAATAAAAAACATATATATAATATGTAAGTATATCTCCACGGTGTTCAACCAGAGAGTAACCAGTGGCTGGACACCCACCGACCCCCTGATGCGGGGGACAGCCGCGTTTCACAAACCAATTTAGTCCTGTGAGACAGGGGGTGAGCCTATAGCCACAAGCAGTGTATCTGGACTAAGGTAGTTTTATAAATGTGAGTGATACCCCTGCTGTTGCGAGCGTCCATAGGCCACGGTGACCACTTACCATCAGGCGGACCGTGTGCTTGTTTGATACCTTAGTTGTATAAAAAAATAAAAAATTTCCATACCTCATTAATTACCAGCTTTAAAGTAATAAGCGGCAGAAAGAAAGAGCTGGACAGAATAATATACTCCAATGGCCCCATTGCCAGTTTCTGACGAACTACATGTAACCAGTAAGTTAGGATTGGACAGGGGATAAAAACAAATGAATTGAGATTGGTAGTGAGTCGTTTTACAAATTTTGTTTTACAAGTTTTTTACATTTTTTTGGCAAGTTTCAATTGTATTGCAGTATATACTTAGACTCCTGTTGGAAATATATACAAATAGTTCTTACATATAAATACATTTTATAACTTACTATTTCAATCCAACTTGCGGATATAGGAGCCGAGCGGTTATCCCTTGGGAAATTTATTCAGTATTGCCCTTTATACTAACTAAATATTTAACCGTGCATGTTTAGCTTTAGAATTCACTCTTCTTAACCGGACTCTTTATAAATTTATACGGGTACTATACACTTTTCTGTGCGTTAGTATTACGGAGGTGTGAGTTCGGAATCAATAATTCCGCGCTTCTGTAGTTAGTAGTTTCTTAATTTTAGCTATGTTCATCCACGTGGAATTTGGTTATAGTAAATCCTGCAGGAACTTTTGAATTCTACGGGGTAAAAAGTAGTCTATGTGAAAAATTTCAGCTTAATTATATATGACAAACAAACAGACTTACAATCTTTCAAAGTTTTTCAAACACAATCATTAATTTCCAGATACAATGTGCCTCTAAGCCAAAACGACTACCTAAGAGGAGGATGGTATAGCAACAAATAGACAGTCAAACAGACAGATTTTTACATTAGTTACTTAGTTATGGTATTGATTACAGACTGGATATAGACTATTTGAAAGTTTAACCTTTGGCTAAAGTGAAAAGTACGAGTAGTGTTGTAGTTAATAAATAATGCACGACAAGTACGAGGCGAGTGTCGATATCGTGAAAGGTTAACTAGATTGACGTTTAGTAGGGTTGTCATTTGGATTGAAGGGTTTTTTTACGTGGTTATTTTTTTTAGGGTTATATTATATTTTTATTATGAGGTAACCAAAAAACGTACTTGCAAGAAATAACTTAGATAAAACGTGTTTAATTTGGTGACATGCACATGGAATTCAAAATTACACAATATATATCATAGTGAAACATGTCTCGATATAAATATATAGTAATATAAAGAGCTTTATCTTTACTCTTAGGTATAACCTACTCATTTTCTAAAGATGTGTGATTTGTTTGTTTGTTTTTATGTAGGGTTAATCTCTGCAACTACTGAACCGTTTTGAAAAAATCTTTCACTAATATAAAGCTATTTATTTTAATATATCTGTTGCCAAAAACAGACGTATTAGACACGCATGTTATTGATTCATATAAATCAACACAGTTGCAGCATGTTTAGTGTATTCATCACCAATATGTAAAGCGGTCGTCGACTAATCATTTACCTTCCCGACATCGTCTTTACTATAGTAAATATAAATATAATGATATAAACTGATATATCATTATCACACAATTTTATATACCCCTACAAGAAATATAAAATTATTTCTATATGTAGATATATGATAAGATTTTATTGTTAGAGGGATTATAAAATAATAACTTTTTAATATTTATTACAAACCTGGAACCCTACGAGTCACTGATAACCCTTGCAACAAAAACATGCACTGCTTTCCGGCTTCCATACATATAGATAAAGGTAATTCGAGAAAATTTAGTCAGCACTTAAAGATATGAATATTTTCTGCTCTTTGATAAATTTTACACTTAATAATTAATTAGATCCTTGTCGTGTCGTATTACACCTACTCCGTTTCACACACCATGGTAAGCCCGAAGTACTTAGTGTGGGCCTTGGTGCGGGTAAGTTTTAGGGTTCCGTACCCAAAGGGTAATTAGCGGAACCCTTTTACTAAGACTCCGCTGTCCGTCCGTCCGTCCGTCACCAGACTGTATCTCCGTAACCGTGATAGTTAGAGAGTTGAAATTTTCACAGAAGATGTATTTCTGTTGCCGCTATACCAACAAATACTAAAAAACAGAATAAAAAAAAATATTTAAGGGTCTCCGATACAACAAACGTGATTTTTTTGCATCTTTTTTGCTCGGTATTCATAACGGCAATAGAGACGCTTAAAATATTTACAGAATATTTAGTTATATAGTCACTTTAAAAATAAATAATTAAATTAAAATAAAACAAATATTTAAGGGGAGCTTCCATACAAACGTACAATAGTGATTTTTTTTCCGTTTTTATAGATAATGGTACGAGTGCGAGTCCGACTCGCACTTGGCCGATTTTACTAAGTTCTTACTAAGTTGAAGCTTCTGGCGAACACAATAACGCGTATGAGTATGTAGTTTGAAAGATATATATTATCCACTAGTCAAATCCCACGGTTATACTGGAAAAACCTATTCTTGTGGGAACTTACGATGTATATAAAAGTGTTATTTGTCTTTGTTTCTAAACCTATCTCGTTCCCACTAGTAAAGCCAATTGCTTGAATTGTTACGAAAAGTACACCACAAAACATATATTCCCCTGGGAACTCTTGATCGGGACAAAAAGTATTTTATATCCTATGAAGACATTCCAGCTATTCCTGCGCCAAAACTCGGTACACCTCATGATTCTGCAGAAACGGTAAAACACATGTTTGGTCTTTGAGAAAAAAAAAACTTTAAACAGTTGTAACAAAAACCTCTGCGCAAAATTCTCTACCCACAAAAGAATCGGGATTCTCTTAAAAATTTTCCTCTCCCATTTTACGCTCTAGGGGATGATTTTCCAAAAAACTGCAAAACACTTGCCTAGACTTTTAAGAAAAAAAGCCTCTAACTGTATATTATGTATTTGTACAAAAATTTAGGAATTCTCTTGCAAATCTTAATCTTAATTATTTTGACCTCTACGGAATGATTTTCCAAAAACGATGAATGACTTAAATCTCAAATACCAATTTTTATGCATTTAGGTTCAAAACTGACGTATTTCCATACACACTATCAACCGCACTATACCGCCTTAGGGATGAATTATTCAAAATCCTTTTTTATTCCTCACCTACAATATAACGGAAACTACTACATTATTTTGTAAAAAAAATTTTTTTTTATAGGTACCTATTACCGATTTTACGATAGAACCAAAACTACAAAAACATGGCCCTTGTATGGAAACCCCTTTAAATTTCTACACATTGTTTTTTTTATTATTTGTCAGAAATACCGCCATTTTAACACATATTCTGTGAAAATTTCAGGCTTGTACCTATTTCGGTCTAAAAGATACAAACAGATACAGCGTATATAGTACGCTTAATAAAAGTAGGCTTTCGTTGGCACCCTTTGGGTACAGAACCCTGAATATAAGGGGATTTTCATACAAACTCCCAACCCCTGATTTAACTCCTTAGGGGTTCCTTTAAATGAGTCAGGACTAGAAACTAAGGTATACTGGACATTGCGCAACTCGGTTGACTTGCAATAAAATCTTTATTTTGCTTTCCTGCTGCTTCTACACCTAGTTTTATCTGGATTTGGTTTATGTACAAAAAAGGAAGCACCCGAACTGCGAAATGGTGTTATTCTGTGGCCGGGAAATCGCATCATATACCTATATAGACCTCCCTCGCAGCCTAGTTGGTAGTGTCACCAGCTGCTGTGCAGAGGGTGTTGGTTTGATTCCCGCACTGGACAAACATTTATGTCTTGTGTTTGTCTCGAGTCTGGGTGTATTTACACCCAGACTCATAAATCATACATAGATATGTATGATATGTATGTATTTACAAAAAAAAGTAATATTAATGAATTTGTATCCGTTATCTGGTGTCCATAACACAGGCTTTGTTTACGAGTACTTTGGCGCCAGACAGCGCTGTGTGTACTGTCCAAAAATATTTATTTAATATTATTATTATTATTTATAACACTCATTGGTCTGATCACTACCCACTTGTTGTTCTATGTAACCTAAAATTTCTTACGCCTAAAGTCTCGCCCAAAATAAAAAAATTGAATTAAGATGTAAATGGGGTGATAGAAGGGATGAGCAAGTGGCTAGGTACACCCAGGACTGTCGTAAGAGGGTAAACTTGACTTTTCTGCGGAATTCGTCAATTGTCCAGATAGTTTTTGTAGTGACTGTGACCACAGGCGTGTTGTGGACAAGCTTTATTCCGACATAGTAGTCGCCCTTCGAGACGCTGCAGTGGTAAGTTAGTTAGAGGGAACGGCAGGAGGGAAAACACTCAAGAGTTTCGCGGTTTCTGGAAGGGTACCTGTACAACAATCGTACGATCTGGATCCCACTGAGCGTCGATGGAGTGAACATTGCTTATGTCTTCAAGAGCCATTTTTCTGTTAAGTCTTCTTTGGCTCCACCGGGGGACGGTCAAGTGGTTGGGACTTCGTTTAGCGCAAAAGATGTGGCTCAAGGCTATAAAGCAAATATCTGGAGGGAAGTCCCCAGGCCACGAAGGACTCAGCATTGAGCACTTTCAGTACGCCGGACTACATATATGTAGAGTTTTAGCTATGTTTTATTCCTTGTGTGTGAGTCATTACTACCTGCCTGAGGTTTTTTTGAGAACAGTTGTAGTACCTGTCGTGAAAAATAAAACGGATGATCTTGCCGACAAAAGTAATTACAGGCCTATTTCTCTGGCTACTGTTACAGTCAAAGTTCTTGACGATTTGCTTAATGCACGGTTAAATAGTTGTGTTACATTGCATGCCAATCAGTTTGAGTTTCGACCTCGCCTGTCCACTGAAAGCGCAATACTGTGTCTTGAGCACACCGTCAAATACTACACCGACCGTAAAACGCCCGTGTATGCCTGCTTTCTTGACTTATTCAAGGCATTTGACCTCGTGCCTAGCCTCAAAAACTTGAATGTGGTGTAAGACAGGATGGATTGTAATCTCCGACATTATTCAACTTCTACATGAACAAGCTGATCGCTGCGCTCAGCAGTCAGCATATTGGTTCCCACGTTTACGGAGTCTGTGTCAACAATACAATTTATGCTGACGGCATGGTGCTGCTGAATGCATCGATTAGTGGTTTAAGGAAGCTCATGCGAACTTGTGAGGAATACGCAGGTAGCAATGGTTTAAAATATAATATTACAAAAAGTAAATGTATGATTTTTAACGCTGGTCTGAAATATTCCTATAATGTACTATCTGTGTCTCTTAATAATGTTCCTCTAGACACGGTAAAGCAATTTTATTACCTAGGACATATAGTAACTTCCAGCCTCAAAGACGATGTTAACATAGAGCGGGAGCGGAGGGCCTTATCGATAACAGCAAATATAGTGGATCGCAGGTTTCCATGTTGTTCCGTTGAAGATTATGCTCTTTAAAGCGTAGGTACTGTACATCTCTCTACACGTGCAGCCTGTGGGATAACTACACGAAGAAAATATACAGTGACTTCTGCGTCCTGTACAATAGTGCATGTTGGGGCTGCCCCCATTCTGCAGCGCCTCGTGCATGTTTGCAGACGCACGCACCGACTGCTTCCATACGAATATGCGCAAGCGGTGCGCGTCCTTGGTGCGCAGGGTTCGGGCCAGCTCCAATATCATCCTGACGATGATCGCAGAAAGACTGGATTGTTCTTACCTCCGACATTGTTCTGACAGACATGTTTTGGTACCGATGCCGCAGAAAAGGTACTGATTGTAACAATTTAACCTAATTTTTAATTTCTGATATTTATTTGTTTGCCGTTTTTTGTTGTATGTATGACTTTTATTTGGACAGAATTTTACATATTAATTTGACTATTTAATTTATGAATTAATGTATTCAAATATCTTTATTTTTTTAATGTGTGATTATTTATAGTATTCTTTCCTTACTATCGAAGCATTAACATTTTTTTCTCCAATGCTGATATCGCTAAATACGGGTGTTTTTTCCTGAAATAAATGAATTAAATGAAAAAAAAAAGGTGATTATAAATTGATCTGTGCTGTCGAGGTGGTTCTATCAGGGAGTTCGTTCTTGTTTGCGCATATGCGAAGTTTGATGAGGTGCCATTTAACTGTGGTATCAGGTAAATTTAAAGGCAGGTGGTTAATTAATTTTAGTAGTAATCCGAAATTTAGATATTTCCATATTCAGATTAAAGCACATTTATCAACGTGTGTAAAAAGCAATGAACGTGCACTTGTGCAGTTGACTGCAGGTATACAGTTCTGAAAACTGTAAATATCTACTTTTACATCTGATTTCGGAACTGGTGAATATTCTTTTATGTAAACAAGCTTGGAAATGTAAAAACCCATATTCGTGATAATTAAATCGAAATTACTTTACCCACTGGCCAAAAACCTGCGAGCAGCGGCCAGCAACTAGTTGCTGGTCTGTCGTGTTTAGCAGGCCAAATATACTAGGTGTACGATAAAAAATCATACATAATTGTCTTGTAATTTAAAACTAAGGTTGTTTATGACGCGATCTGTAAAGGGGCTCACAAGAGGTTTGACTATTTTAATTCAGTTACCTATAAGGCGGTTCCGCCCCGATGCAACCCAGCGAACATTCGATCGGGGTAAATAATATCCTGGTTATCTGTTATCCTTTTAACAAATTAGTGCAAAAAATCAAATTGAATGCTTCGTTATAATGTGAAGGAAACAGACAGACTTTTGCTTTTATATAGGTAGTTATAATTAAAATTAGGTACTTAAATGAATTTGTTTTAAATTAAGGATATACCTGCTTTTGACTCAGGATTCCCTGAAAAATTAAACGTAGTTATTTAAGATAAATCGTGTTCAGTGTTATGAAGGCAGAACTCGGTTTTAAAGCCGCAAGCAAAAATAACATATTACACTGTAACTTATGTAAAAGTAGAAACGCGAGACCCCTTGGTTACTGCGCCAAAGCCATTGTTATGATTGGCATAACCGCGTTGCCTAGTTATGGCTCTTGTCGCAATTCCGCCACTCTGTAATCCGCAGAACACAATCATAGTAATGCTTTCAGAATAAACCTTTTCGTTCAAGTAATAAGTTATATTTTTGACTCTATTGACTTGTGTGTACCTTTGTTGGTTATGTAATCGTGGACACGTAGCGCAACGTGAAAAGTCGACGTGTTGATGTTTTTACTTTGAACTTGTTTGTGTTTAGTTATAACACGTTGCAAATTGCAAAGATCACGTTCAACCTAAATTGTTGTTTTGTCCTTTTAAGTACCTACCTACCTACATAAGTGTATTAGCTAGCATCAGCCTATAAGATAAATCTATAAAAAGTTTTATTTTGAATGTAAGCGAATAAAATTATTTTGTTAGGCACACAACGGTAAGATTAGGTTGGTGCAAAATGTTGGCACTTGACTTTATGAATACCTACAGAGCTTAATGTATGCTATTGATTCTATTTTGTTCTTTTTAAAGGTTATTTCAAGTTTAATTTAACAGCTTTCCTACTGACGAAATTTCTTTAGGTGAAACGTCTATGTAAATAGTTAAACAAATCTTAAAACCACAGATTATCTTATCTAATTTTTGTTTTCGGTATCAGATTTTTACCAAACTAATATGTGACCATTTGGAGGAAATCCTTTGAGCCAGCTGATATTACATTAAAGTCAATTAAAAAAAAAAACGAATTGTTTCATAAACTGAATTAAAAAAGTATTTGAGAGTGATGCTGGCAGGCGGCTGACAGATTACTTTTGTTTTTAACCGACTTCAAAGAAGGAGGAGTTTCTTAATTCGGTTGTATGTCTTTTATAGATCACAAGTTGACCGGACAGACGTTTCTCTGTAAGAAGAAAAAATATCATTATATAAAGCTTCTTTTTTTAAGTCTAAATATACGTATAGGAAAATTATGCCCAGAAAAATCGACGGGTGATTTTATACCTACGGACAGTGCAGTTAACTTTTCTGTCTTGCGGTGTTTGGTCGCTAGTGTCGTTGTAAGTTCACACTATTTAAATTTGGCGACTGTAGTTTTGAATTTTGACCACTAGATCAAAAAGTTTCACAATACGAGTCAGTGATTATTTTATATATATATTTTTGTAATATATTTTTCATCTAACTGGCTCAGAATAATAATTAAAAAACACTAGCTGTGCCGGCGAACGTTGTTCCGCTGCCGTCCCTCTGTACCCGGCGAAAGTTGGTTTTTACCTATAGTGCCCGAGTCCGGCTTGCACTTGACATATCGAGATAAAAACTATCCTATCTTTTAAGTTGGATCAAATAACAGATATTTACGAAGTTTGATCAAAATCGGTTCAGTAGTTTAGGAGTCCATTGAGGACAAACATTGTGACACGAGATTTATATATATAAAGATGAGTCACTTCACCAGTGACGTAAAATACCTAAGTTTACCTGCGAAAAATAGGTAAGTACCTCTGAGTGTGCGATTTGTTGACTACATGGAAAAGGCTCTCCACCTATTTCAAAGACTTATAATGTTGTTATCATGTTGAAAATACTTAATTAAACTATTTAAAATAAGTAGGTATACTTGTTCCATTCATAAGTAATTAAACACTAATTACTGTTTTTCTTGTATCTTGTATATATTTTCCTTGCTGTAGTGAGATGAAAAATTGTGTGTTTCGCACGGCTGGATTTTTTTTTGGCTCAAGATTCAATTATTGAACCACATAACACATCGCGGGTGGGTTCAATCTTTGTATCATTCCAACTTTCCAGTCTTGTATAACAATTAACTATTGTACCTACGCCGCCGCCACGATATATCTTCCGAACATATTTCACAGTATTTTGACTAATCAATAAAATTATCAAGATGGTGAGTGTATGTCGAGTGCAACTCTAGTGCAATCAGGTGTGAGCACAAGATTAACAACTTCCTCCTATCAGCTTTTCCAGCAAAAACACTTAACTGAAAAATTGTCTTTAAAGATATTTTGTAATGTGTTCTAGTTATCTACTTGTATTATCTAGTAACTAGCTTTTCCCCGCGGCACCATTCGCGCTTAATTCGGTTATCAGCGTAGGATCCCCACGGGAACTCTTTAATTATTAAGGATAAATTTAATATGTATAACTCGACTTCTAAGCGGGGTATCAAGCTGAATCATGCATTTTAAGATTGACCTCGTGATTCTGCGTACAAACTTACAGACAGACAAACAAACAAAAATTCTAAAGATCCTTCTTCTATTGTCATAAAGATCTCTCGTACTATTTTCCTCAAACATCTCCTATGTGCAGACATCATGTAAAGATGTCGAAGACGCTAACGCTATGCCGTGGGGCGTTATCAGCAGGCACGTTATCAACGCAGCGCGCCCACACTCGGCTGAGCGAACACCTGGCATACACCTGTTACATGTTCCGCTATATCTAGTTACGCACTTGCTAAGTTTACTACGCCAAGTCATACTTGATTACAAAAATCGTAACGCATATGTAATACTTACCGCCTTCAGACAAAAGTACCTATCGGATTGTTTGTAAACTACTTTTGGACTACAAATCGGTTTCTTATTGTGTAGCACTAACAGCTTGAGCTGGGGTGGTGGACCTATCGTGCAGCCGAATTGTCGCAGGTTAATAAAAAGTTATTCCCAGATAAAGTATCTACAAGGGATATCCGGGGGGTGTTATCCGCATACATTTTTAACAACAAATATTCGGGGGTTTGAAACTTCGTTAAACTTAAAATGGAAATTCTTTTGTAAAACGTTGTACTTTTGCCATCGGCTCCGCCTGCCTTGGTTATCGGACATTTTGGCTTGGGTTTTCTACGGCAACTTCTTAATTATTAGTAAGAAAGTATGCTATAGCAGTACCTTGTTTATAAGTTAATTGATTATAATTATTCCTTCTATTTCGCCATAAATAGACTAACTCATTTTTCCGTCCCTTCACTTTTCTCTGTGCTTAATTTGTTCGAATTAAATTTTTATGGGTAAGGTAAGTTTTTTCCACACATCGAAGGATGACATTTTTTTTTGCACACGGCTCTTAAACTTATATTCTCATATTTGAGTGATAGAACTCAGAAAGTTGAAATCAATGGAGTGAAATCTTCTGGATCACCTGTTGTGATAGGAGTACCCCAGGGTAGGTCCCTTTTTATTCTTAGTGTATATTAACGATCTGCGAACGAAATTATATTGTTTGCAGATGATACGTCTTTAATATTTAATGTTGCTAGAAACAAAGATACACAAGACGATATAAAGCATAGTCGCAAGTTCTTAGTTGGTTCACATCAAATAATCTTTGACTAGATGCACAGAAAATATAATGTTTAAAGTTTTCTTTACCACATGTCAAAGTAAAACACAATCATTTATAAACGGTGAAGCACTAAAACTAGTTGAGTTAACAGTCTTCGTGGGCATCACTTAAGATACTAAATTGCAATGGCACTCACCTATTTCTGTCTTAGCTCGAAAACTCAGCTCTGCCGCTTATGCTGTCAGAAAAGTTGCTCAATTTACTAATATAGAAACTGCTCGGTTAGTATACTTTAGTTATTTTCATTCCCTTCTGTCATATGGTATTTTATTGTGGGGAAGGGCGGCCGATATAGAAACTATTTTTATACTTCAAAAAAGAGCAATAAGATCAATGTATAACTTATCTCTTTGTGACCTCTTTCAAAATATTTATATACTTACTGTAGCTTCTTAGTATATTTACGCGTGCTTACTGTATGTACGTAAAAACCTAAGTTAATTTGTTAAAAATAGTAACATACACAACGTTTATACTAAAAAAAAAAAAAAAACTTGCGATTCCAATATGTCGCCTTCAGAAGGAGCGTGGCTTTTTCATAATTCAGAGCATTTGCTTTTTTAAGACAATTCCTGAGAATATTGTTAACCTACCTGTACATACTTTTGAAACTTATATTAAAAAGGTTTTTATTAACAAGGGATACTATACTGTGGAAGAATTCAATAAAGATAATAATGTCTGGAATTAAAGGTATGGGCACAATACTGGACATCCATCTATGACTTATGTGGTTAATAATTAAAGACAAATTACGATCAGTGGATTCACCATGGATATTCGTCCACCGTTGGCTGCTTGGTGTTGGTGGCGTACTGGATGGGGGTGGGTGTGGCGCATAGACGTGTATGCGTTTACACATATTTGCAAAGATTTTGTTTGTTTGGTGGCCTGGTTCCTGCGTGATTGATGGTAACAGGTATACACCCGGTAAGTTTCTTGTCACTTCTTCTTCCCTTAGGCTTATTTCCGAAGTGACAGTACGTTAAATGGTGTGCATTTGTTGCCGGACTGTCGTGTGGGAGCTGGGCTACTTCATGATATACAACGTCTGTGAGTATGTGTATGCATATGGGTATGTGTGATGCACCCTCTCGCATTTGGAGCCTCTCTGGCGCTGGGCGGCCGATGGTGGATTGCAGCGGGTTATTAATACTATATTTATTATATTATACTTGTACCTATGTAAGTTTATACATGTATGTATAGTTTTCTTTTTTTAGTAGTATCAATTTTCGATACACTGTTTATGTGTTATGTATATCTATATGTGTCCTTGAGTATGTATTTAGATATTTATTTAATAATATTATTGTAAGAAATTTGATAATTTAGTAAATGCTTTCCAATCTTCTCTTATCTAAATATTTTTAAAAGCAACTAAATAACTAATAAATCAGTTTTAAGTTCAGAGTACGTGTGTTCGCCGTGTGATGTTAAATGTAAACTTGTGTGTGTAAATCTCAATATGAATCGGATTTATATTTTGTTCCTTTACTACACACATTGTAACTATTTTTATTTATTATTATTGGAGTTGCTTGAGTGTGTTATGTTCTCTCAAAGTGTCTCTGCGGTGGTGGCATGTGCGTCGAGTCGTTACGTTCCCTAAAACGTGGTTGAGCGAAGCGATGGCTGATTCATGTGTCATACTTGTGAACGGGTGACACTTTGGAGGCTGGTCGACTCTTGCAAACTTCTTTGTATTCTTATTATTCGGTCATCGGTGTAGGATTTCAACGGCAACACCTCAATTATGGAAAAAAAACGTTCGGATAATACTTGACGTTTTCAAGTAGCTTATATCCTTTTCCGGGACTCAAACAATCTGCATGCAAAACTTCATCTTGATCGGTACAGCGGTTTCAGCGTGAAGAGGTAACAGACAGATTTACTTTCGCATTTATAATCTTTATTATTATATTATATTCATGGATAGTATGGATAGTTTTAGGTATATGTAAGTATATGTATGTACATATGATTGTGGAAAAATATAATTATGATGGAGCTAATGCCACTAGTACTATTAAATATCGGAATACTCTTAAATATCTGAATTCCTTCACTCGATTGACGATATTTGACGCTTCACATGGTACGCCCTCTATGCTACATAAAAACAAAAAAAAAAATTGACATGTTTGACTTTGTTTTAGGAGCTTACTAACTTATTTTTATTACCTAATAAGTGTTTCGGTACATATTGTATACTCTTTAGCTAATTATCAAAGTATTGTATTATTACTTTAAATAGAACTTCTTGCCAGCTCTTTTTGGCAGAAATTAACATTGTATACATTGAGTTGACGATTCAAAAGTGTTCTCAGAAACCTTTTTTTTACCATTGATTTGAACGCCAAATTATATCAAATTAAGATGATAATTTTGATCTAAGGTTAATTATATTCTACCGCTAATTGCTCATGATAAAATTTATGATTGACTTTAATAAAATTACGAATGTGATAGCTTCGAGTATAAAAACTAATTTGATTAACTTGTTTAGGCGTCAGGTGTTTTTATATTCGGTTTTTTAGCTGAAATCGTTGATAAATAGTTGATTATGTACGGCCCAGAGAGTGCCAACGGAGCCATTTTACTAAGACTACGTTGTCCGTCTGTCCGTCCATTAAAAGGCTTTATCTTTTAGACCGAAATAGGTAGAAGCCAGAATTCTTCACAGAATAAGTGTAACGAGTATAATGGAGGATTATCTAACAAAAATTAAAAAGTTCAAATTACAGGGGTCCCCATACAAGAAACACATTTTCGTTGTTTTTTCTCTATCGTAGAAACAGTATTGCATACAAACTTCAAACTTGCAGTAAATACAGTGTAAACTTTAAAGTATAACAAGAAATAACAAAAACACTTTTTAACAAAAAAACAACAAGCCGGTTGTATTTTTTTTTGTTAAAAACCTTTTTTTTTGCTTTTGAGTGATGAATTGCTTTCTTTTCTCGAACACTAAAAATCACATCCACACTAGTAACAAATTTTTATACCATCATCAAATAAAAGGCGTGTTTCACCAGTTCCAGATTGACATCAATTATTTTTTTTTCTCTAAAAACAATTGTAGATTTGCAAAATCCTTTCTTGATGCACAGAAGCGTTATAACAAAAACATCTGAGCAAAATTTCAAGTCTGGCTTAAGCATACCCATAGTTTGGCTGTGCGTTGATTTATCAGTCACCCAGTCAGACAAAGTGTATGTAAGTTTTATATGTCTTATTGATCATATTTCTATTTTTTTCTTCTTTTCATACAACTACTTACTACTTTATAGAAATACTATATAGTTGTGGTGTTATTCACGGCATTTTTTTCCCGTAAAATAATTCGACCAAAGCACCATCTATCATATTGTCCAGATTTTGTTTTTCTTGTATGTACTAAACCAACATAATATTGTGAATATCAATAATTTTGGTCTATAAATATAATAGTACTAGCGACCCGCACGGGTGCAATGCTGATACTAAATATACTACATAATGTCTTTATATACAACTTTTGTGTCATTAGACAATACAAACATGTTTTCTTTAGAGGTTAGTCTTGAAAGAGCGACATATAATTGGCCATGTGAAAAACACTCAACGCTCAAATCTAAGCCTGCAACATTAAAAGTTTGACGAATTTTAAATGTAGGCATAATACCACGCTCAACGACTTGCTCATTCTTGAAAGAGGTCTTTTGAAATGCGTTATTATAACGGCGTACATCGCGCATGAATTGTTGGATTTCAGATGATCATCTATCTATAAGAAGAGAATGAAGTGTATCAGGTGGAGGAAGAATTTCTTCTAATTTTACTTTTCCTTGTAAGCAACACATGCGTTTCGATTCAACCTTGAATTTCAATACCAAGCAATGTTCACATTCTACTGACATGATACCTTTCGTTACTATACGATCGTCCTTGTAAGGAATCGAAGGATTACGATTGGCAGAATTTTCTTTATTTACCCATGAATTAGTTACGCTCTCGGATCTGTGGCTGTTCGTTTGTCCGTTTTGTTCGGTATTACTATGTGTCTGCGCCTCCCTATCCTGGCCGGGGTGAGCCTTAAGCTCTACAGACGATTCTTTGGGTCTCTGTATTCGATGTCTGTCCCTATCCTGGCTGAGGCGAGCCTCACGCTCTACTGAGTATTCTCTTTTTCTCTTAGCTCTATATCTATCCCGAAGCTGGTTGAGGCGAGCCTTACGTTCCGTTGACGATTCTTCATCTCTTGCTGAACGTGCTCTTCTGGCATTCACTGTACTAAGAGAATACTGACTGTGAGAAATAAGCGCTATTTTTTTTTTATAACTACTGCAGTTGGCTGCCATTACTCCTCGACTCTGAAGGAGTATAGCGCCATATAGCGCCCATCGCGCGGCTTGGGTTGACGCTTTTGGGAGGGGGGGGGGGGGCGCGAAGCGCTGCCTTCGACGCGCTATTTATAGACACGCGCCGCAATCGCTATGTCCCTATATTTTAAATCTGTAATATCTTCAAAAATATTCATTTAAATTACATGCTTTAAAGAGCCATATTGATCTATATTTAATGCACAGTGTATTTAAGGTACCTAATTGGATAAGGATTAATGCTGTATTGCTTAAAATCGCTTCGTAAATAAGCCATTATTTCTCGTAAAAATAAAGGGTAAAAATTGTTATTGTGGGTTATCCTTAAGAGATAGACATATACCAGCACGGACTTTTTTGTAGATATTTTTAAGGTGTATAATACTGTAGTACATTATTTTGATCTATCTCGTAGGGTTCAGCCAGCGTTTGTAATGTAAGCGCAAAAAAATATGTTTATTTACGACATCACATTGGAAACCTCTAAAATTATCAGTGTTTTTCTACTATATTATAAATGTTTTAAACATATAAACCTTCCTCTTGAATCTATTAAAAAAAACCACATCAAAGTCCGTTGCCTAGATTTAGAGATCTAAGCATACATAGGGACAGACAGCCGGCAGCGACTTTGTTTTATACTATGTAGTGATGATATTTCGTACCCAGTACAAAATGACGCTTTTTCTTTCCCGAGGGAAGAAACTAGTTTTCTAGCCATTTTCTTTAATCGAATCTAATAGTTTTTTTTATACCACTAAGGTGGCAAGCAAGCTTACGGTCCACATGATGGTAAGCGGTCACCGTAGCTTCTGGACGCTTGCAACACCAGGGGTATCACCCACGCGTTGCCGACCCTTCAGAAATCTAATAACTTCTTTCTTAAAGAACCACATGCTGAAGTCCTTGGAGAAAACCTTGGCAGGGGGTCATTCTACAACCCAAGCGTTGGCAGGAGGAAATTTCTTTGAAACCACACTGTACACCACCAGGGTCACCCTTTCGGTCCTAGAGTGTTAGAATGAATTCCCTGCCGAAAACGAGCGGTGTGATGGTAGAAAGTTATAAATTATAAATAGTTTTGATATGTGTTTAACAAACATAAGGACATAATTTTCAAAAAAAAGAACTTAGTTCACGGGCTTTTTTGCTTATAATTAAAAAAACAAAACTGAAAAGAAATTGACACTATTAACAAACTGAAAACGGTGCAGTAAAGGATTCTTTATGAGCAAGTATATTATTATTGTTTAATTTATAAAAATAATCTGTAAAGCCTGTAAATGATGCCGAAAACTTATGAGCAAGTGTAATGAAATAGAGCTTGTCTTCCTAAATTTGAACCAGCATACTGGCCAGTACAGTGTGACGTCATATTTCGGGATAGTACAGCAGTTTGACGTTAGATAATGACGTCACACCGTACTGGCCAGTATGCTGGTTCAAATTTAGGAACACAGGCAGAATATTAGTTAGACACTGGGCATACATACCATTGAGAGTTGCTCTAGGCTCTAGGAACATATATTTTGCATCGTGAAAATCGCACCTGTAAAATAAGTGCACGTGTTCAAATTGACCGTTAAATTAATGCTTTTATCATTATCATAATAATGTATTACAAAAATCTTAAAGTTTGATCACCGCTACATCTGCAAAGTTTGGTACGTAAGTATGACGTGTTTTTGGGGTCTCTATTAAACAAGAACCCTATATATAATTTGGTAGACTACCTGCCTAGGTAATATTGAATCTGAATATTTGTAAGTCACTAAATTTTGGGGAGATGTGCATGGCTTTGGCAATACCCTAATACGTAGCATCAACCTAGTCATACCACCAATGAGCGGTTACTGTATCACATGGACGGTTAAACACCAAGGAACTTGTTTTCATGACATAGATTGCTCATGTGTTGCCGTTGTAAGAATGTTATCATTGCCTTTTGACGAACTCTGGACTGCAATCCAAAAGGAAAACCACGACTCGTTTCTTTCAAACTGCACTGTGCGTGACCATTCAGTTTCTTAAATGTGACGGTAAACTCTCTGGTTGTTTGCAGTATTTCAGACTATTCCTCAGAACACAATCGATTATACAAACCGAAGAACACATACACAGGAAATATAGTCTCTTCTCAGACTTCCAGGTACAACCGTTATGAGTTTGGGATTGTTGACAAATTTCACGGCTTGTCTTTGAACCCAGTAAAAAGAGCTAATCCGGCATCCAGTTGCACCAGCCCACAGATTGCAACAGTATTTTATGCACGGTCGGTCTTATAAAGAATCAACCTTTGCCCTCACATTATTTTTGATTATATTATAATAATTTATCATCTAAATAATCACGTAGCTGAATCTTGTTGGAGATGTTGAATTCGATAAATACCCAACACTCTTAAAAGGCGTTTTCTAAAACAGTGAAACCGCTGAAAGCAACGGTTCTTGTTGCGTAAACTTGTATCACTTTTTTGGTTTCGTACTTTAAAAAGGGAAAAAAGGAACCCTTATAGGATCACTTTATTGTCCGTTAAGTTGAAATTATAAAATAATATAAAATCTACGGTCCTATGAAGTTTTAAAACAATCAAGCTTCTAAGTCAACGCAATTACGGCCGAAATACGGTTATTTTTGTCGGATATTGTGACAACAATCAGTTAAAACCTATGGGGTACTTTTCGTTGACCTAGAATCATGAAATTTGGCAAAAAGCACACATAATGAAAAACTGAAAACCGTAAATTTGTTGTAACATACACAAAAAAATATTTCTTTTGCGATTATAAACTTATTTGCAGTTGGTAAACTAACGGGAACGTCGATGTATTGGGACAACTGTTGTCCAGTACAGTCCCTCAATACAGTTTTTGCGCGAGTCCGACTTTTTACTTATTTAACGTTTAGTGATTTTGAGTACTTAAGTTCCTTACATTGCCCTTATCCATACACTCTTGATAGTCATTACGTTTTTTATAAGAAAATCGTAAATCGAAAATCGAAAATCGAAAATCGCAAGTTCGGCCCCATATGGAGTGCTGCTGCCATCTCTGGGCGGGTGCACCCGGATACCAGCTTGGCCCTTTTGACTCGGTTCAACGACGGGCTGTGAGAATTGTCGACGATTCCAAACTCACTTGCCGTATTGAGCCCTTAAGTCTGAGGAGAGACTTTGCCTCCCTGTGTGTTCTACCGCTTGTACAATGGGTTGTGTTCTGAGGAATTGTTCGAAATGATGCCCACGGCTACTTTCTGCCATTGCACCGCTCGCCATCGTCAGGGAATTCATTCTCACACTTTAGAACCTAAATGGTCGCGTACAGTGCAAAGAATTTATTAGATTTCTGAAGGGTTGGCAACGCGCAAGTGATACCCCTGGTGTTGCAAGCGTCCATAGGCTACGGTAGCCGCTTACCATACCATATACCATACCATACCGCTGACCGTAAGCTTGTTTGCCACCTTAGTGGTATAAAAAAAATTACTAATACAATTGTAAAATAGTATTTTACCTATATTTATTCACTTGTGGACTTGTCCTTGGAAGCCAATAAAATCTCTCAGAATTATGGAAGTAGTGTAGTAACTACTATTGATATTAATAGTCACTTATTTAATTCGGCTTCGCAAGTTTATTGCGAGACTTGAGTTAATTGTTGTGAGCATCTCGCTTGCTTGCACGAGATTATTAAGAGTCCCTTAATTTTTACTTTGTGCAACCTGGTCTAACCTTAAGCGAGTTCCGAACTTTGTCCAATTTTTGAGTTCGAGTGAAATGGCGTTCTGTAACTCTTTAGATGTATAATAAGAAGAAAGTGAAACCACATTACATTGCACTCATGGCGGAGCGCGGGCTGAAATAGTTGGCGTCTTATTTAAAAATTGAAATAGAAAATTTTACTGATTTCAATGTTACGATATTGATCTGCTCAGTATCGGAATTGTAATATCGGACCTAGCGTTCCGAGATTACAATATACATGCCCTAATTGTAGGTACATAGGCTTCCATAAACTAATGACAAGAGTTGAGTTCATTACGTTATGCTACTGCTACTGCACTGACGTACCACTCCGTACTGACTGCGTCGTCTCCGTCTGTCGTCGCCGTCCGGCGAGATCAGTGTTGCAATCCATAGCACCGAATTTTCCAACAATTTTAAGCAATGGTCTAAGGTATTTACATATTATACACGATCGTGACAATATTTATTTTATATTTTTTAAACGCATATCTTTTTTTATTTTTATTGCGAAACAATTTTTGTTTTATGAAATTTACGATCTCGAGGGGTCAATTGCCCTCAGTGCCCCTCTCTGGATCCTCCCTTGTTTGAGGTGGCGTTGTTTATATTCACAATAAAACAATAAACTCTTTTTAGTACCGTAACAGTATTGAATTTCCCGGTTCTCAAAATATTACCTCAGTCCCGGTAATTTTGTTTACCTTATCAGTAACCCTACTGCAACCCCTAGCTAGGCTCTTTATAGCCTTTATGCCATCACCTGCGATAAAAAGTTCAAAAGTTCCATATACATACTCAGTTTCGAAAATCGAACTTTTTGAGACTCCATCCACTTTTTACATAATTTTAACACTAATATAAGTATTTGCTGTCCTTCAAGTGTGTCGAAAACAATCGTGTGACACTCTAGAGCACTGCTCAATACACACTCGGATGAACTAAGATTTCACCTTCAGTTGCAACCCACGACCTTATTTAAGGTGGTAAATAAGCATATGGGCCGGCTGATGTTAAGCAGTATTACAGCCAGCTTGTAACACCAGGCACTAAATACTAAGACCAAATCTTAGGGTTGCGCAGGTTCAAGTCCTGGCTCGAAGTAAATCTTTTTACTGTACCAATTTATAAGAACGCGTTTTCCGCGGCTTTCCACAAAGTCGGAAGGAACCCTTGGCGCGCGAGTCAAACTCGCACTTGTCCGAGTTTTTTTTGTAATTTCTACTTAAATGCGTGAATGGTAAAGTTCATTTTATTTTTATGTATGATAAGAATGATAAGATAAGAGTGATAAGAACACTTTTTTTTAGTGATCTGAAATGAGTAAATGTTAAGTAGCTCTTATAAAATATAGGTATTCTACAAATTGTTAATTTTTTTTTACAAATTGCCTCTTAACTTATTTATATATTAATAATTTAAATTACTAGTGGCTCTGTGAGATGTACACCTGGCGAGCCTGACTTTGCATAGCTTAAACCTGAATACATGTTCATCGCATTTGCGTTTTTTTTACAGTATTTTCCACCCCCTCACACCCCCGACCCCTTAAAGTTTATCGGATAAAAAAGTTGCGTCTTAATAAGGGGAACAAAAAGTTTGCCTTAAATATGATATTTTTAAGTTTTCAAAACCCTCCTTAAAAAAAATTCTTTTTGAAAAATTTCCAAAAACTAAATCGACAACAAAATTACATATAATAATCGAACCTGCTCACTTATTTCCTGCGTAGATCTTGCGTCTGCGTAACTTGGCCAGGCTGGGACGACGATTAATATCATCGCCCCCCATTTCCGTTTAACCAAAAGCGAAGCGGTACTTTGTTACTCGGAAGAGAATGGTTTGGCTGTTCCCAAAGTTCCACTTCGATGACACATTAGCGCCTTTTGCGAATTTGCTCATGTTTATGACGACATACAAGTATGTTGGTGTTAGAAAGCTGACTTGTGTATGGCTTTACAAACGGGTCATGGAAAGCGTTTCATGATAATATGTTATTATTATGTTTTTTTAGTTTCCTAAATAAACAATCATATTTTATATTTACCAATTTTCTGAACGAATGTAATGGTAATTTTTTAACTATTAATTAGTCATCAAAAGTAGTACTAATGTAATTTCTAATTTCGTTAATATTAAGGTTAAGTGGCTACATTAAAAAGACTAGATCTAATAAAATTCATGCACCTGTAAAAATACCCACCCAGCCATATATTCCAATATGCTTAATAAACAAATATCACTAACTAATATAAATTTTAATCGTTTTAGGTAGATGCTAATATTTAAAAACCATATCAATCCCGTACTGTCTATTCCATATTAATGTTTTATTTGATTGCATCTGAAAAGATTTAATTTTTTATCCACTTACCTAACACCAGGTGTAACGCGTGTTCAAATACGATGTGTTGGAGGAAACGGTCCCATAAAAAACTGTAAGTACCTACATTCTGTTTCAGCTCCACATGAAGTGCTGTTGCCACCTCTGGGCAGGTACACCCGGTACCAGCTTCGACCTTTTGACTTGGTTCAACGAAGAGCTAAGAGAAATGTTGACGATCCCAACCTTACAAGCCATATCGAACCTTTAATTCTGAGGAGAGAGTTTGCCTTCCTGTGTGTGTTCTACCGCTTGTAAAATGGATTGTGTTCTAAGGAATTGTTTGAAATGATGCCACTGCCTCCTTTCCATCATCGCTTAATACAGGACTACAGTATAGGGTTCTTCAGAAAAAAAGTTATTAGATTTTAAAAGATCGGCAACTCACGAGGTAATGTCCCTGGTGTTGCAAGGGTCCATAGGCTGTGGTGACGGCTTAACAAATGTTTTAAAAAAGATTTCTAGTTAATAGAACGTTTTACAAGATTTTGGAAAAACCATAGACATAGGTAAAATAAATTTTACAGTGATTGATCAGTAAATGTCGAAAGCAAATGAGAAATTCGTTTGTATGGAGCCCGCTGCGAGGCGCCGCAAAGTGTATCCTCTTAAGGTTCAGAGGTGCGATGGGAAAAAGTAAAATAGTATAATGTTGTAATGAACGTAAATAAGGGATGAGTCATAGTTCTGGTACGTTAAGTGCCAGTACACCGGGAGGCGCACCTGTGCAATACTGTTAAGCGTTATCAACTGTGTACGCGTCTTATCTTAATGTGATAACACGGGTATAGTATATACGTTAGCCACTCCAATCTGATAAGGCCTAAAACTCAGCAAACTTGGTACATTAGCAGGTTTTGTTGATTTTCGTTCTGCAGCTATTATAAGAAATCCACACCTAGCCGAGTTTGTAGAATTATAACACATCTAGGTATGTAGGAACATATGTCAAAAATAAATAAAAAAAGTAAATGTTGTAAATCAACTATCTAGGTATAATATTATAACTGACCCGGCAGCCGTTGTGCTCTTTCTGTTGTTGCCATCTCTCGTAGCATCGCTTGCCTACATTTTCGCTCTGGGGTCTGACTTTGTTTCTTCCTGCTCAGCTCCTAAGGGCCGTAGAGTGATGTTAAATAGCTTTTCCTTTCCCCAAGAATCGGGCTATCAAATGCAAAAATATTATTTCAAATCTGGCTGGTAGTTTAGAGATTAACGCGTACAAACAAAAAAACAAAGAAACTCTTTACATAGATTTTATACATTGTGTTGTATTAAAATTAAACATTTAAAGAGAGAAACTTGATTTGCAATAATTCATCAGATACAAAAAAAAAATCGGCCAAGTGCGAGTCGGACTCGCGTACACGGAAAAAAAAGAGTTTCCAAGTTCTATTCCACCAAAATAATTTGCATTCAGTCAAGAAATCCAACTATTTTGGACATATTTTGTTCACAGAAGGCAATATCAATTCCTGGAAAGAATTTCATTTTATCAATCTAAATTGTAAAATAAATGTACGTTTTAGATCAACCAAACTTAAATTAGTTACCCTAAGACAGTTAATGTTCTTGTATGAAATAAATACATTTTTATATGCAACATTTTATTTTTCTTCGTTTGAAACAAAAAATAATTTTGCTTTGATATAATTTATTTTGCGCTAAAATCATGGTTTTCTTAAATCTGCCACGTTACTTACTAAAAACTATATCTTTCGATTAAAATAATTGTATCTTAAATCAAAGCCAGTGAAATGTTCAGTTAAGATAATATTGTTTTGAATTAGAGAAAATAATAATTTTAACAGAATTTGTTAGATTCTTGACTCAAAATCTGATATTTTAAGCTGAAACTCTTATTTCAGTCGAAACAAATAATATTTCTGCTTTAAAATATTAAACATTTTCGTTGAAATTAATCAGCTAGTATCGCTTTAAACGAATTTTCTTTTCTTTAAAGTAAATACCTGCATTTTAAAACTGAACGAACCTCATCACTGTCCTTCAAAGGCTTTCGTGTTGGATTTTAATTTTAAATAATTGTTTATTGTAGGGTTTTGATCGTCAAATTAGTATCAGTTCATGCAAGAAACCTACAGTTAATTATTATCTGAGAATTGAAAAGTTCGTGGCCCAGTCGCATTCGTCTATCTGAAACGATAAGCGAAGTTAAGCAACGTCGACCGTGGTCAGTACTTGGATGGGTGACCGCTTAGCGGCACACATTTCTTTCTTCCATGTTTAAGAAGGATCGTTAGTCATAACAATTATGATTAAACATAACACTGAATAATCAGCTAAAGGCGAGAATAGCTACTAAGCTCGACAAAGTCCATATAAAGGCAGTGCGGTAGACCTGACTCTATATGGCCCAAGCCTCCAGAAAAGAGGCCGGTGCCTCTGCAGTAGGGCTAGCTCGACAAACGTCCGCCAAGACACACTAAGTCAGTGCGGTAGACTGACTTTATATGGCCCAAGCCTCCAGAAAAGAGGCGTGTAGGGCTCTTTAAAAAATAACTATGTAATTTTGGACCGAAACATTTTTTGTTTTAAACTAAAATATAATGTTATTAATTTAAGAGCTGCCGTAGTCAAGTTAAGAGCACTATTCTCTTGTGTGAAATAAAAATTTCTTCCGTGCAATAACACACGAAGTTCTACGCCCTAGAAAACTAAGTGTTTCAAATAAAGAAGCATTATTTTCTTCAATGAATTAAATAATGTTTCAAACTGATAGAGTTTTATTTACTGGTTCAAAGAAATTTGATCTTGTGCTAACTTCATATAATTTTAAATATTTAAAAGAAATAATGTCTTGGATGAAGCAAATATTCGTTGGTGCATATATGAAACAATATTCTCTTGGCTCAACTAATTCTTTTTTACCGTGACGAAGGGTTCCGTACAATGAACTATAAAAACTAGAAAAACAACAAGAAAGAAAAGAACAAATCACGTTTGTTGTATGGGACCCCCTTAAATATATATTATATTCTGTTTTTTAATATTTGTTGTTATAGCGCCAACAGAAATACATCTTCTGTAAAAAAATCAACTGTCTAACTATCACGATTCATGAGATACAGCCTATTGACAGAGCGGAGTCTTAGTAATAGGATCTTGTTTTTACCCTTTGGGTACGGAACCCTAAAAAGGAGTTGTCGTGGGACACCCGGTTGGAACGAAGCTATTTTTGCTATAAATTATGTATGTACTCGCTAAATGACAAACATCTGAATGCACTGTTTTTATTTGGTAAATATTCTTTGAAATAACCATTTACTATAAAACCCCTTTGTGCGTGGTTTGACTTAGATTTGACGTTTTTTGAGTACGAAAGCCTCCTTTATTCTTTTTGAATTTTTCTTTCAGTTGGTACGAAACTAAGTGCGCATGCGACTCACATTTAAAGTATTTTAAGTTGCTATATCCTTCCTTTTATGCTAAAATCAGCTTAGCGGTTCAATCTAATACTTACTTAACCTTTCTTTCTTGTTGTTTTTAAGGGTTCCATAGCCAAATGAAAAAAAAGACCTCTTATTAATTCGTCATGTCTATTTAATGTCACAGCCTTATAATTCCTCCGCTTTTGCATCGATTATCAAATGATATAAAGGTGTCTTTTGTGAATGCCATCCAGATCGGATAAGAAAATCGAGATTTTTTTAAAGGGTAATTTTTTTATTTGGTTAAATTTTTAGCTCACCATACATTGAACCGAGGGTTGAAACTTGATTTCGCACACCTCATCGTGCGCTGTTAAGACTTCAAAAATGCATTTGTGGTTATTAAGCAGTTTTTCTCTAAGGGTCGGCTCATACCAAGATGGAACGCTACGCGGAACGACGTAGCATTCTTTAAAAGAGCAACACATTACTGACCTTGTTTACTAGGCAAAAAGATACAAAATTTTTGTGAATAACACGCAAAATATACATCTAAGGGTCGGTTCAGACCGAGACGCGACGCGACGCGGTAGTTTTAAGATAGCAACACATTATTGTGTGAACATAAGAGAGAAGTTACGTATCGTTGTACCCCAAGAAGCGTTGCGCGACGTTGAGACGTGTAACTTTTAGTCTTGAAACAAGCTCCATAATATGTTGCTATCTCATAACTACGGCGTCGCGTCGCGTCTCGGTCTGAGCCGACCCTTAGATGTATATTTTGCGAGTAATTGAATTCCGAAGTAAAAAAAAATATTTCCTATCCTTTTTGAAAAATTTGATAATCTGAAAATATTTAACGACAATAAACTTTTAAAATATTTTTGAAAATTCTTTTATTAAACAAAATCAGTTCAGAAGTTGTCAGATATTCGCAATAATTCTCATTTTACAGAACCCTAGTGGTTAAGTGCGTGTCGTAGGTACAAAGACGGTTTTTTAATCAGCCATATCCTTTTCTTTATTATAATCGTCTCAGCATTAGGCCCGATACATTTTAACTCCCAGTGTGCTTTTTTTTAAAACCACTAACTGGTGGTGGCAAACAAGCTTGCGGTCCCCCTGATGGTAAGCGGTTACCGCAGCCTATAGCGCGCTTTTCTGGGGCATAACTCGCGCGTTCCGACCCTTCAATAATCTAATAAATTCTTTCTTGACGAACCCCATACTGTAGTCCTTAGAGAAAACCTTGGCAGGAAGCTCATCTCACAACCTGAGTATTCACGAAAGTTTCTTTAGAATTCAATTTACACTTGACGTTTCTATGTAGCCTATGTCCTTTCCCAAGTTAAAAGCTACCTTTGCCTTTCATTGAAAACGGTAAGCCGTAAAAGGTAAAAGTCAGAGACAGTTTAGCATTTATAATATTGCACGCATATCTGAGACACAGCCGCAACATTATTTTTATTTACGCATTCAGTAAGTGACGATAGGTATAGGGTAATCGGATGCGCTCGCTCCCGTTCTCGCCGCGCACCTTACCTTACGATTGCTCTGTCTAGGCACCTTCGTTGGCTGACTGAGTCAAGAAATTGTAAATGTCCTATCAGTGTAAAGATATCATGAAATTAGATCACTTAATGATATAAAGTAGATAGCACTTAAGATTTATAGCATTGGGTGAACATTTGTTAACTTCTAATGTGCTAAAATATAACTCGCTCGCAACGTTGGTGTTTATCGCATGTTTATCGACCTACGGTACGGCCGTCAACCTCTACTTATCCAGCAAAGGCATACTTTCGCGGCCATGTCAGTAATGTACTATTCTATATCATATGTAATATAATTTTAATCAATTAATTTTCGATTTTACGCTAAGTTTTCCCTATATTTGTCAGCACATAAATCTAAATAGATAACGCAAGTACGCCTATCTCTATAAAAACCAAGCGTTCCACTTTTTTTCAAAGTACTATGACCTCACAACACCAAATTAATGATGGGCATTTGCCGTCTGCGCGAAATCGATTTAAAGGCGCCGCTGTCAAAGCTTGATCAACCTCATCGGTATCCAAATTCCAAACCACCACCAAAATCTACATAATCTTGGATTTTTTCCCAACCCATTCGATTTTTTTCTTGATTGCCATTTCATCGATCATAAGACAACAATACAAAGGACTTTTCCATTTATCTGTTTAAGAGCAGATAAATCCTTCAAAGCCTTTAAAGTTCCGGCGGCAACTCCAGGTCTGCCGTTAATAGATTTATACAACTTTTCAATCTTGTGGAGATGTGGTCAGCACAAATTAAAAACCTCTCTGATATTATAGTTGTACGCTTTGCTTGAATGCAGAACTACGAAGTGACTTTGAATATCTACTTTGGTTTACAGACTACGTTTTTTTTTATCTGTCTAGATTAAATTTCTTTAGTTGTAACCAGGGCTGGGCAAAATACATACATACTATGCTGTAATTATAATACAAATTACAAAATATTTTAAAGTCGTGTATTTGACATACAAAATACATTATTTTAACAATTTTTAGTTGAAATACAAATAACATAATACCAACATTGTGAGGCTGTGATTACAGAAAAAGTAGATCTAGCCCTAATCTAAGAACAACTATAACATGCATCCTTGAAAGTATCATATTGCATGTAGATTTGGAATATGACACAAGTACTGCGTACAAAGTCCTACATCAGAAAATTATACAAACAATTTAACAAAATTTTCATGTAAAAATAACTAATCCAGGCTCATTCCATAGTAATCAATACCAGATAGGGTAATATTTTTAACCGACTTGAAAAAAGAAGGAGTTTCTCAATTCGAATGTTTTTTTTATGCATGTTCGGTTATAATAAGTAATTATTTTACCTTTTTAGTGCATCTTTTTGAAGCCGGTTGTTTTTTTTTGATAAAAAGGTTTTATTTATTAAATGTTAGCAATTTAATACTAGTTAATACAATAAAATTCCTATAATTATATTTTAAGTTAGTACTATAACAATTTTTTGCAATTGTGCGATGTCACAATTTCAAAAAACACAGTGAATTGTGATATAATTCACTTCGAATTCAATCAATCTATTGTGTCATTCGTGTTTTATTTATTTAAGTTTCATAAACATAATAGTATTAAAAATAACTAATTAATACCACAAAACCTAATACAACAAACAAAATGAAAAATTGATTTTATTTATTAATAATTAATTAATAAATATTTTACTAACTAAACTATTCCCGTGAAAACTTTCCATCAGGATAAAAGTATTAACTTTGTTTTTCTCTGTCCCTAAACCTATCTCGGTGCCGCAAATACAGCATGTTGTATGCACTAAGAAGCAACCCTTGACCAAAACAAAAAATATTCTATATTCTTTAAAATCCCTCTAGCTATCACTGTGTCATAAATCAGTTCACCTTATTGCTTCGTTGCAACGTAAAGAAATATTTTTTTTTTTACGACTTGATTACTAGCACTGATATTTTGAACTAAAAACGCATTTTTATCAAACATTTTATAGCTAATACCACTCAGGAATAATTCAGCTTTCCACTGGCAAAAGCATTTTCAAAATCGGTTTAGTAGTTCCACAGAGAACTGCCTATAAACTCACAAAATTTGCCGCTTTATAATATTAGTATCGATAAGTCAATGATGACAAGACACTAGTATTTTTAATTTACGTATAAGTCATCTTATTTTGCATTGTCATTAATACGTTCATAGGTGATGTGCATAATACCTGTACCTGGCTTGACCATTGTGTAGAAACAGAAGCCGCAATGCAGTCAGTTCTGGACGTGAAGGTGCTCCATGACGTCAGGTGGTCAGATCATTTTCCACTAGAACTTACGTGCAACTTTAAAATCTTAAAGCCAGAGCTTGTTCCTAAGAAAACAGGTATAAATAAAGTAGTATGGGGTGAAAGGAAACCTGAGCAAATAGATAAATATACTTACTACGCTATGTAATAGAAAGTTTAAAATTATTGATTTTCCTGAAAAGCTTACACAGTGTGCAGGAAAACTTTGTCAAAACTTAGAACATAAGTCTGTTATTAACAACTAGCTGCTGCCCGCGACGTCATCTGCTTTTTTTTTCTGAACTGACTGCAGTTGGCTGCTGCAGCCATTACTGCTTCACCGGGTTTTTTGGGGCGAGACTCTGAAGGAGCCTCAGTCCATATAGCGCCCAACGCACAAGGGCTCCCCGCGGGGGAAGCCTCGGCTTGGGTTGTCGCTCTCGGGAAACGTCGTCTGCGAGAACGCTATACTATAACATCACTTTTTGTGAAAGAAACTATAGCGCAATCTTATTCGACGCCAACGCCATCTAGTTAGCAAATAGGAAACTATTGAAAAATTATTAGTGAAAAATTATAACACATCTAAGTTATGACTTTACACGATTTTTTAACATAAAATAAATGGCTATGTGTGAGAAGAATAATTAATAATTAAGAAGCAAGTCAAATATGCGTCGTTAGATTACACGTTGTTACAGAATGCGTTGAAGAAAAAAAGGTTCACTGCTCGTTCCCCGCAGGTGATAGCGTGATAATATGTAGCCTATATGTTGAGTCGACTTCTTAATAATATTCGTGCCAAATTTGAAGTAAATCCATGCAGTACTTTTTGAGTTTATCCCGAACATACATACAGACAAACAGACAAAAATTCTAAATACTATATTTTTGTAGTAGTATCGATTGTAGATCACACCCCAAGTATTCTTTAAAAAAAATATTCAATGTACAGTTTTGACTGTCCTACAATTTTATTATATGTATAGATTTATATAAAAACATTGTGTCATGAACACTAAGAGAAAGACAGTAATAGGCTCGATCAAATATGTTCAGAAAGCTCATGGTGAGGCAATAAGGCTTCAATTTAGGAATTGGGTGTTTTGGGAAAACCTCTTGGAAGAAATGCTTATAACCTTATGAACGAATTCAGGAAAAAATTTAAAGCCAAGCTATGATGGTGCCTGAATAATTCCGAACTAATAAAAATGGATGTTCTGACTTCCTTACATACCTCAAAAAAGTTTGGCAAATTCTGGAAGAATACGAATAAATTAAATCCGAAGCCGAGTCTTCCCGTGAGCGTTGAGGGAATCTGTGATCCCCAAGGTATTGCAAATATGTTTAAAAAACTTTTTGTAGCTCATTCAAGCACACATTTAGATGTGGCTAGCGTGTCGCCGGTGGTCTCTACTGAGAAAGCTGTTGTTCCTGGGACACAAATTGTATTTACAGCCAAAAAAGTGGCATCTAACATTAATAACATGAATAAAGGAAAATCGCCGGAGTACGATGGACTCAGTATTGTGCACTTGCAGTACGCCGGTCCACATTTAACTAGAGTTTTAGCGATGCTGTTCTCTCTTTGTGTCGACCATGCGTACCTTCCGGACGAACTCATGAAGACCGTTGTGGTCAAAAATAAGACTAGAGACCCCTCTGACGGGTCCAATTACAGGCCTATATCTTTGGCAACAACAGTTGCAAAAGTGCTGGATAGTTTGCTTGATGAACATTTGACTTAGCATCCTCATTATCATGCACACATCAGGCACAGTTTGGGTTTCGACCCAGGGTATCTAATGAAGCTGCCATACTTAGTCTCAAACACAAGGTCCAGTACTACACAAATAGAAAAACGCCTGTTTTTGGACCTGTCTAAGGCATTTGACTATGTTTCTCATAAGATTCTATGGAAAAAACTTAGAGACATAGGCTTTCCGGTGAAGAATTAGTGGCTGTTTTTGATTATTGGTACCAAAATCAGGAAAACGTAGTGAGGTGGACAAGTTCTATTATGTACAGATTATTCTGATATCTACAGATTCACTTGCGGAGTAAGACAGGGTGGTCTGACCTCCACAAAGCTTTTTAATCTGTTTATAAATCAGCTGATTGTGGAGCTCAGCAGCGCAGGCGTTGGTTGTTCCGTTAACGGAACATGTGTAAATAATATTAGTTATGCTGATGACATAGTGCTGCTAAGCACTTCAATCAGAGCCTTGAGGAGGCTTATTAATAATCGCGAATTCTATGCGTCGTCACATGGAGTTCGATGCAACTATAAAAAAAGAGTGAGCTGTTGGTTTTTAAATCACGATATAGAAACTACACAGAGCTACCACAAGTAGTACTAAGTAGAACTCCCTTGCAAAGGGTCACAGAGTTAAAATACCTGGGCCATTGGGTCACGGAATATCTTAGTGACAATACTGATATAGAAAGAGAGCGGAGAGCGTTGGCTGTGAGGTGTTGGCTCGCAGGTTTGTACAATTCACTTAACAGGTAAAAATTTATTAAATTATTTAAAGCTTACTGTAAGTCTCTCTACACGAGCAGCCTGTGGGTCAACTATGGTTTTCGTATGTTGTTGGGGCTGCCCCGCCACTGCAGCACTTCAGGAATGTTCACCATGGCCCGTGTGGACGGCTTCCTACCTCCCTGATGCAACGCGTGCGATGCAGCGCCAACAACATACTGAAGGTTATTGCTGACAAACCGGACTGTCCCTGGTTGAAACACTGCATAACGATGCATTTGAAAGTGCCTCAAATACAAATATAAAACACGTATTTATATTTCAAATACTATTGATTCTATTACTGCTCAGCCTTGGTTGTGACATTGGTTGTATTTAATATATTCGCTTGCTCATCACTTTTAAAAGACTTCTTTTTTAAGCCCTCTATCAAAGCCACTAGTTTGAGTATCTTAAGGCCTTTACGACGATTCTGTTCCCTCAGTTTTTTTATTTGATTAATTTGCTGTTTTATTTTCTGCTGAGCAAGATTCAGTTTGTATATTATTATTTTTTTCTTGAGCATATGTAGCGGTGTATCCTCATTTGATGTAGACGGTTGGTAAATGTCCTGTAAAACATCACAAAATAATAAATAATCACCATAATATCAGCTTGAAGACGTCACCTTCTACGGACTTAATTTACGTTACCACTAATACTAATAGATTCGTTCAAGATAATAATGTACCTTTTCTAATTTTCTTTTTCTTGGCGTGTTGCATGGTAAAGGTTTGTTCTCTGTAAGTGTTTGGTATTTATTCTGTAAAACAAAAGCATACATAAAAATGTTTTAAATAATTCCTAGAAACAAAAACAAATTAAGTATAAAGGGAAAAGCATACAGTGGGTCGTATTCACTCACTGGCACCATTCTCTAACTCTTAAATTAAACAATTACTTAATTTCCTGATTTAAGGCTGCGGTATAGGCGAGAACGCGAAAATACGCCGTTTTTGTGCAAATTTTGTGGCTGAAATATAGCACCTAAAGGATTGAAAAAAATATATGTCATAAATCTTGCTTTTGTCTAGTGCATTACCTTAGTGAGTGATTTTCATTTATTGTATTTAATGCAATAAAAAATCTATAAGTGACCATTGTTTCAACACTTGTGCAAATTTTTAAAGCGTGCATTGCATTTTATTGTAATGAAAGTTGATTAAATAATTAGAATAGCTTTATATCTAGTGCATTGACTCTAAGTTGTGGCAAAAACTAAAAAAATGTAACGCCAAAACGGTAAAAACGTTAAATCCCATACAAAAAAAATTAAGTTTCAAGGCGTCATTATGGAATAATTTACTAAGGAAGTATATAACAAATCTATCTAATAGTAATGTATATGACATTGTGTAATAATTTTTAGTACATAAACATTCACAACGTTAGTATTACACTATATCGCCCTCTTAAAAAATAAGAAAATAATAAGAGTTCCAACGTTGATAACGTCTATGGATAATTGTCAGATATTAAAGAATTTTGGCAGTGAATCGGGCCCAATTTCAATCCTAAAGACATGTTTAGATTTACTAACTTCATCATATGTTGACGCTTTCAGTACATCAATAGTCGGTATTGCTTGTGTACTCAGTCTTCGAAACTTATTTGTTTCCGTAAAGCTGCCATCATTAAAATGAACAGAACAAATTCGACTATGTTTCGTTGGAAACCAATTTTTATGCCCCGTCGCTTCCATCCATTTCTCTTTAATGTTGGGGTCACTTGGAAACCTGTAATTTTAATTATTGTTATTCTGAGCAGAACCACTAAACAGAAAAGTTATTGCAATAAAAAAAAAGTACGTATCATAAAATATACCTTGCCGAACATTATCATTCCTCTGTTTCTAAGATAATAAGTGTACAACCCTATTTATTTATTAGACAGAAAAATGAGAATAGTGACCGTACCATTAAGCTGAGTTAAGAGTGAAAGTTTCGATTCATTAATTTTCATTGCGGGTTGTAATAAACAAGTCTTACAACTTTGTAACTAAAATCGGTAATGTATTATGAATAATGCGGTACACACGCATGTAGTAGTTTTCGTTGTAAAACCACAACAAACATAAAATAATTGATTTAAAAATACATTACACACAATTTAAGAACAAACTTACCGATGAAAGGAAACGTTTCCTTTATCTCGACCAACTTTTTTTGTAGAATTGTTACAGCTCAGTACGGCGCAATTAGGCATTTTTCTGTATTTCTATTGACAGACGACCGATGCCGATAACGGTCGAGCGCAGACTAAATTAAACTGCGTCAAAGAAAGAGCATTGCTCTCCCTTTTGACACGCGAAGTACTGGCGTCATCTAATGTCTGTGTTTGTCACAGTAAATGAACTCTATTTGAAAGTTATCAGCTTAAGGGCCTTGATAAATGTAAATTAAACAATAGTGGAATATCATCGTAAATTATATTAATAACCCATCGCTTGTCGTACACATATATACATCGAAGTAAATATTTTTAAACTCAAAACACGAGGCATTAGTGTCATAATAGAAACTTAACGTGTTAATATAAAAAGGTACTATACCTATACTTTATTGCCAGTATTAACAGGCCTTCTTACAGCCCACTAGCGCCGCCATTAGATTTCATTAATGTTCTCTTCGTAGAAAATGCATTTCTAAAATCCAAATGTCGCAAATATAAAACTAGTCATACGCTTTTTTTCAAAGGTTTTATATATTTTATAGATAATATCTGTGAGTTGTAATAAAAACGGCCACTTTTAGCATAAATGCCAACTACAACCCACAGATATTACTTAGAAACTATATAAAACCTTCTAAAAATAGCTTATGACTAGTTCCCTATTTGCGACATTTGTATTTCAGAAATTCGTTTTCTACGAAGAGAAATTTGAGGATATCTAATGGCGGCGCTAGTTAGCTGCTATATATGCCCCTTAAACGCTCATAAGTAAAATGTATAGTCGCTTTCAATTGCACGTTTGATCTTTGCTTCAAAAGAAGAATTTACTTTAAAGAGATCAATCGAATAATTACAATTGGGTTTGTTGTGTCAAAGAACACACAACTATCATTTAATAGACGAAAGAAAATTAGGAACTTTCCAAAACAATTGAGGCTCCCATGTTCAATTCTGATGACTTAGCTCGTATCTTATTCCGTTCCTAGTCTCACATTCTACCACTAATTAGTTTTACAGATGATAAGCTGGTGTGATGAAATGGGACATATATGCAGCGGCTTCTAAGTCCAGATAAACTGCTATCAGAAACAGTGTTGCGGCGATGGGCTCACCACCTGTCACGCAGGTCTAAAGTGGGTGAGTACCCAGACACTAGTTACCCCCTTTAGGAGAAAACCCACATACATTCAAAATCTATTTGCCACATATCTGGTCCAGCTCTGGCACAGAATAAAACTATCTGCGTTCTACCTAAGTTTTCTGAATCACTGCCGTAATTCTAGATTGAATCAGTATAAGTGTTGTATTTTTAAGTTTTAAGTTAAAACTTAAACTTATTTAAGATTACATACATATACTTACATAGTACCTATTGAAAACTTATTGCGAATTTTACCCCTGGAAACGCATGACCTGAGAACTCGAGACGGCCGCAGCAGGGGGTGGGGGAGGGCTATATAATTTCAAATTCACATTGTCAGTGTTTTATATTTATTTTTTGTATTACGTTAATTTTTCCCATCCGCTTTGAGCATAATTTATTAAACTTACTATGGTTGTGGTATTAATTGCAGAACAATTCAGTCGGCTCAATTGCGAAACAACTATAAAATTGTGTAAAAAGCTTACAGATTATTTTCATGAAAACTCAATTAAATGCATGAAGTATACGAACATATACATGTAATTGACATATTGGACTCACTATATATCTGGCCCTGTGGCGCAACGGATAACGCGTCTGACTACGGATCAGAAGATTCCAGGTTCGAATCCTGGCAGGGTCGCAAGAATATATTTTTGTTTTTTTTGTTTCACCTGTTTTACGAGTTGTTTCGCTCTGACAGTATGATTTCAAATAAAGGAATTGTTTTAGCGTATTGTTCACTTATTTACCTTGATAGTAATTAGCTATTCAGCGCTATGGCGGCGTTGTGCTAATGTTTGAAGGGTAAATGTTTCACTATTTAACAATACTTTTTGTATTTTCAACTTCATTTCTACATGTATAAAGTATAAATTGTTTTGTTAATAAATTTGCTATTCATATTAAGGTAAATTGTACTTTAATTCATGTGCAAAAAAGGCGAGTTTTATACTTAGGAGGAATATGTAAAGAATAAAGTGTGCGCAGCTGACCAAATATTGTAAGTCGCGATAATTGGCCGTGATGCAATCGCGTGATCTCTTCAATGCAGTGTCTTAACAAAAAATTTCTTTTCCAAAACAAATGATTGACTGCTCGTTAATTATTTATGTAACTCTTATTGATAATGATTCACAGTAATATACACTTGTGTCTACAAACTATCACAAATGTTTTCCGCAGGGGTAGGCAGAGACCACAATCCTAATACCGATTTGCTTCATCTGCTGTCATAAAAAGTTTGACAAGTTCTTATGCTACTTTGGCTTACCTTTTACGTTAATTTAGGTTCATTATAATCATATAAATAAGTTAAGACCTTTTCGCAAAAACTTAGTAAGTTTTAATAACCCAAGTAGGTACCTTATGTACACTAATTCGTGCACCGAACCATCATTTATCTTTAGTGAATTTAGTTACACAGACCTTTTCTTTCTACATTCCATTTTCTTTGCTTAAACCATGCAATTTTAATTGTATCTTTTCATTCTAACTTCTTAAACAACTTTACCTCTCTCAATATTCTTATTTTGCCCAGCATTTAATGCAATGCCATAAAATAAGTAATACCACTTTGCCCCCTCTGCGCCACTCTCTAGAGGCGACCGACCTGCCCCTCTGTGACGATCCGATGACCTTTCGCAGAGAACATGCACACATTTACTTGTGTTGGCATGTCATTTATGTTTGCAAAGTTAGTCCGGCCACGAATGACGTGCTCTTTAAAGTATAGTATAGTATAGTGGTATAGTATAGTAGTATAGTATAGTAAGCATAGTTTATATAAAGTGGCCAGGGTGTTGCTATACGAGTACCTACATTAGCTACGGTACTGTTGGAACTGGCAAAACTGTTTCGATGTTTTTACTAATTTGCAGGCTCTGGTGACAAAACTAAAGTTTAAATTATTACTTTATTATACATGACTTATATGATATTATTGTATTCTATTTCCTGGAAAAAAATTACAAAATTCTTTGCACCATACTATGAGAAATGGAAAGTCACGATGTTAGTATTAAACATAGGTCTTAGCTACCTTCATTATGTGTGTCAGTTGTTTTGCAATTGACATTTATAATTAAAATTTAAAAAGCCACTAAATGTGGTAAATAATTTATTCGATTCAGTCATACATTCAATTTCCTCAACAACTCACCAATACAAATACAATACTAAATATTATTTATAAACTACAATGCTGTTTTCGCTTAAGAGACTGACGAACGACAAGTGACATTTTTTAAATAGAAAAAAAACAATACTTGTGGTCAATATTTTAGGTTAAAAATTTAACCCTATCTAGAAGAACATATACCTAATGTCTTCTATTACCAAAAACACGATAGCATTAATTTGCCTCGATAGAATAAAATCAGGAAAAGACCTCTAAATTTTTTTTTGTATTTAGCCGCTATTCTTTAACATATGACATTAAAATTCATATTAATAGCTAGCTAACTAGATAAAGGTAGCGGGGAGCTGTTGGTTGCAGGCGGCACAGAGTAGCACGCTATGGAGAAAGTTAGGTGAGGCCTATGTCCAGCAGTGGACGTCAATGGGCTGATATGATGACCTAGATAGCCCATGGCTGTTACTACTAAAATCGAGTTAGTTTTGAAGTAAATATCTTATAACCGATATATGACGCTCACGTTTATTAGATAGGTGTATTTCAGACTGTCGTATGAAGTAGGCGGGTAAATTCTGAAATCTCTAGTCAGGGTACCGGGTCTTGGTTCTTCCTGAATTTTTCTTTTTTGCTCGGCTCCTAACAGTCGTAGCGAGATGTTAAATAGCTTATGCCCGTCCTTAAGATTTTTCAAACTCGGCTGATAGTTCCAAGTATAAGCGCGCTTAATAAAGAAACCCAAAAAAAAAAACCGGCCAAGTGCGAGTCGGACTCGCGCACGAAGGGTTCCACTCCACCATTATCTATAAAAACGGCAAAAAAAATCACGTCATGGGTATCTATAAATATAAAAGAAAACTGACTGACTGACTGATTTATGGTTTTCTTTAAGGGCTACAGTACGGTGTTCTTCAAGAAAGAAGTTATTAGATTATCGAATGGTTTGCAACGCGCTAGTGGTGCCCCAGGGGTCCATTAGGAGGACTGCAAGCTTGTTTGCCACCTCGGTGGTATAAAAAATATATATCAACGCACAGCCGAAAATACTGAGTCTACACTAGAGACTTTTATTTTGCACAGAGGTTCCCGTTAGAGTTTAGGCGACCACTAATTTGCTGAATTCATCACCTAAGGGGATAAAATGGGGGTTGGAAGTTTGTATGGAAATCCGTTATTTTTAAAGCTAAAATGATAAAAACTGGTATTTGGTAAATACTGGTACTGGTAAAATTTTGGCTAGTTCTGCTTCACAGTTTCGGGAAATCATCTCCAAGAGGGCAAAATAGGGTACCTATGATAATTTGTATGTAAATGCCGTTGAAAAGGCCACGCGGGCAAAGTCGCGGCAATCTCTTATGATATTATAGTAAGTACTTATATAGCCAATGGGATAGTTGTACTAACCGTTGAAATGACTTGTTAGTGGTTAGTGGTTGATGAAAAGACTTAGATTGTTATAGGGCATGGTAGGGTCATACACACATGGTCACAACGCGTAAATGTTGAGCTGTCATGTAAATTTTGTATACATTTTTATCCTTGTTGGCACATTAGTCAATTAATTAATTATATTTCACTTTCATAGTCACAGAATAAGTAGTCGTACAATAGTTATGTTATATATAGGGACAATTAGACAATATTTACGCAAATTTTTAAAGGCCGTATTTTCCCCTTGGTTGAAATTTGATGGTGGTATTTTGAGCAAATTTTTAGCAAGATTTTTTTCTTTGAAACAGTAAATAATTACATTCTCAAGACAAAAGCTTAACGTAACGTCGTCATTTTGATATAAATTAATAATTAGGCACAACAAATACCACCATCATTGTTGTTTGCGTGACGAAGTGTAATGGTTTTAAATAGATACCTACCTACTATATACTTACGTTCATCGGGAGTACCAATTTTAAGTTTTTGTCTGTTTTGTTTTGATGCCACTGATGTGGCAAAAAAGCTTACGGTCCGCCTGATGCTATGTGGTCACCGAAGCCTATGGACGATTGCAGCACCAGGGGATAATCTCTCATTTCTGGAGAAAAAACCACATGGTCCTCTAAAGAAAAAGAAAACCTTGGCAGGGAGCCTATTCGCTGGCAATAAGTTACGCCATACTCACACTCTTAAACAATTCCTGTGACACCCCCTAAAGCCATAAGGTTAATAATAAAAGATATGTTACATTCATATTTTTTTTAATTTCTGTTTTATGGTATTAGTTGTAAATTAAGTCAGTGCAAAAATGAATACAAAAATATAGATAGATTGACAATGAATATTGTAACAGTGTTGAAAATGAGCTGCCTGTTATAAATAGGACAATAAAATGTTATAGATGGTACATACCACTATTCAAACCACAATAATATTAACAATACCGTGAAATTATTCATCAACACTTTCTCAATAACTAAAAGTATAACAGTCTATTTAAAATTATAATACACCACAATGTAATAAGAGTCATTAATTATAAGATAATTAAAGCATTTTCACCTTAAACTCAAAATAAAATTATAAAGAACTGATTTCATATATTTTTTAAAGTATTTACAAATTTATATTAATGAATACTTGCGTTCAGAATATACTTTTTTCTTTCAATATTCTATTAGAAATAAAATCGCCATGCAAAATCACACTTGAAATAAACCTAAATAAAATTAAACATAAGTAAATCAACTTAGAATTGATCTACATCTTTGATATAATTGGAAGCATCGTTTTGAGAAAATAGAATAAAAGAAAAATACATAAAATTATTATTGTAAGAGTTCATAAGGTCTAAGTTTTACAAAAAATTTTGTTAATCTGTTCTCAATATTCTTACAGAAATCGTTCTCACAGGTCAATCCTGATTTACAAACCACGCCAGATATTTACAAAAACTTTTACACATAATCATATCGTGCTAACAACTAGTAAAGCTTTGTACACAAAACATTATAATAACAAAACAATCAGCCAGGATCAATGACAAATGATTGCATTGAAATGCTAAGTTGCATAATGCCACAAATTTACAAATTAAATAAACGTAGTTTGATCATAACGAGATCGCTTTTAGGATATCATCAACTGATGATCTTCACTGGAACTTATACAGGAGGCTCGAAGGGTCATCGGTAGACTCGGCTTCGATCTCCTTTGCACAAACTTCGTGCTGTGCAACTCGAGGTATATGTGACCACAAAATGTCTTTTCCTAACTTCATCACTTAACACGACATTGGCCTATCTGGTTGATTCTGCTTCTCTGGCGTCTGTAACAAAAAAAAACATGATTTAGCAATTGATGTATAAACACATAAGTCTTAAATTCTCTATTGTCGATCAAGGGTGGCGAATTTGTAATATCTAATAACTAAAAAGGGTGCAGCGGCCAATCATTGCACAGATGCGCGCGCAAATGTCGTACAGTCTGTTCAACTTGGAACAATCGTGCACCAAAAAACACTGCAGTTGTTTGCTACTTAATGCTGTCGAGCCCAATAAAGTCAACTCCCCTCTTTATTATACATTTATTAGTGATTGCGACAAATCGCGTATCGGGTGCCGCATACGCGCATCCCGGCGGCGGCGTCCGGCCATCTGTCACCGCATATGCGCTGTGTTTCAACACTTTTAATTCATTAGAGCTTCAACAATGGGTGCGTTTGTTATGCCTGTTGGTTTATCAGTTTTGTTATTATCGGTATTTAGTGATTAATAGATATATATGACTTGGATTTTTTTCACCGTGTCGGTAGAAGAAATCGCAATATTTAGACGCTATGAGACTTTAGTTTCGGTTTAACTTTAGGAGTGCCAGCAAGCGTTAGGTTACTACTTCCCGTCCGCGCACATCCGCGCCGCAGCTGAGCGTACGCACGTGGTACACCCTATTTACGGACACATACCAAAGGGCGAACACATATGTCTCGACAGATCGGGACTTCGCACACGTGGAATCCCTTTATGAGACTAGCATTGTTGGGTGGATAATGAATAGGTATGTGTGTCTCATTTATTTAGCTATCCGGCAACGAGACATCACGTGTGCCTACAGCTGCGTTGCGACCGTTACGCGCACAATGCCCTCGATCAATGCGTCGATGGAAGCAATCGGCAAAATCACTGCACGTGTGCGAGTCGAGCCTTACGGAGACATTGCGGTGGAACTGCATTGTCTCCTCGCCGACACTCGTTTTATTATTTCGGAGAAGCGTAAAGGTGATCGTAAAACTTTCACGTCGCGATTTATGCGAAGCGAGGTGAGCGGAGACAAAGATATTCAGAGGAGCAAACCGGCGTGGGCGCGGACACCTGGCGACTCGTTAGCGTCGCCAGTCGACGCGCCCACTCGTATTGCCGCAAAGCCGTTTATACTGATACATTTATTTACTCACTCCACATAACATTACAAGAAGACACTCCAAATGTGAACTCAAAAAACATGTTAAAGTTAACGAATACTGGAATGTTAATAATGAAACGTTTGGCCCATTGGTTAACAGTTATTAAACCTTTTCAAATTGATTCTAAAAGGGACCATGCGGGTTCGTAATTGGATGACTAAGTGATATTGACAGACACAATGTTAGATTTACGTGAGACTTTCTTTCGCCAAATAAATCATTATAAGACACTTGAGCTTAGATGTAAAAGATATGATTATAATTGGGGTGGAGCCCTTCATATCAATACAAAGGGGTTGCCGCTGTGGATTATACGCCTAACACCACCCATTACAACACTTAAAAGCTTATTACAGTTGGAGCAAAAAGTCAAACACGTCCATGTTCGGCACCCGGTGACATTTATAGTCGTGAAAGGGCGAGTAAGTATTGTTTGTGATAATGATTCAAATCGAATTTTAGAGTATAAAGAAAGACAATTATGGGAGAATCAAAGTGGAATTGCTGAAAGCTCTCACGGCCTCAAAAGAACAGCTGCAGGGTACAATTACTTTGCGGTATGAAGGCGCTAGAGATCGTGACCAGAGGTTCTGGCACAGCTCGACTGATGCCTCGCGCGATAACGCCGTGAAATGCCACCTCACGACACGCCGCGCATCGCATACTTTTTTGTTCTTTATACAATATATAACCTTAGCGACATCAACCTATCTTTGAATTCCGACACGACCAACCAACTTTTTATTATTTTTTATTACGTCTCGGACGTTAAAAAGACAATTCAGGAGAAATTTTATCATGAGAATTTGGTTAAACAACATTTTACTGTAAATAGCGAAAATTATGTGCTAGTACGTACATGAAATAAAGTGGTTCAGTTGTATGACTACATCAAATTGAATCGTGTCTTTAATTTCAGTAGAATTAATTACTTGGAATAACTTTCTATAACTTCTATCTATCGTTATTAATTTGACCGTGTCTGTCATAAATCTTTGCCCTAAACCATTTATTTTAACAATCTTAGTATATTATTAACAGAATTTTATTAAATTTCAAGCATGTTTAAATAGCATAAATTAGCAATATTCGATTCTATAGCATACCGTTGCTTGCCGGTGTCGGCATTAGGAAGAGGTTGTAATGAATATATTAAACAAAATTATCCGTTGTGAAACTAAAATTACTAGATTCACTCCATGTTACAAGCCATATAACCATGCGGATTAGTTTTAACGTAAAAATTAAGTGGACATTATTTATTCATGAATCGGTAGTATTTATTTTATTGATACAAATTCTATATCACTATTAAGCTAATTATGCAAGATGTTAGATAGACTCATTGATAGACATGTGGCCACACTACACACAGTGGATACGGTTCGGTATTTGTGATTCATAAATACAATATATCACGCTTGTTTTGAACATTTTCTTGATTCTCAACGATAACTGTCAAGTCCAACAGAATATTAATGACTACGCGTTGGGCTTGTAAGACAGGGCGCATGAATAAATCCTGGGCAATACACCTGTCGTGTTTTGAAGACGTATAATACATTAGCTGATTGTATCTCTACACGGCGTCTTTGTTGAATTTGCTCATGATAATACTTAGGTAGATACTTCAGATTGAACAATTGCTGAAGTTATTACAGTTAGATTGTTGTGCTCGGAGAAAATGACGAAATGACAACCAGGCGCAGGTGTCGGGTGGAATGTTAAATGAGGGAACACAAATAGGTGTTGAATATTCAGATTGTATGTCAGTACACGGTCGTTTACGCGGCGCCGGCGCAGGTGGTCGCGCCTCAAGGCTGAAATTCAAAACAGTCGTCACGCATGCATGAGCGGCGGCTTAGAATGTCACCGAGCATTTATTGAGATTTCACTGCAATTGTGACTAAAATTGTTTGGACGGGTGAAATCTTGGAAGTTTACATTGAATAGGTTTGTAACAAACATGTTAATTCTCAATTTAACAATCTTTTGTGGTAACATAATAGTTTAACATTTAATATTGACATTAATTAGATGATTAATATATTTATAGTAATATTTGCAATAATTTATTAACAAATTTTTATTAAGTATGTTATTTACTATTGATATAATTTATTTATAATTTTTTTTATAGGATTTTGTAAAGTATTAGCATTTAATTTAATTAACTATTAAAGATTGTTTCCGAGCCGGGGCAGGGGCGGAGCAAGTTAACGCATCACGTTGTTGTGAAATGTCTAGCATCTCTTGAACTGCGTTGCGAAAGCGCAGGTGCATGAACGAAGCAAAAACATCGTCTACAAAGCTGACTACAGTTACTTTTTATGCAATACTGTAATTGCAATCCGCCTAACTATCGGTTGGAGCTATAACATTCTTTGATTTAACTTTCAGGTTAATACAAAATTTAAGTATTGCTATATTATCATCATATTTAAACGTGAGAAATTTATCTTTAGTTTACTCTACAATTGATTAAAATTGGTACTAACGTTTTGGGTTCTGTGATCGTGGCTTGAGGGTGATCTGCGGAGAATTGTGTTAGGTGCAGGTCGAGGTCCCAAAGGTCGCCGATGAGGGCGCGTTGATGAGGGAGTGACGTCGCAAGGTGGTGATGCTAAGGCACTCTCCGCATCGAACTGGCCAACAGCCGGATGGTTTTCCAAAGCCGACTGCAGGTCGCAAATGTAGTCGATCACGTGCTGGATCACCTCTAGCTTGGAAATCTTCCTGTTCTTTGGCATGAACGGAACTAAATCCTGGAGCTTTGACAGATACATCTGGATCTCGGCGTTCTCGCCGTCGCGGTGCCTCTGCACACGGCCGCTGGCGATTGCCGGTACGGAGGCGCCTGTCGAGCACACTGCTGTTATGGCTTTCATAGCGAGAGTCACTGAACACGAGCACTGGTACAATATATTCACGAGCGCGAGTCGCGTGCGAAGCGAACGGACTGCGGGCGAGGAATGAGGAGATGCGCGGTGTGGCGTTGTATTTATGTCTGCGGTTGGGGGGCGGGGCGGGGCCGGGGCAGCCAATGGGCACGCGGGGCGGGGGCGCAAAGCCTGATTTTCCCATGGCGCTTCTGCGTGCGGGCGCCCCGGGCCAGCGCCGCGCGCCGCAACTGCCCTGTGCCCTAGGCGGCCCTGGCTAAGGCCGTTGCGCTCGTCACGCGTACTTTTGTCCTACGTTTGACTGTGGCCTCTGGTTTTTTGATAAAGTCAATTACCTGTTTTAAAGAAAATATTTGTTAATTATATATAGACAGTAAAATAATTTAGATCTCGGTTAATTTATTTAACCACAATTCAAATTGTGGTTTTCATAATTTATGTACTAATTGTTATAATATATAATTAATCATCAATGTTATTTTCCTCACTTTATGTAACAAGATCTAGGATATCAAATGTTGGTCATTATAATATACCTACTCAGATTAAATATTTAATTTTCTGTGACTAAAGGTAGTTTAGCGATGTCTCTCCTCCTGTCACTTAAGATATACAAAACATAAAAAATAGCATCTTTTAGAAAAAAAACTGTAGGAAACTGTAAGTAGGTATTCCACTGTAGAAAATTACATTATAAAAACTTGAAACTAGCAGTAATTCTCTATATTAACCGACTTAAAAAATGGAAATTTTTAATTCTTTTATATATCTGTTCGTGTTACATACTTAGTACCTGCTTAGCTTAATAATCCGATTTTGTCGATTTACACGTATGTATGAGTTAAAGTATTTGTATGACTGATTACTTGAATGATCGAGGTAAATATGTTTAGTGGGTAAGTAGATAGTTCTGGCAAGCAAGATAGATAATATAATATAATATAATATAATATAATATAATATAATATAATATAATATAATATAATATAATATAATATAATATAATATAATATAATATAATATAATATAATATAATATAATATAATATAATATAATATAATATAATATAATATAATATAATATAATATAATATAATATAATATAATATAATATAATATAATATAATATAATATAATATAATATAATATAATATAATATAATATAATAAAATAGCAACTAAGAAAATTAAAAATTTGAAAATATAAAAAGTAAAAAAAAAATTTTAATAAAAAATATAAAAAGCAGACTCGCCGATAATCATATCCTCATTTTTAGTTTTTATAAGATTTTTGAAGTTGGTGAAAAGCTTTGGTTAAATAAAATTTTATTTTACTTCCTAACACATTGTTTTTGATTAATGTTAAACAAAAATAAACAATAAAAACAAAAACTGCTAAATAAATGGATCCTTATTTTACGTACGAATGTATATCTCAGTATTTTTTGACAAATTGTTGCATCTGAACAAAGGAGCCAAGTTCCACTAACACAATACTTAGTTTTTTTTTTTTTTTTTTTTTTTATACCACAAAGGTGGCAAACAAGTTTACGGTCCGCATGATGGTAAGCGGTCACCGGAGCCTATGGACGCTTGCAACACCAGGGGCATCACTCACGCGTTGCCGACCCTTCAGAAATCTAATAACTTCTTTTTTGAAGAACCCCATACTGTAGTCTTTAGCGAAAACCTTGGCAGGGAGCTCATTCCACAACCCAAGCGTTCGCGGGAGGAAGTTACTGCCTACATAGAATTTTCGTTCTGTACAAAACCAAAACGGTGAAACAGGTTTAATATCGGTGATCTCGATGCACCTGTGCGTGCTGGCTGCGTGCGTAGTCAATGATCTCTACGTATTGTGCATGCTCCGGGAAAAGTTGATAATTTATTAGGCAACACCAATATATTATCTAGACAAAGTGGAATATAATCTTACAAATATTATAAATGTGGAAATTTTGCTGTTTGGATGTTTGTTCCTCAATCACGCTCAACCACTGGAAGAATCGTGATTAATTTTTCACTCATATAGGTCCAGGACAGGACAGGACATACAGGAACAGGACTATTTATCCCGAAGTATTCAAAAGTTATAGAAATAACTATAACCGAGCTTAAACAAACTATAGCTATAGCTAACGTCTTATAGTATAATTAAGGAGTTCCACATTCGATAAACGAATTTAGGGCGGGCGGAGCCGCTAGCAAAATCTAGTACCTAATACTTAGAAATTTTGATAACCTATTTTCCTTTTATACAAAATATGCATTATAATCAAGTCAACTTGAAGATATTGGAATATTTACTAGTAGGTACACTGTCATAAAAATAATCACTTTGTCCAAAAATTTTTAATATTTTACATAATTCCATGATTACGTAATTCGGTTTTAACTTAGGTATTCTCTGAATGCAAAATTGCAAAATGCAAAATTGATTACATTGTGATTACTTATGTTTACACTTATGTTTGTTTTAATTATTTCTTTACTAACATAATAATATATATCATTGCTATATAACTGGGGCGCGGATTAGCAAATGAATACGTGATAAACAGATTCTTTTCGTGTATAAAATATAAAAAATATGGCATTACCTTAATGTCTGCCAGTCTGTCTGCCCGTATTATTTAGATATTGACTAGTGTTTGTAGGTAACTTACCAGAAAATAATCTTTTTCATCACTATTTTTTCTATTTTATACACTTTGCACACATTTGCTAATCCGGGCCCCAGTTATATAGCAATAATATATTATTATGTTAGTAAAGAAATAATTAAAACAAACATATGTGTAAACAATTCAACACAATGTATGTACGTTATCAGCAGGGATCAATTTTACATCAGAGAATACCTAAGTTAAAACCGAATTACGTAATCATGGAATTATGAAAAATAATACAATTATTTAGACAAAGTGATTATTTTTATGACAGTGTAAAAAAGCAGATAGTTTCGCTTTATTTTACATATCTACTCGTACATATTCCAATATCTTCAAGTTGACTTAATATTTTATTGGTTTTTGCATCTGCTTTAGCAATTTTATTTAATTTCGGGTGAAGTTATCTTAGTCCAGATTCCAGATACACTGCTTCAGAAGCAGTGTTTCGACGATAGGCTCACCCCCTGTCACGTAGGACTAAATTAAATTATGTATTGTAGTAGGTAGATATTACGATAAAAAGTTATAGATACGGTAATATTATAATATATTGAGATAACTAGCTGAATAATAGCTTTGTTTTTAAATAAAAAGGTAGGTTCCTAATTTAAAAGCAGATTAAGATATCTGGCAGAATATCTTTTATCAATTAAATAAGCGGGTTGCTAATTAAGGCGCAGTCGAGGCATTGATTAATTCGGTTCCATATCATTTGCAGATATTAAGTAGATTTTCATATGAGTATGCATATAAGTTCGTACGTATTTATTGTGAAGAAATATTGTTAAAAATTAAAAAGAATTACATATATTGATCATCTTAATACAAATGTTTATTTGTAAATATTTTCAATTGTATACCATGAAAACAATCCAATTGTATAAAATAAAGCTAACTGTATACCTAAAAAGGAGAAACGTTACCGCATTGTTTATAAAAATGCAAATACTTTACTTATGTTAGAAGTATCGGTTACATTACCCACATATTTAAGTTAAGATAGTAAGGTAAGTTTTTAATAGATAGTAAGTAGTAATCTACCGAATAAAGTTCAAATCTGTGCCGCACCTTAATATAGTCAAATTAATACGGTTGTACCTTTTTAATTCTACGTGGGCGTTGTTACCGGTATTTTTACATATTTTGAAATTGTTATCGTACCTATTCATACCATACCGTGTATATAATAGACTCCTATTTACATACCTTCATAATATACATTTATACATTAATAGATACCTACGTAAGAAAAGGTTGAAATTTATGGTATCTTTTACTACATAGGTAAATATATATATATATACCTAAGATTGTCTTGACCTCTGGACCTTCTATCCGCAAATTTTTTGCACCTATTGGTACCTAAATTATATGACTTGAGAACCGTTTTAAGAACTTTGATTTCATTTTCACCTTTGAGTATTATAGTGCAGGATGTATTTTGGATGGTTTTGGCTTACTTGTCTCTAGCTAGCTAGCGACACGATAATAGGACAAATAAAACATAAGTACACACTCTTTCGCAGCATTCATTATATTACAACCTTTTTCTGGCGTCCACGCTAAATTTGGTTATTAGGGTGGGAATTCTACGGCAACTTCTTGATTATACTACGAAAGTTTGCTATAGCAAGCTATAGCTATAGTTCGTCCACGTTAAATCGGTTAAAGTCACCCCTGCAGGAACATTCAAATGGTTCCGGATAACAAGCCTATTCTATCACCTAACTCTGTGCCAAATTTCAGCTCCTTTGGAGGCTCGGTTGCGATTTGAAGAAAGGACAAACCGGAAACTCACTTTCACATTTATAATATAAGCAGATATGGATAAGTGCTCTGTGGTATGGATAAATACCTAATAAGGTAGACCATAACATCCTATATGTTATGATGTCCTGATTAGATATTTATTTTATCATATAAATTATGTATGAGGTAGTATAAATGTATGTATAGACTAAACCTACCTACTGTACTTCGTATATCAGAGTTTCACGAGGAATTGGTGTGTGGAAGTGGGGTAAGGAGGGAATGGGTCCTAACAATGGGTGTACGTGCCGGCATCCACTTGTGGCGCTCCCACGGCGACAGGTCCTGAGGCTGCGTCCGCGCAGGTAACTCTCAAAGGATCGAACCGATTTACATTCAAATTATTTTGTGTCCACTTCGTTAAGTTCTTATTTATAGACAGTGTTTTAAAAAAAAACCGGTCAGCGTTACTATAATTTTTTGAGCAAGAAAATAATCTAAACTTAGTCGACTATTTTAGTAACTTCTTGACAGTACGTTAGTTTACTTATTTTAAAAGCAATACTGATATCTATGTGCTTGTTTGGATTTTTTCCGATTTTTTTAATGATGCGTCCTGGTTGTATGATATGAAATCTTGAACAATATTGAACAAACCAAACTGAAAAAGCCACTTTTAAGCTTAACATTTCAAAAACGAGACGCTATTTTACAAATCTGTATAAAGAATGTCAAATTGATTTGTATTTAACTGATGCATACGAAAGGATGGACAGGCCGGGACAGACATACGTTTGTTTGACAGTCTAAGCATGTAGGTAGAAGTATAATTCTATTTTATCTTAAATAGCATACCGTATAATGTACCGTAATACAGTACAAAAGTTAGTGAACAACCCTAAGAATAGAGGCGTTTTGTTGACCAACATAATGTACTTACATAATGCGGTAATCCTACCAAAGAGTATGAACAAAGATTTGAACTGTGTTATACAAAATTTATGTCTTTTTAAATTGGCAGGATTATGACATTAAACGCATTGAAGCAGTGAACAAAATGCACCTAATATAACGTAAAGACAACGCCTAAAAAAAGTTAATCGAGTTGAGTTGAGTAAACGCGTGCTACAAAAAACACATTTCTTTAATCTTTGGTAAATCCAAATATGTGCTCAAGAGGCTACACTACCTGAATTTTTTTTTTCTGGGCAAAGGTTTCGACTAAAATTTAATGACTGTGTTCTTCGGGATATGGTGCAAACGCTGGAAATCGTGAAAACACGATTAATTTACTTTGGTTCGATACAAAAAATCCTAATCTGGCCCCTTTTTCAGTTCTACGTGCTTTAAGTTTACAGCATTGCTAAAGCATAGCCGTGATAGTGCTTTAAATCCTAAGAAAAACATTTTTTAAAACAATTATGTATGTATAATAAACTATTAATGTATTTCATATACCTATTTCAATTATATCTTAGTGAGTTGAGATGTAACTGCACTATCTCACGCTCGCTCAGTTACCTATCGCGTCATCCTTGTTTTACTTAAGTTTTCTGTCACGTACTATGCCTCTTAATACATTCGTATGATGATGAAAGTCGAGGTAAACACCTGCTAGACAATGAAACAACAACACAATAAACAAAGGAGGTCACGAAGCTACTATAGTTCTTCAGTCCAACAGTTTTGGGACCTTAGAAATCATTTTCAAACTGCACTCGTAATAAGGCTAATAAATGGTGAATTGTTTTACTATAAAAGCTACGCTGTGTTACGCTATAGAGTGTATAAATCTTACCTGCTCTAACATAATATAATAAATAGAATTCTAAAGGTAAAAAATAAGATTTAATAGTACCTTATTATAATTTATTTTATTTATTATTAATTTAATAATACCTTATTGTGAATTATTAATTAATTAAAATACATAATTTTAGGAAAGTATTGAGACTAATTTCCATATCCATAGTTTAATCGTAAATATCAACCTAATCTTAAGAATGTACAAATCATTGGTTAAGATGAAAAAAAAAATCATTTATAATAATCCTTTTTAAGAGTTTATTAGATTATTTAAAATAAATATTTATACTTAAGATATCTACCGAAAAAGATAAAATATTAGATTAGATAGTTAAATACTTATGTTAGTTTCTTACAAAAACTAGAACACAACATTTAGCTCTATATCAAACATAAGAAAATATAATCAACCCACGCAACCGTTTAATTATCTAGACTTGTTTGTATCCGATTTACATATTTTAGATAATACAGTAGTTCAATCTCAAGATGTAACTATAGATACGGAAATCAAATTTATTTTTGTTATTCTATAATATTCATTGTGCTTATCTAATGATGGCGCCAACGCTAATGATATAATTTTTTATTTGTTTTCTGTTATTTGATATGCAAATGTCTCTTCGCAGCGTTTGGCGGGTGCATCAAGACTCACTTTAACCACTTAAAAATAATAACAAAATAATAAGTTGTTTCAAAATGACACATTGCGATAGGTCTGCCAAGAACAGCCACATGCCAAAAAATAGGCTGTGGACTTTAGTGGTTAACTTTATATGTGATTTACCTTTTTAAGATAATCATCCGCCAGAGGACAAAATAGGGGATGATAATGACAATTTTTTGTAGGTAATACTATAAACAATTAAAATCTCTATTTTTTTAAAAGAGTCCACGCATACGAAGTCACAGCAATAAGCTAGTTTAGATACCTGAATATTTGTGAATACTATATGAGTATTGCTATTAAGTTTTCCATATATTTTGTATTCGTATACGGTAAAAAAGAATTAGTTGAGCCAAGAGAATATCGTTTCATATGTACATATATGCACCAACGAATATTTGCTTCATCCAAGATATTATTTCTCTTAAATATTGAAAATAATATAAAGTTAACACAAAATCAAATTTCTTTGAACCAGTAAATAAAACTCTATCAGTTTAAGACAAAATTAATTCATTGAAGAAAAATATGCTTCTTTATTTGAAACACTTACTTTTCTTGGACGTAAAACTTCGTGTGTTATTGCACGGAAGAAATCTCTTAACTTGACTACGGCAGCTCTTATATAAATAACATTATATTTTAGTTTAAAACAGAAAATGTTTCGGTCCAAAATTACATAGTTATCCATCAAGATTATATAAAGTATTTTTAAAGAGCCCTACACGCCTCTTTCCTGGAGGTTTGGGCCATATAGAGCCAGCCGGCGGACGTTTGTCGAGCCAGTTGCCCCCACTAGCCGGGGCACAGGCCTCTTTTCTGGAGGCTTGGGCCGTATAGAGTCAGTCTACCGCACTGCCTTTCTGTGACTGGCGGACGTTTGTCGATCTTAGTATCTTGTCTCGCCTTTAGCTGATTAAACAGTGTTATGCTTAATTATATTTGTTACGACTATTTGGCTAAGCGGTCACCCATCCAAGTACTGACCACGCTCGACGTTGCTTAACTTCGCTTATCGTTTCAGATAGACGAATGCGACTGGGCCACGAGCTTTTCAATTCTCAGATATTAATTAACTGTAGGTTTCTTGCATAAACTGATACTAATTTGACGCACAAAACCCTACAATAAACAATTATTTAAAATTAAAACCCTACACGAAATCCTATGAAGGACAGTGATAAGGTTCATTCAGTTTTAAAAATCCAGGTATTTACTTAAAAGAAAAGAAATTTCGTTCAAAGCGATACTAGTTGATTAATTTCAACAAAAATATATATAAATATTTTAAAGCAGGTATTTTATTTGTTTCGACTAAAACAAGAGTTTCAGCTTAATATATCAGATTTTGAGTCAAGAATCTAACAAATTCTGTTAAAATTATTATTTTCTCTAATTCAAAACAATATTAACTTAACTGAATATTTTACTGGCTTTGATTTAAGATACAATTATTTTAAACGAAAGATATAGTTTTTAACAAGTGACGTCGCAGATTTCAGAAAACCATGATTTTGGTGCAAAAAAAATAATGTCAAATCAAATTTTATTTTTGTTTCAAACGAAGAAAAATAAAATGTTGCATATAAAAATGTATTTATTCTATACACGAACCTTAACTGTCTTAGGGTAATAAATTTAATTTTAGTTGATCTAAAACGTACAATTATTTGGTTAGAATAAAATTTGTTCATACGAAAAGAAGTTTATCAATTTCGATTGATAAAATGAAATTATTGCTGGGAAATAATATTACCTTCTGTGAACAAAATATGTCCAAAATAGTTGCATTTCTTGACAAATTATTTTGGTGGAATAGAACTTGGAAATTCTTTTTTTTCCGTGTAGTATTTTTGAAGTAGGTCTCCTATTTTTAAATAATTTATTCATTAATGGGTGCTTGGTTTGTGGTGCAAACTTCACACTGGTCTACAAATTTACAAAAATCTTAAAAACAATTATCAGTCTATAATTAGAATTCATTATCATCCTATTAATTAATAACTATACAATTCGTCATAAAACATAATACAACTATCTGCTTGGAAGACGGACACCTTTTATTCGACCACACAGGTCCGAATCGTTATAATAACACGGTGGATGGAGAGAAAAAAAGGTAAGCAAAAAGTTAGAGTCACCTTGAAGGCGGGAGTAAAGAACTCAGGTAGTGAATTGCTTCATTTGAGTTATTTGGACCGGGCGGCTTTTATAATGCAATCCGATAATTCGGACCGCGCCGTCTAATTTGAGAATAACGAACGGTACGGTGGAGATGCGTTTTTTTATTTCTTGATAAATGGAGAACTGACACTTATTATAGCCTATTTTCAATTAACAGTGTTCAAATACTAATTATTTGCTTAAACTGACATAAATATTACTTATGTAAAGTCTTGGAATCGTTTAGGCTTTTACCTACAGCGAATGTATAGCAAATATCAAATGAAACACAATTTGTTAAAATTTATTTAGCTAGCTTATTAATTAATATTTCGAATTCATACATGATTTTATTTACATATAATCTAAATCGAATGAGAGCATTAAGAAGTATATGTTACTTGACCTTAAATGACGGAATAAGAAATAGTGTGGTATAAAAAATGCATTGCGGTGTGAAAGAATGTGTGGTGATAAATATTTAGGCATATTAAGAGAATGAATGAAAATAGATTCACAAAACCAATTTATGTAAAAGGTAGACCTCTTAGAACGTATTTTGATCAAATTGAATTCGTTCTCAGAATAGGCGAGGTCAAGGATACGCAAAACGGTTGAATGAATATGAAAGCATTTATGAGTGTAGATGAAGCAAAACAAGTGTGCCAGGATCGAAGCAAGTGGCAGTCTTTGGTCTCTGCTTACCCCTCTGGAAAACAAGCGTCATGTTATGTACGTACTAAATTAAATGGATTTAGGTCTTTATATGAGACTAGACTTTGCCAGCGGCTCCGCCCGCCATAAATTCGGTTATCGGCGTGGAACTCCTTTATTAACCCCAATTAATTAATTATTTAGTTATTCCAATGATTTTTTATTGCTATAGCATGCTATAGGTGCAGCAATAGTTCATTTAACTCTGTTATAGTTATTCCCGCAGGAACTTTTGAATTTTTAGGGATAAAATAGTCTATATAAGCCTTCAGGACCTAACCTATATGTATGCCAAGTTTTATGACGATCCGTTCAGTGGTTGAAGCGTGATTGAGGAACAAACAATCAACCAGCGTTGCCAGACGTCCAGTTTTTCGCGGGACGTCCTGATTTTTAGATCCAAATTTAATGACCCGCGCGGGACAGGCTCAATCTCGCTTTTCGGGAATAACACGACCATACGTGCAGTGCACTGAAAAAGCGCGGGCGGGTGGCACAGACAACACTAAAGTGTAGACTGGCCGCTTTTCTATGGATATTTTTACTAGGTTCCTATCTATTATCAAGTAAACATAATTTGAACTCAAATAAAAAGATAAATATTCAAAAACTTTTGATTATATACGTTTTTTTTACTATGTCCCGCTTTCGACGAAAGAATCCCGCTTTTTTCACTCAAAAAGTTCCTAAATCCCGACTTGGCAAAAAAAATATCTGGCAACGCTGATCCTGACATACAAACTTTCACATTTATAATATTAGTAGGATATGCTGTTCCGTAAAATATTTATTAGTACGCGAATAAAATCCGCCACACTGATTTCTTTTGTGATGCCTAGCCTGTGTTACGCGAACATTCGTGCTTAATCCTGTTGCCCACCACAATCACCATTTTTTATTCTTATGATTCCACAGTGAAAGTGTTGAAACCATACCTGTGACACAGATTTAAATTTACAAAAGGTGAAACAAATGAAAACATGACCGTATACACATATTATGTATGTCAGGTAAGGTAGGTCAAAAATTTACTCCCCTCTCTTGACTTTGTCATATTCTGTCAATGACCTTCTAAGTAGTATTCTGTTAAAAATTAGAACTGTTTGACTCTATAGTTAATATCCTCCAATGAATCATAAGTCAGGTGAGTCAGTTGGTAAGGAAAACTTATGATTGTATCTATTTGTTAATTATTTTGATATTCCATTGCAATGTGTGCGATTGATTGTAGTGTGTAGAGCGTCACATAAAAGGCAAGGTAAGATATAAACGTAGAGTATCCAGGCTTTTTTTTTAACATATCAGAAACTCTTACCTCCTGACAAGATTTAGAGCGAAATTCTAGGTTGCCAGGATTTTGGATTATGGAGGTATTAAAATTACGAATAAATATTGCATTGCAATATTTTTAATTTCATGGATTTTTGTGGAAAATTAGGAATTGTTTGTCAGGAAACTTCATTTTTCTTCTTTTTTCTGACTTATTGCAAGAAAAGTATATATCTACGTGTAAAATAACATTAATGGTAATCTAACTTTCTAAAAATCTGTGTATATCTATGTAGAACACCAAGGTTTTAATCCTTAAAATGTTCCCACATAAAATTAACAGGTAAAATAATGAAAACTAACACCTTTATTGATTTTTGACAGTGTTATTTGTTCCGATCTGAAGACGTGTCTTCACGGTTACCTTAAAAATTAACTTTACACGAATACAATTTAGTTTACGAAATACATTGTCCACTCACGTACCGAGTTTTTGGTCACAACACTCAAATATTTATCAAAAGCGCCTTGCAGTGCAATTGTCTCCCAATATTGTCTTAGGTAGACAGGTACACCTTTGTTACTTCACAGTCGCAAGTTGAGAAAAAATCGTCTCCACAAAATGATTTAGCCACCTTTAGAAATGTCAAAATTGTTACGTTCTTTTATTACGTCGAAGTGGGCAATAAAGGTGTTCCGAGCAAAAAAAGGTGAACATAGAATAAAAACTTTGTTCTCGAAAATGTCCGGCCGTCTACAACTTTTATGGCGTTCGATGTCATTTATGTTAAATTGGCGACAATGTTGTTCTTTTAATTTTTTAGTGTCCGTTTCCGTGAATGTCGATTTTACTTTAGTCGCTTCGTTGTCGTAAGCGTGCCCAATCGCTGATAAAATTTGTATCTATTCAAAAACCATACATTTTTCATATACACATAATAATCTTAAGTCCGTGGGCAATACAATATCAAGTACTTTTTAATGTATAAATATAGTAATTATCGTTACAGGAGATAGCCTAGACAAAAACAGTTAAGCAGAAAAACTTAGTCAAACAAGGGACCTTACTGGGAACGGTCTCGAGATATTCGGACTCTAGAATTCGAGAGAAAGATGTATGCAAGTTCATTCACGAGTTTCGACACGTAAGTCAGACTTCCACATATTTTTGTCTGGAATTCCCAATATGGTCCAAGAACCTACTCGAGACAAAGGACCAAGCGTTGCACGAAATGAGTATCTTGCTGACTTTGAAAAAAAATGCTGTATTAATTAAATTAAGGTACATATTTATTAAAAATAAAAATAAGCCTTTTAAAATAATTTACAATAAAATTGATTTATCTCATAGATTTCATTTCTTTTCTGCATTAAAGGCCATAAATTACGTGCGGCGATTTTGGCGAAATCGCCCTCTCCCCCACGTGAAATTGGGTGAGATTCTGCTCTCCGAACGTCTCCAAATGTTATGATTCAATTTCACAAGCTAAGATATTACATGAAAATTAGATTTGATCGAACTTCTGTTTTCAAACTATGCTTTGCATATGAAGTTATGGACAATATACTTGCTTTGCTATAATAAGATAATTATTCACCTACATCTACAATGTGTATCTAATTTTTTGGATAGCGGTCTTTTGATATATTTATAATATTAATTCGTACTAATTTATCAATAATTCTACTTCTGCGTAGTAAAAACTGGCGATAAATTCCGACAGGTCAGGACTAATTCACAATGTATTCTGTATTCTATCTTTGTATTTTATGTATGAAGATACATAGAAAAGAAGAAACCGACTGGCTTAATGACATATTAACGCATAGCCTAAACAACTAGGTCTAAGTAAAAACTATAGAAATTTGAAATATGATTTTCTTGTAAATATTTTGTTATCAATAGACATGGTGATAGTTTGTTTTATCACATTTGTCACATTTAACACTAATCATGCAAAAAATAATTATAAATACCTTAATTTAATTAACTGATTAAGGTAAAACTAAAATAACTGTGAACTGACTTGTAGAGTGCATGTGTTTGTATTTTGTTTTCTTCATAGCAATACGAAACTGTCATTGCATGTAATTATGGCATCTAACCTGTTAAGATGCTCAATATTATGTTTATAGCTAGAAAAAATATCAAAGAAATATCAAGAAAGAAGTTTTTAGATTTTTGAAGGGTTATTAAATAAAGAAAGTACATTGATAACTCCACTGCATTTGATTGCAGATTTTGCAAAATTTGCGACTTGACGAACACGATTTGAAATGAATGAAACTAAATAGGTAGCAAGCGCACTAAGTAAACATGTTCCTCTTGCCTTACAGAGGAATTAATTTTTTTGAATACTTTGCTATTATTTTAAACATTAATATTGCTTGAGTCAGTCTCAGTACTCTCATTAAGGTCCTTTCATACAACACTCGGGGCAGTGGCGTTCCGCTTACCCTCGCGCGTGTCGTGGGAGTGCAGAGCGCGTGCCGCTCCCATCGCATCGCGTGCACACCCGAATTGATCAGCTTTGTACTAAATGATATTACAATTTAATATTTTATGTGTCAGTTTACGTCGAACGTTTGCACAAGGAAATATATGCCTAAAATCTATTGCAGTGTTCGTAATATAAATTCTATATTTTTTATTAGTATTTCCAGCTATGCCTGCGCCTGCAATCAGGTCAATCAATTGTATTGTTGCAACGTCAAGGAATAAAGTCAAGACAAGACAAATATGTTTTATTGCACAAAATAAATAAATTTAAAATAAAAACAATATTAAATGTACAATAGGCGATCTTATCGCCAGATGATGATTCTGTTAGACAGCCTTATAAAATAGAGAATGCCTTTTTAAGAAATAGTAGAAGTGCAAAACTAAAATTTAAAAGCCGTTTACTTTCCGACTTGATTTATATTGAATATTTTAAATAACAAGTTATTCAAATCGTAACAAAAATAGCTTATGTTACTCGGGGGCAATAAATAGCTTTCGATAGGAAAAAAAATTTTTAAGTATCGGTCGGTATTTGCAGGAATTACTTTTTAGATACAAAAAACCAACATTCAAATGTTACTGCGTTATAATATCAGTATGCATTTTCACATCTATACTAATAGTGTAGATTATTACATTCTTATCTGATAAAGAGCCATCTCATACTACACATTTTGGCACATATTTGCTCACCTTTATCTTAGTATAGGTAATCTGCTGAACGATCTGCTTTTGATATTAAAAAAACGATATTAATTAAAAAGCTCTTCTAAATGCTCTACAGCTTACAAAAAAAAATATAATAAGTTATGTAAATAAGAATCACCCTAAAGAAACAAAATATCACGGATGGAATTAGAAACACTATCTTTTCCAAGCCGAAGGCAATAACTTGGTCATATTGACTAATCCTTATTGCTTTTCTGCGTGAGTATATTGACAGAGCTCGCGTATCGATTGTGTGATATGTTCCCTCCGCTCCCACGGGAGGGCGCGAGAAATCCCTTAATTCGTGACGTGCATGCAGGTGCGGGCTCATTACGCGCTTTTCCGCCACGTGGCGGCGCGTGCAGCTTGCATCGACTTTGTTTTGCTGACCGAATGCACTGCACGCATTGAGAGTTATTTTTACGAAGCCTATTTTTATGTTCAAATTGTGTTATGGAGCTATGTAGCTTTTAATTTTAATTCAGTGAGCTCATGTACGTAGGTAAAAGTTTTAGTACCTACCTATGGTTACAGACGGGGGTGCTGCACTGCTGCCGTACGACTTTTCATAGCGAGTACCCCGGAGAATCTTTCCTCCGTGGCGGATACCGACCGACACTATGTAAACTGACGGTTGGTACAGACGCAGTGCAAAAAACTTTTCTGACCCAAAGAATCAAAACTAAATGCGCCATATTGAAATGGTATGATCTTACAACAACACTACAGTGAGAAAAAAATATTGTCAAATTGACAAAAAAACTTTGTTACTGTGGAGCCCACCAGAGTCCATAGATGGAATTACAACGTTTTTATTGTTACTTTGTATTTTGATAATTCAACAATGCTGTCGAAGTGTATTGCTAGAACAATGTTACTGCTGTCAGCTTTACCAAGCAAATTTGTTGCAGTGACAAAACCTATGTTGTCCTAATGACCAAGTTTAATTCTACAGCGATGATAATATTGTCAGTCTGACTAGGTAATTTGCTTTAGTGGCAAAGCTTACGTTATTCTCATGACTAAGTTTGAATTTACAACGATGTTAATGTTGTCACTTTGACTAGGTAATTTGCTATTGTGACAAAGCTTACGTTGTTCTCATGACCCACCCTCGACTACCCATAATGCCTATTACCTCAAGAATTTTAGTCAGCGTAAATAATAGGGGGCGCAAGGGAAATCACGCGCCCTTTTGTACACTTCAACTGGTAATATTGCGCCTTTTCATTTCTGCAAGCTTACGTATTGTACTACCTATCATTAAAACACATATATACAAGCAGCTTTGGTGATGGCCGTGAAAACTGTTCCTATTCCTAAAAAGGCCACATAACCGGCTAATATTCTTTAAGAAATTCACTTAATTCTTGATATACAGCTGTAGCACGTGTTGGTACACTTTTGCAAAAATTAATACAAAACTAGAAATAAAATTGATAAATGTCCATTACCCACTTGAACCAAAGTGAAACTGAACGAAAAAAACGTTCTCTCAAGTCGCAATGCAATTTTGCCACCCTATCAACTCACTTTTTCCAAGCGACAACGTTTTATTTTGTCAATTTATTGAAACTTTGTATTATTAGCAAAGTGTACTAACGAATTTGCTTTGTAAAGTATATTTTGTTGTAATCTCAATTTGTCCATAAGTAGCTTGACAACTCAGGATTGTCAAACCAACAAAATATATTTTGTTTTGATCTTAATTTTGCCTATGGACAGTTCGACAACTTAACATTGTCACTTCAACAACTTAGGATGCATAAAAAATTGTCGATTTGACAACTTAAGACTGTCAAGTGAACAATGTTTTGAATATTGTTATGTATTTTAATATTATATTTAATAGTCTATAACCTTCCTTAAGAATTGGGCTATTAATGCAAAAAATGTTTCAAAACCGACAAGCAATTCAAGAGATTAGCGCCTTCAAACAAAAAAAAAAACAAACAGAAACTTTAGATAGAAGTGTTTTTATTTTATCTAAGACGACGCTTTCGTGCCGCAATAAAACAAATTTAATAATCACCTACAGCACAGTACGTCATCAACCTGCAGGAAATTCTTTTAAGGAATGGGGTTCTCTTGTGTTCGATGGGAAGAGTCCAGTTCTCGTGTGAACCTGGACGGCGTGGGAAGCGAGCGGTGCGGGTCAGAGGTCGCGCTCTTCGGGAACGTTGTGGACCAAGCGGCCGACGCGTGGGATCAGGAAATTCTGTCTATGGTTGTCAAAAACTCTAGACGATCAATCAGAAAGTGAATGTCTAACATCGTTGTATCGGTTAATTAATGAATTCATTTAACACCGTTGTTTCATTTTGTGTTCAGTATTTCATTTCGAGTGAAAGGCTACGATAAACGAGAAACGAACCGTCTGATGTCACCTTAACTGGCTGACTAACTTACATATTACTGCCAAACTCTAACTCGACATTTAGCCAAATTAAACCAAACAGTCATGAACCCGGGGGAGATACCATGAAGTATAATTACAAATATGAAAAAATAATCTTAAAAAAAAGCATTATTTTTTAATATTACATTACAACGAGACAACCCTAGCGCCACTATGCTATGCGTGCGGCTTTAAAAGTACTACACGGGGTTAGCTGGTCGAGTCTGCGTGTTGACTTCTGATACAAAAATTGAAGGTTAGGTACTTAATGTTCGTAATGAAACTTAATTTTGGGTAGGTAATCGTGACGAGCATGTAATTCGAAAAATAATGGTTGTGGCATAAATTAGACCCGTCATGAAAACCGTGAGATCGAAGGTTTCTTGTGAGAATCATGATTCTGTGGGAGATTTATTTGTCCAAGAAAGTCTTGGGAAAAGTTTACTACCTATTCAATATTTTTCAATTTAAAAGAATTAGTATATTTTACAGGTTTAGTGAACCATTTAGTTCGTGAGAAGCAAATACAACTGGATATTTTCGGCAATTTTGACCTTTGAAATTATATTTTTTATCATGCGTTATGGGATTCATATAAACACGCTACTATTCATGAAATTGATAATCATTAAAAATAGAAAAGTGGATGAAGTGCTTGACTGACATCCAGTAGAGAATTAAAGTAGGACTGAATCCAGGATCTCGCAAAACCTGTTGGATAAATTTTAATGATCTAATTTCATTAAGTAGCTTTAAAGTCAAGTTAAAATTGAATCACTCTGCCAACTTGAGGTTTGCAAGAATGGTTTTGTAATTTGCATCTCGAGAAGACACGTGTGTGGATAGATCATAGGGTATGGTTGCTTTATTTTTGGATTTAACAGAGAATCTCGTTACAAGAATGCTCCTTTTGAAATCGATGCAGCTATTATCGTTGACATTCATTTAACAATGCTGTCTATGGATTAATAACATACTCATAATATGGAAAGGGAGCTTAATTTGCAATAAGCGTAAAAGGCATTTAATAATGCAGACGTCCGTCCGCGTGCGCGTGCAGTGAATAAATACCTAGCAATCGGAGTAATGAAGAAAAGGGGATGGAGGGGGCGGCACGTGGCGGTCACGTGACAGTTTTACATTTCAGTCGATGTGGGTGGGTGAGGGTGATGTTTTATAGTAATTAATAAATTGAATTCTTTATTAGGTTTTATTTTTAATGAAATGAGGAAATTTATGAAGATATAGTGAAGGAAAATGAAAGAATAGAATTTTATTTTAAAATAGGATATTTTGTAATTACACATGTGAAAATTCATGTATTTTAAAGTGATATAGTTCCATACAACTCCACCATGATTACAATACAGTTGCAACGAAAATTTAATAATACTTCTACAATGCAGCAAACTTTCCTGAGCCGATGGTGAAAAATTGAAACTACAGTCGCCATATTAAAATGCAGTTAACATACAGAACACAGTTTTCTGCACTTTAAGGGCTCAAGTCTTTTATCTTTTACGATACTAAGTAGAGTTTTCAAAAATTCATTCTCATTTTAAAGCGCGCTTTTGAAAGTAGCACAAAACAAGTAGGTGGTTAAGAAATTAGTGCCTTCAGCCATTTTGGCATGCTTTTTGTTCCACATTTTTTTGATAATGAGATTCTTTTTATTATTTTTACTTAGAACAAATTTTATGATAACAATATTTATATTCAGAATGTTCTATATTTAAAACATGAAACAATGAGAAACCGAATAATTTTCTCCTCAGCAGAAGGTTGTAGGTATTTGTAAGTGCGTAAGTTTAGGTAGGAAGGTGCTCAAAACGGTACAACATTGATTTTCAGTGGGAGCCTTTAAATTTATTTTTGCTTTTATTACATATGCATTACTTACATACACACGTTCTCATATATAACAAAGGCCTTTAATTTTTTATACATGAAATAAGACAAGGAAGTGGTAACAGTGTGCAGCGAATAAATGAACACGCTGTATTTACGAAGTCTAAACAAAGCGGTTCGGTACGCTGTCAAAGCGGAACTCCCACAGATTTATAACAAAAACCGTGTCGATTTTCCCACAATAGTTATAGTGATGAATGTTAGGGTTCAATCTATTGCGATCTCCACGAGAGGGTCGCGTGAAATGTTACGGAACCACTGTTTTAAATCCCCTACCTACGTCTCGACTTTCTATTACCTACCTAAATTGATAATTTCTTAACCTTCTGTATAGAAAATTCATATTTGGGTGACGAAATTTTAGACTACATAAAATTGCTGATGTAAATATGAAGGAAAAATAGTGTTAGTCTGCCATCCATACCAAAGATATCAGAAATAATTACTTACTATACATTCCTAGCTCAATGGCAACACTGCACCTTGGTGGTTTCACGATTATAGTTCTTAAAATATAAGGATGAGCTCTGCGACAGCTGTCATTGGAATCACGTCTATTAAGTTTCGTATTTATAGACGGTTACTTATATGCGTGATAATGCCATACTTTATTGTTGCGTCCACAAAAAGAGAGTGAGAGTGAGAGAGACTCGGATTGTCTCAACTATAAAGTATTAGTTTTCGATTTTTCAATTAAAACCAATCAAAAAAAAAAGTTTGCTTTATAAATTTAAATATTGGCTAAACGCTTTAACATCTATATCTACATGCATGTTGCCTTGTTTGATTGTATTCGTCCAATTGCATTGAAATTTTTGGTGAGTTTTCACGCGCCACGGCCGCCGGGAAGGTTTCTGAATAAGTTAATTGAGAGCGGACAGGAGAAACAGCGAAAAGAGGGATAGAAGAAGAGGTTATTTTATTTTTCAAGAAAAATATATTCAAACATATATAATAATAGCAACTATAATCGGTATTAATGCTTAATTATTAACATCGTCTCAGCACTAGGCATGTTACTTCGATGCCTGTCGCGGAACTCAAGCTGTATTTTACAAGGCATAGAATTGGTTTTTTTTAGCCATAAGCTAATGGTCGCCTCTACAACCTATAGACGCTTGCAACACTAGAATATAGTAACATATATTCTGTGACTAGGGGTATTACTTACGCATAGCAGACCCTTTAAAAATCTAATCATTTATTTCTGTAAGAACCCCATACTGTGGTCCTTAGAGAAAACCTTGGTTCACTTCACAGCCTTAGCGTTCGCGGGAGGAAGTTCCTCTGAAACCGCATTGTGATTTGAGACTAAAAATTGTTGCCAAAATTATAATCTGGTGCAAGTGGACTTTTTAGTGGGCATCGAGTAATAGAGAAATCGGATGAATTTGCAGGTTATGCCATCAATCCTAACAGTTCGTGCAGGATGGACACCGGAAAATGTTGCCATCATATGTACGCTCTTCCGAAGCAGTGATAAGTAAAATAACTGATAAAAAACCTGCCAAGTGCGAGTCGGGCTCGCACACGAAGGGTTCCGTACTATTATCTATAAAAACAACAAAAAAAAATTACCTTTGATGTATGGGAGCCCCCCTTAAATATTTGTTTTAATTTAATTTAATTTCTTATTTTTTAAGTAAATATATAACTAAATATTCTGTGAATATTACAAGCGTCTACCTGTTGCCATTATCAATATCAAGCAAAAAAGATCAAAAAAAATCACGTTTGTTGTATGGTAGCCCCATTACAAATTTAAATACATCATCTGTGAAAATTTCAACTGTCGAACTATTATGGTTCATAAGATACAGCCTGGTGACAATCGGACGGACTGTGGAGTCTTAGTTATAGGGTCCTGTTTTGTACCCTTTGGGTACAGAATTTTAAAAACTATAATGTTTTCTTAAACCGTTTTGTTTTTTTGTCAATTTATTGTAAATTTTTAGTTCAATATTCATTAAAAAAATGTTTTTATACAAAACTAGATTGCCACGACTTCGTCGGCATATTTAAATTTTTCATATTTCCACAGGAGAAGATGCATGTGTAAAAACGTCAATCAAGGACAAACAAAGGACAGAACGAGACAAGCTTAGAAGAACGTAAAAGCTCAAAAAAAAAGCAAAAAAACCCGGTAAAGTGCTCGTCAAGTGGACTATTGAATCTAATTTAATTACTCAAAAAGTCGTTTTTGATCTCTTAATTTTATTTTCCCTTTTGAGATGTAGGTAATACGTAGCGTTAATTTATACATTTCTGTCTTAGTACCCATTTCCAACTAATCTCAAAATTATTAAATAAACTACTATTAATAAATTTGTGCAGAGGATGTAGCGCAGGGCGGACATAGAGCTTTTATACAACTAAAAGCCATTGTAAGGGGTGTTGTGACAATAACGTGGCGTGGGAGCCGCTACATGTAGCATTGTAGGGACATTTAACTCGGACTAACAATGCAGCTATAGGGCCATTCATTCCCATTCAGTGTCCCGTGCAGAGGTGTACGCACTTGTGCTGTATACGCTGGACGGTGCCGGTCCCAAGTCCGAATAAATGGGGAGGGCCCTGGCCTACATTTATCAAGGAGCCTATGAGCTGCAAAGCGGGCATACTTGGAAATGCAGTCCTACATACATACACATGCACATACATACACACACACACACACACACACACACACACACACACACACCTTCCCTAACTCACAAACCCACACACACGCAGACACACACTAGTTAACCCACTACATCACACCAACACCACTCACCACATACACAACACACATCATACCAAAACCGGCAGAAAAAAAGTTTAAAATATGGAAGTGAATTTTAAAAGAAAACTGCCCCAGGAGGGTACCAGCGTCCACGACGCTGGAGAATCCCTTCCTGAACCTTTGAGCTCAGGCTCGGGGGCTCAGGCTGCTCCACGTATTCTGGGGGGGAGCAAAACTTCACTAACCCACTCGATAAACCTGCGCGAGCTAGCTAACGCTATGCCCAGCGCAGAAATAACCTCTAACGCCTCCTGGCAGCTTGCACCGCGTCGAGCAGATGAACGCAGAAATGCTTCCGTCAACTCCGCCAAGCCAGCAGCCCCTGGAGGGAGAAAACGTAACGGGCGCCGCCATCACCGGGGACGGCGCTCAAAAAACAACACTGTGCAACCGGGAAACAGCGAGCCTTCTAAGACCAACGCTGACCAGGGTGCACAGCAAACCAACGCGACTGAAGGGGAGACCCGACAAGAGGACCCAGCTCTGACCGATGCCGCTACGAGGTTGACTTGGCCGAAGCCCTCGACCAGTTGCGACGCGCTTAGTGAGGAACGCAGCCACAACGGGCGTGCGGGAACCACACAGTCAGCGGGCGGGCCTATGATGACGGCTAACGCAAGCACGACTGGACAGTGCGGAGCACTGGGAGAGGCGACGTCCGAGGCTCCTCAAAGCGGACTCCTGGAGCGAGCTAGGGACACCTCAAGGTCAACCCAACCAATCGCAACCACAACAAGTCCGAGGAAAAAACGGAAGCGCGGACCTAACAAGCGCGGATCACGCTATGCAGCGAATCGACCTGAGCAATTGGGACATCCCGCACCGCCTGCAAAGGCGAAGAGGGAGCGCCCCGATGAAACCTTGTCGCCAAGGGACGGGCCGAAACGCGCTAAGCTGGATCCGACACCAAGGAAGACGGCAATTAGCTATGCCGATGCGAGTAAAACGCACCTGCTCATAGCTATTGCTGTCACGCCTGCCACGGACCTGACGGTGGAGCAAGCACAGCAGCTCGAACTCTCCATCGAAGAGAGGATTATTGAAGCAGCGCTTGCTTCACCAACAGACAACGAGCCACCATTCGCACCCGCATTTAGAGGGAAACCTATCATAGCAGAAGGCGTACTCAAAATGTGGTGTGAGAATGATGAGTCGCTAACTTGGCTCAAAAACACTGTAGCCACCCTACAGTCACCAATCTCGGACAGCAAACTGACCGTCATCCGACAGTCAGATATAGCGAAGCGAGTCCGCGCATCGCTGTGGCTTCCGAAATCAATTGGTGTCGACCTAACGAGGACCCATCGACTGCTGACCGCGCAGAACCCATGGTACAACGTAAAATCATGGCAGTTGTACGGCGCGACCATGCAGGAGAAGGGTATCTTCCTGACCCTGGGCATTCCAGAATCCGAGGTGGCGAAGATTCTGGGAAGGGATAGACGAGTCGCCTTCATCTCCGGCAGTGTGTACATCAAATTCAGCACTGTCGGGGGTGGAGATGATTCGGCGGACACAGAATCCCCAGTTGAACCCAACACAAACGGAGCTAAGGCTACTGGCACACTACCACCTAGCAACCCAACTACCTCAGCCTTAGCTTCCACAGAACACGCACCTATGGACACACACGTAGCTCCCACACCGAACACAGGTGCCTACGACCATACGTCGTCTGATGGGGAGTCGTTGGATAGTAAAATTCTCGGGTCCCTATCAGATTAGCGTGATCCAAACAAACCTCCAGCACAAGCAAATTGCAGCGGCTACCCTGCGCAGACTGCTGGAAGTTGACAAGAAGACCATAGCCCTAATCCAGGAGCCGTGGATTAGAGGAAATAACATATGCGGTCTTAACAACATCGGGGGTAAGTTACTACACAAAATCTCGGCTAATCAACCGAGAACATGCATATACATACCCAGATCAATACCAGCCTTGCTACTAACTAATTTCTGTTCCAGAGACCTTACAGCTGTAAGGCTTGACACAGGAACAAACAAACAAACGCTAGTGCTAGCCTCAGTCTACATGCCCGGGGATGAGGTGATACCGTCTAAGGAGCTGACTGAACTAGTGCAACACTGCGAAGATCATGGCTGGGACATTATAATATCAGCTGACTCAAATGCCCACCACCCTCTTTGGGGGAGCCTAACACCGAACCAACGAGGTGAGTCTCTAACAGAGTATATATTCTCAACTAACCTTTCTATAATTAACAACGGCTCGGAGCCCACTTTTGTTAATTCCAGATATCAGACAATAGTAGATGTAACTCTCGCATCCGATGGGGCAACGGATCTTGTGTCAAACTGGCACGTCTCCGCTGAACCATCCTTTGCAGACCACAGAAGAATCTGCTATACCATACAAGTGCATGAGAGGGACGAGCAACCAAAACGTAACCCTCGTAAGACGGACGTTGCAAGGTACACGACCCTTCTTCAAAATGAGGTAGACACAATCACCTTTAAAGACATGACCAACAGCACTGACAACATAGAACATAATATAAACACACTAACCACGTGTATCCAACACAGCTACCAGCAAGCCTGCACCCCTACAACACCAATCATAGGGGGAAAGTCTCACTGGTGGGGGCCAGAACTAGAGAGACTCAAACTCAATCTGAAAAGACTCTTTAATCGAGCCAAAAACACAAGAACTGAAATAGACTGGGAACGATATAAACAAGCCCAGTATCACTACAAGAAACGCATAAGATATCGCAAAGGTGAATCCTGGCGGCGGTTCTGCGACAACATCAATTCCACCAATGAAGCAGCTAGAGTGAAAAAAATTTTATCACAAGATAATAACAGAACTCTGGGCTCAATAAAAAAACTAGATGGTACATATGCGACCTCCGATAGCGAGATAAGCGAGGTGCTTATCGAAACACACTTTCCAGGATGTGTAGTCACTAACAACCCAAACTGGGAAAATGTGGAACACAGAGAACCAACCCCTACAGACTGGAATATAGCCAAATCCATAGTCACTGCAGACCGAGTTGTGTGGGCAATCGAAAGCTTCCAACCCTTCAAATCTGCTGGCCTAGACAACATATTTCCAGCACTCCTGAAATGGGGACAAACAACACTTGTGCCACATCTAGTTGATATATTTAGAGCTTCTATAGCTCACAACTATATACCTCGCCAGTGGAGAGAAGTCAAGGTCATATTTTTACCAAAACCAGGTAAATCTGACTACACACAAGCGAAATCTTACAGGCCAATTAGTCTGACCTCCTTCATGCTGAAGACTCTGGAGAGGCTAACAGACAGATATCTAAGGGAGGGTGCACTAACGCGCATGCCAATGCACCGCCAACAACATGCTTATAGAAAGGGTAGATCGACAGAATCAGCCTTACACGCTGTCGTAGGAACTATAGAAGCAGCCCTCTCTGATAAGCTGATGACACTAGGCGCTTTCATTGACATCGAAGGAGCGTTCGACAAAACGAAATTCAATAGCATCAGCCGCTCTCTTAGTAGATTTGGAGTCGAACAAACCATCAGTGGGTGGATTGATCAACTCCTGAAGCTAAGAGCAGTGCAATTTACAGTTAACACCACCACGAGAGGCATTGTAGCCAAAGGCTGCCCACAAGGAGGAGTACTCTCTCCTTTACTATGGAACATCGTGGTGGATGATCTGCTGAAACGTCTTAACGATAGATGCTACTACACAGTAGGTTACGCGGATGACATTACCATTCTGATTAAAGGCAACTCAGAAAATATTATCTGTACCCGCATGCAACTAGCCCTCAGAATCTTGGAAGAGTGGTGTCACCACCATGAACTGACGGTAAACCCCAACAAAACAGAATTAGTCCTTTTCACAAATAAAAGGAAAATTCAAATAACTACCATGCCAAAGCTATTTGACATTGAGCTTACCCTTTCAAGTGAAGTCAAATACCTTGGGGTAATTTTAGACAACAAACTAAATTGGAGTAAGCATCTAAGCACAAAAATAACCAGGGCATGTACAACCTTCTGGCAATGCAGAAGACTAATAGGCAAGAAATGGGGCCTTAAGCCATCCATAACCCTATGGCTCTATACAGCCATAATACGACCCATGATAACATATGGTGCAGTAGTTTGGTGGCCTCGAACTCAGTTAAGCACAGTAAAAAACAAACTACAAAGCCTGCAGCGTCTTGCCTGCCTAGCAACCACAGGCAGTATGAAAACGACTCCCACAACAGCATTAGAAGTCATCCTCAACCTCAGACCCCTTCATCTTGTTATACAACAAGAAGCTGCCGCTGCAGCCATACGACTTGAGAAAGTAGGGCTCTGGAAACGGGACGGCAGAATCACTCATGCACGGCTCAAGGAGGCGGTGGGAAACGAGCTTCCGATGATAGAGGCGACATGTGATATCATCCCAAAAACCTTTGTCTTTGACAAAAAATACCGTATCCAGCTTCATGAGGAAGAAAAAGATAGCTCCGGCATCCATGAAGTCAGGATCTACACCGATGGCTCCAAAACGGAATCAGGAACGGGCGCAGGAGTATTCTCCCATGACCTGAACATCAACATGTCAACGAGCTTGGGTGCACTCAACACCATCTTCCAAGCAGAATGTGTTGGGATTACCCGAGCTGCAACAGCGGTCTTGTCTAAAGGCATAAGTAATGCATCGATACGCATCATCTCCGACAGTGCCGCTGTGCTACAAGCTCTCAACAACAACCGCATCAACAGTGGACTAATCCTGGAGTGTCACTGTGAACTGCAAAAAATTGCATTGAAGAACCGGGTTACTCTTCAATGGATACGTGGTCATAGTGGGTCTCTAGGCAATGATGCGGCAGATGAATTGGCAAAGAGAGGATCGGGCACTAAAATAATGGGACCTGAACCAATTGTACCGATACCATTTATCCAACTCAAAACATGGTTACGTGACAGAACCTTACAACAACACAACAAACAGTGGGCAGAACAGACAGATTGCAAACAAACCAAGAATGTTCTTACATCCGTGGACGCTAATCTGTCGCACAAACTGTTAAAACTCAGCAGGAAAAACCTACGCTACATAGTTGGCATAATAACAGGTCACTGCCCTCTAAACAGGCACTTTTTCAATATCGGCGTTACTGACAGTCCTCTATGCAGGGGCTGTATGGAAGCCGAGGAGACACCGTCTCACGTGGTTCTTCATTGCAAAAGCGTGAGCGACCAACGGACAAAGCTCCTTAAGAATCCACAAACCATGAGAGAGGCACTGAATAACATCAGATGCCTCCTTAACTTTTGGACGGAGCTGGGATGGTATGGGTAACCAATGACAGGTATTGGTTACCTACGTACAATGGCCCTATTATGAGGCTAAGTGCGGAAAACATAAGTCCAACTAACTAACTAAGGGGTGTTGTGACAATAACGTGGCGTGGGAGCCGCTACATGTAGCATTGTAGGGACATTTAACTCGGACTAACAATGCAGCTATAGGGCCATTCATTCCCATTCGCTTTGCTCATTCGTTGGCTGATGCATGCGACATTGGATAATGATACGTTAACTGATTGAGATGAAGGATATGTTATGTTTGAATCATTTATTTATACACAGAGTGCTATATTTTATTCGTAGTTTACTTTAAATGATTTAAATTTAGAAGTAAAGGTAGGGCATAGGTAAAATAAATTATAAATGCACGGTACAACCACAGACAATAGAATATTATAAAAGGTATATTATGTACGAATAGTCCGAATTTTTGTATACCATATATAAGGTGGCAAACAAGTTTACGGCCCGCCTAATGGGAAGCGATCACCGTATAGCCTACTAAATTCTTCTGCATATGATAGCCCAATTCTCGCTGATTATGTAACATCACGATACGACCTTAGAAGCCGAGTTAAGTAAAAACGAAGTAATAGTGCAGGCAAACAAAGCGACGACGAGGTGGGTCGAGGGTGGCGCTACTAGCGTAAATGCAACGGGAATGGCAGAACAAAGTCTGCCAGGTCAGCCAGTATTTAAATATGTAGCCACAAGTCATTACTATTACCTATGTGGTACAGGGTCGTAGTAAAAGCGAAAGCGGATTCTATCCAGTATGGATAAAAGGCGTGAGTTTGTCATGTGTGTGATCGTCATATAAACCGTTTAACGTCTGGATATAGGCCTCGTTCTTTAATTTCAAAGAGGACGTCTCTGCTGAGCTAGACTTTTTAATCCAGAGACTTTCCGGTTTCATCATTGTTTGAGTAACGTTCTTTGCAACTAAATTTTAAAATCAGATGTTAGAAATGTAACAATCGTTAAATAATAATAATAATAATAATAAATATTCTATATGGGACACCAAACAAATAACTTAATCTAAGGAACATTAATTATAAGATGCAATGTACGATAGGCGGTGTTATCGCCAAGAAGCTATTTCTGCTATATAATAATATTGTTGCTGAACAATTAATTTTTTTACAGTGGCGTTTTGCGAGTTACAGATCATTTAGAAATTGCTATCGAATTACAAAAATATAAAAAGTCATGTTTAAATTGTACCTACTAGAGAAAACAAATGAACCGTATAATAAGGTTATTGAACATTTTCAAGTACAGTCGCGTAATAAGAAATACAGTCAGGGTGAAAGCCAGGTGTATACGGGTCAGGATATCTTGATTCACTTTGCCCTTATAAGGGTTTTATAAAGGTTTTTTTATTTAGAAAGCACGCCCTTGAACTTTTGCCGTCGATTATTCGTGACCCTAATTGTAGATGATGCGATATGACGCCATTGTGAGGTGCTTGACGCTGGTATTGCATCGATTGTGTAGTTTTTTCTTCAATTTGGCTGCTGATAAAACGGTTGTTTGGGGTTTTAAAACTTTGTTTGTTATTGTTGGTTCGGGATTTTGTTGTGTTAACAGATGCTGGTGTATTGACTGTGCAAGTTATGGGAACGTATTTTAAATAATTGGGTAAGAATATTAACCGGAACCAGTATATTATCTATGTTTTTGCAGATTTTAAAATATACGTTTAAAATCTGAGTTTTTTTTTTTTAGGTGTGTGTATTGCTTGTTCTTGTAATGGGTTGTGCTGTGAGGAATTGTGAAATTATGCACTTATGTAAATTTTACCTTGTGGTTCTACTATTGCACTATTCGCCACCTTTAGGAAATTTATAGCCACGCCTACATATAAATACTCGAAATGGCACCGCACAGTGCAGTTTCAGAGGATCAGCCTCTATTACCAAGATAAAGGAATGAGCGCGCTGTTTAGGTTATCCGAGTATGGGGGGGGGGGGGGGGGATAAAAAAGGAAGACTGATAAGACTTTGAGAAGTTCGACATCACGCGACTAATGCCTCTGGTGTTGTTACAAACGCCCATTAGCAACAGTGACCGCTTAGTTTGTTGTTGGACTAGTTTGCTCCCTTATACCTTAGTTGGTATCCCTATAAAAAAAAATAGAATTCTTTTTGTTTGTAAATTTTCTTTCAGAAGCTCATAGTCGACTGAAACCGCCTTTACTATATATATGCCTTACAGGTTTTTTCGTTTTCTGTTTAAGGTCAGACTAATGAACTGCAAAACAGTTTCTTGAACTAAAGTGTCTTTACCACTTAACTTCTCATGTCAACATAACTAATACTAATATTGTGTGTGTTTTGATCACTGCTTCAATGCGTTTAATGTCATAATCCAGCCGAGTTAAAAAGACATAAATTTTGTGTGACACACTGTTCAAATCTTGGCTCATTCTCTTTGGTTGGATTATTGACATTCAACGCATAATGTGTATAATGTCGGTCAACAAAACACCACTACTATAAAATGCAATTCTCTATGGCTGCCTAGCACGACATACATCTAGATTCATAGATTCGATTCATATACCATTATTAGCTTCACTTGCATCTACGTAAGTCGAATTTTCCAACTTCTTAATGTCATATCGATAGATATACCGATGAAACTAAAATAATATGGTAACATTTAGCTAATCTGGTGATGAAACCGGAGATGGACTGTGGAACTTTTTTAAAATATAGTATCGTTAGTGTAAATACGTCGATCTGTGCTTGATTGTGTTGTATATATTATTTTAATATAATATTCTTTTTTGTGGCTTAAGCATAGTTGACATAATTAACTTGTCTTGAAAAGTTATTTGATTTTGATTGCGTATTTGATGGACGACCCCTATACATATACATAAACTGATGAACTGATGACCTCTATCAGAACTTTCAGAACTTTAGTTTTTCGATTTTATTGCAGAAAACGGAAAGTGTCGCTTTGTCGAGGCCGGCTTGTGCAAACTAAGTTAATAAAAAAGCTTTAACAGTTGCCCCAGAAATCAACAGTTGGCCTAAGCAAGGTGTTAGAGCAACCCCTACGAAATCACAGCGCAGTTGGCCCCGTACGCTACGTAGTATGTGAATCTAAGCACGGCGGCTTTCACACATTCGCAGCTGCCTGCACACTCGCCTTTACAGCTGTCGTCTGTATGCAAAAGCCCTAATAAACTTACACCTTTTATGACTAACTCTGCACTACTGTCGCATTGATTTCGCTATCGATGGGCGGCTGTTAAGATTTGAGAACACACCCAAAATTGTAAAAAAATCTATAAAATACTTTTTTTATTGTTTGGATCGTGATCTAGTTCACATTAGAGAAAAAGTAAATTGATTTGGGATCGTAAAAGGTTTTAGAAAGTATTTTTTTTCTTAAGAGGGCAATAAAGGCCAGAAAGCTTATTTCTGTAATACTAACGATTTGTATGAAAATGTACTGAAAATCATTATATCATGTCATATAAACTACTTTGAGACATATTCGATATATAACGCGTTGAAACTTAATTTTTTTTGTATGGAATTTAACAGTTTTACTGTTTTGTAGTCACATTTTTTTAATTTTTTAGTATAACTTAGAGTAAATGCGCTAGATAACAAGCTATTCTAATTATTTAACCAACTTTCATTACAAGCAATACACGCTTTAAAAATTTGCACAAGTGTTGAAACAATGGTCGCTTCCAGATTTTTTATATGTATGAAAACCACTGAATAAGGTAATGCACTACACAAAAGCAAGTTTTATAACCTATATTTATTTTAATCCTTTGAATGAAATAATTTAGCCTCAAAATTTGCACAAAAACGGCGTATTTCTGCGCTCTAGCCTATATCGCCGTCTGAAGTCTTAAGAGCGCTTAGACTTTTAAAGCATAACACGTTTAGGTTTTCTCTGCTGAACTATCCTTTCAGGCGTATCAGTAGAGCGACCAGCCTCGACGACTATCGCAATGACACAATTTATATACTATTATTTACCTATACGAAAATCAATTTATAATTTATTTAATCAATTATTGTTTAAAAATATATAAAATCTGTTCTGCTTACCGTCTACATTTCCTTACCGTATTTATGTAGATGCATGTGGTCTTTTTGTCTTTTGTTTAAACTTTTTAATAATTAGATATTATTTTTCTACGTCATTTCGGATATTGATTATATGGCGGTGAACAATAACTGAAATAAATTATTTTTTGTTTTTTTTACTATATGTGTAGTTTATATAAGTTATTGCAATAGTTAAATAATATAATCAAAGATGAAAAACCAACAAAAACTAAAAAGTCATCGTAAAATTCGATGACGAACACAAAAACGCCGTGCAGTTCACGTTAAAACATCGTTGGCACTCAAAAAGGTACGTTTACATGTAAGTAACTATTATTATCTCAAAATGAGTGGAAAACGCAAAATTTTAAATCAAAAATTGAAAATAATTACCCATTTTTTTTTTTCCAAGTTTTCTATAATATTGTTAATTATATCTAAACATATATTTATCTATGTTACCTATATAATTTCTTTGCAGGTGTTCGCACTTTTATCATGTATGAATCTACTGGTGCTAATGCACTTACGTGCGTTGTTTAGTAAGGTAGGTAAATTTGTAAGATTGTTATTTTAATTGTTATTTTAAAAGCGTAACGTAAAATTAAAGATTTTATATTTTTTTTTTTTCATTTTAAATATCTATAATTCAACACAGGTAAGTCTTTTATGCAACATACACATAATATAAAATGTAAAAAGAAATATAATTGGCCACTTGTTTATTTTTTTCCTATGACCTAAGATTGGTCATTACGGTAAGTTGGCCATAGTAGTGTGGGACGGCTGACCGGTGCCAGATTTGCCTTTCTTCGCTTTTCTAATCATTAAGTACTATTTGCTTTTAAACTTGCTTTTCTTGTTCTGTACTACAATACCATGTAAAATCGTTATATTTACCAACTTTCTATGTCAATACATATTGCACAGTTTTTAAATAGGTACTTGTTTCGAGCATTGTTAGAGCAGAATTAACTGCAACATATTTATTTAACTACGCGAAATGACGCATATAGGATAGGCGTTCCTAGGTATAAATAATAGGTAACCTATTTGCTGCACTTTCAGTTTACATGCCACAATGTTTAATAAATTGGTCATGTTATACCTGACAACAAATAGTACATTACTTCAAACGGCGGATATCGGAAATCGACGGGTGAGTAGAATTTATAAAATACGAATCCAGTTATGATATTCCTGCTGCGGACTGTTTACTATTTTACTCAAATAAAGCAAGAGAATTCAAACAGTGGTTAGATAATTTAATAATAATAAAATGTGCATAGGTATTTCATGTATCTTTCTTTTGACTTGTAAATTGTTCAAATTTTAAATTAGATTGATATGTAATTTTAATGTTTATTATTATTCCAATATACGAATATTGCTTTCCTAAACGGTTTTTTTAATCATAACATAGTAATGTTGGCAATTGATTAACAATTTGAAAAAAGTAAATGTAGATTCTTACCCTATGTAAGGCATACCATCACAACAATACTACTGTAACCCTAACCAATATTAAATAAATGTTTTTTATCCAAACCACTCTAATCGTGTTACATTACTTTGTATGTATCTGAAGCGCGTCGTGGTTGAAATGCAAAAGAAGCGATGTAAAATAGTAACTTTCATCCGTAGCGTGTATGTCGGTAAAGGCACAGCTGTGGTTACAATGTTACAATAAAGCAATTAGTGCTAAATCGGTCTGGGCGCACGTGGGGCGCTATTTGGCGCCAGGCGAGGACGACCGCCCAGGAAAGCACAGACTCATAATGTTAGGTATAATGCCAAAATGCCAATAGCTAGAAAAACTGAAATCTATTAGTAAAGTCTATGGTTAAAATTTGAAAAAAAATTAGAAGAGAAAGGCTCTTGTATGGGCATTTGGGACGAAGTTGTGTTATTAATAATATAAGTTAATAACTAAAATGATAATTAATAATATAAGTTAATAACTAAAATGATAATTAATAATATAAGTTAATAACTAAAATGATAATTAATAATATAAGTTAATAACTAAAATGATAATTGAAAGCACCTTCCGTTTATTTCAAAACGTTTTATCGCATGCATTGGACCCTAAAAATTCAATAAAAAAAAAGGTATAATCAAAAGTGTTATTATCAAATTATCTATAAATTAAAAATATTTTTCCAGCTGTTTCTTAAGCTTTAATTGTTTAAGCGATAAAGCGTGTTTTTAATTTACTATACTATAATTTTATTTGAAATATGTTAGTACATACGTAGATATTATATTTTGGTTAAGAGTAAATCTACTATTCGATCGTATAAAACAATATATGAGAGCTTATATAGCTATTTTTTTTTACAAGTACAAAGAAATAATTGTGAATTAATTACCCTTAATTGATACCCAACAAACAGAAAACAAAAAAATTATACCTACAGTCTAACAAAGTTAGAAATTGACTAAAAACAAAAATGCCGTCAACATTGACACAGCGCTCGCTCCCACAACTAAGACCGCTCGCTGATCGAAAACAAATCTGCGAACCACATGCGTCCTTTTTTTATTTTTTTTTACAGTTTGTAAATATTATGACTGCGTTAAGTAGGGCCTGTACTTTCAGCGATAATTATGTTTATTTTTAGTTAACATTATTTACTACTGACAAATGTATTTTAGCTGTTGATAGTTATTTGACGTCGGAATACAATAGCTCCGTTGTACTTTTACCAAACGTGCATAAAATCCTGGATTGGTTAGTAAAACATTAAAGATAGAAGTAAAGAAAGGTCAATGAGTTTTTAAGAAGGTAATTTGTCTTATCAAACTGTTATTCAGATCATATATTTGGAATGAAGTAATTAATTATTTTTACCTTTTTAGTGCATCTTTTTGAAATGTTTTTGTTGTTAAAAAGTTTTTATATAAATTACCAATTAAATGAAAAAACCTGTAACCTGATTGTCTGATGAATACCTATATAAAGCTTTTACTGCAGGCACAGAGTTACCTTTTTTTATTTTAGGTTATTTGTTTGTAAATAAAACAATTTGCCACCACCAAGTCTAATATAAACTAAATCCACATCTGATTTTTTATTTCTTCAGAATTCAAAATGTCTTCGGTTGGCATTTCAATTCTGAACTAATTTAACAATATTATCTTAAAACCTGAACTATAAAAGACTCTTGATTAATATTATCTATCTACTTAACAAAGAAAGTAGCAAGGGGTGCCACTGACTTTCACATCTGGTCAAATGTTGGCCTTTTGTCGATCTCGTGGCATTCTGACATTTCTGCTGATTAATGACGGCAACACTGTGTTAATATTTGCATAAGAAGCAAGCAAGAAAAGAGCTTATCGTATCATCCATGCTTACACATCTTCTCGTATGTTACCTTGATAACTTTCGATTCGTATATTTGAAAATTCATCGCAATTTGATTCATATTAGTCTGAAGATTGAGTTTAATTTTTATTTTCAATGATATATTTTTGATGTCTCTAGAAAAGTGAACTGTATTGCCAGTCAAATACGGTTAAAAATCCAAAAGCGAATCAATTAGCAAAGCAATCTGTTAAACTATCCATCGTCAAAGTACGACGTAAACTCGTCAGACGCGTCAATAAAAATATTCATTGGATCACACTTTATTTAACAGATGATGAGACAACCCTACGAGAATATCAAGGATGTGTCTATTGCATCCGGTGTTAATTTACGAAAATAAAACGATTATTGACTTTATATTTTTATATCTATTTAGATTGTAGTCCTAAAAAGTAGGATGGTCAACAAACTTTTAACGATGTTTGAACGAAAGCATTATTCTCAATTTTGAGTAAAAATTTGATTTAGGAAATCGTCATAGATTTTCGTTATCATAAAAGCGAAAACTTTTATTTACTTGCCAATAAAATATGTTTAATGCTTCCTTTAGTATTGAAGAAGAAATAAAATAACGCGAAAAATCCTTTACCTAGGTAATACCATGATATTACTACGGAATAAATAAATTAAACTAAATGATTTGTACCATTTTAAGATTTGTGTCCACATAAATAAGAAATAAATATCTTTAAAAAGTGTGTTATTTAATTGTAGTAAATTTTCGATGTTTTTAAGTTGTAATATATGTAAAAAAAAATGATTTGTGACATTTCAAGTTTTATGTCGACATAAATAAGAAATAAGTCTTTTAAAAGTGAGTTATATAATTGTAATAAGTTTTCGATGTTTTTAAGTTGTAATATAGTATGCGTGATAAAATTGTAATATCCGTTTTGGCAACCCTATCGGCCACTACAAACAGTCTTCTGATTGATGCAATGAAAAATGATTCGACTTTGTTTCTTGAAAGGACGGCAGTTCATATCATAAACACTACGAGGACCGGCTTACTTTGTAGTATTCAAACACTTTGTATAAACCTTTGTTAGAGTTAGAACTCTTGATTAGGGTCATGGACATGGCTGGTGATGGAGCGTCATTCTGACTGAAGTTTATTGTACTAGGAAGAAAGACAATTTATTTGCGTCTTATTTTTTTTACGCTTACGAACTTATAAAATGTTATTATTTTGCTAAAACGCAAAACTGTAAAGTAAAGATGAAAGGCAAGGACGCTAAAGAACGGATTTTAATGTATACCTAGATGTGTGGAAATTGTGAAAAATAAATAATAAAAAAAAAACCAAATTCTGGTTTTTTTCGATATATTTTTTCATTATTAGAAAACGTCGTTTAACAAAAATATATTCAGCTAACTTGATTGATTGACTTTGTACCTTATTTTTATTAAAACAAGCATCAAATCAATCATCAGCATCAATTTTTATGTGCTCTTTCTCTTAAAATTTGTTATTAGCAGTTTCTATTCTAAGAACAAGAGTATCAAACTATAAGCATCCAAAAAAATCGGTTCGGTAGCAAATACTACATGAGCAACTTCTATTGAGAATATTTTTTTTATATTTGCGAATCTAGATATGAGAATTATTATTGCGTCTTTAAAAATATCAGTTTTTTAGCGATAAAAACCATAGTGAAAAAATCCTGTCTATGATAAAAACAAATTGCTGGACCGATTTGCAGCCACCCTTAGAATGTAGAGTTTATAACTAGAATGCGCGTCATATTATTTTGAACGTTTTAAAATGCGGAGCGATAATTCTATCTTATATTGTTTTGTTATCTCATTCACAGTGGTGCCACCGCACGCAGAAACTTACATGGCCAGACTAAGAGACCGATAGAAGCTCGTCTAAATTATCGAAATGATACAACTTGTAAACATTTTCTCACATAACTCTGCTTTTTCTTGTACACTAATCCTTAATAAATTTAAATGGGAAAATTTTCATAATCGGTTTATAAATGACGGAGTTAAAAGGATAAAAAAATATATGTCCAATTAAATACAATTTTACGAAACTCACACATGCACAAGCCTCATTGTTTTGTATTTAAAATTTCTTTATTTTTAGCTAAGAAATATAATTTGAACACTTATCTGTCGATAGTGGTAATGGTTGAAGCAGATTTAGTTTTTATTAAAATATTTTTTTTTAATTGATACTATTAACACTATTGTATTAGGAATAGAAAACTCTTCAACCACCTTCTGATTAATTTTAGGGTGAAAAACTTTATGGTGCGTAAACCAGCGAGGTTTTATTTGGATGCCTGTGGTGTTATTCGCGTAATATAACTTTTACGTCCCATAAAAACATTCAAATTCAAATTTCACTCCCCTTCCGTATGGTTGGAATAAATCCCGACAAAATTCCGTGTCACAAGTAAACTACCAACTTGCAAGTATTTCTAAGCGCTTAGAAATAATGAAAAATATATAGTATTCATAAACAAAGAAGCTTACGTTTACAAGTTACAAGTTCTTGGAGGCTCCTGAGAGACCTCAGGACGTTACCAAATTCTAATGATATCCACATTTCTACTAGCTACGTTCCTGACACATGTGTGCACAAGATCGTCACTTCGTTATCCACTGATTTTAACAATATATGAAGCATATACCTATATACCTACCTACACTGAAAAAAAAGATTTGCGAACAGTAACACAAATTTTATCTACCGGTAACATAACTTGAGGGACAGCCAAATTGAGTGCTACTAGTACTACTAGTTATTTTCTGTTTAACAGTTTTGGTTAAATGGTATTAAACAAGTTTTGAAATTATCAATAACACAGTTTGTCTAATAGTAACTTAACTGATTGTCTTATAGCAGCGAAACAGTTTGTCTGATACAAAATGTGTAATAGTAGCGAAGTAGTTTATCTGTTAGTATAGAAACAGGTTGTATAATACTTATAAAACATTTTATCTATTATGTATAGTAGTAATGAAAAAGTTTGTCTAATACATACCTACAAAACAGTTTGTTTGATAGTTACAAAACAGTTTGTCTAATAGTAACTAAACAGTTTCTCTGACAGTTACATAACAATTTGTTACCTAATAGTTTGTCTAATATTACGAAACTGTGAATCTAGTTGTTGTAAAACTGTTTACTAAATAGTTGTAAACCTAATAATCTGTTTTTACTAGTATTATTTTATAGTGTAGTTCAAATTGATTTTTATCCCTCTTTCTGTCATACTATTTGTATGGCAATAAACAAGAGAAAGAAGCATGAAAAAAAATTAAACTTAACACATAAAATAATAGCAATTAAACAAATATATATAGTTTTACAACATATGCGTAACCAGTTTCACAACTACTAGATACACGGTTTCGTTATTATACTTAGTAAAATTTTAGGTGAACCACTTATTTTAATTCCTCTTATTTTTAACTTATGTGTTAACCTAACAACAGAGAAAAATGATTTTTTTTAATAAGATGCAATGAACACAGTTTGTGTTAAAAGGATTAAAAAAAGCGTCTAGATTTGTGAAATAAATAAAACATTTTTCATAGTTAACTTTTACTCTCATATTCATTTTATAAATATAATATAATGTAAAACTGGTTGCCTGTAAAGTCGGTATACGGGCGAAAGTTTTACGTGACAATGATTTTATGTCTGTCTCTCTCGCTCTTAGGCGGGCGCGTGCCTCTCACTCGCTCTCATTGTGAGCGCATAACGTGAGCGGAGCGTAACGCAGTTTCTTGAAGTGTCACCCGGCAAACCAATTTATAAGACGTTGTCACGTCAAAAATATAAATGAATGAAAATATTTAATTAAGTCAGTAATCGATTTTATTAAATTTTGTTCAACATTGAGGTCTGTTATTAGTACATTTACAGATGTATATGTTTTATCATATTTAGTGTTTCATCCAAACGTAGCTGTATGAATTGCCAAACATGCTTTCATTCAGGTGGATATTCCAGATTCAATTCAAATATAATTTTAAAACATGTATTAACTGCCCTGAATAATGACATTACTTCGTATCTATTGTTGAATGCAACATACGCAGATGAAACTTACTTTAGTGATGGTCCAACAATCGTGATAACTAGTTGCAGTTTGATTTCAATTTGCTGTAGTTTATTTCTACTTCTGGTCATAGACTCTTCAACCTCAGCTGAACTTTTGAGATGGGTAATAAGAGCTTCCTGCACTTCTTGCTTCCTTTCCTTTCTTAGGTTTGATCATAGTGTGTGTGGTCATTATAAATGAAATGACCTATAAACGCAGCTAAGTCTATGCATTAATTCCTGTAAACAAACAACTTTTTTAGTCAGATATAATGCAGTTAGGTCACTGTCCTTTATGACCTGACTACAGAAACATGAGATAATACAATTGTCTTAAGAAATTTACCATCAATGTTTTTTTAATTTCATTTAAAACTTCATCAATGATCTTCTTTGTATATTCACTTTTAGGTTTTATCAAATAGTCGTCTTCGCTATCCGGGTTCAATACTTTGAAGTCCTTCCAAAGCTGAAAACAACAATATATTTAATAATAGAAGAAAATATTTAAATAGGCAAAAGGTTTCTTTATTTAATTTAATGGTATATTTCTTCTTATCACTATCATAATTCATATGTATTTTGCTAGCCAATTATAAAATACTAGCTTCTGCCAGCGGCTTCGCCGGCCCTAAATTTCGTTATCGGCGTAGGTTCTTACGGCAACTCCTCAATTATAGAAAAAAAAAACTTAAAATCAAATCTTTCCTCTTTAATGGCATAAAACATTTGTGTCTGTGAAACCATGGAAATACACATACAAAATTTCAACCTAATGGTCAAGCCGTTTAATAGTTGACATACCGACAGCAGCGCCACCTACCGAAACCAAGTGTATTTTTAAATCATCCAGAAAACCATCGAAATACCCATATAAAATTTTAACCCAATCGGTTTAGAAGTTATGTGAAAAAGGAAGTAATTACGTAATTAAGTAATTAGGAATGTATGGAAGACACTTACTACCCGTTTTCGTATTACCCGTTTTCCCGTAGGAATGAAGCATTTTCCCGCGGTAAAAAGTAGTCTATGTTCATCAGGGATAATATCGGCTTCTAATGGTAAAAGAATTTTTCAAATCGGTCCAGTTGTTTCGGAGCCTATTCAATACAAACAAACAAACAATCAAATCTTTCTTCATTATAATATTAGTATATATTGCAGTTAAAATACAAATCATATTATTAAAAAAAAAACCATGATTTTTTAAAAGCACCTTGCTTAGATTTTAATTTAAAAAAAATTGGCCTAGTGCAAGTCGGACTCGCGCACGAAGGTTTCCGTAGGTACCATTATCTTTAAAAACAGTAAAAAATCACGTTTTTTGTATGGGAGCTCCCCTTAAAAAATTGTTTTATTATAATTTAGTTATTTATTTTTAAAGTGACTATATAACTAAATATTCTGTGATTATTTTAAGAGTCTACCTGTTGCCGTTATCAATATCGAGCAAAATCGAGCAAAATCGAGCAAAAAAATCACGTTTGTTGTAAGGGAGCCCCCTTAAATATTTATTTTATTCTGTTTTTTAGTATTTGTTGTTATAGCGGCAATAGAAATACATCTTCTGTAAAATTTCAACTGTCTAACTATCACGGTTCATGAGATACAGCCTGGTGACAGACGGAAAGACGGATTTTATGTAAATTAAGGAAGTGAACAATTAAATATTATGAAAATTTTGACTGCAAAACACTTAGACGCAACACGTTGATTACAATCCACATATAAAGTAACACTGCAATAGCTAACTTGCACACACTACGTCAAACGTCGCACCAGATCTGAATAGCATGGTTTTGTTATTCTTACTAAATACTTTATGAACAATTTTATAAATAATTACTGAATGAGGTGCAAAATTTTTATTAGGTTGAGCTGATAATATTTGGCGTATTTACTTAAAAATGCAAAGGTTGTTTATTGATTACCTACTAAATAATTTGGCTACAGAAAACAAAACAAATAGTAAATATTTACAAAAACACAATGATTTATTTTTAGATAATTGTTTGGTAAATTAAACGTAAGACTTAGCAGAAACTCAAGTGTTTGGCTACTAGTAATAAAACAATAATCTTTTGCTAAAATTTTTTTTGTCCTTGCAGCAAAACTAGTTTATCTCACCCTTTTTATTAATTATTAGTTAAAAGTTTACTAAATAGCAATCAAACTACAAATAACTTAACTCATTTTGGATGTGCAGCAAAATCACTTTAGCCATTTTACCAAAACTTTGGTTGATAATAAGTAAACTTTGGCTATATTTTGATTAGCTAAACTGGTTTAGCTATATATTTTTTTCAGTGTATAAATGTTAATATCAAATGATTAGTCTGTATACATATAAAAGAAGAAACAGGCTGTCTGACTGATTCAATGACATACCAACGCACAGCCCAAACTGCTGGGTCTAAGATCTTGAAATTTGGCATGATGTTTGCATTCTTGACGTTTTGTAAAATTCATTTGAAAAGGAGCAAAATGGAGGTTGGAATTAAGTATGAGAATCCGTCAATTTTCATGCCAAAAGCATAAATTTGGCCTTAAAGTTGAAAATTATGATTAATATATGTCACAGTTTTTGAAAAATCATCCACTACGGAGAAAAACAGGTAATGGTTCGTATGAGGATTCCGTGATTTTTTGAAAACATAAACCGTTAAAAGCTTTCTTCTTTGAAAAGTCCATGTGGATGAAGTCGCGGGAAAATGCTAGTTAGGTATTAATGTAAGTTTAATTTTTATTAAGGCAATGGTACAAGATAAGTATATGTAATGCTACGATGTTATATCTTAGCTTGCGCTTGTATAAGCGAAAAACATATATTATCGCAGTTAATTTTATAAATACTTCAATAAATAACAAGTTCTGATAAAAACCACCTGCTTATACTCGTGTGATCACACTAACGCCCACACAGCATGACGGTTACATAAAATCAAAGACACCTACTTCGAACTATCAATAAAAATGCCGTTCACCTTTTTTACGCTCTTTGGCTTTATTTACGCAGTTTGTTTTGTTCACTTGTTACTGAGTTGTGCCTATCATAATTCTAGTACATTTTGGTGTTTGGCCTCATACAGTAGCAAGCAATAAATGAGTAACAAGTAAATAAAACACTCCTAGCCCAGTTCTTATCCAAAGATTTTAATTATGTATTTTGAAAGTCACTCACGTAGAAAGTTTAGTTTACTTGTTACTAATTTGTGCCTGTCCTAGCCAGATTTTATTCCAAAGGTTTTGATGTATTTTGGACGTCACTCACGCAATTAGTATTTTTTTTCATAATTATTAGTTATGCCTATCACTGTTCGAAATCGAACGGTTTCCAATTGTTAGCCCGTAGAATTAAAATAACCTATTTTCTCACAAAAGTGTTTTGTTTTTATATTTAAAAGTGTTTTGTTATAAATATGAGCGTACTAATTATATAAGTAAAAATTACTTGTTTTTGTGTTAAAAAGATGTACGTGAAAGGCTGTGATATATAATTGTTGGACAAACTTGTGGACCCAGTGAAGTAAATTTACATTCTACTGTTGATTTCCATGTTTATGTCTTGTCCCCTTTTCTATGTCCTCTATAGTTTAAATCGTTGTAATTTAGGGCTCCCTTAAGTCGCCTTAGAAGACATAAAGACAGACGTTGTCTATTTAGAAACAACAACACCTATAGAGGTAAGTTAAGTTGCCTAATAGTTTAATTTAGGTCAGCTTGTACTTGATCATTGACGAAACACTTGTTTTAATCAAATGGTTTCTATGTATTTTGTATGTTACTTAGTTAATGATTTGTTTCCTTATAACTTAATTGTGCCCATTCCAGTTTTATTTAGATGTTACTCACTCAGCTAGTTTTGTTTGTTACTAATTTGTGCTGGCCTAGTTCTAATCTAAAGGTTTTGATGTATTTTGGACGTCCCACATGCAGTAAGTTTTGTTTACTTGTTACTAATAAGTTGCATGTCCTATCCTAGTTTTAATCAAAAGGTTCAAATATATTTTGGATGTTAATCCAGCAGTTATTTTTGTTAACTTGTAACTCATTTGTAGCCTACCCTAGCCTAGTTCTTATCCAAAGCCTTTAATGTATTTTGCACGTCACTTACTCAGTTAGTTTTCTTTAACTGTTAATAATTTGTGCCTATTCTGGACTAGTTCTTATCCAAAGGCTTTAAATGTTATTTGGGCATCACACACGAAGTTAGTTTTTTATTTACTAATAATTGAGTTGTGCCTATTCCTGTTCTAATCTAACGGTTTTCATGTATTTTGGATTAGAGGAATTAAGTTAGTGTTTTTTTTCCTTATTACTAAGTTGTGCCTGTCCTATTGTTACACTAAATGATTCTATTTAAATCTGTCGTTAATTATTCAGTTAGTGTTTTGTTTACTTGTGACTAAATTATGCCTATTGATTGAAAATTGATTGATGGCCATTGAAACCTTAATATGAGTGAACAATATTCATTCATGGTTTATTGGTTAACTATTGATACTGATACTAATGACCTATATGTACGTAAGTTAAGTACCAGTATAGTTTATCTTATCTAATAATAATATATATCTAATTATCATTGTTCCGGGATCGATTTATAAGATAACATTTTTGATATATACTTGTGGGTATTCATCATTTTTACAATATTAAGATAGATATAAACATATTTCGTACATAATTTGCCTCTTTTTCATATGGACTATTTATCCTTATTTGTAATAATCATTTTTGTTTACACGAATTGCAAACAGATTCTGAGTCCGGTTTAAATTTATAAAAAATCCTAATACGGAACATAATGACCATCATTCGGGACCCTTCCTACACTTTAATATAAGTGTACTATTTGTTTTTATTAGTCGAATGTCGAATTTATTTGAAGTAGGTATTATTTTTTTCATTTAAAATATAAATAATAAATATATACTGATATAGTTATATCATGACATACATATATCATGCGAACCCTGGTGTAAAGTAAATTTTTTAGGCGGTTTTATTTGTGTTACAGACAAACATCGTGCGTGCTGATCTCAATATATCTATACCTACCTTCTTTACAAGGTGTTGAACTGAAACATAATATCTCCAAAAACTCTACATACTTACCAACACAGCTGCAAAGTAGACAGAAAAGAAACTAACCCTATCCTATTCGTAAAATAATATAAATATAAACGATCAGTAGCGACCCTACAGATGTGAGTTAGTCAACTCGGTCGAGTCTTACTTAATATCTCTTCGCTCACTTACATTTATTTTGTCGTACAAGTGTTTCACCTGTCAGTATATCTCTACGTTCCATCTGTACAAGAATAATTAATAATTAAGAATTCGTAATACATACCTAAATCAAATTTCATATTTGAGTACTTGGGCGACCTTTAAAAAAAATATTTTTTTCTTTAAAAAATCGCGTTTTTAAATGATTTTTTAAAAAAAAAACACTACATTAAACTTATAAAGTTAAACTCTTTGTAAATACAGAATATTTTCTAAATCTTTAGAGCCGTTTCCTAGAGACAATAATATTAATAAATAGTGACTCTGTGAGCTGTAGACCTCGCGAGTTTGTCTTTAATAAAGTAGGGACCAAAAGCTATGGGGTATGGGTCACCCAAAAACCATAATAATGTTCCGGAAGCTGTGAAATTCTCTTGTGATTTGCTGTGCTACAGGAAATTTGCGTTCTTTTTTCGTTTAAAAGTCAAGGTCATGCACCCCCTTGCAGTTTATCGGATTAAAAAGTTGTTATGTCAAAATAGTTGCGGCTTATAAGAGGGCGATATAGGCGAGAAAGCTAATTTCTGTAATACTAACGTTGTGTATGTAAGTGTACTAAAAATCATTACACACTATCATATACATTACTATTAGATGTATTTGTTTTATACTTCCTTAGTAAATTATTCCATAATGACACCTTGAAACTTAATTTTTTTATTGTATGGGATTTCAAGTTTTTACCGTTTTGTCGTCACATTTTTTTAGTTTTTGCTACAACTTAGACTCAATGCACTAGATAACAAGCTATTCTAATTATTTAATCAACTTTCATTACAATAAAATGCAATACACGCTTTAAAAATTTGCACAAGTGTTTAAACAATGGGCACTTCCAGGTTTTTTATTGCACTAAATACAATAAATGAAAATCACTCACTAGGGTAATGTACTTAGACAAAAGCAAGTTTTAGAACATACATTTTTTTTCAATCCTTTAGGCGCTTTAGGTTCAGCCACAAAATTTGCACAAAAACGGCGTATTTTTGCGTTCTCGCCTATACCGCAGCCTTAATAAGAGTAACAAAAAAGTTTTGTGACATTTTCCGAAATGGCTGAAATATGATGATATTATTTATTTACGTTGTCAACCTTCATATTTCCGCCATTCTGGAAAATTTCCCAAAAACTGAACCGACAAAAATTTCACGAAAATAAGTTAAGAAATGCGACCAGTAGAGGAGAACACCTGGACAGACATACGGAAGCATTTTTGTCTAAGCTAAAATGGAGAGAGAGGAGATAGGAGCTTTTTTGAATTGAGGAATGATTATAATAGATTGAAATGCAGGAAATGTTCATACAATATGCAAAATAAATCGCATATACATAGTTTCTTTACGTTATAGTAAATGCAAAATAGATAGATCAAGTTGTATTTTTCGAAAAGAAGTCGTCCCTAGTTGGGTGCTTCTACAATTGATATATGATATGTAAAGGTAATAGTGTACCTATATATGGAAATGGCCGAAAGTGGTTAGGAGATAAGGCTAATTTTTAGGTGTTAAGAAAAATATCCTAAAGTCTGAATATGTTCAGATATCCCAACAATCAGCTTATTTACTTTTAAATTAAAACGGCGCAGCAGAAGCCCTTTTGCACAGCTTATGTCATTCATAATTTTATGAGCCCAAAAGAGAATCTTACTGATTAAAAATACAGTTTTCATCACTTTGTTTCTATCGACTATCGTTTTGAGGAGCCCAGTAAACAAATTTTGCAATTCTTATTTCATCTTACTACAATTACTAGTTACCATACGCAATTTTCTACAACTCCTAGCATTTGTCCGAGACAAAATATCGGATAATTTTTATTCCCTGTTTGGGGGCAAAACAGGGGATAATTTTTTTAAAAAGGGAAATAACGACAATCTTTATTTTTATACAAAAGACCTTAATACTAATTTTTATGCAATTAGCTTCAAAATTGACGGTTATTTATACAAATTTCTAGCCCCTATTTTACCTTTTTAGGGGATGAATTTGCAAAATCCTTCTGAGTGGAGCCCTACGTCAAATAAGAAACTCACATGCCAAATTATAAGTTTCAAGACCCGGCGGTTTAAGAAAATACGATTTGGAGCGCCTCTCAGCGTGCTTCATACAAACGAATTTCTCACTTATTTTTAACACTTGCTGATCAAACACCACGAAATTTTAAAGACATGTTCTAGTAATAAATATCTAGGGCTACAGTGTGCCAATTTTCCATTAAATTTTATAGTTTAAAAGTTATACAGGATTCTAGTTTTTCATACATATGGTTACAAAAAGATTTCTAGTTAATAAAAACATTTTGCAAGATTTTGGAAAACCACAGACATAGGTATTCGGCTTGGGATTATGACCAAGAAATTTCACAGTGATCAATCAATAAATATCAAAAAGAAATGAGAAATTCGTTTGTATGAAGCCCGCTGCGAGGCGCCGCGAATCGTATCCTCTTAAGTTGTGCGTTGATATGTCATTGAATCAGTCATTCGATATCTTCTTTTGTATTTCTGCATAGATCTATGCCGCCAGTTGACTCACCAGAAAACTTATCTACACTTTAAAACATTAACTAAGAGACGTATTGCTTAGCAGCTGCTTCCCAAGGTCGCTTCATTAGCTATTGCAGGAAAACATTTGGCGATCACCTTTCTTTTAATCTGTGAGCGAGTTGTAAACGGTATAATATCGTCATTTGCGCGCAACATGTGCGCTCGCCGGTTCTCACCGTGCATTGCACGTGCAAGGAAGCGGCGCGCAAATCTGCGTTGCACGTTCAGCCTCTGACAACCGGTAGCTGGTTGGGCTTGTCAGAGGTATGCACCTTTGTTACGGAACAAATGGATGATTTAAAAAGATTGTGCGAAGATAAAAAAACGCGTGGTAAAATATTTTTAATGCACGTGCGTCTATTTATCCGACTGTGCGAACGCAAAAATGAGGTTTATACTGGATATAAGTGACATAGTAACCATAGACTGATAAACAATCAAAGCAGTCTAATCGTAACAAAAAATGATACCGTAAACTTAGTAAGTACAAGATTGTGAAAACCTTGGCGTTGGAATTTTGCGTAGGTTTATACATGTTTTTCTTTGTCCTGAAATTAATCTAAAATGCCTCCAGAAATTTATCAAAACAAGAACAAAAAAACAAAAATTTTTTGTGGTTCGCTAAATACGACAATATTAGTTATGACATATCGCTGTCATATTTCACATTAAATGTTAAATTATAAACTTAACTTGTGTAGTATTAAAAAATACACTCCACAACTATGTAATAGATATTTAAGTTTATAATTACAACTGATGAGAAAGAAAGATTTTAGAGTAGTGGCTCTTAAGTCTTCTTTGGTAAGCTAAAGTGGCAATTGGCAGCCTACAGAGCTTGTAGAATCAATGAATGATGGGAAAGATGGGGGTTGATACCGCAAGGTAGAAAGTAAGACGTCCTCCTAGGTGTTAGAGCTTCGCTAGAGGTAGCAGAGTCGCTGGACAATTGTAGGCCAGACCCTCAAGTTTCATGAAGCGTATGCTAATGTATGAAGTTGGTTAGTTTGTATGTTTGAACGCGCTAATCTTAATAACTACAATTACAGTTAAGGTAATTGTTTTCGTGTTCGTTTACTCATTTATATAGAAAGGTTATATAATAACTTAACGCTATGTCCCAAAGAGATAAAAGTGATATGACGCGAGTAAAACAGCTGGGAATCAATGTGATAGTATAGGTATAGGTATGTAAATTAACATCTTTAAAAGCTTACCCTTTGATATTAGTATTAATTTTTCAGATATTCAGCACGAAGCCCAAAATTACTTAGGCACAGCTGCAATCTTCAGACCGATTTCCTAAATAAGGAATGCAAATTAGACATTTTAGAATTTTATAAATACTGATTTGACTTCTAAAATTAAATTATAATCATTTTTTTGTATGATTCTGTGAAATTTTCATATTAATATGGCAATGCTTTCAAGTTGAACAGGTGTTCAAGATTTTAAAATGTTCCGGGTTTGTGTACCTGTATTTTTTAATATGTTAATGTCATAATATCGTAGTTTTTGCGCTTGTTATGAATCAAATGTACCTATAAATATAATGGGTTCTCTACATTTGCGAAAATGTTACTACAATATAGGTATATATAGTATCACAGCTCTATTAGGCTCGAAGTGGCTGAATACGCACATTAAGGTGACAAGTCCTCATTATTTAGGTTATATTTTGTTAAAATATACTTATCTACTTAATCACTAAATGCATGTAAACCAGCCATTATAGAATGACGAAAGCGTTTTTTTTACTAAGTGTAAAATGCTGATTTCAGCAGTTAGAAGGTATTGTCACTTCTTTGTCGCTCTGCTCCGGATTTTTTTCTTGGAAAATCCATTCCCATGGGAACTTCAGATAATAAATATCTGTTCAGCCGTTTAATGTTTATTGAGTAACGAAAATTCAAACACCGTCACAATTTTTTTATTTCAAAATGATGATGGTGATGAATGAATTTTTGGCATTCTGCAACCTTCCTAAATCAATTAAGGGACCATTTAGTAGCTTACTAGCGCTTACCGCCATTAGACCATATTTATTTCTTCTTTGAACAAAACTTATTCGAAAATATATTACATAGAAGTAATAACATTATCCATAAGCTACTTCTAGAAATGTTTTGTCTCTGAAACGCTGCTGTGAGCTTCAGTGTGGTCACTGTTAGTAGAAATGCCAAATGAGACTCACAGATGTATTCTGAAAACAAACTTTCTTAAAATAGTTTATGACTATTATTATAAATTCCATGTAGCACATTTTTGAAATATGCTTTGTACAAAGAGAAAATTAAAAAATATAATATGTCGCCGCTATTTAGGTGCTATGGGTGTAGGTATACGTAAAATTAGAAATACAAAAATTAGATTGACTTTAAATTTCAATAAGAAATTTAAATAAGCCCGAACCCAAACAGCCTGAACATAAAATTTTTGGCCAAAAAAAAAGTGAAAGCGCTCATTTCGTTTGCATTGCCAAAAGTTGCAGCAGATAACTGCAAACTTAATACAGTCAAAGTGAGTAATTAAAAAGTAGGTTAGCAAATACGTGTAATTATTGATAATTGTCAATAAGAATCAGCATTTATTTTTAATCTGACACTTATCTATATTTTGAAGAAAATCGTAAGGCTTGCACGTGCAATACACCTGCAAAGATACTTACCATAGTTCTCAAGCTAAGTACATACAGGTGTTTACTTATTATCTGATGGATAAAAGATAAATATAACTCATATCCTTATCATTGTTAATTACCTAGTAATGCGGTAGGTAGGTACTGATATGTCAGTGCAACTGTACCTGGTACACTGATACTGCACTTATTGTTCGAAGTGGTATACACCAACCATCTGGACAAAGGCTGTAATTTGTCTCCTATTAGTTACATATGAATTGTATTCAGCTGCAATTATATTACTTGGGTATGCTTGAATTTTGACCTGAGGAGTATTTTTTTTTATTTTTATTTGAACATATATATATATACACACAGCGCCTTCTGGCCCCAAAGCAAGCAATGCTTGTGTTATGGATACCAGACAACGGATACAAATACATATATTACTTTTTTTTTGTAAATACATGACATATCATACATAATTACACATATAGTCTATGCCTTGGATATATTACTCAATCCTTATATGAAACTTATAAGCCAGCCGTTTTATATCCTTCGCTACAGGGCAAAGGCCTCTTTTTCAAGGAGGCTAAGGTCACTTTCAGCGCGCTGATCCAAGGCAGATTGAAGGACGTTGTCGAGCTTGTAGCCACTTTGCTGGCAAGAGTTCTTCAAGCCAACCCATATGGGCTCTTACTTGGCTTAATGGCTGGTGTTATATGACATCAGTGAGGATCGATATTCACACGTGCTGTCCAAAGCACGAAAGTAGCTTCAAAATATGTGTCACTGGAGTAGGCCACTTATCCAATGGCTGACCACGCCTGGCGTTGCTTAATTTAGGCAAATGTAATCGAGGCACGAGCTTAAGACCTAAGTGGTATTTTTTTTAGCATAAATACGAGAGAATTTCTAGTTAAAATTAAGGTTTTTGGTCTAAAATTACAACTTATTGGTTAAAGGCACAAAGAGTTTAATAATATGTATTCTATACAAAGGCAGATAGAATTTAATAATATGTATTCTATACAATTGTATATATGTTTGTCTGTTTGTTCCTCTGTGGCACTCTAAAAATCGAACGAATAGATCGATTTTGGTGAGTCTTACGTCAATTGATATTGCGAATGTCACGTAAGATATGACAGAAATCAAAATTCAATATGGCGATAATCAAACGCCATATTGTAAAGAAGAAAAAATTAAAGTCGACGAACTATGACAAATGGGGTATCATTAAATAGGTTTTTAAAATCATTTTATAATCTTTCAGTTTTAATGACCATTTAGATATTAGATGAATACATAAACTGTCTTTTGTTTATATTAGATACTTTTTTATGTTGTGCTTGTGCTTTATATTTCATGTTTTTTATGTTTGTAATGGAAAGTGTCCTTTTATGATAGGGAGGGCATTTTCCAATATTTTAATTGGACTCTGTAAGAAAAAGGGAGAAAAGAAATGCCCTTGCTGAGTTTCTTGCCGGTTCTTCTCAGTACAAGGTCTCCCGCCCTGTAGACTTACGAACCGATGGCGTCGTGACATTCATAAGTGCTCAATTATTGTAGCCTAAACTGAATAAATTATATTGAATTTGAAAATTTGAATTTGAATTATAACGGTTTAAAGCTTGTTAGCAACCATTCTCACGTGAATCTTCATACTTACAATAAATAACTAATCAATAGTTTAGACCACCGAAGCTACTTAATAATCTCTACAATATTAACTTCCTTCATGAAATTGAGAAGATTGCGATATTTGCCATCGTATAATTCTGACTAAAAGTGTCAAATAAAGATAAAGAAATTAAAAATTCAAAAACCCATCTGCGTAAAATATTAACTTTAAATAAAAACTGAAAAGAGAAAAATAAGTGGCTATGCAGAACACCGCATTAGAATTTACCATAAGTGGGACTTTTTTCTTTTTTTTTTTTTTGTGTTTATTTATAGTTCATTTTTTACGCAGTTAAGTTTTTTGATTTTCTAATTTATTTATTTTTTCTTCAATTAATTATTACGATGCATTATACAGAATGTATGATGGTGCATCGTTTTCATTACGTTGCATATTTAAGAAGGAGATATATTATAGGAGTTATATGTCTCATGAAGAAGATAGAGATATGAAGGGAAAATAAATATATTGCACGTGAATTTAATCAAAAAAAATCGGTTCGTATTAGATCCGCCATTTTACATTTTAAAACGTTACTAGTATGTAGATATCCATAATTATAAATGCGAAAGTAACTCAGTCTGTCTGTTACCTTTTAACGCCTAAAACGCTGTACCGATTAAGATGAAATTTGGCATGGAGACAGTTTGAGTTGCGGGAAAGGACATAGGCTACTTGGTCGGTTTCTTTTTCTTTAATTAAGAAGTTGCCGTTGAAATCCTACACCAATAACCGAATTTAGGCCGGGTGCAACCGCAGGCAAAAGCTAGTAGTGTATAACGTCAACGTTTTATTTCCAAAAAGGGTTAACTAGTGGCTAGAAACACATCCACATCACAGTGAGGACGACATTTTCTTTTATCAACTTTAGTCCTGCCTGACACGGGACTAACGCCGGAACGCTGCTTTTGATAGTAGCATATCTGGATTAAGGTGGCTTTATATATGAATGTCTTATATATTAATAATAATTGACCTATTGGCCAATTCTAGAAAAACTTTATGACGTACCTATGTCAGGATTGGACCCAAACCGTTATAAAATTTTAAATTTAGCATCGTCGAATACACGATAGAACTTAATACCTCAACTGTTTACCTTCCTACTACAGGGACGCAGGGTTCTCCTTAAAGAAGGAGGCTCAGGCCATAGTTCACCATGCTAGTCTAATTAAATGTATATATATAACTTTGAATTTCGGGCACATTATAATTAATAACTTTTCATCCTAATGAAAAGGTAAATAATATTGAAATAAAAAAAACAATACAACAGAAAAAGGAAAAAAATGAAAATATACGTATACAGTACGGACGCACGCACAAAGTAGGTATTTATAAACAACTAATGATAACAATTTGTAGAAAGATTAAATTATAAAATGGTGTCATATACTAATTATTGCGGAGATATCTCTTTAAATTATTATCCAAACATACGATAGACTGATCGATGACGTACTTATGTTGTAATGACTTAGTGCAGTCAGTGCTACCGTACCTAGGCTGATCGTAGTCACTTTATTACACTGTATTTACTTTTTTATGAATTGTATACCAGTCATTGTATTAGTAACAGTAAAAATTTAACGTAATACTAGTTGGCCCGTTGATGTTTGCCTCTAGTTCTATCTAGTGGCGGGCAACAACAAAAAGGGTAAACCCAAACACCTTCTCCATAAAAAAAATATTGAGATGTGCCAATTTTCATGATCGACAAAATGGTGGCGGAGGTTCTCCATCCTGTGTTATGTACAGAGTAAAACTTTTTAACAAAAAGATGCACTACAAAGGTAAAAATAATTACTAATTTCCAAAAATCTGATCTGAATTACAGTTTGAATTTGGTGTCATGCTAGCAAAGTGTGTTATAAACTGTTACATAGGTACATAGACACCAACTACAAACTGTAATTCAGGTCAGATTTTTGGAAATTAGTAATTATTTTTACCTTTTTAGTGAATCATTTTGAAGCCGGTTGTTTTGTTTGTTAAAAAGTTTTTATTTTTTTTTCTTTCCAGTGACGAATTGCTTTTTTTTTCTTGTACACTACAACATCCAATCGTAACAAAGTGTTATACAATCATCAACATAAAAGGCGTTTCACCAGTTACAACTTAACATTAATATATTTTTTTCTTCAAAAGTTTTAGTTTTAAATTCACTTTAATAATATGGGACCACCTGGAAAGTATTACCTTTTAAATAAAAAAAGAATTTCTCAAATCGGTCTAGGCGTCTTCGAGAAATCGGGTAACATACACAAAAAAAAAGTCTCCGACGAATTGAGAACCTCCCCCTTTTTTGAAGTCGGTTAAAAAACGCAATGCCATGGTTGGATGGAAAAGACTCTAAATATCAATCAACCTCAATGGAAACATCCCTTTTTTAGGGTTCCGTACCCAAAAGATAAACAACGGGACCCTAATTACTAAGACTCCGCTGCCTGTCCGTCCGACTGTCACCATGCTGTATCTCATGAACCGTGATAAACAGTTGAAATTCTCACAGAAGATGTATTTATGCTGCCGCTATAACAATAAGTACTAAAAAACAGAATAAAATAAATATTTAAGGGGGCTCCCATACATCAAACATGATTTTTTTGCTCGTTATTGCTTGAAATTGATAACAGCAACTAAAATATTTCCAGAATATTAATTTATGTATTCACTTTAATAAATAATTAAACTATAATTAAAAAAATAATTACTGGAGGCTCCCATACAACAAACGTGATTTTTTTTTTTTGCCGTTTTTTAGGTACGGAACCCTTCGTGCGCGAGTGCGACTCGCACTTGGCCGATTTTTTCTAAAATAAGTAAATCTGCAATTAAACATTAGTAGGTAGTTAATATGATTGAAATTACATATAATAATAATAATAATTAATTTATTTCCAATTTTTATCCATGTACGGTCAAGGAATTGAATTCTCTACCCATTTCGTTGAAATTTCGTTTGACATTCGCAATGCATTAAGGTCGAAAATTCTATTTCAGTGATAGTATTGAATAATGCATGCTACATGTCAAAGTGACGTCCTGTTCTAGCTAGCTCTTATGGTGACAATTTGCTATACGATATTAAACCTTAGGTGGTTTGGAAATTAAATTCTTTGACTTTAGTTGTAGTGTTAGTACACACATTACACATCTTTATAATATTTTAATAAATATCGAAATTACTACCGAGGTTTGGGATTTTATTGGGAACAGTCTCGAGCTATTCGGACTCTGGAATTCGAGACAAAAATGTATGGAAGTCTGACTTGCCTCTCGAAACCCGTGAATGTACTTGTGTGAGCTTGAAGGCCTAGAGCGTAGCTAGGCTATGTTCGTGGTCATCATAGCGTGTTCAACAGCGCAGTTATTGCATACCCAGTACAAGCCTTGGTAATTATAAAACCAACTTAGAAGGTCGACTTTGCTAAAAGAAGGTTGTCAAAATAATGATCACATTGCAAGCATTTTTGAGTAAAACTGCTTTTGAAATAAAACTCGACAATAATGGATGGCTGGCGCCTATTCGAGTAGCGCGGAAAGGTCGACTTTGCTCAAAGAAGGTTGTCAACGCTGCCGGCGCTGAATCAGATGTTAAGTACAGTGATGAGAACGTTGGTATATATGAAGGAAAAAAAAGGAAATCCGGTGTGAGTTCTAAAAAGGAGTGATCTGTACCTAACTGTTCTCTATTACTGAGTTTGTCTCGAAAACTAAGTCACCTGTAGGCTGTAAATAACTCCGTATTTGCGCGTATATAGGAATCGCTTTAGTGGGTTAGTACTAATATTATTATGTGTTTTAGATTAATTTAGGGAGTCAGTTTGGTAGTTATAAAAATATAACATATCTCTCGCTATCTACAGTGCACCAAACTTATCTGACCCTGTGTATGGTCGCTAGTGTCGGTGTAAGTTCACACGATTTCAATATGATGACTGTAGTTTTAATTATTGATCACCGGCTCAAAAAAGTTCGTTTCACTCTATATGTTGTTATTAGTTCGCCATATTGGCACAAAGTAAGTACAAACAATGAATTATTGGCACGAGTGGCGCGACAGATGTGCGTGATAGGGCTATCTCGGTAATGAGAGATTTAACCACTCACGTCGATACGCTGCTGGCTGCTGTTTGGATAACACCTTGTTTAGTGATAGCTTTATGCTATGTTATGGGCACTGCAAAATTCTATAAATTTGGCTATTAGGGCTACTGCACACTAGTTATTTACAGTTATGCCATTTGACTGACAACAGTAGCAAGCAACTGTAAGAACTGCTAGTGGCTAGTGTATACCAGAAGTTATAAAATAAAACTAATATATGTTTATAGTGATTAATCATACGGTGTCGCCTATTTACACAGACTTTGACTAGCTCTTGGCCGGTTTTCAAAAAATGGGATCAAAGTTTTTGTTATTGTGGGTATCCACAAAATTAAGAAAAACGTTACGATACATATGAATAAGAAATCACTTTTTTATTTTTATTTTAACTCAATTCGTTTGTAACTGCGCCCACTACATAGTACCTATTGTTTTAGATGTCTATTGTCCTATTTTACTGACATTTACATTGTTATATTCAGTAATTTACGTAGATCTATCTTGAGAGCAGTCCACACGTGCGCGGATCGCAGTCGAAGCGTCATCAACGCACGGGTGCGGCCGCAGCTGCGTACACGTGCGAACAGACCTTTATTTTACACACCTACGCATTTGAGGAGTAAAATTGTTTATTTATAAGTGCAGAGGTCGTTTAAATTTTACTATAACAGACGCTTGCTACCTTATATAGGTAAGAGATTTGGATCTCAATAGTATGGTTTTATTGATATCGAACGTCGCTGACGCTGCGTAACTAAACACATCTCGTACAGAAATGGCTGTAAAAGATAATGCACCGTGTAGCAACGCCCCGCATGGTGCTGAGGTGGCAGGGCAAAATTATTTTTTATGACAATATTATATTTCTTTCTTTTCTTCCGCTGTGTAAGGATAGCTTCATACACTAACTAGTCAAGTATATGTCAAGAAAGATCTGACTGAGTGTCAGATCATTTCGCGTGGAGTATTTGCATCTTTCTTGCACGCTTCTAATGTCTCGTTTCACCTATGAGTACGGTGTATTAGTCCTATGAACGTCTTACATTTTGCCATACCCTATGCTGTTGTGGTTTGTATTGATTCTTCGAGCGCAATTTGTGCCGGTCATCAGTATTAGGCCTAAGAGTTCAACTATGGGTTCAACAGTCACGTACAAAGCGGTCGCTTGGCCGGCGACAACAAAGACCGGCTATCGCAACATCTTTGCCATACGCCATTGTCGCACTGGTCGGCAGCGAGTCGTGCGTGCGCTATCTGCAATTTGAACCACGACTTCTTTGCGCGCCGCCGCGCCGCAGTGCTTGACGTCTGAAACGTGACAAAGATGGTAGATTATGACTGCTGATGTAACTGGTTAGGATTGCAAAAAGATATCGTAAATTCAACATACTAAATTTATAAATATGAAAGTAGGTGTATAGGCGTTCTTGCAGGATGTCATGCATGAAATAGTTCGGAAAGGCTACCTTTATAGTTTTAAAAACCTGCGTGGATAAATAAGCCTACTGTATCCGATTGCGCGCAAAAGGTTTTTTTTTTAAATTCTACAAAAACGAACATAATGAAACCGTCCGAAATGCGGTTCGTGCTTACTACTTTACACATTTGTGATCCGTTAATAACATTTCATATTAATTTAATTTTTGATACTATTGCATTAAAGATAATGTTTTGTTTAATGTTATTTGATAAATAATTTATTGCGGTTTGTAACATTATTAAATACAACAATAATAAATAAGTTTTAAGTATACTTTTTGTTCTTTGAATTTTTTAAATTGACATAGTGCAAATTCGGAACGCAACTCAAAAAAATAAGAAAAGAAACATTTATTTGGAATTACGTAGTTGGTACATCATTTGGTTTGTTTTTACCATAAGCATATTACTTTTATTAAATAAATTTAAATTTAATAATTAAAAAAACATGAGTCACTCCACTCCACCAGTAACTTAAAATACCTAAGTGTACCCGCGAAGAAAAAGTTAGTAACCTCTGAGCGTGCGATTTGTTGACTACATGCAAGGATACAAATTATTGTTATCATGTTATCAATACTTCATTAAACTATTTCAAATAAGTATTCTTGTCCCATTTATAAGTCTTCAAACACTAAATATTGTTTTCCTTTTATGTTGTATATATTTTCCTAGCTGTAGTAAGATAAAATATTTTGTTTTGCACGGCTGGAATTTCTTTTGGGTTTCGTGCCTTAGAATCCCTCGCTTTGCTCAGGGTTCAATTTTTAAACCACTCGCTTCGGTAGTGGATTCAATCTTTGAATCCTTCGCTTGCTCGGTAGCGCAAGCGGATAAAGTAGGCTTTTTCCCGCATATTTTAAATAATAAAGTGAGCCTTTGCGAGCCATTGAGATGAAAAATATATATTTATTACATCTTATCAATAAAGTAACTTAAATTCTTTCGATTTTTGGTTAAAATATAATATGCTATTTCACAGTGTACACATCCAACAAGATTACTGTCATTAAATTAAAAATTAGCTATGTATCTAGATGGCGTAGCCCTCTGGTTCGATACAAAGCCTAGGGCCAGTAAAGAAAATACGTAGATAATTTCAGTACATGGATGTCACGCTGTTATTCCGGTTTCGTAACTAACTAAAGTTTAGATGAATGGTAGCACGAACGACAGTACGTCGTAGTAGGAAACAACACTGACGAGCAAAAATAACTAGGAATTAACAAAAACGACGATATTTCATAAACTAATAAGAATTATGGAAACATTTATGCAACAAAAGGTATAATTAAAAAAGTTTTATTTTACACATAAATAATTGAATAAGTGATTAAAATTTGTCAGGACTTTTAAAATATGGAATTGGTAACACTAGTCGTATAGGATTTCTACTACAGACTGGTAATATTTTGCTGTAAGTAAGTATGTAACCCTTGAGTATCCATCAAAGGTATCAAAATACCTATACTTATAAAATAATCTGATGTAAACAGCACTTTCCCACGTTAGATGAAATATAATATCTGTTATTTTATTTTTGTACCCTGTAGTTGGCGTAGGCAATGAAGGCAGTTAGGCACATAATTAAAATTGCAAATGGCAGAGATTCTTCATATGTATGCAAAGTTTGCACGCAAGTAGCGTCCGCCGGATGTCACATCGCAATGTTACGTACTCTTTATTTTTAGCACCAACTAGCCTCTAGTTTCATTAGCATATAATATTATAATAATACAATAGTTTTTCAACTTGCATATAAAGTGGCTCTTATTGTACCGCTATAAGGTTTATAATGCAGCTATGAAATGCGTGATCTATGGTCACTCTTTATTACACACTCAGCTCTATTACGCCCTCTTCGCCTAGCGGCTCGGGCTGTAATTGTGTCTCGTCCGTAATGTAAAGACCAACTTAACTCATTTGTACTGTATCATAATATATGTATTATATTAAGACATACATATTATATAAGATTTAAGTAATCTGATTTCTAAAAAAATGTTCACATCACTTTTCCTTACAAAACATGCGAGTTTAAAGCTTTATTTAATTTCTCCTCGATCTTCATGATTTGCTATTGTCCTGAAGAACCCATAGGATCCTATGATTTTAATATCAAATAGTCTAGTCCCGATAATTTGCACGAAGAAACTCCATATGTAAGTCCCTTCAAATAAGTATAGATATAAAATGTGGTCCTGGAATGCATTATCCTGTACCAAGGCAATGATATCAAAGTCCTGTACCTTTACATTAGTTTATATTAACACTGTTGGTCAAATGTAATCATTTTTTTTAATAGGTAGGTACCTATGATGGAGTCAATAAACAGCTTTTATCTTAATTTCCGTCCAAAGCTGCCAAACCAAGTTCAAATTACTTGATGGCCGCACCAGCTGAGGCATGTGCTCGTCAAATGTGCGTGCCGAGACAAGGGCGCATTGAGGCAGCTCCATGACACGTGCTGTGCAGATTGAGAAGACGCATGGCTACTGAGAATGCGCTATTTTCATGCGCCTACTCCGCTAGTTACTAACCTAAATCTACAAACAAATAAACATAATACGTATAATCTATGAACACACTCAGTTACGCCCATTAGACATAGAGCACAACTGGACAGCGCTTTTCCTATAGCTAGATGTAAAAAAAAATGTAACTGAGACGAAACGAAACTGAGATCTCTCGTCTTTTTCTAACTTGTTTTAAATAAACATACGCAAATAAAATGGTGGACTTTCGTAGAAAGAGAAAAAAGACCTTAGGTAGTTTTTGTGTCTTTCTAAAGAATGCTCTTGCGCAGTCCATAGGACAGATTACAGAAGTCGAAGTCTATGGTGACGTCAAGGACAATGTTTGGGAGTCGTTGAGTCATTGACTGTAGTGTTGATGTAATGTGGTTGTTATGTTTAAAAAGTATTTAAAGTTAGTTAAAATAAGAACAGAATTCGTTTGTATGAAGCACGCCAGATAAGGGGCGCCGCAGACCGTATTATATGAATTAAGACTAGGTACTTACACTTAGGTTAATTAAGGACCTATCATCTTTTCTTTATATCCGATTAAATCAATCACGCAAAACTTCTGCCATCGAATTCGGGGATGATTTTCCAAAAACGATAAAACAGGTAAATTATTATATTTCTTAGCGCTGGGGCCTACGTTACAGAAACTTCTTGCAAAAAACTGATTGCTTTCATAAAAATAACATTTTACTTACTAATTAAACGATTAAAAGAATTTTAAAATCTTTAATATCCGTTTCTAAAATCATATTTAATGAAATCTAAACGACCATTGTTAAAATAATGCCCCTATTAGGAGGTATTGATTTTATTCATACTATTCTATGCTTCTTAGTTTAGTCATGTAATTACGATCTTAATAGGGTGTATAAGCAAGACCTCATTTTTTTTTAGCAGGGATTTTTCGTATATTCCTGAAAAAAACTTACAATAAAATAGGGCATATACTGGAGAGCATATACGTGACACAGTCCAAATCATTTTTTGAAAAGTGTTCTGCAAAGTAACTTTATCAGGTTTAACTTAAAACCTATTAAAGTAAATAAGCATAAAATATTGAAAAACAAAGTTTAGACTTCAGTCGAGGTCGTGACAGAGAGATATTTCGAAAACCAATTAGTTTTCGATATTTTCACATTTTCTTGGAAATAGAAACTAAGCTTGTTCCTTCCTAGCGCGCTCGATTCTGTATTTATTCATATCGCTTCTTCAGTAATGCATTGGCACACTCTTTAATAGCACAGTATTTAATTCAATATTTTTAAAATAAAATGGTATTTTTTTACTAATTGCTAATTAGCACAAATCTTGACAATGACACTGCCACTTCAGGCATCTGAAAATGAAGAAAGTGTGTGACTGTGACGGGTTGTAACGAAGCTCTGCCTGGTGACATTTTCCGTTATCCATCTGCCTGCCCATCACTGTCATTATGACCCCTTTTAGTGCATTACTCAGCTAAATCTGACACAGTCGATGGCATAGAGATAGCGACTTAGGTACGTAAAAACATATATTTTCTTTTTCATGTATATTTTTCTTTAAGAATATCCGACTATAACTTCCGACTAGTTTCAATAGAAAATGTATGCAAGTAGGTATTACCTCTCGAGACCTGTAAAAGTACTTGCATACATTTTTCTCCATAGTTTTAGAGGCCCACGTACTCGAGACTGTTCCCAATAAACTCCCTGGGACCTTTATGAAGGATGAGTAGGTACTCGACGAGATCATGGGACATATGAATTTCAAAATACTGTACCAATTGTTACAGTAAATAGGCTATAGTCCATAGGCTACGGTGACCGCTTACCATCAGGCGGACCGTAAGCTTGTTTGCCACCTTAGTGGTATATATAAAAAAAAATATACCTGTGTGTTTTGCTATGGCATCTCTTGTTAATATACAAATAAAGCATTGAGTGATGCGTGGTGCGTAAAGTTAATATACAAATAAAGCCTTGAATGTGAATGCATGGTGCGTATCGAGCCCTTTAGTGCGCGAGTCCGACTCACATTGGCCGGTTTTTCCTTACATTACAATAACCTTTGTAACAAAATATTATCAGGCCGTGATACAGAATACAATATTCGTTGATTTCTGGAACAGCAACTTTGAAGAGACCGCGCCATCTGCAAACCAGATTAGTCAAACGGTTGCCCAAAATCCTGCAGACCAGATGTACGTGAGAACTGCACACATTTGTTTTCTAAAGAAATGTTCGTATTTTTAGTTTTACGATATCAACCCTCCCGTTGAATACTGGAGGTAACATGTGGGTAGGAGCTGCGCGACGGACTAGCCAGCTTTCTATTGTTTTACAAATAATCTTCAGAGTTGTAAAGTTAATTTCTATTTTACGACTCCGTATCTGTTTTCCAGAAATGAGGAAATAGATTTTGTAATGCTGGGTTGCTAGCATGTGTTTCCGTATTAGTAGGTAGGCTAAGATACTGCCAGTTGTTAAGTTAATACTTTTACAATGATAGGAATGTTTTTTAGCGAATCTTGGAAGCCCATTTCTGTCGCTCTGTTCTGACAGACAATCTTTCAAAAGACGTTTGACTATCCTAAGTTGTGGTAATCCACAGGTTACGAAACTATGAAAAAAAAATCTGTTTCCTATTTTTGCAGTCCCTTCGCTTTTGTATAAAAATAAATATGCTTTTGACAATACTGCTTTTTGGCAGCCTGCTAAATCGCTACAGAAGTATTTTAGATAAAACTATAATCAATTTTTTTTAGCACCTATTCATTATACATATAAGACAGTTTGAGAACATCATTCAGCTAATCTGTATGTTACACTATTTTACAGGCGAATGTTATTTTATGTATTTTACTAAAAGGCGGCTGACCTTTGCAATTAAAGTAGCATTTCAATTTGATTAGATGTTAATCTTAAAACGATTATTTCTAATTCAATTAGACTCTTATAAGATACTTTCGTAACGTGGGAAATTATATTTTTAATCAACTACCACCATACCGGTTTATGGGTGATTTGAGACACATTTAAATAAAAAATATGGTAATTTTATTTACGGAGCCTCTTGTAAGTTTCGAATCTCCTATTAATTACTCTAAAAGCATTACGTTTATCAATTAATATCCATTAATGATAAAATAATACGTAAATCAGAAGTTTGAGGATGAGTGCCGCTGATAAATAATTTAGATTTTTAGATACCAATGAAGATTTCTTTTAATCTCCTGTTTGGCCTTTGACCTTAAGTTGTTCATTTAATTTTATTTAATTAATTCCTTAATTCGAATGAAAAAGTGATTACCAATAAGTGTGTGTAAATGAGATAGCCCCTGTTTTAACATGCGTGTAGGGTAAACCTATTAAACAGGTGAATGATAACGTCTCTGTTTATGATAACTTATCTAAAGAACCCATTACAAAACCTTCGATTAAAGGGGACACGCACATCAAAGGTGGCAGCGAAAGTTATATGAGTGAGTGTGCAAAAAGTTAAGTTCTTAAAACAGTTTTGGGTGTGCGACTTGACTCCCCCCACTACAAATTCATTTCTTTGATGAAAAAAAAAAAGAATTATTTTGCTAATAACTCTATTCGTTAAAGCTATAAAAATACTTTTTCTAAAAATAAAGAAACCTTTAAAAGTGGTGTTTTCTTGAACATTTGTCACTTAAAAGCAGTTGGCTGACAGTGCGTTCGCTGCCTAAGCTTTTAAGTACAAGTCTGTTTTTTTAAATAACAACACTAGTTGTAAGTTAGGTAGTTTCCAAACCGAATTAAGTGCTGTCGAGTCGAGCACTTAAAAGAGTGCCAATAAGAGTATTTCCCTATACTTGGATTTTATGTATGAAATTGATTTCATGCGTAGGGTATAAAGATTTACCATGTGAAAACTAATATTATTCAAAACAATAAGCTAAGCAATCCTAATGGCTTCATTGGCGTCAACTAACATATTAGTTATATAGTTAAAAAGGCTGGTTTCTTGCACAGTGACAGTAAAATTTGTAACTAACCACAGTGTAATCATAAGTATAGGATCCTATAATGATAAATGTATTGTGGTTAGGTAGTAGATCGTGATTCCTGCGGGTCGTGCGATTCGTAGGAGGCAGGTGAGGTAGGATATTGGCCTTTCAGTCGTGACCATCGCACGTGTCCCTGTCCACGGCTGCGGACTCTGTCACTAGCCCACTTGATTTACCTACTAATAGGATTCATTGTCACTCACTATCATATATATGTTTAAAGTTATTGAATATTGAACGAGATAGAATGTTATCCTTATTATCCTTGTATCTTTATATCACAAAACCACAGTGTACGTTGTCACAAAACTGCTCTGCGCTAGGCGAATTACCTACGGTGGCATGCAAGGCTCACGTACTACCTACCTACCTGAGTAGCGCCTTAGTAATTAGTATTCCTTGTTTTGTAATATATACCTAGTATAATTATTTAAAAAAGCAGTGTGAGTGAAACCATGGATTCAGTATATGATTATGAACCCCTTAGCGTTAATAGTTTTTGTGGGTTTTAATTATTTGTTGAACTGACATCTGTAAAAAAATACCATTGCCGTAATATATAAATATAATATAATATATATGTCGCAGCCAGCCAGACTAGGCAGATCGTCAAGTAAGGAAAAGATATTGGGTTAGGTACAGTTTCTCTTGTGTCAACGTAGATACGGAGCGAGCGGAGCGTTCCAGTTAAGTTTCATATACTAATCTGTTCAGTTATATGATAATTTCTGTTCCATACTTAACGATCTGCCTAGACGTCTAATTAAATGACTAATTTAACCAGATGGCTGCGACATATAGTATATTTACCATACTGTAAAACTAAAAGTGGCCACTTTTAGCAGAAAAGCTATCTAAAGCTCACAGATGTGCTCCAGAAACAATACAAAACGTTGTAAATGTTGTATATGACTATTGTAATAATTTATTTGTAGTACATTTTTGAAATACGCTTTTTACAAAAAGGAAATAAACAATATATGTTAGCTGCGTTAGTTATCTGCCATTAAGTGCGATCTGTGTGATATAGGCCCGAAGCTAATTTCTGTAATACTAACGATGTGCATTTAACTGTACTAAAAACATTATTATTATACATTACTATATGAAGTATATAAAAAAAATATCTCATAGTAGTGTGTTTAATGATTTTTAATATAAAGAAATTTATAATATACCTACCATAATGAATGACACCTTGAAACTTAATTTTTTTAAGGAATTTAACGTTTTTACAGTTTTGTAGTCTTTTAGTTTACTTTTTGTTTAAATTCAGAGTCCATGCACTAGATAACAACTAATTCTAATTATTCAACCGACTTTTAGTCCAAGCAAATGCAATGAAATTAAAAATTTACACCAGTGTTGAAACAATGGTCACTTCCAGATTTTTTTCACATAAAATATAATAAATGTAAATCAATCAGTAAGGTAATGCTCTAAAAAAAAAAGCAAGTCCTATAACATATTTTTATTTCATTCCTTTAAATGCTATAGTTTTGCCACGAAGTTTGCACAAAAACCGAGTATTTACGCGATCTAGCCTACTAGCCATTTGCCACCTAAAAGCCACTAGCCACGCTAGCTTTTGTAATACCCGGCTTTTTTTAGATGGTGTAATTATGACATAATCCATGTAATTAGTTACGTTATTTCCTTTATCTGTATTTAAAGTGCTTGGTAATTTAAATTTAATGGTGATTGGTGATTAATACCATGTATGTATATTTAAATGTCTACACTTAAGGCGATCGTTATATATTTTCTTACATACAAACTTCTCCTCATATTATTGTTATGATGTAAGTAAGTAAAAAACTATCGTATGTGTCTTAATAAAAAGAATAATTACTCTCTAGAATAAAAAATGTTACAATGAAAACCAATCCGAAGGGTGACAATGCTTATTTTCAAGATGTTTACTATTTATTTAGTTATCTCCGTACCTTTTCATTCTTCTTTGTACTTGTGGATCAGTAAGATAAACAGCTATTATTTGTATTTATTGAATTATTTATTGTTTTCAGAACATCTGGGAACTTTTGAATTTCCCGGGATAAAAGCCTATTTCCTTCTATTTATCTTCAACTATCTCTGTGGCTTTCAGCTTAATTGGATCGCTTACTAGCGACATGAAGGAAGGACTAACAAATAAACAAACAAAACATACAATAAAACTAACTTTCTCATTTATAATGTTAGTATGGCTATTATCCACGTCTAATACTCGGACAATATACACAAAAACCAAAAAATAATCGAAACAATAATATGTTGTTACGTTTTGCCAAAATGTTTGACAACCACTGACTGTTTGAAATGTTTCAGAACCACTGACTAACTCAGATTGCTTTAATTAAAAGTTGCAGTCATACCTTTGCATTTATAAGATGTAACCTTTTAAATTTTAGTTGATTTACAATTTATTATTAATGAAAACACTAAAAAATAAAAGCACTACGCATATATTTCAGCAGTGTTGGTCGTTATCGATGCAAACTATACATATATACTATATTGTAGTCTTTGATGCAAACAACTAGCGTTAAATCATAATAAATAACTTAAGATCTAGTAAAGTAAATAAATAGTGAAATGACAAAATGAGTGTTGACATTTATTATAACGTTGTAAAAACATGGAAAACACAACATATATTTGGTGTTCAGCAGCATTTTACCATCCTAGTCTCAACATTTGTCATTAACTCGTTTTTTGTTATTGTTTATCGCTTATTATAATGCATATAAATATTATAAATGCTAAAGGAACTCTGTCTGTCTGTCTTTTACCTCTTCCCGCTTAACCCGCTGTACCGATTAACATGAAATTTGGCATTGAGATAGTATGTCCCGGGAAAGGACATAGGCTACCGTTTCCTACCTACTGATACCTAACTACATATGAACGATTGCAATACCCAAGGCATAACTCGCGCGTTGCCGACAATTTAAAAATCTAAACATTTCATCTAATAAACATCATTTCTTGAAGATTCCCATATAATAGTCCTAGAAATACCTTGGCAGGGAGCTCATTCCAGAACCTAAGCGTTAAGGGTAAACAGTTCCTCTAAACCTGCACTGTTATTTTACCGTGTCCTAGTTTCGCTGTTTCGGTTTTTTTAAATTTTAGAAACTTGATACGTTCTTACATGTAATTTAGTGTTTGAGCTTAGGTAAATATTAAGTCTGTACTTGCTCCTCGATATCTCAAGAACCAATGGATCAATATTTCTCGTGGCCATATCAATTGATACGCCACGCCATGACTTAGATCTTAGGTTTATTTTTTTTCACTAATAAACTAATTTTTTTAAAGATGCAAAAAATATTCTCAAGAGAAGTTTCTCGTGCGGTACTTGCTACCGAACTAATTTTTATATTGAGGTATTATGTACTTATATTTTCGTAAAATGTTATACTGCCTTTGCTATTCAAACTAGTTTGTATGATTATTATACTGCCTTTACTAGTCAAACTAGTTTGTATGATTATTATACTGCCTTTGCTAGTCAAACTAGTTTGTATGATTATTATACTGCCTTTGCTAGTCAAACTAGTTTGTATGATTATGTCCGATCAAAAAGTACACATACCTGTTAATGTACAATGAAGGAACAAAGAATTGGTCAAAAAGTTACTGCAAAAATGTTTAAGAACAGGACAACGATATTATCATCTATGATAATCTTCTTATATATATATATAGATATATATATATATATATATATATATATATGGATACGCCTAATATAATGAAATACAAAAAGTTTTGTAGAAACAACTTTTGCAAACTATTCAATAGAAAAACATTTTTATTTTCGAGTTTTACTGAGATTGCTGAACCCAACAATGCAATTAAATAAATTAAAATACCTAAAAATCCCGCTCATTTTATTTGTCAGTTACGGTTTAGTAACCTTGTATAAATTAGATCATTGCAATACTTCTTTACCCAATAAATCGAATCCAATTTATTTTTAATCTTTAGCTTATTGGTGTTTGTAAGATTTGTTTTTTAGATAAAAGTTAGTTAACTTCCAAAAAAAAGTGAGTAGGTACATATAATTTATTTTGTCATAGGTGTCCTACCTATTCTAAAAGAAAAACCCAAACTTAGCAAACGAACCATGTAGGTACTTCTTTTCATTTCATTTAAGGCAATTTGAGCTGAATGTTGAATGTATCTTTAATAAAATATTTTTTTTGTCTGTTTTAGGAGCTACCTTTGGAATGGATATTTAAAACTTGAATTAAGAAAGATTTTTTTAATTTTTTGAATTTTATTCTAATTTGAGAATTGTCCGAAATAATGCCCACGACTACTTTTTACCATCGCACCGCTCGCCATCAGCAGGAAGTTCATCCTCACACCTTACAACCCTACGAGCAGTTGACCATAATGTATTAATGTACCTAATACTCAGAAAAGGTAAGGTTGAAATCCTATTCCTATTACCAAATTTAGGGCGGGAACCGCGGGCAAAAACTAGTTTGAAATATTTCCGTATACATATTTTAATTGCATACATACATACATACATACATACATCCTTTTCGCGCATGGCCTTTCGCCTTGCCACGTACTCCCAACTCGAAAAGATAACTGTCTGTAAATATTAAAATTCTTGTGCAGTGTGCCTGGTATGAGCCTCAGCCCATATAGCGCCCAACGCTCAAGGGCTCCCCGCGGGGGAAGCCTCGGCTTGGGTTGTCGCTCTCGGGGGCGTCCCTTCGACCGGCGTGAGTCTCGAACCCGAAGGTGAGTTCCCCGTTACGCTGGTACGGTTGCGATTGAGTGGGGGCGAGAAGCGCGCCGGCACTCTTTGATACCTCGTGTATCCTTGTGGGCGCCGACGAACCCGGGGACGTCGGCGTCGTGTTTGGAGGGAGGCCCTATTCGGGGAGGTCGTAGAGACTAATCTCGCTATCCGGACAGCGAGATCGTCATCTGGGGCCGTTAGTACGTGCCGAGGCCGCCTAACTATAGTTTTACGACCGTGCCCGGGTCGATCGGGGGATGATACGTCGTGGATTGCACAATTAATCGATTCGGGTGATTTTGCGTACGCTCGAAAAAGCGGACTGCCAAGTCTTTGAAATATTGGGGAATCGTGGGGAGTTATGTATGGGTGTGTGTATGTATGTATGTGTATATGTTTATACCCAAATAAACGCAGTTGCAACGGCAGGATTGTGGCGTTCGCAGACGATACAGCACTCGATTTTAGTGGTAACTGTTGGAAAGAGATATTTGAGCGTGCACACCGCGTGAAACCGCGGGCAAAAGCTAGTAGTTTTAAATAACAGCGTATTACCTAATTAAATGATTCCAAGTGCCGTGATAGGTAAGTACGTAGCATACGTTTGGCGTCTATTAAGTGTTGTAAGTAACGAGGCATTACCAATAATATCGCACGCCCGATGCTCCACCACATTTACTATTAGCACAGATCATACAGATATGAATTACCTACTACGTAACTATTACTTATTTTGTGGCTCTACCTAGTTTTGTCGAATATTACTAAGTTTGCTAAAAGAATCATTAAGTAAACTTTAATAGATTCTGAAATCAATTATAATAAAAAAAATATACCCGTCGAACATAGAACCTTCTTTTTTAAAGTCGGTAAAAAATTGAAGAGCGATCACATCTTATATCATCATATATATCTAATAACAAATGATGCCCCTGACGTTGCCAGCGTCCATAGGCTATTTCAATCAGGCGGACCGTAAGCTTGTTTGCTACATTAGTGGTTTAAAAAATAAATAAAAATGAAGTGAATATTTTTATTTGCTGTAAACGAACTTGTGTTTTAATACATACTAAAATTTTATGGTCTTACCTTACACATACGTATCTACTACGTAAGACATCACTACTTTTAAAGCTTGCGGCGGCGGAAGCTTAACCGGGCCACTTTATTTTTTCTCATAAACATGCCTAATTAAGATCGGCTAATTAATGGCAAGGTCAAATAAAGTAATAAAGTATACATAATCAAAATACTATCAGACCAATCAATTTTCGAGATATGTAAGTATTTATTACATTTGAATATAGATCGATACCTGTGCGTACGCGATAACTTTAATAGGCTAAATTCGATTTGATTGAAACCAATAAAATTTAGGGCACAGTGCTTTAGGTACCTACTTATAAATACGTGATTAGGCGTGTTATACGCAAAGTCATTGCTGGGCTAAATGCACAAAGATCGTAGCATCAATAGGCCTCAAAGCACATAAAAATTTCGTTGCATCGATTGCAGTACTAAATGAATAAAGCTAATTTTGAATTATTAGGTCCCATCTTGATTGAGTATACGAAATAAATGTGTGAAAATCTAGCAGCTTCCCTAGGCCGCATTTAGGCCTTTATTTTCAAAGGACTATAGTATAAAATATTTTTAAAATTGGAAGAGGCCGCAGTCAGATGTAAAGAAGAAGCTAAAGGGCCGCAAGTATGCAATGACTGCATTATTTCGTGACATTGATACATAGCATTGCAAATGGTATATTTTGCGTTGTTGCCAAAAATAAAAGACTTATTTTTAAATGATCAAACTTAAGAGACCTATTACATGCGCCCCTATATATATTTTTTTTTTATGTATTTTTAATGAATTCAATTACGTCAATACAGAGTTAAAGAGTTTCTATTTATTTTATTTTAAAGTACCCTTTACCGCCGCGCCTGGTAAATTTGAATATCGGCGTGAGATTCCAAAGGTATTTCCTTGAGGTTACTATCGCAAGCTATAACTGCGGCTGTTGTTAGACCGCGTGGAATTCGGTTATAGTTATTCCTATGGTAAGTTTTGATTTTTCCGGGATAGCTTCTATCTTTCTCCGTTGCGACGCGAAAGAAAGCCAACAATCAAAAAACTCATCTTGTGATTTATTATATTTGTATGGATAGATTAACTTATAACAGGTATTTAGAGATCGGTGTCTAAAGGCAACAAGACTCCAAGTAGTCCTACATGGCAACTTGCAAACAACAATAAGACTCCTGTGTCTAAATATGTAGAAAGGTCAAAATTTTTTTGACCACACTTTTTTTTCAGGACACACTTTAGCAACAACACATAAAATATGTAGAAATTCAATTCCTAAATAACTCTTTACAAGGAGTATACCTAAAGTAATAATTGCGAAATATCCGCCAAATGGTTTGAGATAATTCATCATTTATTCAACAGCATCTGGTACTCTATAGCCGTAAAACAACAGGCGCAGTGCCCTCTGGTGGCCTTTAGTTGTAAAAGATGACTAAGATCTTCCTCTGAGGAATAACTAGACAATAAACTACATGGAAATAAGCCCAAGCGTTTTAAGAAATGCATCTATTCAAGCGCCTTCTGGTGGCCTATAACCATAAAAGATTCGTAATAGTTCAGCCAGTAAGTTAGATCCCACTAAAAACATTATGTAAAAAACTAGCCAAGTCTCGATGGAGCTGCTGGTTTATCTCTAACAAGTAATGAAATCTAGACAAAGTCGTGCCAAGTCTAAGGTTCCTTACTGCGATTTCTTTATTATTATAGTTAATGTTGTGTGACTTGGCCGTTGAAGGGTACACAAGGGTACAAAACCAGGTGCTCCATGACACCATTGCACCAATCTGTCGCCAGAACCGCTACCCATTGACGATGGAAAATTGCCACTTGGAAAACGTTGATTAAATAACCAGTAAATTGTTGGCTTGATAAAGCTGCGTATTTCAATAATACTTATGTATAGTGATTTGACTTCTTTTTGTAGAAACGTGGGCATATTGATTTATTTTATTCGATTTGCTTATTTGTCACAATTTTTTTTCCTTTTTAGGAGTAGTTTTTTTATTATTACGAATCTTTCTTTTCTTTTTTTCCGGTTCTGATTCTTGTACAGTAGCAACAGTTTTTCGTATTGCCCATTCGCGTTCATTATTTATTCTTTAAGACGGTTTAGACGGTTTAATTTCTGAAAGATCGGCGCGGTATTTACGCCTAAGCCGGTTGTATTCGGTGATCGCTGAATCTTGAGATTTTATACTCTTAAAGTCAACATTTATGAGGTGCACCCTATGAAGATAGGTTACTCGTCAGTTCTACCATACACCAATAAAGATATTGAATGGAAGAAACAAGACCCGTCTTTGGGCATACCAACTACTTGGTAGCCACTAAGTTCATCATCGGCTTTTAATATTATTGACATTTTTACGATATTATCTTGCGAAATCAAACACAAATAAACTCAACGACCTTTAGTATATGGACAACAAATCAGAAATACCGATATTAGACTAAAACAATAATAACCTATATCTTTAAGACTTCTTTTGTTATAATAAAAAAAAACTCAAAGAAAATGTTACTCAGCCTACTTAATCTATACAAACTATAAACAAAACGTTAACTCTTAATTATTAGACAAGTGTCAATATAATTAATTATCAATCAACTTTCTACCAAAGGTATTACCTACCTAGTACTGACATACAACTAAGATAATGATATTTTTAAACGAAACGAAGTATTATCTAACTAAATAAACTAAACCTAGAATACTATAAAAGTACTAACTTATAAACACGAACGCGATTCGAAGTACTGCCTAACTGTAAATAAAACCTAGAAGACTAAGAATACTAAATAACTAACAATTAAATAAAGTTCAATTAAAACTTCTTTAAAATCTAATAATTAAGTAATAATCACTAATCCATCACTAATCACAAAATTCCTAACCTATTCAAATCTTCGAATTTTTATAATAACAACCTGCTAATTAACCTTAGCAAACCTCACGAAATAATAAGCGAAATCAACGAAGTGCAAATAATCTCTCCTAATCCCTAGCAAACGTTTTCAAGCGTAGTAGAAAAATGTCGTAAACGACTGTAACGTAGCCTTTTTTTTTTCTGAACTTACTATGCAGTTGGCAGCCATTACTGCTTCACCGGGCTTTTGGGGCGAGACTCTGAAGGAGCCTCAGCCCAATAGCGCCCAACGCTCAAGGGCCACCTCGGGGGAAGCCTCGGCTTGGGTTGTCGCTGTCGGGGGCGTCCCTTGGACCGGCGTGAGTCTCGAACCCGAAGGTGAGTCGCCGCCAGGAGGGGAGTTCCCCGTTACGCGGGTGCGGTTGCGATTGAGTGGGGGCGAGAAGCGCCCCGGCACTCTTTGATACCTCGTGTATCCTTGTGGGCGCCTACGAACCCGGGGACGTCGGCATCGTGTTTGGAGGGAGGCCCTATTCGGGGTCGTAGAGACTAATCTCGCTATCCGGACAGCGAGATCGTCATCTGGGGCCGTTAGTACGTCCCGAGGCCGCCGTATTATAGTTTTTCGACCGTGCCGAGGTCGATCGGGCGCATGATAACGCAGCCGGTTGCCACTTCGCCATATAAGGTTATTGGAAAAACAAACTTAAGCGCTTTTTAAAATACAGTCAGCGCCATCTATCGATGTGTCTCTTAGTCCAATGGATTATATTTTGACCAAATTTTGAGCGAAATTAATATTTTAGTGTAATTTGTGTAATGTTCGAGTGGAATAAAGTTAATCGTTCAACTATTTCTTCTTGTAAACTTGTAAGTAAAAAGTATAAAAGCCAGTCTAGTCTTATCCAGAGTTTTCCTTTATTTTATTAAAATGCGTATTAAAAGCAGAAGGGGAGGCCTTCGCCCAGCAGTGGGACGCTATAGACTAGATTAAATTAGAAGATGTGTCCCACTACGCTGGATTTTTGCAATGACCGTCGATTTTTTTATGAACCAATAGTAGAAGGGGCATTACCATATCTCTAAAACAGCTGAGACTAGCTGAGGGTTCTTCATCAGTTACTTCAGACCTTCGATTTTTGACATCAAATGAAGCGGCCCACCAAGTTGAATATTTTTGGTAAAGGCGGTATGTCGATCGATCTCTTATAGTTTGGTTGGGCTCTTGTGTTTTCTAATCAGGGTCACCAGGTACTCCAGATCTTCAATTATCCTAGTTTTTACAGCTTTCCCTTTATGTGGCCATTAAACCCTAACTCTGTACCAAATTTCAGCTCTCGAGTTTATGGGAACTAGTTCTATTCTGATGATCATGAGTGAGTGAGTTACATAAATGCGAAACATTGCTTTCGCTTAACTTCGGAACTAAATGACCTACAGACTTGAAATTATGGATTTTAAGTATGTGATTATAGCTTACTGGATGACGAAAATTTATCCAGAGGTTCTCAAATAGGAGCCTGAAAATGCGGCGAAATGGTTCCAGTAAAGGATGGTTCGGCAGTGTTTGCTTCGCGCTCGACTTGGCGGGGGCACTACCGTGCCCCCCGATATAAATAATTTGAATTGCGAATGATTGTCACTTCTTATTATTGTAACAACCAAATATTTCTTACCTGAGCGATCACTTTTAATTTAAAATTATTTCGCCTTGAGTAAAGATGACTTTTTCGACTTGAATAGTTCCACTGACCTCACAGCACCATAGTTAATTACATCGTCGTTGTTTTGCTCGTAAAAGACCTTACAAACAACGGGCTCCGCCATACGAAACATGATTTACGGAGAGGTCGAATTGTACGTTACCAACAAAAAAAAGCAAAGAACAAATTTCTTCCTTATGTCTAAAATGACATAAGGTAAGTTTTTGTTTGTGTTTTAATATGTTGAATATTTAATAGCAAAGAGTTCTTTCGGGTTGTTGACGAGGTTTTAACGGTTGTTTTATTGCTAGGTTCCAATTCTGACGCTTCCTTTCATACTAGGACAAGTTTCACTAAAAACTTGCCAACCGTAAATTAAAATTCATATTTTAAATTTTATGACTTCGTAAAAATAATCCTCCGTTGCACTGTGTTAGAAGTACTCTTGTTAGAAAGAAGATTGTTTACGCCTTACTTTTAAAACCAGTTAACTTTATATTTGATGGTTTTTTCCTGCCTCATTTTGGCTGGACATTTTGTATTTATGTAAAATCTGGACGGAGATATAAGTTTCTTGAGCAAATATTTTACAGAATTAAATATTGAAATATAGGCTTGTTGTTTTTAATTTTTGCGTAATTATGAAAAGTAATTCTTACTCTCTTCTTCTTAGTAACATCAAGCAAAATAAAATTATCCTCAGAGAACTCCTTTTTAAGATTTTAATTTATAAAGGTATGCACGCTGTAGTACTTTAAAAAAAAGTGTACGACACTTTGAAGAATATTGCATTTTGCGATAACGCATGTATATGCTGCCATAACCAAAGCCTTTTGAAATTTAAGAAGTAATATAAAAACAAAACAGGTATATATATACAATTTGGTTTTTTTTTTCTCTAATTTGGGACTTTGTGTAAAATATTGTCAATGTTCTCTATCGAGAACTATTGTTCAAAATAGTTGTGTTTTTCAAGTATATACTATAAATAGTAATTAGTTTCATGAAATATTGTATGATTTTATTCATATTACCTTATCCACTACCCTATTCGCTTTCCATCTAAAAAGAAAGTGCCTTATAAGAAGTGTTTGTATTTCAATTACGAGTATACACTATATTATGTAGTAATTAGGTTCATAAAAACCTCTTGAACTTACCTAAACGCTTTCCATATAAAAATAAAGTGTCTTATGGAAAAGATTTTTTGTTTCAAGTATACACTTATAGATCGTAATAAGTTTCATGGAAATCTGATGACCGCTCTTACTACCCTCAACGCTTTCTATCTAAAAAAAAAGAGTCTTATGAAAAAGGGTTTTTGTTTCAAATATTCACTATGGATTGTAATAATTTCATGAAAATCTGATCAACTACCCTAAACGCTTTCCATCTAAAAAGAAAGTGTCTTATGAATTGGGTTTTTGTTTCAAGTATACACTTGCATAAATTAATAACAATATTATCTTAACTTCAGGCGATTTGTGACAAATAAAAATTGATATTTCTTGTACATTAATAAAAGCAATCAAAAAAATAATAAAAAATAATTAGCTATAAAACATTTACAAATCTATAAGTAATAAAAGTTTCAAGTCGTCACCTGGCAGACATTTAAATTTCAATACATTCTGCCGTAAACATCGGGATTTTACGAGCTCGTACCATAATCTCAACACATGTCAAACAAATTTGGGACATGTCATAATAACTTGACGCAGCCCCTTAAGTAGATGATAAACGACGTGAAGCCATAAAAAAAATCTCTATATTGGAGGTCTGTAGAATAAACAAGAATAAACTTTGATAATTATGTCGAATTTAACAGAGGTACATACACTGAAAAAAAAAAGTTTTGTCGAAATTACCAAACTGGCCTTGGTTGGCAGATTTACAAGGAAACTTTTGTAATCATCTCTAAACTTAGCGGTTAAATTAACAAAACTAAAATGGTTGAGACCAATATTAAGTTTTATCACGATAGTCTTGAAATCGCAACTGAACTTATAGTGAAAATAACCAAACAGTATTGTAAATTAAACAGAACCTAAAAAAGTTTCTAGTTTGCAAAATTATTATATACTTTAGTTTTTTTAGTAGTAATCTACGCTGAGTCTACTAGTGTCTCTAGTAATATTTACAGCATTACTTAAATAAAAATGTAACATTAAATGGTTTAGTGATTGCTACTAGACATACGGTTGAAACAAAGAAACAGTTTTTTGAATATTCATTAACCAAAAACGACAAACATATCTAGTAAATTTTACGAAATCTTTTTGTTTCTTTTACTAAAATATCACGTAGAGCTTACTAATATCTTTGGTTATGTCTACGAAAAAACTTAAAAAAAACGTTACAATTGCCGGTTTAGTGATTGCTACAAGACATATAGTTGAAACCAAGATACAGTTTTGCGAATATTACTAAACCAAAAACAACAAACATATCTTATAAATTTTATGAAATCTATTTGTTCTATTTACCAAAACTTCACGTAAAGCTTACAAAAATCTTTAGTTATATCTACGACATCAGTTTAACAAAAATGAAACATTTAATGGTTTATTGATTGCTACTAGACATATGGTCAAAACTAAGAAACAGTTTTGCATATATTACTTAACCAAAAACGACAATTATATCTAAATTTTACGAAATCGTTTTGTATCTTTTACTTAAATATCACGTAAAGCTTACTAATATCTTTAGTTATATCTATGAAAAAACTTATTTGATAGTTTGATAGAATACGCCAAAGTTACATATAGTAAGGAATATAAAAAGAACTCTGATTGTATTTACTAAACTACATTTAATAAGATATACTAAAGTAACAACAGTATAATGTAAACGAGTGCGTTTGGTAGAACATAACAAAAGCGACTATGGTAGAATACACAAAAAAATCTAAACAAGGTGGTACTTGTAAACTAGTTTGGTGGAAAACACAAGGTTTTATTTAGTTGGTTATACTAAAGTACTTTTTATGAACCTTTAAAATATCAACCATTTTGATTTAGTAACGACCACCTAATTCTTAAGTTGGTCCTATATCAACCTATTTGTTTCGTCAAAATTGCAAGGAATCAGGTAAATTCAACCAAAAAATTTTAACCGACATAAAAGGGATGTATGGTACTTAGTTAATTAGCAACTAACAAACAGAAAAAACTTACGGGGTCTCCATTTGCATTATCACAATTTTTTAATTGTTGAGTTGTCTTGACTCGGGTTTGTGCCAGGTACGGCGGTAAGCTCCTCCCCACCGTTGGGGCGTAATACTATCGGTGAAACGTGAATGTTACGGACATACTATCTTAACATATCTGACCAGCCCTTCGGAGATAAGTGTCTTGGTATTTATGGGAGGTATTATCTCCTCAATCGTTATAATGGTATCACATTCACATTCCAGCTCCAGCAAGCTTTATCTTAAAAAAAAAAACCAATAATGAAAACCCGTCAAGTGCGAGTTGGGCTGCATTCTGTGTCAGTATGGCCGATTCCAACTCGCACCTGGCCGGCTGGTTTTTTTTTTGCACGGATCTAATAAAATTTCTTGCCGCGACCAAGGGGTAAAAAGAGGGCATGGGCAGAGCAGGGAACCAAAGCATAGCATAGGAAATAATGAGCAGACTCCATGTCAAAAGCATATTTCAGAAGAGTCGAATGTTACCTGATATGGTGCATCTGCAAGCAAGCCATCATTTATGTGTTCTGATGGGTAGGGCTAATTTATGTGTTCCCATGGGTAGGGCTAATTTATGTGTTCTGATGGGTAGGGCTAATTTCACGCACATGGAAAATTGCTGTTGTGCTTGATGGATTTCCTATCGGCAACATATCAGCTAGTAATCCAAACTGATGTATATTTATAAAAGTCTGCATAGAGTTGCCAAGCCTGATAACCAAAATTAGCGCAAAGCCGCAGGGAAAAGCTAATTAAATAATATTTTCGTCACATTTTAATTCTCTTTTTTTGACTTTCGAAATATGTGCGTGATACCACGTTTAACTGGAATCCAAATTTATTAGTATAACCAACAATTTGTCCTTTTTGCATAGAAACTTTTCCTAAAAACTAAGGTATTGAATATGCTAAACTGAAACTAAACCAAATCATAAAAACTCTATTAATTTAAATCAGATAAACAACACGAAATGATCTTTTTGCAATTTTTTGTTATATTTAATGAGTTTTTTTTAAAAACCTTGAATATGGTACGTATAGTATGTTGGAAAATAGATACGGATAGCAAAGCACGCGTCCGAGATTCACTTCCGGGTGACGTCAGGCTTATCTAAGTAGCAGGTGCGAGGTGCAAGGTCGCGGTTGAAGGAGGAGCTAATTCAGCCTATTTATTATTTGCATTTTAAATTGACAAGTGTTATGCAAAAAAAGAAAGGTCAGACTTGAATATATTAGTCAAAAACTTTAGACCGGGCAGCGTCGCGTTTCTGTAAAAAAAAATCTTAGAAATTCAGCTTACGCAACTTTTTAAAACCGGTGTGCTACCGAACTACGTACAGAACCTACAACTGGGAACTGGGTCATTTATTACGCTATGACTGGGTTATCAAAAGCTCCGTGACTCAGTGGGTTAACCCGAATGTTAATTCAAGGGGCGTGGGTTCGATTCTCGCACAAGACAAATATTTATGTGATGAACACAATAGTCTTGACATTGGGTGTTTGCCATGTTTAGTATGTATGTACTTACAAAAAAGTATATTTTTGTGATTTTAAAATTGTTATATAGTATTTCTAATTTTGTAGGGTGCCGTAGCTCTTACTACCTCAGCTATTTATATCTCGAAAAGTATTTTACTGTAAGACATGTTATTTTTGAAAGTAATCTAGATTTTTTTCTCAGATTTTGCCGGAGATGCGGTCTGGATGAAATCTTCGTCTTGACCGACACGAACCTATTAAGACTGTTAGGAAAACCTCAAATTTTTTGTTTAAATATTTGACTTGATCGCACAGCTAGTCATAATTTTATTTATAAAAAAAATTGGGTCTTGATGCGGATAGAAATAGCCTTTTGGCTGTCTAAATAATTGCTAAAGACGCGTTCAAAACTTAAAACTTATTTATTAATAGTATTTACCTTTGTATGGAAAATAACATGGTACTTAACTTAAAAGAGTAATGAAAATAAATGTAGCATTCAAAAACCAGCCAACTACGTATCGTAGGTATACGTGTAAGGTTAAGTTCAGAAAAGTATATGAAATATTTAAGGGATTCTGGAAACTTGTGAACCATGTTCTTATACTACTAAAAATCTTCTAATTTTTCCTAATGTTCTAAAGACATAAAGGGGAGGAATAGAACAAATTTTTCATCTTTGGAAGTTAATAATAGGAAACACCCTTTAACTTAGTACCTATATTACCTTTACTAAAGGCAATGCATACTTTATACATACTTTATTTTAATCTACAAATACCAGTTAAGTCAAACTTTAAACAAAAGAGAGTACTTATTCAATAAAGAATCAGTTTAAAGTTTTAAAAAAGCTCAATATTAGGCACTTCCTCAGTAGTGTTTACATATGCAAGTCAAGGGTAGATAGTTAAATAAGTAGTATAACGATCTCCAATTTATTCTATTATTTTTTTGCGACTGTGGCTTGCCGGTTTTACATCAGGAGAATCAACATTTTATATTGCTAGCTTTTAACATTAGCCTTTAAGATATTTTTAATTTCGTTTTGATCTAAAACTGTAGAAACCTCACGTTAGGTATTGTCTAAAAGGGCTATTAGAGCCTATATTACACAGGATGTTGTTTTTAAATGGTATAGTATGGAAATGGGGAAATCTGAAACCATAGAAGATAAAAAGTAAACTGTTCTGGGAACCAATCGTGTTTTTTTGGAATATTTTTTTGGCATACTCAGTGTTTTGGTCAAGTATGATAGATAATAAAAATAAGTTAGTAAGCTACTTAAAACAGAGTCAAACATGTCAATTATTATTTTTTTGTTTTAATGTAGTATAGGCATATCATAATTGTATTCTTGCACAATTATATGAACATGCTTAAGACTATCCATACATTCATTTAAATCTTAGCGGCTATATTCATCTAGCAGAAACCTCTGGGGTTTATTTATAGATGATTGTTCGTTACAAAGTTATAAATATAATGAAAAGAAAACATATTACTAATAACTTAATAAAAAAAAAATTGCTAATGCTAGAATGCAAATGTGGCTTCATTACTCTTTAAAAAGTACTTTTTAAACACGTATAAATAAAATTTATTTTTGGTGATATACGCCTAAACTAAATATGTTGGGAGTTTGTTAAGGATACTGGGTGAACAAATATTCATAATTTTATCTTCATGTCGAACACATTAGTGATATATTATATGATATTTTACTGAGTATTGCATGAAATTTGTCACAAAAATAGTTTAAGTGCAGACCCCAACTAAGCTTGCTATCAATTTTTAATCTTATGATTATTTCACAAAAGCTATTTTTGGACTATCAGAAATTTGAGAATTTAGGTGTAGGCAAGAGTGAATGTGAACCACGATGTTAGGGTTGTGATCAATTTTTTTGTGCATGGCTTTTGTTTAGTCTGTGTTGATCACTAGTCCAACATTGTGGGCCCATTTACAGAGTAAGTAAAAATTGGTTTGTAGCATGTTTTGTGCTGTTTTTCTGTCCGCAACCACAATTCATGTATCATCAGCAAATTGGTTTAAAGAACCCTTTTCTTTTATAGTATCGCACATATCGTTCACATATAGTAGAAATTCTGTAGGTCTAAAAATAGAACTCTGTGCTGTGCCCATCTGGGTCAGAATCTTTTCACTGAGCCTATTGCCAATTTTAACCATTGTGAATCGATTTGTATGATAATTTTTGAACCATTCCAGGAAAGGTTCTTCTTTGCCATAGCTTATTAAAAAATCGTTTTCACCTCACCAGCACGAAAAGGATAGTTTTGCTGTCCAAATTCATTTCCTCTTTATAATATTAGTATAGAATATAAAAATAAATAAATAAAACTTTGTACATAATGATGTGCAGGTAACTGAAAGTAATAGAAATTACGCATATACTTTAAAGGTTTATGATTACAGAATATATAATAATTGCAAGATAAGTTTCTTAAATAAAAAGGACAGAAGGTGAATACAATAAGATTAAGATTAGACTTCTTTTGTATTTGACAAACATCTGCTGTCCCAATCCTTACTATATGTCATGAAACTAAGAAAGTATGTTTCTTTTATGGACGCTTGACCAATTAATTAACAGACAAAAAGATTTAACAAAAATTACATATTTAATCAGTACAATACTAAGACATTTAGCTTGTCTCCTGCGCTTTCTAATTTTTCACATAGGTCCCCCAGTTAAATAAAACACTGTGTATTTCTACCTATTTTCTAAAAAAGTAACATACTTCCATTTACACTTCTTTTTTTCTATATACTAGTATTATTAATAGACATATAAATAGGATTTAAGAAGTTGTATTTACCGTTAGTAATTAGTACAGATTTCTCATAATTAAATTGATAATTCAATTGCATATAAAATACATATTAATATTAATGATACCTACTTATGTGCACAGATGGTTCTTTAATTTTGAGGGTAGTGCACCTAAAATGATGCAGGTGGTCGAGTGCCCTATCGAAGCCACAGTTTATGTAAATTCATACAGTATGGATACTCTTCGCGATCCTGAGTCCGCTCGCATCAAACATGCACACGCATTACTAAAAATCAGAAGGCTTACCCAGTGCGTGTCCTCGCATTAGGCTAGTGACAGACAGTGCTATGCGGTGGCCGGAGCGCTATGTAGAAACTGCCAGCGGTGCACGCGGAAAACGGCGCGGCGCACCATGAGCGGAGAGCTTTGGACTTTTTCCACGCTGGCGGCAGACTCACGTTTCGTAGCTGGTTTTATGTTAATACGAGTTGTTACGATGTTACGAGAATGTTGATTGTGCAATTTTTGGTTATAATATCAATCCGTTGACATTTGCATTTCCTAACCTCTCAAGTTGAGGTCAGTACGGATAACTTTGATTCAGTTATTCTATACTGGTCACTGGCCACAATATTTTTTTAAATGTTTTGTCGTAGTAGATCGTGGATTTGATATTAGTAGCTCATATGCGGTCATTTTGTTTGCAATGAGGATCAACGAGGTTTTTAGTTTTGAATGTAGTATTAAAGTCCTTGAAAAATCAAAAATATAGGTATATTTTTTTTTGTCATACGACCAAAAATGAGCTAAACCTGCCTCAAAATCTCTATGCAAATCTTGTAAACATAACCTCACTTTACTTAATATTAACTTTTTCTGGTAATTTAATCGTAAATCATTAAAATACTTACATGATTACCTTTATTGTCACATTCTTTACTGGTTTTCAAATCACGACACTGATTAAACCTAAAATCTACAATATTTCAAATTTCCAATGACAAATATTATACGTATTCATGTATATGTTGCATAGACTAACAAAGCGAAAGACGCTCATCAAGGTCATTTTTGTTTACACGAATTGCAAACAGATTCTGAGTCCGGTTTAGTAGTATTTAAATTAATGCGTCGATCGCCGAGTTGCCGCGGCGCAGAGTGCGTGACGTCATCTTACTCATCGGCCGTCAGTTAGCCGTTGGCAATAACAAAGCGCGCAGTTTTTATGTTTGATTCACGGACTTAAAAAAGAATTAAGTGACCATTTTGTGCACGGTTCAACTTTGTAACCATGAATAAATATTGTATAGTGCCGATAAAAAAAAAATACTTTTGTTGTATGGGAGCCCACCTTAAATAATTTTAATTTAATTATTTATTAACTTCTCTTATTATAATAGATTCAAAAATCGAAATAGCTAAATTTGTGTTTTCTTTACGTTTTGAAACCTGGAGAATTGTTTGCAATCATGTTCAGAGTGATGTGTGTGTGCGTGTATGTTTTTTGCCCCTCGATATCTCAAGAACTAATGGACAAAATCGCTCACGGATCATTTTAATCGATATACCACGTCATGTCTTAGATCTGAAAATATTTTGGAAAAAATCTGTCCAGCGGTTGTTTTTTATCGCAAAAAAACTGTATTTTATTGTTTCGCGATAACTTAGCGGATTGAGAACAAATTACAACAATTTATACATATATGAAAGGACTAACACGCAGATTGGTTCCATTCAAATTTGGTAAGGATCGGTTCATAGAAACTTAGAATTTAGTATTTGTGGCAACAGAAATCACATCATCTGTGAAAATTTCAACAGTCTATCACGGTTCTTAGATACAGCCTGGTGACAGACGGACAGATGGACAGACAGGCAGCAAAGTCTTAGTAATAGGGTCCCGTTTTTACCCTTTGGGTACGGAACCCTTAAAATGAGCGAGACGGCAAAAAACAGCCATGACAACCACACTCAACAAATATTTTAATAATTCCGTCATAGATCAGCAAGTTTAGTGTATTGAACCATACTAAATAAATCGCAAGTACGAACGAACGAACCAAAAATGTATTACTGCCCAGGTTCAACTAACGTAGCGCGATTTATACCTACCTAGTTGCTTTAGTCAAAATTCAAAAGTCATCCGCAGATGCCAATTTATCGCAATCACGAATGATCTACATATAAATGAACAAAGATAACATTCGTTATTTAAAATATAATAAATACTTTATTCATAACTTCCAGATACGTCCCTATATTTTTACTTTACATTCATTTTTAATACCTACCACATACAGTCAGGCACAAATCCTAACTTTTGTTTCAGGGGGGGACAAACATTGAATCAACCATGAACCTCTGTAAAAAATTGCTGGTTATGCTCCCGTTTAGTTTAAGTAACGTCAGTTTTCGGGAGGGGGAGATAAATCCCAACTATTCCCTTCCTCTGTATACGTCCCTGCATACAGCTTAGAGTCCGCACCACCACTCAAGTCCTGTCATAAAAACAGGAACTATTGCAATAAAATTTAATAAAATATCGGCGAATCTGTTTTACCTTATTGGAAACCAGAGAAATAACAAGTTATACTTTAATAGGGATAGCACTTTGTAGAATAGGTACCTATTAGGTATGATTCTTATTGACAAGATTTAGTTTAGACTACTGGTGTCCACTCAATCTTAGATAAAGAATCAAAACCCTCGCACCCTCTCAATAGAGAGTAAATTCCTTGCCGGTGGCCACAGATAATACATACCTAGTATACGTACCTAGTAGGGTTTCTGATTTCTCGAACTATTTTCGTTCTCGAGGCACGGGAATTCTCGAGGCCAATTTCTCGAGTCTTCTCGAGTCTCGAGGCTTTTAAAGAAGACTTTTAATTGGTAATATAATTTATAGAAAAAACTCAAAATAATCACGAAAGGAACATATTTTTATTTTCCCCAACTGCACTTAAAAGAAACGAAACATAAATATCTTCTAACACATAATAAACAAATCTTAATACTTAGAAGAATAAGGAACACTAAAAATCTGCGTGCGTCTTAATTATCTAGCAACCAAGAACTTTAGTATCAAGCTATTGCTCGACTAATAATCTAAATAATAATATAATATTGGTATTTATTAGCTCTAACTTTTAAATCATTGAGAACAAAAATAATAATCTTCCTTACAGATACAATCCTCAATCTACATATGATACGTAATCTTCTAGGAATTACAAGAAACACTTTCTGAAGAAAATGATTAGGTTCTACTAATTTATAGTAGGTAACAGTAGTAAGTAACTAACAGTAAGTAGTTCTTTAATGAGTCTTTGGTATTTCGCAGCTTTATATTTGATCGATATCAAAACATCGAAAGCTCCTTAAATAACCATAACATAAATAAATCTTAAAAACTAATAGTAACAGATCAGTTTGAATCTGATTCTGTCTATAACTATTTTAATAGCTTTAGCACGGATTGAGATCATAAGTCAAAAATCCTAAGCGTGGCATGTTTGATGTGTGTGTAAGTGAAACAACTTGCTCGCAGTAGTCGCAGTGAGCGCGGACAATTTTACGAGGAAAACCTACCTCGAATATCCCATAATCCCATGCCTCGAGAATTCTCTCGTTTATTTTTCTCGTCTCGAACCGAGGTGGATTTCTCGAGTCTTCTCGAGCCTAGTTATCGGACTTGAGTCGTGGCGTGGATTCTATTTAACTAAAGTACTAAAGTTACAATATGTAGGCAGATAAATAAGGTGCAACCTTACTTCTGTAGTTTCCAGCCACGGATCTCAGCACTGGTAAACTTCGAATGATTACCTAGGTATTCAAATACCATAAAAGAATCCACTTTCGGAAGGTTATCTGATTTAGCTTCTACAAAACCAGCTTCAACTTTATTAATACTCATAATGTGTAGGTATTGAATTTATAGTAATTATTACAGTAATTATCTCTTGATATGTATGGACACTTTATTTAGGTACATATCGCGTCTCAGCTCCGTCGAGTCGTGCGTGAGCGACTTGTGAACGAGTGCACGAGCGCGCAGTCCGTTCAAGTACGATGACGTCACACGTAATCGCGGCGCATTGGCTTTTAGCGGCACGGAAGAGTTATTTTATTATTTAATGTAATTAATTTTATAATATAACGTAAGTAATGGTCCGATTTTAATAATTCAAAAAGATATACCATTCTTATGTTATAAATAACATCATAGGTTCTAATTCTATTTAATTTGTTTTAACTGTACTGATCCTCATTTATACGGACGGAATAGGCGGTAGGTACACGCGAAAAAAAACATCAAACCGAATCGGATATTGGGCGGCATGTGCGTCATGCCGCCGCGGAAAAAAAGCGCTTGCGTTGTAATTGGCTGGTGCCACTTTTCCGCAGTTTCCGCTACTGTGAAAACCTGCAATTAATCTCAGTACACGGCTCCATAAGCCTATTCCACACAAGCGGCATGTGGCAGTGGCCGGGGTAGCAGCAGCCAGTTGTATCGGTTACAATTTTTTACAACTAGTCCGCGTGTACCATTTGGATAAATAGGGCTCAATTCAAAGATTTTAAATATATTTTATGAATGCATGCAAAAGTTCACAATTGTTATCCCCAGAAGGGAGTAACCAGTGGCTAAATATACACCCACATAATACCGTGGGGGGTAGCCTATTTTCACAGGGGACAGGGGTGAGCCTTTAGCCGCAACACTGCTTCTAACGCAGTGTATCCGTACTAAGATGGCTCTCATATATATCGCATACGTCATAAATTTTCAACTTTAATGTAATAAAATAAAAATGAAGGACATGGGAAAATAAACCTCCTTTGCCAATTCCTGACGACCTACAAACGCTTGATAGCGTAATACGAGTATGCAGTTTTTGTGCAAATGTTGTTTTAAAACTTGAAAAAATTTAAAAAAATCTATGTTATAAAGCTTGCTTATGTCTTTTGCAAGATTAGATAAGTAAGTAGTTTTGCCTTTATTGTATTTAATAAAAAATATATTTAAAAGTAACTTTTGTTACAACACTTGAAATTTAAAGCATGTCTTGCATTTAGTTGTAATGTAAGTCAGATAAATAATTAGAATTTTTTATTTTAAGCAAAAATTAAAAATATGACTATTAAACAGTAAGGCTGGGTTGCACCAACTGACTTTGATGGGCCAGTTAAGTTTAAAAATAGGTGCCTATGGAAATTTTCATACAATCTTCCATTTTTGACGACTGGTTAACGTCAAAGTTAGTTGGTGAAACCCAGCCTAAATATGTTAAATTTCATATAAAAAGAAAAGGGTTTTAAGAGGTTATTACGGTATAAATTAATACGGTATAAAAGTATGTAATAAATTCTCTCATAGTAATGTAAATTACATTGTGAAATTTATTTTTAGTACATTTACAAGCATTAGTTGTGTTACAAGGATTAATTCAGAAATTAGCTTTCCGGCCTATATAATATTGGTATTTATATGGCTTTAATTACAACGTAGGCGAGGTGTAAAAAAGAATTTCATCCCCTAATGGGGTTAATAGCGGTAGAATTGGCGCTAAAAGTTAGCGTGGAAGTGTATGTTCGGCCTTTGAATTAAAAATTAAGATTGATTTGTTACACCATTTTCGGAAAATCATCTTCTAACAAAATAGAGACCAAAAATTTGTATGAGATTTTCGATAGTTTTGTTTGTATATAGATACAAAGATTTTTACACACAGCTTTATGTCATAATGTAGGCGACTAATTAATGATTTTGCAAAATTCCTGCTCCCATGGGATGAAATGGGTGCTGAAAATTTGTATGTCAATCCGTAAGTTTTGAAGCAAAATGCATTAAAATGATATTTGGCCTTTCAATTGAAAGTTAAGCTTGACGTTTTTACCAATTTTGGAAAGTAATCCTTTAGAGAACGAAATAGGGGATAAAAAGTTATAATAGAATATCAATATTTGTAGGTAAAGCACTATACAGTTAAATTTTTTTTTTCTCAAAAATCCACCGTTCACCATCCAAATTTTTAGAAAATCATCCTCTAGCTGGATGAAAAAATAGGGTATGAAAATTTGTATGAGAATTCCGACACTTTTGTGTACAGAGACTTGAAATTTTGCACAAAGGTTTTAGTAGAAAGTGTACGCAAAAAATACTACAAATTGATAGCCGTTTCCTTAAGTGGGAGTTATGATGCAATAATATTTTTGTAAGGGCTTTGAAATTTTATCTAGATAGCTAGTCTGTATATGTATATAAAAGAAGAAACTAATGCAATAACATATGAACGCGCAAAGCCCAAACCACTGGTCAGGAAACTGGAATTTTGGCGTGTGTGACGACTTAACTTGACGTAGGTAGAGCTCCAATAAGAAAGGATTTTGGAATATTTTTGAAAACTGGAGTTTGAAATTTTGCATAAAATCCGTTAATTTTTAAGCTTAATCCATAAATATTTAGCCTTTAGGCCTAAAATTAAGACTAACGTGTTTCATCGTTTTTGAAAGACCCTCTGTGACAATAAGAATGTGTGACTTCACGCAAGAAATACACACATTTACGCGTATTGTATACCTAGTATGCAATATTTACAGTTCCGTAGTTAAACATATATTTTTTTAACATATGCCACGAACACGAACTTTTCAGAGTTCCGTAGTCAAACATGATCAATTCTCGCATGGAACACTTATTACACATTTACGCGTACTGTACAGTTCGCACCTTTCAGAGTTCCGTAGTTAAACACATATTTTTTTACATATAAAACATAATAATATGTAAAAAATATATGTTTGACTACGGAATTCTGAATACTGCGTATTCGTGGCCCTGAAAAGAGCGTGCCTACAACTACAATACTCACGTGTAAATGTGTGAAAATTCCATGCGAGTAGGGTTGCCAGGCTTCCGGATAAAGCCGGACACAGTCAGGCTTTTTGGTTGCGTGTCTGGCTGAAATAGAAGGTGTCCGGCCTGTCAGGCTTTTGTTATGTATTGTGATGTATTGGTTTCCGCTCCGCGCGCCTGAACATTGAATGATTATATAATCATACACAAGACTGATTTATTTAATTTTATTGTTGTTTGCTTAGAATTTAAGATTTTATGCTAAATAATAAAAAATACTTTGTTTTATTTTAAGAAGGTAAATTATCCGTCAAATAGTCCGGCCCTTTTACCTAAATGTCTGGCTAAACTGACTGGTCAGTCCGGCTTTTCAGTTTTAAGAACTGGCAACCCTACATGCGAGCAGTCACGGGTTCTTAATGGTCACATAGGGTCAGCGGGGTCAACTGAAGAGCTATGGCTATGCGCCTATTCTTATATTACATATACTACGCGTCAGATTTCTTCAACAAAAACAACTTGTATAATCGATTTCCAAGTGATAATTAAACACCATTAACATACAAAACTCTGATCGACAGTCACAGATTAAGGCCCCGTCTGTTATCTTACTATAGTGCAACAAACTTCTCTAACCGGTGGTCAAAAATAAAAACTACAGCCGCCATATTGAAATGGTGTAAACTTATAACGACACTAGCGACCAAACATCCAAGGTTGAAAGATCAGAAAAGTTTGTTGCACTGGACGTTAAAACAATTCACGATGATAAGTTACAACAAAGATATGTTGGTGTGGATAACGTATAAGCTTTAAATATTCTTTTTCGTGTTGTCTCACAAAATTTTGTATGGACACATGCAAATGTCTGATCGTTGAGATTGTTTATCTGGATTGTTATCACAAGTTTAAAATTAAATTTCTTTTAGGGTTCCGTAGCAAAATGCAAAATGGCAAAAATATCCTTAGGTAAATAGTGTTGTTATGTAACAGAGCCTTTTAATTTTGCTGTCTTGCATCGATTCTGAACACCTAACCTTATGTTTACTGCCATACAGTTCGGAATTGAAGTTGAGAAATTTCAGAAGATACCTAGCTTATATACATATATCAAAATGATGGAAAAAGTCTTGAAAAACGGCACTAGAGGTTTTTAATAATTTTTACTCAAAAACGCTATAAACAGTATAAATTACATTCGAAACAGGTGTTGTGTTCAGGAAGACAACGAAGAAGAAGATTCTGGATTGCTTATATTTGTTTTTGTATAACCATAAGAAGATAAATACGCAAATAGTTAAATAAATAAATTCTTCATTTTTTTAAATATTTTACTGGCCAGTGAGGACTGACCGCGCTGCCACAGCAGCCGTATTCGTATTATTGACCGCCCTATCTTCGGTATGGCTTTCAGACTACGCATTCAGCAACGTCATACGCTCATTGCTTCGACAGTAATGTACTAGGTATTTCGTTAAGATGTAGGAGGGGAGATCAAAAAGTAATGATATTCGGATATTTCTGGTATTAAAAAAAAAATAGAGAGCTTGCTTAAACCTTTACTAATAGCTACAGGTTAAAGGTTAAAGGTCACATTTTGAAACTTCATTCATTTTATGTCAAGTCAGAGCCGTCATCAAAACTTCTGCATGAAAAATGTTCTAATGTTTTATGTCGATTTATTACTTCATTTTGATCACCCCTTGTATATTTTGCGATGTATCCCAAAGTTGGAAAAGCTCTGGCTTTTTAATCACCTGTTTTAATAATCTGATAAAATTACGATAATAGAGATTTATGAATACGTGCAACCAGAATTTTATTTTTTAAAGAAAATCGGTTTGCTAGTTTTTCACATATTCGTAATTATTCTCATTCTTCGGAACCCTAACTTAGCGCGTGTCCGATACGCACTTCCCCGGTTTAAAGCCAAAAGCAAAAAAAAACGGATCCCTTATAAATTCTTTATGTCAGTCCGTAGGTCACACACAGCCATTCTTCCATGAATATTTGGGTAGATTCTTTAAGGGGCTAACAGCGGCCAACGAGCGCCATCACATAATATTTTTAACAACTCTTCATACAAAGCATATTTCAGAAATGGGCTTTAACTATTTTCAGGATTTTTCAAACTGTGTTTAGAATACGTCAGTGAGTTTACAATATATTTTTTGCAAAATACGGCCACTTATGGCAAAAATGCAGATATTGTTAAAATCATACAAATATATTATGGAAATGGAGAAGAAAAAAATTTAATACATTGAACCGAGGGGGAAAAGGTTTTTTTTCGCGCATCCCTAACCCTAACTTAATGCGTGTACGCCACGGTTTTTATATACATATATGCTGTTAGGCAAACATATACATATTAATGTTTGTTCTTTTATAAGTCGTGCTCAATATTTTCTTGTATTACGATAAAAATTATTCAGAATTAGTAATTTACTGTATATTTCTAAATACGTTAATGTATAAATAATTAACAAACATATCTTTGATCTATTGATTTTATCTTAAAGGCTGCCATCAGGCAGACCGTAAGCTTGTTTGCCACTTTAGCGGTATTAAAAAAAACAACTTTGGTTCCAACTAGGAATGTGAGCTGTGTCTTACAAAGAAAACGCTGTGCCAAACTTACTACGTAACGTTCAGAAGGTCCTCGACTTTTAGGGTTCCATAGTCATAAAAATCTCATTTAGGGTACCTCCCTGATGATAGACCCTCAACGATGACGTAAAGAGGGCATGATTTATTTTCTCTGGTATCCCATGGTGTGATGAGTCATTTGATAGTTCATTAAAAAATGTTGGGGATGTATGTGTAACAACCATTTTTTGATTCAGGGATCCGTTTTCGAAATATCAAAAGTACTAAGTTTCGTTAGTTGTGTGTGTTTAAAACACTAGAAATAAAATTGTTACACAGAGAAAAATACATTTACTTTAAAATCCTGCCTAAAAATAAAAAATAAACACCCTAAACAACTGGAAAATATGTAGAGCTTTTTATATTGTTACGCAAACCCGATCATATAACGAGATATTGGTCAAAATTTTTTTTTTAATATTATAATGGGCTCGCACGGTCTTAGCAGACCATTTATGCATTTGCCAGAGTCAAAGTCAATTATATCGTATCGTGGCGCGGGCGTTACCGCGCGTCCTCGTTTTCAAGTCCCAAGATTGGGCGGGAGATTTGGTGTGGATCCTCAGACATTGCGCGTCATGTCCTGCTTATTTCTTCATAATTCACTATTCATGAGCCTTCGCTGCACAATTCTCAACACGCTTTCGTAAAACTTTGCTAAAATATATACATCGAAAGTCACTAAATGAATTAAGAAAAATTAAACAGAAAAAAACACCACTCCTTCTTAAGATTCGCGCCAAAACTCCTGGTCAAAATTTACTTCAAAGATTTTTCACAGGAAAACAGACGGCGAGAAAAGAAAAAAAAATGTTCTCTTTGAAGATTCAATACCTTGTCTCAGCTAAAGTTTTTATATACGTCCCCACCGCAGGGGCACAGCCTATGCCGTACAGGAAGCTTATTATAGGAACAGTCTAGAGTCTAGACTCTAGACTACACCATACTCTGGAATTCGAGAGAAAAATTTATGCATGTAGGTTTTACCTCTCAAGACCCGTGACAGTACTTGCATATGTTTTCCTTTAAAATAGTCTGGCGCACTCAAGACTGTCTATAGTAAGCTCCAAGGCCTCTTCTTGGGATTTTCAAATATCATAGTCAATCACGCTGGCCTAGCGCGTTTTGGCAGACGTTGTCCAGCTAGTGGCACACTGTCACAGTTTCAAGCTGCCCAAGAGGCTGCTGACTTGGCTATCATACGACCAACACTACCCAGACCGACGGTTTAGAGTGTCCTAGAGCCAGTAGCCACTTATCTAGATAACCGCGTTTGAAGTTGCTTAATTCTACTTGTTTCCGATAGATGAAAGTACCACGAGCTCTTTTCATACATAACGTGTACATATTCCATAAAAATATTCGTAGAGTATTGTAGTAGTCTTGATTGCAGCTGCGGTCTGGTCTTGCTGGCGCCACACGCTGACCTGTCGGTAACACCAGAAAGTAATGCGACACGACGCGCGCTTAATATTGCACGGCATATCACGATCGCTGGGCGTGATCGTCCATTTGACCTGAGAAATCCTTACATTGAACAAAATTAAAAAAAAAACCGCGGGCTATATTCGAAAATCTAATCTAAGACTCAAAATTTGGTAACTAAAGAATGTCTCTGTGTCCGTCGAATGCTTATAAGCAAAAAGAGATGGACAAATTGCAAAGAGATTTCGAGTTAGATTATTGAGTTTGGTTTTTTTAATCTAGATGCGGATTGTAGCTCAGCGATTAATGACATGCCTGCTCTCGAGGGCGTGGGTTCGATTCCCGCAGATGACAAATATTCATTCGATAAATCAAACGTTTGTCTTGAGTCTGGATGTTTACTATGTTTAGCAGTATGTATCCTACTAATATTATAAATGTGAAATTTTGTATGTCTGGATGGATGTTTGTTACTCAATCACGCTTTAACCACAGGAAGCATCGGGATGAAATTTGGCATAAACATAGGTTAGGTCCTTTTTATCCCGAAAAATTCAAAAGTTCCCGCGGGAATAACTATAACAGAGTTTAAAGAACAATAAATGTAGCCTGGAATTTATTATACCAGACTTTTTTTCCCCACTGTCGCCTCCAGCCTACCCTCACATAATGCAAGGGCAATTAAGTACATGGTCCATCACGTTGACAAAGCACCAATTGTGGACTTAACATACATTTTTTGAATGAAAAGCCGGCGATTTATTAAAGTACTCATTCGTTCACACCGGGGATTAAACGTTTGCCTCTCAAAGCGAGAGGAAAACTCTGAGACGACTAGGCAACCACGGACCTAGAAAGTATTGAACCATCGCAGCTCAAATAAAGTGAAAATCGGCAACCGACATCGCTGATCGCTCATTTCGGTTTCCATTTGTAAAATTAAGGATTAACGTTGTCATATTCTACCATATACATGTCCTGTAGGCAGAAATACGATTGGTGACACTGGACTAACACAAAGAACCATTCAGAAACATGTTCTTAGATAAGAAGAAACTGTTTAGTCTAACAAACAGTATCAATGGGCTGAACAATTGTTAGCCAGCTGTGTTCCATTGAGCCGACGAGCGGTGCGGGCGCAGCTGTGTGTGACCTCGCGATAACCCGCAAGGCGCCGCGACACTAGCTCGACCTGCTGCGTCGCCCGCTCTCATTCATCTCCGATGATGTAACTCCTCCCGACGCCACGCGTTTAATTGCTGTATCTATCACGTACTATGATAATTTACGCTTATGCAATGTGACAACTTGCTGATAAAGACAAGTGTTTAGGATAGAGTTTCATTGATGTGCGGGAATTAGTGGCGGTATCTTGTGGGTTATTCAAAGAATTTATATCACATTTGCAGAATGCATTCTTTTTACACGAAATTCTTTTGAAAACTTTGGTAAGTATAAAATACATTTTTGTAGTAGGTACTTACATACGTCTGGTATTTTAAAATGCTTACTATTTCGACGATAGCGGCGAGCAGAGATCTGTGCTTATAAAGTTGAGAATACTGCACAGTTTTCAATTTGCTAGTCCGTGTTTTTAACGAGTATATGTGTATATATTAGAAATAAAAACTTTAAAGCTAAACCAATCTCGATTCGTCTAAACTTTTATCCCAATAAGTTCGTAGCTATCTGTTGTTGCAAGAAGAAGTAAACATGTACTAACCAATTATGCTAAGGCCTCTGACTTGGCTCTACGACTACTATAATATAACAACAGCCTCAACTGACGGAGGAGCTGATGAAAATGATGAAAGATGTATCTAGGCGGTTACCCATCCAACGGATACTGAGTACCTCCGACGGATACTGACTACCTCCGACGTTGCGTTTTCCATAAACAAATGCAGTCACATTCATTTATCGGCAACGAGTCTCTGTCATTCTTATAAAAACAATAAACACATAACTTCGCATACTTTTAATGTATTAGTCCATCAGCAAATCAGACGCTTAACCGAGCGAACTCTAAGGTACTTTGCCTAAAATACTGTAGGTATTGAAGGTCTCAGTCACACCCAATCAAGGCCAGGAGCTACAACACCAAATTATTGTAATCATAATTAATATCTCAAATTACAAACTCAGCAAACCTTAACGCACGACGACATAATCGTCAGACAACACAATAAATTAGAAACAAAAGATTACGCAAACCCATACGTAAGCATTTCGATTAGTTTTAGAATTCTGAAACCCTAAACGAAACTGGATACTTGGAAGGAAACAAAGCCTTTTGTTTCCAGCGGTCGGCCGGCAGCGGCGCATTTGGCTCACGTTGTTTTTATTGCGTTCCTCAACTGACCCGAGAGTCGCCGGAGAATCCAAGAACTGGTTTTGAATAACTCAGCTAAAATATGTGTTGGTACTCAAAAGTATACCTGTAATAGGTATCTAAGTAACTATACATCTAAAGGATTTGATGTTTATGTTGTTTTTTTCAGGTATGAGTGATTTTTGCTCAAAATTACAAACAAGAGAGAAAATTCGGAAATTATGTCGGTTATATATAGGTCACTCTACGGTGTAGATTTGGCTTAGGCTTAGACATATCAAATGATTGATATTTTTTTTGTCTGATTAATGTGAAATGGGAAATATAGAACAAGATCACAAACTAGATAGAACTAGCAAGGTGAACGGATATAAAACTCATAAAGTAGCACTACTAATCAATTTGTCAATCGAGAGCACAAATGTAGCACTGATTTTTAAGTGGGATTCATAATTTGTGCTTATGTGGGCTGTGCAGGCGTGAAATTGGCACAACCCAAAATAAAAATGGGATTTTCTTCAGTAAAATTTAAGCACAAATTTCAGTAATACGATTACTGAAGAGCTGAGTTTGTATTCAGCACATTTTTTTGAGTAGTGTTTGGGATTTTGTGCTCGCATTGATCGTGCGACCTTCACGCAGCTCTAATAGAATACCAAAACATATAAAATACTAATCTTTTATAATTACTTGATTGAGGATTTTTTTTGTTTACGAATTTCGGAAAATTAATTATCATTGTAATTTTGATATATCTAGCCTAGGAGGTAATTGAAAACTTTTTAACATCAATACATTGATAGGTAGGTAGGGGGAGTCCGGGACAGTTGAACGCCCTTTTACTCTAACGTGAATAAAATTGTTTTAATGGCTTGAAATTTGACAGCTACAAAGTAATAATACAAAGTAATGGTAAATAGATGCCTTTTCCAAATTCAAACTTATCTTTAATAACTTCAGCTGGAAATATGTTATAAAAAAAAAACGATTTGTAGCTTAAATCTCCCCAACGCATAGGAGAGTTGAACATAGTAGTAGGGAGACTTAACCATATTTATTTGTATAAAAAAAAGGAAATAATAAAATTGTATCTCAAATGATAATAACAATTTATTTCTCATAAAATTTAAAGTAGGTTGCAACTTTTGTTGCATCCACCAAAACCGACGTAATGGTGCTCTATATAGCATCGCACACGCAACAACGTGCAGCGCGTAGAGTTCAGTTCAGTGTTGCCAGCAAACTTTTTGCAAGCCCACTAGATATAGGTCCTAAAACCACCAGAAATCCACCAGATTTTTAGCGTTTAATATGAAAATGATATGAAACCACTAAAAAGAAACACTAAATTATGAATTTGTATAAAAAACTAATTTTTAATGAAAAATAAAGGAATTTTGAGTCAATATTAAATTATCGTAAATTTTGTAAAAAGAAGAAAAAATACTTGAAGCCAGCTTTTGAAGCCGGAAGCGTCTTGAAGCCACGGTTTCCGAAACTATTGCATGTACTGTGGTTTCGGCATATTTTCATAATTTAAAATATTTGCGAAATAAAAAGGATATAGGAAACTTGATAACCCAAAACAAAACAAAGTTTCGGTTGTCGTTCTCCATTCATTTATTATAAGCGATCTCTTCCTTACCTAGAAGTCTGTCCTATATAGAGTAATCTAATCATTTGTTGTCCTAGTATTTATCTAGCGAGCTACGGGAGTGAGTTCACGGCATTTCTACATCTATGGTTCACGAGGATGATAATCAATGGTACCAACATATCATTTTTATTTATTATTTATTAAAGGAATATGTGATGAGTAGGTTAATATAATTACCGAGTGCAATATAGTTTTTATTTAGCAAAATTTTTCTTTGTTTTTGAAAACTATCAACCAAAAATTGCCCACTAAAAAAACCACTAGCCACCAGATACAAATTTTGCCCACCAGCAGGGGGTCCCAAACCACCAGATCTAGCAGTGAAACCACTAAGTTGGCAACGCTGGTTCAGTTAGCGGACCCGATAGCGCCAAGTGTTTAACGTGATTTTAACGTGGTTCATCTCTCCTACCTGGTTAAGCCTCCCTGTTTTCACCTAAATAATTTTTTCAGTACTTCCTTATTTAATATAAGTAGGTACTATATTTCATTTTACATAGCATGTTGCGTAGCATTTTGTAATTTTGTTTCTGAAACTAGAAAAATAATATTTTTAATATTATTATTATATGTATATTGATATGATTTATATTGTATATAGTATATAGTGAGCTAGGCTGCTAATATTGAGTCTGAGCTCACGATTGTCATACGACTGTTTTCAATACACTTGAAGGACAGTAAATACTTATATTAGAGTTAAAATGTTGTAAAAAGTTTATATTTAAGTAATCTTATAGTTTTGATATATTTTTAATACTAACGTTTGATTTAAGTTTCCAAAAACTTAGTTCATATGTTCCCTTCTGGCTAAAACTTGAAGAAAAATCTGTGAAGTAAAAGGCACTTGTGCGGTAATTAACCGCAAAAGTGCTTGATGGACGCTATTATGATGCTCAAAACGGTGCAGTGAAGGCTGCTTAATGAGCAAGTGTGTTGAAAATTCTTATTAATTTCATTGTCGTTACCAGGGGTTACAAAAAAAACAAACACTGAAAATGCGACAGTACAATAAATTCTTGTACCTACTTACCATAGGCAACACGGCATCCTGACGCGGAAGGGGGCCGTATTGCTCTGTGCTACTTACATTCTTTGCATGAAAGATAAACACGGAAATAGTACAAAAATAATTCTTAATTATTCCAGTATAAAACTAGATTACATAAAATTCCATGATTTTTGATTTGCGTTTTTGATTAAAGCTCTACAAGTCTCTGCCGTGGGGCCATTGCTGCATTCGTATTATAGATGGATTCACCTCACAGTTCATCCTTCAAAGTCTACTCACCCAGGTTTACTACTTTCACGGCCTCGACAGTAATGTACTATTGTTGAAGTGTGCTCCAAGGAGAAAATTATAAAAGGCTTTTTCTACCTAACACACATGTTTTAAACAGTTTAATTACATTATTATCGCCTTAACAAAACATACTAATCTATGTTTAGTTTAATTTTAATCTTATTAAAGGAATATTAAAAAACATTTTTATCTAAAACAATTTAAACTAAATAAAATTAATCTAATAAACCGTTACAAGTTGGCATCGGTTCCACAATGCAGGTCGCATTGCCGCGTTGGATTTGCAATGCTTTGGGTAAAGTAAAGAGAGCTTATTGGGAACAGTCTAGAACTATTCGGACTCTAGAATTCGTCACTAAAATGTATGGAAGACTGACTTACCTCTCGAAACCCGTAAATTTACATGCATACATTTTTCTCTCGAATTCCAGAGTCCGAATAGCTTGAGACTGTTCCTAATAAGGTCCAAGGCCGGCATTTTCGTCACGAGAAACTTCAACCAGACGCGAAACTAAAGCCCTAAAATTTTTTTGGACCCTGTCCCGACGGTCGTCATGTTTCGATCGACTCTAAAAAGGCTCAAATATGTATCCACTATCTAATTGTTTTTTTTTTACTGAATATTGGTCAAGAATCTGTTTGTTAAACGACTTGACTATTTGTGTTAATATACCAGCGTTGCCAGACGTCCCGATTTTGGCGGGACGCCCCGATTTTCAAATCAAAATTAAATTTCCCGCGCGAGACAGGCTCAATCCCGCTTTTCGGGAATAACTTGACCGTGTGTGCAGCGTACCGACTCAATTATTTTACGATAGGGTAAATCTGATTTGAAATATCATATTTTTCTTAAAATACATTTTCTATGGATATTTGAACTCAAATAAAAAGAAGTTTTTTTTACTATGTCCCGCTTTCGACGAAAGAATCTTGCTTTTTTCACTCAAAAAGTTCCTAAATCCCCACTTGGTAAAAAAAATATATCTGGCAACGCTTTAATATACACACTACTTATATGTTATCAAGGCGATTGTTCAAATTACGTTAGGTGACAGTATAATCAAATTATTGACAAATTTTATATTTATAAGCCAAAATGACACAGATTTACAAAATTTGTTGGAAATTACAAAAATCAGAACCAATTTTTTTCATATTTACAGTGCTTTCGCGTGGTCTATAATTTTTTTGCTTCATAATACCTTTAAAAAATTGTAGACTACAAATAACTGCGCTTCTACGGCCATATTCATGGTCCTCTTTTCTTTAGTTCATACACATTCTTTTATACCACGTCTGCAGTGCCAGCTTGTATGTCTCACAGAGATTTTCTATGCACCAGTTGTCGCTTGGGGATCTTCGTAAACAAAGCCTTTTTGAAACGGGTACCGCATAGTGTAGTGTTACAGTGGAACTAACTTTTCTAACTCAGCGGTCAAAAATCGAAATAACAGTTACCATATGAAAATGGCGTTAACTTACGCGACACTAGCGACACATGCTGAGTCAGAAAATTGTGTTGCAATGTACACTAGTTTCCCTCTTTATCCAACGTGTCCTATTCCATTTCATAAGCGCTTTCAAAATACAGTGTACCCATTTTTTCCAATACTCATACAATACACTTCGATACGATATTTATTAGCACGTTTTTCAAAAGGCAACGAAATAAATGGTATTAATTCAAAAAAACGGCCAGCAAGAAAAATCAGCCAAAAAGTTATTTTGACAGCATATGTTTTTGTCGGCCGTAAAAAAACTCCTCCATCATTACCTGGTCAGCAGCTAAATCAAAAATTATCAGAAAATAACTAAATATTGGTTAGCAAATTAATTGTTTGATCAGCAGGATTATCGGTTAGCATGAGCATAAACAAATTTAGAAAGCAAGGAGCTGTTAGGTTGTATCTTATAAATAAACCACAAGCGCAGCGAGTAACTACTACTACTACTACTACTACTACTACTTCAACTACTACTACTACTGCTACTGCTACTGCTACTACTACTACTACTACTACTACTACTACTACTACTACTACTACTACTACTACTACTACTACTACTACTACTACTACTACTACTACCATCACCACCACCACCACCACCACCACCACTACTACTACTACTACTACTACCTAACCCGAAACAATAAAAATTTAAAGTAAAATGTAAGGTAAAAATACAATCTTACAGTTGCAAACAACAAATAAATAAAAACAAATGAAATTTAAATTAGTGTTAGTTAAGTAAGTTAGGTTAATATAAACGTGTTACTTATTGCTATATTGCTTGCTGCAGATCTATTTAATTTCCTAACAATATCAGTTTTAAGGCTACTCAATTTTACATTACTTGCTGATCAATGTAGTAATTTTTCTGACAAAATATATTTTAAAGCTAACCAAAACCTTTTTAAATAGCTGGCCCGTAAAAATGATAGCCTTTTCAAAATAATACAAATAAAGCGTTAAATCGTTTTTAGGTATTTACTTTAAAACGAACTCGATTCACATATTACAGTTAAGTAGTAGCATGTGCAGACAATAAAGTTATTTAGCCGTTATATGAATTTTAATTACGTATGTTAATGAATGGAGATTAAAAACAAAAAAACAGATAATTTTTGATATCTCCTTCTATCGAGGTAAATTTTAGGTCTAAATACGTCACTTTGTCACAGTATATACAACAGTAGCGCTGTTCCGAAATTACCCACGCACGTACCTACCTGAATTTATTCATAAACAGATAGATAAGGCTTGACCTGTCGATCAAAATTATCGATAAATTAAATTATTTTTATAGCTGTAAAAGTTAATTATTACTACAAATTACGTATAATTTTAAATTTATTTTAATAAAATTCAATTAAAACTTGTTCCGATGATATTTCTATACAAAGTAAATGTACGAAAATTATTTCACTTCAGCATCAGATTATGATCTAATCACATAAAATATTTAAAAAAAGTAGTACACATCCAAACACAAAATAGCGGAAACTTAGAAATCTGTTAAAAGGTATTACAAAAAAAGTGCTAAACAACGATCTTATTAAATCTACTTCCGAAATAACCTAAAAAAAACATAAAAATATTCGCCTTTCGGCAAATTTATCCAGAACATTTAGTCTGATAGTAAGCATCCACCGCAGCTATGCGCCAGCCAAGCAGGATACTCGCATCACCTAGGGCATCACTCGCGCGGTGCCCACCCTTCAATAATCTAATATCTTCTTTTTTGAAGGACACCATACCATAGCCTTAGTGAAAACCTTTGGAGAAAGCTTATTTCACAACACTAGCGTTCGCGGGAGGAAATTACCACAACACTAGCGTTCGCGGGAGGAAATTTCTCTGAAACTGCACTGTACGCGATCATTTAGGTTTTCTAATTTTAAGTATTAAAGACATGTTTTTTAGTTGTGATGAAAGTTTATTGACATATGAACGATAATGCCATCTTTTTGTAATTAAGACTTCTTACAGCAAAATACTAATAAATTTGACATTATTGAAGGATAACCTCACAGTTGCGCAACTAGATAAAGTCCAATGGAAAATCCGATTTAAATTAGTTTTCGTACTCGTATATGACCATCTGGACTAGTGCTTTTACCGAGGAGAACGCCTGTGTATGGCTTCTCCCCCTATATGGGGGCCGTGTTGCTCCATGGCAAAAAGGTCCTATTAAAACCGTCGTCACATGATCACTATGATAACAGATAGCAGAAAGCAAAATTGTCTACATACCTACGTAATTTTTTCATCAAATGGTATGAGAACAGAGAACAGACAGAGACAGACAAAGTCCACAGATGAAGTACTTGTTTCCTTACAGATGCATCACTTCGATGTAAAAAAAATACATACCTACACTTCGTATAACGCGTAATAAAACGCTGCGCTGCGCTGCGGAGCACAGTAGCGGGAGGGGGTCGGTTGTAATATGCCCCTGAAAGTCTCTTCGGACCAGTTATACCATTGAATTATACCATTAATGGTTCAAATGGTACTGAGTTACGGTATCAACTTTCTTTATGTATCAACAGAGTAACAATACCGTGTGATATTTCATACGCCATAGTGATTAGTACTCGTAACGAAATTATTCCATATAATCAGTGTGGCATGCATTATAATGGCAGGTGTTGTGTGGTGTCTACCTTGTGATGCTCATCGGTGCAGCAACGGAACGGCGCGCGGCAGCGAAGCGGCGGATACTTACAGCACAACTATTAACATTGTGGCAGGCACCAATATATGAAAACTAATTAAGAACGTAATAGTACATTACTGCCTTGGTCTGTTATGACTGCGTTGGTGACACCGCTGACGATGTCAGAAAATGACAGCGCGGTCAGCAAGGACTGCAATGATGACGAAGCTTGGAGGCCGAGAGCATAGCTAAGCTAAGCTTTAGGCCATCATAGCGTGGCCAGCAGCGCAGTCATTGCATGCCAAGCCAAGGCTTGTATACGGCTCACACACTTCGAAAATTGATTAGAATGAAAAAGTATCAAATATTTTTTTTTATATCTGTATTTTCTTGAACAGAAAGAAGTCTATTTATAAATATAAAATATTTTTTAAGTTGTTATTGTTTTCGTTACTATGACTAGATGGGGTTAAATTAAGGAATTTTATGAACTAATTTTGATTCTCTATTCTATACAATTACTTAAACAGAACCTCTTCTGTATTACTATTTTTTTTCAGATTTCTAAAATTCGCATTTAATCCATAATTTCAGTTAAAAATTTACTCTGACTGTAAAATCTCAAAAACTTGAGTCAAAAATAAGCTTTTTCTCCAATAAATAATTATATTTTTTAATTATTATTCTATACAAATACTAGATAAAGATACACTTCATGAGTTGAAAAAATAAGTTTACCTTAAATTATTGCCATTTACGTGTATTTTAACTTGGAAAAACCTATAATTTCGGTTTTTTACCGATAACAGCCTTAACAAGTAATAAATAAAAACCACCTTAGAAGGTTGTCAATGTAATGATCATATTACAAGCTTTTATAAGACATATCATTTTGCACGTGACTACTTTAGAAACAAAACTCGACGAAAATTGGATTTTTGAAGTAAATTTCTGGTGACTAAAATGACATTTCATAGAACTTTACTCACTTCTATTCGAGTATCGCGGAAAGTTCGACTTTTGTCGAAATTGTCAAAATAATGATTACATAGCAAGCATTTTTGAGTAAAATAGGTACCTACAAATATTAGCTATTTTGTCTTACTACATTGTCCACAGGCTGAGCTGCATCACGTAAGTACATGTCGCTAGTGAATAAACCACTTTACACGGATTCTTCTAGTTAGTCTAAAATACTCTATATTTCCATCCCAGCTATTTACTTTACAACCCTAAAAAAGCTACCTATTTAAATACCTTTAAAACAGAAGAGCACAGCAGAAGTAATTAAAAAATATTACATACATACATAGATACATATGTAAATGCTGGTAACCCTCGTGAATTATGAGCCCAAAGGTCATCCTTAACTTCGTTAAATCACTTTCTTGATCACAGCAATCGAGTAAATTGGACTTCCTGCGAGGGTGGCCACACTGCACAAATCCTGTCTTCATTCAATTGTCTCTCTGTCTGACTCAGTTATCTCCTTACTATCTTATTATAATCATCAGTTGCTTCCTTCGACAGTATAGGGTGTCTACACACCGTGATTCCTCGCCGCACCTTTTTGTTCACAATTTCTTCGTCACACTCTGACGGTTCTTGGTGAATGACCGGTGAGATTTCAAAAAAGTGAATCGCAGGAATCATGGTTTGTAAACATGATCGTTACGAACGGGTGATCCACTTAACTTATTTTTAATACCTATAAGACTGACGTTTTCCGATAATGTACTTCAGCATCTTACACGAATCTTAAATGTTTTTTGGGATATTAAAATAATAACGTAGGTAAATTCTTTTTCGCGACTGACCAAGAAGGAGGGTAGGTAATGTTTTTCTCACGTATGTATGTATGTGGGCATATCCGTTCCATTGGTTACCTCCTGTAGCCTAAACGGCTGAACCAATTTCGATGAATGAAGTCTTAAATGAAAGGTATCTGAGTGTTATAGAGTATATAAAATAGTCAAGCGCGAGTCGAAAAAGTAGGTAAAAAAAACTAAAACTAAAACAGTTGTAAATAAATATAAATAATTAAATAAAAAGAAACCGACTACAAAGACATTAAGACCTAAAAAGCATTAAAAGTGCTCCTAAAACAAACCAAATATTTAACTATAAGCAGTCGAGACTCATTTTAATGCGAGTCCAAATAGTTGTACAGATTTCTCAAACTATAGAAGTTACGTTAAAATGATTTCCGTCTGCCTATACTTTAATATTCCATATGTTTAAGTTGCACTTTTGTATTATTCCAGTAACTTCGTAGCCGCGTAATGAATGTTTGAGTAAATTGCAACTGTTATCTCAACCATAGTGTAGGGTTCCGTAACCGTAAACTACATTTTTCGAGTCCAAAAATAAGCTTAACTTGGTTGGCTATATCTTGAAAACAATTTGATTTTAATAATGCACTTGTGTTTGTGACAACGCTGTCAGTTTTTTTTCAGGTACGGTCGTACCCAAAATAGTTAAAGGTCGGTGCAGACTAGATAGTGCGCGTGAGTAGCGGAAACGGCAACGTCGCACACGCGCGTGCAGTGATGACGTTGTATAATATTGCGCTCCCTGTTAGATGCTAGATTAAAAGCACTCACTCCCCCCTTACCCTCAATCAAAACTATTTAGCCGTCAACAAATGCCACTAATTCTGACTTCTTTTCATACCACTTTCAGTGCGACAGCTACACCTCTCGATTAATCTCGACCGCTAGCTTACGACATATACCTAAAGAGAGGTTCTAAGAATACGAAAAAGTCTTTGCAAAATATATCCGTCATGATTTTTCGAAATATCTTATTCAAACTAGTAGATCAATCGACTAAAACAATTACCGCGATTAACAGGCCATGAGTAAATCAATTAAACGTATCTCGACTTCGATATTATCTCAATCAGCACGAGAATCAGGCCCCAGGCATGCACGCACACGCATCGGTCAGTGCTGTACGTTCACACGACAGGTTGTCTTTATTTACAAAAGTAATACAGTTTACGAATTGTTTAGTGTGTGACGTCACGCGTCACGTCACGCCACGCATCTGGTCTGCTCCGGCCTTAAGTTTGCAAGAATTTAATTAATTTTGTTACAGTCCTCAGTACACTTTTGACGTAAAAAATATGTTAAAGTTCAAACCTTAATTTGGTGGATTAACAAATATTATCTAGCTATTAAAACAGTTATAAAAAAATAATCTGACACTCTTTTTTTGGGCTTTACTTAAACTAAGAGTGATATTCTCCTGATTCTTATTCAATAAAAATAAAGAATAATATGAATAAGTGAATTTGCTGAATTCATAGTTCTTAATAAATATTTGTATTTTATACCGACATTCATCATCACGTATTTTTACTATGCCTCCGCTATGATGGTTTTTAAAAATGATACAGACAACCAGATACTACCTTATATAAGTAGTAACTATAACAGGCCGACTACACATTAGGTACTTAAGGAACAGGGATGGCAAATTTCTTCATAATTCTATTCTTGGAATAAGTTAGTTGTGATCTGTGTCTAAGTATGTGCATAGGCGAACTAAATGTCTATGAGCATTTTCTATCATTTAACCTTTGGTAATGTACAAATGATGAGGGGTTGGGAGTGTTGGTGTAATAGATAGTAATAGCTTTATTAATGATGATAGATTAAGAAATATAAGATGAGGCTGCATAATATTAAATTTTATAAGTACATTTACATATATGTAGGTATATATATTCAGTCATAGGTCACTAGAAAGTCACCTGAAGTATGTATTTTTTATTATAAAATTTAAAATATGTTTAAGATGAGATCACTTTCATACCGCAACTGCAGTCGACATTCATATCATCCAATCGCACGCAATTTGTGCAAATGACATCCAATTACGCCCTGGCGGTGCCGCGGTGCGCGCCAATTACGTGTGCGGTGCGCGCGCGCACCTGGGTCACGAGTAGCGCGCACGACTCGTGCAAAATTTCATATCTATAGTTTATGGAAATGAAAGTTTTTAATTTTATTTGACTTAACCTCAAGGTTAATTTAAGTTAAGGCTCTTGGTATCTTGGATTTTTATTGAATCAATGGAGAAAATAAATAATATACTTACATAGAAAATATCTATTTTGGTTCGGATCTTGTCTGGGGTTCCATAGCCAAATGGTAAAAACGGAGTTTTTTTCGTCATGTCCATCCGTCCGTATTGTCACAATGTTATAATTACGCTGCGCTGTCGCCTCGGTGAATCGAACCTAACGAAATTTTACAGAAAGGAGGCTTCCTGAACCACCATACAGATTTGCTATGAACATAGGTAGAGAAAAGCTGTCATACATTCAACTAAGGGCTCAAATGTTTCAAGCGCACGCCATAAATGATTCTTGGATAGAGCTTTTATAGCGAAAATTTTGTCAAGTTGAAACCAAAAACTGACCTATATATAATGAAATGGTCAAATTGCTGACTATGGTTATGCTATTTCCAAATCTTAAAAACCTAAAAAACACCAGTAATTATTAATAATAAGTAATTGAGTCAATAAATATTTAATACATTTAAGGTTCTTTTTCTATTTTTTTCTGTAAGATATAATATTTTTTTCTCTAAGATATACTATTTTTTTCTCTAATATATACTATTTTTTTCTCTAAGATATACTATTTTTTTCTCTAAGATATACTATTTTTTTCTCTAAGATATACTATTTTTTTCTCTAAGATATACTATTTTTTTCCGAATTACCTGTTGGTTACCAAAGTTAAAAAATTTGTTTTCTAGTAATAAATACCTAAATACTAAGTATTGAGATTCGCGATGTAAAACTTCATTCATACATTAAGCCCTTAAACCTTTTCGCAATAAAACTTCTAGTTCTTTATTTAATTGTGTGACATTTTTTTTTGACCACGTGGTAACCACATTCCCCACTAATCTAACGAGGAAGTGACGTAACGCACGCAGCCCATCACTTGCCATATAGATTACAGATATCCGGTCATAACACTAGAATATATACCTATATATAGAATATATATCGCTGTCGTGTGGAATTAGTTAAGTACAGTTTTATAGATATAGATGTTACACTCATATGTAGTAATAAAACTAGTAATTATTAATAATAACTGGTTATAATTACCAGTAAATTTTTTAAACCATTTGGTTAAAGATGTACATTTCTACTGCTGATCTGCTTACAGTGGTAAGTAGGTAGATACCACAAATTGTACGGCGCGTTCGTCAAACTACAGAGGTATTAATTGTCCAGCTTTATACGCACAGACTACTTTCCTAGAAATGCAACAAGTATTCAAAAGAATAACTAATTTTTATGATCAAATTCATATATATCTGTATAGTATACTCACCTTAAGTTTGTTACCCCTGCTAGCTCTGTAGCGCCGCTAATAGATATTTATAATTTTCTCTTTTTGCAAAGCGAATTCCAAAAATGTGCTTCTATAGAAATTTATAACTAGTTATAAGCAATTTTTAAAACATTTGGTATTATTTATAGAACAAATCTGTGATTTTTGAAACATTTGGTATTATTTATAGAACAAATCTGTGAGTTGTGAACTGAAAGCTTCGGAAACAGTTTTGAGTAGGTACGCTTTAGCGCTCTAGAGTCTGGAATTCGAGACAAAAATGTATGCAAGTAGGTACTTACCTCTCGAGACCCGTGGAAGTACTTGCATACTTTTTTCTCTCTAATTTCAGTTCCCGTTCTCGAGGCTGTGACCAGTAAGCTCCCAGCTCCCAGCTTTAAATGACAGTTTTTTCTCAGAAACAATACAAAATATTCAAAATATAACAAGTATAACACAAAAGTGTATTTTTTACATTCATTTGATGTCTTCTGTAAACTATAAAAAACGATAAGTCTTTATTGTTTATATTAAGATAATTAAGAATTACTATTTTTTTAACATACTTACTTCTTGTATCCCAACGGTTGTTCATGGTCCGACGATTGGGAATACGAACCCAAGACGAGCCCAGACGTGGCCAGTGGCCCGTCGCATTGGGAACTCCTTAACCTTAATCAGGGAACACCTGTCTTGAACTGGACGGTTTCTTGAGAATCCTAATCATGGGAATAAACTTTATTGTGAGGGGCGCAATGCATTCTAAGTAGCTGTAGGGTCTAAGGCCAGAAGGGTCAATAAAGGGAAAATTATTCAACTGCAGATACTGCGAATTGAACTAAAATATGCTTCGTCGTAGAGTAGAGAAAGTAAATGCTGTAATTTATTACGAAAAAAGAAAGAAGACTTCAGTTTTTTCAAGATAAGGTATAAATTTAGTAAGATAAGAAGATAAATTACTTAGGAATAGGAGTTTCTGTCCTGTACAAGTTTTATAAGATATAGGAATCTTATCTTTATTATAAATTACTTTCAATTGTACGTATATATTTAATATGAAAGTAAGTGTTACTTTTCCAAATGTTTTTTCATAGTTTATTGCTATTTTGAACACAGTTCAAAAGTAATTAGCCAACGGTTTATCAGAACAGGCTCTTTTATTTTTCATGACATTTCATTTTTTTAAAAAACTTTATTGCTCAAAAATGGTACAAAGGGCGGACTTAATGCCTGATGGTATTATCTTCCAGTCTACCATAAAGACTAAAATAAACACCAAAAAAGGTGGTGCACACAATAACAAAACAAATTATATACAAAACAAAATAAATTATAACATTTAAAAATATAACACAAAAAAAACTATTCTTTTATTTTTACTGCAAGATAATATTACAATTATATAATACACATTAAAATACATCAATATAATACAATATTATCTGATCCGATAATATGATACAATACGTTGCTAAATATATAATAATCATACTAATATATATAATAATAAGATATATTGTCTGAATCAGTAATTTTGCTTTATAGTGTGTACGTAATGCAGTTTCAAGGGCCCTCTTACACCCCACTAGCGCCGCCATTAGATATCCTAAATTTTCTCTTCGTAGAAAACGAATTTCTAAAATCTAAATGTCGCAAATATAAAGCTATTTTTAGAAGGTTTTATATAGTTTCTAAATAAAAACTGTGAGTTGTAGTTGGCATTTTTGCTAAAAGTGGCCGTTTTTAGCTGAAACTGGGTTTACGAGTACTACCCAGTATTATCACCTGACATTTGGAAGGATCTAATTTAACACCGAATTTGGCAGACCAATCGCTTATACTTTTTAGGTCCCTATATAATTTAGACACAGCGATATTATTAACATTAGCCGCAGCTTTGTATTTAAATAATGTTTTACTTTCCAAGTTTATTTTGAAAGGTACCTATTATCCATGAGAAAACGAAAAATGGTGCTAAAACAGGGCAAAGCTGGGCGGCCCCGATATTTTGTATTTACATAAAGAATGAGGAAATTCACCAAAGCACGAAAGTTATAGCTAAAACGACGAATCGATAATCGATGGGGAAGAAAGGTTGTCCAGTGGCGAGTGAAGACGCAGCGTGGGACGGCCTCCTACTAGGTGGACAGGCGACCTGGTTAGAGCAGCAGGAAACCGACGGGTCATATTATGGTCATGGGTATATATGAGGGAGGCCTACATTCCGCAATGGATGTCTTACGGCTGAAACGAAGACAATAAAACTTGTTAGCTTAACTTTTAAAGACAAGATAATCAACTAGTACCAATAAAAAAATAATAATGTCCAAACAAATGTAAGTACACAAACATTTTTACATTAGCAACCCTTCTAAAATCGCGAACAAATTCCCGCCAAAGTAACACACCAAATGCTAAACATTTGTCAATGAGTGACTAACAAAGACTCCATTCATGACAATGGACACCTGTAGAGGGGTTCCCTACACGTGGCAACATATGTGTACAGAACCTCACCTGGTAGAGGAAATCTCACCCTCAGCGACTAGGGGTGCGTTTTGTTTTAGTCGCACATGGCATCGGCGGCTGCGGCCGACAGATGCTAAAATACGTTAGCATAACTTCGATTATATTGTTATTATTTTGATGCAATGATTTTTAGTGATATTAGTAAAGGTGGTAATGACAGATGGTTTGTAGAGATGGGTGACCAATAATAATTGACGATGACTCTAATAAAAACTTACGCTTGCAAGGCTACGCGTATCCAGAATTATTTTTCAAAATGAAATCAGTCAAAACTTTCTCGGAAAAAAGGTCATACATTTTTCTTATATAGTTCTATAATTTTAGTCGGGGTTTGGACCCCCAATACAAAACCCCTAAATACGCCTATGCTTGCAAGCATATTGCAGAAACTTTGAAATCACTTTTCCGATTTAATTTTTTAATTACTTTTTCCATTTTTGTTCAATATCAATTAATAAAGCTATAAAATCGACTACAAATTTGTGTCGTAAAGATTTGTTATTTGGCTTTAAGAAAGACATTTGGCCGCTTGTTTTGGTTACTGAATGTAGGAGGACATTTGGCCGCATGTTCTGATTTCTGAATTCCAGGAGGACATAGGTACTTAACATGAGATGTACTTTTCAGAGATTTAAACACGGTTATGTTTTCAGGGTTCCGCACCTCAAAAGGAAAAAGGCACCCTTATAGGATCACTTTGTTGTCCGTCTCCCTTTCTGTTTGTCAAGAACCTTTTTCTGAGGAACGCTTCAAAGTATCAAGTTGAAATTAATATCAAAAACTAAGGTCTACCGTCTCTTGAACTTGTAAAAAAAGGTAGCTTTTAAGTTAATGCAATAAAAAATATGCCCAAAACACGGTCCTTTTTTTTGCATATTGTCAAAAATGACTATGACACAAATAAATCAAAACCTATGGGGTGCTTCCCGGTGACCTAGAATCATGAAATTTAGCAAGAAGCAAGATTCTACATCACAAATATAGGAAGAAATCGAAAAACTGATCATAAACCTGTAAGAACATGTTTTTTTTGCAATACTACAAACAAAACTATACTTTGAGTTAGTTAACTTGAACCAAGAAACGTTTAAGCACTGTGTCGCGAGTATTATTTTTACTCATTTTTAGGGTTCCTATTATTGAGCCTATTACTGAGACTCCGCTGTCCGACCGTCCGTCTGTCACCAGGCTGTATCTCATGAAAGTTAGACAGTTGAAATTTTCACAGATAATGAATTTCTGTTACCGCTATAAGAACAAATACTAAAACACAGAATAAAATAAATATTTAAGGGGGCTCCCATACAACAAACGTGACTTTTTTTGCTCGAATATTTACAGAATATTTAGTTATATACTCACTTTGAAAATAAATTATTAAATTAAAATAAAAAAAATATTTAAGGGAGGCTCCCATACATACGTGATTTTTTTGCCGTTTTTATAGATAATGGTATGGAACCCTTCGTGCGCGCGTCAGACTCGCACTTGGTCGGTTTTGCTAAAGTCATTCATTTTATCTAAATTTAACGACTTGTGGTCCTACCGATTATTTTATTTTCATGTAGGTACTTTTATATTTTGGTGGTTAAGTGTTTTTTTAAAGGTATTTAAAAAAACCGAAGACTGTATCTCATAAACATTTTTTGATAATATTGTGTTTTATGTACTGAATTTACCTATTGGAAGGTGGTTGATTTCATTGTTAAGTGTAGATTAATTAAACAGATGACTTTTTTATGTTAACACTATGTTTTATTTAGTGTACTAAAAAATCCTAATACTGAGATTAAGTTTTAATACCAAAAATAATGCAGAGATTGAAAAAATCCGAGTTCCGAGATTGCAGGCTCTAGTTAATAGACCATAGACTTCGAGTTTCTAATCTGTTCTATGGTCTGCGCAACAGGCTTACGAAATTGGCCACACTTTAGAAAGAGACAGAGTTAACCAGTGGTTAGATTAAGTGGTAAGACACCCCACGTTTGCTTCGTCTCTGTGATACTTTTGCAACAAGCAAGTCAAAAAATTATTAAAATACTCGCGTCAGATCACGTGTTCTGATCAAAAATTCATAGAAAATTCGTAAGACGGAACTCCCGTCAGATTTATTTACATTAGGCTATGACAGATTGAGTTGTCAAATATATTTCGTCAAAAAAGTAAATAAACAGAAATAATTATTTGTGATGGGTTAAAAACTGATAAACTCGCGTCAGGCTGATCCAAAAATTCGTCAGACGGAAACCATAATGCCACGACATAAAATTCGCAAGACGGAAACCATAATGCTACGCCAATTATAATTTTGAAGTGAAAACGTCTTTCGTGGCGTTGTGCACTTTTTTCTGTTTAGTTAGTTTTTTATTACACTTGCTTGTAAACAGTATCATAACTCCCACGAGCTTTTTCTTTGTAAATTTTACTTTACAGAAGTGATAGATTTCATCAAAATCTTTATTTCAGATGACAGCTGTCAAACTAGAAACGGTTTTTATCACCGTAACTTTTAATCGTAGACTAGTAACTTCTTCACAGAAGTGATAGATCTTATCAAGGTCTTCATTTCAGATGACAGCGGTCAAACTACAGTCCGGCAGGTCAAAGAATGCGTTCCTGAAACCTGTCAATTCGTCATGACTTTGTACAATAAATAACATTAATAATATTTAGTAACGTTATTTATTGCATTCATTATGCATATTTATTCAATTTAATTTATATGTCGTTATTTTTTATAGGAATTATAATTCAATATATATTCACAATGTAAATAAATTTTTGATGAATCAATTAATTGAATTGAATCGTAATTTCTGAATGGAACGAAGGGAAAAAAAATTAAATGCTTTATTTATTGGAAAATGTATATTATGAAATACATAGTTTTATGCCTTAAACAATGAAGACTTTGTCAAACAATTTAATCATCCAATTCGCTTGAGGAGTCCCTGTCATCTTCACTAACGTGTATAATCATATTATTGTCAATCATAGTATCTATACGGATATCGCGGTCAAAGTCATCAAATATTATCTTTTTAGTTTTTTCAACCACCTTATTCATCCAGTCATCTTTTGTGACATTTTCGCATGCTTCTTTTAAAAGCATCTTCATCTTCCTGAAGATTCTTCCTTTTTATGCCATGCGGTGGAGAAGTATTATGACGGGCTGCATAACCTTTAATTTGAGCCCAAATTAGCTCAATGGCATTGTACTGGCAGTGGTACGGGGAAATTAGATGAACGCGATGACCGTACTCCAGAGCCAACTCATCTATTTCATATCGAACATTTATCGGCTTATGGTCATTGACCAATTTCATCAGCTCTGCTTTTAGCATTGATAGATTTGCGTCAATGCCACTTTTTTGCAGCCAAGCAACCAATTCCTCTTTTCTATTAGCTTGGGTAGGTGCTTTATTTTTTTGCACCGAATGATATGAGGCATTATCCATTAATATAACATAAGGCTCTGGCAGGCCTGGTAGCAACACATCCTGGAACCACTCCTTAAATAAAGCCACATTCATTTCTTCATGGTAGTCAGTAGTGGTTTCAATAAACCGTTTTCCACGAAACAATACTTCGCACAACCAGCGTGGCATATTATAAGCCGTGCTCCTTTACCCATTGGCACTTTCGACGTTGACGCTTGATTGTCATCCAAAAACAAGAAAGCGTGTGATTGGCGTTCAGCCATGTCTCGTCGATGAAAACGACATTGTCCCAATTATTGATTTTCCCATAACAAAGTAATTCTTTTTAAAATTATGTAATTTCTTTCTAAAAGAATTTTTCTTTTGTCTGTTTTTTTATATTGAAATCCAATATTTGTCAAAATTTTAAATAAAGCAGTTTTGCCTCCCCTAAATAAATCAGCTGCTTTCAAAGATGCTAGAAGCATTTACCTATGTATGTACCTTAGTACTCATTCCTGGAATAATAACCATATATATGATTCCTTATTGCATCGGCGTCAAAGCTATCAATGTCTGTTATAGGTTTAGTTCTGCGTTAATCTTTGGTGTTCGTAAAATATTTTCTTCGATGCCAGATGAGCCGAACTTTTCTTTATTAATATTTGTTATGGTCCGTTTGCTCACTCCAAGTGCCTGAGAGATGCGTTCTTGGACCTGGTCGATAGGAATTAAAGGTCCGCCATTTTGGCTTTCACGCTCAAAGTAATCTTGTAGCTTGATAATTAGTTAACGAGTTCCACTTTTCAATGTTTGACCGCGTTTTGGCATTGTTATTATGCACCAAAAGTCCAGATTAGCGCAGAGGTCAGTATATCAAGAAGAACAGTCAAAATAACAACAATAAGAGTCACGAGAAAATACACAACGAGAAACACTGGAGAACGTAGTCTATGCGTGCGAGACGACAAGATACGACTGTTTGTAAATGTCATAAAATGTATTAAATACTAAGTACATTATATATTATAAAATTTTATATTTAACCGACAGATTATATTAAGATTACAAAAATATTCGATTACAATTGCCTTCTTATTTTGTCACATCACTAAAAATAAACAGTTGACATAACCTTGAAACAGTGTCGTTTGACGTGGTTTTTTATACGTCCATGTTTAAAAGCTATTGTTTTTATATTTTTTAATTAAGTAATTGTAATAATTTTAGCCCAAAATTAACACATTTATTGTAATATTCGATAATTATTCGAATTTTAATGTTATCACTCGTAAATAAGGTAAATAAAAGATATTTAATATTTTGCCGTAAATTGTACGCCAATTCAAAGTTGTATCGCCCAGTCGCTCACGATCTCTCAGGAACGCATTCTTTGAGCGGCCGGACTGTAGAAACGGCTCTATCTCCGTAACTTTGTTCGTAGACCAGTAGTTTCCTTACAGAAGTGATAGATCTCATAAAGGTCTTCATTTCGGATGACAGCTGCCAAACTAGAAACGGCTTTATCTTTGTAATTTTTGATCGTACACTAAAAGATTTTTTACAGAGTTGATAGATCTCCGAATATGTCTCTGAATGTATGGGTACCTGTTGAATAGGGATTTAAAAATGGAATTGAGGTTTTGCAAAAACCTTTTTTGAAGTGAAAACTTCTTTAGCGGAGTTGTACACTTTTTTGTGATGGGTAAAAAATGTTAAACTCGCGTCAGGCCACGCGACTTGATCTAAAATTCGTAAGACGGAACTCGCGTCAGGACACGTGACTTTTATTTACAAATTAAAAAAAATTAACTGATACCTCAGACCCCCATAGCCAAATTACTATAAAAAATATTTATATTAATTACGTAAAAATAAATACATTTGAGGGTATGTTAATGTAAATAAAGGGTAATTCTACGATCCATGCCCTAGTGGGATATGTGCCCCGAACTTTATAACATCGATTTCGCGTTTGAATAATCGACCGGTCTGATCAACCTTCCTGCCTACAACTAGTAAGCTGCGAGCCACGACGACGCTGTGCAGGTGTTACATTGCTAGTGTATAGTTCAAATTTTGGCGCGCGAAAACTAGTTTGTGAGCAATCAACACTCATTCTACGGTAAGTAAATTATTAGAGACAGTAATGTCGTTGCTAGTAAGTCAAGTTTTTTGCTTTTTTTCCATTTTTTATTACTTTTTGTACGAGGCATCAATACTCTCAGGGAAAATCAAAAGGGATTGATACCCGCCTTTTTAAAGAATAGTTGCCCCTAAGGGTATCTATTATCTTTAATTTAAACTCAATGTTCACAATATTTCAGAACTAGCTTTAGCAATACCGCTAAAGTATAAAAGAAAAGAAGATGTGAATCTCCGAATTGTTACTATCCTAGTATTTAAGAAAACTCATTAGTTTTTCTGTTAATTTTTTATTACCTGAAACAAAATAACGCAATATTTAATTTATTGAAATTACTTAGGAGATTATTTTATTTATTTTTAGTTCTGTCATTTTCTTTTAGTTAAGTTTTACCTAATTTTGAAAAATATACTTAATTTACGTATTATTCAATTAACAGTTAAACGCATCTACAAAACAAAATATTAGATTTCAGTTAAGTTGCTTCTAGTTGAAGATCATTATAAAAAGGTTAATTAGATTTGAAATTTTCAATAAACGTGACTGCCTTTACCCATTTTTGTTGTTTTTTTTCTACTGGGGTACCTACACCTTGACATATTTTCTGTTATTAGGTATAAAATAAGTTTCTACACATAATAAAGTCGATAAAATATGCTCAGTTTCTCTTCCTTTAAGCTGCTGTGCAGTGAATCCTTATCCTTAGTCTTAGTGACTTTTTTTATATATTATGGCCATTAGAACGAAAAAGAAAAGAGTTTGTACAGCGGCTACTCCATCCTCATATAATGTGGATTTTTGCAACATCAGGGGTATTCACGCAAATCTAAACGCAGTCCATCACCATCTCGAGACTGCGCAGCCGACCATTCTTTTTCTAAAAGAGACGCAGATATCCTGCCCGGCCGACACATCATACCTTCACTATCCCGGTTACAAACTCGAAGACAATTTTATGAGTCATGCCGGTGTATGTATGTTCGTCCATGAGGATATCTGCTGTCGCCGCCTTCAAGACAGGGACCTGTCGATATTGTGGGTGCGCGTAAATTACGGCGGCCATCACACTCGTATCTATGCGTACCTATACAGGTCTCATAGCGGTGACACGGACGTAACTCGACTCTTCACGCACCTGAGTTTGACGACTGACAAAGTTCTAGAGCAATATCCCACAGCAGAACTAGTTATTTTGGGAGACTTTAACGCCCACCATCGCAAGTGGCTCAGTTCTCGTACCAATAACTAATAATAACTATGCTGGGATATCTGCTCATGAATTTGCTCTGACCTATGGATTCTCTCAGCTGGTACTTTCTCCAACGAGAATACCAGATATAGAGGAACATACGAGCTCCTTACGGGACACTCTGTCTCAGTGGATGCGCCTCTTGGCTCCTCGGACCACTGTCTCGTTCGGACTCAAGTGTCATGCACACAACCCGATCCTTCTGGGCCAACTAATTGGCGTCGTGTGTGGCACTATAAGTCGGCAGACTGGGATGGATTGCGAGAAATTTTACGTATCGTACCCGTGGAGGCAGATCTGCTTTAACTCAGAAGATCCTGACGTCTGCGCAGCCGCAGACACTGAGACAATCCTTGCTGGTATGGAATGCTATATTCCTAACCCGCGAGTAGCTGCCGGCGTCAAAAAACGACCGTGGTTTAATAGGTCTTGCAGAAAAGCTAAAATTCTTAAGCAAACTGCATATGAGGCTTGGACCACGGCTCGTAATAATAAGGATCCGAATATTTCTGAGTTAAAACGCAAATTAATGCTGCCTCGAGGTTCACTAAGAAAGCAACTGCCAGAGCAAAATTCCAATTCATCGGCAAAATAGGTGGGCGACTTGCGAGCTATCCTTCTGGGAGTTGTGCTTTCTGGTCACTTGCCAAAGCTGGCGAAGGGAACTTTTGCCAGTCGTCGTTACCACCACTGCGAAAGACCGACGGTGACTTGGCCCATAGTGCTAACGAGAAAGCCGATCTTCTGGGCAGTCTCTTTGCCTCGAACTCGAACACGAACGATGAAGCCGCTGTACCACCTACTATACCGTGGTGCAGTAAGACCATGCCGGAAATCTCCATATCGCAGCGGGAGGTCCGGCGGGCGTTGCTTTCTCTAGACGTTCATAAGTCGAGTGGGCCAGACGGTATACCAGCAGTGGTGCTTAAGCAGTGTGCTTCTGAGTTATGTCCTGTACTCACGCGCCTCTTCGCCCTTTCCTACCACGCTAGGCAATTTCCGTCTTCATGGAAGACTGCGAATGTGCACTCGGTGCCCAAAAAGGGCAATAGATCAGATCCATCGAATTACAGGCCTATCGCTATTACCTCTCTCCTCTCTAAGGTGACGGAGCGTGTGATCAACACACAGCTTCTAAGATACTTACCTAGAAGTACACGATCTGGTCAGTGACCGTCAATATGGCGTTCGCCACGGTCGCTCGACTGGTGACCTTCCAGTGTATCTTACACACCGATGGGTACTAGCCATTGAGAGTCAGGGGGAGGCATTGGCTTGTAGCTTGGAAGGCGTTCGATCGGGTCTGGCACCCGGGGTGTTCTATCGAAGTTGCCTTCTTACGGAGTGCCCGAGGGTTTGTGCATATGGGTGGCTAGCTTTTTGTCCGGCAGACGCATACAAACCGTAGTTGACGGTAGTTGCTCTGATAGCATGGATATTAATGCTGGTGTCCCGCAAGGCTCTGTGCTGTCTCCTATGCTGTTTCTACTGCATATCAATGACATGTTGGACATCAACAACATACATTGTTATGCAGATGACAGTACTGGAGACGCTTATTACACGGGTCGTGCAAACATCCCTCGTTCCATTGTGGAGAAAAACCGCGGAGAACTTGTGTCTCAAATCGAGACCACACTGTCCAAGGTCTCTGACTAAGGACGGGTAAACTTGGTCCGATCCAACCCTACAAAGACACAAGTGTGCGCGTTCACCGCTAAGAAAACTCCATTTACTGTGGTCCCACAATTCCAGAATCCCCTCTCCAACTCTAAGAGCATTGGGATCCTTGGTGTCGACATCTCCAGCGATGTACAGTTCCGAGGTCATTTACAAGATAAGGTGAAGCTGGCGCCCAAAAAACTTGGTGTACTCAACAGAGCGAAGCAGTACTTCACGTTGGGGCAAAGGTTGTTACTTTACAAGTCGCAAGTTCGGCCCCATATGGAGTACTGCTGCCATCTCTGGGCGGGTGCACCCGGATACCAGCTTGGCCCTTTTGACTCGGTTCAACGACGGGCTGTGAGAATTGTCGACGATTCCAAACTCACTTGCGGAATCGAGCCCTTAAGTCTGAGGAGAGACTTTGCCTCCCTGTGTCTGTTCTACCGCTTGTACAATGAGTTGTGTTCTGAAGAATTATTCGAAATGATGCCCACGGCTACTTTCTACCATCGCACCGCAGGCCATCGGCAGGGAATTCATTCTCACACTTTAGAACCTAAATGGTCGCGTACAGTGTGGTTTCAGAGAAACTTCCTCCCGCGAACGCTTAAGTTGAGGAATGAGCTCCCTGCCAAGGTTTTCTGCAAGGACTACAGTATGAAGGGTCGGCAACGCGCAAGTGATACCCCTAGTGTTGCAAGTGTCCATAGGCTACGGTGACCGCTTACCATCAGGTGAACCGTATGCTTGTTTGCCACCTTAGTGGTACAAAAGAAAAAAAAAGCAGCTAATTTTATTAGTATTTTATACTTGAAGGATCATAGTAAAAGTTTAGGATATGCAATACATTTATGTACGTTTAAGTTTGGTTCTTGTTCCAGTTCACATAATTTGCCCTTCCCTAAAAAAAAATTTAAAAGATCCTGGGGGACCGCGCTTTGCTCGTTTTTTAGGGGTTCCGTACCCAAAGAGTAAAAAACGGGACCCTATTACTAATACTCCGCTGTCCGTCCGTCCGTCCGTCTGCCACCAGGCTGTATCTCATGAACTGTGACGGTTAGACAGTTGATTTTTCACAGATGATGTATTTCTGTTGCCGCTACAACAACAAATACTAAAAAACAGAATAAAATAAAAAATTAAGGGGGCTTTCATACAACAAACGTGATTTTTTTGCCCGTGTTTGCTCGATATTGATAACGGCAACAAGTAGACGCTTGAAATATTTACAGAATATTTAGTTATATATTCACTTATCTCACTCACCATACATTTAATGTGAGTTTTTTTGCCGTTTTAATAGATAATGGTACGGAAACCTTCGTGAGCGAGTCCGACTCGCACTTAGCCATTTTTTTTAATAGCGCTATTATCATGTAGCTTTAGTGTTGCTGTGTCGGTAAAAATAATAGTATTACTACTCGCCAATAGATGTCAGGAAGTGTCATATTTTCGGTTTATTGTTGACTCAAAACACGGATAAAACGCCATTTTCTAAAAATGAAACCAAGCTAGATCGATTTATCGCCCCTGAAACCCCCTGCATACTAAATTTCATAAAAATCGTTGGAGCCGTTTCCGAGATTCAGATTATAAATATGTAAATATATACATACTAGCTGACTCGGCGAACGTTGTTTCTTTTTTTAAAACAATTGCCGCACCAACCTATTGTGAAAGGGCTGTACTTATTCAGAAACCTTTACCGGCGGGTAAATAACAACTTCCCAAAATTTCATTACAATCGGTTTGCCCTTATTGCGCGAGTCAAACTCGCACTTGACCCTTTTTTTCTTCCTCAAAAACCGTCCCCGGCGTGTGCATAACAACTAACTAAAATTACATTACAATAAGTTTACCCTTATTGCGCGAGTCTGACTCGTACTTGACCCTTTTTTCTGTGTCAGAAACATTCGTCGGAGTGTGTATAACTACTTACCAAAATTTCATTATAATCGGTTAATAAGGGTATTGCGCAAGATCGACTCGCACTTGACCCTTTTGGGAAATCCTTTCGTATCGGATGCTTACGTCATATAAAGAACACGCACCCTCCAAGTTTCAGGTCTCTACAATCAGCGGTTCAGGCTGTGCCTTGATCCATCAGTCATTCAGGACAAAGCATTTTATATGTATAGATATACAAAAATTGCTCGTTTAAAGGTATTAATATAGGTATAGATGTGATAGTGCTTGATAATCGAAATTATTTTGGTGCAATGATCTAGAATACTATATATATATCCTTACTAATATTATAAATTCGAATGTAACACTTTCTGTCATTCTTTTGCCTCTTCATGCTTAAATAGCTGTACCGATTAAGATGAAATTTAACATGGAGATAATTTGAGTTCCAAGAAAGGACATAGTCTACTTGAAAACGTGAATTGTGAGTCGATTATTTTTTTATAATTGAGGAGTTGCCGTTGAAATACTACATCGAAAACCGAATTTGCGCCGCGAGGAACCACAGGCAAAGCTAGTAAATATATGTATAAAGCCATTTTAAGTGTGCACCTAAGGTTGAATATAGCATATCACGTTATATGCTACTTACGCTTAGTGCGACACGTTTTTGCTGGTTTTTCATAATTTTTATTTAGTATAAAAAAAACTAGTAGGCATTCTAGCTGATTCTTCTAGTATAAAACAATACCTAATAATTGAATTTAAAAAATAATTGGGTTCTCCGACTTAATATCGAAACTAATTTTCAAGCTTTTTTTTGTTATTATTTAGATTTATTTTCTTAATATCTCATTTTTTTTTGAAAATTCTGTTCGATTTTTCTTTTTTATGATGTCTTTCCCTAACACCTGTATTTTTTGAAGAACTAATCTTAAATGTGCCACACACAAAACAAAATAGACCGTTTTGGGATATTAGGATATTTCGCACTTAAGGGCAGAACAACGTCTGCCGGGACCGACTTGAAATTCCTAGTCCTTCACAAAGTTCGGACAAATAGCTATCCAAAATATTTATTTTCATAGCTAACTAATTTTATAAGAGCATTTTTTGCTATTTTGGTGTAATGAACTCTAAGAAAATATAAAACAAACAACCTATTAAAAGAATGCAATATATTATGTACCTAATGGTAGATATTTATTTTTCGAACCTGCTAAAAAGTTGTTTTTCCTCTAAACACCTGCAAATGAGTTTTGAAAATACACTAATATACAATCGCTCTAAGGTATATAAATAAAAACAGGCTCAGTGCGTTATTTAGGGTTCAGCAGGATGATTCCGGTTATCTGAGAAATGTAAAAATAAAAATTGTTTCAAACTATTTTCATTAAAAGTATTCATAAACATCTGTAGGTCTAATTTGATATTTCAAGAGTTTTAGAAAACGTGTAAAAATGTAAAGGGGTACTAAATAATCGCCTTAAGAACTTAGGACTCGTAATAAATAAACTATAATGTTTCTGTTGTTTTATAAATGGCTACGGAACCCTTAAAAACAAATGTCAATACCTCACACTTATATTTGACATTATATTAAAGCCTTTTACATAATTAGTCTCATAAACTAATGTATCGAAAGTATAAACACTAATGTATTTGATAAGAATAAAGACAACAAGAAAAATTATATATAAAATTATATGTATTAAAACATTTGGAGAACGTAAACAAAGAGAATATAATCACTACGTGAACGTAAATGCAGGCGTTACGATTGCGTTTATTACGCTATGGCGCATGGCGTTACATTGTAGGAAGGTATGGTGTAAACACTTCATTAAACTAAGCACTTTATAAAAAGTCTTAACGTTTGTTGTTAGTGTAGTATAGATATTCTATGTTTAGCCATTATGAAGTTATGGGAGACAAGACAACACATTGGATGTTACTTGTTACTTGCGTGTCTATTGAAATCAGAATCTACTTAATTACATATAAATTTTCAAGTAGTAGTAATTAAATATTTATGAAAAAAATAAGGGTAGCTAGCTAGGTCCTTTTATCAAGTCGGGATAAAAAAAGATTATTACCTTATTCAGCAGGATATCCTGAGGATTTAAAATCATTGCCAGATTTTACAAATTATGCCACGTTTTTAATCGGCTCTACAGTAGTCATATTTATTTAGGCTGGTGTCAGTCAAGATGCCATCCTAAACGAATTGTTTACAAGTCTGACAAAATTTGTTTCTTTCAAACATAACAAAAATTACTAAAACTTTCTAAAATCTATAAGTAAAAGTAGTAATAAGCAAGATAGAGTAGAATATAGCAGTAAAGGCTGCGGAACCCTTCACTTAGCAGGGCCCGAAATGCCATTGACATGGTTTTTGATTTTATATTAGTTTACAATAGTCTGAACTATACTACTCGCTTCTTTCTGTAGTGGAATTTACACCATGAATGGACCGACAAGTTCCCACGAACTGATTTTCTGGGCGAGCGCCCCTGGAGGATATCCGCGTTCTGCACTTCACTGGCCCACAGTCCATGGTCGATTTACGACACCATTCGACCATGTCACTTTTTAGGATAGTGGCCTTATTACAGACGCGAGGTATGAGTTCACCACGATTAAGGAGTTTGAGGGATCGAATAAGCCAAATAAAATTAAGAGACACCTACTTTGCCGATTAAAAAAAAACTCTGATTTATTTTAAATTCCGTACCTGAATTAGGTTTACTGGATCTGCAGGCAATAACAGACAACTTCTGTTTTTGGTGGGTCTTTCACGTGTAACTTTACTAAGCTGGATGGCAACATACATATTCTTTGCTTTTTTATATGTATTTCCGGAGGACTTTCTCATAACGACGCGAGCATATTTCGATTGCCATATTATGTAAGTCATAGAAAATCTTTGAAAAAACCAAATATAAAAACTATAAACTGAAAAGGGAATGGGCATGTCCCGTTCCCGACGTTTAGTAACACTTTCACACGCAGCACCAGCTGTAAGAGTATATGCTATTAAATTGGTAGGTCTACGGAATATTTTACAGAGAGTGATTTATTTGGTTACGTAGTAATCTATCTCATCTGTTCTATTAATGTTTCTTTATTGGAATACTGAGTACAATACCAACTGATAATTTATCTAAATCGTGGACCACCACCATCTAACAAACGTGTGAAAGCAAAGTTGGTTAATCAGAAATAAAATAATAATATATTTTAACTGCATATCTATCTACGATAAAATTATCTTAACCTATTACAAAATAACACATCAATAAAAGATATGCTTCCAAATAACAAATAAAATTATAATAAAAGATATGCTTCCAAATAACAAATAAAATTATAATCATCATCTTTATTATACTACGCTCTCAGAATTGAGACTGGTTGTTATCAGAGATAGTTACCTATCGCTTTGAGTCGAAAGCCTTTTGACCGGATTATATCTTAGGAAAGCTATGTTACAATCAAATCTAAAATTTAAATCACTTCCATATAAAGAAAATGAACAATAGTAATTTATTAAGGTCATTTCGAAAGGTTGTTAAAATGAAAGTAGACAAATGTGGTATCGAAACAAAGTAAGACGTTAAAACACACGAAAAAAAAAGTTTCATGGTCGACTTTTATTGAGCCGTTTTCCGACTCCATTAAACAGGTAAATTTAAATCGGTCTGCGGCGTAAATGTGTTTTCAATACAAATAATACTTAAGGGGAAGTCGCAGACAGTAAAATTTATAAAATTGAAATTGGTTTTTGATTAAGTTACCTATGTAGCGGATCGTAGAGAAAAAAACAGTCATTGTATTAATCTTTTTAAACATTTTTATAATTTCATTAACCAGACCGTTTAGTGTCATGTTTTTAGTTTTTCAATTTCTACCTTATCATTATGGTTGGTACTTGTAAACGTTTTACTAGAAAACTAATGGAAAGATGTTTTTCTTGTCTACAAAACGATACGTCAACTGCCTATTGGTCATTTATCCAAGTCTACACGGTGAATCTAAAATAAAAATAACAGAAAGTCCATCCATGAAAATACAACTAAAAATATCCCCTTAATTGACAGTGTGTGAAAACTATGTGGGCGATAACGACAAGCATTTACGTCAAAGCGACACGCTTCACGGCGGGCGTGGATGCGCGTGCACCACTGCCGTGAAAATTGTTCGTTCCTTTTTATGGAACAGTAATAAAACTATTGCATAGCGATGCGTTTAGCCCTAAATTCAAATTCACTTTGGATGCATGTACTAAGATATGGATGAGTATTGTATATAGTATAATTATTTTGGACGTATCACACAGCGCCATCTTGTCCTAAACTAAGTAAAGCTTGTATTATGAAGACCATAGAGCGGATACAAATACTAACTTATTTTTTTTTAAATACATACATATCTTACGTAAAACACCTAGACTCAAGACAAACATTGTTTGTCAACCCATATCCTCTGCACAGCAGCCGGCCACACTACCAACTAGGCTGTAAGGGAGTCAATTAAATCTTTTGTGGGTTTAAGAACTTTATCTTTCACAAAGAATTAATACATTCGCTTATTAGAGAAAATTAAAGTTTATCTTAAATAAACAGGATACTTAAAAATTAGGCAAACAACAGAAACGGACGAGAACAAAATAAAAATAGTACTAACATTTTTACATTTCAACTTCCAAGCGAAAAACAACCATAAATACAGCGTGAACACAGTTTGGTTATAAAATTAAAATTATAAAACTGTACCTATTATCTTGTATCGGTTGAGTTACTTCTAATCAACTTCTATTGTTTCTATTTAGTACTAGTATAAATAAATAAATAAACACAACTGCAAAAAGAAAACAAACCAAGTGATCGAAACGGTTCTGTGATATCTGTATCTTTTTATGTTGTTTAATCTTTGACGCAATTGGCTGGTTCACATTGACTTAGGATTCTGAAGTATGTAAAAAGATACTTGTAAAGCCTTATTGTTGCCGATTGCCATTTTTTAAACTATTGCCTAAAAAATTAATTCGTTTAAGGGTAAAGGCCGTAGACTTTTTCATACAAAATTGATTTGCCATAATCTTCGAAGTTTCACACGAAGGGTTCCGTACCATTATCTATAAAAACTGTAAAAAATCATTAATTGTATGGGAGCCCATCTTAAATATATGTTTTATTTTGATTTATGTTTAACGTAAATATATAACTAAATATTCTGTGAATATTTCAAGCGTCTACCTGTTGCCCTAATCAATATCGAGCAAAAACGGGCAAAAAAATCACGTTTTTTTTATGGGAGCCCCCTTAAATATTTAACTATATATTTAACTATCACGGTTCATAAGATACAGCCTGGTGACAGACGGACGGACGGACGGACAGCGGAGTCTTTGTAATAGGGTCCCGTTTTTTACTCTTTGGGTACAAAACACTAAAAAAAGAACAAAAAATCGAGTGCTCGGGTTTTTGGTTTAATAAAAATTTTATGTCATTATTTTTTTATATTTTTGAAGCTGCTTAAAATTGCGGATGTACTTGGCATGTCCTGTGCATTTTCTTCACTAGTTTCACTTCACAAGTTTATTAGTAGCCATAGGTATTTTTTGCTACCTAGAAAAATAGCACATACGAAATCTAAGACCTATTTTAGGCAACAAAATAAACACAATCCAATTGAAATAATTAAATTAATCCAGAAATTCGAGATTATACAGTGGTTGTTTAAATTTGTTTAAACGAGTAATAATAATTGCCTTTTCGTTTTTTTAAACTTTTTGTTTGAAAATTATGTGCTTATTACTTACAAGTTAATTGACTTCGATAGATCAAAAAACCTACATTATTAAGCTAAATTTAATATTGATTTGACACTATTCCTTACACATTTTAATTGGAAATATGTATTCCAGGTAACACAGAAGTCGACTGATTTGCGTTCGTATTAAGCATACTCTCTGTTTTTAAACTGTGTAGGCAGATACATAAATCGGAAAGCCTAGTTCTACGTATTATTTCATTTGATAGTTGAATTTTAATTAATCTTCTAAATATAGATACACAATTAATTCCACAGCTTAATTACCTACTTAGGTGTGGAAACAAAGACGTACCTAAGTGATTTAAAACCTTTCTAATTGTAATTTATGGTTTTATGCGTGGACCATTTTTGGTCGAGCATTGACAGAAGACCGTTTACATCACCAGCACTACCTTTGTCTTCGCATTTAAAACTGGCTATCTTTGATAACCTTATGAACCCTATTAAATCACTGACACTTTTCGTTTAATGGTTTTTAATCTGATTAACGTTAATCACAGCTGCGTGAAGACAAAAACTATTCTATCAGTGTATGTTTTGTTATACCCGGCAGATTTATCAACGCGAAACTGCTTAAAAAGAAGTTTTAAAAGCTTTAAAAGGTTCTAGTTTATTGAATTCAGAACTAGACTTTGCCAGCGGCTTCACCCTCCCTAAATTCGGTTATCGGCGTGGGACTCCTTTATTTAATCACAGTATTGATACTGTGATTTACTTCTTAATTAGCCCGCGCTAAATTCGGTTATCGGCGACTGTGATTTACACCTTAATTACACTAATAAAGTTTGCTATATCAGGCTGTAGCTATAGCTATAGTTCGTTTAAGCTCGGTTATAGTTATGCCCGCGGGTATTTCGGGATAAAAAGTAGCCTATATGCTATTCCAGGACAAGTTTCATCCCGATCCGTCCAGTGGTTGAAGCATGAAAGAATAACAAATATCCGTACAGACAAACAAACTTTCACATTCATAATATCAGTAGGATATTTTTAAAGATGTACTTATTGATCAGTACAAACTAACAATCATATCGATATTTTAAAATTACATAATTACTATAGCTGTAAATACAAAAAAATTGGAAAATCCAAAAGTGCACGCCTCATAGCGGTCATTCACATTTAAAAAAAATATTTTAAAACAAAAACTCAAGTTTTTTAAAATAAAATAACAAATAAGGTAAGGAAAAAATATACTATAAAATAAAAATAAAAAATATATATATAGATATACAGTATACAGTGGTATATTAGTTTTTTATAAATTATAATTAAACGACAGTACTTAGAACGCTAATATTAACTAGGAATCAGCACAGTGTAATACTTTATATATTAAAAACAAAAGTATTCCGGTAGGATGAATTTTTCGACCAATTTCTCTGCCACATACATGGTTACATAAACACAGACTCACGGACGTCCAAGAATGATTAGTTTTATTGTTAATTTTTATTATATTAAACAAATTAATTGTTTATAAAATGTACCATATGTGCTAGACAGATTATTTAACTTCATATTAGTGCACTCATATTATCCTGTAAGTGTTATATTAAAAAAAAAACGTCATTTAAGTTTCGAAAGACTGGGTTTTTTGACATGTCGAGAGTAGAGCACTACCTCACCGCTCCGCTTATGAGGCGTGCAAAATAGATTTTGCTTAAAATGATTTCCGGTAAAAAGTCCGAAGGCTTGAATGACTCGAGTTTGTTATTTCCTTACCGCCAGTGTTAAACACAATGTTTTTCATCATTTGTGAGTAAATAAATAAAAATATAAGGTGAATAAATAAATAAACTCACCAAAACACAATTAAAATGGAGGGAATAGAAGTACAGAAAACAACGCCACCTATAGATGGCTCTAGATAACTAGAGAGTTTATGATTTAAACGTTTTGGCTGAAATAAAAACTTGTAATTGACATAGATATAGTTAATCGCTCGCTTGTAGTGTGCGCGTAGTTCATATTTTAAACGATTTTTTGATAGAATAGGCGATTCATCACTGCGCGTGAGTTTAAACGCTTAAAGTATTCTATAAACGCGCGCTTTGCTTTGAGAAAAGTAAAATTTACAAAGAAATAGCCTATGGGCGTAATTAAGGTCTTAGCACCCGGTTTGCCTGCACGTAATGACATTGTTTACGAGTAATTGTGATAAAAATTTGTATATTAACACAGTTAAAAGATAAGAGGGAAAATAAAATTATTAATTTTGGGAGATAATAATAACTTGCCCAATATGTGCGTACACGTGAAAAAAAAAAGAAGGTGGCACTACAGCTAGACCTATCAAATTAAAATGGTGAACCATATCTTTACGGATTTGATCCCCAAAGCACCGACTACACCGGATACAATCCCACATTATAATGTGATGCACATCCTCTTTTCACCAACCACTGCTTTCGATGCAGCGGATTAGACTTTTTGACAGGCGGCTTTTGAATCTGGATTAAGGTGGTGGCTTTATAGTAATAATGTTAAAATATAAGACCTGGGACAGAATAATAACCAGTTCCTGACAAATTGTAAGTTGTTTAGTCAGGACTGGGAAATTAAAAGTCGCTACTGTTCTAAAAAAAAATAACGTATTTTGATAATCTAACTAAACTTTTTTAATCTATACTTAATTTTTTCAGTTAATTTCATTGAAATTCTATTTGGAGTTTTATATTAGGATGAATATACAAAAGTTGGGTAACTTTTAGACATATTTTGTTTATTATATACTTTTTAGGTTAAATTCCTAAAGAAACATATTCGTCTATCTATTTATTACTTGTTCTAATTTGTCTATTTGTCTATTTATTTTGTTAACCTATCTGTCTATCTATACACTACATATTAATGTATCTATGTACATAACCATAAATCTTTATACTATCCATGTCGCTATATGTTACTTATCGGTCTATCTATGTATGTACTATGTTCAAAAATATTTCTGTAGGTACTACCTATTCATACCTATCCATCCATATATTATTATTTACTATCTATCCACCGTTTAAATCGTTTTCTTCTAAATTCTTGTTTTATGTATGACCAAGGATAAGTTTATACAGAGTTGTCAAATTTACTTATATAGTTAGTTATTAGTTAGGATAGTCAGTAGTAAACAAACGATAAACAAATATTATTATATTACTATGAAGAAATAGTTCAACTTTGATTCGAAGGCGAAAAATAAAAAAGTCCTTTTGCTAGTTATTAAGACCAAAAGGTTTATTTAGTTTTGTGCTTTTCAGTTTATTTTTTCATCACTTTAATTTTTGGTATTTTTTTAAATAAAAATAAATAGGTACAGCAAATTATCGTGAATATCTTTATCATTTAGAAAATTAACATAGGAAGTTCATAAAGGTAAGTCAGATTTTTATGAGGTTTTTAAAAAGGTTATTCTCCTTAAACTACAAAGGGTGCACGCACACTAAATTAATATATAAAAAAGGGATTTTTATATATTAATCGCTTAAATAAGTATTATTAGGAGACTTAGCCGTTCTGTGGGAGGTGGTTATGCATACAGGGTTGCTGCCTATCCTTGTGTCAGAAAAGCTGCTAGCAAATGCCTCAATAGATATATTCTTACGTAGGTAATATTTCTATTTTCTTTTATTATTAAATATTGATATTAGAAAAAATAACCAAAGCATAAATTTCCATATGCATAGTTACCAATTTTCTCCACAAGGTACCTAAAAATAGGAAAAACTCAGCAACAAGATAAATTTATTCAAACCATGCTAATGAGAAGAATACAAATTAAAAATAGAAAACAGTTCCTTGGTTTCAAATAAATCGAATCAGTAATGGATTTGTTTACGAGTAAAGATATAATAGTAAGATGCGCCGGCGCCTCGACACACCTGCAAAGCTTCCCACGATGAGTCACTCACTCTGTGACCACCTTAACATAGACTATAGACCAGATAACAACCTACACATAACCTCATATCTAGATTCTAGTCACAACATACTAAAGCCAGTTCCAACAACAACGGCGCTACTGTCTATTTCAACTTATAATTCAGTAGAAACCGATACACGAGATTTGTAGTTCGAACTTTCACCGTCTTCATAAAAAGGTTTGGCAACAGTTTTTTACATCAGGTTTTTTTGCGAAACCACATATTTTGCTTATGACTCAGAGATAAGGATGCCCATTAGATTAGACCCCATAAACTCTAATGGTTGATTATCATATAACACAGTTTGACTTTCGACTGTTACATATACAGGTTCGAAAGGAAGCGGGTTAGTTTGGCATGGTAACATGATGGCTGATGTTTATTCATTGTTCATCAAAGGTGAGTCATGTATTTTTATGTGTTATCAAAATTCAGTGACTCATGGTTCTAAAATTCATTCAATTTTTGTTCTAGAATCTAGAATTATTAGCTTAGACTAGCGCCTAATGTATTATGGTGTTATACACCTGTTTTGCTGAAGGAATCTCTATGAGACAATTTCCAGTACTTATCATTTTGTTGATAATGTACTATTTGAATTAAGTAACGAAAACCCGACTGCCTAAAAACTGAATAGGAATACGAGTCCTGAAATCTAGAATCACAGCAATATTGAATATTTTATTTTCCTTTATTGATAACGAAAGTAATGCTAAGATAGAAAAATAACTCAGGACCCTTTATTGGGAGGCAAATAGTAGGAGTTTTGGGTAAAGCCAGGCGAGGAAGATGAGTTGAGTATAGTCTGAAATGTTTAACTCCAATCCAATGGGAATGGGAATTGTATGGAAGTACAACACCATTGGCTTTTTATTGCCGCGCGCGTATGTATTGTATACCATAAAATTCAAATCCACACAGCAATGGTGATATTAATGGACTTGAAAACGAAATTGAAGTAAGCTGTCTAAACTATTATTATGACATTCGTCAAAGATGAAATAGCACATTTTATTAAGAATTAAGCTGACCTAGTTTTTGCTATAATTCCTGTACTTTATACAACTACATAAAACTCGAATAGCCTATGTGTCCATATAAAATAATGTACTTTTAAAATAAACAAAGATTTTTTTTTAAATTTCTGACCTTCTGACCTTAGGTGTTTCGTCGCTAGTGTCGTTGTAAGTTTACACCATTTCAATATAGCGATTGTAGTTTTGATTTTCAAGTTTGTTGCATTATACAGTGATTTTGGAGGTTACCTTCCACATATATATAAAGAAACTTACAAACTTTTAGTTAATAATATGCTCACGACTTATACATTTTATATGTATTTCATAACTTTGACGATTCAAAAGTGTTTAAAAAATCCTAATTTTGATTAAAAAGTTTTGACTTTGACTTTATATCGCGGTAGAATATCAGTCGATAGTCGAGCTATTTTATATAAATAATTATATTTATTATAGAATATTATTCATTAAAAACTTACAAACTCCACTCTCTCCTTCCCTCTCTATCTTTTTTCACTGGTATAATTTACAGTTGGTTTAGAGCTTTAACCATTATGTCACATACAACTTCTATTCCCACGACTGCTGTTTTTAATTCATGATTCATTTGAAAAACTATTATGATTCTTGCCTCATTTTTCCCAGACTAAAATTATACAAAGGTGCATGTTAAAACACCATTGTGTAGTCTAGGAAAGCAGCACGTTTCTAAAATGAAAACAAATAGCTAGTATGCATTGTGAAAAAAAAATTAGAATGAGTTTCCTTTAAAGTAATCAATCATATATATCATTAAAATCATTTTTGATTAATTTAAAAAATGTAGTTTGTTTATATTATGTATCATCCGAAATTACCTAAATTAAAATTTTTATTACTGCGGGATTTAAATCTTATTCAAAATCGTTCGTAGAATATATAAAATAAAATGGTTAGGTCCTCCCAAGGACCCACCTTGGGCCTTGTGTTTTCATGCCCACGTCCTCGTATGGTACTTAAAAAAAAAACGCACACACTCATACCCCCTGGCACACACACACAGACATACACACATACAACATTTAGAAAATAGTCGCAAATAATTCTACAGGTCTCAAAACGTATAGAAAATACACAATTCAGTGGATCCCTGGATGTTTAAGATTTACAGTCGGACCCGCGCTCACCGTGACCGTTATAAAGCAAAATAACTCGACCTATAGGTACTTTACTTTACTTTAGCACCTATAATTTATGTAGGTTTAGTGCCGAAAAAGTAAATTGCAAAGTAGGTTGCGCTGCGGTCGACCAATTAAAAATCCTTATATTTGTCTGTAAGTCATTGACCTCCTCTTAAACGGCTGGACTGATTTTAAAGATTTTTTTTAGTATGATTGGGTGGGTTACTGGATGGTTTAGATTCGCAATTTGACAGGTAGGTGGGACTGCAATCGGGTTCTTTTATTTTTTTATCGACAATGCATATCGAAAAACGATTGCTGAACCCCATAATAGCAAGCCTAAAGGAAAAAATACTACGCAGGAATAGCAGGCAAGTCAGCGTTCAGGTAAGAAAACGTATATCAGGTTCTGCTTGGTCGGCAACGCGCGAATGATGCCCCAGGTGTTGCAAGGGTCCATAGGCTGCGGTAACCGCTTACCATCAGGCGGACCGCAAGCTTGTTTGCCAGTTTAGTGGTATAAAAAAATATATATGCATAGTAAATTTTAAAAGTTCTAAGTGTGAGCGATTAGCAGGAAAATACCTGGGAACACGCTTGCTTAGCGAGAATGTCTTAAATTGACCGTAGTCTATCAATATTTATTTACCTATATTAATCTGCCAACGAAATGTTTACCTTATAAAGAAGGTTCTTGCCGCTTGCCCTGAATCTTTAGCACCTATATTTTTTAACTATATCTTAAAAAATAAAATTTTACTCAAAGGAAACTTAGGCACGATTATAGGAGCAATTTGAAATTTATTTAAAACTAGCTTTTACCCACGGTTCCACCTGTCCTAATTTTGGTTATCGATCTAGGATTTCAACGGCAACTCCTTAATTATAGAAAAAAACCGACTCACTTATGACGTTTTCTAGTAGTCTTTGTCCTTTCTCGAACTTCAAACTATCTCCATGCCAAATTTGGCGGCGGTTCCATCCGCACTAAATTCTGTTATTGGTGTAGGATTTAATGCTGAAAAATACTGGATGTTACAATGTTAATTTGCTTAATTAAGTCAGTATCTTTAAATTGACCTTTTCACATTGTTTGTGTAGGTATATAGGAGTTTATTGTCATTCTAACATTTGTTTGCTTTTTATATTGCACGAAATTGATATACCTACCTAATTTGACATTTTAAATGTAATATTCGTTTCAGTATTTACATTATGTATTAAAGTTTAATTATGTTAAATGTAAAAAACATTTATATATACTGGCTTTTGCTAGCCGCTTAGTCTGTCCTAAATTTAGCTGTCGGTGTAGGATTCTTACGGCAACTATGTGCTATTCTGTGCCTTTTTCTGTTCAGCCGCCGTTCTGGCGTGATTGACTAACAAACATCCATCCATCCAAACTTTCGCATTAATTAATATAAGTATATTAAAGAATATAATGTAAGTATGGATTTTTAAACTTTCATACTAAGTTCGATCACCTGATCAGCAGTCCGTGTGTGTCTGAGACTACAATTATCCCTCTAATATTATTAATGTGAAAGTTTGTATGTCTGGATGGATGTTGGTTACTCAATCATGCTTTAACCACTGAACGCATCGGGATGAAACTTGGCATACACATAGGTTATGTCCTGGAATAGCATATAGGCTACTTTTTAGCCCGAAAAATTCAAATGTTCCTGCGGGAATAACTATAACAGAGTTTGAAGAACAATAGATGTAGCTATAGCTTGCTATAGCAAACTTCAATAGTATAATTAAGGAGTTCCACGCCGATAACCGAATTCAGAGCGGGCGGAGCCGCTTGCAAAGTCTAGTATGTAGTAATATAATAAAATATTCATAAAATGTTATACATTTCCAAGGCAGCACTGTTTTTGCAAACGCACCTGTATCAGTTCCCACGGTTTGGATCGCTCTTTCACAATAAACCGTACTTTTTATGCATTCGCATTGGTTTTTTTTAAATAAATTAGATGGAACGTTACATTTTAAGGATGTCACGCAGCGTGAGAATAAGTTGTTCTACTTAAATAAGAACTCATTAATATGATTAACATTTCGCAATTCAGTTTACATGTCGCGTGAGAAAATTGATTTTGAATATAGATTGAGTTGCTCTGGCCAAAAACCGGAATATGTAGATTAATCCTTACTTACTTAAACACTTGTATTTTTAAACCTTTTTCTTCCATTCTTTATTGGTTTTCGGTAATTAATTAGTGAAATTTGTATTCATTAGGTACAATAAGTGGTTATTATACAGTAAACTGTATCGTATCGATTTTCATGTTAACGCAATGGTGCCAATCTCTATCATTTAAAAAAAAATTAAAATCTCTTTCAAATTTTTATAAGTATCAAGTTAGAACGCGCCCCGAGCACTTTGTCATTTCTGTATCGATAAAACTTGACAGAAATATTAATACGTAGACGCAAACATTAAAAAAAATAAGGATTAATTTATCTTAAAAATATTTTTTAGTTTAGTTTGATAACATAAAACTAGAGATAATTTGATAACTTTCTAACATAAAAAGTAGAGATGTGGCCTACTGAATGTTAACACGTTTGATTTTCCATACTAAAAAAAACGTAAAACATAACAAACTCGCGTGGTGGTCATGTCACTTATGCCTAAGAACAAAAAGCTATGTCCACTTGAAGACGCTGTTAACCCGGTTCTTATGAGGTAATATAGGAATGTGTCTGTCTATGGTACTTTTCCTCCAACCACGGCCTTTTTTCCATGCAACCTGTATATACATGTGTCTGGTTTGACTTAGGTACCTACATAGTACGATGATCATTTTGTGCCTGACGCACACCTGTCTATGTTTCCCACGACTCGCATCCCGTGGACACACCTACACTAGCATGATCCACTTAGGAAGTATGTAGGAAGTGTGGGCCCAGTGGTGCTCATTTTTATAAAATGTTAAACATATCACTGTTTGTGTTAAAACTACTTATCCCATCAAAAACATAAATGTGAAATGAGAGCGAAGTTCAATATTACGAATATGCGTCATGGTTGGCTTCGCCGACAAAAGAATTGTGATCTATACATAGTTGTGATCTAAAATGTTAGGCACCCAAATGCGCCAAGTTCTGTGTAGAAAATCCTAACAGTTTAGTTACAAGAACATACAACATGATAAAATGAATTTATATAACAATTTCTTATTTCTTGGTACTACAACAATGTTTCCTGGTTAATAGGCACATATAGCTACTGTGTCGCCAGTTCCTTTTTCTTTGAACTTGGCTAGTTTGGTACGGTAAACGTCCAAGCCGCGGAATTTGTTTTTTTTTTTATCAGATCGAATTTATTACAACCGGAAAATATTAATCTGGGTTATTCTGGAGCTCCTATTGCCCCAGGGCTTTATTTATAGTACAATTTTTATGGTAATTCAATAAGTAAATTAAATCGTTCCTCTTGTGTGCGTTTTAAAAAAGTAATATGTAAGTCTTAACCATATATACAATTATACAAGGCTTTAGGAAGGAATACATATCCGGCTGGAACTCTGATAGTAAAGAACTGTACAAGAAGTACAGCCTCACAGGCAAAAGGCACCAAATAAAGCGAGTGAGCCACATAAAGCCTCACCGCATGATGGAAGTCACTAGAGCTAAACGAGAAAAACTTTTCATAAAAAAAAATTAGAAGAGAACTAAACGTACTGAAACAAATCTCACCAGCGAACCAGCATCTGTCTCGGCCCCTTTAAAACCAGCGAAATAGTAAAAACTGTCAAAACATTAAACAAAGCGGCTAGCCCTGACAACATATGCAACTAGTTTGTCTGTCATATGGGCCCAATTGCTATGAGCTTGTTAACTGTACTATTTACTAACATACTTCACCACAATAGACTCCCAAATCATTTCAAGCTCACTAAAGTAGTTGCAGTTCTGACACTAGGAAAGCTTGACCATCAACCTGAAAGCTATCAACCTATTGCCCTCTTCAGTTGTCCATTTAAACTTCTTGAACACATGCCTTTAACAAGAATTGAGCCATATAGAGAAGCAGTTGCTCCACTGAACAAGGTGGCTTCCAAACGGGAAGAAACTGAACAGACCAAGTTTTAGCAATTACGACACATATAGAAGTTGGCTACCAGAAAAAGCTGAAGGCAACAGCAGTTTTCATTGATCTCATGGCTGCGTGTGACACGGTTTCGAAGCAAGGCCTGATTCACAAGATACTGACTGTGATCCCAAGCAAAAATGTTGCAAACCTTGTCGCCAGCATGCTAAATGAGTGAGAATTTGAAGTTTTCCTAGGAGCTGTTGTGTGAGGAACTGTTTAACCTTTACATCCACGGTCTTCCATTTACAGAAGCTGTTAAATTCATCTATGCTGATGACAAAGCACTAATGGCCCAAAGCAAAAATTTCTCAGACACAGAGAAAACTCTTACAAAGGACCTGGAACACCTGACAAATTATTTTAGGTCCTGGTGCTTAATTCCTAGCACAAACAAGACTGAGGTATCTTGTTTCAATATCAATAATCAAATGGCCAAATATCAACCTTCTGTCTTCCTTAATGGAGAAAAATTCAAATATAACCTATTGCCCAAATACCGTGGAGTTACCCTAGATAGCTCGCTCACGTGTATGGCCATATTACGTAGCTCTCACTAAAACTAGCATCCCGAAACAATATCCTACATGGGCTTGTGGCACAACGTGGGGAGCACCTGCTGACTGCCTTCGTACTACTGGCATTGCATCAGTGTACTCGGCAGCAGAATATAGTGCGCCGGTATGGTCAGAAAGCGCACACGTGGTGAAAGTGGGTAGCAAACTAAACGACGCCATGTGATGTATCTCTCGTACCATTAAGTCAACCCCACTCAGTGACTTTCTACACTATGCCATATAGCTGCATCACCCTAACGGAGAAGGAAGGCACTAACAAGAGAAGCTAAAAAGATCCAGACCGCCATCTCGTTACCTATCCACAATCAGTTCTGCCACCCACCACTTGAACTTCGAAATTCCGGATGATTCTATATGTCGCTGCCGAAAATCTGTCTGGTTTCAGTGTACCGGAGAGTTGGAAGAATGAGTGGAGCGCTGCTACTGTAGGGTCAAACACACAGCTCACTGACCCTACGACCAAATTACCTGGGGTTGATCTCTCCAGAACACTGTGGTGCCGTCTAATCAGGCTCAGAACGAAACACGGCCGCTGCAATTACAACCTCCATAAATGGTGGTGGAAAGACTCCTATGTGAGTGTGGTAAGGAGGAACAAACAATGGAGCACATTGTCCAGCGCTGCGTTATACACTCCTACTCAGGCCCTCCACAAGACCTACTACACCTAACGCCTGACGCATTTGCATGGCTAGAGACCCTAAATGTTGACTGTGCTCCTTATGTATTATTATGCCATATGATTAAATAATATGAAAGTACCAGTTATTGGGTCCTGTGTTGTCGATTACAAGATTATCAATGGTTTGCCGGGTCTGTCAGCTCTCGCGCTAATTACACTTGCCAGATTTTCCATATTTATTAAATTAAGTTTATTTTAACGTTTTACTAATTAACATTACGGATTTCAGCTGCATGTATCCATATTATCATAATCAATTAACAAGTAATTATTTAAGAAAACTATGTAATAAATCTCGTGCGTGATAAAATGTAGCAATTAAAATTTGTTTAGGAATAATAAGTAACCATTGAAAATACCATTACATTATAAATAATATTTTAAAGAATTGTATCTATTTTGTTTTTGGACTTCTTTAATATCTCTTATTTAATTTTGGACCATTAGATATAGTTATATCCAATCTAAAATTTTATCTTGTAACAAAAGGAGCTATAACAACTATTTAAAATTAAATAAATATTCTTGGATAACAAAACTATTTATCATTACATTGTATTAACAAAAGTGCTTTTAATAATCCAAATTATTTGCTTCTTAAGAGTTTTACATCGCATCGTGGTAAAAATATTAAAGTGCTTCCATGCTAGTCTCGCACAAATTATTCGTAACACTCGCTGATTTCTCGACTCGTCCCGCGACAAGTTTTTGTCTTGATATCGATACATTAGTCATGAAGCAGTTTACGTTTTTTTTTTATTCTTAACTGCATGAAAACTAAATATAGGGTTATGTATTTCGCGTGTATCTATGTATGATTCTTTTTTCTATTTAATCATAGCACCTTAACAATTTGATGATTTTTTTATGAAAACAAACATGGGACGACCAATAGGGCTTAGTTATAGAGACGAAAACATTATTGAAATGAAATATTCTTTTGCGTGGTTTATCAAAGAACTTCTCGTAGATCCCACACCGATTACTGAATTACCGAATACGAAACCGAGAGGGAACCCACGAACAAAAGCTAATTTCTGATTTATTTCTCGCCTGAAAGCCAATTTAATAGTTGGGTCCCGCTTTTTTATGCCACGTTCTGGTTTTTAATTGCAAATGTTTCGCAAATCCGTGCCTTCAGGTTGACAAGCTTAGTTTCACCCGGTTCGCTCTTAAGCTAGACACCAACGAGGTGTCTATTGGTTTTATCTTTAATGATTATTCATTCTTGATGGACGCACTCCAATTACTGAACACACTGACTATCGATCCGTCGTCCGTTCATTTACGGTGACAGTTTTACAGAGGTCGTCAACTTCGATTGTCCAATTCATTTATCTTTACTTATTTTTATCTATGGGGGATTCGGAAAACTTGCCGTGATAGTCTTTATTACTTATTTGACATAAACATGGACTATTCCTAAATTGTTCTACCACCGCTAACGAAAAGTCTCGGCCAGTAAATATGCAAAACAATGGTCAACGCGAGTGATTATCGCAACAATGGCTTAGCGCTGAATGAAACAATAATGTATGTAGTTTTGCACATTAACGGAGCGATTGAGTACGTCCAAATGGCGTGACGTGTGGATTTCGAACTGTTTGGAAACCCACAGTGCGGACGCCATCCAAAAATCGTGCGTTTTTCACATTCACAAGTTCAAAAAATTTTGCAATGCGCGGCGTCTATTTTATATAATGGACGCTTCGGCAGTTGCCACCTTTATAGACCTTTGTAAAGCTTCTATAGGGTTCTCTTTATTCAGTTCACTGATGAACGTAGGTTTCCTCTTTATCTTCACAACTCCACCTGCCTCCACTGGCTTCCTGTGACTCTACCCAGTTCGTTTGTCCACCTGTTAAGAGGCCGCCCCACGCAGCGTTTCCGGATCCGTGGTTATCATTCGAAAACCTGCTCCCGCAACTATCGGTTCGACTTGCCTGCCTATTGTCACTTCAGCTTGCTAACTATCAGAGCGATGTCGTTGGCCGTGGTTCTTCGGCGAATTTCCTTATTCCGTATTTCATTTTGGTAGCTAGCGCTAAAAATATCTTGTTGGAATAGAAGTCTTATCTCTATTCCAATCGTGAAAAAACTGGTATTCGGTTGGTGCTTGGTCCGGGGAGTATGAAGGATAACAGATGGATCTTAAACAACAGTGTGCTTAGTTTGAGTTTTTGCGTATTTGTAACTCTACAATAGCGTTCGCGTATCCATTAAAAGTCCTATGAGAAAAAATAGTTTTAAAACGCGTCCCCTAGAGGCGCTTCTTCATTTTCATATATGTATTTATAATAAATCTATAACTTCGTTGCCGCGAACGCGATAGTAACGTTAAAAACTCACACTAGCCACACAGTTCTTGTAGTGTTGAAACTGTTTTACGAGCAGAACAAGGTCTGGTGTTATCATGGAGCAAGTTTTTTAAGTAAGTTCAAAGGTGAAAATTACTAAGCTAAAATATTTTTCTGAATATATTAAATGTAAGTACCTTTTCGGGTATCGAGTGTCAAGTTATGTTTATATTTTGCTGTCGGTAGCACCGCACGTCGCGCCAGTGACCGATTTAACTAACTGGCAGTAGGCGGAAGTGGTAAAAGTAGGTGACAAGGGTCAGTTTTGCAAACATGTCTGTCAACTTTTGCAAATTCCAATACACTGCAGAAATTTTGCGTAGGAAATTGACTTATGTTTACCTACATTAATTAGTGACTATTAACACAGTATATTTGCGTTATTGTGAAATATGAAACCGTTTGTATTAATTATGTATTGGGTGAATAAGTATTAGCTGAATATGTAACTAATTTACCTGCCTACCTAAATTACCTATTTAATTAGTCTTTGACATGGAAACAGTTTTAGAACAAAAAAATCGTAATTTAGTCAATTCGTGGATTCGAATGGAAGGATCTCGTGGTCGTGCCTGTTCGAAATGATAAGCCAAGTCATAGTATGAAAAATATAAGCAGACGCAAAGTTAAGCAGCGCCGGGCATGGGCAGTATCTGAATGGGTGACCGCCTAGTGGCATATATTTTGAGTTCCTCCGTGTGTCAAAGAGCATGTTAAACCGTCAGTCCTGGCTCTGTTGCCATATGAAAGCAGTCTTAAAGCCAAATCTGAGACCTTGTGAGGGCTTGAAACTCTGACATTCGAGTGAACATTAGCTGTGCGGTGGATAATAGCCTACTAGCTTTTGCCTGCGGTTTAACCCGCCCTAAATTCGGTTACCGGTGTAGGATTTCAATAGCAAATCCTCATTTAGAAAAAAGATCGACTCACACTTGACGTTTTTAAGTAGCCTATGTCCTTTCCCGGGACAAAAACTATCTCCATGCCAAATTTGCCCGCGGTTCACTCGCCCTAAAATCGGTTATCGGCGTAGGATTTCAACGTTAACTCCTCAATTATAATAAAAAAACGACTCACACTTGACGTTTTCAAGTAGCCTATGTTCTTTCCCGGGACTCAAACTATCTCCATGCCAAATTTCATCTTAATCGGTACAGCGGTTTAAGTCTAAGGTAACAGACAGACAGAGTTACTTTCGCATTTATAATATTAGTATGAAAGTCATCCTAAGCTTTCTTTTCGAGGGAGAGGCCTGTGCCTCAGCCATTGTACGTCAACTACTTGGAGAACAATGATTCGATGATGATAGGAAAATCAATTTGGATAATCTTTTTAAAGACTCATTGTCTAGATACATCATCGATATGAAAATTGATAAGATCCTTTAGATAAGCTGATTTCATACTAGAAATAAATAGCGCCATCTGTAATTACTTTTGAAAATTATACATACAACATAGTGAGCACGCGCCTTTGGTGTCGATAACATTGATCATGCCTCGTGGTGTTAATTATTAACACTACCACATAAAAAATACTTCTATTTGAAGACGCTGTTGGTCCGGTCCTTACGGAGTTATATCTCTGAAAGCTGTAGGTAGTATTTCTATCAAGTTGCGATTTATTGCGGTTCACATACTATGCAACCTAAGCGACGAACCCAACGAATTTATTTTGTTTGTGCTTGGTCGTTAAAATTCAAATTAAATTTTAATTTAGATTTTTTTAAAAAATACAGATCTTTAACAAACTTAAATATATTGCACGTAACTACAATTTTATCCCATAATAAATTTTGCAAAATGCAGAAATGCAAGTCATACATTTAAATGCCAAGACAAAAACAAAAAAACGACAGCTACTTATCTGTACGAACTACGAACTGGACAATATCTCAAGTTAAACCTCATTCAAGACGCACTTGACTTGTACCAACTTGAAACCGCAATTGGAAAACCACTTAACGACATTGTCCTTTTGCTGTCAAGCTCTTGTCTGATGCAGGTGTTCTGATGACGTCACGACATGACCATGAGAGTATCCCGCCAACCGCCATCTCACGCCTCCGCCTCGTCTCCGCAAACGAATATTACCAAACCTGTTCCTCGGTCATAACCGCCGTGTACTTACCGTTAACGCAACTTCACTTTGCTTTAGTTAACCTCGTTGAAATGCGACAGACGGACAAAAAAAATGTTAAAAAGTACTAGCTGGCCTTGAGGAAAAACTAGTAAAGGTTGATGCATGCGTACTCGACTCTGTGACGCATTCTGGGATGTTTAGTAGACTTTTATAGGGTACGAGGTTTTTATGTAAAAAGGATATGTAATTATCAGCATGCTAACATTAGCAGTGAAAAGTTAATATTATCGTGGGTTTCCCCTGATTTGTCCTATATAGTTTAGAGGGCGCCCGGGGAGTGTTCATTTAACGTCCAGGTTTAAAAGTTCCTAAAAACTTTAAAAACCTTTTGTTTTGATAACAGAGTAAAAAATGTAAGACTGCAAACAGTTCCTAAGACGTTTTGTTTCTTAAGAAGACTAAATTTTGTTTATTTATTTGGTTTTTCTAAGTAACTTTTAAATAGAACCTGATCATGTTAGAACCCGAACATGTTCGGATTCTAAGCTCTAAAATCCGGGGCTTTTACGCTTCTTGGCAACCCTAAATGTGACTGAAAAGATCGTTATAAGTAGATCACCTAGTATGTTGTATAATTTAATTACTGTATTGCTGTTTTTTTGATAGATAGAGTGTAAGCTAAAGTTGAAATTATTTAACGGAACGGGATGGTAAGGTTCGTTACCCTAATGCCTATTTTCGCATCATTACCGGTAACATTAAAAGTCACTAACATTGACAATGGAATTTGTTCTGCATACATGTTGTGACACATATTCGAAAAGGTAAAATCACAGCCGAATTAAACATGTCCTAGTTATTCCCGTCAATTGACCCGAGTATATAATGTCACATGACCATACCTATCAGGGCAAAAATATGCACATTTATGTAGAATTGTCACAATATTATTTAATAATAAATTTGTAGCAGAATTATTTAACTACGCCGCAATACCAACCCATCTTCTATAGAAAAAAGTGTTCAGGGCATTGATAAAAACAAATCATCTATGGTTCAGGAAGGTTTTTTGGACAGTCTCGAGCGCTCCAGACTCGGGAATTCAAGATAAAAATGTATGCAAGTAGGAACCTTATTGAAAACAGTCTCTAACTATTCGGACACTGAAACGAATAAAAGTGATAATAAGCTGTGTTAAAATTACTTTATTATACGGTTATCTGCTGGCCATCAAAGTCTAATTTCATTCAGGAACCAAAAAAACCGTGATTTTAATAATTCATCAAAAATTGCCCTTTATATTAAAAGAAATTACCATAAAATCTGTCCCACGTAATCGGCGTCAATTGTTTGAAATGAAACTATAGATAGTCCTCACCCATGTGAATATAGTTGAGCGGAAATGGTACTGAGGCGTGAAATCTATTCTTAATTCAAAAAATTCAATGGCGGTCACGGCGCATACACAGGTGTATCAAAATGCAGCGTGTAAGTATATTGCATTTGATATGCATTTTCGATTTTAACGATTACACCTTTTTGTTTGATAATCTTTGTGTTTTGGAACTGATTTAATCTGCGAAACGACTTCGCGGATGTATATTTTATTACGCACAAGTTTACGCGGCAAAGAACAAAGCCATGTCAGTTTTGTATTTTTGCAATGTCTTACAAGATTAATATGGCATGCTTGATACATATAAGCAAAATGTGCTAGTGGTCAAATAAGAGAATCAGCAGGATACAATACATTTTAGTGATGTTCGTGTAGTTAGTGGCGCCAATGCTGATGGTAAGTTAATGCAGGCAGGCCATCAGTTTTAGATGTGGGACGAAGTGATTCGTAAGATGATATAGCGACAGTTGGTAACCAAACCCGTAAGGTGAAGGAGACTTATGTTGCGACGCGTGCTGTGCTCGGATGGACAGACATACGTTCTGTCATGCATGATGATACATGTGAAGAAAAATATTGATAAAGCATTTATTTGCTTCGTTAATGAAAAAAAATGGTTTTTTTGGATAACTTTTGCCATCGTTTAAAAATTTAATTTCTTTACAAAAGTAAGACATAATTTATGAGCTGCACGTGCAAAAATTCATATTTACTTTAAACAGCATCATAATTAAAAAATAAAATAAAAGCCATCAGCTTTATTATCCGTATGTGCGTGGATAGTCGCCTTACCATCATCAGCATCATCAGCAAGAAGTCCACTGCAGGGCATAGTTCTCCCCCATAGATTTCCAAAAAAAAACGTTTGGAAGCGGCCTGCACCCAGCGTGTTATAAAACCTAACATTATCCATAGAGATTGTTGAACCTACATACTAAACCTAACCTTTTTTTACAGAAATTATAACTACACTCGCTAGCTAGTTACGTACGTAGGCATTACTAAATATGTTAGATTCCCGGTTAGACTAAGGTTAGGTAACTACACTCGCTAGCTAGTTACGTACGTAGGCATTACTAAATATGTTAGATTCCCGGTTAGACTAAGGTTAGGTAACTACACTCGCTAGCTAGTTACGTACGTAGGCATTACTAAATATGTTAGATTCCCGGTTAGACTAAGGTTAGGTAAATGTTTGGATTGTCCATTATTTAAAAAGGCATGAACTTAAAAAAAAAGTTTTAAAATTTTTTTTTTGAACGTTTCAAATTGAGGTGAGCCAGTCTGCCAAATATCTACCCTAAGAAATTTTCTTTTTTTAATATTCTCAGTATTAAACATTGTCTATTGGTTTTGTTTATAATAGAATTGGCTTTTTTACCTGTTTTTGTGGAAACTTGCTTACCGGGATAAAAAGACTTAAAAAGAATTTGGTAAATGTTATTCTCTGTCCTTTTAGCATCTTAGCTTATCATCAGCCACATACGTCCCATCTGTTGGCACATGCACTCATTTTGGACTACACATACGTCTTTTTTTAATACCTTAAAAAAGTGAGTTTCCTCATGATGTTTTCCTTCACCGAAAAGCCAGTGGTCCGAATAAACAATTTCATGAGAAATTAGGAAAAAGACTCATTGGTACACGCTGGGCTCGAACCTCTGCTACTCAGGACACAAAGTGAAAATTAAACCCCTGAGTCACCCACTACCACTATATTCACATAATATAAATACATATAAAAAATCTATTTCAGGAATTTTGTAGCTTTATATTTACTTAAAATTTTATGAAATAAATTATGTTCCAGCTACTAGTTGATAATGAGTTATGAATTAAAAATAGGTTCGGCCATTAATTTTTTAAAGCGATGTTTTATCAGATATCTTATAACACATACAGTAACTTACTAGTTAAAGAATGAAGAAAGCCATTTTATTTTTTTCTAGCCTAAAACTTGGAATAGGACAGTGGTGTCGATTTTAAAAACGAGCAGAAAACTGCACATTCAAGTAGGCCGCAGACCTCTTTTAAGGTCGGACAGACAGCCAACAGAGTGGGCATAGTTAAGGGCTCCGTTGGTACCCTCTGGGTTCTTTTATAACAATGAAATTAAAAAAAAAAAAAAAAACGTTTATATATTTTTAACAATAATAGATATCAAATTTATTTTAAATACAAAATGTGTTTTCTATATAGAGAAATTAATTGTCTGATAATTGTATGTAAGAACTGGGAAATAATCACGCATGGCATGATGAAAATGCCGACAGAGCGTATTATCAATGCAGACATAGTTAGTTAGTTAGTTGGACTTATGTTTTCCGCACTTAGCCTCATAATAGGGCCATTGTACGTAGGTAACCAATACCTGTCATTGGTTACCCATACCATCCCAGCTCCGTCCAAAAGTTAAGGAGGCATCTGATGTTATTCAGTGCCTCTCTCATGGTTTGTGGATTCTTAAGGAGCTTTGTCCGTTGGTCGCTCACGCTTTTGCAATGAAGAACCACGTGAGACGGTGTCTCCTCGGCTTCCATACAGCCCCTGCATAGAGGACTGTCAGTAACGCCGATATTGAAAAAGTGCCTGTTTAGAGGGCAGTGACCTGTTATTATGCCAACTATGTAGCGTAGGTTTTTCCTGCTGAGTTTTAACAGTTTGTGCGACAGATTAGCGTCCACGGATGTAAGAACATTCTTGGTTTGTTTGCAATCTGTCTGTTCTGCCCACTGTTTGTTGTGTTGTTGTAAGGTTCTGTCACGTAACCATGTTTTGAGTTGGATAAATGGTATCGGTACAATTGGTTCAGGTCCCATTATTTTAGTGCCCGATCCTCTCTTTGCCAATTCATCTGCCGCATCATTGCCTAGAGACCCACTATGACCACGTATCCATTGAAGAGTAACCCGGTTCTTCAATGCAATTTTTTGCAGTTCACAGTGACACTCCAGGATTAGTCCACTGTTGATGCGGTTGTTGTTGAGAGCTTGTAGCACAGCGGCACTGTCGGAGATGATGCGTATCGATGCATTACTTATGCCTTTAGACAAGACCGCTGTTGCAGCTCGGGTAATCCCAACACATTCTGCTTGGAAGATGGTGTTGAGTGCACCCAAGCTCGTTGACATGTTGATGTTCAGGTCATGGGAGAATACTCCTGCGCCCGTTCCTGATTCCGTTTTGGAGCCATCGGTGTAGATCCTGACTTCATGGATGCCGGAGCTATCTTTTTCTTCCTCATGAAGCTGGATACGGTATTTTTTGTCAAAGACAAAGGTTTTTGGGATGATATCACATGTCGCCTCTATCATCGGAAGCTCGTTTCCCACCGCCTCCTTGAGCCGTGCATGAGTGATTCTGCCGTCCCGTTTCCAGAGCCCTACTTTCTCAAGTCGTATGGCTGCAGCGGCAGCTTCTTGTTGTATAACAAGATGAAGGGGTCTGAGGTTGAGGATGACTTCTAATGCTGTTGTGGGAGTCGTTTTCATACTGCCTGTGGTTGCTAGGCAGGCAAGACGCTGCAGGCTTTGTAGTTTGTTTTTTACCGTGCTTAACTGAGTTCGAGGCCACCAAACTACTGCACCATATGTTATCATGGGTCGTATTATGGCTGTATAGAGCCATAGAGTCATCAATGCAGACATACGAACGACATGCGGAAACGAAGGTCGTGGGATCAAGTACGCTTAGAAACGTGGTACCAGATCATTCACTCACTCACATGTGTCTATACAAACGGGGAAATAAATAGATATTACTTGTTAAAAATCCATGTACACCTTTAAAAGACGTTGTATTGAATCTGGCAGGTTATGTCAAATCGGTGTATAGAGTTAAATAATTATAAATGTGTTTATTATTCTTAAAAAACTTGGAAATCTGACATAAAGTAGGTAAAATTCCTAATATTATTAACGACAAAATTATCAAAAGGACATCCATTATACCTAATTAAAGTCAATAACTACTACTTCCAGCGTCTACTAAATGCAGTAAAGTATCTTCTTCCTTATTATGGGTCATTTCCTGTACGTACAGTCCATAAGTCTAGTAAATGTTAACATACTCAAATGTTGATAACAAGAATTACTACACTAGCACATTCCCGCGACTTTGCCTACGTAGACTTTTAAGAAAAAAAAGCTTTCTATATACAAATCTAATATTTTTCTCTGTAGGGAGTGATTTTGATAATACAATGGCGGTGTAATACTTCAATCCTAATTTTAACATAGATATTATTTAAATTTTTATCTATTTGTATGTAAAATACAGGATTCCCCATACAAATTCCAACCCCTATTTTAGGTCCTTAGGGAACGAATTTGAAAAATGTGAAAAAAATCTAGTGTTGGCGTACTTTATAACAATAACCTTTTTACAAAAACTTGAAGTCTCTTATATTATTTTGAAGCCTATTTTACCCTCTAAAGAATGTTATTGCCTCTAAGAGATAATTTTTCGAAAACGGTGAAATACACGGCCAATTACAAACATTTATGCGTTTAGCTTTAAAAATATCGGATTTCCACATAAATATATACCCCCATTTTACCTTACTCATGAGATAAAAATTGAAAATCTTTTCTCAGTGCTAGTGTGCGTTATAACAAGAACCTTTGTGTTAAGATTTGAAGTCTATCGACCGAGTAGTTGGGCTGTGCGTAGCTCTGTCAGTCAGTTTCTTTTTTTATTTTTTATTTTTTTGACATTCGAAAGTTTTTCGAATTCTTGTGAATTGTGGGTTTCGCATCGATTTAGACAAAATAGTTTATATTATTAATTGACTTAGGTAGGATATATTATAGTGCCTTATAAAAAATAAAATGTTTTGTTATTTAGCACAAAAGTTCATTTTTCTGTCTTTATCTTCTTTTCTTTTTCTGTATTTATTGTCTTAGGGATGTTTGTGTTAAAATACAAGTCAATATAACCATATTTCAATTTTATTTTGAGATGCCTATTACTATTTCAGGCTGGCTGTCAGCTCTGGAAATCTAACTTAAATCATCCAGGAATCCATCGAAATACCCATACAAAATTTCAACCCAATCGGTTCAGCCGTTTAGAAGTTATGTGAAAAAGATAAGTACGGAAAGATAAATCTTACTACCCGTTGTCCTATTACCCTTTTTCCTGTAGGAAAGAAGCATTTTCTCGCGGTAAAATATGGCCTATGTTCATCAGGGATAATGTCAGCTACTAATGGTAAAAGATTTTTTCAAATAGGTCCTGTAGTTTCGGAGCCTATTCAATACAAACAAACAATCAAATCTTTCCTCTTTATAATATTACCCTTTTTCCTGTAGGAATGAAGCATTTTCTCGCGGTAAAATATGGCCTATGTTCATCAGGGATAATGTCGGCTACTAATGGTAAAAGATTTTTTCAAATAGGTCCTGTAGTTTCGGAGCCTATTCAATACAAACAAACAATCAAATCTTTCCTCTTTATAATATTAGTATAGATAAATGTAATAATTTGACAAATGAATTCTTGGTAAAAAGAATTTATAAAAGCAAGTTTAGATACAGATTAACTAAACTAAAACAGGTATAGTATAAACTAGCTTTTGCTAGCAGCTCCGTCTTCGCTAAAGTCGGTTGTCGGCGTCGTAATTTTATTTAATTGACAAGCCGCCTTGTGCAATTTATGATAATTTTGAATTAGTTATGGAAGAAGTGCTGAATAAAATCAGCAATTCCAATAAACAAATCATTGTTTGTGGAGACTTCAATATAAACATTTTGGAAAATAGCTCATTAAGCACCAGATTGCTTGCCTAATTTCAGTCTTTTAATTTAAATAATTTGTTTTCTGAACCAACTAGAATTGCTGTATCCAGTGCCACTTGCATCGACAATATATTTACTGACGTAAAACCAATTCAAAAATCAATTATAAGAATTCTAGAGTCAGATCATTGTGGACAGTGAGTGGTTTTAGAAAGAAAGAATAGTATTACTAAAAACCAATAACAACTAAACGGGTTGAATCATTTAAATCTAACTTAATGCATAAACTTCCAGATTTGCTTTATAATGGAGACCCAAATGATATGTACAATACTGTTCTTGACACTATTACTACAGAGTATAATAAAATATTTACTGCAAAAAAGAAACTTATTTCCAGTCGCTTTAGTTTTAGTGAATGGGCTACCCCAGGTATTCATAAAAGTAGGCGTAAACTGTATGAATTATATAAAGAAAAAACATATAATAATAGCCAAATATTTAGGGAATATTTAAAAAAATACTCAAAAACCTTTAAAAAGGTCTGTCTTGTTGCAAAAGCAATTCACCTCAGACATAAAGTAAAAAAATCAACAAATAAAATAAAAACTACTTGGAACATAATAAATAATAAAACTGGTAAAGCTAGGAATTCTTGTCAGGACTTTGAGTTGATTGTAGATGATGCTAGTTGTAAATCAAATTCTGAGGTAGCAGTTGCCTTTTTTTAGGAATATTCCATTCAAAACAACTGAACATCTAAACTCAAGTCCAATCTTAGCAGAAAAATTATTTAAAACTAGTGTTCCTGAATGTAACGTTCCCTTTGTATTTAAAAACATTAGTCCTACGGATATCATTAATACATTTAAAACATTAGAAATTAAAAACACCACACACCTTTGGGGACTTTCTGTAAAAACTATAAATTGTTCGAAATGATGCCCACGGCTACTTTCTACCATCGTACCGCTCGCCATCGACAGGGAATTCATTCTCACACTTTGGAACCGAAATGGTCGCGTACAGTGCGGTTTCAGAGAAACTTCCTCCCGCGAACGCTTGGGTTGTGGAATAAGCTTCCTGCCAAGGTTTTCTCTAAGGACTACAGTATGGGGTTCTTCAAAAATGAAGTTATTAGATTTCTGAAGGGTCGGCAACGCGCGAGTGATGCTCCTGGTGTTGCAAGCGTCCATAGGCTACGGTGACCACTTACCATCAGGCGGACCGTAGGCTTGTTTGCCACCTTAGTGGTATAAAAAAAAAAAAAAAAAAATCAATTATTCATGTTATAGCAAAACCCTTAGCCATTATTTTTAATAGTTGTGTTGATAGTGGTGTGTTTCCTGATGAGATGAAACTTAGCAAAGTTATACCTCTTTTTAAATCAGGTAGTTCAACAGATCCTAATAATTTTCGGCCTATTTTAATACTACCTATACTCAGTAAAGTTTTTGAAAAAATATCATACTTTGTCAAATGTTAAGCCATTTGTGTATTAATGAGCTACTTAGTAGTAAACAGTTTGGCTTTATGAAAGGCCGTTCCACAACCGATGCAGGAGTGGCACTATTAAAAAATATATATAACGCCTGGGAGGATTCGCATGACGCCCTTGGAGTGTTTTGTGATTTATCTAAGGCATTTGACTGTGTTCAACATGAAAATCTCATCAGGAAGCTACATCACTATGGTATTAGAGGCAAAGCTCTCGACCTTTTGACATCCTATATGAGTAGGAGAGTACAGAAAATAGATGTCAACGGTGAAAGATCTCCGGGATCAGCAGTCACTATGGGAGTCCCTCAGGGCTCAATTTTAGATCCTTTTCTATTTCTTATTTACATTAATGATCTCCTATATAATGTAAAAAAACCATGACATTTAGATGGTCCGTTGTGACGTAAAAAAAAGACAATCAAATAAATAAACAAACTTACTTTTGCATTTATAGTATTGGAATGGATTGTTCCGAATGATAGAGTACCTCTGTTAAAAAAGAGGGAAATGTAGTTGTAAATAAAACAAATGAATAAAAATTAAAATAGTTTAAGTTTTTCTATAATATTTGATAAACACCTTGGTTTCCATTAATTTACGCACGTAGCATAAAATTAAGTCCAATTGAATGACATGTATCCAGTATAATTCAGTTCTGGTAAAAATTGGACAAAATTCAGAATCTTCTTGTAGAAGTCTTTTTTTTGCTGACTCTTTACGTTGGGTGAGTTGGAATAGAGCTACTTCTAGATTTCTTCCGCGGGTCAAGCTTTCTGTAAAAAAATATATTTAAAAACAAAAATAAAAAATTATAATCAAAGTATTAATGATTTCTATTCGAAATAGGAAAAATATAGCTTAAGCACGCTAAACGGAATTTAAATTTAATATACACAGACGAGCAAAAATAACTAGTCTCTTCCATAAACGACGAATTTTCATAAACTAATAAAGATAGCTTCATTAACAAAAAGTATTATTTTCAAGATAAATAATTAAACAAGTAAATGAATACGCTTTAAATCAAACTATATTTATCCAAATAGGTTTCTGAGAAGACTTTTAAATCGTCAATACGACAATTAATTTCTGCCAAATAATATAATATTTTGATAATCAGCTAACAAGTATACAATCTACTTCATGTTCTTTTGACTTTATACAGCCATCAGGGATGGTTAAGGAAATATTGTCGTCTATGTAAGTAAGTAGTAAGTGTATTATAAAGTGGGGTGAATTAATATTACTTAAATTGATTTGATTGATTGATTACTTAATATTACAGTTCGAAACACTTGTTTTACAAGTTCAAACTTTCGAACCTTACTGATTTAGTTTGATTTTAGTTTCTTATTTGCCGTGTTTTTTTTTCATATCAATCAATCAATCAATAGCAGTAATTCGATCTAGGCTACAATAATTGAGCACTTATGAATGTCACTACGCTATCGGTTCGTGAGTCTATAGGGCGGGAGACCTTGTATTGATAAGAACCGGCAAGAAACTCAGCAAGGGCATTTCTTTTCTCCCTTTCTCTTACAGCGTCCAATAAAAATATTGGAAAATGCCCACCCTATCGTAGAAGGAAACTGTCCATTACAAAAATAAAAAACATGAAATATAAAGCACAAGCACTACATAAATAAGTATCTAATTGCAAAATATAAAAAAAGACAGTTTATGTATTCATCACTTAGAAATAATGAATGTTTTACAATATTGATAAACAAAACAAAAAAGTAAGACTAAATACTAAAAATACAAAGAAGTTTGCAAAAGCAGACCAGCCTCCACAGGCGGCACCCGTTCACGAGTATGACACATGAATCAGCCATCGCTTCGCTCAACCATGTTTTAGAGAACGTAACGACCCGACGCACATGCCACCACCGCAGAGACACTTTGAGAGAGCTTGACACACTCAGGCAACTCCAATAAAACTTCAATTGTACTAGTTACAATGTGTGTAGTAAAGGAACAAAATATAAGAGGATAATATTATCGACGCTTGCCTCACGTGCATTGATTTTTTATATCTATACGAGCCAATAATTGTATGAGGTGTCATTTGATTCGTCGTGATTGTGTGAGTGAAAATTAAATTGGCGAATTTTTTGGGAGTAAAAAAAAGTTTTTCAAAACCCTCTCGTTGGGTTTCATAATATAGGGCTTCAAAAGAAAAGTACGAAAATATATGACACTACAGTAAAATAGTCAAGCGCGAGTAAAAAAAATTGGAAAAAAATAGCACTAAAAAGCTGTGAATAAAAATAAATTATTAAATAATTAAAAAAAACCCGATTGCACTAAGAAGCAGTAAACAAGTGCACCTTAAACATATATACTAAATAGGCTTTAGGCTGGCGGGATTATTATATTACATGCAAGAAAAAACAGTAGTACAGATTGCTCACCATGAAAATGAGTCCCGTTTGCTTATATTTAAATATTTGGTATGTTTTAGGGACACTTGTTTACTTCTTTTGAGTGCAGTCGGGTTTTTAATTTATTTAATCATTGATTTTCATTTATTAATTTAATACTAATGTACACCCGGAGCTCTACTTGCGTTGTTTTTGTTACGGCTGTAACGTGTCTTGTCTATGCGAAAAGATACCACAGGTTATATTTGTCTCTATCTAAAGTGTGGCCAATTTTGTGAGGCTGTTGCGCAGTCCATAGGACAGATTACAGAACTCGAAGTCTATGGTGACGCCAAGGAGTACAATATACGAAAACATATTATCCCACACCACAAAACAAGATAGACGAACGAATTGAAAAATTAAGCATTCATCCAGTCCAGATACACTGTTATGGCAGTGTCGCGGTCACACAGGACTAAAGTGGTTGGTGAGAAGAGTATTTTCTTAGTGGTAGGTAAAACGAGGCTGTCTCCTAAATTAACGTGTAAGGGTGTGTGTCCAGCCATACAAATAATACAGACATGGGTTAGTTACATTACAGCAAATATAAAAGATTTATTATAATTAGTCATATTATTGACTAAAGATTCTGCATCACCATAATCATGCGTCATAAGATTAACTCTTACACTGCTGGATATCGGCCTTATCTTTATATCTCTAAAATGGGTAACTCACTCGTCAGATCGTTAGTCCAACCAGTCCAGTATATTTAAATTCATAAATTACTGCTAGCTTAGGGGGCACCGAGCTTCTGGCGCTAGTTGATTTTAGGTATCCTATGTGCTCTTAAAGTGAAGACGTGAAGCGTGGCGATCTGGCTAGGATGGGCGTAACTAGCGTGAAGGTTTTTTAGGTAAGGTAAGTCGCGAGCAAAGGTGTCAAAACCCGTGTAAATTAGGTAGTACATAAATGCAAATTTTTGCTATATTTACACAAAGAAATCTTGGCCACGCCCACTATGTTAATAATAGGTACGCAGGTGTGCGGATCAAACCACATTAAATGTCGTCAATTTTATCACCAGTTGCCAAAAAAGATATTGTATTTCAATTTAATCGCGAGACAACAAAAAATTCATACAATTATGTATAGGAAGTTTGTTTGTCAGTAGATTCTGCTATAAAATTGGTTACTGGTGAGTAGGGTGGCAGCAGATTTTTTGGCCTGCCTAATCCAGAAGTAGCAAACTAATGATTTACGTACCTTTTTGAATTTTGAAATCAAAAAGGAATTAAATTAACAATAAAAAATTAATATTATAGTAATTTAATCCAGTAATAAGATTGAAACACAACTATTGTATGGTGTAATTTGCTTCATTTGGTGTTAGTTGCAACACGGCACTGCGTGGTGACGTCGCCGGTGAATTGTCAGTTTAGCATAAAATTCCATCATATGTTATATGGGTCAACCGAATGCCGCCATTGTAGATGTAAGGTTCGATTTTCTAACCCTTACTTGACTTACCTGCTACTTAAAACTACCTTGTAAAGTGCTTCTTCCTTATGAGGTTTTGAGTGATTAATGAGGTACCTTTTAAGGTATGGAATAAGTTAAAAAAAAAATTAAATAATATTTACTTAAAGTTATTCCAAAACGAATTCAATCTGTACTAATGACTAAACTAATACGCATACTTTAAAATATATAATTCTAATAAATTAAAAGCATTCACGATGTTTGTAATCAAATCTTGCAAATTAAATTTGATCCACTTCCCGGTTACCGATTGAGCTGAAATTTTGCATACATGTGTCAATCGCGTGACAATGCTATATTATGATAAAATAGTGTTGATCTAATGATGGAGCTGGAAGGTGGATATAGGAACAACCGACACAGCCTCATCGAGGTTTGACTCGTTTCAATCGTCTTGACAAGTAGTTTGTCTTTCATTGGTAACCAGGGTCTGATGAACGATCTGGAAGGTGGTCATAGGAACTCTGAAAAGAAACGACGCAAAGCCATCGAGTTTCGGCTCGATTGATTTGTCTTGACAAGTACTCTAGTCTTCTATACTAATAAAATAATATAATAAAATATAAATAGGAAAGATTTGATTGTTTGTTTGTACTGAATAGACTCCGAAACTACTGAAAAAGAAAGAGAAAGTGCAAAGATTGTTTGTTTTTTTTTCTATAATTGAGGAATTGCCGTAACGAAATTTAGGGCGGGCGAAGCCGCTGGCAGAAGCTAGTAAATAATAAACTGGTCTGATAAAACCTTTTTTGTAAAAAAATTTTTTACTTATATTTTAATTGTCATTCTTAATTATTTTTTTTTATTATCATTAACAGAGCAACTTAATTTTTTTTTAAGAATTAAGAAGCATCAACTCTATTTATAATATTAGTAGGATACTATTTGAAACGCAATAATACCCCGACGCGACATTATAGCACCATTTAAAGGAGTAAACCTTATCCTGCCATCCATAAATTTTTATAATTAAAATATTACTCAATCGAATTTAATTTAATTGCTTAACGATACGTATTATTTTTTACTTTTCAAATGATCTCTTTCTTTTTTGCGTCGGGGGTTTTTTTATTTATTTTAATTTAATTTGTTACTTTATTTGGGAATATATAATGTATCTTTCTAACATCATAAATATGTTGGCTTTACATGCAGAAATTAGTTTATACGAATATTGGAATTATGCGTAACTAGACTGGACCTTGGCGTTTCTCAGACGTGCATGCTCGTAATGAGAGTTCTGAAGCCAAATTGTAACAACAGAAACATATTCAACCATCATATCCTACCTAGCCAAAGTTTGTGAAGAGCTATTAAAACATTTGTATTATTTTGGCATTTAACATTTATTTACGTTTCATGAGCCATATACAATGTGTAACATAAGTGTGCGATAATTATGCAAGGTATAATTCTGCTTCTTATACTGAACAACTTCCCTCAAAGAACATGAGTCGAAATCTCGAAAAAAAAATTGAAGTCTTATACTTAGTTCGATCAGCTGATGAAAATTGTTAATTATGCATTATTATCGCACACTTATGTTACCCGTAATATATATATGTATAAGCCACCAAGGGGGATATCCTTATGCGATCTAAAATTCAGAAAAAATATTTTAATAATAGATCTTTATAGCAAAACTCTTTTACCAATAATTATTTTGCATAAAGGTATGGTAACATGTTATTTAGATATCAGCAATATTTCTCATATACCTATCTGTAGTCTGAGAATTATTGCTGGTAACTGAGAGTTATTGCGGATGCCTTAAAAACTTAGTAATCGTTTTTTTTTTGAAACAAACTAGAAGTAATGAAAAATTATACTGTGAGGTAGATATAGGTATACTGAACCTGTATGTAGCCGGATTGTAATAAAACAAGCTCAAGATCAATTGTTAAAAAATTACGTTCTTGTTTTTTCTTTGCCAAAGCTGACGTAGGTACACAGGGACACATATGTAAAAAGTCAAGCGCCGACTTCTGTTGTGGTTAATTAAGTTATTTTTGCGATTTTATAACAGTGATTTTGAGTTTTTTTCGGGATAGGTACATGTGTTTTTAGGAATTTGTTTATTCTTCTGCATAAAATTACATTACTGTCGAGGCCGAAAAGTAAGTACTCAAGCCTTTGCTGGATGAGTAAATTTGAAGGCCAAACCGAAGGTAAGGCCGTTATAGATTTTTTAACGATATACCTACGTAAACTTTTTCTACAAACACGCTTTCATCAGACCCTGTTTATCGTTTAGGACCAGAGTACTTGTCAAGAAAATAAACAAGTCCAAAGTCGATGAGGTAGCGTTGCGTCGTTTCGTTATAGAGGTTCTATTCCATTTCCATTCCATTCCAGCTCCATCATGAGACCAGCTCTATGGCATCATTTTATTGTCATCCGACTTACTACTACTACTACTACTACGTCAACAAATTTTTTTTTTTTTTTTTTATTCTATAGTCCTATTTAATAAACGTGACAATTATAAATTATAATGACAGTTTGGTGTACATTGCGGAATCAATAAAAAATTTACGGTACAAATATATACTGATGCTCATCGATTCGGCAATGTAATTTTCATACTTTGAAGTAGTATTGTTACAGTAACGGCAAAAATAAGATAAAAATAATGTGCTCTAAATTTTTATAATCACATTTCTTTAATCTGGTGCAGTGGATCCAAAACATTTTGTATTAAATTAGCACTTCGCTTGGCCTGGGACGCAAATTGACGGTCATTACAGTCACGGTTAACGGCCAACGAGTGCCGGTAGGGTTCCTACGGACCGGCACTTTCAAGTATCGATAATTTACCGTATCGAAACGTTAACTTACAAAACGGTAAAGATCACATTTTTCGCGATTCAGAACAATCATTTAAAAGGATAATATTACTTGATATAGATCAAGAGATAAGACTTTCCACCCGAATGTCACTGTAATAAAATTGATATATGACTGTCCACGCGTAACTTTAACATAAAGTTACCGACATAGCTCGCAGAGTTAGCAAGTTGAAGTGGCAGTGGGCTGGACGCGTCTGTCGGAGGACGGATGACCGATGGAGCAGACGAGTCCTAGAGTTAAGCCCACGTATGGGAAGGCAAAGCGTGGGACGTCCTCCAGCCCGGTGGACCGAGGACCTTATAAGAGTGAACTACATATTCCGCTATATCAGATGTAAATATACCTAAATTCTGCATAATACTATCAATACTAGTACAAATAATAAGAAACTAGTTCTTATAGCACAGAAATCAGTAATTCTATATAAATAAAGGCTGGTTTGCACTTACAAAAATAATAAAAACTTACTCAAACAAGTAAAACATCATATATATGTATGTTGATGAGCGATGTATATACACATCACATATACATACACATCGCTCTGGACTGGTATTTTACTCGTTCGACTTTTACGGTGCATGTCTTAACTTCCATTAAAGCATTTCTTAATTAAAGCCGTAGGTTCCGCTCTTACTTAATGATAGGTAATCAATCCTTATATGAATAACTGTATCGGGTACCGTATGCCTCCAGCTTTTTAGTTCCCGCAAACCCAACCAAATTATAATCTTTGAGGCTTTTTCGGGCGTAAATTTAAGGCGGTGTAAAAGGCTATTTCAACGTATCTTTCAGTAATATAAAGTTGAACAATCTCCTAAAAACTCCACTTGTTTCTATTCTGTATAGCTTATCATAGATAAAATATTAGTCATATGCAGTAAATCACCTATGTAAGTTTAACAAAAGTTTGGTTATTACTAAGCAAATTTGGCTAGTTTTTGAACAGCTAAACTAGTTCAGTTATCCATTTTCTTCAGTGTTTGTGAACCGATTTTCTATAAAATAGAAATGCTAAAGCCTAAAGCTAAAGTCATCTGCCCTTAGTCCTTAGTCTGTAGGTCTCGTCTCGTTGCATCGATTTTGTTTTAAAATGTTTTGAAATGGGTACGTATTTACTTTCAACGATAATTGTTTTAAAGAGAAAATCCGTTCGCATTTTTTTTAAGTTTTAGAGATAGTGTGTGCGTGCGTGCGTGCGTGTGTGTGAGGGTTTATATTAATTATATTCATTAGGTATATAAATTATTGTAGTATATACGTAACCATACCAATATTATCAATGCGAATTCACCATTGGTATTTCTTACATCTAAACCGCTGAATCAATGTTGTTGATCTTCCTTTTCTTGCTTATTCCCGCGTGGACTTTTGAAAGCAAGAAAGTTTAACTGTTTCTGGTTCTACGAAGTAAGATATCGAAATACTTATACCCATTTTCATCCCCCTTTTGAACCTATAGGGAATGAAAACAGTAAAACATGTTATTTTCAACCATAAGGCCAAACAGGCGCGTAGCCAGGATTTGTATTGGGGGGATGAACAGTGCCAGGCTGAGGCTAGTTGCCAAGTAGAATAAACACGTTTTAAACTTTCGGTAAAATGGGTAGCGTTCCAACATTTCACGGCGGATACTAATACACCGGGCTTTAACAATAACGCGAGCGCAGCGAGCGCGAAATTTTTCGATTTAATCAATGCTTAAGTGTGTGCACAATATTTCTCACTTACGCATGTAATGGTTATCATTCATTTGTTAAATTTAAAAAATCAAGAGAATTTTACCTTACTGCTGACATAATGATTATTTTATTGTACCTATTAACCTTTATGATTACTGCGATGTTGTATGGAAACCTAGTAATTCTTGCAATAAAATCCTTTATTACAGTTTTAAAAAATGTTTTTTTTCTTCCTATTACAATTCAATATACTAGAATTTTAACCTTCTGTTGTGTGAGACCGTAAATCTGCACACAACTGCTGCAGGATCCACATTCACATTCCTATGAATACTCAGTAGCGCCAACCCCGTAAGACGTTGGTTCAACATTGTGTTCCTTAAATAACCAAATGAATGACTGACTCGCTCGCTTTTTTTTTTAATTATTTTCAGCCTTCTTTCGAAGCTCTGAAAGTCTGTTGGAAATTAGATACATTTAGCCTAACATAAACATGCTATCACGCCACTAATAGCGCCAAAAAACTTAAATTGTCGAAGCGTTAATTGAAAATTTTCACAACTTTGCTAGCCGCTACTTGCTCATTGTTTTCAATTCATCCTCTATATGTCTTCGATGCATAATTTTTTACAGGTCTTCATAACACTGCTGAGTCGTGGAATCCTACCAGACTTATTTTAAAAAATAAACAAGCAAAAACACGTCTCCTTTGTTTAAATTCGCACTTAACCCCCCTGGTTGCGGTCCGATTCATGCTCACAGCGCTCACACTAACTGCTAACAATTCGGACCGAATCGAGAGCGCGTTAACGTAAACAACATAACATAACCCCTAAATTAGTAGACGAAAATGATATTGGGTAGGTAGGTATTACATTATTATGAATAAATAAGTTATAATTCTGTGCTAATACTTATTATGAAGTTAGTAATGTGTAAATTCACCTGGGTTGAAAGGTAGCATATCTATCATTTCACATTAGCCTTAAGGAGCAATATGAAAATATACAGTATAACTCTACTGACAATTCCTGCAAAAAATCACTGTTCATCATTTTATGACACCTTTATGAAATCGTTGCAAATACTGGAATTTTAAGGCTGTGAAATACTGACGGACGTACAGACGGACATGACGAAAGTATAAGGGGAACCCGTCTTTTGCCATTTAGCTACAGAACCCTAAACACTGTATAAAACTATAATTAAGAATTTTTAAATAGGATATAATTAATAAAAGATAGTAGGTATATAAAATAATCAAAAATATTTATTTTATATAGATTATGAAATCTAAAATTTCAATATAGTAGCTAACTTGTTATTACTAAAATCCAATATTAAAAACAAAGCGAGTTAATGAGATAACTTATCATGTGAGAACTGTATTAAACAAACAAAAGCAACCGCTGTCCTGTTCTAATAAAATCAGCAGGCCTAGATATTCCACCAACACTAATATACATAAACCTAACCTAAAACAATACTCAAAACTCGCGCCCTATAATAAAAGAAAAACAAAGCTATTGACGGCTGCGCTTAGTGTGCTTTCTCTCGATACGCTAGGCACTGAGAGCACAATTAATGACGTAATTCGTGACGTCATCACGGCTTTCGTGAGTACGATAAGCATCATTCGGACCGAGTGTAAGTACGCTAATAGCGCTATGAGCGTGATTCGGACCGCAGCCCTTGACTCGCTCGCCCGGCAACCAGGGTTGCCAGGTATTTGTATTTGCCTTGTTCGGTGTTCGGTATGACAAAAATACCGACTTGAGGTTTTTCTGCATTAAACTCTGCAAATTAGCCTAAAATGCAGAGGTATCATTAATATTTTGCTTCTAAGGGAAAGAAAATGGCGTAAAAATAATACAAATCAGTATTATTGTTTGAACCTAGTGTTTTGATTCAATGTAGTTGAGGATCCGTTAAGGTACTTGCACCGTAGAAAATTAGTTTTTCCCTTTTTTGGTATTAAGTTCATCTGGCAACCTTGCCGACAACGTGAGGCTTGCGTGCAGCACTTGTAGGTATCGGACGGAAACGTTCGGCGACACGAGCTGATCGCGACACCCGCCGAATTAAACCAAATGGGCCGACCGCCCAACGCGAGTATTTCGGCATAAGCAAAGTAGTAGTTTAATACACAGATTCTTGTTCGTCCGGGACAGTCCGGGGCGACGACAACAGTGGCGCAGCGAGAAGGTTCGAATGCGCCGAAAAAGTGCATCTGAATTTTTGAAATTTCAAAGATTTCGGGGATCGGGGGGAAGATTTCAAAGATACGACACCCAAATTAATGAGGAGGCCAAATACTAATTTTTATGCATTTAGTTTTACTAGAAGACATAAGATTAATTCTAGGTCGTTTTTTTACAAACTGTATACATTTTGAATTTGGAACTAAAAACTGTAAATTTCCAGTATCAATTTGTTAGTTTTGTATAAGCGACAGAGTGTTTAGCAGAAGTAGTAATAATTTTTTTTTAATTTGATGATCAAAGTGTCAATAACCTGACCGACCGTGTCTAGACCAGACACTATCATCAAATAGGCAAATTATTACTGACATTAATAAATGGGCTTCTGTGACTCTTAGTTCTGTTGGTAAAACTTGTTTGGACGTGTGCCTATATAGTATTCGACACTAAGCTCTTAACTCTGTCCAGAAATCCATGAGGTGTTTTAAAATAACAATAATAATAATAAATAAAAAATATTTTAGGAAATTACACACAGCGCCGTCTGGTCCCAAACTAATCAAAGCTTGTACTATGTATACCAGACAACGGATACAAACACATATATATTACACTCGTACGTAAAAAAACACCAAGTCTTAAGACTAACACAAATGTCCATCACATAAATATTTTTTCTGTGCGGGAAACGAACCAACGCCCCTCATTCAGCAGGCAGATTATTATTACTCACTAAGCCACGAAGCCGCCGCCGCCTATTCGAGAATGCAAAAAACAAACTATAGGTATTAGGTATATAATACATATATACAAAATCGGCTCGTTTTATAACATAAGATGTAAAGGATGTCTGTTACGGGCAACTAACTTAATATGACAATGACGACTGTCGATAAATTACTTAATTTGCGCATACCTACATGCAAGGACAATAATTCCATAAAAGTCTCTTACAACTGTTCATTTAAATACAGTATCGACTCCAGCGAGCTTTAATAGGCGCTAGCAGTCAGGTGCCGCTTTTGGATATGGTATGCAAAGTGGCGCCCTAGTTGGTGCTGTGCCACATTGAATACTATGTTTGGATCGTATCCGGTGAACCGACGTCTGGCCCAAGTTTTGATAAACGTTACTTGGTTTTAAGCCGGGTCTTCTGCTCGTGTTTTGCCAAAACATTACCCAAAATATCTACATAAAACATATTTTGTTTAATGCTATTGTCTCCTGCTTTGCTATTGTTTTTCGATAACATTTAGTGTCAAAATGACTTCAAACGTAGAAGACATATTTTCAATTTAAAAAATTTAGTAGATTCGGTATCAACAATGTGAAGATATCAAATTACCACAGATTTTATATAAGAACAAAATTAATGATTGTGCCCCCCTGGTAGGGCCTGGGAGGGCCGCGGGTAAATGTTTAAATCCGTAGAGCCTGGAAAGCAAAAACATTGTTACCATCAATAAAAACAAAGATAATAGTGTAAAAAAATAATAGTGTAAATATTTTGTGTAGCTGTTTTTGTGTCAGTTTCAGCGAAACACGGCTTTCCTTACATTAAAACAAAAATAGTCCCAAAAAAGGATGCGCGTTGTTCCAAAGTGAAAAATTGTAAATAATATGGACGCTTTCATAATTTACCGTCGAGCGGCGCGAAACGACACGATTCTACCGTGGACACTGCGCACTAGTCGCGCGCGGTTCGCGTGCCTTAAACATGGGCGAAGCCAGCTTCTGGATTAGGCTTGGCTGGGGGGGGGGCAGATCTGATAGAAAATGTCATTTTTATATAGTAAACATGTTCATTTTGAGCCAATTCCTTCAGGTTATGGGCACCTATGGGGGGGGGGCAGCTGTTTTTTTCAATTGTGGGCATATATTTATCAATTTTTAGTCGACCCCTAAACCGAAAGCCGGGTCTCCTGTTCGTGTTTTTCCAAAACACTACACAATAACCTCTACACAGAACATGTTTTGCATTAAGCAAGTGTTGTCTCCTGCTTGGATATTGTTGATGATGTTTTTAAAAACATTTACTGTCAAAGGGCACGTTCGTTTTGGGATGCAGAATCATTATTTTCATTTACTTTGTCATCTGTCATCCGTTCGTTTTGCATTAATGTAAAACATATTAAAATTTAAGTATCATCTATATCAAACTGTCATGCGTTCGTTTACGATATTTTTGATATTTTTGTGACTTTTGCCAACGAAAAATGAAAGCTTAGACCCATGTCTGGAGGTAGGGTTTTGATGTTAATCTTTCAAACTGCCTAACTTTTCATTGTTTGTGGACCCTGCTTAACAGTTCTAACAATAAATTAAAAAAAATGAGTTTAATCAATACATCCGCAAGAAAATGTTTAACCAAATCTATTTAGCAGATTTTTAACTATCCGCATACTACGGATACCTTTGTAAAATTAATTTTCTTTAACTGCGTGAAACGAGGCTGAAGGGAACATTGTGGTGTAGGTGTGTAAAAAAGTGACGTTGGATGGGAGAAAATACTTTTAGTGCATAAAATAGAGATAAAAATTTTTAAACACTTTTACAAAACTGTAGATATCTCGAAATATTTTCCTAGTTCTCACCCGGGCTTCAATGTTTATTATGAATTTCCCCACTCTCCTAGGTCTTTTATCACAAAAACGTCTCATTTGATTCTCAAATTTCCACTGCGTTACAACAATAGTTTTTTGTTTGAGCCCAAATATTTCGATAAAAGTCATCATTCGGGTAGGTATAAAATGTTAAAAAGTATCAAAATGTTTTTTGTAAATTATCCGAATAAGTAAAAAAATATGCATTTAAATTTACGAGAGACGTTTTTGTAGGCCTCAAAAAGTATTTTGACCCAAATTCCTACATACGTGCGCGCCGCACCTATTGATGAAAAAAAAATTAAGAAATTTTATCAAATATGTATAGGTAATAGGTATCTTAATATATTGTCGATATAACTAACAGAAAAAATAAAGATATTATTGTATTTAGTAACTAAGTAAAATTTTTTTCATAACTTATTTATACATTTATGAAAAACTAGAATGTTGCCTATAAAAATTCAGTTGTCGTATAACAACAACCAACTTCGCAGAACACTTGCGTATTATAAGTTTTTAAATTTTCGCGTTCCATTACTAATTTAAAAATAAAACGGGTCAAAACGTTGGGAAAAAGGTATTTAACCAAATAACTACACTTGCATATTGACCCTAGACTGTCTATTTTCAATCAGAGACCACTGATTTGTTTAATTTTGTTTTTAACATGTGATAAAAAATGTAAATAAAAACATAAAAGACAAATGAAATTACTTATGTACATAAATAAAATTTATTTACTTAATAAATAAATTATTTATATAGATTAGAGTGTGAAGTGTACATTATGTAAGCACGTTATACTAGTTGAGTTACATAAATGAATTTAAACATATTTATTTTGTGTATATCTTATCATTAACCAAACACACACATTAGAATGATAACTATGAAATAAATCAAACAATGGAACGAATATTTTAAACACGTTTGGTGTTACATTATCTTAAAAGAAAATGTTTCATATTAACGCCGATGAGCTCATCGCCTCCATAGCTCAGGGGTTAGAGCACTGGTCTTGTAAACCAGGGGTCGAGAGTTCAAATCTCTCTGGGGGCATCAAGCAAGCCATATTTTTTTTTGTGTTATCTAGTGAGAAATGAAGTAAAAAAAGGAATTGAGGTTAAATAAGTTCCTACGGGCCTCGTTTGGTTAGTCCTGAGCTCATCGCCTCCATAGCTCAAGGGTTACAGCACTAGTCTTGTAAACCAGGGGCGGGAGTTCAAAAAATCTCTGGGGGCATTAAGCGAGCGATGTCGTTTTCTTATTCTCTGGAAAGGAATGTGGAAAATTAAAAGGGATTGTTTTGATTTTTAAAAGAAGGGAAGCGATGTCGTTTTTTTATTCTCTGGTAAGGAATGAGGAAAATTAAAAGGGATTGTTTTGAATTTTTTTTAAAAGAAGGGAAGTTCCTACCGAGTAAGCCCCATTTGGTTAGGCATATTTTGCCTTGTCAACATTCACTTTGCTCTGAGCAACGCTAAGGACATGACACCGCACAGGTTTCCTTCCCTACGACATCAGTCCGACCTGCATACTCATAATGCGGCACTTTCTGCCCTGTCTCCGGGGACTTTCCACAGGATAATTTGAACCATAGAGGCTCTGTATGTGATCCCGATAGTTGAACTGGTTGGAACTCCCATTACTTGAAACGAAAAATTATATATATGCTACTAGCGTATAAAACTCTGATATCGTGTTTTAAGAAATCATCAAAATATTATAATTTCAAACGTTTTTCGTGTGATTTTATAGGAAAAAAATATTTCGAATTTCAATTTCAAATAAATAATGTTGTATAACAAAAAGGTGTTAGTTTTTGTCTATTAATTTTCAAGTATAGCCAGTTTAAGTTAAGTTAGTAATTGTGTAGTTTAGTTTAGGCTAAAGTGACATCTATTATCATTTCTAGACACTAAAATAGATAATTTTGTGTCTTGTCATTTAAATAATATCTAGTTTTCGTAATGTAATCATATATATATATATATATATATATATATATATATAATGAATAATATTTTTTAAAAAGAAGGTAAAATAATTTCCATAACATTATACGAAATTGTAAGATCTTGACTATATCTTGATATAGTTCACGTAACGATAGCTAAAAAAACTTTTTAATATACCTATGTATATCTTTTTCTTAACAAATGTATGGCATTTAAGAATTTAATTAATGTATCTTATTTCTTCAGGCCATAAAAAAATACTTTCAAGTTTACTCAAATATTTATTAACAAAAAAAAATTACGAAGAAATCTCCGTAGCCAATACCACTTGCTGTTAAAGTACACACGCAGTTTTGAATAGTTTGTTTGTTACGACAGTGATTCGTATTAAAAATATCAACACACAACTTAATTCAAACCTTATCATAAAGGAAATAAACTTTAAATCAGAAAGGCAGCTCCAGGATGCGCAGGCGCAGGTGTTCAACCGCCAGCGAGACGCCGGCTACCGATCACGGATATGGTATTCATTCATTTATTAATTTGTTTGCGCTGACCGCAACTACGTACCTATCTACGTTCAATGACAACATCACTCTTAATCACTTTGAACAGCGATGCATTTTTTGTTTAAACTTTGATAACATTAACATTCCAGAAGCTTAGTGCTCGGTAAAATTTTGCTTTTTGATATTTTATTTATTTATTCGAATATACGAAGATAATTTCTTATTGGCATACATAGCCTTAAATTTAATGTTTCAAATGAGCGACGTCTGGTTAAAAACTAACGCATTTTTTTAATTAAGGTGAAATATGAAAAAGGCAGATAAAATAAATATTATATCGAAAGTAATTTATCTTAAAAAAATATCTTACATTGACAAAAATGCTTTTATCCCTGCTATAAGATTAATAATAAAATAAGTACTTTAAAACGTATAAAAAATATTGCATATTACATATATGTATACATATATTTTTTCTTTCGACAAAGAGTTTTTCATTACCTGATATTTTTTCGAAAATTCTGGAGACCTCGAGTCTTACGTTCTCGTGGGCAAGCTGCATGGAAGAAGGTATACATCTAGCCTCTTACAAAAATGCTAGTCAATTTTTTTTAACCATAAAAAACTTTTTTAACAATTTAACGTAACATAATTTTACCTTCTAAAACATTATTTTTCAATGTAATTTATGGTAGAGAACCGTTGTGTGACCATTATTTAGATTATTTAAAAATAAGAAATACAAGTATATTTCATCACAACACTTATATCCGAATGGGTTGTTCACAAACATTACGAACGTTAACTGTTGTAGAAAAAAGTCAAACGTAACATCGACTTTTTACCGTTGTGTCGAGCTCTAAAAAATAAAGGTCAGCCTACATAGCCTATCACCTTTCATTAACCAAAAACTATCTCCAGATAACTTTGCGTTTCGTCAATTATTACTCGTGTTATATCGGTGGCAATCAAACCCAGGGTCTTCAGCACAGCAGGCACTACTATTGTGCCACTTTAATAGACCGTAGAAGTAGTGACGTCACAACTTCGATTCGACGTTTCTGCACTTTTTCTGTGGTTTGGCTAAAAACAAAGTTTTATGTACACTGTTGGAGTTTTATGCTTAAAATGCCCATACATACATCCATTAATTTTGCCCACGAAAACGTAAGACTCAAGTTCTCCAGAATTTTCGCAAATAAAAAAATACTCGCATAAATTTTAATCACGAATTCTTGATATGCAGTACTTGAGTCTTTTCGTAAACAAACCTAGAGCACTGCTTTATATTTTTAAAGCGTTTTGATAAATAAACTTTTAATCAATTGGGAAATACGTAAAACTTGCAAACTGTACCTTAAAAAAAACTTTCTGGTGAAATGTTTTATTTTCTAACAGGCAACTCTCTCCTTATGCACCCGTTATTAGACTCTTTCAATAGGGTGACCATTTTTGCTCTGGGTCAAAAGGGAGAGAAATAGTGGTTTTTGGATATTTTACTGAAGTCAAAAGATAGGTAAGTATTGGCATTTTTTTCTGTTTTTAAGGAGGGTTTTGTCATATTTATGACCTATGTCCAGGCGCGTAGCCAGGATTATTTTTCGGGAGGGGGATTAACAGTGTCAGCCTAAAGCTAGTTTCCAAGTAGAATAGACACGTTTTGAATTACGGTAAAATGGGTTGCGTTGCGACATTTCATGGCGCACACCAAGACACTGGGCTTTAACATTAACGCGAGCGTAGCGAGCGCGAAATTTTCCGATTCTGATACGACACCCAAATCCCCCCCCCCCTGTATACGCGCTTGCCTATGTCCCCTGTGATTAAATAGCAATGTATAAGTTTAATGCCATAAAGATGTTTGACAAACATTACTCTTTTATAAAAATATTTTGTAATACAAGTTTGCCAACATTTAGCATATGATTAGCTAAAGCTATGTATAATATAAGTGGTGATCTGTAAATTGCATTGTTACAGACCTAAATTGTTAGATACCTTATTACTGTAATATGCTGTTGATTACCTAAAAAAAAAAAGTAAATAAATAAAAAAGTACAATTATAAACACCTACATTCATTGGGATACCGTACTTTAGGAAAAAGAACATGAAACTGTAAAGCGGGACATTTCGTTGACTCCAGGGAGTCCAGGGGTCTTGCGGGGTAAAAAAATCGGGATTGTCTAGCCACATTATTTAAGTACGAGGGGCTCTTATTTTATTATTATACGTTAATTAACTGAAGCTATTTTAAAAAATATTGTATTACAGACTGAAGGCAAAAATACCCATTGTACTATAAACTGGAGACAAAAAATAGACACGTGCAAGACTGAGGTAACCGAAGCAGTAAATAATAATTTGAACGTCTCGCTGCTGAACCCGGAACTCAGAGAACCAAGATCCGGATTCCATTCGATATTTTATAACCGATAGAAAAACTTGTTACCAACTTCTTAGTTAACGACACGTCTAATAAATTATTACTAAGACTATATTTTTTTTTACTGATGGATGACTTCAGGTTAATGTGTTACTTTTAACAATGTTAAATTTCAATATGCTGCTCTGTAAGTAAAATTGTAACCAAATACAATAATGTTATACGGAAGTATAATAATTGCAACTATTGCTCAAAAGGAAAGTTGCGTTGACCGAGGTACTTATTTAGGCCAAATAACCTCATAAAATACAAAAATAATATTATAATAGCACAATATGGCATAATCTTGTAAAACTTACATTGGTACACTTTTTATATAATATTCTTTACTGTATCATAAATAAAACTATACGTTTTAATTATGACTCAAACACCCGGACCCGTATTTCCAAACAGTATATTGCGACGGACAGTAGTTGCTCTGAGCTCGCAGGCTGTTTGCTTTATAAATAAAGCATAACACATATTAATACAGAACTTATCTGAGTTAAAAAGCGTTTTGCTTTAAAACATTGAAGCAAATTACATACGAATATAGCCTGTGTTAAAGACTCTACTCTGTTGGATGTCAACTTTCATAAAAATTCAGAAACTTTCAGTGCAAGACCACTATGAACTCGGAAACTAAATTGCACATTATTTTGTACTAGCTTTGGTCCGCGGCTCCGCCCTTGCTGAATTTGGTTATTAGCGACTCAACTTCGAAAAATTTAATTATTATCAGAAAGTTAAACAAGGTTTTAGTAACATTAGAGCTCTAGAGCAAACGAAAACAATGTTATCATAGGAAAGAAGGTTTAAAAGGGTCAATAGGGGTATAACCGACGTCAGGTGCAAGAAAAAGGGAAAGAGGCATAAGTAAATAGAAACACATAAGTAGGAAGAGATTTAGCAAATAAAAGAACACACAATATTAACATGAACATAAAAATTATCCAATCAAAAAACCTTAAAGAACAACATGGTTAATTTGTAAGAAACATAATATTTGCTCTGCACTTGTATGTATGTAGTTTAAAATAAAGAGAATACTGTATATCAATATGGAGAATGTCTGTGTTGATAAGCAGTTTGCTGTTTATCTTAAAGAGCACAGACTTTGCGTGTATGTGGTAATGTACACTCTGGCAATACGCGACTCGGACTGATATTAATTTCGATTGTAAATTGCAATTAACAAACATACTTTTAGATATAAATGTACCTGAAAGAAAATTGATGGAAAAAAAAATCAAGACACGAAACACATACGAGTATGTAAGAACCTACTAGAAAAATTCTTTAACACGAGAAAAATTTTCAATAAATTAATCAACTAACAACTAAAACGAATTATTATTGCCCTTGTTTCTTACCTTATTTTTTTTAGATTTTCGGGATAATTTCCCCTCCTTACCAAAGGTTCATTTGGAACCGGGGTGTTCCTTTAGTAACTCCCTCGCAGCCTAGTTGGTAGTGTGGCCAGCTGCTGTACAGAGGGTGTGGGTTCGATTCCCGCACTGGACAATCATTTATGTCATAATATAAACATTTGTGTTTGTCTTGAGTCTGGGTTTATTTATGTATGATACGTATGTATTTACAAAAGAAAAGGTAATATATATATTTATTTGTATCCGTTGTCTCGTACCCATAACACAAGCTTTGCTTACTTTGGAGCCAGACGGCGCTGTGTGTAATGTTCAAAAATATTTATTTATTTATTGTTTTTATTGTAAGAAACCCCATTAATTATTTTAATATGTCTTATTACAACCTATTTAGATTTTTCCTCAAGGGGATCATCTTAGCCACCTTTCCCATATACAAGATATTAGCACATCCTTAAAACACCACAATGGATAAAAGTGTTTATATAAATAAAGCCGGGTCTCGTGATTGTGTTTAGCCTAACATATACACAAAACATGTTTCTCATTTGCTACACATACAGACCCGGCTTAACTATAGAGCCAAATTGTCATTAAGTTTAGAAAACAACAAACTATGCAAACACTACACATACATACAAGACAGTTCTTATGTTTAGACACAGTCTCGTGAAAAAGAGTAGCGCGGTGCCAAGATTTTGTAGGCAGTCTATACACAAAAATTACAGGATTCACCCACACAGCTATTTATTATCATTATTGGATGTATGTTTGTATGTATTGTGTGCATTGTAATTTTACTTTCACATTCACAATATTAGTTGGCAGGGATCCTACTAATATTATAAATGTTTATAACCTACTCAATCACGCCGCAACGGAGAATCCAATCGAGCTGAAATTTGGCACCGAAATATTTGAAGAGATGCAGAAGGAATGACGTAGGCTACATTTTTATCACGGAAAATTCAAGAGTTTCCGAGGGAATAACTAAAGGTAACCGAATTCCACTTGAACAAACTATAGCTACAGATAGGTATAGCAAACTTCTTTAGTATAATCTAAGCGTTGCTGTAGGATTCCCACGCAGACCAAATTTAGGGCAGGCGGAGCAGCTGGCCAAAGCTAGTAATGACACACGACATTAGTAATAACTCTTATGGTAATACCAACTTTGAGGTGGCGTCGCACTCTGCTTTGTATTGGTCAAGTTACAGAAAGTTAAAGTCTTGTGTGGCATCTTGCTATATTGTTACAGATAAGCCGACGAAAATAGTGACTGTTTAAGGTAATAAAGAGGTTATAAATGCCTTCATTATAATATTATTGTATACACTGGGTGAGGCAAATTTAGATAAGATATATATGAGAATGGTTTTAGAAATTTGATGGTTGATCTTGTTTTTCGTCTTTCGCCCACACAAAATAAATAATACATAGGTTTATCAGTTACACAAAAATGTGTCCGAGGGCAATTTTTATAGAACTGGTAGATACAACCAAAAAAAACCAGCCAAGTGTGTGTCATACAAGTTAGGATGCTGTAGAATATGACAATTATATTGCCAATACCTGACCAATTTTAGAATACGCGGTTAAAAAGTTAGAAAGTCCTCCCGGACTAAATTTCGTTAACTTTGGTAGTCAAAATATTCATCTTACAAAAAAATCTGGTTAAAAACATCAAACGCATATTTTAAGACTGATATCTGTGACACACTTGAGTTCCTAAAAAAACTTTTTTTATCCTCCAGCTTAATGTATAAAAGCTATTATTCAAAAAAAAAATATCAATTTTATTATGTTGCATCAGGTTTTACAAGGCTATGCCATGCGGACAGTCGGAACTGAAGAAATTATAAGTCTTACGTTTTTTCCGTTTGGCTACGGAATCCTAGAAAACTTGCGTAGGCGTAGCCATAATAGCACTTTCAAACCAGTAATTTATGAATAATTTTTGATATGACAAACATTTACATACCAAACCAAACCATATATGGAATACACATTACATAAATATATGCTCTTTGCATCTGCCGCTGCCGAAGATACCTGGTCAAAAAAAAGGCTTAAATATGCTTGCTTGGAGCCGCTTTATTACTTTGTACCTGAAGCAGTGGGAACCTTGGGCAGTTGGAGTGTGGATGCGAAGTGTAGTTGGAGAAATAGGCCGCAAACTAAATGAAGTGACAGAGGACTCCCGCTCTGGGTATTTCTTGGTGCAAAGGTTTGCCATCGCTACACAGCGAGGTAATGCTGCAAGCATTATGGGCACCTTTGCAGCAGGATTGGTCAGGAGTGGGTTATTTGTATGATTTAAATTAGTTTTAATTTTAATAAAAAGTATACTTTTAGGTTCAGCTCAACAACAGAGCCACGACTATATTTTAAATGTTAAAATGTATAAAGATTTCCTATATAGCGTGTATATCTTACGACAGATCGCATATCGGCGAGTGGGAAAGAATAATGTGACAGACAAAATGGAGATATTTTATGTGTAATTGTATAGTAGGTAGTTTGAATTATTATTTTTATGTGTGGCGCACGCAAATATTTAATTGTTATATTGTAGCTTGTAGGATATGAAAATCGGTGGTAGCCGAGGGGTTTAAATTTCACTTTACGTCCAAGTGGCGGAGGTTCGAACCCCGGGGTCGGCGTGTACCATAGAGTCTTTTCTTAATTTCTCAAGTACACTGATTTTTTTCGGCGAAGGAAAACATCGTAAGGAAACCTGCAAACGTCAAGAAAAAAAAAACTAAAGACGTATGTGAAGTTCACAATCCACACTGGGCCCGCGTGTGGACTATGGCCCAAATCACCCTCGCTTATGAAGATAGGCCGTGCCCCAACAGTGCGGACGTATGAAGGCTGGCGAGAGAAAGATATGAATATAATTACTTATTTCATAAGAATGAGAATGTTAAAATAACTTATTTATATTAAACCTATATTTTTGGAATGTACTTATTTGTTAAGAAACTTTTATTTCTGTTTCAAGAATACAAGTAGATATAAGCAAAAGATCAAAAATACTCAATGGCGTTATCCGTCGAGCTCTAGTGAGCATCAACACTCCTGCCATTTAAAGCCTGTTGGTATATTTAGAGATGATGATAGGAAACCAGATGGCATGGGTCTTGTAACTTGGAAGATGGGTCGAACATTAGTTCGTGATGTCACGTGCGTCGATACCCTTGCACCAACTTATCTTCGTGGTACAGCTTTTGTGGCGGGAGCTGCTGCTGATTCTGCTGAAAACCGCAAACGCGGAAAATACACTACTATAAGTAATAGTTATATTTTTTTTTTGCGGTTGAAACTTTGAGGCCATTGTCGCCGGGGACTCTCCGTTTGTTAAAAAAAATAATTCAAAATGTTTGGTTAACGTGTCTTACATCAGAAGAAGGCTGGCAGTTATTTCGCTCAAAGAATTTCTATTGAAATATCCGGAACCCTTTTAGTTTCGCCATGTCCGTCCGTCCGTCTGTCCGCGGCTTAGTTAAAAACAACTAATACGAGAAAGCTTAAATTTTTTGGCAGAAATATACACATTGATCAAACCGACAAACTGGTAGAATAAAATCTTTGTATCTTAATAAAAATTTTTGAGGGTAGTACGTGAAATTGGGACGTAATTTTTTTTTCTCGTCTACCCCATCGTGTGGGGTATCGTTGGATAGGAATCCCAAAAACATTGGCGGTATGCAAAGATCATTTTTTTATTAAGGCCTCCTTTTGCGAAACATTTAGCTTTAAAGTACTAATTTTTGTTAGAGTCAAGTGTCCTCGTCCCGCCCCCCCCCCCCCTCTCTACCAGCGAAATTATAGTATTTGGAAATGTAAAATTACGGTGGTAGTGCAATGATGAATTTAAAAGGAGCTATCACGGGTAAGTTCACTTTACAGGCTAACGAGTAATTGTCGATCAAGTTATAAATGTACTTGGAAAAGTGTAATTTTCGTACATATTAAATTAAAGTTACAGATGTACCTACATCTGTGAAACAGGTATAAAATATAAGTAAAAAAATGAAATAATAATTTAAGGGGGCTCCCATACAACAAACGTGATTTTTTTGCCGTTTTTATACATAATGGTACGGGACCCTTCGTGCGCGAGTCCGACTCGCCCTTGGCCGATTTTTATTTATAGTTTTTATTTTAGTTAAGTGTTAGTTTTTTATTTAATTTTAACCAAGTCGATTAATTTAGTACCTACCTGTCTATGGGAGTAACTATCCAACCATATTGTAATAAATTGATTGCCTGGTTAATCAGTGAACAACATTTTAGAGTAACCATATCAAAATAACATCTTTTTATTATAAATTATAATATATTATTATAAGATAAATAGAGTGACTTGGCAATCGCACACAGCAGAAGATCCTTCATAAAACAAAATCTATCTAATATAAGCGCTTTGTGCTTTTATTTGTAATTTATAAAAGTGCCTATATGGAGGACTATTTTAATTTACTTTGTATATTATGTATTGGTAGGTAATTGATATGGTTACTATAAAATGTTATTAGCTAATTAACCAGGTATCAATTTATGACAAAGTGGTTGGAAAGCTGCTTCCATACTTAGGTAGGTTTCGAATTAACCGACTTGGTTTACATTTAATTTTACAACTTTTTATGGCAGGAGTTTTTAATTGCGTTGCGAGAAATTTGTGCATTTTTATAAATGTTTTTGATGGGATCTTCATTTACCTATCTTCTGCAAGTATTAACGCAGATAAGAGGAAGAGGCGATTTAAAAAAGATTTTTAGAAAACCAATACCTAAAAATAATTCAAAACTATGTTCTAAGCAAAATTTATTAATATACATTCAGTCAAAAAAGTATCGGGAATGGATGATTTGTTTATGGTTCCAAATAAATTTTTGTTTCTTCCTTGTTGTTAGATTGGAACAACAAATTAGATCAAATACAGTTCTGTTTTTGGTTAGATCATATCTAGTGTAACGTGTATTGCGAATTTCATAATGAAATCATTGCCAATGGAATTTTGCGTTCGGGGTCACTGAAAATGTTATAGAAGGCTTACGGTGAATCGACTTTGTCAAAAACACCTACTTTTGAGTGGTACAAAACTTTCACAAGCGGTCGAGATGTGGTGAAAGATTTGCCTCGCTCTGGTAGGCCGTCAACGTTTTCAACTGAAATTAATATCGCAAAAGTAAAGGAAATAGTGACTGAAAATCCTGATTCAAGTTTGAGAGAGCCGCTGAACTTTCTGTGTCTCACGAGTCGATTCGTGCCATTTTTAATAATCACTTGGGTATGAAACATGTTGCCGCTCGGCTAGTCCCAAAAGACCTGAATTTCCTCTAAAAACTCAATCGCATAAACATAATCTCAAATTGCTGAGGCCATGCTAGAACGAGTCAATTCTGACCCAACATTCATAAAACGCATTGTTACTGGTGACTAGACGTGGGTTTACGCGTTTGACATGGAAACAAGTCAACCAGCTTCGAAGCCTTTCTGACTGTGCCGAAACCGAAAAACCACTCCAAAGTCGATCAAAAGTCAAAGTCATGTTGACTGATTTCCTTGATTAATGAAGTTTATTTGAAGTTTAAGAGACCAAATTCGAAAAAGGCCAGATTTGTGGAAAGAAAACTTGGATTTTGTACCATGATAATGCTGAACCTTGGACTAGAAATGTACCAAAACGAAAGAAACAGGACGGAAAAGAAAAAAATAGGCACGTGTCCATTGAAAGGAATAAAGGTGTTGGAGTAATAGGCACCGGACTACGAAAAGTGCTCCACATAGAAGGCAAAATGTGATTTGAAAAGTTATCGGATAAAATGAAATATCAGAAAATGTAAGTACTAAGATTATTTTGGAACGACCTTTCATGGGATGAAAGAAAAACGTACGTTAATGCAATTGTCATTCAGAAAAGTGTTTGCAAACAAACAAAAAGTATTTCGTCTAAAAGATCCATACTTGACTACTTTCATTAAGCTTCATGGTGAAGCCAGTATGGAAATTATAATGTTTCTGGATAAGGTTTAGGTGAATGGATGGCCTGAAACTGGGCTTTGAAGACAAATAATAAAAGTGGTAGCACAAATAAATCCCTCAATGTTCAAAGGTCAAAACAACTGAATGACATGTTTTTTGGAATCGGCACTTTAAGTGCAATTCTGTGCCATCTCACTATTATCTTCAAAGTACCAGCATAACTTACGTTTTAATTGCTTTTAGGTCTTGATGGACTTTTAATATATCAAGATCACATCCTTGCAAAAGATCTGGCAAGAAATGAAAATTGATAAAAAAAGATGCAAGAGTGGAGATGTACACGTGGTATCAGTTGATTTGCAAGCTGTCTAAACAATTCCTGCTAAAATAGCGGGGCACAGTATTTTAAACTTGAATTGTGTGTGCATTAGCTTAGGATTTTTAACAAAAAAGATGCTAGTGTTTTCTTTTACGTTTGGCATGAGGCAGAAATTGGCATGGAAGCCATTATATTTACATCATGTACACTACCTACGTATATCTAAAAGAAAAAAATTATAATCAAGAACGTAACTAATTGCAGATGCTTTGCATGGGTTATATGACAGTCTACTTCATTTGATAATTAAATTTCATTTCATAATGACATGAAATTTTAATTCATCAACCTTGTAACTCAACTTGGCTTACATTAACTGGCACTTAAATAACTGTATAGACAGAGGAGGACAAAGAATACTTTAAGGCCCGACCGAAAATTGCTACAGGAATAGGTTATTCTGCGTGTCATGCTGCGGAATACGTTTAGTATATAGCTATACGTAAGTACTTATACTAACTATACAGCACCTATGTATATCTCATGATTACTTAAGTATATATAAGTCAATAATTTAGTATTCTATTATTTCATTGTCAAAATTAATGCAAAAGCTTTTAATTAATTTTATAAGTGTCGTTGAAAAACAATTTTCTGATACAAAACAAGATTCGAACGTTGACCATTAGATACCTACGAGGTATCAAGGACTAATTTAGCCACTAATACTGCTTTAAAAGTAAACTCCTCCTACACCTGACCTTTCTAGAAAATATACCTACCATTTATAATTTAGATTTTATCTCACTTAATAATTTATTCTTTCCTACTTCGGCTGGGAAATCTCACTCCTCTTAACCGGTAACAAAGGTTGTTTGCGTTATTTCAGCAGGTGTACACCACACAGGCTTTTGTGGAAAATATTAGGCAACAATAAGTTATAGTGCTGTATTAGCATAGGTATACCTAGCTTTTTCCCGCGGCTCCGCCCGCCCAAAATTTGGTTATCGGCGTGGGATTTCTATGGCTCCTTGATTGTGTATTTAGTCTTATATAATAAATAGTTCGTTTAAGTGGAATTCGGTAACGGTTATTCCCTCGGGAACTTTTCAATTTTCCAGGATAAAAAGTAGGCTGCTATTCCAGATTTTAAATAAACTACCTCTGCGCCTAATTTCATCCAGATTCGTTCAACCGTACTGTCTTGATTGAGTAACAAACATTCATCCATCCAAAATTTCGAATTTATAATATTAGTAAGAATAGATTATAACACGAATTAGTATTAATAACTTTTTCCAAATTTCATTTTCTGGACACTTCGGATAAATAGGTCTCAACCATTAGATTATCATGTCTGTCAGAGTAACGCTGTTTAATAGGTCCTTAAATAAATTATTTAACTATCAAAAGTAGATAGTAGATAAGATTCAACAAAATTTGTGTCTTATAATTGGGGCATAGTGATGAAAAAATTTAAACTTATAGCGGCACAACTAGAGCACTAATATGTAAAACTGTGTCGTTGCGCAAGTTTTACTACGATGACATGTTTATGGTAGCAAAACGCACATAAATAACCACGTCAGCAAACTTTACTATTACTATAAGAAATTTTTCGGTAGTTCTGAACAAAAGAGACAGTGTTACCCAAACTGAATTTGCACGTCTCATTGGGTTTGCTCTTTTTGCGATATTGTTACATTTAAGGCCAACAATAGGTCAACGTACCTACGTAAAGGTTTAAAAGTTCAAAAACCTGTGTTTTTGAAAGAAAAAAACTTAATGATAAATGTTGCTAGCATATCTTTATACGACTTTAATTTATAAGCTTGGTATTAGTAAGTAGGAACTGAAATAAAAGAAATCTTCATATAAAAATCATTTATACGTTTAAATATTCCGGAAGTTGTTGAAATATCTTTCTTGAACGAAGCCAAGAATACATGGACCGTAACATGCCAAGATACCGATTTTCCAAAAAATCCTTTTTCACAGCGGTTGTGGGTTGGGTCGATCTGCGAACAAGTGCTGAAGCAACTCTTTAATACGTGCTTGAACTCCACAGATCGTGCCCGTTTACTAGCTGTTGCCGAGTGGGAATCGGTTTGTGGTTGCAGGTCCTTCCTTCACCAAAATTAGGGACCCTCCTGGATTCTTCCACTTTCAGAATTGCGATCTCCCTCCGTTTGGGTACACTATGTTGTGCTCCACACCGTTGCCAATGTGGACTGCTTACACAAAGAGTGCGAGCAGGTTTTCCCGCCATGCCAGCCTTAATGATATAATACGCCAAGCTCTTGTCTCCGCCAACTGCGCGACTGTTCTTGAACGAAACGGACCTTTACGGGACGATGGTAAGAGACCAGACGGCATGACTCGGATTCCGTGGAGGATGGGGCGACCCTTAGTATGGAACGCTACTTGCGTCGACACCCTGGCACCGTCACATCTTCAAGGAACACAGAGTACTGCTGGTGCGGCGGCGGAATCTGCAGAAGTCATCAAAAGGCGGAAATACACTACTTTCGACAGTGGGTATGTATTTGAACCTTTTGGGGTCGAAACCTTAGGACCGTGGGGGAAAACTGCCAAAAAATATTTAGATCTCTATCTTTGCGTCTGGTTGAAGCTTCTCGTGACCAAAATACTGGCCTTTATTTTGGTCAAAGAATTTTCATTGCAATTCAACGCGGCAATGCAGCAGCATTTTAGGAACCATACCAACTGGCAACGGTCTTTTAGATATTTAAATAATTTTCAATTTTTAGTTTTTATTTTGGAATATGTTTAGATTTATTTTTCATAAGGTTATATTTATTATGTCATAATCTATTTTTTCCTTTAAGATATTCACAATAAAATTAGGTATATTTATACGTCATTCATTAATTCTTCATGTGTACAATTCTGGTACTTTAATTTCAGCCTTTTTGTCAATTTGGGAAATAAGAATATATTTACGAACCTATAAATCTTGCCTGTAAAAACGCAATTAGTAAAACGCATTGTTTTTGTAAATTTATCGCAGCAAACAATTAATTAAGTTAATAGTAACTTTGTAACGTAGAAATAATTATAAAGATAGTGGTCAGATATGGATGGGAGACATTTTTCTATCGAATTCCAGAGTCTGTCTTACTTGTGACTGTTCCCAATAAGCACTCTCTCACTCATCGTCCCTTCTTACCAAGTTCACCAACTTCTTACACCAGGATGACTAGAAGGATTTTTTTCTTAGTCGTCACACTGCAACCTTATTAATATGCTATCTATGTAACACCTAGGTCTCTTAGAAATTACCAGTTCTAATAACTGGCTGATTGGAGAAACGCGACTTGATTTTAAAATGAAAATTGTTGACACCGTAATGAGATTCAAATCAGGTATGATTATTGTGCAACATACGTATAGGTGTATCTCCATAGAGTTATTCAAGCCAAAAAAAAAATATTGAAGTCATTTTTTGCTTATAATGTAATATTTTGGGCGTTTATTTTAAAGGTTTTACGATTTGTATATTAAAATAGGTAGGTACTACCTTTTATTTGCTGGTATTTATTATCTAATAACAATTTTTCTGCTTAACATAATATATTATAAGGTGGCTTAAAATAATTAAACCAAATACATAACATCAACATTAGATTAAAACGTATGTGAACCTGAAATAAAATATATTTGATTGATAATTTTTGAAATACCAAATAAAGTACAAAATATATTTAAGAGTAAGTTTTATGAACCCAGTGTGTGCAACTGAGCATATAGTTACCATACATGGAGTTAATTTAGAGAACCAAAACGCCTAGTTATCTCTACACCATCGCTTTCGCATCAACGAAGTTAAAAACTTCCAAAAAGACACACAATGCACACTGTTCTATTCCTCTTTTTCTTCTTTCATCTAAAAAACTTTTTATTATTTAGGTCTATTTAGGTATATCTATTATTTTATATCTAGTGTTACTTATTTTTGCTTTTTAAGCCGCTTCTTATTGGTTTTATTTTTATTATAAGAGAACCAACACATTTTTAACATGTTTTTACCCCTAAAAAGCAAGAAAAATATATCAAACAATATTTATTGAAATAGGTTTCTGACGAACTGAACACTTTTGAATCGTCAATACAATGTAAACAATGTTTATTTCTGCCAAAAAGAGCTGTCAAGAAGTTCCCATTAAAGTAATAATACAATACTTTGATAATCAGCTAACAAGTTTACAATATGTATTCAAACACTTAGTAACTAATATAAGTAAGTTAGTGAGCTACTAAAAACAAAGTCAAACACATTTTTTTTTGTGTTTATATGTAGCACAGGGGGTGCACCATGTGAAGCGTCAAATATCGTCAATCGTGTGAAGAAATTCAGATGTTTAAGAGTATTCCGATATTTAATAGTAAGTACTAGTGGCATAAGCGCCTTCATAATTACATTCTTGCACAATCATATGTATACATATAATTAAAACTATCCATGAATATAATATTTATATTTAAATATTATAAATACGAAAGGTATTCTGTCTGTTACCTCTTCACGCTTAAACCGCTATACCGATCAAGATGAAATTTGGCATAGAGATAGTTTGAGTCCCAGGGAAAGGACATAAACTATTTGAAAATGACAAGCGATTGTCATTTTTTTTTTCGATAATTGAAGAATTGCCGTTGATATCCTACAACGATGATCAAATTTAGGGCGGTTGGAACCGCAGTCAAAAGCTAGTATATTATAAATGCGACAGTATGTCCGTTTGTTTGTTCCTGCATCACGTCACAAAGAAGCATTCAATTGAGCTAAAAACTTCGCACCGGGATAATTGGAGAGACGGAAAAGGACGTGGGCTAGACTTTTATTCCAAAAAAATAGAAGTTTATGCAGGAATGACCAAATTTCACATGCATGAACTACGAGTACAGCTACAGGTAGAGCTTGCTATTGCAATTTTCGTACTTTAATACGGGAGTGGTCGTAGTAATCCTACGGCAATCGAGTGCAAACGGAGCCGTTGGCAATAACTAGTACATATTTAAATACACACACAAAGACACTCATAAATATATACATACATCCATAAATCACAAACAGTGTATCAAAAATTGATACTACTTGAAAATATATACATATATGTATAACCTTACATAGGTACCAGTAAAATAATTTAATAAATGTAGTATTGTTAACCTGCTGGAATCCACCATCGGCCGCCCGGCGCCATAGAAGCTCCAAATGCGAGAGTGCGTATCACACAAACGTGCACACATACCCATATACATACACATACTTACAGACGTTGTATATCATGAAGTAGCCCAGCTTCCACACGACAGACCGGCAACAAATGCACACCATTTAACGTACTGTCACTTCGGAAACAAGCCTAAGGGAAGAAGAAGTGACAAGAAACTGCCCGGGTGTACACCTGTTACCATCAATCACGCAGGAACCAGGCCAGCAAATACACAAAATCTATGCAAATAGGTGTAAGCACACATACATGTACACGTCTATGCGTTTATGCGTCAATGCTATAAAAAAAATCAGTCTTTAAATTATTGTTAATTATTCTTTTTGTTGATCTAAGGTCGCGATTACATATTAAAAGATAGGAATAACTTTTATAACTCATGTAAAATGATAAACTTAACATCTCTATGTAGATACTGGAGTTTAACGGCGACTAGTAGGTAATTAAATTCAATCGGTGGCGCCTGCGACTAGCGGTGAAGCGACCCAAGACACTAATGTGGCAGATATCATCTCATACTGCCTGTATTATTCCAGGTACAACCGTAACTTCTACCGTTGCCTCATAATTTTCGAACTCCTTAGATATTTTTTGCGTGATCTTATAACAAAATAACAAAATACAAAACTCATTTGTTTTGGTTTAGAGTCATGACTATACTGTTTTACTGTGGTTTTTAATTTTTTAAACGAGAGATTGAACATTTCAAAAAATTTTAGCACTCTAAAGCTTAATATTTCGCACACATTCGGAATATTTTATGACGACCTATCCAACGGCATCCCGCAGTATGAGGTAGACGAAAAAAACCAGGTCCATTTAATGTTTATGGGTACCTACTAGTGATGTGCCAGATCACTAAAAATGTATATCCACGGAAACGGATCTGAATACTGATATTCTGTCTCAAGATCCGCGACTACAGATACGGATCTTTACTTTCTTAGAGAACACGGCGGTAAATATTGCACATCGACGTTTGGGAAGAGACAAACTGTTATGGACAAAAGTTATTGACCTCTTTAAGAATTAACTCTCATAGCAGATTGTCTCTTTCCAACTCACTACGATAAATGTTTGCAATATAAAAGTGCCAAATACGATTTTAAGAAATAAAAAATAATCTGAAAGGAATTTAACAGTTTTTTATTGCTACCTTCACTCCTATATATTTGAAATTTCATCTATAAATTGAAAATTAATAAGGTAAAAAAACCGTAAAAGACCCGCACAAAAACGAACGGATAACTTTCTTTCTTCTCCCTCGGATATCCGCGGATATAAATACGGATACGAATATCCGGCACATCATTAGTACCTGCCCTTAAACAATTGCTTATCAAGAGTCTATTTGATTGGCGTGATAAACATGTATATATATCACTACAAAATTACAGCTTTGTAGGCAGACTGACGGACAGACGGACAGACGGACGTGGCAAAACTATAAGGGTTCCTTGTTGACTAGGGAACCCTATAAAATCTTTCAAAAATATTTCTAACGCAGACATAACCCGTTAAGTGCCTACAGTTTTATTAAAATAGTACAAAACATATATAGAAAATTTAAACTATCAAATGATGGCACTTAAAGCTATAGAAGGGAGTTAGATTTGTTTTCTAAATTCTAAATCACTAAGTAGAATAGCCTTTTTAGGCAATCCGAGCCATTGCATGTAGATATTACTTGAAAAAAGCTAAATAGAAATTTCCTTTTTGGGCTATCTATTCAAATATGTAAATTATTCTTGTTTGGTCCAATGGTTCAATAAACTGTTGTTATGAGTATGAAATTTTTAATTTTTAAAAAAAACAAGATTGTTCAATAAACTGTTATGGAATTTTTAAAAATTTTAAAAACAAGATTTTTTTTAAATTATTTTGCTTGGTAAAAATATTAAATTTTTCTATGAGTGCTGAAACATATTATTACATGACAGAAATTATTGTTGGGCAATTTATTAAGATTGCACCTATGTAGTGAGGAATGCAAAGAGACTGGGCTAACAATTGCTGCCTAGTATGACGCCGACCGCTAAGACGTAAATTATGCATAAAATCAGGAAAACTTTTATTAAAAAAACTACAGTAGTTTAAAAAAAATCTGTTTTTAATAAAATGAGTTATAACGAAAAACTCGATTAAAACATTTTTAAGATAGAGAGCTAAAATAACATCAATTACTGAAGGTGGTCCCCCACCTTACTAAATCGAACTATATACGTTCTTCTTCTTATTTAAGCGCGTTGCTCTTGTTGGTGTAGTTGATGCAACCCTCTCCACCTGTCTCTCTCCAATGCAATCTCTTTGACCTCTTGATACGACATGACATCCACTTTCTCTTTTATTTGGCTCATATAACTTATTCTGGGTCTTCCTCTTCCTTTCTTTCCTTATGAGGAAAGGTTTTCAAAGGAAAAATCCTTTCCTTCTATGATGCTTCTTGTAAATCTGTCATGTCGTATAAGATGGCCTATCATCTTCGTTCTCCTAGTTTTCAATAAGTTTAACTAGTTGTTTGTCTCCGTTCATTGACTCTTTCAAATATTTTTTCATTTGAAACTCTTTCTGTCCTAATGTTTTCTATTCTATGCCAACACCACATTTCGAATGCTTCTAGCGTTTCGTTATCTTTTTGTGTCATTGTCCACGTCTCACTCCCATAAAGTGCTATACTTCATAAATATGATTTTACGAATTTCTTTTTTGAATATATGTTTTCCATTTTGAAAAGCTTGTTTTCCTGTTGCTATTCTTGATTTGATCTAATAACATCTAGAAAGGTGTACATCTAGAATCTGATGTAATAACACTGGTGTTAAATTTGACTCCTTTGTCTGTTGTTAATTTCGATATTTTATTTATGGCCACTTGAATAAAAATGTTAAATATAAGTTGAGAAAGTGAACACTCCTGTCGCACCCCTTGTACGATTTTTACATTTCCTTTTTATTTCCTTTTTCTATTATAGTGTTTTCAGATTTATAGTAGTTAATATATTATTCTTCTATCTAAGTATAACCCTGTTTCCTGCAGTATCTTCATCATTTTTGTCCAGGCTACCTTGCCAAATGCTTTTTTTTAAGCAGAAAAATGCTATATATACTGTACACTATCTACTATATACCTACAATTAAATAATATCCGACCGAATACCGGATAACTAGCGCCTATCCGGCCGAATATTTTTCGGGAATTAATTGCTTTATTTCGTTAGTATCACTTAAGTAATACAATCAGTAATCACACAATAATTCTACAACTTAGAAAATAAATTAGTACTCATACTGCACTAAGGACAAATAATGTTAAATGAATACTAATTTCTCAGCTTTCTCTGCAGGAAGCAAGCGGTTTTGCTTGTCTTAGTAAATAAGGTCAGCTTCAGAAAAAAGTCTATAGCTGTACACACTGCTGCAAGGTGCTGAATAATAGATTTTGGCAAATTTTGTTAAAGACGGTTATTGTTTAGCCGTAGCTGCCCACCAAGAATAAGAGTTCGATCGTTTGCACTGTCTGAAGATAAAAATTAAGCTCACACACTATCGTGTTTCTTCACGTTGAACCTGGATAGCATTGTTCTCATTTGCTACCTCAATCCCAAAGCAATCCCAAAAAGAAGTCCACCCGATCGTTGCATAAGCTAGCGTGCTTCTTGCGATGCACCAAACGTCAACGTTCCGCTGGATATTCGACGGCCGAATATATGGCTATCCGCCAACAAGGTTAGCCAAATATCCGGTATCCGGCTAATCTGCTATCCGTTAAATCTATAATTCAGATATACTTTAGCGTTTCTCATCTTTCGTTAAACAAAAGAGATTGAGTGGTCTGATAAATTATAAGCTTTAACAAATCACGTGCCCCCTACCTTATATCAGCCGAACTTTTAAGATTGACAATTATTCATTTTTTTATTATACCGCTAAGGTGACAAACAAGCTTACGGTCTGCCTTATTGCTTTATCACGCCCGTTTGAACCGACCCTTTATTAATCTAATAACTTCTTACTTATCGTTATCCGAACCATAGAAAATGACATTTTTGATTCCATTAACCCAACCAAAAACTCAGCTACGGAAGTCAATAATATTTAAACCAAACAAGAACGATGCATTGAAAATCAAATAGCCGTATTCCACAGCAATCCTTTATCTCCCGATAACACTTTGAGTAAACTTGAGTACATCCTCTAAGTCCCTGGATGAACAGGTGTGCGTAATCACGGCAAGGAATGCGGTGCCAGGTGACAGGACGAACATGGTCTACGAATGGTCTTAGCTCCGGCTCACAGCGTTAACGTTAGACCGCTCAAATCACGTCTATAACCGCAGGACTATGACCGCCCATAGATATTAGAAACTATTAGAACAATGCTAATGCATATAAGGATGTTATCACTATCACAGTGTGAGTATCCTACTTGGTATTGTTCGTATCATTTTCCTTTCTGGATTTAATTAGGATTTAAGAGGCGCGAGTTCGATCTCCAAACAAGACAAATGTTTCTTTGTTCATCATTTATGATCATTTGTGTTTGTCTTAATTCTGGTTGTTTTCTCTATATAATAATATGTACATATTATTTATGTACGTATTTGGTTGGTTGTTTGGTTAAGTTGGCACTGTGTTTAATGTCCAGGAATATTTTATTATTATTACTATTTGGATCCAATTGCTAGTAGTTTCACTTTGAAAAGTTTAGGGTTTCGTTGTGACTTTCTACGCATTTATCGGCTGTACTTAAAAATTTGTGAGCTACGCATTGCTATTCTATATGTATATACTGCAATCTTTTATCTACTCATTCTTCTATGCCGCAACCATGTATTTGTAAGCAAAACACCCGAAAAATGTGGTGTCATAATTGGGTACTTCTCATCGTTGCTCACGTTTAATAGTTACACAGATATATTTTCTGAACGGTATAATTTGTAAACAGAAATTGTGAATTGAAGGGTAAAACATCTATTAAGCTACTAAATAAATAAAGCTTGTCATAAAGAAGCTAGAATATATACCAAAAATCACAGGAAACGGTCAAAAACGGGGGCATTTTTCGCATTCTCATCGCGTCACACTTCCCGTTGCTGTCAATCATTTGGTTACTGCTTTACTAAATTTCAGTGTATTTGTATGCTGCCTATACTGAAATCATTGTTATCAAATATACTTGACAAACAATAGTCTTAAGAAAACATTTTTATGATTATTTTGGATTGAAAACACAATATGCGTCGGTCACACGATTTTAAGTACTTAAGATTTGCCCAAATAAAGGTTTGCTGTTGAACGAGACAGCAGCAACCAATCACAGAGTTAGATTCAGTCGAACGTCTGGCGTGTTTCGGCATCGCAGACGAGTGGCTTATCGTTCAGTGACAACAAAATCTGATGAGTTGCTATTTATTCAAAGATATATCTAATCAATTGCGTGGACAACAGTTTTTTGCATTGTATTTCAGCAATTGTAATCAAAATTAAATAATCGAAACCCCAAAATGTAAGATATTTATGTAGTATTTAATTTAAAATGTTACATGTTACGTTTGATTTTATGCCCTGAAAGTATTTCCTTGTATGTTGGGAGTAAAGTTTAATGTCTATTTTTAGTGCCTTAGAATGCCACAAAGACTGAACTGCCGAGAAAATCATTGTATTAGCCAATGAAATGTGTAACCAACAAAAAAGAGATAAACAGTTACGAGATCGACTGAAGAGCAAAATGTACCGCGAAAGAAACAATTGGCAAACAGTGCTCTTCAAGAAGATTTTTTAATTTGCGAAAATAATATACTATCGTCAGTGATCCGCTTTCTTCTCCGCCACGTGTACCACCAATACGTATATCATTCCAGAGACTGAGCAAGCAATCAGACATAAAATTTGTCGTATAGGCACGTCAACACTTCTACCAGATTGCCACATATTTTGCCAAATTGCAGCAAAAGACTTTACTACTTTAATCACGCACAATCACCATAAGTTTAGTTATATAATTTTAGTTGAGGTATAGTAAGCACCAGTGTGATTATATTTCACATGCATAAACAGCATTTTAGAGTAAAACTATAATATAAAATACTAGCTTCTGCCAGCGGCTTCGCCCGAGCTAAATTTCGTTATCGGAGTAGGTTCTTACAGTTCTTCTCCTCAATTATAGAAAAAAACAAACTATCAAATATTTCCTCCTTAATGGCATAATACATTCGTGTCTGTGAAACCATCGAAATACCCAACCCAATCTGTCAAGTCGTTTAGGAGTTATGTGACAAAGATAAGTACGGAAGGACAATTCTTACTACCCGTTGTCCTATTACCCGTTTTTCCGTACGAATGAAGTATTTTCCCGCGGTAAAAAGTAGCCTTTGTTTATCAGGGATAATGTCGGCTTCTAATGGTAAAATAATTTTTCAAATAGGTCCAGTAGATTTGGAGCCTATTCAATCCAAACATTCTTACATACATACCTTTCCTCTTTATAATATTATTAGTAATGGTAAATTAGTAATTAATATTAGTATATAAAGATAAGTACTTACCTGGTTAATTAAATCACACTAAAATTCCTATTTGCATTCTTAATTTTTTATAATATAAAGTTATTACTAAAGTTATGTATGTCAAATTGACAATAATTCATCAGTAATATAAAGAACCTGGGACCTAACTGGTAATTGCCTGTTTTGTTTATTGATATCATCAATTTGCCTGTCTTATTATTTTATTCGCATAGATACTCAATTATCATAAACAGTACTTAAATTATAAAAAAAAAATGGCTGTAAAGTTTATTTGTCACTTTCGTGGCTTATTGCGTCACTTTCGTGGGATCTAGAACTTCAATATATTATATCAGCTAAACAAAACTCACGATTTGATTTATTTACTTATGAATTTACTCGTCTAATCAAACACTGTAAGCTATTTACAGAAATTGTTCAAAAAAGCAAAATCTCAAATTGCCACGAAGGTGACCATGATAATTGTTGCGATGAGAATAAACCAATTAATAGTTAGTTTCATAATAGATTTTAATAAAAAATATTGCTTTACATGGAATTAGATAGTAGCAACAATCAAGTGATAAAAATCGTTTACATAGAAATAGTCTTTGGCATTTGCAAATAGCAACAAAATATCTTGATTCTATTTGTATAGATGTAGTTAAACGCATCAATGCATATAAAAAAATGTAGTTTTTTCTTTTTGGCTAGTGGTAATAGGTATGCTGAAACCAGTATGGTTGCAAAACTAGCCACAAAGTAGGTAAGTATTTAAGTAAATTATCACCACATAGTAGCTGAAATAAATGCATTATGCATTATTATATGGTTGCAAATCTAGCCACAAAGTAGGTAAGTATTTAAGTAAATTATCACCACATAGTAGCTGAAGTAAGTGCATAATAAAATTTTAGAAATTATTATTATGTAACCTACTTACTACCTAGATTTACTTTAATCGAAAATTAATGATAGAGGTACCTAAATATAGGTACAATTTCTTTAAGTATATAAATATTCATTTTGACATTATTTACCCACGTACAACTTTTTTTTTTTCGTATTTCTTTATTGCCCGTAATATATGGCCACTCTAATTTATTATAAGTTCTATGGTAGGTGTAATGGAGTACCTGAACGAGTCGGTGTAAAGTACATGTATGGTAACAAGATTAAAAAGACTGGAGGCAGGTGGCAGGTGGCGTTAGAAAAACGTTAGAATTTAACTTCGTAGGTAGGCTTCTCTAGTTATGTAATGTTTAAAATTTAAAAGAATAAGGATTCTCAATAGTTTGAATGAAGAATAGAAAGAAACAAAAGGTTATTTTAATTTTGGAAGTATTCTAAAGAAAGGTAATTCAAGTTAATAACGTAAATTAATAAAAGTCTACCTGAAAGAACTGACGACGTTGTATATAGGATTTTGGCATAAGGTACAGCATAAATTGTACTTAACTTACTAACATAATATGATGCTACCTTCATGGTCTAAAAAACTTGATAAAAGAGAGAGAACAGTCAAAAATCGTGTTTTGGGTCCGAGGCGAGTTTTAATCAATTCAATACTTTTATACAGCAGGATACAATTAAAGATATTGTGGTGTCATAGCACAAAATAAGTAATATTACTTGGTAACTTGGTCTTAGTTTTATTCATCTTTGTAATCGAATGATCGACATTATATGTGCACATTGGACAAAGCCTCCATTTTTTGGACGATTTGTACTTAAGGGGAATATAGCAGCTAACTAACGCCGCCATAAGATATCCTCAATCCAAAAGTTGTAAATATAAGACTATAGTCATTAGCTATTTTTAGAAGGTTTTATATAGTTTCTTAATAATATCTGTGAGTTGTTGTTAGCATTTCTGGTAAAAGTGGCCGTTTATACTGCTTATAACTAGTTTAATATTTGCACCTTTTGGATTTTAGAATTCGTTTTCTACGAAGAAAAATTGTGTGAGCTGTATGAGGGCTGATGAAATTTAACGGAAGTATAAAACGTAGTAATTAAAATGTTACTAAAAAAACGTGCATCTACTAATTTTGGCTATAGTGAGATTTTTTTCATGCCTACTCAATACAAAAGGATATTACCACGAGTAGTAAAAAATATATATGAGAGAAAATAATAATAAATAAATCGTATAGTGTAGTTTCATATGTATCATATTATAGTATTGTTACATTTTGTAGTATGTATCATATACCCCGTATTCATCAGCATAGCTTTTATTTAAAATTTTGTTAATTATGTGTTCGCAATTGTGTGTGCACCGCCTATTAATTGTTTAGATTTTAAGGTAGATAATGCCATAAGTTCACACTTTGTACTGTTTTGCTATAAAGTTTTTTAAAGAAATTAAATAAATAAAAAACTGATTTTCTGATATTCTAAACCGATTCCATTTCGCAGGTCTGTGTCTAACTTCACAATGTCTAAACCAGTAACTGGAAGTACGCCATAATAATGTGGGATAGCCCTTTTTGACTAACCACACTAGTCTTACTATTACAAGCCCGCTCTTATGTATGTCGTGTACAAATAATTGAACGTGTATCCAGCCGCTTGTTATCCCCTTCTGGGGATGAAAACCGTTAAGATACACACATATACACGGTTTAGTTTTTATATATTCATAAATATATAAGAGGAGATTATTTAAGGTATGTTCCATCGGTCAGTTACTATGATCATAATTAATCAATACCGGGTGTAAGTGACATCGTAAAGCATACTGATACCATGGGTTCAGAACATAATACTGAACCCCGTAACGTCGATAGATTTGTCGGTTTCTTTCTTTATGTAAATTTTATTACATTTCTCTATTTCAGACAAATGAAAAAAATTACCACTATGTGGTAATGTTAATTACTTATGGTTTTTTATTAAAATAGGGTTAGGTATTTTAATATATTTTTTATTTTAACCCTTTATTGTACAAAAAAAAACATGACAAGAAATTATAATTCTAGAAAAATAGTACGTATGCCAGAGTTTTTTTTTCTTGTTTTCGTTTAGATATATGTATCTTTAGTCATTTTGAATAGTTTTCAGTAAAAAATTAATAAAAAAACGCAAGAAAAAAACTGATGCATACTTACAGGGGTTCAAAATTATGTACTGAGTCAATAGTATCAGGATGCGTAACGATGTCACTTAGGTACACCCCATATACATAACGATGTAACTTAGTTACACCCCATATACATAACGATGTAACTTAGTTACACCCCATATACAAAATACATTATTGTTTATTTACGTCTTGGCTTTACAATTTAATTGCAATTAACAAATGTAACTATTAGATATGAGCGCCGATGGCCAATTTTACGTGGTCTGAAAATTACTATGGCGGCGGCGGCGTTCCGGCGGCGTAGCCGTTGGGCCTATATTTTTTTATCACGAATCGATTTGTTTAAAAAAAACTTGGTACCAGAGAAATATTTACATCTATATAGATATATAAAAGGCAATATCCCGACTGACTCATCACGGTTAGAATTTGTATAAAAATCTGTTGTTGCTTGTAATTGGGATTTTATATAGGATATTTACACGAACCTTGGTATCGATGCTCTTCAACATGAATCGAAAACACTACATTTGGCATTTCGAAAAAAATCAACCCCTAAGGAGGTAAAAAAGGGTTTCACAATTTGTATTACATTTGAGCATTTAACAAAATTAAAGTAAAGAGAAGGGGTCACAAAGTTTGTAAGAGATAAAATATTTTTATGCTCAATTTTATTTTAACTTTGTATATGCTCATCAATACTGTATCTATGACAAGTTTTTTTTCTAATTTCGAACCCTAAGAAACGCAAAAAGTAAGTTTTTATGGGATTTGGAAATATTATTCTTACAAATTTATACAAAACTTAGTATTAATTTAATACTGGAGCATTACACAATAAATATATGATAGGTGTAAATGCAAATTTAATGAGGATTATGTTGCTACAGGTGTAAGCAGGAAAGTAAATCGCCACCGTGCGAGGCACGCCGGCGCGTCGACACAAACTTATGACGTCGAAGGCGCGCCGGGGCGCGGCGCTCATATCTGGTACCTATATCAATAACGTGTTAAACATAATATATAAATAAGTAACATTGATTAAATAAGGTTTAAAGGGTTCCGTACCCAAAGGTCCTAATAACCATTAGGAACCCTATTACTAAGACTTCGCTATCCGTCCGTCCGTTCGTCTGTCACCAGGCTGTATGTATCTCATGAACCGTGAATGTTAAAGAGTTGAAATTTTCACAGAAGATGTATTTCTATTGCCGCTATAACAACAAATACTAAAAAACAGAAAAATAAAATTACAGGGGGCTCTCATACAACAAACGTGATTTTTTTGCTCTGTTTTGCTCGATATTGATAACGGCAGCAGGTAGACGCTTAAAATATTCACAGAATTTCTAGTTATATAGTTACTTTAAAAATAAATAATTGAATTAAAATAAAACAAATATTTAAGGGGGGCTCCCATACAACAAATGTTACGGAACCCTTCGTGCGCAAGTCCGATTCGCACTTAAAAAACCGACCGATTTAAAAAAAAAATATACATAAATCTTCGATGGTTATGTTAGTCGCGCGATAAGGTCAACACGACTCTAACGACTGCAGCACAGCTTATCTTAGCGCAGTAAGTCACATCACGACTAACTAACTATCTCTCGAGATCATCTTGAGGTCATAGAGCTTTGTGGTACCAATAGAGACATGGAATCATTTGAAATTATAAATAGAAAAGTGAAACAGGTGGTTTAATTGACTAGTGAATTGCTTGCTTGCTTTTGCTTTTTGCGCCCAGTTTTTGAAATATTTCCAAACTAAGTTTGTGACGCGCTTTGTGAGTTTTTTTTTGGGAAAATAAAACCCAAAATTTTATTTTCGCAAAAAAAAACTGTACAAATCAAACACATTGTTTCTAGTAGAGTTTTAGCGAACTTAGTCATATTTATGTATTTACAGGTTTTTGAGGCAAAGCCGCGGGGAAACGTTAGTGGGAAACAAGCATCAAGCAAAACAATAACCTCAAAATGTATTTTTTTTGTAAATAGTAGAACCTAAGTAGTAAGTTTAAGCATGTCCACGAACTGAGTACTAGCATATTGGGGACCGTTATCCATGATAACAATTTCTGGTACACCATACTCGAGAAATACTAAGTTTTCCATGACATGGTTTAAGACATAAGAAGTTGCCTTTTTAATCGGAAACAGCAAAATGTATTTTGAGAAATGATACATCACTACCAAAATATATCAATTAAGTTTCCGAGATAATGGTAATGGACCAATTAAATCAGTTAAAATATACTGAAATGATCTGCTACACTGTTAAACCAAAGGTTTTTCAGTTTTGATGTTTGTACGCAAGACATACATTACATTTTGCTACAAATTTTGCAACGTCGGATTACATACCATTCCAAAAATATCGCATGCGTATTCTTTGATACGTTTTTTGTATCCCGAAATGAGCACAAGTAGGAGAAAAGTGATTTTCTGAGATCAACTGTTCTCTCACTTCGGTTGGTTAACTTTCTTCCAGTCATATTCAGAGCACAAAATGGAGTTAGTACGACAGTGTTTGTACAATTTGCTAACCTTAACTAGGTATTGAGGTAATGCATTAGGGTTAGCTTGAATATTTTTGAATCAGTTGACAATGTGCTGTTATATGCGATTGCATTCACAGTGTTAACACGAGATAAGAAATCAGGTATCATGTTGTCGATACCATTTTTGTGGCAAATTTCAAAGTTAACTGCCGACAACAAAATACACCAGCGAGCTTATCGACCGGTAGGGTTGTCTGGTTTTAAGAACCATAGTAACGATGAGTTGTCCGTGAAAACTTTGAAATTTTGGCAATTGTCTAAGTAGTAAGACCAATGTTCTAAAGCAGTTATTATACTAAGTAACTCCCGCTCCGTTGTTGAGTAATTTTTTTGAGGAGAAGTGAAAAAGATCATGAAAGCGATTGGCTTTTCAACGCCATCGAAATCCTGTGTTCTGTTCCTACCCAAGTACGTACTATCTATACCTAGGTGCCTATATTACATGTAAAGGAATTGTAAAACAGAATTAAAACAAAGAAAGTACTTATACGTATATACATTTATTTCTTACTGAATTAAGTACCTTTTTTTATTTATTTGTATGTTATCTTAAGTGTATATAATATGTTTATTAATCTTGAACATTACAACTTAGTGGATAATACTGACTAAATAAATTATTTTATATTCACATAGGACCATATCCGGAATTAAGTTTGCCAAATTGAATTTCAAAACTTGGGAGCTTATTGGGAAAAGGCTCGAGTAAGTAGGTCTTATCTCTTGAGACCCGTGAATGTACTTGCATACATTTTTCTCTCAAATTTCAGAATCTGGCTTATTCGAAACTGTTTCCAATAAGCTCCCTGCGTAGCGGTTTGCAATACATGGTGATCTTTGATTATACGCATCCTAGATGGTAAATACAAGTGACGAGTATGCATATCCCTACCAAACCTACGTCATATTACATACTTTATTTCCTAATACTTCAAGCGTTTTTAAGTTTTAAGGTACAGTTGCATCTTAATTATGCAAAAAACATTTTTTTTTTTTTTTTTTTTTTAATTTTCTACATTCTAATTTATTGCTTTGTTTTTTCTAAAATTTTATGGTTATTGTAACACTAAGTAAATAAAAGTATCTACCTACTGATAATAATATTGAAAATATTTAAATTCTAACATTTATAAAACTTGACTTTTTAGGGTTTCGTATATATAAATGACAAAAAGGAATCCTTAGAGTTTCGTGATGTCCGTCCGTCCGTTCGCATGTCGCATCATAACGATCTCTTCTAATGAAATAGTCGCAAAAAGCATATTCATCCCCAAATGCATGTAAATTACTAAATGTCCAGATGAAATGTATTAATGACTGTAAAGGTACTTACCGATTCTTTTTGCGATATAAATATATCAAGCGATATACAATGACCTTCTAGCATAACTATTCCACTAATTCTCTAAAATCACCCTATGATTGTATACATTATACTGTTTGACTACCGAGCCTATTGCGTGTTGTGGCGTGCCGTAGAACGAAAACTGCCATGCATAATGTTCATAAATTTGAACTAAATATGGTGAAAACATTTTAGTTGGACATTTTGTCGCAGTAAAGACGTGCTTGCATAGTCTATCTACTTAGATCATTGGCGATATATGATAACTAATAACGCATTTTGCGCGTCTTAATGTTTAACAAAAAAAAAACCGGCTTCAAAAAGATGCACTATAAAGGTTAAAATAATTACTTATTTCCAAAAATTTAATCTGAATTACAGTTTCAAGATGGTGTCATGCAAGTGAAGTGTGTTATGCTGAGGCATCACACATCGCGATAACATGGAACATCTGCCAAGGAAAATGACTGAGTAGGTATTTTGACTAAGTAGAAAAATGTTGATATTTCGAAACGTCTTTTGGACATTACACACAGCTCCGTCTAGCCACAAAGTAAGCAAAGCTTGTGTTATGGGTACCAGACAACGGATATAAATATATATATATATTACTTTTTTTTTGTAAATTATACATACACATGATACATAAGTACACCCAGACTGACAAACACAAATGTTTAACACGTAAATGTTTGTCCAATGTGGGAATCGAACCCACACCCTCTGCACGGCAGTCCATCACACTACCAACTAGGCTGCGAGGGAGTCGCAAAATGTGAAAGTGCGCAAGTTAACAAAAAGCAAAATGTTGTTATTGACACGTTTTAAATTGATTATTATCTTAAAAACTCTAGTGAGTGCAGAGAGAGGTCGCCACGCAACAATAATTATCGCTATTGAAAGAATTTGAGTCAGACATGTCCTAAAGTGGAGATCAGGGATCGGTAAGCGTAGTATGGTGGGTCACCTGTCACCCTTAGCCAGGTGGTCTAATAACCAGAGGCTGGATTGGGAAGGACCGAGTGTAGTGACGTTTGTGTCTTAATGCAACAGATCTGATTGATTGACTAGCTTATGATTGCATATGATGCTATGTATTTTATACAAGTCTCTTACTTCCTTACACATTACTACCTATACTGTGCCAAAAATGGATCACCTTGTTGCTCAGTTGTGATGTCATGGAATATTGCCCAGAGTTTTCACCTACGGAAAATCTATTTCCGTAAAACTCTCCATCGCAATAGAAAGTATTTTACGTTCTTTTTTGTCTATCATTGCCAAATATCAGACCAGGTTGACCAGGTCAGATTCGTTGCGACAAATATCAAACGACAAGAATATCTTCATGAGACCTGTCACTTCTATAAAAGAAAAATTAGCCTACCATAAATAGTTACGGATATATGGCCTTTTATAGTTTCACATCTGTTATCCGAAAAGAAGATCTTTATGAGATCTATCACTTCTGAAGAGGAACTTCTAGCTAACAATGAATAGTTACAGAGACAAAGCCTTTTAAGGTCTAACTGCTGTCATCCGCAAAGAAGCCATCAGTGAAACCAACAGACCGTAAGGCAAAAAAGTGTCTTACTAGCGTGACGTTTTGACATATTAGACTCTCTACTACATAAAACAATTTGCGTTATTGGTGTTCTACCATTTCGACTAGCGCTTAGACGTTTTGCTAATTGGAGACTGCTTTTTATGTGTACGACACTTTGCTACTTCGTTTATTTGCCTACTAGGTCATTTTGCTTAGCAGACGTTCCGATCTGCAGGGATACAATCATCAACTTAATAGGCGTTTGACTAGTTCCAAATTAACAACAATAATTTTTTTTCTCCAAAAGTTTTAGTTTTAAATTTACTACATTAATATGGGATCACCCGGGAAATATACCCTTTTAAATAAAAAAGGAATTTCAAGAATCGGTCCAGTCATCTTCGAGTAATCGGGAAACATACATAAGAAACGTATCCGACGAATTGAGAACCTCCTCTTTTTTTGAAGTCGGTTCAAAGACATTTAGTGTAACGCAGTTTGTATGAGAAAAATCGGATTTGGCTTCACCTTAATCAATAGTTGTTTCGAACATAATCTGTGCTAAGTTTTTTCTAAAAACCGCTATGATTCGCATATTACGGAACCCTAACGGCCGGTCTTTTTGATTATAATATTACTAGTCGATTTTATGCAACTAGGTAGGTACTTATCTGGTTTTTAATAGATTTATAGTCGCAAATTAGATTATTTAGATTATCAAGACACAATGGATGCATCTATATGCAAAATGATGCTAATTTAAATACACCTAGTTTCTGTTGAATCAAAAAAGAAAAGTTTGTTGCACCATAAGTAGGTATGAATCCTAATATTCCAATCCCAATATTTTTTAAATTCTTATTTTATTTTTCCTATTTAAAAAACTCATCTATTCTCTATATTATAATAAATGAATTTGACTTTAATTTTCCCCAATATTCAAAATGTTTTGCTATAGCTATTTTACATGTTTAAAAAATTACTACCACCAGACGACAAAAAACGGTCGCGGACTTGTCGCAGATGTTAGTTAGCAGTTTACGTTTTGCATATTTTCAAATACTTTTTGGGACCTTGGACTTTATTGGGAACAGTCTCGAGTTATTCGGTCTCTGGAATTCGAGAGAAAAATTTATGCACAGTACGTTTACGGGTTTCGAGAGAGAAGTCAGACTTCCATACAATTTTGTTTCGAATTTCAGAGTCTCGAGCTAAATTCGGACTCTGGAATTAATCCAAATAGCTATAGGGATTGTTCCCAATATGTTTTACCTCGTACGACACTTTGTCTTATTAATTTATAGGCCAAGTGTGATTTGCAAATAAAATTGATACACCCACTATGATACACCCACTTTATGATACACTCACTAGCGGTAGGATCTACCCCTTTTCACCCTGCCGCTATAACAACAAATACTAAAAAACAGAATAAAATAAATATTTAAGGGGGCTCCCATACAACAAACGTGATTTTTTGCTCGATTTTTCTCGGTATTGATAACGGCAACAGGTAGACGCTTAAAATATTCACAGAATAGTTAGTTATATATTCACCTTAAAAAAAAATTTGTTAAAATAAAACAAATATTTAAGGGAGTCTCCCATACAATAAACGTGATTTTTTTGCCGTTTATATAGATAATGGTACGGAACCCTTCGTGCGCGAGTCCGACTCGCACTTGGTCGATTTTTTGTGTTTTTTTATTATTATTTCGATTATTACATATTATTATTATAATGAGTAACGCAACCTTTTGTCATTCGCTGGAGTGGTGACCCAATTACTACTAAGTACTTACTTACAACTGCTATGTCAAAGAACCCAGGTTCGATTCCCGGTAGGGGCAACCGATATTGTTACAATTTATAAATTGTAAAGGATTTTGATTTAGTTTGGCCTGTACGGCGCAACAGGCCCAACACAATATAATCATCTATAACTATATAAACACAAAATATATAAACATCTTTCATCACATCAGTTTTATGTAACGAAAAAAGCTATTAATGGCAGTACCTTAACTAACATTCGTTTTATATCTGTGAACTCTTTGGAGATAAACGTGTCGTGAGAGTAGAACTACTAAGATTGATTTTTGTAATTCTTTTTTTAATAGTTTTCCCATTTAAAAATGTATGCATTGACATCTAGCGGATGTAAAGTGGACTATTACGATCAACAACAGAACAAATAAAAACTGAGTACACCAATTATGCAGCTGTGTGCTACTAGACGCTAGATGGTGTTAGTATTACGCAAAGACGCATAAAAGTGAATACCTAACATGAATTATAAAACATATATATTAGCACACATAACATAAGGTAAACATATTAGAGTGGGCGAAAGTAAGAATGTGTTCAATAAACTTAAACGTTAAAAAAGACTTTTGAAGATTCAGGACACCACCTAGGGCTATCAATACTATAGGCTACCTACTTGGTGAGACAAATCTATGCAGCCCAAACACTACGGGTCAAGCTTGGTCAGTTAGGTAGTACCTATGCCTACCATCGGGCTCCATTATCAGACCAGCTCTATGGTATCATATTATTTGGTATGGGAAAGCCAAATTTTAGTATGACATCCATAACTAACAATCCATAACATATCAACAGCCCAAACCGTTGGATCTGGGAAGTGGAAATTTTGGAAGTAATGTCCTTAGGTACAAATTTAAATTGAGATAGGTGATAAAAGTGTGTATAAAATTTTTATTATTTTTGAAGATATTTAAATAAAATTGGTATCAAGGATGAAAATAAGGTAGGTATGACGAGTTCCACTGTTTGTGGAAATGTATCCCCTGGGATAGTATTATATAATCTGTGCCCTGGGGGTTAATATAAGACATGGAAATTTATTTGGGATAGTATATATTTTTGTAGGTAAAACCATTAGAATAGATCAAGGGTCTGCGCATTATTTCTAATTACTCATGGAGAATCATGAAAGATTCAAACTTTTTTTGGAAAATCATCCCCTATATATGGGTAACCATCGGGCAACCTATATATTAAAAGTTATCGAAGAAAACTGAAAGTGGAAATGCTTAATTTTGTAGTTTTTTTTTTTAGAAAAACTCACAGCCAAAAATATTGAATATCTCGAAACTATAATATAATTTTGTATCTAATGAAATGCCGCACTTAGATACAAATGTATTATTCTATCCGATGACAGTTCCATTTAACTAGACAGTTCCACACGGAGCTATAATATATATTAATATAACCTGTAGCAAGGCATATAATGATATATTTTCTACTCTAGCTAAGTATGAACTTGACCCAGTGGTCAAAGATCAAAACTGAAGCCGCCATATTAAAATACTGTGAACCGACGCGACCGTAGCGACAGACATTAGGTCAGAAAAGTTTGTAGTACTATACACCTTATTCTAAGTTAAAACCCAATAAAGATACGCTAACTATATTTCTGCCGCGACCATTACCTATACCTAATATCACCGTACCTAGTAAATATAACTATAAAAATATTGTTACCAATTTATACAGTACCTACTCTAATAGTTATATCTAGTTATATTGAGGTAAGTTAGGTTATTACAAGTTTTAGATTTGTTCTCAGTAGGTACAAAACAGATTTAAAAAAAGGGCTCAATTAAACAATTTGATTTAATATTTATTTTTAAACGATTTGTGCGCAGTAAATCTTACACTTGTACGCTATTATTTTTATTTATGCTAAAATTGGCCAATTCTAATGGAAATTCTAGCTAAGACGTGTATGAATCTTGCATACAAAACGTTCTGAAAATAGTTCATATATACTTGCAAATATTTAATTAAATACTTTATTAATTGCGTATTGTACTGATACAAATAAAAAACGTGTGATTGTGGCGCTAGTTTACTAGTTCACAAAACGTGTGATTGTGGCGCTAGTTTGCTAGTTCACGAAACGTGTGATTGTGGCGCTAGTTTGCTAGCTCACGAAACGTGTGATTGTGGCGCTAGTTTGCTAGTTCACGAAACGTGTGATTGTGGCGCTAGTTTGCTAGTTCACGAAACGAACAACAGGTTACTTTTAAGGACACTATTGACAATGTAAATGCATCAACACCTGGTTTTTTTTACATGTAATAGTCAGTAAGACTGTAAATAATCCTTTAGAAGCAAAAGAGCTTTACCTTTTGCAATACAAAGTAGAAATATATTTTTACAATAAAATTTCTATACATGTGGTTAATTTACCTCCAAATAAATTTAAAATATATGTCAACGTTAACGATAGTTTAATGAGAAAAGCTATTACAAAGTTGATGGATACATTAATGATAAAAATATTTAAACAAAAAAAAAAAACCGGCTTAAAAAAGATGCACTAAAAAGGTAAAAATAACTACTTATTTCCAAAAATCTGATCTGAATTACAGTTTGAAGTTGGTTTCTATGTACCTTAAAGTTTGTAACACAATTCACTTGCATCCTTTTAAGTGCATCTTTTTGAAGCCTGTTTTTTTTTATTTTTTGTTAAAAAGTTTTTTTTTACTTTTTAGTGGCGAATTGCTTTTTTAGTACACTTAAAACATCCATACTAGTAACAACATGTTATACAATCATCAACATAAAAGGCCAAATTAACACTTATTGTTTTTTTGACCAAAAGTTTAAGTTTTAAATGCACTACCACCTCGGAAGTATATATATGTCGCAGGCAAATCGTATAACCCGCCGTTTCATAATATACCTAGGCAGATCGTAAAGTATGGAAACGAAAGGAACAGAAATCGCACTGTATAAGTCATGTATGTTAGGTTAGGTTCAGTTTCTCTTTTGTAAACGTAGATGCGGAGCGAGCGAAGCGAGCGCAGCGTTCTAGCCAAGCTTCATATAATAATCTGTTCAGTTATATGATAATTCTATTCCATACTTTACGATCTGCCTAGGCATATTATGAAACGGCGAATTATATTATTTGCCTGCGACATATATATGACGAAGTTATGCCCGAACATACTAGAAATTAAAAAAAAATCCGGATCGAGAACCTATTTTTTTGAAGTCGGTTAATAAAAATATTTGTTAGTATTAGAACTTAAGAAATTGGTAAGCATACGTAATATTCTCTGCCTTCATTGTATAATATGTTATTACCTTGTACATTGTGTTTTGTTTTTAAAATGAAGTTGAAAAAATATAAAAGTTTAACTACTGAGTTCCGTAATGGTGGTAAAGTCTATAAAATCAATAGTTAAACTGAAGATTAAATTGTGCTGATTAAGAGTCTACTTGAATAAAAAAATACTTTTGAGTTTGAAAACCTGAGCTTGAAAGACCGTCTTATTTCTGTTAAAAAAAAGAAAACTAAAAAAAAATACACTTACGAGTGAAAAAAAAGTTGTTTTACTTTCTTCTAAGACCGTCCGTCACTCGATGACTAAGCCCCAACTGCGTCAGTCTATTTAAAAGTCTAGTTCTAAACAAGTTACAGAATATCATATGAACCCATAGACTAGTTAAAATATTTTTGCCATTAAGGATTATTTAAATTACCGACGTTCACGAATGCCTTTACTCTAAATACATAATAATTCGCTGAATGAAGTGACTAATGTTAAAGAAATTCAAAACTAAGAAATGAGACTGTTAGCCTTTTACAATACTTTTTTTTAAATATTGCTTGAATGTAATTTTGGTTACAAATCATATTTTGCTTTTTGCAAAAAAAAGAGTTAGTTACATCACAAGTTAACAAGTTAAGTATTGAGTTAAGTAAGAGTTTTCCTTCCTGTGTGTGTTCTACCGCTTGTATAGTAATATATGTTCTAAGGAGTTATTCGATATGATGCCCACTGCTACATTCTGCTATATATCGCACCGCCATTGGCAGGCAATTCATACTAACCACCTTAAAACCATAATGGACCTCAGAACTTGCGAACGCTTAGATTGTGAAGTGAGCTCGGTTTTTTCCAAGGACTGCAATATGGGGTTCTTCAAGACAGAAGTTATTATATTTTTAAAGAGTCGGCAATGTGGGAGTGATGCCCCAGGTATTGCAAGCGTCCGGGTGCGTCCATAGGCTGGGGTGACCGCTTACCATCAAGCGGACTGTTTTATTATTAGTTCCATTTCCACATTTACACAGATTTTATACAAACTTAACGTAAAACTAAAAGTAGGTTACATTATTATTTCTAAAATAATTCAACAAAATGACTTTTTTAACTGCAGTGGTAGATATTTATTTCTATGGTATCCAAAAAATCTAATTCATTGACACTGTTAAAAATATATTCAAAAACTGAAATGTATAGGCTGTTTAGATAGATACTCGGAATGAATAGGTAAATTATTTATCTTGTGGCCGAAAAACATAAAAGTCGGTTAGGATTTCTGTACCTACAAAACATTTTTGTAGCACAACTGACGTATTTCTGCCACAGAGGTCAAAAACCTCACTATATCTATAATGACTTTTTATCGATCACATAACACTAAGATAATAAATTTTCTACTCTGATGTCTGACTCATTAGGTGAGTCATCTTACAAAAATTTGCAACGGCCAAAGGTGTATGTTCCCATTTTATTATTAAGTAAAAAATAAAAAACGCTTTTATACCAGTTTCTATGCGAAAATTATTTTAAAATCTAAGATATCTAGTTCAACAGATGAGTCATTTTATTGTATGTGCGGTTTGTTTGTAAACATAAAAGTACTAATAATAAATATAAGTTTGAGGTTAACACTTTTGTTTTTTTTTTTTTTTTTTTTTTTTTATACCACTAAGGTGGCAAACAAGCTTACGGCCCGCCTGATGGTAAGCGGTCACCGTAGCCTATGGACGCTTGCAACACCAGGGGTATCACTTGCGCGTTGCCGACCCTTCAGAAATCTAATAACTTCTTTCTTGAAGAACTCCATACTGTAGTCCTTGCAGAAAACCTTGGCAGGGAGCTCATTCCACAACTTAAGCGTTCGCGGGAGGAAGTTTCTCTGAAACCGCACTGTACGCGACCATTTAGGTTCTAAAGTGTGAGAATGAATTCCCTGCCGATGGCGAGCGGTGCGATGGTAGAAAGTAGCCGTGGGCATCATTTCGAACAATTCCTCAGAACACAATCCATTGTACAAGCGGTAGAACACACACAGGGAGGCAAAGTCTCTCCTCAGACTTAAGGGCTCGATACCGCAAGTGAGTTTGGGATCGTCGACAATTCTCACAGCCCGTCGTTGAACCGAGTCAAAAGGGTCAAGCTGGTATCCGGGTGCACCCGCCCAGAGATGGCAGCAGTACTTCATATGGGGCCGGACTTGTGACTCGTAAAGTAGCAACCTTTGCCCCGACGTGAAGTACTGCTTCGCTCTGTTGAGTACACCAAGTTTTTTGGACGCCAGCTTTACCTTATCTTGTAAATGATCTCGGAACTGAACATCGCTGGAGATGTCGACACCAAGGATGCTCTTGGAGATGGAGAGGGGAGTGTTCTGGAATTGTGGGACCACAGTGAATGGAGTTTTCTTAGCGGTGAACGCGCACACTTGTGTCTTTGTAGGGTTGAATCGGACCAAGTTTACCCGTCCCCAGTCAGAGACCTGGGACAGTGTGGTCTCGATTTGAGACACAAGTTCTCCGCGGTTTTCCTTCACAACGGAACGAGGGATGTTTGCACGACCCGTGTAAAAAGTGTCTCCAGTACTGTCATCTGCATAGCAATGTATGTTGTTGATGTCCAACATGTCATTGATATGCAGTAGAAACAGCGTAGGAGACAGCACAGAGCCTTGCGGGACACCAGCATTAATGTCCATGCTATCAGAGCAACTACCGTCAACTACAGTTCGTATGCGTCTGCCGGACAAAAAGCTAGCCACCCATTTGCACAAACCCTCGGGCACTCCGTAAGATGGCAACTTCGATAGAAGACCGCAGTGCCAGACCCGATCGAACGCCTTCGCTATGTCCAGGCTACATGCCAATGCCTCCCCCTGACTCTCAATGGCTAGTGCCCATCGGTGTGTGAGATACACTAGAAGGTCACCAGTCGAGCGCCCGTGGCGAAAGCCATATTGACGGTCACTGACCAGATCGTGTACTTCTAGGTATCTTAGAAGCTGTGTGTTGATCACACGCTCCATCACCTTAGAGAGGAGAGGGGTAATAGCGATAGGCCTGTAATTCGATGGATCTGATCTATCGCCCTTTTTGGGCACCGGGTGCACATTCGCAGTCTTCCATGTAGACGGAAATTGCCTAGTGTGGTAGGAAAGCGCGAAGAGGCGCGTGAGTACAGGACATAACTCAGGAGCACACTGCTTAAGCACCACTGCTGGTATACCGTCTGGCCCACTCGACTTATGAACGTCTAGAGAAAGCAACGCCCGCCTGACCTCCCGCTGCGTTATGGAGATTTCCGGCATGGACTTACCGCACCACGGTATAGTAGGTGGTACAGCGCCTTCATCGTTCATATTCGAGTTCGAGGCAAAGAGACTGCCCAGTAGATCGGCTTTCTCTTTAGCACTATGGGCCAAGTCACCATCGGTCTTTCGCAGTGGTGGTAACGACGACTGGCAGAAGTTCCCTTCGGCAGCTTTGGCAAGCGACCAGAAAGCACGACTCCCAGAAGGATAGCTCGCAAGTCGCCCACCTATTTTGCCGATGAATTGGAATTTTGCTCTGGCAGTTGCTTTCTTACTGAACCTCGAGGCAGCATTTAATTTGCGTTTTAACTCAGAAATATTCGGATCCTTATTATAACGAGCCGTGGTCCAAGCCTCATATGCATTTTGCTTAAGAATTTTAGCTTTTCTGCAAGACCTATTAAACCACGGTCGTTTTTTGACGCCGGCAGCTACTCGCGGGTTAGGAATATAGCATTCCATACCAGCAAGGATTGTCTCAGTGACTGCGGCTGCGCAGACGTCAGGATCTTCTGAGTTAAAGCAGATCTGCCTCCACGGGTACGATGCGTAAAATTCACGCAATCCATCCCAGTCTGCCGACTTATAGTGCCACACACGACGCCAGTTAGTTGGCCCAGAAGGATCAGGTTGTGTGCATGACACTTGAGTCCGAACGAGACAGTGGTCCGAGGAGCCAAGAGGCGCATCCACTGAGACGGAGTACCCGTCCGGACGAGTAGTCAGCAGAAGGTCCAGTAAGGAGCTCGTATGTTCCTCTATATCTGGTATTCTCGTTGGAGAAAGTACCAGCTGAGAGAAACCATAGGTCAGAGCAAATTCATGAGCAGATATCCCAGCATAGTTATTGGTTCGAGAACTGAGCCACTCGCGATGGTGGGCGTTAAAGTCTCCCAAAATAACTAGTTCTGCTGTGGGATATTGCTCTAGAACTTTGTCAGTCGTCAAACTCAGGTGCGTGAAGAGTCGAGTTACGTCCGTGTCACCGCTATGAGACCTGTATAGGCACGCATATATACGAGTGTGGCTGCCGTTATCTACGCGCACCCACAATATCGACAGGTCCCTGTCTTCAAGGCTATGAAGGCGGCGACAGCAGATATCCTCCCGGACGAACATACATACACCGGCACGACTCATAAAATTGTGTTCGAGTTTGTAGCCGGGATAATGAAGGTATGATGTGTCGGCCGGGCAGGATATCTGCGTCTCCGTTAGAAAAAGAATGGTCGGCTGCGCAGTTTCGAGATGGTGGTGGACTGCGTTAAGATTTGCGTGAATACCCCTGATGTTGCAAAAATCCACATTATATGTGGATGGAGTAGCCGCTGTGCAAACTCTTTTCTTTTTCTGTCTTCTGGCCATAATATATATAAAAAAAAGTTACTAAGACTAAGGATGAGGATTCACTGCACAGACAGCATAGAGGGCAAAGGGTGCGGTTCTAAGACTGCCGAAGCTCGCCACAGATGATACGGTTGCTGGCACGGCGGGCGGAAGGGCCCCTGATCCCCCTCTGTTGTAGTAGCCGGGTCCACTCCGGTCTCCTTCTCCGGCACGACTACCACTTCAGATACTTTACACAGGCTGGCGAATCAGCCTCCCAGGGCGGAGATTAAGTGATCCCTGGGTTCGGGATCCCGTTCAACCTGCGGGCGGCCAGCGGTCAGCCGTTTCATCAGGTCTCCCTGACCGCCGAACCAGCACGCCGCGTCTATGCCGAGTATGACAGCAACAAGCACCGCCGGTCCTCCGCTGTCCGTGCAGCGAATCCTCAAAGAGCTCTGGCAACCTTACTCACCGCCAGGAACACAACACTACTCAATGTTAGTGTTATTATGGCCGCGGTTTTCTGTAAGGTGGAGGTACTTCCCCAGTTCGGGCCGCTCATTCGAGCAAGTACTCGCTATGCCCTGCTTAGTTGTTCGGGTGGCTTATTCGAGCGAGTACTTGCAGTGCCCTACCTCTCTTAGGAATTAGAGGATTAATAACAAACTGTCTCGAGTATTCCAGACAAAACTAATAAATAATACAATAATTTTTATAATAGTAATAAAAATAAACGCACACAAACCTACAGATAGCAAGATATAAAAAGAAAAAAAAGGGATAAAAGGATACATAGGGTGTATTTTAGTTACCAGAAGCAACTATTACGTAGGTACCTATATTGTATTTGAAAGATATCCAAAATCTCAGGAAAATCTTGAAGCCGAAAGTATAGGGATATCCCGCTTTTTTGTAGGAACCTAATTTTACAACCTAAGCGTTTGTGGAAGAGAGCGCCTCTTAAACCGCACTGTTCGCAATCAACAATTCACTATTTAGATTCTAAGGTGTAAGGTTGAACGGCAGTTCTTCTTTACGCACACACCTCTGATGGCGCGCTGATCTAGTAGAACGTAGCTGTAACAAGGTTTAGCCATGTGATGGGCACGCAGGTTATGCTGGACTCTTACCGGCTAAAACTCAGCGGTGTCTACCAATGGCCATGTCAACGTCGAAGTAGCAGGCCCCCTAGAAAATTCGGTGCGTAACGGAGCAGGGGGATATTACTTCATTTCCCCTGCTCCTGGAGAGACGTCCAGGGATCACGGTTCTAGTCTGTCCTTCGCACGGAGCTCCTTTATAGTGCTGCGGCTGCAGGTTGGAGGGGTCCAACCTTTACCGCCCGTAGCCCCCATAAAGTGCCAAGAGAAGATTGCAACGACCAAAAATCCTCCCACACCTATAGTTTTTATAGAGGTTATCTCCTCGCGAGGTACTCAGGTCAAGGCATAATAGTACGGTCGGACGGATCAGGGTGACAGAAATACGGAGCCCCCGTTTAGCCCATTGAGTACAGAGCCAAAATTATGTCAAAGAATTATTGATAAAAAATTACTGTTTCCAGGCAGCGATTGGCGGGAAACACAGACTTCCTTTTGCTACGATCCTGGCACACTTTGCTTTGGGTGCTTTCCATAAACATTCTTCGGTTTGAGGAACGTGGAGTATGCTATTGGAAACAACAAAATTAGCGTCGGTTATTTTATCGAACGTTTTAACCACTACTTCTGGTTTGATTGCACCTACCCATCCTAGTACTTTTTATGAGCTTTATCCATTTTTCAAATGCTTACCTACAAAATAGGTTGTCTTATTTAAAACTAGATTTTGACAGTGGCTCTACCCGCCCTAAATTCGGTTATCGGCTCAACGCCTTATTTACACTTATGAAGTTTGATATAGCAAGCTATAGCTGTAGCCAAAGTACGTTTAAGCTCGGTTATAGTTATAAAAAGTAGCCTGTGTTCTATTTCAGGACCTAACTTTATGTGTGCCAAGTTTCATCCCAATCTGTCTAGTGGTTAAATCATGATTGAGTATCAAACATACGTTCATCCATCCAGACATACTTTCACATTTATAATATTAAGTAGTAGGATGAACACCATTGTTTTTTAACGGATTTTTTTTTTCAAATTCAAACATGTCGCCGTTATTAGCCGTTGAGATAGTTTCAGTGATAAAATCTTACATAAATTGTTTTTTACTAGTAATAGTAAATATCTCCTCATTAAAATTTAGACACGCTGAGAAAAATAAAACGAATTAAGAATACTTTGTGATCAAGTTTTGGAATGAGTCACTTTCTAGTATGAGGTGAGTCATAGTTTTGTGTCAAGAATTAATCCTAAATCTCTGATAATGTCCACCTTATCGATAATAGCTCCGTTCATACTATATGCAAAATTAACAGGTTTGTTTTTACGTGTGAATGTTATACTTTGACATTTTTTAACATTAACTGTAATACAGTTTAATTGATAGTATAAGCTTAATCTTCCTAATTTTTTGAAAATTTTCGCGAATTGGTTAAGAATGGAAAAGATTATACCTCTTCCACTTCCCCTAAAGTGCTATCAGGTATCTCCGACCTTAATTCAAACATATTCACTCTTTTTAAGCCGCGTAACGGGGTTCTCCCCTCGTAACGAGCAACTTCCCTCCTGGCGTTGACTCACCTTGGGGTTCGAGACTCACGCCGGTCGAAGGGACGCCCCCGAGAGCGACAGACAGTCCAAGCCTACGCTCCCCCCGCGGGGAGCCCTTAAGTGTTGGGCGCTATATGGGCTGAGACTGCTTCAGAGTTCCACCCCAAAAGCCCGATGACGCAGTAATGGCTGCAACAGCCAACTGCATAGTCAATTGAGAAAAAAAAAACTTTTTAGAGTTCCAAACCTCAAACAGAAAAAAATAACCCTTATGGGATCACTTTGTTGTCCGTCCGATTGTTTAACAAGACCCTTTTTCTCAGAATTGCGTGAAGGTTTCAAGTTGAAATCAATATACTAAAATACTTAAGTCTACGATACGAACTTCTAAGGGTCGGCTCAGACCGAGACGCGACGTAAAGAGGCTTGAAGATGCAACAAGCGAATCAAGATACCTCGAGCAGCGCCGCGTGGCTCATCCCAAGGCCTCTTCACGTCACGTCGCGTCGCGTCTCGTCTCGTCGCGTCGCCTCTCGTGGCCGCATCCCAACGTCGCGCGGCGCATCTTCACGTCGCTTGGTGTCTTTGTCGGTTGCCACGGTTTCCTTAGCTTGCCAGTGTTGAATTTCGTCGTATATTGATGTATTGCAATGATTTTTGTCCCTGGTTCTACCAGGAGGACTGTAACAAAAAAAATGATAGTTTTTTATCACACTTGCTCGTAAACAGTGTCATTACTCCCACGGGCTTTTTCTTTGTAAATTTTACTTTACAGAAGTGATAGATTTCATCAATATCTTTATATCGGATGACAGCTGTCAAAATAAAAACGGCCTTATTCCCGAAACTATTAATTGTAGACTAGTAATTTCTTAACAGAAGTGATAGATCTCATCAAGATCTTCATTTCGGACGACAGCTGTCAAACTAGAAACGGCTTTATCTTTGTAACTTTTGAACGTAGACTAGTAGTTTCTTTACATAAGTGATAGATCTTATCAAGATCTTCATTTCTGATGACAGCTTGCAAACTAGAAACTGCTTTATCTCCGTAACTTTTGATTGTAGACTAGTAGTTTCTTGACAGAAGTGATAGGTCTCACCAAGATCTTAATTTCGAATGACAGCTGTCAAACTGAAAACGTCTTTATCTCTGTAACTTTTGAACGTAGACTAGTAGTTTCTTGAGAGAAGTGATAGATCTCACCAAGATCGAACGCCTTCGCAATGTCCAGGCTACATGCCAATGCCTCCCCCTTACTCTCAATGGCTAGTGCCTATCGGTATGTGAGATACACCAGAAGTCGAGCGACCGTGGCGAAAGCCATATTGACGATCACTGACCAGGTCGTGTTCTTCTAGGTATTTTAGAAGCTGTGTGTTGATCACACGCTCCATCACCTTGGAGAGGAGAGAGGTAATAGCGATAGGCCTGTAATTTGATGGATCTGATCTATCGCCCTTTTTGGGCACCGGGTGCATATTCGCAGTCTTCCATGAAGACGGAAATTGCCTTGTCTGGTAGGAAAGCGCGAAGAGGCGCGTGAGTACAGGACATAACTCAGGAGCACACTGCTTAAGCACCACTGCTGGTATACCGTCTGGCCCACTCAACTTATGAATGTCTAGAATCCATCATAGAAATTCTCGCAATCCATCCCAGTCTGCCGACTTATAATGCCACACACGACGCCAAATAGTTGGCCCAGATGGATCGGGTTGTGAGCATGACATTTGAGTCCGAATCGGACAGTGGTCCGAGGAGCCAAGAGGCGCATCCACTGAGACGGAGTATCCATCCGGACGAGTAGTCAGCAGAAGGTCCAGTTTGGAGAAAGTACCAGCTGCGAGAATCCACAGGTCAGAGCAAATTCATAAGCAGATATCCCTGCGTAGTTATTGGTACGAGAACTGAGCCACTCACGATGGTAGGCGTTAAAGTCTCCTAAAATAACTAGTTCTGCTGTGGAATATTGCTCTAGAACTTTGTCAGTCGCCAAACTTAGGTGCGTGAAGAGTCGAGTTACGTCCGTGTCACCGCTATGAGACCTGTATAGGCACGCATAGATACGAGTGACATCTGTCACTCTTAGCTATTGAGACTTTTGAGTATAAGTAGTTCGGTGACGCAATGCAATTGTACTGCTGACAATTTTTGTTTAGACAGCTGTTATCCGCGATGAAGATATTGATAAGATCTATCACTTCTGCAAAGATACTACTAGTCTACGATAAAAAGTTATGGAAATCAAGCCGTTTCTAGTTTGACAGCTGTCATCAGAAATGAAGATCTTGATGAGATCTATCACTTCTGGGAAGAAACTACTAGTCTACGTTCAAAATTTACAGAGATAAAGCCGTTTCCAGTTTGACAGATGTCATCAGAAATAAAGATCTTGATGAGATTTATCACTTTTGTAAAGAAACTACTAGTCTACGGTCAAAAGTTACGAAGGTAAAGCAGTTTCTAGTTTGACAGCTGTCATCCGAAATGAAGATCTTGACAAGATCTATCACTTATGTAAAATAAAATTTACGAAGAAAAAGCCCGGGTGGGTTATAACACTGTTTACGAGCAAGTGTGATAAAAAACTATAAATTTTCTTGTTATAGTCCTACTGGTAGAACCAGGGACAAAAGTCATTGCCCTTGGTTACTACCAGTCGAACTCCGCAGTTGGACCACGGGCAAAGAATGACAAATGAAAACTTTTTTTTTATTTTTACAAACTTAAATTTTCATTTGAGTAAGTAAATCCGAACAAATAACTTGTATTTTGTTCAATAGAAATCTGAATTTGTGTCTGGACTGGAATGGCGCAGAGAACCCGCGGTGGAGACTTCGGGCGCATCCCAAGGCCGCTTCGCGTCGCGTCTCGTTGCTCGTAGTGAAACAAGACGCCTCGCTGCGCCGCGCGGCGCATCCCAAGGTCGCGCAATGCATCTCTGTGTACTTCGACACGTAACCTTTCACTTTTGTGCTATCACTATAATTTGTATCTTTTTGTTTAGTAAACAAGGTCCATAATGGGTTGCAATTTAAAAAATGCCGCGCCGCGTCTCGTCGTGTCGCGTCTCGGTATGAGCCGACCCTTAGTCAACGCAATTATAAACTACGGCCATTTTTGTCGCATATTTTGGCATTCACAGATAAATCAAACCTTACCGTGGTCCTAGAATCTTTAAATTTGACATAAAGCAAGGCATTAATTACATCACAAATATAGGAAACAATCAAAATTTCGTTCATTTGTAGTTGTAACGAATTAAAAAAAAAATGTCTGACTGTCAAGACCCTTTTTCTCAACAACGCGTGGAGGGGTATGAAGTTAAAATTAATATCAAATACTAAAGTATACCTAAGCTTCTAAATCAATGCAATATAAAAATATGCCCAAATTCAGCCAGTTTTGTCGCATTTGTTGTAACACAGGAAGCAAGGTAAAAAACTGATAATTAAGGCATAAACGTTTGTGACTTGTTCTCATTGATGGAAGAAGAAAATCTACGTATAATAAGTTTGTACTGAACTCTCGGGGCGCGAGCCAGACTAGCACTTGGCCGTATTTTTATTACTTGTCTTATTTTGTAAACATTTGTTTTAGTGGGTAGGTAACTGAAACTAATTTAATGAATGAACTACTAAAATTTATTCGATCCACAATTAGGCCAGAATAACATTCTTTTATCATACGTTCCTTTGATACATTCGCCATTTTTTAGCGGCAAAAGACAGTTTTATCAGAAGGACGCGCGATACTGTTCAAAGAAAAGTAGCGTTTTTTATTTCCGCCACTTTTTTAGAAATTTTGGGCAGCGTGTATGACGGGAATATTCAGTCAGTCTGAGTTGTAACTTGAAGGCTTAACGACGATAAAAATTTATTAATATATATTACAAAAATGAGTGCGGCGAAGAAAAGCAAAACGTATCATTTTAAATAATAAAACGTATGATAAAGGATAAGTGCATATGTCTCATTTGCCGTGCGTCAGTTGCAATACCTAAGCGTGGGAACTTAGAGAGCCTTATAAAGCGGTTCATAAAAACTAAAAAAAGGATTTTCCCTCACAGAGTGAATTAAGGAAACGAAAAGTATGTCATTTCATAATTTGTTTGAAAAAAAGAACAAACCATGTTCACAAGACCAGCCAAACAAGAAACTGCAACGATAGCGTCACTTAAAATATCTTATATATTGGCGAAACACAAGAAACCATTTGAAGATGGATCGATTATGAAGAAAGCACTTATTGAAGCGAGTGAAACATTATTTGGAGATTTTAAAAATAAAATAGTGATTATGTCTGCTATTAAAGAACTTCAGCTATCTCTAACTGTCACAAGGCGTGCTGAAGTCATGTGTCAGGACATGGCAAATAAGCTTAAACATGTTATTATGGAAAGTAAACGTCTTAAGTCTTTACAGTTCGACGAATTCACCGATATGGCAGATACTGCCCAGCTGTGAACTTTATGCACATGGTATTCAATGACATTTCGACTAAGGAAGAGTTTTTAACAATGATTCCTCTGAAAGGAAAGACTTGTGGCGAAGATATATATGAAGTTTTCTTTAATTTTGCAGCAAACTACAAGCTACCAATATATAAATTAGTGTACATTACAACCGATGCAGCACCAGCAATGACTGGAAACATAAACGGTTTTGTGGCATTGTGTCGAGCTGATGACGACTACCCTTCATTTTTCTCCTTCCATTGCATTATGCATCAACAAGTTTTGTGTTTCAAAGTTCTAAACATGGAGGAGATTATGGGCATTGGAATAAAAATTGGGAATTCCATCTGTGCACGTGGCTTGCAACGACGGCTCCTTAAATTGCAATTGGAAGATAATGAGTCAGCTGAACACACTGATTTAGTTCTTTACACGGACGTCAGGTGATTAAGTCACGGGAAATTCCTAGAATGGTTTCAAGAATTATTGCGCGAAATAACAGCTTTTCTGGACGAAAGAGGTGATGACAGTTAGATGCTGAAAAACGGAAAATGGCTGACAGATTTGGCATTTTTGACAGACATCACAATTCATTTAAACACCTTGGAGCTTCAATGAAAAGAAAGGATCTGAAACATTTTTCGTCTTTGAGAGCAAGGATTCCTCAGTCGAATTATCATATTTATAGGGCAGAATTATCAAATAGTTTAGGTCAATTAGAAACACCTTTTATATGATTTCAGTAAATTAAATATCACATCATTAATGAGTTGTCCTTTTGTCGTGAAAAAACATTGAGGTATTAGCTACTAAAATCTCAAAGCCACAGCATCGATACAAAATTCTGGTCTTTTATATCTGAAGATAAATATCCGAATCTAAGGCAATTGCCCTCTACTTGTCGGCAATGTTTGGGTCAACTTACTTGTGCGAGTCTGCATTTTCTGAAATGAAGATAATAACCTAAGCCAAAATATCGCAATTGATTAACTACAGAACATTTGTTATCATGCTTGCGATCAGCACTCGGTAATTACGTACCATCTTATGAAAAGTATGCTTAGGACATGCAGTGCCACGGTTCAACATCCAAAGTATGCTTAGGACATGCAGTGCCACGGTTCAACATCCAAAGTATGCTTAGGACATGCAGTGCCACGGTTCAACATCCAAAGTCACTCTTTAAAGTTTAATACCGGAACTTTTTAGGTTTGTAACACCCAATGAACTCGCAATTTCGAATAATTTAGAGGTTTTTCATTGATATTTTAGTTCAGACCTACAGTTACCTTGACTAAAAAATGCATATTGTGCGGTAAAACTAATATCTATACGTATGCACCCTACCTAAACGACAATCCTGTATCGGCCTCTCAGAGTCGATTGATCGTAGTCTGACAATATTAAGGTAGACCGCCAGCAGTTCAAGTTTGAGTACCCCTTTCCTATTGAAACTAATCTAGAAGTAGGAAACAGACAAAAACACCCAGTCGTAAACTATAAGTAATGTATTGTGAGAAAAACAATAAAGAGTATGTCGAAAAATCAAGTTCAGAAAAATGGTAAATCACCATATTTCCAGAATATTCGGTAAATATGGTAAATATGTGTACATATTAACAGTATCAGTTAGGAATAAGAACTATTCTTTGCAATGTGGACATTTATATGTTTCTTAATGTACTGCTGTTTGTGTTCTGATGAATTCTGATACACTCTTCATAAATATAGGAGCCACAAACAGTTGCAGAGCCTCATATCTGCTACTGTCTTCTACCTAACTAAGGAAACAATACCATGACTGCAATTGTTTGGTATTTTTCTTATGTCTTTTCTTCGATGGCTGAGAGATTTAGGGTGTGATGGGGTATTTAATGATGAAGTATCCTTCTTAGAAAATATTGACTTTTTCAAATGCTGTCCCAGACTATTAACTGTTTTGGGTCGTGGAGACTTATTATAAGAATCTTTTTTAAGAGTTTTCATTATATCTGTGAATGATGCATTGCCGTCCACATTTATATTGGCAAAAGACGTTGATAATAAAGGCTGCAGAACAGTGCATGACGTAGATATAAGCATAATAATGCCATCAAACGTTCCAGATGATGGTTGAACAGAGCATCCAGAAGTGGAAGGCCCTCGACTGCACTCCGGTAGATTTGCTTTTCTTAATTCTCACTAATTCCATACTGTTAATATAGTTAAATTGGTAGCCATAGTAACAGATCGGTACTTATTCAATTTTTTACGTTTAACGAAATTTTCTCTTAAGAGCGTCATAACGGTCATTTGACCATCTTAAATATGAAAAATTATTAGTTTAGAGTCGGGCTCGCACACGAAGGGTTCCGTACCATTATCTAACGGCAAAAAAAAATACGTTTCTTGTAAGGGAGCCCCTCTTAAATAGTTGTTTTATTTTAATTTAATTATTTATTTTTAAAGCGAATCTATGACTAAATATTAGTTGAATATTTCAAGCCGTTATCAATATCGAGCAAAAACCAGAAAAATAATCAAGTTTGTTATATGGAAGCCCCCTTAAATATTTATTTTTAATTTATATATATGATATATAATATTTTTAGTATTTGTTGTTATAGCGGCAACAGAAATACATCTTCTGTCAAAATTTTAACTGTTTTACTATCACGGTTCATGAGATATAGCATGGTGACAGACAGACGGACGGACGGACGGACAGCGGAGTCTTAGTAATAGGGTCCCGTTTTTACCCTTTGGGTACGGAACCGTTATAATGATACCCATTAAACTTCAAATATTGTCAAAACACCGTTTTTTCAATAAAATTGTAAGCCAAACGTCAAACTCTGTCCAAATGAAGTTGACAAACTGTCAAAATTGCGTCGCTAAAACAGTGCCTCTAAGAGTGTCTAGTATTTGATTGACTGACCCATAGATATAGAATGTAAAAGATACACAATGTCAGCTTAGTGATGATACCAAAAAAATTGCGTAAGTGTTAGTAACTGTCTTTGCGTGGGTTTCGAATAGTGTTGTCTGCTTACACTGTCGACATTGGGCATTATCGATATATTTATGCCTGTTATGGTTAGCGATGTGATTTCATGGTGAAAATATTTCTGCAAACATTGAAAATGTTAAAGTAATTTTACCAAAGAAACAAAATACATAAACAGTTATATTAAATTAATGCCTTACGATTTGAGGGGAATCCAAGAACTGAAATATTGTTAATAGTGCATTGTATTGGAATTCCAAAGTTGGATTCATTTTGGTAAGCACCTGTCCTGTCTTCTGTCTTCAGATCTAACGCTACCTAGGCAATAATAGGCTAAGTGCATGTCGTATTAAGTTATGGTTTTGTAGAATGAAAATAATGGCGAATATCTATCGAGGCATTACTGTTTTTTTTTTTAGACTTTCAGATGATGCGGTTTGAAAGTTAATAACTCGCAAAATATAAATCTTTAAAAAAGTTTTTCAACAGACTTAAAGCATTTTAAATGCCCTATCTAATGATACCCTAGACGATGAGGTGTGTAAAACAAAAGTTTTCAAACCTGGGTTCAATGTATGGAGAGCTACCCCTAATTTATTTTTAAAATGACTATATAACTAAATATTCTGTGAATATTTTAAGCGTCTTCCTGTTGCCGTATCAATATCGAGCAAAAACGAGCAAAAAATCATGTTTGCTGTATGGGAGCCCCCTTAAATATTTATTTTATTCTGTTTTATTAGTATTTGTTGTGTTGTTGTTTGTGAAAATTTCAACTCTTATTATCACGGTTCATGAGATACAGCCTGGTGACAGACAGACGGATGGAAGGCTGAGTCTAAGTAATAGGGTTCCGCTAATTACCCTTTGGGTACGGAACCCTAAAAAGCAACACAATCCATCAAGCTAATTTGGAGACACCCCGCACAAACTGACAGACATACAAATTGAAACACTTCGAATGGTTTCTTACGTCTTTTGTAAACTACTTTTATTTTCTAGTCCTTGGTTATCAGAATTCTTGTGATAATTATGTAAACACGTAATGTCACAAAACAAGCGGGTTGCGGGTTTCATGGGTTTCCACTCGAAAAATAATGGACATATTAGATATGGTTATCTGTCTATTTTTCTCTTGTGCAGCGTTCATGTAATAAGTATATCTCTTCCTCGCTGTGTTGGTCTTTAGCGTAGCGAAAAAATCCTAGGTCTGCGGACTGACCAGAACTATTGTACCACAGTGCCATCTATGAAAACAACGCTGTACTTTTTCAGTTATAAGAAGGTACCTTACGTATTTATCGTGAAATAGACTAACAACGTATAGCAAATGATTTCTCTGATTACGGCCGTGAAACTAATCATAGTTTAAATTAGGGAGGAGGCAGCAATGGAGGATATTCAAACAGGGATAAGATAAAATGTATCATAGAACACTAATTTGACGGATATATTTTTGTTGCTTGTTTTTTTTAATTAGGCATTTTTATTAGTTTTCAATTGTACGTACATACGTTAATCTGAATGACGACGGGAAATATCCACGCTTGTCCTAAGTCGATTTTAATTAAAATACTTAAATTACGTACGTATATAGTTAAGTACTTACGTAATTACCGATATACATAATAGTCCATAAAAAAAATATTAAGTAGCTATTTAATTCGTATTTTCTGGAGATATCTGAAATAGCAAATAGCAATTTTATTCACCTATCTTTACGCAAATATTATAAAAATGCCCGAGATAGCAAATAGCAATCTTTTGTTGAATTTGACCATAACTAGCCCCCAATACATGTGCCAGTAGCTTGCACAACGGCATGGCAACGACTGGTATTCCCGTAACTATAGCACGCACTCACACTTGCCTTTACCTGTTTGTCTGTGTCTGCACAATGGCATGGCAACGACTGGTATTCCTGTACCTGTAGCATACATCCACACTTGCCTTTGTCTGTCTGTCTGTCTGCACAATGGCATGACAACTACTGGTATTCCCGTAACTGTAGCATGCATTCACACTTGCCTTTGATTGTCTGTCTGTCTTCTTTTCTGTCCGACTGTCTGTCTGTCTGACTGTCTTTCTGTCCGACTATTTGTCTGACCGTCCGTCCGTCCATCCGTCCATCCGTCCGGCCGTCCGTCCGTCGGTCTCTCTGTCTGTCTGTCTAAAGTCTACGGTACCTTGAAACCATTGATATAAACAAAAAAGGGGAAGATACGGTACGTCTTAGTGTCGATGAAACAAAGATTGAGCTAAATACAACGACAAGTTCCTCTACCCCTACATCTACATTTTTGAATACGTACAGATGCATAGGACATATCAGAGACAGAGAGTCGTAGGTAGTCTGTAGTCAGAACGAGATAACAGGATATCCTTCAACACACATACTCTGAGAGAAACATTTCTTGGGTATCCCAGGTGATTGATCGCAAGGTACTTAAAAGAATGTTTATGGCATACCTATCCAAAGTGAAACTAAAATTTTTATTTTTAACTTATTTAATAATTGAATATTTCTCGACTTAATCAATACATGATTAAGTAAAAATAATAAAATCACATAGGATATCCATTTGGTCCATATCCAGTGATACAGCTCCATGGTTAACCACACCTAAGTCTTTTTTCTATTCCAAACACTCTGTTGATGGATTGCCATTTCGTCGACTATTAATGTGCATAATATTGTTTTGCCAGAAAGGGTGTGTTTTTTTAGGGTTCCGTACCTGAAAGGTAATTAGGAACCCTATTACTAAGGCTTCGCTGTCCGTCCGTCCGTCCGTCTGTCATCAAGCTGTATCTCATGAAGCGTTATAGTTAGACAGTTGAAATTTTCACAGAAGATGTATTTCTGTTGCCGCTATAACAACAAATACTGAAAAACAGGAAAAATTAATAATAAAGGGGGCTCCCATACAATACGTGATTTTTTTTGCTCGTTTTTGTAGATAATGGTACGGAACCCTTCGTGCGCGAGTCCGACTCGCACTTGGCATATTTTCTTTAAAACGTTTTAAGAATGCTTTCCTTGGCGTATCAAAAATTAAATCTAAGTCGGAAACATCTACATTATTTTATTGGAATTAAATTAAAAAAAAAGTGTTTTGAATAGTATATTAATGAATAAATTATATAATGGATAAAGTTGGGTGCAACCATATTTTTTGTAACATTTTATATGCATACCTGAATAAATGGTACTGCACCCTTTTTTATTCTATTTGAACCTTTTTTAGTAACATAAATATCGTCAGGTTTAAAATGGAGTGAGCATACTCGGCTATTATTTGTAGCTACCCAATCAAATTCTCGTCTTTGTTTTCGGACAATTTTTAGCTATTTTTGTCTCCATTATTAATCTTTAGGAAATCTGCGAAGATTACTGTAAAATAGAACTTGAACACTATAAAACAAATGTACTAATATATTGTGATTTTTTTGTTGTCGGTACTGACGAATGGGAACAAATCGAGTGATAAAAATAATTTTGCGTTGCACTCACACTTGCTAGATTTCATAGATCTATCTCGCTTTCACAATAATGTGGCGGTAATATTTTAGAACAATGGCATTTATTTGGAAAAATATATACTTTATAAACTTACGTGTAAAAAGTGTGGACTTCATTTCTTTTCCGGAATGATTGGTACTTAATAAACGAACAACATGGCATTTTCGCGATAGCTCTGTGTCGTTTTTTAGTATTTTCCTTACGTGAAAAAGTGTATCACAACACGTGTACACTAGATGATAGATTAGCTTGCGACTAGTTGCGACAAACGAATACTGCGTCAAACTGACGTAGTTTGCACCGCTCAAAGTCTTTGATCACATGTCGTATCGCCCCTTTTTTTATATCTATAAATTAAAACCTCTGGGGTACTTCCCATTGACCTAACATCATGAAATTTGGCAAGAAGCAAGAAACTTACACACAAATATAGTAAAAAATCCAAAAACTGATTATTAGGATATAAACTTATAAGACTTGACCTCAGTAGGAAGAACTATCTACATATAATATTTTTGTTTGATGGCAACCCTCGGTGCGCACTTGGCCGGTTTTCTTATTAGCTTTTTAATTTACTACTCAACATTGTCATCAAAAAGACTGGTTTTATTTATTCGAAACACTTTAATTTACCATCACATTTTAATAATCTTAGAATCCTAGCGTAAAGTTTCATATATAACCTAAAACCTTCCTAAATGATAGGGATATATAACGCAAAAAGATTTTTTCAAATTTGACTTGTAAGTTTCTGAGAAAAGTGCGCTGAACCATACACACTCAGTAGCTTTATATCAATAGATATACATAAATATTTATGATCTTGCAAAGCTTTTGATATATTTTCTATCAATTACCAGCGAAGGCTAGTCACCGGAAGTTCTAGATATTCACGGCAAGCAGAAAGATGGGTTTGTTGGTACCAACATTGTGGTTATCGTAGGTGTCGCTGCACACCTGCTCTCAGTAATTACGAGTGGGCTCTCTAACACGATTCTAATAGGAAACGTGTCGTAATGCAATATACCTCTTAGATCTGAGGAGCCACCTGCCGCCACCTGATTTCACCGTTTTAGTATAGGTACGTATACTTGAATGCGTTAGTAATTTTGTAAATGTTGCTTTTTTATACTCCCGTAGTTTAATTTTCAAATTATAATATCACAACTAGTATTATACTATTAGTCTTTCAACCAACTCGTTCCATAGTGTATGTACTTGTAACATTAACATTACAAATAACATAACATTACCATCTAATAATAACTAGCGCACAATAATCCTAGTAATTCATTTTTGTTGAAACATAGCTTGTATTTAATAACGCATAAGGCAATTTAATTAAGTGAAACACAATTTTATCTTGTTATAATAATTTAATTATTCGCTATCTTACTGAGTAAGTTCTAACTAACCAAATCTGATATATTGAGCCATTCGCGGTATCCTCTTAATACGGCTAGCTCTGAGACACGTAGGTATAGCAGCATAAAAGTCCTAGATCTGTGGAGACATGCATGACTCAATCATTGAGCAAGCATAACTACTGGCAGGATTATCCAGGGAGCTGAGCTATCATATAACATAGATCCTACGAGCATCGGATCGCATCGATAATTTTCATCATCGACGCAATCGTGTCGTTTTAATGAAGTTCTTTTATACAGCAGTTTACACTGTATTGAAGATAGTGTATTTCAACAGAATAAATGTTGGCAACACCATAGTAGAAATTACTAACCGAGACTTCTCAATGCAAACTGTTCCAATGTTTTTTGAAAAATTCATCGATTTCAAATGTATCGCTAGAGGTAATAAATAATAATAAATAATTCTTTATTGGAAAAATTGAAGCACATTACACCGACACAGATAGAAGATGGAATACAAAATACAAGTAAAATAGTAGATATGAACTTATGTCTATAAATTTATATGCCAGCGTAACTTACATTTGACAAACCCTTTTCACGGCTAAACCGCGGAAATGCAGCATGGTGATAGCCTGTATAGTGCAACAAACTTTTCGGACCTTCTGCGACCACTAGTGTCGTTGTAAGTTCACAATGTTCAATATGGCAACCGTAGTTTTGATTTGATGTGACCACCGGGTCAGAAAAGTTTGTGGCACTGGGGCCCAACTGGGTGGTGTAAGTGCAATCCTTATCAGCCTCATACGTCATTACTGTTGGGGTACAGCCAACCCTCATCGAGGGTGATTTGGGCCGTAGTCTACACGCAGGCCCAGTGCGAATTGTGGATTTCACATAGGTACGTCTTCTTTTCTTTGTCTTTCCGCTTTCCTCACGATGTCTTTCTTCACCGAAAAGCTAGTTGGGCGAATAATCGATGAACTTAAGAAATTAAGAAAAAAACTTATTTGGTACACGCCGAACCTCCGCTACTTAGGAAACAAGGTAAAAATCGTAGTCTCTGGTGCACCACCGACTCGGAGTCGATTTCCTAATTATAAATGGTAATCTAGAAGCTATCGTAGGAATTCTACGACGATAACCGAATTCGGGGTGGGTGGAACCGTGGGTAAATTTGGCATGAGATAGTTTGAGTTCCGGAGTAGGACATAGGTTACTTGAAAACGTCAAGTGTGAGTCGGTTTTTCTTATAATTAAGGAGTTTCCGTTGGAACCGAGGGGAACTGCGGGCACAAGCTAATAAACAATAATTGCTCGTTTTACTTCGTATTTATGGTATGAAATTCTTGTTTAATGAATAAGAATGTAACAGGAAATAATCTGTGACGACATTATCTATGATGCAAAAGCCGTGTACTTGAGTCCGAGGCAACTGTAAATTGTACATAATCATCTATAATTTAAACGTAGAAAATCTATAAAAAGCGCCACCTGCCGTAGGTAAATTTCTTAGTCATTATCGTGATAATTGTAAATTTGCGACTGCGAATAGAGGAAAGGGAAGAAATATGTCAAATACTTACTTCGGCAAAGAAAATGTAGTGACAAATGGTGTAACAATACGAAACAATGTACAGTTAAATAAATGGATAGGTATAAAAAAACACAACCACTAAGGTGGCAAATATACCTGAATATAGAAACAATTAAAATTATTAAATTGAGAACGCTGGAGTGCAGTCCGGTTACAGTGGTACTACCTCCCGCGAACGCTTAGGTTGCGAAGGACTACAATATGGATTTTTTTATACCACTAAGGTGGCAAACAAGCTTACGGGTCGCCTTATGGTAAGCGGTCACCGCAGCCTATGGACGCTTGCAACACCTAAAGCAGCACTTGCGCGTTGCCGACCCTTAAAAATCTAATAACTTCTTTCTTGAAGAACCCTTCTTCATTCCCACACTTCAGAACCAACCTAAATGGTCGCGTACAGTACGGTTTTACAGAAACTTCCTCCCGTGAACACATGAAGAAGGGCTCTTCAAGAAAGAAGTTATTAGATATTTAAAGGGTCGGCAACGCGCGAGTGATGCCCCAGGTGTTGCAAGCGTCCATAGGCTACTGGGATGACCGCTTACCATCAAGCGGACCGTAGCTTGTTACCTTATACTTAAAAGCAAATCTTAAATGCAAGATCATAGACAGAAAAGATGAAATAATAATAAATAAATAGATATTTTGGGTACACACAACGCCGTCTGATCCCAAAGTAAGCAAAGCTTGTGTTATGAATACCAGTCAACGGATACAAATACTTAATAAATTCCTTTTTTTTGTAAATACATACATAAATACACCCATGCTCAAGACAAACACAAATGTTTATCACATTAATGTTTGTCCAGTGCGGGAAACGAACCCACAAACCCCCTTTGCAAAGCAGCCGGCCACACTACCAACTAGGGAGCGAGGTTTGTTTGTTGATGTTGATTGTGTTTGACATGGTAAAGTGTAGGCTTTCGGCCAATTAGTTTTATCAAACTATTCATCAGACTGTAGCGTCAATGTAAGTAAAATATACATTTGTAGTTAATTAAGCGCAATAGGTACTTAAACTACTTACTGGGTTGCAATAACTAACTTTGATCTTTACCAGCCGTCAAAAATGGGAAAGCTATTTTTAAACCGCCCGTTAAAGTTCAGAAAACCTCTAACTGGTTTACTTTAAAAATAGCTGACGTTAGAAATTTCTATACAATCTTCCATTTTTGGCAACTGGTTAACGTCAAAGTTAGATAGTGCAACCAGCCTTAATTTGTTTCCTTTAAACAATCATTTTTATGAGGATGTTATTAGTGATACAAAAGCAATTATCGCTTGCTTAATTTCCTGTCTGCACGCTATCTGTCACGCTAACCTTACAGTAGTAACTGCAATGATATATCTTTGGGTATACCTAATTGGATCTTAGAGGATGTAAATGCAAAAAGGCTCCAAGCTTGCAATTTTGTCCGCTAGTACTAAATTAAATGAAATCTTATGCATTTGTATAATTTTTTAAGAAATACCCTTTAGATTTTCCGGTTAACACCCCGAAGGTAATTGAATTTTAATGAAATAGCTTGAAATTAATAGCTTGGTCGCTAAATACAAATCCTATGGTACATCCATGTATTATAAAAGAAAATTCTGTGGTATGCTCTAGATTTTAATTTACCGCATGCACTTCCTACACTCGATACGGGGGTAAATTGCAGCCTATTTTATATCGCTAATTTTTCAAAGATTTAGATTTTCATTTACGCACCTCTACATTCGATACCAGGGTTTATTCTTTTTTATCACGCCAATTAATCAATGATAGCTTTGAATTCGATATCTTAAGGTTTTCCGATGTCTGCGAAATGCTCTCGACTTTAGATAAGGTACTAGGGCGCCGGCAGAATGATTTTCAGCGGCTGCATCTATGTAATAATTAACACGAATAAGACTGGACGCAGTTACGACAACTGAAAAGAAAAGAAAAGACCGACAGTAGTGAGAAAATACTGACACTCATGCCACACCGCTTTTACTTTCTTAGTTCCCCCGTAAAGATGGCGTATGCAACTGTGCCGAAATATCGGGAACTCAATCGATCTAATCGTGTAAGCCGGAAACATACCTATTGATTACAACCGCGAAAGTTTGAAAATTATTTGTAAACATGTTATTGTACTCGTAGGTATTATTGTTAAATTTTAAATATGTTCTCATCTTTTAGCGCTACACTTCTTGTTTTATTTAATGTTTGACAAAAATGCCGTTAATGACTGTAAAATTGTATAAATTAAGAAACAAATGTTACTTTGACTTTAGGTGAAATTATGCTGCGTACCAACTTCAAGTGCTTTGAAAACTAAGTTCCGGCAAGTTTAGACCTGGCAGACCTTTTGATCCGTTTTCAGGGGGCATCTTAGTTATTATTTAGCGTTGGTTCCATCAGGGTACTCACTTTTTGAACATGTCAGCAGTTTATGACGCACCTATTATGACGTTATTTTTACTAAAAAAATTCGTCAAAAATTATCTACATCACAAAGTTTCGGCAGGATCGGCTTTGCCAGACCTGATTTTTTATGTGTTTAAGTATCGGTTAACTATCTAAACATGGCCCATTGAGGTAGGTATTTTTGCAGCCGGCTCTGCCACTATATGTACTGACTGCGACACTAAAGTTAAAAAATTTACTTCCCTAAACCTATCCCTTAGAGATATCCTAGATGCTAATTTGTTAATAGCACAAATTGCCCGTTTTTGTAACACAAATATTCTATTTACGTCAGCAGCGCTACCCCACAATAAGATACCATATGTCATTAAACTATGGAAATAGCTAAAATATACTATTTTTGCAGTGTCGACATAATGTTGCCAAGAAATAATGTTGAATCAAAAAGTTCTAATTGCTCGCCATTAATATTTATACATGTCTTGGTCTGACTAACATTTGGTGATGTAAATTTAACACATTTCGTTTTTTTTCCATTAAGTAACTAATTATTAGCGTTATATACATCACTGCCGCGCCTCGCAAACCCAGCATAACCGGAACTAGTATTATATAATCTGTGACCGGGCGATCGTGAGTATGCGAGCCGAGGCATAGCTGAGGCACTCATCAGAGAGTCCCGAGCGCTCGAGCGGTCAAATATCCTTATCCTAAAGAAGCTTGTGTAAGATATGGTCGCATATCTTAGAATGTTTGAGAAAAACCAAATTCTCATCTTAGATATGGCATAATTTAATTCATCATAACATGTCCGTGCGTTGTCTCTTAACTTTAAGAAGTAAAGAGATGTCGTCAACAAATAAGACAGTGTCATGGTTTTTTTTCCATATTATACTGTTTAAACCTAATTTATATTATGTCAAGCCTCACTTGTTTTTAGCACCTACTGATAATACTGCTAGTGGCATGCTTATAATAAAATAAAATAGTATATTTCGTACCTAGTACAAAATGACGCTTTTTCTTACCCGAGGGAAGTAGCTAGTTTTGACGTGAACTAAAGACAAACGTCGAAAACATTTATTCCGAGTACAAACTTTATTTTTTCTACTTCCTGAGAGTCCAATATAAGCGACTCCTCACGCACCTGAGTTTGACGACTAATAAAGCACTAGAGCACATCTCACATATCCCACAGTAGAACTAGTTATTTTGGAAGACTTTAACGCCCACCATCGTGATTGGCTCAGTTCTCGAACCAATAACTACGCAGGCATATCTGCTTATGAATTTGCTGTGACATAAAGATTCTCTCAGCTGTACTTTCTCCAAGAATACCAGATATCGACGACCATACGAGTTCTTTACTGGACCTTCTGCTGCACGTTCGGAAGGGTATTCCGTCTCAGTGGCTGCGTCTCTTGGCTCCCTGGAGCATTGTCTCGTTCGGAGTCATGTGTCATGCAAACAACCCGATCCACTTGGGCCAATTTTGCCAAAATTGGCCAAAATTGGCGTCGTGTGTGGCATTTTAGTCTGCAGATTGGAATGGATTTCGATTTTTTTTTGCATCGTACCCCTGGAGGCAGCTCTGCTTTAGCTCAGAAGATCCTGACGTCTGCGCAGCCGCAGTCACTGAGTAAATCCTCGCTTGGAATGTTTTATTCCTAACATGCGAGTAGCTTCCGGCGCCAAAAAAAGGTTTGTGGTTCAATTGGCCTTGTAGAGAAGCTAAAATTCTGAAGCAAACTGCGTATGAGGCTTTGACCACGGCTCGTAACAATAAGGATCCGAATATATCTGTGTTAAAAATCAAAATAAATGCTGCCTTGAGGTTCAGTAAGAAAGCAACTGCCAGAGCTAAGTTACAGTTCATCGGCAAAATAAGTGGGCGACTAACGACCTATCCCTCTGGGAGTCGTGCTTTCTAGTCGCTTGCTGAAGCTGCCGTAGCGAACTTTTGCCGGTCGTCGTTACCACCACTGCGAAACACCGATGGTGATGTGGCCACATAGTACAAAAGAGAAAGCCGATCTACTGGGCAGTCTCTTTGCCTCTAACTCGAACGAACGACGAAGGCTCTATATCACCTACTATTCCGGGGTGCGGTAAGTCCATGCCGGAAATCTCCAACAGCGGGAGGTCTGACAGGCGTTGCTTTCTCTATAATTTCATAAGTCGATTGGGCCAGACGGTATACCAGCAGTGGTGGTTAAGCAGTTTGCTCCTGAGTTATTTCCTGTACTTACGCGCCTCTTCTCACTTTTCTACCGCACTAGGCGATTTCCGTCTTCATGGAAGACTGCGAATATGCACCCGGTACCCAAAAAACACTTAATAGATCAGATCCATCAAATTATAGGCCTATCGCTATAACTTCCCTTCTCTCCAAGGTGATGAAGCGTGTGATAACACATAGCTTCTAAGATACCTAGAAAAACACGACCTGGTCAGTGACCGTCAATATGGCTTTCGCCTTTCTAGGTTATCCCACACAGAGATGTGCACTAGCCATTGAGAGTCAGGGAGAGGCATTGGCATGTAGCTTGGCCATAGCTAAAGCGTTCGATCGAGTCTGGCACCTGGGTCTTCTATCGAAATTGCCATATTCCGGAGTGCCCGAGGGTTTGTGCAAATGGGCAAGGCGCTGTGCTGTCATGAATGACATGTTTTTTTTATACCACTAAGGTGGCAAACAAGCACATGGTACCCGCCTGATGGTAAGCGGTCACCGTGGCCTATGTACGCTTGTAACACGAGCTATGTTTCCCTAAAAGTATTGAGTAGTTTTTTGATTGCTGGCCAATATTATTAAGCCAGAAAATCGACGATAAAAGTTTTCAAGCCACCCATAAAGGCCTCTGACTCAATTACTGCCATAAATTAACACTCAATTTCTTGTTCATTTACGTTTGCTATGTATAATTGGTATCATGAAAAATAATAAGAAACAAAAGAAAATTCTGGCTCTGTTTTAAACGAAAACACTTGTACTACCAAAATGATATGCGATCAAATATTCTATTGTGTAAAATTTAAATATTTTAGTACCTCATACTATCTTCTAAGCAGTATATAAGGTTTCAAAAATTAAATGCACTTACTATTGTACTTCTCGATTCAGTGCGTAAGGTTTCGAAATGGGTTTTATTAAATTACTCTTTCTGGTTGCTATAACAGGAGTACATGGTGATGATGAAAGCCCTGTAGTAACAATCAGTGACGGACAATTAAGAGGTACTAATAACGTTACAGACGAAGGAACTTCTTTCTTCAGCTTCCGAGGAATACCATACGCAGAGTCACCTAATGGTACTACCAGATTCCAGGTTTGTGGAATTTTTGTGTTATTAAATTTTTTTTTATTTTATTTTATACCACTAAGGTAGCAAACAAGCTTGCGGTCCGCCTGATGGTAAGCGGTTACCGCAGCCTATGGACGCTCACAACACCTGGGGCATAACTCGCGCGTTGCCGACCCTTTAAAAATCCAATAACTTCTTTTTCGAAGAACCCCATACTGTGGTCCTTAGAGAAAGCCTTGGCAGTGAGCTCATTCCAGAACCTAAGCGTTTGCGGGACGACGTTTTTCTAAAACCGCACTGTACGTGACCACTTATTCCATAAATATATTTACTAGGTAAATTTAAATAGCTAAATGTGATTCAAATATGTTGTGATTAAAAAAAACACAAAAGTTACAAACTCATTGCGGCGCCTTGCAGCGTGCCCGATACAAATAAATTTCTCACTTATTTTTAACCAGAATTTTGACTGATCCATAATTATGAAATGTTGAAGACATCATCCCAAGCCGAATATCTATGTCTGTAGTTTTCCAAAGTTCTGCAAAATTAAGTAGAAATATATGGTGATAAAAAACTAGATTCCTCTATTTTTTTATCACCATATGTTATCTATACAATAGAAAACTATATATATAAAATAGAAATAATAAAAAAATAATACGCTGCAGACAGTACATATTTATTTCTGGATTTTTTTTTCAAACTTTCGAGGTGTTTGATTTGTAACTGTCAAAAATAATTGTGTAATACGTGTGCATGAAGCACGCTACAAGGCGCCGCGAATCTGTAAACTTAAAATTGAAACCTTGTTCTTTGCGTTACGTATTTATTCGTCCAAATAATACGTAACGTCTCTAAGTGCAACATATCGCATTCTGTTTGCCTGTCGGAATAAAACAAAACTAGTGTAAAAGCGTTTATAAGAAAGTTGCGAAAAGGAGTGTAAAGGTCGTATAAGATTTAAAATTATGTTCCTGAAAAACACACACACACACTTACACATTTCCCAAAAAATACTAGTATTAAGTTAAATATTAATTGGCACTTTCATACGTACTTATTAGACTGTTGCTTTTCGCAATCAAAATAATTTGCCTTGACATTAAAAAAAATAATGGTGCTCAATTATCAAATTAATTTATATTATGGCACTACCTACTCTCATTCCAGGACTTTATCATGGTTTTTTCCTAGTCCAAAATGGCCACTATTCCTAACCCTAATAATTATTCCTGTTTTAAATTTTATGTCACATTTGTTTACCTAAACATTTCAGGAGCCAGTAGCTATATCACCATGGTCAGGAGTTTACAACGCTACTTCATATTCTGCACAATGCAAACAATATAATCCAATAGCTGGGGGAGTGCTAGGTAAGCTAATCATTATTTTTCTTCTTCGTCCTTCTACCCATCTACCCATCTCGTCTATCAGATCAGATGAGTAAATCTGAATACAGTGATATGATATCTCTTTTTTCCTAGATAATCAGGGCTGTAGCTAGAGTTGAATCTAAGGTAGGGCAGCGGTGGTTTCATGCACGGGTACGGCGCAAGTATTTTTTTTATCTTTCATTATTTTACCTGCTTGTGAGCGTGAGTAATTAATTTAGAAGGTAATTGGGTGGGATTGCGGGAAAACAAGAGCAAAATGGTATAATTTTTAGTACAGAAAAACAATTTATATATATCATACCTTAGTTTATGGTACTTTTAAGGTAGGGCATTAGTATTTCGAGGTAGGGCATTGCCCCACAATGCCCCCCTTTAGGTACGGCCCTGTAGATAATGAGAAATTCGTAAATATCTCTACGTCATGACCTCGACCAACCTCTAAACTTTGTTTTTCAAATTTGAAGTTTGGAAACTTAACAGGTTATACAACCTAAATTTCATTCTTTTTGGCAATGGTTTTTTAGGATCCGCTGAGTAGATCCGCCAAAAATTTAATTACTATGTTCCTAGGGATATGATTCAAAACCTGAAAAACGTGAAAACACGATTAATAAATAATATTTAATAATAAATTTTTGTTTTATTAAAAAAAATCCTAAGCTGGTCAGTTAAGGATTTTTACCTTCTTGATTCTCACTGTTTTTTTTAAAGTTTTGGCAAAAAAAGTTCTTCAAAGTTTAAAGTTCTAACTGCTTAAGTTTACAACTTTGATAAAGCTTATTTGTGATAGTGCTTTAAAACACTGAGAAAAAGATTTTTTATAACAATGATGTATAATAAACTAGTAATTTTATCGTGTCATTCTTGTTTTTACTCAAGTTTTCTGTTACTTAAGTACTCTCTATGTATCAGCCTCTTAAATGGTTTTTAAGAAAAACCTGCTGAAGTAACTTCATAGAGCAGTTTTATACAAAATACTCTATCGAATGAAGTATATAGTAATGCAATATCTTATTGTGCTATCATGTTTTGGGCTACGTCACGACCTTCGACATATTTATACTCTTACTGCTACTCTTTATTCATAAATTCAAATTTACAAGTCAATTTATATACATTAAATATGCTAAATTGGTACAATGAAATTAATATGGATATTTATTTTATTACAGAAATACATTTATTAATTATGAGTTATTGGTATTACAAATGTTTAATGTCAAAAATTCATTTATGTCATAAAAGCGTGTTCAGTCAATAATAATTGAAGTCTTTTTTTCAAAAATATTGTCGTTCCCAATAACTGTAATTTCGTTGCGGTAATAGTATGTACTCTATTTTTACCTGACTACGGCGAACCAAAGAGTGGAAGGTGTATGTTTTTAGCATGTGTGTATGCATGTTCATCTGTTAATGAGATAAACAAAATAATGTACGATAGATTTATAATTCCGCATTATACTAGGTATAAATTTCTATGGCGCAATAATTGACAAACCACCTATAGTTACTCTAATTCTGTGCTTTACCAGAATCGCAACGTAAAACTAACGCAAAATCTTTGCACAAAATATTGGATTAAAATTATAAAAATCGGCCAAGTGCGAGTCGGACTCGCGCACGAAGGGTTCCGTAACATTATCTATAATAAGAGCCAAGTTGTAGTAGTATTTTAATTAAAAAAATTTAAATGATAATCAAATCCCCCAACCCCCTGTGTCTGGGGTTTGGCGACTCACGCTTGATGAAAACCTACCCTGAAGCTGGCGGGCGTATACTTCACAAAAACACTACCCCTGAAGCTGGGGGCACCTGACGACTTACGCTTTATGAAAATTACCCCCTGAAGCTGGCAGGCGTGGCGACACACGCTTGACCAAAACTACCGCGTGATGTCACAGTGGCTTCTGTGTATAACTTGTTTCTAGTTTTGTTATGTAATTATATCATTATCGTAATGGGTCTATCATGTTTTTCCCGTTCATAATTAAGTTATTCTTATTTAATTACAATGCTGTTGGTGGTGACATTCCAAAAACTAGTCCCCCGAGGGTGATCTCAAGATTTTAGGGGTGTGTCCACTTACGCTTTACAAAAAATTTCACCTGGAGACGTGTCGGTTCACGCTTGACATGACTTGACATGTTATACCAACAGAAAATCTTCAATTCAAGTTGATCGAATTTTAAAGAGAAAAGCTGATAATAGTGTTAAAGATTTACAACTAGAATCGACGTCAACATATTTCAATACAACACGTACACAGGACATGATGTGTCAAATATGTGATTTACAGGTTAACCAAAGATTCTATTCTCAGCACTTACGATCTAAGAAACACATAGAGAAATTTCTTATCCTTAATCATAATTTACCTTATATGTCTGTTATATCCACTCCTGAAGTATTTATAGCATCAATTGAAGAATCAATACTATTTCTTATTTAGGAAAGTTTAAAAGGGTTATCTATTGTTAAAGTTTATAGTGAAGAAACTCTCTCTTCCCCCCGTCCCATAAAAGCAGGAGTCCCGCAAGGGTCCGTGCTCGCCCCCATCTTGTACCTTCTGTACACTAACGTTACCCCTTAAACGATAGGTACCAATCTAGCCCTCTTTGCGGACGATACCGCTCTCTATACCACTGATAGGCAAGTGAGTCGAATCACTGAGAGACTCCAATCCGCTATCACCGCCCTAGGCGAATGGTTTCGGAAATGGAGAATCGAGGTGAATCCCGACAAAAGCTCTGCCGACCTCTTTACCTTAGGCTGCCCTCCGCGGCCAACTCCCCTTTCTCTCATCGGTCGTGCCATTGAATGGCAAAATAAGACCAAAAATCTCGGTGTGACCATGGATAGTCGTTTGAACTTCCAAGCTCACACCAAAATAGTCAGAGACCGAGCCGCTTTTGTCCTCGGTCGTCTCTATCCCATGATAGGCAAGTACAGTAAGATGTCGCTTAGAAGTAAGCTAAATCTTTACACAACTTGCATCCGCCCCATACTAGCTTATGCTAGCGTAGTCTTTGCGTTATCCAAGCGCAATCTCCTCAAACTCCAGACCCTCCAAAACCGGTTTCTCAGAGCGGCCTCTGGGGCCTCTTGGTACGTCCGCAATGCGGACCTACACAGAGACTTCGTACTCCCCACGATTCCCCAATATTTCAAAGACTTGGCAGTTCGCTTTTTCGAGCGTACGCAAAATCACCCGAATCGATTAATTGTGCAATCCACAACGTATCATCCCCCCGATCGACCCGGTCACGGTCGTAAAACTATAGTAAGGCGGCCTCGGCACGTACTAACGTCCCCAGATGACGATCTCGCTGTCCGGATAGCGAGGATAGGGCCTCCCTCCAAACACGACGCCGACGTCCCCGGGTTCGTTGGCGCCCACAAGGATACACTAGGTATCAAAGAGTGCCGGGGCGCTTCTCGCCCCCACTCAATCGCAACCGTACCCGCGTAACGGGGAACTCCCCTCCTGGCGGTGAATCACCTTCGGGTTCGAGACTCACGCCGGTCGAAGGGACGCCCCCGAGAGCGACAACCCAAGCCGAGGCTTCCCCCGCGGGGAGCCCTTGAGCGTTGGGCGCTATATGGGCTGAGGCTCCTTCAGAGTCTCGCCCCAAAAGTCCGGTGAAGTAGTAATGGCTGCAAGAGCCAACTGCATAATCAGCTCAGAAAAAAAAAAAAAAAGTTTATTTTGTTATTCATGCAGATTTTGAACAGGAAACAAAAGATTTAAAAAATTATTTTGATTTTTAAATTTGACTATTAGAAATCGGATAAAAATTGGTGAATTAGAAAATAATTCAGAACCTTTAAGTGATGACATTTAAAATGTGTAATGTGTGAGTGATTTAGAAAAAATAAGATAATGGTAGACCCTAAAAAATCAGTTCTTAGAAATGCATGTTAATAAGTTCAATCCCTTACGGGGATCTTCGTATATTGAATAACCTTTAGATGTAAACCGTAAAAACAGTAATTAATGTAAAAAAGAACGATCAACAATGTTTGAAGTGGGCTTTATTATTATCGGCACTATTTCCTGTTAATACACATTCCGATAGGGTATCATCATACTTAAGAAATCAAAATAAACTTACGTTTAATAATATTCAGTTCCCAATCAAATTATCTGATATACCCAAGGTAGAAAAACAAAATGACATTAGTATTAATATGTTTGAATTAGAGTTTAACAATGAAAAAAAATGTAATACCATCGTTGGACCATTATACTTTACAAAATGTAGTAAAGAATTACACATTAACTTATTATTTTTAAACAATGGTTGAAATGGTCATTATTGTATTTATCACGCTTAGTTAATAAACAAATAACAGATCGAAATGACGCTATTCATATCTGTGCTGGTTGCCGTTTTTATTTTAAATCTAAAGTTAATTTAATTAATCACAAGAAACATGACTGTGCTCATATTGTTACTGAATTACTAGGAATTCATAAAAAAGAAAAATATTGGTTTAATAGGGAAACAAATAATGATGAATCTATTTTGATAAGTTTCATTGCATTTTATAATATATGCAGACTTTGTAGCTCTTTTAAAACCCGTCACCTATTGTGTCCCTGAATCGAAGTCATATACGAAAACAATACATGAACATGTAATTTGTTCTTATGGATACTATATAAAATGTTCATATGATGATAAACTGTCTATATACAGAACATACACAGATCCTTATTGTACAAAAATGTTTATGGAAAGCATTAACAAAGATATTAGCAATATACATAGGATAAATTGTTTTCACAAATTTCCACTTTCATTAGCTAATGAAGAGAAGGAATCTTTAAGACAATCGCAATTATGTTATATCAGGTGATGAAATCACAGTAGACTATGACTGGAATACTAATAATTTTAGAGGTGTTAGTCACGAATTATGTAGTTCAAAGTATCGTATTCCATTTTATTCCTATTCTATTTCACAATCTAAACAAATATGATGCTCATTTTATTGTTCATGCTTTGAATGTTAAAGATGGAGAAATAAAAATAATTCCGCAAAATAAGTTTATATTACAAAATATATTTCATTCTCATATAAACCTAATATAAGAGGTCGTATAGTTCATTTGCGGTTTTTAGATTCTTTTTAATTTATGAACTACTAGACATTAGATAGTTCAGCAAAAAAAAAAAAAAGAAAGAAAATATGATATAAAGACAAATTTGCAGAATTAAGAAATCAATTGTTCAATCAAGTATTTTTCTTCATGAATTTGTTAATTCTTATGAGTCCTTAAAAGTTACATCTCTTCCAAATCAAGATGCTTTCTTTAACTCTTTAACTAATGTCAACCCAATTTAAATGTAAAAATATGTTGGAATATTCCAATCTATATTTAAGAACTTATGTAATGGTACTTACTGATATTTCTGATAACTTTACTAATGTGATATAATTGTAATTATTTATTTTCTTCTTTTTACACTAAGCTGTTCACCTATCTATAATATATTTTTGCCACGGAAAATGAGCTCTATTTTAAAATTAACCTGTAACCTTAAGTACCCTGAAAATTTACATGATCTTCATTCAGATTTAACTTTATGCCCTGAAAAAACATTGTAAACGGTAACAGTAAAGAAAAGAAATCAGTACCATATTTTTATAATAAAACTAAAATATAATTTACTATGGAAATCTCAAACAATGTTTACAACTTACTATGAAGTTAATTAGGGTTAATAGAGTTTTACAGTTTAAGCAACGTCCTTAGTTGAAAAATATATAGATTTAAATACACAAGTAAGAACTACAGCTAAAGTGACTGACACACTGAAAAGTGTGACAAAAAAAAAAAGATTTATTTATAAGTCGTGTCTATGTAATACAAATGTAAATATTTCACAAATGTGCAGAAATCGAAGTGTGGATCATACTATTTTACAAAAAAAAAAAAAAAATACTTGTAGACTTATAATTCTCCAAATAAATCTTTTTTTTTGTCACACTTTTCTTGAAACCTTTAGATTCAGCAATTACTTCAAGCAATTATAAGTCTACAACAAGTTTTATTAAGTTTTGTGAAGTCTGTAGGACTCTCGAAATACTTTACCATTGTTTTTATCTTTAAAATATCCAAGATTCGTTTTATTAAAGTTTAATTATAAAGTAATCTTAAAGTTATCACAAGAATAGTCTGAAGTATCGAAAGAAAAATCTAAGTCAGATTTTACATCATTATAAAAATTATCTGTAATACATAGTAAACTAAGCTATCCGTATCAGGGTCTTATAGCTTGACACTATTATCGTAATTTTTTTGTGCATGTTATAATAATGAAAGTTATACATCAAAGTTTTTATATTTCCAATATACAAAATCCTAAAACAAATGGTTTCTTGAAGTATACCTTAGTCTTTGTAATTGAACAGCTATTAAAGACTCTGAGAATATAGATAGACTATGAAACTCAGGCTGAGCTATTAAACTTTTTTGCACCTTGAATTTTACCATGGTTTTCCCAGTGGGTTAACAATTTCACATTAACACGTTTTTCAACATTTTCCATAGTTTTACCAAAGAATGTATTATTTATAAAAATCTTTTTCAGTCACTTTAGCTGTAGTTCTTACTTGTGTATTTAAATCTATATATTTTTCAACTAAGGACGTTGCTTAAACTGTAAAACTCTATTAACCCTAATTAACTTCATAGTAAGTTGTAAACATTGAGATTTCCATAGTAAATTATATTTTAGTTTTATTATAAAAATATGGTACTGATTTCTTTTCTTTACTGTTACCGTTTACAATGTTTTTTCAGGGCCTAAAGTTAAATCTGAATGAAGATCATGTAAATTTTCAGGGTACTTAAGGTTACAGGTTAATTTTAAAATAGAGCTCATTTTCAAGAAAATAAATAATTACAATTATATCACATTAGATTTAAAAATTCTAAAGTTATCAGAAATATCAGTAAGTACCATTACATGAGTTCTTAAATATAGATTGGAATATTCCAACATATTTTTACATTTAAATTGGGTTGACATAATTTTGAGCATGTTTATAATTATAATTTGATACACTGGTATTAGTTAAAGAGTTAAAGAAAGCATCTTGATTTGGAAGAGATGGAACTTTTAAGGACTCATAAGAATTAACAAATTCATGAAGAAAAATACTTAATTCTGCAAATTTGTCTTTATATCATTGTTAATGTGTAATTCTTTACTACATTTTGTAAAGTATAATGGTCCAACGATGGTATTATATTTTTTTTCTTTGTTAAACTCTAATTCAAATATATTAATACTAATTTCATTTTGTTTTTCTACCTTGGGTATATCAGATAACTTGATTGGGAACTGAATATTATTAAACATAAGTTTATTTTGATTTCTTAAGTATGATGATAAACTATCGGAATGTGTATTTACAGGAAATAGTGCCGATAATAATAAAGCCCACTTCAAACATTGTTGATCGTTCTTTTTTACATTAATTACTGTTTTTACGCTTTACATCTAAAGGTTATTCAATATACGAAGATCCCCGTAAGGGATTGAACTTATTAACATGCATTTCTAAGAACTGATTTTTTTAGGGTCTACCATTATCTTTTTTTTTCTAAATCACTCACACATTTCACATTTTGAATATCATTACTTAAAGGTTCTGAATTATTTTGTAATTCACCAATTTTAATCCGATTTGTTATAGTCAAATTTAAAAATCAAAAGAATTTTTTAAATCTTTTGTTTCCTGTTCAAAATCTGCATGAATAATAAAATAAACTTTAATATATAAAATAGTTAACCCTTTTAAACTTTCCTAAATAAGAAATAGTATTGATTCTTCAATTGATGCTATAAATACTTCAGGAGTGATATAACAGACACATAAGGTAAATTATGATTAAGGATAAGAAATTTCTCTTTGTGTTTCTTAGATCGTATGTGCTGAGCATAGAATCTTTGGTTAACCTGTAAATCACATATTTGACACATCATGTCCTGTTGTATTGGAAGATGTTGACGTCGATGCTAGTTGTAAATCTTTAACACTATCATCAGCTTTTCTCTTTAAAATTCGATCAACTTGAATTGAAGATTTTCTGTAGGTATTACATGTCAAGTCATGTCAAGCGTGAACCGACACGTCTCCAGGTTAAGTTTTTGTAAAGCGTAAGTGGACACACCCCTAAAATCTTGAGATACACCCTCGGGGGACTAGTTTTCGGAATGTCACCACCAACAGCATTGTAATTAAATAAGAATAACTTAATTATGAACGGGAAAAACATAATAGACCCATTACGATAATGATATAATTACATAACAAAACTAGAAACAAGTTATACACAGAAGCCACTGTGACATCACGCGGTAGTTTTGGTCAAGCGTGAGTCGCCACGCCTGCCAGCTTCAGGGGGTAATTTTCATAAAGCGTAAGTCGTCAGGTGCCCCTAGCTTCAGGGGTAGTGTTATTGTCAAGTGTACGCCCGCCAGCTTCAGAGGGTAGGTTTTCATCAAGCGTGAGTCGCCAGATCCTAAACACAGGGGGTGGTTTTGAGAGTGGTCAAGCGCGAGTCGCCACACCCCAGACACAGGGGGTGGTTTTGAGAGTGATCAAGCGCGAGTCGAACAGGGCAGAAAAATGATTTTTTTAGAAGAGGGGTTGGGGTTGGAGGGTAGTGAGCCAGAACCAACGAACCCCCACTACTAACGTAACTATTGTTTTCAATTTAAGAAGAATAGTCTTTAGAATTTTCTTGTTTTATTTTTCTGTAATTATACATCGTTAATTTACTTATATCTTATACCTGTTGTACCTGCTTCATTTCCAATATATTCCATTTCCAAATACTATACTTTCGCTGGTAGAGGGGTACACTCAACCCTAACAAAAATTAGTACTTAAAGTAGTACTTTTCTTTGACTTAACTAAATCAAAAAACGATCTTTGCATACCGCCAATATTTTTGGAATTCCTATCCAACGATACCCCATATGGGGTAGACGAGAAAAAATAATTACGTCCCCACTTCACGTGTAGGGAAGGTACCCTAAAAAAATTTTTTTTCAAAGTTTTTATTTTACCACTTTGTCGGCTTGATCAATGTGTGTATCCCTGCCAAATTGCAGCTTTCTCGTATAAGTACTTTTTGAACTAAGCCGCGGACAGACAGACGGGCTAACGGACGGACATGGCGAAACTGTAAGGGTTCCTTGTTGTCTACGGAACCCTAAAAAGGGTGTGAGTTAGAGAATTTTAGTAAAAAAACGCGCTTTACTAATATAATATTATTAACTATTATATAACTATTGCGGAGACCTGACGATTCTTTTCTTATAGTGCGCGTCTATCATCTACATCTCATTCCTCACAACTCTGTCTAGGGCTTTTCCTTCTTTTTCTGTAATAAAGTTTAAAATCTATCTACTAATTTTCTGCCTTCAATAAACTGCAACACTTTTAGCCTTAATAAAAATTAATAAATGACCGGTGAATAATTACTTGTCTGTTTAAAATTTCTCTACTTTCTAATAGTTATCCAAAACATGTAATGCTGGCGTTGGGCAGCAAATCATGTAGCTGCCAATAGAAATTTTTAATTCCTATTTGTACAAAGCTAAAAACAGAAGTTTACACAGGAATATGACACTAGTTATGCATTTTTTTTACAGTTTTATGAATAGTAACGCCCTTAACAGCGACCATACGACCGTGTTACTTTCTTGTTTTAGGTAGCGAAGACTGTTTATATATAAATGTGTTTTCATCTGAAGTCAGTAAGACTGCCTTATTGCCAGTGATTGTCTTCGTCCACGGAGGATCCTTTCTTTTTGGCAGTGGAGATTCATACGATCCAACATGGACAATGAATAATAACGTCGTGGTTGTTACGTTCAATTACAGAATGGGACCTTTTGGTAAGTGTCATTTCTAAAAGTGCGTACCTACATAGCGCAGAAGTTTATTTGGCACTTGCAAAGAAAGCGCTGTACCACTTTTGAACTTTGTACTTCGCTATCAGTGCTAAAGAAAGGAAGTGCGTTCTTCTCAGTGCTAAATCTAGAGTGCACATATGCAGTGACGTAGGCAAAAAAACCGGCACTAAATATGTAATTGCTGCCAAAAACTACGTTAAGAAAAGTTAAAATAAAGTTAAGAATAATAACTAAATTTTTATTTTAATTTTGTTGTTAAAAACGTGATCGCAACAATTTTTATGAAATGATGAAGTCTTTTTGCAAAAAATAAATTTGAACATAATAGGATTAAAGTCACAAGGTTTCAGTGTCCGAATATGAAACTTATACAACACGTACAAACTTGTGATCTAACATCTAGAAACTTAAATTACCTAGAAGATATAATCAACTCGTACGTGTCGTCGCCCGATAGTTGAATCCGCTATTGTTCGAAATACCTAGGCAAGTATTTTACAAAAAAGTCTTTTGTAATATAGAAAAGAAATTACTTATTATAAAAGTATACAACTCCTAGTGACTTATAAAGTCCTAGTACACCAATCTTATAAACACACAAAATCTTCACAGAAGTAAGAAATACAATATACCTATACATACATAGAAATAATGTTTCTTCGTTTATGATTATGACTCCCTGAAGGTTAGAGTCTTAGAAGAAAATATATTATACATGCCATATGTATATGACGTTATGATGCTCGTTACGAGCATATTTCCAGAGCAAAGATGTTAGGATTTTCATGCCTCGGTTCCATACTTGTGTCTCAGTGGTAGAGCATTTACACGGAATGTAAAGGTCGCAGGTTCAAGTCCTGGCTCGAGGTTAATCTTTTGACTGCATCTTTGCTATGAAAGTATTAATTTATATTTATTATAAAAGTAAATAGATCATTATATGAAATTGAAATCATTTACCTGCTACTAGTAATCATCAAATCAGATTAAAAAACGTTCTCGTATAAACATTATTTATCTTAAATATTTTGACGGATATCGATAAAGGCATTATTCTGTTTTGCTATTGCAGGCTTCTTGAGCACAGGAGATAATGTGGTACCAGGAAACGCTGGTTTAAAAGATCAGGCAGTTGCTCTTAAATGGGTGCAGAAAAATATCAAACAGTTCGGGGGCGATCCCGATAATGTTACTTTGCTTGGACATGCAACTGGGGGCGCTAGTGCACATTTACATTACTTGTCATCTTGGTCAACAAGTAAGTCAAAGTTTTTTATTTATACCACTAAGGTGGCAAACAAGACTATGGTCCGCCTGATAGTAAGCAGTCACCGTAGCCTATGGACATTTGCAAAACCAAGGGCATCACTCGCGCGTTGCCGACCCTTCAGAAATCTAATAACTTCTTTTTTGAAGAACCCCATACTGTAGTCCTTAGATAAAACCTTGGCAGGGAGCTCATTCCACAACCTAAGCGTTCGCGGGGGTAAGCTTCTCTAAAGTGTGAGAATGAATTCCCTGCCGATGGCGAGCGGTGCGATAATAGAAAGTAGCCGTGGGCATCATTTCCTCAAAACACAACCCATTGTACAAGGGGTCGAACACACACAGGGAGGCAAAGTCTCTCCTCAGACTTAAGGGGTCGATACTGCAAGTGAGTTTGTGATCGTCAACAATTCTCACAGCCCGTCGTTGAACCGAGTCAAAAGAGCCAAGCTGGTATCCGGGTGTATCCGCCCAGATGGCAGCAGTACTTCATATGGGGCCGGACTTGCGACTTGTAAAGCAGCAACCTTTGCCCCGACGTGCAGTACTGCTTCGCTCTGTTGAGTACACGAAGTTTTTTGGACGCCAGCTTTACTTTGTCTTGCAAGTGATCTCGGAACTGAACATCGCTGGATATGTCAATACCAAGGATCCCAATGCTCTTGGAGATGGAGAGAGGAGTGTTCTGGAATTGTGGGATCACAGTGAATGGGGTTTTCTTAGCGGTGAACGCGCAGACTTGTGTCTTTGAAGGGTTGAATCGGACCAAGTTTTCCCGTCCCCAGTCAGAGTCCTTGGACAGACTGATCTCGATTTGAGACACAAGTTCTTCACGTTTTTCCTCTTTAACGGAACGAGGGATGCTTGCGCGGCCCGCGTAATAAGCGTCTCCAGTACTGTCATCTGCATAGCAATGTATGTTGTTGATGTCCAACATATGCTGCTTAAGCTTAAGCACCACTGCTGGTATACCGTCTGGCCCACTCAACTTATGAAGTCTAGAGAAAGCAACGCCCGCCGGCCCTCCCGCTGTGTTATGGAGATTTCCGTCATGGTCTTACCGCACCACGGTATAGTAGGTGGTACAGCGCCTTCATCGTTCATATTCGAGTTTGAGGCCCAGTAGATCGGCTTTCTCTTTAGTACTATGGGCCAAGTCACCATCGATCTTTCGCAGTGGTGGTAAAGACGACTGGCAGAAGTTCCCCTCTGCAGCTTTAACAAGCGACCAGAAAGCACGACTCCCAGAAGAATAGCTCGCAAGTCGCCCACCTATTTTGCCGATGAATTGGAATTTTGCTCTGGCAGTTGCTTTTTTACTGAACCTCGAGGCAGCATTTAATTTGCGTTTTAACTCAGAAATATTTGGGTCCTTATTATTACGAGCCATGGTCCAAGCCTCATACGCAGTTTGCTTAAGAATTTTAGCTTCTCTGCAAGACCTATTAAACCACGGTCGTTTTTTGACGCCGGCAGCTACTCACAGGTATGGAATGAAACATTCTATACCAGCGAGGATTGTCTCAGTGACTGCGGCTGCGCAGACGTCAGGATCATCTGAGCTAAAGCAGAGCTGCCTCCACGGATACGATGCATAAAATTCTCGCAATCCATCGACGCCCATTAGTTGGCCCAGAAGGATCGGGTAGTGTGCATGACATTTGAGTCCGAACGAGACAGTGGCCCGAGGAGCCAAGAGGCGCATCCACTAAAACGGAGTAGCCGTCCGGACGTGTAGTCAGCAGAAGGTCCAGTAAGGAGCTCGTATGGTCCTCTATATCTGGTATTCTCGTTGGAGAAAGTTCCAGCTGAGAGGATGTCAGAGCAAATTCATGAGCAGATATCCCTGCATAGTTATTGATTCGAGAACTGAGCCACTCACGATGGTGGGCGTTAAAGTCCCCCAAAATAACTAGTACTGCTGTGGGATATTGCTCTAGAACTTTGTCAGTCGTCAAACTCAGGTGCGTGGAGAGTCGAGTTACGTGCGTGTCACCGCTATGAGACCTGTATAAGCACGCATAGATAAGAGTGTGGCCGCCGTGATCTTCGCGCACCCACAATATCGACAGGTCCCTGTCTTCAAGGCTATGAAGTCGGCGACAGCAGATATCCTCCCAGAGGAACATAAATACACCGGCACGACTCAAAAACTTGTACTCGAGTTTGTAACCGGGATAGTGAAGGTATGATGTGTCGGCCGGGAAGGATATCTGCGTGTCCGTTAGAAAGAGAATGGTCGGCTGCGCAGCCTCGAGTCGGTGGTGGACTGCGTTAAGATTTGCGTGAATACCCCTGATATTGCAAAAATCCACATTGAATGTGGATGGAGTAGCCGCTGTAAAATTCCTTTTCCTTTTTCTATTTCTGGCCATTTTATATGAAGTTACTTAGACTAAGGATGAGGATTAAGGAAAAAGGTGCGGTACTAAGACTGCCGAAGCTCAACACATTTAATACGGTTACTGGCACGGCGGGCGGAAGGGCCCCTGATCCCCCTCTTGTTGTAGTAGCCGTGTCAACTCCGGTCTCCTTCTCCGGCACGACTACCACTTCAGAGACTTTACACAGGCTGGCAGATCAGCCTCCCAGGGCGGAGATTAAGTGCTCCCTGGGTTCGGGAATCCATTCAACCTGTGGGCGGCTAGAAAAGAAAAGTTTTCCATGCAAGTAGTTTCTAGTGACTTATAAAGTCATAGTATATACTTGTGTGTCGATAGCACAATTGGTAGAGCACTTACACGGACTGCAAGGATTGTTGCAGGTTCGAATCCTGACTCGAGGTTGATCTTTTGACTGCATCTTTACTATGAAACTATTTATTTCCGATGCAAATAGTTGTAATACAATGTTATGAGATTCATATTGAGCAGAATAACAAAGCAGATATGATATTCTCGTGCACCTACTTGTGCGATTTGAACTTTTTTTAACTGGAGATTTCGATTTTTAGATACATTTGCTAGAGGTGCAGCCTTAAGTGGGACAGCGTTGGATGCCTGGTGCTTTTCTTATAAGCCTGCTGATAAAGCAGTTAAATTGGCTACTCTCCTGGGATGTTCAACTGAATCGAGCACAGAAATGTTAAACTGCCTCAATGAAGCTGATGCTGATGATATTGCTAATGCACAAATGCAACTGACGGTAAGATTTTAGTCTGACTGTTTGACTGGTGTAACTCAAGCGTTGAAATTTAACACGGAGATTTTTGTTACAACTTTTGTTAAAACTGATTTTTAGTAAGAAGGAATATCTAGAAGCACATCGTTAGTGTTACAGCAATTAGCAGTCTGTTTTGTACGTATATCGCCTTCGTAACTTTAAATTAGCTTTTAGTAGCTGGATCTTAAACCTAAATTTTTTTTGTATCTAGGACTCTAAAGTATACATATATTCGCAATTCCGGCCTTGCATTGAATCGGAAGATGTGGAGAACCCTTTCCTGGCTGAGCACCCATATACTGCAACTAAAAATGGGAAAATGCAAAAATTACCTCTAATTGTCTCCTATACAAGTCAAGACGGACTTTTCCCCATGGCGGGTAAGTTACATATCTACGAGTTAAGCCGTGGATCGATTGCGGCACCCACGTAATACTTAAGAAAAAGTATTTCATAGGTAATTATTTAAATCATAAACAATAAAAAAACTTAAGAAAATAAAAATATTTTCTTTTTTCCAAACAAAACGGTATTTCTTTTAAACAAAAGACGTAAAAAATTGATTCCCACACATTTAATGCCTTATTAAGATGAAAAAACAGCAACAGTACAGCATTTGTTTGAAAAATTATTCTCTTTTTTTATGTTGACTTTAAATAAACCAAATAAACATCTGTTAAAACTTTTAAGTATATAGGTATATAAGAAGGTCTCCTAGAAGCGACAAAATAAGAGCATTTGACGCAATATTTATGCCGTTTTCAATAAAAAAAAGAGTATAAAAATAATGTCTAGCATACCTATACTTTTTAAAAAATAAACTTTTTTTATACAGGACTTCATTCTTTCAACCACCAAAATTTTTTAAAAATAATTAAATTGATATTAAATATTATAAAAAAATATTTTGTGTGGCATACTGCGCGCTCTATTTTCAGCGTTAAATTTTAATTTTAAATAATGGGGATACAGTTTTGGAAGCTGGTACTTTTTTATTGAAAACATACCCCTCGTCTAGACACTTTTTTTTTATTTTTGCTATCGCTCATTCTTCATAAATTATTGGCAAAAAACTGAGGCAAAAAATAACAGAAATAAAAAAAACGACTTTCTCAGAATTGCATTTCGAATTGAATCAGCACCCTCATATTGTTAGGAGACTTTAAACTATTGTTCGCAGGAATCTTACTTACGGACTAGAATATATTGTCCACTATGATTCGTACTTGCTAAAGCTGCCAAAGTGAAAAAGTAAGCAGTGTGCTCCTAAGTTATGACCTGTACTCACACGCCCCTTCGCGCTTTCCTTTCACACCTGGCAATTGCCGTCTTCATGGGAGACTGCGAATGTGCACCCGGTGCCCCAAAAGGCAGTTTCCACTGTATATCATTGACATGTTGGACAAAAACAACATAAATTTCTATGCAGATGACAGTTCTGGAGATGCTCATTACAAGGGTCGTGCAAACATCCCTTGTTCCGTAGTGGAGGAAAGGCGTGGAGAACTTGTGTCTCAAATTGAGACTGCTCTGTCCAAGGTATCTGACTGGGGACGGGAAAACTTGCAAAGACAAGTCTGCACGTTCACCGCTAAGAAAACCCCATTCACTGTGTCCCACAATTCTACAATTCTCTCCTCTCCATCTCCAAGAGCATTGGGATCCTGGGTGTTGACATCTATAGCGATATTCAGTTCTGAGATTATTTGCAAGACAAGGTGAAGCTGGCGTCCAAAAAACTAGGTGTACTCAACAGGACGAAGCGGTACTTCATGTCGGGGCAAAGGTTGTTGCTTCGGTCCCATATGGAGTACTGCTGCATTCTCTGGATGAGTGCACCCGGATACCAGCTTGGCCCATTTGACTCGGTACAACGCCGGGCTGTGAGAATCGTCGATGATCCCAAACTCACTTGCCGTATCGAGAACTTAAGTCTGAGAAGAGACGTTGTCTCTTTGTGTGTGCTTTTGCTTGTTCAATGGGATGTGTTCTGAGGAATTGTTCGAAATGATACCCACGGCTACTTTCTACCATCGCACCGCTCGCCATTGGCAGGGAATTTATTCTCTCACTTCAAAACTGAAATGGTCGCGTACAGTGCGGTTTCAGAAAAACTTCCTCCCGCGAACGCTTGGGTTGTGAAATGAGCTCCCTGCCAAGGTTTTCTCTAAGGACTACATTATGGAGTTCTTCAAGAACAAAGTTATTGGATTTTTGAAGGGTCGGCAACGCGCGAGTGATACTTCTGATGTTGCAAGCGTCCATAGGCCTCGGTGACCGCTAACCATCAGGCGGACGGTAAGCTTGTAAGCCACCTTAGTAATTTAAAAAAAAGTTGGCCGCACCATCGTATAGAGTTATTAAAAAAATATTTTGTCCTGGGTTGCATTCGAAAACGAGTAAATTGAGTAAAAAATGACGACATCGGGTTACTTACTCTACCCTGAATTTTTTGAACGCAACAGTCAGTCACATCAGTCAAGTTAAATCAATGTTTCCGCCTTCAGGAATTTCGGCCTTTTGAAGGGCCATATTTTAATGTGAAGTGCCAGGACCTAGGGAACACGAAAATTTAATAGAAGTATTAGTATTTTCTTGACAATATTTGAGTGAAAACAAAACTAAATACCATCCTGGTTTTTCATGTATATTCAAATTTGAACGGCATCGGGGTGGAACTCAGCTAGTCTTTGAACGGTTCGAGTTATCATAACTTTACTCGACTCAGTCAATTTTTAAACACCCGATAAAAAAAAATATCAATACTAATAATATAAATGCGAAAGTAACTAACTGCTTCTCTGTCTGTTACCTCTTCACGTTTAAACCGCTGTACTAATTAAGATAAAATTTGGCATGGAGATAGTTGAGTCCCGAGACAGGACATCGGCTACTTTAAAACGACAAATGTAAACCGGTTTTTATAAATTGAATGAAATGAAGTGCATTGACTATAAGTAACTACGGTAAATACTTTAAATTCTATAAAAAATATATTATATGGGAAGTATTTGTTAATTGAAGAATAACTCTAAAGTAATTTATACCACTATAAATTACTTTAGAGTTATTCTTCAATTAACAAATACTTCTCATATAATATATATTTTTTTTGTACATTTACACGGACATTGTTGGTATTACAGATTTTAGCTTTCTGACCTATACCTTAAGTGTTAAAAGAAATATTAGGCAGACTAAAATCATAAGTATGATATATCTATGCAATATTTCATTAAAACGTACAAAACAAGTTTTACAAAAAATCTACTTGAAAAAAAACGTCAGTTGTGTCGTCAGGTTAAGGGAGAGATACGTTTGGGCAATTCGTTAGACCTGTTACATTCTCTATTTGGTTCTTCTTTAATTGCTTTAGTAGATACTGTGCAAACTATGAATTCTAAAAATACTGTACTTATACGTATTTTCAGCTTATCAAGCAAGTGACGAGCTACTGACAGATTTGGAAGCTAATTTTGATGTATTGGCTAGTGAGTTATTCCAATACAATGACACACTGACCGCAGATCAAGGAAGTGCTGTAGCCGAAAAAATAAGACAGAAATATCTTGGTGGAGAAGCTGTCAGTCAAGATACCTATGCAGCTTTGGTACAGGTATATGCGGTTACTGCTATTATTAGGCACCAAATAAACATTACATTGGGGATAGACATTTTGGTTGATAAATATAGATTTTTTTCATAATATAATAACCTATGTCAAATAAAAGTACATTTTATTTCTTTGAAAAACATGATTTTTTTGTCCTGCTGTACTTTATTATAAGGCAATTTAATTTTCGATAGGCCGCGCGCAACCAAATGTCATTTTATGATATTTTAACATATGCAGGATTCGCGTGAAATAAAACTCAAAATTTTGCATCTTTTTCAAAAGCGATTATCTCGTTAAGCGATTAAGGTGAACTGTACTGAGGGACAAACTTAACTTTGCCGTTGGACAACTGTCGTCCCAATAGTTCGTAGTTAGTTTACCAACTGCAAATAAGTTTAGAAAAAAAATATTTTTCTGTGATGTAACAACAAATTTACGGTTTTCAGTTTTTTTCTTTTATATGCTAATTGATTCCTGCGAAATTCCATGATTCTAGGCCAACTGGAAGGGGCCCATAGGTTTTGATTTATTTGTGTCACAATATACTACAAAATTAAACATATTTGTGGCATATTTGTTTTATTGCATTGACTTAGTAGCTTGATTTTTCAACAACTTTAGGTGACCGTTAAACTTAAGTATTTGATATTAATTTCAACTTGATACCTTTACGCGTTTTTGGGAAACAGGGTCTTAACAGACAAAAAAGCCAACCTTTTTTTTAATGTGTTTTAATTACAAATAAACACATTTCGGATTGTTTAATACTATATTTGTAAGACCTTGTTTCGTGTGAAATTTCATGTTTCTACGATAACGGGAAGTACCCCATAGGGTTTAATTTATTTTGTGAATGCTAAAATATACGACAAAAATGGTCGTATTTCGGCCGATTTTTTTTTATGCGTTGACTTAGAAGATTGATTTTTTCACAGCTTCAAGAAACCGTAGACCTATTTGATATTAATTTCAACTTTTACAGACAGACGAAAGAGTGATCCTATAAGGGTTTCTTTTTCTTTTAATGTACATTTAAATATTTTATAGTACAATCGTAAACAAAAATACTTATCATGCGAATTGTGTTATGCTTGATTTGAGCACTTTGTGTCTTCTGATGGTTTTTGGATTAGGCGGATATTACATTTGTTTTTTAATATTTTTTTTCACTGACAGGATTACCAAAATACCAAATAGTAACATTGCCAGACAAGCCGGACAGACAAACTTTTTTTAATGTGTTTTAACTAAAAATTAACAAATGTCAAAAGTTATAGGAAACTCCAAAACTAAATATTGACATTTTTAAAAGTTACCGCACACCGGTTCATAGCCACGTTGAGCAATAACAAATAAATATACAAGCAAACTTTCAGTAATACATATTAGTTTAGATATATTGTATTTTTTTATGCAGTTTTTTTTGAGATTAAGTTTTTAACTATTTTATAAATTCTCGAGTCCCTTTAGGTAATGTTCAGCGCTTTCATTTGAAATCATTAATGAACGTATAAATATTTTGCAGGCAGTAACGGATCGTAACTTTGTGGTCGGAGCGGGTGAACTAGCCCAACTCCATGCCTCTCTCTCCGGAGAGGAAGTCTATAGCTACAGTTACGCCTACAGAGGAAACTACAGCCTGAGTCAGATACTATCAGGCAAAACAAATGACTTTGGTAATTTGAACTTCATTATCTCGTACCTATTCCTACCTACAGCAACGGGACCAAAGGTATTGTCAGTTTTATGCCAAAAAACTGTAAAGTAGAAGGCACTTATACGGTAATTGTAAGTGCCGCAGATGTGGTATAATGGACGTCTGAAATCTGCGTAGCCGCAGTCACTGAGACAATCCTCGCTAGTATGTAATGTTTTATTCCTAACCCGTGTGTAGCTGCCGGTGACAAAAAACGAACGTCGTTTCATCGCTCTTGCTGAAAAGCTAAAGCTAAAGTTGTCAAGCAAAATGCGTATGAGGCTTGGACCACGGTTTGTAATAAGAAAGATCCGAGTATTTCTGAGTTTAACGCAAATTAAATGATGCCTTGAGGTTCAGTAAAAAAGCAACTGCTAAAACTAAACTCCAATTCATCGGCAAAATAGGTGGGCGTCTAGCAAGCTATCCCGCTGGGAGTCGTGCTTTCCGGTCGCTTGTTAAAGCTGCCGAAGGGAACTTTTGCCGGTCGTCCTTACCGCCACTGCGACTGATGGTGACTTGGCCTATACTACAAAAGAGAAAGCCGATCTACTGGGCAGTCTCTTTGCCTAAAACTCGAATATGAACGATGAAGACGCTGTACCACCTACTATACCGTGGTGCGGTAAGACCATGCCGGAAATCTCCATAACACAGCTGGAGGTCTAGTGAGCGTTGCTTACTCTAGATATTCATAAAGCGAGTGGGCCAGACGGAATATCTGCAGCGGTGCTTAAACAGTGAGTTGTGTCACTTTCCTACCACACTAGGCAACATCCGTATTTATGAAAGACTGCGAATGTGCACCCTACCTAAAAAGGGCGACAGATCAGATATTGCTATTACTTCACTCCTCTCCAAGGTGATAGAGCATGTGGTCAACGCCTTGTCAACGACCGTCATTGTGGCTTTCACCACGGTTGCTCGACTGGTGACCTTCTAGTGTATCTCACACACCGATGGGTACTAGCCTTTGAGAGTCATGGGGAGGCATTAGCTATGGCTGGACATAGCGAAGGCGTTCGATCGGGTCTGGCACCGGGGTCTTCTATCGAAGTTGCCATCCTACGGAATGCCCGAGGGCTTGTGCAAATGGGTGGCTAGCTTTTATGTGGCTAGGGTTTGTATCAATAGGTGCTCTGATAGCATGGGCATTAATGCTTGTGTCCCGCAAAACTATGTGATGTCTCCTACGATGTTCATCCTGCATGTTAATGACATGTTGTCCATCAATATCATACATTACTTTGCAAATGACTGTACTGAAGACGCTTATTACACGAGCGGTGCAAATATCCCTTGTTCCGTTGTGGAGGAAAAGTGCGGAGAACTTGTGCCACTCTATTAAATATCGAGACCACTCTATTAAAGGTGACTTTGACTGGGGACGGGAAAGTTTGGTCCCATTTAACCGTACGAAGACACAAGTCTGCGCATTGACCGCACCAGAAACGCCCCTCACCATCTTCAATTGGGCATTGGGATCCTTGGTGTTGACATCTCCAGCGATGTTCAGTACCGAGATCATTTGCAATACAAGGTGAAGCTGGCCTCCAAAACTCAACAGAGTGAAGCAGTACTTCAGCTCAGGGCAAAGGTGGTTATAAGTCGAAAATCCGGCCCTATATGGAGAACTGCTGCCATCTCTGGGCGGGTGCACCCGGATACCAGCTTGGCCCGTTTGATTCGGTTCAACGACGAATTGTGAGAACCATCGTCGTCGAAATGATGCCCACGGCTACTTTCTACCATCGCACCGCTCGCCATCGGTAGGGAATTCAGTACAGTCGGATTCAGAAAAAAATACTGCCGCGAACACTTGGTTTGTGGAATAAGCCCTGCCAAGGTTTCCTCTAAGGACTACAGTATAGGGTTCTTCAAGAAAGAAGTTATAGATTTTTGAAGGGTCGACAATGCGCGAATGATTCCCCAGGCGTTGCAAGTCTATAATCTGCTGTAACCGCTATGTTTAGAAATAATTGTTTTATACCACTAAGGTGGCAAATAAGCTAGCTGTCCGCCTGATGGTAAGCGGTACGTAACGACCTCAACTTACGTCTATCTTAGTATATTTTAAATAATTTTAAACTTGCATACTTTTATAGGTTTTGGGATATTAATCGATGGTTTTAGGCACCAAATTCCTACAAAAGAAATATGTAGTTACAGTAAATTAATATTGTAGAGCATATTTTTTTTCAATAGCGTAAAGTTTGTAATCGGTTCTCAGTGACCTTCTAGTGTATCTCACACACCGATGGGCACTAGCCATTGAGAGTCAGGGGGAGGCATTGGCATGTAGCCTAGACATAGCGAAGGCGTTCGATCGGGTCTGGCACCGGGGTCTTCTATCGAAGTTGCCTTCTTACGGAGTGCCCGAGGGTTTGTGCAAATGGGTGGCTAGCTTTTTGTCCGGCAGAAGCATACGAGCCGTAGTTGACGGTAGTTGCTCTGATAGCATGGACATTAATGCTGGTGTCCCGCAAGGCTCTGTGCTGTCTCCTACGCTGTTTCTACTGCACATCAATGATATGTTGGACATCAACAACATACATTGTTATGCAGATGACAGTACTGGAGACGCTTATTACACGGGCCGTGCAAGCATCCCACGTTCCGTTGTGGAGGAAAAGCGTGAAGAACTTGTGTCTCAAATCGAGATCGGTCTGTCCAAGGTCTCTGACTGGGGGCGGGAAAACTTGGTCCGATTCAACCCTTCAAAGACACAAGTCTGCGCGTTCACCGCTAAGAAAACCCCATTCACTGTAGTCCCACAATTCCAGAACACTCCCCTCTCCATCTCCAAGAGCATTGGGATCCTTGGCGTTGACATCTCCAGCGATGTTCAGTTCCGAGATCATTTGCTAGGCAAGGTAAAGCTGGCGTCCAAAAGACTTTACAAGTCGCAAGTCCGGCCCCATATGGAGTACTGCTGCCATCTCTGGGCGGGTGCACCCGGATACCAGCTTGGCCCTTTTGACTCGGTTCAACGACGGGCTGTGAGAATTGTCGACGATCCCAAACTCACTTGCGGTATCGAACCCTTAAGTCTGAGGAGAGACTTTGCCTCCCTGTGTGTGTTCTACCGCTTGTACAATGGATTGTGTTCTGAGGAATTGTTCGAAATGATGCCCACGGCTACTTTCTACCATCGCACCGCTCGCCATCGACAGGGAATTCATTCTCACACTTTGGAACCAAAATGGTCGCGAACAGTGCGGTTTCAGAGAAACTTCCTCCCGCGAACCCTTGGGTTGTGGAATGAGCTCCCTGCCAAGGTTTTCTCTAAGGACTACAGTATGGGGTTCTTCAAAAAAGAAGTTATTAGATTTCTAAAGGGTCGGCTACGCGCGAGTGATGCCCCTGGTGTTGCAAGCGTCCATAGGCTACGGTGACCGCTTACCATCAGGCGGACCGTAGGCTTGTTTGCCACCTTAGTGGTATAAAAAAAAAAAAAAAAAAAAATGTCACAGCCTTTAACTGTTAGTTGTAAAGTGTTACTTAAGTAAACAATCCAGTGAAATATTGTTCAGCAAATACAGGGACAAATAGAAATATTCTGTTGAAAAAACAGGTTAATGTGATTATCCTTTTTAAGATGTAATAATGATATAACCATATCTCAGGATTTTTATACTCTTTGCAAGATTACGACCGAATTTTCGTAATTTCCGGAAATTTCACGATTTTTATAATTTTCAAGAAAATAGATAGATTTTTGATACTTTATAAAAAAGTTACAAAAACAAAATATAATCTTATTTATGCATCCCTATTGAGACTTATGAAACAATCAGCTTTGCTTTGGTTATTTAAATTGCACAAATAAAATAAACACTTATTTATCCATTAACTACATAATCAGTTGTATCATATTTATTATGCGATGATTTAGAGTTCTATAAAATGCTTGACACGTTAAAAGTCATAATTTATATATAAAAGATAAATTATAAATTACGATTGGGAAAAACATCTGAAATTGGGACAAATTATCAGGATTTATTAGGAAATCAGACTTTTTCTCCGCACTTTTTTATCTTGTAACCCTAATCTCACCGGAAATGCAACAAACTTTTTTGGTCCGGTTGTAAAACATGGAAACAACAGCTGCTATAATTAAAATTTGTGAACTTACTCGACACTAACGACAGACACCGGATCAGAAAAGTTTGTCGCACCGTACATCGGATGATGAAACTTTTCATTCCCCTTCGTACCAATTAAGTTTACAGGCTGCTAGCTGACTTATATTATTTATACATATTCATTTTACCAAAAATCTAACCATTTTAAATTCTTTGCCACAATTTTAGGAGCTTCCCACGCAGACGATATCCTGCACGCGTTCTTCTCATTAAATCTGGACTCAGATTTTGAAGGTGACACCCTCATGAAGGAGCGCGTCATCAGCACCATCTACAATTACGCTAGTACTGGGTATGTGATAAGAAACACAGTGTAAACTCTTTAAATAACGTTATTCTTTAAAACGATAAACTCTCTATAACGTAGAAAAGAGCACAACTTGGTTGGTTTACCTTAAAACCCACACATTGATACACTCTTTATAGCGCAGCAGCCACTGTCTATTACGAAGAAATATATTCATATTTCGACACAGAAAATATTTACTATCGGTATTATTGTCTATGTTATCTTATCACTAGATATCACGTAGACTGAGAATTATTGTGGCTGTCTAAAAAACTTATGAACCTATTTTGTCCAATTTAAAATTTAGAGGGCCCCGCATGAGCCCCGAGGGACACAATTTTTAACTTTGGAAACCTTTATAATAATACTAGACTACACACACATATATATATATATATAATTCTTCTTTTACTGTGGCCTTTAACCGCGATTATTAATTTAATAAAAAAATTAAATAAAAACATAATGAGAATTTATAATTTATAACATAATGAGAATTTCGAACAATGTACAAGTAATGTAGGTAGACATTACTTTAAAATAAGAAGCAATTTATTAAAATCCAACACGGAGGGTGTTGGACTTACAAGTGTTCGGTAAGTCATTACTTCCCAGAATTTGTTTCTTATCAGCAACACTATCGAATGGTGTAACAATGCAGAATGTGTTTTTATTTTAAAATCAAAGGGTTCTATTCGGGCCTATAAAATCGGGCCCTAGACTCGTTTCAGACTTTTAGCTATTCCTTACAGTTTCAGATTTGGCGATGCACGCCCACTTGAAACATTCACAATTATATAAAGAATAAACTGACTATATATCTATACCAATCGATATATCATAACGTGCCAGCGTTCCACTATACCTACCTTTTACACGTATATCAGACCTTTATCTTATACTACTAAGGTGGCAAACAAGTTTACGGTCCGCCTGGTGGTAAGCGTTCATGTGTTAATGTTTATGTATTTTAACTGTTTACAGCAAACCTAAATTATCAGAAGATTTGGAATGGATACCTGTGGAACCCAACAGTTCAAACGTAACCTTCCTGAATATTGTATCACCAACTGACTTAAAGATGGAAACCACTTCTGACCTTGGAAATGCATCCTTTTGGGTCAATCTGGGCTTTAATGAAAATGCTAATTACCAATCTGATGCTTAGAACAATGATTTATACGATAATGCAGGCTTACTCTTGAAACCAATTCCTATAGTAAAATTAAGCAATTAGCAATCGAGAAAAATGCTATTTCTAGTATCTACCAATATGCACCGGCTCCCCAAATAGGCATGTACCCTATATTTAAGGTGATTGCCAGCCACTTGTTGATTTAGGACTCATGTTAGTTCAGATCAGTTAGAGACCTGTCGGGCAACTGCCTAGGGTTCATCCTTTTAATTGGTACATAACATTTGGGGGGTCATTGGAAAAAATCAGCGTGATAAAAAGGGGTCTAATATTACGGAAATTTGTGTGTAATTTTGTTGATCCATACGTTGCGAAAATAGTGATGAGCCCAACTCGAACGCCGAATGATTGTGCGACTACAATTGGTTTCAAGATATACGCATGCACCTCGGTTGTGTTGAAGAAAATTAAACACATTACATTTGCATTTTAATAAAAATATCTGATTACAGTGATGTTTATTGTATTTACTTTTTTCAATTGAAACGCATTATTATGAAATTTATATTGTCCACAAATAATAAATAGTACCTGGGCCATTATTGTAAATCACAAAATTATTTTTGAATGATTAAATAATTAGTATTTGTGAAATAAAACATTCTTTCAATTAGCTGTTGCACTAAATTAAATGCTATTTCAATGTTACGGAACATTAAAAGGGGGTATAAATCCGATTTTTTTTTCATACAAAGCGGAATATGAACGTTTGGTATGAACGAATAGCATTAAATATTAATAACTCCGATAATATTATTTGTATTGAAAATTTCTTACAAACAACGGTGGGTTTTGTATCAAGCAATATTATAATGAAATTTCAGCTAAATTGTAAGTAACGTTATGAAAATAAATCAAAAATTGGCAAAAATTAGAGGTAATTTTATAGCATCATGTTTTTGCCGATATCAGACCTTGGAATTATAATATAATGTTTTCATGGTTTTTTATATTTATTTGGACTTGATTTACTCACTCAAAAAATAATTTTACTATGGACAATTTCCCTTTATGCTCCTAAAATAAATATTTTTAGGGAAATTTTTTGCTCTGACATGCAGCTCTTGTTTCCTAGATATTTTATATAAATATAAATTCAGTATATGGCACGTCTTTTAGCAAAAAGTCTGAAATACTCTGTGAAATTCGAGATAAAAATTTATGCAACTTTTACGATTCTCGAGAGGTAATTATTGGAAACAGTCTCGAGCTTTTCGGACACTGGAATTCGAGACAGAAATTTATAGAAGTCTGACTTACCTCTCGAAACTCGTGAATGTACTTGCATACATTTTTCTCTTGAATTCCAGAGCCCAAATAGCTTGACACTGTTCTCAATAAGATTCCTGCTTGCGTTCATTTTTCTCTAGAATTCCAGAGTCAGGTGTATTTGAAACTTTCCAATAAACACCCAGACCTAGTTTTTGGATGTAATTTAATACGTTTTATCCCCCAGAACGCGAAACCCGAGTAGGACTACTACAGACTTTTCGCAATAAGCTGCAAAAAAGTAGGGAAGCATTTAGGTATGAAGTATGATCCATATCTCCAGCGATGTTCAGTTCCGAGATCATTTACAAAACAAGGTGAAGCTGGCGTCAAATAAACTTAGTGTACTTAACAAAGCGAAGCAGTACTTCACCTCGGGGCAAATATTGCAGTTTTACAAGTCGCTAGTCCGGCCCCATATGGAGTATCCTGCTGCCATCTCTTGTCGGGTGCACCCAGATACCAGCTTGGTCCCTTAATTCAGTTCAACGACGAGCTGTGAGAATCGTCGACGATCCCAAATTCAAAAGCCAAAAATCAAAACTCTGAGGAGAAACTTTGCCTCCCTGTGTGTGTTTTACCGCTCAATGATGCCCACAGTTACTTGTTACCAACGCACTGCTCACCGTCGGCAGGTAATTCATCCTCACATCTTAGAACCTAAATGGTCACGTGCGTACAATGCGGTTGCAGATAAATTTCCTCCTGCAAACGCGTAGGTTGTGGACTGAGCTCCCTGCCAAGGTTTTATTTAAGGACTACAGCTACAGTATGAGCTTATTTAAGAAAGAAGTTATTAGATTTTTGAAGGGTTGGCAACTTGCGAGCGATGCCCCAGGCTATGCAAACGTCTATAGGCCTTAGCCTACGTAACTGCTTAACGTCAGGCGGACCACAAGCTTGTTTGCCACCTTAGTGGTACAAAAAATAAAATAAAAAGATATATTCATTCGGGAAATCGTGAAGAATTGAGTTAATAAGTCTATAATCTTTAAGATCGTTGGTTTGCTACACCAGATGCTTAATTGGTTACATAGAGGGGCAAAACTCACAGATTAGGTAATATACCGACCACTGATAATTAAGGTTATCGTGAAACCTGAACTTAAAAGAACAATCTAAAGCTTTAAAACATAATTAAAGATAAATTTAAAGAATATCTACTAAAAGATCATTTTAGACGGTATTTATTATCCGCACTTGAGTCATTTTATAAATTATTTTGCGGTATATGCGATGTTTATTACTTAAAAGATAAGTTTACAAGGACGAATATTGACACTGATAGTGTATCTGTCACTGTCCAGGGCTATCCACCTACACATATCCGGGTCAGGGTTCCGTTAGTGTTCAATCAGAGACGGTAAAAAAATGCTGGCATAAATATATGAACTTGTTCACACAGTTCTTGTGTCTCAAATCGAGACCACATGGTCAAAGGTCTCTGACTGGGGACGGATAAACTTGGTTCGATTCAACCCTACAAAAACACAAGTCTGCGTGTTCACCGCTAAGAAAACATCATTCACTGTAGTCCCACAATTCCAGAACACTGCCCTCTCCATCTCCAAGAGCATTGGGATCCTTGGTGTTGACATCTCCAGCGACGTTTAGTTCCGAAATTTATCTGCAGGTCAAGGTGAAGCTGGCGTCTAAAAAACTTGGGGTATTCAACAGAGCGAAACAGTACTTCACTTCGGGGCAAAGATTGTTACTTTACAAGTCGCAAGTTCGGCCCCAAATGGGGTACTGCTGCCATCTCTGGGTGGGTGCACCCGGATACCAACTTGGCCCTTTTGACTCGGTTCACCGACGGGCTGTGAGAATTGTCGACGATTCCAAACTCACTTGCGGTATCGAGCCCTTAAGTCTGAGGAGAGACTTTGCCTCCCTGTGTGTGTTCTACCGCTTGTACAATGGGTTGTGTTCTGAGGAATTGTTTGAAATTATACCCACGGCTACTTTCTACCATCGCACCGCTCGCCATCGGCAGGGAATTCATCCTCACACTTTAGAACCGAAATGGTCGCGTACAGTGCGGTTACAAAAAAACTTCCTCCTACGAACGCTTAAGTTGTGGAATGAACTCGCTGCCAAGGTTTTCTCCAAGGACTACAGTATGAGGTGCTTCAAGAAAGAAGTTATAAGATTTCTGAAGGGTCGGCAACGCGCGAGTGATACCCTGGTGTTGCAAGCGTCCATAGGCTACGGTGACCGCTTACCATCAGGCGGGCCGTATGTTTGTTTGCAACCTTAGTGGTTGAAAAAAAAAAAGTTCCGTATCCGGTAGAATCAAAGTATAGTACTAAATTAGAATAAACTTATTGCTTTAAGGCCATATTAGCCTTCAGTGTGTTCCTTGCCAAAGACCTATTTTTTGCACTGGTAGAGGTGAAAAGTTGTACGTTCCACACGAGAGTATATTATTTTATGTCTCGTGTCCTTAAATCCCTCGCTGTGCTCAGTAGTCTATATAAGAATCACTCACTATGCTCGTGATTCAGTTCTAGACTACTTCGCAAGCTCGGGATTTAAAGTTAGCACTCTTCACAAAAAACAACTTTGCCCACTTATTGAACAATTACTGTTCAACAAAAATAAAGTATCCAAAATACTGTATTTGCAAACCTCGGTCAGAATTCGAGGATTTTCCGTGATTAATGCGAAATGGCGGACGACCGAAATAGCTTATTCAAAAATAAACTTCTCATATACGTGGGACACTCAAAATGTTTTGAGAAACTAAAAAACTAACTTCTATGGATAAAATGTTTTAAATAAATCTTTTCAAAGAACTCTCCACCAGCCTGTATACAAAGTTTCATGCGTCTATACCAATTTCCGAAACATTTTTCTAGTCCGCCGCAGACACCTCTTCCACGGCCGCTAGTGCGTCTTCCGGCGATAAAAACTGTATTCCTTTCAGCTGATTTTTAATTTTAACGAATAAACGGTCACACGGTGCCAGATCAGTACTGTACGGAGGGTGACCCAAGACTCTGACCGGTGTGGTGTCCAGGAAGTCCCTCGTTTTGAGCGCTAAGTGCGCGGGCGCGTTGTCATGGTGAAGCAGTACCCCGCGAAGCCCGGTGTTTGGTCGTTCGTTGCTCATTGCAGACAAAACTTCTGGCAGGCAATTTGTGGTACACCATCCGGCGTTGCTTCTGCTTTGGTCTCGTAATGGAATTAAAACCAGATACCCCGTCAAAGTGGAGAAACTAGCGAATCCTTGCGCTTCCCCATCGCTTTACTTTCGTAGGCGTTGGTTCGTTTTGAAACAGCCAAACTGTAGACTGACGCTCTTTTTCTGGATCGTATTGATAAATCCAGGGTTCGTCACCTGTAACAATGTCGTAAACGCGTCGAGACGAGCCTGCTTTTGCGCTTCGTTGAGGTTGTGCGGCATCCTCCTCACGCGAAGGTGCTCGTGTGGAATCTAGTGAACGCTTCCCCGATCAATCTCCAGTGTATGCTGCATCTCTTCGTATGTAATTCTTCTGTTTTTATAATTATTTTTTGAAGTGAAAACTTCTTTAGCGGCGTTGTGCACTTTTTGGTATGGGTAAAAAATGCGTCAGGTCACGTGTCCTGATCGTGAAAATTCGTTAGACGGATGGAGAGTAGACAGCTGGCGCGGCGTAGGAGAGGGAGTATCCCCCTCTCTTTCTACGGCGCGGCGAAAATGTATGCCGGGCCTGCTGTTTCGTTTAGGCGGCGCAGGGCGCTTGCGCGAATGGTCGTGTGTGTTTATGTTACAGCGTGCTACGCGCATCCATGGATGGGGACAGCTGATGGCTCGACCGTCTGTGTAGTAGCCATACTGCTGTGTATTCTTAAAATTCGTGTATATAAAGTGTTTAAAATATGGAAATTGAACAAAGTGCATCTTTGTCTTTGTAATATTTCACCTCTACCAGTGCGAAAAATAGGCCTCAGCCAAGGAACACACTGAAGGCCATATTAAGCAATAAGTTTATTCTAATTTACAAATACTACCTACTATACTCTGCTTCTATCATAAAATAAACAATAGGTAGTTACTTATTATACTTATTAAATATACGCTATTAATTATTAGAAGGTATTATTAATCATACAAATTACTTTGTTTGTAGAACGTTGCATTACTTTGTCTCACGTTCGCAGCAAAAATCGATTGTGCCCACTGTTTTTAACAGCAAAACCACCCTTTTGGTGATGGGAAGGTGAAAAATGATTTATTAGATATATGTTCTCTTAATTTAATCGAAAAGTTTAATTGGTAATTTGAGACAAAATACTTACCAGGTATCATCAAACAAAACATAACACATCAAAACATATTTTTTTTTTTATGGAATCATAAGCGAACACCTTACTAAATTTAGTATTTGGTCCATACTCGCCGTATTTATACAAAGTTCCTATACTAAAGATATAGCAAATCAGGTCATTGGTATCATCTTAAATTTGGAGGTTGAGAAATTAAAATTGAATGTATTTTGAACTCAATTTACAAATTAGCGAATTTAATTGGAATGTCATAAAATTACAACTGCAACTTCCAATGTAAGCAAAGAAGGATTTTTCTTTAAAAGATATGTCCAGAAATGAGAAGATCTGAAAAAGAGCCAAAGTCACCGACAGCTTACAGATTCAGCAAGTTAAAGTGGCAAATGGTAGGTCATAATTTTAGGTTCTTAAGTGTGAGTATAAATTCCCTGCCGATGGCGAACGGTGCGATGGTAGAAAGTACCTGCGGGCATCATTTCGAACAAACCCTCAGAACACATCCCATTGTACAAGCGGTAACACATACAGGAAGGCAAAGTCTCTTCTCAGATTTAAGGCTTATTTGTCGCAGAACCATTTTTATACCAGCTGTATACCATACATACCATCTCGAGCGTAGCGAGGTATTCAAAGAACGTCGCTCGAGGTTAAATAAAAATTTTGTGGCACACTCTGCTTTTCATCCCCATCTATGAGAAAAATAAATCAGAAATGCTTTTAGTAGTGACGATTGTTTATATTTACAATACCAAATTACAAATTTATATTTCTCTCGATTTTTTGAAGTGAAAACTTCTTTAGCGGCGTTCAGGTCACGTGTCCTAATCGTGGAAATTCGTAAGACGGAAACCGTAATGCCACGCCTATTATAATTTTTATATTTAGTATTCGCGATTATGAGTAGTACAGGGAGGTTGGATATGGAATTTTAATTCTATGACAGATTGCGATGTCAAATATACTACGTCAAAAAAGTAAATAAACAAACATTATTATTTCTTGACAATGTCAAAGACATGTCTTGTGACATATTTGAGTGTTAAGCGCGAATCGTGTGTAAAGGTTTTCACTTCTGCCGGCACTCCCGGAGTGCAACTCGTTTTTTTTGTAGTAAATTGTTTTTGACAGTTTCTGCGTTAAATTTTAGACTTTCTGGTGTTAATATTTCACTTTCACTACTACAACTCATCTTTAATTCAATTTAGGTTAATAAAATCAAAATTGTCTGTAATATTTTGATAAAAGTAATAGAAAAACGAATAAGTATTTCCCGCGTATTTTTTTTTGTTTGGTTAACCAGTGCCGCGTCGGCAGGCGCCCTTCTTTATTTCCGGCCAAGACTTATTCACTGTTATTAAATGCGCCAGAATGACCCACTTTGCTCGCATTTATCGAGGAACCCTTCGCCGCTTTTCGAATAGATGGTAGGAAAACGTTTTCCGATTAAATCTTTACGTAATATGATTAGATAAGCTATTACTGGCTCAAAACGATCTCGGCTATTGTAAAGTAATCATATCTTACAAACACGTGTAACATTTACGTCACTAGCCTCGAATCGTGCACGCATTCCTAACGATTGTGCGTAGAAAACCGAATTCCATAAAGGCGTCATGTTGATTACATTGTCTATCTGTTAATTAAGTTTGGTTGGTGTCAATATTTTGCATGATTGTACACCTAGTTCTTACTAGCTGAAGAAGAAATATGTCGCTGTTTTTCCCCATACAAACGTATTCCCCTGTTTCCTTCCTGGATTTTGGCACTAAGACTGTTATTTTTTTATGTATGATAGATATAGACATTCACAATGTCTGTATGTTTTGCTTTTTTTGCCAGCGGCTTCGCCCGCCCTAAATTTGGTTATCGGCAAAGGATTCTTACGGAAACTCCTCAATTATACAAAAAAAAATTTACTCACACTTGACGTTCTCTCTCTCTCTCTTTCTCTTAAATATTAAATAATTAACTTATGGGTTAACCTCGCGGTCTTGGTGCTCCGTACAAACTTTAAACCCCCGTTTAGGGGGTGAGTTTTGCACAATCCTTTCTTAGCGCACGCCTACACCATAATAGCTATATGTGCACATTATTTTGTTGCGATGTTATTTTAAAACTGCGATATCTCCAAAGATATTTATTGAAATCAAATGAATTAAAAGGGTAATTTTGTTTTAAATTAAATACTTGTGATGAATATCGTATTTTTTTGGATAAGGATTAATATAATTTATAAAAAACACCTTCGCAAATAATGCATTATTATAGAACAGATTTGGTTATAGTGAACCAACCTTAAAAGATATACATATGCAGTAACGAACTTTTTTTTCAACTTTTTAAGGGGAACAATTCTGTCATACATGATTTTTGCGAAACTTTAACCGTTAACGCAGCGCGCGCAGCGGAAGCACTTAAAAGAAAAAAAACTTCATTTTGAAACATACTTCATAAGTGCTCTGCTCCTGATGGTCTTAGCGTGATGATATAAAGCCTATACCTTGCCTTGCCTTCCTCGATAAATGAGCTATCTAACACTGAAATAATTTTTCAAATCGCACTAGTAGTTCCTGAGATTAGCGCGATCAAACAAAAATACTCTTCAGCTATATATATTAGTATAGGTAAATATATATGAATTATATCATCAGCCAATAAAAAAATTATCAGTCAGATAACTGGATTCTACGTCAGAAAAAATATATTAAGGTCATATTAAAAAAAAAGTCCCGTCGCAATTACCTATAAGAAAAAAAAACATTTGATAACAATTTCAAAACATTTGTCACACTTTGCCAGAGATTGATAACAGTAACGTAAAGAAACAGTATGATAATGTAGATATACATACATACCTACTATGTTAAAGCTATACATATCTCGTGCCTACGACCACCGGTGTTGTAAGGGTGTAAGTACCTACCTTAAGATACATAGTCACGATTTAGGTTTTTTTTTCTCAATTTTAAATTTTTTTTATTTATTCAACTTTTTTTTTCTGGACGGACTATACAGTTGACTGATGCAGCCATTACTGCTTTACTGGACATTTGGGGCGAGACTGAAGGAGACTCAGCCCATATAGCGCCCAACGCTCAAGCGCTCCCCGCGGGGCCAGCCTCCGCTTGGGTTGTCGCTCTTGGGGTTGTCCCTTTGAGCAGCGTGAGCCTCGAACCCGTAGGTGAGTCAGCGCCAGCAGGGGAGTTCCCCGTTACGCGGGCACTTGTGACTGAGTGGGTAACTCAACTTATAATAACATATAGGTATCGAAACGTTAATTTACTACATTTAAGAAATTTATTGATAGATATACTTAATCAAGTATTAAATAATTAACAATAATAAACAGTAACAAATATTAAATAACATAATATAAAATACTGCCATTAACTTGCTGCCAGTCGGCAACGTAGTTAAGAGCTGGCGTTAGCAGTGACGGAATTGCTAAGCTGTATGTATGGCAATGCTAATTTGTAGGCCAATATATGCTTCAGCTATTCAGTAGGTATATAATTCTTATTTTACCTATATACCAAATAGACTTTCTACCATAGGCACTAAATACATACGCCGAAAACCGAATGTCATGCAAGTAGCTGGCAGGCCATTGCGCAAGCTACTGGTTTGTGTATTTATGGCTCTATTAATGTGTAATTTATTACATTGATGGTAAGTGCATACAGTGTGCCTCAAATAGCTTCTTATTCTAATAAATTGCCTTCAAAATAAAGTCTGAGGGCCCCTTTCTTTCATTGAAATTGAAAAAAAAGGGCTTCACAAATACTTTTTACAAAAATTGTTTTGATCAAAATGGGTATAAATAATAGCAATCGAAACCCTCTTTCAATTCAGTGACGACATACACTAAGTCCGTTTTGAGTATCTATAAACAAACAGATGACCTAGCCAATTGATCATGAACTTCACAACAATACCTATCTATAAAACAAGATTGCAAGTTAATCTCAGACAACTCCAACACATACACGAATAAAAGCCATTTCAAACAAAGTAAGATAAACACCTGTATTTACGCAAAGAAGACCCACCTGAGTACACTGTCGCGTTCTCACAGTTCACCTGGTCAATATTGACATTAACCGGCGGCATGATGAGGTTGAATTCCTTCGGAAATGCTGCTATACGAAAATACTTGTCAATTATACATAGAGACAGATTTAAAAGTAATTACGCATAAAAAGATTTGGATGAAATTTTGTGTGTTTCACTAGCTGCCCTGGCAAACCTTGCTGTTGCATGCTAAAAGTTAAAGCGTGATATTAGGCCTTAAGAATCAAGCTACCTTATGCAAAAACAATTTTTCAAAACCAACTGGTAGTTCCAATTCCAGAACCTACCGCTTTAAAAAAAAACCTTTTTTAATTAATTATGTTCGTAAAGATTAATAGAACTACATTTTTCGAAGTTTACAGTTTGATATAAATCTGAAAAGTTTCTAGCAATGACCTCTATTATAAATATGCAGCTAAAGTCATCTGGGCACCGAGAGGGCGCAGGAATGGCGGCTGACCACCTGAGCCCTTACTTACCTTTTAGACTGGCTAAAACACCTATATGAAATTTGCAAAAAATTTTAGCAGGTTTCTAGTATAGACTTCGAGTTCTGTATTCTGTCCTATGGACTGCGCAATAGACTCAGAAAAGGACTCTGAAATTCGAGACTAAAATGTACGGAAGTTAGTTACCTCTCGAAACGCGTGTATGTACTTGCATACATTTTTCTCTCCAATTCCAGAGAACGAATAGCTCGAGACGGTTCCCAATAAGGTCCCTGTGGTCTCTTTTCTCTTTGTACCATCCTCCTTTGATCTTAAACCTAGGTTAGTATGCTGGACTGGCTATGATACAATGTGCAAAGTTATTATATTGCATAATCTTTTGAATAAATGAAATAAAATAGGTTAGTTACTGTTCTTTCGTAATCATATTCATACATGACACAGGGGCAAGCAAAGGTCATTTGGCAAAAGAAATAAAAGATATCACTCAACGATCATGAGCAATGTAGAAGTAACTGTTCAATTGATTTTATTATCAGTATCATGATTAATGACTCCACAAATTCATTTAACCACTAATTAAATATAATCAGTCTATACTAATAATAATTAGTGGCCCATATGAACTACTTACATAAGTAAAGATTATTCGAGTGATTATTTATGAGCAGGCCACATGGCTTATAAACTAATAATCGATAGGTAACAAAGGTAAACGAGCGGCGACCATAATCGGAGTGATGCAGCGTTGACCTTTTAAACAAAATTAAAGGCAGTGTTAACTTCTTAAGATATTTTGTTGCCTATAAAATTCCTAAATCTATTTAGGGCAAATAGCATCACAAACTGACTTCATCCTTAAGTCTGAGGTGTCTTCGTATGCATGTTTGTATCATTAATTGAAAAATGTTTGAAATGATGCCGTAGCACAACCCAAACACATCACATGACTATACTATTTTAATTAGCGAAAATAGGCGATGCCACAGATTATATAATACCACGGGGTCTTATCCCAAACAAAACAGAAATGATTCAAATTCATATCAATAGATGGCGTTGTGTGTATCGATTTGTTATTTAGGTTGTTATTTTATTGAAAAAGAAAAGTAACCGACCGTTAAAAAACATTGTTTTAATATCAAAATGTTCCTTAAGCTAACGAAAATGAAGTAATGGGCGCCTTTATTAAATTTTCGAAATTTTACATAAATTGAATGAGGTCGTTGTACTTTAAGCGGCAATAAATTGAACTACGTGCCGTTTTAGTTAATAATTTTTCACTATTGATTGATAGATGACGCTGTTCGCATGTTCTGAGTTTGACAGCGACACACAACAGTGTCACTGAATAATATGAATAGGTGTAGGTACTAACCAACAAAATTAAAAAAAAAATTTTTGGTATCTACCCACCTTAATACTTAGATATGTTATAAAACAAACGCACGCAAGCGTGAACTTCGACCTCAGTACAATTTGTTTCTTTTAGTTTTATCCTGGGTCGAATGCGTCTAAGTTCTTAAAAAATTGTTTTGTGAAAAGGATAGCTCACTTTTGAAGAACAGCATGCCATCGCACAAGTGCACCTATTTTAGAATTGAAAACGCTTCAGATAATAGCGCTTACATTTTTAACCTATTAAAAAAAAGGGAGGTTCTCAGTTTGACCCGTATGTTTTTCCGTGATTATCTCGCGTTTGGCTGAACCGATTTTAATACGGTTTTCAGAAAAGTATTTGTTACATTCTGGTGAAGGTTTTGGTATACAACAAATGGATACCCCGTGACATCGTCGTTTGCATCGATGCGTTAATAATTGAGCGATGCATTAGTTTAACTCCGTAATTTATTTATGTCAGTCAGTTTTGACAAAATTTTAGTACACTTACGAGCAAAAACTAGTTAGTCACTTACATAAACGACGATATTTCAAAAACTAGTAAAACAGAAAGTAGGTATATTAAAAGAAGTTTTATTTTACTCATAAATAATTAAATACGCTTTAATCTTTCTTTGAGTTCACAGATATCATGAGTTGTTTAGGATGTTTTGTCGTCTATTTAAGTGACTAGTTATTAATCGACTTCAAAAAAAAAGGAAGTTCCTTATTCCTCGAAATCTTATTTTATGTATGTTTTCCGATTACTCGAAGTCGCCTTGACCGATTCGGAAAATTCTTGTTTGTTTGAAAGAGTATACTTCCCAGATGGTCCCATGGTCATCAGGTCAGGATATAATGATGGAATCCTGGAGAAATCGAGGGAACTCAAATTTTTATAGGCACACTTGAAGCGATTAGTGTACGAGAAAATAAGCCAACAGTTCACTTAAAAGTAGGGATGTTCCGACTAGTCGGTAAAGCTGACCATCCGGCCACTTTCGTAGTCGGCGACAAGTTGGGAGAAATTGTCTGTGGTCGATCTAACATTTAATCATAGAACCTAGCTGAGGCATCAGGGTCGGTTAACATTATTGGTTGTTCATAGTCGTAGTATTTTCTGTTTTTCCCTGCCCACCATGAGAAATTATCATTTGGCACTGCTTACACTTGATTTAAAGGAAATCATTGTACAATTGTTTAAAAAAAATCAAAGCATGAAACTTTCTTTTACACAAAATCACCGCAAAAGTAAAAATCAAGAAACAATGCCAAGTCACAGATTATAAAATACTATACCTAAGTAATAATAACTAAGGCGAAGTAAACAAAACATGTTTCGTTCGACCCGCTGGCAGGCGGCGTAGTCCTGGGTGTACGCAAAAAAAAACCGCAAATTCATGTAGAGTTTAGCCGTTTGTCACACAGGTATTTTAGGGCAAAACAATAATTTTGAGCCGCAGTGCCTCAAAATATTAACAGAAGCAGCAGGGTACAGTACAGTTCCACATAAGTCTCATAAAGATCTGAAGTTTAAGGAACCGTCTCACATCGCAATATTCAAAAATTAAAAAAAAATACAAAATTTAATATTTTCCAAATTGCTTAAGGGAAATATTTTGAGGAACTGCGGCTCAAAATTATTGTTTTGCCCTAAAGTACCTGTGTGCCAAACGGCTTAACTCTACATCGATTTGCGTTTTTCGAGCGAAATTGCCGTTGTACACCTGCCACTAGCGGTTGCGACTTGATGTCAGTTATTCTAACTTGGCTGTCGGATAGAATTGTATATGTAAATATAGCATAAGTAAATGTTGCTTACTAGACCCTCTTACCACATGACTAAATAACCCACCAGACTGATAGCTTAGAACAACGTTTCAAGAATCATTCCTAAGCTGGTAATGTTTTCAACTGACACGTTTAGTTAATTAAATCAATATATAGCTGATATCGATTTCGTACCTCAGTTTAATGTATGGAGCTGCCCCTTAATATTTTTTCTTAATTTCATTACAAATCTGTTTAGTGGTTCACATAAGACTTTCCTGTAAAATTTCATCACAATCTACATATGCGAAGATAGCGGAATTATAACGCTGTGACATACGGATAGACGTAAGTATATGATGGATTTATAACGGACCTGTTTGCCATTTGGCTATGGAACCCTAACAAAGATCTCTGATTTAATTTGTATTTTACAAATAATACCATCAATAATATACTTATGCATATACATTAATATAAATGCATGTTTATATGTATCATTATTATCGTAGGTACCTACCTACGCATCTACGTTTTTTAAGATTCACCTTCCTAAAGTAATTATAGAGCCAACTTAGAATAAAAAAATATAGGTAATTACCCGTCAAGATGTTTTAGGTATGTAAAAAAGGAAATTTCCTTTTGATTCCTTTTTCCACTAACGCGCGCCGTGTCAGTGACAGGTCACGCACACATACCCGTGCTTGTAGTAGCTCTCTCTCTCTCTCTCGCTAGCGCCGGTTGATTGAAGCTATCTGTAGGTTTAGTCATGTGCCCTAACCAAATGTGCATTTCGACGATTACATTATTTTACGGAGTCACGGCAAAAGTTAGTAAAAAAATATCTCAGGAATTTTAGATACCTAAACATTCAACCACTTTTCGGTCTCCTTATCACGACTCTTTTGTAAGTGTTATTACATATATTTATGATAACACGAATTCATTTTAAAATTTTAATCTCAACACCCACTAAATACTAGCAACTAACACAAAAACATAGGATTTTCAAAAAATATTTTGATCACAAAACATCTGTCATTTAATAATAATTTAACCTTTGGGTTTTTTACATCCGTGCCTTTGGTGAGAATTTTTTCATTAATAAACTATTTGAAATTATAAACAGACCCAAAAAATTGTTATAAAATGTTTTGTCCCTAAAATATATTTGCGATTTTCACATACCTACCCTTAAAACTAATTAAACCCACATTTTGACACCCTTATTTCGTACTTGAAAAAGCTTCCATCATTACATATTTTTAATCTTAAACCCCAAAACCAAATTTCCTGTACATTACCTGACGCAAACAAAGGAATTCGGTAGAAACTTTTAAACACCTCTGACCTCCTAATCCATACCGTTTGCAAAAAAATATAACGAAACAAATGTACTGCTCCTAACTGTAGCGTTTTAGCTTTCGATTATAATTTTATTATGTTCCTACCTACTTTTACATATTTATTAGGTACCTACCTAGTAATTTTCTTAACTTGCATAGATATCTGCATTTCGGATCGTTGCCGATTGGTTATAAAAAATACTGTAAAATAATAGGTAGGTATATATTTTCATGACATATCTTCTTTAACATTATTATTTTAAATTTGAATAACTAGTTGAAAAAATCTTATTTACTACTAACTAAATATTAAATATTACCTAGATAATATTTAATTGACTGAAATCTCGGAGCTTATTGCGGGGGGGGAATTTATGGAATTGCAACTCACCTCTTAAGACCATTTTTTCTAAATCTTGAGAGGTAAGATGTACTTCCATTTACATTTACATTCCCCAGAAAAAGGCAAGATCCGAGTACTGGAGATTTTTACAAAATAGCCCGAAAAATAGCCCGAGTTACGGCGGTCCCATTTCATTGTATGGGATGAGGCATCTGTACTAGTATAGTATTATCACAGATTATATAATACTATACTAGTACAGATGCCTCATCCCATACAATGAAATGGGACCGCCGTAACTCGGGCTATTTATCGGGCTATTTTGTTTAGCCGCTAGATGCCGTAAGTAGCAGCGGGTCGAAAATATTAGCTAACGACATCTAGCGTTTCTCGTTGAATACTTACTGGTATACTTGTAACTGGTTCTTGGAAGTCAATAGATGGCGGTCTAATACCTAGCTACATATCGAGCCATACGACAAAACATCGCGTATCGCGATCCTACATATTTTTATCATAAAGTAGGAAGACGATGAAGTTTATTGCGAAAAAAATCTCCAGTACTCGGATCTTGCCTTTTTCTGGGGAATGTAAATGTAAATGGAAGTACATCTTACCTCTCAAGATTTAGAAAAAATGGTCTTAAGAGGTGAGTTGCAATTCCATAAATTCCCCCCCCGCAATAAGCTCCGAGATTTCAGTCAATTAAATATTATCTAGGTAATATTTAATATTTAGTTAGTAGTAAATAAGATTTTTTCAACTAGTTATTCAAATTTAAAATAATAATGTTAAAGAAGATATGTCATGAAAATATATACCTACCTATTATTTTACAGTATTTTTTATAACCAATCGGCAACGATCCGAAATGCAGATATCTATGCAAGTTAAGAAAATTACTAGGTAGGTACCTAATAAATATGTAAAAGTAGGTAGGAACATAATAAAATTATAATCGAAAGCTAAAACGCTACAGTTAGGAGCAGTACATTTGTTTCGTTATATTTTTTTACAACCGGTATGGATTAGGGGGTCAGAGGTGTTTAAAAGTTTCTACCGAATTCCTTTGTTTGCGTCAGGTAATGTACAGGAAATTTGGTATTGGGGTTTAAGATTAAAAATATGTAATGATGGAAGCTTTTTCAAGTACGAAATAAGGGGGCCAAAATGTGGGTTTAATTAGTTTTAAGGGTAGGTATGTGAAAATCGCAAATATATTTTAGGGACATAACATTTTATAACAATTTTTTGGGTCTGTTTATAATTTCAAATAGTTTATTAATGAAAAAATTCTCACCAAAGGCACGGATGTAAAAAACCCAAAGGTTAAATTATTATTAAATGACAGATGTTTTGTGATCAAAATATTTTTTGAAAATCCTATGTTTTTGTGTTAGTTGCTAGTATTTAGTGGGTGTTGAGATTAAAATTTTAAAATGAATTCGTGTTATCATAAATATATGTAATAACACTTACAAAAGAGTCGTGATAAGGAGACCGAAAAGTGGTTGAATGTTTAGGTATCTAAAATTCCTGAGATATTTTTTTACTAACTTTTGCCGTGACTCCGTAAAATAATGTAATCGTCGAAATGCACATTTGGTTAGGGCACATGACTAAACCTACAGATAGCTTCAATCAACCGGCGCTAGCGAGAGAGAGAGAGAGAGAGCTACTACAAGCACGGGTATGTGTGCGTGACCTGTCACTGACACGGCGCGCGTTAGTGGAAAAAGGAATCAAAAGGAAATTTCCTTTTTTACATACCTAAAACATCTTGACGGGTAATTACCTATATTTTTTTATTCTAAGTTGGCTCTATAATTACTTTAGGAAGGTGAATCTTAAAAAACGTAGATGCGTAGGTAGGTACCTACGATAATAATGATACATATAAACATGCATTTATATTAATGTATATGCATAAGTATATTATTGATGGTATTATTTGTAAAATACAAATTAAATCAGAGATCTTTGTTAGGGTTCCATAGCCAAATGGCAAACAGGTCCGTTATAAATCCATCATATACTTACGTCTATCCGTATGTCACAGCGTTATAATTCCGCTATCTTCGCATATGTAGATTGTGATGAAATTTTACAGGAAAGTCTTATGTGAACCACTAAACAGATTTGTAATGAAATTAAGAAAAAATATTAAGGGGCAGCTCCATACATTAAACTGAGGTACGAAATCGATATCAGCTATATATTGATTTAATTAACTAAACGTGTCAGTTGAAAACATTACCAGCTTAGGAATGATTCTTGAAACGTTGTTCTAAGCTATCAGTCTGGTGGGTTATTTAGTCATGTGGTAAGAGGGTCTAGTAAGCAACATTTACTTATGCTATATTTACATATACAATTCTATCCGACAGCCAAGTTAGAATAACTGACATCAAGTCGCAACCGCTAGTGGCAGGTGTACAACGGCAATTTCGCTCGAAAAACGCAAATCGATGTAGAGTTAAGCCGTTTGGCACACAGGTACTTTAGGGCAAAACAATAATTTTGAGCCGCAGTTCCTCAAAATATTTCCCTTAAGCAATTTGGAAAATATTAAAATTTTGTATTTTTTTTTAATTTTTGAATATTGCGATGTGAGACGGTTCCTTAAACTTCAGATCTTTATGAGACTTATGTGGAACTGTACTGTACCCTGCTGCTTCTGTTAATATTTTGAGGCACTGCGGCTCAAAATTATTGTTTTGCCCTAAAATACCTGTGTGACAAACGGCTTAACTCTACATGAATTTGCGGTTTTTTTTGCGTACACCCAGGACTACGCCGCCTGCCAGCGGGTCGAACGAAACATGTTTTGTTTACTTCGCCTTAGGTATTATTACTTAGGTATAGTATTTTATAATCTGTGACTTGGCATTGTTTCTTGATTTTTGCTTTTGCGGTGATTTTGTGTAAAAGAAAGTTTCATGCTTTGATTTTTTTTAAACAATTGTACAATGATTTCCTTTAAATCAAGTGTAAGCAGTGCCAAATGATAATTTCTCATGGTGGGCAGGGAAAAACAGAAAATACTACGAGTATGAACAACCAATAATGTTAACCGACCCTGATGCCTCAGCTAGGTTCTATGATTAAATGTTCGATCGACCACAGACAATTTCTCCCAACTTGTCGCCGACTACGAAAGTGGCCGGATGGTCAGCTTTACCGACTAGTCGGAACATCCCTACTTTTAAGTGAACTGTTGGCTTATTTTCTCGTACACTAATCGCTTCAAGTGTGCCTATAAAAATTTGAGTTCCCTCGATTTCTCCAGGATTCCATCATTATATCCTGACCTGATGACCATGGGACCATCTGGGAAGTATACTCTTTCAAACAAACAAGAATTTTCCGAATCGGTCAAGGCGACTTCGAGTAATCGGAAAACATACATAAAAAAAGATTTCGAGGAATAAGGAACTTCCTTCTTTTTTGAAGTCGATTAATAACTAGTCACTTAAATAGACGACAAAACATCCTAAACAACTCATGATATCTGTGAACTCAAAGAAAGATTAAAGCGTATTTAATTATTTATGAGTAAAATAAAACTTCTTTTAATATACCTACTTTCTGTTTTACTAGTTTTTGAAATATCGTCGTTTATGTAAGTGACTAACTAGTTTTTGCTCGTAAGTGTACTAAAATTTTGTCAAAACTGACTGACATAAATAAATTACGGAGTTAAACTAATGCATCGCTCAATTATTAACGCATCGATGCAAACGACGATGTCACGGGGTATCCATTTGTTGTATACCAAAACCTTCACCAGAATGTAACAAATACTTTTCTGAAAACCGTATTAAAATCGGTTCAGCCAAACGCGAGATAATCACGGAAAAACATACGGGTCAAACTGAGAACCTCCCTTTTTTTTAATAGGTTAAAAATGTAAGCGCTATTATCTGAAGCGTTTTCAATTCTAAAATAGGTGCACTTGTGCGATGGCATGCTGTTCTTCAAAAGTGAGCTATCCTTTTCACAAAACAATTTTTTAAGAACTTAGACGCATTCGACCCAGGATAAAACTAAAAGAAACAAATTGTACTGAGGTCGAAGTTCACGCTTGCGTGCGTTTGTTTTATAACATATCTAAGTATTAAGGTGGGTAGATACCAAAAATAATTTTTTTAATTTTGTTGGTTAGTACCTACACCTATTCATACTATTCAGTGACACTGTTGTGTGTCGCTGTCAAACTCAGAACATGCGAACAGCGTCATCTATCAATCAATAGTGAAAAATTATTAACTAAAACGGCACGTAGTTCAATTTATTGCCGCTTAAAGTACAACGACCTCATTCAATTTATGTAAAATTTCGAAAATTTAATAAAGGCGCCCATTACTTCATTTTCGTTAGCTTAAGGGACATTTTGATATTAAAACAATGTTTTTTAACGGTCGGTTACTTTTCTTTTTCAATAAAATAACAACCTAAATAACAAATCGATACACACAACGCCATCTATTGATATGAATTTGAATCATTTCTGTTTTGTTTGGGATAAGACCCCGTGGCGATGCTATATTCTTTAAAATAATGTATGTTTAACCGTAAAATTCTTAAATACACATTTCTTTTATTCTCTCTACGGTACATAGTACCTAATAATCACAATATTTAGCAGCGCCACTTTATGTTATAAAAACAAAAAAAAAACACCTTCTTATGACATTCATAGAACGACTTTAATGTCGCAGATACATAGAAGTTTTTTTATGCAAAAATTGCAGTGCTAAATAATAGACAGAGCAGTGCTTAATAACCACGTTTTTATTTGAAATCTTAGTATGTTAACTACAAATAATATTATGAAAAACAAAAAATATTACGTATATTATAATTTTGCATAGACGCAGGAACCCGTTACGCGTGAGGCCCGCAGCATTTGCAGCCTCCTGTTAAATGGCTAATTTGACACTGCTCCCCATGAAAAATAACCTATAGATACGCAAAGGTCTTCCGGCTGAATTGGAACAAAAAATATTATTATTAATTATATAAATGGAGTACCTATAAGAACAATCCAACGACACTTTATAAAAAAAAATATATAAAAATAGCTTTTGCCCACGGTTCCGTTTGTGCTGAATTCGATTATGGTCTTGGGATTTCTACAGCAGCTCAGAGAAAGTTTCCAATATACATATCCTATAGTAAGCTATTAAATTCGTACACGTGGAATTCACTTCTAGTTATTCCTGTGAGAATCTTAAATTTTTTCGGGTTAAATGATACAGTCCCTTGAACAATTTCTAACGCTCAATTTTATTGGTGACTCCCCGTAGCGAAGTTAAGTGATAACCAACAAACAAACAAATAAACAAACATACTTACAAATAAATATACTAACATTATACATATCTACGGACAGACGGTCTGACTTAAAGAAATTGTAAAGAACCCTTAAAGTCGGTCAATTGTCAATGAGTAAAATTTTCCTAATCCGGAGTGACGTGTCGCTCCCCAATGACTCATCATCAAATTAAAGCCATTCGAAGTAGAACGCAACACGTTCGTTACAAATATTTGAGCAAACATATTAGGAATTGAACCAATAGAGGCAGGAAAAAAACCATAATTGGATACTCCAATGTTTGTGTATCTGTGGCCAGACATGACGATGTTTGATTTTTTTGTTAGAAGTTATGCCCCTCAGACATCAGACACAACATTAATTTTGTGAAGGCTCAAGCATATAGTCTTGTGCAATAGCTTAAGTCATATGAGTAGAAATGAACGCATTGCTCCAGGAAAAAACTATCTTATAGTTAATTACTGTCGAGGCCGTGAAAGTAAGCATTTGCTGGATAAGTAGAGTTTAAAGGCCGAAGCGAATGTAAGGCCTACGAAAATACGAATTTACGATTCCACCAATAGCCTCACGGCCGAGAATTGTCTAAACAAGAGCCGTTATGTAAAGCTCTATAGTTTTATTCAAAAACTCAGAGAAAAAAAAACAGACCTAATAGAATTGCATACCCCTTAATAGAAAATCTATCACAGAATCGAAATTGAAAAAACTTTTTAACAAAAAAAAACAGGCTTTCAAAAACATGCACTAACAAGGTAAAAATAATAACTTACTTCCAAAAATGTCCTGCAAGTGTTAACTGTTAAGTACAAAGACACCAACTTCACACTGTAATTCAGATCAGATTTTCGGAAATAAGAAACTATTAGATGGCGAAATGAAATCTGGCCATCTGGCTTCGAAACCCTTAAAAAATAATGTGCTTTATAAATATTCTTAACGAAAACTACTTTTGAAAAAAAGTTTTATAGATATATCCGTAATATTTCTTATACTATGGAATCCTTAGTTACGACAGGCCTGTTCTTTTTGTTATTTTGCAGAAGATTGACCGATTACCCTAAATCATGTCATGACCAAAATGCATTTTTTTGGATCTAGTGTCTTAACGCTTAAATTTTAAATATTCATACCTATTGTTTGTTTAACTTGCGTGGAACAACAAAAAATGTTATTTAGTCATTATGTAACACGTTTTTAGTAACGATACCTAATTCTAACAATATATAAAATTTCAAGATTCGTTCAATTAAATATCTTTTGTTGTATTATCTTTTTACAAATCTGCAAAACACCTGGTTTCCAAGAACCACTCATTCGTCGCAATTTAAATCGTCCCTATACAATTAGCAGATCAACCAATCCAATTTTAGTTGTTTATATAGCCTTTGGCTAGACCCAAGCCGTTAAGAACCCGACCTGGAATTGGCATGTTTTACTAAAAATGCAAATCGAGCGGAATCCGATGATAGAGCAAAATGACTTGTCGAACGCCCCTTTAACGAGCCAAGATTTTTTAATAATTGGCAATTACAGCAGGTGCAAGCTGAAAATAGATTTTATAATTTTGCCAATTCCGTCTTATGTTGCCGAAATCACATATAAGTTAGACATGGACACGTGTTTTATTTTTAATGGTTACCCATTTTTTTTATTCACATAAAATTTGAGTGTTTGGTCCCTAGTGTCGTTGTAAGTTCACACCATTTCAAAACTACAGCTTTTGGTTTGTGACCACCGTTCAGAAAAGTTTGTAGCCAGTAGATAATAGCGGGTGTAAAATTACGTAACCGGCAAAATTAAACCTCTATCCGTTCATAACGTAACAAATATTGGGCTAGATTAAATGGGCCTGAGGTCAGAAAGCTAATTCAACTACGAATTTATTTATTTCTTAAAAGTGATAAAACATATTTCGCGCGGGAAATCTAGATTGGGATTATAATAATATTATAATAATTGGGATATAGGGTTCGTCCATCTTCAGCGCTCTAGCTATCCTTATGTTAAAACCAGGACATATAGGTAGATGTAGTTCCCCGCTCCATAAAGTTATGTTAGTTACTAGAAGTTACGTTACATATCCGAAGTTACGTTAGTTACCTGAAGTTACGTTAGTTACCCGAAATTACTTAGTAACCTGAAGATACGTTGTTACCAGAAGTTACGTTAGTTACCTGAAGTTACGTTAGTTACCCGAAGCGAAACATGGTCCCGTGGAAACTATCGATTGGAATGAAAAGTATCATTTTTTCGTCTACGTCCTGCCAGTATTTCTGTGTTAAAAAATCAAGTTATATGGTTGCTACATTAACACGTGAAGCTATATTGCCCCTAGGGCAAAATTATATTATTTAAAGAAAGGCGCACTAGGTTAGGTATTTTTGCAGACGAGTCATAGATAACTTCCTTTTTTTACTACTGTCTATGAAGTTAGCTGTTGCAGCTATTACTGCTTACTTTTCTTTTGGGGGAGACTCTGAGGGAGTCTCAGCCCATATAGCGCACAACGCTCAAGGGCTCCCCGTGGGGGGAGCCTCGGCTTGGGTTGTCGCTCTCGGGGTCGTCCCTTCGACAGGCTTGAGCCTGGAACTCGAAGGTGAGTCAGCGCCAGGAGGGTAGTTCCCCGTAATGCGGTTGCGATTGAGTGGGGGCGAGAAGCATCCCGGCACTCTTTGATACCTCGTATACGAGGTAGGTCTGTGCGTTCGCCGACGTACCCGGGGAGCCGGCGTCGTGTGAGTGGGGAGGCCCTATTACGGGAGGTCGTTGAGACTAATCTCGGTATCCGGATAGCGAGATCGTCGTCTGGGGCTGTTAGTACGTGCCGAGGCCGCCTAACAATAGTGTTTCGACCGTTCCGAGGTCGATTGGGGGGATGATAAGTTATAGATTGCGCAATTAATCGTTTCGGGTACGAATCTAGTCGATTTGTGTACGCTCGAAAAAGCGGGCTGCAAGGTCTTTAAGATATTAGGGAATCGTGGGGAACTCAAAGTTCCTGTGTAAGTCCGTATTACGGACGTACCAGGAGGCTCCGGTGGCCGCTCTAAGAAAGCGGTTTTGGAGGGTCTGGAGTTTATGGAGATTGCGTCTGGATAACGCATAGACGACGCTAGTATGGGGCGAAACGTAAAGAGTCAGCCTATAACCCATCATGGGATATAGTCCGCAAAGAGGGCTAGTTGGGTACCTATCGTTTTATGGATATCGTTTGTGTACAGAAAGTACAAGATAGGGGCGAGCCCGGACCCTTGCGGGATTCCTGCTTGTATGGGACGGGGGGAAGAGAGAGTGCCTTCGACTTGATAGCGAAAGCTGCGGTTCGAAAAATAGTTTCGTATCAGGCGGACTAGCAACTGATAGTTGTACAGTTTATAAATTAAACCGTTGTGCCAGACTTTGTCGAAGGCTTTCGCTACGTCGAAGAAGACAGCGCCCGTGTGACGGGGCTTACCTAATACTGGTTGGAAGCCAGTGAGAACATGTTCCGTGATGCGGAGGACTTGGTGGACGCATGAGTGTTTGGCGCGGAAGCTGAACTGCTCGTCACTTAAGATGCTTCTGGAGACTATAGCGTTCCGTAGGCGAGCGAAGAGGAGACGTCCGTAAAGTTTACCAGGGGCATAACTTCCACTAGATCCCTAATACAAGGCGAGGATAGCTCACAACTCATATACGTGAATCTACACGTATAAACTACAAGAACCTAAACCTACGATTCACTTGCGACAAGAAATTAGCACATGTTACCCGTCCCATCTTATCCCGTTTTTTCGGTGAGTTTAGAATCAATCAAACTTTTTAACATTCGGAATTCAGTGGAAGTTATCTATTGACCGAGTATTACACTTTACTTTTTATAACCCTCTATAAGAAAAGAGGCAATGGTAACCTATAAACAAGACTTATACATTAATTCATTTCAATATCACTACTTGAGGAAAGCGCACTATCTTTTATAAAAGAAAAATTTCACGCGGTTTTTATTTTTTACATTTTTTTTTTATATGGTCCGCGAGCGGCCGGCAAGCTTTATTATATATACAGCTAGTATATATTATTAGTAGTTGAGATACGATACAATATAATATGTTGAGAAAAGAGACATGTTAAAGCTAAAATATCAATATTATTTAGATATCATGCGATGACCATGTCATCGTAATAAATTTATGGAATCTTAAAAAGCCAAATTTTCGGATAGATGCAGTTGATTTTCTAAACCATTATTAATACCATTGGATAGGGCTCGTTAGGCACTTTCAGGATCCATATTCAGTATTTCGGTATCGCAAATGGCTTAGAAATAATAGAGTGAGATCACTTAACGTTTCCACCCTGTATTAATAGAGATTTTAGAAGGATTTGCGAAATTAGTACAATAATACTACGAATTATTTTAGAAACTTATGCGATTTTTGTATAGATTAAGAAAAAAAATTATTTTAGTTTGTTTATTTATTTAACTAGGTGTATTATCTATTAGCTGGAATTTTCAAATAACCGCATTTCAAGATTTTTTATTGACTATAGCATGAAATGGTTTCTTAATGACAGTTCATTTACTTAATATTGATTAATCAATAATTAAACATTCTACTTTATCTTAACAGGCGTCAAAGGTTAGTTCTTTGTCAGCTAGCGTAGATATCTCATTAAACTACATCATTCATGTATCAGTAAAATACTTACGCACTAGTGTTGTAAAACAGTGCTAAGCCTTGTACCAATCGATATCTCAAAGAACCTCCTCCTTTGTCTGAAGTCGGTAAAAAATACAGACTACATGTTTGTGCAAAAAAATTAATTGACTAGTTACATCATTCTAAAGAACTTAAACAAGGTAGTGACGGTCGGAAAAAGACATGAGCATAGGTACATTTTATCCCGATTGAGAGTCCCATGGGAATAGATTAATGGGAAGAGATACTCTGGGGCACTTTATCGTTACCTTTACGTAGGGTTGCCGTCCGTACGGGATTTCCTGGATATGTCCTTGGAACTTATTCAGTACAGTATCGAGTATGCCAGACTCTGGAATTCGAGATAAATATATAAGCTAGTTGGTCTTACTTCTTTCGAATTCCAAAGTCTGGCTTACTCGAGACTGTTACTAATAACCCACCTTGTCTGCAGGTCGTCCGGACAGTGTCTGGGCGGATGTTTCATTATCTTTGAGAAGATTTTGTTTTGATAAGCCAGTGTACCTAGTAATTGTTTTATTTCAACAAATAGAAAAATGTAAGACTACTAACAGTTTCTTCTGTTTTGCTTCTGACGACTAAAAATAAACACTGTTGATATGTCCGGGTTATTTCCAAAAAATTCGGGGTTTTTAAGTTTCTTGTCCTGGTTTAAGAGATGGCTACCCTACCTTTACGTCGCAACAGAACAACGAAGTGCTCTCAATTTTACTACAAGGCTACCTTTAGTTACGGTAAAGGGCAAAGGATATTTTTGTGTTCTGATCCATAGTTCCCACAAGAATAGATGGGTCACACTGTGAGGCACTATTTTACGTCGTTTACGTTAACGTCGCATCTTAACAACGGGCTGACCTAATTTTCGCCAAAAGGGCACCTAAACGATAGAAAAAGACAGAATTATGTTAATTATACCTCATCCTTATCAGCCTCATACGTCCCCACTTGTTCGGGGATGTATCAAGCCTATCTTAGAACTTAGCCCACACGCGGCCTCAGTGCGGATTGTAGACTTCAGCTATGATTTTTTTAACATATGCAAGTTTCCTTGCGAAGATCTCCAGCGGTGTGAATAATCTATAATGTGCTTTATAAATAAGAAAAAGACTTATTTAAATTTAATGCAGATTTGTTAGTATATTCTTTGCGAAGATACCCATTGTATCGCAAAATTTCCTTGCACAGTTTTGTGACATTTAAAAATCTAAGTCAATAGTAAGTTAGGTATGTAGTTACGTAATATACATATACATATATAAATATATATATACATTCATATCATATGAAAGTGAAGTGTGTTATAAACTATTAGGAACATAGACACAAACTGTAATTCAGATCAGTTTAGTGCATCTTTTTGAAGCCGGTTGTTTTTTTTTGTTAAAAAGTTTTTACTTTTGAGTGACGAATTACCTTTTTTCTTCTACAATAAAAACATCGATACTCGTAACAAACTTTTATACAATCATCAACATAGAAGCGATTTCACCAGTTCCAAATTAACACCAATTTTTTTTTTACCAGAAGTTTAAGTTTTAAATCTACTTCACTTCACCCGAACATACATAAAAAAAAACATACGAATTGAGAACTTCCTCCGTTTTTGAAGCTGGTTAAAAAGGCAGTTCTTTAATCAAGCGGAAAAATAAAAAGAATTTACTAAAAAACAACAAAAGATGGACTAAAAAGGTGAAAGTAATCACTTTTTTCCAAAATATGACGATCTGATGAAGATTTTGGAAATAAGTAATATTTTTTACCTTTTAGTGCATCTGTTTGAAGCCCGTTGTATTTTAGTTAAAAAGTTCTTATATCTAGTTGTTCTTATATATTGTGTATTTAGATTATTTTTAGGGTTCCGTATCCAAAAAAATGCGCACGGAGCCCTATTAGTAAACTTTTGAAGTGAAAACTTCTTTAGCGGCGCTGTGCACTTTTTTTGTGATGGGTAAAAACTGTTAAACTCGCGTCAGATCACGTGTCCTAATCGAAAATTCGTAAGATGTCACTCGCGTTAGGACACGTGACCTTTATTTACATTAGGTTAGTTTTTATTTTTAGTATATGGCGATTATGAGTAGTACAGGGAGGTTGGATATGGGATTTTAATTCTATGACAGATTGAGCTGTCAAATATACAACGTCAAAAAAGTAAATAAACAAAAGTTATTATTTTTAATAAATAAATATGGATAAGAAGTGATGGGAAGTAAATAGCGAGTATGTTTTCACTTCTGCCGGCACTCCCGGAGTGCAACCCGTTTTTTTTTTCTACTAAAGGAGGTATAAGCATTTCTTAAAAAATTAAAAAAAGTGCAAGTAGGACTCGCGCATCGAGGGTTCCGTACCTGCCACCTTTTTCGTAATTTACAAACAAACAAAAATAAAAAGTGTGCTGCTATGTGTTGTAAGTTTCCAAAAAACAAATATGTTACTGTTTTGTTTAATGTTGACTAGATGGCGCTGTAAATTGCTCGGGCCCATCTTACACTTGGCCGGTTTTTATTATTTGTTGTTATACTCACAGAGCTACAGCTCACACACACAATGATCACTATAAGAATATATGTATTACTGATTTTACAATACTTAGAGCAACTAGATAATAAATTTGCACCCTGTACCCGCAAGCGCCGCGCCTGAATTCGAACGTAAATTTATATTACGTTTAGTAAGTGTTTAGTATTCAGAATGTTATAATTTTATTTTACTGAAATGTTACATGGTTCATTAACTTATATTTGATACTTGTTTTACACAAGTACCATCCAAGTACCTTTTGATGGAATTTGTACGAATTTTTTACTTAACCGACTAAATTTTATAGTAACTATTACTTATTAAGTTGTTTGCCTTCTTAGCTATGATAATTTTCCTTTTAATCCCATTAATATTATAAAGGCGAAAGTTTGTGCGTGTTTTACTTCTTCACGCTACAACCACTGGACGGATCGGAATGAAACTTGGCATACATATAGGTTAGGTCCTGGAATAGCATATAGGCTACTTTTTATCCCGAAATAACGCGGGAATAACTATAACCGAGCTTAAACTAACTATAGCTACAGCTTGATTTAGCAAATTTCATTAGTGTAATAAAGGAGTAAATCACAGTCGCCGATAACCGAATTTAGCGCGGTGTAATTAAGGAGTAAATCACAGTATCAATACTGATATTAAATAAAGGAAGATTAAATTTAGGGCAGGGCGGCCGCTAGCAAAATTCATTAATTACCAGCTATCCCATTAATATTATAAACGCGAAAGTTTGGTTGTTTGTCACGCTTCAACCACTGCATGGATCGGGAACCGCTAAATTTCATCCCGGAAAATTCAAAAGTTCCCGCGGGAATAACTATTTCGTTTGTTACTTAATCCTGCTGCACTGTGAGCATTTAAATGAGCTGAAATTTTGCACACAGAGATAGTTAAAGATACGGGAAAGGACTAAGGCTACTTTTTATCCCGGGAAATTTAAAAGTTCCCGCGGGAATAACTATAACCGAATTCGTACGAACGAACCGTAGCTTACCAAGCTATAGCTTGTTTTAACAAACTTCTTTAGTATAATCAAGGAGTTGCCGTAAGAATCCCACGCCGTTAACCAAATTTAGGGCGGGCGGAGCCGCGGGCAAAGGCTAGTTATATATAAAGCTCAATAACGTTGGCTCATCTGTATATATAAAAGTCAACCGTTACTGACTGACTGATCTACCAACGCACAGCTCCAACCACCAGACGGATTAAGGGCACACATATAGCTATTATGATGTAGGCATGCGCTAAAAAAGGATTTTCCAAAACCCGGATACCAGCTTGGCCCTTTTGACTCGGTTCAACTACGGGCTGTGAGAATTGTCGACGATTCCAAACTCACTTGCGGTATCGAGCCATTAAGTCTGAGGAGAGACTTTGCCTCCCTGTGTGTGTTCTACCGCTTGTACAATGGGTTGTGTTCTGAGGAATTGTTCGAAATGATGCCCACGGCTACTTTCTACCATCGCACCGCTCGCCATCGGCAGGAAATTCATTCTCACACTTTAGAACCTAAATGGTCGCGTACAGCGCGGTTTCAGAGAAACTTCCTCCCGCGAACGCTTAAGTTGTGGAATGAGCTCCCTGCCAAGGTTTTCTGCAAGGACTACAATATGGAGTTCTTTAAGAAAGAAGTTATTAGATTTCTGAAGGGTCGGCAACGCGCAAGTGATACCGTAAGCTTGTTTGCCACCTTAGTGGTATAAAAAAAAAAACTCACTCAAGGGGTGAAATGGGGTTTCAAAGTTTGTATGGAGCACCTGGATCGCGAGGTTAATTCATTAATTAATCTATTATTTAATTAGTTTTCAGTAGTTTATTATTTTTTATTTGTAAGAGAGAGAGAGCGGGAGGAAAGAGAGAGAGAGGGGGGGGAGAGAGAGATAACGTCAAGTGTGGGTTTATTTTTTTTTATAATTGAGGATTAAGATTTCTACGCCATAACCAAATTTAGGGTGGGCAAAGCTCTTGTGCATTCTGAGTGGTACGGAACCCTCCTCAGTTACACTTAAAAGGTAGAAAATAGGTAAGTACTTACCTATTAAACAACATAAGTCCCTAATATTAATTGACATTAAAATATTTTACCGTATCTCATTTTATCTATTTTTTTGTATTTATTATTCCTGATTATCAACTTCGAGTCTGTTGTTGCCTTGACCGCAGAGCACTAGCCTTTGATTATGAATTAGACGTAATAAAAAGTTTTATTGATAACACTATTCTATACTGAATGCTTATTATTTCCTGAAAAAGTATTTCATGACCATTAAAATTAAATTAAACACTCATTGTAAAACATTATACATATATAAGAACCTTACCGATAGCATAGTTATCAGAATTTTATTGTTATTTATCCATACATACCATTACCTATTTAAAAACGTCAAGTGTAAGTCGGTTTTTTTACTATAATCAAGGAGTTGTAGGAACCCCATGCTGAAAACCGACTTTAGGGCGGGCGGAGCCGCTGGCAAAAGCTAGCTATCCTAAATCTTAGAAGTCTAAAATTAATTCACTATAATAAGATACCTTAAAATGACTTTATTGTATTCCTCTGTTATAAATGTAGATAATCATACGGCGGCCTGATATATATTGGCTAATATACATGTAGTCTTTAGGAAAAATCTCGAAATTCCTTTTCTATTCTTCAGAACGCCTTTGCTTTTCTGAAATGGTGGCGTTGTTTTTCTGCTAGATTTAGTAAGACTGGTTGCCCAAGGTGAGGTTCGTGTCCAGAACACCCTGGTGCAAACCGCCTTCAACTTTTCGTAGCTGAGTGCAAGCAGCACCGCCGCAAATGTAAGTCCGCGTGTAGTTGTAAAGGCATCTGCGGCCAACAAAAAAAGCCATTTGACAGAAGAAAAAAAATTTTTTTTACAATTTGCCCCAGGTTGCGGGGTTTGTACACAATAAAACTGCCATAGGGGTACAGTAGAGTATATCAAGATGGAACAAAGTATAACACCGCACTCTCTTTTACATTACATTCCAAATGATTCAAACTCGGCTTGGCACTCCCGATCAAACCGCTCTATTATTGGGATTTAGCCAAAAACTAAATATGATCGCACTTTGGATTTGTAGTTCACGACCTTTGGTGGAACTCTAGTTTGCTTAAAATCATCGTTTCTTTCATTTTAAGACTCCAATTTAGAAAATTCTCAAGTACGTTTTACAATGTTACAATAAAATTGTTATTTTTAATTTGTTATGTTTAAGAAAAGATAATTGTTATGTTTCAAAAAAAAACTAAATATCGATATACTTACAAACTTTAAACACAAAATCCTAAAATTTTGGCCATGAGGAGTCAATCTTGCCTTCTGCCATTTTTCACACACTGGGTACCAATAAGTCTACGCGAAGTATGTGTATGCTTGTTTATATCTTGCTTGATTGGTATCTTTATAAGTTTACTACAAATATGGCTTTTTATCGACCGTAATTGATTATTTTATGGTTCATTTCTTATCGGTAAATTATCCTTCGTCAAAATTATGAAAGAATATATTTATTTAACACTCCTATAGGAATAAAACTAATGTAACATTTAAAAAATTTATTTATATAATCTTTCTTAAATTAATAGACATCTACTTGTGATACTGTTGTGTCTGACTTGGCTTATTATATTTTATATTTCACTTAAAAAATCTTGCTCAAATTATTTCAATGTCACTGTAAATATGCTTTTTGAGCATATGATATATAGTGACATCTTAAGAGGATACGATTCGCGGCGCCTTGCAGCGGGCTTCATACAAGCGAATTTCTCATTTCTTTTTGACATTTACTAATCAATCAATGTAAAATTACTCAGTCATAATCCCAAGCCGAATACCTATGTCTGTGGTTTTCCAAAATCTTTTTTTAAACCATTTGTATTAAAAACTAGAATCCTGTATAACTTTTGAACTATAAAATTGAACAGAAACCTAAGCTGGCACACTGCGGACCTAGATATTTATTACTAGAACGTGTCTTCAAAATTTCATGGTGTTTCATCTGGAAGTGTCAAAAATAAGTGAAAAATTAGTTTGTATGAAGCACGCTAAGAGGCGCTTCGAATTTTAGGAAGGAAAATTTTAGCAGCGCATTTTAGGAAGTTTAAAGTTAAACGGTCGGTCCTGGCTGTTTGTCATATGTCAGCAACCGTGGCCACTAGCTCGACAGCGTCCGCCAACCCGCACTAGGCCATCATGGTGCAGCCTAAGCCTCCTTCTTTAAGGAGAGGCCTGTGCCCCTGCAATGGGTAGCATAACGGCTGACGTGAAAAATAATACGCTTTATGTACCATTTCATATTATCGTGGTCAGTTAGTAAAAAATAATAATAAATTTAGTGTTTTAATTTTTTAACAAAATCAACTGAGTAACAAAAAACAACTGTACCATGTTTATTACTGTAATACAAACCTACTAATGTAAGATATGCAAATAAAGCAATTTTAGTAACAAAACTAGTGTAACCAGTCACACGATATCACAGCATTTACTTTTGCACTATGTGGTTATGTAACATATTAACTATACAATAGAATGTTAATTACATAATATTAATAAACTTAATATTTTAAATTCGGTGTTGTAATGTATCCCAATTAAAAATTGTGTGCGTTTGCGTGTGCGTGTGCGTTTGCGTGTGCGTGTGCGTGTGCATGTGCGTGTGCGTGTGTGTGTGTGTGTGTGTATGTTTGTATATCGTTTGGAATGTTTTCTATTACTGAGACAGTATATAATTGAACCTATGACAATTTTTATACAATTTATTAACAAAAAATTCTATAATTAATAAATAAATATCAAGCTAATAGAATATGATTAATTTATAATAATGTCAATCAATGTTTTTTACACATACCTAAATACCTGGTAGCTTTAACTTAGTTAAGGCAATAAATAAATATAGTTAAATGCGCACATTTTAAATTATGAAAAAGTAGTTACTTATTTTATTAAAAAACTATGTTAGATATTCTTTATAGCATGCCTTTACTACTTTAAATACCTGCTTGTATTACTATCATATTCTTATCAAGAAATATTAAATAAAGTTACCTAAAAAGGCTAAGTGAATGTCAATGCCAAGCTTATGACAATTCTTCCGGCACCGGAGTATATTTCAAACCGGAATCATTGAGCAAGGTCACCACCCAAGAATCTTCTGGTATCAATCCGGATTCCAAAAGTTTGACCGCTGCAGCTACATTTGCACCACTCGTGTACCCCACGAAAAGACCTTCCTTTTCTCCTATGAGTTTCTTGTATTCCACGGATTCTTCATCTGTTACACTCAATGTGCCATCTAGGTTGTCAAATTTGAAGAGATTTGGGACACATCCGTACCCTGAACCTTGCAACAAATGCAAGGGTTTTGTGATAGGGTCTCCTTTTATTGGCTCTGAACCTTTAGGTTCCACAACAAAAGCTTTCAAATTTGGATTTTTCTCTTTAAGGTATTTGGAAGTGCCTGTGAAAGTACCAGCCGTTCCTACAGTAGCCACAAATGCGTCAACACGACCCCCAGTTTGTCTCCAAATTTCAGGGCCCGTCGTTTCATAATGTGATTGAGCATTAGCATCATTGTTAAACTGGTTAACATAATATGCACCATTTTCTTTCGCTATCTTCAGGCCAACAGCTTCAGCAGCCTTAACATCACTCAGTGTCACATTTCCGTAGGTACCTTCAACTTGGGGTACTCGTACACACTTGGCTCCAAGTGCTTCCATGTGGATAGCTCTTTGTGCACTATTTCCTTTGGACATGGTCAGAGTAAGTGGATGCCCTAACACAGCACAAACAACTGCTAGGCCACAGCCCTGGTTACCTGAAGTGACTTCCAGAACTGGTGCGCCCGGTTTCAGTTCGCCAGATAGACGAGCCTGTTCAATCATATGGAGAGAGGAGCGACACTTAATAGAAGCTCCAGGGTTCATGAACTCACATTTAGCCAGAACACGTCCGGGGCCTGCGTAGATCCGATCAAGGGCAACAATGGGTGTGTTGCCAATAAGATCAAGAGCAGAGGCCTTGATTTCATTATGAACGCCGTTCACGAGAGCCATATTGATAGTAGCGCGAGGTGAGCGGCCGTTGTGTTTTCACTGTAGAGTCGATAGCGTACTGACGCAACTATTGGGTATACGGCACTTTAAATCTTTGGCAGGATCGTCTCGTCGTGAGCACGGTCTGATAGAATTTGATGAGAGCACACCAACTGTCGTTAGATCACGAATATAACTGAGGCGTGCTCAAGATAAACACAAAGAAGTGGGCCGGGCGGCTTCTTGTGAACTAATGATAAATTATTAAATTAAAATATTAATGCTAATCTATTATGTGACGATATGACAGTTATTATAAGTATGATGTGATTAGGTCCGTATCTAATTGAGTTTAAAGAGTGTATTTGTTAATTAAAGAGCGTTTTTATACTGGAATAATTAACTACGTATACAGGAGATAACGGGGTGAGGCGTTATCAATTAAATGAAATGATAATTAGTTAATCAAAATTGTAGAACTTGGTTTAAAACACGGGTTTACTTGTTGAAATCAAAGAAGACTATACACTATATATCTATTTTGAGATACGTAATTCGTATAGGTACTTACCCTAGTGGCATTAGTATCGTTTCAAAACCTTTTTTTTATAATATTTTTACTTTTTTTAAATATGACAATTTTATATCAATAATTCCACATTGTGGAATGTTTCCCATATTATGGGAAATAACATAATTTTTGGGGTTAAGGGTAAAATGAGAATTACGAAATTGGGCTTTGTTTACCCCAAATTACTCAAAGTCGGTATTATTGTCAACTTTCCCCTTTGTGAGGGTTATAGAATGCCTAATATAATTCCTTAGAACACATGTAAAAGTCCCACATCTCCTACACATGACAAAAATAGCAGGCCAATTTCTCGCTAGCTCTCTAGCATGACTAAAATTTGTATTTCACTCTATAAGTTACTTGATTCGACATTTGTTTACTTTAAATAAAAGTCATAATGTAAAGGAACTCATAATTAATGCCACAATATATATTTGGGGGCAGAGATAAATTATACGAAGAGTTACAAAGCCACTTTCAATTACACAAAAATAAGAAAAATATTTAGTTTCTAAAATTTAAAATATTCTAAAACGAAAAAACCTCACGGAATGAAATTAATAGATTGTAAAAGGAGTTTTAACGTAACCTATTTTGTTCATTCTTTATTGGCCTGAGCACAGTAGCAGAGATTTTAATATATCGTTAGGAATTCATAAATAAAAAACCCAATGATTCCTCAAAAAGGGAGAATCTTAATGGAGTTTTCACAGAACCTTTTGCGTTACTGGCCACTAATATCTTTTTAACAATTTGACAGTGTCAAATACTATCATCGATGGCTATCTGTTATATATATATTATTTTTCACTTTTTTGTTCATTTTTTGCTGGCCCCAACATGGTAGTAAAGCCTATATAAATTTGACAGTTAATTTTTACACTGACAGGAGTTAATTAAAACCTTTTCTATGGCATTGTAAAGAATTCAACTTAACAGTTGGAAAACTATTCTACCCCGGGCGTCCCAAAACCACTTTTTTAACGCACCCTAAGTGTTATGTTCTTACAGTAAAAGCAATAGGGGCGCGTAGACAATTATTCTTTACCTACCTACTCATGAAAATGTCGCCTTGTGACACACTTAAAGTTAAATAAAACTAAAAACTGAAGTATTAAATGAAATACAAATTTCAGTTGTAGTATTAGGTCGTAGTAAATAGGCTTATTTGATAAATTCAATGTGCCGCCTATTAAGATTATAGAAACCTATTTCACGTACCCCCGGGGTTGTAAATGCTAATATTTTTAAAGCACTAAAATAAGCGCAAGAATATTAGATTACACAAGTGAAAAAAAAGGACTCAAACTATCTCCATACCAAATTTTATCTAAATCTGTCCATGTATGAGTGACTTTTGAAGTGACAAACAGACCGATAGACGGACATAAAAATTTTTGCATTTATAATATTTATAGGATTTATAATATAAATTTTGATGTTAAAGCTAGTGCAAAGCGTGGTATAATTTCCTTTAACGAATAAATCTTAAATAAACATCTTATATCAATTTCAATTTATTATCTTTTATTTTCCTCGGAGGTGTAGTATAAAGCACTATGTAGGTATCACTCGGGCAAAATGCGATTCCTTCCTCGTGTGTATTTTGCGCGCGCGTTAGTTATCGGTTACTTTCACCCTTTGTTGAACAATGTACTATTAAAGCCCTATCCAGTGATAAGTTCTGGAAAGCTTCCTCAAAAAAAAAATTGTCTTAATTTTATAACATTTCTGTTTATCAGTATTTGTTATAATCAGCATTTCGAAACTGTGCATGGTTTAGAAATAATCAAGCAAGATTACTTCGCGTTTCCATATACATATATATTTATATATATATATATATATATATATACGTATATATAAGAAGACTATCCACTATATATCTATTTTGAGATTCGTAATTCGTATAGGTACTTACCCTAGTGGCATTAGTATCGTTTTAAAACCTTTTTTTATAATATTTTTACTTTTTTTAAATATGACAATTTTATATCAATAATTCCACATTGTGGAATTTTTCCCATATTATGGGAAATAACATAATTTTTTTGGGTTAAGGGTAAAATGAGAATTACGAAACTGGGCTTTGCTGGGTTACCCCAAATTACTCAAAGTCGGTATTATTGTCAACTTTCCCCTTTGTGAGGGTTATAGAATGCCTAATATAATTCCTTAGAATACATGTAAAAGTCCCACATCTCCTACACATGACAAAAATAGCAGGCCAATTTCTCGCTAGCTATATATATATATATAAATACATACTCGTATGTAATGTATTTAATAGTCATTTGTATTTTGCTTGTATATTAGATCATATATCTATCTATCTAAGATGTAGATCTTGCAGACTTTGCGTAATCCATCTCGGACGAAGTTTATTAAAAGGATTTATTTCTTTTATTAAAATGAATAGGAACTTAGTACGATTTATTAAAAGGAATCCGAGGTGAGCTACGCAAGGTCTGCAATGGATTACTATCTTGCCAACACAACATAGGTACAACTTTAAGTACAAGAGGCAACTTATATCTTAAATACTTTGTACTATATGATGATGATCTATCTTAATAATGTTTACTATTTGATTTTGTGGGGTAAAAATATGCTAGGTGGTTTCATTGTTGCCATTACCATGCTGATGTATTTTATGGATATCATAATATGTATGTGTTAATGTCCAGAAATATCTAAATAGCTAGGCTAAAAGGAGCTTAGTCTTTCTTAGGCAATATGCATGCCAGATATGTTTGTTTCCGCCATTGATTAATATTTATTTTTTAATTCGTCACTCATGTCGTTTTTCTGGTGCAATGGACCAATGTTAGGTTTTTGGTCTTGTATTCTTAGTTTTGTGCTAACATCAAGTACTCATCTTACTTGATATATCTAGTGCCCATTTTTCTGTTATACTTCTTTTATAATTGTAGGCGCTTACCTATTTACTAATCTACCTGGGTTACCCACAGCCAGGGCCGCAGAGACAAAATTCTACCCGTCACCCTCCCCCCCTCGGTGGCCCTGCCCATAGCGGACGATTTTCCAAAAATGCTGAAACTTGCAACACTTAGAAACCTATATAGGTATACGAATTTTCATTAATTAATTAAAAATCACTCTCACAAAATTTTATTTTCAATTTTTCCAAAAATGGTTGAACACCTTTTTTTTAATTTTTAACCTAACGCCAATCTTAATGGATTTTAATTTAAGAATGACGGATTTTCATACAAACTACCAAGCCCTGTTCACTACCTTAAAGCCCTTGCAGACGTTCGTTTTTGTCATCGGACGCCGGCCGGATCAATCACAACAAATGAAGAACTACAAGAGGTTTTAGATATTGAAATTGCTAAATCCTTTTTAATTGAGCTCTAAGTCAAAAAAATAACCTATGTTGAAAATTTAAAGTTTCAAGTAGTTAAGGCTTGGCGTTAAAAGGCAACCAGGAAATGTTTTATTAGTATATGATGATGATACGGAAGAAGATAAATGAATATAAAACAAATAAGCTTATTGCTTATTCAGGTCAAGCAACACATACAGTGAGGCCTTCGAACATACTTTATCGTAGCCTCAATAGTATAAACCGTTCCGGCCCCTCAACATGTTGAAAGCTAACAATTATGTAAATTTAGAGACATTTCGAAATCTGTCACACTCGTGCCCTTCGTTTTGTTTTTGCCAAAGGAAAATTAACCTAAAAGACGCCCTTTATCAAACTGACCTTTACGTCAATCATAATAAAATCTGTCTATTAATATGAACCAGGGGCATTGGTTAGGCAATCGCAAAGAATGCAGATGTCAAGAGGTTGGTCTATTGTTACAAATAGGGCGCAAATTGTGCTCAATACTTTTTATTGTGTTAAATATATAATAGGGCAGTTTTGAGCTAGATTTTATGAGAATTCGATGAATATCTTTTGCCCGGAGGTCGTACGGAAAAATCATGTACTTTTGTCGTATTCGCACGGGTCAACAGATTGAGAAATAAACTTTTACAGTCTAAAAGGTCCATTTGAAGACAATCAGAAGAATACGGTTTTACAAATAAAATGTAACCAGTGACGTCATACCGTCCAGAAAAAAATATAAATTACTCTAATTATTTGTCAAGGTGCAGTCGCCGCTCACTAAGAAGAGAACTAGCGATTAAACTACTTGTCCGATTATGACAAAGTAAACGGTATTTTATAATCATATAAATTGTGTATAATGAGGTTATAAGTCTTCTTTTTAGAGCATTTAAATAGCTCTTTTTAAAAAAGGTTTTTTTGGTTTTAACTTATAGTTTACATTTTAGTTATTTTCTAATTATTCTCGGCGAGCCCTTTCATTTGATACTCATATTGCAGAAGTGCATAAAAAATAACTATTCCGCCATCTTGGATGTTCCGCCATGTTGGATTTAGAATGACGTCACATAATTTTTCGAGTACTCTCAACATGCCCTTTCATTTGATACCCATATTGTAGAAATACACTAAAATAAACTATTCCGCCATCTTGGATGGTTCACCATATTGGATTTAGAATGACGGCATACAGCTTATCGTGTATTGTCATCCAAACTAAACGTGTATACAAAATTTCAAATCGGTTGAAGTTATGTATCTGCTTCAACACTGGGTTGCAAGTTGCACCCGAACAAACATACATACATACATACATTGCAAGTTAAATAGAAGCTTTTAAAAACAAAACTTTGCCGTGTGGTTCCGGCAGAACTGAATTGGACCACTCCCTATCTCCTGGGATGTCGTAAAAAGCGACTTAGAGGTAAAAGGGTCTTATTTCTCAACCCCAAACACAGACTGATGTTGGGCAGCAGCAACATCCGGTAGTAGTCTGAATTAACTGCGGTCACCAACCCGTCTGCCCAGCGTGGTGACTATGGGCAAAACCCAATATGGTGAAAGCAGGAAAAAAACGGCCCTCAATTCCCGGCAGCCACACTGTTCTCGGCTACGGTAGCGGTCGGTATAACGGTGGGGTAGAGGGTGCTAGGAATCTCCGGGTTACGACAAACGGCTACCATAAACGAAGACTACATTTGGCAACGTAAAATGGACGCAGGATGAGGTTGGATCATCACCTCGTAGAACTCGAAGAAGAAGAAGAAGTCACATAAACTGGCATGTACTGGGGTTATCAGAAGTCCGTAGACTTCCCAAGGCGGTGTTGGTTTTCTGGTCAACAAATAGCTCATAAACAACGTTGTGGAAATCAGTAGTGTTTCGACTCGGGTAGCATACCTTGTCCTATAGCTCACCAACAGATACTCTCTGAATACAGGTGTATGCGCCAACCTCGTCTCACTCTGATGAAGAAGCCGAAGCCACATATGAAGATATCACAAAGGCCCTTCATAACACCACCAAGGCTAACTATAACGTTGTGATGGGGGATTTTAACGCTAAAGTGGGACTACAAAAACGCGACGAATCTAGAATAGCCCTTATGGCTTGGCTCAGCGAAATCACAGGGGACAAATAAGGATAAACTTTTTCGAAATGGAAGGGCTCTTTTTGATGAACTCGTTCTACAAGAAGAGTTCCCATATAACGTGGACCTGGTGAAGTCCAGACGCTGTGACTAGGAATGAGATAGATTTTATTATGGCAGATAGACGGAACATATTCAGAGATGTCTCAGTGATCAATAGGTTCAATACCGACAGTGATCACAGACTTAGTTTTTTGTCCGGCAGACGCATACGAACCGTAGTTGACGGTAGTTGCTCTGATAGCATGGACATTAATGCTGGTGTCCCGCAAGGCTCTGTGCTGTCTCCTACGCTCTTTCTACTGCATATCAATGGCATGTTATCCATCAACAACATACATTGCTATGCAGAAGACAGTACTGGCGACGCTTATTACACGGGTTGTGCAAACATCCCTCGTTCCGTTGTGGAGGAAAACCGCGGAGAACTTGTGTCTCAAATCGAGACCTGGGGACGGGTAAACTTGGTCCGATTCAACCCTACAAAGACACAAGTTCACCGCTAAGAAAACCCCATTCGCTGTAGTCCCACAATTCCAGAACACTCCCCTCTCCATCTCCAAGAGCATTGGGATCATTTACAAGATAAGATGAAGCTAGCGTCCAAAAAACTAGGTGTACTCAACAGAGCGAGGCAGTACTTCACGTCGGGGCAGAGGTTGTGCCTTTACAAGTCGCAGTTTCGGCCCCATATGGAGTACTGCTGCCATTTCTGGGGAGGTGCACCCGGATACCAGCTTGGCCCTTTTGACTCGGTTCAACGACGGGCTGCGAGAATTGTTGACGATCCCAAACTCACTTGCGGTATCGAGCCCTTAAGTCTGAGGAGAGACTTTGCCTCCCTGTGTGTGTTCTACCCCTTGTACAATGGGTTGTGTTCTGAGGAAATGATGCCCGCGGCTATTTTCTATTATCGCACCGCTCGCCATCGGCAGGGAATTCATTCTCACACTTCAGAACCGAAATAGTCGCGTACAGTGCGGCTTCGGAGAAGCTTACTCCCGCGACCGCTTAGGTTGTGGAATGAGCTCCCTGCCAAGGTTTTCTCTGAAGGATTGGCTATGTGATCGTCTGAGTGGTAGGACCCAATTGTGTAACGTAGACCGCAGGTTCTTTAAGAGAAAGACTGAAACACCGTTCTTGTATTGAAATTTATTTTATTTTCGAATTTAGGTTTTTAACTACATAAATGTGTTAAGCCCGTCTTTAAGTCCTCGATCTTTCACGATCCTATTTTATTATTATTTTGATAATTATGTTAGTTTTATATAACAATTTTATTTTATGTATATATATTTTTTTTTTATTTAATATTATAAAGGGCGAAGATGGCTTGGTAGACGGGTAGGCTTGGCAGATGGGTACAGCGCGAGTGATAACCCTGGTGTTGCAAGCGTCCATAGGCCACGGTGACCGCTTACCATCAGGCGGACCGTGTGCTTATTTGCCACCTTAGTGGTATAAAAAAAAACTTGTTAGAGGCATTCTAAATATAAATTACAAGGCCGAAAGAAATCGTCTAATAAATCTACTCTTAGACCTTTACAGTCCCAAGCTACGATAGGATCCGACAAGTTTCATCTGGAACTTCAAAATAGATTAGATTCGCTGGAAACCACAGGCGACATTGACATAATGACCAGCAACTTGGTGAAGACGGTAAAAGAAATGGGACGCAAAGTTTACCCACCGCAGAACAAAACTAGAGAGTTCAAACTTTTGCCTGAGACTCTGGAACTTATGAGGAAAAGACGAGAGATACCATCTACCCAAAGGTCTTCGTCAGATGCAAGATCTCTAAATGGGCTGATACGGAAGATGTCTAGACGTGACCTTTGACGCTCCAGCACACGCAGCATTGAGCTTGCAATTGAGCAGAATAAAGCGTCGAAAGATTTTGCGCGTCAGCTTGCAAAGCGCCATCTGACGAGACTAAAAACTGCAGATGGTAAAATAGCTACCTCCAAACCAGAGATCTCAGCAGAGGCCGAACTGTTTTATGGATAACTCTACACGTCACATGCGGCTAGGCCCACATCCCTCATAACCGAAGATCCAAAAGCCAAACTGACGCGCCACTTCACCGACGATATCCCGGACGTTGACCAAAGTGAGATTAGGGCGGCTCTGGAACAGCTTAGAAACACCAAAGCTCCGGGCCATGACGGCATTACGACTGAGCTTCTAAAAGTCTGCGGCCTTCCAGTCCTTAAAGAGTTAGCAAAGCTTTTTTTTTGATGTTGTCATCCATAACGGAACTACTCCGGAGGTGTGGCGCGGAAGCGTGGTGGTGTTATTCTTTAAAAAGGGAGATAAAACTCTACTTAAGAACTACCGACCGATATCCCTTCTAAGCCACGTATATAAGCTGTTCTCTAGAGTCGTCACGAATCGTCTCGCTGGAAGACTTGACGAGTTTCAGCCACCAGAACAGGCTGGGTTTCGGAAAGGCTTCAGTACCGTAGATCACATTTATACTGTACGGCAGATTATACAAAAAACTCAAGAGTATAATCAGTCGCTGTGTATGGCGTTTGTGGACTACGAGAAAGCCTTTGACTCCATCGAAACCTGGGCTGTGCTAGATTCTCTGCAGCGATTTCGTACTGGCGATATATTGAGGTGCTGCGATGTCTTTACAACGCTGCTACGATGACCGTCCAGTTCCAGGACCATAAGACAAGTGCCATCCCGCTGCGTAGAGGTGTAAGACAAGGGGAAGTTATACCCCAAAACTGTTCACCAATGCGCTAGAAGATGACTTCAAAACCTTGGACTGGGCTGGGCGGGGCATAAACATAAACGGCGAATACATCACACACCTAAGGTTTGCCGACGACATCATCATTATGGCAGAGTCATTGGAAGAACTGAGTGAAATGTTGCACTCCCTAGACGAATCCTCTCGACGAGTAGGCCTTGGCATGAATTTGGATAAGACAAAAGTCATGTTCAAACAACACGTCGTGCCAATGCCAGTATACGTCGTGGGTACCTTACTCGAAGTTGTCCAGGATTATGTGTACGTTGGACAAAAAATTTAACTGGGCCGGAACAATTTTGAGAAGGAAGCCAACAGGAGGATCCAGCTAGGGTGGGCAGCATTTGGTAAACTTCGTCAAGTCTTCACGTCGCCTATACCGCAAAGTCTAAAGACGAAAGTCTTTGACCAGTGCGTCCTACCAGATATGACTTACGCCGCCGAAACGTGGACACTTACAGCAGGGCTGGTCCACAAGTTCAAGGTCGCACAGCGCGCAATGGAGCGAGCTATGATATGATATGATATGATTCCGTTCCTCTACGTTCCGTTCCGCTACTCTATGACAGTGGTTATCCTATCTGTGCGAGTGCGACGACAAATAGTTATGCGCGTGCAACAGGCACAAATAGTGACCGGTCAGTGAACGAAATTCTTACTGCTTAGCGTCCGCGCTATAGACAACCTTTTGGTTAAAAGGTAGTAAGAATATTGCATAAATGAAATTAATGAATGCATATGAATAAATATGTCTGATTAGCCTCTGCTTAAATTCCATTGCGTTAGGCTCCCCATTGTACCCTTTCGTTCGTGTATGACATAGTATAAATAAATAAACATGGGTAAGTAAGATAAATAGTTATTTTTGATAACTATAGTTTTAATATTATCTTCGTTTCTCGTTTTGTTTATAGAACCTTTACATTGATTGTTATTGTCTCTAACAGTAGAGCCTTTGCATTTGCGTTGAAAGTTATTGTTATGTTGGCAAAGCCTTTTAATCGAAAGTCATTGTTACTAATGGTAGAGCCTCTACATTGAAAGAAATTATTACTTATAGTTATAAGAGCCTTAACATTAAAAGCCATTGTAACTAACAGTAGAGCCTTTACATTGAAAGTCATTGTTAGTGTTAGAAGAGTCTTTACATTGAAAGTGATTGTTAGTAATAATAATAATAATAAATAAATATTTTCGAACTTTAACAGCGCCATCTTGCCCTAAAGTAAGCAAAGCAAATGGATACCAGAAACCGCATACAAATACCTACATATATATTACTTTTTTGTAAATACATACATATCTTACATAAATACACCCAGATTCAAGTCTTTACATTTAAAGTCATTATAACTAACGGTAGAGCCTTAACATTGAAAGTTATTGTTACTAATGAAAACGAGTTTAATCACTAAAGTAACAAATACATGCATAAATAGGTACTTTCACAGGATATTTTGATTTCACGAGCTTTTATTAACAAATAATTAGAATGGTGGTGTTAAATAATTTATTTTTATTTAAGGGTTTTGATTTTTATTCCAAGAAAGGGTTAACCATTGGCTTAAAATACACCCATATCATAATGTGGGGGATAGCCTCTTTCCACCAACCACTTTCCAACACAGAGTGAACGTCGGGCCTAAGGTTGCTGCTTTACAAGTCGCAAGTTTGGCCCCATATGGAGTACTGCTGCCATCTCTGGGAGGGTGCACCCGGATACCAGCTTGGCCTTGGAGGAAAAAATATTATAATCTTGTGTGCCATGAGCGCTACTGGTGGTTCTGTCCCACCAATGTTCATCTTTCCTAGAAAAGAATGACTCAGCTCAATAACTTCAAGATATTAGTCTCAATCAGATATGTGACGATGATGAAGATGATGATTTGAATAAATGCTAAGTATGTGATGAATTTGGTCGCAACAATGAGTTATGGTACAGATGCACTTCTTGTGGCTTATGGGCACACGCTAGCTGCACAGAATGGGACTCGCCAAAAGGTTACGTATGTGACAATTGTTAGGCTAGGTTGACTCCCATTGTCCCCATAGTGACTATAATTGCCCTCAGATATGGACAATGGTGGTCAAAGATGTTTTTTTTTTAAAGTTTAATGGCAATTAATATATGATTCCAAAGGTAATGAAACTGTCTGAGATTGATAGTGCAAAGATTAAAATACTTTAAAAATTGATTAAAATAAAGATAAAGTAAAAATTGTTTGTTTTATTCTATATCTTGCTTAAGTGACTCCCATTACCCCCTTTTCCTCTACATATAAGGAATGAATTGTGATGTAACCATTGATTGGTTATGAGATTAAGTTGATAGATATGCGCACGGTACTATACGAACATTCTTTTTTCTGTGTTATGACTTGCATATAGTAAGTATATATATGCTATATATTGTGTGCTACGCTGCAGTGATGTCACAGATTATCGCACACGATACTTACGAAAGAAAAAGGGTCGTGTATGTGGCCCGAATCATTTTAAGACACAACGTTGGCGTGACGCGGTATTGGATGACATTAAAATTTCAGTGCATTTCCTAGCCAGCTATGAAAAAAAACTGGTCAAGTGTGAGTCGGACTCTCGCACCAACGCGAGAGTTCCGTAAAAGGTAAACTGTATTGAGGGACAACCTTTAACTTTGCCGTTGGACAAATGCTATCTCAATTCATAGACATAGGTCGTGGTTAGTTTACCAACTGCAAATAAGTTAAATAATAAAACTAAAACCGTTCGGCCTATTACGTGACGTATGTCGGAGATAGCCGGCACGTTGAGTGACAAGAGCCCGACGGATGACGTCATTCAGGGCGTCGTGGCGCGAAAACCGCTGACGGTAGAGATCTGAAACTTGGAAGGTGTGTTCTTTGTATGACGTAAGCATTCGATAAGAAAGGATTTTCCGAAAGGGTCAAGTGCGAGTTGGACTCGCGCAATAAGGGTAAACCGATAGTAATGAAATTTTGGTAAGTTGTTATGCACACGCCGGGATAGGTTTCTGAGAAAGAAAAAAAAAGGGTCAAGTGCGAGTCAGACAGAGTCAAATGGCGAGTTAGTTTGAAGGTTGAGAAGGTTTCTGAATTATTACAACCCTTTCAGAATAGCTTGGCAGTTGTTTTAAAAAAAGAATCAACTTACGCCGGGTCAGCTAGTATATATAGTATTATAGTATATTTATAGTTTTATACAATGACCTTATTGATAATTACCAGTTTTTATCTTGTATTAACTTTGTCTACACAAATAACTATGTCAGTGTTGTTCTTCTATTTTTATCTATCTATGCCGTTTATTATACTTGGCCCTGAACTAAATTTGAAAGACTACTATTGGGTTTCGATATGGGTGCTTCCACTTTCGACCCACTCATTTTGACCAATTTTTTTTTCCACATTCTACCCAACCTTATGCAACATTCAACCCAGTCTTATATATTGTCCTCTTTAAACCCAAAATGTATATCACGTTTAACCCACTACAATATGCAGTAGACAACTAAAAATTTTACCGAGTGGAATGTAACGTGCGTCACAAACTATAGTTAGCCAATGACCCGATTTGGGTTTCATCTAATCCACGTGAAAGCTCCAGAAAACTTAGTAGCTCAAAGCTCTATTTGTACTCGCCACCTTTATTTTACTTAAGACTATAAATCAGCTGTCAACTATGCTAGGATGTGAATGTAGCATCCCTATAGATGTAAAGTTGGTTTTAAACGAATTCAACCGGTCAATTTAAAACCAAATTCTTGGTTTACAACCGTTTAAAACCTTTACTGGTAGTTTAAAATAGTTGAAAACTATATTTTTTTTTAATCATAGGTTTTCATTACAATGCATTTGAAGAACAATTTATCCGTTTTTACCGAACCGATATATCGAAATCCCTGCAGAAGTATGTAAATTAAAGTTAAAATAGTTCAAATATTTCGTAAAACAGAAACTTGACAAAAAAGGTTATTACACAATTAAAGACTACCTTGATGATGAAAATGTATGGGATTAAATAATTTTTTACTAACATAATATACTTGATTAAGTAAAATTAAAACAGCGACTGCTGGAGAGTTTCTTTCACCGTTTCTTCTTTCCAGATTTTAAACAAACATGTTTACATTATATCAAAAGTTTTTCTGGTATTTACGTTAATTCTTATTCTACTAAACCCTAAATACATTCAATACGACAAGAAGGCCGGTTTTTATACATATTTATTATGTTTTTTTCATATTTACACGCAATTGTGATAGTGATCTTATCTACAGAACACAATACCCTATTTTATTTTGCAATTTTTTTCCCCCGTTTCTCCCCAACCGACCTCGGCACGGTCTAAAAACTATAGTTAGGCGGCTCCTTCAGAGTCTCGCCCCAAAGAGCCCGCTGAACCAGTAATGGCTGCAACAGCCAAATGCAAAGTCAGTCAAAAAAAAAATCCTCAGAAGTTCCGTGAAATTCACTTTGTATTTTAATTAAAAAAAAATGTGGTTTCATGAAATTCTAATAAGCAATAAATTTTTTATAGCTCGTGTGGCACCCTTATATCGAGCCTTTTTGTGTACCTTTTACAAGCCGATCTTGGTCTACCAAAATAGCTTAACAAAGAGATAGGTTTCCAAATTTTCAAAACCAGTAAATTAATGTTCCTGCATTGAGTTTGGCATACATTATAGCCAATAAAAAATATTTTTCTAAAAAAAACAACTTTCTAAAAATTATATTGACGTGGTTAAATTACGCCGACGTCACTCCTACCAATACACGAACTACGTTAAAAAATTTTGTGTTTCGACACTTAAGTGTCGCTTCACACCCGAGAATATCTGAATGATAAGCTGTGGTTCCCAGGGTTTATTCCGGATAGGTTAGTGTCGGAGCATCATCACTCGTAAATTATTTATCCAAACGGCCCTTTGGTGACTTTTTTCTTTTCTAAATTTTATTTCCAGTCAGACTTATTTGTAAAGACAGCAGGGCGGACGTCACTAGTGTTCATGTATGTACATTTTTAATAAATTGTTTGGATAGAAAATGTGCCATTTCTTGTTTTGGCCACACATTAATTAGATAAATTAGCATGGAAGGAGTGACATTACGCAATCTGATTGGTTTTTATGTAGTATGTGTAGCTATTTTTAATATATATAGCTGATCATAAACCTGTGAGACTGTTAAAATCAGATACAAACAGTACAAAGAGATTTTAATTAAAACTTCATATCTACACACAAAATACCAAAAGTTTTTTCTCCGACCCATCAAAAAGTGCAAAAATAATATTACACATACACACATACAATTTGATATAGATTATTTTAACACATACACTTAAAGAAACTTAATTTAATAATCATGTGTAGTACTTTTCATACAATTCTTCAAATAATTTTGTTCTTTCTGGATAAGGATTATTCTTAGTCGTTAGCTCACTATCAATCAGAAGATAGTTCAATTCAGTACTTTTTATCGGCTGCCATTTTGTTAAAATCAAGTTGTCCGTTGTTGGAGTTGGATCACTGCAAAGAAAACAAATAAATAAAAGAGAAAATTCAAACCAAATTTATACTGGGACTTTCGCTTATGGCATAAATTTAGTTTACGGTTGTCTAACAGTGGCTATCTATTGAAATGAACCAGTCTATTGAAGCATACAAAAAGACGCAATTCCACGTAAGATAGGCTCTAGCACGTGACCACACGTTGAAAATCTAGATTTTCTCAGTTTTCATCGGTATAGAATTCAAATATTTATTTAGAACTATAAAATTAGCAAATCCACTTGGTCATAATAATATATAATTTATGAAATTAGAATCAAGAGGATATCACTCTCAGTTTTCCTAACAATTTGAATTAAATTGAAAAATAATAAAACGGGATTAAACGCGTCATTTGACAAAATACCTTTTTCCCGACGTTTCGGCTGGGTTACACGAACCGCCGGCCGTTTTATTATTTTTCAATTAGTAATGGAACGCGTTAATTTAAAAATTTAAATTTGAATTAAGGCCAAAAAAAGAGTATCAGTTTCAGTTTATCAATGGTAAGGAACCATTTTAGTAGCCAAATTATTATAAAATTAGCAAACCCTATGTGGGTTTTAGGTTTGAATAATAACATATATTTATTCAAGTCAAAAAGTGTACTCAGGACTGTAACAAAATTAATGAAATTCATGCAAACTTAACTAGTTTGGGTATGCCATCACCTTAAGGCGATGATACTATATCAAAAGAAGTAGGTACTTTGTGAAATTTTAAAAAAGGGTTTGGAAGTTTATATGAAAATTGCGCATTTTTTAACTAATAACCTGGCAGCAATGATGTCCTCTGATCAAATGGCACAGAAACATCACGTTTGTTGTTCCATCAGAACATGAGCTACCTTAAGATATATGTCGGTGTTTTGCCATACATACCACTAGATCATATAGCCAAAACACATTTTCTAACAGCACAATCAGTGAATTGATGAAAAGTAAAAGAAGTCAGGAGTTGGATTAAAGAAAGATTATTAAGCGTGCTTGCTTTTTTACTGCTATTAAAAGCAGTTACCGAAGTAAAATGTTGATTGAGTTCATTAAAGTTTAAATTATTAACTGAGTATGATGTCTGTGTTTTCCCAACTCCTAGTGACTTAAGAAACTTCCAGATTTTAGCTGGATCCCCGTTTTCAACAGAATTATGGATATGGCGTCGTTGTGCGTCCCTAAATTTCAGTATGGGGTTTTTAATAAAGAACTTATTAGATTTTTAAAGGGTTGGCAACGCGCGACTGATGCCCCAGGTGTTGCAAGCGTCCATAGGCTGCGGTGACCGCATACCATCAAGCGGACTGCAAGCTTGCTTACCACCTTAGAGGTATAAAAAAAATGAGAGTCAGAGTCAGTAGCAAGCACCTACTTTCATTCAGACAGGACACGTCTTTAAAACGAGCATATGGATGAATAGAAAAAAAAGTTGTGGGCCAGTTTGTTTCAGTACTAATGTTATACTCACCCACATCTGGCAAAGCTAGTCCACATTTCAAGCAATCTTTTTCGCACTAATTGATCTTTAGCAGAAGGAGTTTCTGTCAATATAGAGGATTTAATAAGATATCCACCGTCGTCACCGTGGCAAGCCCCTTTACGGTTTATGTTTAGCTTCTTTTTCAAATAATTTAATTCACCATCATAGGCGAATTCATAAAAGTATACAGGGTTTTTCTTTGCTATGAGTTTAGCTGCTGTATAAACAGCACCAAGAAAATCGACATCAGTAAAAAAGTTGATTGCAAAAGCATCAACGTCATCATAATTTTGTGAACCTTTTAGATAAACAGTTTTTAATTTGTTTTCAATTTCTTTCTTTACATTGCCATTATCAAAGTCAAATGGTAAATGCTGCAAGAAATTCTTTTCCTTCGTCAATTCTGCCAATACAGGAGGCGAATGATGCGCAACCAAAAGACCTTCGTGCGAACAAAACCCTGTCAAATACGGAACTTTGGTGAACTTTCCGTTTGTCAAAGATTTGTAAGTAGATTCGCTTATAAATGGTTCCCAATCGCCTGGCTTTTCAATAGTTGGTACGAATGCAAAAAATATACCTCCTCGCCACTTTTCTGCAGCCAACACTGTCATTGACAATGATATTAACTCTTTAGTATTTAGTTCTTTTAAAATATTAAGTATTTCTTTACCATCAGTAGCTATTTTATTCTTTAAAAGACATATTTTTTTAGCCAAATCCTTTATTTTATAATTTTGTGCCCAATGACATAGAGTCGAACCAGAATGTGCGATAGCTTTGTGAAATAATCCATTTCCCATTGGTGACAGAAGTTGGTATTCTACTGATGCAGCACCAGCACTGAATCCTAAAAGCGTAACATTTTGCGGATCACCACCAAATTTATCAATATTTATTTGTATCCATTTAAGCGCTTGAACTTGATCCCTCAATCCCATATTGCCTGGTGCATCTTTTATGTCTAAAGATAAGAAACCAAGAATACCTACCCGGTAATTAAAGCTAACCACTACTATCCCTTTTTCCACGAGGTAATCTGGACCATGGGTGGAATCATCAGTTCCGTTTCCAAAAAGGAAACCTCCACCATGGATAAAAACCATAACAGGCAGTTTAGCGGACCCCTCATTTGGCAACCTCGGAGTATAAACGTTAAGAAATAAGCAATCTTCATCACCAACAATATCGTTACTTGCTCTATCGAATTGGGCACATATATTGCAATCCTTTGTTGCATCTCTTACACCTTCCCAAGCTTCTGGGGGCTCGGGAACCTGTAAAAAAAAAGATCTTACTTTAATTAACTATGCTGTTAGATATATGAGAACAGAATGAGGTCATCACATAGAGAGTTTACAACATACGAAATGGGGTAGGTATATTATGTACACTTAAGTGATAAGTATACTAAACTTGTGTCAATTGGAAATGACAGTTCTAAACTTTTAAGTAGAGTTAACAAAAAAGTGTAAATATTTAACAGTATTAAATATTTAAGTATTTAACAGATTTATTTGTACCATTATTCAATTTCATCTTTAAATAATATGCCAAAACCGCGGACGCTACGGTTGCTCCAAAAGTTCGTATCCCATTTCTAAATGCGCGCGGTCCTATGGACGCGGTCCTATAGGATATATAGAATCGACACGAAAAGTTCTAGATTTAAATGTCAGGCCAGGAAAGGTTGTTTTTCTTCAAGTGAGTTTTTCTTTAACTGCTAAGTGAGTTATTGGTAAAAAAAAAAATTGGGATTTGTTAGTTTAAATTACTCGTAATAAAATGGCAATTATTTAAAGCTAAAAAAAAAATTATTAAAAATTTACGGCCCACCTGATGGTTAGCGGTCACCGCAGCCTATGGACACTTGCAATACCTGGGAGTATAGTATTATATAATCTGTGACCTGGGGCATAATTCGCACGTTTCCGACCTATGAAAAATCTAATAACTTCTTTCTTGAAGAACCCCAAAGTTTCTTTAAAACCGCACTATACGCGACCATTTAGGTTCTTAAGTGTGAAAATGAATTCCCTGCTGATGGCGAGCGGTGGGATGGTAGAAAGTAGCCGTGGGAATAATTTCGAACAATTCCTCAGAATATACATGAACACCACTGTACAAGCGGTAAATACAACACACTCAGGAAGGCAAAGTGAGACTTAAGGGTTCGATACGGCTAGTGAACTTGGGATCGTCAACAATTCTCTCAGCCCGTCGTTAAGCCAAGCTAAAAGGGCCAAGCTGGTATTCGGGTGCACTCGTCCAGAGTTGGCAGCAGTACCATGGGGCCGAACTTGAGACTTGTAAAGCAGCAACCTTTGCCCCGAGGCGAAGTACTGCTTCGGTCCGTTGAGTACACCAAGTTTTTTGGACGCCAGTTTCACCTTGTCTTGCCACCATCATTTGATCTCCGAACTGAACATTGCTAGAGATGTCAACACCAAGGTTGACTATAACCACCTTGAAGATAGTGAAGTGAGATGGTAGTGTGTTCTGCAATTGTGAGACCCCAGCGAATGGGGTTTGTTTTAGCAGTGAACGCGCAGACTTGTGGCTTCGTCGGGTTGAATCGGACCAAGTTTTCCCTTGCCCAGTGAGAGACCTTGGACAGATTGGTCTCGATTTGAGACACAAGTTCTCCGCGCTTCTCCTCTATAACGGAACGAGGAATGTTTACATGGCCCGTGTAATAAGCGTCTTCGTACTGTCATCTGCATAGCAATGCATATTGTTGATGTGCAAAATATCATTGATATGCAGTAGAAACTGCGTAGGAGCTGTCTAGGCTACCTAGGGTAGGCACTTATTGCTTTTTATTCAAGGAGCTATTTTTGCATACAAAAATCTGATACGGCAAAGAAGCATCCCTTTACACAGTGATGAAACGAAAAAATCGGCGGAAACAACATATTTTTCACAAAATAAATTAACTTTTGCCCTTTATTGCTTAAACAATGACGGTAACGAAAGCAAATATTATACAAATTTAATGTTATTTTTCTTTTTCTGAAAGGCGAACTTTTAAGCCATACAGCCTCGTCTTCAAAATATTATGTAGGTAAGTGAAATTCGATATTTGCGTCACAAAAAAATTAAAAAATTGTAGTCATTTAGCCGGTTTTTTTTTACGAAAAACTTATAGTTTCCGCCGATTTTTGTATTTCGTTTGTGTGTCAGAAGGTGATTCTTTATCAATTAAGATTTGTTTTATGCAAAAATAGCTCGTGCCCAATAAGTAAATATTTACTTATTTAATATTGTTAATTCCGTCAGGCTCAAGCTATAGATATACTTACCTATTTATTTTACACACATTAATGAATTTTTAGTCATTATTACCTTTACATTTTACTTCCGCAAAGAAATGAAAGTCTATAGGTGACGTTCCCGCATCTATGCCGCAGTAGGTACCTACCTATCTACCTATAACTTAGTATAAGTAGGTATATACATTATCATTGGTACTAGTATAGTATACCTTGCACCTACATATAAGAAAATATTCATATAACACGCTGTTTTTTTCTATAAGTATAATTTACTAGGTACCTACTTATGTTAATATGGGTGTATAAAATAAAAGTAAACTTACGGAAAATCTCAGCTTCCCTATTGGTGCTTTCGCGTATGGAATTCCTTTATAAGTGTAGTAATTAACATCACTTACACTTCTGGATGTAGTTCCTTGTAATTTACCTTCACTTACTTCAACTATAAGGTTTTCCATTCTGTATTTTTTTTAACTAACCTCAAATTCTTATACCTTCTAAGTTCTGTTGGGCGATAACCCGTTCAAATTAAAATGTTCCAAGAATACTTTACGTAAGCAAAAACACGACAAAGCACTTGAATTTAGTTGATTCGTAAAGCAGCTACAAAAAGTGTTTTTCGACACAAGTAGTGCTATCTTCATTTAGGTGAAAGAAACTATTATTACAAACATGTTGCAGTCTTCAACGCGTTTGATAGTTCATTAAAAAAATGCAAGATGGCGGTGTATTTCTCTAATTTTTACGTAAGTGTACCACTAGATGGTGTTACCAATTTTATTGTAAATTCTATACAGTCAATAGCTCCCTATTTACAGATCTGTTTAGTGTTTTTAAATTCTTAAATTACAAATAAAACTTATAAACCTTATAATCCTATACAAATTACTATTCTGTATTTAAGATCCTTTAGGTATTAGGATCCTATTAGGGTACGTTTGCGTTTAAATGAGAATGATAACCATATGATAACCCATAATGCTTTGATTATTAACTTGTCAATAAATCAGAGCCATAATGATAAGAAAACATTTGTTTTGCTTTAGTTTTGTATAAAGAGCAGACTAAACGTAAATAATAAATAACCGTTTGGTCTAAGTGCTCTTTTCTGTTATAAAAATATCTTATAAGTTGGCGAACAGCTTAGCTTAAAAAAGTGGAAATTAATTAATTACAATTACGTCACATAACTTTTTTTGAAAGCGATATTTTAAGAGATATCTTGAAACTTATTATGTTTCTAGTTAAGGAATGTCAAAAGGCATAGGTATTATTATTTTTTCAGACTGAAACCTGCAAGAGGACAGTGGAATCGATTTTAAAACCGAGCAAACTACTGATTCGAATAGGGCGCAGCCTTAATAAAACACGAAAACACTTAATTACCTTTTAGTTGAATTATTTTCTATTAAATTTGGTTGAGATTTGAAAGATAATATTAACTTGATCATTGTGAATAGGTAAAATCAGCCTAAGGTGCAGTTGACCCTATCGCACACCGATATCTTAGACCGGGTCCTAGCCTAACAGCAATTTTTTTATAACACCTATTTCTGTATTCGTTCGGTGATATTTCCTTGTGCTTTTAGCTGTATTTTTTGCGTTTACGCGGACCAAGTCGCGCGAAAAGGCTAATAGGTAATATGAATCTTTGCCTTTCTTTACCTCCAATTTAGTTAGACGTTGTCTAATATGTTTAAAACAAAACACTTACACAATATTTAAATATTTTACTCTGCTTTACAAATTTAATCAATTATTTTAGAGGAATAAAGGTATTATAGTAAGAGGTACTATTAGGTTATTTGGGTGCAACATATTGTTTTTTTTTTTAATTTAATCATTTTTTTAACAAAATCAAACTAATATAAAGATGATAGAAGAGTGAAGTTAATAAAATATCATCTGCTTCAATAGCACAGCCTAAACATTTATTTTATACTAGCTTCTGCCAGCGGCTTCGCCCGCCCTAAATTTCGTTATCGGCGTAGGTTCTTACGGCAACCCCTCAATTATAGAAATAAAACAAACAATCAAATCTTTCCTCTTTAATGGCATAATACATTTCTGTCTGTGAAACCATGGAAATACACATACAAAATTTCAACCCAATCGGTCTAGCCGTTAAGTAGTTGACATACCGACAGCAGCGCCACCTACCGGGTCCAATTGCATTTTTGAATCATCCAGGAAACCATCAAAATACCCATATAAAATTTCAACGCAATCGGTTCAGCCGTTTAGAAGTTATGTGAAAAAGATAAGTAGGGAAGGATAATTCTTACTACCCGTTGTCCTATTACCCGTTTTCCCGTAGGAATAAAGCATTTTCCCGCGGTAAAAATTAGCCTATGTTCATCAGGGATAATGTCGGCTTCTAATGGTAAAAGAATTTTTCAAATCGGTCCAGTAGTTTCGAAGCCTATTCAATACAAACCAACAAACAAACAATCAAATCTTTACTCTTTATAATATTAGTATAGACATAGAATACAGTACCCCATCGAAGGCGTCTAGACAAAGTTATCGTGAGGTAAGGTGCGCAGCGAGAGGGGTCACTAGCCTCCGACTAGCCTGTATTTGTGAAACACGGCTAATCAAAGACTCGGCTACTACGGTGCGGTGCCGTCTAGTCAGTCATACATTTTGTTGCCGCGCCTTGTCTGTCTGGCTAGATGTTGTCAGAGTAGTCATAGGCGACGACTAAAATGTACAGAGGAATTTAATGTATGTAATGAATATTTCGGCTTTGAATACAATTCACCTACAATTTTGGGGATGGAAAGTATATATAAATATATAGGTTTAACTACTTAAAAAAAAAAATCACCTACATAAAATGCCAGCAGTAATCTTTTATGATAATTAAGAGAGTAAATGAATAAATTTAATAGTGATTCGCATAGACTATGAAACGATACATAAGTACATGTCTGTCTATTGCATTTTGACACAGATAGTTAAAAAATCGGCCAAGTGCAAGTCAGACTCGTGCACGAAGGGTTCCGTATGATTATTATCTTATAGATACAGAACAAATAAACGGCAAAAAAATCACGTTCGTTGTATGGGACCCCCCCTTAAATATTTGTTTTATTTTAATTTAATTATTTATTTTTTAAGTGAATATATAAATAAATATTCTGTGAATATTTCAAGCGTCTAACTGTTGCTGTTATCAAGATCGAGCAAAAACGAGCAAAAAAATTACGTTTGATGTATGGGAGCCCTCTTAAAGATTTATTTTAGTCTGTTTTTTAGTATATGTTATAATAGCGGCAACAGAAATACATCATCATAATAGTCTAACTATCACGGTTCATGAGATACAGCCTGGTGACAGACGGATGGACGGTCAGACGGACAGCGGAGTCTCAGTAAGTGAAAGTGAAGTGGTTAACGTGTGTTTTGTTTTACGCGTGACGAAATAAAATATGAGGCGAAATTCGTAACAGATACAAGTATTAAGAAATAAACAGAGATTGAAAGGCGTACTACAATTTCGTATCTGATATATAGTCAAGTTCTGAATTTCTTATAAAATTTTCTCGATGTAGTTAAAAGAAAAACAGCTATGACTCTCGCTCAGAATGACTTAATGCCACACTCGTGATTTTAGAGCTCGGTGCCGCAAAAATCCACTTTCCGCTCTGTTATACTCACTCATCTTAGTACAGCTACAGACTGGGGTCCGGGTTCCGAAGATCAAGGGCCTGACTGTTCACGACAATCCTTTTATCTTGAAAAAAGACAACAGTTTTGAATAATTTACATTGTTTTTACTATTTGAATTTCTAGCTTAAAAAATGTTAGAGGTAAGTAATTGGTTTATTTGATGTCAAAATCACAGATAAATTGATATCGAGCGACAAGAGTTAGCCGCTGGTGTGAAGATTACTACTGTATTTCTAGATCTAGGATATTTTATTTCTAAATAAAAAAACTATACTATTAGTGTTAACTTAAAGTACGGAACCATAGATTTCCGAGTCCTGACTCGTTTGGGACCGGTTTTTATTTAAGGTTAAGCATATAAAAGAAATAAGAAGTATTTTTTTTTTCTATACCTATTTACTACAGGACCATAAATACTCGTGTTGATTTTTAAAAAACTAAACAAAGAATCTTTATAGTTCACCATGTGCATTGTCCATCCGTCTGTATGCCTGTTTCTTTTTACAAAAACTATTAAGAATACACTGCTTAAAATTCAGTAGGTACCCACACCTAAAGATAATCAAATATGCATTAATATTTTAGAATAAAAAAAATATTAGGGTAACAGTGACTACCTACTTTTTATATATCTTTACATTTCCTTTTGTCTCACACTACTTTCTTTTTGACTATATTTACTATTTCGTCTACTCTTAGAGTAGAGATAGCTGTTTAGCAAGAAGGCCGCCTATTGACCTTTTTTATTAGTATTATTTTATGTTCTTTGTTAATTATTTGGACAACAATAAAGTAGGTTGTTCTAGCAGCCGCAGTCACTGAGACAATCCTCGCTGGTATGGAATGCTATATTCCTAACCCGCGAGTAGTTGCCGGCGTCAAAAAACGACCGTGGTTTAATAGGTCTTGCAGAGAAGCTAAAATTCTTAAGCAAACTGCATATGAGGCTTGAACCACGGTTCGTAATAATAAGGATCCGAATATTTCTGTGTTAAAACTTATGCTGCCTCGAGGTTCAGTAAGAAAGCAATTGCCAGAGCAAAATTTCAATTCATCGGTAAAATAGGTGGCCGACACGCGAGCTATCCTTCTGGGAGTCGTGCTTTCTGGTCGCTTGCCAAAGCCTCCGAAGGGAACTTTTGCCAGTCGTCGTTACCACCACTGCGAAAAACCGATCGTGACTTGGCCCATAGTGCTAAAGAGAAAGCCGATCTATTGGGCAGTCTCTTTGCCTCAAACTCGAACATGAACGATGAAGGCGCTGTACCACCTACTATACCGTGGTGCGGTAAGACCATGCCGAAAATCTCCATAACACAGCGGGAGGTCCGGCGGGCGTTGCTTTCTCTAGACGTTCATAAGTCGAGTGGGCCAGACGGTATACCAGCAGTGGTGCTTAAGCAGTGTGCTCCTGAGTGATGTCCTGTACTCACGCGCCTCTTCGCGCTTTGTTACCACACTAGGCAATTTCCGTCTTCATGGAAGACTGCGAATGTGCACCCGGTGCCCGAAAAGGGCGATAGATCAGATCCATCGAATTACAGGCCCATTGCTATTACCTCTCTCCTCTCCAAGGTGATGGAGCGTGTAATCAACACACAGCTTCTAAGATACCTAGAAGTACACGACCTGGTCAGTGATCGTCAATATGGCTTTCGGCACGGTCGCTCGACTGGTGACCTTCTAGTGTATCTCACACACCGATGGGCACTAGCCATTGAGAGTCAGGGGCAGGCATTGGCATGTAGCCTGGACATAGCGAAGGCGTTCGATCGGGTCTGGCACCGGGATCTTCTATCGAAGTAGCCATCTTACGGAGTGCACGAGGGTTTGCTAGCTTTTTGTCCGGCAGACGCATACGACCGTAGTTGACGGTAGTTGCTCAGATAGCATGGACATTAATGCTGGTGTCATCCAAGGCTTTGTGCTGTCTCCTACGCTGTTTCTACTGCATATCAATGAAATGTTGGACATCAACAACATACATTGCTACGCAGATGACAGCACTAGAGACGCTTATTACACGGGTCGTGCAAACATCCCTCGTTCCGTTGTGGAGGAAAACCGCGGAGAACTTGTGTCTCAAATCGAAACCACACTTTCCAAGGTCTCTGACTGGGGACGGGTAAACTTAGTCCGACCCTACAGCAAATGTGTGCGCGTTCACCGCTAAGAAAACCCCATTCACTGTAGTCCCACAATTCCAGAACACTCCCCTCTCCATCTGCAAGAGCATTGGGATCCTTGATGTTGACATCTCCAGCGGTGTTCAGTTCCGAGATCATTTACAAGATAAGGTGAAGCTGGCGTCCAAAAAACTCAACTCAACAGAGCGAAGCAGTACTTCACGTCGGAGCAAAGGTTTTTACTTTACAAGTCGCAAGTTCGGCCCCATATGGAGTACTGCTGCCATCTCTGGGCGGGTGCACCCGGATACCAGATTGGCCTTTTTGATTCGGTTCAACGACGGGATGTGAGAATTGTCGACGATTCCAAACTCACTCGCGGTATCGAGCCCTTAAGTCTGAGAAGAGACTTTGCCTCCCTGTGTGCGTTCTACCGCTTGTACAATGGGTTGTGTTCTGAGGAATTGTTCGAAATGATGCCCACGGCTACTTTCTACCATCGCACCGCTTGCTATCGGCAGATATTCATTCTCACACTTTAGAACCTAAAAGGTCGCGTACAGTGCGGTTTCAAAGAAACTTCCTCCCTCGAACGCTTAAGTTGTGGAATAAGCTCCCTGCCAAGGTTTTCTCCAAAGACTACAGTATGGAGTTCTTCAAGAAAGAAGTTATTAGATTTCTGATGGGTCGGCAACGCGCGAATGATACCCCTGCCCTGGTGTTGCAAGCGTCCATAGGCTACGGTGACCCCTTACAATCAGACGGATCGTAAGCTTGTTTGCCACCTTAGAGGTATAAAAAAAAAAATGATATTCGTTCATATCACAGATTTAAAAACGCCTACGGAACCCTACAATAATCATGGCCTGACATGGTATTTTTTATCTTTTTTTATACAAATTCGACATTGATCCCATGAAACAAGGTCTTGACTTATTGTTATCGCATTTTGACCGAGTATTTTAAGCAAACGGAGCGAAACATTCGAAGTTCTTAATATTTCATCTCATGGTTTATTTTATATCACAATTGTTTTTTGTACAAAGAAGTTAACACGAATATCAAAATATGGTGAAAGTAAAAATTGATCAAGGCATTTTAGTTGGCAGGAAAAATAAAACTCTTAGTAATTTCGAATATGTAGAGTTTTTAGAAGTGCCGTATGCAAAGCCTCCTATTGGTGATCTTAGATTTAAGGTAAGAATATTAATAATGTTATAAATATTGTTTTGACATAATGATTGGTATAAAGAATAGGTTAACTAACTTTTTAACTATTTATTCAACATTTATTTTTACAAAAAAAAAATTACGCGATAAATTTTATTTGAATTTGATTGAAGCGTTAATATTTGTCTCAAAATATATAATCTGCATCACAAAATCTACGTCACTTTGCCATTTGAAAATGCGTTATCATATACGTTTTGCTTTTTACAATAATACGAAGTAATTTATAATCTGTGACCATATTCGCAAAACAGCACAATACAATTCATTATTTATTTAATGAAAACTTATTTAATAATTCACTGGCATTTAAGGAATAAAAAAGCGGTTGGAAAAAGAAAAGTCTGGATCGCGCACCGAGGGTTCCGTACAAACTTATTACATGTAGATAGTTCTTCCATCATGAGACCAAGTCTCACAGGTTTTTCGCTCGGCTCCTAAATGTCGTAGTGTAATGTTACACAGCCTTATATATATATAACCTTCCTCAAGAATTGGGCTATCAAAGGGAAAAGAATGCTTGAAATCCTACTGGTCGTATTAGAGATTAGTGCGTTCAAACGAACAAACAAACTGTAATATATTAGTAAAACTTTATGATAATAATAATAATGGTTAAATTATTAGCAGCCTGATTTTTTTTCCATACAAACAAGTTCCATGGCTGATCCTATTAGACAGAGGCATAATTTTGGATTGAATTTACTGAGTTGTCCAATTTCGATATTTTTTATATAACAAAGGTGGTAAAGAAGCTTGCGGTCCGCCTGATGGTAAGCGGTAGGGTAGAGAAAAGTGTTCCTGAAAACCCATTTAAATAAAAATATTTTGAATTTGTGAACCCAAGGAGGTTTATTGCGGAATATGAGGCAAAAACAGTTTAATTTCAATTTATTTTTGTTTTTCGAGTAACATATAGCTAAAAGTCTGAATTAGCACCGTCTCTTTCCGTTACAGAGTCCTCAACCACTGGAACCATGGGAGGGAGAAAGAGACGCTTCTTCAATTAATGACAACCACGTTTGTTACCAGCCCGATTTACACACGAGATCTGCAAAGGGTTCTGAAGATTGCCTATACCTTAATGTATATACACCCAAACTTCCAACAGTTGATTCCAAATTACTGCCAGTCATGGTTTATTTTCATCATGGAGGTTTTATGATTGGCACTGGAACTGCTAAATTCGACAGTGGACCGGATTTCTTGCTAGAAAATGGCGTTATAATGGTGTCTGTAAATTACAGACTTGGAATATTTGGATTCCTTTCACTTGGTATTCCTGAAGTGACTGGTAACATGGGATTAAAAGATCAAGTAATGGCTTTAAAATGGGTTCAGAATAACATTAATAAGTTTGGAGGTGATAGCAAGAACGTTACAATTTTTGGAATAAGTGCTGGATCGGCTGCAGTGGAATACCATCTTTTATCTTCTATGAGCGACGGTCTGTTTCAAAGAGTGATCTCTCAGTCTGGATCTACTTTAAATCCTTGGGCTTTCAATGATAATGTCGAAAATGCTAGTGTGAAAACAGCAAAAGAGCTAGGTTATCAAGGGCCTCTAGAGAATGCCCAAGAAATTTTCCAATATTTTTCTAAGCTCTCTACTGAAACTCTAGGTTCTGTATCTTTAAAAGATTTTGATCGTTTCATCACTGAAGGAATTGACTTCACTTTTCTACCAACTATCGAAAAACAATTTGGAAATGAAGAGGCCTTTCTAACAGATTATCCATTTAAATTGTTAAAAGAAGGAAAATTCAACAAAGTTAATATCCTGAAAGGATTGTGTGTATCTGAAGGAATTTTGGCTTCAATTATGAAACCTCCTGCCGTTCAAAAACTAGTAAAAAGTAAACAATTTACAGATTTCTTAGGATATAAATTAAATGCCGTTGAAACAGAGGAATTAAATTCTAAATTCAAACAAATATACACCGATAGAACCATTTTAGAAGACGATCCAGACCAATTCGCAACTGAATTTTTCGGTGATGTTGACTTTATAAGCGGTATTTGGACTGCCTCCAATATGATTGCTGTTAATGAGGCACCTGTGTATGTTTATGCATTTAGTTATGACGGTGAATTAAATTATTTTAAAAAGCTAATGATGAAATCGCCCAAGAAGGGCGCATGTCATGGTGACGATATTGGATACATTTTCAGTGTCAATGCTCCTGTTGAGATGATACCAACTAAAAATGATAAACTAACTAGAAATAGATTAGTTAAGATGTGGACTGATTTCGCCAAATTTGGGTAAGCTTACTGACTGTTAACACTATCATTATATTTTTTATTCATATTGTTGAGTAATCCACATTCCAGAAAAGTCACTGTTCACTTTTCATAGCTCCAGTGACTCACAGAGTATGCTAGGACATCGCATTGTATTAAAATCGTTACTCTTAATACTAACAAGTTGAATGCATTAGCCGTAAAGGGGTCTATATTAATTATACATAAATTTGAGGTGAATGAAACTCCCTTAAAACCGATAGGAAAACTGTTTATCTATTTGAGAATAAAATACAGCTCTGCCATACCTAAGTATTGTAGAGGTTACGACCTCTCGTTAGGTAAAAAGTAAAAGTGGTAGCAAACGCTTTAACGCAGCAAAAACTTTATAGTGTTTTTACTAAGATATAATAGATGGTGTCAGTGTGTTTTTGAATAAAAACCATTAGTCGGAACACCAAGTGTGTCATACATTTTCTTGATTTAACATTCAAGTGAAAAATATAGACCGGACAAGTCTAAATAAACTTGTATGGTAGATTCCTGTCTCTATCAGGGAGCCCTAGAATATTTAGAATTGTTTAACAATGCCAGTAAACTCATGGTCAGATACTCTAGTATCAAGTATATTATTTCTATTAATGCCAGAAGATAATTAGATGATACATATATTGTAAACCCAAAGCCAACCCAATGAATGACGAATGGTGATATGGAAATTAAAGAATTTTCTCTTAAATTAAGAGAAGTTTCTGCGTGGCAGAGTCACCACTATGAATGAGATTAATAAAACAATATACGATAGAATTATCGCTCCGCATTTCATACGTAATCAAATCAATCAAATTTCAAGATTTTGGAACCAGCAGTTTGTACGACATTGAAATATTCAGTCAATTTTTTTTTATTTATTATAATTTTTATTCTGATTACAGTAATCCAACTCCAGGCATTAGCAGCCTTATACCAGTCGTGTGGCCTCGCTTCAGCTACGAGCTACAGCAATACCTGAAAATTGACAAGGAGCTTACCGTGGAAGCTAAATTTCAGCCGGAGAGAATGGCGCTCTTTGAAAAACTATACGAAAAGTATCAGAAATAGATATTTAATTACAGATTTTGAATACAATGTAATTGGATTTTGTTGAATTTTTTTTTTTTGAGTTAGTAAACAATTTTGATAATACAGTTATAACATGTCTGTTTTATCAACATTAAAATACACCGTCATCACTAAATTAAAAAACGTAAAATTTTTTTGCAAAGACAAAATAGTAGGTATTTTTTTAAAGCGCTCTTTGGAATTTTTTTTCATTAAATCGAGACAAAAGTATCCAATTCATACAGTCAGTTCGGTTTATTTATATACTCTTTTATACTAGCGAAGTAGAGTGAATAAACGTGTTTGTACTATCTATCACAATATTGATACAAATAAGTGCATAATATCTTTTTAATTACGTAAATAATAAAATATCTCACTTCATGTCGCTATACTAATGTTGAAAACATAAAATTTTCGCATAGATCAAGTTTATATTGTAAACTATTTTTGGTACTATTAGATAGAGCTCGTGAAGCACTTTCAGAATCAATAAGTCGATATCGTGTTGAATAGTTTAAAACTAATTGAGTGAGATCACTTAGGGTTTCCATCCTGGGGGCCTTATTCTCGTTCTGATAGAGATTATCTCGAATGCGAGATTGTTAAACTAGTCGATCCATCGACTTAAACAGTTGCCGCGATTAACAAGCTATGAGTAAATCAATTAAACTTATTTCGAATCTTATCTTATCTCTATAGCACGATAATCAGGCCCCTGTATATATATATCTGATTAAATAAGTAACAATAACCTAGGCAGATCGTTAAATATAGAAAACAAATTATTATACAACTGAAATTATTATATGAAACTTGGCTAGAACGCCCAAAAACGGCGTATTTATACAAATACTGTAAGTAATAAAAAAAACATACTACGAAATTCAACCCTGGCAAGCGAGGAAACCGTGGCGCAACCGACAAAGTCTTCACGCGACGTGAAGATGCGTGTCACTACGAGCAACGAGACGCGACGCGACGTAAATCGGCCTTGGGATACGCCGCGGTGCAGCTCGAGGTATCGAGAGTCGCTTGTTGCTGCAGCTTGTTGCAGCTGTTTCACGTCGCGTGCGAGCTGGAACACATTGGACAAGTCCCCTTAAACTTAAATGCAACTTTTATTTTGAATCATATTGTCAGAGTCTATTTACGTTGATTCCGATTGTAATTTTGAAACAAAACTGGCTAAAGTATAAAATAAATTTCTGAACAGTGCATTTTTAAACTAAACGGGATTCAACGGAAACGGAAACCAAAATAGTTTTCTGCTGTGGTCTGTCCGGTTAGACTGGCCAGCAGTTTTATCGACCGCAAATCAAATCAATTCAAATAGGTTTCTGAGAATACTTTTGAATCGTCAATACAATGTAAACAATGTACTGCCAAAAAGCCCTGGCAGGAAGTTCTATTTAAAGTAATAATACAATACTTTGATAATCAGCTAAAGAGTATTCAATATGTACCGAAACACTTATTATTTAGCAGTATTATGTACAGGCGCAGTCAACTTTATTCACAAATTATATAGTATTATGTACAACTTTATTGGGCCAATAAGCGGCACTACCTACGGGGGCAACAAAAAATATTGCTATTTGACAAAATTATTACTTCTTTAAAACGTTCTTAATAAGGCAACTTAATCAAAAAAAGAAAAAGAAAAGAAAAATCTTTCAGTGTTGCTAGCATTTCAATACTGCATAACTTACGGGAAACTAATACTTATAGATGAAAATCTTTAAATAAATAAATATGTATTTAAATCATTACTTTGAATAAAATGTATGCGTCAAGATTTACAAGGACCGTTTAAGAATATAAACGACTTTACCATACAAAACACTTTTTTAAATTACATAAAGGAAATAAAAAGCATTATTATAATATATTTACATATAGTCACAACAATACAGCATTGCCAGAAGGGCTTGGCTTTTTGTGTTTTTTATATTCCGGGTTTTTAGTGCGGAATGTTATGATAAAAAAATAATCATGATACTGGTAAAAATGGTAACACTGACATTTGTTTCCTCTATGACTGACATTTGTTTTTCCGTTTTGTTATTTACGTGTTTTTGAAGTTATTTTACGTTTATATTGTACGTATTTTTATCATCGTATTTGATTGAAATTTGTATCAAACGATATGAAGGAGAACAAAAGAAAATGTTTGAAGTGTGGGGGATCTCCTGCGAGCGACCGGGATATAAAGTTGTATCGTTTTCCCAAACCAGGAAAGACAAACGCTCGCCGGTATGTATATTTTAGTTTCATTTTGTTTTCTAGTCATCGCTAATTAAAACAGATAGGTAAATAATGACTATTAAAAAAAACACACCTGAATTAATGACAACTTAGTTTGACCATAGGGATATAACATTATTAGAGGTTCCAATTACACGATATAAAAAACCACATATTAAGCTGATGTAAGGTGTTTTTTTCGTATTCTAAGGGAAGACGCTCACTCAGCAAAAGTCGAGGTGGCGTCGCGGCGTATCCAAACTAATATTATAAATGCGAAAGCGAGTATGTTTGTTTTTATCATATTCTGAGCGGGTGAAGTTGCTGGCAAAAGCTAGTAAACAAAGAGTGAAATTTACAAAGTGTTTAAACTGTTTAAATTCAAGTAATTTTGTTAAAACTCTCTTTCTGTGTCTTTCTTAGTTTAGATATCCTTAGGAAAGAACCCATTGCTGTAGTACGCAAAGAAAACCGCGGCAAAGAGTTTCTTTCACAACTTGAGCATTCTCGGGAGAAAACATCTCTGAAACAGAGCTTTATGTGACTCCAAAAGCATATATATATAAGTACCATCAATTTGGTGTGAAAACTTATCTAAGTTGCAAAAAATTCTTCGTGATCATTTATTGTGCTCAAATTGGAATGCAGAAAATACATTTAAGTTATATAGTTCACAGCCCTTAATTTTCACACACTTTGATGTATCATAAAATTCTTAATTCACAGAACCGGCACATGTGAATAAATCATGTCTTACCTCTCATGTCAACCACACTAAGGAACTTAATGATCTGATGTGTTCTAATTGTTGCTTCTAACATTCCAGGTGAACTATCGGCTGAAGCTACCATAACAGCAAATGTTTTGTCCAGCATGGATAAATTATTTGACTGTGTTAACTCTGACTGTCCTGATTTAAGAAGAGGAAAACAGCATGCAACGAACCTTACGGATAAAACACCCCATGTGAAATATTTGGAAGTAATGAAAAAATATTTTAAGATTATGAAATTTATTAATTCTAAATGTGTTTCCCATCGCAAGAAGGCTGGATATGGACATTAAATGCTGTTGAACGACTTAGGCGAAATTAAAAAACCAAACATAAGGATATAAAAAGCTTACTTAAAACAAAGGGTTACAGAATTGTTAGAGAAATCAGTTAATGTTGACTTTTTACAGAACTGTGAAACACATCAAAGAGACACAGTAAATTATATAATTGAAAGTGTTTTTCACATATGCATTAAAAGAATTTGCATTTTAAAAAACAGAAAGTTCTCTGAAGAATCGTCTTTATCAGCCCTAAAAAGAAAAATAGATATTTTAAAACATAAATAAAAATTAAAACAACAATTTATACTTATTAGCTCAGATCTTATTGATTGATCTTATCTCACATTATTTTATTATTGTGCAAAATTCCTGTTTAACACATACAGAAGTTATGCAGTCATTTGTTTATCGGGCTCTGAAGATTTCATACTCAGCAAGAAAGGTCTTACACAAGGCAACCCTTTGGCAATGTTAATGTATGCAGTTGGGAAATTACCTCTTATTTAAAGTTGCAAAGATCCTGAAAAATATATATACAAAATTGGTATGCTGATGATTGATTGAACAGGGTCCTAAATATGGATACTTTCCAGAACCTTTAAAAAGCTACATTATAGTTAAAGAAAAAACAATTGATAAAGCAAAGAGAATATTCGGAAATCTAGGACAAGTCTACCAGCTCTGATAGGTGACTTATTATTAAACGGTGTTTGGGAACCTGTAAGGAAAGCGTTCTTTGATGTTTGCAAATTAAATGCTGACACTTCATCTTACAGTAACCTCACCTGGCAAAAAACAGCACAAAGACATAGTAGAGAAAAACATTTAAAATATGATCTTGCTGCCCAAGACTTAAGAGCTTCACTCGTCGCACTAATTATCTCATGCAGCGGAGCGACTTAGTTGCGAAAACGGAGCTGGAATCCAATAAAAACAGAAGACAACTAACCATCTATTTGAACATTTCTAACCATGGTCCTTGTCATTTATTATACTTTGTTACTTATTAGCTCATGTTTTTTATGGTTAAACTTGTTTTTTTAGAGCCGAGTCTCCTGTGCTCGTTTTGTTTGTAAACACTACACTAAAACAAAATGCGAAATCGGTCTCTTACATTTCAACATGATTTCTTTTGTCAAAATTCGTCTTTCCTTAAAATTTGTTTTTATTGGAGAAAATCACATTTTAAACTTAAACTGCACAGTTATGGTTTTGTGTATTGTTGCGTTAACACAAGAGATCCGCCCTAATAACTTATATATATATAGTATGTAGTTTCTTGGATTAAAGTGTTATTCTGTAATGATTATTAAGATTTTATTCTGTATGTAATTTTATGTACATTTTTTATCACATAATAAAGTTATATTAAACTTGTGGCTTGTAAAATTTAAAAATTTACTTCTATAAAAATACTATTAACGTTAAACTTAAAAGGTAAAATTATAATTTTATATAGGTTTGCTTTAAAATTTTGAACCACAATTTACAGTTGAACTTTGAAAATGGTATTTAACAGCAGTTGGTTATTTGTTATTCACTCTCTTGTTATCTAGAGTTAAGCCTCAATTAATGCAAACAATACATTTGTTGAAAATTCCACATTGTCATACTGAAATGTTTAACATATCATTTGTATTGCTTTAAATTTTGTAGGGCGGAATACCATCAGTGAAACGTGGATGTAAAGAGCATTGTTAGTTATATTTTTGACCACCCTTTCGGAAATAGGTCAGCGTCGTAATGGTAATTTTTATTTATTATAACTTTGTGCAAATTGTTATAATATAGTAAGCTAAGTGAGAGCTCTAAAGACATAAAAATGCTCTCACATATTATTATGTACCAATGGTTACACGAAAAGAAGAAACTGTCTTGGTAAACAAGCAGAACTATTTAAAACATAGGAATACTAAAGATTAACTGAACACAAGATTTTTTTATAAACATGCATATAAGGGACCATATATGTTATCTAGATTTTGAACACTTATTGTGATTTACATACACTACTAATCACATGAGATGGTCAGCTACCAGCCGCACATTAGAAACGGACCTGAATAAAATCTTCAGATTTTTTGCATTAGAAACAGGGAAAGAAAATGCTGGCGGTTTAAAGAAAGGAGGAGAAAAAAACGGAGTGCTATAATTAATATTTTGATAAGTAATTATTATGGTGAAAGAGCATTTATATATATCTATAGCAGTAGATAGTATATTCCTGAATATTCTGATTGTAAAGATTGAATATTGGAAGTGATAAAAGATTTTATTTTAATAAAACCACAAACACATATTTAACACATTATGTCTAATTTCTAAATGCGTACTGATTAATCCAAGTATCGATTTTAAGTAAGACTAGATAGAGATTATTAGTTTTAAGGTACCTATGTGATCTATTTTATTTTCACAATTACCGTCTGAAATGGAAACTACGAAAATCCTCAAAGAGTTTTGAAAAAAAACTGTTGGTAAGTAAACAATCCACGTTCATTTTTAGGGTTCCGTAGCTAAAGGGCAAAAACGGGACCCTATTACTAAGACATCGCTGTCCGTCTGTCTGTCTGTCACCAGGCTGTATTTCATGAACCGTGATAGCTAGACTGTTGAAATTTTTAAAGATAATGTATTTCTGTTATAACAACAAATACTATAAACAGAATAAAATAAATATTTATTAATACAAAAGTTTTTTTTTATTGCTCTATATTAATAACGGCAACAGGTAGACGTTTCAAATATTTACAGAATATTAAGTTGTTTATTCACTTTAAAAATAAATACTTAAATTAAAATAAAATAAATATTGAAGGGGGGCTCCCATACAACAAACGTTGATCCAGCTTACTAATTTAGTATCAATCTTGCTTGTGTGGCTCTTTGTAGTTCCGTTGAGGTGCAGCAGAATTTTGTGATGTTTATTAGTTACTTGTGATTAGTTACGTATCCTATTGGTAATTACTGGTAGAAGAACACTGTACTGGGACCGTACCTACCTGTTTTGTTCATAAAAAAATTACAAAATGTCATATTTATATAAAATATCAAGCTCAGGCTAGAAGTCGAAAATATTATGACAAAAAAGCGATATTTTTAAGTGAAATAGTGATACACATTAATTATTTTATTCTATAACTTATACCAGATTTATAACTGAATAAAGTTTAAAAATAATATACAACTTGGACTTTTATTTGCGTTTTATTTTAGTACATATTAATATTTTTTAAGTATAAATAAGGTAGATTTTACGCTAAAACAACATTGTGCGGTAACTATACAGGTTTGAAGCATGCTTTGAAGGTAAATTAAACTGTTTGTAGCATGCAACGATCCGCACAATGTGGTTTTAGCGTAAAACCGCGTCAAAACAGTAAAATAGATCTACTACATTCAAAGATTCCCGCCATCCCGCTACAAAAGTTAAATGGGGGCAAACAATAGATGGCGCTAATTTTGTCGCTTTTTTTATGTATGAAGTTGACATTCTTCTTGCTAGAGTAATAATGTTCTGTGATTATGTAGCAGGCGTGCTATCAACTCGTTAGCCGTGACTTGGCAGAATGAATAGATTCATATTAATAACCGTGACTAATACATAAAACAAATATCGGGTATCAACTACGTGATTACGTCAAATGTATAAAGAAGTATGTACACGGTGAAACAGTTTTATTTCACAAGTCTCCTTATTACATTCATGTGAATACGTTTTTATTTATACTTTTGTGCAATAAAATTAAGTGATAATTTTAAATATGGTCCAAGTAACAATAAGTCAAGGAACATTAGTGGGGGCAAAACGCCAAACTGCAAATGACTACGAGTACATAGAATTCCTGCAAATTCCTTTTGCAAAACCACCAGTGGGAGAGTTACGATTTAAGGTATTATTAGTGAGATAATAATATAATTAATGATTAATGATAATAATAATAAATTTATAATAAGATAATATAATTAATGATTAATGATAATAATAATAAATTTATAATAAGTAACTAATAATGGCTATTTACTTTATGTCTTATAATTTAAAACAAATATTTAGAAATCCGATCGTGCAGCGGAAAAACTTATAAGTATATTAAAACTTATTCTATTTTGTGTTAAGTAATGAGACTAATTATTTGACTGCGTGTTTGCCGGCGCACAAAATATTCCGTGAGTTTTACGAGACCGCTTTACCGAAAAGTATTCTACTGTCAGCGGGCATAGTCATAGTCAGTTCAGAAAAAAAAATAGGCAAGAAGATGCATTGGATGGGGCTATCCCCAATGAAAACACTTCCTATGAAGTGTTTCATTTCCTTTTTAGTCCCTCCAGCTATCACAATGCTACTCTCCATTTCTCAGTGTTACTCGTGGAATAATCTATTTCCGTGGGAACTTTTGATCGGGCTACAATAAAAAGCATACAATATACTTCATCAGACTTTCAGCTGCTTCAGTATTAAAATTGTTTGACGTGAAGAAATAAGCCACATGGTATCAGCCACAAATAACGATCGGCCGTGGTTATTTTTCCTGTTACAACTTTATACCTAGAAATAAAATAGGTTTTTATATTAGTAAGAATTAAACACAATTATGGACCTCTATTTAGAAATTTCAATTGTTTAATGTAACTTTTTCATTGTAGGTAAAAACTGTGTGTGTTAATGTATTATGTAATTTAATATAATACGGTTTAACTTTACTTTTTAAGAGTCCACAACCAGCTGAACCGTGGTCAGGTGAAAAAGATGCCACTCTCTATGATGATAACAAAATTTGTCTTCAGTTTGATATGATGAACAAAATATCAAAAGGCAGTGAAGATTGTTTGTACCTCAACGTTTATACTCCAAAATTACCCGAAAATAACTTAAAGTTATTGCCAGTAATGGTCTACATTCATGGTGGCGCTTTCATAGTTGGTAGTGGAACCAGCAAGCTAGAAAGTGGTCCCGACTTCCTGTTGGAACAAGATGTTATAGTCGTGGCAATAAATTATAGGCTAAATATTTTTGGTTTTTTGTCTCTCGATATTCCTGAAGCTGCTGGAAACATGGGCCTTAAAGACCAAGTAATGGCTTTGAAATGGGTACAAAATAATATTGAAAAGTTCGGAGGAGATAAGGGTAACGTTACAATTTTCGGTATAAGTGCTGGATCTGGTTCAGTTGAATACCTTTTGCTATCACCGTTAAGTAAAGAATTGTTTCACAAAGCAATTTGTCAGTCAGGTTCTACTTTGAATCACTGGGCAATAAATTACGATGCAAAAAACCTTAGTATTAAAGTGGCAGAGTACCTTGGCTTTAAAGGATCTTCTGATAACGTTCAAGCAATATGTGATTTTTTACTAAAACAATCAATGGAAGCCTTAGGTGAAGCATCCTTCAAATATTCTGGATTCCAATCATTTATAGGACTGGACTTCGGGTTTGTTCCTTGTATTGAAAAAAATTATGGAAATGATGATGCATTTATAACTGAGAGTCCTTACAATTTGCTAAAAAGTGGAAGATTCCATAAAGTTGACGTAATAAGAGGGTTTTGTGAATTCGAAGGATATCTTTCTCTTGGATTTAAACCTCAAAACATACAGAAAATCAAAGATAATAAAAACTTTACCGATTTTTGGACGTTTAAACTTGAAGCCTCCGACATTGATAAATATAACAAAAAATTCAGAGATGTTTATTTAAATTATGAAAAGAACAGTCAGTCAGTTGACAGAGACTTTGCTATAGATTTTTTGACCGATTTTGATTTTGTGGCTGGAATCGACATAGGATCTAAATTAATTTCTGAACAAGGAGTCACAGTGTATTCCTATATGTTTTCTTATGATGGAGAGCGAAATTTTGTGAAAAAGATGTTTTTGAATGATACAACTAAGAAAGGAGCTTGTCATGGCGATGACAAGGGATATATGTTGGGAACTGTATCATCCTTTGAGAATGATATTATTGGAACGGAATCTGATATGCTAGTTAAGAGCAGAATGGTTAAAATGTGGACTGATTTTGCAAAAACCAGGTAAGATACCATATCTTGACTTTAATAAACATAAAACAAATAGATCACTACTCTCAACGTTAAAAATCATTCAGCGATTGTAATTTAAACTTTAAACTGATTAGCGTTTACCGAACACAATTTCGTCTACTAACAAAATCAAATTTAAAGAGCCTAATTCAAATCGCAAACACTGAAAACATGTCATGCGATGTTTTAATCTGAGCAGTATGTAAAAGTACTTCAATTTTCCCGTTGCTATTAAACACAATTGTTTTTAAGCTATTGCATAGCTTTTATCGCGGGCTTTTTTATTTTTAAAAAACCTAACAACGGCAAACTTGACTGTACGGAAAATCAATTATAAGGCGAAAAAAAAATTAAATTTTATATATTTTTTTGATGACAATCATAAGTTTAGGAGTTTTATTAGTAGGTTGATGAGAGTCGAAACACGATTGAATACATTTGACTCGAAACAATAAAATCGCGAAGTTTCCTCTAAATCTTTATTTTTAGAGAGATACTTCTACGAGGAAAACAGTTTTTTTTGCTAGTCATTTAATTTTTTTCAATAAAATTTTGTCTACGTGTTCCATAATAAATACTTTAGACGATTATGGTTTTATTTTATTGCGAAAAGTGTTATTTTGTAGCAAAAAATACATTTCATACAAAACGTCGCGTGGGCTGGCCATAACGCGGCTCTCGCCTTCCATCAGTCGGCCGCAGCGCCTCGTCGAGAGTACCTGCGTACAACTTTGTTGCGCCCACCCCGCTGCCGCCAACGAAAATTTTTTAAACGATATTAACTTCTCATTTAATCAATAAAGGAAAAAAAAATGTTTTCTTATCGATCACCACACTCAAAAAGTGTAACTTGAATTAATATCAAATAAAAAAATAATAAATAATTATAATTGCATAAGTTAATAAAAATGCTATGCAATAGCTTTACCGCGGCAGGCCCCGAGTGCCACTGTTGTTTTTTTTTTATATTAGTCTACATTTTTATGCCACACAATAAGGAATCACGGGCGGACTGGGGGCTGGGGTTGCGCGACGGTGTACGTTTAAATATTTTACCATTTTAAGGCATTTGTTATCCGTCACCCCCATTCGTACCACCAGTGGTACCACGGTTACTTTTTCCTAAACGCGCATATACATTTGCTTTATGGGCGTTAACCTGAAATCGACAATGTTAATCTCAAATAGAGCACATTTTTTTGCGGCAAAAATAATTATAGATAGGTGAACAGCTTAGCGTAAAAGAGGAAAATAATTAATTACAGCTATATCTATATATATAAATTCTAATACAATATAAAAAAAATATTATAATTATTTACTAGCTTTAAAGTTACCCAACTAGCACATTAGTGATTTTTACAGCTTAACTTACGGCTTTTAGTTCTAAATAGGTTGTATATATAGGTAGTGTCAGAAAAATCTTTTAGTTGTAAGGTGGTCTCGAAGATGCAAATTAGTACTTAAATTCACTCGCAGTTGCATATGTATGTATTTAGCTTCCCCTATATGTCTTGTGGCGGCATACAGTCGACATTGCTACCATTAACTGTAAATAAGCTATATTTGCCACTAATGTGGCATTAGTGGTAGCAAATAAGGTTTTAAAATCACTGTATAATAATGTAAAATACTGTGCACTGGTAAGTCGCCCTAACGCATAAATAAGTTTCAAAAGGCCAACTTATTTTGAACTACTAAGGATCTTTTAGTTCTAAAAATGTATACATAGCTATTATTTTCTCACAATATTGATATAAAATTAAAGAATTAATCGCAGTCGGTTTTTTTTATTCTTTTACTATATGCATATACTTTTATTATTCTATAAAAAAAATGGGTTAACTGTAAAAAAGTAAAACGGAGTGGTAATTATCATCGTCAAGTTAAATGTGCTTTACAAAATATCTTAGACATGAGTGATGGCAATATCGATTTAGAAAATACTGACCAACCATCAATAGAGGCTGAACACAATAATATTCAACGCTCTGAAAGATCTATAAGAGGACAAACAATTACTTTTGTTTATAACATTCACTCAATTGCATTCACAGTATGCAAATCGGTGATTTTTAAACATCATAGTGCTAAATGAGGCGTAAATAAGTGAGGCTAAGAACTGTAAGATGCAAACCATGTCTTTAAATGGAGAATTTAAAATTGTGAAAGTTTGGATACGACATTATGTTATTGACACCTAACTACAACTTGTGGTACTTGAAACTGATGTAATTTAAGAATATAATAAAAAATGTTTATTTAAAAATAACCAAAATCACTTGTTTTGAAAACCAATAAAAAAGTGAGGTTATAATCATATTTACTTTTTAATTTATTATTCTAATAAACATAATTTAATGAAAGGCGCGTGAAAATCTATAAAGAAATATCATATATTTAAATTAAAAAACAAATCGCAACGACTTTGATGCTAAGTAAATGCTAAAACATTAAAGTTACCTAATAATAAATGGAAACACGATAGGAGTTACCTAATTACACACAAGTCACATTCAGAGTTACTTTTGGATTTTATTTTAAATAATTAATAATTAGATTTTGCACTCGAACATTTTTTTAGCACTTCTTTATTACCTGATGAATGAATGAAATCGTTTTTCATTCAATTACTCATACGCTACGCACAACTTACACCCACCAGGGTTTAATTTTTACTACAGAGTATAATTTAAACTATTAAGGAACTCATTTAGAACCGAAAATAGGCTGCAATTTTTCTCCTTTTTGTGCTATTAGGGTGGCATATCAGTTGCCTGCACCTATATACCACTAAAGAATGGCTGTAATTTTCACCTTAGGTAATACTCGGTCCTAATATATAACTCATATGTCACTTGTTGTGTTAGTTGGGTATTTAACATTTCTTAAAATAAAATTTGTGCCCATTACTAGTTGATAAGGAGTTATGAATTAAAAATAGAAAAAAAATCGGCCCATTTCCAGTCGGACTCGCGTACGAAGGGTTCCCTACCATTATCTATAAAAACGGCAAAAAAAATTACATTTGTTGTATGGAATATTAATATTTGTTTTATTTTAATTTAATTATTTTTTTTTTAAAGTGGCTATGTAACTAAATATTCTGTGAATATTTAAAGCGTCTACCTGTTGCCGTTATCAATATCGAGCAAAATCGAGCAAAAAAAACACGTTTGTTGTATGGGAGCCCCCTTAAATATTTATTTTATTCTGTTTTTCAGTATTCAGCGGCAACAAAAATACATCTTCTGTGAAAATTTCAACTGTCTTACTATCACGGTTCATGAGATACAGCCTGGTAACCGACGGACGGACAGACGGAAAGCGGAGTCTTAGTAATAGGGTTCCGCTAATTACCCTTTGGGTACGGATCTCTAAAAACAAGAGGTTCGGCCGTTATTTTTCTATTAATGTGTGTGTAAATCAGCTAATATGATTATAATTTTTACATCTGTGTGCGTAATTTTGGTGTTACCAACCTTAAAGTGATTTGTCAATAGTTCAGCACGATTTTATTGCAAAAATCGTCATTTTTATTACTTTACGCGGGAGCACAGTTCGCGTCAACGTACAGATTACATATGATGTAGTCTGACGGCAAGTACCTGAAAATTCAAGTACTCGGATCGGCTCGTTTTGTGTGCCCGTACACGGCATCTAGACGTATAAGTCATCTTTGCCTGTGGTGTACTTCCCGTTGACCTAGAATCATAAAATTTGGCAATAACCTGTTTGGCAAAAGAAGAATTTGTTCATCACAAATACTGATGGAAAAAATCCAAAAACTGATAATTAAGGCATAAACCTATAAGACTTGATCTCATGATGGAAGATATATTTACATATAAGTTCCGAATCGATTAATTGTGCAATCCACAACCTATTATCCCCCCGATCGCCCTTGGCACAGTCTAAAAACTATAGTTAGGCGGCCGCGGCACGTACTAACGGCCGCAGACGACGATCTCGCTAGTTGGATAGCAAGATTAGTCTTAACGACCTCCCCTAATAGGGCCTCTCCCCTAACACGACTGAACTGCCCTCCTGGCGCTGACTCACCTTCGGGTTCGAGGCTTACGCTGGTCGAAGGGACGACCCCAAGAGCGACAACGCAGGCCGAGGCTCCCCCCGTATATATATATATATATATATATATATAGCTATATCCTTCAGAGTCTCGCCCCAAAAGCCCGGTGGAGTAGTAATGGCTGCATCAGCCAACTGCATACTCAGTCAGAAAAAAAAAAAATTGATATTTCCACGGAACCCTCGGTCACTCACCAGACTCGCATATAGCCCTAAAGTAGTAGTATAGTAGACGGACATACAGGAACTGTAAAAGTTCGTCTTTAGGCTACGGACTGATATTTTATATTTTTTGTGTTACAGTAACCCAACTCCTTTCACCAGCGATCTGGTTCCGGTCCAGTGGCCTCGCTTCACCTGCGACCAACAGCAGTATCTGAAGATAGACAAGGAGCTAACTGTAGAGTCTAAGTACTATCCTGAGAGAATGGCAATCTTCGAAGAGATATACGAAAAATATAGAAAATGAAAATAGATGATTATTTTCAATTTGGACTGTTATACTTAACAGATATACTGCTTTATACGTTATCCATCATAGTTTTATTTGTTATTTTAAACAGGGAAAATCTGTAACAAGGTTTCAGCTTTATAGCTAACTCACTTTTCAAGTATATAGGCTATTTATTTATCAAGTGGTTAAGAGAGGTAGGGCACTACAAGTACCTGCTCGAATAAGCCGCCTGAACAATTTAAGCGTGGCATAGCGAGTAATTGCTCGAATGAGCAGCCTGAACTGGGGAAGTACCTCCACCTTTCAAAAAACCGCGGCCATAATAACATTAACATTGAGTAGTGTTATGTTCCTGGCGGTGAATAAGATCGCTGCGCGGACAGCAGAGGACCGGCGGTGCTCGTTGCTGTCATTGTTTGGCGTAGACACAGCGTGCTGGACGGCGGTCAGGGAGACCTGATGAAACGGCTGACCGCTGGCCGCCCGCATGTTAAACGGGTTCCTGAACCCAGGGATTACATAATCTCCGCCCTGGGAGGCTGAACCGCCAACCTGTGTAAAGTCTCGGAAATGGTAGTCATGCCGGAGAAGGAGACCCGGGTGGACCCGGCTACTACAATAGAGAGGGATAAGGGCCGTCCGCCTGCCGTGCCAGCAACCATCCGTAATTTACGAATAAACATTTATCTGTTACAGAACACGATGCGTCTTTTTTTTTTTCGTTTTTTTTTTCTGAGTTAGCTGTTGCAGCCATTACTGTTTCACCGGGCTTTTTTGGGCGAGTCTCAGTTGTCTAACAACGCATAAACGACGCTAGCATATGCTAGAATAGGGCCGATACAAGTTGTGTAAAGATTCAGCTTATTTCTAAGCGACATCTTACTGTACTTGCCTATCATGGGATAAAGAAGACAAAGGCGGCGTGCTATTAAATAGTCTCTAACTATTTTGGTGTGATCGCGGAAGTTCAAACGCCTATTCAGGGTCACACCGATATATTTGGTCTTTTTTGCCAGGGAAACCGAACCATGCACGACCGAAGAGTAAGAGGGGAGATGGCCGCGGAAGCCAACCTAAGGTAACGAGGACAGCAGAGCTTTTATCGGAATTTACTACCATTCTCCATTTCCAAAACCATTCGCCTAGGGCGGTGATAGCGGGTTAGAGTCGCTTAGTGATTCCACTCACTTGCCTATCGGTGGTATAAATAGCGGTATCGTCTGCAAAGAGGGCTAATCGGATACCTATCCTGTGTGTCTGTGAGGTGAACATATTCAGATCGCCGAAACTTTGGGCGCGAAGCTCAGCTACAGCGGTTCTTACACGACGGTGTAAGTCGTTGAAGCGAGCTTTGTTTTCCTGAGGGGCGGCAGTTCTATCATTACCGACGGTGCGATAGTTCGCGATCGTAGGGGTGTGGACAGCGGGCTTGAGGAACGTTTCCTGGATGAGGAAGACGTCCGGTTTGTGAGACGTGAGGAATTGCGACAATTCCTCTCTTTGATTACGGAGACCGTTGGCGTTAAAATAGCCGATGGACGGTTGTGCAATCCATTTTGGTTTTAAGGTTTAGGGCCTACCCTATGGAGGGAAGCGAAGAAGTGGCGATGCTTGGCCACGAAGCTGAGCATCTGTTGGGGGGTGGTGACATGGAGGTATTCCGCGTACACGGCCTTAAAGTAGTCTGGGTCCAAGATATCTCAAAGAGAACATTGAGATGTGCTGCTACTCAGACGGCTGAGCAGCTTTGCAGGGCGACGCGAAAGAGGGGCGCGGAAGCACTTGGGGCAGGCGCTGGGCGTGGGGGTCACGGGATCTCCCGGGACATGAGGGGGGCGGGATAGGGAATACCTGTGACTAAGAAGGGCCCAGGGAGTGCAGACAGAAGTTTGTCTGTCCCTTTAGACCGGCTCCAGGCGTTGACTGCAGGGATAGGAGCAGGAACAAGCGGAGCCTGTTGTCGGGGGAGCTTTTGGGCTTTTCGCAGGGTGGCCTTCGCTCCCACAGAGTACGCAAGCGACCGGGTCGGATGCGTTTTCGCGATCGCGATCACACTCTGGAGTGTCGTGGTCGCGTAGACATTTAACGCAGCGCGGTCTGTGTGTGCAGTTACGCTGCGCGTGGCCATATAATTGGCATCGCTGGCATTGTCCCGAGGTCGACCGCTTATGCGGAGTCTCGACCCGGACGCTCTTCAAGCTGCAAACATCTTTAATATTAAAGATGGTTTTGCCCTCTTTTGTGATATCTAGCACTACGAGCACCATGTCGTAGCACTCAGATCGGTTACGGCCGTTGTACATTCGATATACTTCCTTAACTGGGAGGCCTTGGGCGATCAAGTCGTCCTTAACGGTTGCCGCGGAGAATTCCTTTGGGACTCCCCTTATTACCTTTGAGCCGTTAGATTTTGAAAATCTGTCGGCGTTGGGACCTAGACTTTAATGCCGCGTTCGGCATCGTTGCGGGCGTGCGTATAATTTATACGCTTGGCCTTCATTGCATTTGCCATACTCAAAACGCGAAAATGCACAGAGTGGCGTACCGCTGAAGCGGAAATACTACACTAGCGATCCACCCAAAGCCGGGCTCAGGCCGGTCGAACCAGCGTCAGTCAAAGAGCCAAGCAAAGGGACACCACTGTGCGTAGACTCTTATTTCAAATTTTTGGCAATGTTCGATCGGTATAATGGAAATTTCATTGATGAAACTAAAATTCTTATAATCTCCATGGAGATTCGCAATGGGGATAGTAGGAGTTACCACCGCTATGATTTAAAGAGCATGTCACGTTAATTAACTTTTCCATGGTTGAATCAAAGAGATGGCTTCAGTTAAAGTGATCCCAACAAGGTAATTATACATCTATAGCTACGCAATTATAACATTGTCTGCCAACCTACATTAAACCATAGCGTGGTGAACTTTGGCCTAAGTCTTCGTCTCCAAGTTGAAGCCTGTCCTCTTGCAGTAGGGCGTAATTCAGCTGAGGCAAGGTAAATTATATCATTACAATTTTATACAATTCTTTATGCACTAGGGGTTGGCCCCATTGGTTGACCCACGTCTTACGTGCTAGACTTTAACCCAAACCGACTTCAAGGTAAAGCCTGTGCTCTTGGAGTGGGGCGCTGTAAACTTCGTAAACGTGAATAAGTGATTCTTACAGCGTATTACGGCTAAGGCATAGTAAATTATCACATTACAATTTTATACAATTCGGTTGTTCCCATTAGTTGGCCCATATTATGGCGTGGGGGAATTTAATAAAAGCCTGCGTGTCCAAGGAGTCCTGTGCTCCTGCAGTAGGGCAGCGTTACGGCTGAGGCATAGTAAATTATATCATCATAATTTTATACAATTCTTTACACACTAGGGGTTAACCTAAAAAAGATAAGCAATAGAACATCTAACCGTACACACTCGACCGATACGTCAGTTGGGTACTGCAGCGTGCGGGGGCGTAAATATGCTGCTTCTATCTATTTCTATTTAAGTATCGGGATCTCTGCTAATAAAAAGACGACATCGGGAGTTCTTTTATGTATTCAGATGTTCTTTTCAATCGCCACAAGAGTATACATCCTTTAGACTCGTCTACTACCTAGGAGAATTATTATACAATATCAAACTTATCTGCAGTACATCTTCTTCTATTAGGCCATCCTTCAATAGGCCTCGGGTCGTGGTGTCGATACATTGGATAAAATATACATTAGGACATTAAATCGCGATGGTGGCGATGCTTGGAATATTTTGGATACTGGAGTATCTTACTTTAAGTCCACTGGCAATGTAAAGCCATTCTAACAATTCTAGGGCTCCCTGATAAGAGACAGGAATCGACCCTCCAAATTTATATAGACTTATCCGATCTATATTTTTCACTTGAATGTCAATTAATAACAAAATAATGACAAGCTCGAAATTCCGATTGTTTTTATTTAAAAACGCACTGACACCATCTATTATGTTTCCTTAAAACCACTACAAAGTATTTGCTGCGTAAAAACGTTCGCTAGCCTATTTACTTCCTTTAAATTCAACAAGAGGTCGTAACCTCTACATATTTCCCACCGATCGGCCAGAAAATTATAGCAACTCGTTGCGTATAATTTTCTATTCTCTACCTATAAAATACCCATCGAAATCATAAATGGCGGGAAATCTACATTACCCTACTGATTTTAACCTAAAACCGGGACACTTCGTCACGCGATGCCAAACCATATGCAAATGGTAAATTAACTAAATCAGAATCCATTTAGGATTTTTAGTTGATTTTCCTCCGGATAAACCACGGTAAGGATCCAAAGACATGGCACTATCGACCTCCTTATCGAACACTATCTTGTTTAAATGTTGGGCAACTCCCTTCAAATTAATTCATTAATAACGCCAACACAAAACAGTTTTAAATTTTTGACTTTTGAAGTCAAAATTTAAAAATATTATACACTATAATACCCCATCAACCTACGTTAATTACATTATCATCGATTCAATATAACAAAACAAAAGCTAATCACAATTGTACCTATACCTGACTTTACTTTAAACATCTTTTAGTTTTTCTCATAAAACAAAATCTCTCGTCCTCCTAACTTCCATTTACATTTATCACTTTTAATACAAGTTAAAAACTGTAATGCAGCTCAATAACAAACAATGTTCATTTCGTCAAATCATTAACGTCAAACAGTGTTAATTTGATTCTAAATTCAATTCGCGTTATAAAACCTACCCGTATTGACCTACAATTGATCCCTAAATCAGCATCTCCTTTTCTGAATATCTCTGAATTGGAAGGCACACAAAAAAATTAATAATCAATCTATAAATACAATGGTCCTTCATACTCGCTTATACTTTTTCATCAATAATTCAAAATTAAAAAACAATATTAAGGTACTTATCTTAACTAGATTTGGTGGCGCATCACCATGCATTAAGTGCAATACCTACCTAACTTACTTTAACATGTTGCAATAACACAAAAACTCCTACTTTCGGCTTGAATTAGCCTTTTTAAACCTCGTACCTCATATTTAATCCATTTCTAATAAACAACTTTACTAAATACCTATAACTCCTTAACAATTAATAAATTCATCAACTACGAGAATATTTATTTTACATCAAACACCTACCATACATCCTAAGAATCTCATAAACTTCCATTACCTGAATTATAATTAAACAAAGTTTCTTTTTCTTTAAGAAATTCAATGTATATCCTATCGCGCATATTTTCAAATTGTAAAATCTTTACTTTACATTTAATACCTTCATAAAAAAATGAAGAAAATAACATCATTTACATATTCCATTCCTTTTACCACTTTTCCTTTCCCTTGTTAACTAATAATAAAATTCATTAACCACAATAACAATTAAGGATGGAGTCATTTCCTTTAATTACCCTAACTTATTAATACAATATATTATTAACAACTATTACCTTTATATCCTTTTTCATTAAAGTCAACGAACGTCGCGTAAATTACTTCCAATGAATTCTCATACCTACTCATACTTAACCCTAATACCTAATACTAATCATATAATCTCGAAGCTTCACCCTATTTCATTTTCGATTCGAAAACGAATAAAAAATATTTTTTTTTTCCTCAAGGTTCACCCTTGACATATTATATTTTTTTTTTTTCAAGTTTCACACTTAACTACCTGGATAGGAATTGCTATCATACCTAAAAAAAAATACTATACACCTACGGCTCCCACTTGGCCCTAATCCTACTTGGATCCTATTTGGATTATACCTAATGACTTAGATCATCCTTGACCTAAATCTCACTAGACCATAATTACTATTCCAATACCATTGGTCCGAATCACGCTTGACACAGATCACCCTTGACCTAAACAACTTTCAACCATATATCTCGTTATAATACCTTTAAAATATCAATGGTTCGCACTTGGCTCTAACCTATTATACACATCAATCTATCGTTAAATTATTTACCTACGGATCCCTACACATTATACCTATTCCCCCTTGACAATATTTTATATCATTATATATTTATAAGAAACCTAACCTAACCTAAAGAACCCTATATCTCCTCAAATCAATTCACTCTTTACAATACCTTTTTATTTATTTATTTAATTTTATTATAAAAATCTACCTACGGAACCTTACTTAAATAAACTAAAACTCCTCTTGACTTCATCTAATCCTTTTCCTAGTGGAAACTATCCATACTTAACTTACTAATCTTAAGGAACCCTTTCTTAAGATATCCTTTCTTTTAATATATAATAATTAAATTCAATAAAATGAATCACCTTACGGAACCCTACTACTGACTAACATCAATCTATCTTAGCCCTATCTATTGACAAATATAACCTTATCCTCTGAATTCGCTCGTCCTATACTGACTACTGTCATCCTAAACACATCTCACAATAAGATATTCCCTACGGAACCTTATCTAACTTCAAACTTCTCTATGCTTGACCTATTTTCATATGAAGACTTTGTATTTTCTAACAAAATGTCATATATCAAACCCTACTGAACTTTTCAACAAAATAACCTACACCTATTAAAATTCCTATCATTCTCTACTAAATCCTACTAGTATGACTACTTCCTACAACTATCAACTTACCAAACCTTCGTTACCTATGAACTCTTATTTACCTCAATCTATGCTCCTACAATATTTACTAACCTCTAGCGTGTACTTAGTACAAGGTTCAAGTTTCACATGACTTGGTGACCTTCTCTTCCTGCTTTACTCATTTCTATGACCCACTTTACGGCTAGGCTACAGACTTCTTCTATCCTATTTCATTTACATTAACTTCTATCCATATATATGTAGCACAACCACAACCATAATAATACAACCAAAATGAAAATACCCTATTATTTTACGTTACCATGACAACTAGAATAACATGGCTCACTCATCCAATCTTTGCTTTAGCAAACCTTTATTGCTATGACAACTTCAATAAATATCATACGCTCTTCAACTATTGTATTTTATCGGATAACTTTTCACGATATTCTACAATGACATTTCATTATCACTCGACATTACCTAAGTTTGACTTTCAAACTTCTAAACTTTTAAGAAATTACCTATTTCTCTCAAGTATTTCTTGCTTACCTAGTATAGTTTAGCAAACCTACACATACCTAACTAATCTATATGCCTAAATTACAACACGAATATTACCAATATCCGCTACTAGACTTTCTACATTTTGAAAAATTCAACCTAATCCGTCTAAAATACCTAAAATTACCAATCGAATATTAACAATGTCCGTTACTAGACCTTCTGAATTTTAAAAAATTCAACCCAAACCGTCTAAAATATCTAAAATTACCAATCGAATATTAACAATGTCCGTTACTAGACCTTCTGAATTTTGAAAAATCGGAATTTCGATTGTTTTTATTTAAAAACGCACTGACACCATCTATTATGTTTCCTTAAAACCACTACAAAGTATTTGCTGCGTAAAAACGTTCGCTAGCCTATTTACTTCCTTTACATTCAACTTCGGTCAGCGACGGCGACGTCTCTCAATGTTGAAACCGACTTGCTAGAAGCAGACAAAAACCTCATAAAGTATGTGAGACAACAGAAGCTGAAAGAGATTTAAAGATAAAGCGTCTACGGTGTGATAATGAAAAGAGTACTCATCAAAATATTTCAAAATGTTTTGTGAAGGGAATAAAAATTGAGTACACCATATCATACAGTGCTCGAATCAATAGCAAAAGTGAGAGAATGTATAGAACGATATTTAATAAGGCAAGAACAATATTAAATACTGTAAATAGTTATAACAGCTACATTCTTAATTAATCGTTGTCCATCAAGCACTATCAATCATAAAATACCAGCTTTTAATTTTTGATAGAGAATTCAAACTTAACAAATTGAAACCGTTTTGTAAAGGTTCGATGATTATTCTTCCAAGAAAAGACAAATTAGATCCAAGAGCAATGGATGTAAGAATGATAGGTTATAGTTATAATGTGTACAAAGTTTCCCATATTTAACGAAAATGATATTAAATATGAACCTAAAGAAGAAAATATAATGCAAGAAGAGCAAAATCATTTTTACTATAGAGATATACTAAAGGAGAAAGCAGAAGAAAATAAAGTTATAGCCTTACTAACAAAAAAGAAACAGAGATTTCTTGCCGCGACTGCGACAGGTGCAAATACTTCCGCGACTTTCTGGGACCTCAGACTGTTGAGAGAAGAACTGCGCACTGTCAAGAGGAAGTCAGAAAATAAAAAAATAACAAATCTTTAAAAAATACTTTTGTGGTCAGTTTATTTATTACTATGTTCAACAAGCAAATAACGCTCGAGACGCTCAGAATTCATTGAATAAAGCTTCTTACTGCAACAATTATACCACCTGGATTTCACTGACTGCCTCAAACGAAAACCTCGATATTTATTTTGTATGAAACTTTTTTTTTATAAAATTTACGAAACTATTTTTCTGACGTTACCAATGATGAACTGAAGCACAGGTTTTCGTTTGAGGCAGTCAGTGAAATCCAGGTGGTATATATATATATATATATGTGTCTTTTCTTTTCTAAACCAAACCACTTTGTGATAAACAAGCCAACGGTCGGCCTAATGATGGTCTTTTAAAAATAGGATAGGGCCCTTTAATCGTGCGACAGACGGATAGACTGACAGACAGACAGCGTAGGCTTAGAAATATGGCTCCGTTGGCAACATTCGGGTACGGAACCCTACAAAAATAACAACAATAGATAACTATTTATTATAACTGTAATTAATAAATCATTAAGGGTTACTTTTATTATTTTAAATATCTGTACTATAATCTATCCCTCTACAATAAACTTTCAAAAGTAGCTCAGTAAAATTTCAAAATACTGACACTTAAAATAATTGGAGTAATAATAATTTTCATTTTCTATATTTTTTGTTTATCTCTTCGAAGACTGCCATTCTCTCAGGATAGTACTTAGACTCTATGGTCAGCTCCTTGTCTATCTTCAGATACTGTTGTTGGTCGCAGGTGAAGCGAGGCCACTGAATCGGTATCAGGTCGCTGATAATAGGAGTTGGGTTACTAAAAGATAAATTTACAGTTAAGATTTTTGAATTATAGATATAACACAAGGGAAAAATGATCACAGTCACTCTGATGTACATTTAAGTCAATCCTACTAATACTATAAATATGAAAGTATGTCTGGATGGATCGATGGATGTCTGTTACTTCATCACGCTTTAACCACTGGACGGATCAGGTCGAAACTTGGCACTTAGTAGGTTGAGTCCTAGGATAGGACTAGCTACTTTTTATCCCGGTTTCCCGCGGGATTAATTATAACCGAGCTTCAACGAACCATAGCTACAGCTGTGGCTTGCTACAGCAAAACTTCGTTAGTATTATTAGGAAGTTCCTCACCGGTACATACATTGCTGTAGATGTCAACACCAAGGATCCCAATGCTCTTGAAGATGGAAAGGGGAGTGTTCTGGAATTGTGGGACTACAGTAAATGGGGTTTTCTTAGCGGTGAACGCGCAAACTTGTGTCTTTGTAGGGTTGAATGGGACCAAGTTTTTCCGTCCCCAGTCAGAGACCTTGGAAAGAGTGGTCTCGATTTGAGACATAAGTTCTCCACGCTTTCCCTCCATAAAGGAATGAGGGATTTTTGCACAACCCGTGTAATAAGCGTCTCCAGTAATGTCATCTGCATACCAATGTATATCTGCTTAGCAAAGATTTCCGGCACGGTCTGACCGCACCATGTTATAGTAGGCCTACATGGTAGGTAGTCGTCGTTCATATTCGAGTTGGAGGCAAAGAGCCTTATATATAATATAGCCTTATATTCTCTTTTGCACTATGGGCCAAGTCACCATCAATCTTTCGAAGTGGTAGTTACGACGACTGGCAAAAGTTCTCTTCGGCAGCTTTAGCAAGCGACCATAAAGAACGACCACCAGAAGGAGAGCTCGCAAGCCACCCACCTATTTTGCCAATAAATTGAAATTTAGCTCTGGCAGTTGCTTTCCTATTATATTATATATACAATTATCTAACAGACACTCTTTAAGGGATAAATTTAAAGAGATCAATATACTAACTTTACCGGGTCAATATATACAATACAATACAATACAAATATCCTTTATTGCACAAAACAAAAACACAAACTTATTGTAAAAATAATATTAAAAAACATGTACAACAGGCGATCTTATCGCCAGATGGCGATTTCTACCAGATAACCTATGTTGGTATTGATATACAAATTTAAAATATTGGAATGGTAGGATGTGCAAAATTGTACAAAAACTGAAATAAAGATATAAGTAACATAGAATAAGAATAGTATAAATTACCAAATAAATAAATAACTACAAAATACATAAATACCCTTATACATAAAATATAAAATACATAAATTCCTTACATAAAAATACATAAACTACACATAAATAAAACAATCATAACTTAAATATTTAAGTGTCTACATCAGAAGACCAGAGGGAGCAAAACAACAAGGTTATGCGAGATTTAAAAAATGCTTTTTCACTTGTGCTTTGAAGGTTGTAAGTGATTGTGCTTTTCGGATATCTACTGGGAGAGAGTTCCACAATCGCACTGCTTGTACGGTGAAGGAATCATCGTAAAATTTTGAGTTGTGACTCGGTGTATTAAGTAATAAATTAGAGGAGGAACGCAAAGAGGCATAGTAACCAAAACGCTCTTTGAGATAAGAAGGGTAGCTAGGATTGAACAGCACACAGTAAAGAAGTGAAAGGATATGAGCATTCCGGCGAAAACGAATTGGGAGCCACTTGAGCTTCACGCGGAAATTGGAAATATGGTCATATTTGCGTAATCCAAATATAAACCGAATACAGAGATTTTGTAGTCGCTCAAGTTTGTTTAATTGGTCTTCAGTTAAATCAGGATAGCTAGCATCGGCGTAATCGAGTATGGGAAGCAAAAGAGAGTGTGCAAGAACAATTTTAGTGTCCGTGGGTAGGAAATTTTGCAGCCTTCTTAGGGAACCTACAGCGGAAAACATTTTCTTACTGACCTCGGCTATCTGTGAAGTCCAAGACATACTACTATCTATAATAATACCTAGATTCTTAACCTGGTCATTATAAGGTATAAATACATTGTCTACACAAACTTTTGGGAGACTAACCCAGTTTATTCTAGACATAAACTTTGGACTGCCTAGTATTATGGCCTGGGTTTTTGCTGGGTTTATTTTTATGCCAAAGGCTTTGCTCCATTCTGAAATTTTGAGGAGATCAGAGTTTATCAAACCTATCGTTTGAAATAAATCATCAAAAGTTGTTTGATTATAGACCTGGAGATCGTCTGCATACATGTGGTGGAGAGAAGAAAGTTGGTGAGTAATTGAATTAATAAAAATCGCAAATAAGAGAGGAGATAAAACACCACCTTGCGGAACACCGGCAACTATGTGGCACCAATCTGAAAAAATGTTATCGAATTTGATACTTTGCCTACGTCCACGCAAGTAGCTCTGAAACCATGCAACCACCGTTGGAGATATGTTAAGAGAACGCAATAACTCCAACAACACATCAAAATCGACAGTATTAAATGCATTACTAAAATCAAGTAACGTTAATACTGTGAGCTGCTTATTGTCCATTCCCATGCGAATGTCATCCGTGATTTTAACTAGAGCCGTAACAGTACTATGTCCTGCACGAAATGCTGATTGAAGAGGATTTAATAGGTTATTTCGTGTCAAAAACAGGTTTAGTTGTTTTTGGACAAGACGCTCAAGGACTTTGGATAAAAAAGGAAGAATAGAAATAGGACGAAAATCAGAAAGATTAGAAGGATTCGATTTTTTTGGCAAAGGAATTATGTGAGCGTCCTTCCATGCCATAGGAAATGTACAACAGGAAATAGAATGATTAAGGATTTTTGTAATTGTAGGACAGATAATATCAATTATATAAATTATCATGTTACGGCTTATATCGTCTTTACCGACTGCATTGGAAGTAATGGCGAGAACGTTCTTCTTAACATCACAATCGGTGAATTGTGTAAAAGTAAAAGGAGAGAAATCAGGAGTTGGTAGTGAGGAAAGATTATTTAAAGTATTGGTTTTCGCAATACCATCAAAGATAGAAGAGGAAGTGAAGTGTTGATTTAGGAGATTAACATTGATGTTTGGCGGAAGTGAATTCTGAGATGATTTGCCAACTCCTATTGATTTTAGAAATTTCCATACTTTAGACGGATTTTCATTTTCAACTGATTTATGAATGTGGCGTCGCTGCGCGTCTCTACACATTGTATTGCAGCGATTCCGTAAAAGTCTATAATTTTCTAGATTGGCATCAGTAGGATTTCTTTTATATTTGGATTTAGCATTGTTTTTCTTAGCCATCAGTGCTTTGATTTCCTCTGTTAACCAGGGAGCAGGAAGATGTTTTACTCTGACTGGTCGGATAGGTGCATGCACATCATAAAGTTTAGTTAACATCGAGTTGAAAACCATAATTTTTTCATCAACTGAAGGAGATTTATCAATTACAGTCCAGTCTAAGTTGCTAGCATCTTCATGAAGAAGCTTTATATCCATGGCACTAAAATTGCGTTGCAGAAGTATTCTCGATTTTGCTTTAGGGGGACGTATTTTATAAGAAAGATATAATAAATCATGATAGGAAAAAGCATCAGCTGAACATTGACCATGCTTAGCGACGTGTTCAGAAGAAGAAACAAAAATTAAATCTAAAAGAGAAGGAGAGCAATTTGGATAGAAGTGAGTGGCTTGTAGCGGTAGAATGTACATATTACTTGCCTCTACGATAGATCTCAGATGTTTAGCTCGTGAATCATTTTTAAGTATGCAAGTGTTGAAATCACCCATGATAATAGAATGTGTATATGTAGGTGTCAGGTCTTCTAGGAGCTTTTCAAATGTAGAAAAATAATTAACATGTACTGATGGACTATAGAAAACTCCTAGAAGAGCTTTACTATGGTGTAGGGTAATTTCAATAAATAAATATTCAGGTGTATTAGATTGAGGAGATTGATCAGAAGAACTAACAATTGAAAAAGGGATAGATGATCGAAGATAAATTGCCACTCCACCTCCAGTACGAAAAGTGCGATCATTGCGAATGAGCTGAAATCCTGGTATGCAGTAAGAAGTAGAGGGCAGACAGGGCTTAAACCAGGATTCAGACACAAGGATTGCATGAATGTTATTATTTCCCTCAAATGTAGCCAGCATATCAGAGTAATGAGCCGGAATGCTTTGGGAATTGATATGAACAACATTGAAATTTTTCACTAAGTCTGAGAAATGAGAATGGAGAGAGTCGTTTAACGAAGGAATGCTGTGAAAACTGTTATTGCCGTTCAAATCCTCAGAAGATGATGTTAATGACTGATAATCATTTATGCTATCATAACTGCTATCCATGTAAACACTTTAAATATTAAATATAATTATACTAAGTATATATAAAAATTAAAAGCAATATAATATAAATAAATAAAATATTAAAATTAAGTTTTAAAACTTGCTTAATTAATCAATTTCCGATTACCTGCCATTATTGTGTAACAAAATAAAAATAAGATAAAAAACACATAAAAAAAAAAAAAAAAATAGTTTACACAGCCAGAGAATTGTTGAGAGAAGAAAAATAAAATAAAAACTTTTAGGTATATGATCAACAACGATGACGACGATAGACTGTAGAGAATAATGAAATAAAAACATATTATAATAATATACACAGCGAGAGGTTAAAATGTAAAAATAAATTAAATGTTCAGCAAACTATGTCGACAATGGATAATATAGTACAGTTCCAGAGATACGTTCTGATGAACGATATTCTTTTATATAATTCAGTCGGTATGATCCATTGTCAATGGACTTAGATTCTAACTAATTTATTATTTAAATTAAAATGTAAAAGTACCTGGCTTTATGGCTAAAAGATGACTATCCAGTCCAGAGAGAAAAAAAAAACATAACTTGTTATCATCTGTGACTGTTTGTGACGTTTACGAATACAGACAAAGTAGGTACAAAATAAAAACTAGGGTAAAAAACAAAATTGATTACAATAATATTAATGAATAAACTGCTAAAAAGAAGCCTATTATAAATAGATACCTAGTTACTTATGTTTAGCAACTCTTCTGGATCTTTGTTGGGTTGTGTCGTCAGAGGTTTTGGTGGGATTTACAGCAGAATTAGTCGGGCAGACTGTAGCCGAATCAGGAATTTTTTTAAGTTCTGCTAGTGTGGTCACACGATACTTTGTTTTGTCAGCTCCAATAACGACTACGTAACCAGCCCTCGTCCAGCACTTTGTAATCCCGAACCGCTGTCGCGCTGACAGAAATACATCATGTCGTCGTTTGGTCAAAAATTCCGAAAACGTATATCCTGTGCCTTTGAGTGATGTTTTGGCAAACCATACTTTATTTCGGATTGAAATGTCAATGAACTTTATAAGCATTGGTCTTGGTTTGTCACTGGAAAGTCGTCCAATCCGTTGAGCATAACCAATATCACTTTTGCTTAAATTTGGCAATTTTAAATGATCCAGCACTTTCACCACAGAATCAGAAGCATGTTCATTTTTGGATTCAGCAAGTCCATGCAGCAAAAGAAACTTACATCGCCTCCTCATCTCTTGCTCATCAAGTTCACTGGTCAACAACTCTACTTGGCTTTGCAAGTTGCTAAGTGCTGTGTTAACAAATGATTTAAATAGTGTAAAGTCAGAAGCAATACCAGTTACAGTTGGTGTTATAGCTGTTGAAGTAGCTTTATGGAGATCCTGCTGGAACTCAGTCATCTTGTTATTAAATAATTCCATAAGATCTGTCATTGACTGTTTCATGGCCTCCATCTTGAAATATTGATACAGCTGAGATATTGTGTTGAAATGGTTTTTTTGAGGAGTTTTTGTAGGAGATAACACTTTATGGCAGGTAATCAATACTATAGTATCATAATATAACTAATTCAACAAGTTTTATTGCTAAATTATAATAAAAATAAATAAATTTCTTAGCAAGCAGTGCAAACAATTTGCACACCTACCATACAATACAATATATATATTTGATAATTTAATGTATGTTCATAAGAATATTAATCTTTTTAAAAAAAATAGTGATGTTCATAATCTAAATACAAGAAATAGACACAAAATGGCTCTGATCCACACAAGGCTTGAAAAAATTGATAATTCATTTAAAGGATGTGTTCGTTTTCACAACAAAATCCCTGCAGAAGTATGTAAATTGAATTTAAAAAAGTTTAAAGTTTTTGTTAAACAGAAACTTGTCAAAAAAGCTTACTATTCAATTAAAGACTATCTTATAGATAAAACGCATGGGAATAACTAAAATGTTGTTATCATAGTACTTTTATTTGGAAATTTACAAATCGTTATAATTAAAATTTGAAAAGAGAGACAGCTGGAGAGTTTCTTTCGCCGTTTCTTCTCCCCAGAACGCCATCTTGATTCCGAAACGGTAGTAGTTTATGAATTTCTTGCATATTATACTGACGTCAAAAAAGGGATATTGTATCCTATTTTTGACAAATAAACTCTGCAAGACCGATTAAACCACGGCCGTTTTTTGACACCAGCTGCTACTCGCGGGCTGGAATTCAGACATTCTATATTAGCGAGGATTGTCTTACTAACTGCAGCTGCGCAGATGTCAGGTTCTTCTGAGCTAAAGCAGAGCTGCCTCCACGGGTACGATGCATAAAAATCTCGCAATCCATACCAGTCTGCCGACTAACAATGCCATACACGACGCCAATTAGTTGACCCAGATGGATCGGGTTGTGTGCATGACACTTTAGTGCGAACGAGACAGTGGTTCGAGAAGCCAAGAGGCTTCCATTGAAACGGAATATCCGTTCGGACGTGTAGTCAGCAGAAGGTCTTGTAAGGAGCTCGTATGGTCCAAGAGGAGAAAGTACCAGCTGAGAGAATCCATAGGTCAGAGCATATTCTTGAGTGGATATCCCAGGTTTGAGACATGAACCACTCACAATGGTGGGCGTTAAAGTGTCTCAAAATAACTAGTTCTGCTGTGGGATATTGCTTTAGAGCTTTGTTAGTCATCAAACTTAGGTGCGTGAAGAGTCGAGATACGTCCGTGTCACCGCTATGAGACCCCTGATCCTTCTCTGATGCAGTAGCCGGGTCCAATTCGAAAATCTGTTTTATCAATATATTGGTATATATAAGTAAAATATACGTAAAATCGCCAAATTTCAAGTTCATAAATCAATGCTTTTTAACCCTAAAAGTATTGAATCCTAAAAAACATGACATTTAATGTTCCACTTTTAATTATTTTTAACGTTGAGATGGATACAGCGAAAATCAGAGATATTCGAATAATAGTTCCGAATAGGGTTGCCAGGCGTCCGGATAAAGCCGGACACAGTCAGGATTTTTGGTTGCGTGTTTGGCCAAATTAGACGGTGTCCGGCCTGTCCAGCTTTTGTTAGGCTTTTTAAATTTTATCATTTTAATAAAATAAATATTCAAATATAACATAAATATTAAAACAAATAAAGTTTAAGAAGATTTTATGGTAAAAAATAAATTCTGTTATGCTTTGTATATGCTTAGTAAAGTTGTAGATAAATCGGTAGTTATTACAGCATATTATGCATATGTATTAGTATTTAAATCTCAAAAACGATGTGTACGAGCAATCTGCTGTATTAAGCAAACTGAAAGTTGCAAACCACATTTTAAAGAACTCGGTATACTAACTCTTCCATCACTATATATTTTTGAAATTTCTGTATTTGATTGTAAGTCTGGTACAAATAATAGATTTCCGGGTAAATTAAAATTACCACAAGCTACAACTAGTTTTATACAAAATAGTGTTGTTTATATGGCTCCAATGATCTATAATAAGCTGCCAAAAAGTATTCGTGACGTAAGTAATGTTAAAGAGTTTAAAAATAGATTGCGAAATTTCCTAGTAGAGAAAACTTACTACACAATCAGAGAGTACTTGAATGATAAGTTGTAGAAAAATGTGTGAACATAATAATATATAATTAGTTAATACATTATATAATTAGTTATTTCATTATATTGTAAATTGTATTTGTACGCCTTCTATGAGGTAGGATATGGTGATTCCTTATATGCTGCATGTTAACATCTTTTATGTACCCATATTCACAAATAAATGTTTTTGTATTTGTATTTGTAAAAAAAAAAAAATTATAGGCAGATTCAAGGCATTTCTTGCAAACGATAAATGACTAAAAGTGGATACCCTATAGTTTCTGGATGATAAAACAAAAACAAGCAATATCTTTATCAATTCTGTGACCTATAAGTACCTGACCCTGACCTATAAATAAATATCTCTAGTAATTTAAATATTTTTCATTTAAAAATTCGTTGTCTCTGTAATAAATTTTATTGACTAAAAACACATGTTATTGTCTAGGCTCGTAATACATTTAGGTAACCTATTATATAATTTCGGTTCCATACAAAATATGCTTTGCTCCATTAGTGTTGTACGACATAGAATTACAGTGTCATTCATTCATTCATCAACATTGTCGTTACGGGTATGGCAAATTTACTTAAATTAGTACGAACGAACACAGCAATTTTAAATAAATACAGACACGGTAATGTAAGTATAGAAAGACTTTGAAAAGATAATTTATAGCTATCTCTAGTTTTCAAGCCACAGAAGGCTCAAAGACATTTCTTTTATGCTTTAAAAACCTTCAATTTATTTTTTGAGATTTTCCAGAAAATCAGTCCATATCGTAGTGTCGACGTCATATAGGCATGATACGCTGTTAAGACTGTTTTTTGGCTTGCTGACTTATTTTACATATATAGTGCATATGAAGAATTGATTTAATTTTGTAAACACATATTTCAAGACAAATTAGAATCAATAAAGAGTCCTAAGAATTTAAGTAAGGTAATAAATGCTAATTAAAAGAATGGTTGATTCCTTAAATTTGTTTTTTCATTATTTAAGAACCTTTTATTGCAAAAAAATGTTTTGTTTTAATTTGTTTTCCTTTGCAAATTGCAATATTAGTTACTGCTAACTACTATTGCAATTATTGGAAATTATATTGTAATGAATATTGAATGATTAATACTAAAGAAGACTGATTCGTTCAATTTAATGTTATTCCATTAGAATTTAAGAATATTTTATGGTAAATGGTAAAAGAATCTTGTTTTAGTGTGAGTGTGTGAGAAGTGCAACTAACACAGCAGAAAATGTTCGTAATGTCAATGCTGTTTTTGGAGAAGATACGGCTAACGAACGCACCGTGCGTTATTGTTTTAACCGTTTCCTTGGTGGAAACTTTGACCTGACCATGAGAAGGACCAGCTACTAAGGTAAATAACAATGACCATATACTTAGAAGATCATTGAAAGTGATGGTGGAAGCCGATCCGTATCAAACTATCAAAGAATTTTCGACATGGTTTGACGTTAGCATACCCAAAAAAGTTAATTAAATCATAGTGCTACACAAATATTACTATTGTTTTATTATGTAACTAGCGAACCCGCGCAACTTCGTCTGCACCACATGTGGAAATAATAAACTAAAACAATGTTTTCATTTCTACATTCTCGGCTATTTATAACCATTTTGAAAAAAATCTAAAAGCTGAATCAATAAAAAAATTCCATATAATTATAGTCCATTCCATATAGTCTGCTCACAAAATTTTACGAGAACCGGTTGTAGAATGCAACCTGCAGAGGAGAACATCTAGACAGACATACGAAAGCAAAAAATGCTTGGCAAAAAGCCCACGTTGAAACGGAAGACACTTCGCCCGCGCTTCGCGCTAACTCACAGCGTATTTTTCAAACATTCCTAGAACTAAACGCAACTTACTATAGGGAGCCCTGTTGACTACAGAACCCTAAAAAGCTTCCAGTTCAGATGTAGGACCTAAACTATGACTGGTTCAAATACAAAGTCATGGAACATGAAAATACAAACATACAAATAACATTACCGAGTAGAATAAGAAAGGATTACTATTCTTGCTACTTACCCAGTTTTTGCAAAATTTGTCCACAGTTGAACTAATCTATTTCTGACTTTTAAATCAGACTTCGATGGTATTAATTCGGTATTAACATTAATAATGTATCCGGTGTCGTCTGCATGACATGCACCTTTATGTTTAATGTTAAACATAACTTTTTTGGCGTAATTTAGTCCTCCATCGTATGCAAACATATAGGCATATACTAGTATTTCCATTCTAGCCATAAGCTTAGAACCTATCCATATGCCGCTTGATATGTCATAATCTCCGAAATAATTAATTGCAAACTGTTCTTCGTCATCATCGTGCTTTCGCTCTTTTAGATAAACTTGGGCAAATCTTTCGTTATATTCTTCTTTTTCGTCAGTACTTAAGTATGTCCAATATTCTGTAAAATCTTTGTTGTGAACTATCTTCTGTATGTTCTTAGGGCTAAGCGTAAATGGTAGTAAGCCTTCAAATTCACAAAATCCACGTAAAACTGAAACCTTATTACATTTCCCTACATTATAAATATCATATGCATTAGAAGTGATAATTGATTCGCCGTCTCCAAAGTCTTTCTCAATGCATGGAGCAAATCCAAAATTGGTTCCTTTGGCATTAATTTCTGTAGATAATTTCATTGACACTGCACCTAAATCCTCAGTTGATTGATTAAGCAGAAATTTGTATATCTTGTGACAGTCATCATTAGCTCCTTTGTATCCGAGTTCCATTACTAACTTAGTAATAAGTTTTTTAATTTCATAGTTAACAGCCCAGTCGTTTAGGGTTGATCCTGACTGAATTATTGCCTTGTGAAATAAACCATTAGCCAAAGGAGACATGACAAGATATTCTATAGAAGCTGATCCAGCACTTATTCCAAAAACAGCAACGCTATCTTTATCTCCTCCAAAACTATTATTATTTTTCTGCACCCATCTCAAGGCCATAACTTTATCTTTTAAGCCCATATTTCCAGATGCTTCAGGAATATCGCAAGATAAGAAATCAAATACTCCAAGTCTATAATTTATAGCAACAATAACTACATTTTTTTCAATTTAAAACTCAGGGCCACTTAGTTTTTTGTCAATACCACTGCCAACCATAAAAGCTCCACCATGAATGTAGACCATAACAGGATATGCCTTCTGCTTTTCAGTTGGTAGTTGAGGAGTGTAAACATTTAGGTAAAGACCGTCTTCACTGCCTTTTACACAATTTTCGAATTGATCAAACTGATAGCAAATATGTTTATCTTCAATTGTTGAGGCATTTCTTTCTCCTTTCCACTGTTCTGGTAGTTGCGGACCCTGAAAATTTTCATTCCTAATTACAATATATACTAATTTGTAAGTGTACGTTAAAAACTAATCAGTATGTTATCTATATCTATAAATAAAATAAAAAAATACTTAGGGGTACTACAGGACAAATTCTCTTGAAGTTTTAAACGCATAATTCCGCATGACTGAGTCAACATATTATTGAATAAAAAACAGTTTTTAAGGACCCTGCATCAGAGAGGATTTACACCGTGCACCCTAATAACAGCAATTTTTAATTTATACCACCAAGGTGCCAAATCAGCTATTTAAATTAACAAAAAAGAAATTCAATTTTTTTTTTTATTCAAACCTCAATGCCAGATATGGCATATCCGATACGTATTCAACGCATTCACTGTACATGTTCGGGGTAGAGAAGTGAATGCGCTGTCAAAATAGGGAACGGCCATCTTGTTTGTTTACATTCGGTCATTTGGTCAATAAAACGATTCCAACGTCTATGCGATGTCATAATTCTCTATCTATGCCAGGGTTGACTAATATTGCAAATATCGCGAGGTTCCGCAGGCGAACTGAACGTTTTCTGAATAATAAGCTGCGTTTTGTTCACAGTTTCAATGCGTTTAATGGCATAATTACACACTACAAATCTTGGCTCATTCTCTTTAGTTGGATTATCGGCATTAAGCGCATAATGTACATTATGTCGGTCAACAAAACGCCACTATAGTTTTTGTTCTGTGGTTCTCTGATCATCGTCGCTCGCTCTCAGCCTGCTTTGTGTAGCCAATGCCGGTAATCCCCTTCCATATAGTACACATAACTGATGAGTGATCCAGTGTAAATATTATAAGACGACCAAATTGTAGAAATTTCTACAATGAATAAAAAATTCACTTATTTGTCACTTTGCGAGATAACGATTAACGGGACATTGTATATAATGGCCTATTGCTATTATAGGCGTAGATGACGGTGATAGCTAGTAAAATCTATATAAATGTGCATATATATTTGTTCATATCAATGATAAATAGTGAGAAAATAAACGTTTCTAAAACTGTATTTTATTTAAAGTTTGGCTGTATTTTTTTAAAAAACACTGTATTTTAGAAGTGAAAACACTGTGTTTTCATGACAATCATCTGGCACTGGGCTTACTAACTAATAAATGAAGCAAGGACCAGACGGTCGAAAACATGGCTTTATGCAGGACTCATGGAGAGGTCCCCCTTGTCCATTTCTGCCGTGTGGACATCAAAGTCAAAGTCAAAGTCAAAATGGTTTATTCAAATAAGGATTTTACAATCACTTTTGAATCGTCAAAGTTATAAAATATTATTTTTTGAACCCTCCCACCTTCCCGCCGGTTCACAATGTTGTTGATTTCTACCGAGAAGAATCCGGCAAGAAACTCGATAGTTACTCTTTTAAAAATACTTAAATAAACTAAAATACAATTAATGTTTTAAATAAAAGATTTTTAGTCGTACAATTTTAAGTTATTTCCATTTTAATTTGGTTTACCTATGCATCCTGTAATTGAGCATCATCAGTCCCAAGGATTTTTATCATTTACATAGTCTGAAATATTGTAATATGCCTTTTTACAAAGTACCTGCTTGATAAAAGATTTAAATTTACTTATTGATAGATTTTGAATTTCATTGGGAACTTTGTTGTAAAAGTGTATACATTGCCCCATAAAAGAGTTACTTATTTTGTGTAGACGTGTATCATGCACCAACAGCTTATTTTTACTTCTAGTATTTACTTTGTGAACGTCACTTTTCTTGCTGAAACTATTGATATTTTTATGTACATATAAAAGATTTTCATATATGTACTGCGACACTAAAGTTAAAATTTTTACTTCCCTAAACCTATCCCTCAGAGATATCCTAGATCCTAATTTATAAATAGCACGAATTGCCCTTTTTTGTAACAAAAATATTGTATTTACATCAGCAGCGCTACCCCATAATAGTATACCATATGTCATTAAACTATGGAAATAGCTAAAATATACTATTTTTGCAGTGTTGACCGATGTCAATTGTCTTATTTTCTTGATCGCATACACAGCAGAGCTAAGTTTTTTGGCTAGGTTATGAATATGAGGACCCCAATTTACAATTTTAGAAAGGGCATCATTTAATTCATTATAACATGTCTGTCGTCTCTTAACTTTAAAAAGCAAAGAGGTGTCATCAGCAAATAAGACCATGTCATGGTTTTTTACATTATATGGGAGATCGTTAATGTAAATAAGAAATAGAAAAGGACCTAAAATTGAGCCCTGAGGGACTCCTATACTGACTGCTGATCCCGGAGATCTTTCACCGTTGACATCTATTTTCTGTACTCTCCTACTCATATAGGATGTCAAAAGGTCGAGAGCTTTGCCTCTAATACCATAGTGATGTAGCTTCCTGATGAGATTTTCATGTTGAACACAGTCAAATGCCTTAGATAAATCACAAAACACTCCAAGGGCGTCATGCGAATCCTCCCAGGCGTTATATATATTTTTTAATAGAGCCACTCCTGCATCGGTTGTGGAACGGCCTTTCATAAAGCCAAACTGTTTACTACTAAGTAGCTCATTAATACAGAAATGGCTTAACATTTGACAAAGTATGATTTTTTCAAAAACTTTACTGAGTATAGGTAGTATTGAAATAGGCCGAAAATTATTAGGATCTGTTGAACTACCTGATTTAAAAAGAGGTATAACTTTGCTTAGTTTCATCTCATCAGGAAACACACCACTATCAACACAACTATTAAATATAATGGCTAAGGGTTGTGCTATAACATGAATAATTGAATTTATAGTTTTTACAGAAAGTCCCCAAAGGTCTGTGGTGTTTTTAATTTCTAATGTTTTAAATGTATTAATGATATCTGTAGGACTAATTTTTTTAAATACAAAGGGAACGTTACATTCAGGAACACTAGCTTTTAATAATTTTTCTGCTAAGATTGGACTTGAGTTTAGATGTTCAGTTGTTTTGAATGGGATATTCCCAAAAAACTGTTCAAAGGCAACTGCTACCTCAGAATTTGTTTTAAAACTAGCATCATCTACAATCAACTCAAAGTCCTGACAAGAATTCCTAGCTTTACCAGTTTCATTATTTATTATGTTCCATGTAGTTTTTATTTTATTTGTTGAATTTTTTACTTTATGTCTGAGGTGAATTGCTTTTGCAAACATCTGTTGTTCGGTTTGAATTTCAACGACCTCTGCCGTCGGAGGTCCCATTGGCAGCCGTGTAGCCTTCTGTTTTCAACCGACGCAAGACAGTTGCACTTGCACTGCATCAGTCAATGAGTGTGCACGCGCGTTCAAAGGGAATATAACTACACTACGTTTTTGCGCGTTGTTAAAATGGCCGAGCAAAACAAGAACGGGATATGTCAACAGATTTATATGGAGACCTCCCGTGTCCTTGGATTTATCTTCCAAGAGTTATAAAGACTCTTCCCTAAAGAAAACTGCATGGGAGATATTAGTATGTACAAAGGTAGGTACAAATAGTATGAGCTTAATGTCAACGAGGCTACTGTAAAAAAAAAGGTACTTATTAAACTGACTTATATTTAATATCATTATTCTCTTCTAAAAATTTACATTGTCCTGTGAATCGTTTGTTATCCGTACCACCACCACAACCAGTGATACCTAGGTGACTTTTTTCTACGGTTACTTTTTCCTGGTACCATTGATCTTGTGCATGTTGCCTGATGCGATAAATAAACGTGTTTTCTTTCTATTTTTTAACCGACTTCAAGGAACAGTATTTTTTAATTAATCCAAATATTTTTTTTAACCGATAAAGTGCCTATAAAAATTTCAAGAGGTTCCTTGATTTCTCCTGGATCCCATCAATATATCCTGATCTGATGACCATGGGACCATGGGTATCCATTTGTTTTATATCAAAACCTTCTCCAGAAAATATTAAGAAATACTTTTCTGAAAACCGCATCAAAATCGGTTTAGCTAAACTAGAGATAATCGTGGACAAACATACATTAATACATCATACATAACAATCAAATAAAACTTTATTCAAGTAGATTTCTATGAACTCTGAAATATAAAACTAAATATAATGTAAAATGCTTGTCAACAAAACGCATCTTTAGTTATTCGTCGTATTTGATGGTATCGTGACCGTGGCGTAATACACTTGCGAGCAAAACTATGGAATCACTTACTTGGAATTGACTCCGCGCGTCCTTGAGTACCTTAATAACTAGTTAAGAATAATTAAAACGATACCATTTTAAAGTTTAAATTGTTAACTTTGAATTGATACCAAATTCATTCAAGTGAAGGAGTAAGGAAAATGGTGTTTCAATTGTTTGATACGTTGCGAGTTGCGCCCTATAAAAGCACGTGTTATCGGAGTGACTCACCTTCGGGTTCGAGACTCACGTCGGTCGAAGGGACGCCCCCGAGAGCGACAACCCAAGCCGAGGCTTCCCCCGCGTGGAGCCCTTGAGCGTTGGGCGCTATGTGGGCTGAGGCTCCTTCAGAGTCTCGCCCCAAAAAGCCCGGTGAAGTAGTAATGGCTGCAACAGCCAACTGCATAGTCAGTCAGAAAAAGTCTTTATCTTTATCAGTCGGCTTTCACACGTTGACTGGTTCACATCTCCGCTGCTTTTGACCCATGAACTTGGACGACAATGGAAACTAAACCTACACCTGCTGCTTCAGCGCAAATCGTCGCCATATTGCAAGAAGGGCTCAGCCAGCGGGTTGTCGCACGTCAGCTCCACTAAAGGCAGTCCTGTGTTTCGAAAGTTTTTAAACGCTTTCGGAAGACTGGTGGCTTTATCCCGAGACCAAGATCTAGACGGCGCCGGTGCACATCGGAGGGGAATGACCGTTTTATCGTGTCAACTTATCTCCGAAATCGGCATTTGACTTGTGTCGACGTCCAACAGGAGCTCCTAAATGTTCGTGCGGTAGCTGCCAGCAAGTGGACAGATCGTCGAATATTTTAATGAAAATCAAAAGTTGAAATTACGCAATTTGCGGAGTAAAAATTACATTCACATTACATTTAAATAAATTTTGTAAGCATCAAGCAACGAAAAACAATGATTCGATAATATTTTACCCAAGTCGCCCGGCACTAATTAATATCTTCGGTTTGACTTTGAAACGTTACGAACAAAATTATTTATTTTGCTCGTTTTGCATAACAAACTTTGAAAATCAAAATGGAGGTCTTAAATATACCTACTTATCTACTATGCAATTGACTATGAATTAAAAAGTACAACAAACTTTTCTATACACACTGCATTTATCAAACGATAAAGAACGAATATGAAGGTACTTGGCAGTTTAATGATTTACACTAAACCACAAATAATCGTTAACTTACGCCTGGCAGTTTGTTACAGAAGATAACAAAATTCTAATATTTTTCACACCAATGCTACTTATAAAGTACTAGCTTCTGCCAACGGCTTCGTCCGCCCTAAATTTTGTTATCGGCGTAGGTTCTTTCAGAAATAATAGAAAAAAACATACCTACAGTCAAAATATTTCCTCTTTAATGGCATAATACATTCGTGTCTGTGAAACCATCTAAATACACATACAAAGTTTCAACCCAATCGGTCAAGCCGTTTAGTAGTTGACATACCGACAGCAGCGCCAACATACCGGGTCCAATTGTATTTTTTAATCATTCAGGAAACCATCAAAATACCCATATAAAATTTCAACCCAATCGGTTCAGCCGTTTAGAAGTTATGTGAAGAAGATAAGTACGGAAGGATAATTCTTACTACCCGTTGTCCTATCACCCGCTTTCTCGTAGGAATGAAGCATTTTTCCGCACTAAAAACTAGCCTATGTTCATCAGGGATAATGTCGGCTTCAAATGGTAAAAGAATTTTTCAAATCGGTCCAGTAGTTTCGGAGCCAAACAATCAAATCTTTCCTCTTTATAATATTAGTATAGATAACAGCTGTCTTTTCTTAATAATAAATGTTACATTTATTTTGACGTAGAAAAAGTTAAATATAAAAATTTATATCGAATATTTTTGAAGTGAAAACTTCTTTAGCGGCGTTGTGCACTTTTTTTGGTATGGGTAAAAAATGATAAACTCGCGTCAGGTCACGTGTCCTAATCGTGAAAATGCGTAAGACGGATGGAGAGTAGGCAGCTGGCGCGGCGAAGGAGAGGGAGTATCCCCCTCTCTTTCTACGGCGCGGCGAAAATGTATGCCTGCGCCTGCTGTTTCGTTTAGGCGGCGCAGAGCGCTTGCGTGAATGGTCGTGTGTAACATGAACATGTTACAGCGTGCTACGCGCATCCATGGATGGTGACAGCTGATGGCTCGACCGTCTGTGTAGTGGCCATACTGCTGTGTATTCGTAAAATTCGTGTATATGAAGTGATTAAAATATGGAAATTGAACAAAGTGCATCTTTGTCTTTGTAAAATACGGAAACCGTAATGCCACGCCTATTATAATTTTTATTTTTAGTATTCGCGATTATGAGTAGTACAGGGAGGTTGGATATGGAATTTTAATTTTATGCAGGATTGCGATGTCAAATATACTACGTCAAAAAAGTAAATAAACAAACATTATTATTTCTTGACAGTGTCAAAGACATGTCTTGTGACATATTTGAGTGTTAAGCGCGAATCGTGTGTAAAGGTTTTCACTTCTGCCGGCACTCCCGGAGTGCAACTCGTTCTTTTTTTATGGCTAGTGAGTAATAAAGCAAAACTATATTTGTGCCGAAATAATCATTTATAATTTTATTACCTACGGATTAGACCAAAATTTTGGCATTTGACATTTAACGTCCCGATCAAGGGTCAATCGGAACGTGCCTGCGCAAATCGGGACACCTGGCAACATAATACAAAATGTATGCAGCACAGAGTTCCTTCCGGCGCGCACTAGATTTTTTCTATCGGAAATTTCTTGTAATGTGTAGTGGGCCTTAGGTTTCATTTAAGTTTAGGAATTTGTGTTTTAAATAATTATTAAGCTCACCTTAAATCGAAGATTTCCTACAGGAGGTAGTTTGTAAAACATAGTACGAAGATATTTTTTTTGTACTTGTTCAATAGCATTTACATATTTCTTATAAAGCGGATTCCAAATATATACAGCGTATTCCAATTGAGGTCGAAGCAATGATTTGTATAAGTGTATAAACGTTTTTGCGTTTTTAAATTCCTTGCCTGAACGCATTATAAAACCATATAACTTGTATGCATTATTTACCATTTCACAGACATGAGTATGGAAATGCATTTTGCTGTCCATGGTTATCATGGGATCTCTTATAGCATCTACTTTTGTTAAAGAATTGTTAAGGAGTTTATAAACTAATTTTACAGTATTGGTTTTCTTAGAAAATGTGATAGTTTTACATTTATGTATACTTAAGCTTAATTTATTAGACAAACAATATTCACTTAAACGATCAAGATCTGATTGTAGATTATTTGCATCATCTACAGACTGAATTGTATGATATATTTTTAAATCGTCGGCGTATAATAGATATTTTGTATGGTTAAAACATTTACTTATATCATTAATGAAAATCAAAAAAAGCAAAGGTCCCAAAATTGATCCTTGAGGTACTCCAGATGTGATATGTACATACTCAGATGAAATACCATTTAAAACTACTCTTTGTGTGCGATTTGTGACATATGACTTGAACCACCTCCACAGATTACCTCGGATACCATTATAAGCAATTTTATCCAATAGAATTTTATGATCTACCCGGTCAAAAGCTTTTTGAAAGTCCGTATATATGCAATCTGTTTGTTTATAATTATCAATGTTATTAAATAAGTCAGTGGTATAAACCAACAAGTTTGTCACTGTAGATCTATTTTTGACGAAACCATGTTGTTGAGGCATTAATTTATGGTGTAAAATGGGGTATATTTCATTATGTATAATCCTTTCAAAAAGTTTTGACAGGCTGGAGATCATGGATATGGGACGGTAATGATCAACTTTTGCCAAGGATCCATTTTTGTGAACAGGGACAACATTAGCAGCTTTCCAGATTGTAGGCATGGAACCCTCAGATAAGCATAAATTAAACAGTATGGCAATAGGTACGCACAACGTATCTGCAGTGTGTTTTAGGAAGATTGGAGGTACACCATCCGGTCCCGTCCCTTTCGTCATGTCTAAGCAGCGTAAAGCTTCCCGAACGATTGTGATAGTAATATTAATATTATGTATATTCAAGTCACATGTGTTATTAATTACAATTTGTTCGATGGAATAAACTTCAGGCAATATAGAAGCTGCAAACACAGAGTGAAAGTATGAAGATAATAAATGCAGACTTCCTGCGGATTGTTTGCAATTTCCTTGCCATACTCCATAACATTAGGTATTCCGCTTTTTTTTCTGTTATTTCTAAAAAAAGTCCAAAAATACTTTGAATTTTTATGTATATTAGTTTCTACTGTATTTATATATCTTTCATAACAGACTTTGGATATTTTTTAAACCGTGCTCTGTACAGAGAAAAAATTTCGTAATCAGATTTGTTTTTATATTTTTTCCATTTGGTCCAGGCCTGATTTTTGTTTTTAAATAAGTGTATGAGAGAAGGCGTAAACCAATTAGGATAAGAGCTATCAACTTTTCGTTTATAAGGAACAAACTTTTTTATACATCCATATAAAATTTCATAAAATAGAGATACTGCTGCTTCCGGGGACAGATTATTAAATAATTTATTCCAGTTTTGGTTTTGCAAGTATAGGTTATTAATGTTTAGATAGTCAGCTTTGTGAAAACAGTATCTATAATTGGATTTACGCATCATAGGCAGGCGTGAGTCATTAAAGGGCATGGAGACCGTAAACGGCGGGTGATGCGGGTCAGGTGGTACAAGAGGTGAGCACACAGCATTCCCTATACAGTCTGGTGTATTAGATATAAACAGGTCAAGTATTTTATTATTTGTATTTCTAAATTTATTAATTTGGTACAGGTTTAAGATAGACATAAAATTCTCATAATATATATTAGGTGGCGAAAAATTAGAATTAGAAATAGGTATGTTGTAAGTATCATAATCGAACCAGTCTAGATTACATAGATTATAATCTCCTACGACCCAGTATGTGTCAATGTAATCCGCACCAAGTAGCTCCTGTAGGTTTTCAAAATGCCTTGCATATATATCTGGGTTAAGCCTAGGAGGTATATATACAGCACTTATTAAGTGTTTCTGGTACCGACCTGTAGGTATCTCAATAATAACTTGTTCCACAGATGGCACGGACTGTTTTTTTTTTTTTTTTTTTTGAGCTGACTATGCAGTTGGCTGTTGCAGCCATTACTGCTTCACCGGACTTTTGGGGCGAGACTCTGAAGGAGCCTCAGCCCATATAGCGCCCAACGCTCAAGGGCTCCCCGCGGGGGAAGCCTCGGCTTGGGTTGTCGCTCTCGGGGGCGTCCCTTCGACCGGCGTGAGTCCCGAACCCAGAAGAAGCAGAAAAATAAATAATAATAATAATAAAATATTTCCCAATCGCTAGTTACCCTCTTAAAATAGATAAGCTTAGGTAATATAAATAATAGAAAAAAAAATCAATATCGCATGTACGTTTGTCTTACGATCTCACCAAAATGGCTGACTCAAGATAGGTGCTATTTTTTTGAAATTTTTTTTTTTTTGTTTACGCTTGCCTTAACGACATTTTGTGTAACGCCCACGGGTTGAGATAAAAAAATAAAAAAATAAATAAAAAAATAAGCACGGGAAAAACCGCGGGCAACAACTGTATATAGATACGCATAGGCCAACTTTATTAGACAAACTATTGTTATGTATATTAGTTTGTTTTCTTGTATAAGATAATAAATACAAAAAACAGTCAAACCAGCAAATATTGTATACAATGTAACTTATTGTTATATACACATTTTGTCTAATCGGACTGACAAAATAAAAACAGAAATAAGTGCCCACTGAGAAAGATGTTATATTTCCTATTACTTACATTAATAAATACCTTTTTATCATTATACTCATCTTGATAAAAATCTGTGTAGTTAAATTTGCTAACACTAATATATATTTACTAATTATTATAACAACACCATTATGACTACAAGTACTACAGTGTAAAAAACTTTTCTGATCTTGGGTGTTTAGTAGCTAGTGTCGTTGTACGTTCACACCATTTTAATATGGCGACTGCAGTTTTGATTCTTGACCACCACGTCAGAATTTTTTTTTGAGAATCAAATTGCCGCATAACTTCCGAACGTTTTGTCTGATTTGGTTGTTTTTTTGTCGTGTTCCTAAAATTGTCAGAACAATGATAGTATGAAAGAATTTTTTGAAACGTTGGAAATTTGGATAGTATTTTTGTATAAAAATACCAATAACCACGAACAGCTGGTATACTACAAGATCTCATTAGAGTATATGTTTTTTGCTATTATTAAATATTATACTCGCGAGATTTGTATAGGTACACATTACGTAGAAATCTTTACCTACTACTACACAGGCTAACAAAGTGTCGACTGTGCTCTAGCGTGCACTGTGCTGTAAATACTGTTTCCTTCGTAGTTAATGTTGCTTAAAGCCCAATAGACTATTCCTGTAAGTTAAGAGTATCAATTTAATAAGCGATTTGCGTTGATAGCAGTATTCTTATGTAAATAAAACTAAGTAGGTAGATAACAAAAAGGTCTTGCCCATATAGGTGTAATCAATCACTTTTCAAGCATCATCAGTTGGTACACTTTTGTGTGATATAATCCGATTTCTTACCCCAGGAGACCAGGTATATATCTTTTGAAGATTAACCGATACAAAAAGAAGGTATGGCGTAGAAAATCTAAGTAATACCTATGGGCGCGTTCGTTCTAGGATGCAGAATCATTATTTTCATTACTTTTGTCATCCATTCGTTTAGCATTGTATAATCTGTGGCATTGGTATCAAAAATATCAAAATTTTAGTATCATCTATCAGGGCGTTCCATTTGGCGATTTTTTAACACTAAGTAGCAGAATTTCTAGCGGTTTGCGTTTCATTAGCTTTTGGTAGCAAAATCTAATGTTGACCTTGAGCGTTTCTTTTGAGCGGTTTTGCTACGAAATGTTGCTACCGAAAACCCATGTTGGGAGGTGGGTTTTTTGCGCTACTTTTTGACAGCTGTCAAATGTGAAAGTGAATCCTTTGAGAAAAATATTTATAACGTTTTTTTTAGATAGAAGTTTATTTTTGCATTATGAACTATATATCTTTGTTATTATCAAAAAAATTAAAATAAAATACTTAAATACACACGGAACTGTCAAAAAATGACGCGAAACGCGTTTCGTTCGGACAATGATAGCGCCGCTGAAATTATCAGATGCGCTCAAACGGAACGGGTAGTTGGTGCTAAAATGAGGTTTTACTATTAAATTTTAACGCCGCTCAAAAGGAACGCCCTATATGACAAACTGTCATGCGTTCGTTTACGATATTTTTGTTATTTTAGTCACTTTTGCCACCGAAAAATGAAACTAGACCCATGTCTGGAGGTGGGGTTTTTGTGTTAATCTGTCAAACTGCCTATACTTATTCATTGTTTATGGTAGTGTGTGTGTGTTTTATCGTAGTGTGTGTACGTCAACCGTTCGTTTTGCAAGTTTTGTAACCAAAAATTTTGTTAGTAACTTTTCAAAGCTACACGAACGGTAGGTGTTGGTGGCAAAACTGGCGTTATCAAAAGTGTGAAAAGTATCATTCGTGGAAACTCTTAATCCCAGAATGAACGCGCCCTGAGTGGTATTATCTAAATATCCACTTACGTGTCAAAATGGTCTTCACATCAAGATGCTCTTGTTTTGGTAGAGAGCTCATCCCCTCCCATAACTCTGACAGGTATATATGTATATGTATAATAGGTAACCAAACATAATTCTACAGATGACGATCTCGCTGTCCGGATAGCGAGATTAGTCTCTACTACGTCGACCCCGAATAGGGCCTCCCTCCAAACACGACGCCGACGTCCCCGGGTTCGTCGGCGCCCACAAGGATACACTAGGTATCAAAGAGTGCCGGGGCGCTTCTCGCCCCCACTCAATCGCAACCGCACCCGCGTAACGGGGAACTCCCCTCCTGGCGGTGACTCACCTTCGGGTTCGAGACTCACGCCGGTCGAAGGGACGCCCCCGAGAGCGACAACCCAAGCCGAGGCTTCCCCCGCGGGAAGCCCTTGAGCGTTGGGCGCTATATGGGCTGAGGCTCCTTCAGAGTCTCGCCCCAAAAGTCCGGTGAAGCAGTAATGGCTGCAACAGCCAACTGCATAGTCAGCTCAGAAAAAAAAAAAAAAAAAAAAAAACATAATTCTATATTAGGTAAATCAGCTGGTTGACTGACAAAGTCATCACGCAACGGCACGACGCGACGGCCTAAGCGTCTGTCGTTAGAAAACTTCAATTTTGACGTGACAACGTCTTATAAATTGGTTTGCCGGGTGACACTTCAAGAAACTGCGTTACGCTCCGCTCACGTTATGCGCTCACAATGAGAGCGAGTGAGAGGCACGCGCCCGCCTAAGAGCGAGAGAGACAGACATAAAATCATTGTCACGTAAAACTTTCGCCCGTATACCGACTTTACAGGCAACCAGTTTTTTTAACACAGGTATTTTTTTTGAGATCGGGCTTAGCTTACAAAGGAATCTACAAAATTCCAAAAGCAAAAAAAAATCTCCAAAGTGAGTAAAAAAGGTTGGAATTTTGTATGAAACATTTTTAAAGTTCCATACTTAAGGGTTCGGTGGCACCACAAAATACTAAACCCTAATAACCGCCTAATGAAACTAGACCATTTGTAATTTATTTATCTTTTTACTTTATGGCTTAACTTTAACTGTTCACTTAAAATTAGGAGCAAATATTAAATGCAAAAATAAAACATCAAAAAAAACAGTTTTTAGGGTTCCGTACTTGAAAGGTAATTAGGAACCTTATTACTAAGGCTTCGCTGTCCGTCCGTCCGTCCGTCTGTCACTAGGCTGTATCTCATGGACCGTTATAGTTAGACAGTTGAAATTTTCACAGAAGATGTATTTCTATTGCCGCTATAACAACAAATACTAAATAACAGAAAAAAATAAATATTTAAGGGGGCTCTCATACAACATATGTGATTTTTTTGCTCGTTTTTGCTCGATACCGGTTACGGCAACAGGTAGACGCTTAAAATATTCACAGAATATTTAGTTATATAGTCACCTTAAAAATAAATTTAAATAAAACAAATATTTATTTAAATTTATTTTTATATAAATTTCCCATACAACAAACGTGTTTTTTTTTGCTTTTTTTTTAAATATGGTACGGAACCCTTCGTCCGACTCGCACTTGGCCGTTTTTTTTGTTTAGTCACCTATATCTAAAAGTCTTGAGAAATCCACAATAACACATAATCTGTGATAATAATAAAATAATAATAATAATAATCTATACTTCTATACTATATACTAATATATAAAGCTGAAGAGTTTGTTTGTTTGAACGCGCTAATCTTAGAAACTATTGGTCCGATTCTTTCAGTGTTAGATAGCCCATTTATCGAGGAAGGCTATGGGCTATATATCATTACGCTAAGATCAATAGGAGCGGAGCACCATTGAAGAATGTTTCAAAATCTGGAGTTTTTTTCCTTTTGAGAGCTTCCGCTCCGTGCGCTGTGTAAACGGTTAAAGTTTCGCAAAAAACATGTATGATGTATATAAAATATTTTCACATAAGTTTTTTTCTATAATTAAAGAGTTCCCGTAAGAACCTTACGCCGATAACCAAATTTAGAGCGGGCGAAGCCGCTGGCAAAAGCTAGTAATAAAATATTATGAAGCTGAAGAGTTAGATTGTTTGAACGCGCTAATCTCAGGAACTCCTAGTCCAATTTGAAAAATTCTTTCAGTGTTAGATAGCTCATTCATCGAAGAAGGCTTTAGGCTGTATATAATAACGCTACGACCAATAGGAGCGGAGTACCAACGAAGAATGTTTCAAAATCGGAGTTTTTTTCCTTTCGAGAGCTACCACTGCGTGCGCTGCGTAAACGGTTAAAGTTTTGCAAAAATCACACAACACAACTTTAAAGTTTTGGTCCTTTTTTAAATTGGGCCTTAATCAATGAAACTAAACCTAACAAAAACGAAGAGTGTTGTCGTTAGTAACCAACAATGCAATTCATTCGCTTCAAAAGCGTGCACAAAACATAAGTTCTGGTTAATATACATAGGTATTAAATTAAAATTAGAGTAGAATAAAATCAAGTACAGTAATACCCCGACTTACACTACCTCGACATATGCGAATTCGGAGTTACGCGATTTTTCAGGCTTAGACGTGTAGCGCGGAATCGACGCGTAGGTACAAGAAAATAAGGATTTTGTGTGTTGTGCGATGACCTAAGATATGTACTAAGTACTATGGCATCCAAACGAAGTATAACCGACTCTTTTGCTTCAAACAAGAAAAGAAAAACATTATATTTGAAGTGTAAACTTAACATTATTATTATAAATTATTGACTCGTCAGACGACTTTGTTAGATTTTATGAAACTTTCTACATCAAAATAACTTCAGATTGTGTTTATTCGGATTCAGATTTGTCATATTATCTACAATTAGTTTCACATTTATTTCCTTAATTAATGTTTTATTTAGTCTCCGATCCCAATTAAACATACTTTGTATGTCTTTATATGCAAAATTGTACCCCGACTTACGCGAATTCGACTTAGCGCTTGGTCCCACCTATCGCGTAAGTCCGGGGTATTACTGTATTAAAGATTAGTTGTTTAAAGCGATCTCTATATATGTAAAGGCTAAAACCAAAATTATAACAGCTATGACAGATCAATATACCTACAAAAAAGTAGATAACAATATTGATGTTTAAATGATTTAATAATAAAATATTTTATGTTATCAGTAGAATATAAAAACCAGCCAAGTGCGAGTCGGACTCGCGCACGAAGGATTCCGTAGATACTAATCTATAAAAACAGCAGAAAAAACACTTTTGTTGTATGGGAGCCCCCCTTAAATATTTGTTTTTATTCAAATTATTTATTATTTTTAAAGTGAGTATATAACTAAATATTCTGTGAATATTTCAAGCTTCTACCTGTTGCCGTTATCAATATCGAGCAAAAACGAGCAAAAAAAATCACGTTTGTTTTATGGGAGTGCTCTTCCATATTTATTTAATTCAGTTTTTTAGTATTTGTTATTATAGCGGCAACAGAAATACATCATCTGTGAAAATTTCAATTGTCTAACTATCACGGTTCATGAGATACAGCCTGGTGACAGACAGACGGACGGACGGACAGCGGAGTCTTAGTAAAAGGGTCCCGTTTTTTACTGTTTGGGTAAAAATTAGTGTTTCTCTAAGGTTCTGCAACAGTAATCATTATATTATTAACAAATCTGTATTATCCTTACTTGACGTAGAAAACGTTAATAAGAAGGGTTTTGCAAAATTCATCCCCTAAAGGGGTAAAATGGATGTTGAAGTTTCTATGTAAATCCACCAATTTTAAAGCTAAATGCATACAAATGAGTATTTGGCCTTTAGGTTAAAAATTAAGATTGAATTGTTTCACAGATTTTGTGACAAACAGGGGATGAAAATTTGTATGAGAATTCCAATATTTTTGTAGTTAAAAGCTTTCTTGTGTTTCAAAAGTCCACGCGGACAAAGTCGCGGGAAAATATTAGTACTTATATAAAGACAAAGAATTAACACAACAACATGTTTTGTTAAACATAAACCTATTGATCAAACAGTTCGTAAATCTCTTCAAAAATTTGCATCTTTTTTGACTGGTATTTACTCTCCACTGTCAGCTCTTTGTCAATTTTCAGATATTGCTGTTGATCTGTGTCGAAGCGAGGCCACTCGACTGGTATCAGGTCGCTAGTGCTTGGAACTGGAGTGCTGTAAAAGAAAGTCATAGAATATAGCCAGGGGCGGATCCAGCGGGGGGCGATCGGGGCGATCGCCCCCCCTAAGGACTGCCGAGGAAGAAATGAATTGTAACATTTTTTTTAATATATAACTTTTATTACTTACAAATTACATATAAAAAATACTTGGGGTTACTTGGGTTTGTATATTTATTTATTCAAAAACTGCACGACCTGGGTCGATTGGGTAACTTACGTTTGCAGATTCAAAGTTCAAAAAATACCTTCAGATCTTATGATCGCCCCCCCCCCTAAACTTTTGTTCTGGATCCGCCCTTGAATATAGCAATATGGGCCAAAATAGCACACATAGGTATGTACATGTATAACACTGTACACATTTTTTTATATAAATAAATAATGAGAAAATATTTTTTGAACTGACATACAGCTCTTGCTGGTCCCAAACTAAGCAAAGCTTATTCTATAGAAACCTGATAATAGATATAAATAGGTAATTTTTTTTTGTTTATAAATACATACATACAACTACCAGACTCAAGACAGGCACAAGTGTCCATTTCACATGTTTGTCTTGCGCGGGGATCGTACCCACGGCCTTCGGATCTGCAGGCGGTATTATTACCATAAGATTGTTATATCATATCAGAAAACTACCCATAACTACGTTACTGATGGACACCAATATAATCCATACTAATATTATAAATGCGAAAGCGAGTATGTTTGTCACGTTGCAACGTAGGATACAACTGAGTTGGAATTTAGCACAGGGATAGTTGAAGAGACGGAGAAGGACATAGGTTACTTTTATCCGGAACCTTAAAAAGTTCCCACAGAAATAACTATAAGCAAATTCCACGTGGGTGCACTATAGCTTGTTATAGCAGACTTCATTATTATATTAATTTTGCAGCATTGTATTTCTGGAAGGGAACACAAGGAAAAAAATTCCCCATGGTCCCTTCGGCAGGGACCATGGGGAATAAAGGTTATAATCAAGAAGAACAGTTACTGTAGAAAATCTACGCCGATAACCGAATTTAAGAGGGTTCCTAACGTCCACTAGCGCCACCAATTGATGTTTTTAGTTTCCTCTTCGTGCAAAGCTGATTTCAAAAATGTACGTCTACACAAATATGTAACCACTTATAAGCTATTTTTAGAATGTATTGTTATGTTTCTATGATAAAACTGTGAGTTGTAGATATCACTTTTGCTTAAAGTGGCCGTTTATAACAAATATTTTGATTTTGATTTTAACAAAACAGTAATTCAAAAAATTAAACCGACTTCAAAACTATAATTTTTTAATTAATTACTAAAAAGGAGGAAATAAACATTTTATCTTTAAAAAATCTAATACTGGCACTTCGCTTGTCTATTTGTGTTTGCGTATTTGGCAAATAAGTGCCACGTGTAGATGGCATACTTGACAAAACATACATACATAACAAACACGCGTGCTGTCGGTTTTCAACGCGCATCAAAAGAGCCAAGCTGTCACATACACAACTACACATTGGCCGTATTTATAGGCGTATGAAGTTAGCAGATCAAAAATGAAGTTAAATTCTGTTTGCATCCAATATAGTTCTTCTACAGTTGCTGATAGTGATAAATTAAAATAAAAGTTCTTGGTATTTTTTTAAAATTGATTGCTTACTTCGCACAGCATATCATTCTTTTTGTTTTTTTTTTTTCTTTTAAAAATTGTGTATTGCGGTGAGTTCCACAGTTCTATCACAGATTAATAATGTACAGTTGTAAGTAAATCTTCCTATGATTTCCAGGCCCGCCGCCCCGTCGTATAGGTATTTGAGCGATACGGCTTATTAACGCAAGGGTTGTCACTTAGCTTGTAGGTAAAATAATAGGTGTATTATTTTGTCGTACATGATTATTAATTACAATGTGATACTACAAAATATTTATCCAAATTTATTCGCATACATATAGAACTTAAGTAAGAAATTTATACGAAAACATGGACAAGGTTGTGAACTTAAAGGTAATTTACGAGTTTATAAACTATAGCAAGTCATACAACGATATTTTCATTATAGTAAATTTTGATTCACCACACCGCAGCTATTTCAGTTTTGTATGGATTTATTTTTTTATATAGGTAAGGTAAGCTACGTGTGTAACGGGCTTTAGTTAGTGTTTCGTAAGAATCCAAAAACTGCCTACAATTTTGAAAAACAAGCCGGCCAAGTTACGTGTTGTATACGCATTTCGTTCGTTCGTATGGTTCCGTAGAATTAAAAATATATATATAAATATATAATTTAATATATTATTGAGAGCAGCGCGCGGCCCAGCGTATGTCCATCACAAGCGCAAAACACACAGAAGCGGCATAAGGCGCGGGCGTGGTGCGGGTGCGGCGCAGGCGTGGAACGGATAAGGCACGGACGCGACATCAAATTACCAGAAGAGGCGACGATATGCCGGGTCTGTCAGTACAGAAGCTGATGTTATTGCGACAGCATGTATTCTTCTTTAGAAGATGAAGATGCGCTTGCTTTGCTGCAACTCATTAATATGCAGAGACAAAGAAGATATTGGTTGCACCCTGTTTCTGGCAGAATTTTATTTTAGATGCGTTCTATTCACCGGTTTAATGCGTTTAATGTCATAATCCAGCCAAGTTAAAATACATAAATTCTGTACAAGCACTATACAAATGTTGGCTCATTCTGTTTGATTGCATTATTGACATTAAGCGCATAATACACATTATGACGGTAAACAAAACGCCACTATTGTATTCAATATCGTCACGCATGTTTGTAAAATATGTTCGTACTGTATAACAAGCGACGTGCTCTAGGCGTGCCACTCCGGTCACGACTGCTAGCGACGCGGCTCTCGGGCAGCGAAGCGGCATACCTGTGCCACGTCGCTTGAGTATAATTCACAACGCGTCGATTTCATACGTTTTGTATAAAAAAGTTTTGAAGCGGCATCGTGCCTGCGCCGTACCCGCACCATGCTCACGCCTTATGCCGCTTCTGTGTGTTTTGCGCCACACGCTCGCGTTTAGTCAATGTTCGCCAGAATAAAATTCTAGGTACCTATTGAAAGATTATAGTTTTGATAACTAAGTAAGTTAGAAGTACGTAAGTTCTTGTTTATCTTAAAAAGTTTTACGTTCAAATACACTCATTTGCTAAAACTGACACCGTACGCACCACCTATTTTCAAATGTTTTTACTAATCGAGAAACCTTTCTAGTGCCGGCCGCCACAGTGTGGACCGAAGATTTATAGCAATCGAATGAAATGTTTAGATAGGTAAATAGAGAGCAAACAAAGAAACATAAAATTAAAGTAATTTAAGTACCTACTATTATAATCTTACCAAGTCTAAAAACAAATTGAAATTAAACTAATATGCTTATATATATAGAGTAGGTACAGATAGACCGAAGGTTAGTACAAGGACATAATCAGCCAATCTCGTGCTATAGATATTATTACTGAAATACGGAACCCTAATAATAATGTTTATAGGTAGGTATGTACCTATTGTGACTTAAGTATAGATTGTGGAAATCGCATTTATTATACCTAACTAATTACCTAGATTCAAAATGAAGTAGGAATAATTTAGTTTATGAACTATCATAAGTTGGAATTAATAATACTTAGGACCTCGCATCAGAAGGAAAGTGGTGAAATTTGATATCTTTGTTTACTCTTGAATTGGATAGGCACTGAAATACTGCACAATTTTTATAACCCATTTGGACAATACGTATTTCACAGAAAAATTTAATCACTCAGACAAATAGCGCTTGTGTGTAGCCGAGCGGCGTCCTCGCTCGCAATTCCCCTCAATAGCCATACAGTAAGAGAGCCGCGGTTGCCCCGCCCGAACCCCCTCACCTTATTTCATCCTTGCTCTGTTCAAGTAAGTACATAAGTTTAACCACTGTAATAAACATTGTGATTCTCTGAGTTCTGACTGATAAATAATTTATTTAACGAAAAATTTTTTTTTTTCTATTTTTAATACCCAATAAGAATATTGCTATTGCTTAAATAAAATTTCTGGCCTTTACTAGTTTTCTGAAGACACATCTAAGATCCTTGAATAATTCCTTAAAAAGTTCTGATATTTTATCTAAAGTAAAATATTATTAAAAATTTTAAGCAACAAATTTGATAATAATTCATGATCTGCTACCGCTTACATGAGAGTTCTGGCCTCCACAATTTTTCAGGTAACACTATTTCGATGCGTTAAACCTTTAAAAATAAAAATTATAATAGGCGTGGCATTACGGTTTCCGTCTTACGAATTTCCACGATTAGGACACGTGACCTGACGCGAGTTTATCATTTTTTACCCATACCAAATAAAGTGCACAACGCCGCTAAAGAAGTTTTCACTTCAAAAATTAAATCAATGAATTTGACAACAATTTCTTATTATCTATGCAGTTACAGATCGTGAATTGATATCAAAATCATTGTTTATATTTTTTTTATATTCTTTTTTTTAAGCACAAATCAGAACTCTTCGCAGTATTGCTGAGCAATCTAAATCGTGTGACTTGGGTAATCCTGTATGCCAGAACTCGTACTTGAGCACTAGCAGATTTGTAATCAATAGCTAAATCTTTGTTTATAATTTATTACAAATTATTTACCAAGAGATAAAAATAAGAACTATTCGTAGAGTTGTTACCGGATCGAAATATTGTTACGTGAAAAATTGTAGAGCCCAGAACTGTCATAAAATCGGTAGCAGATAATGAATTATTATCAAATTTGCTGGTAAAATTTTTAAAAAACATATTTAACACTAGATAATCTATCAGAACTCTTTGAAGAATTGTCGAAGGATCGTAGATGTGTCCCCAGAAAAATTGTAGAGGCTAGAACTCTCATGGTAGCAATAGCAATATTCCCATTGGGTGATAAAAAAAAAAATCGTTAGTGAAATTATTTATCAGTCAGACCCATTCATAGAACTGTAGAACTCGCCGCAGTACACAATTTTAAAAAGAAAAAAAATCAAAAATAAATGATCTTCTATGCGAAGTTAGCAGACCATTTTTCAATTTCTGTTTTTTTGCATTAAATAACGATTGCTATTATTTTAATTTATCGGGGACTGTAGAACTATGTCGGATGCAAATAGAAATTCACTTCATTTTTGATCTGCTAGGATTTCATTTGCTAACTTCACACACATCGTATTTTAAACCTCTGACTAGTACGGATGGCTTTTGTTTGTTTTAAGCGGACAAACAAAAGCCATCTAGCGGACTGGTTTCGAGACGGCTTTTTCTCATAGAACTTTTAATGAATACGCGAACGCGATAGTAGAGTTACGAATAAGCAAAAACTTACACTAAGCACACTGGACTGTAACAAAATTAATCAAATTCTTGCACAAACTTAATTCGTTTGGGTATGCCATCAATAGGCTCATTTAAAATTACCGGTACTGCGGCATCTAGCTTATTATTGAGAGAAACAGTAACACATTTGTTCGTTTGAAACAATATTCAAAGTAAAGCAACGTCGGGTATGGTCAGCACTTAGATGTACTTGACACTTAGCGGCACACTTTTTGGTTTTTCATTTTTTTTGTAAATAACGTATAAAACAAAAAGTGTGTCGCTAAGCGGTCACCTATTCAATTACTAAACAAGCCCGACGCAGGGCTGTAGCTAGAGTTGAATCTAAGGTAGGGCACAATGGTTTCATGCACAGGTACGGCGCAAGTAATTTTTCTATCATTCATTATTTTACCTGCTTGTGAGCGTGAGTAATTAAGGTAGAAGGTAATTGGGTGGGATCGCGGGTAAACAAGAGCAAAAAAGTATTAACCCTTTACGGAGCCCTGTTGCAGTTCTGCAACACACCAGTCTAAAATACTTGTACATCGGCAACAAAGCATTCTAGCGATTTAGTAACAAATCCGCCAACTAGATGGTGACATGTGTATTTATTGCTCATTCAAGTGACGAACTTGCCCAAACCGGTGTATCCGTCTTTGAATTAGCTTACGATAATTTATTTTACTGTGAAATATTAATATTTAGGTACTGTAATTGATATGAGTAAAAGGTAAGTGCATGAATTTTGATAATTGACATCGTTTTTTCTGTAAAATCAAGTATTTATGTTATTTTTGGCAGTTAATTTTGTTATGTTCCATAACTGCTACAATGCGCGTTAGCGACCGATTTTTTTTAACGTTTATTTTAATTTGAATATTTGTTTTTCAGTACCAAGATGAGACGTTACTTGCATAATTTTACAAGTGAGGACCTGCACAATATATTAAGAGAGTGGGAAGCCAGTGAAGATGGCCTTGATTTTTCCGACGACTATGATGTCGCCGATCCAACATTCACCTTTGAGACGAATGATGAGGATCCAGAGGAACCACCTGATTTGGAAAATGAAGTTCAGGCTGTCAGCAGCGTAGCTTCTACATCCATCAGTACTGAGCCAAGTAGTATTCTAACCGGTACAAATCCAGCAGACGTTGCCTCTCCTAGTACAGGTTCTGCAGCGGCTTCTAAACGTGTACATAGGTCTAATATAATATGGAAAACGATGAACCTGAACTTAAATGGGGACCAACTACGTTTTGGATCTGGATCTGCGCAATTGCATCGAATCATCGAATACTTATCTAACCGCGGTATTTTTGCTTTGGGGACTATAAGAAAAAACCGTATTTCTAATTGCAAGCTACCTGATGAGAAAGTTTTCAAAAAGGAACCGCGCGGTACGTCGTTAGAACAGGTTGGCAACAGCAAAGGTGTTGATCATCCTGTTTTGTGGCGGAATATAATCGACATATATAGCTGAACAGAGTAGTACCAGCAAAACTCTTAACTCTGCTGATTTTAGAGTAGCTGCAGCAGAAACGTTATGCAAATATAAAACAATCAGCCGTACAAAGCGCAAGAGTGATGTTGAATGTCTCATATAGGAGAAAAAGAAGAAGGGTCCAGCTCAACACGTTCCTCCAAAGGATGTGAGGTTAGGCCAATACGGTCATTGGCTTATTTGGGTGGATATACGAATGAGGTGCAAATTTCCAGGCTGCAAAGGGTAAACTCAAATAGTGTGCGAAAAATGTGGCATTGCTTTGTGTTATAATAAGCAAAGTATCTGTTTTAAAAATTTTCACACCTCTTAATTTTTTTGGTATATTTCAGCATGATTGATGCAATGTTGCAGCCCTGCAACACATAGTTTTTTTTTAAATAATAAAACCTTTTACTTTTAATATATTTTTTCATTATTTTTCCTGTCAATGATACCCCATTTGCCATTGAGTATCAGTAAAATCAACAAAAAATATGAACTTGCGCTATAAAGGGTTAATTTATAGTACGGGAAAACAATTTATATATATTATACCTTAGTTTATGGTACTTTTAAGGTAGGGCATTAGAATTTCAAGGTAGGGCATTGCCCCACAATGCCCCCCTTTAGCTACGGCCCTGGCCTGACGTTGCTTAACTTTAAATATCGTAATAATATAAGCCGGTTTTTATTTTTTGTTGTTATAATTTAGAGTTCACACTATTTTTCACTGCAAGTTTGAATTTTTATATGAATTACTGTTTTTACGATAGAGCAAAAACAACGAAAATGTGCTTCTTGTATGAGGAACCTTCCTTAAATTTTAACTTTTTATTATTTGTTAGATAATCCCCATTACAAAATATATTCTGTGAAAAATTCTGGTTTCTGCCTATATCGGTCTAAAAGATAGAGCCTTTTAATGCTCGTACAGACTGGCAGATGGACAGACAGATAGACAGACAGCGTAGGCTTAGTAATAGGGCTCCGTTTGCAACCGCTGGGTACGGAAGTCTAAAAAACAAATACCTAGCTATAAACTTTGGTTATTTGTGGTGAGTTGGTTTGCGTTGAATTATTTTAGATTGAAGTTCATGAACCGTGGTTATGACTTCATTTGGTCATCTGTGGTCGAATATAGCCGCTGTTTATCGTACCGGGACCGCACTCTATGTGACTTGACGTGCTTTACGTGTATAGGCCTGTTCCAGCCAGTGGCTTCATGAATTGCAGCACACACTACAATTTTTGAGGCAGCGGCTGCGGCGGCGGCCAGTGCAGTGACTCCTCTCAGATGACACAATTTAATATAAACAAATGACGTTATAAACACAGTCCATGAACTTTAATATAAAATAATTCAACTTAAACCAACTCGCTACTAATTACCAACATTAAATGCAAGGTTGTTTGTTTGATTTTGATGTTGTTTAATTTAATGCGGTTAAGAGCACCTTACACCAACTTCGTCCCTGGCTTCTTGTGGTTGTCCATACGGACCGATACCATAATAGCCTTAGATTAAATTCCGTTATCTAAATACAAAAATACTCTAAGATTAGACTTAGAAAATAGTTATATTTGGTAAAGTTTTGCCGGTAGGTATTTTGAGGATTTGGTCACATTATGTTGAGTATTGTATGTAGATTGTGTCAAATGCTCAATTACCCTGCCTTTTGATCCTAATGAATAACTATAAGTTTTTTTAACGTTAAATATTAGTCATATGAAAAGTATACTTACCCGAATTTCGCAAAGTCTGTCCATAGTCTAACCATCCTTCTTCTAACCAAAAAATCGGTTTCTGACGGATTTATTTCAAACGGCGTTTTATAATTGATAATATACCCAACATCATCACCATGGCTAGCTCCATCTATGGGTTCATCTTTAAAAAACATTTGTTTTCCAATGTTAATGCCACCACTATAGGAAAATATATAACTATATACTGGTACTCCATGTTTGGCCGTTAGTTTTGAACCAATCCAGATGCCACTTGAAAAATGATAATCTCCAAAAAAGTCAATAGCAGATTTCTCAGTGTCTTCTTTTTCAAAGTATTCATTTTTAAACCGAATATTATATTTATCTAATACGTGGTTTTCAGTAGCAGTTGACCAGAAATGCATAAAATCTTTTTTTTCCAACAGTTCTTGAATATTCTGAGGTTTCATACATCTAACCAGCAATCCTTCAGAATCACAAAATCCTCTTATAACAGGTACTTTGTGAAACTTTCCTTCTTTTAATAAGTGTAGTGGATGGTCATTAAGAAATCTTTCCCTGTCACCAAAATCTTTTTCTATCGACGGCACAAAACCAAAGGAGGATCCTTTAGCCGCGAAAAAGTCCATAAATCTCAAAGTCATATTACCAAGTGATTCAGTTGTTTGTTGGAGTAAAAATTCGTAGACACCTTGGACATCACTAGCAGATCCTTGGAACCCGAGTTCCTGTGCTGCTTTAATACTTAAAGCTTTCGCATCACAATTGATAGCCCAATGATTGAGGGCTGAGCCTGACTGAACGATAGCTTTGTGGAACAAATCTTTACTGAGTGGAGATACAATAAGATATTCGATTGCCGCGCCTCCAGCACTAACACCAAAAAGTGTAACGTTGTCTTTATCACCTCCAAATTGGCCAATGTTATTTTGAACCCATTTCAACGCCATTACTTGGTCTTTCATACCCATGTTACCGGTTGCCTCCGGTATATCAAGCGAGAGAAAGCCAAATATACCCAATCTATAGTTGATTGCCACTATTACAACACCTTGTTCAATCAAGAAATCTGGGCCAAACTCTGATTTCCTTGTAGCACTACCAGAAATAAAACCTCCGCCATGTATGTAGACCATAACAGGATAAAGTTTAGAACCAGCTTCAGGTAATTTGGGAGTGTAAATATTTAGATAAAGGCAATCTTCGCTACCTACTGTCTCTTTTGTCAAAATATCAAATTGATAGCACACGTTTTCAGCTGAAGAAGAGGAAGCATCTCTTTCTCCTTCCCACTTTTCTGGGGGATTTGGATTCTGGAATGAAACGATTTATTAAATGAGAAGCCAATTTCATAGAGTAAATATTTGGGCTTTAAGTTTATATTTAGAGTTCCCCTCCCCAATCTTGTCTGACTTACTTGACATAGTTCGTCAGGAACTGGGAATGGAATCATTAACTAAGAATTAGTGTGATCATGAACTAAGTATTCTTCTAATCAACACTAGTAAACATTGTAATTTATTTATTTAATAACAAATATAACGCGTAACCTTGTTTTTTAAATTACTTCGAACGGTCATCAGCAATTACAACTTTAATTTTATTTCAACATGAAAAAGTGTTTTTACACATATTTAGAATTTACTAGACGCAGATTATGGTGTAAAAACACATTCTTTGAGCGTTACTCATTATAATCATTTTTCCGAAAACGTTTACTCAGTGGCATTACTGAAATTGTATGTTCGCTCATAGTAGATTTTCGAGAAAATTATTATTTTTGTTTTATTTTGTTTTATTTTATGATTGGTACGAATATCATTGAAATTTTAAATTCGCGTCAATAATTTCGTATAATCATATTTATTAATTAAAAGGTAATTTTTTGACTTTCCCAAACTTTAGTGTAAAAATGGTTTTAATGGATGAAGATGCATCCCCTAATACCTAAATAGAATGCAGAAGAATTTTTTTAGTCAGGAATTTTTAAAAAATATTTTTTTTGTGTTTTTTTTTGATTTTGTCGGTTTGTATTAAACACACATCTCTGGAAAAAGAATACATAACTAAACCTAACCTAAGCACTAGTTTTGTTTTTCTCTTTTTTTCCAAAAACTATTTTCCGCCCACTCTTTTTTTTATTTGTGTATGAAGGGGTGCTTTACCCAAAAATAACTTGGTGCAGATTAGCAGATATTTACCACTTAAAAACTTAGGAACAAATATCAATATGCTTAAAAATATGTGAGATTCTAAACAATATTGCTTGACATCGTTATCTTTAAAAACTATATGAACACAAATATTGATAATAGAGATATTTATGTTGAATAACATTATGAATATGAGTAATTCGGAATTACGATCGTTATGAACCAAAATGATTATAAATCATGATCATTACGAGTATAATAAAACATTGTAGGACATTTTCGAACTTCCAATAATCGAATTTGCAATTTTAGGTAAGTAAAATCTTTGGCGTTACCGTAATAAAGCGTGAGCAGTTGATTTGTTTGCTCTAAATTCAAATTGGTTGTTACCCAGACAGTAGGGAAATTTTTGTTAATATATGTTTTTAATCGATTATTGATAAGTTGTTATAATATTTTCAATTTCAATGACAATATAGTGCAAGTAGGTTTTTTACTTTTTTCTTGCACCGAATGTTGGGCATTTAAACCGAATTTCGGCCGAATGCCGGAGTTCGTATCATGCTACCGAAATTCGGTCAGACCGAATGTAAAATGAATTTCAGCTCATCCTTACGGAATACTATATTTTTTTAATATATAAAAGTAATATTCGTCAGAGTACAAAATGTCTTTTCTTACTCTCGGCATAAAAGCTTTCGACGTTCACCTTCAGCTCACAACTAGCTTCTTCCCTCGGGTAAAAAAAAGCGTCATTTTGTACCCGGTACGGTTAATATGAAACCCAATTCTTCAGAAAGGCTCATAATACGATCCCTACAAGCCGAGCAAAGCAAAAGAAAAATGAACGAACCCTATAGTTCCTACAGTGAAATTAGATACATTTTTAGGTTAAAAAAACATTTATTGCTAGAGTTTTGAATTTTGATTTACAGGTTTATAAAGGTCTCCTGTTTAACATAATAAAAGTCCCCATCGATAGCTGTTGCGCTTGCGTCGCCATCTTGGAAAAAAGGTACCCTTTTTTAGTTTTTTGCTTATATCTCAGCAATTATTGCTGATACGGAAAAAAATAATGTGAACAAACAATAGCTTATTAAATATCCCACAAAAAAGCTTATGCGCATTATCGTTCTTACTGTTATTATGTCCCTGTAACTCCTATCCAACAAAGGCTAGGTGAAAAGTCTGGTAACTCGGACAAATTCAAGAAAGCCCTTAAAAGCTTATCAGCTTATAGCAACTAGATCTCATCACCGATATCTCATCCATCGAATATCTTACCAGTCACTAAGCTACTATCAGCGAGTGCTCCAAAGAAGCGTTCACCGGTGCCCGAGGACACAGAGTTACTAATAAGAGAGCCTAACGCCGCACGGCGACACCGTAACAATTATCCCTCTGCCGACGAATAGACTCCTTCTACAAAAGTGTCTACAGGTGTTCTTTGTCAAAGGAGTCATGAGAACCTGGTGGAAGGGATCTAGCCCGGCCTCCAGGCTAACTGGAGCTATAAAGCTATTGAAGTCGTCACCCCTAGCGCCATACCTCGCTTCAAACGTCTAAAGTAATCCCTGCGTTTGACGACTACTAAAAGAAGATTGCTTAGAAAGAACTCGTAATGCTTGCTTAGCCCTAAACCAGCAGACACACAATTATATCCGCGAGGTAGGCAGAGGTCAATAGGAGATGCCCTCTCCCGCCGCTTGCCTCTCTACCTCCTGTCATTGTAGAATAAGTTCTGCAGGCTATCAGAATTAAGGTTACCCCTGATTATTATATTAATAGGTATTTTTAATGGGGCGATGTCGAACTTTTTTTCTGCGGCTTAGGGTAAAAACGTTCTTAGCCCTCGTGATTATAGGTCATTTAGTTTACTAAACACTTTCAGTAAACTTTATTAACGGTTACTAATACCACGGTTACGTAATTTCATAGACACTGACCTCTTCACCAAAGTTATTTCGGTTTTTGGCCAACAGGGGCACTGCATCACGGATTTCATGGAGCACTTCTATACCTACAGGAGCGTCATTTTTCGACATGGCAAAAGCGTTCAATAAATACACCGTTAGATTTATAAGCTGTTCCACTATACACTGAGATCGCTTTCAACTGGTTTCTATTTTAAGCACTTGCTAATAGTACCTTGCGAGTGACTGTTGCGTGAAAGATTTGATATCCACATCAAATTTAGAGATCTGATGAGAGCAGGGATAAGATCTAGTTGATCAATAAATACTAACACAACGGTTTTTAAGCTGTTACGTTTATAAGCTGTTCCACATACACTGAGATCGCTCTTAACTGGTTTTTATTTAATGCACTTGCTAATACTAGGTTGCTGGTGACTATTGGGTTACAGATTCGATGACCACATCAATATTAGAGATCTTATGAGAGCAGGAATAAGATGTAGTTGTAAGCTGATTATTTTAAGAGCTTTCTTGAATTTGTCCCAGTTTATCACAGTCTGTCGCACTGGCTTCGTAGGCCTGGGGCCCAAGGGACAATATAACCCAGAGATTGTTACAGCAAAGTTCATCCAGCACTTCTACGGAGCGCAAACTCAGGCAATGTTCTGTATTAACGCTATGTCGAGTATGTCCAGTCTATGGTTGTCAATAAACGTAATTTTTCAATAAAGGTTGCGTAGTTAGTAGCAGTCATAATGTTAAAATTGAGTTTGTTTATTAATCCCTCGAGAACCTAGCATTGGTACTACGCAGGATAGGTGGTTTTATTGGAATCAGACGCGATGATGATCGGCTGATGGTTGGTCAATCTAGCCTTTTGGCTATTCTTACTTATTAAGCGTACCCGAAAGACGTTCCGCCCTGCTATACACATCATGTCGCATAATGTATCTGCCCCTTTTTTTCTTCCCTTTTCTCTCTGTCTCTCTCTCTTTCTTACCATCTCTGTCGGTCTTTCTATCTCTAGGTAGTGCCATAGAATAAGTTTTTGAAGATATATAAGAATGATTTAGGAGTAAACAGCAACAAAACGGTATATCGATAGCAAAAATTAAAAAAAAATCAATTTTTTTTACATAAATATTATATCTTAGCTTTTTTATAGGAAATTTAATAAGTTACAGTATATGCATAAACAATTTTATCGTATTAATAATTATTGCCCAGATATAAGCAAAAAACTTAAAAAGTGTACCTTTTTTCCAAGATGGCGGCGCATGCGCAAAAGGTATCGATGGGGACTTTTAATATGTTTAATGAGAAGTTGTAATGAACATGTACACAAAAATTCAAAACTCTACAAATTAATGTTGTTTAATTTTCTAATTTGATTGGACGACTAAGTCATCGACGATGTTAGCAACGGAAAGGGCAAAACCAACAAAACGACGCAGGTCAGCTAGTATCAAAATAAATCACTTCAATGCCATTTAGATTAGCGTTTGGTTTCAAGAAAGAAAATTACTTTTATAAAAACTAAGTAATAAGGTTAAGCCAAAATATACTTCTTAAATCCAGAGGAACGTTATGTTTTGTTTACTATTACTAAGATGACAGAGAAGCATACGCATTGCGCGGCGTGACATCTTAGCAAGGAATTAAGACATGTGTTTACTATAGCATTATTACTGATGAAGAGATAAAAACTTACCTTAAACCTCAATTCACCAACGGGCGGCTTTGCATAAGGAATTTGCATGAACTCAGCGTATTCATAATTATTTTCAGTTTTACACTTTGAACCTAATAAAATTCCTTGATTTATTGATACCTTCTCCATAACTTTACTAACAGTAACTATTGTCTATTCTGAACTTTGACCAACTTTACCTTAAATGACTGTACAACAGAGTATAATTTAATAACGAACGAATATTCTTTGTGAGTTGTTAGCAGTTACTAAAATGTCTATAGTTGGCTTGACTGCTAGTACGTCGCTGCCATTATCCAATTGACCTCAATTATCAACGAAATTGTTCTATTATTCGTATCTGACTGTCAGGGACTCTTTTTTACATAAAAACCGGCCAAGTGCGAAAATGATGTGCGTTCTTTTTGACGTGGAGTGGTGAACTTTTTCATGTAAAACATGTAGGTGTACTTTTGAGAGCTTCACACTCCGAAATTTTAAAAGATCTGATGACAACCTAAATATATGTTTTACCCTGGGCGATACATAGAAATAAGAAAATATAAGTTCTTTAAGTATCTATGACAACGAGGCAACATTGCAACGTAGGGCCTTCTTCTATGTCAACCAATTTGCGGTTTCCTAGTGGACTGGTTGCTCAAGCTCATTTCTGATGTTAACTTATTATCACAGATTAAGATAGGTAGGTAAAAAAATATTTTCCTCACGATCTTCGGGGCAGGAGGGTTTAGTAGCGACCGTTAGACAAGCCAGACTGACAAAAACCGTATGATTAGTGGCTACTCACACTATAAAAACAAGCAAATGTGTGGAGATCCTACACAAGCGGTCACAGAACCGTCACAGCTAGATGGGTGTCAGGGTCTAGAGGGGCGAAAAGGTCACTTGCATACTCGCTATTACTTATAGTGTGCCTTAATATAGCCCAGAGGCTGCTTTGATAATGCCGACCGAAGGTTTTCGTAGAAAATGGAGATTACCTGACTGCTTCTAATGGAGTTTGTTTTCGGAGATCATCACCACATACAGCGCAGTCCTCATAGAAAGACGAGTAATGTGCTGCAGAAAGAGACAGAGCTGATACCTCTTTCTTTCTTCCGTAATCAGCAGGACGGGCGATGCGGGTCCACGCCCCAATATCGAGAGGGGACCCTTGACTTGTCTTAAGCTATCGCCGTGGGGAGTTTAGTCAGCACGAGACTACATCACCTCTGCGGTACGAGGCTTTCCATGAGGATTTCCTGTCAAAAAAGTTAAAGTTCATACAGTGACTTATTAAACTACTGAAGTACATAACTTATTTAAAATGGAACCAAATTTCAAGTCCACAGCACTTGTAATTGCTGATAAAAACAGCCGTGACATAAAAAAAGACACCATATTGACACCATTGGGGTTTCTTTTAACTACTTTGGTATGGAACCCCAAAAACAAATACAGTAACAGACAACAAACATATATGAGCGTGTGTGAACTGTATCAATTCAGTTGACTGTAGCCGTGTTACGCTTCGCCGCATTAAGTACATTACGTCATTCTTAGTTTAAATACTTTGAGAGGTTATTCAAAAGTCAAAACCATTCCAAAGGTTTTCACAACAGTTTTTAAATTAAGGCTAGGATATGAATTATTAGGCTAGATCTCGTAAAAACGCAGTTGTTCTGCAGATTTTTTATCAAAACTAAGGCATCTGAAGGGTTGAAAAATACCTATTACCTTATTTTTTAATTTTCATTTATTTTATGTACTCGTAATGCTAAAAAAAGTCTGAAAAATAACCACTGTTCGAACAGTTGCGCAAATTTTCGCAGCATGTATTATATTCGGTTGATATGAAAATGAAATTATGGTTATCTAGTGCATTGACTATGAGGTTATAGTAAAAGGTCAAAAAATACGACTGTAAGACGGTAAAAAGGTAAATTTTATACAAAAAATATAAAATTTCAAAAGTATGTATAGTGCAATAAACTTTTCTGACCCTGTGTGGTCAAATATCAAAATTACTGTGAACTTAAACGATACTAGCGACCAATCAACCAAGGTCAGAAGTTTATTGCACTATACATGACACTGTGTTATGATTTTTATTTAGTTTTACATGCACATCGTTAGTATCATATTTTTTGCAAACATCTCGTTTCCTATAGGTTTTTCGCGCATTAAATTCCCTACAACTTTTGTTTCAAAACAAATTTTTATACGTTGAATCGTCTTCGTTATAGAGGGCGGAGAGCGCGCCGTTAGAACATCATTTAAGGTCAACCGGTAGTCCCGGTCAAAAACGTGCCATATAAAGTCTATTAATTATTAATAAATACAAAATTATTATTAATTTTCATTTCTTACTAACTATTACATTATATTTTTTTATTATTACGAATCTATTTTAATAAAGTATACATTTATTTAATAAATAACACTAACCTGCCCTCGTAGTGGTAGAATTGTTAAGAAAATTACTTAAATTATATTTCACTTCTAATGTAATTTATATTAATAACTTCTTAAATCAATAAAAAAAAGAAAAAAATAAATTCTTAATGAATGTTTTTATTAAAAAATGTTATTCCATATACATATTTATGATTGTGGAAATTAAAAAAAAAATTGATAAAAATTACAAGATCTACAACTTACAATTTTAATTATCTTTCAAAGTAATATAAATAAGTATTTCAAAGTCCTCTTCTCTATCGACTTCAACGACATTTGACTCCAGGTCTACTATGATTTCGGGGTCGAAGGCTGTCTTCATTGACATCGCTCTGATATGGTAAAGCATTCTGACAAGCTTGCTCATAACACTGCCATAAGCTAAAGAGAACTGCAACCACTTTTGTAGTTGCAGAATATTGTGTTGAGCAATTCCGCTGCAGCAGGTGCTAAAATTGTCGAGATAAGTTCCAGGAAATCGTTATTAATTGTCCAGTCCCATTCCTGGGGTAAGAAAGTAATTTTTCTCCAAGTGACCGTCAGAAAGAGTCATATTTTTCAGTTCATCACTGCCTAAAAACACGGATAAAACGACGTTTTCTAAAAATGAAACCTAGCTAGAACGATTTATCGCCCCCGAAACCCGCTGCATACTAAATTTCATGTAAATCGTTGAAGCCGTTTCCGAGATTCAGATTATATTCTATATATATAAAAACTACGTATCACGTTGTTTGTCCGCGATGGACTCCTAAACTACTGCACCGATTTTGATCAAACTTCGTAGCTATCTGTTATTTGATCCAACTTAAAAGATAGGATAGTTTTTATTTGATCTGTTAAGTGCGAGCCGGACTCGGGCACTTTAGGTAAAAACCAACTTTCGCAGGGATACAGAGGGACGGCAGCGGAACAACGTTCGATCTTTGTACACTGGTCGAAACGGCACGCTTTTGCTAGGATGTGCTAATAATTTATGGCTAATGAATTGATAAAAAACATAGACCAGGATAAACCAAATACGCGGCCCTAGGTGATAATTCTACATCGGTTCTTTGGCCCTTAACCAAAAGTTTGACGACCACTCATTTAGAATTTTAACAATAATGGAACACGAATATTTGGTACTTGTCATTAGGAAAGTTTGAGGTTAAGTTATACAGCGTTTTTCAATCGAGCAACGTTAGAAGTTTCATATACCTAATGAAATTTTAATGCGAGCGAACAAAAAAAAGTTTTAGAAAGATTACTTCAATCTTTTTTTTTTCATTTTTTTTTCAATTTTTTTTCTTCACGCATATCTAAAAACTGCTTTGAGAAAATTAATTATTTACTATTATCTTTTATATCTATTATTGCAAAATCTGCGTTAATAGTATACAAGGGACCAAAATAATGTATTGAAGGCGACAAGGATTGTTTGAATCCAGAGCGAAGCAAAGGACTCTAGAGTAGAATCCAAAGCGTAGCGTCGCTCGAGGTCAAATAATTTTGGTACCGCGCGGCACACTCTGCTTTTCATCCCCCTCTATGAGAAAAATAAATCAGAGATGCTTTGAGTAGTGACGAATATTTATATTTACGTTACCAAATTACAAATTTTCTCTTGATTTGTTTGGTAGTAAGTTGTTTATGACAGTTTCTGCGTTTAATTTTATAGAGGAACCCTTTGCCTATTTTAGAATAGATGGGATGAAAAATCCATTGTATTTCAGATAACTAAAAATTTAAAAAAATAAATGTCATAAATCGTGTTTTGGCGTTCAAGCGATTAAAGATTATGAGTTAAAGTTTCCTATGTCAAAATATCAAACATGATACTTGCGAACATGAATACTGACATTTAGATCGATAAACACGACCGTATTTGATTTATACGCAGTCTTAATTGCATTTCCTGTATAATAAGTTAACCAATATTTTGAGATTCCATCATTACAATGCAACCTTAAATCAGCATAAGTCGTGTTGAATTATTCATAATATGTATTCCATTTTCCATTGAAGGTATGAATTTTCCATCAATAAAATGCCTTCTTTATCTTCATTATGACCCGCCAGTATCTCGATCGCTGATAGTGAGGCCGAAACGGCGGTCTAAGATGAATTCTTAATCCAAAGCAAGAACTAGTTTAACAAGTATTTTAATCAATTGTTTTAAGTTTGCACATCGTCGTCGATGTCAATGTCAACAGTCTATTATTAATTTTCGGATAAGAAACGGTGCTTATATGCACTGTGCTGAGCACCTATATTATTTTAGACCTAGACAATTAAATACCATTTATAAAATGAATAGCTCATTTAATCACAGATTTAAGTGTATATGTGTAGTGCTGGTACATTTACTATCAGCTGTTTATTCACTACAGTCACAAGATACAACTTGTACTGTTGAAATATCTCAAGGAATTTTGAGAGGAATAAAATCAGTAAATGACAATGGAAAGGAATATTATGAATTTTTGGGAATACCATACGCCAAACCTCCGATTGGTGATTTAAGATTTAAGGTAAGATAAAAAGGAGTAACTAATTAAATATTATATCACATTCCATTTAAAAGTGAAAAATACAGGTAGTAATTAAGTTTAAATCGTAAATTTTTAATTGGATATAGTCTCTGCAAAAAATTAAATTAAAAAGGATATATCAGTGTTTGTTAATGTTGTTTAAAAAAGTATGGTGCATAATATTACAGAAATTCGAATCCCTAACTACTTAGTTTTTAGGGTTTCGTAGTCATCAAGGAACCCTTATAGTTTCGCCATGTCCGTCCGTCCGTCTGTCCGCGGCTTAGTTCAAAAAGTACTTATACGAGAAAGCTGTAATTTGGCAGGATTATACACATTGATCAAGCCGACAAAGTGCTAGAAAAAAATCTTTGAAAAAATATTTTCTTATTGTAGCTCCCCTACACGTGAAGTGGGGACGTAATTTTTTTTCTCGTCTACCCCATCGTGTGGGTGGGTTGGATAGGAATTCCAAAAACATGGGCGGTATGCAAAGATAAGTTTTTGATATAGAGCTTCGTTTGCGAAACATTTAGCTCACCCCTCTACCAGCGAAAGTATAGTTTTTGGAAATGTTAATAAAATTACGGTGGTAGTGCATATAATGAATTTTAAAGGAAAACTATCACGGGTAAGTACACTTTATAAGTTAACGAGTAAAAGTCGACCAAGTTATAAAATGTACTTGGAAATGTGAAATTTTCGTACCAATTTTAATTAAAAGTTACTTATATCAAGTAGGTACATCTGTAAAACAGGTATAAAATATAAGTAAATGAACAATGTATACTTATAGAAAAATAAAATAATAACATTCTTCATTCATTTCGCCGTTTTTATAGATAATGGTACGCAACCCTTCGTGCGCGAGTCCGACTCGCACTTGGCCGATTTTTTAAGACAGATACTGTAAATAAATAACTACGCTCAAACTGAAATACAAATATAAAATATATTCTATCTATCAACAAGGTGAAGGTGAAACCCTAGGGACGCAAAGTGATTTCAATTTGGAATGTGGATTATAGAGATCGATCAAGAACATTTTATGAACAAGTAAATAGCAAGAAAATAGGTGTATAATAAAACTAGCTGGACAGTAACACTTCTTATTTATAAGTTACACTTATCTCTTTTCTAATAGAGGGCGATAAAAAGTAGAGTGTATCACTCGGTTGCAAAATTATTTTACCTCGTGCCCCGTCCTTTGAATCATCCTCGCTATGCTCGGGATTCTACTTTAGAATCCTTCGCTCCACTCTGAATTCAAAATAGCGCCCTCGCTATACAAATATAATTTTTGATTCCTTGTGACACAATCTACATTACGTCAATCATGTAGTACCTAGAAGTTGCCACTGAAAATTAATAACAGGCCAAAAAACATAAAAATTGACGTAAAGTAAAAGGTTTGGTCTCTAAAAAACAAATAAAAACATAATACAATCATGATTAATTTTTATTTTGTATCTGACATCAAGAATTATTTTTCTCAACAACTGTATTAAGGTATTGGCGGAAATATACCAACCAATTATAGTTAAAATAAGAGGATCTATGTGTATTTACTATTGTGATTTTTTTATATACCTAAACCTATTAATGACGATGGCAATTAACGAAAAATATATATTAATAAATATGTGTTGGGCATCTTTTTATTAATTCTTGATTCATTTACAAACAAGATTATAATATTATTATACTAGTGGTCTTTATTTTCACCCGCTGGCCGAACGATGGTTACGTTTTTCAAGCGTAAGTATGTATGTTTTTTATGTCTATTTCTTTGGCACGTACAGATACTGAAGTCTAAACGGTTGGACGGATTGTAACTTACTGGGGGGAGTTTATATAGTACGCCAGACAAAGGAGAGAAAAATGTACGCAAGTGTCATGCATACATTTTTCTCTTGAATTCCTGAATCTGGCATACTCGAGATTATTCCCAGCTCCCTTATAAGTTAATATTGTTTAAATTGCGGCTGTGACATACGGAAAAAACTTATGAAATCTATTTAAATTATTACTTATTTCTTCTCAGTTATATTTTTTAACGCCGTCTGTTTTTTTTTTTTAGTTTTTTTTCATAATTGATCTTTTGTAAGTGGTAGCACAGAATACTATTTTAGTGTGGTAAATTGGTTTATTTAAGAGTGCGCTAATACAGAGACGTAAGAAAAGAGACAGCGCTATATAATTGCTGCCGACGGTGATATCCAACGCGTAAATCTTGCGAAAAATCAATGAAACGTTACTAAAAAAAAATTTAAACCAATACGACTACGTCAGTTATTAAAAAAACTGGTTTAAGCAATTTAGGATATTATTATTGCTAATCAATCGTTTTTAAAATAATCGCGAATTAGCCTTTCGTTTTAAAGATTCAACAAAAAATTTGGGCAAAACAAGTTAATAAATATCAAAAAAAACTAGATCCATAAACATGACCAATTTAACATATATGGACAATTTTTTTTTAGGAATATATTAAAAAAATTATTATCAAATGTATGTTAAAAAACGATCATTGTAAAATACCACTAGGCAGGTTTGAATCTAGAAGGCCGATTACATTTTCTAATACGTCCCGCGTAGCAGTTTTTAGGGTTTCGTAGTCAACAAGAAACCCTTACAGTTTCGCCATGTCCGTTCGTCTGTCCGTATGTTCGCAGCTTACCTCAGAGACCATTCGTACTACAAAGCTGTTATTTAGCATGAGCACATAATAATTAGGCCGATAAAGTGGTAAAATAAAATTCAAAAATATTTTTTTAGGTATCCTCCCCTACTCGTAAAGTGGCGATGATTTTATTTCTCGTATACCCAATGACCTTTCTACTTAGAAGGTCATTGCGTATTCCCCATAGTGAGGGGTGTCGTTGGATAGCTTGTTTAAAATTAATATTGGGGTGTGTGAAAACCATTTTTCGATTCAGCGATGAGTTTACGAAATAATAAGCTTTAAATTCAAATTGTCAGAGACCAATACCTACTCACTGAATTAATAACAATATTTACCTACGTTCGAATTCGGGCCTGGCACTTGGCTACTGCCAGGGGCCTTATTGGGAACAGTCTCGCGCTATTCGGATTCTGGAATTCGATACAAAAATGTATGGAAGTTAGACTTACTTCTCGAAACCCGTGAATGTTCTTGCATAGATTTTTCTTTTGAATTCCAGAGTCCGAATAGCTCGAGACTGTTTCCAATTAGGTCCCAGGGTACAAACTTAATAATATAGTTTCTCTATCGTAAAAACAGTAACACATACAAGCTTTAATCTTGCAGTGATCGTAGTGTGTGTGTGAGCTTTAAAGTAAAACTAAAATAAAAAGTCGGTATACGGGCGAAAGTTTTACGTGACAACTTGTGCCTTTCACTTTTTATGTCTGTCTCTCTCGCTCTTAGGCGGGCTAACCATGCCGCGTGCCTCTCACTCGCTCTCATTGTGAGCGCATAACGTGAGCGGAGCGTAACGCAGTTTCTTGAAGTGTCACCCGGCAAACCAATTTATAAGACGTTGTCACGTCAAAACCGGCCAAGTGTGAGTGGGGCCGAGCCATTTACCATCTTAAATCACCGTTACAGCGTCATCTAGCTATTATTAGGCCAAACAGTAACACATTTGTTTGTTGGAAACGATATACAAAGTTAAGCGACGTCGGGCTTGGTCAGTAATTAGATTGGTGACTGCTTAGCGGCACACTTTTTGTTTTTTCTGTGTTTGTAAATTACGAAAATGGCGGTAGGTAAGGAACGGTTACGGATACGGTTCGCTTATATATTACTTTTATTAATTAAAAAGAAAACAATAATTGCTAAAATGCACAGAATAATCGGCAAACTGTGTCGGGCATGTCACTCTGAAATGAACCAAGTAAAATTGACCAACAACATAAACCAGATAGTAGGTGCTTCAATATCTGACCTACGTATCAGCTTGGTTATTACCTAAAATTTTACTTGTTCGAGCAAAAAGTTACGACATTATATAAAGATCATAAATGTAAAAAACAAGCTAACTTCTCTTGATACATTTTAATTCAAAAAATTATAAAATATAAGAATTAGGAACGTACGCCAAGTTTTATGCAATCTTGGAACCTTTTTAATCTCAGTATTATTTTCAGTATTGAAACTCAATCTCGGTATCAATATATATAAGAAATTTTCAGGTAAATTAAAATAAAAACACAGTGTTTCCATCAAAAAAAAATCTGCTTAATTAATCTACATTTGACAATGATATCAACCGCCCTCCAATAGGCAAATTTAGTTAATACCACAGAATATTAACAAAAATTGTCTGTTAGAGTCTCTGATAGTCAATTTTTGATAGTGCTGTGTTAACTCTCAGATTTAGAGTCATCGATATTTTAAAAAAATACGTTTAAATTAAGAAAGACAACAAAATATCGCTTAGGCAATCAACAAAACAAAAAATACCAGGCATAAAATTTAGATAAGAAATGATTAAAAATAATACCCCTACATGCAACACAGTGTTTATGTTGGAATGAATAGTTGTCGTTTAATCATTCTTGGTTCAAGTTAATTTAAAGTATAGTTTTATTTATCCCGGCATACAGTTTCTAAATTATTATAATTAAAGTTTTAGTCAGCACTTTGATAGTTATTAACACAACCTTCTCATAAAATTCACAAGTACAAATAAGGAACTCTTAAATTCTCTATAAAAACTGCGACAAAAATAATTTAATAAATGTAAACTTATCAAAATCATCTTAACAGTTAAAACCATAATGTTATTTGACACAGTCTTGTATTGTAAAGCTACCAACAATTTTATATCATCGATTGACTTTCTAAAGTTTTCTAAATAGATCTAGAAAAAAAATTTGCCTAAAACTTTATTTTCTGCTAATTTATAAATATCATGGAGTAAAAACATAATCACAAATCCATGAATAGGTTATAATGACATAATATAACAAAAGAAATGTACAAAAGCGTCCTTATTGCTAAGTATAATCATTAATAATAGCGCTCAGGAATATTTTTTGTGTAATACCGAATTTTCGGTTTTGACGTCTTGGAATATCGGTATAATTATCTCGGTATATTAGATTAGTAGCCCTAGTTGGTACATACGTATCATTAGCAATGGTTTAATGCAACTACAACGAAGTATACACTGAGCTAACTCTCGAATTCACTGATTTAAATTAGCAAGGTCTTATAAAATATAATAGCTATACCTACGCTTGGACCTTTGATTAAAAACTAGGATATAAGGAAGTAGAAAGACTAGCGAACGTTATATCGCAGTAAATACTTCGCCGCCATATAACGAAGCTGTAAGAGACATTTTCAGATATTTTCAAATAATAAAAACAGTCGGAACGCAGGTTTTTCCCTATTTACTAGTTTTGACATTCAAGTATCCACCATTGATCCAGAAAGTCTTTATAATTTAGAGGGACGACTCCTGTTTTTACCAAGAAGCTCTAAAGGACACTAAAAAGAATGGTTTATATTCCCTCGTATAGCATAGCTCTTTGTAGTCTATTAATAAGTAAAGATAAGGCATCTTACGCCATAAGTTTTTAGAAAACTTGAACAAGTTCACGTTGAACAAGCCCTGCCGGTATGTTTTTGATGACAATATATGTATGCTAAACACAAAATGAGATGAGAGGACCAGAAGGGCATGAACACTGCATCATAAAAATTGAAATCCCTAATACTAATTCATCTCGCTGTTAAGAACAATAAATGTGACCGTTCTTCCCACGGAATAGGTGGTTTTTCCCTTTAATCTTATGAGTTTAATTTAGAACGATCCAGCTCTGAGAGCAAGAGGTACACAGGTAAAGCAGCATTACGCCCTAGCCCGCTGGAGTACCTAAACAAGCTGGACGAATTGGTTTTGGCAGACCTTTAATGTTTCGATATTACAGAAATAAAAAACACATAAGTTTTCTGTTTCAGATTCCACGATCGCCAGAAACATGGGACGGTGTAAGAGATGCAACGAGAGCTAATAATAGTCATATTGCGATGCAACTTGACATTTTTGGTTCTAAAGTTTCAGGAAGTGAAGATTGTCTCTATCTGAATGTTTTCACACCAACACTAAATGATAGCAAATTGTTACCGGTGATGGTTTACATACATGGAGGTGGTTTTATTCTGGGGACTGGCATTATCCGTGAAGGAAACAAACATGAACCCTTAGTGGAAAGTGATGTAGTTCTTGTAATGATTAACTATCGGCTAAGCGTTTTTGGGTTTTTGTCTTTGGACATTCCCGAGGTAACTGGAAATATGGGACTTAAAGATCAAGCCAAAGCATTAGAATGGGTTCAGAATAACATAGCAAAATTTGGTGGAGATAAAAATAAAGTTACAATTGTAGGTGTAAGTGCGGGAGCTGCTTCTGTTGAGTATCATATATTGTCACCTTTATCTAAAAACCTCTTTCATAAAGCTATACTTCACTCAGGCTCTACCCTTAATCACTGGGCCATAAACTATGAGCCAAATAAACTGGTACTAAAACTTTTGCAACAACTGAATTATAAAGGATCTACAGAAAATAAATATGCTATATACGAATATCTTCTCAATATTCCAGCCACAGTTTTAATTAAGACTGCTACAGAAGTATGCAATAACTCTACTTCAAATCGGGTCTTCTTTGGATTTGTTCCAGTTATTGAAACAGACTTTGGAGATGGAACAGCTTTCTTAACTGCTGACCCGTTATCACTTTTTAGCCAAGGAAAATTCAATCATGTTCCAGTTGTAAAAGGATTTTGCAGCAGGGAAGGCTACATGACAAAATTTTCTCAAATCAAAGCATTTAATGATGTAATAAATAATAAAAAGTTTGTTCGTCACTGGCCATTTCAATTGGAAACAGAAGATTATGACAAATTTGATAAAAGATTTTTCAATGCCTACTTTGAAAATATTAATAATAAAGATGATAACGATTCAGTTGGTCTCGATTTTTTCGGTGATTTTGATTTTGTTGCTGGTATTTGGCTATCTGGCAAGCTATTTTCTGCACAAAAAGCACCAGTTTATTTTTTTCGGTTCTCATACGAAGGGACCTATAAGAGTTTTCATAACATTGCTGGTATTTTTACAAAGGGAGCAGCGCATACTGATGATATGCCATATGTGTTTGATAATAGTGCATTTTCGAAGACAGCCAATAATAATGATCTATTAGTTCAAAAAAGGATGACTAAAATGTGGGCTGATTTTACTAAAACAAGGTAAGGCTATTTCTAAGGCGGGTTATTTTGTTAGAGTTTTGTTAAGTATCTTTTACCAAAATACTATTCTATATCCTTTGACCACTGACTAATTTGTAGATGCATAATAATAGTAATAATTTATTAAATGTTTTTTTTTTTAATTTTATAACCTAAAATATATATTCTCTTTAAATGTATAATAAATAGTAAACAAAATTTGATAAATGATAATAGTATAATAATCCCCAAATATAAGGTCAGAGTTATAAAGAGCAAGCCAATTTTCTGAGGCTATTGCGCAGTCTATAGGACAGAATCCAGAACTCGAAGTATACCACTCGGTCCTACTGCTGGAGATGTCGAAGAACTCTGCAATATTTCTATGTATAATATGTATGTATTCGAGTATGTGTATGGGTCAACATTGTATACAAAATGTTCAATTTTGTTCTGTTACTTATTCCTTTACCAAGCTAAAGACGCATTACATACTAATCCTTGTTTGTACAACTAGTTGGACAGAAAAGTTGGACACAGGGGAACAACCCGAATAAACAGATAGCAGAGTGACACATAGGGCTCGGTTTACCACTTAGGTGGTTACCTAATAATATTGACTATATTTATTATATCGTTAATATAGTACACTATACTATAGTGTTTACTTTTTTGTTGTTTTTTTTAATGATGTTTCTGTTGTAACAGTATTTTTATTGATCTTTTTAGTAATCCCACGCCAAAGTTAAGCGAAGAGATCTCAATAAAATGGCCGAGTTACAAGGAGGAATCCCCAGCTTACCTGCAAATAGACAAGGATTTGAAAATAATCAAACAAGAGTATGAACCTAAGAAAATCGCTATTTTTGAAGCAATCTACACAAAGTACAAAAAATAAACTTTATTCATGTTTATAAGATAGTAGGCCTTATTTATTCTCAGTCTAATCATCAAATATAAAACCCTCATTGTCTACCTACTGCTGGTTATAATCTTTTCCATTTCTCACCACGAAACTAAAATTAAAATTGAATTGTTATTGAAACTTTTCTATTAGTAGAGATAACCTGCAGAATGTATGTGCTAACCAAACATTATTTCTTAATAATAATAAATTTACGAGAATATTTTAAATAGTTGAATTTTAAGGTTTGATTGAACATTTTAACTTTTAATTTTTAACCCTTAAGGTTTGTAGTTAAAGTTATATTGTATAACTATAGATTTCTGTATAAACTAGTTTTTCTGTAAGAATCTAACTTAATTGTTGTTACCTCAGCCGTTTTTTTGTCCCCGCTACAGGGGCACAGAAAATGGAGATTTTGGCCATGGTACACCGTGCTGGTCCAGTCCGAATCCAACGTCGAGCTTGTATCCACTCGTACTCGTCATAAATATGACAACCCGGCCAGTTCGATATTTAAAAATATTAAGACCAATTCTTTTACTATTTGTGGAAAATAATATATAATTTTACAGTTCCGTTTTCTGTCTAGAACTAGAATCGATATCCTATCCTTCCTATGTTCGTTTTCGAATATAATTTGAACTTTTGAAAGTAAGTCTTTGCTGAATGAATAGAGTTTGAAGGATGAACCGTGAGGTGAGTTCGTCAATAATACGAATCCAGCAATGTCCTTACTCACTCACGGCCGAGACTTGTACATAGCTTTACTCAGAAACGGAAATCAAGAATTGCAAGAACCACAAATTTAATCACAGAATAAACCGTTGAGAATCATATATCCCGCCTTTATTTTCTTCAAATACTGACCACTGGAGAGCGCCGTAGGAATATTTTTGACCTTGAAATTGCTTTGAGTGTACTGATCGCTTTGAGTATATATGGCAATCTCAATAGGTACATGGCCAGGTGTACTAAAACAATTTTAAAGAAAGGCACCATACCCTACTGTTATACTGCACAAACATTAAAATTTAAAATTAATAAAAAACTTAAAATGACAAAATTTTACTATAAAACAAGAAGAAACTTTTACAATGAATACATTTTAAAATTTAGGTAATGCTTGAGTGCAATGTATTGGTCATCAGTTTATAATATTGTTGATCTGGACTTAGCATTTAACGAATTCTTGGATATTGTTTTGTTATCTTTTTTTAGGTTATGTTTTCCCAAACATAAAGTTAAAATCTATAAAAGGATCCGGAAAAAATGGATTACGAAAAGTTTGAAAAGGTCATGTAGAATCAAAAGATTTCTTCGGTCATTATTATAGGACTGCTTTTAGCAGTACCAAACGAAAAACAATAACACCTACTTAACAAAGTAAAAAAAAATGCAAAGCTGCGTGGAACATGATAAAATCAGATTTAGAACAAAACACAAAACCAAAGGTAATTGACGAAATCTTACAAAATAATTAACAAATTACTGATCCTTCACAGATAGCAAAGATTTTTAATTACATTTTTATAGATTCGAAAACTAAATCAAAAAATGCTAATAAGCCCTTTTGTTACAATAAAAAGTCAGTAAGTGAGAGTATATTTTTAACACCATGTAAACAGTAAGTGAGAGTATATTTTTAACACCATGAAATGAAACTGAGGTATTTTCTGTAATTAAATCCTTAAAAAATATACGAATAAATAGACGAAATTATTACTGACACGATAACGATTTGTGCTGATGAATTAACGCTTGTACTCACGTATTTAATTAATTTATCCCTTAAAGAAGGTGATTGTAAGGCCATTATTTAAGAAAGGTCAGCACAATATTTTGGATAAATATCGTTCTATCTCACTTGTACCAATATTTTCAGAGATTTTTGAAAAAGTAGTAATGCAAATACGAATGTCGTCATTAAAAAAAAATCTATTATAGCAGAGCAGCACGGTTTTCTCTCTTCTCAAAAGTTCTCCTGTATGTGTAATTTTTTTTGACATGACTAAAGCTTTTGACTATGTTTGTCACAACTGATTACTCAAAAAGTGTGAAAGCCATGGTAAATGAGGACCGGCTCTAAACTGGTTAAAAAGATATTTAGAAAATCGTGAGCAGTGTGTAGTAATAGATAAAGTTTAGATTTCATTTCAACTAAAATTCTATCATTCCCAGTTACAACACAATCGATGCGGAGAGCCTCAAGGCAGCGTATTGGGTCCTTTGCTTTTTCTTGTATATGTGAATGACTTGCAAAGTTTCATTATCTATCGATAAATTTTGTTCGCTGTCGATATTTCAGTAATAATTCAATTTGAAAATAATACAACTACTTATGAAACTAATATTAATTAAACTATTGTCGAAGTTGTAAAGTGGCTGATTTGTAATAATCTGAATGTAAATTTGACTAAGACTAAATATATCCAATTTCATAATGTTAAAATTGAACAACACTTCTTTCTTGGGAATCATATTGGACGAAAATTGTACATGGAAACATCACTTCAAAGAAGTCTGTAACAAAATAAATAGATTTATATTTGTGCTTCGAAAAATTAAATCAACCAATGACTCGGAAACAGCATTACTTGCTAATCATGGTTATGTTGCCTCTGTATTACGATACGGGTTCATTTTATGAGGAAATTTCACAAACGTCCAAGATGTATGCATAATACAGAAGAAATGCATTAGAGCGATTTGTGGTGTTGAACCTCTGGAATCCTGCAAGCCATTTTCCCAAAAATATAAAATCCTGACATTGCCAAGTATGTATATTTATGAAATAGCTTGATTTGTAAAAAATAATCAACATATGTTTAGAAACTATAGGTGATAATTATATATTACAAGGTACATACTTTTTCCATATTTTAAGGGTCGGCAACGCGCGACTGATACCCTTGGTGTTACAAGCGTTCAAAGGCCACGGTGACCGCTTTCCATCAGGCGGACCGTGTGCGTGTTTGCTACTTTAGTGATATTAAAAAAAAAAATCTTTCGCAGGTATCCTAATAGATTGTAACATCCACAGACACATTCCGCTTTTTTTAACAAGAATTGATATGTCATGGCTATAAGAGTTTTCAATAGTGTTACCTACCTACCTACTGATACCTTTAAGGAAACTTATTTAACTTATTTAAGAATAAAATGAACTCATAGCTAGTTAAAAGATGTTATTACCATGTTTATCAATTTGTAAAGTGAAATTATGTTATACCTACTTTTAAAAAAAAATATTATGAAATGTTTGACATTCACTTATTTACATTAAATTTATTTTATTATACCTAAAGCTTGACATTGATATTTTAAGTAAGTTCCAGTTTCTAATATATTCTGAATTTATATGTTTGATTAAGTTACTTTAATTATTTAAAATTTTGCATGCTGTGTTAAGCAGATTATGAGATATTTTTATTATATAACACCTACTATATTGTACGACCATAATCTTTAGCAAAAAAAGACGATTTGATAGGACCATGAGAAATTTCAATAGGGATTATTTTTTTCATGTTTTTTTAAAACTTTAGAAGGTACATAGTTTTTCTATATTTTTAGGGTTCTGTACCATAAAAGGAAAAACGAAAATATCTGTTGTGTTTGAAAATTTCAAGTTTGAGGTGAAAAATCCTTAAGTACCAAAATTATTTTTTTTTCATTGCTCAAAAATTGCTCGTATAATCCTTTCGATTTTGATGAGCTATTTTTTTAATTTTTTTGACATTTATAAATAGAAACTGTAGTTTTATAACAGAATCATAACAAATATTAACATTTGGCGTATCCTTATTGCGTAAATATGTGATAATAAATATTGAGAAATTAATGAACAAATTAAAATGTACACAATATATACTCAAAATAACAATGTATTATGTTCCTTCATGTTGTATTTAAATATATAAAGAAACACATCGTTTAGCAAGCTGTTAAATCTATCTATATATGTATATGTATATTATTTATATATATAAAAATGAATCCCTATTTCCCTTGGTCCGGGTAATTTATTTTTCTGTTGTGATTGTCAGTGTTAGGGCAAGGTTGTTATGAAAGAAAAAACGGTCAAGTGCGAGTCGGACTCGCGCACTAAGAAAAATTCGAAGACGGCTGGACTAATTCGGGTAATTTGTTTTTGACGTGTTTGTTAGTATTAGGGCAAGGTTTTTATGAAAGAAAAAAAACGGTCAAGTGCGAGTCGGACTCGTGCACTAAGGGTTAACCGATTTCAATGAAATTTTGGTTAGTTGTTATGCACATGCTGGGGAAGGTTTCTGAATTAGTACAACCCTTTCACAATAGGTTGGTGCGGCAGTTGTTTAAAAAACAAAACCACGTTCGCCAGGTCAGCTAGGTATCTAATAGAAATCCACGCGGGTGTAGCCGTGGGTAATAGCTACCTACCTACCCTTTGTTGTAACAGATGGCGCTACAGTGCATCAACTTTACAGAACAAAGTCTGCCGGGCCAGCTAGTATAATAATAAAATTGGAGCGTTATTAGATTTAGCCTCATAGTCTAAATGTCAGTCTTAAGTGCCACTGACATAGTATTTGTTTTATTTTTTACATAACTTGATGTGAACAAAATCAACGTGTTATGTTAGTGTAAAGGGGACATATATTCAACAATATCAAATATCCGCACTGCGAAACAACGCATAACTGCCTGAATAAGTCATATTTTTTTGCAAAATTATTTATGTTTTTCATTGTCAGTTAACACAAGCCCGAAAACCCAGCTTACCCTAGGGAAAATTGGTTATTAATAGTTATCGGCGTGGAACTTCTTAGTTAAACTAATGAGGTTTGCTCTAGCACGCTATAGCTGCAGCTATAGTTCGTTTAAGCTCGTTTATAGTTATTCCCACAGGAATTTTAGAATTTTTCAGGATAAAAAGTAACCTATAAGTTAATCCAGGATATTGGCTACTAACATACCAAAATTTGAAGTGGTCCAGCCGTTTCAGCGTGAAGAAGTAAAAAACATACAAACACACTCACAAAGTTTCGCCTTTATAATATTAGTGTGATAAATAGTGCGCAATACCTCGGAATAAATGAGCCAGGGGATAGTACGTAATATCTGGTTATCTCGCTCGCACGCGCTGGCTTTTTACCTGGTTTTGTATTGTACTTTCTAATCCACGAAATAATGAGAAACATATAGTGCAACAACATTGAAAGGCTTACAAATTTTATGATTTTTTCTCTTTATTTGTAGCAGAACTGAATCCGAAAAAATCGAATTCAAAAATTTCTGCCAATTGATGCCAATCAAGATGTTCGAATCTCACTAAGGACTGCAGCTAACAAACATTAAGTTGGAACGGGCAAGGTTTTATGAGGTGTATCTGTACAGAAAAAATGTTTGTGGAATTCGAAATGCCGCCATAGTACACTATGTAAAATATATAAAAGATTTATATATTAGTCTTAGTCACAAATAGTTCATTTAATTTATATTGACTCTAAAAAAATATTATTTTATTTGAATATAAATAATTTCAAAAGATACAAAAGCTATAGTTTTATATAAGTTGGTTACTTTTAATAATTTTTTTTTTATAATTAGGTAGACTTTATCTGAATAAATATTGCGCATCAAATTTATTGCCTTTTAATTTTAAGCCTTACTTAATTTACATAATAGATCATTCAAAATCAGTTCGGCCTAGGCTAAACTAGTTAAGCCTAAAGTACATAGGCCAAACTAGATTGTCCTGGGCTAAACTAATATGTACTGACACGCTTGACTTGGCTTGAAACTAGTTTGTCCGGTAACAAATTTCATCAATCTGCGTGAAGGATAAATCCCATATTGCGTACGAAGTTGGTGACAAGTGCACAGCGCGGCGCGGTGCAAGACTGTGCTTGCATGACTTCTCTTCAGTGTACCTAGAATATAAGTGTTCTGTTATTATATTGGCTATCTAAAAACATACTGATCCTGATATGATTATTTTATAACCTACCTATTAAAAAATTATCTCAACTACAACATCAAACTAAAATGGATTTATTGTTTTTTGTCTAGGACATTAAAAAATCATTTCCAAAAATTATGTAGCTCATAATTTTTCTTTAACTTTTGGTCACCCTAATCAATTTTCACAATTATATCTTATGCAGAAATATTATGGAAACTTAAATGTTGGAGACCAATTAAAAGACATCTAAGATTTCTGCAATAATGTAAAACATGAAAGAAACGTCTTAAACGTGATATTTCACAGTAAAAAGCCTTATTTATCAAAAAAGACATGAGAGATTCATGAATAAAATAAGACCAAACCAGTAAATGTGATACCACAACCTGCTTTCCATATACATCTGCAATATACTATGCAGTTGTTTGATTATTTTTATTATTAAGTCTTAAATTCACACAGAAACACAAGAAAATAGGTAATATAAATAACACAATAAACATCTGTCATTTTAGAAGTCATAACAGTCGAGTCAGTGTGACAATTTAAAAAAATAATTACGGTCCCCAAGTTTAGGGTAATATATGCACGTTATCAGCCTCATACGTTCCCACTGTTTGGGCATGGCCTACGCTCACCGAGGGCGGATTTTAGCCATAGCACACACGCAGGCCCAATGCGAATTGTAGACTGTGTATGTCTTTTGTTTTAGGAGTATTAAAGTTTCCTCACGATAGTCCCCTGAGTCACCATTAAATATATACACACCGAATGTATGCACATTAGAGGAAAATTTCTGGCTTTACGTCACAATAAAAATGTATCAAAACTTAATCAGTGAAATAAAAGCACCTAATGATTTTAAGGAGTTTTAGGCAGCTTATTAGGTGTTTTTATAAAAATGACGTATTTCAAAATACTTACGGATTTTTCATTTAATTATTCAATACAACAGAAATTATATCAACAAATTTATTGCCTTCCGCTGAAAGCTCGCAGGGCTTATTTGCAAAAAGTCGAGATCGCTTTGCCCTGAGACAAAATACTTTTTTTTTAAATAGTTTTACATTCTATAAGTTTACAAATTTTTAGGCTTTGCACAATATGTTGAGCCAGTCCATTTAATATTTGTGGTAAAATATATTTTGACGTTCGTTTTCCATATACATTGTTTTTTTTGGTAGAACATAAATTGAAAAGTAGCTTAGTTTTCGTAAGTGATCATGCCTTGTTTTTTCACGAAGTGGTTTTAGTTCGTCATATAATCATAGTGTAATTGTTATTACGCTGTGGTATAATCATTTTTGTTTTATCATAGACATTTATTACTTTGCAGTGTTAAGATAGGCCTTGATTATCGTTTTTGTATATTTTGTATTTTATTTTATTGTATTTGTAAATTAAAAATCTTTCCAAAAAATGTTATGTGTGTAACCATATGTACCAATACAATAGGAGATACGAGATTGGAGGCAGTTCTATCATTACGGACGGTGCGATAGTTCGCGATCGAACGGGTGCGGACAGCGGGCTTTAGGAACGTTTCCTGGATGAGGAAGACGTCCGGTTTTTGGGATGAGAGGAATTGCGATAATTCCTCTCTTTGGTTTGAAGACCGTTGGCGTTAAAATAGCCTAAGGAGACGGACCGGGGTTTTTAGCGCGCGGTTGTGCAATCCATTTTGGTTTTGGAGGGCGGCGAAGAACACGCGATGCTTAGCCATGAAGCTGAGCATTTGATTGAGATCGGGGATCTGTACGTATTCGGCGTACACGACCTCAAAGTAGGCTGGGTCGAAGGGCCAAGAAATCTCAGCGAGAACGCCGAGATGCTGCTGCTCGGCCGTCTGAGCAGCGTTGCGAGGCAGCGCGAGAGAGGGGCGCGGGGGGCAATGCGCGTTTGCGCGAGAGGTGCGGGAGCACTTCGCATAGGCGCTGGACGCGGGATGTCCCGGGACATGAGGGGGGCGGGGTAGGGAAAACCCGTAACTGAGACGGGCCCAGGGAGTGCAGACAGAAGTTTGTCTGTCTCTTTAGACTTGGCCGCGTCGACTAGTGCTGGAGGGCGGCTCCAGGCGTGGACGGCGGGGAGGGGAGCAGGCACGAGTGGGGCCTGTTGGCGGGGAGCAGACGGGCGCGATTTACCCTTTTTGGGTTTACGCGGGTTCTGTTTGGGAGCTTTGGGCACCCGCGGTAATTCGCAGGGTGGCCTTCGCTCCCACAGAGTACGCAAGCCACCGAGTCTGATGCGTTACCGCGGTTGCGATCACAGTCCGCAGTGGCGTGATACGTATGTTGATTCCAATTGAGTGACTTCAACTAGAGGCGGCTCGTGACTATTTTAAATAGGTGTTCACTAAAAAACAAAAGAGAAATTGCTTAAATACTAATATTTTATTATTCTACTTATAACTAAAATTCATTCATCGATTTAGATTTACAAACGCGCGACTATGTTTTCGTGTCACATTTTTGTCTTTATTTCAAAGTAAGTAACTAAAATCTTTTAGCACTGTTTAATCACATCACAATAATCCCATTTTATTTTGCTATAGTTACTTATTAGACTATAAACAAACTGTTTATGTAGGTATGTACTTATTTAATTTGTTAAGAGAATACTATTTGCAGTGCCTCTCAGCGTGCTTCATACAAAATAATTTTCCACTTATTTTTGACACTTACTAATCAAATATAAATATTATAAGACATGTTCTAGGAATAAATATCTAGGTCTGCAGTGTGCCAGTTTTCTATGAAGTTTACTTCATATATTTATAGTAGTTGTTCATACAAATGGTCTCAATTAAGATTTTGAGTTAGTTAAAACATGTTTAAGGATTTTGGAAAACCGTAGACATAGATATTCGGCTTGAGATAATGTCTACAAAATTTTACATACAAAGTGTTTGATCAGTATATGTCAAAAATAAATGGAAAATTCGTTTCTATGAAACACGCTGTGAGGCGCCGCGAATCGTAATCGCTTAATAAAAACTCGCGCACACGAATAAAACATTTGTTGTGATAAGAGCGGCAACAGAGCGCCGCGCCGTCGGACCGAAGGCGGGAATTAAGCTGGTAACATAGCCCAGAAGCGGCGCTCCACTTTTGCTAATTTTTCATACAAAATCCTCTGCTTCACATGTGAGACTGTATCGAGATTACTCTTTCGCACTAAAAGATTTTAGCTTTAAGTCTCTGTACTGAAATGCGTTTCATAGAAGCGCAATTGCTAGCGCCCCACTCAGTGACACAGTGACCTCAGTGCTATTCCATACTAAATCTTGAGTTAACTGTGTATAATTAAGTCTTTTTTATGCCACCAAGGTGGCAAACAAGGACACGGTCCGCCTGATGGCAAGCGGTCACCGTGGCCTATGGACGCTTGTAACACCAGAGGTATCACTCGGGTATTAATGATACCAATAAGAAATAAGAAATTTATTGCATAAGGGGCCGTTCAAATATTACGTAAGCAGATTTATTACAATTATTTACCCCCCCATCCCCCTTGTCAGCAAAAGTAAGCAAAGCTTTTACCCCCTCCCCCCATGCTTACGTAAACATTTTTCAATTAAAAATGTATTTTTTTATATTATAATTATAATGTTATAATTATAATTTTAAAAATAAGAAAATTGATTTAAAATAGAGATTAGATTTTACTGATGCAGTAATCAACATAGAGTAAGGGACAAAAATATTATAATCTTACGAACATAACAAACTTATTTTAAATTTTTGGTACACATATTAAATTCAAATTAACAGTCTTCAGTCCATGAAACCCGAATCCATGATTCTAAGTTTTCGATGACATTGGATTGCTTGGATTGCTGCTCAGTGTTGTGAGTCTGCTCACTTTCATCCGATTTTGGAATGTCTACGTCGTTCTCATCGAGCCATTCAACATCATGGTGCTCTAAATTTTGAATAATGCACATCAGTTCATTAGCACGACGAGCAGCGACTCTTACAGGTCTAACTTTCCTATCAGTGTGCGTGTTTACTTTTTTATGGATCTTTTCGATGTGACGATTTAGTGACTTGATGGAATCATGATAAAGACCACACGTTTTGCATGTTCGACTTGATAGCCTCAATTTTACCGTCGGACAAAAATAATCGTAGGGCATTTGCAGGAAATCTTTGAGTGAAGCACTTAAGCGTAGAGCTAAATTGACTGGAAGATCAAGAAATTGCCCTCCTTCATCCAAAACCAAGTCATCAACTGTTTGTTTTACTTTTACAGGTGGTGGAAGAAACCTGTTATCTAGTAATCTGAATAGACCACTACTTGGACGACAGCATTCTGTATTTTTACATTTTACAATTTGAAGCAAGTATTGGCTTTCACGCACATGTTCTGAATACCATTTAATGTCTGGAACTACAGGACTCACCTTGGAAAAAAAATGTAGTAGATTGGATTTATTCTTAGTCGCCGCTTGCAATTCTTCTTCAATTCTCTTAGATACAATAATAATAAAATAATATATAAATAAATAAATAGTTCCTTGTCGGACTTTGCTTGTAATTTATAATTTCGCCACACTTCGTTAACTAACTTTTGAACTTTCAAACAATTTTTGGTATAACTTGGATTTGTCTATTTGAAACGACATCTTATTTAAACGTTAAACTTTGGCTAATGGAATCAACGGTAACACAAATGTTGAATTGCTTTGCTATGCTTACAATATGTCTACTCGCTATAGTATCCGAACAAAACAATAAACTGACAGAAGAAATTTAGACAAGTGAACAGCGCGCGGTAATTCCCCGAATCGATTCTAAAGCGAGTGCCTAAACGTATGCGTGTATATTTGCGGGAATCCCCGAAAATGCGTTTCGTTTTCAAGCATAGACAATGTGAGGGTTGCCATTCGTGTAAAAAAGTAAATAACTATCGATGACGTAATCATCATCTGGACTCCCCTACCCCCCATGTCATCCAAAATAAGCAAAACAAAGACCCCCCCACTCCCCTATAGTGCTTACGTAATACTTGAACGGCCCCTAACAGACATTACAGCAATGGAAAAACACTATAGGAAATAAGGTGGTTACAGAGTAATCTAGTAACAAAACAGAAAATTTAGCCGTAATTAACTTAATAATCCTATATTTCTCTTGTTGCCGTCGAATACCAAACTAGGTAGCACCTGTAATATGATACTCGACGCTCCCTTTTTGGAAATATACAAAAAAGTACTCAAATAAAACGTTTTGCTAAGATTGCAGTTAGTGTGGAATAATAGAATTAATATAAATAATAAAAATAAAAGTAATGTGTTTTTACAATGAAAAATTTGTTAGGTAAGTATACGGGTTTCAAGTTAATTACGAATCCTATTATTTTCCATAGTTAACGTTGAATACCAAACTAGGTTAGACCTGTATTATGATACTCGATGCTCCCTTTTCGGATATATAAATAGATACTGACTTAGTACGTTTTGCATAGATTTTAATGATTTATATGAAGCAAAAAAAAAAAAAAAAATTAAGATACCTACTCAATAAAACAAATATTGCTTTTTACTATATAAGATCAGATGGGTTTACTAATACAGAAATATATCATAGTGGGTAGAAGTAATAAGGTAGAATGCAATGATTACGTTATACTTTGTTCCTAATGATTGATAGCTGATAGCACCTGTTTAACTTAGCGAGTAAACAAGTTAGACTACGAAGACTTAGAAGTGTTTATAATATTTATTTTATTGTTACTTTATTTTTATTTCAAATAAATGTATTCGCACACACATATATGTATGCGCGCATGTACACATTTGTATGTACACACATGACCTATACAAATACGTATATATGTACTTAATTAAATAGTATTTATATTTATATTTTTTTTTTTTTCCTTTTTCCTTTCTTGTTTGTACTTTTGAAGGATATGTACCAATGAACTGCTATAACTACTATAGGTGCAGCAATAGTTCGTTTAACTCTGTTATAGTTATTCCCGCAGGAACATTTGAATTTTAAGGGATAACAAGTAGGCTATATGCTATCTCAGGACCTAACCCATATGTATGCCAAGTGTTATCCCGATCCGTCCTGTGGTTAAAGCGTGATTGAGTAACACACATCCATCCAGACATACAAACTTCCACATTTATAATATTAGTAGGATTCTTGACTGTATGCTGTCACACACGTAGCTTTATGTTAATATGCCAAAATATTCGCATACAAAACTGAAATATATTGCGTGTGTGGTCATTCAGGGATTATTATAAAGAATACTAGCGATCCCGGCAAACGTTGTTCCGCTGCCGTCCCTCTGTAGCCCGACGAAAGTTGGTTTTTACCTAAACTGCCAGAGTCCGGCTCGCACTTAACAGATCGAGATAAAAACTATCCTATCTTTTAAGTTGGATCGAATAACAGATAATTACAAAGTTTGATCAAAATCGGTTCAGTAGTTTAGGAGCCTATTTATATAAATTATATTATATCGCGTGTGTGTCGCTCACTGCGCGACTGACCCGCTCACTCGTTAATTTTCTTTCTTTCCGTGTGGTCCAGTATTGCCCTTGTTCACATGACTTATGAAGTTATGAGCATAAATTATTAAGTTATGTATTGTACCAACTTATGAATGTGGACGCGCTTGTGCGGATTTGAAATTCGTTCTCACTATCGTAAGCAATGATAATGTGTGTATTAAAAGAGGTAGATATCGGACTAGCACGCAAAAAGTAAGGCAATGAAATTGAGACAATTGTCATAATTTGATTCAGTCACATGTCACTTGCTATATATAGCTTTCTCCTTCTATTTCACACGTTCCGTATTATCTATTGCACCCGTTGATAAAACCTACTGTAGGTAACAGCGGATCATTTCAAACAATATGAAGATACCGTTATCATTGATCGTAAGCAGGGTTGCCTACCGTCCGGATTTCCCCGGATTTGTCCTAGTTTAGAGGGCGTCAGGGGAGCGTCCGGACGGGGTTTCATTTATACTCCGGGTTAAAAAGTTCCTAAAAACTTTAAGAACCTTTTATTTTGATAACAGAGTAGAAAATGTAAGACTGCAAACAGTTTCTTAAAACGTATTGTTTCTTAAGAAGACTAAATTTAGTTTATTTTTTGATTTTTCTAAGTAACTTTTAAGAATAAACTGTTTACATGTCCAGGTTATAAGCTCCAAAATCCGGTGCTTTTACGCTTCTTGTCCTAGTTGCTAGATTTTAGAGATGGCAACCCTAATCGTAAGTGATGTTTCCAAATAGGAACAAGCTTACACCCGCGGAAACGCGTTCAAAAGTTATCCTAGATAGAAACTGCTTTCTAAAGTTTTGTTTATTTTCACTTTTTTGTCTATTATATTTAAAGCAAGTTAATATTTCTTTCTGCAATGTGCCCCGTTCGCGATTTGTAGCCATTTTTGCAAAAAAAGCATTAAATACAGTTTTATTGTAACGATTCACAATTAACTCAAAGGTAACAACAAATGTCAATATGACGTTTGTAACGTCGTATTGTAACGATTGTAACTGCAATTTGGTCTTCGTTGATACGTCATAAATGTTTTGTGAGGCAGATTTGTGAGTGCCGTGAGCGTAATTTGAATTGACTTTAGGGTACGCCCATTGCACTATTGGCGCTTATGACGCAATAGGTACTGCAGTCTTTCTTCGCAAAATAGCGTCTCGCAAAATGTGTGTGCCAGAGTGCAGTACTTACATGATTGAAGCCTGCCAAATTCAAATCTAAAAGGTAATTTCTGTATTCATAGCGCCAAACATCTGCTCATGAATTTGCTCTGACCTATGGATTCTCTCAGCTGGTACTTTCTCCAACGAGAATACAAGATATAGGGGACCATACGAGCTCCTTACTGGACCTTCTGCTGACTACACATCCGGATGGATACTCCGTCTCAGTGGATGCGCCTCTTGGCTCCTCGGACCACTGTCTCGTCCGGATTCAAATGTCATGCACACAACCTGATCCTTCTGGGCCAACTAATTGGCGTCGTGTGTGGCATTATAAGTCGGCAGATAGATATGTGTGGGATGGATTGCGAGAATTTTATGCATCGTACCCGTGGAGGCAGATCTGCTATAGCTCAGAAGATCCTGACGTCTGCGCAGCCGCAGTCACTGAGACAATCCTCGCTGGTATGGAATGTTTCATTCCTAACCTGCGAGTAGCTGCCGGCGTCAAAAAACGACCGTGGTTTAATAGGTCTTGCAGAGAAGCTAAAATTCTTAATCAAACTGCGTATGAGGCTTGGACCACGGCTCGTAATAATAAGGATCCGAATATTTCTGAGTTAAAACGCAAATTAAATGCTGCCTCGAGGTTCAGTAAGAAAGCAGCTGCCAGAGCAAAATCCCATTTATCGGCAAAATAGGTGGGCGACTTGCGAGCTATCCTTCTGGGAGTCGTGCTTCCTGGTCGCTTGCTTAAGCTGCCGAGGGGAACTTCTGCCAGTCGTCATTACCACCACTGCGTAAGATCGATGGTGACTTGGCCCACAGTGGAAAAGAGAAAGCCGATCTATTGGGCAGTCTCTTTGCCTCTAGTTGACGGTAGTTGCTCTGATAGCATGGACATTAATGCTGGTGTCCCGCAAGGCTCTGTGCTGTCTCCTACGCTGTTTCTACTGCACATCAATGATATGTTGGACATCAACAACATACATTGCTATGCAGAAGACAGTACTGGAGACGCTTATTGCACGGGCCATGCAAGCATCCCACGTTCCGTTGTGGAGGAAAAGCGTGAAGAACTTGTGTCTCAAATCGAGATCGGTCTGTCCAAGGTCTCTGACTGGGGGCGGGAAAACTTGGTCCGATTCAACCCTTCAAAGACACAAGTCTGCGCGTTCACCGCTAAGAAAACCCCATTCACTGTAGCCCACAATTCCAGAACACTCCCCTCTCCATCTCCAAGAGCATTGGGATCCTTGGCGTTGACATCTTCAGCGATGTTCAGTTCCAAAATCATTTGCTAGACAAGGTAAAGCTGGCGTCCAAAAAACTTGGTGTACTCAACAGAGCGAAGCAGTACTTCACGTCGGGGCAAAGGTTGCTACTTTACAAGTCGCAAGTCCGGCCCCATATGGAGTACTGCTGCCATCTCTGGGCGGGTGCACCCGGATACCAGCTTGGCCCTTATGACTCGGTTCAACGACGGGCTGTGAGAATTGTCGACGATCCCAAACTCACTTGCGGTATCGAGCCCTTAAGTCTGAGGAGAGACTTTGCCTCCCTGTGTGTGCTCTACCGCTTGTACAATGGATTGTGTTCTGAGGAATTGTTCGAAATGATGCCCACGGCTACTTTCTACCATCGAACCGCTCGCTATCGACAGGGAATTCATTCTCACACTTTGGAACCAAAATGGTCGCGTACAGTGCGGTTTCAGAGAAACTTCCTCCCGCCAACCCTTGGGTTGTGGAATGAGCTCCCTGCCAAGGTTTTCTCTACGGACTACAGTATGGGGTTCTTCAAAAAAGAAGTTATTAGATTTCTGAAGGGTCGGCAACGCGCGAGTGATGCCCCTGGTGTTGCAAGCGTCCATAGGCTACGGTGACCGCTTACCATCAGGCGGACCGTAGGCTTGTTTGCCACCGTAGTGGTATAAAAAAAAAATGAAATCTTTAATATATAACTACTTACCTATATTGGCATTAATACTTTACTTTTAAAATCGCAAATGAAAATCAATTTATTTGATATAGAATAATAATACAATACACTCAATAAAAGCTATTTTGAAGTCAAAAACTTGTTTTAAACTGATTTTGGTTTGGGGTATTGGTTCTTATTATTTTTAATAAAGTTTATTTTATTATTTAATTTAGTCTAGGGTAAATAGATATTAAGCGTTGGCACCTGGTAACACTCAACCAGTGTAACCAGATCTAGTATTTTAATATATTTTTTTAGTAAATTTAGGCCATAATTTTTAAATATCAGTAGTTTTATTCGTATTACCAGAAGTAATAAATTTTCGGTATATTTTTGACCAAACTATATTTTTATGTTAACAATGAAGTATGCAATCGTTATATAACCAAAGAGATTGTCAAATTATTTCCTTTTCCCGAACCTACCTAATATTCTATATATAAGTTGCACCTCCGCTTTATAGCATACATAAATAAGTTTCAGAAACGATAGGACAGGCCGCCCTTTTACAAACCAAACACCATAGTAAGTAACCATTAATTGTCTACATTTTGTCATTCTACATTTGTTAAAGCCAAGTCAAAGTTATTTTTTTTGTATTACAGTCTTATAAGCAGCGGGGCGATTGAAGTCAGTCAAAACCATTTGGTTGTACCTGTGACACGCATTGTCCACTTACCTACTTTGTGTTTTAATGAATAAATGTGTAGAATAACGATAAAATCAGCAATGTAGAGAAAAACGAGCAAGTTTGTGAAAATGAAAGTTACTGGTTCAGAAAAAAACTTCGTCGAAACATTGGGTCTACGGACACTGCTCTGTCTATGAAAAGTGGACAGCCTTTAAAACATAAACTTAATGGAAGTGTTTTTGTTGTAAAAAAACCAGGGAATATATCCAAAAATTGTCAAAGTTAAACGACAAACAGTGAAAGTCAAAAGGTTCTAAAATGAAGACAATGTCGCTGCTGATTGTTTTTGCCGTAGACTTTGAAGGACATGTGTGGTACATTGATTCTAGAGGGACCTGTATATGTGCAGCAAATTCGACATTTTATTTAATCGTGTCGCCAGTGAAAGTTTGGTTGTCACCGTCGCAAATGGTGAAAACTTTTTAGTACCGGGCGTGGAAAAACTAATGTCAAATTGACAGGAGGCTTTAAAACAATAATTAGTGGTATGGTTTACATTCCGCATTTGTCACCTAATTAACGCTCAGAAAAGGGTTACAGAGCAAAGAGAATATAATGTAACAGAGTTGTTTTTGGATCGGATATGTGTAATATTCAAGAAAACAGCACTATAATTGCGACTGCAAAACGAGTGAATGGTAATTTTAAGTAAGCAAAACGGGATTGCAGAAAGGGCAAATGTTATACGCATTGTACAAGAAACTACTAAATCAGTCCCGATTCAGAATCATGTGGTCCAAAGTGTTTCGGATTCAGAAGATTTAGTAACCGCATCGAGTCATTCTTCAGACCTAACATATGTCTGAGACTCACCTTGGGATTCTGAAGAATCTTGAGATCTTAGTGAATTAAACAATAATTCTTTACCACCTTATTATTCTCTCTTTATTACCTTATATATTTTAACAGTTAACATAGTGGACTAATGGCAAACACTGGCTAACATTAAATCGTTAGTCCACTATGTTAACTGTTAAAAACTCCGTGTTCAAGCTCCACTACGTAGTGTAAGTTGTGTTTTACTTTTGTCAACGGTTTTGTCAAAATATCTCAATGATTAAGTCAGTGATGAACTTAGACAAGTGACAATCGAAGAATAATGCAGTATCGCTATAGAGAGAACCTTTTGGAAACGATCATGATTGACTTATTTCTCTTGTATCGAAAACCCTGTATCGTGGGCGCCGGTTGGAAAACTACGTTATCTATGCCAATTATCAAAAATCGTTTATTTTTTTGTTTGTTTTATTTTCATTCAACTTACCGTTTTAAATTTAAGAATCTTTATAGGAATTTATTGTATTGAATATTGAAATGTTTTTATGTTTTACGTAGGTACCTAATTTTAATTAGAATCGGTTCAATTAGAAATTAGACAAATACCTATAACACAGATTTTAAATAACATCACTAATTTACTAAGAAAATGTTGCTTATGCTGTGAAATTATAACAATAGACGTCATACGTTTCGTTTGTTCCATTCTGTTCGATTTTCCATATTTTTTTTCTTATCGAGCTATACAGTGTAGTAAGAAGCTAGGGTTTTCAGAAGTAGAAATAGTGGAATAACGACCTAATCCCTAATCTCAGAAAGCAAAAATAACATGCGTTTCGTTTATTCCATTCCGTTCGATTTTAACCAGCTGACTAAATACCAATCGCTAAGCTCAGCGATCACAAATGTCATTCGTTTCGTAACATTCCATATGAACATATTATTAGGACACGCGGTCTCATATAAAACTGTTGTCGTAAGTTCCTGATTCTTTAATCGGCCGAGTTAAAAACGGCGAGTGCGCGCGGCTACGCTTGTACTGCACGTCACAAATGCAATTCCAATATATTTAATTAAATGTGTACTTTTACCTGAGTTCAGTTTTCAAACGCGGCTCCGTCATCTGACCTCACTAGCAGGGTTGCGTTCAAAAACGAGTAACTTAAGTAAAAAAGGACGTCATCGGGTTTCTAACACTACCCTAAAGTTTTTGAACGACTAACCGAGTTACATCTGTCAAGTTTTAATAAATGTTACCACTTTCAGGAATTTCGCCCTTGTAAGGCCATATTTTAATTTGAAATACCTATGTAAGGCCTAGGGAACACTAAAATTCAAATAAAGTTTTAAGCTATTTTTTTGACTTTGAGTGAGAACAAAATAATAAATTCCTTTTTGCTTTTTTCAATTAAGTTTTCATAAACTAGGTGGGAACTTAGTGATTTCATTTGCTTTAATTATATATTCTAATATAACTTACTATTATCATTAAGTACATTATTATACTATTTATTTATCAGTATGTTAAAAATTCCCACCTTTTTGTACTTGTATTTTCATTCTAAACACTTGAACCGTGCTTTATTTTATTGTTAGATTATATTTTGACTAAAAATAAAATGAAAATAAGGGTATTTCTAAACAGCTAAACTTCACGGCTAAATTCAATATTTTAACACTATTTTAAGGCAAGTAGGGTGATTTACTAAAGAATCTTAGAAAAGAAACTAAACCTTAGTAGTTGAGTGGTAATACTTAAAAATCTTTTATTGTTTAAAAACTAAAAATACAAAAGTCATAGAAAAATATTAAAATAAAAAAAACTAACAACAAAATAATTTACTAATTTTCTTAATTCGGCAACATTGGTATGACCCTTTTAATCAAATATGGCCGCTAACTCCGACGAACCCCCGTCGACAACGGTTCACTTCAGTCAACCAACTCGCGTGTCCTAAGTAGGGTAACAACTCTACGCGTTTTTGAACGGATTCGGGTTGGAACTCAGTTTGTTTTTTAACGATTCGAGTCATAACTCTACTCGACTCGACTCAGTCGGTTTTTGAACGGCCCCCAGGATAGTATATTTGAATCTGTTCACACTGTTGCTGTCTGTTCCAGATGCACTGTAATTACAGTAGATCTTCATTTTCCTCCGATCTACTGAACACTGTATTAACAAAAATATCGTGTTTGAAGAGCACTGTAATTTTTAATAAGACTTAAATGACAGTATTAATACTATTTTTTTAACGAAAAATATTTTTTGAATGATACATCTAAACTAGTCGTGTTTTATTAGCAAGCATTAGACACACTCTGTGCTCTAAATGCGCGCATTCAATCGTTTTGTTTACCAAAAATGAATGCGCTCAATTCCGGGTACAGCGTTTCCAGTGTGCATTCAGTGAATGCGTTGTCAAATTAGGGAACTCTTGGAGCACAATGTTTGTTTAAATTCGGTCAGTTGGTCAATAAATTTATTCGAATGTCTATGCGATGTCATCGCGCTCTATCTATGCTAAGGTTGCCCCCGTCAAAGAAACACTGCCAATATTGCAAATACTTCTTTAAAGAGCTTTAGGCCTAGACTACGGTGATAGCGAGTAAAATGTATTTAAATATGCTGTAACACTGAGATAATAAAGTTTTCTAAAAAATTGTATTTTTATTCAATATATCGCTTTATTTTTTTCCGAACACTGAATTTTAGAAGTGACAACATTGTATTTTCATGACAATCACCTGGCAACACTGGTTTGTTCGTCCATTTTGAGCCATTTAGAATTTTCTAGATTGGCGAGTAAAATAAAGTGTGAATTTTAATTTCAAGTTATTTATCTCAATCTGATCCTAGAAAATGGCTAACATTGCTAGATCTCTGATTCCATTACTCGATCGAGTTCTGATTAAAAGAGCTGAAGCTATAACCAAAACAGCCGGAGGAATTGTGATTCCTGAAAAAGCACAATCCAAAGTGGTACATGGAGAAGTAGTCGCTGTTGGCCCTGGAGCAAGGAATGACAACGGTGAATTTGTACCCCTTCTTGTAAAGGTGGGTGATAAGGTTCTACTGCCAGAGTATGGTGGCACCAAAGTCGATCTTCAAGACGAAAAGGAATACCATCTATTTCGAGAATCTGACATATTGGCGAAGATTGAAAACTAAGTCTTGCTTTTAAAATAGGTTACATCTGGTAGAATATTAGAATTATATGTAGCTTATAAAGGATGAACATGTGATTGTGTATAGGTTATGTTGGTTGGCTGATGAAACATGTCTTAATATTAATTGTGTTGCATTTATTATAAACTTGTTACTGAATATCTTGTTTTATTACGATCTGCTCCCATAAGTATCTAAATGTCACTCGTGCCACAAGAGGTACAGTACAATTAAAGGGAAATGTAAAAAAATACTCAAAAACCTTTAAAAAAGTGTGTTTTGTTGCTAATTCAATTCACCTCTGACCTAAAGTAAAAAAATCAACAAATAAATAAAAACTACATGGAACATAATAAATTATGAAACTGGTAAAGCTAGTAATTCATATCAGGACTTAGAGTTGATTGTAGATAATACTAGTTTGAAAACAAAGTTTAAGGTAGCAGTTGCCTATGAGATTTTTTTTAGTAATATTCCATTCAAAACAACCGAACATCTTAACTCAATTTTAGCAGAAAAATTAATAAAAAACTAATGTTCCTAAATGTAAAGTTCCCTTTGTATTTAAAAACATTAGTCCTATGGATATCATAAATACATTCAAGACATTAGAAATAGTAAACATCACAGACCTCTGGGGACTTTCTGTAAAAACTATAAACTCAATAATTTATGTTATAGCGCAACCCTTAGTTATAATTTTTAATAGTTGTGTTAATATTGGTGTGTTTCCTGATGAGATGAAACTTAGCAAAGTTATACCTCGTTTTAAATCAGGTAGTTCAACGGATCCTAATAGTTTTTGGCCTATTTCAATACTAGGCTATCCCTCAGGACTCGACTTTAGATCCTTTTCTATTTTTTATTTACATTATTTATCTCCCATATCATGTAAAAAACCATGACATTGTCTTATTTGCTGATGACACCTCTTTACTTTTTAAAGTTAAGAGACTACCAACGTGTTATAATGAATTAAATAACACCATTTCTGAAATTGTTAATTGGTTAAATGCTAATAAATTGTTACTTAACCCGTCAAGCGTCCCCGTACTAAGGAAATTATCCACCCTTGCCGCGTACAAATGGACATACACCTAACTTTATTATGTTTATTTCTCTTTATTTATTTTTAGGTATGTTCCCTAATATATACAGTATAAAAAAAAAGTAATAATAATAAGTTTATGATAAATATAATAAGTAATAATAAATTTATTTACTAAAAAAATACATAGTTTTTTTATATATAGCACATTACCAGGGGTCAAAATGAACTTTATGCTACTGTTTATAAAATCCAAAATTCCAACTCAAAATGGCGCAATATAAATGGCGGCCGGATCAAATTACCAAAATGATTTCCGATAAAAAAATATTAAAGGCACAAAATATCATCCACCCAAAAATACTAGAACGTAGGACAGGCCATTGGCTTCACTTCTGAATACTTACAATTAGCCTGTCTAATAAAAGTCGTCCTGAAAAAATTCTCCCGCGACACAAGTCGCTTAGGTCCCACTGTGGGACCTAGGACGCGTAACAGGTTAATGAGAAAAAAACCAAATGTGTTAAATTTACATTACCAAATGTTAGTCAGATACAAACATGTATTAATATTAATTAGTTTGGCCCCATATGGAGCACTGCTGCCTTCTCTAGGCAGGGGTGCTTGGCTCTTTTGACTTGGTTCAACAATGGGCTGTGAGAATTGTCGATGATCCCAAACTCAAACCCTTAAATCTGAGGAGAGACTTTGCCTCCCCGTGTGTGTTCTACCGCTTGTACAATGGGATGTGTTCTGAGTAATTGTTCGAAATGATGCCCACTGCTACTTTCTACAATCGCACCGCTCACCATCGGCACAAAATTCATTCTCACACTTTAGAACTGAAATGGTTGCGTACAGTGCTGTTTCAGAGAAACTTCTTTCCACGAACGCTTGGGTTGTGGAATGAGCTCCTTGCCAAGGTTTTGTCTAAGGACTACAGTATGGGGTTCTTCAATAAAGAAGTTATTGGATTTCTAAAGGGTCGGCAATGCGCGAGTGATGCCCCTGGTATTACAAGCGTCCATAGGTCACGGTGACCGTTTACCACTAGGCCGACCGTATGCTTGTTTGCCAACTTAGTGGTATAAAAAAAATATGGTAGCATAAGTCATGATATGTAGGCATTGGTCAAAGACTTCTCTTTAGGCTGCACTATAGCAACTTAAAGACTTGCTGAAGCTAACCAAATGCTGCTCACCTTAACTTGATCCTCCTATGTGATGAGGGTATTTGGCAACACCCTCAGATAAAAAATGACAAAATAACACTAATTTTGTTTTCTCTATTGAATGATACCTATATAGTCTATTTCAGCCCATGTGCAATAGGTACCCTCAATTTATTAATATGTAGACCAAATTATATACATACCGAACTATTGTGTTAAAATAAAATGGCCAAAATACATACCAACATGACAAAATTAGAAGGACTCCTTGTTTTATTATGGATCACTAAGAAGAGTTTCACATCAACAAGCATTCTAGCAAACCTGCCTCTAGATAACAGCTTTCTTAGTCAGGTCGAACCAGTAGTGCAATAAGAGCAAGTACAAATGAAAAGGCTGCAAGTTAATACAAATGCCTTAAAGCACAGACTCTTAATATTTAAACTGTAAATGATATAAAATATTTAGTAATCACCATTGTTTAGTGCCACAAATTATTTTATGTTTAAAAAGTAAGACAAAATTATTATGTATTACACATATATTAGTTAATTAATGTACGACACATTATGCAATGAGAAAATTATAAATAAAACTCATCAGTCCATTAAAATTATTCATATTTTTACATCTTTTGTTTCAATAATCATGATTTAGATTCTATAATTTATCAATATAAATTAATTTAATTAATTCTAAGTTTCTTCAATTCTGGTTTGTGCCCATTACAGCAATAGGCTCATCACCTACCACCTTTTTTTGTGACATGTGAATATTGCAAACATTGTTATCTGTTTGTTTACAACAATGTACTTTTTCAGACCACTCATTAGGTATAGGCATTGTGATAGTATATTATCATATCCCTTTACCCCACCCTGTTTTTTCTTGACCATAAAAAATCTATAGTGAATATTAGTTATTATGGTCCACAATGTAATTTTTTTTTTTTAAGTATTTCCACAGGTCTGTAAAGGTTAATACAACATGCATACATTTCTGAAAAATGAGAATTCCTGAGTCTTGAGAGTTTGAGACTGTTTGCAATACGCTTCAGTGCTACCATCACATCCCAGCATAAATATAACAAAGCTCAATCAGTAAGTCATTCAGAAGCTACATACAATAACAAAGAAATGCACCAATGATTAAATTATTAAGATTTTATATCCTAACTATAAAAATCTTTTGCAAATTAAATTTCAGTATCCTACAAACTTGTATGTCTAATACATTTAGAAATCATACTTATTTAGTAGTGCTATAACCAACCAAAATATAAAATAAAAAGATAGTTTTCAGTAACATTAACCAAATTAAATGTGGTCAACTTACAAATGAAATTTAGTAACAATTTTAGTAACAATTGTTGATGTTAAACGTGAAAGCATTTTTTATAGTTATATAGGTACCTAATTAGAAAGATTTTTTTATAATTAACAGCCCTTAAAGCTCAATCCAAGAATAATATACCCTAGGTACATCCTAGGGTACTTATTATTCTTGGGTTGAGCTTGCTACTGCTAGCAGTAGGGTAGTTTTTTAGGGTTCTGTTCCCTTCTGTCTGTCTGTCTGGCCACTTAGTGGCACACTTTTTGTTTTTGATTTTTTTAGACTGAAATAAGTAGAAGGCTGAATTTTTTACAAAATTTGTGATATAATAGGGTAATATCTAACAAATATTAAAAAAGGGGACCCCCTTACAAGAAACACATTTTCGTTGTGCTTGCTCTACTGTTAAAACAGTAATATTTACAAACTTCAAACTTGCAGTGAAAATTAGTATGTACTCTTGGCTTGGTCAGTACTTTGATGGGTGACTGCTAAGCGGCACACTTTTTGTTTTTGTCTTATTTCGTACGTTACGTAAATTTACATGCGTGTTATTAACATTGGTCAAGCGCAAATCAGACTAGTGCACCGTGGATTCTGTACCACAATTTATTTATTAATATATTTTTATTTACAAACAAAACCAAAAAGTGTGCCGCAAAGTGGTCACCCATTGAATTAACTTAGAATATTGTTTCCAACAAAAAATGTTTATTAACTCTTAATAACATAGTTGCTTGTTTGTGATACTGTAACACATACTAGCTTCAATCCCTCAGTATAGTGTATGTAAGCTGTAAAGTAAAGCAAGAAATAATAATGTTACAGTGCTATCTAGCCTATTATTAAGAGAAACAGTAACACATTTGTTTGTTAGAAATGATATTCAAAGTAAAGCAGCATCGGGCTTGGTCAGTACTTAGATGGGTGACCATTTAGGGGCATACTTTTTTTTTGTTTGTGTTTGCAAATTATGTAAATGGTGGTAGGTATGGAAACCTTGATGTGCAAGTCTAACTCACAATTTGCAAATTTTTTTAAAAATCTTTTGTATTTCTAAATTAGGTCATCTTTGTTATCTAAACTACAGTGTGAAAGCCTCAGAGTAAAACAGTTTGATATCTTAAAATTAAGCATTTTAAAAATTCCCATAGTGACACATTAAGTAATTACATACATTAAAACAACTACTGTATAGAAATGGCAGTACGTCTTACAGCAGCCGAAAGGGCAGGGTTTGGATCAGGAGATTCTGTCAATAACTGAACTGCAATCCAGCGACCATCTTCATTTGACTGACGTAATGCTTCCATTGTAGCTTGCACTCTTTGGCCATCTTCAAAAGTAGCAGCTGCTTTTACAGGTTCCTTTATCCAATCCATTTGTTCCTTAACAGGAAGAAATGCTTCCTTTAATGCACTTATCATTTTACATAGCCCTTTGATATATGGTTTTGGTACCACACTTGATGCACAGCTCAAATCTTCTACATCCACATAGATAACCTCCTCCTTGTCATGAGATCTTTTACTTTCCTCTTCTGAAACAGTCTTACCCATATGTTTATGCAATCTACCATGCAAATCACCACCTCTTACAACCAAATATCCTTTCTTACTGCACACATGAATTTCTTGATTAAAGCAGGGCCCAGGCATATGATTATTAAGTGTAGCAGTCACAGTCAATCCTTTATTCATCTGTAGTTGGAATGTACAAAAATCTGGTGCAGTTATCTTTCTAATACCATTTACTTTATTTGTCTCTGTGACAAAAGTTTTTAGGACTCCATGAACTTTAATAACTTTCTGTCCAGATAAGAATGAAACTAAGTCTATAACGTGACTACCAACCAAAGTTAGTGTTCCTCCGCCCATTGTGTCATCACACAACCAATTATAATTATCACCTAATAAAGATCCCATCTGAACTCGCACGTCTATAAGAGTTAATTCATCAGGGTTTCCTAAATATCCATCTTGAATACACTTTTTCATGTGACTGAAAGCTGGCAAGAATCTTAGTGAATGATTTACAATAGATATTAAAGTTGGATAATACTGGGCAGCACGAACCATTTTGAGTGCTTCTGCTTGGCATAATCCTGCTGGCTTATCACAAACGACATGCTTTCCTATACCTAGAGCTTTTACAGATATTTGTGCGTGAAGATTTGGTGCACATACTATAAACACAAGATTTACATTTTTTTTCAATAAAACATCGTCGATTTTGTTCGTAAAGAAAGGTATTTGGAGCTCTTTAGCTACTACTTCAGCTTCTTGTAGTGTCACTCCCCATATTGCTTCAACGGAAAAACCCTTCTCTGTTAAGAAAGGGACGAGAACCTTAGCTATTGCACCAGTTCCAAAAACCCCTATCCCAGGTAGCATTGCAATATTAATAACACAGCAGTACACACCAAACGTAACCTGAGAACATTACTTGAAATTCAGTTTTCAAATATCATTTACAGAAGTAACATAGCTATTATACATAGTTTGTAAAACCATTTTTGTTTACAAAATATTATCTATTTTTTTTTTGGTTCCATTTTTTCCATTACTTCTAAAATGGAAAAGGCAAAAGCACATTGCGCCATACAGCCAAAACTGAGGTTATTTTCTTATTAAAATTGTTCTTCTTCAAAAGGGTGATATTAGTTACTTCCTTATTTACTTAAATATCTTCTACTGTGTTTCTTATAAAATTGTATAAAATCATGTAACATTGGGGATTTTTGCGGAGTTCTGATAAACTGCGCGGGATGTTCTGCGATGATTTATGAACTTGCAATAGGTTACTGGTTAAAATTAGCCGTTGAAGTGAAAAGTGCGTACATTCGAAAAAAATGTGATCCAATGACTGATAAGCAGAGTTGCAGAAGTTGCATGATGAGGAGGAGATCATGCGTATTCTATGCAGATGTTCAATAAAACGGCCATGTCCAATTCGCAACCGACATAAAACAGTATAAAATCTTCTACAGCTATATTTCCATTTGATAAACCACGGCTTACTTATCGTTGGATTGATAGCGTGATACCAACTGCCTTTAGTGTGTAAAGTTTCTTTCCAATGTTACTTCCAGTTCTTAAGTAAATTTTCTTTTAATGTATTATTGCAGTTTGTATATGGGATTTTATTGTCTTTTAGTGGTTACAGTATTGGTAATAATCTTTGCAAATGAATCAACTCGTTCGTTACCAGCTACACCAATATGTACTGGTGTCCAAAATATTACTATCTGTTTTTGTCTTGAGGCCAATTGACTATATATTTTTCTTATTTTGTAGATAAGATAGTTTGTTGTAGCGGAAAAGGAGGGATTTGATAATTCTAGGGTCTATAAAGCTTCACAGGGGCATTTTTTTTTATAAATAATATTATAATCAGAATGAAAAAATACTTATTCCCACACAACCTAATGGATCTAATTTGAAGCATCTGGAAAAAAATATGACCAGCCATTCCATTTTTCGGCGATAATTTTTAAAAATATTTGTTAGCAAAAGGATAATCTTTGGCTATTCCAAAACTAAGAATTATTTTAGGGTTAAATAAAATAGTTTCCAGTAAAAATTCATATAATGGCAATTTAGAAAGATAGAAAGTTGGGGCTTTTAAATTTATATAACGTCTAAAGCTAATTACTAAACTTTATTAGACCAGTATACTCCATTTGTAGCAAAATTTAAATTAACAAGGTGGTGAATAACGGGATGAAATAAGAACTGGCAGAAACGAAACAGGAAACGATCGGCTAGGAGCTGTCGATGTAGGTTTAATGGACAGTCAACACATTGTATTGTTTAACACATTATAGAGATAGTTAGTTAGTTGGACTTATGTTTTCCGCACTTAGCCTCATAATAGGGCCATTGTACGTAGGTAACCAATACCTGTCATTGGTTACTCATACAATCCCAGCTCCATCCAAAAGTTAAGGAGGCACCTGATGTTATTCAGCGCCTCTCTCATGGTTTGTGGATTCTTAAGGAGCTTTGTCCGTTGGTCGCTCACGCTTTTGCAATGAAGAACCACGTGAGACGGTGTCTCCTCGGCTTCCATACAGCCCCTCCATAAAGGACTGTCAGTAACGCCGATATTGACAAAGTTCCTGTTTAGCAGTCCTGTTGGCAGTGACCTGTTATTATGCCAACTATGTAGCGTAGGTTTTTCCTGCTAAGTTTTAACAGTATGTGCGACAGATTTGCGTCCAAGGATGTAAGAACAATCTTGGTGTGTTTGCAGTCTGTTCTGCCCACTGTTTGTTGTGTTGTTGTAAGGTTCTGTCACGTAACCATGTTTTGAGTTGGATGAATGGTATCGGTACAATTGGTTCAGGTCCCATTATTTTAGTGCCCGATCCTCTCTTTGCCAGCTCATCTGCCGCATCATTGCCTAGAGACCCACTATGACCACGTATCCATTGAAGAGTAACCCGATTCTTCATTGCAATTTTTTGCAGTTCACAGTGACACTCCAGGTTGATGCGGTTGTTGTTGAGAGCTTGTAGCACAGCGGCACTGCCGTAGATGATGCGTATCGATGTATTGCTTATGCCTTTAGACAAGACCGCTGTTGCAGCTCGGGTAATCCCAACACATTCTGCTTGGAAGATGGTGTTGAGTGCACCCAAGCTCGTTGATATATTGATGTTCAGGTCATGGGAGAATACTCCTGCGCCCGTTCCTGATTCCGTTTTGGAGCCATCGGTGTAGATCCTATATACATTACAGAGATTTTGATGATGATGATTCATGGTGCCGATGATGAAACGCAAAGCTTTTTATTGGATTTTGTCGAGTTTGTAACCAGAATTTTTGTTCATAATATTAATTTTATAAAAATGTATAAAAAAAAAAAATTATAACAAAAATGTCCCATAATCTAAAATACAGGAGTATGATAGAATTACACAATAATTTTAAGTAGTGTGAGCCCCACCAACAGCCAGATCATCGAAAAATATTAAGATACCATTCGCACTTTGAAATGATTTTATCACAATGACGGATATACTGCGCAGAGGACCGCCATTTTGGTTCAACTTACGTGCCGCGTACTATACTTGATAGTCAAGATTATAGTCCAAGGAATTTAGTATTATTTTTTACTACAAGGGGAATTTCGTTAATACTAGGAATATTTCGTTTCCTGCTAAAAATTACACACGAGCTTTTGAAAGGGGAATGTTCTTAGCCAGATTTTTAAAGCCAGCTATTTAGAGAGAATAGAGATTGGTTAATGGAATCTGCCAACAAAGTTATATTCTTGTTAGAAGAATAGAAGAGAATATCATCAGCGTACTGCAACATGTTACTTTGTGGACCAATAGATAAGTGCAGATCGTAAGTATAAACGTTGAATAAAATAAGACTAATAACTGAGCCTATAGACAATTATCGATGATTTAATTTGGTCATTATCAGTTTTTTAGGTGAATAGTTCTTTCACATAATAAATTAAACAAGAAATTAATAAACTTCATTATAGTGCCAATAAAAATAAGTTTCCTAACTAAAAATTTGAATCTGAACATTATCGCAAGCATGTGATATCCAGAAAGGATCGTATATCATTTTTACTTAATGCCAACCCGACGTCTGTTGTAAAATAGCGAACAGTAACAAGAGCAATCGAGCGATAAGAATCGATTTCATTTGGATCTTTATTTGGTGTTTTTATTGGAATTATAATTTAAGATTTCCAAGATTTGGGAACATAACCTGAATCAAAAGTCACATTTACTAACTCAAGATAATAAAATACTCACTGAAATTATCTAAAAATGAATATGTGATTCCGTCTAGACCTGGGGAGGATTCTTTAGAACATTTTAAGTTATCTTTCAGCTCTTCTAGAAAGAATGCAGAGGTTATAGTACCTTCATGATACTCATATAAAAACTTTTGAGGTAGCTCTTGCAGTTAAAGTCATGTTGGAGGAGCTACCTAATTTATCCATGAAGTTATGAGCCCGATTTTGACCGGAAACTACAAACAAAGATTTAGGCGACTGTAAATTTCCGGTTTTTTGATAGCGAATACGAATGCTACTTTTTATTTTAATAGTACATATTTTAGTGAACAAAAGTTGCTTTGGCATCACAGCTCCACAGTGTAGGTATCCATCTCGAGATAGACATGATTTTCGTGGGTCACTTTTTGTAATATTTTATTCAAATTCGATAAAATAATAATATGTAATATCACAATTAAACGTATTTTGTTATATACATAAAGTATATACTTTTTTTATACCCCTAAGGTGGCAAACAAGCCAATGGTCCGCCTAATGGTAAGCGGTCACGCAGCCTATGGACGCTTGCAAGACTCGTGCATTACTCACGCGTTATCGACCCTTCAAAAATCTAATAACTTCTTTCTTGTAGAACCCCATACTGTAGTTCTTAGAATTTAATCATCAAAATTACAACTGTTCATGTAAATTAAGGTGATTCTGCTACATGGCCTATCTACCTACGTAGGACTAGGCAGTATTTCGGTTTATTATTTACACTTATGCAGCATAACGAATACGTATCATAGAAGGAACTTTGATTTTCTTGCAAAAGAACTGATAATTATTGGAAGTTATCCAGTTTTTATATCTTTCGATTGGCATGTAAAAGCTAAGTGCAAGAATATTAGCTCGTTTAATCGAATACTTATATGTTAAATTGTTAACCGGAGGGCGGGATGGTGATTAAAAAAAATCGTAAAATACGAGAGTCCTTTGGCGTTAGGATATACGAATAAATAACTAACAATGTTAGTAAAAGATCGCAAGTTTTTTTTTTTTTTGAAAACATTAAAAACTAATCGTATCTAACTTATTTTCGTGATAGACATTTTTTACTTATAAATCTTACAATAAGCAAGAGTTTTATCCGTGTATTTAAATTAGAACAAAGAGCAATATTTATAAAGAAAACAGAAGGCGCGACTGTAAGTCATACTCATACCCAATGGCGCTTAAAACAAATCACTTTTCGTCGGAGTTGTTAAACTCAATGCTCTTGATAGACACCACCTGGTGCTTAGGGTTGTCACTGACACACTGATTTAACCATTAAATGTTTGATGCAAATTACGGACAAGAAATTATACAGATAAAGCCTCGTAAACATTATTTTTGACTAGTTCAATTAAACTCTTAACAGTGCATCACCATTAAAATCTTATTGCCACGTGTGTAGAAAGATTAGCGGTGATAATTTTCCAGACTCAAAACATTTCAAACCGTTTGGGTTTATTCAATTCAATTTTGCTATCAAAATGAGCAATTAACTCACTTATTTTGCGATTCCAGGTTTGTAATAAATTTTATTTTATGGAGTTTCAATAAATGTGTACTTTAATTTATGGTTTAGAGCGGACAGCGGAGGAAGCTATGGTGTAACCTTAACAATAACTTATGTTATCTAAGATTCTACTATACTATAGTTCGACTACACCTTAGTACCCACTAATATGTAAATAAATTTGCTAATTTAAATCTAAATGCGTTTTGTGGCCAGAGTGACCTTAGTATATAGCGTGCCACCATATATTAACTTAAGTTGATACGGCACCTTGGCCATAATATAAATGCTGTCCTGCAAATTAAATCCACGTTTGTAGATTCATCAAAACGCTTGACATTTTGGCATATATTAATAGGAGAGCCAGGCGATAACCGCTGGTTGAGATATATTAATGTCATGCAGGATGTATCAAAAAATCAAAAAAAAACTGAAATTCATATTAGCTATTACGACATTCAATTGGTTAAAGTACATATATTATTTAGATAATTAAGCAAATTTTTTTGCTTGCTTACAATCTACAAAAAAAATAGACTAAAAAAATATTAGTATGAAAAGTATAAAATTTGGTGTTGCAACTTGTTTAGAAATATTACATTAGAAGTGATTGTTTTAACCGACTTAACCTAATGAAAATTAAAATGTAAGAAAATTGTCAAAATTTATTCGTCATAAGGTATTTAGACATAGATAATTTTAAAAAAGTTGATTTATATAGCCACCAACCACCGTTGTATTTTATAACGAAGGATTAAAATTTGAACACAGAAAAATTTAAAACGTGACAACCCTGCCTACGTCCTATTTGCGGCAATTTGTCTAAACGCAACACCTCTCTGTTGGAAGCCACTATAGGTATGATGTACCTACTTTATCACAAACTGACGAGCTTCGAAACATATCTTATAATACATAATATGTTTGTAAGTATGTACTTATATTAAATTTAAAATTATTTAAAAAACATCGTTGTTTGCAAAGTTAATTTGCTTCAATTTAAAGTTTTATTGTTAGGGTCTCCCCTGTAGCCTACATAGAGTCGATTTTGACATAACAACATATACCTAATCACCAAACTCTTGCATGAAGAAAAGACAAACTAATTTTTTGCAGTGCTTAAGTCCAGTTATCAGTCCAAATCTAACTTACTATTTATAGTTCGTCAAGAAATGGTAAGTATATTATTTTGTCCCTGGTCTTACGCTTACCAATTATTTTATTAAATATGCGAAAGTTTGGATGTTTGCTACTCAATCACGCTTCAACAACTCAACGGATCGGCTTGGCACACCTACAGGCTAGGTCCTGGAATAGGACGTAGGCTATTTCTCATTCTGAAAAGTTCTTAAGTTCCCGCGGGAGTAACTATAACGTTTGTTGCTTAATCCTGCCGCAACGGAGCATCCAATTGAGCTGAAATATTGCACAGAGATTCTTATCCCGGAATATTGTAGTTGCGGCTGTAGCTGCGGCTATACTTTGCTATAACAAACTTCTTTAGAATTAAAGATGACTTATAGTCATCTTTGACATCGACGCACAGATTATGTATGATGTAGTGAGTGTTGAGAGCAAGTACCTAAAAAGTCAGGTACTTGGATTGGCTAATTTCATGTGCCTGAACACGGAATCTAGACGTAAAAGTCATCTTTGTTTAGATAAATCAAGGAGTTGCCGATAAAAAAAATTAGGATAGCCGAAGCCGCTGGTAAAAGCAAGTGACATATGTATAACCCACCTTAGTCCAGATACACTGCATCAGAAGCAGTGTTGCGGCGATGGGCTTACCACCTGTCACGTAGAACTAAAGTGGTTCTTTCATACATTGTAATGTGGGTGTGCAGGCGCGTAGCCAGGATTTGTATTCGGGGGGGGATGAACAGTGCCAGCCTGAGGCTACTTACCAAGTAAAATAGACACGTTTTAAATTGCGGTAAAATGGGTTGCGCTGCGAGTCATTGCGACATTTCACGGCGTACACTAGGACACCGGGCTTAACATTAACGCGAGCGTAGCGAGCGCGAAGTTTTCCGATTCTGATAGGTTAAGTGCTTCAGTGTGTGCACAATAATTCCACTTACGCGTGATGTTGTAATGGTTATTATTCATTTGTAAAATTTTAAAAATTCAAGAAAATTTTACTTTACTGCTAATATAATGATTATTTTATTGTACCTATTAACCTTTATGATTACTACGATGTTGTATGAAAACCTAGTAATTCTTGCAATAAAAGCCTTTATTACAGATTTTAAAAAATGATTTTTTTTCCTACAATTACATTTCAATATACTATAATATTAACCCTCTGTTGTGTGAGACCGTAAATCTGCGCACAACTGCTGCAGGATCCACACTCATATTCCTATGAATACTCAGTAGCGCCAACCCCGTAAGACGTTGGTTCAATATATGAATGACTGACTCGCTCGCTTTTTTTTTAAATTATTATCAACCCTTCTTTCGAAGCTCTGAAAGGCTGTTGGAAATTAGATCCATTTAGCCTAACATGAACATGCCATCACGCCAATAATGGAGCCAAAAAACTTAATTTGTCGGACCGCTAATTTTCACGAATTTACTCGCCGTTACTTGCTCATTGTTTTTCAATTCATTCTCTATATGTCTCCGATTCATAATTTTTAACACTGCTGAAAGTCGTCGAATCCTACTAGACTTATTTTAAAAAATAAACAAGCAAAAACACGTCTCCATTGTTTAAATTCGCACTTAAACCCCCCTGACTCGTTCGCCCGACATCCAGGGTTGCCAGGTATTTGATATTACACTCCCTTGTTCGGTGTTCGGTATGACAGAAAAACCGAAATAGTAGTGGTTCTGTTTTTATTTTACCTATTTGTAAGTTAAATTCAATCTTATTTAATTCTTTCTTTGTAAAAAACTAATAGTTCCTTGAGGTTTATCTGCATTAAACTCTGCAAATTAGCCTAAAATGCAAAGGTATTATTAATATTTTGCTTCTAAAGTAAAAAAATGGCGTAAAAATAATACAAATCAGTATTATTGTTTGAACCTAATGTTTTGATTCAATGTAGTTGAAAATCCGTTAAGGTTAGTATATGTAGGTACTTACACCGTAGAAAATTATTTTTTTCCTTGTTTGGTATTAAGTTCAGCTGGCAGCCTTGCCGACAACGCGAGGCTTGCGTGGGCACTTGTAGGTAGGTATCGGACGAAAACATTCGGCGACACGAGCCGATCGCGACACCCACCGAAGTATACCAAAAGGGGCCGACCGACACAACGCGAGTGTATCGGCATAAGCAAAGTAGTAGTTTAATATATTTAGTAGGCGCGGCGGCAAGGTTTGAATGCGCCGAAAAGTGCATCTGAATATTTGAAATTACAAAGATTTCGGGGGGGATACGACACCCAAATCCCCCCTGTGTATACGCGCATGTGGGTGTGGGTCTATCCGCTAAAACCGTGACAAAATACATACGTAAATAAATTTTCAAGTGAACAAAAATTTAGAATATTTATTTTAGAATATTTTTGAAAGTTAGTTTATGAAAACCACGAATCAACAAGGTAATCTGAATCATAGTTCAACAGAATTATTATAATTTAATTAGCTGCATAAATGTCAAACTATCAATAGGTGCGTATCCTGCCAAGTTAAAAAGAGATAAATTCTGTATAACACAGTACAAATCTTGGTTAATTCTCTTTGGTAGGATAACCGCATTATGTACATTATGTCGGTCAATAAAACGCCACTAATATTAATTTCAATAACCTATACTATACATTTATTAAATTAAACAATTATCGTAAATATGTAGCAAGATTTGTGTTACAGGTGTTGTCCTGTCATCTCATTTTTAAGTTTTTCATTATTTCAAATTGTTGTTGGGGAAGGGGGGGCAAGACGGGGTAGCTGGCAAGACGGGGTACCAGTGTTAGTAGGCAAACTAATAAACCAATTACGATCATTCTATCGCGTGATGCAGCGCGCCCAAGATGGCTTCTAGTTGGCAGTGCGACTGAGCGGCAAACTACGTGCTTTAATTGTTTTCCGAAAAAATATATTTTTTGGCAGTTTGCTTGTTATTTTTGTACCGCAGTTAAGTCGTGTTTCTTCATTGAATAACAACTATTCAAACTGAGTGCTCAGTTATTCCGGTGTGTCAGTGAATACGCCAACAGGTAAGAACTTGTTTACCTCTGTACTTTGTATTGTTATTTTTTTAAAAATTTTTAGACTGACATAGGCATTAAGGGGCAAGATGGGGTATGATGAGGGTACCCCATCTTAGCCTCCAAGTTTTTTTCTGCATTTTTTTTATTATAATTATATAAATACGTAATATTTTATATTTTTCAGGTGTATGTGTGTATTGTGAGGACTTCCTCAAGTATAAATTCTGTAATTTTGGAGTAGGAAGTTTACTTTTCTGTTTACTAATTTTAAAATATTTTTTGTTATAGAATGGTGAAAAATTATAAAAGAAAGACGGACAGAGGAAGTTGGTCTGAAGAGAGTATGCAGAATGCGGTGAAGTCTGTGATGGGATATAAGCTAGCTGCAAGAACGTTTTCTGTGCCTCAGACAACGCTGGAAAGAAAAGTGAAGGTATTTCGTGAAAGCTTACTAGACAATGAGTCCACTTCGAAACCACTGAAGGTCCAGTTAGGCCCAAAGGTGCAAGTTTTTTCTGCCGACGAAGAGCAAGAATTGTGCAATTATATGTTAGACATGGAAAGTAGGCTCTACGGGTTGACATTAAAAATAATAAAACCCACCCATTTAATAACGAAAAACAGGAAGCCTGAAAAGACTGGGCACAAAGTTTTTTAAAAAGACATCCAGAATTGTCTATAAGACAGCCTGAAATTACCTAAGCTGCACGTGCTGCAGGATTTAACAGACAAGCAGTGGAACAATTTTTCAATTTTTTGGGAAATGTTTACGATGAGCATAAATTAACACCTGAACGTATTTATAATTGTGACGAAACCGGAATTTCCGTTATACCCAAAACAAAATCTAAAATAATTGCCAAAAAAAGACGAAAGCAAGTAGGAGCCATAACATCCGCATAGAGAGGTACAACAATAACAGTTGAAATATGTTTCAGCGCACGTGGCCAGTTCATGCCACCAATGATGGTGAATCCCAGGAAGAGAGTGGACCCACAACTTTTGTTAAATTCTGCACCTGGAGCTTTGGGCGTTTGTAATGATTCTGGTTGGATGACAACAGACTTATTCCTTGGATGGTTTAAGAAGTTCATAGAATTCAGTGGAGCAACAACCCAGTGACCTGTTTTGTTACTCTTAGACGGGCAAGTACTCACACGCAGAATATTGAACTTATAAATGAAGCTCGAGCCCACGGGGTTATTATTTTATGTTTTCTCCCACATACCACTTACCGTCTTCAAGTCGCTGACATTGCCTACATGCGACCATTAAGTAGGCTTTCATACAGGCATCTACAATGTCAACGGCTGTAAACGGCTTCAAAAAATGTGGTATTTGGCCGTATGATCCAACAGATATTCCGCAAGCTGAAAGATTGCCGGTCACTGTAGCACCAACTGCAGCCACTACAGCTCCGAATAGTGTATCGGCTACTGTAACAACTACGTCGTTGATAACGGATAATCCACAAGCCGAAAGAATACCGGCCACTGAAGCACTAACTGCAGCCAATTCAATCCCGGCTAGGGTATCAGCCAGTGTGACAGTGGCAACGACTATAGAATCAGAACAATTCAGTCAATCTGCACCAAGTATGTCTGAAGTTATCAATTTAGAAACCATTACTGCAACATCACCGTCAATATTGCAAGCACAGTCATCATTTTGTGAGCTTGAAAAAGAACAGACGGATAAACCAATGGCTGATATTATATCAGAAGTTTCAACTATGGTAGTAGCTTTAGCAACGGAGGTTCAAACAGTATCAAGAACAACCATGACTGTCAATTCATCTACCGTGCCACAAATACCAGACGCCAGCGCGGATGTTCTTCTTGGCCGGTAAATACAGAAATAGACAAACGGCCATATACTCCACAACAATCGGTATTTTCTGTTATCAGCCCCATACAATTACTGCCCCATCCAGCAACACGAAAAACGTCTCGCACAACAAGAAAACGTGGAAAAACTGCTATCATTACTTCATCTCCCTTTAAAAATGAACTGGAGAGACTATAAAAAGAAAAAAGGTTGAAGAAGAAATTAAAAAGAAAAGGAAAGAGATGAGGGATCTAAAGAAAACTTTGAAAACAGCAATTAAAAAGAAGTGAGTGACAAAAAACAAAAAGTTGACAAGACCTCATCGGCAAGAGAGAGCAGCGACAGTGATGTTGATAATACTCCTTGTCTGTTCTGCAGTGGTCATTACTTGGATTCAAACAAAGGTTGGGCTGCTTGTGCAGCATGCGGCAAATGGACTCATTGCAGCTGCGCTGGAGTAGAGGATGAGGACGAAGACTCAACCTTTACGTGCGAATTTTGTGAGCAATAATGGGTTAATTTTAGCATACCCCATCTTGCCCCAAGGGGCAATAATCTTTGCATTGTTTGCAATCTTTTAGCTATTTAGTTTATATACGTATTTGTTTTCATCTAGTTATAAAGCTATAATTAAATTAAGTCAAATCTATATATATATTTAGATAGCAACAAAATATTTTTAGGAAATTGAAAAGACACCTTGAAGCCTATTGCGACAAAGTCTGGAGAACTCGGGTCTCGCTCTTTCGGGGGCGAAATGTATGGAAGTATATGTCACCTCTAGACACAAGGTCTCGAGTGGTATATACTTCTATAGATTCTAAATCGCTCGAACAAGACACGATTTTTTTGACATTTCACTTGATACATTTTTTTTCTAAAAACCTAGATTTGCATACATTTTTTGTTGAATCTTCATAATAAAAGGCTATTTGGCTACTATTTTAAAAATGATTGATAGGCAATATCTTAATGCTCAACCCAGGATTTTTTACCAAATCTGGCAAGTGCGAGTCGGACTCGCGCACGAAGGGTTCCGTACCATTATCTATAAAAACGGCAAAAAAAAAATCACGTTTGTTGTATGGGAGCCCACCTTAATATTTGTTTTATTTTAATTTAATTATTTATTTTTAAAGTGAATATATAACTAAATATTCCCTGAATATTTCAAGCGTCTACCTGTTGCCGTTATCAAATCGAGCAAAAAAATCACGATTGTGTATGGGAGCCTCCTTAAATATTGATTTTATTCTGTTTTTTAGTATTTGTTGTTATAGCGGCAACAGAAATACATCTTTTGTGAAAATTTCAACTGTCTAACTATAACGGTTCATGAGATACAGCCTGGTGACAGACGGACGGACGGACAGCGGTTAGTCTTAGTAATAGGGTCCCGTTTTTTACCCTTTGGGTACGGAAACCTAGCACCTATCGTTATTTTTTTTGTAAACGATGTTTTATTTAATGCTGTCACAGTAGGCAGTAATGATATACCAACCGCCGTTCCTTTGCTTAGTTACGTCACTGCAGAGGCGCCCTATATAATATTATTATAGAGAAATATTTCGAAACTCAAAATGGAAAAACGGTCATAGCATTATTAATATTGCTGCACTTATTATACAAATGTATAAGTGTTGGTTTTATACAAGGCTAGTTTTTGCCAGCGGCTTCGCCTGCTCTAAATTTGGTTATCGGCGTGGAATTCTTATGTCAACTCCTTAATTATACTTAATTAACTAACTATAGCAATCTATAGCTGCAGCTATAGTTCGTTTAAGCCTGGTTATAGTTATTCCCGTGGAAACTTTTGAATTTTTCGGGATAAAAATTATCCTTTGTTCATCCCGCCCCTGGGACTCAAACTATCTCTATACTAAATTTTATCTAAATCGGTTCAGCGGTTTAAGCGTGAAGAGGTAACAGACAGACAGAGTTCCTTTGCATTTGTAATATTAGTATGGATATTTGATGCCAAAATTACAGCGGAATTATTATTGAGTGTCGAGGGTTACCCCACTGGTTCCGTGGGCAGGTACCTACGGAACTCTGCAACGGGCTGCATAGCACGTGTAGCAGACGAGAAGCCGTCATAAGAAAAAGTCAAGCGTCACAAAATAAAGTATTATGTGTCACGGAAGCGCTAACCCAGAACGTCCTGTCACGCTTTTTGTGTCACTCAAAATAATATGACGGCGCTAATTGTTTAACGCGTCTAATTTCACAAATAAAAATTATGACCCTTTTGTCAGTATTAAGAAAACAATTAATAATGAAAGTAGATAGGTATGTAGTTTGTTTATCAAAAACAAGAATTTAAGACTCCAATAATACAGTACGTGTGCAGAAGCACAGGTAAACTAAATGCAATGCTTGAATGTGACTGAAATGGTGCGCAATATAGAGGTATACTAATTATTATTTACCTAACTTTCACTAACCGAGTGCAAAAAGCACTGAAAAAATTTGCACAAAGTTTGTTTCAGTTTTGTAGCGCTAAATAGATTACTTGGGTTGTGAAAAAAACTTGCGCCAAGGTTTTCTCTAAGGACTACAGTATGACAAGAAGAAACTTATAAAAAAAAAATTGAATTAATGAAAATACACCGAGGGAGGCAAAAGACACAGGTAAATTTTGTTACATATATTTTTTTAACCCTATAAATACGATAGGTCTGATAAGACGATATACTAAAATGAATAACAGACATTTGTTGGTAAGTAAGTATATATATTTTTTATGTTGTTTTTAGAGCAAAATGTTAAGAGCAAAATAAATCACCATTTACAAATAAACCCTAGAAGTTTTCGTGGATGGTTGATGGTTATGTTTTTTAAGGAACAATAAATAAAAAAAATTTGCAAAATTTACATGTTCTTACAGTATTGCTAAGGTATATCTGCCCCTTATAAGTATAGGTATTTAACATAACATTTAAAAAAATCTTACGGCAAAGTAGTTGTCGAAAGCTGCTTCTTATCCCAAAGAATAGAAGAAGAATAGAAGAAGGCTAACAAAAACTGAAAGTAAACAAAACACTCAGTTGTCGTAAAGTATTTCGGAATTTTGGAAGCTTCAGTGGGGCGGCAACGAGAATAGGCGCCGCCCTACGAGACGCAGCCGCCCGCCCGCCTTAGCTGCGCGCACGCACTTCAAATCGAGCACATCATTCTACCTAGCCGGAAGGACTCAACCCACCCCTTAATAAAACTGATAACTAAATATGTGGTGATATTATTGTGAAAAGTGCAATTTTGGTGAAAATGCCAAGAAAACGTGTCCATAGATCGCAGGCTGTTGAAAAAAGATCTGATGGTGAAGACGATGATTTTTTCTTTGAAGATTCTAGCTCAAATTCTGGTAAAATTAATTTTATAACTAAAAACTAAAACTAAAAAGTTGATGAGTTTAGATTATTGTGCTTTAATTAAAAGTGTGGCGTGTAGCGGTTACGTAAGGTAGATTTAAGTGTGCTAGGTATATACCTACGTAGCAAGTGGAAGTCTATGATCTTTGCCACTGAATCTCAAGGGTCTAAAGCGTAATGTATGTAGTTGCTTAAGGCATCAAGCAACCCCTAGTTTTGATTCAAACCTACTAAAAAGCCAAAAGGTTAATTTTATAATTTTTTGAACCGAATTTAAGTGAAAAGTTAAGTGCGACCCCTTTACTAAAATATTATCTTTAATATAGGTAATATTTTCAAAAATGTAATCATTTAAAACAAAAAGTTTATTTTATCATTTTGAAACAAAAGTCAGGTACTCTTAACCAGGTTTTTTTTATTTTTTTTTAATAAACAAAGGTTTTGTATACAATTTTGATATCTAAGACGAAAACCAGTTAAAAAAACGATGGTCTGTCTATGACCCTCTAAGAAGGCTTGAATTTTATAATTTCTTGATGAACTTTTTCCGTTTATAACCGTGTTCAAAGGAGGAGGTTCTGAATTTGATACTTTTGCTAATTTTTGATATTTGTAGGCATTTCATTTAATTTTTAAATAAAAAAAGTACGGAACCCTGAGTAACGTGATTATGACTCGCACTTGGCCGGTTTTTAGGGTTCGGTACTCAACAAGGAAGTAACCCTTATTGTTTCGGTTTAGGTCTGTCTGTCTGTCTCTCCGCGGCTTAGCTCAGAAACTCTTAGTATTAGAAAGCTGTAATTTTGCAATAGTAAACATATTTATCACGCCGGTAAAGTGGTAAAATAGAATACTAAAAGAGATATTTTAAGGTAGGTAGTTAGTATTTGTGAACCTAAGTAGTAACACAAACAAGTAAACTGGAAATGATTTTTTTTTCTCGCCTATACCGTGATGTTGGTATCGTCAGATCGGTCGTTCAAAAATATGGTGGGTGTGTAAAAACCATTTTTCGATTCAGGGATACGTTTGCGAAATATTAAGCTTTACGGTGATTTGTAAAAAAATTAAGGTAGTAGCTAGTACGTTTTTTCGAATTCGTATTGCCAAACATTTGCAGTTAAGGTAGCAGAAAGTTCTTATGGCATTCGACATTAAGGCAAAGAAGTATGTCAGTATCTTTTAACAAGATAAATACATGACGAAACAATAAGCTTTCATATTACTTTTTAACGTTTGGTTACGTAGGTATATACCTATACCTACCAGTTAAAAGCATCAATTGGACAGATGGACAGATATGACGAAACTGTAGCTATGACTACCGTTTTTACCCTTAAATTGACAAATGGAAGAACGGGTGCACATAACCAATTTTGTCGTTTGTTCAGACGTGCGTTTTTTTTTAAAAATTACGAATGTGCGCGCACTGTGAGAAAAAATCGCTTGCGGATTCCTGTGGTTTGCTACAGATTCGTTGCGATGCGTTTCCGCACAGAATTTTTGCACTCTATGGACTTAAGTATGTAATATGAAAAGGCACACCGCAGATTGTAGCAATAGCAAAATGTTGTCACTACGCATTTTACAAATAAAGGCTTTTTTTTTATTTTTACTGACAGTTACCAATTCGTATGCTATTAGTAAATTTCCAGGCCAATAATTCGTATTAAATCCTTTTCAATTAATATTCAAGCGCGTACCGAATCTAATGCGTTACGATTTTGAATACGCACCGCAATACGCCGCACCGCAGTGCAACCAGTCTTTGAATGTTGAGATGTCAGGGGTGTCAACTAAAGTGCCCACGATATAAGTTTGCACGTATTATAATGAAAATGGAGCGATAATTATTCCATCGTATATTGTTTTATTATCTCATTCACAGTGGTGCCTCTGCCGCGCAGAAACTTACATGGCCAGTCTAGAGGTAGAGTCCGTTCAGAACGTCCTCTTTTTTTGAACTCGGTTAACTATCTCACCTTAATAATTTTAAACTTAAATAATTTCCATGTTAACAAGTAATAGTCGACCAATTCATAAAATGATAATTGTAACGGGCGACTACGGATATCTACACTGCGCATTGCCTGAATCTTGGCCGTTTTTTTTTTTAACTATTTAGAGATGAATTCATAATTATTCTTAATTGCATTGAATTCAGAAAAAAGTCACTAAAATAAGTTTAGTTAGCTGTATTTCTAATCAATTTTTTGACTGTGGGCTCGCCTGCGCGGTATTCAGTAATCTTTGTGAGCTTCTTATACTAGAACTCCCAGACATCTTCCAGATCAAAAATATTTTATGTTCTGCGTTATGCTCGCTGTCCCTTCGCCGAAAATAAAGTCAACCCGTTGACCCTTGCGACATAAAGCAATAGAACCTTCCAGTTTTACCCGCGCAAGAACTATTCCCATGGGAACTTCTGATTGGAATAAAGCTATCCTATGTCATTTCCGTCCATCCAGATATCTCTGTGGCAAAAATCAAATCTGGTCACCCATGATTTGCATTGCCTTGCGACTTGAATTTATATATTAGTTACGATAGAACAGCATGTGATTGATTACCTCTCGGTGTGAAAAATACTAAACTATTTACATTCAACTGACCTGTTGGTGTAGAGGTTACAGCTGGGGAATAGAAACCCGCAATCCCGATACACCGGAACCCGGATGTTTATCTGGTTCACAATTCTGGGATTTTGGGATTGTACAAACATATTTTTAAGATAAAATAGCAGCCTGTGAATCCAAAAACTATTACTGCTGGCCATGCTGTTTTTTTATTTACCCACTGTGACCGCAAAGTATGGCAGTGACTAACTGACAAATCTATGGCGATGAAGTATTGACACGGAATCCGATAAATCTAACAAACTTCATAATTTTAAGGCTATGGCATACCCTAGCAAAAAATTGTCGTTTAGACCAGTGTAAAAAGACTTATGAGACTATTAACGCATACAAAGAGAAAGTTCCACGAACGATAGGCGCCAGCACGTGACTGCATGTTGAAAATCTCGATTTTCTCGGTTTTTTGACTCTCCCAATTAATCTAACAAACTTCATAATTTTAGGGCTATGGCATACCCTAGCAAAAAAGTGCCGTTTAGACCAGTGTAAAAAGACCTATTAAACTATTGAAGCATACAAAGAGACAAAGTTCCACGAACGATAGGCGCCAGCACGATCTTTCGATGTTCGATTTTCTCGAATCTCGATTTTCTCGGTTTTTTTTTGACGGTATAAGATTTAAGTATTTATTTAGAACTATGAATTTAGCAAATTGACTTGGTCATATTAATATATATTTTATGGAATAAAAATCAAGAGAATATTACTTTTCTTAGGTTTTGTCAGATTTTTTTTTAACTGTTTTAATGGCCAAATTTTCATAATATTAGAAAATTCACCTCATTAAGTGTGCTGTAACAAAATTAATCAAATTCTTGCAAACTTAACTCATTTGGTAATGCCATCACGTTGACTAAAAATTATTCTGACTAGACATTTGGGAATACATACAAATATAAAGTACAAAACAGTTTATAATAAAGAAATCTAAATGATGTAGACAAATAAATTAAAGAAAAGCAAATTTTAATCGGCTGACTGAATTAAACTGGAGGTAATAACTGTCATTAAAGTCCATAGTTGAATATATATATATATATAAATATGTATATTTGTTTGATACCAATTTCTTCCGCAAGCATCAACTGAGTGTGAAAAACCGTCTCGATGATTTCAGTCACTTCATATCATGAGTTATATTTTCTTAAACATCAAAAATATTCGTTTCAACTTTGTACGTTTATAATAAAGAAAATACAGAATATTTAAGATTTGTAGTTAGTATTTAAATAAAAACAGGCCAATTGCGTGTCGTGTACGCATTAAGTTAGGGTTCCGTAGAATGAGAATTATTGAGAGTTTTTGAAAAACTTGTAGTTCAAATACCCTATACCGTTGTTATGCGCCGCCAACTCCAATGTGTTATTGAAAAATGATTTTCACACACCCGCAATAGAAAAAAGGTTACCATTGTAAAGCAAATGTGTACGTACGTTTGTAATAATTATTATTTTTTTGCTCAGGAAGAAATGTTCATGAGCCGATACACAGAAATGCAGCAAACGCGCGCGAACGAGCCCGGATGAGAGTCTTGTCTAAGGCCTTTTGCAGGTACCTAGATTATTTTCATCATAATTACACAGAAAAATAATTAAGTACAAGCTATTTTTCGCGACTTCGTCTGCATGGAAATTGCTAAGTGATACCATTTATATGGAGAACAACTATTTTATGTAGAGCCTACTTTAGGCCTGATGTTAAAAGGTTAGAACTTGCGGCCTTACCGTAGATTGCCGTAGCCTATACTCTATATAATAGGATACTATATATATATATATTATACATAGACGCTTGAAACGTCTGTTGTGTTGTTTAAAAATCTAATCACTTTCTACCTAAAGAACCCCATGCAGTGCTCACTAAGAAAAACCTTGACAAGGAGTTAGTTAATTTAGCTTAGTTAGCGAGACGAAGTTCCTCTAAGAGGATCCACTGTGTGTGAGGATGAACTCACTGCCAATGGAGAACGGACAATCTTAATATATATAACCTCAAAAGGTAAACGGAATCCTTGTAGGATATTTCGGCTGGTCAAGACCCTTTTTCTCAGAAACGGGTGAAGGTATTAAATAGAAATTAAGGGTAAACGCCATATATTGTTTTTTATACAAAATTGATTTGCCATAGGTTCCGTGAATTTCACTTTATATTTAAGTTTAAAAAAAGAAAATAATTGAAGTTTTCGGGGTTTTCGGTTTTATGAGATTTTGATAAGCCAATATACTTTTATATTTTTTTTAAGTAGTTCTATACAAGAAATTCTGGCAACTTTGCAAATTAATTTTGTATTAAAAAATTTAACGGCGTTTACCCTTAATATCAAATAAGTACTAACCACCGTACTAATTTCTTAGAGTTGTAAAAAAATCAAGATTCTAAGTCATAGCAAATAAGAAATTGCTGCGTCTTTGCAAACTGCATATTTTGACACTCGCATAATACTACAAAACTGTAGAGTACGTAATTCCCGTAAACCTAGAATCTTGAAATTTGGTAAGAATCAAGGTCTCACAAGCAGTGCAAGTACTTAGAGCAAAAATGAAAAAAAAAGTTAGATGCAACACAGAAAAAAAAAACGGGTTGCACTCCGGGAGTGCCGGCAGAAGTGAAAACGTATACTCGCTATTTACTTCCCATCACTTCTTATCCATATTTATTTATTAAAAATAATAACTTTTGTTTATTTACTTTTTTGACGTTGTATATTTGACAGCTCAATCCGTCATAGAATTAAAATCCCATATCCAACCTCCCTGTACTACTCATAATCGCCATATACTAAAAATAAAAACTAACCTAATGTAAATAAAGGTCACGTGTCCTAACGCGAGTGACATCTTACGAATTTTCGATCAGGACACGTGACCTGACGCGAGTTTAACAGTTTTTACCCATCACAAAAAAAGTGCACAGCGCCGCTAAAGAAATTTTCACTTCAAAAACTGTCTGTGTATCGTATCAAGGCCCTTTTTCTCAGGAAAGTGTAAAGGAATCAAGTTGAAATTAATATAAAATACTTATATTTCACTTTAACATTTTAAAAGTTTAAATTTCACTTTACGTCCAAAGTGGCGGAGGTTCGATCCCCGGGGTCGGAGTGTACCAATGAGTCTTTTCTTAATTTCTCAAGTACACTGATTTATTTATTCACACCACTGGCTTTTCGGTGAAGGAAAACATCGTGAGGAAACCTGCATTGGTCAAGAAAAAAAAATAGACGTATGGGAAGTCCACAATCCGCACTGGGACCGCGTGTGGACTATGGCCCAAATCGCCCTCGCTTATGAGGGTAGGCCTTGCCCCAACAGTTGGGACGTATGAAGGCTGGCAAGAACTTATATTTGGTCTACAGTCCCATAGCGCATTAAAGAAAAATCAAGCTACTAGGTTTATGCAATCAAAAAATACGGCCATCTGCATATTTTTAATCACGCAAAAAAAAACACTTTGGGTACTTTCCGTTAACCTTAGAATCATCACGTTAGAATCATGAAATTCAAGAAGCTGGTTCTCACATGAAAAGCAAAGTAAAAACCCTTAAATTGTTTACTTGTAGTTATATCAAATAAAAAATATCTGTATTTGTTTATCAAGGTTTTTTTTCTCAGGAACGCGTGGAGGTATTAGTTAAAAATTTATATTAAATTCAGAGATTTACAGTTCTTTGGAGCTATAGGTTTAGTCATCCCTTTACGACCAAAATACGGCCATTTGTATATGTTGTCTCGCAAATAAATAACCCCTTTAGGGTACTTTCTGCAGACCTGGAATCATGAAATGTGGCAAGAAGAAAGTCCTGAGATCACTAGTAAAGCAAAAAATCATAAATTTGTAGCTATATTACATAGAAATATCACATTAAAAACTTACATTTAGCAGTTGGTGACAGTTTTGTAGACCTTGGCGTATGTATAATTTTTCATATGATAATTTTTCAACTACCAAGTTATTTTAACGAAAAAACGGGCAATAATCTTTGAAACTTGATACCCCTGATGGATGAATTATAAAAACATACAAGTTTGTACGGAACCTTCGGTACGCGACTCGGACTCTTACTTTACCGGTTTATCTTAATTGGCCACAATAATTTATTTCTGATTAGATGGTATTTATATCAAACTTCAATAAAAAATCCTATACGATTGAGAAAAAAGCGTATTGCTCATTCCAATTATGCGTAGTTCTCGATACTGTACTGACCACTTATACCAAACAAGGGTCTCCGTATTATTTCTTATACAAAATATCAAATCAAATAATGTATTTCCAAAAAGTAACGTATATAGGCCAAGCGGCCTATTCATCTTTCAGAAATTGACAGCTATCTTTGCGACCGCCGCTTGGCCTCATACGTGGTTCTGTAATCAATGACAATGAATTCCATAATTTTATCCAGACTGAAGACTACTCTTCCTTGGGTGCCAGCTGATACTAAGCTATCGAAGCTGGACACGTTGCGGCTGGCTACATCGTACATTGCACACCTTCGGGCTCTGCTGCATGAACCCCGCTCCGCGCAGGCACCGCCTCATCCACTGAGCTTGGTGAGCTGGATTCACAATTTAATAGGATATGCAGTCCAACCTGAACATAATGTGCTGGTTATTATACTTGTAGGAAGGGTGCAACACGAACTTAATTTACATCTAAAAAAGAAGGCTACACCACGTTCATTTTTAACAGTTAGGCAGTTGGGCATTTTAATGAGATTTCAAAGTCTTTCTCTTCCGTAACACAAGGATAATTAAGAACTAAAACAATAGGATAATTATTCTTTGGATCTTATTCTGTCTTATTCGTAACGTGTGTAAGGCAAAACTACGAACTGTGCAGTTGAACCTACGACAAAATTTTTAGAATTAAAATTGACAAATTAGACCGGAACGCGTGTAACGCTTTTAGTTTAAACTTAATTAGCAATATTTATATTAAACCGCTTTTTTCTGAAGACGGGAGTCGTTGATTTTGAAGGGGAGGGGAGGAAGGTTTAAAAAGGTAGCATGTCCAGCCTTAGTGTAAGTAGTATCAGTAATTTCTTCCTTTACAATAAAAAGAGAAAACTATAAATTTGAGGCCTCGGCAGTTTGGCTACGTTAGTACAATTTTATCTCATACTTCATTCATCTAAATCGTCAAAAACTCAAAAATTGTCACACCCACTCACACACTATTCACAAATCACTATATGCATCACACAGATAATTGTTTACGATTTATCTGCTGTCACACCTGTCACCGCCTAATTCTCGGGGAAGCCGCGCGCGCCAATGAAAGCGCATTATAAATCAACGCGAACATGCGCCAACGTCTTCGCGTGTCATGGAGATTAGAGACACGTTCCGCGAAGGTCTCGTGCTTGATCTATGTGAGGATTAGCAGTTCAGGCAGGTCATTCAGCACGCTAAAAATGATGTAGTTATTACAAAAATGTTCTACGTGCGTTTTTTCTTTTTCTTTACATTAAAAACCACCTACATACATCCTACCGTGTCGTCACCGCTAAAAAGACCCTGCTCTTAGCAAGTTTTGCAATACGATCAACGTGCCCCCTCCCCCCATTGTTCTGTCAATTTTCTGAATAAAGGAAATTGGCAAGTTATGGCCAAAACGCCATATATTGTTTGGATATAGTAGGCACGTATTGTAGTAAGCTTGGCATCTATTTATATTGTTGAGAATAATGGTAAAAAATCCATTCCCAAGACATAATCCTGAAGAATCAGACGGTCCTATCTACGCTAACATGCTGAAAATATTCAATGAATATCAGATATTTTTGAGAAAAATAGACACCATTTTGAATCTTTATTTTTTAAAACTGATTAAAGATTTGAATCTAGCACCCTCAAATAGAAGTTAGAGGTAGAGAGTTTATAGAAATCAAAGATTTAAAAAAAAAGTTGCACTCCGGGGGTGCCGGCAGAAGTGAAAACCTTTACACATGATTCGCGCTTAACACTCAAATATGTCACAAGACATGTCTTTGACATTGTCAAGAAATAATAATGTTTGTTTATTTACTTTTTTGACGTAGTATATTTGACATCGCAATCTGTCATAGAATTAAAATTCCATATCCAACCTCCCTGTACTACTCATAATCGCGAATACTAAAAATAAAAATTATAATAGGCGTGGCATTACGGTTTCCGTATTTTACAAAGGCAAAGATGCACTTTGTTCAATTTCCATATTTTAAACACTTTATATACACGAATTTTACGAATACACAGCAGTATGGCCACTACACAGACGGTCGAGCCATCAGCTGTCACCATCCATGGATGCGCGTAGCACGCTGTAACATAAACACACACGACCATTCGCGCAAGCGCCCTGCGCCGCCTAAACGAAGCAGCAGGCGCAGGCATAAATTTTCGCCGCGCCGTAGAAAGAGAGGGGGATACTCCCTCTCCTACGCCGCGCCAGCTGTCTACTCTCCATTCGTCTTACGAATTTTCACGATCAGGACATGTGACCTGACGCGAGTTAATCATTTTTTACCCATACCAATAAAAGTGCACAACGCCGCTAAAGAAGTTTTCACTTCAAAAAATAGACGGCATATTCCAATATGGCCCTACCTTTAATTTTAAAATACTGATAAAATATTTGGATTGAACACCCTTAAAAACCCAACAAAACTTAGTTTTATCGAAATCCAACAATTTATAAAGATATATAAACATAAAAAAAGTTAGAGTTAGGTAGAGTTTCGTACCAAATTCTCAAAAAGAACACCGTATAGTAAGACTTTGGTGACTATCTATATGCCACAGCTGTTTTTTCAACACCACTAATTCTATCTATATACTACTTGAAACTTTGCACGGTTGTAAAACTCTCTTGCCCGCATCTACAAAAAGGTTCGTGTATTTGAATGATTTCATATCTGCTCGTTGTTTTCGAATTACAGACCTCAGTTATAGCATCTCTTAAAAAAATAACGAAAATAATATTTCTTCAACGTCTTCTTGTGTGTCCCAGACCAATAAAAACAAACAACCCTTTTCCAGAAAAAAAAAAACAAGAGTCACTTACTCTACACACTTAAAAACACAAACAAATCTAAATACTAGGAGATCAGAAAATGTTAAGAGATGGAAACAAAAAGGTTTTAAAAACAAACTGGCGTGTTTTACGCACGGCGCGCGCGCTGACCAAAAGTTTACAGCTGTTGGGTGTAAAAATAAAATTTATCATCGGACGTTAGAGATTCTTGAATTACTTGATTATTTCTTCGTTTCCTTTAACTCATTGTTTGAAGTTATTATACAAACTGTTTTATAACGCAATTTAAAAAAAAAAATGGTAAATATAAGCGCTAAAATTGCATCGATGTCTGATGTCTGTGTTCTACAAACTAGCTTATTGCGAAGAGTCTAAACTAATTGGGCCTCACGTTTTTGGGGGCAAAATGTATGCAAGTAGATATTAAGTGTCAAGATCTAGAAAACAAGGTCTCGAAAATTTTGATGTATTTCCATGAATTTCGCCGCCGAAAACGCAGTGCCAAAATACTCCAAACATTTTGCAATAAGCTCCTAGATGCTAAAATATAGAGATAGCTAAATTAATATTAAAATGTAATAATATTTCCAACTGTAGGTACTCTGTTTACAAAAAAAAATTCAAAACGCCTCCTGATTTACTTTAAAAACAATTAATATCTTAGTGCAAAAAAAAACATTTTTTTGAAAGTTAGAAAACATATGGTTTCCAAAAACACATCAACCGAATATATGGCCATAAAAATATGGTGGGATTTGTAATACACGGAGGTTAAAAAAGTTTTAATGTTTATTTATTCACGCTGGGAGGTCTTTTTCCAAAATCATAGACCGACAACTCTTTTTTAGGGTCCGGTATTCAAACTGAAAAAAGAATCCGTAACATGAGACTCATGGCACGGAATAAGGATCATTTTGTTAGTATTGGTAACAGTTTAGAAATGATTGTATTGATTGTATGTTTGTAAAATATCGATTTTGACTTAGTCGCTTTGAGCTTGGTTTCGCACACAAATAAAATTTGAAAAAAAAAATCTTATGCTTTCATATTGTAGACACAGCCGAAACATCCATTTTATACATTTAGTGATCCATTTGATTCATTTTTGATAAATTCGACAGCATAGAAACATTCATGGTGCCACGCAACGACAAAATGTACCCGACTAGCCATATGCGACGATTTTACACTAGTCGATTACACTCGCCCCCGTCTTGCCGCACACTTTATTAACGATTGCTCTTCAATTAAAAAATTGAGATGGATCCTTTGCGACAAAGAAATACGGCCGATTTTTACTACATCTCGCCGTGTACATACACAATTACACGCACACATATACAACTAAACTAAACCTTGCCTTGTCATTCGAGCTATATATCAAGCAAAACGCTATAAAAAGTATCAAAATTTTCAAGTAAAAATTTATGTATATTAATGTAGGCGAGGTATAGTTTTCGTTGTCGCAAAGGTTCTATCTATACTTTTTTACTTGATCTGAGTATCTAGTTAGACGCCTTCGATTGCTGATTGTTTGAATGAAATTATTGTTAAGAGAGAGGTAAAATTTAATATTTTTATCATTTTCTTGCATTTGAGTTGCAAGCAAAAAGGTATTTAAGAATGTAGCAGCTTTCGCAATTTAAAATCGTTTGATTATTTCTAAATACAAATACACACCTAGTTTTTATGATCATTACCCTTCTTTCTCATTTGATGATTTATTTACTACCTACTTATTTTACACGCAAACCCATGAAGAAATCCTTGTGATCGCTTTTTCATTTAATTTTTTTTTGAATTTTTTCAATGTTTTTTTTCAGGCATGGCCTTTTGCTTTCCAACATGGCGGTTCTTTAAGCTGTTCAATCTCGCAACGATGGAGTATCAACACCCAAAACGACTCACCAACGAATAACCGAAACGAAAGCAACCATTCTACAGACGCACAGAACGGTCCGTGCAATGATAACTATGGTCAGGAATATTCGGAAAACGATTACGATGAACCATCCTATGACGAAATGGTGTCAAACGATACGGGGTCATGTGGAAACCTACAATACTGCAACTACGGGTATAAAGAAAGTTATTACGAAATGAGAAATGGCTATTCATCTGAGAATTTAATTAATAATGCATAATAACTTTATTATATAAATAGGTAGTATTTAATAAGTAAAACGAAATGTTTGATGTTTCGAAACAAAGAAAATCGGTACAAAAAAATAACCTTCAAACTCTTGCACTATAACATTTTTATTTAATATTTCTCTATTAACAACAAATTTATAATTTTTTAATATAATTAAGATTATATTAAAGATCGGTAGATAGTATAAGGGACTGCAATCCCACAGTCTCGCAAGGCCGCATATTTTGCGGGATTACATGTGAGGGATACGCGCGGGATTTGCGGGACTGAATAAATCATAAAAGTGCGGAACTATGCGCGCGTACTGTACGCTCAAGCTACAAGGAAGCTCAGGGAACAGGAAGAAATGTGTCGATTTAGTATACAAATAAATGAAGTCCATGCCACCTACAAGCGTAGAGTCTAAGTGTGCGTTTTTTGCCGCCGGTCACATATATTTAAGCTTGCTGTTAGAGAGAAAGGTTTTCTCTAAATGCATGGGGTTCTTCAAGAAGAAGCTATTAGAATTTTGAAGGGTCGGCAACGTGCAAGTGATGCCCAAGGTGTTGTAAGTATCCAAAGGCTGCAGTAACCGCTTACCATCAGGCGGACCGTAAGCTAGTTTACCTAGTTAGTGTCATAAAAAAAATTGCAATAAAGTAAGAAGTAAGTAATTTAAACGAAAAAACTATTAAGGCATTGTGTTTTTAAGACAATATTTTAGGAAACAGTCACATGTTGGAAACCATTATACCAATGTCAAAATTATTTGTATTTCATTTAAAGCTTTCAATTTCTTGATACTGTGGCTATAAATTATTTTTCATCACACTTGCTCGTAAACAGTGTCATTACGTGCAGTCCTTAATTACTCCCACGGCCAGGCAAAGCGCGCGTTCATAGAACTAACGGGCTGTAATACGGGCTGTAATGACGCGCCTATTATATCAAGTATGTATAAACGCTGTCTGATCAAAATATGGACTACGCGCACACTATAAGCGAGCAATAGCAAGTTTTAACTTCAGACAAAACATTTTAATTCATAAATTCTCTAGATATCTAGCGCCACTGGTGGCGTTGTATTCTCTACTTCTATTGTCGCCATTTCAATTGTGTTTTGGTGATTTTATTTATTTATTCACCTTACATTTATATTTATTTACTCTCAAATGTGTTGAAAAACATTGTGTGTAGCTCGGGCGGTACAGAAATTACAAACTCGAGTCATAAAAGGCTTCTAAATAGCCGCTCGATAATAATTTTTTCCTTACCGCCCTTAGTACGCAATGTAAAGTATGTTAAATATAAACTTAAATTTTTTATCAGTTATATTTTGTAAAATAAAAAATTGTACATACAATACTTACGTACATTTAAAAAAGATGCTAATAAAAACAAGCTCTTAATTTAAATATTTTAGGACTTGTACAATTTCTAAATTATACTATGACAATAAGAAAGTTTTACTTTACTTATAGCCAAAGAGCTATTAATGCCAGAGACCTTATTCCATGGAGTTTTTTAAATTATAGCCAGTACCTACAGTCACAAGTCAAACAAAGTCACTGGCTCGGTAAGTATTATTATCTCACATACAGGCGACTGTTCATGTTTTAAACAGAAAAACTTATCTGCAATAAAAACCCTAAGGCGTTGCTCTAATCCGGCGTTTCTCAACCAGTGGGGTTTGATAATAAAAAAAATACCTATAGCTTCATATAAAAGTTCTAGAAGAATTCTACAAGAATTCTTTTTTCCAAAAAGTAGTAATGATTTTTAGTAAATTAACTAAATTTTAGTAAGGGAGGCGTGAAGATTTTCGCAAGTCGTGAGGGAGGCGCGACTTCAAAAAGGTTGAGAAACCCTGCTGTAATCGAACGTGACCACGTGACCACGTGACCACGCGATCATCGCGCGAACAAGCGATGCGATCACCGCGCCGTCGCGCTGCGTCAAGATTCAGGTGTCCTAATAGGCATAGAGGAAACAAATACTGCTAATAGGATGGTCGCAGTATTGCGCGAACACCGTTTCTTTACATACACTATAAAAGAGATGACGGACGTTGAAAAAAAATGATGTTATTAAGAACTGCGGGGTCTCAAATTGTGTTAGGTACCTACGAAATTTATGGACGCTCTTGTTAACAAATTGGTTGTCCTACACGTGCTTGGTCATTATATGCTTCTTAATGATTATCAATCAGTACCTAATCGTACCTAGCTACTTACAAGATCATTTTTGAGATGAATTTTTAAATATCACATCACAAATTGGAAAAGTGAGAGGGTGCGTGGAACCTTTGATCTAGCGCCCGCTTTGCCTTTCACCGCTTCCGACCAATCGCGCGACCAAACGTTTGCGGGCACGTAAGTGAGGACACTCCTTAACATCTAGCATGTTTAAATTTGCAGTCGTAGCTACGACCAAAAGTCGCGCGAACTTGCGATGGTCGCGTAGTCGCGTTGTATTAGGACAGCGACTAAGCAGACATTCTTTTTTTTTCTCGCTTTGAAGGATGCTAATAGACAATTTGTACTTGTGTTTAATGCTTTTTGGTATTTGCTTACATAACATACCTACACGTATTTGTATTTTCAATTTTTTTACTTTCTTAAATTACATTAACGTAATCTATCTACTGCAATTTTTTAGTATGTGATAATATTACATACACGTTTTAGTATCTTCTGCAAATTTTTAGTAGGTACGTGCTAATATTACATACACGTATTAGTATCTACTGCAATTTTTTAGTATGTGCTAGTACTACATACACGTATTAGTATCTACTGCAATGTTTTGGTTTCTTTTTTTGTTGAATAGAGTATAAATATCTATCCTTGGTTACAGAGGATGAAACATTTTTTACCTAAGATTCTGTTGAAAATTGGCGTACATATTTAGTTCTGATGATAAACTACATCCTAATGTAGACTAAGAAGAGCTGATGATGGAGACCGAAGAAGACAGCCAAGGGAACTCCTTAACGGTCTACCGTAGCTACCTTGTGTTTGAACTCATTTCATTTCTCGTAAAGAGAGAACTGTGGACCTAGTTATTAAATAGATACTTCTAAATATCCTTTTCTTATTCAATAGCATTTTTGCAGGCATTGCTTTTAGACATAAAAAAATAAAAAGATTTTCCACAAAAAATCAGATAAAACTTTTTAGTTTTACTAAGTACCTAAATGAATGTTAAGTAAGTAGCTAATTTTAAGCCGGCGCCAAACAAATAGTCAACAATTAATTACTTTTAGAAATATTCTAATTTGATTTGATGGCGAAATGCGCCGACGCAAAATCAATTTCTGACATGGAACTTAGTAAAACCAAAAAGGGTTTATTTCAATCTTTTTGATTCTTTCGTTAGTTTTTTTTAAGCCGGTTAAAATAATACGGTAATACATGTTGTTATATTGTCTAATACAGACAGACAACAAAGTTTACAAGGATTTTTATACCATTTTCGTATAAAACTCAAATCTCACAGAGTATAACTTAGTGAATCCACCCCCTCTACACAAATTAGTGTAAGATATCTGCTGATGTCTCTACAGTTCAGCTAAGTGGTAATTTGATAGTTCCTCAAAGCATTGCGATGTCATGCGTCTTCACTTTGCTGTTTTCGACGAAGCTAACATGACTAAACAAACAGAAAGCATATAGCTACGCAAAAAAAAACGTTTGCGTTCAAAATATCTTAAGGCGGAACGTCACGCGTCACTGTACGAGTGCCATAGAACATTAGGGATATGAAGGCGGGAATTTTATTTTTATGTTTGTAGGGTTCGGTACCAAATAGATCTGTCTGTTTCTCAGAATAAATCATTATCATTCTAGTAATTCAACAAATTCAACGTGTGTCTGTTTTTTAATTAAGTTGTTTTTCTTAACAATTTGTATTACTGACAACTGCCTATTTTATATCGTTTTTTTCCGCTAAAATTGTGTTAAGTCTAACATACAAACACTTACATACACAGACGCGCGCAAACACCTCCACCCTCAAACACACGCGCGCGCGCACACACACACACACACACACACACATATACACACACACACGCACACACACACACACGCACACACACACACACACACACACACACACACACACACACACACACACACACATATATATATATATATATCTATATTGTTTAATCGGTTGTATGCAACAGCCTGTCATAACATATATTTTTTTTATTAATTTAATTTTAATGCATATACAATGACTGATGGTATGACGCTTACCAAGCGAAATATATCAAAAATGAATATTTTCTCATAATATATTTTTATATTTATATGGAGTTAAAACTCCAAATATATAAATAAACATAATCAAAATGATACAACTTGTAATAAACATTTTCAAACATAACTCTAGTTTTTCTTGTACATACTAATCCTGACTAAATTAAAATGCCACCAATCTGTGGGTTAATCCTTCCCTATACGTAAAGTTTTCTCAATCGGTTTGCGTATGACCGGAGTTCTAAGGAACAAACATTAAAAAAAATCGTTTTTTAGCGATAAAAAACAAACAGCTGGACCGATTTTTCTCAATCTCTTTTCAGATCTAAGTCATGACGTGGCGGTCTATTGGTTCTTGAGATATCGAAGTGCAAAGGAAAGCTTTTCATACCTTCCTCGCAGCCTAGTTGGTAGTGTGGCCAGCTGCTGTGCGGAGGGTGTGGGTTCGATTCCTGCATTGGAGAAACATTTATATTAACATGTGTTTGTCTTGAGTCTGGGTTTATGTATGTATGATATGTATGTATTTACATAAAAAAGTATAACTAAACGTTTTATTTTCAATTCAACCGAAACAATCAATTTTTATTGAAAAATGGAATGTCAGCAAGAAAACAATGTTTTTAATTAATTCAAAAAAAATTAAACTGGATGATGAACGTAAACGCCAGACCAAGTTTTTTACTTTTCATTGGCTTGAATTTGTCTTTTATATCCATCATTTATCATGGACAAATGTTATTTTTCATCATACTTACTCGTAAACAGTCGTAAAGTGGGTGCTAAGACCTTAATAATTATTCCCACGGGCTTTTTCTTTGTGAATTATATTCCCTCAATAGTGATCGTAATGACAAATTGTAATGGTAAAATGGCAATGACGATGGTGATCGTAATGACAATGGTAATGGTAATGTCAATAGTAATGGTAGTGACAGTGGTAATGGTATTTATCACTATCATTTTCTGATAAAAGAACAGAACATGTTCGCATTAACAAAACGACTTCTTGTCATTTTTTAGGTCTGCCTCTATTATAAAAACACTATTTCCTGATAATTCTTCAGTTCATGCATAACACAATGAAATGCAATACTTTAGCGGGATCCGTACCGTACTTAAGTATCATCATTTAATTTACATGACTTGATATCAGTTTCCTGTTGTCTATGTTGTATATCTAATATATGTTTGGACGCTGAGTCGTTTTTTGTGAGGTATTCCTGATGATTTGTTGAGAATCTCTCATAAAACATACATTTTTCTCTGTGTCCAATAATGGAGTGTCACTGTCCATGAAATCATTCGCACTACATACTACAAATGCACCAAAGTACTTCCAGCACTCTAATTCCACCGGATCATCCGCTACAACATCACCATCTTCTGCAATTGGAGGAGCCGATGATCCACCCTGAGATACAGATCAGCTGGTGAAAGATCCGTGACTTTTCTTCTTTCTGCTCTTTTTAATATCGAACCAGAAACAAAGCCTATGGGCGCTTGCAACACCAGGGGTATCACTCGCGCGTTGTTGACACTTCAAAAATCTAATAACTTCTTTCTTGAAGAACCCCATACTGTAGTCCTTATAATAAACCTAGACAGGTTGAGGATTAGAAACACAAGTTCTCCGCGCTTTTGTGTTGCTGATGGACAATATGTTATTGATATGCATGCTATCAGAACAAATACCGTCAACTACAGTCTTGTATGCGTCTGCCGCACGAAAAGCTAGCCACCCATTTGCACAAACCCTGGGCATTCCGTTAGATGGCAACTTCGATAGAGGACCCCGGTGTCAGATCCGATAGAACGCCTTCGCTGTGTCCGAGCTACATGCCAATGCCTCTCTCTCAATCCCTGACTCTTAATGGCTAGTGTTCATCGGTGTGTGAGATACACTAAAAGGTTCATCAGTAAAGTATACAATACTTTCTTTCTGAATTTCTTAAAGAAAAGTGATTATGATGAAACTCGACATAATCGTAGCTTATATAACAAATTATCGCAATAAACTATGCAATTTTCTTTACTACAATGCAATAAAATGCAAAAAAAAAACTCAAGTCCCTCGGGAAGGTAGTAATTTGTAAAAATTCAAAACACTCTTCAGCTGGTGAAAAGTTTATTATACAATATATAATCAATGTAAATAAATACTTTCATAGCAAAAATGCAGTAAAGGATAACCTCGAGCCAGGACTTGAACCTGCAACAATACCTTCAGCCCTTGTGTACGTGCTCCACCAATTAAGATAATGAGGCACAAGTCTCGCCAATGAAATTCCCAACTACATCTTCGTCATGGAAATACGCTCGTTACGAGCGTCACAAATAACTTGTGACTTAAAAGTCCTTGTACATTCGTAAGGTTGTTGTAATAGGACTTCCTATGTCACTAAGAGTTGTTAATACAATATATAAGTATATTATATTATACCCTGATACACTATAAAATAACTGAGCTATTTACAAAATAACATAAATTAAAACTCAGGCGAGGCAATATTTTGGTAAAATTTGATTAAATAATTAAATTTTAATCTTAAAACTTAAAGCAAGGGCTATATCGATTTAAATCGGTTTATTTTACTAAAAAATCATATTTAATTGGCAGTAAAAAACAAATTTAAATGCAAGCTAATTAAAAATATAAAACATACCTAATTGTACATTATCTACACAACACTGATTGCTTATTGTGATTTTTTTTACTAATATAAATATGTTTAGTATCAATATTTTTGCTAGATCAAAAGTAGGTAGGTACCTTAGTTTTAGGTTTGTCTTATCTACATTGACATAATATTTATTGTGAATACTACTGATACGGGAACTAATGATTTTTAATTATTATTATTCATAAAATATAACAGTGTATAATACTCCTTAGATTTAAAAGTATAACTCCTCTAAACTTGTAGATACAGTGCAACAAACTTTTCTTACCTTCTGACCTTGGGTGGTCGGTCGCTAGTGACGTTGTAAGTTTACACCATTTCAATATGGTGACTGTAGTTTTTAAATTGGAACACAGGTTGGATAATTCTCACTAGATCCATTGTCCAGATCTATAATGGATCTAGTGAGATATTATTTTCTCAATAGATTCATTTTTAAAAGTATGTATCTACTGAGAAGTAACCAGAACCAGATTTGAAAGTGTGGGTCTACTAAGGAATTTCTTTCTCACTAGATTCAGTTGTGGATCTGATAAAAAAAAACCCCTTACGGTCTGTTGGTATCCTTCTATTGCAATAGATTCAATGTTTTGCTATTAAACCTTATTCCATGATCGTCTATGACCTCTAAGAGTAGTACAAATGAGGTGCATGCATATCATATTGACATTGCAATTTTATTATCGTTATCGAAATATCATTATTGTTTAAATTACATAATTTAAGAAATATTGCGGAGAAAAATGAGTGACAAAGTAAAGTTTATTAAAAGTGGACGTGGAACAGTATTATTATGTGAGGGCTACAGATTTCATAAACATGTTCATAATAAAAGTGGTATTAGCCTCTGGCGTTGCAAGTACTACAAAAAGTCAAAATTAAATTGTACTGGATCACTATCTTTAAACGCGGTGAGTGATTATTTTTTTGTCTATCGAATATTCTGTGACGGTATACGTACTAACCCAACCACGCGTTTTTTCCGTTGGTTCAACTACAATGTCAAACTGGTTGAACCAACGGGAAATACCCTAAACGACGGCTGTATATTTTCATTTTCCCACACTCTTTTACCTATATACACTTATTGTTTTAGGACCAATACATTATAAGACGGAGAGCACATTGCGAAGCTTGCAAACCTGATGTTGCACATAATTGCATTGAAAGTACAATAAGCGATTACTGTGATGAGGCTACATATGGCAAAGAACCTGCTCCTCGCATATTTAAAAAGGCACTTTCTTATATAGAAAGCAAAGGATGGCATTTGGCATCTAATAAACCAGTTCCTACTTTTGATCAAAAGAAATCAGACATATACCGTCAAAAAAACAAATTGGCTAATGTTAAAAAAACCAAAGCTAATAGTCCAGAAGAGGTAGAAATACCTAAGCAGTATGAGTACTTTTTACTTGCAGATTATTGCCATGACGGTATGAGAATTGTTGTATTTAGTTCAAAAGACGCTCGAATTCGTCTAAAACTATTAACAAATTACTTTATGGATGGGACCTATCAAGCTTGTCCAACACCTTTTCGTCAGATCTATTTCATTCAAGCAGATATAGGCAGCGACTCAAATAGTACTAATATAGTGCCATTGGCGTTTGCTTTTATGACTCGTCAAACGACAAAGGCATATACGGTCCTATTTAACTTAATCAAAGCCCAGGTTCCGGACTGGCAGCCCAAGAAAGTGACTATTGATTTCGAAAAAGCAGCTATGCTTGCACTGGCAAAAATTAATGTAGAGATTAATGGTTGTCACTACCATTTTTCTAATGCCCTGTATCGCAAAGCGAAAGCTTTAGGCATAAAGCTAACTAAAATCAACAGAAGGATAATTTCTCTATGCTGTAAACTTGCTTTACTTCCTGAAAATATTATTGAAGATGGTTGGGATTACATTAAAAGAGAAATTTCACAAAATCAGGACAAGCTAAGTAAATTTGTAAATTACTTTCAAAAATACTGGATGAAGGCTACTATTATAGAATCTGGTGTGTGTATGGGCTACGCCATCGCACTAATAACAGCATAGAAGGCTGCAACCACAACATAAATACAAATATTAACAAAAATGAAGTGCAGTTTTTACAGATACTGCACATTTTACATCAAGAAGCATCACTGACTTCACTCAATTGTGACCGTTGGGAAAGATATAACAAAAGATTATCACCTAAACGCCGCAAAATAAGGGTTCAAAATAATGATTGCATTTTATTCGCACAAATGCAGCTCGTTAATGGCGAAATTGGCGTTGGCCACTTTTTAGAAAAATACGTTGATAATTAGGTATCATTTTCGTTACAAAATATGTAATTAAAGAAAAATAGTAGTTTCTTCACACAAATATTTGTCATCTGAAATATAGATCTTCATAAGGTATATCATTTCTGTAAACAAACTACAAGTCTACGATCAATAGTTACGGAGATATAGACGTTTCTGTTTTGACAGCTGTCATTTGAAATAAAGATCTTGATGAGATCCATCACTTCTGTAGAAAATCTAGCCTATAATTAATAGTTTCGGAGATAAAGCCGTTTCTAGTTTGAGAGCTGTCACCCGAAATGAAGATCTTGATGAGATCTATCACTTCTGTAAAGGAACTCCTAGTCTACGATTAATAGTTATCGAGATATAGGCCTTTCTAGTTTGACAGCTGTTATTTGAAATAAAGATCTTGAAGAGATCTATCATTTCTACGATGGAAACTACTAGTCTACGATTAATAGTTACAGAGTATATCTCTCGACCTTTCTAGTTTGACAGCTGTCATTTGAAATAAAGATCTTGATGAGATCTATAACTTTTGTAAAATAACTACACGTGTAAGATCAATAGTTTAATTTTTTTTAATATATAAAATAAAATAAAAAATATATTAAGAAAAACAGTATTTTTCTTGTCTTTTGCGGTTCGAACTATCTCCATATTAAATTCATCACAATTGGTCCAACCGTAAAATTTTACGGATTGATAGACAGACAGACACCGACACTTTCGAATTTATAATATTAGTATTAGTATGGATCCTCCTTTTATAAAGTCGGTTAATTTTTAGTTTTGAATTAATAATATCTCTTATATGGGTACCTACAGACCCGCGAACGGTCTAAAACGGTCTAACTTTTTAAAGTTGGTAAAAATAAGAATATGACAGGGGAAATACGAGTACCTGAAATAGTATTAGAAAGCAAGTTCCGGTATCTCCCCAGCCTAGAGGACAACAAGCCTAGCCGACACCAAATTTTTTTATCAGATCCACAACTGAATCTAGTGAGAAAGAAATTCCTTTCAAATCTGGTTCTGGTTAACGGATCTAGCGAGACAAATACTTCTCAGTAGATAAATACTTTTAAAAATGGATCTATTGAGAAAATAATATCTCACTAGATCCATTATGGATCTGGACAATGGATCTAGTGAGAATGATCCCACAGGTTCAGAAAAGTTTGTTGTACTATACATTGGATTATTTTATTCTAAAGCGATTTTATCGATAAAATTTAATTGAACTGAACTGTTTATTAATATTACTCGATTAATAAGTAGGTATATGTGGCTTAAATCTCCCAACGACAATTAGGTATATCCATAATAATATCTATGTAACAATGTTGTATTTAGGTATGATACAATGTTGGGTATGGATTTTTGTATGTCGAATTTTTATAAACTTTTGTAGGAATATCAAATCAAATTACAATAAAACTAAAATAAATAGTTATTATGATTATTTTTGATAATTTTTAAATTTAGTATATGGCATTGTCTGTTAATCCACTGATGAAGGAGGTTACATCCTTTAATTTGCGTAATCATTAGGTAGGTACACATTAAATGTTATTTTTCTGTTTCTTGTGGAACTCGGAACAAACTTCATTGCACTGAACATCTATAAACATTTCGCCACCCAAAATCCGTTTTATTATAAACATATCGCTATTTACCATAGTCGCAAAAACCATATAAACATTTATGAAATGTTAGCAAATTATTAAAAGATTTGAGATATTGTTAAATAGCAAATTATTAAAAGATTTGAGATATTGTTAAATTAATATTAACAAATATTAACAAAAACTATGTTTATTTAATAAATTTATGAATATATGTTTTTTGAGACTATGGTAAAAGCAATATATGTATTCATATAGGTATAGTGGTAATTTTAGGGTTGCGTTAAAATAAATATCTTTATTACATTTCGCTACTCAAAACGCATACTCATCCATAAAATGCCCGTGACTTATTAACAAAGTTTTTATCGAATTAATTGAATGTATATTAGCAAATTTTAATTATCTCATAATGCACTGGCATTATAGCAATATATGATAATAACGCAATTTAAGCAACAAAAGGTTTGTAGTTACGGATATTTGGTGCATCGAAGGTTGTATGGGAAAATCTCATTCGGATTCGGGATAACAGAGCGAAAACATTATCTAATATTGTTATTTGATATAAAATCTACCCTTACTCACATAACTAATTCTATTAAAAAATGCTTAGCATTAGATGAATTATATCCATACTAAATCTATTCTAAAAGTTTTCAAAGTCCTGTATTAGATTATACCTACGCCTAAGTGTATTTATAATAAAATATGTCTACCACTTTTTTGGTAGTCTCCTAGCTTAAGTAAGTCAAAATAAATCAACTTTTACAAAAAATTTAACCCACAATAAAACTAAATGCAAGACGTAGAAAGGTACATAATACGTAAAAAATACCAATTAATGTATTTATTTAAAAAAAATGGTGGATGTAGGTAACAATGTATTTCGACTGCATTATATTTCAAAATTACTATCATACAAATTTAATTTTTAAAAACATTCATCTGTGTCAAATTATTCGAAACGTAATTTCACTTTTACATATGTATTTTAAAAGTGTAGCACAGCACAAACCTTGTACAAAATTTTATTGTAAAGGAACCTATGCACTTTAAAAACAGACACGAAAATATATACATTTGAAAAACTATATATGTATTATAAATAGTTACATATAGTAACTTTATTTTCAAAGGAAACAGAACTTAAATTAGGCGCACCAATTGAATCCTGGGTTATATTTTATAATAAAAATGTCTGCTATAGAATGTTTCGTAATGAAAGAAACTTCATGCAAATACCTACTTTTAGTATGTACATTTTGTTGTTATTTTAAAATTATAAGACAGCATTTAAATAACCGAAGTAAACACTGAGAGATCGCATATTTCCTACATTCAAAGTAAATACACAGTATGAGCAACTAATTCTATCTACATATTAGTGTAAAAATAAAAAAACAAAAATATCACGTGACAAAATGGATATATATGTTTGTACACCGTGTAACAAAATAGAGAGATATAAGCAACATGAGCTATACTATACATACTACTACAAAAATCAGTTCTAGAGGGGGTCGGGGAAACCCCTTTCCCCTTAAAACCACTTCTTAGGTGAAAAAAGCCTAATTTCGCTAATAACCCTTTAATCGTTAAAGTTATCAAAAGATGTCTATAGCAAAAATTTTATACCGTAGTTAACGGTAAATTTACTTTCAAAAAAGTTTTAGTTTTATTACACGCGAATCTTGCATACGTTAAAATATAATAATAAAATAGTTAAAAAACTGGCGTGCAACCTATTATAAAAAAATGTGTACAACTAAGCAAGTCAATATTTAAAAAAAATAATGAATTTCGGAGAAGATAAAATGTAATTTCATTTGACATCATTTTTAATAAAAATTTCTAGTAATATTTATACAAAAAAATTACTATAAATTTAACTGTTCTAAATTTTGCGATATTTGCAGGCTCGTGAATAATCATATTTTTGTAAAATTCTTTACATGAAAATGATTTAGTGCCCCTATACACGCTGAATATTCAATTTACATATGTTTATGTGTATTATTGTGTATATTAGATATACATATAGATATTAGGTAGATATATTATGTGCTTTGATACACTACCTAATACAAATCAACACATTAAATTGCTTAGAACATTATTTTAGTCTTATAAATTATACAAATTATAAAATGAATTATATTTGATACAGCGATAGATCAAACAAATTGAACACAGTAGCGCCCTGTAAAATAGTATCTAACTTCATTATTCCAATCACTGAAAACACCACCAATTTTTTTAAAAAATAAACAAATAAGACATCAAAAAGATAAGAACTAAATGTGTTCAGCATTTATCTTCTTCTAGCATCTTAGTTCTATGCATAAAATTATTATTAAAGCCGACATTCCAGAGTATTCTATCAACTCTACGCACTACACTGTCTTACAGTTTATCTAAGCTACATTATTGCATTTTTAGTTGCAAATAAACCACTCTATATTAGATCGTGGTACAGTGAGATACAAAAATAATGTCTAAGACTGCGTTTGAATCTAAGCATTAGATATTCTATTGTATTTTATACATAATACATTTTGTACACAAATAATAACTACTTGAACATTTAATCCTTTCTTTTTTCTTACAGTTATAAAGAAGAAAAGAAGGATAGAATGACGCGTTCAAGAGTATAAAAATATAGCAACGAATACATTTTATATAAGACTCTTTTGCACATGGTACAAATGGTCTATATAGAAAAATATTTATGTAGCACATAATGAGATAGCAAGCATTTGGTGTTTGGTATTAACACATTACTAGTTAGCTTCCGATTTCGACTCTAATCGAAAAATTAAAAAAAAAATTATGATTCTTAAGCTAAGCTTCCAAAATGATTCTTAAGCTAATTTACGTATCTGTTTTTAAGTATACTTTTTCCCAGTATAGATGTTGAATGTTGATAAAGCATCATGTTCATTAGGCAACAATTTGACTCGCAACACGTGATGTTCAACATTTAAGATCAGAGCGCGACATTGCATAATGATGCGCGATATGTTGCATTCAGGACATATTTCAAGGCGAAAACAAAAGTTGCACAACTTCGCATAATTTGTTAGGGGCCATTCAAGTATTACGTAAGCAGATTTATTACAATTATTTACCCCCACCTTGTCAGCAAAAGTAAGCAAAGCTCTTACCAATGCTTACGTAAACATTTTTAAATGCATTCTTATTTTAATGTATTCTGTTTTTTGTTTTTTTAATGTATTCTCTGTTTTCCGTTTTACATAATATTCATTTAAACAAACTTTATTTATCAAGTTTTCGATGATATTGCATGTTTGCTGCGCAATGTTGTGTGTCCGCATCTGCTGGATCAGCGGTATAATACAGGAAATGAGGTAAATTTTTTGAAAAATCGAGCAGTAATTTTAGTCAAATCAAATCGACTAGAAATTTTTTGAAATTTGTCAAGAAAGGTGTCAATTTCAGAAGTAAACAAGTTTGATGAGAAGGATTTGGCCCAAAACGCTGTATTAAGTGAATCTTCATGAAAATGGGTACCAGGGGGGTTTCTGGGTCACTGATTACAATTTTACTGTCACAAATTACTGAAACACCCTTAAAACACTAAAAACTACCCTTATTTAGGGTTTTTTTTGGAATATTCTGGAAGTAAAGCTAAGATTATCAAATAAATGCCATTTTTTCAGAATAATTAAGAAGAAAATGTTTGTTTTGATTATGCACCAAAATTGGGATATAAGGGCTAATAATAGGGGGTTAAAACTACCCCCAGAATAAGAAAATATACAAAAAACATGAGCACTGAGCTCTTTTTTTTTGGTTTTTTTCTTTTTTTGCTTATTCTTTTTGTTTTGTAGTCAATTTTTTGAATTTTTTTTATCGTATTTTGACTATTTTACAATTTGTTCCCCCTCCCCCATTTAAAAGCTAAGGTTATCGCATAAATGATAGGTGATGCCAAATATCAATTGGATTGACCATTTTTTTATATTTCACCTGAAGAAAAAACATTGACCGTTATAAACATAAAATATGCTATTTTAAACGGCCAAATCGCCTTAAAGATGAGAAATTAAAATCAAAAAATTCAAGTACAAATAACTCGGAATAAAGGCTTCAAAAGTTGGTTGTTTAAAATAAATAAGCTATTTCTGGCCAGAAACTGAAAATGTCCTACAAAAAACAAGATTTGACCCAATTTTATCAGTCCAAAAAATAAAAAATAATTATCCGATAGGGCTAAAAATGACTGGACATATGGCGATAAAAATTGGCCTGAAAAAAATTAGAAAACGTTCATTTTGCCGCCTATAACTTTTTTCTGCTTATTTTAAACGGTTCTGGTTGCTCTCAATATTTTCCCAATTTCGTCTTGCAAAATAATAGTAATCCTTTTTTTGTGGAAGTTATATTTTTCTCCAGAACGATCCAGTCTCTTCATTTTTCGTTTAACAACCATTTTTGCCATGTCATATCGCCTTAAATATTCATCGTACAAAAATAAAAAAGAGTCGTTTTATTTGTCAACTAAAATATTTTATATTAGTAGTATATAATTTTTTTTGTAATACTACCAGATTTTCGGTGAAATTAAGACAACTTTAAAAAACGTAACATTTTTTGACAAAAATCACAATTTTCCTTGCGCTATTACTCGGAAGGGGTTAATTATGATAAAAACGATAATTTATCGATTGGGTAAACTTTTTTTTCAACCATTAAATGCTGACGTAATCACCATCTTAGACCCCCCCCCCCTCCTCCATGTCATCAAAAATAAGCAAAGCAAGGACCCCCCCGCCCCCTTATAGTGCTTACGTAATACTTGAACGGTCCCTTAGGCAACATGTTGCGATCAGTAAATTGTTGCCTGGTAAATAAATTACTTTAAGCAAAACAATCGCTAAACAGGAATAGTCAGTCAACTATTAGTTGAAGACATGGGATTCTATTAACACAAAATCAACATGATTTTAAAATGTATATGTGAACATATCCATTTACAAGGTCTTTATTTTACCACTAAAAATATTCTGTAACCTAATTTAAACATTACTACACTGCCTTATCTGCTAGTTACCTGGAGTTTGTTTTACTGCGTACAATAATTTTATTTATTTATAATGTCCCTGTAATATTTTTTTGTTTAGGTGAGAAAGAGAGCACACAATATGAATAAATTGAAATTGAATAAATAAAAAGATATAAGTAGAGATGGCTAATGTGTAACGACCAACAACTTTGCTCTTGAATTAGATTAGTAATAAAAAAAACTTACTTTAAAAATTTTTTTTAAGTTACTGTTTTTATAATCAGAAACCTTGTATATTTGTATGATTTACAATTAGGTACTGTGTGGTAGTGGAAATTTGGATTTACTTTTCCGACCAAGAAATGTTTTACTTCAAATACAATCTAAAATAATGGCTTCACTGTATAATTAATTGCAACTGCACACTAAGGACTTTTAGTTGCGCGTTTTTAATGTAAGTAGTCAGCCATACAAGACGCTACTACACTAAAAAATCTGATCTAACACAAAAATAAATCTGTTTTGTGAGAAATGCATTATTAGATTTAAACTTATTGTAATCAATGTAAAATATATTTAGGTTTTTGTTAATCCTTATCTAAAACGAATCAAATATTAAATAACAAGGTTCAAAGCTAATAATGAATTAACTGAATATCACATTCGCATTAAGTATAATAAACAAAAACAATTAAACGAATTTTTTTTAAACAGCAGTCTTGTGATATGACAGTTCTTTAGAAGATAACAAAAAATGTCAAACTGTGCGATATGTCAACTTTAGTCCCCAGTGTGCAGTACTCCTAACCTATCATTTCAATTACGTTGCAAATAAATTTTAGAGTAGTATTTATTATTTTGTGCGTAAATTCATATGATTGTATATATTCCAGGAAAAATGTTGAACAGCACTTAAACATACGAAATAACTAATAAAACAAGCTAATTATATCATAATTCATTAATCAATTCAGTCCTTTTACTAATTACCTTACTAAAATGTTGTCATTAATAATAACTACATATTAAATAATTCAACTAACAGAGGAGAACTTATGATAAATATATAAATATATATATATATTATAGTTGTGTATACCTAATAAAAATATCAATTAATACATAATGTTCATAAGTAATCAAAATTATTTATATACAGAAAAAATATTCAAAAAATATGTCTACGCTAATTAAAATAATAAAATAAATTATTTGCAATAATTTAAAAGTAGATTCCGTAAGACAATGACAGAAAGCATATATTCGCAAATCACGATTATTTCTGTTTATAAAAGTGTAGACTAAATTGTAGTCTGTCTCTTTTCAACTTACTGCTAAGTCCTATTAAAGAAAAAGCAACTACCTTCCTGAGAATATCGAATTTGATGCTGTTCGTTTTCTAACAAGGGTTGCCTCAACTGAAAAGAAAAAAATATATATTAAAATTTGTATACTAACAAAAATATTCAAAATGCATAATTAATTTACATAATTTAAAGCATTTTCCTTTGCACCAACCAAACTCGGACAATGACGAGCTTAAGAGGCAGTAGTACGTGATAAAAAACTTGAGTTAAAACAAGGATGACGCGATACGTAACTGAGCGTGCGTGAGTAGTGTAGCTAAGACTTTGAGATTTTCATTGAAATAAATAATTAGTTTTTGATGTGTATCGAAAAATGTTTATTATCAGGGTTTGAAGAACTACCACGGGTATATTTATCAAAGTTGTAAACAAATAGAATTAGAAATTTGAAGATTTCTTTTCCGAAACCATTGAAACATATCCCGAAGAACACAGGCATTAAATGTTAGTCGGATCTGCTTAGCGGTTCCGGAGAAACCTTTGCCAAAATTAATATAGCCTCTTAATTCCATACAGGGTTATGGATATATTCTATTTATTGTAAATCAATTGCTAACAATGCTAAGTAATGATAAAAAAAAAATTTTGCTGAGTAAAACACCATTATAATAAAAAGAGCATCTGCTATTCATAATGTCTCGAAGACTGTGACGTCACAATCAAACGCAGTTCTTATGATTTTATTTTCATTTTAATACAGCCCTATGGCGTGTGTGCTGCGGGCGAAACAATATGGTCACCAATTGGAAATGCACATCTTAGCAGCGTTACCAGTGTGAGGGACTTTGTGCCAGTATATGTTGATACTCACTATATAGTAGTTTTACGAAAAGTTGCCGCTTATCTGACTCAGCTAAGGTGCTTCTTTGAGTATACGTTAAAGCACTAATAATGTTTTGCAGTTGGAAGAGAAATTGCATCTTTACCGATAGCAGCGTTTGGCATGGAACCTTCAACCAGTCGGTGTGTGCTTCTTCGTGGTCGCCGCTGTGATAAAATACCAGTTTTTGGTACATTGCACCACATACATACAATAGTTTAACACCACGGTCGTACCACGATACGTTATTTCTTCAATTCTGATATTTTGGAACAGTAACATGCGCTGTGGTCACGGATGGTCTACAAAGATGCGGAGTGAAGGTATTCAGTACGTTTGCTTAAGCGCAGTGGTAGCAGTTATTACCATCCTGAGTAGCATCCTATTAAGAGTCAGCCTATAGTTTCCCTAACTACCTTTACAAGTGCTAGTTACAGTTGCGTACGTCCTACCTTTGGGTTTCAGCCAAAGATAAAAGTATCCACGTAAAAATGGTCCTCTACGGTAGGTTGTGATACAATAAGTTTGCGCCACCATCACAAATTGCAACGGAAGAAAACTGCCTCCCCTTGCACCCGTTACCAATTTTAATACCTACTAGTTGTATCCTGAGGCGTGAGAGGTCGCTTGATGGTGTGCTGCAGAACTGCAAGCCACCCAGCGCGGTCGTCTTCAGTAATGGCGGCAACACAGTACGTTCGCTCTGGTGTTACCAGTTGGAAGGGAAAGCGCGCCTCCTTGCACCCGTTACCGGTGTTAGATACTTTGATGTAATATCCGTTGGATTCATGGCCTGAAATGTAAGTATTTGAAAATTTATTTTATTCACTATTTGTGCAATTGGAAGTTATTCTTACCGGATTCAATGTTTTGATTTCATTTTTATTATTTGATTACTTTGACCTTACGCACTTGAATCAAAAAGTATAACGACTATATTCAGACCCTTAATTATAACTTTAAAAAGAAAAAAAACTGGAATTTGCTACTGGCGCTGTTTAAAGTCTTATATATAAATAATAATAAATAAATAAATATGTTGGACATTACACACAGCGCCATCTGGCCCCAAAGTAAGCAGAGCTGGTGTTATGGGTACCGGACAACGGACACAAATACATATATAATACTTTTTTTTTGTAAATACATACATATCATACATAAGTACACCCAGACTCAAGACAAACACATATGTTTATCACATATCATACATAAGTACACCCAGACTCAAGACAAACACATATGTTTATCACATAAATGTTTGTCCAGTGCAGGAATCGAACCCGCAACCTCTGCGCAGCAATCGGCCACACTACCAACTAGGCTGCGAGGGATATAATGATATATTATATTTACAATATAATGAATTATACTTTAAAATCGGCCAAGTGCGAGGCAGACTCGCGCACGAAGGGTTCGGTACAATGGTACAATGGTTATAGATAATGATCTATAAAAACGGAAAAAAAATCACGTTTGTTGTATGGGAGCCCCCTTTAAATTTAATTATTTTATTTGTTTTATTTTAATTGAATTGTTTATTTTTATAGTGAATTATAACTAAATATTCTGTGAATATTTCAAGCATCTACCTGTTGCCGTTTTCATTATCGAGAAAAAAAAATCACGTTTGTTGTATGGGAGCCTCCATAAATATTTATTTTCTCTTTTTGAAGTCTTAGTAATGGGTCCCGTCTTTTACCACGGGGTACTTTTGGGTATGGAACCCTAAAACAAGGAGAGCCTAGAGAACACGGCTTCGGAACATGGCAAAATTCCTCTTGAATATTCAGTTCGGGTAAAGATAGTAAGCAGCAGAGAGTAAGGTTTAGATCAGATATGGGCAACCTTTGACATGTTGAGGGCCAAACTTTAGCGTGCAAATACGTTTGCGGGCCGCGTTTAAAAGTGCTTAGTGCGTTTTAAAGTAGTGATAATATTTTTTGCATTGCATATTAGACATGAAATAATACGACAATGTTATTATAGTACAATTTATTATAATTACAAAATGGTATATTATAATCAAATCGTTAAGTTTGCAAATGTTACAAATTACGAAAGTTAAATACACCGAAATCAATGAGACACTTGAGCTTGAATTTGGGAAACAAATCCATCGATATTTGGATTAATTCCACTGATACAAAGACGTAAAGATTTTTTTCTAAATTATCGTCAGTCAGTCTTGTACGATGTGTTGATTTATTAACTTTCATCAATGAAAAGAACTGTTCGCATTTAGAGGTACTGCCAAACGCACATATCAATCTTCTTGCGAATTTTCTTAGCTGCGGAAAATTGTCTTTTTCTGGGTATTTTTTGCGGAAATCGCACAACTCTACGTCTTCAAATATGGATTTTAGGAATGAGTTTTCTTGTATCTCGATCAACTCCATTTGTAAGTGTATTGGAGCATTTTGTATATTACATTTTGTAGGAGTAGCAAATAAACTGAAACAGTCTTCCATGTTTATGAAGTCGCTAAATCTGTTCGTAAATTGTTCCGACAGTAACTCGAGTTCTTCAGCATATTGAGCATAAGCAATATTGTCATACGCAGAGAGCGTGTTGAAATGGTAACTGGTACCAGACAGCATCTGAGACTCCCACAAGCGTGGTTTGATCTGAAACGCTTTCAAATGGCTGTACAAATCATTTACTAACTGTCCTTGTTTTTGAAGTTTCAAATTTAAATAATTCAAATAGCCTGTAAAATCGATCAGAAATGCTAAGTCACATATCCATTTTGGGTTACTTAATACAGATAGTGGTTTATCTATTATTTTCATAAAGTCTGTTATATCATTTCTAAGCTCGTAAAACCGTTTCAACATTTTTCTTTTGCTCAGCTATCAGACTTCACAATAATATGTTACGTCGTTATATTCAGCTGATATTTCATCCAAAAACGCCTTGAACTGACGATGGTTAAGCCCTTGGGACCGAATAAAGTTGATGGTCTTTTCTGCCACATTCATAACATTCTGAAGTCGAATGGACTTAGAACACAAGTTCTGCTGGTGGATAATGCAATGTCCAGCCTATTTTGTTTTATTTATTTATTTATTTAATTGTAAACTAACAGTTAACCCAAGGCATTTACAATCAAGTTAAAATTATAATTAATTAGTATATATACACTTACAGACAACTAAGACTACGCTAAAACATAAAAAGAATAAAAAATAATAAAACTAGGCCAGACACAAGAACATACAAAAGAAAACTACTAAATACAGCAAAAAAAAATGTAATTATTATAACGAATAGTCTCTATATATTCGCGAGGTGGGCACGTGCCGCAGATATGATTGTCCCTATGTTGTCTATCAAATCCACATCCTTTGAGGACACTAGTTAGTTAAGGAGCGTGAGAGTGCGGCGTGTTGGCGCATTCCGCGCGGCGTGGGTGCCATGGCTAGTAGCGTTCGCCGCCGCCGCAGGCCATGCTCGACATTCGCACAACACATTGCTCCACTAGGAAAATTTAGGTGCACTTCTCTTAACGCAGACGGATTGTCCACTTTGTTATGTAATAAAAGGTAAAAATGGAAAATTGCTTGTAATTTTCTACGCAGCTGTAAGGTGTCGAGACCAACGATTCCCGCAACAAAAAGTGATGGATAAAGCAATGGATAATAGCCAAACTTTGTGGACTTTCAAATCATCTTTTTGCACATTTAATTCTGTTGCTTTTTCAATCAAAATTCCGATGAAACCTTTACGTAAGCCGACCAAAGAAGGTGCACCATCAGTGCATACCAATTAATTTTGACCATGGCAAGCCAAAACTTGTGAATACCTTTTGAACCAATAAAAATATCCTGTTCTGTAGTGGTTCCTTTTAGCGGCTGTAAAGCAAGCATTTCCTCAGCAACAGTGAACTCCTTATCAACACCTCGAATAAATATAGCCAGTTGAGCTGTGTCAGACAAATCGGTGCTCTCGTCTAATGCTATGGAAAATGATTCAAAACCAGCCATACGGTCAGTCAATGTTGTTTTTATATCATTAGCCATCATTTCTATACGTCGAACAACATTTCCTCTTGACAAACTATTTTTTTCAAATTCATTTTTCTTTTCAGGACACAAAATACCGCAAACTACATACACTCCTTGATAAATTCTCCTTCGGCAAATGGTTTAAATGCCTTTGCTAATTTTGAGCTAACTATAAAACTAGCTTTCACAACATTATCAAGTTGTGTTCTTTGTTTATGAAACATTTGTTGCTGTTTTTCCAAAATTGCGGTAAGCATCAGAATTTTGTCTGTTCTTAATTGTCCTGTCAGTGAGTGCAGCGTAGCATACTTAGTTGAGTAATGCCTCTTTATATTGAATTCTTTCATTACTGAAATGGATTCATTACACAGCAAACAAATAGGCTTACCATTGTGCAAGATAAAAAGGAATTCCTCAATCCATTTTGCTTGAAACTGGCGACCCTCTGTATCTACTTTTCGTTTCTTTCCACCAGATAACATTTTTGTTTACTTTTCGTTCAATAAACTTAATAACAAACTATAGTTAGTAACCACTCAAGATGCACACAAAGTCACAAAGCAAGTTGACGGCTTGAGCAGTTCGCTAGGATATCGCTTGTCCAAATTATCACCTCGGTAGCTCAAATAGAACTGAACTAACGTTCTTTTTTTTTTTTTTCTGAGCTGACTATGCAGTTGGCTGTTGCAGCCATTACTGCTTCACCGGACTTTTGGGGCGAGACTCTGAAGGAGCCTCAGCCCATATAGCGCCCAACGCTCAAGGGCTTCCCGCGGGGGAAGCCTCGGCTTGGGTTGTCGCTCTCGGGGGCGTCCCTTCGACCGGCGTGAGTCTCGAACCCGAAGGTGAGTCACCGCCAGGAGGGGAGTTCCCCGTTACGCGGGTGCGGTTGCGATTGAGTGGGGGGCGAGAAGCGCCCCGGCACTCTTTGATACCTAGTGTATCCTTGTGGGCGCCGACGAACCCGGGGACGTCGGCGTCGTGTTTGGAGGGAGGCCCTATTCGGGGAGGTCGTAGAGACTAATCTCGCTATCCGGACAGCGAGATCGTCATCTGGGGACGTTAGTACGTGCCGAGGCCGCCTAACAATAGTTTTACGACCGTGACCGGGTCGATCGGGGGGACGATACGTTGTGGATTGCACAATTAAACGATTCGGGTGATTTTGCGTACGCTCGAAAAAGCGGACTGCCAAGTCTTTAAAATATTGGGGAATCGTGGGAAGTTCGAAGTCTCTGTGTAGGTCCGCATTGCGAACGTACCAAGAGGCTCCAGAGGCCGCTCTGAGAAAGCGGTTTTGGAGGGTCTGGAGTTTGTGGAGAACTAACGTTCGGGCCATTCGCCCGCTTATATAGGCAAAATGAAGGAATAATACAATACAATATTCTTTATTGCACAATTTAAAATACAAAAAAAAAATTACAATAGAGGAAATAGCACAATAATTGTCGCTTAAAAGCGATCTCTACCAGACAACCTTTGGGTAGAGTAATTTGACAGGAAGAGGTAGGTGATACATAAAACATCATAAGTAAAATTATAAGGAAGAATAAAGAATATAACAACACTCATAAATACCTTTGTACTATATAGATAAAATACATATACATACTTAATATAATTACTTAAACAAATACATAAAATAAATGATTATATAATATGAATACATAAACATACATACAATAAATAAAGTAATAAAGATAGATATGTTTAAATAACCAGAGGTTGGTCAAAATTATAGAAAATTAGGAAGTAAGTACGTTAGTAATAAGATTTTAACGAATTCTTGAAAACAGGCAGCGACTGGATTTGCCTTATATTTATCGGCAGAAAGTTTCAAAGACTAATGGCTTTTACAGGAAAAGAATGATTGTAAAAATTAGTACTGTGTCCAGGTGTTTTAAGAAGAAGACCAGTAGACGAGCGAAGAGTTAGACAATGCGAGCTGATAAAATTAAACCGCTCTTTTAGATAACATGGTGTAGATGGATTGAAAAGCACGTTATAGAGGAGTGAAAGAATATGTACATTCCGGCGAAGTCGGATTGGAAGCCAATTGAGTTGTGAACAAAATTCTGAGACATGGACATATTTTCGAAGTCCAAAAATGAAGCGAATGCAAAGATTTTGTAGACGCTCCAGTTTATTAAGTTGTTCCTCTGTCAGGTTAGTACAGCAAATGTCAGCATAATCAAGTAAAGGTAGAAGTAAAGACTGAGCAAGCACAATTTTAGTTGACTCAGGTAAAAGATTCCGTAATCTTCTCAGGGTTCCGGCCGAAGCAAAGATTTTTCGGCTAATTTCCTTGATTTGTGGATTAGAATACTTATATAATAATAAAAATAATAATTGAGAAGCAATACATCGTTTGATTTGTCGCCCGTGAGGCGGCAAACTTCAAAGACTTTGATCGAGCAAGCCGAGTGGCGGCGATTATCAAAGAGTATGGCGGCAAATATCAAAGGGTTTGATGTTTGCCGCCTATGTAATAGTTTTTTAATTGGGTTTTCTCAAAATTTCTCGCGGGCCGGTTGTTGCCCGTACCTGGTTTAGATAAATAAATAAATATTTTGTGACAGCGCCGTCTGGCCCCAAAGTAAGCAAAGCTTGTGTTATAGATACCAGTGTAACGGAAATGCCCCAAATCCCTAAAGGGGGCAAGAGTGCACCGACTCAGCAATCACTATTCAAAGTTTCACGCTGAAAATCGGAATTTCAGTTTTTCATAATAATTTCATAAAATAATTTTACGTTCTGTCTTGACCATAAAGTTTAATGAACTTTAGAATATGCCACCCGCTAATTTATGAGAATCTAGTACTTTTAAATTCGTACGACTCCAGTTACACAATAATTACCTAGAACGCGTACGACGTCCTGTCGTTTATGTGTTCCTGGTACTTTTTTCGGCGTAGAAACGGGAATTTGAAACAGGATGGGTAAAAGCTACCTCAACTAAAAAGCTCTAGCAGCAGTTTACTTAAAGAATTCACAAATCTTTTTTACTTAGCACTGCATTAAACATTTTCAGTTTTAACAAAAATGGTTCATTGACATAGGTACATTCACTATCACTGTACTACGTAACACTGTTTTCAAACATTAACTACCTATGCAGTATCTTAATTTACAAAAATGGTTCAAAGTAACCTTCATTTACTAAAACACTGAATTAAAACTATTTATAACTTCCTATTTTAAAAATTAGCTAGGTAGGTACGCACTTACGTTTTCACAAAAGTGGTTTAAAGTGAACTGAACACTAAACAAACAAAAAAAAATTGAGTATTTTAATTTCTATTTCAAACATTTGCTGGGGAAGTAGGTACGTAACATTTACAAAATGATTCAAAGTTGCCTCCATTGTTGTTAAAAAAGAGACGCGCCGCAACACGTAATGATAGGTGCATTTCGTAGCATTTCCATTGTTAAGAAGTTGAACGCGACTGTTATCCTCTCCCAGCTTCTTCAGCTAAGACGCCTTCTTCACACTGTAAAAGTAGCATGTGCCAGTGATATGCTTCTGCAGGCATCATATGACGTAAACCTTTGTTGCTTGCTAGTGCGATGGTCTCCCGTTGATAAAACGCTCTAAATGTGACATTATTGTTGTTTCATTATTTGTAATACGACTTTTAAAAACTAAGAAGTAGCTATTACCTATTTAGCAAAAATAAAAAAGTGAAATTCTTGTGATTACTAATAGTGATCTTAATTCCCAATTTTAAGGTAGTTTTGCCGAGAATTCCCAAACAACCCAGGCAGCAGGTGGGCGTTGACCATGTTGACCAATCGTCGTTGTGCAAATTATTACTACATTCCGAAAATTGGGGTACCGTTTTGTTCTTTTATCAACTTTGTCCGAAATGCTAACAGTGTTCTATGAAATCCTGGTACATGGAATTTAGAAGCTCACATTAAAAGTAACTGCTATGACAATTGTAATAAACTCAATTGCCCTAATAGCTTAGGTGTAATTTAAAAATGTTAAAAAGGGTACAAAATTATGAGATATGATTTAGTAGTCAGTAGTCAGTCAAAAAATAATATTTCATAGCTTTGACGATTAAAAAGTGTTTGTAAAATCCTTATTTGAATAAAACATTTTGACTTTGACTTAGAAATTATTTTATCATTTCACTCAAAACGTTATACGAGTGCTGAGCCTTATTATAATTTTTTATTAAAATTTTAATTACTTTATTTTTATTAGATAATATTCTCTGATGGAATCTTTTCACTGTTGTTATTTGCAAGATTTAAACCATTTTTTCGTAGATTACGTAAAATATGTAATTATTTATGAAGAACCCTTTAGATAAAATATGTGTAGGAAAGAGACAATTCTTCCCTCTCAATATGGGCGTAGCGAGGAACAGGCAGGGGCATGAATAAATTATTTGTAAACAATTTTCTTGTCATTTCACTCATAAATTTAAAAATAAACAATTAAAGAAACAAGCTAAAGGTCTTAAACTATTTTATTTTTTTTATTAAATAAGTATCACAGAGAAACCACCTGAAGGTAAAAATAGAAAAAAATATTCAGATATTTCATCACAAATTTTGACAAAATGACCGGAAATCGACCCCGACACAGATGAGTTTAAGGAAAAGTTCTTTTCAAGCTTTCACCAAATTTCTGAAAGCTGCGGATGTTTTAGGCTAATGATTTTACCCTTGGGTCCATTACTAAATGATTGTGTACCAGACACCCTTTGGGGGTATTCCGTTACACATTGTATATTACTTTTTTATTTGTAAATACATACATATTATACATAAATACCCGAAGCAAATATTCAGAAGGAATTACGCATATTCCACACCGTTTTTTTTTGCGAGGCTCACATTTTTTTATGATTACGTATATATTTGAATACAAAATAAGCCTAAATATAGACCTCACACATTAAAACGTCTATCAAAGTGCGTATCAAAATTTTCTAACTAGTTTTTAAATAGACGTTCTAAACTGGTTCACCTTTACGATTGTAAGAAAAATCTATTTTAAAATACTCACCGATAAATATTTCACCTTTCGGATAAGCATCTAAAGGTTCGTCGTGGTACATGAGCTTCCTGTTATCTAGCGTAAACCAGCGGCGTCGATGGGCGTCAGAAGCTCTGGGACCTGTCTTCCAAAGCCAACCTTCCCGTGCGAAGTCCTTAGGAAGACGGACGACGAGGTCCGACTGGGATAACGAGGGGAATGCCACCTGAAGGCGATGCAGCTTTGCGCAACGGATGGCCATATACCTGTAAAAGGTGAACATATGGTAACCAATGGATAAGATAACTTAGACCACATTGATAATATCATAATTAGCTCTTTTTTATCCACTGCTGAATACACGCTTCCTCTATAGGGCATGGACTGATAGCTGTCTGTAGCTTTGAAACAAGCCCTGAACCCGATATGAGAGAGGCCTACTTTCAGCAGTGGACGTCATCCGACTAAGACGACGATTTCAAACTCAAGAGTTCTATAGTTAAATGAATACAAATAGATCTTACCTCTCAAGATCCGTTAAAACGCATTTACCGCTCAGGACCCGAAAATGTCCCAATTCCTCTCGAAATCGGGTACGGGTAATGTAATCCAAATAGCAAGTTTAGGGACAATATTAAGCTCTGTGTCGTATTTGCTATACTTATTAGCATTTTTTAAGGATTCGTACCCATATAGTGCCAATAAGACCCTATAACTAAGCCTACGTCAACCGTCAGTCGGTAATAGTGTCAAATATAATATACCTCAGGCTCACTCCATGGCCGCTGAGAGACTTTAATCTTGTGGACTGTGACTGCCAACGATTCTGCGCCGTATGTTTAGATGTGATGTAGTATACTTTTATAATAATACAAATGGGTGTCTCAAAACCTACTTGCAATTCAATTTTTTAACAAAAAAACATATTGCAGTTTAATTTTGAGAGTATTTTACTTGTGGAACACAACATCCGACAAATGCACGTCTCGACATTGTTGGCAAAAGTTCCCCCTTTTTATGAACTTTTTGATGACATTTTGATAAAATTGTAGTTGAATTTCCTCAATAACTCGACGAATTTCAGTTTTGAGCTCAGGAATTATCTTTGGATTGCTTGCATACACTTTTCCCTTCAGAAAACCCCAAAGAAAAAATTCCAGAGGTGTCAGATCACACCATCTTGGTGGCTAGTTTACGTCTCCTCGCCGCGAGATAACTTTTCTTAAAAATTTTCGTTTTGACAGTTCGGCTTATTAACGTATCCATCAAGTTGAAAGTGCGCCTCATCACTAATGATGATTTATTTTTTAAATTTGCCATCGACTTGTTGATACTTCAGTATCCATTTGATGAATGTTGGGCGGTGCGCATGCGCATGGTCTGCTGGCTTTAGATGTTGTGTTTATTGAATCTTGTAGGCGTGCATGTGCAGATCTTAAGTCAAAACTCGTTGCAAAGAGCTTCTGGACATGTTTAATTGTTGACAACAATGACGAATGCAGGAAGATGGGAATTCGTGTAAATTTTGTCTAACTGCTGCAATGTTTTTAAGCGATCTACCTGCACGAGGACGGCCACCTGCTTTAATATCCTGAACAAAGCCAACAGTTTCAAATTTATTAATTAAATTCTACACAGCAGTTCGAGATGGTGCACGATGATGACCGAAAAATGTGCGACATCTTGGACCGTGTCTGTAAAGTTCTCACTATTTCGGTGGTGGATTTTCACAATTTCTATGCGTTGCTCGATTGAAAACGCTGCATAACTCAAACTTAATCTTAATACATTGAAAAAATCCGCCAAATAATGATCTTTCCTATACCTATACCATATATAAAAAGATATGTGAATAGTAAATAGAGCTAATTACCAAGTATTAATGACCTCCGGTTCCTCGTGGTAAACGTAGATATGTCTTGTGGAACCATCCTTCATGAAGGTGAGTTGCATGGAGTTCATATGGCCGATTTTCTCTGGAGCAAAAACCACGTTCAGCTCTGAGAGTCGCAGCACGCCTTTGGGTTCTTTATTTTCTTTTACATGATATCTGGAATATTAATTAGTCAGTAAGTTTTCGTAATCGAGGATATTTTATTAATTATTTTATTAATTATTGCCCGCGGTTCCATCTGCCCTGAATTTGGTTATCGGTGGGTTTCACACTTGACGTTTTCAGGTAGCCTATGTCTTTTCCCGGTATACATCATTGTTCCCGGGACTTAAACAATCTCCATATATTTTTTTTCTAATCGGTACAGCGGTTTAAGCGTGAAGAGGTAACAGACAGACAGACAGAGTTACTTTCGTATTTATAATATTAGTATGGAAGTATGGATTAGCAGACCCAGCGAACGTATTTTCGATATAGTGCCTTTCCCTTACTAACCGACTTCAAAAAAAGAAGGAGGTTAGCAATTCGATAATTCGTAAAAAATTAAAATAAAAATTAAAATTTCGAAAAAAAATTTAAAATCTTTTATTAAATTAAAGATTAAAAAACTTAGGTAACTATATAGGTTACATTCCACAATTATTTTTAACCTAATTATGTAAAAGTGGATACGTCGAAACGATTACGTAAATATTTCTCAAAAATCCTTCGCTTCGCTCTGGATTCTAACGATCGCTCTTGCCCTAAGTACATTATTTTGTGACACAATCTACTATTTTATTCCTATTAAGAGTTCCAAGGGAACTTGCACTTTTCTCTCTAACGGTGCACACAATAGATTTGATTCCGGCACAGACATTTGTCTGTAGGGATGAAATAGTAAAAAATATACCTGTCATTATCCCGATGGTGTATGCCCACGGTAATAGATTTTTCTGCGAGTGCAACTGTAGGGCACATACAGTGTTTTGATAATTTGATATTGCTTTAAACATAACTGCATACAATGCATAACAAAATAGGTAGATTCTGCGCACTTAGCGAGTTGTCATCTGAATAAACAGTCGGGGGTGAAATAACAAAGTCACACCGACTTCTATTTACTACCATACCGCACCACTGTGACTTTGTGACTTACATTGTAATATATGAATCAAAATAACAAAGTTATGAATTGTGTTGATTGTATAACATAGCTGATGTCCTGTTTTTTAAAAATATTTCTGAAAAAATATTACTTAGTTGTAAGTGGAATCAGGATATAACATCATTTCATCATCAACATGTAATAACTATTTTACGTATATTAAAAAAACACATTATTAAACTAAGTAAATAAATAACACATTGGAGATCTTAATGCTAATGAACGATCTCATTTAGATAAAAATAAACTTAGACAAGATCATCTCGATAGCGCAGATGCACCACTATTTTGTTAAATGTCAAGCTATAAATTTTTATCACTTTTTTGCAATAAATTAAGCTAATTTTAAATATATACATAGGTTATAGAAGTAAGTACCCATGTTATCGCTGAAAATAATTTTAAAATTAAATTAAATTAATTAATTTAAAATCTTCGGATTAATATTAATGTCACCTGTGCTGCTACACATCCATACTAATATTAGATCCTTACATATGAAATAGATGTTTTATATGGAAAAATCAAAACTATTTTATTTTTTTTATTAAATCAATCAAAGTTGTGATCTATACACTTTTGCGATTTTATAGGAAGTTCATTGATTCCTTTGCTGAAAAAATTGCGGTAGCAAGAATATACAAAATCTTTGAAGGTGTTTTGGACTGCCTCATCTGAATTGATTTTTTTTCCAGCTAAGCAATTATGTAATCGGTTGGAGCAAGGTCCGGGGAGTATGGTGGGTTACGGAAGCAGCAGTGGGCTAGAGCGGTTGCCCAATCTCGGCTGTTTAACGGCTAGCTTTTCCATCATGGTTTCCAATTGTCGGCAATACAGATCTGCCGTAATCGTCTGACCAGATCTTAGAAAGCTGTAGTGGATGACACCAACGCTGTTCCACCAGACACTACCCAGTATCTTTTTTCGATTCAACTTTCGCTTGGGACAGGATTTGGCCGGTTCTCCTGGATTTAACCACTGTGATGAGCGTTTCCGTTATCGTATATATCCATTTTTCATCACAAGTAATGATACGATTCAAAATTCCCTCGTGATTGTGACGATTGATTAACGTGACGCGATCGACACGTATTTGTTGGTTTGCTTCACTTAGTTCATGTGGTACCCATTTTTCAAGCTTTTTCACTCTTCCAATTCGTTTCAAATGATTTAAAATGGTTTTATCACTCACACCGAAAAGCCTGCAACTAACTCTGACATGGTTTGAGATGGATCCGATTCCACGATCACTTTCAATTTCTCATTGACAACTAGGGTCTCCGGCCGTCCACAAGGTTTGTCTGGAGGTCAAAATTTCGAGAACGAAAGCGTTGGATCAAAAAACGTACTGTGTTTTCTTTTACAGTGGCTTCTCCGTACACATCATTAATCCTTTGAGCTGTTTCTGCAACGCGATGGAATTCGTATTCGAAAATAATGCGACATTTTATGTTTTCCTTATTGAGCACAGAACGATGTCAAAGCAAAATTGAATGACGCAAAAACAAATGAATTTTACATTAGAAACACAAATAGACAAGCTTATAATTGAAATAAATTTGAATTCTTAACCTAACACCGGCTTTTTGAGATCAAAGTGGCCAGTTCTATAAAACATCAATTAATATTGTAAGAACCTAATATTATAAACAAGAAAGTAACTATGTCGGTCTGTCTTTTACCTCTTCATGCCTTAACCGCTGTACCGATTAAAGGGGGAAGGACCTACACTGATGACTGAATTTAGGGCGGGTGAAACTGCGGCCAAACGCTAGTAAATAAATATATCGAATTGCATCAGAAACAGATTTGTGTTTTCTTAATCATTTGCTAAAAATGTTTAGAGTTTGTTTCCATCATCGATTTTTTTGTACAATTAGTAGGTTCCTAATTTTGTCGAAGTTATTTTTTTTCGATATTTTTTTGAAATATTTTAACGTTCTTAAATTTAATTATCCGAAAAGGCTTTTAACTCATGGGTACTTTTTTTTAATATATAGCGGTTTTACATAAGCTAGCTGCCTGTAAAATTTCATCTTGCCATCGGGAAAGATGGCGGAATTACAAGCCTGTGACATACAGACGGACGAACGGAGTTCAGAACACCATAAAATAACTCAAATTCCTACTGAAAGTGACGATATATCCTAGATTATATATTCCGGATGTAAGACGCATGAATCATATCGCTTGTTTAAAAAAAACAATATTTACCCACGTCATTTAATCTATCTAATCTACGTTTAGACGCCCCGACAGAGCCCTTTCTAAAGAAAAGATTAGATAAAGTATTTAGGACTGATCGAACGAAATCGGTCCAATTGCTTTTTATCTACGTCTACCTTGAACATTTTGGGTTAAGACGAGAATTTTGCATTGTTTAACCTATTAAAAAAAAAACCGTTTGAAAGGTAGCTACGAACAATGTGATTCGCGTAAGTAGGTAAGTTAGTAGTAACGGTAAATATTTTATTCTACCTGTCTTAACGCTTTATTTGTTTAAATTTATATCCATTATACCACTGGTAAGACAACCCCGTTTACTGTGGTCCCACAATTCCAGAACAACCCATCTCCAAGTGGCTTTTGACTCGGTTCAACGACGGGCTGTGAGAATTGTCGACGATGCCAAACTCACTTGCGGTTTCGAGCCCTTTAAGTCTGAGAGACTTTGCCTCCATGTTTGTGTTCTACCGCTTGTACAATGGGTTGTGTTCTGAGGAATTGTTCGAAATGATGCCCACGGCAACTTTCTACCATCGCACCGCTCGCCATCGACAGGGAATTCATTCTCACACTTTAGAACCGAAATGGTTGCGTACAGTGCGGTCTTTTTTTTTTATTTTATACCACTAAGGTGGCAAACAAGCACACGGTCCGCCTGATGGTAAGCGGTCACCGTGGCCTTTGGACGCTTGCAACATCAGAAGTAGCACTCGCGCGTTGCCGACCCCTCAAAAATCTAATAACTTTTTTCTTGAAGAACCACATACTGTAGTACTTTGAGAAAACCTTGGCAGGGAGCTCATTCCACAACCCAAGCGTTCGCGGGAGGAAGTTTCTCTGATTCCCTCGCAGCCTAGTTGGTAGAGTGGCCTACTGCTGCGCAGAGGGTGTGAGTTTGATTCCCGCATTGGATAAACATTTATGTTATAAAAAACATTTGTGTTTTGTCTTAAGTCTGGGTGTATTTATGTATAATATGTTATGTATATTTACAAAAAAATTAATATATATGTATCTGTTTCCGTTGTCTGGTATCCATAACACAAGCTTTGCTTGGGCCGGACGGCGCTGTGTGTAATGTCCAAAAAAATATTTATTATTATTATTATTGTCTCGGATAACCTGTCGAACGCTGATTTATTTCTTATAGGGACTGGCAAAGACACCTAGCCCAGACTCAGTGTATTATAAGCAGTGTAGCGGCGATGGCCTCGCCACCTGTCACGTCTTAAGTGGTTGGTACCAGAGGCTGTCCTCCACATTGTGATGTGGGTGTGAATCCAGCCACCGGTTTACCCCTTCTGGAGATAACAGCCGTGAAGCTATACATACAAAATGGTATAGTCCATATCCATACTTCTATTTTAAATGCGAAAGTTACTTTGTCTGTATATCTGTTACCTCTTCACGCTTAAACCTTAATCAATCAATTTGGCATGGAAATAGTTTGAGTCCCGGGAAAAGACATAGGCTACTTGAAAACGTCAAGTGTGAGTAGGTTTTTTTTATAATTGAGGAGTTGCTGTTTAAATCTTACACCCATAACCGAATTTAGGGCGGGTGGCACCGTGGGCAAAAGCTAGTATCTAATAAAGAAAATAGATTAGAAATAGTAAATTAGGAGTTGCAAAAGCAGTGTTTATCTAGTCAGGGAGCAGTGATAATTTTGCATGTTGTAGATGTCTATCTAATCTGTGTTATCTATAACTCCCTCGCAGCCTTGATGGTAGTGTGGCCGACTGCTGTGCAGAGGGTGTGGGTTCAATTGTCGTGAATTTATGTATAATATGTAAGTATGTTATTTACAAGAAATTTTTCGCTGCCTGATTTCCATAACACGAGCTTTGCTTACTTTGGGGGCAAGCGGGCGCCTTATGTAATGTCCAAAAATATTTTATTTATTTTTTATTATTTATGTTAGCTATAGTATAGTTTTAGTATATGAGGATTGTATTGTAGTAGTTTAACTTTTTTAAATAGTTACAGTAAATTTGTATAGATATATGGTAACGATTTAGGAATAAAAATTATTGATTATGTATTATAGAAATTTGAGAAAATATTTATTCACGTAATTTATAAAGCTCTATGTTATTTTTTCGGATTACTAAAAAAACGTGGCTGAGCAAACGCACTACCACTTTTGTCGTCATAAATTGTTCGTAGATGTAAGTGGCCGAATAACTATTGATTCATAAATAAAAAATCAAAAAAATAAAAAAACTACCTTTTAATAAAAACAAACTAGTTGAATGTACGTGATTAGAGTTGTTTTTATCCTAATTTACATCACCCTTTCAATTCTATAATGTTTTCAATTTCATTAAAATTAAATGAATAATTTAATATAAGGAAGTTTCTATATTATTAAAATTGGTTAGAGGCATAAGAATATTGGTATTATTATTTTTATGGTATAGATACCTATGTATTTATCACGTTTACGTAACTGTAATGAAACGTCAAAAGAAAACGTAACAATTTCACAACATTCTGGCAACATTAAGTAATGCAATATTTGCACAGAAATTAAGGCGGGCGTGCCAAAACACGACTGCGAGTCAAACTGTGTGTTAATGACTTTGAAATTTTACAAATAACTTAAATTGTAGATGAGGCGCCACTGTCTAACTAAAATCCTAATTAAATTTAGATTTTTATAGTAAAATGTTTAACTACAAATCCTTGTCGCCCTTATAGTAAAAGTAACGTGTACTCAACTAATATTTGTACAAGACTTCTGACGCAATAACCAGAGGCGTGGAACTTTTAACACTAGGCACGTATAACCTACGTCACGGATTTACCCACCTCAACTTCGTAACACTCTATCTCTCTTATCAACCAAATCTATGTTGGACTTTAACAAATATAAATCTGGCTGCCGACACGAGGCGGATTTTGATCAATAACTAAATTATACCCTCATTAGCAACGACGTCGGTGTTTTTCACAACGTTTACGTCGATAGTAAGTATACATGTATTTTTCAACAGTTGCTACGTGGTAATAAACAGTGTAGGTATGTACCTACCATAAATTTGTACAGTTGAAACTTGGTGGCGTCTGGCTGTAGTAAATAAACACTTTCCTTCAAAGTTATATCGCGCTTTACCCAGTACTGCCAGTAGAAAAAACACTTTTTATACAGTTACGTATCAACTGTGAAAACTTAATAGTAATTACACAGCTGTTTGAGTAAATTAAGTGTATTATACTTTCATATATTTTATTATAGTAATTTTATTGTGATTATTGTAATGTAAATTAAGATAGTTACACGTGCACCTTTTTTTTGCGGCCGAATTTGTTTACTTTTTGGGGTTTCGTACCAATTTGGTAAAAGGAAAAATCTTTGAATCAAAGAGGTTTTATAATATTGTGTACTCACCTAAATTGTTTATTTTCTAATTCAAAATTGACGTTTAGGCTTCCAACAAAAATACCAAGTGTCCCAAATAACAGATTTTTCTGTTTTTTTTTTTTTTTTTTTTATACCACTTAGGTGGCAAACAAGCTTACGGTCCGTCTGATGATAAGCGGTCACCTTAATCTATGGACGCTTGCAACACCAGGGATATCACTTGCGTGTTCTCGACCCTACAAAAATCTAATAACTTGTTTCTTCAAGAACCCCATACCTTACGTAGGCGCAGTGGTTTCCAAATTTATAAATTATTAATATTTCATATTTAGAGAATTGATAATAAGGCTTTATGTAAGGTGGCCGGCAAAATGACGTCTGAAGGTAAAATTAAAACGCTCTATGTTGACGGGTAACCTAATAACTACTGTACTATAATATATGATTCGATTTTGTTAGCAGTTAGTTTAGGAGATAGGTTTTTTAAGATGTTAGCTTTTGGCAAGTTTTGACTTATTTTCTCTTTCTGTTATATAAGATAATAAGAGCTCAAAACATTCAAATAAAAAAAACATTTTAATTCTAAAATTAAAATTTAGTATAAAATGACAAGAGCAATTTCGAAACTTTTGCTCACTGTAAAATTCATTATTAAACATGTAAAATGAATGATTTTTTTTTCTAGTTTTTCCTACAAGAAATTACTCCTATTTTTTTATTTTGAAGGCTAGCTACCGAAAATAAACTTGTATTAACGTATAGTTTTTTTAAATGTTAAAACTTGAGGTTTGTATTAATTTTTAACAATGCTAAAAGCCACTGGTACCTTAACTCCCTCGCAGCCTAGTTGGTAGTGTGGCCAGCTGCTGTGCAGAGGGTGTGGGTTCAATACCCGCAGTGGACAAACATTAATGTCATAATATAAATATTTTTGTTTGTCTTGAGTCTGGGTGTGTATGTATGATATGTATGTATTTACAAAACAAAAGTAATATTTATGTATTTGTATCCGTTGTCTGGTACCCATAACACAAGCTTTGCTTACTTTGGGGTTAGTCGGCGCTGTGTGTAATGTCCAAAAATATTTATTTATTATTATTTTTATATTATGAAAGGAACCTAGCAGTAGTTTTGAACTTTTGACTTAATTTCGGTCATATTTCATAATCATAATCATTGACTACATAAAAAATACTAGTTATAACATTTGAGATAGAATTAATATTTAATGGTAATAATTTAAAACTTTGACACACGTCTATAATTTTACTTTAAGACGTTACTTCACCGGCCGCTCAACCTTTATAACAATTACAACTATCCACGGAATAGTAGATTGTTAACTAAGGGATGAATTGGGCCTTTTACCCGAATTAAACACTACTTTTCATTTCGAATATGAGAAAAGTAAACACAAGTCAAATATGTAAAAAGAAATAAAAATATCATGTACCTATTCTTTGAATTGGGTGGTTAAAGATTTTCCATGACAGCTTAAGCCACCTTTCTAATTAGTTAAGGCGTTAAATTACTTTTGAAAAGCTTAATGAACATATTTTATTAGGTATAAAATTTAATTCGCTTCAACTTCCTTATGGAATTTGTCATAATGCCAGTTAGTATTTTTGAGTTGTAGTTATTGCTAGTTGAGGAAAAGGAATAAATGTTTTATATTTAAACGTGGTTTTCCGATAGTATTAAACCCCATATCTGGTATAACCGCAGGTATCATCACAAACAAAAAATCTACAACCAAGTTAAGAATCAATATACCTAGTATTAATCAAAGTGTGACTGACTTTGCTTAATGTGACTGAATTTTTCTTTGTTTACTTTTCGGCCCTAGGGCCGACATATACTTCTCGCTCGCTTTTTAGATAATAAATTGTCTACTTTAAGAGTGTGAGAGATGAAAAATATATTTTTTATTATAACTAAAGACGACCAAAGAATCATATGTACTAATTGTCAAATGAGACGAATGGTTAAGAATTTGACTTTTAATAAGACAAGCTTTTTTTAGTGGTACGGACCGAAGTGGCTTCATCTGCGCTGAATTTGACCATCGCCGTGGGTTATTCCGAATCTTTCCAGCTAACGCTGTTCCAAAAATCTGTCAGATACCTAGAACACTAAAATCTATTTCCGCGAGAACTCGATTGGTAATGTTACAACGTGAAGAAATGGTACCCTGTTTAGCCATTAGTGGCAGAATAATATTCCCGTGGGTCTGTTGGATTAACAAACAAACGAATAGATTTTATGAATTAAACAAATAGAAGGAATATGATTTCTCCAGACAACAGACCCAAATTTTTTGTCCATGTATTGCAGTTTCCAGAACTGGCAGCCCTATCTATGACAGTGGGCATAATGGTGAGACGGGCGGATTCTGCGTGTTACATACGAGGCAGATACTATCAAAAATATATATTACATAGCAGCGACGCCGTATATCTGCCAATATCGCTTTCCTTATAAATCAATGGATGCGCACACACGGGCCGGATAATATATATTTCATCTTCAAGTATCCGCGTCTACTGAGCGATATTGACAGACTTTGTATCAGTTTTTTGCAAATAAATACAGGTTGATACATTAATTGACCAATAATTACCATTTATTTTCAAAAAAAAGAAGTTTATGTGTTTTTTGAGCGTGCGGGTGTACTATTTATTTTACTATTTATTATTAATTCTCCAAAAAACGGAAGGTTCAGTGTGTCCTTGTAAATAACATCTGCAGATCATTAACCGCGCGGGCGTGCCTTTTATTATTATCTAATTATTCTACAATATTAGTAATTGTTCACTTCTTTGTAGGTTAGGTGTATAAGTTACTTTGAATAATTATAACTGCTAATGTTTTCAATGGCAAAAAACTATACAAAAAGGTGTGTCTATTACAAACATATACTATTTCCGATTTAATTGGGCGTCAGATAAATAAATATGATAAATATCTGTTACTGCAGATACTAACTCTTAATATACGAAATATTTGTGAAGACTACATGTGCAGATAAATGAGGTCGATGAATGATTGTCCAAGCGGCTAAATTATGATTAGTGTTTTATATTGTATTAGATAATAAACCACCCGTCCCAGACTCCACCCCAATTCGCGTTCCATAAATTAAATTTAACAAATATTTTATTAATCATAATAAAAAACTAATTAAGGTATAAACTAATTAAGGTGCAATTCGTAAAAAGACTAGCAAAACTGGACCTGGCCCACCCTAGAAAATACTAGAAAGCTATCCCTTTCACTATGTATGAGAAGAAATCTTTGCTACGCCCTTGGTTGCCAACTACTTATACAATGTTTTAGTTTGTTGATACATGAAAGTCAATTTTATGTTTTTAATGCACACAGGGTTACTCGCTAGTCACCTCTGACGACATGGAATTTTAGATGTAAAGCAATCTACACGAACGAATTCACAGACATGAAATAGTTTATGATAAATAATACCTAAACATCTGAAGATTTTTATTTAATTTATCCTTATTTGGTTGATAAACAGCCGATGAACTCAAGCCTTGTCAACTAATTAACCTTAAATTTTACCTATGGGTACTTTATACTAAAAATAGATGAACCATTTATGTTATACTATTTCCTTTTATATTTACTAACTATTAACATACAAAGTTCTTATTATTTGTTGTTTGACCGTTGATAGAGCTTACATTATAATTGTTTTAAGTACGAAGCTTGTTTGTATTACCGCACTTATTACAATGTTTACGATCTAGAGAGCAAAAACATGTTTGTATGGAGACCACTTTAATTTTTTTTTGTTTTATTGTTTTTTTACTATAGATAAACCGCCATAATAACACGCAATTTGTAAGAATTTCAGGCTTTTACCTACTTAGGTGTAAAAGATAGAGCCCATCAAAATTCAGCCAACCAGGCAGATAGACAGACAGCACATGTTTAGTAAGTAGGGTTCCGTTGGCACCTTTAGTTATGAAACCCAAAAATTTCTTGAACCCATCAACAATAATCTTATTTATGTTTGTCGCATTTTTTCAAATTATGATGCACTGCTGACTCCAACCTAAAAAAAAGCTTGCTTTTCTTGCAAGTCGTACGTGGATGTAAAAAAAATTATATTCATTTTGAAAAATTATTTTTTACTTTTTAGTACAATTTTTGGTAAGATTGAATTTTTATATGAATCTAATGTTTTAAGAAAAGCAAGTTTTTAAAAAAATATTTTTTTATTTTATACTTTTTAGTGATAATTTAATTGAAGTTTTATAGTTTATTGCCCAAGTTTCATTAGTTGGGTGATGAGAACTTGGAGAACGATATTATCTTCAATACAAATGAGTAATTAAATTTTCACTTAATTATTCACGTTCCACCCTAATATCCACCTTCAGGTGCACTTCCTGCATATGCCAAGAGGTGAAAACATCAAAATGAACATCAAATTCGTGATCCCCGACCCTCAAAACCCCCGGATACCCATTTTGAAGATTTTTAAATTTTTCACCTCCACCTGTAGGTTGTACCCCTGGTTGTTGGTCAAAGTAACTGTGGAATATTGTATTGTCATCCGAGCTTAGTAAGTATGCAAAATTTTATCGAAGGGTGATAACAGGAAGTATGTATAATTAAGCTTGCAAGATTCCACCAGAAGATGGAAGGAAGAAAAAGGAAGCATTGTGAGTTAAATAAAAGCAAGTAAAAAGTCTCAAAAAAAAAGACAATTGAAACTCAGTGTGTACCTAATATGGTAAAAATTCTTTAACTAGGTATCTACAGTAGGCATAGAGGTGTAAGTACTCATCTCTCATACAAAGTACAGATACTCTAAAACTGTGAGTAACCACAACATGACAGAATATTATTTTCTCCAATCCTATGGTGTTACAAGCACCCTTTAGCGACGGTGACCGCTTACCATCAGGCGGGCCGTGTGCCTGTTTGTCACCTTAGTGGTATAAAAAGATCCTATCGTTTTTACCGAGATAAAGCACTCGTTTTGTAGAGAAGTTTGTATTAATAAAACTCGCTCTTCTTATTTTGTTGCCATGCCAATGTGTATTTGATTGGCCGTTTCCCTTATCTTTGGTCTTGAACTTCTAATGGAAGATTTCTATATGGAGAGTATTACCACTGAGAAAAAATACGAGTAAACTGGTTGTCATGTCTTATAGTTCTAATAGTTTAACTTTTTTACTTTACTAGGTTTACTTTAGAGGAAGATTTAAAAGGAAAAAATTTCGTGGTATTTCACTTATAAATTATATTATTGAATACTCTTTACTTAAATCGGTAATAATATCTAGTATATCGGTACAAGAGTTACTTATTGCCCATCACTACTTAATGACTGATTAGTATCAGGATCGCATTCTCTGAGTGGCAGGAATATAAGTCATTCGCTAAACACAGTCATTGAAAAACAAATTGACTAGCTGTGACCAGGGTTTATGGTGGACAAAGAAGAATGTACGTATAAGAAAACAAGCAGAGATTAACAGAATGGCGGACAATAGCACTCAAATATGTGAGGATATAGTGTAGTCGGGGGCGCTCGTTTCACTAAATATCTCATAGGTAATTTTATTTTTTGCTTAAAACAGTGTCATACAGTGTCCATCGAAATCAAGCACAGATTAAGGTATGGACGCTAACGATACGCATTTTGAAAAATCTCGCGTGAGATAAGGGTAGGGTTCGAGCAAAATCTCAAGACATCTCACTAAAGGGGGTGTCGAAAAATCGTCTTAATCACTTCACGTAATTTATTACTGCTTCACCGGGCTTTTTTGGGCAAGACTCTGAAGGAGCCTCAGCCCGTATAGCACCCAACGCTCAAGGGCCCAACGCCGTGGGAGCCTCGGCTTAGGTTGTCGCTCTCGGGGGCGTCCCTTTGACCGGCGTGAGTCTCGAACCCGAAGGTGAGTCACCGCCAGGAGGGTAGTTCCCTGTTACGCAGGTGCGGTTGCGATTGCTTCTCGCCCCCGCACTCTTTGATACCTCGTGTATCCTTGCGGGCGCCGACGAACTCGGGGACGTCGGCGTCGTGTTAGAGGAGAGGCCCTATTAAGGGAGGTCGTAGAGACTAATCTCACTATCCGGACAGCGAGATCGTCATCTGGGGCCGTTAGTACGTACCAAGGCCGCCTAACTATAGTTTTACGACCATGCCGAGGTCGGTCGGGGGGATGAGACCCTGGTGATGTAGCTATAGATATGGCATGTATGCAATATGTTTTATTCTAAGTATCCAACATTCAAGAAGTCATAAACAAAGAAAGATTTTTTTTTTATTACATAGTATTTCTTAATTGTATAAAGTATGAAGATTTGTGTGTTTGTATGATTGATGGCCTAGGACTATCAAATCAAAAATACTTTAAGTAATAAGTTTTAAGGCGCGTTTCTTCTGAGCGGCGTTACAATTTAATAGCAAAACCTCATTTTGGCACAAAATACCCGTTGCGTCTACGCGCTGCTGATAATTTCAGCGTCGCTATTATACTGTTTAATCGAAACGTGGTTAAACAGCCATTCAAAATAGCGAAAATTTATACCCACCTCCCAACATAGGTTTTGGTAGCAATATTTCGTAGCACAGCCACTTAAAGGAAACGCTAAAAGTCAACTTTAGATTTTACTATGATTCTGCTACCAAAAGCTTATATCAGCGAACCGCTACCAATTCTGCTAAGAAGAAGTTAGGTAGAGCCATACTTGTTGTATGAATATCAAACTCATAGCTTCCTTGTGTCCTAAAAGTCTCAAGAGCCAAAAGAATTTGAACACTCTGTCTGTCTATCTGTTACCTCTTCACGCTTGAACTGCTCAACCGATTCAGATGAAATTTGGTATGGAAATAGTTTGAGTCCAGAGGAAGGACATAGACTACTTGAAAACGTCAAGTGTTAGTCTTTTATTTGTATAATTGATGAGTTGCCTTTGAAATCCTACACCGATAACTGAATTTAGGGCAAGTGGAAACGCGGGAAAATTTATCATGGAGATAGTTTGAATGCCGGGGAAGGACGTAGGATACTTGAAAACGTCAAGGGTGAGTTGGTTTTTTTTTTCTATAATTGAAATTATAGAATTCTATAATTGAGAGTTGCTGTTGAAATCCTACACCGATAACTGAATTTACGCGAGGGAGGAACCACGGGCAAAAGCTAGTAGTTAATATATCATTGACCTAACGATAAGTGTTTGACCCTCACTTCTACATCTTATATAGAACTGATATTTTTATTTCTAAGGTAATTAATTATGCAAACTAACAAAAGGTCTTTAAACTCCGACCTTTTTCCTGCACCTGTACAAATTTTCTAATGTATATTCAAATAACCTGACAAAAAAATCGGTCAAGTGCGAGACATGATTTGCAAAAAGGGTTTCGTATCGTATTCAAACAAAAAAAAGTATGCGATAGGCTATAGGCTATAAGTTTCTACCTACATTTATTTATAAAAACACATTTTACCCGATGAAACACATTATAACAATAGCGAAAAAACTCAGTATTCCTGTAAATTAATGGCAAAACTAGGAAATCTAACTAAACTGTTAAAATAAACGTTGTCCTCAGAAACCTAAAGAACACGCTTATGTAATTTTTTAGCTATTTCACTTGCTAGACAAGGTAAAGCTGGCGTCCAAAAAACTTGGTGTACTCAACAGAGCAGAGCAGTACTTCACGTCGGGGCAAAGGTTGCTGCTTTACAAGTCGCAAGTCCGGCCCCATATGGAGTACTGCTGCCATCTCTGGGCGGGTGCACCCGGATACCAGCTTGGCCCTTTTCCCAAACTCACTTGCGGTATCGAGCCCCTAAGTCTGAGGAGAGACTTTGCCTCCCTGTGTGTGTTCTACCGCTTTTACAATGGGTTGTGTTCTGAGGAATTGTTCGAAATGATGCCCACGGCTACTTTCTACCATCGCACCGCTAGCCATCGGCAGGGAATTCATTCTCACACTTTAGAACCGAAATGGTCGCGTACAGTGCGGTTTCAGAGAAACTTCCTCCCGCGAACGCTTAGGTTGTGGAATGAGCTCCCTGCCAAGGTTTTCTCTAAGGACTACAGTATGGGGTTCTTCAAAAAAGAAGTTATTAGATTTCTGAAGGGTCGGCAACGCGCGAGTGATGCCCTTGGTGTTGCAAGCGTCCATAGGCTACGGTGACCGCTTACCATCAGGCGGACCGTAGGCTTGTTTGCCACCTTAGTGGTATTAAAAAAAAAAAAAAAATCGTAACAAAATATTTTCAGCACTCTTACACAGTTAGGTTTTTATATGATAACCGGTACGGTATAACTCAATATGTATGTTGTTTTAAAGGTGCCAAACCGATCTCTATATCAGTCCAAGTAAGTATGTCATGTATGTCAAATTTTAAGTTACTTTATTACACGTATGTTTTACGTGACTTAGCTCCACTTAATTTTTGTGAGTAACATATGTAATAGTCAGACCTGGGAGTGATCTTATAAGGGTTTCGTTTTTCCTTACGATACGGAACCCTAAAAAGTATTTTAATTTAAACCTTCACCTACATTTGTACACTTGTAATAAACATATTTTCCTCTGTGGTAATTTACCTTTTATCGTAGGTACTATACCTACGATAAAAAAAACATACCTAGGTGTGTAAATAAATATTTAAACAATGAATCTTACACAATATGCCACTTGTGAAAATATGTTTTGTTATTATATTATATTTACTTATTTCTTCTTTATATATTTCTTTTTAAATTCCACCATTTTATGATTACTAATACTTTTGAAAAAATCGTATAAAAAATCAATTCAATGACATTAGTAGATCACTGTAAGTAAGTGCCATAGAATTTTATTTATTTCTTTTATAAGTAGGTATATTTATTTATGAGTTACAAGTATATGTATTTATATCATATGTATATATGTACATATTATATGAATATATATTTAAGTATAATTGATTGGCATTTTTGTTTTGTTTCAGTTAACTATCTTTTTTTGTGTTTCTATCTATTAGTTGTTTTGTAGTAATCGTTACTGAACAATAAGACCGCCTAATTGTGTACTTTAATTAAACTAAATTGTAAGTCTTTATCCGAAATCTTGGTAGTGATCAATAAAACTTATGTTTATCTATCTATTTACGCTATATGAGCTATGAGTTAGGCGATACTTAGAATATACATATTTACTTGAGTATATATATCTATCTATTTAAGGTATATTAGTTATGAGGTACGTTATACTTACTTGAGTGTATCCTCACTCTCGCTGAGAATGAATTTTCTGGGTTGGTACCGACTGTCTTCCTTGCCTCGTTTCATAAGGAATCCTTCCATGGTACCCGATAGGTAACTCTGGCGTTCTGGATGGCAGAACTCCTCGCGCTGGTATTTGGCGCGAATCCATTGCTCGATCAGTACTCTGTAAATGATATTGTACCATGTAGCTACTTGAGTTCCCATGCAAATCTTTACCTGACTACTTTAGTATGTCTATGTATATCTGTTACTATGTTCATAATACTTTATTTTTGATTTCATGATACTTTGATACTATTTTTTAACCTTTGTTTTCCCAAAATTACTATTAAAATTACTAAAAAAGCTGTAAAAAATAGATGGATACGTAAGGGATTGAAAAAGTTAAGTTTTGTGTGAATAAACGACGGCTGTACCTTATTTACATATCTTCATCTTCCACCAAAGCTATGAACAAAAGATAATATACCTTATACAATAGACTTTTAAAAAAAAGTATAAACTCAATACTCCCTAGATTCAGCTATCCAAAAACAGGTGTAAGGCTGTTTGGGATACCATTAAATCAAATGTAAATAGTAAACAATGCACCACAGAAATTGATACGATAACTATAGAAAATAAGGAATTGACTAAACCCTCTGAAATTGCAAACTCATTTAATAATTACTTTATAGATTCGATGACTGAAAAGTTATCAGACAAAACTTCATACTTTGACAAAGCAAACCAAAACAAAAACAATACCAATAGTATATTTTTGACGCCATTAGATACAAATGATGTAATAAAAACAATAATATTATTAAAAAAAACAAACTCTACAGGATACGATTAAATCAATACTAAGATTTTAAAATTGTGTTCTGAATATTTATCAATACCTTTAACTCATATTATTAACCTGTCCTTGGAACAAGGCAGATTTCCAGATCGACTGAAATACTCAATTGTAAAGCCACTATTCAAAAAAGATTGTAGGTATTTGATGAATAGTTACAGACCAATTACATTAATATCAAACTTAGCTAAAATTTTCGAAAAGATAATGTACAATAAAATCTATAGTTTCATAACGAAATTTAATATTCTGAAAAATTAACAGTATGTTTTTAAGAAAAGCAGTTCCACTACGCTCGCATGTTTTTCTTTAGTAAAAATAATAACTGAATGTCTTAATTCAAACGAAGCAGTAGCGTCAATTTTCTTAGATATGACAAAAGCTTTTGATTTCGTTTGTCATGATAAATTACTGTGTAAGTTATATAACTACGGCATCAGAGGTAAAGCTTATCATTGGTGTGAGACATACCTACAGTCACGATATCAATGCGTTGAAATATCAAGGCTATCTGATAAAAAAAAATATTATATAGATCAGACTACAAAATAAATAAGTATGGAGTGCCACAGGGTAGTATTTTGGGTCCGTTATTATTTCTTCTATATATCAACGACTTACCAAATGCAACCAAAAATAAATGCATCTTATTTGCCGATGACACTACTGTCGTAGTCAAAGTTTACGACGCAAATTTATTAGAAGCTTAAGTAAACGATACTCTGAAACATATAGTAGAGTGGCTACAACAAAACAATTTGCGAATAAATATACATAAAACTAAAATAATAACATTTCAAACCATTAAAAGTATACAGTCTTCTCTTAATATAAAGTTTAATAATAGTGTTTTAGAACAAGTTGACTGCATTAAATTCTTAGGTGTGCAGATTGACAAATATTGTAAATGGAAGGAACATGTTAATGAGGTCTGCAAAAATATTGAAAAGTTTATATATCCTTTATATCGGTTAAATAAAATTGCAACAAACGAAGCTACTATAGCAGCTTACCATGAGTACGTATCATCCGTTTTGCGATATGGCCTTATATTGTGGGGAAACTCTGTCGATGCAATAAGAGTTTTTAAAGTACAAAAAAAATGTATAAGAATATTGTGTGGAGCTGGACCGCTTGATAGCTGTAAACCTTTATTTAAAAATAAGAAAATTCTCCCACTACCATGTCTATATGTTTATGAAATATGTCTCTTTGTCCAAAAACATCTGCATCTATTCTTAACAAAGACAGAAATCAATCAAAGGCCAACTCGTTACAGACACAAGCTTTACCTGCCACCCCAAAGATTATCATTGTATCAAAACAAAGTTTACTGTATGGCAGTAAATATATATAATAAGCTACCTGATAATATTAAAGATTTAAATTTTAACCAATATAAGCACAAAGTATTTAAATTATTACTTACTAAATGTTATTATGAAATTAGTGAATATATTCATGATAAATTTTAGACTGCAAACTGACATTAACTGACATTTTATATCCAATTAACTTAATAAATGATTTTTTGACATTATAATGACCTGATTGTATATTTCTTTTCTGTTTTTATAAATGTGTATTATAATATGTTCTTTAATGTAGCTTGTACGTTACAAGGTGCAAGTATAATTTTTTTTTTGTTGAAATTTACTTGTAATATAAAATTAATTCCAATGTTATACTGTAATTTAATTAATGATAATGTAGACAATATTATTATTCTATCATGTTAAAAGATATGCACGCTGAAAACGGCAGAATATGCTGAACCTATTCCAAATTATATTTCATCTTTGTATACACCATATTCTAGCAAATATTTTTTTTCTATTCTATTCTATTTTATAATATACGAGAAACCTTTTAACTCTCTGACATACTGACATGGTCGTTTTCATACGGTCGCGGTCAGAAAATGTTTACCAGTTTTGAAATTAGATTCTATATCACACTTTGTTCACTAAGTCTAAAATGCCATATCAAGTTACTTATTACCTTTCAAAAGCTATTATGCAAAATGACGCATTGAGAAAAACAACAAGAATTATTGATCACTGTTTGATAATACTCTTTGGAACTAATATCTTTATTTTATTAAGTAAAATTTTACAAAAGATTTTTTCATAACGAATAAAATGGCAAGTTTAGCCCTGGAGCAAAGGGGTGAAATAATATTTCTCTTCGAAGATGGACATAGTATTAGTCCTATATTACGAGAACTCAATATATCGCGATTCACTGTGAGGTTTTGGATTAGGCGTCACGGCGAGGAAGGGCAAATAACAGATCATAGAAATAATTCAGGACGACGACCGATACTAACCGCCGCGCAAATAACAGAAATCATTCGTCGTTACGAAGAGAATGGTTTCACACCAACTAGTTATTTTGCTGCTTTATATAGTGTGAGTGCTCGGACGATCCGACGAGCTTTGCACAATGTTGGATCACACTACAGACACCATGCTATTAAAGTGGAGCTGAAACCTCACCACAAAACAGCCCGGCTTAACTTTGCGCGACGACAGCTCGATTTTGATTGGTCGAATACTATATTTACCGATGAAAAAACTTTTAAATCAAGCCAAATCGAAAGATTAACTTTATGGCGCTACAATCGAACTCGGTATGATGAAGGTCATATTGTGCCTCAAAACGAGTCAGGTCGCATTACAGTAAACTTATGGGGGTGGATGAGCCTTGACGGCGTCGGAGAACTGGCGTCGTTAGAGAATAGGGCTACGGCCATTAATTATGTGTCGCTTTTGGAAGAAGTGATGCTGCCTACTGTGCGCGTAGTGTATCCTGTAACGGAATTCCCACACATTGATTACGGTCAAGATAATGCACGGATACACATAGCCCGTGCTACAATGGCGTGGTTCAACCTGCACCGTGACATTTGTCCCATTCAATGGCCCGCTCTGTCTGCTGATTTAAACCCTATTGAAAATTTATGGGGGCTTATGGTTCAACACTGGGACAGTCAAAATGAAAGAAACCCTCAAGCTCTTAGATCACACTGTGCTGAAGTATAGGATGATATCAGAGGTACTGATCTATTCGTTTAATTTTTCTCCATTATTATTAAGTAAAGTACAGTATTGTTTTTTTCATAGAAAATGGCACATTCATTAATAAAGGTTCGCCATCCCTGTCCTAGAGCGATTGATTGTCATATTAGAAAAAAGATAATCTATGGTCAATCAAATTATTATGAAATAGACATTTAGAACTTGTGACTTAAATGTGTGCATGCAATTGTGATCCTTAAGTGGTAAACATTTTCTGACCGCGACCATACATTTAAATAAAAAACTCTAAAAATTAAAATCGCTACTGACACCTCTTGTCTGGCAATACTTTACGTTATGTTCATTCGTAGCTCCTAACATATTTTGACAAATAAAGTGTCGTCAGTTTCGTCTTAATGGTCCAAGTGTCATAGGCTATATGACGTCATATTAAAAAAAATATGGCGGATATGACTTGCATAATACTTAAAGCTCAATGGTTAGTATACTTTCAGATTTATTTTGTTACTAACTATCAGCAAATTGCTAATAAACTACATAATTACCCGCTTTTTTTTTATTCCTGAACTGACAATGCAGTTGGCTGTTGCAGCCATTACTGCTTCACCGGGCTTTTTGAGGTGAGACTCTGAAGGAGCCTCAGCCCATATAGCGCCCAACGCTCAAGGGCTCCTCTCGGGGAGCCTCGGCTTGGGTTGTCGCTCTCGGGGCCGTCCCTTCGACCGGCGTGGGCCTCGAACCCGAAGGTGAGTCACCGCCAGGAGAGGAGTTCCCCGTAATGCGGGTGCGGTTGCGATTAAGTGGGCACGAGAAGCGCCCCGGCAGTCTTTGATACCTCGTGTATCCTTGCGAGCGCCGACCAACCAGGGGACGTCGGCGACGTGTTAGGGGGGAGGCCCCATTAGGGGAGGTCGTCGACTAATCGCGCTATCCGGACAGCGAGATCGTGCCGAGGCCGCCAAACTATAGTTTTACGACCATGCCGAGGTCGGTCGGGGGGATGATACTACCTGAGTTAAAAATATGTATCTAACTTCATACATTCTTATGCCTACGCTACCTTTCCTATATAAACTGTCTACTTATCAAACTTTCATCAAACTTAAGTAAGTAAATAGGTATCTTGCTATTAGGTATATAGTAAAGTTGCGATGTAAAATAATATTATAAAGGATTGAGAAAGGTTTGTCAAAAGTATATAGGTAGAATATACAGTAAAGAAAGTAAATATAAAATAAAGAAAGAAAAGTATAAAGATACGAAATTTTGTGGCATTAGTTTTACAGTGAGAGTTTCGCAGCTACCTAACACAACAAGGACAATGATAAAGTTTTAGGCATTACGGGAAACAAATGCGAAGTTGTTGCATCAATTTAAGTTAAAACATTGTTTAAAATGTTATTTCATTTCATATGACATTATTCATTTACGTAATAACCGCAAAACTCGAGACATTCATAGGTTCTTTCAATTTGTTTGTAAAGTGATACGGTGTTGCAAGGAAATTCTATATCAGGTAGGTACGTCAACAGCGGTTTGTTATACTCTGTGGTAGGGCTTAATTACAAACTGCTAGTAAGTACCTAATGTATTCAAAATATTATTTGTCATCAACACACACTATTGTTATGAAGAGGAAAATTTTAATGGTGTTTATTTTAAGCTAGCGTTTGCCACCGGTTCCTCGCGATTAAATTCGATTATGGGCGTTGGTTTTCTACGGTAACTCCTTGATTATAGTGTAACAACTAAGTCACACTTGACCTTTTTAAGTTGCATATGTTCTTTACTAAGGTGCAAGCTATATACATATATGTATACCACCTCAACCAAATTTTAACGAAATTGTTTCAGCGGTGAAATGGTGAACAAATAAATAGAAAAACCCTTCGGCATTTATAATATTAGTATCGCTTTTAATATTTAAGCTTATACTACATATGGGTAATGGAATTAACATTCAAATTATGTAATATGTATACACATAATATTAAATAGGTATCTGTGTATATACCGGGTCGTTAAAGGATATCAATAATTCAATATACTTAGTAGAAAAATAGTTATTAAGTTTTCATATAGGTTTCGCACTTTTATTCCTATCCTGTAAATTTAAGTTAAAAATTATAAGTTGTACCTATATAATTAGTTACAGCTTAACTTGTCGCTTAAAACATCTCCAGTTCTAGAAAATTCTAATTTAAAGATACAGTCGGACTAAAATGTCCAAATAGTTCTTTTGCGAAAAATGACCTAAGGTGAAAATAACAGGTAAGCAGCGCCGCCATCAGATATTGATCATTTGTATTGTTTGTAGGATATATCTGTGAATTGTAGTAGGTGTTTCTGCTAAAAACGGCCACTTTTAGCAAAAATACCTACAAAATATTTGAAGAATAAAAGAAAAAGTTCTAAAAATAGCATTGCTGATTGATTGCTAGTTTATTATTTTCAATATTTGGATTCTCGAAATTAACTTTCTTTGAAGAGAAAATTAGAAATATCTTAATAAGGTGGTACTAGTAAGTTGTTGAACGTGTAGTGGTATCAAGTTGGATTCTTCAATTTTACTTACTTTTTACTTGTAGTTCCTACGGAACTCTCGGTGCGCGAGCACTTGCCCGGCTTTTTTTTTACGTTATCATCGTGATCCCATTAAACACACTACCAATAAACAATAACCCCCATTTTCAAACAAAAGTTGTTTATTTCAATAAAAGGCATATTTGGCTGTGCTATTTTGATTATAACCCTTATTAAAAAAGATGTGTTTTTAACACAAATCGGTAAAGAAAAAATAAAAGTACTTTTTATTGTCAGTGATAAAATAAAATAAAAGTGATAAATAAAATCGTCGGGTAGCTTTTAGGTAGCCCAGAAGCTAACTAATACAAGGATGTACCTTAATTAATTTTATGTAAAATAAAAGAACAACTTTTCTTTTGATTTAATAGGAAATATCAGGCTGCTTTTCTCCATACAAACTTATTTCCCTGTTACCTCCCCAGATTTTGGCATTAGACCTATATTTTTTTATATTATGATAGATATAGACAGTCACTATCTCTGCGTGTTTTTCTTTCATTATATACCATTCCTATAAATAACTGGGGCCCTGCAAAAGTCCAAAAAAATGCCTCTCTTTTTTGTCATTTTTTGAACTCATTCTCTATACAAATATTTTTACTATTTTTCAGGAAAACAAAACATACCTACATACAGACATAGACTAATTAATTGTCTTCCAGCATAAGTAATTTCTATACAATTGGGTTTAGATTTGAAGGAGAAAAGTGGGGAATAAATACAAAACACCATTTTGATGATCGTAACTAGGTATATTTGTGCCTATCGCCGTGTCTTAGCGCGACAGCAATTGTATTTCCGAATACCTATGTGTGTATTCGCTTGAGTCTGATATTTTCTCCTAATATTTGTTTTTCAAAATATTTCGTGGGTGAAAAGAAAACAGTTTCCGCATAGAACCCCTGCAAATGCCTTATTAGATCACCATCTAACCATGACTTATTACAGTAATTAACCCATTAACTCATAGTTACGTAATTTACAAACACAAAAAGTGTGCCGCTAAGCGGTCACCCATCCAATTATCGACCAAGCATGACGTTGCTTAACTTTTAATATAGTTTCCAACAAACAAATGTGTTACTGTTTCGCTTAATAATAACTAGATGGTGCTGTAACGATGATTTAAGATGGTAAATGGCTTGGGCCTGTCTCACACTTAGCTGGTTTTTTATTATTTGTTATACTTTGAGCTTACACACACTATGATCACTGCAAAATTAGAATTGTTACTGTTTTTATCATAGAGCAACTAGTTTGTACCTTGTTCTGCCAAACGCCGCGCCTGAATTTGTAAGTGTTATTGTTAACAGTGTTATCATTTTATTTTTTGTTATATTACAACTTATATTTAATGTTACCACTTAAATTAATTTTAATTGTTTTACACAAGTACCAACTTTGTCTAAGAACCTTTTGATAGAATTTGTACTAATTTTTTTTTATCCAACCACATATTTTTTAAGTTGGTCGACTATAACTCGTTAAGTTGTAAAGCTTACTTAGCTATGAAATTTTTCCTTTTTATTTAGTTCCATATTCTATTCCTATGACTTTTATTGGGTCCTAATAAAAATTTGTACTTTAAAGCTTAATATTTCGCTAACGCATCGCTGAATCAAAAAATGGTTATCGTACACCCTCAAACGACTATCTAACAACACCCCACACTATGGGGTAGACGAGAAAAAAAAATCATTCCCACTTTACGTTTTAAATTTTTTTTCAACACTTTTTCGGTCTAATTAACATGTATATCCATGCCAAATTACAGCTATGTGGTACTTATAGCATAAAAGCAATTAAAATATACGGCTGTGTATGCTCGGCTTCCCTAGAAACATAAAATTTGGCAAGAAACAATGCCAATTACAGGGAAAAATACGAAAACCATAAAAATTGGTTAAATTTTTTTTTTTTTTGCGATTATTAACTTATTTGCAGTTAGTAAACTAGCCATGGCCTATGTCAATGTATGGGAACAACAGTTCTCTAACGGCAAAGATAAGTTTATCCCTCAACACAGTTTACACGGAACTCTCGGTTTGCGAGTACTCGCACTTGACATTTTTTTGTTGTTTAGGTGCTTTGCATTTCATTTATTTTTTCCAAAATTTATAATCTCATATTCTTATTTTAAAAGTTTCTAAACGCAACTGTGCCTTCTTCATAGGAGGATTTTCTAAGACAATGGCTTTTTTGATTTTTCACACATGTCTTTTCCTCAAGAATAATAACCTATCCATGATAAAGTGGATGATAGTCAGCGATAAACATAAAAAGTTACTACTGCTTACTGTGGATCATTCTTCGTAGGTCTTCTGTAACATGGTGGCACTCTTTCCTCGTATTTGTTTTTGGCAGCGATGTTTCCGACTTCTTCCATCCTCTGTACCTGTGAGTCCTCCCATCTGTCCAGTCTGAGATGCTTCACTTTGCTGATATGTGCCCCCATACTTCGGTGGATGCTGGCACATCGCATGCAGATAAATATACCGAGGTTGTATGACGCCCAGTCAGGGTCTGAAAGAGATTTTTCGGATTTACACATCTTTGCAGACACTTTTAGTAACACTATGGATTGTGATTTGTATATACCTATATACCATAGATGTAAGTTTTATCACCCATCTACATCCAAAATCCCCTAAATTTTAATAATCAACTCCTAGTGACTTATTAAGTCCATCAATAAACCTAGTAATTATATTCTCTTTGCATCAATATAATAGTACAACAATCTAAGAAACACACTAAATCTTCATATAATTAGGAAATACACTATAGATATACGTACAGAGAAATAATCTTTCTTCGTTTATGACTCCCTGAAGGTTATAGTCTTAGAAGGAAATATATCAAACATGCCACATCTATAGCTGCATGATCAATGTAAAAAAATATTTTTAGTGGCCAGACTTGTGCCTCGATAGCTCAATTGGTAGAGCACTTACGCAGAATGTAAGGAGTTGCAGGTGCAAGTCTTAGCTCGAGGTTAATCTTTTGACTGCATCTTTGCTACGAAAATATTTATATACGTATTCAAAATTTTAATAAAAAATATTATAGACTCTTTTTTTTCTACAATTATTCTACAAACTATTTTTTTTATTAAATTTGTGTTTATCAAGTACATATTTTATTGAAAACCGTAACAATTGCATGTTTCTGGACCGTCTAACAAAGCCTAAATGAAGGTCCAGGCAGAATCATGCTTTGCAAATCCCTCAGGATCTTTAGGGAATAGTACATTACTGCTCGCTCGGCATAGTAGTATATAATCTGTGGCCGGGCGATCGTGAGTTACAAAGTCCGGTAATGCTCAGTTGTGGCCAAGGCTTGTATGGTGCTTTTCTAAAACATGCGTGTAACAAAACTAATTACAACTGTATTGACAATAATAAAATAGCTTAGGTAATTTAGCCGCCAATTCGCTGCGTTCAAATGCCGATTTCTTTTCGTTCTTTTTTAAATTAATTTAATAGCAGATTCTTTTTGTTGTGCCAGTACTAAATTTAAATAAAACTTGATGAGTAACCTCTTTAGTTCTCAACGTTCGTTACATTTTGAAATTTCATATTTGACTGCTCGAGCCGTCGGTAAAAACATTGCGGGTCGCTCTCTGATACTGTGCTGCAAGTACGATTTATCCCAAAGAAGCTTGTGCAAGATATGGTCGCATATCGTAGCATGTTTGAGAAAATGTGATTTTACGAACGTTATGAAGTCAAAGTAATTGGAAACAAAAGTCCTATCCTATTGACGTGACCTTCATTGCGATTTAGAGTTCCTAAAAAACAACATTGGCTGTTTCTGAAAAATCATCTCCTAAAGGAGAAAAAAGGAGTTAGAAATTTGTGTGAGAATTCCTATATTTTTATAGGTTAAACCATAACCAAAAGTCCACGCGGACGAAGTCGCAAAAATAAGCTAAAACTATATATCTAGTATTATTTTTTGTAATTTGCCATTCGACCATTTAATATGATTAACATGTCCTACATGTAGGTAAGCTTACGTCACACTACAGAGCTTTACCCGCTTATGACGATACTTGTGGGACGCTTAATCTGTGGGCAGGGCCAAATTCATGAAAAACATGAATACTTTATAGACCAAGCGGCAGCCGCAGAAAAGCTGTCCATTTCTGAAACAATTATTTTTGCAGAGAAGCTGTTCGGTAGGGTTGCCAGTACAAGTGGTGTGTCGTATTAAAGGGTTTTGTTTGCACATTTCAGTAATATTATATTTTGACAAGTTTACGAAATATAGTTGTTTACTTTTAAAATTTTAATATATTTTACAGGAAAATATAATAAAATAAAAATTTAAAACTAATTGCTGCTTTTTTCAGCGCACTCTTACATCTGGGTTAAGATGTCCCCATGCGCATATAGTCTTTATAGGGTAACACTTGGCAATTCGGTGATACTACAATATATTTTGTAGCGAAGTTACTTGACTGTTACCTCGCTTCTTAACTTTGTCAATAGATGGCGCAAACAATAAGCACCAAAAATAATTGTACCCCATAGATAGTTCCGAACGCTTCTGCAGTAACTAGCAACTCCAAAACTGGTTGTCATTGTAAGTTCATAAGAATGTTCTGCGCAAAGTGGTTTTATCAAAAAAAAAAACTGGTTGCCTGTAAAGTCGGTATACGGGCGAAAGTTTTACGTGACAATGATTTTATGTCTGTCTCTCTCGCTCTTAGGCGGGCGCGTGCCTCTCACTCGCTCTCATTGTGAGCGCATAACGTGAGCGGAGCGTAACGCAGTTTCTTGAAGTGTCACCCGGCAAACCAATTTATAAGACGTTGTCACGTCAAAAAATAGATTTTGAATTATTTGCTTACAATAATGGGAAAACGTGCACATACTTATGATAAGGAAAGTGTTTACTTGTTATTTTACGGAAAAATTATTGCAAAGTTTTTTATCTTGTTTCATGAAGGGCGCAAGTTCTGTGTTGAAAGTATATATCACATAATATGTCAAGTGTCACAGTTTGACCTGGTTTTTTTATTCAGCAATTAAACACATTTTACATAATACAAAAACATCTTCTTAAGCTAGTATTTTGAAACATAAGGTATTATCCTCTTTCATGTTCTGTTATTAAAAATTAATAATTTGTCTCACATAATAATCTATACAAAATTTTTTGAACTATCACCGACTACCCAAGGTTTGCTCTAAGTTCATTTGTTTTATGGGCGTGAAGCTGAAACCGACGGTGTTTGTTCATATCAAATTGTTAATTTTTCTTATTACGAGCTATAAATATAAACACGAAAAACGATAGTGTCGGGTAGTAATATTTCTAAAGCGAATATTTTTACAGATACCAAAATACAAATAAAGTCATTTTCCACTTTAAGAATGTAAAGAATACAAAGGAGAAAATTATTGAAGAGAGGCTATTAAGAAGCCTAGGGCTGAAGGCTTTAATGACTCGAGTTTGTAATTTCCGTACCGCTGTGTTACGTACAATGTTTTTCATCACACTTGCGAGTAAAGAAATAAATATATATGGTGACTCACCAAAACAAAATTGAATATAGAAGTAGAGAAAATACCGGCACCGATAGATATTTAGAAAACTCACGCACAGCTTTAAAGTATAATTCTCGTGGCTTGTCATTACCGCCCGTAAATTTTATGAACGCACGCTCTGTTTTGATAAAAGTAAAATTTACAAAAAAAAAGCTTGTGTGAGTAATTAAGGCCTTATACAGTTTACGAGAAGTAATAAATATATTTTTCCAGTTAAAAACGGTTATATAAATAAATTCAATAATAATATAATAGTTAAATAGTCAAAGGTTTTTGGCGTCTGAAAACCCTGGCCACTATTTCTTTACGGCGCAACACGGAGCAATGGCACGATTACTTGATTTAAGTAGAGTCCGTCATCACGACCACAAGAAACCGCGGCTTCAGTTTGTTTTTACCGTATTAAAACAAGTGGACCGGCAGTCAAAATTTGACATTGACGGCTGACCATAGACTATGAGTTCTGCAATTTGTCCTACGAAATTGGCGACACTTTAGAAAAAGATAGTTAACCTTTGGTATCTTTTCTCATAGACAGGACACCAAATGTTAGCTTCGTCTCTGTCACACTTTTGCGACCATTATGGCGCAGTCCATAGGACAGATTACAGAACTCGAAGTCTGGTCTCAACGTGAGAATCTTTAAGCCCTATAAGATTCTATATAGATTCAACAAAATTACGCACAGGTGGATTCGCAGACAAAAGCTAATGGTTAAAGCCTTTTTTTTTTCTATTTATATTTATTGTGTAACAGAAATTATACGGTTCATGATGTCAACAAGAAAAGATTCTATTAACAAAATAGATACATATTAGTTTATATTTAAATCGTCAGAGCGTAGCAAACTGTGACGCATCACGGAAACCATTTACCAACCAAATGCGTGCTTCTTGTTATTTATTTGAAAACATATGCAGACTACAGTATCTTTTTATGTATGTTAGTCTAGACCAGACTGTGATCTGACACATTTTCTAAGAAGATCTGGAATTACAATGCTTTGCGGGATACAAATGTAATTTCTATTTGTGGTGGACCATCGCGAAGCATGTTTTTAAAGCACACATTTTATGTCCTGCCTCACCTAGGTAGACTATACTATAGTCCTTATTATTATGTTATTATTATAAATACTAAGTTTAGGTAAGTATATCTGTCTTTTTCTTTGTTGGCTCTGTTACACAACTTAAAGGTTGTGAAATATCGGTCTAGTTTGCTTTAAATAGTGGTGGTTTCGAATATGCCTCGCGTCCTGAAGGCCGGAGGTTCGAGCCCGGCTTGTACTAAAAGTCTTTTTCTTAGTTTCTCAAGTAGGTTCATGGATCATTCACTACACTGACATTTCGGTAAAGAAAACATAGTAAGGAAACCGGCATACGTGAAAAAAGACGTATGAAAAGTTCACAGTCTGCACTGTCAATTTCGAGTACCTAATGGACTAAAGCCCAAATCGTCCTCGTTAAGGGTAGGCCGTGCCCCAACAGAGAAACGCATAAGACTAGTAAGGCCACTCATGTAAATATACAATATTAGCATTTTACTTTGTATGTCATATCGAAACTCAGATCGAAAATAACATTAATTATGTTTCTTATATCAATTTTATTTTACGAAAGTTAAATAAACAAAACTAAACCAAACCAAAACTTTTTGATTTCCTTTTTTAGGGTTCCGTTACCAAAGTGTGCCTACAGAGCTCTATTACTAAGCCAATGCTGTCCTCTGTCTGTCCGTCCGACCGATAAAGGGCTCTACCGTTTAGACCCAAATAGGTAAAAGCCTGATTTTTTTACGGATTATGTGTTATAGTAGCGAGTTATCTAATCCGGAAAACCTCCTAATCGCCGAGCTGCTTAACGAAAGAGCTCATAATCAGGAGCTTGCACTGCTCAGAATAATTAAGGCCCGAGAAGCTGAAAGTAGCGTCGCGCAACGAACATTTAAACCTCCAGAGGTTAACTTTGATGCAAAAGATTATACGGAAGTCACTGGCACGAATGTCAGGTCACAGAGCCACCGCGCAACGGTTCTGCGACACATCAATAATAGAGATTTAAGCATTATAAGTTTACGAATTAATTATTTTCTTTGTCATAGACAATCTGTGAAATAAGTAACAGAGCCTCAAAATCTGTAACTAACCCTATTTCTGGAGATGGTTTTATTAGAACGAAGTAACAATCTTGCATAGAAATGCCTACTATAGAGTATAAAAATCAGTTTGTATTCTAGAGTGGTTTTACCTAAAAACATTTTTCTGTTTTTTGTGTCTTTTATTCATTAATTGTTATAATGATAATAAACTATAAACACTTTGTTATTATATTTTATTTTAAGTAGTCTCCATAGGCCCAAAACACCAAAATTCAAAAACTTCAAGCAGTTACAGGCCTCAAAATATAATTCTATTGTATTATTTTTATCAATATTCTGTGTGAAAAGACGCAACTTTTAATACCTCTTGTGATCATGTAGTATTAAATTATTTTTTTTCCATACATAGTCGGGTCACCGTGATGGCTACACCTATCTTTAGCGCCTATTAAGAGGCAGTACTACGTGACAGAATAAATGAGTAAAAACAAGGATGACGCAATATGTAACTGAGCTTGCGCGAGTAGTGCAGCTACATCGCAATTCACTGAGATTTTCATTGAAATACATGAAATAAATTAATAGTTTATTACACATCATTGTTATCAAAAAATGCGTATTTTTAGTGTCTAAAATACTATCACGGCTATGCTTTAGCAAAGTTGTAAACTAATAGCACTTAGGACATTGGAGATTTCTTTGCTAAAACTTAAAAAAAAAACAGTGAAAAGGTCACTTTTGTTTTTTTTTTTGTATGGAACAAAAGTTCATTAATGGCGTTTTCATGTTTTTCAGGGTCTGAACCATATCCCGAAGAACACAGACGTTAAATTTTAGTCGGATCTGCTCAGCGGATACGGAGTAACATTTGCCAAAAAAATATATTTGGTAGTACTGCCTCTTAACTCGATTACAGTATAAGCAGACCTTTGTATTCTTATGGTTATAATAATAATAAATGCTCAATTTATTGGTCCCAATACAATCGTTCTCACCTCTTTGATCTGCGCGAAATATTTGAGTGTCTGTCTGTAGTTTTCTCGGACTCAGACGCTCTAGTTTTAATTTTTTGTTATTCGTATTAGTGTTGTATAACTCTATTAACTCAAACGTATCGTGTTGTGTTATTGTCTTGTTTCAAGTATACAAGATCAGAGACATTTCCATGTGTTGAGTCATAAATAGGTAGGTATATGTCATGTCATTACATCATTCTTGATAGTGTGAGTTTATGTTTGTTCATATGATTGTTTTAGCCTAAATTCAACTTATTTTTAGCCCGCGCTTGACATGTCTTCAAACATTTGTACACATATCTGAAGACATACATTGTGTGGCATAGATGTTTGAGCATTAGTTTATTTGCACAAATGCTTAAATATTCGTGTTACAGTGTGTTTGAATTTGTTCACAAATATTTGTAAGTATAAAGATCTGGCGTCAGCTTCAAGCTTTTAAGACTACCTAGGAACTGGACTGACCAAGTTAAAATTTGGTACTCATATAACCCTGACACTGACGTATGAAAATTTAACACCCCCAAACCCTTATCTAAGTCAATCAACTTCTTTACCGACACTATGTTCACCACGATTGTTTTTTGATATTTTAGTAAATACTGATAAAATAGCAAATAAATAATACAACTTTTTATTATAGCATTTTAGATTATAAAGTTATATATAATAAATGTGTTCTTGTTCCTAAAATTTCGTAATTTATTTAATCTATTCCGAATTTTCCGGTAACTCAGTAAACAAACATAATTCCGTTACAAAAATTCTTGTTCCTCGATCAAAGACTTACCACCAAAAGCTGATTACACTTAAGACTTTTTAACAAAAACAAGAACCGACTTCTAAAAGATGACCTAAAAAGGTAAAAATAATTATTTTAAAAAATCTGATCAAAATTATAGTTTGAAGTTTGGTGTCAAACTCTCTAACACTATACAACACACTTAACTTGCACGACACTTCCAGACACGACACGGGAAACTTCCAGATCTTCGAAATCTACTCCACATCAGAGAGTCAGGGTGCAGTCTGCCGAAACTATGGCATTTCGAGGCTTACTTAATCATTAAGAACCTACACCCTGGTCAAATTCGATCGCCAGTGAAAAAAAATCAAAATGGCGGAAAACAACATGGCCGCCATACAAAAATGCAAAGAAGGATATCTCGAAAACTATTTGCTATATGATGTGGGTGCTTTAACAAATATTGTAAAGGGCAATGAAAAGCAACTGCCTGGTGGAAAAAAAAAACCAAGATGGCGGATTCAAAATGGCAGTCGCAACAAATTGTTCACCGATCCGTTTTAAACTTTGCACTCAGTGGTTTTCGGGGTCGCTAATATTTAATAATGAATCTATTTATCATTTTTCAAAATTTCAAGATGGCCGCCACAGTGATGTTTTATTGAAGTACATTATTCTCCCAGAAGGAGTTTTCGAGAGTGAAAATTATGTATGGTACCCATATGGTAATAGAAATGGTGCAGTGTATGTTTGCAAAAAAAATTCAAGATGGCGGTATAAAATTTGTTCACCGATCCGGCTGAATCTTTGCATCCGAGGGTTTTCAGGGTCGCTTATATTGAATATTGAGTCAATTTTTAGATTTTCAATAGTGATGTTTTATAAAAGACTATTATTCTCCCGGAAGGAGTATTTGGGGGTAAAAATATCGTATGAGGGGTTTGATCTTCTGCTAGATCTTCAATATGGCGGAAAACAACATGGCCGCCAATACAAAACATTCAGCGAAGGATATATTATCTCAAAAATGATTAGTGGCGGAGGGAGACGTTTGAACAAAAAATGTAAAGAGCAATGAGGAGCAACTGCCGGGCGGAAAAAAAATTCGAGATGGCGGATTCAAAATGGAGGTCGAAAAAAATTTCTTCACCGATCCGACTGAAGCGTGCACCCGAGGGTTTCCGAATTCGTAAGCACCAAAAAATTGAGTCGATTTTTTGATTTTTCAAAATTTCAATATAGTCATGTTTCCATTCCATCGGTTCCATCCACCGCCGTATTTCCTAACTTTCACATGCAAGCCCCGCTCGCCCGAAATGAAGTCGCGACTTTGACAACCTTGAGCGGCCGACAATCAAATCCCTTAATTTGCTTCTACTGGATACCCCATATATATAATAAGATATTTTAAAATCTGACAAATGGTTTGGCAAAATTAATTACATCATGCTCGTTAGAAAAAGACCACGCGAGCTGCTTATGCAGCGAGCGAAATACTTAAACTTTAGTTTAACTATAAGCATGCACCTTTAAAGCAACCTCCTTTTTGGTAAACGGATAAAAATTAAGTTCCATTTTGAAGCTGCTATATTTTTTTTTATTATATTCCTTTATCAATTTTCAAAGTAATCACTAGCTGCATTCGGTGAAAGAAAACATCGTGAAGAAACATGCATTCGATAAAAAAACTTATGTGAAGTATTTTTCAGGTAACAACAGTACAACATGGTACCGTATTTGTGGCACAGGGATTGTTAAACACTTACTTACTTCCAACAGGATTAAATTCTTCTCTGGTAGAACAGCAGGACAATATTCCTTTTCGTCGTGAAGTGAGTTTTGGCACAAGGATAGATGAATAGCAAAAAAACTTTTTTATTACAACTATTCAAAAAGAGCTGGTTGGTTTCTCGTAAACAGGGATTAAAGTTGCACTTTGAATCCCTAAGGACCCAAAGTGATTTAAATTTGGAAAGTGGATTATAGAGATCGATCAAGAACATGTTTAAACAAGTACCTGGCTGTACGAGTATAATAAAACAGGATGGCCACGCGCGGACCAAATAAAAAAAAATGTGAAAAAGTAAATACCGTCTTGCACCGCGACAACAACGGTGTCACTTAATTTTTGGCAAAATGCAGCTGAAAGGACAGAGAATACTGAATCACATGGATGACTAACTACTTCACGTACCTATACAAAACACGCGCACCGACGATAGAATTCAGCGCATGCAAAAAAGCTAGTTCAATAAAAAATATATTTATGAAAGCCTAGTTACAAACGAAAATGATTTGCATGATGGGAGTCAGTGATCTTCCGTATGGCATGGCCAGTGACGACATCACGTGTTCAATTACCACAGCTTAAGTATTATTACGCCTGATGTCCATGGCATAAGTTATGTACGCATGTGTTAGTGTTTATTTATGTGTATAGAGTAAATTTATGTTATTTTAATTAATTTATTGTGTTATTAATGTAAATAAATGTTTTTATAGCAAAGATGCAGCCAAAAGATAGCGCGACTCTGAAGAGCGCACTTTGCCCATGCTATCGCAATAACGGATTTCCAGGGACTCCATCAGTATTCCCAAAGATCTTCCTTCAGTTAAGAGGTTCTCTAGAACTACCAATGCGTCTCCTCGAAGGGCAGGTGTCAAAGCGGTCAAAGCATACTCGTCGCTCTATGCGTTTCCCTTCACCAGCGCCTTAAATTGATGCCTGAAGACAGTCCACGAACATGATCCGTCGAAATGAGGAAGGTTGAATCTTGCTCGAGAAGACCCCACGGTGACGAATGGTTCACGCGCCTTGAACATTACCAACTATTTTTTATTCGATATGAGACGGTATATTCGATATTGCAATGTGAGACGTTTCCCTAAACTTCAGATCTTTATGAGACTTATGTGGAACTGTACTGTACCCAGCTGCTTCTGTTTACTGGTGTTATTTAAGTGTATTTAAAAATTAAAAAAAAAAAAAATTAAATTTTAATATTTTTAAAATTGCTTTCAGGGGGTTAAAAATGAGGATATAAACTATCATTTAAGGTATATATTAAAGAAAAATACTGAGCCGTCTTCTACCTGGAGGGGCCCAAACTTGGTATGTTTTGAAAATACTTTTTGGATTTTAAGAAACAAAGTAGCCCAAAGGTAATAGTGTGGTATATTTTTAGAACCGGCTAATTTGATCCCGGTGGGTTACTGAAAAAAATATTTTTAAATCCCATACAAAAAATTGATGACACCATAACCATAACCCTAAGGGAAATATTTTGAGGAACTGCCGCTCAAAATTATTGTTTTGCCCTAAAGTACCTGTGTGCCAACGGCTAAACTCTACATCGATTTGCGGTTTTTTTTTGCGTACACCTAGGACTAAATAGAATATAAGGAATTTGTTTTTAAAGAAAATCTGTTGATTTTTTAGCCTATGTTTAATGAGATAACTTTGTATTTCAGTTAATTTTTTAAGTACCTACTTATAATTAAAGTAAAATGAATAGTTTGTGTTCAGTTGATCACTTTCATACTGTTGATACATAAATTAATCATTACTCTATTCAGCAGTCCACTGTTTGACATATGCGACCACAATCAGTCCTTCGACTTTCTTATCCAGCCTTTTCCGGCAACCTTTTTAGGTCATCAATCCATTAGGCTCTAGGGTCTGGCTGGTCTCCACTCTAAGATTCGTCTGTCCTTACGGCCATCGGTTCTACAAGTACGATCTGTCCATAACTTTTCAGGTTGTTTTATTCTGCGATCTGTGTCAGAAACTTTAGTTCTTCCAAGATAGTCCAAGATACGGATGTATGATAGGGAAAACTGAGCCTCGGGCTGCTTTATGTAGTCGTAATCATCAATATCGGGGTATCGCATTCCCCACTTTCCTCTTCCAAATCTTAACCCAATTTAATATAAAATTACTTCAACATAAAGGTAATGAATGATTCCGCGTCAATATGTTTTGTGTTTTTTTAAATTTAGTTTTCATATTTGTATAGCACACGTCTAAAGAAGTAATAAACAAGAAGCATTTTTAGGACTTCTTTTTATACGAATGTCATATCAAAAAAAGCAAAACATACAGACACAGTGATTGTGTTTATCTATCATACATAAAAAAATAACAGCTCTAATGCCATAATGCAGAGAGGAAGCAGGGTAATACGTTTGTATGAGGATAAACAGCGAGATGTGTCCTCTTGAGAATTCTAAAGTTGCAATCTGCTATTTCACGTTCATTACCAAAATATAATTTACACAAAGAAAAAAAAATCAGTTTTACCGAAACCCAGGTTTCTTCATACGAAATCCAAAGCGGGTCCAAAAAACGGGTTTTGCATTCCCTACTCTCACACGACCGGTTTTTTTTATTCTATGAGTGAAGTACCTACCTCTTGAGCTGCAATTAATTATGTTGTATAGGCTTTCTCCCTTACAATAAAAACCTGGACCCCCCTTGCATATATATACCGTACCACAGATTAAAACCTTCACGTAGTACCTACATTGTACCTATCTAGGTACAATGCGGCAACGAAAATCACTAATATAACAGTTATGCATATACGTACGTAAATATTTACATTTGATTTAGCACACATGCCTTATCGAAATGAAATTATTAAGATTGGAATTTTTGTTTGTTTAACAATTTTTATCTCTTATGTCATACGTATAGTATGTATGATCGTTGATTTTATTTTTAACGCATACGATTACTTTTTCAATTTACTTTTGATCGACTTTAAGGAGTACGTATAACATGAAGTTAAGAATTTGATGTAAATTGGTTCTGAAATTTGTATAACTCGCGATTCCAGCTTGGCCTTTTTGCCCCAATTCAATGATGCATTATGAGCTGAATAAGAGAATTGTCAATGATTCTATTCCGTCTATCAGCTGCAACCTGCCCAGTATACAGTTTTTGTTTTATCTCTGCTCATTAAGGGTTAGGTGCTGCGCATTTGGTGAGGTTGGTAGTAAACCTAATAAATAAATCGCGCTACCAAAACATTTTGGAACACACCAATCACACCATTGTCATCTTCTAGTCATCTAATGTTGGTGAACGAAACTCTTATATTTGTTGAGAACTCTGAAGAAGAATTCGAAGAACCCATAATCGATAGCAATAAAAAGAAGTAAGACTCAACTTGTTAGAGCATCTAGAATTGAATCAAGCATGGGAAATATCCAACTTATGTTAAGAAGTTTTACTTAAGTTCCATGAGGATCAATTAAAATCTTGAAGGCTAGTTTTATCTTTTTTACGACAGGTACTTTTTCAAATACATGTTATTAAGAGATCTTTATGGATTAAATTATAAGCTGGTGGAAATCATCCCATAAAAGTAAATACGCGTTCATTTAGGAAACAACCAATCACAACAGAACAGAAACAGGGCAAACAAGAAAAGAAAGAGGGGCACTCTTCTTCACTTGACCCGCTTCAATGATCATGTTACAAATAGTAGAAAAGATGTAGTTGCGATAAAATAGACGAACAACATGTGTGTTCTTTAAATTATAGGTTAGATCTTCTTCTAACAAGAATCAAAATTTTTAAAAATATATCAATTTCAGGCCCTGATCTTATGCTTGTAAATTGTATTATTGTAAATATGAGTCACCGAGTTCCAAATACCTAAGAGTGTTCCTGAACTGTTGCACTTTAAAAACAAGTCAATATAAATATTGAACAGCCTCTTATTTCTTAAAAAATTACGCCCACCTATCTCATAAATATACATTGTTTACGCAGTCACACAACATAATATCACGCCTGTACACTCGAAAGCAATTCGTTAGTCAAAAAAAAAAAATCAAAACTTTTAAACAAAAAAAACAACCGACTTCAAAAAGATGCACTTAAAAGTTACATATTTTTAAAAATCTGATCTGAATTACAGTTTGTTTGTTTAATGCAAGTGAAGTGTGTTAGATACATAGGTACACCAACTTCAAACTGTAATTAATGTATATATAATAGATATAATAGAAATAAATTAATAACGCGTTCACTTAATTCATTCAGGTTTGAAGGGGATAAAACAATTTTATTTTTATTAGAAATATTAAAAAGACTGGCCAAGTGCAAGTCGGACTTACACACCGAGGGTTTCGTATCAAAACAGAATGCATGAGCCCGACGCTCATTGGACAGATTTTCATTATTTATTGTACGGACTACTATAGAGCTTCCATTATGATCTTTTTAAGTTTGCACCTTTTTTATGTAGATATCTATCTACCTACCTATTATCATTTTTGCGATAAAGCAAAAATTAGAAAAACATGTTTCAATCAAATCAATCAAAGAAAAAAAAAACGACTCACACTTGAGGTTTTTAAGTAGCCTATGTCAGACAAAGAGACAGACAGACAGAGTTACTTTCGCATTAATGATATTAGTATGGACTACTTGTCCCAGAAAGAGCAGGTAAGAGCACAGCAGTATGGACGACGTAAAGACTTATGACGAAGCTTTCTAAATCCCGCCCAACTTAAATGGAACCTCTCCTTTTCGGCTTCTTTTTCGAATTAATTTTCCTTCAGGACGACTTCGTCCACATTCCCAACTGGTCCTCTTCCAAACTTCTCCACTTTCTGAACTCGTCCTCCTACAATTAGCGCCACCACGGGCTATACTACGGGTAAGTAGTGTTCCTAACTTGTCTATTTTACAATCCGTCCAAATTTCTTACTAGACTATTTTTTCACTTGCTTATTTCCTAAGTTGTCCACTATTTAAACGACTCAGATAGTTCTCTTGTCTTTCAAAAACGTTTACCTACATTATTGTCAGTGTCGTTTCAAGGTTTCTGCAAGGAACCTTTATAAAGTTTCAATTAATATAAAATACTAAGGTGTTTGAATTTTATAAAAATTTCAACTTGATACCTATTTTTGAGGAAAAATGGTCTTGACAGACAGCTGGACAAACGGACAGACGGAGAACAAAGTGATCCTGGATTGTGATAAAAAAACCCTAGACCCTTCAATTTAATATCTATCATTTTTTTCAGAAAATTTATAGGATATATTATATTCACAATTATTTGTTTTCGTAGCTTTGAACATTGTTTGTTAAAATAAATATCTGTCGTTCTTCGGTTTTTTGGAAATGGATGAAATATGCTTGTCATAATAAGATGGTTAAAATGAATGGCCTCTCTTTTTAAAATGCTGCATATGTAATAAAAATTTGGGTGTCCTTTCCCGGAGAATTTCTGATTTAAACTTCGATGGTATCCTTCTGCTAAGTTGTTTGTTCTATGTAAATTTTGTGCACAACTTAGCATATTATAATCTTTTTTAAACCACTGCTCTTCGAAATATTTCCTACATTTTTGTCATTCAAGGAAATGGACGGGTTAGGAAAGTGATTGAGTTAGGAACTGGATGAGTTAGAAAGTGGACGAGTTGGGTAAGGGGACGAAGTCGTCCTAAAGGATGATTTTTACCCAACTGCACTATAATATTATCGTCAGGAAATTGTAGGTGTGAGATTTACTTGCTGTTTAAATTTACTTATGCCATGTTCTTTCCAGTTATCAAGACTTAAAGACATCGTGGCGACTGTAAACTGTTTCGAGGACATGATATCCCCCGTTTCGCTCCTTTTTGTAGCTTGATAGGTTACGTTTGACTGTTTTGTAGAACTGATTTCGTTGTCGATTCACACCCATATCTCAAACACCTCGACGTATTGCCAGTCAACGTTTTCATAGTCCACAGAGGATCTTTCAAGAAAGGCAAGAAGATTTCTAATCTATTAGTGATTATGACCCTCGAAAAAGCTTATAAGCGTGGCAATAATTTTTCAGCTGGGTGTAATCTACCGTATTGAAAAATATGTTCAAAATATAATGTATCAAAATCAAGAGCAGAAGTTGCTTCACGCCAATGCCAATGCCAATGCCTACAATGCCTTTTTTGCCGTATGAAAACAACATTTTGTACCAAGTCTGCCCCCCCCCCCCCCCCTAGCCCAAAAGCTGGCTACGCCCTTGTATATACTGAAAACTAATATAGCGCGCTTTCTATCACTTTGCCGCTGAGCCTACCTTTAGCGATACCTCAGACATGGGCGGATTTTTCAAATAACATGTCTGTAAAACTATTTTACAGTTTGCATTGACAAATCTCGCTTAAAAAAATTCGCTTTTGTCTTGGCAACATTTATGATATTGAAAATCACTAACTTCTATACGGTGTAAACTGCTGTGTGAAAGAACTTTATTAAAACGACATGATTGCGTCAATGATGATGAAAATTATTCATTTACTAGCTCGTAGGAACTCCTATATTTTACGAACGTAGGTACCTATGACAGCTAGCTCCCAGTTTGATCCTGCCAGCAGTTATAATATTATGCTTGTCTCAAAGATTGAGCCATGCATGTTTTAGTGCAAGTCGTACTAGCCGATATCGCGAATGGCTCAATACGTATATCAATTTCGGTTAATTAGATTTTACTCAGTTATAGCGAAAAATTTGATTACTACGACGAGATAAAATTAAGTTTAAAACTTAATTATTTTGCCTTATGCGTTAAAAAAAAGAGGCTACGTTTTAACTAAAATGAATTACAAAGTTTATTGTGGGCTAGTTATTATTAGATATTTGTTCATAAAAAATCTCAGCTTCTCAATTAATAGCGATTCGTGACGAACTATAATTTTTGCTTAAATAATAATATAATTTAAATAATAATATTTTCAGGAAACTATTTTGCTGTGTAATCAGTATTTTTGATTAGTATTGGGATTTATTTTGTATAAAAAAAGAGTATTTTTTGATTTACAGTTAAATACTAGCCATAAAATCATAATAACCTTAAATTATTGTTACCCACCGACACCCGAGAAATGGAATTCGTGAAAAAAAATATCCCTCAGCTCAATGAAAGGAGGGAAAGTAGGTCTGCTTGTCTGGTTGTGGCGGTTTACATAAGTTACCTTAGCTAACCTTTGAAATAGATTGAAGTTTAATGGAAGACCGACATAATGAAATTATAAAAGGATTTAGTTTTTGTATTTCGCTACGGAATTCTAAAAACAGCCAACTGGGCCAACTGTCGCGCCGTCACTAGTCATTTTTTGATTTCCTCGTTTATTTCGAACAAAGCGTATTTTAAAATAAAACTGTTAATAAAGAAAATGCGCTTTTATTTGTTCGAACAAGAAATCAAAAATCTAGTAGCGCGTGGCGTGCCGCGGCTTATATATGTAAATTGACCTTAAGTTATAGAGCGCTTCCGTAATGTTGATAATTTCATTATTAATAATGAAAAGTGTAAAAGACATGAGAAAATATTCACACACGTTCCTAAGTTACATATTCTGCTTAAAATCTGCATCCTGTTTAAATTTTATGCCTAAAATCTGAATCGCGTAATACCTACAATACCTGCCTATTATGGTTATTTCGTTATTAGTAAAATTAACAAACATTACACAATTTAGTAATTTTTCCTTAATGGTCATAAAAACAAGTGTGGGCTTACGAAGTAACTAAAAACAAAATAACTAGTACCTACCAATCTATAATTAAATTTACCTACGGTACCCTAATTTAATGCGTGTACAACACGGAATTGGCCGGTTTTTTGCATAACATCTAGGTACTCAACAAATATTAAAGGATATATTTAACCTGCCTGTGCTCTACATATTATGTAGAGACAGCTTGTGAGGTTGACAGTCATTAATAAAATACAAATAATAATAATATATTTCAGTTAAAATAAAAATGCAAAAAATTATAAAATTAGAACAATAATAGAGACGCAAAAGGTTAAAGTTAATCAAAAGGTCTGCGAGCAATGTTTTTGCAAAACAAACTCGGATAGACCTACGCGCCGTTAACCGCTATTGGTCACACAAAATCAATTATTAAACCAGAAGCGTAGGCAGACATTCAGTTTCTTTTTCTTATTGTTCACACTCACAACACCTAATTGTATCATTGTTTTTATTTGCTATGCTTATTTACAGTTACTTTTAATTTGATTTCATTGAACGCGTTTTACGATGAGGTCAATGAACTTCGAAGCATGGACGCACTTACGCCCCCCGCAGATACGCCACCCCATGGAAATACCACGCTTTACAAGAAAACAATATTACTATCGATAAATTTACAAATAAAAACGTACCTTCGCTTCCGCAATCGGCACAAACATTGTTACCACTTTTCTTTTGCAATCCTTGCAACAAATTTTGATTATGGTCGACCATCGTGGAATTTTTGCATCAATTAATAAAGTCACTCACTACACTCTAGCGTAGGTAAAGTCACGTCACCACTCGAAAGTCCGTGTTCCTTGCTACTGCGCGCACGAGGCGCGAGGGAGCGAGTTTGTGAGACGAGACGAGACTTCGACCGACGCGGGACGAATCGTTTCACACACTACGCCATTTCGTCACAATTTGCTATTTCATTTACACAAGTGGTACTTAGCTTGGGATGAATGAGATGGAAAAGGAGGACTAGTTTCGGTATATGAATGAACGAGTGGAGTGAACGTCTCGTATCATTTGTGTGCGTACGGCGTAGTATCAGGCGAAGTGTTTTGGTCCGTGACGTAGATAGTATTTAAGCAAGTCTCTCGTAGTCGTACACTACGTATCTGCATACATGCATACATATAGCTTGCTAGCTATAAGTAGATCTGTCGTCTGTCTAGTTCTCTTTGATCCGGAAAATACGAGTGCACACCTCTGTGTCTGAGTCATACCTAGTATTGTGAATAGTCATTATATTTTTGGCATGAAACTTGTGTAGATTTGGGTCCTTAAATCTTTTTTTTAATAAAAAATAAATTTAACATGCCTTTTTTTTTACTTTCTTGAGTCGAATTTAACCTACTTGACTCTTTTGATTTAAGAATTAATATTTTTGTCCCTACATAGCGTGAAAAATTGCCTTGTCTGCCATTCTGTCAAAGAAATTTAAATGCTAGACATTGGCTATTGACTTTAAACAATAAAAGTGTATGTAAGTACCTCAACCGAAATTCGTCAAAAATCATAATCTCTAAGCGTCATAGGATCTATAGATATAATATAATCTATATATTTATCTTATATAATATTATCTACAGAGGGGGGGAGTGATGGGTGGGTTTCCCCCGGGCCCGCTATTTTCCGAAATACCTCCACTTTCACGAATCAATCCTTTCAAATTTTCGCACCCGAAGAGCAACGGCCAATGAGAACACGCTATTGGTTTGTGGAGCTGCGTGCGCCGAAATAAAGTCGTGCACATGGATACCTGATTTTCTCTGCGGCCCTGATAATCTACATATTTATCTTATCGTGTGAGCACAACACTTTACTGGTTTCTATTTTCTCATGGGAAGTTCTATAACGGAAACTATAAAGATATCTAGCAATTTCTAAGTTTTTTTGACCTGGTATCTTAAAAAATATTTTTTTCTCTAAATTGTATTTGAATAGTAAAATAAAAATAGTAAAAAGCGACAGAAAATGAGGTTCCCAAACTCTTAGTAAGTATCATTTTTGTGTAGATTGTTTAAAGTTTTGCAGCGAAAATATATTATTATGTGATATATTAATCTAAGGTCTCAGCTGGAATTTAATTAAATAGTTTGTGCTTATCAAATATGAATCCAGATCATATTATGAGTGTTTTGAAAACCTATGTAATATTGTATTTTAAAAATTTCCAAGCAAAGATGCATCTTTGCTTTGCCATGTTGATATTAATTTATATTGATATAGCCTCTTCTTTTTGTTTGGTTTTACGTCGGAAACGCTAACAGGACTTTAGGGTTTTTAGGGAGTTTGAATCAAAGAAAGATTATTTCTATGTATTTCTTACTTCTATCAAGGTTTGTTGTGTATTTGTAAGATTTATGTAGGTACCCGGATTTCAGAAGTTCCTAGTAGTTGTATGTTAATATTGTATTTTGTAACATTATATTCCATTTCATATAGCGTGGTGCGTACTACATATTTTCAAATTTTGTTTCTGAAAGGAAAATATAATTGTATTATATTATATATAGATCAGTTATAATGAAAATATAATAAGTAAGAAAGCAACTGCCAGAGCAAAATTCCAATTCATCGGCAAAATAGGTGGGCGACTTGCGAGCTATCCTTCTGGGAGTCGTGCTTTCTGGTCGCTTGCCAAAGCTGCCGAAGGGAACTTCTGCCAGTCGTCGTTACCACCACTGCGAAAGACCGATGGTGACTTGGCCCATAGTGCTAAAGAGAAAGCCGATCTACTGGGCAGTCTCTTAGCCTCCAACTCGAATATGAACAACGAAGGCGCTGTACCACATACTATACCGTGGTACGTTAAGAACATGCCGGAAATCTCCATAACACAACTAGAGGTCCGGCGGGCGTTGTTTTCTCTAGACGTTCATAAGTCGAGTTCCTACCATACTAGGCAATTTCTGTCTTCATGGAAGACTGCGAATGTGCACCCGGCGCCCAAAAAGGGCGATAGATCAGATCCATCGAATTACAGGCCTATCGCTATTACCTCTCTCCTCTCTAAGGTGATGGAGCGTGTGATCAACACACAGCTTCTAAGATACCTAGAAGTACACGATCTGGTCAGTGACCGTCAATATGGCTTTCGCCACGGTCGCTCGACTGGTGACCTTCTAGTGTATCTCACACACCGATGGGCACTAGCCATTGAGAGTCAGGGGGAGGCATTGGCATGTAGCCTGGACATAGCGAAGGCGTTCGATCGGGTCTGGCACCGCGGTCTTCTATCGAAGTTGCCATCTTACGGAGTGCCCGAGGGTTTGTGCAAATGGGTGGCTAGCTTTTTGTCCGGCAGACGCATACGAACCGTAGTTGACGGTAGTTGCTCTGATAGCATGGACATTAATGCTGGTGTCCCGCAAGGCTCTGTGCTGTCTCCTACGCTGTTTCTACTGCATATCAATGACATGTTGGACATCAACAACATACATTGCTATGCAGATGACAGTACTGGAGACGCTTTTTACACGGGTCGTGCAAACATCCCTCGTTCCGTTGTGGAGGAAAACCGCGGAGAACTTGTGTCTCAAATCGATACCACACTGTCCCAAGTCTCTGATTGGGGACGGGTAAACTTGGTCCGATTCAACCCTACAAAGACACAAGTGTGCGCGTTCACCGCTAAGAAAACTCCATTCACTGTAGTCCCACAATTCCAGAACACTTCCCTCTCCATCTCCAAGAGCATTGGGATCCTTGGTGTCGACATCTCCAGCGATGTTCACTTCCGAGATCATTTACAAGATAAGGTGAAGCTGGCGTCCAAAAAACTTGGTGTACTCAACAGAGCGAAGCAATACTTCACGTCGGGGCAAAGGTTGTTACTTTACAAGTCACAGGTTCGGCCCCATATGGAGTACTGCTGCCATCTCTGGGCAGGTGCACCCGGATACCAGCTTGGCCCTTTTGACTCGGTTCAACGACGGGCTGTGAGAATTGTCGACGATTCCAAACTCACTTGCGGTATCGAGCCCTTAAGTCTGAGGAGAGACTTTGCCTCACTGTGTGTGTTCTACCGCTTGTACAATGGGTTGTGTTCTGAGGAATTGTTCGAAATGATGCCCACGGCTACTTTCTACCATCGCACCGCTCGCCATCGGCAGGGAATTCATTCTCACACTTTAGAACCTAAATGGTCGCGTACAGTGCGGTTTCAGAGAAACTTCCTCCCGCGAACGCTTAAGTTGTGGAATGAGCTCCCTGCCAAGGTTTTCTGCAAGGACTACAGTATGGAGTTCTTCAAGAAAGAAGTTATTAGATTTCTGAAGGGTCGGCAACGCGCAAGTGATACCCCTGGTGTTGCAAGCGTCCATAGGCTACGGTGACCGCTTACCATCAGGCGGGCCGTAAGCTTGTTTGCCACCTTAGTGGTATAAAAAAAAAAAAAAATGTTATTTTCTAAAGTAGATACCTATTCATTAAGTTCATTTATGTCATCATTAAGCTGCAATTTAGTAAAAACTAATATCTCACTCATATAATGTCTCGCATAGTATCAGTGCAATTTAATAAATAATATTGGTTAATCTAGCTTTTTTATACTAATTACATAACATAGAAATGCAAAAATCTAATTTAGCATGGCACCGGCTGGAGAGATGAAAAAAAACAAACGTTTTTCTTATGATGGCAAATTCTCATGGGAATAAACATTTTTTAGCAGGTGATACCGCGGGGCACTAAAGATTGACGCGTCAACAGTCACAACTGATAAACGGGGTGATCTGATTTTTGGCTAAGGAATAGAAAGTGGGACATGGATTTTATTTATTCTTTAATTTATTTATTCAATGTGATCCTAAGTTCACACGAAAATGACCGCTGGGCACTATAACTTGGCGTCCTAATGAGCAACGAACGGTGTGACTTTTGACGGTGTTTTAAAACAGAGATAGGTGGAAAGACAAAAAACCACCTATTATAATTTTATCTTGGTTAATCAAGGGATTCCCATAGTAATTCCTCGGCGATAACCAAGTCCTACGCGGCCAAAGCCGCAGACAAAAGATTATTACTATCAGTTAGCTCTACAAAGGCATTCTGTTTGTAATGTAAGTATTTTTTTGTGTATGTATTATTTATTAACCGAAAATAAACATTTGGGCGTGACAAACCACGTCTGCTGTTAGATATTTTGGGAAAAATATTATTGCATTGTCGTTCGGTTTATCTATGTACATGATTTTCAGTTCAATCCGGTTCGATATAGAGATACCTAGAGATAGTTTAGAGAGTAAGTTATTAAATTGTTCCTACGTGACCACAGATCACTTATTATGACAGGGATTAGCATATTTAATTATGTGTAAAGATTATATAGGGAGCTACTCACAACGAATCAAAAAATAGTGTTTCATTCCATAACTTTGACGATTCAAAAGTGTTTGTAAAAAAACCTTATTTGAATAAAAAATGACTGACTTTGAGAATCTTAAATTCATCTCATACGGTGTGGAACGGACGGATGTATTTGCGGCTGCTTTTAAGTCTTTGGGTTCCGTGGCCAAATAGCAAAAACGTTATAATTAGTTCATATCCATAGCCTTAAAATTTCAACATCTATGGATCGACTTTCATAAAATTTTACAGGAAGAGAAGCGCCATGGATCTTTAGATCTTTGTTATAAAATTTAGAGAAAGAAAAATTAAGAAAATGAAATTATGCCCGTGTCCGATTCACTTACTTCTTATTGTTTGTTTAGAATTCGAAAAAGGACATATTATTCTGTGTCTGGGTTTTTCATTCACCGCTTAATTAAGTTTAAGGTGGTATTTATGACTTACTATCTTTTGCCCGGGGTTTCACCTGCCCTAAATTCGGTTATCGGTATAGGATTTCAAGGGAAACTCTATAATTATAGAAAAAAACCGACTCACACTTGACGTTTTCAAGTAGCCTAATTTCCTTCCCTGGGACTCAAACTATCTCTATGCTAAATTTCATCTTAATTGCAGCAGTTTAAGCGTGAAGAGGTAACAGACAGGCAGACAGACAGACAGGGAGACAGAGTTACTTTGGCATTTATAATATTTATTATAAATATGTCGATATGGATGTACATTAAGCCACCCTAGTCCAGTTACATTGCCATCAGAAGCAGACCAGTGTTGTGGCGATGGGCTTACGCGCGTCGTCACGCTGGACTAAAGGTGTTGGTGAAAAGTGACTGTCCCCCACATTATTTTAATGGTACCTACCTAGCTCTCCAAATATTGAACTGAAAGGTGAACATTTCTTTTCGTCTTTACCGGTTCAAGTTTTAAGGTTATTGCTGACCAACCGGACTGTCCATGGCTCAAACACTGCATAACGATGCATTTGAAAATCAACAGTGTCTCAGTCGGGCAAAGACATGGGAAGTATTAATTCAAATTTAAAAAAAAAATGTAATATTAAAATTTTTGTATTTATTTATATTTTTATTCAATTGTAATTTATTTAATTTGATTGTAAAATTATCATAGAAATAAATAATTGTCTGTATACTAACATAGTTTTTAAGAAATACTAACACTCTGTATGGACTTCCAATGTCTGAGAATAAAGATTTATTTATTTATTTATTTAAAGGTTATCTGCAATAGTTCACATTATACGGAATCTTAACTTAATGTGTGAACTTACTTACGACACTAACGGGTCTACTGTGCTACCGACTACGTCGTGATTATATTCTCTTTAACTACCGGCAAATTATAATAAATTACCGGTTTTCTAAGGCTAGGCCAAGCTATGGGTATGGACCATTGTGCCGTAGTGCTGAGACTGCGTTTGTTGTTTCCTATCAATTTAGGGAAGGCATCTAATTTCCTGTTCAACAGTGTTAAATAAATGTAGGGTGAATGACACATATATCAGCTCCCTACCTTTTTTCGACTTAAAATGGTTACTACGTTCTCACAATAAACAATAACCTAAGACTCTTACTCGTTGCTTGTAGCTTGCAATGTTGTGTTTGCAGTAGTACTTATGCATAAATATGACAAAATACTAGTCAAACTATTAAAAAAACCTTATTTAGAGTCATAGTGGTAATCTCCTAATATCGACCACCTTGGGTGTAATAACAGCCTCAAGCAGCATTTTCCTGTGCTGTTAGATGCTTATGCTCTTTGACTACCGGCAAATTATCATAATTACCGGTTGTTTAAGGCTAGGCCGAGCTATCGCTATGGCTATTGACCATCGTGCATTTCTGTGCTTTTTGATGCTTATGCTCTAAGATTTAATAGTTATATTTTATAATACATTTAGGGCATGTGATTGGTTGCTAGTGGCAAAAAAATTCACAATACTACTACTAGCTTTTGTCGGCTGCTTCGCCCGCGCAGAATTTGGCCATCGTCGTGGGATTCTTACGTAAACCTCTAATTTGACAGAGTAAAAACTATTCTATGTCATTCTTTGTTCCTCCAGCTACCGTTTACAAAAAGTCAAGTTAAACCTTGTATCGTCGACATATATAAAGCCTCCTATGTCCAAAAACATTGCACCAGAAGCAATGTTGCGGTGATAGGCTCACCCCCTGTCATGCACTGAAGTAGTTGGTTAAAAGAAACAGTCCCCTAAATAATTATTTGGTCCAGCCACTGGTTACACCCTCGTGGGGATAAAAAACTGTTTAAAGGTATAAAGATAAAGAACCTAAAGCTTATCTTTAATTATCACTATACAAATAACTTAAACAAAATACTGGAAAAGACTTATGGTTGTCATTGTACTCTGTCAATTATTTGATATTATTTTAGTTATAAAATAATGGACGATAAAGTCGTATGTTACTAAATTAAAGCCACCAGATAAACATATTTCCATGTGTTATTAAACATGTCAAGCACGAAAAAGTACAATAGCAAATAAAACTGCATATTTTAATAAGAAAATATAAGTGATGGTTGATAATTGGAACAGTTCCGGTACCAAAGTTCAGCCGCCCCGGCTGATATATGGCACTCTGTACAAACAAATGGACTAAACGTCAGCCCCCTATTAGGTTCCTAATCCAGGGGTAAAATTAATTTTCCATATTAACTGTGTAAAATATTCATACTGGTTCCCCTTACTTATAGAGATATATCTAAGCATCAAAGTAAGTGAAATATTGCTTACTAAATAGCTAGAAATATTACGCGTTTTTGTTGAAAATTGCATGTATCGGCACAACTATCCGTAAAATGCAGAAAAAAACTCTAACCAAGGGATAGGCACGATAATCGGAAGATCACGTCGGAAATAAATATTCTTTTTACAAATAGACCATAGGTGAAGATAGGTCATGTTAATAAATTAGAATTTATCCCAAAAAATAGCACGCCCGGCTGATATTTGGGGGGGAAACTGGCCATAAGAGCATTCACCCTATGCTGAACAGGGCAATTTAATTTCGAACGTATTTTAGGCTTAAAAAGTTAATTGAAATTTATTTATTAAAATTTGTTTATTGAAACCAAAAAAATCTGAACGCTGATCTTAATGATTATTATCTAGCTGGTGAACTAAAATATCTCTGTTCGTTGATGGTGATAATAATGACGGTTATAAATAAATGAAAATAGGTGGGTGACTTACTAGCTATACCTCTGGGAGTCGTGCTTTTTGATCGCTTGCTAAAGTTGCCGAAGGGAACTTCTGCCAGTCGTCGTTACCACCACTGCGAAAGACCGATGATGACTTGGCCTGGAGCAGTATCTTAGCCTCCAACTCGAATATGAACAACGAAGGCGCTGTACCACATACTATACCGTGGTACGTTAAGAACATGCCGGAAATCTCCATAACACAACTAGAGGTCCGGCGGGCGTTGTTTTCTCTAGACGTTCATAAGTCGAGTTCCTACCATACTAGGCAATTTCTGTCTTCATGGAAGACTGCGAATGTGCACCCGGCGCCCAAAAAGGGCGATAGATCAGATCCATCGAATTACAAGCATATCGCTATTACCTCTCTCCTCTCCAAGGTGATGGAGCGTGTGATCAACACACAGCTTCTAAGATACCTACCCTAAAAAACACGAACTGATCAGCGACCGTCAATGAGGCTTTCGCCACGGTCACTCGACTGGTGACCTTCTAGTGTATCTCACACACTAGCAATAGCAATTCAGAGTCAGGGGGAGCATTGGCATGTATCCTGGACATAGCGAAAGCGTTCGATCGGGTCTTGCACCAGGGTCTTTTGTGGAAGTTGCCATGTTACGGAGTGCCCGAGAGTTTGTGCAAATGGTTGGCTAGCTTTTTGTTCGGTAGACGCATACGAGCCTTAGTTGACGCTAGTTGCTCTAAAAGTATGGACATGAATGCTATTGTCCCGCAAGACTTTGTGCTGTCTCTCACGCTGTTTCTACTGCATATCAATAACATGTTGGATATCAACAACATTCATTGCTATGCAGATGAAAGTACTGAAGACGCTTATTACACGGATCGTGCAAGCATTTCTCGTTCTGTTGTGGAGGAAAAACGTGAAGAACTTGTGTCTCAAATTGACACCACTCTTTCCAAGGTCTCTGTAGAAAGACACAAGTCTGCGCGTTCACTTCCAGAACACTCCCATCTCCATATCCAAGAGCATCCTTGGTGTTGACATCTCCGATGTTCAGTTCCGAGAGGTAAAGCTGGCGTCCAAAAAACTTGGTGTACTCAACAGAGAGAAACAGTACTTCACGTCGGGGCAAAGATTGCTGCTTTACAAATCGCAAGTCTGGCCCCATATGAAGTACTGCTGCCATCTCTGGGCGGGTACACCCGGATACCAGCTTGGCCCTTTTGACTTGGTTCGACGACGGGCTGTGAGAATTGTCGACGATTCCAAACTCACTGGCGGTATCGAGCCCTTAATTATGAGGAGAGACTTTGCCTCCCTGTGTGTGTTCTACCGCTTGTACAATGGGATGTGTTCTGAGGAACTGTTCGAAATTATGCCCACGGCTACTTTCTACTATCGGACCGCTCGCCATCGGCAGGGGATTTATTCTCACACTTTAGAACAGAAAATTGTCGCGTACAGTGTGGTTTTAGAGAAACTTCCTCCCGCGAACGCTTGGGATGTGGAATGAGCTCCCTGCCAAGGTTTTCTCTAAGAACTACAGTATGGGGTTCTTCAAGAATGAAGTTATTAGATTTCTGAAGGGTCGGCAACGTGCGAGTGATACGGTGTTGCAACTAGGCTACGGTGACCGCTCAGGCGGACCGTAAGCTTGTTTGCCACCTTAGTAGTATAGGTAAAAAATGAATGTGGTAGGTTAATTTTTTCTGCATACTTAAATCTAAGTAGGCCGTAGGTACCTATAGGTTTTTTTTTTTAATAAAGCCTCAACTAGGTATTTAGAATTATGTATGTAATAGAATGCAAGCATATGATTTGAATAGGAAATGAAATAAATAAAATAAATACAATTTCGAGTATAAGGAAAATAAACAAGAACCTGATTAGTGTAATTAAATTTAATTAAATTAAATTACCACCCAGTATGTTTTTATCATTGAAGATATGGTTACAGCTATTTGTTACAATACTACACCTGTTACTGTTTCCACACTTGCCTTACTTGCCTATAAGAAAACACCTGTGTAATGTACCTTAGGGCGAATGTTTTTCCTATAGACATACAGAACTGGACTGTGTATTTCCTAGCCAGCTATGAACAAAATGGTCTCAAAATTGTGACAGAGACGGAGAAAACGTGTGGTGTCATGTACATGAGAAAAGATACCAAAGGGTAACTTGTCTCTTTTTAAACTGTGGCCAATTTCGTGAGCCTGTTGCGCAGTCCCTAGGACAGATTACAGAGCTCGAAGTCTACTAACATAATAAATATTTATTAAAAATAATAATTACCAGTCGTCACTACAAAAAAAATATATTTTGAAGAGAGTTTAGGGAGAATTACTTTTTTTTCTAAAATATCTTTTAAGCTCAGTACAGTAAAAACAAGTATTTCGAATTATAGAAAAAAAAACCACAGAAGTAAGAAGTTTTATTCTTTATTCTTAAGAATGAAATGGCACAAAATGAGAAATATTTACAAATATATATAAACTTACTCTAAAAAATTCTTAAATTATTTGTCTTTAATAATGCTTTAAGACTTATGACAGACATCATCTAAGTTTAAAATTTTCTGCTGCTGGAAATGGGTTCGCAGGAATGATAAGGAATCTAATGTTTCATCATGTAAGCTTGTTCGCAGGTTACTTCATAGCAGCAGATAAGGCACGTTCACTTGAGACACTAGTTGGCTATAATGAGCAGTCATCTGTAGATTTTAGATAGAACATTACTATAATTTTCATAAAGCAATATTTCAACCTTTTAATAATTAGGCAATCTAGTAACTACGCCCCCAATAGAGGGGCCTTAGGACCGTTTAGATATCCGAGGCACGTTATAACAGACTCTGACGATGGGATAACCAGCAGGCTCAAAGCTCAAGCGCCTTCCGCGCTCGCGTCCGCGAACACAGTTTATAGAAACATATACAGAATACATTAGACAGTTTAGTTTTCACACACACACACACACACACTCGAGCGCGCGGGTATACTAGGTTCACTAATATACCCGGGCGCTTCGACTAGTTAGATTTAAATAATAATAGGCGAGTGCTGAAGAGTTTCTCTCCGTTTCTTCTCTTCAGAACGCCTTTGCTATTTCCGAAACGGCGGTAAAATTTAGTTAGATACAAATTTTAGTTTCTAAGAGCGGTTGCCCAAGCCGAGGTTCGTGTCTAGGACACCCTTGCGCAAACCGCCCCAACTTTTCGCTGAAGAGTGCAAGCAGCACGTCCGCGTGTGCTTTACAACTTAAAGGCCATCTGCGGCCAACAACAATAGCCAGTAGTTAGAAAAAAAAAAAAAATCAACCTTTTAAAGTGTGATAATGCTTTCTCTAAAAAAATAAAGAGTTTCTTTAAGGGTATATAAGTTTTTAGAACTGGCTAGTTTTATTGAATTCTTAATTTTTTTAAAAGAAAAAAACATTAAGAATTTAATAAAAAATTAAATTAAATTTGGAATTGAGAACTCTTTGTTTACCTGGTGACGTATATTAAATTCATTTATCATTTATTTCTATAAATTGACGGCAGTTTTAAATGTGGGTTTCGTGCGTCAAAATGAATTTAATGGTAGAAAATTTTCGCTCTATGATTTATTACGACTTTCGTCATCTGTCTTGTTGTTGTTTAGGTGTGGTGTACAGTGCAACAAACTTTTCTCACCCACTGATCTTGGGTGATTGGTCGCCAGTTTCGTTGTTAGTTCACACCATTTCAATATGGCGACTGTAGTTTTGATTTTTGTTGCACTATAGTCTTGTTTACACATTTTTATTTATTGAGCATTGGTTTTCTACATTCAATATCATTTTAATAAGGTACAACAATATGTAAGTATTAATTGATACCATCATAAGCTTTTTTCTATTAACGTCAGCTGACACTAAAAAGTTTTGTCTTTAATAAGACGATACCTTAAATTTTACTGTGTCTTATTCAGTCATGTAGTTCTATCGATTTATGCAATTATTTGCAAAAAAATCTGTCTCCGATGTTGAGCTATTGATTTTAACATCGATGTCATCATCGATGTTTTTTCAACATCGCCTAACTACGACACGAACACAACTTTCATAGCGTAGCGTAAAAATCCTAGGTCTGTGCTATCAACAAAAAGACGTGTGTTAAACCGGATTTACATTTTAAGTTTTTCGATTGGTAAATCGCTGCGTCACGTCACGCTTTTGTCGTCAGCAAAACGCAGCTATTCCATAACGTACATTTTTTTCTCTTAGTCTAAAACGGCTATTGCTCAATGCAAGCTTTTTATAAAAGTAGAAATAAAGTAGGTAATTCTGAATTAACTAAATGCCTATACTCAAACACAAATAATTACTAAAAATATATCGATCACTACTCTCTACTTAATTTTGAATATTTCTCTATAACTTATCATTACTTTGCTTCCTTTTTTAATGCCCGTCTTCACTTGATTATTTATTAAAAGATACGAATACCTTTTGACCTCTATATAGGCAGATATAAAGAATACAGCAAAAACAATATAAATAAAGTGATATCCAGTGCAAAATACGGTGTTAAAACCAAAATAAAGACATAACCTAAAGGTCTTAGACACCAGTGTGTCGATTACGTAAAGTTGTTGCTAACAACTCTCGTTTGAAATCCATAGAAATAAGATGTACATTGCGCATTTGAAATTACGTATGAAATTCATCGATTGTCGCGAAACCGCACTGTATATATTATTTCTATCGAGAATTGTTAGCAACAACTAACGTAATCGAGGCCCAGGTCTTTTAATTAAAAATCGGCCAAGTGCGAGTCGGACTTGCGCACAAGGGTTCCGTACCATTATCTACAAAAACGAGCAAAAAAAATCACGTATGTTGTATGGGAGCCCCCTTAAATATTTATTTTTTTCTGTTTTTTGGTATCCGTTGTTATAGCGGCAACAGAAATACATCTTCTGCGAAAATTTCAACTGTCTTACTATCACGGTTCATGAGATACAGCCTGGTGACAGACGGACGGATGGACGGACGGACAGCGAAGCCTTAGTAATAGGGTGCCTAATTACCTTTCAGGTACGGAACCCTAAAAACGAAAAAAGTTTTTGGGTATTTTTTTATCGCACTGATTGGACGGAGTTTATATCTGTCCCTTACTGTTCTAAAGAAAAATGTATTTGCTATCTTGCTGACAGTGCTATTTGAATTCAATTGCATAATTTACTATTTTTTCGCATAAAATACACAATAAGCATAATATTAGTTTGTAATATGCTCATGTAACATATGTCATCGTACCTTTTTCTTTGTGTTATATTGACTAATTATATCTTAGTTTGTTGTTTGATTCAGATCTTCTGATGGATCATGCGTAGCTCAAAATAAAATTGTTCGAACTTTTAAAGTTTCCCGGACATGTCACTGGCAAAAAATACTAAGAAGCAGTATGACTGCCATTCTTTAAGAAAACAAGAAAAAAAACACGCTCCGAAATAGTAATGGATGGTAGCTGCTAATTTTTACGTGATATACGTGCACGTTCTTGTAACAGTCGTGATATTCTACAATTTACAGATATTTAATTACATTTAGCACAACACAGTTCAAGTAGAATAGTAAAATGGGCCGTCGATCAATAAATACCACTAAAAGTGGTAAATATATGAACCCCACTGATCAAGCAAGTAAGTTGACATAATAACCCCCTATTTCTAGTCACTTAAAGTTAATCTTATGTATTAGCCACATAGCAGTTCGTATTGAGATGCCAAAACGCAATCAAATTTACTGGCAGCTTTCACCTCTGCGGATTTGAGTGCATACATATACTACTACCACTACCGACTGAACTGTACATCGAGCCCTATTGATTGAATCAATTGTTGGGTGTCAGTATCCCTTGCGCCCCCTTTTAGTTACTCTGACCGGGTCTGGGGGTTGACTGCAATTTCAATTTAAATTACATTATAATTTTGTCCCCATAGTAGTTTATTTCAAGCTTGCCGGGGAACTAAATTGAAACTGGTTTCTTTTAAGGGGCATATAGCAGCTAACGAGCACCGAAATTAGATATTCTCAATTTTCTCTTTGTAGAAAATTAATTTCTAAAATCCAAATGTTGGAAATATAAAACTAGCCATAAGCTATTTTTAGAAGGTTTTATATTGTTTCTAAATAATATATGTGAGTTGTAGTTGGCACTTCTGCTAAAAGTGGGTGTTCAAGGATATGGCGGCACTAGTGGGCCAATAAAATATGATGTATTAAGCGACATAATAGAGTAGGATTTCTTTAATATGACTTCACTTTAATATTCTGTGGTTATTGTGCCTCCACTTATATTGAAATACCGCTATTTTTTACAAAATCAAGCCAATAGTGACAATGCATAAAGATGTTTACTTTGGACACCACTAGCATACTTTAGCTTAAGTTCTTTACCTTCCCCTCCCTTTCCCATGCTGTTTGTTGTTTTTGTTTTGACCCGCACTGACAAGTCATATGTCTAATGTGACATTAATTTAGTGATTTGGCACTAAAAGTTAGACTTGCAAGGAATAGTATATTCAGTGCCATTCTAAATATTCGGCAGGCTCGCTGGCGGAATAGGAATTCAGCCAGTGCATGACCTCTTTCTCACACACCAAGCCACCCTCACTCTCATCATATCGCTACCACACCTACCACGCTATGTTTTGACATGTTTAGTTTGGTGCTCATAGTCAATAGGAACATTTTCATGCTCAATGTTGCCAACATACCTTACTCAGGACGAGAATTAGCAAGGAAAAATTAAAAAATGCAACTGGTCGCCTATAAATATGTTATCTATTATGTAACCAAATGTAGGATGCAATAAACTGATAAATATTCATTTGATCTACTGTTAATAATGATTATCTCAAACAATTATCTATATAACACTAACTAAATAGTTTGGACAAATTACATTAAATTTTTTTAACTTTTTCTAAACATGTTCATAGTAATTTTAAAGGCAATGTTTTTGTGACAAAAACATGGAGTATACATCCAATGCCACCTAGGTAGATAGAAGAACATACAATATCGAGACTGTTCCTGGACTTCAAGATTTTTTTCTAGGCCATATTAGGAAGGGGGTACATGTCACACACAGTGAACAGCCTTTGATTATTATTATTGTATTTTTAAGCAACAGAGAAGCTTCAAGTGATTTTTAAAGTAGGTTTGTAAATAAATAAATAAATGAAAATTACATTTTATTTGAAGCAATATTTTTGTTTATGTGCCAAAATATTGCCACTTTAGGCTGCAGTCGCTGAAATTCGGCTTCTTAAGCTGTAAAAATGGCGACATCAGGGCCTTCATTGTTGGCAACACTGTATGTGCTCTCTTTGTTTTGATTTATGTACTTAAAAAGTATAAATTGTAAAAGGTAAACATTTATGGCCTTTAAGAACTCACCTATAGTACGAAAGTTGGTAATGCATGATTATTTTATTGCCAGTCATTCTACTACAACAAAAAATTGTAAGTATTCAGTATTTAGCCCAATCCTAAACAGTAGCTGAATATTTGTTACAAGCCTATTAAAAATGGCTTAACATTGGAGAGCATTCACAATAAAATTAAAAATGAGAAGTCAAATTCTATTGCAAAGGAAATTGGTGTTAGTCATTCAACACATTCTATGACTATAAAAACAAGAATAAAGTTAAGAAATCTCTTATTTCTAACATTTTCAACAAACAAATATTTACAAAAAATATTCAGGTAGATAGATAGATAGAATAGATATGCTGCTTTGTATGACATGCACTTAGTATGACCTAAATATCATTTCCCTTTAATGTCTATCTGTATTGAACTCTATAAGATTTGTAAACAGGGTATTTTTATAAACACATGTTTTGTGTTGTACCGTGATGTTTGACAATCAGTATACTATGGGTATTTGTAACTGAGCCATGTTACTCAAACACAATTTAAGAGACCGCATTTTGCTATCCAACGTCCGAACAGTTTTTGATGATTAAGAAGGTGCGCCGCGTCTTTTGGTGTTATATTGTATTTTTTATAAAAAAGAAAGCTACATAATCATGTTAACTTTTTAATACTAAAATATTTTTCATTTAGGGAAAGAAGCAAGAAAAAAAGAGTTGAAAAAAAATAAAAGGCAGAGACAAATGGTGAGAGCTGCAGTTTTGAAAATGAAAGATCCAAGTCAGATTTTAGAAGAACTTCAAAAAATTGATGAAATGGGTAAATTTCTTAAATTTCTCAAATTCTTTGCTTAATTTCTTTTTCTTTTCTTAATTCAACACTATAAACATTCTATGAATAAAGATATTTTAACCAGTTTTGTTTGTTTTTTGATTTATTAAGAATTGATTATTTCCAGGTAGATATTATTTTCAACCATTTTGGAATGAATGTTCTGACAGAAAAATTAAAAAAAACTTAAATATGTGTTTCAGAATTCAATGTGCTACAGCCATCCCCTTTAAATGAAAAAGTACTCAAGGAGAAAAGAAAGAAATTGAGAGAAACATTCGACAGAGTTCTCAAGATGTATGTAAGTAGTTGAATTAAAATGTCATTGTGGTTTAATTTATTTTTATCAAGTACTCTTCATTTGCAATGCTATTAAGTGGTTTATTTAAGGTAAAACTAATTAAGATTTTTCTCACATAAACTTAATTGCACTACTCTTCAACTATAAAAAATACGCTGAAAATTAGCTATTATCATATCTGCTATTTACCATAGTCACAAAAAGCATGTAAGGCCAATGAATCATTAAATAATGTCATTGTTGTATTCATAAATTTAATAAATTACTCTGTCTATTTAATAATTCAGTTGTTCAATTCAATGTTTTAATTTATATGTTTGATTAAATTAATGAAATCAGGTTATTTTTTAATTTCAAAGTTATTTTATGGATGAATATGCTTTTTGCGACTATGGTAAATAGCAATTAATAACAATGTGTTTTTGAGAAGCGAAATATAATAGATAACGTGTATTTTATACAATCTGCAACACACTTAATATCTGCAACTAAAGATATTTTGCTTCTCAAAACGTGTTATTATCATAAAACGCTATTATCATAGTCGCAAAAAATATATCAGAATCCATAAAATTATTAATAAAAAAGTTTTGTGGAAAATATATAAATGTATGAAATTAACAAAAACTTAAATATTTCAGAATTCACTTGATAAATAACAATATAATATGGTAATAACGCATTTTAAGCAGTAAAATGTGTATAGTTATTTATTATTATACATAGGTTATTAGTGTTATACAAATTTGACAAAAAATATGTCTGTATGTATGTATATAAGGTTTTCTCTAAGGACTACGATGGGGTTCTTCAAGAAAGAAGTTATTAATTAGATGTTTGAAGGGTCGGCAACGCGCGAGTGTACAATGCCCCAGGTGTTGCAAGCGTCCATAGGCTGCAGTGACGGCTTAACATCAGGCATTGTTTGCCACTATAGTAGATTGAAAAAAAAAATGTTTTTCCAATGTTATCATCGTTTTTCTTTTAGTTTATTTTTGTTTATAGGATAAAGATGATCCAGAGAAATGGGTAGATCTTAAGCGTCAGGAAATGGAATATGAAAAGAGAAGAGCACATTTAATATCATACTATGAATCAGTGAAGCATGCACAATCAGTTCAAGTGGACGATATTCCACTACCAACTTTACAAGTAAGTCAAATTTTATAAAATACATATTCTTTTTTATATCATATACTACATCGTTTTACTGATTGATAATTTAATAACCTAAAAGACAGCTCAGGAACTGTATAAGGGTGAAAGGAGCTGTAATCTTCGAATGTAAGATTTATAAATTATGATATATGTGTATGTATCTTTGGGGAGGGGTGAAATTATGACAAGGGTAAGCCGGTAAAAAAAAGGATATGTTTTTAGTCCTCAAAACTTAGTTTAGAAATTGAAATTTCGTGATCCAGCCAGTAGTCAGTTAAACAGCACTCTATATGAATTAAAGCCATTATGACAAATAAAACTCACCGCAATGAACAAATACGTGAGATAAAAATACAATGAAACATTAAAACAAAACTCGTGAAAAATACCAAGCACACACAAATAGTGATAATGGCAGATGGACACGTACTAAATTTATGCTTTTCTAAATAAAACGCAAGTACACTTCTTAATAAAAACCGTTTGTACTTTGTTATTGGAATTTGAATATATTTTGATTTTTGCAATGTTATCTATCAATCACTTGTAGGTGACAGAGAGAACAAACGGAAAAAACGTATTCATAAGCAAGCGCAAAAAAAGTGTATGCAGCAAATTTTCAGCTATAAAATCGGTCAAGTGTGAGTTGGATTCGCGCACCGCACTCCGTTACCGTACCTAATCGTTAATTATATATAAACACAAACAAAAAGTGTGCCGCTAAGCGGTCACCTATCCAATGAATGACCAAGCCCGGCGTTTACTTTACAACTTTGAATATATTTTCCAATTTAATAAAATTTAATAATCGCTAGATGGCGCTGTTACGGTAATTTAAGGTGATAATGGCTCAAGCCCGGCTCACACTTGGCCGGTTTTTATAATTTGTTGTTATAATTTAGAGCTCACACTATAATGAGGGCAAGTTTGAAGCTTGAATGCAGAGGCGGCTCGCCCTAAGAAGCGCTGGTGCAGCGCACTCCCATAAATTGTTTTATATTTAACTTAAAATAATTAATTATTATGCTTCTCTCTTCTTCACTGCTTCTCTCTTTTCATTTCACTAAAAACATTCTGTACACATAGTTAACTCAAGATTTAGTATGGAATTGCACTGAGGAGACTGTGTCACTAAGTGGAGCGCTAGCAATTGCGCTCCTATAAAACGAATTTCAGTACAGAGAATTAAAGCTAAAATCCACGAGTGACAAAAAAAAAAATGTTCGACACAGTCTCACACGTGAAGCAGAAGATTTTGTTCGAAATATTAGCAAAATGTGGAGCGCCGTTTCTGGGTTATGTAAAGAAAAATACTGTTGCCAGCTTGAACCCCGCCTTCAGTCCGACCGGGGCGCGGGTGCGCTGTTGCCGCTCTTACCTATCACAACAAATGTTTTAGTTAGTGCGCGAATTCTTGATTAACAAATGAAATAAGTACATAGCTACATAAACAGTTTGTTTATTGTCTAATAAGTTACTATAGCAAAAGTATTACTGTAAAGGCTGTCAGATTATGGAACGCTTTACCTTTAGAAATAAAAAGAGCAAAATCGAAGGCAATATTTAAAAATCTTATTATTGCTCATTACTTGAAGAACTAAAATAACATCACTACCTATATTTGTTTATATATATTTACTTATACGAAGTACTATTATAATTATATTTATTATACATGTGTATTTATATATGTACTTCTATTTATGTGTATTTATACATACATTATTCATATATGTTATTTATGTGTAATTATTTATTTTATATGCATTATTGTATTATATATATACTTCTTAATAACTGTATCGAAACACACCTACTATACTTTGTTTAACTTTATTATTTCCTCTACCCAAAGGTTGTCTGGAAGAGATCGCTTTAAAGCGATAAGACCGCCTTTTGTTTTTCTCTATTTGTAAATATGTTTTGTTTGTAAATTTTTTATGTTGATGCAATAAAGTATAATAATAAGAATAATAATAAAATGTGATTATTGTGGTCTGATTAAACAGTGCTAAATGATTTTAGTAACTCAGTTTGAAATAAAGACAAAGGGTCACAAAAACAAACACGCTCGACGCGCGTTTGTAGATCTAAATAGGCGAATTAATTTTAGTTATAAATAGAATAATAAAAGGTTAGCATTTAAGCAATTCCTGTTTTGTTTTTTAGTAAACACCCATTATAAATAGTCACGAGCCGCCTCTGTTTGAATGTATTACTGTTTTAACGATAGAGCAAAGACAAAGAAAACACGTTTCTTGTATAAATTTTTACTTTTTAACTTTTTATTATTTGTTAGATAATCAGCCAATAAAACACGTATATTCTGTAAAAAATTGAGGCTTCTACCTATTTGGTAACAGCCTTTGAATTGTCGGACAGACAGACAGATGACGTAGGCTTAGTAATAGGGTTCCGTTGGGACCTCTTGGGTACGGAAGCCTAAAAAGTAACATATTTGGAAGTGAAGGTGTGAAAATTTTCAAACAAACCATATTTAGAAATAGCAGTATAAGTCGCCCAAAAACCCGGTTTAAAAAGGTACAAGTTGCTTCATGTGTTTAAACAATTCGGAGTCCTTTATTTTGTATATATTTATTCCTATTTTTATAAAATGAATAATCTATTAACTTTACCCGCGTATCCGCCCGCATTAATGTTAGTTGTTGGACGTATCTAAATTAAACTTGGCATACATATAGGTTAGGTCCTGGAATAGCATATAGGCTACTTTTTATGCCGAAATTCCCGCGGGAATAACTATAACCGAGCTTAAACAAACTATAGCTATACCTACAGCTTGATATAGCAAACTTGATCAGAGTAATTAAGGAGTAAATCACAGTATCAATACTGACATTAAATAAAGGAGTCCCACGCCGATAACCAAATTAAGGGCAGGGCGGCCGCTAGCAAAATTCATTAATTACCAGCTATCCCATCAATATTATAAATGCGAAAGTTTGGATGTTTGGTTGTTTGTCACGCTTCAACCGCTGGATGGATCGGGAACCGCTCAACTGATTTAGATAGAAATTGTCTATTTTTCATATCGGAAAAATGAAAAGTTCCCGCGGGAATAACTATAACGCTTGTTACTTAATCCTGCTGCACTGGGATCATTTAAATGAGCTGAAATTTTGCACACAGAGATAGATTAAGATACGGAAAAGGACAAAGGCTACTTTTTATCCCGGGAAATTCAAAAGTTCCCGCGGGAGTAACTATAACCGAATTCCACGAAAGAACCATAGCTGCAGCTATAGCTTGCTATAACAAACCCTTTAGTATAATCAAGGAGTTGCTGTAAGAATCCTACGCTGTTAACCAAATTTAGGGAGGGCGGAGCCGCGGGCAAAGTCTAGTATATATATATATATATATGACGGATATGTATTTTCTTCTTAATCTCTCCAAATATCCCTTTGTCATTATTTTTTTGAATTTAGTTCAGGTGACAAAGCAACTAGGTGATTTAATTTTAATTAATATTATTTTGACTTCATTCATGTTTCATTTCGTTTCAGGTTCCTGAAAACTTAATATATGGAAATATGCCATCTCAAATCCCTTTGCCAATAGATCCTGTTTCCAACATGCTAATTAAACCTATATTGAAGAAAGACTCTGCTTATAAAGTAAGTTTAGGTTTGAAATTTTTTTTTCATTAACTACATAACAAAGGTTATACTATATATAAATGTAATTAGAATTATATTCTATCTTTTTAACATTTTTAGGCAAGTAGTTGTTAAATATTAACTTAATATAAACATTATTTTTATAACGTTCCTCTTACAAATATAGTTCAAATGTAATGAATAATTAAAGTATTGTATTTTCAGGAAAGGCCAGCCGGCATTCAACCTCCAGGAGTTCCACCTGGTCCTCCAGTGGATTTAGGACTAATTCTTTTAGCTGCAATATCAAAGAAAGAGAAACTGAAGGAAAAAGAAAAGAAAAGCATACGGTTTTCAGAAATGCCGGATGACGGACCACCTGGAGAAACGGTATTGTTAAATAATTTGATAAGATTAGCTTTTTAACAGTTTCTTAAAAGAGGTGGAAGTTCTTAATGTATTGACATGAGACGGCAAGGAGAAGAAGCGGTTAGCTTAATGTTTGTCTGATAGCAGCTTATTTTTTTTAGTAAAATGGTCTAATGTTTAGAATCAATCAGGTGCATGTCAAAGAATTTTTATTGCCTTGATGTTCCGTAGATCAAAAAATGAAAATGGAACCCTTATAAGATGCCGCTGTTTTTACACTCTATTGCTCAGCAGTGCCCGATTCAGTTTGTTTTTAAGATTAAAGTATTTACCATTTGTAAGATTGGTTAGACTTGACAACTTTGAATTTAAACACGAATTATTTTCTCAATTGCAGTAATATTTTGCAATTGGAATTGATTTCAAGTGTAAGCTCGCTGAACATGGTGTCTACTGCAAGTTTCCTACCAGCTTTGTTTCAATTCCACTGTGTTTCCTGAGTAGGACATTTGAACTACCTACCTATTTGTTAAGTATAAGTATAACTAAGTTAGAGCCGTTGGTTAACAAGAATATTGCTATATACCATTGCTAACTCTCATAATAAAGAATTCTAAAAAAATACCAATTTTATTTATGTCGTTTCTAGATTAAATACGTAACTTATCCGAAAGTGGATAAGTTAGTAATAACAGATTCAAAATATGTAATATATAGCATGTCTATCATCTTTTTGGGTCCCCACATGGGACGGAATAGCGTCAATGAAACGTGGATGTTACGATCATACGTTCGTAATATCTCTAACTTCGGGGATAAGTCATTGTATTATATATTAGTATTATATAATAGTGTTATTATTAGTTTCTTGATTTAATTCTGGGCTGTATCATAGTAAAATTTTACAGGTTCCCATTATTCAACCAACGAAAGACATTGGACCACCAGCTGTTGAAAATTATGATGGTGAGGAAATAGATGATGACCAACCACCTTCGCCACCAGCGGCCGCTGCCATCACGCCAAAACCTACTTCTTTGCAGCAGAGAATGTTGGCACTATCTGGACAAAATATAGACGAGTTCATGAAAGAAATGGAAGAGGTGCATAAAAAGAGAGAGAAAGATAGAGCGGCGGATTTGACTGCCAGGTAGTGAAGTCTTTATTATTACAGCGCCAGTGCTGTAGTGAATAATTCTCTCTGTAGTTTGTCCCTAATGACTGAGAATCTGTTCATGAATGAGAGGTCATTCGGTTTCACTTTGGAGTGCACAATCTGTCTCTGATCTACTGTCAGCAACCTCATCATAGTGACAAATTGATCCAAAGGAGCCCTTCTCACTGTTTATCTAGTCACTTTCCACTTGCTGCTATTTTGGTTCCTAGCGCTGATCCTTTACAGATTGCCATTTACAGGACTTATGATGTCCTCGTTCATATCTCTATAATTAATATACAAACTACCTGGGTTCGATTCCCAGTGCAAAGATCATATTGTTACAATTTGTCAATTTTTGTCAAAAACCCACCAAGTCTGGTATGTAAGTAGTACAGCGATAGGCTAACCATCTTTAACGTTTGAGACAGAATACCAGCGGTGAAACGTGAATGTTACGAGAATTTTAAGCTATTCACTGCAACAGTTGACTTTGTTATATCTCTGAGCATCCCTTTGGGGCTAAGTGTCGTAATGGTATAATATTATTATATTATGTAAAAAATTTTGAAATGAGATTTGGTTTACAGATTAACAGCACTAAAACGCACTCGGGACAGCGATTCCGACAGCGATACAGAAACGACTGTGATGCCACAACCAGGTATCCCGGACTTCCCGCTAGAGCCACCAGGAGCTGAGTTAAGACAGATGCCACCTCCCTTAATGCCACCCGGTCAGTTTCTCTAATTAATCACTACATATACCTAAGTCAGAGGTCTCCCATTTAAATGATCGACCAAAATCTATATAAATGATCCTCATCACGCTTGAACCGCTGTACCGATTGAGATGAAATTTGGCATGGAGATAGTTTGAGTCCCGGGGATGGACATAGGCTACTTGAAACGGCAAGTGTGAGTCGGTTTTTCATTGGCATTAATTATTACGAGAACAGAGCCAGCCATAAAATTGGCCATGTGACTTTTCATCTTGGGAATGTTTCTGTTGACAATGTACCTGCCATATGTGGACAACGCCACTTACCATAACTGTATGTCATGATGTAGATAATATGGACAAACATTTTTTTGACGCAAGTAAATACTATTACATTAATAAATATGAATAATATTACAATCAATGAAGAATGCATAACAACTTTAGGATCCTGGGAACTTGAATGCCCAAAAAACGTGGCGTCATACGTCGTGGGAACGCATGTTCCTAGCAAGAGTAATCTAATTTAAAACGTAATTTCCATTGATAATTCCCTAAAGAAATTTACTATAAGTCAGAGACATGAATATCCATTTAGCAGAAACTTAATTTGACAACGCAAAATGTCAAACAAAAAAAAGTTTTAGCGGCGGTATCACCTATTGTTTACGTTTGTGGTGGTGCTGGATGTTAATTTCTACTACGAAAGAGATAGTAATGTGTAATTTAAAGAATTGGATAAGAATTTTAAAGATAAAATAGTGTAGTTTATATCAATATAAGTCTGATTGCGTAGAATTGTAAAATTTAAAGTCACATCAAATTGTTAAGTTTTTTTACTTTAATTTGCGTCAATAAAGTCAAATTTTGTATATTGTAACCTATCTATAGCTTTTGGCCGGCGTAGGTTTCGTACGGAAACTCCTTAGTTATTACCGAGTAAAAAAGTTCTAAAGCAAGTCATAGCTGCGCGGCTAAAGTTCGTCGTTCCCATTTAAAATATTAAAGAATAGCTCGAGAGAAGTTTACATCATCGGCTCGGCATGCGCTGCAACAAAATGCTGCAACGCTGATTTTCAGCAACACTCTTGTTGTGAAGGGTGCCTTTGAGGCAATTATACATTGGCCACTTACCAACTAATCACTAGATTCTTACCAACTATTCATTGACACTCAACATTGTCATACATTGCAATGTTAAATAATCCATTTATATTAATCTACAGGTCTTCGTCCACCACCACTGCGAGCTCCAATGGCCCCACCGTTGCGTATGCCGCCGGGACCTCCAGTTCCCCCCGGTCCGCCCCCGGGGCCTCCTCCGCGTGGAGTATTACGACCCCCAGGACCACCACCTGGGGCCCCTCCACGCTTGCTGAGGCCTCTTGTGCCGCCCCCGCCGCCTAAGCCAGTTCCGCACGTGTCTGTCCTTACGGCCGCGCCTCAGCTTATTCAGAAAAAGGATGGAGTACAAGGTATTAACTATTTTTATTTTATCGTTTCATACCGCAAAGCAATTAATTTTATCACTAACACCTTTCTTCGATCCCATTTGTCGTAATAAACTAAAGTTTAAAATATTTTTAGAAGTACCTACCTGACCTACATAATTTGTAACTTTAGTGATTAAACTCTAAATCATCTGACGAATTAGTAAATTAAAAGTGATACATAACACAATTAATATTTGGAGGATTATTCGAAAGATTTTTTTGCCGTAGAAACTACTTACTATGAATAATCACTTTTCCACAGACTAACCACACCCTAAACATTTATTTTATTTATACAGTCCGCCATCGAAGGTGTCTAGACAGAGTAATTGCAGAACAGTGCGCGGCGAGACTGAAGGCGAGCGCACCGGACTAGCCTATGTCGTCACAAAATGTCGTGTGCTGTCCAGTCAGTCGTACATTTTTGTCGTGGCCATAGACAAAGAGCCATTTACTAGCCAGATGTGACAAAAAAAGGTCGCAATATTGTGACATAGACAAAGCGAAACTGTGGTGCCTTGTCTATGAGAAAAGATGCCACAGGTTAACTTTGTCTCTTTCTAAAGTTTGGACAATTTTGTGAGGCTACTGCACAGTTCATAGGACAAATTACAGAGCTCGAAAGTCTATGGTCGCGGCGCCATGACTGTCTCGAAGCTGTACCATTTATTAGATGACTAACTGTAGCAATGAAATTAATGTTTCAGCTGTGGTCTAACATCAGATAGGGTACGGCAGTTTTATTTTATGTTACATGATATATTAAACAAAAAAAAAATTACATCATTAGCTACTCTAAAGTTCTCATTATATCTCATAAATATTTGCTTAAAATTAGGATAAGACTCCCCTTGCAGCCTAGTTGGTAGTGTGGCCAGCTGCTGTTGGGTTCGATTCCCGCACTGGACAAACATTATGTATTATGTCATAATATAAACATTTGTGGTTGTCTTGAGTCTGAGTGTATTAATGTATGATATGTTTGTATTTACAAAAAAAAAAAAGGAATATTTATGTATTTGTATCCATTGTCTGGTACCCATTACACAAGCTTTCCTTACTTTGGGGCCAGATGGCGTTATGTGTAGTGTCCAAAAATATTTTTTATTATTTAATCTTTTAGTTATCATGTATAATTTCATAAAAGCTACTAAAACAATTTTTGTCAAAAAATTCTTCCAATGATTTTAGCCATAGCATTCCAAAAGAGAGACGCTTCTAAATTGTAAGTACTGTTAAATACTGTATTGTTTCTAATCTTACTTTATTTTTACAGGTGCAACTATCAGTGCCAAGCCACAAATTAGGAATTTATCAGCAGATGTTACAAGATTCGTTCCTTCAGCTTTGCGAGTTAAACGGGAGGACAAAAAAGCCAAGCCAGGAATCAAAACTGGGGCCCCTCAGCGAACAGCCGAAGTCCCTAAGGCCCCTAGCAAAGATGACGCTTATATGCAATTCATGAAAGAAATGGAAGGACTTTTATAGGAGATTTTAAGACTGTAAATATTGTAAGGATAATATGTGTACTGAGGTAAATATATTAGTCTGTTTTAAATGTGTTACTTATTGTCTACCAAAGTAATCTTAAATGAAGCCTTATGCTAATTTTGATGTCCGTCGGTATGTCACGGCTGTTAGTCCGTCGGTATGTCACGGCTGTTAGTCCGTCGGTATGTCACGGCTGTTATTCGCGTATGAGCCCTAAGTCTTTAAAAGGTACATAACATACCTTCAATTTGGTTTCATAATTTCCCTTCTTGACTTTCAGACTTGATAGCGAAAAAAACACGTTGGTACATAACGTTATGTTGTGTTAGTGTGTCTGCTTTGGGCGGTTATTTTTTATTTTTTTGTAAAGTTTTGAAGTCGGATTAATTTGCTTGCGGAACCCTAAAACTTTAGCTTCGTCATCAGATTAGTTTGAGGGTGCTATTTTTATCCGAATCGTTAAAACTTTCTTCGTCATAGTCGCTTGGCTATCTAAATCAAGATATCTTATCGCCACACTTAAAAATAATATTGAAGGGGATTTGTTTAGTGAGGAAATAAGACAGTTGTTCACGAACAAGACGTTCAAGAATTTTGGATAGGAATGGTAAGATGGATATTGGACGGTAATAGGAATTACAGGTAGGGATGCCTTTTTCGGCAAAGGAGCAATTAATGAATCTTTCCAGGGTTCTGGAAATTCTCCAGTTGAAATAGAGTAATTGAGGATATTTGTTATAATAAGAAGAATATTGTAAAGGATAGAACGGATGTTACGGCTAATGCAGTCACTCCCAACGGCATTGGAACTGATGGAGATAATGCTATTCTTAACATCACAATCAGAAAATCGTCTTAGAAAAAACGGAGGAAAGTCAGGAGTTGGTTTTAACGAAAGAACAGCGTATTAATTTTTTGTTGCCATGAATAGCAACATTAGAAGAAATGTGTTTGTTAAGAAGATTGACATCAGTATTATGTGAAAGAGGAATACGATTTGTCTTGCCAACTTCTAATGACTTAAGAAATTTCCAGATTTTTGCTGGATCACCGTTTTCAACGGATTTATAGATATGGCGTCGTTGTGCATCTTTACATATTTTATTGTAGCGATTTCTCAGGAGTTTATACTTAGAAATATTGCTTTCACAAGAGTTGGTCTTAAATTTAGCTTTAGCGCGATTGCTTTTGACCATCATCTGTTTGATTTCCTCAGTAAGCCACTGTGCTGGAAAATGTTTTATTTTTCGTATTTTTATCTTTCGTATTGGAGCATGTATGTCATTGAAGTCAGTAATGACTTTCTACACTAATAATATTATCCAAAAAGAAAAGATTGGATTGTTTGTTTGTATTGAATAGGCTCCGAACCTACCGGACCGATTTTAAAAATTCTTTTACCATCCCTGATGAACATAGGCTACTTTTTATCGCGGGAAAATGCTTCATTCCTACGGCAAAATGGGTAATAGGACAACGGGTAGTAAGAATAGTCCTTCTGTACTTATCTTTTTCACATAACTTCTTAACCGATTGACCGGCTGAACCGATTGGGTTGAAATTTTGTGTATGTATATTCATGGTTTCATAGACACGAATGTATTATGCCATAAAAGAGGAAAGGTTTTAATTGTTTTTTTTTTTTTTTATAATTGAGGAGTTGCCGTAGGAACCTACGCCGATAACGAAATTTATGGCGGGCGAAGCCGCTGGCAGAAGCTAGTTATTAAATAATGAAATTTTCTAGTCAACTGTTGATGCTTTAATAACTGCGTCCCAATTTAATTTACTGGCGGTTCACATCCATTCCGCTAAAATTACGTTGCTGAAGTATTCTTGGTTTAGTTTTAGGAGGACACACTTTGTAGGATAGGTAAATAAAATCATGTTAAGAAACGGCGTCAGCAGCGGACTGACCAAGTTTTTACGCATGTGTTGGGGAGGAAACTATGATTAAATATAAAAGGGAAAGTGTACAATTAGGAAAGAGATGTGTAGCTGTAAGGGGCAATATTTGTATGTGTCATCCCTCTACAATACTGTTGAGCAGGTGGAAATGTCTATCTTTTTTAATAAACAGGTGTTAAAGTCTTCCATAACAATTATGTGATCGTAGAGGAGTGTTAAATTTTCTAAAAGGTTTTCAAAAGAAGAAAGTAATTAAAGTGTAAATTGGGAATATAGAAAACTTCAAGAAGAATAGGGGTTTTTGAAAGTTTTACCTCAAGAAAAATATATTAGAGGAAAGTTGTTCGGAAATTTTAATTATTGAAAAGGGAAAATAAGACCTAATGTACACAATACCATCTTTAGGATAATTTCGAACTAACTGAAAGCCCGGTAATGAAAAAGAAGTACAAGATTAACAAGGTTTTAACCAGGACTAGGCCGATATGGTAAGAAATTAAAAATAAATATTATCACAATATTAAAGACATAAGTATCATTCGGTTTATTTAATCTGGGTTCTTAAGACGCTATACTACCTAAATTACATTTTTTTGGCAATTGTTTCTCCAGATCCGCTGAGCAGATCCGACTAAAATTTAATGAATGTGTTTTTCGGGATATGGTTTAAATCCTGAAAAACGTGGAAACACGAATAATAAACTTTTGTTCGATGAAAAATTCTAAGCTGATAGAGCCATCTACGTGCGTGGAATTGCGAGTATAAAGTTAATTATGTCACATAACGAGCTCTTTAATTTGACACCTTAACCAAGTTAATCGGTTCAATATTTGTCGAGCAACACCGCTCAACAACATAGGCCAGGCGCCATCTTTGACCACGCCCACCCCACGTTAAGAGTCTACTGCTGCACTTTTGGTAGTTAGAAAAACGTACATACTGGTAGTAGTTATGTCCGAGATGGGTCCTACGGAATCGTTCTCAAAACCTATTGGAGCCTGTACTACTAGATCAATGATGCATTAATCAGGGCGTTCCATCTGGCTACTTTTGAGCAGAATTGTTAACGGTTTGCGTTTCATGCTTTTGGTAGCAAAATCTAGTGTTTACTTTTTGCGGTTCGTCTGAGTGGTTTTGCTACGAAATGTTGCTACCGAAAACCCATATCGAGAGGTGGGTATTTTGCGCTACTTTTTGACAGCTGTCAAATGTGATAGTGAATCCTTTGAGAAAAATAGTCGATCATTATAACGTTGTTTTTTTTAAAGAAAAGTTTATTTTTGCATTATGAACTATATATCTTTGTTATTATCTACAAAAGAATCAAAATAAAATACTTACTTATACGCGCAACCATAAGTCGCATTGCAAAAAATTCATTTTAGTTGGACTGGGTATAGTCCAACTTAGGGAACAGTGCAAGTTTCATGAAAATCGGTTTCAGTAGTTTTTAAGAACAAGAGTTAAGTGTGTATCAGTCACTAGAAAAACGTATCGTTTGCTTAACAGCTTAATTCTAAAACATGTCATTATAAGAAGTCTTTATGATAAAAAATTAGGCATCTAACCCGTTACCATACTGCAGTATAACGGGCTAAGTAAGTTGCTATAATTTTTTTTGTAGGCAATATTATTTTACTAAAATCGTAGTTTCCCGTATCTTCGCATAGAAGGTTCCCAGACTTTTTTTCTCATAGACCACTTTCAAAATTTAGCTGGTTCCGGTGGACTCCCTGCAGCTACATTTCTACCATATTCCCAAAACTCGACACAAAATGTGAAGATTAGATCTAACTATGGAAATTTACTCTTAGGGCGTTCCATTTGGCGATTTTTTAACACTAAGTAGCAGAATTTTTAGGGGTTCGCGTTTCAATAGCTTTTGGTAGCTAAAATCTAATGTTGACTTTTAGCGTTTCTTTTGGGTCGTTTTGCTACGAAATGTTGCTACCGAAAACCCATATCGAGAGGTGGGTATTTTGCGCTACTTTTTGACAGCTGTCAAATGTGAAAGTGAATCCTTTGAGAAAAATACTTATAACGTTGTTTTTTTAGAGAAGTTTATTTTTGCATTATTAACTATATATCTTTAATATTATCTACAAAGAAATCAAAATAAAATACTTAAACATTTACACACACGGAACTGTCAAAAAATGACGCGAAACGTTTCATCTGGACAATAATAGCGCCGCTGAAATTGTTAGATACGCTCAAACGGAATGGGTAGTTGGTGCTAAAATGAGGTTTTACTATTAAATTTTAACGCGGCTCAGAAGGAACGCCCTAATATGGAATATGCATGTTTTAACAAGTAACAGTCGCTGCGCTGCTTAAAACATTATTACCTACATTGATAGGTGAAGTCAAGCCAACATTTTAGTTCTTCACTATCGAAAGCAGATAAATTTTCGTGGACCTAAAATATCTTAACCTATTAGATTAGATCCTAATAAAGAGTTTCCATGGGAGAAAAAAATCAGAGGTTATCTACCTATTTAAGATATCCTAACCGATTTGATTAGATCCTAATAAAGAGTTTCTTGGGATCGTAAAAAACGGTTTCAATGAGTTTTTCGCAGGGCACTGGCAGCGGGGTGAGCTGATTTTTGGATTAGGAACACGAAAGGGACATAAATAATGTACAACACCTACTTTTTGTACCAGTTATTCAAGAGAATTCCGTAGAATGTTTGCGAAGGTGACTAAATTTGCGCGAGCGAAGCCGCGGGTAAATGCTAGTTACCTATATTTCTGATTGAAAAGTGAATATGTCGCAACTATTGTGTTTTATTACATGTCGAAAATTAAGTAGATAACATATGCCCCTCCGGATAATATGAGGTATTTAACAATACTTACTATACATCTAAATTGGTTATGTATGACATACGGATGGATGGACTTGGAGAAACTATAAGAGCTGATGGATTCGACTACAGAACCCTTAAGACCGTTTAACCGATTCGCGTCACCTCGCAGCGTGTTTCATACAAACGAATTTCCCACTTATTTTTGACACCATTCAAATACCATAAAATTTTAAACAAGTGTTCTAGGAATAAATATCTAGGTCTGCAGCGTGGCAGTTTTTTATTTAATTGTATAGTTTAAAAGTAATTCATGGCGACACAACTTAGCCTATGTCACCCGGGGCAATGTAATGATTCTAACATTAGGTCCATGCCTACACTTTAAATCGGTTAAGGCGTCTAGAAGTTATGATTGAATTAAGAAACACAAACATGCATACACATACATAATACAAACTTGAACGCTGAAAACATTACACTCTTTTCGGAATGTCGTGTAAAAATTCAACCGAATTGAGAATCTCCTTTTTTGAAATCGGTTAAAAACTAAAAAGGTTCCTTTATTTAATCTTTCGCTTTTCATTTTTCGTCGGTTTTGTTAAGAAGTTTTTTTTTATGTCGAAAGATTTAAAATTATTTGGGTCTATCGCAATAAATTGACAAAAGGGTCACAGCGACATTGATAATTATCAATGTGACATTATAATGTCATCATTGGTGTTACTTTTTTATTATTTTATTAAATTACAATGTCATTGTTGAGTCCTGGCTGAGAAATAAAAAAAATATAGTATATAGTAGGTAATGCCCTATAGTTAGTTATTGCAGTCAGTGCTGGCAGGCTTTTCGAATCATAATCCCATAAACTTCGAGTTTTGTAATCTCTCCTATGGACTACGCAATAGTCTCAAAAAATTTGCGAAACTTTAGAAAGAGACAAAGTTAATCTGTGGATTGACTAGACACCACAGTTTGCCTTCGTCTCTGTCACACTTTAGCGGCCATTTTTTTCGGCCTCATCTAATGTCAATAAAAACCTGTGTGATCCGTGTGTATACAATATGTATAAGATAAATTCAGTCATTGAGCTATTATGTATTTACTTCAAACGTACTAGAGAAGACACTGTGATGTGCTGTAGTTTTTATACCTACCAAGATACTCTCTGGTATATGTGAGTAACGTACGCGATGTAATTGTAACTAATATTTTATTTGTGACATGAGCTTTGTTCTTAGTGTCCCCTCTACATATATGCATATATTATCTGCATGTACTCAGTAGACAAAAAAACGACTTTAAAAACTTTATTTTTACTTTTTCTACAAAATACAGATTATTATCTATAGTATAATCAAAATGTTTTCAGATCGTAAATTTTGTAGATAAGAGGAGCACATGTTTTGTTGCTCAGCAATAGCCAAATATTTTGTCACGTAACACAAAAAATAGTTTTTGAATGTGCAAACAATACCCGTTCATTTGATACCCACTTTGAGTATTTACCCTACTTGCCATAGTGACCCCACTGCATCTATGCAGGGGTTCTTTCAGAATTAAGTGATGAGATTTTTAAAGGGTCGGCATCCTGCGATTTATGGCCCAGAGAGCTCATTCGGAACAATCTCGAGTAGGTAGGCCAGACTCAAGAATTCGGGAGTAAAATGCATGCCAGTACTTTCACGGAACGGTGATACAAAGTGACTTGACTTTGAGCACAGGGGTAACCGGAGGGATAGACAATAATATAAAATACCTGTAGCAACGGATATAACCGAATTGTGTACGGGTGATACGGTGAAGATGAAGTATACAAGACGAAGGTAGTGTCTAATACACACGTTGACATGAAATCATTGGCCGTCAGTAATCTCAATCAGACCAACATACTCTGCAACATCGAAGCTGACACAGAGTGTGTATATCTTTAGTTTTTAAATTTTCGCGTTCCATTACTAATCTATACATATAATAAAATGGTAGGAAAATCAAAACTGTACATTGAATATTTTTTTAAAAGAATACTTGGGGTGTGATCTACAATTGATACCGAAGCCAAAAATATAGTTTTTAGAATTTTTGTCTGTTTGTCTGTATGTATGTTCGGGATAAACTCAAAAAGTACTGCATGGATTTACTTCAAATTTGGCACGAATATTATTAAGAAATCAGTTCAACATATAGGCTACATATTATCACGCTATCACCAACGGGGAACGAGCAGTGAACCTTTATTACGCACTACAACGCATTCTGTAACAACGTCTAATCTAACGAAGCATATTTGACTTGCTTCTTAATTATTAATTATTCTACTCATACATAGCCATTTATTTTATGTTAAAAAATCGTGTAAAGTCATAACTTAGATGTGTTAATTTTTTTCACCATATAAAAATGTTTCCTATTTGCTAACTAGATGGCGTTAGCGTCGAATTAGATCGCGCTATGGTTCATTCACAAAAAGTAATGTTATAGTATAGCGTTCACGCAGACGACGTCGCGGGCAGCAGCTAGTACAAATATAAAAATACATACCTTTATCTTAATATGCATACATTTATACATATATAAGTTTGCATAACGTAATCGGCCACCTATGCAAACGCGTAAACCTGGAAGAGGATCCACCAACAGACTAGAAGAATGCCACCCTGACTCTGGTCCAAAAAGCCATTCAAGTCCTCACAAAAGTGGATAATAGACCAAAACAGTAGCCATACAGCCACGGGAAGCAATGTCAGCCGCATTCAATTCTCCTGGGAAGAGACTCCATTCTATGGGAGCGGAAGACTCTTAAATCTTGGAAACTCTAATTCCCACAAAGGTCTTAACGAATGGACAGAAGCTGGAAGCCAGGCGAGCACAATATGGCTGTAAGTCCAAGCGTACACATGGTAAATGTGGCAAACAAGCACACGGTCCGCCTGATGGTAAGCGGTCACCGTGGCCAATGGACGCTTGCAACACCAGGGGTATCACTCGCGCGTTTCCGACCCTTCAAAAATCCAATAACTTATTTCTTGAAGAACCCCATACTGTAGTCCTTAGAGAAAGCCTTGGCAGGGAGCTCATTCCACAACCCAAGTGTTCGCGGGAGAAAGTGATTGATCAATTGGCTCAAAAGAGTAGCACCAGACAGTTCCACCTTTGGAATCGTAAGACGGGTGCGAATGGGGGCGAATTAGTCATGGCGGTGACCAAGTTGAGAAGGACCGAAACATCGGGCTGGACGGCACGAAGATAAATCACAGCCGCATAGTCAGCCTCAGAATCGTCACAAAAGCCGTGGAGAGTGACACTGGATTGACCCGGGGGTAAAAAGCACCTAGGAATACGCACATGATGGAGATCCTGAATGGAAGAGACATAACGCATCCAGGATGCCAATAGATCACCAGTAAGCAGGGTGTCGCAGGAGATTCCATCCAGTCAAAGTATGGATGCCATTTGTCTCATGCCGTAATGAAAACAGTAGTGGTGATAATATGCCAGCTTGCCCCTAAGTACCCACGCCAGAATTTGAATCGAACTAATTTGATATTAGTGGACTATTTTAAACAACTTGCTGGTGGCCATGAAAATATGATGAAAACCACTGAAAAATAGCGAAAAGTTAATTTATTTTTAAGTTAGTTAATTTTTAATCCCTATTCAAATAAGTGGTGAGATGAAAACCTACTTATAACATAGTTTTTTATTTATTTCATAAATGCAGTGCAGACGAAGTTGCGCGGGTCAGCTAGTTCAAAAATAAAACGGGATTAAACGCGTCATTATTTGGTAAAATACCTTTTTCCCAACGTTTCGGCTGGGTTACACCAGCCTTGGACATGGATAGACTGGCGGGGTGCGGCATCTTCGGCTTCGCGTAGAGGCGTTCTGTTAAACTACCCTCACTTCGTCTTTATACTTGTCAATAATCACTTCACACAACACTAACGGTGTCCTCGGGTGCGTTCGCTGATAAAACTTGAGGGCTGTTTTTTATGACTGGATTCTATAAGACATAAGACATTTATTCATAATATTTGAATATTACAAGTCAGTATTTAGGTAAAACATAGTTATTATAGTAAATGTCGTATTAATTTTAGGAATTTTTATAGAAATAATCATAGTTCATATTAAGAATCATAAAAATACCTAATGTTAGGTACAAGTTAAAATAAAAAATAGCACATAATTGTCTTATTTATAGTTGACATGTCAAAAAATAAAATACAATATAACCACAAATATCAAGTAGGTAGGTATCCGTAAATAGTCAATCCCTATCGGCCATAAACTCATTAAAGGTATAATAGGCTTTACCTAACAGCCATCGCTTAAGGCCAGACTTAAAACATCTCAATGACTCGCTTTTAGAGATAACTTTAGGCAATTTGTTATAGACAGCTGGTCCGCCAACATAGACGCAATTGTCAGACTTTGCCAAGCGGTGTGCTGGTGTCACTAAGTCGTGCGAGTTGCGTGTGTTGTGAGTGTGTATGTCAGAGTGTGTTCTAAAATGTGAAATGTTTGTTTTCATGAATACTGACATGTTATATATGCATTGGCATGTGAGTGTCATTATGTGTTGTTTGATGAACAGTTATTTGGCGGGTGTTCCGTGTGGCACGCCTGCAACTATACGCACAGCTCGCTTTTGCATCCTAAATATACGATTGGCTTCAGCAGAGCGACCCCACAGCTCAAGTCCGTATTCGAGGTGGGAGTGGACGGATGCGAAGTAACAAGCACGCAGAGCCGAGGCGTCGCGACGCAGCGCGCGCGCCACTCGCTCAAGCGCGAAACACGCTCGTGCCAGTCGCGCCGCCACCGCATCTACATGCAAATCCCAGCGCAACCCGCTGTCTACACGGAAACCTAGGAACTTGACATTGTCGGATCGCTCGACTGCGCATCCGTCAAGCATTAGCGGTGTATAGTCGTTTTGTGTACCCGATAGATTGAAGTATACGACGTTGGTTTTATTTATATTGAGAACCAGCCCGTTCACTGAAAACCAGTGAGTTAATTGGTCTATAACATTTGCCAGTTGATCTTCGAGTTGTTGCTGAGTGGGAGAAGAGACTATGACCGATATGTCGTCAGCATACATCAGAATCTGAGCGTTTTCTATGGCGTCGGGCAGGTCATTAACTAGCAATGAAAACTGTAGGTTACCAAGAGTACTTCCCTGGCTCACTCCAATTTCTATGTCAAGCTTGTCTGACCATTCCTTTCCACCGTCGATCACAACTGTTTGAGCGTGATTCCTCAATATGCTCATTAATAAAGCTTTAGCAGGGCCTCTAAACCCGTAATGTTCAAACTTATCAGCTAGAACGCTATGATCTGCTAACTCGAAGGCGCGACTCATGTCACAGAAGATGACTGCAACTTGATTTTTGCACTCTGGTGCCGCCAGCACCACGCGTACAAGCTCGCGCGCCGCGGTCACCGTGAACCGGCCCGCGCGGTATGCGTGCTGCGTGGAGCTCAGTGTCTGATTTTCGTCCATGAAGTTGTTAATTCGATTGCACAAACCTACTTCGAGAACTTTTGAGAAAGTAGGTACGATTGTGATGGGTCTATAACTGGATATAATCGACTGCTCGCCGTTTCCCTTGTAAACTGGCGTTACTTATTATCAATAAAGCCGTCGGGACAGATGCCCCTTTTAATGCAATCGTTAAATAATACGGTTAACACAGGGAATAACGCAGTAATAGTTGAATGTAACAAATTACAGGGTATGTCGTTTATATCTTGTGTGGGTTTGCTTTTAATTTGTTTACTTACAATGCGTTCAATTTCTGTTGGCGTAAAATATGAGAATCGAAACGAGAGTGGGGCTGGCTGACGTGCAATACACGCGCACGGGGTCGGCGGGCGCGCGGCGCACGTTTAAGGCACCGTGGATGAAGTGCTCATTCATAAAGTTCGTTAGTCGCTTACCGTTGGAAAAGGGTATGCCTTGTGTATTTGTTATTTTGTGTAGGCGAGAGGTATTGGTTTTCGGTTGCGCTGTAGTTAAGGCTTTTACAACTACCCACATCTCTTTGCTTTTATTATCGCTATTGGCTATCTTTTTAGACAGATACCGCGCACGTTCGCCGCCAATCTGTTCATAATACATTGAAGTATATTTACTCACTATTAGGTTTAGCTCCGAGTCATTAGGGAACTTAAGCAGCAATTTATGTATATCATTTATCATTTGTTTTTTTGCCATAGTATCACTCGTGACCCATGTATCCTTTTTTAACTACGTTTACACTTCTTTTTTATTGGGAAATAACGTTTAAATTTTGCTTTGATTTTATCCAAAACTGTTTTTGAGTCACAGGTTTTGATAATATCTAGCCAGTTTTCAGTGAGTAACGACCGACAGAAATTAAATCTATTTACTTCAATATACGATCGGAATTGAATATAACTAGGTTTCGTACATTTTTGAGTGAGTTTACACCATAATGTGCATATCTGTGCGTCGTGATCACTTATATTAGTGGTCACAGGATACACATTTTCTACGTTGTCAGGACAGTTACACAACATTAAGTCAAGGGCCGAAGCACACGCAATAGTTCGTCGAGTAGGAAAATTAATCAAAGATGTCAAATTATACGAATTAAGCAGGTCAAAATTATTGTCTAGTGTCAGAATTCCTATCTAATATATTAATATTCATGTCACCGCACAGGAATACATTCTTGTTTAATTCTATTACATAAGTCAATATACTATTCATTTTTTCTATGAAATCTAATATTTTAGACTGAGGAGGTCTATAGATACACACTACGATTATAGATAACTCATTTAGTTTTACGGCTGATACTTCACATAGGTGATCCTGCGACATTTCTGTGATGTCCTTTCTCTCCGTGTAGTCCATATGCGTCCGGCAGTAGACGGCAGAGCCGCCGACCGCTGAGCTCGCTCGCGGCCTCTTACGGCACCAGCTCGATGCCAACGTGAACTCCGGAAGACTCGCAGATGTTATCTCGTGCTGGCTCATCCAATGCTCCGTTATCGCTAACACATCACAAACTATTTCTTTTTGTAATAATATTTCTAGTACATCGGTTTTATTTTTCAGGCTTCTTATGTTTTGATGACATATAGTTAGCTGAATATTATTTATGCTACTGACGTATTTTTGTATTGACGTGTTCTGGGCCTTCGAAAAAACCACTTATTAAATAAAATGCCTGCAGCCCAGGATTGTGGGTCTAGGCAGTTTTCAACCGCCGACGTCGGTATCCTAATTTTAAAAGAAGAAAAATCTGGGTTTTGTGACTTCGTAACTAGTTTATCAGCTGTAATTATAGTAGCCACTAGCCTTTCTTTAGGACATCAATAACCTCTGTTTCGGAAGTTTCCACGTCGAAACCACTCGCATGTAGATACTGCAGCCTCTCAACGGTTTTCAATCCAGCTATAGGGGGGCCGGTTCCCATAATACCTTTTTTGCGGTGTGAATTTTTTCGTTTTGCTATGGTCCAATTTTGGTTATTTTGAATTTCTATGCACTTGGCTAGAGGCGTATTTTCGTTAGTGGAAGGTAGCTCGCATATTTCAGGACCAGGCGTCGTAAAACTAACCGGCGGTGGCTGCGGCGGCTGGGGTTGCGTCATCCGATGATTTGTAGAAATTGTTTTCGTGTTAGAACTTTTAGTGCTGGATGGGTCACCTTCTTTGTTTTGTATGCCATTTTGCGTCACTCTCTCCGTTAACGACTTTTTTTTTGACCCCTCGTCTGTGTTGCAGAACTCAAAGTCGACGAACGGTGGACATTATTGGAAGACATTTTGCTTGCAGTCTTAGGTATCTGGTTGTCAACACTTAATCTGACGTCTTACTCACGGTCTTTACGGACGACCGATCATCAGAAACCGCACTAATACTACCACGGTTATCACACTTCTCACAGAATGAATTGTCAGGTGTAGTTTTTAATTTTTTGACCGTTACACACATTTCCTGCACTATGAGTTTTAGGGACGTAATCTCGTCAGTTTGAATTTTCATAGCTAAATGTAGGGATGCTAGAGATTCCTTTAGGTTTTCTGCATCGCTGGTAATATTTTGCGACATAATTATATTTCTAAATATATCTAGCGGTGTAGGTACGCACAGAAATTCTGTAGCGCGGGGTACACGTTGTTACAAACGTAATGCGCGCGACTCACTGTCGGCGACAGTTTGTATACATCCTTACGATTCAATTATGTATATTTCTTTGTCTGATCTACAAGCAAATATTAGCTCAGCAAGCTATTAAAAAGGCTAGGCTCGAGGTTTCTTTGAAGGACATAAAGGACATGACCGGAAAGGAAGAATCAAAATAACTGACATAACCAACAGAATAAGCAATCTGAAGTGGCAATGGGCAGATCACATTCGTCGCAGAACCAATGACAGTTTGCAGAGCATTGTTCGCTCTCTAGGGGTACCGATTACCTGAAAAAAGGTAGTCGAAGTGGCTGTATAAAAATGGCGGATGTTTGTGGAGGCTTTAAATATCTGTATCCAACTGTAGGCTGATTGATTGTATATCCAATCCATTCCATCTGGTCCCAGACTAAACAAGGCACTTAGGATACGAGATAACGGCTACAAATATTTAAATACTTCTTGTTGTTAGTACATACTTATTGTACATAGAAAATAAATAGACTTAAGACAAACGCAAATGTGTCGAACCCGTTCTACTGCCAATTGAGCTACAGAGCCGCCATTTGGGTATTGAATTAGTCTTCAGTGGTTTACGGCAAGAACTTACTTCTTAATTCGAAAAAGACGAAGTGTTTAAAATTTATGATGCCAAATGTCAGAAACATAAGTAAAAAATTATCCTTAAACAGAGAAGATATACAACTATTAAACTCAACAGTGCTTCTAGGTATTACATTAGAAAATAAGCTGCAATGGAACTCTCACATCTTAGTTCTTGCAGGGAAACTTAGTTCAGCTGCCTATATGCAGTAAGAAAAGTGAGGCAGCCTACAGATGTTGACACTGCTTGCTTGGTCTACTTAAGCTATTTCCATTCCGTCATGTCTTATGGCATTTTGCTTTGGGGTAAGGCAGCTGATATTTATACAGTCTTTATTTTGCAAAAGAGAGCAGTACGGGCTATCTATAAATTAGGACCTCGAATTTCTCTTAGGAAACTATTGAGGGCAATTGATATTTTAACTGTTTAATTCGCTTGTATAATGTATGTACGCAAAAATTGTCACTTATTTGCTAAAAATAGTGACCTACACAGTGTTAATACAAGGAATAAGGATAAATTGGTAGTTCCAAAATGTCGTCTTCCGAAGGTACATAGCTCTTTCGCAATACAAAGTATATTTTTCTACAATAAAATTCCAGAACATGTGGTTAATTTACCCTCAAATAAATTAAAAATATATGTCAAAGATTGTTTAATAAAAAAGGTATTACAAAGTTGATGAATACATAAATGATAAAAATGCTTGGAAAAATTAAAACTTAAATGATTTTATATAATTAAAACTTAAATGATTTTATGTATGTTATGTTATTAGCTATATTGTATTCTATTTGAAGTTGAAAAAAATATAAATATAAACTGCTGAGTTCCTTGCCGGTTCTTCACGGTAGTAATCGTTCCGAACCGGTGGTAATCTTTTTAATTAATAATTAAACTGACGATTCAAAAGTGCTGTTTACAAGTCTATTTGAATAAAAAAGTTTGTGTTTAAGTGGGCAAAAGAAGGTTTGATAATTTTACTTAAATCAAATATTTAAACAAAGTCAATTTATATTTTAACTGCTGTCAAGATGTCATCAGTACCTATACTAACAACATACTCGGTAGTATTTTGCTAATATCTGATATCATCATGGGCGTAGCGAGGTACAGGCAGGGGGGGCAGCTGCCCGCCCTAGGTGCCCATTACCTGAAGGAATTGGCTCAAAATGAACATGTTTACTATATTAAAATGACATTTTCTATCAGGCCCCCCTCTAATCCAAAAGCTAGCTATGCCCATGGACATCATGGCTCTATTTTATTTATATTTTAAGAGATTCAGAAAAACTGAGTTGGTACCTAGAGATCTTTCTGTTTTAGGGTTGGAAAGAAACACGTTTTTTTTAAAAAAAAATTGAGTTTTATTTTTCGCTAATGTTTTGTTTGGCCTGTTTTAAACATGTTTGAATCTTGTTTTAAACACTTTCATTAGACATTAAATATTTAAAATAAAAACAATTGAAACAGTAAAAGGTTTTGATTTTGCTCATCAATAATAAACCTTTACATACCTACAATACAAGACCAATAAGAATTAAATATGGAATTAATTAGGCAAATTAACAAAATGAGAAATCAGTGCAAACCAGGAACGGAATAACCAGTATGAATATATCCATATTAATTATTGTTTTTTTTTTTCATTTTTTATATTCTATACAATTCTTTTCTTTATGACATCATACCTTTATATTTGGCTAGGGTTGCCATAAATCAAAAAAATAAACTAAATTTAGGCTTCTGAAGAAACAAAACGTTTTAAGAAGCTGTTTGTAGTCTTACGTTTTTTACTCTTTTATCAAAACAAAATGTTCTTTTAAGTTTTTAGGAACTTTTAAACCCGGACTATAACTGAAACCACGTCCGGACGCTCCCCGGAACCGCTATAAACTAGGACAAATCCGGGGAAACCCGGACGGATGGCTAACCTATATTTGGCTAACATAAAATTTTAGTACTGATATTCATTACAGTACTTATTCTTATTCATCAAGAGGCTATACTACTTAAATTTCATTTTTTTTGGCAAAGGTTTCTGCGGACTCGACTAAAATCGAATCAAATGACTGTGTTCTTCGGGATACGGTTCGGACCCTAAAAACGTGAAAATACGATTATTGAACTAGAAAAAAAACCTAAACTGACCCCTATTCACTGTTTTTTTTTTAAAGTTTTGGCAAAGAAATGTTGGGAGAAGTGCTATTAGTTTAAAACTTTGCTAAAGCAATGCCGTGACCCTGAGAACAATTATGTGGAAATAAACTTTCAATTTATTTCACGTATTTCAATGAAAATCTCAGTGAGTTAAGATGTAACTGCACTACTCATGCACGCTTGGTTACATATCGCGTCAGCCTTGTTTTTATTGTCACGGAGTACCGCCTGTTAAAAAAAAACGAGTTGCACTCTGGGAGTGCCGGCAGAAGTGAAAACCTTTACACACGATTCGCGCTTAACATTCAAATACGTTACAAGACAACTCATACGTCATATTTAATTGTACAGAACCAATGTCCTTAACACGAAATTCGCGCTGAACACTCAAATATGTCACAACACATGTCTTTGACACTGTCAACAAATAATAATGTTTGTTTATTTACTTTTTTGACGTAGTATATTTGACATCGCAATCTGTCATAGAATTAAAATCCCATTTCCAACCTCCCTGTACTACTCATAATAGCCATGTACTAAAAATAAAAATTATAATAGGCGTGGCATTATGGTTTCCGTCTCGCCATCAGGACACGACATCAGGACGAAATTTTCGATCAGGGCACGTGACCTGACGCGAATTTAACATTTATTACCCATACTAAAAAAAGTGCACAACGCCGCTAAAGAAGTTTTCACTTCAAAAATCGACCGTAATGGATGTTCGCTTCCCCATCCGTCTTTTTCTTCCCGCTGTTGCCGTAGCGCCAACCTTTGTAACCCGTTCTTACAGAAAAAAATGCAGAGTTGCCATCACAGTTCATCTTAAAAATTATAATGTAACTTGGTGTTAATTACATTTTAGAAATAATAAAAGTACAAAAATTATTAACTTTGTTAACACTGTTTTTCTGTGTTTTACAAAGTGTTTAAAACAGTTGTTTTACACATTGCCAACCTTAGTCTATTTTTGGAACCAAGTTTACCCTGGTGTGCCCGCCCTATATGCCTGATACGTTCTTGAGCGACCACCAAGTTATTGTAATTGATATAAATAAACACCTGCAAAGAAAACAGTTTTAGCTTAATACTTAAGATCAACTTGAAATTGTGTAATTTGTAAGTTTACATTATGGCCCACCAATCTTTATCAGCCTCATTCGTCCCCACTGTTGGGGATAAATAACGAATAACAACGAAAGTATAACCAAAAAAAAATTAAATATCAATTGCATAAAAATGGTTACTGTGTGTTATCCGTACTGGATATAGACATATGCCAGCGGGGACTTTTTAGATACACAGTACATCATTTTGATATATCTCGTGAAGAAACAATAAACTTTTATGTTTTCTGTAAATATAAAATGCATGTATTGTAACTAAAACCGCCCAAAAGAAATTATCTGAATGATAGTGAAAAAGCATCAAAATCTGTTGCGTACCTAGTTTAGAAGATCTAAGCGTACACATAGGGACAGAAAGCGAAAGGGGCAGATAGAAAAAACTATTTTGTTTTATACTATACGTATGAATAGATCTGGCGTTGTAAAAATAATTAAGAAGATAGCTCTATAGAATATAGCTCTATAAAATTAAAGAATCTTTTTATATTGTGTAAATGTACTGACACCATTATTTTTCAATAATTTCGCACGCCCCTTTGTGACCTCGCGCCCTAGCACGTGCCTAGTTTGCCTGAGGGATAATCCGCTCCTGGATAAGGGCTAATATAGTATTATATAATCTGTCATAAGAGTTCATTTTTACATTTTAGTACGGAACCCTAAAATGACAAGACAAAGTTGGTGTACAGAATATTAGGCGCTTACTATAGGTACCCAATATATTTTTGCTTTTGAATCATTTTGTGGTAGAATTACACTAGGGCTGAAGCGACTGAAGCGAAACGGTCACTATAAAATTTATCTACCTATCTAAAATTAAACTGTTTATTTCGGATGTGGAGCATTCCATTAGGGAACATGCGTTTCGACGCATCCATGCGCTTTGCCCATGGCGCACAATGCGCACCGGGGCCAAACTTCAGTCCAACACTTGATTTGACGACAGACTGTCGCCAACAAACGTCTCGCGATAAAAATCGATGTTTTACGCATCGAAAACGGCGCAACGTTTTTTATTTATATTCCAACACTGGCTGGCGGTTTTAAAAAAATTTTAATGAAAGTTTTAAAACAGTACTAGAATCTATATGTGCTATCTATTGGGGATTCTAAAAATAAAAAGTGAGAAATTTTATTAGTGAGTTTAATGTGCGTTCGTGTTTAACTTTCGTTGGCTTTGTTGTTTATGTAAAAGTTCGTGTTAACTTGGTAAATTCGGTGCTACGAAAGGTAGGTAAATAATTATTTTTTAAATAGAAAATTAGTTATAACTACTTAAAAAATATCATTTTTTATAAGTATTAAATGTATTTATTTATTTAAATTAATTCGTCAAACTAGGTAGGTACGTAATACATTTAGCAAAATTCTCATTTAATTGAAAGGTTTAAACCGACCTATAAGTAAATTTATGAAGTTGTTAGGTATCTAATTATAAATGATCGTAGATATATTTAATAATATTTTATTAAAAAAAAAATTGTATAGTGTCAATTACAGATTTCGAAATGTATGGGTTTCAACCAAAAAAAAATTTCAATGCGTATATTGTATATATATATATATATATATATTTTTATATTTTTACACCAAAGCCTTTTTGCAAAGCTTTGTTGATCCGATACCCTCAAATTTTGACAAAAACGCGTAATTTTGCGGTACACTTAGTAAGCGATATTTTCCTTACTTTGATGCTTAGAAATATCTTTTTAATTTAAGGGAACAATTATAAATATTTCATACAGTTAATAAGAAAAATAAAGTAAATTTTTTCTAGATTTAGAATTTAATAGAGGGCTGACGTTTGGTCCATTTGTTTGTATGGAGTGCCATATATCAGCCGGGGTGGCTGATTGTGTGCTTGACATTTATAACGACATGTTAAAATATGTTTATCTAGTATAGCTTTTCTTTAGTAATAGCTTACTTAGCTTCCATATGACTATATCGTCATTTATTAACTAAAATAATAACGAATTAATTGTGGAGTACAATCAAAACCATAAATCTTTTCCATTATTTTGTTTAAGTTATTTGTATAAAGAGACTTGTAATAATTGATATACTGACTATGCTTTTCGTTTTTTATCTTTATACCTTTACGGGTTTTATCCCCATGAGGGGTAACAAGTAGTTGGACACGCACACACATCGTTATTTAGGTGATTGTTTCTTTTCACTAACTACTTCAGTACTAAATGCCAGGGGGTGAGCCCTTCACCGCAACATGGCTTGTAATGAAATATATCTGGACTTAGGAGACTTTATCTATGTCGACGATACAAAGGTGAACTTGATTTTCGTTAAAGGGTAGATGGAGGAACAAAGACTATCATAAAATCCTTTTTAACTCTGTTAAATCAGAGGTTTACGTAAGAATCCCACGCGGATGAAGTAGCGGAATAAAGCTAGTAGTAGTATGAATTTTCGTTGCCACTAGCAACAAGGCCACAAGGCCAGAATGTATGGTGAAAATATTACCATCAAATTTTAGAGCATAAGCATCTAAAAACACAAAAATGCTAGGCTGATGTTTGGTACGCATGAGGCTGTTATTACATCCAAGGCGGCTGATATTAGGAACATACCTACTACAAAATTCACAAAAAACATGTTTTTTAATAGTTTTACTGGTATTTTGTCGTTTTTATGCATGATAATGCAAACTCAACAGTGCAAGCTAAAAGAAACGAGTAAACGTCTTAGGTTATTGTTTATTATAAGAACGTAGTAACCATTTAAAGTTGACAAAATAGTTAGAGGGCTGATATATGGGTAATTCACGGGTGACTGCTCCTCACTGTGTGACACGATTTTTCTAACATAAATGAGATTACGTGTTTTGAATTCCTTATTCCATTGTTGAAAACATTGTCAATTGATATGGTTGTCTAACACGTCACGTTTCTAAGTTATAGTGTCAATACTATTTACGTGTACCCTCGTAAAAAACAAAAGATCAAACGTTGTTAATTGCAGATTTCTTTTAATACTGAAGTCTGTACGACTATAAATTAAAAGTTTTAGTGGTCTTAAGATAATTCTAACAGTTTATTTGGGTAATCATAACATTTTTTTCGAAAGTCATGAAGAAAAGTAACCACCGCAAGTGTTTAAATCATCCGGAAAAGTTAAGGAAAAATTAAGGCAAAGTTAATATTTCATCATTTTCTTTTGGAATATTTGGCTCATTTTTTATATTGACCACTTAAACCTCAGCTATTTTGATTCGTTGTCACTTGTCAATATATATAACATTTTTTTTGTGTAAAATTAATAATTTAAATAAAAAATATGATATACAATTTTGATACTGTCTTTATTTATTTATAGTACATCAATTTATCATAACTTTAAAATGATACGTGTTACAAAAAATCTATTTAAGTTTTTCTGTTCAGCAGGTTTATTTTGATAAAAAATAGCCGTTTCATTAAATGTTAGAGCACAAAAAAAAAAATTTGTCACACAGTGTTACCAGCCTCCCCGCAAATATCAGCCGGGCATGCTTTTTTCAGTGATAAATAAGAAGTAACATGTCCTATCTTTACCTATGGTCTATTTTTAAAAGAGTATATGTTTTCGACGTAATTTTCCAATTATCGTTCCTATCCCTTCGTTAGGGTTCTTTTAATCTGCATTTCACGGATTGTTGTGCCAATCCAAAAAAACGCGTGATTTTTTCTGGACACTTAGTAAGCGATATTTCACTTACTTTGATGCTTAGATATATCTTTTTAATTTAAGGGAACAATGATAAATATTTCATACAGTTAATAAGAAAAATTAAGTAAATTTTCTCTAGATTTAGAATTTAATAGAGGGCTGACGTTTGGTTCATTTGTTTGTATGGAGTGCCATATATCAGCCGGAGTGGCTGAATTTTGGTACCACAACAGTTCCAAATATCAGCCATCAGTTATATTTTTTTACTAAAATATCTATTTTTGTTTACAATTGTACTTTTGTGTATTTGACATTTATAACATGTTAAAATATGTTTATCTAGTATAGTTTTCCTTTAGTAATAGCTTACTTATCTTTCATATGACTATATCGTCATTTATTAACTAAAATAATAACAAATTAATTGTGGAGTACAAACACAACCATAAGTCGTTTCCATTATTTTGTTTAAGTTATTTGTATAAAGAGACTTGTAATAATTGATATAATGACTATGCTTTTCGTTTTTTATCTTTATACCTTTACGATTTTTATCCCCATAAGGGGTAACAAGTGGTTGGACACGCACACACATCGTTATTTAGGGGATTGTTTCTTTTCACCAACTACATCAGAACTAAATGCCAGGGGGTGAGCCCTTCACCGCAACACTGCTTGTAATGAAATACCTATATCTTGACTTGGGAGGAGAAAACAATTTTATCAAAATGTAAATATATTAATCTCAAACGCAGGGAGATATGATTTTATATAATATGTATAGGTAATTTTTACTATATTTTACGGTTATGTAGTTTAACAATAATCTACAATAATAGTATACTTTTATAAAAAGTCATTTTTACATTAATATAATTTTTTCATATGTGTGTGAATTTAAATATATATTTTTTTAATAAGTTTAGTGTGTAGTGGTTGAAGAAATGTCGACAAACAAAAAAAAACAAACGGCTTTAAAAAGATGCACTAAAAAAGGGTAAAATAATTACTTATTTCCAAAAATCTCATCTGAGTTAAGGTTTGAAGTTAGTGTCTATGTGCCTAACAGTTAATAATATAACACAATTCACTTGCATGACACCACAATTTAATTTCTTTTTATTTTGAGTGACGAATTACGGCTACCAACACCGACGACTGGACCTGGCAACCTACAATGCACATACGCTGAGGGCCGACGAGAAAATAGTAGAACTGCAAGAAGCTACAAGCAAGTTACGCTGGGACATTATAGGGCTATCGGAGGTCCGAAGACAGGGACAGGACACGATAGTTCTCAACTCAGTTCTATACTCAGAATATCAAAACGATAGTCGTTGAAGGTCACGCGCCAACTTCGACACACCCAGACGACGTAGTGGAGGAGATGTATGAGGATATTTCTAAAGTCATACACTCCTCTAAAACACACTATAACGTCGTGATGGGGGACCTCAACGCGAAACTAGGCAAACGAAGGTACAGGCAAACTAGGTAATGAGCTGAGAGTGGGGCAATTTGGATATGGACAACGGAACTCTATAGGGCAGATGGTGGCCGACTTCATGGAAAAGGAAGGCTTCTTTATGATGAATTCCTTTTTCAAGAAGCGCCCCCACAGGAAGTGGACCTGGATAAGTCCGGATGGTTGCACGAAGAATGAGATTGACTTTATCATGTCAACGGAAAAGCAAGTGTTCAATGATGTCTCTGTGATCCACACGGTCAAAACCGGGAGTGATCACCGTATGGTAAGAGGCACATTGAACCTCAACATAAGGCTTGATAGGTCTCGACTGATAAAGTCCACGCTCCGACCCACAACCATCCAAATCCAAAAACCAGAAAACTTTCAGCTCCAACTCAAAAATCGCTTTGAATGCTTAAAGGAAGTCGAATCAGTGGACGATACCAACGACACGTTTGTGGAAACTGTCCATACGGTTGGGTCTAAGTTCTTTAAAACCCACCGTACAAATAGAACAAACAGACTCTCGGACCAGACTCTAAGACTTATGGACGAGAGACGAAACCTTAAGCTGCAGTATTTGGATGATCCAGTGTCATATCGGCGGCTTACTAGACAGATCTCAAAATCACTTACACGCGACAAACGCCACTTTAATACTTTGCGTATTGAAGAGGCAATAGAACGGAACAAAGGTTCCAAAGTGTTCGCGAGAGATCTGGCTTTTGGGCGAAGCCGTCTGGCAAGGCTGAAGACGGAGGACGGCAGCATTGTTTCGTCTGGACCAGAGGTATTGGAGGAGATCGAGAAATTCTATGGACAGTTATACACGTCGATATCGAAACCAGTTGGGAGTCCAGCTAAAGACCCTAGAGCTAGACTGACTCGTCACTAAATCGAGGACATCCCGGACGTCAGCTTGTACGAGATTAGTATAGCTCTCAAACAGCTTAAGAACAATAAGGCACCGGGTGGAGTTACGACAGAGCTTCTGAAAGCGGGTGGAAAACCGGTACTAAAAGTCCTTCAGAAGCTCTTTAACACCGTCATACTCGAAGGTACTTCGCCACAAGTATGGCACAGGGGCGTGGTGGTGCTTTTCTTCAAAAAAGGTGACAATGCCCTTCTTAATAATTACAGACCCATCACGCTTCTGAGCCATGTTTATAAGCTGTTTTCAAGAGTAATTACGAACCGTCTCGCTCGCAAGTTCGACGACTTCCAGCCTCCCGAACAAGCCGGTTTCCGAAGAGGCTATAGTACCGTAGACCACATACATACGCTACGGCAGATTATACAAAAGTCAGAAGAGTATAATCGGCCCCTTTGCTTAGCGTTTGTGGACTATGAGAAAGCCTTCGATTCGGTGGAAACATGGGCAGTGCTACAGGCTCTACAGAGATGCCGTATTGATCATCGGTATATCGAGGTGCTAAAATGCTTGTACGATAACGCCACTATGTCAGTCCGTCTCCAGGATCGAAACCGATCCAACTGCAGAGAGGTGTGAGACAGGGAGATGTCATATCTCCGAGACTGTTCACAAATGCGTTCGAAGATGTCTTTAAGCTTCTGGACTGGGACGGTTTTGGCATCAATGTTAATGGCGAGTACATTATCCATCTTCGGTTTGCCGACGATATTGTGGTCATGGCAGAATCGATGGAGGACCTTAGCACAATGCTCGAAAGCCTTAGTAAAGCTTCCTATCGAGTGGGCCTCAAGATGAACATGGACAAGACGAAAATCATGTCGAATGGCCATGTAGCACCCACTCCAATAACTGTTGGGAACTCTACACTCGAAGTTGTTGACGAATACGTGTACCTACCTGGGACAAACTGTTCGTAGGTCCAATTTCGAGAAAGAGGTTAATCGCCGAATCCAACTCGGTTGGGCAGCGTTCGGAAAACTGCGTACTATTTTCTCGTCCCAAATACCCCTAGCGCTTGAAGACAAAAGTCTTCAACCAGTGTTTGTTGCCAGTGATGACTTACGGCACTGAGACGTGGCCGCTAACTATGTGCCTTATACGAAAACTCAAGGTCGCTCAGCGGGCGATGGAAAGACCTATGCTCGGAGTTTCGTTACGTGATCGAATCAGAAATGAGGAAATCTGTAAGAGAACCAAAGTCGCCGACATTGCTCACCGAATCGCAAAGCTGAAGTGGCAAGGGGCTGGGCTCATAGCTTGAAGAACCGATGGCCGATGGGGTAAGAAGGTTCTCGAGTGGCAGCCACGAACCGGAAAGCGCAGCGTTGGACGGCCCCCCGCTAGATTGACAGATGACCTCGTAAAGGTAGCGGGGAGCCGTTGGTTACAGGCGGCACAGAGTCGCACGCTGTGGAGAAAGTTAGGTGAGGCCTATGTCCAGCAGTGGCCGTCAATGGGCTGATACGATGATGATGATGAATGAATGATTATTGATAGACTGGACCTTTAACTGGAAACTGGTAAATGAAAAAAAAAGCATTTTCCTTACATACATAAAAATAAGTAAAAAAAGAGTAACTCTAAGATAGAATATCTTTATATATATCTTTGTATCTTTATAATCTTCCAAGCATTCTTAGCATTAGAAGTTTTCCCTGTTATCATCAAAAGTATAATCTTTTTCAAAATTGGAGCTTTCAGAAGAAAACAAATAAGGTGTTGTTTGCTTTTGTTTTGATTTGTTTCTTTGTTCTCAGTTCCTTTTTTCTTTTCTACTGCTTTTATTTTTGTTTTCTTTATCTTTGTCTATGTATTCTGCTACGTCTCTACTCTTAGTACTTAATTCTGTTCTGAGACTCTTCTTTTGTCGCTTTTCCTTCATATTTTTTTTTACTTCTATGAATTCTCTAAAGTACGAGATAACAGCAGACTGTTTTCCTCTTTTATGAAATGGAATTGGTATACTCAGTCTAGTGGATGTGGTGCTTGGGTTATATGACTTGGCAAATAAAATATATCTTCTTCATCGCAATTCATAGCTTCCATGGCTTTATAGAAGCTTCCTGTGTCCATTGAGCACGCGGTCGAGCATTCCTTTTTATTATATATTTTCGTGGCATATTACAATATAAATTATAACATAACAAAAACAGCAAAATGTTTACTCAAAGTATAACACAACTTTTGTTGTCTAACTGTCTGTTATTAAGAGTATACTCTTACGTCTATAGACGCTCTTAGCGCATCTATCCTATCTTAATACTGAAGTATCCATGCTTTTAGCTAGGGATAGATGCCTCTTGTATTTAAAAAACAATGGCTTTTGCAATGACAGAAAAAATAGGCATGTCAAACACTGTTAAGAATACTATGAAAACAAAAAGCATTCACTCTACTCACCTCATAAAACTAAAAATATCGAGCGTGAGAAAATCTTCGCGATTCGAAATCAGCAATTGAGATTCACGAAATTTACGTTCCTTGAATGCCACCGACGACACGCTTATTCCTGTGAGCTGTTTCGCTCGCACCGACGCGGTGGGGCACAGTACTTTTCTAATATGACGTCAAACTTGCCGGTGCGTGTTTTTAAATAGGTAAGGTAATAATCGAGGCAACTATCCCCCTATTCCACTTTTACCCTACGCCTAAATTTAAATCATATCAAGGATTACACATTTTACAAGAGGCGTTTATCGTCGTTTGACTTCACGATTTATGACTTGGTTACACGTGATTGTTGCTGTTTTACATGGCATGAAGCTGAAAGTAGAAGGGGCGCATCAGCGATAACTACTTCCTTAAGGCTATGGCATGCCCTAGTAAAAGCGTGCCGTTTCGACCAGTGTACAAAGACATATTACACTTTTGAAGCATACAGACACAGTTCACACAGTACGATAGGCGCTAGCACGTGGCCGCACGTTGAAAATCTAGTTTTTCTCTGGTTTTTGTCGGTATAAAATTTAAATATTTATTTAGAACTATGGAATTAGCAAATTCACTGGGTTATATTAATATTTATTTTATGAAATAAGAATGAATAGAATTCTACTCTTAGTTTTTTGAACAATTTTAATTAAAGTCCAAAAATAGGTGTCAGAAGTTTTTTTTTTACAATTTAATTGGCAACTTATTATAATATTATCAAAATTACTTAATTAAGGTTTGAACTATAATATATATTTTTTCACGTCATAAAGTGTACTCAGGTCTATAACAAAATTAATCAAATTATTGCAAACTTAACTCGTTTGGGTAGGTATGCCATCCCATCTTAAATATTTTTAGAGAAAGTGACAAAATGGTTGACAAGCGCATTCATCTCTTTGCAAATGGATGCGGTGAGCATAACCGTAATTCGATTGCGGCTACAGTTTAGATGTGTAATGTATATCCTGGCTTATTCTTCAAACGTTAAGGAAATCACTGCAATTTTCGGTTCAAAACCATGGCCAAAGTGCAGGTGATTTTGGCTAAAGTTTTGACTGCACTCGTCCATAAATGGCGTTACTGTGGTAAATACTGAAAAACAGCTAATTACCGCTTTCTACATCTGAATTTGGTCGTCAAACCAAAAATGGCGAGCCCTTGGTATTATTTAGTACCTTATTTTAAATAAAACTTTCGTTAAATAACAGCCATTTTTAAAATTATGGCGAAAATCTCATGCCATCTCACAAACTCACACTAACAACTGAAATTGGAAAGAAAATCAAGTAAAGATAGAATTAGGGTCATTGCTTGCATCATCATTTTGCATGTATCATCCAAATTTAACAAGAGCTCCTGATATATTACCGTAATCAAAGTACATGCAATAAAAGTATATAAGTAGGTAGGTACCTATATGTTTTTTTTTTCATTTTGATTAGGATAGCAACGTGTGTTACGCGCGTTTTAGTTTTATTGACATTGTAGCACCATTTGATTGACGTCGAGATGCCTATCTACCTAACTATGCTGCGTAAAGTAGGTACCATTTTATAGTATAACATGAACACTGTTCACATATTATATCTTGCCAGTATCTATTACATCTATTTTATAAGTACCTATCATTTACATTTCAGAAGATATGATGAAAATCTTAAATGTGGCCATTTTATGTAGTCATTAAATCTAAGTGCGGGTAGGTAGGTATCTGCATACTTACCTTTTATCTTGAACCATTACCTACCTAGGCCAAAGCCTAGTTAAGTACTCATCCTTTTCGCTGCAGACTGCGGGATATAATAATAGGTATAGCTTATGATTTCATAATATATAATATAAGTACTTCCCTCAACTCTTCCTCTAAAACTCCGATAATATTTATTCAGACAAATTTCCGAGAAATGTATCGTAGTCTAATGGTATATACGTCGAACAACTATTTTGCTCCGAGTTCGATCCTTGGCTTTTTAGAAAAGATAATACATACCTAATTATACAGAATATATTTTAATACATATATTCTTCCAGTTTTTTTTTCTTGTTTTTACTTTTTATTAATGGCTACTGATTTTAAACACCTACAATTAAAAAAGATTTATTGTAGACAAAAAGTTAACTAATAGATCCTACCTAATTAAAAGATTCTGGTTTCGGCGTGTATTTTGTATGTGTGCCATGTACGGCATTTTGAGACCAGCTTGGATAATTTTCAGTTATCCTTTCCTAAGCCAGGAATTTCAAATACATAAGGACAGCTCTTTAACCTTTACAAGGAACTCATGTATAGGTATATTGTACAACATATATATAATATATTTTTGCATGGCAAATATCGCAGAAACTACATCTGGCGATACTGAATTTCGATACTTTTTAGGATTTTGTACTCATTAGGCAGGAACTACACCTTTATAAAATAGTGCACTAGCGTCACATACAGTAGGCAAACTCCCTGATCCAACTTCCGACATAAACGATTCTACCTACCATTTTGTATTTTTCATTTATAAAACTTCACTCCAAAATAGCTAGTATTCAACCACTACTACTACTACAACTAATGCTGCTATACTTTCCGTTGATTTCAGTAAAAAAATAAAGGTACACAAAATCATCATTGGAACCGTGTTCTTGTACATAAAATAGGATTATACTAAATAATTTGAAAACAAGTACCTGGAGGACCGAGATCTGCTAGTTTTTTTTAACAACGCCATCTATTGTCAAGTAGCTTTAGTGTTGTGTGTCGGTAAAAATAATAGTATTACTACTCGCCAATAGATGTCAGGAAGAGTCATATTTTTTAGTTTATCATTGCCTAAAAACACGGATAAAACGACGTTTTCTAAAAATGAAACCTAGCTAGATCGATTTATCGCCCCCGAAACCCCCCGCATCTAAATTTCATGTAAATTGTTGGAGCCGTTTCCTAGATTCAGATTACATACATATATACAAGAATTGCTCGTTTGAAGGTATTAGATTAAATCAAACTTCAGCATTAAGTAATGAGTAACATGTGTTATGGTTGTTACAAAAAAAAAACAAATAAAAAATGCGATGTTCTTCATAATTGAAATCAACAAAAAAATTACAAGGTTATAGGTGGGATTGAACTTAGAGCACCAGAAGAAAAGAATTTTGTATGAAACCCTGCCCGGCAAAGAAGGTGTTTTCTACTAGTTCAGCTTATTCCGATAAAAAGATTCTTGTGTATTACATGAATGATGAATGAAAAGGAATTAATTCCCGGTACTGTACTAGAATGAACTATTCCCTAAGCGTAATCGGTCTCGTTCTTTTCGGACATGTGCGACAGCAAAGGAACAAACTATGGAAGGGAGAGAACGAAACACATGCTTGGCGTAATCGTTCGGTCACAGCGCTGCGTTCAGCGCTGGAAAGATTTTACTTCTATCTCAGTTGTTTTACGATGGACGCATGAGTGAAAGCGGGGTGCGCGTCCGAACTATGACCGCGATATCTAGGAAATAAAAGACCTAAGCGTTTCGTGCCTTGTATTAATTACAACTTTAAATTCCACAACATAAAATCTATTTTACGAAAGAACAGTACAAGTGAATCTAGTACCTGAATTAATTCAGTCAGTAATGTTTCATAGTTCATTGATACTTGTCACTTAACGCTTATTAGTTTAGTTGTTGTCTGTCACTCAAGTTACTGCATTCGTCATTTATTTGTAGTGTTTAATGTATTTGCACGGTAATATATATATATATATATATATATTAAATTAATTAATAATAATGTCATAGTTGATTGATAAGTGCTTTGGTGGCGGTACCTAGTACGTTTGGGCCTTTTTTTAATGATTTTTACTTTTTATGTATTAGGTTTAACCATTTAAAATAGCACCAGATAGGCCTAAACGAAGCAACATTTGGCTCAGAAAATACTAATGACGTTAAAAACGTTACTACAAAGTTAAATTTAGGGAACTGCGAAAATTATGGCAAATTAATTTGTATGGTTAACTTATTTAACCTTAACAAGGTTTTGAAACTAAAGGCTCCATACGCACACGTATATCGAATCGAATCCACATTTTTATACACTTTTACTTTTTACCGTGATTAATATTAAATACTGCTGGGAAACACAGACAGACACCGAAGTCATACCTAGGTTCGTTTTTATAATTTTGGTTGGAAACCAAAAAATAAGAAGCAAAATACCTACGTACGATGCTGTCGTGTTCTCTAATCGAGTTTTGTAATAGGATTACACAGACTGATATGAAAATTGTCATGTTTTAGCTCATCCGTACTATGTAGTGTACTACTGAACTAATAGTACTAGAATACTGTACTAGTACATCTGAAGGAATGTACTAGTACGGAGCGATCAGTTTAGTGACTGAACAAGAACGAGACTAATACATAGAACACCCTTATACAGAGTGTAACGGAAACCCCCAAATCCTTAAAGGGGGCAGGAGTAGTTGCACCTACTGAGCAATCACTATTCAAAGTTTCACACTGAAAATCGGCTTTCCAGTTTTTTATACTAATTTTACAAAATATTTTTTTCGTTCTGACTTGACCAAATAGTTTAATGAACTTGAGAATATGCCACCCGCATATTTATGAGAATCTAGTACTTTTAAATTACAACGTGTACGACGTCCTGTTGTTTATGAGTTTCTGGTACTTTTTTCGGCGTAGAAACGCAAATTTGTGCGGCTACGGGATCTCAGCACCTAATAAGTGGAATTTCAAATAACCAATAATACCATTCAGAAGGTCATAAAAAGGTCTTGAAAGGTCAATTAGTTTGATGATTTGGTCAGTACTAGAAAATAAAAATATTAACCGTTAAAAATTTCTCACAAGGTCATATACGAATCTTAGCAACCCAACTTTAATAAAATAAAAAAATTCAAGCTTTTCTTGATAGGCAATCATCCTCTGATAATTGGTCAGCTGAAATAAATCATTGGTCGAATTAATTTCTATCAAAAAAAAAGTCGCATGTCTGAAGGTATCGCACGTGTTCTGGGCCAACATAAATAAAAAAATCACAATCTATCTGCTAAAACAGTTTCGATCTCATACCTACCTACGTACTTACTAACCCTATGGGTGGTGGGGACCGTTGGGATAAGGCTTACCTTTACCTTTGGCGAAGTCACATAAAAAGCTAGTTAGCTAGTAGCTAAATGGCAAAAAACGGAACCCTTATAGTTTCGTCATGTCTGTCTGTCCGTCCGTCCGTATTCAGCTGTAATGTAGTGCAGCAACGTGTAGTACGTGACCATTTAGGTTTTAAGGTGTGAGGATGAATTCCCTGCCGATCGCGAGCGGTGCGATCATAGAAAGTAGTGGTGGGCATTTCTACAGGTCATTATAAATAATGCCAGAGCTCAGAATTCTATTAACAGTTTTGCTGAGAAGAAATATTCATTTATATTATTTATATTTTAAGATGTTGCTTGTTGCAATCATAGATTGAAAAAAAAATAAGTAAGTAAATAATAACACTAATATCAAAATTACATTAAATAAAAAAACTCTCAGCTAATGGAACATTGAGATATGTATTTTCTTCTCCTTGAATTGGAATGCCAACGATTTGCAGCAAACATAGAAGACAATTGTTTGTTGGCATCCGATTTCTTGGAGAAGAAAATACTTAGCTGAATGTTCCATTAGAGTTAAGTGTTTATTATTTACTTTTTAGTGTGGTTCTGAAGTCGGTGTTATTACCCGACTGCGTCAGAAGAAGGGATATGTTTTTCGAGTGTATGTATGTATGTACATATATATCTTTAGCACGCTCTTTGGCCTAAATGGCTTCTTTAGAGTGGTCGCAATTGTGAGAGTGAAACTGGGTACATAAAATGCTGAAAAATCTAAATGGCGGACTTAACGCGCTTAAAGCGCTGTGTGCGCTAAAAAATTTTTTTTTTAAACCTTTAGTTGGTTATCGAAAAAAAGGGCTTTAAAAGGCGAGTACGAAAATAAATAACAATTCAAATAAAATAGTAATCGCGGCAAAAAATAGAAAAAAATAAAATTAAAAAGCTGTGAATAAAAATAAATAAAAAAACCCGGCTGCAAAAACATTAACAACTAATCAGAAATTAGAACATACGAAATATTTAACTAAAAGCAGGCGGATCTCATTTTAATGCAAATTTAAATAGTGAACCGTGAAGAAGTAACCTTGAATTAATAATAATAACACGCAGTTGGACAGTTATAATTTACCGTATCTATTATATTCGGACAAATCCGTTAAACCAATTAATCACTATAAATTGATACTTCATTATGTAAGCTACTCTCAGAAGCATGAAAATTTACATTAAATATTGCTAGAAACTAACACATTAAGATTCGGTATTCTTAAAAATATAATGAAATCAATACTGACTTACTTGTCGATATGTCGCAGGCAAATCGTATAATCCGCCGTTTCATAATATGCAGATCGTAAAGTATGGAAACTAAAGGATCAGAAATCGCACTTTATAAGCCATGTATGTTAGGTTAGGTTCAGTTTCTCTTTTGTAAACGTAGATGCGGAGCGAGCAAAGCGAGCAGAGCGTTCCAGCCAAGCTTCAAATAATAATCTGTTCAGTTATATGATAATTTCTATTCCATACTTTACGATCTGCCTAGGCAAATTATGAAACGGCGGACTATACGATTTGCCTGCGACAGATATATCGATAGGCATATTATGAAACGGCGGATTATACGATTTGCCTGCGACATCGATACGATGTGTGCAGTACTTTTTTAAGGTTATCAACACGCAATTAAATACTATTAGGTTTTATATCAGTTCTTATTACCTACTTACTTACTTAATATAAGGTAACTTATGTGCTTTTTTGCTTCTTTTGATAAACATCATATTACATACTGTATTTTATATTATGTTTTGTTTATAGGGTTCCGTAACCAAATTACATTAACGGAACCTTTATATACCTAGTTACACCATGTCCGTCCGGATAACAAAGGCTTATAATTCAGGTGGGTCAAGGTCAGAAATTCTTATACTAATGGATATCCATTTCTACTTAATATTATAAATGCGTAAGTGGGTTTGTTTGTTTGTTAGTCTTTCCTTCAAGGCGTATCAGAGCACCTTATTACGTATGTACGTATGTTAGTACGTATGTACCCTATAAAATGTGTGCTTGTTTGCCACCTTAGTTGTATGGAAAAAAAAAATGTAGGTGGGAATGAATAATTTTTTTCTTGTCATAGTGTGGGGTGTCGTTGGATAGCTCATTTAAAAATATTGAGTGTGAATATGATTTTTCGATTCAGCGATGCGTTAGCGAAATATTAAGCTTTCGTTAAAGCCCAGTGTCCCCCCTTCCCCCCACAAAAATTTTGGTGTTATAAAAATTTCGTACAAATTCCATTAAAAGGTACTTTGATAAAGTCGGTACTTGTGTAACATATTGTTGTTATTGTTGTATTGTGTATTAAATATGAGTTTATGAAACACTAGCTTTTGCCAGCGGCTTCGCCCGCCCTAAATTTGGTTATCGGCGTAGGATTCTTGCGGCAACTCCTCAATTATAGAATAAAAACTTAGAAGGTGAAAATATTTTTAAATAATAGGTACCGCCCTTCCCCCTCAGGACTGCCCGCGCCGGCCTTGCACATCATAAATGCGCGCGTACTTGATCATTATTTTGCTGACTTGTTATTTTAAAACCGCGATATCTTCTAAGATATTCATCGAAATCGAATGATGTACAGGGAAATTTTGTTTTAAATTAGAGACTTGTGATGCATAACGTATTAATTTGGATAAGGATTAATATCATGTTTATAAAAACACCTTCGCAAACAATGCATTATTTTAGAATAAATTTGGTTAGCATATAAAAAGGGTTATAGTGAGCCTTCTAAGATAGACATATGCTGTCGCAGACTTTTTTTAGAACTTTGAAGGGGAACAATTCTGTCATACATGATTTTTGCGAAACTTTAACCGCTTACTTATAGCGCAAGGAGCGGAAGCTCTCAAAAGGAAAAAAAACTCCCGATCATGAAACATTCTTCATTGGTGCTCCGCTCCTTTTGGTCTTAGCGTAATGATATATAGCCTATAGCCTTTCTCGATAAATGGGCTATCTAACACTGAAAGAATTTTTCAAATCGGACCAATAGTTTCTAAGATTAGCGCGTTCAAACAAACAAACTCTTCAGCTTTATATATTAGTATAGATATAGATTATAGAAAAATAAAATTATAACATTATGAATGCCAATACTTAATTAATAACAATATTAACGTTCGAATAACGCGTTGGACTAGGCGGCGGGGTGCGGCGCTTGGTGATACAGAGTACGCTGCGTCTTCCGATCCGTGGTCGCCACTCGAGAACCTTTCTTCCCCATTGATTATCGGTTCGACGAGCGATGTGGCCTGCCCATTGCCACTCCAGCTTGCTAACTGTTTGAGCTATGTCGGTAACCTTAGTTCTTCGGCGAATTTCCTCGTTTCGGACTCTATCACGCACAGAAACACCAAGCATAGCTCTTTCCATAACTCGCTGAGTGACTCTGAGTTTATTTCAGAGGCCCACAGTAAGAGACCACGTTTCTGTACCATAAGTCATCACTGGCAACATACATTGATTATAGACTTTCGTCTTTAGGCACTGTGGTATTTTGGACGAAAAGATGTTGCGTAGTTTCTCGAACGCTGCCCAGCCGAGCTGGATTCTTCGGTTTACCTCTTTCTCAAAGTTGGACCTGCCTAATTGGACTACTTGCCCCAGGTATGTGTATGCGTCAATAACTTCGAGAGTAGCGTTCCCAACAACAACCGGTATAGGCGCGATATGGACATTGAACATCACCTTCGTTTTATCCATGTTCATTTTTAGACCATCCTGTTTGGAAACTCTGCTGAGGTCTCTGAGCATCGTGCCTAGGTCTTCCAGCTATTCTGCCATGACCACTATGTCGTCGGCAAATCGAAGGTGAGTGATGTACTCGCTATTTATGTTGACGCCATATCCTTCCCACTCCAGAAGCTTAAACACATCCTCCAACGCAGTTGTGAGCAGTTTCGGAGAAATAAAGTTAGACAGTTAGACAGTTATTTATTTCACATTACACAAAGAAAAATAACAAAAAATAAGCACATAAAAACAAGAACACATAAACATATCACAATTAAATATGAGTTTTTGTATCATGGGTGTCGTAGTGCAATGTGCAAAATGGACGCCTCTCAGCATGTGCTGCAGCTTACTAGCCACAGCGCTGATTTTCAGCGGAGCCCAATTGCGAAGCTTAGCTCGCGGCGCAGTCGAACTATTTCTCATATTATGATAGGTATATAATTTGTATTAAAATTAAAAGCACTAAGTAAAATAGACGTAAAAATATTATTTAGGTTTTTACAGTGATATAAGTTTAAATATATTTTTTTTTTATTGCCTTATGTTTAAATTATCTTATTACTAATTTAAATAACTATTTTTTTTTTAATTTTAATTTATTTACATGTTATATATTATTAATATTATATTATATAAAATATTTAATTAATATTGCCTTATGTTATGGTTAAAATTTATTTCAAATACGCTAGGGACTATAGGTATGTTGTAATAACTCTGCCGCCAGCAGGTATATCCTTTTGGTAATTTAATAGCATTGTTTTATATCTAAACTTAAAAACACCAAATGATAAACAAGTGTTTCTAAGCGGGGGTGGCAGGTTATTCCAACATTTGGTAGCGGCATATCTAAAGCTACCACGGAAAGCGGATGTACGGTGGTGAGGCATACTGAGGGGTGCACTTATTGATCGAATCGCTCTGTGTTTGTTGGAAACAGCTCGCCACTTAAGTTTCTCATACAGGTACTCTGGATGACCCGAGCGAACAATACCAAACAATAATGTGGCCAGATGTAGCTGTCTACGCAGGGTCATCTTAAGGGTGTTACCGCTATTTAAATATGGTGTGATGTGAGTCCTTGGAGGTATTTTGTAGCAGAACCGTGCACAGGCATTTTGAACTCTTTGCACAATTCTTTCCGTGCGCGCTAACAATCGAGGGCCATAAACAACGTCTGCGTATCCTAGCAAAGAAAGTATTAAAGAGTCACAGAGTCGAACGCGATGATCTACGCTGAGGCAGTCACGTATGCGATACAGAATTTTAAGTCGATAAAAAGCTCTCTGACATAATTCGACAATGTGACTTTCAAAATTCAGATCCTCGTCCATCAAGACCCCAAGATTGCGCGCTTTCTCCACTTTAACAATTTGAGTACCTATTATGGATACATTAGGTGCTAAGGCCAAGATTCTGTCCCTTTGTGGCTTCGATCCAAGGATCATATATTTTGTTTTGCTAGCATTAAGCACTAAGGTGTTATCATTGGACCACGCAGTTATACGCTGCAAAAAGTCTCCCTGTCTCACACCTTTCTGCAGATGGATTGGTTTCGTGTTCTGGTCTTGTAGTCGGACAGACATCGTGGCTATGTTATACAGACACTTCAGCACTTCGATGTACCGATAGTTAATGTGGCACCGCTGGCGAGACTGTAACACCGCTCAGGTCTCGATAGAATCGAAGGCTTTTTCATAGTGCACGAACGCTACGCAAAGAGGCCGATTATACTCCTCTGTCTTCTGTATAATCTGGCGCAGCGTATGTGTATGTGGTCCATGCTACTAAAGCCTTTTCGGAAACTGGCTTGTTCGGGAGGCTGGAATTCGTCAAACTTGCGTTCGAGACGATTCGTAATGACCCTGGAAAACAGCTTATAGACATGGCTTAGAGGTGAGTCTATAGTTCTTCAATGAGGTAAGGTCTCCTTTTTTAAAGAAAAGTATGAACGCGCTTCTGCTCCACGCTTCTGGCGTAGTGCCTTCGAGGATAACAGAATTAAAGAGCCTCTGAAGGACTTTAAGTATCGGTGTTCCACCCGCTTTCAGAAGCTCTGACGTAATTCCGTCATCGCCCGCCGCCTTATTGTTCTTAAGCTGTTTCAAGGCCATACTAATCTCATATAAGCTGACGTCCGGGATATCTTCAGTATAGTGTCGAGTTAATTTGGCTCTGGGTTCTTTAGCCGTGATGTTGACAGGATCACGATTTGAGGTGTACAACTGTCTATAGAAGTTCTCGATCTCTCTCAATATTTCAGGTTTGGACGAAACGATTTTGCCAGTTTTGGTCTTTAGCATTGTCAACTGTTGTTGCCCAATAGACAGGTCTCTAGAAAACACTTTTGAGCCTTTATTTCGCTCTATAGCCTCTTCTGCACGTGATGTGTTGAACTGGCGTATATCACGTCGTATGGATTTCGAGATTTGTCTATTGAGCCGCGCGTATTCGGACCTATCAGATGAAGACTGCAATTTCATTTCGCGCCGCACCTTCATAAGATTGAGAGTCTGATCTGAGAATTTTTGTGTTCTATTTTTGAGCTTTGAAGAACTTATCTCCAACCGCTTGGATAGTTTTCACCAGCCTATCATTTAAATCATCCACATTTTCGCAATCTGCTAGGCACTGAAAGCGATTTTGAAGTTCGAGCTGAAAATGTTTGGGGTTCTGTATGAAGGCAATCGTTGGACGGAGCGTAGACCTTATCAAACGACTTCTTTCAAATTCGAGGTTAATATTCAACGTGCCTCTTACCATGCGGTGATCGCTGCCAGTTTTAACTCTATTGATCACAGAGACATCGCTGAATATTCAGAAGCTGGGATAAAGTCAATCTCGTTTTTGGTCAAACCGTTAGGGCTCATCCAGGTCCATTTTCTGTGGGATGGCTTTTTGAAGAAAGAATTCATCATAAAGAGTCCTTCTTTCTCCATAAAGTCAACCGAACGCTGGCCCCTGCGGTTTCTTTGCCCTACTCCAAATTTCCCCATTTTCAGCTCATGGCAATTTCCAGTGCCTAATTTTGCGTTGAAGTCCCCCATGACGACAGTGAAGCGTGTCGTGGAGGTATGTATGGCTTTTTCAATATCCTCATACAGAACCTCAACCTCATCATCTGGGTGTGCCGAAGTCGGTGCGTAAACCTGTATCACCTTCAGAGAATAACTTTTGGTGATTCTTAGTACAAGGTACGCTACCCTTGTCGGCACACTCTCGATGGTCCTAATGTTGTTGATGAGGGACTTGTGGATGACAAACCCGACACCACCTTGGGACAGTTGTTCGCCCTCCCGGAAGTAGAACAAGTTGCCGGATTTGAGTCGAATTTCGAGAATATCGAGTCCTCCTCCTGTCTTCGGACTTCAGATAGCCGTATTATATCCCAGCGCAGATTGTCGACTTTTTCTTCCAGCTCAACAATCTTTTCGTCATTCCTCAAAGAGCGTGCATTGTACGTTGCCAGGGCCAGCTGTCGGTGTTTGTGGTAGCCGGATCTCTACCGGGGATTCTTCGCACCCCCTGCCCCACCGTTACCTTGACCGCTACCATAGGCAAGACTAGTGGGGCTGCTGGGGACTAGAGTCCGTGGTTTTTTGTGCAAAGCATAAGGGCGGGTTTTGCCAATAATCGCCATGCTTGGCATGCGGGTTGGCGATCGCAGATTGATATTTAATACTCCCTCAGTATGGTGCTGCTACTCACCATCTGGTATATCCCTTAGTCGCCTCGTACGACACCCACGGGAGGATATTGGGTGGTAACATTCTGCTCTGCCGACACCACACGGCTTTCACGAAAGCAAGATGTTTCATCACAAATATAGGAAAAAATCGAAAAACTGATAATGATGGCATAAACCTGTGCCTTAATCTCATAATGGAAGAATTATCTACAGATAATAAGTTTGTACGGAACTCTCGGTGCGCGAGCTAGACTTGGATTTGGCCAATTTTTTAAATTAATTTTAGCTACTACTACTACGGTTACTACGGAACCCTACACTACGCGTGAACCGACACGAACTTGGCCGGTTTCAGTTATTGGATAGCTATTTTACTAACGGGCAGTTAATTTTCTGTCCTTCTTAAGCGCTGATGTTTATAACTTTCACCAATTTAAATGGTGCTTGTATAGTCGAGAAGAAGTATTATAATTGAACGTCTGTACCTCAGTCTGAGAGCCATACTTTCTCCGCTATTTTATTAATTAATTTAGGAATAGTTTCCAATAATATTGGCAGAGTTTGAATTGTGGACCGAATAAGGCGAAGCAAAAGGGGGTTATGATGTAGACCGATATGTATGTTCATCTGTTCTCTCATAACTTCTAAGATACTTATAATTTGACAAATGAGGTGTTGTTGGAAACGCCTTGATCGTCAGCTAGTTAAAGGCTATGTGACGTTACATTAAATTGAATATGGCGGCCTCTGGAAGACATAAAGTCATAAATTAAAAATCGTATGCCACCTGGTCTACTCTAAGAAAATACATCCTACGTCTAGTAAGCGATCAGAAGCTATCCTCTGAATATTTATTAAATAAATGTATCACTTGTAAATTTTTTACTGAATAGAAAATAAATAATAAACAGGTTGTAGCTAAGTTCATAACAATTTCAAATGCGAATATTTACTTGTTTCATACTTTTTAGAGCGTGATTTTTCAGTAGTCGGGTTTTAGTTTTTAAACTTATTTTTATAGGTAGGGGTTGGCGGCCGGTCAATATTACCGAAGAATATATATCTACCCTATCTAATATCTATACTCTCACAAGCCACTATCCATTCTACTGAGGTAATTAAACAAGTGTTTACATTTAATAAACAGATGATAATAATTATAGTGCGTGTAAAAAGTTACGAAAGCGAAAATTAGCTTTTTGGACTTACTTTTTTAGATAAGGTACCGAAGCCTTGTAAGGCCAATATTTTAAGTTATATATCATAATAATATATATTATATATATATATATATTTATAATATTTTTATTATTAAGTAAGTAATATAAAAAGGCTTAAAATATCGTATTTTTCTATATTTGTAAGATCAATAATAATTATAGTTAATAATATAATAGTTAAAAATAATAATAATTATAGTTTTTACATAAATGGGTAATAGTTTTTCAAAAGCTTTATGTTCTTGTTAGGTACTATAGTACCTTAAGTAGGGCCGTTACACAAATGCTTATATATCTTATTAGAAACAAAATCAATGATCCTTAATACCAAGAAAACATAAATAAGAGTTGTACAATAAATCTAATCCCTTTAAACGAGTAAATCTCTTATATATGTATATACCTATATAATCTGAATCTCGGAAACGGTTCCAACGATTTTCAAGAAATTGAGTACACTTGGAGGCAATAAATCGATCTAGCTAGGTTTCATTTTTAGAAAACATCGAAAAATGTGACTCTTCTTGACATCTATTGGCGAGTAGTAATACTGTTATTTTTACCGACACAGCAACACTATAGGTACTTGACAATAGATGGCGTCACAAAATAACCGTCCTCCAGGTACTATATAATTGTAACTGCTGTTCTAGGAATATCAAAATTTTACTTGCTATAAAACAAAATTGTTATAATAAACAAAAAAAACGTTTTCCCCTTAACTTAATTAATGAAACTCTGACAAAATCTAAATACTTTAATTTTAATTTTTCTGACTAAACATTTAACCTTAAATTAACGGTGGGCCTAACAAGATATATGATAAATCACATTTTGCAAAATTTGGTGGCATGGATTCATTATTGGCACTTATCCTACAACCAATATAATTCTGAATTGCTTACATATAGTAAATCGTGATTTTTAGAATGTAGGCCATCGTAGGAGCTGGGCCATCTTGGACGCTCATTTCTTACATTATCTATATACATGACGGAAAAGAGCGGTTTTTTTAACCATACTAATTTTAAAAATGCAAAAGATTGTGAGTGTGATTTTGTATGTACCTATGTTTGTTGCTACTCCACAACAATAAAACCGATTTGGCTATCTGGAATTATGGTGAAATAAAATCAGTTGCCGTGGGCGGAGCCGCTGGCAAAAGCTAGTTTATCATAAAGTTTCTTTACTCGGAAAACAAAATATTGCGTAGGTATTTTTGAATGAACTCTGAGAAAGTAATGTTTGTTTTGAAGTATGACTTTAGATTCTCTTTCTATCTCATTTCCTCATGACTAAATACTTGTATATTTAGGCTGAAATATTTATATTTATGAACTCTTTACTGCACAAATTAGAAAAAATATTGTACAATTGTAATGCTATATACATTTTCTACCAGTCAACCAAGAACATTGTGTAGAGAAAAATTAAAAAATATGCGTGAGTTGGTGCTTTTTAAAGTAACAAAATAATAAGTTGAGTACATACCTACATACATACTTACTCTTAAAGATTTTTTATTTATTTAATTTAATTTATTTAAATATTTATTTTACATTGACAAATGTAAGTAGTATATTCTAATAAATCTACCGGAATTTATACGACATATGAAGTTAAATATAGTAACCACAAATATAATATATTACATGGAATACTTTGCATAATAATATTAAATTATGTTCTTATATAAATAATATTATAGGTACACTAATAAATAAATACCTACATATATATTTAAATATCACCAAACAGAAATATATTTGATACCGACGAGAAAAAAAATAAAAACTAGAAAGTACCTATGACTAATTTCCAGTTTACGAAGAAAATATTCGCGAGCCAGATTTTTAAAAGCGACACGGGTACGCGCCCTTTTGATTGTTTCCGGTAACTTATATACCATAGTCGTACAGTGGTAACTGCGAGAGTTAGCGACGAAACCAGTACGGTGTGAAGGTGTATTAGGTGTAGGTTGTGAGACGATCTCTGTTGACGAATATGCGTATTTGAATTATTTATATTTAATTTAAAATTTGATAAAAAGAAACTGATCTTTAAGATAGGAAGGGGTATATGACGTAGAATTCTAACATATCTGCGCTCGCGGATGGGAAGCCACTTAAGTTTATACCGGTAATGTAAAATATGGTATATGGTGAAACCGAAGGCAGAAAATATACCATATACAAGTGTCATAAAGTCTCTCCAGCTTGTTCAAAAGTACTTCGGAAAGGTCTAGATAAGACACGTCTGCATAGTCAAGAATTGGAAGACGAAATTGAATGCATTAGATATATTTTGGTAACAATTTTGTGATTGTTTGAATCTCTTTTATAATTGTATAGCTTTTTACGGGCAGTCCCTACTGTAGTTCTTATCCATCTGGAGCAGGCATATCAAACTCAGTCATTGTTGGGCCTAAAAGATCAGAGCACCAGCGGGCCGCAAAGCTCATAAAAAAATCATTAAATAAATAAATATTTTTGGTCATTACACACAGCGCTGTCTAGCCCCAAAGTAAGCAAAGCTTGTGTTATGGGTACCAGACAACGGATATAAATACATATATATTACTTTTTTTTGTAAATACATACACATCATACATAAGTACACCCAGACTCAAGACAAACACAAATGTTTAAGACATAAATGTTTGTCCAGTGCGGGAATCGAACCCACACCCTCTGCACGGCAGTCCATCACACTACCAACTAGGCTGCGAGGGAGTCTTGCACTTATTGTAGTACTTTTTTTTATTTTTCATTATTAGTTCGATTTTTTAACTATTCCTAAGTAGCAAGTATCCTACATGATAGTATTGAAAAATGCCTTATTATCAATATGTTGTAGTTTAGTTAAATTGAGTGCTCGTTGGTCTCAGAACTAATATATGGTTTTTCATTTAACCTAAAAATCTTTGTAAAGTATACTCGTAACGTAATAGTCCATAGTTGCAGAGCTGTAAGTCCTTAGGCTTCTAAGTTCCTAAACGACTGTAACCACGTTATTGTTAAGTTAATCGAGTGCCTAAATATCACCTGAAGCGTATTGCCATATCTCAAATACGACTCTTTTAGAACATACTTTATTAATTCCTTATTAGCGTTTTCAAGAACTGTTTTAAAACCAAGTAGCATTTTGTGGCTACTTATGGTTAGGAGAATAACTCTAAAGCGTAAACGAAAACTTCATGGCATAATCTATAGGCTTTTAGTATTTACTATAACCTTTGAACACATAAACAACCTATTTAGTCATGACCGTAACTTACTAAGTTTTATGACATGCCCATTTGCCCATTTACAAAACTACAGGATGTCTTCACGAAAAATGGCGAATAGTAGAAATTTTAAAAGAAAATTAACTAAATTTTTTTAATTAAAAAAAAAAAAAAAACCGACCTCAAATACATTAAAACAAGTGCACCTGAAACATTACAAATATTTAACTATAATATATATATAGGTTAGGGTTTTAAAAAAGAATCTTTTTAGCCCGCCAATTAAAGCGAATAACTATATAATATAATAATTATAGTAATCCATCCAGCCGTATGGAAGATACTTTTATTTATTAGTAAATAAATTCCCATACATATATACAAGATACGCGCGAAAAGCATAACCCTTCCTTGCAGTAGGGTTACCGCACGTTTTATCGCAAGTCCGGCCCCATCTGGAGTACTGCTGCCAATATTGACAAACCCAGAGTTAAAACGATAAAAATTGATCCCCCCCCCCCCCGTTAGAGGATCCAAATTAATATCTATTATTTGTTTTCACCAAAAGTTTAAATCCACTTTATTAATATGGGACCACCTCAGGAGCATCAATAAAAAAAATATTGAAATCGGTTCACAATTCACGGAGTAATTGGTGGACGGACATACATAAAAAAAAATATATACCCGTCGAACATAGAACTCCTTTTTTGAAGTAGGTTAAAAACAAAAATTGTAGGCATGAAGACAAATATGTTTAAATTTAAACTTTAGAATATAATAGAATAGAAAAAAAAATTTGCTAGAATATGGTGTATACAAAGAATGGTACAAAAATACAATTTGGAATAGGATTAGCATATTCTGCCATTTCCAGTGTGCAAATCTTCTATTCTTAGATTTAAGTTATTTTTCTTTTTTGCTTATCGGACGGATTTTTATTATTTGCGGACGATATCTTATGCATAAACAATAATTGGAAGCTATGCTAACTACATATACTAGTCCATAAAATTTGATTGGATATAATAGGCATAAGACTAGAATAACTACTATTTTTAAATATTTTTTTTTTCTATGTTGCTAGCCTAAATGACGACTCTGACAACCATAACTTCAAACAGCTCGGATGACAATACAATATTCCACATTATTTTGACCAAGAACCCCCTCCCAGAGTTGTACCAGGGGTACAACCTAGAGGTGGAGGTGAAAAATTTAAAATCTTTAAAATGGGTATCCGGGCGTTTTGAGGGTCGCAGATTTCATGTTCATTTTGATGTTATCACTTCTTGGCAGATGCAGGAAGTGCACTTGAAGGTGGACATTAGGGTGGAACGTGAAACATTAAGTAAAAATTTAATTACTAATTTGTTTTCCAATTTCTCATCACCCAACTTATGTTACTTGGGCAAAAAACTATAAAAATTCAATTAAAATATCACTATCAAAAAGTATAAAAAAAAAAAAAAAAATCGTGTGTTGCCTTGCGTTTCTTGCAGTCGTACGTGGATATAAAAAAAATTATATTCATTTTAAAGAAATCATTTTTTAGTACAATTTTCTGTTAGATTGAATTTTTATATGATTCTAATGTTTTAAGAAAAGCAAGTTTTTAAACAAATTATTTGTACTTTTTTATAAGATTCATCTTCTTCGTATAAACTTATAATAATTATCTACTTATTTCATTAAAAATTTAATTTTCGCTGCAGAGTTGACAGCCTCTAGCTTCAATCCTTCCTTGTTACAGTTGCTGTAATTTCTAAAGATTGTAACTTCTTCATAGACATGGGTACCCGAGGTCGTGGTTTTTGTGTTTTGTTGTGCTCATATTTGAGTTGGTTTTGCTAAAAGAACAATAGTAATGGCGGGATTAAAAGTAGAGAAAACAATGCCATCGCGATGATATCTAGAGAATTTATGAATTAAAAAGTTTTGGATAAAGTTGTAACTAGTCATTGCTCGTAATTCGTATTTTGCCGCTGTTTACCTTTTATACATGTAGAAGGCAAATCGTATAGTTCGCCGTTTCACTAAATGCCTAGTCAGATTGTAAAGTATGGAATAGAAATTATCATATAACTGAACAGATGAAGCTTAGCTGGAACGCTTCGCTCGCTCCGAATCTACGTTAACAAAAGAGAACAGTGCGATTTCTGTTCCTTTCGTTTCCATACTTTACGATCTTACTAGGCATTTTGTGAAACGGCGAATTATACGATTTGCCTGCGACATACATACTTGATAGAATAGGCGCGTCATTACCGCCGGCGCTCGTATAGGTTCTATGAACTTCTTTGTCTTTAGGTAATTAAAATTTACAAAGAAAAAGCCCATGGTAGTAATTAAGGTCTTAGAACCTGCATTGCCTGCACGTAATGAAACTGTATACAAGTAAATATAATGAAAAATTTAATATTATTGTTGGTGGAACAAAGACTGGAAAAAACCGCATAAGTTTTATTAACTAAACTATGCTTAGTGTGAGTTTTCAACTATTTTAACTATTATTACTACACAGTTTGTAGATAGTGAGAACAAGGTTTATTGTTATAAAATTGTGGAGTTTTGTGTTTTGTTTGGACAAAAAAAGTTTGTTTAGTTTTTGTCATTCTCGGCTCTTTCAAGCGCGGAGAATGCTAAAAGCGTGGATCTTTTATTACATACACGTATTTTTCATTTCAAATACCTAACTGATACCTAAAACTCAATTCAGTTAAAAGAAAGAGTTCTTAAGTCTGTAGTAGAGCAGAGTAGCTTAATTTTAATAAAATTATTTTTCACATTAATTTAAAACATATTTTTTCTAATTTACATCTGAAAAAATTCAAGTTTACATTTAAAATCAAAATACTTAAACATACGTAAAAATTGGTTTAGTCGAGTAGAACTTGCGCATCGTTAATTTCGTTACTAACAAAAAAACAAAAAAAAGTGTGCCGCCCATCCAATGACTGACCACGCTCATCGCTTATCGCTTACAATAAACAAATGCCTCTGAGTCATAGGACCGGGCGGGGCGCGTTCCAAATACTGAGATATATTAATAGATATTAATAGAAATATTAAACTACTAAATTATGCAATATAGCAAAAGATAATAATAAAAGCTATTAGACGATGACTGAGGTAGCTGTATCTAACAACACGCTTCTTATGTTTGTAAACAATGATCTCGACTTGCTGTTTCTCTTTTATATGTGATACATCAAAAAGAGACAGAGCATATTGAATATGGCAGACTATAACTCGACCAAATACAATGTAAGTACACCAATTAGGAGTCATAGATGCACTGAATCTGACTTTGAAAATTAGTCGCGTAATCATACGCACTGCAGTATGGAAAACATAAAAAAACAAATCTTAACTATCGACACCGTGAGTAAACGTAGGCACTTACACTAGCGCATTGTCTGTTAACTCAAAACTCACACTAGGGCTACTCTGGGATAGTATTGAATACGAGGTTAATTTGTGATGGAACGTTATTCTGTTTAGTGAATTGAAAATACCTACTTACATCACTGCCTTTGCTTAGTTATGACCAAAGGGGGGGGGGGGGGGCAATGTATGACTGCGTGTAATTGTTTCCTAATAAAAAAATTACAGCAACACCACTATCCTGTTACTAGAAAATGTCAGGAGTGTCCATGTCGATATAACTGCCTACAGGTTAATTTTTCATTGGTATATTTTTTATTGTCTTTCTTTAACTCTAAAAATAATCTAAATAAATTAAAAAAAAAAAAAAAAACGGCTACAAAAAGATACATTAAAAAGTCAAAAATAATTACTAATTTCCAAAAATCTGATGTGAATTACATCTTGAAGTTGGTTTCATGCAAGTGAAGTGTGTTATAAATTGTATCGTAAATAGACACCAACTTTGAACTGTAATTCAGATCAGATTTTTAGAAATAAGTAATTATTTTTGCCTTTTTAGTACAACACTTTGAAGCTGGTTGGTTTTTTTTGTTAAAAAGGTTTTATCTGTACTTTTGAGTGATGAATTGCTTTCGAGTATACAGGCGTGATGTTATGTTGTGTGATTGCGTAAACAATGCTTATTTATGCGATAGCAGCAATCGCGGTTAATTTGCTGTAATTTTTTTAAGAGTTCCGTTGGCTGTCTCCGAAACTCATCATCAGATTATATGAAATTTAAATGGGACCATTTCGGAATAAACCCCTTTCTAACAGAAAAATAATCCGTCTATATATGATTTTATATTATGCTCGAACATAACTACGTAAAAAATAAATATAAACATCCGAATTCGAAGTCGGTTAAAACTTACCTACGAAAAGTGTGTTCAGAGTCGCAATTTAAGCAATATACACTAAAGCTGAATTCAAATTTGATTTAAGCAATATTCACTTTAGCTGAATTCTACTTTGATTTAAGCAATGTTCACTTTAGGTGAATTCTATTTTGATTTGTGTAAGCAATATTCACTTTAGATGAATTCTACTTCAATTTAAGCAATATTCACATTAGCTGAATTCTATTTTAATTTAGGCAATATTCGCTTGAGCTGAATTCATAGTCCAGTAAAATTAGGTTAATGTAAAAAGATTTTTATTTTTTACATATTATTATGCTCATGTAACTGTTACTGATGCTTATCACATTTTATAAATAATCCGTGCTGTGTTTTTATAGGGTGATTTACGAATAACTGCAAAATGGTTTTAAAAAAATATACTTATTTAAATATTCCTCCACTATCTTGATCGTTACAGTATTTATAACGTTATTTTCTAACATCTTCCGATTTATGCAAATTGACATAGAGGCAATTTTGCAACCACGTGCCGTAGTATACTAAACAAACAAAGTTTGATTATTAACCTGTCAAATCTGTTTATAACCTGATAACTTTCGATGCTTGTAACAAGCCCTTACAGTGCAACAAACTTTTCTGACCTCGGGTGATTGGTCGCCAGTGTCGTTGTAAGTTCACACCATTTCAATATGGCGACTGTAGTTTTGATTTGTGTTCATCGGGTCATAAAAGTTTGTTGCGCTCTATAGATCAAAATTATAACTATAAAATCAATGGCCATGACACGAAACATGTCTTCAATAAGTATTTCTCACTCATTTAATGTACAGGGAAAAAAAATAATTCGTTAGAGTTTGTGTGTGTCATTGTAAAAACGTAAATTATTAATTTAGAAAAAATATAATAAATTCATTTTGTGGAAATTAATAATCAAGCGCGCAAGTATTTACTGTCGTACTCAATTTTCGATGTTCAAACTGTCAAAGATCACTATTTACACCACACAATCACATGCTTTCAGTCGCATATACTGTCTATCATCTGTGCTTACGCCGTCGATCACGCACAGGGTTCCCAGTACTTCGCTGGCGTTGTCATGTTTCGTCAAAAATAAAAAGATGCCACAATAAAATAAAAAAGAAGAAAAACATAGGTTAAAGAGTATCTACGTTTACGTGACAAATTATCAAATATGCAGTGTTTTGGGCGAATTACTTTAGAAATTATCTCAGAGTAGGTATGTACTGAGCAGTTTAGTTATCTGTCGAAACTAGTGACTCCATATATTTAAAAAAAAAACACAGTTTTTAGAAAGTATATTAGTGCAAAGCTAAGATTAGTAGTTACTTTAAGATTTTTGGCAACGGGTAACTCATATCAAGACTTGACATTCAGCTACTTGATATCAGAATACAAACATGTACGTCTGTCTGTCTGCTGCGTTTGCGCTCAAAGCTGTATGTAGCTAAAAGGGTTCAACATGTCTTTTTGAATCTGAATTTTTCAGAATGTCGGCGCTGATGCATACATACATACATGCATAACATCACGCCTGTTTCCCAGAGGGGTAGGCAGAGACCAAAGACTGCCACTTGCTACGATCCTGGCATGATGCAATAAAGAAAATATACCTAGATCAGTACCTTCTGATTAGACGTAAATAAAGGTAGGTACACATTCGATTAGCTACATTTTGGGATTCAGTAAAAGTACCTGAACTACAAATTCCCCTTCTAAACTATGAAGTTCCGGACTTCTCCAAAACCGAGGTTCAAAAATTTTGTGTTAAATTTTACAAACTTAATAATCCTGATTTTCTACAGTGAAACCATGAAGGCTGGTTGGTGGTTGATGATGGTTTTGTACCTCCACCTTACAGAAAACCGCGGCCACAATAACACTAACATTGAGTAGTGCTGTGTTCCTGGCGGTGAGTAAGGTCTCTTTGAGGATTTGCTGCGCGGACAGCGGAGGACCGGCGGTGCTTATCGCTGTCATTGCTCGGCGTAGACGCGGCGTGCCGGTTCGGCGGTCAGGGAGACCTGATGAAACAGCTGACCGCTGGCCGCCGTTGAACGGGTTCCCAAACCCAGGGATCACTTAATCTCCGCCCTGGGAGGCTGATCCGCCAGCCTGTGTAAAGTCTTTGAAGTGGTAGTCGTGCCGGAGAAGTGGACCGGAGTGGACCCGGCTACTACAACAGAAGGGGATCTGGGGCCCTTCCGCCCGCCGTGCCAGCAACCGTATCATCTGTGTTGAGCTTCGGCAGTCTTAGTACCGCACCTTTTTGTCTTCTAAGCTGCCTGTGCAGTGAATCCTCATCCTTAGTCTAAGTAACTTCATATAAAATGCCCAGAAATAGAAAAAGGAAAAGAGTTTTTACCGCGGCTACTCCATCCGCATACAATGTGGATTTTTGCAATATCAGGGGTATTCACGCAAATCTTAATGCAGTCCACCATCACCTCGAGACTGCACAGCCGACCATCATCTTTCTAACGGAGACGCAGATATCCTGCCCGGCCGACAAACCATACCTTCATTATCCCGGCTACAAACTCGAGCACAATTTTTTGAGTCGTGCCGGTGTATGTATGTTCGTCCGGGAGGATATCTGCTGTCGCCGACTTCATAGCCTTGAAGACAAGGACCTGTCGATATTGTGGGTGCGCGTAGATCATGGCGGCCACACTCGTATCTATGCGTGCCTATACAGGTCTCATAGCGGTGACACGGACGTAACTCGAGTCTTCACGTACCTGAGTTTGACGACTGACAAAGTTCTAGAGCAATATCCCACAGCAGAATTAGTTATTTTGGGAGACTTTAACGCCCACCATCGTGAGTGGCTCAGTTCTCGAACCAATAACTATGCAGGGATATCTGCTCATGAATTTGCTCTGACCTATGGATTCTCTCAGCTGGTACTTTCTCCAACGAGAATACCAGATATAGAGGACCATACGAGCTCCTTACTGGACCTTCTGCTGACTAAACATCCGGATGGATACTCCGTCTCAGTGGATGCGCCTCTTGGCTCCTCGGACCACTGTCTCGTCCGGACTCAAATGTCTAATAGTAATCCTAATAGGCGAATACATTGCTATGCAGATGACAGTACTGGAGACGCTTATTACATGGGCCGTGCAAGCATCCCACGTTCCGTTGTGGAGGAAAAGCGTGAAGAACTTGTGTCTCAAATCGAGATCGGTCTGTCCAAGGTCTCTAACTGGGGGCGGGAAAGCTTGGTCCGATTCAACCCTTTAAAGACACAAGTCTGCGCGTTCACCGCTAAGAAAACCCCACTGTGGTCCCACAATTCCAGAACACTCCCCTCTCCATCTCCAAGAGCATTGGGATCCTTGGTGTTCACATCTCCAGCGATGTTCAGTTCCGAGATCACTTGCTAGACAAGCCAGCTTATGGCGTCCAAAAAACTTGGTGTACTCAACAGAGCGAAGCAGTACTTCACGTCGGGGCAATGGTTGCTGCTTTACAAGTCGCAAGTCCGGCCCCATATGGAGTACTGCTGCCATCTCTGGGCGGGTACACCCGGATACCAGCTTGGTCCTTTTGACTCGGTTCAACGACGGGCTGTGAGAATTGTCGACGATCCTAAATTCACTTGCGGTATCGCGCCCCTAAGTCTGAGAAGAGACTTTGCCTCCCTGTGTGTGTTCTACCGCTTGTACAATGGGTTGTGTTCTGAGGAATTGTTCGAAATGATGCCCACGGCTACTTTCTACCATCGCACCACTCGCCATCGGCAGGGAATTCATTTTCACACTTTAGAACCGAAATAGTCGCGTACAGTGCGGTTTCAGAAAAACTTCCTCCTGCGAACGCTTAGGTTGTGGAATGAGCTCCCTGCCGAGGTTTTCTCTAAGGACTACAGTATGGGGTTCTTCAAAAAAGAAGTTATTAGATTTCTGAAGGGTCGGCAACGCGCGAGTGATGCCCTTGGTGTTGCAAGCGTCCATAGGCTATGGTGACCGCTTACCATCAGGCGGATCGTAGGCTTGTTTGCCACCTTAGTGGTATAAAAAAAGCTACGGCTAACTTCATCAGTTTAATTAAGGAGTTCCACGCCGATAAGTTTAGGGTAGCCGAAATCCGCTGGCAAAATCTAGTCGCGATATATAGCAACCTTTTCTTTAGTAATTACAGAAGAGATATAAATTGTACACATAAAATGGTGTAAACTTAAACCATAACGAAAGTAGAAAGACGATTTTACAATTTAATGTCGATAGTGGAAGATAACGAGTTTCTATAATGAAGTTACCAAAGATTTTGTAACAGAGTAGTGACAGAGTAAGTAGTCAGTTAGTAACATTGTGTTGGTGGTTTATTGGGCAACATTGACTTGCAATGTAACAAAAATAATTTTGAAGATACATTGTAGGTATATACATACTAAAATTTTATTTTAAAAAGGGAATAAGGTCTGCCTGTCTATGTGTTACGCCAATACAGGGACCTTATTGGGAACAGTCTCGAGCTATTCTGGAATGCTAGAGAAAAATGTATAAGAGGTAAGTCAGGCTTCTATACATTTTTGTCTGTTCCAAATAAGGTCCCAGGGTTAGGTTATGGGATGGTTTTCGTCCTGGTTTGCTGTTGATGAGGGCGTCTAATTAATTAACTAATTGTTTCATCTCCCTTGCAAAATTATCAAATTTAATTAAATTGTGCTAATTATATTCTTATTCCCTGAGTTGACTTTAGAATTTATTCGTAGATTCTCGTAAAATTTTTAAGCTGCACAAAATATATATAATATTGCTGTTATAAATAATAATGTTTGTTTTTTTACTTTTTTGACGTGGTGTATTTGACATCTCAATCTGTCATAGAATTAAAATATCCAACTTTCCTGTTACTCATAGTCGACTTATACTAACTAAAAATAAAAAAGGGGTTGCACTCCGTCTCGTATACATATTTATTTGTTATAAATAATATTTTTTGACTATTTACTTTTTTTACGTAGTATGTTTGAGATCTCAATCTGTCATGACGTATTTTTTGATCAGCCTGACTGACGGGAGTTTATCATTTTTTACCCATCACAAATAATAATGTCTGTTTATTTACTTTTTTGACCCAGTATATTTGACATCACAATCTGTCATCATTGCCTAATGTAAATAAATCTGACGCGAGTTCCGTCTTACGAATTTTTTATGAATTATCAATCAGGACACGTGACCTGATGCGAGTTTAACATTTTTTACCCATCACAAAAAAGTGCACAACGCCGCTAAAGAAGTTTCACTTCAAAAACTACCTAATGTAAATATAGGTCACGTGTCCTGACGGGAGTTCCGTCTTACGAATTTTCGATCAGGTCACGTGTCCTGACGCTAGTTTAACATTTTTTACACATTACAAAAAAAGTGCACAGCGCCGCTAAAAAAGTTTCACTTCAAAAAAGCGAAATCCGGAAATCAGAATTGCCAGTGATATGACATAACATACAAATAAAATTACTGACGATTTGTTCCTTGTCATCTACAATTAGTACAGTCAAATTAGATACATTTTTAGGTTAAAAAACATTAATTGGTAAAGTTTTGAATTTTGGTGTACAGGTTCATAAAGGCCAACATACTAAAATCCCCATCGATAGCTGTTGGGCTCGCGCCGCTATCTTGGAAAAAAGGTACTTTTTTTTAGTTTTTTGCTGATATCTTGGAAATTATTGCTGATACGGAAAAAAATATATGAACAAACTATAGCTTATTAAATATCCTACAAAACAGCTTGGTGCATTATTATTGTATCTCTTGTATTTTAGCTGTAATCCGGCGTTAAAGAGAAAAATTGTTTATTTTTGTCTGCCGATATACCGTTTGTCATCTGTTAACTCAAAAATTGTTCAAATATTTTTTTTAGACTTATTCCGTGAGAGAGAGAGAGAGTGACATATGAGGAGGCGAGAAAGAAAGAAAAAGGAAATAGGAGGGAGGAAGCATATGCATTATGTGACCTGATGTGTATGGCTGGGTCGGAGAGTATTTTGGGGGCACTTGATAGGTATAAGTACCACCAAAAGCCACGACTGGCTATCAATACCTATAGGCCATGACCAGCCATCAGCTGATCATCGTACCGTAGGTATGCTTCACTTCCCATAAAGACTTATTCCGATTTACGTGACTTTGTGTGTAAATGTATATATAGTTACTAAGCACCGTTTATAGTACTGCAATACTACCAATGGCAAAGTTCTCTGCAGGCTGATTAACATACTCAAATTTATCATTATAGCTATAAAGACAGCTACTCTCTTAAACCTTAATGATAGCCATAGGCTGGAAATACTTGAAATAGCGCTTTTACAGAACACAAGCCTATGTTTCTGTATCCTGCTAGATGGATTTTGTTTTAGCCTTCTAACCGGTATTATGTCCCTATAACTAGGGTTGCCATACGTCCCATATATACGGGACTGTCACCATATTTGTGATGCTCGTCCCGTATTGCTATTTTGTCCCGTTGTTCGTCAAAATACGCGTATGCAGCAAAACGAATGTCGCTTATTGTCAATTTAATGAATAATTCAATAAAATGACACCAAAATATTGTTTTTTCAAAACTTATGGCTAATCTCCAGAGATATCACCTTAAAAGTCCCGTATCAGTTCCGAATAATTATGGCAACCCTACCTATAATTCCTATCCAACAAGGCAAAGTTTTTAATTTAATTTTAATTTTATGACATCTTGACTTTGTTTAGTATTTTTAGTTGTTAAATAAAACTGTACTACAAAGGCCATGTGAAAAGTCCAGTAACTCGGACAAATTCAAGAAAGCCCTTAAAAGCTTATCAGCTTACAGCAACTTGATCTCATCATCGATATCTCATCCATCGAATCTCTTGCTAGTCACTAAGCTAAGCTATCCGCGAGTGCTCCTAACAAGCGTTCACCGGTGCCCGAGTACATAAATATTATATCTTACCTTTTTTATAGGAAATTTAATAAGTTACAGTATTTGCATACATGATTTTATTATTGCCGAGATATAAGCAAAAAACTGAAAAAGGGTACCTTTATTCCAAGATGGCGGCGCGAGCGCAAAAGGTGTCGATGGGGACTTTTAGTATGTTTAATGAGAAGTTGTAATTAACATGCACACGAAAACTCAAAACTCTACTAATTAATGTTGTTTCAATTTCTAATTTGATTGCACTAAATGCGTCACAGATAGACACAAGAAATAGGTACGATCCTCCTGTTTTCGTATTAAAAAAAAATATACCGGTTTGTCGAATGGCCGGTTTAAATATAAGTATGGTAATATGAGTATTTTTTACGACCTTGGATGTGACATAGAGTCAGGTTTTTTTTTTTTTTTTTTTTTTTACCACTAAGGTGGCAAACAAGCTTACGGTCCGCCTGATGGTAAGCGGTCACCGTAGCCTATGGACGCTTGCAACACCAGGGGTATCACTTGCGCGTTGCTGACCCTATGAGGTTAACTTATTGTTATTATTACCTGTAAAACATTACCTATATTACATTGAATTTTAAAAATTAATAAAACATTGCAAAGAGTAGGTATGTATTAAGGTGATGGCATACCCAAACGAGTTAAGTTTGCAAGAATTTTGTTTAAGACTGAGTACACTTTAATTTAATAAATTTGCTCATATTATAATATTTTTTTTATTAAAACATTTAGAAAAAATATATTCTGACACTTTTTATTGCGTATATACAGTTAAATTTTTAACCTAAAATATTTACTAAAAGTATTGATTTTTTCCATTTTAAAAAGTGTCACTTGGCATTCGTCAGTCTTTTAAAAAGTATTTATAGGGTGCCGTACCTCCAAATGAAAAAACGGAACCCCAATGGGAACACTCGTGTGATTAAATTGGGTAGACTAAGCAATTTTTGTGACCCAAACAAATGAATTTTGAATTTGGGGGTCACTTTGGGGGCAAATCAATATTGTACGTAAAAACTTACATTTTTAGTTACCACAAACTTGGGTCGGATGAAAAAACCGGTCAAGTACGTGACGTATATACACGCATTAAATTAAGATTTCGTATAATTGGAATGATTACTTTGGAAGTGATTATTTCAGATTTTTAAAACAGGCGGTTTACAAGTTAGAGCGTTTTAAGAACATTGATTTTTCAACTTAAAACCCAAAATTTGCAAAATATACATTCTGTCCCAGGTCTTTTATATTACCGCTTAGTCCAGATACACCTAACTGTAATAGAGTGCTATTTCCTCTCTTGTGGTAGTACTGCGGAGATAGGCTCACCCCCTGTCACGCAGGACTACAGTGGCTAGTAAAAAGAATCCCAAAGAATCCCAGTATGATGTGGGAGTGTAACTAGCCCTTATGGGGATATTAATAATATAAATTTACCTAGAAGACTCGAGTGAGTTGTTAATGAATATTTTTATATATTCACGGTCTGTAGTGTGCCCATCGCGTCGGTTGTCGCAACACTGCTTCAGTCTTAGTATATCTGGACCAAAGTGGCTTTACATATTATGTCCCATAAGTCACGAATAACCAACTTGGTAAAATGAAAGACCAGGGTAAGGATAACATATACCCCCTTTGCCAGTTCTTATTAGGGAGGAAAAAAAACAACAATATTAACTGGACAAATGTGAGTTGAAATCTTTTAATTGTATGGTCCTACACGTAAGTATACGCGAGTCCCACTCGCACTTGCCTGTTATTTTGTCTATTTAATTTAAAACAATGTTCGTTTGTTCAGACTTCACTCTTTTGTCTTTGATTCTTTTATTCATACGGACGATCACAATTCACGGCTATTTCTTGTGATCAAAAATTTACTAATATAACAAATACGAAATTTGGAACGGGGGTAGCCTAAAATTATTACCTATCACATAAGATTCCGATAAGTTATATCGCAAAATAATAATACGGTTGAATTTTTCGTTATAGTTTATAAATTTTGTTTATATGTTTTATATGTGTCATAATTACGCCCAACTTCGGAACGCAGGCTTAACACATCTATCCAGATACAAGCCAGATAGCCATTATGGCCTAGCCTACAGAGGGATATCAAAATCTGTTCAGTACTTTGTGAACTAAAATAGTCAATCCATCCCTAAATGGGTAAATGCATAAATATATCTTCATACATAGATAGTTAAATTCAAAACTGTTCCTTTGCTGTGCTGTTGTCAAGTAAAAAGTCAGCTTTTTGAAGTAACTAAAAGCGACTCGGACTGGCGCACAAAAGGTTATGTACCATTATCTATAAAAACGGCAAAAAAATTGGGAGCCATTATTTAACAAATTATGTTTTATTTTAGAAGTGAATATATAACTAAATATTCTGTGAATGTTTCAAGCCACTCCCAGTTGCCGTTATCAATATCGAGCAAGAAAAAACAAAAAAAAAATCACGTTTGTTGTATGGAAGCGCGCTTAAATATTTATTTTATTCTATTTTTTAGTATTTGTTGGTATAGCGGCAACAGAAATAGGTTCATCCTTATCCTTGAACGACTCGTTAATCATTAGCTAAACCTTTTTCTTACTCAGAATAATTTATTATAGGTATTAAACCTTGCAATCCGGCTTTCGAACCGGTCATAGTACTGTTACTGCTCTCACTAAAATCACTGATGATATCCGTAATGGTATGGACAGTAAGCAAGTCACTGTCTTGTCTGCTCTTGATTTTAGCAATACTTTTAACACAGTGGACCTAGACATTTTATTGGCAATCCAAAGCTCTCTGAACATATCTCCAACAGTAATTGACTGGTTTCGTAGTTACTTGGGTGGCCGCTGACAGCGCATTCGGGTAGAGGAATCTATCTCTAACTGGTGACCATTAACTGCCGGCGTACCTCAAGGTGGCGTGTTGTCCCCACTCCTGTTAGTAGTTTGTATTAATTCTATCACTCTTAAACTATCTTCCCTCTACCATCTATTTGCAGACGATCTCCAGATTTATGCACATGCTCCAATAGAAAATATCGTGACAACAATTCAATCTATTAACTCTGACCGTGATAAAATAGTTGGATGGTGTGAATATTATGGTCTTCGGCTTAATCCTCTCAAGTCGCAGGCCATAATTATGGGTAGCCCAAAATTAATTTCGAAGATAAATTGGACTGATTTACCTCCAATCATACTCAATGGTATTATTATCCCGCTTCGTGACACAATAAAAAGTCTTGGTATTTATATTGACCGCACGTTATCTTGGATCCCACAAATAAAGGAAATTAGCCGAAAAATCTTTACTTCGGTCGGGACTTTGCGAAGATTACGAAATCTTTTACCTGTGTCAACTAAAATTGTGCTTGCTCAGTCTTTATTTATACCTTTACTTGATTATGCTGACATTTTAGATCCCAAACTGCAATGGAATACGCATATCTCTATACTTGCTGGAAAACTTAGCTCAGCTGCCTTCTCTGTTAAGAAAGTCAGACAATTAACTAATTCTGAAACTGCCCGCTTAGTTTATTTTAGTTATTTTCACAGCATCATGTCATATGGAATTCTGTTGTGGGGCAGAGCAGCTGATATAGAGTCAATTTTCATATTACAAAAAAGAGCTATTAGGTCTATCATAACTTGAAACCTCGGGATTCCCTCAGAGAAGTTTTTAGGAACATCGGCATTTTAACTATGATATCGCAATATATTTATGCAAATATAATGTATGTTCGTAGAAACTTGCACTTGTACTATAAAAAAAGCGATGTACACAGTGTTAATAACCGAAATAAACATAAATTAATAGATGTTACTAGTCGTCTTCAAAAAATTAACAATTCTTTTGTCGGGCAGTGTGTACGCTTTTATAACAAGATCCCACAGACTACCCTGAACTTGCCTTTACATCAATTTAAAATCTACAATTAAATGTCATTTGATAAAGGGAAGGTATTACACTGTTGATGAGTTTTTAAATGACTTTTTTTTTGACATGTTTTGTGCAACATTTAAATAGATAATAGTTTTTTTGTTGACATAATTTTATATTTGTAACTTGACTTAAGATTCTGCTATTTCATTTTGTATATAATTTTACTATTTGTATTTAAACTTCAGTTTTTTTTGTGGTAGTATAACCTACTTATTTATGTTTTATTGTTCTTAAATTTATTTGTATTGTTTTGCTTTTTAAGTACATAAATACATGTACTTTTATTTAAAAATTGACATGTAAAAGCGCCTTCTTAAGGCCTACTTACTGAATAAATAAAAAAAAAAAAAAAATTTGCTGCACTAATCTGACAGAGGAACAACTCAATAAACTTGAACGTCTGCAAAATCTTTGCATTCGCTTTATTTTTGGGCTTCGAAAATATGACCATGTTTAAAAATTTCGGTTAGCACTGAAATGGCTTCCAATACGACTTCACCGGAAGGTACATATTCTTTAAGTCCTCTCTAACGTGTTATTCAATCCATCTACACCATGTCATCTAAAAGAGCGGTTTCATTTTATCAGCTCGCTTAGTCTAACTCTTCACTCGTCTACCAGTCTTTCGCTTAAAACACCTGGACACAGTACAAATTTTTACAATTGCTCTTTTACTGTAAAAGCCATTAGTCTATGGAACTCTCTTCCGATAAATATAAGGCAAATACAGTCCCTGCCTGTTTTCAAGAGTTCAGTAAAATCTTATTACTTACGTACTACTTCCTAACTTTTGTTCAAACTGTGGTTATTCAAACATATATCTTTCTCTTCTCTCTTTATTACTTTATTTATTGTATGTATGTTTATGTATTTATATTATATAACCATTTATTTTATGTATTTGTTTAAGTATTTATATCAGTATGTATATGTATTTTATCTAAGTAAGTTTTTTGGCACATATATTCTATCTACGACTTAAGATTTATCCTAAATAACTTTCTTATAAAAGTTTATAACCAGTTACATATCTTTGTAGAAGCACATTTTTAAAATTCGCTAAATTAGAAAGGTTTATGTCCTGCGCAAGAACTGGTTACCTATAATCGTGGATTTCAACGGCAACTCCTCAATTATATCAGAGGGTGGGCGAAACCGCGGGAAAAAGCTAGTTTTAAATATAGCTGAGAACCAGATGACACTGCAATTTTAAACAGTTTGTTTCACTAAGAATTTTCAATTTAAAAATAGCTAATATTACAAATGTCTATTAACAAAAAAACTACAATGACAAGACTAAATATATGTATTTTTTAATGTGATATTAATATATATATAATAAATATTTATTATTGACCACCAAAAAATACTTCGACGCCCTAAGCACTCTTACCAAAAAAACCGAAACATGTACCAAAAAAAAGAAAGTCTAAAATTACAATAGGTCTAAACAGCTAAATTATTGTAATTTAAGACTTTCTTTTATTGGTACATGTTTCGTTTTAGTCATGTATGTACTTATTGTGTAGTAAATGATCACCAAATCTAAGTGAACAAATTAATGCGCTCATTTTACCTAAATTAATTACTATGATTGCCATAAAATGTAGTCATGTTACCAAATAAAAAATAATGACGCCAAATTAAGTTAAATCTTGCGTCTAACAAGCCTTTCCCGCTCTACTCCCAGGACCGCAGCCGCCGGACCCGGGACCTTATTAAGAACAGTCTCGAGCTATTCGGAGTCTGGAATTCGATACAAAAAAGCATGGAGGTCTGACTTACCTCTCATTTCCCTTTCGAATTCGAGAGCCTTAAAGCTCGAGACTGCTCTCAATAAGGTTCGATCTCAAATTCAGTCTCGCCGCAGCACCTTTTATTCGCCTATTTAGATTACTACTAACATCTTTTAGCACATCACAATAATTACATTTTGTTTTGCTATAGTTACTTATTAGACAATAAATAAACTGTTTATGTAGGTAGGTATATACTTTTTAAATTTGTTAATCGAAGATGACTTATATTTTGTTATTCAAAAACTCGCACGCATGAACTAAAATATTTGTTGTGATAAGAGCGGCAATAGCGCGCGCCGGCCGGACCGCAGGCGAGGGTCAAGCAAGTAAAAGTATTCTTCTTACTTGGCCCAGGTGCGGCGCTCTACATTTTGGTAATTTTTGCTTCTGTTTCAGTTTTGTTTGTGTGTGAGACTGTGTCGAACTTGCTCTTTCATTCTCGTTGATTTTAGCTCTTTTTCTCTGTGTTTCATAGGAGCGTAATTGCTAGCGCTCCACTTAGTGACACAGTCTCCTTAGTGCAATTTTATACTAAATCTTGATTTAACTGTGAGACTACAGAATGTTTTTAATGAAAAGCTATTTTAACATACAGAGTAATCGAAGCATAATAATATACCGTTCCTTAGGACGAGCCGCCTCTGGTCTTGTGTGAAGTTTAGTTATCTGTTCGTTGGTATCTTTTGGCAATGGCAAACGAAAAGTTAGCGGGACTAAGTTGAAGTGTTCCATTGTTGAGTGCCTCATCGGAATCAGACAGTGAAGAATTCCCAGAGCCTATATATGTAAAAATTGGGTATTCGAAAGGAAATTCATGACTGCGCAAAGCGCACAGGAATTTATTCAAACTAAGAAGACCCGGACAATACAAAAAAATCTTACACAATTTTAATTAAAGGGTTATTGAAATTGTATGAGTTTCATTTACTTACAGCGGGCCTGGTCCACAAGTTCAAGTTCTGTGTTCTTTGAAGTTGAGGTAACTTAGGTCACCTAATTCCGATCGCTGATTATAAATGCTAAAAGTATGTAACTCTGTCTGTCTGTTACCTCTTCACGCTTAAACCGCTGTACCGATTAAGATCAAATTTGGCAAGGAGATAGGTTGAGTCCCGGAGAAGGACATCATAGGTTATTTGAAAACGTCAAGTGTGAGTAGTTTTTTTTTATTATTGAGGAGTTGCCGTTATTATAAATGCGAAAGTTTGGATGTTCTGTTGTTTGTTACTCAAGGACATAGGCTTTTTTTTTTTTTTTATACCACTAAGGTGGCAAACAAGCCTACGGTCCGCCGTAGCCTATGGACGCTTGCAACACCAGGGGCATCACTCGCGCGTTGCCGACCCTTCAGAAATCTAATAACTTCTTTTTTGAAGAACCCCATACTGCAGTCCTTAGAGAAAACCTTGACAGGGAGCTCATTCCATAACCCAAGCGTTCGCGGGAGGAAGTTTCTCTGAAACCGTACTGTACGCGACCATTTCGGTTTCAAAGTGTGTGAATGAATTCTCTGTCGATGGCGAGCGGTGCGATGGTAGAAAGTAGCCGTGGGCATCATTTCGAACAATTCCTCAGAACACAATCCATTGTACAAGCGGTAGAACACACACTGGGAGGCAACGTCTCTCCTCAGACTTAAGGGCTCGATACCGCAAGTGAGTTTGGGATCGTCGACAATTCTCACAGCTCGTCGTTGAACCGAGTCAAAAGGGCCAAGCTGGTATCCGGGTGCACCCGCCCAGAGATGGCAGCAGTACTCCATATGGGGCCGGACTTGCGACTTGTAAAGTAGCAACCTTTGCCCCGACGTGAAGTACTGCTTCGCTCTGTTGAGTACACCAAGTTTTTTGGACGCCAGCTTTACCTTGTCTAGCAAATGATCTCGGATCTGAACATCGCTGGAGATGTCAACGCCAAGGATCCCAATGCTCTTGGAGATGGAGAGGGGAGTGTTCTGGAATTGTGGGACTACAGTGAATGGGGTTTTCTTAGCGGTGAACGCGCAGACTTGTGTCTTTGAAGGGTTGAATCGGACCAAGCTTTCCCGACCCCAGTCAGAGACCTTGGACAGACCGATCTCGATTTGAGACACAAGTTCTTCACGCTTTTCCTCCACAACAGAACGTGGGATGCTTGCACGGCCCGTGTAATAAGCGTCTCCAGTACTGTCATCTGCATAGCAATGTATTCGCCTATTAAGATTACTATTAGACATTTGAGTCCGGACGAGACAGTGGTCCGAGGAGCCAAGAGGCGCGTCCACTGAGACGGAGTATCCATCCGGATGTGTAGTCAGCAGAAGGTCCAGTAAGGAGCTCGTATGGTCCTCTATATCTGGTATTCTCGTTGGAGAAAGTACCAGCTGAGAGAATCCATAGGTCAGAGCAAATTCATGAGCAGATATCCCTGCATAGTTATTGGTTCGAGAACTGAGCCACTCACGATGGTGGGCGTTAAAGTCTCCCAAAATAACTAATTCTGCTGTGGGATATTGCTCTAGAACTTTGTCAGTCGTCAAACTCAGGTGCGTGAAGAGTCGAGTTACGTCCGTGTCACCGCTGAGACCTGTATAGGCACGCATAGATACGAGTGTGGCCGCCATGATCTACGCGCACCCACAATATCGACAGGTCCCTGTCTTCAAGGCTATGAAGTCGGCGACAGCAGATATCCTCCCAGACGAACATACATACACCGGCACGACTCAAAAAATTGTGCTCGAGTTTGTAGCCGGGATAACGAAGGTATGATGTGTCGGCCGGGCAGGATATTTGCGTCTCCGTTAGAAAAAGAATGGTTGGCTTCGCAGTCTCGAGATGGTGATGGACTGCGTTAAGATTTGCTTGAATACCCCTTATGTTGCAAAAATCCACATTATATGTGGATGGAGTAGCCGCTGTAACAACTCTTTTTTTTTTCTATTTCTGGCCATTTTGTATGAAGTTACTTAGACTAAGGATGAGGATTCACTGCACAGGCAACTTAGAAGACAAAAAGTTGCGGTACTAAGACTGCCGAAGCTCAACACAGATGATACGGTTGTAGTAGCCGGGTCCACTCCGGTCTCCTTCTCCGGCACGACTACTACTTCCGAGACTTTACACAGGTTGGCGGATCAGCCTCCCAGGGCGGAGATTAAGTGATCCCTGGTTTCGGGAACCCGTTCAACCTTCAGGCGGCCAGCGGTCAGCCGTATCATCAGGTCTCCCTGACCGCCGAACCAGCACGCCGCGTGTACGCCGAGCAATGACAGCAACAAGCACCGTCGGTCCTCCGCTGTCCGCGCAGCGAATCCTCAAAGAGAGCTCTGGCAACCTTACTCATCGCCAGGAACACAACACTACTCAATGTTAGTGTTATTGTGGCCGCGGTTTTCTGTAAGGTGGAGGTACTTCCCCAGTTCGGGCCGCTCATTTGAGCAAGTACTCGCTATGCCCCGCTTTATTTGTTCGGGCAGCTTATTCGAGCGAGTACTTGCAGTGCCCTACCTCTCTAAAATTTTTATTCTATATTTAAGGCTATTTTTCTTTCCTGAAAATTTAATATTTCCCAAGGGTGACTATAACCGAATTCCACGAACGAACCATAGCTGGATTTATAGCTGGCTATAACAAACTTATTTAGTGTAATCAAGGAGAATCCCACGCCGATAACCAAATTTAGTGCGGGCGAAACCGCGGGCAAAAGCTAGTATTTATATAAACGTTGAGCGCATCAAAACTCAAAAATGTAGCCTCCGTTTATGAGTAGAACAAATTATTTCTACTTTTAGTCCATTTATGAAATCGTAAGTAGTACTTAGAGATTGCAAACCGGGCCCGGCCATTCATACCGGGTCCGGTCACCAGGTACGAAAACTGCGGCACGGAAGCCCCAACTTGCTGAACAGCGATGGTGCCGTTCTGGTATTCATAATACCTAAAGTTATTGTTATTATCAAAATAATATAGTTATTGCTCTTAAGAATTTGTTTTGTTTTTACTAAAGCTACCAAAGTTTATCTATCTAAGTTAATAAGACAAGTTTAGTACATTAGGCTGCGTTATTAGTTTCTAATTCTAATACTATGTTTTCAAATAGTTACATTAGTATTAGTAATTAACTTTAAGCAAACAGGTCTTTCTCTTTACTCTGTATAGTAGTAGTAATTAAATTGCTGGCGACTTCATAAAAAATCTGACTACTTTCCAAACTTTTCTCGAAATCCTCTAAATCCAGGCATTTCATCAGCGCGTGGAAGATCATTTATATCCTAAACTTATTTACTGAATACTAATGCTTGCTTAAACTTAATAAGTAACACTAATGTTACTATTCCGTTCATAAGTGAAACTAAACTAACTAATTCTGTATTAAAAACTTGTAATTTTGAGACTGATTAAGATTGATTTGCTGGTTTGAAATAAATATTATTTCGTAACCTTGAATCATTGTATTTTTCCTCCATTTATTTAAAGCAAATTTTCATAAAATACTTTAAAGGTTTTATCCTAACACATCAACCCGGCCGGGCCCGTACCATACCTAAATAAACATACCGGGTTGCAATCTCTAGTAGTACTTAGGTATATATTACAAAAAAAATAAGATTTTTCCGATAATGCGTTCTAGGTTCTTGAGGGAATGAAGAAAAAAATTACAAACATTTCTATAACTTAAAAAATATTTTCAAATACCTACTACCTAGGCAAGCATATGTTTCCCAAATTTTAGCGCTGTAGTCTTAATAGTCTAAATAAATCACTGTGGTCGGACGGACACGGATACACAAACATGGCGAAACTTTAACGGGTCCTTGCTTAGCTACGGAACCCTACAAAATCTTGTAAATGCGCTTGTTGACACAGTGGAACGCAGCCAAACTGTGAATCAAACTGTTTCTTCGCCAGTCATCGTAAAATCTTTATGTGTAGGAACGTACTTGTAAACAACTTTCACATTGTATCTAAACGATGAGTAATAGGTATTGAGGAGAAATGGATACTGTTATTAATAAGACAGAGTGGCGCAGTGGTAGGTAGTTGGGCTGCTATGTCGAAGGTACCGGGTTCGAATCCCGGTAAACTAATATTGTTATAATTTGTAAATTGTAAAGTTGACTCTGGTTTGTGATATGGTCACCGTCATTACGTTTGTGGGACGTAATTCCTTCGGGGATAAGTTTTCATATGGTATTTATATTATACTATAGTATAGGTATTATTGACTAAATTAAAAAAAAAAACCATAAAATAAACACAAAATATTTTTTAAATATATAAACGTATATATTATGTAAATAAAACTAAACACACGATTAATTAGAAGCTTATTTGATCCTAGTATATAAGTCTTACAAATTATAAATTATTTATAAAACTATGAATAGTATAATAAATATTACACATAGAAATGTATTGTTTTAAAACTTTTAAACTTTAGTTAAGTATATCTATAGGCACCGTCAGGAATATTTTTAGGCGGTGCATATTATGTAACTAAAAAGGTCACATTGTTTTTTACATATGTTTTTCTTGTGTCACCCTGTCAACCTAACTGACCTAACGTAATACGTTCATTGACCGTACGTAATCACAAAAAAAAAAATTAAAAAAATCATTACATTACAAATAAAACATTTAAATAACATCTTAATATGGTTAATATTGAATATCTTTTTATCTTTTTATTAAAAGTAAATATTTTTTTGTTTAAAGTATAAATTATTTATTAAACTTTCAAAATACAAATTAGAAAAAAATTACAAACAGTATTTCAATCTATACTAATATATAAAGCTAAAGATTTTGTTTGTTTGTTTGCTTAAATGCGCTAATCTCAGGAACTACTGGTCCGATTTAAAAATTCTTTGTAGTGTTAGTAGATAGCCCATTTATCGAGGAAGGTTATATATCATCACGCTAAGACCAATAGAAGCGGAGTACCAATGAAGAATGTTTCAAAATCGAGGTTTTTTTTTCCTTTTGAGAGCTTCCGGTGCTTATAGTTAATTACTAATACTAATGTAACTATTTGAAAACATAGTATTAGAATTAGAAACTAATAACGCAGCCTAATGTACTAAACTTGTCTTATTAACTTAGATAGATAAACTTTGGTAGCTTTAGTAAAAACAAAACAAATTCTTAAGAGCAATAACTATATTATTTTGATAATAACAATAACTTTAGGTATTATGAATACCAGAACGGCACCATCGCGGTTCGCAGCGCTTGTCATGCCAATTTTCTACAAGTTGGGGCTTCCGTGCCGCAGTTTTCGTACCTACCGGGTCCGGTCAGCGGGCCCGATATGAATCGCCGGGCCCGATTTGCAATCTCTAAGTACTACTTACCATTTTATAAATGGACTAAAAAGTAGAAATAATTTGTTCTACTCATAAACGGAGGCTACATTTTTGAGTTTTGATGCGCTCAACGTTTATATAAATACTAGCTTTTGCCCGCGGTTTCGCCCGCACTAAATTTGGTTATCGGCGTGGGATTCTCCTTGATTACACTAAATAAGTTTGTTATAGCAAGCTAAAAATCCAGCTATGGTTCGTTCGTGGAATTTGGTTATAGTCACCCTTGGGAAATATTGAATTTTCAGGAATGAAAAAAGAGCCTATCTCCTTGAGTAACAAACAACAGAACATCCAAACTTTCGCATTTATAATAACGGCAACTCCTCAATAATAATAAAAAAAACGACTCACACTTGACGTTTTCAAATAACCTATGATGTCCTTCTCCGGGACTCAACCTATCTCCTTGCCAAATTTGATCTTAATCAGTACAGCGGTTTAAGCGTGAAGAGGTAACAGACAGACAGAGTTACATACTTTTAGCATTTATAATCAGTGATCGGAATTAGGTGAGCTAAGTTACCTCAAGTTCAAAGAACACAGAAATTGAACTTGTGGACCAGGCCCGCTGTAAGTAAATGAAACTCATACAATTTCAATAACCCTTTAATTAAATTTTTTTTGTATTGTCCGGGTCTTCTTAGTTTGAATAAATTCCTGTGCGCTTTGCGCAGTCATGAATTTCCTTTCGAACACCTAATTTTTACGTTCACTTCGACGTTTTTTCATAGGCTCTGGGAATTCTTCACTGTCTGATTCCGATGAAGCACTCAACAATGGACACATCAACTTAGTCCCGCTAACTTTTCGTTTGCCATTGTAAAAAAGATACCAACGAACAGATAACTAAACTTCACACACGACCAGAAGCGGCTCGTCCCAAGGAGCGGCAGTGCAGCGCACTGCTATAAATAATTATAAACAATGTTTTAGATTTTACTTAAAATAATAAATTATTATGCTTCGATTACTTTTTATGTTAAAATAGCATTTCACTGAAAACATTCTGTACTCTCACAGTTAAATCAAGATTTAGTATAAAATTGCACTAAGGAGACTGTGTCACTAAGTGGAGCGCTAGCAATTACGCTCCTATGAAACGAATTTTAGCACAGAGAAAAAGAGCTAAAATCAACGAGATTGAAAGAGAAAGTTCGACACAGTCTCACAAACAAAACTGAAACAGAAGCAAAAATTACCAAAATGTAGAGCGCCGCTCCTGGGCTAGTAAGAAGAATACTTTTACTTGCTTGACCCTCGCCTGCGGTCCGGCCGGCGCGGCCGATGGGGTAAGAAGGTTCTCGAGTGGCGTCCACGAACCGGAAAGCGCAGTGTGGGACGGCCCCCCGCTAGATAGACAGATGACCTCGTAAAGGTAGCGGGGAGCCGTTGGTTACAGGCAGCACAGAGTCGCACGCTGTGGCAGCACAGAGTCGCAAGTTAGGTGAGGCCTATGTCCAGCAGTGGACGTCAATGGGCTGATATTATATGATGATGATATGATTAATTCAATGTAGGTAGTATCACTATGGTGGTATATTCCAATGTTGATCAGTTTTCCTCTTTCTAAAGATTTTAATTAACCAGCTTGCTTTTTGCCCTTCGTACATCTGACCTTGGAACGTTAATGTTGTACTACTCAAGGTTGTGTACTACTGTAATGCCTGTCCCATCTACGGTATACACTTTATGTGGAGAAGACTTTATCTTGCCGATTTGAAGCTAATATATAAAAAAAATTGTTAATAGACTTAGGATTGAAGCCTTTGGCTTCTGGCTGCAAAAAATACTTCAGGCGTTTTAAACGGGTTTCCCAGCTGCCGTTATTGTCAAACTAAAGGGGTGTTTAAGGCGATTTTTATAGCCAGTTGATACGCCATATACTTAATGTCCTTCGATCGTAAGCCATAAAACCGTTGGTCTATTTTTTGACAATATTTTACCAGCTCTTGTTCTAAATTCTCTGGTAATGCTGGGCACTTTCTCATGCGAAGTCCTACGAGTACTCACCATCCTTTTTCACATAACGCTCTTAGCCTTACCCTTAGGAACACCAAAATGTTTTGCAGCTCTGAAATAACTTATTTAATTGCTTCGTATTGCATTTACAGCACGTACGATGACTGATTGTCATATATCCTTATATGAGATACCTCATTGAGGAATACCATTGTATCTCATATTATAAAATAAATGCTTAAGGGGGCTCCCATACAAAAAACGTGTTTTTCTGGTAATTTTTGCTTGATATTAATAACGGCAACAGGCAGGCGCATGAAATATAAATAATTTAATTAAAAAACGTACAACAAACCAGTTTTTTGCCATTTTTATAGATAATGGTACGGAACCCTTCGTGCGCGAGTCCGACTCGCACTATTCCGATTTTTTTTAAATACATCCAACGTAATCAAGCACAGATTTTCCCTTAGATACGCATTTTGAAAAATCCACATCAAATTACGGGAGGGGAGGGGTTTAAGCTAAATCCCACGATATCTCATCAAATAATCGCCAAAATCGCTGAGACCACGGGGTTCGTCTAGTTACCTATACATACATACATACATAACATCACGTCTATTTCCCATAGGGGTAGGCAGAGACCAAAGACTGCCACTTGCTACGATCCTGGCATACCTCTCTTGCCTCATCTATACGCATCAATGCTTTAATACATTTCCTACGGTTCCGAGTACTCCTGACCTTGCCTTTTCTAAGAACTTTACCTATACAACCAGTGATAAATACCTAAATAGGTAGGTATATACATCTCATCGTAATGTGTATAATATGTGTATACGATAATCTGGATCTAATGGATAACATTGAACTATTAGTATTAGATACCAATCTTCTTCATTGGTACCTACTCGCCAGAGTCTCGCCAGCTCTGCTTTCAAATCACATAGTTTAGGTATTTTAACCAAGCATGTCATAGTTTGCTGTAACTCCACTCAGATTTCTCTCCAGTTTGCACACTTTCACAATTGAACGGGTCTTCAAGGTTGCCAAGCAACTTTGTAAATGTAAGTAGGCTCTATTATTTTTACGCTCTGTTGAAATTATAATGTAGGTATTTGATAAATGTAACAAAGTTAACTGATTAACAAACAATGCCTACAGATATGTAAGTAGATTAACTTTTGTAATTCAATTTACTTTGAAACTCATTTTAGACCATAATTCAGCTAAGTTATAAAGATAATTCTTCATGACGTACAGCTGTACAGATCTCGGCTCATTTCTATAGTTGGATTATTGACATAACACGCATTAATGTACAATTGTTCATTAAGTCATTGAACAAAATGCTACTTTTATGTTCATGTTAACTACATGCCATAAATGTAAAAGTGGTATTATTTCTTACCTTAGACCAAACCGTGTATTTGTTCCCCAGAGAAAAAAACAATCTGGGTGACCTGATTTTTGGCTATATAGCAGGATAGCTGGAGATACTTTAAAGAATAATACTTTTCTCCCGATCGTGAGTTCTCAAAGGAGGAAATTTTTTTGCGGGTGAAACCGCAGGGAACTTTTATTAAATATAAATAGGAAATTGCACAAGTGAATAAAGAGTTACGGGTAGGTACAAGCCGTAGATTGTTTTTTATACAAAAATTATTTACCATAATCTTCGAAGTTCCGTGAATTATTTACTTTGTATTTTGATTTAAAAAAAAAAATCATCAGCTCATCAGAATCCCGTTAAACCGAAAATGGTGAGCTTTAAAGTTTTGTTCTTTGTGTTTAAATCAAAATGTAAAGTAAAATTTAGGGAACTTCGCAAATAATGGCAAAATTCATTTTATATGATAACAATCTCTGGCGTTTACCTTTACATTTCATTGCGCGCATATTTATTTATATTGTTCATGAGTCTACTAGAACAAACTACTTTCTTACGCGCAGTTTTCCATTTGTCTTTTGTACGTCCACTAAGTACCCCATACTGTAGTCACAGATTATATAATACTATACTGCTGTAGTCCTTAGAGAAAACCTTGGCAGGGAGCTCGTTCCACAACCCAAGCGTTCGCAGGAGGAACTTTCTCTGAAACCTTAAACTTTCTCTGATAGTGTATTTTAGTGTTTGGAGTAATGCATTTATTAATATTAAATTTCTTTTCTTTCAGAGTACAATGGATTTGGAATTTCGTAACCTCACATACACCGTTTACAACCGATTTACAAAAGGTATGCAAATTTAGTTATATTGTTATATACATTATGGTTAATAAAAAACCGGTTAAGTGCGAGTCTGACTCGTGCACCGAGGGTTCCTGTTTCCGTCAAACTCGTATAAAAATAGATATTGAACAGCTTGACTTCGTAGTTGTAAAAATGTTGTCCCATACAATGATGTACGTCCCGGTTAATTCTACGACTGCAAATGTAAGTATGTATTATCTGTGGTTTCGCTCGCGGGGTGTTTGGTTCTCGCACTGGGATTTATACGATTTCTTGTGCTGATAAAGTATTACTCGTATCTTCTTTGCCTCTTCAGAAACCCCTGGGCCAAAATTCAAGTGAGTCCGTTACACCGATGCAACGGCAAGGAATAGTGGCTTGGGTATCTATACGATTTCTTGTGCTGATAAAGTATTACTCGTATCTTCTTTGCCCCTTCAGAAACCCCTGTGCCAAAATTCAAGTGAGTCCGTTACAACGATGCAACGCGAAGGAATAGTGGCTTGGGTATCTATACGATTTCTTGTGCTGATAAAGTATTACTCGTATCTTCTTTGCCCCTTCAGAAACCCCTGTGCCAAAATTCAAGTGAGTCCGTTACACCGATGCAACGCGAAGGAATAGTGGCTTGGGTATCACTTCTTCGTAACAGTTTTATCATGGGTAGTGAATACCTAATAGACTGAATTCTAGCATTGTTTTTTCAAATCAAACAATATTTATTCAAATATGTTTCTGAAAACACTTTTGTAAACAATGTTAATTTCTACCAAAAAGAGCTAGCAAGAAGTTCTATTTAAAGTAATAATACAATACAGTAATAAGATCACGCTTAATACGAGTTCCCGTATAATACGCCAGTTTACGTCACTCCCTGCAACTTGATGAATGTTTTCATACATTTTGTCACGCTCAATCCGTCTGTCCGTCCGTCCGTCTGTCACCAGGCTGTATCTCATGAACCGTTATAGTTAAACAGTTGAAATTTTCACAGAAGACGTATTTCTGTTGCTGCTATAACAAAAAATACTTAAAAACAGAAAAAAATTTTTTTAAGGGGGCTCCCATACAACATACGTGATTTTTTTGCTTGTTTTTGTAGATAATGGTACGATGGCCGATTTTTTGTTTTTGCGATACAAAATTTTGTTTACCGGTTAAATCCCCCCCCTCTCTGTGACTCTCTTCTTGGGGAAGGAGGCTTAGGCCATAGTCCACCACGCTGGCCTAATGTGGGTTGGCGGACATTGTCGAGCTAGTGGCCACTCGACTGTCAAAGTTTTTAAGCTGCCCCTGTCATATGACAACAGCCAGGACCGACGGTTTAACGTGCCCTCCGAACACAAAAAACTATAACCGTTTTTTTTAATTTCAGTTTGCCCCTATTTTTTTTCCAGGGAAACCATGGTGCTAATTTATTACGTCATTTTTTTTCTCAACACAAAGCGAAATATGACGAAATACAAAAATTTAATTCGGGGGATAAGGAAAATATGCTTAAGCAACCATCCTGCAATACTAAATCTGTTACGGAGTACTGCACAAATCTTGTTGCTATACATGGTCGGCCCTTTAGTATTGTTGAAGACGAAGCCTTTAAAGATCTACTAAAGTTGATTCCTGCAATGAGCCAAAAAGAGCAGCAGGCTATTAACAAGAAAAACATTAAAGAAAACATACGTGAAAAAGCCTACGAAATTTCCAAAGAGTTAAAAAATTGCCTATTGGCACTGAAAGTGGACGTCGCATCTGTCAAGCTACGAAGATTTCTTGGATTGAACATTTAATATATTTCGAGTAAGTAATTTTAACCTATTGAATAACAATAAATGTTTTGTTGTGAAGCATTTACCGCATTATTTAATTAAACGTATTTTGATACAGATGGAAAGATCATTCTCCGTAACTTAAGTGTTGTGAAGTTACACGACAAGATCACCGGAGAATATCTGAAAGACAATATTGCTATCGTGGTAAGCCGTTTTGGTCTGGAGCTTAAACAAATATTAACAATAACCAACGATAATGGAGCAAATATGTTGCTGATGGTTAACAGAATTGACGACTCTGTCAGCGAACTGCTAGAGGAATCTCTCAGCGAATTGTCCTATGCAGAATTAGTAGAAATGGACGGCGAGGAAAACATAGAAAATTTGGAGCTGCAAGTCGAAGCAGACAACGTCGTGGTACGAAAAGTTACAAGTATACGCTGTGCTGCACATTGTTTGCAACTAGCAATTAAAGATGCTTGCCAAAACTTACTACAGTTTCTCGAACAATGCCGGCAGGTCATTCGTTGTTTACGAACACCCAACAAGACTAAAGCAGCAAAGCCTGCCGCAACCTGTCATTGATATGCCTGTCAGGTGGGATTCAACGATGAATATGCTGGAAAGCTTAAAAAAATTGAAATCGTTTTGCATCGCCATGTTTAGACCAATATTTAGAAATTTTGCAACCCTGTAAATATCTGTCCCAAACTCTACAAAAGGAGCAGGTAACTTTGGGAGATTTTTATATTTCATGGATGCGATTTCGTTACCAAGTGGCACAAATAGATGATCCCTTTGCACGTCACTTAGAATCGTGTATGATAAACCGACAAGCTAGCCTGTTTGAAAATGAATATTTTGTGGCGGCCATGTACTTAGACCCAAGAATCAATTCAGTCCTAACCACAGAACAAACAACAAACGCAAGGATTCTCCTTACTGACATATACAAAAGAATCGTACAGCTAAATGAAATGAGACCTCAAGAATCTCACGACACATCGGATTCAGATACTCAACCGGGAACTTCCAGACAAAGAATGTCGAATTTATCAAATTTTGACGATTATCTCCGACAGCAGTTTGCATCTAATAGTAACAGACAGTAAACGTCTCATGCGTATTCGTTAGAAAGAGAGATAAATTTTAAATTAGTCAAATTTTTGCAAGAACCGATATTGCCATCAGATCACAATATACTACATTATTGGGAGAAAAAAAAAAACACCTACCCATATTTATATAAACTGGCAAAAGTGGTTTTAGCCACACCACCGACAAGCGTAAGCGTCGAAAGACTCTTCTCTTCCTTAAAATTTGTATGTAACAATTTAAGAATGAGTTTACATGACTCCATAATAGAAGATGTTATGCTTGTCCGAAATAATCATTTATATTCAGAATGATCATCGTGGTATAGTGCATTGATTAGGGCTCGCACAGCTACCAGCGAAGTCCCTTGACCACAGATCGCCCGCGACTGGTGCAGTCGTGACATTATCTGCAATGTATGGAGTGGAGATGATAATCCCTTGATAGTAAGTCGTGGTTGCCGCCCGCTGCTGGAACCCTAAGGACTATTTTTTAATTTCATTACTATTATAAATTGTTCAATCGTAAATAAATAAAATACTCTATTAATTTTAAATACATTTTAATTACTTAGCATATCAAATAAAAGTTCTGTTATATTTCACATTATAAGTTGATTGATTAATGGGTCAGCGTACACATGTAAATATGCGGGGCACGCTCTAAGTACTTCGATATCATTGGCCGGCCATGCTTGGCATTAATTAACTTTTTGGAAAATTTTATATTCTTTAGGAGCCAATAGCAGCCAAGTAGCGCCGCCACTATATTTTTTTTTTTTCACAAAGTTCACGGCAGAGCTGTCGCCGTACTGTCTAATCGAAAATCGCCTATTTATTTCAATTTAGAATAATACAATTTTGTAATAAGGGGCTAATAGCAGCCAACTAGCGCCGCCACTATAAATTTTTATTACCTCTTCGTACAAAGCGTATTTCAAAAATGTTTTTCATCGAAATTATAACACTAGTCACAACGTGGCCGTTTTTAGCAAAACTGAAATTGTAGACTTATCGATGTATTCTAGAAATTATACAAAACTTTCTAAAAATAGCTTATGACTAGTGTTAATATTTCGATGAAAAACCATTTTTAAAATACACTTTGTACGAAGAGGTAATAAAAAATATATAGCGGCGGCGCTAGTTGGCTGCTATTAGCCCCTTATTACAAAATTGTATTATTCTAAATTGAAATAAATGGGCGATTTTCGATTAGACGGTACGGCGACGGCTCTGCCGTGTACTAAGTGAAAAAAAATATTCCTGTGGGAACTCTCTTTCGGAATAAAAAGTATCCTATGCCCTATTCCAGGACCTAACCAATATATGTGCCAAGTTTCATCCTGATCCGTCCAGTGGTTGAAGCGTGATTGAGTAGCAAACATCCAAACATCGAAACTTTCTCATTTATATATTAGTGAGATTTATTTGACTGTATGTTCTTCAAATGATTTATAATACCTTTATCAACCTTGATAAGGAAATTAAACTTACTACTATTGATAAATCTTTTATTAATAACAATAAGTTCTAATTACGCTACAATACATGTGGAATTTTGTTAGGATAAATACACTCAATATTTGTATTTTATTATATTGTATTAAGAACAGGTACCTACAGCCAAATAAATTATTAATAAATATCGATAAATTATTTTGCAATCACTTAATACACGGCGGAGCCGTCGTCCTGCCGTCCAATCGAATATCACCCAATAGCTTCATGAATTTACAGTATTGATGCACGCATTTATCGCTTATAGGTATTAACAAAACTACTTAAAATTTAAAACAGGCAAGCATGTCAAATCATCACTAATTCTTCCCTGCATAAAAGACCTAACTGCTAAATATTGCTGTAAGGCTCTTTTAGTTGTCACATCTTGACTGGTGATTTGTTTTTAACATATCAACGTACTTTAAAATGTAACTGTAAGCTTCAATGCGTAAACAAGGAGGTAAAAGGCTAATTCGTGTATAAGTCCAAAATAAAAATTTCTTTTATCGATAATATTTTCTATATTGCAATGCTGACGTCCTTCATTATTTCGATTTACAGTATTGACTTCAATTTCAGTTACGTGATGTTGGTTTTTGTATTCATTCTCTTCGTTAGTATTTTTTGGCTTTTGATTTGATTTATGTTTTAAAAGTTGACATTCATCATGTGCAGGTATAAGAGACGATTGTGATTCAGTATTCTTCCTCTTGCGTGAATTATCTGTAAAACAAATAAAAAACGTGTATTTTTATCTACATCAACTAGCTTTTGCCTGCGGATCCACCCGTACTAAATTCTGTTATCGCCATGGAAACAAAACTTACAACTAATAATTTAAAAAGAACATAACATTCGACTTCAAAAATGGCCTAAAAAGTAGAAAATAACCTCATAAGGCTAATATAAGTACCGGTAGAACATTGAGCTACGTGCTTTCTTTGCTTTAAAGTCGGATTCCGATAGACAATTTATACCTATCTTCACTGCTTTTTGGCATTCGCCTTCAAAGCGAAGAAAACACGTAGCTCAACGTATACATGTAGAAATAAATCAAATTTTACCTTAAAATTAAACTGACTTAATAAATGCACTGAAAGTATATTAAGATCTAATATAAATATGTACTACTTTACCTTTCCTTGGGGTCGTGGTTCTATCGATTCACTTTGATTTTCAGTTTCAGTAAAAAATGGCTGGCTGTTTTGTGCGAAAGCAATATCGTATTTTTCTAGAAAAACAAAAAAATAGGATAACATTTCTAGCCAAACTCATTACCTACGTAAGAACCTAAAAACGTTATGCCGTAACTAATTTTATTTTATTCCAACTGTGGCGCTGCGGCGTGACCAGAACAATAAAAAATGCGTTTAATAAAGTACTAGTTATAAAATGATATAAAAACATTTTAATAAATGCTGACGGTGAAGATTGCATTAGTCATAATATGATCGTTCCCATCCTTGATATTATAACTCCTGTTATTACCAATATCCTGAATCATTCCATTTCCACAGGTGTTTTTCCTGAATCCTGGAAGGATGCTAATGTAATTCCCTTACCAAAGAAATATAATCCATCCTCCTTTTCTGATTTTCGTCCTATATCCATTCTTCCTTTCTTGTCAAAAGTTTTGGAACGGCTTGTATATCAACAGTTGTCCCATTTTCTTACAAGAAACAACCTTTTAAATCCCTTACAATCTGGTTTCCGTCCCGGTCATAGTACGACGACTACTGCACTTGTCAAAATAACTGACGATATACGTTTTGGCATGGAAAATAAAGAGGTCACGGTTCTGACACTCTAAGATTTTAGCAACGCTTTTAACACCGTGGATCTGGACATTCTGCTACTCATTCTTAGTTCTCTTAACATTTCTCCAATCTTTATCGATTGGTTTCATAGTTACTTGCGTGGACGCCGGCAGCGCATAAAAGTCGATGATATTCTATCTGACTGGTGCAACACAGCTGCTGGTGTTCCGCAAGGTGGCGTTTTGTCTCCTCTCCTGTTTGCTATTTTCATTAATTCTATAACATCTCAATTATCTTCTCTCTACCATCTCTATGCAGACGATCTTCAGATTTACACACAAACTCCTATTAGTGAATTGACAAACGCTATCTCAATAATTAATCGAGACCTTGATCAAATTGTTAAATGGAATGAATCCTATGGCCTCATTGTTAATCCTACGAAAACACAAGCAATCATCGTAGGCAGTTCGAGACTTATATCCAATATTGACTGTAACGAACTCCCATTAGTAACTGTGAACGGAGTTTCTATCCCTTACAAAGATACAGTTAAAAACCTGGGTATATTTATCGATCGAACACTATCTTGGGGTTCGCAAATAAAGGAAGTTAGCAAGAAAATATTTGCTTCAGCTAAATCTTTAGGCAGATTGCGCAATTTTTTACCAATTCCCACTAAAATTGCTCTTGCGAAATCTCTTCTTCTGCCTATTCTCGATTATGCTGATGCTAGTTATATTAACCTTACCGAGGAGCAGCTTAATAAACTTGAGCGACTTCAAAACTTCTGCATTAGACTCAAATTTGGTCTACGTAAGTAAGACCATATTTCCGAATTCAGATCAAAGCTCGTGGCTCCCAATTCGACTTCGCCGGGATGCTCATGTTCTCTTTCTTCTATATAACGTCCTGTTCAATCCAAACACACCAGTATACTTAAAGAAACGTTTTAATTTTATCGGAAATACTTCTCTTCGAGAGACTACACGCTGGATGCTAAAAATTCCTTTGCATTCCTCACAATTTTATAATGATTCTTTTACTGTAAAGGCTGTTAGATTATGGAACGCTTTACCTTTAGAAATAAAAAGAGCAAAATCGAAGGCAATATTTAAAAATCTTATTATTGCTCATTACTTAAAGAACTAAAATAACATCACTACCTATATTTGTTTATATATATTTACTTATACGTAGTACTATTATAATTATATTTATTATACATGTGTATTTATATATGTACTTCTATTTATGTATATTTATACATACATTATTCATATATGTTATTTATGTGTAAATATTTATTTTATATGCATTATTGTATTATATATATATACGTCTTAATAACTGTATCGAAACACACCTACTATACTTTGTTTAACTTTATTATTTCCTCTACCCAAAGGTTGTCTGGAAGAGATCGCTTTGAAGCGATAAGACCGCCTTTTGTTTTTCTCTATTTGTAAATATGTTTTGTTTGTAAATTTTTTATGTTGATGCAATAAAGTATAATAATAATAATAATAATAAAAAAATAATCCAACAAAATAATTATGAATTCAAATGAGAACAGCGAAAAGGCTATGAACAAGAGAAAAAGTATTTATGTAAAAATCCTAAGGAGTCTATGATTTTTTTTAATTTTATTCCAGAATGTCCAAAAATATTTTTTTTCTATTATTTATCTCCACAAATTCAAAACAGAATATCCAAAAAGCAAATCTTTTTTTCTATTACTTAGGTATCTCCACGAATTCAAAAAAGACTTCATAAGTATGTCCTGCTTTACCTTTTTCTGTTGGGCATGGTTCCATTGATTCACTTTGATTTTCAGTTTCAGCAAAAATGCCTGGCTATTTTGCATAAAAGCAATATCGTAGTTTTCTAAAAAAATAAAAGTAATAGATAAGGTAACCGCTGGGTATTCAAGCCTAACTCACTACCCTACGTAGGAATCTAAAAACGTATCGCCGTAACTAGTAACTATAGTTCTACTTTCTAGGAACTGTGGCGCTGCAGCGTAACCAAAACAATAAAAATTGCGTCTAATAAAGTACTAGTTATAAAATGATATAAAAACTTTTTAACAAAAAATTAAACCAATAAAAAATGCAAAGCGAAAAATAAAACCTTTTTAATCTAGCTTATAATTTTATAAACTTCGGTATTACTTAAATTTTAAAGTTTTGTAATAAATCCATTCAAATTATAAGAATGCCTTCATTTTTCTTGTCTTGGGTGGAGGCCAACATAAGAGTTATAGTTAATAGAAGATACAATAAAAATCTTAAAGAATCGATGACGTCTGTTTGTCAAACGCTTTAGGATAACATTAAATTAATAAAAATACGTACCTTTGTCAACTGAGATTGTCAAGCTGTCATGTCATGCATACACCACCAGCATCCTCACCCTTCGAATTCTTAATCAAGATTTTTATTAGTTAGTAGAGTACTTACCCACAGCAATATTTGTAATAGTTGTTTTTTTTTATATATAACTAGAAGTGACTCTTTGTTCGCAGTTCATATAAAACAAGATGTAATATGCAAAAAGTAAACAAACTAGACTCTCACTCATAAAACCCTTTACTCCAACTGCATTAACGGCATGTCAAAGAAATACTTAATACTGGCAAAGTAGTTTAGTAATAACATCGAGTACAGTGGGACGAAGGGCAGCCAGCGCTGTTTGTTTTCATCCTTTTTCTGCAAGAAATATTTATTTGTGGATAGCAAATACTCAGGAACAAAGTGATCAATGAATAAGTGAGTCGCAACGATTCTAATCAGTAAATACTACTAAAAACAAATCTTTTTATTAATTGTAAAAGAAATCCCCTAAATTTTCTTTTAAAACAATGACTAACATATTCTGTCTCTTTCTTTTACTCGTTTGTAAATTCGAATTAACCGGTTAATTTCATTCAACAGAACGAAAACTTGTGATAAATCGGTTTCTCATTTTAACCGGTTAAATCACGGTAACCGCAACCGAAACCGGAATTCATTTCGGTTTGGAGTCAATGACCGAAACCGGTTTGCAAATTTAACCGGTTTCCAAGCCCTGCTTTAAATACATAGGTGGAACCAAACACTGTGTATTTGCGTCTCTTTTTACGCTCCGCCATATCGGACCCAGAACCGGCTTTTTGACCTAGCCTGAAGATGTGACGGCGCCAAAGTATCAATGCATGTTGCATCCCAAATCAGCGGGTGCCCCATCTTTTAGGGCACCAAAGTCAAAACATCAGGTCTCTCTTACCGTCATCCTGAGCCAGCCTTAAAGGTTCCAAAATAACTGAAACCCCAGCACTGACAAGGGCCCGGCGTATTATGTCATTAATGACTGCATGGCAGGGTATTCGACCTTTAAAGCTCCAATTCTGTAACAAACACCTATGCAAAATGTGTAAGTATTTGCTATATTACGACATTTGGCGTATATCACTTAAATGCTGGCTTAAGGGTTCTAGAACCTGTCGGCTCTATCCTTCCCACTCCACATCCTAGACTGCGGAGTCCTACGCAACCTGACCTATCTACGCCGTTTTACTGCTGTCTCGGGCAGAGGTAATAGGCACACATGGCAGTGCCATGAGATGGACGGGACACTACTACAATCACTTACTAATGCGAACTGGAAACGCCGCATACCTTCCAGTGTTTGAGGACCCTCCGTTTCTTCAATTTCCACCTTTGTGAACGCTTGCGCTGCTCCAGCCCGCAGTTTTGAGCCCTATACAGAATCCCGCCATTGAATGTTTTTTCCCATGTGACTTGTTCCTCAAGTCCTTGCAGTGGAACTTTGGCTGGTAAGACGCTGGAACGAGCGTAAATCACTTATTTTAAAGTAAAAATACAAACACTACATACGAAATTTGGAATTTACTTACCTGCTTACTGTCTTTGAATCTTACAAAACTTGTCTTTTTTACTTCGATCACTTGTTCCTGTGATAGATGGAAATTGCATAGTGTTTTTATCACAATACCCGACGATGGTCGCCCTACAAACGTTTTGGATTCTTTCTGATCTCGAGCGGATTTAGTTACGAGGCGTTTTGGACTAAATAAAATTGCCCTTGCCCTTGGGGTAAGCGTACACTAGTTGGGAATCACTAGTTTGAGATGTATAGTGATTAATAAATTTAATCGAATAACTAAGTAACTAACTCAAAGCAAATAATATTCAATGGTCAGGTTATCAGAACCTAGATCAATTAATTATTATTTGTAACATAACATAACACAAATTAGTTCAACTGAAGTTGATTGCAACAAAGTTAAATATAGTTTCAAGTTTAAGCTATTTACATAATGCAGTGTGTGTGACGTCATTACTATACGCTTGGCAATGTAGTATGGAAAAGTTTTATTACATATCAACGCTCCACTGACCACAATATTCATTACTCATTACCAAGCACTTGACCTTTGTATCGTGTTTACTTGTGTTTGGACGTAGACTTGCTCTAATTTACTCTCTAAGTAGGTAAGTACCTATATCCATGTAACCAATCCTTTTAAGGCCTACATAATTTAATGTGCAGTTTTCTGCTTCGCTTTAAAATTGATTCCACTGTTCTATTGCAGGTTTCTAGCTGGATAATCATAACATACCTTTACACATTTTTACTAGAAAATTAAGTATTGTATTGTATTTAAGATATCTGTAAAACATTGCTTTACAAAAAGATTCTTTTATTTAGTAGATACCAATCTTAGCGCGCTATCCAACTCACAGTTGACGTTTAAGTTTGCTATATCCTTGTTCAATAAGCTATCCTTATACCAAAACTTTACAAAAAACCTGCTTAGCGGTTCTACCAAATTCCTATATTTTTGATGTCGGTTAAAAACGCTTTGAATTTTTAGTTCAGTATGAAACCCTTATTCAACTCCCACCTTTCCTTCGCTTAGGATATCCCCGTTGTATATTTTTCTTTAAATCGGCTAAACGGTTCAACTGAATTCTTATTTAATGGTGTAAAAGTGTAAGCTTTTATAATTTACCGTCGAGCGACACGACACGATTTTGCCGTGGAGGGTGCGCACTAATCGCGCGTGGCTCGCCTGGCCTTGCCTTGAACATCAACGATAAAATCGTAACGTGTCGCTCGACGGTAAATTACAAAAGCATCCATTCCCTAAATTTTACAGAGATAGGTTAAGCGTAAAAGGTAACATACAGACAGAGACACTTTTAGTTTAATCCTCTTCAAAAGTATTTTTGAGATGCAAAGCCGCTTCGACCCTAAATAAGTTAAGTAGTAACTAGCTTTGGTCACAAATTTACAATCAACCATGACTTTTCATAGTAGGTAAGTTGAGTGCGTGGGTTAGAGCATATGGTTTGGTTTTTCTGTTTTTTCTTGAACTTTGGCGTATTGAAAGAAAATGTCTGACCAGCCTGTGCAGGACGAACTGTAAAGCGAAACAAGGGGTTAGAAAAGGGTAAAAGAAAACGGTAAAACTCACTAGTACTCGAAATTTTTTTAGCACAGAATTTGTTAAGATCCCGATGTTTAAAATTATTAAAACATTTGTTTTTCCAAAAACGCATTAAAGGTTAGATTTTAAACTACCTATTTAGCGAAATCCCACCTGTTAGTATTTTTTTTTTACGCTTTTCACGTACCCTTAATTTTTTTCCATATTTTTATAGTGGGTGTAATTTTCACGACGTAGGTCAAATTTTAAGTTTGAAAGTATATTTTGTGTGCAATTTATGTATGACATACGGACATGGAAAAACCATAAGTTCCTTGTTTCACTACAAAACTCTAAAATGTGATTCATCTTGTAATGTATGTATAAAAATATGCCTGCGTACTGTTTGACTGTTTATTTTATCATAACGAGTCTTAGGTCATCATTAATATTATCATTATGTACTTTACGGCTTACTAGTTTGATTTATAAAAAAAAACTTGTATAGATATAGGTATTTGTTTCAACACAATAAGTATTACTCGAGTATAGAAGCGTAAAAAAAAGTTAACTCACGATTTTAAGATCCTGTTGCAAAATAGTAGGAAAAAAAGAAGACATTTTTTTATTCAACAAAAACACAACGCAAACTTAAAAGCATTATATAGACGCAAATTCAATAACATTTATGTGTATTTAGAATTTTGGCTATTTACTAAGGGTATACTGTACAAGTGTACAATGAGTGAATAATTTGCTTTACCCTATTCAATTGCTCGTAACATAATCAATATAGATAATTTGAATATAGCACTGTAAATTAATAAGTATAAGAACCATTATATAACACCTCACGACAAACATAATATGCTACAAAAAGGGTCGGTTCGTTTTGGGATCGATTGGGATCATTATGTTCGTCAATTTTGTCACCTGTCATCTGTTCGTTTAGCATTGGTATCAAAAATATCAAGGTCTTGACTAATACACATAAGTGAAGTCCATTTTCGGAAAAGAAGTTAATCGAATTTCATTGAAAATACCTCATTTTACCTCAAGGCCTAAAGATAAAAGTCTACAACCAGTGTGTGTTGTCAGTGATGAGATAATTCGCCAAAGAACCAAAGTCACCATAATAGATCAAACAGTTAACATGCTGAAGTTGCATTAGGCAGGCCCACAGACATAAAAGGGCAGGCCACATTGCTTGTCGTACCGTTACCGCGTTGGGTAAAGGTGCAATTCCGTAGGCGACGGTCAGACGGCTGCGACAGACGACGACGGCAAATGCTGTCGGGGCTTCAGTTGTCGTCTAATAGATTCCGAAACGAAACGTGGACATCTACTTACCCTGTCGGGTAAAGGAGGTACGGGTGTCGGGGTAAGGACTGACGTTTTACCCCATGACCCGGGCAAGTCTCGAGGGTGAGCGCACCCTCGGTGATTGTTTAAAGAGGGCCTACTTTTCAGGCCCTCTGTCGGCATTGTAGTGGCCACTTTGTGAAAGTGGCGAGGAGGAAACGAAATAAAAACAAACGAGAAAAAAAAAAAAAAAAAAAACGAAAAATCGAAAAAACACAAGTGGAGAATGAGAAAACAAAGGTGATTGGAAAGAAAAAACTAACTAAAATATGACATATACACATGTAACATATAAGCCCGGCTAGTTTTTGGGCGGGATTAGCTCCCTAGGGAGAGGTCGGCCTTCGGGTGGACGGGCGTGCAAAGGCGCTATGCCCCTTAGGTGGAGGTGGGTGCTATTGTCCGCCGCGTCAAACAACCGGGCGGCCAGTCTGGCGATAAACTCACCTATTGGCTCTGCCTTTGTGTCCCTTGCAATTGTGTCATTGCGAACGTAGCGCGGAGCACCCGTTAATATCCTCAGCGATTTGTTTTGTACTACTTGAATCTTTTTCTTTTTAGTGGCGGATAGCAAGGCGTACCAAGCCGGCGCGGCGTACGTTAAACGGGACCTAACGTAGAGTTTGTATAGCCGGATTTTGGTTTTAAGTGGCAGGTCAGACGAAAATAATGGCCGTAGGGCCGCCCTGGCGCCAACCGCCCTGGCCGCTGCATGTTCAACCATTTTGGACATGCGCAGTCTGCGGTCGATAAAGCAGCCAAGGTATTTTACGCTGCTCTGCCACTCAATTACCTGCCCGCGGAATACAAGCGCTTTAGGTAATAGCCTCTGTTGGCCGGTTAAGATGGCTGCCGTTTTTGAGGCGTTTACTGCTATCCTCCACTTGTCAAGCCAGCACGGGAGAATGTCCAATAATCGCTGCATTTTAGCGGCAGCTAAGTGGGACTTACGGGACGAGCTCATGTACGCGCTGTCGTCGGCATACAATGCTAAGGTGACGTCCTGTATGCCTGGCGATAGACCGCTATCGCTAAGCGTGGGAATGTCATTAGTGAAAATCGCATACAACAGTGGGGAAAGGCAGCTACCTTGAGGGACCCCCGCTGAAATGGTCTTGGTAGGGGAGTTTTTATTGTCAACCGAAACAAAGAAACTCCGCCCCTCCAGAAAAGAGGCTATTATCCGCCCGTACATAGGGGGTAAATCGGTCTCAGAAAGCTTAAACAAAAGGCCGGCGTGCCAAACACGATCAAAGGCCTTCTCGATGTCGAGAAAGACCCCGACCGTGTACCTGCCTTTGTTCATCTCAAAGGCCATATGGTGTAAAACACGAGTAAGCTGAAGAGTGGTGCTATGATTACTTCTAAAGCCAAACTGTTCTGGCCTAAGATTGATAAAGGGTGATACCCTTTTCAATAAAAGTCGTTCGAACAGTTTGGCTATGTTAGAAAGTAACGTGATCGGCCGATAATGCTCTGGTTTCTGGCGGCTCTTACCAGGCTTCGGTATGACAATAATTTTGCCTGTCTTCCAGGTCGTGGGAAAGAAACCTGTGCGGAGGATCCCATTAAAAATACGGGCTAAGGCCACAAGACCTTTTCTGGGTAGCATCAAAAGGGCCGTGTTAGGAATGCCGTCAGGGCCGGGAGATTTCTTTTTGTTTAAAAAAGATATAAATTTTTTAACCTCCTTAGGGGAGATAAAATCGTCACCTCTAAGTGGGTCAGTGGGGTTAGAGAGGAGCTGTTGTATGCGCTCCTCAACCAATGATGTATGGGCGTGGTCGACAATGGGATTGGGCCTGAATTGGTCCTCGAAGTGGTCCGCCAGTAGGCCCGCGCGTTCCTCAGCTGAGTACAAACGGTTACCTAGCGTGTCTACGAGGGGGTGTATGGGTGCAGGGGTGTTGGTCATACAGCGAGCTAAACGATAAAGGGCGGTATCATTGTCGCTGGCCTTTGAAATTGTATTGTCCCAAGACCATTTCCGATAAAGCGAAATTTGGTGCGATAGGTCACTACCTAATTTATTTAGCTCTTTTTTAATTGACGGGCAACGAGTTCGGCACCACAGTTTGCGAAGTTCTCGTTTTTGGCTAAGTTTATTACGGAGATGTACCGGTAATAAACTTTTCCCCGAGGCTGTCTTGGCAGCTGTGGTGCACTGAGCAAGTGCGGAAGAGATAGCCGCGGTAAGCGCCTGGGTGGCTGTTTCCACTTCCTGTGGAGTGGACAGGCCACCGGGGGGGAGTTTAAATGAGCTTAGTAGTTTTTGGTATTTAGTCCAGTCCGTAATGTTTTTCATTGGTGGCAAAGGTTTGTCCCTAATAGAAACTCCGAGGACCAGTAAGATGGGGAGGTGTTGCGAGTCAATGTCATGGAGGGTTTCTAATGAGATGGGCCAACTAATATTACGAGCTAGTGCTATGTCTAGTACGTCCGGTTGAAATAAGTCCTGAGATGGATAATGAGTGGGGGAGCCGGGACCAATTACGACGTAATTGTGCGCCTCGGCATCATTTTTTAAATCTCTACCGACTTTGGATGAAATTTTTGAACCCCATTGTCGGTGTTTGGCGTTAAAATCGCCGAGTATGAGTGTGGGCGTGTCGTCGGACATAATGTTTGTAATATCGCCGGAAATAAAAGGCACCGTAGGTGGCTTGTAGGCAGCGTAAACCTTGAGTTCGGTATTGTCGACTCTTAGTTTAATACCTATCGCTCGAGTTGAAACAAAGCTTGACAGGGGTAAACTTTCGTGGACAATGTCTCTACGAATCAGCACTGCTGTGCCCCTGTAAGCGATGTTATTCGTGGCGTTTATTTCGTCCCGCCTATAGACGAAATAATTGGGCAAACAAAGAGAATGCTCAGGGCGCAATTTGGTTTCGCCCAACAACACAATATGAATATCGTGCTGTTGGACTAATAACCTGAGGTGAGGTCTGCGGTCTTATCTCTTACACCCCCCGGATTCCAGTATATCACTCTTAGATTGAAGAGAATTCCTGGACCAGGAGGTAAGTAAGTTGCTGCAGGCCGTGCAGTAGAGCGGGCAGCGGGTTTTGCCCGGCCGCGATGGCCTCAATAGCTGCATTAAGCGCAGCGATGGATGCTCTGGCTATGTTGATCGACAACGGCGGGCAAATAGCACCCCTGACGGGAGGTGCACGACCCCTGGGGGGTGGCGCGGGGGTGGCGGCAAGATTTGTGGAATTTATTAGATTATAAAAATTTACCTTACGGTGTGATGCGGTGGGCGGTACAAGCGGTCGTGCGGGGATGGGGGGTTGGGGGGGTTTAAAAAGAGTAGGAAGCGGGGCTTGAGATTGGGCGCGGGGGGCGGCCACAACGGTGGGCGGGGCGACAGCGGCGGGTGGGGGGAGCGGGGCGAGCGGGGCGACGGCGGCGAGCGGGGCGACGAGCGACGACGACGACGGTGGTGCCGTCTGTGCTACGACCGAGTTAAGCTCACCTGCGCTTTCTTTCTGCTTCCTGCCCTTTCCTCTGCGACCTCTCTTTCTACCTTTACTTAAGGGCTGCGTCCTGTCTGACGGCAGATTGGCAGGGGGCATTAGTGTTGGTCCCTGCGTGAGGTCATATTCTTGAGCCTCCATTACCGGTAAGGGTACCGGGGACTCTCTTCGGGGCGGCGGTGGCTTCGGGGCGGGGGGGGCACTTTTCACCCCCATCTTACGCGCTTCCCTCCTGTATAACGGACATGACCTGTCGTTAGCCGCGTGCTCTCGTTTGCAGTTAGCGCACGTTGGGGTCGCTCCTCTGTCGCGCTTGCAATCCGCGGTTGTGTGGCCCTCTCCGCAGCGTACGCAGCGGATTGGACGATGGCAGTTGGCCGATGAGTGGCCGAACGCTTGGCAACGATGACACTGCGCCGGCCCGGGCTTTGCCTTCCACGCAGTGATATTCACGCCGGACATGTTTAGAAGCTCCGTAATTTTGTAGACATTTTGGAGCTCACTGTGTTCGTGTCTGTTCTGTAGCTGTCCAAAGTAAATACAGTAGGGGCGACCTCTTGCCCCCGGGATCTGTCGAATATGCGATAGGGGGAAGCCCAATGCGTCCATTTCATTGGCTATTTCATCCAACGGCGCGTCGAGAGGGAGTCCTTTTATCGCCAGTTTTTGAGGTCTCTCGTTGTCCAGGCTGTAGCAATACCAGGACACGGTATTGTCCGCTTTCGAGACCTCGTCAATATAGGCCGCCACCACCCTATATTCTTCCGGCGATTGCGGCAGGAAACGCACGCCTTTGCCAAAAGGGCGCGCGTGCGGAGCGTGTTTCAGGAGGGAACGCAGCTTCTTTAGATGCACCGACCATTGTGGCAGATTTTCAACTATGATCGGTGGGTACCTGGCTTTATTTTCCGTAGGCTTTTGTGGCTGGTTAGGTGTAGGCGGGGCCGGGATGGCCGACACTTGCGCGTAGGACTGGCCGGTAGTTTGCGGTGAGATCGTATCCGTATCCATTTGTACGACAACATCGGTCGCTGCTACTTGCGGCGGGGTCAGTGTTGCGGCGGATACGTAGGTCGTAGTTTCCCTTGCTGCTGCGCGGGCTTGTTCAGCTGGGTCTTTAAGTGGGCTTAGCGAGAAAGGACGTACCTCACGACCCGTTGTCCTACGTGGGTCGCTTGTTGTTTTAATGGCGATCGACGGCGGGTGGGTACGCGGCGGCGGATTGCATGGCGTCGATGGTGACATCAATGAGGCGTCGCTGGGTGCCGACGCCGGTGGGGCGTGTATAACTATATCTGAACTAGCCGCAGGGCCGGCTGTTAACTTACGCGGCAAGACGCCGTTCGATGGAGGTGAGGCCTGGATGGGAGACAGCATGGCGGGGAGTTCTTCATCTTGAAAATACTCGTACTCGTCACCTGTCTCCGAAGTGGCGTAGCTCGTGGTGCCCGAGCGGGCTGAGACCATAGACGCAGCCGACGGAGGGCGCGACGGTGGGAAGGCTGCGGCGAAAGTGCCGTCGGCGGCAGTAACCTGTCCCGTAAAAAGGTTACGGGCCACTACTGCCGGTGGCTGAGAACGCGACCATACCTGTCGCTTCCTTACTCCCCGACCCCTGTTGGGGGGATGGCGGAACGGAGGGGGTGGCATCTGTAGGGTTGAAGACGCTGACTACAACGACATCCCTCGACGGGCACGCACAGAGGCGGCCGGAACCAGAGCAAATAAGAAAAAACACTTACTCCTATTCCAAATTGCCTATCGAGAGTGAAGGAGACAGCAGTCTGTTGCCTTCTTGCTCGCACACGATGAGCGATGACGATGACGCTTCGGCTCGAACGAGCACCCGCAACACACGAAACGCACGTACGCACACCGTCCACAAACAAAAGGTTTTTCACGCAGAGTGATTTATTCATAGGAGCAATTCAGAAAGAAACGAAGCGAAAGAAACAAGATACTCCAAACGAACGATCAAGCTGTATGATGTGATGTATATGTATATCTAATAGATTCCAAATCCAGTTGCAGGCATTGCAGTACAAATTAATACTGTAAAGAAATGTCTTCTCCTGCCACAGGAGGCGTACATTCAGCAGTAGACGACTCCAGCTGAAACAAAGAAGCAGGGTCATACTCAAACCTATATGTACGTGCTTTGTTTGCAATTGCGCCCCGAAACAATTTTTCAACTATCCAAGTTGAATTTATATTTGTTCTTAAATTAGTAATATTTTTTTTTAGTGGGCACTAGCTTATTGCCGCGGCTCCGCCTACGTTTAATTCGGTTATCGGTGTGAGATTCCTACAGCAACTTATTAAAGAACCTTGCTAAATAAAGCAAGCTCTTAAGGACTTCGGCTATCCCGCAGAAACATTTAAGTGTTCCTAATAGCCTATGTGGTAAATCAGGGTGTAATCTATTGTCATTCCTAATTTCAGCCAAATCGGTTCAGTTTCAGTAAACTGACCACAAACTTTCACAGAAAATACAAAATATAGTATTGAGAATCTTTATGCTGCACATAATGTGTGTCCTCTATGCATTTTTATACTTTACATATTGTGTGTCCTCTGTGCAATCTTTATGCTTCACATATTGTGTGACCGCTATGCAATCTTTATGCTTCATATATTGTGTGTCCTCTATGCAATCTTTATGCTTCACATATTGTGTGTCATTTGGCTCTATGCAATCTTTATGCTTCATATATTGTATGTCTATGCAATCTTTATGCTTCACATATTGTGTGTCCTCTATGCAATCTTTATGCTTCATATATTGTGCTTCCGCTATCCAATCTTTACGCTTCACATATTGCTCGTCCTCCTTGCAATTTTTATACTTAACATATTGTGTCTACTCTATGCAATCTTTAGGCTTCACATATTGTGTGTCCTCTATGCAATCTTTATCCTTCACATATTGTGTGTCTGTTGGCTGTATGCAATCTTTATGCTTTATTTATTGTGTGTCCACTATGAATTTTTTATGCTTCACACATTGTATGTCCTCTATGCAATCTTTATGCTTCATATATTGTGTGTCCTCTATGCAATCTTTATGCTTCAAATATTGTGTGTCCTCTATGCATTTCTTATGTTTCACATACTGTGTGTCCTCTATGCAATCTTTATGCTTCATATATTATGTGTCCTCTATGCAATATTTATCCTTCACATATTGTGTGTCCGTTGGCTCTATGAAATCTTTGTGCTTTATATGTTGTGTGTCCTCTATGAATTTTTTATGCTTCACACATTGTATGTCTATGCAATCTTTATGCTTCACATATTGTGTGTCCTCTATGCAATCTTTATGCTTCATATATTGTGCTTCCGCTATCCAATCTTTACGCTTCACATATTGCTCGTCCTCTTTGCAATTTTTATACTTAACATATTGTGTCTACTCTATGCAATCTTTATGCTTCATATACTGTGTGTCCTCTATGCAATTTTTATGCTTTACATATTATGTGTCCTTTATGCAATTCTTATGCTTCACATATTTTGTGTCCTCTATGCAATTTTTACGCTTCACATACTATGTATCCTCTATGCAATTTCAAAACAGTAGATTGTTTTTTTATGGGCGTTTAATATTTAATGTATAGCTAGCTATTTTAAACATGTCATAATATGATTATTTTGCGGATGGATTTAAAAAACCTACTTGAATAAAATATATTTGATTTGAGATTTGTAATTTAATGTAAACTGTAGGTATGTTTGTAATTGAATACTGAACGTTATCTTATCTTAATTGGACTGTCACAACGAAATGCATCGATACATCGATAAATAATTATGCATTTATTCTGCAATAATAATTGCTCAAACTTTGTACAACCAATTATATATGTTCTACTGATATGCAACAACAAGATACAATGCAGTAAGATAGCATACATACATTATAGTGAAATAAAGTTATCAACGTTAGGTAAGCTGCGCATTGGTCGTTTAGGTCAGAGAGCTCTCAATTTAAGGTGATTGCATACCCAAATGAGTTAAGTTTACATGAATTTGATTAATTTTGTTACAGTCCTAAGTTCACTTTTTGATGTGAAAAACATTTATATTATAGTTTTAACCTTAATTAAGTGGATTTGCTTATTTTAAAATAATTTGGATACTAAAACAGTTAGTAAAAAAAATATTTCTGTCACTCTATTTTTTGAGCTTTGATTAAAATTGTTTGAAATACTAAGAGTGATATTCTCTTGATTTTTATTTGAAAAAAAAAATATTACCTAGCTTTTGCCACCGGCTCTGCCCGCCCTAAATTTGGTTATCGGCGTGGGATTCTTACGGCAACTCCTTGATTATACTAAAGAAGTATGTTATAGCTATGGTTCGTTCGTAGAAATTGGTTATAGTTACTTACGCGGGAACTTTTCAATATTATAGGATAAAAAGTATCCTTTGTCCTTCTCCGTATCTTCAACTGCCTCTGTTCAAACTGTCAGCTCAATTGGATGCTCCGTTGCCACAGGATTCAGTAAAAAACGTTAAAGTTATTCCCGCGGAAAAATATTTCTAAACCAATGTTCATCTAAATCAGTTCAGCGGTTTTCGGTCCATCCAGTGAATGCTGAAGCGTGATTGAGTAACAAACAACCAAACATCCAAACTTTCGCATTTATAATATTAATGGGATAGTACCAGCTATTAACCACGAGTTATTAATGAATTTTGCCAGCGGCAAGGCCCGCTCTAAACTTGGCAATCAGCGTGGAACTTCTTAATTGACTCCTAATGAAGTTTGCTATAGCCGTCTGTTTAAGCTCGGTTATGGTTATTCCTGCGGGAAATTTCAAAGATTTTGACACCATCTCCATACTAAATTTTATCTAAATCGGTTCAGCGGTTTAAGCGTGAAGAGGTAACAGACAGACATACAGACGGAGATACTTTCGCATTTTTAATATTGGAAGTGATATGGATATGACCAAGTGAATTTGCTAATTTTATATTTCTAAATAATTTTTTGTATTTTATACCGACAAAAAACCGAGAAAATCCAGATTTTCAACGTGCAGTCACGTGCCGACGCCTATTGTACGCAAAACTGTGTCTTTTTGTATGCTTCAATAGTGTAATATACCTTTGTACACTGGTCAAAGCGGCACGTTTTTGCTAGGGTATGCCATAGCCTTAAATTCTTGCATCAAATTAAACGATTTATAACATTTATTTCGCTACAAAATTAAATATAAACTTCAAGATCACATATTGCCTATTTAAAAAGTTGGCTTTTATACGAAATATTTTTTAAGCTGAAAGATTGAAAATTGGGATTGTCGTCAACAGTCACCACCCTGGTTACAGTACTTATACCAACATACATTCTTTCCTCCTGGTATGTTAAACTTACGGCCCGCGGGCTGCAAGCGGCCCTCTATGCATTACATTATACGCATATCTAGCCGGATCTCTGCCGGGGATTCTTTGCACTCCCTGCCCCTCCGTTACCTTGACCGCTACCTTAGTCAGGACTAGCGGGGCTGCCGGGGACTAGGGGCTGTGGTGCAACGCATAAGGGGGGTTATGCCAATATCACCACGCTCGGCATGCGGGTTTGCGATCGCAAATTGATGTACAATACTTCCTCAGTATGGTGCTGCTGCCCACCATCTGGCCTGTCCCTTTATCGCCTCGAACGACCCCCGCGGGAGAATTTGAAGTAGTTTTATTCTGCTCTGCCATGACATCATGCATGACTCACACGACTCCAATGTTAAGAACAACTAATATCTATAGGCAAAATACAAAAATGGATGTTGGTATATATTTATATGTATACGAATTATTACGTTGTTAAACTCCAATACCATGGAGAAAATTTTTGCTGACAATTTTGCTATAGCTACTAGAGGGTGCTGCAGCACATCAACTTTAAAATGAACAATACTCTGTCAAACAAATTGTTATGCAGTTTGACAAAATGTTTTTTGTAAAAAAAGAAAAAAAAAATTGTATAGGTGCATTGGAATGGAACCCTTGGTTTGCGAATTAAACTCGTACTTAGCCGGTTTTTTCTACTTAGTTTCTTCTAGTACTTTTTTATTTTATCTTGTTATTCTTATAATAAATTTTAAATTATTGACCAAGTGTATTCAGTCGCAATTCCACTGTTATGTTGGTTGTACAATGAATCATTTCATAATAATATGTTGTAAATTATCAACGCACATGTGTCAGAAATGAGGTCACGCTTTTGATTTTATCCTCTTTGTTACAACTTACATTGAGAAATATTTATACACAGCTCTCACCGCCACTTTGTCCGTGTCAAAAATGAAATCATTTGGCGTTAGTAATTTTACTCATTTTGGCCATTTTTTATGTATTCAAATCGCCGTAAAAGGCTAGTTAATAAACAGGACAGATATACCCACTTATATATTAACCTAAGAAAGTTTTCCGTCTGCTTGGAGTGCCGAGGTAGTTCTTACAGCTCAATCTAATAATAACAAACCAGCATCCATTATTGTGGTATTTATTTCTAATATATATTGTATTCCCTTTTTTTTCTAAGTAAGAGGTGTGCACACTCAAGCCAAATTTAGTATACAGCATTCCGTCCGTTATTTTACCGGTCGCCGCACGCAGTGTTGTATATATAGCGCTTCGTTTAGCCATCGGTCCGGCAAAAAACGCAGTCTATAAGGGCAGAATTATTATATGAAATATTTCAGAACCTTTGACTAAAGAAGCTTTTTATAAAACACAATGTATATTGTTATAACATAATTTTCAATCGTGTTTATAGAATTCGTCTTGGAACTAATTTTTTTTATGCTGTCATCGATTGTGTGCCCTCCCCATAGACTTAGAGTTCTGTAATCTGTCCTATGGACTGCGCAATATAGCCTCACAAAATTGTCTTTCTTTTAGAAAGAGACAAAGCGAACCTGAATAACTTTTCTCTTTCTATCACCGTCCGCTATTTTGTTTGTTAATGTTTGTTAAAACAAGTAAGAAAGATACAAGAGACCACAGGTTCGCTTCGTCCCTGTCACACTTTTGGTGATCATTTTTTTCTCACATATGCGCTGTCCAGGTTCTCTATTTCTATGGCCCTCCCCCACCAAGCATAACGCCTATTTAATTATGCCTCTTCCATACCTACATGATCAAGCTACAAAAGAGATACATACAGACTAACTCTTTCTCCTACAGCACCTTTCTTTCGCACTTGAGCACCTTTCTTTTGCACTTGAGCATACGGACATATTATGAGTGTGGGGGAATTAATTGTATTTATTTTACTCTTCAGGTCCTTATAATGTATACGAAATGTTACGCCAATATCAACTATTCTTCACAAGAGAGATCTATGTATAAAATTTCATCAAAATCGATGTCAAGACGCTGGAATAATGAGGTTGTGACAAACGTCTGGTCCGGACAGACGGACGGACGGACGGATGAATTGACAGATAGACGGACAGCTGGACATAACGAATTTATAAGGGTTTCGTTTTTATGGCTACGGAACCCTTCAGTTAAATCACGAGTAAGTTTAGAATATGATGTTAAAGTGTTAGTAATAATTGCAAATAACGTTGTTTGGGCGTTGATTTTGTAGTAGGTATATTTAGTTTGTCACTGAAAAACACTGACATACTTCCCTTTTTTTATTCTGAGTCAGATATCCAATGGTCAAGGTAAAAAAGAGCACTAGGACAAAAACTTGTAAATGATAATAATTTGGGTCATTGTCGTCTTAATGTTTGCGTACTTTACTCTGTACTCACGTAACTTTATTGGCATTTTTAGCGTTCTGTAATCTAAATAGAAAAACAACCTTTATTTATTTATTATTGTTATGTACTAGTTATTTCACAGCTCTATTATTCCACCATATTATCATTGACTCTAAAATACTTCCACAGCAAGATGTTTTATATGTAAACTGTCATACAGTTTTATATGTAAACTGTCATACAGTTTTATATGTAAACTGTCATACAGTTCAATTATTTTTAAGAGGTATAAAGCAGCGTCTCCATTACATATTTTTAATTTTCTCTTCGTAGAAAGAGAATTTCTAGAATCTGAATGCTAAAATATAAAACTAGTCATAAACTATTTGTAGAATATTTTTTATTGTTTGTAGAATATACATATATCTCTAGTTTCTAGTAGCTATTCTGTTAAAAACGGCCACTTTTGCCAAAAATGTCTCCTACAACTCACATTTATAATCACTAATTCAACAACAACAAGTAAACCATATGCATACATTTTTTGACACCAAATTTTAGTCAGGTAAGAACCGATGTACCTTTTCTAAGGGGAGCAATGAGATCTTGTAGATAATACAGTAGTCTTAGGTTTTAACCTAGACACAAAGCTTCAGCGGGGCCCTTATACTCGGTGGATAGATTGGGAATAGGCTAAGTTCTGCTCTGCAGCATTTAAAAACCTTTGTCAACTTACGGACGAAGCTACTGCATAGTATACTTTAGCTACTTTCATAAGGTGATGTCCTACGGTATTTTACTATGGGGACACACAGCTGGTATTCAAACAATCTTTCTGCTGCAGAAGAGGGATGTTTGAATAATAAATAAATTTAATAAAATCAAGGTCCTAACCCTTACCGTCTCAGTATATATTATTAGCTAATTTAAAATATGTTCATAAAAGTAGAACTCTAAATAGGCATTTAAGACTCGGATTCACACAAGGTTTAAGCAAATAGATAAATCATTTAAGGACAAATAATCCGTTTTTATAATAAAACTCTGCAGAAGTATGTAATGGTACATTACTGCCGCGGCCCGCAAATATAACCGAGCGATCGTAAGTAGCCGAGGCACGCATCACAGAATCTGGTTATGCTCAGTTGTGGCCAAGGCTTTATAGCGCTTTTCTCAAACATGCGTGTAAATTAAAACAATATAATAACGAACATGTTTATTTAGAAAACGAATCATATTGACAATTGTATTGACTGTCATAAAAATAGTTTCGGTAATTTTGCCGCAATTTTTTTTTATTGCGCATTCCTTTTCTTCTGCCAGTCCAAAATTTTACAAAACTTGATAAGTTATCTCTTTAGTTATTAATGTTCGGGTTTTAAGTTAGTTCCATTTTCAAATTACATATTCGACCGCTTGAGCCACAGCTTGAGCGCTCGGCCGGCCGGCTAAGACATTGCAGGCCGCTCTTTGATACTGTACTGCAAGTACCATTTATACCAAAGAAACGTAAGCTAGATATGGTCGCATATCGCAGCATGTTTGAAAAAAATATTTTTTTACGAGTCCATTTCCATTCCATACATTGAACCGAGGGATTTTTTTTTTCACGGACCCCATGTAATTTTTATTATTGGACAGGGCTTTTGCAGGACATTGCAGAAAAAAATCTAAAATTTATATTTTGCGAGTTATTGGCTTCCAAAGTTGAAAAAATATAATAAGGTAAGTTTTAAACCGTGTAATCTAAAAATCTGAAAGAAAATCACGATAAATAGTACTTACAACAAAAATTATTTTGAACATAGAATGAACTTGAACTTAGATATCCTAAATAATCTCATTCTACGGAACCCTAACGGTTTTTAAAAATTGATAGATCATAATTGAATATTGAATCAGTAACGTGATAACTAATATCTCCATCACTGCCTTTAGTAAAATTACAATCTGTTACAATTAAAATAAAGTTTATCTTGGACATAACGGATACTTGTCCTTAATAAACGGACATTTATCTGTTGCTGCGAAATACAATTGCGACAGTAGATAAGATAACATTGTTATTGTTAATAACAAATAATGTTGTACAATAAAACAACTCTAGGTTGTTAAGTATTCATTCTATTCAGTCACCCGTATCCTTAGGCCCAAGTTCATCGAAATGTGACGGGTCGTTTAAACAAGAACTATTGTTTAAACAATCCGTCAACCTTTTTTCTGTTCTTTACCCAAAACACATTGATTATCTAAATGAATCAGCTGTTTAACTTAACCAGGCTTGGAGAGGTCGGTTAAACACCCAATCAGTCGTTTCTTTATTGTATTTGTGGGATACTTTGTTTGACATAAATCAGGTATATATAGGTAGTATATTTGTAGAAGATAGGTAAATTATATGATGATTCATCATATGGAAGATTTGGAAATAAGTGAGGCACCCCGGCTGTCTAGATTATTAATACTATGTTTTGATGAATTGAACTCAACGATAAAGTTGTGACAGTAAAATTAACCTTGTACCTATAGTTTTTGTTCGTTAAAATTTTAACTACTATATCAATAAATGCACTGGTATTCCGTAACAAAATAACATCATGTAAATTTTGGGTAATCTGACCGGTCGGGATCGCTATAATCACCTCGTAAAGTATTAAATTTATCATTAAATATATATCGTAAAACATTTGTTGTGGCATTAGTTATTTTAAATTTCACAACTCTTTAGTTATTGTCTTGCAACTAAGTAGCTCGACAACGGTTTGTTTTTCGTTATTGAAAGTTTAGGGCTCTTATTTTTTGTTCCTTACTCATAAAGCTTACACAATACACAAAGGCCGGGTAGATTTTTTGTAGTAAAAGTAAACAAACAATAGAATACAAAATGTCGGATATCAATATTTTAACCTAGCAAATAAAATGTATCCTGTAGTCTAAGATTCAAATAAAATAACCGACTTCTCAAAATTATTATATAACTAGCTTCTGCCAGCGGCTTCCCTCTAAATATTGTTATCGGCGTAGGTTCTTACACCAAAAAACGGACAATTAAATCTTTCTTCTTTAATGGCATAATACATTCCTGACTGTGAAACCATGGAAATACACATACAAAATTTCAACCCAGTGTAGTAGTTGACATACAGCAGCGCAACCACCGGGTCCAATTGTATTTTTAAATCATCCAGGAAACCATCGAAATACCCATATAAAATTTCAAGCCAATCGGTTCAGCCGTTTAGAAGTTACGTGAGAAGGATAAGTACGGAAGGATAATTCTTACTACCCGTTGTCCTATTACCCGTTTTCCCGTAGGAATGAAGCATTTTCCCGTGGTAAAATTAGCCTATGTTATCAGGGATAATGTCGGCTTCTAATGGTAAAAGAATTTTTGAAATCGGTTCAGTAGTTTCGGAGCCTATTTAATACAAACAAACAACCCAATATTTCTTCTTTATTATATTAGTATAGATGTATAATACTGCCATGAAGTATGGTGTGATTTATAAGTGATTACTCGTACTTCTGTGCATACATCTTCTATGGTATCTTAGGTTGCATGTTATGGTTCACTCATTCATTCAAAAACACTTGATTACGAAATCGGTCGTCAGAAGTCCATGGTGAATAATAAAATTCCCGCACCCCGTTTAAACAGCTGTTGCAGTTTAACAAGGCGATAACAAAAAAAAAGCGGTCATCATCACAATTTCTGCTTCAATTACGAAAGATGACCTTATCTGGAAATCTACACTGACCCATGGATTATTTAAGTTTCGTTAGCTATTGCTGCACCGGTTGTAATGCTTGTTTGCTTTTTGTGTATCTATCCTTGGTCACTTCACTATTGAAGTGGCTGAAGAAAAGTCGGAAACAATTAAAATGCCTGAATTTAAATACAATAAAATATATAAATATTAACACTAACCGAAATAAATTGCGTTTAGTATTTTCTAGCTTTTGCCAGCGGCTTCGCCAACTCCTTGATTATACTAAAGAAGTTTTATATAGAAAGCTATGGCTGCAGCTATAGTTCATTCGTGGAATTCGGTTATAATTAATCCAGCAGGAACTTTTTTCCAAGATAAAAAGTACCCTACGTCCTTCTTCGTATCTTCAACTATCTCTGTGCAAAATTTAATACTTCATTGCAGCAGGATTTAGTAACAAAAGGTCATGGTTATACCCGCAGGAACTTTTGAATTTTCCTATGTCCTTCCCTGAGATTCAAACTATGTCCATACTAAATTTCATCTAAATCCGTTCTCATTTATAATATTTTGTTATCGGCTCGACACGCCCTAAATTTGGTAATCGGCATTGAACTCCTTAATTATACTAATGAAGTTTGCTATAACAATCTATATAGTAAATTTAAGCTCGGTTATAGTTACTCCCGCACACACTTTTGAAATTTTCGGGATAAAAAGTAGCCTAGGTATGTGTTAATTCAGGGTGTCAGCTACCTCCATTTTCAACAGCAACTCCTTAATTATACATAGATAATAACTGACTCACCCTTTTGGTTGGTCTAGTGAAGATCTTCGCATCTTCATTTATTCCATTTACTGTATAAAATGCACTAATGCGTGTGGATGCACAAAGGAAGTGTAGCAGGATCATGGTAAGTGAAAGTATATTGTCTCTATCGAATCGTTCGGGAAACAGGCGTGATGTTATGTATGTACGCTCGTACATATATATAAGAGTAAAAAAGGGCAAAATTCGTAACTTGACTTATTAGTCAAAGCCTGAAATTTGATACAAACGAGTAAGTTTAAGTTTAAAATTTAACTTTAACTTTACTCACTTAACTTGAAAAAAATAGTTCGGTAGCAAGTACCGCACGAACAACTTCTCTTTAGAATATTTTCTTTTCATTTAAGAATGTATACATGAAGATTATTATTGCGTCTTTAAAAAAACAGTTTTTAAGTGATAAAAAACGTACCGCTGGACCGATTTTGCTCAAACTCTTTTCAGATCTAAGTCATGACGTGGCGTATCGATTGATATGGTCACGACAGCAATTTGGTACACAGGTTTTAGAGATATCGAGGGGCAATAAAGGCTAACATACATACATATATAGCATACATAGATACATACACACACTCACACAGACACACTAACAGACATCACTCTAAAAATGGTAGCAAACGATTATCCAGGGCTCAAAACGTAAATAAAACACAAATTTAGCGATTTTTATTTTCGGACCTATTATAATAACTTTTTGCTCTCATGAGAAGTCAATAATACCATATTGTAATTTGTTAATTATTCTGAGCTTTTACAGTTTTTTTGACTAGTCAATCCTCAGGTTTAACCAAAACATACATATTACGCAAGTGAAACTGCAGTGCACGCTAGTGATAATATTATAAAGCAAAAATAAAAAACGTTCAAAAGGAATATTTAAACCGATCGTGAAATTACGATCTTCTGAAGGTTCAAGAACCTAAGTGTGTGTCTGCGTTAAAAGGATAGCGCGATATTTTGTTACTTGCAGATTTAGTTCCCTATACGAAATGATGCCCACGGCTACTTTCTATACCATTGCACCGCTCGCCATCGGCAAGCAATCAATCCTCACACCTTAAACGGTCACGTATAGTGTGGTATCAGAGAAACTTCCTCCCGCGAACGCTTACTTTGCGGAATGAGCTCCTTGAATGAGAATGAGTTCTTCAAAAAAAAAAAAAATGTTATGTAATTTGGCCTCAAAGCTTTCAAGGTTTGCAGGAAAATTATTTTCTATCAGTAACTTGCTGTTCGCCGCGGTTTTGATCAGACCTAGGTCGAATAAGAAATGGTAATTCAATTCCTTAATGTTCTCTTAAGATGCAAGTAATCTTGGTTTAGCCGTGAAAATGTAAAAATGATATGGAAAGACAGAGTTACTTTTGCATTATAATCTTATAAATATTAGGATTAATTTATACTTCTATTTAAAACTGTAAAAGAGCAATGTTGGTACGTTAAACTTAATTTTTTGGTTTTTTGGGATTTTTTGGATCTTTTCGAGTATCATTTGAATAATAGCTACATATTGGAATGAATAATAGGTAGGTAGACCGTAGGTATTGTCACAATTATTAGTCACACCTCAGAATTATTTATCTTGTAAAAACTTTTCTAAGGTTTAAGCGAATATACCCTATCACGGACGTAATACACCTCGACAAAAATTTCATCTGTTAAGTTATTGAATTTCGAAATTCGAATTAGTGTTTTCCGCTTGCGCTTATTTACTCTGTCCGCAGAATTATTGATTGCTAAAGGGCCGTGACCGCAACTCGCTGGGTGCACGAGCCGCGCGCAATATTGTAGTTGCGAACAGAGCGTAAGTAGACTGTGTTAATCTAATAATTAATAGACTTGGCTCTCAAAAGTGCCGACGTCGAATTGAAAGAAGGTGGTCTTCAATTAGGCAATACGTAATGAAACATGAGTTCACTGCTCGCAATAGAACCCATTTAATTGCCTATTATAGAAACATTGGTTCTTTATTGATTTATATTTATAACTTTTTCTTCCTTCAGTTGAATTCTGCACTTTTTGGGCGGTCAAAAATCAAAACTTCAGTCGCCATATTAAAATGGTGTCAACTTACGTCACTAGCGACCTGAGACCCAAGGTCAGAAAATTTTGTTGCACTGTACTTATTTACTTATAACAATTCTTACCGCCATTTGTTTGGCAATTTTTGAATAACGTCACTAGCGACCTGAGATCCAAGGTCAGAAAATTTTGTTGCACTGTACTTATTTACTTATTACAATCCTTACCGCCATTTGTTTGGCAATTTTTGAATACTGTTTCTTTTGACAAAAACCTTCCACCGACTTTTACATTTCATATATCTATACGCGGATCCTCCTTTATCGTTTAAAAGTTTTATATAAGAAATCTTGTTGCCAGTAAGTAAATATTTACTTTCACTTTTATCTAAAGGGTCCATGTGGAATCCTGTTGCAAAAGCAAAATCTATCGAAATAGTCTGTGTATAGTTTCCAAACTGTTAAACTGTTTTCTTTCATTGGCGTAAAATCTAGCGTGTTCTTCATTGGCCCAACTTATATACAAAGATATATTAGTAGATGAAGGACTCATTCCAAACCAATGATTAGAACAATGCAACGCACGCAAAATTAGAAAGAGAGCAATACATTCCAAGGTAGTGACACAAAATTTCGGTCGCGGGGATATCTGTGGGTTGTTTATATTGATGATTAGAGTCGACAGTCGACATTCCAGTACATAGAAAATTAACTGTACACGGTAAAAAAGAATTAGTTGAGCCAAGAGAATATCGTTTCATATATGCACTAACGAATATTTGCTTCATCCAAGATATTATTTCTCTTAAATATTTAAAATAATATGAAGTTAACACAAGATCAAATTTCTTTGAACCAGTAAATACAACTCTATCAATTTGAAACAATATTTAATTCATTGAAGAAAAATATGCTTCTTTATTTGAAACACTTAGTTTTCTTGGGCGTAGAACTTCGAGTGTTATTGCACGGAAGAAATGTCTAGTTCACACAAGAGAATAGTGCTCTTAACTTGACATCAGCTCTTAAATTAATAACATTATATTTTAGTTTAAAACAAAAAATGTTTCGGTCCAAAATGACATAGTTATCTGTCAAGATTAAAAAAAAGTTTTTTAAAAAGCACTACGCCTCTTTTCTGGAGGCTTGGGCCATATAGAGTCAGTCTACCGCACTGACTTAGTGTGTGTCTTAGCGGACGTTTGTCGAGCTAGTGCCCTGCTGCAGAGGCACAGGCCTCTTTTCTGGATGCTTGGGCCATATAGACAGTCTACCGTACTGCCTTTATATGGACTTTGTCGAGCTTAGTAGCTATTCTCGCCTTTAGCTGATTATACAGCGTTATGTTTAATTATAATTGTTATGACTATTTAACGATCCTTCTTAAACACATAAGAAAAAGCGGTCACCCATCCAAGTACTGACCACGGTCGACGTTGCTTAACTTCGCTTATCGTTTCAGATAGACGAATGCGACTGGGCCACGAGCTATTTTATTTGTTTCGACTAAAACAAGAGTTTCAGCTTCAAATCTCAAAAGTCAAGAATCTTTCAAATTCTGTTAAAATTATTGTTTTCTCTAATTCAAAACAATATTATCTTAACTGAATATTTCACTGGCTTTGATTTAAGATACAATTATTTTCATCGAAAGATATAGTTTTTAATAAGTGGCGTCGCATATTTAAGAAAACCATGATTTTGGCGCAAAATAAATTATATCAAAGCAAAATAATTTTTTGTTTCAAACGAAGAAAAATAAAATGTTGCATATAAAAATGTATTTATTCTATACAAGAACATTAACTGTTTTAGGGTAATAAATTTAAGTTTGATTGATCTAAAACGTTCATTAATTTGGTTAAAAAATAATTTGTTTATACGAAAAGAAGTTTATCAATTTCGATTGATAAAATGATTTTTTTTCTGGGAAATAATATTGCCTTCTGTGAACAAACTATGTCCAAAATAGTTGGATTTCTTGACTGAATGCAAATTATTTTGGTGGAATAGAACTTGGAAACTCTTTTTTTTAGGTAGATTTTTAGTACCTACGCTACAATTATAGCAATGTCCTAGTATAGTGTTTTTTTGTGTCAAATAGGTGTTTGGGGTCAGACAATAACAAACATTTAAATAACGACCAGTGACCCCGACCACCCGATTGACACTTCGCCGGTTTACTTTTTTGTTGTTTTAGTTACTTCAAAAGAGTAACTGGTAGTAGCAAAACAATTTTATAGCATACTCGGAGGTATAGGTATTTTTAGGGTTCCGTACCTCAAAAGAAAAAAAGGTACCCTTATAGGTATCACATCACCTTGTTGTCCGTCTGTCTGTCTTTTTTTTAGGAACGCATGAAGGTATCAAGTTGAAATTAATATCAAATACTAACGTGGCGCAAAACGTCCATCCCCACGACCGACCACGGCACGGTCGAAAAACCATTGTTAGGCGGCGTCGGCACATACTAACGGCCCCTTACGATGATCTCGCTATCCGGATAGCGAGACTAGTCTCGACGACCTCCCCTAGTAGGGGCGAACGTACGGACCTTCAGCTCGCACGCTCACTTCATATTCAAGGTATCACAGAGTGTCGGGGTGCTTATCGCCCCTCCCCCCCCCACTAACTAGCAATCGCAACCACGTAACGGGGAATTTCCTTTCTGGCGCTGACTCTCCTTCGGGTTCGAGGCTTACGCTGGTTGAAGGGACCCAGAAAAAAAAGGCGTATAACGTTAGGTAGCAAAAATGCGAGGGTAATCGGCCCTACATACTATGAGCGACTTCCCGCTAAATTAAAACAGCAACCGGATGACGAATCATTCTGACACCAACTTAAAAACCTTTTGTTGGATAATTTATTCTACACTATTGACGAGTTACATGAATACGAAATTATAACTCGTTTGACATTATGATTTATTTACAATATGGATGTAATTTTACATCACATGTTTTTATTATTTTAATTTTATATGTTATTGTAATATAATTATTGATAATTTTTTTATTGACATATGTAATTGGTTTTGATTTACTTAATAAGTGCAGTCATTGAAGCGTTATTGGTCCGATTTTTTTTACTGTGAACCGATTTGCATGAAATTTTGGAATTGTTGTGCTTGAAATAAGCTTTAAAATGAGCACTGTTAAAATACTTTTTACTGTGTCTGGGGTGTGGCGACTCGCGCTTGACCACTCTCAAAACCACCCCTGTGTCTGGGGTGTGGCGACTCGCGCTTGACCACTCTCAAAACCACCCCTGTGTCTGGGGTGTGGCGACTCACGCTTGACCACTCTCAAAACCACCCCTGTGTCTGGGGTGTGGCGACTCGCGCTTGACCACTCTCAAAACCACCCCCTGTGTCTGGGATACGTCGACTCACGCTTGACCAGAACTACCACGTGACATCACTGTGGGTTCTGTGTAGTTTTGTTAAGTAGTTATATCATTATCGTAATGGGTCTATCGTATTTTTCCGTTTATTAGTTATTCTTATTTAATTACAATGTCGTGAGTGCGATAATGATGTTTGTGGTGACATTCCTAATACCTTTTTAATTATATTTGTACTTGTAAGATAAATCGTATATATATATAGGATCCATAAACACTAGTCATATAGTATTCATTCGAGTTACAATTTATCATCAAGTGTGATACTGAGGCTGGTTCTATTTCCTTCAAAAAAATTTTTGAAAACAATTTATCCTATGTATATTGCTAATATCTTTGTAAATGCTTTCCATAAACATTTTTGCACAATTAGGCCCTGTGTATGTTCTGTATGTAGACAGCTTATCATCATACGAACATTTTATATAGTATCCATAACTATAAACTTCATGTTCATGTATTGTTTTTGTATATGACTTCGATGGATCAGGGTCACATGAGGTGACGGGTTTTAAAAAAGCTTCAAAGTCTGCATATATTACAAAAGGTAATTTTAATTTTCTTTGAAACTTATCAAAATAGATTTCATCATTATTTGTTTCCCGATTAAACCAATCTTTTCCTTTTTTATGAATTCCTGGTAATTCAGTAACAATATGAGCACAGTCATGTTTTTGGTGATTAATTAAATTAACTTTAGATTTAAAATATAGAAGGCAACCATCACAGATATGAATAGCATTATTTCGATTCGTTATTTGTTTACTTACCAAGCGTGATAAATTTTTTATAAAACAATAATGACCATTTGAACCATTGTTTAAAAATAATAAGTTAATGTGTAATTCTTTACGACATTTAGTAAAATATAATGGTCCAACGATGGTATTACATTTTTTTTCTTTGTTAAATTCTAATCCGAAAACATTGATACTAATGTTATTCTGTTTTTCTACCTTGGGTATATCCGATAATTTGATTGGGAACTGTATATTATTAAACTTTAGTCTCTTTTGATTCCTCAAGTATGATGATACCCTTTCAGAACTTTTATTTACAGGATATAGTGCAGATAATAAAGCCCACTTAAAACATTGTTGATCGTTATTTTTTACATTTATGACTGCTTTTTTACGCTTAATATCTAAAGGTAATTCAATAAACGAAGACCCTCGTAAGGGATTGAACTTATTAACATTCATTTCTAAGAACTGAATTTTTTTTAAAGTCCATCCACTATCTTTTGCTTCGAAATCACTCATTTTATTTTTAATGTCTTCGCTTAAAGTTTCTAAATAATTTTCTATTGGTATTTTTTACAGTTATTGGTTTCTGCTATTTGCTTCGTGATATCAAATATGATACCCTTCGTTTGCTCATATTTTTCATCTTTTGTATCCGTATAATATTTGGTCCTCACTTCTGAGTGTTTCCAATGTTCATCTACTGGTACTTTTTTCAATTTTATGAGGTCATACACCTCAATTTTTATCAAATGTGTAGCATGAGCCCCATCATCATTATTAGTAGACAAGTATGTGACACCAGGGATACCATCTTTTGAAGATCTCGCCACTGTAGAGCTGAGTTTCTTTTTCTTCTGATTGGTCCTCTCAAAGAATGAGTCGATACTATTTCGACGAGACCGTTTGAGCTTTGTTGTTTCTAAGGCCTTCTCAGTTGATTGCTCATCATCCGATGTAGCGTAGTAGTAATGCTTGAACGTGTTTTCTTCCATTACTTTAAATGTTGAATTCTGTAATAAAATAAGCCTATGCTTTAAAAAACATATTTGTATAATAATTTGAATAAAAAATTTACCTAAAGTGAAAACCTAAACAAAATTGGTTTAAGTAATAGACATTCAAACAAACACATAGTTTTGAGGGTCTGTAATATATAATAAATATAGATAAAGAATTATAAAGCAAAAAAACACATACCTCCATAGCTTTTTTTTGAACGAAATAGAACCAGCCTCAGTATCACACTTGATGATAAATTGTAACTCCAATGAATACTATCGACTAGTGTTTATGGATCCTATATATATATACGATTTATCTTACAAGTACAAATATAATTAAAAAGGTATTAGGAATGTCACCACAAACATCATTATCGCACTCACGACATTGTAATTAAATAAGAATAACTAATAAACGGAAAAATACGATAGACCCATTACGATAATGATATAACTACTTAACAAAACTACACAGAACCCACAGTGATGTCACGTGGTAGTTCTGGTCAAGCGTGAGTCGACGTATCCCAGACACAGGGGGTGGTTTTGAGAGTGGTCAAGCGCGAGTCGCCACACCCCAGACACAGGGGTGGTTTTGAGAGTGGTCAAGCGTGAGTCGCCACACCCCAGACACAGGGGTGGTTTTGAGAGTGGTCAAGCGCGAGTCGCCACACCCCAGACACAGGGGTGGTTTTGAGAGTGGTCAAGCGCGAGTCGTGCGGGGGGCAGAAAAGTTTTTAGGCGAGGGGTTGGAGGGTAGTGCGCCAGAACCATAGGCGAGGGGTTGGGGTTGGAGGGTAGTGCGCCAGAACCAACGATGTATTGAGAGTGGTCAAGCGCGAGTCGTACAAAGCAGGAAAAAGTTGGTGACCTTTTTTTTAGACGAGGGGTTGAGGTTGGGGGGAAGTGCGCCAGAACCAACGAATCCCCTGTACTCACTCGCACTCGCGCTTGACCACTCTCAATACATCGTTGGTTCTGGCACACTGCCCTCCAACCCCAACCCCTCGCCTAAAAACTTTTCTGCCCCCGCACGACTCGCGCTTGACCACTCTCAAAACCACCCCTGTGTGTGGGGTGTGGCGACTCGCGCTTGACCACTCTCAAAACCACCCCCTGTGTCTGGGACACGTCGACTCACGCTTGACCAGAACTACCACGTGACATCACTGTAGGTTCTGTGTAGTTTTGTTAAGTATTTATATCATTATCGTAATGGGTCTATCGTATTTTTCCGTTCATTAGTTATTCTTATTTAATTACAATGTCGTGAGTGCGATAATGATGTTTGTGGTGACATTCCTAATACCTTTTTAATTATATTTGTACTTGTAAGATAAATCGTATATATATAGGATAGTCGAGAGTATTCGAGTTACAATTTATCATCAAGTGATTGAATTTATCCTGTGTGATACTGAGGCTGGTTCTATTTACTTCAAAAAAAGCTATGGAGGTATGTGTTTTTTTGCTTTATAATTCTTTATCTATATTTATTATATATATTACAGACCCTCAAAACTATGTGTTTGTTTGAATGTCTATTACTTAAACCAATTTTGTTTAGGTTTTCACTTTAGACAAATTTTTGATTCAAATTATTATACAAATATGTTTTTAAAGCATAGGCTTATTTTATTACAGAATTCAACATTTAACGTAATGGAAGAAAACACGTTCAAGCATTACTACTACGCTACATCGGATGATGAGCAATCAACTGAGAAGGCCTTGGAAACAACAAAGCTCAAACGGTCTCGTCGAAATAGTATCGACTCATTCTTTGAGGGGACCAATCAGAAGAAAAAGAAACTCAGCTCTACAGTGGCGAGATCTTCAAAAGATGGTATCCCTGGTGTCACATACTTGTCTACTAATAATGATGATGGGGCTCATGCTACACATTTGATAAAAATTGAGGTGTATGACCTCATAAAATTGAAAAAAGTACCAGTAGATGAACATTGGAAACACTCAGAAGTGAGGATCAAATATAATACGGATACAAAAGATGAAAAATATGAGCAAACGAAGGGTATCATATTTGATATCACGAAGCAAATAGCAGAAACCAATAACTGTAAAAAATACTTTTTTAAAAAGTAATCTCTAATAGCTAAATTAATTTATAAGAACCATCCTTACAAAATTTTATAAGTATGTAATTGATAAGTAACGAGCAACTATTAATTAACCATCAACTAATATAGTAATCACCTTATCGACTTGTATATATAAGAGAAAAATCGAACATTATATTTATTATTAATTCATCATTCACAAGCAAAGCTAAACTGGTTTATTTCAACCATGTCACTAGAAAGTGTTTTTTTTCAAAATGTTTTTGAAGAAGAAGAAAAAGAACTAATGAGAGCGTGTGAGAATTATGAAGATAATGCTCTGGAAAATCCGTATTATGACACTTCACTGTTTAACATCTGTAAAGAAGTTGAGGAAACATTCAGGTATACATTCTAACTATACTTATTTAAATTTTATGTTACATATTTGTGTTCTTATATTAACATAAGCATGTTATATCTACAGAAAATCTTCAATTCAAGTCGGTCGAGGTTTGAAGAGACAAGCTGATATTAGTGTTGAAGATTTACAACAAGCATCGACGTCATCATCTTCCAATACAACACATAGACAGAACGTTATGTGTCAAATATGTGAATTACAGGTTAGCCAAAGGTTCTATGCTCAGCACTTACGATCTAAGGAACACAAAGAAAAATGTCTTATTCATAATCATAATTTACATAATGTCTCTGTTATATCAGTTGCTTTTGGGTCTCGGGTCTTAACGTATAGAATTGTATCACCTAAAGCTAATGAGTCACTTAAAATACAAACTCCTGAAGTATTCATAGCATCAATTAAAGAGTCGATACTATTTCTTATTCAGGAATGTTTAAAAGAGTTAACTATTGTTAAAGTTAATTTTATTATTCATGCAGATTTTGAACAGGAAACAAAAGATTTAAAAAATTCTTTCGATTTTCAAACAAAAAATTGGACTATTTCTTTAGGGGACGAATTAGAAAATTATTTAGAAACTTTAAGCGAAGACATTAAAAATAAAATGAGTGATTTCGAAGCAAAAGATAGTGGATGGACTTTAAAAAAAATTCAGTTCTTAGAAATGAATGTTAATAAGTTCAATCCCTTACGAGGGTCTTCGTTTATTGAATTACCTTTAGATATTAAGCGTAAAAAAGCAGTCATAAATGTAAAAAATAACGATCAACAATGTTTTAAGTGGGCTTTATTATCTGCACTATATCCTGTAAATAAAAGTTCTGAAAGGGTATCATCATACTTGAGGAATCAAAATAGACTAAAGTTTAATAATATACAGTTCCCAATCAAATTATCGGATATACCCAAGGTAGAAAAACAGAATAACATTAGTATCAATGTTTTCGGATTAGAATTTAACAAAGAAAAAAAATGTAATACCATCGTTGGACCATTATATTTTACAAAATGTCGTAAAGAATTACACATTAACTTATTATTTTTAAACAATGGTTCAAATGGTCATTATTGTTTTATAAAAAATTTATCACGCTTGGTTAGTAAACAAATAACGAATCGAAATAATGCTATTCATATCTGTGATGGTTGCCTTCTATATTTTAAATCTAAAGTTAATTTAATTAATCACCAAAAACATGACTGTGCTCATATTGTTACTGAATTACCAGGAATTCATAAAAAAGGAAAAGATTGGTTTAATCGGGAAACAAATAATGATGAAATCTATTTTGATAAGTTTCAAAGAAAATTAAAATTACCTTTTGTAATATATGCAGACTTTGAAGCTCTTTTAAAACCCGTCACCTCATGTGACCCTGATCCATCGAAGTCATATACAAAAACAATACATGAACATGAAGTTTATAGTTATGGATACTATATAAAATGTTCGTATGATGATAAGCTGTCTACATACAGAACATACACAGGGCCTAATTGTGCAAAAATGTTTATGGAAAGCATTTACAAAGATATTAGCAATATACATAGGATAAATTGTTTTCAAAAATGTCCACTTCCATTAACTAACGAAGAGAAGGAATCTATTAGACAATCGCAATTATGTTATATTTGTGAAGGGCTATTGGGTGATGACATCACAGTAGACTATGATTGGAATACTGGTAATTTTAGAGGTGTTGCTCACGAATTATGTAGTTCAAAGTATCGTGTTCCCTTTTTCATTCCCATTCTATTTCATAATCTAAGTAATTATGATGCTCATTTTATTGTTCATGCTTTGAATTTTAAAGATGGAGAAATAGATATCATTCCGCAAAATAAGGAAAAATATATTTCATTCTCAAAAAAACTTAATATAAGAGGTCATTTAGTACATTTGCGGTTTTTAGATTCCTTTAAATTCATGGCCAGTAGTTTAGATAGTTTAGCTAAAAATCTAAAAAAAGATCAATTTATAGAATTAAGAAAACAATTTCCAAACGAAAATGATTTTAATAAACTTATTAGGAAAGGTGTTTTTCCTTATGAATTTGTTAATTCTTATGAATCCTTAAAAGTTACAACTCTTCCAGATCAAGACGCTTTCTTTAACTCTTTAAGTAATACCAGTGTCTCAGAAGATGATTATAAACATGCTCAAAATGTTTGGGTCCAATTTAAATGTAAAAATATGTTGGACTATTCCAATCTATACTTAAGAACTGATGTAATGTTACTCACTGATATTTTTGAAAACTTTAGAGAAATTTGTATTAAAACATATGAACTCGACCCTGTACAATATTATACCCTTCCAGGATTAAGCTGGGATGCAATGCTAAAATGTACTAACATAACACTGGAATTATTAAAAGACTTTGATAAAATAGCATTCGTAAAGTCTGGTATAAGAGGTGGTATTTCACAGTGTTCTAACAGATATGGAAAGGCAAATAACGAGTACATGGGTGATTACAAAGATAACTTACCAAAATCTTACTTAATGTATTTTGATGCAAACAATCTCTATGGTTGGGCAATGTCTCAGTATTTGCCTGTAAGAGATTTTAAATGGGTTAACCCGAACATAGACTTCAATATATCAGATTCATCAGATATTGGATACATACTGGAAGTTGATCTTGAATACCCTGAAAATTTACATGATCTTCATTCAGACTTACCTTTATGCCCTGAAAACATTGTAATCGGTAACAGTAAAGATAAAAAATTAGTACCAAATTTATATAACAAAACTAAATATATTATTCACTATAGAAATCTGAAGCAATGTTTACAACTTGGTATGAAATTAATTAGAGTTCATAGAGTTTTACAGTTTGAGCAAAGTCGTTGGTTGAAGAAATATATAGATTTAAATACACAACTAAGAACTTTAGCTAAAAGTGACTTTGAAAAAGATTTTTATAAACTTATGAATAATGCAGTCTTTGGTAAAACTATGGAAAATGTTGAAAAACGTGTTAATGTGAAATTGTTAACCCACTGGGAAAACCATGGAAAAATTCAAGGTGCACAAAGTTTAATTGCTCGCCCTGAGTTTCATAGTCTATCTATATTCTCCGAGTCTTTAATTGCTGTACAATTACAAAAGACTAAGGTATATTTCAATAAACCATCTGTTTTAGGATTTTGTATATTAGAAATATCAAAAACATTGATGTATAACTTTCATTATAATTACATGAAAAGAAAATACAATAATAGTGTCAAGTTATTATACACTGATACGGATAGCTTAGTTTACCAGATAATTTTTATAATGATATAAAATCTGACTTAGAATGTTTTTTCGATACTTCAGACTATTCTAGTGATAATGTTTATGGTTTCCCACTTTTAAATAAAAAGAAACTTGGATATTTTAAGGATGAGAACAATGGTAAAATATTTCGGGAGTTTGTAGGACTTCGATCAAAAATGTATGCAAGGGACATTGAAAGTAAGGTTATTGCTAAAGCTAAAGGTGTAAATAAAAGTGTGACAAAAAAGATGAATTTGGAAAATTATAAGTTGTGTCTATTTAATAAAAATGTAAATGTTTCACAAATGTGTAGGATTCGAAGTGTGAAACATACTATTTTTACACAACAAATTAATAAAACTTGTCTATCCTGTAATGACACCAAGAGATATATTTTACCTAATTCAACAGATACATATGCTTGGGGTCATTTTAAGATTAACTTATAGTTTTGAAATAATAATAATATAGAGTATTAATTGTATCTGGTTTATGTGTGTTTAAAAAATGTAAGGTAATAACTATTATTAAGTAACCTAATGATTGTAATTTTTTTTTATTATTAATTATATTGTTTTTAATATATAAGTGTTTGTTTTTATTGCTTTCCTCCATATGAATTTGAACATTTTCAAAGAGAACACACATTAAAAATAATTATGATTCATTTTTATCATCCCTTTACAGTAATTGTAGCTGGCCCTAGTGGATGTGGTAAATCAGTTTTTGTTAAAAATTTTGTGAAACATGCTAATGAGATTTGCAATCAACATTTTTCTAATATTATGTGGTGTTATGATGAAATGCAACCGTTATACAACTTGAACAATGTTAATTATTACCAAGGTATTCCTGACCTCAGTATGTTTGATGGAGAACAACCACAACTAATAATAATCGATGACCTCATGCGAGAGTCTGATGGTCGTGTTGTTGACATATTCACAAAGGGTAGTCATCATAGAAACATTAGTGTTTTCTATATTACACAAAATATATTCCATCAAGGTAAAGGACAGAGAGATATTTCTTTAAACTCTAGTTATATAGTCTACTTTAAAAATCTACGAGATAAAACACAAATTCGTTACTTAGCACGTCAAGTCTCACCTGAAAACATTAAATTTTTGGAAGATGCCTACAAAGATGCTACTAGTGAACCTCATGGCTACCTAATGATAGATTTAAAACAGGACACAATTGATATGTGTCGATTTAAAACGAGAATATTTCCTTCTGACCAGAACTGCATTGTATATATACCTAAAAAAGGATTTAAATACAGCAAACATAATGAAATTCCAATCATTCATAAATAATGCATTCAAGAGTGACTACACATCAAGAACTTTTAAAATCGTTGCATGTATTGAAACCAAGACATAGAAAAGCTTTACTTAAATCTTGTAGTAAAGAAGAAATAAATTTTATTTGTGAGTGTATTTACAACGTATTACAGGGTAAAATACCCGTCAAGGAAAATGATAAAAACAAATTAAAAAAATATAAAAATATATTGAGAAAGTTGGTTTGTAAAGGAAGAAATCTACTTAGAAAAAACGTAATTATTCAAAGGGGTGGTGCCTTTTTACCTATTATTTTAGGATCTGTTCTAAGTGCCTTGGTGAGTTCAATTTTAAAACCTTAGCAGGAAAATAAAAGCAAAAATGGAACATGCTAAAAAAATGATTCTAATTGAACCTAATTTGATAGAAAAAATTAAAAAGGAAAATGAAACACAAAGCGCTTTAAATACTTTATCCCGTTTAGATAGTGAAATGAAAGATATTTTAAATAGTAATGTAGAAGATAGAGAAAAATGGATTTTGTATTTACAAACACTACAAAGGTATTTACATTTTACTGAAGTAGAACGACGACCATATCAAATACCAATTATAACCAAAACAGAAAGTTCGCCTAATTATGATTATTAATTATGATGTCATTAAGGAAACAGTCCTTGACACTGAGCAGGTATCAAACATAAAATCAAAAACCATAAATGATACTGACTTAACCCCATTTTATTCAAAGCAACAACTCTTGAAATTGATTCCTAAGACGTATATAAAACGAGGTGAATTACTAATAGAATCAATTTTTTCAAATAAAAATAAGGTAGATTGGGATACCAATGGAACTGTTAGTATCAATAATATGAAAATACCAGGGAGTAACATTATAGACCTGGTGAATGATACACTAAGACCACTTAAACACAGTGATCCAATTGGGTGGCAAGAGTTTGCATCAGCATTAAAAGAAATTAAAATACCATTAACTTATATTGGAAATCCAAAAAGACTAGAATATATTAATAAACTTTACTTAGGTGATATAAAAGAAGAAATTCCACTTAACAAATTGCAATCAGATAATAGTTTTACTCCTACTAAGACTCATTTTAACAAAATCAAGAAAAAAATAGACTGGGAAAAATGGACCCCCTATTAGAAATAAATCAGATTTACTATGATGTTTCTCATCCTGCTGGATATGGAGGTGTTAACAAACTCATCAACTCGTTAAAGGGAAAAATGACAGCAAAACAAGTGAAAAATTGGTTGCAAGAACAAGAAACTTACACATTACATAAACCTGTAAGAAATAGATTTCCTAGAAATAAGTACATTTTATCTAATTATAATGACTTGTGGCAGGTGGATTTAAGTGATATGCGCACTTATTCTGAATATAATGATGGTTTTAAATATATTCTGTGTGTTATTGATGTATTTAGTAAATATGCATTTGCTAGATGTTTAAAAAAAAAGAACTCGATAACTATAAAAGAATGCTTTGAAAGTATATTTAATGAGTCAAAATCCTTACCTAACCACATTCAGTCAGATAAGGGAACTGAATTTGTTTCTAAGGATGTGCAAAAATATTTTAAAAGTAAAGGTATAAACTATTACACCACTAACAATCCTGATATAAAAGCTAGTATCGTGGAACGCTTTCAAAGAACATTAAAGACAAAAATGTGGCGGTATTTCACACATCATAACACATATAGATATGTTGATATTTTAAAAGATTTGATTTATTCTTATAATCATAGCTATCATTCAAGTATAAAAATGTGTCCCAAAGATGTTAACTCAGAAAATATTATGACTGTTTGGAATAATTTATATGATAGAGATAAAGGGCAAAAGGCTATTCTAAACAGGTTTAAAGAAGTGATTATGTTAGGATAACAAAACATAAACACATATTTCAAAAAGGATACGAGAGCAACTGGAGTGATGAAATATTTGTTATTACTTCAGTTATAAGAAGATCACCTTGGGTAGATTATACGTTAAAAGATCTTCAAAATGAACCCATTACAGGTACATTTTATGAAAAAGAATTACAAAAAGTAATATACAACCCCACTCTCCCACATAAAATAGATAAAATACTCCACACTTGTTATTTTGGAAATAGAAAGCAAGTACTAGTGAAGTGGAAAGGTTATCCAAACAAATTTAATACTTGGGTATCATTAAAAGATATAGAAAAAATATGATTAAGGAAGATTTTTATTTAACTTTGCTCAGTAATAGTTCAATGGAATATTTTCCGAGTAATACCACTACAAATTTTTCAACAAAACTTCCAAAACCTATAAAATTAGAAGGACAGTGGTCTGTTGGAGTTGTAGAATTTCAATACCCATGTAGTATGTTTACAGTTCAAGAGGGTGAAAATATAATGTATATTACTAAGAAAATGATAGTACCTTTGGATAAATCAATATCATCAGTTATTTATAAAAATCATATACCTGCAACCAATTATGATAATATTGATAACATTTTAAAAGCCTTAAACCTAAAGAAAACTGTCGCTTTCATTATGATAAAGTTTCCCAGATGGTCTCTGTTCAAATTAACGATAAAAATATATCATCTTTAACGTTATCATCAAAGTTAAGTATTCAACTTGGCTTTGAACCAAAAACTAATTTAATAACAAAAAATGTTGGAAGATACCCACCCAATTTACATTTAGGATTACCTTCTCAATTATTTGTTTACTGTGATATAATTGATCCGCAAATAGTTGGAGATGTTATGACACCATTGTTAAGAATAATACCTTTAGACCCCGAGAAATATATCTATGGTGCTTATAAGATGCATGTATTTTCACCACCCCACTACTTACCAGTTATGCGAAGAGAATTTGATACAATTGAAATAGATATAAGAACAAACACTGGTAATAAAATACCATTTCCATTTGGGACCGCATATGTTAAACTACACTTTAAGCGATTATAATGCATAATAACAGTATTTGTCCCTATAAGCAATATTATTCACACCAAGCAGGATCAGGAATTGGTGTAATTTATAAAGGTGTACCACATCAACGTGGTCATGGAATAGGAAGCTTTTTAGGAGGCCTGTTTCGATCAGTACTACCTTTATTATCAAGTGGGGCAAGAGTAATTGGTAAAGAGGCTCTTAATGCTGGAGTGGGATTATTAAGCGATATGATAAGCCAGAAACCAATGAATGAATCTGTGCAAACACGGTTAAAAGATGTAAGTAGTAATTTAAAACGAAGAGCAGATGATAAAATTGAAAGACTAATGAATGGATCAGGTTATATAACGAAACGTCAACGTCGGATTCATTCCATTCCGTCAACAGCTTTGAAAGAGTTGAGAACTAGAAAGTATAAAATTAATAGAAATACTAAAGATATATTTTCAAACAAATAATGTCATTCTTACATAATCATTCATGTGAATGTATAAAATCGGAATTGGATTTATTTGCTTTACCAACAACTCAGACAAGTATTGAAAATGGACAATGGATACACTACAAACCTATATCATCCCTTACAGACGATGGACCAATTGAATTTCAAATTCCTGGTACGGGGGATGATTATATCGATTTGTCTCATACATTACTACATTTAAAAGTTAAAATTCGAAACCAAGATGGCACCAACTTAGCTGCTGCTACAGTAGTAGCCCCAACTAATAACTGGTTACACTCACTGTTCAATCAACTCGATGTGTATTTAAATCAAAAACTAGTATCTCCACCAAACAACACTTATGCTTATAGGGCATTTATAGAAACTTTATTAAACTATGGTCCAGCAGCTAAACAATCTCATCTGACTTGTGGACTATGGTATGAAGACACAGCTGGAAAAATGAATTTACTAGATGATTCTAATGATGGATTTAAAAAAAGGAATCAATTTGTACGTGAGAGTAAAGAGGTAGAAATGGTAGGACATTTGCATGGGGATTTGTTTAATCAAGAAAAGTTTCTGATAAATGGTGTTGAAATTAGTCTTAAACTAGTACGATCAAGAGAAAGTTTTAATCTTATGGCTGGTGCTGATGCTAAACTGAAAGTTACTTTTACTGACGCTACACTTATAGTTCGTAGAGCAAAAATTAGTCCAAGTGTATTATTAGCACATCAAAAAGTTTTAAGTGCAACGACCGCTAAGTATCCTATAACCAGAGCTGAAGTCAAAGTGCTCACAATACCTGCAGGAGTTCAGGGAAAAACGCTTGATAACATATTTATTGGTCAAGTTCCAAAAAGGTGTATAATAGGTTTTGTAAACAATGCTGCTTTTAATGGAAGTTTTAACAGAAACCCTTTTAACTTTGAAAACTATGGAATAAATACATTTAGTTTGTATATAGATGGCCAACAAATACCATCAAAAGCTTTACAACCAATGTTTCACAACAATATATTTACCACAGCTTACCATACACTATTTTCCGGGTCAGGTATTCACTTTTTGAATGATGGTAATGCTATTTCTAGGGAACAATATGCAAATGGATATTGTTTGATGGCATTTGATTTAACTCCAGACTTATCAGCTAGTTCTACGTCTCATTGGAATCTTATTAGACATGGAAGCGTAAGACTTGAAGTTCGTTTTGAAGCAGCACTCATACAAACAATAAACTGTATAGTGTATGCTGAATTTGATAATGTTATTGAAATAGATAAAAATCGTAATGTTTCAGTAGATTACACTAGCTAAAATATAATAATTAGAACTCAATGAAAGGACTTATTATACTTTTGACATTCATAATATCAACATTTTGAAATGTATTCATTTTAGATATTCAAAAATGTTTAAAGATAATTTCTCCGAAAATTAAACTAAATGTATTTGCTGCAAATAGATTACCAGTACTCATGCACCTACCTGCTTTTCTCATTAGTAATTTAGATGTTGACAATCAACCTGGATCGCATTGGGTGGGAATACATATTAATAAAAATGGATTAGGTGAATACTTTGATTCTTATGGTCGTAAACCTAGTAGACATCATTTATATTTCTTAAATAAGAATACTAACATATGGAGTTACAATAATAAAAGAGTTCAAAATGACTTTACAACTGTTTGTGGGGAATATTGTCTTGTTTATTTGTATTTTAAGTTTCATGGTAAATCAATGATTGATTTTGTAAACCACTTTAGTAATAACACTCTATGTAATGATATTTTATTATATGATATGTTTAAAACAATTTTTGATAATAAAACTTTTTAAAATAAAAAAAATGTTTTTTTCTTATGTGTGTGTTTGTGTAATTAGTGGTTAAAAAACAAAAAAATATTTTTTATTTATATCATTTATTCATTCATTCACAATAAAACTCAAACATGATACAATTTGATTCAAAGTTGATTTCGAGTAATACTGAAGCTGGTTCTTATAAATTAATTTAGCTATTAGAGATTACTTTTTAAAAAAGTATTTTTTACAGTTATTGGTTTCTGCTATTTGCTTCGTGATATCAAATATGATACCCTTCGTTTGCTCATATTTTTCATCTTTTGTATCCGTATAATATTTGATCCTCACTTCTGAGTGTTTCCAATGTTCATCTACTGGTACTTTTTTCAATTTTATGAGGTCATACACCTCAATTTTTATCAAATGTGTAGCATGAGCCCCATCATCATTATTAGTAGACAAGTATGTGACACCAGGGATACCATCTTTTGAAGATCTCGCCACTGTAGAGCTGAGTTTCTTTTTCTTCTGATTGGTCCCCTCAAAGAATGAGTCGATACTATTTCGACGAGACCGTTTGAGCTTTGTTGTTTCCAAGGCCTTCTCAGTTGATTGCTCATCATCCGATGTAGCGTAGTAGTAATGCTTGAACGTGTTTTCTTCCATTACGTTAAATGTTGAATTCTGTAATAAAATAAGCCTATGCTTTAAAAACATATTTGTATAATAATTTGAATCAAAAATTTGCCTAAAGTGAAAACCTAAACAAAATTGGTTTAAGTAATAGACATTCAAACAAACACATAGTTTTGAGGGTCTGTAATATATATAATAAATATAGATAAAGAATTATAAAGCAAAAAAACACATACCTCCATAGCTTTTTTTGAAGTAAATAGAACCAGCCTCAGTATCACACAGGATGAATTCAATCACTTGATGATAAATTGTAACTCGAATACTCTCGACTATCCTATATATATACGATTTATCTTACAAGTACAAATATAATTAAAAAGGTATTAGGAATGTCACCACAAACATCATTATCGCACTCACGACATTGTAATTAAATAAGAATAACTAATGAACGGAAAAATACGATAGACCCATTACGATAATGATATAAATACTTAACAAAACTACACAGAACCTACAGTGATGTCACGTGGTAGTTCTGGTCAAGCGTGAGTCGACGTGTCCCAGACACAGGGGGTGGTTTTGAGAGTGGTCAAGCGCGAGTCGCCACACCCCACACACAGGGGTGGTTTTGAGAGTGGTCAAGCGCGAGTCGTGCGGGGGCAGAAAAGTTTTTAGGCGAGGGGTTGGGGTTGGGGGGAAGTGCGCCAGAACCAACGATGTATTGAGAGTGGTCAAGCGCGAGTCGTACAAAGCAGAAAAAAAGTTGGTGAGCTTCGAGGGGTTGAGGTTGGGGGGTAGTGCGCCAGAACCAACGAATCCCCTCTACTGTTTCATAAGTGCTATTTCCACCAAAATTAAAATTAATCGTATTCCGTCTAGAATTAACTTTAATATAAAGCGTTTGGTGGATTCTAGCAGTTTGGCTGCTTTAGGACACAATTTTTTTTTAAAAAACACGATTTTAGGAAACAAATATTTTTCGAATTTTTACAAAAACCACCTTCTTCACACAAAATAAAAACGGGTTTGATCGTTAATATCTAGCTTAATATTGCACTTAGAATACTTTATAAAAAACCAATTTGTTCAGTTTTTACCTGCTACAATTTTGTTCATCATAAAATTTTCGTTAAAATGCATAGTTTTGGAGATATTTGCAAAAAACCGATGAAAAACGTGAAAAAATTCCGAATTTTCAATTGCCAATAAATTGAAAAGTATTGGGTTTTTTGAAAAACTTTATAGAAAATTTTTTTCTTAAAATTAGGCCTTTCGATATCCTAATTCTATCGATATCCGATCCGATTATTTTAAAGAAAAAAATTTACACCACCGAGAACGGGTGGCAACCACCCCCAGGGTGGGTGCGGAGTTCAGATCATTTTCACTTTTGAAGTTAAGGGTAAGATGAGCCTAATTCCAAAATTTCATGCAAATCGGTTCACAGTAAAAAAAAACGGAGGTAAGACCCTATTTTTCGCTCCAGTGACTGCACTAAATTGACATTTTTGAATATTGAACCTTTTATTGGCGATCTCTTTATGTAACCTAAATAAATGTTATTGGAATTTAATTTAAGATGACATATGGAGAAAATAAGAAATCTAATCTAATCTAAGGTTGTCATAACCATGAAAAACGGTCACGACCGTGGTAGCATAGATCCTATGGTCCTGACTCCTATGGTTGTGACAAATTTTTACTGTGGCTCGTATAACCTCAAATCTGTTAAGTCTATATTGTTCGTTAATTTACAAAAAATGCTCAACTACTACTACATGCAACAATTACATACCTCAGATATTGTAACCACGGTTTTGACGTTGTAAGCTCAACCAAATCCAAAAATTTGCCTTATCGAACCGCTCAACCAAATCCAAAAACTTGCCTTATCGAACGGGTCTCACAGAAGAACTATACCTGTTTGACGTAAGATAGTGTTCCTAGGCCTAGGATAGAAGATAGTGTGTTAAAAAATGTCGCCAAAAATATAAAAAAAAAAACATTTTCATACAAGAATAGCAGCCGAAGGGTTAATTGTTGACTAAAATGGCTATAGTCAAATATGTTCAGTGGGTTTTTCCGATGAGAAAACTGTATTTTTTCTGGCCGGCACTTTAATTTTTGGGTAAAATATGACTGATATCCTTTAAAGACGTATTCACATCAAAGTACGAGCGTAATGTAGTTGCTTTCTCTTTGTTTCATACCTGAGAGCGGGAAAGCGCAGCTCTGCTAGTAAATTAGGGCGTGGCTCACGAATATATAATAGTAAGAGTATTTATAATAAAATAATCACTTACTATTTATAACTTACAACTTAAATATGATGCAAGTAGGTCCAGGATTAATACGTAGCACATTTTTAATCCCGAAAAATACCTTTTATTTCACGAGTCTACACGCAAACGAAGTTGCGATCGATTGCAAGAGTTCGGTAGTCACAAATCGATAATGCATTCATCCAGTCATTAAAGCTGCGTACCAAAATGTAAGAATGAATGTAAACAAAGTAGGCAGGTACTCTCTTTCCAGCTAGGTCATGCAACGGTTAACTCATAACGAGCCATGACACTACGTCAGTATTCAGTTTCATTGTTTCACCACTTATTTTGCACTTATTCCTCGATAAGAGCCTCGTTTGTATCTTTTCACGCTCTCTTGTCAATTACTTTTGACCTAGAAAGATTCAAGGCGTTAAACATATACTTATAGACCAATAGTGGGACCGGATTTTAACCATATAAGTTTTGATAATACTAAAGTTAAATATATGTAAATATTTTGTTATACACATGTTTTGATACATATCTGTTACATTTCAGAACTTTTCAACAGTTGCGTTAGGCATAATTTAGGTATTTTCACAATTTTTTTAGAAATACATGAAAATAAAATTTATATTCAATATTTCGATTACACGTAGCGTAGGTAGCTTTATATCAAATAGGTTTTGCAAAACTAGTAGCCAAAAAAATTGCTCTCAATTCTGCCGATATTGAATTTGAGTTTCTGAAAGTCGTAAAATAAGCTTTGTATAAAATTAACTATAAGAGATTAGAAAGCTAAGAATTCAGCTTACCTTAGTTAGTTACCTTTTATGTCGCAGTAAGACTCATATTGAATTAAAGTCCGTAGTTTAGTGTCCACTTTATTATGCCAACAAACAAAGCTAGAATACCAAAAATTTGAAAATTTCCGCCTACAGTTTTATAATAAAAGTTGGCAAAAAGGCGCGAATATTTTAGACTCGTCTAGGCTGCTAGTCTGTAGTGCAACAGGTGCGAACGCCGAGCCGTCACGTGCCGCCGCGCCCCTGCCGCGCTGCAATCTTAATAATAATAATAAAAAAATCTCCAATTAGTCTACCAATGGTGATAGGTAACTTAATATTTGAGTTTTTATAAACATATATATTACCTGAACTACCAATAGTTTACTTTTGTTTTAAAACTTACAAACCTTAAGCTTTTATTTATCTATTTCATATTTGAAAGTCATGGGCAACAAATTGACTCAGTACTAAATTTAAAAGCAAATAACCACGCCACCTCCTTCGTACAGTAAGCGTAATAACTACTTATTACATTACGCTATGGTACAGTCTCATAGAAAGTGTATGTTGCTGTAAAGTTAAATTTCTAAATTATGATGAAGTGCCATCAATTATTATAAAAGCATTAACTTTTTAGAGAATAACTCAAATATTATAAATATCAAAAATTAGAAAACTTTAACGATGTCAAAACCCAAATTATTTCCACTGCTGGACTATTAAAATGCGACTTAACTGCACATAATAAATAGGTACAGAAGGTCCACTCGTAATGTAGGCACTTGATTTTAAGTACCTACTTACCGACCGCTGCGTATCACAGAGACACGGCAGAGTCTTCTTGAACTGATTTCTTGTAAATTGCATGAAACTCTATGGGTTTGCCTGCACGCGACGTATGCGTGAGAAGAGAGGTTTAAACGCGCTTAGTATATAGTTGTCCTTATGATAAGTTGTAAAAATTAAAAATAATATAAAAGCGTGAAGAGGCGCGAGAGTGTATACAGATAGGGTAATTGCGAAAAGTATGGAGTTACTCGGGTATCGCGTTCTCGGGGGCAAAATGTATGGAAGTACATCTCGATCGTAAGACTCGAGATACTATTATGGCCCATATCCAATTAGCGTACCTATCCAGTACTACATTGTAGCTGCTACATTATAATTGCATATTAAATTGTTTTACTGACTTAAATTGCTGCCTGTAGGTATTTACTACTGACGAAGTCGCGAAATGAAATTATGCATTATTATTGGAGGTCACTTCGTCTGTCGCTGTTTTTGAAGACGAATAATTTTGAGGTTTCTTATCGACATTAAATTTGTTAAGTAGCAAGTTATCACCTTTCTTATCATACGCTTATGGCATAACTTAGCCTCATACGTCCCCACGGCTGGGGCACGGCCTACCCTGGATGATTTGGCTATAGTCCACACACGGGCGCAGTGCGGTTTGTGGTCTTTACATATGCTTTTTTTGACATATGCAGGTTTCCTCACGATTTTTTCCTTCACCGTTAAGCCTGTGAAATGTACTTGACAAATTAAGGAAAAGACTCAACGGTACACGCGGGGCTCGAACCTCTGCCACTCAGGACGCAGGGTGAAATCGAAACTCCTCGGGCACCACCTACTTCACACACTTCTTATCGCAGCACACGTAACAAAATCCGAAAATCCTAAATGTGTAGTTCTAATAAATATATTACATAAATAACGTTCTTTTTGCGCTAAAAAACTAACATTTGCAGTTATAGAATTAACTAATCATGACGTAAGTTTACAATCGACGTATGGGACAATGTTTACAGCTAAAAAGTTAAGTTTGTCCTTCAATTCGACTTATCTTATTGTACAAGTTTGTTCGTTGCAAGGCCGCAAACAAGCTTACGGTCCGCCTGAAGCTAAGCGGTCACCATTGGGAGCTTAAACACATATTACATCGACATGGCGGCGATGACTACCACCAACGGCGTGAATAAATAGCTTCAGATTTTGCAGTCGCCGCGCCTGGATCGTTGACGTCGCCATGCTGTCCAGTGTGAAAGCGCCCATTGACGCTGGAGCACCAGCTGCTTTTGTTTATTGATATATAAATGAAGAACCGAAATAACTTCTAAGTTCTTACTGTGGGGCTCATAATAATCGACAAATTTAAGATGTAATAACACAGTACTGCATACTGACGATGCTTACGGTCTATAACTCGCTATGTACCGTAATCTTAATCTTCCGTTACGCTCTGTTCCGTTCCAGCGTCCTATCAGCCAGCGTTCCACTGCAAGGACTCAAGGCAGGAGTCACATAGGAAAAGAACTGATCGATGCGAGGGTTCTGTAGAGTGCTGAAAACTGCGAGCTGGAACAACACAAGATGTACCGTCATCTTAATCCTCCTAGAATTTAACGAATGATACAATTATATCTTTGCTCAGTTCTTAAGCACATAACCTGGGGCTTTGGTTGCCGGCTATCTAAACAATATGCCTCAAAATACTGCTTACATGTATTTCGCGGGAGTGGTATTTTACCGACACCTCACAGTAGGTTAGACCGGGTACAATAGTAACACTTTACACATTTCGCTTGATATCGGTTAGTCTAATATCCATACGGTTAAATTGTCATAGGAACATATAATTTTCGTCTATGCTTTACAAAAACAGATATTCTTAACTATAATATTAATTGTTCTAAAGAGCTACAGAACTTTAAAAATGCTTAGTCTTTTGTTACTATGTCCTCAGGGTCAGGGCGAAAGTAACTCACCACGGGTTAAAAGTAACATTGTAACGTACACTGCGCATTTGGTAGATAAGCAATAAAAATAAATTGTAAAGCACGAAATTATATTTTTTCTCACACGTAACAAAAAAAGAACAATATTTTTTTGTAAAACATTTCTCGCATCCACTCTTCTCTTCATCATCATCTCAGCTTGGAGACGTCCACTGTTAAACGCAGCCCCCATCTTCGCGATATCTTTCTACACCGTTTCCTGAGTTTTGTGCGCCCAGCATATCCTTGTCGCTCTAACCAGTTAATTAGACCATTGTGATTTGGGCGGATATGATCTAATTAGCTGTGACAATTTTGTTGAAAGTGGAGAGAAGCTTAAACATCGCTGTTGCGATAACAATCAAAAGTTTCTATTAGACAGACACAAGTACAAACAACAAATAGTTTTATAAATATGATTCATGTGATATAGCTAACATTCAGTTTTCTTACTAGTGCTATAACGTTTTTTTATTAAAATTGCCATTGGCGACTTTTAATTGACTTTTCATTTTCTTTCATACATTAACTCAATTATAGACTTCACGAACAGCATCGCAATTCTTTATTTATCTTAATCTAAGAAAACAAAAAAGTTATGTAAGTGTTTACATAAAAAGCTGGATACTTTTATCCCCGTGGTGTATTATTACTTTCATAGCCACTCAATTATTTGTAAATCATCTCGTAATAACCTAAAAACGTAATGTGCTTTACATAAAACAATTATAATCACGTACAAGCAAACTAATGGAGAATCAAAAAAATAATAGCCAAAAACCTTTATTGTCACATTCTTTAACTGGTTTTCAAATCACGACACTGATTATACCTAAAATCTACAAAATTCCAAATTTACGATGAGAAATATTATACGTATTTATGTATATGTTGCATAGACTAACAAAGCGTAAGATGCGCGTCAAGGTCATTTTTGTTTACCCGAATTGCAAAAAGATTTTGAGTCAGGTTTACAGGTGTAGCTATAGTTCGTTTATGTGGAATTTCGTTATAGTTATTCCCGCGAAAAACAATTAATTTTTCGAAATAAAAAAATAAAATAGCAGATGACGTTCTTCGTCTCTTCAACTATGTGCAAGCTTAAGCGGCATATAGAAGCTAACTAGCGCCGCAATTAGATATCATCATTAGAGAAAATTGAGGATATCTAATGGCGGCGCCAGTGGGCTGTAAGAGGGCCCTTAATTTGATGCCCTATTCCGGCGAGATAGGGTCAGCTCAGACTGAGTCGCGACGCGACATTGGGATTCGCCGCGCGGTATCTCGTGTCATTACGCGCAACGAGGCGCGGCGCATCCCAACGTCGCGCGCGCGACGCATCTTGGTGTACTTCGACACGTAACCTATTTTGAATTTTCCGCGATAAAAATCCTGAAGGACATAGCCATAGGCTATCTGTCTCTTCTACTATCTCGGTGCCAAATTTGACATTACTAGATGCTCCGTTGCGGCGTAATTGAGTAACAAAGAAACAGACAGACAGGTGAAGTCACTTTCGCATCTATAATATTACTATGGGAGTATGGAAAGTTAGTTTCAGTCGAATGCGGTTAAATAGTAATTCCCACAAAAAAAAAAAAACCAGTATTCACACCAATATCATAATTTGGGGCACAGCGTCATTTCATTCGAGTCTTGCATCACAGGCGGCGAGGCCATTGCTGCAATATTGTGGTTAGTAAAGTGTACCAGTTACAATGTACCAGAGTACCTACTACCCAGTGTGGCAATAAAGTGGACAAAACTATCTTTTATTGTTTTTTTTCGGGTATTGTCCTACCATCTTGTAAGGCACTACAATAGCTGTTTAGACTGTGGTAGGAATTTGTATTCGTACCGCGTCTAACACGGGCAGAAACAATTAAAAAAAAAAAATTCGAGGAAGCTGTCGTCGTATTTAAGTACCAAATACACACGGTGTATGTTTATAGTCATATTCAAGGAAAACATGTCATCAATACATATCTTTGTGCTTACTCCATTTGACGCATAGTATTTCAGGGCTCCGTAGCCAAATGGGAAAACGAAATCCTTATAGTTTTATCTTGTCCTTTCATATGGCACGGACTTATAATTGTGCCATCTGTGCATCGATTGTGTGACAGTGTCGCGGATACAAATTTGTTATGAAATTGAGATTTTTTTAAGGGTCATCCATTCATTCATTCATTGAAGTGAAACAGTGGGTCATGGCGGTGGGTCCAAGGGTAACACTCGATTTTTTTTTTACATCTCATCCTTAGGGTGTCTTTCTATAAGTCTTCAAAAAAAGAGTTTTTTTCCAAAGTTAAAAAAATTGAACCCACCTCTTACTTTCAAACCGCTTATAAAAATCTTTAAAAACCATGATACGTTCAAATGATATTATTTTAAAATCGGTTCACAAGTTTTCCAGATATCCGCAAAAATTCGCATTCCACGGAACCCAAACTAAATGCGTATATGACACGCACTTGGCCGTGTTTTTGTTGTTTGCAACTAATGCAGCTGGAATGATAACAATGCATTGTTCCTGTCGGTTTTGTTGTCACTTTGCGATATATGGGTCGCATACAGAGTGTGATGTGCATTTACACGCATCCATAATAAGCATACATTTAAATATCTAAAAGCATTTTAATGTCGATGGTTATATCCGTTCGTTTCTTAACTAGCTTCTTTCGCAGCCCTTCCCTTTTACATTGATGTAAAAAACCGTAACTTTTACGGCAATTCAGGTACAGTACCTTAATTTACAGTGATGACCGAATTTCGTGCAAGTTCAGCTCCCGCGGCTAAAAACCTAAATTCGTTAACTAATACGGAAGTTGGTTTTGCTGGCATTTTTTTTAAACAAAGATATGAGCCCAAAAGTGACACAGCCATGACCAATTATAGCGAATATAATAGGTATTTATTTACGTGCGAAAATTTATTAATGATTGAGTTAATATTTTGGTTATACCTTTTTAGTCGAACTAAATCGATTTGGCTACAATTCTGTATGGAAACAAGAGAATGTTATTCAGGAGAATTTTAAAGTCCCTAAAGAAATAAATAACCGAATTTCTAGAACTACGAGTACATGCTACAGCTATAACAAATTTTATTTCTAATCAAGGAATCCCACGCCGATAACCGAATTAAGCGAATTACAAGTAAAAAACTTCCAAAAATAAAGTTTCTATTTTAAACAAAAAGGCTTGATAAATGTTATAATATTGTTTCAGGAAAACGAAGAGACATAGTTAAAGGGGTACATGGCAGGTTCGTGACAGGAAAGCTGGTGGCCATTATGGGACCCTCAGGAGCAGGAAAAAGTTCGCTACTAAACGCAGTTTCCGGATATAGGTTCATTTTTAAATGACTTTTCATTTATTAGTCATTAAAAGTTTTTTTATAACACGTGAAATACTTATTCACAACGCAACCTTATCTTTCCTATGGCTAATTGTTACCATTACCCCTGGCGTTGCAAGCGACCATTAGCAACGCTAACTGAAGTAACCGTTCAACAACAGGCAGGCCGTATGCTTGTTTGCCACCATAGTCGTATACAAAAAATTCAACATAGCTGGACAGTGTTTGACAAATTGCGTGTCATATATTCAAAGTCTTTATTTGTAAATATTGTTAACACACATGTTACAATGACATAAAAAAACACCATATCCATTCACAAGAGGCGTACAAGTGTGAGTAATTTACATTTGATTGCTTGTTTTACTATCTTATTGGTATAAAAAAAATTAACATAGCTGAGTAGCGTTCTACAAATTGCGTAAAACATTCTGCCATCAGAGTGTTTTGCCAGTGATGACTTACGGTACAGAAACGAGATCTCGAACTGTTGCTCTGCTAAATTAGTTCAATTATTTTTATACTACTAAGATGGCAAACAAGCTTAAGGTCCGCCTGACTGTAAGCGGTCACCGTAGCCTATCGACGCTTGCAACACCTGGGGTATCACTCGCGCGTTGCCGACCCTTCAGAAATCTAATAATTTCTTGCTTGAAGCAATTTGTTTATACGGAGCTATGCCATGTGCATTTTTGTAGTAAGGGAATCGGCCAAAGAACCATAGACACCGACAAATCTCAAATAGTTTGCTAGTTGAAGTAGCAATGGGCAGACCACATCGGTCATCGAAACTATAACCGATGGGGAAGATAGGTAGCTGTAAGACGCGAGGAAACCTTAAACTTGGAAGAAGTAGCGTGGGATAGCGTTCTACCAGCTGTATGTACATACATTCCTGTTAAAGCCGCAGAAAGTTTGATTGGTTATTTGGTAGGTATTCCATTACAAAAAGTCGGTTATAGGTGTGGTCAAAGAAAACTATTTATCCATGATTCCAACTAAAGTAGTTTTCTTTAAAAAAAACAAATTTGAGATTAAATCTTATTTCTTCTTTAAAGTTTTTCTTTATTATATACTAATTAATTTGGTGCTTACATTCTTTTGCATTAACTTCTTGAAAATTAGCCAACCAAATGAGCATGAACTTTTCTACTCTAGGTCAGCAGGAGTCACAGGTGAGTTACTTGTCAACGGGCAGCCCCGAGACGAGCACCAGTTCCAGAGATCTTCCTGCTACATTACGCAAGAGGATCTCTTACAACCACTCCTTACCGTTCGAGAGGCGATGGACCTAGCTGCCAGTCTGAAACTCCCCAAGGGTGCACAGGCGCATTCGGAACAAATACTTCACGAGCTAGGTTTGCTGGAGCATCAACACACGAAGACTGACCTTCTGTCTGGAGGGCAGAAAAAAAGGTAAGGGTTTCCAATATATTGAGTTTTTAATAACTTATAAGAAAAAAGTTTTATTAGTAAAGACTTTGCATTAGATTTAGTGAAAATATGCTTCATATTTGTATTCAAAAATACCTACCTAACACTTCATATTTGAATTCAAAATAAAATTTTATGTTTTCAAAAATTAAATTTGCTAAAATGTGCAAAAAGGTGATTTTATAACTTAAGGATAGGCTATGCTAAAATATAAGATTTTAATTAAATACGCCATTTTTGTACAATTTTGTTGAAAAACTATAGCATTTAAAGGATTAAAAAAAAAACGAGTTGCACTCCGGGAGTGCCGGCAGAAGTGAAAATCTTTACACACGATTCGCGCTTAACACTCAAATATGTCACAACACATGTCTTTGACATTGTCAAGAAATAATAATGTTTGTTTATTTACTTTTTTGACGTAGTATATTTGACATCGCAATCTGTCATAGAATTAAAATTTTATATCCAACCTCCCTGTTCTACTCATAATCGCGAATACTAAAAATAAAAATTATAATAAGCGTGGCATTATGGTTTCCGTCTTACGAATTTCCACGATTAGGACACGTGACCTGACGCGAGTTTATCATTTTTTACCCATACCAAAAAAAGTGCACAACGCCGCTTTCACTTCAAAAATGTATGTTATACAAATTGCTTTTGTCTAGTCTTTTATTTTTCTTTTTACCTACCTTACTGGAGTAATTTCAATTTATTGTAATTACCATTGTTTTAAATTTAAAAAGCGTGTTTTGCATTGGTTTGTTGTGAAAGTCGATTAAATAATAAGGATTGTTTGTTATCTAGTTAAACAAGGTATAGGTTTTAGCAATAAATATAAAAATGTCATCACAAAACGGGAAATACCTACATAAAATTTCATACAAAAGTTTCAAGGCGTCGCTATGGTATAAATGACTTTAAAATTATATAACAATATATATCAAAGTAATTTATATGACGTTGTGTAATTATTTGTAGTACATAAACATAGGCATCGTTGGTATTAGAGAAATTAACTATCTGGCCCATGTCGCACTCTTAAGATACTTTACTGAAGATTAAGCAATAATAGATTGAAATGAACTTCAAGTTATTTATAAACAGTAAATCTTTAACATAGTAAAACATAGGTATACAAATACATAATACGCAGGTCAATTGATTCAGGGAATGTCAATAACGTGCACAGAGTAGCAAGTCACTGATTAACTAAGTAACTGGTACAATTCATTTGTAAATAATTGAATGTTTAGTTTAGTTTACTTGAGAGTTATCTGATGAAACTATAGAAACGTTAATGTTTTACTTCTAAGGGCGCGTTCGTTTTGGGATTAAGAGTTCCCACGATTGATACTTTTTACACTTTTGACAATCGTGTAGCTTTAAAACGTTACTAACAAAATTTTTGGTTGCAAAACTTGCGAAACGAACGGTTAACGTACACACACTACAATAAAACACACACACACTACCATAAACAATGAATATGTATAGGCAGTTTGACAGATTAACACAAAAACCCCACCTCCAGACATGGGTCTAAAGTTTTATTTTTCGATGGCAAAAGTGACAAAAATATTGTAAACTAACGCATGACAGTTTGTAACAGATGATACTAACATTTTGATATTTTTGATACCAATACTAAACGGATGGATGGCAGGTGACACGAGTATTGAAAATAATGATTTTGCATCCTAAAACGAACGCGCCCTCAAACCATCTCTAGGAGGGTGTAATTAAAATTTCGGAGACGACAACTTGTCATGCTAAGTGATACAAAGTAAAATTATTCAAGTGACCAAGGGTTGCCACCCGTCCGTGTTTACCCCGATTTGTCCTAGTTTAGAGAGCGACCGGGGAGCGTCCGGGTTTAAAATTTCCTTAAACACTTAAAGAACATTTTGTTTTGATAACCGAGTAAAAATCTAAAACTGTAAACAGTTTCTCAAAACGTTTTGTTGCTTAAGAAGACTTTAGATTAAATTTTTTTGATTTTTCTAAGTAACTTTAAAAACGATATGTTAACATGTCCGATTGCCCGGGTTCTAAGCTCCAAAGTCCAGGGTTTTAAGATGGCAACCCTAAATTGACCTAATCTTTGGCACAGGATCAGTAGAAGAGACGAAGGACAAAATATACTTGTATCCCGATTGGTAATGCCCAATATAAAATACCAATAAATACATTTGGAGGAGTTGGTGACTGGTGATGACAGTCCTGCCCCAGTCCCACCGCAATCTGTGTGGGCACTCAAAACTAGGGTTCCGCATTGTTGGACATTGCACTTTAGCCTCAGGATTTACTTTACAATTAATTATACACAGAAGTACTGATTGTATAACCTTTTGTCGTTCTTAGGGTTCCGTACCTCGAAAGAAAAAAAACAACCCTTATAGTATCACTTCGTTGTCCTTCTGTCTGTGTCTGTCAAGAACGCGTGAAGGTATCAAATTAATATGAAATTCTAAAGTCTACGGTCACTTTAAGTTGTAAAAAATTAAGCTTCTAAGTCAATGTAATCCGTACTAATATTATAAGTGCGAAAGTAACTCTGTCTGGATGACTGTTACCTTTTCTTAAACTTGAAAAGGGTTAAACCACAGAACCGATTTTAATGAAATTTGGCATGGAGATTATTTAATACCCGGGAAAGGACTATAGGCTACTAAAAAAGGTCAACTATAAGTCGGTTTTTATCCTATAATTGAGGAGTTGCCGTTAAAATCCACCGAAAACCGAATGTAGGGGAAGGTGAAACCGCAGGCAAAAGCTAGTAAAAAAATATGCCTTAAATACGGTCATTTTTGTCGCATATCATGATACAAATAAATCGAAACCTATGGGGTAGTTCCCATTGACCTAGAATCATGAAATTTGGCAAGAAGCAAGATGTTGTACATCACAAATATAGGAAAAAATCCAAAAACTGATAATTAAGACATAAACCTGTAAGATGGATGAAATCTACAAAGGGTAAATTGGGAAAGACGCCATACCCTCGCTAGTCCATCGTTTGGGAAAGATATGTCTCCGGTTTTCATAACTACGTATAGACTTAGACAAATTTTAGACTTAGTAGATAAATACGTATCAGTGCCAGATGTTCTGCGAAAAGCGTGACGTTTTACAAAGGTATGATTGGATTTCCGCGTCATTTTTGTGGTCATTTTGTGTGAATGCGGATTTAGTGAAAGTTGCATAAGTAAACAAAGACACCATCATGAGGTAAAAAGTGGTTAAAATATGTTGTTTTGTTTTTTCTTAACTTATTTAAATTATAATTTTCCATCTCTGTGCCATCTTAGTATTTTTAGCAGTAAAAGGTGATAATCTCCCACGAAATGAGGAGAGATGCCACCCTTTGCAGAATTTGTTTTCGTTGTTTGTATTATATATTCTATATAAAATATTTTTATTGTTTAAAGGGTGCCGAGACAAGCACAACTTTATGTAAAACACAAGAAAATTTTATTTTGACCATAGTAAAAGTAGATACCTAAAGGGAAGTAAAGAAAACAGATTGTATTAAGTGCTCTTCATGCCTAAATTGCCTTTTTGAGTTAAGCACAATGTCCCCTTCGCTTTGCAATAATTATGGAAGAGAAAAACTGCCAAAAAAAAAACTCTTTCCCGACTATAATATTTTATTTCCTCCCCTTTTAGTTTCCGTCAGATAACAAAATTATTGTGATTATAATACACAATATGAGTGTATCTTTAAAATAAAGCAATTATACTGCATTTATTACTCACCTTTTCAAAAAGTATGGCATTCCCACTTTAACTATATAATTAACTAGCTTCTGCCAACGGCTTCGCCCGCCCTAAATTTCGTGATCGGCGTGAACCTACGGCAACTCGTCAATTATAACAAAAAAAAAACAAAGCTAATCTTTCCCTTTAATGGCCATAATACATTCGTGTCTGTGAAACCATGGAAATACACATACAAAATTTCAACCCAATCGGTCAAGCCGTTTAGTAGTTGACATACCGACAGTAGCGCCACCTACCGGGTCCAATTGTATTTTTGAATCATCTAGGAAACCATTGAGATACCCTTATAAAATTTCAACCCAATCGGTTCAGCCGATTAGAAGTTATGTGAGAAAGATAAGTACGGAAGGATAATTCTTACTACCCGTTGTCCTATTACCCGTTTTCCCGTAGGAATTAAGCATTTTCCCGCGGTAAAAAGTAGCCTATGTTCATCAGGGATAATGTGGGCTTCTAATGGTAAAATAATTTTTCCAATCGGTCCAGTAGTTTCGGAGCCTATTCAATACAAACAAACAATCAAATCTTTCCTCTTTATAATATTTAGTATAGATTTGTACGGAACTCTCGGTGCGCTGGACAGTCTTACACTTCGCCGGTTTTTCCTACCGGTATTCTAACTATTTACGTTTAATAACAACACGAATCAGCACGATGCTACTCGTATATCAACAATCATTGCCACAGAATTACAGTAAAAACAGTACGATTTCTTATTTTGTGCTGCAACATTATGTTTAAGTGCTATAATAAAGTGTGATTACGTTCATTCCTACTACAAATTACTATATGTAAATATATATTATGGTGCGTCAAATTTCGTACTCACAGATACGAAAAAACTCCCTTTTTTGTTTATATCAATGGAAATTACTCGAAAGCACGAACTTAGGTAATCAATAGTACCTGTAAAACGTTAAACGTTGCTGTTAAATGATAAAGGTTCATGTACCTATATTTTTAGTCAAAGAAAAGAAAACAACAAACAATAAAAAAAAAAAAAAAAAATATAAAAATTTTAAACACATTGAAAATGTACAATAAGGTAATTAAAGAAATTATCACTAAATACTTAGCTTTATTTTCGCCGTTAAAGTTGTGTCTCCGGAGTTTACTCGAGTTTGTGGAAAACTCAGAGTAAATGTAATCCTGGGTTTCACTTCTGCGCACACTTCCTACATTTTTGATAATTCTAACGCTTTACACTTTTAAGACCTAATTTTTATAATCATATCTCACACTTTACACTTTTACGACCTAATTTTAAGAACTATCACCTTTCTTTATGTATGTATACGTAAATTTATGTGTAATGAAGAAATGTGTCTGTGTGTAAAGAGTTATGTCTATAAAATATAATATATTTAATTAATTTTGAAATTTAAATAAATATACGACAAGATAAAAAAAAAAGATACTTTCTTTTACCTGAAAACTTAGAATACCTAAACAACCTGCTTTATATTCCTGAAATCTTTCAGATTTATTAATTTTTTATTATTATCTGAAAAGCATTTTCTTTTAAAGAAGTCTCTACGTCATGAGCTCCCAACTCGCCTAGTACTCATGAACCTTTCTGAACTAAAACTTCGTTCAGCCTTTGAAACCAATCTAGCGCCCTAGTCTTCCTTGTTTCTAAACTATGAGTTTCAAACCATCAAAACAGATTTCCAGATCATTTCATAGGTATCACACTGGATCTATGACATAGATTGTTCATTTTCCTCCTAAAAAAATACCTAATACACAATCATACTTCTCTCCTAAGGTCTGCAGACATCCTAGATTTCTAAGTCATGCTAGACCCTTAAGACATAGAATGTCTTAATATCAATGTTGAAAAGCAATTTCCAAACATTTTCTGTATTTACCTAGACTAGCATCTGTTCGTGACGACCATTTCCAATTCTATAACCACGTAGGAAACAATTATATGAAGTCTAGTAAAAGCTGGATTGCCACACACTGACGCACGTGATCAAAGGGTTCCTCCACGAGTTTCCCAGAGCCATCATATACCATTTCCCGAAGATACAAACTCAAAAATGATGTTGAAAAGCTAGGTGAAGAAGCTGTGTTGTAATCTCTAGGACGCTCCTGCGTTAGAGATAGGTTCCATCCCCGACCCATCAAGTTCCTCCAGACGCTTGCAGATTACTAGAGATGGTTTGAGTTTCTAAATGTATGTGGTCTCAAAAAAAAAAGATATTTTTATAATTTAAGTTGAGATATTAATATTACTTCTAAACTCTAGAAGTAATATTTTTATGTGAATAAAATTATATTTAAGAAAACTATATTCACTCATTGTTAAAATTATTTAATTTGATGTATTTCTAAGGTGATGTTAAATATATATCATATTCGGATTAGTCTCTATCCGTTATTTCATGAAATTCAGTGGTATGATTTAATTTAGAAGTCGCAACTTCGAAGAATAGTTAGGTATATAAATACCTACAGATTTTATGATTTCTCGACGGTAATGTATTTACTAATAAACACATTTATATACAGTTGTTGTGTGTTTCCTTAGCTGGATAATTTAGTCTTTAAAATATTTTCATGTAGTATTAAGTTTTTCAAAAATTTCGTTTGAAAATCACTTAATGAAGCTTTATTTTAAATGTTTAAATAATTGTAATAACTTGTTTGAAACATCAAAACAATACAAGAATACACATAAAAACAAAATAACTTAACAATTTTACATACATTCAATCAAGCACATATCACTTATACATTTTTACACATTATCCAATCCAAATTAATCGAAATCTGGTATTAAATAATGAAAAATTAGAATTAGTTGATAAAACGGTCATTTTAGGTATAACTATTGACTCGAAATTGCAGTGGGGTCCACAAATTACAGTTCTAGCAGGTAAACTTAGTTCTGCTGATTTTGCGGTGAGAAAAATCAGGCAATTGACTGACATAACCACAGCAAGACTTGTTTACTTTGCTTATTTCCACAGTGTTATGTCTTATGGTATTTTGCTATCTGGTTCTGTTGCTGATATTGAAACCATATTTATATTACAAAAAAGGGCAGTACGAAGCATTTATGAGCTAGGTAGCCGAGATTCTCTCAGGGATGTTTTTAAAGAAATAAATATTCTAACTAGTACAGTTGTCAATATATCTATCAAAATATTATGTTTGTCCCTAGAAATATATCCCAATTTCCGAGGAACAGTGATAAGCACAACTTAAGTACAAATAAACTTCCTATGCCAAAGATTAGGCTTACTAAAGCCAACAAATCATTTATGGGAAGCGGTGTAAAATTTTATAATAAGTAAACTGTAGAAATTCTTAACTTAAGTGACAAGCAGTTTAAATTTTATATTAAACATCTGCTATGTAATTATATATTGTATATTATATATTGTATGGCCTAATTAGCGATGTTATGTATCTGTTGTTAACTTTATAGTGGTTGGTGGTGAGCTAGCAGGGGATGCACCGTGTGCAATCCGCCTTTGGTTGCCTGATTTTTGTGGGGGTGTGGCGCACGAGTACGTACGTGAATGTGTGTATATAAATATTTGGATAGATTTTGTGTACTTGATGGCTTGGTTCCTGCATGACTGATTGGTAACAGGTGCACGGTTAGTTGCTGAACTGCATATAGAGTTTCAAAACAAAAGAGAATGGCAGCAAGGCGTAGTCACTCACACACTTAAAGAAATAAAGCAATATGTCTTGTAGAACCTGAGTAATATTAGTTTCATTTAAAATTGTATATAATAATTTCACTAAGAAAATTATCGTATTCGTAGCCTAGTGGATAGACGTATCAGATTGTGGATTCCAATCTCACCTTATGCCTTTGTTTTTGTTACATTTTCCTAATTATGAATATTTTGTTTAGTTAATCAGCTTAGACCAATTTTCTAATAGCTATAAAGTTCTACGTAGGTAGACATTTAATGTTTCTCTTTCGTTGCCGATTTGTTTCTGGGGGTATGTGCTGACAAGTTTGTTTGGTGTTTTCATTTAGCTATTAAGTTAGATGCGGTAATTACTTAGGTAGCCATTTTGTCGTTGTGGATGTGTTTTTTTTACTTTTTTGTTTTTGTTACTGAAGGTGCTTGTGTTGATAAGGTTGTTTTGTGTTTCTATTAAATTTCTTTGCTAAAAATAATATGCAGGCCAATATTAATATTCAAGAGAGGATGCGTATTATAGAACTATATAATATGGGTAATTACCGTAAGTATTTTTTTTGATGTTAATGTTATATCATAATTTTTTAATACCACACTTTTTGTAAGTAAATTTCTAAAAAAAATTAAAATATAATTTCAGTAGTTTGAAAAATGTTTATTTTAATCTGGCTATTTGGTTTTGAGTGGATTACCGTAAAGCGTTGGGTCTCGCGCAACCAAGAGGAGGGGAGTTTATCAACTCGACCTCGAAGTGGACGCCCGCCGCATATTGATGCGACTCAAAGAAGATTCATGGTGGAACAATACGAGAACAATGGTTTCATACCGACTGCTGTTTTTGGACACATGTTTCATACATCTTCACACACAGTTCGTCGAGCTCTGCATATTGAAGGATTGTATCATAGAAAGCCAGCTAAAAAAACATATTTAAGTAATACCCATAAACAAAATAGATTGTTGTTTGCAAGGGAGTATTTAGATTTTGACACACACACATAATTCACCGATGAGAAGTCGTTCGTATCATCTGAAAACGGGAGGCTTCATTTGTGGCGCAGAAATGGAACCCGTTATGCAGAACACAATGTTGTCCCAAAAATGGAATCTGGACGGATATCACTAAATATGTGGGGGTGGATGACTGCGGCTGGTCCTGGTGAAATAATCTTGATAGCAGGGCGTGCTAGAGCTTCACATTATGTGGAAGTGTTAGACGAGATCATGTTGCTAACAGCGCGGTGTGTTTATCCATTAGCTGATATGCCACAAATACAGTTTATGCATGATAACAGTCCTGTGCATCGAGCGCATATACTGCAGGATTGCTTTACTCAACACCCGGACATTAATGTTATTCCTTGGCCTGCAAAATCACTAGATTTAAATCCCATAGAAAACCTATGGGGTTTGATGGTGCAAAGATGGGACATGCGAAATGAAAGAACTACAGAGTCTTTAGAGGCTCACTGAACAGATATCTGTTCTAATATAGTCGGATCTATGCGGCAGCGCTTGCTTGCTGTGATTGAAAATAATACAGGTTATATAAATTACTAAAAAATCGGCCAAGTGCGAGTCGGACTCGCGCACGAAGGGTTCCGTAATATGATCTATAAAAACGGAAAAAAAATCACGTTTGTTGTATCGGATTGTTGTAATTGTAAATTTTTGTTTTATTTTAATTTAATTATTTATTTTTAAAGTAACTATGTAACTTAATATTTTGTAAATATTTTAGGCGTCTATCTGTTGCCGTTATCAATATCGAGCAAAATCGAGCAAAAAAATCATGTGGCCCCCTTAAATATTTATTTTATTCTACTTTTTAGTATTTGTTGTTATAGCGGCAACAAAAATATATCTTCTGTGAAAATTTCAACTGTCTTACTATCACGGTTCATGAGATACAGCCGGAGCCTTAGTAATAGGGTTCCGCTTATTACCCTTTGGGTATGGAACCCTAAAAATAAAGTACTATTTCTCTTACAGATATTATTTTACATTTCAATATATTTAAGACATGACATATTTTTCTTACTTTGTTGTTTTTCAAAATATAGCAGCGTTACTGAATGAATGGTGACTTGTATGTTTTTTATTCTTATGGTTATGTAGTTTCAATTTTCTTTTCATTACAGAAACGAATACTTAAGCTATAACCATAGGAAATATATATATAGAAAAAGAGACATTTATCAAAAACATTATTTATGATTTATAAAATTTTAATAAAAACCATTTTTATTTGATTGCATGTGTTTTAATTCTTGCAAAAAAAACAAAAAAAATACACTTTGCATGCACTTTAGCAAATGATTGTACATCCGGGAGTTTCTTAGGCTAGTTTCCGAAGTGATGGTAGTTTAAATGATGTGCATTTGTTGCCGGGCTGTTGTGTAAGGGCTGGGCCACTTTCGGGTGTGCGACGTCTGTTTAAATGTATGTGTATATGTGCGTGTTTGTGTGTAGCACCCGCTCGTGTTCGTAGCCCTGCCACTATTGGGCGGCCGAACGAGGATTGAATCAGATAGGAGGAATAAGTTCTTTTACATAAAGTTTTATTTTATATCTTTTATATATGTTTGTATATTTATATATGTCTGTATGTGTATATATGAATATGTGCATGTATGTGTATTTTATATTATCTTTAATAGGTATATAAATACCTATTTATTTATTTATTTACATGTTTGTACGTCTGCTGTGTAATATTATATGTTATATGAATATAGTACAATCGAAGCTTTATTGGAGTTTTTGAGTGTGTCATGCTCTCTCAAAGTGTCTCTGCGGTGGTGGCATGTGCGTCGGGTCGTAACGTTCTCTAAAACATGGTTGAGTGAAGCGATGGCTGATTAATGTGTCATACTTGTGAACGGGTGCCGCCTGTGGAGGCTGGTCTGCTCTTGCAAACTTCTTTGTATTCTTAGTATATATATGTACGTCTGCATGCTGTGTTATATGAATATATTTTTCTCGGGGGTGACTTTAAATCCCGTCACAGAGTAATTGAAGACTTTTAACGTATCACATGGTAGGGGGGGCCTATGCAATCTGAAATACAATAGGCAATTTAAATAGTACCTAAATTTTGATTGTTTTTTTTTTAATCAAACTATTTACATTGTAAATATTGTTTATTAAGTGTTTCAATACATGTATTTATTAGTTGATACACTATAGTATTACGTTTCATTTGTAATTTAACAAAGATTACCTATTGGACGCACGCAATAAAACAGTATTATAATTAGTTTGTAAGGCTTGTTTTAGTTAATTTACTTGACGATTCGAAAGTGCTCTAAATAAGTCTAAGTTGAATAAAAAGATTTTGTTTTTTACTAATGAAATAAATTCGATTTAAAAAGCTCGCCCCTACTATATTATTTCTAGGACTGACTCACTTATTTCTTTTAAAATTTTAGTGTATAATTAATTGTTATTCGATCGGTCGTCCTCCGACGAAAGCTAGCGGATGACTGACTCCAAAACTTCACTGAATTCTTCATCTGGATTTTCAGTCAATGCCCATATTGTGGGATACATCCAAGTTACATTTGTTAATATCTCTACTCGAACCCAAGATAAGATTTTTCACGAAATTTTGTTTCAAATATTTACATGTGTGGGTTAATGGTCGTATAATGGGGTTCTTCAAAAAAGAAGTTATTAGATTTCTGAAGGGTCGGCAACGCGCGATTGATGCCCCTGGTGTTGCAAGCGTCCATAGGCTACGGTGACCGCTTACCATCAGGCGGACCGTAGGCTTGTTTGCCACCTTAGTGGTATAAAATAAAAAAAAAGGCAAAAAACCATAAATCCACCCTGTAATGTGTTTTTCTTGGAATATGTTAGGGTTGGCAAAACTATATCATGTGAATTTTTAAATTTTTCTAAGAAAAATTCTGAATCTTTCTATTTAGGAAAACCCATAAAATCGTGTTATCCTAATAATATACACTCTATATATTTCATCCAATAAGATTTTCTTATTTCGGATAAAGAATTATATAACAATGCAGAAATTATTCATTTATTCGTTATATCTCTTTTGGTTATGAATAAGATTTACAAATAAATAGTTCTCATTTAATTATTCCCATTATTTATTTGACTTTTCACTAATCTGCAGATTGTTATGAATAAACGTTAGAAAACTATTAATTTCAAGTGTCTGATTTCTCTTTAGAATAATCATTCTGAATTTTGACTTTAAATTGATTTAAGATGGCGATAGTTTCTAACAAATTAAATCAATAATATTTGTTTTCTATTTTGTGTTAACCCTTAGGTTTGACTGTTTCAAATACGTGTTACCGATCTTCCTGTTAAGCGTGAAGAATTTTTTTTAGGCACTCATATACGAAACTCGGCCAGTTTAACTTGGTCTATGAAAACAATTTGGTAATCAAGCATCTATATCTCTGATAAAGATTGAAGCTTGTGTGCCCTTTTGTCGAGTTCTAGCCAACATTAAATATTGGAAATATTTTATAAATAATTTTACATACCTGTAGGTATACATCCTTCATGAATAAGTGATTTCTACATACCTATTCGTTACGCCGGTCGAGCCGGATATAACAAGATACCTAGGTTATTGTGTTTTTTTCAAAGGCCCAGCCACACACTCGTCGAGTGGTATGAGAAGTAGCGAGGAAAGAAGGTAGAGACGTAGTGTGGCCACGTTATTCTTTATTAGACATGGGTAACTCAAGAAATATTCGTGAGCCGCAGCTCAAGCACCTGAGCTGGAGCTGCGAGCCGTCTCGCAGGTCAGCTCAAATTTAACGAAAGTTGCATTGTGATTAGGTTGCGAGTGCTCAATGTTCTTGCAGCTCGTCGGCAGCATGCATTCGCCTACGAGTCCCGCCACACACAGGTCGATTTTTAAAATACTATTTTATTCTATTACTATCACATTTAACATACTTATATTTTTTTAAACTATATATGTGTAATGTCCTATGATAGTTGCACAATTATCGGCATAGCAACTAATATAAATACAAAAATCATATTAAAATGGGCCACCGAGAGCGGGTGGGTTTTCCCCGGTTTTTTAAGAAGGGCCCGCGATTTTCCGAAAAACCTTTACTTTAATGACGATTTTGACTGTTTGCGAAGAGCAACGACCAATGAGAACGCGCTATTGGTTTGTGGAGCTGCGTGCGCCGAAATAAAGTCGTGCACATGATAATAAATATACGTTTTGCCCTCGCCGCTAATTATCCTACTAATTTTACCTTCCGAGCGAAAACCGAACATGGATACCCCGGGCCCTGATTTTCTCTCTGCGGCCCTGAAAATAATGTAACTTCACTACATATAACATGTGAATTACCTATAAAAATCCAAAAAACGGACTGTGTCCATCGCGGACCATCGAGTCGCCACATCGCCGTCCTGGCTGTGATAAAGTTCAATAAACGAATGGTTGAGTTGTGTATTTATTGAGACGTGGGCTGCGCTTCTTGGATTTGAGCTGCAGCTCAAAAGTTCAATTTTTTGGAGCTGCGTTTTTGAGCCGGTTCGACACTGAGTTACCCATGTCTACTCTTCATGCCGCACGTCATGCTCCTCGGCATGCCCAACGCTCCCTGTTTTGTCGGTTTTTGGGCGCGAGTCAAAGGTAGTAGCGTAGTACGGAGCGATTCATTCCGCGAGTAGAGCAGCGTGTGGACAGAGAGAGCAACATCGCGGCATTGCGACTGGGGGGTAGAGTACAGAGAGAGATATGTTTTTATACTTGACTTGTACTTATCTGTATTGCGGTGAATATAGATATAAGATCTGAAAATTGATATAAGGACTCCTTGTTATAAATAATAAAATACATACACCCCCCACCCTTTAAATTAGGGGATGGAAGGTTGTATGGGAAAAGCCATACAAACTTAATTTCATGCTAGAGATCTGAAAATTATACAAGTACAGAGCTTTCACATTACAAATTTTAAAATACGTGTTTCTGGTTTTTATAAAAAAAAAAACGAGTTGCACACCGGGAGTGCCGGCAGAAGTGAAAACCTTTACACACGATTCGCGCTTAACACTCAAATATGTCACAAGACATGTCTTTGACATTGTCAAGAAATAAAAATGTTTGTTTATTTACTTTTTTGACGTAGTATATTTGACATCGCAATCTGTCATAGAATTAAAATTTCATATCCAACCTCCCTGTACTACTCATAATCGCGAATACTAAAAATAAAAATTATAATAGGCGTGGCATTACGGTTTCCGTCTTACGATTTTCTTCGATTAGGACACGTGACCTGACGCGAGTTTATCATTTTTTACCCATACCAAAAAAAGTGCACAACGCCGCTAAAGAAGTTTTCACTTCAAAAATCATCTCTCAACCCCTTAAATTAAGGGATAAAAGTGTTGGGGCTTTCGTCAAGTTTCAGAGTATTACTACATTATTATACTTATATCATACAAATAATATTACTATACGTATGTACTTCGTTATAAATTAAAATGTGGTAACAAGTACTTACAAATGAAAACTTCTATGGGGATGGGAAATCACAATGGTGTAGGCCCCGGTTGTTGTACCTTATACAAAAATCGTAATAAGCTCCATCAGAGGTCGGACTTAAAATCTGATTATATGATATATATTTTTATAATCTAATCCTTTATTAACAACAAAATCACACAAATAGTAATAAGCAACTTACAAAAAGAAGTAAAATCCCACCAAAAACATTTTCATATAAAATGTTGCCAAGACGAGGCTCGTATCTACTGTCAAAAAGTTATCAGATCTCATGTAAAATTAAAGCTTAATAACTCTACACGTCCTAACTTTTTGGTGAGATTATCCTAATAAAAAATTAAAGTGCGTGTTGCACTTACACGAATAGAATTATTGTAGATAACTGAAAAAGTTAAAAAACCGATTTCTTCAAAACAATTTTGCTTAAAGTAGTATAACTCTTTTTTTTTAAGATTTCTTGATCTTTTTGTGTGAAAAATTATAAATGAACTATGGTTGTGTGAAAAATTATTGATATTAAATATTAAAAATAAATAAATAATAAATATTTTTGGACATTACACACAGCCCCAAAGTATAAAGCTTGTGTTATGGGTACCAGACAACGAATACAAATACATAAATTTTTTTTTTTTTGTAAATACATACATTTCATACATAAATACACTCAGACTCAAGACAAACACAAATGTTTATATTATGACATAAATGTTTGTCCAGTGCGGGAATCGAACCCACACCCTCAGCACAGCAGTCGGCCACACTACCAACTAGGCTGCGAGGGAGTCAGCTACGGATGAACTATGGTTGTGTGTTTTGTGGGATATTATAAATAAATTTTGGTCGTGTGCGGAAATATAGATGAACTATGGTTGGTTGTGGGTTAAATTATAGGTGATCTGTGGTTGTGTCGGAAATTATATGTGAATGTGAACTATAGATGTATGGGAAATTATAGGCGAAATATATTTCTCGTACTAAGTGCTCTGATCCAGTTTTCACATATTGTAGAGATAATCTCTTTCTTAAACTAATCGGATAAATGCAAATAATTTTATCATCAGGCTATCTATCGCCTTGGAACTGGTGAATAACCCTCCAGTATTCTTTCTGGACGAGCCAACAAGCGGCCTGGATACGGTCACCACGTTGCAGTGCGTCAAGCTGCTTAAACAGTTGGCGCGACAGGGACGGACTGTTGTCTGCACCATACATCAGCCAGCTGCTTCGCTTTTGGAGTTATTCGATCAGGTAAAAACCCTTGACTAATTTCCTTGAAGCATGACCAGCTTAATATGTAGATGTCGCAGGCAAATCGTATAATTCGCCGTTTTATAATATGCCTAGGCAGATCGTAAAGTATGGAATATAAATTATCACATAACTGAACAGATTTGCGATTGACGATTTGCCGGCGACATACATATATATGTGTAAATATATTTCTCAACGGGTATTAATCCGTAGCTCTCCTTATCCCCTTGCGAATCTCCATTAATTGGTGATAAAGAAAAAATAACCCATTATCCCCATTTTTCATATAGCAATAATACAAAACCAATGTTAATCTATTAAATTATTCTTTATAACAACACTATAGTTTGCCAGCAGCTCCGCCTTCCCTAAATTCGGTTATCGGCGTGGAACTCCTTAGCTATACTATTGAAGTTTGCTATAGTTGTATTTATAGTTCATTTAAGCACGATTATTGTTATTGAACTTTTGAATTTTTCTAGATAAAAAGTAGCCTATGTCCCATTTCCTAACCTATATGTGTGCCAAGTTTCATTCCGATCCTTACAGTAGATGAAGTGTGATTGAGTAACAAACATTTATCCATCTAGACATTTACAATATTAGTACTATATTTTATTTTTTCTGAAAGATAATAGGTAATAGTTTTAAAATTGATAACATCGCATTTTCAATTTTGTATTTGCGAACTCATTTTTCAACGTTAAATGAATTTAAAGTTAATGTTCATATTTCAATACACGAGGCATTCAGAGAATAAAAATTAAAATACTGTATGGCGGTGCAATAAAAGTAAAAGAAGTAATTTAAGGTCCAAGAAATAACATTTATATTTATACCAGGTTTTATGTTCCCTTTCCTGCTCTGAGTTCTTGAGGTCTATAAAATCTAAAGTTGAGATCTACGTAAAAACTTGGCCCTGTTTATTTCAAATGTTTGGCAATTTTCGAAGGGGATAATGAAAATTTCTTCTATAGTACTAAAAATGATCGCGGGATCTCCTGCATATTTAACCAAAAATTTAGCGACGTGCATTCACAGTAACAGAGCAAGAGGAGCGGTCGCTCTAGGCGCTAGGGGCGCCAAAAAGACAAATGCGAAAAAATGAATAGAAATAATAGAAATAAAAATTGCTAATGTCGCTAAATAAGTATTGATGTCTGCAACAAAAGTTGATGTTTGAAAATTTAGGAAATTATTATTTATTTAATAATTTATTACATGACGTGAAAACGTCGACCAAGGGGCGCTGAAAAACAATCTCGCTCTACCCAGATCCAGGAATGTGGAAGTAACTGTGTCTGTCTGTCTGTCTGTTACCTTTTCACGCTGAAACCGCTGTACCGATTAAGATGAAATTTGGCATGGAGAAAGAAGAAGAATGAAGAAAGGACAAAGACTACTTAAAAACGTCTAATACGAGTCGTTTGTTTTTCTTAAATTGAGGAGTTGCCGTTAAACCGAACTGAATTTAGGACGGGTGAAACCGTGGGCAAAAGCTAGTATCCTACATACATATTGTTTCGCTATATCTTCAACATCAAATGAAATTTTACGTCTAGCTTGCTGTAAAAGTATAAAGATCTGACATACGGACGTACGTGATTAAACTATGCAGGCATAAGAGTTCCGTTTTTCACCTCTGTCTAAGGGACGCTAAAATCACGATCAAAATAAACGCAATTATTAATATTAATTAAAAATAGACAAAATAAAAAATTTTGTAATAAGATCATATTGTGGTTGGATAAATTGTGATTGATGTAAAACCATCGATATGATTCATATCGATGTGTACAACGTAATCATATTACCTACTTAGTAACACAAATATACCTGCTAATAAATTATAAAAGCAAGCAAAAATACTAAAACGTGATTATTAAAATTACGATGAAGATAAATAACGACAGATGTAATAAGCTATAAGGAAAAGCGGGATCATTCGAAGAAAAAAAAAACAGTTTAACAAATTAATGTCACAAATCATTTTGTGTTGTTCATGACACCACTTAACTTTATTTTTTCTTACTTGTCTTATTTTGATAACTGTGAAACAAGAAAGGTTTGATTTAGGCTCAAATAAGAAAGTCCACTAAGTAAAATATATTTGAACTAGCTTTTGCCCGCGGTTCCAAACGCCCGGAATTCGGTTATCGGTGTAGGAGTTCAACGGCAACTCCTCAATTAAAGAAAAAAAAACCGACACACACTTGACGTTTTCAAGTAGCCTATATCCTTTTTCGAGACTCGAACTATTTCCATTCCAAATTTCATCTTTATCAGTACAGCGGTTTAAAATCCTAAATCACTGTTTCATAATTTTAGGTTAGTATATTGTTGAAAATAATAACAAGTAAGAAAAAAAACCGGTCAAGTGAGAGAGTGCGAATTTAAAGCCCTACTATCCTGATTGTTTTTCAGTTTTAAATCATGCACTGTAAAAGATAGAGACGGGCACACAAATTGTTCAACTTTAGGAGCCAATAACATGCATAATATAAATCTTAAAGATAACTTTTCATTAGTGCCTCAAGTGCACTTTGGAAACACTATCCCCACATGATAAAGAATATTTTTCATCCCATAGTTAAATATTTGTTTAATCCCTAATGTTTTTTAGCTCAATTTTCATAACATATCTGTATGCCGCTTCACGCAATACACTTTCTCTGTAAAAAATCTACCGAAAGACAAAATTCCAATGCTGTGATATACGGACGGACATGACAAATTCAAAGCCTATATATATTTATTTATTATTTATTTATTAAAATTATCAAAAATATACAATAAAATTTGTTGAAGCCCTGCAGCCTGTGGTAGTTTAAAACTGTGTTACAGGCTACAATGTCTTGCCCAACACATACAAAACAATACAATATAATCTGTAGTAAGTTGGTATTTGAATTTAATAATAATTAATTATATTTAACACATGGCAAAAAAGTTACAAAACAAAGCAAAAATGAAAGGCATATTAAATAAAGTGAATGTAGGCATAATATGTGGGTAGTGTATAAGTTGTCCTTAGCGTGATTAGATGATAATGAGCATTGAGTATTGATGTGCGATGGGTTTAAGTGAGAGGTGAGTAGAGAGTGTGGATATTGTGTAGTTTAATGTGTTGTGTTGGTAAACTGTATACCTATCACTAACTTAAATTGGTAAAAGATCCTCTGTCAAATCGTAGTTGAGATCAGAAAGCCAGTTACGTATAATAGATTTTATATTATGATTGTTGCAGTGTCTCGTTTTAATTTTGGAATTTAACTGTGTGTATAGAAATGGAGCATTATAATTATAATGTCTTCTGGCAAAGGTACTCCGATAGTTGGGAACCGGATAGCGGTGTAGTCTTTTATTTGTTTGTGGAAGTTTAGGAACAACATCGCGATGATATCTGCGAAGAGATTGGAAAATATAAAATTTTCTAATGGTATATAGTCTATATATCATTATTTAAACCATATATTTTATACTATACTTCTATATACACTATAAACCACTCGCTCTATATACATTAGTAGGTAAAAAAATGTTCAAATACCTCAATTGCATTTTTGACGCCCTATCCAATGATATCCCACACGATTGGGTGAGTAAAAAAAATTTTCATTAAATTTTATACATATGAGCTTCCCCTAAAAAAGTTCTTTCTTAATTTTCATAACATATTTATCATTATATATAATAGTATAAATAATAAATGAAAATATCAAAATTTTAGTAACATCTGTAACAACTGTCAAGCGTTTGTTAATTTTTCCTTGATGTTCCCATATCTTTGTTATTTTCGTCACTTTTTCCACTGAAAAACTTTAGACCCATGTCCGGAGGTGGGGTTTTGGCGTTGGTCGGTCAAACTGCCTATACTCTAATAACTAATATTCACTTTTTAATGTGTGTATGTTGCTATCATACTGCGTGCACCGTTTGTTTTTTAACTAAAATTTGTATTAGTAACGTTTCAAAGCTACACGAACGATAGGTGTCGATGTCAAAAAAACTAGCGTAATCAAAAGCGTGAAAAGTATCAAACGTGCGAACTTTTTATCCCAAAACAACAACAAACTCTTAATGAAAATAAGCAGGAAAGTCTTTTGATTTTGCCACGAACACTTCTAAAATCAAGAAAAGATAAGTCGCCACAAAAGAGGTACCTATGTTTTTGCTTTCGTTTAATAACCAAATAGCCTTTTTCCACCCGTAAAATATATACGAGTAAGTTAAACGAGCCTGACATTTCTCGTTAGCTTAGCTTTTTTATGAATAAACGTATAGTATAGAACAATAATGTACAGCGACAATACTAATCATGACATGACCATCTCGATATCAAATGATTTTTATCGCCGTTGATAAAAGGCACTGGGGGCCAATCTATACTACTTAATATAATGAATGCGCTAATCTTATACTCCCAGTCGGATTCGAAAAATTCTTTTTGCATTTGATTGCCCAATAATTCGGGAAGGTTATATTTAACATCACGCTACGACCCTAATGAGCCGAGCAAAACCGAAAACGAAGTTATAGCGCGGCAAATGCTTAGACGGGTGCGGCAACAACGGAAAGGGCAGAACAACGTCTGCCAGATGAGCTGGCTCGGTCATATGTGATTTGAATTTGGTACGTCATTATTGTTAGTAAATGTTCCAATCACCAAAGAGATTTACCAAGAACATTTTTTTAGCGAGTAACTAGCTGCATAATCAAAAAAAATATATAAAATAAATTGTGGGTTTTCCTCAAGTAGTGAATAGTAAAGTTCTTATATATATTTAACACATACCTCTTTTCTGATAGAGGGTGATAAAAATCGGCTAAGTACATGTCGGACTCGCGTACGAAGGGTTCCGTACCATTATCTATAAAAAACGGCAGAAAATCACGTTTGTTGTAGAGTGTGAGTGTGTGAGAGCCCCCCTTAAATATTTGTTTTATTTTGATTTAATTATTTATTTTTCAAGTGAATATATAACTAAATGTTCTGTGAATATTTCAACCGTCTACCTGTTGCCATTATCAATATAAAACAAAAAGGAACAATAAAATCACGATTGTTGTATGGGAGTCCCTTTAATATTTATTTTCTTCCATTTTTTAGTATTTGTTGTTATAGTGGCAACAGAAATACATCTTCTGTAAAAATTCCGACTGTCTAACTATTACGGTTCATGAGATACACTGATAGCCTGGTGACAGACGGACGGACCGACGGACAGCGGAGTCTTAGTAATAGGGTCCCGTTTTTTACCCTTTGGGTAAGGAGACCTAAACAGTAGTGTATCACTCGGTCGCAAATAATTTTAACTCGTGCGCGTCCTTTGAATTTAGAATTTTTCTAATAATCCCTCGCTGTGCTCGGGATTTTAGTCTAGAATTCTTTGCACCCTGGATTCAAAAAAGCGCCCTCGCCGTAAAAATATTATTCTGATGCAATATACTATTCCGTCCCATTTATTTGAAAAGAGGCGAAGGGTTCATCGATAAGTGCGAGCAAAATGGTTTATTCCGGCTTACTAACAGGTACAACTTTTAATTTTTATCAAAATATTACAGACAATTCAAATTTGATTGACTAGACACAATCTACTCTTTAATTCATCTGGTTCCGAGATATATAGTTCTAAGCGAAATACCAATGGACCCATGTCATGTGACATGTCATATTCATCTTGAAACCAGACACCACTTTTACCCAGAACCAGAGATAATAACATAAGTTGGGTTTATTCGAAAAAGTAAGCCAGTGAGGTTTATATACGTTGGCACCAAACGTTGCTAATTATGAATATATTATACTAAATAACTAGTAATGTTTTTCCCTAAAGTAAAAATGTTTTGCAAAGTATTTTCCTTAAAATGAAACCAACCAATTGGTCTGAAAAATGAAATCACACAATACGCAATTTACAATCACAAACTATGACTGGCTATTGGAGTCCGTTTAAGTATTACTTAAAGGAAAAAAAACTAAAAGTGAGAAATTGTTAATTTAAAATAGTTTTATTGAGGGGAAACTTAAAGCATACGCAAAAAAACGGCCAAAATCTTTGAAACATCGAGTTTGAATCGATGAACTCGGTATGAACAAACCATCTCCCTACAAGATAATATTTGTACAGACCCCTCGAAGCTCGAATCAGACTCACACTTGGCCATTTTTTTTTACTTGTTAGGGAATTCCTATATTCTCTGCAAATTTTAGCATTCTACCTAACTTACAGTTTAGTTCACAAGACAGACAGATAGACAGAGAGATAGTGTAAGCTTAGTAGGGTCACGTTAGCTAGCACCCTTTAGGTACAGAACCCCAAAAATTGGATATTGATAACCTGTATTCATATCACGATTTTGATTGTTTTCGTCTGCACACTGCTTCCTAGAAAATCAATAATGATCACGCGTAATATAATTACAATAAATTTTATAAAATTAAGTGGGCAGTATTACCATAATTTTTAGGGTTCCATTCCAAATATCTAAAATCTTAAATGCATTTCTGAAGAGCTATCCAATAACACACCATTAATCACAACACAACACAACATAAATCCGGTGGATAAGATTTAGATCATATAAATGATACTATTAGGGGTCTAGGTTTTGCCTAGATTCCTATAACCTTTTTTCACTGCTCCAAGGGATTGCAGACCTGAGTATAATTTTTAATTTCAGCTTGATACCAAGCGATCCTTAAAAAAAGGGTCTTGACAGATCAACGAATAACAAAGTGATCCTATAAGGGTTCCGTTTTTAAGGCACAGAGCCCTAAATTTTTTTTTTATTTTTAAATAACTGTTTCATTTTGGTATAACTTCAAAAACCTAAAAAGTTCGTCGTTTTGTTGAGAGTCACATTTTGTGCGTGTAGTCACGAGCGACGAACGGCAACAACGTGATGGCGGACGGACAGACATGTGGGCACGGTTGACCAAGTGCAGACAAGCGCCTTTAAATGGTGCAAAAAACCGACAAATCTCAGAAGTGCGACGAGTAGTGACAAGCAATCACATATTTGTGACAAGCTACGCTGAATAAAGTCTCTACACGTTGATGCTTGCCTTTCAACTAGGCGAACGATGACAAGCAATGACATGCAATGACAAGGCAAGACAAGCAGGCTGTCCATGTATACGTTGGTATTTGCCTTCACTCAGCCAACTTTTCAAAGTCAAAGGTTTTTTTTTATTCAACTTAGGTTTTTACAAACACTTTTGAATCGTCAAAGTTATGAAATAATATTTTTTGAGCTAAATATTTTTTATAGATTGGACTTGGAGCAAAATATTCACAAACTCGTATTTTTTGAAACAAACAAATATTTGTTGCACGCCCCACAATGGCGGAGTAAGTATGTTCGAAGTTCAATGCAATTTGCTGTAAAAATATAGGTTACCTAATACCTAGACCAAAAGATTCCTTGTGCGATAGTATCATACCGGGTAATCTTATATTTTCCTGTTATTATGGGAGCGTTGTTGGATGATATTCTTGTGGTTTACCTAGTCAGTACAGCCCGATTTTTTGTTGTCTAAGACGTTGTCCTAATGGACCACAACCATCGCGCCGCCGTCGTGGCGCGTCAAGATTCAGGTGTCCTAATAGGATGATCGCGGTATCACGCGAACATCGTTTCTTTGCATACACTATAAAAGAGATGACGGACTTTGAAAAATATAAAAGAATAACTACTCATCAACTTAGTACCTACTACTACCATAAATGGATCCTTTCTGGTGGCAAAGTGTATAAAATTATTAATTAAACTGACGATTTAAAAGTGCCGTTCAAAAGTCTACTTGAATAAAAGTTTGAGTTTAAAATAAACATGTCTACACTGGCAGTTGGCAGTGGCATTCCTAGAACTTGCCCAACTTGTTGCCTTGTGTCAATTTGCCTATGCAAGGCATGAGGCCGAGGCTCGGCTAACGTGTATTGGCTTTAGAAATTTCGCTTGGTTAGTTTTTGGATAAAAGGTGGCAATGTGCGGATTTGCACATTTACCGCCAGTAGTCAGCTTTTTTTTTTTTTTTTTTTATATACCACTGAGGTGGCAAACAAGTTTACGGTCCGCCTGATGGTAAGCGGTCACCGTAGCCTATGGACGCTTGCAACACCAGGAGAATCACTCGCGCGTTGCCGACCCTATAAAAACCCATTGTAATAGCGGTAGAAGACACACAGAGAGGCAAAGTCTCTCCTCAGACTTAAGGGTTCGATACCGCAAGTGAGTTTGAAATCGTCGACAATTCTCACAGGCCGTCGTTGAACCAAGTCAAAAATGCCAAGCTGGTATCCGGGTGCACCCGCCCAGAGATTGCAGTAGTACTCCATATGGGGCCGAACTTGCGACTTGTAAAGTAGCAACCTTTGCCCCGACTGTACTGCTTCGCTCTGTTGAGTACACCAAGCTTTTTGGACGCCAGCTTCAACTTGTCCTGTTGATAATCTCGGAACTGAACATCGCTGGAGATGTCTGCACCAAGGATCCCAATACTCTTTAAATTTGGCCGCCCTAACCCACCCGTTCAATTTGTAGCTGGTGTAAGTACATAGAGCCATGCGAACTGCTATATCTAAGTCTGGATAAACGTTTTTTAAATTCTGGACTATATTTTATACTATCCTAGACAAATGTGTACGGCGGCGATAGCAATTTTAGACATGTCGTTACCCAAGCAAATAATGAAGATATTTTTCATCTAATTTAAGCAGATTTTTGAAGGTTACAGCAACGAATCATATTAATAATTTAATAAGTTTATGTCACAAAAAAATAAAATAAACAGGTATACACATTGTTAACTTGCCCTTGTTTAATATGTCCATGCTCATCTTAATAGGTTTCTGTCCAAAGTTATTGGTTTGTTTAATGTGATGATATTCCCACAGCAGAAATGGAAGCAATTACTTGCTTTATTTCCGCTTTATAAGTTATAAGTAGGGTTTGGAACTCATGGAAACCTTGGACCATTTTTCAACTGCGTAGTAGGGTCCCAATGCTAAGCTTCGGAGCTTGCAAGTTTCGGAGCTGGAAACTTAAATAGAAATAAAGGTTATTTACTGAAAAGTTTGGGTCTCAATTTGTTTAAATAAACCATTTTAGTAAGATCAATGAAGTAAAAACCATTAGGGCATAAAAACAAAACAAAAATAATCAAATAAATCTAAAATAAATCAACTGATAGTTTAAAAGGAAGTTGGTTCACTTGACTGTAATAAAAAATCACTTTTATCAGATCCAAATGAAGACTGCTTGAACGCTTTTCTCAGCGGGTGTCCTGATACTCCTACCAGTAGGATTAAACAGTAGGAGCACGAGGCCGAACTTCTCGTTTTGATTTTATAATCGAGTATTAGACATGTCAGGGAATCCACACGTTCATCATGATTTTACAGATATAAATCACCCAAGAAATAACTCGCTCCGCTTCTACTCTCGTCGGAGGGAGGTATAGAATTTAGACATTCGAAGCATTATCTTAAGGCACCTCTTTCTTATTTCAAGTTTCAGACTAGAAAAAATAACATGCCTTTAGACATTCTTTAACTAGAAATTTACTGTTATTGTTTTAAATATCTGTTAAGGCATCGCTTTAAAAAAAAACAGGTTGCACTCCGGGAGTGCTGGCAGAAGTGAAAACATACTCGCTATTTACTTCCCATCACTTCTTATCCATATTTATTTATTAAAAATAATAACTTTTGTTTATTTACTTTATTGACGTTGTATATTTGACAGCTTAATCTGTCATAGAAATAAAATCCCATATCCAACCTCCCTGTACTACTCATAATCGCCATATACTAAAAATAAAAACTAACCTAATGTAAATAAAGGTCACGTGTCCTAACGCGAGTGACATCTTACGAATTTTCGATCAGGACACGTGACCTGACGCGAGTTTAACAGTTTTTACCCATCACAAAAAAAGTGCACAGCGCCGCTAAAGAAGTTTTCACTTCAATAACAGCTGACCCTCTCATTTTTCTTTTTTTAATCAATAATTCCTTAGCGGGGATATAATTTATTTTTTAAACTATTAAGTAAATATAAATCTGGGAAATTGCTGTTTTAGAATTTCTTTATCATATGTGATATAATTATTGTAATAAATTAATTTCCACTTTTTACGCGAAGCTGTTCGCCAATTTGTTAGATATTTTTTTTTACACAAAAATTGACTCTGATATTTCCATCGAGCCGGAATTCCGCACTATTACGATATGCATGTTACTGAAAATCATTACACAATGTCATATACATTACTATAAGATGTTTTTGTTACATACTTCTTAAAATTATTTAGCCTCGAAAATTTTAAATTTTTGTAGGGAACTTAACGTTTCCACGGTTGTGTAGTGTCATTTTCACACTATTTTTTATAACTTACTAAATGCAATAACCTACACTCTTAAAATTTTGCTTAAGTGTTGCAACAATGGTCAAATCCAGTTTTTTTTAAGTATTAATTAAACTCAATACACGAAAATCACTCAGTGCACTAGGTAAAAGTAAAAAAAGTTTTATAACATAATAAAATTTTAAATATTTTGTAAATACATACATATTATACATAAATACACCGAGACTCGAGACAAACACGAATGTTTTTATCACATAAATGTTTGTCCAATGCAGGAATCGTACCCACACCTTCTCCGCAGCAGTCGGCCACACTATCAACTAGGCTAACCTAACTAAACCTATACTGTTAGTGTTGTTTACTAAAACTAGGCCGTACGTAGGCCCTAAGAAAAATTACGTCGTACTTAAAGTTTTCGTCTTTTTCGTTTTAGCGTCAGATGTTTTTTATTCACTTTGTGTAAAAAGAGCTGTATTGTGTTTGTGTATGTGTAATTTGTTTCACTGTCTATAATCCACTTAATATAAATAAGCTTAATCAAAACAATGTACATACGCAGCCGCGACTTGTCAAAGATTATGACTGACTGAGGTGCCGGTCCATCCAGAGTAGGCGCGACAATTCTATTACGTCCGTCCAACCGACGAGTTATAAATATTTTCAGAACAGTGAGTAACCCAACTAAACAAATACTGTGAGTAACCTAATTAAACCTTTACTGTGAGTAACCCAACTAAACCATGATACACGAAACTTGTTGTAGCAACAGTGCTATTAAGTTATAACAGGCGTTTTATTCATTAATATTATTTATTTTTTCAGGTTTACGTGATAGCAGATGGTCGCTGCATATATCAAGGTGATACTGCAGCTATGGTTCCTTACCTAAGAAGCGTCGGTTTGCCATGCCCTAAACACCACAATCCTGGCGATTTTAGTAAGTATTTCTTGGGTTCTACAGATAGGCTAAAAAATTAGTACTTACCTACCTATTAGCTGTTTCCGATACCAATTTGTTAAACCGAAAGATCAGAGTTCAATTTTGGAAGAAACCAATGAAGTCGCTTTATCAAGAGCAAACCACGGCTGCACCTAAAAGTATACCTATACCATACCAATTTGGGTATTTTAGCCAAATCTTTATAACTAGCTTTTGCCCGCGGTTCCACAAGCTGTAAATTCAGCTATCGGTGTAGGATTTCAACGGCAGCTCCTCAATTATAGAAAAAATACCGACTCGCACTTGACAATTTCAAGTAGTCTTGTCCTTCACTGGGACACAAACTATCTTCTTGCCAAATTTTATCTTAATCGGTACAGTGGTTTAAGCGTGAAGCAATTCACAATCTTATTCGCTACCTGATAGTTATCGTCATCAGATAGACATCATTTTATTATCGGATAGTATTATATAATCCGTGTTGTCGGATACTTGTCTTCTTGAATAACATTTGCAACATTCATATAGTATACGTTTGTTATCGAGATAGTTAGGTATAACGTCACTAAAAACCATCTAGTTTTTTATTTACTCTACGTTCTAATGAAAGAATGTGTAGAATAACGATTTAATCAGCAATTTAGGTCATAACCATCAACTTAGTCTATACATTCTTCATTAAAACGTAATTAAACGGACAAAGCATACAAAGTCATCTCGGAACCAGATGGTTTTTAGTGACTTGAATCGCCCCGCTGGTCTGAGGTCTGACTATTATTGTGTTTGTTTTTGAGTATGGACAATGTTAGTGAGACAATTCTAGTTCGAGACAATGACCGTGATTAATTTATTGTCTTTCAGCATAACTGACTGAGAAATATTAGTAAAACAATGGAAATGATCTTATTGCGTGACAATCTTGCATTTAAACAAATAGATAGGTACCTCAATTTGTCAGTTACATCGATCGATCGATACCTTGAACATTTAAATACATTACGTATTTAAATATGGTTTCCAGTCAATGACCTAAATACAATAACAGAAAATTAGCTTTTTAGGTTAAATTCTGAAGAAATACTTCAGTTTAACAATAGTACATTGTGTATTAAGGGTGGTAAGGGGAAAGGGCTTTAATTACTCGAGTTTGTAACTTCTGTACCGTCCGTGTTACGCATAATGTTTTTCATCACTTTGCGAGTAAATATAAGGTTAAAAAATAAATAAATTAGCCAAATCACAATCGAAATGACAAGAACAGAAGTATAGAAAACAACGTCATCTACAGGATTAATAAGTTTCAGCTGAAGTTTAAACATGTAATTACTCGCTTGGCGCGTAGTTTATATCTTGAACCACAGTTGGCGCTTTTATACATACTTTATAGAAAAGACAAAGGAAGTAGAGCGCGCGGTGCGCACAGGACAGGTTTCATATTATGTCAGTATCGCCCGTGCGTTCTATGAACATCCGCTTTGCCTTGTGGTGAAATTTACAATAATAAAACCACGTGGCAGGTGTACGTAATTACACTGTTTACGAATTAGTGTGATGAAAAAATCTTAACTATTATATACAATGCATTACAAATCATATCATACACAATGATATCATATAAATAATGCTACAACATAAACATAAAGAAAACCCGTAAAAATATCATACATAAAAAAAATATAAATTTAAAATCGAAAGGCCCTCTTTGTTCAAAGGAAGACAAAGCCTTTGGTTGTATAAGTGTTTCGGAGTTCCGTAAGCAATAAAAACTGGTCAAGTGCGAGTCGAACTCGCGCACTAAGGATTTCGTACTGTTACACAACCATCGATCAATCTATCGATGTACACAACAGTAAATCTTATGTGACAAAATCGATAAATAGGTCAGGCAATCATTTTGTAATTGTAAAATTGTAGGCACGCGAAACATATTTTTATTTACGAAACTAGTAAGGTACATTAAAATTAACCTAGTTGTTTTACTTTAGACTTTTACTTTACACAAAAATCACTCAACAGTCGGACAGACAGAAGATTAGATAGAAGCGTAGTCTTAGTTATAAAATCAAACAAACTTAGGCAAGTGCCTTAAAAGCGACAATATACTTTTGTCTGTGCTTAGCCTCATGATAGGGCTATTGTACGTATGTACGTAACCGATTCGTGTCTTTAGTTACTCTTGCCATCCCAGCTCCGTCCAAAAATCTAGAAGGGATCTGATGTTATTTAGCGCCTCTCTCATGGTTTGTGGATTCTTAAGGAGCTTTGTCCGTTGGTCGCTCACGCTTTTGCGCTTTGTACTGTTATCAAAATAAATAACCATTGCACAACGACTTTTTAAAAATACGTGTATATAATTTACACCACAGCAATTCTTAGGTCATGCTTGATAAAAGTGGAGAAAATCCGCGTGCCCTACATCACAGTTAATTTTCGTAGTCTAACATTATACCTGCTACATATACATATAGTTAATAAGAGTGGTCATTCGAGATGTTATGTTATTTTTCAATTAAAATGGGAAGTTTTCCACATTATGTATGTCACAAAAGGCAATACAATATGGTAGGATTTAATAACAAAAAAATAAGTAAGTACGTAAGGTACCTAATTCACAAATACAGAGAACAGAAAAAGAAATTGCTAAAAACGCAAAAAAACAAGACCTTGAGTCTCCAATCTTTTCTTAATCTACATAAGCTAATAAACTATATGAGATGGTCCGATGCCGACCAAATACCTACGCAGGTTGCCTACGATTACTACAGGTGTAGGAACGTCGCCTTTTTGCTCTAGGCCGCACTATTATACTTTTCGAGTACTTCTAGCAATATATTATAGGACTGATGCCTACAATCATTGTTGCTGTAATCCTTGTGAGATAAATCCCATATAATCAATAATATTTACGCAGGATTCACTACACACACACTTCCTTTTGGTAGGATGGCAGGTATGCAGGATGTCTCAGTGAGCTTGCTTTTGGTCGTGGTCAACGTCTTACAGATCGGAACATCCAAACCGTGTTTCAAAATACAACATTCAGATTACACTTTATATATAAAAAATGCACACAGATTTTGACTCGACTGCGGTCTGAATAAGAATGTTTTTTCTTTTGCACGGTTCTCCGCTATTCCCTTGCGGACCCTTAAAATATTTTCTAGAAGCTTTTAAATGACATTCTCATTCTAAACTACATCGAATCTTAAAAGGAAAAACATAGACATAGGTAGTCCATTACTCTTGTCTATCTTAATTCTATGCACAGAAAATAGGATTCTATGGCATACTTACATCCTCACCACAGTACCTAGCGAATTTGTTGCAAAAAATTAGTTTAGGACTTGTTTTATCTCTAACACTAATTAAGTTGTTTTTTGTTTGTGTTTTCAGTAATCGAAATCACTGAAAACCTAGATAACATAGCAGTACTCAGCGAAGAAATGCTTAACGGAAAAATCTACAAATCAGCAAAAGCAGAAAGAAATTCAAATGAAACTATGAACAGTTTACAATTAAAAGTACATTATCAAACTGAATCGAATGAACCTAATACTGAGTTAATGTTATCAAATGAAACTTGCAAGTTCACAGTATCACCGTATAAAGAAGCGAATAGTTCAAACAGTTCTCTTTCAAGTCGCAATTCGAACATAAATTCAACAAGCGCATGGATGAAAATGCAAACGTCATCGGAATCATGCGGCTATTCAACGACAAAGTTTGAACAGTTTTCGATATTATTAGGAAGGATGATAAAGCAAATTTCGAGGAATCGACAAGGTTGGTACTTACTAACAGAATTTACACTTGTCTTGAATGCGTTGTCCTGATTCCTGACTTAAGGCTAGGGTATAGGCTAGACCGCGAAAAGACGCCGTTTTTGTGCAAATTTTGTGGTTAGACTATAGCATCTAAAGCTATAAAAAAATATATATTATAAAACTTACTTTTGTCTAGTGCATTACCTTACTGAATGATTTTCATTTATTGTATTTAATGCAATAAAAAATCTGGAAGTGACCGTTGTTTCAACACTTGTGCAAATTTTTAAAGCGTGTTTTGCATTTGCTTGTAATGAAAGTTGGTTAAATAATTAGAATAGCTTGTTATCTAGTGCATAGACTCTAAGATGTAGCGAATAGTCAAAAAATGTGACTACAAAACGGTAATAAAGTTCAATTCCATACAAAAAATTTAAAGTTTCAAGGCGTCATTACGGTATAAATTACTTAAAAAGTATATAACATATATATATCATAGTAATGTATATGACATTATCTAGTGATTTATAGTACATTTACATACACAACGTTAGAATTACAGAAATTAGCTTTCTGGCCTATATCGCCCTCTTAAGTGACTGATTTGTGAACTCAAGTAGTCTAAAGCACTGCACTGCGGTCAGAAACTATAGTATAAAGGTGACAAATGACGCTAAGCTACATTAAAAGCGGATTTAAAAAAAACAAAAAATTTAAAGTTTGTATGAAAATTCGTCTTTTTAGGCCTTTTAATCAAAATTTTTCGAAAAATCATCACGTAGGCACGCGATTGGCAAAGACAAGTGTGGACTGGCAGCTTTTCTATGAATATTTTTACTAGGTACCTATCTATTGTCACGTAAACGTGATTTGAACTCAAATAAAAAGACAAATTTTCAAAAACTTTTGATTATATACAATTTTTTACTATGTCCCGCTTTCGACGAAAGAATCCCACTTTTTTCACTCAAAAAGTTCCTAAATCCCGTCTTGGCAAAAAAATACTGGCAACGCTGATATATATATATATATATATAGTATAGATCAGATATTAGGTGAAATATTTTTTATCTCTTTGTTTCCAGGTCTATGGATACAGGCGATCCACCATATAATGTGCGCAGTCCTTGTCGGGCTGTGTTTCTTTAACATGGCCAACGACGGAACTCAAATGTTCAACCATTTAAAGATGTGCATTGGACTGGTTATCTTTTTTGCATACACGCAGATCATGGGACCAGTTTTAGTTTGTTAGTACCTATTAATTACTGCTATCACAAAACTTTAAATTTACTCTTTTCCTTAAATACAATAATAACCTGTTGCCTGCCAAGGTTTTCTCTAAGGACTACAGAATGAGGTTCTTCAAAGAAGTTATTGGATTTTTGAAGGGTCGGCAACGCGCGAGTGATACCTTTGGTGTTACAAGCGTCCACAGGTCACGGTGACCGCTTACCATAAGGCGGACCGTGTGCTTGTTTCCCACCTTTTTTTGCTTGTTTGCCACCTTTTTTTTACCTAGCATACCGTTTTCGATAAACAAATGAAACTGGGACACGAACTCCTGGTTTACATGAATAAACTTTTTTATATAATCTGACTTCTTTTTTCTAATCAAAATCATATTCTTTTCAGACCCACAAGAAGTAAAACTAGTAAAGAAAGAGCATTTCAACCGTTGGTACGGTCTGACCCCATACTACGCCGCGCTGACAGTCTCAAAGCTCCCCGTACAAGTGACTCTCAACTTAGTTTTCTGCACCATCGTGTACTTCATGTGCGGGGTTCCATTCGCCGCAAACCGATTTATTGTGTTCTGCATCATCGGCAATGCGGTGTCACTATCGGCTGAAGGGATGGGACTTGCTATTGGATCTATATTTAATGTTCGGGTAAGTTTTCTTATAAATTAGCGGATAGACGTAAATACAAGAACCGTGGTCCTCACAAAACGGTACATCCGTAGAGTGCTTGTAGTCTGGTTCCTTTGATCGCGTGCCTAGCTCGTGTTGGCAAATCTTCTGACCAGGTGGCCAACATCAAAAATTGAGTTGCCATTTACGAGACACTAGCGACATACATGTACCTCAGCAGCCGATTGATTTTCTCATCTCTAAATACATGCAATGCCCCTCGGCGTTCCTCGGTTCGAAAAATGTATATGGTACTAGTAGATGTTGAGTGGCCAAGTTTTGATTGCGATCATTTGATTGATTATACTTATTAAGTAAAACAAATAGTTTGTTGGCTATTTTATACTATCCTACTATTATTATAAACGTGAAAGTTTGTATGTATGTCTGAATGTTTGATACTCAATCACGCTTTAACCACTGGACGGATCGGGATAAAACTTAGCATACATATAGGTTAGGTCCTGGAATAGAACATAGGCTTTTATCCCTAAATATTCAAAAGTTCCTGCGGGAATAACTATAACCGAGTTAAAATCTATTGCCGCACCTATAGCATGCTATAGCAATTCATTAGTATAACTAATTAATTAAATTGGAGTTAACTAAGGAGTTCCACGCCAATAACCGAATTTAGGACGGGCGGAGCCGCTGGTAAAAGCTTATAAATTAACTAGCTAACTTATTAATTTTACAACGTAGCCGCTGGCAAAGTCTAGTTATAAATATTTTCTTTTCCATCACCCGTAATGTGGTGTGAAGTACTGATACATACACGTATGTATTCATTTCATTCTAATTAAAGCAACCTAACAGAATAATTAGGTACTAAGGTTTTTTTTTAATATTGGTATTAGGAATTTTCGTGCTAACTGGTGCCTTTTTTATAATGTGTTAGTTAAGGTCCCTGTGCGTGGTTGGCTTTTCAATAATTTTTTTAGTTTGCCGAGTTCTTAGTTTCTTACTTATATTATTTTTTTAATATTCTTATAATATAACTGAAATTGCAACATTACACATGTTTGCAATAATCGTTAGCCTGAATAGATGATGGGTGTTTCCTGTTCACTAGTTTTTGTCATTTATACGTAATACAAAGCAGTTCTTTTTAAACTTTTTTTGGATGATTTTGTAAAATTTAAATTAATTTGTTTTCCATATACGTAACAAACAGCAAACACCAATCACTTAATGAAGCTGACGTTTAAATATAAGTATGTTTAAAATTTGCAGTAATCTATAAGAAGAAACGAACGAACTCGAGAAAATAAAAAAAAGGTAGTAAGTAAGTCTAGGCGATTTCCCTGAGCAACAAGCAACCCAACCCTTAAATGATCCCTTGAGGGGTAAAATAGGGTAAAGGAGTTTATATAGGTTCCATTACACGACGGGAAGAGTAAAATCGCGCGGGCACAGCGGTAAACTAGTTAAACCATAAAACTTGTGTTATTTTTCTCACGAAAGATATTATAATAGATTTTAAAAGTTTTAAATTTAATGATTCTAGAATGGATGTGCCATGGGACCAACAGTAATTGCACCGTTCCTCGGCCTGGCTATCTACGGTTTTGACTTCGCGCACAGCATTCCACTTCTAATGAACATACTCATGAAGACATCCTTTATCCGTTGCGGAGTCGTAGCCATGGTGCTTACAATATTCGGGTTCAACAGGAAACCTCTGGAATGCAAAGATATGTACTGTCACTTCGCTAAGCCTCAAGTGCTCCTTAACTATTTGGACATCGAAAAAAGTTCCGTTTGGTACGAGATTTTGACAATGTTTTGTATTATGTTTGTTTTTAGATCAATATGCTTTTTGGGGCTAAGATGGCGATTTAGTACTTAAGAAGGTCAAAGTAATTTAAGATTTCTCAGTTTGTGATATAGTTATATACTCGTGCCTTATGTCTGTCTTATCGATGTGTTTTTTGTTATATTTTGAGTACAAAGTAATTGTTTAACTTTAAAATCTAAATCATCTAGTTTTTAAATAACTAAAAAAATGGTTTGATATTACTGTAACCTATTTTTTATTTGGTTAGTATTCTATTGAAGCAAATAATTTATTTTGTAGATGGGTAGAAATTTAGCGAAACCGTTTGTCTTGAAATTCGAGAAAGAAAACTATAGTTTACCTATAGATTCTATAATAAATTAATTTCCCGGTTCTTCATTGCATCCCAAAAGAATCTATGGAAAGGAATAGAGATTCTTTTCATCCCAGCTTAAGTAGTTCAAGTGGTAATTAACAATATTTTGCATATTCCAAATTTCACGATCAAAATTCGAATATTTCTGTTTTAAGAGTTTGTGTAGAAAGCTAAAAGATATTGAATTGAATGGAAATTCCGAATCAGAAAGCTTCGACCAAGTGGCGGGCAATAATTTATGCAAAATGATTTGTTATTTGCAAAAGTAGTATATAAGAGAAAATATGTTATATCTGCATTCTCAAACGAGTAGGTATATAGGTGGATCAGCAGACATTTTGTCGAATATAATGGGGTGATGATAATTTATTCATAGATTTTAAGTTGTTTTGATTTTCTTCACCTTCAAAAACTTGTAGCATTGCCCAATGGGCAAAATAACTTACAGCTAAAATTGTAAAAATTTAACTCTTAATAATTAATTTACAATAATTATTTTCCTTTCCATAGACTCTATAAATAAAGGTTACATTATACAAAAAAAAATGATAAACAATCTCTGTAAGTTTGCATTGAACATCGTTTGATAGTGAGTATAGGTATTGGTTTTGTGATATAAAATAATTAATAAATAAATTTATATGTTTAATATAGGTAGTAGTTCTATAATTAAGTAAGCACGATATTTTTAAATTAAAATTCTAACATAATTATCTGTCAGCCTACCGATTTAATGTAGGCATTTGTAGTTTTCTACCTACCTACATTTAGTAGTTTCTATAAAAAGACTTTATTTTTTTTATATCCTATCGACAGCTATTCCCTATCCTACTTAAATTTTTTTTTCGCGTGTAATATTTGGTCGACAATATGTATTCGGCAGTAGCAGAGCGCAGATTATCTGCCCGGTTTTTCATTTGTAAGGGTCCCTTTGTTGATTGGTACAATCTTTAACTACTCTATTATAAACCTGTTGGTATATGATATCTTATTAAATAGATAACTTCAAAACATAGAGTTATACAATTGTAACTTAATAGATAATGTATGCCGTAGTCTTAAAATGAAATTAGTCAATTCTCATTAGTGACTTAACAAGGCCCGATCATGTAAACTGTAAGTGGCAACACGCGGCTTCGTCTGTAGAATTTAGGAATATCTAAAAAGATTTTTTTCTTCAAAACGATACTGTTTAAATCTATAGTTAATTGCGAAAACTAACTAAAAAAAGGAACAAACAAATTTATTATTATATTAAATGTTTTGTTTTTTTAATATAAAAAAAAATTGGTAAGGAAAAATAATTATCTAAATACTTAATTTTTCGTATAAATGTGAATATTAGGTGTACTATGCATTTCAAATAAGTTGGCCGATGGTCAGTGCACAGTGCAGCCAACTTTTTTGACCCAGTGGTCAAAAATCAAAACTATAGTCTCCATATTAAGATGCTGTGAACTTACAACGACACTAGTGAACAAACACGGGTCAGAAAAGTTTGTTGCACCGTAAGTTGCTACAGTGTGCTCGGTGCTGAGTACTAGTTAGGAACTTATGTCACCAATATGGCGTCTGGCCATCGGCCACATTTTACAATGTGTTAAAGGTATGTAATTAAAAAAGTCGCTGGACGACTTTAGTAGCCTATTAATTTTAAATATGCATCATATAAATAATTTATATGACTCTTGTCTGTTATTATAATCTATTTTCAATTCAAAATTTGGTTTATTTGTAACTTAATAACACCAAAAAATAATGAGAAATGGCTTTGTGTTACTTGATAACTCTACAAATAGGAAAGGAATTCGCTGCCATTGGCATTTCAAAAGAATTTGAGTAAGAGCTAAACTAAAAACAAGGACTTACTCTGTGATTGTTGCCAATCTACTCAGATAAACATTTATGATTGTCTTGACTCTGGGTGTATTTATGTATGATATGTATGTATTTACAAAAAAAAAAATATTTACATATTTGTATCCGTTGTCTGGTACCCATAACACAAGCTTTAGTTACTTAAGGGCCAGACGGCGTTAAGTGTAATGTCCAAAAATATTTATTATTTATTTATTTATACTGTAGTCCTTAGATAAAACCTTGGCAGGGAGCCTTCTGTAGGGGCCAGGCATTTGGGGGCCACCTCTGCTCCCTTTAGCCACGCCAAGCTGAATTTTGAATACATAAAGTATCATGCATTTAAGTACATAATTTCATCTAAGTAAATAAATTACTATAAAAAAACGATACTACTTACTTTAAAATCACTCGTGGTAAAAGTAGCTAAACACATATGATAATTTAATATTGAATCATTGTTAGAAAATTGAATTGATACTGATGATGATCCATACAGGAATAATATATAACAATATTTTGTTACTAGTTTGCTATTACAGTGCAACAAACTTTTCCGACCTTCTGATCTTTGGTGATCGGTCACCAGTATCATTGTATATTTCAATATGTAGAGTGTAGTTTTGTTTTTTATATACGGGTCAGAAAAGTTTGTTAACTGAAAAGTTGTTACAAAAAATATGCTAATTTCCAAAATGGTTGTTTTAATTATTACCTAACTAGCTTTCACCCGCGGTTCCACCCTAAATTCAGTTATCGGTATAGGATTTCAACGGCAACTCCTCAATTATAGAAAAATAAAACCGACTCACACTTGACGTTTTCTGGTAGCCTATGTCCTTCCCAGGAACTCAACCTATCTCCATGGCGAATTTCATTTTATTCGGTACAGCGGTTTAAGCGTGATGTAACAGACAGACAGACAGAGTTACTTTCACATTTATAATATTAGTATGGATTATCTTATTGTTATAAATGCTTGTGCTGCAGGGTTGAGGTGATATAAATCAACATAAAACACATTTTGTGTTAACGTACACCACTTTTTGGTGTTAAACTCTGAAATCATACAATATAATGACTATTTTGATGTAGTGAAACTTGTGGGACATAAAGCGCACTCTCTTCGTCTTACTGATAACTTTTACCGCCCTATAAGTCATGGCGGCCGAGTAACTGCGCGGCTGCATCATCGCCTCTTGTAAAATGTAAATAGCGTTGACTATTGTCCATACAAAATGAGACAAACAAATGGTTTGATTAAACATGAGGTTAGATTGAGTGTCCATCAAACTTAAGCCTAAGTATGACGTTGTCGAAGTATTTGTTTACGGATATCAGCAATAACTTTATATTTTTTTTCAAGGTTACTAAAACACCTCATAAAATATATAATATAATAAAAATTTTCGACGACATATTCATTCTGTTTTTTTTTTGGGTTCGATTTAATTTTACCTTCATATTGGATTTAGTGAGACTTCATATACCCTATAAGACGCGGACAGCAGACACAGCAAAAAAATCGGCAAAGTGCGAGTCGGACTCCGTACCATTACGAGTGTGCTGGGAATTAACAGTTTCCAGGTTTGATACTTCAGTTCGTCAGTTTTGCCACCTATAAATTACTACAGTCAAATTAGATATATTTTTAGGCTAAAAAAACATTCTTTGGCAGAGTTTTGAACTTTGGTGTACATTGTCATTAAGACCTCCGTTTGAACATTTTTAGTTTTAGTTTTTTGCTTATATCTCGGCAATTATTACTTATTCGGAAAAAAAATAAAATATGAAAACTATAGCTTTTAAATATACTACAAAAAAGCTCATACATAGGTATTATTATTGTATCTCTAGTATTTTAGCAGTAATCCGGCGTTAAAGAGAAAAAATATTTATTTTTTTGCTACCCATATACCATTAGTTTTCTGTTTACTCCAAAACTGTAATATTTTTTTAAACTTATTTCGCAAAACAACAAAGAGAGAGAGAGAGAAAGATGAGAGGGTGAGAAAGAGAGAAAATTGGACTATATCGTTTGTGAAGCTTTTAAAGCGTTACCAACAAAATTATTAGTTGCAAAACGTCCAGTTGACGTACACACACTACGATAATAACTCACACACTACCATAAATAATAAAAAAGAATAACGGGTTGGACAGATCCACAATTAAACTCCACCTCCAGGCATGGGTCTAATATTTCATTTTGATGGCACAAGTGAAAAAAATAAAAAAAATATGACCATATACTGACCGTCTGACAGTTTATATTATACTAAAATTTAGATATTTTTGACGCCAATGCGAAGCTAAACTAACGGATGACAGGAAACAAAATAAACAAAAATAATGATTACTTATCCCAAAACGAACACACCATATATGTTTATTATATTACTGCTATTCTAGCACAATTTGCTGAAACCTCAGAAACGAGGCAAATTTACAAAAAAAATATTGTGACAGATTTTCGTTGATTCTTCAAATTGCTACTTCGACAAAACAGATTAAGGCATGTAATAACAGAATTTTAAAGTTTTTTTATTATGTACTTATTGCAAGTTTTTGTATGTTAACTTATTAAAAACAAATATTATTTTTTTGTCAGTGCTTTTTTTGCAGAAATCCTTCTTAAGGACATTGTAGAAAATTGTGTACTGAGCGGATAAAAGAAACTCGAATTAACAAATTAATAGATATAAATATTATACAACATATTTACATACTTATTTGTATATCTATTTTGTTTTACAACCTTTGTCCCTTCTCTTCTTGACATGTTTTGGTGTTTTAGTTTTTCGTCTTTCTGCTTTCTCGTCCTTTACGGCCTTTTTTCTAGCCTTCTTACTATTTGGAGACTCATCCCTTGGACGTGCGCTAGGTTTAAACTTGGGTGCTGTAAAGATATAACATCAAATTTATATTCTTTATTAAGAGATACTTTTTCTTCTGACACTATTGATGTAACTAATTTCTCGATTCTCCTGACGACCCGTTAACATAAGAGAATTGGCCTCATCATAGTAATATGTCAAAAGAAGTTCTTAAACTGAAATGATATAACCATTAATATTTTTCGTAAAAAAAAAAAAGGTAACACCAACTATAAATAGACTATAATCATCAAATCGTGCCGAATAGTCGCCGACTATAAATGATGCCAAATAGTCGGGTTTTTCGACTAATAAAAATCAATTAATATATATATACCTACTTAATAAGATAGTGCGAAAACTGTATAAAAGCATAGATAATGATTGAATAAAACGATATTTTGTTTTTGGAAATTACAATAAGAAATAAGGCTGTAATAACGAAACTATCGGTCTATGGAGAATTGATAGCAGAACCTTAAAAGCGAGCCTAAGCTTCTGTTCTTCTTACACATGAAGTTCAGCAGAAATTTATGATTGGAACTTTTTTTAATACAATATAGTTACATGTATGAAGGTTTTCATGTTGTTATTTTTTTATTATACTTACCTTTTTAGCCTCATACGTCCTCATTATTGGGCTACGACCTACGCCTCACCATCGGCATTTTTTTTTGTTTTGAAGTAGGTAAGCAGGTTTCCTCACGATGTTTTTCTTCAGCGAAAAGCCGTGGAGTGAAATAATCACTGAACTTACTTGAGAAATTAAAAGAAACTTATTGGAACATGCTGTGCTTGAAATTTCGCCTATCAGAACGCGAGACGATATCGAAACCCGTAAGCCACTACTTTTACGACATAAGAAAGACTTTTTTTTTAATTATAAACCAATTTAAATTGAATAGTATTAAATTTTTTATTTTATTACACAACATAGTGTAGGTAGCTGACGAAGATGTTAAAACTAATTTATAAAGGAGAGCTTACCACTGTCCTCATCTTCATCTCTAGATTCTGATGAATTCTCTGAGCCACTTTCTGATGAATGACCATGTTGCAGAATGTCTGGTTTTTTTACTGTACCGCTTAGGTCTTCATTAAATCCAGCAAGTTTTTTATACATCAAGTCTTCAGTATCTCCTTTTTTCGCTTTTGTAATATCACGTTCATAGTTGACTACCTGAAATTTTAACCATTTTTTTAATTACCTACATTGAAATTATGAAAACTAAAATTAAAATAGCTTCTGCTTCTTTCTGAGATAAGACTATCGTTATGCCAAATATTTACCAGAAATGCCAATTAAAATTCTATAACAATATAAAACATTCTTAAAAATAACCCCTTAGCTAAGTTTATCTAGTTAAATTAATAATAAAAAAAAAATACTAACTAAACACCTAATGTCAAATATGTAGGATTATATTTAAAACTGAAATATCAATTCTAATTACTCATAGTAGTACCTACAGAAACGTCACTAAAAAACAAACTTTAAAGCTAGACAACTCTAGCATTAACGCAATAAGGTACAGTTTCTTTTAAAATCGCGACGTGCATACTTACATTTTGTTGATTATAAATATGAATCTTAGCGGGCGACCACCTACATAAACCAACATGAACCGCGTCGCTCACAAAACAGTACAACCGGAGAGAGCTAGTTATCTGGCTTATGTAATTACGTGCCTTCTTTGTGTCGCGGATAAGCACAGCCTTAATTTGTTTTATTATAATCACGTGTTTTTAAATTTTAAATTAAGGTGTATCCGAACATCATGTTTCCATACAAACTGTGTTACATCGAATTTCTTTGACTATAGACATTCTGCTACTGAAAACGTGATATTATCACTAATCACTATTTAAGTCACTTTAATATAAAAATAAATAACCTTTTATCAAATTAATTAAATGTATAAAAATAACAAAAACTAGTTATTAAATATTTACTTTATACTTACTGAAATTTGATTAATGAATATGCTTTTTGCGACAATAGTATACAGCCAAACATAATAATAACGAATTTTAAACAGCGAAATGTTTCTAGTTATAGACATTTAGTGCAACGAAATTTGTATGGAAAACTATCTAATTCGGATCCAAAACATAGTAGGTATTTACGTATTAGTTGACGTAATTACGAGTATTAAAGAAGGTACCAAACAAATAATAATAAAACACGATTTTTACTAATAATAATTAAATTATGAATCTTTGTATATATTTAATTTAATTTTAAATTTAATAATAATATTTTCGATAACACAATTTGATGAATAGCTCATGGTTTAAATATCGGTTTTATACCTATTCAACTTGTAACACCCTTCACGCACGATCTGACACGATACAATATTCTACTACATAGGTAGTACAACTTTTACAAAGCTTTTATCAAATGTTTACGGAAGTACCTATTTACTTACACAGAATAAATATGAGTTTTACCTTTCGACATCTTTAGGTATGGCAAAAAAAGTCTGGTTTTTCATAGTGCCATTAACACATCCGCATCCAATTCACGATCTTGTTTTTAATTTATTAATTACTAACTTTCATCGTAACTTTTTAATTACTAACTTTTATTGTAACTTTTTTCGCTCGTTAATCGACGGGATGACACGTGCAGCTCCACTGGCTTATAACAGAACAATCATTTGGCGATTGGCGACGAGTCATGCATGTCATGGTCGCATTGCGTGACCCACGTAGATAAATGTCATAGGTACCTACCTACTATGGCGGATTGAGAGGTCTGCTGACTAAACTACTGAAAAACTAAAGCTTTCTTAATTTATCCGTTACGTCGTAAACTAAAAATGTTTACTAAACTAATCTTTCTAATCTTTAGATAAAATGTGAGGTTTTTGAAATTCATACATACTGTGTACTGACGATTCAATCTAGTAAGGTTTCAAGAGGTTTTTTTTTTAAAAAATAATAATAATGAAGCTGTAAGTAGTCCAACTAACTTCTCCGTTCCAGTGGTCAAATTTTAAAACTACAGTTGCTATATTAAACGCAACATTAGCGACAGACAACGGTTGTTGAACTGAACCAACGCGCGACGCCTGCACCGACTTGGTGCGACAGCCCAGTGATTTTGTTATACACTAAAGAAAGACTGAATGATTCGAAAAATTTCTATAGCTCACGCGGAGGTACAGTGACTACCTAACTACCACCGCCAAAAGATAGATATATAAGATATAATAAGTGACAAGGTATTTTTAGAATGATGTACTTTTTTTCTAGAATATACCTGTGAGTTGTACATAGTGTTTCTGCTAAAAACGGCAACTTTTGGTTACAACAGGTAAATTCTAGATACATTACCATCTAAAAATAGCTTATTAATGGTTCTAAATAACTGGTTTGTAACATCTTTGAACAAATCAAATCAGTAATTTAAACAAAGAGTAAATTAAGAATATGGCGGCGCTAGTAATGTAGTCACTGCGCTTTAATGGCGGTTAGCTAAGTATGTACGATTAAGCTATGTACAATGATCTGTTTTTATTAATTTATTACTAAGAAATTGTTACCTCTGTAAGTCTTTTAGGAATGTAGACATTTTTGAATGCTTCTTCTTCTATTTGTTCCTGTGCTGTCATTTCTTCTAAATCTCTTGTTGATGTTTTTTCAGACAACTTCTCAAGACACTCTTGGAGGTTCCTCTCATTTATAGTTGGATCAGTAATGAAATCAAATAACTCTTTCACTGTCAATGTAGCAACACCTTTCTTTCTAAAGAAGTCACAAATGTTTGTGCAATCCTTTCTTAAAAATTCAAACGCATGAGGATGGTCATGTTCTACAGATTGTGAAACATCAATCATGACTACATTTCCTTTATCATACAAAAGATTATATTCTGACAAATCAGCGTGTACTAGTTTACAAATGTTAAACATTTTCCACATCATGGTAACACAATCTCTGTATAATGAACGAGCTGTAGATTGCGAAATTTCTACATCTTTAAGCTTAGGTGAAGGCCACCCTTGATCACCCATAAATGTCATTACCAATACATGGCTTCGTAAAATTATAGGTTCAGGGACATTTAAGTTTGCATTATAGAGTCGAACAAGATTTCTCATCTCTTTCTCAGCCCATGTTCTTACCATTTTTCGTGGGTTGGATCTACAATAGCCATTCCTGAATCTATATTCACCTGAGACATATTTGTCTCTATCTTTAAATACTAAAATAGAAGTCTTGAAAATTTTTACAGCATAATCTCTACCATCTTTTGAAGTTGCATGATACACATTAGCTTCTTTGCCTGTTGATATACATCCATTAATTTCATTGATAATACCTCTATTTAATAATTTAAAAAGTATCATTTTTGTCCGTGGATCCATCACCTGTTCAGCTGTAGCTCTATCATGTTTATCTTTTATTCTTATACGAACATTATCCATTTTTCTATCATTTTGATCAATAAATTTCTCTGTCTTATTAGACATAGGTTCATATTTATCGACATTTATTTTGTTGATATATTTTTTGAATAATTTTTCAGTAGGTTGATAAGTATTAATTCTATTAGATGGCGCTTGAGGATTGACAGATTCTCTTTTCTTAGATTCTCCTGTTGGGTCATCGGAGTCATAGAAATATTCATCAGAATCAAGATCATCATCACTATCTTGTTTGATAACTGGTGGATCTGCAAACTATATTCATTAACATTACACAATGGATTTGTATTGAAGAATTTGATTACAAAAAAACATAAAAATTTAAAAAAAGCAACTTGGTTTTCACTGTATTAATTCCAGTAGACTTAAAAATTGGTATTGAATACTATATTTTCAAAAATATTTGAACTTGGTAAGGTAATGAACTAAACCAAAAACTTTTATAGAATTTCAACACATTTATTTTAAAGAATTTCTTTCACTTATTAAATTAGGTGTTTATTGGATCAGATAATAAGATCACTTCTCCTGTTAAAAAGAAAAATCAACTTCATATTAGCTTCAAAACTGAAAAGAAAATTATTACCAGAAACACCACCTATGTTGATTAAAATAATTTAAGTCCATTGTTGTAATATTTTTCAAATGATTAGTACTTGAAATGAAATTGTAGTGTTAATGCCTAGAATTTGCAAGAAGACCTAATGAGTATTGCAGCAACCACCAAAGGACAATTACTCAACATGTCCCCAGTGTTGCAGCACTTTAGCAAGTACCTTGGTTGAAGGACCTTACTCAGCTCATAATTTCTTTCTATTGCAGCAAATCTCTAATATCAATAGGAAAAAAGTAAGTATTATTATGATAATAATACTAACATTTGATATATGACAAATAACCTAATAATAAGAATAAGTATTGTATTAAGGTCAGTGAATAAAGGCTATTTTTATTTTATTTTATTTAAGTCAAATAGGACCTATTACACTTATTGGTTAAATCATTCTTAGAATATACACTGCATTCAGGCATATCACTCCTCATGTCTGATGGGGATGAGAATGGTTAAAGCATGGGCATATGTTATGAGCATCAATTGGTACTTTGGTATTGGTTTACATAAAGATAATTTTATTGGACCAGCAAGTGCCTCAGTAATCCAATTGTTTTTTACAATAATTATAGTAAAATAAACCATTTCTTTTTGTCAAAAAAGTGTTTTATGACAAGTTCATAAAAGATAGTCAGGTTATTTTCATTCAAACTCAAAAAAAGAATGATAAGTAAGTCTGCAAAAAATACACAAGTCAGAATTAAGCAATCTGTTCACTTAAATATTCATTAATTATATCATTGAAGATTATATTTATTTACCTGTCTGACGACTGCACCCCCTGTACCCCCAGTCACCCTATATGAAAGTAAGTATATGTGCTAGTGTCGGCTTTTCCCACTAGTTTGCTTGTCTCAACTCAAAAGTTATATAGATTCATAAACTTCATTAGGTTCACCAGAAGCTATGTGAATTATAGCATTAATACTAAATCCCTGGTACTAAATAAAATAAGTTGAAACTGTGCTATAAAAAACCGAACCCTAGGCTGTTTTTGATATCTCCTTATAACCACACCACTGTGTATCTATACTAACCCAAGAATATCTAAATAATAACTATTGAGAACTCTTAATATACAAAAAAACCTTGTTTGAACATTTGTAAAGTCAAACAAAATGAATGCTGCTAAAAATTGGTGTCACTGGTGTAGCGAAGTTTCCCAATGGCTCAGTGTTGACAAACAGGTTAATTATTAATCAGTTAGTTTTGGAACACAGGTTGCTTGTGTACTTATTGGTATAACATTTATTTTCGTAATTATAGATCAATGTAAATTTAAATAGTAAATGTAAATTTCAGATTTGTTTTGTAGGTAAAAAACACAGATACTAACCGAATACGAGTCACTGCACAAACGCCCTAACAAGGGTAACAATATGAATGGCCTCCAATGCTGGAAGGACTTTAGAATAATACCTCCCACGGAGTAGTCCCCCCTCACGGAAATTCATAGTTACGGAGATATTAAAGGAGACTTTAAAGGTCCCTACCTAACTACTCCATTTTTTATATCTATTCCCTTAGTGGTTTGTTAAAATGTAAAAAAGATGGTTTGGGGAGTTCCCCCTCTTACAAGCTCTAACAAGATTACTGTGTAGAAATAAAGAAAATAACCACAACGATTTTCAAAAATTCATAACTTAAAAAGTATTTATTTCCGTTAACTGAAATTTCAGATTTGAGGTCAAAGGGATCATATTTATCTACCATAAAAGTTTGAACGAGCTAGCGAGGAGGACTCTCTCTAAAGCTGAGCTCCAATGCTTGCTGACATGCTGAAAATAACCTAAAAAAGATCTTTTACGGAACTCATAGCCCCAAGTGGGTCAGACCATGGTATAAAAATGAAAGGTACTAAAGGACCCCAAGTATGTTTAAGGGTTTAAGTATTCTAAAGCTCTAATAACGATAATTGGATCTGTTTGTCTACGTAGTAAAGCAGTATCAAACATAAAATTAAAAACTTACTCGAACTGACTTAACCTTAGTCGATATATCTTCTTCGTAATCACTGAACTGACCATCAGACATTTTAATAGTTATTCCCAAAAATGCTTATTTCAAATTATATTTTCCAGAAATACCAAAAAATTAAAATAAGTATGTACCAAGAGTACGTACATAAACGCTAGCAAGTTGCGAAATATCAAATATTTTTTGTATTTATTTTATGGCCTGGATACAACATCTTTCAGCTATTCATCTGATGAAAAGAACTTGTGTCTCAAATCGAGATCAGTCTGTCCAAGGTCTCTGACTGGGGACGGGAAAACTTGGTCCGATTCAACCTTCAAGTCTGCGCGTTCACCGCTAAGAAAATACCATTCACTGTGGTCCCACAATTCCAGAACACTCCCCTCTCCATCTCCAAGAGCATTGGGATCCTTGGCGTTGACATCTCCAGCGATGTTCAGTTCTAGACAAGGTAAAGCTGGCGTCCAAAAAACTTAGTGTACTCAACAGAGCGAAGCAGTACTTCACGTCGGGGCAAAGGTTGCTGCTTTACAAGTCCAAAGTCCGGCCCCATATGGAGTACTGCTGCCATCTCTGGTCGGGTGCACCCGGATACCAGCTTGGCCCTTTTGACTCAGTTCAACGACGGGCTGTGAGAGTTGTCGACGATCCCAAACTCACTTGCGGTATCGAGCCCCTAAGTCTGAGGAGAGACTTTGCCTTCCTGTGTATGTTCTACCGCTTGTACAATGGGTTGTGTTCTGAGGAATTGTTCAAAATGATGCCCACGGCTACTTTCCACCATCGCACCGCTCGCCATCGGCAGGGAATTCATTCTCACCCTTTAGAACCGAAATGGTCGCGTACAGTGCGGTTTCAGAGAAACTTCCTCCCGCGAACGCTTGGGTTGTGGAAAGAGCTCCCTGCCGAGGTTTTCTCTAAGGATCACAGTATGGGGTTCTTCAAAAAAGAAGTTATTAGATTTCTGAAGGGTCGGCAACCCGCGAGTGATGCCCTTGGTGTTGCAAGCGTCCATAGGCTACGGTGGTGGTTAGTGGTATAAAAAAAAAACAATCAAAAGGAACCAACCGGAAGTCAAATATTCCAGAAAATCGTAGACTTTTTTTTTCAAAGCAAATAATTCGCATATTTTAATTTTTTTTCTTCACCAAATAAAATTGATACGTGATTAAAATAAAATAAAGGCCTATTTTCATTCACAATACATAATATATAGTAGAAACACTAAAAAAGTTCGCGTGGCACTACGATAGTTAAACTTTGTAAGCCGGTATCTATTGCATTCTACGTGTAGGTAACAGTGGATCAAATTTAGTTTTCGAACAATTTGAAGGTACCGTATGTTTACTTAGATATCATTGAGGATCTAAATTACATATTAGTTTGCGATTTTTGCATTTCTATAATGGAGTTTAGTAGGTATTCGTTTGTTGCTTTGAATCACAATTTCAAAGACCGTGACGCGTTCATGATAATCGTCGCTTTTAAAACAATTTTTTCTACCAATAACATAAAAAACAGGTTAAGTGCGAGTCTCGCATCTCACGCCTTGAAACTAGATCTTATGCAACTTATGAATAAAAATTCTGAAAAAGAATACTTCGATAATTAATCTTATGCAATTAATTTGCACTAAGGGTTCCACAGTTGAAATATTTTTGTGTCTTGAACTGTATAACTTTCTTCTTCGCGGGGAAATAAAATAAAACACATCTCTTTATATAAAGGTGCACAACGCGCTCTGCTTAAAGCTTGTTCGCGTCTCGACGAACGGTGGATGAGTGAGTGAGTAGCCTAGTTGTTCTTCTTTACTCATTATTGACAGAGGTACGGGTGTCGAGGTTGGAGTTGATGAGTCCTACCCCATGACCCGGGCAGAAGCTCAGAGGTGAATACACCCCTGGAAAATTATAAAGGGGACCTACTTTTCAGGGACCCTTCAGAACTGACGCTTCGTCCGCTTTTGCTCTTTGCCGTCTAGAGGCGGGCGGTATATCACTACTTCAAGGGGGCTTTTAACGAGCTCTCGAGGGAGAGGTGTGCCCTCGAGAGGTCGAGCATGCAACGGGGCCATGTTGCGAATATGCAGATAGGGACTGTTGTCAGCCTGGTCGAATAACCTAGTCGCTAACCTGGCAATAAATTCGTTAAGCGCTTCTACTTTAAGGTCCTTTGATATTGTTGAGTTTCGTATATAACGCCCTGCTCCTGTTAAAAAACGCAACGTTTTGTTCTGTATAACCTGTAGCTTATGTTTATTTTTGGCTGATAGCTGGTTGTACCAGACCGATGCGGCGTAAGTCAGTCTTGACCTAATGTATAGCTTGTATATTCGGACCTTCGACTTGAGCGGCAAGTCTGACGAAAAGACTGGTCTTAAGGCTGCTCTGGCCCCAACAGCACTTGCCGACACGTGCTCTAGCATTTTAGCCATACGTAGTTTGCGGTCTATGACACAGCCTAGGTACTTGACGCTAGACTGCCACTCAATTTCGCGGTCACGAAATACAAGCTTCTTAGGTAATATATGCTGCATACCGGTTAAAATGGCTGCCGTCTTGCCTGCGTTCACTGCTATCCTCCACCGGTCTAGCCAAACGGAAAGGTTGTCCAGTAATAACTGCATTTTGGAGGCAGCAAGCCCGGCTTTGCGCGACGAACTCATATAGAACCCCTATTCCTCACGTGAGATTCATCAAATAAATTATAAACCAAATAAAGTAAACACTTTGTACATTTTTAACTTTATTTGCGGACATGATAAAGCACAAAAACGTAAAAAAAGATTGATTATTTTTTTTAAATAAAATTATAATATATATTCTTTAAACATAGAACTTGACGTGAGATGTTCAATGACCCATGCTCCCGCTTTTGTTGAGATTTTGCTAGACTCCTCCCAATTTAATCTCACGTTACTGTATGCCCTTTTATTTTAAAACAAACTATGCGAATATTAAAAAAAACATACAAAACACTTGTTAGTGTGGAAGAGCCCTAATAATGAAGCGTCAATACCTATTTTACACTTTAATTGCACAGTCCTATTATAAAAAATTAAAACAATTTGAATGTAAGCAAAGGAGCTATGGCTATAAATAATATTAACCCAGTTACAGTACAACAAACTTTTCTGACCCGATGTCTGTCGCTAGTGTGGTTTTAATATTTGACGACCGCGTCAAAAAAGTTTGCTGCGCTGTAATCAACTAGCGCAGAAAATAAACAGAAAGTCTGGATAACCTGTGAAGAGAACAAAACTCGCCCCACAGAGTTTCTATACTTAGTCAACTAGTAGTCTACTCTGTTGTAAGTGTTAAACTTATACTTCCTTTTGTATTTCTTTCCATCAAAATACTCTACTGCAATTGGTTAGAGTAGTACCTATACTACGTATAACATAAGTATGAAATTATTATGCAGGGTATATAATTCTGCTCCTTATACTAAAACAATTTAACCTTTTATACTAAGTTCGGTCCAGCTGACCTGTCTGGCACTTTATATGAATGAGACTTCAAAATTAGTTTTTGAGATTTTGACCCCTGTTCCTTAGGAAAAGTTGTTCCGTATAACGAGCAGATATCTCGTGCATTATTTATTATTCACACTTATGTTACACGTGACATTCCTAATTTGTCGTACTACGAGACACTAAAAACTAATATGTTTTTTTTTTAATAATCTCACTAAGGTGTAAATAGCGTAGGAGACAGCACAGAGCCTTTATGCATTAATGTCAATGCTATCAGAGTAACTACCGTCAACTACGGCGCTTATGCGTCTGCCGGACAAAAAGCTAGCCACCCATTTGCACAAACCCTCGGGCACTCCGTAAGACGGCAACTTCGATAGAATACCCTGGTGTCAGACCAGATCGAACGCCTTCGCTATGCCCATGCTACATGTCAATGCCTCCCCCTGACTGTCAATGGCTAGTGCCCATAAGTGTGTGACTTTAACTAACGTGGACATCTTTTTCACCCCTGTACGGGCAAAATAGGTACAGGTGTCGTGTTAAAAACGAGCGTTTTAACCCATGACCCGGGCGAGTCTCGAGGGTGAGCGCAACCTCGGTAATTTTTTAGAGAGGGCCTTCTTTTCAGACCCCCTAACAGCATACTAATGGCCACTTTGTGAAAGTGGCGAAAAAAGAAATGAAGAAAAACAAAGTAAGCTGTGACAAAAATGAAAAATTATGAATAATGTGATAAAATGTGAGAATTATGAAAAAAATCAAAAAAAATTCGAGTAAGTTCGAAAAATTTCGAAAAAATTAGAATTTTTTTTTTGATAGGTTATTTGATTACAAGAAGAAAACTAAGCAATAGGCTTAGTTTTTCGGGGGAATTAGCTCCCTAGGGAGAGGTCGGCCTTCAGGTGGACGGGCATGTAACGGTGCAATGCCCCTTAGGTGTGGGTGCGCACTGTTGTCAAACAGCCGGGCGGCCAGTCTGGCGATAAACTCACCCATCGGCTCTGCCTTTGTGTCCCTAGCAATTGTGTCGTTGCGGACGTAACGCGGAGCGCCCGTTATTGTCCTCAGCGATTTATTTTGCACGACTTGACGGGCGCGGCGTACGTCAAACGAGACCTAACGTAGAGCTTGTATAGCCGGACTTTGTTTTTAAGCGGGAAGTCATATTAAAATAATGTCCATAGGGCCGCCCTGGCGCCGACTGCTCTGGCTGCAGCATGCTCGACCATTTTGGTCATGCGCAGCTTGCGGTCGATAACGCAGCCGAGGTATTTCACATTGCTCTGCCATTCAATTACCTGCCCGCGGAATACAAGCTCCTTTCTCAAGTCTCTGTTGGCCGGTTAAGATGGCTGCCGTTTTTGAGGCATTTACTGCTCCACTTGTCAAGCCAGCACGGGAGGATATCCAATAATCGCTGCATTTTAGCGGCAGCTAAGTTGGACTTACGCGCTGTCGTCTGCATACAATGCTAGGGTGATGTCCTATATGCCTGACGATAGACCGCTATCGCTAAGCGTGGGAATGTCATTGGTGAAAAGTGCATACAACAGAGGGTGAAAAGTGCATACAACTACCTTGTGGGACACCCGCTGAAATGGTCTTAGTAGGGGAGTTTTTATTGTAACTGAAACATAAAAACTCCGCCCCTCCAGAAAAGAGGCTATTATACGCCCGTAAATGGGGGGGGGGGGTAAATTGGTCTCAGAGAGCTTAAACAATAAGCCAGCACGATCAAAGGCCTTCTCGATATCGAGAAAGACCCCGACCGTGTACCTGCCCTAGTTCAGCTCAAAGGCCATGTGATGTAAAACACGAGTAAGCTGAAGAGTGGCACTATGATTACTTCTAAAACCAAACTGTTCTGGCCTTAGATTGATATAAGGTGATACCCTTTTCAATAAAAGACGTTCGAACAGTTTGGCTATGTTAGAAAGTAACGTAATCGGGCGATAATGCTCTGGTTTCTGGCGGCTCTTACCAGGCTTCGGTATGACAATAATTTTGCCTGTCCTCCAGGCCGTGGGAAAGAAACCTGTGCGCAGGATCCCATTAAAAATACGGTTTAAGGCCACAAGACCTTTTCTCGGTAGCATTAATAGGGCCGTGTTCGGATTGCCGTCTGGGCCGGGGGATTTCTTTTTATTTAAAAAATAAATAATTTTTTTTACCTCCTTAGAGGAGATAAAATCATCACCTCTGAGTGGGTCAATTGGATTAGAAAGGATCTGTTGTATACGCTCCTCAACCAATGTTGTGTGGGGGTGGTCGACGATGGGGTTGGGCTTAAATTGATCCTCGAAGTGGACCGCAAATAATCCCGCCCGTTGTTACGAGGGGGTGTATAGGCGCAGGGGTGTTGGTCATTTGGCGAGCTAAACGAGAAAGAGCGGTATCGTTGTCGCTGGCCTTTGAGATTGTGTTATCCCAAGACCATTTCCGATAAGTTGAAATTTGGTGCGATAGGTCACTACCTAAATTATTCAGCTCTTTTTTAATTGTCGGGCAGCGAGTTCGGCACCACAGTTTGCGAAGCTCTCGTTTTTGGCTAAGTTTACTACGATGATGTGCCGGTAGTAAACTTTTCCCGGAGGCTGACTTGGCAGACGTGGTGCACTGAGCAAGTGCGGAGGAGATAGCAGAAGTGAGTGACTGTGTGGGTTTTTCCACTTCCTGTGGGGTAGTCAGGCCACCGGGAGGGAGTTTAAATGAGCTCAGTAGTTCTTGATATTTCGTCCAGTCCGTGAAGTTTTTCATTGGTGGTAAAGGTTTATCCCTAATAGAAACTCCGAGGACCAGTAAAATTGGAAGGTGTTGCGAATCAACGTCATGGAGGGTTTCTAATGAGATGGGCCAATTAATATTACGAGCTAGTGCTATGTCTAGTACGTCCGGTTGAAATAAGTCCTGAGAGGGATAATGAGTGGGAGAGCCGGGACCAATTACAACGTAATTGTGCGCCGCGGAATCGATTTTCAAATCTCTACCTTCTTTGGATGAAATTCTTGATCCCCATTGTCGGTGTTTGGCGTTAAAGTCGCCGAGTATAAGTGTGGGTGTGTCGTCGGACATACTATTTTTTTAAATCGTGCTGCTGGACTAGCAACCTGAGGTCATCGGTCTTGTCTCTAACCCCCCCTGGATTCCAATATACAATCCTTAGATTGAAGAGAATTCCTGGACCAGGAGGTGGGTAAGCTGCTGTAGACCGCGCAGTAGCGCGGGCAACGGATTTTGACCGACTGCGATGGCCTCAATAGCTGCATTAAGTGCGGCGATGGCCGCTCTGGCAATGTTCAGAGACAATGGCGAGACACAGTAAACTGGCGCAACAAAAGGTGCGCGACCCCTGGGGGGAGGTAGCAACTGTAGGAAATCGCTGAAAAGCTGTGGGCGGGGCTTGCGCTCGTGCGGGTATGAGGGTTTGAGAGGGTGGGACAAGAAGTGCGGGGCTTAGAGTTAGGCGGGTGGTGCGGCAACAACGGTGGGCGAGTAAACAATCGGCGGTGGCGCCATCTGTGCCTCGACTGAGGGAACCAAAGCAGGCGTACTTGAATCTTCTTGTTGCTTTTGCGTTTTCCCTCTGCCTTTGCGACCTCTCTTCGTCCGTTTTTTGGGAGGGGGTTGTGTCCTGTCCGTGGGGGGATGGCGGGGGGCATAAGGGCGTGAGGTCATATTCCTGGGGTTCCAATGTCGTCAGGGGTAACGGCGCTTCTTTCCTTGGGGGTGGTAGTTTCGGGGCGGGGGGTGCACTTTTCACCCCCATCTTACGCGCCTCCCTCTTATACATTGGGCACGACTTATCATTTGCCGCATGCTCTCTTTTGCAATTAACGCACGTTGGCGTGGCTTTTCTATCGCGCTTGCAGTCCACCGTGGGGTGGCCCTCTCCGCAGCGCACGCATCGGTTCGGACGGTGACAACTGGCCGATGAATGGCCGAAGGCTTGGCACCTATGACACTGCGCCGGCCAGGGCTTCGCTTTCCACGCAGCAATGGTTACGCCGGACATGCTTAGGAGCTCCGTGATGTTGTAAACATTCTAGAGCTCTTTTGGGTCGTACCTTTCTTGTAGTTGACCGAAGTAGATGCAAACGGGGCGGCCTCTCGCCCCCGGGATTTGTCAAATGTGCGACAGAGGGAACCCAAGTGCTTCCATTTCTTCGGCTATTTCCCCCAACGGTGCGTCGAGAGGGAGTCCTTTTATGGATATTTTCTGTGGCCTCTCGTTGTCGAGGCTGTAACAGTACCATGACACTGTACTGTCAGCCATGGAGAGCTCGTCAATATAGGCCGCCACCATCCTTTATTCATCAGGCGATTGCGGCAAGAATCGCACGCCTTTGTCAAACGGGTGCGCGTGCGCACGCGTGCTTCAAGAGGGAGCGCAGCTTTTTCAAATGAACCGATCATTGTGGCAAATTCTCAACAATGACCGGTGGGTACCTGGCTTTCTCCTTAGGCTTTTCAGGCTGGACAGGTGTAGGCGGGGCCGGACTGGCCGACACCTGCGCGTAGAACTGGCTGGTGTTGATGGACGAGTTGGTCTCCATACGCTCTATAACAGTGGTCGCTGCTGCTTGCTGTTTACGTAGGTACGTATCTTTCTTGGTTTGGGGTTGGGTTGTTTCCGGCGGTTGACATCTCCCTAGCTGCCGCACGGGCTTGCTCAGCTGGGAGTTTGAGCGGGCTCAGTGAGAAGGGACGTACATCGCGGCCCATTGTTCTCCGTGGGTCCCTAGTTTTGAACGCGATCGATGGCGGGTTGACGCGTTGAGGCGGGTTAAACGGCGTCGACGGGGACGCAATTGAGGCGCCGCGAGGGGCCGACGCAGGTGGTGAGCGTCCATTGGAGGCGAGTTCTGAATGGGAGACAGCATGGAGGGGAGCTCTTCATCCCTGAAGTACTCGTCACCTGTCTCCGATGTGGCGTAATTCGTCGACGAAACTGAGATGGCTGAGGCCATAGACGCGGCCGACAGGGGCCGCGACGTTGGAAAGGCAGTGGCAAAAGTGCCGTCCGCCGCAGTGATCTGCCCTGAGAGTAGGTTACGAGCCACAATTGCAGGTAGCTGGGGCCTGGACCATACCTGTCGTTTTCGCACTCCCCTGCCCCCACGGGGCGGGTGGCATCTAGATGGTTGAAGACGCTGCTACTGATATCCCTCGATGGGCACGCACGGAGGCGGCCGGAACCAAAGCAAGAAAGGAAAAACACTGGCTGTGTGATATACACTTGAAGGGTGCAAAAGACCGTAGCAAAAACCATATTGACGAGCACATACTCGTATGGTACCCTATATTTGGTATTCTCGTTGGAGAAAGTACCAGTTTCATAAGTCAGAGCATATTCATGAACAGATATCCCTGCGTAGTTATTATTTCGAGAACTGAGCCACACTCTGTCTCTTATAATAACTAGGTCTACTGTGGGATATTGCTCTAGAACTATGGCAGTCGTAAAACTCAGTTGCGTGAAGAGCCGAGCTACGTCTGTGTCACCCCTATGAGACCTGTATAGGCACGCATAAATACGATTGTGGCCGCCGTGATCTTCGCGCACCCGCAATATCGACAGGTCCCTGCCTTCAAGGCTATGAAGGCGGCGACAGCAGATATCCTCCCGGACGAACATACATACACCGACACGACTCACAAAATTGTGCTCCAGTTTGTAGCCAGGATAATGTAGGTATGATGTTTCGGACGAGCAGGATATCCGTTAGAATAAGTTGCGCAGTTTCAAGATGGTGGTGGACTGCGTTAAGATTGGCGTGATACCCCGGATGTTGCAAAATTCGCCATTATATACGGATGGAGTAGCCGCTGCAAAATTTCTTTTCCTTTTTTTTTCTGGCCCTGGATTTAAATGAGGATTTTCTGCACAGACAGCTATAGAGACAAAAAGTGCGGTACCAGAACTGCAAAAGTACTGTTGGGCCCTCGATCCACCTTTGTTGTAGTAGCCGGGTTCACTCCGGTCTCCTTTTTCGGCACGACTTCTGCTTCAGAGACTTTGCAAATGTTAGCAATTCAGCCTCCCAAGGCAGAGATTCAAGTGATTTTTGGGTTCGGGTCAGCCGTTTCGACAGGTCTCCCTAACTGCCGCACCAGCACGCCGAGCAATCACAGCAACTAGCACACCCGTCTTCCGCTGTCCGCTTTGCTCTGCTACCTTACTCACCGCCAGGAACACAACACTACTTAACGTTAGTGTTATTTAGCCGCGGTATTCTGTAAAGTGGAGGTTCTTCCCTAGTACGGGCTGCTCATTCGGGGGAGTGCTCGCTGTGCCCTCATCATCATCATCATATCAGCCCATTGACGTCCACTGCTGGACATAGGCCTCACCTAACTTTTTCCACAGCGTGCGACTCTGTGCCGCCTGTAACCAACGGCTCCCCGCTACCTTTACGAGGTCATCTGTCAATCTAGCGGGGGGCCGTCCAACGCTGCGCTTTCCGGTTCGTGGCTGCCACTCGAGAACCTTCTTACCCCATCGGCCATCGGTTCTTCAAGCTATGAGCCCAGCCCCTTGCCACTTCAGCTTTGCGATTCGGTGAGCAATGTCGGCGACTTTGGTTCTCTTACAGATTTCCTCATTTCTGATTCGATCACGTAACGAAACTCCGAGCATAGGTCTTTCCATCGCCCGCTGAGCGACCTTGAGTTTTCGTATAAGGCCCATAGTTAGCGGCCACGTCTCAGTGCCGTAAGTCATCACTGGCAACAAACACTGGTTGAAGACTTTTGTCTTCAAGCGCTAGGGGTATTTGGGACGAGAAAATAGTACGCAGTTTTCCGAACGCTGCCCAACCGAGTTGGATTTGGCGATTAACCTCTTTCTTGAAATCGGACCTACCTAATCGAACAGTTTGTCCCAGGTATACGTATTCGTCAACAACTTCGAGTGTAGAGTTCCCAACAGTTATTGGAGTGGGTGCTGCATAGCCATTCGACATGATTTTCGTCTTGTCCATGTTTATCTTGAGGCCCTTTCGTTGGGAAACTCTACTGAGGCTTTCGAGCATTGTGCTAAGGTCCTTCATCGATTCTGCCATGACCACAATATCGTCGGCAAACCGAAGGTGGATAATGTACTCGCCATTAACATTGATGCCAAAACCATCCCAGTCCAGAAGCTTAAAGACATCTTCCAACGCATTTGTGAACAGTTTCGGAGATATGACATCTCCCTGTCTCACACCTCTCTGCAGTTGGATCGGTTTCGATCCTGGAGACGGACTGACATAGTGGCGTTATCGTACAAGCATTTTAGCACCTCGATATACCGATGATCAATACGGCATCTCTGTAGAGCCTGTAGCACTGCCCATGTTTCCACCGAATCGAAGGCTTTCTCATAGTCCACAAACGCTAAGCAAAAGGGCCAATTATACTTACTGACTTCTGTATAATCTGCCGTAGCGTATGTATGTGGTCTACGGTACTATAGCCTCTTCGGAAACCGGCTTGTTGAGGAGGCTGTAAGTCGTCGAACTTACGAGCGAGACGGTTCGTAATTACTCTTGAAAACAGCTTATAAACATGGCTCAGAAGCGTGATGGCTCTGTAATTATTAAGAAGGGCATTGTCACCTTTTTTGAAGAAAAGCACCACCACGCCCCTGTGCCATGCTTGTGGCGAAGTACCTTCGAGGATGACGGTGTTAAAGAGCTTCTGAAGGACTTTTAGTACCGGTTTTCCACCCGCTTTCAAAAGCTCTGTCGTAACTCCATCATCACCCGGTGCCTTATTGTTCTTAAGCTGTTTGAGAGCTATACTAATCTCGTACAAGCTGACGTCCGGGATGTCCTCGGTATAGTGTCGAGTGAGTCTAGCTCTAGGGTCTTTAGCTGGACTGCCAACTGGTTTCGATGTCGACGTGTATAACTGTCCGTAGAATTTCTCGAACTCCTCCATGACTTCTGGTCCAGACGAAACAATGCTGCCGTCCTCCGTCTTCAGCCTTGCCAGATGGCTTCGCCCAATAGCCAGATCTCTCGCGAACACTTTGGAACCTTTGTTCCGTTCTAATGTCTCCTCAATACGCAATGTATTAAAGTGGCGTTTGTCGCGTGCAAGTGATTTTGAGATCTGTCTATTAAGCCGCCGATATGACACTGCATCATCCGAAGACTGCAGCCTAAGTTTTCGTCTCTCGTCCATAAGTCTTAGAGTCTGGTCCGAGGGTCTTTTTGTTCTATTTGTACGGTGGGTTTTAAAGAACTTAGACCCAACCGTATGGACAGTTTCCACAAACATGTCGTTGGTATCGTCCACTGATGCGTCTTCCTTTAAGCATTCAAAGCGATTTTTGAGTTGGAGTTGAAAGTTTTCTGGGTTTTGGATTTGGATGGTTGTGGGTCGGAGCGTGGACTTTATCAGTAGAGACCTAGCAAGCCTTATGTTGAGGTTCAATGTGCCTCTTACCATACGGTGATCACTCCCGGTTTTGACCGTGTGGATCACACAGACATCATTGAACACTTGCTTTTCCGTCGACACGATAAATTCAATCTCATTCTTTGTGCAACCATCCGGACTCATCCAGGTCCACTTCCTGTGGGGGCGCTTCTTGAGAAAGGAATTCATCATAAAGAGGCCTTCCTTTTCCATGAAGTCGGCCAGTATTTGCTCTCTGGAGTTCCGTTGTCCATATCCAAATTGCCCCACTCTCAGCTCATTACCACTTCGTTTGTCTAGTTTCGCGTTGAAGTCCCCCATCACGACGTTATAGTGTGTTTTGGAGGAGTGTATGGCTTTAGAAATGTCCTCATACATCTCCTCCACTACGTCGTCTGGGTGTGTCGAAGTCGGCGCGTAAACCTGTACGACCTTCAGCGAATATCGTTTTGATATTCTGAGTATCAGGTACGCTACCCTGGTCGACACACTTGCAACTTTGATGAGATTGTTGACGAGGGACTTGCGGACGATAAACCACCACCTTGGGATAGCTGGTCACCCCCCTGGTAGTACAGCAAGTTACCTGAGTTGAGAACTGTCGTGTCCTGTCCTTGCCTTCGGACCTCCGATAACCCTATAACGTCCCAGCGTAACTTGCTTGTAGCTTTTCCAGTTCTACTATTTTCTCGTCGACCCTCAGCGTATGTGCATTGTAAGTTGCCAGGTCCAGTCGTAGGTGTTGGTAGCCGGATCTCTGCCGGAGATTCTTCGCACTCCCTGCCCCGCCGTTACCAAGGCCGCTACCGTAGCCTGGACTAGCAGGGCTGCCGGGGACTGGGGGGCGTTTGTTTTTTGGCCGTTCATTTTTTTGTTGGTGGATTTGCCATACTCGCCTCGCCTGGCAAGCGGGTTCGCGAGCGCAGAAGAGTTATAGGGGGTCGCTGCTGCCCGACATCCCCTATCAGATATCAGAAGGGAACAAGGAGTAGGGTTGGGATGTGATGATTTTCTTAATGGGAATTGTATGATGGCTGGGATACGTCGAAGGAGGGGATACTACTGTTGGAAGGAAATGGGGAGAATCAGTAGTAGCTCGGGAGGCCGGGGTCGCGTACCCGTGTATTCGGAAATGAATACCCCTGACACAGTGCTGGCGCTGTGCCCTACCTCTCTTAAAAATGTAACTAAGATTGCGTGAGTAGGTACATACCTAATCCAAATACATCTCAACTCAATGAGATTTTCATTGAAATACATGAAATAAATTAATAGTGATGATCAATAATATACATCGAATTAAAAATATAAATGAAATCAATTCCCGTGGAAACTTTCGGGGTAAAAGTATTCAAAATTCCAATTTTTTTTATTCAAATAAGTTTCTAGGAACACTTTTAACTTTAGAGGTCTTACCTCTCGAAACTCGTAAAAATACTTGCATACATTATCCTCTCATATTCCAGAGTCTGACTTACTTGAGACTGTACCCTATAACTATATTTTTTCTACTCTGCTTAACAAATTGTAGAGATGCCAGGACATGCCATGACAAAAAAATGTTTGTGATCCTTTTTCACGTAAAAATCGAATTTTCTGAATTCCTTATTCAATTTTCGGTTTCGATTCAACATTCTACACAAAATGTCCAAACTAAATGTCTATAATTTATTCCATATACGGGCTAGATTTCCGTGACATACTTAAACAGGCAGCAGAGTGGCAGCAGTAGGGTTCAGTTAAGCCCTGTAGGTACGGAACCCTAATAATGTTAGAAAAAAGTAAACCTAGATATAAACTAACAACATAACACAAATAAACAAACGGAAAGTCTGAAAAACTTATGGGTAGAACAAAACTCGACCCACAGAGTTTCTCTAGCTGTTCTACTCTTTTGTATTTAACTACCTACTTTCTTATTGAACCGAGGAAACAAATGAAACTTTGTGTAATTAGTGCGAGTTATTTAGGTAGCCGACGACACAGAGCTGCTTCTACGCTCCGACGCCATGTTGAATCCAACTTTTAATAAAAGTTGTTCCAGGGTTTTATCACGAAATACCTATCTAGTAAGTATTTTGTGTGTATTTAGTGACAGCGATATTATTACTATATACTAGCTAAAACTATAACGAACGCGTCAAAGAGCATTATAAAAACAATAGAACTTACTACTTGTTTACTTACTTACCTAATAATACGAGAATATATTCGAACATTTAACATTATGGACATAGATATGCAAGTTCAGTACTATATACATATAGTAGTTACGGATTTGATAAAACTATGAACGACCCCATAATTTTCCATTTTTAGGTTACCCATTTTTATAAAGATACCTAAATTATATTTTAATCTGGAAGTGTAAAATCGATTACTAACTACTATTTTATAAATAAAAGTAATAACTGCAAAAAGGCTATTATGTTTATTTCATTAATCGGGCACCATAGGTACACACTGGCTCACGCAGTACCTACAACATGCGGGATCCAGCAAATACCGGGATCTTGATGGATCGAAAATCATCGACCCCCAAATTCCGAGATAACAAAAACCTACAGTATTAGATGCCCTAGCCGTACGTGTTAAAACAAGCGTGGGTTGAATAAACGGCAACCCCCCCTTACTTTACTGTTCATGCATTAAAAGCCCTCCAGCGCAAATTCAGAACCTAGGGACAGGTCATATAAAAATATAATGCTGACACACTTGCGGACGATAAACCACCACCTTGGGATAGCTGGTCACCCCCCTGGTAGTACAGCAAGTTACCTGAGTTGAGAACTGTCGTGTCCTGTCCTTGCCTTCGGACCTCCGATAACCCTATGACGTCCCAGCGTAACTTGCTTGTAGCTTTTCCAGTTCTACTATTTTCTCGTCGGCCCTCAGCGTATGTGCATTGTAAGTTGCCAGGTCCAGTCGTAGGTGTTGGTAGCCGGATCTCTGCCGGAGATTCTTCGAACTCCCTGCCCCGCCGTTACCAAGGCCGCTACCGTAGCCTGGACTAGCAGGGCTGCCGGGGACTGGGGGGCGTTTGTTTTTTGGCCGTTAATTTTTTTGTTGGTGAATTTGCCATACTCGCCACGCCTGGCAAGCGGGTTCGCGAGCGCAGAAGAGTTATAGGGGGTCGCTGCTGCCCGACATCCCCTATCAGATATCAGAAGGGAACAAGGAGTAGGGTTGGGATGTGATGATTTTCTTAATGGGAATTGTATGATGGCTGGGATACGTCGAAGGAGGGGATACTACTGTTGGAAGGAAATGGGGAGAATCAGTAGGAGCTCGGGAGGCCGGGGTCGCGTACCCGTGTATTCGGAAATGAATACCCCTGACACAGTGCTGGCGCTGTGCCCTACCTCTCTTAAAAATGTAACTAAGATTGCGTGAGTAGGTACATACCTAATCCAAATACATCTCAACTCAATGAGATTTTCATTGAAATACATGAAATAAATTAATAGTGATGATCAATAATATACATCGAATTAAAAATATAAACGAAATCAATTCCCGTGGAAACTTTCGGGGTAAAAGTATTCAAAATTCCAATTTTTTTTATTCAAATGAGTTTCTAGGAACACTTTTAACTTTAGAGGTCTTACCTCTCGAAACTCGTAAAAATACTTGCATACATTATCCTCTCATATTCCAGAGTCTGACTTACTTGAGACTGTACCCTATAACTATATTTTTTCTACTCTGCTTAACAAATTGTAGAGATGCCAGGACATGCCATGACAAAAAAATGTTTGTGATCCTTTTTCACGTAAAAATCGAATTTTCTGAATTCCTTATTCAATTTTCGGTTTCGATTCAACATTCTACACAAAATGTCCAAACTAAATGTCTATAATTTATTCCATATACGGGCTAGATTTCCGTGACATACTTAAACAGACAGCAGAGTGGCAGCAGTAGGGTTCAGTTAAGCCCTGTAGGTACGGAACACTAATAATGTTAGAAAAAAGTAAACCTAGATATAAACTAACAACATAACACAAATAAACAAACGGAAAGTCTGAAAAACTTATGGGTAGAACAAAACTCGACCCACAGAGTTTCTCTAGCTGTTCTACTCTTTTGTATTTAACTACCTACTTTCTTATTGAACCGAGGAAACAAATGAAACTTTGTGTAATTAGTGCGAGTTATTTAGGTAGCCGACGACACAGAGCTGCTTCTACGCTCCGACGCCATGTTGAATCCAACTTTTAATAAAAGTTGTTCCAGGGTTTTATCACGAAATACCTATCTAGTAAGTATTTTGTGTGTATTTAATGACAGCGATATTATTTCTTATACGACACTATTGGAACTAGCTAAAACTATAACGAACGCGTCAAAGAGCATTATAAAAACAATAGAACTTACTACTTGTTTACTTACTTACCTAATAATACGAGAATATATTCGAACATTTAACATTATGGACATAGATATGCAAGTTCAGTACTATATACATATAGTAGTTACGGATTTGATAAAACTATGTACGACCCCATAATTTTCCATTTTTAGGTTACCCATTTTTATAAAGATACCTAAATTATATTTTAATCTGGAAGTGTAAAATCGATTACTAACTACTATTTTATAAATAAAAGTAATAACTGCAAAAAGGCTATTATGTTTACTTCATTAATCGGGCACCATAGGTACACACTGGCTCACGCAGTACCTACAACATGCGGGATCCAGCAAATACCGGGATCTTGATGGATCGAAAATCATCGACCCCCAAATTCCGAGATAACAAAAACCTACAGTATTAGATGCCCTAGCCGTACGTGTTAAAACAAGCGTGGGTTGAATAAACGGCAACCCCCCCTTACTTTACTGTTCATGCATTAAAAGCCCTCCAGCGCAAATTCAGAACCTAGGGACAGGTCATATAAAAATATAATGCTGGCTTTACAAAAAAAAAATACTGCTTAAGTGGTGTGCTAGTTTTGTGAGGTTCACTGCCGCAAAATCATATCCTTTCAAAGATTTAGTTCAGAGATCAAAGCAGAATTCTATACGGAGCTTTTTAAAATTAAATTTAAAATAAAATTCTTACTTGCTGCTAATAAGCAAAGACAAACACTGACTTGACTGAATTTTTAAATACTTTTGTTTTTATATTTCAATAAAGAAATAGTACAACCAAAGAAGGAGACCTTTCTTTTAAAGAGAATTAGTTCAGATTACAAAAAACTAGTCTTTTTTTAGTATATTATCTAAGTGTCAACAAAACAAAAAAAAATTAAGAGAAATATTTCCGCTACGTAGTAAATATTCATACAACCAATTTGACACTTAGTAATTAATATTTGAATTTTGAAGAAAATAACTTAAACTTTCTGCTACGTTTAGAAGTATTAGTACAAAACTGAGGCGGAGTCAGATTTTTTTATACACTCGACATCACATTTTTGCTGACTCCATCCTCCCATAATTACATGAGTTTCCCAACACAAAACTTAACATTGTTTTGTGGTTTTTATTAAGTATTTTGCTAAATTCCTATTAAGTAAGAATCTGTCGTTGCATGAGTTCAGCTTGTGTTTGACCAGTTTTTAGGGTTTCCTTATAGATTCATCATGTCTGTCTGTCTGTCCGTCCGTATGTCACAGCCGCTTTTTTCCGAAACTATAAGAACTATACTGTTGAAACTTGTTAAGTAGATGTATTCTGTGAACCGCATTAAGATTTTTACACAAAAAATAGAATAAAAAACAATAAATTTTGGGGGTTCCCCATACTTGGATCTGAAACTCAAAATTTTTTTTTCATCAAACCCATACGTGTGGGGTATCTATGGATTGGTCTTCATAAATAATATTGAAGTTTCTAATATCATTTTTTTTTCTAAACCAAATAGTTTGCGCGAGAGACACTTCCCAAGTGGTAAGTGTGTGTCCCTGTAACTTCTAAAATAAGAGAATGATAAAACTAAAAAAAATATATGATATACATTACTATGCAAACTTTCACCGAAAATTGGTTTGAACGAGATCTAGTGAGTAGTTTTTTTTTAATACGTTATAAATCGTAAACCGCAATATACCTTTCATTCAATCAACTCAAATATAAAAATAAAATAAAACCTATTTTTTTGTATGTTTTTGTAAAGTACGTAAATGGTGGTAGGTACGGAACCCTCGGTACGTGAGTCCAACTCGCACTTGGCCGGTTTTTTAAAGTCATTTAGTCATAGGGGCGCTAATGTCAAGTTTTGCCCCGGCCTTTACACCATTAGCAGCCTTTAGGTAACATGGCACAGAGGTTGCAAAGTAAAAACTCAGTTCTTATTACAAAATGCGTCATTTCCAGGTTGACTTTGAAACGACCTAGCCGTAGTCAATGAAATAAATATCAGGCTGATACTGAAGTGGGGGGGCTACTTAATTGAGGAATCGACTAATTCAATGTCAATTGAAATAAACGGTACCAACGCAGTCTACTCAATGACTTCCTCCCTCTTTATATTTAAACTAGTACTAATTTTTTTTATCGGCTTAGAGCGGGATTAATATTCTGGTACTGAAAAAAATAAATATATAAGGTGTGATTTATGAGCAATGTGCCAATCTTAACGATGTTTTGTGATAATTTTTTATTACAATATACGTTACACGTTATTTATAATCTAGATTTGAGCCTGTACTAAGTGGTTTCATGGACCATCGGACCATTTTACGGTTTCTTTAAAAAGTGTACACAGCTCAAATTTGTATTGATTTTTTACCCAACTACGGCAAAGCCAAAAGGAGTGTCTGGAACACCTATAAGATTATAAAGATAAATTCCTCTATGCGACCAAACTAAACAAATGCGTAAGACAATGTGTCACTTATTACCGGAGGATTGTCCAGTTGTAGGTGTTCCTGGCACTCCCTTGGTACGGCTCTACCTTGTCCATTTTTGTAACTATGCATGTCTTGATTTCTGTTTGAATTATTTTCTTTTTAGATTCCTTTTTATTTTCGTAGTCGGGTTGCAGTTTTTTAAACTTTATTTTTTATTTAAGTCCATAACGTACGGTAATTACAAAAGTTTGCGTAGATTCGTTTTTGTACCCTTTTAAGTGTGGCTTTAAAGCTGATTTCATTTATGTTTTTTTATACTACCGAGGTGGCAAACAAGCATGCAGTCCGGGTCCCCATTTCCTATAAACGTTTGTATTACTGGCGCGTTTCCGATTCCGACTCTTTAAAAATCTAGGCAATCTTTAAAATTACAAAGAATCACGAACTTTTGTCTCTAGAGAAATCTTTAAAAAGGAGCTCATTGTAGTCAGGCATATTCTTTCGAATATGAATTTACATAATATTTTCTTACAAAATAACAAGCGCAAAGATAATCAACCTCGGCTAACCGTAAAAATTTATTTCGGTAGTTATCTCGGCTGCATAATTTAAGACGTAATTCTTAAAAATATAAAATAAAACAAGCAAATAATACAATATCTAAAACAAAAAAAAAACTTCTAAAACTGCAATGAAAATCATGACTAAATTTTAGTCCAAAGCCGTATTCACAGTCAACGAATTTATCGAACAGTAATTTCGTCCACTCTGAGCATACAAAGTGTACCTACAGAGCGAGAGCCTTTAAAGCGTCAAATCGCTCGCCTTACTATCACTTGGGATGGCATCTTGGATCTTAGACTTATTTGCCTTGAACTAGCTGTTGGACGCGGTTTCACTCGCCTTTTATCGTGGGAATCAATAGCAGAGCGTGGTAACACTGGTATGTCCAATTTCTCTAAATTTTTTATTGTCGTGTACGCGTCAATGTCTGTCTACCTATCTATGTAGATGACGAATTAACTGTTATCCATACTGATATTATAAATAAGTAGGTTTGTTTGTTTGTCCTTTTTTTACTTCACAATGAGCATACAATTCTGCTTAAATTTGGCTTAGGGTTAGCTGACTACTTTTTATCCTTGCAAATTTAAAAGTTCCTGCGGTAATAACTATAACTAAATTCCACGTGGATGAACAACCTATAGCTATATACTTTATATTAATATATTAATAGGATAGTTGGTAATTAATGATTTAGTCCGCGGCTCCACCCGCCCTGGTTATCGGCGTGGGATTCTTACGAACTCCTACGTACGTAATTACTAATGACTTCTTAATTACACTAATGAAATAAAGTTCTTGTAAGCCGCGGAAATTTCGGATTTTTTCGGGACTCTAACAAAGGCCTTTGCCTAAAAATGGCGCCTTTTTTTGGAAGCGAATACGAAGGCGACTTTTTTATTTGAATACTTTTTTATTTAGTAAACAAAAGCTGCTAGGGCACCTCAGCTCCAAAGTGTATCCATCTCGAGATAGAGATGATTTTTGTGGGTCACTTTTTGTAACATTTTATTCAAATTCGATAAAATAATACAGAGAAATATCACAATAAAACGTATTTTGTTACATACATAAGGAAAAACTTATTAATATATATAATATTGACCTAGGTACATATCCATGCGTAATAATCGTGGAGGTGTTTGTTTATAGTGTAACTCCTAAACGACTTGACCGATTAAAGTCATATTTAGACAGTAGATATATTTTTTTATTTTGCATTACGTTTATAGCTTTGTTTATATTTAAAAGGTGGCGCTGTAGTCAAGTTATTAAAAATCTATTATAATAAACCTAAATTACCCATTTGCAAAATATATCTTGGTTTAGTGCCAAACCATAAACATACATAAAATCTAGAGGCGTTATGGTCGAATGCAACAACATAATATGTTAGGCTTGCTAGTATTAGATGTGTATAGTGTGTGTTTAAAGGATATTATATCGAAAAGCAATTTCATAAACCCACCCTTGGTTTGCCTGTATTGCGCCAGTGCGCCAGATACCTATTTATTCACTAATCACTTATTTATGAAGTGTCAGTATGTAAAAATAATTCCAATATTTAAAAGAGGCTAGAATTCGACAAAGGGCACACAAGCTTCAATCTTTATCGGAGTTAAGGATACCTACTTGAGTACAAAATTGTTTTTACAGACCAAGATAAGCTGGCCGAGTTTTGTATAAGAGTGCCTAAAAAAATTCTTCACGTTTAACAATAATATCAGTGACACGTATTTGAAACATTCAAACCTAAGGGTTGACACAAAATAGAAAACAAATATTATTGATTTAATTTGTTAGAAACTATCAACATCTTAAATCAATTTCAAGTTAACATTCTGACTGATTATTCTGAAGAGAAATTTAAAATTAATAGTTTTCGAACGTTTAATGTCACAATCTACAGATTTATGAAAAATCATAAAAATAATGGGAATAATCAAGTAAAAACAATTTATATGTAAATCTTATTTATAACCAAAAGAGTTATATAACAAATAAATGAGTATTTATACATAGTTTTATAAAATTTTACCCAAAATAAAAAAATCCTATTGGATGAATTATATAGAGTGTTATTGTTAGGATAACACAATTATATGGATTTTTCTAAATAGAAAAGTTTACAATTATATAGTTTTTCCAGCCCTAACAACTCCGAGAGAAAACGCATTATATTGTGAATTTATGGTTTTTGGACATACACAACGATTAAGCCACACATGTAAATATTTGGAACAAAAAATCGTGAAAATCTTTATCTTGGGTACGAGTGGAGTACGACAAAATTAACTTGATTCTATCCCACGAGATGGGTGTTGGCTGAAAATTCAGATGAAGAATTGGGGAGAACTTTGAGTGAGTTTTTCGGTAGCTTTCGTCCGGGAACGACAGGTCTAATTAATAAATAAAAGACTTTAAGAATCAATGGTTAAAAATAAAGAGTTCGCCTTTTAAAATAAAATTAGTTTAGTGTTTTAATAGTATGTGACTTAAATATTTTTAACACAGCAAGGTAAAAACTATTTATTATATATATATATATATATATATATATATATATATATATATATATATATTATTTATTTAGATGCTGAACTCTGGTATCCTCTGTGGGGACACAACTTCAACGGCGAAATTAAAGCTAAGTACTTAGTGATAATTTCTTTATTTATCTTATTTTATTCTTTATTCTCATTGTATATTTGTTTTCTTTTTTTTTTCTTTTTGATATAGGTACATTAACCTTTATGCGATACAGCAGCGATAGACGTTTTACACTTCAAAAACCCATTAAAAAGTAAACCCTACCTAATTCGTGACGTATTAGTTGTTTCCGCTGTGCGTGCGTTCCAAATTCTTCTCCACCTTAACAGCTTGCTTAACCCATTTAGTGACCTGGTCACCTAAATAATTTATACCTATAGTTGGTCCCGATAGGTGGTGATGTCGTAATCCCAAATTTGACGCCAGTCAAACCACAAGGAACAGCTGGAGCTCTTACACAAATTTTACCTAGTGTTTTGTGTGCCGTGTGGTATCCATGGTGGTAATTGATCGAAGTGCAGACCTTATTCTTATGATGAAAGACTATGATAGATAGGAAACCCTGAAAATTACCATAATGTCCGTAGAAAATAGTAACGAGATATCTTTTTTATTTACTTCAATCGTTTTCAGTTGATCAGCCAAGTAATAAAGGTCAGGCGTAACCTCCATTAGATATTTGTACTAATTAGCGTGTTTCACAAAAACTATTTGTCAAGGCAAACGCAAGGGAAATGCACAAGAACTAATACCAGAGGCAAAATAAATATATAGAGAAATGAGCGTCTTTACGAAGGCGTACCTATATGCAAAGAGTCTGTACACTAAAGTATCGATATATTTATTTTACTCTGCAAAGTTACTTCAGCAAGGAAGAAGAATCTAAAAAGTTATTAATCTTCAAACTGTTACAATATAAATATAAATATAAATAAAAATAAATAAATAATAAATAATTTTTTTTTTTGGACATTACACACAGCGCCGTCTAGCCCCAAAGTAAGCAAGGCTTGTGTTATGGGTACCAGACAACGGATATAAATACATATATATAATTTTTTTTTTCTAAATACATACACATCATACATAAGTACACCCAGACTCAAGACAAACCCAAATGTTTATTACATAAATGTTTGTCCAGTGCGGGAATCGAACCCACACCCTCTGCAAACGGCAGTCCATCACACTACCAACTAGGCTGCGAGGGAGTCTAATAAATTTTTGAACAATGATAATTTGACAGTTTCGCCGTCACTCACACACGCCTTCACACATACCAAAAACTCGCACACACACACACAATAGCATTTAATTAAAAAAAAATTAGGGATACCGTAACTCAAAAAGAATAAAAGAACCCTTGTAGGATCACTTTGTTGTCCATCTGTCTGTCTATCTGTCAAGACGCTTTTTCTTAGGAACGCATGGAGGTGTCAAGTAAAAAATTAATATCAAATACAAAGGTATCTATGGTTCGTTTAAAGCTGTAAAAGAATCAAGCTTCTAAGTCAACGCAATAAAAAAAATACGGTCGAAATGCGGCCATGTTTGTCGCATAGTTTGGCATTTACAAATAAGTCTAAACCTATGGGGTACTTCCCGTTGTCTTAGAATTATGAAATTTGACACGAAGAAAGGATCTACATCACAAATAGGTATAGGAAAGAATCCAAAACCTATGAGATTTGATCTTATGATGGAAGAACTATCTATATATAATAAGTTCGTACGGAACTTTCGGCGCGCGAGCCAGACTCGCACTTGGCCGGTTTTTTTTAAGTGTATATTGGAACTACTGGCAATCATTGACAAACTTTACTATGTCAATAATTGACATATTATTTATTTATTATGATATATGTTTGTTATTGTTATACGCGAAAGACACAATAAAGCAAGATTATATATAGGTACACTAATTTGATTGTTTTTTATTACCCGACGGAGCCAGAAGGAGGGTTATGTTTTTGAGTGTATTTAAGTACAAATGGTGTACCTACAGAGAGCTAGCTTACATATTGTTACCTACCTTAAAATGAGTTCGGCCTGCTTATAGTTAAATATTTGGTATGTTTTAATTTCTGTTTAGTTCCAAATGTTTTTGCAGTTATTTTTATTTACCTATATTTTTAAACACGAAAGCTTAAAATAATTTTACTTTGCGTGAAATATCTTGGATTTAGGAGATTCTGGCCTCTTTCTTGTACGTGCACTCATTGTAGTTATTTATAACGCTTCTTTATTCATGCATTGACACACTATTAAAGCAGAAAAAAAACCGGTTGCACTCCTGGAGTGCCGGCAGAAGTGTAAACTTGAATATTAACTATTTAATTTTTCTTATACTAGTTATTGACTTCCCATCACTTCGTATACCTACATATTTATTTATTATAAATAATGTTTGTTAGTTTACTTTTTTGACGTAGTATATTTAACATCTCAATCTTTCATAGATTTAAAATCCTATATCGAACCTTCCTGTACTAATAATCGCCATATACTCAAAATAAAAACTAGTTCTGTCTTACGAATTTTCAATCAGGTCACGTGTCCTGACGCGAGTTCCGTCTTATGAATTTTCGATCAGGTCACGTGTCCTGACGCGATTTTAATATTTTTTGACCATCACAAAAAAGTGCACAACGCCGCTAAAGAAGTTTTCTTTCAAAAAATGTTTTGTTTGCTGTTGGATGACAACAAATAAAATTGTCTCCTAACAAACAAAATGTTACAATATGTTTTATACAAGTTGTAAAAGTTGGCTCGAGGCTGGATCATATCTGATGAACCAGGACAGCCTCATCATCTACCTTGCACGTTTTGACGGAAAACTATCTCGGTAAAAAAAATGATAGGTATATTTTTGACCACATCTTTGGGAATAAGTGTCGTGAATTTTATTTTTATGGTTCAATTTTAATGAAATGTAAAGAAAGGATTTCAGTTCTTAAGTTTTGGAAAATTACGCCTCTCAGTTTTAAAAACCGTGAGATTTAAAAATCTAAAAATACTAATACTGCCACCTTAAATTTTGTTATTTTGAACATAAGACACGCAGTTTGCCGGTTTTCTAAAAATTGACACTGGAACAACTTCTAAACTGTCATAATAATCAGAAAGATACTACCTGACAGACAGCAACTTATAAGAGTTTCATTCGAAATATTCAGATTTTTTTTAACCCTTCTAAGTACACGGCAAACATTAAAAAGGCATTACAACCAATGTGGTTCTAAATATTTAAATATTTAACTTCCGCAAGATATATTTCGTATTAATATAATCTTTTGTATGTAACTGTAGTTAAAACATTTTAACCTTCCAAAGTGAACTGACGGTAATTACCTAGTATTTAAGAAGGCTGGCCAGCAAGCGACGGGCTAAAACCACGGGAGCGGCGATACAGGCCGGCCGTTAACAAATGAATATTTAATTTTATTTTTGTTTAATAACAATAGTAAAACACGAGTAGATAAAAGTGAAAACAAAATGCCTGCTGACTCGATAATAATAGCCGAAAACGATGCACAGAGTGATATAGATGAAAATCAGTTTCAAAGTCTCTGTTTGCGATCAAAACATGAAGATTTCATCAGAAGGGCAACAGATTTGCTTGTAGAACGGGTGGTGTTTGGAAGGTCTTCGCGGACGTCCAAGGTTGTGGAGTGGGCTACTCCTGAGGAAATTAAGAAAGCTATAGACTTGGTACCAAGGGATAGGCCATTGTCTCATGATGAGTTGTTGGGAATTATGGCTGATGTAAGTAAATTCGTTTGGTCTATATCAAAAATGCTAATAAAATATAAAACTATAGTTTGTCTACCGGAATGAGACACGAAATCGCCAAAATATGCAATTGATTTCCAATAATTTCAATTGATTCCAAGTTTAATTGAGCAATTATTATTTTATAAATTTTCTCAATTGGATGTTTATTTTTTTATTTTACGCTCTACAATTTTTAAGCACTTTTATTTTTTCTATTAAATCCATAGTTTTGGAAGTTAAATGCGTTAAGCGAAAAAAACATATACATATGCATACGTATATATAATAAATAAATATATAATACTTACACGCCACATATATTAAATGAACATCCGATTTTTCAGGTGGCCCGGTATTCCGTCAACACAGCACACCCATACTTTGTTAACCAGCTGTTTTCGTCCGTTGATCCTTACGGCCTGGTCGGTCAGTGGCTGACGGATGCCCTGAACCCGAGCGTTTATACATATGAAGTGGCTCCAGTCTTTACACTCATGGAGGAAGAAGTTTTGCGAGAAATGAGAAGTATTGTTGGATGGTCTAATGGCGAAGGTGACGGTATCTTTTGTCCTGGGGGTTCCATATCAAATGGATACGCTATCAGCTGCGCTAGACATTATTTTTATCCAGAGATTAAGGTAAGTGAAAAACTAATAAAGTTTTAAACTATTCCACGACATCACATTAAGTAAGAACTTTATCTGCCTGCCTTTATCTGCCTGGTATAGGAGTGTCAGAAACTCTTTGGATAAAAAATATTCCATATTGATTTTTATTCCTTCAGCTAATCCTGCATCAATACTGTGTCAGCGTCAAAAATCAGCTCTCCCTGTTCCACCGGTGTGCGTCCCTCAAAATTAAATCCCTGAGATAAAAATTAAGTTACCCCGTTACTCGGTTGCAGCGTGAAGGCATAGTCCCCGTGGTATAATTTTTACTGTGGATCAATCTAATTCCCGTTGAAACTCTTGATCAAGATAAACAGTATCCTATATCCTTCTTCATTTCTTCAGCTATTCTCGTGTCAAAATGAGGGCAACCTGTTTCTCTGTTACGACAATGTGAATTTCAAACAGAAAAAAAGGAACTTTTTATTGATATAAAAAGTATCTTATGTCCGTGTCCATTTTAAAAATGTCCTCAAAATCTGGTAAACCTTTTTATTTTTAAAGTTTCGACAAAATTATAACTAAAACACCAAAATAAGTAAATTTGAAAAACATGTTATTTTGTTTTTTAATTTGTTAAACCATTACATCAAGTCTTTTACAAATGCAATGTGGCTACATTGCATAGCTATAGGTTCGAATGTTACAATTTAGTAACACAATTACATACGTTTCAGACTCGTATGATAAAAACTGGTCTCCCTACTGAATGTCAGGTCACACCAATGTCCTTGTTAGTAGACATACACTCGTAGCAACCCCATAGTCTTAAAAAGCTTTCAGACGTACATCTTAATATTTTTTTAGGACACGACCAACTTTCATTCTCAAATCAACCAAGCTTTATAATTCTTACTTAGCGATGCCCGCGGATTCGCTGCATAACTAACATGTACTGAGAACATATCCGAAAACTGAAAAAAACATTACAATTGAATGATAGGTTCTCAAGGTTTAATAACTAGATGTATTTGCGTGCACCAAGGAAAGAGATATGTAGGTATATTTCAGGAGATTATCCTTATAAGTTTTTAAATTTTTGCGTTCCATTATTAATTTAAAAAACATTAAAACAAAAACAAACAACAGCCTTTAAAACGATACACTAAACAGGTAAAAAGAAATAATAAATGTAATAAATATTTTTGGACATTACACACAGCGCCGTCTGGCACTAAAGGAAGCAAAGCTTGTGTTATGGATACCAGACAAAGGATATAAATACATATAAACTACTTTTTTTTGTAAATACATACATATCATACATAAGCACACCCAGACTCAAGACAAACAGAAATATTTATCACATAAAAGTTAGTTTAGTGCGGGGATCGAACCCACACCCTCTGCACAGCAGTCAGCCACACTACCAACTAGGCTGCGAGGGAGTCGTATAATTAAAAATCTGATCTGAATGGTGATGGAAGAACAGTTTGAAGGTGATGTCTATGTACCTAACAGTTTATAACACACTTCTCTTGCATAACACCAATTTCAAACGGTAATTCAGATCAGATTTTTTGGGAATAAGTAATTATTTTTACCTTTTTAGTACATCGTTTTGAAGCCGGTTGTTTTTTTGTTAAAAAGTTTTTTTTTTTACATTAAAAACATCCATACTTGTAACAAAATGTTATACAATCATCAACATAAAGGCGTGTTTCATCAGTTCCAAATTAACATAAAAAAAATAATTTTTTTGTTTAAAAGTTTAAGTTTTTAATCCACTTCATTATTACAGGAGCATACATACTCTTACGAATAAAAAAAGAATTTTTGAAATCGGTTTTTAATTATCGGAGAAATCGGTGGACATACATAAAAAAAAATATATAACCGTCTAACAAAGTCAAAGTTAAAGTCAAAATGGTTTATTCAAATTAGGACTTTACAATCACTTTTGAATCGCCAAAGTTGAAATGAAATACTATTTTTTGAAATCCGGTTCACAATGATGTTGATATCTACCGAGAAGAATCCGGCAAGAAACTCGATAGTTACTCTTTTAAAAAACATCATAAAAACTAAAAATACAATCAATGTCTTAAATAAAAAATTTAAGCTGTATAATTTTATATTATTTCCATTTTAATTTGGTTAACCTATGCATCCTGTCATTGAGCATCTTCAGTCCCAAGGATTTTTATCATTTAGGTACATAGTCTGAAATATTGTAGTAAACATAGAACCACCTCCTTTTTGAAGTCGGTTAAAAATAAAACGGGATTAAACGCGTAGTTATTTGGCAAAACACGGAAAAATGCTTGTGTATAATAAATAATAAAAACAGTATCTATAATTTGTTAAATTGGAAAAAAAATTATAAAATCATGTTTAGAAAATGAGGCAAGTAATAAATAACAAGATATATATAATACACACCCAATTTTTGTAACAAATACATATTTCTATCATTTATCATTTAGTTTGCTGTACGAAATTTCTTAAAAAATAATTTTAAGAATTATAGATTCTTTTAGTTTTGCGATAGCCTTGATTTAAATTGATCTTATTTAGGCTGCTTTTCATTGCAGTGCAAATACGTAATAGTAACGCTGTTGTTATTTACATAATGAATTAACTTACTTACTTTTGTTACTGCAATTTAACTTAATTACGTAATAACGACGACATCTAATTACTTACTATTATGCAGTTAGCTACATTCAATCCTTTACTGATTGTTGGGTCTGCAGACTTCTTAGTATTTGGCGGTTGCCTTAACCTAGATTACCAAGTTTATTATACCTATTGCGTGCCAGAAAATTGCATCTAAATCAACCTTGTCTTCAGAAACTATGGATTATAAAATATTAATGAGAAATAGGAAGAAACTGCGCTGTTATATGAATATTCGATCATATATGCCTGGAAGTAAATCAACAGCGAATAATTATTTTTGCTTTGTATCTAAATCAGGTGGGACGTATGCTTGTTTCCCACATTAGATTATAATAGAAAACCGGCCAAGTGTGCATAGTACACGAATTCAGTTAGGGTTCTCTAGAATGAGAATTATTGCGAATTTCTAAAAACTTATAAACTGAAAAGCAGTTCTCAATTTTGTGTCGAAGTATTTTATATAATTCTATATTCGAGATTTGTTTTTTTATAACACGCTTTCTACTCTTACAATAACTTTTGAAATATTAATATCAGAAAAAAAGCTCTTATGCATTTTTGAAGACTTACACACCCCTCACAATCAAAAAAAATCCGACCTTGTTTCTCAATTTGATTCTGCAAAGCGTTAAATATAAAGATGCAACTGTCACATCCGAGAGGATATGATAAAACTAGTTCGGTTCCGTTTGCACCATTTGGCTTAACCTTTTACCTTTTCGGTAAAGGAACCCTGATAATTGATAAATTAACTCGAGTTCATTTTAAGTAGCTTTGTTGTTGTTTCTCACAAAAACGGCGTGCTAATGTTTACAAATTTTCAAATTATTGGATAAGGCAAGATGATAGGAAAATCACGCGGCAAACGACTTTATGGCCATTATTTCGGAAATATGGTTAATTAATTATCGAGTCAAATTTTAAAGATCTTAACAATGATAGTATGTTTAGCTAAATTACATTTAAATTACGGCAAATTAAATCAAATTAAACTTTATTAATATAGGTTTCTAAAAACACTTTTGAATCGTCAATACAATGTATACAATGTTACTTTCTGCCAAAAAGAGCTGAAAGAGCAAAAAAACCTAGCCGCCCACTAGCTTACTAGCTTAGTGTCTCGAAAGAGTGTGAACTATTGGCCGATAGTAATCGAGCCGTGCGCGGGGTTCCATTTACAGTAGTCGTACATAGTTTATCGATTTTTTGATCGGCCGATTTAAAGTCGGACAAGCGTCACTGCACAAATTACTATAAAACATCAAGTAATTGATCTAAGCAATTGTGCTTATTTAGAAATTTAGGCTATGATTTAATGGAAGTTCGATGTTCGGTGGCATACCTACATTAAACATTTCATATACTTAGTTTATTAAGCATACTGATGGTACCTAAAAATTACATAAGATTTCCAGGCAAAAAAGCGTAAATATAAAATTTTACTGCAATATGTTTTTGCAAAAATATTTTTGTTACAATTATAGCAATAAAATAAAAAGTAATTTTAATAAAAACAGTTTAGTATTGCATTGCATTTTAAGTATTGAAAAATATATGCGTAACATTACTAATTTTCATTATAGCTTATATAAGTTTATTTTAATTACTAGCTTTTGTCGGTGGTGTTTGTACGGCAAGTCTTTAGCTATAGTATGAAAGTTTGCTTTAGCAAGTTATAACTGTAGCAAAGTTAGTCCACGTGACATTCTTTTATAGTTGTTTTTGTGGGATATCTTAATTTTTCCGAAAAAAAGCCTCTATCCCCTCAACATTATCTGTGTCAAAATAAGCAATATCGGTTTACACAAATATATTTTTGTGTAAACAGATATTGCTTATTTAAAAATTTTAAAAATAAATATATTAGTTAGGATTATAATTTGTTCTGATAGTGATTATTGTTTCGACACCTTTCTAAATCGTGCGCTTGGCTTAAAATTTAAGACAGAGTTCATAATAGAAATTCGATATAACTTCTAAAAACCTCGATTTAATAGCAAATATTATTTTAAAATTTCATCTACTAGTTTAGATGAAATCTCATAAGTACTAGTTCTAGACTGTCTTTGTATACGTTATAAAGTTGATCTTCGTTATTTACGCTCTACTTGAATGTGCAGTTTTCTGCTCGTTTTTAAAATCGATTCCACTGTCCTATTGCAAGTTTAAAACTGGAAAAAAATAACATAGATTTCCACATTCTTTACCTAGCATTATTATAATATATTTGTTTCAAGATATCTGTTAAAACTTCGCTTTAAAAAAGTAAGGGCCGAACCTCTCGTTTTTCTATTTTTAATTCATAACTCAATATCAACTAGTAGCGGGAACATAAGTTATTTCGTAAAATGTTAAGTGACTATAAATATAAATATAAAACTAGAATATTACTATAATAGATTTTTTATATCTTATGTGATATAACTGTAATTAATTATTTTCCACTTTTTACGCTAAGCTGTTCGCATATCTAAAATATATTTTCGCCACAAAAAAATTAGCTCTATTTGAGATTAACATTGTCGATTTCAGCAAAAAGCAAATGTATATGCGCGTTGAGGGCCCTCTTAGGTAGCAGGCGCAGACACACAAATCTTTTAAGTTCATCTTACATTCTGTAGTGGTTAAAATTAATGTTTTAAAATATGCTTCAGAACAAAGGAGTCTACGCTGTACCAAAGTTAGTTTTATTCACATCGGAACTCGCCCATTATTCGACGAAAAAATTGGCTGCATTCATGGGAATTGGTATTGACAACTGTATTATGGTAAAAACCGATAATTCGGGCAGAATGGATGTGGAAGATTTAGAAATAAAAGTTATCGATGCCATAGACAGTGGAAGTTCGCCATTTTTAGTAACAGCGACCTCTGGGACAACAGTATTTGGAGCATTCGATCCGTTGATACCTATTGCCAGTCTATGCAAGAAATATAATCTTTGGTTCCATGTGGATGCAGCATGGGGCGGCGGCGCTTTGATGTCAAGGAAACATAGACATCTTCTAAATGGAATTGAATTGTAAGTATGGATGTAACTTACTATCTTGACAGTTGCAGCTTAGGTCGAGATCAAAAACTCTCACTTACTATGATCCTGGAAATTTTGATTTAACCTCTCGCATTATGGTTTTTCATACATTTGATGGCTCAGAGTCGTTTTGAACTTACTATTGAGAACAGACTAATTTTTTTGGAGATGCGTTCAACAAGCCGTTATGAAGTCTTCTATATTCATTCATCTGTATCTTCTCAACATGCCCAAACCACTTTAGCAAATAATATGTAGTAGTAGAGAATTATATGTACTCTCATTTCCACAGTATTGAATCTAACTTCCAAACATCAATCAAAACACACCTACGAACAGCCAAACATGCCTTTTCTAAAAACTACTGACTACCTAAAAAGGCAAGGAACCTGTGTCTGATTTATCGCATTCACTCTTATTTCAAAGTCGCTCTCACGCTTCCCATCACTTGTAAACTCTTTCTTTTTTGAAATCTCTGATTTAATGTCCATGAACCTGGCATGACCTGTCGAAAAGCCAAAGTGACGTTACACATTCATCCCTGTCCTTTTTTGAACAGTCCGTGTGTGGCCCATTTATCCTGATACAAGTACTAGAATTAAAATAGAGATTTTAGTGCTCGGATCATATCACTCTACTGTGGTATCATAAACGTGGAATTTTCTGAAGTGTTTTCGTTGGTTTTTACTTAATAACGCACGACAGCCCAACAGATTTTTTTCTTTTATAAACGTCCAAGTGCGTGTCATACACCGATTAACTCAAATAAATACAATAGCTAACTACGTATATTTAACTGTAATGCGATTTCTTTGTTAAATGTATACACTGAGAAAATTTTTTTTATTCCTCAGTTCTATGTATTATTAGCTTCTGTATTTTTACGGTTCCGTACGTAAAAAGTTGTCCGTCTGTCTGTCTCTCTGTCAAGATCCTTTTTCTCAGGAACGCATGAAGGTATTAAATTAAAATTATTATCAAACCTTAAGGTATACGATCCCTTGATGCTGTAAAAAGGGAAGCTCTAAGTCTAAGTCAACTGAATAAAAAATACAACTAAAATACGGCCATTTTTGTTGCATATTTTGGCATTCACAAATAAATCAAAGCTATTGAATACTTCCCGTTGTTATGGAATCATGAAATTTGACAAGAAGGAAGGTCTTACATCACAAATATAGAAAACATCCGAAATTTGTTAATTTGTAGTTATAACACATTAATAAAAAGGTCGTCTGTCTTTTAAGACCCTTTTAGGTCAAATACTTAGGGGTCACTTTAGACTCTCGTCTTAATTTCAGAGCCCACATTAAAAGAGTAAGAGATCGAGCAGCCTTCGTTCTCGGTCGCCTTAAGCCAATGTTAAACAAGTACAGTAAAATGTCTCTTAGAAATAAGGTGACGCTTTACAAAACTTGTATTCGGCCCATACTCACATATGCGAGCGTAGCGTTTGGTCACACCAACACTACTTCCTTGCAAGTCATACAAAATCACTTTATGCGAGGCGCAGTCGGCGCCCCGTACTATATGCGTAACATCGATCTCCATAGTGATTTCGAGCTTCCGACCATAAAAGCCTTCATCAAAGATGCGTCTAAACGCTACTTTGAGTCGGCACCCCTCCACCCCAATCCCTTAATTAGGCAATTTTGTAACTACGCCCCCAATAGAGGGGCCTTAGGACCGTTTAGATATCCGAGGCACGTTATAACAGATTCTGACGATGGGATAACCAGCAGGCTCAAAGCTCAAGCGCCTTCCGCGCTCGCGTCCGCGAACAGAGATTATAGAAATATATACAGAATATTAGACAGTTTAGTTTTCACACATACACACACACTCGAGCGCGCGGGTATACTAGGTTCACTGATATACCCGGGCGCTTCGACTAGTTAGATTTAAATAATAATAGGCGAGGGCTGAAGAGTTTTTTGCCGTTTCTTCTCTTCAGAACGCCTTTGCTATTTTCCGAAACGGCGGTAAAATTTAGTTAGATACAAATTTTAGTTTCTAAGAGCGGTTGCCCAAGCCGAGGTTCGTGTCTAGGACACCCTTGCGCAAACCGTCCCAACTTTTCGCTGAAGAGTGCAAGCAGCACCGCAGCAAAAGTTAGTCCGCGTGTAGTTGTAAAGGTCATCTGCGGCCAACAACAGTAGACAGTAGATAGAAAAAAAAAGACCCATTTACTGAAGAACGCGTGGAGGTATCAAGATGATAATAATAATATAAAATACAAGTCTACGGACACGTAAAGTTGTAAAAAATCAAGCTTAAAAGTAAATGTAATTAAAAAATATACCCAAAACATGTTTATTTTTGTAGCATATTGTGACACAAATAAATTAAAACCTATGAGGTACTTCCCGTTGACCTAGAATTATAAAACTTGGCAAGAAGCAAGATGTTACATCAAAAATTTAGAAAAAATCCAGAAATTGATAATAATTAAGGCATAGACCTGTGATTTCGATAAGTTTGTACGGAACCCTCTGTGCGCGAGCCAGACTTTTTTTATTTTAATTTCATTACAAAATTGTGTGGTAGTTAAAATACTATATTTGCCTTTTAAGGATTGAGTTACCCACTGGCAGATTTATATAGTTGTCCCATTTAAACTAACAGACGGACATGGCGAATCTAAAAGGATTTCGTTTTTGCTTTTAGGTACGACATACTAAAAATTATGCACACACTGAGAAAAAAAAAGCGGTAACAAAGTGCCAAAATACGCTTTGTTAGCTTTTTAAAAATACCGTAACTAAGTACTTTGCCCCTTCATTGAAACTCATATAGTTCCGACAATAACGTGAAGTGAGTTGATAGGGTGGCAAAATTGCGACTTGAGCGAACGTTTGTTTCGTTCAGTTTCACTTTGGTTGAAGTGGGTAATAGACGATTATTAATTTTGTTTTCAGTTTTGTCTTAATTTTTGCAAAAAATTTATACCTACACGTGCTACAGCTATATAGATCAAGGATTGAGTGAATTTCTTGAAGAATATTAGTCGGTTATGTGGTTATAGTTTCCTTTTTAGGAATAGGAACAGCTTTGAAAGTCATTACCATAGCTGCGTATATATGTGTTCAATGGTAGGTACACAATACGTAAGCTTGCGCGAATGGAAAGGCGCAATGTTACCAGTTGGAGTGTACAAAAGGGCGCGTGATTTCCCTAGCGCCCCCTATTAGTTACTCTGATTAAAATTCTTGAGGTTATAGGCATTATGGGTAGTCGAGGGTGGGTAATGAGAACAATGTAGGCTTTGTCACAATAGCAAATTACCTAGTCAGAGTGACAAAATAAACATCGCTGTAGAATCAAACTTGGTCATGTGGACGGCATAAGCTTTGTTACTGCAACAAATTTGCTTGGTCAGTCTGACAGCAGTAACATTGTTGTAGCATTAAACTTCGACAGCATTATTGAATTATCAAAGTACAAAGCGACAATAAAAACGTTGTCTTTCCATCTATCGAATTTGGTGGGCTCCACAGTAACAAAGTTTTTTTGTCAATTTGACAATATTTTTTTCTCAGTGCAGAAACGTTTCTGTTATGATTTTAAAACCTACATATTATCACAAATATCATTTTAAAAATTGTATAACCATAAATTGTAATAATAAACTGTACCTTTAATCTTCCAAACCTGTCTAAAATTCTAAACCTAAATCAAAGCCAGCGCTTAGTGATGTGCAAATAATTAAATTTAAAATCCGTTCTAATTTTCCAGGGCCGACTCAGTGACGTGGAACCCTCACAAACTGCTAGCGGCTCCGCAACAATGCTCAACCTTCTTGATCCGACACAAGAATATACTCAAAGAGGGGCATTCCAGCAACGCCAAATATCTGTTCCAAAAGGATAAATTCTACGACACATCGTACGACACGGGGGATAAACACATACAATGCGGTCGAAAAGCTGATGTCCTCAAATTTTGGTTCATGTGGAAAGCCAAGGGCACCGATGGATTTGAGAAACATATAGATAAGCTTTTCGATAATGCTAAATATTTCCTAGAGCATATTCGACAGCGTGATGGCTTCCGACTTGTGCTTGATAACCCTGAGTGCACGAATATAATGTTTTGGTACGTACCTATTTGCCTTCGAGGTTGCGAGAATGACCCAGACTTTGAACGAAGGTTACACAAGGTTGCACCGAAGATTAAAGAACAAATGATAAAGGAAGGAAGTATGATGGTAACTTACCAGCCTCAAGGTGATCTAGTTAATTTCTTCCGGATCGTATTCCAAAATTCAGCTTTAGATCAAAAGGATATGATTTATTTTGCCAATGAATTCGATCGCCTTGGGAAGAATATTATTGTTTAAGTTAACGTCTGAAGTACAAATTTTATAATGATTGGAAAGCCTGTGATTTTAGTTGTCGAGTTAATTTATTTTATCATTTTGTATCTAAATATGAAAACTATGAACAGTATTAAAAATAAAATTATGTGTTGTAATAATAACGTTTATTTTGTTTATTGTACTAGGTGTGCCCCGCGGGATTACTCGCAAAAGTAACTGTTCCCGGGTTCTCGCTCGTAGTAAAGTATTCTTTGGGTGTGTTCCTTTCAGGATAAATAATGATTATTTTCGTTAATTTTTCAATCATTGGTATCAAAAATATCAAAATGTTAGTATCATCTGTAACAAATTGTCAGACGTTTGTTAATAATTTTATTATTTTTGTCACTTTTCCACCGAAAAATGAAACTTAAGACCCATGTCTGTAGGTGGGGTTTTGGTCTAAATTTGTCAAACTTCCTATAAAATATACATATTGTTACTATGGTGATGTGAGTGTATGTAAGTACGCCAACTGTTCGTTTTGCAACCAATAATTGTGTTAGTAACGTTTCGAAGCTACACAAACGAAAGGTGGCAAAACTGGTGTTATTAGAAGCGTGGAAATAATTTAACTTGGGAAGTTTTTTATCCTAAAACGAACACTGTCTTAGTTATCCCAGTCCAAAAATTTGGTTACCCAATTGCTTCGTTACACTACCACAGTATGGAATTTTATTCTTCCAATTTTTAAAACAACTATCAAAATTTTGAACTAATTAAATATACCTGTGTTAACTCAGGGATAGCTTGGGGAAGTTTAGCTTTCTGTAGTGTAGAATTTTAAGAAACGGTTCAGTAATTGCAGGTACCACACCTACACGCAAATAAACAAATAAATTTGTTTGATATACCTTAGTTGTAGTTGTATAGGAGTTCATATCCAAAATTTGGGCACAGTCCAATTTAGTTTGATTTATTGCAAAAGTACATTTTAATGCTCCCGTTCTTTAATTTTCAAACTAAGAAATCATGAAAGTCGTCATTATAGCATCATATTTCTAAAATGTTTGTACCTTCAATATTACAATATGGGCAAAAAGTATGTACCTGCAACATTACAACATGGGCAAAAAGTATGTACTTGCAACATTACAACATGGGCAAAAAGTATGTACCTGCAACATTACAACATGGGCAAACCGAAAATAAAATTTAGATAAAAATTGATGTAGACAAAGTCGCTGTGTTTCTCAAGTTTTTTAATAATAATTTATTAAAATACAATATTAAAAATCAGTTTGATATTGTGCCTACAAAATGGCTTATTGAACAAAGCGTTGTTTCGCCCCGTGTTATAAGTTATGATGAGACGCAACCGCTCCTTTCCCTTTATTGAAAATAAAAACAGAACTTCGGAAGCCAAAATTAAATTATCTGACCTATCGAACTTTGTAGCAGCGTTTTGTTACGGGTTTAAAATTCAAATTAAATGTTACAATTTTGACTGCTATGCCCCGGGGAAAAGTGGGAATTGCCAAAAGCCGTATTTAATCACGAAGCTATTTTCTGCGGCTTTGCCCGCGCTACATTTGGTAATTGGCTTGAGATTTCTACAAGTCAATATTTTGCTATAGCTGCATAGTATGTTATAGTTTGTCTATGAGGTATTGGTTTATAGTTAATTCCTATGGGAACTTTAAAATTTTTTGAAATACTAAGTAGACTGTGTCCTTTTCCGTCTCTACAACTATTCCTGTGTTAAATTTGAGCTCAAATGAATACTTTGCTGAGAAGTGAAGAAAGGACAATGAAACAAACGAACTTACTTTCGCATTAAATGTTAGTATAGTTATTTGATTAACTTGAGTTATTAAATGAAGGAAATAAGATTCTTTTGCGTACATACTTATATAAGTATGTATACGAGCTGACCAGGCAGATGCTGTCCTGTATCCGACTGCAGCGCCATCTGCCGGGCTGATTTGTGAATCTAAACCATCCAGGGCGCCACTCAAATGCAAACAACAAAAAAAAATCAAATCAGTCCAGCCGTTTAGGAGGAGTCGAAGGGACGACCCCGAGAGCGACAACCCAAGCCGAGACATCCCCGCGGGGAGCCATTGAGCGTTGGGCGCTATATGGGCTGAAACTCCTTCAGAGTCTCGCCCTAAAAGCCCGGTGAAGCAGTTGCAACAGCCAACTGCATAGACAATCCAGAAAAAAAAAACCATACAAAACTGCATCAGACAATGACGTTTTCTAAGCTCGCTAGGATATATACAAAAAATTTCCAGTCCCCGTACCGACCTGCCTCCGTAACACAGTGAGTTTATATAGTGTCGTGGTGAGTTGTAGAAGTTCCGTAAAAAAACAAAACAGAAAGAGGTAACATGCATTTGCATAGGACTTTTGTACAAACTCACAAGCACGCCAAGCATCACGCAATCATGGTGCTTGTAACATCACCGAAATATCGGGAGCTCATTTCCTCGGCTAATCACGGTGAGAACCCCGTAAAAATTATGTTTTTAATAGTGATATTATAAATATAAAGTTATTTTTTAGTCATAAATAATTAAATGCGCTTCAATGTTCCCTTGAATTTGCAGAGCTATCATCGAGTTGCTTAGAAAATATTGTCGTCTATTTAAGTGACTAGTACCTAACCGACTTCAAAAAGGAGGAGGTTCTCAATTCGTCGGACTCTTTTTTTTTATACGTATGTTTCCTGATTAGTCTTAAACGTTTCAGAAAATTCTTTTTTTTTAAAAGGGTATACTTCCCAGGTGGTCCTATGGTCATCAGGTGAGTATATCATGATCGGATCCTGGAGAAACCGATACAACTCCTAAAATTTTTTGCGATCGAAGCGGTTGGGGTATTTTATTAATACACGAAAAAATTAAAACTTATTAACAAAAACAAGAACCGACTTCAAAAATGCACTAAAAAGGTAAAATATTGTTTCTTGTTTTTGTTAAAATGTTTATTTACGAAAAACATTTCAAATGCAAAACACGCAAGTACTATAAAAAATCAAGTTAGTATCTGCTATTATAAGATTTAAGTAGTAAATATGTAATTGTACCATTACAATGGAAAAGTGGTGAACAACTTTGGTAACTTGAGATTTATTTACATCACGAGACATTAAGTCACGTGTTACTTATTGCATGGTATTTATGCCTTTTAACGACTTGTAAAAGTAATGAAAAATACTATTTACAACTGAAAGAAAAAATCACTTACAAAGTATGAAATTTGGTAGCTGAGAGCATTTTGATCAAATATTTTTTTTTGGAAATTCTAAGCAATAGATAAATTGATAAAAACTTTGGTTAAAAAATTGCAAATATTTTATAGTTTATTAAGCAACATCTGGTGTCAAATGCAGTTAAAAAGGCAAACGAGATTATAAACTGGAATAGTTTAAAAAATAACATGATACAAACACGAATAAAAAAATACAGTCAAAATGCTTTATTAATTAAAATGACGGTTAAAAAAAACAGATCCTTATCTGGCAATTATTAAGGTATTATCTATTTTATATTGTCTCCTCGTCCGAAAAATTTTCTAAACGTAATTCTTCACAATCCAGCTGAAAAATAAAAATCATTTTTAATCTAATAATTGTGACTGACATTACTTAAGTTAAAACATGTTTTGCACGCCTCATAAGCGGAGCGGTGAGGTAGTGCTCTACTCTCGACATATCAAAAAACCCAGTCTTTCGAAACTTAAATGACGTTTTTTTTTTTAATATAACACTTACAGGATAATATGAGTGCACTAATATAAAGTTAAATAATCTGTCTAGCACAAATGTTACATTTTATAAACAATTAATTTGTTTAATATAATAAATAATAACATTAAAAATAATCATTCTTGGACGTCCGTGAGTCTGTGTTTATGTGACCATGTATGTGGCAGAGAAATTGGTCGAAAAATTCATCTTACCGGAATACTTTTGTTTTTAATATATAAAGTATTACACTGTGCTGATTCCTAGTTAATATTAGCGTTCTAAGTACTGTCGTTTAATTATAATTTATAAAAAACTAATATATCACTGTATACTGTATATCTATATATATATTTTTTATTTTTATTTTATAGTATATATTTTATATATATAGTATATATATAATACTTTTTTTTTGTAAATACATACATATCATACATTTGCAAATGTAAAACTTCCCTTTTCTATTAATTAAGCTGTTTATGTAAATGCGTTATCATTAATAGTAGTTTATGAAACCGTTGCATAATAAGGGGTTTTAAACACGAGTTTTTTAATACCTAGTTATGGGCAGTTTTAAACACCACTTTATCTACTCTCATACACTGGGATTCAAATAAAATATCAGAGTAACAAATAGTTTCCGAAAACGAACTAGCCTTTTTTATTTTTCATGCCATAGAGGCAAATATCATATATTTTTTTCGAATTTCCTGGTAATAGATTATGAGTCAATTTTGTCGCCACAACTAAAATATCGGGCGAGGAAAATTTTCTACACATTCACTACTATCGGACATTTTTTAACAAAATTAAAAAAATCCACGAAATTCAGAGCAAAAAAACGAATGAATGGTGCTAAAGCCCTGTAACATCACCGTGCATGCGCTTTAGACAAAAAAAAATGATGAAATCTGAATTTTTGTCTTTTATTGTATTGATTGTATTATAACATTATTTTGTTAGAGAAATAGTTTTATAATATGATTCTATTTTTAAAATTTTGGTATTGAGTTTGTAAAGTCTCAATGATCGCGTTTTGTTGACTGCTTCCATGCGTTCAATATCATTATTCTGCCAAGTTAAAAAGTCATAAATTATGTATAACCCAGTACAAATCATGGTTCATTCTCTTTGGTAGGATTACCGCATTATGTACATTATGTCGGTCAACAAAACGCCACTAATATAAACTTGTTTTGTAGTTTATAATTCGAATTTAACAATATGAGAGATTTTGTTTATTGAAAAGTAAAAGATACATTTTAAGTCTTCATGTAAGAATTAATTTCTTTGACAATAACTTTGTTGCTAATCATCAAACTAATTTTCAAATTTATATTATTAACGTTGATTGCTTTTAGTTGAACATAATTTTATCCTACCTAAACTTTTGTCATATTTTTGTTTTCCAAACTATGAGGCAGTAAAAGAGTATAGAAAGTCCAAAAGTACTCACCAAAATATTGTCATCTGGTACTCTAGAGAGCAAATCAAGTATCTCATTATTAGCAACTCTGTTTGGTCTCAGTAATTTTCTAGTAAATTTATGTACTCCTGAAAGACAACAGTATATTAGTACAATAATTAAAAGAATTTTTGCACGAGAAACTGAATTCAGTGAAACTACTCACCCCATAACATGAATATATATTTGGGTGGAATAATGTACATTACAAATGCTATAATTGTTATTAAAAAAATGCTCAGAAAGCTTAAAAAGGGCACGGTGAAATTATATAAGCTGAAACAAAAGGGCACGGTGAAATTATATAAGCTGAAACAAAAGGGCACGGTGAAATTATATAAGCTGAAACAAAAGGGCACGGTGAAATTATATATGCTAAAACAAAAGATGTGCATTATATGTATCTCAATTTTATTCAACTTAATCTTGTCCGCTAAAATAAAAATTAGGTGATTCAAATACAAGATAAGTAATAAAAAGGGTTGTTAGTAACTAATGATCTAAATAGTAAACAAAATTGATGTAAACTTCATAAATTGTTCAAATTTTATTTTGATTTTGAATAAGTTACAAAAACTGCAGCTTCAACTGCACAGTTTTCTGAATAATATTTTTATTCCAGAATATCCTTCATTAGCTTATGTTTGTATATGTAATTTATAATATTTTTTTTCGGTTTACTTCTCACTTTTTCTAAAAGCCAAATTAGAATTATGTACATTATAAAAAAACACATAGAGAATATTTTGCATGGTTAATTTTTTATTTATAAGTTTGGACACCTTTTTTGGTGTAATATTACCAATAGCTACCTAATACAAGTTTTAAAGAAGATTTAATTGTTTACAAACTATCCTTAGGCATGGTTACTTAATTTAAGCGCTACAATTTGCATTCATAACAAATCTGATTCCACCGAGTTATGTAAGTCTAAGCTTTATGTTTCCTTATTATAGCATGTTTAAAGTGTGAGACTAAATTTGATATTCTTACTTTTTAATTCTTTCTCCCAAGCTTGCATAAGTCCCAATGGCATTTTGTACAGTTTGTACCATTTCTTGTAAACTGTTTATTTTTTGTCTTAACGATTGTCTTTCTTCCTGAAATATACTTTTTCTGTTATATAAAGAATCTTAAAAGATACTTGCAATATTATCATTATATTATAACTGACCTTTTCATTCTTTGAGTCATCCCCTTCTTCAATATGTTTCTTGAATAAGTATTGTTTCCCTGAAATATAATGAAATTTGAAGTAAGATATAGTTGGTATTTAGTTTGTGTGGCTAATGTTTAAATTGTATTGGCGACAAATTAATCTAGATCATATCCACGCTAATTTTATAAATGTGTAAGTAACTCTATCTGACTGTCTGTTACCTCTTTACGCTTAAATCGCTTAACCGATTTAGATAAAAATTGGTATGGAGATAGTTCGAGTCCCGAAGCACTTAGGCTACTTTTTATTCCGAAAAATTCAAAAGTTCCAGCGGCAATAACTATAACCGAGCTTAAACAAACTTTAGCTACAGCTTAAGCTTGCTATAGCAAACTTCATTTGTATAATTAAGGAGTTGACCTAGAAATTCAACGCCAATAATCAAATTTAGGGCGGTGTCGCTGGTAAAAGCTAGTTTATTATAATCGAGTATAAAAAGTACTGAACGATTATCGCTCATAATTATATTGTCGCAATGAAAGTTTCAAATGTTAAAAATATCTTTTTTTTTATAATATGAGGCATATTATAAAAAAAAAGATATTTTTAACATTTGAAACTTTCATTGCGACAATATAATTATGAGCGATAATCGTTCAGTACTTTTTAACGCTGACTTCATCCTACATTGCATTTTTTTGTTTGTGTATGATTACAATTTACGTTTGTTTTTTCAATATACATAAGTTGCAAGCAGACCCATTAAAAATACGGCACATGTAATTTTGAACCTAAATCTGATTTCAAATTAAAAATTACTTACATTTCACTACAATGTATTTGTCAGGTTTATACCACACGTATGGGAGTAGAAGCAACAGTGGTAACATCCATACTTTAAAAAACCAGCATAACTGTATCCATATTATTAAAGCTGTGACATTCCACCTCATAGATTCCCATTCGAAACATGTTCTGAAAAATGAAATTGATTACAGAAAAAGGATTGGATTAGGTTTGACCAAAGTAAACTTCCATCATTACTTACTTGATAACTTTAAACGCATCTAAAATCCAATTTGTAACGATCTTTGCTCTCGTTAAATTGTTTGAAAACAGTTGTCTGTCAAATTTCGCATCGACTTCTAAATAATTGATTTCTTTTGGATTAATTACCCTAAAAGAAGCATTGACCTGCCAATAGAAACGGAGGGTTTCGTTAAAAAATATTATAAAAGGAATATGTTAAGGATAGTAAGTTAAAATAAGCCCAATTCAGACGTCACCATACGGGGGTTAAAATAAGTCCGATTCAGACGTCACCGTACGGGGGTTGTTCATACGAACATCTTTTTATTAGTGGTTTTTTAATCACTATTTATTAAACAATAGGATCTGATTAGAAAAACCGCTCAAGTGCGAGTCGGACTCGCGCACCGAGGGTTCTGTAAACGGTAAACTGTATTGTGGGACAAACTTAACTATGCAGTTGGACAACTGTTGTCCCAATACATCGACATAGGTCGCGGTTAGGTAGTAGGTTAGGTTAACTGCAAATAAGTTTATAATCGCAAAAAATGTTTTATTTGTTACGTAAAAAAAATCGGTTTTCAGATTTTCCCCTTTATGTGTGCTACATGGCATTGCTTCTTGCCAAATTTCATGATATTAGGTCATCGGGGAATAGGTTTTAATTTATTTGTGTTACAATATACGACAAAAATAACCGTATTTTGGGCATATTTTTTTATTGAATTAACTTGGAAATTTGATTCTTTTACAACATTAAGTGACCGTAGACTTTAATATTTAATATTAATTTCAACTTGATACCTTTACGCGTTGTTGAGTTAAAGGGTCTAGTCAGACAGACGGTCAATTTTGTTTATTGTGTTATAATAACAAATTTACATTTTTTTTCCTATATTTGTTATCTTACCTACCTTGCTCTGTGTGAAATTTCATGATTCTAGGACAACGGGAAGTACCCCATAGTTTTTGATTTAAATGTGAGAGCCAAAATATGCGACAAAACTGGCCGTATTTCTTTATTGCGTTGACTTAGAAGCTTGATGAACTTTAAGGGACCGTAGACCTCAGTTTTTGATATTAATTTCAACTTGATATATGGAAGCCCACTTTAAATATTTGTTTTATGTAATTTTTTTTTTTTTTAAAGTGAATGTATAACTAAGTATTCTGTGAATATTTCAAGCGTCTACCTGTTGCCGTTATCAATATCGAGCAATAACTAGCAAAAAATCACGTTTGTTGTATGGGAGCCCCTTAAATATTAATTTTATTCTGTTTTTTAGTATTTGTCGTTATAGCGGCAATAGATATACATCTTCTGTGAAAAATTCAACTGTCTAACTATCACGGTTCATGAGATATGGAACCTTAGAAAATTATGAATTTGGCATATGGACGCTTGCAACACTTCATACTGTAGTCCTTAGAGAAGACCTTGGCAGGGAGCTTTTTCCACAACCCAAGTATTTGCGGGAGGAAGTTTCTCTAAAACCATTTTGGTTCTAAAGAGTGAGAATAAATTCCTAGCCGATGGCGAGCTCTGCGATAGTAGAAAGTAGCCGTAGGAATCATTTCGAACAATTCCTCAGAACACATCCCATTGTACAAGCGGTAGAACACACTCAGGGTTCGATACGGCTAGTGTGTTTGGGTTCGTCGACGATTCTCGCAACCCGTCCTTGAATGGAGTCAAAAGGGCCAAGCTGGTATTGTGAAAGTATTTATGTATGAGATGGTTCGGTATATTTTATACCGTGACAATGTTTTTACTTAGATATTGCTTAAATTAATGTAAAACTTACTAGATTCCATATAATGTTCATTTCTAAAAGTATTCTAGGATTACTTCCTTTGGCTCTTTCTCTTTGTCTACTTTCTTTTAGTGCGTACCATTTCTTTTTTCCATTATTTATGCTGAGTAAAGGAATTGAAACTCTTCCTATTTCTTCTGACTTCTTTTCATCATACACAGTGAATTGTAATATTTCAGTAACATCTGTTACTGCGCTGCAAATAAATATATATATAAATAAATAATAAAAATAAATTAATGATCTTGTGGTGGTATACCAGACAACGATACAAGTATTTTTGTTTTATAAATATATTTATTTAAAAGCCACAATTATACTATGCATTGATATCACCTAGGCTCAAGCCAAATATAAATATTCCTAATATTTATTCTGCGTGTGAATCTAATCAGTGGCTTAAGTTCAGCAGGCATGGTCACACCCATTTGAGCAACGAAGTAGTTTGTTTAACGATACTTACTAAGTAAATATTTTCATCCAACTCGGTTCATTCGTTTTGAATTCTGTGTGTGTTTGAAGTCTTTCATTTGCTAATTCAACAACACAGTAACAATCATGGCCAGCCAGTCCTTTAGCGCCATAAATTATGATAGATAAATAGCCGACGTCTGAGTTTTCATTACGAAAATTATACCAAGCCTGTAACATTAATAGCCTTAAGCCATAGGTTGTATTGCAGAAATTGCTTCTTGGCGATAACGTGCCTATTGTAAATAGCATCTTATAATTAGAGTTCCTAAGATTATGTTATTTTTTTGGTAATCAATACATTACTTATTATTATTTTTATTAAATTTATATGAATATAAAATTATTTAATAATTATGCTAAAAATATTTATTGTTATTATTAATATGACATTATTGTTTTATTTTTCTGATTCTGTTTATTTTTGGGTGCCTGCAGTTGTGCGACCTGCTGTTGAATATTTTCTGGTACCTGCAGTTATGCGTCCTGCTGATGATTATTGCTGTTTCAAATATTTCCATAGCAACAGTGGACATGTTGTTAATTGGTACCATAACGCAATTTATAGATTAAAAAAAAAAAACTGACACGATACAAACGTCTTTAAATAAAAAATAGTCATCAGAAATCATTTTCACTGACGTGTGTTTTGCTTAATTTGAAACGTCTTTAGTCAAATATATATATAAAAAATCTTATTTCGAACTTTCCATGTTTATTTTCAAAATTCACAATTATTTTAATAATATATTGTTATAATTATAATTATAACAATATAAATGTTTATAATTTTGTTTTATTTTTTAATAAAATATTTCAGATGTGTGGATATGGAATGATATGTTACATGAATAGCAGCACTGTACACACATAGATGGTAAAAAAATATATGAACATTTTCACGAGAAAAAACTTTGATTTATTAATTGATGTACAGAGAGAGAGAGAGAGAGAGAGACAATATAATGTAGAGAACTTACGAATGTCCTGTTGATACTGCTAATTCTTTTTTGAAGACTTTCATAATCGTCCATATCTGTTATAGTATTGGTCAATGTCGTTCCGCTTATAGTTAACAATAGAAATATATTTGTCTTTTCTAGTTTACCTTCTAAATTTAGTAGCATTTTATGCGTTTTTTCTTTTTCTATTTCAGCCAAATTAATTATGGATCTGAAATGTTTGTTAAATTTATTTTAACATTTATAAAGTGCACTGTGCTTTGACTATCCTAAAAGTTGCATTTAAAAACGTTGATATAAATATATCTCCATTACTTAATATTATCTAATTAAAATTATATTTTAAATGCTTCTCAGGCAGAGTTGCAAGTAAAATTCTTTAAGATAGATAATGAAAATCGTATGTTTGAAAGGTATCTTACCTTCCAAGAACTACGTCCTTGTCACATAATGTAATTTCTAATACAGTTTCTTCAAATAAATTTAAATTCAGTAATTCTTGCCACTGAACATTCAAAGTGTTGCTCTTGATTACTTTAGACTTGTATTTCTCTGTGCCTAACCTGAAATAAGTAACCCACTAAGCTCAAATAAACCAAATAATTCGACATCGTATTTTATTCTGTAACACTACAAAGTTCCTAATAATCTTAAAACATAACTTGTAAAAACGAATAGCAACATTTTATGGATTTGTGATTTCATTTACGTTTCTATTTTAATCAGAAGTGATTATCGTGCATTATGATTTTTTTTTTCTGAACTGCCTTTGGAGTTGGCTGATTCAGCTATTACTGCTCCACTGGGCTTTTGGGGAGAGGAGACTCTGAAGCTGTCTCAGCCCATATAGCGCCCAACGCTCAAGGGCTCCCCGCGTGGGCAGCCTTGGCTTAGGTTGTGGCTCTAGACATTATGATGGGTAAAATTCAACATACATAGTTTGGTACTACTCACCTAAACCGACAAGATAAAATACGTTGCCTTTCTTCTGTAATCTCATCCTCTAAGCTAGTTGCTTCTATTAGTGCAATCGTTACTGTAGCTACTTTAGTCTTTTTTAATACTTTAAAAATGTCTTGTTTTAGCGAATTGCTGAATACTAGCTGCAATGAAAAATACGTAAAAGTGTTAATTGTTAAAATTATATTTTAATAAGGATGAGATTAAAAAAACATATTGTTGCAGAAACCTGTACTATATCAAAATAGCCTGATTTAGAAAACATTTTTTAAGGATACGTCACAGTCACAGACAGTTTATTCCAAAAATTTAAAAAAAACTTAAAATTTGGCGTAACTCGTAATGGTTGTCAGCATTTCTATTTTGCTAAAATAACTATGTCTGAGAGATGATATGTCAGTAGGCACGAGGATGGTAAATGGTGTGGTGAATTGCTCTTGGCCAGGTTTTATAATCAATAAACACACCAATATATGGGTAATTAAAATGGTTAATGTTCAAGTTAATATTACCCTAAAGCCCAAAATCTTACTTATTCTAGATTGGTACTTATTACAACTAGCTATAACGCCTTACTACAAGCTATGAAAAGATAGGTATATATAGGAAATTACAGGTAAATATAGGTTAAAAAATAAAGAAAAATAGAACAGATCCTTAAAATAATGTTTGGAAATCAAGTAAATACATCTTAAATAATCACATGAAAATGGATTTATTTGTAGTAGACCTCGATATTTAGTTAGGGGTCCCAATTGTTTCTTAAATAAATTAATAAATTCATTTAAAGAGAATATTTGCCGAAATATCTTATTTATTATATTTATTATTTATTATATACTGTAAATAAAGCAGAGCTTAATTTCGTTATGGGAAGTTGGATATTTATTTTAGAAAACTACTTAAGTTAAGGTTAGGGAAATGAAGTAAGTTAAAATTATATTGTGTTTACACTAGAGTTGGTAGTTTTAGTATTTACCTTTTCACCTTTTTCACGAGCATCTTTTATTTTTTCCTTATTGACAAGTTTTTCTTGTTTTTCTTTTTGACGTTTTTCTTTCTTACCAAATAGCCTTTGACGAAAACTTTTGGCAGGTGTTGCGGGAGTTGATAAGAATACATGGTCGTTTTCAATAGGCACCTTATTTAATCTACAAAAAGTTTAAAAAATATCTTATTATAAACATATTTAACTAACAATTTATAGAAGGAAAAAAGTACAAAACGAAAATTAATTTAACGACTTAATATTATTACTGTAGGTACATTTCGATATTATTGTAGTCGCGAGTAAATGTTACTTCATAACCTTACAATGTTAATGTATCAAATATCATATATCTGTAAATTTACTTACGATTCAACACTTGCACTAGAAATTTCATCACCAAAAAATTTGTTGCTGCCTTTTTTGTAATGACCATTTTCTATATATTCACTAGGAGTTAGGTCTGATTCCGATCTAGACAAATTCAATTCAACAAACTCAAAATTATCATCAAAAGTTGCATCGAGCTCTATTATGTCTTCGGTAACTACAGATTGTGTTACATTATTAATATTTTTGTATTCAAAATCCTGTGTTTTGTTTATTTCTGCACTACTAACATATTGCTTTTCCTTATAAATATAGTCTTCATCATTTTGTGTTGTCAAAGTATCCAAAGATCTAGATTTCTCAAGTTTCCTTTGCATTTCTTCATATTTTGTTTGGATTCTTTCATGAAGTTTTGCAAAATGACTTTTTTTAAGACCGTCAGATTGAAATCTACTGTCATTTTCCATAAGTTTATAATAATTGTTATAATAGCTTAATATAATCTTCTAGAAAGCAGACAAAGGTGCTTTGTTTGTGAATGATATTTATACATTGATAAGTTTCAAGGTATGGTTGTCACAATATCTTATCGGTCGTGCAGTTATCGATTATTTCGATACCAGTTCCGTAGACATATTACAATCAAAGCCAGCACATATATGTGTAACGTTAATTGTTTTAAAACTTTGTAAAACATCTCTTTTAGATCTTTCTTGTATTTGTTATCGAAAAAGTTTTTAAAAAGTGTTTTTAAAAAAAAATATACATGTGGCTAGACAGATTTAAAACTTGGAATTTTATTGTTGTTTGTGTTGTTGTTATATATTATTTGGAAATTTATTTTTTACTAGCTTCTGCCAGCGACTCCACCTGCTGTTTCGTTTTAGACTACGCTTGAAAAATGACCATTTATATACGACCTTGTAATGCAATATTCTGACTGATTGATGTCAATGACTCATTAATGTACCACCTAACTCGCTAGGGTTAGAAACATAAAATTTTTATTACTGATTCATATATAATGAAGTTATCCTCTAAAAAAAAAAATGAAAAAGTATATACCTGGCGGTAACAGAGGTTGGAAGTTTGTATAATAATGTAATGTATAATAATGTATAGTAAAATCCGTCAAATTTAGTAGTGGAAGGTTGCGATCATTGGACTAGCGCTTTTATCGGACCACCGAAGTATTTGCGAGCTAACAACACCAAAACTAGTCAAAACGAGTCCTTGACGACTCAGTTATTCTAAATTCCAGAATATCACCAAAAATAAGAAAGTACTTTGCATGAAATGAAACAAGTCTGCAGCTTGTTATAGAATCGATAAGGAATCAAAGTGATGGTTTGAATGAGGTAAGCAGAATATACGGAGTCCCAAAAGCAACACTGAAAAGAAGATTAGATGGAGTTAAATTTTTTGTAACATTTAATATTTTAATGCTTAAGTAAAAGTAAAAGTATTTAATGTAAGTTAACTTTGCAATTACTGCAAGTGACTTTAGTTTCTCTTTTGTCGGTTTCTATATTTGATAATTTCATATTAAGTAAAAATGTGGTTTAATTACTATAAACTACTACTACTGTAAAATTTGACTGTATATTAATTTTGAAGCTTGTTGATCTCATTAAACATACCAAATGGAAAAAGTCATCAATAATACAGTATTAAAAATAACTATATAATTTGTTTCCATGTCGTATGTTAGAGTATTATTTGTCTCTCCTCGTCCCTGTTTGTCATAATTTAGTAATATTGATAATTATAATTAATTGCCTTGATTAGACTTCTAGAACAAAAGTCCATTGATGGCAACTTCGTGGTCCAATTAAAGTGCCAAATGTCCAAAGAAGGCAACAGCCCAAGATTTAGTTTTCTACGTTTTTATCAAAAAGTGTAAGCCCAAATTGTTTGTGCATCTGATTATTATAAATAAAGATCCTACGAAATTAAAATAATTAACTGGTTTAAATTTTATAACTTATTTTGAAATACCTATGATATCGTAAAGTTAAGTGGTCCATTCATAGCAACCATCCTCTATTAGATGATAGTAATTACACTGTTCAATTCGACGCGTGCCTAATTACGGGGTTAACCAGCCGCTAAATAATATAATTGCTAATTTAACCTTTAATCTTCTCCGTTTAAATAACCTTCTTTGCCTTCGAACAACTCTATTCCTATTGCAAGGTATACGAATTACCTTCCTTATTAGACTCACGGTTGGGGCACGGCCTACTCTCACCAATGAATCCCCCAGTGCGGATTGACGATTTAGGACTTCACATACGTCAAAAAAGTTTGACCAAAGCATGTTTCATTACCATGTTTTCCTTCACCAAAAAGTGAATAATCAATGTGCTTGAGAAATTAAGTAAAAGACTTATTGGTATACGCCAGGCTCAAACCTCCACCACTTACGACGCATGGTGGAATCGAAACCCCTAGGCCACCACGGAATGTGGAAAGAAATGACCTATAACTAGTGACCGACCGAAACATGTTATTTTGCCGAAACCGAAACCGAAACCGAACCTTTTATAAAAAAAAAAAGTCCTTAAAAAGTCGAAAAAATGTTAGTAAGCCCGTTTTTTTTTTAAATTAATATCTCGCCGACCTATAATTACAGGTTTCTACTTTCAAAGATTTATCACAATGAAATTTCAGTACAGTTACAGAGGTTCTGTTTGAAAATTTAACTACCCTATAAAGTGAAAAAAATACATTATTTGTAACACAAAGTTAGCGATTTTTAAATGGTGTATAAAATAAAACAAATTTATTATTAAAATAAGATGCTCATATATTATGTTTATTTATTTTCAGTTACTTACATTTTAATTATGAAAAAACTAACAAGGTACGATGTTGTAAGTTTCGGCGCGGCCGAAGGGTTCGGCCGTTTTTGGCCGAAACCGAAACTCGGGCCGAAACTTGATTTATGGGCCGAAACTGGCCGAAACCGAAACCGAAATTTCGGTCGGACACTACCTATAACCAATTTATTAGGGTAGGCAATCTCGATTGGGATATAAAAACTACGATCTGATGGTTTCGTCCGTAAAAAATCCTACACCCTATGCGAAATCCCGATAGATTAGAACTAACAGTGTCATATACACCAATCGGACGACTTGGTATTATTGCTAAATTTCACTCAAATCTGTTCAGTCGTGAATGCATTATCCTATCATCATCATCATATCAGCTTATATTAGTCCACTGCTGGACATAAGCCTCCTCTATGGCGCGCCATTTCCCCCGGTCCTCTGCCTTCCGCACCCAGCCACCACCAGCCACCTTTCTAAGGTCGTCGGTCCATCGGTATCATCTTTTTAGAATCTGGTAAAAATAGTTAATTTTTGTAGCTTAGGTTCAAAGACACAGTCGATCCATACAGAAGATTAAAATAACGTTATTATCACTAATCTATCTAGACTTAAAAACAAAATTATCGATGACACACAGGTAGTGATATAAAAGGTGCGTTCTGTTCACAGTTTCAACCCCCTTTCCTGCTCTATGCCTTAAAACAGCGCGATTTGGCTAATGTTGTAAAGTTTTTCCTTTTTAAGCAGTGACATGGCCCACCGTTGATCTCTTATCGGCTTTTTACTGAATTAAAACGGCCGCCTAAAAATTTACATTAGCAATCTTGTGTACAAAAGATATTTTCAAAATTTTACAAACCCAAAATTTGGAAAAAAGAACGCTTTACGAAAAAAATACCTTGTCGTAAGTATCTTCATTAAAATGAATTTCATTCTTAGAGACGGCACATAGACAAAGGGAATAATCTGTCACGAAAATCTCGACCTATCGATAAAAATCTAGTCCACAGTAACTAAACACTTGACTCAAGTGACGAATAAAAAAATGCTAAACTAAAAAGAATACATTTCTTAAAGGTGCAGTGTCTTACTTTTGTTGAAGTAAGCAAGTAGATATCTACCTAATTACGGTTATTTCTTTAGCAGAATTTGTAAAAACCAAACAACTTTATAGTATAAATAATAAATTTATTATAATAGTTGATACTTTTATATCAAAAAGTTATAATACTTGATTCTTAGTAAATAAATACGCGGTTGCTCAAAAATTGGAAATAAAGAAAGCAAGGGAAGGGCGAGAGTGTAAGTCGCAGGAGTTGTTCGTTTAGGCCGAGTCAACTTGGTAATGATAGAAAGTAGAGATGAACACAAGAAGACCAAACTTTTTAAGCACTACTCGGCTATAATAGAAACCAGTAAAATCATTAGAATTTATTGTTATTTCGGGCATTACCTGAAATATATATCGTGAAATTAAAAAAAAATATATATCGTGAAATTAAAAAAATATGTCGTGAAATTAAAAAAAAATAAAGCGCAAAAAAAAAAAAAAAATTAAAATGTTTAACTTTTTACAAAACAGTTTTCGTAATTTTTGTAATAATAACGTAATGTTAAACTTTTAGATGTATTTGTTTCATTTCAATGTAGTTTAGTTACCTAAATCTACGTAGTGTAAAATTATTAAAAATTGTTGTTAATTTGGGCATTATATAAAATATACAGCAAAATATGACTCAGTGAAAATTCCTTTCAAAAATCAAAAGTTTCAAGCCATAATTTTTGTATAAATAACTTTACTTTGACTTGTATTTGTTATATTCCAAAGTAGTTTAATTCCCTAAATCTAAAGAGTGTCATGCACACTACTGTATGACATTCTTTACATATTTACGTGCATTTTTGGCATACAAAATTCATCCCTTTGTCCATACTCGCCCTCTCAAGAAACAATACGAGAGTATATTTTCTATTGTAGATAAGGAGCTTACTGTGGAGGAAAAGTAATTACTTGGTCAGTAATTGCTTGTTATTCTTTCCCCTTGTGGACACTAGTCCTCGTAAATTTATTACAATATTTACAACTTTCCTGGAGACCACGGGGATTTTGTTTAGTTATTTATGCCAACAATGTGACTGGGTTCTTTTGGCCGAGCGCACGTTACGAGAAATTTCCGATAGAAAAATTGCGGACGCATTGTATGCACACACTTTGTACTAGATCCCTTACACTGTAAGAAAAAATTGTATAGGAAATTTCTCGTAGTATGCGACCGGCCTTATATAGAAAAGTTAATGCGAACTACCGCAACTCTATATGTGCAGATTTCGGGGTGTGACGTTGACTATTGCTTTTATTAAACGCTTTACGCCTGCATTACTATCTAATAAATACACGAGGAACTAAGAATTTGCGAAATGGAAAAGCTATCATCTATGCAAATATTTTTTTTTGAAAAATAAGTTAATTTTAAATTTATGAACCTACATTTAAATCATAAAACCATATTCATATCAAAAAATCATCAATGATAAAAATAATAATACTATAAAAATATGATCTACTTCAAAATGTCTACAACCCTGCACCTGTAGTTAAATCATAAAACGTTATGGCCTAGATTCTAGCTTTCTACCTTCTTAATAACATCGTACTGATAGTAGGGGCTACGACAAACGAAGACAATAAAAAAATATATTGAGAACTTCCTCCTTTTTACCCAACTGCCGAAGGAAAAAGTATAGTATTTCGAGTGTATGTAAAGTTCGCGGCAAGTAAGTTGAACCAAATTGACGGCCGTCCGCGCAGGTACGGTACGGCAAAATGCCTACTAACGAACCGAAAATGTTTACTGCGCCTGCAGCCTTAACGGGTTGACGGATTTTGGCATGCGAGTTGTCATTTACATACGCTAGGTATATTAAAATTTCTAAAAAATAAAAATAGCGGATTTCATGCCTGCAAGACGATCGCCAACAAGCCTTTTCACTGAGATGACCTTAACCTAAGGATATACGTTACAAAAGAGTGTATTTTAGAATTTATAATTTGGCCTGACCGGGATCTATAAACGTTATCTAGCCTATACTGGTTTCTGTAAAATAAAAAAAATTGTGTACAGCCATTTGAATAATAGAACTAACTATGATTTTTGGGGTTTCGTAGTGAAACAAGAAAGTCTTATCCTAAGTATCGTCATGTCCATACATATAGGTACCATAATATGTAGGTATGTAACAGCCTTTTTATTCAGGGACTATAAAAACTAAAGCTGAAATTTGGCACACGTGTAGTCAATTACACCTCAAAAAATGTATGTAAAGTCCCAAGCATTGTGGGGACAAAAAAAATACACAATAATAACAGTAACTTTTTCGCACCAAAATTTAATTGCCATATATCTTTGTAGGTAAGTAGTTACGCTGCTTCATCTCTGATAAAATCTTGTAATCCGTCATAGGCTTAGTTAGGTACACGCGACCGCAACTAAAAGTATCAACTCCGAACATTTCAGCCAAACACTAATAATAAAAACCGACCAAATGCACGAAGTTTTCCGTACAGTAATCTATAAAAACGGCAAAAAAATCACGTTTGTTGTATAAGAGACTTCCTTAAATATTTCTTTTATTTTAATTTAATTATTTATTTTTAAAGTTAATGTATAAATATATATTTTTTGAATATTTCAAGCGTTTACCTGTTGCCGTTATCAATATCGAGCCAAAAAATCACGTTTGTTGTATGGGAGAACCCTTACATAATAATTTTATTCTAATTTTTAGTATTTGTTGTTATAGCGGCAATAGAAATAGATCTTCTGTGAAAATTTCAACTGTCTGACTATCACGGTTCATCACATGACAGCCTGGTGTCAGACGGACAGACGGACGAACAGCGAAGTCATTGTAATAGGGTCCTGTTTCACCCTTTGGGTACGGAACCCTAAAAACTACGTTTCATTTCAATTGGCAGATTTATTTAATACTAGACTTTGCCAGTGGCTTCGCCCGCCCTTAATTCGGTTATGGGCACGGAACTCCTTAATAATACTAATGAAGTTTGCTATAGCTGTAAGTTTAGTTTGTTAAAGGTCGTTTATAGTTATTCCCGCGGTAATTTTTGAATTTTTCGGGATAAGTAGCCTATGTCCTATTGGACCTAACATATATGTGTGCCAAGTTTCATCCCGATCCGTCCAATTGTTGAGGCGTGATTGAGTAACAAACATCTATCCAGACATTAACATTTATTACACAAGATTCTTCCAGCGGCTTCGCCCGCCCTAAATTCGGTAAACTCCTGATTTTACTAATGAAGTTTGCCACTAACGAAGTTATCTGTATACATAGTTAGTTTAAGCTCAGCTATAGTTATTCACGTGGGCACTTTTAAATTTTTCGGAATGAAATGTAAGCTTATATCCTATTCCAGGACCTAATTTATACGTGTGCCAAGTTTCATACCGATCCGTCAAGTGGTTGAAGCGTGATTGAGTAACAAATATCCAAACATCCAAACTTTCACAATAATTATATAGAAGGCTTAAGCCAATACAATTACCTTAACAGGGATTTTTTTACAATGGAGGATTAATTGAGGATAACGAGATAATAACCCATACCCATAACATCGTTCGTTCGTTCGTTCGTTTGTTTGTTTGTTTGTTTGTCTGTTTCTTTATTTATTTATTATTATCTCGTGTCCTCAATTAATCATCCATTGTAAAAAAAATCCCTGTTAAGGTAATTGTATTGGCTTAAGCCTTCTATATAATTATTGTGAAAGTTTAGATGTTTGGATATTTGTTACTCAATCACGCTTCAACCACTTGACGGATCGGTATGAAACTTGGCACACGTATAAATTAGGTCCTGGAATAGGATATAAGCTTACATTTTATTCTGAAAAATTTAAAAGTGCCCACGGGAATAACTATAGCCGAGCTTAAACTAACTATGTATACAGATAACTTCGTTAGTGGCAAACTTCATTAGTAAAATCAGGAGTTTACCGAATTTAGGGCGGGCGAAGCCGCTGGAAGAATCTTGTATTATGAACGTTAATGTCTGGATAGATGTTTGTTACTCAATCACGCCTCAACAATTGGACGGATCGGGATGAAACTTGGCACACATATATGTTAGGTCTTATAGGACATAGGCTACTTATCCCGAAAAAATCAAAAATTACCGCGATAATAACTATAAACGACCTTTAACAAACTAAACTTACAGCTATAGCAAACTTCATTAATATTATTAAGGAGTACTAAGACTTTGTAAGGTAAGTCCCTAGTTGTAGTGAGTTTATGATATGGCTTATCGATGTAAAGCACCAATGTAACTTCAAACATCTAATTGAATTTACTATACTCATCGCCAACTGTAAAGTTTAGTCAATTTGATGTACACCTACACTGAACACATTTCGAGAACTGCATATACACTCGCTCATTTATATTTTTTCTGTAAAAATCGGTTATTTAGGTAGCCGAGTACAAAAACATGCACAGCCAACCCTTCGTCGGAAAAAAGTAATTACCTTGTCCGTAATTACTTTCCTCTTGCCTGGAAGCGCCTTCGGATTTTTTTTTAGCAAAAAAGAGTTTGGTAGATAAAGAATAAAGATTGCTTTTGGTGGAAGTTGAATTTCTTTTTGTGATATTGTATGGTACTTACGATTAAAAGAACGGCATGTTTTTTTTTAATTCCTATTTTATCTAATTAAAAATACAATCAATTTTTTTTCGTTGCTTAATGGGCGTCGTTAAAGCTGAAGGATTAAATTAATTAAATAAAAGGATTTAAGTTCTATTAAAAAAAATATATATATACATACGAGCCATTTTTATAGATTTGAAATAAAAAAGTCAAAAGTAAAACTAGTCAAAAGTACTTTTACTACAATAAACAGTCATTAGTACTTTTAACTGCACACGATATGCAATAGCTGCCATTCAATACCTATTTCATAATACATTGAAAAATTGGTCAAATCTACAATACTAATGTTTGTAGATAAAAGGACTTTTGACTGACTAACAGTTAATAATTTCTATCAATGTCTACGTAACTAAGTTATCGAGTATTACCAGGAAAAGCATGTAAAAAGTTTTGTAACATAAGAGTGATTTTTTCAGATATACCATACAAATATTTATCGATGAACATACTAACAACTGTAGAAATATGCGCTTAAAAAATTAAGACATGGTCTCATTTATTCAAAAACAATAATTTCAAATTTCGTTTTAAATATTTCTACAACTATATTATGTTAAGACGGTATCCTCTAGTTTTTTTTTTATTATGCATTTCTACGTTTTTGCATGCAATATATAGGCCAGGCATAATGTCGAATGATTTTCAATAAAAGCTACTCTAACCACTTTATGCGGGTAAATGTAGAATTAGTGAAAAGGAAATAAATCAGCGAAGTGCGTGCACGTACACGAATTTATTTTGGAATGTGTAGGTAGAATGAGAATGGTTGTGGTAATGGTTATTTTCGTTAAAATTATTATCAATTAATTATTACTGTTATACTAAGGTAATTTTTGTCAGAATACGCTTTACGCGACTTTAAAAAAATAGACAAAAAAAATTTGCTAAACAAAGTTTCATGCTCAAAGTATGGAGAGTTGGAGAACTACCATACTTTTTTTTGAAACATTAAACATTTATATCTAGGTATTTTTTTTAATGTTGTTAAAAAACTAAAATAGTGTGGCGGATCACATAAGTAAGTTCGTTGTAACAAGTGACAAAAGCAAATTGTTGATACTAAAATTGGGTAAGAGCGTGACAAAGTGGGGAGGGAGGGTTTTCATGGTCACATAAGTAAGTTCGTTGTAACAAGTGACAAAAGCAAATTGTTGATACTAAAATTGGGTAAGAGCGTGACAAAGTGGGGAGGGAGGGTCTTGAATTAAGGAAATTTACGTGACGTGCTAAATGGATGGCTCTTTACAAGTTTATAATGATAATAAACGATCATGCAAATACTTGTCAAACACTTTTTGTGGTTATATGATTTGGACTAAAGCAGTATTAACCGTATCTTTTAGTACTTCTTTTGCCTTTTTATTCAAGATTAATTTTGACTAATATCTGCAGTCAAAAGTACTTTTGACTGGTTAAAGGGTTTTGACTGTAACTTTTGAAGTTTGAGGTGAAATGTTATGGTTAAAGTTTGATACTTTACCTTATACGTAGTTATTCAAAGCAATGACAAATTACCCAATCAAGAAATTAAGTAAGTATCTTACAGCTTAAATGAGTTGTTTTAATAATAAAATGAAAATTCCAAAACTTGTAGCTTTTTTAGGGTTCCACAGTCAAAAAGGAACCCTTATAGTTTCGCCATGTCCGTCCGTCTGTTAGCGGCTTAGCTCAGAGACCGTTTGTACTAGAAAGCTGTAATTTGTCATGAATATACATATTAATTAGGCCGAAAGAGTAAAAAAGTGGTATAATAAAATAAGAAAAAACAGATGAGGGTACCTCTCCTACACGTAAAGTGGGGGTGATTTTTTTTCTCGTCTACCCCATAGTGTTAAGTGTCGTTATATAACTCGTTTAAAAATATTGAGGGTCTGTGAAAACCATTTATCAATTCAGCAATGCGTTTGCGAAATATTAACCTTTAAGGTGCAAATTTTTGTTAGAGCCCAGTGTCCCCCCCCACTGCCGGCTAAATGGCTGATCTTGGGTTGCGGAAACAATTATGGGAATAACTTTGCTTGCTTAAACGCCTTTATCTCTAAAACTACCAGTCAAAAAAAACTTTTTGCATTTTACGTCACTCTGCGGCTGCGACGACGCCGTAGATTAGGAACTGGCGCTTCTGTCGCTACAGCTTAGAAGCAACGGAAATTGTAGTACAACGTCTGTCAGGCCAGCTAGTTATAATTTATATTCCTATACAACTCTTGTTTCGTTAAACCCAAATTACTACAAGGCGACTTACTTCAAGTTTGTAGTCTTGTTGTATTTACATGAACCACGTCTATCTGTCCTATGTCTTCCAAGGGGACCTAAGGGAGCCCTAAACTGCAATGATTTAAAGAATCAGAGGAAACATAACGATAGGGACAAGATCTAAAATAAGTATAATAATACAAATAGAGAAATACAACCCCACCACACAGTATTGCCAGAAACAAAAAGGCTGCGTTCCAGGGCCGTAGCTAAGGAGGGGCATTGGGGGGCAATGCCCTACCTTGAAATACTAATGCCCTACCTTAAAAGTTCCATAAACTAAGGTATAATATATATAAATTGTTTTCCTGTACTATCAATTAATACCATTTTGCTCTTGTTTTTCCGCGATCCCTCCCAATCACCTTCTACCTTAATAACTCACGCTCACAAGCAGGTAAAATAATAAAAGAATAGGAAAAATTACTTGCGCCGTACCCATGCATAAAACCACTGCTGCCCTACCTTAGATTCAACTCTAGCTACAGCCCTGCTGCGTTCGTAACCTAGTGTTTCGTGCGTAAGGCGCGGCCCTAATAGCAACGGTACACAAGAACTTATTATATACTAGCTGTCCCGGTGAACGTTGTTCCGCTGCCGTCCCTCTGTACCCGGCGAAAGTTGGTTTTTACCTATAGTGCCCGAGTCCGGCTTGCACTTGACATATCGAGATAAAAACTATCCTATCTTTTAAGTTGGATCAAATAACAGATATTTACGAAGTTTGATCAAAATCGGTTCAGTAGTTTAGGAGTCCATTGAGGACAAACATTGTGACACGAGATTTATATATATTATTAAGAAGATTAAGTTAACGCTGTAATGTAATGATAATATGTCTACGATCGCCGTTCTGTTTTACATTTCGTTTTATATTTAAGGTATGGTTCACAGCTTACAAACTACGTTATTAATCGAGTTCCGTACTAAATAGGAATATTAAGAGTTTGTTTGGTTCACAGCTTACAAACTAAGTATACGTAATAAATCGGTATTTTAAGTTTTTAGTATTACTGAAATTAAAAAAAAATATGATAGGTTTCAACTTCTATTAAGGAAACAGAAATTCAAAGTTTCTTAATTAAGTTTAGTTTCTCCTGTAACTAGTTTAGTATAATAAGGACTTAAACTGTCTGACTTTTTTTTATTTTTGAAGGTAAAAAGAATTAAATGTATACATGGTATTCTAAGGTAAAATATTCTTTTTAAGGTTTAGGTAGAGCTCTTTTTAGAGATATAAGAGTTTTGCATAGCATGGTGTGTAGCATTTTAAATTTTGTTTCGTAAAATAAAATATAATAGTATAAGATTATATATAAATCATCTACAATAAAGATTTAATTTATATGTTAAAAATAATATACTCATTAGATTTACCGAGGTCGCCAATTGCAGGGGCTGCTATTTAGTAAAAACTTTGGTATCTCACGCACCATGCTATAATAAATGGAGTTTAATAATATAATTAAGTCACAGACTATATAATAGGTACTTTAGACTAAGTCAATATTTGGAGGCAACATACAATCATGGTAAGTAGGTATGTTATACGTACGACCACATACAATGGTCACAAAGTGATTGGTGTGAGGGACTCTAGGTAGGACTTTGCTTAATAAATTGAGCCATTACTCAATAAATATGATAAGAAAGTTAAGCTGGACTTTCGTTACAGGTACGTAAGCAACTGTTATAAATTGTTCTATTAACTAATCACTTTATATTTATAAGTGTAAATATAAATGCATAATAGTAGATTGCAGAACAAATGTAAAAAGAAATTCATGTGAGGACCTAAGTGAATCCCGAGAGTAGCGAAGGATTTTATAGTTAAACCACGAAGTTGCGAGTTGTTTAACAGTGGAATCCTGAGCAAGATATTTTTTTTTAAGAGCTTGAGCTTTGACTTCGAGAATATAATTGTTTTTCTTAACTTACATTTTATTTCGTTGTTAATTGCTGACAATATTAAGTACCTAATTGGTAAATACAATAAAAAAAACCTTATCAATGATCGTTAGTGGTCGAAAAAGAACATATTTAACTAATAAAGATAGAAGTAACTTTAGGCAGTTCAGTAAGCGCTATCGCAAAAAAAAACACTCGTATAATTAACAAAAAAATATATGTTTTTGTGTGATGTTAGTCGTTTTGTGCTATGTCGAAGTTACATGACAAGCTCATAATATTCTTTAAATGTGATAAAAATTATAAGGCATGGACTTTAATAGAACCTATACTCTATCCACCGAAACGAGTTAATAGAGCATTGTCTCTGTCGCACAATCCCTTACAAAAGATAAGGACACAAAAAGGTGAGTGGGCGTCAACTATACTGATAAAAAGTTAAGGTGTGTTCATATGCGATGATTTTGTGCGCTCAATAGTAAGCACTAAAACCACTTAAGTATTTTGTATTGAACTTAGAGAAAGAAAGAAAAATATTAAGACAATGTTTTAAAATAAAATTATGTATATTTAAATAGTTTAACATATACAATTAATTAAATTATTCCGACGTATCACTACTGTCGCTGTCACTTCCCACGTTTATTATGAATGTTTCGGTCATTGTTTCCACATTTCTGTCCATGGCATTCATTTTCGGTTCTACTATCTCTTCGACATGTTTTATGCATTTTTTCCATTTTGCAGCGTCAATATTTTGAATTGAGTTGTTTAATAACATTTTTAATTCTGCCATCTTGTATGTTTTGTTGCGGGATGCGACATGTCCTTTAACTTGAGCCCAGATCAACTCTATCGGATTTAATTCGCAGTGATACGGCGGAAGTCGTACCACAGTTTTATTTTTAGCTTTCGCCATTTCGTCTACGACACGCGCCTCGTACTGCTCCTTATGATTTTTTACGATATTCAGTAGCTCTCGTTTTAATAAATCATCCTGAAAGGGGATTTGTTTTTCTTTCAACCAATTAATTATCTCTTGTTTTTTATTTTTTTCAGTCGGAATTTGCTCTACTTTTCTTGAGTGGTACGAAGCGTTGTCCATTACAATAATACAATTATCATGTAACTTTTCAAGAATATTTTTGAACCAATTCTCAAACACTTCGGCATTCATATCTTGATGGTAATCTCCTTGCTTTTTTGACTCGAACACGTGTAAGCCCCCTTCTACAAATCCATCATCACTTCCAATATGAGTAATTATTAACCTTTTTCCTTTTCCTGGAACAATAAAAAATTGTATTGAATGATCTGATACAAAGTTAACGCTCACACAGTTTAAGATAACATAACAAACAATAAGTGCCGCCAATTAAGGATCGCTCAGGTACATTCAAACCTTTTCAAAGAATTGCATTAATGACAAAGACAGTTTTAACAATGGAATTATGTTAAAGAACTTACCGGAAGGATTTTTTAATCCAGTTGTCAGGCCATCAAGGAATGCGTCGCGTTTATTTTTCACATTTGTATCAGTCCATACGTTTGTAGTAGTATGGCCTTCATTGAGCCAAGTCTCATCCAAATAATATATTTTTTTCTTTTCTTCTCTTGCCATTTTCATTGTCCGCAAATAATTCCTCCGCCAAAAAAATATGTCGTCACGATCAATCAATAAGCTGTTCCTGCATCTTTTAATGTACCTAAATCCAATCATTTTAAGGATTTTATGAAGTGTTGATCTTTTGAATGTCCCCAAAGTACCATCTTCATTTATTGAATTCATTATTTTGTCCAATGTCGGTATCTCATTTCGGGAAAATAAATCGTGAACTTTTCTTCTTATAGCACATTTAGTTAAGTCGTCGATTGTGTCTACAATGAAAGTACGTTTTCTTGTTTTTTTGGGTGAATTTAAAACATTTTTAGTTTCTTTCTCTTTCAGAATTCTATAGATGGACATCCAATGAACACCCATAGATGATGCAACAGCTTTCATGACGTCATTGTTTGAAGGGGATTCCATGGAACTCCTCATAGATTGATACATGTTCCATATCATTGTTTTTTCAGTCGAGGAAAAGGCTCGTCGTCGCCTTTTTTCCACAGAGTTACCTCCATGTAAACTGTCGGCCATCTCACTTAGGCAAATCGACAGTAAACTCAAAAAGTCCGTTATACAAGCGCCAAGTCTTTAGGAATGCAATCAATCACAAAGCCGGGTCACACGTAACAAAATTATCCAGAGTCCAAATAACAAGCCGAGTCAAAAAATAAAATAATAGATTGCACTAGCACAGTGAGCACGTCTGAACAGTACGAGTCGCACGAACAAACTAAAAAAACTCGCGCTGTGAACACAGCCTTAACGTCATTGTTCGACCAATCACATGCCAGTTCATTTTTCCCCTATTAACTCGTTTCGGTGGATAGAGTTATAGTACTATTCTTGTCATTGGTTTGTGCTACAACATGGCTTCAACAAAACACTAAATGTGTTTTTGTTATACATACACCGTATATGTTTTTCAAAAAAAAAATCAAAATTAATATTTATTTATTCAAATTAGGATTTTACAATCACTTTTGAATCGTCAAAGTTATGAAATACTATTTTTTGAAATTATTATTTTTACTTCTAGTATTTACTTTGTGAACGTCACTTTTCTTGCTGAAACTATTGATATTTTAATGTACATATAAAAGATTTTCATATATGTACTGCGACGCTTAAGTTAAAATTGTTACTTCCCTAAACCTATCCCTCAGAGATATCCTAGATCCTAATTTATAAATAGCACGAATTGCCCGTTTTTGCAACAAAAATATTGTATTTACCATTAGCATTATCTCATGACCCAGTTACATTCGTCTATCGGTCTAGTGACACATTCTTTGACCTGCTGTGCTTCGGAAGGCACGTTAAACCATCGGTAAAGAATCGGTTTGTTGAAATAGGAATAACAGCAGTTCCTAAGCGAAGTGAAAAGTCTGAATAGGCGTCTTGAACATTCTGATAGTCAAGTCATAGCGTAATGCTACGTCAAGTGTGACCACTATTACTCGACAAAGTTTGACGATTCGCATCGGGCCAGCGTAGTTGACTGTGGCCTAAGCCTCCTTATTAAATGAACGGCTGAAGCAACACTAACCATTTAGCATGCTTAGCATTTGCGTAAGCAAAAAAAAATAGCGCTGAATAAAAAATATAAATAAGGTATTCGAATAATAAAACCGTCGTCCGTCGGGTGGTAGCTGGAGGAACAAATATAATATAAAATATTTTTTGTTCTAGTTATTCAAAAAAACTTCTCGTAATAAACCGAATTTGCATAAGCAAAGCTAGAATAGGTATAATGGAACTGTTTAGTTTTTGCCTATATGCATCACACGAAAACTATTTGACCGGGTTTGATGAAACTTGGTGTAGTGTTTGTTTATATCCTGGATCAACGTTTAGGATGCTTATTTAGTTACTAAACTATGCCATAGGTAGCTTCAAATCAATCCAAACGAAGTTGTGACTACAGCTAGTATATACCTCAAAATAAATGTAAGTAGATCCAGTTTTCTACATAAATGACACACTTAAATCACATTTACTGTTCATTTGTTTCCAATCTAAAACGACATAGGTACTTTATTACTCTAGACGTATAAAAGGGAAGGAATATGTGATTTGGAGACGTTAGGTATAATATCGTTCAAACCTTTTATAGGGTTGACATAAAAATTCTCGTCACGAGCTACTGATCACAATTTGATTGCTGCAAGGGATCCCTGCAGGACTCGACTTGCGGGATTGGGACGTCTCTTTTTGAATTTATGGCGCTATCCACTTTTATTACGTATTGGAAGAAGGAGTGCAGATGTCCCCAGACCTATTTTAGAAATATGATTCATGAGCGGGGAAAGTAAGTTTAGGAAAAGTGTTTTTTGACAGATATTCATTGGATAATAAATTGCTTTTAACTTTACTTAAGAAATATGAACTAGGTGGTATAGTTCAAAGAAACGGAGCAATGATATGAAAAGTTGTCCAGGTCTTTATCTGTACGAGTACGTGTGACGGTACCTTTAAAAACAATTTGACGCTATATAAGTCGGTGGTGGCCTAGGGGTTTCGATTTCGCCTCAGATTCTAAAGGGCGGAGTTTCGAGTCCGGTTTGTATCAATGATTTTAATTATTCACTCCACTGGCTTTTCGTTTTTTTTTTTTTTTTTTCTGAGCTGACTATGCAGTTGGCTGTTGCAGCCATTACTGCTTCACCGGACTTTTGGGGCGAGACTCTGAAGGAGCCTCAGCCCATGAGCTTTTCGGTGAAAAAAAAGATCGGGAGAAAACCTTTATATGTGAAGAAAAAAACGTATATGAAGTCCACAGTTCGCAATGAGTCCGCGTGAAGGACTATGGCCCTCATTGAGCCGTGCCCCAACAGTGGGAACGTATGCTAAGAAAAGAAAACTTCTACGTATTTATATTTTATTTTATATTTCTATCGTTTCTAAAAAATACTAAAATGTTATTAGATTTAATTATACATTCTAATATTATAAATTCAAAATTTTATTATTAACATTTCAAAGTGTTTATTACAGGTGGCAAGGCGCTCCTCTTCAGTTCAAAATAAACCTGTATAGGATGCCCGCTTGACTCTAATAAAAATTAGTACTTTAAAGCTTAATGTATCGCAAACAGAGCCCTCAATCAAAAAAATGATCCAATGTTGTTGGAATTCCTATCCAACGATACCCCACATGATAGGGTAGACTACAAAAAAAAATGAAGTGCGGACGTACCCTAAAAAAATTTGTTTCAAAGATTTGTTTCTACCACTTTGTCGGCTTGATCAGTAAACCCCTGCCAAATTGCAGCTATCTCGTATTAAAAGTTTTTGAACTAAGCCGCGGACAGACGGACGGACGGACATGGCGAAACTATAAGGGTTCCTTGTCGACTACGGAACCCTAAAAACCGACTGACCGACCGTTTTCAAGTAGACTATGTCCTATCTCTATGCCAAATTTTATCTTAATCGGTACGGGTAAGCGTGAAGAGGTAACAGAGTTACTTTCGTATTTATAATGTTACTATATGGATTGTCTCATTGATAAAATATTTGCATCTTCATATAATTTAAAAGTACTGTACAGTTGTTTTTAATGTAGCATTACTTTAAATATTGATCTTTGCGCACGTTCAAGGCTAAAAATTTTAGATTTAAAAAATCCTCCCCAAATAGTTATACAGAATAGTAAATTTGACAGGACAAGTAACCGTTATGTTACGTAGATGTTTGAAAAGAATCTTTGTTAATCTGTGGGTACCAAGAAAGTTTCTGGTCTTTGATTATTCCTAAATATTTTTTTGTTTTAACTTTATTCAATTTGATACTGTCGCACCCGTTTTTTTCAGGATCGTAACATCAATAAACAGTCAGACTGAGTTCTTGCTGCATGGAGTTATTTATTGAAAAGGTGATAAAATTCTTTTTTTTGAATATTCAGTGTGAGCAAGTTTCTTGTAGTCCAATTCCGGATGTTTCCAAGAAAGAGCGGAGCTGTATTATCTGCATAAGAAAAACTTTTCCGTTGTGAAGTCGCAGTTGGGTTAGGTCATTGATATATATAAGAAACAGCTTAGGCCCAAGAACACTACCCTGCAGTACGCCATAATAACTATTTTAGAGTCAATAAGTAAGTGTAAGAAGCCCTTAATCGCAACTTTCTCTAATTTGCGAATTAAAATGGGGATTGAGACGGTATCAAAAGCTTTTTTTAAATCAAAGAATATGCACATTTTTGCATGCAAATTTTTTAAAATAATTTAATAATTATTGCGAAATTAAATCTGTCTGTTTGTCTTTACGCTTGAACCGCTGCGATCGATTGTAACGATTAAAATAAAATTGGGGATGGAGATCGTTTGAGTCCCGAGAAACAAATAGACTACTTGAAAATGTCAAGTGACTCACAGTTTCCTTTTTAATAATTAAAGAGTTGCCGTTGAAACCCTACACCGAAAACCGAATTTAGAGTGGATCGAACTGCGAGAAAATTTGGTATAGAGTTAGTTTCCTGGGGAAGGACAAAGCCTATTTAACAACGTTAAGTGTGAGTCGGTTTTTTTTCTATAGTTGAGGATTTGCCGTTAAAATCCTATTCCGATAACCAAATTTAGGGCGAGTGGGACCGCGGGCAAAAGCTAGTTAGTTATTAATGCAATTATTGAGAAGTAAAAACTTACAAGTACACTCATTTATGTTTGTCGTAAAATGTAACTGTCTTGCAAAATTGAAAAACTAATGTATTTTCCAAGGAAAACCAATTACCTGGTCGGTAATTAGAGGCTCTGGATCCTTAATTTAGCTTTCTGAAAGTAATATCTTTTGCCATTGAAGGTTATTTGCTTGTTTTGACATCTATTCCCATTTTTGTTATAGCAAATATGATAAAACTATATTAAATAATAAAACATTCAGTTCATGAAAAGTATAAAAAAATCTTAATGTCAAATGTTTTTATATGAAGATCATGACAACTAATTCGGCGATAAATTTTGAATTTTTTTTTAATGTTAATATTCTAATAAGTTTTTGTTTGAAATGTGCTTCATCTGTTTAAGGTTAATATTTATATTTGGCATCCCGCTTTTGACCAAACTATTTCCCAGATGTCTATCAATAAATAATGTTTTAAGAAAAGTATAAACAAGGCTTACCTATTAGAAAAAAATTAGCGTATTTTTTTGTGTTTAAAGGGTTCTGCAGCCAAATTGATTATAATATTTTCATTTTATAGTTCTGCCATGTCAGTGCGTTCGTTCGTCTGGCAGTTCGTAGGTATGTCATGAACTTATAGCAAAACCGTAGTATTTGTTAACGATGCACCAGCTAAGTGAAGTGCAAGCAAAGAAAATACTATTCAAAGTCAAGAAAGGTTGTAATGTATACTCGTTCTAAGTTTATATTAACAATATTTAATGGTCAGTAGCAGCCTAATCACATAAGGTGATTCGTAATCCCAAAAAATATAGAAATTAGAATTATCTATTTTACATTAGTAGAAACTACCTAACTATACAGAAAGATTAAAAAACCGTAAGCCTGCCTACACAGATTTCTAAGTGTAAGGTTTTTAAGTATATATTAAGATAGAAAACACAACTAGATTCTTCGGCCTAGAGCCCAATCAATGATGTCTTCCACGTCGACCACACCCAGCAGGTCTCCGCCGCCAGAGTAGATTTACGCGGACGGGACTGGTTTTATATGACCGAGGAAGTATGGTCAGTACTGATAGGCCAGGGCTCTAGTGAGACGGCACAATGCTATGCCGCACGTGGCTGGCACAATGCGATGCCGCACGTGGCTGGCTCGTAAAAGTTGCACGTAGCAGATGTTCGCCCCGTAGTTCAGGTGCGCAGTATCGGTAGAGCCGATACTCTGCTACTGTTCAGGCCGAGGTTCTGGAGTATAGAGCACTCCAGGTCTCCCCTCTGCGCTGACGGCGCTCGAGGACTGACGCGCACCGGCTCTCAGAGCAATCGAGTTAAGTAGTCATCTCCAAGATCTTAGTGATGGCGCAAAGCTACGAAGTTAGCGGTAATAATATAAAACAATTATCAATCAATATAGAATAGTACATCGACGAGGGTGTAGTTTGAGTTTGTCTTAAACCCAAGAGGTGGGAATCGTCTTTCATCCCGAGTGACACATAGTGATTTACACTACAAATGCGAGGATAATAAAATATAATTAATTAAAGTTTTAATTTACTTAACAAATATTAATTCGCTTTTATAAACATAGATGGCGCAGTACCGAATAATTACAAGCTAAGGTTATGTTTTCTGTTGTTTATAAATAGTGAGTTATTTTTTTCAAAGTGAAATTGGTTCGCTTTTATAATCACAGATGGCACTGTACCAAATAAAAAGAAGCTATTTTATTGTTTCGTCAGCTTTTAAATAGAAAGTGCTTTCCTCTAAACGGGCAAGAAAGTAATAATGTCTGCAAACACGTACTTTCAACCCTATTTTGACTATGCATGAAGGTTCATTCAGAGCGTGAGTAGTGTAAAAGATACACAACACAAAAGATAAATAGTAGTAATACCTAGACAGCATATATTATATTAAAGAATATAGGCAACTATGTTGCAGTTTAGAAGTAGAGTATTCAGTTGAATCTTATTTAAAATATTTGCGAGCAGATTTTTTTCGCACTACGCCAAGGATATACGTTAATAAGTGTGTTGTGACAAAGAGTGTCAAATGTAACAAAGATTCTGCGATCTCTTTATTTGAAACTTGCAGACGATTATGGACCTAGTAGTGGATGTCTGGAAACTTCCATAGTTTCTTGCATCCTCCGGTCCTTTACTGGAGACGGACCACCTGAAACGGTCGTTCCGTTATAAACTTATTCCGCAAATTGTTTGAAGAAGGTGTCTTATGTAAACTGCCGTACAGTCTAGAAATAAATATGAAAAAAATAAATATACATTTAACTGGTGTATATCTTTGGATAGGTTTTTAAAAATACATTTGACGTTTTTAGTGAATTTTCTCTAGCAGGGGAAGCTGCGTGCAAAAGGTAATTACTATCGATATAAATTTCAACCTTATTTTTTCTTACTTGTCTTATTATATAAACAAAACCATGTCTTTTGCGGCGAAAAACAAACAAACAAAATATACCACATCAATAAACAATTCATAATTTTATTATATTTATTGTCCTTTTAAATACAATATTTTTACCAAAATCGAAAAATTGACAAACCCATTTTCCACAGAGTATAACAGATTTAATATTCGTAAATCATTGTTGTATATGAATCTTAGAGGTGAGACGAACGTACGAATAAAATAGAATGATTTTAGATCTTTCATTAGTAATATCTTTAGGTCTAACAATAGTTCTAAGACAACCGTATTAAATTATCTGAAAGTAAAACTTTTTGACAAAAAAAACAACCGGCTTCAAAAAGATGCACTAAAAAGGTAAAAATAATTACTAATTTCCACAAATCTGATCTGAATTACAGTTTGAAGTTGGTGTCTAAGTATGGGGAACCCCAAAAATTGATTGTTTTTTTTTTCTATTTTTGTGTGAAAATCTTAATGCATTGTACAGAATATTCCGAAACTATAAGAACTATACTGTTGAAACTTGGTAAGTAGTGAAACTTGGTAAGTAGATGACTTACCAAGTTTCAACAGTATAGTTCTTATAGTTTCGGAAAAAAGTGGCTGTGACATACGGACGGACGGACAGACAGACATGACGAATCTGTAAGAGTTCCGTTTTATGCCATTTGGCTAAGTAACCCTAAAAAATTTGCCCATTCTAGCCTTTTTTTTTTAAATTAGGTCAACAACAATTTTTTAGACATATCGTATGACCGACGGGTAAAGCGGCAAATTTTTAGCCACTGTGCAGTTCCGTATAACCCTTGCATATCACATTTTGCATAGGTGTGTTCGGGAAAGATTTATGACTCGTCGGTCGGACCGGTGTGGTAGATTTAATAGGATCGTCGCACCTACTCTGTGAGCACCGGCGCCTCAGTCACTCATATAATCTTTGACAAGTCGCGGCTGCGTACGTTTTTCGAGTTTCTATCTACATCTTGTTATAGTTATTACGATATCAAATAGGTTGCTGTCACAAACTGTATATTTAACAAACAGAGTCGTTTGTTTTTGTTTCTGTTTTAGTTTTGTTTGTGTGTTTGTGTGTTAATTTCATTATATAAAATGACGTCAACAATTAAGGTGCACCAGTCGTGTCTTAACCAATCTCACACGGTGGTTCTCTTGCGCCATGGGATTAATTAAACGGGAGGATAGATTTTTCACCTTAAAGCAAAGGGCTGCACAGACAAGAGTCAGTGAAATGGATCAGGCGTATCAGGGTATCTTATCGATAACGGATGACGAAACTATTCTAAAGGTGGCAAATTCCGATTATGATATTTGTCAGTAGTGGATCAGTTTAACGAGGCTACCCCACAGCCGGAAAGTAGGAAGGAGGTTTCGGACCAAAAATGCTACGAACGGTTGCCAACATAGGATATTCCTCATTTTAGCGGATCATTGAATGAGTGGACTAATTTCATCACATTTTGTGATAGCATTGTACACCGACGGACTGACTTATCTGACTCACAAAAATTAAGTTACCTTTTAACGTCGACCAGGAGTGAGCCTCTCTGTTTGATAAAACATTTGGGCATCACCGATGTCAACTACAGCATAGCCAGGGAGTTATTAGTGAAGCGGAATCAAAATAATCGTTACTCATTACGGGTACTCATGTGGCTGCCATTTTAGGGATTCCTCAACTGTCATTGGTTTACCAGCTGCGGTTGAACCTGCTTAACCCTATTTTGGTCGGTGCAGGTGGGACTCTCGCTCGCTGACTCCCTTCAGCGTTTTCGGAAAATTGAAGAGCCCCCCCGGCGTCACGGACTCGACCAGTCGACGACAAATGCGAGTCGTATTTTCTCGCCAATATGGGTCGTTTAAGTTGTGGAGTTTTTTACTCGGCTGCCCTTCCTATCACCTTACCCGCACCTGAGTGACTCCTGGAAAATAGCCGAATTATCCATGGAGTGCCGGATGCGTCGAGATAGAGAATTCCGCCCAAAATACGTGGATTTTATGCGCGAATACAAATCTCTAGGTCACATGTCGGTTTCGCAGTTCGAGTTGGAAGGCAACGAACATTATTTTGTTCCACATCACACCGTCTTTAAAAATGGTAAGATACGGGTGGTGTTCGATGGGTCGGCACCTATATTTTCGGGTGTATCCTTAAACGACTGCCTGATGTCGGGACCAAAGCTTCAGGTAGATATCTCGGACATATTAACTGGGTTTCGTCGCCACCAGGTTGTGTTTGTGGCTGACATTAAGATGATGTTCCGTCAGGTCATGATACATACTGAAGACAGGTCAGCTCATTCTGTGGAGAGGGGATCCGGCCTCTCCATTGGTGGTTTATGAGCTCAACACCAATATCTACGGGCTAAAGTCGAGTCCGTTTATAGCAATTTGCTCATTGTGAGCGTCTGAATTTCCTACGTACAGCTGCTGTCTTACCTTCTGACGCCTACGTCGACGATATTTTACGAGCGGTGCTTCTTCTGTGGAGGAGGCGTTTGTCCTGAATGATGAGCTGATCGGCTTGTTACGGGCAGGTGGTTATGAACCGAGGAAATGGATTTCCAATTCACCTGCCGTCTTAGAAGACGTCAGAACATCAGCAGGAGCCCCACTTTTTCCAGAATCCTGAAAATCCTGACTCCATCGCGGTTCTCGGAGTTCAGTATTGGCCAGTTCAGGATATCTTCACTTACTCGGTTGAACCGTCGGACACAATGATGAGGTGGATAAGAGGCTGGTTCTGTCCACATCAGCGCGTGTCTTTGATTCCAATGATTAGGTGGCTCCTGTAGTCTTTTGGGCCAAATGTTTCCTACAGGAGCTCTGGATTTCTGGTCTCGACTGGGATACCCCGATGACCGCAGACTTGTTGTCTTACTGGCTACGCTTCTATGAGACAATTTCAGACATTCTCCGTGTCTCAACATGTCTCCGTGCCTCGATCGATCTTACCCCCAGGTCGTTATCGGGCCAGTCTTCACGGCTTCTCTGACGCGTCGAAATCCGATTATGCGGCTGTGGTCAATCTCGGCACCGTTGACAGCAATGCTCATGTCCGCGTTAACTAGGTTGACAATCCCCAAGCTGGAATTAGGAGCTGCATTGTTGACTCGACTCCTCAACTATGTCTTCTCCACCTTGGGTCAATGGGTCCAATTTGATTCCGTTATGGCATGGACAGACAGCCAAATCGTGTTGTCTTGGCTTAAGGCGTCCCTTCATGCCCTAGAGACCTTTGTGGCCAATCGTGTTTCGCAAATCCAGTCTTGTGCGGTGTCTCTGGATTGGCGTCACGTGCCAGGGTCCTTCAATCCCTCCGATTGTGCTTCACGGGGCCTGATTGCCTCGCAAGTCATTAATCACCCGCGCTGACTGGCTGGCCTCTCCTGAAGACACTTGGCCTCATACAGTTGTGGAGTTTGTTGACCCTCTGCCGGGGTTAAAGGTCTTTGCTGCTGAACAGACTTTGAACACTTCACCGAACTTCTTACTTAATCGGTTCAGCTCTCTCAACAAGCTCGTTGGTGTCACCAAAAGAGGTTTCTCCACAACTTACGGAACAGGTCACAGCCAAGGACGTCTTCAGTCTTGTGTCCTATAGAGCGTCAGGATGCTCTCCTCACCTGTGTTCGACTGGTACAGGCCCAGTAGTTTGGAAAGGAACGGGAAATTGCGGAGAAGACTTGCTCGTCTCAATTTGTTTCTGGACGAGTCGGAGTATTTGCGAGTGGGTGGTAGGCTTCGTAACTCAGAATTGCCCTATTGGGCTCGGCACCCTCTCTTGTTGTCCAAGAGCAGTCATTTAATTGAGTTGCTGACTTGATGAATTGTCATGCCGGTCTCAACGCATTGCTGGCTTGTCTGCAGCGAGATTTCTGGATTTTGTCCGCCAGACGAGCAGCTCGGAGCGTTATTTATAAATGTATCCTTTGCTATAGGTTAAAGGGAACCGTGACCCAGCCACAAATGGGTGACTTGCCGTCCGATTGTGTCTGGCCCGCTCGAACTTTCGCTAGAGTTGGGTTGGATTGCGCGGGTCCGTTTTTGGTAAGGACGTCAAGTGTTCGCAATGCCAAACAGGTTAAGGTCTATTTATGCGTCTTCGTCTGTTTGTTTTCCAAGGCTGTGCATCTGGAGCTCGTTTCAGCCTTGTCTACGGAGGCCTTTGTCGCATGTCTGTCGAGGTTTGTCAGTTGGCGTGAATTCGCTCGGACTGTGGCACGAATTTCAATGGTGCAGATCACTATCTGACGGAGGTCTTGCACTATTTGTCGGACAATCACATGTATATTGACTCGGAGGGTGGTGAACTCACGACCGCTTTTTCCGATCTTGTCGAATCCTAATGACCTGGAAGCACTAACATCAGGCCATTTCTTGATCGATAGTCCCTTAATCTCTAACCTTAACCGCTTGAATACCCCTTCATCGATGTGTCAGATAATCGGTTATCGTGTTTTCAGTTGCTTCAATAAATTACGAAATTGTTCCACCGTCGGTGGTACGGGTTCGGTGGACGGATAAAACGAACCCTCCGCGCACCGGAGACCTTGTCCTCTTAAAAGACTCAAATTTACCGCCATTGCAATGGCGTTTAGGTCGCATCGTACAATTATTCCCCGGTTTGGACGGTATCCCTCGGGCCGTCGCGACGCTTTCTCGATTGCCAGTTTGATGGCAGAATTGATGGCTCTGGCTCGCCTTATCCTCATCCAGACACGGTCTGGCTTGGGCGGTTTGTTCGGGAAAGATTTATGATTTGTGGTAGGTTTAATAGGATCGTCTCTCTGTGTGCACCGGCGCCTCAGTCACTCATATGATCTTTGACAAGTCGCGGCTGCGTACGTTTTTCGAGCTAATTTAATATTAAGTGGATAAAAGACAGTGACACAGAGAAACACAAAACATTCATATTCAGAAACACACTACACCCCATTTCACACAAAGTTATAAAAAACATCTGACGCAAAAAACCGTAAGAAAATCCAATTTTTCTTAAGGCCCAATAGGGGCCCAGTTTTAGGAACCAGTGTGTTTCACTTGAAGGTAGCCGACCATGGCCTTTCTTCAAAAAATAGTTCAACGGCAAATTCTTTAATATAACAAATAAAGAACGGCAAATTGGAAATTCGTCATTTTCGAAGCTATGTGCACAAAACTGTTGTTGAAAATCATCCCCTAGGAAACAAGATAGGGGAAAATATATTTGAAAATTCCGATATTTTCATATGTAAAACCATGAAATTTACGACGACATCTTTCGTCTGTTCAAAATTTTAAAAGGGGTAGATAACACACGCAAGGAACAGAGAAAAGTAAATATTTGCGCTATGTGACAAAGGCGACTAATGCGAGGAACGCGAATGTATCATTTCTCGGGCTTTTCCCAACGTCCTTGCCGGTGGGTTATCTAACCATATAGACTGTTTTTTAATGACTTCGATAGTTACAATGTATGCTAGAAATTTTTTTCAGCAATGAAATATCATACCTACAACTTTCTCTTTGTTAAAATCTCGCACAAAATTGTACGAGCTTGATAGTGTCTCCGTACCTCATACGAGAAATCTCGTATTTGTGAGAGGAATCTCGTACGGTTGACAACCTTTTTTTTCAAGTTACCGCATAGGTTTAAAATTAATTTGTGTGCCAATATGCGGCAAAAATGACACCGTATTTTGGGCATATTTTTTTATTGCATTGACTTTGAAGTTAATTTTTTACAACTTTAAGCGACCGTTGACTTTAGTATTTGATATTAATTTCAACTTGATGCCTGAACGCATTCTTGGGTAAAAAGGTCTTGACAGACGAACTTTTTTAATGTGTTATATCTAAAATGAATACATTTCGGAGTTTTTCCTAAATTGTGATGTAAACCCTTGCTTCGTATCAATTTTCATGTTGCTTCAAGACAACGGGAAGTATCACATAGGGTTTGATTTATTGGTAAATGCCAATTTATGCGACTGAAATAGCAGTGTTTTTTTATTGCGCTGACTTAGACGCTTGATATTTTAGTTAATATTTATTAATATAATATAATACCTTTACGCGTTCCTGAGAAAAACAGACAAAAGGACAACAAGGGGATCCTATAAATTTTCACTCAAAGTAAGCCAACCATGGCCTTTCTTCAAAAAGCAGTTCAACGGCAAATTTTTAAGTTACTACTTGCTACTTTAGCTTCCAGTTTTGTGACGTCGCGATTCCCTGATTTATGACGCTTTTCGCTTTTATTACATATGAAAAGAAAAAACCCAGACACACACAATTGAGACGTACAAGTTGACTATTATCTTTTACACTCATCTTTTCTATTTCTTAATTAACATTGAAGATGTAGGTAAAAGGTGTGAGTAAGGTGCGGTTTCAGAGAAACTTCCTACCGCGAACTCTTAGGTTGGGGATTGCGCTCCCTGGCAAAATTTTCTCTAAGGACTTCAGTATGGGGTTCTTCAAGAAGGAAGTCATCAGATTTTTGAAGGGTTGGCAACGCGCGAGTAATACCCCAGTTACTGTAAGCGTCCATAGGCTGCGGTGACCGTTCACCATCAGGTGGCCTGCAAGCTTATTTGCGACCTTGTATTAAAAAAAGTAGATAGTTATAATTTCATTCCTTTCATCGTGTTTTTGTGTTTCGTGGTCAAAAATTTTGCTTTTATAGCCACTTTTCAGCAGAATATTCCAAAAAGGTACGGCATATTTTTGAAAAACAATCTATGCAATGCAAAATAAACACCTGGATAAGAAAAATATTTAAAAACTTTTATTACTTTTTAAAGGCTTATCCAGTGACAACTCATGGAGAGCCCCTTTGAAACTTTGTAATTTATATTTTACTACGAAATTGTATAGCGGTTCACATAAGGCCTGTCTGTATAATTTCGTTAAAATCGATGTAGAAGGCAGAACGAAAAAAACCAAAAAAAAAGGTATGACATACGGGCCGACGTCCGGATAGGTATTCCTTTTTGCTATTTGGTAAGGAAACCCTAATAACTGCAAATGAATGGATATAAAACACGTCAATTTATTTATTTCACATAATATAGCCTTAATAAACTAACAGTTATAACCAAATATTATTATAATGTAATGCATAATAAGTAACTTAACATTAAATGCTATTATATAAATAGGTATTAATATACTTATGGTACACCTACCTATCAGAATAAAAAAAATATATTGTTTCCTCCCGAGTTAATAAGCCTGATAGATTTTAGCAAGAAGAGCGCGTATGTATGAACTTAAGGTTTTATTTTAGGAGAAATTAAAATAAAAATCATATCAAATCCATCAGATTCCATTAAATATTAAATTCTTATAACACTTATAAAAGTATACTGTCCTTCAAGTGTGTTGAAAACAGTCGTATGACACTCGTAAGCTCTTGCCCTCGCCTTCACCTGGAGCAACCCAACCTGGTCTGTAATGAGCATCCTAGTTCACTTGTATCATAATTTACTATTGTAATATTACTTATTGGTTTAAGATAATAGAAACTAGCAATGCAAAATTTCTTTAAACTACGTAATGAGTCAAACGAAAGAAATAACTTGAAGAACTAAATGCGACTGTGAAATAATGTGAAAAAGAGGAACAGCAACAAAAAAGGTGTTTGAAAGAAGGATATCTGATGACTAACAAAAAACAGTTTTCTGGATTGCCAAAAGGACAATTATGCATATTGGTATAACTATAGGCGTGTTCGTTCATCGACTATAGTAGAAGTCGAAATAATATTTGTTTTAAGACGAAGTGTTGCATTAGTTTGACATGCATCAAAACGTTGTTAAGACGATCAAAATCTTTCTTTTCCTCCAATAGAGTGCGTTGAAAAGTAAATGACATGTTGATTACAAAAGGAACTTGTTTAAGTCTCCTATCTACATAAGTACATAATCTATCTGCAAAAGAATATTTTAAATAAGTTTTAAACTTAAATCCTTCTTTGAAAGTCAACGTTTGGAATGTAAAATGAATTTATAAGATACATATTCTCCTATAAAAGCTATGATTGAAATAAACACACCCAATACATAGAGATAGAACAACAACAAAACATTTTTCATTGACATAGATAACTTTATAGGAATAGACCGTAATTTTGCAGCCCATCCTATTTTTATGAAATGAGTTGCAAATTTATCATAATATACGACTAATCCATTTTCAACTAATAAATAACCTCTATATTCGAACTCGGGAAACAAAGGATGACCCTGGCGAAAATAGAATGTTAAGGGATATGTTAATACCACTTCATCAATGACATGAAAAGGTATGTTACCATCATCGTCAATAAATAGAATCATCTCGGTTAAATACGTTCTATAGTTAATGAATGCAACTGAATATTCAGACTTATGTTTTTTTAACTCAAGCAGAGAATCATTTATCAGTATAAATTTTTCTGGAGGAATAACACATTTTGATAATTTAACACCGTCACTGAAATGAGCATAATTAAAGTCAGACATAAATACCTTGTAATCTGCTAAGCATAGTTCATCTAAAGTGTTCACTTGGTTAACGGAATCTTTATTTTTCAAAATGTTTATAAGTAACGCTTCAAAACTAGTCCTCAGTATAAACGCAAACCAAATCCAAGACAAGAACATTAGTCTCAATGACTTTGTACGTAGTGGGATACATTTACCAACTAATATTCCGAAAGAGTACAATACTGTTTTAAAAATACCAAGACTTGTTTCTCTTTTCTGAAGCATTATCGTGTACATTACATATGCGTAAAGTATATTGATAGTAGCTACTAGTAACCAAACCTCTTTTGTAAATGCATTAAATAGTCTAAGCAAACTTTCCTTATCTTCTACATTAACAACGGCAACCACTTTTTCAAATATCAGTGGATTAATACCTTGGAAGGTTACGCTTAAGTTTAACGTAAGTGCTCCAAAGAGTACATCTATTTCTTCGTTGTAAAGCTTCTTATATAGTCCACTTCCAGTTCTTGTTTTTAAATCATATTCCCCTAGTGCGTGTGTATTTGACACATTAATATACTGATCTAGTTCAAGATTCAAAAGTAGTGATGCTAACACCACTTCAATGCCAATGTAGCTTTGTTTAATACCATTTACTACATACTTATTAGAATCAACCTTTATTGTGTATGGGTTCACTAATCTTATACCAAGACAAAAATTACATCGTAGGATACTACTTTGTTTAAAATTCTTTATTTGTCTACTTGTTGACGAACAATTATACGGAAATGTTTGATTAGTATTTTCAATTTCCAAACATTTTTGGTGGGCATGTTGGTAAAAGATTTGGTTTTCAAACGAAGTTAAAACTGTAGCCTTATAAACATGTTTTTTTTGTAAAATTTCCAAAATGTTAGGAAAACGGTCAACAGAGTCAGTTATTATTATTAATTGAGTTGATTGAGAACAAATACTGTTGTTTAGTAATAATTCCAGTAACGTCTGGGAGTCAGTGTAGATAATATTTTGCGTGTACATTTCTCTGTCTTTTACACTAAAACCTTGTTCACTCCATGTGTAGAGTTTCAACTTATATTTTCCACTGTGCATAAGATGTTGTAATAAGAAATCCAAATCGTTGCTTCTAACTTCTCCGTAATTCAAATCGGTATTTAGAATAACAGTGTTTTTTGTAAATAAATCTTGAGCAAAGCTTGCTAAACATTTACCGATAGCATTGTTTGACACTAAGTCAAGTGGCAGAAATTCCATTGCACGATTTTCGGTTATATATAGCATAAAGTATAGTAACAATTTAAAATGTAAATTCATTATAAATCAATGTTAAAATATTAATATTTAAAAATTAAAAAAAAACAATAACAAAACTATTTCAAGAAACAACACAGGCGTGACTAAATTTATATAATTAAAATATCTATTTTACAACTACTGACAAAATATGATTAATGTACTCGAGATATATACAATTACTTCAAACTGTTACAATATTCATATAAACAACTTGTAATTTCTCTTACCTACTTAAATAGTTACTTAAATTTCATAGTAATAAGGTAAAAAACTAGCCAAGTGTGTACTGTAAAACTTGTTTCTCCACATCGAAAATAGAAAACGAGGTTGGTAGAAGTCAAGCTACTACCGTTAGTTTTTTTGTGAATTTGATGATTTTTAAGGAGGTTTATTAGGAAACCGTGAACTAGTCGTCAAAAAGGTCGATATATGTTGCCTTCATTTAGATGGTAAACCTTAAAGCACTTATATCATCTGATTCCTCTGGACTGTCCACGTCCATCGAAATCACATTCGAATCGTTTGAAAGCGGTCCGGTAGATGCTGTTGGCTGCAAAATTGAAATAGTCAATTTTGAGGTGCGCCGTTCGGCATCATTACTAACCTGGTTCGAGCTGATGTTACTTTCTGTGCTTCTTGTTTATAAGTTCGATTGGCACAACACCTTTCTGTGATCTATTTTAGTTAATCCCAAAAAGGATTTAACATTTTACTTAAGTTTCAGTCTCGGCATTTCAGCGTGCTTATCTTCTATATATATAAAAATCAATTCATCCAATTTGTGTTAATCTCACAAAAACTCGAGAATGGCTGGGTCGCTTCGCATTATTCTTTATTTGTTGTGTTCGTTATTATAAGGCAAGGTTATATGTAAAAAAAGGGACAAGTGCAAGTCAGACTCGCGCATTAAGGGTAAACCGATTGTTATGAAATTTTGTTAAGTGGTTGTGCACACCCCGGGAAAGGTTTCTGAAAGAGAAAAACCTGGACAAGTGCGAGTCAGACTCGCGTACTAAGGGTAATCAGATTGAATTGAAATTTTGGTAAATTGTTGTGCACACGCTGGGGAAGGGTTTTTGGATTAGTACAACCTTTTCACAATAGTTGGCGCGACAGTTGTTTTAAAATAGATTAATAACGTTCGCTGGGTTAGCTAGTATGTAATAAATATATTATTAGGAATTTTGATGTCTGCTCGAGTTATAGTGAGCGGCTTCCGCGCGACGCCTAATTTTCAGTTCTTACCTGCGGTCTATGAAATCAGCGCGGGACATGAAAGAAGAGTCAAACACATATTTTTGTGTTCAGAACGATCTTTATCATATCATCATCAAATCAGCTCATATTCGTCCACTGCTAGACATAAGCCTCGTCTATGGCACGCCATTTCTTCCGGTCCTGTGCCTTCTGCATTCAGCGACCACCGGCTACCTTTTTAAGGTCGACGGCCCATTGGGCTCAAGGGCTTCCCATGATTTGCATTCCCATACGTGGTCTCCACTCTAGGACACCTCTGCTCCATCGACCATTAGTCCTCTTATTAGTCATTAGTCAATAAATATATTTGATTTGCATTGCATGAGGTAACTATGGGTCGACCTGGGTTGTTTTTTTACCCTGTATAAGGGTGGGGTCATGAAATTGTTTGATATTAATGTCTTCAAGTCTAGATCTTTAATAAAATATTAAATTTTGAATTTTATTCATGGCATGGATCATGTGATTCATGTTCATAGGAGTCAATGTCATTTAAAAATAGTAGTCCTTCGACTTTGTAGTCAATTGTAACTGAAGTTAAACCTTTAGCAGCAGGTAGTATTATGAAGTCATTATTATCTTTTAGAATATTAAATGATTTTTTTTCTTGTTTTGTTAAATTTGGTGTTTTATTCTGTAATTTTTCAGTAAAATTGTGGCTGTGGAGTTTAGTCAGTAAATTTGACGGAAACATTTCAAATTGAGTGGTTGGCCTATATGCTATTCCAGGACTTAATCTATAGGTGTGCCAAGTTTCATCCCGATCCGTCCAGTGGTTGAAGCCCGTCCTACATTCGGTTATCGGCGAGAAACTCTTTAATTAGGTATACTAATTTTCCAGCGGCTCCGCCGGCCTCAAATTCGGTTATTGGCGACTGTTATTTACTCCTTAATGAAGTTTGCTATATCAAGCTGTAGCTATAGCTATAGTTCGTTTAAGCTCGGTTATAGTTATTCCCGAGAAAATGTCGGGATAAAAAGTAGCCTATATGTTATTCCAGGACCTAACATATATGTATGCCAAGTTTCATCCCGATCCGTCCAGTGGTTGAAGCGTGAAAGAGTAACAAACATCCAAACAAACTTTCACAATTATAATATTAGTAGGATGTATCATGAAAATTATTTAGGCATCATGCGATGAGTGCCATGTCGCCATACTAAATGTATGCAAGCTGAAAATTTTCGGATCGATCCTGTTTATTTTACAAATCATTATTGATACCATTTGATAGAGGTTATGATCTTTCATGATCAACATTTAGTATTTCGATATTGAGTATGGTTTCGAAATAATCGAGTGAGATCACTTAGCGTTTCCACCCTGTATTTCATGCATGACACATAGCGTAGAGAAGTGGCCTCTTAAGGATTTTGACCGCCCTTGAATTTACCCTACAGTTCTTCTAAAAATATTTTTCATTTATTTGCTTAAGATAGATGTGGGCAATTCAGTAACATATTTAAAATTGCATAGAAAGTTTTAAAACTAGACAGATTTGAATTGTTTCATAAAATAAAGGACAAAAAACAACGGTCACTCACCATACATTATTGGATTAGATTTACGTCTTAAGTGGCATATCACATTTTGTTTACCTCATACATAACTCAAACATAAATAAAACAAAACTAGCAAAAAAAATTGAGGTTAAAAATTTGAAAATGTTCATATTTTGATACATTTTCAATGACAATTTCCAAGAATTCCTCGTTCTAAGTTTAATATTTTTTTTTAAATAAATTTATAATAATCATTAAAATAATTTTATATAATACAAGCTTTTGCCAGCGGCTCCGTCTGCCCTAAATTTGGTTATCAGCATGGGATTCTTACGGCAACTCCTCGAATTTACTAAAGTAGTTCGTTATAGCAAGTTATAGCTGCAATTATGGTTCGTTTGTAGAATTCGGTTACAGTTATACCTTTTCAATTTTTTGAATTCCGGCATAAAAAGTAGCATTTGTCCTTCCTCGTATCTTTAACTATCTCTGTGCAAAATTTCAGTTAAATTGGATGCTCCGTTGCGACAGGATTGAGTAACAAACGTTATAGTTATTCTTGCGGAAACTTTTAAATTTTCCGGGATAAAAAGTAGCCTATATGTTATTTCAGGACCTTACATATATGTATGCCAAGTTTCATCCCGATCCGTCCAGTGGTTGAAGCGTGAAAGAGTAACAAACATCCAAACAAGAAACAATACCTTCAATTATCTCTGTGCTAAATTTGAGCTTAATTGAATACTATTAATCAATATTGAAACATATGAGTGTTAATAATGGGATAACTAGTTATTATGATATTTTTAGTACAGTTTATAAGATAAACGCCTATGATGATGTGATCTTATAGATTCTATTTACCTTGGAGGTGGTTTGTACGGCATCATAAAAATGAAGGTCACATAGTAATGACCACAACTTAAACATACACATACGTATATTGTACCTGTGAATTCGTTACATAAACTGATATATATAAACTAGATATGCTAATGGGAACAATGCGACCTTCAGTTGCTTTTCAGGTTTTTAACAGTCGAGTTTTTATTTAAAAATTTCAGTATATTTTAATTTTTTAATCATCAAATTTATTATTCCTTTTCCGCAGATAAGTATTCTAAGAAAACGTACCTAGGCAACGTAACGTAACATTTGCCGTTTCGGTTTACTAAAGCAAGACTTCCATATATAGTTCTGCAGCTTTTTTTTTATTGAATTTCTAGGCATTGTATAGGTAGATGTATTTTATACTATAGACACCATGGCTCAATTGGTATGACCCGACTGCTCAATCGAGGGCCGTGGGTTCGATTCCTGCACAATACAAACATATATGTGATGAACATTTGTGTTTGTCTTTGATTGTTTATGTAAAGAATAAGTAAGATTTAATTTTATTATAATGCTTCCTTCATACATACATATATTTTACAAAACAATAAAACTTGTGTGATGGAGCATGATCAATTCTCATTTAATACGATTCCCAATAAAGGAGAGCACCTAGTTTGTTAAAGTGTTAATTGTCGGAAGAAGCATTATAATAAATTGAAATCGGATGCAGTCTTTATAAAATTTACATTTAAAATATTACAATTCAGCCATTTTACAACATCTTATTTGAATAAAATAATTTTTATAATTAATTATATTGTTTATGAAAGAAATTTAAGTTTTCACTGAAGTATCGTCAACTAACAAAATTGATTGATAGTTAATAAAGCTCGGCAAGTTACATATATAAGAAACAGCAAAGGGCGCAACTCGCTGCCTTGAGGTACTCCGTATCGATTACACTTTAACTGGGAATTATATATTTCTAGGCGATGAGATTTACTGTCTATATCCAGTCGACTGTGTTGTATCATAATAGTGTTTTGACACCAAAAATTTTTAAAGAGTTGATACGAAGAGCCCTTCGATGCTCGCTGCACAGCCTGGGGCTGCTGCCTTTCACGAAGAGACGTAGGTATTTCGGGGGCAGAAATAAGAAGTTGAATTTAGGCACACACAAACAAAAGTATATTTTAATTACCTTAACTTACATTCTAAAACACATTATTTACAAAGTAAACTTAGAATTGACATAATTTCGTATCTGACGCATGCTTATTGAATACTGTACCAAAACAAAAAAAAAATAGTAAATGTGTAATATAATTTAAAAAAAACCATAGAGGTTCTTCCATGGGGAAATTCTAGACTTAGTACTTCAGTTATTGTACTTACGGTGGTGATCGAAAAACTTAGGTAGTGCGTAGTCATTCATATAGACTCATAAAAGTAAGTAAAAAAAGTGTATGTATAACTAAGTAACTATAAACAGCTGTTTACAATTGGGGTTTCTATCAGATATTACTATCACACTCGTAATATTCGCGGCTTGACTATAAAATAATACCTTTTTACGTTTTCTAGCCAAACGGTACAAGTAACAGTGATCTTTTTTATATTTGCATACGATGTTACTAATTTTACCTAACTTTTGACACTATTTTCTTCTACATACAGTAAATCTATTTTTTAACGGGATGTCGTCCAGAGCGACTCGGCACTTAACTTATACCTACACGATTGCCTAACCTCGCGATGGCAAATTGATTGACTTTGTCTTTGACATTAATTAAACTCGATAACACATTTAAGAGAATACGATTCGCGACGCCGCGCAGCGTGCTTCATACAAGAGAATTTTCCATTTATTCTTGACATTTAGTGATCAAACATTGTGAAATTTTATAGACATGTTCTCAAGCCGATGTCTATGGTTTTTCAAAATTCTGAAAAATTATTTAACTAACTCAAAAACTTAATTAAGACCATTTGTTTGAAAAACTAGAATCCTCTATTACTGTTAACGTATACAATTTGATAGAAAACTGGCACACTGCAAACCTAGATATTTATTCCTAGAACGTGTCTTCAAAATTTCGTAATGTTTGATTAGTAAGTGTCAAAAACAAGTGAAAAATTATTTTGTATGAAGCACGCTGTGCGGCGCCGCGAATTGTTTTCTCTTAACTTACTTCTTATCGAAATTATTTCTCTACTTTAAAACTTTATACCTTTTTATTTACTTATGTATATAAATTTAGATGTGTCAATAGAAAGAAACTAATGTATAAGCTTGCATTGGGAGATTCATTTTGCCTATGTGGCGTATTCGTACGAAGAACTGAGGACATGCTTCTTTGCTTCTTTTGCGCACCCTGTTCTGTTGGTTTTTTTTAATACCACTAAGTTGGCAAACAAGCTTACGGTGCACCTGATGGTAAGCGGTCACCATAGCCTATGGACGCTTGTAACACCAGGGGTATCATTCCAAAACCCAAGCGTTCGTGGGAGGAAGTTTCTCTGAAACCGCACTGTACGCGACCATTTCGGTTCTAAACACATCCCATTGTACAAGCGGTCGAACACACACAGGGAGGCAAAGTCTTTCGGCAGACTTAAGGGTTCGATGCGGTAAGTAAGTCTGGGATCGTGACAATTCTCCTAGCCCGTCGTTGAACCGAGTCATAAGGGCCAAGCTGGTATCTGGGTGCACCCGCCTACAGATAGCAGCAGAACTCCATATGGGGCCGGACTTGCGACTTGTAAAGTAGCAACCTTTGCCCTAACGTGAAGTACTGCCTCGCTCTGTTGAGTACACCTATTTTTTTGGACGCCAGCTTCACCTTGTCTTGCAACACCAAGGATCCCAGTGCCTTTGGAGATGGAGAGGGGAGTGTTCTGGAATTGCGGGACCTCAGTGAATGCTTCTTAGCGGTGAACGCGCAGACTTGTGTCTTTGTAGGGTTGAAACGGATCAAGTTTTCCCGTTCCCAGTCAGAGACCTAAGACAATGTGGTCTCAATTTGAGACACAAGTTCTCCGCGGTTTTCCTCCATAACGGAAGGAGGGAGGGATGATTGCACGACCCGTGTAATAAGTGTCTCTAGTACTGTTATCTGCATAGCAATGCATGTTGTTGATGTCCAACATGTCATTGATATGCAGTAGAAACAGCGTAGGAGACAGCACAGAGCCTTGCGGGACACGAGCATTAATGTCCATGCTATCAGAGCAACTACCATCAACTAAAGCTCGTATGCGTCTGCCGAAAAAAAGCTATCCATCTATTTGCACAAACCCTGAGACCCTAAGACCCCGGTGCCAGACCCGATCGGACGCTTTTGCTATGTCCAGGCTACATGCCAATGCCTTCCCCTGATTTTCAATGGTTAGTGCCCATCGGCATGTGAGATACACTAGCAGGTCACCAGTCGAGCGACCGTGGTGAAAGCCATATTCACGGTCACTGACCAGGGCGTGTTCTTCTAGGTATCTTAGAAGCTGTGTGTTGATCACACGCTCCATAAACTTGAAGAGGACGGAGGTAATAGCGATAGGCCTCGAATTCGATGGATCTAATCTATCGCCCTTTTTGGGCACCGAGTGCATATTCACAATCTTCTATGAAGACAGAAATTGATTAGTGTGGTACGAAAGCGCGAAGAGGCGCGTGAGTACAGGACATAACTCAGGAGCACACTATTTAAGCACCACTGCTGGTATACCGTCTGGCCCACTCCACTTATGAACATCTTGATAAAGCAAAACCCGCCGTACCTCCAGCTGTGCTATAGATGGATATGCTATGGAGGCTTACCGCACCACGGTATAGTAGGTGGTATAGCGCCTCCTTCTTTCATATTCGAGTTTGAGGCAAAGAGACTTCCCAGAAGATCGGCTTTCTCTTAGGGCCAAGTCACCATCGGTCTTTCGAAGTGGTGGTAACGATGACTGGCAAAAGTTCCCTTTGGCAGTTTTAGCAAGGGAGCAGAAAGCACGACTCCTAAAGGGAAAGCTCGCAAGTCGGCTACCTATATTGCCGGTGAATTGAAATTTAGCTCTGGCTTAGCTTACTGAACCTCGAGGCAGCATTTAATTTGCGTTTTACCTCAGAAATATTCGAATCCTTATGATAACGACCCGTGGTCCAAGCCACATAGGCATTATGAATTTTAGCTTCTCTGCAAGACTTACAAAACCACGGTCGTTTTCACACGTCACGCCGGCAGCTACTCGCGGGTTAGGAATGAAACATTCCATACACAGCGAGGATTGTCTCAGTAACTGCGGCTGCGCAGACGGCAGGATCGTCTGAGCTAAAGCAGAGTATGCCTCCACGGGAACGATGCATAAAATTGTCGACTTATAATTTTTGGTTAAAAAGTTGATTGGCCCAGATAGGTCGGGTTGTGTGCATGACACTAGATTCCGAACGAGATAGTGGTCCGAGGAATATCCGTCTGGACGTGTAGTCAGCAGAAGGTCCAGTAAGGAACTCGTATGGTCCTCTATATCTGGTATTCTAGTTGGAGACAGTACCAGCTGAGAGAATTCACAAGTCAGAGCAAGTTCATGAGCAGATTTCCCTGCGTAGTTATTGGTTCGAGAACTAGGCCACTCACGATGGTGAGCGTTGAAGTCTCCCAAAATAACTATTTCTGCTGTGAGATATTGCTCTAAAACTTTGTCAGTCGTCAAACTCAGGTGTGTGAAGAGTCGAGCTACGTCCGCGTCACCGCTATTAGACCTGTTTAGGCACGCATAGACACGAGTGTGGCCGCCGTGATCTTCGCGCATCCACTCTATCGACAGGTCCCTGTCTTCAAGGCTATGAAGGCGGCGACAGCATATATCCCGGACGACTCACAAAATTGTGCTTGAGTTTGAGCTGGGATAATGTAGGTATGATGTATCGGCTGGGCAGGATATCTGCGTCTCCGTTAGAAAAAAATGGTCGGCCGCGCAGTCTTCAGATGTTGGTGGACCGCGTTAAGATTTGCGTGAATACCCCTAGTGTTACATAAGTCCACATTAAATGTGGATGGAGCGGCTGCTGAATAAACTCTTTTTCTTTTATTTCTTGCCATTTTCTTCAAAAAAATTACTAAATATCAGAATTAATTGCATAGGCAGCTTAGAGGACAATAGGTGCGGTACTAGATCTGCCAAAGCTCGGCACAGATAATACGGTTGCTGGCACGGCGGGCGGAAGGGCGCCTGATCCCTCTCTGTTGTAGTAGCGGTGGTGGGTGGTGTACCTATTTAGTTAGATAGGTTTTACAAAATGCCCTAAATGTTTTAAAGTGACTTTTTCTCTACGGTGTGCTCAAAATAATAATAAAAAAAATATTAATTAAACACTTAGTACATCCAAAAATAATGCTTACTCAATAAAATAAAATTATGGAGCCAAATAAATACTTTCAACGCATTTTTTTTAAATAAAATAGGTTTACAAGTTTTTTAAATAAAAGTTTGTGCGTGTACGTAAATGTGTTACGTCAGTTATTTTATTAGATTTTATGAATTATTAGTAAATAAACAACATGAAATATAACAATCATTTACAATTTTATGACAAATTAAGTTATTTCAATAAAAGAAGAGAAGTCGAGTAAGTTCTACAAATTATTTCATATTATTGTTCCTAATGGTTTGAAAACGGGACTTTAAAAATAAAATAAAATAATTTTCAAAGACGAATATTTTTACGCCTATATCTTTTTTTGAAATAAATGGTATAAATTTAAAATTATTTTATGAGATAAACATTCTCCTATAAAAGCCACAATTGAAATAAGCACACCAAATATATAAAGATAGAAAACTAGTAAAACATTTTTCATCGACATAGATAATTTTAAAGGTATAGACCGTAATTTTGCAGCCCATATTATTTTTATGAAATGAATAGAAAATTTATCGTAATATACGACTAATCCGTTTTGAGTTAATAAATGACCACTATTTTCAAACATGATAAATAAAGGGTGACCATAGCGAAAATAAAACGTTAAGGGATATGTTAATACTTCTTCCTCAATGACATAAAAAGGTAGGTCACCATCATCATCAATAAATCTAATCATCTCGGTTAAATATGTTCTATAGCCAATGAATGCAACATAAGATTCTGTCTTGTGATTTTTTAGTTCAAGCAGAGAATCATTTACTGCTATAAATTTTTCTGGAGGGATAACACAATTAGTCAATTTAAGACCAGCAATGAAATGAGCATAATAGAAATCAGAAATTAATACCTTGTAATCCGCTAAGCATAGTTCATCCAAAGCTTTAATGTGGTTGACAGAATCTTTATTTTTCAGAATGTTTACAAGTAAAGCTTCAAAACTAGTCCGTAGTATAAACGCAAACCAAATCCAAGACAAGAACATTAGTCTCAATGACTTTGTACGTAGTGGGATACATTTACCAACTAATATTCCGAAGGAGAAGAACACTGTTTTAAAAATCCCAACACTTGTTTCTTTTTTCTGAAGTATTATCGTGTACATTACATATGCGTAAAGTATGTTAATTGTAGCTACTAATAACCAAACTTCTTTTGTAAATGCATTAAAGAGTCTTAGTAAACTATCTTCATCCCTTACATTAACAACGCCTACTACTTTTTCAAAGATCATTGGATAAATGCTTTGAAATGCTAAGCTTGTATTCAAGGTAAGTGCTCCAAAGAGGACATCTATTTCTTCATTAAAAAGCTTCTCATACAATCCATTTCCAGTTCTAGTTTCTAAGTTGTATTCTCCAAGTTCGTTACTATTTGACACATTTATGTTTTGGTTTAAATGTAAATTCAAAAGAAGGCGTGCTAATACCATTTCAATGCCAATGAATCTTTGAGTAATGCCATATGTGTCTAAAATATGAGATTCAACTTCTATTGTGTATGGTTCCACTAACCTTATACCAAGTTGAAATTCACAACGTAAAATACTACTCTGTTTAAAATTCTTAATTTTTCTGTTTTTGGACGAACAGTTGTATGAAAATGTTTGATTAGTATTCTCAATTTCAGAACATTTTTGGTGGGCATGTTGGTAAAAGATTTGGTTTCCAAACGAAGCTAAAACTGTCGCGTTATAAACATGGTTTTTTTGTAAAATCTCCAATATATTAGGAAACCTGTCAACAGAGTTAGTTATTATTATAAATTGAGATGATTGAGAACAAATACTGTTGTTTACTAACAATTCCAGTAGCGTCTTCGAGTTAGTGTAGACAATATTTTGCCTGTACATTTCTTTGTCTTTTACACTACAACGTTGTTTGTTCCATGTGTAAAGTTTCAAGTTATAATTTCCACTGTGTATAAGATGGTGTAGTAAGATATCCAAGTTGTTGCTTATATCTTTTCCAAAATTTGAATCGGTATTTAGTATTACAGTTTTTCTTGTAAATAATGCTTGTGTAAAACTTGTTATACATTTACTGATAGTTTTGTTCGACATTAAGTCAGCTAGCGGAAATTCTCTGGCATCGTTTTTTGTTATAAATAATATGAGGTACATTAACAATTTGAAATTTAAATTCATTCTAATTCAATGTTCAAGAACTTAATAAAGAAATAAAAACATAAATTAACTCTAAAACCATTGCAAGAAACAACGTAGGTGTGACTGAATTTGAAAAGGTTGTACATTACAACTAAATATACAAAGTATGATTGATGTATTCAAGATCTATACAATTACTTCAAACTGTTACAATATTCATATAAACACATTGTAGTTTCTTTCATCTACTTTTAAGATTACTTAAATTTCACTGTAGATTAGATAAGTACGGCAAAAAACCAGTCAAGTGTGGGCTGTAGAACTTGTTTGCTCACATCTAACAAAAAGAAATACGAAAATTATTTTAGAGTTATGGAAATGGTTTTAAAAATTCTGCTTCAACATACACATAAGTGTATCTACTTACTTACTGCTTTAAATTTTCACTAATCTATACTCAGACATATATTTTTTTAGCGAACGGTGTGAGTAAGTATTGCACGATTTGTAGATGCAACTTTCTTTGCAATGTTTAACTTTCTTTTAAACCGACTTCAAAAAAAAGTTCTTTTTTATTTTCCTATATTATTAAATGACACGGTTTTTGTAAACTCATTAAAATAATGAATAAAATATTATGATTCTCTTGAAGATTGTGATCCGTAAATTCTGTAATAATTTAGAGTTTTAAATTTAAGTAGGATGGCCGTTTTAGTACCCAAAACTCAACTGCAACCAACAAAAATAATTTGTGCACAGTTTGAAAAGTAATATTATATAGAACAATAGTAATATATATTCTTCATGAATTATTACTTATCATATCATACCCTTTCATGTCGTATTATTTTCTTCTTATTTTCCATTAATGAGATAGCGAGAAACAAAATAAACGGTATGCACGCACACTTCTTTAACTGTCTCTACCAACTTTTTTGACTAAAACAACTAGATAACCGACTGATGTGAAATTCTGTTTTTACATGAAGACTGACCCGGATTTTAAAGATTTTTAGCTTTCATGTTGATGCTTTCATTCTGGTTTAAACAACTAGTTTGGTTCCCATTATTGGAGTTTCGCTGAATTCTATTCCCCGGGTCCTATATTTAATGAAATTAGTACAATTTGTAAGACCTGATTAAAAACAAATATCTTTAGGATACTAAATAACGAGATAAGGAGAGAACAGTTTTGGCTATAGACATAGGATTTTTTCACTACGTTCAGAAGACCAATAAAGCGTGGAAGCGCGAAATCCAAATTAAGTGCATAGTGCCCATGCGAAAATGAGATAGAAGAAAATGGCCGAAAACGAAAATGTCAATAATTACATCGATAAGCGGCGATATGAGCGGGTCTATTTTATAGCGATTGGAATTTTCTGTTTTCCTCCTTGAATCTTTGATTTATATTTTAGAATATTTAAATTTTAATTTTGGTATCTATTTCGTGAGCAAATGTGACGTTACAAGTCTCAATAATCCGAATTAATACACGTTTTACCGGTAATTTATGATTTTTATACTGCTTTGTTGTTAATTATATTTTATCGAATTTATCCGAAAAATTAACGTAAAAATCAATTTGAATTGTAGTTTACATATTATTCTCTAGATTAAATACCATATTTCATTGCTTGTAATCATTTAGTTACGATAAAGATCGTAGAGACTAATCTCGCTATCCGGGCAGCGAGATCGTCATCTGGGGACGTTATTACGTGCCGAGGCCGCCTAACTATAGTTTTACGACCGTGACCGGGTCGATACGTTGTGGATTGCACAATTATTCGATTCGGGTGATTTTGCGTACGCTCGAAAAAGCGGACTGCCAAGTCTTTAAAGTATTGGGGAATCGTGGGTCGTCTCTGTGTAGGTCCGCATTGCGAACGTACCAAGAGGCTCCAGTGGCCGCTCTGAGAAAGCGGTTTTGGAGGGTCTGGAGTTTGTGGAGATTGCGCTTGGACAGCGCAAAGACTACGCTAGCATAAGCTAGTATGGGGCGGATACAAGTTGTGTAAAGATTTAGCTTATTTCTAAGCGTCATCTTACTGTACTTGCCTATCATGGGATAGAGACGATCGAGGACAAAAGCGGCTCGGTCTCTGACTATTTTGGTGTGAGCTTGGAAGTTCAAACGACTATCCATGGTCACACCGAGATATTTGGTCTTATTTTGCCAGGGAATTGCACGACCGAAAAGAGAAAGGGGAGGAGGCCGCTGAGGGTGGCCTAAGGTAAAAGGGACGGCAGAGCTTTTGTCGGGATTCACCTCGATTCTCCATTTCCGAAACCACTCGCCTAGGGCGGTCATAGCGGGTTGGAGTCACTCAGTGATTCGACTCACTTGCCTATCTGTGGTATCGTCCGCAAAGTGGGCTACATTGGTACCTATCGTTTTAGGGATATCACGGACCCTTGCGGGACTCCTGCTTCTATGGGACGGGGGGAAGAGAGAGTGCCTTCGACTTTGTAGCGAAAGCTACGATTCGACAAATAGTCTCGTATGATGAGCACGAGACGATCTGGCAACTGAAAGTTGTACAGTTTAAAAATTAAACCGTTGTGCCAGACTTTGTCGAAAGCTTTCGCTACATCGAAGAAGACAGCGCCCGTGTGACGGGTCTTACCTAACGCTGGTTGAAAGCCAGTAAGAATATGTTCCGTTATGCGGAGGACTTGATTGACGCATGAGTGTTTGGCACGGAAGCCGAACTGCTCGTCTTTTAAAATGCCTCTGGAGACTATAGCGTTCCGTAGGCGAGCGAGGAGGAGGCGTTCATGCCTTTAGTAAACTTATGGGGCGATAGGAGGACGGCTCAGTACGAGCTTTGCCTGGCTTATGGATGCCTATAACGATTGCATCTTTCCATTGAGAAGAAAAGATGCAATGTTCCATAGCAGCGTTAAAGATCGCTACTAGGAGGCAGATAAGGGGAAGAGTGAGGCGCTTTAGCATATCGTTACAGATACCGTCAGCGCCGGGGGCTTTACGGGGGCGTAGGTCTTTGATGACCTGTACTGACCTGACTTCGTCGACAGTGACAGGGGGCAGGGGGTCTTGTGGAGGCAGAGAAGTTCTGCGCTCCACTTCGCCGTCTACCTCGCGCACGTGGTCGGGATCAAAAGGCTGTGTGCTTAAGGCACATTGGGCTTGGAGGCTAGACGCTAGGCAATCCGCTTTTTCGTCGTCATTGAACGCGGGAACGTTGTTGGGACGAGTTAACGGAGGGAGAGAGTTGGCGGTTTCGGATTTTAGAGCTCTGGCTAAGTGCCAATAAGCTTGGTGAGAAGGAGAAATGTTCTCCATAAGATCACCGAAACGTTGGGCGCGAAACTCAGCTACAGCGGTTCTTACACGGCGGTGTAAGTCGTTCAAGCGAGCTTTTGTTTCGGTAGTGGGAGCGCGATCGCGTGCACGGCGGGCCGCGTTACGCTCAGGCATTAGCGACCTGATGTGCTGAGGCAGGATTAGGTGGTGATAAGCACCAACCGGCACCTGTCGTGAGCACTCGCCAACGGTGGCGGTCAGGTGGCTAGTGAGTGAGTCGATAGCTACGTTTAGGTCGGTCGCGGAAGAGATTACGTTGGGAACGCGGTCTAGATGTGGCGAGCTGGGATTTTCGAGCAATTGCCCAAATTTATCCCAGTCCGTCACGGTTCTAGTGTCGGGAGGAGAGTCCGAAGGGGAACCTAATCGGAGGACAACAGGGCGATGGTCCGAGTCAAGTTCGTCAAGCACCTCCATAGAGCGAAAGCTTAGCCTTACATTCTTTAGAAGTGCTATGATCAGTACGTCAGGGTTTTTCCTAGTATTGTGGGGAAAGAAAGTGGGCGTCATGGGAGCGATAATGCCAAAGTTTAGTCTGTCAACTAAATCGTCAAGGAGTCTGCCTCTCCGTGAAGTTACAGAAGAGTTCCAGCGGCGATGCTTGCAATTTAGGTCGCCGGCAAGAATGACGGCGTCGCCTAAATTTAAGAGCGACTGAAGGTCGCTCTCGAGCAAGTCTTTTAGGGGAGAGAGATAAACCGATGCAATGATGATCGGCGGATGGCCGGTCATCGCTAAGCGGCAGACGGATGCTTCTAAATTCGTAAGTGGTGGAGGATCGATAGGGGAGCAATGCAGGGAGCGCCTGTAATAGATGAGAGTGCCTCCGAGATTGGAGGCAGTTCTATCATTACGGACGGTGCGATAGTTCGCGATCGAAGGGGTACGGACAGCGGGCTTTAGGAACGTTTCCTGGATGAGGAAGACGTCCGGTTTTTGGGACGAGAGAAATTGCGGTAATTCCTCTCTTTGGTTGCGGAGACCGTTGGCGTTAAAATAGCCTATGGAGACGGACCGGGGTTTTTCGCGCGCGGTTGTGCAATCCATTTTGGTTTTAAGGTTTTGGAGCTACCCTGCGGAGGGCGGCGAAGAAGTCGCGATGCTTAGCCTTGAAGCTGAGCATTTGAGAGAGATCGGTGAGCTGTACGTATTCGGCGTATACGATCTCGAAATAGGATGAATCACAGGCCCAAGAAATCTCGGTAAGAATATCGAAATGCTGCTGGTCGGCCGTCTGAGCGGCGTTGCGGGGCAGCGCGAGAGAGGGCGCGGGAGCACTTCTCATAGGCGCTGGACGCGGAATGTCCCGGGACATGAGAGGGGCGGGGTAGGGAATACCCGTAACTGAGACGGGCCCGGGGAGAGTAGACAAAAGTTTGTCTGTCTCCTTCGATTTGGACGCGTCAACTAGCGCTGGCGGACGGCTCCAGGCGTTGACAGCAGGGAGGGGGGCAGGCACGAGCGGAGCCTGTTGGCGGGGTGCGGGGGGGGCGCGATTTACCCTGTTTGGGTTTACGCGAGCTCTGTTTGGGAGCTTTGGGGCACCCGCAGTAATTCGCTGGGTGGCCTTCGCTCCCACAGAGTACGCAAGCGACCGGGTCGGATGCGTTAGAGCGATCGCGATCACAGTCCGGAGTGGCGTGATCGCGCAAACATTTCACGCAGCGCGGTCTGCGTCTACAGTTGCGCTGCGCGTGGCCATATAACTGGCATCGGTGGCATTGACCCGGGTTCGACCGTTTGTGCGGAGTCTCGACCCGGACGCCCTTCTTTTGTCAGGTCGAGCACTACGCGCACCATGTCTTAGCACTCTGACTTGTTACGGCCATTGTACATTCTATGTACTTCCCGTACGGGGAGGCCTTGGACGATTAGGTCGTCCTGAACAGTCTTAGTGGAGAATTCCTTAGGAACTCCCCTTATGACTGCTCGGAGAACGCGTTCCTTGGCCAGCGAGTAAGTATGGTACTCATACTTTTGGGCCGTGAGGAAAGCCGTCAGATTTCGGAAATCTGACGGTGTCGGGACCTGCACTTTGATGCCGCGCTCGGCATCATTGCGGGGATAAAGATTGACTTAGCACTGACGTCATGCGTATCGATATCGATAATAAAGTCTATTAGGAGTTCTTTTTGCGGCAAAGATATATACGTTTGATGGCTCCGTGGCTCTGTTGGTAGTGAAGACTATTTACGGAAACGAGGGGTGCAGGTTCGATCTCCGTACAAGAAAAAAAAAGACCAATAAAGCGTGGAAGCGAGAAATCCAAAATTAACTACATAGAGCCCGAGACAAAATAAGACAGAAGAAAATAGGTACCTATGTCAATGACTCCCGCGATAAGATCCGGTAAGGTCTTTATTTGTTTACTCCGACTAGATTTTTTTTTTCTTTCTGTAATCCGTCATTAATATTTAAAATGTTTTTTAGATCAAAAAACTTTCTTCTAGTGTGAGCCAATATTTATTTACAAGACGGAATAGACAGAATTAATAAACGTTAAACAGGTAACTTGTACTTTTTTACTGCATTGCTGATTGAATATTTTATGGAATACAGATGAAAAATCAACGAAAAAACCATTTGAATCGTAGTTTACATGCTTTTCTATATACTTGATACCATATTTCGTTGCTAAATCAAGATTTGGAGGATATTTTGTGTAAAATATCTAATCATTTAGTTACGATAGAGATTGTCATAGCGCTAACGTCATGTGTATTTATAATAAAATCTATGAGAAGCTCTAACTGCGACATAAATAAAAACACGTTCATTAAAATTATGATAAAAAAAAGTATAAAATTATATGACCACAAGTAAGAGGACATAGCATTTCTCTTAAGGTGAAAGAATTTTATTTTTAAATACGACGAGCAGTCAGAATCGTCGACGATCCCAAACTCACAAGTCGTATCGAGCCTTTCAGACTGAGGAGAAATTTTACCTCCCTGTGTGTGTTCTACCGCTTGTATAAGTAGTGCTGCCATCTCTAGGCCTGGATACCAGCTTCGCCCTTTTGATTCGGTTCATCGACGAGCAGTAAGAATCGTCGACGATCCCAAACTCACAAGTCGTATTGAACCTTTCAGTCTGAAGAGAGATTTTGCCTCCCTGTGTGTGTTCTACCGCTTGTATAATGTGTTCTGTGTTTTGAGGAATAATTTCCACAGCTACTTTCTATGCTCCGGTCGCCATCGACAGTGAATTCATTCTTAGTCTTCGTAACCTAAATGGTCACGAACAGTGCGATTTGACAGGAACTTCCTCCCGCGAACGCTTAAGTTGTGGAATGAGCTCCCTGCTGAGGTTTTCTCCAGGGACTTCGATATGGGGTTCTTTAAGAAGAAAGTGATTAGATTTAAGACGTGATTATAGTCCTAATAGTTTAGGTTCTAATGGTATGTTTACACTCTTGCATTCAACGCTATGTTATTGGGCACATGTACAAGCACAAGCGTATAAACAGTTTGCTTTGCCCGACAACGCGTTCCGAGGCTGCGTGGCGCGAGAGTAAATGCGACATAAGTAATATTTAATTTCACCAGCGCGCTAGTTTGCAATAATTTTGTGCAGGTAAAATGATCGATAGTGTTGTTTGACAACACTATTCCACTCACACATATGCAATTTTTTTTCGGTTTCGTTTTTCATTTGGCATTATTGATCTTATACATTCTATATCTATGGTTTTGGCCGATAATTTTTGTGTTTGTTGACAGATTTGCCACGGGTCACATGCGGCGATACAGTCCGTATAACACTTATGAAAAGGGCCGTGCAAACCTCTATCACTCCGTTACGGGAAAACGTTGCGCGAAAAACTTAAAAAAAAATCAAACCCACTCTGTTTAAGTCATCGACTGGAAACTAAAGTCTGCGGGTTCCCAGCTTAAAAAGCTACAGAAGGTTTTCCCTTAAGTGTTGTTCCACAATTATAAAACACACTGAAAGTGTTCCCTATAACAACTATTGTAAAGTAATTATTTTCATTGGTTACAATTGATTTTCGGATACAAGCTTTCATATCCTTTTATAGTTTCGGGGAAATAAAATAGAAACTTTGAAAAAATACGAAATTCATTTATTTTTTATATAATTATAACCTGCCTACCGTACGGAGGGGCGTGGGTTCGATTTATGTAATAAACATAAGTAATTGTCTTGATTATAGGTGTTTTCTTGTATTTGCAAAAACAAGTATAGTATAAGTTAAGGTGTTTTATCCGATCATACAGTGATAGCGTAATATATTATTAATAATTATATTAATTGTATTTTATATTTATTATTTATATTTTCTGACTAGTTCCACAATCAAGGCCCTAGCTCTTAAACAGCCTTTTTCGAAATATTTATACACGTATATCACCCAGAGAAAAGTTTTGTGTGTTTGTTTGTCACCTTATACCTTAAAAGAGGCTTATATGAGTTATTAGAAACTTTTATCTGTACGTAAGTTATCTTTTTCGGATTGCAAAAGGCTACCATGTGGATGAAGTCACGGGAAACAGTTATCCATACTTATAATAGCGAAAGTAACTTTGTCTGTCCGTCTGTTACTTCTTCACGCTTAAGCCGCTGAACCGATTTAGATGAAATTTGGCATGGAAACAGTTTGAGTCCTGATAAGGACATAAGCTACTTGAAAACGTATGAGTCCTTTTTTTCTATAAATGAGTAGTTGCCCTGAATATCCTAAACCGATAACTAAATTTAGGTTGGGTGGAACCCTGGGCAAAACCTACTTAATAAATATATATATACCGTATTGTTTTCAGAAGTGAAAAATCCTGAACTCTCTGTAGCCGATAGAGGTGTCAGAGAGTGTTAAAGCTAATGCCGTTCTCGTTCGACGTAAGTCTGGTATTGGCAGGTTAATTGATTCTCTAAGGATTTAAGGCTGAGAGCTATAAAATGCTGCGAGAAAATAAGAACATTAGTTCTGAGAAAAACTTCAAAAGTTATAATATAACTTTTGCTCTTCAAGAATGTTTTTAGAGTACCTTTATACGCTACCTACTGCTCTATCTTTTAAACCGTAATATGAAGACAGCTGTAAATTGTAAATATTTTTGTAGTGAACTCAGCAAAAGCTTGGTATTCCGTTATCTCAACTATATAATACAGCTTCTTAAAGGACTTTTTTGCGAAGAAGTCAAATTGCGAATATGTTATTAAAAGTTTTATAAGTAAATGACCTAAATGGTTTTAGTAAAAAAAGTTCCTGATTACCCGAAGACAAAAATCATTACCTCATTACTCCCTGTAGCTATATGGTGTTTAGGGATGCTCTCAGGAATTAATGGTACAGTTTTTTTCCCGTATTTTCCGGATTTTTTTTATTACAGGGCCGGTACTGACATTATATTTCCCGGTTATTTCTGGACTACTACAGTTCTTTCTAGACATTATATACTAATGGAAAAAAATGTTAGTTTGAATTAAGTAAAATAATCAATCATTGGAATCTCTACTCTTATACCTCATTAAAATTTCGTTATTGTAAAACGATTACACGATTAACAAAAAAGGCGAAGGAAGAAGTACAAAGACAGACTACTGAGTAAAAATATCATACACGAATCTTCAAAAATGATCAAATTCCATAAATTTGGTACTGATAAGTGTATGGTTAAATATATGAAGCACGATTTAATTTGTTTGCTAGGTATGATTTAGGCTTTTAACACGCAAGCAATAAACAGTACATGTATATTATTTCTATGCTGATCTATTTTATTACCCTGCTGGCCAAGTAACCATTTTATATCATGACTATTTATTTTGAAAACACATCAATATTACGATCGCTAAATATATTTCTATTGTTGTTGCTTGTTTTCAAGTATTAGGATCGTAATTTTTTATTGCCGACAAAACATATTACTTACTCTAAATTAATAAATAGCTAATAATTTATTTTTAAGTTAATTTTATTCATATAGATAGGCCATTCGGAAAATAGTCTGAGAGATAGGCTCAAGAGCGTTGAATTTAAACCAACCCTAATTTTATATCGCTCAATCGAACCAACTGGCCCTTTATTTTATGACCAAAGCACATTTTTATCTAAAGCTCTTCGATATACTTTGTTTCAGTCTGCGTGTAGTTTAATACTAAAAACGACAATCTTGATTTGAGTTTTTGCCGTAATATGTATTAGTTATAGTTTTTACTTAACTCTTTTACAAAATTTGAAAAAGAGTTAAGTCTATATTACAAAACGTGCCCCTTTTTATAACCCTTCTCCACGCATTGACTTTATGTGATTGCAGTAAGTCCTCAACTGGGAAGACTCATGTATACCATTATGTAATTGCCTAATGGTATAGCTGGTATTAACTAGTACCACCTGTACCATTACAGGTATTAATGGGACAACTTAGAACCATTTGTACCATTAATGGTATATGCCGTATATGTTATACGCTAATGGTCTACATGCATTGAGTGTTCGTTAGCAGGAGAGATGGGATCGCACGGAAGGTGGTATAAAAAAAGTGTCAGTCAGAATTAGTGATATTAATTGACGGCTAAATAGTTGTGATCCCTGTTCTCTTAATCTTTTTTCATTAAAGCTTTATTCTTTAAACTCTTTTTCTAATTCAAGATTATCTCTATCAGCACGAGAATTAGGCCTCAGGTCCCATACTAAGCAAGGCTTGTAATATGAATAGGTGGCGTCCATTTATTACTTGAGGCGCTTAAGGAGGGGAAGTCGTCGAGTCGAATCTCACCCAATCTCAACTGGGGGTCTCATCAAATATCACGTTATTCTTTTTTGCAAGGAATAGCGTAAAACTGCGTAAAAAACTGGGTTAAGTATATTAAGCCTAACCTTTATCAACACATGTTTGTAGATAAACTGGGTTCGTGTATTTCCGCGTCTTGCGTAGAGCGGCTCGGAAACTTACTAGAGCCTATTTAGGTACTTACGTAATATTATGCAGTAATACAACTCCTAGTGACTTATAAAGTCAAACACACAAAATCTTTATATAATTAAGAAATACAATATAAATTATATAAATAATCTCTCTTTATTTGTTGTGGTTACGACTCCCTGAAGGTTAGAGTCTTAGAAGAAATTATTATACATGCCATATCTATGGCTATATCATAAATATAAATAAGCACTTTCATGGCAAAGATGCAGTCAGAAGATTAAACTCAAACCAGGACTTGAACCTGCAACCCCTTACATTCCTTTATATCCTTACATACAGAGCGCTTAATCCGAATGTAAGGGTTGCAGTTTTAAGACCTGGCTCGAGGTCCATCTTTTGTCTGCATCTTTGATATGAAAGTATTTATATTTATGTAGTAATACACTATAGTTTCATGCCTATATTTGCAATTCGATTCGATCGGTTATCGGAACAAACGTTTGACTATCTACTTAAAATGTAAGAGTAAGTTACCCAGCACTTGCACGTGCGATACATAAGTCGGCAACACCGCACTTATTCGTATGTACAATAAAGAGAGTGGCTTAAAAAGTGGGTACCTAACCTAAGGTGTTAGCTTACGGTTTTTTTGTGTGGGATCTCGATATAGAGAAGAGGAAATCCTTAATCTAGTAAAACCAATTCAACAATAAAGTCAAAACTACAACGTTTTAAACATACTTATATTTAGAATTCTATGTTCTATGTGCTCTTCGATCTACTACGCGTAAGTTTGCCGATAACAATATCTGAAACTACGCTAAAATGCGGCCGTAGCTTTATTAAAAAAAAAGTACCTTATACAAAGTAAAAACAATTAAAATGTTAAAATTAAAAACTTGAACTACGCCTAAAAACAAGACGGAAAGATATCTATGTTCAAAATATAATAGTTCCAGTTTTTGCTATTTGGTGACGGAAACGTCAAAAAGGCACAGCCTAGTTTTACACGAATTTTAAACTTTGTTTAAAAATTGGTAAGTGACACAATCGAAATTTTAGTTTTGTTTTATTCCGATTATGAAACCGATTATTTAACAAGCTTAATATTACTTGATATTATGCTTAATATCAGTAGGCTGATTCTGTGAGTTGTGTTGCCGAATTTAGTTCTTTTCCGAATGACATAATTTTTGGATTCGATTTTTCGAAGGAACTCTGGCTCGTTTGTTTGTTTGTGTTCATTATTATATACAACTGGTTTGAATATGAAAACTAATATAAAGCATGTAAGTGCACAAGTCCGATTTAACTTGGTCAAGTATTTAGTACAAAGTAAGTAAGCAGGTATTGTCATTTTGTGGGTAAGGACAGTAGTGTATCTATATCGATTTGACAGTGGCGAGTTAACTTAGCTAGCAAGCTGTGCCTTTCCAGTGGGTGGAAATAGAATCGCTTTCTATTTATTGGCAAGTAACACGCGTGCATGGTCCGCACCCCCGTGGCAGTTAACTCGCCAAAACTGCAAAGTGTTTATGAACATTCAAAATTAGTACAGTGCATAAATTGTTATGTACACAAGGAAGAGAGTTGTTTCATATAAATATTTTTTTTGTCCACAGCGCCCCGTCTGGTTCTAAACTAAGCAAAGCTTGTTACTATAGATACCAGAAAACGGATACAAATATATAGATATACCTTTTTTTTTTGTAAATTTATATATATTGTACGTAGAAAACAACCAGTATGAAAATAAACACAAATATAAAATAAATATGATAATAAATGTTTGTCTTGTGCGGGAATCGAACAGCGTAAGATTCAGCAGTTGGGTCATTACCTAGTAAGCCGACAATATAAGGATAAAATAATAGCGGGAAGGTACAACGAAGGTTGTGAAGCTATAACTAGTTAATTTCTATGGAATTATAAAAGTCCATTTTATTCGATATAGAACTTTTAGTTTTATTTGCACCTTCATAGTTGTAAGTATTTACCAAAGAATTGCACACTACTCCATCTTGATAAAGAAAGACTGTAGTGTGAATAGCTACTGTTGGGGGCCAACAAGTACTTGTCAAGTACTTGTGCGCTGTACTTTTCAAGTACTTGTGCGCTGTACTTGTCAAGTACTTGTACTGGCCACTCCAGCAAACAATTAGGTTAGAAAACGAGTTATATGTTATTAGATTTTAAAAGGGCAAAGCGCGAGTGATGCTCCTGCCTGGTGGCGTAAGCGGTGATCGCCTACCAGTGAGCGGAATGTTAGCTTGTTTGCTACCGTAGTGGTGTTCCAAAAAATACTTGACCAGTATAAATAGCAGAGCCGCCGTATAATCATGTTTTAATTTTTTGCAGCTATATATTTGATTTTGTATCCATAGAAGTAAATTTCACCTGTATTGTCCATGACTAGTCCAAATTAAAAAGTAGGTCCACCATTTTCTGTTTTTTATGTTATACTCACCTATTAACTTATTGAGTATTAACAAATAATATAGATGTATGTGTATCAGAAGATTTTTTGTTTAATGTTTATATACTGTAACTAAGGTTTAATTAAAAAAATTAAATAAATTTAAGAACGGTATCTCCAATAATAAATTAATGTAAATTTTGACTGAGGCAGGCCCCGGCTTTCCAATAATTGCCAATTAAGTCTGTTTACCTTTAAAGGAAAATATTCAACTAGAAAACGTTTAATTATGAATTCTTAAGACAGTAACTTCAATTTATTTTCATTCATTTGAAGCTTTTCCCTAATTACAAGGTTTACTTATTGGAAGAAAATAAGGTCGTAGGTAATTCAGGGATTTTTAATAACTTTTTTATTTTAGACTTTATATAAGGAAATGATAGTGATCGGTGTATATGTTGGGAAAGTGTTATAATTTTTTGTATTTTTTTTTTAACGGGTATAATTTCTAACTGCAACAAATTTAAGTTTTTAATTTTTTTACTATTATTGTTATTATTATTTCCTTTATTAATTATATTTTCTCCTAATTACAATATCAATTTTATACAACAATTAAATTTATATTCTGTAAATATAAAATCAACACTATAACTATAGATCTACATCTCTTCATCAGCAGGATAAATACCATCCAGGCCAATGACAGAATCAAGCTCCCGCAGAGAGGAATCCTTTTACAATCCTTGCTGTATCGAGCAGGACTGCCATTTGTGTTTTTGTTTTACCCATGAATCTATAGATAACTTTTTAACTTCAAAAAAAAAGATTTTTCTTTGAATAAAGTTCTGAGAGTATGTAAAATCGAAATGACTTAAAACGATCTTTGGAAAATATTCTAAACGGATTCAATAATATTGTGATGCTGAATGCAGTACAATCCTTGATAAATCGAATCCAGCAATTTATTGAAAATAATGGCCATCAATTCGAATAATTAATCAGTTAAGGTTCAGAATAGATATATGTAACCTAAGAAAAATTAAAAAAGAAACCATTTTTAAATAATCTATTTATTAATTATATTTTTTTGAAATTCATTAGGAGAACAGGTTAATTAGTCGAGTCCAGGGTTTTGACTGACAATTCTACTAATTAGGTGCAGTGCTCTAGGAACTGGTGATTCTCCCTTCTCTTTACGAGCCGACAGGCGTTCACAGGGTTGTTTCGGCTTGAGTTGTATAGGAGTTTTATCATCATAAAATTCAACCTATCTAGGAGCTTCCATCCTTTACTGATGATCCATCGTTGATGTGATGATGTCATTCAGTTTTGTTGAGAGTCTCGAGAATAAGGTACAATGTTCACAACACATTGGACACTTATAGGTACAGTAACTAATATAAATTTAATTAAAATTCACGACGACAATTCCAACATCTGTTGCCTTTTTTTATAAAGTTTTTTTATTACTCTATTTTCCTTTTTTTTTTTTTAAAAAGTCTTAAAGAAATTAAAAATATTGGCTATTTTAGCATATATTTTCTATAAAAAGTGTAAATGTTGACTGCACAGTGGCCAAGTTGATAGTACTGAATGTCTGCTAAAACGAGGGGATAAGGTTCGATCACCAAGCAAAACAAACATTTTAATTGATGAATTTTTAGTATTTGTGTTGAGGCTGTGGTTTTTTTATGGACAATATAATAGGTATATATGTATAAACAAAGAATGTACCAGATTTCTGGTCTGGAAGCCATAGTAAAAGCTTAGCTTAGTTTGGGACGAGATTGCTCCGACCAGGAACATTTATATATTGCATGTATTTACGAGTATTTATTCACAATCCCCATTCCCGGAAGGTAGGCAACCAGTAGTTGGATACACATTATACGGTGGAGGTCAGCTTCTTTTCACCAACCACTTCAGCCTGCGTGACAGACCTTAAGCCTTTCGCCGCAACACTGCTTCTAAAGCAGTGTATTTGGACTAAAGTGGCTTTATCTATGTCCATACATTGTGAATTACCAGCTTTAAAGTAATAAACGGATATAAAAGACAGGGGGCAGAATAATATACCCGTATTGCCAGTTCCTGCCTGACTACTGAAGAAGTAAGTTAGGATTGAGCCAGGGTGTATGGATATAAAAAAACAAAGGCTCTTTATACAAATAATATATTATGTTATATTAACTCACAAAATAATTAAAAACTAATTTCATACGTAAAAATGTTCACGCTTTTTTAGTCTAAGAGGTAAACCACCTAGAAAACTTTCTGATACGATTCCTGTGGGATTAGGGGGTGGGTTTTCAAGGCTGCATGCGGCTGGTTCAACTGTAAACTTTTGGAGGATAGCTGCTATACCAGCCATTGCCTGCATTTGACCCAATCTAGCTCCTGAAACAAACAAAAAACAGTTAATTAGTAGAAGTTCATTGTCAATATAGCTGTAACTGGGTATTTATATGGGACAAGCTGGCTTTGGCAGTACCCAGATGTGACTGCATACTGATAAATTTTTCTGAGCTTTTCCGTGCTTCGGAGCATGTGTGTTGTTATATCTATGATAGCAGTCGTTAAGCCAAGTCGAGTCCTTTTGAAAAAAAGCTTAAAAATAATGAGACAAACGTCCGTCAATTTGTACTGGGTCATCGTGGTAGATTATGGCCTAGGAGAGGCAGCTTCGATTTCAGACGTTTGCGCACCAGCAGTCACTAAGACAAACCTCGCTAGTATGGGATGGTTTATTACTAACCCGCGAGCAGCTACCGGGGTCAAAAAACGACCATGGTTTTATCGGTCTTGAAAAGAAATTGAAATTCTCAAGTAAACTGCATATGAGGCTTGCACTACGTATCAAAATAATAATAATAAAGTTCTGAATAATTTCTTAGTAAAGCAAATTGCCTTGAAGTTCAGTAAGAATGCAACTACCATAGCTTAATTCCAATTCATCGAAAAATAGGTGTGCACACAGGTGTACACAGTGCCCTAAAATGGCGATAGACCAGATCCATCGAAAAAGAGGGAATCGCTATCCAATGAGCGGGTGGTCAACACGCAGCTAGAAAAACTCGACCTGGTCAGCGTCCGCTAAAATGGCCTTTATCACTGTTGGTGAATTGGTGAATTTCGAGTTAATTAAACACACCGATAGGCATTAGTCATTGAGAGTCTGGGGAAGGCCATGGTACGTAGCCTAGTCATAGCAAAGTCTTATGCTCAGGTCTGTCACTGGTATCTTCTATCGAAGTTGCCATCTTATGGACTGCCCTAGTGGTTTGTGCAAATGGGTGGCTAGCTATGTGTCCGAATTACGCATACGAAACGTAGTTGACAGTAATTCGTCTGATAGCATGGACATTAATACTGGCTCTGTGCTGTCTCCCACGCTGCTTTTACTCCATATGAAAGACATGGTTTCCTTTTACAACAGACATTGCTATGCATTTGCAGACAGTACTAGAGACACTTTTTATTCGAGCCGTGAACACATTTCACATTCCACTAAGGAGGAAAACCAGAGAACTTGTGTCTAAAATCAAAATCACTCTGTCCGCGGTATCTGACTGGGGACGGGAAAACTTATTGCGATTCAAAGCTACGAAGACACAACTCAGTGCGTTCACAACCCCATCAAGAAAACCCCATTCACTAAGGTCCCACAATTCCAGGACACACCGCATATGAAAAAGCACTGGGATCCTTGGTGTTTACAATGCAAGCGATGTTCAGTTCTAGATTCATTTGCGAGGTAAAGTTGGCGTCCAAAAAGTACAGAGCAAAGCCGTACTCATTCACATTAGGGCAAAGGTTGCTGCTTTACAAGTCACAAGTCCAGCCCCATAAGAAGTACGGCTGCCATATCAGGGCGAGTGCACCCGGATACCAGCATGGTCCTTTTGACCCTCTTCAACGACAGGCTGAGGGAATTGTTGACGATCCAAATTCACAACCGAATCCTTAAGTCTAAGAAAAGAGTTTACCTCCTTGAGTTCTCCGTTACCGTTTACGTTCTACCGCTTGAATAATGCGATGTGGTCGAGACGATGCCCACGGCTAGTTTCTACCATCACGCTGCTCTTCATCGGCAGGGAATTCATCCTCAAACCTTAAACATGTTCAGCGAAGTTTCAAAGGAACTTCCTCCTGCGAACGTTTAGGCTTAATAATGAGCTAACTGCCCAAGACTACAATAAGGTTGTTCAAGAAAGAAATGATTAGTTTTTTAAAAGTTCGGACACACGAGATATGTCCCAGGTGTTGCAAGCGTCCATAGACTGCAACGTCCGCTTGCCATCAGGTGGATCGGACTGTTAGCTTTGTAATTTGAGTTGTATAAAAAAAAAAAAATTTACCGGCCATGCCAGATCATAAAATAACCTAATTTAACCTTGAAGTAGAAAAAAAATTGGAAGCCCCACAAAAGATTATAAAGTCCATTATGTTCGTGAGTATACAATGTATGTACTGCTTCTGAATGTTGAAGGCACCTAACTTTGGTTTGCATACTTGAATGTGATTTAAAAGAAACTCAATAGTATAAGTCCTATCCTATCCTAAGGTTAAATATCAAATAAAAACCGGCCAAGTACGAGTTGGACTCGCGCACCGAGAGTTCCGTACCTACCACCATTTACGTAATTTACACAAATACAAACAAAAAAAAGTGTGCCGCTAAGCGGTCACCTATCCAAGTACTGACCAATCCCGACGTTGCTTAACTTTGAATATCGTTTCCAACAAATGGTGCTGTACCGGCAATTTAAGACAGTAATTGCTTGGACCCGTCTCACACAGTTTGTTAAGTTAGGGTTCATACTATTTTTCACTGCAAGTTTGAAGGTTCTATGTCTTTCTGATTTTAGGATAGAGCAAAAACAACGAAAATGTGTTTCTTGTATGTCTACCCCCCCTAAAATTTTAACTTTTTTATGTTTGTTAGATAATCCCTCATTATAACACATATTCTGATAAAAATTCAGGCTTCTACCTATTTCGGTCTAAAATATAGAGCCTTTAATGGTCGGACACACGGACAGAGAGACAGACAGTGTAGTCTAAGTAATCCGTTGGCACCCTCTGGGAACAAACCTAAAAAGTACCTGTTTCAGTAGTTTTCATTCCATTAACAGAAAAAAGTCCAAGGTCATGTCAGTCATCATTTTGTACAAATGTCGTTTTAGTCGGCAAATAAGGTTAATTTGTGTTTGCTACATCTAGCAATGTATTTGACTTTAATTGTACTCGTGGTATTTTTCAAAGTAGGTAATTTTTGCCTTTTTTATTTAAAATGTTATCTAAGGTACTTATAGACATTCCTGTATATTTATAAAATTTGTCAGGATGCGACCATAAATCGCATTGAATTAATCATATTTTGTATTCCAGATTTCACATAACTCATTTTCCATTGAAGGTATGAATTTCCCATTAATAAAATGTTTTCTTTATCCATTACCTATATAAACAGTCCAATGTTTTATTACGCCAGTAGCTCGAGCGCTGACGCACACGCGCTCGCGTCCGCTTTATGTATGTTTTTACACTACTCAGTCTACTTGACCATGTACCATGTCTTATCGCTTCGCCGGGTTGGGATGTGCTAATCAGTATAAATAAACTACTGTATTATGCTAATTTTCAATCGCAACATAACGTTTGTCATTTAACGACAAATGTCCTAACATTAACCTTAACCTTTTACTGCGTCACGGCCCAAATATGGGATTTGCCAGGTTTTTCTTCAAAGTATTTTCTAGCGTTTTCCTCAATCTTTTATGTTACTCGTAACATAATTCTCCGTGGCTCAATGGGTAATTCGACTGCTAAATCGAGGGGCGTGGGATCGGTTCCCGCACAAGATGAATATTTCTTATTAGTGTTTGTCTCGAGACTGGGTGGTTTTGTATGTATAATATGTATGTATTTACAGAAAAAGTATGCTTTACTTAGTTTGGCACTGTGTGTAATGTCTAAAAAAATATTTATTATAAAAAAAAAGAAAAAAAATCGTGGACTAACGTGGGAAGGGTATTCTACGATACTCGGCATGAACATTCTGTACAAAAAGGAATTAATGATTCTATATCTTTCGATTTTATTTGGCTCGATCCCCGTCTTTTCGAGTATTCTTGTGCTAAATTTCAGCTCAATTGGATGCTCTTTTCCTATGTAGCTCGGCAGATACATAATAAATAAGTATTTTTAGAGTTCCGTGGCAAATGGCAAAATCGGAACTATTATAGTTTCGTCATGTCTGTATGTAGTATGTGGCACCTTATTTATAGAGTACCAGCATAGAGTCTACAACGAACTGAGGAATGAATATTTTTTTTGCACATTTTACTGTTTCTGGTTTCATTAAATAGGTCTTGTTAGGTTAGTTAAGTATTTTTTCTCTAAAATGTATATTTTGCTAGTTATTATTGGGTTATATGTCAAAAAATGGGTTTAGCTTTTATGTATTACCTAAGTGTGTTTTAAAAATATAAAAAATAAGGTTATCTGAATAGGTACTTTTAGCTAAAATTGTTGTAAACCATATAAAATGAGGAGTTTTTAAGACATGTAAAATAATCTTATTCTACGGAACCCTACCTTAATACGTGTACAACACGGACTTCTCTGGTTACTTTTTTCAATTAAAACTGGTAAAACCAGTCCATTTTAAATACTAATGCCATCTACTTGTAATGTCTGGGGCAAGTTTATATCTGGCATTGTAATTGTAATTTAAATTCATATCGTTGAACTTTGCGTTGTTACGTAATCATTGTAATAATTGAATTTCGCGGATGTTGTTTTGAAATAGTGCGGTGCATTGAAGAAATACAAACTACTTAGAAATAAAAACTACTTAGAAATAAAAACTACTTAGAAAGCAGCAAAAAAATGTCGTCATCGTGTCAGTGACCCCGTGATTTTATAAGACCTTTTTTTATAATTGTTTAAAGATTAAGCTGTTTTTAGTTTGTTTATTTAGATTTTTCTCGTACATTATTTATGAAACAAAGTGATTCTAAGTTTGTATAACATACATCAATATCAGGTGTGGTAAAATAAATTTAACTAGACTAGACAAGTATATTAAACTTAAAGAAAAAAAGCCTGAAATCGTTAGTTTGTAGTTATCACAATAATATTATAAAGGCGAAAGTTTCTGAGTGTGTACGTGAGTTTGTATGTTTGTTATTTCTTTACGCTTAAATAAGTATAATTTTAATGAAACTTGGTATGGAGGTAGCTGATACCATGAATTTATATATAGGCTACTTTTTATCCCTAAAAATTCAAAAGTTGTCGCGGGAATAACTATAAACAAGCTTAAACGGACTATAGCTATAGCTTGCGATAGCAAACTTAAGTTTCACGCCGATAACTGAATTTAGGGCGAGCGAAGCCGGTAGCAAATTCTAGTACCACATAAAAAATTTTTTTTTTTTTTGTACAGCAAATTGACATTTTCAGTTTAAGAATTATCCGTGACGTGACTGACCTATCTTTATGTATAGTAGAAGTTTCCTCAGCTAAGAACGTAAGTTTTATCCTTCAATTTGACTAATCTCTTGTTACTGTTTACACAGAACTCTCTTTGTAGGACAGAATCACACTTGTCTTGTTTTATGAAAATGATTGATGATAGCTCAGATATCAACATATATAATTAAAACGTTTATATTTTTTGTGGCAATACTACTTTGAGAATTTCGTTATTTATACGTTTGGTAAATTTTTTTAAAGATGTTTAACGGTTTACTAAGTAAGTACGTTTACAATTTTTTTTTAAAAATATTTACCGGTTTATTTTTTTACAGTTTTCCTAGCCGTTTCAACTGCAACGAGTGACTAAGCGATCACAACCAATGAATATATTAAACGTTTTTAAAACAGCTGCGCATTGGGCGCAATGATATTACTGTTTTAGGCCTTGGGATTAGAGTTCAATGTCTTGAGACCCGGCGGGTCGCAAACTTACTGGTGATTCACGTAACAGCAATTGGGACAGGCGAAGCTATAACGATAAATAATAATGTAAATTTTTTTATATTAGTAGGATTGTAAATGTCGTCCATTTCAAGTTACACATTTGAGCATATACAAATATGTTTTAGTTTGCGTGTTACCTTTTGTTTGTTATAAAAAATTGACATTAATATCGGTAATATTTTATGTTATATTTTGTATTAATAACATTGTGTGTCTCATGCGTTACCTTCTTAATTTAAGTGGCATTCCGATATTTTTAGGAAGGTTCCTTCATAGAATTAAAAAAGGCAATCTATGCAAATTACTAGTTTGCTAAGTGTCCACGTTTGTAGATCACTAAGCAAACAGTGTCCAAATAGGTCAATAAGTAAACAGGTAATTTACATGGATTTCCTTCGGAATGCGTAATGCTATTGGAATGGCATTAAAATTATGAAGGTAACAGATGAAAACAGCTATTTGAAGCATACTTAATGATTGACGACATCATACCCCGATCTTAAGAAATTTAACATAAGCCCTGATGTCCCGGAATGGTCTAAATGCAAAAATATTTAACTGGTAGTTTAAGAGATTAAGGCTAACAACCGTTTGTACAAACAAACAAAATCTTTTGCTTTAAGTATTATATTAATATAGATCAGTACATTAATTAAACTAGGAAGAATCATTTTAAAATAAAGCCTTGTTTATTTTTAATAAAAAAGCTAAGCTAAAGTAAAACAAATTATAATGAGCAAATTTCAACCTTATAAGAGCCCACCTGCCTAAGCTTATTTCAGATTTCTAGACTAAGGTCACTGGCGTACCTATATCGCCACTTAACTTACCAACGCATGCACGCGGCCCATCTCCAAACGGCAAGTAAACAAAGTTTTTCACACATTTCTTGTCGGGATGGAATCTTTCAGGATCATATTTGTTTGGATTTTCGAAATATTTTTCATCATTATGTAAAGCTTGTATCGGAATCATTATCGTAACTCCTTCATTTATCGTCAAACCGATTTCGGGAAATGTATATTCAGGTGTAACGCAAGTTCTGTATAGATATCCCACTGATGGATACTTTCTCATTGCTTCATAAAATGCCATTTCAAGGTAGGTCATTTCTTTGATAGCCTCATAAGTTAATTCATTATCATACCTAGCAAGGACTCGATCAATTTCTTTATGAACTTTTTTTAGACAATCTTGATTGAAAGCTAATTGATGAAGAGTATACGCAGATGTACTCGATGATGTTTCAAAACCAGCCCCAAAAAATACAAACACTTGTGCAACCATAATCAAATCAGTGATTTCTATTTCAACAGTTATTGAAGTGCCATCAGGATTTTTTCTCTCTATCGACTCTCCAACGATGACATTACTTTTTTTCATCTCCAGAAGCAAGTCTATAAAATCATTTTTGCCTGAGGGCTCATAATTTCTTTGCTTCATAACCGTTGTAACTAAATACACCATTGACTCTTCTACTTCTGGTGATAAAAGTGTTAAATTTTTAAATAATTCAGGGAATATAAATTTGAGTGCTGCAACAAATGCATCCCTTGGAGTCCTTTTAAAAATTCTTTTGCCAAGTTGTCTGAATTGCGAATTGTCTTCGTTCAAACAGTCCATATCAAGGCCAAATCCACAAACTCCGATGAATTCTGTAGTGTACCTTGCCATTAGTTCTCTAATGTCATATGCGTCATTACTGGTAATTTTTTCAGCAATTACTTGCAATTTTTCAGCTCTTTCCGTAATATACTGAAACATTGCCTTCAATTTTCCAGAACTGAACGCAGGTGTGAGCTTTTGCCTCAACAACCGCCATAAATCACCATCAGCAAAGAAAAGATTTTTAAGTAAAGGTTCAACAACCTTTTTATGAGGATTAAGACCTCTAGCGTAAAATTGTTGAAAATCAGTCATAAGAACTCTTTTAATTAGCTCAGGGTCTCTAATTATTAATTCAGGGCTGAGACTTCTATAAAAACCCACAACCTTTTCTTCTGGATATCTTTTATACGCATTAGTAGCCAACATTGCCATACTTGCTTTTTGAGTAAATTGTTTTAAATTATTACCAAAGAATGGCAAAGGTGGATCATGCTTCACTCCTCTTTTTTTCCAATAATTAAAACTGCGGGTCCCATAATAGTAAAATAGAGTTACTAAAATAATAATGATTAAGTACATATTTTTAAAGAAAATGAGACACACCAAATTTTCGCACAAAAACTTGTCGCACAAAAACAAAACACCTTAGCACTTAATCATTTTGCAATTCAATTCTAGTTTAAAGTCCGAACAAAATTGGTTGAAGTGGATGAGTCATCGACATCGCGTGATGCCGTATGCGATGTCTATGAGTGTCTACTAATGAATGAAGTAAAGATGAAGACCATATTTTTGTTTTGCTATTATAGGGCACGAACACGAATTATAGTTGACAGCCGTGTCGTTGTTTAGTACGTAATGAGAATGTCTTGTCTGCTAAATCAAGGGGTGTGGCTTCGATTTCCGTACAGGACACAACATTTATGTGATGAGCGTTTGCGTTTGTGTTTATCTGTAGTCTGAGTGTTTTCTGTGTATAATATGTAAGTAATTACAATAAAAGTAAATATATATAAATTAATATGTATTTCCATCCGTTATCTGATAGGTATCCATAATAAAAGCCTTGCTTAGTTTAGGAACAGGCGCTGTGTGAATATTAAATATATGATTAATTGAATTCAATATATTATCAAAAAACTATTTTATAATTAAATAAATAATTTTTAATTTAATAGCCCTGTGAAAATGACGTGTTATGTCCTTTGATGCAGAATAGATGCGGAATAGATACCCTCTCGCCACAACACCTGCCAATTTGTGTATAGTTATGAAAAAAGATGGCGGAATTAGACCAATTGCCGTAGGTATTACCTGCCAGCGTCTTACTGCCGAAACTTGTTGCTGGGAAGTTTCAGAAAATTTAGCTAAGTATTTCCAGCCTACGCAGCTAGGTTTTGGATCCAGTGGTAGCTGTGAAGCTGCAATCCATTCTTGAAGAAATTTTTAAAGAATTATTTAGGTAAAGTGTTGCTGAAGATATTTGTTCAAAATGCGTTTAATTCTGTTGATAGGTTATCTCTGCTGACTGAAATAAAGAATAAAATACCCACTACAATGTTATGGCACTGGATCAAAATTATTCTATAAACATAACTTATTATAATCTGAAGTAGGTTGTCAACAGTGTGACCCACTCGGGCCTGCAATATTTAGTCTGGCAATTACGGTTTTTAATGATTATTTGTTGCTATCTCAAGAATACGAAAAAGTTGTCTTACAACTTAATTATCTGTTAGAAAACAAGATATCATAGATAAATTTAGGTCAGTAGCGGGTAATATAAAAGTGAAAGCGTCTTTATAAATTAAATGTACATGACGCATATTTCATTATTCGATATTGTCTTTTTGTTCCAATTTGGACATACTACTTGCGTTCTTAAAACTTTTGGCAATTTCCAGACGTCTTAAAAAATAGATGATACCATACAAAATATTTTGGCAAACATCTTTTATATAAATTTTAACGAAAGAACTCAGAATTTAAGCCTCATTACCATTTAGATTACGGGTTTGGGTATCCGAAAAATTTCTTGTGTTTCTATCCCGGCATTTCTTTCTTCCGTTCATACCACACAAAACCTCGTTAATGGCATCTTATCTCGTTGTGGGCATAATTTCAAGGTTTCGTAAATGTCTGAAGCTAAAGAAACTTGGTTGGTGGCCTGCCCAAATACAGAACTACCAACCAAATTGATTTCACAGAAACAGCGGGATGGACCGCTTTGTCAGCTGGTATGAAATAACCTTCTTCAAACTTCTTCCAGCCTGTCAGAGCAGGCTCGTCTTCTTCATGCTTCTAAGTGGAAATAACAATAAAGTTACAAGTTTTAGAGGGTAACTCTAAAAATATAACAACAATGTTGGATAACACAACACGGTTAACAACTTGTCTCCGTATTGGTGCAACGATGGTTAAAGGCCCGACGAAATGTCTTTAATAACTTGGAAGATGGGACGTCCTTTAGTCTGGGACGCCACTTGTTGGGACACCTTTGCACCGTCTCAATCTTTCTACAACATCTGTTAGGGCTGGTTCTTCTTCAATCGTGGCCGAAAAGTACAAGCGGCGCAAATACACAGCAGGGAGAGGGCTATGTATTTGTTCCTTTTGCCGTTGAAACTATGGGTCCATGGGGATCAGATGCACGTAAATTATTTAAGAAATGTCTAAACTTTTGGTTGACGCATCTTGTGATCAGTTTAGCCGTACAAATAGGAAACCCTACCAGCTTTTTGGGCACTATGCCACAATGCAATTGTTTAGATCAGGTTTTTTATTTATAATTTAAGTTTATATTTTTAGTTTAATTTAACTTTAGTTATATATAATAAGTGCTTAGTATATATTTATTATTGATAAATAAAAGTAATTAATTTTATAATTTAAATTTATGATAAATTATTTAAATATAAGTACAGTACAGGCTCTTAATATTAATATGCCAATTATTTTTGACGCCTTCGTAGGCAGAAAGTGGTGATCTGTATTATAATTTTTAGAACTTTAATGTAGGGACCTATTGCTACAAAAAAATGATCTGATTTGATTTGTCCAAAATATTATAATAAAAAATTTGTTACTAAAATATATGAAACCGATCTATTTTTAAACTGACCTAATTTAATAGTTGGTCATGCATAGATAGCTGAAGAGACGAAGAAAGACTTTATTACGATCAAGAGTTCCCACAGGAATATTTTTTTTTGCGGCTGAAACTGCGAAGCACAAGTTCATCAAGGGCCACTAGGTGACCTTAATTTTTTACATAGATAGCTCTATGGACTATGGATCTATGGACTTAAAAAGGACTTTATATCGTAATCGAGACATTTTTTTCCCTGTGATACCACAAGACACTTCTTTCACAAAGCATTGACATGCATACTTACTTTATATTTTAGTTAGATGTAACCGATATAAATTAATTATAGAATATCATTACAACCATATTTTATCCGTCTACCTTTACTGTTTAATGAATTAAACAATTTGACGTCTCATTGTCTAGGGTACCACTGCATTTTATAACCACTTTTACGTTTAATGTCAGCATTTCGTTAGCACCATTGTTTCGCTTGTTCTGAAAGTTTAAGATGGCGGCGTTTTCTTTATGGCTGTTAGACATTAAAATGCTAATGTTTTTATAGGCTTTATAACAAAGTAGGTATCCAAAATCATTGCTTGAATAAACACGTAATAAACTTTATATTATTAATACCTGCATATAAAACTACGTAAATAAAATAACCCCTCTCAGGTTATTTATTATGTTTTTAATGTAATAGTACTAGTATATAATATAGAATTTACCTCAATCAAAAATAAATCCTAGACTGATTTTTGAAAATGTGTTAGGTACACATTTCAAAAATATAACTTGAAAAGAAGCGATGTCTGTATACCTGTGTCCCTCGATCAGTGCACTCAGGAAACTGCTCACTATTTGTGAGTCCTATGCGGTGACCCATGGGCTTAGGTATAATGTCACCAAGAGTGAACTTCTTGTTTTTCGGCCGCGGGGAGAAGCCATTGGGACTGTCTCAGTTTTTCTCAGTAGCTGTGAAGTGATTCGAACTACAGAATTTAAATACCTGGGCCACTGGGTAACCGGTGACCTGTCTGATACCGCAGACATAGAATGAGAAAGAAGGGCACTTTCTGTAATATATAATATGATTGCCCGCAGGTTTGAACGGTGCACAAATGAGGTTAAAATAACACTCTTCAAGGCGTACTGCCAAAACTTTTACACGTGCAGCCTGTGGGTAAACTACACATAAATGACGCTCAATATTTTGAAAGTGCAATACAATAATGCATACAGGATGCTGATGGGGTCGCCTAGATATTGTAGCGCATCTGCTATGTTTACAGAGGCGCGGACGGATGGTTTTCACGCTATTTTGCGTAAGAGAACCGCCTCTGTAATGCGACGCATCCGTGGCAGCCATAACAGCATCCTGAAAGTGGTTGCTAACAGGCTGGACTGTCCGTCACAGAAGCACTGGGTGCATATGCATACGCAATTGTAACCGGTCTAACCGGAGTTAATTAGAAATTATAATAATTCAAAATACTTAGTTAAAAGAGAATGTGTATGCTACTAACCTTAGTCAATAAATTTATATTTGTTACTAACACCATATGAATATTTTAGTCCAAAATAAATGTTTTGATTGATTGATTGATATGCGTTCTCAACACTGCTCTAACGATTTAATAAAAGGGGAATGCTCGCTGTCTATAGTCACTCTGGCCACAAATCAACAATTGACTTGACTATAGTATATGTAAGTGCATTAATAAAAGAGCCGGTTAATAAGTATGATATACGTATATAACTAAATAATAAAGCAGTTATTGTGAAAATTGATGCCCGTACACAAAATATTAGGAGTACTATTTTTATGAGCCGAAACATTGAATATTTGTATGTTAATATAATAAATACCTAATGATAATTATTTAAAATTTTACAAACTTTTATTGTAAAGAAATAAAGTAAAAACGGGTTGTGCTAAGCACATTTTTCGCAAACTGCATTTGGTTTAGCGATAGGTAATAAAAAAATATCCATACAAGATCCAAGATATCCATTGACAGATTGTTACTTAAAAAAAGATTATTCCCATTGGAATTGGTGGAACAACGTTTGTATGGAAACCTGAACGTTGAAGCTGCTCTGAAGATGATAATTCTTACACACTGCTGTTAATCTATCCATCTATCATTGCAAATCTGAGAAAATAGTTGTATTTAATTTCATAGCTCAGCTTAGCAAGCTATAGCTTGTCATGGCTTTGTTGCTGATTCACTGACAACAGTCTTATGAAGTGGTCTAACAACAAACTGACAAACTTTAGATGGCTATGATGTCTCCGAAGCTCAGAGAAATTAAGCGTTTCTCAATAGGAACCCAGCAGTATATTGGTTAACTTTAAGATAGTCTTTAAGTAAGCATATAACGCAACTTAGTCTTGAAGTAAAATAAACATTACAACTTTTAGTTAACCCCTTTTTGAAGGAAGTAAGGGACGTTTTTTTTACACAAACTATTGAAAGGGATCTCTGTTAATACTCTCTCTTATTCTCTTTTAAAGCTAAATTTTTTTTTGTTCTCTACCCAAATTTTATTAATCGGGAGTTTTAAAAATCTAGGATAAATCAAAATAATAGAATTTTATACAAAAATACCTGATTTGATTAAAATCGGTATACAATTCTTGTAGATATCCAAAATTATGCTCATTCTATGAAACCCTAACTTCATACGTGTACAACACGCATTTGGCGGGTTTTTAATTTCTACTTTAAATTTCACGGCAGCATCTTAGTATGGAATGTATTTTGTAGAAAATAAAATGTTATCAATCACGTTCTCACAACCTGTATCTTAATTTCCCCAAGGACATACATGCTTACTGCCTAACGATGAGATGGTATCTAACTGTTTATACACTCAAAAGTACATAAATAATAAGAAATAAATCACTGTACTTCCGAGTATCCTTTTTATAGAATGTTTACTCGGAAATCTCACTAATATTATAAATTCTAACTTGTTACTTCTTCACGCTTAAGCAGCTGAACCAATTTTAATGAAATTTGATATGAACGTAGCTGACACCCTGGATTAACACATAGGCTACTTTTTCCTAAAAAATTCAAAATAACTATAACCGAGTTTTAACGAACTATAGCTATAGCTTTAGCTTGCTGTAGCTAACTTCATTAGTATGCATATAATAAATGAGTTCAATAAGGAGTTCCACGCCCAATAACCGAATAAGGGCGGGCGGAGCCGCTGGAAAAACTAGTAATATATAAATTCCTAGTGCAATAATCACACACAAATAAAAAAAAACACTTTTTACATTTACGAAAAAAGAGAATACGAATTGAAAAATTAGTATTCCTTACTAGCCTCATAAGGCCAGTGATCGCGCAGACTTGTATCTTTGTAGGGTTGAATCGGACTAAGTTTTCTAGTCCCCAGTCAGAGACTTTGGACAGGGTTATCTCGATTTGAGACACAAGATCTTCACGTTTTTCTCCACAACGGAACAAAGGATGCTTGCACGACCCGTGTAATAAGCGTCTCCAGTACTGTCATCTGCATAGCAATGTATGTTGTTGATATCCGACATAGCACAGAGCCTTGCGGGGAGCATAAATGTCCATGCTATCAGAGCAACAACCGTCACTACTCGACGGGGCTGAAATCGAAAGTTTTATCAGTGTTTTTTTATTCGAATTGTGAATCTTATACAATGCTGTATAAAATCTTATATAAAAAAATCTTTGATTTCGATTAGCGGGGCGCGCTCTAAGAACTTCGACGAAATTTAGTTTTGTTGGGTTGCTGAGGTCATTTAATCCAATTTTTTTATTAGTTTTTAAAATTCAATATGTTTTGTATGGCGTCAATCTTTTTTTCAAAACTAATTAGATTTCAATTTAACAAAATTTTTGGGTATTTAAGTGTGAGTGCAAGTGCTAAATTCTAATTATCAGTATTTTAAAATTCAAAATGGGGGTTCTTATATGGCGCACTTTTTATTTCTTCAATATCAAGACAGACAAATCGCCGGACCATTTTGTAGTTAATAAAGTTTTTAACGTATAATAAAGTCATAAATGCAAATATATTATTCACTGAATTTAAACCTAGACTAAAAAGTAGAAACTTTTTATTTAAGGCTGCGTAAATACGCCGTTTTTTGGGCAAATTTTGTGGCTGAACTATAAGGATTGAAAAAAATATATGTTCTAAAACGTACTTTTGTCTAGTGCATTACCTATCTGAGTGATTTTCATTTATTGTATTTAATGCAATAAAAAATCTGGAAGTGACCATTGTTTCAGCACTTGTGCAAATTTTTAAAGCGTGTATTGAATTTTATTGTATTGAAAGATGATTAAATGATTAGAATAGCTTGTTATCTAGTGCATTGACTCTAAGTTCTAGCAAAAACTAAATAAATGTGACTACAAAACGGTAAAAATGTTGAATCCCATACAAAAAAAATTAAGTTTTAAGGCGTCATTATGGAATAATTTACTAAGGAAGTATATAACAAATATATCTAATAGTAATGAATATAGCATTGTGTAATGATTTTTAGTACATTTACATACACAGCGTCAGTATTACAGAAATTAGCTTTCTGGCCTATATCGCCCTCTTAAGTGAATGCCATTTGGTAATTTTGCGGACAATGACCTCACGACAGTTGAAATGTTCTTTGCAATATACTTGCAGTCTAATAAATTAACAGCACTTTCATATCCTAGTAAACGCTTGTACACGTTTTCTTCCAACTCGAAAATTTTTCGTCTGCTATACGAAGCACATTGAAGGCTGAAGTTTTATGTTGCTCCGGATTTAGAGAAATTCTAAGCACTCCCCGCCGCACTGACTTTTTGACCGCTAACATAGTCGGGACTGCCGGCATTGTAGATTTTTCTCTATTATGGGCTTACTTTTGGCAATGGTCATCAATAGGCTTACTCTGTGCTGACTATTGGCTAAATGGTCGAAGTCCTTTTGAATCCGCGTGAAATGTAATATTAGTTGATCATGGGTTCAAATTCTACTGTGAACGATCTGATTTAGGTACGTCAATATCTATTATATCTTATACCTTTAAACGAGTTATTCTTGTATATATGTATATATATATATATATATATATATATATATATATATATATATATATATATATATATAATCTGAATCTCGGAAACGAATCCGCAGATTCTCATTAAATTTAGTATGCAGCTGGTTTCGGGAACGATAAATCGATCTAGCTAGGTTTCATTTTTAGAAAACGTCGTTTTATCCGTGTTTTCAGGCAATGATAAACTGAAAAGTATGACTCTTCCTGACATCTATTGGCAAGTAGTAATAAACAACACTTAAGCTATTTGACAGTAGATGGCGTTATTAAGCAACACTTAAGCTACTTGACAATAGATGGCGCTGTTTGAAAAAACCGAGCAATGCTCGGTCCTCCGGGTGCTTATAACAACCAAGTACAAAATTTATTACGTATATATTTTTATCAATACTAATGTCCTTATTTTAATGAAAGTTTAATTTCAGAATAAAGTATTTTAATAGAAGAAAATGGATATATTTATATTAAAAGCAAGCAGAATACTGTGTTGGAGATGAAAATGTGACCTAACTAATAATGATGTCACTTACAAAGCACTAATATTTTTCACGTCAAGCTTAAGTTATGAAGAGCTTGCAGTGTAAGTAATTTTCCTAGTTTAAATGTTCACGAAGTTTCTAACAGTAGGGTTGTACAATTATTACGAAAAATTAATTTGTTAAAAATAGAGTCTAAACAAATGTGAAAAATTAAGAGTTTTGACATACAGACAGATACTCATAAATATGTAATATTACGAAATTTCATTAAGTACTTTCTGTTGTTATTTTTACTCTCATTATTATGTGATTTTTGTTCTTTTCGTATCACGTTTTCGATGTAATTTAACTTAATTTTCGTTTTAGGTTTCGTTAATATGGGTATTTATTTATAAGTTATACTTACCTACACTATTAACATATTAAAATTAAATGCACTACTCTAAAACGTTATCTTGTATCATAATGAACTAGGGTTAACTTGCAGAAAGGTCAATTGGCATTCAGAGGGTGTAGTATCTAAATTACATTTTTTGGCAAAGATTTTTCCGGGTCTGCTGAGTAGACGGGACTCAAATATTTGACTGTGTTCTTCATGAAATAGTTCAAACCCTGAAACAATCGTTGAAACATGATTAATGAACTTTTAGGTTAATGGTTGTAAGAGTAACTTTTAAAACTTTCGCGGTTGTTATCAATACGTTTATATATATTTAAGGACGACATCAGTAATGTTTTGGTACATTAGGTATATATATATATATAGGTTTTGGTATATATGGTATATGTTTTGGTAACTACTGAATTCAATTTTGTCATATCTTTATTTTTTATACTTTGCATAACAAATTGTTTCGACTCTGGAAGGCACCTGATCAGATGACGCATGCACATTGTCTAGTTATAGTTGATAGGCTGATCTCTCATGAAACAAAATATCCTGTAACTATCTTGAAAAGCAGTGCTACCTTATACTTCATTAGCATCGTTGTTATGCTGAATTTTACTTTTTTGTTATATAAACAAATCAATTATAAATACTGTACAAAGTGATCAGAGGTTCAAATTGCAAAACACACAATATTTTTTTTATAAACCACCAAGGTGGCAAACAAGCTTAAGGTGTGCCTGATGTTAAATTTCACCGTGCCTTATGGCTTGTATATTATTCCGACTATTTAAAAAAAAAAAAAAACCAAACTCAAAATTCTTTTTATACAAATAGGTTTCTAAAAAACCCTAAAATCATTAAAAGAAATAAACTAGGATTTGCCTTAAAAACGAATTACAATTCTCGTTTATTTGATATTTACTGGTCCTTTGACAAAAATGAAAATTAACAGTAATTAACTGAAGGTAAAACGGATCGAAATAATTAAATACATCAAATTTCAAGAAACAGATTGTTAAAGAATTGATGAGACAAACAGCAACGACCCAACTACTAAATACAATATTGTTAGCTACAAAATTGAAACTAGTGTCTTGAACACACGCTGGACCCATAATATGCGTATAAATATTTGCTGAACCACTTCTTTTCAAAATGCAAGAATCTCTACGGAAGCTATATTGTGTTGGAACAAAGTACGACAATTTATAAAACTAGGCTACATTTATATTTTTATTAAAGGGAACCGGGTCGAAGCAATATCGGAATATTCAATGTTTATGGAGACGTGTTTCAATTGTATTCACGGAATAAGTTTTTCCGTATCTTGGAATGGAAATTTTGCATTAAACTTTTCGAAGTTTCACATAAGATTACATTTCATATTGTATAACATACTACTGCATTTTTGAAGACACGGGACTCTAAACTGATTACTAAAGAAATCCAGGCCGTAGAAATTTTTAAGACATTGTAGGTCTACTCGCTGATGCCTTAAATTATGTTTTAAAACGTACTTTTGTTTCCGAGACAGACTTATCGGGAAAATAAATTCTGTAGGGATAATTCGTCTCTCGGTGCCCCAGTATGTTATTACACACAAGTAGTGATCACCTTATGATTCTACCAATCAAATTGCGGTATTTTATCCGGTCTCGAATACGACTTTTCCTTATAAAAGTCTGTTAAAAAAACTGATCAGAAATACTAACAATATTTACTATGTTTGTTTTATTTTATTTTTGTGCATAAGGAAGATTTTGTTTTGTGTGTTTTAATATGTTATTCTTAATAAATAAGTAATAAGTGCGTGAACCACATGTGGGGCACATTCATATAATTTCCCCTTTTTTAATATTATTTATAAGTTTTGCAGAAAACTGTACAAGATTCAGATATTTAATATATTTTTATTAGAAAGGCGTTAAGTTAGAGTACAGACTATATAAGATATACTAGCGGTTTCTATATAAGATATACTAAAGGATTTTGAAACTATGAGGCATTTTACAAGACGAAATATAAAAACTGTATCAAGGTTTTCACCCTATTTTTTTCTTTATGAAATCGTTCGCTTTAAATACTTTAGAAGGACGACGTAGGTTAAATGTTCAATATTATTTTTATGATCACTATAAAAAACTAACTCTACATTGTTAAACATTCCCGCTACATCTAACTATCTAAGTTAGATTTTCTTGTACATTATATATTGCATGAATACGAAATTATCAAAATCTTCGTGTTAAGAATCTCTGTCATTAATCAATGTAATTTACGGTTTTATAATGTAAATATGGGTTTTATCATATAGTGACTATTTCAATGTTTGCTTACTAGTTGATTTGAATCTTTTGTCTACTGGTATACTTATGAATCAGTTGGACAATTTGTTTATACACCGGGAACACTGGCCTCAGTTGTATAAATACAGCAGTTGCCGGCACTTTCGTTTTCTTTAATTTTATAGTTTTCGAATGAAAGTTTAATATACTTGTGTACCGTGGTTGATATTTGCAATAAATATTAAATTCAGAATGAGTATAGGTTAGTGTAATAGTGTAATGTGGCTGACGCCTCGAGAACGGACATTTTAAAATTCGTATTTAGAATATGTATTCAAAATGCCATCGGTAACAATAATTTTCTGCCAATTACTAAAAATGCTGGTGAAAATCCAATTTTATGGTTACACGCTGAATTAACAACCTTCTGTAACTGGGGTATAAATTTTACCTATGTACGGTGGTCTTCAAATTCAACTGCTACTTTTTAATGTCTGATATAAGAGCAAGTAACAGTTAAAGAGAATGCAATCTTAATTTTTTTTGAAAAATGCACTGTTTTTTATCGTTATCGGATAACATCTAGTGCACAAAGACTTTATAACTATATGTATACTAAGATTTACTATACATGATTATGGTTTAGCTGCGCGGCCATTTTGTGTGTACGACCATTGTACGGTACAAGCTCGAAAAAGGTTTGCTTTAGTTGCTGTTTAATGCATTTAATGGTATATTTTAGGTACCTAGTAATAAAATCAAATCTAAACAAAAATTCCGACTTATTAAGTAAACAAAAAAATAAGTTCTGTAGTAAGTACACGAGCGTCTCTTGAGAATATTTTTTGCGTCTTTAAAAGATATCAGTTTTTTACCGATTTTGCTCAAAGTCAGTAGGTGTTTATTGGGCATTCTGGCTCACTTTCCGCAGCGCAGATGCTGGCGCATCTTCACTGCTCCAATTGAGCTAGAATGCCCAATAAACATTTTGGAATTGATTACGTGTATCTGCGCTGCGGAAAGTGAGCCAGAATGCCCAATAAACATTTTGAAATTGATTACGTAAAGTTTTCAATTTGGGTGAATGTAAATAGATTAACGTATTTCATACCGACCAACCTTCTTCTAGCTCTATGAACAAGGTATTTTGGAGAGCATCATTCCGTTTTACGAGAGAAGAAGACATAAACTTACAAATATATACAAACCGTTCTGTTCTGTTCTAGTAGAAAAATGTTTTACCCTATTACAACTGTCGGGCAAATAATATTTCATTAATCAATTATAAAAATCTTACCTTTCTTTTATCTTTCGGTAGTCTTGTGTGTCAATGTCTCTCAAATTAATATAAATATGGAGTCATAGCGATTAGAGATTTCATTGCATAATTAACTTCTTTCACCAAGACATCATGAAATTTGTAAAGCAGCCACTAAAGCTACATTTAGAAAAAATATGTTCTGAATCTGATCTAGGCATATCACGTCATGGTAAACTATTACCTAATTCGATTCGATGTTTGATTTGCGGACCATCTAACTGTGGAAAAACAAACCTAATAGTTGGACTTCTTTTGCATGAAAATGGTTTATGCTATAAAAATATATATTTATATTCCAAAACGCTTTACCAACCAAAATATATATTTTTAGAAAAAGTGTTAAATGAGGTTCCAGAAGTACAATTAATGAAATATAACGATAATAGTGACGTTATAAGCCCTCATCATGCAAAACCTGATTCAGTAATTATTTTCGACGATGTTGCTTGTGAAAATCAAAATAACATTCGTGATTATTTCTCAATGGGGCGACATAAGCGTATAGACTGCTTTTATTTGAATCAAACATATAGTAAAGTACCTAAACAATTAATTAGAGATAATGCAAATCTTATAATTTTGTTTAAACAAGATGACATTAATTTACGACATGTTTATGATGAACATGTCAGTACAGATATGAATTGGAATCAATCGGAAATCTGGAAAACTTCGTATGATTTCATAGTAATCAATAAAGACTGTGAAAAAAATAAAGGTTGCTATAGAAAAAAGTTTGATACTTTCGTCATTCTTGATTAAAACTCTTATAAACGACAAAAACTCTGATATGTGTTTAGTGTTGTCTATAACATTGGTAAAGCTTATTGTGAAAAATGGATTCGCAAGTAAATATCAAAAAAGAGATAATTAAATCAGCTAGCGTTGTTAAGAAAAAAGTTAGGCAGTTGCGTAATATTCAAACTGAAAATGATAAAGTCCTTAAATCTGTGTTCAAACCTTTAACGGATCCACTTCATAAAATGGTATCAAGAAATGCAACACAAAATATCAAACCTAATTACAATGAAGACGTAATCCCAGGGAAAAAAGCAAAATATATGAAAACTGAATTTGATTTTGATCTTCAGGGTGGAAGTGAATATGAAATAGATTCCGATGAACAGTGTGAAAAAGTTGATAAAACTCTTAAGAACTTTGATGATTATGAAGACGATATCTATGAAGATGATTCAGAAAGTATGAGCGATACAAATAATAAAGAAACCAACATTTCAAGTGACGCTTCATTCAAAACAATTGAATCTATTTCAAGTCCACAACATAATTGGTCACCACCTTCAGAAGGAACTGTAAAAGTATTGGAAGATATTCCATTTGGTGTTAGAAATGAACGTGGTAAACTGATGATAGGTAATTCTCGAATTGTCCAAACAGAAAATACAATTTTAGTTTCTGGAAAGCCTTACAAAAAAACTGAAGGTCTAATGGAATTATTATTTAAAAGAATACCAGATTTAAAAACAATCACTAATAGTGACTTAAACAGTTACAAACAGATTTTAACTATTACAAATGCACATAGGCGTGACTTCAACCCTAAAAAACCAATTAAAAGTAATAAAGGAAGCAAGTACTTAAATATTACCAAACCACTTTTCAAGTTATCTAAGCAATGTACAAGCACCGAAAGTCTTAATCAAGGGTCTGGGTTACCAATTTTAAAAAAATATAATAAAAATGTGGATTATATGTATTGGGATGACCCTAATGAGTTAGTTGAAAGACTAAAACTTTTAATATCTTCTCGTGATGCAGGAAACAGTGGATTAGACAATGAAATAATATCTATCGTAGAGGAGTTGCAAGAAGCTGGTATTATTAACAAATAAAATATGAAAAGTAACGTATTACATGCATTCTTAACGATTTATTCAAATATAATACAGAGAACTTTATATTCACATTCAGTTGTAATCAAACCATTTAGGTATACATTTATTAAACAATGAACGTTGACAAGTTTGGTCATCACGTGCATAAAAGATTGCGTTTGTCAGAAGTTTTTGATATTACTGACAAAGTATTTCTTAAGTCTATTAATGGAGATTTAGACTTAATATCAGCAAGTATAAAAGGACTCAAAACACCTCAGCTACCTGACGAAGTCGTCAATAAGCAGTATGTAGATAATGTACTAAAAGAATATTGTGGAAAACAATCTTTCCTGCTCGAAATAAATGCTATAAAAAGCCTGATTCAAACTTTAAAAAATCAGTTGCTAGATATTAAATCAGAATTAAAAAAGGTTGAATCACAGAAAACCGCACCTAAACAATTATGAACAGAGAAGACATAGTTGGTGAACTTCACAAATCAGCTAGAAAACACTTCATTCGTAGGGCGGTAATATTAAAAGGGATTGATGATTTATGGCAAGCTGATTTAATTGACATGCAGAAAATGGAAAAAGTGAACAAAGGTTTCAAATATATTTTAGTTGTTATTGACTGCTTTTCAAAATTCGCGTGGGGAGTTCATCTGAAAACGAAAACAAAACGTGACGTAGGAAACGCTTTTAAAAAAATTTTGGATTGTGGTCGAGTTCCTATTAACCTTCAGACAGATATGGGAAAAGAATTTTACAATGAAGTGTTTAAGAAAATAATAACAACTTTTAATATAAATCACTATTCTACATATTCTGTGAAAAAGGCGTCAATTGTTGAAAGATTTATAAGAACACTGAAATCAAAATTATATAAATATTTTACTTTAATTGGAAATAACAAATGGATCGGATCACCTTTGAACGATGCTTTGTCAGCATATAATGATACTGTCCATCGAACCATAAAATTTAAACCAATAAATGTAACATGTGATAACCAAACCGTCGTTATGAATAACATAAAGAGGAATGAAACACCTCAGTACTTAAGAAAATCAAAATTAAAAGTAGGTGACTGTGTTCGGATTAGCAAATATAAAGAAAATTTCAAAAAGGGGTATACACCTAACTGGTCTTCTGAACTATTTACCATAACAAAAGTTAATAATACTTACCCAGTAACTTATCACATTCATGATCAAAGAAATCAAATAATACTCGGATCCTTTTACGAACAAGAGTTGCAAAAAACTAAACATCCAAACATTTATTTAATTGAAAGAGTGATAAGAAAGAAAGGAAATAAATTATTTGTAAAATGGTTAGGACTCAATGAAAAGGAAAATAGTTGGATTAACAAAATGTCTATTGTATAGTGTTTACTTTTAACTTATAAATACTTTATAATTGTAAGATATTCAACCATGTATTCATTTTAAATTCAGTGATGAACGGTGGAGGACTTGTTAATAATATTGTAAACAATTTACCATTTGAACTTCATTTACCAGGATATAATTATTGTGGTCCTGGTACAAGACTACAAGAAAGATTGGCTCGAGGTGACAAAGGGATAAACGAATTAGACGAGGCTTGTAAGCGTCACGATATAGCATATTCCGAACATCGTAATTTAGAAGATCGTCATAAAGCTGACTTTGCGCTTCTGAATATGGCAAAACAAAGAATGAAGTCAAAAAATACTAGAACCGGAGAAAAATTAGCGTCTTGGCTCGTAAGCAAAGTTATGAAAACTAAATTAAAAAATGGTGCTGGAGTTAAATCTTTTAAGTCAGTCGTGTCTAAAATCCGTAATTATATGAAAAACCGCAAGCCAAAAGATAACAATACTGCTATAAAGATAGCCTACTTGACTGCAAAAAAATTATTTAAAAATAAAAATGTTTGCTTACCCCGTCTTATACCAATACCAAAAACTGGAGGGATTCTACCACTTATACCAATTTTTGCTGGCTTATCTGCATTAGGGTCTTTAGCTGGAGGAGCTGCAGGTATTGCTAAAGCAGTGAATAGCTATAAATCAGCAAAGCAAAACCTTGAAGAGTCACAGCGTCATAACAAAATGATGGAATCTATTGCTTTAGGAAAAGGTCTCTACATCAAACCTTATAAAGGTAACGGATTATGTTTAAAATCAGCAAAAAACTAACTAGAAGGCTACCTAGACGTGCTTTAACGAATGTAGATATTTTAAAGCACACTAATGATATACCGTATTTTCGAGGAGTATTCATGAAAGATGCTTTACCAAAAAAACCTAAAGATATTGAGTGTGCGATTGTCAATTTGGATAACTCTAAGAATCCTGGAACGCACTGGGTAGCCTATATAAAAATTAACAACTACTGTGAGTACTTCAATAGTTTTGGAAATCTAAGACCACCCCAAGAGTTACTGTCCTATTTAAATTTGTCTAATGTTTATTACAATTACAATGTTTATCAGAACTTTAATACTGTTAATTGTGGTCACTTGTGTATAAAATATTTGAACAATTTTTGGCATTCAAAAGAATAAATTAAGATAATTCAATAAAATAAACCATTTTAATCATGTCTTTCACGCTGTCAATATCTGTATTCACATCAAGCTTAAATACTTGTTATTCTCCTGCTCTACAGTTAGACGGAGATTACGAATGTGGTCTTTTATACTTTTCTACTTTTAACTCTATTCCAAACGTTGAAAGTAAAAATAATAAATTTCATTATGGTGATAATGAAGTGATTGAAATTCCTGAAGGATCTTATGAACTACAGGACATTTGTGACTATATAAAGAAAAACATTAGAAGCAGCACCTTTAGTTTAACTTGTAACAATAATACTTTACGTACTGTAATTTGTTGCTCTAAAGACATTCATTTTGAAAAAGAAAATTCTATTGGGAGTATTCTCGGATACAATAAAAAAACATTACAAAAGAATAAATTTCATGAATCACAGATCCCAGTCAGTATTCTTTCTACCACTGTTGTCCGAGTTGAATGTGATATTGTCTGTGGATCCTTCATTAATGGAATTCCAAGCCACATAATCCATGAATTTGCACCTAATGTTCCGCCTGGATATAGAATTATTGAGGTACCAAAGAATATAATATATTTTCCGATTAATCAAAAGACTATCAGTAGTGTAAATATAAAAATTTTAGATTCACAGAACAAGTTAGTTAATTTTCGGGGAGAAGAGGTACTACTGTACCTACATCTGAAGAAAAAATGATAGACTTTCACCAAATTAATATAAATTCTTTTTCACGACCAAAGAAGCTCAGAAAGATACAGGTAATTCGCAAAAGAGCACCTGTGTCACTAACATCTACTAACTTAAAAAAAAAATTAAGTGTTGAAAATAAAGACTTTTTAAAATTAATTGGATTACTAAAATGAGTGTATTAAACGTAGCGCAACCTATAGTATTTGATAATACTATAGAAAGCATGGAAATTCATTCGTATAAGCCATATATCACTACTTTTAATAAAAATGATGAAATAAGAATACCTATCAACCAACAAGACTTGTACGTATTGCCATCAGCGAGTACAATATACCTAGAAGGAATGGTCATCGTTAAAAAAGGAGATCTAAAAGATGTTGCAACTAGCGTTAATTTTACTAACAACCCCATTTTATTTCTGTTTCAAGATGTTCGCTATGAACTTAACGGAGTTGAAATAGATAGAATTAAAAATGCTGGTATAACAACAACTATAAAATCATTTTTGTCTATGAATGAAAATGAATCAAAAATTTCGAAAGCATGGGGTTGGGATATAGATGGAACAAAAAATACAAGATCAGGGAATTTTGCAGTATCTATACCACTGAACAAAATGCTTGGATTTGCTGAGGATTATAATAAAATAATAATGAATTGTAGACATGAGCTAATACTTTTACGCAGCAATACTAATCTAAACGCAATAAAACTAAACACTGGAGAAGTAATAGATGATATCATACTTAAAAAAATTGTTTGGCGTGTTCCACATGTAAAAGTTTCCGATCGAGAAAAACTAAATCTATTAAAATATCTAGAAAAAGATCGTTCAATCAACTTGTTATTCCGAAACTGGGACTTGTATGAATATCCCTTATTACCAAAAACAACAAAACATACATGGGTAATTAAAACGTCTTCACAAATAGAAAAACCGAGATATGCTGTTATTGCATTTCAGACAGACCGAAAAAATAAATCAGAAAAAGACATGTCACACTTCGATCACTGCAATATAAGAGAAGTTAAAGTATTTTTGAATTCAGTGTATTTTCCCTATGAGGGTCTTAATGTTCGATTTGATGAGGATAAATTTGCTTTATTATATGAACAATACACTAGATTCCAACAGTCTTACTACGGACGACGTCCTGAACCCTTGCTAAGTTATAAAGAATTTAGAGATAAAGTACCGTTATACGTTATAGATTGTTCAATCCAGAACGATACACTTAAAACTGGCCCAGTTGATGTTCGTATCGAAATAGAGAGTGATAAAGATATACCAAATCTAACTTCTGCGTATTGTTTGTTATTAAACGATTGCATATTTGAATACAAACCCTTAAGCGGTATAGTGAAAAAAATATCATGAATATTACCGGACCTATTTTCGTAGACTTACAAGGCTTTAAGGATTCTCATAATAAATTTATTGTAAAAGAATTTGCCTTGGCTACCTCAGAATACACTCAAGTATTTCTAATAAAACCACCATATCCCTTTTCTTATTTTACTAAGGAAGAAAAAGAAATGTATCTTGGTTAGAAAGTAATCGCGGTATTTATTGGAGTGACGGTTACATAGATAATCAAGAATTTAGAAAACTTATCAAACTAATTTTAAAACACCAATATTTGCTTTTGAAGGGTAGAGAAAAAATCCTATGGATTAATGAACTTTGTACAGAATGTAATGTTGAAGATATTGCAGAAAAGGGATGCCCTAATTTTCCTAATTTGTACAGCACCTATTCTAAAGGGCAAAAAAACAAATGTTTTAATCATAGAAAATATTGTGCTCTGGAAAATGTTATTTGTATTAAGAAATGGTGCAATGAAAATGTGGACGTTTAAAATAAAATACTTGAATTAGTTTAAAATATAATAGTTTAGTTTTTTCATTTGTGTACAAATGTATAATATAAGTATTAAGTATTAAAATACATTAACTAACTATAAGTATTTTGCTTAACTAAGTTTAAGTATTTTTATTAAGAAAATTCAATAAATGTTATAACAATAAAACATTTTTTATTTAATTTCTATTCCTAAAGAGACATTACATATCTTAATGTTTGTACATGACAAAATCGTTTATTTACAATACAAAAAAAAAAAAGAGAAATAAGTTTTGAATGAAATCTCCACGGAGGAAACCTCTTCCTCTGCTACTGCTACTGATATTCTTTGCCTCAGGTATATCTGAAAGACAAGGAAAATAATTAGATTTTCTGTAAATTTTGAAAGTAAAAGCAAAAATAGGAAAGTTTATACATACCTCTGCTCATTAAATTTTCTCAGTTTGTTTTCCCAACTCTGTCGAAATAAGGAAAAGGGAATGCAGTACAGAATTCATCACTGGGTCATTTTCACTTTCTGCATGATAACTTGTTTTTACAATTGTTCTGCTTTCCACAACGTTTGGTAGTTCCGTTAATTGACTAATTTCGATTTTGACCACATACTTTAAAACTTTGCCTACTGAAAAAGCGATATAATTTGCCTTTTGGTAATTAGACATATTTTAAAATTATAATAAAGACGTGTTAACGAATCGACACCTTTTAATTATGTGATTTATTTTTCATATAATGCAACAATCTGTTTGCGTCATACAGGTTTCAAATAAAAACTTGTTGGTTCATGTATGTTAGATATCGTATGACCGGCTGCCTACACCGAAGACATCTTGAATATCGAAATGTATCTGAATCAGCATAAATTTTCTTTTCTAACGTTCGTAATAAAATAGTTAAAGTTTTTTTGTTTGTCTGTCTGTCACAAATGCTAATTATATCTACCAACATTCTTTATCTAAAGGTTTACACTAAAGTTGGACTTAGATTAATAAAACAACATTTTCAAATAGGTACATTTTATTGTTATTATAAAAAATCACAAAATTATAAAAAACACAAAATCCAAAAAAAATTAACAACAAGTCAAATAGTTATAAAAATATGACCTACCAAAAAGTAAAAGTTCTTGCACAGCTAAAACGTTAGATTTACTTTTATAAAAATGAAGTACCATTTCAATTTGACTGACAGTTAGGATATTATAACAAGCTAAATTATTTTTTATATTATGTACAAAATGACTAACTATTACATAGTCATGCTTAAGTAAATAGTTTAATCTTAATTCTACACAATGACAAAATGTACTAAGAGCACCACAAATTAAAGAAATCACATTTTCAGGACAACGTTTTTCACAAAAAAGAAGTTGGTATAGAATAGTCATGTCTATACATTTCGAGTTGATTTCAATGTAAATTCTGTGCCATTCCTTAGTAGTAATAAATAAATCATAATTCTCGCTATTGACAAGGATATGAATTTGTGGTAAAAAATTATTGACTGCCCATAATCCTGTAGTTACATAAATATTATTTGAATATACATAATTATGTTTTGAAATAATAATATCGGTTAAATAACTTTCTGCCATCTTCGCAACAGTGATATTCAGAAAAATGAGCAATGTCCCCAAGCAAACGTTTTTATGTTGTCTTCCATTATTCGACGTTTTTCGTCATTGGAAGACAAAGCTACTTTGTTAACAGATCTTGTAAATATTTCATGTTTAAGAGACTTAAAAAAAACATTTTTTCTTCGTAGGATTTTGTCTTTTTTCTTCAAAGACTTATAATAGTCATTGAAATGAACACCATTTAAAACATATTTTTGAACACCTTTAGCCTTTTTTATTTCGCACGATTCCGTTCTATTACAATATAACTTAGATCGCAACCCAACAAACTCTACAATATTTTGACCTCCTAATTCATCTTTAAACAAACCTGGCACTTTTTTGTTGACGCGTTCAATTTGATATTTATTTGGCTCCGAGTAGTTACTTGTATCAAAATAGTGCTTTAAATTTAGCTTTAAATGCTTATAGAAGTCTTTTGTTTCTATTGAATATAAAAAACTATCAGTATCGGTATAACACATTTTTAAATTAGAGCCGTAAAAAGGTTTCATAATAGTATAGTGAAAATTATACATATGGCTTTTGGATAGTTCTAAGACTGTGAAACCTATGTATATAGGTTTATCAAGGACTACTTTTTCTGGTTTCAATTGAACAGCTACACAATTTTCGGTAAATGTAGTTGAACTATGAAAGTTAGGTCTAGATATTAACTGCTCTGCACAGTAATTTTTTTTTGTCTTGTTTTTATCATCACTCCATTGATTTACTATTTTAACGTCTAATCTATTCTCTGTGTTTTCCAAAGTTTTTCCAAATATGCTGTTATTAATTAGTTTGAAAAAGTCTTGTTCAAATACAGATTTAGCTTGTTGCTTTAGTTTAGTGTTTAGGTCAATATAGTCTTTTAGATAAGGGCTTTGTTTGAATTTTATTACTCGATGCACGGTAGTCAACTTAAGTCCCGCTTTTAAACACAGTTTCAAATGGACGTAATGAATAACGTAAAAAAATTTGTCGTATAAATTAGGAATCAATTTTGATGTTTTTGAACCGGGTGGAACACATTTTTGAGGACAGAACGGTAAATCATTGTGTGAATCATGAAGTTCTTCTGGATATTCGATATCTACTTCTAAAATGTACCCATATTCGTTTTCGTCTGGTATTTTGCAAACGTTTAATTCATCGATTTCTCGTCTATCTAATAGTCTAAAATCAGAATATGGTAAGTATGCGCACATAGCGTAACCATATAAATTGTTACAATCAATATAAATAAGGTACTTCTGAGGTTCAGCAGGGTTATAATTATTTAAATACTTATTGTTGGCTTTTGCGAACCGCGTAGAACATAAGCATACTCCTCCCCGTATTCCTTTTTGAAGCATTCGAATGATTTCTAGATCATTAATAAGTTCTAATTTAATATTAGTTTTTAATAACATGCTGTCCCAGCTCAAAGCAGGAGCTGTCAAATAATAAGCAGCATCGACTTCGAAATTTAACCTACAAGTAGCTCGAAATTTTTGAAAAACATCGGCTAATAATAAAATATCCGTAAGTAGGTACAGATCTGTGTATTTCCCTAAATTTTGAATCTTAAACGTATTCCAAACCTTAAGGGCGTGATTATAGTCCTCTTTAGAGATATTTTGATTTGTTAGTGTACTAAAAAAATCTTCATAGGACGGTAAGTTAGTTTCGTCATACGATTTCCAGCTTTTCATATATTCATACGGATATACTCCTTTGCGTCTCAACAATTTAAACTTTGTTTTATTCGTAAAAAACTTAGACAAGTTGACCAAGTCTACGGTAATTAAATTTTCCGCTAACTTTTGTAAACTAGCTCCTAAAAAATTAAATGAATCTACAAAACGGACTGGAACAAAGCTTCCTTCTTCGGTTGAAAAAAACTTTGTAAATGAAATGTAATTTTCTTTAGTTTTAGCTATAACTTTTATTTTGCCACGAATATCTCCCAGCTCACGTATAAATAAATGTGCATCGTAGCCTGAAAGGTTGTGAAAAAACACTGGAATGAATTTTGGTAATTGGAAATGTATATTGCAGTAAGAATGTGCGGCACCCCTATATTTGCCTGTTAGGTGGTCATGATCTCTTACTTTATCATCAAATAACAATTGGGAGCAAATAGAACAGTCTCTGGCATTAGTGAAATATTTTGAATTATTTTCGGTAAATATCAATGGCACAGGATTTTTCAAAATTTTATATATCTTTAGAACGTCGCGTTGAAGATATTCTATAAATTTCTCAACACAGTTTGGACCCCGATATGACACATATTTATTTAAAGAAGTATCGTACGAGCATACAATGTAATAACCAAACGCGGCAGGAACATGTTTTTGCAAGTCTGACGTAAAACCACCTTTGTTAAAAGTTTGATTTGTTTGGCATGGTTCTAAAAAACATTCGAAATCTGCATAAATGACAAAGGGTACGTCTTGCATACGCTCAAAATGCGTAAACTGTAAAATTGAGCCTTTATTAGGCAATTTGGTCGATACCCCTCCACATACATGCTCATCAAAATTAGTTTTACAATTAAAAAAAAGCAAGCAGTCATCACAAAAAAAGATTTTCCCATGATGTTTAGTAGTTTGGGATCTAACCAATCGTTCCAAGTTTTTAATTAGACAGTAATGACTACGGGACTTATTTTGCAAGAATAGAAGATCGACATGATGCTTTTTTCTATGTGTTGTTCTATACAATGGTCCAATTATTTTATTATTGGAATTCAAGCCGTAAACGTTGACACTAATTCTGTGATTATTTTTTTCAAATATTTTAATGTCCGAGAATGTCGCCGGAAATGCCATATTTTTGGTGTTAAGTACATCTTCGAAGTGAGGATAAGACGTAGTTCTGTCTGCGTTTGATTTAGCTGGGAACAATGCTGCAATTATACTCCACAAAAAACAAAAATTATCGTTATTTTTTACATTAATACAAGCTTTTTTATTTTTTACATATTTTGGCAATTCAATAAAACTCGAAGCTCTTAAAGGTGAATACCGATTTAAATTAATTTCTAAATACAGGCTTTTTAAAAATGACCACCCACTGTCCTTCTCTTGGAATTCGCTAATTTTTTTGTTTATTTTTGACACAAGATCAGAATACAAGTGGTTAAAATTGTAATTTTGATGAATAATTACATTTTCTGTTGCAAAAGATTTAATTTCAATATAGTCATTTTTCGGTAAAATGAACTCTCCAAAAAATTCAAAATTTACTTTTAAATTAACATGTTGTGCTAATTTAACATCGATAAGCTGTCGTACAGCACGACGCAAAGGTATTCGAGATAAGAACGTGTGAGGTGTAAGCAGATACGAATTAGCTGAGCTGTTACTTGATGGCGACCTCGAGGCATTGCTAGTGGGGCAATGCACCCTGTAACTAGAAATACGGTTTCTAAATGCTGAACTAATTTTTTCTACACATTCATTGATCTCAATAGCGCTATTATTCTTATGAATATTACTACGAAGATGGGCAGAAAATATCCTACTCGAAACATCTTGTTCGCAAACAGTACAAAAAAACTGGTTGCCTGTAAAGTCGGTATACGGGCGAAAGTTTTACGTGACAATGATTTTATGTCTGTCTCTCTCGATCTTAGGCGGGCGCGTGCCTCTCACTCGCTCTCATTGTGAGCGCATAACGTGAGCGGAGCGTAACGCAGTTTCTTGAAGTGTCACCCGGCAAACCAATTTATAAGACGTTGTCACGTCAAAACTTTTTTACTCATATTTACATAGATCAGTAGTATGGCTCTTAGGAGTTGTTAGTGTGGTCATATATCTACCGTCGGAAAATCTAAATTTCTATAAACAAAAAAAAACAAATTTAAAAAAAGTATTCGTATTTTAAGCACATTAAGGAAGTTGTTAATAAAATGACTAATTTAGGTTATCTACTTTTTATCCCAGGAAAAAATTAGTAATTTATCTGGTATTATATGTAATCAAAATTATACTTCATATGTTACTAAAATAATTTGTATGATAAAAAAAACTAAGTACAGTATCTACCTATTTAGTTACTTTATTATTACTAATAAAAAAAATTTAGGAGCTAGTTTACAAAAGTTTCATTCTTTTTTATTAGAGTAAAACTTGCCTTCTTGGACAAACTTTAGCTTTGCTTTTCTGAGAAAAATTCTTAGTTCCTCCAAATCGGATGACGACGCTTGAAAGCGTAACGCAACTTGGGCTTTCTCCAAACGCTCTTTCCACCCAGTAGCAGCGATAACGTCTTTGGTGTTGTAAACTCTCAGCTCGATGAAAGTATCGCCGTCGAGTTCCGCAGTCCGACGCAGCACACCATCCGCCACTCGCCGGGTCAGAGACGACGTAAGTCCCTGCTGAGCGGCAGTACGAGCAGACCGAGAAGCTTCAAGTTCGTCTTCACTGTCCGAAGACAGGAGTCTGTAGCTCGAGGACCGTTTTCGTGATGATTGCGGACAATGAGCGCTCAGCGATGCAGTCACAGTTCCTCGCGCCTTCCCTTCCACTTTCTTGCGCGGTTTTTTTACTTTTGGCTCTGCCTTAACAGAACTTGCTTCGATCCTGTATATCAAAAATATAAGTAGTCAATATTTATTTCCATAAAGAAATTATGTACTGCACGTACAGTATTCTTAATACTACCAGTAATAAATAGGCCTCAGTATTCTTATTTAAAGTACTAATTTATGTTTAAAAATAAATATTAATGTTTTAAAAACAATGGCTTTACTATCCTCTTTAATCATTAGGGTTTGGTATTTAATTTGAATACAGTGAACTTAATAAGTAATGAAACTATTAAAAGCGTAAGACAAAATTAATCTCTTACAACACACCTTCAACAATCCGAATCTAGATACTTTGGACACTTGATATAAACACTTTTACTAATTACGTCTTTAATCCGAACATAATACAAAAAAAAAAAGTGTGCAGTCAACAAGGCAAGTAAGATAAGTTCGGATTAAATAGGTAGGAATAGTTGGTAGGAGTGTTTATATAAAGTGTCCCAAAGTATCTAGATTCGGATTATGGAGGGTGTGTTGTATGGGAGATATGACAAAACTAGAAATTCTGAGGTCAGCTTTTGGAGTTATAAAAAGATTTATGTAAATTACATTTTTCAACAAAAATAATTGAGTTTTCCATATTATACTAACCTAGTCTCACCGTCGTCTGAATCGGAAAAGGAAAAGCAGGTGGTTCCCTCTTTTCCAACCTTCCTCTTCTGTTTGAATTCAAACTCCGACCTGTAACAATATAGTAGTTAGAAAGATCTTGACTTCTCATTATATTTATTGACGTATTTACCTAAAATTGATTCGCATTATTTAGAAAAGTAACAAGAACAGGGCCTTTATTCAATTACGAACAAATCATATGATTTCGAGATGATTTTGACCTACGCTGCCGCTTTACATCGTTAGTCTTTTCTTTCATGTTTCAGAACGTTAAGCCATAGAGTCATCTCGAAACAAGATGGATTACACAGAGTTAAATAAAAGCCTGTTATAAAATTAACATTACAGATTTATGTACAGATAATACTAAGTTTAAAACTTTAATTTAAAATAAATAATTAAACAAACACACAGATTACTTCAAAGTTAAAACTTACGAACATAATTTTTGATGCTCTGATCCTCAGCTTGAAAATTAGAAGTTCACCAATAGCAGCTTCACAGCTTGGTTGTTTAGCAGCACTTATTCACACCCAAGAGTGTTGGAAATTGTGTATATTTTTAACCGGAAAATAAGGCTTAAAAAGGGAAAAGTCAGAGATCTGCAACCTTTTATTACAGTTAACTATAATCAGAAGAAATTAAATCGTACACACTGGTACCCTACATAATCAGCTGACACCGAGCGATAGCAAATTAGACTCCAACAGAAAAGACCTTGGTTTTCTTAGTTCAAGAGTCAAGTAACATAAATTGTAGTTTAACCTACAATAAAGTACTATGAAGTGTAGGTTAACCAAACTTATATTATTATAAACAGGTATTTACGTTCATACTAAATAAAGATCATTCAAGTTTTATACGCTTACTGTTATACGTGTTTAGTACAAATATATTGTTAAGTCATCTAAATTTATAATATACCAATTAGGTTTTCTACCCCTTAAATTGTTTCAAGTCAGCAAAACGGCATTCCCATAGAAAAGATTGAAGAATAAATATATTTAATTACTATTTTATTTTACATTAATAACAGAAATATGAAGTACAAAGAATATGCCGCTATTTGGTTTGGGGTTCAATGTTGAATATAAGAATGGTTCTACTCAGTGTCCGCGAATATAAATTACTTATATGTTATAATTAATTGTTTTGGCATACGGAACGATACAGCCTAAACACCTTGTGCATAGAGCTAGAAGAAGGTTGGCGATGTCAAGTACGTTATCCTTTCCTGATGCCTTGTTTTGAAAAATATGACGTAAACGCCTTGTGCATAGAGCTAGTAGAAGGTTCGTCTGTATCTGTGTCAAAACATATTTTCTCTCCTATATCCTAATACGGAACGATACGGCCTAAACACCTTGTGCATAGAGCTAGAAGAAGGTTGGTCATGTCAAGTACGTTATCCTTTCCTGTTGCCTTGTTTTGAAAAATATGGTCTAAACGCCTTGTGCATAGAGCTAGTAGAAGGTTTGTCTGTATCTGTGTCAAAACATATTTTCTCTCCTATATCCTAATACGGAACGATACGGCCTAAACGCCTTGTGCATAGAGCTAGAAGAAGGTTGGTCATGTCAAGTACGTTATCCTTTCCTGTTGCCTTGTTTTGAAAAATACGGCCTAAACACCTTGTGCATAGAGCTAGAAGAGGGTTGGTCTGTATCTAATCTATGTTAAAACTTTTCTCTTTCCTGTAAAATAGGAGTCCGATCTGCTCGGAGCACATGTTTTCCTTTGTCATTGCAGTAAACGATAGGATCTTACCTAGAACAAAATGGTTCAATTCCATTTAGTTGTTCTTCTATTTATCTTGTCTATCTTCAGACATATATTTTCAAGAATTAAACTAATTACAAATGTTTATCTAAATGTCATAAATCCTAATTTAAACAAAATCTAGTGTAATAGTGTGCAAGTGGAAGTCATGAAAAATATTTATTGGTAAGTTTTTATTAGTAAATTAATCATTCGCTGTGGTTATTTAAAAAACTATTTCGTGTCGTTTACATCACCCAAATTGAAAACTTTGCGTAACCAATTTCAAAATGTTTATTGAGCATTCTGGCTCACTTTCCGCAGCGCAGATGCACGTAATCACTTTACGTAATCAATTTCAAAATGTTTATTGGGCATTCTGGCTCACTTTCCGCAGCGCAGATGCTGGCGCATCTTCACTGCTCCAATTGAGCTAGAATGCCCAATAAACACCTACTAAAGTCTTTTCAGATCTAAGTCATGACGTGGCGTATCGATTGATATGGCCAGAAGACAAGTTGGTCCATGAATTTTTGCGAACCAACATACATATACACACACACACACACACACACACACACACACACACACAAGTAGCTTTGGTGTTGCTGTGTCAGTAAAAATAATATTATCACTACTCGCCCGCCAATAGATGTCAGAAAGAGTCATATCTTTCATTTTATCATTTCATGAAAACACGGATAAAACGACGTTTTCTAAAAATAAAACCTAGCTAGATCGATTTAACTCCCCCGAAACCCTTGACACGCTAAATTTCATGGAAATCGTTTAAAGGTATTAGATAGATATAATCCGTAACCATCAGAAATAATGCTTTTGGCAGATTATTTTGCACTTATCCTAGTTTCATTTTAATACCACGATAATCAATAAGTACCAATACTTACTACAAATTTCCCGCTTCTGACGTCACCGGCCGGCATAAGATTTTTTGGTTCTACAAATTAAATGATTTCCAAATAATCACTTTTCAAGATATAGTTAAGATTTTTTCACGAGTATTCCATAATTATTTAAAGATAGTTTTAGGTTAAGAAAAAGAGTGATTTTATTTTATGAACAATCTTTCCCATTGTTTGCTGTTGTCCAAAAAACAACGCCAATGATTTCGCGGTCAGTGGCTGAGTAGTTAAGCTGCTGTTTGGATAATAATTTGCTCATTAGTCTTAGTTCACCGATTCATTAAAAGGCCGATAAAAATCGAGTGTTGCGCAGCTAGCCTTAAACGGCTTTAAAATGTCACACAGTTCCATAAAAAGAAAGTCAAAAGTCGAACGTAATTCTTTAGGTAATACTTCAGACCAATGACCTTCATACCTTCTAAGTAACCAGAGCTCTAGAAACATTCCATTAGATTAATGAACCCATTCAAATCTCCTCTCATTCACTTAACATTTCAAATATTTTCGGTATTTTGAAGTTTCATTATATAAATGAGTTTTGGTTGAAGATTTTTATGCTCAGGCCCTTGGGAAATTAGGAATAGGCGCCATAAGCCACTAAATTCGTCTCGTCTGGAGCGCGATACTTTTAAGGTTTTATGTGTATTTTGTGAAAGCGAAGTAAATATTTACAGAAAAAACTTGACTTACTAAAGCTATTCTTTATTCTGTGACTAAAGGTACCTAGGTAAATTCTCATGTATACAGATTTTTTTCTATTGTTTTCCTGTAATAATATTTTTTAGAAATAGTAATAAATTAATAGGTAACTATTGTTAAGCCCTATTAGTAATAGGCTATTACTAACACTTCGCTGTCTGTCCGTCCGTCTGTCACCATGCTGTATCTCATGAACCGTGATAGTTACAGTTGAAATTTTTAGAGAAGATGTATTTCTGTGGCTGCTGTTACAACAAATACTAAAAAACAGAATAAAATAAATATTTGAGGGGTCTCCCATCCAACAAACGTGATTTTTTTGCTCGTTTTTGCTCGATATTCATACCGGTAACAGGTCGACGCTTGAAATATTCACAGAATATTAAGTTATAAATTTTTAAAAATAAATAAATTATTAAGTTAAAATAAAACAAATATTTAAGGGTGACTCACATACAGCTAACGTGATTTTTTTGCCGTTTTAATAGACAATGGTACGGAACCCTTCGTGCGCGAGTCCGATTCGCACTTGGGCGATTTTTGGTATTTAGAGCTGATACGTGTGGGTAGAATGTTTAATTACATACTTAGGTAGGTTACTAGTTAAGGTCTGATCGAAGATAATTTGAATGCTTTATTTGTTGGATTATGTAGACGAGATTCTTATGCATACAGATTTGCCTAATGTAGGATAGGTACCGTGGTATGAACAGTTTTATGGTAAATTATAAAATTTACGTTATTTAAAATCAGAGAGACCGCAGAGAAAGAGACATTAATCTTATTTATTTCCAGATTTAGAATTAAGGTATCCCAATTAAAATTAATATAGTTATATAAGCTAATCTAAGCTATCCGAATATCCATGCATCACAATAGGGAAATGCCGTTTTTGAAATCGTCATTGAAAAAGCCGGAATACCTAGGAGTGAACTAAAAATAATAATCAAAGGGGTGATGAACGTATATCAGCATACAGTTCCAGTACCTATCTTGGACCTCCAAGATTGGAAACGGTTTTAACAAGTCCTTAATTATTATCTTTATCGCAAAAAACATTTATTTCAACACGAAGAAATACTTACTTTTTAAACAAATTTACTACAATATGATTTATATCTCCACGGTTACCAGCGCGGCGGTTGAACACACACCTCCTACATGATAGTGTGGTTTTTACATATACGTTACCCTAAATCCCTAAATCGCTCTATCTGCTTCGATCTCTACTAATTATTTACAAAACATATAGTCAAGAAAATAATATTAACCGATATTCTAATAAATGTGGTGCCAACCAAACAGTTTTTGTCCCTCACTTAGATGTAGGTAATCGTACCTACGGAGAGCTCATGAACCTTTTTTTTTAATTTCATATTAGAACCGTAAGGCAGCCCACAAAATTTCATCAAAAACAAAGGAATGATAAGATAAAGGCTGCGACACACGGATGGACGGACAGAAATGATGATACAATAAGGGATCCGTTTCTATCATTTGGCTACATAACTCTAAAAAGTGTAGATACATTGTGCTCGTCTAAGCAGTACCCCTATATCTATCTAGCGCAGGCAATTAAGGCATTTGAATTCTAGAACCGCCTCACATGCGGTTCCGTATCTAATTGGAGTTTCCGCCCACACGGTGATTTCGTAATTAGTGGCCGAAACTATCTCCTAGAAAATGTAATGAAGTTACGAATAAAAAATGGTTCAGAAAACAGAAAATTGTGGATTCATTTAATTTTTGAATGCATGTTTGTATCTTGTGTTATTTTATATAGTAAATTATGCAAAATTATTACTTATTCGTCCTAAAGATTTATGGTTTACACGACTATTACACATTTACAGTTGGGTTCTTACCATCATTAGTCAAAGACTCGATTTTGATGATGTTAAAAGTACATTGAATTTAGTGGAACGCAAATTCTACTGGAGTCCGAATATCACAAAATCCAATAAAACTACGAACGCCACTATGCTCCAATGCTAAGGCTGGTCAACGTAATTGCAATTTTTGAAAATAGAAATTTCAATAGGAAGACGGGTTGAAATTGTAGTAATTAAATTCAACGAAAAAGAAATAAAGTAAATGGCTACATTTGCTCATCTCTGAGTTATCGTTCAAACTAGCATGTACTTGTATGCCTTCGACCTTTGACTAATTACGGTAAGATTCGTGTAAAAATATGTTATCTTTGAGCTATATATGTGCTCTGCTTACTGCTACTTTAGCTTTGCGATTGGGTAAGTAATGACATAATAGTACTCCTATGGCACTCGTCATTTCTGATTCGATCACTTAGGGTAACTCTGAGCATAGCTCACTTTATCACCCGCTAAGCGAACTTGAGTTTACTTTTGATATCCATAGTAGCAGCTACATCACTGCCGTCATCACTGGTAATGGCCAGACAAGCATATACCTATCACTCAGCGGTAAATATAGAAATTTAGATTAAAGGAAATTAATAGACTACAGCAATTAGATAATAAGCATCCTCTAGCCGTATACTTTTGTTAGCGATATGGTTCTTGAAGTTGGCCACCGGATGGTGCCATATATATAAGCTATAAGTTGTGCATTTCAACGAAATTGTTCCTTATAGCGTTACCGATAGCGTAGTGAAGCTGTGTAGTTTGTTTTGTAGTGAAATTTATGTCTTTATTTTGTGACCCAATCGTCGGTGTGGGAAGCCGAATTGGGTAAGGGATTCTGTGCTGCAGCTATTGTAATTTATTCCAGGCCTAGTATGGCTTCGGGTACTAAGGGCTCTTTGTTTTTAGTGTCGCACATTATTTGGTGGTATTTGACTGAAAAGGAGTAGAGTTGAGAGAAATAAGTGGATTGGATGTGGAGAGTGCAACATAGCGATAGGTAATTCATTATCTGTCCATGGCTTATAGCTACATCGCGATTAACATCGTAGAACGTGGTTTGCCAGCATCTCTTATCCCTCTTGTACTAATATGTATGGTAAAGTTGTTGTAGTAGATAATTAATATATAAGAAAACATATGTTGTAATATAGGCACTCAATGTCTGTCCGACAGTGAATATACAAGTTATAAGACAATATGTCTTTCCTTCAAACCTCCTTTGATCCGCCTTATTTCAAGAGCGTTGGTTCGTGACGTCTCCTATCAGATAATAGGAGGGGCCAATGAATAAGGTTGGAAAATAATAATTTGGAGGTAATCGTATTGGGTGAAAGCGATATGTCCAAAGGTACTACAGTTAGAAGGAATGAAGAGAGACGGTGGTAGCTTGGGAAACTAGAGTCGCCTACCAAAGTAATCGGAGAAAGGGAATCCTAAATAAATGTAAAATATTCTATGATTTTTTAACAAATCGAAGGGTGCAAAATTGAAATAGGCAACAAATTTATTGTACGTTATAGAAAAAAAATGTTTTTTACTACGTGTTTATTATTTTAATAATGTATATGTTATATTTCCTATATTTATTGTAGAATAGCAGTGTGTGTGTGTGTGTACTCGAAGCCGGATGGTTATTATTTTATTTTAATGTACTGAATACTGATAGCTTTATGGCATTATGGCTTTTTATATTAGTAAACTTTTTACACCTTATACATTATTTAGAAATATTTTTTGGCTCTCTTACACTTACGTATTTTACGTGTGTAATGTAAAAATTGCCAATCCAATTATTTACAAGCAGCGTGTAGGCTATTATGTACCATTTTTCATTTTATTTGTTTTGTCGATTTGAATTATACCATCAGTTTGAACGTTCGCTTTGACTTATTTATTAAATAATTTTAAGATAGTATGAGAGATAATATATTTTAGTAGCCACTGTAAACCTGTTAATCAGAATGTTGAATCTTAGTAGGTTAATTTTTACTTAGATCCTAATTTTTTAATTTTTTTTATTTGAACTAGCATAAATCACAGGTACCTAGAGTATTTTGTTACTAGTTTTTAGTATTTTTTTTCCGATAATTTGTGTATACTTTAGTTTTTCTTATGATTATTTATAATTATCTGGTAAGATAAATAAGCAGTGTTTTACTGTGTGTATATACATAATTATTTTTAGTAGCATTACTTGAATATTTTATTAGGTATTTTATTTATTTTATATATAATTATTATTATTTTAGTATATTTTAACTTATATTATTATGATTGATGATTTAAGTGATGATGAATCCTTTTACTCTGCTGGCGATCTTAGTTCTTCTTTCCATTCTGTCACTGAATGTGATTCTTTAGGTAATATGCTTGAGAGGGAATTATAAGGACTAAAATCTTCTTTTACCGCGTGTCATATAAATGCGAAACCTTCAGCTCTAAATATATTCATGCTGTTTTAATTTCAGAAACTTGGTTTAAGCCTAACCTTGACACCACTTATTTCGCCTTACCAGGCTTTGTTCTAATTCGGAACGATCGTTTAGGTAAAGGTGGAAGAGGAGTAGCAATATACTAACGCAGTAATATACCTTACAAAATTCTCGCCACTTCTCCTTCTCAGTACTCAGCCTCAGCTGAATATATTTTTATTGAAATTAATCTTAATGGAGTCAAAGCCGTTCTTGGAGTTGTATACTGCCCCCCTTCAGTTGACTACTTTTCTGATTTAGATTCCGTGTTCTCATCTTTAAGTACGGCATACACACATCATGTAATCGTGGGCGACTTTAACACCGATTTACTGAATATATATATCTACACGACGTTCAAAATTATTAGATATAATTGAATCAGCTTGTTTTACACCTCTTCCTCTACAACCAACCCACCATAACATGAACACTGCTGACACTTTTTTAGATATTATCTTTACCTCCTCAGTTGAACGCATTGCTAAATTTGGCCAATCAGTTGCACCAGGATTTTCAAATCATGATGTGGTGTATGCCTTATATAAAATAAAACCGCTCAAATGTAAACCAGAGATTGTTTTTGTACGTAGTTTTGTTAATATGAACGAAGACAATATAAGAAAAGATGTGGACATAATTGATTGGCCCAAACTATTTTCTGCGGACACCGTCGACGAAAAAGTAGCCATTTTAAATCAGGAGTTAACCGCACTATACGATGTACATGTGCCCTCTCGGTCATTCCGGATAAAAAGGCCACATGCTCCATGGATCACCGACGAAATTCGCATTACAATGACGAAACGGGATCGTATCTTATTATACACTATACAATGAGAATAATTGGACTCAATATAAGGCTGCAAGAAATAGCTGTAACCAGATGGTAAGAAGAGCTAAACGCCAGTTTTTCCTCAACAAACTCTCTAGTCCTTCTCCAACTAGATTATGGAAATTTCTAAAATCACTCGGTTTCGACAAAACTAATTCCAACTCTTCCAATCAGAAATTTACTCCAGATGAGTTTAATTGCCATTTCTCTAAAACAAATTCCCTTGATGATGCCACTAAGCTTTTATCTATTTTCGACATTAGTTTTTTACCTATTCCAGATAATGACCCGTTTTCCTTCCTACCAGTTACTGATGACAATGTGAGAAACATCATTCTCTCTATTAAGTCTAAAGCAGTTGGATGTGATGATGTGAGCAGATTCATGATTCTCTACATACTAGATGCTATACTTCCAATTCTGACCCACATCATCAACTTCTCCCTGTTTACTGGAGAATTTCCTGGTATATGGCGTAAAGCATTTGTCATTCCTTTGCCTAAAAAAGCAAATCCCTCATCCATTAGTCACTTTCACCAATTTCAATATTAGCTTTTTTATCTAAAATCCTTGAAGCAGTCGTACATCAACAGCTCAGTAAATATGTTTATGACAACAATTTTCTTAGCCTGCTACAATCAGGATTTCGCTTAGGACACAGCAATAGTACTGCGCTACTTAAGGTTACGGAGGATATACGTGATGGCATGGAGGATGCTTTGGTGACAGTATTAGTACTAATCTAAAGGTATCTGCGATAGCTTTAAGTTGGTTCTCCTCCTATATACGTGGTCGCCAACAAGCAGTCCGTCTTGATAGGTTAGTTTCGAATTGGCATAATCTTACTTCCGGCGTGCCACAAGGAGGAATATTATCACCTCTATTGTTCTCCACTTTCATTAATCTCTTTTCCTGTTGATGATTTGCAGCTTTATACTCAAGCCAAAGTTGACGACCTTGATTTAGCCATTCGTGTCATTAACAAGGTGTTGAAAGACATTAACGATTGGTCTAAATGATTCGGCATAGTTGTGAATCCAAATAAATGTCAGTGCATCGTAGTTGGTAGTCCTAGGCAAATAATTAAAATAAACTATGAACTTGTTCACCCTATATTATTTAATGATAATCAAATTCCTCTCTGTAACCATGTTCAAAGACTTAGGTTTGATTATTGATTCCACTCTGAGTTGGTCAGTGCAAGTTAAAGATTTGTCGGAAAGTCACTGCCTCTCTGCGCTTTTTATACAGATTTCGTAGTTTTCTACCCACTAAAACTAAGCTTCTACTTGTACAAACTCTTATTTTTCCGTTAATTCATTACAGTGATGTGTGCTATGTAGACTTAAACTCGAACCTTCTCAACAAATTAGATCGACTTTTAAATAACTGTATCCGTTACGTCTTCTGTCTTCGTAAATATGACCACATATCTGCTTTTCGCAATCAACTCAAATGGTTACCCATACGTCAACGCAGAAGCGTCAGAATACTTTGTATTTTCTTTTCTATTTTAAACGATCCTAACTTTCTAAACTACCTAAAATCTAGATTTCAATACCTTGGCTCTACTCACGAGCGTTCACTTCGTTCTTCTCAAAGTACTAGTCTCTCTACTCCTCGTCACCGTTTAGGTTTTGTTTCTCATTCATTCACAGTTCAGGCTATACAACTCTGGAACGGCAGAACGAATATCCGCAGTGCTCAGAATAAATACACCTTTAAATGTAAGCTTAAAGAATATTATTTTAAAGCAGATAGAAGTTTGAACATATGGTTCTATAATTGAAGAAATTTACATAATACTATACACATACATGTATAAATACATACATACAATGTTAAAACATTGCATCATGTATTTTATGTATGTATGTATTTACAGAATGCGTTGAAGAAATAAAGATTCACTGCTCGTTCCCCGTAGGTGATAGCGTGATAATATGTAGCCTATATGTTGACCCGACTTCTTAATAATATTCGTGCCAAATTTGAAGTAAATGAAGTAAGTGCATGCAGTATTTTTTGAGTTTATCCCGAACATACATACAGACAAACAGACAAAAATTCTAAAAACTATATTTGTGGCTTCGTATTCGATTGTAGATCACACCCCAAGTATTCTTTTTAAAAAATATTCAATGTACAGTTTTGACTTTCCTACCATTTTATTATATGTATAGATATGTATTAATCAGTTTATTATTACAATCTGGTATAGTATAGGTTTACTCATATACTTTAAAATACTTTTGTAAATTTTTTAATTTTTTCTCTTACTGCACCTCCGACAATTTATCATATTAAGTATTATTGGCTGGTATATAAGTTCCCCATTTCACACATTTTTTTTGTGCATAAAGAATAAATAAAAAAAAATAAGTAATAGAAAAACGTAGTTCACAAGAAAGGATCAATCAAGGCCCTCTAAGATTTCGTTATTCCCCTGTGAGTAACAAAATCTAAGAAATAAATACAGTACTTACCTGTTCTACGGCTGTAAATGTAATCACTTTCTTTCTGTAGTCCCGCGGGGAAGATGGAGTAGGATCGATTATAAACTATTTTCTAAGGATTTTTTGACTAAAGTAGTACCACCTGTATTTGTAACTAATGTTAGTAATACGGAAACGGATATCCGTACGAGGATGAGAAGGATTTTCTTGAACCCTATTTAAAACATACTTGTATTTATTAAAATAACTGTTATAAATTAAGTTCTAGTTTTAACCGACTTCAAAAAAGGAGTATATTCTCAATTCGGATGTTTGTATTTTTTTATGTATGTTCGGGCATAACTCCGTCATATGTAGACGGATTTTTAAAATTCATATTTTATTTAAAAGGTACACTTCCGAGGTGATTCATTGTTAATGCAGTGAATTTGAAACTTTAATTTTTGCTCAAAAAAATAATCGGTGTTAATTTGGAACTGGTGAAACGCCTTCTATGTTGATGATTGTATAAAATTTTGTTTGAGTGTCGATGTTTTTATACATTAATAAATAAATAATATACTTTATTGCGCATATAGAAAACAAAACAATCAAACAATAAAAGTAATAACAAATTGGTGGTATTATCGCTAATGAGCGATCTCTTCCAGACAACCTTTTTTTTAATATGGAGGTGTTTAGCGATAACATAATTATATTTAACATCATTGCTATCAGATCTTTGAGATTTAGGATCTAGAAGGAAATCTTGCCCCAAACCCCCTTTAGACAATTCAACTCCCTAAAATAGATCATTCATTTAGGGCCCAAAAATAAAAACGCTAGCCAATGAAAAAATATACCACTTTTATTTAAAACATCACTACAATATTTTTTACTATGACACCAAATCTCTGATCTCTCCCTCTTTTTTATTGGCTGGCCCTTAAGTGGTAAAACGTGAATAGTTTCCTACAAAAAAACCTCCAAGTTGTCACCACAACCACCGAGCTCGAGGCGCTTTGCAGAGTTGTCAATGCCAATTCTTCAAATTCCCCCAGATGCTAGCTGGGTCCTTAAATTTGGGAAGAGCAAAGACCCGATTTACCTAATAAAATTAAAAAATAGTAGTTAAATAAAAATAAAAAAGTAGTGTTGAATAAATTTTATTCTTTTTTAAATGCTTCTATTTACTAATGACATAAGAATTCATATTTAAAAAGAATTTTGACATTATTTCATAATTAGAATTTTCAACTTGATAGAAATTAGAACCGGCCAGGTGCGGACTTGCGCACGAAGGGTTCCGTACCACTTTCTATAAAAACGGCAAAAAATCACTTTTGTTGTATGGGAGCCCTCCTGAAATATTTGTTTCATTTTAATTTAATTATTTATTTTTAAAGTGAATATGTAACTTAATATTCTCTGAACATTACAAGCGAATACCTAATACGGCAAGCGTTATCAATATCGAGCAAAATCGAGCAAAAAATCACGTTTGTTGTATGGGGCTCCCATACATATTGTATATACTCCTCTTAAGTATTGATTTTATTCTATTTTTAAGTAATCGTATTTATTGCGGCAACAGAAATACATCATCTGTGAAAATTTCAACTGTCTAACTATCTCGGTTCATGACATACAGCCTTGTGACAGACGGACGGACAGCGAAGTCTTAGTATTAGGATCTTGTTTTTTACCCTTTGGGTACGGAACCCTAAAAATATGTAAGTAAAAGTAGGTTTTTGTTGGTACTTGGAGCACTAGGTATATACCAGGTATAAACCCAACTCTAATCACGACAAGTCAGTGGCGTAGTGTTTGCCAGCCTCCAAGTTGATTTAAAACAAGAACTCCACAAAAACGTAAGCATTGATTCACTATCATAAAGACGTACATTGCCATACATAAATATGGCTGATAGACTATTTTAGGTCATTCGAATAATACTAAGTGATAAAGTGAAAACATTTATTGTTCTAAATTAAAGCTACTATTTGTTTGATAAATACAGTAATAGTTGTGTTTATATAATTCTATAAGTAAGCGTTCATAAAAGTACTAAATATAAAGTAAATACGTACAAATACAGCGAAAAAGCTGCGTCCAGTTTTTATTATCTTAACAAGTTTGCAACGATTTGCAGTGTTGAATTCATCATCTATCTTCTGCAATTTTATTAAAGCTATAATCAATTAATAAATAAAATAGCAGTCTTTATCAAATAATTCACATAAATTAACCTCATGATAAATAAATATATAAATTATACATTAAAATAATAATTTATTTTATTGTACTGTCTTTTTACATCCTCATAAAAAATCACTTAACAAAATGCATACCCCATTCAAAAGTCAGTTCTGTTTTACGATTTCGCGATCATTGCCTATTTAATGATAAAATTGGTGATGATGATGATGAATTATCTATGATAAAAAGTTACTACGTAGATTACTTAGTAATAATTTAATTATTTAAATTTTTATTTAAATAGCTATGAGTACTTATTTATATACTTTAAATATAAAGTGGTAATTAGCGACTAGTGAATATAAAATTTACACTAAATCTAACCATCCTATACTTATTTAGAATTAAGAAATGTAAATTATTAACTCCGAGACATTTAACAGTATGTGTATCCCATGTCTATAATATATATGTAAGAACGAAATACTTTCTTAACGTTTAAACAAGGTTATTTTAAATAGTGGTTATTTTTATTAATCGTCTCTAGGCGCTTAAACAAAAATAAAGTCAAAATCTAAATGTTCAACTTCCAATGGTAAGCGGACAAATGGCCGACGCGGGCGTAGGCACTGATGTCAGTTGAGCATGGGTAACTGTATGATAATAATTTTTAGGAACTACTGTTGACAAGAAACTGCAACGGGGTCCGCATATAAACAACTTGTGTAGCAAACTAAGCTCAGTGCTGTATATGCAGTAAGAAAAATTTGGCAGTTAACAAATGTTGAAACAGCTCGCGTAGTCAACTTAGCTTACTTCCATAACATAATTTCATATGGTATTTTACTATGGCGTGCAGCTTACTTCCATAACATAATTTCATATGGTATTTTACTATGGCGTGCAGCTTACTTCCATAACATAATTTCATATGGTATTTTACTATGGCGTGCAGCTTACTTCCATAACATAATTTCATATGGTATTTTACTATGGCGTGCAGCTTACTTCCATAACATAATTTCATATGGTATTTTACTATGGCGTGCAGCCGCTGATTGGCATTCGGTATTTATTTTGCAACAAAAAGCATCGCTTTTTATTTATAAGATGAATGCACGAATGATTATCTAAGAGAACATTTAAAAAAAGTAAACGTTATGACCATGCCATCTCTATCTACCAATCTATATGCCAATATAATGTAAGTACGAAAAAAAAAAATTTGTTTACAAAACAAGGGGAGACCCACGGCCTGAATACAAGAAATAGAGGTAAATTAGTGATGCCTGTTGGTAGATTACATAAGACACATTAAAAGACTTTAATCGGAAATAGCATAATATTTTGTAAAACATTCCAAAGAAAATTACTGATTAATTTATGTACCTATAGTTTTATTGTTTGACAATGTTTGCGCATCGGTGCAGTATCAATAGTTAATATCAGACATTATCAGCTACGCTCGACTGACATCAGCGCGCACCGTGTCGGTAGAGCCAAATCTAGCTTAAGACATCAAATACGTACCCTCTGCATAGTAACTTAGTTTAAAATGTCGGTGGGTATATTCCATTTATGCATACTTAACTTGCTGCAAGCTTAAACCTCACTTCAAAAGAAAGAAAAAACAAAAAAGAAACAATCAAAATAGTATTAATACAGACAAGATGCAAATTCAGCAGCTTCGAATGAAAAAACAAACTTACTGTGTTTAGAAATTTCGTAATTTTGGTCAAGTTATAGGGTGTCCCAGATTGAATATTTGATGTAAATTTCGCACTTTTATATCTGTATTTTGCAACTGCCGTTTGTAAGGTACCGAACAAATTTTAAAAGTTTTATGTTTTTTGTGTAAAAAACCTTTATTAATCTTTCAAGTTTCGTTTTTTAAGTTTTAATACTTTATCGTTATGAAATTTAACATAAATAGTAAAATGTATTCAAGTACTATATTAAACATATTTAAAAATATGCATATCAATAAATTTTATAAATAACATGAGATTAAGTAAAAAAAAATAAACAAAAAGCAATTAAACAAGACACTAGTTAGCCGGTTAAACAATTCAATCATTCATTGTATTCGTCTTCACTAGTCTTTCTTACTACACTATACATACAATGTTTATCGTGCTTCCTACAAGAGTAGGGTTCATAGAAAACACGCATTCTTATATTAATTGAAATATTTTTTTTTTCTTTCTTCTTTCTTGCAATTTATAATTTCATCAATAGTAACAATAAGAACTTATTTACATATTATGAAACGCCTTTATCATTTTTTTTACCAATTTATCTACAATAGCCTGCTCGTTAAAAAAATATTAAATCAATTATTAAATAATATGAATTTACACTTTAAGTAGTTTCGTACTCCGTATTTACATTCCTTGAACATAACAATTTCTAAATTTAAGTTCGTTTCAAAAACCAGAAACATACAGTGCAAAGTAATCCAAACTAATATATATTTGTTATTTGTAAAACTCTGTTTCGTTTTTTTTTCTGTTTGTTTGTTATTGGTTAGCTTCACTACGGAGCCAATTAAGGGCCCTCTTACAGCCCACTAGCGCCGCCATTGGATTTTCTTAATTTTCTCTTCGTAGAAAACGAATTTCTAAAATCCAAATGTCGCAAATAAAAAGTTTTATAGTCATATAAATATAGTCATAAGCTATTTTTAGAAGGTTTTATATAGTTTCTAAGTAATATCTGTAAGTTGTAGGCAGCAATTCTGCTAAAAACGGCCGTTCTTCGGTTCGTTTTCTACGAAGAGAAAATTTAGGATATCTAATGGCGGCGCTAGTTAGCTGCTATATGCGCCTTTTTATAGTGGTCTGCAGTAGTCTGCACACCAGTCAATTATATATTGTGAGGGCTCTGAAATTATACGTTAAATTATTTTTCTAACTATATTATTATTCTAACTATACAATACTTTGTAAATAAAACTCACTACGTGATTTATTCTCTGCGACTGCTTGAAAAGGATATAAACAATGGCATATACCTACTGTGCATTAATAAAAGCTCTTGTCATAAATTAAGTTCACATTGTGTTTAAGTACGTTCTGATTGTAAATTAAATCTCAAACAAATTAAATACTGCTGTTTTTTTTTTACTTAATTTGAAGTATAAAAATGCAACTTAATTAGAGCTTATTGGCAAGGAACACCAAGCATATTCAATGTTTAATTGGAATAATCTCATTCATTGCATACATTTAACATACAAAAATGTTATTATTAGGTTATATATTTTTAATATTACTTTTTTATTTCAGTTTTCTCTGAAAGGTTGAGCAAATATTTCGTTTAATAGTTGTTGGTATTCTTCTGCATCGTAAATGTAGTCTTCGTCATCTAATGTTTTTGTTGCATTGAACCTAGAAAAGGAATTTGTGGTTTCATTTCTGGTTTAAAGGAAAATGCAAGAGAATAAATATAATGAGATAATATATGTTTGCGGAAAAAAAATATAGATAACTTTCAGGAGAGGATATTTTAAATGTCAGGTAATGCTTAAGGGTATGAACATTTGAGTATTCAAAAAAAACTTCTTAAAACTCCACTTTTTCAACGACTAGAAATAAAATTAAAAAAACCTAAACAATTTTTTTTCAAGATTTTATTAAATATGAAAAAAAAACAGAAAAAATGTAATTAACAAAAAACCTTAAAACATATATACGATACCTCGCAGACAAATGAAACTATAAACTAGAATTTTCGATCCAAAGCCCAATTTTTTTTCACTTATCAAATTAGTTCTTCAAACCGTGCCATAGGTACTAAATTAAATTGATCCTACTACGATATGGTAGTGTAAAATTTCGAAGGTATGGATGGAAGTGATCGCCTTAAAGTGAATCTGATGTGAAAATTTTCATACAAACTACATTAGGTACAATACATATCTTTAACTATAAACATTTTCTTACTTAAAAATGCTCTATCATATTTATTTATATTTATTATATACGTATAAATTAAACCAAAACTCTGATGATTTTATAATTAACAGTAACGATTTCTGCACTTATTTTATTATTACTGTACTACCATTCCACCAATTTATAAATATATATGTAAGTTGTTCTTAGTTGTTGGTCGGCCCCACTACAGAGGTACATGCGCGGGTATTTGGTTTCATACCACGCTAACGGTCCGCCTGATGTTAAGAGAAAATATCGGACCCAAGCGAATACACACATGGGTATTTGGAAATACAATTGCTGTCGCGCAAAGGCCCGCGCCAAGACACCGACGTGCGATAGGGATAAATGCACCTCCGGCTGTATAAGTAGTTCGTATTATAAGCAACCTTATATTTATTTCCTCTTGACCAGCCACCGCGGCCCATGAACGCTTGCAACACCGCCGGCATAATTCGCGAATTGCCACCCTTTATATATCTAAACACTTCTCTCTTGAAGAACCTCACATTGTAGTCCTTGGAGAAAACCTTGCCAAGTTTCTTCCACAACCTAAGCGTTTGCAGGTCCCTCATCTGAAACCGCACTATGCGTTACCATTTTGGTTTTAAGGTGAGAGGGATGAATTTCTTGCCGATGGCGGGCGGTGCGATGGCAAAAAGTATCTGTGGTCATAATTTGTTTAGCCGTAGTCAACCACGCCGGCTTAGTGCGGGTTGTTGGACTCTCAGTACCTGATACTTAATGACTGTAAATACGTTGAGATATGTTGAAGGTACTGTAACCATCTTGTCGCGACTCGCTTGCGGATTGATTGCTGAAGAGGTACTTGGGGCGTACCGCTACTCTAACGGCAGTAAGATTCGAGGATTTTTTTTAAAACGTAAACTAGTATGGTGACAGTAGAGTCAAGAGATAGGAAAATATACTCAAATACATTTAAATTAATTAGGTATATAATAACGTAAAAATATTTGACAATCTAGGACCTAACATACTTTAATCTAGTAGTGACGACATCTAGTGACAACTAGGACAAACTTCCTTTACTATTGATTTTTGTTTTGGTTTTCTCCCCTTATATTTTTTTCTTAGTTTTACAGAAATAAATACAAGCTTATATGCTCCGGATCCAAAATTCGAGTTGAGAAGATTGTGCCCGAGTTTATCGAAAATCTAGTTTTTTAAAACACGTTTTTTCCTTCTTTTCTTTACATTTAACATCCCAATTGATATTAACACTTTTTTGAAACTTGCATTATTGTATTTTGATATGTATAAATCTCGTAGGTACCTAATAAATAAAAATATATGAAAACGAAGATTTAAGTTGTTTTTAAATGAAATTTTAGTTTTCTCAATACTCCCTTTGCCTTTCGGGTCATTTCTTTTCATTCTTTATTTTTAAAACTCAGAGTATCCTTAAATCTAATCCTTGATCAACATTCCATCCATATTTGGGTCCATCCACTATTAGTTTCTATTTAGTCGTTATAAATTGAACGGAGTGCAATAGTTGTTGACTACAACTAACACAGGTCAACAGATCGTACTTTTATTAAACTTGGCTAAGTTAGGTACTTAACAAAGTGACTAAAAATTATAAGGTATTTCCGTGTATACTCGGCATTCCCGGAAAGGAGTGTGGAGGTGCGAAGTATAAATGGGTGTTCGTGGGAATAACAAACAAAGCGGGTAATAGAATTCAGTCAAATCAGTTGTGAGCCCAGTGTGCTTGTCGCCACTCTAACAGTCCTTTCTTGAAATACTCAACCATTTTTTTAAAGATTAATCTCTTGTTAGTAATAAGGAAGTAATAAGGAACCTACGTGTCGCACAAATTTGGCCCCACTGGACATCATGCGTTCTTGCTCATTTTTATCGTTCCGTAGCCATTAGGCCCAAACGTCTAGTCTGTCCATCCGTCTATATCACAGCCTTATAATTATATCATCTTTCCATCGATTGTGATGAAATTTCACAGAATTGTCTTATGTGAATTGCCAAACGGCTTCGTAATTCAATTAAGTTAAAAAAATTATTAGGGGTTGCTCAGCGTACAAAGAACTAAGAGACGAAAATTTTGTCCTGGATTTCCAGTGGGAAAGTATGAAAATACGTTAATGCGACCATGATGCGGGCACGATTTGCCGTTGAAAATTTAGGACTTTAAAAAGGAACTAAAGGTATTCAAATGACTTTTCTTTGGGTATATATATTTTGTAGGCTTTCAAACTCTTTATTTTTTTAGCCGTGGGTTAACTACGATTTTATATATTGTTCTCGTATTAAAAAAAAATATCACAATAATTATGTTCTATAATATGCTATGTACGAATTGTTTTAATGGTATCCGCCATCATTTTCATACTGCGGTACCCTAAGTTAAACCGAGTACGATTTTAATATGTGGAAAACATTTTACGTCCTTTTTGAAAGTTAATAAATGACGAATTTAAAATAATAAGTAAGGTATTCCTGTGTATTTGTAAGAAGTAAGTTTATCTTAAACTGTTAAAAATACACATGAATACCTAACTTATTATTTAAATTCTAAACGCTAAAATAAACCAGGCTTCAACAAACGGATACGGTAAGCAAAGTCCGAGCTACGTAATATATAGCTGCTTAAGACTATCATTACCTTCGACGTTATTTACTTTCAAAACGGACGTAAAATGTTTGCCACATACTTAATCTAAACTTACGAGTAATAGGAAATGCCTTTGCCTCATATAACATTAATCTTAGATTTTTAAATTGTGTAATTAAATAAAAGGCAATTTTCGAGCTTTAATCGTTTATAATGTTCTGAACCGAATCACTGATATTAAAAATATAAATATATCAGAGCAAAAATAACTTAAACATTTACGTTTATGATCAATAAATACGTTTTATACTCAGTTAAGTCAAGGCTTTAAACACTATCACTAAATTGCTTTCATCTTTCATATTTTTTTTTAGTTAATAGTGATTATGTTAACTGAATTCAAAACCTAAAAACTAAAATCGGTGACTCACCCGTTTACATTTCTTTTCCTTCTTGGATTTACATGTGAAGTTATTTGTATACAAAGAACTGCAAAATGATTATTGCAGGAGTATCTGAAAGAAGTTTTAACAATTATTAAAAAGTTCGGAACTTTAAACGGGATTCTTTAAAAATGGAAAATATATATCGTTCACGTGATAGAAAATAGTACTTAATTAAGTATATTTTCCACCAAAATCGTTAGAAATTAACAATTTCGAGGATAATCCTGGTAATATTTTTAAATAGTTTTTTTGTAATATTGGTATTTTTTTACCTTTCTTGGGACAGCAGTTTATGTGAATAAAGGGACGCTGCCATTCCTCTATTGACCGGTTCGCTGCTCTGCCATTCGTCACAGTATGCATCTAAAGCTCGCTCGCCGTTAATGTGAGATCCATGCCATATAAGCTTTTGTGGCCTTATAAATAATAAAGTTGCATGAGATGAAGATACACAGAACAAAATTTTATATTGCTAAGCGTGTCCAAATCTGACTTTTTATAGTTTAGGTATTATTGGTAAAGAGGTATATGTCTGCCCCTGGACCTTCATTTTACTGTTATCAGAAGCAGTGGTGCAGGGATGGGTTAACCACCTTGTGGTGTTGGTACGTGTCCAGCTACTGGTAAATCGGGGAATTAAAACCGTCATACCGTTATACGTAACAGAATGTGCAGTTATTTTAATTCCTTAATTTAAATGCTTAACTTTTCCTTTCTCTTCAGTATTAGTTACTGTTGTGGCGCGCTATGCATACGGTTATAGGTTCTGGTTATAGTTTACTTAGTGTCAGTTTGCTTTCAACAAGTAAATACATTTTCACGAAATTATCTGAAGATATTTTAAAGATTGTAAACACATATCAGAAACTATACTTTTTTTAGAATAATTATGATTACCTGCTTTATGCTAGAATTGACGGTGTATGGGTACATCACAAGCATAACATTTTTTGTATTTTTATGCAAAAGAAAACGGGTTGCAGTCCGAGATTGCCAGCAGAAGTGAAAATTAATTACTTTTTTTGCTATCGTACTCAAACATGACAATTTATATTACATTAGAAATTTAACACTTCAACACTTTCGCCACACGGTAGAAAGAGAGGGGATACTTCCTCTCCCACTCTTCCTCCGTCTTACAAATTTTCGATCAGGTCACGTGACATCGTGTCAACGAGTTTAACAGTTTTTACCCATCAAAAAAAAAGTGCACAACGCTGCTAAAGAAGTTTTCACTTCAAAAAGGCTGAACATAGGCCAAAGATAATACAGGCTTAGAGCTTTTATTGATACTTGAATTCAATCGTTAATTACAAACTTTGAAAGCGCAGATTAAATTAATTTAGAAAAAAAAACTTCAGAAAATATTCTCACTCGTAAAATAATACAAATCTTACCAATGGATATCTGTCATAATATTTCGTCCATCAAAACTGTATATTCGGGGAGCTCCCGACATAACTCCGCCGCTTCCGTCAAATATACTTGAGAATGACTTAAACAGAACATCCCCTTGGATATTGACAATGGGTAAGTGACGATCTGCGTATCGAATTGTTGAATCTAAGTTTTGGATCCTGTAACATATTATTGTTATCTTATAAGAAGAATTAAGTAGCTATCTACGACTAAAACGACTTCAAGGTACTCAAGGTGTTCAAGGACTTCGTTCGAAACCAGTTGACATATTTAGGAAGAAAAGGAAATCAATTGAAAATTAAGGTAGGTAAAACATTAATTGTCTAAAATAATACACACTGAAAATGCTTATAAGAGAAAGTGTTTTATGCGTTAGGGGTGTTTTCAGAGATATGCGTTTTTCATCATTTCCATCAATTGAATAGATTGGATCAACCATTCAGTTTATTATAAAGTTTAATTATTACCTGCTAGTAAGAAAAGCTCTAAAAGTTCCTCGCAAACCAGCCCTGCGTCCTTGTCGATAACAAGCGTAGTCGACTCTGTGAAGACCATGCATGTTGCCTGACATCGGATCGTTGAGGGCGGCTAAACGGAGCTGTGAAAATATCTTTACTATTTTCTCAAAAAAAAGTTATATTTTAGGCAAGCTCTGCGCAGTATATAAGTAATGTGGTTTGGGTTTAAGTTTAGGTTATCTTGTGACAACGCAGGTGCGGAGCGAGCGAAGCGACCAAATCAAGTTTCATGCAATAACTTTTATCATAATTTCGTTCCAATACTAAATGACTTGCCTAACGTTTAGTTGAACAGCGGATTCAACTGTTCAAATTATCATGAAACTGAACCAAAGAGGACTGAGTGGTAGAGCGTGCTGGTAAGCTGATAAGAGGCAACTAATATTGTTTCAATTAGTTAATTCTAATGTTGTCTTGACTCTGGTATGTGCTGGAACGGCAACAGGCTTACCACTTATTACGTTTGTTGGACGGAATACCGTAATTGAAACGTGGATAATACTGGCATACGTTCATAACACCACTTCTTTGTATAAACGTGTCGCGGAGATGGTTTCTTTTGAACAAATAATTATATGAAACTAGGTTTAATCGCTGGGCTCGCTCGCTCGCTCCGCATCTACGTTGTCACACGAGAACCTAACCCAACCTACATTACTTATACAGTGCGATTTATGTTCCATACCAAATGACCTGCTTAGGCGTTTATTTTAACAGCGTTTTTGAAATTCTTTTAGTCTTTCAAGTGAGCACTTTTTCGTTTTATACTCGTACTAAGTAGAAAGCAAAAACATGTGATAGTGGTGCTATTTAGCGTATCTTAGCCCCTTAACAACAAGTAATCGCCTTAATTTAAACAGATAACCTATCCGATTAATGAAATCTACTAAATATTTTAATATTTAATTATGTCAGGTAGTATATGCAAAACATATTTTACCAATTAAAAATACACACTTGGATTTATTAGGTTATATAGTTTATGTATATAAAGTAAGCAAATAGTAACACTTCATAGTAAGTTGAATAAAATAAAATGCAATGTGATTTTTAAAAAAAAAGATATTACTTAACACGATTTAAGAAATATATACATATATACCTAAATGTGAATAATAATTATAAAAATTTTTGGACATTACACACATTGCCGTCTAGCCCCAAAGTGAGAAAAGCTTGTGTTATGGGTTGGGACAACGACTAAAAACACATAAATATTACTTTTTTTTGTAAATACATACATATCATACATAAATACACACAGACTCAAGACAAACACAAATGTTGTCCAGTGCGGGAATCGAACCCACAGCAGCTGGCTACACTAGCTACTAGGCTGCGAGGGAGTCAAGGTTTTCCGATAATATATAAATTATTAACTACTTTTGTTAACTTACACTTGGTCTGTCAGCAGCTAAAGATGGTGAACTATCCACCGAATTTGATATTGGCTGTTCGTTGACCAAACTTGCAGCAGGTAGTGGCAGCACAGGGCTGTGCATGGTGGTAGGAGAAGAGGCTTGTGTCACCAGTGAACCTAGCTGTTTCAATAATAAAATAATACATATTTTTTTAAATTGTCGAGAGTGATTCCTAAGTGGTAAACCAATCAGTTATGATATTTAATAAGTTTCATGACGAAAGACTTAATTAAATATTGTGAAATTGTTCTTTTTTTGAATGTGTAAGTATAGCAAGCTACAGAAAGAGCTATGCTTGGTGTTTCTTTGCCGATAAAATCCAGACCGAGCGATCTGGTGAGAGCCGCAAGAAGTCAGTGGAAGTAGGCGGTTTAAACTGGCCGTTGTGAAGACCTATGTGTAAGGCCTACATCCTGCGTCTTAAGACACTACCAATATAATTTATTTAATACTAGCTGACTTCGTCGTCCACGTGGATTTTTGAAAAAAAGTAGGCAACTTTTAATTATGTATGGTTAAAAAGATTGGGATTGCTATACAAATTTTCATTTCCTATTTTACTCTCTAGAGAATAAGATGATTCCAAAAACTGTGAAACACGTCAGTTTTTTGTTATTCTTAATTTTCAACATTAGAGAAAATGATCCGGAGTGCCTCTCAGCGTGCTTCATACAAACGAATTTCTCACTTATTTTTGGAAGTTGCTAATAAAAAACCACGAAATTTTGAAGACATATTCTAGCAATAAACATCTAGGTCTGCAGTGTACCAGTTTTAAAACAAATAGTTCTAAAAAAGATTTCTAGTAAGTTTTAGTTTGGATTATGATTAACAAATTTCACAGTGATTGTTCACAATTCACAAAAATTTTAACCCTCTAGGGCATGAATTTAACATATTTACTTAGTGCTTGCCTAAGTTATAACAGGAACCACTGTGCAAAATTTCAAGTCTCTAGAATATAGATCAAGCAGTTTGGGCTGTGCCTTAATATATCAGTCGGTGAGTGAGTTAGTCAGTCAGTCAGTTTACACTTTTGTATTGATAAATGACACTTTTATATATATATCTACTAACTGCCTCTATCAATAATTATGAATGCACAAATTTTAAACATTTTTACATCCATCAAATAACGCAGTTACAATATTGGTTACTTTTTTTAAAAAATATATTTTAAATTCACAAAATAGTAGACTATTAATATTGTTATTCATGTAATCCAAAAATTATAATTAATTTTGATAAGATTTCCACTTTATCGGTTTTATTATCTACCTCTGCTGGGCAAAGTATATTATTATAGTTGGAAATCATTTTGATATCTTTTTTTAATTTAGTAATAATTTTTTCAGTTTTCATTTTTTATTAACAAAACCTAAAACGTTTCTAATTACGTTCTAAGGCTTCGGCCGCTCTGAAACTCTTAAAAATGAGACTCTTACGCTATCGCCGTGCCAAATTCCACACACTAAAAATATAAATATTGGATAATAAGCAATAACAAAAAAAAACTGTCTACTGTTGTTGACCGCAGATGGCCTTTACAGCTACAAAACGGAAATTCTCTTTAATCTTAAATGTAGATTACGGGTTAACTTAACTGAAAAACTTTGAATGCTTAGAATGAAAACTTAGATACAATCGTAAATAAATATATTTTACATACCAAAACATATTGCCATCCAAAGTTGACTTTGACAAATAGAGCTTGCTCTTCCATAACATAAGCCAAAGCACCAACTGGACTAAAAGAGGCTAACTGAAAAAAAAAAATGTCCTTTTAACTAGAACTTTTTAATTAGAAACTTTAGTATTAAACTTGCTTCTTTCATTTACAATTAAATATTTGTTACAGTAAAGCCAACATTTTGTATTATGGAGATCAGAAAGAACGACGTCACAAAAAAAGAAACATCAATATCCATGCAGGGATTCGAACCCAGGAGGATCCAATATCTTCGGTCGGTATTTTAAAGAAAACGCTGTAACTAGTACACTAACCGATAAAGATTAAACATCGTAATAAAATAAAGCGGCTGTTAGCACTTACTGAAACCTTTCGTCCAAAAAACAATAGGTTATGGTACACATAGTACAAAAAGAGATTTTTTCCATAGAAAACTGATGTTAAAGAAGTTTTTTAAGTAAAAGTAAGTGTTGAAATAGTCCATACATGTCTAACAAATAATGTATTAAGTGAACATATCTAAAGTTGTACGATATTGAAAATAATTTACTACATCTTAACGTAAGTATGCGAAATGTGATTTTGATCTTCTCTGATTTTTAAGTATTACCGGTCATTTCGCTCATTTTGCACGTTGCACGTTGCACAATCTGCAGTAAAAGAGTCATTTAGATCTTGAGAATTGTGAAAATGAATTTTATCGTCGAGTTTGTGAAATCCCGATAGGTAGTTCCAATGCTTGCAATCAAAAGAAATCCTTATTTTACTTTGTATTTACAATTTGATGAAAATATTGTTAAATAATATGCAAAAAATAAATCTATGTTTGTGTATCAGTTTATGAATATATTATTCAATTGTTTTTTATATCATTTTTTGATATAAAAATGAAACACTAGCAGTAACGTTAAGTCTCATCATCATATCAGCCCATTGACGTCCACTGCTGGACATAGGCCTCACCTAACTCAGCGTGCGACTCTGTGTCGCCTGTAACTAACGGCTACCCGACGTTAAGTCTATATAAATAATTTATTGCGACTCGAAAGTCCCTGCTTTTACCTACTTACTAGGGTTTGAAATGTATGTATAGATAGTTAAAGATAACAATAGATAAAAATCAGAGCTTAACTTTGAATTTACATTTACATTTTAAATTACGTCCATTACACTTACTACTTACTTGCTGCGTCTAATAAAATGTAAATATACGTAAATGTGTATTCATGTATTATTTATTTATTGAAATCATAGGTTTTTGGATTAAAATGCATTCATTTCTTATTTTATGTATATATTATATTTGTATATATTAAAATTATGTGGATTGTTTTGTTACCAATACTTTAAAAAAAAAAAAAATTAATTTTAGTAGCGTTAAAATGAGAATTGAAGAAAAAATACAATAGTAAAAGCAGATTAACGTTTTTGAACGTAGCGATAGGGCAAATAGTTTCGGACCTCAAGAGCGACAACCCAAGCCGAGGTTTCCCCTGCGGGGAGCCCTTGAGCGTTGGGCGCTATATGTGCTGAGACTTCTTCAGAGTCTCGCCACAAAAGCCCGATGGAGCAGTAATGGCTGCATCAGCGAACTGCAGTAGTCAGTATGTAAAAAAAAGAGTTGTTATATAATTCAAAAAAGACTGCTTACACGCACTGTGTATTATTAGAACTAGATAGATTTCACATTTATAAAATTCTTAAAAACAGTTAAGTAAAAAGTGTAATTAAAATCGAAAAAAATTAAATGCTTACTTTTAACATTTCTTCCGTGGTTTGAAAGATAGCCGCACTAGGTATTGCGCTGCTTACACTGGTCTCAGCATTGGTGGAGCCAGAAGTGTATCTCGCTGGCATTGCTTTAAAAAAAATGTAATGAATTATGTTTGTTATAACATATATTGCATCAATAAAACATTAATTATCATCTTTATTATTTTTAGTCCCTCCAATTTTTCCTGCGCTAAACATTTCCAAGCCAACACTCCGCAATTGCTAGAATTTCTCCGACATACAAACAAACAAATTTCACCTATTATAATAGTTGTATAGAAAAATAAAAAGTTCGTTTTTTAGTAACTGCTAAACCTTTGGTTTCCTAACTTCTCCCAATCGATTCCTTTTATAGCGACTTAAAGCTAAAATTTCGAAACAACCTTATTTGACGAACTCTTACGATGTACAATAAGAAACTAACTTGCTACACTGTTAAAATATTTTCTTACCATCTTTCACTTTTTCTTTGTCTTTTAGGTCTTTGAGGTCCCTTAATGCTTTTACTTCGTCTAATCGACTCTTTAAGCCTCCTTTCATTGCGGCATGCGAAAAAAGTTTACAAATGTAAATTACTATGCTAATGACGTAGAGCATATAATTTAATTTTTCAATATTCATATACGCAGATTTTTTATACCTAGTTAACTAACGGCTAGGCTTTAATAAAACAAAATACCGCTGTTTATTTACTTGCTTTCGCTTAATTAATAGTAAAGTTTAACCTGGTCTGCTGTAATATTTGGTGTTTCCATGTACTGGTCCAGGGTGTTCATCATAGTATCTAACACCAGGTTCACCTTTCGGCCCTACTATTGATACTCCTGGAGAACCTGGTGGTCCTGGTGGACCAGGTGGACCCGGAATATATTGAACGGCTTCTGAACTTTCTCGTCCAGGAGGACCAGGTGGTCCTGGTTCCCCACGTGGACCTGCAGCTCCATCATGTCCTCTATCTCCTTTGTCGCCTTTAAACTGCAACAATGTCATGCCTGTGTCAGGAAGCTCTTAATTATTTTAAAATCGGTTTTACTTTTTATTTATGATTATCATTAATATGGTTGGCATATGGTCCCACAGACATTTATAATAAAATGCATTAAAATACAATCCATGGTTACTTATTTACAAAAACCAAATTTGCAGTAATATTATATGTTATTAATTTGTCAAAAAAACACTTTGTTTTATTTTTAATTTCTTACATTTAAAGAAAATTACAGTTTTTTTTCTTACAATTGATTCCGTAAATATAAAACACAAAGATGTGACTATCAAATAGAACCTTGCTTCTGGGGTTATGGTAATATTCTAATGCATTTCTAAGTTAATCAGAATTATTATTAATTTCTCAAGATATAACTACCTTTCTGCTCTTATAACAAGAATAAAATGATTTTAATAAAGCCTCAACTCAGATCAAATCATAGCTCCCAAACAGTAGGACATGATCTATATAATTTGTGGTCCTAAAGTCTCGTACTAGTTAGCCAGAGACAGAATGATAAGAGAGAATTAAAGTAGGTATCGGATAACATACTGATATAAGAATTACTAAATATGGTGATAAGAACTTAACAAGTCGTTAAAAAACGATAAAATTATGATAACAAAAATATGTAATCAGTGTAAATTATTAATGTCGTAGCACTTAGACTGGTGAATATGTTTTCTTAATTTTTTTTGAAACTTTTATTTAATTTAAAATTCATAATGTTTATTATTATAACAGTACTAATTTTGATATTGTTTTACTATTATGGTACGCGTAATTATGGTTACTGGAGGAAAAGAGGAATCAAGCATGACCCAACTATACCATACTTTGGTACTAATTTAAAGCAATTTATGCAAAGAGCTAGTATGGCTATGATGGCAACGGAGGCGTATAGAAAATATCCTGATGAAAAAGTTGTGGGATTCTATAGAGGAGCTAAACCTGAATTAATAATAAGAGATCCAGAGTTAATAAAAAGAGTTTTAACAACTGATTTTCAACACTTTCATGCAAGAGGACTCAATCCTCATAGGACAGTCTTCGAGCCATTACTAAGAAATCTGTTCTTTGCTGATGGTGATTTATGGCGTTTATTGCGACAAAAATTCACTCCTGCATTCAGTACTGGGAAGTTGAAAGCCATGTTTCCTCATATTACTGAAAGGGCTGAGAAACTACAACTGATTGCCGAAAAGATTGCAAAGGAAGATGCATATGATGTACGGGAACTAATGGCTAGGTATACGACAGAATTCATTGGGGTGTGCGGATTTGGCCTTGACATGGATTGTCTAAGCGAAGAAAATTCGCAGTTCAGAAAACTTGGTAAGAGAATATTCACACGGACTCCTAGAGATGCTCTGATCGGTGCACTTAAAATTATGCTTCCTGAAATGTTCAAGAATTTTTCACTATTGGCACCAGAAATTGAAACATCAATGGTTCATTTGGTTAAGACAGTTATGAAACAAAGAAATTATGAACCAACTGGTAGAAATGATTTCATCGACTTATTATTGGAAATGAAAAAAAACAATGTTATTTCTGGTGAGTCAATAGAGAAAAAAAATCCTGATGGAACGCCAAAGATTGTGGACATAGAAATAACTGAATTAATAATGGTAGCTCAAGTATTTGTATTTTTCGGTGCTGGTTTTGAAACTTCGTCTAGTGCGTCCAGCTACCTTCTTCATCAATTAGCTTACAACCCTGACTGTCAGGAAAAGGTTCAAAAAGAAATTGACAGAGTTTTGAAAAAGTATGACAATAAACTGACATATGATGCAGTCAAAGAAATGACTTATCTGGAAATGGCATTCTACGAAGGAATGAGAATGTACCCCTCAGTTGGATACTTATATAGGACTTGTGTGTCTCCAGAGTATACATTTCCTGAAATTGGCTTGACCATAAACGATGGCGTTACTATAATGATTCCAGCACAAGCAATTCATAACGACGAAAAGTATTTTGAAAATCCACAAAAGTTTGACCCTGAAAGATTCCACCCGGATAACAAATCAACAAACAGGAATTATATTTACATGCCTTTCGGTGAAGGTCCAAGATCTTGTGTAGGTGAGTTAGCAACTTTTATATTCTGGATCTACCATAACAAATGTGGGCACTGCATGGTATTCAGTATAGCAATAAGTTCCGAACGATGTAAAGCAGATTTAAGCTACTGAATAGTATATCATCTATGTCAGTAGTAGAACGCTTGTAACAAAACTAAACTGTTTAGGATAAAGTAATCTATGTAATTGGCTGCCAAGTCAGATGCCTTATGCTCAAACAGCCAAGTCAACTGGAAACCAGCTTGACAAATGTCCGCCAATTTGCAATGGGCTAGCACGGTGGGCTACGACATAAGCCTTCTTCTCCAAGGAGAGTCATGTGCCTTTGAAATGGGGCATATAATGGCTGAGGCAGAATCTTTTTAATTTAATTAAATCTATTTAAAGTGAATCTAAATCAGAAAACGCGTTTTTATCATAAATTGCTATTTTCTGTTGGGGCAAAAAGCATTAATATTTATTAAATGCTAGTTAATGATTAAATAACAAAAGTTTTCATTAAATCATTAAAATATTTAAATAATATAATTTTTTAGTTTCGATATCGGAATGTTTCCACATTCTAGTTTGAAGATTAGTTGTTTTAACTTAGACCTACAGTGATACAACTAGAAAAACCGCATCCGATTTTGTGCTGAAGTTTATGTGTGACAAACATACAGAGAAACAAACAAAAATTATATTTCTGGTAAAGATATACTTTTTTTAAAAAGAGATATTATCTTCTATTTACAGACATCGGCCAGTTTCAATTTTATTTTCAAAATGCATTTTATTATTGAAATCGTTGCTGCAAGTACTTACGAATAACTTAACTCCTGCTAGTCATAATAAAACTAATTTATTTTTTGAAATTGGTATTTTTCTGGTTTTTAACCTTATTTATTTAAATTTTAGAATCACTAGTACAGTTATTGTTTTTTTCAAACCTTAGAACAAAATAACCCCTCAGAAATGTACTTTTAGCCATTCGCAATTTTTTTCAAAACCGGATCGATTTTGACTTTCGTGCAACCGGACTAGTATTAAATTCTACTATTATTTGATTTGATTTTTCAGTCATTCTATTTATTTCTGATTTTTTAATTCAAAACTAATTTAAAATATTACTGTCTATTTTTTTTATTATTATTTATTTGTGAAAAGCACTCGTTTTTTTCTCGGTGTTATATTTCATGTAGGATTGCATAAAATTACAGGTGCGAGATTGGGACAAATGCAGTCAATAGCAGGGCTTGCAGCAGTTTTGCAGAAGTTCACAGTTGAACCAGCTGCTTGCAGTGTACAGAACCCTCCTCCGGACCCTACCAGCATTGTAGCGGAAAGTTTTGTCGGCGGATTACCCCTAAAACTAAGAAAGAGAGAGAATTCTAGTAAATAAATATAAGAAGCAGGAATGGAATATTTAACACTAAACACAAGATAATCTAACCTTTGAATCTACAAAACTATACTAATTTCTTTTATTTTTCTTAGATTATGTTAGTAAAAAAATAATATTCAAATTAAATAAAATATCCTTTGTGTTTCAGACAAACAGTCGGTAGTGGTTTTTAAAACGTATTTCCACGGCAGTTTTTGATCTGGATAGTTTCTTATATAAAAACTAGCTTTTGCCAGCGGCTCCACCCACCCTGAATATCGCTATCAGCGTGAGATTCCTCTTACGGAACGGAACTTTTGAAAAATAGCCTATATCCTATTCCAATACCTAACCTATATGTGTGCCAAGTTTCTTTCAGATCCATCCAGTGGTTAAAGCGTGATTGAGTAACAAACAAATAAACATCCAAATTTTGCATTTATAATATTAATATGGGATAGCTAATGAATGAATTTGAATTTTGCCCGCGGGTCCAGTCGCCCTAAATTCGGTTATTGGCGTGGGATTTTTACGTCAATTCTGTAATAATACTAATGAAGTTTGCTTTAGCAAATATAATTCGTTGAAGTTCGGTTACAGTTATTCCCGCAGGAACTTTTGAATTTTATAATAAATGGATAAAAACTATCTTATGTCCTTCCTCGTGACTAAAACTTTCTCCATACCAAATTTAATCAAAATCGGTTTAGTGGTTCAAGCGTGAAGAGGTAACAGAGAGAGTTACTGTCGCAATAATAATATTGGTATGGATTATGTGATGTTGTTTGATGACGTGACGGAATCATGACCCGTATGGTAACACTCATGGAAACTATATTTCCGAGAATAATTGGAGTATCCTACAACCTTCTCCGTCCCTCCATATATAACTTTACTTAGACTCATGTCATTGGTTAACAAACATATAGACTTTCAGATTTTTATATTGATTAGGATGTTAGGATATTCATATTACCTAGAGTTTCTTTTATTTTAAAATAATATTGAGCAATGTCTATCTAAAGAAGTCGATTTCTTTATGTTATATAGGAGGCAATTTCACCTTAATGCGAAGCGTAAGGTATATAGGTGAATAATAGTTCATTTTAAAGTTTATGCCTTTTAAAATAAAAGACAAATCAAAATATTTGTCAAGTATTACCGGATAACTGAGATATTGAGTAAAATGCCGATTGACCATATGTTTGCTCAATATATATCACAAGCGAGTGTAGTGAATATATTTCTCTGTGTGTATAGTATACATAATACTGAAGTTATGACTTCTTTGAAAAATACCATAGTTTTTTTGCATGTATATTTGTTTAAAAGTTAGTATAACAAACCTCCATGGATGGTCTTAAGTTTTATATGTCTATGGATCAATGTTTCCAGCAATAGCGGTGAAGCTGACAGTTTTTATGCAAAATATCTACCATCTAGGCCCATACAAAGAGAATATAATCACCACGCGCACACATGTAATAAAATCTCCACAAAAAACATGATTTGTCTATAAAAAGTAGTGAAATCTTATAATTAACCAAGACAAGGAAATGGATATGAGGAAACGAGTAATTTAGGCATAAATCTGGCTTTGCTTAATTATATGAGCCAGTAAACCCAGTGCTCCGTCACACTTTGATTGCCACGCGAGCGACATTGCGGGCTGACGAAACGAATCAGTCGTGGGTGTTGTCGCGCGATGCCTAAACTCGCACACCTGAATTTTCCTTACTTGTAAATTTCAAATCAAGAATCAGTATTTGAATAGTACATTTGTGAAGTAGGTATTTTTGTGTATTTCCGTTTTTAAATTTCAACAATGTGTTCTAAAAATATAGTTTGTTCATTGTACCTGGGTATTTTGTCGGCCGGGTTCGAGCCTGCGTCACTCAGCACGCAAAGTGAAATCGAAACCCTTGGACCACCACCAACCTACTATTAGATTTAGTTAAAGGTTGGTAGTGGAAGTATTTTAATCAGCTATAGTAAACTATAGACGCGGCCCGCAAATGCAGCAGGGCGATCGTGAGTATGTGGGCTGAGGCGTAGCCGAGGCACGAATCACAGAGCCCGGTTTTGCTCAGTTGTGGCCAAGGCTTGTATAATGTTTTTCTCAAACATGCGTGTAAATTAAAACAATAACATGTTATCGTACATGTTTATTAAAAAAAACTAATTATATTGACAACTGTATTGACAATAATAAAAATAGTTTAGGTAATTTTGCCGCCAATTCGCCGTGTTAAAATGTCGATTTATTTTTGTAAATTTATTTAATAGCGCATTCTTTTTGTTGTGCCACTTCGACATTTAAATAAAACTTAATAAAATATAAGTTATCTCTTAAGTTATCAATTTTCGGGCTTAAGAAAGTTTGTTTCATTTTCAAATTACATATTCGACCACTCGAGCGCTGGTGTGGCCGGCTAAAACATTGCGGGCCGCTCTTTCATACTGTACTGCAAGTGCAATTTATCCTAAAGAAGCTTGTGCAAGATATGATCGCACATCGTGACATGTTTAAGAAAATTAATAATTACTTATTTTCGTAAAGAAATGAAATCTGGCAAAACTAAATTCGCAAAACAAACGTTACTTTTTGGTACATATTTATATGTACCTGCTATTAAAATACGTGATAAAAAGTAGGTACGATTTATTTTGCACTCATCGATTAGGGTATCGTCACAGACTATATAATACTATATCATTAAATCACTGTGAAGCTCAAAATATGGTTTTTTTTTTAATTATTTCCAATTTTTTTATATATTTTGCACTGGGCCTAGCCATTTTTAATTAGGTTTTAATCTAACACCCATTGTCTGTAAAATAAAACAAGTTTAAAGTCTTTATTTCTTTCTAAAAATAACAAGAGTTAAGGCCAAATAATTTATGAGATAAAGCCAACCAAATAAAGCTTATAGACTAAAACACTGTGTACCGTGCTGGTACTTTAATACCCAATTTTTTTTCTAAAGTCGGTAAACGGAACAGCAGGTACAAAACTTTCATTGCCCTCATCCAATTTACACTTAAAGTTTTTTGAGTAAAAATTTTCCCTTTTTTGTATTCGGTTAAAAAGCTTTGGATTTTCTATTAAGTATGGAAGCCTTAGTGCTTTAATCCGACTTACACTTATTGTCTTTTAAGTTGCTGTATCCTCCTTCAATAAGCTATCCCCATTCCAAATTTTATCAAAACCTCAGCAAAGATTCTGCCAATAAATCTTCTTGAAGACTGTTAAAACAGGTTCGAACTTTTTATTCAGTACGAAATCCTGATTTGAATTTCACTTGACCTTTTGCGAACTAGATGTCCTTCACTATCCCTATTCTAAATTACATCAAAATTAGCTTAACAGCTCGACTATTTTTTTTTTAGCCAATCTACTCTTATTCGAAGTATACTTTTCTTTTTTTAAGACGCTATGTACTTCCGGTTCAGCAAAATAATTCCTTTTAAACCTCTGTGTGCTAATTTTACTTACGGTTAACAATTTTAATTACACTATGTCCTTCCCTAAGGTGTAACCTATTATCCCCTTACCAAATTTAACTCCTAACAACCCACAAAAGTATCCCGGACACAATTTTGCGTTAATGTCCTTATAAACACTAAAGTATTTATTTCTAAGAATAAAACTTTAATCTATTCTATTTCCAATGTTTTGTGAATCTAAGCATACAATGCAAATATTTGTAACATGAATAATTAAAAAAAGTATTGTTAATAAACTTAAATAATAACTTAAATGACCAACCCACAAGTGTCCGACGGACACAATAACAATTTGTTTAATTCAAGTATAAATCTTTAAAATTTAAAGATTGAACTTTTGACATAAACCAGTTGGACAGTGGATCTGTGACAGCAAAACTAGATACCCTCTATTGATATAACATATCTCGAAAAAGAAGGAAAATTTAGAATAATATTCATGCCAGTATAAAAACAGTTACGTGAACTAGTTAGAATAACAGATCGCAATGTCTGCTCCGAAAATAATAAAAGAAATAATAATTTGTAACATCAGTAAATAAATAATAACACAGAAATACTGTTATAAATAATATTGTCTGTTGTATTCACATTATCTTTGGTTTCTTCAATATGCTTGAGATTTATGTAATGAGTCTTTTGGACAATACTTGTCAGTTACGTTGCAAAAGTATACTGGGTGGTTAAGCGTTAATTGAGATCGGTTTAGTGGTTTAGCCGTGACCTATTCACTGATAGCCAGCAAGTTAGTATGGATTAAACTAAAGTAAAAGGTTAATACCTAACCGAAAAGACGCCTATGGAATTTTGATCACATGTATCCTAACCCTAAGACTTTTAAAATGTTTGCTTCCCATCATGTAAGTTTCTACGTCAAACCTAGATTCTTTTGCCGTAATATTTACAGGATCACGAGTTGATGGTGACAAGGTGTATAATTTTCTTCAGAAAATCTCTATTTCGCTCTATAGCCTCTTCTACACCTGGTGTGTTAAAGTGGCGTATACATCGCGTCTTATGGCTTTTAAGATCGGCAAATGAACCGCGTGTATTTGGACCTATCAACTGAAGACTGCAATTTCATTTCGCGCCGCACCTTCATATAAGATTTAAAGTCTGATCAGACAAGTTTTGTGTTCTATTTTTGCGGTAAGTTTTTAATCTTAGCTCGAACCGCTTGAACAGTTTCCACATTTTAGCGATATTTAAGTTCAAGCTAAAAATGTTCGGGGTTCTATATGAAGGCAGTCCTTGGTAGGAGCATAGACTTTATTAAACGTCTTCTCTCAAATTCGTGGTTTTTCGAGAGATTCAGCGTGCTTTTTATCATGCAGTGATCGCTGCCAGTTATCACTTTATTGATCACAGATACATTGGTGAATATGCACCTATCGGAAGTCAAGATAAATATAAACATCGAGGTCCTTTTCCTGTAAAGTGGCTTGCTGAAAAAATAATTTATCATAAACAGTCCTTCTTTCTTCTTAAAGTTGACCAATCGTTTGCAAACTAGCCTCATTTTTGAGCAATTTCCAGTGCCTAGTTTGCGTTGATGTCCCCCATGACGCGTTTTGAGGAGGATATACATAACCTCAACCTCCTCATCTGATAGTGCTAAAGTCGGTGCATAAACCTGTATCACCTTTAGAGATTAGATTTAAGAAATCATCTCTTCGTAATTTTGAGTACAAGGTACGCTACCCTTGTTCCCCTATCTTCGGTCTTCAGATTGCACAATTTTATCCCAGCGCAGCTTGTCTACTTCTTCCAGCTCAACAATATTTTCGTCATTCCTCAAAGTGCGTGCATTGTAAGTTGCCAGGGCCAGTTGTCGTCGTTGGAGGTATCAGCACTCTGCCGGGAATTCTTTTCACTCTCTACCTCACCGTTATCTTAACCGCCACCACATACCAATGCCAACACTATCAAATTCATGGGAGGCGAACCTTTATGTTTCAACGTGCCATTTTTAATAAATAAATGATTAATAAGGCCATAAAAGTGCCGTAAAATAATATTGATTTCGTGATTATAGCGTAGGATCACTCGGGTTTGCTCGTAATATAATGCACACCAAGAAAAAAATTACTAATGTCCAAACAAAAATTTCTTTCTTCAAGAAATCCGTTAAAATTATTCATCGTTAATTACTTTGTCAAGAATATATTTTCTTGTTTTGAAAAGAATTTATTAATTGAAGATTTTTTTCTTGTAGTGGCCTGCCCAAAATATTGTGTCGCGAGCCATCAATGGCATGGATGCGTGCTATTGGTTCGCCATCCCTGATCTAGTATATAAAATATGTATAAAGGACCAAATAACATACCTGATATATATATATATGGACGGTTCTCCCTTAAAGGTGGTGTCCATTTTTAAATAATTGGGCCATATTATTACAGACACACTACGTGATGAAAATGACCTAGAGAGGCAAAGACGGGCTCTTGCTAGAAGTAGTAATATGTTAGCTCGAAGGTTTAGCCAATGTTCAGATTAAGTTAAGGTGACTCTGTTTAAGGCATACTGCCAGACGTTCTACACAAGCCAGCTGTGGTATTCTTACACTCAACTCTCCTACAACTCATTCAGTGTACAATACAACGATGCTTTCAGGACTATGCTTGGCTTACCCTGGCGTTGTAGTGCCTCTGGTATGTTCGCTGAAAACAGGTTAACCGATTTTTATAGCACTATGCAGAAAATGCTTTCCAGCTTTAAGATTCGCCTTTATAGAAGTGAAAAAAAAATTGTTCAAGTCATATACAGAAACATATATATGACATGTAAAGAATTTAGTGTAAATTTTGTGACCTAAAATTTTTTTTTTTGCAATTTCAGTTTTTTACGTTTGAATGATATTATGTATTATATTTAATTTCAATTTGATTTCAACTAATTTAATTGTGACTTGACTTTAATATTTATTTATATTTTTCAATCGAAATTTTTACAAAATCTATTTATTATATCTTACTAATAGTGATGAAATTGTGATGAAATTTTATGTATTTATTTTGTATTTGTATGGGACTTGTACCTGAAAATAAAATGCTTTATTATTATTATTCTATATATTATTAATCTATACAAAATAAAATAGATTTATAGCAGCCTTTTTTTCATGTTTTCAGGGTGACGAAGTAGATGGGAAAGTAAGGGCACCACCCTTACCTTTCAGAGGGAGGCAAGTCGAGTAGAGGAAAAAGAGAGATAGGGCTTATACTAAAAGCTACACGCTAAAACAGTCATTTTATGCTAAATTAACGATCACGTGCATCAACACAGCCCTGTCCGATTTTTTCAATGTGCCTCTCCTAAATTTTTTTTTTTTTTAGTAGTAGTCGGAAAATCCGTTACATAAAAAACTAATCTATGGCAGTCTTAGCATTATAGCATATATTTCGCTTCAAAATATAGAGTCCTTTGAAGATTGGACCTATGACATCCAGACATTCAGACAACGCAGTCTTAGACGTAGCCAGCCCCCTTGGAATAATTTGCCTAAAATTTTTTGTGCTAAAATAAAGTTTTTTTCATTGATATTTTTATTGTTAGAAGTATTACAAGAAGTTGGTTAAAAAGGTTTGTAATATATTGAAAGTTTTAACTTTCAATATATTCTCAACGATATTTCTCGGAGGTGTTGATATACAGCAATCGGAAAGTTTCAAGTAAATTTGTCAGCTGTTCTTGAGCCGCAAAATAGAGGGTTTAAACCAGAAATTAAGAAGAACATTTCAATAAGTTTGTTTTGGGGCACATTTTTCATTATTAGGTGGATCTAGCGTTTTGATGTTTATCTTAAATAAATAGATTATTTATTCAAAACATTATTAAAACTAAGAAAATTAGTAAAAGCACTATTAGCTGCAAATGACAAATGACGTGTTTCAGCATTTTTGGATAACCACCCTCATAGAAGACATAATTAGGTAAAAAAGTGTGTAAGTTCCATCACAGGCAGACAGACAAAGGCCTGTAAAAGTGTTAAAGTGACAGAAAAAGATAAATTGTGTGGTTTATGCCACGGGGAGCCTCCTAGTCCACAAATACAACAGAAGAAAATGATTAACTGAGAAACATATCAAGCATTGCTCGAACCGCTGGGTCTAGAAATTAAAGTTTTGGCATGCATTTGACAAATTCATCTCCGAACGAGATCAAAATTCCAAGCTTGCTTAAGATAGCTTTGAGTAAAAATCCGTAACTTTTGTAGTTGCGTGCATTTAAATTTGAATTTGGTCAGATGGTAAAAAATTCAGAATCAACTATTTCATCAGTTTTGAACAATTACCTTGTAGGGGGTAAGATAGTGGAAAAAGATTATAAAAAGTTTTTTTTATATTTAGCATAAACTATTAAAATTTGGCAACCTTTAATTTAGAATTCATCAATCGTTTTAACAGTTTTAGAAATTACCTCTTAAATAACTGTCCAAGAGATATATGAGTTGACACCAGTCGAACAAAGTTGCAGGAAACAACTAGATCACGACAATCATTATTATCTAATGCTAATCATGTATTGCCTATCTAATCATATTGACGGTATTAAATATGTAAGAATGCTTTTAATAAAATTGCGTTGATAAACAAAAAGTATATTTGATTCTGTTGAAATAGGACGTGTAATACAATAACGACGGTACAATTATAGGATTAAAACAATTAAATCGAAATATACACAAGGTACATTGATATCATGATACTGTAGTGTTTTTATAATTAATTTATTCAGTATCATCAATATTTTTATATGTGAAATTTAAAATGATCGCGGTAATTTTTTTTATTATTTTTGTAGTAGTTTTTTATTTGTATGGTATACGTAATTATGGATACTGGAAAAAAAGAGGAGTAAAACATGACTCCCCGCTACCTTACGTTGGAAATAATTTAAGGCAATTTTCACAAAGAGCAAGTTTGGCGATGATTGCCACAGAAATATATAGGAAATATCCAGATGAAAAAGTTGTGGGATTTTACAGAGGCACGATGCCGGAATTGATAATTGGAGATCCAGAAATAATAAAAAGAATTCTAACTACAGATTTTCAACATTTTTATGCAAGGGGCTTTAATCCTCACAAAACTGTAATAGAACCACTATTAAAAAATCTATTTTTTGCTGATGGAGACTTATGGCGCCTCCTGCGGCAAAGATTTACACCAGCATTTAGTACAGGAAAATTGAAGGCAATGTTTCCGCATATAACGGAAAGAGCGGAAAAACTACAAAAATTATGCGAAACAATTGTAAAAGAAGATGCCTATGACATGCGTGAACTTATGGCAAAATATACAACTGAGTTTATTGGCGTGTGTGGATTTGGTCTTGATATGGATTGCTTAAGTGAAGAAAACTCAGAATTCAGAAAACTCGGCAAGAGAATTTTTATGAGGACACCTAGAGATGGATTTATAGGCGCTCTAAAAATAATGATGCCTGAAATTTTCAAAAATTTGTCTTTTCTAGATCCAGAAATAGAAAAATCCATGCTTCATTTAGTCAAAACTGTAATGGAACAAAGGAATTACAAACCATCAGGTAGAAATGACTTCATAGATTTGTTACTTGAAATGAAAAAACATAATGTTATAAGTGGAGAATCAATAGAAAAAAAAAATAAAGATGGTTCACCTAAAATAGTACAAATTGAAGTAGACGATTTAATAATGACCGCTCAAGTATTTGTTTTCTTTGGTGCTGGTTTTGAAACTTCTTCAAGTGCTTCCAGTTATGCTCTTCATCAATTTGCATTTAATCCTGAATGCCAAGAAAAGGCACAAAAAGAAATTGATACAGTACTTGCAAAATACGACAACAAATTAACATACGAAGCTGTCAAAGAAATGACTTATCTAGAAATGGCATTTTATGAAGCTATGAGAATGTATCCTTCAGTTGGTTATTTGTTTAGAACTTGTGTATCTCCTGAATATACTATTCCTGAGATTGGAGTAACAATAAATGAAGGTGTTAAGATTATGATTCCTATACAAGCGCTTCAAAACGATGAAAAATACTTTGAGAATCCACATGCGTTTATACCTGAAAGATTCCATCCTGACAATAAAAGCATTAAAAACTTTGTTTATCTTCCTTTTGGAGAAGGACCCAGAGCGTGTGTTGGTACGTACAAACGAACTTTGGATTTGTATAATTTGTGTTTTGTAGGGACTACAGTTTGGGTCAACAGTAAAGAAAGGCTTCTGTCACTCAGCAGTTAGTAATACATTTTTAGATCACTCATTTTAGAAATACAGAAACAGCCGGGCTGTGGCAAACAACTGTCACTAGCGTCACGTAAGTTCACAACGTTTTAATATGGCGAGTGTTGTTTTGATGTTTGCTACAAGGTCATAAATGTTTTCCAAAACATACCAACCAGATCAGAAGCGCTCTCCTAGCTAGTAACTAATATACTTAATAATAATATTTTTTTTCAGGTGCTAGACTAGGGCAAATGCAGTCCATGGCTGGACTTGCTGCAGTTCTTCAAAAGTTTACAGTCGAGCCTGCTGCTTGTAGTTCAAAAAATCCCCCACCTGACCCCACAGGAACGGTGTCAGAGAGTTTTGTCGGCGGATTACCGTTGAAGTTAAGAAAAAGAGAAAACGTTTCATATTAGTGTTTTTTTTTAAATTATTCTACAGATCTATAAAAATCGTTCATTATGTTATTTATTTCCATAATACTCATTTGTAGATTTTAAAAAACATAAATAGTTTTAAAACTGTGTTTCATAATGTAAAAATCGTTCATTGTGTTATTTATTTCCATAATACTCATTTGTAGATTTTAAAAAACACTTACGCATTACAATGAGTAGAGCTAAGAATAGATTTTGAAAATTAATACTCAAAGGCAGTAAATTGGGGGCTAGAAGTTTGTTTAGAATACCGTAATTTTTTTGGAAAATCATCCCCTACAAAAGCTAAATAGGTATATAAATAATTTCGAAAAGTACGATATTTGTAAGTTAAAAAAAGCTTTCTTCATTCAAAGTCATGGCAATAAGCAGTTTTTCATATATGTTTATTTTTTCTAAAACCCTTTTTTTACATATTACAAAAAATTAAGTTTCCTTGATTTTACTGATACTATTTCCATAACCTGTTAAATAGGTAACTAGAGTAATTTAATTTTAAACAAGTGTTGTTTTTTATTCTTTCAAGGGTTCCGTGCTAAAATGATACCAATAAACCCATCCTTATAGTAATATTTTGTTTTATGACCGTCCGTCTGTATGTCATGACTTTTTTTCTGGTAGCTATAAAATGTTATAAACTTTTTAGTTGTAAAACAAAACTTAAATTTAAAAAGTTAACTATACTAATACGATAGAAACTTAATTCACTTAGCTTATACCTACACACACACACGATCTGATTTTAATACACGTTACACACATAAACCTTTATGTATAAATAAAAGACACACATAGAAAACTAGAGGATTTTCGAGTCAGCATCTTTTCAATAACGACATCGCTCAGATGTTAACCCTATTGCGGCGACTCTCTTTAAAATTTATTAGGGTCCCGTACTCACAGGGTAATAGACAGTTGAAATTTTCACAGAAGATGTATTTTTATTGCCGCTATAACAGCAAATACTGAAAAACAGAATAAAATAAATATTTAAGGGGCTCCCATACAACAAACGTGATTTTTTGCTCGATTTTGCTTGATATTGATAATGGCAACAGGCAGACGCTTCAAATATTCACAGAATTTTTAGTTATATAGTCACTTCAAAAATAAATAATTAAATTAAAATAAAACAAATATTTAAGGGGGGAGCTCATAAAACAAGCGGGATTTTTTTGCCGTTTTTATAGATAATGGTACGTAACCCTTCGTGCGCGAGTCCGACTCGCACTTGGCCGATTTTTTTTGAGTAAAGGATTGCATAAGAGTAAGTTATAATATTTTTGTAATATTGTCTGAACGTAGTCTCAGTCTGTCCGCCATTTATGAATGATTCTGATAAACCGAAGAAATAAAAACGGTAATAAGCTACATAGGACTCAGGATTGAAAACTCATTGCTGTTGTTCAACAGATAACTATTATCGTTTCTTTTGCGGACGTAAAAAAATTAAACTAAGATAAAAAAATAATCAGTTAAAAAAACAGGTAATCGATTATATAATTGAAATTTTAATAACAAACTCGGCTAAGCACATGTCTGACACGCATTAAGTTCCGTAGAATGAGAATTATTGAAGAGAAAACTTTTTGTTCAAACCCCCCTTACTGTCTAGCGCTGCCCACTCCAAAGCGTAATTCTCACCCCCACTTACTCGCAATCGCAATCGCGGAACTCTCCTTCTGGCGCTGACTCACCTTCGGGTTTGCGGCTCACGCTGCCGATGGTCGAAGGGACGACCCCAAGAGCGACAACCCAAGCCGAGGGTTCCCCCCGCGGGGAGCCCTTGAGTGTTGGGCGCTATATCAGAGACTCCTTCAGAGTCTCGCCCCAAAAGTCCGGTGGAGCGGTAATAGCTGCATCAGCCAACTCTATAGTTCGTTCAGAAAAATAAAAACTCCAAAGCGTTTTTCAAACATAAACATTCTTATCAATTTGAGAATTATTATTGAGTATAGTATGATTTACATGAATCACAAACTTATATATACACCTATTTTTCACAGTTAACAACTTAATTTAAGTATTTTCACTAAAATTAATATATTTTTACCTATCCAAGTACATTTCATAAGTTGGTCTTTTATCTATAAGGATTACTTGTTGACTACGGAACCATAAAAATTTAATTCTGTCAAGAATCGTTTTATAATATAGGTAGATAAGATTATTAATGTCATACGTAATGACCCCAGCTAAGACTGCGTGATCAAGTTTAACATACATAAATACATCCATAAGCACTTAAACCTACGTCTGAACCGGATAGAAATATTTATTCAAATAGGTTTCTGAGAACACTTTTGAATCGTCGATACAAAGTAAACAATGTTAATTTCTGCCAAAAAGATCTGTCAAGAAGTTTTATTTAAAGTAATAATACAATACTTTGATAATCAGCTAACGAGTATACAATATGGATTAAAACACTTATTAGGTAATATAAATAAGTTAGTAACCTACTAAATAACAAGTCAAACGTTGCCAAAAGCTGACAAAAAGTGCCAATTTGTCCACGAATGCTCGTTAAGTTAACTAACTCTGTAAGGTGATGAATAAAAGACTGTCCAGTGACTGCAAATGATTGAATATTGATACGTTGTGACCTGCACCTACCGCGAACGTCTCCCCCCGTCGAGTTAGACTCGCGCACCAAGGGTTCCGTACCTACAACCATTTACGTAATTTACAAAGTAATAAGTTTGCCGCTAAGCGGTCACCCATCCAAGTACTGACCAAGCCCGACGTTGCTTAACTTTAAATAGCGTTTTTAAACAGTACCACATTTCTTCGCGGCACACTTTTGTGTTCGTAATAATAACATAAATCGTGGTACGGAACCCACGGTGCGCTAGTCCGCCTTGCAACTACACTAGTTTTCACTGCAAGTTTGAAATTTGTATGTATTTCTGTTTTTACGATGCAAAAACAACGAAAATGTATTTCTTGTATAAGGACCCTCCTTAAATATAAATTTTTTAAACTTTTTATTATTTGTTAGACAATCGCCCATTATAACACATATTATGAAAAAATTTAGGCTTCTACCTATTTCTGTCTAAAAGATAGGCTCTCTTAATGGTCGGACAGATAGACAAAGTAGGCTTAGTAATAGGGCTCCGCTGGCACCCTCTGGGCACCCCTGAAAACGAAAATAAACAATTCATAGCATGAGAGGACACTCACTTAAACTTTGAGGTTTATCACAATAAAAGTATATCTTAAATAGTGCACTTGCACAAAATTAAAATACTAAAAAAATTAAAATAGCCCTGCTACTGCTAAAATAATATAAATCTAAGAAAAACTATTTTAAAACAAGCTTTTATAATGAGCAGAGCTTAATCATCAGACCAGTTCAGTGGTACCATATTTCTGCATGATATTGTCGCTGAGGTAACAGAGGATGCCGAATATCAGGTCAATAGAATACCATCAAGTGCTTAAAAAATAAATTACAAATTTCAAGACAAAAGAATTATGATCTCAAGAATGAAAAAGGGTTGTTATAAATCATTATTAGACATCTTAGACAGTTTTTTAAATGATTTCTTATTCTGCTGATATTGAGCTCCAAAGAGTACATTTTCGGTGCATAACGTGCTTGTCGGTCAAGATATGACTCTGTACATGTAATCGAAAATATATGAAATACTAGCTTTTGCCAGTGGCTCTGCTCCCCTTATTTGGTTATCGGCGTGGATTCCTTCGGCAACTCCTTGATTATACTAAAGAATTTTGCTATGGCAAGCTATACTTCGTTCAATTGGAATTCAGTTATTGTTAATCCCAAAGTAACTTCCCTGTATGTATGGCCTCTTGGTATTGCCATAATTACATATAAAAAAAACTGTTAAACTTACCAGCGACATATCTTCCATATTGATTCCTGGATCGCCTTTATCTCCTTTTGGTCCCGCTTGCCCTGGAGTTCCTGGAGAACCTAGAGGACCGGGCCGACCCTTTAAATGGAAAGAAAATCAATACAGTCAAAATGTTAAAATGGTTTTTTTGTAATTTAGAAATTGGAATATGTTATTGTTATGCGATACTGTTTAGGGGGGCGTCTATTAATTACGTGAGGCGATTTGGAGTTTTTCCGGTGGATTTGGCCATATTTTATTGGAATGTACATGTTTTGATCTGATTCTTGCAAAAAATATTTATTGACTCCCCTTTCCCCTAAAAGCCTCAAGTAATTATTAGACGCCCACTAAGGTGCCAAAACTAAAAGTAAAAAACTGTCTACTTGAATTCCGTTATGCATTTGACATCAGGAATCCACCAAAAAGTAACAAAAGCAGACATACTGACATTTGGTAACTTGTTTTCTTCACCTGTTGAATGCCCACAAATATTGTTTTTGAATACTGATTTAATTTTTAGTTGCCTCTTAAACTAATGTCAAAACCAGTTTTTTTTTGCACTATTAATCAAATAGATCAGTTTTTTTTTAAATTCTGGTTCCCTTAGACCAATCCTTACCAAATGTATGGAGTTAATACTTCCACATTTACAAAATAGTCAAAAATCGCAAATCGCAATATAAAAACAAAAAATAAAAAAAAAACGAATTTAGACTAATAAAAGTAAATATATTTATTTCGTTTTACTTTTTTTTAAAACTTTAGCAGTAAAACTCGCTTCTAAATAAAATATCATGCATTATGCCGTATAATTTGTGCTTTTTTTTCTAAATTCTAAGCATACAGAAAATAGTATTTAAAATAAGTCTTACCTTTAAAGTCTAAGCAGATTGGAAGCAGAAAAAATAAATATATAAGTTATTTTTTATCACATATTAATATTGAGAATTTCATAATATAAGTAGTAGTAGTATCAAACAATCTTTTTTTTTTTAATTTCTACAAATTATGATCCATTTATTAGGACTTTTTATTCCGAAAAAAGGGTTAACAATGGCTGGATACAAACCCACATTATAATGTGGGAGACAGCCCTTTTTTTACCAACCATTAACTTTAGTCCTGCCTGACAGGTGAGCCATCGCCACAACATATGCTATATATATATTAGCTTTTTTATTTAATTATTTATTTATTTATTTTTTTATTTATTTACTTATTTATATATATATAATAGTGATCCAGGCCCCACCACTAGGGGGTTGACATGCTAATTTAAGTTTTGAGACGTAAGGTTAATTAAAGATTAATTTAATCTAAAATAGATACAAATTACTTTAATTAGAATCATAATTCATACCAATCGAATACTGTTAATAAATAGATAGAAATAAAATCGTTGAAGTATTAAGGCTCGGCATATTTGTACACGTGGAAGTAAAATAAAGGGGAAATAAACTGGCGTCGGAAATAATAGACGATTTATCGCGTGATACGATGGGGCCGGCCTGTAGGGGAAAAATGCTTATAAGCGGTATGCGTCAGTTGCGGCCCTCCCGATAACTTGCGAGAGGTAGACGGTGAAGTGAAGTGCAGAACATCTCTGCTCCAACAGGATCCTCTGCCCCCCGTCACAATCGATGAAGTCAAACAGGTTATGAAAGACTTATGCCCCCGTAAAGCCCACGAAGCGGACGGTATCTCTAACGATATCCTAAAGCGCCTCACTATTCCCCTTCTCTGCCTTCTAATAGCTATCTTCAACGCTGCTATCGAAAATCGCACCTTACCTTCTCAATGGAAAGATGAAATTGGTATAGGCATCCATAAGCCAGGGAAAGCACGTACCAAGCCGTCCTCCTACTGCCCTATAAGTTTACTTAAGGCCCTTGGTAAACTTTACGAACGCCTCCTCCTCGCTCGCCTACGGAACGCTATAGTCTCCAAAGGCATCTTAATCGACGAGCACTTCGGCTTCCGCGCCAAAAACTCATGCGTCAACCAAGTCTTCGTATCACGGAACACATTCTCACTGGCTTCCAACCAGTATAGGTAAGCCCCATCACGCAGGCGCTGTCTTCTTCGATATAGCGGAAGCCTTCGACAAAGACTAACAACGGTTTTATTTATAAACTGTACAACTATCAGTTGCCAGACCTCCTCGAACTCATCATACCAGACTATTTGTCGAACCGCAGCTTTCGCTATAAAGTCGAAGGCACTCTTTCTTCCCCTCGTCCCATACAAGCAGGAGTACCGCAAGGGTCCGTGCTCAACCCTATCTTGTGCCTTCTGTACACAAACGACATCCCTAAAACGATAGGTACCCAATTAGCCCTCTTCACGGACGATACCGCTATTTATACCACCGACAGGCAAGTGAGTCGAATCAGTAAGAGTCTTCAATCCGCAATCACCGACCTAGGCGAATGGTTTCGGAAATGGAGAATCGAAGTGAATCCCGACAAAAGCTCTGCCGTTCTCTATACCACTGGCCTCCCTCCGAGGCCATCCTCCCTCACACTCTTTGGCCGTGCCATTCCTTGGCAAAACAAGGCCAAATATCTCGGTTCGCTCCATACTAGCATATGCTATCGTCGTGTTTGCGTTGTCGGCAACGCGCGAGTGATACCCCCTGGTGTTGCAAGCGTCCATAGGCTACGGTGACCGCTTACCATCAGGCGGACCGTGAGCTTGTTTGCCACCTTAGTGGTATAAAAAAAAAAACCTCCATAAACTCCAGACCCTGCAAAATCGCTTCCTCAGAGCAGCCTGGTTGGCGGACCTACACAGGGACTTCGAGCTCCCTACGATTACCCAATATTTTAAAGACCTGGCAGTCCGCTTTCTCGAGGGTACACAAAATCACCCGAACCGATTAATTGAGCAATCCACAACCTTTCATCCACCCGACCGACCTCGGCATGGTCGAAAAACTATTGTTAGGCGGCCTCGGCATATACTAATGGCCCAAGACGACGATCTCGCTATCCGGATAGCGAGACTAGTCTCAACGACCTGCCATAATAGTGCCTCCCAATTAAAACGACGCCGGGTTCGTCGGCGAACGCACGGATACACGAGGTATCAAAGAGTGCCGGGGCGCTGACTAAGCTTCGAGTTCGAGGCTCACGCTGGTCCAAAGAACAACCCGCGGGGAACCCTTAAGCGTTAGGCGATATATGGGCTGAGGCTCCTTTAGAGACTCGCCCCAAAAACCCAGTGGAGCAGTAATGGCTGCATCAGACAACTGCATAGTCCAGAAAAAAAAATGCGCCCCGTTTTTGCAATCGTCGCGTCTTGAGACAGGCTTGATAAAAAGCACTGAATGCAATTGCACAAAGTTTGTCGTGTTAACACTTGGCTGCGCCTTGTTTCACAAACTATCGCATAATTGTCTAAAATACTATTGTGTGTGATAGGTTACTTTATAGAACACTTATCTACAGCATATATTATAAATGTTTGTGAATTTACAACTTTTTACTGTAGACAAAGCGATTTCAAAGTGACCATAATTTGAAGAAATAAGTAAGAAACAAACATAGATCATCGATGCCATTTTTATATTACGGTGTGTGTGTAAAAATATTTAGAATAAGGTACCCCATTACAGTCCGAAATAATACCAGACTATATTTTACGTGGACAAAGTTACATGAAAAGTGCTAGTACAGTTATGTAATAGGTACTTTGGATGTTTAACTAATTTTATTATTTTTTTTTTGTAGTTCCTGCCAGTATAATAATCGTAAGATCATCAGAACTCAATCAGCCATGGACTGACCAGTTTCCAAAGTAGCTTTCTATTTTCTGGTGTTTCATTTACTAAAGCCAAAATAAGCAAAATTTAGAGGACTTTAACGGAAAAAATCGAACAGGAGGCGCTTTACATATATTTACTTTACCAAGCCCAATAATTCCAATAAATATTTACAAAACCTTATCTGCAAGATAAAAACTTTTTCAATGAAAACCACAAAATAATATTATGATGTCAGTCTGTCAATAGTTTTTATCTAAAGGCACTAAGTCTCAAAAAGCATAGAGTACAAAATTTAGCAACCACAGTTATATAAAATCAGTGAATTAAATATAGACAAAACTAATTAGACGCAGAACAAAACCGGATAAATTTAACTCTTACGAATCAAAACTGGATATCTAGTTCGATTTAAATGCTCTTCCACAGAGAACATTGTTTACAAAAGAAACACTCTTCTCTGTCATCATATTCATGCCACAACACTATAAAGTTTAAGATATTTTTCATCACTCTAACTCGTAAACAGTTTTATAACGTGCAAGCAAAGCGGGTGCTTAGACCTTAATTACTAATCACAAAATTTTACTTTTCTCAAAGCAAGCGTTAACAGATTCCACAGGCGGTATTAACTTGCCTATTCTATCATGGGTGTAGACATAGACATGTACCTACATAATGTATAGTTACATAGAATGTAGAATGTTACATGTGTACATAGAAGCTGTCATTACAAGTTTTAACTTCAGCTAGAACTTTTATTTCATAAATTTTATAGATATCTAGCGCCATCTAGCGGTGGCGTTGTTTTCTCCACATCTATTCCTGCCATTCAAATTGTGTTTTGTTGAGTTTGTTTATTTATTTACTATATACATTTTTTTTATTTACTCGCAGATGTGATGAAAAATATTGTATGTTATTCAGCCTTATAATTAACCTACATTTTTCCATTTCTTAAGTTGAAATAATGTGCGTATAAATAAGGTACTTTTGCGTATTTTACGCTGTTTAGTAAAATTGCAATAAATGGATTAAGACTGTTTTATTCTGCGAGTTCTTTATACCATTACTCACCATCCATCCCGGTAAGCCAATGTCTCCTTTGTCTCCTGGTACACCAGGCGGTCCAGGGATACCCTGAGGTCCACGAGGGCCTAGTGGTCCTGGTCGACCTCTTCTTCCTCGAGGTCCTGTTTCACCTTTTTCACCCTACGCAAAGTCATAAAGAGCTGAAATACGAAATCAGATCATATTCTTTCTTGGATTGACAATTAAAATTCTTAAATACTTTATATTACGGGTATAAAATAGCAGGGACGTTTTTAAATTGTTATAAAAAATTAACAAAAAATTAAACCAACTTTAAAAAACAACTATAACAGTACATTGTACAACGTGTTTTTTTCGCTTTGCCGTTGGATGCCAATAGACAAGCTTAACCTAATTTTACACGACTGTCTGGCGCAGCGAGGGTTATGTTTTTCGAATGTATGTATGTATATTTCTTTGGCACGATCGGCAGCCTAAATGGTTAGATTTGTCTTAATTGTGTGAGTGGCACTGGGTACATACAATATGAAAAGAAAAACAAAATGGCGAAATTTACGCGTTTTAATGTGCAGGCTAAATATATATCGATGTATAAGTGAACAGTTTTTCAACTACAAAGTGAAGTTTGTCCTACTCGACAAAATATAGCCAAAAGTCGAGACCAGAATTCCATGATAGACAGACTATTTACATGAAAATTCCATAAACGGAATCGTTGGTGCGCGAGTCAGACTTGCTTTTTCCCGGTTTTTTAAAGCTGATTCAATTTTTAATTTTTCATAAAAATAAATCTAACATACGGACACTTCTGGTGTTTGGCAACAGAACCCTTTAATTGTCAAACGTGATAATGGACAGCTATGAAAAAACTATCAGGATTTGGTTATAAAAATTGGATGTGGCACCCTAAAATCCATCAAATGGATAAATGGACCGATATAACAAAACCTTATAGTAACTCTTTATCGTCATTATGACGGCAGTCGTTAAGCCAAGTCATTATGCTTGGTGGCTTGAAAATCCTAATCCTCCTTCTCCAAGGAGAGGCTATGCCACTGAAGTGGGGCGTACAATGGCTGAGACCTCAATAGTACGTACCTTAATAGTGATTATATCCGAGCTAGATGACGTAACACTAATTGGTCCTGGTGGTCCTCTTTCACCTCTTTCACCTTTCGGTCCGATTTGTCCCGGAGGTCCATCTCCCCCTGGCATGCCTGAAGGTCCAATATCACCTCGGTCCCCAGTTTTTCCGTCCTTTCCTGGAATTCCTGGGGTACCATCAAGTCCTTGACTTCCTTTTTCCCCCTACGAATGAAGTGGGGTTAAAATTTATGTGTCACTATTAGTAGGAGAGTATGTTTCTACGAGTATCAAAAGAAATCATAAAATATTGCCTGAGTTGTTGGTGAGTTGAAGAACCACTCTACTAAAATTGTACCATAAAAATTTCATAAACAAATAAAATAGCCTATATATTTAGTTTCGGCCACGTATAAGAATATAGGTATAGTGTCTTAGTAAAATTGTGTGTGAATAGGTAAGTACAAAGATTAAAATAGTTATCAAATGGCTAAAAACAACAAGATACTAGGAATAGTCGAAATTCCAACAAAGTTTCAGAAAGTCGAATGGAAACCTGAACTGTAACCGTACTGTATTGCTTTACATAATATTTAATTTTAATCAATACGAACGATTTTGCCTGAAGTGTAGAATTTAAGGCTGCGGTATAGGCTAGACCGCAAAAATACGCCGTTTTTGTGCAAATTTTGTGTCTATAGCATCTAAAGGATTGAAAAAAATATATGCTATAAAACTTGCTTTCGTCTAGTGCATTAGCTTACTGAGTGATTTTCATTTATTGTATTTAATGCAATGAAAAATCTGGAAGTGACCGTTGTTTCAACACTTGTGCAAATTTTTAAAGCGTGTTTTGCATTTGCTTGTAATGAAAGTTGGTTAAATAATTAGAATAGCTTGTTATCTAGTGCATTGACTATAAATTGTAGCGAAAAGTCAAAAAATGTGACTACAAAACGGTAATAACGTTAAATTCCATACAAAAAAATTAAAAGTTTCAAGGCGTCATTATGGTATAAATTACTTTAGAAGTATATAGCATATATATCTCATAGTAATATATATGACATTATCTAATGATTTTTAGTACATTTACATGCACAACGTTAGAATTACAGAAATTAGCTTTCTAGCCTATATCGCCCGCTTAAGGGATGTAATAAGTCACAGTAACTAAAAGAGGGAATAATCCATGTCCTCTCATGTGCATTATTGTTCTTTAAGAAAGTGTTGTCTACACTTTGTTAAAAAATCGATGTCTACTAAGCGTGCTAGAATAATTTATATTATAAGAAGTCGGTTAAAAACAGTGATTAATTGAATTACCAGCTACCAGAATAAATTTAATAATAAAAATTTTGTCTGTATGTCAGGCGGTAGCTGTAAAAATGCTAGCCAGAAGCAAGAAACTGATTTCATTTTGGAAAACTTTAGGACATACATGACATGTTGCATAATGGGAAACCTAAGCTGGAATGGCGTTAGTAATTATTATATTTAACTCAAATTTATTTTTTAATCGTTTTTAGACCTCAATATAGAGTTAAATACAATATTTATTGAGCTTAATAGAGAAAATAGTGTCAAAACATTATATTATTATGGCACTAATTACGGTTTTTTTTTGAAACACTTCTCAAAATTTATGACGAGAGGCAGTTCGATAAATCCAATTTCAAGGAAAGTCAACTGAGAAATTCAACCCGAAGAGGCTATTTTGTACTTCGCGTATTATAAAAAATTTAGAGGTCAGATTTGCAGTGTAGCATCGTGGAATACGGCTCTGGCCACAAAGCGGACCAAGATTTTTTTAACCGCTGGCGCCAATGGCGTGCATCCAAGTAAATTTTGATTTGAGTAGGTACTGTAGAGGTTACGACCTCTTGTTAAGTGTAAAGGAAGTAAATATGCTAGCGAACGTTTTTCACGCAGCAAATACTTCGTAGTGGTTTTATGAAAATATAATAGATGGTGTGTCAGTGTGTTTTTAAATAAAAACAATTGGAATTAAGAGTTTGTCAGTATTTTTACATTGATTGACATTCCAGTGAAAATTATAAATCGGACAAGTCTATATAAATTTGGAGGGTCGATTCCTGTCTCTATCAGGGAGCCCTAGAATTTGTAGAATGGCCTTACATTGCCAGTAGATTTAGGATAAGATACTCCAGTATCCAAAATGCACTAAGCATCGCCACCATTGCGATTAAATGTAGATATTGCCCAATGTACCGACACGACGACCCGAGGCCTATTGAAGGATGGCCTAATGAAAGAAGACGTACTGCAGATAAGTTTAAAATTGTATAATAAATCTCCTAGGTAGTAGATGAGTCTAAAGGATGTATACTCTTGTGGCGATTGAAAAGAACATCTGAATACATAAAAGAACTCCCGATGTCGTCTTTTTATTAGCAGAGATCCCGATACCTAATAAGAAATAGGTAGAAGCAGCTTCTTTACGCCCCCGCACGCTGCAGTACTGACAATTTTTATAACATAGAAGAAAATATTTATTAGATACAACATCTGCAAAAATTGAGTAAGCATTGAATGAATCTTTTGTTTTTGTTTTACGAAATGGACATTGACCTCAGACTAATAACTTTATCCGCGATTAATCATTTACACAAAAGAATTATGATTACAATATTTACCTTATCCCCTTTATCACCTTTCAGGACAACTTCTTGTTGGCGTTGCGCTGTATGGAAATATTATCAGTTAATTAAGTAATAACAATCATTACTGTATTGATAAAAAGTGACAAAAATAGCCAAGTCAACAATTTCGAAATATGTTTTTAGCTGCCTCTAGAGAAATCGTGATACAGATACAAAAAGCTATTGTTGCTGGGAGTTAGGTCCTCTTAATCAACATTAAATGTTATGTTAGATCTACCTAAGTTTCACTTTAGTTAACATCTCTCAATTAATAGTCCCCGGAAGATTGATCTCTGTTCGTTTTGTTTAAAAACGCCATCTATTGTCAAGTAACTTTAATGTTGGTGTGTCGGTAAAAATAATAGTATTACTGCTCGCCAATAGATGTCAGAAAGAGTCATATTTTTCAATTTATCATTGCCTGAAAACACGCATAAACGACGTTTTCTAAAAATGAAACCTAGCTATCGAAAGATCAATTAATTGCCCCCGAAACACCCTGCATACTAAATTTCATGAAAATCCCTAACTATAGATTTATCTTTGTTGGCAAGTTCTAATAAGTGGGCTCAGGAGGACTTTGTATGTTTATTATGACTAAAGTTCACTATATAAACACTCTTATGTGACGAGAAACCTTTCAGCCTATAGGGTGTTCACAGACCAGTGTGTGTACCAGGACTTAATACTATAGCGTCAATCTATAGTTCATTGTAATTAAGATTTTAATGAATAATGGGCTATCACGCCAGGAAAAAATGGCTGGGTTTGTCAGTATTTGTTAATTTTAGGCTGTATTTCTGAGTAATTAGTATGCAAGTCGTTTTTAATTTTCAATGTTTACTCATTTATATAAGATGTATGTACTACGGTTTGTAAAGTCCCTAGTCATTGTTAATAAAATATAAAGCACTAGCGTAATGATTTGAGAGACGTTTCAGTGTAATTAGAATTGTTTCAGCCCAGTATTAATCCAATTTCGGTTTTACTTTTATTTATAAGCCAGCGAAGTATTTTGTCTCCTTAGCTTATGAATCTAGTAGACTTCTTGTTATCATGCAAGTTTATGTCATATTTCAAACGACGTAAGTTCATCAAATTATTTGCATGTCATTTTTAATAAGTTACTAAAAACAATATTCTTACTCTTGTTAAACCTGAACGAATGTAGACTGAAGAAATTGAACAATTATGACATTACCTGCTGTTAAGAACTCAGGATCATCGACATTGCGCGGGCCAGTCGGTAACGCCGGTAGACCAGGAGGGCCTGGCTCTCCTCGCCCACCTGAAAATATGTTGTCTTACAGCAGGCATACTAGGTATAGAGGCATATAGGTTATATTAGGCAAAAGGGTGATCCAGGGTGGCAAGTAACGCATTCTTAGTAAGATCAAAGGCGTCCGAGAGGAATAATTCCTGTTTAAGTTCTAAACATATCCAATGCCTCGTTTCGCCCAGAATTTGAATGTAATTTAAAATATTTTAATATTAGACTAATAGAATAATTGCAAAAAAATGCACTAATAAGTACCTTATCACGTCATATGACTTACGACCAGATAGAAAGACAAGAGGAATGTTTTCTATGCCATTCCTTATTCAGGATCTATGCTCTTTTCATAACTTTAATAAAAGACACAAAGCTAGGTTAAAAGATATGATTTGGCCGTATAAAAAAAGAAGCAAGCGTCCGCTAGGTTATTTTTAAGACAGAATTATACCTTTCTCCCCCTTTTCAGCTGGTCGTCCATTAGCGCCGGGAATACCAGGTCTCCCATCAAACCCAGGACTGCCTCGATCACCTTTGAAGCCACGTTCCCCTGGAGGACCTTGATATCCCTAATATACAATTTTTATCTAAAAATCTCTAAAAGTCTTATTAAAAAATAGGATCAAAATATTTTTTTCCATTTTTAAATCAATTTCATTCAATCTCAAATCGTTAAAGGTTTTTTAAAAAAATGGATTTTAATTTTTACAGTAATGTGATAAAAAAAAAAACAGATAGTGCCTACTATCTGTTTTTTGAAGTGAAAACTTCTTTAGCGGCGCTGTGCACTTTTTTTGTGATGGGTAAAAACTGTTAAACTCGCGTCAGGTCACGTGTCCTGATCGAAAATTCGTAAGATGTCACTCGCGTTAGGACACGTGACCTTTATTTACATTAGGTTAGTTTTTATTTTTAGTATATGGCGATTATGAGTAGTATAGGGAGGTTGGATATGGGATTTTAATTCTATGACAGATTGAGCTGTCAAATATACAACGTCAAAAAAGTAAATAAACAAAAGTTATTATTTTTAATAAATAAATATTGATAAGAAGTGATGGGAAGTAAATAGCGAGTATGTTTTCACTTCTGCCGGCACTCCCGGAGTGCAATCCGTTTTTTTTTATCACATTTGTTTTTTAGAAAATTATGTTTTTATAAGTAATCAAAAGTTACTAAAAGAAGTTTTGAAGAGATACATACTCGTTCACCTTTTGGTCCAGTAAGTCCGACTTGTCCCCTTTCACCTTTTGGCCCCGTAAATCCTCGCTCACCACGAGGTCCTATTGGGCCGGGTTGGCCAGAGTCTCCTTTAGCTCCTGGTGCACCTGGTCTTCCAATTGTACCTCCATATGATCCCAACAGAGATTCCTGTTATTTTAACATTCGCTTTCTATTATCTTTTATCAGTTTTGTGAAATTAGCATTAACTATCATATCAAAAAAGGCCTGCAAAAATATTTTGGGACTTTCTTAATATCGTCCGGCTTTTTTTTAAGTGCTAGAAGGAATTTTAAACCACAACTATTGCCGTCTATGAATTTTTGATAAATAATTGTGCGACATAATACAAAGTTCTCATGCAGGCATTTCCGGAAACATTTAAAGAATACATACATATTTGACAGAAAAAAACCTACTGTACTAATTTGATTCAGGCTTTCTTCATTAGACAACTAGGGTGTGAAAAAAATTTAAATATAGGTATATACGGTTTTACTTTTTCATCCCACCTAAGGCCGCAGTCGAAGGAGCCTAGACAGAGCAATGACGAGGTGTGCGGGGAGATTAGGAGCGAGCGCACGCGATATCTTGCTTCTTCTTGCTTCTTGCCAATTTTCCATTAGTACCCTATAGGTTTTAATTTGTTTGTGTCACACCAAAAGCGACAAAAATCAACGTATTTTGGGCATATTTATTTATTGCATTGACTAAGAAGACTTGATTATTTAACGACATCAAGTGACAGTTGCCTTTAGTATTTGATAACAATTTTAATCCACGCGTTCGTAAGTAAAAAAGTCTTGACAGACAGACATACAAACCTTTTTTATGTGTTATAACTACAAATTGACGAATATTGGATTTTTCCTATATTTCTGATGTAGGACCTTGTTTCGTGTCAAATTTCATGATCCTAGGACAACGGACAACTAGGTACATGGAAGTACACCATAGGTTTTGATTTATTTGTGAATGTCAAAATATGCGTCAGAATGGCCGTATTTCGGCCGTATTTTTATTGCGTTGCCACAGAAGTTTCATTGTTTACAGCTTCAAGGTACTTAAGACCTTAGTATTTGATATCAATTTGAACTATCACAGACAGACTGACAGACGGATTACGAAGTGATCCTATAAGGGTTTTTTTTTTCCTTTTTAGGTACGGAACCCTTAAAAATGAATATTTAGACTGTGGTATTATCATGCATATCAAAATTTACTATAGGGATGTTACGGAATAAGCTTTGCATTCATTAAAAATTTAACGACTATTTCAGATTTACCATTAAAAGCCGTTTTAAGCTTCGTGCATCAATGCTTGGTGCCACCCCTAGCCGGATTGCAATGCTTTTAGTGGCTGCCACCTATCTACATACTGTGTGAAAGGTTGGTGTATTTTATAAATTTTAAAGTATCTTGTTGTATTTCCCGTTTATTCGACTTTATATGACGCACAAATGTTCTGATTCCAGTTTAATTATGTAAATATTCCAAAAATAAATTTCAAGTTGGTTTAGTTATATTTATACGAATATATTTGTTGTATGAATGTTGCATGTTTGTATGATCGTTCTCTATGCGTAACTAGATCATTCATCCGATTGTGATGAAATTTGATTTAACTGTAGGGCACACGTAGGGGTGTATCCACATGCTGTTGTAGCGCACTGGTTGTCTCAACAAAAGAAAAACAATGTTCTCCAAGTCAGCTAGTATGTATTTTTTTTTAACCCCTAACAGAAAACAAGCTTGCGGTCCGCCTGATGGTAAGCGGTCACCGCAGCCTATGGACGCTTGCAACACCTTGGGCATCACTCGCGCGTCGCCAACACTTGAAAAATCTAATAACTTCTTTATCGAAGAATCCCATACTGTAGTCCTCAGAGAAAACCTCGGCAAGGAGCTCATTCCACAACCTAAGCGTTCGCCGGAGGAAGTTTCTCTGAAACCGCACTGTACGTGACCATTCCAGTTCTAAAGTGTGAGGATTAATTTTATGCCGAAGCCGAGCGGTGCGATGATAGAAAGAAGCCGTGGGCATCATTTCGAACAATTCCTCAGAACACATCACATTATACAATTATTATAACAGAAATAGACAAACGTAGGCATGCATTTTTAAAAGAATTCAGATTCTTTGAATGTGAATTCACTATAGTATCCATGCAGCAATTAATGTTAACTCACCTTGTATATTTGTCTAGGTTTCCAATTTGACTTTTAAAGACAAAAAACATTTAGAGCATAAATATGTGAGCTTTATATGTATGAAATATAAATAAACAACATAAGTACAATACTAAATTATTACTAGCGTTCTTATAAAACTACAGTTGCGCATATCAATAATGTTATAATAGCAATGTCATTATGTTCAATAACCAAATCATTATTTTGAAAAGATAAAAGCAAAACCTTTAATTTTGATCTCCTTTTTATTATTTGCCTTTATATAATGGATCCCTGAATATTTTATTAAAGAATTTCATTTGTGAGATCCCGAATTGTAATTTAATTTATTTACTTGCTAAATACTCGTATAAGATTTTTACGACAGGGATGGATTAAGGTAACCAAAATGTAATTAACAGTTTGAATTAAAGTCCCGTCAAGTTTTGGTATGAAATTTGCTACTAAACGAAAGATCTAATTAAAAAAAAATACTGTTATAAGTTTTTTACAGTGGTATGACTCATGTCTATTTGGAGATGAAAATTAAGATAAAAAGCCTATGTTTTAGTGCTTTCTAGTGAACTATGCCTAAATATATATGCATTATATATACAAATAGGTATGTTTATGTATAAAATTATATATAATTTATCCACTTTCTTATTTACATATTATACTTTATGATATTATTCTTATATACTATCTTTTATCACTAAATCTTTAATCATTATTGAAGCTTCTTCGATCCATTACAACAAACACTGCACAACCCCTTATTTATATCTACATTACCAATGGATTACTGGTAGAAAATGCCTGAAGGCATTAAGTTCGCCTATGCACAAAATTAGTGCAATAAAGAATTTTATTATTATTATTATGTTTATGGTTAAAGTCGGTATTTGGGTTAAGAATGAGATCAAGAACAGGAAATAAACTTTTATATATCCAGACATTGACGAAGACGGAGCCACGGGTTACAGCTAGTAGGTATACTTACGATATTCTAGAATCTTCTTTATTTAAAATAGAATAAGAACTTACATCAAAATTAGTGTAGTCCGAGGAACCAGGAAGACCGGGAGGTCCAGCGGGACCAGGGCTGCCAGGTCCTCCATCGACACCAGGTTCTCCTTTAGGACCAGGTTGTCCCTCAGATCCTTTTACGCCGATATCACCTCGCTCCCCCTTTTCACCACGGGGACCAACTGGCCCTGGTTCACCAGGTAAACCTGGTCGACCCTGAGATTTAAGAATAATGCAATAATAACCCTAACATTATTTATGCACATTCTTACCAATTAAATTAATGAACGAACAATTTGTCTACCTAAAGCTGCCAAGCCTTTTTCTATCGTAGCTGGCTGTAAAAATTATTTGAACTTTTCATACCGCTAAGGTGGCAAACAAGCTTACGGTCCGCCTGGTAGGAAGCGTACACCGTAGCCTATGGATGCTTGTAACACCAGGGGTATCACTCGTGCGTTGCCGATCTTTCAAAAATCAAATAACTCATTTTTTGATGATCCCCATGCTGTAGTCATTGGAGAAAACCTTGGCAGGGAGCTCATTCCACAACTTGATTTGAACTGGCTTTAACTAAATATAGCTAACCACTCTGTAACTGGCTGTAACATATAAGCAAGAAAAAAAAATAATGGATTACTTAATTAAGAAATAAAACCCGCTAATTCAATGATCAGCTTTTTGACGATACTATAAGTAATCAATATTCGAAGTAAAGCAACGTTGCGGGTGGTCAGTCATTGGATGGATGACCCCCTAGTGGAACATTTTTTGAGCTCCTTCGTGCTTTAGAAGGCACGCTAAACCGTTGGCTCTGCTGTTGTTATTATAACAGCAGTCATTGAGCTTAGTCAAAAGCCTAATGAGCAGCTTGATAATTCTGCTAATCAAGTAGACACAAGCTCAAGAATGATTGGCAATTCGCACTGGGAAAGCATGGTGGACTATGGCTTTAACCTTCTTTCTCTAAAGATATGCCTGTGCATATGTAGTGGGGATTAACAATGGCTGGAAAAATTAGTTGTTGTTATGTATAGGATTTACTTACTGAAATTCCTGGCTCTCCAGTCCGTCCGTCGGCCCCAGTTAATCCTAAAGGACCTGGTGGACCACGAAGTTCTGGAGCAGTTTGCAACAGGGATAGCAGTGTCGTAGTGTTACAACTGCATTGACCGAAAGATGCATAGCTCTCTCCAAATGTTGGCTGTTAGTAGCAGAAAAGTTTAGATCATTAGTTTTTCCCGGAATACTTTCTGTCCCTTATATTAAGGCTACTAAACTAGCACCGCCGCCAAAAGATATTCTTTATTTCCTCTTTGCACTAGATGTATTTTGAAAATGTTACAAATCAATTATTAAGAACTAGTTCTTAGCTATTTTTAGAAAGTTGTGTATTGTATTTAGAACATACCTGTAAGTTCAAGATAGCGTTTCTGCTAAAAACGGTCACTATTTAGCAGAAAAGTTATATTCTAAAAACGATGTATAACGTTCTAAAAATAGCTTATTATAAAAGCTTCTAAATAAATGGTTTGTCACATTAAATGTTCTTAAATGTGTTTTGTACAAAGATGAAAGAAAGAATATCTTTTAGTGGCACTAGTTAGGTAGTCACAGCGCCGTACTAGAAAAAATATTATCAATATAAAAAGAATTAGCGTTCTTGTATGAACTCCTTTTCTACCTTTGTAGCACATGTTTTATTTCTCTTTAAGATATATTGTTACTATAATAGGTCCGACCGAAATTCGAATTGCAGATTTTGTGTTTTCAATCGAGTGTACCTAATGCTCTATCATATTATAGTACAGTAGATTGGTTAACTTCAAGAGAAAAAAGCAATAAAAATCGTCAGTAGCCAAAATATTATGAAACTTATATATATATATATATATATTTTTGCTTATACATTTTTGGCTACAAGTAAAAACTGTGCTATGTATGTAAAAAAGATACAAAAATAGGTTTTGCAACGTGGAAATATAGCCCGATCATACCCTAACGTTACGGTAAGAATGTAGGTACGGCCAGTGAGTCGCTGCGTGTCGCGTCGAACCGTTTTCGGCCACATAACCGAATTGGAAAGCGCACTTGGTATACATTTTCTATACATCAGCGCACACGTACGATTTGACCGTTCGGTTTTTATTCATATACTGCAGTATAATTTATAATATAGGAAGAATTAATATAACTTTGAGCTTGGCGTGGTGTAGACGTCTGTCTTTTTAATTTATGTTCGACATTATATCTATATATATTATATTGCTTTCAAAACGAGTAAAGAGTAAACCTAATAAAGCGTCGCTTACTTTTCTTACTGTCTTTATCAACTTTAAAATAGGAGAAGGTTCTCAATTAGACTACTGAATTAGAAATTTCCATTATATTTTTTATAACAATACGGTGGCAAACAAGCTTGCGGCCCGCCTGATGGCAATACTTGGGGCATTGCCTACCCTTCAAAAATCTAATAACTTCTTTCTTGAAATATCTCAATTAGAAATTTCTTCGCCAGTTATGAACTGATTCTGACGGTTTCTATATATATTTAAAGGTTCACCTCCAAATTGGACCCATTTAAATACGGAACATTAGGAACCACAGCTAATTTTGAAAATGTTTTCAATAGAATACAAGTAGAAAAATTGGTTCCACATGTCTACACACAATCCACATTAAAGCCCATCGGAATAGCTAAAAAGATAGCTACAACTTTATCAGGACGCATTACATACATGCCCTACAGCAGTGTACTCATGTTACAATACGCGATTTGTTTTTATGTTTATATGCTATTAACGGACCCGTATTGTGTGCCAAGTTTCTTATGAATAGGCTATTGAGGCTCCAGTCAGATACCACTGCGAATATTGAAGCAAATGAAGATACAGTTTTTCTGCAGACTAAGTTAGTGGTGGAAAGCGGATGTTTTGTAATTTTTTTCACTTTTATCTATAACTAGCTGTTCGTGCCTGGCGTCGCCCGGTGATTAAGATTTTCATGCAAAAATACTAAATATCCAGCAGCAACCGTCGCACAAGAAACTTCTCATTGTTTGTCTTGATATCGAAGGTTTGCTGTAAACTACTATAAGTAATGGACACTACACTGGATTCGCCATTTTGAATTATAAAAAAACGAGTGGTGTCGCGTGACACCTGATTGAAACGAATATTTTTGATATAAGTAAGTGTGTGTTGATATAAGTATGTACTTGCTCAGTCCCTAAAATCCTAAACGCACTTATTAAAGCTGTCCTTTTTTAATAACAAAAAGTTTTTTGAAATTTTCAATCCGTGAAAAAAACCTAAATTTACTTACACTTGACGGTTTTCGAGTACAAAAGCCTCTTTTAAGACTCAATTTAATTTTGAAGTCTGTTTAATAAAACAGCTTTGATTCTTTTAAGACTCACTTTATTTTGAAGTCTGTGTATTAAAACAGCTTTGATTCTTTTATTCAGCAGATGCGAAGCTCTTAGTGCACTTATCCAACTCACACTTAAAGTCTTATAAGTTGCTATATCCTTCTCCAATTAGATATATCCGTAGGTAACACATTTTATTAAAACCTACTCAGTTTTCTGCCAAATACCTATCTTTTTAAAAGTCGTTAAAAAACAGTTCGGATTTTTCATTTACTACAAAACCCATTTTATTTATTTACACTTGAATTTATAAAGTGGACTCCACAAAGAATCACTAAGATTATCCACATTCTTAATATAATCAAAAAACACCCATATTGTGTGTAGTTAAGTAAGTAAATATATAGTTAACTATATTTTATTACCAAATTATTTTTTAAAACACGCTACCGCTTATAGTTTAGAGAACATGTAATATTTATACAGGGCAGGTGAAACCCGCAGGCAAAACGAGATCTAGATTCGTCTCGTTCGTATTTGAATAACGTAGGTAGAGGGTTTGAACTCAAATTACATTGCTGTGTGAAAAAAGTAGACAGTTTTTTTCTGGTTGCTAAGTTTGTAGTTAGAAGTGATTTTTATATTTGACATACGGGCAAGTACGTCCTCCTTCGGGGCATAAAAACCCTGACGTTAAACCTAATACATATATTACATATATTAATATTTAGAGCAGCTTCGACAATAATAATAATTGTCTTAATGATCCCCAAAAATCTTTTAAATTAGAATATGGCACCTTAAGTAGCAGAAGTTATTAATAGTATAGGTAAAAAAAAATTGTAGCAACGTGGTTTAATTTCTAGAAAATTAAACTTACAACGTCTCCTGAGCCAGAAATTTCTGCAATAGCTGTAGATCCCGGTGGCCCAGGTGGACCTGGAGGACCTGGTGGCCCAGGTGGACCTCTTATAACTTCTCCTGGTGGTCCCTGCAACATTAATGCATATATATTAAAAGCATTGAAATAAATAAAATACTCGGCAAGTAATGCTGTTAAAAAATAACTATCTTATAGCTAACACATGAAAAATTCTAAATTTTCAGGTAAATATAGTAAATACAGCAAAAAAAGTATATAAAAATAAGATATTTTATTTGATGATGAAACACAACGAAATGTAAAGTTGTGTCTATGCTACTATTACATATATAAACATTTTTTTTAATCACATCTTATTTTTGTATACTGAAAAAACAAGAAATTACCATTAGCATTAGTACCTAACTAAATAATTCTATAACGCTATTAATCAATATTACTTACATTATAAACTCTTATATAATTTTACGTTATCAAACAGCATAAGCAGAATAAAGTTATTAAATTATTCAGTTTTTAATTAATATATCCTACATATTATTTAAAATTTCCTTGACATTCTGACGGACGGTACAATTATAGCGTCATGTATATACGTTAAGGGTAGGCATTACTTACAAAGGTTGTGGTGTGTGGCTATAAATCTGGACACGGAACGATGCCCAGTCGGTCGTTTTGTGAAAACTACAAATTATGTTTTTTTTTTTTTTTTTTTTTTTTTTTTTTTTAATACCACTAAGGTGGCAAACAAGCTTACGGCCCGCCTGATGGTAAGCGGTCACCGTAGCCTATGGACGCTTGCAACACCAGGGGTATCACTTGCGCGTTGCCGACCCTTCAGAAATCTAATAACTTCTTTCTTGAAGAACTCCATACTGTAGTCCTTGCAGAAAACCTTGGCAGGGAGCTCATTCCACAACTTAAGCGTTCGCGGGAGGAAGTTTCTCTGAAACCGCACTGTACGCGACCATTTAGGTTCTAAAGTGTGAGAATGAATTCCCTGCCGATGGCGAGCGGTGCGATGGTAGAAAGTAGCCGTGGGCATCATTTCGAACAATTCCTCAGAACACAACCCATTGTACAAGCGGTAGAACACACACAGTGAGGCAAAGTCTCTCCTCAGACTTAAGGGCTCGATACCGCAAGTGAGTTTGGGATCGTCGACAATTCTCACAGCCCGTCGTTGAACCGAGTCAAAAGGGTCAAGCTGGTATCCGGGTGCACCTGCCCAGAGATGGCAGCAGTACTCCATATGGGGCCGAACTTGCGACTTGTAAAGTAACAACCTTTGCCCCGACGTGAAGTACTGCTTCGCTCTGTTGAGTACACCAAGTTTTTTGGACGCCAGCTTTACCTTATCTTGTAAATGATCTCGGAACTGAACATCGCTGGAGATGTCGACACCAAGGATCCCAATGCTCTTGGAGATGGAGAGGGGAGTGTTCTGGAATTGTGGGACCACAGTGAATGGAGTTTTCTTAGCGGTGAACGCGCACACTTGTGTCTTTGTAGGGTTGAATCGGACCAAGTTTACCCGTCCCCAGTCAGAGACCTGGGACAGTGTGGTCTCGATTTGAGACACAAGTTCTCCGCGGTTTTCCTCCACAAGGGAACGAGGGATGTTTGCACGACCCGTGTAAAAAGTATCTCCAGTACTGTCATCTGCATAGCAATGTATGTTGTTGATGTCCAACATGTCATTGATATGCAGTAGAAACAGCGTAGGAGACAGCACAGAGCCTTGCGGGACACCAGCATTAATGTCCATGCTATCAGAGCAACTACCGTCAACTACAGTTCGTATGCGTCTGCCGGACAAAAAGCTAGCCACCCATTTGCACAAACCCTCGGGCACTCCGTAAGATGGCAACTTCGATAGAAGACCGCGGTGCCAGACCCGATCGAACGCCTTCGCTATGTCCAGGCTACATGCCAATGCCTCCCCCTGACTCTCAATGGCTAGTGCCCATCGGTGTGTGAGATACACTAGAAGGTCACCAGTCGAGCGACCGTGGCGAAAGCCATATTGACGGTCACTGACCAGATCGTGTACTTCTAGGTATCTTAGAAGCTGTGTGTTGATCACACGCTCCATCACCTTAGAGAGGAGAGAGGTAATAGCGATAGGCCTGTAATTCGATGGATCTGATCTATCGCCCTTTTTGGGCACCGGGTGCACATTCGCAGTCTTCCATGTAGACGGAAATTGCCTAGTGTGGTAGGAAAGCGCGAAGAGGCGCGTGAGTACAGGACATAACTCAGGAGCACACTGCTTAAGCACCACTGCTGGTATACCGTCTGGCCCACTCGACTTATGAACGTCTAGAGAAAGCAACGCCCGCCTGACCTCCCGCTGCGTTATGGAGATTTCCGGCATGGACTTACCGCACCACGGTATAGTAGGTGGTACAGCGCCTTCATCGTTCATATTCGAGTTCGAGGCAAAGAGACTGCCCAGTAGATCGGCTTTCTCTTTAGCACTATGGGCCAAGTCACCATCGGTCTTTCGCAGTGGTGGTAACGACGACTGGCAGAAGTTCCCTTCGGCAGCTTTGGCAAGCGACCAGAAAGCACGACTCCCAGAAGGATAGCTCGCAAGTCGCCCACCTATTTTGCCGATGAATTGGAATTTTGCTCTGGCAGTTGCTTTCTTACTGAACCTCGAGGCAGCATTTAATTTGCGTTTTAACTCAGAAATATTCGGATCCTTATTATAACGAGCCGTGGTCCAAGCCTCATATGCATTTTGCTTAAGAATTTTAGCTTTTCTGCAAGACCTATTAAACCACGGTCGTTTTTTGACGCCGGCAGCTACGAGTCCGAACGAGACAGTGGTCCGAGGAGCCAAGAGGCGCATCCACTGAGACGGAGTACCCGTCCGGACGAGTAGTCAGCAGAAGGTCCAGTAAGGAGCTCGTATGTTCCTCTATATCTGGTATTCTCGTTGGAGAAAGTACCAGCTGAGAGAATCCATAGGTCAGAGCAAATTCATGAGCAGATATCCCAGCATAGTTATTGGTTCGAGAACTGAGCCACTCGCGATGGTGGGCGTTAAAGTCTCCCAAAATAACTAGTTCTGCTGTGGGATATTGCTCTAGAACTTTGTCAGTCGTCAAACTCAGGTGCGTGAAGAGTCGAGTTACGTCCGTGTCACCGCTATGAGACCTGTATAGGCACGCATAGATACGAGTGTGGCCGCCGTAATCTACGCGCACCCACAATATCGACAGGTCCCTGTCTTCAAGGCTATGAAGGCGGCGACAGCAGATATCCTCCCGGACGAACATACATACACCGGCACGACTCATAAAATTGTGTTCGAGTTTGTAGCCGGGATAATGAAGGTATGATGTGTCGGCCGGGCAGGATATCTGCGTCTCCGTTAGAAAAAGAATGGTCGGCTGCGCAGTTTCGAGATGGTGGTGGACTGCGTTAAGATTTGCGTGAATACCCCTGATGTTGCAAAAATCCACATTATATGTGGATGGAGTAGCCGCTGTGCAAACTCTTTTCTTTTTCTGTCTTCTGGCCATAATATATATAAAAAAAAAGTTACTAAGACTAAGGATGAGGATTCACTGCACAGACAGCATAGAGGGCAAAGGGTGCGGTTCTAAGACTGCCGAAGCTCGCCACAGATGATACGGTTGCTGGCACGGCGGGCGGAAGGGCCCCTGATCCCCCTCTGTTGTAGTAGCCGGGTCCACTCCGGTCTCCTTCTCCGGCACGACTACCACTTCAGATACTTTACACAGGCTGGCGAATCAGCCTCCCAGGGCGGAGATTAAGTGATCCCTGGGTTCGGGATCCCGTTCAACCTGCGGGCGGCCAGCGGTCAGCCGTTTCATCAGGTCTCCCTGACCGCCGAACCAGCACGCCGCGTCTATGCCGAGTATGACAGCAACAAGCACCGCCGGTCCTCCGCTGTCCGTGCAGCGAATCCTCAAAGAGCTCTGGCAACCTTACTCACCGCCAGGAACACAACACTACTCAATGTTAGTGTTATTATGGCCGCGGTTTTCTGTAAGGTGGAGGTACTTCCCCAGTTCGGGCCGCTCATTCGAGCAAGTACTCGCTATGCCCTGCTTAGTTGTTCGGGTGGCTTATTCGAGCGAGTACTTGCAGTGCCCTACCTCTCTTAGTTTTGTCCGTCTACATTTTTGTATATTGAAAATAAATTTACATTCACTTGTAGGGTCGAAATGAATAATGGCTTTGTTACCCAAAACGATTTTTTTTATTTTACAATTAATTGAACTAAACATACAATGAAATAATAATAAAAACATTGAGAAAATGTTTAAATAGCCCGAAAATCTTTCTTCGTTTCAAATTAATTTAAGGTGATTTTTTTAATTTACAGTTTCAAAAGATTTTGGTTCAAAATTTGATTTTACATAAATTAAAAATTAAAAGTGGTTTTTTTTCAAAACAATTGTCATTTATCGACTTGTTTAGGGTTTATATATAATACATAATTAATGGACATACCACGACATTTGTTATAATTCTGACATATATTATAGATTTAGATTTCAGGCTCAATGTAAGTATAATTTTTTTAAATCATTGTTACAAGCTAATTAGTAGGAAGCGAAAATGTGGCCGGAGAAATAATAGACCCGAAAAATACAAACTCAAAAGTTTCGAAGGTCTCCAAGTTTACAATTCGATAAACAATCGAAAATTTTATGCGGTTATTGCGCTTATTATAATAACTTATTCTAAATGTGAAATATTAAATTTTGAATAATGTTTCGTAGTAATTATTTTTTTCCAAACAAATTAAACTTGACTGCAACAATATTTCTACATAAAGATTTGTCTTGCCCTTGGTCCTCGTTCGCCTTTGTCTCCTCTCAGCCGCATAGGGTACCCTGAAAAAAAGTTTTTTTTATTAGTTCACCATAAGATATTGTTTTAGTTGCATCATATATTTATATGTGTTTTTAATATCAATAATGTGAATGTGAATGACTTGACTTTTTTATTTCCCTTTTTGTGCAAAGCAAATTTTAAAAATGTGCTTTGATTGCTTAGGATGCGAGTTGTAGATAGCATTTATAGCAGAAATAGGAAACAAAAAAAAACCAATTGGCAATCCTAGTGGATGTCAAGAACGCTCTTAATACTTAAAATAATGATTTGTCTTAACATTAAACTAATCTCAACTTTTTTACTTGCTTTTATTTAACTTACAATGCTTCCTTTTTCTTCCTTCCATCTTGTGGTGGAATCTTGCAAGCTTAATTAAACATACTTCCTGTTATCACCCTTCGATGAAATTTTGCATACTTACTAAGCTCGGATGACAATACAATATTCCAAAGTTACTTTGACCAACAACCAGGGGTACAACCTACAGGTGGAGGTGAAAAATTTAAAAATCTTCAAAATGGGTATCCGAGGGTTTTGAGGGTCGGAGATCACGAATTTGTTGTTCATTTTTATGTTATCACCTCTTGGAATATGCAGGAAGTGCACCTGAAGGTGGACATTAGGGTGGAACGTGAAAAATTAAGTGAAAATTAAATTAATAATTTATATTGAAGATAATATCGTTCTCCAAGTTCTCATGACCCAACTAATGAAACTTGGGCAATGAACTATAAAAACATTATATTCATATAAAAATTTAATCTAACCAAAAATTGTACTAAAAAGTAAAAAATAATTTTTCAAAATGAATATAATTTTTTTTACATCCACGTACGACTTGCAAGAAAAGCAAGGCGCGCGCTACACACGAATATTTGACGTGCTAGAGTTTTAGTGGATATGAATTGAGAGTTTATCAAGTGATTGTATGTAAGTACGCACGCCTTGCTTTTCTTGCAGTCGTACGTGGATATAAAAAAAAATATATTCATTTTGAAAAATTACTTTTTAGTAAAATTTTTGGTTTGATTGAATTTTTATATGAATCTAATGTTTTAAGAAAAGCAAGTTTTAAAAAAAATCTTTTTTTACTTTTTTATATATTTAAAAACAGAAAACACTGACAGAACATATGTTTACTAATTATCAAAATCCGTTAATCCCAGTTATTTTTTAAATGGATAAATATATAAATAATAAGTAAAAAAAAATCTCCCTGTTTTTCAGAAAAATAATAAGATATAATTCGTAAAATCAGTTTTCGAATCCATTTCAAATTTTGTAACTTTCAATTCTTTTTAAAACTGAAGGTTTTTAATAAAATGATTTTTTCCCACCTGTTTAAATTCAATTTCTATTTGAAAACTTTTGAGAATATAAACATTGTGTAATGAATTAGGGTACTAAGCCACAATCAAAAAATAAACTTTAAAACTAATTTCAAAGTGGTTGAGTTTTTTTTAATTACATTTGTGATTGGCCTTTGTGATTCTACTACAAACCATTACCCTATTCGGACTGCTTACATCCCTGCTTATGCTGGCTTAGTACCCCTATTTCGAAACACGCATTATATACATCTATGTATATGTATAACAACTTGAATACCGTCTAATCCCGGTGGAGGTGGTGGAAAAGGTGGAATTGTCCCGTAACGTCCTGATCCCTCAGCATCCCCTTCTTCCTGATCCACCTGTATTTAACAATTAATTACTTAGGGACTGAGGCTTGCGTAATATGCGTCCGTAATTACTCAAGGCTTTACAAGCTAATTGTGATGTGAATTTATGGTTACAAGTCGTGATACACATGGCTTAGTGTGCTTGGACATGTGTTTAGTCTTTTGTGTGTATTGTTTTATTATATAATTTAACAAAATTGTTATATCATGAAGATTATGCATGGAATAACAGGTCAAAGTTCTTTGTACTACATTATTTCATACGAAAACACCCTTTTATTCCTAATTTGTACGGCCATTTAGACACGCTTAAAGGAAAACCAATAAAAATACTTTGTTAAAAATTCAACATTTAAGAACAAACTTTTTTAAGAGTAACAAAAAGAAGAATTTACTTTGGACGATGACCGTAAGTTAAAAGTCTCAGGCGAGTAACTGAAGTCCGATACGACTGTTTTGACGTTTTGTTAATGCCTGCTTTCTTTTTGTAAGCAATATAAGTACTCTGTGATGATTGTGTCTGTAAATTTCCTAATATTTACGTTAAAATATATTTTTTTCATGATACGAAAAACTATCAATATTAAATTTTAGCTCAAATAATTTAACTTATAAATATAATTATAATTAGCAAGTAGATAAATAAATAAATGTTTTTGGACATAGCACACAGCGTCCGTCTGGCCCCAAAGTAAGCAAAGCTTATGGTACAACAATTCAAATACATAAATATTTCTTTTTTTTGTAAATAGATAAATATTATGCATAAAACACATAGACAAATTATTTATATATTAATAATATTAATGTGAATTCAGTATTTTTTTATAATTCCATAGACTCAGACATAATATTACTTCGTAAGGACCGGCTCAGCAGCGCTTGCATGTGGACATATATTTTTGTTTGCACAGCAAGTTTTTCCATTGCATAACATTACAGATATGACATTACATTACAAAATATGACATTAAATTTTACATTACATTTTTAAATCTTATAACACACAACAAATAATGCTATTTTTGTTGTGAGTAATAACAGATGGCTCTATTTTTTCCTGGTATAAAATTAGAATGTTTAAATTTGTTTACTTTTAATATGGTTGGTATCGTCCCTCTATCCTTCACACAGACTGCCGCTTAACTTTGTAAAATAAAAAAGAATGTGTATATGTAATTAATTTTGTAAAATGATTGTATTAATTAAAAAACGCATATCTGGATAAATGAACAAACAATGAAGCATTTATTACTGTTTACATAGATGACAATTTAATAAAAAATATCAACTAATTTTTTGTTTATTGAAAGCGTATTAAGGCATCAATAACTAACAATAAAAATAAGTTAGTAGTTAGTTAAATAGTTATAAGGCGTTAGTTAATTTATTAATTCAGATTTAAATTTCTTCTGTTCTGTTTCTGATTATTTTTACAAAATCTGCTATGTATGTGATAAGTATTAAATTATTTAAACTAAATGATTACTACTGACTAAAAAATAATTCCAGTTATACAGTCACCCGTCGGTGACGTCTAGACAGAGCAATCCTGAGGCGGGGGGGCGAGCGCTCCTCACTAGCTTAGCCTATGTTGTCACATAATATATGGCTAATCCGATGCTGTCCAGCCAGTTATACATTTGGTCAAAGGGCCTTAATTGTCTGGACACTAACGGATTTATCTCAGATGTATTCATTAAACGCAACTTAATTTTTAATGAATTTTTCTTTTAAAGAATAGGTAACTTAAAATAAACGTAAAAATATTAAGTTTCGCTTGCCTTTTTTGATAGAATTCGGCATTGTAAACCGGTGGTAAAATAAATAGTAGTTATTGTATATTCAGTACTAAAAAACCATTTTGAATAAAAAAAACATTTTGAATTTGACTTTCATATGTTAAATCGAAATGAGGAATACTAACAAGTAATATTTAAGTACTTTTCTACAGTTAGTCATACAAATCTATATTCCACCGATTACACGAGCTTTACCATCTTTTACCCCCTTTTTACTTGCAAATACAATAATTGGGTAAAATCGCTATTCTCTCACAAAACTCGTAGGAAATGAAATCACTTTAGTGACATTTAACAACCATTATAAGCCCTAAGCCGGACTGCGATTCAAATCACTCGTTTTTGAATATATCTTGAAAACCTAATATACAATACACAAAATCATATGGGCGTATACGCAATAGACAATTTTTAATTAGCGTTAAATTTATAAAACTATTCATAAATTAAATTTTGAATACAAAAGTAAAAAAGAAGTTTTCTTCGTAATTTATGTTTTTTTTATATCTTTAAAACAACACAAAATAAGATTTTTTTTTATACTAGTAAGGTATTTCGATTACCCTTCCTGAAAAACTTTCTTAACAAGTTCATAATGTCCACCTAAGTAATTTGTGACAAAAGCAAAATGGCACATGAAACTTTATTTCGTCATCCCTTTTATAAAAATAAAAAATAAGAAATAACATCATAAAAATGTTGCTGTATTTAAAAGTATGAGTATTCTTAGAAAAATACTTCAGCGTATTACAAGAAAATCTAAGTATATATCGAATTTATTCAAAATTGACTACAAAGCTAAACACTTAACGTATTAAGCAAGCAATAACGATACCTAGAGCTCGGTGCTTGAACCGATCCAGCAAACAGCAACATCGGGAATCGTTAGCAAGTGACAGCATACATGAGTGTTTGCGAGGCGCTTCGTCTGACAAAGTTCGAGTGGGATTTACGTATAAGCACAGATAACATAATACGTATATGGGAGTTTGCTCCAAAATTCATATTTTGTATACGCGCTGCTACATGAATTTACGAGAGAATAGCGGATAAAATTTTTGGTAAATAGAATAACACTTAAGTGAAAGTGCTGTCTCAATGCATATTTTCCATAAGTTTTAATGCAAAATGCAAACAAAACAAAAGCTTTTATTATTATTTTTCAGTTATTGCTTTTTTTATTTGTTTCAAATAAAAACTGGCGCAAATGACACAAAAGGTCCCAAAACTTATCAGAACCGATTAAAAATGGAATGCGGAATAATAAGTCTGTGACATACGGACAAACGGACGGACATGAACCCCAAAACAGTAGTAATCTATCTTAAAAATCAAATATTTTGTCTTATTCTAAATGCGACAATATTTCAAATCTTACCAGACTATCTCTGTAATTTATTCTATTTACATATGCATTAATATCTAGCACGATGTTTTACTATTACACCAAAAATGTTATAATAGGTACCAATAAAAGCTCATAGAGGGCAAAACAATATAGCCCCAATTATAACAGTATGTTAAACACAGATTGGACATATTCGAGTTTGACTATCGACAGATACTGCATCTATGGTAAACAAGCGAGCTAAAATCACTGGAATATCGCATATTGGTATCGATGAGTTGCCGGCAGTATTAGCACTTCACCGTATCTGTACCCTGTTTGCAGTAACAATATAAACTTTTGTTCAAAATAACAAAACATTTCCACTCCGTTTTGGTATATGCAAATGTGACGTAACGGTGTGTGAAAATGTTTTTTTTTCTGCTATTTGTTCTACATAAAACGACGCGGCGGCGATGGAAAACGATGTTTTACGGTTCTTTTATATTGTTTGTAAAGAATTTCACTTGAATGTTGGTTTTGTGGAAAAATGAAATTGAAATGTAACGTTCTGGCAACTTTGTTATGTATTTTTTTAATTTAGGACTTACTAGCTTTTGGTAGAATTGAGTTAAACGAACTCAATATAAATATACATACATAGAAATATATAGAAATATATAATACATACATCAATCTTATAAACACAAAGCTCGAGGTTAATCTTTTGACTGCATCTTTGATATGAAAGTATTTATTTATATTGATGATATAGTCATGGATATGGCATGTATAATATATTTTTTTTCTAAGACTTTAACCTTCAGGGATATAGATAAACGAAGAGAGATTATTTCTATATATGTATATTTATATTGTATTTCTTACTTCAATGAAGATTTTGTGTGTTTATAAGATTAATGTACTAGGACTTTATAAGTCACTAGGAATTGTATTTATCTATTATTGTCATATTATAATTTATAACAATATGAAAAAAAAAGAAAACAATAAGAACTGCCAACCACCTAGCCACTTTGCCCATTGATCGTAATTTCCACGAACACATAAAGAAAAAAATCCTAAAGATAACATCATTGCAAATAATGAAGGCAGTTACTTACACTTTCTCTGAAAATTAATTAAATAAGCATATAAGCAAGCAACTAGTTCTTTGACATTTGTTTGTCAAACTTTTTATGTATCTTAATAAGTCCAATTAAAGTACAGTAAAGCCCAGTTAAATGCAGTTTTTTTTTTTTCAATAAGTGTAGTTAGCAGTTACTCTATTTTAGCGTATAATAAATATCAAAACCTAGACAGACGATATCGATTTATTTAAGTAAAAAAAATATAAACATATGTATCTGATAAAATATAATTAAATACTTTACATCAAAACTTAATTTATATAATACAGTAGGTATTATAAATTAATTTAAATAACGTATCATACTTGCTATAAACTGTAAAAAGCAAAATATACTAACTTTGCTTATTGCTTTTTTAACAGATTAATAAAAGTATTTAAACGTAATAAGTAGGTACGATATATATTACAATTGGATTATATTTCATCAAATACATTATTATTAAGATGTGCCTTTGTAAGTCCCTTAAGATAAATTATTTAAGTAGTTTGTTAGTTACAAGTTTATTAACGTTGCCACTCCCCTAATAAAAAAGCTTTTATAAAGCATCTAACAAGTTCGTCTAGCAAGCTAAGTGCTATTGAGTAGCAGAAGTAGACGGGTTCATTGTAGCATCTTTGTTGACTTTATTACTAAGATAGATTAAATGAAAATTAAAAAAAGACAAAATTATTTTAAAACCTTAATCTATGTTTTTAATGTAAGTTTATACGTGTGACGCGATTTATTTATATTATAATAATTCATGTTTTTACAGTTGAAGAAAAAGTCTAATCAGGAAATGAGGGGTATTTTTTTTCTTTTGTATTAGGTTGTAGATTATTTTATCCAGGTAAACTTTTTGACGGTCGAGTGATCTAATTAAATTTCAATCTCTACTCTTTGCCTCTTTTAGTGAGCCACCACTTGATATTTTTAATTACTCTGCATACAAAGCTTATTTAAAACTACTTTGTAGAAATTGTTAAAATATTAGGTCCTTAGATATGAAATTTATGTTTTATATAACTGGCCACTTTAATCTCAAAAAGCCGGCGTTTTGTTAAGAATTTCAAATTCAAATTTATTTAATTTTAAGCTTGTCTATGGTTTCGAATGTAATAATTCATTTGTTTTCGCGTTATTCGTTAGTCATTAGCTATTTTTAAGCCGTTTTGTATTTGTGTTTCGCATACGCTAGTAAGTGAACAATATCATTTTTGCCAAAGGTGGCCATTTTTAAATATGCTTTGTATTATGAGTAATAAAAAATACCAAGTGACGGCGCTAGGTAACACTTTCACAAAGAGGATACTTAGGTGATTGGTTAATTTAATTTTCTTTCTTTTTTTAAATTCAGAGGTGAATTGGATGAAGAGTTCATCGACTTTTAACATATTAAAAAAAAACATGGGCTGTGGTTGTAATGAGAGCTTTTGAATGAATAAAAAATAGATTAAAATTAAAAATTCCAATAATAATACAAAAATACCATAAATAAGTTAAATCTTTTAGTTGAAAACGGAAGTATAGAACTAACACGTGTGTGTTAATTTCATAATTTGTTATGAAATGTTGTTGATAAAAAAAAAATTGTTATTTATTTATTAAATTCTTGACCACAAATTAACGCATACTAGTAAATTTGTTATTATAGTTATAAAATTAGTGATTATAAACATAAATTATGGGTGTTAGTTAAAATAAATAACAAAATAATAATCACCAAAAAATTGTCTATATCAATCTCGTCGTCGCCACTTCCTTTACCGAATTCCTGTTAAAGTTTTAAAAATATTATAACAAAAAAAAAAAAGCAAATTTAAAAATTAATATAATAATAATATGTTATAATGATAATTTAAAAAAAACATATCTTGCAGTACCTAATGGATGCATAGCAGATGAACATTTAAAATTAACGCTCCTCAATAATGAACACAAAGTTATTTACAGGAAAAAATCGATATGAAAATAATATGTACCTAAACCACGCTCTACGTACTACTTTGCCTAATAACACAGTTTTGTCCATTCAGCCACAAATCAAATGTAATTTCTTTAATCTATTAAATTTTTTGAAAGAGTATGTGCTTAAAGTAAGAATGTCTGCTAAATAATTATTCTTAATTTGTATCAGGTTTTAATTTTTAACATATTCATTTGTATTACCATTCCTAAAACTTACAAATATTATGAAAATGACTAGTAACTATTTGGTATAATGGTAAACAAACGTGATTTTTTGCTCCTTTTTGCTCAATATTAATGGAAAGGTAAATTGTCCATAATATAATCGAATTGATAAATAAATAATAAAAACACCTGTAGTTATTGATTATAATTCCAACACGTCTGGTGTTAGCAAAAAAATAATATATCAAAATGTTCTCTCTTCCCTGTACATATAATTAAGCTAAAATTTCATTATAATATTGATTTATACAAAACCTGGGGCTGTTATTAGCGTTTTTTTATTACAAATATTAATATTCGAGTTATTAATATTTAATGCTTTACGCCCATACAACGTTCATATTCCGCGTTGCATGTAGGATTTTCTGGTTTTAACTCTCTCTGGGGCGTAACTCTTAACTGGCTGTATCATGTGGACATTTTCATGGTAGTATAATGTACAAATTGACAAGGTGGTGTCAAAAGCACATGAAGCGTGCATATCTGTAGTATGTCTTTCATGCGCCCACGCCTATTAGGCTTTGAACCCGACACTTATGACAAAGCATGCAGACAGTATTACTGCGCCACTTGAACCCAGTAAATTGCAAATATATGTTCCGAATAATTGTAGATGACAAAAGTCTGCACGTTAGCAAGTTGTGCTCATTAAATGCCAATTCTATTTCGTTTCTGCTACCCATGGTATGTAATATGTAGTGTGTTGAGGTTGATGATTTAAAAAAATAAAGTATCAGTGGTAGTGTACCATTCGGTATTATAATGGTAAAAATAAAAATATTACCTACTTGGTAAATGGAAAAATAATAGTAAAAACTTACCTCAAAAGCGTTAACACACTGAACTTCGGCTTGTGACGGTGATCCATACAACTTGAGTTCTTGAAACGCGCCCTGTACCACGAACAGAATTACAACACGACACCACATCACTTTCGTATCAACTGACATTTTATCGACGGGATCGTTTTTCGAGATATTTGTAACAGCAGCTTTGTGTTCTTAATTCAAGATTGTAACTACGTTGAAAACAGAACTTTGGTTTCAGATGTACCTACTGTAAATTTCAATACAAACATGCAATATTCTATATAATATTGTAATTTAAGCCATACGTTTAGATTATTCCTATTAAATATATGATTAATAAATACTTAAATAAAATAAACAGGTTTAAGTATATTTCGTTATTTTGAGTTTAAAGCGTGTAGGTATATACATTTTACCCTTTAAAAACTGTCTAACCACCAGAAATAACTCGTATTATTCTAAATTCTTTCAAGTTTCCATTAAATAAGGTTTTTTAAGTGAATATAATTATTTTTAAACTTTTGACCTGTAACAAAACAGGTTAAAAGATTTGAAATCTAAAACTACGTCTATTTGCACTCTGATTACTGACTTTGGTCGTTATAATATTTTAATAAATAATCATGAGAATACTGCAAAATTCTCACACAAAACAAACAGAAAAAAAACTTAAAACATGATACATCCACCATGCGTGTACGCAATTGCACACGTCTCAATCTACCCCGTGGCTGCGGTATACTAAATTTAAAACATACTCATGGAAATCATGGGATAGACTCAATCTAACCATTTTCACTTGAGACTTGAATCAATTTTATTTTGTGGTTGGAAAGATCGGAAATAGGTTCAATACGTTCTGGTTAGTGAAGTGATATAAATAAAAATGTCGGAAATGCAACGAAATCTTAGATAAACCGTACTTTTTTAGACTTGTATTATTTCATGTCTATTTTAAGACTTAAATAGAAGAGATCCGGTGATAATGGGCATAATTAAGGCTAAGTTAAGATTTAAAGCCTAAATTTTTTCTAAGGCATAAGTACGTATTTTTTTGGAATTTAGACATGTAAGCGAAACATTCACGAGACTTAGAATATTTTCTTTTTTAATATTAGGTATTAACATAAAATAATATTTCGAAAAAAAATACTGTCTTCCCTTTTAAATGGGTCAAAAAACCCCGCAACCCATTCAATCAGTTATTCAAACAAAGGCCTTTTCACAGTAAGCAAAAACAATAATCAAATATCATGATTTGAATATGAGTATGTAAATTTATGGACTGTGTTACCGATGTATAAAAAACATTTCAGTTCAATTAAAGCCCTAATACTACTTCTATTTGTGAGCAATTTAAAATGTCCACACATTTGGAGCTCTCTGCTCAAACGAAAGTAAATAATTCAAATGTTTTTAAAATTTTATACGTATATTTTGATACGAACTTTAATAAAACATACTCGTCAAGGTGTTGGTTCAATGACAAACCATGCTTTGTAGGTGTTCCACAGCCAATAATGGAATCGTTGTTTCTTATAAATCGTACTTTGTGTATTAAGGGTGGTAAGGAGAAAATTACCAACGAGAGTCTATTTAGAAGCCTAAGGTCATTAAGTTTTGGTGACTTGAGTTTGTTATTTCCGTACCGCCCGTGTTACACACAATGTTTTTCATCACATTTGCGACTAAATAAATAAAAATATAAGGTAAAAATAAATAAATAAACTCACCAAAACACAATTATACCGGGAATAAAGTAGAGAGAACAACTCATCTGCCACATCTAGAGAATTTATGAATAAAAAAGTTTTGTTTGAAGTTATAAGATTGTAGGTAACTGCTAGCTTGTCCATACTAATACATATATTATAAATGCGAAATTAGTTTTAGTCTGTCTGTTTTAAACTCTAAGTGATTCCGATGGCACCAGTCAACTACCCTGTCGATATCGCCCTGCAAAAGTGAGCAGTCGGTCAAATTGACAATGTTAAGAAAGAGCTTCAGATCGTTGACAAACATAGAGCATTTAGCCCTAGTGACAAACTTAGGCAAGTCATTTATAAAAATAAAAAATTGCGTAGGGCAGAGCGTACTTCCCTGACTTATTCCTGATGTAGTCTCATAAAAATCGGAACAGTAGCCTTTGAGTTTCACGTACAACTAGTACTGTCCGAGAAATAGCTGACAAAAAAACTAACTGGATTTTTTTCTAATAGTACATCATTATGCACTCGGTCAAATGCTTTCAGATGGTCAAAATATGCTAAACTGACTGGATAACCTAGTTCCAGCTCTCAAACGCGTATATAAGTAATGCCTCTAGTGATGCTAGCGTCCATAGGCTACGGTAACTGCTTAGCGTCAGGTGGGACGTGAACTTGTTTTCCACCCTGGTGGTGAAAGATTCTACAGAAATTTAATGATCGTATTCACTATCGATTTGCCGACGACATAGTGGTCATGGTAGTATCGCTGGAAGACCTAGGCACGATGCTCGGAGACATCAGCAGAGTCTCCCAACAGGTTGACCTTAAAATGAACATGGATAAAACCAAGGTGATGTTCAATGACCATGTCGCGCCTATACCGGTTGTTGTTGGGAACGCTACTCTCGAAGTTGTTTGTAACGTCCCCCCTCTTATTCTCAAAATTATCAGTATAAATGGAATGAAACGTTCTAAGAAACCTTGCAGCCCCACACTTTCATTTCAACGTGAGAGAAATCAAACAAATCTAATATTAAATATTGATGTATATTGATTTTCTTATTTGGCCAAGCGTGATCGTCAAAAGAGGTAGGACCCGAAAACCGTTGTGTTAAATAAGTAGTAAACCCAGTTGTTTAAGAGGTACGTCAGAGTAATATAGCAAACAATAGTATACAAAATAAGCATAAAAGAGGATAATCAAGAAGATAAATATAGCTAAACCTACGATCATAAATAATGCCTACTTTCGAGTTTTCACCATCAAAATAGTAAAACCCTACTAACGCCGCTAAGGATGGACATGGATTACATATAGTAATTACTGTATATCTTGGCAGACCTAGTTCTTTAATGGGCTAAATAATTATTATGGCTGGTATAATATTAGTTCCCACTCATTTCGATATTTTAACATTAATTTAGATATTTTTAAAGCTCAACCTAAACGAACATACAATATTTTCACTGTAACTTCTAATATGAAAGTATTTACTAACCAGTTATGGTGGTACAATCTGTCTGTAGTTTAACCCCACGTGGTAGCTTCTAGTTATTCACAAGCGTAGACTAAGGTTTCCTCCTTCACGGGCACCGTTTCGACAATTTAAACGATGGCAATTGAATGTATGTATGGGACCACGCACTTTTATCATCACTAACCCCTCTCTAACAACCTTCTCACCCCACATCCTGTTTTTTGTTCCGGACAGATGTCCGGCCTTAAATAATTTTAACAAAGAAAAAAGAATTTCTTTTAAGTATAATACTAGTTATGTTGGTTGGGGTACTATTATAGAGTCCTAGATTAATATGAACGGTCTAGATAAAACTGCCTAATTACACTAAATTAAAAGAATCCCAATAGAATATTTATATTATGTTCTAAATATTCGTAAAGTTCTAACAAACCCCGGGTTATTTCAAATAAACAGACAAGTTATACCATTATACGGAATGTGTGAAAACCAAGACAACTACTTTTTATCATTGTTAGATTTTTTATTGTACGAGGCTACCCTAATGGTTGTTAAACGACTGACTCAGGTAAGTCTCGCGGCTGGTTTTAATATTATAAAAGTTCTAAGTAACTTAAACTTTCGCGGTTATATTCAACATTATAAAACTCCCAATCAGCGATCGTCTTAAAACTACCACCAATCACAGTACGTTAAGCCAAACTACCAATCAACGCTTGTTTTAAAACATTCTCCAACCACCTTAGTTCCAAACAAACACCCAATCATAGTTAGCTTTAAACCATTAATTCTTACGTCACAGGTTCAAAATTTTACGGAACTTTATTTTGCCTAGAGTCCGAATTCATAAATAGATTACTTAATACCTACATTTAACAATTAATTCCGTGTTGATGTCTATGATTCGTAAGTTCATAAGTTGATGTTTTACATTTTAGTCATTTGTACTTATATTTTGTTAGGTTTAAACCTTTAATAAAATAAATCATAACTTCTCATCTAATGTATAAAATTAGTGAACTTTAATATTTAAGATTTGAAGAAGATTTAAAGATGCATTTTGCTATAGGTATTACGTCCATTAAGAATTGTTTATTAATGAAAATTTTCGCGCTAGAACTTGAATAAAAACTTTGTATTACAAAAATGTTAATATGGTATCGTCACATGTTGACGAATACACATACCTAGGGCAAGTAGTCCAATTAGGTAGGTCCAACTTTGAGAAAGAGGTTAACCGAAGAATCCAGCTCTGCTGGGCAGCGTTCGAGAAACTACGAAACTTCTTTTCGTCCGAAACACCTCAGTGCCTAAATAGAAAGTCTATTATCAATGTGTGTCGCCAGTGATGAATTATGGTACAGAAACGTGGTCTCTTACTGTTGCCCTCTTAAATAAGCTCAAAGTCACTCAGCGAGCTATGGAAAGACCTACGCTTAGTGCTTCTTTGCGCGATAGAATCCGCAACGAGAAAATTCGCCGAAGAACTAAGGTTACCGACGTAGTTCAAATAGTTTGCAAGCCGAAGTGGCAATGGTCAGGCCACATCGCTCGTCGAACCGATAACCGACGGGGAAGAAAGGTTCTTGAGTGGCGACCACGGATCGGAAGACACAGCGTGGGTCAGCCTCCTACCAGTGTTCGAAATGATGCCCACGGCTACTTTCTACCATCGCACTCCTCGCCATCGGCAGGGAATTCATTCCCACACTTTAGAACCAAAATATTATTATACAAAAAAAAAAATCTTTTGGCAGCGCTATTAAGGTAGTCACTGCGACTTAATGTTACTTTCATGAAACACTAAGCTTTTATAGTTTTTGAATAAAATTATTGTGACACACGGAAAGACGGACATGTTACAACTAATAAGAGGGTATTGTTTGACAACGAAACCCAATAGAAGGATCGAAGAAATTATAAAAATTGCTTGATGACGTTTTTTCCTTCTATACTACAAATTGGACATTTAATGTGGGTATTGTCCCATTGACCTTTACAACACAATGAAACGGGAATGAGTAATAGAGATAAACGCTTTATTGTTGGAGTAGAATAATGCTTTAGGTTTTCCTAAGGATTATATCATTTCCAAGAAAAAGAAAAAAGGAAATGTATACACAAAAGAGGTCCTAAAATGGGTTGTGTATTTTAATGTTTGTAGCACTTCTGCTTGTGATTTGATCTTGGCTATGGATTGTATGAACCGAAAGATTTTTCAACAAAAATACCTGACACCGAAGACCGGATATTAAAATAAATTAAAATTCACTGCTCATTTATGTTTTACAATAGTTCTTGTAGTAACGAAACGGCCAAGCCACATATTTTGACCATGGTGTAGAGTTTTTGAAGTTAAGGCTTGTAGAGTCAGGGCGTGTAGCATGAGAAGCTTGGCTCTACATTAGATCTGATTTTTGACAGTGCGGGGCATATGGTAGCAAACGAGCTAACGGTCCGCCTGATATTAAGCGATCACCGCAGCCTATGAAAGCTTGCAACTCTAGGACCATCACTCACACGTTGCCGAATCTCTAAAAGTCTGACCACTTCTTTTTTGAAGAACACCATACTGTAAGTCTTTATAAAAAGCATTGGCAGGCAGCAAGCTCATTCCACAACCTAAGCATTTGTTTGTTATATTTATGTATGACTACGTGCAAATATTAAAATAAATACACTTATACATACATATGAGCATTCCATTGTATATTTTTATATATAAATAAATTAGGTATAAATGTGTTTGAGTCAAAAACATTTATTATATATTTATATTATTTATAGTATTGGTGGAATCCACAAGTAATTGCCGGAGTAAATGAACGTAGTTTGATATGAACTGTATGTATATTGTAGCCAAAGACTTATTGTAGCTAATCACCTCAAGAAAACTTTAAATGAGGCTAGAATCACGGCTCGGAATACTGATGATCCAAACGTATTAGATGTGAAACACGCATTAAATGCTGCCTCGAGGTTTATTAAGACAGCAGATAAGTGCCAAAACTGAATTCTAATTCTTTAGCCATTTTGGTGCACAAACTGATGGGTAGTCCTCTTAGAATCTTGTCTGGGTATTCGCTAAAGCCGAAGATAAAGTCTGACTTTCTAGTTGTCTTTAAAATTACTCTAAACCGCTTTATTACTTATAACGTCTTCGAGGAAGCCAAAAAAGGAGACATTTCACTTATCTTTTGTCTTTTATATGCTTCACGTTATTATTGAGCATGCAAAAAGAGCTACTGCTAGAGGTATAGTTAAGTTTACATTGACAGCAACCGTGGCTCAGTGGGTAATGACCTGCCTTCTGAACTGAGGGGCGTGAGTTCGATTCCCACCGATTAGCACGGGTGAAGCCGCGAACTGAAGCTAGTATATTGTTAATTAAATTACTTATAATAATTAATTAGAAAAAATGGACTGCACGGGCCCCCTACGGGCCCCCTTTTTGGTGCTGTAACCCAAATATTTATTATAATTTTATAAGGATGGGTACCCGTAAAAAAATTGATACCGTATCCCTAACAATTTTGTTGCTAAGTAATTTATCAATTTCCATAAGCTGCTTATAAAGTTAGGAAAATAAAAAGTTAGCGTCATTTCAGCGAAGCAGGGTCGCGCGTCATTTAGTAAAAGGTATTCTATTTATCGCCTGTCGAAAGCAAATCCGTGTGCGCCATTTTTCAGAAGTATTAAACGCTTTAACAAAAGGGTTGGGATCTTTTTGAGCTCCGAAAGTTTCGGCTTTGCGTAATAAGTATGTTTTATTCAGGAACTTCTTTCTTTAAAAATATTCTGAAGTACCTTGTTTAGCAAAATAGGATATTATGTTTTACTTTTCGGGTTTTTTGTTTTGGGTATTTTTTTTTATATAAATTGGTGTATAGGCAATGAAACAGGTATATTATAAATGTGTTTATATGTATGTATATGTGTATAGTAGATTTATAGTACATTATCAGATTATATAAGTGAGCTAGGCTGACCATTATAGATGAGGTTGTTGGTAGTAGACGGTGCCGAGAGTGAATTGAGCAGAGCTCACAATTGTCATACGACTGTTTTCAACACACTTGGAGGACTGTAAATATTTTAATTAGTGTTAATATGTTGTGAAAGCTGATATTAAATGTAATCTTAGAGTACTGACATGTTTTTAACAGATAAGTTGGATTTATATTTCCAAAAATAAGAACTTAGTTCGTAGTCATATTTTCTTCTTGCAGTGCTTGATTGTGCAGTAACTGTCATAACGTTATTAAAAGGCTGAAAACGATGCAGTAAAGGCTGCCTTGTGTGGATGTGTATTGAAAAATTGTTTACATAACTTTGACCTAAACCATATTCGGTTCGGTTCGAGCATAATTGAAGCGACAAATATCTATAATAATTTCATTTAGTATTTTTCTCACCTAAACTATTTATATTAGGTTTTGAAATGTTACCTAATAGCTGCATTTATAATTGGTATAAGGCAAAGTTAGATCGACGTCTTTTCATAAATAAAGGATTATAATTAAATCAGAAGTTTTTGATAAAATATGTAAGTATTTCTTTTTATATCATTTTTTGGTTCTCGACCATGTTATACTGGCCAGGATCACGAACAGACTATTTTCAGCGAGGTGTTGGGGAGCGAGCAGTATTATATATGGTATGTATACAAAAGAAACGGAATGCCATATCTCACTTTGTGTTAGTATTTCAAATTGCAATTCTATATAATTGCGATTTCTCTAGAATTGCAATTTCTCTAAAAAAATGCAAAATTTTGGCTGATCTCAATTTTATCTTGCTTTTTATTTAAAAATATTTTTAATATTAAATAAATAAAACAGTTTTGAATTACTTCGATTTATTTATTTCTCTTACCAAGAAGGTACATTTTCATGTAACATTATGATCAACTGCTCGTAAGGTTCTAAGGTGTGAAGATGAATTCACTGCCGATTGCGAGCGGTGCGATGGTTAAAAGTAGCCGTGGGCATCATTTCGGACAATTCTTTAGACCAAACGTAACAATTCCCAAATAAAAAAAAATAAAAATGATAAAAAAAATTTAAATACCTTTTTAAATAAAGTTTAAATATCTATTAAAAAGTAAGCTCTTATAACAGACAAAACATTATGCTAAGTATTTTATTCTCTTGAAGTCAATTGCGAAACTTTCTTTTAGCAGTTTGTTGATTGCAAATTTTTGTACGAGAAAATATTGTTATTTAGTTTTTTTTAAGTTCCGTGAATCATAAGGGGTTAAATATAATTTGGGTTTAACCTTAGCAAAAACGTGCAGTTTCGACCAGTGTACAAAGACGTATTACACTGAAGCATACAAAGAGACACAGTTGCACGTTCAATAGTCGCTAGCACGTTGGCATCTCGATTTTCTCAGTTTTTTGTCGGTATAGAATTCAAATATTTATTTAGAACTATGAAATTAGCAAATTCACTTGGTTAAAATAATATGTATATTTTTTAAATACCAATCAAGAGAATATACCTTTTAATTTTCCTAGCAATTTGAATTAAAGCTCAAAAATAGATCGTCAGAATTAAAAAAAAATCTAACTGTTTTAATTGGCAAATTATTAAAATATTAGCAAATCCACTTAAGTCTTGAACTACAACCTATATTATTAATCAAATTTTTGCAAACTTAACTCGATTGGGTATGCTATCACCTTAAAGACTTATCATTTAGGCGCTAATGTATTTTTTGTTCACTTTTTTGTGTTACCAACATTAAAGATACATTAGAGATTCAGTTTAAATTGCCTAGAATGAAATGAAAAGAAGTATGATTCGTTTACTAAGTTTGGGTTTTTCTTTTTTAAAGTCCTACTTACGAAAAATTTTAATTATATGTACCTACTTACTTATTTATGGAAGTTAAATCATCGAAAAAAACAAATCTCACAACCATCAATAAGCTATAGATAAAAATGAATTACATTCGATTTATTCGAATGAATTATTTGTTAAAGAAAGAACTTAAATATTCGGCCATGGATTTTTTTAATACTAGGTTACGGTTTATAACTGACAAATAGAATGAGCGATACTTTCAGGTATTTATTTTATTGAATTGTTGGGTGCAGCAATCTAAATAAAACTCGAAAATAAATAATTTTCGATTGAATAGTTTGCAAAAGCTGTTTCGACAAAACATTTTTATTTTATTCTATTGGGCGTATCCAAACATATATATACGAATGGACAAAAAGATTATCATAGACGATAATATCATTGCTCTTTCACAAACATTTTTGCAGCAACTTTTTGACCAATTCTTTGTTCCCTCATTGTACATTAACAGGTATGTGTACTTAAATTTTTTGGTCGGACATTATCATACAAACGATTGTAACTAGCAAAGGTAGTATATTATGTTAGCACTAGCAACTTCTCTTGAGAATATTCTGTGCGTCTTAACAAAAAACAGATTTTTAGCGATAAAAAACAAGCCGCTTGACCGATTTCGCTCAAACTCCTTTCAGATCTAAGTCATTACGTGGTCCATTGGTTCTTGAGATTGTTGTCCAATCTAAAAATGATGGCATATGATTTTCCAGGTCTCAAAACGTAAAGAAAACGCAAATTTAGCGATTTCGATTTTCGGACCTGTTATAATACCTTCCTCCAAGAGAAGTTAATAATTTGACGCACTGGATTTATACATATTATCACCTTACCGTACGACAAAGTCTACTTGATTAGGTATATATTGTTTAGTTTTTGGGCGTATTATTATTATTATTTAAACACAAACACTAAATACTTAAGCACAAACTCTTAAATATTTAAGCTCAGACAATTAGATGTAAGAACGTATTAAGTTTGTAAAACTTTTAAAACCTAAATAGCGCAACTAGGACACGTTAAAATAACAGTGCAGTTTTAAAGAAAATTTCAAGTAATGAGCAGGCTGCCGAGGTACCTTTAAAGACTATAATATGGGAATCTTCAAGAAAGAATGTTTTTTAGATGAATTTATTAGATTTTTCAAGTGTCGGCAATGCGAGAGTCATCCCCTTAGTATTGCAAGCCTTTATAGGCTGTGGTAACCAGCGAACACCGGGTGGACCGTTAGCTTGTTTGCCAGTTAGTGGGTTTCAAAAAAAAAAAACAGACAAAAATCTTTAAAAAGGCTTATAAAAACTAAAGGCTTATACAATATTCTCAAAAAGCTAAAAGGTTACTTTAAAAAAGTATAACATTATTTAAGAAATAATCATGAAGCTCATACTATACAAGTTCAACCTTATTCAAGACACAAAACTCAGACCTAGGTTCGCCGAAGTCAACAAAAAAATGACATATAGCTAGTCCCTTGTCTCACATAATACAACCTCTGCCATGAGAGGATATTACATCTTCAGCTAAAGTCTAAACCGGATAAGCATAATCTTGTACCTAAATCTACACTCACGAAAATAGGGATTACATAAAATATCTTCGGCTTTGAGAATCTTTGTAGGTACATTTTACCAGTAGTAAAAAAAATACCTTACCAATGTAAATAAATATTTAGTATCAAACGAAGAATATTAGATTGTGTCACAAGGGACCAAAAAAATGGATTGAGGGCGAGAGCGATTGATTAAATCTAGAGCGAAACGAAGGAGATTCTAGAGTAGAATCCTAAGCGTAGCGAGGGATTCAAAGTAAGTTTAAATAATTTCGGTACCTGCTGTCTATCCCTCTCTATGAGAAAATAAATAAGGTATGCTTCTAGTAGTGACGAATATTTATATTTACATAACCAAATTAAAAATTTATATGATTCTCGATTTGTTTGATATTAAATTGTTTGTGACAATTTATGTGTTTAGTTTTGGACTTTCTGGGGTTAATATTACACTTTCACTGCTAGAACTCATTTTTTATTCAATGTGTGTGAATCAAATTAAAATTGTCTGTTATACTCATACTCATTTATTAATAATAACAAAAAATTAAATATTTCATGTCAACAAAAATAACAGTAGGATGTAAACATTTTAGGATAAAAGTGAAATCTATATGTATTTACAATTATAATCACGAATTACAGATTTTATTTTCTACATTGTAGACTTCATTAATGTCATAAAAAGCTTTGCTCACTAGCCATTTTTAAACATTACAGTTTTGATTTAAAAGGAGACTTGGGCCTGCGGGTACGTTATTTTGTCTGTTTTGACAAGGTTTGAATTTTGTAAGGCGTCTGATATTGAATTTGTTGTTCATTGCGTTCGTTGGTATTTTTTCTATGTTGAGTCTTACAAATTTGGAAATGTCAAAAATGTATAAGAAAGTCTTCTTGATATTTTTATACCGAATGGCGTTTAAACTTTTTAATTAAATAGTGTTCCAAATTCAAAAGTCATTTAGTCACTGTTATTAAGTGCGCCGGAATGACACACTTTGCTCGCACTTCGCCTCTTTTAGAATAGATGGGGCGAAAAAATTATTTTTATGTATGTATAAATATAATGTATATCTTAATTTTATGAAGATTTGTGTATTTGTAAGATTGATGTACATACTAGGACTTTATAAGTCACCCGCAGTTGTTTCTTAATAGGTACCACAATACTTAGCTAAAAATAAATAAGGTAAGCTAAGGAATATGTATTGTACTTTAAATATTTTAATATTCGTTAGAAGTTTTCAATGGGGTTTTAATATTAGGGTAATTAGACCGAGGCTCAGTTGTACCTTTCGCTCATTAATACATATCTTGTTTTTCCGAACACCTATGTGTGCTTGGGTCCGATTTTTCGTTTTATGTAAACAAAATGGGCTTTAGTATTTGTTTTGAAACTCGTTTTTCTTGGAACCCATGTAAAACTTTAACTTTGGTAATGACATTAGTCATGTTAATCGGCATATTTTCCTACAAAAACACCTGAACACCTGAAACTGAAAACTATGTATATACTTACGTTTATTCTAAAGAAATAGCAAAAATTTGATATGAAGGTTAAAAATAAGCTTACGATCGCTTACTACTGCTAGAGTGTAAATTGTTTAATTATTCGACGATAAACAATGAATAGTTTGTTCATAACAATTTTGGATGAGAATATATATTTGCTTGTTATATACTTTTTAGAACGTGATTTTTCAGTAGCCGGGTTTTAGTTTTTGAACTTATTTTTTATTTAAACTATTTTGGGGTTATAATTTCGTGATAAAGTATTTGCAAAGCCGTTTTAATTTTTTTTGTTTTCCATGTACCGAGATAATGTTTATTATTACATGGGTTTATGTTTCGAAATTTAAAAGAATTTTTAACTTTCAAATTTCTCAAGAGATCGTGAGTCATAAGGATTTTTCAGTTATATATTAAGAACCAAGTCTGCTGAGGCCACATAGGCATGGCCTTTAGCGACTAGTGACTTTTCTGAATCAATTACTGCTTTATCTAGAGTGCACCCTTGCAACATCTGCACAGCAACTGCCCAAGTAAAGATTAACGGTAACACTTTGCGTTAAATTTATCCTGATCTTAATCAGAAAAATTTAGTAGAAGTACAGGGTATATGACAAAATGACCCAACCAGTATTTACTATCGCAATAAACACAATAAGCTGAAAGGCATGGTCAATGGTCTTCAAATAGCAGTTTCAAATAGCAATTCCGGCTAATGTCATTATCATTAACACACGTTTTGTTTTTTATATGATTTTAACACGTGTACCATAGTCCATATTGAAATAAGTATTTTTTATGTATTTATTATTACATATGTATTTTCTGTTGGTTTGAAGTGAGCGAGGTTTTAGAAATTATTCCTAATTATCGAGTGCATGCAAGCAAGTCGCAAGCAACAGCTAACAATATATATAAATATAAATAAATAAAAACCCAACACGGCAACCTTAAAAAAAATTAACAAATACAATTTAATGTGACGTCACATAGCCTTTAACTGGATGCTAATTAAGACACTTCCAACTATACCTCATTTGTCAATAATAATGATAAGTAGTTTAGAATTTATGAGGAAACAGATAAACAATCATTTAAATACCGGTTAAAATCATAACGCTTCTTTTGCTTCGCCGTAGGTAAGTATGGGTAAGTTCACCAAAAAATATTAATAAATTTTATAAATAATATTAATTTCATTATATTTATACGCATTTGTAAAGGTTTAAGGTTTTTTGAAACCTATATGCACTGGCAATGCAGGCAAAAGGTATTCGCTGAAACTAATTAAAATAAATAAACACCTTCGAATTTCTACTGCTGCTGGTATAAGCAATGTTAAGCTATTGAGTTACCTTATTTTAAAACAATAGAACCATCTCTAAAAACTTAATAATCTACTTTTCGCATTTTATTCAGCGGTATAAAATTTATGGAAGGTACATGAATGGGATCTCATATCCCATTCATTCATTCAATGAGGCACTTCCGTAGTATGAATGAAATGTGAATATACATATATTTAATTTTCACAAAAAATATAATTTTCAGATGGTAAAATTTCGAATAGGTACAATCGGCATTGAAAATATTTCGTAAAATATAAATATTTGATACATGAAAGGTATTTTCATCATTTTAGCTTATTAAGGTTTGCTCTTAAACTTAACTTTTGACCATGGCATGCCATATCTTTGCCATTCATTCTTCTTTAGGTTAACACAACTTTTAACAGCAGATAAATCTAACAGACAGAACAGAAATTTATAGGTCTTTTTGTTTTTTGTGTTTGAAAATTCGATATCGAGGTTTTGGTGTCATAGTAAAAGAAAATAGGTATGTTCTGTATGTATGACTACAAATATTGATTTCCTCTACTTTGAAATGTGTCACTTGGCAAAGGTCAACAGGTTTTAAAGGCCTTAAAGGACTAATAAAGGTCGGACAGACAGGCAAACTGCATTGACTTAGTAATATGCCCTTCAGTTAAACATAAGAATCATCAATACATACATCTAGCTAGACTGATATATACGAGTAATAATTTCAGAAAAGTATCACATAAACTACTCCAGACCAATAAACATTTTTTTACTCAAAACATATATTAAGTGTACATGAGAAACAGAAAGCCCAAAAACTCACCCTAGTACCTTCAGCAGCTTTGCACAATCCACTTTAGATATCGGCGTGTTAGGTCTAAATCTGGATTTCAGCTGTTCCTGACTGTATACACTCCAAAGGTATAAATAAAGGTAAAACCACCGAGGAGGATAGCCACAAAGCTTCTGACACACACCAAGAACAAGAACCTCTTAGGTACCTCCTTTTTTACCAAAAGCAACGCTCGACATAACTTTATTTTAGACCACAGCGAATTTTCAGGCAAATATGAATTAAGGCAAATAAGAAACCTTCCATGCTGTGTTATCACAAAACCTAAATAATAAAAATACATATTTATTCCGCTACGGAACATTTAGTGTTAAATTTACTGAAATAATGACACATTATCAAGTAAGTCATTAGTATATTTTATTTTTTACATGCGTAAGGGGATTTTAGTGATAAGTGAGGCTTTCATTGCTTTTCTGGTATATGTACAGGTTGCTTATTATTTATATATTTCTTTTAATGATTCAGAGTAATAATAATGGAAGAGTAATGCCATTATGAAACTCTCATATTAAATATTTAAGTTAAGAGCTGATAATAATTTTAAATTAAGAGTCTAACTGTTTCAGGGTCCGTACCAAAAGGGTAATAAGCGGAACCCTATTACTATGACTTCGCTGTCCATCCGTCCGTCCGTCTGTCACCAGGTTATATCTCATGAACCGTGATAGTTGGACAGTTGATATTTTTACAGAAAATGTATTTCTATTGCCGCTAAAACAAGAAATACTAAAAACCAGAATAAAATATATATTTAAGGGGGTCCCATACAACTAATGTGACTTTTTTGCTTGATTATGCTCGATATTGATAACGGCAAAAGGTAGACGCTATACGTATTTACAGAATATTTAGGTTATATAGTCACTTTGAAAATAAATAATTAAATTAAAATAAAAAAAATACTTAAGGGGGGGGGGCATACAACAAACGTGATTTTTTGCCGTTTTTATAGATAATGAAAGGGAACCCTTCGTGCGTGAGTCCGATAAAGATGCTAATGTATGTATTATTTATAATATTAAAAAAATAGTTTATTATATTTTTCAGATATTAAAAAGCAATTTATGCGAAATATGATTTAAGCCCAGAGTCTAATGTCGAAAATTAGCAAAAGAGGTTATTCTTATTATCATATTACTATCTACTTACTATATTATTATTCCATCTTTTTTTTACCTTTTTTACTATAAAGCTAGTATTCACAACTTTTGGGACATATACGACACAGGTTAATTCCTAATTTGGATGTCAGAGCTTAAAATTATTTAACCACATAAAGTTCAGATTTTACCTTTCAGTATATAACATAAAGTTTATACCTTAATCAAATTTTTTAAATAAATCTTTAAAAAATATAAAAATATAAAAAACCACCTTAGTAAATATTTACTGTGTGTGTGTGTGGCAGTAGACTAAAGTAGTTACATTGTGATTTGGGCAAGTATTCAGCCACTAATTAACCCATTCAGGGAATAAAATGTGACGAAACGACATACAAGTCTTTATTGAACTTAATTCCGTACATTTACAGTTAAATATCACAAGATAATCTTAGAAAAATAATGAAGTAGAAAAAAAACAAATATTTCGAAAATTCTTTTGTTTATATGAATAAAAAAATACCTTAACACCAGAAGTATGCTAAGAGCTATTCGTATATTCCAGGCTTTGTTTTAAATATTCAGTATGAACATCCTGTATCTCTACGTGACGTGCTAACATAAGATATAGTGTCACTAACTCTTCTCAGAGATTTAAGAGGACATGGAAAAGACGTTAATTTTATTGGATTCTTGAAATACAGCGGTGCTCTCTTGTGAAAAGTTGATAAAGCCATTTTATTTAAAGATTTTTTTTATTAAACAGGTGTAGGAAACACAGTTTTGTGCACATCAAGAAGTAACATAATAAATATAGTTTAGAACGATATTGATAAATGTTTAAAATTTGTGGTCACTTTATTAGTAGTTATGGCATTTCTGTGCATTTCATTTAACTACTTAATACTATACATATTTCTTTTGATCCCAAAATAACTTCTACATATTTGTGTTAAGAATATATATATGAGAACCACCCTTTTTAAAAAAAAACTATTTCAGTGGGAATAAAAGTATAATTGTCTGCCTATTGTATGCACTGTTACGACGTGACAAAAAGTACACAACCAAAAAAAATAGTTTCGTGGGAACTATCGACCGATTTAAAAATATTTTATATCCTTTGAAATCCCTCCAGCTATCGCTCCACTAAAATATATCTATGCCTATGTTACTAACGAATAGTGTAGCTTATTAGTGAAAGAATTTTTACAATCTTTTCAGTAGTGCAGAGACAACGCAATATATAAAGCCACAACACACGAAATATAACGCTAAATTTCTAATTATTCAAATGAATTTATGTATTTGTGTACCGTGAGATTTATAATGTTGTTAGGACAAAAGATTGATTTATGACTATAGGGTAGAAAGGATCCGCTTTGTACTACAATATAATAGATAACATATACAGATGTGACCTCTATTGTTGACCGAAATAATCCTCGACTGAAACCTTTACATCGTAAAATAGGAGAATGAAAACATGATAAGGATATGACAGCAGTTATGTTACTATTGCCCCAGACAATGTTAATCTGATTGTGTTGCCTTAAAGTAAGCTAAGTTTTGTGAAACGTAACAAATAAATCCGGCAGATTTATTATTTATTTTTCTACAACCCACAGAGAAAGGTCCATTAAATACTCAAAATTAGTTTCGAAAATCGAACTTTGTGAACTTCGGTCCGAAATGACACACTTAGATTATTTCTTTGGTTTAAGTATCGTTTCGTACTTGGTCTGGCCAGTGGGCCAGTATCATTTAAATAACGTTCTTTATTATATCGGCGCCGGCGCCGCGGCATACTGTCATAATGAAATTAACCCCTTCGCGCCTTCTTCTTTTGGGTAAGGTTAAAGACTTACATGATAATTATGAATACGGATCACACTTTCCGATAGTAGAACAAGTGTCGTTCATACCGAGTTCAACATTGCCTTCTTTACCGACGGAATAAAAGCTGCCGATGTTACTAGCTTCTTTATCGAGTAAAAAAAACACCATTTTGTTGTTTTTTGTTAACTCAAGTCAAACACTAATATATATAATAATAACAATGTCTCTCAGGCCTCTCTCCAAAGCAGAAACCTATAAATATCGTGATATGTCACAGTAGTTGGGTATCGAGGATGGAGACGTAAAACGGACGGTGAAGGAAGGCTTCTTCTATCTCCTTGTTATAGCAATCGAGAGTATACCACGAGCTTAGATTTTTAGTGGGTGTAAACGACCCGTTTCCTTATCGTAACAACGGAGCAACGTGTTGATCTAACTTTTGGCTTAGGTATACCTGAGGGGGCGAAAAAGCCATAATCTATTTTGAATCAAAGTGTTCCAAATCACAGGAGAAATTTATTAATTAAAACCGCGGGGCACTATTCCTGTACATCGCAATGAAGCATTCAACTGACCCAATTTTTGATACAGATAAACACTGGGTTGGAGAAAATTCTGGTTAAACAAGAATTTTCCGGAGGAAACCATTCGGCAGACCAAACCATGTGTGGACGAAGCCACGAGAAGCAGCCAGTGCCTACAAAAAAAGGCTTTTATAAGACTTGCTAGTTTTAACATGTACTGGTAATTATTGAATCGCTTGGTTTAAAGTACGGATAATGTCTGAGATGACCCTTGTTACACGACAGATGGATTATAGCCTCAGACGAACCTCAATTGTAGGGATAATCCTGTCATAGAGTTCAGCAAACGAGGGTTTTGGTCACAAACTCGTCGTAGTAGTGTTCTTAGAAGGTCAATATACTTGATATGTAGTTGAATCAGATTTTAGTTGTTATAAAAAACGTGTTTCCATTTATATTTATCTTAACAGAAAACGCAAAATATAAAATTATATGCAATTATGTATTAAGTAAACGTTGTTAAAATTTTTGGATTTTTTAGTCTTAAAATACCATTTTAAACTTGCATTTATAGTTTCGAAGACTGCGCGGAATTACATTATTTTTGTTCAAAATAAATACCTGTTACTTAAAAATATTGCTAGTAAATTATAAAAATAAAAATCACAAAACACAATGCAATGTATGTCACACGCTTTTCAAGATTGGGACTTCCGTTGTGATTATATTAAAGGATTCTCCAATACTAAGATTCAAATTATAATTAATAATGGGTCACTTGTCTCGTTACATTTAATTAGGTATAATAATCATCATCATTTTCAAGTTATTAAATAATAAAGACTTTGATAATATTTTTTATACCACTAAGGTGGCAAACAAGCTTACGGTTCGCCTGATGGTAAGCGGTGACCGCAGCCTATGGACGCTAGCAACACCCAAGGCGTTGCCGATCGTTTAAAAATCAAATAAATTCTTTCTTGAAGACCCCATATTCTGGTCCTCATAGAAATCCTTTGCAGGAAGCTTTTTCACAACCTAAGCATTTCTGGGAGGAAGTTCCTGAAATATATAGGGTATACATAGTTTTGGCTGGTTTGCCTCTCGTTCCTTCTTGTGCATACAAATTAATTTAAATATAAAATTTAATAAAATCTTTTCAGGTTACTGCTTGTATGGTCGTAGTATTTATTTCACGTTTTCTTTAGTTTTTAGGTATTTTTGATTCCAACTGAACGTGAAAATCAATTAGTACCATACGTTATTTAAGCTTGAATGTCTTGTCCGAATGATAATACACACTCATATTGAGGGATATAATAGACTTTACAGTATTGCCCTCTTTTGTCAAGTTAATATTTCTTTTCTTTACAACTCTAATAGTAGTAAGTTTTCCATGTCTCTATCGTGGTGATATGAGAAGAAGTGATCCATATCAATGAGTAACATGCATCCTACCAATAAGTGTCCAGGAAGGCTAATGGGTAATTTGTCTTTAACTTACTTTTATTTAACATATAAGAATGTGTTTAATGACAATTTTCTTACAGTCTCCAGTTAAGGGGAAGACACTTTGTTCTTGTGTTTTTTATTGGTAGTACTATTGCTTTCACTACATCACACTATTGACATCACTACACTAACTCTTTTAAGTTTTGTTCTTTTAAGTCTTCCTTCTATGTCGACGTTGCCAAGGAGCTGGATTACCTCGACGTTCACATAATGATGAAGTCTATGCTCGTGATCTTCTGCGTTTTATTTCATAATTTTGTCAACAAGCACCACAATAAGGTCCCGGGAGAGATAATTTCTTACTAACTAGGGTGCATTAACTATTACCTTCAGAACCTTATTTCGGAATCTTTAGCTGATTGCGATATTAATCTGTTTGATTCAGCTCCACAGCTGTATTCCATAGGTCCATATAGGGATTAGGACTTGTTTGTATAGTAATATTTTGTTGTGCACGGCTAAAGTATAATATCTCCCAAGCTGCCAATACATCTTTTTGTACAACTTTTCTAACTCACGAGTCTCAAGAGTCACACTCTTAACGTGAGTTTTCCGGCGCAGCTTTGCGTCAAGCGGCATGCCTAATAGACCGGGAGATAGTGACAGAAAATACTGGGTGATTTGTACCAGTATGGCGGTTCTTCAGGGGTCTAACTACGTAATGACGAAAAGAAAAATAATGGTAATAGCGCTGGTACCGGCGCTCCAATGGCGTGGGCGTGAGTCGAACGTGTCGGATAAATTACGAGTATCGAACGATTTGTGCCACAAAAATCCTTGTTATTTCTGATAGTCCTTAAAGAAAAGTAGGCGGTAGCGTAATGCCATACTTCTCCGGTGTGACTTACAGCCCGCTATACCGACGCGAACACATTAATTTTAAAAAAAACAAGTTAATAATTTGTACCAAGCTAATTTTTGCATAGCTAATCATCGTCGAGTAGCCATTCAGGAACGTCACCATGCCATACTTTTCGGACGGTTCCAAATGGCCGTCAAAAATTTTTGGAAGGTCCTCGTATTCCTTCTCAAAAATCAAATCAATGTTCATAAAGTTTTTGAAGCACATTTTTACTTGATATTATTCATATTCCATTGCCTTGTCCTTTTCTCTTTCCCTTTACACGTGTTATGCCTTCAATTTCATTTACATTTAGTGATAGAAGTTAATGTAATCGTCTGATAATGAAAATGATGAAATAAAATGAATGAGTAATTTTATTCAACTTTCGCTCATACATTAAAAGTTTTCTTTTTTAATGTGCCATTACATCAAATTAAAAATTGTAACTTTTAGAAGATGTGCATGTGCTTGGTGGCATGGGAGCAAAAATTTTAGATCAGTCATAATTGTTAATTTAAGGAGTATACTAGCTACATTTACCTGACAATGCGATAAAACGCGAAACAAGTCGTAATTGTGAAACAAGTACAAGGTTGTTTTAAACTTACAAACACAAACACAACACAAGTAGAGATTGTGACTGTAATACAGGATAAAAGGATAAAAATAAAAAAAAAAATCAAATTTTTAATGATACCAGTCGAAAGAACATAAAAATTTTAGTCGAACTGTGTATATGACTCAATTTTATCAATTTGGCGCTCACGTTAATTCATATTACAGGTGACGATATTTTTCAAAATAATAATTCAAGTTGATAGATTAATTTCTACATAATGTAACATCTAGTGTACCTACAAGTCTAGGTCATGTCGTCGCCCAGTCTGGTCTCTGACCTTTTTATTTAGCAGACGAATGACTCATTCAGCTTACTACAGCTAGATTTTTATTGATGTAATCGAATTCTCATTTCGTTTTGTGAAAATCTGCTTTGTTGTGATTAGTAGTAGTTAAGTACCAGGTATACAAGCTTAATATAGATGTTGCCACATAATTAGGGTTTTTTTATTTTAAATTTATATTTATTAAAAAGCGCCAACGGAACCATATTAGACAGCCTATTTTACGTAATGTACTTCGAGAGCACATAGGTATATTTTCACGAAAGCTATAAAATGATTTTCCTTATATTTTATTTAGCTTTTAGATCAACATCCTAAAAAATGTGAAAAAAAATACAAAATGAAAAAAAAAAAAATTGCTAAATAAGGGGAAAGCTATTATAGTTAAGCATATGTTGGTTATTTCCTAAATAATAGTGTATATGCTATTTATAACATGTTATTATCAATCAGCACTATTAAACATGGTCGCAAAAAGCGTATTAATCCATAATATGTCAGTGACTCATTAAATAACCGAAATTTTCAATAAATTAATAAAACATTTAGTAGGAAATCAACAATAACTCTAGTTATCTTATAAATCACTGGCATTTTATAAACGAAGATTATTTTTGCGACAGTTATAAATAGATATGCTAGAGATAAAGCTATACTAAAAATGTGTCATTATCATATAATTTTCGATAATGACACATTTTAAGTAGTGAAATATTTATAGTTATAGATATTTAGTGCACCAAAGATAATAGGGGAGAAATCAAAGACTGATAAGCCTTAACTGCAATAATAAGGATAGGCATTTGTTTGCTATAATAATTTATCAGGCATTTTGTTTACATTTTTTTTTTAAGAATTGACTCCGACTGAGCAGCATGGTTTTCGAACCCATTAAGTCCAAAGTTAAATATAGCCCAAATTTTCCTAAAGTATTTTTGAAGTGAAAACTTCTTTAGCGGCGTTGTGCACTTTTTTTGGTATGGGTAAAAAATGATAAACTCGTGTCAGGTCACGTGTCCTAATCGTGGAAATTCGTAAAAGAAAATCACAATTGAGGATTTGCGTTGTTTTATAGTGTTTGAGTAAAAGATTTGCCATTTGTTTGAATTTATTTATTAGAAGCAGTATTAATAAAAAGAAAGCCATAAAAGATTAACATAGAAAGAACCTAAAGCTTCGTGAAACTTCAACAACTTTTCGTTATTATGTTATTAAAAGAAACTTTGTAGACATGCTCATAATTTCTTTTAGAAGTTGTGAATTTTAAATTTACAAATAAGAAATTCAAAACTATACTGATAATATATATTTTTTATAATTTATTACATAATTATAGCATCTTATCAGCCTCATACTTCCACACTCTTGAAGCGCGGCCTACAATCAGAGAGGGTGATTAGGGCCGTAGTCCACACGCGCGCCCTGTGTGGATTGTGGACTTCGCATGCGCCTTTTTTTGACGTATGCAGGTTTCTTCAGGAATACACTTCACCGATAAGCCAGTTGTGTGTCTAATCAATTTACTTGAGATTTTTTTAAGAAAAAGACTCATTGGTACACGCCGGGCTCGAACCTCCGCCACTCAGGACACACCGTTTTGATTTCACCCTTTACCGTTTCCTAGGCCGTTGTGAAAAAATGTTTGCAAAAATGTGATACTTAAAGACGAAACGAAGCGAAGGTTTATCGTCTCTTTCTAACTTGTTTTTAAATAAATAAGCAAACAAACAAAATGGCGGACATTAATAGATAGAGGAAGGAGACCACATGTTGGCTTTGTCTAAAAGATGGTCAATTTTGTGAGGCCGTTGCGCAGCTCGTAGGTCAGAGTGCAAATCTTGAAGTCTGATGTGATTATTAGTGCAGTCATTGAAGCGAAAAATAGGGTCTTACCTCCAAATTTTTTTAACCGATTTGCATTAAATTTTGGAATTAGGCTCATCTTACACTTAACTTCAAAAGTAAAAATGATCTGAGCTCCGCCTATTATTTTTAAGGGGTGTAAACAACCCCTTAATGTAAAAATTGACATTGAGCCATTTTATCGCTAGAAAACGTGTTTAATATTAAGGAGTGAAATTGTAAAGTGTTTTCTAACACAATTACGTCATAATAAAAACATTTTCAACCCCTTGAAAACCTTACAAACCTTGCAAACAACCCTTAAATTGAAAAAATCACAAAAAAATCCTGTGGTATGACATAAAAAGTTTTAAGTATAGAGTAAATAATATTTTATGTTCTTATATGTATCTTAATTATCGAATTTTTAACCCCCTTTCGACCCTTAAAAACAACCCCTTGATAAAAAATTGTTTAAAAAAAATTCTTTTGATGAAATGAAAAGGATTTAAATGTTATTCCACATTCTCGATAATGATTATCATATTTTCAAGATTTTAACCCTTAAAACTACCCCTAAATTAAAACAGTAAATATATATGATAACATATTTAAAAATAATTTAATTATAATGTAAGAAATCACCATTCTCATGCCTACGTTTCCAAAATATATGTCTATATATATATATATACTTAAGACAATAGTTTTGGGTCTCTATTACTGTTTACTTTCACTTTGCTCCAAATATTCACACTCCGAAATTTTCAGTTTCCTAAGTAGAGAAAAATACGATTAGTTTTTGGGCCATAACTCCTTCAATTTTAATGCTATCCCAACTTATAAAAAACCATTTTAAAGGTAATTAAAAGAGCTAAAACTTTTTTTATTACAATATATAGTGAAAAACCTTTTATTTTTAAAACGGTGAAGGGTCAAAGGGCTCGAGAAAGACTGTGATTGCGTTGCCGCACGCTCTTTGAACAATCATATCTCCGTCAATTTTTGTGTGACAGAAGAAAAAAACAACAAATTTTTTGTCAGAAAAAGACGTACATTTTTTATCATTATACTTTTATACGTATCATTCATCATTTTTGATATATTATGAAAAGAAAAATTTCGACTTTTTTTTTTACTTAAAATCGTAATTTTTTTAAAAATATGTGTCCTAAAGCAGCCAAACTGTCCATCAAATTCTTTATATTAAAGTTAATTCTAGACGGAATACGATTAATTTTAATTTTGGTGGAAATGGCACTTATGAAACCCATTGATTTAAAAGGAAAAACCATTAGATGTTCCTCTTATTTGCATTACAGCTCACTCATTTTACGTGCAAAAGAATTTTACAGTGCTCATCAAAGCTTATTTCAAGCACTACAAAACCATATTTCATTAGAATGCATAAAATGTATCTGCTTGCCGCTAGATGGCCTTGAATACATTGATTAAATTTCAGACAAAATAAAAAACGGCTTTGATCTTTAATATCTAGCTTAATATTGCACTTAGAACACTTCATAAAAAACCGATTTGTTCAGTTTTTTTACCTGCTACCATTTTATTTATTATAAATTTTTCGTTAAAATGCATATTTTTGGAGATATTTGTAAAAAAAACGATGAAAAACGTGAAAAAATCCCGAATTTTCAATTGCCAATAACTTGAAAAGTATTGGGGTTTTTTTAAAAAATTTATAGAACATATTTTGCCCTGAATTAACATTCAGGTAGCATTTCATCGCGGGAAATATGAGAATTAATGCAGGAAATGTAAAACTGAATTCCTATAGCTTGTTTTAGCAATATGTCGTGTAATAACAAATTGACACATATTTAGCTGGAATGCCATAGAATTACAAAAAAAAACTTTAAGTTCAGTTAATCAAAAGGTTGCCGTAGCAATTTCCTCGCCATATTATAGCACGGATGGAGCCACAGACAAAAGCTAGTCCATATAAATATTCTTAATGCGAAAGTAACTGTCTATCCGCCTTCCTCTCCACGCATTAACCGCAGTACCGATTAAGATGAAATTTGGAATGGAGCTAGTATAAGACATAGGCTATTTGTAAATGTCAAGTGTGAGTCAGTTTTTTTTGTATTATTGAGGAGTTGCCGTTGTAATCCTACACCGATAACCGAATTAAGGGCGGGTGGAACCGCGGGCAAAAGCTAGTAATATATTGATAACATTACATATCACGTCCATAATTAGTATGTCCCTAATATCATAAAAAATTAAATTCAAAATATGAACGGACAAAGTAACATTCCAATACCTAATCCTAATTAGCAAATATACTTATACACACTATAAACACACTGAGGATATTCTATTTATGGAGTGTATGAAGCAATTTTGCTTTCAGATTATCCGCAGTGTCAAATGGAATTGAATTCACGGTAAGGGGTGCTCAACCCGCAGAGTGATTAAAGTAAACATAGGTACCCTCTCTGTATTTCGAATTTTGCTCGCTTCATATAATTCCGAAAATATTCTGAGATATTAATAAATGCTTTAAAAATGGGAGTATTGTTTGTCGATGTAATTAAGAGAACACGATTCGCAGCGTTTCCCACTTTTTGATATTTGCTGACCACTGTAAAATTTTGAAGACATGATTTCAAACCAAATGCCTTTGTCTGTGTTTTTCTAAAATTCTAATAGTACATTGTGTGTTAAGGGTGATAAGAAAAAAATACTAGCGAGAGGATATTTAGAAGCCGAAGAAGGCTTTAATGTCTCGAATTTGTAATTTCTGTACCGCCCGTGTTACTCACGAAAACACAATTGAAATGGTGGGAATGGTAATAAAATATCTAGAGAATTCATGAATTAAAAAGTTTTGGCGAAGTTAAAACTTACAACACTATACAACAACCATATTTAGAACTACAGTACAGCTGTTATAGATATTTGATAGAAAAGTCGCATTACCGCCCCTGGGATCTATGAACGTGCGCTTTGCTTAGAAAAAAGTAAAAATAAAAAATAAAGAAGCCCGTAGGCGTAATGGAGGTCTTAGCACCCGCTTTACCTACAGATAATGACACAATACCTACATATAATGAGTGTGATAAAAAAAATGTTTTCTTCGTCTTCAATATTTCATAGTGTTTCATTAGTAAATGTCAAAAATATGTAGAAAAATTCGTTGGTATGAGGCAAGTTGCGAGACGCCGCGATTTGTATACTCTCAAAGAAAACTTGTCTAGTTTTTTAGATGTTAGGAATAAGGTATTCGGCGTGGGATTATGACTAAGAAATTTCACAGTAAATGTAAAAAACAAACGAGAAATTCGGTTGTATGAAGCCCGCTGCGAGGCGCCGCGAAGTGTATCCTCTTAAGAAAAAACAAGTGCTTGTTATTTTGATAATACTCCGTTCTTCTTACTAAAATAACGTATTCATCGACATTTTATTTCTTGTTGGGGCAGGGGAATTATATTACAGTGATGGTGTATCTTGTCTATGATAAGTGGTTAGTTGCATTTAGGTAAGAACCGGTTTTTCAACCGTGAGAGTTAAACTGAAGTTTTCGGTGTCGGGGATTTTAAACATAGGCGCTTACTTAAAAATAATGGTTCAATTTTTCCGGTACATATTTCTTGACGAGTACGAGTCTTACGAAGCGTTGTATTTGTATGTATTTTTCAATCTGAGTTACTATTGTCCAGATAAATTGGAAAAGACAGAGCGGCTGCTTGTTTTGTTTAAATGATATCACGTACAAAAGTTGTATATAAAAGTTACAGGTTTTTCAATTTATCTCAAACGACAGTAATTCTAATTTGAAATAGTCTTAAGAAAATGTTACAGAAAAATAAATCTTATAAAATAATTTTCTTTATTCGTTAAAATATATTGGAAAAACTAATTGCAGCTTAACCTACAAGATAGCAGTCAATGCTCAAAACACCCGACCCCGAAACTTTTAGCTCCAAGCCATTAGAAGATTAGGATTCAAATAAGTACTTTATATATTTAAACAAGCAATTCTTGTAAAACGTGTAAAAAATAATGCTTACATATCGTCAAAAATTTCGTTCATAAATTAAGACAAATATGAAAAAATAGGGTGTAGAAAATAGTTGACAACAGTAAATTTACAAAAAGTAATAGATTGCTTTTGATATTTATTTATATATGTAGTAATTAATTATTAACATAATAATTTTACAAAAATATATTTAAATGTTAACCTAAATAATAAAAATTAAAAATTAAAAATTAATTAAATATCTAAAAGACCGTTGCCAGTTGGTATAGTTCCCAAAATGCTGGCCGTATTGCCGCGTTGAATTGCAATGCAAATTCTTTGAGCAAAATAAAGGCCAGCATTTTGGTCACGAGAAGCTTCAACCAGACGTAAAGATAAAGATCGAAAAATTTTTTTGGCACTTTTCCCCCACGGTCCTAAGGTTTCGACCCCAAAAGGCTCAAATACATACCCACTGTCGAGAGTAGTGTATTTCCGCCTTTTGATGACTTCTGCAGAGTCCGCCGCCGCACCAGCTCTACTCTGTGTTCCTTGAAGATGTGACGGTGCCAGGGTGTCGACGCAAGTAGCATCCCACACTAAGGGCCGCCCCATCCTCCACGGAATCAGAGTCATGCCGTCTGGTCTCTTACCATCGTCCCGTAAAAGCCCGTTTGGTTCAAGAACAGCCGCGCAATTGGCAGAGACAAGAGCTCGGCGTATTATGTCATTAAGGCTGGCATGGCGGGAAAACCTGCCCGCACTCTTTGTGCAAGAAAGGCCGTGATGACCACGCTGGTCGACAGCAACACCACACTGGCAACGGTGTGGAGCACAACATGGTGTACCCAAGCGGAGGGAGGTCGCAATTCTGAAAGTGGAAGAATCCAGGAGGGTCCCTAATTTTGGTGAAGGAAGGACCTGCAACCACAAACCCGATTCCCACTCGGCAACAGCTAGTAAACGGGCACGATCTGCGGAGTTCAAGCACGTATTAAGGAGTTGCTTCTGCACTTGTTCGCAGATCGACCCATCCCACAACCGCTGTGAAAAAGGATTTTTTGGAAAATCGGTATCTGGGCATGTTACAGTCCATGTATTCTTGGCTTCGTTCATGAAAGATATTTCAACAATTTCCGGAATATTTGAAAGAATTTTGTTAATTAAATTTTGATTACTATGAACAGAGGAAAGGAAAGCAGGGAGAGCAACACCTGAAATTGAACGGATACCTAAACCTCCAAATCGCACTGGCAGAGAAGCCTGTAACCATTCTCGATGATTTAAATTTACATTCAACATAGAAATCAAATTTATATATGTTTTAATTCAAAATACAAAAATCATGCTTAATCAATTGTAGGTATTGCAAAATTAGGCAACCAATTAAAGCTACTGGCTAATTCTGTACTTATGTAATTGATACTACCATGCGGACAGTTGACTGATTCAAAGAAATTAACGAGTTAGTTAAAAAAAAATAAGGCGTATGTAATCATTTTAGCTGCATGTAGGCCAGTTAGTTAATAATGTAATTATTGCAGTTATGCAGTATATGCAGTTATAATGCTGATATTGATACAGTATTTATTTTGCAAAAGAGAGTAGTACAGTCAATCTATAAATTGGGACCTCGAAATTCTCTTAGTGAGGGAAATTGATATTTTAACTGTTCCTTTCTAATATATCTTCAATTATATAATGTATGTACGCAAAAATTGACACTTATTTGCCAAAAATAATGACTAACACAGTTTTAATACAAGAAATTATGATAAATTGGTAGGTCCAAAATGTCGTCTTCAGAAGGTACATATCTCTTTTGCAATACAAAGTACATATGTTGACAATAAAATTCCAGAACATGTAGTTAATTTACCTCTAAATAAATAAAAAACATATGTCAAAGACAGTTTAATGAAAAAAAAGCTATTACAAAGTTGATGAATACATTAAACATAAATTTTTTTGGAAAAATTAGAACTTAATTAATGTGTGATATTAATTAAAAACAAATTCAATATAATTAATTATATTAGACGCTACCAAAACAGTAGGTATACTAAATTAGGGCTTATCACTAAGCTTGAAATAATTATTTGACTTTAAGTACATTCAAAAATTATATTAAGAATGTATTTTACTCACGGTATCAAGGATTTGTGTCGTAGGTGGCCATTGGCTGTATTTTTCAGCAACAGCAAATCGTACTGGTTCTGTAGGTTTTTGGAAATATCCAAGAGATGATAACACAGACAGACATATTCCCACAAGTATTAAAAGTACCAAACAGGAAAAACACAATTTTGATCTGTTTGAATTTAACGCAGCCATAATTTCACAACACTGAGTTTCTTAATGTTTGTATTCAGGATAAAAGTTAAGCTTTGTAGAAATTTGTTTAGTTGGAGGAAATGCAACAAAATTTGATTTCTAAATAAATAAAAGTTAACATATAAAACAAACTTGTAAAATTTAATTTATAAAATTAAAAACAATTGAATCTACGATACTAATAAATATTAAATATTTGTCTTTGGGATTAACAATAATATTAATTGAAGCACAACATACTATGTTTGTATTGCGTTTTAGTGAGAATTTTCATCTCTTACATTTTTATACTTTTACCACCAGAAAAATAAAAAATAATTTACCAGCAGTCTAGTAAGTAAAATCTACAGTTTCAGACAAAAATTGAAAATAAAGAATTAAGGTTCATCCTGACTTCGTAAATTTCGTCAAAAACTGCCTATGGGGTACCCAGGGGGGGTAGTCTTTTACTTTTTTTTTTATACTACTAAGGTGGCAAACAAGCTAACGGTCAGCCTGATGTTAAGCGGTCACCACGGCCTATGGACGCTTGCAACACCGGGGCATTAATCGCGCGTTGCCGATCCTGTAAAAACATAATCACCTTGGCAGGGTTTCATTCCACATCCTAAGCTTAGATAGATAAATAAATGTAAAATGATTTAAATTACAGATCGTGTAACCCTTGTTAGAAATATGAATGGCTTATATATACATTCGAAAGCTCTCGAAAAGTTCAATGTCCGGTCAATTTAGACATTTGAAGCTACATAAATTCCCACCAAGCTGAAAATCAGTAAGATTGTTTAAAATATGAATAAAAATAAAATTTGAAAGTTTTCCATCTTTCCAATGTATGGAAAACTTTTTATTCAAGGTCAAACGTCAAAAAAATGAGTTTTTCGCGATTTTCACCAAAACTATAAGTTTTATCAAAAAATACTGAAAACAAAAATTGTAGATCATAAAATTATCTACAAAAAATGCATCAATACTTTTTTTTACGAGCCACTGTTTTTGAGATATAACGATTCATAAAGTTGATATCGTCATAATATGCGAACGTTTCCACGCCACCTATGAGGTAGTGTACTTAGCGCGTTTTTTAACGTGGTTTAAATAAAGGGACTGGGTTTCATTTTACCTGATATTCTTATAGTTAAGTATATTTAATATTATAAGTGTAAGTTACAATGACCGATAGAAAAATCTTTTAACATATATTACAACTCGCTGCAAGGCACTTGGCCACAAGCATGGCATAGAGGCTTGGTGGTGCTTTTCTTCAACAAAGGCGATCCATCATGCTTCTGAGCCATGTTTATAAGCTGTTTTCAAGAGTAATTACGAGCCGTCTCGCTCGCAAGTTTGACGACTTCCAGCCTCCCGAACAAGCCGGTTTCCAAAGAGGCTATAGTACCGTAGACCACATACATACGCTGCGGCAGATTATACAGAAGTCAGAAGAGTATAATCGGCCCCTTTGTTTAGCGTTTGTGGACTATGAGCCTTCGATTCAGTGGAAACATGGGCAGTACTACAGAGATGCCGTATTGATCATCGGTACATCGAGGTGCTAAAATGGTTGTACGATAACACCACCATGTCAGTCCGTCTCCAGGATCAGAAGTCGAAACCGATCCAACTGCGGAGAAGTGTGAGACACGGAGATATCATATCTCCGAAACTGTACACAAATGCGTTGGAAGATGTCTTTAAGCTTCTGGACTGGGACGGGCTTGGCATCAATGTTAATGGCGAGTACATTACCCACCTTTGGTTATCGATATTCGGCCGACGATATTGTGGTCATGGCAGAATCGATGGAGGACCAGGACGAGTAGGCCTCAAGATGAACATGGACGAGACGAAAATCATGTCGAATGGCCTTGTAGCACCCACTCCAATAACTGTTAGGAACTCTACACTCGAAGTCGTTGACGAATACGTATACCTAGGACAAACTGTTCGATTAGGTAGGTCCAATTTCGAGAAAGAGGTTAATCGCCGAATCCAACTCGGTTGGGCAGCGTTCAGAAAACTGCGTACTATTTTCTCGTCCTTAATACCCCAATGCTTGAAGACAAAAGTCTTCAACCAGTGTGTGTTGCCAGTGATGATTGGCATCTGACGGCACTGAGACGTGGCCGCTAACTATGGGCCTTATACGAAAACTCAAGATCGCTCAGCGGGCGATGGAAAGAGCTATGCTCGGAGTTTCCCTACGTGATTGAATCAGGAATGAGGAAATCCGTGGGAGAACTAAAGTCACCGACAAAGCTCACCGAATCGTAAAGCTGAAGTGACAATGGGCAGGGCACATAGCTCGAAGCGACCACGAACCGGAAAGCGCAGCGTGGGACGGCCCCCGGCTAGATGGACAGATGCACGCTGTGGAGAAAGTTAGGTGAGGCCTATGTCCAGCAGTGGGCGTCAATGGGCTGATATGATGATGATGATGATATTTTTGACCTTTGACCTTGAATAAAAATTTTCCAAACAGGGGAAAGAAGGGGAACTTTCAAATTTTATTTTTAATCATATTTTAAACAATCTTACTGATTTTCAGCTTGGTGGGAATTTAGGTAGCTTTACTCTTATTTTTTGGTCTAATTTGACCGGACTAAGTAGTAACCATTTAGTTTTTTCAATAGGAAAATTAATCAATAACTGCAGCGATGTTACAAAGTTCTTTTTAAAACCCAATGCAGTCGGGTTTGAGGTGTCGTTTTTTCAGAGTATTGTTGGAACATATACTGGAGGTATATGTATCTAACTTCTAATGTAGTTAAGAAGTATTTTATTGCATTTCACGTGCTACGTTATGGTTTTTCACCACAGTAAAATCTCTGCCTTTTTAAGGTTCCGTATGCCCAAAGGGTAATTAGCGGAACCCTTTTACTCAGACTTCGCTATCCGTTCGTCTGTCACCAGGCTGTAACTCATTAACCGTGATAGTTAGACTGTTGAAATATTCACAGAAGATGTATTTCTGTTGCCGCTATAACTACACATACAAAAACAAATAATAAAATAAATATTTAAGGGGGCTCCCATACAACAAAACGGGATTTTTTTTGCCGTTTTTATAGATAATGGTACGGAACCCTTCGTGCGCGAGTCCGACTCGAACTTAGCCGATTTTTTTTAAAAACGTATAACTTACTAGTGCGGGCTGCATTCAGTCTTCAATTGCTTAAAAAAATTGTTGGTGCTCTACTAATTAGTCGAATCATACCGCAAAAAAACTGTTATATAAAATAACACACTTGTAAGCAAGTTTTTTTTTATTGGATGTAAAAAGATACAAAAACAAAGTTTTTTTTACTGAAACTAAATTGTTAAAGGTTTAAATTTAGAATCAAACAAATTACAAACTCATTTTTCGAAAATTTTTTTTTTCCTACAGTTTAGCTGGTGTTTGACCTATTACGTTATTCAGACGCAGTCGATACAACGGCGTCGCTCAGTCTGTAGCTTTGACCTCTTTACCTCGCAGACAAATCCCGCATTCTGCTTACTGGAGAGAAAAAGATCTTTTCATTGATCCACCAGAAATGCTATCGTCTGGCAGGAAAATATACTGAATTATCACAATTTGATATTTTTAATTACAATTTATTCGTTTATAATCACTGGATAATTAATCAGTTAATAAAATATAGTTGATGAGTTTTGATAAAGCATTTATTATAAAATAAGAAGTTAATGTTATATTACTTCATATCTTCAGCACCTATAACTAAATCAAAAGTATAGTTGGGATTTTTAATGGCCAGAGTGTCCCTCGATTACACGGAATGCAAGGATTGTTGTCGATACAAGTCCTAGCTTGAGGTTTAACCTTTTGTGTATATATTTGCTATGAAAATATATATTTTATAATTGGGTAACACTTTTAAAACTATGCTACTGCCAATAGCTTAGTAAGTTGTATTGTTTTAATAATTTTCAAATAATAATAATTATAATAATATTTTTTTATTATAGTACAAGAAATGACTACCAAAATCATGTATGATCATTTTACGGCCAGAACTTATGATATTCTTGGAGAAGCTCATACTTAACCTGACTTGGTGCGCAGAAAATGCCAAAAAGGTTATAAGTAAAACTGAAAATGTATGAAAACAATATTTTGGTAATCCTGTCAACCATAAAAAATATTTAAGAAAATATATGAACTAGGTTGCTATAATACAGATTGGTAAAATCTGGCCAGAGCGTGTTTTTAAAAAAATTACAATAAATTTAAATGACGAATTCATTTGTTTTCGAAAATCATTTTTATGACTGATAGGATAATTAAAGTACCGTTTCCAGTCATTTTTAATATCACCTATAAATCCAAGAAGAAAAAAAAAGTTTAGTAGAAATGGATCCCTGCGAAGTTTTGACTTTTTAACAGCACGCTTATTTGGGTTCACTATAACCTAATCAAAAAAAACACCAGTTTTGGCCGTGAAACGATGATACATAATTTTGTTCATGGTCTCTGGGACTTTAATTAAATATAAACCTTTAGGATAAGCAAAATAAACACAAAAATTAAATACAAGTATGCGGATCAGGAACTTCACAGTTGTTTTTATAGTCTTAGTCAACCGGCGTCAACGCGGCCGGCGGCGTTGCAATATGTCAAAAACGTTTTTACGTATATTATCTATGCACGATTCACAAAAAAGGTTTCACTTAACAAACTAATACACTATTTTATCACGTCCGCACGCGGTACTCGACAGATCTAGACTGAGATGTGGCCCACTTATTTTTCCCATGGAATGAGTTTGGCAAAATTCCATAACGAATAAAAGCCCCATCGATTTCTTCAATGTGCCATATTTATTGTATTAAGTTAATCCATTCCTTTCAGTTCTCAGTCTATTGTTTCAGGGCAAATATGTCTCTTAAATGATGTATGTGATCACTTATGGAATAAATAAAGTAAACTGTAAATAATTCATGAAAAAGAATATTCAAATTGACTTTAATTTTTTAGTTGTCGTAATCTTAATAAATGGGTAAAATAATGTCTCTGTTGTTTTGTTTTAAAGTAAACTAACTATTACTAAATTAAAGTTGTTTATTTATTGTGATTCTATATGATATGCCTGTTGGGTTAACCATCTTTTTATCTTAGACCTAAATATTAAGGGATCAAAATTGTAATTGATTTATAAATTAGTCTATAAGCAATAATTGTAAATATTAGTAGAAAATAAAGAACTTTTGAATTTGAATTTGATTTGTGAAACTAAAATTGTCGTCGATGTCAAACCAATCCAATGGGTATTTTTGATCTGCTTTAGAGGGCACTTTAGACCGTCAATCCTGGCTTTGTCATCATATTCTCGTAACTTGACAACGTCTGCCTATTCCCATCGATCTAGCGCGTTGGACTATCGCCTATGCCTTCTTTATCTAAGGAGAGGTCTGCATCTCTGTAGTGTGAGCAAACATTAGGTCAATAAATACTACACTATAGTTCTTAAAATATAGGATAAGCTCTGCGACAAAGTTCAGAAAATTTTGTAATACATATTTAAATACATTTTAATAAATAAACTACAACATAAATAAAAACACACGAATACATTTCAATATGTATTGGATATTACTTGATATAATTTAATTTGAACTTTGACTTTACTACACAATATGTCTTTTAATGTAAAGAAGTTAGTTTTTTAGTATTTTAATTACACATTTTACAGATATTAACTATAGTTTTCTATAATCAACGACCCTAAGAGAAACTTAAAGTCAACATCTCAGATTGCGTTTAAAGGGAATATAGTGCTCATTGTGTTGATATGTTTGGTAAATTTTTTTGTGGTCTGTCTATGTTACATATTCTTGTATCGAACATACTTTAAACAATTTTGTTCTAGAATATTAAATTTTAGTCATTGATACTTATATTTTGTTAGCTTTAAACTTATAACTTTATTCTAGCTTGTATTATTTTTGAATTTGTATTTTTCAACGCGCCATTCTTAGGAATTACATGCACAATTTAAAAATGTATTTTGTTACAGGTAGTACGTTAATTGTGAATTGTTTCACGAATGCATGTCTTCACGCTATCACTTTAGGGGGTAAGTAGTATAATAATTTCCTTACTATTTTTATTTGCCTGACATAAAACATTGCATTACAAAAATGTTAAGGCATAAAATGTATAATCATCACAGTAGGGACACTTTAATTGTAAATTTAAATAATTATGACATGAATTGACTTCTGTAAATTTATAGATCCATGACCCTGAAGTTTATCTTCTTTAAACTATTTTTTTAATACCCCTAAGGTGGCAAACAAGCTTACAGTCCGCCAGATGGTAAGCGGTCACCGTAGCCTCTGGACGCTTGCAACACCATGGGTATAACCCACGCGTTGTTGACCCTTCAAAAATCTATTAACTTATTTCTTGAAGAAGCCCATACTGTAGTCCTTAGAGAAAACCTTGGCAGAGAGCTCATTCCACAACCCAAGCGTTCGCGGGAGGTTGTTTCTCTGAAACCGCACTGTACACGACCATTTAGGTTTTAAGGTGTGAGGATGAATTTCCTGTTGATGGCGAGCGGTGCGATGGTAGAAAGAAGCCGTGGGCATCATTATTGATATTGTGACGTTCATCGTGTCTGCTAACACGTGGTATCCTTTTAATCTAATTCATTTTATTACTGTAGGTATTTGCTATACAAATATCATCCAAGACGACTATTGGACACAGGCCTAGTGCTCATATTTCTAAAACGCTTAAATCTAAGCCGCTTGCATAGAGCTTTTTTGTTAAATATGATGAGCTTCAAATGTAATAAAATTTTCATATCCTGTCAAATTTACCATTGTATATAATTTGTTTTGTTTATTTAACCTACTAACCTCTTTAATCTTGTGTAATCATTTGTTTTAAAAGATTTTTTAAGTGGTTATAGTAAGAGATCCGTACGCCTTTGGAATGTTTTTCTAGAATTATAATTTCTTGCAATGTTTTTTTTGTACAATAAAGGATTAAAATAAAATAAAATATGCAGTTCCGTAATCGTGTAGTAGCTACATTAAAAAATAACAATAAAAAACGGCATCACTGCAATACCTATAAAACATCAACTCCTGCTTTGGAAAAGGCAATTATTTGTAATGCCTAAGAAATTCCGTCAGCCGGTAACATTGTGGTCCCTCTTTTCTGGGACAGTCAAATTTATATTCAGTACAAGTAAATAATTGAGCAATAAAATGCTCGAAAAATGGTGACGCTGTTTTATTTCACTCGATTAAGGGTCTAGCTCCGCCATTACGTACTTATAATTTCCTTTTCGTAGAAGGCAAATTCAGTTTTTTTACTGTTTCTGGAATATATCGTGAGCTTGTAGTAGGCGTTTCTGCTAAAAGCGGTCATTTTTATCAGAAATGCCTGCATAGGTAGGTACAACTTATAACAAATATAACCTTAAATCAAGATAAAACATAGCATATTTAAAAATGTTTTTATAATTAACATTCTATGAAGACAAAATAAAAGATATCTTATGGCGCTGCTGGTCAACTTCTATATCCAGTAAAGGTAAAATCAATTTTTTTTTAACATACTGCGACACTAAATATAGTTCTAAATATCGCTATTTACCACATTTGCAAAATGCGATATAGTTTTCGTGAAATGCCAATTAATTTATTAAATAACCAGAGTTTTTGTTGAATTCAATTAATTTAATGAGAACTCTGGCAACTTAATAATTCACTGATATTTCATGGATGGAATATGTATTTTATGACTTTTGTAAATCGAGATTTATAAAAATAAAACGTTTTAGTAGCAAAATATTAATAAAGGTATTCAGGGTGACGCTGCTTTCGAAAGGAACCTTATTGTAAACAGTCTAGAGCACTCCAGAGTCATATACAAAATCTTTAAAAATAAACATCATTTCATTCAACTAAAAAAGAATTCCTAAAGTAAAACTATGTTAAGCTTGAATTGTTAGTAACGATTTGAAACACTAAAAGCTTATCCTAAAATCTGATATGCAAAACAGATTACCGAAGAACAAACTTGTTTCGAGTTTCACCTGAAAACATTGTTGTCGAGAAAATCTACGGCTTAGAGTGTCGGAAAAAACAACAGAGTTTGAAACATTCTTATTACAAGGATTAGTATAGAAGAATACAAAAAAAAAAAACAAAACATTGCTACTAAAAATATTTTGACTAAAAAACTGATATTAAAACGCGTAAAATTAGTTGTTGGGATTCTTTTCGCAAATCTCAGTTTAATTATTCTGTAATATTCCCGTAGTAATATAGATAGAAATATAGATATGGGAAACTATAAATGTTTTCCGTACCGTATGATACAATTGAAAACATTTTTGGCCTTACTTTATTTATACCTAAAAAAATACATACCGACGAATTGATAACCTCCTTTTTTTGAACTTAGTTATACCTTTTAAAATAAAGCTTGAGTTCTGCGACAAGTGAGTTTGGTATCGTCGACAATTCTCACAGCCCGTCGTTGAACCGAGTCAAAAGGGCCAAGCTGGTATCCGGGTGCACCTGCTCAGAGATGGCAGCGGTACTCCATATGGGGCCGAACTTGCGACTTGTAAAGTAACAACCTTTGCCCCGACGTGAAACACTGCTTCGCTCTGTTGAGTACACCAAGTTTTTTGGACGCCAGCTTCACCTTATCTTGTAAATGATCTCGGAACTGGACTCTGGAGATGTCGACACCAAGGATCCCAATGCTCTTGGAGATAGAGAGGGGAGTGTTCTGGAATTGTGGGACCACAGTGAATGGAGTTTTCTTAGCGGTGAACGCGCACACTTGTGTCTTTGTAGGGTTGAATCGGACCAAGTTTACCCGTCCCCAGTCAGAGACCTGGGACAGTGTGGCCTCGATTTGAGACACAAGTTCTCCGCGGTTTTCCTCCACAACGTAAAGAGGGATGTTTGCTTGACCCGTGTAAAAAGCGTCTCCAGTACTGTCATCGTCATAGCACTGTATGTTGTTGATGTCCAACATGTCATTGATATGCAGTAGAAACAGCGTAGGAGACAACAAAGAGCCTTGCGGGACACCAGCATTAATGTCCATGCTATCAGAGCAACTACCGTCAACTACGGTTCGTATGCGTCTGTCGGACAAAAAGCTAGCCACCCATTTGCACAAACCCTCGGGCACTCCGTAAGATGGCAACTTCGATAGAAGACCCCGGTGCCGGACCCGATCGAACGCCTTCGCTATGTCCAGGCTACATGCCAATGCCTCCCCCTGACTCTCAATGGCTAGTGCCCATCGGTGTGTGAGATACACTAGAAGGTTACCAGTCGAGCGACCGTGGCGAAAGCCATATTGACGGTCACTGACCAGATCGTATACTTCTTGGTATCTTAGAAGCAGTTTGTTGATCACACGCTCCATCACCTTAGAGAGGAGAGAGGTAATAGCGATAGGCCTGTAATTCGATGGATCTGATCTATCGCCCTTTTTGGGCACCGGGTGCACATTCGCAGTCTTCCATGAAGACGGAAATTGCCAAGTGTGGTAGAACAGCTCGAACAGGCGCGTGTGTACAGGACATAACTCAGGAGCACACTGCTGGTACACCGTCTGGCCCACTTGACTTATGAACGTCTAGAGAAAGCAACGCCTGCCTGACCAACCGCTGCGTTATGGAGATTTCCGGCATGGTCTTACCGCACCACGGTATAGTAGGTGGTACAGCGCCTTCATCGTTCATGTTCGAGTTCGAGGCAAAGAGACTGCCCAGTAGATCGGCTTTCTCTTTAGCACTATGGACCAAGTCACTATCGGTCTTTCGCAGTGGTGGTAACGACGACTGGCAAAAGTTCCCTTCGGCAGCTTTGGCAAGCGACCAGAAAGCACGACTCCCAGAAAAATAGCTCGCAAGTCGCCCACCTATTTTTCCAATGAATTGGAATTTTGCTCTGGCAGATGCTTTCTTACTGAACCTCGAGGCAGCATTTAATTTGCGTTTTAACTCGGATTCGGATCCTTATTATAACGAGCCGTGGTCCAAGCCTCATATGCATTTTGCTTAAGAATTTTAGTTTTTCTGCAAGACCTATTAAACCACGGTCGTTTTTTGACGCCGGCAGCTACTCGCCGGTTAGGAATATAGAATTCCATACCAGCAAGTATTGTCTCAGTGACTGCGGCTGCGCAGACGTCAGGATCTTCTGAGTTAAAGCAGATCTGCCTCCACGGGTACGATGCGTAAAATTCTCGCAATCCATCCTAGTCTGCCGACTTATAGTGCCACACACGACGCTAATTAGTTGGCCCAGAAGGATCGGGTTGTGTGCATGACACTTGAGTCCGAACGAGACAGTGGTCCGAGGAGCCAAGAGGCGCATCCACTGAGACGGAGTATCCGTCCGGACTAGTAGTCAGCAGAAGGTCCAGTAAGGAGCTCGTATGTTTCTCTATATCTGGTATTCTCGTTGGAGAAAGTACCAGCTGAGAGAATCCATAGGTCAAATTCAACGTAATTGGACGAATACAAACGAAAAATGCAACATGCATGTTTATATAGCTATACATGTAGATAACAAAGTGTAAATCCAATATTTACATTTATAAGAAACTATTTTTTCGATTGATTATTTCTGTAAAATCGATAACTAATACTTTATAGTTAAGACAAGGAGGAACATCTCTCTTGTTAGTGCACTGAACAATAAAGTAAAAAAGTAAAATAAAAAAAGCGTCTGAACATACGAAACTTGATAGACGTGATTCCAGTGACAGCTGTCGCAGAGCTTACCCTATATTTTAAGAACTATAGTGTAGTATTTATTGACCTAATGTTTGCTTACACTACAGAGATGCAGACCTCTCCTTAGATAAAGAAGGCATAGGCCATAGTTCAACGCGCTAGATCAATGGGAATAGGCAGACGTTGTCAAATTACGAGAATATGATGACAAAGCCACGATCGACGGTCTAACGTGACCTCTAAAGCAGATCAAAAATACCCATTGGATTGGTTTGACATCGACGACAATTTTAGTTTCACAAATCAAATTCAAATTCAAAAGTTCTTTATTTTCTACTATTTTTTACAATTATTCCTTAAAGACTAATTCCTATAATGATTTAACTAAAAACCAGTTAACAAAATAAACTCAGCTTTAAATTGAATCGAATTGCTATCACGTTTCCAATCCTAGTAAATAATGATTTCAAACTTTCGCGTTTTAAATTATTTTCGGAATATGGAGGGAGGCAGAGGAGTTTTCTTTAAGTTGTGGACTAAAATAAACTCTGATGATGATGATAATATTCGGAATTAAGAAACGCGAAAGAACATGCTTTATGTTATTATCTGATGATTAGCGAGTTAATTAATAAAGGCTGTATTCATAAATCCTCCTTAGATACTAAAAATGGGGTGCAAAAGTCATTTCACACCCCTCAAGTCGCAATGATATAAATGCGCCAATCTCTAAACGAAAATGTCTATGACCATAAACAATAGAAATCTTTATGATAGAAGGATTATGAAAATTGATTCACTGATTTTAATTCACATGTTAGAATTAACCTTATATTCTATTACCAATGCTTCTTACATATCCATTATAAAGTCTAGTAATGAAATTCGCGGCTCTTTATCAGTTTATAATAATCCATCAGGTACTCATGGGCTACCTATAACATTTATTGAAGTTAAAAAACACGTAAACAAAGATCATGTTGCAATTGAATAAATATTTAAGATGAAATAAAAATAAAGAGGTATATTCACGTATTTTCCATCACTTTTGTAAACAATATTTTAACGAGCGGATTCGATTTCATATCGCAGTGTACTTCATTATTTTAACCACGCCTGAATGAGTATAATAAATGAATGAATGAATGAGTATAAAGTTTGAACACGTATCACTGCTGTTAGTGTCTTGATTATTTTTAAAATATTCTATATATTCGATAAATAGTTTTATTTGCAACACAGGACAATTTTTAGAGCTTTATTTACGTAAGACATATTTGAAATAAATATCTATTTATTACATACCAGCTGACTCAGCGAACGTTGTTTCTTTTTTTAAAACAACTGCCGCACCAACCTATTGTGAAAGGGTCTTACTAATTCAGAAACCTTCCCCGGCTTGTGCATAACAACTTACCACAATTTCATTACAATCGGTTTACCCTTATTGTGCGAGTCCGACTCACACTTGACCCTGTCTGACTCGCACTTGACCCTTTTTTTTCTTTCTCAGAAATCTTCCCCGGCGTGTGCATAACAACTTACCAAAATTTTATTACAATCATTTCACCCTTATTGCGCGAGTCCAACTCGCACTTGACCCTTTCGGAAAATCCTTTCTTATCGAATGCTTACGTCATGCAAAGAACACACCCTTCAAGTTTCAGGTCTCTACGATCAGCGGTTTAGGCTGTGCGTTAATCCGTCAGTCAGTCATTCAGGACAAAGCATTTTGTGTATATAATAATAAGTAGAAAAAGAAAACTATAAGTATTATTATGAAACACCTAAAAAGTGCAAATCTTGAAGCTTAGAAACCTTCAAATGAGGTACTTATATAGGACGGTGACTTTCGAGATATTCCAATTTTAAAGAGTAAGTATTTGCTTATGTTTTTAAGTGAGTTCAACCTATTTTGAATAAAATTGGATTGAGTTTTCAAACATGTGTCAAAATAGAATGTAATTTAAATCAATCAAAATAGAATGTAATTTAAATCAAAAGCACTAAGGTGTATTGATATCAACTTCGAAGCAAATAACCCCTTTTTTAACCCCGTTAGGGGATGAATTTCAATAAAGTACGAAACACGTCTTCCACCAATTTTGTTAAAAAAGGTTTAGGCAAAATTTGAAGCAGATTGGACCAAGGAATCACGTTGTCCCATACAAACTTTGCTCCCCTTTTTCACCCCCTTAGAGGTAGAATTTCGGAAAATCCTTTCTTATCGGAGGCCTACGTCATACAGAGAACACACCCTCCAAGTTTCAGGTCTCTACGATCAGCGGTTTAGGCTGTGCGTTGATCCATTATTCATTCAGGACAAAGCGATTTATAGATATATTTGAAAAAAAAATATATCTATACATATAAATAAATGGAATAATGGTCATGTATTTAGCTGTCAAAAAACAACTTAAACAATGAAACAAAGAAAACAATGTCATTTATAAAATTTGAATATAAATACGTTATCAGATGTAGCCAAATGGCAAAACGGAACACTTACGGTTTCATCATGTCCGTCTTTCTTTTCGTACGTCACAACCTTATGATTCCGCCGTATTTGCATCTATTCTATTAAAATGTTACAACGAGATAATTACCACCATACAGATTATTAATGACGTTAAGATCTTTTGAGGGAAGCTCTCCGTACATTCAACCTGAGGTTTAATCCCTCAGCCCTCGCAATAGTTCCCATTGTACGGGACGGTAAGAATTGTAAGATACGAACTTGGTCGCTTTTTATTTGTCATTCGAATCATGAAGTGTAGCGAATTGCATAGCAGAGCAAGAGTGGAAAAGTACGAGTATTAGATGAAGAAGTTAACAGGTAATTTGTGCCGGTTAAAAAATGACAAATCAGTTGAATACTTACAAGATGGCTAGCTAGTTATGACTTTACGCTAATCAGAAAATCTTACAATAAAACAAGATCAGTGCGAAAATATAGGTCTTAGGCAAGGGACACACTGAAGGCCATATTTGGTAATAAGTTTATTCTAATTTACAAATACTACCTACTTTACTCTGCTCCTATTCCTCGTCTCCAACAATAGGTAGTTACTAAATAATCTTTTTAAAATTAGCAGCTTTTGAAAGTCGCCATTTATTGAAGAATTCGTATGCTTCAAGATATTTATTACGTGAATTCTCTGGTTAAAAGCTTAAAAGCATTAGACACTTGTTTTTAGCTTTTCTGGTGTTAAGGAAATATCTTCATAACTCGAGACACTCATTTAAAAAAAAACATATAAAATATATACGTAAATAAACAATCTAAGGTTAAAATAACTTATTGGTTTCGCGCCATATCCCTTTTTATTATTGTGCGTTCAAAAATTTACTCTATGACACTTTTATCGAAAACAAAGCATATTTTTTTTTATAAATAAACGCTATTTTATTATTAGTAGGTATAACAAATCATAAATATTAAGTACGTCAACAATGAAAAAATGCAATGTAGTTATGCTTTTCATTAAAATAAATTTGTTTCTAAACCAATCATCTCGTTTTTTTCAGTAACGCAAAATTCCAAAAGGTAATATACGAACGTTGCATTACTTTGTCTCACGCTCGCAGCAAAATCGATCTTTTCCACTGTTTTTGAACAGCAAACCCAAAAAAGGTGCTAAGAGGTGAAAAATGTTTTAAATACACCAATGATCCAAATATTAGCCATGTATGATGATTATTATTATGTAATGATTTAAATAAAAACCAGTTAACAAAATAAACTCAGCTTTAAATTGAATCGAATTGCCATCACGTTTCCAATCCTAGTAAATAATGATTTCTAAATTTCGCGTTTTGAACACATTTAAGTGTAAGTCTATCGAAACGTCGAAAACAAAACAAACATATTTATATCTTACAAAATAGATTTTAAGCCCCTTAAACTTTCCATAGGGGGGTAGAGGCTTCAATTAAAAACTTTGATTTGATCAATTTTATTTTGTATAAAACTCTATACACTGTTGTATAATATGTTGATTACTTAATACCATGTTATAATGTTACCAAGCTTCTATTTATCACCCCTGCACCGCTATGGTAGAAGTAGGTGGCCAGTCTAGCAGACTGGCAGCTAAATTGACTAACTAAATAATACTTCTTAATTTCACGATTCATGCACATTATTTATGTATTTTCATCACATGTAGAGACGTTTTTCCGAATCGTCTTACTTTCTTTGTCACAGCGAACCTCAGTTTCCCTGAAAATTTCATACTTTTCGAAATTGCCACATTTTTTGTGGCCACCGCTTAGTCTATTTGTTACTGACGTACGAGGTCAGTGTTTATATTCCGATAAAACTTAACTATTATTTATTCAAGAGCCTAAACTATGAGCGTTATCTTTTTTATTGATTAGAAAAAAATATCAAAGTAGATTCATTAATTAGATTTTGAATGATACGCTGCCTAAGTACCAAACTTTTTATTTTTGTTTGAAAAGCTTTTAGGACTTCTGATTCGCTAAAAGAGCTTAGGTAGTAGATTAGATTAGATAGATTAGAAGGTGAATGTTTGCTGATCTATTCACAAGACTTAAATAAATTAAAGTGAAACCTTTATAAGTCACTACTAAAACAGGCTAGAATGCTCGTATAGGTAAAAGTATATTGAATTAATCTTTTTCGTTTCTAAAAGAAGCTTTAACTGCTATATCTAGTTGAACTTATATATCAGTATCGAGAGATCAGAGAACGATGAAATTTAGAAAGCTAAGAAAATTTCTACAACTTTAGCAATGTGTACTTATTACTTAAAACGTAAATTACGAATTTTTTGGTTCATCGTTACCGACTCTCATTATACCAATTGGTAAAGTATATTTGTTGAAAATAACATATTTAGTTTAAAATAGGTCGGATATAAACATTAATATAAGTACGAAAATAAGTTTAAAATTATGACTTACGTAAAATGGTTAACTTAAAAATGGTGTTTTGTTTAGTAACCGGAACCTAATTCGGTAGAAACAGCATTAACTGGTTAACAATAATAAAATAATTGACCCAATGTATTCATCCAAGTTATTCCACAAGATACAATGCTTGAGGACAAGTACGGTTCACATATATTAAGTGGTCAAAAGCATATAAAAAATTTGCCACACAAACAAAACAAAATTGGCAACACTTTAGAAAAAGACAAAGCGAACTTGCGGTCTCTTTTCTCTTTCTATCAACGTTGGCCATGCTGTTTGTTGATATTTATTAAAACAAGTCTTCTTCGCTTCTTCTGTAACACTGTTTTTGCCCATTTTCTTTTCTGACTAGGAAATGCGCCGTCCAGGTCTTTTCCAAATAACTTTATTGAAACCGTAATAAGGCAAAAAATAATAACCAGCTACGGCTCGCCCTTTACCAATTTCAGTCGAAATATCTTAATTATTTTCTTTTGACAAAAACACCTATTAAAATTTTTTTTTTATTTCGTAAAATTTTAAGGAAAAACGTTATTATAAATGCATATGCAGAAAAAATATACTGTTTTTGTATAAGTTGTGCTCGAAAACAATTTAGGAAAATATTGTTCCAAAACATTTATATGAAATACTTAAGTGACTATGTATTATTGCCTGCCATGTTTCACAAACTCCGAATGCTTGCCAGTTGTAAATAATTTGCATATTCTCCGGAGACGCTCCAATATTCAATGAGAAGTACAATTTAGCTCAGCTGCTTTGATGCAGTTCGGGACAGTACACATCTATGTCAATGTTTTGATATGCAAAACATAAATTTACATTGATGCATCAGCAGCTTTGTCAAAACATAAACATTTGCAAATGTAGTTTGTAGATTTGTTGGGTGATTGAGTTTCCGCGTAGTTAATTGATTACCACTTTAACTAAAGATCGATGAAAGTATTCGTACAAAAAAGAGCTGTAAACATTTAAAATTGCATAGTAGCAAGAATGGGCAGGTCGCAGCATTCGATTGGGTGCATAAAATATTAATATGAACGTGAACATCTTGAGTAAACCCGCTTACGAAAAAAGGACTTGTGTGAAACCATTGCACTAAATTGCCCTTGCTTAAGGTGAGGATAGACCGTGCCCCAACAATAGTGACATATGAGGCAGTAAAGAATATTGTGATGAAGTATTTAAATAATCAATTTTGAAATTCTACCTGTCAGTTACCATAGATGTGGTGTGTCTCTGTAAGCTACTCTAGAAAACATAGAGAAATTGTTTATACTTTTTATTTGATGAATATATTTAACGTAAATCCTAATGATATGTAGACTGCATTAGCAGCAGGGCTTTAAGCATTTTTACCCTAAGCAATTCATAATTCAGAATAGTACCTTAGATTTTGTAACTAGAAAGCAACATTCTTCTATATCCAATTTCAAAGCAATTTTTATATTAAAAAACGTTAGTTTTGAAATAAAATAACGAATTATCCAGCTCCAGCTGTCACTTTACTGCTTTACTGCAACGTACAATAAAAGTGTCTTTTACTTACGAGGAAGTGTGAAGAAAAAACGGATACCACGTGAAAGGTGTGCACCGCAGATACAAGAAAAGCCAGTCCCTAGCTAATAGGGTAGGACGTCAGCCCACATTTTTGACGTATATTAAAGGAGTAACAGATAAGATCGCCAAGATTTTGAACAAATATTCAATAAAAACCGTATTTACTCCCTCAGAGAAAATCGCACAAGGCCTGCGTTCTCCTAAGGACAGCTTACCTCTGGTAAATCCGAGTGTATTTAAAATAGACTGCAGTTGCGGCAGTGCATACAGTGGACAAACAAAAAGATCCATCGTGTGCCGCAAGAACGAACATATAAAGTCACAAGACAAAAGTCGGCCATTGCTAAACATTTACTGCAGTCGGGCACTAACTATTGGATCGAATTTCACAATCCACAAATACTGTCGACAGGACGCCACTATGTACCTAGACTAGTTAAAGAGGCAATTAAAATTAATATGTATAGAAATTTCAATTGGGAAGATGGGTTTAAATTGTCGGATACGTAAAATCCAGAGTTAGGATTAATAAAAAACTGTCATAAATTAGTAAGTTCCGAAAAACCCAGTGACACAGTGAGTATATATAGTCTCGTAGTGACTTTCGAGTGAGTTCTAGTAGTTCCGTAACAAAACGAAAAAGAAAGAGGGTAGATACATATGTTTGCCGATAGACTTTGTACAAACTCGCAAGCACGCAAGTCATCCCGCGATGATGGTGCGTGCAACAGCACCGAAACATCGGGAGCTCATTTCCTCGGCTAATCACGGTAAGAACCCCGTTAAACATTATGTTAAATACTTTTACTTATCCATGTAAAAGTTTAGGGATAAGCTTAGGATACTATTAATACTAACAGCCTCACGTCACTTGTAAAAGTCTAGGTAATTCACAAAAAAAAACACGGTAAGTATTTTACTCATTCTTGTAAACAACCCTGTTAGTAAAATACTTAATTCCACACATATGAGTGTTTAACACGAAATAATATTTAAAATTAGTATAATAAATAAAGCAACTTTGCATTTGTATATCAATGTAATAAAATATAATATAACGAATGACAGAAAAAGGTAATACTTGTTCGAACTAAGCAATCTCAATTTCATAAAAGATTCAAGAGAGAACGAAGTTACCATATAATTAGATAAAAAGTTGGGTGTTAGAGGTCAAGGCATTACTTTCAAGTTTAATTTTTCTTAAGATACAAAAAGTTTTAAAACAACTTTTCCATCAATAACTTAGGCAAATATTGAATCGATCAATTTTGATTTGCTGCTGTTTTAAACTTTTATAAGTACATGTTTAAAATTAGTAAAAAAACGGAGAACACGATTAACGGTCGATAAAATGTCAGCCGTGAATTAAAAATGAACTTTTATTATTATCTTATTATTAATATATATTAATATTATTTTAATTTAATAATGTGCCAATACTAATACGCCAGCCATATTTTCTGGTTACATTTGGGTAGTTTTAATTTATCAGCCCCTTTTTCATATTCAACATAGCAAATATATTTTTTTAAACGAAATTATTACGGTCTACATTGCTCCTTTGCTTAAACCATGAAATCATAGACTTACATGCAATCAAAGCATTATTGAAGGTACACATTTTGGAACAAATGATTTTAATTGTTGTAATCATATTTCTGATAGTAAACTGATTATAGTTCACATTGCTCGTTTCGTAACGCTTATAAACAAATTTAATTATAAAACAATGATGTAAAGCAGCAATGTAAGTCACAAAAATCTAGGAACCAAATTATATTTCCCGAGTTCGATAAGGGACTTAACTATTAAAAAAAAAAATTTTGTTTGTAGGTAATAAAATAAAAATACTTACGTGAAATGCTCCTCGAATTAGGGGTCCAGCTTGTCCTACGTACAAAGTTGATGCAGAGTCAAAGACAAGTTCCAACGGATTCCTTTTTACCATTACTGTATCGAATTCATGACAATTCAAAAATAGAGTCACATTGTCAACGGTAACCTTAAGAGCGAAGCGGCTCCACTTCTTGGCAAAAGTTGGAACGACAAATGATGCTATTGTTTGAGACAGAGCATAAATGTTAGCATCAGTATATAATAAAGATATATTAGCCAAGCCTGGTCCAGAAGGTATGAGCTGGACACCTAATTGAACAACAGTCTCTAAGGGATTGACTACAGAAAACAAGAATCCTCCATCTTTATTTGCTGGGCGAACTGTTGCCGTTATGGAGAATTCGGAGTATAGTTTTTCTGGCATGAAAAGGCGGTATGGTGATTTGATGTCAGAGCCAGGTTTAAGCCCATATGCTGGAAATCCATCGAGGCCTTCATCAAAGTACTGTGTTTTTGGATTACTAAATGGCACTCCAATAGCATGTAGCAAGTCGTATTCCGGGATATCTGAAAAGAGAAAAAAAAGAGTATTAAAATATTTGTAAATTATGAATAGAAAAAAATTTGCTAAAAATATAATCAGATAATTGTAAATATTCCTCCATACTTTTCTTACAAATATTCAGAGCACAAAATCATCTATTGAAACTAAAAAATACAGTTTTGTTTCGTAAACAATTTGAAAAATAAGATTTGACCTTTTATAGTTTCTTTTTATTGGAAAATGCGACAATAAAGTTGAAAATGGATGTTTACATAAGTACTTATATCTTTATTATCCACTTTGCTAGAAATGCTATTGCTATTTTCATTTTATGATAATGACAACTGGCCAATGTCTGTCTTTTAAATTGTAAATTTTAAAAATTATACTTGTATTAATTAAACAATGTATTTGTTTAAGTATTTATATTAACATGTATGTTATCTATATAATAAATGCACAAGTATATATATATATATATATATATATAGTAAAATTCTTTATTCTTTCCTCTTCCTGTGAATATTACTCTACCCAAATGTTGCTTAGAAGATGTTGCTTTTTAGCAATAAGGCTGCCTTATTGTGCTATTTATTTTATTTTTTTATATATTTTATTAATTGTTGTATTGAAAAACAATTATGAGAGAAAATTCTGTACCTGTAGCTTAGTACTAGAACATTTCGTAGTTTGTATCTATATTTATTCGGTACAATGTAATTGCTTAATTGAGTCAGTATTTCATTGTTAAGGGAAAATCTATTTCTAAGCGAACTTTGAAAACTTGTTCTGAATCGTTAACAAGACAATTAGTGTGAGTACAAGCAATACGGTCTCCCAACGGAATTACAAACGTTCATTGCGGAAAAATAAAATTGTAAAAGTACCGATAAATTAACCGAACAAGAACATCTCTATTTTAGTTGTGTTCATCGAAACTAACCAGTGGTGACCTAATTTTTAAATTAGTGTATAAATTAGTCATCAGCTATCCAGTAATTCCCTCTCCTTGTATTAAATAAGATCAAAATGTGATTTATTTACCAACACCATAATATCACGTGAAATTGATGTTTAATTTTAGATTTCTTGATACCTACCTATAACTAAAAATTACTCTACTAATTATTTACCAAATAGTAACAAAGCATCTATAGCACAGATGCTAAGCAGGAAGAATTTCGTTCAATGACCAGTCACTAATTGTCTCTGTTGCACGCGCATGATATATAATATAATATACTTTTTAGTAAATAATTAGTAGAGTCTATCCACGGCTTTCTTATCGCGTGGGATTCCGACGGCAACTCCTTGATGGACTTAGATAAAAGTAATCGGTTTTGTGCCACAAATAAAATTCCTGTGGAAACTCCCTATGAGAGTAAAAAGTATTTCTTTTATTATATTACACCCTTTTTCGTCCCTTCAGGGACCTTATTTGAAAAAGTCTCACGGGATTCGAGAGGTAAGTCAACCTTGCATATAATTTTGTCTCGAATCCCAGAGTCCGAATAGCTCGAGACTATTCCCAATAAGGTCCCAGGTATAGTTGTGCTAAAAGCAAATATATTTTATTATACAAAATATTATAGAGTAAAACGTTAAATGTTTAGATTTCAGTTTGAAAACCTGTACATATAAGTTTTATTCGTTAATGTTTCCTAAATAATGAAACTTCTATTTAAACATACTGAGGTACTTTTAACACAAAACAGCAGTCAACTGCAATTAACAGGGAATTGTCTACGCTTTGTTCTAGCAAATAGTGCTGTTAGCGACTGCTGTTCCCGAAATACTGACACGCGTTTCAAATATACGGAACGTTGTGGCTGAATGAAATTCGTTGTTACTCTTCAAGATATTGTTTTGATTTATTTCCGCTTTTAGAACCTTGTTAAACACAATATTATTTTTCATAAATTGTGATAATCAATGCGGATAATTGTCATTGACTTACATTGTATTATACTGTAGGCACAACTGATTGTAAATGGGGTGGTGGTCGTCCATAAGACACGTGGCCTTTATTTAAACTGAATTTTACTGAAAAAATCTTTACGGAACAAAGGTAAAATTGTAAAAATTTTCAGTGTGAATTTGATATAGGTACACAAGTAGCTGTACATGAAAGATTTATTGGCGGACGTTGCCTTAATAATAAAACTTCTATTTAAACATACGGAGGCACTTTTTACACAAAACAGCAGCAAGCTGCAATATTAACGGGGTATTGTCTCCGCTTGTTCGAGCAAATAGCGCTGTTAGCGACTACTGTTCCCGTAACACTGACACGCGTTTTAAATAAACGGAACGTTGTGGCTGTATGAAATTCGTTGTTATCTCTCCTTGTTTTGTATTATTTCCTTTTTAAGATCCTTGCTACACTATATTGTTTTTGTCCCATCTATTTAAAAAGAGGCGGAGGGTTCCTCGATAAGTGCGAGCAAAGTGGGACATTCCGGCGCACTTAATAACAATGACGAAATGACTTTTGAATATGGAACACTATTTAATAAAAAAGTTTGAACGCAATTCGCTTTGATAAAATCCTGGCCAGTAATAAAAAAGCGCGCCTGCCAACACGGCATTGGTTAGCTAAATAAAAAAACGCGGGTTCTTCTTTTTTACTAGTTTAGTTACTAGTTTTTTCATTACTTTTTATGATAATATAACAGAAATTTTTAATTTGATACACAAAAATTGATTATATAAATGTGTAATTTGGTTATGTTAATATAAATATTCGTGACTACTAAAAGCATCTCATCTCATTTTTTTTTTCATAGAGTAGGATGTGAAACAGAGTGTGCCACACGGTGCCAACATTATTTAACCTCGAACGACGTACTTTGAATCCCTCGCTACGCTTTTCTTTTAGTTTAGAACTCTACTCTTCTATCCTTCGCTTCGTTCTGGAATGAAACAATTGCTCTCGCCCTCCAACGTTGAAGAAAGTATATGTGACAATATTAAATACTCCTGGACATATATCAAAAATCGTAAAACTGAAAACAACATACCAGATTGTGTCTTTTATAAAAATATTACTGCCAATAATCCTATTGACATATGTAACCTCTTCTCTTATTTTTTCCAATAAATTTTTGAACCTTCTAATGTAAGTGACGATTTAGGCATAAATGATATTAGTGATACTAACTATACTTCTGACCTAAATATTATTTGTATAACAATTACTAGAGATGCAATACTCAAAGAACTACGTATGCTTGATACATCTAAGGGTGCAGGTACCGATGGAATACCCCCCATATTTCTTAGGGGTATTGATTCAGCACTCTGTCATCCTTTACATTATATCTTTAACCTCTGCATCCATCTGTAAAGCTGCGCGTATCGTGCCGGTTCACGAAGACGGGTCTAAAAATGACGTAGAAAAGTATCGTGGCATATCAATATTGTCCTGTCCGTCGAAGCTTTTTGAAAGATTAGTTCATAACACCATCTACCCTCTGTTACACAGTAAAATAATTGAACAACAACATGGTTTCGTGAAGCGCCGTTCTACAACTACAAATTTATTAGTATGCATTACTTAACTCTTTGAAGGCCTAGAAGCTCTTAAGCTGACTGTATCTATACTGACTTTTAGAAAGCCTTCGACAGAGTGGACCACAAAATATTGTTAGAAAAGCTAGCTCTTAACAGTATTCGCGGTAATTTGTGGCGGTGGTTTAAATCATACATATCAAACCGTGCACAAAAAGTCGTAATCAATGGCTATGAGTCTGAATTTGTTTCTGTAACCTCTGGTGTTCCCCAAAGCTCAATCCTAGGTCCTTTTTATTTGTACTCCTTTTTATTTGTACTCTTCATCAATGACATACATAACTGCTTTAAATTCTGTAATACTTACTTTACGCCGATGACCTAAAAATTTTTCGTCCCATACATAATTTTGAAGACCACAGTAGATTTCTATTAATAAATTAAATCGAAGTTTTAACAAATGCAAGTCAATTACTTTTGCAAAAAAAAAAACTAGTAGCCATGTTTATGAACTATGTAGTGCGTCTTACTTCGGTTCAATCTTTTAAAGACTTTGGAGTCACGTTTGATAGCAAACTACACTACACTACACTCACATATATATAATATAATATAATATAATATAATATAATATAATATAATATAATATAATATAATATAATACAATACAATACAATACAATACAATACAATACAATACAATACAATACAATACAATACAATACAATACAATACAATACAATACAATATAATATAATATAATATGTACTTTTTTGAGTGGTCCATTGCTACACTAAAACTATATTGTACGTCACTACAAAAGTTTTTCTTTTATTATTATGATACGCTTAAGTTATATTTCCATTTAAGCGTCACATCAAGTAAACCTACCAAATGGAACAAAAGAAATATTGCAAGATTACAGCAGTCGAGTAATGTATCCTGCCACCTTATTCACAGCTTATGCTGCAGCATACGTCAATTTCATTACAAATCGTTTGGCAGTGTAAAATGTCAGCAGAATTGATTGAAAGACAGCGGACATTATAAAACTACACGGATGGACAGACAAACGGACGGACCACCATTACAAAAATGTAAGGATTCTGTAGGTGCTATTTTACCGAGGCCATAACTACCTATTTGATTAGCGCCAGAGGAGAATCTGGATTTTTGTATATCACTGTTTATAACTATAAAGCTATGTTCGGTTACATTTTTCATAAAGGAATGTTGTCGTAGTATATTGTCCTAAGTGAGAAAAATAATAAATAAATTTGCAGTTGGTGAAACGTTACACACAACGTACACAAGTTAGAAATCCGTTTTATTTCCCAAGCGATACGTAGTACTTTTCAGTACCTAAGAACTTAAATGTAAATGTTTGTAAAACGATATTCTTATATATTTTCAAAATAAATGGAATACGAGTATTATTTAAAAAAAGCCCGCACTATTGATAGTTTCAATGCTTTTTAGGGTTCTGAACCCAAATGGTAATTAGCGGAACCCTATTACTAAGAGTTCGCTGTCCGTCGGTCCGTCCGTCTGTCACCAGGCTGTATCTCATAAACCGTGATAGTTAGACATTTAAAAATTTCACAGAAGATGTATTTCTGTTGCCGCTATAAAAACAAAGACTAAAAAACAGAATAAAATAAATAATTAAGGGGCTCCCATACTTGATTTTTTGCTCGATTTAGCTCGATATTGATAACGGCAACTGGCGACGCTTAAAATATTTACAGAACATTTAGTTATATAGTCACTTTAAAAATAAATTAAAATAAAACAAATATTTCAGGGAAGGCTCCCATACAACAAACGTGATTTTGCAGTTTTTTATATGGTGGAAAATGGTACGGAACCCTTCGTGCGCGAGTCCGACTCGCACTTGGCCAATTTTTTTTCAATTACAGGCTCAAAACACTATATTAAAATTATGAAGTTCCATTTTAACCATGATTAAAAAAGAAACCAGCCAAATGAGTATCGTACACGGACTAGTCTTCAACGTGAACTGTTTTTTTCTCTCAAGTGTCTATTATTGGTATTATTTCAGTGTTTTGGCACACGTATTTAAAAAGTTGATGGGGACACAAATTTTGAAATTAAACGTTTTACAAAAAAAACCTAAATGGATTTCTAAAAACCTATTTAACGACACCACACTCAAATAATTATTTAATGAGGTGTGTTTTTTTATACTACTAAGGTGGCAAAAAGATCCGCCTGATGGTAAGCGGTCACCGTAGGCTATGGACGCTTGCAACTCCAGGAGTATTACTCGCGCGTTGCCAACCCTTTAAAAATATAATATTTTTTTTCTTGAAGAACCCCATACCGTAGTCCTTAGAGAAAATCTTGGCAGGGAGCTCATTTCACAACCCAAGCGTTTGCGGGAGGAAGTTTTAATTTAGTACGCGACCAATTCAGTTCTAAGGTGCTATCCAACTGGTATCCGGGTGCACCCGTCCAGAGATAGCAGCAGTACTCCATATGGGGCCGGACTTGCGACTCGTAAAGCAGCAACCTCTGCCTCGTAGTGAAGTACTGCTTCGCTCTGTTGATTACACCAAGTTTTTTGGACGCCAGCTTCCCTTATCCTGCGAATGAACTCGGAACTGAACATCGCTGGAGAAGTCAACAGCAAGGATCCCAATGCTCTTGGAGATGGAAGTATTCTGGATTTGTAGGACTACAGTGAATGGGGTTTTCTTTTAATTTAAGGGTTTCGTTTTTGATAATTAGCTACGAAACCCTAAAAATAGTCTTCAAGTACAACCGTGTACACAAGTCACTAGACGGTATTAAGGAAATTCTAATTGATATTCCTACAAGCCATGTTAACAAGAAGTGGGACTGGCTGACATAAATACTTGTCCGATACAATCAAAACATAAATCTGTGTTAAACTTTGATTGCTGATTCGTGACTACTGGCGACGTTTGTATAGGGCTTTATATTATCTGTTTCGAATGTTAGGAACTTAATAATTGGATAGCATTATCGTGTTATTTCTAGCAATATAGTATTTATTACAATTATCATTTGCTTTATTGCCTTGCGATCGGTGAGATCTGTTTTATTGCCTTGCCATCGTGAGATTTGTATTCAAGGTTTAGTTGAAGCTAGACAAGATATTCGTGACGCAAAAAGAAGATTTTTAGATTTTTTGTAAGATCTGTACATAAGAATATGTTGCATTTGAACAGGCACAGTCCAGGTCTTAGCCATTTTGTCAGTCAAGGACGAGATTCGCTTAATTTTCGCCCGTGTCGGAAGTAGGCTGAGCAATATTTTAAATAATCAACCAATGTTAATCATATTTTTAAAATAAAACGGGTAAAAGGTATTTTGACAAATAACGGCGCGTTTAAACCCGTTTTATTATATATAATGATAAATATATATATATATATCGATTATATTTTCGAAGCTGTTACGTAAATAAAAATTGTTTTAATTTCTTCAAAGTATACTATTACTCTTTTTCTTACGATGTTGATATTGTCTCCTCAAACCAACATTTCTTCTTCAACTTCAACTTCTTCAGTTAAATTTGATAGTAACAGAAACTTGGCTACTTTAGACTGCCTTTTATTAACACAACTCTTAAATCCCATTAATTTATTTTCTCCCCGTTTACTAGTGGTGTCAAGAAGAACATAGTTAAAACTATACCCTCAAATTTATTAATAAGAAATGACTGTATTAGACGTAATATGGTCATCCCAATACTTGACATTGTTGCTCCAATCATTAAATTCATCTTAAATAATTCCATAGCATCTAATGTATTTCCTAAAGCCTGGATATATGATAGAATTATTTTCATAGTTAAAAAAGGTAATCCATCCTCCGTATCTGATTTTTTTATTTTTTTTTTATTTATTTTTTTTATACCACTAAGGTGGCAAACAAGCCTACGGTCCGCCTGATGGTAAGCGGTTTATATATAATTTATGAACCCTATTGTTTGTAACGTCTTATTTCCGTACAAATCATTTGTTTTCTATCATAAAATATACTACAGAATCCTTTCCAATCCGGTTTCCGCTCTGGTCATAGTATGATGCTGCTCATCTTCACTCACCAAAGAAATTGATGTTAATCTCCTAAGAATAGAAAAAAAGGAATCTCAAATATTATTACTGCACTTCTGTAGCGCTTGAAATTCAGTTAATATTAATGTTTAATTGGGGATAATAATGTTTGCTTATAACATTTCTTATACACTAATCGGCTGGTTTCATAGTTACTTGCATGGACGTCGATTACGCATTAAGAGGATACAATTCACGGAGCTTTAGACTTAACATTTGACCAGTTCGTTATTAATTAGCACTTTAGAGGATACAATTCGCGGCGCCTCGCAGCGGGCTTCATACAAACGAATTTCTCATTTGTTTTTGACACTTGCTGACCAATTACTGTAAAATTTCTTAGTCATAATCCCAAGCCGAATACCTATGTCTGTGGTATTCCAAAATCTTGTAAAATGCAATTATTAACTAGAAATCTTTTTTGTTACCATTTGTATAAAACACTAGAATCCTGTATAACATATGAACCATAAATTTAATAGAAAATTGGCACACTGCAGAAGCAGATATTTTTAACTAGAACATGTCTTAAAAATTTCGTGGTGCGAAAATCATTTGTATGAAGCATGCTGAAAGGCGCTCCGGATGGTATTCTCTTAAGGCTGATTATTATTTCCCTGCTTGGTGCGATATTAAGGGCCCTCTCTTACATCCCACTAGCGCCGCCATTAGATATCCTCAATTTTCTCTTCGTACAAAACGAATTTCTAAAATCCAAATGTCATAAATATAAAGCTAGTCATAAGCTATTTTTAGAAGGTTTTATATAGTTTCTAAATAATATCTGTGAGTTGTAGTTAGCATTTTTGCTAAAAGTGGCCGTTATTAGCTAGCTAGTTAGCTGCTATATGCGCCTTAATGTCGGTGACGTGTCGTTGAATCTGTGTCATGAATTATAAAAAAAATATGTTTTCGACTCACCAGTTGGGTTATTTGACGGTCCATATAACCCATCGTTAGCGCAACAATTAGTCAACGTCAGAGTGACCAGCAACAACATGTACCTGTAAGAAAAAATAAACTTACTTAATATATTCTTACAAGTTCTAATTATTAGCACACTAGTTTACAAAGATGAACGAACCACGTGCACTTTTTAAAAAAGAAAGCTTTTAACTACTATACCTACAAAAATATCGTATTTCATAAAAAAATTACCTCTGTTGTATGATTTTCTAACACCCATGAAAAACATTGATCCTTTTTTTAACCATCATGCCTACTACTTATTATGCATTTAGCTTTAAAAATTATCGATTTTTGCTAAATCTTTTCTTAGTAATCATATTATATCAAATTACAATAAATATTATAGAACTAAGATAATCTAATATTAACTAATCTAAAATATAGTACATTACTGCCACGGCCCGCAAATACAGCATACATGGGCGTGTGTATGCGAGCTAAGCATAGCCGAGGCACGCATCTCAGAGTCCGGTTATGCTCATTTGTGGCCAAGGCTTATATAGTGCTTTTCTCAAACATACGTCTAAATTAAAACAATAACATAGTAACGTACATGTTTTTTAAAAAAACTTGTTACATTGAAAACTGTATTGATAATAATAAAAATAGTTTAGGTAATTTTGCAGCCAATTCGCCGCGTTTAAAGGCGATATCTTTTTTTACATTTTTTAATTAATATTTAAATAAAACTTGATGTGCTATCTCTTTAGTTATCAATGTTTGGGTTTAAAAAAGTTCTATCCATTTTCAAATCACATATTCGACCACTCGAGCGCTCGAGCGGCAGGCTAAAACATTGCGGGCCGCTCTCTGTTACTGTACTGCAAGTACGATTTACGTCAAAGAAGCTTGTGCACGATATGGTCGCATATCGTAGCATGTTCAAGAAAAAATACTTTTTTAATTTTTAAATATTTTTTTTTTTATCCAAGTACAATATACATATGTACCTAGTATATTGTACTTGGATAAAAAGTATAATATAGTTGGCTATTTACGTTATAATATGAACCTTTGTTCAAAATTTCAAGTGTTTAGACCCAGTTGTTTGGTCTATGCCTCAGTCAGTCAGTTTACTCGCTTTTTTATAATTATTATTATTAAACATTAAAAATATTAAGGCTTTATTAATAACAAAATAGCAGACTATTGACATAAATTATTACTCATGAAAGTACGAGGATATATATCTAGGAGGATATATACCATAAGTACCTATGTTCAGCTATAGTATGGACGCGAAGCAGGAAGAATTTCGTTCAATGACCGGTCACTATTTGTCTCTGTTGCGCGTTTGTAATTATTTGCCGTCGCGCTCTTACAGACACGATGACCGCTGTCATCAGAAAATACAACTATTTTGACCACTGAACACAGGCTAAATTGTCAATGTACAAAATTCTTCGTGCTTTGCGTCCGTGCTATATAGTTACATCACCCCTAAAAGTAAAAAACTTAAGTTATATACCTATAACATTTAAGGCCTCAAATACGTGGTGCAATAGGATGCGACTCCTTGGTCGTTTTTGACGTGACAACGTCTTATAAATTGGTTTGCCGGGTGACACTTCTAGAAACTGCGTTACGCTCCGCTCACGTTATGCGCTCACAATGAGAGCGAGTGAGAGGCACGCGGCATGGTTAGCCCGCCTAAGAGCGAGAGAGACAGACATAAAAAGTGAAAGGCACAAGTTGTCACGATTCCGGACGGTTGTCCGACACTAATTTTCCCTAAGTGTTTTAAAGACTTAGACTGGGCAATGCCACTCAGCATTAACTGTCTTTTGTTCTTCAAGTGGGATCGTGCACACAGGACCCGTCCGAGAGAAAAAAAACGCAATAATTTTCTTCTGGGGTGAGCTCATGAGGAATCCAGCAGCAAAAAAGTTTTCTAACGTAAAGATTATTTGAATTTGGCTCATACTGGGGATACTCATTATTTTGGGGATTGCCCCAAAAGTCCTCAAATCTACTCATAGGTGATACATCGGTTTTCTTTTATTAGTTGGAAGACAGTAGCCAAAATTTCCTCAGTGATCGCAGTTGAGGGCCGACCTTCACGAATTTTATCATGGAGAGAAACACGGCCACGATCAATTAGGGCGTCATCAACAACTTATAGTGCTTAAAGAAGGTGCTTCCCTCCTAAAAGCACGGAGTCAGTGAACTTTTAAAATTATCGCCCCATCTTTTCGCGTTTATATCATTTTCATCACACTTACTTAGACCTTAATTACTTCCACGGGTTTTTTTGTACATTTTTCTTTCCTTAAGGCAAAGCGAGAGTTTATAAGACCCGCGGGCGATATGATTCGTTATGTCATTTAATGCACCGCGCGCGCTTTACTTGGACAACAAAACAGTACGTAGACTACGTACTGTTTTATCTTTTCCATCAAGTATGTAAAAAAGTGTCATCTGTAGTTTAAGTTATGAACTACGCGTCAAGTGAGCAATTATAGTGCAACATATTTTTCTGACCCGGCGGTCAAAAATTAAAAATACAGTTGCCAAATTGAAATAGTGTGAACTTATAACGACACTAGCGACAACTTTAGCCAAAACTTTTTAATTCATAAATTCTCTAGATGTCGCTAGATGGCTATACTTTTGTTCCCACCATTTTTATTTTATTGAGTTTCTTTAAATAAAAAATGTCTTCATCGTCATATGAATTTAATATAAATGCGACACCGCCAGATATTGTTAACAAGGTTTAAGAAATAAATATGGACCTGTTACGATCAAAGCGTAAAGACAAGTAGCTATATTTAAACGCACACACTAGTTTTATTCCTACCTGGAGAAACACGAAGAAAACGAGTTCGTTTTTATAGAATGTCCTATTAGCTTACTTTGGGGAAATTGCCGAAATATACAAACCGATACCCTATGAGCAATTAACACTATTGTGAAGAGCATTCTCAAGTTCAAAAATTCCATGAATATTAAACAGTATATAATATTAACAGCATTTTTGAAAAAAGGAAGTCAGTTGGGCAATATGACTAAAAATCGAAGGTACTTACGGGAGAAAATGTAGAAAAAAATTATTAATAAAGCTCCTGGCGACAAATATTTATACACTTAGGTGACTTGAAAAACTTTTATAGTGTTTTCAAAAATTGTAAATTAAATTTTTAAGAATGTAAGTTTTTTCGCCTCATATTTTTATTTATTTACTCGCAAATGTGATGAAAAATATTGTATGTAACACGGGCGGTACGGAAATTACTTGGGCCTTTGGCCATAGGCTGCTGAATAGCCTCTCATTAGTAATTTTCTGGTTACCGCCCTTAATTCAGAATTTTTTGCTACGGACGACGTACTTTTTTTTTTAACGCGATTATCCGCCAATTTTTTTTCCAATGATTGAGTGTCTTTTGTTTAAAAATAGCATAACATTTGAAATTCAAACATTTTAATGTGCCTTATATACAGCACACTAGCGTCGCCACTAGATATTGTATATTTCTTCTTTTGCAAATCGTCGAAAATTTTAAAAATAATGTCATTTACTGTCGTTTACCACGCTTCAGACATTCATTAAGTACATAGTGGGTCAAAAAAGAGTTTTTTTTTACTTACTAAAGTAATTGGATGGAAAAAAAAAATGTAAGATTATCTTTAATTCGGACCATCTCAATCTAAATTCTAAAATTATGAAGAAAGTGATAAAAATCTTTTAATAATATAAAGTAAAAGAATTTTAATCACCTAAAGAGACTTTCATAAGTCTGCTTTAATATTATTCCATCTTTACTTTTTACCTCTTACGTATTTTCAATTACAAACTTCGTAGTCAATATTCGAATAGTGGGCGCCTTTTGACGTTGATGTCGAAAAGAAATTCAAATCACTTTTTAATCTCAAGTTGATAAACACCTAAATAACATTAAGTATTTTTCTAAGTTGTGTATATTTATAGACAAATTAAAGTATATAAAAAATCAGGCTTATTTCACAAGTACTGGGTATAGAAGTGTATGGACTTCTAGCGGTTATAAGTTCATAATGACGACTGGGAAAAGAAGGATGTCAACCTTATTTAGGGGCCCATAGCTTATATGTTAATTGGTAAACACTTTCTAAGTTGTGTAGTCCAACTAAATGTTTTTTTTTCTTTCTACTTCTTCTTCTTCATAATTTGAAAAAAAAATGTTTGTAAATCTTGATGTAAAAATAAATATGATATACAGGATGAAAACGCTAAGTGATCTCACTCGATTATTTCTAAACCATACAAAAAATAGAAATACTGATTATTGATCCTGAAAGTGCTCCACGAGCTTAATACAATGGTATCAATAATGGATTAAATAATAAATTGGATCTATCCGAAAATTTTCTATCAGAAATCAGTATTTCAATATCGTGTATGGTTAAGCTATAATCGAGTGAGATCACTTAGCGTTTCCACCATGGGTACTAAATAAGTTAATGTGTATGTATATGTCCTGTTACATTAAACTAGCTGGTCCCTGCGTGATTTCAGTTTTCCCGTCGTCGTCTGGTGGAACGGTAGAATTTATACAAACTTCTTTATCTGATTTTAGGGGTAAAATGAGGACAATTGATGATTATCCCAAACTACTGACAAGTCGTTACTTTTTTTTTATTTTATTTTTTATATACCACTAAGGTGGCAAACAAGCTTACGGTCCGCCTGATGGTAAGCGGTCACCGTAGCCTATGGACGCTTGCAACACCAGGGGCGCCACTTGCGCGTTGCCGACCCTTCAGAAATCTAATAACTTCTTTCTTGAAGAACTCCATACTGTAGTCCTTGCAGAAAACCTTGGCAGGGAGCTTATTCCACAACTTAAGCGTTCGCGGGAGGAAGTTTCTCTGTAACCGCACTGTACGCGACCATTTAGGATCTAAAGTGTGAGAATGAATTCCCTGCCGATGGCGAGCGGTGCGATGGTAGAAAGTAGCCGTGGGCATCATTTCGACCAATCCTCAGAACACAACCCATTGTACAAGCAGAAGAACACACACAGTGAGGCAAAGTTTCTCCTAAGACTTAAGGGCTCGATACTGCAAGTGAGTTTGGAATCGTCAAAAATTCTCACAGCCCGTCGTTGAACTGAGTCAAAAGGGCCAAGCTGGTATCCGGGTGCACCTGCCCAGAGATGGCAGCAGTGCTCCACATGGGGCCGAACTTGCGACAGCACAGGCACAGGCAGGAGACAGCACAAAGCCTCGTGGGACACCAGCATTAATGTCCATGCTATCAGAGCAACTACCGTCAACTACGGTTCGTATGCGTCTGCCGGACAAAACGCTAGCCACCCATTTGCACAAACCCTCGGGCACTCCGTAAGATGGCAACTTCGATAGAAGACCCCGGTGCCAGACCCGATCGAACGCCTTCTCTATGTCCAGGCTACATGCCAATGCCTCCCCCTGACTCTCAATGGCTAGTGCCCATCGGTGTGTGAGATACACTAGAAGGTAACCAGTCGAGCGACCGTGGCGAAAGCCATATTGACGGTCACTGACCAGATCGTGTACTTCTAGGTATCTTAGAAGCTGTGTGTTGATCACACGCTCCTTCACCTTAGAGAGGAGAGAGGTAATAGCGATAGGCCTGTAATTCGATGGATCTGATCTATCGCCCTTTTTGGGCACCGGGTGCACATTCGCAGTCTTCCATGAAGACGGAAATTGCCTAGTGTCGTAGGAAAGCGCGAAGAGGCGCGTGAGTACAGGACTTAACTCAAAAGCACACTGCTTAAGCACCACTGCTGGTATACCGTCTGGCCCACTCGACTTATGAACGTCTAGAGAAAGCAACGCCCGCCTGACCTCCCGCTGCGTTATGGAGATTTCCGGCATGGTCTTACCGCACCACGGTATAGTAGGTGGTACAGCGCCTTCATCGCTCATGTTCGAGTTCGAGGCAAAGAGACTGCCCAGTAGATCGGCTTTCTCTATGGGCCAAGTCACCATCGGTCTTTCGCAGTGGTGGTAACGACGACTGGCAAACGTTCCCTTCGGCAGCTTTGGCAAGCGACCAGAAAGCACGACTCCCAGAAAGATAGCTCGCAAGTCGCCCACCTATTTTGCCGATGAATTGGAATTTTGCTCTGGCAGTTGCTTTCTTACTAAACCTCGAGGCAGCATTTTAACTCAGAAATATTCGGATCCTTATTAAAACGAGCCGTGGTCCAAGCCTCATATGCATTTTGCTTAAGAATTTTAGCTTTTCTGCAAGACCTATTAAACCACGGTCGTTTTTTGACGCCGGGAGCTACTCGCGGGTTAGGAATATAGCATTCCATACCAGCTAGGATTGTCTCAGTGACTGCGGCTGCAGACTTCAGGATCTTCTGAGTTAAAGCAGATCTGCCTCCACGGGTACGATGCGTAAAATTCTCGCAATCCATTCCAGTCTGCCGATTTATAGTGCCACACACGACGCCATTTAGTTGGCCCAGAAGGATCGGGTTGTGTGCATGACAATTGAGTCCGAACGACACAGTGGTCCGAGGAGGCAAGAGGCGCATCCACTGAGACGGAGTATCCGTCCGGACGAGTAGTCAGCAGAAGGTCCAGTAAGGAGCTCGTATGCTCCTCTATATCTGGTATTCTCGTTGGAGAAAGTACCAACTGAGAGAATCCATAGGTCAGAGCAAATTCATGAGTTGATATCCCAGCATAGTTATTGGTTCGAGAACTGAGCCACTCGCGATGGTGGGTGTTAAAGTGTCCCAAAATAACTAGTTCTGCTGTGGGGTATTGCTCTAGAACTTTGTCAGTCGTCAAACTCAGTTGCGTGAAGAGTCGAGTTACGTCCGTGTCACCGCTATGAGACCTGTATAGACACGCATAGATACGAGTGTGGCCGCCGTAATCTACGCGCACCCACAATATCAACAGGTCCCTGTCTTCAATGCTATGAAGGCGGCGACAGCAGATATCCTCCCGGACGAACATACATACACCGGCACGACTCATAAAATTGTGTTCGAGTTTGAAGCCGGGATAGTGAAGGTATGATGTGTCGGCCGGGCAGGATATCTGCGTCTCCGTTAGAAAAAGAATGGTCGGCTGCGCAGTTTCGAGATGGTGGTGGACTGCGTTAAGATTTGCGTGAATACCCCTGATGTTGCAAAAATCCACAGTTTATGTGGATGGAGTAGCCGCTGTACAAACTCTTTTCTTTTTCGTTCTCATGGGCATAATATATAAAAAAAGTTACTAAGACTAAGGTGGAGGATTCACTGCTCAGACAGCTTAGAGGACAAAAGGTGCGGTTCTAAGACTGCCGAAGCTCGCCACAGATGATACGGTTGCTGGCACGGCGGGCGGAAGGGTCCCTGATCCCCCTCTGTTGTAGTAGCCGGGTCCACTCCGGTCTCCTTCTCCGGCACGACTACCACTTCAGATACTTTACACAGGCTGGCGGATCAGCCTCCCAGAGCGGAGATTAAGTGATCCCTGGGTTCGGGATCCCGTTTAACCTGCGGGCGGCCACCGGTCAGCCGTTTCATCAGGTCTCCCTGACCGCCGAACCACCACGCCACGTCTACGCCTTGCATGACAGCAACAAGCACCGCCGGTCCTCCGCTGTCCGCGCAGTGAATCCTCAAAGAGCTCTGGCAACCTTACTCACCGCCAGGAACACAACACTACTCAATGTTAGTGTTATTATGGCCGCAGTTTTCTGTAAGGTGGAGGTACTTCCCCAGTTCAGGCCGCTCATTCGAGCAAGTACTCGCTATGCCCTGCTTTGGTTGTTCGGGTGGCTTATTCGAGCGAGTACTTGCAGTGCCCTACCTCTCTTGCAACTAAGGGTTAATAAATTCCAATTGTTACGGCTTTATTCACGTTAAAAACCGAATTCCTATACAAAGTTGTATCTATCTCCCGTAGGAGACGATTTTCCCAAAAAATAGGTAATTCTTAATTTTCACCCAAAAGGCAAATCACTGGTTTTCAGATATTAAACTTAAAAACAGACAGATTTTTAAATACAAACTTGCAGCCTCTAATCTATGGCCAAAATTTCATGTTTCTAGCTTTAGTAATTTCGGCTCAGTGTTGATAAGTCAGTCATATTGTGTTCTTTTATATATCTAGAATAGATAGATAAAACAATTTACCCTTTACCATTGATGAAATTTATCGTTAACAACACGACCTGATAAATTAACTGTCTGTCCAACCTTTTTCACTCCCTCGTCCCTTTGACAATAATTAATTTGGGCCAACAACAGAACTGTCTTCTTGTCAGGTCTTTTCCTGTCTGATTATCCGGTCTTGATGATAGACGCAATAAAACCTTATTGAGAGCCAACTTAAGAGGGAACCACTACTTTTTTAAAAATTGGTTATCTAAATCTCAACACACAAGCAATTCCACACACTATGAGTTTGATATTGTATGTGTGTGTTTGATGTGTATGATCAAATTTATTTTATTTAAAAGATATTTTTTCTGTCATATTTTGTGAAAAATACCTTGTTTTGATCACGATTCGATATATAGAGAGGTAGGGCACGGTGAGTACTCGCTGCTCGAATAAGCCGCCTGAACAATTAAAGCGGGGCACAGCGAGTACTTGCTCAAATGAGGAGCCTGAACTGGGGAAGTACCTCCACCTTTCAGAAAACCGCGGCCATATTAACACTAACATTAAGTAGTGTTGTGTTCCTGGCAGTGAATAAGGTTGCCAGAGTTCTTTGAAGATTCGCTGCGCGGACAGTGGAGGAGCAATAGGCTCGTCGCTGTCATTGCTCGGCGTAGACGCGGCGTGCTGGTACGGTGGTCAGGGAGACCTGATGAAACGGCTAAATTCCCGAAAAAAGTTTCGTCTCACAGCACTTATGTACGTATGTACTCAAGTAATGAAAAGAAAACCCCATTCACTGATTCCCACAATTCCAGAACACTCCTATCTCCAAAAGTATTGGGATCCTTGGTGTTGACATATCTGTGAAGCTGGCGTCCGAAAAACTTAGTGTGTTCAACAGTGCGAAGCAGTGCTTCACGTCGGGGAAAAGGTTCTTGCTTTACAAGTTGCAAGTTCGGCCCCATATGGAGTACTGCTGCCATCTCTGGGTGGGTGCACCCGGAGACCAGCTTGGCCCTTTTGACTCGGTTCAACGACGGGCTGTGCGAGTTGTCGACGATCCCAAACTCACTTGCCGTATCGAGCCCTTAAGTCCGAGGATAGACATTGCCTCCCTGTGTGTGTTCTACCGCTTGTACAATGGGATATGTTCTGAGGAATTGTTCGAAATGATGCCCACGGCTACTTTATACCATCACGCCGCTCGCCATCAGCAGGGAATTCAGCCACACAACTTGGAACCTAAATGGTAACGCACAGTGTGGTTGGGATCTTTCTTCCGCGAACGCTTAGGTTTTAGAATGAGCTCCCTGCCAAGGTTTTCTCCAAGGACTACAGTGTGGGGTTCCTTATGAAAGAAGTTAAAAGCGAAATGTAAGCTTGTTTGCCATCTTAGTGGTATAAAAAATAAAGAAAACTTTTTGTTAAATCATTAAAATATATATCGCAATATTTTTAAAATATTATTGAGAGGCAATATTAATACCCAATTTACTCAAATAATTTTCAATAACTATTTTAATTGTTTTTACTAACCTTTTTTGGTTTATCTCAAGATTTACGCGTTGTCGTTATATTTATTTATTTTATTTATTTAAAAAACTTTATTGCACAAAAATGGTACAATGGGTGGACTTAATGCCTAGTGGCATTATTTACCAGTCAACCTATCTTAAAACGAAAAGTAACAAAAAATTAGGTGATGCACAAAATATCTAATTTAACTATTTATAACAATAATTCACAAAAAAATAATTAAAAAAGTAAATCTAAAAATATATACAAGATACTTATAAAATTATATAATACATACTAAAATAGAATATTAATACAATATAATACAATAATATATGAATGATATATGATACTAACTAATACTAAACTTCTGTATATCTAATAAACATTATACATACGTACATAAAATACAATTTAATTTCTCAGTCAGTAATATTAATTATTTTAATAATGTCTTCTTAGTGATATTTTAAAAGAGAGTTTAGAAGACGCTTTTCTTATTTCTACAGGTAACGCGTTCCAAAGTTGTATAGCCTGACAGGAAAAGAAAGATAAAACCGGTTCGGTAAAATGGGACTTTTAATCGGAGGTTGCTAGAAGAGCGAAGAGGTTGTGAATGTGAATCACTAAGATATTGAAATTTTGTTTTTAAATAAGATGGTGAGGATGGATCATGCAAAATAGAAAAGAGAGCACATAGGATACGTATTTGACGTCGTTCTTTCAATTTAAGCCAGTGCAATTGAGTGCGAAAGTTATACTAGGCAGCAATTGTATATCGCCATCTATTCTTACGTTACTGTTCGCATGGCTGGCCTCTTAAGGTGCTTAAAGCCTATTTGCACTCATCAGTATAATCGTTCTAACGTTCCAACAAAGAACAGCGTTGTGCGTTGCATAATGTTACACAGTTTTATGCATTGTGCGATGTTATGTTCTTTGAATAAATATGTTGCTACGTTACATTTAATGTGACGCATAGCAATGCATTTGTGATGTCATTCATACGTCCAAGTATCTACGCACAGCGGAAGTGACTACAAATTATACTGCCTTAAAAAAAACAAAAAAACACAGGTGCATTTGAAATTTCTATCAATGTTATTAAATATTTTTCTGGAATAATTCCTCGAATTATTTTTGATCTAGTTTTTGCTTGCGGTTACACCCACCCTTAATACGGTTATCGATGTAGGATTTCAACGACAACTCCTCAGTTATAGAAAAAACCGACTCATACTTGACGATTTCATGTAGCTTGTGTCCTTTCCCGGGACTAGAACTATCTCCATGCCAAATTTCATTTTAATGTAACAGCCAGACAGAAGGACTATACGTCCATTGGCTGCGGTAACTGCTTAACAACAGGCGGACCGGAAGCTTGTTTGCCACCTTAGTGGTGTAAAAAAAAAAGCAGACAGACAGAGTTACTTTCGCATTTATAATATTTATTAATGGGTATATGGATTTATGTATTTAGTGTGGTATATGTAATATTTTTTTTTTGGACATTACACACTTAAGACATCGATTATAAAACCAATTCATAAAAATGATATAGAAACATTTAACAAATTGTCGTATAATTTAAATCAGGCATATAACAAAACTGATGTACGATAACTTATATAATATTATTGTCAAAAAACACATTCACGCGAAAGGTAAACTTGGATTGCGGAAAAATAAAACAAAAGGTATATCTGTGTTGAATTAAATGCAATTAGTAGTAACAAACGTAGATGCCAAATTTCCTGTGGTAGCATTATTTATGGGTCTCACAAGAGCTTTTGAATTTATAGGTAATATTTTATAACAAGAGTTGTACAATTATGGAATAAGTATGATTGGAGTCAGGTTATTCATATGAATAAAATTTCTTACTTTGAATCTAGTATGCATCGAGTTAGAACCGTTGTGCCGCCAGGCAGTGCTCTTGGGCCTCTTCTTTTTAGGGTTCCGTACCCAAAGGGTAATTAACGGAACCCTATTACTTAGACTCCGCTGTCCGTCCGTCCGTCCGTCTGTCTGTCCGTCTGTCACCAGCCTGAATCTCATGAACCGTGATAGTTCGACAGTTGAAAATTAATAACAAATACTAAAGAACAGAATAAAATAAATATTTAAGGGGGCTCCCATCCAACAAACGTGAATTTTGTGCCGTTTTTATAGATAATGGTTCGGAACCATTCGTGCGCGAGTCTGACTCGTACTTGGCCGATTTTTTTAAATTTATGTAAATTTTCAAGAAATATTAGTTTTCCTATGGTTTTATTTACAGATTATAGTACAGTAGTTTATAGAATAAAACATAGAAAATGACAGTGTTTTAAAAACTGTAAAGTTAATTTTTAAGTACTTATGTAAGTTTTGTCATCTTATATTTTTTTTTTTTCACAAATTTGATAAAAAACATTGTGTGTAGCACGAGCGGTACGGTAAGGAGAAAATTATAAACTCAAGTCATTAAAGCATTCAGCATTCGGCCTTAGGTTTCAAAATAGACTCTCGTTAGTACCTAATTTACTCTTTACCGCCCTTAATACACAATATACTATTGTATTTGTATGTATGTATAACTTCACTATTTTAATTCTCAAAGGGGTTAACCAGTGTCGGGAAACACACCTATATCATGATGATGGCAGCCTCTTCTTTTTACTAACTTTAGTACTGCGTAATAATTTGTGAGGAATAAGGAACATAATAAACATTCAAAACTATTTATTGTTTCTGTAATAAGGTGACTTTATATATGTACCATAAATCATAAATACCAGCTTTATAGTAAAAACGGTTAAATAAAAGTCCAGGTACAGAATCATATGCCCCTATGCAAATTCTAGACAAACTATAACTAAGTTAGGATTGCACACGGGGCATAATAATAATATGTATTTTCTATAAATAATATTTTATCTTTAAAAGTATTGGATGTTTTGGTTATTGAATAAAAGTATTTTTAAGGTTCCGTCCCCAAAGGGTAATTAGCGGAACCCTATTCCTAAGACTTCGCTGTCCGTGCATCTGTCATCAGGCTGTATCTTATGAACCGTGATAGTCAGACAGTTGAAATTTTCACAGAAGATGTATTTCTGTTTCCTCTATAACAACAAATACTAAAAAAATTTAAGGGGGCTCCCATACAACAAACGTGATTCTTTTGCTCGATTTGTCTCAATATTGATAACGGCAACAGGTAGACGCTTTAAATATTCACAAAATATTCAGTTATAACTTGAAAAATAAATATTTAAATTAAAATAAAACAAATATTTAAGAGGGGCTCCCATACAACAAACGTGATTTTTTTTTGCCGTTTTATAGATAATGGTACGGAACCCTTCGTGCGCGAGTCCGACTCGCATTTGGCCAATTTTTTATAAATCATAGGATAGTTTCGAACGCCCGCCCTTCTTAGTACAAGGCAGATATTGAAACCACTAGGCCACAATGGCCGTTTCCACATAAACGCTGTGTCCTATTTATTATAAAAATTAAACTTAAGTTACATTGAATCAACCGAAAATATTTTTTTTAGTACAAAATACCAAGTATTTGAACTATTAAATTATTTCGTTTCAGAAAGTTAGGAAACTAGGTAGGTTCCTACTGAATAAATTTCATTCTTCGTTTGTTCTTTTATTTTACGCTTTGCAGAAAATTTGTATTCTAAAAATTCTTTACAATTTGAATTCAGAATCTATTATATTAAATTTATTCCAATCGCTTTTTCATAACTTTAGATAAAGGTTACTTATTTTTAAAAATTAAGTCAAAAAACAAAGGAATTAAATTGAACTGTATTACAATGGTACATTACAATACAAGTGAGCTTTACAAGTTAGCCATTACACACGAGCAAGGTTTTTGAAAAAAAAAAAATTAAGCTTCGAGTACACAATGACGATTATGAACCACGCCAGACAATCGTAAAGCCGTTGTTGACACAATGGTAACAACGCCATTTTATACATGGCAATCCAAAAAGATAGACGCTGAGTTAGTTGCAGCCGCAGCGCTTTTCAGTTATTCAGTTTACAAATATTGTTCTTCATTATACCGTAGGATAAATTTGAAAATTAATTTATTGTAACACAAGGACCACAAAATAATATACGCGGCAGACAAATTTTATTTACAGTTTACGTTCGAGACTGATTGAATGACGGGCCATGATGTAAACAAGTAAGCTACGATGTGCCACTATTTCTTTGAATTGTGTCGCAGCAACCGCTAATATCGCAATTTCTCACAAGGATAGGCCACTGTTGGCTATTGCACCCCAGTGATGACGAATGGACCACTGTGCAATGCAATCTTTACATTGCTGTGTAGGAAATCATATTCTTATGTAGGCAGATCATTATAAAATTAATTCAGCCTGGAAAAATAAATGTCTTGAAAGCACAAAGCTAAATATACACCTATATATAATGCAATATCCTTGCTAACTGATGGTCTAACAGGCTTACGCACCGTCATCCAGCCGAAACTACTGAATCTAGAGTAATGCATTTTAGACAGTATTATTTGTAGAAGTATTTGTCTAATTTTGTACCCATTTAGGAAGAATTTTTGAAGAATTCACTTGGTTGTAATGTTTATAAAATTTCGTGTTAAACACAAACCCAACCCAGTGTCCTGAAACCAAGAACAAACCCAAAAAAATGAATAGCTATATTTTCGATATGCAAAGCGGCACGTTAATTTTTCCCATAGTAGTGCGCACAGTTATCGAAAAGACGGGAGTTTTTTTTTTATTTTTGACGACTTTCTTACAAAAAATATTGTAAGAAAGCTTGTAACCATTCAAAAGAAAAAAAATCTATGGAAGAGCTTTTGTCTTTAAAAACAGGTTATGACTAGTTTTATATTTCCAACATTTAAATTTTAGAAATTCGTTTTCTACAAAGAGAAAATTGAGGATATCTAATGGCGGCGCTAGTTAGCTGCTATATGCCTTAAGTTTAAATTATCATTACTTTTTTTATTAGCGGGGCAAGGGGTGCGGGAGTTGTAGCGTTTTTTGCTTAATTGGTTTAGATTTGCAATGTGGTAGGATAATATTTGAAGTGTGGTGAATTGATGGTTCAGGTGCGTCGTGCTTCATGTTCCTACTTTGATATTCGGCGATGAAATGATGGCTCAGGTACGCAGATTATCTGGTAGTGGGCGCAAATATTTCGACAAGGAGGCACAAGGGTTAATAGGCTACCACCAGAAATTCCAGAACGTGACAAAAAATCATTAAAAATCTACTGAGAAATATCGGCATTTGAAAGTAAACCAATCTTATGCAACTTAAGACTTAACCCCGTAAATTGCAAGATGGGGCAACTCCATACACTGCCTGGGAGCTCATGTTGAAGTTGGGATTTTTTTATCGGTAAAAATTTCAGGCTTCTACCTACTAAAGCCTTTTGATATAAATAGGGCTATGTTGGCACCCTTAATGTACGAAACCCTAAAAATAAGGTAAAGAGTAGCTTAAATGAGGCCAGTCAACTCGATGTTGGCATTTTCACAAGCGGTTTCCTCTGAAAACGCGGCCTCGGGGTCTGTCATCATGAGTGTTGTCTTTGTAAACATGCGGCCAGTGAATGAGGTCACTGCTATTCATTTGTTAAGGGATAATATTTTTCAAGGCTTGGATATATTAACAAGGGTACTTTAGTAGTATAAGTCAATTAAAACAGAGAATACTTATATATTTATTTAATTTGTATACTTAATTTAATTATCTTTATACTACTATATAAAAGCAAAAGTCTTTTTGTTATTTCTGCCCGTCGTAACGAAGCATCCAAGCGGCCTGATATTTGCAAGTTTTAACCGTGGACCCACTACTTTACAGTGGGCCCACGGGTAATTGAAAGTAAAAAAAAAAATGTTTTATCATGGCTGACCCACCGCTATGCCCCACTGGTGGGACCACGGTTAATTTCTTTTTGCCCCGTGCAGTTTTTTATTAGTTTGTTTTTTTTTTCTAAATATTCTTAAATACTTTTTAAATCGTTTTTTTATACTTTTTTCAATGTTTTTTATAATATTATTTAGTAAATTATTTCTGTTAAGAAACTATTAGTGTTGGATCAATAGTAACAAAGATATAGGCTTTCTAGTTTGAAAAATATAGATCCGAAATGAAGATCTTGATGAGACCTATAATTTTTGCGAAGAAACTACTAGTCTACGATCAGCAGTTACGAATTGTAACTGCTGATCCAAATCCAAAATACAGATCTTGATGGGATCTATCATTTCTGTAAAAAAAACTACTTGTGTACGATCAATAGTTAAAAACATATAAAAATACTTATTTAAAAAAATATTTAAAATAAAAATATTCAAGCTATCTTTATATTACATTCATCATGATTGGTATAAATGTAAAACTTTACAGTTTGACAGGCAGACACCGAAACATTCAAATTGTTTAGTATAAAAGTATGGGTACAGACCAATCGCAAACCTCCTCCTTTGTAAAGTCAGTAAATTTTTATTTATATTGGCACTTATATCATTAGTAGTTGTGCCGTGGGGAAAAAAACGTTTGAAAGTCCCCACGGCACAACTAGTCAGTTGGTCGGTGTGGAATAAACGCCTAAGTTGTACCTAGGCCGTGGTAGTTTTGGGAAATTCGATTAGGAATTGCGGAAAGTCCTCCTGCAAAAAAAAAAAAAACAAGAAGATGAAAAAATAATTCATTTAATTTAGTGGATTTTTACGTAACTAAATATTTCAAACCATTGTTATTTGACATTACAGTCTACACATATGATTAATACGAAGTGTCTAGGTTTGATTAACTGAATGAAATTATTGGAACTACAATATACTTTGCCGGGGTATCTCAAAATGGTAAAGAAAATTCGTATAAGAACTACTATTTATACGAAAAGATCTTACCGACTCTAAATGGAAGATCATTATATGTATGTAAGTACTCGTATGTAAGTGTAAGGGGGTAATTTTATGTTTTTTATTACTTCAAAATTTCGATCTAGATAATGGTACTTACCCAATGAGTCCTTGTTCTAAACATTTTGCATTTTTGGTAATAATATTATTTTTATAATGTTTTAAATATGAATAACGGTATAATAAACTACAGTTAGAATCAAAATAAAAATGAGCAAAGTTACATGAAATATTCAAATATTTAAAATCAACTTTAAAATTTTCAATTCCCGTTGAACTTGCAAAATTAAATTTTGTGCTTGATTTAATCTGTGCTAAACGAACCGATTCAGTTGAGGAAACAAACTTGCGCGCCCAATTGAAGAGGAGTTGAATTTCCAATTAGATCAAATTTATACAGTACATCGAGAGGAAAGAAAAAAGTGTCAATTTGTGATTCAGATCGTGTTTGACACAGTTCGTATGAAGAGAGGCTTAATTGAAAGCATACGGACGACATTGCCAATTCCCGTTGGAATATACACTCTTTTGCAAAAAAAAATGCGGGCAGCTAAGCATATGAACTGTTCGACAATATCTATACTCAATTTAATTGTTTTAATTAGTCCCATACATTAATTATAAATTATGTGTTAATATTTTATGACAAATTTTCTATAAAACCAAAGTAAAATACGAGCAAGTACTACCAATGAGTAGTATTGGTACTTAGAAAGAACCAAATCTTTTTTTTTTCAAACTAAAAGGTATGAATGTAAAAAAATTATTTCGTGTATGACCTCTAAAATTACAGTTTGCATCCTTCTGGGCATTCTTTTGACTATATTTTTGAAAACGTTTAGAGAAATACGATCCCATTGTTCGGCAACGAATCTTTTTTTAGCTCCCTTATGTTTTGTGGAGAATGCTGAAAATATCATTGGCTTCTTTTTAGTAAATCGCAAGCTTGGTCAATTGGATTGCGGTACGCGGCTTTCGAGCTGGCCAATCCAAAAAACGAATCCCGATCTCTTGGATATACGCTTGCACATCGGTGGAACGGTAAGCCCTTTGTCGTCCATAAAAATGGAATCTTCACCAAGGACAGTTAATACGAATTAAGCATGTGGAATCAGGACCTCTATTATATTATATATATTTTCAATGCGTCATTTTCAATGAAAGCTTACCCCGTCTTTTTTTTTTTATTTATCATGTATTAATGGGTCTGTAACCGATAGTGGATGTTATCATGAAGATGTTGTGGTACCTAATAAGGAGTAAATGTTTTGATGTTTTCCGTCGAGCGTGGAAAACAAAAACTTTCTTTTCTACAAAAACAAAGTTTTAACAATAAAATGTTTTATGTAGATGTTTTTGTGTAATGTTTCGGCAAAATACGAGCAGGCTTTAATCTGACAGTCGTGTTTCTTCAAAAGATAAAAAAGATTTCTCACCCTTAGCACGGGGTCTTATCCCAAACAAAACAGAAATGATTTAATTTCATATCAATAGATGGCGTTGTGTGTATCGATTTGTTATTTAGGTTGTTATTTTATTGAAAAAGAAAAGTAACCGACCCTTAAAAATTGTTTTAATATCAAAATGTCCTTTAAGCTTACAAAAATGAAGTAATGGGCGCCTTTATTAAATTTTCGAAATTTTACATAAATTGAATGAGGTTGTTGTACTTTAAGCGGCAATAAATTGAACTACGTGCCGTTTTAGTTAATAAATTTTCACTATTGATTGATAGATGACGCTGTTCGCATGTTCTGAGTTTGACAGCGACACTCAACAGTGTCAATGAATAATATGAATAGGTGTAGGTACTTACCAAACAAATTAAAAAAAAAATTTGTATCTATCCACCTTAATACTTAGATATATTATAAAACAAACGCACGCAAGCGTGAACTTCGACCTCAGTATAATTTGTTTCTTTAAGTTTTATCCTCGGTCGAATGCTTCTTAGTTCTTAAACAATTGTTTTGTGATAGGATAGCTCACTTTTGAAAAACAGCATGCCATCGCAGAAGTGCACCTATTTTAGAATTGAAAACACTTCAGATAATAGCGCTTACATTTTTAACCTATTAAAAAAAAGGGAGGTTCTCAGTTTGACCCGTATGTGTGTATGTATGTTTGTCCGTGATTATCTCGCGTTTGGCTAAACCGATTTTGATACGGTTTTCAGAAAAATATTTGTTACATTCTGGAGAAGGTTTTGGTATACAACAAATGGATACCCCGTGACATCGTCGTTTGCATCGATCCGTTAATAATTAAGCGATGCATTAGTTTAACTCGACCGATTTTTGACAAAATTTTAGTACACTTACGAGCAAAAACTAATTAGTCACTTTCATAAACGACGATATTTCATAAACTAGTAAAACAGAAAGTAGGTATATTAAAAGAAGTTTTATTTTACTCATAAATAATTAAATGCGCTTTAATCTTTCTTTGACTTCACAGATATCATGAGTTGTTTAGGATATATTGTCGTCTATTTAAGTGACTAATTATTAATCGACTTAAAAAAAGAAGGAAGTTCCTTATTCCTCGAAATCTTTTTTTATGTATGTTTTCCGATTACTCGAAGTCACCTTGACCGGTTCAGAAAATTCTTGTTTGTTTGAAAGAGTATACTTCCCAGATGGTCCCATGGTCATCAGGTCAGGATATAATGATGGAATCCTAGAGAAATCGAGGGAACTCAAATTTTTATAGGCACACTTGAAGCGCGATTAGTGTACGAGAAAATAAGCCAATAGGTCACTTAAAAGTAGGAATGTTCCGACTAGTCGGTAAAGCTGCCCATCCGGCCACTTTCGTAGTCAGCGACAAGTTGCAAATTCGGCAAAGAGGGCCGACTAGGACCGCGCCGGGGAGAAATTGTCTCTGGTCGATCGAACATTTATTCATAGAACCTAGATGAGATATCAGGGTTGGTTGACATTATTGGTTGTTCATACTCGTAGTATTTTCTGTTTTTTCCTGCCCACCATGAGAAATTATCATTTAGCACTGCTTACACTTGATTTAAAGGAAATCATTGTACAATTGTTCTAAAAAAATCAATACATGAAACTTTCTTTTACACAAAATCACCGCAAAAGCAAAAATCAAAAAACAATGCGAAGCCACAGATTATAAAATACTATACCTGCTAGGCGAAGTAAACAAAACATGTTTCGTTCGACCCGCTGGAAGGCGGCGTAGTCCTGGGTGTCCGCAAAAAAAAAAAGCAAATTGATGTAGAGTTTAGCCGTTTGGCACACAGGTACTTTAGGGCAAAACAATAATTTTGAGCCGCAGTTACTCAAAATATTAACAGAAGCAGCAGGGTATAGTACTGTTCCACATAAGTCTCAAAAAGATCTGAAGTTTAAGGAACCGTTTCAAATTGCAATATTCAAAAATTAAAAAAAAAATACTAAATTTTAATATTTTCCAAATTGCTTAAGGGAAAAATTTTAGGAACTGCGACTCAAAATTATTGTTTTGCCCTGAAGTACCTGTGTGCCAAACGGCTAAACTCTACATCGATTTGCGGTTTTTGAGCGAAATTGCCGTTGTACACCTGCCACTAGCGGTTGCGACTTGAAGTCAGTTATTCTTAACTCGGCTGTCAGATAGAAATGCATATGCATAGCATAGGTAAATGTTGCTTACTAGATCCCCTAACCACATGACTAAATAACCCACCAGACTGATAGCTTAGAACAACGTTTCAACAATCATTCCTAAGCGGGTAATGATTTCAACTGACACATTTAGTTAATTAAATCAATAGATAGCTGATATCGATTTCGTACCTCAGTTTAATGTATAGAGCTACCCCTAAATATTTTTTCTGAATTTCAGTACAAATCTGTTTGGTGGTTCACATAAGACTTTCCTGTAAAATTTCATCACAATCTACATATGCAAAGATAGCGTAATTGTAATATGTGACATACGGATAGACGGAAGTATACGATGGATTTATAAGGGACCTTTTTGCCATTTGGCTATGGAACCCTAACAAAAATCTCTGATTTAATTTGTATTTAATAGGGAGTTACCAATAATATATGCATGTTTATATGTATCATTATTATCATAGGTACTTACCTACGTACCAACGTTTTTTAAGATTCACCTTCCTAAAGTAGTTATTGAGCCAACTTAGAATAAAAAAATATAGGTATTTACCCGTCAAGATCTTCTAGGTATGTAAAAAAGGAAATTTCCTTTTGATTACTTTTTCCACTGACGCGCGCCGTGTCAGCGACAGGTCACGCACACATACCCGTGCTTGTAGTGGTGCTCTCGCTAGCGCCGGTTGATTGAAGCTATCAGTCTGTAGGTTTAGTCATGTGCCCTAACCAAATGTGCATTTCGACGATAGCTACGGTATTTTCCGGAGTCACGGGCAAAAGCTAGTAAAAAATATCTGAGGAATTTTAGATACCTAAACATTCAACCACCTTTCGGTCTCCTTATCACGTCTCTTTTGTACGTATTATTACATATATTTATGATAATACGTATTCATTTTAAAATTTTAATCTCAACACCCACTAAATACTAGCATTTCAAAAAATAATTTGATCACAAAACATCTGTCATTTACTAATAATTTAACCTTTGGGTTTTTTACATCCGTGCTTTTGGTGGGAATTTTTTCATTAATAAACTATTTTAAATTATAAACGAGCCCAAAAAATTGTTATAAAATGTTATGCCCCTAAAATATATTTTTTTATTTAATTTGCGATTTTCACATACCTACTCTTAAAACTAATTAACCCCACCTTTTGGCCCCCTTATTTCGTCATTCATATTTTTAATCTTAAACCTCAATACCAAATTTCCTGTAAATTACCTGACGCAAACAAAGGAATTCGGTAGAAACTTTTAAACACATTTGACCCCCTAATCCGTACCGGTTGTAAAAAAATATAACGAAAAAAATGTACTGCGCGTTCCTAACTGTAGCGTTTTAGCTTTCGATTATAACTTTTACATATTAATTAGGTACCTACCTACCTAATTTTATTAACTTGCATAGATATCAGCATTTCGGATCGTTGCCGATTGGTTATAAAAAATACTGTAAAATAATAGGTAGGTATATATTTTCATGACATATCTTCTTAAACATTATTATTTTAAATTTGAATAACTAGTTGAAAAAATCTTATTCACTACTAACTACTAACATTACCTAGATAATATTTAATTGACTGAAATCTCAGAGCTTATTGCGGGGGGCAAATTTATGGAATTGCAACTCTCCTCTTAAGACCTTTTTTTCTAAATCTTGAGAGGTAAGTTGTACTTCCATTTACATTTACATTCCCCAGAAAAAGGCAAGATCTACGTACTCGAGACTTTTTCGCAATAAACTTCCTCGTCTTCTTACTTTATGATAAAAATATGTAGGATCGCGATACGCGATGTTTTGTCGTATGGCTCGATATGTAGCTAGGTATTAGACCGCCATCTATTGACTTCAAAGAACCAGTTACAAGTATAAACGCTAGATGTCGTTAGCTAATATTTTCGACCAGCTGCTACTTACGGCATCTAGCGGCTAAACAAAATAGCCCGAAAAATAGCCCGAGTTACGGCGGTCCCATTTCATTGTATGGGATGAGGCATCTGTACTAGTATAGTATTATATAATACTAGTATAGTATTATATAATCTGTGCCCTTAGTTTCGGCAATGTTGTGCGCGGCGCGATAACAGATGGCGTTGTATATATTTTATTGCGGGCTATGGTTTTTGTTGCAAACTTAATTACACTTTGTGAGTTAGATTGAATATCGACGAGTGAGACTTAATATTCGCAGGTAGAAGCCTCCTCCTTACCGTTCACAAACGCACTTCTACAACCCAAGACTCATCTGAAGGTCAACATTTGACGCCGGTCGATTTCTTAGCGCCAGGCTCTGGTTCTGTGCATCATTGGCTACCCAAACCTGGCCCTCTGTTGAACGACTCACATGTAACTGCTGAGACACGTTATATTGAGTACTACCTTCTTAAAGCCATTTAGAAAATAAGCCGCTTTTAAATTCAAAATCAAAAATTAGATAAATATTTAAGTATTGCTTCACCAAAAGTTATTCAACATTTCGCACCATTACGAAATGGTTTACAAGAAAAATGAATCAGGACTCAATTTTTATGTGCCAGGATTGTTGTCTAACATGCCAGTTACATTTTTAAATAAATAAATCCTTCTTCCTGTTGTAATTACTCTAAAATAAGAAAAAATCAAAAGTGCCCGTTTCTTTGCAAAAGAGTGTATATTCAAAAACCTGTATAGATTAGGTAGGCTTTTTAGGTTCCAACGGAGATCTATTACTAAGCTTACGCTACCTGTATGCCTGTCTGTCTGACTATTAAAGGGCGCTAAAAAACCCCTACCATCATGTGTTTTATTGGAACGGCTTTGAAAATGCATTTAAGTTTCTTAAAATACTTTTTCTTTGTAATCTATATTTGGGGAGTTATTGAAACCCTAACTTAATGTGTGTCCGACAAGCACTTGGCCAGTTTTTATTTTTTCACTTCACATATTATCCTACTCAATCTCATTTCCACATCAATTCTACTTTCATGCTTTTGTCAATCTCCTAAAAATACTGTCCTTATTGTCATACACAACATTTACTTCCATAAATTACTTAATAATGTCTCTATCAATACTCTATGCAAATATGACCCTCTGGCAGTATATCTGGAAAAATAATATTGAACTGTTATAATTATAATTTTAATATAAATAATTTTAGTCAACAAAAGTTTATTAACATGCAAAAGAGGTTTTTGATGAGCTTTTTGCTCTTTATTAAATTATAGTTTACGATCAAAATATTTATATGCTATAAAGCTTTCCAAAAGCAATTTCATTAGTTAAAAGCTTTCACAATATTTCGTACTTGTTTATTCGGATACATTGCAATTACAATATGCGTATGAAATTAAACTTTTCCAGGGGGTAGTTAAACTAAATAATGTTCATCATCATAATGTTAATGGCATACGTTGATTGCTAATTATGGATTTTTATGGATCCAAGACTTTTTTAAACAGCTTTAATTAGCTTCCATCTAGCGCCTTCTTGCGGCGGGCGCTCTTACACCCCACTAGCGCCGCCATTAGATATTCTCAATTTTCTCTTCGTTGAATACGAATTTTTAAAATCCAAATGTCACAAATATAAAGCTAGTCATAAGCTATTTTTAGAAGGTATTATATAGTTTCTAAATAATATCTGTGAGTTGTAATTGGCATTTTTGCTAAAAGTGGCCGCCTTCGGTGAGGGCAGGCGTACCCCAACAGTGGAGACGCGTCAGGCTGGTAAGAAGGTAAGAAGGTAAGGAGTAATAAAAATAGTTGCATAGGGATAAAACTTTAAATGAGGAGGAGGAGGATACATTTAGACAACAGCAAAAACGTGCGTGACAGAACTATAAGACAACCGTTGTTAAAGAACCCTGAAAAATAACTCAGTCCGTACTGGACTAAATCGAAAGTTTAAAAGCTTTCGTCACATAAGTATATGAAAAGTAAATTTGACTTAATTATGTTTATTTTGTCAAAGAGCTTTTTCGTTAACGTAGGCATTTTCACGGGCAGTTTCCTCTCATAACGTAACCTAATAGCCCCGTAGTCCAACATTATATTAGCAATGCTTTTTCCAGCGATCCTTTTTAGTAAATAAGTAAGGTTGCTAAATTACTCGTATCAGATTAACATAAATTATTATTGTTAATAATGATATAAAAAAATAATTGAAAAATGTGTAATGACAATGTAAAAATTAATTAATTACTTAAAAAAATAATAACTGACTAATCAAACAATTTTAAAAATATTTATACTATTATAATAATTTTATTTAATCCCAAGAAAATACATTATGGAATTTCGAAATAAACCATAAAAATAACTGCAAACTGTACAAACTACTAACATATAGAGATATAGATAAATGCTATATTGAACACCTTTATGTTTTAAAATACAGGTAAAAAAATTAGGTTAACAAAATTATGCAATTAGTCAGTCTTTTCACATCAAAGCGATTACTACCAGAAAAGCTTTATACATGGTATAAAAATGTTATATTTTCTAATTGAAAATACTTTGTTCTTCCTTTCAATGGTCTTGTCTGGTGGTCTGCTGTGCTAAATCACATCTCGAAATGTATTTGTCGTAGCCTAATCTTAGAATTGAACACTTCATGATATATTCGATCATTTCATGAAATGGTCGTTTTTCAAGATGAAGCCTATTACAGATATTTTAAACTGAAAACTTTACTGAACTGAAATACGACCATTTCATGAAATGGTCAGACACATCACGAAGTGATCAATTCTAAGATATGACATATACGGTGCAACACACTTTTCTGACACGGTGGTCAAAAATCAAAAGTACAGTCGCCATATTAAAATGGTGTGGACTTGCAAGACACTAGCGACCATACACCGGGTCAGAAAAGTTTATTGCACTGCACAATATTATAACAGAAATGTGACGTTGATCAAAAAGGCATTTCAAAAAGTTCATTTTCAATTATTCTACTGGTATGAATGTATTTATGTATAAGATCACAGTTGTAATCCCCAGAAGGGTTTAGCTAGTCGCTGAAGGCATACCCACATCATAATGTGGAGACTGTCTCTTTTCACTAATACTTTAAGTTCTAAGTGACAGGGTAGTGAGTCCAACGCCGCAACACTGAACTGACCAGGGACAGAATAATACTCTCACTTTTCCAGGTCTTGACAAAATATAAAATGAGAGTCAGGATTAGACGGATTCGAATCAGTACTTAAATTTTTAATAGAGGCTTGAATCAGCATTGTAATAGCATAAGCTTCCTGCAATACAACATGACATTATTGTTTGTTTGAAAAATAGTCCATTATGATACAAGTGATCTAGGCTGCTAATTCAGCCAAGTGCGTATTGAGCAGTGCTCACGAGTGTCATACGACTGTTTTCAACACACTTGAAGGACAGTAAATACTTATATGAAATAAATAAATGAATAATAATTTTGTTTTGGTTTTACAAACAGTGCCATCTAGTTTCAAACTAAGCAAAGTTTGTGCTATGTATACCATACAACAGACAAAATACATTTATATATAGAGTGTTAGGATATTATCTGCCTGAACTGATAAAGTAACTTATATAGATAATATAATAGATATAATATATTTTTGTCCTTAACGTGATTATTTTTTTATACAAATAAAAAAAAACAAATAAAAACGCGTTAAAATTATGCCGATAAGTCGCCTTAAATAACCCCGCTAAGCCCCGTAGTAGCCTGTTGTAATTGTTTTATTTTAATCAATGGGCAATTTCAAAGTGATTGCCCCGCGCAATTCCCGCCACCCTCACGAATCACGCTGTCACCGCCTAGGCGATTGCCTTACTTCTAAGCTTATAGTTTGAAGCCCATTACATAACATTTCCATTACTGCGTGCAATAATGTGGTGTACTATTCAATCTCTATGCGCGTGGCAAAGGTATCGGTACTAGTATAGTATTATATAATCTGTGGTGTCGGTAATGGAAACATATCCCATTGAAATAGTAAATCGCCATGAGGATTTAAGAGTATCGGATTCGCAGCGCGCTCCATACAACAGGATTTTTCTCCTTTGATGAATATCAATCCCTCAATCTCAATGTTTTTTGTTTTAACAAGACCAGACAACTTATTAGTTGTAAAAACCATAGACCTAGATATTTCTAGGTCTATGGTTTTTCAGTTTACGTTAAATTGTGTAGTTCTAAAATTATTAGAGTGCAAAAGCTTGTAATTTAGGAGCGTAGGAGAGTTTCTTAAAATTAAATAGCGTGCGTCAATTGCTGCAAAAAAAATAATTGTAATATGACATATGGGTATAAATATTTTTTGAAAAATTGTAATATGACATGTGGTGAATGTAATTTAAATTTTTTAATATGACATGTGGCTATTGTAATTTATTTTTCTTAACATTTTATATTGTATTTAAATTAATTCTGTTGATAGATGATAATGAATTTTTATTATTGGTGACATTTTAGAAATTAATTAACTATTCAATTGTAAAATTTGCACACACTGAAGGGGTAGAATAAGCGAACCATGTACATCAATTATTTATTAAGACCATCTGTAACTTATTCAGGCAAATAAATAAATAAATAAAAAAATAAAATAAATAAATAAAAATAAAATAAATAGGCTATTTTCTTAGAGAGCGCGCCGAACAGAACGTCTAATACCTTTTCCATTACAACCAATGACATTCTTTCATGCCTATAACTTTTGCGCAAGTGGTAGCAATAAATTAACATAGTTTAATCGCAATCGGATAAACAATATGGCAGCACATTAAATTCTTATTAAATTGAAAAATTAATGATGATAATTCATTTATATTTCGTTACTACTCAAAATATAGTATTTTTGGGTGAAAGTCATATCGCTTATCAGAATACTGACGTTCCAGCTATACGACAAAATCATAACAGAAAAAGGCGCGCGGCGCGGGGAAAGGGGGTCTCGCGCCCGCATCGTGTTCGATAGGGACAGCAACATTTTAGCAAAAATGTAAAACGCGCGCGGGCGCCGCGAAGTGTATTCTCTTAAACTGTCAAATAGAAAAAAACAATGCGACATAACGTTACCAATGTGACAGTGGCATGAGTAAAGGTGCATTCTATTGACGGCATTGAAAGCCATGACATCGCATAAGCATTAAAATCGTTTTGTTCACCGAATGTAAACAAACAATATGGCCGTTCACAAATTTGAAGCGCATCCACTGCTCTACCTCCCGAGCACGTGCGGCCAATGCGTTGAACGTGGTCCTGATGTGACATCATAGCGCATTATTATTTTGGTCAGTAGAACGATCTAATGCGCATAGACAGCATTGAGCACATTCAATGCGTATAATGCTTGTTAACAAAACGCTCCTTAAATAAAAAATGTGCAAAATAACACAGTAAAATAGTGTTTGAACCAGTGTTTTTAAATAGAATAACTATGAATACATATCTCAAACTGTACCACCTCCGACTTTATTATCAGCGTCATAGATCACAAGATCATTCTGCCCATCCAGTGTGCGCGAGTACCTAAACACTGACTTTAGTAAAGTAAATAGGCCGGACCGTGTAGAATGGATTTGTGCAAAAAATATTCCAATAAATAAATGTAAGTACACAATAATGTAATATCTTGTTTAGATAAGGTGATAAACTTTGAAACGCGCCAAATTACTGTGATGCGCACTGCTGCATACTTTTTAGTAATTTTGATTTAAATTAAAAACAAGTTTTTACCAATAACATCTAGTGCTGTTATTACACTAATTTGACAGTCCAAAGCCTGTGTCAAGTGTGATAGAAAGTTCTCATCTTGCTACAATAGAACAGCTACTGATGGTTGTTTTACATAACAAAGCCTCGTTAGGTCAAATTAAGGTACAGTGTCACACACTTTTCTGCTCCGGTGTGTTCAAAAAAAGAAAACAACACGCACTATATTAAAATGCTGTAAACTACGCGACACTAGCGATCGAACTCCGGATTTGGCAAGTTTGTGTGACTAATCAGCTGACTAAACTCAAACGGTGTTTACATTCGACATTTATTCAGAAATGAGTTAAACGCATTATGTCGTAGCACAGTAAAACCATTACAGTAGCATTATGCCACAGTAAAGATTTACCAAGTAGGTGTTTAACTACTTTTCATATTCATATATCAAGGCAATGAAATTTCATTATTTTCTTAATTAATAAAACCCCATTTTAGTTTGGGCACACAATACCCTTACACCTTATATATAGTTTTTTTTTGTAAATATATCGAAAATACTCAGTCTCTAGACAAACAAATAATAAATGTTTGTCTTGTGCGGTAATCGAACCCAAGCCCCACAATTTAGCAGTTGGGTCATTTCCCACTGAGCCAAGAATACTAATATTAGTGTTTAAATGTTATAAAAACTTGATATTTGATGGAACCTAATAGTTTTTAACAAACACGTTGAATATATATTTTTCCAAAAATAACATAGTTCATAGTTTTATATTATAAACGCGATTAATATGTTGAAAACTGTTAATATGTTGAAGGCTTCATGAGCAAGTGTATTAAAACCTCTATATTAAAGGTATATTTTAATAAAGAAGGATGTCAACTTAATAATTACTTTATCAATAAAATATTCAAAAAATATGGTCGACATTACTATGGTTCCATTCCCTAGGAGAGCCGGGACATAAATTATTAATGCTCTATCAGTCGGAAGGTTAAATTGAACCTTGCTCGAGTTCAGGACTTTTCCTTACACGTGAATATTTTACAAACACTACCTTTGCTGAGTTTTTGCTGGTCTGAAATTTTACAGTTGAACAGTTTTCTGTACGAGCAGTTTTACTGAACCATAAACTGGTTTTCCAATTTGTTTAAGGGCAAGGTTTTACCCTGTTTTACTGTTTTGTAAGGAATAGTAAAAAGAAAATGAATTCTTAAGTCAAGAACTTAAAAATGTATGCAGGCTTTCTTTTTACTTTTAAGGGTTCCAAACTTTTCAATGAAAAAAAAACGAAGAACGTAACCCTTATATGATCATTGGTGTGTCTGTCTGTCCACCTGTCACAGCCAATGGGGTTAAAAATCCACAGATCATTTATTAGGTACCAATCGTTAGTGGCGCCAAATTAGTTGGTAAAAGAACACTAGCGGATAGTGTAAAAATCCTTTATTTTACCACTAGGGTTCTTTTACATACTAATTTGGCGCTACCTACGATTGGTACCTAATAAGTTATCTGTGGATTTTTAACCCAATTAGATCCGAATCTGCTAGAACGATCACATTGAAATTTGGCACACATATGAATTATACTGTGACGTAAGTATGTACGTGTTACGTATATAAACAATTTTGAATGTGGGGATTTCAATGTGTCACATTCAAAAAACCCATCAAATAAAAAATCCTTTTTGTGAGAGTCTCGATTTTTTTATAACTTACATCAAATAGATTTAAAGTTATAAAATAACGTAAGAAGAGAACATATCATATAAATTTGAAAAAGGCGGGAAAGTAAGATTAGTGCGAATTCTTGTTAAATATCTTGTGTTTACTTTTGTCATACCTACCTATTCGAAATAAAAAGTAAACTGGGAATTAAATTCGGGTAAAAGACACTTATTTCAGACTCGCAATATAGACGACTAAAATATCTCGTCAGAATTGAGTGTCTATCACAGATACCTATCTAAGTTTTAAACTAGGTCTACTAAATGTACATATTTATAAAGTATCATTAAAAGTATGTATAAAGTCTCATTAAAAGCGGGTGCACACTGTCATTTATAACTCACTAGACCTTTACCGTAGCTGCGGCATGTACCTGTACGCTTTACCTCATTTTCTTTTAAAGGCAGCGGCACCCAAACTTTAAAACTACTTAGAATTTTAAATATTCTTTCCTTATAAAGTTTAAGGAAGCTTTTCTAACCATTGTTTGCTAAAGGGTCAGCCATCTTAGATTTCGCTTTGGATAAAGGAGACTTAGTACCTGATCCACTAGGCTGCCTAGTGCAAATTTGCAGATGTTGTCTAGCAAGTGGCTACTCTATTGTCAGATTTTCAAGTTACAGCACAACAAAAAAAAGAAACTTTATTGGTAGCTTCATACGTTTAAATTAATTCCGAAGAAATTTAACAGGAAGGTGTCTGATGTAAATCTGTATACTTACAGTTTAGGCATAAAATTACAAAAAAAATAAAAGGTAGATAATAATTTAAGGTAAAATTTTGGTTAGCCTAACAAGTTTGATGTCGATGCATAGGTCTTTGAAAGTGCACTCAAGGTTTTAAAGTTATTTTAAGATGTATATTTTGTGAGTTATTATACTTCCAATATTATCAAAAAGTGTAATTTTTTAACGGCTTGTGTGTAAAAATATCAAAAATTAGGGCATTAATACATTATAAATACTTTTGACGAAAATTTGTTTTGAACGATATTGGTGCTCAAGTTTTCCAGAAATCCGCAATAATGCTCAATCTACGGAACCCTAATTTAATGTGTGCATATACTTAACTGCCTTTTTGTGTTAAACATTGTATTTCAGCCATTTATTATCTTATTCTTGTACAATTATAAATATATTATGTAAGATCTGAACATGCACAATTATGCGTTATGGACGCTGTTACGATGCTGAAAACGATGCGGTAAAGGCTGTTTTATAAGCCAGTGTGTTGAAAACACTAAGGATGTCTAGTAACTAAATAATTATTTTATAAATAATATATTCAAAACCTATTCGGAATATTACTACTAAGAAAAGCTGGAACATAAATAATTAATGCTCTATCAGTCGAAAATTGAACCTTGCTCGAGTTCAGAATTTTTTTATACGTGAATATTTTATAAACACTTCTACGTTTGCTGGAGTTTTTGCTAGTCTGTATTTTTACTGCTGAACAGAATTTTGTACGAGCATTTGTACTAAACCATAAACTGATTTTCCAATTTGTTTAAGGGCAAGGTATTACCCCGTTTTACTGTGCAGTCAGGAAAAGTAAAAAGATAATAAATTCTAAAGTCAAGTACTGAAAATTTTATGCAGGCTTTCATTTTAATTTGAAGGGTTCCGTATAATCGCATAAAAAAAACGGCGGAACCCTTATATCATATCGTGTGTCTGTCCGTCTGTCACAGCCAATTTCATTCATATGTAATAGACCGATTTCAATGAAATTTGGTACAAATAAGAATGACTGTAAATACAATAAGGACGTATAACGTAACCAAAATGAATGATTTTTGGTGTGAATTAGTAAATTAAAAAAAAATTGTAAAGTTTTGCAAATTTACAACCGTTTTGTAAGACACGTCAAATGAAAAGTCTTGATTTTTTGTTACTTAAATAAAAATGTTTTAAAGTTATAAAAGCACATAAGAAGAGAAGAGATCGAGTCTGTTGAGTATTTGTTAAAAAATTGTTTATTTTTAAATTTTTAATTTCTCTATTAAACAAACTTTATGCTTCAGTCGGTTCTTCAGTGAGTTTAAGTCAATATTAAATAACTTTCTTTAATTTTCCTTTGAAATCATATATTAATAAAGCAGACGAATGATAAGAAAGAATGGAAAGGATCCTACAACGGCTCGATTTTTACCACATATCTACGGAATCCTACAAACAAATGATTGAAAATAAATGACGTAACTATAAGCGTTCAAATTATTTTAACATTTCTCTAAGTAGGTAAATATACAATATAAACCTACCGTTTACGAACCGATGGACAGATATGACGAAACTGTATAATGGCTAACATTTTTACTCTAAAATTGAGAAGTGGAAGAATGGATGGACATGACGAAATCCGTTTTTGCCATGTGACTACGGAACCCTTATATTTGACAAACAGATGGACGCACTTATATGACGAAGCTATAGATTAACTATATAACATTCGGTTTTAACTATGATACCCTAATAATTACAAAGTCAAAATCAGTTTTTTCTTGCAATGTCGAATGCATTAAATGTCAAAATGGTCATTGAATTTGCTAGGCATACCGTGCACTTAGGTGAAATGCGGTGCGTTTTTTTTCCCAAATTTTTAAGATGAGAATGACACAACGAAATTGCGCGCACTGCGAGATAAAATCGCATGCGGATTTGCTGCAGATTTTTTGCGGTTTGTTTTTACACGGAATTTTTGCAAACTATACGCTTAGGAATATTAAACTCCACGCACTACGTGAAAACATCTGTAGATCACCGCAATAGTGTTCGAAACGCAGTAAATAAATGTTGTCACTACGTGTTTTACAGATAAGATTTACGGATAAGTTTTTTATATTTTTACTAATAGCCTTTAACTCGTATAGTTTAAGTGAATATCCCTAATCCCCTATCAAATCGAATACAATTCAAATTTAAAGCACGCACCAAATCTAATGCATTACGATTTTGAATACGCGCCGCGCCACAGTGCACCCAGCCTTAGAATGTCGAGTTGACAACTAGAGTTCGAATCATATAAGTGTGCATGTATTAAAATGCAACAATTCTATCGTATATTTTTTTTTTAATCTCATTTACAGTGGCGTCTTCGGCGCGCAGAAACTTACATAGCCAGTCTATGTGTAGAGACCAGTAGAAGCTAATCAAAATAATACAACTCGAATACATTTTTGTTAAATCCTTCCCTATACGTTAAAATTTTTCAAATCGGTTTATAAATGATGGAGTTCTGAGGTAACAAACATTAAAAAAAATACATACAACTGAATTGAGATCCTCCTCGTTTTTTTAAGTCGATTAAAAGTAGTAATCTAGAAATCTAATCTAATCTAAAGAATCTAAAGAAAAAAAAGAAGAATAATCTAAAGAAGTAAAGTAATCTAGAATGTAAGGTTCTTTTTAGCCTGCTAGCAATAAGTAGGTACAGCTAAAAAACTGGCTAACATTATGCACGGAAAAAAGACAGGAACGCAAGATTTAGTATTATAAAAAACGGCTTTTTAACCGCTTTTCTGTAAATATGAAAAAATCTGGGTACTAATACCTTATGTATACAAGTGTTTCAGAAATCCGCAATTATATTCAATCTAAGGAACCCTAATTAAATGTAAGTATTAAGCGGTGAAGTGGCATGAAGGAGCTGCCTCCGCCTACCCCTACCTACCCCTTGCGCCTAGAAGTCAAAGTCAACTAAGGTTAGCTTGATATGCGGCCAACTATACTAGAAAGCTGTACTTTGGCATGGGTGTGAAAAACATACATACATAACATCACGCCTGTTTCCCAGAGGGGTAGGCAGAGACCAAAGACTGCCACTTGCTACGATCCTGGCATACCTCTCTTGCCTCATCTATACGCATCAATGCTTTCATACATTTCTTACGGTTCCGAGTACTCCTGACCTGGCCTTTTCTGAGAACGTACTCAATTTAATCTACATACGTTGTCCGAGGTCTACCTCTACCGACCCTAACAATTGCTTCAGATTTATAAATCTGTTTCGTGCATCTATTTTCGTTTATTCTTTCATCATGTCCAAACCACCTTAACATACCTTTCTCAATCTTTGTCATGTGTGAAAAATCATGGTATATATAACGAAATTAACAAGAAAAAATATCATATGTAAGCAGGTTATACAACTCAATAAGTAAAATTTGACCAATTAAAAAATAAAATGTAGTCGGAAAAGTAAAAAATAGAAAAAGTATCTAAGTATTACGAAAATGGTGATAGGTACGAAACCCTTGGTGCACAAGTCCGACTCGCACTTAGCCGTTTTTTGTATTGAAAATTTTATTTCAGCCATTTAATATTATATTCTTATATGACAATGGTAGCTTCTATTTTCAGTTTAGCGAAACATACGAGAAAGCGTAAATAAGTGAATTTGTGCACATCTTTACGTACATGCGATGAACTCTTCACGGAATCTGAATGAATAATCAGGGCTATTGAATACCAATCAAGTACACGTGCTTCGTGACTTCAAGTACACGTGCTTCGTGACTTCAAAGTTATACTGGAGCGATGACGTGTTGAGACTCAAATGTATGTTAATAAGATTTAGGTTATATTTGAAGTGAAGCACTGCATCTACCTAATATATATATATATATATATATATATATATATATATATATATATATATATATGTAGTAGTTTCATTGTATACACTTCTTATAAATGAAACGGACTCCTGTGAGTAATATCCTTACGTTTAGGATTCCCATAAGTAATTTGGAGAAATCATTCAGTCTTAGGTAGCTGCTCCTTACCATAGATTTCGAGTTCTGTAATTTGTCCTATGGACTGCGCTATTTGCTTAAAAAATTTGACATCTCTATAGAAAGAGACAAAGATAATTGGCGGTATCCTTTCCGGTATAAAGTAGAAAGAAACAACTACTCGCCGCATGTTCGTTTCGTCTTTCTCGTTCATGTGAACGTTTTTACTTTACATCTGACTAAGAAATGCGCTGCCCAGTCTGTATGTCTATGCTAGTAACATAGACAAAACAATAAAACAAAATAAACTGATTACTACCTAGTGAATACCATAGGTTAATACTGATACCTACTTTTTATCCAAATCTAAAATAGCAAAAAAATTACGTCTACGGTGAATCGTATTTGCGAATTTGTTGCAATATCCCTAAATATCCATCTACATAGCAAATCCTTAAGATTGTTAAATAGAAAAAGTAGCCTTTCTAAGTAATATTCTACAAAAACAGAATAAAAAACTCCCTCCCAAATTTTTTTTTAAACTTTTTGTGTCGTCATTTTTGAAAAATATGTGAATCAAGGTGAATTTATTGCCAAGGTGCATTTCTGAAAAAAATAAAAACAGGACGAATGCGAGTTGACCCTTAGTGAATTTAACCTGTAACCCTTAGTTTACAATGATTATGTTGTCTACTATATTTTTTAACACAAATTTGATGGTGATAACTGACACAAATTAAGCGGGCGTATATGCAAGAAATCACTTTTATTAGCGGAGAATTTCATTTCTAAAAATTTCTAAGACTGCTGAATTTATTTTCTTGAAAAATAAAAACAATAAAATAGAGCATATACTGGAGGTCGTGACACAGCCCAAAACATGATTGCGCTTACTTTAATCCGTAGATTGTTATTTTGAAAACTGCTTTAAAACTCTACTTTAGCAGACTTTACTAAAAACCTATTGAAGTAAATAAGCACCAAATTATTCAAAAACATAGTGTAGACATCAGTTGAAGTCGTGACAGAAAGATATTTTTGATAACTTTTGCTATTATTTTTAAAAAGATATTATATCATATTTTCGCATTGTACCAAGAAATTATATACCTATAAGACCATAGATTTCTTAATTTTTTTTCAAAATTTTATCAAAAATATAAGGAATCAATTTTTCACCTATTTACTTAAATGAATAAGTACATAAGTTATTTATTTTAAATCTAGCTTTTGCTCGCGATTCTACCCGCCCTAAATTCGGTTATCGATGTAGGATTTCAAGGAAAACACCTTAACTATGGAAAAAACAGACTCACACTTGACGTTTTCAAGTAGTCTATGTCCTTTCTCGGAACTCATACTATCTCCATGCCAAATTTCATCGTAATCGGTACAGCTGTTTAAACGTGAGGAGGTAACTGACAGACAGACAGAGTTAGTTTTGCATTTATAATATTAGTATGGATATGGATTACAGAAAAAAAAAAACCTTCACAATAAGCCCTTTCGTTTGTGTTACATGGTACAATTCACAAACCTTTTTTTTTAATTTTTTAATTTCACCCGAAAAGTGATTCTTATTCAAAATTCGTTTATTTACTTTACTCCTCTGTGTTTCGGCCAGCAATTCATATGTGTACTAAATTCAAATTAAATTGGCTATGACAGGCTGACGGACAAACGAGTGACAAGGGTTCCGGTTTTTTTATTCAGACTTCTTTTTTTTGATGTTGGTTAAAAAGCAAACTTCTACCTTCCGTAAACAAACTAGCTGACAACACAGGTTTGTGGAATGGTTGTTTGAGGGCGCGTTCGTTCTGGGGTAAAGAGTTCCCACGAATGATACTTTTCACACTTTTAATAACGACAGTTTTGCCAACGACACCTACCGTTCGTTTAGCTTTGAAACGTTACTAACAAAAATTTTGGTTACAAAACCTGCAAAACGAACGCTTGACGTACACACACTACGATAAAACACACACACACTACCATAAACAATGAATATGTATAGGCAGTTTGACAGATTAACACAAAAACCCCACCTCCAGACATGGGTCTAAAGTTTCATTTTTCGGTGGCAAAAGTGACAAAAATAACAAAAATATCGTAAACAAACGCATGACAGTTTGTCACAGATGATACTAAAATTTTGATACTTTTGATACCAAAGCTAAACGAACGGATGACAGGTGGCAAAAGTAATTAAAATAATGCTTCTGCATCCCAGAACGAACGCGCTCTGAGTAGTGTAGGGCGACGCTATTATTCGACGACCTGAACCACGAAGCACGTTCGAAACATTGAAAGCGCAGTAATTAGTTCGCGTCACTAGCGGTGAGTGATTTCTAACGAGGCTTCGGTGGAAATAGGCAGAATTCTGCTATTAGCCGAACAGGCGAACATGTCAGGTGATTCAGGTTGCTTTGACAGTTTATTGAATTAGGCAGACCGAAGTTGTCAGTATCATAAATTTTGCATGTCCGATTTGGTTTTTACTGTAATGTTCCACATTTATGAAGTGAAAAATCATAGCAAAACTTTACCTTGCAATAGCCTGTCGAATTTACGTGAATTAATCGAGAATAAGGTATATACTTAGATTCTTTTGTCCACATATGAGTATCTGCTATCTATACATCCTTACTAATATTGTAAATGCGACAGTAACTCTTTCTTTCTGTCTGTGTACCGATTAAGCTGAAATTTAGCATGTAGATAGTCGGAGTCCCGGGAATGGACATAGGCTACTCGGAAACGTCAAAGTGTGTGTTGGATTTTTTCTATAATTGAGGAGTTGCCGGTGAAATCCTACACTAATAACCGAATTCAGGGCGCATGGAACCGCGGGCAAAAGCTAGTGCATAAAAATGGATGATGGTGTGCAGATATGAGATCGATGAACTTCGTTACCGTTTGAACAATAATAATGAAAGTTGGTACTTGGCACATATAAAGTAGAAATGTTTTTTCATGCAGAAGGTTGTCTCGTTTACTGTAACTCGCACTAGATGGCGCTGCGCAAAAAACCTCTTATTAAACAACGGATAGGACAAAACAATGTCTGCCAGGCCCGGTAGTGTTTAATAAATCATTAATTTACTTTTCGAATTTAAAATTTCGATTCAACGAGAATAAAACATAAATTTTAAAAAAACCAGGCCAACTATACATATATATTTATACACATTACGCTTTAATTAATTATCCTAAAAAAAAACAGACAGGTTTAGTAATTTGGCAACTAATAAACTGGAGATTGCACCTGGGTTTTATTCACCCGCTTTGGTTCTAGGCGAAGAACATATTCCTATTTTATCACGAAGGTAATATTTTATAACAACTGACTAATTAATGTAGGCACATACACATACATTAATTTGAACATACAAACATGTCGATCTGTAAAGACATTTACTTAATTATTTTTGTGACAACCCTGTCACATTTCAGTGTCAGCCGCTTATCGGCATTTTGCGCCGAGACAAAGAAGTTCAGTGTCTATTAGTGGTTATTACTCTATCGTATTATGGTCACGAAATACTATATCCAGTATAAAATACGGATCATTCTCACTAGATCCATTGTCCAGATCCATAATGGATCTAGTAAGATATTATTTTCTCAATAAATCCATTTTTAAAAGTGTATATCTACTGAGAAGTATTTGTCTCGCTAGCCAGATTTGAAAGTGTGGGTCTACTAAGGAATTTCTTTCTCACTAGATTCAGTTGTGGATCTGATAAAAAAAATTTGGTGTCGGCTAGGCTTGTTGTCCCCTAGGCTGGGGAGATAACGGAACTTGCTTTCTAATACTATTTCAGGTACTCATATTTCCCCTGTCATATTTTTATTTTTACAAACTTTAAAAAAGGAGGAAGTTCGCGAATGGTCTGTAGGTACCCATAATAAGAGATATTATTAATTCAAAACTAAAAATTAACCGACTTTATTAAATGAGGATCCATACTAATACATATATTATAAATTCGAAAGTGTCGGTGTCTGTCTGTCTATCAATCCGTTAAATTTTACGGTTGGACCAATTGTGATGAATTTAATATGGAGATAGTTTGAACCGAAAAAGACAAGAAAAATACTGTTTTTCTTAATATGTTTTTTATTTTATTTTATATATTAAAAAAAATTAAACTATTGATCTTACACGTGTAGTTATTTTACAAAAGTTATAGATCTCATCAAGATCTTTATTTCAAATGACAGCTGTCAAACTAGAAAGGTCTATTATCTCTGTAACTATTGATCGTAGACTAGTAGTTTACCTAGTAGAAATGATAGATCTCATCAAGATCTTTATTTCAAATGACATCTGTCAAACTAGAAAGGTCTATATCTCCGTAACTATGGATCGTCGACTAGTAGTTTCTTCCCAAAAATCATTCGTCTCATTAAGATCTTTATTTCGGATGAGACCTGTCAAACTAGAAAGGTATATATCTCGGTAACTATTGATCGTACACTAGTAATTTCTCCACAGCAATGATAGTTCTCATCAAGATCTTAATTTCGGATGACAGTTATCATCTAAAACCTTTCTATTTTTGCCGTGTCATTTCTGTAGAGAAACTACTAGTCTACGATAAATTTTAGGTTCCCGAGTAAGTTTTAAGTTACCGAGATATATTTCTTTATAGTTTGACAGCTGTCATTCTGAAATAAAGATCGTATGAGACTTATCATTTCTGTCAAGAAACTACTAGTCTACGATCAATAGTTACGGATATATAGTCCTTTCTAGTTTGATAAACAAACCTTAGGGCAGGGATGGCGAACCTTTATTGATGAATATGCCTTTTTGACGTGACAACGTCTTATAAATTGGTTTGCCGGGTGACACTTCAAGAAACTGCGTTACGCTCCGCTCACGTTATGCGCTCACAATGAGAGCGAGTGAGAGGCACGCGGCATGGTTAGCCCGCCTAAGAGCGAGAGAGACAGACATAAAAAGTGAAAGGCACAAGTTGTCACGTTACAATGTTAATAATATTACGATTAATAGCAATGGTTTTTTTTTATAAAAAAAATACTACTGTACCTATGACGTGCCATCAAAAAATCTTGGTTACCTCATAATAACGGAGAAAAATTAAACGAATTGCTATTAACTTAAAGCTATTTAGATATTTACAGCTCGAAATATTTACAGCAATCAAAATGTTTAATAATTTATATTTATTCAAATTAAAAATTTTCGTTAATAATTAAGTATAATTTTCGTTAATAATTAGGTATCATTTTCTATAATTACATATTCTTTCAAACCTAATTTGTTTTTAAATTATAATTCTAATAACATTCTATCTCGTGAGACAATATATTATAATTACATCTAATTTATTTTAACATTATTTTTAAAATAGATGTATTGGCAATGAAAATTCTCATCAGATCCAGTTTATTAGAAAACAGATCTACTGAGAAAAATATCTCACTAGATCCATGATGGATCTAGACAATGGATCTACTGAGAATTATCGTAAAATACTAGTAAAAATTAACTACTTCTAAAATAAAAATACTGCAAACCATTTAAAACGCGCCTCGTAGATATTGATGACTTTTAGCTTATTCATAAATCATATTAAAGAACTCTTAATATTGAAAGGATGAAAATTTCGATAGCTTATCACATTCTGACCGGATCGTACACAGTTCAAAAGTCACTAAGAAATTGTATTAGTGCTTAAAATTATTTTTAATTAACTTGCACGTCTCTGCACATGAATTGCTCCCATTATATATTAGTGTTTTGAAACAAAATTTAAAAACTCTTAAAACTAACTTCCCATACCTTTTTCATGCCCCTTATATATTTGCGAAAACCTTTCTTAGTGGAGCCAACAGTAAACATACGATTAAACTTTTTTTTCTCAGGTTACATGCTTTGTTTTAGTTGCCGAAATTAATCATTTTAATGTGTAAAACCTGTAACTCTTTGACCGTAAGATCTAAAATATATAAAAATTAAAAATTTAAACGAAAATCTTTTTGAAAAAAAAAATGGTTTACACGTTTTTGCGGTAACCGTAAGAATCCTCATTCTACGGAACCCTAACTTGGTAAGTGTAAGACACGAACTTGATCCATTGACCTATTCTTTTGGATGCATTGAAGTAAGTAGAAGGAACGTACGGTTGTTAATGACGATAAATAAAAAAAAAATCTTCACAAAAATTTTATTTTAGGAAAATATCACAAAATAAAAGTTATCTCAGAATAAGAAAAAAGTACCCTTAACAAAAGTACTTCACCAAAATAAGTTTTAATATCTGTTCTAGTCTGCGAAGTTTCAACAGTAAGGTTATTTTGATATTTTATAACTTCCATTGACCTGAGAGCAACCGTGCAATTTCCCTCTAAGTGCTCTGTTTGAGCTGTGTTATGACCTCTCGAGAATTCTTGACCAAAGTGAAGATGGCGCCGAGCTGAAACTTGGCACTAAAAGCGGCTATCAAACGACGCTTAGAGAATCAAAACTTTTAATGTCTTAATTCTTAAACAACCCTTAACATATGGTTTTAACAGCTTTAAGAAATCTTTATAATACTCTACTCTTGTTTCCAGCTCCGGAATAAGAGGGAGATAAGATAAACAAGTTAAACTGAGTGACTGATGACTTACTCCTCCGTTCACTATATTAATTTAGCAATTTGAATAAAAATTAGTACGTAATCTACGACTATTATTTATTCTGTGGTAATATATGAAGAACTATCTAAACCAACAGACGTTATTGTGTCCAAATTTGTGATGAACTTCACATGAAATAATTTTGCGTCACTGTGTACCCTACACGTTAAAAATAAAATATTAAAAATCTGAGATTTTTAAATTTTTTCTAATTTTCCGGGCAACTTTTTCAATGTAAGATATATTGCAAAAAACCTTATTTGGACTCGGATTTTGTTTTTTGAAATAGCCAAATCGGTCCAGCCATATTTATTTGATTTTATTTATCTTAATCAAATCATATAATAATTATTCAAGTAGGTTTCTGAGAATTCTTTTAAATCGCCAATTCAATTAATTTAGCAATGTTAATTTCTGCCAAATATAAGGTATCCAAAACGTTATTTAACTATACTCAATTAATTTATTTGAAAGGAGATAAGTATGACTGAATAATTCTGTTAAAATCACGTTGACATCGATTGCTAAGTAGTGATATTAACAACGAGAAAATTTATTGTAAATAACAATAATCATGTTAAACGATACTGGCATCGTTTAAAACTACTGAATAATAGATAAATGGATTTCAATCTACTTATTTATTACTTATGTTGCGTAATGTCAATTATTTTATTCGTTTGTAGAGCGAGAATATGAAAATGGCTACTTTGTAATGTTGTTGAGTGTTTGCATACTGAATATGCCATCTTAAGCCCAGCAGGGATATGTTTTAGTTCACTTTACACAACACGATTAATTACTAAATAGACTTCCAATTAAAGTTTTTCCTACGTAACTTTAAAAAAAAAATGTTGGGTAAAATTCTTTTTTAAGAAAACTATGTATTTACTCTGCATAATATATAAAATAAAATAAAATGCTAATAGTATATCGCTAATTATGATATGACCTTGGATAAATGGATTGTTAAAGATCGAGAACATCAAGGGGCCGTCCATTAATCACGTGATGTTTTTTTAGCATTTTTTAACCCCCTGCAGAACCCTATACTGTAGTCCTTAAGGGGCTCACATAAGTGAAAGTGGCGCCCTCACTACATTTTTTTAATTTCCATTGAATACAAACTCATTTTCAAAAAAGTACTCAAATTAAAAGTTTAATTACAAGTAAGCAATTTTTAGAAAGTTTTATTTGCTAGATATCATTGACGTGCAGGCTGGAAAGTTCATTTATACTAAAAGTGCCCACTTTAAGCATTAATGAACTTTCTAACCTACACATGCATAATATATAGCGACTAAAACTTTCTAAAAATAGCCCACTTGTACTTTAAACTTTTAATTTGATCACTTTTTCAAAATTCCTTATGTGATGAATACAAACTGAAAAATCAAATGGGGGCGCCATTTTCACTTATGTTAGCCCCTTAACTGTCAGAATCGATTCCTTTCCGATGACGAGCGGTGCGATGTTAGAAAGTAGCCGTGTGAGTCTTCTGAACACTTTTTGACTGGCACGTAATTCCCAGTCTTACGGGGAGGGGGGATTCATAAATTACGTGAGAGGGGGTTTCACCAAGTATCACATAATTTTTTTTTCGCAAAAAACAGAGTAGATTTGGGAAAAGACTGTGTTAAAAATCGCCAAAGTCCCCTCGAATAATTTTTGGAAGCCCCCTGATTAATTTCTAAAATTGTTTTCCATTCTGAATACTCTCAGTAATTGTACTGTAAAATATTTATTTTTTAATATTGGAAACTTCTGAAAGCAGAACATTATATTCTGGGCTCAGAAGTTTCCAATATTAAATACTTGTACATACTTACTTGCCAGTAGGACTGTTCTCGGGGTTTTGCGGTGAGGTAGTAAATCAGAACCTAAAATATACGCCAAGTTAATACGCGACTCTTGAAGATTGTTAACTAGTTTTTGGCACCGCATTTCTTTTTCGGAGGTCCGGAATTATTCTTCGCAAGTTATAATTGTAAAATTACGAATAAAATGATACTGCAAAATTACTTACAAAGTTACGTACGTTGTGACATAGGGCCAAAGAGATCGCTACCGAACTTCACATTGATATAATTTAACGGTTTGGACTTGTCCGACGCAACTATTGGCTTGTTTAAGATTGGGCGATAACAACAAAATTGTGAACAGTCACCGATCCGATAGCGATATGTCGTCACGATATAGACCGATTAGGGCATGGAACCGGTTTCTCTCGGTTCAAAAAAACCGGAAAGCACGGTTCTGTGGAAGGGATATGAAAATAACCGGTTTTACATGGTATAACAACGGGATCTTTTGTTTCTTTGGTTTCTAACATATTTTAGTTAGGTATTTCTTTTTTGCACTGGCGCATCTGGCAAAGTAGAATTAGACCACTCTTCACTTTCCACAGCCACAGCCGCCAGCCGGCCAGAAGGCGGACTGATTTGAACCGTAATAAAATATGTAGGTACATAAGCCACGTAAATTAATTTTAATTGATAAATGTCAAAACACACGGAAGGTATATTTAAAAAAAAACAGCAAATTCAAAATAAAAAAAAAATAAAAATTTAAGAAAATCCTAGGTAGGTATGTATGTACAATAGATTTGAGAAGATTTAAAAAAGTTATTTCAGAAAAACAAACTTAACCTATCTAAATTAACGATTTTTGACATTACTATTTACCAGGTTTTTTTTATTCATTTATTATTTATTTACGTACTTAGACGCTTCAGCAAAAACGGCGCGAGTAAGGGGGTGAAATTATGTTTTACTGGCCTGTGAGACCGCTTATCGCCAATTAAAGGTTAATTATACTTTGCACAATGTGATATCACTCAGTCCAAAAAGAGCGAATGAAATCTATAAAAAAAATACAAAGTTTTAATCAATTTGGATTACTGTAGCTTTAAAACAGTAAAAAAAATAATTTAAAATCAGCCTAATACCATAGATTCTCTTGAACGTCCTTATAAACAAACCAATTTACTGTTTAATATAATATTCATGTATGTAGACAGGAAACTGGAATCATTAGAACCTAATTCAACTCTTAAGAGTCAGTTTAAACTGAAATTTCTCAAAGTAATCTTCCCACATCTCCATAATACAGCTCTCAGCTTTAGGATAGCAGAGTTTTAAGTAAAAGTAAAATCTTTTTTAATGAATTCCTTCCCTACTTCATTTGCATGGAGCCTGTTAGTGCTGAACCGTATTTTTTAATATTATTTTAATAATTTACATTAATTTTAAACGAGTTGCACGGAAGTAGTGAAGTGTTCGGTTTTTACTGACTTAGCAATTATACTGACTTAGCAATTTAACTGACATAGCAATTTTTACACACATAGTTACTTCAAAATATCACCTTTATGAAAAAAAATATATTTTGAGATGTTTGGACCTCCTCCTTTTTTGAAGTCGGTTAAAAAATGATCAGCATTAGAAAATTTTGAAAAAAAGCTTAGAACGTGTTCGCTCTTTTATATTTTCTTGCGCTCATACATCACCATTTAGAAGTCTTATAGCTGGTGCGACGACATTATTGAGGTAGCCGAACTGACGTGGACATGCCTAGCCAAAGAGAGAAAACAGTTAAAGGGATTGCAGGAGGCCTATGCCTAAAAATGGGTATCTCATTTGAAAATTAATTAATAAATTAAACTCAAAATTATTGCTGTATACAAAAAAAAAAAAAATTTAAAATTCATTTGAATTTTAATTAATTTATTATTTATCTATGTAAATAGGTCCAATTATTGGAATTTATGCAATCTATGTATTCATTCATAATTTGCAAGTTAATTTTAATGTTAAAGATATAACCTATTATGCTGAATGTTATGCTATTAATCTACACGTGTAACAAAACAATGTATATATATATATATATGTGTTATTTGAGGAAATTAAGGCTTTATTATAATTATTATTACTATAGATAGATACTTTATATTTTGACGTGACAACGTCTTATAAATTGGTTTGCCGGGTGACACTTCAAGAAACTGCGTTACGCTCCGCTCACGTTATGCGCTCACAATGAGAGCGAGTGAGAGGCACGCGCCCGCCTAAGAGCGAGAGAGACAGACATAAAATCATTGTCACGTAAAACTTTCGCCCGTATACCGACTTTACAGGCAACCAGTTTTTTTTTATAGATATTTAAACACAGTCTATCCGCCCTACGCCATATTGCCTTCAAATTTAAGTCGTTTGTTATTGTGGTTATTTTTACTCACCCTTGTAATTTGAGTATTCTCTATGTTGCTTTTAGAATATTTGAAGTACAGGAAACTCAATCAACGGTCAAGAAGTATTCTTGTGGTTATTTCTGTATGCTCTCATTCTTGTGATAATCTTATTGTCATAATTACCACTTACAGTTTTCTATTTTAGGCAAACAATTATAAAATTACTTGCTAGTTGTTAAAGAAATATTTTGTCTTTACAAAACGACGTCTAAAAAATAGTTAAAAGGCGAAAAACATTTGAAAAAAGCCCTTTTACAATTAATCAAGATTTTTAAATTATCTAAGTATAATACATATAAATTTAAGTTTTCCTACCAGAAGGATCCTTTCCTTTTTTTTTTTTTCTATCAACTGTCTACTGTTGTTGGCCGCAGATGGCCTTTACAACTACACGCGGACTAACTTTTGCTGCGGTGCTGCTTGCAGTTTTCAGCGAAAAGTTGGGGCAGTTTGCGAAAGGGTGTCCTAGACACGAACCTCGGCTTGGGCAACCGCTCTTAGAAACTAAAATTTGTATCTTACTAAAATTCACCGCCGTTTCGGAAAATAGCAAAGGCGTTCTGAAGAGAAGAAACGGCAAGAAACTCTTCAGTCCACGCCTATTATTATTTAAGTCTAACTAGTCGAAGCGCCCGGGTATATTAGTGAACCTAGTATACCCGCGCGCTCGAGTGTGTGTGTGTGTGTGAAAACTAAACTGTTTAGTGTTCCGTCGCCGCCGCGGTATTCTGTACATATTTGAGTAAACTGTGTTCGCGGACGCGGGCGCAGAAGGCGCTTGAGCTCTGAGCCTGCTGGTGATCTCATCATCTGAATCTATCAGTACGTGCCTCGGATATCTAAAAGGTCCTAAGGCCCCTCTATTGGGGGCGTAGTTTATGGATGATTGGGGTGGAGGGCTGCCGACTCAAAGTAGCGTTAAGACGCATCTTTGATGAAGGCTTTTATGGTCGGTAGCTCGAAATCGCTATGGAGATCGATGTTACGCCGACTGCGCCTCGCATAAAGCGATTTTTTATGACTTGCAAGGAAGTAGTGTTGGTGTGACCAAACGCTACGCTCGCATATGTGAGTATGGGCCGGATACAAGTTTTGTAAAGCGTCACCTTATTTCTAAGAAACATTTTACTGTACTTGTTTAACAAACTCTTACTCTTTTAATGTGGGCTCTGAAATTAAGACGAGAGTCTAAAGTTACCCCTAAGTATTTGACCTTTTTAACCCACGGAATGGGTTGGCCATATAGGTGGACTGGGGTGAGTTGCCTTGTGGCCTTTACCGATTTTTTGCCCCAGGCGAAGTGCACTGCTGCACTTTTCTCGGGGTAACCTCGATTCTCCACTTCCGAAACCAATCGCCTAAGGCGTTGGCGGCAGACTGGAGGGCCAGGCTTATTCGACGGACGTGTCGGTGAGAACAGTAGAGCGCCGTATCGTCCGCGAAGAGCGCCACATTGACCTTAGAGGGACGAGGTATGTCGTTAGTGAACAGAGAATAGAGTAAAAGGTAAAGCACGGAGCCCTGGGGGACACCTGCACCTATGGGGTGGGGAAACGAATGACTTCGTTCTACGTGATAGCGAAAACTACGTTCCCTAAGGAAGATGAGCACGAGACGGTCTGGGACACCGAGATTGTACAGCTTGTAAATCAAGCCGTTATGCCAGACTTTATCGAAATCCTTCGCTACATCGAAGAAGAGGGCTCCTGTGCTGAAAGGCTTAGGGGACCTATTAAGACCTTGGAGGATGTGCTCCGTTATGCGGTGCACTTGATTGACGCACGAGTGATTAGCTCGAAAACCGAACTGTTCGTCAATAAGAATGCCTTTAGACTGAACGTAGTCTTTCAGGCGAGAAAGCAGGAGTCGTTCATACAGTTTTCCCAAAGTCTTTAAGAGACTAATGGGTCCATATGAGGTAGCTACGTTACTTGGTTTTCCCAGTTTAGGGATACCTATAACGTCAGCTTCTTTCCAAGAATCGGGAAAGATGCAATTTGCCATGGCCGCATTGAAGATGCTGACCAATAGAAGGAGGAGCTGAGCGGGGAGGATTTTTAAGAGCCTATTCGAGATCCATCCCATCGGCACCCGGGGCCTTTTTGGGTTGTAAGTCTTTGATGATCTTTTCGACCTCAGAGACTGAAGATGCTGACCAATAGAAGGAGGAGCTGAGCGGGGAGGATTTTCAAGAGCCTATTCGAGATCTATCCCATCGGCACCCGGGGCCTTTTTGGGTTGTAAGTCTTTGATGATCTTTTCGACCTCAGAGACTGTTACGGGCGGAAGCGAGTCAAGTGGGGGAAGGGCCGCTCTTCTCTCCACTTTCCTGTCCACTTCATCGACATGAGCTTGGTCAGTGGGTTGTTCGCTGAGCAAACACTGACTTTCTAGCGATTTGGCTAGGCAATCGGCCTTTTCATCGTCGTCAAAAGCGATTGTCGCGTTTGCGTCGACTAACGGCGGCATAGTACTCACTACGTCGGATTTTAACGCTCTAGCCATCTGATAGTACGCTAAGTGGGAAGGTGATATCTCTTTCATGAGATTGTCCCACTTTTCGTTCCTAACTTTGGCTATTTTTGTCCTTACGGCACGCTGTAAAGATCTGAGCGATGCCCTGTTTACCTCGGACGGATAGTTGTCGTACCGCCGAGTAGCCGCGTTCTTAGCTCTCAATAGCGACCTCACGTCCTCCGGCAGATTCCAGCGGAGATTATTGTCTACTGTAATCCGCTTAGAGCAATCCGCTACAGCGGACTGGAGGTGGTTAGTAAGCACTTCTACCGCTAAACTAACATCGTCGGCTGTGACAATATTGTCCGGGATCCTATTTAGGTGGGGCGAGTCTATTTTACCTAAGTTTTCACCTAGTCTCCGCCAGTCGACCACGTCCTTAACGGACGGATGACCGTCGGTTGGGGACCCTATTCGTAAGAGAACCGGCCTACGGTCAGATGTAAGCTCGTGTAACACCTCTATGAAATGCAGCCTTAAGGTTACGTTCTTAAGAAGTGCTATGTCAAGTACGTCAGGTCTATGTGTCACTACTTCGAGAAAGTGGCTCGGAGACATGAGCGCAATGATATCGAAACCTAACGGGTCGACTAGGGCCTCTAGTCGTTTGCCGTTTAGCGATGTTGAATGCGAATTCCATCGCTTATGTTTACAGTTTAGGTCGCCTGCTAATACAACAGCGTTACCTAAGTCAAACAGCGTTTTAAGATCGCTTTGTAATATCACCTTTTTTGGTGATTAATACACAGAGGCCAGTACTATGGGACTGTGTCCTGTCATCGCTAAACGCATAACCGACGCTTCTAAATTCTCTAACGGATGAGTGTCAAGAGGTACGCAGTGCAGAGATCTTTTATAGTAAATGAGCGTCCCTCCCATACGGGTGGGCCGATCATTTCTAACCATTGCGTAGTTTGCGATCTTAGGACCCCTACGCTTTGGTTTAAGAAAAGTCTCTTGCACTAAAAGTGCATCGATTTCGTGCGTCTTTAGAAATTCTAAAATTTCATGGCGCTTAGCCTGAAGGCCGTTTGCGTTCCAGAACGCAATCGAAATAGAGCGCGATTTTATTCTACTTGGGGCTACTAAAGGCCCCATCAGAAGATTTTTTTAATTTTGAGGTGCAAAGTGCTCTAAAGCACTTAGCAGGGCTGCGTGCTCGAGCACGGCCGAAACTCTTTGCGTCGCCGACGACGCATTACGAATTTTATTCGCTAACAGCGATATTTCCTCAATGTTTATGACATTTAGGAGTTCTAGCACCACATTTAGGTCAGCTAGCACATCAGCGGCCGCTAGCGACGGGCTAGATACCGCTTTTTTCGTTTTTGGCGCGGGCGGAGGCAACGGGGCCAATTTCCGCGCCGGGGGAACAGGAGTCGCCTTAAGGGGGGGGTTTTGCTGCGGTGCTGCTTGCAGTTTTCAGCGAAAAGTTGGGGCAGTTTGCGAAAGGGTGTCCTAGACACGAACCTCGGCTTGGGCAACCGCTCTTAGAAACTAAAATTTGTATCTTACTAAAATTCACCGCCGTTTCGGAAAATAGCAAAGGCGTTCTGAAGAGAAGAAACGGCAAGAAACTCTTCAGTCCACGCCTATTATTATTTAAGTCTAACTAGTCGAAGCGCCCGGGTATATTAGTGAACCTAGTATACCCGCGCGCTCGAGTGTGTGTGTGTGTGTGAAAACTAAACTGTTTAGTGTTCCGTCGCCGCCGCGGTATTCTGTACATATTTGAGTAAACTGTGTTCGCGGACGCGGGCGCAGAAGGCGCTTGAGCTCTGAGCCTGCTGGTGATCTCATCATCTGAATCTATCAGTACGTGCCTCGGATATCTAAAAGGTCCTAAGGCCCCTCTATTGGGGGCGTAGTTTATGGATGATTGGGGTGGAGGGCTGCCGACTCAAAGTAGCGTTAAGACGCATCTTTGATGAAGGCTTTTATGGTCGGTAGCTCGAAATCGCTATGGAGATCGATGTTACGCCGACTGCGCCTCGCATAAAGCGATTTTTTATGACTTGCAAGGAAGTAGTGTTGGTGTGACCAAACGCTACGCTCGCATATGTGAGTATGGGCCGGATACAAGTTTTGTAAAGCGTCACCTTATTTCTAAGAAACATTTTACTGTACTTGTTTAACAAACTCTTACTCTTTTAATGTGGGCTCTGAAATTAAGACGAGAGTCTAAAGTTACCCCTAAGTATTTGACCTTTTTAACCCACGGAATGGGTTGGCCATATAGGTGGACTGGGGTGAGTTGCCTTGTGGCCTTTACCGATTTTTTGCCCCAGGCGAAGTGCACTGCTGCACTTTTCTCGGGGTAACCTCGATTCTCCACTTCCGAAACCAATCGCCTAAGGCGTTGGCGGCAGACTGGAGGGCCAGGCTTATTCGACGGACGTGTCGGTGAGAACAGTAGAGCGCCGTATCGTCCGCGAAGAGCGCCACATTGACCTTAGAGGGACGAGGTATGTCGTTAGTGAACAGAGAATAGAGTAAAAGGTAAAGCACGGAGCCCTGGGGGACACCTGCACCTATGGGGTGGGGAAACGAATGACTTCGTTCTACGTGATAGCGAAAACTACGTTCCCTAAGGAAGATGAGCACGAGACGGTCTGGGACACCGAGATTGTACAGCTTGTAAATCAAGCCGTTATGCCAGACTTTATCGAAATCCTTCGCTACATCGAAGAAGAGGGCTCCTGTGCTGAAAGGCTTAGGGGACCTATTAAGACCTTGGAGGATGTGCTCCGTTATGCGGTGCACTTGATTGACGCACGAGTGATTAGCTCGAAAACCGAACTGTTCGTCAATAAGAATGCCTTTAGACTGAACGTAGTCTTTCAGGCGAGAAAGCAGGAGTCGTTCATACAGTTTTCCCAAAGTCTTTAAGAGACTAATGGGTCCATATGAGGTAGCTACGTTACTTGGTTTTCCCAGTTTAGGGATACCTATAACGTCAGCTTCTTTCCAAGAATCGGGAAAGATGCAATTTGCCATGGCCGCATTGAAGATGCTGACCAATAGAAGGAGGAGCTGAGCGGGGAGGATTTTTAAGAGCCTATTCGAGATCCATCCCATCGGCACCCGGGGCCTTTTTGGGTTGTAAGTCTTTGATGATCTTTTCGACCTCAGAGACTGAAGATGCTGACCAATAGAAGGAGGAGCTGAGCGGGGAGGATTTTCAAGAGCCTATTCGAGATCTATCCCATCGGCACCCGGGGCCTTTTTGGGTTGTAAGTCTTTGATGATCTTTTCGACCTCAGAGACTGTTACGGGCGGAAGCGAGTCAAGTGGGGGAAGGGCCGCTCTTCTCTCCACTTTCCTGTCCACTTCATCGACATGAGCTTGGTCAGTGGGTTGTTCGCTGAGCAAACACTGACTTTCTAGCGATTTGGCTAGGCAATCGGCCTTTTCATCGTCGTCAAAAGCGATTGTCGCGTTTGCGTCGACTAACGGCGGCATAGTACTCACTACGTCGGATTTTAACGCTCTAGCCATCTGATAGTACGCTAAGTGGGAAGGTGATATCTCTTTCATGAGATTGTCCCACTTTTCGTTCCTAACTTTGGCTATTTTTGTCCTTACGGCACGCTGTAAAGATCTGAGCGATGCCCTGTTTACCTCGGACGGATAGTTGTCGTACCGCCGAGTAGCCGCGTTCTTAGCTCTCAATAGCGACCTCACGTCCTCCGGCAGATTCCAGCGGAGATTATTGTCTACTGTAATCCGCTTAGAGCAATCCGCTACAGCGGACTGGAGGTGGCTAGTAAGCACTTCTACCGCTAAACTAACATCGTCGGCTGTGACAATATTGTCCGGGATCCTATTTAGGTGGGGCGAGTCTATTTTACCTAAGTTTTCACCTAGTCTCCGCCAGTCGACCACGTCCTTAACGGACGGATGACCGTCGGTTGGGGACCCTATTCGTAAGAGAACCGGCCTACGGTCAGATGTAAGCTCGTGTAACACCTCTATGAAATGCAGCCTTAAGGTTACGTTCTTAAGAAGTGCTATGTCAAGTACGTCAGGTCTATGTGTCACTACTTCGAGAAAGTGGCTCGGAGACATGAGCGCAATGATATCGAAACCTAACGGGTCGACTAGGGCCTCTAGTCGTTTGCCGTTTAGCGATGTTGAATGCGAATTCCATCGCTTATGTTTACAGTTTAGGTCGCCTGCTAATACAACAGCGTTACCTAAGTCAAACAGCGTTTTAAGATCGCTTTGTAATATCACCTTTTTTGGTGATTAATACACAGAGGCCAGTACTATGGGACTGTGTCCTGTCATCGCTAAACGCATAACCGACGCTTCTAAATTCTCTAACGGATGAGTGTCAAGAGGTACGCAGTGCAGAGATCTTTTATAGTAAATGAGCGTCCCTCCCATACGGGTGGGCCGATCATTTCTAACCATTGCGTAGTTTGCGATCTTAGGACCCCTACGCTTTGGTTTAAGAAAAGTCTCTTGCACTAAAAGTGCATCGATTTCGTGCGTCATGGCGCTTAGCCTGAAGGCCGTTTGCGTTCCAGAACGCAATCGAAATAGAGCGCGATTTTATTCTACTTGGGGCTACTAAAGGCCCCATCAGAAGATTTTTTTAATTTTGAGGTGCAAAGTGCTCTAAAGCACTTAGCAGGGCTGCGTGCTCGAGCACGGCCGAAACTCTTTGCGTCGCCGACGACGCATTACGAATTTTATTCGCTAACAGCGATATTTCCTCAATGTTTATGACATTTAGGAGTTCTAGCACCACATTTAGGTCAGCTAGCACATCAGCGGCCGCTAGCGACGGGCTAGATACCGCTTTTTTCGTTTTTGGCGCGGGCGGAGGCAACGGGGCCAATTTCCGCGCCGGGGGAACAGGAGTCGCCTTAAGGGGGGCTCCTGTCTGAGATACGGGGGGACGGGGGACTGCCTTTTGTGCTGGTGCAGCAGTCTGCGGCAGCAAAGGAGCAGAAATATTTTTGGAAGTTGGCAGAGAAGGATATTGCCGCTCTGAATATAGAGCGGGCGTTCTCGCCTTAAGAGGGGTAGGGGGGGGCTTATTTGCCGCCGCCGCGTACGAGCGGGGAGCCTTAGGGCACCCGCGGCAGTTCGCGGGGATTCTTTACAGAGATTTAGGGTAAATTAATGAGGAAATAGATATATTTTAATCGTATTTATAAACTAGCTTTTGACCGCTGCTTTGCCCGCGCTAAAGTGGGTTTTCACTTTGGGATTCCTACGTTGTATGTTATTACCACTTAAATAAGGGGGCTGTTATAAAGCTACCCTTGTGGCTAAATTAGTTACATGTGCACTGACATATGTAGCACTGTAGCATCTTTTTTTATGACCACGTTATCACTCGCTGTGGCATGCATTTCCATGGGAACACTTAAATGGGATAAAAGTATTCTTTGCCTTGTAACGTACACACCTCTAACTTTCAAAAATTCAGGTGATCCCGTTGCTCCTTTGCCACGTAAAGGAAGGAAAATCGCTTTAATTTATTGACTTTCAATTCTAAAATATGAAAAACTAGCTGGCCCAGCAGACGTTGTTCTGCCCTTAAAGTTGATGCGCTGTAGTACCATCAGTGTGTGTTTTTAACGCTTCTATCGAGTTCGTGGCAACGAAATACATGTATGGAAATGAAGGAACGTCTCTAGGGGACGCGTTTCGAGACTATTGTGTCTCATAGGACTTTTAATGAATACGCGAACGCGATAGTATATTTACAAATAGGCAAAAACTCACACTAAGCACACTGTTACAACCAAGGGTTATCTATTACCCACGGCTAAACCCGTGGGGATTTCTACTATATACTTACCCAATCCGGACATTTATGAGGATAAACTTACTTACACCGCCATCCGTTACAAGTGTATGGAAACCGGACATGTTTACTTCTGACGATAAACTAACTTAAATCGCCATCTGTTAGAAATGTAAGTCTTAGCCAGCGCACGCCATGTAAAGCTCCCAGTCGGTATGTATGTATATATATGTATTGTTAATATAGCTACATATGTCAAGTTAATTTTTATTTAAACCCTTATTGCGCGAGTCCGACTCGCACGTGACCCTTTTTTTTCTTTCTCAGAAACCTTTCCCGGTGTGTGCATAACAACTAACCAAAATTTCATTACAATCGGTTTACTCTTATTGCGCGAGTCCGACTTGCACTTGACCCTGTCCGACTCGCACTTGACCGTTTTTTTTTTTCATAAGAACCTTGCCTTAACACTTACAAACAGAACAAAAAAAAATACCCGAATTAGTCCTGCCATCTTCGAGTTCTCCTAAGTGCGCGAGTCCGACTCGCACTTGACCGTTTTTTTTTCATAAAAACCTTGCCCTAACACTAACAAACACAACAACAAAAAAATGCCCGAATTGGTCCAGCCGTCTTCAGGTTTTGTTAGTGCGCGAGTCCGACTCTCACTTGACCGTTTTTTTCTTTCATATAAACCTAGCCCTAACACTAACAAACACAATAAAAAAAATTACCATAATTGGTCCAGCTGTCTTCGAGTTTTCCTTAGGGCGCGAGTCCGATTCGCACTTGACCGTTTTTTTTTCATAAAAACCTTGCCCTAACACTAACAAACACAACAACAAAAAAATACCCGAATTGGTCCAGCCGTCTTCAGTTTTTGTTAGTGCGCGAGTCCGACTCTCACTTGACCGTTTTTTTTCTTTCATAAAAACCTAGCCCTAACACTAACAAACACAACAAAAAAAATTACCAGAATTGTTCCAGCCGTCTTCGAGTTCTCCTTAGTGCGCGAGTTCGACTCGCACTTGACCTTTTATTTTTTATAAAACTTGCCTTAACAATAACGAACACAACAAAAAAAGGAATTATCCAAATCGGTCCAGCCTTTCCAGAGTTTTAGCGAGACCAACGAACAGTAATTCATTTTTATATATATAGATAGATAGATAGAAAGATTAGACTCACTTACCACATTAGAACTACATGAATAAGTATCTAATTTAAAGAAAAAAGTTTCTAACGAAATCAGTTTACAAGTTTTACGAATATCAGAAATAATTCTCATTCTACGAAACCCTAATACGTGAAAAGCACGTATTTAACTGTTTTTTTTTTAATATTAGCTCTACTTCACTTGAATGAAACTGATCAGGAAACTATAATAATAAAATATAACCTAGAGTTTAGAATTACTTAACACTTTTTAAAACTTTTGAATGTGTTTTTACACGCGTTTCCATCTACGGTAAAGAAACAATTTGTATTTCTAACAAAACAAATGAGGAGTGAAGGCACGCGTAATAGCTGGTGATAACCAGGTAGCATTGATGAATGGTTTTCTGAGATAGAGCCAAATGACGAAATAAGTCTTTTAAGGAGGTGATAAAAGAGGTAGAAATAATGCAGCGTATACGTATGTTAGTGAGGCATAATTTATTTTATCACTTAACGCCTACAGACACTTAAAACATTTAAGTTAAAAAGTCTTTTTAAGCTCTTATTTACATTACAAATTGTCGTCTAAGTTAAAGCATTTTTTAGTACTTAAATCCTACATCTTAAAATGTACGCATGAAGTTGGAATTACTTATTTACGAAATTTCAGTGGCTTATTTCTAGGTTTTAAATTTAAATTTATATTCATTCTACTGCACTGGTGGTTCGCAAACTTAATAAAAAAAATCGTTGACACTACGTAATCTTAGCATGGGTAGACGCGCCCACTGTGACCTGGGGGCTCAAATTTAGCGTCACGAAAAAAGAATAGAATCCTACAAAACGCATGAACATAAAGTTTATGACGTCACTTGCTATCGATCAAAAAAAAAATCATAGACTGGTTTCTTTCTATGCTATCGGTATCATCGCCAAGCCACTGTGAAGCGCCGAAACAAAAGTTGGCCATATTGCAACTTTACAAACGCGATTCCTTGCTGATATTCGGTAAACTTCCGTTCGCCTAGTCCCAGCGGGTAAGCTTTGCGATTGCAAATGGTGGCTTCAAATCTATTGTGGATATTTATATTAATACTTTGTTTTAAATTTTAACTGTTTTGACTTAGGTAGGTATTAATTAAGTGTGGTGTCTGCATTCAATAAATGTGTTATAGGTGCCTATTTTTCTCTGATATGAAGATATATACCTACCTAAAGATGCTTATATAACAATAATTTTATAAAAAATTTAATATACTTTTATAATCAATGTTTAATAATTGGTATAATTTACAGACAGTTACAGACAGTTTAATTACTGACTGTTTTATAAATACCAAAATAGACAAAAAACGTGATTATTAACTATATTAATGTAACGAATAGTAACCTTTATGCTGTAATAATTGAACCTAGGTTATTATCAAGCTATATATTTTGTCATGTGACATTAAAGTAGCCATAAATCAGAATCAAACAGCTTGTGTTATCGCTTTAATCTATGTCGTCGTTGTTAATAATCTAGTACTCCTTTCCTTTGATTCCGTTACGTTTTCTACTCATGCGCAGCTGATGGTGATTTATTTAATGTACTCAGTTCAGGCTATATTAAAGTACCAGTACTTACTTCAGACGTTGTATAATTTATATGGTGTATTAATTTATAGTTTTCCACACGAGATATGGTAACAGCAGTATTCGTTCCTACTATTATTGTAAATGTAAGTTATATTCATCGAAAGTAACTGACTTTGAACAAAATTTCAGTAGTTGATAGGTGTCAAAAAATCATTTTACTTTAAGTACTAAGCAAAAATTATATGAATAAATTAGTATTATTTCTCATAGTATGCCAAAACATAGAGCTATGCAGATTAAGAAAGTACGTTATGGAAGAAACGAAGCCAAATAGTGATTAATACGCAATTCTCAAGCTATTATATTTTCCTCTTCCTGGAATATATAAAACACAATCCAGATTCAAAATTACGCGAAGCCAGCTTTTTTAAGTACTTACATTTGAAGATTTTTGACTTCGGTAATCGGATGAGAATTGCTGTTTACAAGATATAATCAGTTTTTAACAAAAAAAATTATTGAAATAGCACTAGAGAAAAAATTGTAGCAAACTAAACATATAGAAAAATTAACTTTTTAAAGTTTCGCGGTAATCATCAAAAGGTATGTTCACCCATAAAGATGGCGCATGCAACTGTGACGAAATATTGGGCACATTGTGACAAATCTAATCGTGGTAAGCCCGAAACATATAAACAAACAACAAACAAACAAAACCCACGTAAGAGAAAAAAAACAAAGTCCTCCAAAAATATTGAATGAATTGAAATGAATTATGTTCAAAAGTGGTTGCAAGTTTTTAAATCTGCCCTAATACGTTGCAGGTGAAATCTTAAGAGAAACCGATACAAAAGAAATTTCCACTTATTCTTGACACTGACCAATCAAACATTATGAAATTTTGAAGAAATGTTCTAAGAATAAATATCTAGGTCTGCAGTATGCCGGTTTTCTATTAAATTGTATACGTTATTGTTATAGTACATTCTAGTTTTTCATATAAATGGTCTCAATTAAGATTTTGAGTTAGTGAAAACATTTTCCAGGATTTTGGAAAACCATAGACAAAGGTATTCGGCTTGAAATCATGTCTAAAAATGTACACAGTGTTTGATTAGTAATGTCAAAAATAAATGAAAATTCGTTTGTATGGAGCCCCCTGCGGGACGCCGCGAATCGTGTTCTCTAAAGTATAGCTAAGTCTGGTCGTCTGGTATACTCTTGACCACTGTGTTCTAATAAATCATTCCAAGAATGTCCATTTATTTAACAAATTACTCAGTTAGAGACTTTCAAATGAAATGCTTTACTGAAACTGCAAAACTCTCATAACTTAATTGCAAAAGAAATAAAAGTGTAGGATTACAAAGTTAGGTTCAGGATGAAAAAAAAAAAAATTATTATGAAAATAAAATTGTGAAATGATCCAAGAAAAACGTTGAGGTAATTATGACAAAATGGAAGACATTATGATTCAATAATTATATCTTGTAAAATTAATAGAGTCATAAAAAAGTTATTTCCTCAGTTTTAATAACTTTCTAAAATATTGTAATTGTTTTGTTTTCTTAATATTGTTATGGGTGTATCGTAGGTTGACAGTAATTATTTAAATGTACATGATAAAAACAATAAAATGAACATGCTCGTACAATGAACTCATTAACTTTGATTTTAATCTTAATAAAGTTAAGTGATTTACTTTTACCAAGCGCTATAGTTGAATTTAACTAAGTAATTATGTTACATTAGCTTTAAAACAAATAATTAAAATAATATATAACTGTTATTAAGTTTTAGAAATAAAAATAGTTTTTTTCATAATCTTTGACGCGTTTAAAATAAAATCGGCCAAGTGCGAGTCGGATTCGCGCACGAAGGGTTCCTACCATTATCTATAAAAATGGCAAAAAAATCACGTTTGATGTATGGAAGCCCTCCTTAAATATTTATTTTATTCTGTTTTTTATTATTTTTTGTTATAGCGGCAACAGAAATACATCTTCTGTAAAAATTTCAAATGTCTAAGTATCACGGTTCATGAGATACAGCCTGGTGACAGACGGACGGACGGACAGCGGAGCCTTAGTAATAGGGAACCCTAATAATGCAGTTATATTAAGTATATATTATTTATTATTTTTATTTTTGAAAGTCCGCATCGACCGTCAACGAGCCGTAGACTGTACATTTTTGTAGTATGTTGTCTGTATCTTAAAAGTTAATACCTTATTATTGAAAGTGAAATTTCTACTATTACTTTTATTTCTAATTCATTGCATTTAAGGTATAAAAAATAATAAAGCATCCAACGACATATTATTATAGAGTAGTATTTCTTGTAATTAAGTAAAATTCATCATATAGCTCTTATTCTATCTCTTATAACATATCTCTTATCCATAATCATATAATAAATACAAAAGTAACTCTGTCTGTCTGTCTGTCTGGTACCTCTTCACACTTAAGCTGCTGAACCGATTTAGATGAAATTTTGTATGGAGAGAGTTTGAGACCCAGGGAAGGATATAGGGTAGTATTCCGAAAAAACTAAAAGTTCCTGCGGGAATAAATATGGCTTAAACGAACTATAGCTACAGCTATAATGCTATAACAAACTTCATAAGTACCTTATTAACTCAAACTTATCTTTTCATTTATCTCGTATAACAAATATATGATCAATGTATCATAAAATTTTTGTGAACAACATTAAGGAAGACTTAAGATAAAAAACAATTCAAGGTTTGTATCTACACTAATAATATTATAAAACTGAAGAGTTTGTTTGTTTGTTTGCTTGAATGCGCTAATCTCAGGTACTTCTGGTCCGATTTTAAGAATTTGTTTAGTGTTACATAGCCTATTTATCATTCGATTTCAATGAATATCTTAGTGATATCGCAGTTTTAAAATAACATCGCAGCAAAATAATGATCAAGTACTGCGCGCATTTATGATGTGCATGGCTGGCGTGCAGTCATTATGGGGAAGAATCTCTGTGAGGTACAATGTCGGGTGGCTCAAACGCGTGGTCAGCTCCCTTCCTACGCAGCAGACGCAACCGACATTGATATTTTGACTTTTTTCAAGGAAATGCATAAAGATTTACTCTAAGTTTATTCCAAAATGTTGAAAAGAAAAAGGCCACCCGTACAAAGCCGGGACGGGACGCTAGTGTGTTTCATATATTAAAAGAAATTAAATATTAAAACCTTCACTTATTTAAACTACACATTTGCAGAAATAAGTAAGAAATAAATAAGTCTGAAGAGTATCACGAAGATTCCAAAATATTCCTTTTCTTTGAGAATGTAACATGGCGGAGTAAGTGACAGAGGACGACAACTTATTATTTTCCTGTTCTTGGGAATTCCTTTTGATGTTTCTTTATTTGAGAACTTCACAAGCCTTTTTACCTCAGCAGAGTATGATAATATGACGCTTAGTAAAATCTCAAATTGTTTTCAGTATTCCCAATTTTTATGTTAATACGAAATTGTTATACAATAATTGTTGTTCACAAAATATACCACAGTATTTGACTTACTTTTTATTATTCAGAGACATCTGTGAAAGAAAAAAAACTTTTTGAGCTATTAGCATATAAAGATTTGCGTTTTAAGAACCGAGCCAAAGTTCAGGTGATGGTATACCCAAACAAGTTAGGTTTGCAAGAATTTGGTTTAATTTGTTACAGTCCTGAATAAACTTTTTGACATAAAAAAATGTATGTTATAGTTCGAGCTTTTATTGAGTCGATTTGCTAATACTATAATAATTTGTTTATTAAAATATTTAGAAAAAAAATTATTCTGACACTATTTTTGGGATTTAATTCAAATTATTTGGAAAAAAAATATTTTATTAATCAAGTAGATTCGCTAATATGTATTTTTATAATTTGGCTATTATAACAGTTGGAAAGAAAAATAATTCTAACACTCTATTATTTGGCTTTAATTCAATTGTTTGAAAAGCTAAGAGTGATATTCTCGTGTTTCTTATTTCATAAAATATAAATTAATATGACTAATCAAATTTGCTAATTCCATATATCTAAATAAATATTTGAATTTACTAACAATAGAAAACAAAGAAAATCGAGATCTTTAACGTTCGGTCACGTGAAAGCGTCTATCGTAAATGGAACTGTGGCTCTCTGTATGCTTCAATAGTGTAGTATGTCTTTCTACACTGGTCGATAGGGCACGATTTTTTTAGGGCATGCCATAGCCTTAAAGCTTAACAAACTAACGCTCCATACCAATAGCCGATAACAATAAATATTTTTCTGTGTGTTATTCCTCACACTACTACGCTAGTGACGTCACTTAGACTGATTAGCAGTAATTTCTAAGGAGTGTTTAAGAATATGACAATAATTTTCTAAAATATTTCATTTATCATTCATATTCATATCATGATTTATTTTCTTAACGTGCGTTTAGAAATTTAAGTATTTTACCACAAAAAAAAAAAAAACAAAACAAAAATCTAGATTTATTTCTAAATATTTTCAAAATATCGACAAACTTACTAGACTGAGGTGAATATTCACTGAGCATGTTTCTGTAGTATATGCAGTGCATAATATTTTTTTTTAAATTTATTTTATCAAACAGTCGCTTACATCATATATTAATAATTAGTTAAATTAGAATCTTTATATTAAGTAATTTTATTACAGGTTAAGGTAAACGCATATTAGTCTGCTGTGTCGGCACAGTAACAACTTGCCGAAGACCTTGCACAATTGCACATTATGCAGTACCAATCTCGCTTCACATATATTGTGCCGTCTTTGTTGCTTTGTGTACTGTGAATGTCGCAAAATATATTCCTTAACCAAATGTATACTTGTCGTCTCAAAGCTGCATTGGTTAAGTACGCAAAAGCTATTACGCAATATCTTGCAAGTAAGCATCCTAAATTTAAAACCTATATAATATAGCATATGCTTTAAGCATAAGAGTGAGTTTATATGTAGCTATATAATGTGGGGGCATCTATTTTTACTTACCAATTTGGTCCTGTGTAAGAGGGAGTGAGCCCATATCCGCAACCCTGCTTTTTTATTTGTAACATATTACATCATATTCATCAAACGCTTTAAAAGTTTTCTGAAATAAGGCTTTGCACCTATATACTATTTAACCTTGCATTTTGTAATTTTGTTTCTGAAACTTTAAAACTACATACTCATCAACTTTATGTGGGCACTAGGGGCTACAATTTAGTAAAACTCTCGGATCTCCCGCACCATTTTTTGTGAAATGGAGTATAGTAGTCGTGACATATTCCAAGTGAACATGATACATCCAAGTGTGCGAGTTAAAGTTGTTCTTAGAATTGCGGACTGTAGACATTTTTTGGATTAAAGTTATTGAATATATTTTTATAATTTGTATTTAAAGTATTTTGAAATTTGTATCTCAGATATGATAAATATTAATAGAATAGGTAATTATTTTGGACGTGTCATAAATATTGCTCACTTACATGCAAAGAGTTATCCATTTCCTGAGTCTGTGTTCCATTTCTAATTTTTTTTAAAACAGTTAATCTAAGAAACATGAAAATTGTTTTTCTTTAGGCATAGTTGGATTTATATCTAAAATTTTCCAAATTAATTGTATATATATCTATCAATCTAATAAATAGACATTCTACGAAACCCTGAATTAATGCATGTATAACACGTACTGAATTGGTTTTTTTTTAATATTTAAATTTTTTCAAATAAAAAACAGAATTATGAATAAATTCAACCGAAAAATTTTTATTTCGACTCAGGTTTTTCACCTTGAACGCTCATATATGTAAAAGCTTATTCTATGATGAAATAACATTTCACTTCTATTTCTGAATCCATACTCTATGACAAAATTAATTATTTTAATATCGAAGATTTCAACTTACAAACTCTTATAGTGCTTCAGTCAAAGGTCACAAGTTATTAGGGCCACAGCACAATGAACTTAATTGTAACGACTGTCATAAATTACAAATTAAGCCTAGTTGAGCAATGACCTGCCTAAAATGTTAGCTGTAATTTCCGGGTGAATGAAGTGAAAGAATTAACATCTTATGATAAGTAAAACAACATTTGAAGGTTCCATCTTTTCTAATAATTAATAATGCTTTTTAAAATTATAAAAAAAGGAAAAAGTATTAGTCATTAAATAGGTAAAACATCAAAAAGTTTACAAATAAATATGTCAAAATGAAGATAGTAATTTTTACAGCAAACGTTACATAGAAACGTATGTCATGTAGGAAAATCAGCAAATGGTCAGATGGATGGACTGTTACGAGATTACATAACAACAAAAAAGGGAAAAGTTTCTTTGTTCCTTAATTTTGTAACAATTCATTTAAATAATTTTTGTCGTCTACTACCTACATTTATGTAGTAGGTATCCTAACTAAATGTGTAAAAGATTTCGTGACAGTCCATCCGATGTATTTTTGTCGTCTACTACATGTGTGTAGTAGGTATCTTAACTAAATTAATAAAAGCGACAGTCTGCTGGTTTGTTTATTTTTTCACACACCATGCTGAAAATGGCTGACAAGACAATTTAGTTTTTAATATGCAGTTACCAGATACGACTGTCAGCTACTAAGCTGTTAAGAGCTCTGGCTACTTTTTTTTTATATAAATGAAGTCGCTAATGTCCGGTAGTGGTAATAAACAAAACGAAGACTTAGTTTAGACATTAATACACAATTTATCGACCAATTATACGCTTATAGTACATTAATATTAGTTCTCGTTTTGATGCTTTGCCAATTGAGCTATCGTGGAGTATTACACTGGCTGAGGGAATTCCCGCTTATATCTTTGCTCCGAATATACGCTCGTTGTTTACATCATAAACAAACAAACTCTAGGATACTTATGCGTTCCTAGTACATTCAACCCAAAACTTGAACCTGCAACCTTTCGAAACAGTCCTGCCAATTGGAGAATTGGTTTTGGTTTGAGGTTAAATTAGTTGTCTTTACTGTCTCTTATCTGGAAAAAAATAACTCGATCCTATAGCAAAAAAATTAAAGACTGTTTTACAGTACGGGTCATTAAATACTATAATTGGAATATTCTATTAGTTATAATAATAATACAGTCAATAAAAATCAAATAATTTTTCAAATCACATTTCTAATATTCTTAATAAATTTAATCTACTAAAAAAATCTACACTTAATGTGTAAGTGACATTGAAACAAAATAGATTACAAGTATAGCATTACAATAACGAAACTCTAAAAAAATACACAAAAACAGACACTAGCATATTAAAAAGAATTATAACACCTACAGAACTTTCAAAGTGAAAAATCTTCATAAAATTAGGGAATATTTTGAAGACAAGCTGTAGAAAATGTATCCTGAATTATTATTAAAAATACTGTCATTCTTATAAATCATAGTCTGACATTAATATTTTATAAGTTAAAGCTAGGTAGTAGGATAATAAATGGTGTAATTTTCGAATCTCAATATTGACATACCTGGTTTATCAAATTCTTACTTCTTTCTTAACTTAATGTCATACATTTTAAATGTAAAACCTACTACATATATACTTAAATTTTTTTTTGACTTTATTTTTTTTAAAAGAAAAAAGGGGGATTGAAATTTAGCCTTCATCTAATATAACCAATTCTGACTCCTTTTCAAACCACTTTCCTGGTGACATCCCATCTCTACTTCTACCGACGACGTACGACATACGCCAAAAGAAAGGTTCTAAGAATTTTCGACATATCTAGTTCAAAATAGTCGATCTACGACTAAAAAAGTAACCGCGATTCACAAGCCATGAGTAAATCAATTAAAAATATCTCGAATTCGATATAATCTCTATCAGCACGAGAATCAGGCCCCGCTGAACAAACTACACTGATTTATAAAGAATTACTATAGCGTAGTCTACACACACACACACACAAATACAAAGGAAGTGCGTAAAAACCAGTTTTCAGGCATGGATGTCTGATGCATACAAAGATTAGCTATATTGTTGAGTAGGTTGTAACAGATGTCTGCTGTCATTACGTATTATGTTTTCTTTATTTATTTTAATAATGACTAATGACGCTTGTGCCCAGCGAAATATATCAAAAATAAATATTTTATTTAGAGTTTAATAAAAATATGTTAATATTTATAGTCTTTACACAGTTTTGTTATGAAGCTGTAGTAGAATACGCCGTAAGAATCTTATATAACCATGTAACCGCAAGCTTTATACGTTTCAAGCAGGCAAATATTTCAGTTTACTACATAGGATACTTCACAACAACGGTATAGAGGGGAACAAGATTCTCAGAATAGTTTACTTGCATGTTTGTGCGGAGTAAACGAGCGTTTAGGCACATAATTAGCAACCGGAGAGAAAGTGGGTTCAAGATAAGATTTAATGAAACTGGGAACGACTAAATTTTATGCAACTTTGTTGTGTTGGAGAAGCATTTTGCTTAGAATGTTGTAGGTAAATAGACGGCTGTCTCCAAGGTGTACTTCATGGGAAAATTTAAGTGTCTTGTTTGCGCAAAACTTAACTTTGCGTCTTTATCTTACCCTGTTCTTAAGTATGTAATTTCCAATGTGTCTTCTTTGGAATATTATATTCATTAAGTAATTTAAGTTTAGTGGTTTGATAATACTAAGCAAAGAAGATTTTTAACACTTCTGGGTGAAATGGATTAATTTTTCTATTTGATTTTTATGTATTATTATATAAATAAATCTTCCGATATTTGAGAAAGAGGCAACATAAAATATTTAGCCCAAATAATTAAAAAATATAGCTCTGATGTTTGCGGTAAGAAACATACATTTTTCAAGAACTATAATTTTACAAGAAGATTTTAAAATAATAGTAGGTATTTCATAATTTTGACGATTCAAGAGTGTTTGTAAAAACCTAATTTGAATATATAAATGACTTTGACCTTTTAAATCCTTCAAAAACTATTTTGCCTTTATTTATCCCATAATAAGTAAAAAAAAAATAGTCAAAATCGTCAGTTAGTAGTACAGCTAGTATTATATAAATGTACCGTATAAGTTCAGAATCATTGTCAAGTTGCTAATGGAATGTCTGTTACACATTTCTATTGTTTTCAGAGCACACCGGCTTGAAATTACCTGTCTCATACAGAGAGATGAATTGGGTGATAAATTTTGCGATAAATATATTTTTCTTTGTGTCTAAATAAACCAGGTGTTTGTAGATAGCTCGAGGATACTATAAAAATGGTGTTTGATTTTAGTTTTAGCTGTAGTAGTAACTAGTTTCTGATATATTTTTAAATGCAACATATAAATTTGTTTTGTTTTATTGACAATACTCAGATTGCAGCCATTTTCGATTTACAGTGTTGTTTACAAAATTGTATATTATATCTTATCTTTTTTTTTTTTTATTATCCGAAATGGTAAACATAAAAAACATATCGTTTCTTAATATGAGATATAGAAAAAATAAAAAAAAAAGTTTATATGAGTATTAATGACATGAGTATTGGTTATTATATATATCGGATAAATTTAAAGTCTAACGACGACACCAGTTTTTTAAATAATGAATAAAGAATAAAAATAATTGTGTAATTAAAATGTGTGTAAATAAGAATGTAAAGTACTTACGAGTACATTAATTGTTAATATCGAAACAAAAAATCGTAATACGTATAAATATCATTAATTGTTTGAAAAAACATTCACTTCATTCACGTAGTTGGCAAAACTTCTTTATTAAATACTAGGAACTTATAAAGTTCCAGTACAATAATCTTAAACAAATACACAAATCTTCATAGAATTTAGAAATACATGATAGATATGGACAAGACTTAGCCAGCGGCTTCGCCCGCCCTAAATTCGGTTATGGAGCTCCTTAGTTATACTAATAAAGTTTGTTATAGCTGTAGCTATAGTTCGTTTAAGCTTAGTTATGGTTATTACCGCGGAAACTTTTGAATTGTTCGGGATAAAAACTAACCCATGTCCTATTCCAAGACCTAACCTAAATATGTTGCCACGTTTTATTTAGATCTATCCAGTGGCTGAAGTGTGATTGAGTAACAAACATCCATCTATCTAGACATACTTTCACATTTATAATATTAGTAGAAAGTAGGATACATACATAAAAATATTTTTTCTTCTTTTGAGACTTCCTTAAAGTTAGACTTTTCAAAGAAAACGTATAACAAAAGCCATATCTATGGTAACATCATCAATATTAAATAAATATTTTCATAGCAAAATGCATTTAAAAGATTAACGTCGAGCCAGGACTTGAACTTGCGACCCTAAGATTCCGTCCTAATGCTGTATACAATACAATAAAGATATTGCAGAATTATGAAAAGTAGAAGACTATTGTATTCTTTTTAATATTGCATCATTGATAGTGATTATAATTATTAAAAGCGCACTTACGAGATACAACCCATTCAAAAATTTGTAAGTTAAGGTGATGGCATGACACCCAAACAAGTTAAGTTTAAAAGAATGTGATTGATTTTGTTACAGTCCTGAGTACACTTTTTGACGTGAAAATATTATATGTTATATTTCAATATGACCAATTAAATTCAATCAAAAAAGCTAATTTTATAGTTCTAAATAAATATTTGAATTTCATACCGATAAAAAACCAAGAAAATCGAGATTTTAGCTTGTGTCTCTTTGTATGCTTCAATAGTGTAACATAACCTCCTACCCTGGTCGAAACAGCATGCTTTTGCTAGGGTATACCATAGCCTTAATAAAAGTTATCTGTTTTTATTTTATTATTGCCTTACCAAGCTTTCCATTAATGCAAACGTCAAAAATACAACTTTATTAAGTTTGAAATTTCATATCATAAAATAGATAGTGAACCCAAAATTTAATATTAAGTATCTACCTATGCCGATAAATTGATTACATTGTGTTATTTCCTGTTAATGGTTTAATTTTTTCCCCAATGGCGTCGTGTGGGTGGACACTGGACGTAGGCAGATCTTTAATTTCCGTTATGGTGACTTAAAGTTATCTTACAAAATAAGTTATTTAAATGAATCGAAAGTCGCTACTAAACAAAAATTTATTGCTCTAGATACCATCAATTACATGAAAGAGAAGGTTATTTTCATGTTCAAACAAATTTTCTCAATCACATTATAATTTTGCCCATATTTTTGTGTACCCACCACAGAAGATTTTTTATTTTTAATGTAAATTTAATGTTAGATTTTGAAAAGAAACATGCAAAACTAGAATATTTATAAGTTATAATGACATATTGATGGTGTTTTGTTTTTGCAACTAAACCAATATGTCATAGGAACAATGTAAACTCTGTCATCACAACAAAGTATCATTAGATTTACAATCTTAAGGCGAGGATTAGCAAGATTACGGTGTTTTAAAATGTGTTTTATTCCTAAAATATATAGATTTAAATTCTGAAATATATCATTAAGCACTCTTTAATCTAGCTATTTCAGCCATTCGATTACTTACACTTTGCTGCAACGAAAAAAAAAGCAAACATAGCACTAAATCATTATTCAAATAATATTTTATTAAGTTATAAGAGGTTTTGAAGAGTAAAAAATATACCTAACACATAAATTGTCGTCAGAAAAGTGAGGCATAGCGGCCGTCAAAAAAAGTAATTTTGGAAATCCCTTACTTTAATTTCCAAAATAATGTGTTTATGAGCGTAACCTCAGCGCTCGACGCTCTTCAGTCTCGAGCGAAACGCGTTGGAGGTCGGACCCGTTACACTTTACACTTGACCTGGGTATAAAATAAAAGTTGATATTCAAAAAATGTAGTCAAGCTTCTCTTAAAAATCATAAATAAATTGAAATCTTATTTTTTTCGTTAAAGGTTCTGAATTGTCAGAAGTTTGTAATTTATCATGAATTTAATCGTCAGAGTCATTCATTTCCTTTTATTTTCAGCAAAATTTGATTGTTAAAAAAATGATTATTGAAAAAATGTTGTTTACAAAGTAAAAATGATCGATTATTCTATTTCAATTAATAATTGTGTTTTTTGCAGCTCGACCATACAATATTTTTGTTTGATTCAAAAAGTAGAGTTTTAGATGAATAAAATGTGCTTTATCTGAATATTCAACGAAATTTGTTTTAAATGTGAAGAGAAGAGAAGTCGATTTCCCCGAAACGGCTGAATATTTTAGTTTTGATTTTTTTCGGTTTTTCTGTGTATTTTGAAGATTACTTTCCTCTAGTTTTATGAAAAAAACATTAGGGTAGCTGGGTACTTTACGAGTTTTTATTCCAAATATACCTTTTAACCTTTTAAAATCATAAAACTTCAGGTTTTAATTTTTTTCCTAAACAGGATACCTATGGGACTAATAATGAAACAAAGGAACTAAATTCCTAAGACATTGTCAGGTAGCTAGATGAAATTAAAAAAATTATATTTAACGTGTGGACGAAAACATTTTCTAACGTGCTAGTACTGGAAAGTGCGAAAGTGTTAGTACTGGCATCATTTATACTATGTCACAAAGATTTAAAATGCCCGGCCACAGCACTAAGCGCCCGGCTTCGCGGTTGTTACTAACGAACTAATTAAACTTTTTCACTACAGCACAGTTATCTAGTTAAATATACCATATTTGCATTGTTGCATTAGAAGAGTCAAAACTAACAACGTTATCATTTTAATAATGGACTATGGTCAGGTCCAGGGTAGGCAAGTTTTTGTCAATTTGATAACTTTCTTTTCCAGTTTTGTAACCTTATTTTAATTTTGTGATAATAAACTTAGAACTACACATACCAACCATAAACAAGCAGTGAATTATTGTTTTTAATGACACTAACTTTCTACAATAACCACACTTCTCCGTCATTTTTCATTTGCAAAAAAACTAACACATGTCTTCAGTACATAAATAACAATGACTCCAAATTAATTGACGTAACGTTAGCAAAAAATTTACCAAACCGCAATTATATTTAAAAACAGTCCAAGATTTTTCACACAAAAACTTAAAATAAATGTCATCTTTGATGTTGTTTTTTTTACATCTCTAACAATCAGATAAATATTGCTTTAGAATCTATCTAGTTATGTATAAACATTGTGCGGTGTTTCCAAACCCTTACAGCCCGTTCTCACTTTTTGTTTTACCATACCACTAAGATACTTACAATACAATTGTCTTAAAATTCATACTTATATTAAGGCTATGGGATACCCTAGCAAAAGCGCGCAGTTTCGATCAGTGTACAAAGACATATTACACTATTAATTGAAGCATACAAAGAGACACAGTTCCACGTAAGATAGCACGTGACCGCACGTTGAAAATCTCGATTTTCTCGGTTTTTTGTCGGTATAAAATTCAAATATTTATTTAGAACTATAAAATGAAAAAATTCACTTGGTCATATTAATATATATATGAAATAAAATAAGAATCAAGAGAAAATCACTCTTAGTTTTCCAAACAATTTGAATTAAAGCTCAAAAATACAGTGTCAGATTTTTTTTTCTAAATGTTTTAATACCCGAATTATGATAATATTAGCAAATCCACTTAATTAAGGTATGAACTAACATTTATTTTTTCAATGTCAAAAAGTATACTCAGTACTGTAACAATTAATCAAATTCTTGCAAACTTAACTCATTTCGGTATGTCATCACCTGCGAAAGTGGGTTTGTTTGTTACCCTACCTTCACGTCATAAAATGACATAGGCTACTTTTGTCTCAAAAAATTAAAAAAGTCCTGGAGGGATAACACATTACACATGGATGAACTATAGGCTACATCTCTTAAAATTCCTCAATATAATTAAGTTGACCGAGAATTCCCATGTTGACTGAATTTAGCATGAGCGGAGCAGAAGCTAGCTTTTTTTATACTACTAACGTGGCAAACAAGCTTGTGGTCCGCCCGATGGTAAGCGGTCACCGCAGCATATGGACCTGGGGTAATGTATCACTCGCGTGTTGCCGACTCTTCAAATATCTGATAACATCTTTCTTGAAGAAGCCCATTATGTAGTCCTTAGAAAAAACCTTGGCAGGGAGGTCACTCCACAATAACGTTTACGGGAGGAAGTTTCTCTAAAAAATATAATATATAAATATTATAAATAGTAAAATATAAAAAGCTTAACTGGAAAATATATTGTTAAAAATAAAGAATTTAAATAATTATTTACCTACTTAAACAAAGGATAAAGGAATTTAATTGCTCCGCCGAAGAGACAGTCGACTACAAAAGAAGTTAGAAGTAAAACTTTCTTTGAGATTGCCTGTTTATTTCACAATAAGATGTCGTTTTCAGCTATTTTTCTCTTCACCTCTTTAATTTTAATTTAGTCATCTGGCACCATTTCAATTTGCCATTTTCGCATTGACAATATACATTTTAAAAACATTGTTGAGGCTTTTAATTTATTCAATTTTGGAGCGTATATTTTTCTTATGATTTAAATATTACGGTAAATTTGAAAGGTTTGTTAACTTCTCTTGAGATAAGTTATTATAATAGGTCCGAAAATCAAAATCGCTAAATTTGCGTTTTCCTTACGCATTCGCATTTTTAGTGATGTGTTTTTATCCCTCGAAATCTCAAGAACCAATGGACTAAATTGCTCTCGTGACCATATTAATCGATACGTTATGATGACTTAGATCTCAAAAAAAGAGTGTTAGCAAAATCGGTGTAGCGGTTTGTTTTTTTATCGCTACAAAACTTTTTTTAAAGACGCATAAGAATCTTCATGTATAAATTCTCAAACATAAAAACTACTTACCACCGAACAAATTTATTCAGATGTTTGACATTTGGTAGTTTTTAAGGTTGCCCAGAAGAGTGCTATTGGAGCCCTATTACCAAGCCTACGCTGTCTCTCTCTCTGTATGTCTGTCTGACTCACAAGGAATCTTTTAGAAATAAATAGGTACAAGCCTAGGCTGGAATTTACAACTATTTAGGTAATTAACAACAAATAATTCTATCGTAAAAATGATCATACATACAAGCTTGAAACTTAAACCGATTTAAACGTAACCTCTATAGTATAACAGCAACTAATAAAAACCGGTTAAGTGCGAGTCCGGCTTGGCTATATTGGTATGAAAACCTCGGTTATTAAGCCCGACTTGCACGTGCGGGCGAAGCTGCGGGCAAGAGCTAGTTATTTATTTATTTTTAAGAAGCCCATTAATCAATTAGCAAACACTGATGATACAATTAAAGCAGTATAAGGTATTTGTAAAAGTTTCTTGTGAAGACAGTTCAAATTCGTTTGGATAAAATGAAGCCAAACATTAATTATCACAGTAGAGATTAGAACACACTAAAATTTTCCCTTATTAAATAAACAATTAATTTACATTGTAAATACTAGGTATTACGTAAGAACAAAGAAACGTCATGTTGTATATAGAAATAATATTACTACTAATACTACTGTGACTAATTAATTTGCCTAGATATTGAAACATAAATTCCTGCGGGACGAAAAGCCATTTCGATGTAATAATTATAAATAATAAATAAATATTGTTGGACATTACACACATCGGAGTCTGGCCCCAAAGTAAGCAAAGCTTGTGTAAGGGGGACCAAACAACGGATACAAATATATGTAATTACTTTTTTTTTGTAAATACATACTCAAGACAAACACAACATTATATACATAACATTCTAATTATTTCTACACAATTTTCCAGGTACGCGTATACAAGATGTCAATCACCTCTGTCTTGCTTAAATTATTAGCATTACAGCAATATATTTAAATTGATATTCAAGCAGTTTCCTTTCTACGTTTAATTAATAAGACGTTTGGTATAAACACAGTATCGAGTACTAAGATAACAGGCGCAGATGTTAATTAATTTATCGACATATCGACGAGATGCGGGGTCTCGCGGGACCATAGATCATTTTGTCTTACTGCGCTACTCTTGCCACGGTAATTCGAAACTTTCTCGACAGCTACTTACACATTTGTAAGGTATAATAGTTTGTTGAGCTTGGCGTTTCTTTGCGCGACTAAATCCGGAATTAGGAAGAAGGTACTTTAAGCAAACTGAAGTGACTATAGACAAGCTTTATCGCGGGTCGAACCGATAACTGGGACGAAAAATTACACATCGCTAGCGCCTCTTTTTAGAGTTTGCACAGTATTCTTCGTCCACATCCTTCGGCATGCTTCAGCATCTTTGGATATTCCAATTTAACGTATATACCGAGCCATTCCATGCTGTCAGTGTGCGCCGGCTCCTGCTGAGACACATTTACTTTGAGACTGGTTCAATCATTTTGAAAGCACTTAGCACTAAGCTAACAAACTGGTTCGTAGTGGAATACTCCAATGGGACATATAAAGACAAGTACTGTGATCGTTTTAATCAATGGCAACCAATGCTTTCTATCCGTTGCCTCTGTATATAGATATTGTGTAGCGAGTGCATACCTTTGACAATGTAACTTTGAAAATGTTATTGTTGTTCGCACAACAAAGCGAATGTACATTGATGTTCGTAAATTTAAATATTCTATAAGAAATTGTACGATAAACTACTATCTTGTGGGTTGGTCTTTATACATATAAATGAGGCGTGGTATCGGAAAATTTTGCATATCAGATTTTTCTTCTTTACTACAGATAAATAAAAATTGTACAACATTGTTTCTCGTTAGAACAGAAATTATTATTGACTTTTCTAGTGATAACTATGAAATCTCAAGAACCAATGTACTAAATTCCTCTCGTTACCATATTCAAATTTAAATTCAAATTCAATATAATTTATTCAGTTTAGGCTACAATAATTGAGCACTTATGAATGTCACTACGCCATCGGTTCGTAAGTCTATAGGGCGGGAGACCTTGTACTGAGAAGAACCGGCAAGAAACTCAGCAAGGGCATTTCTTTTCTCCCTTTCTCTTACAGCGTCCAATTAAAATATTGGTAAATGCCCTCCGTATCATAAAAGGACACTTTCCATTATAAACATAAAAAACATGAAATATTAAGCACAAGCACAACATAAAAAAGTATCTAATATAAAAAAAGACAGTTTATGTATTCATCACTAAGAAATAATCAATGTCTTACAGTATTAATAAACAAAACAAAAAAGTAAGACTAAATACAAAGAATACAACGAAGTTTGCAAGAGCAGACCAGCCTCCACAGGCGGCACCCGTTCACGAGTATGACACATGAATCAGCCATCGCTTCGCTCAACCATGTTTTAGGGAACGTAACGACCCGACACTCACGCCACCACCGCACAGACACTTTGACAGAGCATGACACACTCAAGCAACTGCAATAAAACTTTGTACTAGTTACAATGTGTGTAGTAAAGGAACAAAATATAAGAGGATTAATCGAACCTCCTCGTCATGACTGTGAGATGTATGAAAAGAGTGTGAGTAAAATCGGTTCAGCGGTTTGTTTTTTATCGCTACAAAACTGTTTTTTTTTAAAGACGTAATTATAATCTTCATGTATATGAAGATGTTTTTCTTTTTTACTATAAAGAAATAAAAATTGCACAATATATTTACTCGTAAGAAGATAAATTATTATTGACTTGTCTCCTGATAACTATGAAAATGTGAATCTCAAAAATAAAGTGTCAATTTGCACATAGGTAGGTACATTAATAAGGTGATGAAGTATTTTTTTTTCATTTCTTTTATTCGGAAAATTGCTTATTTAATCCAAGCTATGAGTAGAAAATACCTTTTGCCACCGGTGGGAAACATTATGTACCTATTGAGAAAATTACCAACGGGGAATTGAGCCAAAGTGTTTAATAATGCAATAATTCAAATTCGTGATTTCAATACCGCCCGTGTAACAGAAAATTCACCAAAAAAGACTTTCTTCAAAAAAGAAGAAGAAAAAAGACACCAAACAACGGACACAAAAACATAAATATAACTTTTTTTTGTAAAAACATACATGTTTATCACATAAATGTTTGTCCAGTGCGGAAATCGACACACAACCTCTGCACAGCAGTCGGTCGCACTACCAACTAGGCTGCGAGGGAGTAAAAACTAGTACAGTATAGTATAATAAAACAAAATTTTGTATATAAGCTTGGATTTTGACAAACAATTGTAATGAGTTAACACATAATTAAGTATTGAGGTCATGTACGTACGAATACGTCTTGTTGCTAATTTGGAGTACCCAATCTGATAAAATATTTGATTTGTTCACTCACAATTTGAACCGTTGGCAAAATAAGGCAGAGTATATTAAAAAATAGTATAAAATGTCGATCCAAGTGTTGTTTGAAAGTCTACTTGAATATAAATACTCTTGAATAAAAATGGTATACCGAATGACATTGAGTCAGGTTAGGAAAAGATCTTTAAGACAATACGATTCGGAGCGCCTCTCAGCGTGCTTCATACAAATGAATTTAGCACATTTTTGACACTTGCTAATCAAAAACCACGCAACAAGACATTTTCTAGTAATAAATATCTAGGTCTGCAGAGTGCCAGTATTCCATTAAATTTTATAGTTCAAAAGCTATACAAAATATTAGTTTTTCATACAAATGGTTTTTAAAAAGCTTTTTATTTAATATAAAGATTTTACAACATTTTGGAAAACCACAGACATAAGTATTCTGCTTCGGATTATGACTAAGAAATTTTACAGTGATTGATCAGTAGATGTCAAAAACAAATGAGAAATTCGTTTGTATGTAGCCCGCTGCGAGGAGGAGGAAAACTTCTATTAAAAAAAAACTTTTTAACAAAAAAAAACAACCGACTTCAAATAGATGCACTAAAAAGATAAAAATAAATACTAAATTCCAAAAATCTGATCTGAATTACAGTTTGAAATTGGTGTCATGCTAGCAAAGTGTGTTATAACCTGTTACATATGTACATAGACACCAATTTCAAACTGTAATTCAGATAAAATTTTTGGAATTTGTTAATTATTTTTACCTTTTTAGTGCATCTATTTGAAGTCGGTTGTTTTTTTTTGTTAAAAAGTTTTTATTTTTTTTCTTTTGAGTGAAAAATTGAAATTGCTTTTTTTACACTAAAAACATCCATCCTCGTAACAAAGTTTTATACAATCATCAACATAAAAGGCGTTTCACCAGTTCAAAGTTAACATTAATTATTTTTTTTGCTCCAAAAGTTTTAGTATTCAATTCTCTATAATAATATGGGACCACCTTGAAAGTATAACCTTTTAAATAAAAAAAGAATTTCTCGAAATGGTCCAGGCGTCTCCAGAAATCCGGTAATATACTTAAAAAAAAAAGATTCCGACGAATTAAGAACCTCCTCCTTTTTTTGAAGTCGGTTAAAAATACCTTAATAGGGATCTCCAAAAGAGATTTCGCAGAAACTTAAAATTGATACCTTTATTGTGTTTAATTGTTTTGAATTACTTACTTTGATGTTGCTTCAATTAAATTAAATTTTTATCTTTTACCTTTTTGGGTACTTCAAAGAAAATAAGTCGCAGGCCTAAAACCGAATTGTATTCCAAATATTTGCGTACAGGTACTTGTTGTAGACTAATTAGGTCAGTATTCCGGAAATTAACAAATATTGCGAATATGAAAAATAACTTTTTTAAGGTATAATAAAGCTATATTATATTTTAAAATCTTACAAAGTTGAATTTTCCCCGAACACATCACACAACAACAAAAATTCCCCTCTTTTGTTTTTTTTTTATAACTTACTAAACTGTGTGGCACTACATTTTCCATTTGGTAAGTTTCATATGATGCTGAAAAAAAAAGATAAATCTTTCAAAACTCGTTTGTTGGCAACATCACTATAGGAAACCCAAGTGTTTTTTGCAATACACTCTTTTACAATTTTGTAAAAGTTAAGTACCTTTATACCTACTACAATTAAAATGTCACTTTTAACGCCAATACCGAAACATAAATAACTAGTACTGTACTTACTTCAGTTATGAGAGCGGAAGAAATAAAAATATTTGTAGTAGCGAGCGTAAATAAAAACTGATTACTGTCCCGTTGATATAGGTCAGCGTACGTTAGCATTTTTACGGGCAGTTTCTTCTCATAACATCAGTCCACCGTCAGGAGTGTGTTGTCTTTGTAAACAAGTGAATAAGGTTGCTTTTATTAATTTTTTTGGGTATATTTTCTTTTCAGTTGGTCAATGACATAGCAAAAAATGCAAAAACTTCAAATAAAACTTTTTTAGGGTTCGTACCCGAAGATTCCATTTTAAACATTACTTTTTTACGTAGACCAATGAGCGTGAACCTCTGCTACAACGAATTGAGGCCTGTTAAAACTACATCGCACCGTGTACAAACATTACATACCTGCATTCATTTTTATTTGAAAATTTTGATATTTTTGATAACGTTTTGCTTGACGCGCCGCAATAGCTCGACTGTCAAGGAATGGTGTAGTTTTGTTGTATATGTGTGCGTGTGATTTTGTAATACACGGTGAGGAGGTAGTAGTAGGAGGTATACTTCGTTGTCGCAGTGGTTCCATTTGAACTTTCCAATTAGTTTTCAGTGAGCCTTTTCCTACTTATCTTATTTAGTGACCCCACAATCGAGAAAAACATGATTTAGCCTCAAATGAGAAAGGTCACTAGTCACTGGGTAAAATCCTTACTTATTCATTTCTTTTAAAATAATAATACAAATAAACTTGTGATATAACAGTTATCACGAAACGATATACCTACTAAGAAACTTAAAAGCTAATTTAAAAAAAAGTGTGGGCCCGCGTGGTGGAGTTCCAAGAACGGTGGCTGGATTTTCCCTCTGAATCGCAACTTATTCTTACTAATTCTCTAAGTAAGAACAAGTTATTATTCTCTAAGCGAGAAATGAGCCTAATAAAAAAAATAAAGTTGAAATAAAAAATAATAAAAATAATATAGTTACGTAAGTCTGTTTTTCTAATCGTGTTTTTCTATATTTTGAGCGTAAATCGTCGGCTTCGTGGCTTCTGGATCAAGGGGCGTGGGTTCGATTCTCGCACAAGAAAAACATTTATTATTTGTGTTTGTCTGGAGACTGGATATTTCCTATGTATTATATGTATGTATTTACATAAAAAGTATATACATATGTATTTGTATCCGTCGCCTGCTTTCCATAGCACAAGCTTTGCTGACTTTGGGACCAGACGGCGCTGTGTGTAATGTCCAAAAAAATATATGTTTATTATAGTTTTTTTGATTTTGAGTTTAAAAAAATAAGATGAGAAAAAAAAATATTAACAAAAAAAAAAAACCTGTTTCAAAAAGATGCACTAAAAAGGTAAATATAAATACTTATTTCCAAAAATCTGATCTGAAGATCTTGTACAATCATCCAAATAAAAATTAAGACTTATATGGTTTTCTCATAGATGTCATTGTCAGAGCTGGGCGAAATGGAACCACAAGAAAAGCACCAGCTTTCAAATAAAAAAAGAATCATCAAAATCGGTTCACCCACTCGAAAGTTCTGAGTTCTAACAAACATTAAAAAAATACAGTTGCAAATAGGGTGTACCTACGCTGAATACGCTAATTAAAATCAAGCATGAAACAATTATAAACGGGTTTTGTTAAAAGGAAATCTGCAGCAAAGCTAATTAATTTATCAGTAGTCCAAAATACAGTAATTTCTGGAACTCTATTTCATCCAGTTTTATTACGTTTGGTACAAGCTCGTATCTTTGTACTTTTACACATGACAGACTTTATCGTCCGATGTTTCAAGCTGATGTGGTAGTGTTTCTAAGTAACTCCCTTCTTTCGTATACAGGATTTTCTGAGAATGATGTATGTTAAGATTTTAGCAAGTGGAGGCGTTTAGTATCTGCCAACCCTTTTAGAAAATAGAAGTGAATTTGTGTGTGTACTGTAGCGTATATTCGCTACAATTCTAAAATTTTCCCACAAAAAGAACGCAAGTCAATACTAAGTATCTTTAACCTAGAAATTCGTGTAATTTTCACCTCTACAGAAAATAAAACTCGCAAGTGCAGTAAAAAAATCGTTATATGGCAACATTTGTATGTTATAAGTCTTTTATTCTTCTATGAAGTTTATTAATTGAGATCCTGTTAATTTTTTAAATAGATTGCGTTATCATCCAGGTAGATTTAAAGAGCAAAAGCTTTCACTAAAAATAATGTTATTTGTCATCTGTATATATAAAAGGCAAACTTTAATGACTGACTGACTGATCTATCAACGCACAGCTCCAACCACTGGACGAATCAAGTTGAAGTTTGGCACACACATAGCTATTGTGTGAGTGGGTGGGTAAGATGGGTAATTGAGGAGTTGCCGTAGGAATCCTACGCCGATAATAAAATTTAGGCCGGGCGAAGCCGCTGGCAAAAGCTAGTAATATTATGTGTAGGTAAGTTGTAACATACGTTTTTTGACGACATAATAATATGGCGAAGAGGAGTGAAGTTTAATTGCTTAGATATTATTTATACTCGTATTTTCATGTTATCGCGTTTTCAAAAACGGTTGAAACGATTTTTATTAAAACTTGGAACGTGATAGTTTTCAGGGGTGAAAAATAGATAACATTGATGTCATCTCGAAAAAAAATTCGTTCGAGGAAAGCATTGCAATAATCGTCCCAAGGCATATGCAATTTGACGTTGAATATTCATGATATTTTACCATTTATTGATTTGATTTGATTTGATTTCCGGATATAATATTTTGTATCAAAAAAATTGTGTTATTTCTTTGTTGTAAGTTTGTATTAAGAGTTCATTATACTGCGAAATATATTGTCTTGCAACTTTCATACGTCCCCACTGTTGGGGCACGGCCTACCCTTATATGCGAGGGTGATTTGGGTCATAGTCCACACGCTGGCTCAGTGCGGATTGTGGACTTCACATACGTCTTTTTTTTCTTGACGTATGCAGGTTTCCTCACGATGTTTACCTTCACCGAAAAGCCAGTGGTGTGAATAAATAAATCCGTGTACTTGAAAAATTAAGAAAAGACTCATTGCTACATGGCGACCCCAGGGTTCGAACCTCCGCCACTTAGGACGTGTAGTGAAATTTAAACCACTCAGCCACCACCGATATATATTAGTTAAATGTTAAAATTTACTTAGAAAATAGGTAACATACAGGGGGCGAAATATAATGCTTCATAATTTTCTTTCATTGTTTCGTTCCATACTTATATATATTAAAATATCTATCAATCATAAGTCAAACTTAGAAACTAATTAACCCCCGGAAACAAATAGCCTAACAAGTAAGGTTGGGTTCGGCTAATGATTGTTTGAGTAGTGTAGGACCGCACTATTATCCGTTGACGTGAACCACGGATCACGTTCGAAACATTCAACGTGCAGTAATTAGTCCGCGTCGCTGATGGCGAGTGATTTTCAACGAGGATTCTGGAAATAGACATCTTTCTGAACGAAAACTCATTTTACCGTACAATTGTATTTTGTTTTTAAGTAACTATTTAGGATAATATAATGTCTTTTAAGTTTCATGCGAATATAGAAACAAAAACACTACGTCATTCTGTGTACTAAAGAAAAGTTTGTGCGTTAAAAATGCGTTATATTCTCACATTTTTTTTTTTTTTAAAAACACTATTATATCTTATATAGGCACGAAGTTTAGTTACGTGGGGCGTAGTTAGTACCTGGATAGGTGATCTTTGAGTAGCATATTTTTTTGAGGTCCTTCGTGTTTCGGTGGGCACCGACAGCGTCCGGCGACACCTACCAGCCCAGCGTGGTGGATTATGGCCTAAGTCTTATTCTTCAAAGAGATGTATGTACACCTGTAGTGGGACGTACACCAGCTCAGGCCTAATGTACCTAAAATGGTTCAAAAGATAGTGACTTTAAAGGTCGGACAGGCACGCAGGAAAACAGCGTTGGCTCAGTGATAGGGTCCCATTGGTACTATTTTAGTACGGAACCCTAAAAATTAATGAATAAATAAATATTGTTGTCTTCCATCCAGCCCTATCTCCATAGTAAAAATAAAAAAGAAACATATTGCCAAAATATCAAAAAGAATAATGACTTTTAAGTTCATTTAGCTGAAATCGCGTAACACGACTGCAGTTATGTTACGACTTGCAACTTTACTTTGTAATTAATTTAATTAGTATTTTTTAAACTTGCAACTTTACTTTGTACTTAATTTAATATTAGTATGCGTTAAACTTGCAACTTTAATAGAAAACTTTTTATTTTAATTAATAGACACGTCATTGCGCCAAGCCAAAAAGGATCTCACTCAGTATAGAGCTGCAGCACTGATTTACGGTGAGGACCTAGTAATTGTCGTCGGAACTACGAAACAGTTTACAAAATAATTACAAGAATTCCACTATAAATACTATCTACAAATAAAGAACAATATAACATGGTTAGTACATTTAGTTTAGAGATTATAATTATGTTAGTATTACGGTTTTTTTGCTTATTGGCAGAAGTTTGTCTAGCTATTGGCCACTCGACCTTGTAAGTCGTCCAACTCTGACTTGGCTTTACGAATGTTCTCATATAACAGCAGCACGCAGGATATTAAGTGTCACTTTTTTGTAACATGTGTTTTTCGAGTATGACATGATTTTTTTTTCTATAATATAATGCCCATTCATATATTTTATTTTCCTAACCAGCTGTAAAAAAAATTATGGTTCATCAAAATTACTTAAAAACATTAATTGCATTTTTTAAGAACTTAACGATATCCACACAATGGGCTGTGCGGAATAGTAGATTATATACTAACGTTTTGCAAGTGAAATAAAAACTTAAAAATTACACCGTTTTTAAAAACAACAAAAAAAACTTTTTGAAGGCGCTGTAATTTTTTTAAATAACTTTTGTTTTTTCGAAATTTTTAGTTGATACTTACACTTGGATATATCAGTAGGAATCACTCTTAAAGATTAAAAAAATGGGCTTCTTCAAGAAGGAAGTGATTAGAGTTTTAAAAGGGTCACTAATGCCCGACTACTACCAGTGGAAGGCGTATTGCAAACGTCTATAGGCTAAGGTGACTGCTTTATATGAAGCGCTCTGCTGTTTTACCACTTTAATAGTATAAAATTCGTAAAAAAAAATGTCTTCATACATACACACTATAAGTTCCGCATTAGCATCACGCGTTAAGCCGACGGCGTGTTTTTCTAATGCATTTTACACTCTAAATCTTATAAACCAATGGAAAAAATTTGATGAACTTACATTTTTCCCTAAGTTTAACGGTATCTAATTCAATCAAAAAAGAATGATTAAAATCCGAGCACAAGTGTCGCAGAATTACGTGGACAAACATACATAAACTTTTGAAATTTAGCAAATTTGTTTAGATGCCTTCATTAACTAATATACATGGAATGTTACGCAATTCTAACAATACATAAGGATCGAATTGATAACGCACTTTTTTGAATTCGAATAAAAAGGCTAGCGTTATGCGAGGACCTTAGTTTTTGCCCGAGAGTAGCGAAGGATTGTCGATATAGCTAGTTGATATGAAATGTTACGCACTTTGTTTTTACAATAAAATGAGAAAATAAGTTTTACTCATACAAAATGATGATGGATAAAACATTCTTCTAAATACGGTAATTTTAAAATACAACAATGAAATAAAAAAAAGGTCTTTTAGTTGAAAATAAATGCTACGTTTTTTAACATGTTTGGATAATAATTCCCCAGGGAGGTAAAATAGGGAAAGTTTGTTTTGGAGTGCCACGATCACACGATAGGAAAAGTAAAACATTGCAAGTAACACCACAGGCAACCAGCTAGGTATAATAGTCGGGTAGCATTTCAAAATTTATATCTTCCATTGCCATGACAGGAAACGTATATAGTTTTCTTCGTAAGTGTTCTTTCGGAGCCATGTTATGACCTCTTGAGATTTCACAACCTACGTGAAGAAGGCACTGAGTGGAAACTTGGTACTAAAAGTAGCCATTCCTGGAAGTCAAGAATATAAGACCTCTTTAGTAGGGATGGACGAATGATACATTATTTTGCCAATTCGATGCCAATACCGATAACTGTAGTAAATTATCTACGATACCGATACGATGTATTAAAAATAGTAACATCAACCAATTAAATTTAACTAACTATTTATTTGAAGAAACAAACATTTTCATCAAAATTATTTTAAAAATTTTTTTCTTAAACAATAGAGCACATTAAAATTTATTAAATGCTTTGATAATATGTGGCACAGTTCGTTGTATAACAGGCCTGCACTTGTAAAGACACATTCAGATACTAGCAATAATATCCACTTTCATTTATTTGGATTGGCATCAAAAACTTTAAGACGGTATCCAAGTATAAACGTATGACTTGTGTGATATGCACAAACGCTCTGCTTTTTTACCACTTTGATAGTATAAAATTCGTAAAAAAAAATGTCCAATCCAAGTATAAACGTATGACTTGTGTGATATGCACAAACGCGCAGACCATCCAGCAATGAAGTGTAGTATTTAGAAAGTGTTTTCGCGTCATTCCTGCAATTAGACCGAAAAGCACGTTTCTTTTTAAGTACTGGAATTAACAATCGACAAATTATCGGCAACACAGATAAATATATCGGCGTCATCAGTAAATCGAGCTACAAATTGGTATCGGTATCGGTGTCGTTACATCTCTTCTCTTAAGTTAGACAAGTCCTTCACTTTAAGTTTTTTCCTTTTATTTATCTTTTAAGTGCTTTAAGAATAGTACCTTTTGTGAATCTTAAATAATTAATTTAACTTCTAATTTTAAATATCTCGGCACATAAGAGAGCGTCCGTAAATCACGGGAAGCTAATTAGGGGTAAAGAGATTTTTGGACATAAGTAATTATTTTTACCATTTTAGTGCATCTTTTTGGAGACGGTTTTTTATTTTGTTGAAAAGTTTTTAAATAATTGGTTTGTAACATTTTTTGACGGCGCTAGTTAGGTAGTTAGTCCTGCGTGACAGTAGGTGAGCCTATCTGCTGCCCCTGATCTAATGCGGCTATATACCCCATAAGTCGTAAATCTTTACTAATATATAAAGCTGAAGAGTTTGTTTGTTTGAACGCGCTAATCTCAGGAACTACTGGTCCGATTTGAAAAAATCTTTCAGTGTTAGATAGCTCATTTATCGACAAAGGCTATAGGCTATATATCATCACGCTGAGACCAATAGGAGCGGAGCACCAATGAAGAATGTTTCAAAATCGGGTTTTTTTTTCTTTTTAAGAGCTTCCGCTGTGTGGGCTGCGTAAACGGTTAAAGTTTCGCAAAAATCATGTATGATGTAGGCGTGCGCTAAAAAAGGATTTTCCAAAACTCACCCCCTAACTGGGGGCTTAAAGTTTGTATGGAGCACCAAGATCGCGAGGGTAATCCATTAGTTAATGAATTTTTAGTAGTTAATTATTTAATATTTTTGGGAAAGAGAAAGAGAGAGAGAGAGAGAGAACGTCAAGTGTGAGTAGGTTTTTTTCTATAATTGAGAAGTTGACGTAAGAATCCTACGCGCATAACCAAATTTAGGGCGGGCGAAGCCCTTTGGAAAGAGCTAGTTATCCTATAAAGTTATAAGCGGTAAAAGAAAAGACCAGACCAGATTTGGGAGAAGTAATGTATAAAAAAATGAATACACAATATGAAGTTTCACAACAGATGCGAAAACAATACATAAATTATTCAAACTTGAACGTTAATTTATTATTCGGTTGGATTCTCAGTTTATTTTTCATTGTGATCAATTTATTTTTCTTAAGTCGTCTCGTAAAATGTCTTCGTCATTTAGAACTCAAGCTAAGACGCACCAGTCGTGTTTTATACAAATTAAATCTCTTGAAATTGATTGCTTTTTCTTTGTCTTTATTTCACGTTACATTTCACTAGAAATTGTTTGATTGTAATGCCATCACTTGAATGACATAGCTTTTAATATTCGTACATATTTAAATACATAGCCTAGTATAATTTTATTCATATTATTTATTTTATATTACAGTATAACATGTCATAAATAGATAAAATAAATTATAGAAATAAGGATTATTAAACAATCAAATTCAAAATGAATTGTCATAGACACATGAATCTAATACCTTTAAACAAGCATTATTTTATATACGTATATATATATATGTATCTATATATATATAAATATATATTATATATAATCTATTATATTCTATTCTATATAATCTAATTCTCGTTTTTTTGAGTATGCAGGGGGTTTTGGGCAATAAATCGATCTAGATAGGTTTTATTTTTAGAAAACGTCGTTTTATCCGTGTTTCTAGGCAATGATTAACTGAAAAATATGACTCTTCCTGACATCTATTGGCGAGTAGTAATACTATTATTTCTACCGACACAGCACCACTAAATCTACTTAACAATAGATGGCGTTGTTAAAAAAACGAGCGAAGCTCGGTCGTCCAGCTACTGAATTTTATATAAATTATGTCAAAATTAATATTAATGATATCGAATTATGATATACTTCAAGTCAAAATATTATAGGTAGGGCACTGCAAGTACTCGCTCGAATAAGCTGCCCGAACAAATAAAGCGGGGCATAGCGAGTACTTGCTCGAATGAGCGGCCACTTAACTCCACCTTACAGAAAACCGCGGCCACAATAACACTAACCTTGAGTAGTGTTGTGTTCCTGGCTTTGAGTAAGGTTGCCAGAGCTCTCTTTGAGGATTCGCTGCGCGGACAGCGGAGGACCGACGGTGCTTGTTGCTGTCATTGCTCGGCGTAGACGCGGCGTGCTGGTTCGGCGGTCAGGGAGACTTCATGAAACGGCTGAACGCTGGCCGCCCGCAGATTGAACGGGTTCCCGAACCCAGAGATCACTTAGTCTCCACCCTGGGAGGCTGATCCACCAACCTGTGTAAAGTCTCTGAAGTAGTAGTCGTGCCGGAGAAGGAGACCGGAGTGGACCCAGCTACTACAACGGAGGGGGATCAGGGGCCCTTCCACCCGCCGTGCCAGCAACCGTATCATCTGTGTTGAGCTTCATCAGTCTTAGTACCGCAACTTTTTGTCTTCTAAGCTGTCTGTGCAGTGAATCCTCATCCTTAGTCTAAGTAACTTTATACAAAATGGCCAGAAATAGAAAAAGAAAAGAGTTTTACAGCAGCTACTCCATCCACATATAATGTGGATTTTTGCAACATAAGGGGTATTCACGCAAATTTTAACGCAGTCCATCACCAACCATTCTTTTCTAACGGAGACGCAGATATCCTGCCCGGCCGACATCATACCTTCGTTATCCCAACTACAAACTCGAGCACAATTTTTTGAGTCGTGCCGGTGTATGTATGTTCGTCCGGGAGGATATCTGCTGTCGCCGACTTCATAGCCTTGAAGACAGGGACCTGTCGATATTGTGGGTGCGCGTAGATAATGGCAGCCACACTCGTATCTATGCGTGCCTATACAGGTCTCATAGCGGTGACACGGACGTAACTCGACTCTTCACGCACCTGAGTTTGACGACTGACAAAGTTCTAGAGCAATATCCCACAGCAGAATTAGTTATTTTGGGAGACTTTAACGCCCACCATCGTGAATGGCTCAGTTCTCGAACCAATAACTATGCAGGGATATCTGCTCATGAATTTGATCTGACCTATGGATTCTCTCAGCTGGTACTTTCTCCAACGAGAATACCAGATATAGAGGACCATACGAGCTCCTTACTGGACTTTCTGCTGACTACACATCCGGATGGATACTCCGTCTCAGTGGATGCGCCTCTTGGCTCCTCGGACCACTGTCTCGTCCGGACTCAAATGTCATGCACACAACCCGATCCTTCTGGGCCAACTAATTGGCGTCGTGTGTGGCATTATAAGTCGGCAGATTGGGATGGATTGCGAGAATTTTATGCATCGTACCCGTGGAGGCAGATCTGCTATAGCTCAGAAGATCCTGACGTCTGCGCAGCCGCAGTCACTGAGACAATCCTCGCTGGTATGGAATGTTTCATTCCTAACCTGCGAGTAGCTGCCGGCGTCAAAAAACGATCGCGGTTTAATAGGTCTTGCAGAGAAGCTAAAATTCTTAAGCAAACCGCGTATGAGGCTTGGACCACGGCTCGTAATAATAAGGATCCGAATATTTCTGAATTAAAACCCAAATTAAATGCTTCCTCGAGGTTCAGTAAGAAAGCCAGAGCAAAATTTCAATTCATCGGCAAAATAGGTGGGCGACTTGCGAGCTATCCTTCTGGGAGTCGTGCTTTCTGGTCACTTGCTAAAGCTGCCAGGGGGAACTTCTGCCAGTCGTCGTAACCACCACTGCGAAAGACCGATGGTGACTTGGCCTACAGTGCAAAAGACAAAGCCGATCTATTGGGCAGTCTTTTTGCCTCTAACTCGAATGTGAATGACGAAGGCGCTGTACCACCTACTTTAACGTGGTGCGGTAAGACGATGCCGGAAATCTCTATAACACAGCGCGAAGTCCGGCGGGCGTTGCTTTCCCTAGACGTCCATAAGTCGAGTGGGCCAGACGGCATACCAGCAGTGGTGCTTAAGCAGTGTGCTCCTGAGTTATGTCCTGTACTCACGCGCCTCTTCACGCTTTCTTACCACACTAGGCAATTTCCGTCTTCATGGAAGACTGCGAATGTGCATCCGGTGCCCAAAAAGGGCGATAGATCAGATCCATCGAATTACAGGCCTATCACTATAACCTCTCTCCTCTCCAAGGTGATGGAGCGTGTGATCAACACACAGCTTTTGAGATACCTAGAAAAACACGACATGATCAGTGACCGTCAATATGGCTTTCGCCACGGTCGCTCAACTGGTGACCTTCTAGTGTATCTCACACACCGATGGCCACTAGCCATTAAGAGTCATGTATGGCATATTGGCATGTAGCCTAGACATAGCGAAGGCGTTCGATCGGGTCTGGCACCGGGGTCTTCTATCGAAGTTGCTATCTTAAGGAGTGCCCGAGGGTTTGTGCAAATGGGTGGCTAGCTTTTTGTCCGGCAGACGCATACGAGCCGTAGTTGACGGTAGTTGCTCTGATAGCATGGACATTAATACTGGTGTCCCGCAAGGCTCTGTGCTGTGTCCTACGCTGTTTCTACTGCACATCAATGATATGTTGGACATCAACAACATACATTGCTATGCAGATGACAGTACTGGAGACGCTTATTACACGGGCCGTGCAAGCATCCCACGTTCCGTTGTGGAGGAAAAGCGTGAAGAACTTGTGTCTCAAGTCCAGATCGGTCTGTCCAAGGTCTCTGACTGGGGGCGGGAGAACTTGGTCCGATTCAACCCTTCAAAGACACAAGTCTGCGCATTCACCGCTAAGAAAACCCCATTCACTGTAGTCGGTTCAACGATGGGCTGTGAGAATTGTCGACGATCCCAAACTCACTTGCGGTATCGAGCCCTTAAGTCTGAGGAGAGACTTTGCCTCCCTGTGTGTGTTCTACAGCTTGTACAATGGATTGTGTTCTGAGGAATTGTTCGAAATGATGCCCACGGCTACTTTCTACCATCGCACCGCTCGCCATCGACAGGGAATTCATTCTCACACTTTGGAACAGAAATGGTCGCGTACAGTGCGGTTTCAGAGAAACTTCCTCCCGCGAACGCTTGGGTTGTAGAATGAGCTCCCTGCCAAGGTTTTCTCTAAGGACTACAGTATGGGATTCTTCAAAAAAGAAGTTATTAGATTTCTGAAGGGTCGGCAACCCGCGAGTGATGCCCCTGGTGTTGCGTCCATAGGCTACGGTGACCGCTTACCATCAGGCGGACCGTAGGCTTGTTTGCCACCTTAGTGGTATAAAAAAAAAATCTCTTATGTCATAGAAAACTTCGTTTAGTAGCCATTGTTTTTGTCAAAAATATTTGATTATTTTCATAGTTATTTAAAATGTTAGGTAATATATATGTATTATAATAACTCTTAAACACACATACAAGCGTAGGTATCTTATACATACATTAATTCTATGTATTTTTGTTTATGACTGTGTTTACAACTGGTTACTCGGTCTTTAAGAGAGAATATCACGACCAAGTTAATGCAGAAATAGGTATTTGAAAAACATTTGTTGTCGTTCTAAGACCCCGTCTACTCGTAAGATGTGCGATAGGGACAACTGAAGCTCGCGGTGTTTTGCGTAGTCGCAATCCCCACCGTATTCCCTACTTAATAAAAATTACTTTATCTTTAAGGTAATAAATTATTTCGTGTCTGAATTTTTGTTGTCTTAAAAATTAGTTTTCATATTTGTATAGCAATCTTTATAAGATGTCATGAAAAAAAAAGCATTTTTTTGGACTTTTGCTGGGCCCAGTTTTTCTTAGGAATGGCATATTAAAAAAAGCAAAATACACTGACATAGTGATTGTGTATATCTATCATATATAAAAAAAATATATGCAATGCCAAAATTCAGGGAGAAAATAGGGGAATACGTTTGTATGGGGAAATACAGCGAGATATTTCCTCTTAAGACAAGTAACAGGCTTATGGGCGGCTTAAAAACTCTGACAATCAAATGGTTACTCGACAACATCTACCACTTCACACTATACCTTCAATTTTCCTATGAGTTCATGGAGCTATCATGAGTTGTTTAGGAAATATTGTCGTCTATGTAAGTGATTAGTTAATTTTGTTCGTCATTGTTTTATTAATAATATAAATGTCATAATACATAAGGTACTATAAGGTACTACAAACTCCCTGTGTATTTTAGATTCAAAAGTCAAGGAAAGCAATTTCCCTTTACCCCCTGAGGCAAGAGCGTGAGAAATTTTTATAGTTTGAGAAAACAATGTTTCTGGTGAATCGCATCGAATTTGCAAAATATTAAATATTTTATTCATGTCGATGCTTTCCTTTGAACTAGGAGGTAAAAGAAAATTGACGATATTCCTTTTTATTATGTTTACCGGATGTGTTTAGTGCAACAATCTTGTTAAACATAGTTTTTTTCCTAACATTGAAATACCACTGCTTATCTTTCAAACATTACTAGTGTTATATCACAAATTTACATAGAATGTGTTATTACAATATCAAAGCCAAAGGCAAAAAAAAGTATAAGGCCTTGTTCCTAATCAATCTAATCTAGAGACTTTTGGGAACTAGTTTGTTGAGTTTTTATTTTTTAATAAATAGTGTTTATAGTTCGTTGTAACAAACCTATGCTTATTTCTCTATATCTCATATAATGTCTCAAGTTTTTTTTTTTTTTTTGCTAAGCTGACTGTATTAATATTTTTATGGTTTTTTTACGAATTAATTTTACGTTTTGTACCTGGTTATTAGTAGATATGATTTTCTAAAAGAGTTGCTCTTTAAAAAAAAAATAATAGCATATTTCACTACTAACGTGGGATCACTTCCTATCACGCAGGGCCCATGAGGTTCGTAAAATAAGGCAGTGACCCACACAACGATGTGGTTGTGTACCTTGCCCTAGTTACTCTCTTCTGAGGATTAAAACCGTAATGGTATAAATGCATAAGTAGCTACCTTATTAATATATTTATATGTTCCTGATTTATTTTTCCATGTATAATAGATATGTATTTTAGGAATAAATATTTGTATCGTCACCTGGTAGCCATAGTACACTTTTTGCTTTTAGTTAATATATTTATTTATATTTTAATTGGTTTTAGTTTCACACTCTCAAATTTCCTAATGCCATTCTACGCACGTCAAAGAAATCGCGTCCAACTTGTCTGTTCTGAAGATCATTTTGCGGAACAAATTGTGTTAATTCTTAATAGTTACGTAAAACATCATACCTATATTTATTTTGACTGTAACATCAATTTGACGTAAAACCGCTGAGAGGTTTTATATTACAAATGTAATTTGCATTTGCGCACGTAGGTTTGAAAAAGCTTATGTAAGTACCTGTAACGCTGTCATGTGGTAATAGAAAATATGCTTATTTCTATTTGTGGTTTTGTACCTGTAATATTAACACAGTTTAAATTTTAAAATTAACATTTAAACTGTGTTGAATTTGTTGTTATGTTACAATATGCGACAAAAATTACCGTATTTTGGGCATATTTTTTTTATAACATTGTCTTAGAAGTTTCATTGTTTTTTTAAACTTTAAATGACCGTAGACTTAAGTATTTGTTACAAAATTTTACTTGATACCTGCACGCATTCTTGGGTCTTGACAGACAGACATACAAACTTTTTTTTAATGTGGTATAATTACAAATTAACGAATTTCGGATTTGTCCCTATATTTGTGATGTATGACCTTGCTTCATGTCAAATTATGTGATTCTAGAACGATGGGAAATATCCCATAGATTTTGATTCATTTGTGAATGCCAGAATATAATGGAAGTATTTTTTTATTGTGCTGACTTAGAAGCTTGATTCTTTACAGCTTCAAGGGACCGTAGACGTATTTGGTAGTAAATTCAACCTTCACGCGATCCTGAGAAAAAGCGTCTTGACAGACAGGCATGCAGACGGACACCAAAGTGATCCTATAAATAAGGGTTTATTTTTCCTTATAAGGTACGGAACCCTTAACGCCACCTTGATATTAAAAACGCATGAGATGAAAGTTTATTAAAATGTACTTGTTAATTGATTAATTGAAAGAGCGACTGCTGAAGAGTTTCTTTCGCCTTTTATTCTATTCAGAAGTCTAATTTTGACTTCGAAACGGTAGTAACTAGTAACTAATAGTTTATTGACTTCAAATACTACAGGCAAGTCTATAAATTTAATCTAATAGCAAACTAAAATTAAATTACATTTATAATTGCAAAAGCTGTAAATATAGGTACATTTAACTAGGCACACGGTAATATTTGACAGTAAAAACGTGTATAATTTTTTGTTTTCAATAGGTTTTTCATACTTAGATACCTGATTTCAAACTTTAGTACATATTAACTCCGCTGAGAACCTCCTATACGCATTCATTGCTTATTTACGACAAAATTCACTCGGAAGTATCTGAAGAGTTTTGTTAACGTGTAGATATTCCGGCAAGTGGTTTCCACAAACTCCGAACAAAATTAACATCATTTCCGTGAGCGGTGAACTTTCGAGTAGGTAGATATTATTATTTGTAGGTAGGTATTATTATTTACAAACTAGATAGATATCAAGTAGATAGATATAATCTTTCCGTGGGCGGTATTCTTTTCATGGGCGGTGAACTTTTTAGTAGAAAGATATTATTATTTTCCTAGTCGATACACTTCCAAGTAAGTATATATTACTTTTTCCTTAAGTGGTAAACCATCAAGTAGGTAGACATTAATATTTCCGTGAATAGTGAACTTTCAAGTAGATAGATGTTATTATTTCCGTGGGCAGTAAACTTTCAAGTAGTTAGACTATATTATTTCTGTGGGCGGTGCACTTTTAAGTAGGTAGATATTATTATTTTCCTGGGCGGCGAAATTTTAGTTGATTATTATTGTCTTTAAGATATTATTATGTAAGGTAGGTATTATTATTAATTTTCGGGATTAAAAGTTTAATATTCATAATATTGATTTCATTTTACATTTATAGGTTGTAAACTAATAGCACTAAGCACTTGGAAGATTTCTTTGCCGAAAAAGAAAAAGATTGAAAAGTTCAAAAAAGGGTCAGTTTAGAATTTTTATATCAAACAAAAGCTATTTCATCGTATTTTCACGTTTATGAGGTAAATACTATACTTGAACTAAATATTATTAGAATAACACAAAATTCTTATTCTAATAATATTAACATAAAATTTTAGTCAGACATACTAAGCTAATCTGGAGATATCTCTTCCAAAAAAAATGTAATTTAGGTATTTAACTGAAATTAAGTTATTTTTATCACATTTTGTTTAATCGGCAGGGGCGTATATATATCTAATTCCCATCCCATCCTATTCTTGTCATATATATATATATATCTAATTCCCATCCCGTCCTATTCTTTTCATATATATATATATATATATATATATATATATATATATATATATATATATATATATATATAAATTCTACCATAAATTTTATGATGTCCACGGCTACTTTCTACCATCGCTCCGCTCGCCACCAGAAGGAAATTCATTCTCACACTTAAGAACCTAAATGGTAGCGCTTTTTGTGGTTTTAGAGAAACTTCCTACCGCGTACGCTTGGGTTGTGGAATAAGCTCCCTGCCAAGGTTTTGCTCTAAGGACTACAGTATGGGGTCCTGCAAGAATGTAGTAATAAAATTTTTGAAGGATCGACAACGCGCGAGTGATGCCCCAGGTATTGCAAGTGTCCATAGGCTGCGGTGACCGCTTACCATCAGACCGTATGCTTGTTTACCATTTAAGTGTTATAAATAAAAAGCGTAAAATGATATCGTAAAAATGTATGTACATACTTGTATAAAGCACCTATATTATAAACAATAACAGTATTGTTTTGTAACAACATATGTAATGACATATATATAACATTCTGTATTAGGGTAACTTCGCCGAAAATAAGGCCATAAATATATCTATTAGAAAGGTTTTTATACTTCCATTTCGTTGAAAGTGTTGCTTTTCTATACAAAACTAGGAAGTGGTGTAGTTTAATCACAAAAGTTTGTTATAATGTTCGCTCGTATCGTGTGGAACATGAAATATTACCCATTGACATGGAAGCGGAACATGTTAAGTGCTGAAAGTGCAGTAATGGGTTTATTTCAACAGTTACATGGAATGCAAATATATTGCTGTTTCGCCTACTACATTTATTAAAATTTACAAGAAAAGATTAATATTAAATTTACTTTAATTTTGTAGAAGAAACTTGGTTGACCTACATTTTTCTTGTATAGTTTTATATATTAAAAAAAATAAGGGGTTTTAAATAAAACTTGTTGACGTGGATTCGAGTGTATAACTATGTATATAACTTAATAGGAATTTGAGTAATAGCATGGAATTAATACGAAGGTAATTTTTATTAACTAAAACCGTTATTACCTTGAATAAATAACTGTTAAGAAATAATCAAGAACTGACAAATACTGTACAGAGCTAGAATAACAAAAGTATGACTTGGCCGATGGTACCATAAAGTGTAATGAAATACGTATTACAATTGAAAGTTTATAATTTTCTTTTTTGGAAAGTTGAAAAATAGTATAAACTTTTCTTTAAAATAAATATTAACTACTTTAATTAAAAGTTGCTTGTTGCAGTTATTTGTAGAACTTTAATACAAATTACATTGTGATTAAAAGTTTCAGAAAATGATTTTTAGAAAATTAAAAATAAAGTTTGGATATTTGTGAGCCAATTTAATGAAGTAATACCAATGTCAAGAACAATAGCATACACTAAGTTTTTTAATCTTCTAAAAGTTCTCTACACTAGGAACTGCTGCATCTGATGATTTTTTTTGTTTCTTTCTTTAAAGCCTAATTTATAACTCTTACAGTACAATTAATAAGACTATATGACGTAAGTACAACTTATAAATTGTTATTCACTAAGGGGGACTTATTGCATGATGCGATTTCTTCCAGCCAACCTTAGGGTGTTTCTGAGAACTGATAAATTTCACATTTATGTAGAATAGAGAATAGAGTACAAACAAAATTTAAGAATACTAGTTTATCTAACTAATATTTATAAAAACCTCAATCCCTAAAGACGAAAGTCTATAACCAATTTAGGTTGCTAGTAATGACATCTGTTGCAGAAACGTGGTATTCTATTACTCTAAAATTACGCTCAAAGTAGCTAAGCAAGCTACGGAGAGACCTATTTGCTCGATAAACTTTGATTTAGAAAATATAAGAAAAACCAAAGTCACAGACGCAGCTCAAATACACAAATATTGATACAAAACTTAAAGTGGCAATGGACTGACTGCATTGATTGCCGAACCGATAACTGTACAGATAAAAAGATTGGTTCTATAACGAACTGAGAGACATATCAGAGGCTGTTCATAGCACGAAGTCATAATAATGATGGTAAAAATAACTATAGATGTACGCACAGAACAATTTTAGAAGGGTTCTTTCTTGGACTACGGAACCCCTTACAGATACTAATAACAAATTATGTTAATATATCCAACCAGCGATCGATATTTTCAAGCTTAGTGATAAATTTTCCAACTTTGATAAATTGTAGTTTCCACTCTGACCTTTTTACAAAACACTGAAAGTTTCCTCCTAGTTCCGAAGTTTGTAACAACCCTTGCGTGGGTAAGCATTTCTCAAGAGCTTTGGAACGCTACAAAGAGCTTTAAAACTATATATTTGCACAACACGCCGAAGAAATATCATATAACTTTTCAAACTGATTTGTGAACTATGAAATTTATGGATTTACTTTGTGAGATTTTATTTATTCTCTTGTTTGCCACTTGAAATTACTAAGACATAGGTTTAATTAACATTATGTTTTCAGCTGAAAGACGTCCTCTATTGATTCATGGATCTACAATAGCCAATAATCTTAAAGACTATCACCGATCAAATTAGAAAATTGCCCAGCAGATCGTGTAACTACGAGTACCTGATATGGTGCTTTTCAATGCTGCGTCTTCCAGGATTGATCGCCACTCAAGACCTTTTCTTTTCGATCGGTCATCAGTTCGACGAGTGATGTAGCCTACCCATTGCCAATTCAGGTCGTAAATTGTTTGATCTAAGCCAGTGTCTTTGGTTTTCTTGAGAATTTTCTTATTAGGTAGTTTTGTTTGTTATTGTGACCTAATAATATAAATCATGCAATCATTGGACTACCATTCCAAAATAGTCGTTTTAAAAATCTATTGAATCATTATTTTGGTATTTTATTAAAATAAAAAAAAGTATTTATTAAAAAGTATTTAAACCTAACACCTACCAATTCATCCCAGATTTTTTTTTGTAGTAACATTTCAGCACATTGTAATAACGTCAAATTTACATGTTTATAGTAATGTTATGTGGGCGTTAAAACATACGTTATATTAATCGTTTTCAGTAATACACGTTGCATTACCTAAATGGCTGTGTCTTTTATCACCTCCTTATAAAGCTTTCTTTGGTTTGTAACGGCTATTTTACAAAGCTTCGATAGCTTGTATCAACAGTTTGAAATAATATCCATAACACATAATAACGAATAGATTTAGGTTGGTTATGTGTTTCTTATTGCTGCTATTACAAACTAATTTTCTAAATGGAAGGATAAAAAAATGACAATAAGAAAAACTGTAATAAGTAACTGGGAATTTTAAATATAAAAAGTCGGCTACGTGCGAGTCGGACTATTTATTTATTTTTAAAGTAAATATATATCTAAATATTCTGTGAATATTTCAAGCGTCTACCTGTTGCCGTTATCAATATCGAGCAAAAACGAGCAAAAAAAAACATTTGTTGCGTGGGACCCCCTTAAATATTTATTTTATTCTGTTTTTTAGTATTTGCTGTTATAGCGGCAATAGAAATACATCATCTGTGAATATTTCAACTGTCAAACTATCGCGGTTCGTGAAATACAGCCTGGCGACAGACGGTCAGCGAAGTCTTAGTAATAGGGTCCCTTTTTGTACCCTTTGGGTACGGAACCCTAAAAAAATTACGAAAAGAAAAACCGTAATTGGTAACTTTTAGGGTTCCGTACCCAAAGGGTAATTAGCGGAACCCCTATACTAAGACTCCCTAGTCCGTCCGTGCGTCCGTCCGTCCGTCTTTCACCATGCTGTATCTCATGAACCGTGATAGTTAGACAGTTGAAGTTTTCACAGAAGATGTATTTCTGTTGCTGCTATAACAGGAAATACTGAAAATCGGAATAAAACTAATATTAAAGGGGGGCTCCCATAAAACAAACATGATTTTTTGCCGTTTTTATAGATAATGGTACGAAACCCTTCGCGCGCCTGTCCGACTCGCACTTGGCCGATTTTTTTCTGGTTGCAAAAGAGAGTGCTTCAAGAAGTATGTTTGTGTAGGTATATAAATAACTTAACATTTCAATCAATCAAATCAAATCAAACTTTATTCAAATAGGTTTCTAAGTACACTTTTGAATCGTCAATAATAATATACTTAATAAAAAGCGTAATAAAATTAACAAGATCAGCTTTTAACCAAGTAATTTATTTATTTCATTTAAATATTTATTGTTTGTATAAAACCACATACTATTTATATAATTCACCTAACTCAACTAAACTTCACCCAAATAGCTGCATCTGACACGTTGTCTATTTGCTAAACATAAATTGTTAACGCAGTGGCAACTAATAGCGTCTTTGATGTGGTAACCTTGTTGAGGATACCATGTTGTTGTTTGCTTAGACACGTGATTATGCGGAATGTTAAGCTCGTCACATACGGAGCTATAACATATATTTAAGTTTATATGGATATAAAAAAACTGAAATGTGTATTATTTTGCCATAATGATATATTTTACAGCTATGTGTGTAACTATAATAACTTAACAGGCTTGAAGTTGCAGCTTCTTTTTAGTAAATTGAGGAGTGAAAGTAAAGAAAATAACAAAATTACGTAAGCAATAAGGTAAAGAATATCAGTAATGGAGTACTGTTGCCTTCTCTGGGCGGGTGCACCCGAATACCAGTTTAGCCCTTTTGACTCGGTTAAAAAACGAGGTGTTTGAAGAATACAGTACAGCAGTATAGGTTTTTTTTTAACAGCTTTTAAGAATGAACCCACTAGTTAAACAGTTCTGTCAGCCATAAAAAAGTCTAAACATCACATCAAACACTTTACCCTGTTTATATCCTTGTAGAATGTCATTTAGTAAAGTACCCTTTCTAATTAAAGGGTAGGCTACGGCTGAATCAAAATCTTAATTGTTTGTGTCTTAGAAATGCGGTTTCATTTAGTAACAAATACTAATGCAATAGTAGATTGTATTAGAAGGAAGTAAATTAGTATATTTATGACTAGCTTGTGCCAGCGGCTTCGCCCGCCCTAACGCCAACTCCTCAATTATAAAAAAACAAACAATCAAATCTTTCCTCTTTAATAGCATAATACATTCGTGGCTGTGAAACCATGTATATACACATACAAAATTCCAACCCAATCGGTCAAGCCATTCAGTAGTTGACATACCGACAGCAGCGCCACCTACCGGGTCCAATTGTGTTTTTAAATCGTCCAGGAAACCATCGAAATACCCAAATAAAATTACAACCCTATCGGTTAAGCCGTTTATAAGTTATGTGAAAAAGATAAGTACAGAAGGATAATTCTTACTACCCGTTGTCCTATTTTTCCCGTAGGAATGAAGCATTTTCCCGCGGTGAAAAGTGTTCATCAGGGATTATGTCGGCTTCTACTGGTAAAAGAAAATTTTTCAAATCGAGCCAATAGTTTCGGAACCTATTCAATACAAACAAACAAATTTTTCCTCTATAATATTGGTGTAGACGAAGAAAAGCGAACCAATTTCACTTTTTTTTTTTTTTTTTTTACTCCGTTGCAAAAAGTTGGGGCGGCTTGCACAAGGGTGTCCTGGAAACGAACCTCGGCTAAGGCATACGCTCTTAAAAACTAAATCGGGCTAAATTTACGGCTGTTTAAAAAAAACCAAAGGCGTTCTGAAGAGAAGAAACGGCAAGAAACTCTTCAGCCCTCGGCTACTATAATTATTAAATCTAACTAGTCAAGCGCCCGGGTATACCCCTATTTGTGATTCTAATATACTTGGTATATCGCGCTTGAGCAATCTGCTTAAAGCTCCGTGGCGGCGATGAGTCCGTGGTATTCTGTATGTATTTGTGTAAGCTGTGTTCGCGGGCGCGGGCGCAAAAGGCGCTTGAGCGTGCGTAGGGTATCTAAAGGGTCCTTAAGCCCCCTTAATGGGGATGCAATCACATGCGTGCCTAACAAGGGGATGGGGGTGGAGGGCTGCCTTCTTAAAATAGTGTTTTGACGCGTCTTTGATGAAGGCTTTGATGGTCGGTAGCTTGAAATCGCTATGGAGATCGACATTACGCATGTAGTACGGGGCGCCAACTGCACCTCGCATAAGGCGATTTTGTAAGACTTGCAAGGGAGTATGTGACCCATCACAACGCTTGTGTATGTGAGTATAAGCGGTATAAAAGTTTTGTAAAGCGTCACCTTATTTCTAAGAGAGATTTTACTTTTCTTGTTTACCACCGGCTTAAGGGGACCGAGTACAAAAGCCGCTCGGCCTCTTACTATTTTAATGTGGGCTCTAAAATTAAGACGTGAGTCCAAAGTGACTCCTGGATATTTGACCTTTAATCACACAGTTGCCCCACCCTGTAGGTACTGTAAAAGCCACATTGTTTCACTACAATCTATGCCACAATGAACTTACATTGCGTATGGGATTTTTAGCGGACATCGTACGTGATTATAAAAGTTTTCGGGCATAGCACGCCGTTTTTGGGCATACCATCTTGGCTGGCAAAAGAATCTTTTTAATCACACTTAGTCGTAAACTGTTTCATTACGTGCAGCCAAAACAAGCTGCTAAGCTAAGTTAAGCTAAGCTGAGCTAAGCAAAAGTAAGCTAAGCTAAGCTAAGACCTTAATTACTCCCACGGGCTTTTTTTTTTACTTTTCTCTAAGCAAAGCGCTCTTTTATAGAATCCACGGGCGGTAATGAAACGCCTATTCTATCAATTATGTATGATAGCTGCCTGTTGGAAACATGCAAAATTGCACATACAACCGAGCAATTACAAGTTTTAACGGCAGCCAAAACTTTTAAGGTTATAAATTCTCTAGATATCTAGCGCAGTCCGGCTGTGGCGTCGTTTTCTCTAATTGTATTCCCTACTTTTCAATTGTGTTATGGTGAGTTTATTTATTTTTTCACCTTAAATCTTTATTTATTTACGATACGGAAATTACAAACTCGAGTCATTAAAACCTTCGCCTTCGGCCTTAGGCTGCTGAAAAGCTTGTCGTTAGTAATTTTCTCCTCACACAATATACTATTTCTGACTCTTCACACAAATAAATTATATCACGTCATGACTATTACAGAATAACTGCAGGTTCTAGAATTAAAAAAAAAAGAATAGGTAAAATAACATTACCAAATCCCATATATATATATTTTTGTTTGTACCCTATGAAAAATATTACAGACGTTGAATTCTCAGAAATAAGTATTTTCTTTTGAAATAAATTCAGAGCACGTCGACAACCGACTGCTTGTATAAATTTGGAATCTCCCGTTGAAATTTAGTAGAAACTAGAGCAATCCTGGGAATATCTCATGTTTTATTCATGTTGGTCTTTTTATGCACACTAAAGGACGTACAATGCGAGTGATGCAACGAATTATTAATTTTAAGCCATTTAAATTTTAAATTTCTGAAACTTATTAAAAATCAGGAAGTTTGTTTGAGTATTTTGTATTTTTTAATTGCAATTTCATTTAAGTATACATATATATAAATATATATATAATTTTAATATATTCCAGTGTTTTAGAAGTGAAATTGTTAAATTTTTCTACTAATACTTAGATGGGTTACATATTCTTCAGTTAAGAAGCCCACATTCAGATCGGAGCATATGTGATTAAGAAAATTTCTGTTACTTAGATGTTAGCAACCCAAAGCCATGCATTAATATCTGGTGCGCAATATCTGTACTTGCTATTATTATATTGCCATATTTCTTAGAAAACCGTGAATTCACAGAGATAAACTAGTTGACAAGAGTTTTTTTTTGAAAAGAACTAAAAAATAGTTTATACTAACAGCTAAATTCAGTTATTGGCAAGAAATAATATATATGCGGGTCAATAAGATTTTTCATTATGCCAAATTTTATGTTCCTGGCTGTCTTCGTTCTATAACATTTGTAATAAACGGACGGACGGATACAACAATTTTACAAGGGTTTCATTTTTCGTTGTAAGTTGCGAAAAACAAGTTTAAAGTTTCTTAATCAAAATCCAAAAAGCTTTGACCATAGTGTGTGGGTAAAACATATTATAATGAAAGAATACCATCTTCTTTATCAAGAATATTTATCTTCTCTCTACCATCTATATGCAGACGATCTTCAAATATATACTCAGGCTCCAGTTAGTGAACTAAGAAGTGCAGTTGCAATTATAAATAACGATCTTGCTCGCATTATGGATTGGAGTACCTCTTACGGTCTAAACGTTAATCCAAATAAAACGCAACTTATCATTGTGGGTACTTCAAGAATGATATCTAAGATTAATTTACAAAATCTTCCTAAAGTGAGTATTAATGGAACAGTCATTCCATATAGCGAGGCTGTACAAAACTTGGGCATCATCATAGACCAGACATTTTCGTGGGAACCACAATTAAAAGAAGTTAGCAGAAAAATATTTGCTACAGCTAAATCCATTAGCAGATTGCGTAACTTCTTGCCCATTGCCACTAAAATTGCACTGGCTAAATCACTACTGCTACCTGTCCTTGATTATGCGGATGCTAGCTATCTTGACCTTACTGAGGAGCAATTAAATAATCTTGAGCGACTTCAGAACCAATGTATTAGATACATATTTGGTTTACGTAAATATGATCATATATCCGAATTTCGATTAAAACTCAAGTGGCTCCCAATTCGCCATCGCCGGAATACTCATTTTCTGTTTCTTCTCTACAACGTACTGTTCAATCCGTCTACTCCGTTATACTTGAAAGAGTGTTTCAATTTTATAGGGTCTACAGCTTATTGCGCCACTACAAACATGATGCTAAAAACCCCAACACATTATTCGCAAGCATATAATGACTCATTCACTGTCACAGCCATAAGGCTATGGAATAGCCTTTGATGTCAAAAAAGCACAAACTTTAAGAATATTTAAAAATCTCGTAATCACACATTACTTAAAAATTTAAGCTGTCTCATCAACACTGTTTATTCATCTTTATTATTTAAGATGTATGTAGTTTGTGTATTTTTTTTTTTGTTATGTATTTGATATATATATATTTATTTTGTTTAGATGTTTGTACGTATTAGTATTATTTATTATTCATATGTTTATAAATTTAGCTATTGCTATAAATTTATACTTATATTGTTAAGTTTCAGTTAGCACATTCTACTCAATAATTTTATAAAGTCTCCTCTACCCAAAGGTTGTCTGGAAGAGATCGCTCATTAGCGATAAGACCGCCAATTTGTTATTACTTCTATTGTTTAATTGTTTTGTTTTCTATATGCGCAATAAAGTATATTATTATTATTATTATTAATACCGTGTGTAATATTCAAATATTTGAATATTCAATATTCAATTCAATTACAAAAACAAAGCAATAAAAAATTTCTAAGTTGAAAGTAAAACTTATTAAGCAAATACTCACCTTTGTTGTATGCATGTAAAACATTACAGTTTTCATTCCCCCAACGGGTAATCCGTGGCTGATATACACCCCTAGTCACCTACACCACAATTTGGGGGACAGCCCCGTTTCACCAACCACCCTAGTCCTGTGTGACATGGGTAATGCTCTTTTAGATAGGTACAGTGTATCTGGACTAAGGTGGCTTTATATATATCCAAAAAGTCCCAATTACTTGCTTTATTGTATAAAATTTAAGACCAGGGACAGATTCATATAACCCCTTTGACAATTTTTAAACTAACTATAAAAAGTAAGTAATGATTGTAAACGTAAATAAGTAAAATGATTTTGTCAATTAATATATATTTTTTAATACTTTAGACATAACACACAGCGCCATCTGGCCCCAAAGTAAGCATAGCTTGTTTTATGAGCTCAGACAACGGATACAAATACATAAATATAACTTTTTTATGTAAATACATACATATATTACATAAATACACCCAGACTCCAGACAAACACAAAGTCTATATTATGACATAAATATTTGTCCAGTGCGGGAATCGAACCCACACCCTCTGCGCTGTCACACTACCAACTAGCCTGCGAGAGATCAACCTTAAAAACCTTTTGTTATCTTAAAACAATGAATCGTCAGCTTATTTGCATCGCATTAAATCTTTGGATTTTCTTATACTGTCGACATGTTGAGACGGGCGTGGGATGATATTAAATTGCAGTCATATTAGTGCATAGGCATATACGGTAAATATGTAAATGTTCACATTAAAATAACCCAACGTTTATCTAAATGTATGCCTGTAAATTCGCTTATAACTCAAGATCTGTTAGACATATTTCACGGTTTTATAACGCGTTTTTCACAATAGAGCAGGGATTCAGAGCCTTTTTGCGTTAAGTATCTTATTAACAAATTATTCACCTAAAAGTCTTCGAAAAAATATTAGGAATTAATGTATTACCAAGCTTAGCTTAGCTTAGCTTATAAATCGTTAGCTTTATTTGCATTGCCATAAATCTATGGATTTTCTTATGCTGTCGACATGTTTAGACGGACGTGGGATGATATTAAATTGAAGCCATAGACAAAATGTGAATCTCTACATTTAAATGACTCAACGTTTATCTAAATGTCTTTACATAAATATATTCACTTATAATTTGAGATCTGTTAGATTTTTTTTGATGGAACTTTCACTATAACGGTAGCTTATTTATCATTAAATAGCTCCATGCCCAAGGGTAAGCCGTAATTTGCCCCGTCTTTGAATTGTTCTTTACTATTATAGCACTATTTGGTAAGGTTTGAGTCGGTCAATATATTTGGATTTCTGCAACCATAAAGTTATGGATGATTCTAGAATATACATTAAATTTATGTTTAAAAATACGACTCACTATTTTTCTCGATGATTCTTGACCGTTTTTTTTTTGGAATATCAGTAATGCAGGTACATTGTCCAGTTACAAGGTTCTTTGGCTTAATAATAATGTAGATACATTTGTAAATGAGTTCATAAAATAAACAAACCTATTTATTACAGTATAGGCCTGTACGTTTAATGCGGTAATTTAAGACATTTAACTAAAATTTAACAAAGGGGAATTTATGTTCGACAACAGTTACTAATTAATCCGATATCGAATTTTCAGTTAATTAGCGTCGATGAAATTCTGAGAAATTTTGAAAATATAATATGTTGCCTCATTGCTATCTGTAACAATAACAATGAAACGATTGTTTCAGTAACTCTAGATAAATGCAAAATTATTAGTTACGTTATATTTGTTTTCGGTATTAAATAGATTAAAATGAATTCTAAACAAAATTAAATGATGCTAGCAATATAATTAAAAAATGTAAACTTAATTGGTAGTGTATTTATTTTAATATATTTATCATACAGGTATGTTAGAAGTTTACTTTGTTAGCAAAACTCAAGATATTAATATTACAAATTCTTTTATTTATTTCATGTTTTAATTCTGATTGCCAAAATTGGAAAAACAGGTCACTTATAAAATTTTGCTCTGTTCTTCTGTCGCATGATTTTTCTTACTTTGATTAATTATAACTTAATAAATACTTACTAACTTCTAGTTGGATACCATTACCTTAGATCAATCTATATATTTTGTGACTTTTTGTGACATCAGTCTTTTTGATGTATGCAGGATTCCTCACGATATTTATCTTCATCGAATAATGAAGAAAAAGAGTCATTGGTTTACGCTGGGCTCGAACCTGCGCCCCTCAGAACGCGAAGCAGACACCGTAACCACCGAAGCGATCGTTGATTAACTTACCTGAAACAAAAGATTACTGTCATCAATTGTTATTTTGATTGTTTTGCATTTTTTTCTAATTAGGTACCTATTTATCTTACCTACCTTACAACATTGTGCCCCTTAAGCACACTTAATCCAGCGCACAGGACACAGAACCTAATTAAGTGTATTCTTTTTTCCATCGGATGCCAATAAATAATTTAATTTTGTGTTTTTATACTTTTTTTGTGTTTGGTTATAAATATAAATACAAAAATTTAAAATATTTTGTAAATTTTGCTACTAAAAAACATTTTTTTTTTCTTTATACCACTAAGTTGGCATACAAGCTTGCGGTCCGTCTGATTGTAAGCGGTTACCGCAGCCTATGGACGCTTGGAACACCTGGGGCATCACTTTTGCGTTTCCAACTCATCAAATATCTAATAACTTCTTTCTTTAAGAACCCCATACTGTAGTCCTTAAAGAAATTTTGGCAGGGAGTTAATTCCACAACCTGAGCGTTAACGGGAGGAAGTTTCTCTGAAACCACGAATTTATATAGTACCAGTAATAATATCAAAGCATCAACATGTGCATATAACAAAAACATGTAAAAAAGAAATAAGCTTTGTGAGACTATGGTAGATATTATGAGAAAATAACGCATTTGGATTTGCACAACATATATGATTTAATGTAATGAAGTTTGTGAGGATTAAAAATTGAATTGGATTCACCTTAAGGATACACATATATGTTCGTAAGTACTAAATAAACCTCAAACCATTTGAAACCTAATTTTAACTTAGAAAAATATATATATAAGTATGCATACGTTCGTAACAACTCTGACCACCCCTTCGGGGGTAAGTGTCGTGATTCCATATTATTATATTACAGATTTATTTATTATTAATAATCACTGCTCCTACAGTTTCAAGTAGAATCATTTCTTTGAAGAATCAGATTAGGTATACAGTAGACACAATAATTGCAAAAGTTTTACTATCAACGCGAAAGTTGCCGTTGGAGCCAGGAGTCTGTAGGAAACTGCAGGTTGCCGTGCTTCTGGATTTGATTGGATTAAAACTTAGATTTACCTTTATCAAACAAAACTTGACTTGAAACTTGAATAGTAAGATTTTCAATGGTATGCTACTAATAAATATTTATAATTTACAATTTATACAATAGCAACACGAACCAAATTCGTTCTGAGGTGTAAGTCAACCCTTTCGAGTTATGTTATTTCGAGTTCGTATATGGCATCAGTTAGTGTTTAACCTTTTTAACTTTTTGTTTTGATGTGGAACGTCTATTGACGCGCCTTGGCAGTAAAATCGGACCATAGGCCGTGACGACAAACGGAATGACGCTCTCTCATGCCGTCATGGCTCTTCTACGCTGCCACTCTCGACTGCCTTGTGTGTGTGCGTGCGGATACTAGACACTCCGTTGCTTCTCTTTACCAGCAATTTACTCTATCTATCCGAATATAGTATACTCGACAACGTTTCACATTTGCCGGGTGTCCCGAGATGGCCAACTATTTTTAATTCTAGTTAACATTTGAAATCTGATATCTTTTAGCTTGAGCAACTATTCATTTAATGGTTATTTATCTTTGGAAATAATTACATCAAGAGGCTATTCGAATATTAAAACCAATGTTGCTAAGTTGTTCGGAAATTCATATGCCAAGACATCAATTATAACACCATAAATACTAACCTCAAAAGGGCTGTTTGACGTCAGAAATGTCAATGTGACGTTTGCTTATATCCTACTAATATTATAAATGTGAAAGCATGTCTATATGGATGCCTGTTTGTTTGATACTCATTCACGCTAAACTACTGGACGGATTGGGCCCGAAACATTCAAAAGTTCCTGCGGGAATAACTACTACAGCTATAGCCTGCTATGGCAAACTTCATTAGTATAATTAAGGATAACCGAATTTAGGGCAGGCGGAGCCGCTGGTTAAATCTAGTACGTATTATTATAGCAGAGGTGCAGTCAAAATATTAACTTTACTTAGACTTGAGCGTGCAACACTTCAAGTACATGTAAGGTGTTACGAACTGGCCATCAGGTCTGTCATATTATTAGAAGTAATTCATGACCTTTTTTGGTTTGACTTTTGTCATTGATTGTATCTTAAAAATATATTTGCGATATTTATATAATTTTCCTGTAATATGGATTATATTTTTGCTGTACACTAACTGCTGTTCTTATTTCCTTACTTGCTTCTGGTCAACATAAGGATTAATATAAAGTTGCTTAAGTGGTAGGCCTAAAAACTAAAAAAAGTGTTAGAAAACAAAGCTTTCGAACACAGATCAGATATTACGTTTTTTTTTTCTAATCGACATTAGATCTTAAATTAGTTGGTGGGATCTATACCATCAAGTTAAGAAAGTGCCTTTTAAAATTGTGTAAAGAGATCATTAGTAATTTTTAAGGTTCCGTAGCCAAAAGGCAAAAAACAGAATCCTTATGGATTCGTCATGTCTGTCTGTCTGTCTATCCGTTCGTATGTCACAGCCACTTTTTTCCGAAACTATAAGAACTATACTGTTGAAACATGGTAAGTAGATGTATTCTGTGAAGCGCATTAAGATTTACAGACAAAAATAGAAAAACACAATAAATTTTGGGGGTTCCCCATTCTATACATATATTGAGGTTTCTAATATCATTTTTTTTCTAAACTGAATAGTTTGCGCGAGAGACACTTCCCAAGTGGTGAAATGTGTGGAAACAAAAAGAACTCTTATTATTAAGTCATGTCAGGCCGTCTATTTGTCACAGCGATCACAGATACTATTCTATCATATTTTTGTAAATCTATTATTATCATCAAACCTATCGCCGACGAGTCGGACTCACGCACGAAGGGTTCCGTACCATTATCTATAAAAATTAAATGTTTTTTATTTTTATATTTGATATGATTGAATTAAAGGTAAATTGCGGTTTACGATTTATGACGTATTAAAAAAAAAAAAATTACTATATCTTGTTCAAACCAATTTTCGGTGGAAGTTTGCATGGTAGTGTACATCATTTAATTTTTTTAGTTTTATCATTCTCTTATTTTAGAAGTTACATTTTCCCCCCTCCCTGTAACTTGGCCTATTTTTAGATTTTTGTAGTCAACATATGTATTCTTTAGAAATAAATCATATCCATCTGTCCATAAATCTGTCCAAAAGTGTATGACCATTTGGCTCAAAAACTAACAAGCCTATATGGCTTTAATTATGTTCAGACATCGCGATAGGTTTGACGATAATAAAGATGTACAAAAAAATGATAGAATAATAGCTGTGATCGCTGTGACAAATAGACGGTCTGACATGACTCAATTATAACAGTTCCTTTTGTTACCAATTGGCTACAAAAACCCTAAAAACGACAATTACAAAGGCGTTGAATCAAAGTGAATACATTTTGAATACAAAAAGAATTTAATTAATCTTGCATTTTATGTCCTGCAGAGACTATGAAATGCACTGTCTTTTATGGCCACATCTGAACTCTGACTCACATTTAACGATTCGTTGTGAATTCACAAGCTTTTCTGTTTATCACTTTTGTTCAGCCTATCGTAAAACTGCCTTTATTTATTTAAAACTGTTTTACGGCCGGTCCCGTTTTTATGTCGTTTTAAGTAAAAGCTTAGGACGCAGTAATCGTGTGATTAGTTAAACAAGCTCAATTCAAGTCGATTTATATTCATGGCTACTTGTTAATCTAAAACTAGTTTTATTTGTTTTAGTAGTTGATTCAATTTAGTTTGTGGGCTTAGAATAAAGTTTTATTCAAATGTATCTATTTTATTTTGCTTTTCATTAGGTGCTCATTTGAATGATGAACTGTATTGTATTTTATTAATTAGGAATAAGTTTTTCTGGAATAGAGCACCAGAGATTTAGTTAGTGAGCTTTGTTCGTATACATTTATATATATATATATTTTCGTGTTTTTTGCATTTCACAGCAAAACTATGCATTTTAGAGAAAAACTAAGTTGACTACCCTAGTTATATCCACCATGTTAGATTTAATATGATGTTACATAGCCTATGTCACTCGGACCATAATAGCGAATTGATTGACACTTAAGTGGATCAATGTTTAAGGCGCTACGGTGGAACATACGTGGTCTGCTAAAATCATAACCCTTCCTTTAGGTTTTGCCCTAGTCGGTTAAAAAAGGTAAATGTGTAAAAAATTTACGAAATTTATTGTAATAAACAATATGTGTAATGTAAAAATATTGTATCTATTAACTACTTGAATTAAAGTTGGCGCCATGTTTGTTAAGATTATCTTGATAAAACAGTTCTGTAGCGTTTGATAGGTTAGTGAGTGGAGATAATGGCCTGGTATGCCTTGAATTTGTTCATAATGGTGTAATTCCTCAATAAGTTTCTAGTGATAACATTAATTTAGGACTTAAATTCTAAGCTGTGTATATAAATGTATAGATATAGCTACGGCTTTTTACCTCAAGTTGATCGTAGAAATTATGAATTCATGGCGAGTATTTTTACAAAGTCAGAAAGTATTTTAACAACACGCTAGATTAGATTAGCGTTTTTCGATTTAATTTACAAAATGTACCTACCCAAACTATTAAAATCCATTAAATATAACAAAGCTAAACTTTGTCCCAAAATTTCGTAAACACGTTTCGCTAGCCTAGGTGAAACTAAAAAACCCTTTATGTTTTAATAATAGAAATAATACCTTAAATAGTAATATGTTTTCATAATGAATCACTTTTTGACCTCATGGTATATCTTCAAATGTCTCATCTTCTTTACACGCTACATTTTCAGTTTCAAAAGTATGTAGTTACTACGTTTTTTTTTTTTTTTTTTTTATACCACTAGGGTGGCAAACAAGCTTACGGCCCGCCTGATGGTAAGCGGTCACCGTAGCCTATGGACGCTTGCAACACCAGAGGTATCACTTGCGCGTTGCCGACCCTTCAGAAATCTAATAACTTCTTTCTTGAAGAACTCCATACTGTAGTCCTTGCAGAAAACCTTGGCAGGGAGCTCATTCCACAACTTAAACGTTCGCGGGAGGAAGTTTCTCTGAAACCGCACTGTACGCGACCATTTAGGTTCTAAAGTGTGAGAATGAATTCCCTGCCGATGGCGAGCGGTGCGATGGTAGAAAGTAGCCGTGGGCATCATTTCGGACAATTCCTCAGAACACAACCCATTGTACAAGCGGTAGAAAACACACAGTGAGGCAAAGTCTCTCCTCAGACTTAAGGGCTCGATACCGCAAGTGAGTTTGGAATCGTCGACAATTCTCACAGCCCGTCGTTGAACCGAGTCAAAAGGGCCAAGCTGGTATCCGGGTGCACCTGCCCAGAGATGGCAGCAGTACTCCATATGGGGCCGAACTTGCGACTTGTAGAGTAACAACCTTTACCCCGACGTGAAGTACTGCTTCGCTCTGTTGAGTACACCAAGTTTTTTGGACGCCAGCTTCACCTTATCTTGTAAATGATCTCGGAACTGAACGTCGCTGGAGATGTCGACACCAAGGATCCCAATGCTCTTGGAGATGGAGAGGGGAGTGTTCTGGAATTGTGGGACCACAGTGAATGGAGTTTTCTTAGCGGTGAACGCGCACACTTGTGTCTTTGTAGGGTTGAATCGGACCAAGTTTACCCGTCCCCAGTCAGAGACCTGGGACAGTGTGGTCTCGATTTGAGACACAAGCTCTCCGCGATTTTCCTCCACAACGGAACGAGGGATGTTTGCACGACCCGTGTAAAAAGCGTCTCCAGTACTGTCATCTGCATAGCAATGTATGTTGTTGATGTCCAACATGTCATTGATATGCAGTAGAAACAGCGTAGGAGACAGCACAGAGCCTTGCGGGACACCAGCATTAATGTCCATGCTATCAGAGCAACTACCGTCAACTACGGTTCGTATGCGTCTGCCGGACAAAAAGCTAGCCACCCATTTGCACAAACCCTCGGGCACTCCGTAAGATGGCAACTTCGATAGAAGACCGCGGTGCCAGACCCGATCGAACGCCTTCGCTATGTCCAGGCTACATGCCAATGCCTCCCCCTGACTCTCAATGGCTAGTGCCCATCGGTGTGTAAGATACATTAGAAGGTCACCAGTCGAGCGACCGTGGCGAAAGCCATATTGACGGTCACTGACCAGATCGTGTACTTCTAGGTATCTTAGAAGCTGTGTGTTGATCACACGCTCCATCACCTTAGAGAGGAGAGAGGTAATAGCGATAGGCCTGTAATTCGATGGATCTGATCTATCGCCCTTTTTGGGCACCGGGTGCACATTCGCAGTCTTCCATGAAGACGGAAATTGCCTAGTATGGTAGGAAAGCGCGAAGAGGCGCGTGAGTACAGGACATAACTCAGGAGCACACTGCTTAAGCACCACTGCTGGTATACCGTCTGGCCCACTCGACTTATGAACGTCTAGAGAAAGCAACGCCCGCCTGACCTCCCGCTGCGTTATGGAGATTTCCGGCATGGTCTTACCGCACCACGGTATAGTAGGTGGTACAGCGCCTTCATCGTTCATATTCGAGTTCGAGGCAAAGAGACTGCCCAGTAGATCGGCTTTCTCTTTAGCACTATGGGCCAAGTCACCATCGGTCTTTCGCAGTGGTGGTAACGACGACTGGCAGAAGTTCCCTTCGGCAGCTTTGGCAAGCGACCAGAAAGCACGACTCCCAGAAGGATAGCTCGCAAGTCGCCCACCTATTTTGCCGATGAATTGGAATTTTGCCCTGGCAGTTGCTTTCTTACTGAACCTCGAGGCAGCATTTAATTTGCGTTTTAACTCAGAAATATTCGGATCCTTATTAAAACGAGCCGTGGTCCAAGCCTCATATGCATTTTGCTTAAGAATTTTAGCTTTTCTGCAAGACCTATTAAACCACGGTCGTTTTTTGACGCCGGCAGCTACTCGCGGGTTAGGAATATAGCATTCCATACCAGCAAGGATTGTCTCAGTGACTGCGGCTGCGCAGACGTCAGGATCTTCTGAGTTAAAGCAGATCTGCCTCCACGGGTACGATGCGTAAAATTCTCGCAATCCATCCCAGTCTGCCGACTTATAGTGCCACACACGACGCCAATTAGTTGGCCCAGAAGGATCAGGTTGTGTGCATGACACTTGAGTCCGAACGAGACAGTGGTCCGAGGAGCCAAGAGGCGCATCCACTGAGACGGAGTACCCGTCCGGACGAGTAGTCAGCAGAAGGTCCAGTAAGGAGCTCGTATGTTCCTCTATATCTGGTATTCTCGTTGGAGAAAGTACCAGCTGAGAGAATCCATAGGTCAGAGCAAATTCATGAGCAGATGAATTATGGCAGGTGATTAACACAAATGATTTTTTTAATATTCAAAATCTAAGGTTTTTATAGAGGTTTTCATATACACATTTAAAATACTTATTAACACACGTTAATTTACAAAATGTCAAAGCTTGTTATGATAAGTTACATCCATACATTGTCACTAAAGAGCTTCAAAACATTTTCGGCACGAACAGAAAATTAAGTTTAAACATTGGAAACAAGCTAATTGTTCGAAAGCTCGCGCTCGTTCGTTACCGGTCAGTAATTTTCTACAAACAAAGAGGCTACGTGATGAAATCGTCGTTTTCAGTGGCTAACCATTTATTATCTAAATAATAAATTTCTAACATTAATTTCATCGGTGAAATACCGAAAATAATTATTTTAATGTTTTTGCGTGATGTAACGTTAATGCGTAAAGTAACATTTTGAAACATTTAAAGGTCAGCTTTTATTAGAGTTGTTATTAAACTAATGAAAATGGGAAACGAAAAATTTCATAAACCTCAGATAATAAGTATGTATTTACCATTGCCACTCGAAAAAGGGCATTTTATTCATCGATAACAGTGAATAAAACTTACTTTTACACACTGAGTGAACAAAAACATTTTAAATTTAAAACAAATGTTAAATTGTTATTATAATTGTTTTATGTAATTGTTCTCTTATCACCCTGTAATAATTACCGAAAAGAATACAACACGTGAAAAAAAAAAATTCATCTACTACTCTAGCATCCTTCGTTGCTCTTGGGATTCAACTTAGTCCCTCGATTAAAGTCCTTTTCTTTACTTGTATAATTTACTATTTTAGCGTTTTCACTTAAAAAGGGGCATTTCATTCATTGATAACAGTAAATAAAAAGCTCTTTTACTCACTAAGTAAATAAAAGCATTTTGAATTTAGAACTAGCATGAATTATATAAATTATGATTAAAAAAAAATTAATAAAACATGCTAAACGTACCTACTGGCTGGCTAAATATATTATTAAATAAAGAAAAAGTCTCTCCACATTTAAGTTGGGTTATTTTCTATTTGTTATGAGGTGCGTTTTGTTTACTGCTGTTATGCGTTTAGTGTCATAATCCAACCAAGTTAAGAAGATATAAATTCTGTGTGGCACACTACAAATCTTGGCTCATACACTTTAATGTATGATTGACATCAAGCGCATAGTGTGCATTATGTCGGTGAACAAAACGCCACTATGGTAATTGTTTTGTGTCAGTGAATAAATGAGAACGAAAATGAGACACTGACTGCGGAATCATTTTGTACCAATCTTATATATATATATAACGCCTGGACCGATTTGGATAATTCTTTTTTGTTGTGTTCGTTATTGTTAAGGCAAGGTTTATAAGGAAAAATAAAAGGTCAAGTGCGAGTCGGACTCACGCAATAAGGAAAACTCGAAGACAGCTGCACCAATTCGGGTAATTTTTTTTATGACAGAAAAAAACGGTCAAGTGCGAATCGGACTCGCACACTAAGAGTAAACCGATTTTAATAAAATTTTGTTAAGTTGTTATTTACACGCCGGGGAAGGTTTCTGAGAAAGAAAAAAAGGGTCAAGTGCGAGTCAGACAGGGTCAAGTACGAGTCGGACTCGTGCAATAAGGGTGAACCGATTGTAATGAAATTTTAGTAAGTTGTTATGCACACGCCGGGGTGTAGCGAGTGAAGTATTTTATTTTGTATATGTAGTGTGTAATTAGCTTTAAATTACCCTTTTGCGTGTTATGTCAAAATCATTGTAAAATTCTATATCCATACATGCATGGAATGCCATACTCATTTACGTCAACAGTCTTTTAAATCTGATTTTTAAAAAGATGACAGATGGAAAGATATTAAAAGGAGTCTTTTGGAGATTTTCTCAAAGATAGATGTTTAAAACCAAAATTTGCAATTTTTACCTAAAATAAATAGGAATTAATCTTTTTGAAGTGCATCAAGTTCTTCGAGAAACAGGAACTAAGGAGATGTAAATTACAAGAGGAACTTACTACACGAGTTTTAATAAGAGAAGGTTTGAATTTCTCGATAAAATATCTCAAGGTTGTGGGTTCTACCATAAACCCTCCCATCAGGTACCTAAGTGCATTTATTTGGATAGGTGATTATTGCTATATTGATTCTGCGGATTGGCTTTTTTTCGCCATATTGATTTTTAATTTCTCAATCTGAAAAGAATGATAAAAGCATAGATTGCTGAAAATTGGTGAAAATTACATCATATTACGATTAATTGATATTTTCGACAATACAGTCGACCCGAAGGAAAAATTACGATACCATCGTCTAAATAGGAAAAAGACGGCAAAACAGATAAATTCAGAAACTGAATTTATTATGGAATTATAGATTTTCAAATTGTTTATTTGTGAATTAGTGATTGTATATAAAACTAAAAATAAATTGTATTAACGAACCTATCTTTTCATTTATCTTCCCCTGGGGAATTGAGTCTTAACAAGCGGCGCCCAACGGGATAAAAAATACAATTTTTTATAGTTCTGTATACGATCACCTCACGCAAAAGGTTTTTTTTAAAAAAAAAATAGACATAATTTATATTTTTTTTTCAAAATTCAAAAAAAATGCAACTATCTGCGTTACATTCATGTTTTACATGAGATTTTCGGACTCGTTTGGCTTATAATTATTTTTTTTCTTTCGTCTCTTGTTTAAACAGTTAAAAGGTTGTATTGTAAGAAAACCTTATTTATTTACTAATCGTCAGATTAGTAACAAATTGCTAATATTAATAGTGTTTAATATTCATATAGGTCCACCAGGAATAAATACTTCGGAGAAAAACGTTTACATCGTTTTTTCTTGTTTTTTTTTGGACAAATGGAGACAGTGAAAAGCTGTGTCGTTTAATTATTTATATTTGTCTCAAGTGAGGGGTTCTTTTACTACGTTATAAAACTACGTTATTTAACTAATAAATAAAAAGTCCCTACTAATAATAATTTTATTTTTGTTGTTTCCAAGATTATCTTCGTCGATTATGTCTAAAGCAGTACTTGACATAAGTGGGATTACACGTATAACATCTTGGAATCAATTATATTAATATTGTTTTTACAGAGAGACTGTAAAGTAGTAAAAGCTTCGTTACGAATATTTTACTATTTTCTTTAAAGGAAGTGTGGGTCTGTAAAAAAAAAAAAAAAAAAACAGTAAAAATGGAAAAAACTATTAAATATCACTTGCTCAACAAAAGTGAGCTGATCTATGAAACTTTAGTGAGATTTGAGAAACCAGAAGAATCATTAATATGTCTGAAGCGTCAAATATTAAAGTTGGTTGAAAAATTACCAGCTAATGAGGTACTTGAGTCAACTTTAGATCCCAAAGAGGATATTGAAGGTGTAAAAGCTACTTTAACTTTTATAAAACAAAAGTTAGAGGACACAGGTATTAATAAGGAAAAAATTAAACGATTGGAAGTTTTTTTTAAATCATATACATTTTAGATTACTACGTATTGACATCACGGATAAGTTAAACTTGGGTCCAGAACTGGCTACAGTTAAAAATGAGTTCCAAAAATTGGATAAATTATGGAATAACAAGATTTTAGAGATTACTGAACTAGAATTTAATTCATTACAAGAAATTTCTGATTTAACTGATGACAATAGGTCAGAAGTCGGTAGTTTACCTGGAATTAACCAGGTATCTCAAAAATTTAATGAGGTCTTCAATAATTTAGAAGATGCAGACGTTAAACAAAATAAATTTATTACAGTTTCTTGTGATAGAAGCTCTGCACTTGAATTGAAAAGATTCAATTATAATGGGAAATCCTGCCCTAGGTCGTTTTTGCAAAAACTAGAAGAATTTAGGCTTTCTAGGAATATAAAGAAAGAATTACTGTTAACTAGAGCGTTTGAATTCTTTTCTGACGACGCTTTACATTGGTTTAGATTTATTAAAAAAAAGGTAAGCAATTGGGACGATCTTTGTATTAAATTAGTTGAAGATTTCGGTAGCTTCGACTACGATTATAAATTATTGAACTATATATACAAACGTACTCAAGGGGAGAACGAAAATATCGTTATTTATGTTGCATTAATGGTTGAAATGTTCAATAGGCTAAAGAAATCGCTTTGTGAAAGTGACCAGTTAGAAATATTACTTCGGAACATTAGACCATGTTATTCTTTTTTTGTAATACCTGCAAATATTATGACGATTGACAATTTAATTAATATTTGCAAGAAATACGACCAATTTCTTGAAAAAAATAGGAATTTCAAAGAACCAAAAAACGGGGAAGTGATTTTTTCTGATTTTGATTATAAGAAACCTAGTAGTTCTTCAGAAACGCCCTTTGCGAATAAAAAAGGTATTAATTATGAAAATTGGAGACAGAAAGAGTTTCGAGCGAAACCCCTTGATAATTTTAAATCTTTTAAAAATTACAAACAAAAACCTTTGGTTAAGTTGGAATCTAGTTCTCCTAATTATAAACCAACGGTTTATAGGAATAAAAGTTTTAATCCGATACATAACGAAGCGCCAAAGGAAATTGCGGCAGTTCATGAAAATCGTCCGCCATTTTGTGTTCGATGCCGTGTACATGGACACGAACTTAGTAAATGCACATCTAATAACATTGTCTGTTATAGATGTGGTGTTAAAAATTTAAGAACGATAGATTGCCCCAATTGTTATCAATCTTCTTATAAGAATTACTTTAAAAATACTATAAATTATAATCGTTGTAGACAGGATTTACACGACTGGTCGTCATGGCTTAGCAAAGTCAATATTTTTTTCAATTCCTTTCGTACTTCGGTCCTGTTTAACAATGAAAATGATAATTTACGTCCTTTTTTAAAAATAAATATAAAAGAGACAGAATGTATGGGTCTTTTAGACACAGGTTCTTGCATCAGCGTTTTAGGGAATAATTCACATCTAGCCATACAAAAGCTAGGTTTTACACTTTTAAGAGATGAGAATATAAAAGTTTCGACTGCTGGTAAAGCAGTACACCAAGCTATTGGCTATTTTTTATTGCCAATGGTATTTAATAAAAAGTGTAATATAATTAAAACATTTGTTTTCCCAGATTTGTTCCCTTCAATAATTTTAGGGATAGATTTTTGGAAATCTTTTAATTTGGCACCTAATCTTTTTCAAGTTAAGAACGAAATTAAAAAATCTAATATTTCTGAACTTTCTAAAGTAGAAAACAAGATTCAGTTTTATAATAACCTTTCCCCTCTTCAAAAGGAGACGGCGGACAGAGTTATTAGTAATTTTAAAGCTATTTCGTTTGAGGAAACTGGCATTATTGGTGAAACCAATCTAGTTACACATAGAATAGATACTGGTGATCATGCACCGATTAAACAACGAAATTATAGACTATCTCCGGAAAGACAACGGGTACTTAGTGAAGAAGTAGATAAAATGATAAAGTGGGACATTATTGAACCATGCGAGAGCCCATGGTTATCTCCAGTCTTAGTTACGCCTAAGAAGAATGGCGAATGGAGATTTTGTTTGGATAGTAGGAAATTAAATTCAATTACTAGGAAAGACGCGTATAATTTACCTTTTATTAATGAAATCTTAGATAATTTGTCTAATGCGAAATATTTAAGCAGTATTGATATTGCAAAAGCATTTTGGCAGATTCCTTTACACGTAGATGACAGAAACAAAACTGCGTTTTACGTTCCGACACGCGGCAGCTTTCAATTTAAACGATTACCCTTCGGGTTATCAAAAAGTCCTGCTACACAACAGAGATTGATGGATTCCTTGTTTTCTCCCAATTTTAACAACAAAGTATTCTGTTATTTAGATGATATTATCATTATTAGCGAGAGTTTCGAAGAACACATATCTCTTTTAAATCGAGTACTTGAAAAACTCACAAAGGCTCGTTTAACTATTAATTTTGAGAAGTGTAAGTTTTTTAAAAATGAGCTAAAATATCTAGGTTACATTGTGGACGAACGTGGTCTACGCACAGACCCAGATAAGGTGAAAGCCATTCTTGAAATTCCTACTCCTAAATCGCGTAAGGAGGTTCGTCGTTTTTTAGGAACAGCTAGTTACTATAGACGTTTTATACCCAATTTTAGTACTGTAGCTGGTCCTCTTAATTTATTAACGTCTGCGGGTAAAAATACGCCAAGATTTAAATGGACGAAAGAAGCGGATAACGCATTTAATACTTTAAAAAATCATTTTGTAAATACACCTATTTTAGCTTGTCCCAATTATGATCTACCATTTAGTGTACATTGTGATGCATCTGGTTTTGGCATAGGTGCAATGCTTACTCAGGAGGTAGACGGCAATGAGGTTGTTGTGGCATACATGAGTAAGTCTTTATCTAAACAACAACGGAATTACTCTGCCACGGAGCGAGAAACGCTAGCGGTTATTCTAGCATTAGAACATTGGCGTTGTTTTCTTGACAACGGGAAACAATTTATTATTTTTACTGACCATGCTGCAATGAAATGGTTTTTAAAATTATCTAATCCAACGGGTAGGTTAGCCAGATGGACCATTCGGTTGTCTTGCTTTAATTTTATTTTAAAACATAAAAGAGGAAAGGATAATGTTGTTCCTGATATTTTATCTCGGTCTACCCCTATAATAGAGAACACATCATCTGACGTACAGACTGACGTAGATGATGTTTCCCATAAATACGTAGAACCAATTGATACTGATCGGAGTATGATTTGGTACGAACAAAAGCGTACCAATTGCTTAAATAATCCATCAGATTGTTTAGATTTCTGTATTAAGGACGGGAAATTACTTAAAAAAGTTGAAACGGAACCTGATAGTGATTACATGTGGAAGGAGGTTCCAAATCCTAACGATAGGCTTAATATTATTGCGGCTAAACATACGGAGCCGTCAAACTCACATTTTGGTGCTTTTAAGACCTTTAAAAAGATATCAAAAGATTTTTATAGGCCAGGAATGTTCCGCCAGATATCTAACTACATAACTGATTGTTCTACATGCTTGGCTTACAAGCATCAAAACCATTCCCCATTTGGTGTCATGGGAAAACCTAAAATTTGCTCACGACCTTTTCAATGTATCTCCATTGACTTTGTTGGTCCTCTACCAATGACAAGGGATAGGAATCACGACATCTTGGTTGTCACATGCTGTTTCAGTAAATACTGTTTAATTTTTCCTTTAAAAAAAGCGACAGCGGCTAATGTATTAAAAACCTTGGAAAACGATGTTTTCTTGGTTTACGGAGTACCCCAAACAATAATTATGGACAATGGTTCACAATTTACCAGTCACGATTGTAAAAATCTTTGGGAAAAATATAACATTCCAAAAGTATTTTACACTCCACGTTACTGTCCACAAGTAAATACTGTGGAACGTTATAATAAAACTATTATTACGGCTATTGCAGCCTTAGTAGGCAAAGACCACCGAACTTGGGACAAATTTATTCCACAAGTACAAATGGCTATTAATTCGTCTTGTAATCATACGACTGGCTATTCACCAGCGTTTTTAGTTTTCGGCCGTGAATTAGTGACCGATGGTAATATTTTCGCGAAGTACGAGGACTTCGACAATTTTGTATTTATGCCCAGGGATATTTATGCTGAGCATACCGGGTTTCTTGCTAATATATTTAACAAAGTTGAATTAGCTTTATATAAGGCACATCAGAAGAACGCAGAACATTATAATCTGCGTCGTACTTTTAAAGAGTTTAATGTTAATGATTATGTATGGAGACGCAATCACGTTTTAAGTGATGCCGGTGCTTATTTCAGCACTAAGCTAGCTCCAAAATTCGTAAAATGTCGCGTTATACGTAAAGTTTCGCCGTTAGTATACGAACTGGTGGACTTAAATGATAAAAATGTGGGTATTTACCATATTAAAGATTTTAAATGTTGAAGATACCTCTTAAATTGAGGGCACATTTTGTGCAATTTAATTATAATTAACTACTTATGTAATGGACCAAAGAAATTGGTTTTTAAAGCATTTGCTTTATATATTATTGTTTATGAAGCAAATATATGCTTTCCTAATTGTTTTGCAACTAACTTAAGAGTTAGTGATGTGTTTTTTAAATTACTAATCACGATATGTTGTTCTTTTACCTTCTTCAAAATTCAAAAAGTCATTTGAACGACACCGTCGTTATTATAAAGATAACATTTAGACCTAATTTAATTTATATTCCTCTTTAACCTTTTTCAAAATGCAAAAAGTCATTTTAACGACACCGTAGTTTATATAAAAATAACGTTTAGGCCTTTATTAATATTTTGTTGTCTTTTTTTATCTTTTATTTCCTTTAGAGGAAAAATAATTTTATTTTCTTTCAATTGGCATGCAGGAGATGCTTTGATTTGTATTTATATTTAACTACGAATAATAATTTTCATTAAAGTCGATTGGACGCATTCTTTATTTAAATATTTTAACTGATTCAAAAAAAAAAAGCTATTTGTTCTCTCACGTCAAGAGACGTAATTTCTATATTGTATAGTTTTCTTGTCTGTTTGACACGTAATTTAACGTTATTTTATTTTTTTTCTCAATATTACTATAACAACGACAAATTTCGTTGTTGATGTCTGCGACATTATTTATTGTAATTTTCTTTATATAGTTTCTTTAGTAGTACTCCTTCCTTGGGTCGGTTATACGACTTTTGCGTTAATAAATGGAGACCAAAGATCAGGACATCTTTGGCTCATTATTAATTCTAAGAGCTATTGTAGCTTATTATATAAAAATACTTAATTTATTTTAACTAATTTTCTTTATTAATTATCTAATTTCTTACTAGTTTTAGTTTCTAGCTACTTTCAAACTTGCAATTTTAGACAGTCTCTTTGATATTTATCTCATAATTAAAGGATTTTAATTAATACAGCGGGGTTTTAGCTTGAGCAGTATGACAACTCATTAAATAAGCTTATGTCCAAAATATGGAGCGGATTGACAACTCCTTAAAAAAGCCCTTGTCGAGGAATTTGTCCAGGCTACATGCCAATGCCTCCCCCTGACTCTCAATGGCTAGTGCCCATCGGTGTGTAAGATACATTAGAAGGTCACCAGTCGAGCGACCGTGGCGAAAGCCATATTGACGGTCACTGACCAGATCGTGTACTTCTAGGTATCTTAGAAGCTGTGTGTTGATCACACGCTCCATCACCTTAGAGAGGAGAGAGGTAATAGCGATAGGCCTGTAATTCGATGGATCTGATCTATCGCCCTTTTTGGGCACCGGGTGCACATTCGCAGTCTTCCATGAAGACGGAAATTGCCTAGTATGGTAGGAAAGCGCGAAGAGGCGCGTGAGTACAGGACATAACTCAGGAGCACACTGCTTAAGCACCACTGCTGGTATACCGTCTGGCCCACTCGACTTATGAACGTCTAGAGAAAGCAACGCCCGCCTGACCTCCCGCTGCGTTATGGAGATTTCCGGCATGGTCTTACCGCACCACGGTATAGTAGGTGGTACAGCGCCTTCATCGTTCATATTCGAGTTCGAGGCAAAGAGACTGCCCAGTAGATCGGCTTTCTCTTTAGCACTATGGGCCAAGTCACCATCGGTCTTTCGCAGTGGTGGTAACGACGACTGGCAGAAGTTCCCTTCGGCAGCTTTGGCAAGCGACCAGAAAGCACGACTCCCAGAAGGATAGCTCGCAAGTCGCCCACCTATTTTGCCGATGAATTGGAATTTTGCCCTGGCAGTTGCTTTCTTACTGAACCTCGAGGCAGCATTTAATTTGCGTTTTAACTCAGAAATATTCGGATCCTTATTAAAACGAGCCGTGGTCCAAGCCTCATATGCATTTTGCTTAAGAATTTTAGCTTTTCTGCAAGACCTATTAAACCACGGTCGTTTTTTGACGCCGGCAGCTACTCGCGGGTTAGGAATATAGCATTCCATACCAGCAAGGATTGTCTCAGTGACTGCGGCTGCGCAGACGTCAGGATCTTCTGAGTTAAAGCAGATCTGCCTCCACGGGTACGATGCGTAAAATTCTCGCAATCCATCCCAGTCTGCCGACTTATAGTGCCACACACGACGCCAATTAGTTGGCCCAGAAGGATCAGGTTGTGTGCATGACACTTGAGTCCGAACGAGACAGTGGTCCGAGGAGCCAAGAGGCGCATCCACTGAGACGGAGTACCCGTCCGGACGAGTAGTCAGCAGAAGGTCCAGTAAGGAGCTCGTATGTTCCTCTATATCTGGTATTCTCGTTGGAGAAAGTACCAGCTGAGAGAATCCATAGGTCAGAGCAAATTCATGAGCAGATGAATTATGGCAGGTGATTAACACAAATGATTTTTTTAATATTCAAAATCTAAGGTTTTTATAGAGGTTTTCATATACACATTTAAAATACTTATTAACACACGTTAATTTACAAAATGTCAAAGCTTGTTATGATAAGTTACATCCATACATTGTCACTAAAGAGCTTCAAAACATTTTCGGCACGAACAGAAAATTAAGTTTAAACATTGGAAACAAGCTAATTGTTCGAAAGCTCGCGCTCGTTCGTTACCGGTCAGTAATTTTCTACAAACAAAGAGGCTACGTGATGTAATCGTCGTTTTCAGTGGCTAACCATTTATTATCTAAATAATAAATTTCTAACATTAATTTCATCGGTGAAATACCGAAAATAATTATTTTAATGTTTTTGCGTGATGTAACGTTAATGCGTAAAGTAACATTTTGAAACATTTAAAGGTCAGCTTTTATTAGAGTTGTTATTAAACTAATGAAAATGGGAAACGAAAAATTTCATAAACCTCAGATAATAAGTATGTATTTACCATTGCCACTCGAAAAAGGGCATTTTATTCATCGATAACAGTGAATAAAACTTACTTTTACACACTGAGTGAACAAAAACATTTTAAATTTAAAACAAATGTTAAATTGTTATTATAATTGTTTTATGTAATTGTTCTCTTATCACCCTGTAATAATTACCGAAAAGAATACAACACGTGAAAAAAAAAAATTCATCTACTACTCTAGCATCCTTCGTTGCTCTTGGGATTCAACTTAGTCCCTCGATTAAAGTCCTTTTCTTTACTTGTATAATTTACTATTTTAGCGTTTTCACTTAAAAAGGGGCATTTCATTCATTGATAACAGTAAATAAAAAGCTCTTTTACTCACTAAGTAAATAAAAGCATTTTGAATTTAGAACTAGCATGAATTATATAAATTATGATTAAAAAAAAATTAATAAAACATGCTAAACGTACCTACTGGCTGGCTAAATATATTATTAAATAAAGAAAAAGTCTCTCCACATTTAAGTTGGGTTATTTTCTATTTGTTATGAGGTGCGTTTTGTTTACTGCTGTTATGCGTTTAGTGTCATAATCCAACCAAGTTAAGAAGATATAAATTCTGTGTGGCACACTACAAATCTTGGCTCATACACTTTAATGTATGATTGACATCAAGCGCATAGTGTGCATTATGTCGGTGAACAAAACGCCACTATGGTAATTGTTTTGTGTCAGTGAATAAATGAGAACGAAAATGAGACACTGACTGCGGAATCATTTTGTACCAATCTTATATATATATATAACGCCTGGACCGATTTGGATAATTCTTTTTTGTTGTGTTCGTTATTGTTAAGGCAAGGTTTATAAGGAAAAATAAAAGGTCAAGTGCGAGTCGGACTCACGCAATAAGGAAAACTCGAAGACAGCTGCACCAATTCGGGTAATTTTTTTTATGACAGAAAAAAACGGTCAAGTGCGAATCGGACTCGCACACTAAGAGTAAACCGATTTTAATAAAATTTTGTTAAGTTGTTATTTACACGCCGGGGAAGGTTTCTGAGAAAGAAAAAAAGGGTCAAGTGCGAGTCAGACAGGGTCAAGTACGAGTCGGACTCGTGCAATAAGGGTGAACCGATTGTAATGAAATTTTAGTAAGTTGTTATGCACACGCCGGGGTGTAGCGAGTGAAGTATTTTATTTTGTATATGTAGTGTGTAATTAGCTTTAAATTACCCTTTTGCGTGTTATGTCAAAATCATTGTAAAATTCTATATCCATACATGCATGGAATGCCATACTCATTTACGTCAACAGTCTTTTAAATCTGATTTTTAAAAAGATGACAGATGGAAAGATATTAAAAGGAGTCTTTTGGAGATTTTCTCAAAGATAGATGTTTAAAACCAAAATTTGCAATTTTTACCTAAAATAAATAGGAATTAATCTTTTTGAAGTGCATCAAGTTCTTCGAGAAACAGGAACTAAGGAGATGTAAATTACAAGAGGAACTTACTACACGAGTTTTAATAAGAGAAGGTTTGAATTTCTCGATAAAATATCTCAAGGTTGTGGGTTCTACCATAAACCCTCCCATCAGGTACCTAAGTGCATTTATTTGGATAGGTGATTATTGCTATATTGATTCTGCGGATTGGCTTTTTTTCGCCATATTGATTTTTAATTTCTCAATCTGAAAAGAATGATAAAAGCATAGATTGCTGAAAATTGGTGAAAATTACATCATATTACGATTAATTGATATTTTCGACAATACAGTCGACCCGAAGGAAAAATTACGATACCATCGTCTAAATAGGAAAAAGACGGCAAAACAGATAAATTCAGAAACTGAATTTATTATGGAATTATAGATTTTCAAATTGTTTATTTGTGAATTAGTGATTGTATATAAAACTAAAAATAAATTGTATTAACGAACCTATCTTTTCATTTATCTTCCCCTGGGGAATTGAGTCTTAACAAGCGGCGCCCAACGGTATAAAAAATACAATTTTTTATAGTTCTGTATACGATCACCTCACGCAAAAGGTTTTTTTTAAAAAAAAAATAGACATAATTTATATTTTTTTTTCAAAATTCAAAAAAAATGCAACTATCTGCGTTACATTCATGTTTTACATGAGATTTTCGGACTCGTTTGGCTTATAATTATTTTTTTTCTTTCGTCTCTTGTTTAAACAGTTAAAAGGTTGTATTGTAAGAAAACCTTATTTATTTACTAATCGTCAGATTAGTAACAAATTGCTAATATTAATAGTGTTTAATATTCATATAGGTCCACCAGGAATAAATACTTCGGAGAAAAACGTTTACATCGTTTTTTCTTGTTTTTTTTTGGACAAATAGAGACAGTGAAAAGCTGTGTCGTTTAATTATTTATATTTGTCTCAAGTGAGGGGTTCTTTTACTACGTTATAAAACTACGTTATTTAACTAATAAATAAAAAGTCCCTACTAATAATAATTTTATTTTTGTTGTTTCCAAGATTATCTTCGTCGATTATGTCTAAAGCAGTACTTGACATAAGTGGGATTACACGTATAACATCTTGGAATCAATTATATTAATATTGTTTTTACAGAGAGACTGTAAAGTAGTAAAAGCTTCGTTATGAATATTTTACTATTTTCTTTAAAGGAAGTGTGGGTCTGTAAAAAAAAAAAAAAAAACAGTAAAAATGGAAAAAACTATTAAATATCACTTGCTCAACAAAAGTGAGCTGATCTATGAAACTTTAGTGAGATTTGAGAAACCAGAAGAATCATTAATATGTCTGAAGCGTCAAATATTAAAGTTGGTTGAAAAATTACCAGCTAATGAGGTACTTGAGTCAACTTTAGATCCCAAAGAGGATATTGAAGGTGTAAAAGCTACTTTAACTTTTATAAAACAAAAGTTAGAGGACACAGGTATTAATAAGGAAAAAATTAAACGATTGGAAGTTTTTTTTAAATCATATACATTTTAGATTACTACGTATTGACATCACGGATAAGTTAAACTTGGGTCCAGAACTGGCTACAGTTAAAAATGAGTTCCAAAAATTGGATAAATTATGGAATAACAAGATTTTAGAGATTACTGAACTAGAATTTAATTCATTACAAGAAATTTCTGATTTAACTGATGACAATAGGTCAGAAGTCGGTAGTTTACCTGGAATTAACCAGGTATCTCAAAAATTTAATGAGGTCTTCAATAATTTAGAAGATGCAGACGTTAAACAAAATAAATTTATTACAGTTTCTTGTGATAGAAGCTCTGCACTTGAATTGAAAAGATTCAATTATAATGGGAAATCCTGCCCTAGGTCGTTTTTGCAAAAACTAGAAGAATTTAGGCTTTCTAGGAATATAAAGAAAGAATTACTGTTAACTAGAGCGTTTGAATTCTTTTCTGACGACGCTTTACATTGGTTTAGATTTATTAAAAAAAAGGTAAGCAATTGGGACGATCTTTGTATTAAATTAGTTGAAGATTTCGGTAGCTTCGACTACGATTATAAATTATTGAACTATATATACAAACGTACTCAAGGGGAGAACGAAAATATCGTTATTTATGTTGCATTAATGGTTGAAATGTTCAATAGGCTAAAGAAATCGCTTTGTGAAAGTGACCAGTTAGAAATATTACTTCGGAACATTAGACCATGTTATTCTTTTTTTGTAATACCTGCAAATATTATGACGATTGACAATTTAATTAATATTTGCAAGAAATACGACCAATTTCTTGAAAAAAATAGGAATTTCAAAGAACCAAAAAACGGGGAAGTGATTTTTTCTGATTTTGATTATAAGAAACCTAGTAGTTCTTCAGAAACGCCCTTTGCGAATAAAAAAGGTATTAATTATGAAAATTGGAGACAGAAAGAGTTTCGAGCGAAACCCCTTGATAATTTTAAATCTTTTAAAAATTACAAACAAAAACCTTTGGTTAAGTTGGAATCTAGTTCTCCTAATTATAAACCAACAGTTTATAGGAATAAAAGTTTTAATCCGATACATAACGAAGCGCCAAAGGAAATTGCGGCAGTTCATGAAAATCGTCCGCCATTTTGTGTTCGATGCCGTGTACATGGACACGAACTTAGTAAATGCACATCTAATAACATTGTCTGTTATAGATGTGGTGTTAAAAATTTAAGAACGATAGATTGCCCCAATTGTTATCAATCTTCTTATAAGAATTACTTTAAAAATACTATAAATTATAATCGTTGTAGACAGGATTTACACGACTGGTCGTCATGGCTTAGCAAAGTCAATATTTTTTTCAATTCCTTTCGTACTTCGGTCCTGTTTAACAATGAAAATGATAATTTACGTCCTTTTTTAAAAATAAATATAAAAGAGACAGAATGTATGGGTCTTTTAGACACAGGTTCTTGCATCAGCGTTTTAGGGAATAATTCACATCTAGCCATACAAAAGCTAGGTTTTACACTTTTAAGAGATGAGAATATAAAAGTTTCGACTGCTGGTAAAGCAGTACACCAAGCTATTGGCTATTTTTTATTGCCAATGGTATTTAATAAAAAGTGTAATATAATTAAAACATTTGTTTTCCCAGATTTGTTCCCTTCAATAATTTTAGGGATAGATTTTTGGAAATCTTTTAATTTGGCACCTAATCTTTTTCAAGTTAAGAACGAAATTAAAAAATCTAATATTTCTGAACTTTCTAAAGTAGAAAACAAGATTCAGTTTTATAATAACCTTTCCCCTCTTCAAAAGGAGACGGCGGACAGAGTTATTAGTAATTTTAAAGCTATTTCGTTTGAGGAAACTGGCATTATTGGTGAAACCAATCTAGTTACACATAGAATAGATACTGGTGATCATGCACCGATTAAACAACGAAATTATAGACTATCTCCGGAAAGACAACGGGTACTTAGTGAAGAAGTAGATAAAATGATAAAGTGGGACATTATTGAACCATGCGAGAGCCCATGGTTATCTCCAGTCTTAGTTACGCCTAAGAAGAATGGCGAATGGAGATTTTGTTTGGATAGTAGGAAATTAAATTCAATTACTAGGAAAGACGCGTATAATTTACCTTTTATTAATGAAATCTTAGATAATTTGTCTAATGCGAAATATTTAAGCAGTATTGATATTGCAAAAGCATTTTGGCAGATTCCTTTACACGTAGATGACAGAAACAAAACTGCGTTTTACGTTCCGACACGCGGCAGCTTTCAATTTAAACGATTACCCTTCGGGTTATCAAAAAGTCCTGCTACACAACAGAGATTGATGGATTCCTTGTTTTCTCCCAATTTTAACAACAAAGTATTCTGTTATTTAGATGATATTATCATTATTAGCGAGAGTTTCGAAGAACACATATCTCTTTTAAATCGAGTACTTGAAAAACTCACAAAGGCTCGTTTAACTATTAATTTTGAGAAGTGTAAGTTTTTTAAAAATGAGCTAAAATATCTAGGTTACATTGTGGACGAACGTGGTCTACGCACAGACCCAGATAAGGTGAAAGCCATTCTTGAAATTCCTACTCCTAAATCGCGTAAGGAGGTTCGTCGTTTTTTAGGAACAGCTAGTTACTATAGACGTTTTATACCCAATTTTAGTACTGTAGCTGGTCCTCTTAATTTATTAACGTCTGCGGGTAAAAATACGCCAAGATTTAAATGGACGAAAGAAGCGGATAACGCATTTAATACTTTAAAAAATCATTTTGTAAATACACCTATTTTAGCTTGTCCCAATTATGATCTACCATTTAGTGTACATTGTGATGCATCTGGTTTTGGCATAGGTGCAATGCTTACTCAGGAGGTAGACGGCAATGAGGTTGTTGTGGCATACATGAGTAAGTCTTTATCTAAACAACAACGGAATTACTCTGCCACGGAGCGAGAAACGCTAGCGGTTATTCTAGCATTAGAACATTGGCGTTGTTTTCTTGACAACGGGAAACAATTTATTATTTTTACTGACCATGCTGCAATGAAATGGTTTTTAAAATTATCTAATCCAACGGGTAGGTTAGCCAGATGGACCATTCGGTTGTCTTGCTTTAATTTTATTTTAAAACATAAAAGAGGAAAGGATAATGTTGTTCCTGATATTTTATCTCGGTCTACCCCTATAATAGAGAACACATCATCTGACGTACAGACTGACGTAGATGATGTTTCCCATAAATACGTAGAACCAATTGATACTGATCGGAGTATGATTTGGTACGAACAAAAGCGTACCAATTGCTTAAATAATCCATCAGATTGTTTAGATTTCTGTATTAAGGACGGGAAATTACTTAAAAAAGTTGAAACGGAACCTGATAGTGATTACATGTGGAAGGAGGTTCCAAATCCTAACGATAGGCTTAATATTATTGCGGCTAAACATACGGAGCCGTCAAACTCACATTTTGGTGCTTTTAAGACCTTTAAAAAGATATCAAAAGATTTTTATAGGCCAGGAATGTTCCGCCAGATATCTAACTACATAACTGATTGTTCTACATGCTTGGCTTACAAGCATCAAAACCATTCCCCATTTGGTGTCATGGGAAAACCTAAAATTTGCTCACGACCTTTTCAATGTATCTCCATTGACTTTGTTGGTCCTCTACCAATGACAAGGGATAGGAATCACGACATCTTGGTTGTCACATGCTGTTTCAGTAAATACTGTTTAATTTTTCCTTTAAAAAAAGCGACAGCGGCTAATGTATTAAAAACCTTGGAAAACGATGTTTTCTTGGTTTACGGAGTACCCCAAACAATAATTATGGACAATGGTTCACAATTTACCAGTCACGATTGTAAAAATCTTTGGGAAAAATATAACATTCCAAAAGTATTTTACACTCCACGTTACTGTCCACAAGTAAATACTGTGGAACGTTATAATAAAACTATTATTACGGCTATTGCAGCCTTAGTAGGCAAAGACCACCGAACTTGGGACAAATTTATTCCACAAGTACAAATGGCTATTAATTCGTCTTGTAATCATACGACTGGCTATTCACCAGCGTTTTTAGTTTTCGGCCGTGAATTAGTGACCGATGGTAATATTTTCGCGAAGTACGAGGACTTCGACAATTTTGTATTTATGCCCAGGGATATTTATGCTGAGCATACCGGGTTTCTTGCTAATATATTTAACAAAGTTGAATTAGCTTTATATAAGGCACATCAGAAGAACGCAGAACATTATAATCTGCGTCGTACTTTTAAAGAGTTTAATGTTAATGATTATGTATGGAGACGCAATCACGTTTTAAGTGATGCCGGTGCTTATTTCAGCACTAAGCTAGCTCCAAAATTCGTAAAATGTCGCGTTATACGTAAAGTTTCGCCGTTAGTATATGAACTGGTGGACTTAAATGATAAAAATGTGGGTATTTACCATATTAAAGATTTTAAATGTTGAAGATACCTCTTAAATTGAGGGCACATTTTGTGCAATTTAATTATAATTAACTACTTATGTAATGGACCAAAGAAATTGGTTTTTAAAGCATTTGCTTTATATATTATTGTTTATGAAGCAAATATATGCTTTCCTAATTGTTTTGCAACTAACTTAAGAGTTAGTGATGTGTTTTTTAAATTACTAATCACGATATGTTGTTCTTTTACCTTCTTCAAAATTCAAAAAGTCATTTGAACGACACCGTCGTTATTATAAAGATAACATTTAGACCTAATTTAATTTATATTCCTCTTTAACCTTTTTCAAAATGCAAAAAGTCATTTTAACGACACCGTAGTTTATATAAAAATAACGTTTAGGCCTTTATTAATATTTTGTTGTCTTTTTTTATCTTTTATTTCCTTTAGAGGAAAAATAATTTTATTTTCTTTCAATTGGCATGCAGGAGATGCTTTGATTTGTATTTATATTTAACTACGAATAATAATTTTCATTAAAGTCGATTGGACGCATTCTTTATTTAAATATTTTAACTGATTCAAAAAAAAAAAGCTATTTGTTCTCTCACGTCAAGAGACGTAATTTCTATATTGTATAGTTTTCTTGTCTGTTTGACACGTAATTTAACGTTATTTTATTTTTTTTCTCAATATTACTATAACAACGACAAATTTCGTTGTTGATGTCTGCGACATTATTTATTGTAATTTTCTTTATATAGTTTCTTTAGTAGTACTCCTTCCTTGGGTCGGTTATACGACTTTTGCGTTAATAAATGGAGACCAAAGATCAGGACATCTTTGGCTCATTATTAATTCTAAGAGCTATTGTAGCTTATTATATAAAAATACTTAATTTATTTTAACTAATTTTCTTTATTAATTATCTAATTTCTTACTAGTTTTAGTTTCTAGCTACTTTCAAACTTGCAATTTTAGACAGTCTCTTTGATATTTATCTCATAATTAAAGGATTTTAATACAGCGGGGTTTTAGCTTGAGCAGTATGACAACTCATTAAATAAGCTTATGTCCAAAATATGGAGCGGATTGACAACTCCTTAAAAAAGCCCTTGTCGAGGAATTTGAGCGGTGGGATAACTCATTAAATAAGCCTTATATCGTATTCCTAGTTGTAATAAGGCATTTGGCCAAGATACAACAATTAACATCAAGTCCCTTACAGATCGGTCATGGGGTTCCTTAGCGGTTATGCCCTTCGTGTGTGGATGAATGAATAGGAAGTATATGAGGTTAGCGTGTTAGGTCGGGTTAGTACGACTGATGAGGTTAGAGTATTAGATGCGTACGTGATGTAAGTTTTTAGGGATCGGTTCTGTTTTTTAAATTATCAAACTAACAGCCAGGAAAATTCGTCTAACCGAATTTTCACGAGGAAGGGGGGATAATGTAGCGAGTGAAGTATTTTATTTTGTATATGTAGTGTGTAATTAGCTTTAAATTACCCTTTTGCGTGTTATGTCAAAATCATTGTAAAATTCTATATCCATACATGCATGGAATGCCATACTCATTTACGTCAACAGTCTTTTAAATCTGATTTTTAAAAAGATGACAGATGGAAAGATATTAAAAGGAGTCTTTTGGAGATTTTCTCAAAGATAGATGTTTAAAACCAAAATTTGCAATTTTTACCTAAAATAAATAGGAATTAATCTTTTTGAAGTGCATCAAGTTCTTCGAAAAACAGGAACTAAGGAGATGTAAATTACAAGAGGAACTTACTACACGAGTTTTAATAAGAGAAGGTTTGAATTTCTCGATAAAATATCTCAAGGTTGTGGGTTCTACCATAAACCCTCCCATCAGGTACCTAAGTGCATTTATTTGGATAGGTGATTATTGCTATATTGATTCTGCGGATTGGCTTTTTTTCGCCATATTGATTTTTAATTTCTCAATCTGAAAAGAATGATAAAAGCATAGATTGCTGAAAATTGGTGAAAATTACATCATATTACGATTAATTGATATTTTCGACAATACAGTCGACCCGAAGGAAAAATTACGATACCATCGTCTAAATAGGAAAAAGACGGCAAAACAGATAAATTCAGAAACTGAATTTATTATGGAATTATAGATTTTCAAATTGTTTATTTGTGAATTAGTGATTGTATATAAAACTAAAAATAAATTGTATTAACGAACCTATCTTTTCATTTATCTTCCCCTGGGGAATTGAGTCTTAACAGGGGAAGCTTTCTGAATTAGTACAACCCTTTAACAATAGGTTGATGCACCAGTTGATTTAAAAAAGCGAAACGAATTAACTAAGACTAATAAGCCATCGACACTTTCGAGCATATATTCCTTGCTAAAAGCCATAGTGAGAATCAAACACAACATTGATATTTCAAACTACTAAAAGTGACATTCTTAAATGACTATCCAAGGGTAATAAGCCAACCAAATCTAGAGTGCTAACCCCAAAAACTTTGAGCGTTTTTTAAATTATGCGCCACTGCAGTTTTCCTAGCTGCAAAAATAAGTACTTTAAAAGTTTTCCTGTAAATATATATATATATATATATATATATATATATATATATATATATATATATATATATATTTCTCGCAATCAATTGTAAGAAGTAGGGTAAATATTTTCTTATTAGGCACGATTATTACTATTGCTGAGATTTTTTTTTTTTGATAGATATAGAAGCGTCTTTTTAAACACAAAAATCGGCGGAAAGGAATAGTTTAAAAAAAATCAAAGTAAAAAGTCTACACTGAAATTCTGGTGCCAGGTTAAGTTTGGTTTAGTTTTATTTTTCTTTGCCGAGCGGAGCGAGGGCGGCCCACAGATGGGTGTATTTAATAGATGCCAAGCCAATTTTTTCCAAAAATCCATATAAAAAATAATATCGTTTATGCTTCTTTATCATTTATCCAAAAGTAGCTCATGCCCAATAAGTAAATGTTTACCAAAAGTAATCCAATTTAAAACCTCGAACCATATTTTCTTTTTTTTCACTTGTTGTATCTATTACTATAGTATGTTTATTTATTCTATATCTATGTTTTGCCTGTAGGCTAATATTAATTTAAAAAAAATAAACAAAACTTACTTAACTAAGCATTTCTATTCCACTTTTATTTATAAAATACCTAAATTTATGCCTTGATAGAAATCTTAATAAAGTACCCAATTTTGTTGATGTTATTTATAACCATGATATAAAATCGAAAATTGTTGCTTTAACCTTTACTATTTGATATTTTGAAAATATTTTATAGGCCCACTACACGTAACCTACCCACCTACCTATATACATATCTTCAATGCCTGTGCACTTTTACTGCGTTCTACTGTAGTAATGTACTAATTAATGTATGTAGTGTAATAAAAACCGGCCGAGTGAGAGTCGGGCTCGCGCACCAAGGGTTCTTAAGCTAAGCTATTTTAAACAAATAATTATGTTACTGTTACGATTAATAATAACTAGATGGCGCTGTAACAGTGATTCAAGATGGTAAATGGCTGGGGCCCGTCTTACACTTTGCTGGTTTTTTTTTTATTTGGTGTTATACTTTAAAGCTTACGCACACTATGATCTCTGCAAGATTATATGTGTTACTGTTTTTACGATAGAGCAACTAGATTATAAGTTTGTACTCTGTACCACCGAGCGCTGCGCCTGAATTCAAACATAAATAATGTTATAATTTTCTAATTTTATTTTACCACTTTGCCGGCCTAATTAATATGTGTACCTATGCCAAATCACGGCTTTCTACTTCTAATGATCTCTGAGCTAAGCCGCCTACAGACAGACGGACGGACTTTGCAAAACTATAAGGGTTCCTTGTTGACTACGGAACCCTAAAAATGTAACTTCATATGAAGAAAAAAGATTGAGTCTATAGGTAATATGCAAGTTTTTGTGATTATATATAACAATATATATATATGTTTTTAACTAGAGTCTATTGGCTAGAAAATTCAAATTAAAAACTAATATAACAGTCCAATTTCAGTTTAAGTTTTTGTATCCATCGTTTTGTAGAAAATCAGAGGAGCAAACCTAAACTCATGTTCTGAAAGAACTCCTAATAAATTATCCTCATATGTAAGTGATAACTTTAATAATTTTTATCCTTATCATATAAAATTGACAATTGTAGCTTTATTTTAATCAATAATAATAATAAAATGAATCATTAACGTACATACTGCCTAATACCTACCCGGTCAGGCGCCATTTTGGTGGCCGAAGTCCGTAACTAGTACTGAACACCAAGCACACATGGCAACTGACGTACAATGTGGCGCCAATATGGCACCTGACCTTGTGCCAAATCAGTTTCAACGCACAGCCAGCACTATTACATATATATACATATGTAATTAATATGCGTATTGTTATAAACACTATTGTTTCTTCCAAACTTATTATAGAGTGTTATAAAGCTAAAGAACTATAACAGCTAGAAACCGTAACGTAGAAAAAAAGAAATCTAATTCCGCATCATTGAAAGTCTCACTGATAACTTACCCCAAAGACATAAACCCGCATTTATATTCACATTAAGATCTTAACTTGCATTAAACGATTCGTAGAAAATTTACAGGGCTTCCCTAAATTGCGCTAACTGAGCTCGTTCCACATCTCTATTTATTTTAAGTCCTTTCATGTATGTTAGTTTTACGTTTTAACGTTTAGCGCATTTAATGTTGACAGAGCTTTCAAGAAAATATGGACGCAATAAAAGATGTTTTTTTTTTTTCAATTTCATGATTATTTATAACTGCCAGACGTTATATTGCCCTTTATACGTTGTTGCCATCCCCCGTCGCATTGCTCAACCGCGCTATTACATTGTTTACGCTTAGGGTTTTTTAAAAGATCTATGTGGCAAACAAGTTAACGTTTCGCCTGATGGTAAGCGGACGCTTGCAACACCTAGGGCATCACTCGCGCGTTGCTGACCTGTACAAAATCTAATAACTTCTTTCTTGAAAAACCTCATTTCGTAGTGCTTAAAAAACCTTGGCAACGAGCTCATTCCACAACCTTAGCGTCGGAGGTGTGAGGGTGAATCCCCCTGTCGATGGCGAGCTGTGCGACGGTAGAGAGTAGATGGCGTGGGAATCATTTCAAAAAACGGAGAAAATGCAGGGTGTTAATAAATTCCATTATACAAGCGGTAGAACACACATAGAGAAACGAACTCTTTCCTCAGACTTAAGGGTTCGATACGGCTTTTGGGTTTAGGATCGTCGATCGAGCGGACGGTAAGCTTGTTCGCCACCTTAGTGCTATCAAAAAAAAAATGGTTGGATTTGCAAATTGTAAAGCAGTAAACCTTTGCACCGAGCAGAAGTACCGCTCTTTTTGTTGATTACCACAAATTTTTGGACGAAAGGTTCGCCTTGTCTCCAATGATATAAAAGGGTTCTTTCTGACCAATTTTTTTGCATGGGCACTGCACTAGATAATAACATAATACACAATGATTTCGTTTAAAAAATTTCTTCAGTTTCAGTTTTGATCCGAAAATGCGAGCACTATAATACGTATTATATGATCTGCGTAACGGGCGAAATGATTATACTGTAACTTGGTCTACTATAGCTGGTGAAAAAGACATATCACACTTTAGAGGCAATGGTAATTTCGTGCATTGTACGGTAATAAAAAAAAATCAGTCAAGTACGAGTCCTACTTTCGCACCGTAGGTTCTGTAACACCATTTACAGAATTTACGAACACAAAGAAGTCAAAAAAGATGTAGGTATTTTTTATTACATCGTATTTGTTGTTGTAACGCAACTGTGAGCTTTTGAACTTCATCCCAGACCTAATATCCTTTTAAGATGAAATTATTTTCATACTTTTTCTAAGATAAACTCAATTACAAAAAGTTATAACACCAGAACTTAAAAGCTAAGCAAATATAAGCTTTTATACATATAATTCTCAATTGTAAATGCTTCGTTATGCCCTACAACTTTCTACGACAATTGCTAATGCACGTCAGAAACTCCGAAGAGAGGTTCAATTAACGTTTGTTATTCCACGATGTTACCGTCGCATACAGTCACGTACGAACCGAAGTCGTCGATGTTGACTTTGTAAATAGCAGGAGACAGGTTAATCAAATCGTACCTAATTGCAGAGTTCGTCTGGGCCACTTTATACTTTGTCTTGGTGACTATAAGATTATTTGTTCAAGAAAATGTTACGATACTTAGACAAATGTCAAGATCTTTTGTGATCTAACATTAAATAAGAAAGGTTGAGGTCAATTTTGACTTCCTCTTTATGGTTTGTCAGTATCTGGCTAAAGGGGTTTATTGTTATGTCCCTGTCCTGTCCTTCTTTCTCTCTATGTTGGACTTAAATAAATCAATCTTTATCTTTATCAGATACACTGTAGAGGAAGTGTTTCAGCGATGGACTTATGACATTTCTCGCAGGTGTGTGTGTGTGTATTTGTGTGATTTTATTAAAGTGTTTTTGCATTAAAAAGTTACCATTTTAGAGCAGGTTCTTAAACATGTCTTACGGCGATAGACCACGAGGAAGCGATGTAGCCGCCAGGATATTAGGCGCTTGATGGCTTCTCAGAAACTATTCAACCGATTTCGATGCGGTTTTCTCATTATATATAGGTGTCATTTCAGAGCAGGTTTCTTTTTTTACAACAGTTTTGTAAAGTAACTAACTAAAATTCAGTTAGGTATAAAATACTGCATATCAAATAGACGCCTTATAGTTTTTGCATCACACGTACTTAAAAACAGTATCAGTAGGTGCTGGTAAAGTGGATGCTAAACCTTAATTACTCCCACGGGTTTTTTTTAAATTTTTTTCTTCCCTTAAGGAAAAGCGGTAGTTTGAAAAACTCACGGGCGATATGATTCAGATGTCACTGTTTTATCTATTCTATCAATTATGTACAAATGTGACATCTGTAGTTAAAGATATGAACTACAATCGCCATATTAAAATGGTGTAAACCTATAACGACACTAGCGACCAAAAAGTCTTAACTTTAGCCAAAAAGTCTTAACTTTAGCCAAAATTTTATGAATTCTGTAGATATCACTAGATGGCTACACTTCTGTTTACACCAATTTTATTATGGCGAGTTTCTTTTTTACAACTTAAAAAGAATTAAATTATGTCTTCGTCGATAGATGAGTTTAATATACATATACCTTTTTTTTGCTGACTATTGCTTATCTGTACCGAATAATACCTAGATGCGACACCGACAGATTTTGTTAATGGGGCTCAAGAAATAAATATGGACCTGCTACCACCAAAACTTAAAGAGAAGTAGGTCCTTAACCGCATGCGCCAGTTTCATTACCTGGAACAAAAAGAAAACAGGTTCATTTTCAAAGAATGCCCTTTTATCTTACTTTGAGAAAATTGCAGAAAAATACAAACACTCACCCTATGGGCCATTTACTCTACATTGAAGAGCATTTTTGAGTCCATTAATTCCATCAATTTGAAACAGTATACAAAATTAACAGCATGTTTGAAAAGGGAGTCAGTATTACGGGAGAAAATGTACAAAAAAATATTGATAAAGCTCCTGACGATATTTATATAGTAAGGTAACTTGAAAAACATTTTTTGTGTTTTTTAAAAATTGTAAAGCAAATTTTTAGGTATGTAAGTTTTTTCGCCTAATATTTTAATTTATTTACTCACAAATGTGATGAAAAACATTGTATGTAACTCGGGCGGTACGAAAATTACAAACAAGATTCATTAAAGCTTTCGGCCTTTGGCCTTAGACTTCTAAATAGCCTCTCGTTAGTAATTTTCTTCTCACTACCCTTAATTCACAATGTTTCATTGTATTTAATTCTATACTGCTCCATGTTGATTGGAATTTGGAACAGACATGTCAAGGGCAGCCCTAACGAATATCTAAGAATTTTTGTAATACTTACTTATAAGTTTAACTTACCTCCGTTTAGTCGGGATTCAACAAAAAAAATCTATTTAAGTTTTGACCTATATGCAAATGATTACAAAATTCTGTTATTTACTTAGTGATTAATTTAAGTTAAGATAACATACATATTATTTACATATAAGCTATTGTTTAAATCTCTTTTTATATATAACATTATTTGAAATATCTTTGACTGAATGACGTTGTTCTGACCTTTCCACTCCTACCATCCCCCGTCGCACCGCTCGCCGGCGTTAGTACTTCGTTATTGCTTTGGGTTCTTCTGATATTTCTGCTTGGCTTCTTAGGGTCTTATTGTGATTTAAAAAAGCCGATAACTGTCCTGAAGAATTGAGCTATCAAATGCAGCTTTTTCAAAACCGACAGATAGTTTAAGAGATAAGCGTGCTCAATCAAAACAAGTATATATGTAATTAAATAAAAAAAAACAATCTTTCATCAGACCTTCGTTATCATTTAAGACCAGAATACTTGTCAAGATAAATCAAATAAGCTCAAACTCTATGGGGTCCTGCGGCCACCTTCCGGCTCCAAGACATCCTAGTATTGCATTGTCATCCGATGTACGTGCGTATGCAAAATTTCATTTCAATCGAACACCGAAAAGTGGGTCAAATTTAACTTAAAACATTTGATTACAGACACGGAACAGGTGAAACTAAATAAAAGCTTGTAAAAACCAAAATCTCTTCAACTGATTTGTATTAGTATAGATGTTGAGTATGAAGTTCCTTTAAATGTAATAATATTACAGAAAAACAGTTAATATTAATTTTATTTTTCTTTTTTTTGTTATTTGTAGTAAGAACACTTTTGATGTAATCATTTGCTTACTTTATATATTTTATTGCGATATTTGCATTTTTGTTAGAATAAATAAATAAAGATTTAATTTATAACACTGTTATAATAGTAATTTGTTATGCAAGGCTGGAAAGAAGTTTTTTGGTGTTGAATACCGAGTAAGCGAAGGAAACAAAGACTCAACCCACGAGCGGAGCGACTGGTTCAAAAATTTCAATCCTAAGCAAAGCGAGGAATTCAAAGGCACGAAACCCAAAAAAAATCCAGCCAATTTTTCATCGCACTATAGCGAGGAAACGGAAAGAAAATAGAATAAGTATACCTACTTATTTAAAATAGTTTAATTAAGCATTGATAACAGCAATATAAGTCTCTGAAATAGGTTAAGCGCCTTATGTATGTCTGCATGTGGTCAACAAATCGCACGCTCAGAGGTACTTACCTATTTTTCGCAGGTAAACTTAGGTATTTTACTTCACTAGTGGAGTGACTCATGTTTTTTAGTTATTAAATTTAAGTTTATTTAATAAAAGTAATATGTTTATAGAAAAAAAATTATGTACCTGCTACGTAATTCCAAATAAATCTTTAATTTTTTTTTTCTTTTTTTTAAGGTGCGTTCCGAATTTGCACCATGTGAATTTTAAAATTTGAAGAACAAAAACTTTACTTTATTTTTTTTATTCTTGTTGTATTTAATAATTTAAAAAACAAAAAGAAATAATCTGTTGTAACATGAAACAAAACATTATCTTTAATGCAATAGTATTAAAAATTACACTAAAGTATTGTAACGAATCACTAATGTATAAAGTTATAAGGACGAAGCGCATTTAGGACGGTTTTATTATGTTTGTTTTTGTAGAATTTAACAAAAAAAAATCTTTTGCGCGCCAGCAGATAAAATAGGCTTTTCCACGCAGATTTAATCAGATTTTAAACGTCAAAGTGAGCCTTTTTGAGCCAGTGAGATGGAAAATACATTAGAACCATTAAAAACTCTTTATTACTAAAAAAAATATATTGTAATTAAAGTTTGAAGCTTCTTGAAATGAAATTGCGTACAGTTTATTTCATTAGTTATTCAGATATGTAATAAAAAATTAATATAAATTATCATTAATGAAGGTGTAATGTGTATATTACGAGGTCATACCCTTATAATTATGTCATTTATATTGCATTTTTTAAAGTAACTGTTTTTAATTTTCCGGTATAAAAAGTCTTATAAAAGCTAATGTTCTTCTCCGTCTATTCAACTGTCCTGGTGTCAAATTTCACTACAATTGTATGCTCTGTTCCGACACAGGCGAAGTTAAGAAAAGACAAGCATAACTTACTTTCGCATTAATAACATCTATTGCTTTACACGTATCCATATTTATCTTATGTGCATCGTAGAAATTAAAAAAAATTAAAAATAAAACGATTTGTGGATGTGAAAAAAGTATAATAAATTAGCTCGTTGAAATTCTCCTGACAACGAGTCTCTGTTAACTGGCAAAACGAGCTACGTTCAAGAAAGTGTTATTAAAGGGGTTTGCTCACTAAAAGTTTGTTTTAGTACTCAGTTTTTCTGTCAATATTACATGACATGATATTAATATAAATCAGACGCAATTGGTTGCTGTGCCACATTTAATGCAAATCTAAGCCTGCAGTTGCAGCCGAGTTATAACAGGAAAACTTTTGCATTTATAATATAAGTGTTTCTGATATTCATGTAAAGTATATATATAAGAGCCTTTCAAATAATAATAGGTGCTATTCATTTAAATGCTACAACTAGCTTCTACCAGCGGTTCAACCCGCGCTAAATCCTGTTATCGGCGCAGTGTGGGATTTCTACGGGACTCCTAATTTATATAGTTAGTAAAAAAGTTAAGCTGTAGCTATAGTCCGGGTTTGGGCCAGGAGTGTACCTATGAGTTTTTTTTTCTCAATTTCGCAAGTACATTGAATATTTATACCACTGCCTTTTTGGTGACGTCATGAGAAAATCTGCATATAAAAATAAAATAAACTGTTTTTTTAGATTTCTATTATTTCACAAATACATTCAATTAAATTTACTTGAAGAAAAATCGATTTACAATTTCTTTATTTATTAATTTGTCATTTTACGGAACACTAACTGACGTACGACACGCACTTACGGTTTTCATCTCTTCGCCAGAGCAGAAACAATAAAAAAGACAAACAATTTGTTTAAGGAAAATTATAACTGCAAGAGTACAGTTGATAGATTTAAGTTTTCAAGAGGTTGCAGGTGGAGTAGGAGTGGTGGACTTATTTTTAGGTAATTAAGGTTCCATATATATTTTTAAAATAAATAGGTATATCATTTGTAACATTGTTTTAATGTGTAATAATTGCTAAGCCTAGACTGTGTCAGTCATTTGACAATGTTTATCGTAAGAAATCAGATATTGAATAGCATACGGATCAATTAGCGCAACATAGGTAGCCAGAAGTGGCTAGATAAGAAAAGTGACAAAAAATAAATTACGATCGCCTGAAAGCCTAAAACGTAAGTATGAAGTAGAGAAGCTGACTAAGGGCATTTACGCACTGCATCCGATACGAACCACTTCTGAATCTGACGTGAATTAGTGGTACCTAGTAGAAACTTACTATTTGTTTAAAAGGTTTCGCACTAAATACCATCCTAATCTGTAAGAGTTTCCTAGATTTAAATTTTCTTGGATTCGTAAACGTAAACGCTGTTATGTCTTTCAAGCTTTACATGTTTTTGTCTAGAGTTTATATTATTTAAATAAGTTTTCTCAATGTGTAGGTTCCCTTACTTAAAGTGCAGTGTGAATTGTGAAATATCCAGACAAATTAGAAGCAGCTGCAGTGTGCAGTTGATTAGCTCTTTCACGCTTAGAATCATGGCTATTCTTGGATAATTTATAATCTACCACGTTCTTTAATTTGTGTCTATCATCATTATTTTGTTATTTGATCTGATTTGAACAGACTGGTTGCAATTAATGTTAATGGTACAGACGGTCAATCTTGTGTTTTCTTTTAATTTAAATTTAAATTTGAACATGCAGGTCTTATTTGTATGAGTGAAAGACAACGGTAGATCGAATCATTCAATAAATGAAAACTGGCGAAATTAACGTGTGTTTCTCTAGTGATGAAGGGTACTGCAATTATTAAGTTAAGGGCAAATAGAGCAAATAATTAAAAAAGGTTATAACACAAAAAAAATGTTTTGTGACTACTTTAAAAAAATACTCCAAGAGAATTATTGTGTATATCTAAAATACTTATGAACCTAAAATAATTATGTCCAAGATGCTTTGATTGGTGGCTCGTGACAATTTTAATGGGTGATCACCAAAAAAAAACAACAGAGATATTGCTTAAATGCTAACCTTTGTAACTCTAAATATGCGAATGAATTTTAGTTATAAATATAATAATAAAAGGTTAGCATTTGAGTAATTTCTCTTTTGTTGTCACGAGCCTGGTAGTATTAAAGCGCAGTACCTACCTACGAGTAACTAGCGCTGCCCAAACATTTTCTTAATTTCCTCTTTGTACAAAACACATTTTAAATATGTTATAAATATAATTAATTAATTTTTTTTTATATATATAACATATTTTAGAACTAGGTATAAGCTATTTTTAGAACTTTATGTATTGTATCTGGAATGTACTTGTGAGTTGTAGATAGCGTTTTTGCTAAAAGTCTTTTGCTATAAGTTGTGATTAGTTTGTACCATTTTTGAAATGTGTTTTGTACAAAGTGGAAATTCATACTAATATTATAAATCTGAAAGTAACTCTGTCTGTCTGTGTGTCTGTAACCTTTTCACACTTAAACTGCAGTACGGATTAAGAGGAAATTTGGCATGGAGATTGTTTAAGTCTCGAAAAAGGACATAGGCTACTTGAAAACGTCATTTCTTAGTCTTATTTAAGTCATGTTTTATTTTATATTTGAGGAGATGCCGTTTAAATCCTACACCGATAACCGAATTTTGGGCGGACGGAACCGCTGGCCAATTTGGCATGGAGATACTTTCAGTCCGTGGGAAAGACATAGGCTATCTTAAAAAAGTTAATCTGAAAGTCGGTTTTTTTCTATAATTGAGAAGTTGCTGTTGAAATGCTACACCGGTAACGGATTTTAGAGCGGGTGGAGTCGCGGACAAAAAAAACCTAGTATGCAGTACCATAATTATTTGTTTATATCAATTTCGTGGTTATCAGTAGTTGTTATTCATACTTGTTATCACATTATTGGTTGCTTGTACTATCCAATTATTCATCTTATATTTTATCCATAGTCATTAACTTATGTTTTCCGTACTAATATTATAAATGAGAAAGTAATTCTGTCTGTCTGTTACCTCTTTACGCCAAACCGCTGAACCGATTTCGATTAAATTTGATATGGAGATTGTTTGAGTCCTGGGAAAGGACATAGGCTATTTGAAAACGTGAAGTTTGAATCGGTTATTTTCTATAATTACGGAGTTGCCACTAAAATGGTAATTGCGCAGGCAAAAGCTAGTATATTATATTTTGTACACTTTACCACGTGCAGTATCTATATAAAACGCGTTTCCTAACATCCAGGTGGTTGTTTAACATTAAAGAGTTGCGTAAAGTTGTATAGTAACGCTCACATTACCACGTCGATGCAAAGTAGATAAATTTGTATGTTAATGATCAAAAACAATTTAAGGTAAAATAATGTGTGTTTAAATGTTCAAATATATCTTTATATCGAAGTAAAACATGACTTATGGCATTTACAAATGTGCTAATGGACAAGAATCTTATATGGAATTGATTAAACACAGCTTGTCTTTTTGTGTTCTTAACGTCTCATTGGTGTTCTTAAGAATCTTCTGGAAACTCGTTAGTTTTGGCCTGAAAATATAATACAAGTAACCTAGCTACATACTGTGACTTGCACTACAAAAATTATGCACATTTCCATCCTCTTTTCTGCCCTCTAGGGAATAAATTTTCAAAAACGGTAAAACACGTCAATCTTACTTTTAGACCTGAAGACCAAATACCATGTTTTATGCATTTAGGTTTAAAATATACCGATTTCATCCCTTTAGGAGGGTAATTTTGCGTTAACTCGTTAGTTTTGGCCTGAAAATATAATACAAGTAACCTGGCTACATACTGTGACTTGCACTACAAAAATTATGCACTATAAAAATACAAATTACCATCCTATGTTCTGCCCTCTAGGGAATAAATTTTCAAAAACGGTAAAACACGTCAATCTTAGTTTTAGACCTGAAAACCAAATACCATGTTTTATGCATTTAGGTTTAAAATATACCGATTTCATCCCTTTAGGAGGGTAATTTTCCGAAATCCTGTCTTAGTCAAGCCCTACGTCAAGTAAGGAATACCAAATTTTAAATTTCTAGACCGACTGGTCTGCGCGTTGATATACTTTGGAATCAGTCAGTCACTTACTTTTTTTTATATATACAGATTTCTAAAACTATGCAAAAAGTTAGCACATATAGTAATATTGACACATCTTCCTCCATTTTTTATGTCAAACAAGTAACGACACAAAACAGATTATCTATTGTTTGAATTACTTCCGTAAATATGAACGTGTAGTTAGCTTCATTAGTATTTGAAATGCATTTAAGAAATAAGCAATAATAGTTACCATGGTAATTTCTTAGCTTGAATCGTGAGTTTTTTGAAAAAATAAAACAGTTACATATATTCAGTTAGGTAGTCATTAGTTAATATGGTAGGTAACGGACGTTGTCGAACTAGTGGCCACTCGAGTGTCACGAATTTTCAAGCTAACCGTAAGGCCTCTGACTTGACTTAATGACTTCTACCATATACGAATAGCCAGTACCAATGGTTTTATGTGCGCTTCGAAACACGGACAAATATTGTCAGGTCATATCCGGATGTAAATGACTGAAAAACAAAGTGCAAGGAATTTTAAAACTTTGTTCATATAACAACTTAAAAACTATTATTATGTATCAACGTTTACAGTATTTGTTGTTCAAAGACAGTAAATGATACACAATATCTATAAAAAGAAAAATCCTAACTAAAATTATTTGTGGCATATATCCAGTACCATTTTATATTTAAATTATTAATTTTGATGACACGCGCCCACCTTTTGTTAAGGATAAATCATAATTATACTCAACGATACTTCATTTGTCAGAGTAAGAGAATATACTATGGCTCTTCTATCGTAAAATAAAATTTCACTTAATTCAATATACGTATTTAAAATATATATTCGTTCGAAATTACGAAGTTTAAGGTCTTTTACTTATTCCACTTGATATATCAACCCGTGGCATACCTACAGACGGACAGACACACTTATTCCAAAATCTTAAACAGAATACCCTTGCAAACTTGAAACTGTCATGATGTACGCAATGCTAGAATGCTTTGTTAGCAGCTTATAAAGCTACAGCTTTCAACTGGCAGTTGGCACATCAAAGAGGTGTTTGCGTTTGAGTCAGAGCTAAGTTTTACTTATAGTGCTTACTGTGATAGCATGAGGGTAATAAGACTTCAGAGTAAATAGTCATAGACACGTTGAAAACTTAACAGACTTAAGGTTTCAATTAACTTTGCTTACCTTACTACCTGCCCTACTTTTCAATGCAAAGGGATGAATAAATAATAATTAATAATAACATTTATTGATACAGCTTTAAAACTCTGCTGAAGATTCCTCTTATAAATGACGTAAGTACCTCAGAGTTATTGAAATTAGAACTCGTGAAAAATATTTGATTTCAACGGCAACTCCTCAATTATAGAAAAAAAAAAAAATAACTCATGCTTGACGTTTTCTAGTAGCTTATGTCCTTCTCCGGGACTTAAACTATCTCCATGCTAAATTTCATCTTTATCGGTACAGCGGTTTAAGCGTGAAGAGGTAACAGACAGAGTTACTTTCGCCTAGATAATATTTACTAGTGTATTATATTAATATCTATGGCACGTCTATAACTTTAGATCTAAAAAATGGAATTTGATAAAACTGACCTCATCAAAAGCGCCTTGGAGCCTGCTTTTTAAAAGTGATTATCGCATTCAAATAGATTAAGCCGTTAAGCCGTGGTGTTCAGACATATAAACAAACAGACAAATAATCTAAAAAGCAAAAGGTTTTTCAATTTAACTTTTATTTACGGACACATCTTTGCAATATAGATATCAGGTGGTGCTAACAAATATTTCTGCTGATCTATATACACAACAAAAAAAATGCAGAAACTCAATCATTACCATCATAGAAAATCGAAAACATTGTCCAGAAAGTGGAGCTGCAGCGATATAAATCTGATACCGTCCCCAACCCAAGTACCAAATAAATGTCATGCCATGGGTACAGCATCCAACTGTTTTATTGCCAACATTACAGTTGCACCAATACTGTTATACTGCACCACGACCAGAAGTATCATGTAAATTAATATGTACACAAAATATATCTTTTGACCAAAATGGCAGATATGAATTTTTGCCGTATATAATTTACAGTTAGGTCCAAACTTTTCGCAACTATAAGTAAACGAATCTATTTACAGTTATTTTGGAATAACAACGTTTTTTGTTAATGAACTGAATTATCTGAGAGTTTTTGGCCATAAATGGGCATACCCACTTAACATTAAAAATTTTCAAATTTTGCGATCCCATGATGATGTTGTAAGTATACAACGAATCTACGGCTGAGTCATCACTTTTGGATATCTCACTGTTTACTATGGCCTCTATGTCTAAATTATTTAATTCTTCATATTCTTCCAAAACTTTTATGGTAGAAGTATTGGCAGGAAGCCTTTCTTTAATATCATATCATAATCCTTTTGATGCGTTTATACGTTTTATGTAATGTATCGTTTCCACGCCACAAATTTCACAATGATTGAGGTTGTGTGATAATAATTGAGTAGCATTCAATGCGGCGAATGTTGAAATTATTGTCGTACATTCAATCTTTGCCGTTTAGAATAAGATCAGTGATACACTGACTGCAGCGCCATCTACCTGGTCCAATTGTGAATTCAAACCTTGCAGGGACTCACTCGAACGTACACAAAAAATATCATTATATGCTTCCCTGCCATTTAGGAGATCAGTGACATACCGACCGCAGCGCCACCTACCGGGTCCATTTGTGAATTCAAACTTTGCAGGGATCTAATCAAACGTACACAAAAAATATCATTAAAATCTTCCCTGCCGTTTAGGAGAAGATCAGTGACGCCAACTGCAGCGCCATCTACCGGGTTCATTTGTAAATTCAAAACTTGCAGGGACCCACTTGAAAGTACACAAAAAATATCATTTAAATCTTCCCTGCCGTTTAGGAGAAGATCAATGGCACCCTATTTGCAGCGCCACCTACCGGGTCCATTTGTAAATTCAAACCTTGCAGGGACCTACTCAAACGTACACAAAAATTTATCATTGAAATCATCCCTGCCTTTCAAATTAATAGAATCTTTTTTCCTGTTATAATAACTCAAAAATTAGAAAATATCAAGAGTGCAGGTTTATTTTTTTGCAAAATAGTGACTTTATTTGAACAACTTTTGCTGTATGAAAACTGCAACTATCTAATACCGTTCCGACAAAAATAGTGTTTAGAAACATTTCATAATTTTGCTAGTAATAAGTGTGTCTACACTTTTACAATCTCTTATATTAATCAATATGCTTTAAATTTTTATTACAAACATATTCTAAATTGTAACAAAAAAGCAAGTGTTATAGAAAATGTTTGTTTATACAGCAAAAAAATCACGTTGAAGCTTCATTTTCTTCCGCATTTGCATCAGAGAGTAGTCATAAACAATCATCAAAAATAGTAAAAGTATCATTTATGTGTTGGAGATTTTAGCAGAAATAAGTAGTGTTATGTAGTTTCCTTTTAAAGTTCCGTGGTCTTATCTTTATGAAACCGTCCAGTGCCTCTATCTGCCTGGCAGCTTCATAACTTATCTTTATGAAACCGTCCAGTGCCTCTATCTGCCTGGCAGCTTCATAACTTAAACATTACTGTGTACACAAAAAAGAGTTTTAAACTAGAACTCGCATACGCAAAGCTGAAAACAAGCAAAATACAATAAGTTCCAAAGCCTAATCTAAAATCTAAAGGTAAAAATGAAAATCTTTAGATTTAATACATTTTTGGTTTGTAAGCTTATATAATATGTCAAATTAACTATACACGTCTTTGTAGTAGGTATCCCACAAGAATACAAATGAGTACCATAGCCTTTGAAAGTTTAAACTAGGGGGACGGGGTTGAACTAGGGATTTCATCCAATTTCTTTCTTTCCAATTTAAATGGCGAGAGCTTTTCTGAAACCTTACTGGATTGGAAGACGTGAAGATAAACTTCTTGCCTGAACTGTTTGCCCAACGTGGAAGCTGCATATTTTACTTTGCAGTTCTTTCTATATAAGTGCGATGTACAACCAAACCATTTTAACGGCAATGACTTTATTTTAACACTGGAACATAAAGTAGCTCTTACGAGTATTGCACTGGTTTTAAGATCATAACGCAAGTTATAAAACACGCATGCTTTTTACTTTACCATAACTACACTAATATGACACTAGTGCGTTATGGAATTTCTTAGTAAAGCTCAACAAAATGTTTGTGTGTACACAATATTTTGTTTCATTATATTTATTTTGTCATGCAAGTGAGCTGAAAAATGATGTATGAAAGGCGTCAATTATGTTCATTACACACTCGGTTCAATCCTGCCACGTCTGTTACTTAGCTGACACGTATATAATTTAGGTTCTATTATGACATTATGGTGACCGGTTACATTTAACCTACTTAAAGGTTAAAAAAATGTATGGATGCAGTAGAAGAAAGTTATTTTTTCTTACTATTTTTTTGATTTGATTACTTTAATCAAGCTCCACTGGACAATCCATGCTATTTGCAGCATTGACAGAGAAAGAACGAACGAGATGATGAATGGTGATTTGATCCACACGTGTGGAAACAAAAAATGATGGACAGACAACGATGTTTACCAATAATGGGATTCCTATATTTATATTTTTGTTCCAGAAATCGTAGGAGAACATCAAAATAGACGTTATTAAATCTGAAATAATATTGAAAAAAGGGACTTAGGTCATAGTGGACCACGCTAGCGGTTTGGCAGACCTTGTCAAGCTAGTGGCATCTGGCTTAAGTCATTGGCTTGATGACTGCTGTCATATGACAAACAGCCAGGACCGGCGGTTTTAGGTGTCCTCCGAAATATTCAGGTCAGAAGAATGTGCCTTTAGGCGGTCACCCATACAACAAGTTGCAGCAAATGCGAAAAGATGTCGTACGGGCGATCAAAAACTCCAATAGAGTTTCAATATATGACTGGAAGCTAGGCAGTCATCGAAGTAGACGGGGATACCTAGGTGTTTACTTTGACTCACACCTCACTTTCCGAACGCACGAACAGAAATTTACTTCAGCAGCATCTCAGCGGTTAGGTTTTGTGATACGTAACTTTTCACCTCTTTCTGTTGAAGCCACCTGCGCGCTATACTCAGCTTTAGTATGAATTATTTTAGAGACGAATTAAGTGGTATGGAGTCATCATGAAAGTAAATATCTTCTAATGATGGAAAGTGCTCAAAAAAAGTTTCTTTTTCAAAAAAAAATTACTATTATTTAGTTTTATTTCCAACCCGTTTTATACAGGGACACCTAGGCTTTGACACTGGCTGATTTGCAGTTACATGCCGCGTTGTGTTGACAAGATTATCGCGGCATAGACAGCTATTGCATCGCATAGGTATTGAAATCGTTCCATTCACCAAACGTAAACAAACAAAATGGCCGATCACTATTTTGACAGTGCATCTACTGCTGTACCTCCCAAGCTTTTGCAGCAATGCGAAGCGGGAGCGCCACCATATTTAGCATAGAGCGCATCAATTTTTTGCCAACACATCAATCGAATATGCGCAAAAAGAGCATAGTAGGTACGCATTAAAGAGGTTTAATGCATGTTGACAAGACTCAAATTTACTTAGATCAAACGGTAGAATTATTTATCAGAATTGGGTCTATCAATCTACTCATCTACTCATCCAAGTTTTAATTTAGTATAGCTAATTCAGTTAGTCTGTATATTAATTAACCTCTTGAGAAGCTTAGATATCCAATCTTGCCATAGTTTCAAGCATTACCTTAAACATTAGAACAGAATAATTAATAGTAGTAAATTGGGTACATGTTTGATATTAAAGGTAATATATTTAAAGGTAAAATGCGGTATACGCATGTAATTAAAAAATAGGCCTTTTATTTTTTTACATTTTTTATTGCTATGAAATTATATCTATTACAATATTTTTCCATTTAATCGGTTTATAATTACGAATTTAAATTACGACAATAGACGACGAATCTACGACAAAAAACACGTTACGAGGTAAACTCCTTATACATATTTTTACACTTAGGTACAAAACAGTACTTATATTCTGGTTTTTAGTCTCTACCTTGGTTTATTTAGTACAATCACAAAATAATAAGCATACATTTTAAGACCAGGCAGTATTGTTAAAATAGACTTTCACGCCACAAAATTGATATTTTAATTTTTTATTTTTATATCAAATATTACCACTGACTTTAGTAGTTTATTATTTATTGTTATTTAGCTACTTAACACAGCTTCGTTTTCTTTCTACGTTTGCAGATTTGCTCACGATCTTTAAAGAAATTTCAGAAAAGACTCATTAGTACATGCTGTATCTCAAACACCCACCCCTCAGAGGCCATTAGGCCACTACTGACACACTAGTTGCTATGTATTCAGTTATTTCAACTGAAAAGTTTGTAATTAATTAGTATTTTAATTTTGAAATGACTTAATAGCCTGCAATGAATATAGTTGTGCCGTGGGGTGGCAGTCGCTTTTTATAAGTTAATATAGTTTATAAGTGTCTAGACTGTAAAGATCCTGAAAATAAATAAATTTAGAGATTTTTCCTTTGAAAATCTAATTTTATTTAATTTGTTCGTTTAAAGATTGCCCTCATTTCGTATCTGTATTTTTGATAAGCTTGATAAAAAATACCACAGTTATCAAATTACAACATTTTTCGTTACACCGAGTAATAAAAGTACGACATAAATAACTATTACAGGTACTAGTATACTATAGAACCATCTAATTATACTACGGATAAGATTTGAAATATACTTTTATTGTAAGACTTGTATTGACACAGTAAATTGATCGAATCCTTTCTGTAATAAAAATACAATTCACTATATTGGCTCAATAAGAAAGAAGCTCTTGAGAAACCTTGACACGTGAGAAACAATTTACTGTCTAAAAAACTTAAAGAAAAAGTAAAAGTATCTAAAGATATTAGAGTAGTATAGACGGCTAGAGTAGGTGAAAATGTATAAGCCCCCACTCAACGGCTATCGGCGCCCTCGCCGAATGCCAGCCGATCTGGCAATTCGATGCGGCATTTCTAATTATGCGTTTGTCCAACAATACTCTCAAGTTTTTAATAAAATAATGCCTTCCTGTATTATTTTATAATACAAAAATTATTCTGGACATTCATGAAACACAATTATAGGTATTAAATGTCAGTGGTAGGTGTTTTTCCTTAAAAAAAGTAATATTATTTTTATATACGTTCAAAAGTCATTGTATTGTGTGTTATGAAAAAAATGTCGATAAACCATTTCCTATATTACCCACTGTAATTCAGTTTTTCATTGCTTCTACATACACTATTTAAAGGATAAATATAATTAAAAAAAAAATCCTTTAACATTAATTAAACTTGAAATGTTATTTTCGAAAGAAGTTTCTTAAGGCACGTTACGATTTAATTTTGCTTGCCATGTTTGAGTCAAATTAGCGTAGACAAGGTAAAAAAGAATTAGGCTAATCCACTGCGCCGATTTTGATAAAATTTAGAAAGGGTAGGACGTCTACTTCAAAAAAGTCAAATGTGAGTAGAATTATAAATTTTTTGAACCGTCTTAAAGAGGATTGGGAAATGGCAGGGCCGTTAATGAGGTGTAAGTCAAAATTTGGTATAGACAAAGTTAATTGGAGCAGGGCTAAACAACTTGAAAAATGAATGCGAATCGGATTAACACACTAATATGACACAATGAATTTATAGGAACTTAATAGACTACTTAAAGATTTTTAACCGAATTCAAAACAGAATTCAAAAAGATTTTGTAATTAAAAATGTCAAGAGTGAATAGAATTACCGCGCTCAGAGTATCTTCTAAATCAAAAGTTTAAAGCTTTTAAACCGAATAATCACATTCTTTTTTTAACTAAGAAAAATCAAGCATAAGTCTAATTAGTGCACTGAGGGTTTATTACTAAAAAAAAAACAAATTTACTAAATTAACTACAAAAAAAGAATCAAATGCCGCGCGGGTGGAGTCGCTAAGAGCTAGAACAAAATATAAAGAAAAAGGAACTTCGTTTCAACCACGACAACTCTCGTTTTTTTGCATTTTGTTTATACAAAATTATTGGTGCATTGATGGTTATTCGGAATGCATGAATGGTAGCATAAGTAATTGCTTTTAATTATAAATATAAATGCAAGATAAGATTTTAACGCTAATGCATGAGCATAGTTATTTTCCTCCAAGTTGCATTATTTTTAGACATTCTTGTTCTAAAGCTTCTTAAGTCAGCTTTGAGCTTCAAGGACTTACATTTTATCCGTCTTTTAGTATATAAATATAAATTTATATAAAAAGTCGGTGAGTTTCAGTATTTTATAATAAAAATAGATTAAGATGTTTAAATTATTTATTTTTATATCAGTGGCTACTAATTTCTTTATAAAAACAATAATATAATTATTAAAATAATATATTTTTACCATGCACGTAACAAATTACTTAATAGATTTTGCCTTTAAAATGGCTAGTACAATAAAGGTGAATAGATATAGATTGATTATTAGTATACTTTGTTTATTTAGTATTAATATTGTTTTAGGTTGTTTGGAATTTTGTGAAAAAAGTAAAGATTTTTGTACTTAAAAACCTACGAGTGTAAGTCAAACTAAGTGCAATGAGAGCTCGCTATGGATTAGAGATTAGTTTACGGGTCCGACACGTACCTGGTTAGTTTTTTTATTGAATAATTGATACTTAAGTGTATTTAAATTTTGTTTAATCGTATGAAGTATGGAATTATATTACATGTATATTTATATTTTGTGCAGTACATTATAGTGCATCAATTAAGACAAATAAATAAAATTGTCCGTTTTTTTATGCCTTTTAAGTTCCGATATCATTTTCTGTTTGTTAATTGCCAGCTCGAACGCAAAAAACCATTTGTTTGTTTGTGTGTCCAAAATAGTTTAACTCAGAAGATACTAATGCTATTCATTTCAAACTAACACCATTATTAAATAGTAGTGTCCGGAATTAATAAAGGTGACTTTTTATAGTGAAACAGTTACGCATTCCCACAGGAATGTAAGAGAATTCTCAAATTGTTTTAATATTCTTCTTCAAGCAATTCCTTCAGTTTGAATTGGTTAACTATAAACGGCGAAAATATCCTATTACCGTTCGAACATTTGGGGTTTTAATTAAAAAAAATCTAAATTATTAAAAAAATAAAATACTCCTGAGTCCTGACATTTAGCGGTATATGTTTAAGTAGGGCTCCGGCTAGCACTCGGCCGATTTACATTATTTTGTCGCTAGTGTGCTATACGCTTAATTCGCATACATCAAAATTTCACGATGTTTGATTTGGTTAAGGTCTGTAGGTGTAGCTGTTGGTGTTCAATCCCAAACTGAAACGTGGTGAGCCTAGACACCGATCATCAGACACAAAACGGACTCTATACGAAATTTACAATACAGTTTTGTGTTGAGACCTTGGCATTGTAAGAAAGTGTATTTAAATTTTACCAGTAAACAATGTTGGTTTTTTGAATCTTAATCTATATCGGTGTCACATCTTAGCCAAAATATTCTATAAATATAATATTCTATTGTGCCAGAAACGTCCAAACAGACAGACAAACGAAACTCAGTTTCATACGTATTAAAATGGAAATACAGATGTGGGTATAATGGGTACCCGGCAAATCAAGTTACATGTTAGCAAACATATTGAGTCAATTACAAATCCGATCCTAATGTTACCGCACAGTGCTACGTTAAAGAGCGAGAATGTTTGCACTATTCGTGTTTGCCACTACTGTTACGACACAGTTACTTACCATTCAAGCCTCAATATGGAACAAACTGGGTAAACATTTGTAAGTTTGTTCATTGTATGTTTCGATATTAATGTGGATAAATTAGTAACATATAGGTAAATTTTGCTTTTATGCTATAATTCGCCCTACTGGAGGGGTAGGCCTATTTTTGAGGAAAGGAGGCTTAGGCCACAGTTCATCGTGCTGGCCCAGTGAGAATGGGCGGAAGATTGTTGAACTAGTGGCCACTTGACTGCAGAGTTTTTAAGCCCTCAACTGCTATTATAATATGACAACAGCCGAAACCAACAGATTCACGTGGCCTCCTAAGTAATATAGACAAAAGGACATACAAACACCGAATATTTACTATTGAGGCAAAAAATAAGAGAAAATATTAGGGTGCTTTTCTCTACACAAACGTATGCGCCTGTTTCCTAAATCCTGGATTTGACAATAGACCTACAATTTCTTTATTACATGACAGATATATACAAACATAAATATAAATAGTCATATCTGTATGATTTTTTTTTTTAATTTCAATCGTAAAAAATAACTGGGGCACTGTAAAAGTCCAAAAACTTGCCACTTTTCTAAGACATTTTCACTCGTGCTCTTTACGAATATGTTAACTATAAAACATCCAAAAACAGTTTAATTCATTACTTAGTTGTTTCTTTTCTATTTGGTTGAGATTTGGAAGACAAAAGTTATGCAGCCATTACTGCTCCACCGGGCTTTTGGGGCGAGACTCTGAAGCAGCGCTTGGGTTGTCGCTTTTAGGGTCGCCCCTTGGACCAGCGTGAGCCTTGAACACAAAAGACCGGATTTGATGATAGTGACTAGGTATAATTAGCCTGAGGCGCAGTTGTCGTTTTCGCACATCTTGGCCCGGGTCTTAGCGCGACAGCAATTGTACTCCCAAATACCTATGTAAAAAAAAAAAGACATCATAGCATAGGTGTATAATCTATATTTTACGTTATTTATGATTCATTAAGCTTAAATAAATCGGCGAAATATTTCAAAATACTGTGTTTTTATTTATAATTATATATAGTTTTTCAAAATAAAAAGCATACATTTATTAATGTATGTATTTGCTTGGGTCTGATTTTCTTGTTAAAATTGTGTTCTTTATTAAAACACAGTCAAGTTCAAAGTTATGCCCAAACTTATAACTATTCCAATTAAATTTTAATTGTGTGTGAAAATATGGCATTTTATTACAGGAATACCATGGAATGTACTGGGCTCTTAGTAATTCAGCCTGGCCTGACTTATTTATAGCGTATTAAACTAAAATTTTAATGGTTCCGTATATAGTTACTCAGAATTAAGTGCAAGTGCATTAACGATTTTAAAAGCAAGATTAAATTGAAAAGCTATAATGGTTTAATGTAATTGCTCACTTCCATATAAAATTATTCTTAGATCTCAATCAAAATTGAGTGCAGTAAATATTTATTAGTCCTTAAATTAAATTGAGCTTAATTGCCTTATTTTTTAAAGGAAGATAAATAGAAAAAATGTGGGAGTTTAACTTGTTATAGAAGATTCTATTCGCGTCGAGTTTGAAATATTTCCGGACATAATTTCCAAGTTTTTATCTTCCTAGAATTCGTAAAATACTTCCAACGAAAATTGGTATGACCAAAATCGGTTCAAAAATTTTTTATATATTTGAAATAATTTTTATTCTACGAAACCCTAACTTATCGACGTACAACATTCACTTGGCCGGTTTTTTTATATGGTGACAAAGCATATTATATGTTTGCCTAATATCCTCCATTTAAAATAGGTTCCCCTTTTATATTCAACAGTCGTAATCTAAAACATAACATAGCAGCCGGTCAAATATTGGTTACTCTCGCTAATACATCCAACTTTAAAAATTCAGCAACAAGTAATTCAACTATAGTGAATCAAGGAGCAGTGAAGGAAATGAAGAATTAAAAGTTCTCATAGATCCTTTCTGCCCATCCCTTGCTTTCTTAAATAAGAAAATAAACAAGCCGTTAACGAAGATTCCCCATGCTTAGTGTACCCAAACGGGCTAAGTTTGCAAGAATTTGATTAATTTTGTTGTAGTCCTGAACACTTTTTGGCGTGAAAAAAATAAATGTTATAGTTCAAACCTTAATTAAGTGTATTTGCCAATATTATAATAATAAGCTATTAAAAAAGTTTAAATTAATTAATTCTGACACTCTTTTTTTGGCCTTTAATTCAAATTGTTTTTTAAAAAAACTAAGATTGATATTCTCTTCATTCTATTTTTATAAAATACTAGCTTATGTCAGCGGCTTCGCCCGCCCTTAATTTCGTTATCGGCGTAGGTTATTACGACAATTCCTTAATTATAAAAAAAAGCAATCAAATCTTTTCTCTTTGATGGCATAATACATTCGTGTCTGTGAAATACTGTGGAAATATACATACAAAATTTAAACCTAATCGGTCAAGCCGTTTAGAAATTATGTGAAAAAGATAAGTACGGAAGGATAATTCTTACTAACCGTTGTCTTATTACCCGTTTTCCCGTAGAAATGAAGCATTTTTCGCGGTGAAAAGTAGCCTATGTTCATTAGGGATAATGTCGGCTTCTAATGGAAAAAGAATTTTTAAAACTGGTCCAGTAATTTCGGAGCTTATTCAATACAAACAAACAAACAATCAAATCCCTCCTCTTTATAATATTAGTAAAGATATATTAATATGACCAAGCAAATTTGCTAATGTTATAGTCTGTATATATAAAAGGCAAACGTTACTAACTGACTGACTAACTGATCTAACAACGCACACCTTCAACCGCTGGACGGATCGAGCTGAAATTTGTCGAAAGCTGAGATTTTTTTTTCCAAAACTCACCCCCTAAACGGGGGTTCAAAATTTGTATGGAGTACATAGATCGCGAGGTTAATCCATTCGTTAATTAATTTTTAGTAGTTAATTACTTATTATTTTTGAGAGAGAGCGAAGACGTTAGGTGTGAGTGGGTTTTTTTTTCTATAATTGAGGTGTTGCCGTAAGAATCCTACGCTGATAACCGAATGGCTGGCAGAAGCTAGTTCTAAATGAAAATTTGAATTTTAGACCAAGATTTTCAACGTACGGTCGTGTGCTAGCGCCTATCGTACGTTGAACTGTGTCTCTTTGTATCCTTCAGTAATGTAACATGTCTATGTACACTGGTCGAAATGGCGCGCTTTTACTAGGGTATGCCAAAGCTTTATGAAACAATTCACCAATAAATTAAAACAACACAAAAGAAGTGGATGGATTCGTTTTAAACTTTTCCAAAACCTATGCACTACAACTAGGGCCCTTGTTCCTTCGTTTTGTTTTACAAAATGTTATGTTATGCTCCTAACATCCACTTTTCAACGCTGGTATGCTGTCACACACGCGTGACAGGTGGTGACCCTATCGCCATGCCAGGCAAAAACTAGAGGCGACACTATTTTACGATACACAAATTGCAACAATATTGGGTGACGCAAATCGAACTTTATGAAATTCCAACAAAATGCCTCGGATGCTACTTAGTTCCCAAAAAATAAAATGTAAATGTTGTTTTAAATCTGGGTTAAAAATTCACAGATTACTAATTAGGTATCAATCGTTAGTTGGTAAAAGACCTCTAGCGGTTCGTGTTGACAATTTTACCACGAGCGTTCTTTTACACACTAATTTGGCGTTTGGTACCTAATAAGTAATCTTAATATCAGGATTTGTACTTTGGAAACTATAGATGATATTTATGGTCGGTTCCATGTAGAAAAATAATTATACCCATATCAGTCATACTCGCAGAACAAGTAAATCTGTATTAGCCATAGACCTTAAGGCCTTAAGCAATAAAACACACACACTATAGAATATAAAGTTTGTAATTAACAAAACTTAAAACTTAAAACTTCAGACGAATTCTATCCCAATTAAAAGACTGGTAAACTAAAATCACTTTTTATGACATTTTTTGACAGACCACTATTACTTTAAGAATTATTATTATCGTAATTGTGTGTGACCGATTAGGTAAATATATTTATTTTTTGAAATGTTTGCTTATTTAGCATGTGACAAATATTTACTTTTAGACACATGTTTGACATCAGGGTGCAGATCGTGCCATTCACACGATTTCACTAAGTTGTTGCGTAGTACCGTCTACGTTTGTGATAATTTACTTGAGTCTTAAACGAAAGCACAAAAGCTTTGCTTGTTTTTGTTGTTAGCTGCTGGGGTCTTATTTTACGACATTATTGGACAAGTGCTGGTAATACAAATACGAAAATTTTAAAAGTTTCCTCAGTTAAGCGAAAACTAAAGTCGACATAGCTCATCGAATCGAAAATCTGAAGTGGCAGTGGGAACGGTACATAGCTCGAAGAACTGATGGCCAATGGGAAAAATATGTTATAGAGTGATGACCACCTATCCGAAAGCACATTGTACGATGCCGCCACAGTGCAGGGTTCAGGGAGCCGTTGGATACAGGTGTGGAGCGGTGGCAAAGGGGAGATCTCCTGCCAGGCGAGGTGTTATGCCTGGGGTCCGCCGTGGTCTACTTAACTTGCGCTTCGGTTTCTATATATCCTGAACAGAAACTTTGATAGCGCGATGTAGGACGCGTGACGTCAGCCTTGATTGTGGTTCGGTATGATATGAGAAGTTATGCGATGCTTAAGTCTGTAGAATAATATTACAGTTTTCAATTTAGCCCATTAGTTATAATCTCTCGATGGAATTGAGAAAAATTGCTATAAAGTTAAAATTATATAATTTAGTGCAAACAAAACCTTAGGTGCACCAAAAAAATGTTATAATTATCTGCTTCATCTGTGAGTGACATAATTTGTTCGGTAGCTGCAGCAACAAGCCATAAACGCATACTTCTCAAATCTCATTACTCTTTTCTTTTACAGAAACCGAAACAGGAAATGTTTGCGCAGTAGAAGCCACATGCATACATAATGGAAATAGGGTCACAGCTGGGTAATAAGGAATAAAAGTAATTATTTAACGAAAATAAATGACGCAATCACGTGCAACTGCTTACTGTAAAAACATGGTTTATATTTTAAGCGTTACATACAATATCATTAACAGACACCCATTTAGCTAGAGACAGTTTTTCATAGCGGATAGTTTGAATGGAAAAGTCGGTCAAATGCTAGTTATTTTCGGGCATTTAGGGTTCAGTACTAAGAACTAATAATATATTTGGGGATTAAAAACAAAGCACCTTGGTTTGATAAGATATCTATGGGCAAAAAGCTTTGGACAACGAAAAATAAATAAAAGCAACATCTATTTTTCCGTTTGTTGTTGCCCTTAAAATTAGAATAAAAATAATAATTAGAATAGAGAAGTTTGGATAGTAGCTCAGAAATAGAAAATATGACATCACCATTATCATCTTTGCTTCTTGATGTTTACTGATGAACAAAGGACTCCTTTAAGCCTTTATTTATGAAATTGAATATTTTAAGTTCACCTAGCCTCTACATTTATGAAATATTTTTGTAAGCTTAACTTATATTTGTTTCAAAAAGAAAAGCTCACAATAAAAAAGTACACGTTGCCCTTTTTTTTTTTTTTCTGAGCTGACTATGCAGTTGGCTGTTGCAGCCATTACTGCTTTACCGGACTTTTGGGGCGAGACTCTGAAGGAGCCTCAGCCCATATAGCGCCCAACGCTCAAGGGCTCCCCGCGGGGGAAGCCTCGGCTTGGGTTGTCGCTCTCGGGGGCGTCCCTTCGACCGGCGTGAGTCTCGAACCCGAAGGTGAGTCACCGCCAGGAGGGGAGTTCCCCGTTACGCGGACACGTTGCCCGGACCAACAGGTTATGCCTATTTAAAAAATAAATAATTTATCAAAAAATAGCTAATGTATGGCCATAAAAGTGTACAATAAGCTTCCGAGACATTAAAGAACTGTCAATACATTTAAAAAAAAAGTCTGAAATGGTTATAGCAGTATTTATTTACAGAGTAAATGAATACTTTATGTTAAAAAAGGTAGATATCTTATACCTTAAAAGAGCAATTCTTGTATATATGAATATAAATCTATATATTTATAATCTGTTGTTATAATTTTCAAGAAATGTAGTATGCAAGGGGTTTCGGGGGCGAAAAATCGATCTAGCTAGGTTTCATTTTTAGAAAACGTGTTTTTATCCGTGTTTTCAGGCAATGATAAATTGAAAAATATGACTTTAGTAGTAGTAGAGTAAGCAACTCTAAAACTACTTAACAATAGATGGCGTTGTTAAGCAACACTAAAGCAACTTGACAATATATGGCGCTGTTAAAAAAAAGGAGCAAAGCTCGGTCCTCCAGGTACTAGACTAAGGAGTTGTAAGAAATGTGTAAAATGTACTAATTGTAACATGAGTAATTTTGGAATTATTATATTTTCTAAATTTTAGCATGCTTTTGTTAAGGCGGAACTACGTGAACTACTCAAAGAAACATCTATGTTAACAAACCAAGTTCCTAGCAAATAAACGATCAGTATCTACTAACTTTTGCGCATGGCTTCGTTTGCACCGGTGTAGGTCATTCTTGTGGGATTCCTAAAAATGATAACCTGAAATCCCTAAAATACTTTATTTATTTTATGTTATTCTTTTAGTAGGACAATCTGTTTCGTGGAATCCTTTATTGGGATAAAAGTATTCATTGCCCTACATCCCTATCATTGAGCTATATATGAGGTATTAATCAGCTTACTTGCTCCGTTGCCAGGTGAAGTGAAAGTGAACCTAAATGTCATGCGCATAAAATGTATTCCAGTTGGAATTCTTGAATGGAATAAAAAGTATCCCCCGTTCGTTTTAGTCCTTTTCCTATCTCTTTGTCAAAAATAATGTCAATTGAACACCCCATTTCGAATTTAAGCAATAACAAACCAACCAATAGACTTTAACTTTAAAATAATACTTAGGATAACCTAATACCATATGAAAGATGTTTCAGTAATGGACTCGTTTAATATACCACTACAATCTAACTTACCTATCTTTAAACGTGTTGCTGCATGCATGTGTGTGTTAACAAAACCTATTACTACAAATTTTACTCAATTTACACAAGTTTCACTTTTCAAAAAGTTCAATCAACTTCGAGATTGCAATGTGAACGAACGAAAACTGCTTAAAATTCAACCATCTATATATAGAAGTAATAATCACTACCAGATATATGGAAATGAAATCATTTGAGTAGTCTTAAAAGTAGATATCTATGGGCTTAGAAAGTCTTCACTTTGTAAGGATGCGCCCAAACACCATTAGTTACGTATACTATTTAAACATTACACTTTCACTTAAAACAATAATCTATATCTGCACAGCCTAAACCGCTAATCGTAGAGACCTGAAACTTGGAGGGTGTGTTTTTTGTATGACGCAGGCATCTGATAAGAAAGGATTTTTTGAAAGGGTCAAGTGCGAGTCGGACTCGCGCAGTAAGGGTAAACCGATAATAACGAAATTTTGGTAAGTTGTTATGCACACGCCGGGAAGGTTTCTGAATTAGTACAACCCTTTCACAAAAGGTTGGTGCAGTTTTTTTTTAAAAAAAGAAACAATGGACGCCGGGTCAGCTACTTTGAAATTATTCTATTAGTAAGGTGAAATGTCAAAAACAAAGGCACTAGTAATTTTAAGTCGAAATATTAAGAAGGAATTTTATTTACTGGTAGTTTTTTTGTGATTATTTGCGTAAGACAGACCTAAAGTGTTCGTGCAAAGCTTATAAATAAAGTACCAGCCAAACCCTACACTATCGGACCTTAACTACAAATACTAAGTTTCCAAAACAACCGCGCAGAATGATCCGTGGTGAAAGCAAGAGATTTTGATCTTTAGAAAGCAAGTAAGAATTTTGTTTGTTTTTGGAGTTACTTCTGGAGATGGAAAGGGGTGTTTTTTATATAAAACCACAATTATTATTATTGGAATTATCTATAATATATATAAATATATTGAAGAATAAACTGACTAACTGATTGATGTATCAACGCTCAGTCCAAACTGTGTCTATAAGCCTGGCGTAGCCAAGTCTTATGGTCTATTTTTTGCTAAAAAGTTGATGTTTTTACTCCATCGGTTTCCGAGATACCATGGTCCTGCTAGCTTTAGACTTAGCTAGCGTAGCTACCATCGTATCTGCGGACCTATTGCACCTATCAACACGGGGTTTGAACCCTATTTTTTTTGCTATTATTTTGCCTAAGAACTGATTTTTTTGCTCCACCAGTTTCCGAGATACCAAGATCCTGCTAGCCTTAGACTAAAGCTAACGTAGCCACCATCGTATCTCCGCACCTATTGCACTTATCAACACGGGTTTTGCACCTTATTTTTGTTATCCTTTTGCCTAAGAACTGATTAACCATAGTTTGCATGTGATTAAAACTTATTTCTTTTATTTTTCTACTCACTTTGTTATCTATAAAATAAAGTTATTATACGTTTCATAAATTTAAACGAATATAGCAGATTTTAGAATGTTATACACAATAAACGTATACATGTATATATATAATATGTATACATGTATATTTCACTTGCATACTAGTTAGTAAGGGAAAGGTTTAAATTTATTACCATTTCATTATAAAGATCACTCTAAGTAAAAAAATATTTGTTATTATTATAACTATTGGTGTAATCAACTATTCCTGTGGGCACTTTTAATCTAAATTTAAAACAAATGTGATGATTTATAACGCGATATTTATTTTTAATAAATGTCAGTATTCGTTCAGCTGTTAATGCGCCATTGAATTACAAAAATACTCATAAACTTTTATATTTTTATAATATTACGGCTTTAAATAGTTGTGTTCTTTGACAGTCATTTGTTAAGGCTCCATATACTGGACACTAGCGCCGCCACTGGATTTTATTTAATTCCCTTCTTTATACAAAGCATATTTAAAAAAAAAAAATATGAAAAATACAAAATAGTGAATTACTATTTTTGGAACGTTTTGTGTTGTTTATATAACGCGTCTGCTAGTTTCAATCCGAGTTTCGGCTAAAAGTAGCCGCCTTTAGCCAATACCCGAATCGCTAAACGCTGTTAAAATATTTAATCACTTGTTAGTATTTTTCATTTTTTACTGTTTTAATATAAGCTTTCTATGAAGAAGAAATAAACAGTATACAGTGGCGGCGCTAGTGTTCAGTTTATGGGGGAGACTATATCAAACGCTCTTCTAACTAACACAAATCTTAATCGGAGCTGATTTATGTTACATTCTTTGTGTCACATCTGCCGTTAACTTGTTTCATTACTTATAAATAACATCAGTCAACTCTTTTGACTTCAGTAGTTTATATAAATGTTACAAACGATGTTTCTTTATGAAATCTGTTTTGTCAGTTACTGCTGTTACTTTGCTTCTCTAAGGCAAGCTTGCTTATTAATAAAAACTAAATCATTTTTATTTTTGTAATTATATATAAATGATAGTTGTATGTTTTCTTAAAAAAAATTATAAAAGAAATATATTTGTTTTTTTAGACAGTAAGTATATATACTTAAAATTTCAAATAATTTTTGAAGTGAAAACTTCTTTAGCGACGTTGTGTACTTTTTTTGGTATGGGTAAAAAATGATTAACTCGCGCAGGCTGATCGAAAATTCGTAAGATTCGTAAGACGAAACCCATAATGCCACGCCTATTTTAATTTTAAAGTGAAAACGTCTTTAGCTGCGTTGTGCACTTTTTTGTGATGGGTAAAAAATGTCAAACTCTATAGGACGGATAAAAAGTAAGAGGAAATCGGGTTGATGAGAAGATGAAAGTGCGGATTACACATGGTTATTATATCCAGGTTGTATGTTTTCACTGCTGTCGGCACCCACGGAGTGCAACCCGTTTTTTTTTTATTTAGGCTATATGCAAACCATTGTTTCAAAAATTCTTAATTAAATATGCCAACTATTTTATTGAGGTCAGTGCCAGCGATGATCTTTGGGATAAACGTTTACTTGGTAGTCGTAGTATCCGGTACGAGTAGCCATATACCCTGTTTTTCGCCCGAAATGCGGCGATAAGCAGCGAACGCACCCGAATTCGATGTCAGCGAGAGCGCAACCCGAAGGCGCACACATTGTTACTTGCGGACGTTTCTAAGTGGCAACGACTTCAAAAAATTAAATATACCAATATTTAATTTAGAATTTTTAAAAAATAAAACTTTTATTACTCTCTGTTTAGTTATAAATTAAATAAATTACAATTTTGAAGTCAGTTTAATTTTTTTAAATTACTTTTATTTCAGTTGTACCTAATTGAAACTAACTCAATCATATTTTCGTTCGAGTATCTTTTTATTTGTCTTTTACGAGTAGTTTTAGATGAAATTATAGTATCTACAATGATACATGAAGTGCTGCCATCTAAAGACTACACGTTTATTTTTAAAATTGCTAAACCACTTTTTTAAATTTTCATCAAAATTGTTTAGCTAGAGCCTAACCGCATGCAAACAAACAGAAAGCGAAATTAATTTTAATGATTTTGTGTCCATTCGTCTCACGCATATCGTGAAATTAGCAGTGGCACATTAGTTATCAATCGTCTTTTTTTATTGAGAAACAAAGATAAATTATGATCTATTTAGCTTTTTCCTATGACTTCATTGAAGTCACATTTAAAAAATTGAGATTTTCAAAAATCAAAAGCTTTCTTTCATTTTCGAAAAGTTTAACTAAATAAATACTACTTTAAAAATTACGTTATCATCAAACAATCCCAATGGGAACGTCATTTTCATTAAAATTGATATTCAATGTTTTAGTTGAAAGTTCAGCGTGACATATTTAAATTCCTTTCCTTCCCAGCGTCATACGTATCACACTTTTTCTTAAATTCTCAAATGCATTAAATATTCACGCTACTGAATTTTTGGTAAAGGAAAAAAAAAATTAGGAAAGTCGGACTCGCGCACGAAGGGTGCCGTACCATCTATACATATAATAAAATGGTAGGAAAGTCAAAACTGTACATTGAATATTTTTTTTAAAGAATACTTGGGGTGAGATCTACAATCGATACCGAAGCCAAAAATATATATAGTTTTTAGAATTTTTGTCTGTTTGTCTGTTCGGGATAAACTCAAAAAGTACTGCATGGATTTACTTCAAATTTGGCACGAATATTATTAAGAAGTCGGGTCAACATATAGGCTACATATTATCAGGGCAGGGCAAAACAATCATTTTGAGCCGCAGTTCCTCAAAATATTTCCCTGGGGGGGTTATGGTGTCATAAACCCATCGTGTGGGGTATCAAATGAAAGGGAAAAACTTTTACCTAAGTTTGTTTCTTAAAATCCAAAAAGTATTTTCAAAACATACCAAGTTTGGGCCCTTCCAGGTACAAGAAGGCACAGTATTTTTCTCTAATATATACCTTAAATGATTATTTATATCCTCATTCTTAACAACCTGAAAGCAATGTGGAAAATTTATATAATAATATTTTAATTTAATTATTTGTTTTTGAAGTTTATAAATAATTAAATATTTTATTCTGTTTTTTAGTATTTGTTGTTATACCGGCAACAAAAATACATTATCTGTAAAAATTTCAACTGTCTTACTATCACGGTTGTCACATGAGAGACGGACAGACGGACGGACAGAATAGTCTTAGTTATAGGGTCCCGTTTTGTACCCTTTGGGAACGGAACCCTAAAAACTGCATACTTTAAATACAAAGCATGTGAAGTCTACAATCCGCACTGAGACGCATGTGGACTATGGCCCAAATCTTCATTGCCTAAAGGTAAAGTAGTCCGTGCCCCAGTAGTGGGTACGTATGACGCTGGGAAGAAAAGGAATTGAAATATGTCACGCTGAACTTTCAACTAAAACATTGAATACCAATTTTAATGAAAATGACGTTCCTATTGGGATTGTTTGATGATAACGTAATTTTTAAAGTAGTATTTATTTAGTTAAAATTTTCGAAAATGAAAGAAAGCTTTTGATAAGTAAATCCATGCAGTACTTTTTGAGTTTATCCCGAACATACATACAGACAAACAGACAACAATTCTAAAAACTATATTTTTGGCTTCGGTATCGATTGTAGATCTCACCCCAAGTATTATTTAAAAAAATATATTCAATGTACAGTTTTGACTTTCCTACCATTTTATTAAATGTGAAGATGGTACGGCACCCTTCGTGCGCGAGTCCGACTTTCTTAATTTTTTTTTTCCTTTACCAAAAATTCAGTAGCATGAATATTCAATGCATTTGAGAATTTAAGAAAAAGTGTCATTGTTACACGCCGGGCTCGAACCTCTGCCCCTCAGACCGCGAGGCAGACACCAAACCTCTAAGCCACCACCGACCTTAAAATGATCCAAACCAAAGATAAATAAACCATAGGTCTCTGTTATTGGGAAATTGTACCCTATGGTATGTAACTGGAGTAGTATGGGGGTTAAAAGAGTGAAACGTAATTTTGTTTTTTAATTTTAAAGGCCAATTCGCATTTATTTATTAACAAAGTTTAAACGGCCAGACAAAGTAAATTGAAATTTCTAGAAACCGCACGGGCTTAGCAGGTCTCTTTTACGGCTAGGAAGTTCTAAAGCTGACGCGTTTGCATGTTAATTTGCATGGAAAGGAATAAATAATTGCAACTTAAAACACAATGAACGGTCGCTTGCTTTTCATGCAAATTAGTTCCGTAGTTGCTGAGGACCAGATTATCATAATAGATTAAGATTTGAGATTAAGATAGTTGGAATACTTCTCCTGTAAGAAATTCGTTGTTTTTTTGAATATAATTCACAAGAATGAAAGTCTCAGAAAAAGTTTCCAAAACTTATACAACCTGATTTTTAGTTCAAAGATTGAAGAGGGGCGATAATTCTTAATATCTGATATAGGAGGTTTATCAACGGGTGAAGTCAGGGCTGATCAATTCTTTACGGCGCCGCAACGGTGTAACGGGGTGACTCAATTTTTGTTGTAGAGGTAGATTAAGGACCAACTTAGATCACTGTTCATTCTAATTTCAAAAGGTTCCTGTAAAAATCCCACGGCAAAAAAAAAACTACATTGGCAAAGCCGCGGCGAAAAGCTAGTCACGATAGATATGCAAAATATAATATACATAAACGATACGAGAACAATCATAACAACATGACTATTTACATCACTTTAAAAATATACAAGTCAAATCTTTTTTTTTTTTTTTTTTTATACCACTAAAGTGGCAAACAAGCTTACGGTCCGCCTGATGGTAAGCGGTCACCGTAGTCTATGGACGCTTGCAACACCAGGGGTATCACTTGCGCGTTGCCGACCCTTCAGAAATCTAATAACTTCTTTCTTGTAGAACTCCATACTGTAGTCCTTGCAGAAAACCTTGGCAGGGAGCTCATTCCACAACTTAAGCGTTCGCGGGAGGAAGTTTCTCTGAAACCGCACTGTACGCGACCATTTAGGTTCTAAAGTGTGAGAATGAATTCCCTGCCGATGGCGAGCGGTGCGATGGTAGAAAGAAGCCATGGGCATCATTTCGAATAATTCCTCAGAACACAACCCATTGTACAAGCGGTAGAACGCACACAGTGAGGCAAAGTCTCTCCTCAGACTTAGAGCTCGATACCGCAAGTGAGTTTGGAATCGTCGACAATTCTCACAGCCCGTCGTTGAACCGAGTCAAAAGGGCCAAGCTGGTATCCGGGTGCACCTGCCCAGAGATGGCAGCAGTACTCCATATGGGGCCGAACTTGCGTCTTGTAAAGTAACAACCTTTGCCCCGACGTGAAGTACTGCTTCGTTCTGTTGAGTACACCAAGTTTTTTGGACGCCAGCTTCACCTTATCTTGTAAATGATCTCGGAACTGAACATCGCTGGAGATGTCGACACCAAGGTCCCAATGCTCTTGGAGATGGAGAGGGGAGTGTTCTGGAATTGTGGGACTACAGTGAATGGAGTTTTCTTAGCGGTGAACGCGCATACTTGTGTCTTTGTAGGGTTGAATCGGACCAAGTTTACCCGTCCCCAGTCAGAGACCTGGGAGAGTGTGGTCTCGATTTGAGACACAAGTTCTCCGCAGTTTTCCTTCACAACGGAACGAGGGATGTTTGCACGACCCGTGTAAAAGACGTCTCCAGTACTGTCATCTGCATAGCAATGTATGTTGTTGATGTCCAACATGTCATTGATATGCAGTAGAAACAGCGTAGGAGACAGCACAGAGCCTTGCGGGACACCAGCATTAATGTCCATGCTATTAGAGCAACTACCGTCAACTACGGTATGCGTCTGCCGGACAAAACGCTAGCCACCCATTTGCACAAACACTCGGGCACTCCGTAAGATGGCAACTTCGATAGAAGACCTCGGTGCCAGACCCGATGGAACGCCTTCGCTATGTCCAGGCTACATGCCAATGCCCCCCCCTGACTCTTAATGGCTAGTGCCCATCGGTGTGTGAGATACACTAGAAGGTAACCAGTCGAGCGACCGTGGCGAAAGCCATATGGACGGTCACTGACTAGATTGTGTACTTCTAGGTATCTTAGAAGCTGTGTGTTGATCACACGCTCCATCACCTTAGAGAGGAGAGAGGTAATAGCGATAGGCCTGTAATTCGATGGATCTGATCTATCGCCCTTTTTGGGCACCGGGTGCACATTCGCAGTCTTCCATGAAGACGGAAATTGCCTATTGTGGTAGGAAAGCGCGAAGAGGCGCGTGAGTACAGGACATAACTCAGGAGCACACTGCTTAAGCACCACTGCTGGTATACCGTCTGGCCCACTCGACTTATGAACGTCTAGAGAAAGCAACGCCCGCCGGACCTCCCGCTGCGTTATGGAGATTTCCGGCATGGTCGTCGGCTTTCTCTTTAGCACTATGCGCCAAGTCACCATCGGTCTTTCGCAGTGGTGGTAACGACGACTGGCAAAAGTTCCCTTCGGCAGCTTTGGCAAGCGACCAGAAAGCACGACTCCCAGAAGGAAAGCTCGCAAGTCGCCCACATATTTTGCCGATGAATTGGAATTTTGCTCTGGCAGTTGCTTTCTTACTGAACCTCGAGGAAGCATTTAATTTGCGTTTTAACTCAGAAATATTCGGATCGTTATTATTACGAGCCGTGGTCCAAGCCTCATATGCATTTTGCTTAAGAATTTTAGCTTTTCTGCAAGACCTATTAAACCACGGTCGTTTTTTGACGCCGGCAGCTACTCGCGGGTTAGGAATATAGCATTCCATACCAACAAGGATTGACTCATTGACTGTGGCTGCGCAGACGTCAGGATCTTCTGAGTTAAAGCAGATCTGCCTCCACGGGTACGATGCGTAAAATTCTCGCAATCCATCCCAGTCTGCCGACTTATAGTGCCACACACGACGCCAATTAGTTGAGTCCGAACGAGACAGTGGTCCGAGGAGCCAAGAGGCGCATCCACAGAGACGGAGTATCCGTCCGGACGAGTAGTCAGCAGAAGGTCCAGCAAGGAGCTCGTATATTCCTCTACATCTGGTATTCCCGTTGGAGAAACTACCAGCTGAGAGAATCCATAGGTCAGAGCAAATTCATGAGCAGATATCCCAGCATAGTTATTGGTTCGAGAACTGAGCCACTCGCGATGGTGGGCGTTAAATTCTCCCAAAATAACTAGTTCTGCTGTGGGATATTGCTCTAGAACTTTGTCAGTCGTCAAACTCAGGTGCGTGAAGAGTCGAGTTACGTCCGTGTCACCGCTATGAGACCTGTATAGGCACGCATAGATACGTGTGTGGCCGCCGTAATCTACGCGCACCCACAATATCGACAGGTCCCTGTCTTCAAGGCTATGAAGGTGGCGACAGCAGATATCCTCCCGGACGAACATACATACACCGGCACGACTCATAACATTGTGTTCGAGTTTGTAGCCGGGATAGTGAAAGTATGATGTGTCGGCCGGGCAGGATATTTGCGTCTCCGTTAGAAAAAGAATGGTCGGCTGCGCAGTCTCGAGATGGTGGTGGACTGCGTTAAGATTTGCGTGAATACCCCTGATGTTGCAAAAATCCACATTATATGTGGATGGAGTAGCCGCTGTACAAACTCTTTTCTTTTTCGTTCTCATGGCCATAATATATAAAAAAAGTTACTAAGACTAAGGATGAGGATTCACTGCACAGACAGCTTAGAGGACAAGAGGTGCGCGGTTCTAAGACTGCCGAAGGTCGCCACAGATGACGCCACGGTTGCTGGCACGGCGGGCGGAAGAGCCCCTGATCCCCCTCTGTTGTAGTAGCCGGGTCCACTCCGGTCTCATTCTCCGGCACGACTACCATTTCAGATACTTTATACAGGCTGGCGGATCAGCCTCCCAGGGCGGAGATTAAGTGATCCCTGGGTTCGGGATCCCGTTCAACCTGCGGGCGGCCAGCGGTCAGCCGTTTTATTAGGTCTCCCTGACCGCCGAACCAGCACGCCGCATCTACGCCGAGCATGACAGCAACAAGCACCGCTGGCCCTCCGCTGTCCGCGCAGCGAATCCTCAAAGAGCTCTGGCAACCTTACTCACCGCCAGGAACACAACACTACTCAATGTTGATGTTTTTATGGCTGCGGTTTTCTGTAAGGTTGAGGTTCTTCCCCAGTTCGGGCCGCTCATTCGAGCAAGTACTCGCTATGCCCTGCTTTAGTTGTTCGGGTGGCTTATTCGAGCGAGTACTTGCAGTGCCCTACCTCTCTTAAAATCATCAATGTATCAATAAAAAAAATAAAAACACAATTTCAACAACACTTTTAATTATACTATTTTTGCAGTGACAACGTCTAATAATTGTCTTATTTAAGGTGCGTTCTATTAACGGCATTGAAAGCTATGAAATCGCATAGGCATTGAAATCGTTCTGTTCACCAAATGTAAACCGAGCATGTGCAGCCAATGCGTTAAATACGGACCGGAAGTGACGTCATAGCGCATTCATATAATGTGTGCATAGACAGCACTGAGCGCATTCAATGCGTGTAATGCTTATCAACAAAACGGCACTTTAATTGATCGCATACACAGCAGAGCTAAGTTTTTTGGCTAGGTTATGAATATGAGGACCCCATTGAAGTTTGGAGTCCAGCGTCATGCCAAGAAATACGGTTGAATCAGCAAGTTCTAATTGCTACCCATTAATAATAATACAGATCGGGACCTGTGTAACAATTGGTAACATAAATTTTGCAAATTTAGTTTTTTTCTCATTACGTAATAAATTAATAGCTTTAAACCAATTTAAAATCTCAGAACGGGCATTATGTAATTTATCATAACATGATTGTCGTCTCTTAACTTAAAAGTAAAGAGGGGTCGTCAACAAATAATACAATTTTTTGTTTTTTACATGAATTGAGCCTTGAGGGACTTCCATAGAAAACGCTGATCCCGGAGATCTTTTACCGATGAAATTTATTTTCTGAACTCTGGTTCTCATATAGAAAGTCAAAAAATCGAGAGCTTTCCCTCTAATACCATAATTATTTAGCTTCCTGATGAGATTTTCAGGTTGGAGACAGTCAAATGCCTTAGCTAAATCACTAAATACTCATCAGAGTATCATGAGAATCCTCCCAGGCTTCAAATATATTTTACTAGTTGCACTCCTGCATCGATTGTGGAACGGCCTTTTCTAAAAACAAACTTTTATTGATACAGAATTGGCTCACCCTTTGACAAAATACGATTATTTCAAAAACTTACTGATCATGGGTAGTATTGTAAAAGCCGTTAAATTATATGGATCTGTTGAACTACTGTTTAAAAAAGGTATGACTTTGCTAAATTTTATGTCATTAGGAAATAGACTTCTATCAACACATGAATAGTAGCAAATAGACAGATTTTATTTTAACGAATTCAAATTTTAAGTTATAATAAACGGGCCAAGTGTCACAAGTATTAGGTTAGGGTTCCGTAGGATGAAAATCATTGTGCATATCTAAAGAACTTTTGATCCCAGTAATTCAAAACAATTTACGTTGGTAGTATTTATAGAGCCGTATAATCATGATTCTTTTAGAATGCATTCTTAAGCCCTACCCAATGATTCCACACACGATAGGATGCAACAAAACTCTTTTTTATCACATCTATTCAAAAAGAGCTTGTTGGTTCCTCGTAAACAGGAATTAAAGTTGCACTTTGAATCCCTAGGGACGCGAAAGTGATTTCAATTTAGAATGTGGATTATAGAGATCGATTAAGAACATTACATGAACAAGTAACTAGCTGTATAATAAAACTGACTGGACACACGCGAACCAATTAAAGAAAGTTTTTTAAGAAAGTAGAAAACCGCGTGAAATTTATTTCGCCATTGTAATTGTTGACTCGAATTTCTATTTATGATGATACTTTTATAGTAAAATAGTGCATTTTCCTCAAGTAGTGATAATACAATAAATAAATGCACTATTCTTATTTATAAGATACACTTACCTCTTTTTCATACAGAATGATAAAAAGTAGAGTGTATCACTCGTTCGCAAAATTATTTTACCTCATGCGTCGTCCTTTGAATTCTTCGCTGGATTTAAAATAGCGCCCTCGCCGTTATACTATTATTTTGATCCCTTGCGATACAACCTACTACTTTACCTCTCTGTTTGATGTATGGAGAGCTAAAAAATCTCAATTTTTATAACATGCCTGTGTTCACAAAAGAGACATCTCTGTAAAATTTTATTAAAATCTACCTATAGATAGCGGAACTGTAACGAACAGACGGACATAAGGAATTTATAAAGGTTCCGTTTTTGTCATTTGGATACAGAATTCTAAAAACACGAATTTCTTTAAATTGGAATAGCAAATTTAATATCCACTGAATATTCAAATAATGTCAGAGGCTTGTCACGAGACAGACTCTTTTATAAAATCGATTTAAAATAATATTTGGGTCAGACTGATGAATTTTTTAATCGTGAGACAATTTTTCTCGTCGCTCGAGCCACAGTGACTTAATGATTGGCTTTGTAAAAGTAATTTAAATTTATAACGAATCCAGAATTTCGATTAATGTTACTAATATTTATATTCGAAGTAAAATTATTCATAAAAATTGCCATCTTAATTTTGGAAGATACTGTATTAAAAAAGAAACTGACTGAATGTCCCAACTGATTTAATGACATATCAACGCACAGACCAAATCGTTGGATTTTGTTGAAGATTGAAATTTGGCATTCAGGGATCTTACTTGGAGTAAAGCTCCACTCAGTAAGGATTTTGAAGAACTAATCTCCTTGAACGGTAAAATGGGGGAAGTATGTATAAGAATCAGTCAATTTTGAAGCATAGAACTTGGTATATTTAACATTTTATTTTAGTCGTAATGTGTGTTTAGTGATGATTTCAGCTAGTTTTTAACAATTATTTATAAAAAAATTTGAAATTGTTTTCTTATTATTACATCACAGAACATTTATTATTTACCGTGTTTAAATATAGTTCACTTTCAGTTGCAATTTGATGAAAAAAAAAACAAGTTTTCGAGTGATTCAGTTTGATTTTATCCATAATCTGTTACAAAATCGACATCTAAACTCTAACAGTCAAGTGAACACTAGCCCGACGAACGACCGACAATTTGCACAGGTTCAGCGCAATGGTGTATGTCTATGTCTATGTTCAAGAAAAGACCTATGCCTTCGCGCACAACGGCTGAGGCTCGCACAGTTTTGGTCACCTGCTGATGCAGGTAGCAAGGTCCATTAGAAACAAAAGTTTAAAAATTGAGTATTATTTATTTGTAAATGAATATTAAAGATTAAGTGGAATAAAAAATAAAATGTATGGAGCGTCTGTTGTCCGGGTCATTTATTTTAACACAATGAATTATCAAAGTTAACAAATATTGAACACATGTTTTACCGGTTCCATGTTGACGTACTAGCATACATAACGTAACGACTATTTCCTGGAGGGGTGGGCTAATTTTAAGGCTTCTAATTACTATGATCCTGGCTTACTTTCTTTGCTTGAATTTAAAGTCAACTTGACCTTTTTTTCCCTTTCCTAAAACGAAATATAATATGAAACGCACGTGGCGTTTAAAATCCGTATCCTATCAGTATTTACGCTATCACGATAAGTATTTACTGGCTTAATCGCATTCAAAAATATGAGAGTAAAGTATTTTTAAAAATTCTAAGCACATTAGTAGAATATTTAGGCATAGGTATGCAACAATGTAGGAAAGCTCTTTTAAAATAGTTACTTACTTGCTTTTACCCGCTAAATTCGGTTGGCGGCGTGGGATTCCTACAGTCTAAAGAAAATTTGCCAAAGCAAGTTATAGCTATAGCTACAGTTACTTCACGTGGAATTCGGTTATAGTTAATCCTTCGGCAACTCTTGAATTTTCCGGAATAATATACATCTCTTCAACTATTCATGTGGCAAATCTATACATATAATATAACTGTAGAGGTTGTATGTCTGTACATAGAAAACAAATGCTTAAAACCAAGTCAGGGGTTTGTAAAAAGAGGGAAAATACCAAATTATGTTTTTTTTAAATTTTTTGTTTCTCATTCTGTTGGTCTGTTTGTCTGTTTGTACGGGCTAATCTCCGAAATGGCTGGACCGATTTCAATGAAATTTTGCATGGTGATACCTTATATCCCTGGACAACATCTTAGATACTTTTTATTTCGGAAAATTAAAGGGTTCCCGTGGGATAGTTAAAAAAACCATAGTAACTTGGCATCTTAGTACACACAACTTATATACTTACATAATGCTGATGTATTACCGCTCGAATTAAGTATAAATCTTATAATGGTGTCGAGATTCAGCGGGAAAGAAAATTGCTACGGATCCCTATTCAATGCACACATAACACACACTTGGCCGGCTGAACTTGAACAGGCTTAGTAACCTGTGAAAATCTCTAATCGACCTTCTGGCTTTCCCAAATCGATTAAAAAACGAGATATTATTTTAATAATAAGTATTTTTTAGTTCCATTCTACACTACAGAATCGTTCTCTAAAAATATGATAGATGTCGCTGTTCGTTTTTACAACGCGCTAACGTAATTTTTCTGCGAGTTCTAACGTGGGTGACTTTTTACACTACACTTTGCGGCAAATTTTCAACAGATAGCGCTATTAGGCTCTGGAACGCGCTATTGAAATTAATCAAAAGTTATCAAGTTATGATACGCTCGCACTACTCAAAACTTTCGGAGTACAGTATTTTCTGGGGAAATAACATTGATCAAATTATTAAATTGACTTGGCTTAGGCAATACGGATCCTGGTATATCCTTATCCTTGCGATTTGGTGAATGAAAATTGTTTTCTTCTTATTAAGCTTAGGAAATACGGATTTTGATATAGCTCTACGATTTAGTCAATAACAATTGTTTTCTTTGTAACTTGGCTTAGGCAATACGGATTCTGATATATAGCTCTGCGATTTGGTCAATAAATTTTCCCATGAATTAATTCCAAGAATCTAATGAAGATCATTAGGCAAGACTTGCTGCGACAGGAGAACGCCAGTCTACAGCTCGCGCTATGGAAAATCATGCTCAGCGTGAAGCCCGACTAACAGCTGATCGGGAACGCCATTCTTTGGTTTAAGTCCGAGACGAGAGAGAGAACCGCTTGAGCTCACAGCGCACCCGCACGGCTGCTTCTCGGTCGCTGAAAACCAGTGTAGAAAGAGAGCAACGACTAACGCCATACGTTGTCGCGAGTCTCAGAAACGTTTACGGAAAGAGAGAACTGCTTGAGCTCACAGCACACCCGCATGGCTGCTTCTCGGTCGCTGGAAACCAGTCAAGACCGAGAGGCACATCCAACAGCTGATCGGGAACGCCATACGTTGTCTCGACTCTTAGAAAATAGTGAGCAAAGGAATGCGCGATTGAGCGCTGATCGTGAGCGCCATTCATTATCATATGCCTCACAAACAACGTGAGGAACGCTTAAGTAACGCTCGAGATCGTCGAAATTGTTAGAGCTTTAGAAAGGGATGATCAACACAAGCAACGATTAGAGTTAGCCAGGGAAGTGATGATTTATTACTAAGAGAAAGAGAGTTAATACATGAAATACGACAACATGAAACTGTATCTACGATTTATGCATTAATCCAAACTCTGTATTGTTGTTTTATTTATTTTTTGCTGTATAACAGTTAACCGCGTGATAAAATTAAATACACGCGGACGAAGTCGCGGGCAACACCTAGTTTCAGTATAATTGTATGCTCCGTTGCAACGTTAGCAAAATTCATATCAACAAACTCCCATTTGCATTTATAATAATATTTTTAAGAATTAAGTAGGTATTATCAGAATACTCCATATACGCTGATAGGATATGAATTGCATGATCTCATTTAAAAAAAAATAAGAGAAAAGTAAGTAAAACAATATATAATTTAAACTCCGATCACCCTTACATGACAGTAAAAACAAGGATGACGCGATATGTAACTAAGCGTGCGAGTAGTGCAGTAACATCGCAATTCACTTGAAATTTTCATTGAAATACATGAAATAAATCAATAGTTTTTAATTATATTATAATAATACATCATTGTTAAAAATGCTTTCTCAGGGCCTAAAGCACTAGCACGGCTATGCTTTAGCAAAGTTGTTAACTAATAGCACTTAGAACTTTGAAGATTTCCTTGCCAAAACTTTAAAAACAAACAGTGAAAAGGGGTCAGTTAAGGATTTTTTTCTATAAAACAAACTTCATTAATTGTGTTTTTACATTTTCCAGGATCTGAAACCACATCCCACAGAATACATACAGTCATTAAATTTTAGTCAGATCTGCTCGGAGAAACATTTGCCAAAAAATGAAACTTAGGTAGCTGGTACAGCTTCTTAAGTTAAGTTTAACAAAAACCTAAAATAGTTATATATCCGTATCATAAATGGAACAAATTGTTGTATCAAGCAATAACTGCTAACTTCTTCCATAAAAGGGAAAGAAACCAATAAAGTGGACTTAGAACTAACTGAGAGAAAGATTTATTGTGCCACTGTGTTGATTCCAATAAAAAGTTCAATAGACCTGTCACCGTATTTCATTGGAAGCAGGCTTCTGTGAACATGTCATTAATATATTACTATTTCAACAACATAATTTTTCAGTTTGTTTGAAGAATATCACAAATTTTATTACCTAATAATTTAATACGTAAGCATACGCGCATCATAATAAACAAATCTGTGTACTTTTACAAATTTAACTATTGTTACTATAGGTTATGTCCCCGTGAATAAAAAAAAATTAATTTCATGTACCTATTATGTTAAGTGAGCATTTGGCTTGTGTTGATAAGGGATTGAGTAATTATAAAAATGAGATAATACTTTAATTTTTTTTTTTGGCTTTATACTTAATAAATAATCCTTAGTAATGCTTACGCTAAAGACTAAACAAATAACGCAAGTAATATATATTTTTTTATATATCAAATAACAACAAGTAATATATATTTTTTTTATTTTGCTGATACTTCAAAGACACTTTCTTGGTGAACTCCGTACTCACATAGCGTTTGTTATCCGTGGTACCCCCAGTAGTACCACCAGTGGTACCACGATTACTTTTTCCTAACCGTGGTACCCCAGTCGAGCACGAAGATCAGTAGGATCTTGTGCATGTTGCATGTATGCAATAAATACACGTGTTTTCTTTCTTCCTACTTTTTGGTTAAAAAGTATATCAAATAAAAGGAGTTTCTTAGTTTGACCTGTATGATTGTATATATGTATGTATTTATTTTTTTATGTATGTATACATGTATTTTTGTATGTTTGTCCGCGATTATCTCGCGTCTGGCTCAACCGATTTTGATGCGGTTTTCAGAAAAGTATTTGTTCCATTCTGGAGAAGGTTTTAGTCTGCAAGAAATGGATACCAATGGTCCAATGGTCATCAGGTTAGGATATATTGATGGAATACTGAAGAAATCAAGAGAACTCTTGAAATTTTTATAGGCACACAATTTTTGTAGCCACAACCGATTTGCGATTTTTTTTATACCACTAAGGTAGGAAATAAGCTTGCGGTCCGCCTTAATGGTCGCGTACAGTATGGTTTTTGAGAAACTTCCTCCGACAAACGCTTAGGTTCTGGAATGAGCTCCTTGCCGAAGTTTTCTCTGAGGACTACAGTATGGGGTTCTTCAAGAAGTTATTAGATTGGTGTTGCAAGCGTCCATAGGCTGCAGTGACCGCTTACTATCAGGCGGACCGCAAGCTTGTTTGCCACTTTAGTGGTTTAAAAAATACCCAAAACGCCTCAAGTGTGCCTATAAAAAGTTCCACTGGGGTACCACGGTTAGAAAAAAAACCGTGGTATCACTGGTGGTATTACTGGGGTTACCACGGATAACAGACGGGAAAAAACAGCCTGATATTGCCTCTTAATCATAAATTGTAGTTATACCAAACTTTTAACTTCAAACCAATTCGATGAAATGGCATCAAAATAGAAAAATGTGTCGTGTAGACAAAATATACGAATGCAATGCAGAGAGTAACTTTCGTCGACTAAAGATTAATATACATTAGTAAAGGAGCTGTATTCTACGATTTACAATTAATGGGAATGTTATATTTTATAAGTGATGTTTCGTAGTAAATAACAGCAATATCGAGTTTGAATAATTAAGATTGAAGCTATTTGCCGATATCGAGAGTTATCAGTCGTGTCAGTGACCCAAGGGCCACTACAGTGAATGCTTGGCACAGATGTGTTTAAAATGATTCACAAACCAGTAATGGCATTGTATTACTCTGGTACTCCAGTTTGCAGAATTAACAATAAAGAAACAAGGTAAAAACCAAAATTCGATTCATCTAGAAACGATACTGAGATAGATATGAATCTGTATGTACAGTAAAAACTTCAATCCCATAATAAAATCAGATTTCACTGAAGCGTGTGGTGAATCTTATGTGCGAGCAACTCACAGATACGTTTGTATGTCTTTTGTATTGTAATCAAACTGTTCTTATATCCAATACTAACTTAACTAAGAGACTAACAATTAAGAGACTTAACAGAAGAGATTAACAATATCTCGCATATTTCGCTAGAATTGTTTATGGTACAGTGATTTTATTTGATACCGAAGAAGACACACTGACGAACAAAAATAACTAGTCACTCACATAAACGACAATATTTTATAAACTTGTGAAGATAGCTTCAAGGGACAAAAAATATTTTAAACATAGATTATTAAATAAGTGATTAAATAGGCTTCAATTTTCCTTTAAGAATTTAAAGCAGAGCTACCATGAGTTGTTTAGGAAATATTGTCGTCTATGTAAGTAAGTGTTAACTAGTTATTTCTGCTCGTCAGTGTACTATAATTCGCAACAAATAATTAAATAGTATTTATTTATGTTTTTGATTATTGCCTTTGTTATAAAATTGAGGTAAATCTTAACCCTTATAATGCATAAAATAGATGAGCTATGGTTACTACGAGAACTTATATTGCTCTGGAAACTATTGAAATTCGTAAAATCTCTGACATCCATTTTGGAATAAGTGTCGTGATTGTATTTATGTTTTCTTCGGTGTCAAAAAAAAGTCTTCATAGTGGTCTGATTAACAAAACTAAATTTCAAAAGGAAGTAAAACAACAAAAATACCGTCCGGCAATCTGACTGTGGCTTGAACCCAGACCGTCTCATAATGTGATTTCATATTAGATACCCTTGATAATACTAATAAAATATGTTGTAATATAGTTTCATGAATTAGAAATTGGCGAAAAGTCTGAACTTTTAAATATGGGGTTGGGACTTACGAAAATGTATGTCCAAGTATACATACCGACACCGGTTGGCCTTAAATTTATTTAAGTTATGTACAGATATTGATTTTCTACATTTTATCAGGAACCAAGTGTAATTGCGAGTTGTTTTCACAAAAATTTAAAAAACATTTAAGTGTGAAATGACTTCAAATAAGAAATAGAGGGATACGAAAGTTTTTGGAATGAAGAATTGGGTGACAAGGATTTTGAGAATGTTAAGATGATTTGGGAATGGAATTTAAGAGGATAAAGAAAATAACAGCGGCATGTCTGTTATTAAATAAGAAACGCCCGAGTACAAAGCAAATATTAGGAAGCAAAAAGTGAAGCGCTTTTAGTCCTTGGGTTAACTTGCATTAATGAAAAGCGCACGAGACAAACGATTGAAGCTGCCGACAAGTGCCGCAATCGAATTGCACATGTGTCACTCTGATCAGGATTCATAGTTCCCATAGACATGTACGTACGAAGCTGCAGCCTCTAACAGGAGACGCAGGTAGGAGTCATATAAAAACCGCTGCAGTCGAATATGATTTCCGTTTAAATTTATGAACTGCGACAGTTAGTTTACATACAAATAGTGACACTAAAAGAAGTAGTAGAACCTCAGTCGAGGTAGAAAGTGAGGTAGACCTTGTTAAAATTATATTAATCAAATTAAGGATGTTCTCAGAGAAGGCAAGTTCAATCGTACCTTAAACCGACAAACGTATATGAAAGCGTTGAAACGAGGGAATTAAGCAAAAAAAAGGTGTATTAGGTTCATAGAAAGCGGAAATTAGTTTCAGTCTATTCTTGAGGGGAAAAAGACTTGATTGTGTATGTAATAGGTGTATATGTATGGATGCTACAATTTCTATGATTTTATACGGTTTTTCGCTGTTATATTTTTTTCAAAATGAAAAAAGCTGAATAAATTAAAAAAAATTTGAACATTTCACTCAAAGCGACATACCAAACTAAGAAAAGCTATGAACTATGGATGACGGACAACGGATACAAAAACACATATATAAACAGTATGTTTCTTCTGCGCCGAAATCGAGTCTACGCCGCTCAGTTCAGCAGGCAGATCATCACCTACTGTGCCACGGAGCTACCGAACAACAAAGAACTGTTAAAATATCACATGTTTCCACGGAAAGTTCAGCAAATGACATTTTGCAAATGCCAACACAGTGTCATTGTAACAACTACCAGTAAACCGATTAAAGACATTTATTCGTATAAAGGTACAAATGTTTCGAAATCTAGGCCACGTCGATCTTATTTAAAATGCCTTGCTTTCATGTTAGGTTTTAGGGTTAGTAGTATTAAGCTAGCGCGAGAAATACTGACACTATTTGAAGTAATTGATAGTTTCACAATTGGTTAATTCAATACCTTTTTGTCTACTAGTATCCCCTGCTGATATCGCCTCGGAAAATCATTTGACTCTTTGCCTACATAAATATCCTGAGTGATGCATTTGGATTTTTGTCCACATTACTTACTGTTTTGATAAATAAAAATATTAAGTGAAGGGTTTCTCAAAAATTGACAGTATTGAAGACGCTGCATAGCAATGTATTGAGGTTAAAGTATGAAATTGCCGTTCCGTAATGAAAAATTAAAATCATTTGTTTATTGTAGGATGGACCCTCCTTGTCTATATATTTCTGCCATCTAACAATAAGAAGGAAGGTCATTTAAACTTTTCCGAAAAAACTTTGTGGACAAACTCCACAAACTGTGTGAAGGCATTGTACTGCTTCCCGAGAAGAATATTTTTCTCCGTCGAAATATTAGTAGACGGTTGGTGCAAGGTCCGGCAACTTCGATTTAACAAGATAAGGCAAGCTTCAACGAGCGCTGTGCTATTCTCAATATATCAGTCAAATCATGTGGCACCCATTTTTCAAGCTTCTTCATTTTATCGATTTGCTGCAAAGGAGTCCATATTGTGGGTATGCTAATGTCAAACCATGCCGTTAATTCTTTGTTAATTTGACATGATTCACCTACAATTCATCGTTATTTACCTTAGCAGCTGGACTTCGTCTTGAAGGTTGAAGTTTCCAATACGAAATTGGTTGAACCAAAAACGCGCGGTTCGAACATCAAATGTCATCTCTTTTTTTTATTTAGAATGTTACAGTTTTCGTCCGTGGTTTTCGTGTGATAAAAGTTTCACTCTAAAATCTGACAAAATGCAGGTTTAGTTTTTGTTCAAAGTTTCAGTGCGTCAAAACGGCAATTTCATATTCAAACCCCTATTTAGTTGTCGATAAATTACCTAAACAATTAATTTAACATTAATGATTCATTAACAGAATTTAAATAAAAAACACAGAATCAGTTGCTTAATATCTTTGTTTAAAGTAGTTTATCGTTTTTTTTTTAATTAAATAAAACAAGTGTAACGTATTACTTAATATTTTGTAATTAAATTATATTTTTTTAATATTATTTATCAACAATTTTAACCTAATATGAGTGTAATATATAGTAGTCTGTTCAGGATAAACAACACCTAAATCGGACTCTTCCTATATTTTCCTAAAACTATTTTAAACGTACAATAAATTAAAATACAATATTATGATTCACACACGATCTGTGGATCAAAATTATTACTAAACCAGTACCAGGAATAGAATCGATTTTTTTTTTTTTTTTTTTTTTTTCTGAGCTGACTATGCAGTTGGCTGTTGCAGCCATTACTGCTTCACCGGACTTTTGGGGCGAGACTCTGAAGGAGCCTCAGCCCATATAGCGCCCAACGCTCAAGGGCTTCCCGCGGGGGAAGCCTCGGCTTGGGTTGTCGCTCTCGGGGGCGTCCCTTCGACCGGCGTGAGTCTCGAACCCGAAGGTGAGTCACCGCCAGGAGGGGAGTTCCCCGTTACGCGGGTGCGGTTGCGATTGAGTGGGGGCGAGAAGCGCCCCGGCACTCTTTGATACCTAGTGTATCCTTGTGGGCGCCGACGAACCCGGGGACGTCGGCGTCGTGTTTGGAGGGAGGCCCTATTCGGGGTCGACGTAGTAGAGACTAATCTCGCTATCCGGACAGCGAGATCGTCATCTGGGGACGTTAGTACGTGCCGAGGCCGCCTGAGTATAGTTTTACGACCGCGACGGGGACGATCGGGGGGAATGTACGTCGTGGATTGCACAACTAATCTATTCGGGTGATTTTGCGTACGCTCGAAAAAGCGGACTGCCAAGTCTTTAAAGTACTGGGGAATCGTGGGAAGTTCGAAGTCTCTGTGTAGGTCCGCATTGCGAACGTACCAAGAGGCTCCAGAGGCCGCTCTGAGAAAGCGGTTTTGGAGGGTCTGGAGTTTGTGGAGATTGCGCTTGGACAGCGCATAGGCTACGCTAGCATAAGCTAGTATGGGGCGGATACAAGTTGTGTAAAGATTTAGCTTATTCCTAAGCGACATCTTACTATACTTGCCTATCATGGGATAGAGACGACCGAGGACAAAAGCGGCTCGGTCCCTGACTATTTTGGTGTGAGCTTGGAAGTTCAAACGACTATCCATGGTCACACCGAGATATTTGGTCTTATTTTGCCAGGGAATGGCACGACCGAAAAGAGAAAGGGGAGAAGGCCGCGGAGGGCGGCCTAGGGTAAAAAGAACGGCAGAGCTTTTGTCGGGATTCACCTCGATTCTCCATTTCCGAAACCACTCGCCTAGGGCGGTGATAGCGGATTGGAGTCTCTCAGTGATTCGACTCACTTGCCTATCGGTAGTATAGAGAGCGGTATCGTCCGCATAGAGGGCTAATTGGGTACCTATCGTTTTTGGGATATCGTTAGTGTACAGAAGGTACAAGACGGGGGCGAGCACGGACCCTTGCGGGACTCCTGCTTCTATGGGGCGGGGGGAGGAGAGAGTGCCTTCAACTCTGTAGCGAAAGCTACGATTCGACAAATAGTCTCGTATGATGAGCACGAGACGATCTGGCAACTGAAAGTTGTACAGTTTAAAAATTAAACCGTTGTGCCAGACTTTGTCGAAAGCTTTCGCTACATCGAAGAAGACAGCGCCCGTGTGACGGGTCTTACCTAACGCTGGCTGAAAGCCTGTAAGAATATGTTCCGTTATGCGGAGGACTTGATGGACGCATGAGTGTTTGGCACGAAAGCCAAACTGCTCGTCTATTAAAATGCCTCTGGAGACTATAGAGTTCCGTAGGCGGGCGAGAAGGAGGCGTTCATAGAGTTTACCAAGGGCCTTTAGTAAACTTATAGGGCGATAGGAGGACGGCTCGGTACGAGCTTTGCCGGGCTTATGGATGCCTATAACGATTGCATCTTTCCATTGAGATGGAAAGATGCAATGTTCCATAGCAGCGTTAAAGATCGCTACTAGGAGGCAGATAAGGGGAAGAGTGAGGCGCTTTAGGATATCGTTAGAGATACCGTCTGCGCCGGGGGACTTACGGGGGCGTAGGTCTTTGATGACCTGTATGACTTCGTCGACAGTGACAGGGGGCAGGGGGTCTTGTGGAGGCAGAGAAGTTCTGCGCTCCACTTCGCCGTCTACCTCGCGCACGTGATCGGGATCGAAAGGCTGTGTGCTTAAGGCACATTGGGCTTGGAGGCTGGATGCTAGGCAATCCGCTTTTTCGTCGTCATTGAACGCGGGAACGCTATTGTTGGGACGAGTTAACGGAGGGAGAGAGTTTGCGGTTTCGGATTTTAGAGCTCTGGCTAAGTGCCAATAAGCTTGGTGAGAAGGAGAAATGTTCTCCATAAGATCACCGAAACGTTGGGCGCGGAGCTCAGCTACAGCGGTTCTTACACGGCGGTGTAAGTCGTTGAAGCGAGCTTTATTTTCGATAGTGGGAGCGCGGTCGCGAGCGCGGCGGGCCGCGTTACGCTCAGTCATTAGCGACCTGATGTGCTGAGGCAGGATTAGGTGGTGATAATCACCAACCGGCACCTGTCGTGAGCACTCGCCAACGGTGGCGGTCAGGTGGCTAGTGAGTGAGTCGATAGCTACGTTAAGATCGGTCGCGGATGAGATAACGTTGGGAACGCGATCTAGATGTGGCGAGCTGGGATTTTCGAGCAATTGCCCAAATTTATCCCAGTCCGTCACGGTTCTAGTGTCGGGAGGAGAGTCCGAAGGGAAACCTAATCGGAGGACGACAGGGTGGTGGTCCGAGTCAAGTTCGTCAAGCACCTCTATAGAGCGAAAGCTTAGCCTTACATTCTTTAGAAGTGCTATGTCGAGTACGTCGGGGTTAAACCGAGTATTGTGGGGAAAGTAAGTGGGCGTCATGGGAGCGATGATGTCAAAGTTTAGTCTGTCAACTAAATCGTCGAGGAGTCTGCCTCTTTGTGAAGTTACAGAAGAGTTCCAGCGGCGATGCTTGCAATTTAGGTCGCCGGCAAGAATGACGGCGTCGCCTAAACTTAAGAGCGACTGAAGGTCGCTCTCGAGCAAGTCTTTTAGGGGAGAGAGATAAACCGATGCAATGATGATCGGCTGATGGCCGGTCATCGCTAAGCGGCAGACGGATGCTTCTAAATTCGTAAGCGGTGGAGGATCGATAGGGGAGCAATGCAGGGAGCGCCTGTAATAGATGAGAGTGCCTCCGAGATTGGAGGCAGTTCTATCATTACGGACGGTACGATAGTTCGCGATTGAAGGGGTACGGACAGCGGGCTTTAGGAACGTTTCCTGGATGAGGAAGACGTCCGGTTTTTGGGACGAGAGGAATTGCGATAATTCCTCTCTTTGGTTGCGAAGACCGTTGGCGTTAAAATAGCCTATGGAGACGGACCGGGGTTTTTCGCGCGCGGTTGTGCAATCCATTTTGATTCTACGGTTTTGGAGCTACCCTGCGGAGGGCGGCGAAGAAATCGCGATGCTTAGCCATGAAGCCGAGCATTTGAGAGAAATCGGTGATCTGTTCGTATTCGGCGAACACGATCTCGAAATTGGCCGCGTCGAAGGCCCAAGAAATCTCGGCGAGAATGCCGAGGTGCTGCTGCTGCTCGGCCGTATGAACGGCATTGCAGGGCAGCGCGAAAGAGGGGCGCGGGGGGGCAAGGCGCGTATGCGCGAGAGGTGCGGGTGCACTTCTCATGGGCGCTGGACGCGGGATGTCCCGGGACATCAGAGGGGCGGGGTAGGGAATGCCCGTAACTGAGACGGGCCCGGGGAGAGCAGACAAAAGTTTGTCTGTCTCCTTCGATTTGGACGCTACTAGCGCTGGAGGACGGCTCCAGGCGTTGACAGCCGGGAGGGGGGCAGGCACGAGCGGAGCCTGTTGGCGGGGGGCGGATGGGCGCGATTTACCCTGATGGGGTTTACGCGAGCTCTGTTTGGGAGCTTTGGGGCACCCGCGGTAATTCGCTGGGTGGCCTTCACTCCCACAGAGTACGCAAGCGACCGGGTCGGATGCGTTTGAGCGATCGCGATCACAGTCCGGAGTGGCGTGATCGCGTAAACATTTGACGCAGCGCGGTCTGCGTCTGCAGTTACGCTGCGCGTGGCCATATAGCTGGCATCGGTGGCATTGACTCGGGTTCGACCGCTTGTGCGGAGTCTCGACCCTGATGCCTTTGAGGCTGCAAACATCTTTGATGTTAAAGATGGCTTTGCCTTCTTTTGTTAGGTCTAGTACAACGAGCACCATGTCGTAGCACTCGGACTTATTTCGGCCATTGTACATACGATGTACTTCCCGTACGGGGAGGCCTTGGACGATTAAGTCGTCCTGGACAGTCGTGGTGGAGAATTCCCTAGGGACTCCCCTTACGACTGCCCTTAAAACGCGTTCCTCGGCCAATGAGTACGTGTGGTACTCATATTTTTGAGCCGTGAGGAAGGCCGTCAGATTTCGGAAATCTGACGGTGTCGGGACCTGCACTTTGATGCCGCGCTCGGCATCATTGCGGGCGTGCGTATAATTGATACGCTTGGCCTTCATAGCGTTAGCAATGTTCGGCCAGGCCCCCTTGTCTTTGATGACGATGGGCGGCGGAGATTTTTCCTTCCGTCCCGAAGTGGGACAGTCGGACTGCGAAGAGGTGGCGGCGGGGGGGGTTGTGTCCATGGCGGCTAGCTCAGGGCTGGCCGCCGAGGTGGACGGGGACGGGGACGCGGAAGCGCTAGGCGCTTTGAGGCGTTTAGCCTCAGAGTCGGAGGGAGGAGGAGTAGAAGACTCCTGAGCGGATGCCGCCGAAGCCTTTTTAGACTTGGCGGACTTTTTCCGCTTTTTACCCTTTTTGGTTCCCAGGCCAACCACTTTGAAGCCTTCGTCGTCCTCAGACAACGCCGACTCAGCGGACATTACGGCTGCTGGAGACCGGGGTGCGGTTTCGGAGGTTGCGGGGGGCGGGGTAGCGAGAGACCGAGAAGGGGTCTCATCGGCTACCGGAGTGGGAGGGCGAATGGGCGCAGGGGCCCGAAGAGCGCGGCGAGCGAGACGCGGGTCGCGATTGCGGGGTTCGCGGGGTTCGCGGGAGAGAGAGCGCGAACGATTGCGCGAGCGAGAGCGCGGAGTCGAACGCGATGAGACGGACGGGGAGGGCGCGATTGTGCTGGACGCAGTGAGGGCAGGCCCCAACGCCGTGAAGATGGCGTGGGCCAGCTCTGGGCGATCGCGAACAAGATTTTGCACGATTGCCCCTAGCTGGTCCGGGGACAAGCCAATGAGTTGCTCGGCCATCGCGGGAGTGACCGAGGTGTAGATTTTTTGTGTGCCTAGTGACTCCCCACCATTGCTGGCGAGGAGCAAGAATACCTAAATGTGGCCAGGCGCCCCGCAGTGCTACGGATTGCCTGGTGTGTACCTAACTCCTACTCCTACGGCCGGGGTTACGTTGTCACCGTTAGGTTTCCCCCCAGCAACGAGACGTTTATGAACGAGAAACTTTTAGGTAGACCGCAACTCTGAAAAGAGCTATACGATCTCACCCACCAGCCCTTGAGCACTCGGAACTGGATTTCTACAAACTAAAACGCAATCGACACTTAAAACGCGAGAATGCACGGAGCGGCGAACCGCTGAAGCGGAAATACTACGCTAGCGATTTAACACAAAGCCGGACTCAGACCGGGCGAACCGGTAACAGTCAAAGAGGCAAGCGAGGGTCACCGCTATGCGTAGTAGTTCCGCGACTACGAGAACACACACTCACGCACAAAAACGCACAGTATCGCTTCGATAAACACTCGGTTATGGGCGCGTTGAAGAACGCACAAACACACTCAGCGCGGGCCGAGAAGCAATTTCCCAGCCAATACACACTGCCGAGCAGCGCTTCAACACTCAGGCCGATTTTCCAGGAATTGCGGGCAATAATCCAAACAACAATTCGAGGTCGTCAGCGCTGAGGCAAAACACCACACAGGAATGCGCACCAGCTGAGTCACCACTGCACGGAGCACACTAAGAGCACTTGACGCTCGAAAACACGACCGCACAACACAAGAGTCGAATCGGGAATCGTAGAATCGATTGCAGTTGGATAAAAATAGATGAGGGAAAGCCTAATGACACACTTCAGTCGCTATCCAGTCGATGTGTTGTTATTTTAACAGCTATCTACTCGCATTCTCTTGAATCGCGCAATGGGTGGTCAGTTCGATGATATGTATTGTATATAGGTTTGTTTATTTATTTATGTGTATTGTTGGTAGCGACGACGACAGTGCAATGACAGCGTTGTGGATTAACGGAAAGGAAGCAGGAAGTCTTGAAAGAAACAGTTATCGCTTTTTATGAGACTTCCGAACATAATCAAACAGCGTTCCATTTATAAGTGCATCTTAAAATAGAATCTTAAGATAGATTAGAATAGATTTGAACAGAATTGATAGGAATTTAAGTTTATTTTATAAACTAAAACAGACGATAAAATTAATAAAAAAAGTTCTTTAATGTCGACCACGTATTAAAATGAATGTTGCACCTGTAATGGTGATCAGGTCGATGTGTAAGGTCTTCGGACACATGACCATAATTTGCGAAAAGAAATGAATGCCTAATTGGTTTTTCATTTTATGAGGTACATTTTTTATTTGTAAAAAAAATGAAGAATTTAAATTAAACAAGCATGGAAGAAACGTTTTACAAAAATTCACACGTCTAAAGATCTAGCTTATCAACTAGTGGTAAATAAAAAACCAATAGTGTAATCAAATCCAAAATGTACACTAAACAATGTAAGAAAATTACTATTATTTGAAAAAGCAATACATTTCAATTATGAGAGTACAACGTTTTAAAGAAATTTAAGACAAAAGATTATTTCTAGATTAAGAAACTTAAACCTATACGTATCATCATAAAGAGTTCGAATTTAGAGTATAATTTGCGAATTGGGGTAGAATTTGCAATTTAATTTAATTTATAGCAGATTATATTTTATATATACCAAAAACAACATATTGGTAGAAAGACGAAACAAATAAAATAATGAAATGCATTTGAATTAATAAGTGTCTAAAATGTCTGTTAACAGCAGCGCAATACAAAACGTGTTTGGAATCCATGTTGTTGCTTAATTTTATACTTATAATTTTAGACGTTAGAACAATTTATCATGTCACTCAAGCAGTGAAGCTTGAGAAAACTAGTTGGAATTTGTAATTATGAGGATAATTTAAACCATTAATTTAGAACAATGTCACTTAGTCGTTGTAAGAAAAAACATATTGTAAATATTGTATACGACTTTTTGTTTTTGGCAATGTAGGTAGACAAAGTCTTATTTTTGTAAATACAAATTTTAATATATATATAACAGGTTAATAATTAACGATGCCAATTTTCTGAATCATATTTAAATTGTTTTAATGGGATTTCTACTTTATGATTATTTTGAAAACTATGCGTTCGAATGATTGTTAACGTAGAAAGTATAATAAATATGATAGTACTTGGTTTATATAATATTTAGAAGTCATCTAGTATTTTGTATAGGGATGTTTTCATAATTAATTTATAGGCAGTCATTTCATAATATATGACTCTCACTTGTATCATATCACCTGGCCCTTTTATTTCAACAGGTCTGGACTTTATTATCTATAAGCAGGTTGGTTGGTCCATTACTGTAGATCTGTAGGTCCTAAGAGCCGACTACACCCATTGACATCCTGCTGTTCTAACATGAACGTCCACCTGGCAGGAGGCCTGTGTTTTCAAGTCCGTAATCACCATTGGACTATCTTTCTTCCTTATTGGTCATTGTTTTGACAACCGATGTTGCTTGCCCTTTGCCACTATTTTATTATTCGTAACTTATAATCTAAATTGAGTTTTACCCATACCAAATTTTAATTGTTTATTTCTTTTTATTTTGTTGAACTTATAAAGGTTTATTTTTTTTTACGTACAGCAAAAAGCTAATTATTGCAGACGTGTAAAGTTTTAGTATCTTTTAAATATAATTTTCAAATACATCGAATGTTATATATTTTATTCCAAAATCCCATAAACAGTTTCCGTGAAGCGGATTTGCTCGATTATTGCATAGCTTTCCGTAAAATTGTATATATCCACTTGAAGTGAAGTGATTTTTATTTTTCCTTACTTCTCATTGACTTTTATAGAAAAATTCTTGTGTGTACAAAAATATTCGTATAGATATTAATTTTAAATTGATTAAAATTGATGAATTTGTGTAAAGGTAGAATATGGAATTATACAATATTTGATTATTAAGAATTTACAATAGTAAATGCTATACGTTTTAAAATTATTTTTAATTACATGACATTTTTTTCTGAGCACTTCATGTATAAGACATGAAATATAATAAAATATATCTGTCTCTACATGTACTATTACATTGTCATTCCACTAAATTGCCAAAGTGAAACTTATTACTTTGTCAAATTAAGCAAATAAAAACGTGCATATCAGTTCTGAACTACTCATTTGATGATTAAGTATATTTTATATTGAAAGGTAAGTTTTTAATAATAACTGGACTCGAATTATTACCCTCGTTTCTGTTTCCCTTCATTTTCACTTACATCTGCATATTAACTAGCTAAATATACGACATCTTAAACATGCCAGATGCAGAGATTCTTGTTTTTGCTTTCTTGCGGTTGCTTTGTACTAAATATGAATTGTTTGCTTTTAACCATCTTGTAATGTAGGGCTTTTGAATTGGTTACCATGATGCTCAAAGTGGCAGTGCGTACTGAGCACTTTACAAGTGTATTAAGGTACATACAAACGACCACGAAAGTGGTTCTACAAACAGTATAATTAACATTTTATCTTGGGATTATATGTAAACTGTGATGGTTACGCGGAGTAAATTCGCATGGCTAATTTTATAAAGAATTTAAAATAGGTACGCTAAGAAAGGAATGCTATGAAATAGTAAGCAATGTTTTATTTGGGTTCTGATCTACTGTTGTGATAGATTCCATCTATATTAACAGATGAAATGATAGAGACATATGTAAAATTTATGTTTGGACTGGAAATTATGACCACAGTATATTAAGCCATGCTGCTTTTGTAGAACCCAGCTAAGCCTGTTGTGAATTCCAGTAAAAGAAAGAACTAAACCTAGCTTATTCGCTTTTGATTGAGAATTTCAGATAATAAATAGGATTCGAATAAAATGAGGTTTTCAGTATCGCATAATATTCAAAGATTAATATAAATAACATAAGAATATATACAAAATACACAATATATGACACTATGCAACATAAAAATATAACAAATTTAAATATATTAATATGTTATTGCTTCAAAAAAAAATTATAGTTAAACGGAATTATTTATATGTTTCTTTATTAATAGGTCAATAAAGTTAAATAGGGTATTTGATAAGGTATAGAAAAATTACGCTAACTTTAGTTTTTAAGATTATTTTAAAATAATCTAGCCACGCTTTTGCCGTTTAGTATGTATGCATAACGTCAACGTATCGCTATGCATAATCCATCGCCTCAAAATGTACTTTTATTGTTCCTTATGTCGTATTTGTATCACTTAAGGCTATGGCGTACCCTAGAAGTGTACCAATTCTACTAGTGTACTTAAAAATATTACACTAATGAAGCATACAAAAAGACACAGTTCCACGTACGATTAGCATTAGAATGTTTCAACCGCACGTTGATCGTTCTTTGTTGATATAAACTTCAAATATTTATTCAGAACTATGAAATTCGCTTTATCATATAAATATATATTGTATGTAATAGGAATCAAGAGGATATTCCTTTAGGTTTTTTTAAACAATTATAATTAAAGCCCAAAATGCGTGTTTAATAGTCATATTATTTTGATATTAGCAAATCGACTTAATTATGGTTTGAACTATAATATACATACTTTTTTCACGTCAAAAAGTGTACTCAGGACTGTAAAAAAATTAATCAAATTTATGCAAACTAAACTCGTTTGGGTATGCCATCACCTTAAGAACTTAAAGTAACTTTAAAAATGACCTATACTAGTAACACAAATATCTTAGATCCCAAAAATGATAGCAGATTTGTTATAGACATACCTTGTTTATAATTTGTCTATGAATGATGAAATCAAAAAAAAACGATAAAACTGTGTATATTTATCACTGTCCTCTTTTTGGCTACCGAAGGTCATTAACCTGTTTTAGATGAGTTAACTTTAATAGCAGTCATAATTTTTCTATTCAACTTCTTTATTAATAGGTCAATAGGGCATTTGACAAGGTATAGACAAATTATGCTTTTTTAATTTATTTCAATATTATCTTGCCGCGCTAAGTTATGACGTTTGCCGTTTAGTATGTATGTACATCGTCACAGTTACAATCTCTTTAAGGGGGTTACCAGGCTAGGCATAAACCTACGTCATAATGTGGGGGAGAGCCACTTTTCAGCAGCAACTTTGCGTGAGAGGTGGTGAGCCCATTACCCTAACAGCTTCTGATACAGTGTCTAGACTAATGTGGTTTTATATTTTGTCCCTTGTCGTGATCCCTTACCATCAGGCAGACCGCTAGCTTGTTTGCCACCTTAGTGGTATTAAAAAAAAACTACAATATTTAGAAAAGTAAGTGGTTACTGAAAGACTGGAAATGGAATAGATAAACCCCAGTTTAACACTACTAAATACTTTAATTAATAAAAAATATTATTTTCAGGCCAAAAAGTTGTTAATAAGTGCTGCCACTTTTTTAGTTTCAAGGCTGGTAAACGTAATTTTGATTGGAAAACTGAAACTTTTCGTTACCCGGAGATTATGGTCGAAAACAATGAATTTTAAGGGACCTTGAAAGCTCATAACTTGTAACTTTATAATCAAACTGATATTGATTCATCTAATACCTTTAAACGAGCAATTCATGTATATATATATATATATTTGTTATCTGAATCTCGAAACGGCTCTAACGATTTTCATGAAATTTAGTGTGCAGGGGTTGTTAAAAAAAAAAACAAACAAAGATCGATCCTTCAAGTACTTATTATAAATTGCATTGCTTAAGATACAGAAAAGAGATAAGTGTTAGATCTGCGTTGTTAGTTGCAAAGTAATATACCTTAGACGAAACCTTACCCTTAAAAAAGGTGTCACTGTTTGGTGGTCTATTACCGGTATGATTCATCAAAGGGATACCGGAAACATTCAGCGCTAGGGATGTAACCAACGCACCTCACGCCGTCTACCGTTGCCATCAGAACTTGTGCCAACTGAGATTTTATACAGAATTTAGTAAATTTAATTTAAAACTTAGTAGTTATTTAACTTTTAAATTGCATTAATTTTCTAATCCTTAAAAATTAAAATTAAAACTACGTCTTGCTACTAAGCACATGCTACAAAACCAAATCAAAATTAAAAAACTACAATATGAAATTAAATAAGCAAGGGCAGTTTTTAAGGTGTGTCCGATTATCATTGTTTCATAATAATTAAGTAATAATTGTATCTATAGTTCTGGTTGTAATAATAACCGAATATACTTATAGGTACATATCTACAAGATGGTTTGAATGTAGAGTAATTGAGTATTTCTCCAACTGAACTTTACCATTTAATATTATATTTTTAGATGGGACATCATCGAGGAAGCTAGTAGCATTTCACGCTTTGGTTTCAGCAATTAGTTCCAGATTGTAAATATAATCTCCAAATGATTTGCATTAAATACGTGATAGTCTCCGTCATCATGGGTTGTTTTTTTCATTAGATAATAAAAATAAAAAAAATATCACCGAAATCATGTTCACTTTTGTTTCTTTTTAAGAATAAAAAATGTAGGTAAAATAATAACAACGAAAGGTTTTAACGTGTATCCGAACATCATTTTTCTTTAGAATCTTTTTATAATTAATATTTCGCTACTAAAAATCTGTAACAATCATACAGCGGTATTTACGATAGTCGCAAAATGCATATTCATACATAAAATGCCCGTGAATTATTAAAATATGAAGTTTTTGTCGAAATTATTAAATGTTCATACTTTTCAACTATCAACTAAGGCTTTGTTTTTATCATTTTCATAATTCACTGGCATTTCATGATTAAATACGCTTTTTGCGACAATGGTAATATGGTTTTTAAAATTTATAGGTAGTAAAATGTTTATAGTTATAGTTATTTAGTGCTGTATATTTGTAAGGGAAAAATCTAAGTAGGATTCGCCTTAAGATACTGCAATATTGGTTAAAGGAGAATTGATTTGGCTACTAAAAACTATAGTAGCCAAATTAACTACTATACAAAAATACACTTAATAAGAAAAAAATGAAACCATCTTCAAAAAACAACTAAAAAGTAAAAAATAACTGCCTAAAGCTGCCATTTTGACAGATCATTGAACTACGTGTGTTATTTTATATAGTAAATTTTACCGATTTTATCTTCAAACCTTGGTTTAAGATCGTATACTTCTATCAGATTAATTTTTCTTCGTGTATTTCTGTTCTGTCCTTTAAGAAATTGTTTTAATTTAATTCCTTTTCTTGTTAACTGCAGTATAAGACGAAACAAAGAACAGCTAGCTAACGGGAGAGATGCAGATTTAAAAAATAGAAAAGGAATTTGTTGTGTGCCAATGCATGACTGTGAATATGAATAAATACAGAATCGGAAGATGATGCAAAAATATCGAAAAAGTTTTTATAAAAAATTAATACCAAAAGTTTGATTAAATAACTCTCCGATACGACCTCGACTGACGTCAAACCTATGTTTTTTTAATAATTTAAATCTTATGCCTTTAAAGATTTTGAGAAAACCTGCTAAATAAACATTTAAGGGCAATTTTTTTCAGCAAAATTGGTAATTTTTCTCGCCAACTCGTATGCCATAAATGTTTTCTATACTCATTCACGTTCTGGATATGATTTTATTGGAAAAAATTACATGAGTAATTAAAAGAAGTATCTTTCCTAGTCTTGAAGGTTGTAAATCGATGTCTTTTGATTCAATTGGCCAACTCTAATGAAGTTGCAGAAAAAAATTAATAAATAATAAATACGCTTTTGTTGACTTCCGCGTGAGCCTATGAACAATGCAGTCATATTTACTGTACTATACGATGAACTGCTTGCATATCAAATATTGTATCATTCAATTGTCCGACATTCGAAGACATGAAGGTCAGAAGTTAAAAGTCAGCGTTCTAGTCCATCATCAAGTTACTATTGTCTATTCACTTTACGGTACATGCGTGAGATTAAGATTGTAAGAGTGCAGTAATCGTACATTACTTCAAAGGCTGGGAAGTAAACAATTGCTGGATGAGTTGAGTTAGAAGGCCGAAACCTTTATAATATACGAAACCAGCTATGCTTTTCTGGTCATGGACTTTATTTGACTTTACTTAATCAAAGCGAGGAAATCAAAATATAAGAATATAAGTAACAATAAAGTACATACCTACTTCATGAATCTTTATTTTGACTTCCGTGGCGGAAAATTGTTTATTGTGAAGTGAGCTTTTTGTCAAGAAGATACATTCCACGTCTACATTTTCCTGACTTGATTTAATTTTAAAGTTTTATTATTTGTATGAATAATCAAAACAGTATGATGCATATTTCGCTTTTTCACGCTATTTGTTTTTTTAATCCGCTACGCACGCCGTTGCCGCCGCCGGTTTGAAGTTTGAAAAAAGCAACCACTGAGAACGCTGTGAAACTAACGTATAATTCGCGCCACGTAAGTTGAACTAAAATGGCGGCCGTCTGCGCAAGTGCAGTACGGAGAAATGTACTAACGAACCAAAAATGTGTTACTGCGCAGGTTCAACTTACGTGGCGCGATTTATACGAGCTTTGTATAAATCGCGCCACGTAATTTTAGATAGATAGATTATTAAAAAAAAAACACAGACCTAAAACCATTGACTTTGAGTTCTGTACTCTGTTCTATGGACTGCGCAATAGCCTCTCAAAATTGATCACTCCTTAGAAAGAGACAAAGATAATCTGCGTTCTCTTTTCCCTTTTTTGTAAAAACAATGTAATAGAGACAAATATTAGCCGCATTTTTGCTTCGTCTCTGTCACACTATGTGACTGTTTTTACTTTACAGGTGACTAGGAAATGCGCTGTGTATATATAGTCTATGATACTGAACTTATGGTGTTCGGGATTAATTTCTTCAATTGTGTACTTTCAGTGTTCTAGTTTCGAACGTTATCGGAACAAACATGTTTGAGTAAAAAAATTCTTACCAATTATTTTTGGTTCTATGTTCTATGAAAAAAATAAAAAACATCCCTATAATAAAATAGTAGATTAGCTGGGGCTTGATTCCGAACTTTCGTCAATACTCCAGGCTCAGGTATACGAAAGCAAAATGTAACGTCAATGTTAGCTCTCGAGACCCGTGAAAGTATTGGCATGGCTGAAGATCCTATGTTACATTTCGGAACTTCACCCCATATGTACTTGGATTATTTTTATTTAAATTCAATCAAATTAGATGGTCATTAACATTTAAAGAAACCAATGGTCACAACTGGGTATACTCCTAAAATTTTACCGTACGGCTTTCAACATTAAATTTTGTCATCGATTGCATAATATACTAAATAAAACGATTAGTCATATTTTGTTTCATCAAAAATCATACCTTAAATATATTATTATAATTAAAAAAAAGATAGCTTGTGGCCTAGTTAAATCCGAAGTTAAGCAACGCATAGGTGTGCTTTGTGGTACCCGGATGGCTGACGGCTTCGTAGCACATTTTTCTGAGCTCTACGGGTTTTTTTGGGAAAGCACGTTTAACCGTTGGTTCTGACTTCTAATTGTTGTCATATACAGCAGTCGTTAATCCAAGTAAGTACTAGCTCGACAACATCGGCCTACCCACACTACAGGCCAACATGGTGGACTATGGCCTGAGCTTCCATATCCAAGGAGAACCCTGTATCCCGCAGTAGGCGTATAATAACTGAGGCAAACAAGTGTAAACTTCGTACCGTCCAATATCCACTGATGTACATAGGTATTAATAAGTTTTCAGTAATCTATAAGATAGATAGATAAAAACTCTTTATTGATCACCAGTATTTAAAAGTAACTAACAAAAGTAAATATTTCAACTAGGTAACAATTTAGGCGGTAATCTATTACTACTTAATCTACCAACAAAACTTTAAGTCTTCGTTATTATAAACTCAAGTTATTTCAAATAATAATAAGTTGTAATTAATATTCATATCCACGTACATGTATTTAGCAGGTGTATACAAGTTATTTGTCCCTAAGGCGTGCTAGATACAAGCATAGGTTGTTGACATACTGACGGGCATGCGCACTGCACCTTATCATACATAAACAATGTAGGCGTGTGGAAATTATGCACGAGAGGCAGACGATTAATTTACCTATCTAAATGACATGGTGCCGTTTAAAATTCATGATGACCAGTTTAATTATACAGCCTATAAACATTTAAACTAAATATGTTTGATAAGAAGATTTAAAATTGCAGTGGCAAGTTAAAGAGGTCATTGACTTTACAAAGGTATAGGAATTACAAAAGAATCTTTTAAAAAGAAGAAACAATACTCGTTAAAAGTTTCGTAACAATGAAATTTGATATCTTAAAACTCACCAGATAATCTCCATTGTCGCTGGAAAAAGAGACGAGACAATTTTAGAAACACTCCCCGTGCACTTTATGTAAGTATTTCAAAATACAGACATAATTACTTTTAAATCACCGTTTCATTCATAAATAAACCCATTATCAGTACTCAAACACTTTCACTATCATTCTCATATAGATAAGATATATAAACACACGAAATGTCACTCAGAGCTTGTCTGTCAAGAACACGTGCTAAAAAGCTTCAATATTGCGCACGACGCGCGAAAAACGCTTTTTCGCGGCTAGCGGTCATTTATGACTTTGGAAAAATCATATTCATACAGCGGACTAACCTCCCACACAGTTCGTGAAGAACTAAACGCAAGTTGTCGAGGTGCACGTGGCCCAAAGCTTATAGCGCCCTTCCAAACCGGCGTTCATACTACAATATTGAACTTTCACTCGACGCCCTACGACACTATTTTGACCAAAAATCAAAGAGAAGACTCGACGAGATGAGCTCGAATATGGGACGTTAAACGAAGAGTATTTCCGTTTCTATCATTAAATATGCGTAAGTTGCATTCATACTAACTGATACTAAAAATGCTTTTTTAACAATTTTGAAATGCATTTGTGTAAGATTGTAAAATCTATGCAAATTGGAAAGCATTTATTTGTGTAAGTTTCATTTAAAAATTATATTTATGGTCTATTATTTAATGTGCTTAAAATAAGCACATTTGGATAATAAAAGCCAGCAGTTATTGCTTTTATTACCGAAGATTTCGGATTCCTCGTCGCGGAGTAAATCCAGTCCATTGAATTAATGGTCGATTTAAGCTTCAAAGATATATTAAAGCTATCCGAAGAGAAATTTGATACGGATTTTATTCCCTCGCCCAAGCGAATAACTGAGAAACTTCGCCATTGTTGTCCAGCCGATATTGAAAAAGTTTTACTCGATTTAATGATCCCCTTTTTGTCTTGTTACTTTTAAAGGATTGTTTTTAAACTTAGTAGGCGATACTTGCGATACGTTTAATTGCCGCCATCTTTATTTGATAAATAACTGGCACGTTTTTCCGTAGATATCCAATTTGGAGCGCTCAGTCAGATCACTTTAAGATATTTTTTTTACTTTCGAATAATACTGTTAGGGAAAAGAGGAAGGAGTAAGAGTATTGAAATAAGTTACTGCATTAAGTTGAGTTAAATGAATTGTTTATTTAAGTAACAATTAAGTTTGGCTAAAAATAAAGAAAATTTACTCTAGCTGAGTTTTAAAATTTTAAACATTAAATTAAATTAAAAAACCAGTCAAGTGTATGTCAAGCCACGCGTAGTATGGGGTTCTGTAAGCTGCCCGTTACTTGTACATTTTATAAGTTGGTCAATTATTACTCGTTAATTTGTAAAGCCTACTAAGCTGTCATAGTCTTCCTTCTAACTTCGTTATATATATATATATATATACTACTATCGTAAATTTGTTAACATATCCAAAAACAACCATTTGGCTGGCAGGGGGGACACTTGATTCTACCACACATGAGAACAAGTTTGTGGTTACTATTTACTCAGTTTTTTTAGTCATTTGGAATCTGAAATAATTAAAAAGCCACCTCTTACTTTTCCCATTTCTCCAATTTTCTCCCACTTACGCACGGGATACTGTGCTTCATTCACTCCGAAAATATAAACTGCTGCTAATTTTTTAATAATAAAATTAAACATAGATTAATAATTCGTCCATAGCGCCACCTGTCGGGATCACCTATTGTCAAAGCCAGGGTTATATTAATTCATCAACTTGTTGCCGCGTGTGCACAACAACTTACCAAAATTTCATACTCGCACTTGGCCGGTTTTTTTCTTTTATCTAAACCTTGTCCTGACAATCACGAACACAACAAATAAAAAATCAGCCAAATCGGTCAAGCCGTTCGCAACTCATTCATAATACATGTTGTAATTGATTTTTTATTATTCACATAAAATATTAGCATAAATAAAAAGAAAACATTATTACTAGTATTTTTTCGTACAAAATAAAAAATAATAACTTTTGATAAAGTGCCTATTATCATTGAAAAATGTTCTATTGGTTCATTTATAGCTACTATTAATGTAAAGAAATATATCAAAAGTAACACAATTGCATCTCTATAGCTTTTAAATATTAATATTTATATTTAAAAATATAATAAAAAGTCAAATAAACATGTCACTGGTTCAATTCTTGCCTCGAAAACCTTTTCACTTCTTTCAAGAGTCTCAAGGTGCTTGAAGTACGCATGCATTTATATTGACAAAAGGCGTCAAGTGTTAAATAGCAGTGAAAACATGCGCAATTTACAGTTAATAAGAACGTAGCGACCCAAAGCATGCCTCAGTCACTCGGCGATAGTTGTATAAATTTTTCGACCTTTCAGTCTTATTTCGAGGTAGAAAAACCACTGGGTTGAGGCATATGACTGTCGCTGGTATCAGATAAATTCACAGCATTTTAATATTGTGAATGAAGTTTTAATGTTTGTCAAAAGTCAAAAAAGTTTTCCGATACGGTCCTTATCAAGCGTACCAGACCACAAGAGCTATCTGGCCGTATCGTTTTGTGAGCAACACGGTTCTTGGTAACTGGTGCATCGATCTATGGCGTACATAAGAAAGTATACGACTCGCGCTTTTAAATAAATTGTTATTTATTCCGTTAAAAACAGAGGAATCAAGCTTAGAAGTCTTTACTAGATCTATTCTTTATTCTGTGCCCAAAGGTCAGCTAACCAGTTATTCAAGTAGTTCCTATACAATTCAGTGAAAGCCTTCCAATGACCCGTAAATTATTTTTAATCAGGCTAAATGAGCCCAGTCAAAGACCGTGAGTAACAGCTTTGGACAAGCTTTAATCCAGTAGCGAGGAGACGATAATGGATGGTGATTGATGGTAGGGACAGTAAATTATTCAGAGATTTCTGGACGAACTAATCTATGGTCATAAATTTTTAAATTGACGACTATATATTGTAATTTTTAGAGTTCCATAGCAAATATAAACAAAGAAACGTTTTAGATATTCTAATAGATATTTGTTTTATATAATAAAATAGATAAATATTATTAAAGTACTTTCCATTAATTGGTCAATGTTAATTGATTTATTGTTGGATTCCACTATAGAAATAAAATTTCCATAAAAAATATTAAATTTCTTAAGCACCAATTTTAAAAAGGGCATAAACAAAATAAACGGCTGTGAAATTAATAATATTTATTTATCATCCTACTCGTATAATAAATGTGAAAGTTTGTATGTCTGGATGGATGTTTGTTACTCAATCACGCTTCAACCACTGGACGAATCGGGATAAAACTTGGCAAACATATAGGTTAGGTCCTGGAATAGCATATCGGCTACATTTTATCCCTAAAAATTCAAAAGTTCCTGCGGGAATAACTGTACATGTACATATGAATGCATTTATTGTGTATATGTATGCATATACATGTGTATGTGTATGTATATATGTATGTGTGTATGTATGTATATATATATATATTTGTGTATATCTGTATATGTATGTGTGTATACATACGAGTGTATGTATGTCTTATTGTGGAGATATTTGAACATAATTAATTCCGTCACAGAATTAAGGACTTTTAACGCTTCACATAGTGTGCCCCAAGCAAATCTGAAAAACAATAGGCAATCAAAATATTGCTAGAGTTTTCATTTTTTTTAACTATCTACATTGTGAAACTCGTTTTTTTAAGGGTTTTAATACCAAATATATATTTGTTGTGATTATGTTATGTTTTGTTTGTTATTTTTACAAAAAAATAGACAACTATTGGAAGCTGGCAATAAACCAGTTGGTATTGTAATTAGTTTTTAAAGAAATTTTTTGTTTATTTCTCTTGACGTTTAAAATGTTCTTAGAAAACAGTTTGAATAAAAAGATTTTGAATTTTTTGAATTTTGGAATTAAAATGTTATTACTATCAAAATCGTTGCATGATGTTAGTAAATAGTCCGCCATCAAGATTTTGTGTTATAGTACCTTTAGCAGGTGAGCATTGCATAATACCTTTATTTTCAGTTTCTTTAAAAATATTACGTTAATAATATACATAAGAAAACATAAAACATATACATTTTTTACGTACGTGACTGTACAAGTATGTGGCGAGATTCAGTAAAAGTGCAAAAGAAAATTTCGGTTATTGAAACCAATAATCATTATAAAGCATACCATAGTCGTTGTAGTTGGTTACCTTGATTATTATAAAAAAATTAGAAAAATCATAAACAAAACTTTTTTAAGCTTTCTCGATATCATTTTAGAATCTTTCATAACAATCACAAAAGAAAAACGGAATTAAGTTTTACTTGATGTACTATGTTTATTGCTTTAGATGAAATTTAATTACTCTCGATTCTCTGAATAACATTTCTATTTAAGCCACAAAATTTAATAACGTTAAATGAGAAAATGTTCAAAAGTGACTAAAGCACTCGTGCATACGAGTGACTGACGGAATATTAAATTCGCAAATAGCGTCCGTCGACAAAGCGAGACACTCCCGACAGGCTCACGTGAAATTGTCACATGAAACGACGTTTAATTTGCTGTTTCACTAGTTGCTAATTACAACTTTGATTGCTGCGGCTACGGTAAATCATGTCGTTCAGGTTGCGTGCCCCCTGGGATTGATTTCTGGATATTTAGTGGATTTCATCCTTCGCATAAAAATGATTAAAAAATATTATATTATATCAAAATATATTTTCGTCCTCTCCAGCACGAAGAGGGTTTAAGACTCGCAGCAGAATCGATTTTTGCTGCTAGTGTGAGACAAAGTAATTCAGTTAGAAAATTAACTTTTCAAATTATGTGAAAAAAAAGGAACGCGGCGACTGGTTCAGAAACTATTTAAAATCTATCGGAACAAATATTAAATCTTACTTATTTAAATTATGAGGGTTCCTGTGGTTAACTAGCGCACCTATCTCTTTAAAAGTACATTTTTAAAATTCTCCTTGTACAAAAAGTACAAAGAGATTGAAAATATTAATTATAGCGGAGCTAGTTAGCAGAGGTTATGCGCTTAAGTCATAAATTGCACTTTAACGTTTTTTATCTACCTACTTAATATTTATAATTAATTAAAGTGAGAATTAATATAGCTAACATTAAAATGTAACGCAATTAAATTTCAAGATATAACTACCAACTATAAAGAAAAAAAAATAGCAAAATGGCGTGAAACTATTTTTATCAGCAATAATTTTGTTTTTAGGGTTCCGTACCCAAAGGATTATTAGCGTAACCCTATTACTAGACTCCGCTGTTCGTCCGTCTGTCACCAGGCTGTATCTCATGAACTGTGATAGTTAGACAGTTGAAATTTTTACAGAAGATGTATTTCTGTTGCCGCTATAACAAAAAATACTTAAGGAGGCTCCCATACAACAAACGTAATATTTTTACTCGATTTTGCTCGATATTGATAACGGCAACAGGTAGATGCTTATAATATTCACAGAATATTTAGTTATATAGTCACTTTAAAAATAAATAATTAAATTAAAATAAAACAAATATTTAAGGGGGGCTCCCATACAACAAACGTAATTTTTGTGCCGTTTTTATACGGTACGGAACCCTTCGTGCGCGAGTCCGACTCGCACTTGGCCGATTTTTTTCCGTATTCACTGTGGCATCTAATACAAAGTTTGACACTAGACACTTCTTGTCTTAATAGTGTTATTGACATTTCAATTAATCATTTAGCTAAACAACCTGCTTCTATTGAGCAGTATAATAATTTGACATGTAATAATTTAAATTAAATTTTAAGACAACAAAGGATCACTTTAGCGAAAATAATTCCAACATCAATAATGATAGCATTATGCAATCAATGTCTACTCAAGTTTTATACAAACAGAAACAAAACTATAAACTTTGTAATACTAAAAATAATATTCCATTGAACCTGGTGCATCAGAATATACAAGGAATGTCTCAGACAGAACAAGAAATTTAATTGTTCATAAACTGCCAAAAGATAGACATTTTATGTATCACTGAACACTGGTTACACAGTCATCAGTTTATGTTCAATTTCACTAATCACCAGGTGGGAAGTTCGTTCAGCCGAGTAAATGCAATCCGTGGTGGCTCTTCAATTTTAGTTAATGAACAGCTAAAGTTTAAGGAGCGTAAAGACATTGTGAGCCTCTCAGTTGAGCGAACTGCCGAGCTGTCCTGTATAAAAGTTGAGCATCTCATTCTTGTGAGTGTATACAAGCCGCTTCGTGCGATATATGATAATTTTTAATTAGTTATGGAAGAAGTGATTAATAAAATCAGCAATTCCAATAAACAAATCATTGTTTGTGGAGACTTTAATATAAACATTTAAGAAAATAGCTCATTAAGCACCGGATTGCTTGCCTTATTTGTTTGTGAACCAACTAGAATACCAATTCAAAAATCAATTATAAGAAATCTAGAGTCAGATCATTGTGGGCAGCTGGTGGTTTTAGAAAGAAAAGATTGTAATAATAAAAAGGAAATGAAATTGATACCAATAACAACTAAACTGAATCATTTAAATCTTACTTATTGCGAAAACTTTCGGATTTACTTTATAATGGCAACCCAAGTGATATGTATGATACTGTTCTTGACACTATTACTAGAGTATAATAAAATATTTTCTGTAAAAAAGAAACTTATTTCCAGTCGCTTTATTTTAGTGAATTGGCTACCCCAGGTATTTATAAAAATAGGCGTAAGCTGTATGAATTATATAAAGAAAGAACATATAATAATAGCCAAATATTTAGGAAATATGTCAAATAATACTCAAAAACCTTTAAAAAAGTCTCTTGTTGCAAAATCAATTCACCTCAGACATAAAGTAAAATATTCAACCAATAAAATAAAAACTACATGGAGCATAATAAATAATGTAACTGGTAAAGCTAGGAATTCTTGTCAGGACTTTGAGTTGATTGTACATAATACTTGTTTAAAAACAAATTCTGATGTAGCAGTTGCCTTTGATTTTTTTAACAATTATTTATTCAAAACAACTGCACATCCTAACGCAAGTCTAATTTTAGCAGAAAAATTTATAAAACTAATGTTCCTGAATGTAAAGTTCCCTTTGTATTTAAAAAATTAGTCCTACGGATATCATAAATACATTTAAAATATTAGAAATAAAAAACACCTCAGACCTTTGGGGACTTTCTGTAAAAATTATTAACTAAATAATTCATGTTATAGCGCAACCCTTAGCCATAATCCTACTAAAAGTATAAACGCGAAAGTTTGTAAGTATGGATGTTTGTTACTTAATAACGCTTCAGCCACTGGACGGATCGGAATGAAACTTGGCACAGCTATAGGTTAGGTCCTGGAATAACACATAGGCTACTTTTTAACCCGAAAAATTCACTACTTAGTAGTAAACAGTTTGGCTTTATGAAAGGCCGTTCCACAACCGATGCAGGAGTGGCACTATTAAATTATATTTAACACCTGGGAGGATTTGCATGATGCTCTTGGAGTATTTTGTGATTTATCTAAGGCATTTGACTGTGTCCAATGCGAAAATCTCATCAGGAAACTGCATCACTATGGTATTAGAGGCAAAGCTCTCGACCTTTTGAACTCCTACATGAGTAGCAGAGTACAGAAAATAGATGTCAACGATAAAAGATCTCTGGGATCAGCAGTCATTATGGGAGTCCCTCAGGGCTCAATTTTAGGTCCTTTTCTGTTTCTTATTTACATTAATGATCTCCCATATCATGTAAAAAACCATGACTGTAGACGACACGCGATCACTCAAACATATATACCTACTCTTAATTTTATGTTTACTGAATGTATATACCTATGTCTATCATGTAAAATAGTATATAATCTTTTTGGTTATTAAAAGACTTGAAGGCAGGTAGTGCGTGGCAAGATACAAGGCACAGCAGACATTAGATGCGATCCACTCGTCAGTCGTCTTTCGATAGCCTCACCGGAGCTACTCGTGCGTTTGCCTTTGACCTACAGTTAATTCATTTAACAGATTTTCGGTGTTTAACTTAAATTTATCCTTCGCCAGTGCCTTTTATTCATCTATATTCATACAGTCCTCAACAATGACATTGTCTTATTTGTTGATGACATCTCTTTACTTTTTAAAGTTATGAGACGACAGACATGTTATAATGAAAAATATAATGCCATTTCTAAAATTGTAAATTGGTTTCACGCTAATAATTTGTTACTTAATGAGAAAAAAACTTGTGTTAAATTTACATTACCAAATGTTAGTCAGATACAAACATGTATTAATATTAATGGCGAGCAATTATAACTTGTTAATTCAACAGTCTTTCTTGGCATAACAGTCTTTCTTGGATTAGTATTTCTAAAAAAAGATTTTTTATAACTTTGACGATTTAAAAGTGTTTGTGAAATGAATAAAAAAAATTGACTTTGACTAACTTTTATACTGCATCTAAGATAGATATCTTTGTCACTAGATCCACTTACTTTATCCAAAAACTGCAGCGAATACGTAATGCTGATGTATGTAGTTGCACAAAGAATAGATAACTATTGGGTGCTGGCAATAAACTAGTAAGTATTGTAATTGGTTTGTAAAGCAAATTCATACGGAAATACAGAAATATGAGGTTTTGTCAAAATATGAATAACCAGTCAGTTATTCTCTAGAAGGTTGCTCTAAAAGTTTTTCAAGGCGTGGTCATCGCTTTCTAAGAAGAGAGCTAGCAACCGAAATACTTGTTCAATTACAACAAAGTAAACTGTATTTCTTACAAAGAGAGTTTGTCAGTATTTGAAACCGACAAAAACGAATTAAAACACAAATAATTTTGTAGCGACGTTGTAAAAAAAAGGGAATGGTAAGAGACCGATCCAAAAGAAAGGCAAATTAAATAGGCATAGCAAAGGGATTGCCAATACTGTATAAAGAAGAAAATGATCCACGAAAATCAGTGCAGCTCAAATCAGGTTAGTTATGTTCAGCACCGACTACAAAATTGCATGTATTTAAATTTCCAGTACCTCGACCACTAAGTAATCAGTCACTAAAGGAAAAACTTCAAAGCTTGAATACTTTTTTATTAACGCTATAAATTCATACTTTCAAATCTATTTAAATTTGCGGCTCATTTACCTAGTTATAGAATTTACAAAGTATTAAGCACAATTACCACTTACAAAGAACCGTGTGTCTTACAAAACAGTGCTGCAGGAGAGCGCGTGTGGTCTGGTATTTTTATGCGATCAGGCAATTTTTTTTATCTTACAAATATGAATACTATAATCAAATGCTGGGAACCTCCGTGACACTAGGATCAGTCTAATGTTACAGCCTGTTCTGTACCTCTTAAATAAGGTCGATGCAGCTAAGTAGCAGAGTCATGCATCGACAAAGGCGATTATAATTGACTCGAATGTAGTGCCTATGGATATGGATGATCCTTTGGAGATAGAAAATTCTCTGATAACCAGTGTAAACACTGATGGTGGGGACAATCCGGTCCTGTCCATGTACACTAGTTCGCGGCACATTATGCTGTCGGGAGCCTAACGAACTAACAAACACTTCTTTAAAATGTTTTTGGACAACCAATTCGGGATTTCCTGGGACGTGGGTCACAGACTATAATTTGCCTATGTTCCAATTTGAAAAACATTAAATACACGTAAAAGCTAGCGGCTCTGGCGCGACTTTTACTATCCCCATTTGTTTATTTGCAGTTAAGATGAAACATGAACATTAGATTAAATGAGATTTCATAGAATGTGATTAATTATGCCACTTCGAAACAAGAAGTTATATTATACCAAGTATTATATTATGGAACCTTCTTTTAAATGGCAGATGCTTAATAAAATTTACAAAACCAGGTTTTATTTGTTGAAATACTTATTTACAAGGAAAAAAATAATAAGGCTCCAAATGACTTTTCTGTCTAAGTCACAAAATTTAATAATTTCAGACGTGACTAAAGCAGTCGTGCATACGAGTGACTGACGAAATATTAAATTTTTAAATAGCTTCCGTCGACAAAACGAGACAATTCCGAGTTTATGTCTTAGACGTTTTGCTACTTCCTCAATTTGTCTACTTGGTCACGTTGCTATCTGGAAGCATTTTCAGTTTGTTATTAGTCATGCTGATTCGGGACCAAAAGTCATAATACACTTAGTGTTATATGTAACTAGCATTTACATTCAGTTTTACTTTATTAGAATAGAAGGCAATTCACGTTCTCTGGTTATAACCTTCTTTTATAAAACTGGCAGATGCTTTGTAAAATGTATGAAATCAGGTATTATTTGTTAAACTACACTCATTTACATAAAAAAACTTATAAAGAATCTCTGAATTATGTTTGTATCAAAGCCACAAAATGAATAATGAAAAATGAGTAAACTTTCAAAAGTAACGAAAGCGCTCGTGCAAACGAGTGAATGATGAAATATTTAATTTGCAAATAGCGTCCGTCGACAAAACGAAACACTCCCAACAGACTCACGTGAAATTGTCACATGAAACGACGTTTAATTTGCTTTTTCACTAGTTGCTAATTACAACTTTGATTGCTGTCGCTACGGTGACTCATGTTGTTCTAAATTATGCCGATTTAAAACAAGAAGTCTCATAAATTTTTCAGACTGTAATACTTGCAAAATTCACGTTTTTTCAGATCCTTAATAAAATTAACGGAATATGGACTTTAATGTTGAAATACATTCACTTAAAAAGGAAAATATAATAACGATTCTTTGATCGACATTCCTGTCTAAGCCTTAAAATTAAATTATAACAAAAGTAGAAAGTGAAATACGAAATATTAAATTCGCAAACTGCGTCCGCCATTAAAGCAAGACACTTTCGACAGGCTCACGTAAAATTGTCACATGAAACGACGTTCGATTTGCTGTTTCACTAGTTGCTAGTTACAAGTTTGATTGCTGCAGCTATGGTAAATCATCGTGCTGGTCGCGTGCATCCAGGCCTTTATTCCTTGAAATTGAGTAACTCTCAGCTTGTGCATGAGTATCAAATCTTGCTTTAAAAATAAATTTGTAAGCATTCTGCACGAAAAATCGGGGACGAAATGGATTTTTAAACTATTTAAAACAACATGAAATTGAAATCACTTAATAGTTTTTTAACTGATTTTAAAATGATTTTTCTTACATACATTATTTTTGCTTATGCAAATTAATTTTAAAAATGTATGGTAGTTCACATAAAACATTTCATGACAATTGATGGAATGAAAATAGAACGCATTTGAAAAAGTTGAGTTTAGTTTAATTAAGTAAACTTTTGGTTTTTTTTTTAATTTTACAATAAAGTGTATACAACAAACAAACGAACAAAAGATTCCGATTTTGCAATTTGGCAATGCTGGACAATAGGTTTTAGAACATAGTCTACCATCCTTATCTTCTTATTTTTGACCCTTATTGATCCTGCAGCGTTACTCTTAAAATTAGAATTAAAAAGTGATACAATTAAAAACAGTAAACCCTATTTTGAACAGAAAACAAAAGCTTTGCCAAATTGCCCTTTAATCTTTTTTTTTATTTCACTAAGTTTTATGAAACAAGTTAGCAGTCCACCTGATGGTAAGCAATCACCGCAGCCTATGGACGATTGCAACACCTGGAGCATCACTCGCTCGCTCGCTTGCCCATCCTCAATCAATAGAAATAGTAGTTTTTTAAAACAGACTTTTTCTTACCACGGAAGTTCCATTCTCACTGTATTGGTTGGTTCACCTAAAACAAACTTTCAACTAACAAATCTATGAATAAATACCAAATAAATTATTTAAGGGCAAGTACACCCAGTTATTATATTTCTTTAAACTAACTTAACATACATAACTTATAAAGTTTCCGACATGTTTTGCTAAAATCACAGACCTAAATTTACTGACAAAAGGGAAGCCCAATAAATTACCCGATAGTGTATCGAGGAAAACAACATAAAATCGAACGCCAACAGTGTTTATGTAAGCTGCGGTCACAGGGTCAGCCATAAAATAACTACGCAACGTTATGTTTTAACAGAAAATTACTTTAAATAACCCTATTTCAATTTTCAACTCCACAGTGTTTTCATTTTATACTGGTTAAGAAAGTACATATATCACGTTGCTATTTTTAGTTGTGGTTACTAAACGATTCTTATATTTTAAAGAGCAAATTTAATCCGAAATGAATTATGTTTGCTATTTAAGAGGGAATACCAAGCTCCTTTTTTCCACAGAAATGTATTGCCTTGTTTCCTCCCTGGATTATGGTATAAGACCAAATTTTTTTTTTATATATATGATATATATAGACATTCACTACTCACTATGTATGTTTTTTTTAAATAACTGGCCCTGCAAAAGTCCAAAAAAATACCTCTTTTTCTGACATTTTGTACAATTCGGTTTAGATTTGGAATAGAAAAGTGGGGAATACAAACACTGATTTTGATGATTGTGACTATGTATTATTAGCCCGAGGCGCAGTTGTCTCTATCACACATAGGTGTCTTGGCCCGGGTCTTTGCGAAACAGCAATTGTATTTTCAAATACTTATGAATATATATAGGATCTGATATTCCCTCTTAAGAGTGAGCTCAAGGCACTGGTATAAAAATGCCACCTTAGTTTATAAAATAAAAAATAATTGGACTAAAACTAAACAGTTTAGACCCGTTATTTTTGGAAAGAGAAGGCTATTGCTGGTACTGGACGTTTTGCGGTTTGATAGGACATGATTGCGTCCTTATGAAAATATTTTTATTCGCTTTTCAAATCATTCAAATCATCTTTTTGAATTATAAAAACGTTAACCTCATAGATCACTGCGTTATCTGTCGGTCCGAAAATTTGTCTGTCACATCGGGGCACTTTTTCTTTACGTTGCGTTATGAGCAATCTTAAAACGTAGGAGTCCCACAGCCATAACCTGATTCCGCACGAGTGGACCGTAGGTTTCTTAGCTTAGCTTTCAGAAGTTGGCAGAATTTTTCTTGAATGCAACTTCAAGAAAAAGCATTCTAAAGTGACTATTTTAATAAGTTACTTAAATTGACATCGACGGCATAATGGCTTTCTTGCAATGACTAGGTTTTTCACTTTGGAATTACATAATTTACGCAAACAAACTGTGGCATTTATACGTAGCTTATAGCCTACAGCTTTACAGAAGTGATAGATCTCATCAAGATCTTTATTTCGGATGACAGCTGTCAAACTAGAAACATTATATCTCGTAAAATATTGATTGTAGACTAGTAGTATCTTTACAGAAGAGATAGATCTCATCAAGATCTTAATTTTGGATAACAGCTGATAATCTAGAAAAGGTTATATGTCGTAAAATATTGATCGTAGACTTAGTAGTTTATTAACAGTATTAATAGATCTCATCAAGATCTTTATTTCGGATGATAGCTGTCAAACTATCATCTACAAACAAAAAATAGAAAATATCTCGTAAAATATTGATCGTAGATTAGTAGTTTCTTTACAGAAGTGATAGATAGAGACAGAGAGAAAAGTTGTGTCGAAGCAAACACACACATTTTGTATTCTTCCATCCCCTAATTTAAAGGGTGAGGGGTGATTTACTAAAAATCCTGATATATGTATTTTTTTATTTGTAACAAGGAGTCCCTATATCAATTTTCAGACCTGTACCATCAAAATTTGCGAAAGTGTCATACAAACTTCCATCCCCTTGTTTAAGGGGTTGGGGTGTAAAAGTTCAATTTTTTAGAATTTTGTTGTTGTTTGTGTTCTTATACAGCTTACGTACCAAATTTCAGTTTTCTAGGGCTTCAAGAAGTACCATTAGAATTTTGATGATCCTTAGTGAAATCGGTGTATTCTAGATATCAATAAAGTATAAGAGCTATGCAATTGAAACCTCATATGTTTAATATCTCCACTATTGTAATCATATTTTGAGAATTATGTTCATATGGTATACTCCAAACCCAAGTTATGAAGGTTCAAAAAACGACGACACTCAGATTAAAAGAAGATTGTGATACTTCTAATTTACGAAATTGTCTTTTATAAGAAGTAAACTAATGAATTGTTATATAGTACCAATATATGAGCATAAAATCGAGGAGAACAAGGATTATTTATGAACAGAGTGCAAGCACAGCATTGTCCATAAAGCTACACTAGCCCACATTATGTGCCACAAAGACTTTTTACAGCTCTCGGTGTTCGCGCTTCATCATTGTTTCATATTTATATAAAATACACTTTAAATAAGCAAATTTAACGTTTGAGTAATATAACTCTAACTTTTTAACCTTTTAAAAAATTCTAAAAAAAAACTCACAATGATAGAACTTCAAATATATATTTAACGGAAATTCGCATTTGTATTTAAATCTTAAACTACTGAACCCTAAGCTAACGCTTGAAACACGCACCTGGCCGCAAGTTTTTTTGTTAGATTTTGGTTTAAAAAATGTTTAATTGCATTGAAAACAGGATGCAAACATAATAAACCACTCATTTATTGGGAGACCAGAATGCACTTCCGCCAACCACATCTCGTGTAGTCCAAACCGGAAACATTGTAAAATTATATGAGTCAAAAATTCGTACGACAAGCATTTTAACTTAGTGTCGTAGAATAAAAAGGAATGTAAAACATGGGAAATAAAAATATTAATACCATTTTTAGTACGTATGGCCTCGTTTATAAATTTTGTGTTTTTTAAGAAGAAAATGTCATAAGCACTTTTACCCCGTCGAAAAAATATAGCACGTGTTCCTAAATTCGACCCAGCATACTGGCCAGTACGGTGTGACGTCATATTTCGGAACAGCACAGCAGTATGACGTTAGATAATGACGTCACACCGTACTGGCCAGTATGCTGGTTCGAATTTAGGAACACGTGCATAATAGTTACTTACATAGACGACAATATTTGCTAAATAACTCATGAAGTCAAAGGAGCAGTGATACGTATTTAGTCATTTATTTAATTATTTATGTGACAAAATAAAACTATTTTAATACACTTTTTGTCCTATGAAGTTATCTTTTCTAGTTTATGAAATATCATCGTTTATGTACCTACGTTACTAGTTATTATTGCTCGTCAGTGTATTACATTACATATTAACTATTTACTTTTTTAATTTTGGCTTCTCATTTCGTGACTAAACTAAGGAACACATTAATAATAATTCTGCCTTTGCAATTTTAATAGGTTTCTTTACACTTCTTCTCAAGTTCATTGTTAGTTTGCAGCACTACTAGCTTTTTAGTAAATGATATAACATCGTGGGCAAACCTGCATATTTTGTCAATAAAGAGATACCATGTCCACAACCACTGGGCCCGCATGATGGACTATGGCCAAATGCCCTGTCTAAGGTAAGTTTAGACATTGCAATAGGAACGTAGGTTTTGAGGATATAAATCAAAAAATATACAAAAAAAGACCGCGATTTCAGGGACATTAATTAAAATTCTAATTTTTGTGTTTCAAATTAGTTTATGTCAAAAACTGATAGGGCATAATGTTAAAAAAAACAAGTGAGAAATAACCTTAACTGACTTAGAAGGATAATTAGTTTTATTTTAATCTATATAAACGTGTATAAAAGAACATGGTATAAGTGGTTCATCAACGCCCAGCCCTAACTACTAAAGAGAGAAACATGAAATTTTGAACATATTGGTACCTTTTGTGACGAAGAGAGGCACTACGACAGGATTTTGTCGAATTATTTACTAAAGTGGTCAAATTGGGTCGTAAGTTTGTATAAAAATCCATAATTTTGAAGTTGAATTCATGAAAATTAGTGACTGGACTTTTGTGTGAAAATTAAAAATACTCGTGAACCCCTTTTTTAGAAAAGATTCTTACTCACAAATTAAGGCGTGTCACAGATTTATTAGCTTATCACCTGGGTTCAAATAGGGGAAAGAAGTTTATATTGAAACGTCGAAAAACGTGAAATCGCGCGGGTAGCGCAGCACCATACAAAACATCTCAAGCATAAATTGTGCAATCAAAAAAAAACGTTTGTTTTAAATACAGACAAATGAAAAGTACATAAATGATAACAGTGTAACAACGGCTTAAATAAAATATTCATTTACCCTGTATATTTATTTACCGTGTATGTTTTGTCCCACACCCAGTTTCCGCACGATATAATCTGCCCGCTTGAAATAATGTGCTTCGTTGCATTTTTCCGCAAATTTACTTTATTTACCCATCACAAAAGTAAAATATTACGTTGTTATAGAAATATTTGAAAGTTGCAATCGTTTTTTTTATTCCACAATAGGACTTTGTTAGTCACAAAGTGTACATACTGAAAAAAACGTAGTTGTCATCGTTTCCACTGAAAGACGTCCACTGCTGAACGTAGGCCTCCTAGGCATTATATATGTCCCATAAGTCGGGGATCACCATCTTTAAAGTAATAAGATACTATAAATTAAAGACCAGGAACAAGATAATATACATCTGCTATACCAGTTTTTACTTATTACCATTTCTAATAGGTACTCAATTTATCAAAAAATATACTATAGTTAATCTAAGCACAGTTTCATTTCTTGCTGAAGAAGGTTTAATTGTTAGTAGAAGGAACAAAAGTCTATAAGTATTGTTTACCCAATGAAGGACAAAAACTTTTTGGATGGAATACCATCGATGGCAGATGTCTATTATGAGCATTATCAACTGTTCACTGCAAAGCTCGACCTTTGTTATATGTATAACCTCCCCATCGAGGATAAATATCGTGATACCATTTATTACAAAAAGTTTATTACAAAAAATTTACCTAATTTAACACCGTAATACATGTTGGTCCTCATCTTTGACTGTAGCGGCCTATTATTAATAATTTGTTAAATGGATCGATCGTAACTTATGATGGTGTTATGCAAGTGACCTAGTGGTTCATTTATGCCTTGTTAAGTTACAAACTGAAAGTGGCAAGTGCAGGTTGTATTTAATGAGTAAATCATCTAATAAACGCACACTGAGAGATCAATTTTTTGATGTCAAATTTATACATTTGTTAAGTAGAACTGTGAGTGCGAAACTGCACTATCATGGCTGTTTATGTAAACATTGATTTAACAAAAAGTCACTGAATTCTTGCACTTGTCACCTGCAGTGTTAAGAAACGTCAAAACTAAGCACTGTACCTTATCTATACTGTGCAGTTCATAAATACTTAATAAATAAATAAATATTTTTGGACATTACACTCACCGCCCCATGGTAAGCAAAGCGTGTGTCATGGATACCAGAGAACATATACAAATACATATAATTACTTTTTTTTGTAAATATATGCATATCATACATAAATAGGGTGTATTTTTTTTTGTATTTTTATACTCAAGACAAACACAAATGTTTATCATATAAATGTTTGCCTAGTGCAGGAATTGAACACCCTCTGTACAGCAGCCGGCCACACTACCAACTAAGATGCGAGGGAGTTGGTCGGATGTTAAGAAGGTTTTTTAACACAAAAGATGCTTTATATTGTATTGTATTTATTTGATTTTATAGTTTTAATAGTAAGAAAAATATAAATGTAATTTCATCCATTTTGCCTAACTAGTGTAAAGGTAAGCCGCATTTAGAGATCCTTTTCATTCGATAAGCTCTGACATAAGACTGTTCATAACGTTCAACTCGTAAAGTTTGAACGTCTTTGTAACAGTTTGTTATTCTTTACTTTTATTTACGGATGAATATAAATCACTGAGAATTGTAAAAAGTTCTTTTGAAATTGGTACTGACTTTGAAGTATCGATACATTTTGTGTTAATGGTATCTGTTGATTTACCCTATTAGTTACTTTAATTAGTTACAAATAACGTAGGATAAAAATATAGTAAGCAGCTGCGTAAATCGATACCCGTGTTATGTTTAACAAGGTAATCAGACTATATTGGGTGTAAGTAAGATAAGTGCTTATATATTTTCCTTAATACAATTTGCTTAATCAATCATAAAACAATACAACACAACTTACTATGTTGAAATAAATATTTGTGAACAATGCCGCGCGTACTTTTTTTTTGCGCGCCGCGATTTTCATAGATAAAACATATTTAGATTTTTTTTTGAGCGATATTTTGAATAGATGGGAATTAATCTCACTTAAACTCAGGATATTTTTAAAACTTGTTATAATAGACCCTTATTTGCTAAAATCCCACAAAAAGGCATATCTATACGCCTAGTCCATACCAACGTCTAAAGAGATTACAGGGCCTAATTTGGTTTAGTGCCACAAATTCATTGTTTTTAATGTGTATACCGTTTTAATCTGGTCACAAAAATCCATATAAATGTATGTTTGTTACGTCTTCACGCTTAAGCCACTGCTGTACCGATTAAGATGAAATTTGGCATGGAGATAGTGTGAGTCCAGGGGAAGGCTATTTGAGAACGTCAAGTATGAGTCGGTTTTTTTTCTATAATTGAGGATTTGCCGTTGAAATCCTACACTGATAACTGAATTTAGGGCGGGTGGAACCGCGGGTAAAAGCTAGTCTGTTATAATTCTGAAATATCGCAACAAACTGTGACTCGTGGAGTAAGTATTCTTGAATCTGTATAACCTTTTATATCCCATAAAAATTAAGGATATTGGCAGCTTTGCTGGCCAGCGCGTTAAATAATCCGCGTGGCGTTTTTCAAATTTGTTTGTGACAATGTTATGTTGCGGCGTTTAATTTGATTTTTCGGCGCAAGTTAGTTGAAAAATGTCGTATAAAACGCATTAGCATTGGCAGGACTGCAGCCCAAGCAGCTATAGGCGATCAAGCTCATTTTTATTATAATATTATACAATTACGATTTACGATTATTACAGACAAAATGAATACTTTTTGTTCATTCAAGCGATAATGAATTCATTAAGGTATTCAATTGCTCAATTAATGCAACTTGCTGCCGGAAACAATAATAATTGTGTTCTCAATTTTGACTAACAGTTTGTAAAAAGTAATATGCACTCGCTTTTTGTGACAAGTTAAATTAATTTACGACCAGCGTAGCGTGCGGCTTTTCCTGTTTCACAGCGTTGTTGCCCATTTTACCTCAAAGCTCAGGTCTTTGTTCTAAAACCCTAATTTAATTTATAGCAAGTTTGAAGCAATTTACATGGGCTGAATTGAATAACTAAACCAATTTCTCTAGGTTTACTTTAGGTAGAAAGGGTAATTTAGGGATGTATGCCGGTCTAGTCGTTGTATAACAACGATTAATTATTTACTATAAATTAGTGGAATGTTAACAACAATTTATGTATGTATATACTTTTCATTAAATAAACATTGTACATATATAACAAGTATGTAACAAATAAATTGTCTTTTGACATTACATACAGCGCCGTCTGGCCCTAAAGTAAGCAAAGCTTGTGTTAAGGATACCAGACAACGGATACAAATAGATAAATATTACTTTTTTAATATAAATACATACATATCATACATAAATACACCCAGACTTAAGACGAACACAAATGTTTATCACATAAATGTTTGTCCAGTTCGGGAATCGGACCCACACCCTCTGCACAGCAGTCAGTCACACTACCAACTAGGCTGCGAGGGAATCAAATAAATATGAACCAGTTTTATTATTATAAATTTATTTACAAGGTCAATACGAATAATTTATTTAAGAGAGGATAAGATAAATTGCCTATAATAGAATTAATTCTTATACGGGTGAATCAAAATCAAATAAATAATAAAAAAACACATAGATATTTCATTATGATTACAAGGTATATACTAGCAAAAATATAATGCAATAATTTTTTTTACAGCAAAAAATCACAAAGTCCCCTTTGGTTTTTGTCAATTTTCAAATATTGTATTATATGTTACATACAATTTAGGAGATATTTCTCTATAATATAACTTTAAACAAAACCAAGCGAACTATTATAAGCGAAGTTCCAATACAAAGCGAAGGGAACTTTTGCCAGTCGTCGTTACCACAACTGCGAAAGATCGATGGTGACTTGGCCCATAGTGCTAAAGAGAAAGCCGATCTTCTGGGGAGTCTATTTGGCTCAAACCCGAATATGAACGATGAAGGCGCCTACCTACTTTACCGTGGTGCGGTAAGACAATGCCGGAAATCTCCATAACACAGCGGGATGTGGGGGCCGTTGCTCTCTTTAGACGTTCATATGTCGAGTGGGCCAGACGGTATACCAGCAGTGGTGCTTAAGCAGTGTGCTCCTGAGTTATATCCTGTACTCACGCGCCTCTTCGCGCTTTCCTGCCACACTAGGCAATTTTCGTCTTCATGGAAGACTACGAATGTGCACCCGGTGCCCAAAAAGGGCGATAGATCAGATCCATTGGATTACAGGCCTATCGCTATAACCTCTCTCCTCTCCAAGGTGATGGAGCGTGTGATCAACACACAGCCTCTTAGATACCTAGGAGAACCTGATCTGGTCAGTGACCGTTGATATTGCTTTCGCGACGGTCGCTCGAATGGTGACCTTCTAGTGTATCTCACACACCGATGGGCACTAGCCATTGAGAGTCAGGTGGAGGCATTGACATCTAGCCTGGACATAGCGAAAGCGTTCGATCGGGTCTGGCACCTCTATCGTAGTTGCCTTCTTACGGAGTGCCCGAGGGTTGATGCAAATGGTCGACCAGCTTTTTGTCCGGCAGATGCATACGAACCGTAGTTGACGGTAGTTGCTCTGATAGCATGGACAACATGCATTGCTATGCAGATGACAGTACTGGAAACGCTTATTACACGGGTCGTGCAATTATCCCTCTTAACGATGTGGAGGAAAACCGCGCATCGGTAATTGGCAGGGAATACAGTGCGGTTTCAGAGAATTTTCCTCCGGCAAACGCTTGGGTTGTGGAATGAGCTCCAGTATGGGGTTCTTCAAGAAAGAAGTTATTAGATTTTTGAAGAGTCGGCAAGTGATACCCCTGTTGTTGCAAGTGTCCATAGGCTACGGTGACCGCTTACCATCAGGTGGACCGTAAGCTTGTTTGCCACCTTAGTGGTATAAAAAAAACTTCATAATATTGAGTTGTAAATAGTTAAGGTAGTTAGTGTATTTAGATTTTTGAAAAATCAATAATCCTGGCCAGGAATCAAACACGTTGATTTAAGATAAAACACACAATTACACCATTTGATTGTGTCGCCGATGAGTAATTATACAATGATGCAGTTTTAGTTTTCATCAAAATCGAGCCCGGGACTCCCTTGAGTACTTTTCGCTAGTCCTCATAGCTTCGGATTTGCACGCCCACTTGAAAAACTGTATATTGTATTTTACCTAAGAGTAAGAATACTATAAAAAGTAACAAATTTGAAAACTAACCGAGATTTTTAGTTGAATAGATTTAGTTTCAAGATATTGTAAATCATAATTACTGAGCAAAAAAAAATTGTCGCAGACTTGGATGTCAAAATCAGAGTAGAACTGACTGTTTTGCTGTTTTTAATTTCGCTTATATTTATTCTCCTTTCCATTAATTTAAATTTTAATATAAACGGATTGAATAGAAAAAAATATTGTTGTAGAAATATTTACATAGCAATAAAGATTGTGAAAAAAATTGGTCTAAATTTTGATGACATGCATATACCTTAGCATAACAGTTTTCTGTTTAATATATAAAAATAACCTACGAGCCTTTTTTATCGTCTACGGATAAAAAACATGTAAAAACTGTAGGATTTGGGTTGTGTTGTGACAATTACCTAAATATAGAACGAACGCAGCATTAAATTCCTTAATTATTATTTTTTATTTAAATAAATATTATGTCGGCTCCGTGACTCAGTGGGTAATGGCCCGACTGGTGAATCGTGGGTTTGATTCCCGCACGAGATAAACATTTATAAATTGTGTATGTCTTGAGAATGGGTGTCTTCTATGTATAATATGTATGTATTTACAAATATATATTTGTATCCATTGTCTAGTATCCTTGCACAAGCTTGGCTTAGTTTGGGATCAGACGGCGCTGTGTGTAATGTCCAAAAATATTTATTTTTTATTATTTTGTACCTGTAATATAATTTTACAAAACTAACAACAATATGAAAGAAATAAAATACATAAATAAATATAGACGTATTATTTTGTATTTATAAGGTGATAATCCATATTGAAAAAATTAGAAAAGAAGTAAATCTGCTTGCTGATTAAAAGCACCGACATCCACTTGTGTATCTAAATTCGTTGGTTGTTGGCTAAAGGATGCATGCGGCATGCATGCTTTCAAATGAGATACCAACAACCTTACATTAGTTTCTTTATAATGAAATCAATATGTGCATTGAAGCACAAGATGCGTATACAGTGTGATGCAAAATTAAAAAGCGTGCACAATATTTCACAATTCAGGTAACGAATCATGGTGCGATTTTACGACTAGGCAATAAATATCCGCCAATGGATGTACGGAAGCGATCGCTATATACAGTTCGTATCTTTAGATTGCGATAAATTTTTAACTGGCACGTTGACCTCGTTTTTTTTCAACTAAGCATGAATATCTGTAAATTTAATTTATCAATAAATTATTAGTACAAGTCTTTATTTGTTTACTATTTTGTTTCACCCCAGTTCATTTTAGCTTTGACTTTACAAAATATGTCCTAAGTAGACACTTCGTGGATCATAGATATTTTACGTCACTAAAGAAATAAAAGTGTCATCACATATGGCTAGTCGAGTGGTGTCCAGCCAGTCATACATTTTATCGCAACGCCATCAATTCTCGACGTTGTGTGATAACTGACTGTATGAATTAAAATAATGTTTCGGTTGGGATATTAGTATACTCGGATTAATATTACTCATATCGTGGGCTTTAGCTAGTCTTTCAACTTTTATTAAATAACTGATACGTATGAAAACATCAATAACAGTTTGTTTGTTTTCAAGAAAATTGCATTAACCTCTCAAGATTTTTTAGAGCAAGTCGCATTGCACGAATACTTTTACCTGTGACCGTGTGTACACTACAAGACTACTTGAGAAAAATGCACCTCCTGGAATGCGACGAACACACTTACCCAGTGCTCCCCTCCTGCGCTTTCGTCATAGTGCCTCAGTACAGCTTGCAATGCAAACCATAGGACAGCATCAATATGACGTCATCTGCGAGAGGTGCGTTCTTATAGTACCGGGTTGTACTTATTTTGAATTAGATATTGTTTGAATATTCTGTATCATTGTTTTAAAATTATATTCTTACTGTAAATTTGTGTTTATTGTGTTTAGTTTTGGACATACAATCGAATATAAGATTGGTACAGATGGCCTATATAGAATATAACAATAAAAAAACAATACAAATAGTCAACGTAGTAAAATAAAGAATACAAATATAGAATAGATTTATATCAACGTCGTCAGCACATATTTCATCGTTTATTTTTGCCTCAGCAACCGATCATTTTGTCTGTACAGTCGACCCGTACTGCGTTTTATTTATACATTGACGGCTAAATTAAGGTTCGTTCTGATTTATTAACAGAAAATACCATGGGTGTCTCAATTATGTAGGTATGCTTTCAACAGAAAATCGTAATTGTAGAGCACTTTCGACAAAATAATGAATTGTAGGACCACATTGACATATTGTCGCTTATTTAACAACAATTTTTATCGTCAATTGATCTGTGTAAATAACAGGATTTTAAACTTTTAGGTAAGTTTAACTTATAAGTTACATATTACATTAATATCAATAATTCTAAAAATAAATAATGTAAATTTAAGTCATAAAAAGAATACGTCATATAAAGTATAGTACCTGGAAGACCGAGCTCTTTGTTCTTTAAGAGGAAATATCACGACGAAGCGAATGCGGGAATAGGTATTTGAAAAACACTTGCTGTCGCGCTAGGACCGGTCCAAGACACGGATTTGCGATAGGGACAACTGCGTCTCGGGTTGTTTTATTCATCAAAATCGGGGTATCGTATTCCCCATTTTCCTCTTTCAAATCTCAACCAAATTAATAAAAATTACTTAACCTTAAGGGCAATGAATAACTTTGTGTCTGTCTGTTTAGTTTTCTTAAAAAATAGTTTTTATATTTGTAAAGCACACGTCTAAACATGTCATAAAAAAAGGCATTTTTTTGGAATTTTGCAGAGCCCCAGTTTTTCATAGGGATAGCATAAAAAAAAAGAAAACACACCTTCTTTTTATTAGAAGTCGGTTAAAAATATCTAATTTAATTATATTATAACACCAAATGTCAATGGAAAAGTTACTTATACAAATGCACTATGTATTAACTCTAGGAGTAGACAATGTTTTCTTTTGGGCTACTTTGCCTAAAGTTTCGAAGATTTCCTAATATATGATTTAATGGCATTTTGCTTATTTATGAGAAAATACAGAATAAGACTAAACTAATAAGACTAAAATCATTTCCAAGTACATGTTTAATCAAAAGAAAAAATCTGGTACTGTACGGATTTATTAACACACAAATGATTATAACAAAAATAATAAAAATTTAATAGTTTTAGATAATAACAGTGCAACAAACTTTTCTGGCCCTCTGGTTCAGACACTCACGCTTAGAATTTTGTGCTGTCTCTTTCTATACGAATTGTTTTTGCTATGCTGTACGGGTTAGCCCGAATTGGGTTATTTAACGTTTGTTGTACTATAATATTTAATCGAACGAGTTTTGTTTTTGAATGAGCGCCATCTATCCTCGTACAGCTGAAAAATTTGCGCTATTCATCCTCGAGTCTAATTACATAATCAAGTACGTTACTAGAACACTGAAAGAATTATTTACTCATCAGCTTTTGCCCGTGGCTACGTCCGCGCTTTATTTGATTATCAACGTTGGTTTTCTACAACAACTCCTTGATCATAGAAATAACGTTTGCTATAATAATATAAATCAGTCGCTTTAGTCACTTCTCGTGAATTTGGCCATAGTTATTCCTGTGGAAACTTTTGAATTAACCAGGGATAAAACTTAGCCTAAGCCCTTTTCCGTCTCTTATAATATAAAAAAAAATTGTTAAATTTTTAGGGTTCCATACCTTAAAAGGAAAAATCGGCCAAGTGCGAGTCGGACTCGCGCACGGAGGGTTCCGTACCAATACCTATAGTCAAAGTCAAAGTCAAAATGGTTTATTCAAATAAGGATTTTACAATCACTTTTGAATCGTCAAAGTTATAAAATATTATTTTTTGAACCCTCCCACCTTCCCGCCGGTTCACAATGTTGTTTATTTCTACCGAGAAGAATCCGGCAAGAAACTCGATAGTTACTCTTTTAAAAACACTATCAATAATACAAATAAACTAAAATACAATTAATGTTTTAAATAAAAAATTTTTAGTCGTACAATTTTATGTTATTTCCATTTTAATTTGGTTTACCTATGCATCCTGTAATTGAGCATCATCAGTCCCAAGGATTTTTATCATTTACATAGTCTGAAATATTGTAGTATGCCTTTTTACAAAGTACCTGCTTGATAAAAGATTTAAATTTACTTATTGATAGATTTTGAATTTTATTGGGAACTTTGTTGTAAAAATAGCTAAAATATACTATTTTTACATTATAAAAACGGCAAAAAAATCACGTTGTATGTATGGGAGCCCCCCTTAAATATTTGTTTTATTTAAAGAATGTTATTCTTTATTTTTCTATCTAGTTATCGTTCATTCACTTATATTTATACCTGTTTTACAGATGTACCTACTTCATATAAGTAACATTTAATGGAATTTGTACGAAAATTTCACTTTTCCAAGTATATTTTATAACTTGGTCGACTATTACTCGTTATCCTGTAAAGTGTATTTACCCGTGATAGTTTTCCTTTTAAATTCATTGTATGTACTACCACCGTAATTTTATTTACTTTTCCAAATTTTCACTGGTAGAGGGGGGACACTTGACACTAACAAAAATTAGTACTTAAAAGCTAAATGTTTCGCAAACGGAGCATACCGCCAATGTCTTTGGAATTCCTATCCAACGATACCCAACACGATGGGGTACACAAGAAAAAAAATTACGTCCCAACCTTACGTGTAGGGGAGGTATCCTCAAAAATTATTTTTTACAAACATTTTAGTCTACCACTTTGTCGGCTTAATCAATGTGTATATCCCTGTCAAATTGCAGCTTTCTCTTAAAAGTAGTTTTTGAACTAAGCCACGGACAAACGGACGGATGGAGGGACATCGGAAACTATAAGGTTGGCTACGGAACCCTAAAAAAAGGAACTCCAAGATAGTTTATTTTTGATACAAATACGGATAGGTAAACAAATTGAGTGTAAAATTGTTAAGAGTTTACAAAGAAGAAATTCCCTACGAATAGTAAATAGTAAAACAAACAAACAATTACTTACGACTATTAAATGACCGTCTTCAAGTTATTTCAGGAGACGATCAATAATATGCAATTACAGCGCATCCGCTTTTGAATAATAGGAGGTGTGCCGAAGGAAATGCTTTTATTAGTCCTTTGTAGGTAGTCCTATCTAATTGGGTCATCAACACCGCTAATGCTACGGTTGAGGAGTCACTGGAACAGTGTACGATATAACGCAATAAATCAAAACTTTGACTTCCGCATGCCTTTAAAATTCTAAAGATAATGTGATTATAATAAAGTTTTAAAGGTAAATCTGTATTTTAATTTATTATATTAAGAGATAAATCTTGATTGATGGATTCATGCACGCAGAACCAAAAGTATTCAAGTTAGAAACATTAATGTACATAAATATTTTGATAGCAAAGATGCAGTCAAAAGATTAACCTTGAGCCTTTTAACCCAGGTTCGAATATTGACTCAAGTTAATCTTTTGATGGCATTTATGAAATGAATTCTTAAAAGTCTCCTCCGCCTTCAGCGAGTCTCAAATGAAGAAACATTATTTCTATGTATTTGTATGAAGATATGTATTTGTAAGATTGTTGTACTAGGACAGCATAAGTCCCAAGAAGTTGTATCTGTAAAGTTACAATCATGAAAATCATAAATTTCGGATGTATAGTGGGTATGTATGCGTTAGGCTCCTTTTGTGATGTAGTTAGTTCCTCGAAATTAGAAATTAGTAAAATAAAGAATATTTAACAATTAGTCCTAAAGCAATTGCATTATTGTTACCGGGTTAAAACTGTCTTGAGTAACATTCTAAGGGTGTTTCTAATTAAATTAGAAATGATGCATTCTATGCGATGCATCACAATCAATTTGAGTGTGTAATAATCGATATTAATCTATCATTTAGTCGAAATTGCTGACATCATTCTCTTACTAGACGTACATGAATTAAGGAACTTTGGAGGTGACATTTTATATTATTGTTTATGTTCCAAAATAAAAAAAATCAGCCAAGTGCGAGTTGGACTCCCGCACGAAGGATTCCGTACCAATATCTATAAAAACGGCAAAAAATCACGTTTGTTGTATGGGTCCCCTTAAATATTTTAATTTAATTATTTATTTTTAAAGTGACTATATAACTTAATATTTTCTGTAAATATTTTAAGCGTCTGCCTGTTACCGTTATCAATATCGAGCAAAAACGAGCAAAAAAAGCACTTTTGTTGTATGGGCGCCCCTTTAAATATTTATTTTATTCTGTTTTTTATTATTTGTTATTATAACGGCAACAGAAATACATCTTATGTGAAAATTTTAACTGTCTAACTATCACGGTTCATGAGATACAGCCTGGTGACAGACGGATGGACGGACGGACGGACAGCGAAGTCTTAGTAATAGGGTTCCGCTAATTACCCTTTGGGTACGGAACACTAAAAAACATGATCTTAACTAACTATATGTATTTTTGATACTGTTATGCATGGATGTCGGAATACAACTACCACTAGTATATGATGAGCCATCTTTAGTAGGTGTGAAAAGCTTTAGAAAGCTCAGCTGACGAAATGTCACTGACCATTATACACCTTGTTTTAAGATAAACCTAAAAAATGCACTTTCAAATAATAATAATAAGGTAATTAGCGGAACCCTATTACTAAGACTCCGCTGTCCGTCCGACCGTCCGTCTGTTACCAGTGATAGATAAACAGTTGAAATTTTCACAGAAGATGTATTTCTGTTGCCGCTTTAACAAAAAATACTAAAAAATACTATTATGGTGCCTTAACAATAACAACAATCTAAAATAACAAACCTAAACACTTTACTTAGATGATGATTTTATTTATGACATTTGCTTATTTAATTCATATTTTATTTATTATTACTACTTGAAATTGTTATTTTAAGTTTAGTTTCAGTTTTTAATGTAGTCTGAATAATTTTTTTTAAGTAAGCTAGGGCTTTTATTTGCACGCAGAATTAATCAGATTATAATTAAACCTATATAAATTCTAACACCTACTGTTATATACCATAATCTTTCGGCATATAACGATGATTTAATTTAATAATTGAAATATATTATTATTTGAAAATATAAAAAAGATTAACTTGAGTTGAGTCTTGCCGGCTCTTCTCAGTAGTAAAATCATTCCGAACCGGTGGTAAAGTCTATAAAATTAATAATCAAGTCATTTAAATTATACTTAATAAAAAAGACTTAGAGTTTGAGTTAGAGCTGCAGTTCGGTAAAATAAAAATATTTAAAAGTAGCAACACCATATTTGTTGTCAAAATATTTAGATAAAATATGCATACTTTCATGGAGAAACCCGAACAATGATAAATTAACTTTAATGGGTATGATACGGCCTCTTAACTTTAACGTATGGTACGTTGGGAACATTTAATGGACAATGAGTAGGAGTTAATTGAATTACTGCATCATTTACGTTGACTTGTTGAATGTTTTAGAGTGTGTGAGAAACCGGTTTCGTTTGAGGATGATTTGTTGGCACACCTTGTATGGTCCATAGATTCTCAATTTTGGTGGTTTCTTACAAAATACAAATTTCGTTTGATAGATAGAATTGAAATATTTCTTTTGACAATAAGGGTTTACGTTATTTTGGCTTAAAAGATATATGGTGTTGGACAATTAAAACGAAATTTGTTTTGTTACGTTTTAAGGTGATGATCACCAGGTCACCAGGCTGTATCTCATGAACCGAGATAGTTACGCAGTTGAAATTTTCACAGAAGATGTATTTCTATTGCCGCTATAACAACAAATACAAAAAATCAGAATAAAATAAATATTTAAGGGTGCTCCATTACAACAAACGTGATTTTTTTGCTTGATTTTGCTCGAAATTGATAACGGCAACAGGTAGACTCTTAAAATTCACAGAATATTAAGTTATATAGTCATTTAAAAAATAAATAATTAAATTAAAATAAAACAAATATTTAAGGGGGGCTCCCATACAACAAACATGATTTTTTTGCCGTTTTTATAGATAATGGTACGGAACCCTTCGTGCGCGAGTCCGACTTGCACTTGGCCGATTTTTTTATTTTAATTTAGCGCTTTTTAAATTTCACATCACCACTAATGATACTAAATTTTGCAAAAATTTTGTTACACTTGACAAATATTTTTTCTTCCTTACTAATTTCTAATTTAAAACTAAATCGTTTAGACGTATGTTAAGGGAACTATTATCCTACTTGTACCCAAAAAAAACGTAAAGAATGCTGAAAAAATAATTACGTTGCCAAAGAAATATTTTAATTAAAACATTTTTTTATATTTTCAGTTATATTGAAATGGAATTTAAATGATCTTAATATTTAATAAAAATTTATAATAAAAATAATTGTATAGTAGGCACCTAAAGCAGTTAAACTAAATTAAATAAAATGTTACAAAACCAAACAACAATATAAATTCAATACAATGAATGTTATTTTAAACTGTACAGTCAACGACAAGAATATATCAAACGGAAAGCCGGAAATCATAAACCAAGAGCCGCACAAAAAGTAAAACGTGCTTTACAATGAGCGCGTTTAACAATAATGAAAATAACGGTTAATAAGTCAATTCGTACAAAGTCGGAAACGTTGCGGGAAATGCATAACAATGCGCATTGCATCCAGCATTTTAAATATTCAATGTTGTAGGAAAAGTCGAACGTTTTGAATGTTTTTTTGAGCAAAAAAACTTGGAAGGACGCTATAAGCGCAGTTTTTAATAAATTGTGGGCAAAAGTTAAGCATGCCACGAAAATTGTGACCTGCGACTAAACAAGAATTTAAGGCTGCGCCCTGCTCAAATTTCACTGGCCTATTGCAAGAGCTTAGCTTAGCTGCGCTTTAAGCCTTCAAGCTTCGTCAGCATTGCAGCTCATGCTGTCTGTGCTATAAAGCGCTATATTTTTATTCCAGCTTGTCCACCAAGGGCTGCAATGCTGACCGCACTGTGATGGCCAAGATCTACGCTACGCCGCGCTTTCATCCATCATCAGCGCAACGCACTCATTACCTGGAGCGCTGACGGAAGACGTGCGTATCATAGCTTGTTCGATGTTTACGGGTTAGGAGCATTTATTGTGTGTTGTTAAAAAAATTATTTGTTAATACTTATGAGCTTCAATGACACCTTAAATGCCAGGTTGGTCCCCATGGTCCCATTACAGGGGCACGAGCCTCTCTTTAAATAAATTACGCTGAGTCTATAGTCCACCGTGCTGGCCCAGTAAGAATTGGCACACGTTGTCAAGCTAGCGCCGTGACTGTCAGAATTTTTAAATCAGTCCATAAGGTTCCTAACTTTGCCCAGCGAGACTACTGTCATAAAACAACAGCCATGACCGACAATATAACATGTCCTTTGAAACATGAAGGAGCTAAGAAAAGTAACAAACTTGAAGGAATTGTAATGTAAGCTTTAAAGTTTCAAACAAATAACAAATAAAATGCTCAATTTTCCTACGAAGTACCTTTTGTCATTTTCATCTTTGCATTTCATTGCTATACAAAATTTATCAGGCATTTGATAATTATTGCATTAGATTTTGGAGGTTATTGTGTGGTGATATAGAACCCTAAGTTGACATATCATTTCTAGAACTAACAACTTTGACCAGCAACATCTCATATATCGAATATCTCATAAAATGTATAAAAAAACTTACCATCTATATTAAGGTTATGTCCAACTACTTGCTACAATATTTAAGGTTTGACGAGATAAATCCGCGACTTGATATCCCACAATACTCTTCTAGCCCTCAAAAACTCAATGAGGTGCATCATTTGCAAGAGTTCGTTGATATTGATACAAACGGAATGGGCGGCACACGCGTAAACATCAAACTGAATCAGAATCAGATAATGGAAACTGTGTGAAAACCTGCCATTAATTACAGACCGCCGCAGTATAGTATTAGTATTACAAAGTTATTGATCTTTTTGTTACACTACACAATATAGCAATAATTATGCTGTCCAAACAAAATGCGACAGTTTAATCACCAGGCAAATAAATTGTACGCGTGAGTAAAACTTGTATCGTTACCGCACTTACCTGCTAACGAGTATTAGCAGTAGCTGTAACGGGTATTTATATAAAGTCACAATTCTCAATTTCCAAACTCAACCGCAGATGGCACACCGTACCACGAACTGTTAAATCACGTTTGGAAATTAAACGTGGTATTCACGTTGTGGGTAAAAGAAAAGAGAAAAGTGAAAAAAATATTATTACTTGATTTTTTCAGGCAAAAGGTTGCAGGTAATTTTTGTTGCTACATCTAATATCCTGTGGAGTCCTCTATAAGAAAAACAATATGAATAAAAAAAACCTTTTTGGGGTGGAATCAAATTTACGTTTGTATTAATGACTAGATGTGACGTCACTCATTTTGTGTTTAAACTTTTCTACAACACTAGAAAATTATTAATTTAGTACGTCAAACAAGTAGATATTTATTTTGGCACGAAATCTAGATTCCTACACTGCCCATGCGCCGCCACACATTAAGGCGCATTTAGCAGCTAACTAGGGCCGCCATTAGATACCCTCAAATTTCTCTTCGTATAAAACGAATTTCTTAAATCCAAATGTCGCAAATATAAAGCTAGTCATAAGCTATTTTTAGAAGGTTGTATATAGTTTCTAAATAATATCTGTGAGTTGTAGATGGCATTTCTGCTAAAAACGGCCACTTTTATTCTAGAAATTCGACATTTGGACATTTGGTTTTTAGAAATTCTTTTTCTACGAAGAGAAAATTGAGGATATCTAATGGCGGCGCTAGTGGGGTCTAAGAGGGCTTAAGGCGCAGATAACTATCACTAAAAAAAGCTAAAAACTTTCACTTTTAGCAAAAATGCCTACACAAGTCTTTTACAAATAATACGAAACTTTCTAAAAATTGCTTTTGACCAGTATTAGATTTTCGAAATTAGCTTTCTTTGAAATATCTAATGGAGTCGCTAGTTAGCTGCTATATATCTACACCATATACATTACATAATATATACAATAAATAAGGTATCACAATTGTGCTATAGAAAGTAAACAAACTGAGTTACAGCAAATGTTCTTACAATGGCGCCGAGCGCATTCTTACGGCCTAGTTTAGTCGTTTGCAAACTTTTATTTTTTAGGTTGAATGTATTACAAAAACAGTGTCTTTACCCATAACACAAAATGCGATAAATCAATTATAATTTTAATAGTAATTGTCTTATACTTTACATATTTTATCATTTTGTATTTCACAAAATAGATTTCTAATTTAAATGACAGTAGACATCAATGGTCCAGATATTGTATATATAAATATTGTAAAATAGAATTCTGTGATATTTGAATTAAATATGTTAGTGACATTTAGTTATCAAAGTTCGTTCTTCCTAAATACTTTTATTTTAGTAGTATCTTAATAGGAACCCTATTACTAAGGCTTCGCTGTCCGTCCGTCCGTCTGTCACAAGGCTGTATCTCATGTATCGTTATAGTTCGACAGTTGAAATTTTCACAGAAGATGTATTTCTGTTGACGCTATAACATCAAATACTAAAAAACAGAAAAAAAAATATTTAAGGGGGCTCCCATACAACATACGTGATGCTCGTTTTTGTGATAATGGAACGGAATCCTTCGCGCGCGAGTCCGACTCGCACTTGGCCGATTTTTCTCTTTTATTTTACCAATATCATGTATGAAGATAAAGTAGTGTATAAAACTGCCTATAACTAGGTAATAAACACTCGTGTTTCACAGTTTCCTAAACTACTATAATTTAATTATATTACACAATGCCAGTAATTTTCTAGCAAAAGAAGGTATTTGTTATGTAAAGTATTCAAAATATATTGTTGAATTAAATGTACTATATCGAGCTTGCTCTTGTCATCAAAAATTAAAACAGAGCGGAATCTATTCCTGCACCGAAGCTCATAAGATAAAACGAAGTTATATCCGCTTATGAATTATGGAAGTAGTCTTCAAACTCGTCGGAGTAGCTTTAGGGTTTACCGGTCCAGCATTGTGAGCAGCGACTCCAGATAGTTTAACATAAATAACTTTTAGTGTCAGTACTTACATTACGAAGGTTTAAATGTCAACTGGTACAATAATACTATAGTTGGGTTGTATTCCTAAATAATAAAAACAGTTTGAGTGCGAGCCACACTCGTGAACCCAGGGTTCCGTATCACCACAGAATGCACGAGCTCGACTCGCACTCAAACTGTTTTTATTATTTGTTGTTTTATCATAGATCTTTGCACTAAAATCATTTTAAGTTTGAAGCTTGTATATATAACCGTTTTTACGATAGTGAAAAACGGAACAACTTGATACCCGCCGCGCGTTCTTGATGTGTTACACAAATTAACGAATTAACGAGTCCTGATCGTGAAAATTCGTAAGACGGAGAGGGAGTATCCCCCTCTCTTTCTACGGCGCGGCGAAAATATATGCCTGCGCCTGCTGTTTCGTTTAGGCGGCGCAGGGCGCTTGCGCGAATGATCGTGTGTGTTTATGTTACAGCGTGCTACGCGCATCCATGGATGGTGACAGCTGATGGCTCGACCGTCTGTGTAGTGGCCATACTGCTGTGTATTCGTAAAATTCGTGTATATAAAGTGTTAAAAATATGGAAATTGAACAAAGTGCATCTTTGTCTTTGTAAAATACGGAAACCGTAATGCCACGCCTATTTTAATTTTTATTTTTAGTATTCGCGATTATGAGTAGTACAGGGAGGTTGGATATGGAATTTTAATTCTATGACAGATTGCGATGTCAAATATACTACGTCAAAAAAGTAAATAAACAAACATTATTATTTCTTGACAATGTCAAAGACATGTCTTGTGGCATATTTGAGTGTTAAGCGCGAATCGTGTGTAAAGGTTTTCACTTCTGCCGGCACTCCCGGAGTGCAACTCGTTCTTTTTTTTACTGAGTTGACTTAGAAGCTTGATTCTTTTCCAGCTTCAAGGGATCGTAGACTTTAGAGCTGATATTAATTTTAACCTGATACCTTCACGCGTTCCTGAGAAAAAGGGTCTTGATAGACAAACAAATAGACGAACACCAAAGTTCTTCTACAAGAGTTCCTTTTTTCCTTTTGAGGTACGGAACCCTAAAATAAATGAATGGGAGTAATTCAAGTCTTTGCACCCGCTTTGTCTACACGAATTGACACTGTTTACGAGTGAGTGTGATGTAAAATGTATTTCAATGCAATATAGTTGTTAGTGGTAGTTAAAACTGTCAGTTTGCAGGTATCCGCAAAAAAAAATTGTACATAGGTAAGACTGCCTGGTGTTGGTGGTGAGAGATCTAAAAAGATTTTTTTATCTTCGTTTTCAAAATATCTAGAAATAGTTTCTGTACCGTGCGCAATAAGGTAGTAATGTAATAAGATTTTTAACACGTTAAAATTCTTAATCTGTAACTGTTGCCTAAAGAGTAATTAGTTGCAAAAACGTTAGCCGTGAATCTGAAACCTCGGAAACTGGGTAACCTTGCTTTGGTATTCAAATACTTTAGAAAAAAATTCTAATTTGCGCAGACAAAAAATATAGCAGGAAAACAATTCAAAAAGCATATTGTTCTCGTAAAAGAAAACAACGACTGTCTGTTTCATGAGAAAATACTCTTTTGTAAAGTGATATTATCAAGAGTTTAATTTTCTCTTCCTTTCTTTTTCAGCTGTTTATGTTTACAAATGAAAAAATGTTGGAATGTCTTTTGTTTCATTGCTCAAATTAGTTTGAAGAAAATAAATTGTCTAAGACTTTATATAATTCATTATAAAACGTTTCCAAGTCTTTTAAACTAAACAATGGTAAGTCAAAAGTTAAAACCATTATTGTTTTTTTTTTATAGTAACTTTGTATATTCAAGTTGACTAAATACACTTAGTATATTCAATTTCACTAAACATACCAAGTGTTTCATTTAAAATTTTGTAAACTGAACGAAGTTGTAGAATGAATGAATATTTATGCCGATTCTGACATACTTCTTATAGATAGTTTGTTAGGAACAAGATCTGTAAAAGAGGACATTCATTCAGTCATTAATTTCACCACTTATTACAAATCTTGTGATATACGACTTTTAAGGCCGTATTTTATACTAAATTGCCGTTATAAAAAGCCATTTAGTCCGAAACTATATTAGAAGCTGTGTAGCAGCGATGGCATTACCACCTGTGCAGGACAAAAGCAGTTGGTAAAACGTGGTGGTCTCCCATATTATGATGTGGGTGTGTGTTATACAAAAAACATATATGTTAAACAATTAAAAAGGTTTTGTTACTATGTTCACTTAGTATATACTCAGAATAGGTTAAATATGTTTAATGACAATATTAAAATTAGGTTTGTAACATAATGCAAAATTTATAAAAGCTCTTTTTTTTTGGTTTCGTACCCAAAGGGTACAAAACGGGACCCTATTACTAAGACTTTGCTGTCCGTCCGTCTGTCCGTCTGTCACCAGGCTGTATCTCATGAACCGTGACATTTAGACAGTTAAAATTTTCACAGATTATTTCTTTTGCCGCTATAACAACATATACTGAAAAACAGAATAAAATAAATATTTAAAGGGACTTCTGTATAACAAACGCGATTTTTTTTACTCCATATTGATACAACAGGTAGACGCTAGAAATATTCACAGAATATATAGTTATATTTTTTTTGCCGTTTTTATATAAAATGGTACGAAACCCTTTGTGCGCGAGTTCAACTCGCACTTCGCCGATTTTTGTGATTAAAATAAATACTTTCAACCTACTTATATATTTAATTAATATCTTATAGGTTTCTTATAATCTTATATTAGACACAAAACCTCAGAAACTGGATCAAAACAACGATAAAAGTTTAACCATTATACGCATCTCATAAAAGAGTAGCAAATTGAGATACTTAGAGGACACCTAAGAGATTAAAATTTATCTCTCTGCTACTTAATTTATCTTGGTAAATATAGAAATGAATTTTATATAGCATTTGCCTCCATTAAACTTAGCCACAACAATCAGCGTTGCAATTAGCAGGCAGTGGAGCACTAAATGGCATGTCGTTTCATTCAACATTGTCCTGAAATGTTAGTAAATACATTAGCATTGAACATTTTGAAATTTAATTTATATCTCTCAAGCAGTTATAGTTAGAATTTTCAGTTTTGAATTTTAACGACAAGGAATAAAGACTTTATTTTTATTTTGTAGTACACGATACATACAAAGTGCGAGTCGGGCTACGTGCTTTGCAGAGTACCGTTAAGTTGGTCGGCTGTTATTTGTAAACTTGTAAAGCCTACTTAGCTTTGATAGTTTTCCTGTTAGCTTCGTTTTAAATACTCTGTGTTTTTTTTTATCCAATAACAACCATTTTGCTGGCAGGGTAAGGACACTTAACCCTAAAAAAAATTGCACTGTAAAGCTTAATATTTTGCAAGCGGATCCCTAAGTCGAAAATGGTTTTCAAACACCCGCAATATTTTTGAACGACTTATCCAACGACTGATCCCACACCTTGGAAAAAACGAAAAAAAAAACTCAGTTTGAATTTTTTTTATTTATTACTACTTACCTACTTGTAAATATAAGACTATCATTTCCTGATGTGTTTATATATTAAATACGAATAAATAAAAACCAAAATACCATTACCAATTTTGTCTAAGAAAAACATACAAATTTAGGCTTATATGCTGTTATTTTACGTTTGAATAAAGTAAACGATTGAATGAATCATGGCATGGTAAAAGCAAGACGTTTTTCTCGAAATATATACAAGAAAAGTATTTGAATTGCACATTTCATTTTATTTACAGCCCTTGGAATGTTAAATCTACATGAACGTACGTTTCCCTTTCCTTTTGCATTTCATCTGCCTGACACTGCCTTCTTGAGGCTCCATTCAAAAAGGGAAGGATGTACTTTTAAACCTTTTTGTGTCTAACAAATAAGCCAAATGGCAGAAAAGGAACCCTTATAAATTTGTTATGTCTGTCCATCTGTACGTACGTCACAGTCTTACGATTCCGCCGTCTTTGAGTGAATTCTGATCAAAATTTACAAAGCTGTCTTTTGTGAACCGTCATACATATATGTTATATTAATTAAGAAAAAAAAAAATTAGAGGTAGCTTTCCATAGATTCAACAGAGGGATGAATTTTTTTTTGTCACACTTCCCATATAATATAGGATCCTCAGATGCATTTTTAAAGCCGCAGATGATCGGTGCCCAAAAAAGTAATTTTTTATCCTTTGGTTGAATGTACATTTTTTTTTTCTCAATTTCCATAGCATGTCATCCAAAGCACGGGGGTTCATAAGAGACACCTAATCTGAAAATTTCATTAGAATCTATCCAAAGTGGAATTATATGTCTGTGGCATATGGACGGACAGACAGTCAAACCGATCGAAAAATACTAGAAGTATTGGTATACTTGTAAATGTATGGATCAAATCGTAGGCTATTAAAATGCAGGAATTATGATCCACCTACTAATACGTTCTTTCTAAGATTAAATTTTCGCATGCAATAATGGAATAAAACAATTAAGTTGAAGAGAAATGAACAAAATACACTTCAATTACAATTTGTTTTCACTGTGTAGTAGTGTAATAAACAAACAAGCTTATTTCTCTATGGAAAATATAAGTTAAAATGTTGCTGAGTAGCTGGCTAGAGGTCAATCTATTTAAAACTTAATCTTTCTGACATTCCTTAGTTCAAAGATTTTTCTGTTAAAAGTCAACACAAAAAGTCGGCCGCTTTATTTTGAATAGGATAATTCAACCATTCGGACAATTTTCTTGGAAAAACATGACAACAAATCCTAACTACCATTAAAAAGCGGCAAATAATCATACGTTGTACAAGCTATATATAGTAGTAAGAAAATCTTTTTGCGCAAGTTCGACTCGTTGTATATGAATGTTTTAAATATCCCCTATATGTCATTTCACATAGCATGATGCACAGCATTTTTCAAATTTTTTTCTAAAAGTACTAAATACTCAGTAATCTCATTGTGGCCACCGGGGTTGTGATCTAATAAGAACTCTGGTGTCTTACGCACCATGCTATGTTAAATAGAGTAAAGTACAAAATATTCACGATAATTTAAAAAATAGATGGTAGTTATAAAAACGTTAGAAAAGTACTACATTACATTCTATCCAATATTTTTCATGTGACAGTCAAATACATATATTGTGCAAATCATATACATTCTAATCTTAAGGTATTTGAGATAATTTTAAGTCATATAACTTGTAACCTAGTCCACGCTTTATTATAATTTCTTTCTAATACATATTTTTATAATATTTTCGCTTGGAATGCTATACTTAAGATGCTCTTAGTAGAAAATGCTTTCTGTTCTGATTGTTAACGGGTCAAGATTTCGCAAAAGCTTTTACAGTAATTCCGAGCTTGAAAAAGAACATAAAATGGAGTCGCATATGGCTTCTGGTAGGAAAAGTAGTGGTCCAGAATTTTTCACTAATATTTTCCTTCGACCAATAAGTTTTATTTGTTTATAACCCTACTACAGAGAAAGCAAAAGGAGTGTATTGTAATTGAAGTACATGTATTTGGTTCGTTTTTCTGCAAATTATTTGTCCAAATAAGGTGTCGTTGGGATTACATTATTATAGGAATAGTCATGGAGTATTTTATAGGCTCCAGAATATAAAAGTGCAAGTGAAAATTTTATCTTAGAAAGAACGTATCTGTAGATGGTAGATAGATAATATCATCTGCATTATTCCGCCTACGATTTGATCCATACATTTACGTACAGATTCTTCTAGGATGTTTTGAAGGGTTTGAACACGGTAAATGTTCTAATAGTAGAGTCAAATTACGACCATATACGGCGATATCGGTAAATGAAGCTTACCGACCTGTGGAAAAATGTTCCTAACAGTGTGAATAACTACGTCCTAGGTTTTCTTCCCCGGAAGTGTTGAAAATGATTTTCAAAAAAAGGATTATTTCACCCTTAGTCGGGGTTTTTTTTTTTAATTTTTATTACTTTTGGCCGATTAATTGCCGGGTAGGGTTTATAATTGGTAACATTTAAAAGTCAATGTTCAAGGACCCTACAGTTCAAGTTTTCTGAAGTTACGTTCATTCAACGTACGTTAGCCCCCATTTAATCCCATACTTGTACTATACGTTATTATACAAATAAGCTAGTTAAGCAAGTTTGCTGCACGAGCTGAAGGCGAAGGCATAATTCAGATTCATTGAGAAGAGCTCATTTTTAGAGTTCCGTACCCAAAGGGTAATTAGCGGAACCCTATTACTAAGACTTCGCGGTCTGTCTGTCCGTCCGTCCGTCTGTGTCTTATGAACCAGGCTGTATCTTATGAACCGTGATAGACAGTTGAAATTTTCACATTAAATGTATATCTGTTGCCGCCATAACAACAAAAACTAAAAAACAGAATAAAATAAATATTTAAGGGGGCTCTCATACAACAAACGTGATTTTTTTGCTAGATTTTGCTCGATATTCATAACGGCAACTGGTAGACTCTTAAATTATTCACAGAATATATTTAGTTATATAGTCACTTTAAAAACTCATAATAAAATTAAAATAAAACAAATATTTAAGGGGGGCTCCCATAAAAAAAACGTAATTATTTGCTGTTTTTATAGACAATGGTACGGAACCCTTCGTGCGCGAGTCCGACTCGCACTTGCCCGTTTTTTTTTTATTTATGAAGCACGGTACAAGGCTCCGCAAATAAAATTCTTTTAACTTCGATTGCGAGGCAATAAAAAGGTCATAAATTTATCTTTATTAAACTTTTTAAGCAATTTTAATTTTGAAAGTTTAACTTAATTGTCTTTTCCGGCATATTTTCAGTCCTATAAACTTTTAATACCTAGTAACATATCATTTTTATATAAATATTGCAAACATGTTTGTAATTTATGCTGCATGCACTTGGCATTGTTTGTACAAAAAAAAAAAGATTTTTGAAACGCGCGTCGCTTGTAGGCTAAATTTACATAATAATATAATACATAATAATAAATAGCTGCAACTTTAAAAAGATGGCCAACTGGCTGCTCGGTTTTCATGTAAATTAGTTCTAATTTTAACGCTTTTATGCCATTATGAAAGAGGAATGAAACATCTGTTTTTTTATTATCTTGTTTGTAATTATTGTGGGTGTGGTATCTGATTAGATACGAAGCGTCGAAGCATCTTTCTTTCAATTGTTGGTTCTAACTTTGCCAATCAATCAACCGGAAAGTTAAGTAAGAAACTTATACAGTCAATACATATTTAAACTGAAACTTACTTGCTTTCGTTAAAAGATTATTAGGAGAGTGGGGTGATGTGAATGTGAAAAAAAACGTGCATATAAAACCGAACTAAACTACCAACTACATATTAGAAAAAAGATTTCTTTAGTAACCGCAATGCCGTGCATTTTTTAATCACTATGTAACAATATCACACACGATAGGGTGCGAAAAAAAAATCGTCATTCCCATCCCTTAGTTCAAATATATTCTGTAAAATTCTAGCTAAGAATTTCCTAAGAAAAAAATCTGTCAAACTTTATCAGAATTGATGCAAAGATGGCGGAATCATAAGGGGTGGCTGTAAGCTATAAGCGTGACGAAACTAAAATGGTTCCTTTTTGCCATTTTGCTACAGAACCCTGAAAATGTACTATAGGTACGTACCGTTTAACATTGATGAACTCCGACACCGTATATGAAGTTGGCACGTCAAAGTGTTTTTTTTTTGCATGGAGGAATGTTTTTTGATGTCCCTATTGTTGTAACTTACCAATAGATGGCGCTGCAGCGCATCAGCTGTGCGAACAGAACAACGCGGTTCACTAACTCCTAAAATGCCTGTTACAATTTAATAGCTTTGTCTTTCAGTCTTGTTTATTTGCTGTTTTCAATAGATTAGTATTATACAGTACCTATATGTAATAAGCTGTTGTATATACGTTATTGTATTTTATCATGTATTTTTCAATTCTTCATGAGAGTTAAATTGTTTTATTCACTTGATTTTATTATTCTATTTTAAATCGTTTATACTCTTTCATTGATTATTAGTCAGTAAATATTTCGTTGTTACCTACACCTTATTGTATTTTTTTAATGAACTAAGTTTTAGTACGTCATATTTTTAGGCTAAGTAAACATTTTGATTCCGGAGCCCTTATTTCAAGAAATTGAAAAGTACCTGGTTCCTGAATTCATACGTGTAATCATTGCTTGCAGAAACTATACAGTACCTACTACAACCAGCGATTTCTCGATAAACAGTACCCACTTTTATAGACATATTTATTAGAATATACATACAGTGGCAAAGTAAGTAGGTAGGTATATGACTTGTTGCGTATACAATTTCCTAAGAAAACAACACAATTCCACAAATCCCTGCACAAAGAACAGTCCTCAAAGAGAAACTACGCTACGCAGTTTATTAGAGTATATATTCGTTAAAGAATATTCACACCAAAGTATATGTTTCTCCTCGAGGAAGATTTGAATACTTTCACATGTTTTTTCTTGTTTCGTTTAGATTTAATAATAAATCAAAATACGTAAATTCCAAAGTTTTTAGGGTTCCGTTTCCAAAGGGTGCCACCGTCACTAAGCCTACGCTGTCTGTCCGTCCGATCTTTAAAGTACTCGATCTTTCAGACCAAAGTAGGTAGAAGCCTAAATGTCTCATTAAGTGTTAAATGTTATACGTTACGTAACAAATATATTGAAAAGTAAAAAATTAAAGGCCCTCCCCCAAATAACAAACACGTTTTCGTTGGTTTTTCTCTATCGTTCAAAACTATAATACACTGAAACTAAATAAACTGAAACTAAGTGGCAGTGATTATAGTGTGAACACTAAAATATAATAACATAAGTTACACATTTGTGTACTGGAAATGATATTTGAAGTTAGATCGGCGAGGTCAGACATTGGATTGGTGACCACTTAAAGGCACACTTATCGTTGTTATTTCGTTCGTAAATATGTTTGTTTAAATTAGGGTTCTGTACAATGAGAATTATTGTAGATGAAGATGACGAAGATACGTCATGTGTTTTTAGGATCTGCCTGTATCTAAATATCACATCCTGGTTGTTAGTTAAAGAATTAATGCAGATGTGATATTTTATGTTATTGTTTTATCGTATCACCGTATTCTTTCCTAAAATAAAATAAAGCGCACTACGTGTGGTATTCTACTCCATTAATTAGCAGTCCATTAGCTATGTAAACATACATACATGAGACAAAGGGCAATACATCTAGCAGTTACTTTTTTCACAAAATAAGCCTTGCTGCCTCCATTTTAGGCAAAATGCTATGGCGTTTTTTTTTATCTCTAATCTGTAATTTGGACTGTGTTGTGCAGAAATGTTTCAACCCACAAAGGCATTGATAAAAGTTATAACGATTTAAAGATAAATGTATATTTTTGTGTAACAGTAGCCCTTTTATTATATGAAATGGATATAAGTTTATAGCAAATCGAATGTAGATTTTGGATTTAGTAGTTGTTTCTGAAACTAAACCATCATGCTTATAAATAATTTGGTTAAAAGCCCCTGGATCATTTCTGCTGAATTAAAATTTATATTGAAATAAATTTTATATGTATTTGCCGAAATTCAACCTAAATTAAAAATAAAATATACTCAAGTATTATATTATGACATTAACAATTATCACATATTTATATCAGCTACTTGCAAATAAAATTCAAAAATGCTTATAAAATATATTTCAGAATAAAAACAAACTTTAGAAGGTTAAAATGCTATCTATCGAAAATGATTCACGAGTTTTGAATCATTTTTGCAAAATTAGAATTTCAAAATGCATACTGCAGAAATGTTTCATATGCTTTTGAATCATTTCAGCAAATATTTTTTAGTCTAAAGTATAAGACCTTTGAACTTTGAACATTTATGCGGAATAATTATTTTGTAACTTTTATTTGCTTTATTGTTCCAAGAGTCTTGAATCACTTCTGCTTTACTTTATCAGCTTTTGTCATAGTTGTGGGTTGGTACAATATGTCATATAAAAGTACTTCTTGTTGACAGAATAAAATGAGCATTTGTCATTTTTGATTGTTTGACATCAATATCTCAATTTTGGCCATTTTGTGGGTTGGATCATTTTTGCACAACACGGTCTATTTGTCTCTAAAGAGCTAAAAATATTTTTTTATCTTCGTTTACCAATATCTAGAAACAGTTTCTGTACCCATCGCAATAAGGTAGTAATGTAATAAGATTTTTAACACGTATTAAAATGATCCTTAATCTATAACTGTTGCCTAAAGAGTTATTAGTTGCAAAAACGTTAGCCGTGAATCTGAAACCTCGGAAACTGGGTAACCTCGCTTTGGTATTCAAATACTTTAGAAAAAAAATCTAATTTGCGCAGACAAAAAATATAGCAGGAAAACAATTCAAAAAGCATATTGTTCCCGTAAAAGAAAGCAACGACTGTCTGTTTCATGAGAAAATACTCTTTTGTAAAGTGATATTATCAAGACTTTAATTTTCTCTTCCTTTCTTTTTCAGCTGTTTATGTTTACAAATGAAAAAATGTTGGAATGTCTTTTGTTTCATTGCTCAAATTAGTTTGAAGAAATAAATTTGTTTAAGACTTTATTTCATTCATTAGTAAACGTTTCCAAGTCTTTTAAACTAAACAATGGTAAGTCAAATGTTAAAACCATTATTGTTTTTTTATAGTAACTTTGTATATTCAAGTTGACTAAATACACTTAGTATATTTAATTTGACTAAACCAGCCAAGTATTTTTAAGCAAATATTGGCAAACTGAGCAGCGAAGGCATTAATTACCACCTGTGCAGGACAAAAGCAGTTGGTAAAACGTGGTGGTCTGTATCAAACCACTTGCTATCTTCGACTTGAGAATTACAACAGTATACTTATACAAAACACATATATACTAATCAATAATTGCGGTTATTATGTTCATTTAGTATACATACATATATACTTTGAATAGGTTATATACATTTTATGACAACATTAAAATTAGGTTTGTAAAAAAATCCAAATTTGACAGAAACTCTTTTTTAAGGTTCCGTACCCAAAGGTTTAATAACGGGACCTTTTTACTAAGACTTCGCTGTTGTTTGCCACCATGCTGTATCTCCTGAAAGTGATAGTTAGACAATTGAAATATTCACAGATGATGTATTTCTGTTTCTAAAAAACAGAATAAAATAAATATTTAAGGGGGCTCCCGTACAACAAATGCGATTTTTTTTTGCTCGATTTTGCTCGATATTGATACGGGAACAGTTTGACTCTTGAAATATTTACAGAATATTTAGCTGTATATAAATTATAAAATTTAAATAAAAAAAATATTAAAGGGGGCTCCCATACAACAAACGTGATTTTTGTGCCGTTTTTGTAGATAATGGTACGGAACCCTTCGTGCGCGAGTCCGACTCGCACTTGGCCGTTTTTTGTGATTAAAATAAAAACTTTCAACATACTAATATATATCTTCTAGGTTTCTTATAATCTTATAATAGATACAAAACCATAGTAACTGGATTAAAACAACGATAAAAGTTCAACCATTACGCATCTCGTAAGAGAGTAGCAAATTAACATACTTAGAGGACACCTAAGAGATTAAAATTTATCGCTCTGCTGTGTAATTTATCTTGTTAAATATAGAAACAGATTTTATATAGCATTTGCCTCCATTAAACTTAGCCACAACAATCAGCGTTGCAATTAGCAGGCAGTGGAGCACTAAATGGCATGTCGTTTTATTCAACATTGTCCTGAAATGTTAGTAAATACATCAGCATTGTACATTTTGGAATTTAATTTATATCTCTAAGGCAGTTTTAGTTAGAATTTTCAGTTTTTAATTTTAGTGACAAGCAATAAAGACTTTATTTTTATTTTTCAGTACACGATACATATAAAACGGGCCAAGTGCGAGTCGGGCCACGTGCTTTGCAGAGTACCGTTAAGTTGGTCGACTGTTACTTGTTAACTTGTGAAGCCTACTTAGCTTTGATAGTTTTGCTTTTAGCTTAGTTTTAAATAGTCTGTGTATTTTTTTACATATCCAAAAACAACCATTTAGCTGGCAGGGTAAGGACACTTAACTCTAAAAAAATTGAATTTTAATGCTGAATATTTTGTAAACGGATCCCATAGTCGAAAAATGGTTTTATTTAACGAAACGAAAACGCAATATTATTTAACGACTTATCCGACGTCAGTTGCCCACACCATGGAAAAAACGAGAAAAAAACTCTGTCTAAATAAATATAATTTACTGATAACCTACTTGTAAATAAAACCCAAAATACCTTTATCAATTTTGTCTAAGAAAAAAATACAAATTTGGGTTTATATTCTGTTATTTTACGTTTGAATAAAGTAAACGATTAAATGAATCATGGCATGGTAAAAGCAAGACGTTTTTCTCGAAATATATACCAGAAAAGTATTTGAATTGCACATTTCATTTTATTTACAGCCCTTGGGACGTTAAATCTACATGAACGTTCGTTTCCCTTTCCTTTTGCTTTCCATCTGCCTGACACTGCCTTCTTGAGGCTCTATTCAAAAAGGGAAGGATGTACTTTTAAACCTTTTTGTGTCTAACAAATAAGCCAAATAGCAGAAAAGGAACCCTTATAAATTTGTTATGTCTGTCCATCTGTACGTACGTCACAGTCTTACGATTCCGCCGTCTTTGAGTGAATTCTGATCAAAATTTACAAAGCTGTCTTTTGTGAACCGTCATACATATATGTTATATTAATTAAGAAAAAAAAAAAATTAGAGGTAGCTTTCCATAGATTCAACAGAGGGATGAATTTTTTTTTGTCACACTTCCCATATAATATAGGATCCTCAGATGCATTTTTAAAGCCGCAGATGATCGGTGCCCAAAAAAGTAATTTTTTATCCTTTGGTTGAATGTACATTTTTTTTTCTCAATTTCCATAGCATGTCATCCAAAGCACGGGGGTTCATAAGAGACACCTAATCTGAAAATTTCATTAGAATCTATCCAAAGTGGAATTATATGTCTGTGGCATATGGACGGACAGACAGTCAAACCGATCGAAAAATACTAGAAGTATTGGTATACTTGTAAATGTATGGATCAAATCGTAGGCTATTAAAATGCAGAAAATATGATCCACCTACTAATACGTTCTTTCTAAGATTAAATTTTCGCATGCGCTTTTACTTTCAGGAGCCTCAAAAATACGCAAAGTCAATTAATGGAGTAATACAATTAAGTTGAAGAGAAATGAACAAAATACACTTCTATTTCAATTTGTTTTCACTGTGTAGTGACATTCAATCTATTTGAATCTATTTGAAAACTTAATCTTTCTGACAGTCCTTAGTTCAAAGAATTTTCTGTTAAAAGTCAACACAAAGTTGTGGACCACTACCTATTCTACTAGAAGCTATATGTGACCCCATTTTATGTTCCTTTTTAAGCTTAGAATTACTTTAAAAGCTTTTGTGAAATCTTGACCCGTAGACAATATGAACAGAAAGCATTTTCTACTAAGAGCATCTTAAGAACAGCATTCCAAGCGACAATATTATAAAAATATGTATTAGAAAGAAATTAAAATAAAACGTGGACTAGGTCACAAGTTATATGACTTATAATTATCTCAAATACCTATAGATTCGTTGGGAATGATTTGTCAAATATACGTATTTTGACTGTCACTTAAAAAATATTGAAAAGGATGTAATTGTAACGCATTGTGCGCGGTCAGCTGTATTACCGTCAGCTGTTGAAACACGTGAAAATATTATTTTTAATACACACGGGATTTATATTATGTGATTATTGCAATTTTATAATGGAAAATCAAGAAACAGAAACTGCACCAAGTGATTTAAACTCGACCGCTTTATTTTAAATAGGATAATTCAACCATACAGACAAAAAAAATATCACTTTAAATATGACTACGGCGACAAATAATTATACCTTTACCTACATGTAGTAGTACGAAAATCTTAATGCGTAAGTTCGACTCGGTTTATATGAATGTTTTAAAAATCCTAGGGGATGTCATTTCAAATAGCATGATGCACAGCATTTTTCTAAATTGTTTCTAAAAATACTCAATACTCAGCAACTTCATTGTTGTCACCGGGGGCTACGATTTAGTAAAAACTCTGGTATTTCACGCACCATGCTATGGTAAACAGAGTAAAGTACAAAATTATCAAGATAATTTAGAAAAGAAGTGCCTTCATTACATTCTATCCAATATTTTTTTATGTGACAGCCCAATACATATATTGTGCGAATCATATACATTCTAATCCATAGGTATTTGAGATAATTTTAAGTCATATAACTTGTAACCTAGTCCACGCTTTATTATAATTTCTTCCTAATACATATTAATATAATACTTTCGCTTGGAATCCTATTCTTAAGAACCTCTTAGTAGAAAATGCTTTTTGTTCAGATTGTTGATTGCAAAAGCTTTTACAGTAATTCCGAGCTTGAAAAAGAACATAAAATGGAGTTGCATATGGCTTCTGGTCGAAAAGCATATATTGGTCCTGAATTTTTCACAAATATTTACCTTCGACCAATAAGTTTATTTGTTTAAAACTCTACTACACAGAGAATGCGAAAGAAGTGTATTGTAATTCAAGTAAATGTATTTGGTTCATTAATTTTTAACTTATTTGTCCAAATAAGGTGTCGTTGGGATTACATTTTTCTAGGAATAGTAATAGAGTATTTCATAGGCACCAGAAAATAAAAGCGCAAGGGAAAATTTAATCTTAGAAAGAACGTATCTGTAGATGGTAGATGGATTATATTATCTGCAGTCTAAAGATAATTCCGCCCACGATTTGATCCACACATTTACGTACAGATTCTTCTAGGATGTTTTGAATGGTTTGACCAGGGTGAATGTTCTGATAGTATAGTCAAATTACGACCATAGAGGGCGATATCGGCAAATGTCTGTGCGAAGCTTACCGACCTATGTAAGTAAGCTAGGTTGCTCGTTACAGACGAGGTTGTGGTTTGCAACACGAGCCGAAGGCGAAGGCGTAATTCAGCTGAATGTATTGAGAAGAGCTCATTTTTATTTATGAAGCACGGTACAAGAAGCCGCGAATCATATTCTTTAACCTTCGACTGCGAGGCAATAAAAAAGTCATAAATTTCTCTTTAAAAACTTATTAAGTGAAATTTAAAGAATTTTGTAAGTTTAATGTAATTAATTGTCTTTTTCGGCATATTTTTAGTCTTATAAAATTTTAATACCTAGTACAATTTAATTTGTATATAAATATTGCAAACATGTTTGTAATTTATGCTGTATGCACTATGCATTGTTTGTACAAAAAAAAGATTTTTAAAACGCGCGTCGCTTGTAGGCTAAATTTACATAAATTGGAATAAATAGCTGCAACTTTGAAAGGATGGCCAACTGGCTGCTCGGTTTTCATGTAAATTAGTTCTAATTTTAACGCTTTTATACCATTATGGAAGAGAAATGAAACATCTGTTTTTTTTATTATTTTGTTTGTAATTATTGTGGGTGTGGTGATATCTGATTGGATACGAAGTCTCAAAGCATTTTTCTTTTAATTGTTGGATCTAACTTTGCCAATCAATCAACCGGAAGGTTAAGTTATACAGTCAATAAATTTTTAAACTGAAACTTACTTTCTTTCGTTTAAAGAATATTAGGGGAGAGGGGTGGGTGATTTGGCTTATATAAATAATGTTTCGAAATTTTTAATGAAAAAAAAAACGTAAAAAACTACCAACTACATTTAGACAAAAGGTTTCTTTAGTAACCTTAATGCCTTGCATTTTTTAATCCCTATGTAACAATACACACACGATAGGGTGCGAAAAAGAAAATCGTCATTCCCATTCCTTAGTTCCCATTCTGTAAAATTGTTAGCTATTCTTAAGCAACAAATCTACATGGAGGTTAACAAAATACACGTTATTGTCAAACTTTATCAGAATTGATGCAAAGACGACGGTATCATAAAGCTGTTAGGGTTCCTATAAACTTAAAATATGCTGAAGCTATAGTGGTTCCTTTATGCCATTTGGCAACAGATCCCTAAAAATGTACTATAGGTATATAAATAAAGTAACCACCGCCACCGTATATAAAGTTGGCACATCAAAGTTTTTTTTTTGCATGGAGAATAGTTTTTTGGTGTCCCTATTGTTATAACTTACCACCAGATGGCGCTGCAGCGCATCAGCTGTACAAATATAACAACGTATACTAGGCTAGCTAGTTAATTATATACGTAGGAAAAAATGCACTAAAGTTTATAATATTTGCTTGAGAAGCGCGGTTCACTTATTCCTAATATGCCTGTTACAATTTAATAGCTTTGTCTTTCAGTCTTGTTTATTTTCTGTTTTCAATATTTTATATTAAGAAATTAAAAAGTAACTGATTTCTAAATTCATACGTGTAATCATTGCTTGTAATAGTTATACAGTACCTACTACAACCAGTGAGTTCTCGGTAAACATTACCTACATATACATACTTATTTGAATATACATAGAGTGGCCAAGTAAGTAGGTAGGTTTATGACTAGTTGCGTATACAATTTCCTTAGAAAACAACACAATTTCACAAATCCCTGCACAAAGAACAGTTCTCTCTTTAAGAAGAAATACGCTAGGTAGTTTATAAGAGTATATTCGTTAAAGAATATTCACTCCAAAGAATATATTTTTCATCGAGGAGGATTTTACTTTCACATGTTTTTTTGTAAGTAAGTTTAATTTTAATAATAAATCAAAATATATTAATTTCAAAGTTTTAAGAGTTCCGTTCCCAAAGGGTGCTTAAGCTGTCTGTCCGTCCGATCTTTAAAGTACTCGATCTTTCAGACCGAAGTAGGTAGAAGCCTAAATGTTTCACAAATTATGTGTTAAATATTATATGTTACGTAACAAATAAAAAAAATTAAAGTACCTTTTGAAATTTTCCCGGAGATGTATTTCTGTTGCCGCTATAACAAAATATACTAAAAAACAGTATAAAATAAATATTAAAAGGAGCCTCAAACAACAAAAATAATTTTTTTGCTCGTTTTTGACAACAACGCTTGAAATATTCTCAGAACATTAAGTTAAGTATATATTCACTTTAAAAATAAATAAAAAAAATTAAAATGAAACAAATATTTAAGACATACAGCTCCCATACGGCAAACGTGATTTTTAATAATGGTACCATATATCGGAAACCTTCGTGCACGAGTCCGACTCGCACTTGGCCAATTTTATTAATTAACTAACAATTTAAAATTGTTATAATTCCTTTTTTATAGCAAATCTAGAAGTACCTACTAAATGTTTCTAAGTAGCCTGTTGACATCTTGTAATTATCTAACAATTTAACATTGTTATAGTACGTCTTTATAGGGTTCCGTACCCAAAGGGTAAACAACCTATTACTAAGACTCCGCTGTCCGTCCGTCCGTCTGTCGATCTGTCACCAGGCTGTATCTCATGAACCGTGATAGTTAGACGGTTGAAATTTTTAAAGATGATGTATTTCTGTTGCCACTATAAAAAAATAATTAAAAAATAAATAAAAAACACATTTAAGGGGGCTCCCATACAACAAATGTGATTTTTTTGCTCGTTTTTGCTTGATATTGATAAAAGGAACAAAGAGATGCTTGAAATATTCACAGAATATTAAGTTATATATTTACTTTAAAAACAAATAATTAACTGAAAATAAAACAAATATTTAATGGGATGGGAGCCCCCCATACAACAAACGTGATTATTTTGCCGTTATTATAGGGACCTAATGGTACGAAACCGTTCGTGCGCGAGTCCGACTCGCACTTGGCCGATTTATAGTACATATAACAGTACTAAATGTTTCTAAAGTGCCAAAGGCTATATAATCGAGCTTTAGGCTTTTGTACATAAACAAGGAAATGCCATTGTTACAAGATCCTTAATCAAAAGATAAGATCTCGACAACGTCTGGAGGTAGGTACTTAATCAAGATTCATCAAGCGTACCTTAATTTTATTCAAGGCCCTTATCCTTTCCCTCTCTGAGGTAGATAATTTGGAGAAAATAGTCGTTTCATGCCTGTAATACTTTTAATTAAGCATTTACAAGAATTAAATACTTTTCTTAATCTTTTCCTCGTTTTACTACATTATGACTAAAGTACCTAGTCTTTTAACTATTATAATAAAATTAAATGACCTAAAATATTAACTGATGGTAAAAAAAAGAAATAATATTAACAAACAAATGAACAGCTAAACAAATTTGACTTGGTTGTGCTGCAAATGTTTTACATTCTCCTTTAATCTGTTATTTTGAAAGTACTATTTCATCCCTCATACTCTGAAAGTAGACCATATATTTATTTATTATGTATCTAAAAGTAAGCAAGGAAAAAAGCAGTCACATTGGGCAAAATCAGCTACACTTCGATTAATACTAGGTTTATTTATTCTTAACTTGGTTGTAACTTTTTTGTTTGTGATGTTATTTTAAATAACCAGATATGTAGTTTATTATTAACAGAAAACCGCGTTTAAATTAATTAAAGTACATCATGACAAATTAAATATAATTTATAATAGTTAGTTCTTTTTCGTATTTAGCTTGTACTAGCTAGTATTTACTTTCCTCATATTCGAAATAAAAGGTAGAGTGTTAAAGTTGGGTTAAAGGCCCATTTTACCCCTTAGCTTACAATCTACTATTGTTTATATTATATAAAAACTACCAACTATGCCCATCCGTTTTGCTATCTGAAAAACCGATTCTCGTGGGAACTTTTGATCTATATAGAAAATAATGTAAATTATGCAAATCCACGATGAAATGGGTAACAAATAAACTTTTACAATAAATAATTTTCCTGTTAAATGTACAATGTATGTCCTGTGATACCTAATGATATATAAAATAACCCAGTTTTCTTTTTATATATATTTTGTGCAATATTTTAATTTTCGAACAAAGACGGGGTCAGACACAAGTCTTATGTTTAATTAGAAAGTAGCTATTGATCGGCCACTCAGCTCCTCTGCCTTTGCTGAAGCAAAAAAATGAAGAAAGGGATAGATTGTTATCGGAAATAGCTTTTAGTTGTTGAAAGGATTACAAACTAATTTAAAACTAATTTATACTCACTTTGCTGTTTCTAAGCTAAGACTGTAATTGTTAACTTTGCCATTGCTTGATTAGATTAACAGTTAACACTGTTAAATAAACTACATATTTCAAATTAGTGGAAGTTGAACTGCTAAGTCGAAGTTCCCGGGTCCGATTCTCGGTAGGGACAGTAAAAATTTACAAATAGGTATATTATGTTAAATGCCTTCGACCATGATTGTGCGATAACTGCAGATAGGCTCATCATACTACATGAGTGTTTTCGATATGACTTAGTTTCCCATCGAATAATCGATGGACTTTTCTCTTTAGTATCATTTTATTTGCATTTATATCATTAAAAACATCTTGATATGTTTTTACATCAATCTACACATAAAAATATTTCTTCCTGCTACCAGCATTTTATCGCATGTAATTTTTTTTTATATGAGATAATGACTTTAAAACAATTTTGTGTATGTAACACACCACATACTTAGTATCAGTTACCCAATAAATTAGTAACTCCACTTCATAAAACGTTACAATGACCAAAAGTTAAGTAGTAGCAACAAAAATGTGTTGTATGAAAACCGCAGTAGTTAATATTGTATTTACATGTTTTTTGCGTGTAATTTCTGAAAACAATGTAAATTTTTCTGTGTGAGGTTTTTCAAAAAAGAAGTTATTAGATTTTTGAAAGGTTTGCAACGCGCGAAGGATACCACAGGATTTGCAAGCGTCCATAGGCTGCGGTGATCGCTTAGCTTTGAGCGGTACGTGAGCTTGCTTGCTACCTTAGTCCATGAAAAAAACTTTTTTTTGGCAATTGGCACTTATTTAGCTCATTTTCAATGACTACTCTTCTATGCCTGGGAAATACAAACATAAAAACACTACATTTATTTGCTTTCTTAAAAGTATCAAATGCGAAACGACGAACTTATTTATAAACGTCGTATCGCAAATTTTATAATATTGGAACTGAAACAAATTTCAAAGTTAATTAAGACGATTAGTACAAAATTCGTATAAAAGGACACATTTTCATAAAAATAAAACGAAGTCGTTTCTAAGTAACTTTTATAATGAAATGGATTACATTTTGAATGAAATCATTATTATAAGTAACGTAAAATTACGTGAACAATCTTATTAAAACTTTGTCAACTTGCGAAGTTCAGTTTGATTGCTTGCTGGAGGCTCATAAACGCTGTCAATTCAACAAGATTTTAAGTGACATTAAGTCAAAAGCCTAGACTACTTAAGACTTGAAACTGTTATTTCCTGCGTTCAACTTTAAAATTGAATTTTAAATTTCAATCATTTATTTTTCACATCCAATCTTACCCGACTAATATTTGAAATGTAAAAGGTTGTAAGTCTGTTTATTACTCAATTTTCGAACAAAGACGGGGTCAGACACAAGTCTTATGTTTAATTAGAAAGTAGCTATTGATCGGCCACTCAGCTCCTCTGCCTTTGCTGAAGCAAAAAAATGAAGAAAGGGATAGATTGTTATCGGAAATAGCTTTTAGTTGTTGAAAGGATTACAAACTAATTTAAAACTAATTTATACTCACTTTGCTGTTTCTAAGCTAAGACTGTAATTGTTAACTTTGCCATTGCTTGATTAGATTAACAGTTAACACTGTTAAATAAACTACATATTTCAAATTAGTGGAAGTTGAACTGCTAAGTCGAAGTTCCCGGGTCCGATTCTCGGTAGGGACAGTAAAAATTTACAAATAGGTATATTATGTTAAATGCCTTCGACCATGATTGTGCGATAACTGCAGATAGGCTCATCATACTACATGAGTGTTTTCGATATGACTTAGTTTCCCATCGAATAATCGATGGACTTTTCTCTTTAGTATCATTTTATTTGCATTTATATCATTAAAAACATCTTGATATGTTTTTACATCAATCTACACATAAAAATATTTCTTCCTGCTACCAGCATTTTATCGCATGTAATTTTTTTTTATATGAGATAATGACTTTAAAACAATTTTGTGTATGTAACACACCACATACTTAGTATCAGTTACCCAATAAATTAGTAACTCCACTTCATAAAACGTTACAATGACCAAAAGTTAAGTAGTAGCAACAAAAATGTGTTGTATGAAAACCGCAGTAGTTAATATTGTATTTACATGTTTTTTGCGTGTAATTTCTGAAAACAATGTAAATTTTTCTGTGTGAGGTTTTTCAAAAAAGAAGTTATTAGATTTTTGAAAGGTTTGCAACGCGCGAAGGATACCACAGGATTTGCAAGCGTCCATAGGCTGCGGTGATCGCTTAGCTTTGAGCGGTACGTGAGCTTGCTTGCTACCTTAGTCCATGAAAAAAACTTTTTTTTGGCAATTGGCACTTATTTAGCTCATTTTCAATGACTACTCTTCTATGCCTGGGAAATACAAACATAAAAACACTACATTTATTTGCTTTCTTAAAAGTATCAAATGCGAAACGACGAACTTATTTATAAACGTCGTATCGCAAATTTTATAATATTGGAACTGAAACAAATTTCAAAGTTAATTAAGACGATTAGTACAAAATTCGTATAAAAGGACACATTTTCATAAAAATAAAACGAAGTCGTTTCTAAGTAACTTTTATAATGAAATGGATTACATTTTGAATGAAATCATTATTATAAGTAACGTAAAATTACGTGAACAATCTTATTAAAACTTTGTCAACTTGCGAAGTTCAGTTTGATTGCTTGCTGGAGGCTCATAAACGCTGTCAATTCAACAAGATTTTAAGTGACATTAAGTCAAAAGCCTAGACTACTTAAGACTTGAAACTGTTATTTCCTGCGTTCAACTTTAAAATTGAATTTTAAATTTCAATCATTTATTTTTCACATCCAATCTTACCCGACTAATATTTGAAATGTAAAAGGTTGTAAGTCTGTTTATTACTCAATCACGTCGTAATGGAGCATCCAAGTAAGCTAAAACTTGGCATAGAGGTAGTTGAAGAGACAGATAAGTACATAGGCTATTTCCATCCTGAAAAATTAAATATTTTTCGTAGTTATTATATCACTTGAACAAACAAGCAAACTTTTTAATTAGGTATAATCAAAGAGTTACCGTAGGAATCCCACGCTGATAACCAAATTAAGGGCGGCCAATGCTGTTAACTATTAAATTTATTTATATTTTTAAACGAGGTAAATTTCTATTTCGATCTTCACTTTACAGATTAAATTTATTATTAATTAAGCAGTTATTGCCATGTATAGGTAATGTTTAATGGGCTGTGTTCTGAGGAATTATTCCAAATTATGTCCACGGCTACTTTCCACCATCGCAGAAGAATGTAAATGGTCACGCACAGTGAGGTTTCAGAATAACTTCTTCCCGTGAAAGCTTAGGTTTTGGTATTAGCTCCACCCGGCCAAAGTTTTCTCTAAGGGTTATAATAATAATATTATATTAGCTAGAACATGGGTAACATATTGGTCTATGGTAACAGTATGGGTTTCTTAAAAAAAAACTGATTAGATTTTAAAAGGGGTTGGCAACGCATGCGTATTGTCCCTGCTGTTGCAAGCTTGTTTGCCACCTTCGTCGTATAAAGAAATGTAAGAAAAAAATCCAAAAAAATATTCCTATAAGTTAACACCTTGCACACTTTAAAACAAGAGATATGCTATAATAAAAATATTATACCGCCTGATAAGTGTCGTCATTATTGTTTCTGGTTGCATAGCAATCACCGTTAAAAACCCTCTAAACTGCAACAAAAAAACGACCCCTCCTAGGCTCTGGCAACCTCTCTAATCCTAACCTTGGTAGCTAATCCGGAAACGATGCAGCATTGGGTGTTTAGAATTCCTGGTAAAGATATGTCTGACCCTTGCAAACTTACAACGCACGCTAATTTAGGACAAATGAATAGGTATAGTTGAACCGAAGAACACAAGCTACGCTGGGCAGCATTAGGGCTATATAAAATGTGAAAACAAAGAGTGGACTGGATATTGCTAAAAACGTGCTCTACTTCCGAGAAGGCGAACGACAGGTCAAAAGGATTGTCAGATTTTTCGTCCACAAATTATGGAGACATAAAGGGACTACACGACACAAATTAAGAAATTATGTAAGTAGAGGTGTAATGAGTTAAGTTTGTGAAAGCCAACTATCACAAGTGTAAGAACAAGAGGTCAGTGTACAAAAAGTGTGACGCAGAAGAATTTAATGAGATAAGAGTTTGGCATATGGAGCTTTTCAATTCCTATTACAAATCCTAAATAATAGGAAAACACACTCGTTATTACAGGTAAAATACCCTCGGTTCTTGAGTTCGACTTGCACTTGACCGGTTTCTTTTATTACTGTGGCCTTTAACCGCGAAAATATAAAAAAAAATTAAACAAGAACATAATGTTGTAAAGATGACTGCTCTGCAAATGTATGTTACAAAAATATTGAGTTTCATTTCGAACAAGGCACAGGTTATGTAGGTATGCTTATCAGAGAAATCACTTTAAATTTGAAGCAGATTATTAAAATCCAACACTTCCCTTAAGTTTCCCGTATGTCATTACTTCCCAGAATTCGTTCCTTATGAGCAACACTATCGAATGGTATCATAATGCAGGGTGTGTGTTTTTTTTAAATCAACGGATTCGAGTCCTGGCTAGGATTATTGATTTTTCAGAAATCCAATGAGGCATTTTAGTTTTCATCAAAATCTGGCCCAAGACTCCTTTGAGTACTTTTCGCTATTCCTCATAGTTTCTGATTTCTAAAAATTCGAAAAATTCATCATGTGTATCTATATTATATAATGAATAATAAAATCCTATAAAATTATAAAAAAGTAAATCCTATAAAAAATGTTCTTAATAAATATCAATTTATTTTGACAAAAACAGAAAGGTAATTCTTTTCATTTTCCCTGAGTGTGAATGTCATAAATCATTTATTTTGCCATGTTAAAAGCATGACATTTTCTCTAGCTACAAGAATAGCATTTGAAATGTACATTTCATTTTATTTACAACCCTTGGGACGTTAAAGACGTTCAGGAACGCTCCCCTTTCGCTTTACAAGCATTTCCATCTGCCTTCCTTATTGGACTTTCAAAATAGTTTCCTTTGGATACAAATAGGATTACCTAGTGTAGATTTTTACGATTTCCCCTTTGCATAGACAGCTAAGAAAAATATAGGCAACTATTTTTGAATCTAATTTGTTCATAAAATGTTCAAACTTATGTTTATTCTTTAAAATAAAATAATATAATGTTCATGAATTTATTTTTTATAGTATTGCCAATTTTATATTAAAAAATGAAATCTACCTAAGAAGTAACGATGATATTATCAAATGTCGTTTAGCAGATTTTACGTGATGAACAAAAAAACAGACAAGAAGACTTAAATTGAAAAAGGTGTCAAACCATGTAAACATAATAACGTTGACCTTTGGTCAATGCTATATATTATATTCAATAAGAGACCCGCCCCGACTTTGTCCAGTTTGAGCAATTACTGACCCGGCAATCGCAGTTTATCTTTCGTGAAATAACTATCGTGCTACCTATTGGTTGTACTAATTAATCGGTTTTTTTTACCTATTGTCCAATGGTTGTACGAATTCAAAAACCGTTCCCGCGGCGTGTACACAACAAATTTTTTTTTTATTACAATCGTATAAATTGTTTACGTTTACGAGACCGACTCGCACTTGACTAGTTCATTTCTTCCATACAAACCTTTTTCAGACAATTACGTCAAAACAGAAATCATCCAAAATAGTCCTGCCGCTTTTAAATAATGCTCCTTCATACATTACATGTGGCAACTGCTTTATATTTATTTACAAAATTAATTAATTTATTGCTTCTTTAAAAAGAATGCGTATTCGAATAGTACCTACAGTATTTTAGAAACTATTTCCTTTTCCAATTCTTTAAGAAATATTTTCAGTAGAAAATACTTTCTACTCGAATTGTTTACGGGTCAGGATTTCGCAAAACCTTTTAAAGTAATACTAGGTTGAAACCAGCACAAAAGTAAGTTGTACGTTGCAGGTAGGTTGTGTAAGTAGTTCAATATTAAAATACCTAATATCATTAAGGTATTCTTAAACAAAATATTGTTTCTAATTTAATTTTACCTTTTCAAATATGTAGACACCAACGTTAAAATAAGAAATTAATTTTACGTGTTCCATTACAGAACTTTTAAAATAATTACTACGGTAATTCACCTAATCATGAAATCTAACTAACTTTGAGCTGTTGAAAAGGGTTTGAAATGTTACGAATTGCCTGGCCAAATATCCCAAGCATTTTCTACGAATATTGCCTAGAATAGATTGTTATTCTACAAACTTTGACGGCACGACCTGGATGTATTAAAATCGATTATTCTGTGAAGTCGGACTTTCGCGAAACATTCATCTTGGTCAATTAGTTGAACCTTGGAGCATGGATTTATGTTACGTAGTTTTGTAACTAAGAATTTACATATATTAAATAAACTTAATTAAGACATCTTCTAAAAATACAAAACGTTCATAAGTAAGTAAACAAGTCTTTTTCTAATGTAAATTAAACCTACTCAAATTTTGTGAAGAGTTGTAAATATTGTATTAGAAGCATCTCTGAATAATTTCAACTGTTTGTACATCATAGGTTATATTTTTACCAAATTGCTGTTTGATTTCTACAGAAAAATATTATTAACTTGCAAGTTAGGAATTACAAATATTTTATCCGCGCCCATTCAGTTTGGTACAGACGAGTACTTTAAAAGTTGTTTTTAAGATGTTCAAATTATTTGCATAATTACATCTGATACTATGTGACATAAAACGGACAGCCTACACCTATGCATAAAATTTCGGACAGGAGATCCATATATACTTTGCTGGTGGAGCATCCCATCGGACATACGCTTGTCTATAAATATAAATAAATATTTTTGGACATTACAAACAGCGCCGTCTTGTCCCACAGGCGCGCGCTATATGTTCTTTGCCCAAAGCAAGCAAAGTTTGTGAAATGGATACCAGACAACGGGTACTAATATATATATATTGCTTTGTTTTTGTAAATATATACGTAATATACATAGAAAATACCCAGTCTCAAGAAAAACACAAATAATGAATGTTTGTCTTGTGCAGAATTGAAACCACGCCACGGAGGCGACACTATACTATACTTCAATACTAATATGTAAAAAAAAATTTAGCAGATGTTGTAAGATTAGAGGGTAACCTATATAACCACTGCACCTACTTCAAAAAATATTTCACTTTTTGAAAGATACAGTATACTAGATGGATATAGGCTATATATGTATATATATGTACTGGCTTTTTCCCGCAGTTCCACCTGCACTAAATTCGATTATCGGAGTAGGATTTGAATGGCAACTCCTCAATTATAGAAAGAAACTGACTTACACTTGACGTTTTCAAGTAACCCATATCCTTCCCCGGGACTCTTTTCATGTCAAATTTCATCTCAATCGGTACAGTGGCTTAAGCGTGAAAACGTAACAGACAGACAGACAGACTTTAGTATTTATAATATTTATAAGAATATAAGGTTTCCTGCTACAAGTTTTTATAACTTCGGAAAATACCTTATGAATTCTTAAAAATAATAGTTCTAAAAATTTGTGTGTGTTTGTGTGTGTGCGCGTGTGAGGGTGCGTATGTGTGTGTGTGTGTGTGTGTGTGTGTGTGTGTGTGTGTGTGTGTGTGTGTGTGTGTGTGTGTGTGTGCGCGCGCGTGTGTGTGTGTGTGTGTGTGTGTGTGTGTGTGTGTGTGTGTGTGTGTGTGGTTGTTTGTGTGTGCGTGTGTGTTGCAAAAATACTTTTTCAAAATTACTATCCGCACAAATCGTAAGTCTATATTTAATTGTACTTAATAATTATAATTTACCTTAATAAACGAAAATATGCACAAAAATAGATTTTGCCTCTAACTTCATGCACATAAAAAAATTATGTACATACTTTGGCTACAATACATCGGGAACCACGAAGAACAAAATATCTGATCGAAGGATGTTGGTATCAAGGCGTAAATAAACAACTAACTTCTATTATTACAAGGGCTTTAATCAAAAGATAAGATCTAAACAGTCCCGTCTTAACCGGGATTCTTCACGCGTACTTTATTGTTACGATCCGTTCTCACGCGATTGACAGCCTTAAATAAATTTTCATCAACTTTTCTTATTATTTTGAACAATTTGTGAGACTTAAAGAATTAACTGGATTTTATCCTACTAACCTCCTAATATTATAAATATGAAAGAATGTCTGGATGGAGAGATTTTTGTTATTTAATCACGCTTTAACCACTGGACGGATTGGGATGAAACTTGGTACACATATAGGCTAGGTCCTGAAACACGACATAGGCTACTTTTTATCAAGAAGAATTCAAAAGTTCCCGCGGGAATAACTATTACTGAGCTTAAAGGAACCGTAGCTACAAATATAGCTTGCTATAGCAAGCTTCATTAGTATAATGAAGGAGTTCCACACCGATAACCGAATTGAGAGCGGAGGAGATATATTTAACAACTGAATAAGTAAGATAAAAATCGGCAAACTGCGAGTCGGACTCGCGTACGTTAAATATTTGTTTTATTTTAATTTTAATCATTACAGCGAAGAATATTACAGCGTCAACCTGTTGCCGTTATCAATATCAAGCAAAAACGAGCAAAAAAATGACGTTTGTTGTATGGGACCCTCTTTTATATTTATTTATTATATTGTTTAGTATTTGCTATTTTAGTGGCAACAGAAATACATCATCAGTGACAATTTTAACAGTCTAACTACCACGGTTCATGAGATACAGCCTGGTGACAGATGGACGGACAGCAGAGTGTTAGTACTAGGGTCCAGTTTCTTACACTTTGGGTACGGAACCCTAAAAACGAATTTTGTATTACACTGCCATATGTGAGTCATGATATTTGACATAATAATTATTATATAAAATAACATAAAATTATTCTTCAGAAAATCTGGTAATTATAATCTTGCGTTAAACATATCAGATATATTTAATTAAACAACAAAATAAAATAAACTAAATATATTTTAGGTGTAGAAAATTAAATATTTTCTGATTTATGACTTTTTAATTAACTTTCAATTCGAATAAAAGTGTCTATTATATTAGTATTTTTCTGTCTCTATACAATTTGTCACAAATAAAGCCAATTGGATGCACTGTTACGATGTAAGAATAAGTACACCAAAAAAAAGTATTTCCGTGGGAACTCTCTATTGAGATAGAAAGTATTTTATATCCTTTGAAATATCTTTAGGTATCTCTGCGTTAAAAATTAGTTTACCTCATTGCTTGGTTGCAACATAGTGAATTCCCTATTCCAAAGTAAAAGACAAAATGATCTCGCACGTTAAACGTTAAATTAGTTGCGTACCTCACCTATTATTGTCATTTCCAGAATAGTTTTTGATGTTTAAAGAGCTACTTACTTACTTATTACCAGTTTCTGCTGTTAGCCAATGTCAAAAAGGTCAAACAATTATTATGTACAAGCTAATGGTGTTTTGTACCGTTGCTATCGGGACCACGCCTTACGCACGATACGCTAGGTTCCGAATGCAACCTGTTTTGTTTCTGGCAACACATTATGGTTGTCGTGAAATTTTAATTTTAATATTAAACACGTTTGGCTGTGCATGAGGGTGTGTTCGTTCCAACACTGATGTATGCAAGTGAATGTTGGGTATGGCAAAAGAAGCACGAAAGTAGAATTAATGCCGTGGAGATGAGAGCATTGCGAAGTATGTGTAGTTTGACTCTAAATTACAGGATAAAAAATAGTGTGATAAGAGAGCGTTGCGGTGTGAAAGAAAGTGCGGTGACAAAGATTGAGAAAGGTATGTTAAGGTGGTTTGGACATGTTGAAAGAATGAACGAAAATAGATGCACGAAACAGATTTATGAGTCTAAAGCAATTGGTAGGGTCGGTAGAGGTAGACCTCGGCAAACGTATGTAGATCAAATTGAGTACGTTCTCAAAAGGTCAGTTCAGGAGTACTCGGAACCGTAGAAAATGTATGAAAGCATTGATGCGTATAGATGACGCAAGAGAGGTATGCCAGGATCGTAGCAAGTGGCAGACTTTGGTCTTTGCTTACCCCTCTGGGAAACAGGCGTGATGTTATGTATGTATGTATGTAATATTAAAAATTATAACAAACGCTTATAAACTAAAACTGCGTTAACTTACATTGTTTAACTAACATACATATTGTAAAATACTCTAAATTGTTATTATATAATCATATGAACATTTACAAGCAGAGCGATATTTTTGTGAATTGTTTGTAGCTTAGGTATGTACGAATATGTATAACTTTACGCTTTTTTCCCCCGGATTAATCTGTAGCTAGAAACACACCTACATGTTAAAGTGGACGTCGGCCTCTTTTCACCAACCACTTTAGTCCTTGATATTCAATACTGCTTCTGATATTAGGGTTTTTGAACTAAGGTAGCTTTATGTATGTACCATAAGGGTTAGCTCATACCGAAAGGCTACAGGCGACGCGAAGCGGCATTTTTGAGATAGTAACACATAATGGACCTTATTTACTAGATAAAAAGATACGCATCCCAACGTCGCCCGACGCATGTTGGTGTTCTTTGACACGTAACCTCTCACTTTTGTGCTCTTACTGTAGTTGGTATCTCTTTGACTGGTAAGCAAGGTCGATAATGTGTTGCTATCTCAAAAATGCCGCGTCGCGTAACGCTCTCGGTCTGAGCTGACCGTAGGTCACAAATACCAGCTATATAGTAATAAGTAGTAAAATGAAAGATATTCTGATAAACCATAAAATGTAAGTCAGGTTTGGAGAAGAGGTTAACGTGGGTTAGTGGTAAATTTACTGTATTAGCAAAATAATTACTATAATTATTAATAAGTAAATGTTTTTTAAACGCGTGTTTCTTGGAAGAAATGATTTTTATGAAGCTTTCCTTTCCAGGAATTCGTTCAGAGCATTTTCGGCTTACTGAGGATAATGTATTTTTTGCGAAATTTATTTATGGTTATCTGGTTTACTCTCGTTTACTTATATTGGTGTTGAGTTTTACCTAGCAATTTTCAGTGGTTTTATCCGGCCGGTCGAATCCGTAAAAAGATTGCTAACATTTTTGAAAGAAATAAGATATACATTACGTTTTCGCCACAATCGATGAATTTTATACGTCATTTCAAATGCGCAATGTATATCTTATTTCTATGGATTTCAAACGAGAATTGATAGCTGTCAGTTTACGGAATCGAGCCGCGGGTAGAATTGTATATGTTTGTGAAGTAAAATTTTGGCTCAGCCTATTTGAAAGATACAAACTTTATCACTGCAAAATAAAAAGATGTATGATTTTTTTAGCCGTTGAATGGTAGCAGAACAACAGAAACACAAATAAAGTTACTTTTGCGTTTGAGTATAAATTAATTTACTTAGATATTTGAGACCCCATGCGTATATTTTCTTTTTCAATTTCCAAAAATACCTGATTAGGTAGTCTTCTAAAAAGTCATTTTTTTATTGGCCTAAAGCTTAACATGATTTATCTCATTTTTACGAATTTTTTTTCTTTTTGCAACCCTGGTTGCAAGAGATAATTGAGTGGCTATGTGTTGGTATCTAGCTATTAGGAATATAAACCTTAATTATACATTTACAAAATGCCAGTGTATTTTTAAATAACCAGAGTTTTTAGTGAATTTATTACATTATATACTTTTATTTAAATTCTTGAAGTACAAATGGAAAAACCTAATGCGGCTTCAGGAGATAAAAGACGTTGGTCTGAGAAAAGATCGCGTACATCTTGTGAAGATTAAGTAAATTACATCCTTTTGTAATTGAGGAGTCCGTTATCACAAAGATAACATCTCAGACATCTCGACTACAACAAAGTTATAAGGGATTTTTCTGTCTTCTACAAGTCACTGAACTATGTTTGTAGAAATAGAAAAAAACAGCCAACTGCGGGTTAGACACTAGCACCATTTTTAAAATTTACGAACACAATAAAAATGTGCCTGTAAGCGGTAACCCATCTAATGACTGACCAAGCCCGACGTTGTTTAACTTTGAATATCGTTAAACGAATGTAAAACTGTTTTCCTTAATAAACAAGAGTCTAGATTTAAGACTATTTTCGCTAGTTCAGGGCCAATACAGTAATTTAAGATGTTAATGGCTTGTTATACCTACTTTAAAGTGGACTCTATTTTTCACTGGAAGTTTGAAGTTTGTATGTATTATTGTTTTTACGGTAAATCAAAAACAACAAAAACGTGTTTCTTATATGGATACCCGCTTAAATATTACTTTTTGATTTTTGATTATTTGTTAGGTTAATCTGCCTATAACACTATAAAACATGAGCCTTTTAATTGGTTGGACAGATAGATTGACAGCTTTGGCTTAATGATATGGCTCCGTTGCCATTCTTTGTCTATGGAACCCTAATAAGAACGTATGAAATTCTTTAATGTGAATCCAACATAAATTGTACTTATAAAAACGGCTAAATATCTCTAACCATAAATATTTAACACTCAAAATGAATTATTATCATAAACTAGCTGACCCCCAAACTTTGTTTACACTGAAAAAAAAAAGATTAGCTAACAATAGCACAAATTTTATCAACTCATAACATAACTGAGGGACTGCTAAACTAAATTGCTAATAGTAGATAAAGTGTTGAGTTATGTGCAGAAAATCAGTTGTTTAATTATAACAAAAGTTTGGTTACTACCAAGTAAATTTCGAATAGCTAAACCAGTTTTGTTATCCTTTTTTTAAAGTGTAGTATTAACATTATATTTGGATAAACAAACAGTCTACACAATTATAACTTGACTGAACTAATTTACAATAAGTTTTAGTAATCATCGTATCACCAGCACCTTTTACCACAGATTATGTAACTAATAAGAACATTGAGGTGTACTGGTACTATACAAAAACAATTATCAAGTGTGTTGCAAAATAAACACAAAAATTATACATAAATATTTGTTTTTCTACTTATTATATTTTGATTTTTATTCTAATAATAGTGCTTTTAAATGCGAATATGAATGTTTCTATGTTTGTTTCTTTGTTATTTATATAATTACGTTGCAACGGAGCATCCAATTAAACTAAATTTGACACAAAAATGTTGAAGAGACGTGGAAGGACATATATTACCCTGTATCCTGGCAATTTTTTAAATTTTTTCTTTTTTAAATATGTTGAATTTGTTTTTTGAGTACAAAATTGATTATAATTTGTTTACATTGTTTAAATTGAGTATGATTTTTTTTAGAAATATATCATATTACGTTATATTTTTTTTTTCATATTCAACATCTATATATAGCAGTTTAAGTACTTAAGAATATTTATAAATAGGTACAATAACCAATAATCACAAAATTATAAGCGAAAAATATAAAAATTTAAAAAATATGGTTTTGTGGTCTATCCTGTTGTAAGCTCTATGGCAGCTGGCCATTGACTTAGGGAACCGATTGTTTTGAATCAGAATTGTAAAAGAGAAATTCTGTTATTTCGGCAATTTGATTTCTATGTAATAAAGTTAGCTCATCTCTTAAACGTGACATTCTATAGCTGATTCAGTCGAATCGGGTTTAATAATAAATTTCCAGCCGCCATAAAGCTTGCATTGAGTTTTATCACAAACTGTAGGTATCCAGTGGCTTCATATAAATGATATTAATTCCGAATAATATCAGATACCTGTATAAATTACTCAACTAAGCTGTTCTTAAGTTCAAAGGTTAGAAAAAATCATACATACCCTTTCTCTTCATAATATATGTAAACACAAACAACTTATTGTTGTAAAGCAAAACTGTACAAGCATGTGGTAAAAAAATTAAAAGTTAGTAAGTCCGTTAACACTTTACATTGTTGCATTACTCATTTTTAAGTCCGTTACATCTTTACATTGTTGCATTTGTCATTGTTTATTGTTCAGGCTTCGACAATAGACCGCTAAACAATATCTAAAAACATTACAAAGTAACTTGCTAACGTATGCTTACGTACTGTTGTGTACTGTTGATCAATGATCACATTGTGTGTTGACCCTCAGGCTATACATAATTCAGTGGCTCCGCAGACGCGGTCGTTTCAATACTACCTAATTAAAAACAACAAAAAATATACTTAAGGCTTTCACAGTCGATAAAATGAATCAAAATTAACAATTTTATTCTTGTACTTAATATACCTTGTACCACCATTGTTACCATGTAACCGACCAAATTAATGATAATTATTCTGTACGGGAATGGCCATTTCGGTATCATTATTAACCTATTTTAATAATAGGGAACAAACTTGTTAAAAAACCGGCCAAGTGCGAGTCTGGCTTGTGCACAGAGGGTGCCGAACTAACTTATTATATGTCGATAGTCCTTCCATCATCAGAGCAAGCCTCTTTTTTAGAGCTTTTTCAGCTTCTAGCTATAGACCGTAGTAAGTATTGGATATTAATTTCAATTTGATATCTTCACGCGTTCCTGAGATCAGACGGAAAACAAAGTGGTTCTATAAGTGTTCCTTTTTCTGTTTTGAGGTACGGAACCCTAGAAATGACGATTTTCACACCAAAAACTGTTAAGAATGACATGGATGAAGAATTAAAAAAGGAATTAACAGGTATCTCCAATGATGTGAATAAAATACTGCGCCCTGTAGTCTCATCCAACGGAAAAAATGTCAGTTGACTGACAGGATACTACGTCATCAGCCGACACCAAGCAGAAATTGCAATTCGACAAAAATGACAATAAACGTTGAGATGGCTGGTATGGACTGGAGTGACGTAGGCTCGTTTCACTCTCACTATAAGACGAAACCGCAGAATAATTAAAATATGAAAACTTCAATTCTTTATTTCCATTCATTATATCAGGATGTGTAACGATCGCTGATTAGCCTACAAGTACTACCTGGGACCTTATTGGGAACAGTTTCGATCATGCCAGACTCTGGAATTCGAGAGAAAAATGTATGCAAGTACTTTCACTGGTCTCGGGAGTTAAGACCTACTTGTTTACATTTTTGTCTCAAATAACACAGTCTGGTCTCCTCTAGACTATTCCTAATAAGCTTTCTTGATGCTTAAAGCTGTTTTTATTTCAAAGTGGTATGGTTATTTCTAAATCACTTAAGATTTTGCGAATCAAATAAAATTTGTTCTGAAGGCAAAGCATCTTATTCTTCTCGCCAGAAATTTACCGTTTTTTTTTTTGTTATATTATGCAAATTACCTGTTTTCTCATAAATTAACTACAATTTTTAGAAACTGGTGTTGTAACTCATGTATAATATCAAACTATTTTTAAATGAAGTGATATGAAATTAAAAGAGGATAACAAACAAACAAAAAACAATAAGTGCGCGATACACGGTAAATTACGGCAAGGTAAATTCATAAATAATTAAGAAAACCTATATATTATATAGGGAAAATAATTAAAACGCAAGAAATTACAAGAAATATCAATATGAAAACTCAGTCATGCGAACAGGTAGCAGAGGTACCTCGCGGCCATATTGGATTTATTCGTTATGGATGTAGCGTAGTTTGCGAAAATGTCACACAGACAATAAGATTTTTTTCATATATAGGTCCTCTGGAACAAGTGACAAGGTAACAAGGTGACATTTTCATTGTAACAGTAATACTTTTTACCTGTTTTCTCATAAATTAAAAGAAAATTGTTATGGTATTCCAAACTTCTAAGTGTTTGATCACTGGTGCCGCCATTTTTAGGTTCCTTTACCAATGGATTCATCTATCCTCATATTTTTTACAGGTACTTTTACTCAAACCCAATGCACAACAAGCTGAAAAGGACGCGTGAGTGATACCCCTGGTGTTACAATCGTCCATAGGCTACCGTTACCGCTTACCATCACGCCGACCGTAAGCTTGTTCGCCTAAGTAGTATAAAAAAAACATAATAAAGTCAGGTGGGCTTGTAATTTTTCTTATAAATGATCAAAATACAGACAGACAGAACTCAATCACGCATCCCTGGTACAAAACACTTACTAGTGCTTTCAACAAAATAAGTTTAAGAAATGGTTACCTATCTAAACCTCGAAAAAATCAATTTTGAATATTAGAATTCCGAAAACCGAATTTAGACCGTTTTGAGAGCTCCGTACCCAAAGGGTACAAAACTGGCCCCCTTTTACTATGACTTCGTTTTCCGTCCGTCACCAGGCTGTATCTCATGAACCGTGATAGTTATACAGTTGAAATTTGACAGATGATGTATTTCTGTTGCTGCTATAACAACAAATACTAAACAACAGAATAAAATAAATATTTAATAAACGTGATTTTTTGCTTGATATTGATAACGGCAGCAGGCAGGTGCTTGAAATATTCACAGAATATTGAGTCATATATTCACTTTAAAAATAAATAATTAAACTAAAATTAAAAAAATATTTAAGAAGGGCTCCGATACTACAAACGTGATTTTTTGCCGTTTTTATAAATAATAGTACGGAACCCTTCTCGCGCGAGTCCGACTCGCACTTGTTTGTGTTGTTCGTTAACTTTATCTTCTGTTGCCAGATCTTTAAGGACGCTTTTTATTTCGTCGTTGATTCAAAATTAAACTGATTAAAATTCCGTAGAAACAAATGCTATACGAACTTCTTCCCAAAATCATAACTCCAAATATATAGTTCCCTGACATCTACAATTCGATAAAATATTATTACCTTGCAAATCCGCTAAAAACAATTCAGTAGCTCTCACGTACAGAAGTACACTATCCACATGTGTAGGAGTGCATCTCCCTCCCTCCCTTCGTATGTGGACGATGCTAACTCCACTATATTACATTACACCACTAAATTGCTAAAAAAACTCGACACGTGTTTCGCCTCAACACGATACATCTTCAGGAGTCACAAGTTGTTCGTGCATCAAAAAAATATATTAATTATTTTTTTGGTTCGGCCAAAATTCACATGAATCTGCGGCGTTGCAAGTTTATGTAAAACAAAATATCGAATATCGATAGTATCCTTTCATATAAATAATACAATTTATAATAAGAATAATTATTGTAATCTGTAAGTTTTGTAGCTAAGTAAATCACTTTCCAGGTTATTAGCCGCAGGGTCATTTAGAAGGCGTTAACTGGCAACCCTATTCAGTAACTTTGAAAAGTTTTGAAATCTTGTTCGTAATTTGCAACGGACCTGTCGTCTTCACCACGACGTTGTGTTAGAGACAATAGGAGAACCGTGACAAGGGAGCTTTAACAATGGTTATAATTTTCACGAAATTATTATTGAAATAACCATCAAAGTTTTTCATTTTACAAATGCAGAAATGTAAAATATTTTAAGCCCGCACGGTGAAGCGCATAAAATCCGCCATTATGATATTTTAAGAATTTTTTGTACTTATTGTCACTCTTACAATTGAGACGATCCAATTCTCAAGCTAATTCCTTCAATCAATACATCAAGTAGGCTACAGAGCGTGCCAAAGAAATATACATATTTACATACAAAAACTCGAAAAACATAACCCTCCTTCAGGCGCAGTCGGGTATAAACAAGGCAGTTTTGGTTTGTATGTTGCAAAAAATGCGGTAACCAATTTTCGCAAATGATGATGTCATTTGTACTACTGCTGCAAATTATAGAGATAGATATAGTCAAAGTCAAAGTCAAAATGGTTCTTCAAATTAGGATTTCACAATCACTTTTGAATCGTCAAAGTTATAAAATAGTATTTTTTTAAAACTCCCACCCTCCCTCCGGTTCACAATGTTGTTGATTTCTATCGAGAAGAATCCGGCAAGAAACTCGATAGTTACTCTTTTAAGAAAACATCATAAAAACTACATATACAATCAATGTTTTAAATAAAATTTTTAAGCCGTACAATTTTATATTGTTTCCATTTTAATTTGGATTACCTCCGCATCCTATAAGTACTTGTTTGATAAAAAATTTAAATTTACTTATTGATAGCTTTTAAATATTATTGAGAACTTTGTTGTAAAAGTGTAAGTGTAAGTGTGTTTTGTGTAGACGTGTATCATGCACCAACAGGTTATTTTAACTTCTAGTATTTAATTTGTGAACGTCACTTTTCTTGCTAAAACTATTGATATTTTTATGTACATATAAAAGATTTTCATATATGTACTGCGACGCAAAAGTTAAAATATTTACTTCCCTAAACCTATCCCTCAGAGATATTCTTGATCCTAATTTATAAATAGCACGAATTGCCCTTTTTGTAACAAAAATATTGTATTTACATCAGCAGCGCTACCCCAGAATAGGATACCATATGTCATTAAACTATGGAAATAGCTAAAATATACTATTTTTGCAGTGTCGACATCGGACAATTGTCTTATTTTCTTGATCGCATACACAGCAGATTTAAGTTTTATGGCTAGGTTATGAATATGAGGACCCCATTGAAGTTTGGAGTCCAGCTTTATGCCAAGAAATACTGTTGAATTAACAAGTTCTAATTACTCGTCATTAATATTAATACATGTCTGTATCTGATTAATATTTGGTAATGTAAATTTAACACATTAAGTTTTTTTTTTATTAAGTAAATAATTATGATTTTTTTTTTTTTATACCACTAAGATGGCAAACAAGCCTACGGTCCGCCTGATGGTAAGCGGTCACCGTAGCCTATGGACGCTTGCAACACCAAGGGCATCACTCGCGCGTTGCCGACCCTTCAGAAATCTAATAACTTCTTTTTTGAAGAACCCCATACTGTAGTCCTTAGAGAAAACCTTGGCAGGGAGCTCATTCCACAACCTAAGCGTTCGCGGGAGGAAGTTTCTCTGAAACCGCACTGTACGCGACCATTTCGGTTCTAAAGTGTGAGAATGAATTCCCTGCCGATGGCGAGCGGTGCGATGGTAGAAAGTAGCCGTGGGCATCATTTCGAACAATTCCTCAGAACACAACCCATTGTACAAGCGGTAGAAAACACACAGGGAGGCAAAGTCTCTCCTCAGACTTAGGGGCTCGATACCGCAAGTGAGTTTGGAATCGTCGACAATTCTCACAGCCCGTCGTTATACCGAGTCAAAAGGGCCAAGCTGGTATGCGGGTGCACCTGCCCAGTGATGGCAGCAGTACTCCATATGGGGCCGAACTTGCGACTTGTAAAGTAACAACCTTTGCCCCGACGTGAAGTACTGCTTCGCTCTGTTGAGTACACCAAGCTTTCTGGACGCCAGCTTTACCTTGTCTAGCAAGTGATCTCGGAACTGAACATCGCTGGAGATGTGAACACCAAGGATCCCAATGCTCTTAGAGATGGAGAGGGGAGTGTTCTGGAATTGTGGGACTACAGTGAATGGGGTTTTCTTAGCAGTGAACGCGCAGACTTGTGTCTTTGAAGGGTTGAATCGGACCAAGTTTTCCCGTCCCCAGTCAGAGACCTTGGACAGACCGATCTCGATTTGAGACACAAGTTCTTCACGTTTTTCCTCCACAACAGAACGAGGGATACTTGCACGGCCCGTGTAATAAGCGTCTCCAGTACTGTCATCTGCATAGCAATGTATGTTGTTGATATCCAACATATCATTGATATGCAGTAGAAACAGCGTAGGAGACAACACAGAGCCTTGCGGGACACCAGCATTAATGTCCATGCTATCAGAGCAACTACCGTCAACTACGGCTCGTATGCGTCTGCCGGACAAAAAGCTAGCCACCCATTTGCACAAACCCTCGGGCACTCCGTAAGATGGCAACTTCGATAGAAGACCCCGGTGCCAGACCCGATCGAACGCCTTCGCTATGTCTAGGCTACATGCCAATGCCTCCCCCTGACTCTCAATGGCTAGTGCCCATCGGTGTGTGAGATACACTAGAAGGTCACCAGTGGAGCGACCGTGGCGAAAGCCATATTGACGGTCGCTGATCAGGTCATGTTTTTCTAGGTATCTCAAAAGCTGTGTGTTGATCACACGCTCCATCACCTTGGAGAGGAGAGAGGTAATAGTAGTAGTAATTAAACCAAATTACAATTTTAGAAAGGGAATTATTTAATTCATCATTACATGTATGTCGTCTCTTAACTTTAAAAAGCAAAGAGGTGTCATCAGCAAATAAGACAATGTCATGGTTTTTAACATAATATGGGAGATCATTAATGTAAATAAGAAATAGAAAAGGACCTAACATTGAGCCCTGAGGGACTCCCATAGTGACTGCTGATCCCGGAGATCTTTCACCGTTGATATCTATTTTCTGTACTCTCCTACTCATAGGTAGGTCAAAAGGTCGAGAGCTTTGCCTCTAATACCATAGTGATGTAGATTTCTGATTAGATTTTCATGTTGAACACAGTCAAATGCCTTAGATAAATCACAAAACACTCCAAGAGCATCATGCGAATCCTCCCAGGCGTTAAATATTTTTTAATAGTGCCACTCTTGCATCGGTTGTAGAACGGCCTTTCGTAAAGCCAAACTGTTTACTACTAAGTAGGTCATTAATACAGAAATGGCTTAACATTTGACAAAGTATGATTTTTTTTAGAAACTTTACTGAGTACAGGTAGTATTGAAATAGGCCGAAAATTATAAGGAACTGTTGAACTACCTGATTTAAAAAGATGTATAACTTTGCTAAGTTTCATCTCATCAGGAAACACACCACTATCAACAAAACTATTTAAAATTATGACTAAGGGTTGTGCTATAACATGAATGATTGAATTTATAGTTTATACAGAAAGTCCCCAAAAGTCTGTGGTGTTTTTAATTTCTAAAGTTTTAAATGTATTTATGATATCCGTAGGACTAATGTTTCTAAATACAAAGGGAACGTTACATTCAGGAAGACTAGTTTTTATCAATTTTTCTGCTAAAATTGGACTTGAGTTTATAACAGGACAGGTTAAAGCAGTAGTGCCCTGTTACCGAATGCACCAGCTAGGTGCTCAGAAAGAGGAGAAAAGATAGAGAGAGTTCAAAGGCGAGTAAAGAAACACTTTTCAAGGGTAAGGCAGGTTATATTAGTATACTCTTTCATTATATAGTAACAGCTTTTAATGCACAATATCCTAATCACATAGGGTGATTCTTAACACTTAAATATCTAGATCACAGCTACCTAATTCACAATCAGATAGGACTACCTAAATAAATAGAAAGATAGCCAAACGCAAGCATGCCTACACAGATTTTAAGTGTAGTTTTTAAAGCTTTTATTAGGGAACTAGTACACTCAGGTCTCTTCGGCCTAGAGCCCGATTTTTTGTCTTGCTCGCTGTAGGCACCCCTCAGGTCAGCACCGCCGTAGAAAGAAGACGCGGACGGGACTGATTTTATGTGGCCTAACAGCGTGTGGTGAGTAGTGAATATGCCGCCCGTGGCAGGCACAAGGTAAGGCCGCATGTGGCTAGCACAGTGCAAGACCGCACGTGAACGTAGCTCGCCAGTAGCTTCGGCGTACAGCAGGTCGTCCCGTAACCTTCGTGTGTAGCGGTGTTCAAGATAGCACCCCTACTGCACAGGCCGAAGGTTTGGAGTCAAGGAGACTCCGGGCAGGCCGAGGATTTGTAGTTAAGTAGACTCCAGCCTTCCCCAGTAAAAGAACAGCGAAGCAGCTGCCGTGCGCCGTCGTTAGACAACAAACGTGCACCCGCATACAAAGACGTCTTCTCACGGACCTCAGTTTAGGCATACAGCCGTAGTAAAGCAATATATATATACGTAGTATATATATATACTAAGAACCGTAGGTCTTGGAGAAAGAGAAATGGATTAGCGACTTACCAATAACTCACAAAACACAGAACGAGAGAAAATAAATATAGAAAATTACCGAGGACGGTTTTCTTTTATAGCATAGAAGTAGATATGCAGCAATTTGTAATTTAATAATAGAATCCATGAAAATAATTATCAACAGAATTTTTTCACGACTACGTCAAGTATCTACGTAAAGTGAACTGTTTTGACTTAGCGATGTCAAACATCTAGAGATTCTTTGATCTCTAAATTTAAATTACCACAGTGGTAATGGACCTAAGAGCGAATGCCCAGAAACTTCTATCTTTACCGGAGACGGAGCACCGGAAACGGTCGTTCCGTTATAAGTTTAGATGTTTAGTTGTTTTGAATGGAATATTGCTAAAAAAATGTTCAAAGGGCATCTGCTACCTCAGAATTTGTTTTAAAACTAGTATCAACTACAATCTGGAACTAAGGAAACTGAGTCATTATGGTATTGCAGATTTGGCTCTTGAGCTTATCCGCTCATATTTGAGTAGTAGAATGCAGAAGGTTCAAATCAATGAAGTAAAATCCAATGGCTCTGAAGTAAAATTAGGAGTTCCTCAAGGTTCTATTTTAGGTCCTTTTCTATTTTTAATTTACATAAATGACTTGCCTTTCTTTGTGGAGAGGCTGTGCAAGATTGTACTATTTGCTGATGACACATCTCTTTTATTTAAAGTTGACAGAAATAAAACTAATTTTGACGACGTAAGTAGTGCGCTTTCTAAGGTTCTTCAGTGGTTTACGGCAAATAATTTACTTCTTAATGCGAAAAAGACTCAGTGTTTAAAATTTATGATGCCAAATGTCAGAAACATAAGTACAAAATTATCCCTAAACGGAGAAGAAATAGAACTATTAGACTCATCAGTGTTTCTAGGTATTACATTAGACAATAGGCTGCAGTGGAACCCTCATATTTCAGTTCTTGCAGGAAAACTCAGTTCAGCTGCCTATGCAGTTAGGAAAGTTAGGCAGCTTACAGATGTTGACACTGCTCGCTTGGTCTACTTTAGCTATTTCCATTCCGTCATGTCTTATGGCATTTTGCTTTGGGGTAAGGCAGCTGATATTGATACAGTCTTTATTCTGCAAAAGAGAGCAGTACGGTTAATTTATAAATTAGGACCTCGAATTTCTCTTAGGGAACTATTTAGGGAAATTGATATTTTAACTGTTCCATGCCAATATATCTTTGCTTGTATAATGTATGTACGCCAAAATTGTCACTTATTTGCAAAAAATAGTGACCTCCACAGTGTTAATACAAGGAATAAGGATAAATTGGTAGTTCCAAAATGTCGTCTTCAGAAGGTACATAGCTCTTTCGCAATACAAAGTATATTTTTCTACAATAAAATTCCAGAACATGTGGTTAATTTACCCTCAAATAAATTTAAAATATATGTCAAAGATATTTTAATGAAAAAAAGCTATTACAAAGTTGATGAATACATAAATGATAAAAATGCTTGGAAAAATTAGAACTTAATTGATTTGTATTGGGGCATCTGAAATATTATTTTTTTAAATTTAAAACATTGTATATTATGTTATTACCTAGTGTAAGGCTATATTGTATTTTTATATGATGTATAAAAGATTAACTAGTGAGTTTATTTCCGTTGCTGCTCGGTAGTAAAGCATTGCAAACCTTCCAATCTTCTCCTCTTATATTTTGTTCCTTTACTACACACATTGTAACTAGTACAATCGAAGTTTTATTGGAGTTGCTTGAGTGTGTCATGCTCTCTCAAAGTGTCTCTGCGGTGGTGGCGTGTGTGTCGGGTCGTTACGTTCCCTAAAACATGGTTGAGCGAAGCGATGGCTGATTCATGTGTCATACTCGTGAACGGGTGCCGCCTGTGGAGGCTGGTCTGCTCTTGCAAACTTCTTGGTATTCTTAGTATTTAGTCTTACTTTTTTGTTTTGTTTATTAATACTGTAAGACATTGATTATTTCTTAGTGATGAATACATAAACTGTCTTTTGTTTATATTAGATACTTTTTTATGTTGTGCTTGTGCTTTATATTTCATGTGTTTTTATGTTTGTAATGGAAAGTGTCCTTTTATGATAGGGAGGGCATTTTCCAATATTTTAATTGGACGCTGTAAAAGAAAGGGAGAAAAGAAATGCCTTTGCTTAGTTTCTTGCCGGTTCTTCTCAGTACAAGGTCTCCCACCCTGTAGACTTACGAACCGATGGCGTAGTGACATTCATAAGTGCTCAATTATTGTAGCCTAATCTGAATAAAATTATATTGAATTGAATTGAATTGAATCAACTCGAGGTCCTGACAAGAATTCCTAGCTTTACCAGTTTCGTTATTTATTTTGTTCCACGTAATTTTTACTTTATGTTTGAGGTGAATTGACAGACTTTTTTAAAGGTTTTTGAGTATTTTTTATAAGTTATTACGTCACGGTAAAACTACTAGGTTAAAGTTAAAACTGTCGTGTTATGCCTTACTTACTTATCTTCAGATGTATGAATTAGGCATTAGTAAACTTAATCGGTTCTTTTATGGTACGTAATGTAAAAGGAAAAATAAAATTTCCGTATATTTTCGAATCACAAGAAACTAAAGCGTTTTATTAGTTCCCGGCCAATCAAGCTTGTACAATTTTACATGTTAAATAAGAATACAGCCTTAGGGTCAGCTCATACCAAGACGCGACGCGACAGCTACAGTTTTAAATAAAAATTAGTTTAAATAGTGCGAAAAGCACAAATTTAATTATTTTTGAAGTTTAAATTTAGTGCATCGAAATAATTTTTGAAATAGACTTCTAAGATTTTTCATCGCTAAGTTATAAGCATTTCATATTTTTTCATCGCTTTGATTACTATGTAGTCTAAAGCAATTTATATGGAAAAGAAAACATTTTGGGGAAAAATGATAATTTCGGTAAAATTTAAAGGAACTTGACACAATTTATTTTTGATAATAAGAAAATATTAAAAATGAGTGGTCATTTTTAATATTTTCTTAATATAAAAAAAAATCGTCATTTTTTGACTGTTAAATCCCATTTATCGTAAAAATATGAGCTATATATATAGCTTTTCTTCGTGTTTATTGTAAAATTAGACTAAAACACATACGAAATAAGGCATTTTTGGGAAAATTGTTGGACTGCTTTGTTTAAATCCTTATTAATCAGTATTGAATAAAATTATTTGACAATTAAATTAATTAATATCTATAAAATTAATTAAACACTCCACAAAAACACTTACTTAATTAAATTAATAGATATGATATTATTGACCACAAATGTTATCATGTAAATAAATATATATAGTTACTTATGGACCTATAATTTGTACAATGGGATGTGTTCTGAGGAATTGTTCGAAATGATGCCTACGGCTACTTTCTACCATCGCACCGCTCGCCATCGGCAGGGAATTCATTCTCACACTTTAGAACCGAAATGGTCGCGTACAGTGCAGTTTCAGAGAAACATCCTCCCGCGAACGCTCGGGTTGTGGAATGAGCTCCCTGCCAAGGTTTTCTCTAAGGACTACAGTATGGGGTTCTTCAAGAAAGAAGTTATTGGATTTTTGAAGGGTTGTCAACGCGCGAGTATTACAAGCGTCCATTGGCCACGGTGACCGTGTGCTTGTTTGCCACCTAAGTGGTAAATAAAAAAAAACTACTTAAAAATAAAACCTAGAACCTTAAGTTATTTAGTATCAGAGCAAGACAGTGTAATTCCGAAAAGCCTGTGAGTGAATAGTGTCAAAAAATATGTTATAAGAGTAGCACTGCACTAAATCAATGTTACCGTGACGAGTAAACTAAATAAATCAGACAAGAATTTACAGTTTGTCAATAAGTTGACGCCATGCCGGATGTTAAGCTACGTGTTGCTTTTAGATTACTGTCAGTCAGAAACGTTTTCCGTAAACGTCCATCTGTCACAGCCAATTCACTCAGAATCTTCTGGTCCGATTAAATTGAAATTTGGTTTACATATAAAATGTCATGATCCAAACTTGTGCGTGTAATGTAAAGAAATAAATTTTGAATACGGGATTGTCATTTTTGCGGGCAAATATAAAATAAAAAAAAATTGCTATCTGTTCCATTGGACATATCAAATGAAAAGACTTGTTTTTATTAATTTTTCATAATGTCTAAATAATTTTTTTTTAAATTATTGTAGAAAAAAGATGAAAATTGACTATTACGCCCTTTTTTCTCTAAAACTAAAATTAAAATTTAAAAGATATACAGAAAAATTTCTTTATATATAGACAACAGGGTTTTAACGGAAACATCTTTACACGCGAATATAACTTGCACTTCAAGAAACTTCCAGGTCGCTTGACTTGTGACTCATGGCACATTGCAATTTTATTGTAGCTCAAAATAGTTAAGTACAGTGCGGTACGTAACCAGTAAGGTTCTAAAATGTGAGGATGAATTCTTCGCCCATGGCGATGGTAGAAAGTAACCATAGGTATCATTTGGTATAATTTTATCGCCCATTATAAGCAAAAACCCATGATACACAGGGCAGCAAACTCTCTCCTCAGACTTCACTTTCACTAAAGCCACCCTGTATATATGTATATAAAATATGTCCATATTACAGGATATGTCCCATCTCGTGGCTGGTTTTTTATTTTACTTATTCTTTCATTTAATATATGCAATTTAAATTATTGTTTTTTCCTTATGTCATTATTTCAGAATTTTTTAAGGTTCAAGAAGATTTATGAAAATCAAAAGCGGAAAACCAAATTTATTCAAGCAGCAGGCAGTAGACGTGACCCGAATTATTCTTTACGGGTGCTTAGTTTCAAGAAAATTTGCATAAAAAGATGTAAACTTACCTATCCAATTTAAGGTAATGCTTAAACAATGAGATTTAGAGCTCAGCTTTGACTTAATTCATCGGGTCGCTAACGTAATTTTAAGCGAGAAATAAAAGAACTAAAAATGTTTCTATATAGTGGCAATTTGATAAAACGAAAGTAATAAAATGGAAATTAGTTTTTTTTTTTTGATAGGTAATCAGTTACACTATTCTAGTAAATCTTATCCTTATTAATTTGATTAATCGGAATTTGAATTTCACTAATTAAGTAATTTCAGCACATTCATTTTAGCTAAAAAGAATTTGAAAAAAAGGCTCAAAAGTTTCTCAAAATAATAAAAACTAAAATCAGTTACATATTAAGAGGTTCATAAAATAATATTAACTAAAAGCACTTATTGAAACCTAGCTACAAGTTAGATTTTTTGATAGCGACGTATGCAAACATTTTTTAATTTCAATTCTTGTAAATAAATAATGCACACACTCCCTTTTTCAATCTCCAGAGAAGAAGAGAATGTGACATTTGAATTAACTTTTGGCAATACAATAGACAAACTCTCTTCGGAGTCGGTTCAAAGTATCTTCCTTATCTGTCCCGTTTTCGATAAATCAAAAAGTAAAGTGTTTTCCACACTTTGCTGAAAAGAGAATTTCGGTGAAAGAAGCCGCCGCAATCGTTCTTCCAAACACATTTGTTTGTGACAAAGTCACTTGACAGTGTAAAGGAAATTGAGATATGGCGATATATTTTTCGAACGTTAATAACACAATAAACTAAAAACTAATTGTTACTTTAGTAAGTTTGAGTTTACGGTTATTTTAGTAAATTGGCACATCTACACATAAGTATTATTTTTAAATTCGTATTAGCAGCTTTTGCCCGCGGTTCCAGGGTTCCGCGGTTTTTAAATTCGGTTATTGGTGTAGGATTTCATAGGCACTACTCAATCATTGAAAAAACACTGACTCAAACTTGACGTTTTCAAATAGTCTATTCTAGAAAGGATTCTCGGGCCCTAAACTATCTCCATTCCAAATTTCATCTTAATCGATACAGTGGGTTGAGCGTGAATAGGTAACAGACAGACAGAGTTACTTTCACATTTATAATATTGACTCTCTCGCAGCCTAGTCAGCAGTGTGGCTGGCTGCTATGCAGAGGCTGAGGGTTCGATTCCCACACTGGGCAAACATTTTTCACCCGCCTTTAATTCAGTTATCGCTGTAGGATTTCAATGGCATCTCCTCAATTATTGAAAAAACACACTTGACGTTTTCCAGAAGTCTATGTCCTTCCCCGGGCCCTAAACTATCTCCATTCCAAATTTCATCTTAATCGGTAAAGTGGGTTAAGCGTGAATAGGTAACAGACAGACAGACAGAGTTTCTTTCGCATTTATAATATTGACTATCTCGCAGCCTAGTTAGTAGTGTGGACGGCTGCTGTGCAGAGGGTGAGGGTTCGATTCCCGCACTGGACGAACATTTGTATATATGTATATAATTACAAAAAAAAGTATATAAGTGTTTCTATCCGTTGTCTGGTTTTCATAATACAAGCTTTGCTTAGTTTATGACCAGATGGCGCTGTGTGATATGCTCAAATATTATTATGGAATCATTTCCTTTAATGCAATCACATAGGAATTTGTATTGACCAAACGTCAAATTGTGTATTAATATAATAAAGAAAAGGCTTTCTTTAAAAATGTTTAGTCACTGCGAGACAATTTATAAATCTTTCGCTGTTACTACGACAGGAAACCTTATTTTTTGTGGCGAATGAATAATGAGTTTTGAATGAATTGATGTTTTTTTCTCAGAAATATTTAATGATATTAATGCTGAATTAGGTCACTTGGTCGAGCGTATCATTAATTGTCGGTTAACTTAAGGGTGGAATCAACGCTAAATTCACCATACAAACGTTTTTACCTGTAATTTCAATGTATATTTTTTTATTTATAATCTGTCTATGTACCTATAGGCTACTATGTGATGTCTATTTTTAGTTAAAATGTCACCAACACTAAAAATATCCAAACGTGGTGGATATGTGGTGTGTGGTGCCCGCCCAATCCTGACTTATATTCTTCTTATTATATTTAGTAAAATTATATTTAGTAAATACTCTATATTATAAAATATTATTCGATATTTTATTTAACCACTTATTACGCTAAATCTAGTATTTGTTTATGTATACATAAAGCCATCTTATACTGTAGATATACTGTAGCAGTGTTGCAGCAATGGGTTTACCACTTGTCACACAAGACAAACGTCGTTGATTTTTAACAGAACCAATGTTAATCATAATTAATATTTGAGTATAATATAATATTTTTTAGTTTTGTAAATTTTTATTAGAGCCGTCCTTTTTAGAGAGCTTATTCTGTATGTATCTCATATTTTTTTTATTACTTTTGGCTTTGTCATTCCTCAATAACTACTGGACCGAATCGCTGTGATGATATATCAATTAATACGCCACGTCATGACTTAGATATGAAAGGAGTCTGAAATAAATCGGTCCAGCGGTTCGTTTTTTATCCGTAAAAAACTGACTTTTTTATGCACGCAACATAAATTTCATGCATAATTTCATGTATCGAGGGGTAGTAAAGGGTTTTCGAGGGTGCTGATTTCGAACTTTTAATCAGTTTTTTTAAATTCAAAATGGCGGATCCAATTAGACGTAATTTTTTTTTTGTAAAAGAATTTTTCTCAAGAGAAGATGCATGTACGGTACTTGCTGCCGAACCAATTTTTTTTATTTTTCTTCGAAACCCTAAATTAGTCAAGCGGACGAATGATAAGAAAGAAAGAATAGGAAACAAAAAGGGAACGGTTTTTACCACATACATATCTACGGAATATATGTACACATTTACCGCCTAAGCCTTAACCGTTTTTTATTCTAAAGCTAATAAATGCGGAAGAACAGATGGACATGACGCAATCCGTTTTTGCCGTGAGACTACGGGACCCTTATATTTGACAAACAGATGGACGCACAAATTACATAACATTCGGTTTTTTACGGAACCCTAAAATTTAAAACGTCCAAATCAGTTATTTCTTGCGATGTCCAATGCGTAAAATGTCAAAATGGTCATCGAATTTGTTAGGCCTAATGTGCACTGCGGTAAAATACTGTGCGTTTTTTTTTTCAAAATTTGTATGATGTGAATGACAGATTGAAAGTACGTGCACTACGAGATAGAATCACATGCAGATTTCTGTAGTTTGCTACAGATTCGTTGCGGTTTGCTACCGTACGGAATTTTTGCACACTATGCACCTTAGTGTATTAAACCCCACGCACTACGTAAAAACATCCGCAGATAGCCGCAATAGTGCTCGAAACGCGGTGAAGAAATGTTGTAACTGCGCGTTTTATATATAAAGGGTTTCTTTGTTTTTACTGATAGAATCCAACTCCTATGGTTTAGTGAATTTATTAGCCTATAATCGCTATCAAATCTGTACAATTTAAATTTAAAGCGCGCACCAAATCTGATGCTTAACGATTTTGAATACGCATTGCAGCACGCCGCGCCGCAGTGCACCCAGCCTTAGAATGTCGAGTTGACAACTAGAGTGTGCGTCATCAGTTTGCACGTATTAAAATGCGGAGCGATAAATAATTCTTTATTTATTATATACTGTTTTGTTAATCTCATTCACAGTGGTGCCTTCGCTTTGCAAAAACATATATGGCAACTCGAGAGGTAGAGTCCGAAGGAAGGAAGAAGCTCGTCTAAATAATCAAAATGATACAACTTGAAGACATTTTCTCACTCAACTTTGGTTTTCTTGTACCAATCACACTATAATGAAAATGGACCAATCATACGCAAAAAAATCCAAATTGGTTTAGAAATGATGGAGTTCTGAGGTTACAAACAAAAAAACATACAACTGAATTGACAACTGATTGTTTTAGTTGTTCACCGTGAAGTTCGCGTCTAGCTCTAGCCTTTTTTCACTAATTCCGTACCTCAATTTCAATCCTCAATCACGACACTAATTCCCGAATCAATAGTTTCATTGGCACTGCTATAAGTACCAATGATTCACAAAACATCTTTATGTGATAACCCTATATACTTTTCATCGACGGGCAATGTTGGCGCGAATGTGTTTGAACAACTAAAGGTAACTTTGCGCACTGCCAAAAATTTTGATTTATAAAGCGTTGAATATTGAAATACTGTAACTAAAATAATCAGTTTTTTAACTCTCTAAAATAAAATTACATGTGAGTTCGCCATGAAGAGCAATCCACAAATACTTAAAGGAATAAATTTGCCCGCAAAAACACACACCGCACTTAACAAGTTCTGACAGGTGACTGAATGAACTTGGGAGCAAATTCAATATCTAGAGTTATCACAAATATAATCGACTTCCCAACTAACTAAAAAATGTAGCCATACCACAATAATATTTGCTAAGGTTAGCGGATTTGTTTATAAATCGCATTTTGGGCAAAGATACGTTGGTTGGCAAAGTAGGCGTGTTTGACGGTATAGTTTCCGCCCATTTTTGTATTTCGTTTGTGTGTCAGAAGGTGATTCTTTATCAATTAAATTTTTTTTTATGCAAAAATAGCTCGTGCTTAATACGTAATTATTTACCTTATTCAAATTATGTAATTTTTTGCCTTGACCTTCTTAGGTACTTGGATATCGTTAAGTCCGTCAGGCTCAAGCTATAGACATACTTAGCTATTTATTTTAGACACATTAATGTATTTTTAGTCATTATTACCTATTACCTATACATTTTACTTATGTAAAGAAATGAAAGTCTATGTAGGTGACGTTTCCGCATTTATGCCTCAGTAAGTACCTACCTATCTACCTATAACTTAGTACTAGTATATATGTCGCAGTATAATCCGCCGTTTCATAATATGCCTAAGCAGATCGTAAAGTATGGAATAGATATTATCATATTACTGAACAGACTATTAAATGAAGCTTGGCTGGAACACTCCGCTCGCTTCGCTCGCTCCGCATCTACGTTTGCAAAAGAGAAACTGAACCTAACCTAACATATATGACATTTTTATATTACTGTGGCACTGATAATCTTTTCCTTTTCACCAACATCAAAAAGTGGAGTAGGTTCTCAATTAGTCTGTATTTTTTTGTTTTTTTTTTGTATGTGCTTTACCTATGCGTATTAAGAATAGAGTATAACAATATTTATATATATGAATGAGGTAACCCGTGGATTGGTCCAACTTAAATTTGGAGAAAATCGGCCCCAAAGAAATCGGAATAAGCAAAATGTCTGAAATTGTATCATTTTAGACAACCTTATTTCTAATGTACGCATTCCGTAAGTTTCTGCGTAGCAGAGGCACCACTGTAAATGAGATAAACAAATTAATATACCATTGAATTATAGTTCCGCACTTCGCTACGTGCAAAGTTATATAGGTCGTACTTTAGTTGACGATTCAACATGCTATGGTGGCTTCTCACGGCCTCTAATATCACGGGCTTCCACACATCGCCGCTCCGATTTGTGAAGGCGGGATTGTGCCATAGGCCCACCTGCGCCGCGTCTTTGAGGTTACCGAAACATGGAGCATTGGACGAGCCTTCACAGGGTAGCCTTTGCTGGCACAGGCGCTGGCAAACTTTGGGGCTACGGACACGGGGCTATCGAGTTCAAACCCCAACCTTAGAACTCGATGTTCCCTATCAAATATTATCATTTTTGATACTTTTGAAGTGACCACACAACCATGCAAATTGAAAGTTTCGTCAGAAAACAGTGAATTTGACCCGTCTTCCATAGGCAGCGTTCTCTTTCTATTGCTCTATTACATTTACAAACTCCATTAAAGCTTGCCACATGCGAGGCATAATATACTTTTTAGTCTGCGAGCGTTGTATAGGGATATTTATAGCATCTGCAAGGTACCACACACGCGGATTACTATCAGGCGGACCGTGTGCTTGTTTGCTACCCTAGAGGTATAAAAAAAAAACGCACATATGCGGCGTATGTGATAGTACATGAAAATCTAACATTCAGTTATCCAGGGCCGCCTTAGCTTGGGGGTGCAAGGGGAAAATTATGATTTACGACAAATGTATAACAAAAATGTTTTCAAATGCGTAAGATTGTGAGTATTTTTTACGCCTTTACGTAAAGTCCGTCCATCCGTAGCGACCGATATGTTTATTACTAATGCAATAATATAAAACACTCATCATAATTTAGCCTGATTTATCTGCACATGTAGTCTTTTCAAATATTTCGTATCAGAAGAGTTGGTATCTGCAGTATATACACAACATTTTTTTATTTATTCATCTGACACACAATTACATAAATTCTTTTGGAGATGGTACGTGTAAAAAACATATGTTTTTGAATATTTTTTTGCTTGAATATTATTTATATATCATAATATCAATTCAAAGTAACTTATAACCTAACCTAAAAAAAAGTAAACAAATACTGATGTTGCAAGCAAATGCTGGTAACACAGATTATAACAGTGATAGTTTCTAAGAAAATCGCATACACACAAAAATACCTACGGAATAAACACAAAAACCTCCCTTTTTTAATGGTTAATATTAGATAATAATAAATGGCAAGCCCGCGAGGTCAATAATGTAGGTTCTGCAGATATTATCTACAAGGAAACACTGAACCCCTCCTTTTTAAAACAAATGAATAATAAATTGTATGTGACAACCTTTATACTTGCGCGTTCTATTCTAGTTTGTTTATGGTAAAAATATAGGTATAAGTCACTGACCTCTACTACTGCCCACTGGACTGGCTGCTATCAAACGTTTTATGTACCTATCTGAATAACGCCATTTTGGCGCTGTAGGCAGATGTTAAAGTCCGTATGACTAAAATTAGGGATGTCCTTTCGACATTATATCTGATATATCGATTTGTTATGTTTTAGAAATAGACAGTTTTTTAACCAACAACAACAGAAAAACTCTCTGGCGGGTTTAAATACGTCAAAAGCTAATTTGCTAAATGCCTGTTTAAGGTTGGTGAATGTTATTTAAAGTGGAGCAGTTCTTTGTCGCCGAAGAGCAAAGCTTCGCAGCTGAGTTTGGTAAGCCGACCATGCACCTCCAGGACCCCTGTAAAGGCAATCAGATATTCATTTCCAGCGTGTAGGTCTAGATCGCCATCGCCGAGCCTTTAATGACCACGAAAAGGGCCACTCTACGGATGACAAGGTATGTAAATCCAATATAATACAGCAGAATCCTGTTACAAAAGATTTCGAAACTTATAGTTGTGCCTTAAATCCAGTGATGAATAACAGTGATGTCAAGCTTTATGCTATAAAACCACCTCGATTTAGTGGCCGTTATAATAAGTGACTTGAATTCCATGATATGTTTGTCTTACTAGTTTATGATAACCCGCGTATAAGAAAAACTATATTAAAATCTGTTTATCGATACATTTTAAACCTACGATGCCACAAGCAGATACAAAGAAAGATAGACAGACAAAAGCTTCGAATATATCAACATCCTGCTTTCTATGTCGAAGGTATGCCAGTATCGAAACAGACTGACTGCGTTTTACAATACTTATTCTAAATATTACAATTGCCATGTCCATATTGGCCAACTTTCTAAATATCGATATTAAAATTATGACCTCTTTGAATCACTAGCAAATTCTAAACAACACAAATAAATATAAATTTTGTCGAAATTCAATATTGTACTGCTAATATAGTATTGCAATAACAGTTTCTGATTGAATCAGATGGGTAACATATAAATTTTACATCAAAAGGCACGTACCTGTGAAACGACGTTTTACTCCCCTTTTTGTAGCAACGTTTGCAAAAAACACATTTGCTCATATACGTTACTTCGATATTACACAAATAAATTCAAAAAACTCACTAAAACACCGACAAATTAAGTTAATTCAGCAAAGTTTTATTGAATCTTCCAAGGCAGCCATAAACAATATACGTCAAAATTAGTTCCCTGAGACTTTCGCGGTGGCGTTTCAAATTGACACACAAAACTAGCTGTCATTTATATAGAAAAGTCTGTCCAGTGGGTAGTAGTAGATGTCAGTGGTATAAGTGCAATACACTTTTCTGCCCCTTTGACTTGGGTGTTTGGTCGCTAGTATCGTTGAAAGTTCACACCATTTCAATATGGCGACTGTAGTTTTGATTTTTAACCACCGGGTCAGGAAAAAATGTTGCACTATACGTACCTCTTGTATCAAGCCTAGTCGATAGAAACGTAGCTCTTCAGTTTTGTTTGATAAACACTCGTATATCAAAGTCAGTCGATGGGAACGTAGCTCTTTAGTTTCGTTAGACAAACGTACATAAATCGAGCTTGCATTCAGCCCAGAAAAATTATCTTATTCTAACTGCTCTTGTTAGAAATATTTATTGAAAAATTTTATCTAAAAAAAAAAAATCGATAATTCCGTTCGTCACTAGTTTCCTTTAAACGTCAGTGTCTCAGTTGATCAGCGCGTTGCAAGGACTTTATACAAACGTCCTTGGCGCGTTGAGAAGGCCTTTCCGTACTTAATACATACAAGCTGCAATTACCACAATAAATTAAAAAATAAAGAATTTTTTACAAAAACGACTTCAAATCTTGACAAATTTAAACTAAAAAGTTAAAAATAATATTTTTTTATCAGTTCAAGGGAAAGAACATTAAATGACAGAATACAAAATTACTAATATTGAAGTAGTACCAATATCTAATCTGTTATTTTTGGAGTCGGTGCCAGCCATAGATATAGAGAACTCATAGCTAGGCAGCGCAATTTCTTGCCTTAGACTACACAGTCGTATAAATTAAGTATACTGAAGGTGCGCGAAGGCGTGCCAACATTTTGTTGACAGTCGAGAGGCACGGGAACCGTGAAGTCGTTTCTTTGCATCGCAAGCAACTGAGTGTCTTGTAGCTTGGCACATGCGTAGCTGGATAGATATTAACATTATATACTTTTTATCACATCTATTCAAAAAGAGTTGGTTGGTACCTCGTAAACAGGGATTAAAGTTGCACTTTGAATGCCTAGGGACGCAAAGTGATTTCAATTTGGAATGTGGATTATAGAGATCGATGATCTTGGCATTGTATGAAGAAATAACAAGCTGTATAATTAAACTGGCTGGACACGCGCGGACCATATAAAAAAGTTTGTGAAAAAATAAAAACCGCGCGAAATGTATTCCGCCATTGTAATTGTTTACTCGAATTCGTATTTATGATGATATTTCTATCGTTTTCCTCAAATAAAAAAAAAATTAATGTATCATTATCATTTATAAGTAACACTTATCTCTTTTCTCATAGAGGAATGTATCACTTGGTCGCAAAATTATTTTACCTCGTGCGCCTTCTTTGAATCCCTCGCTGCGCTCCTTATTCTACCTTAGAATCCTTCGCTCCACTCTGCATTCAGAATAGCACCCTCGCCGTAAAAATATTATTTTTATACCTTGTCATACAATCTACTATTATATCCTGGTAAATTAAGGAATTTCTGTAGGTATGGTAATTTGCGCGGAAGCCATGGGTAAAAACTTGTACGATTTTTTTTATTTATTTATTTAAGTAATACAGTCATAAAAAAAAACAAGCAGACCTAAACTATACATATATAGTTACCTATACTATACTATAAACTGTACCCTAAAATTATACAATTTCAGTTTTAATTCAAGATCGCATGTGGAGAAATTCTTAGATTTAATTATAGAATTCAACTTAATTAAATTTAAATATAATTTCTTTAACTTTTCCTTTAAAAGCATATAAATAATTTGAAAATTGACCTATCTACTTCATTTAAAAAACTGTTATAATGTTGGTAAGATCATTTAAAAAAGGTATTTGATTCAAAGCATTCGATACCAGATTATCTTCGATTAAAACATTTTATCACATTTGTGCTTATTATTGTTTAAAATATATAAATATAGAGTATAGAGTCGTGTAGATATTTGGACTTTTTATTATCGCTTTAGACCTGAATAAATTCAGCCGAAGGCCCTGCACTTTTTAAGTTTTGAACTTTAATTTTTTTTTTATATCAGTTTAAGGAGATAGCTTAAATATTTATTAATGTGTCTTACCACCACTGGACAGGACTGGTAGTTAAAATGAACATAAAAATATATTGCCATCCAATGCGAAAACACTTCCAGCCGGCATCTTCCGGGCAAACTTACTCATTTCTATTTATTATTTCCTTTTTGAAAATTTAAAATATACTAGCTGCCCACGCAACTTTGCCTGCGCCACATTTAGTCCGAATCGCACTTGACCGGTTGGATTGTGGGAAATAAATGAAAAAATAATAAAAATACCTACTAAATATACGCACAAAATTTCATAAGAATTGGTCAAGCAGTTTGGAGGAGTTTTGTTACAAACACTGTGACACGAGCATTTTATATATTAGAGAATTTTATGTATTATATCTTTTGTTACTGTGTACAGATAAATACTGGCATTAATTTTTATATCTTTAAATACAACCGTGAAAAAAAATATAAGGACCTATTGAAAGAGTAATGTTTTTAGGAGAGTAAAGTAACATCAAACCAAACATTTTGAAAAGCTCAAAAATTGTAATAATTTTCGTCGGCTTTTGTGGTTAAATATAGAGCTTTCAGTCTCCTGTCACGTGGAAGCATTTCATGAATAGCCTGGTAGTGACTTTACACTTTCGTCAAAGCTCGTTACATTAGGCTACTTATAATGAATGGCGACGGAAACAACATTTTATTTTCAGATGTAATCAATCATTCGAATTTATAAACATTTACTTTGCTAAGCAGATGCGTTTTTGAACTGCACTGTTTGAAACAAGAATATTGAATTATTACTTAAAAAAATAATAAGATTTAAAAAAGCACATCTTTTAAATACAACTTGTGTAGCAAAAAAAATGAAAATAAATCGATCGGGTTATCGGCTTTTGTACGTCGCCAGTGCCAACACGCAAGGAAACAATATCTTGCGTAAGACAGAAGTCACCAATATTTTTTTATATTAAACCTTATTAAGATATTGTTAAATATACTAATAATAATAATAATAATAATAATATACTTTATTGCGCATATAAAATACAAAACAATTAAAACAATAAAAGAAATAACAAATTGGCGGTTTATCGCTAATGAGTGATCTCTTCCAGACAACCTTTACGAGACATATATACTTTTGTTAAAAAAATCTATCGGCACCATACATTACTATGTAGATGACAGTACTGGTGACGCTTATGACACGAGCCGTGCAATAATCCCACGTCATGTTGCAACTTGAGTCCAAATTCGAGTCGACTCTAAGTATCCGGCTGTGGTTGGCAAAACTTTTTCCGGTTCATCCAACAAAGACACAAGTCAGGCGGACCGTTAGCTTGTTTGCTACCTAAGTGTTAAAGTAAAAAAAAACAACATATTTTTTTACAATGCTGGTACGTTTCAATCAATATTTTGTATCCAAAACTATGTATGTAGTTGTTTATTTTATAGAATAGAAAAATAAAAGAAAACAACACTATTATTTTAACTTATCTTACTCTAACAGGTACGCTTAGCTAAAATTACCGAATCGATTCATTGAAGAATAAAAAGGATTAAGGCGGTCTTTTTTTTTTATTTTAGTCGTTTTTATCAAAAGACTACAAAAATAATCTGATCCTTTTATAAAGTGTGAACTTTTAGATGTTCCACTTTTAAAATTATTTCAATATAAGGAAAGAAATATTTGTTTAATTCTATTTTTCAAGATAAAATTGAAAGAGCCCTTTTTTAACTGTAGGTACTTTTTATTTCTCATAAAATACACCGTTTATAGGATTCCGTAGTTAAGAGGCTGTACTACCGGAATTTCATTTTTTTGGCAAATGTTCCCCTGAGCAGATCCTACTAAAATTTAATGGCTGTGTTCTACAGGATATGGTTTAGACCTTGAAAACCGTGAAAATACGATTAATGAACTTTTGTTCAATAGAAAAAGATCCTAAACTGACCCCTTTTCACTGTTTTGTTTTAATTATTGGCAAATAAATCTTCAATATATATATTAAGTATTTGTTTACAATTTTGTTAAAGCATAGCCGGGATAGTACTTTAAACCCTGAGAAAACGCATTTTTCGATAACAATGATGTATAATAAACTATAAATTTATTTCATGTAGGTATTGGGGTTCTGACTCCCTTGCAGTCTATTTGGTAGTGGTGCCGGCTGCTGTGCAGAGGGTGCGGTTCTAATTCTGCAACCAACATTTATGTGATAAACATTTGTGTTTGTCTTTAATCTCATTACATTTATGTATGATATTGAGGTGCGGCGGCAAAGAGGAGATCTCCTGCCAGGCGAGGTGTTATGCCTGGGGACGGCCGTGGTCCACTTAACTTGCGCTTCGATTACTGTATATACTGAACTGCGAAGGAAACTTCGATAGCGCGTTGTAGGACGCGTGACGTCAGCCTTGCTTGTAGCAGTACGATGTGGTCTGCTACAAAATGTATGTATTTACAAAAAAAAAGTAATATATATGTATTTGTATCCGTTGCTCTGCTTACTTTGAATACAATTCAATGAAAATCTCAGTGAATTGCGATGTAGCTGCGCTACTCACGCACGCTTAAAATAACATTTCACGTCTTCCTTGTTTTTACTGTTACGTAGTACTGCCTCTTTACAAGAAACCCTTATAGTTTCGCCATGTCCGTCTGCCTTTCTGTCTGTCTGTCCGCGGCTTAGCTCAAAGACCATTAGTACTAGACCGCTGTATTTTGGTATGTGTATACCTATATTAATTAGGCCTAGAAGATGGTAAATTATATACCATATTTTTAACAATACTAAATACAATACAAAAACAAAACTTTTTTTGTTAGTAATATCACAGCTTTTCTAAAAAAAAATCACGAAGTTAAGTTTCTCGAACGATTTCAAATTAAGTTGCAAAGTACTATAAGATTTTATGTCTTAAAACGGATAAGCGAACAGCAAGTCTTTATTTTAAAAAAATACCAAAACGTATATAAAACTGATAGAATCGATGAGTAATATGAAATATGAGCTGAACAAAGAGTTACTGACGAGTGATCTCTCCGTCATTATTGCTTGATCGAGGAAAGTGTTATGAGGGACATGACAAGGGTCAGACAGGTTTATTATGAATTATGAGTAGGTAAGTTTTTCAGAACGAGGAGTTTGTGGCCCAGTCACATTCGTCTATCTGAAAGTTCAGCAACGTCGAACTTGGTAAGTATACCTGGGTGAGTGACCAACTAGTGGTACATTTCTCTGAGCTTCTCTGTGCTTCGAAGGGGACGTAAAAATTGTCGGTACTGGTTGTGTTGCCATATTATGACAGCAGTCTTCATACCGAGTTAGTCGTCTTATGGGTGGGTAAAAACTAATAGCACATTTATTCGCGCGAGAGGCGAGGCAAATAACGAGACGCGACCAAACGCGATTATGTGAACGCACGCTCGCTATCGGCCACGCCTATCGCGCGCTCGCTTTGCTGGCGGTGTTTTAAGCACGAGTCAAAGGGCGCGAGTGACAATACGAACTTACTTAGGGATGGAGCCCTTGATGCGCGAGTACGACTCAAACTAATTTTTACACTATTTAAAATATTCCATTAGCAAATAAAACGTGCACGCAACAAGAATGTAGATGACGTCGACCATTGTCAGTTGAAATAGAAATTAATATGTATAAACGTCCGCTAATTTGCACTCGGCTAGCGCGGTGTACTATATAACTTAAGACTCCTTCTTCAAGGAGACGCCTGTACCTCTGCAGTTAGTACAGCGGCTGAAAACGCTTAAGAACTTAAAGCTGAAATGTGCATCGCGAAATAACCATTTTATTTAAATGTTGTGGATTAATGTTAACTATGGTAACCTTAGTCTGACTGCATTTCAATAAAAGCATTTTCATTGTTTCGAATGAAGTTACCAAGCCTATTTATGTAAAAAACGTTCTTTAAGTAAGAGTTAAAATACAACTCAAATAAATTTTACAATTACATTTTTAGCACCTAAAAGCAATCCTTTTTATAATTTTTAATGTAAAATTTTACTACAACGCGTCGGTGCAAAATTCAATCAACATCATGCACACCCAAATCTGGCGTTAATATTGCCATTGATTCTACTTTCGAAACTGAACCGATAAATGAAAGCTGTCGACAGTTTCGCTACAAGGTTTAACTTAGCATATCATGCCTTAGCTAATATAAGCTGAATAAACTGAAAAAAATTGTGCTTTACTAAAAATATAGTAAAGTAACTGGTATAATACAAGTAATAAAATGTAATGTTTAATTAATATTGATACGTATACAAAATGTTGAGAGTTTCTATATTAAGATTTTATATCTATTTTTTTATTTAATTTTTTCTTGTTCAGTAAATTAAATTTTTATTTTTGTTATGTCGTATTATTCGTTGTTAAACTCGTCGTTGTAAAAGTGGAGTACACAAAGATTTTATTTTCATACTACAACAGAATCGCTATTTTGTAAAATGCAAATGTCTTTCAGAACTCAAAACAATATTTAGAAGTGCTTCGAGGATGTTAGTGCCCTTGCGCTTTGATTGACTTATCTTGGAACGACAGTGCCCCCCAGATAGCGTCCAGCCATTTATTGCGGCGTATGCTCTAGAGCAATAATAATTGCGAGATACTTCCCTTATAGAGAAAAGTTCGGGAGCGTTCCACCCCCTGTCTCTCCACTCATCATTTAACACAATTTCTCTGTTTAGACGCCTTCGACAACCAACAATCTTATTTATTATATCATTACATTAACCAATACTAATAGATTTTTTGTTTTCGATGTTATTTAAGATACCTGGTTATACCAAATATGTGGTTTAATACTGCCGGAAAACTGCGTTTAAATTAATTTAGGTAGATCATGACATTCATGACAAATCTAAAATAGTTTATAATAGTAAAGTTCTTCCTAATATTTGGCTTGCCTTTCGTTATATTCAAAATTAAAAGTAGAGTGCTTAATTCGGATGAAAACCTTTTTCAGATGGTGTCTTTCAACCTACTGTTTACAATTTCTTTTGGTAGGCTACTTAATTCTAATTTACCTAACTGCAGATCAAAACCAAAAGTTTTAAATCAATTATTATTAGAATTTAGATAAACCCCTTTACAAATTGGATTACAATTCAATTTAAGTGGAGAGTCATCTATGTAATTTGCTTTAATTGCTTTTGGTGATAGTTTTAAAGCCGTAATTGTCATAGTGCGTTAAACGGTCCCAAGGGTTGCCAGATGTTTCGTGATTTGGCACTAAAGGTTATCACTCTTTGAGACTAGTATGAATATTACAAACTATAACGTTTATTAGTTTTGGTCAGTGCAATGTAAGGTGTAAAATTTTTTTCATCACTCTTACTCGTAAAGAATGTCATTATGCGCACGCAAAGCAGGTGCTAAGACCTTAATTATTACTCCCACGGACTTTTTCTTTGTAAATTTTACTTTACTCAAAGCAAAGCACACGTACTTAGAAATCACGGGGGGTAATGATGCGCCTATTCTATCAAGTGTAAATAAAAGCATTAGCCAAAACTTTTTTATTCGTAAATTATTTAGATATCTATTTAGCGGTGGCGTTGTTTTCTCTACTTCTATTGTGATTTTGTGAGTTTATTTAATTTATTTACCTTATATTATTAATTTCTCTTGAGGTAAGTTATTATGATAGGTCGGAAAATGGAAATCGCTAAACTTGCGTTTTCTTTACGCTCTGAGACCTGGAGAATCGAATGTCTTCTTGTGTGTGTTTGTCTCTCTCTCTCTTTCTCTTTCTGTGTGTGTGTGTGTGTGTGGGTGTGTGTATAAGAATGTATGTAGTTTAGCTTTCTTTATGCTCCTGGATATCTCAAGCACCAATAGACCAATTTGTTTCATGACCATATTAATCGATACGCCAAGTCATGACTTACATCTGAAAAGCAAAATCGGTCCAGCTATTTGTTTGTAATCGTTAAATACTGTTTTCAGAGACGCCAAACTATTCTCAAGAGAAGATGCTCGTGCGGTATTTGCTACCGAATTTTATTTATTTACACTATGATGAAAAACAATGTGTGTAACATGGGCGGCACGGAAATTACACCTTTGGCCTTCGGACTAAGGCTTCTTAATAGCCCATCATTAGTATTTTCCTCTTAATAAACAAAGTGCTATTTTATATACGTCGTAAATTTTCTAATCATATGACAATGAAATTAATAAAATGTTGTTTTTTGTTTGATTTTGAAATATTACCATAAATAAATAACTAGAATACATAAATAATAATTATATTTACACATATACATATACAAATATATATATATATATATAAGAGCTGTAAAATGTTTAACCTTATTCTAAATTCTGCAAAATGATTTTTTTAGACTATATTAAATAAAGTTGTGTCTTACAAAGTGTAAAAAGGAGTGAGATGAGCGAAATTATAAAACGTGTGCAATATCCACTCTCAATGGCTTAGGGCGGCAAAAAGTAATTAATGGTGAAGGATCGATACGATGAACAATTCGAGCATCCTCCGCCTACTTCGTTCTCAATCCCTACCTATTGTTACGATTTACATCCTCGACGTTGATAAATTAAACTTTTTTTTATTTGTGACAACCTCGATATTTTTTTCTTTTATTTTTCTAACTTAAATGGCTAATTATGATACAACCAGATTTTGTCCACGGCTCGGCCTGGGCTAAATTCGTGGGATTTTTACTTTAACTTCTTGATTATAGTAACACAGCTTGCTATAGGAAGCTATTGTTGTGGCTACATGACGGCCAAGTGGGATTTGGTCTTTTTAACTATCTCTGTCTATAATTTAAGGTCAATTTGCTCCATTGCGACGAAAATAAAGGATATAAAAATAAGCTAGGAAGTGAAAAAGTACCCGCAGCAGAGCAGTGAGTTAATGAAAGAAATTAAATCTATTCCTAAAGTAGCTCAATGCTTGTTTGCCACCTTGGTGGTTTAAAAAATTTGCTTCAAATTTTAATGAGCATATTGTAATTGTAGTAGTTTATATTGTTTGCCATGAGTCTGACTTCTTTTTTCAAATAGGTCAAGTCATATCCAAAAATAGCAGAGTGGAAGATTTGCTAAAGAATTTGGCTGCATAAGCCCATAATTAGCTTTAACTTCTCGCATTTAATTACTATGCGATAAAACTTTGCAGACGAAGACGAAGTTCTGTAGATTCCTGAGTTCATTTAAAGATCATTTGTCAACCTTACCACTGCTGTCTTCCTTTACATGCCCTAAAACACAAAATTATTTGAATGTCTGCAAATAAAACAGAAATTAAGTCGCAATTTGGACCAGAATTATCGTGATACCTTGTGAAACTAATGGTGACAGTGCAGACTTCTTGACGGGCAGGTGGAACATCGATGCTCCCAAAATGGCCTCGCAGTGCTCAAAAAGTAACAAAACTGTCATTTACACTGCGGAACATTTTAATGGCCCTCTCACCACTATTCGATGAAAATAAAGACTTCAGGTGACCCATGTAAGTGCAATAAAACCCCTTAGGGGGCAAGGGTTGTTCAGATCTCTATATGTTGTGAGATCTTATCTCCTAAAGTCAGAATGTTTTGCTCCCTAACTTTAAGTTTAAACTGCATGATCTAAAAATGACTTAAAAATGTAGCTTATCTTAGCATATCATTTTCGTCAAATAAGTGTTACTAGGCCTCAAGCATAACAATATAATGTATATAATATTTTTTGTTAATTCTGGAATGGAAAAAGTACGCTTAAAACATAAAGTAATAAAGCAATAAAATTCAAGCGCATGTTTACAATTCCTTAACATTTCTCATATAACGACTTTACATTGCCTTTATGGCGATTCCGGAATTTCTTCATGTGTATATTAAGTTAAATCCGTGAACAGCAATTAACTTCTTGTCTTTTATGGTTTCCGGGATTTCTTTCTTCTTTGCTGCTACAAGATTTCGGGAAGGTATTCTAATTTACCCTAAAGGTGTAATAAAAGTAGGTATAATACGCAATGTCTTATTTTTTTTTGGTGTCAGCTTGTGCCCGAGTTCGTCGTGTAAAAAATTTAAACTTCTTAACATTGCATTACATTATAAATTAGTAAAAAATTATAATTATATTATGCAATACTAAATTGTTATTAAGTCATTTGTAAAAATCTCACGTATGGATGTAAAGTTGATTTAAAACAAATTCAACTGGTCATTTTAAAAGCATTTTTTGATTCTGATTGGTGGTTTAAAGTATCATCAATACAAACCATTTTCACATATAGAATTCATCAAAGTATATTTTTTCACTTACCCCTTTTTCACATATAAATTTATGTTATTTAACTGTTATTTCTTCCCAGGTGTGTGTCGTGGGATTAGCATTGAATGTTAAATTTTTCTCAATTTTTAATCATGGATTAATTTTTTTTTAAACAATATAAAAATAGAGTTTAATTGATAAAGAAAATTATTTAACGGAACCCTAAATTAATTTGTGTACATATGATATTCAATGTCATACATGTCAATGTAATGCTTATGATATTTCTGAAACACCCTCTTTTAGTATGGACGTCATCTAAATTTTTTTGAAGTGAAAACTTCTTTAGCGGCGTTGTGCACTTTTTTTGGTATGGGTAAAAAATGATAAACTCGCGTCAGGTCACGTGTCCTAATCGTGGAAATTCGTAAGACGGAAACCGTAATGCCACGCCTATTATAATTTTTATTTTTTTTCTATTATATGTATTTTTCTCGTGGGGGTGCCTTACCGCTTACATATTTCGATGGCTTAACGTCCCCCTCCTTTTTTGTTCTTCTTTTTTTTGAAGTGAAAACTTCTTTAGCGGCGTTGTGCACTTTTTTTGGTATGGGTAAAAAATGATAAACTCGCGTCAGGTCACGTTTCCTAATCGTGGAAATTCGTAAGACGGAAACCGTAATGCCACGCCTATTATAATTTTTATTTTTAGTATTCGCGATTATGAGAAGTACAGGGAGGTTGGATATGGAATTTTAATTCTATGATAGATTGCGATGTCAAATATAATACGTCAAAAAAGTAAATAAACAAACATTATTATTTCTTGACAATGTCAAAGACATGTCTTGTGACATATTTGAGTGTTAAGCGCGAATCGTGTGTAAAGGTTTTCACTTCTGCCGGCACTCCCGGAGTGCAACTCGTTTTTTTTGAAAATAAGCACCTTAGTATAATATTCCTCTTTTCCAAATTCGGAAGCAATAATATAATATAAGAAACTCTTAAAACATTCCAGCTACATGCAAAATGAGAAGGAACATTAAATTCATGAAGCTAAACGCCAGATCATTTAAATTTGCTGGCGCAGCTATCTTTCCACTTTGTGCTAGTCGCTGGGAATAATTCATCTCTTTGCAGTCGGTGCGGGCTAATTTATACTGCAAAATTCAAAGAAATTTTATTTAAGATATTGTAACCGAAAGGGATGTCTTAGCGTTTGTTATTTCTCATTTACAAAACGTTTAAAACTTTAAATTTTTCTCGATTTTATTTTTGACATTACGATGTCCTTTGACGCGATTGTGAAATTTTTGCTATTTACATAATAATTCCGGTGTATATTATAAATCCATACTAATATAATAAATGTGAAAGTAACTATTTCTGTCTGTCTGTCGACTGTCTGTACTGTTGCCTCTTCATGCTTAAACCACTGGACGGATTAAGATGAAATTTGGTTTGGAGATAGTCTGAGTCCCGGGGAAGGACATAGACTACTTAAAAACTTCAAAAATGAGTCGGATTTTTTTCTAGGTATAATTCTTCTGTACGTGTGTTTGTCACCTAACTCCTAAACGGCTGGAACGATTTGGGTGAAATTTTGTATGAATATTTTAATAGGTTTTTGGATTGTTTGAAAACACAAGTAGGTGGCGTAGACGGTATGTCACTGATCCTCTACTAAACAGCTGGGACGATTTTATTGATATTTTTGTGTAAGTGCGAGTAGTTCCCTGCAAGGTTTGAATTTACAAATGGACCCGGTAGGTGGCGCTGCAGTTGGTGTGTCTCTGATCTTCTAAACGGCAAGAAAAATTTTAATGATATTTTTTGTGTACGTTCGAGTGGATCCCTGCAAGGTTTGAATTCACAAATGGACCCGGTAGGTGGCGCTATAGTCTGTGTGTCACTGATCTTCTTCTAAACGGCAGAGAAGATTTTAATAATTTTTTTGTGTACGTTCGAGTGCGTCCCTGCAAGTATTGAATTTACAAATGGACCCTGTAGGTGGCGCTGCAGTCAGTGTGTCACAAATCTCCTAAACGGCAGGGAAGATGTAAGTGATATTTTTTGTGTAAGTTCGGGTGGGTCCCGGCAAGGTTTGCAAACACAATTGGACTCGGCACATGGCGCTGCAGTCGGCGCATCACTGATCTTCTCCTAAACGGCAAATATTAAATGTACGACAATGATTTCAACTTTCGCTGCATTGCGACTCCATTATTATCATATCCCAAAACTTTAATCATTGATAAATTTCGGTCTTGAAAACGAAACATTACATAGAACGCAAAAAAAGCATCGAAAGGGCTAGCTTAAAATCAAAAGGATTTAAAGAAATGCTACCCGCCAATACTTCCACTATAGAAAATTTAGAATTAAATAACATAGACATAGAGGCAATAGTAACAGTGAGATAAGCAAAAATGATAACTCAACAGTACATTCGTTACAAGTAATTCTGGAATTGCAAAATTAAAAAAATGAAAATTTTGAATTTAAAATATCATATGGAACCGCGGGCAAATTTGGCATGAAGATAGTTTGAGTGCCGGGGAAGGGCATAGGCTACTTGAAAACGTCAAGTGTGAGTCGGTTTTTTTTATATAAGTGAAGAGTTGCCGTTTGAATCCTACACTGATCATCGAATTTAGGACGGGTGTAAAACCGCGGGCAGAAGCTAGTAAATGAATAAATGAACAGCTGTTAACAAAGCGAAAGCAAAAGCTGCTGCCGTCTCTTCCTCTTTTGAATTGTTGACGATCCCAAACCATATCAAACCGTTAGGTTTGTGGAAAGACTTTGCCTATCTGTGTGTTTAACCGCTTGTATTATAGTCTGTGCTTTGAGGAATTGTTCAAAATATTTTAGGATTTCTTTCTTCTTTGCTGTTTCGATTTCGAGGTATTATAATTTACCCTTAAGGTGTAATAAAAGCATAACGCGGATTGTCTTAAATTTTTGGTGTTAGATTGTGTCCGAGTCTGTCGTGTTAAAAATTTAAGCTTCTTAACGTTATTATATATTAGTTAAAATATCATAATAATATTATCACAATACTAAATTGTAACTAAGTCATTTGTAAAGAATCTCAAGTATAGATGCAAAGCTGGTTTAAAACAAATTCAACTGGTAATTTAAAAAAAAGTTTTAGTGGTTTAAATAGGCCGCGGTTATTGTCTATCATAAACTCTGCTCAAAATCAGCAGGGTAGTCATCCTCACACCTTAGAACCTTATTGGTCAAGTACAGTGCGGTTTCACAGAAACTTCCTCCCGCGAACTGTTAGGCTGTGGAATGAGCTCCTTGCCAAGGTTTAATTAGACTACAATATGGTGTTCTTCAAAAAACGCATGCGCGGGTAATGTCCGAGGTGTTAAGCAAGCGTCCATAGACTACGGTGATCGCTTAAGATCAGGCGGACTGCGGAAAAACATTAACAGAAACAGCTCTCAACTGTATCTACAGTGTAACTTAAAAAGAATTAAACGAGTGGCTTCCTTATCTGTACTGCATCAGGATGATGTTCCATACCATCGAATTTCCTACTTATTTTGGACATTTACTGATCAAATACTGGGAAATTTAGTAGGCATGATCTCAAGCCAAATATCTATGTCTGTGGTTTTCCAAAATTAATTAAAGCTACTCTTGTCTTGCTTTACCTCTTCACGCTTAAACCGTTTAACCAATTAAGATGAAATTTGTAATAGACATAAAAAAATCAAAAGTACCCGCGGCAATAACTGTAGCCGAGCTTAAACGAACTATAGCTACAGCTATAGCTTGCTCTAGCAAACTTCATTAGTTTAATTAAGCAGTTGACGTAAAAATCCCACGCCGATAACCAAATTTAGTGTGGGTGAAGCTGCCGCCGACAATATTACATATAAAATAATTAAGGGTAATATATTGACGAATTATTGTATTATCCTACTAATATTATAAATGTGAAAGTTTGTATGCCTGGATGGATGTTTATTGCTCAATCACGCTTTGACCACTGGACGCATCGGAATTTGGCATACATATAGGTTAAGTCCTGGAATCTAATAGAAATTTGAGACAGAAATAGGATATAGTCTGTAATAGCACATAGGATCATTTTAATTCCAGAAAATTTAAAAGTTCCCACGAGAATAAAAACGGAATCGTTTGTTACTCAATCGCCCCACAATGGAGCATCCAATTAAGCTGCAATTATGCACAGAGATAGTTTAAGACTCTCAAAAAGACATTCATTTTTATCCCGGGACTAAGTATAGGGTAAAAGTGAGAGAGACGCCAAATGAGAATAGACGCCATACTCCTTGCTAGTTCATCGTGTGGGAAAGATATGTCTCTATTTTTCACATTGCTTAGCTACTTATAGACGCTGTCAAAAATACTTATCAGTGCCCGTTGGTCTGCGAGTAAGTGTGCCGTTTTACGAAGGAAAGATTGGGTTGCCACGTTATTTTTTTTGGTCAGTTTGTGTTAATGTGGTTTTAGTGAATTTGCATAAGAAAAATAAAGACACCATAATGTAAGAAGTTAACATGTTGTTTTGTTTGTTTCTTACATATTTAAATTATAATTTGCCAACTGCATCTAAGTATTTTTATCTGTATGATGTGATATCTCCCACAAAATGAGGAGAGAAAAATTACCGAAAAATTTTGTTGTTTTAAGAATGCCGAGACAATATGTTACGAATCATATTATGGTGTGAGTACAGTGGACAAAAGAAAATTTCATTTTGGCCAAAGAAAAAGAAGTAAGAATAATATATCGGAAACTAAGAAAAAAAAAATTATAAGTGTTTTTCACGAGAAAAGTGGTTTTATGAGTCAAGCATAATGTCCCCTTCGCTTTGCAATAACTTTGGAAAAGAAACAAACACTACGAAGAACCAAAAAAAGTCTTACAGACATGTATGGCGCCTCTCCCGCACTAGGTGTCCCGAGAGCGACAACCCAAGCCGAGGCTTCCCCGCGGGGAGCCCTTGAGCGTTGGGCTCTATATGGGCTGAGGCTCCTTCAGAGTCTCGCCCCTAAAAGCCCGGTGAAGCAGTAATGGCTGCAGCCAACTGCATAAACAGCTCAGAAAAAAAAAATCACTAGGTGGGAGAGATGGCTCTTTCCCAACTTCAATACTTTATTTTCCTTCTTTTTTAATTTTATAAAGTAAGCGAGCTAATTATACTGCATTGTTTTCATTTATTACACCCTTCTTCAAAAAGTATGGCGTCGCTCCCACTTTTGCTATAACCGAATTCCACTTGACGACACTATAGCTACATATATAGCTTGCTATATAACAAACTTTTTTAGTATAATCAAGTTGCCATAAGAATCCCACGCCAATAACCAAATTCAGGGCGGGCGGAGCCGCTGACAAAAGCTAGTTGTTTCTTAAATTACGATAGTCTGACGTAATCACATGACGCTGTCTCTATATAGTAATATATAGCAAAATGACAAGTTGTAAATGCTGTAAATATTGTCATGGGCTGACTGTACATGCTTTTTTCGCCTATGATAAATATACGCTAAAAATAATTATTTATTTATGCAGGTATTGCATTGGGAGTAGCGCAATTTTAAAGGTTTAAGATTTAATGTAATCAAGTTTGAATGAAATATTATCTGAAACAGTTAAGAGAACATCTTTTTATCGTACAAACTGCGTTATACTTAATATCCTTATCTATCGCAGTTATTATCATAAAGCGCTGAATCACATGACGCTGTCTCTATATAGTAATATATAGCAAAATGACAAGTTGTAAAGGCTGTAAATATTGTCATGGGCTGACTGTACATGCTTTTTGCGCCTATGATAAATATACGCTAAAAATAATTATTTATTTATGCAGTTATTGCATTGGGAGTAGCGCAATTTTAAAGGTTTAAGATTTAATGTAATCAAGTTTGAATGAAATATTATCTGAAACAGTTAAGAGAACAGCTTTTTTTCGTACAAACTGCGTTATCCTTTATATCCTTATCTATCGCAGTTATTATCATAAAGCGCTGCTTATATAAACAGACGCAATTTATAAATAAAATGCAAATGAATTATTAATCAAAAGTTTTTAACCGAATGAATGTATGAAATTAACAAAAAAATAGTTTTATAATTTTCTGGAATTTTATACATAAATATGCATTTTAATACGACTATGAAGAGCAATATATGATTATATCGTATTTGAAAAATCAAAAGATTTATTCGTAGTAATAAATATGTACTGGACCGATGATTGTATGGAAAAAAATCTGATGCGGATTCACCTTAAATTCTTTTCATTACACGTTTACAGTTTTATGGTATAGTATAAGTTGTTTGATATTTTTAGCAGGTTTTGTGTTTTTTACTGTGTAGGTAGTAGTCATTAACTCAGCCAGGATTGTTTGTTACTGTGTAGTTCTTCGGTTTGATGGCTCGCTGAATTCGTAATTTACTCAAGTGGTTTCAGCGAAATACCAGCGCTATTTCGTTACAGTATTCATGCTAAGTTGGAGCCTTTTGGTGCCATGATCCACAGTAATATTTGAGGTTAATTACATGTATTTTAATATTGTTTCCTTGTAATACTGTATATCAAGGTACATATACACTCATCTTTTTATAACACCTATTTAAATTCTAAATGAACTTGTTCAAAACCACTCTTTTATTGTTTTTAGTCATATTTTCGAACATATTTTATTTTGTCATCTGTGCTTATTTTATATTAACTGATAATCAAGTCTATTTTTCACTACGTTTGAATAAACATCTGTGTAATTTTATACTAGTTAAACATCCAAATAAAAAAACAATCTTTATGACTATACCTATATGCTAAACAGTAAAATATATAATGACAAAAACAATTTATCCTACCAATAGAAATTATAAATGTGTAAGTTTGTAAATTTATTTGTTACTCAATTTTACCACAACGAATCATTCAATTGAGTTGAGGTTTGGCACAGAGATAGTTGAAGTGATGGAGAAGAATACCTGTGGGAATAACGAAAACCGAATAGACATAGAATTACCTGTGGGAATAACGAAAACCGAATTGAACTTGAACGAACTATAGTTACAGGTATAGTAAACTTCTTTAGTATTATCAAGGAGTTTCCGTAGGTTTCCCAAGACAATAATCAAATTGAGGGGGAGCGGAGCTGCTGGCAAAAACTAAGATACACTTCGTCGTCGTTTCAGTCGGATGGCGTTTACTGTTGGATGTTTTTGTTTATTTTTTAAGAACGTTCTATTAATATAAACAAAAATTATTAGTATATGATAGTATTCGTTTTTAACCGACTTCAAAAAAAGGAGATCCTCAGTTTGACCTGTATGTTTGTTTGTATGTTTGTCCGCGATTATCTTGTGTTTGGCTGAACCGATTTTTCATAAAAGTATTTGTTACATTTTGTAGAATTTTTGTACCAACCACTTTAGTCCTGCGTGACAGAAGGTGAGCCTTTCGCCGCAACACTGCTTCTAATGTAAGGTAAAATTGGGGTCCAGTGACAAAATAATAAACCTCCATTGCAAGTTTCAGAAGAACTATGAAAATGAGTCACATTGGACAGGGCAACACTGATACCAAAAGGTCACGAGTAAACTATTTTCAGACAGGTTTTGCGAGTCGATGGGGGCGATCAGTATTAAATCCCACATATCCGATGTTATTAAGAATAAAAAGTCACATGATCTGAAAAGTAAATGTCACAGCACTAACGGTATCTAAAGGTAAATGTGTAAATGTAAATGTTTGTTCGCGTGTAAGACCCGAAATATATAAAATAATGTTTTCAAAGCGCGATAGTTTTAAAAATATTACTAATAACAAAAATCCATACAAAATAGTACTTTGTGTATTAAAGTGGATACAAGTCGGAGCGCCTATCAGCGTGCTTCATACAAACGAATTTCTCAATTATTTTTGACACTTGAAAATAAAACACCACGCAATTTTGAACACATGTTCTATTAATAAATATCAGTCAGTCAATCAGTTTTTTATTAAATTTTATAGTTCAAAAGTTATACAGGATTCTAGTTTCCAATATAAATGGTTTTAAAAAAGATTTCTAATTAATAAAAACATATTACAAGATGTTGGAAAACCACAGACATAGGTATTCGGCTTCGGATTATGACTAAGAAATTTCACAGTGATTGATCAGTAAAATGGCAAAAACAAGGAGAAATTCGTTTCCATGAAGCCCGCTGCGAGGCGCCACGAAAAGTTTCCTCTTAAGTGGGGTATGGTAAAAAATATTTAGAAGTATTTTTTATTTTTTTTTATACCACTAAGGTGGCAAACAAGCTTACGGCCCGCCTGATGGTAAGCGGTCACCGTAGCCTATGGACGCTTGCAACACCAGGGGTATCACTTGCGCGTTGCCGACCCTTCAGAAATCTAATAACTTCTTTCTTGAAGAACTCCATACTGTAGTCCTTGCAGAAAACCTTGGCAGGGAGCTCATTCCACAACTTAAGCGTTCGCGGGAGGAAGTTTCTCTGAAACCGCACTGTACGCGACCATTTAGGTTCTAAAGTGTGAGAATGAATTCCCTGCCGATGGCGAGCGGTGCGATGGTAGAAAGTAGCCGTGGGCATCATTTCGAACAATTCCTCAGAACACAACCCATTGTACAAGCGGTAGAACACACACAGTGAGGCAAAGTCTCTCCTCAGACTTAAGGGCTCGATACCGCAAGTGAGTTTGGGATCGTCGACAATTCTCACAGCCCGTCGTTGAACCGAGTCAAAAGGGTCAAGCTGGTATCAATTGTGAGAAAATAAAATAAAGAAATATATAAGGTGAAAAAATTTGTAAACTCACCAAAACACAGTTGAGATGGCGGGAGTATAAGCAGTGATAATAAAGCCACTGCTAGATGGTGCTAGCTGGCTAGATATCTAAAGAATTTATGAATTAAAAAGTTTTGGATTACGTCAAAACTTGTAATTGCTCAAAACTTGTAAAAGTGTGCGTGTAGTTCATATTTTGAACAGACAGCTTTTATACATACTTGAGAGAATACGCGCTTCATTACTACCCATGAGTTTGATGAACGCGCGCTTTGCTTTGAGAAAAGTAGAATTTACAAAGAAAAAGCCTGTGGGAGTAATTAAGGTCTTCATACCCGCTTTGCCAGCACGTGATGAATACGAGATTTTTACGAGTAAGTGCGATGAAGAATCCATTAAATCATGTTTTTATATGTATAAATTTTTATATTAATTATGTAAATAACAAGTACGAAACAATGAAACTGAGTATATGTATACATTACACACACATCGGTGAACAGAAACATTATTGAGTGGTAATTCACAAAGTTTGACGGCTTAGGATACATTAAAATTGATTGCTCTTGAAGCTGGCCGTCAGTGGAACGTTAATTTCAGATGAGGGCTTAACACTGCCTTTGATATAAGAGTAAAACATCCGTTTCAACATCATAAATCATTTGGTTTGGTATTCAAACTTTCGTTTCGTTTCATCCTATTCTGCTGTAGGTTTTTTTGAGGAATTGTAAAAAATAATGCGGGCCCGTAATTATTACTTTTATATTTTATTCGAATTTAATATGGAGAAGAAACTTTCACAGTATCAACAATCAGTGTCACAAATTCTATGTTTATTATTTTATACGATTAAGGTGGCAAACATGCTAACGGTCCGCCTGACGGTAAGCGGTCACCGCAGCCTATGGATGCTAGCAACACCAGAGGTGTCACTCGCGCTTTGCCGACGCTTATTGTAGCTTCCCACAACCTAAGCGTTCACGGTAGGAAATTCCTCTGAAACCGTACTGTACGTAACCATTAAGGTTTTAAAGTGTGATGATGAATTCCCCGCCGATGGCGAGTGATGCGATGGTAAAAAATATCCTTGGGCATCATATCGAACAATTCCTCAGAACATATCCCATTATACAAGCAGTATACAATAATACATAATTATATTTGTACAGTATCATTGGACCAACTGCAAAGTAAAAATCTTTTAAGGGTTTTGATTTTTAAAAAGGGAATAAGTAACTCTTATGTCAACATTTCTGTATTCGTATCTGAAAGTTGAATAAAAAACCCAATGACATAAATCTAAATAATAAAGATTTATTTTATTAGTCAGAGGAGTAAAGGGTTATTGCAGTCACGTAAAGATCACCTTAAATTTAATAACTTTTATGAAAAATATTTTTATTTAAATAAACAGTTGTACGTTTGCCCACATCCTGTTGTTCAACTGAGATAAAATTTTGTGTACTTATATTAGTTTGGTGATCATGCAAGATGAAGATGAACATTTTGATCTGATGATGGAGCCAGCAATAAGTAGGAACTCTGTAACTCGTTTGGGCTCGTTTAATGCGACATGATAAGTACCTTTGATCTAAGGTAATATCCTTTATTTTTGCTATGAATAGTTACTTTCACAAAAGTAAAAACTAAATAACTTTAAACTTTAAAATAAACTTATTTTACCTACTTTATTCTTTTACAGAAAAAAAAAACTTGTTTTTTTTTAAAAAAAGAAAACTTTTATTCATTTAAAAGGTTTCAATTGAGAAAAGGAATATGGAACAAATGTATAACGTAATGGTCAACACTAAGACGTAAACTTCAAAAGTTCATATTATTTCCGGGATGCGCAAATAAAAGAGAAATAATTTGAATGCTAGATAAGGAAGTTCAAAAGTGTACCAACGATACTACAATCTTTTCAATTTTACAGACTAACAAACAGTCACTTTCTAGCTGAGATGATGTTAGGACCTTATGTCAATGAAAAGTCACATTATTTTTTTTTATGGTTGCTCTTACATACCTTTAATACTCGTTTCATTACTCTAAGCATCATCTAAGAACATAAATAAATATATTGTTAAAAAAGCTGTAGCTTTAAAAGGAATCATGTCTTTGATATTAACCGATTTCTAAAATTTTATAAGAATTATTTTCATCTAGAATCAATTTAAAGCGCAAAAATGTTTGACCTAACTATAAAGTCCCAGATCAAACATATTCAAAAAAGAAGCACACATTCGACTCCACGAATATATTATTCGGATCAGAATTTTAGATATTTGCAGTAACAAATTGGGTTTGCCACTTGAAATACAATGACATGGTGATAGTGACGAAATTCGTTTCAGCTACCATAAAATATAAATAAGGGGCAAATGCAAACAGAATATCGTTTAAATTTTTAAAATGGTCCTGAACGTGATTCGTTTACGTTCAGATATATTTAGTTTACAGGAAATACGAAGAACCGTGTAACTGGTAGCATAACTACATTTTTCAAAAAAAAAAGGTAAATGCAATTATACTACGGAATCTTAAGATAATCCGTGTATCACACACGCCTGGTTTAGCAATTGTACTTTAATAATGGTGAAAACAAAAAAAAAATAGGGAACATCATATTAGCTCAGATGATGGTACATTGGCCGGCCATGTCATAGGTCCAAGGTTTGATTCCTGAGACAAACAAAATTATTACAATTTATGAATTGTCTGAAATATGGTTTTTGCTCGGTACGACGGTAAATTCACCTTCTATCACATTCGTGATACTTGCATTGCTATCTTGGCGCCATAATAATTGACTTACGTAATACCTAACCACCCATTCGGGGAGGAGTGGCGTGATGGTACATAATATTACACTATCATAATACAGTATTATGATTTAATACTGTAATAAATAAAGCTTTATAGAACCTAAAATTTTACTCATGATGACAGAACCAAATTCCTCCTGCGCTAGTTTATTGTATCTTTCAACCAAGCCAATATTTGCGTCAATGGTTGATTGGATGGCTAAATAAATAAAGCTGGTATTAACTTCCAGAGCTTTGCTTATTTATTTGTTTAGCAAGAGTTCTTATAGTTACGCATGACGCTACGATGGTGTTTATTGAACCATTGTCATAATTTTTACGCAAATATAAGAAAATTTATTACAAACTATATCCAGTGGGGAATAAACATTTGCTTTTGAGACACTATAATCAACATTATCATAATAGAAAATCAAACGAACTTACCTGTAAGTGACGTTTGATGACTATTAAACGATTTGATTCGCCCGAGATTACACTAGTAGCACGCGCAGGTGCTGCTATTGTACACCATTTAATAGCAAAAATTGAGTACCAATAATGTTATCTACTATGTTAATGTAATCTTTGAAATTAAATGTTTGCTCTGTGATATTTCGTGGTCTAAAGGTGTTATGGGCAACGACTAGACAAGGTCAAGTTTGGTTCGCTTGTTATCTCTCAGGCGAATCACATCGTTCAATAGTCATTGAACGTCACTTATAGTCATTGAACGTCACTTACAGTTAAGTTCGTTTTATTTTCTATTAAGCTTCAGTGATTTGCCCCTCGAGATTACACTTTAATTTACTTGTAGCATGTTGAGAGTATCACGAAATCGTAAGTCCAACGATACGCGTTATCCACAAGTTTCCATTCTATGTCAGCATGCATTCTGCGAGATTCTACGTCCGCCTTAAAATTATTGCTGGAATAATGTATGACGCGAAAATAAACAATCACTCTCACACGTTTCTCGCACCACTGCAGACTTAAGTTACTCAAATGGGGGAATTGAATGTCCCCCATACTGTTTATATATGAAATCATCGTGGGATTGTCGATCCTTTAAAGGATTTGACAATTCCTGTAATTTTTTGTAAAATTTTCAAAACAAAGTTTGTGTGTGTTTATAGGTACTATTCGGTCCGGACCATTGTGCACTGGCAGTTTTGTAAGTGCAAAGAACCGCCCCAACCAGAAAGGGTAATGTCCCAAAACATCTCCAATTAGTTATTTTTTTAAACTTAAGTTTGGATCTCCTAGGCTTACTACTTTCGTTTATATAACGAAGCCACTAGTCGAAATCTTAATTTTAAGTTTCTGGAATATTAATAAATTGATCATAAATATTGTTCTTTTCACTTAGATAGTAAAACTTGAAGCTTATGAAGTTTTAGTATACATCCAGCCATACGGTGCTGCAGGGTATAATCTATGAAATTTACAAAGTATACCTTCATATGGAATAAAATTGTAAATTCATTTCCTTTTTTTTTGATTTTTGCCTGCTATTCTGCGTATATAATCAGCTGAATTAAAAACAAAACCAAGAAAAATGTGTTAATGTATATGTATGTCTATGTATGTGTTTATATAAATATCCTAATTTATCAGTACAATCATCATAGTATTAGTATTAGCATAGGTTTAATTTTAATTGTTTGTTCTTTTTTGTTTGTTTTTACTTATCTGTTAGTCTTATTGCACCACCATTTTACATTATATATTAAGCTTGTGGTTAGCTGGTAGAGAATGCCGTATGGCGTTAAGCTCGCCACTTTACACTTTTATTTGTGCAAAACGAATAAATATATAAATAAATAAAAACTGCCGTACGACTGGGTTCATCCACAGACTTCTCGTTATTTAATACAAAGCCTAACGATTCAAGTAGTTCTTTCGTTTTTGTAAAATTTTATAAGCAACTACAGTACAAAACGCCAAATAATAGCTAATCGTCCAAGTGAATTACCGATATCAGGCCCTGACTGCACAAGAAATGCATAACAGGCCGCATCAACTTGGTAATAACGTAAGGTTTAACAGCGTCATAACCGTTCTATAATCCTCAAGTTCAAAATGAGGAGTGGAAATACATTTATTTAAGGATTTAAAATTCTAAACCTATTCTGACATTGCTTTTCTTGATAAGGAAAAAACACTTAATAAATATAACACTTTGCGAGGTTCACATTCCCATATTGCACCGCTACTAATAAGACCGTAATGTACATTAATCTCTTTTAATACATTTCCACGTGTTCTGCAGATTCAGCATTATTTACGACACTTAAATTATAGAATTGTTATTAATAGAAAAAACTCTAATCTGCCAGCCTGTGGTTCGAAGTTGGCACTAACTGTTAGCGACGTGAGACCCGGCTGTGTGCTGGCAGGTCTCGATGGTAGCTCTGCCGGCGCGGCTGCGGCAGCCTACAGTGCCCACCATGCGTCGAGCTCGTCTTCGCTGGCGCTCGGAGAGCCGGTGGCGCGGCAGATGGCCCCTCCAGTAGTTTCTACTTAGCCACAAGGGCTTTTAACTCCGCCCCTGTTTTTGTAATTACCTTCAAAGACTTCAGACTTTCCTAATTATGTTACTCTAACTTCTATGTTAAGACTCGTTAGCCAAAAAGTACGTCTAGTTTACGTTTCAAAAAAATGTAAGTGACACAAAAGTCTACCAGTATCACTAAGTCTTTAGGATCTGGGTTTTATAATAATAATAATGATTTATTTCAGATTTTTATTTATTTAAATTTAATTATTAATTTTAATAAATATATTGTATTCATTAAATCTTTGAGATCTGAAATCAACAGCGTTGATACCGTACCAGCTACATCCTGGATACCTAAATATGAAACTATTTAACTTCTGGGGTAAATAAAATGAAATATTAAGGAAAAAAACCCCTGCTACTGCTTTTTTATACAGATGTAGTTAAAAATCTGGGGGTGATCTTTGACAGCCACTTATCCTGGTCTCACCACATCAACGACATAAGTCGAAAGGTACACTTCAGTTTTCATTCCCTTTAACGTTCACATAATTTTCTTACTTTTGACACCATAGTTGCTCTTGCCCAATCCTTATTGCTCCCTATTTTAGACTACGCTAACAATTGTAACCTAAATGCCAATCAAGAACATTTAGACAAATTAGAACGTCTACAGAATATATGTATTCGATTTATCTTTGGCTTTCGTGATCACGTTTCCTGTTTTAGATCCAAACTAAAATGGCTTCCTATTCGACTTTGGCGTAATATGCACATACTTTGCTATGTTTATAATATCCTAAACTTTTCTTCATCCCCTCTGTATCTTAGAGATCGCTTTAATTTTCTATTTCCTAGAGACAAACCTCTTAGATCTCATACTACCTCACTTATTGTAATACCAGCACATAACACTCAGTTTTATGATGACTCTTTTGGTGTTTGTGGAGTAAGTTTGCTGACTAGTTTGATAAATGACAGCACATCACTTAATATTTTTAAAATTAGATTAAGAGAGCATCATTTATTAATGAATTGGATATACATGTAGGTATATATGATTATAAAGAAAGAAAGAAAAATATTTATTTGGACTATTTACATAACTTATAGATAAACAAAAAAACAGGAAAAAAAAAGAAATTATAAAAAATAAGTAAGTACATATTGATTATCTTATAAGCTAAAAAATAATGTATTTTATGTTATATTATCATAATGTATGTATGTTAATAAGTAACAGTAATATTATTTTTTTCTTTCTTTCTATTATTGATTGTTTTTATTTAAATTAGTTTATTAATAAAGTGGACATACACTATTAGCCTTCTACTCTTCTATGAGTATTATCTCTAACACACGTAGGTTCGCTGTAAAAAATCTCTTTTTAGGGATAAGTTCGCCTTTGTACTTATAAGTTTTCTTTTGTTTGTGTGTTAATATGTGTTGCCTTGTAAAATAAATAACTAAAAGGCTAGAAACATTTCACTATTTAACTTCAGAAGCTAGCGCAACTACTCATAAAACAAACAAAAACAACCGTAACATCATATCCTTATTTAGGTATTATCTTACTCAATTATGTTTATATTTTAATTCTTATTTTAGTTTTGTTAAATAAAATTAAAAACGTAAAGTGGGGATGAATATTTTTTTCTCGTTCACCTCATAATGTAGGGTGTCGTTTGAAATCTCGTTTTAAAATATTCGATTCAGCAATGCGTTTGCAAATATTACATAAGCTTTAAAGTGAAAAATTTTGTTAGAGCCTTGTGTCGCCCTCTACCAGCTAAATGGCTGTTCTTGGATGTATAAAAAATCACTGGAGTAGCAAATATAAAATAATAATAACCACTCATTGCTAGTTCCTGATAAACTATAAGTAAGTTAGAATAAGGCAGGTATATTAACGTACAAATTAAAAACATCGACTATTAAATAATAAATAAATAAATAAATATTTTTGGACATTACACACAGCGCCGTCTGGCCCCAAAGTAAGCAGAGCTTGTGTTATGGGTGTCGAACAACGGATACAGATACATATATATTACTTTTTTTTTTAAATACATACATATTATACATAAATACACCCAGACTCAAGACAAACACAAATGTTAGATCACATAAATGTTTGTCCAATGCGGGAATAGAAACCCACACCCTTTGCGCAGCAGTCGGCCACACTACCAACTAGGCTGCGAGGGAATCAAAACATATTAACATTGTTTGCTTGTTTAGTCATAAGTTGACAATATATAAATACACAAAAGATTGTCGATAGATTGCACTGACTGTAGTCTAGAAGATTAATAAACTTTAATAATAATATGGTTATAATTAAAAAAAAATATTAAAAAATATTGATAATTTTACCCGTAATAAAAAACTGGTACAAGAATGTTAGTATAACAATTTTCTGTAGTAGTAAGTTACACGCATTATTTAAGATAATTTAGTAAATAATATTGCTTAAATTTAAATTAGAATCAATATTTTAAGCGCATTACTTTTAGTATTTTGCATTTCAGAAAGGTTCACAAGGGTATAAAGGTCTAAGGGTTAAAGGTCCATTCAAACGCCCTTTCAAAATGCAGATCAGAACCCTCAATTCCTAAATCAATTCATGAAAGGCGCATAAATTGGAATTTATATAAATCAATTTACAAATAAGATTTAATGCACAGCTTATATTAAAGGATTACCCAATTTGTGTTGAAAAAAATTATGTATTAATTAAAGATTTAGGTAAAAAGCATTGTAAAAATTTGCATATCTTTGTAGAAGATCAAATCCAATGACGCTAATATTTTATTAATAGGTATATGTACCAAGAATTGACCCTCAGTGTATTTCAAAGCCGTGGTGACTACCTTGCCGAATTGCCAAGTGTGAAGCTTGCAGAGGCGGCTCGTGACAATTTTTAATGGGTGTTCACCAAAAAAAAAAAAACCAAAGTACAATTGCTTAAATGCTTACCTTCTAATATTCTATAAATAACTACAATTCCTTCGCATATTTAGGTGCGCGCGCGTGTATGCTTTCGTGTCACATTTTTGTGACCCTTTGTCTTTACTTCAAACTGAGTTATAAAATTTTCCTTTAGTACTGTTTAATCACATCACAGGAATCACATTTTACTTTGGTATAGGTACTTATTAGACAATAAACATACTGTTTATGTAGGTACCTATGTACTTATTTTATTTGTTAAAAGAAACTCGCGTGCACGAATAAAACATTTGTTGTGACAAGAGTGGCAACAGCGCGTTGGAGTGGCGCCGGCCGTCGGCCGAAGGCGGGGGTCAGCTGGCAACAAAGCCCGTGCTCCACATTTTGCTAATTTCTCATACAAAATCTTCTGTTTCACATGTGAGACTGTGTCGAACTTTCTCTTTTACACTCGTTGATTTTAGCTCTAGTCTTTGTACTAAAATTCGTTTCATAGGAGCGTAATTGCTAGCGCTCCGCTTAGTGACACAGTCTCCTCAGTGCAATTCCGTACTAAATCTTGAGTTAGCTGTGTGTGAACAGAATGTTTTTAGTGAAATTCTATTTTAACATAAAGAGTAATCGAATCATAATAATTATTTATTCTAAGTAAAATCTAAAACATATTGTTTCGTAAGTAAATAATTATTTACGGGAGTGCGCTGCACTACCGCTCCTTAGGACGAGCCGCTTCTGGAAGCTTGTATGTTTAACTGTTTTTACGATAAAACCAAAATAACGGAAAAGGTTTTCTTGTATGGGAAATTTTTAACTTGATTATTGTTGAACTTATCCAATTGTTAATTAAGTTATTTTTCATGAACTTAAGATAACATAAAGTCTATCATAAACTTTTAAATAATTTAGCTAAAAATCTTTTTCCTCTTGGAGCTTACTCTGATATACTCAATAAACAAGATTCCGGTATAAAAATTTATTAAAGTTTTTTTATTTGTTTATAATGATTTTTCTAAGTTAACAAAAAATGAAAAATCCGGAAAATGTAGTTAAATTTTTTTTTTACGAAACCTTTGATTTTCACTGTTTTTGTATCTATTTTTTACATTTCATTGCTTAGTTGAAAATTTTTTTACATCATTTGTTTAAAAATTTTTTATAAACAAATAGGCAAATTTAATATTTTTAAAAAAATTTTTTTGCCATTATGTTGTCAAAGTGGAATAATGATTTTTAGAAAAAAAAAAATTTCTTAAAAAAAATTTTTAATTGTTAATAACCGTTTTTTTCATTTATCTGACCTATAAATTATTAATTAAGAAATCGGTTTTTTTCTAAAAAATTTAAAAAAAATTAAAATTTAAAAAAAAAAAACACTAATTTGATGTACATAACTATATTTATAATTTTTCTAAGTAACGAAAAAAAAATTATATAAAAGTCAGAATTTGTTTATAACAAATTGTTTATTAAGTAAACAATGAAAATATTGTTGAAAAAATTTTTTTTTTAATATTTTTGAAGTTATTGTTAAAAAACGGAGACCACCTTTTTCTCTCTTCGTTTTTTGTTAATAACAATTGCAATATTTAACAGCATTCATTCCAAAATTCCCCATTTTCAGAATAACATTCTGAATCCAAAAACCAAACCCCATATTTTTAAATTTGTTCTAACTATTTTTCGCAGAAAACTCACTTCTCGACCAGACTATTATTTCAGTCATAGCAAGCTAATTTATTCGAATTAATAAATTTTATTTGAAATATATATATATATAGAAAGAAACTGATATAAATTTATAAGTTACTTTTAAACAAATTAAATACTTTTTTGCATATAACCAATAGCATTTACATTGACTAGTCTGATTCATAGCATTTTTACGAGTACTTAGAGACTTTTACGATTTTGGCACTATTACATATTCTGTGATTTGGCACTGAAATATGTCTGACGTAGAAAATGATTAGTCGATATTTCCCATTCGATGAGGCGGCTTATTTTTATCCATAATTAGCTGATCCCGCAAATGTTGTTTCTCCTACTTAAAACAACACAGCTTCTAAGATTCCTAGAAAAACACGACCTGGACAGCGACCGTCTATATGACTTTCGCCTTGGTCGCTCGACTGGTGACCTTCTAGTGTATCTCACACACCGATGGGCACTAGCCATTGATCGTCACGGGGAGGCATTGGCATGTAGCCTGGACATAGCAAAGGCGTTCGATCAGGTCTAGCAGTACCGGGGTCTTCTATCGAAGTTGCCATCTTACGGAGTACCCGAGGGATTGTGCAAATGGGTGACCTGCTTTTTGGCTGGCAGACGCATAGGAACCGTAGTTGACGGTAGTTGCTCTGATAGCATGGACATTAATGCTGGTGTCCCGCAAGGCTCTGTGCTGTCTCCTACGCTGTTTCTACTGCATATCAATGACATGTTGGACATCAACAACATAAATTGCTATGCAGATGACAGTACTGGATACACTTATTACACGGGCCGTGCCAACATCCCTAGGCCGTTCTGGAAGAAAAGCGTGGGGAACTTGTGTCTCAAATCGAAACCACTATGTCCAAGGTCGCTGACTGTGGACGGCCAAACTTGGTCCAGTTAACCCCACAAAGACACAAGTCTGCGCGTTTACTGCTAAGAAAACCCCATTAACCGTAGTTCTACAATTCCAGAACTCTCCTCTCTCTATCTCCAAGAGCATTATATCGAGCCCTTAAGTCTGAGGAGAGACATTGACTGCCTGTGTTTGTTCTACCACTTGTACAGTGGGATGTGTTCGGATGAATTGCTAGAAATAATGCCCACGGCTAATTCCTACCATCGCACCACGTGCCACCGGCAGGGAATTCACCCTCACACTTTAGAACCGAAATGTTCGCGTACAGTGCGGTGACCACTTAGCATCAGGCGGACCGTAAGCTTGTTTGCCACCTTAGTGATTTAAAAAAATAAACTTCAATTCTGAAAGGTTTGTGATAATTCAAAAACGAGTGGACTACAACTTTTAAAAATTTAATTACAATAGGTTTATCCTTAGTGCGCGAGTCCTACTCGACTATCTTCACCAATAGCCGTTTCAAAAGGGATTCATTTTTATATATATATATATATATATATATATATAGATGTAGATCATTACTTAAACATTTCCTTACTATTTTTAATTGTGACGTGTAGGTTTGTTTCGGGCCCAATGACTTCCTAATAGAAGTCACTGTTTGGGTAAGTCAATGGGGTTATACATAGGCACAGATTCCTCAAAAATCGTTCTTCATCGGTAATTCTCAACAGATAACTGTAATTTTTTTTACTTAATTTGACAATGATTTGTGCATCGTTGACCCTGGTGTATAATAAGATAAGTATTAATTTCATCATAAAGTTAAGGTTACTCTATGCGATCTGTGTACCTTCCAGGGTTAGAAATAAAAAAACGGAGCTTAACAAAAGAATATTAGGTACCGTAGCAGCTTTTTATTCTACGCCATCTATGGTACCATGATGTAGTGATGACGTTTGTCCGCTTTCAAAAAAATCTTTTAGAGTCAACAATCTGTAGGTCCACACCAAGGCGAGAGAAACCATAAGCTTTTACCCTGGCATAAATACGCTGTCAAACCTGTCAAGTGCAAGTCACAATTGTACACCGAGTGTTTCGTTCTAAAAATGAATTTTCTTTTTTTTTTATTACTCATAAGCTAAAGGAAATAGGCTATTTAAATTGAAAGTAAAACTTTATTTCTCCCTAAAATATATAAAGGCCTATTCATCTAAATTTTTGGCTTTTGGGTTATGAATATAAAGAGGAATGGTATTTTATGTATATTTCTAGTAAAAACCCCATCAAAATAGAAAATAAATTGTTGTGAAATAGTAAGAAAACCTTTTCATATGACACCGTATCAACCCCACACGCTTACATTTTGATTCTTCTACCACTGTAATATACTAAATTTCGTGTCTCTATCATTCGCAATTGCTGAGAAGAAAAGCCGTGACATACAGACAGACCCCAAAGTGTCACTATCACGGTTTCCGAACATAAATTGGACACGGAACTCTAAGAATTTGCGCTGCAACATTGTGATGGTATGGAAATAGTAGACTGTACCTTAGTAAAGGCTTACCTCTTCTTCTATTTGTTGACTCGACTGCGATGCGATCGGAATTATCCGCTATACATTTAAAGTATCCGCCATACATTTGAAGTATCTGCTATACATTTGAAATATCCACTATACATTTGAAGTATCCGCTATACATTTGAAGTATCCGGTATACATTTGAAGAATCCGCTATACATTTTCAGAGAAATTCGTACAGCATCGACGTGACTCGTGTGCTACACTACACGTCTATATGAGCTTAGATGTATTTCCGTACATTTTATCACGTTGCGAGTCATTAATCGAACGAAAATAAAACATAACTACTTTTGTAACATAATTACAAACCTTATTAAATATTGTAGGAAAGATATAGTAAAAAAAAAATGTACAAAATGAGCGAAAAATTGAACAAAGCTAGAAAATATGCTATATTCATTTTAATGAATGGTAAAACACAAAATTTTCTTAATTTATTTCGTTTTAAGATCCCTCAATAATGCTACAAAATCACAAGACATCCCGATGCACAATCATCTAATATCTCTTGAACGTCGATTATTTAGGTTAAAAAAACAGTCGAGTCAAGTCAGTCTGGTCGCAATCAAGTCGACAAATGGAAAAGGGCTTAAGTCTAAATCAATAGAGAATTTGAAACCTTAAAAAAATCCTTAACAGTGAATGGTCTGTAGGTCCATACCAAGGTGGGAGGAACCAGCAGCTTTTACCCTGGCATGAATACACTGTAACACCTCTCAAGTACAAGTCGCAGTTGAACATCGAGAATGTCGTACTAAAAACAATTTTCAAGGGTGTTAATGATAATCAACTAATACCTCTAAAACGTCGATTATTTAGGTTGAAAAAAAACGCTTGACGACAAAAAAACGAGTCAAGTCATTTTAACGGCCGAGTCAAGTCAGTCTGGTTGCAATCAAGTCGACAAATGGAAAAGGGCTTAAATCTAACACAATAGAGAAATTGTTATTGCTGACGTTATAAGATATTCTAACGGTCGAGTCAAGTCAGTCTGGTCGCAATTAAGTCGACAAATGGAAAAGGGCTTAAATCTAATTCAATAGAGAAATCGTTAATCGTAAACGTAATGTTAATGCAAAATTTTGCCAGCAGTCTGTTATTAATATTATTTGTTATTGTTGTAATATACGTAGAAAAAAATTACATTCTTTGGTATTCATGAAATTGGTTACTCTGTCAACTGTAGGCGTCAGTACGAAGTAGGGAGAAGAAAGTAATAAGAATGCGAATTACATACTTTTTGTACGTAAGAATTTCAATCTACATCTTCCTTCTGATTTTTTTTTGTTTTTATCTCAAATGTAATTTGCTGGTTAGGTACTTTAATGGTCTTAATCTTTGACTTTAACGCTACATACCTATATGATAGTAATGCGCGAATATGCTTAGATAAGTAAAAAAAAAATCCACAGACTGCTAGTTATTAAGTTATTTATGTTAAAAAACATATGTTTTAATCGTCCAGTCTGGAATACTATACATTTAGTTTATTAAATAGAATTCGGTTTTGATGAGTTTTAAAAATAATGATGAAAAACCTAGAACTTTTACATACAGTAAAAAAGAGAAAAAATACATATTTTGGACATATCTACAGACATAACGAATAAAATAAAATTATTAAAAATACTGGAAAGCAAAATGGACGATAAGAGAAGAAGAGGCAGAAGGAGGCTATTCTGGATTGCAATATACGACAGTGGACAAACGTTAATGACGTGCCACTCTCGGTAGACTGGCACAAGACAGGAACAAGTTCTGACTGATGGTCAATGGTCACCAACACCCGCTAAGGATATGACACATCAAGAAGAAGATGTATAAGTCATATGTTTTTAGTATTATCCATTGCACTGCACTTATAATAAAAAATTTTTTTCTTTAAACTATTTTACTTTTAATTATGAAAAATGTAGTTTTTTTTTATTGATTTTTTTATTTTCATTCATAAATATAATTTAATATGACAAATTACAATAAATATTAGAGAACTAAGGTCATCTAAACTAAGCTCATCTTAAATAAAATACTTATATAAACAAAAATTTTATGGTAAAGTGGCAAGAACGCTGGTTGCATTTTCTCTTTGGATTGCTATGTATAATTAATTATCTTTTGGGCAAAGGAGAAGCTAGCTCTTTTAGCGTTTTACCGACATTGGTTGTGTTCTGATAAATTGTTTGAAATGATTCCCACGGCTACTTTCTACCATCGCACCGCTCGCCATCGGAATTCATTCTCACACTTTAGAACCGAAATGGTCGCATACAGTGCGGTTTCAGAGAAACTTTCTCCCGCGAACACCTGGGTTGTGGAATGAGCTCCCTGCTAAGGTTTTCTCCAAGGACTACAGTAAGGGTTCTTCAAGAAAGGAGTTATAGATTTCTGAAGGGTTGGCAACGCGTGAGTGATACCCCTGGTGTTGCAAGCGTCCATAGGCTACATTACCTCGCATTAATGTAATATTTAAATTAATAAAATAAAAATATTATATGATAATATTATTTTACGATAATTACAAGGGGGCATTAAAAATTGTGAAGAATTGATTATATATAGTCGTCCAAAAATTAATTTCCTAATAGAAATGTAGATACTATAATTACTGACATTGAATTTTACTTTTATATTCAATAAAATTCAGTAACAAACATGACAGACAATTAACACCATTAGTTTGACATATTGATGTCAATTTTTAAATATTTTAGTGCATGTCTCACGTTTGGTGAACTGCGCTTTTGACATCAAAGCATCCGTATAAAGGTTATGTCAATATTTTACAATTTTTGTTAAGTTGCATGACGTCTATTCGATTATTATACGAATGAAAGTTTTATAATTTCCGCCTATTTCACGTCATATACACGTTAAAATGATTGTTATGGAATCAAAACGGTCCAACCTTAGGATGCGACTAAAACGTTGTCTCAATTATTACACGACCAATTTTGTTAGTTAGGTATGGTATTCTTTATTATTTCTTTCATTAAACTATTATACTATTTTTTTTAAATAAAACAAAATCTTGATTTGAATTGTAAACAGAATTTGCCCATTGAAATTTGTTAAAATTCGAAACAAGGTAAAAGTAATTAGCACAGAGTACTTATCCATTTTGATGAATGATATATAGCGACTCGTTTTCCTCCTACTCAATTATCTCACCCTGTTGTCACATCTATGTCATTGATAGATGAGTATTCTGTGGTCTAGAGACAGTTATATACGTTCTTATTGCAAAGTTCGTCCAAAATCACGAAAGTGAATTCCAATAATGGGCATTGTTTCCAACTAACCATTTATCAGAATGAAATAAAAACTTAAAAAAAAACACCCGGCTTCAAAAAGATGCACTAAAGAGGTAAAAATAATAACTCATTTCCAAAAATCTGATCTGAGTTACAGTTTGAAGTTGTTTTCATGCAAGTGAAGTGTGTTATAAACTGTTAGGTACATAGAAACCAACTTCAAACTGTAATTCAGATCAGATTTTTGGAAATAAGTCATTATTTTTTTACTTTTTTAGCGCATCTTTTTGAAGCCAGTTTTTTTTTTATTAAAAAAAAAATATTTCTTACTTTTAAGTGACGAATTAAAAGACGTACACTAATAACATCCATGTTCGTAACAAAATTTTATGAAATCATCAACATAAAACAATTTGTGACATATGATTTTCTCATGGGTGCCATCGTCAGATCTCGACCAAATTGAAATGGGACCAGCTTTCAAATAAAAAAAAGAATCATTAAAATCAGTCGAAAGTTCTGCGGTACCAAACATTAAAAAAAATACAGTCGAATTGAGAACCTCCTCCGTTTTTGAAGTCGGTTGAAAATATATCGTTTTTACATAATTAAAAAATAAACAAATTAGTCATAAATTATTTTTAACGACAAAATATCTAGTGGATACTTTAAGTAAATAAATGAATCTCAATTAATTTAAAAATTATAAATATAATTTTATTCTAAACTTACTTAATATAATAAAGAAAATAAATAGCTAATTATAAAAATAGTGTGTGCCTAATTAATGCTGGTGTATGTTACCAGGTATCTTCGCCGATTGTGAACCGATTCCATTGCACCAAGGTGGCAAACATGCAGACGAGCTCATGTTGTGCGGTCATCGTATCCTATGAACTCTTGCAACACCATCCACGCTTATTGGCGACCCATTAAAACTGTAATAACCTTCTTTTTGAAAAATGGGGTACTTTGAAATTAATGGGGATAATGGGGAAACAAAAATAAAAAAAAATTACATTGCTTTGCCTCGAAGAGCAAACAAAAAATTTAATCACGCACATTGAACATTGAGATATTTAAGTGTTTTCTTCTTCTTGAAGTCGGATGCCCATTTGCAGCAAAGATGCGAGACAATTTTTTTTAGTGTGCGGCGTAATATTTTATTTTAATTCGTTCCGTAATACATACCTAGAGATCTAAAGCTCAAACGGTGGCGAAAGTTAAGTATTTCAGAGCCTTAACATGTCAGATAAGATTAATGTATGATTTTTTTTTAGGTATCAGCGTTTAGAAAAATGATTTAGTGATATAAATAAACTTTAATTTACTGGATTTAAGAAAATATTCCCACGCGTAGGTGTTACTGACTAATGGATTAAGTTTGCCTCAAGTCATGACTAGACAGACTTTTACATAAATTACATAGATAGTATATAGCTTTGTTCAATGATGTGTTAAGCTATTTTATAAATTTTATTATAATCGCCATCATTATTCTTTTTTAATTTTTTTACCGCTAAGAGTAGGTAATCTAAATTTGTTATGTTGAGTTACAAAGACAGTTTTGATCATAAAAAAATTACCAAGCATTGGTGTTCAAGGAAATTATTATGCGGTTTTTGCATAAATAAAAAAATCGAATATTTGGTTCATTAGCACCGTGACTACAATATATTCCTATAATTACTGCAATAAGTTGCTATAGCAAACTTTTTTACTAACAGTTGCATTAGGACTTGAGACTTGGGATTTACAAATAATGATCTAGGATATCTCTGAGGGATAGGTTTAGGGAAGCAAATATTTTAACTTGAGCGTCGCAGTACAGATATGAAAATCTTTTATATGTACATAACAATATCAATAGTTTCAGCAAGACAAGTGACGTTCACAAAGTAAATACTAGAAGTAAATTAAACTGTTGGTGCATGATACACGTCTACACAAAATTAGTAACTCTTTTATGAGGCAATGTATACACTGTTCCCAATAATATTCAAAAGCTATCAATATGTAAATTTAAATCTTTTATCAAACAACTACTTTGTAAATAAGCATAGTACAATAATTTAGACTATATAAAAATCCATGGGATTCAAGATGCTCAATTACAGGATGCGTAGGTAAACCAAATCAAAATGGAAATAATATAAAATTGTACAGCTTAAATTTTTTATTTAAGACATTGATTATATTTTTTGTTTTTATGATGTTTCTTGCCGGATTCTTCTCGGTAGAAATCAACAACATTGTGAACCGGATTTCAAAAAATAGTATTTCCTAATTTTGAAGTTTCAAAATTGTTTGTAAAAACCTAATTTGAATCAAAATTTTTGACTTTGACATTGCCGTAATATAAAAAACCTCATCTAAGTTGTTGCCAGTCGTCAACGTAGCTAAAGGGCTGGCGATATTGTCACGCTGTATGGCAATGCCTATACGTTGACCAAGATATTCGCCAGCTCTTTGGTAATGTCAAATGGAGACCAACGTTCGACAGATCTTTAAAAAAACGCAGGGCTTGTGGCCCCCACGAACCCATGGTCTCTACTACAAAAGCCTCAAATATATAGGAATCACCAAGCATTGCATATTACCATTTCTTACGATTAAAATCATATTTTATAATTATGCGGTTGTCAAGTATTTATCTCATGAACCATGATAGTCAGACAGTTGAAATTTACAAAGATGTATTTCTGTTGCCGCCTTAACATCAAATACTAAGAAACAGAATAAAATGAATATTTAGGGGCTCCCATACAAACGTGCTTTTCGCTCGATTTTGCTTGATATTGATAAGAGCCACAGGTAGACGCTTAAAATATTCACAGAATATTTAGTTATATAGTCACTTTGAAAAAAAATAATTAAATTAACATAAAAAAAATATTTAAGGGAGGCTCCCATAGAACTAACGTGATTTTTTGCCATTTTTATAGATAATGGTGGGGAACCCTACGCGCGCGAGTCCAACTCGCACTTGGCCAGTTTGTTAGTTTAAAGATGTTACTATTTACGAAACTAATAATCCAGCCAGTCTGTCTGTATCTCTGTCCTACCTTTACAGGGCACTATATATTTTGAACTCTAATAGTGACCGCCTGATGACCTGATAGAAAAATTAAAAAAATATAATAACATGCTTTTGATATATCCCAAATTGTTATTGTTTGTAACAGCAACGGTGACTTATCTATTGTGTGCATTAAAACATAAATAGGAAATATGGTTTGCATGCTACTTCCAATTTACTTTTTATGACGACAATAGCCATTAATATTCCTAAAGCAGGGATGGAGAGCTAAAATGAATGGCAGGTGTCTTCTGGAGGGTAAATATAATGTACGAAATACCTTGAGGGCTTACTTGGTAGTATCCACACGTACATAGTGTCATTATGGAGACGACTCTGGTTTCAGGCAGGGATAACGTCAAGCACGACCCTTGTTACATGACAGAAGGGATTATAGCCTTAGATGATCCTCAATTGTAAGGATAATCCAACGTCATAGCGCTCACAAACGAGGGTATAGGTTACAAACTAGTTATACTAGTTTTGTGACAAGCTCTTAGTTGTGAAGATTAACATGTTATAACTCTATAATTACTGTTTTATATGACATCTTATTTATTTTGTGATTATAAAATGACATAATTCTTTTATAGAAATTGAGTTAGTTGTATTTGTTATTGTGTCATCAATTATTTTTTAATAGCTTTTGTTCGCGGTTCCACCCGCTCTTAATTCGGTTATCGGTGTAGGATTTCAACGGCAACTCCGCAATTATAAAAAAAACGACTCAAACTTGACGTTTCAAGCAGCCTATGTTCTTCCCCGGGACTCAAACTATCTCCATGCCAAATTTCATCTTAATCAGTACAGCGCTAAGAGGTAACAGACTGACAGATGGACAAAGTTACTTTCGCATTTATGATTTTAGTATGGATATGGATATATTAACAAAAGACGTATGATCCGTTATCTGTTTGATCACATGTTTTTCTCGTCCTCAACCCAAAATTCTCGTTTACGTGAAGATGATTTTTAAATGTACCGTTAAGTGTAAAATGAGTTATCTCTAAACAAATTACTGAAAACTAAACTATGTTGAAAACACACATCTTCGTTGCGTATTGTCCATACCTACATAGAACATACTATAACATCTAACCTTTTGACATCCTATATGAGTAGGAGAGTACAGAAAATAGATGTCAACGGTGAAAGATCTCCGGGATCAGCAGTCACTATGGGAGTCCCTCAGGGCTCAATTTTAGGCCCTTTTCTATTTCTTATTTACATTAATGATCTCCCATATAATGTAGAAAACCATGACATTGTCTTATTTGCTGATGACACCTCTTTGCTTTTTAAAGATAAGAGACGACAGACATATTATAATGAATTAAATAATGCCCTTTCTAAAATTTGTAAATTGGTTTAACGCTAATAATTTGTTACTTAATGACAAAAAAACCAAATGTGTTAAATTTACATCACCAAATGTTAGTCAGAGACAGACATGTATTAATATTAATGGCGAGAAATTAGAACTTGTTAATTCAACAGTCTTCCTTGGCATAACACTGGACTCCAAACTTCAATGGGGTCCTCATATTCATAACCTAGCCAAAAAACTTAGCTCTGCTGTGTATGCGATCAAGAAAATAAGACAATTGACCGATGTCGACACTGCAAAAATAGTATATTTTAGCTATTTCCATAGTTTAATGACATATGGTATCCTATTGTGGGGTAGCGCTGCTGATGTTAATACAATATTTTTGTTACAAAAAAGAGCAATTCGTGCTATTTATAAATTAGGATCTAGGATATCTCTGAGGGATAGGTTTAGGGAAGTAAAAATTTTAACTTTAGTGTCGCAGTACATATATGAAAATCTTTTATATGTACATAAAAATATCAATAGTTTCAGCAAGAAAAGTGACGTTCACAAAGTAAATACTAGAAGTAAAAATAAGCTGTTGGTGCATGATACACGTCTACACAAAATAAGTAACTCTTTTATGGGGCAATGTATACACTTTTACAACAAAGTTCCCAATAAAATTCAAAATCTATCAATAAGTAAATTTAAATCTTTTATCAAGCAGGTACTTTGTAAAAAGACATACTACAATATTTCAGACTATGTAAATGATAAAAATCCTTGGGACTGATGATGCTCAATTACAGGATGCATAGGTAAACCAAATTAAAATGGAAATAACATAAAATTGTACGACTAAAAAATTTTTATTTAAAACATTAATTGTATTTTAGTTTATTTGTATTATTGATAGTGTTTTTAAAAGAGTAACTATCGAGTTTCTTGCCGGATTCTTCTCGGTTGAAATCAACAACATTCTGAACCGGCGGGAAGGAAAGTGATTGTAAAATCCTTATTTGAATAAACCATTTTGACTTTGACTTTGACTAACCTTACAGTGTGCTTTTTGGAACAGTTGCAGTAAGCCAGACTCTTGAATTCGAAAGAAAAATGTATGTAAGTAAGTCTTACCATTTGAGACCCTTGAAAGTACTTGCATACATATTTCTCTAGAATTCCAGAGTCTGCCCTACTCCAGACTGTTCCAATAATTGAACCGATGACCCGTCAGTGCGTCGAGCGTATCTACTGACTACGTCGGCCAGCAACGGCGGCGGCGACGCCTCTCAACGCATTTTTTGTTGAAGCCGACCGAAGATACGCAAACGAAAATGACTACACAAATAAATTTATACAATTATTAAAAATACTTATTTAGCATGACTGGTTTTTACGTACTCATCCTAACTAATAATAATTTTTAAACCAACCAATTAGGATAATTTTTAAATCTATTGAGAGTTCCCAAATAAATAGTGTCACCACGGGTAAAACCGCGTGGCATAATTCGTTCACGTCGCAACAAATCAGCAAGACGACCTGGTTTTTGGAATAATTCCCACGAAAATAGTTTTTTTTTTGCAAGAAAACCATAGTGCACCATCACTCAGCAACCTTCTATATCACCTGCTATTACCCATCACGTCGCAACTGTGCAGCGCGGTATTTTGTGTTTTGACATTGGGACAGGTAAAGCCGGAGGGACAGAAGATAACATACAACCCTTTGTGATAGTGAGTGTAGATGACTAAATTATTAATAGATTTAGTTAGTAATGGATAGAAAAATATAGCAAAAAACATTTATGCCTTATAACAAAGTAAAAGTAAATATTTATAACCAGCTTCTGCCAGCGACGCCCACAAACAAACAGAAGGCCTTATTACTTTCATGTTGAGGGAAATAAATGTAAAATTGTGTCTCATAAAATAAGCACGCTAAAGATATCTTTCACATTTTACCTTCTCAGCATCTCATGTATAAAAGGAAAGAAAATAGCGTAACAAAGTCTTTGACAAGTACGACATTGTCTTATGTTATACTAGCTGTTGCCCGCGGTTTCACCCAACATAAATTCGGTTATCCATGTAGGATTTAAATTTCAATGCAGAAAATATTAATTAAATATTGTACAAAAAAATCGACTCACTATCAACAAACTATCTTCATGCCAAATTACATTCTTAAATTTTAGCTAAAGTATATGTAAATTTAGAAATAGATATATTTACTAAGCAAAAAATAAACTGGGTTGCAGATGTCATTCGGACATGATTTCGCATGGAATATAGACGCGACGTTCATGACACTTTGGCATATCGTGTATGTGGCATTGCGGCTGTTTAAGATAATGTGTACGTGACCAAGAATAAATACACGAAAATTCAAGCTCCATTTGCATCATTTTTATTCCTTACATTGCAGTTTGATATTAAGGCAAATAAAAAATCTGCTTTTCTTTAAAGGTGATTCTTGTAGTTGTGTGATTTTTCCTAAATAAAAAAAAAACTAAAAAGTCGGCAAAGTGAGAGTCGGACTCGCACACGAAGGGTTGTGCCATTATCTATAAAAACGGAAAATTAAATCACGATAAATATTTGTTTTATTTTAATTTAATTATTTATTTTCAAGTCTAACTGTTGCCCTTATAAATATCGAGCAAACATGAGCAAAAAAATCATGTTTGTTGTATGGGAGCTGTTTTTTAATATTTGTTATTATAGTGGCAACAGAAATACATCTTTTGTGAAAAGTTCAACTGTCCAACTATCATGGTTCATGAGATACAGCCTGGTGACAGACGGACGGACGAACAGCGGAGACCATTTTTTGTCCTCTGGGTACGGAACCCCAAAAATCATGGTTTACCGTCATCGAATAGCAATTGAATAACTTTCTTATAGATCGTTTTAAGAGGAACTTTAACTATTTTGGCAGCGCACGCCATGAAAGGTCTCAGATTCAGAAGAGACATTTTCTCCAGTATTTTAAAACCTTTTTCTTTATTTTATCGCTTCTATTGGTTTTAGCTTGATGTTACATAGCTTATTTTTCCTTCAGAGAATACACTATTTAACGAAAAAGAATATTTAAATTGGACTGGTAGTTGCAAATATTACCCATCACAAACAAAAAAAACAAAACTTTTGTCTTTATTAAATTAGTATAGATTAAGGGGCTTATCTAACTATCAGATTATTTTTTTTCTCTCTCTGTACTTTTTTTTAAACAACTAAGGCGGCAAACAAGCATATGGTCACCGCAGCCTATGGACGCTTGCAACACTTGGGGGTTTCTGACCCTTCAAAAATCTAATTAATTCTTTCTTGAATAACCCCATACTAAAGTCTTCAAAGAAATCCTTAGCAGGGAGCTCACTTTACAATCTAAGCGTACAAAGCATATTTCAAAAATGTACTGCATAGAAATTATTACACTAGTCATTAGCTACATTTATGTAGAACGTTTTGAATTGTTTCTAAAACTAATCTGTGAGCTGTAGCACAGTTTAGCATAATACTGTGTCTTTAGTTAACATTTGTGTTAAAAGCAATCAGTTTTAGCAGAAAAGCCAAATATAACTCTTTTAGAAAAAATAAAAAACGTTCTTAAAATAGCTTATGACTGGTGTTATAATTTATATCTAGTACATTGTTAAAATATGCTATGTACAAAATAAAAATATCTAATATCGGTGGCGCCAGTTAGCTGCTATATGCTATAGCATGCTATACAAGTTAAATTGACTTAAAGTTTCTTAAATTTCTAAGCCTGGCTTTTACCATAATGGTATTTGCATAAAGTCATAAATCTTAATCAACAATCATATTTTGTATGACTAAAAGAGTTTTTGTTTTGATTAACACCTCTCGGGAGTCGGTTTCTACATTTAGCTGAATTTGGATTGGAATCAAACGTTAATAACATATTAATTAAAATAGTTTATTTAATTAAACAAATTTGTATGTTTTTTTATACCACTAAGGTGGCAAATAAGCTTGCGGTCACCGCATCCTATGTAATGTGCAACTCAGAGGCTATATATTACAGTAAATGACTTTTATATATTTAAAAATTAGCAACAATTAAGGCACGAGTGATTTCTCTGTAATTGTCTTGATATCAAATAATTTTGACAAAAGCTTTCGACATATTAGATCCGCAATATTTAATTATGGAACACTGGTAAAATTTGAATCCAGCAGCCTTAAATACCCAATAAAACTTTTTTTATCAAAATCGAGTAGTTTAATAGAAATGAATACCATATTAGACACGCAAACTTAAAAAATAAAAACACCCTCAAAAACCCAACAGGTTCTCTGACACGAGGTAAAAACAACATTGAAGTCAATTAAAAAAAAAACATATATATAATAATTTGAACTAGCAACCGCGACTACCTAACAAAACTTAGTTTCAATTTCAAGAAAGAAAGAAAGCAAAAATTTCAAATTTAAAGAATTATATCCAAAAAAATTACGCTTTATTAGATCCGCCATCTTGAATTTGAAATAAAATAATAAAAGCACCCTCGAAAATCTACAGAACGTTATTAGTAATCGAATATTTTATGTGAAAAAGAGTACCAAAAAACAGTATTTTATTAGGTAACTACAGCTCTTTGATTTTTAATATTTGTTATAGCAACCTATAGCTGCAGCTATGGTACGTTCGTGAAATGCGGTTATAGTTACTCCCGCAGGAACTTTTGAATTTTCCGGGATAAGAAGTAACCTATGTCCTTCTCCATATCTTCAACTATCTCTGTGCAAAATTTAAGCTTAATTGGATTTTTATATTAAAATGACTACCTACTTTTTAGACGACGTCCCGAACTACGTGGGGTTTGTGGAACCCAAACGCACTTTTAGCTCGTCAGTTTGCTGCAACAGCGACAAGATTACTAATCCATTGTTAACAAGTAGTTTTGCAAAGTAAATACTCCAGCTACTCAAAGCGTCGAAAAAATCACGCGAAGTTTTAAAGAGTTACAAGGATTTTTGTGTCACTGGGATCTGTTAAACCCCGCATAGTTCACAAACTGTTAAGCGAAAAAAGGTAACAGATAGAGTTACATTCGCATTTATAATATAAGTATGGATAAAAAAAACACACTATGGGAACGACAAGAAAAAAAAATTACATCCCCACTTTGCGTGTACGAGAGATACGCCATATATTTTTTTTATTTTATTTTACCTCTTTTTCGGCCTTATTATAATGCATACCTTTACCAAATTACAGCTTTTAGTACTAAAAGTCATTAAGATAAGCCGCAGTCAGATAGGCAGACAGACGGATGGACATGGCGTAACTATAAGCGAATATAACATTCCTGACTGCGGAAACCTAAATACACGGATTCTTAAAACATTTTTTACTAAAGACGATTATACAGTGATCGAAATATCTTAAAAATCTATAATAAAAACTAGTGTTCTAGTCTGTAATTCAGTTACAAAATATTTTTTAGATATATATACTGGTGCCACAATTGTGTTAACAATAATCCTCATATTTAGCGAAGGAACCATATATATACCAAAAATACCACACAGACAAATTTAGTCATTGTTGTGTCATCCAGAAAGTAACAAAAAGTTTCAGTTTTCAGCACCTACCTCTTATTTCCTAAGTGGTGACACGTGATATAATTCAGAAAGTTTAAATGTAGCTTATCTGTAGATATAAGATTTGTTCAAACAGAATCTGAAGATGAACCACGTTTGGAGTATTCTCAAAACGCTGTTGACATTTAAATGTTTTTGCCGGCCATAGTCGCAAGGAGCATTACTCGCCCAAAAAGTTAGAAGAGGACTATCGCTCATGCACTGGCACTGAGACACAGCATCAACATGGGCTCCAGGAACAAGCGACAGCCTATCAAAACGAAGAAGAGACAGTAATAATAAATAATAATCTGAAATATTAGCCATACTTCGTGAAGCCAAAAAATCCGAAGAAAATCCTGGAAAGGAAATTCCACTCGATATATCTGAACGTTGAGAAAGAATCCTGGTGGACAGCCTGGTAAAGGAGATAAAAGGTACCTTGATAACCAAAATACCGATTCCACAAAACTTACAGCTTGTATTAAGTAAAGAAACCTGTATTCATAAAAATGATAGTAGAGTCTTAAAGGGTTTTTTTTAATACGTTGATGCAAATACCGTATTGGTACGTCACATATTTGGAAGATGTGCTGAGTCACATCGCATTATCACGTCCAGCAAAAAGTCGATTAATTGAGCACGACGTCATAGTGAGGTTTCTGATGATCAGATGCTTTTCGCCCTGGTTGGTACTATGTACCTAGTTTGTTTGCGCACAACGTAACGCTGCTAAAAACTATACGTCACGCTGCTTAAGAGTGTATATGAACTATACTAGCACTGATTAGTACAGCTATTTAAAACACGTCCCTAGACACCGCTCCCTTTTGTATGAAAAAGTGATGTGCAATATGGCATAGAGCTATGATATTAATATGTTCACATGAACGTGTTAATATTAGGCCTAATTTACCGAAATATCAAAATTCTTGGGATTCCAATGTTGTAATATCTTATCTCTCGAATCAGTTTCAAAATGAGACATTGTCACTAGAGGTAGGTAATTACCAAACAATTTGTAACCCTACTTGCGTTGTAAATGGGACAACACGTTCAGACATTATCGATCATTAATATTAATTATATTGTGATAAATTAAACGTCTGTTTATAAAATAATTAATTATAAAATATAAAATAACTTAAAATAAACGTCTGTTAAATAATTAAAAAAAGATGTAATTAATCATCAATGCCTACTAGGGCTAATCCAAGACTAATAATTTCGTTTTTTCATTGAAAAACCTTGTATTTGCCCAGCGAAAACTTTGTCTATCTACCTAGAAAAAACACCGCACTTGCGAAATACATTAGTATCAAACCGTTTATTTTTAACTGTTAAAAATATTTCGGAGTGTCTGCGTTTAGACGCAAATTCCTTTTTTGGCGTCGATATCGAAGTGTAAGTATATAGTCCGCACAGCACGTGGCATTTAGTTCTGCATTAGAGCGCTAAACATCTACATGGCTTATTAAATCTCCTAGTATGCAGGCAACGAAGTATAATTTATGGTTGAACAAACTTACCTTAAGTGAACTTCGACCAGAATAATACGAGTTGCTGCATCCGTAGAGATTTGGGGTACGTACCAGGTAACCTCCTCGTGAGTCGGATTCTCGCCTGTCTCTTCGGGATACGTCATGGGAGAACGGCGAGGCTGGCCGGTGTGCCATGGGCATTGGTTGAGTAATTTGCCTCTAATTGCTCACCAATGGCTACTAACCTAGACTGGAGGACCGTGCCAATGAGCCCAATGCATGGGCCCGTTCGGATGCGGAGGCCGTTTGTGGAATTGCATAATGAAACCAGCAGCGACGCCATCTGTCAGACAAAGCATAGGCAAAGTATCAGGTATAAATCCCTTTTTTTATATACATTTTTTAAGATGTGAAAAATAAATGCTAAAAATCGTGTGAAGATGCAGTACAGTGGAAAATGGACTACATGATTTGTTAAATCTCCTAAAATGCAGCTACTTGTATAATTTTGGTCGAAGTTCACTTAAGGTAAGTTCCTTCAACCATAAATTATATATTTATATTTCTTATTATATTTATTTGACCATAGCCAAACGAGGGTAGTAACCCGTCAAAAGGGGAATGATAACTATTTCCATAACTTATCTGTTGAATACCAAGGCTTAGTATTCAAGAAGCTTGGGATACTGTAACGACGTATAACTTCACCTCGGAGCAAAGGTTGTTACTTCATAAGTAACTAGTCGAACTACGCGCTTTTTCCCGCGGCACCCCTATAAAGTGGGAGCTTTCGATCTGAATAAAATTATCACATTTGTCTATCCATCGCTAAACCTATCTCGGTGTTACAAAAAAGTCAATTGTTTGCACTGTTACAACGAAAGCTTACTCATATGGTTACTTTACAATACCAATAGTACATCTTAAATAGAAATGCCATGAGAACTCTCGATCGTGATAAAAAGTATTGTATATCCTTTGAAATACCTTCAGCTATCGTCCGCCAAAAATCAGTTCACCTCATTGTTCCGTAGCAATCTAAAGGAATAGTGTACTTTTTTTTTACGACCTTATTTACATAAAATAATATTTCAAATAAAAAACTTGTTTTGATTAAAACATTTTATAGCCAACATTACTAAGAGGTAGTGTAGCTTTCTATTAGTTAAAGGTTTTCTACAATATATTCAGTAGATGCAGAGATTGTATGTAGTGGTGAGCAAACAATACATATTAGAATTGACAAGTCCGGTAACACATGGTAACACATAGTAACACATGGAGTACAGCTGCCAATTCTGAAAGGCCGGACCCGGAGATACTAGCTTGGCCCTTTTGACTCGGTTCAAGAATGAGCTGAGAGAATTGTCGACAATCCCGAACTGTACTTTTTACAGTCATCGTCAGGGTATTCATCATCACACCTTAAGACCTTGCACGTTGCGATTTCAGAGGTGTTTCCTCTTGCAAACGCTTAGACAGTAGAATTAGCTCCTTGCCTAACTTTTCTTTAGGAACTACAGTTTTGGGTCAAGAAGGAAGTAATTAAATTCAAAAAAAAAATCACTTGATATCAGGTGAGAGCTGTAAGCTTATTTGCCACCTTAAGGGTATAAAAATTATATGTCAATGGCGTAGCGAGTATTATTACTATAAGTACGAATAATAAAGATTTTATGGTAAGGATATCTAAATACTTATGAAAATTATGCAAATACAAGCTCAGGAGTAGCTTTAAATGGGTCAGTTAATGTCGGAATTTTTACAAGCGGTTCGTTCATAATATGGCTGCCGTTGTCACATGTTATCTGTGTAAACATAGGACAAGTAAATAAGGTTGGTAATATTATTTTTTTTTGTACTGACCAGTACTGACTATTTGACCAGCCTTGTTTATATTTTTGTGTTAAATATGCAAGACATTAGTTGAATATCTGTCAGTGACAATTACGGGTTTCTAAGCAGGCTTTATACCGTGCAACAAAATTGACTTCATGGTACGAATCTGAGGAATTTATTTTAAGGACTTAAATTGAACTGCCTGGAAAAGGCTCCACGCAGTGCAACACGCATAAAGGACTTTGATAAAACCATACGAACATTCTTATAGTGTGTATGAACTAATAGCTTAACGTTAATAATATAGTGATAAGGGGACGTTCAAGTATTACGTAAGCACTATAGGGGGCAGGGGGTCCTTGCTTTGCTTATTTTTGATGACATGGGGGTGGGGAGGGTTTAGATGGTGATTACGTCAGCAGTAGTTATTTAAGGTGCGTATTATTGACGGCATTGAGAGCTATGACATCGCATAGGCATTGAAATCGTTCTGTTCACCAAATGTAAACAAACAATATGGTTCACTATTTGACAGCGCATCCACTATTCTACCTCACGAGCATGTGCAGCCAATGCGATGAAAGCGGTCCGGAGGTGACGTCATAGCGCATTAGTTTTTAGTCAACAGAACGATCGAATGTGCGCATAGACAGCATTGAGTGCCCCTTAACTTTTTTACACATAGGGCAAAAATAAAAGTTATGTACCCAATCGATGAATTATCATTTTTTCATCATAAAAAATGAAATACAACTTTTCATAAAAATTAGCCCCTTCCGAGTAATAGCGCAAGGAAAATTGTGATTTTTGACAAGTTTTCTTAATTTTATTGAAAATCTGGTACTTCTAGTATTACAAAAAAAAAATATATAACTAATATGAAGTACTTTTTTTGACAAAGAAAATGTTTTTTTTTATTTTTGTACGATGAATATTAAAGGAGATATGACATGGCAAAAATGGTTGTTTAACAAAAAATAAAGGGACTACAGTGTTCTGGCGTAAATATCTGGAAAAATATTACTTTCACAAAAAAAATAAACGAGTTGCACTCCGGGAGTGCCGGCAGAAGTGAAAACCTTTACACATGATTCGCGCTTAACACTCAAATATTTCACAAGACATGTCTTTGACATTGTCAAGAAATAATAATGTTTGTTTATTTACTTTTTTGACGTAGTATAATTAAAATTCCATATCCAACCTCCCTGTACTACTCATAAACGCGAATACTAAAAATAAAAATTATAATAGGCGTGGCATTACGGTTTCCGTCTTACGAATTTCCACGATTAGGACACGTGACCTGACGCGAGTTTATCATTTTTTACCCGTATCAAAAAAAGTGCACAACGCCGCTAAAAAAGTTTTCACTTCAAAAATGATTACTATTATTTTGCAAGAAGACGAAATTAAGAATATTTTGAGGCATTATGGGCAAAATAAACGTTTTTCTAATTTTTTTCAGGCAAATTTTTACCGCCATTTGGACTGAGGTGCTTGAAAAAGAAAATCCTGTAACGAAAAGTTTTTTTAGGCCTATCGGATAATTATTTTTTATTTCTTGGACTGATAAAATTGGGTCAAATCTTGTTTTTGTAAGACATTTTCAGTTTTTGGCTAGTAGCGTGAAATTTATTTATTTTAAACAGCCAAATTTTTTAGCCTTTATTCCGAGTTATTTGTTCTTGGACGTTTAAAATAGCATATTTTATGTTTATAACGGTCAAAGTTTTTTTCAGGTGAAATTAAAGAAACTGGTCACCTGACATTTCTTTGATAAACTTAGCTTTAGAATGGTTGATCTACGATCTCGTTATTATTAGCCGAAATAAAATTACGGCCAAAAATTCAGAATAAAAAGTCGCTATTTTCTTGCTTCCATTGAACGTTTAAAAAAGAAACAAGAAAATTTAATAACTTATTTATTTATTTTTAAATTTAGGGGTATTTTCAGGGGAATAATTTTCATAATAGTCAAAATACGATAAAAAAAATTAAAAAATTGATTAAAAAACAAAAAGAATAAGCTGAGCTCATGTTTTTTGTATGTTTTCCTATTCTGGGGGTAGTAGGTAGGGTAACCCCCTTTTATTAACCCTTATATCCCAATTTTGGTGCATAATCAAAACAAGCATTTTCATCTCAATTATTCTGAAAAAATGGCATTTATTTGATAATCTTAGCTTTACTATCAAAATATTCCAAAAAAACGGTAGTCTTTATTGTTTTAAGGGTGTTTCAGAAATTTCCGAATTAAAATCGTAATCAGTGACCCAAAATACCTCCCGGTACCCATTTTCATGAAGATTGATTTAATATTGCCCAAAATATTAAATATTAAATATTTTCTTTTTTTGGCCAAAAAAATAGTTTAGCCAATTTTTACAGCGTTTTGGGTCAAATCCTTCTAACCGAACTTGTTTACTTCTAAACTTAACACCGTTTTTTACAAGTTTCAAAAAAAATTAAGTTGATCTGATTTGACTAAAGTTAATGTGCGATTTACCAAAAAAAATTTACCTCCTTTCCAGCATTAAACCATTGATCCAGCAGACACACAACATATAGCAGCAAACATACAATATCATCGAAAACTAAAAATCATGGACTCGGTTCAATAAAGTTTGTTTAAATGAATATTAAAAAACAGTAAAACGGAAAACAGAGAATACATTTAAAGAAGAAAAAACAGAATACACTAAAAGAAGAAAAAACAGAATTCATTAAAAGAAGAATGCGTATAAAAATGTTTACGTAAGCATTAAAACTAAAAATTTCTTTGTTTTACTTATCATATACTTACCTTTATTTATAATTGTAACTCATATAATTCGCATGTATGTGTTAAATAAATAAAACGAAAAAAAACAAAAGATTATCCCAAAACACTATTTTCAAATAAACTGACGATTAAGCAGGTTTATTTAATGACAGAGTTTAGTAAGACCGAGCCATTATCCCTCATGTTGGCTATGAAGCACGTTTGAAACATTGAACGCGTAGTAATTAGATCGCCTTTCTAGCAATGTGGGTATTTTTAAGGAAAATGGTGGAAATGAACCAATGAATATGATTATAAATTAGCTGCTACAGCGGGAAGAACATGCAGGTTAGTGGTTTCGTCGCAATTGGGTGCCAATAAACAAATAAGTTTTATCTATGTGTCTGAACAAAATTTGGGCATACTATTTCAAGGAAAATATTTAGCCAAGCCTCCTTAAATATTTATATGTTAAATTTTAATTTAATTATTTCTTTTTAAAGTGACTCTGTAACTAAATATTCTGTAAGTATTTTAAGCGTCTATATGTTGCTGTTATCAATATCGAGCAAATCCGAGCCATAAAATCACGTTTGTTGTATGGGAGTCCCCTCAAATATTTATTTATTCTGTATTTTAGTATTTGTTGTTATAACGGCAACGGAAATACATCTTTCCTGAAAATTTCAACTGTTTACTATCACGGTTCATGAGATGAGCCTGGTGACGGACGGATGGACTAATTACCCTTCAGGTAAGGAACCCTAAAAACGAAATAGAAAAGCCTTAAAAATAAACACAAAAAATTAAGTTCCACAATGTTTTTTTATTGAAAAGTCTGAGCAAACAATGTACTTGAAAATTAGAAAAGATATTGGTACAAGCAGGACTTGAATGCCAATCCCTCAGAACGCAAGACTGACAATTAGGTCACACTGTCTAATATTAAACTGTATATAAATCACTTGATGTCGGTTTAGTGACTGAATGAATGAAAAGCAATTTGTCTGACATCACGAACATGATAATGTCCATCTTTCATATGGAATGGTAGCTATTATTACAAATAAAATACCTAATATAAGTGGATGAAAATTACGGCTTGTCAATAACTTAAAATGATTTATGTGAACACATCACTGCAACACTGCTACTGAGATAGTGTATTAGGAGAAAGAAGGCTTTATATAAGGCTCAAGTAGTAAACTTTACAGTAATAAAGAGTCCGAGTCTGGCTTGCGCACTGGGTTCCGTGCAAACTTAATATTTGTTGATGTATATTATTAAAAATATTTATTATATTTCGCTTTTCGCAATTTTTAATTATCTGTGCTATAAGGCGTTGCTTCGTACCAAATTTCAAATGATTCCCTTGCGAGTTTCAAAAATTTGCAGAAATTTGCGTCATAAACGGCTGTATCTTTTGATTACGTTGGCTTAGAAGTTTGATTTTTTCACAGCTCTAAGGGACTGAAGATCTGAGTATTTAATTTAAATTTTAGCTTGATACCTTCAAGAGTTCCTGAGAGAAACGGTTTTGACAGATGGACGGACAACAAAGTGATCCTATAAGGTTTCCGTTTTTCCTTTCGAGGTACGGAACCCTAATTATGAATGGTGTGCCTAGTGTGAGTCTTTGAAGAGAAATTCAGAGCTGTGCCCTGAAGGTTTTTTTTGTTTGTTCTTTTACTATAGAGCTTACACTATAACCGATTTAAGTTGGAACCTCGTATGTATATGTTAGCGTTTTTACGATGGAGACAAAACAATAAAAACATGTTGCTTAACCTAAATTTTCATTTATAGTAACACATATTCTGTAAAACAAAAATTTGGTCCTATAAAAAAGAGCCCTTTTATTATCACGTGTAGGAGCAAGCCTTCTCTATAGTTTGGAATCTGAATCTATCTAAATTGTCTGGAACCGATCTGACACAATCAGCCAGAGTTATTAGCCACTTTAGCAAAATAAGAAAAATCGACAGACATATTTTACACTTCTTGCAAGGCCTTCGACCTTCGAAAGTCACAATCTGCGACTCTTTGGTATCTCGTTTTGGCAAGTCGGGAATCTGAGTTATTTTTTAATTTAATATAGTTTAATAACTATGCTTTACCTTGCTGTATCATTCAGTTTTTGACATTTAAGGTGAATGCAGACTGCAGTTATTTAAAGTTTCTTCAAATTCACATCAAAATCCTCCTTTTCTGAGTCCTAACGAGGTGGATGGGCGGTCTCCCCTTATTATGCTGTGGGCAAAGATGAAATGTATCTTATCTGAGGCTATAGCTATTTATTTAACCCCAAGTTATAGAATAATTATAGAATATATAGGTATATTTATATACACTCGTCGATTATTAAATCATTTGTTTATACATATTTTACACTCTTTTACATTGAATTTCATTATTTTTTTATTAAATTCTTCACTGAGAAAAACAACAAACAAACAAATTTTACCACTTTATAATATTAGCATAGATAAAACTTTCAGACCGCCGCCCTTCTACGGCGATCGTGTGACCGCTTGCATAGAAGACGCACACATTTGCGCGTATACACACGTCATTTGTTTCAGTTGTGTTAGTAACCACGATCTTTCAGTTTCGTATAAAGTGACCAGGGTTTGGTCAAATACACATTTTTTCTTACTGGAACTTGTTCGATTATGGTTGAAAAAGCAGTAAGTAATAGGTACATATCGCTATAGTCATAGACCGAATTTCTTTAACCACAGAATAATATCAAAATTATGAAATTTCGGTTAGACGCTATTGTTCTATATTGGAAAGTAACGGTATAAAATAAACAGGTGATTATTACAAGCAAAATATATTTATTTTCACAAAACGTACCTATTAGTAGGCTGTTTGATAAAATAAGTAGTTTATAATTCATAAGTGTCTTGATTTTTAAATTATATACTGTATGTGTTAAATTATTTAAACAAACCTCAAAACACTCAGGTGACTGAGCTTCGCTCAGTTCTATACCGCAATATGTCTTTTCTCAGGGATAAAACCTATTTTGATTAACTTAGAACCGTTTTTAAAAACCAATTAGATGTATTTATATATTTTTTTGAAGACGTCCTCCAGCATTACATAATCAAAAAAAAACGAGTTGCACTCCGGGAGTGCCGGCAGAAGTGAAAACCTTTACACACGATTCGCGCTTAACACTCAAATATGTCACAAGACATGTCTTTGACATTGTCAAGAAATAATAATGTTTGTTTATTTACTTTTTTGACGTATTATATTTGACATCGCAATCTGTCATAGAATTAAAATTCCATATCCAACCTCCCTGTACTACTCATAATCGCGAATACTAAAAACAAAAATTATAATAGGTGTGGCATTACGGTTTCCGTCTTACGAATTTCCACGATTAGGACACGTGACCTGACGGGAGTTTATCATTTTTTACCCATACCAAAAAAAGTGCACAACGCCGCTAAAGAAGTTTTCACTTCAAAAAGGAGGCATATAAACTTTAACGATTATAAGTGTTTGCAAAAACCTTATATATATATAAAAATTACTTTAACTTTAATCCCCAATGCTAAAAATAAATTTTTTTCCCAATACAATTTTCAGTATAGATATATTTATATCAATGTTTAATATACTACTCTTACAAGTATGTGAATAAATAAAACAAAGTAAGATTTACGTAAATATTTCAGCAATTTATTGCCGTTTTCAATACATAAAAATATAGTTTTTTACAGTTACTGTCAGTTTATAGCGTACAGCAAAAGCTTTCAAAAGTCGCACAATTAACATTACTATGAAACTGTAGTCGTAAGATTTACGCAACTTGAAACTTGTATCCTAGGTATTAGCACATAACTTGCTCAGAACTAGGAAAGTACTAACATTCACATCTATATAAACAACAAGATATTTCCGTTTCATACTGTACACCGAACCGTGTAACATCAAAATAAGCTAGAAGGACTCATTCCAAACCACTGTCGCAAAGGACAACAATACAACGTAAACTGAGTTAGAAAGATAGCGATGCCAGTAATTAGTGTGTGCGTGACTGTATATGTTTGCAACTACATTCTAAGGTGGTGACACAAAATTTCGGTCGCGGGCATATCTGGTAGGTCAACTACGAGTACCTAGTAGTTTCATCAGATTACTCTATTTCCAAGTTTAACCAATACCGAGAAATATCCTCGAGTTGCATTGCATGAGCTCTGTAGCTTAAAGCTGAGTTTTTTAAAATGAGTCCCATGATAATACTGCAAAAACTTTGCTATACTATAAATAATTTTTTTTACGAAATTTATCAATTTGACTTATAATTTTATAGACTTTAAGCCGATAAACGATCTATAATTTTTATTACTTTGATATCAATGACTAGATTGACATTGCAGAAATGATGCTATTGTTGTTTTTTCATATCGATGTATTGATATTGTAAACAATTCGAAAACCTATTTCATAACGTTTCTAGTATACGATTTTTTTTTGTGATTTTAAAATTGTATGCCCGATTAAGGTAAGCTGAAGTTGATATTTATTAGCCATTAGACCTGCTATGAAAAAAATATTGTAAAAAAACGCGGACAATACATTGATTTGATTCTGATTCCGATTTGGAATGATTTTCCACTAGCAACGAACTCGGTTGTTAATCTTTAGCAAAAATAGTTATTTATTATTCAAGGCTGGAAATTTGCTTTTTGATGTGAGTGCCTATATTGAATACTCAGAAATAGAAGAATTCAAAGATTGTACAAAAATTCAATCTTGAGCAAAGCGAGGGAAGCTAAGGCACAAATCCCAAAGAAAACCCAGCCGTGCCACACACAATTTTTCATATTACTACAGCAAAGAAAATATATACAAGATACAAGAAAAAAAATAATTGGTGTTTAATTACTTATGAATGGAACCAGTATACCTATTTATTTTAAATAGTTTAATTAAGTATTGATAACATGATAACAACATTATAAGTCTGTGAAATAGGTCAACAAATCGCACTGTTATAAATATTATATGCACCCTATATAGTCTAGTCACCTCTTTTCCTAGCCTAGTCAGCATTATTATGATCCGTTCCCAACGTCTCAAGTAAAGCTCCTCAGTTCAACACTAGCCTCTACCCGGTACACACCAATTTTAATAAAATCGTATATTATAATATTTTACCGAATAAATAAGTGTTAATAATTATAAATAATCTTTTTTAAAAACCCTAGTCGAGAATCCCGACTAACATTGGTGGCAGCGCTAACGGATACAAAAAATAGTATCCCGGAATCGTCTCCGTATCCTTCTCTGAATCCTTCTATATCCGTGAATAAAAGTGACTTTTATTTCAAGTTATACAAACTATTTATATATTTACAAGTGTGTGTGCCAGAACCAAAGTGCAACGTTGAACTCATCTCCGTATCTTTCTCCGACCTACTGTGTGTAATCCACCGTGGGGCCACATCTACATATACTTCAAGTTCTTCAGAAGAGCTCGCAGCTGTACCAGCTGTCAACTGCGGGGTCACACCTGCAAAACCAGCAAAACCAAAAGAAATACTTCGGGTTCTGCCAACGAGATCACAGCTCTAACAACAATGACATCCAGGTTCCAGAAATACAAAGTAATACTACTACTCCAGTTCCAGATCCTGTAAGTCTCAAATTATTAACTATTTTTAGTGAAAGTGAATTCCTGACAAAAGTGAATCTAATCTCCGATCTAAGTGAAAATTCAGTGAATTTTAAATGTTACTCGAAATTAACATTCTCGTCTTAATTGTTCTGTCATAAATTTTATACTCATTATTACTAAACTTATTCATTAATAATTATTGTCTGTAACAAATGTATTAGCATTGTACTGATCCAATCCTTATCGTAGAAAGCGTAATCAAAACATAGCTCGTCCAGACCACGACGCCGTCATTCAGTAACATAAACATTCCCGTGATCCAGTGACCGCCTGTTACACCGAACCGATTTCACTGTTTTAAATTTTGCTTTAACTAATTTAATTTTGCTAAAATGTCTACAAAGGATTCGAAAACCTCTGAAGACAACTTTCCAATCACCGCCTTATTTAAATTTATTAGGAGTTTTGATGGTACCCGAGATAAATTAAATGCATTTATTACAAATTGCGACAATGCTTACAATATTGCTACAAGTTCTCAGAAACCAATTTTATTCCAATATATTTTAAGCCAATTAGAAGGGAAATCTGAAGCGGTGTGTTCAATAAAGGAACTCACAAGTTGGGCACAGTTACAAGAATTATTGCAAACCCAATTCGGTGAGAGGAAACATTACGCACACATCCTCACAGACTTACAAGAATGCCGACAAACTACTAACGAACCAGTTAATCAATTCGCATTACGAATGGAAACGAATCTTTCAAAACTACTTACCGAAATCACATTATCCAACTCAAATAAAAAAGAACTTCCCGCAGAATCGCAGCTATGGAAGATTTAGCCCTACACACATTTTTACTCGGATTATCTCCTAGAATATCCAGCATTGTCCGTTGCAAAGACCCTAATAACCTTAACGACGCCATTAATATGGCTATTTCCGAAGACAAAATCCAACTTATGATGCATAGACGAAACCTACCTTCAACGTCCCAAGATCGTTTTTATAATCCAACACCCACTCGAAGACCTGACTACACATTTAAACCTACAGTGCATAATACTTACCCAAAACCAGCCCCAGCGATTACTCAACCTTCGCAAACCCCACGAAACTCCAATATACTCTTCTGTAGATACTGCAAATACCAAGGTCACACTATCGAATCCTGTAAAAAACGAGAATATAATAACAACCGCCTCAGGACACCTCATCCCCCTTTTTCACCACAACTTCGTCGACCTACAACCACGAACTCACCTCAATATCCTAGATTTTCGAATCCTCAGCAACCTCGCGTATTCTATACAGAGGGTGACCACTATTTTCCTGAAACACAAACCAATGATGTTTTCACCCTGCATCCTAATGAGCAAGATTCACATGAACACCCTGAAAATACAAACGAATCTTTAAACGACTAGAGGGCTCACGGAGGTGTCCCGTGAAGCCCGAGTTACAACCTAAGCCACGCGAGTCCAACGACACCCATACTAGAACCTCTGTATCCAAGGACTCAAATGTCCAAACCTCTGCATCCAAGGACTCAAATGTCCAAACCTCCGTATCCAAGGACTCAAATGTCCGAACCTCTGTTTCCAAGGACTCAAATGTCCGAACCTCTGTTTCCAAGGACTCAAATGTCCGAACCTCTGTATCCAAGGACCCAAATGTCCGAACCTCTGTTTCCAAGGACTCAAATGTCCGAACCTCTGTATCCAAGGACTCAAATGTCCGAACCTCTGTTTCCAAGGACCCAAATGTCCGAACCTCCGTATCCAAAGACTCAAATGTCCGAACCTCTGTTTCCAAGAAATCAAATATCCGAACCTCTGAATGCAAGAACTCCAATATCCTAACTTCTGCACCTAAAGACTCAAAAACTACGAACTCGGCTACTGGACCGATTTGTGAACCTGAAAAAGAATTTAATGAACTAATTCCACAAACACCCTCTGAATCTATGAAATTACATGAAGTCACATCTAACATTAAACACAGATCCCTACCTCATATTATTTTATTTACAAACCTTTCCGAAAGACCGTTATCATTTCTCATTGATTCTGGAGCATCTGTGAATCTGATAAAAAGCAAATCTATTGAGAAAATGCCCATTCTAAATAAAGAGAAAATCAAATTGAAAGGAATCGATAATAACCGGGAGTTTATCCCTACTGTAGGTCACTTCAAACTAGAGTTGTTTCCTAAATTAAAAAACAAACAAAATTCGACCACTTTTCACGTTGTCGATAAAATAGACCTAAAATATGATGCAATAATAGGCAGCGAACTTCTCAGAGACCTGAAATGCAACATAAGCTATTTAGATAACGCCGTCTCAACCTTAAATTTAAATTGAACTTTTGTCATCCCATTTACTCCATTCCCGCTCGATCAGAGGTTGTAATTGAATGCACTGTATCTAACCCAAAGATTAAAGAAGGTCTGATCATGGACCAACACATATCCGACTCCTTACTCGTATCTAATTGTGTAGTAAAAGTAAAAAATAACGATCGTGTTAACATAACCGTTGTTAATGTCTCTGAAAATCCAGTCCAAATCGATTCTAACCTTAATCTTACTCTATGTCCAATCGACTATGATGCCTACCCTGTATCCAAACCTAGTACAAGCGATGACAAAAACTCTTTACATAGAACACAAGAAGTCCTGAATTCATTGCGCGTAGCCCATTTAAATAATGAAGAAGTCTCTACCCTCTATCAAGCCTGTTCCGACTACTCCGATATCTTCCATCTTCCTGGAGACAAGTTAACTTTCACTAATTTCTTAAAACATGAAATTAGAACCACATCCGATGTCCCTATTAACACAGAATCCTATCGCTTTCCTGAATGTCACAAGAAAGAGGTGGCGAAACAAATAGATAAAATGTTAGATGAAGGAATTATTAAACATTCGTCTTCTCCATGGTCCTCTCCAATCTGGGTCGTGCCAAAGAAACTCGACGCAACAGGTGAAAAGAAATGGCGTGTAGTCATAGACTACAGAAAGCTGAATGACGTCACTATTGGAGACGTGTACCCCATACCACAGATAACAGAAATCTTAGACCAACTCGGAAATTCAAAATACTTCTCGACATTAGATCTTACTTCTGGTTTTCACCAAATCTGCGTCAATGAAACAGATTGTCCTAAGACCGCTTTCAATGTTCCGCAGGGTCATTTTGAGTTCTCCCGTATGCCGTTTGGCCTGAAAAACGCGCCTGCAACATTTCAGCGTCTCATGAATTGTGTTCTAACTGGTCTCCAAGGTCTAAAATGCTTCGTTTATCTTGATGATATCGTCATCTACTCCTATGACTTACAAACACACGTAAAAAACCTCACTTCCGTCTTCGAAAGACTACGCAAATTCAACCTTAAACTACAGCCAAGTAAATGCGAGTTTTTAAGGAAAGAAGTAGCATATCTTGGACATGTTATAACTGACCAAGGTGTCAAACCAGACCCTAATAAGATAAAAGCTGTTTCCCAATATCCTGTTCCAAAATGCCCCAAAGATATCAAGTCCTTTCTCGGACTTGTGTCATACTATCGTAGATTCATCCCAGACTTCTCTAAGCTGGCTAAACCATTAACCTCTCTGCTTAAAAAAGATGTAGCTTTTGATTGGCGTAATCAACAACAAATTGCGTTTGACTCTTTGAAACAAAAACTCGTCACTGCACCTGTCCTCATATACCCAGACTTCACAAAACCCTTCGTCCTGACTTGTGACGCCTCTAATCATGCCATCGGTGCAGTTCTTTCTCAAGGTCTTGTCGGACAAGACAGACCAGTCGCATTTGCTTCACGCACTTTAAATAAGAGTGAGTCCAATTACAACACAACGGAAAAAGAGCTATTAGCCGTCATTTTCGGTTGCAAAACCTTTCGTCCTTAAATCTACGGCTATAAATTTCAAATTGTTACCGATCACCGTCCACTCAAATGGTTATTTAACCATAAAGATCCAAGTTCTAAATTACAAAGATGGAGACTCAAACTCGAAGAGTATGAATACGAAATTATATACCGAAAAGGCAAACTAAACGGAGCTGCCGACGCACTATCCAGATATCCTGTGAATCCTATAATAGAAGAAGTAAATGAAGATCTAACCGATCTTGATCCTTTAAACATAAGTCCATTTGACGATCAAAACCCTGGTTTTAGTCCTTTGAACTTACCGACTCCAGAGATCCCAGATGCTTTTCAAAATCCACAACCGTCTACTAGTAGACAAGACTCGATGTTTTCAAATCAACCGTTCCCACTACCTGAAAACTTACCTGACAAGCTATTTCCATTACCTGAAAACTTACCTGACACAAACCTAGAACAAACCTTAACACCAACCAATCCTTTGACTCCAAGTGACCAAGTACCTAACGTCCCGTTTTCTAGTTCTAATAGTAATGAGTACACCACATTTCTGAAAACAATCCTAAATAAGAATATTAACTTTAACACAAATGTAAAACAACACAATGAAAACCTAACAAAAAGCTCATGCAATATTATTTTAATTCCCACATCCATTGACCTAGACGAATGCAATCCCTATATACAAGAAATCGTAGAAAACATAGATGATCCTAATAAAGTTATTTCATGCGAAAAGGAATTAAATTCGTTCAAAAAATTTGACCTAAATAGGAAAACCTACTACCTTCTCTTCACCAAAGTCCATCACTTTGATAAGTCTTCGTATAAAGACATATTTGATTGCCTTAAAGCCTTTCGTAACGAAATAACCACAAACACAAGTGCAACGGAAATCGCCATCAGCGATTTCAAAAATCCCTTTGATAACCTTTCATTTATAAAAATATATAATATGTTAACTTACCTTTTCCACGATACCAATATAACTATAAACATTTATCACAACAACATTATATATCCTTCCCTTAGTGAAATCCCAAAAATCCTAAAAAGTAATCACGACATACCCATCGCCGGTCATTTAGGCTCCGCCCGTATGTTTAATAGAATCCGCGAACAATTTTACTGGAAAGGAATGCGTAGCGATATCGAAAATTATATCAAAAAATGTTCCTCTTGCCAAGAAAATAAAGCTCTTAGAAAAATCAATAGAGCACCAATGCAAATTACAACGTCTTCTACAACTCCCTTTGAACGACTTTCTCTAGATATAGTAGGTCCATTACCAGAATCGGGCACCGCTAAACTTAAATATATACTCACCTTGCAAGACGACTTAACGAAATATTCTGCTGCTTATCCCATACGCAGTACCACAGCCGAAGAAACCATGGACTGTCTCATCCACTTTATTTCTCTCTTTGGCATCCCAAAAACCATCCTTACCGATCAAGGAACCAATTTCACAGCAGACTTATTTAAAAATACTTGTCAATTTCTCAAAATAAAACAACTTTGGTCATCACCATATCACCCACAAACTCAAGGCGCCCTGGAAAGAAGTCACTCAACACTCAAAGAGTACTTAAAGTCCTACGTCAATGAAAACCAAGATGACTGGCCCAAATTTGTATATACCGCCATGTTATCTTACAATTCCGCCGTGCATTCGACAACCAATTACACCCCATTCGAACTTGTCTTCGGACATAAACCTTTTATTCCTAATTCAATTTACGAAACTGTTCCTGACGTCACTTACCCAGATTACGTTAAAATGCTGCAGCATCGACTAAAATTCTCTCGAGATAAAGCCGTTGAGCATATAACGAAATCAAAAGAAAATTCTAAGTCTTATTATGACAACCACAGTCGTCCCGTTAAATACGAAGTAGGCGATTATGTGTTCCTTAAAAACCATCTAAGGCTCCGCAAAACCTTGTCCCCCATATGGAAGGGACCTTACAAAATAGTTAAAATAAATGGTAGAAATACATTAACACTCTTAATTAACAGGCGACATGTTTCTCATCATTACGATGAAGTTAAATTGTCACGCAGACGTGACACTTAAAATATAAACACCTAGTAAATAAGATATATACCCATAACCATAATAATCTTTCTTTACATACTTAATTGTTATACACATTTTATATACCTACCTAGCTATAACTATTACTTTATCTTTAATATCTTAGGATAGTAATTTGTATTTCATAGTTTTCTTTTATTTTATTACAGTACCATAACTCAAGGAAAGTATGTGCACCCCGTTTCGAACAACCCTGGAATCTATTTTGATCCCGTAGGATCATTAAAGATTGTAAACGACCACCTTAGTGTAGTCGTTCCGATAGACATTTCTTTTATTGAACCACACCTCAAAAACATAAACGGTGTGATAGGCACCTCTCGATACGTTTGTAAACAGAGTCTTACATTCGACGAAACTGAGTGTCACAACTTGATTCAGCCTTTATCTTCTCGTTATTATGACATACTAAGAGACTACGAGTCAATTTCTCACCTGACCGGTAAACAACGTTACCAACGATCCCCGTGGTTCGGCGTAATTGGCACCATATCTAAACATTTATTTGGCACAATGGACCAAGACGATGCTATTAAATACAACAACGCTATCCAAACTATAGAAAATGACCAAAAGGAATTTGCTAACTTAATGAAACAGAATATTCTCATTACCACATTAACACTTTCCTCGTTTAAAGAAACTATAAATAAAATCAACTCTAATCAACAAAGTTTGGACAACGCTGTTGAAAACCTTTCTTTAGCTGTTAAGAATTTGACTGTATTATCAAACCAACTATGGTTTAAATCCAAAATGTTAGAATTAATGAACATTCTAGAAAATTGTTTGTTAACGCTTTCGTTTCGCGTAGAAGACATTATTAGTGGTCTTTTATTTAGTAAATCAAACACTCTACACCCATCTATTATTACCCCGAAACAATTATTTTTAGAACTTGTAAATAACTATAGATTTCTCCCCAGCTCTAATGAACTACCAGTACCCTTAATATTAGATAACATCCATATTCTAATGAATGTCTCGGAAGTGGCGAGTTATTACTTAGATTACAAAATTGTCTTTGTGCTTAAAATTCCGTTAACTAACCCCACCGAGTACAATTTATATCAAAACATTCCATTTCCTGTAGCACATGAGACCAAAAACCCGGAGTCATACTCCGTCATAATACCTTCTACTAAATATGTAAGCATAAGTAGAGATAAGTCTCACTACTGTAAGTTAAATGACATGAGACACTGTAAAACTATATCTAACCAGATGTTTATATGTGTAATAAGCAATGTGTATTCTACTACTGTAACCCCTATTTGTGAAACTGAAATTATTACAAAATTGTTAACTTCAGTGCCTAACCAATGTGAAACTAAATTCCTCCACGGAAATATCGAAGCTTGGCAACCACTTAAAAATAATTCGTGGATATACATTATGTCTAAAAATTCAAAAGTCTCTATAGACTGCCCTAAAATGAGTAACACCACCGAAATTAATATCCTAGGATCTGGTATTTTAAGCATACCTAGTGGTTGTATTGGATATTGTAATGATTTGAAACTTATACCTAAGCAAAATTTAAAAATAGAACTTCAACCCGTTATATCTAACTTTATACTGATAAATGACTCTTGTTGTAACTTTATTGCATTTAAAGAATCACAGGTTAAACTTCCGTTATTAAACTTAAAATCTACTAACTTTGATTCTTTATCTAAGTATAACTCCGTATCAAAACAAATAACTCAGAAACTAGATGAAATTATAACTAAACCTCATATTGTTTTGTATGGTAATTACTATTCCTCTGTAACCCTATTTTTAGTAATAATTTTAATTGTATACATTATCTATAAAACATGTGCTAAAACTGGTGTCTACCGAAAAATACCTATTCCAATCCTTAACAAAAAAGTAAAACAAGATCTTAACATAGCAACCTCCCTTGAAGATATTACTTCAGACCGTCCAATTCCTGAACCCAGGATAAGAAGCTTTTAGACGTGAACTTCACTTAAGGGTGTAAGTTCAGTCCAAAGCGGGGGGCTGTTATAAATATTATATGCACCCTATATAGTCTAGTAACCTCTTTTCCTAGCCTAGTCAGCATTATTATGATCCGTTCCCAACGTCTCAAGTAAAGCTCCTCAGTTCAACACTAGCCTCTACCCGGTACACACCAATTTTAATAAAATCGTATATTATAATATTTTACCGAATAAATAAGTGTTAATAATTATAAATAATCTTTTTTAAAAACCCTAGTCGAGAATCCCGACTAACAGCACGATCAGATGATACTTAGTTCTTGGAGCGGAAATGACTCGTGTTTTTTAATAATTATTATATATATTATATATAGTTTATTTAGTAAAAGTAATAGGTTTATATTAAAAACAACCAAAATGATGTACCTACTACGTCATTTCATTATATTTGTGTATGAAGAATTAAAAAAAATATTTTGCGCGCATGCGAATAAAGTATGCTTTTCCACTCAGGTTTAATCAGATTTTAAAGGACAAAGTGAGCCTTTCCGAACCAGTGAGATGAAAATATATTTAACAGTCTCGTCTAAATATTGATATATCATATATTACGATACGAAATGCCTTACTTCTTCTATTGTCCAAATCTACATATTTTAATATTATAAAAAAATGAATAAATAATAAAGTTAAAAAGAGTTTGTTTTTTTTAATGCGCTAATCTTTGAAATTGGTAGAAGTCGGATTAGATTATTTTTTTGCATTTCATATCCCAATTTTTTAAGGATAGTTATAGGCTTTTGCCTTTAACATCACGCTGTGGTGACTTCGGAGCTGAGCAAAAAGAAAAAAAGTCAGAATAAACGCTAAGCGAAAGCGAAGTACCTGCGTAACAGCGTGGGCGAGCAATGCGGCGCGGTGGGTCGAGGATGGCAAACAGCCAGCAGGTCAGCTAATACTTAGATAAATGAGGATCAGTACAGTTAAAAAAAATTAAATAGAATTAGTACCTATGTTGTTTTTTACTTACAGAGATATTAAATAATAAAATAACTCTTCCGTCCCGCTAAAAGCCAATGCGCCACGATTACATGTGACGTCATCGTACTTGGACGGACTGGGCGCTCGTGCACTGATTCACAAGTCGCTCACGACTCGACGGTGCTGAGACGCGATATGTACCTAAATAAACTGTTGATACATATCAAGTGTAAATTTGTGAAAATTACTATAAAACCAATACCTACACATTATGAGTATTAATAAAGTTAAAGCTGGTTCTGTACCAGCTCAATCGGATAACCTTCCGAAAGTGGATTATTTTATGGCATTTGAATACCTAGGTAATCATTCGAAGTTTACCAGTGCTGAGATACGTGGTTGGAAACTACAGAAGTAAGGTTGCACCTTATTTATCTGCCTACTTATTGTGACTTTAGTACTTTAGTTCGATAGAATCCACGCCTCCGCTCAAGTACGATAACTAGGTAAGTATACTAGGTATGATTATCTGCCACCGGCAAGGAATTTACTCTCTATCGAGAGGGTGCGAGGGTTTTGATTCTTTATCTAAGATCGAGTGGACACCAATAGTCTTGTAACTAAATCTTGTCAATAAGAATTATACCTAATAGTTAGCTATTCCACAAAGTGCTATCCCTATCAAAGTATAGGTAACTTGATATTTCTCTGGTTTCCAATAATGTCTAACAGATTCGCCAAAGTTTTATTAAATTTTATTGCAATAGTTCCAGTTTTTATGACAGAACTTGAGTTGCGGACTCTAAGCTGTATGCAAGGACGTATACAGAGGGGGGATAGTTGTGATTTATCCTCACCCCCAAGGGAGCATAACCAGCATTTTTTTACAGAGTTCATGGTTCATTCAATGTTTGCCCTCCCCCTCCGAAACAAAAGTTTGGATTTGTGCTTTGCTTGTGGTAGGTATAAAAATGAATGTATAGTAAAAAAACAGGGACGTATTTATATAGTTATGAATAACGTATTTATTATATCTTGAATAACGAATGTTGTCTTTGTTCATTTATATCTTTTTTAAGGTCAATACACTAAAATTGCTGAACTATGACGGAATTATTAATATATTTGTTGAGTGTGGTTGTCGTGGCTGTTTTTTGCCGTCTCGCTCATTTTTAGGGTTCCGTACCTAAACGGTAAAAACGGGACCCTATTACTAAGACTTCGCTGTCTGTCTGTCCATCTGTCCGTCTGTCACCAGGCTGGATCTCATGAACCGTGATAGTAAGACTGTTGAAATTTTCACAGATGATGTTATTTCTGTTGCCACTATAATCAAAAATACTAAATTCTAAGTTTCTATGAACCAATCCTTACCAAATTTAAATGGAACCAATCTGCGTGTTAGTCCTTTCATATATGTATAAATTGTTGAAATCTGCTATCAATCCGCGAAGTTATCGCGTAACAAAAAAAAACAGTTTTTTAGCGATAAAAACAACCTCTGGACAGATTTTTTCCAAAATATTTTTAGGTCTAAGTCATGACGTAGTTTATCGATTAAAATGATCCATGAGCGATTTGGTCCATTAGTTCTTGAGATATCGAGGGGCAAAAAAAAGCTAACATACATACATACATACACGCACACACACAACTCTGAACATGATTGCAAACGATTCTCCAGGTTTCAAAACGTAAAGAAAACACAAATTTAGCGATTTCGATTTTTGGACCTATTATAATAACTTCTCTCAAGAGATGTTAATAAATAATTAAATTAAAATTATTTTAGTTGGGGTTTCCATACAACAAGTGTTTTTTTTTTGTCGTTTTTATAGATAATGGTACGGAACCCCTTATGTGCGAGTCCGACTCGCACTTGGCCGGTTTTAATTAATCAGTGACTATAAAACCAAACTTTAATGTGAATAATGAGTATATATTGTTAGGATACCTAGGTATTTTTAGGTTTACATATTTATTCCGGTTTAGTTTATTTATTACAGATCGGCACGTGAAACCTATGGAGATGATGCTGTGAGATTTGTCCAAGTCCAAAGGTAAGGGCATGTCTGTACAGTTAAAACAAAAATAACGCCTAAACATAGGTTAAAAAGTAAAGTGTATTGTTGCATATTTAGGTGTGATGAAAAAGAGGAGATAGTTTTGAGCGTGGATTGTCATGACTGTGCTGCCCAAAAGGGAGGCTACGAACATAGCGTAGCGTTTGGCACACAAAAAAATATTTTTCTTGGCGTTTTAATTGTTGTGTTTGTACATTTCGGCACTATACAATATTTATTCATGGTTACAAAGTTGAACCGTGCACAAATTGGTCACTTAATTCTTTTTTAAGTCCGTCATTCAAACATAAACACTCCGCGCTTTGTTACTGCCAACGGCTATCTGGCGGCCGATGAGTAAGATGACGTCACGCACTCTGCGCCGCGGCAACTCAGTGATCGGCGCATTAATTTTTTTGACCAATATTTTTGATTTTTCCAGGACTTTCATATTCAAAATTAAAAACCTAGTTGATCCTCATTGGCATGAAAGGAGCAACATTAGGCGTTTTGATTGGTGTTTGATCTAACCTTAGCATGAGCAATATTTAATGTATTAATATAATGAAAAATATAGAAATGTTGGATGAAATTTGCAATATACTTCATATTTTCTATCGAACAAATTAGTTACCCGTAAAAGGGTCTATCGTTATTTTTATTTAACAGAGATATGGCATTTTCTTTCTTTAACCTATCCTCGCCAATAACACAAGTACCCGCGCACGATACCCACAATACGCTTCGGATTTAAAAGGTTTGAAGTGGTTCCCAAACTGCCGTTCTCCTTTTTATTCAAAATTTCGAAAAAGTTCAAAATATATTAGGTCCTAAAATCATTCTAAGTCAAATTTTTGATATTCTTCTTGCCTGTAAAATAATGATTTTATTGATTTCTTCTGACCCTGAAATTTCGAAAAAAAAAAACCATTGTTGCTTTTGCTCTGTTTATATTTCTAGGAAAATATTCATTGCATGGCCTCATCCAATCACCACTTACGATATTGTGTTATTTTTGGCATGCAAGTTTAAACTATACAGTAGGTATGGCGCTTAGGTCCTTATCAGCTTCATATGTCCCCACTGTTGAAGCACGGCCGAGTGCGGAATGTGGACTTAACAAATCTTTTTTTTTTTAGTTTCCTGACGATGTTTTTCTTCACCGCTAAACCAGTGATGTGAATAATGAACTTGAGAAATTAAGAAAAAGACTCATTGGCACACGAGGGGCTCGAACCTCCGCCACTCGGGACTTGGACAACTACCAACTTTGGCGTGCATGGTTAGCACTTTGGACTCTGGCGTATAACAATAGGTACATGTGAATTATATTAAGTAGAGTAGATATTTCACATTTAAAGTACCATTTTTAGTTTACCAACTTTCATTTATTTCCATGTTGAAATACAAATCATTGTAAATTGTAAACGTCTCGGAAGCTTGATCGTCCCCTGGGTTTTATGCAGTATTAAGTCTACAAATCAAATTCTTTCTTTCCAAAACAGGGCAAAAGCAAGAAAATTCTCCCAATTCAATTCAATTAATTTAAAAGCTTCGCTTCGGGTTTTTTGTTTCTTCACTCAATAGAGAATTCGCCTTATTTCATTTATTTTACTTTTGTTATTTTTGTAATAAATTGCTGACAAAAAAGGAACCCTGATAGTTTCGTCTTGTCCATCAGTCGGTCCGTCTGTATTTCCCCGCCTTATAACTCTACCACCGTATCGCATCAGTAGTTATAATTTTTTTTAGAAAGGTATTTTCGCTGAACCGTCATACAATTTTGTAATAACATTCAAAAAAATAAATAAGGATAGCTCTAGGCAGGTACTTGAATTGAAGTATGAAAATATTTTTTGGCCCACACCAATGTGTGGAGTATGTACCGTTTGATAGATCTTTAAAAACGCCATATGGGTTTCTATTAAGCTTTTTTTCTCTAAGTTGTATATATATTGTGAATTATTATTGGCTTCAAATATTAAAAAATGTTACTCTAACTTACTGCACATACAAGACTTGGCTTGATTTATTCGCAAATTTTCATTGTTATTGCGTATTATTTATATGTCACCGTCATCGTGTCTTCTCAGCTGGAATACGTCCACTATTGGACGTAGGTCTTCCCCATTATCTTACTACTTCCATTTTTATTTAAGAACTTTATAATTAAATTGAAAATACTCACTGCAAACAGGGGATTATATTTTAAGAACACGAATTTCACGGTTTGATAAGTAAGTGTCAAAAATATTTGAGAATTTATTTTCTATGAAGCATGTTGCAAGTCGCCGCTAATTGTATTAGCTGAAATAAAAAACAGTTATTTGATATTTTTCGAGTATCTATACTAATATAATAAAACTAAAGAGTTTTTTTGTTTGAACGCGCTAATCTCTGGAACTACAAGGTCAGCTAGTATTTTATACTTTTCATCGGTTGAATATATTGTTAAATTATGTTACAAGTGTTGCCACTACTAAACTAACAACTAAACAACTAACCTAAATTAAATTAATGGGTAACGGTGTAAGTGTGTGTATGCATTTTTATGTCATGTATCCTGTCCGAACCTGCATTACTTCTTGTGGTTCGTCAGGAACTGGAAATGGGTGTAAATTATTTTGTCTCTGGTCTTTTATTTTACCACTTATTACTATAAAGCTGGTAAGTTACGACGTTAGGTACGTATAAAGCCACTTTATACTCTGCTTTAGTCCAGACACGTAGCATCAGAAGCAGTGCTGCGGAGATATGCTTACCCCCTTTTATGTAGAAATGAAGTGGTTGGTGATAAGAAGCTATCCTCCATATTATGATGTGGGTGTGTATCCAGCCACTGGCTAGCCCCTAATGGCAATAAAAGTTAAATATACTAGAAACAAAAAAGGGCTGTTCCCCATATAATGATGTGGGTGTTTATCCATCCACTGATTAAAACTATTAAAACTGTGAAGATATACATACATACTTTATAACGAAACTATCTATCTAACTGCCACGGTTATCGTGAATTTATGGATGTAAATAAATTTCTGAATCGGTCAAACAATTATAATTATATTGCTTTTTGACTAACAGGCCTCGTTTCATAAAGTATTTGAGTTATTGTAAAAGTAATTAGCGAAGCTTAATCTTGGAATTATGCTGCAACCTATTCTAACGCCCATAACTACCCCGTTTGCAATTCTTGTCGCTCCCGTGGGCCACATTTTAACAGAGCTTGGTTCTGTAACTGATGCAGAGCCAAGCAAGGCGTGACTTCATGGACTGTAAATCTTGAGTATTTTCGGGAAAACTTTGAAAATTTATCTTTTATTATATTTAGACAAATGTACGATAGTATTTTGTTAAGTCGTACATTTTTTCAAACTTAATGTAAGACACACAAAATTTGGAGTATACTTTTTTATTAATAATAAGTATTAAAAAAAATGCCTCTTTGAAGGATTTTTGTAAAATAACATTCGTTACAAAAATACATTACATAGTTTCTAATTTCTTTGTAATTGTTATTGAATATTTATGTTACAACCAAAAAGTACAAGAAGATAAACTAACTGAAACATATAATCAGGTATCCTACAAATAGTTTTGATCTATTCCGAAATACAAATTATAAGAGGTGATTTTAATTGTTTTAGAGTTCCGTAGCCAAATGACCAGAGTCATTTCCGACTGTTCATATGTCACAGCCGTATAATTCCAACGTCTTTGGGTAAGTTTTAATGAAATTTAAATGTTTTTACGAATTTGTTTTCCCTAAAATTTATATTTTGCGAGTTATTGGCTTCCAAAGTTAAAAAATTTGTCCCTTCCTTTAATTTTGAATACTACCAACAAAAATGTTTTGGACAGAGTCGGTTCACAAGTTTTTGAAATATTAGCAATAATTCTCATTTTACGGAACCATCATCAAACAACTCCTAGTGACTTTTGTGACGTTCGAAACAAACGTATTTCTAAAGCAAAGATGTAGTTGGTTAAGCTTAGGATTTTCATCGGCCAGACATCGATAGATCAAATTGGTAGAGTGCACTTACAATAGTCATATACAATACAATATGAATAAATCTTTGTTTTTTAAATTGCGTTGTCAATGACAGGATTTAGATTATATAATATATTTTTTTACTTAATAACGTAAAATAAAATTATATTCAAGAACTTTTTTTAGTTTCAATTAAGGTTATCGTCGCAGGGTTCCGATGGGAATTCTTTGATTACCCGCAATGTAAGACATATTATTTATAGTTTTAATATTTTTTGCTTTGACCTTTTAGCCAAATTTGTAATTAAATTAGATTAACAACTTTTAAAATTAATTTGTTAGGGCTCCATTGGTAGTACCAAATTAAATAAGACGTCTTAGATTATTTTTTTGATTATACCACTAATGTGGCAAACAAGCTTACGGTCCGCCTCATGGTAAGCGGTCACCGTAGCCTATGGACGCTTGCAACACCAGCGGCATCACTCGCGCGTTGCCAACCCTTCAGAAATCTAATAACTTCTTTCTAGAAGATATCCATACTGTAGTCCTTGGAGAAAACCTTCGCAGGGAGCTCATTCCACAACCCAAGCGTTCGTGGGAGGAAGTTTCTCTACAACCGCACTGTACGCGACCATTTCGGACATGTTACGTCTGCATAAAGCTGTGCGTTTATAATTCAGTCAGGGACACTATGATGGTAACCTTATTATATATGTAAATATTAAGGTTAACATTAATTAAATTATGAAAAACTGACGATGTGTAAAAAATTACTGATTAAAAGTTAATACAGTTACGAGAAAAAAGCAACTACAAGAATATAAATGAAAAAATAATCATTATTGACAAATAAACTGAAAAAAAAAATAATTTAATGTTATGACTAAATAAATGAAAATGAAGTGATGGTCGTTACTACTTAAGCTAAAACTTTTAAAATTAATTAATTGAAGCTGAAATGAAAACATTGTAATAAAATAACAAGTAGGCACAACCTTACCAAAACTTTGTTACTCGCAAAGTTTCCTTTAAAATTGCTAGACGGAGGCGTACAAACACAGTTAAAAAAAAGATTTGAATGAAAACTTTGATATTGCAGTTTTAAAACTTTCCTAGAATATTCCACATTTTTTTTGTGTTCGTCGTACATCCATATAACCTATACTTATATCCTCTCGTCAGATAATAGTCTTATGTCATAAAATGGCTCTGTGGCAGTAAATCCATATGCCATTCCAACGTGGAACTTTTACAGTATTCTGTGTTACAGTATAGCATGTATAGTGTAACAAACTCTTCTGACCTTCAGTGTTTGGTCGCTAGTGTCGTTGTAAGTTCACATCATTTCAATATGGTGACTGTAGTTTTGATATTTGACCACCGGGTCATAAAAATTTATTGCACTATACTTACGAGGTTTTTGTTTTATTCATAAATAAGTGCACAGCGCATTTCCTAGCCAGTTGTAATAAAAATTGTCGCAAAAGTGTGACAGAGAGGAAGCGACCGCTTGGTGCCATGTGTATACAAAAGACCTAGGAATCGTTTTCTCTCTTTCTAAAGGATGGTCAATTTAGTGAGGCTATTTCACAGTCTATAGGACATATGTGTAGTCTGTCTGTGTGTATGTGTGCTATGTATTCGAAGACTTTAGTTTTTGTATAATATGAAGAGGGTTTAGATTGGATTTGTTCTCTCCGCTTTGTGGCTATTCATAACAAAAAATGCTAGGCTTACGAATTAACAGTGCTACAAACTCTTTTGCCTTTCTGACCTCAGGTGTGTAGTCGTTTCATCATGGTGATTATAGTTTTGATTTTTTACCACCGGGTCTAAAAAGTTTGTTGCACTATTATCAGCCTTAATAAGAAAAAATTTAAAAATTGAATGAAAAATTTTATTTATATTATTTCATTTACTCCCTCGCAGTCTAGTTGGTAGTAAGGTCAGCTGCTGTGCAGAGGGTTTGGACAAACATTTATGTGTGAACTATGTGTCTAGGTGTATTTATATATGACATGTATGTATTTACAAAAAAAAACTGGCTAAGTGCGAGTCGAGCTCGCGCACCGAGGGTTTCCTGCAAACTTATTATATGTAGATAGATCTTCCATCTTGAGATTAAGTCTCCTAGAATTTGATTGATTTATTTATGTTACAATATGCGACAAAAATGACCGTATGATGGGCACACCAATGGGCAAATTTATATATGTTATAACTACAAATTAACAAATTTCGGATTTTTCCCTATATCTGTGACCTTGCTTCCTGACAAGTTTTATGATGCTAGAACAACGGGAAATACCCCATAGGTTTTAGTTTGTTTAAGATTGCTAAAATATGCGACAGAAAAGGTAATTTTTCCGCCGTATTTTTTTACTGAACTGACTTAGAAGCTTGATAGTTCTACAAATTTAAGGAACCGTAGACCTTTGTATCTGAAAATAATTTCAATGTACTTGATTTACGCGTTTTAATTTACGCGTTTCTGAGAAAAGGGGTCTTGACAGACAAACGGACAACAAAGTAATCCTATAGGGTTCCTTTTTTCCTTTTGAGATACGGAACCCTAAAAATAGTATAATATCTACATATCTTTTTACATCCGTTGCCTGTTTTTTTTTTTTTTATACCACTAAGGTGGAAAACAAGCCTACGGTCCGCCTGATGGTAAGCGGTCACCGTAGCCTATGGACGCTTGCAACACCAGGGGCATCACTCGCGCGTTGCCGACCCTTCAGAAATCTAACAACTTCTTTTTTGAAGAACCCCATACTGTAGTCCTTAGAGAAAACCTTGGCAGGGAGCTCATTCCACAACCCAAGGGTTCGCGGGAGGAAGTTTCTCTGAAACCGCACTGTACGCGACCATTTTGGTTCCAAAGTGTGTGAATGAATTCCCTGTCGATGGCGAGCGGTGCGATGGTAGAAATTAGCCGTGGGCATCATTTCGAACAATTCCTCAGAACACAATCCATTGTATAAGCAGTAGAACACACACAGGGAGGCAAAGTCTCTCCTCAGACTTAGGGGCTCGATACCGCAAGTGAGTTTGGGATCGTCGACAATTCTCACAGCCCGTCGTTGAACCGAGTCAAAAGGGCCAAGCTGGTATCCGGGTGCCAGAGATGCCATCCAGAGATGGCAGCAGTACTCCATATGGGGCCGGACTTGCGTCTTGTAAAGTAGCAACCTTTGCCCCGACGTGTAGTACTGCTTCGCTCTGTTGAGTACACCAAGTTTTTTGGACGCCAGCTTTACCTTGTCTAGCAAATAATCTCGGAACTGAACATCGCTGGAGATGTCAACGCCAAGGATCCCAATGCTCTTGTAGATGGAGAGGGGAGTGTTCTGGAATTGTGGGACTACAGTGAATGGGGTTTTCTTAGCGGTGAACGCGCAGACTTGTGTCTTTGAAGGGTTGAATCGGACCAAGTTTTCCCGCCCCCAGTCAGAGACCTTGGACAGACCGATCTCGATTTGAGACACAAGTTCTTCACGCTTTTCCTCCACAACGGAAGGTGGGATGCTTGCACGGCCCGTGTAATAAGCGTCTCTAAGTACTGTCATCTGCATAGCAATGTATGTTGTTGATGTCTAACATATCATTGATGTGCAGTAGAAACAGCGTAGGAGACAGCACAGAGCCTTGTAGGACACCAGCATTAATGTCCATGCTATCAGAGCAACTACCGTCAACTACGGCTCGTATGCGTCTGCCGGACAAAAAGCTAGCCACCCATTTGCACAAACCCTCGGGCACTCCGTAAGATGGCAACTTCGATAGAAGACCCCGGTGCCAGACCCGATCGAACGCCTTCGCTATGTCTAGGCTACATGCCAATGCCTCCCCCTGACTCTCAATGGCTAGTGCCCATCGGTGTGTGAGATACACTAGAAGGTCACCAGTTGAGCGACCGTGGCGAAAGCCATATTGACGGTCACTGATCAGGTCGTGTTTTTCTAGGTATCTCAAAAGCTGTGTGTTGGTCACACGCTCCATCACCTTGGAGAGGAGAGAGGTAATAGCGATAGGCCTGTAATTCGATGGATCTGATCTATCGTCCTTTTTGGGCACCGGATGCACATTCGCAGTCTTCCATGAAGACGGAAATTGCCTAGTGTGGTAGGAAAGCGTGAAGAGGCGCGTGAGTACAGGACATAACTCAGGAGCACACTGCTTAAGCACCACTGCTGGTATGCCGTCTGGCCCACTCGACTTATGAACGTCTAGGGAAAGCAACGCCCGCCGGACCTCGCGCTGTGTTATAGAGATTTCCGGCATCGTCTTACCGCACCACGGTAAAGTAGGTGGTACAGCACCTTCGTCGTTCACATTCGAGTTAGAGGCAAAGAGACTGCCCAATAGATCGGCTTTCTCTTTTGCACTGTGGGCCAAGTCACCATCGGTCTTTCGCAGTGGTGGTAACGACGACTGGCAGAAGTTCCCCTCGGCAGCTTTAGCAAGCGACCAGAAAGCACGACTCCCAGAAGGATAGCTCGCAAGTCGCCCACCTATTTTGCCGATGAATTGGAATTTTGCTCTGGCAGTTGCTTTCTTACTGAACCTCGAGGCAGCATTTAATTTGCGTTTTAACTCAGAAATATTCCGATCCTTATTATTACGTATCCATAACACAAGCTTTGCTTTGGGGATAGAAGGCGCTGAGTGTAATGTCAAAAAGTATTTGTTTAGTATAATTATTACGATACCAAAGGTATAGTAAATGTTGTTAATTTGTTGATAAGTTCCTTCAATTTAGGGTTAGGTATGTAAATTTTATTTATTGAAATTATGAAAATAATGCATAAAAGTTAACAAGTTACACTACGTTAAGTGTAAATTGTTAAGAATGAAAAAGAAAAAGCTCAAACAAGTTATCCTTACAAGCAATTTTTAGGTTAAAATACTTTACGTAACCCTTAATTTTCTGCTTTGTTTGAAGGGGTTCGGTAAACTACGTTAACTTTTTTATAGTTAAATATTCCTTTTGTTCAGCTTCCTATCAGTTTGATAGTTGATCTCAATTTATAGACAATACAATTGTATTTTTTAGGATTAAATATAATGGCTAATATAACTTATAAGTAGATTATATAATGGGTAACGTAACCGGGGTCTAAGTTATTAACCCGTAGGATAATTTTCAAGACAATTAACTGGCAACTCTGTTCAGAAACTTCATTAGAAGCTCCAGGTTTATCCAATGAATTTTAGCGAGGAACGCAAAGTTTCGAATCCCATTGAAAGTATATGAAAGTTCTTATTTTCGCACTGATAGTCAGTGTTGCAGGCATCGATGTTTTGACCGGATTCTCATAAAGATATTTTTAACACAGAACTTCTATATTAGTTTATTCATTTATTCCATCCTAGTATGAATCTTAAATAAACTTTTATGCAACGAAAAGTTATTTTTCTTGTATATTACCGTGTTTATTTAATATCATTCTAACCTTCAGGCAGCCATAAACGAAGAAAGATTACATCTATGTATGCATATTTATAATGTATTTCTTAATATCTCTATAAAGAGATGTGTATTTGTAAGATTGAGGTACTAAGACTTTATAAGTCACTAGGAATTGTTCGTATGTACAATAAGTCTTTAACAAATAAATAAATATGAGGTCGTATTTATTTTAGACTTAAAGTCTTTTTAAATAAAATATAAATCATGAGTAAAGTAAACTTTGTACTAATAATCTAAAAAAATATGACATAAAAATATGCAATCAGGTCTATTTGTGCCTTGAGTTGTGGGTTAGATCCCAGAGTTTGTCAACATGCCTTTTTTATTAAACAATTTTTTTGTTGACATCATTAGCTGAATACGGTAAAAAAACTATCGTGAAGAAACTTGCATACATCGCAAAGACATACACACCATACATAAATATATCATGGTATTTTCTTATGCGTGAAACAAATTTAGTATTTGAGGCTATGGCATATAGGTACGTGTAGTTTCGACCAGTGTACAAAGACATACTTGTATTACACTATTGAAGCATACAAAGAGACACAGTTCCGCGTACAAAACTTTGACGATTCAAAAGTGATTGTAAAATCCTTATTTGAATAAACCATTTTGACTTTGACTTTGACTTTGACTTTGTACGACAGGCGCTAACACTCGTCCGCACGTCGAAAGGCTCGATATTTCCGGTTTTTTTCGGGACAAAGTTCGAATATTTATTAAGAACTACGAAATAAGCAATAATTATATATATTTTATGAAATAAGAATGAAGATAAAATTACTCTTAGTTTTCCAAACAATTTTAGTTAATAAAAGCCTAAAAATAGTGTCAGTATTCTTTTTTTCTTAATGTTTTAGAAGGTAAATTATTATTTTACTAGTAAATTCACTTAATTAAGGTTTGACCTATAACATATATTTTTTTAACGTCAAAAAGTGTACTCAGGACTGTAACAAAATTTATCAAATTCTTGCAAACTTAACTCGTTTGGGGATGCCATCACCTAAAGCACTTCTATCCTAGCTTATTTACCCGCAGGACCATTTCCAAGACAATCATCAGGCAACTCTATTTAGAAACTTCAAAAACTTTTAGAATGTTGTTCATAACTTGCAAGGGACCTGGCCTCTTCAGGACATCTCCAAAGTAGCAGCGAAACAATCTTAGGAGCATTGTACAAAAGTGCTTTACAATGAGTAAGCGTTGAGAAATTATTCACTTCAGAATCTATTCTAAATTAAATGATTATTATTAGTAAAAAAGGTTTATCCAACTTCAAAATCCCGTAAAATTCTAAAATAAGTACCTCAAGCGGATAAAATATTGTACAGAGTGTTTTCTTTTCAATCAATAAAACAAAATATGTCAAGTATTCCGTTTTAAGGTTTTAACTAGATCTTGAGAAAAATGTGCTTATTGCCGACTTTCAAAAAGTCCAACTGTACGTCTATCTCCCTCATTCATCATGAAACTTGATCAATTTCGAATTATTGGAATAATCTATACCAATCCTTACTCAAATTGAGTTTATTTATCTTCCAAAATTTTATCAAAACAATAAAATGAAATTACGTTACACGTCAATATTAGAAGAAACGCTTTAAGTTATTCATTCACACTTATATCTTAAATAACCAATATATACGTCAATCTGTTTGTAAATAATAAAAATAAGCGTTAGGAATTACTACGGCATAATTCATAACTAAAACAAAATAAAAAAAATAATTATTTACCACTAACCGGGGAACAAACCCAAGCGTCACTTCAATGAGCAAAGTGATTTAGTGGACGGCGGAGTCAGGCGAGTGACGCTGTTTTGTCAGCCGTGCCGAGCGCACCCGACGTTAGCTGAACGCGACCCAAAAGTACGACGTTGTGAGTTTCGGTGCGGCTGAAAGGTTCAGCTGTATTTTGGCCGTAACCGAACCATTGGCTAAAACATGATTTTTAGGCCGAAACGAAACTGAATATTCGGTCGGACCTACAAGAACTAATATTTATGGAAAATTTCTTTCTGTATTTATTTGCTTAGTCCACACCAATTTAGTTTTAATTAATTAATAGGTTTCGTATCGGGCGATAACGATAAAATCGTCAGCTGTCACACCGACAATCGACACCGATCTGATCGTCACGATATCGGCAGATTAGAGCATGGAACCGGTATCTCTCGATTCAGGAAGAACCGGGAAAACCCGGTTCTGTGGAATGAATATAAAAAACCGGTGACGTGATATCCATTTCTACTTATTAAAAAGGAAGGAGCATGCAGTATAAAACATGCAAGTAGTAGCAATGAATCACATAGATTTTGTATGAAGTGGACAGGGCGTGGAGGCTAGTTTTTTCCTTTCCGCGTTTCGGGCATAAATAAAAACAATAAATGATAACTTTGATTCATATTATTTCATTGCGTGCAATACAATAGGTTATGACATAGCAGAACAATATCTGTTAGTAATTTCTTTCAATGTATTAATTTATCATTTTAAATAAATATAATAACAAAAATAATAATATAAAATATTTATTTATTTATTTTAATATTTAAAATTTTATTTTAATATATAAAAATTGTGAATGTATGCTTACATTATTACACTTTGTTAGGTGTAAATTGTCAACATACATATTATAATACTATATACGTATGTTAACTTTATTACGTAAAAGGAAACGCTCAAATATTAACTAGGATAAATTAAGTTTACAAGCAATTCTTAGGAGAATTGGCTTTACGTAACCCTTAATTTTCTGCTTGGTTTGAAGAGGTTCGGCAAACTAAATTAACTTTCTCTTAGTTGGAAATTCCATTTGTTCTTCAAACTATCAGTTTGTTAGTTGGTCTCAAGTTTTAGACAATAAACTTACATTTAAAAGTTTTTTATGTAAACTATAACAATTTGTTTCGAATTAATCATAATGTCTTATGTTATATAAGTAACTGGTTAACATAACCTCCACCAAAGCTTTTTACCCGTAGGACCATTTTCAAGACAATTAACTGGCAACTCTGTTTAGAAACTTAATTAGAGGCTCCAGGTTTGTACCATGAACTTCAGCGAGTAATACAAAGTTTTCGATTCCATTGAAAATAAATGAAAATTCTTTTATCACTTTTATACTAAGCTATTCAGACATCGATGTATTTATCAAATTCTCATGCTAGACTCATTTTGCATATAACACGGAATATTAACGTATATGGGCAAAATACATCAATTATTTTATTAATAACTTGAATATTAATATTTGTATTTAAAATTTGTTAATAGCTGCCCTAGGTTTTGTGTTATTATAATTATTAAAATTATAATAAGCTAAATTAACAGCTAAATTATATGTACAAATATAATAAATCAAAGAAATATGAATATAATGGAATATAAATATAATATGAATATAATGGAATATAAACCAAAAATTGGAAAAAAATGTTTCTTTTCTATCGAGATTTTTTTCGCATTGTGTTTTTGCTAATATCACTTAGAATTATAATGTAAAATTTACATGTTTTTTCATTATTTATTAGGGCTTGTTTAACTAACTCAAAATTTAATTCAATTAGGGGCTATTTTGCTTTTCCCTCTCGTAAGAGACTTACGCTTTTTTAACTTAAGCATCGCAAATTTGAGGCATACATAAAACGTTCTCAAATAAAAGTAACGTTATTTTTGTTAATGTTTTCTTTGAGTGAATTTTTAAATAATGATTATAGGTTTATTCACACAAAAAAATTAAGAAAAAATAACTAAACTTAACTAAACCAAGACTTTAAAAGACATGGATATGAAAATACAACTTGAAATCTAGTAAAACAATAAATATTCAATATTCAAGTGGCAGACTTCAGTCAGAACTAGCGACTCTCCGCTATAACTCTGAAGTTTTAGAAAATAACTCAAGGAACTTATGTTGTAACTACTTGTATTTCCGTAACGAGATTGAAAGACGTAGCTGTAACTAAACTGTCTATATGTCTGTCTTTCTAACCTTAAATGTGTTCTGTCTTGTCTTTTAGATCGGAGTAGTTGAAAGTCTGAAACTTTAACAAATTATGTGTTATTGTGGCTGATTTCAGATAACAAAATAATCATTTGTTATCTGATAATAAACTGACTGGACTGAACAAAAAGTAACATGGCCAACTCGCATTTGGCCGTTTATTTTTTTGTCACAGAACTCAGACAAAATGTTGCCACAACATATATAACAGACGCAAACTTAGAGCTCATGGTGCTTCTATAACGTTAAACAATTTAGTATTTCAGCACTACTATTCTAGCTTATTTACTCGCAGGACCATTTCGAAGACAGTGAACTGGCAACTCTATTTAAAAACTTCGGAAACATCTGGAATGCTGTTCATAATTTGCAACGGACCTGACATCTTCAGAACATCGCCCCCACTTTAGTATCAAAACAAAAGGAGAGTTGTACAGAAGTGCTGAATTATTTAAGTGTGAGGAATTGTGATTAATTTAAAAATGCAAAAGGTTTGTACTGATGAAGGTAAAAAACCTTTCCTAAAATGATAAATACATAACTTAAGAGGAAATATCACGAAACGTTTTCCCCTGTTTCCGGCCAGGATTTTGATATTAGAGCTATAACTTCATGTATAATAGATATACACAAACACTATGCCCAAATATTTTGCTTTTTTGAATCCTTTAAATAACTGGGGGCCTGCAAAGGTCTAAGAAAATTGTCTTTTTATAATATTTTCATACGTGTGCTTTACGAATATATATGTAAACTAATTTCTTAAAACACAAAACATACAGATACTGAATAATTTTTATTAACTTTTAAGTGAAGTAATCCTTATTAAATTGGTTTTACATTTGATAGAGAAAAGTGGTGAATACGATACTTCTATTTTGATGTTTGTGACGATAGGTTAAATCAGCCCAAGGTACAGTTGTCCCTATCGCACATCGGTATCTAAGTCCAGGTCCCAGCGTGACAGCAAATGTTTTCAAATATACATTTTCTGTATTTCCTCTTAAGGATTCTCCGAATCACATATTTTCCATACCTACCACCTTCGGTGCACAAAATTTCTTTTACGTTTTGCGCCAATACTAAATAGCGGTCTATGCTAAAAAATCGGACATGTGCGAGTCGGACTCGCACACGAAGGGTTACGTACCATTATCTACAAAAACGAGCAAAAAATTACGTATGTTGTATGGGACCCCCTTTAAATATTTATTTTTTTGTGTTTTTTAGTATTTGTTGTTATAGCGGCAGCAAAAATACATCTTCTGTGAAAATTTCAACTGTCTAACTATAACGGTTCATGAGATACAGCCTGGTGATAGACGGACGGACAGCGAATCCTTAGTAATAGGGTTCTTAATTACCTTTCAGGTACGGAACCCTAAAAACAAGTTTTAAGTGTAATGCAGTTTGTATGTAAAAAGATTTTCGGATAGACCTTAACTCATTTTTCTTAAGGGGTATATAGCAGCTAACAAGCACTGCCATTTTATAGATATATTATCCTACAAACAACACAAAACATTCTAAAAACAGCCCATGACAAGTTTTTTATTTCCACCGTGAAACCGTGAAGATATAAAACACATTTACATATATAAAAAAAATCTAAACTTTTTGTGGACAAATGTCTAGAAAAAGTACTGTGTTCTATTTTTATTCAAACTGTTCAAACAGATATTAAACAATAATGATATTCAAAATTTCTGCATCCCCAAAAAGATGAACAGTTAATCATTATTATTATGAATATTATATATTCTTTATTACACAATAAAAAAGAATACAACAGTGAAAAACAAAAAAAAAACATTACAGGCGGTCGTATTGCTAAATTAGTTAAAAAAAATCGCTTATTGATAAACCCTTACCACGAATTGAATTTAAAGCTGCCGGAAAGAAAAGAATATAATATTTTTCGGTACCTACGCCAAATGACGTGTTATTATAAAATTCAAAAATAAATGTATAGAGTAATAAAATGTTTGTGTACCAGCTATGTATCGTGTCATTGATCATATCGTAGAGTTGTTCTTTCAGTTTGGCGTTGACGTAACGTAGGTGGCCAAATTATTTGAAAATTGTAGCACCACTTACCACATTATCAGATCTATTCATCAATACTGATACTTTTCGTGCTACCGCATTTTGAAAGAATACACAAGAGGTTTTCTTCTTCCTTTTAAACAAACATTTCTTTGGGGATACACAAACTCAAACTAGACCCCAGTTTTGTATACGCAGCTGAGATTGTTTTTCCGATTTTTCCACAAGTTACAAAGTAAACTTTCTGACGATTTGTGTTACAGCTACTTCTTCACTACAAAAGTCGAAATTAAATTCTAGAAGAATGCCAATATATTCTTTGTAAGTACAGTAAGCTTACCAGTTCCCATCATTCAAACTAGGCTTTACCTGCGACATTATTACTAGTACTCACGAATACGATTCACCACAAAAATTAGACCATATAAATGGCGCTGTTATCAAATATTTTTTTTTGTTTTACACCACTAAGTTCACCATTAGTACCACTTGCGCGTTGGCGACCTTTCAAAAATCCAATAACTTCTTTCTTGAAGAAACCCATACTGTAGTCTTTAGAGAAAACCTTGGCAGGGAGCTCATTCCACAACTCAAGCGTTAGCGGGAGGAAGTTTCTCTGAAACAGCACTGTACGCGACCATTTCGGTTCTAAATTGTGAGAATGAATTCTCTGCCGGTGGCGAGCGGTGCGACGGTAGAAGGTAGTCGTATATACACAATACCTAGTCTTGGTCGAGAAATTCTTTTGTATAATTATGTTTCATTCATTGGCACGGCCGTTTTTGTTTTCCTAGGACCGACCTCTATTCTAGTCTTTTTTATACAGAGTCAAACCAAGTCAATCTAACCAGGCCACCTACCGAAAATGAAAATCAATGTCTGCTGGGCTAGCCGGTAAAGGTATACAAAACTAAATCCTTAACTTGTGATTTAAAATAAATTTCTGCCTAAATTAAATACCCTGTTCTATCCTTTTTAGAAAATAAATTCACGTAGCAAATAATATGAATGAATGTCAACAGTAGTAACCTATTTGTTTTTCCAAAAGTATTCTCAGTATTCCTGATCCAAATAAGAAATTGTGACAAAAAGACTTTTACTAACATTCTACATTAAGAATAATGATAGGCAGGTGTAGTATAAACCTACTACAAAATATCAAATTTGTGTACTGAATTATAAACATATCTAAATTTATAAACATTTTCAGCAGTTATTTCATAATGGCTAAATTATAAATACTTTTGTAACAACACACACACACACTTCTTTTCTTTTAGTAAATAAGGAAGACACGTCTGTTAATATAAATTTGGTCTTTTTAGTCATAATACTTCGAACTGCATAATCTACGAGTGGAAGCCAAGAGTCTCATAATTACATTACATTGTAATATTGTTCACTCAAAATAAATTTTATGTCAATTCTTTATAAGAACGTGGGAGAGCTCACTTAATTTATAAATTTTTTTTATAACTCTCGGATTTTTGAAAACTAACTAACTAACAAAAACTTACACAAATATCTACTTTTCTCGTGAATATGGGTATTTTCGTAATTCTTCTATATGGCGTCTAACCAAAACCAGCCAGCGTTACATGTTTCTAACATCTTATATTTTCTTTTATATTAATACGTGGAAGTGTAATATGTGCAACAAATTCGATGCAAAGAACTTATACAATAAAAACTAATACAATCATAAAAAACAATACAATAAATTTTAGGGACTAGCAATAAAAATGTAAAAAAAATATTTTCAGAAACTTTCGCTACAACTTTATTAGTTAATTTCAAACATTGAAACTAGTAGATCTCATCAGCAGTCATTTCAGCAACATGTTTCGAAAAGTATGTACAGTGCTTTTGCTCTTCGTTGCTCGTGCACTAGTATCGTTATAAATTTACTTCATTTCAATATGGCGACTGTAGTTTTCATTTTTGACTGCGGGTTCAGAAAAGTTTGTTTAACTACACCTTTACTTGCAACATTACATCACGACCAAACCACACTAAAAAGTCAGGTAAAAAATACACTCACTAGATGGCGCCGAATGACAATACTAAGATTCTGAAGCCTAAAGTTTTTTAACAAATGCACAGCACTCTTTTTGCTTTTTTTTTGCTTGAAATTTGAAAATCGTTAACCTGTTTAATAGAACATCTAAAAGTGAAATTGACATAAATATACCTATGTCCTTCTCAACTAGTGCCTTAAGTACGTTAAGTACGTAAGTAAATAAAGTATATACTTAAAATTTATATTTAATTGGTTGCATAAAAAACACAGTATGCAATTACACGAAATTCCTCATTTTTTAAAAATTAAATAAATATCTATTATTAATGTGAACAGTCAACAATATCTCAATGAATATTTGGTTCGTGTTTTTAAAAGCACAGTTCATTTCAGTGTTACTCATACATACATACATACATATATACATAAATACATATACATACATATATATAACATCAAGGCTGTTTCCGAAATGATTAGGCAGGCTTACAAGCTTCTCTTACTTCATACTCTTGTGTCAATTCTTTCCTGCACGTCCGTCGAGTTAGGGTGGTCTTCGCCTTGCCTGAAAACCAACTAATATAAATTTGTTTCGTGCATCTTTTTTCATCCATCCTCTTAAAATTTCCAAAACCATCACAACAGTTACAAACATCGTCGAAAAAATAATAATATACGTCGTAAAGTGACGTCAATCACGATAATCCAAATTCAAAAGTTTAAACTAGTAAAGAGGCGGTTAAAAGGCGTAGTTAATCAGAATTATAGCCTATACCTACATTCGTAGTCATCGCTTTTGGTACATTTCACAACGGTGAGACTCACGGCGACGTGTCAAAAATGTATGACTGGGTCGAAACCACCCGACTAGACAATGTAACGACATAGGCTAGTCAGATGCTTTCGCCCCTGACTCGCCGCGCACCTTATCTAACGATTACTCTGTCTAGACGCCTTCGATGGCCGACTGAATAAAATGATTGTCTAGGCTATGGTATAACAGCTGGCTGATAAAATAATATGACAAAGCAGGACTTAAATTTCTCGTTCTAAAAATACAATCTTTTCAAAATTTTATAAAACTATCTTGGGCGAAAGCTAATTAAATACATTTGAAATCATTTATATCATTTTTGTGACTGCCGAGATATCAGTTAACATACGTAAATAAAAAAACATACGCGACGAACAAAAAATAATTTGTCTCAATTCCCATTTCTTCATCCAGATAAAAAGATTCAGGGATTTGATTGAAATGTTGTCCGAGATTCTGTGAGGGAGAAACTGACGCAACTGCAATTGAAACAGGCCGACCATTAAGCTGATTGCTGGCAATTTTCGCCAGTAATGAAGGCCGTAATTGATGAAAGTTAATCCAAAATCATTTAGGTTCGCTTCAGAATCAATGCCACATTAGATTTATGTATATTTTTCTAAAATCTGAATCTAATTTAATAGGTATGTGCATTTGATAACAAATATAAATTACATAATATTTAAAAATAACGAATAAGGAACAATTTTCTTCTAAAATGGTACAAAATCGTAAAGGTATGCCTGTATGACTGTTTCGTAAATAAAAAGCAGCAGTTCGTAATCGAAATAAATAAGTGAGTAAACATCGGAGAAGTGTGAGTCGGAATTAGCCGTAGGTAGTAGTACAAACACAAACAACAACAAAAAAAGTGCCTCTAAGTGGTCACCCATACAATGACTGACCAAACCCGGTGTTGATGACTTTGCATATCGCTTCTAATAAGCAAAAATATTGCTGGGACGTAGTAATAAATATTCTGTAAAAAAAGCAGGCTTCGGTCAAAAAAATAAAGCCCAATCAAGGTCGGACGGACAGACAGACCCTCTGGGTACGGAACCCTGAAACTAAAACAAATTAGAAGAATAAGACAGTTAAAATAAATTTATTTCATTTAAAAAAACAATCTCACATTAGTGCTTACAATTTACAATCTATCACTAAATTTAAAAATATCGTTTAATATTTACATTTACACCACTATACTCTGCTATAATTTTATTACAACAAACAGAATGTCTCAACAAAACAAAACGAAAAGTAGTTTGTTTTCAGATATGACCAGTTAAATGAAAACCATTAACCACATTGTGGCAGTGGTCAGGTAAAATGCCATTACGTGGTTTATTACGGTCAACATTACAATGTTACGTCGGAATACTTCCATCGTTTGAGGGGAACTAATGTGAATTTGGAAATTGAAATTATTTTGTACTTACCTATTTCATTTAAGTGTTATACTTTATTGCATTCTACTTATTGTCATAGTAACTTTATAAGTTATTACATATTAATATATTCTGTTATTGAATACATGTGGTAAGGATTTTATTTATAAAAGCTATTTTTATTTTTTCTATTTCTAATAAGAAAACCAAATGTTTAATATATTTATTTTTTAATGAAGTATAAGCGTCTATGGTTTTAATTTCTTCTATAATTCTAAAACAGGTCGATACCTCGGGGCAGAAAGGGCGTATTCACCACTTTTGTCGAAAATGACTTAAGTGCCGTTTGTTGACCAACATAATGTACATAATGCGGTAATCCTACCAAAGAGAATGAACCAAGATTTGTACTGTGTTATACAGAATTTATGACTTTTTAACTTGGCAGGATTATGACATTGAACGCATTAAAGCAGTCAACAAAACGCACTCTTAATGATGCAGTTTTGTTCAGAATTTGAAGCCCTATCGATATGTCTATTTAAAGTTTCAAAACAAATGGCACTTACTGCCTTTATTTTTTTATTGTCCTAAATCTTTTCTTTTTAAACAAAAATTATGTATATACCAATTTCAGCATGTCTCTATTTTAAGTCGGTCGTATTACTACTGTAATTAAAAACTTTTGGTCGTAAAACGCAAGTGTCATAATCAAATGTCTTTTACGCCCTTTTGACTTAGCTCAAAAATACAGTATTCATTTACAACCTTGAATTCTAGACAACGAACTTTGAAAGTATGAGTTACACCATTCATATAGGTACTAACTACTCGGATAAAGTTAGATGTCACGTGTATAAAATGAACTACTATCCTGCTTGGCACCATCATAATTAAACAGAATAAATTTTGTTTATGGCTATTGGCTATTGTTTTATAAAACTTTATTATTTACAACTTGATATACTTAATATGAAGGTGTTTTTTTATACTTGAATTTGGCCATAACACGTGCACATGGATTGCCTTCTCTGTCGAACGTCTTTAAAAACATTTAAATTTTTACTTCAACAACCATTTTTATTGAACATGGTTTGAAGTTATTAAAATTAAGGAAGTGAGACTTCCTTTGTAGCTTTTTTATTAAAGCGGTGTACAAAGCTCATAGTTGCAGATTCGAGTACTACTGATAGGGGAAAAACCTATATTTTCATATACCTATTACTGTAGTAAGTTTGACATAAGGTACCTACGTATGGCCATCGTAGCTTTTTTAACTCGATTTCAACACAATCGTGGCTTTTACACCCTAAAAATAAATTAATTTTAGGTAATCCAATACTGGTAGTGGCATTTACGCCCTAATGAAATAATTATAATAATGGTTTGATGGTTTTTACGACCCTATTTTAATTCTTCCCTGCATTTACACCCTAATAATACATAAGTGGTAGATAACTAAATACTTACTATGGTAGTCTTTATACGAATTTTTATTACGGACTTACGCTTAGTTCTGTATTTTTTAGTATTATTTTATTATCAGTGCTGATCAAATATATTTAGATTATTGTTTACAAAAACATTCAGCTATAATAATTAATTTAAGCCCACAGTCACGTTTTCGGATTGTGAATTTAAAAACTTTTTGTACTTGTTTCACAAAACATAATTTAAAAAAAAACAGTCCTAATTTTTAAAAGACCAGTCCGAACCCTCTTGTTCTGTGCTGTCCGCCGTATCGCCAGCGTTGGACCTCAACTCTATACCTGCAGATTTTTACTCTGCTCAACCTAAGCTTACTAACTTAATGCCACCTGCTAAAGTTTAAACATAGAGCTTTGAAACATAGAGCTGACTCCGAGCTTGCAAATTCTTGTCCTGCACAACTAAAAACCATTCATTCTATGCCATTCATTCAGACCCGAAAAACGTTTACCAAAGAAACTTTGAAGAAACTGCAGTTCAAAAATATTCGAATTGCCACATTTAAAACTAAGAAAATCAACCAGAAAAAGTCACTTTATTCAAAGAAGCTGAAAATGAGCGACAATTGAAAGGAAAGAAAAGGCAAAGGTAGAGAGGGAAGGACAAAAACGACGTAAGTTATAAAATGGATGATGCCCAAGTTGAAGGAAGTCAGACAAAAGAAATTGTTTTGCGAAATTTATATAACATTCGATTACCAATTTCAACTGCCAAATGTAATGACTTGATACATCTTTGTGAAAGTGGAGTTATACCTAAGCCCTATCAACACGAATTTCTATAGCTGCCTCACCACAAGTCCATTAAAGAAACATTAATTGACACTGATAAAATTCAAATTCAAATTCAATATAATTTATTCAGCAATCAGCTGCAATAATTGAGCACTTATGAATGTCACTACGCCATCGGTTCGTAAGTTTACAGGGCGGGAGACCTTTTACTGAGAAGAACCGGCAAGAAACTCAGCAAGGGCATTTCTTTTCTCCCTTTCTCTTACAACGTCCAATTAAAATATTGGAAAATGCCCTCCCTATCATAAAAGGACACTTTCCATTACAAACATAAAAAAACATGAAATATAAAGCACAAGCACAACATAAAAAAGTATCTAATATAAACAAAAGACAGTTTATGTATTCACCACTAAGAAATAATCAATGTCTTACAGTATTAATAAACAAAACAAAAAAGTAAGACTAAATACTAAGAATACAAAGAAGTTTGCAAGAGCATAAAGAAGATAAATCCGACGAAAAGGATGATAATTTAAAATATTTACAGTGATTATTTTTTTTTTATTTAATGGTTACCATCTATGTTAATACAGCAATCTTGAATGAATTAATAATGAATAAATTTAGTTTTTAAATTTTGTTTCCTTTGGCTTTTGCCAACACAAAACCTGCATAGGCGTAGTAGGATAAATAAGGTTACGTCACAGAACATATTTTTGTGAAGGGGTAAATTCACCCATTCATTTAAATTTTAGGTCTTAACACCACCTTAAGTTTTAAACTATACGGTTTATGTAATTTTAAATCTCACAACGATAAAATTTATTGAATAACAAATGATTTTTCACAATTCCAAATTATTATAAGTCTTCAATCAAAAATTTTATAGGACAAAACTTTTTGCAAGTCACGTTTTTTGTTTCTCCTGAAAAGTTGCTACTTTTGTGGTTACGACCTTTCTTCCCGAGTATCGACTGGTGCTTAAGTTAAAAAAATACAGAAAAATAACCGAAAGAAACCTGCAAATTGTGAGTCGGTTTTTGTTCCGTTGCAGCATCAAAAAATAGCGAGAGTCTGTCTGAAACCTGGCCTAGTTCTATTATTTGAAATTTTATAGGCTGTGGTAACCGCTATATTATTGGTGCAGCAAGCTATAGCTGTAGCCATAGTTCTTTTACAGATTTTTATTCAGTTATTCTTGTGGAGACTTTTAAATAAGGAAGGAAAAACAAACAAACAAACAAATATAAAAAAAAACAAAGAAACTCACTTTCACATTTAAAATATTAGTATCGATGAAATCAGGAAATAAACATACAGTCTTCATTTGAAAGGGCCTTAGAAGGGAGTATAGATGTTTGATAACATAGCAATACTTGTCCCTATGCTCATAAAATCAGAATATATGTAATACACAAAGAACTTCCGGTGAAACAAAGCAATTTTGCGTAACGTTGTGTAACGCAGCCTTCTCTCAAACAAAAGCGACAGCTCGGTATTTTATGTGAATACCATTTGGTATTTTGCTAGGGCGGAAATTGAAAGGGATAAAATATTCTTTATGTACCATACGGATACCAAACCGAAAGTAAGTAAAAAAATCTGTATTGTTTTATATTAACACAAATAAAAGCGAAGGTGATTTTTTTTAGCTTTTTGCACGTATCAATGTATTTGCTATTGTTTATTCTCTCAAAGCTCCTTAACGCACGGATCAAGTCTTCGAATAAGAAAACAGTAAAGTTATACGCCATTTTGTTTTGTATGTTTTTTGTTTATCAAAATAAATATGTTGTTGCCGGTAACTTTTAATAAACGTAATTTTATTTTTCGATGTAGTCGCCTTTTAGCATAATACACTTGGAATATCTTTTTTTAAACTTAGGATTCCTTTCTTAAGAAACTCTTCATCCTGCACACCTAAAACTTTCTGTACTGCAGCGACTACGGCTTCGTCATCTTCGATTCTCTGTTCTTTCAAAATGACCTGTGGCATTATCTCCGGGGCCTCGCTGTTTCCCTGAAATTTCGTTACGCAGTTTTTTCATTTGTTCTGCATACAAAGAGCCAGTAAGAGTAGCTCCATGGTCGATATATTCAATTTTGACCACCTCTTTACTAACCCAGAAAAGAGAGCCTAGGATCTTTCCGACCGAACGACTCGTCTTAAATTTCTGAGGGGTTGAAGATGATTTGGGCAATTTTAACTGTCATTCATCATTTTATTTTGCTTAATTTTATGCATATCAGTTAGAATAATTATATTTCGGCTAATATATCCCATAAGTTTTGAGTAATTTGAACATCTAAATATTATTTATTATTTTTTTATTGATAGATTTAATTTTGTTCATTATATTAATAAAACATCTTAAAACAAACAAAAAGATTGTGAATTTTTAGTAACTAAGCATTTTGTTTGGTGGTTTGTACAATATACTTTTCTGGCAGTTTTTATACAAAACGAAATGTAAGGAATATTCATATTTTCTTCAATTTCCGTCTTAGGAGATATTTAAAGTTATTTCCATAAAATAACAGGCAGTTGCTTTTGTTACAAATGGAGAATGCGCTACATTACGTTATGCAAAGTAGTTTACGACGTTTTTACACAGAAATGTTGTGTGGTTTAACAGAAAAAAAAGTCAACGGCAAAAGTTTTCAATGTTAGATAGACGTTTTGATGGATGAATGAAATTTGTTTTAAAAAATAAGAATAATAATAATAAATAAATAAACAAAAATAAATAATGAGAAGTGTTGAAACGGTGCCCACCCATAAAATATTCTGTATTATGGGAATCAGTGTTTGTTTCTCCATGTACATTGTCTTGCTTAAAACTTATCTTTATATTGCACTTACCGCGTTATTTCTTAATCGAGTTGGGGAACGGAAATTTTGATCACAAACCTTAAAGATTTATGATGCCAAAACGGATATTTAACTTGTGTATCAAAGGGTAAGTATTAAACCCTCAACGGGTATTAATGTTTCGCCGAAGGCTAGTTCGAGAGGTAATCAATTTTAATGTATCCTAAGCCGTCAAACTTCGCCAATTAACACTTAATTACCATCAAATGAACATATGTATATGGTTCTCCGTATCACTTATGTAGCGAGTGAAAATCCAAAAATTTTTTTTTTTGATTTTTTCTTTCAGAAAACGTTTAGATTATTTTAATTTATGCAGTTTTTCAAATGAAAGGTACGGGGTGGGTTTAAACGCGTGATTTAAAATTTATAAAATTGATCCTGAGTAAATGAGAGTACTATCCACGACTTTTTACATATTAAGTAATAAATAGCTATTTCAATGAAAAATGATTTTAAAGTCAATAAATGTTCAAGACTAGTTATCGGCGTGGAACTCCTTGATTAACTCATAAATGATTATACTTATGACGTTTGCTATAGCAAGCTGTAGCTATAGCTATAGTTCGTTGAGGCTCGGTCATAGTTATTCCTGCGGGATAAAAAGTATCCTATGTACTATTCCAGGACCTAATCTATAGATGTGCCAAGTATCACCGATCGGTGCAGTGGCTATTCGTTAGTATTGAGTAACCAACATCCATCCAGACATTTTTACAAAATTTCACATTTATAATATTAGTAGGATATTCCTTATCACTTTAAAGTTGGTACGGGACAAATAGACTTTAATTTTTGGCACAATCAGTCCAATTATTCCCTCAAAAGTCCTTACTTCTAAGATGTTGGCTTCCTCTTCTTCACCCTTCCAATGTCTCTTCGGCTGTAGTTTAGCTATAAAAATACTTTCAAAACCATACTAATAAATTATCTACAAGTTTATAGGTTGGACAGACAGACAGACAGCGTAGGCTTAATTATGTGGACCCGTAGACATCCTTTGAGTACGGCATCCTAAAAAGATAAAAAAAACATATATAATGCTAAACTTGTCAGTTGCACTTGTGTTTTTCAGTGAAGAGGGCGATATAGGCCAGAAAGCTATTTTCTGTTATTCTAACGTTGTGTATGTAAACGCACTATAAATCATCAGATAATGTCATATACATTACTATGAGATATATATGTTATATACTTCTTATGTAATTTATACCGTATTGACGCCTTGAAACTTTTAATTTTTTGTATGGAATTTAACGTTATTACCGTTTTGTAGTCACATTTATTGACTTTTTGCTACAACTTAGAGTCCACGCACTAGATTACAAGCTATTCTAATTATTTAACCAATTTTCATTACAAACAAATGCAAAACACGCTTTAAAAATTTGCACAAGTGTTGAAACAATGGTCACTTCCAGATTTTTTATTGCATTAAATACAATAAATGAAAATCATTCGGTAAGGTAATGCACTAGACAAAAGTCAGTTGTATAACATATATTTTTTTCAATCCTTTAGATGCAATAGTTTAGCCACAAAATTTGCACAAAAACGGCGTATTTTCGCGCTCTAGCCTATACCGCAGCCTGAAAGGCTTTTGTCTGTACATAAAAATAGAACATTAGCCAACTTTTTTTATAAAAACTAGATTTCATTTTTTGTAGTTTCAAAAAATATAAATTAATAATTCCTATGCTCCGTAATATTTTTTTGATTGTATATATAACTGTGCATACAGTCAAGATTCATCCTGAATATGTTAATAATTGGATTACCAAACGCACTTTTTGTTATTACCTGCTATATTAGCTTAAAAGAACTGGCAATCTACAAAATATACAAAAAAAGAAACGTGAGTGAAATCAGCAATATCCAAGGGTAAAATTCTGTGTCAGCAATCGCATACAACAATGTGTGTTTTGCTTGGGTTGACGTACGCATGTTCCTAACGTAGGTATAGAAATGTCAAATATTGCGAGTAAACAAACGTGCCTGCGATTTGTTTGGTAGATATTTCTTGGAATTTATTTTATTTTATTATAACTTTGAAGGTTTGAAATTTTATTATAACGTGTACTGTACAGTCACGTAGATCATTTGTAAACAATTTTGGCATTTATATTTATAAAAAAAACTTTTTCAATTAACGTTTCATCGTAATCAAAATTTTTTTTTTCTCAGAATATAGGTAACTAGCTTTTGCCAGCGGCTTCGCTCGCCCTAAATTTGGTTATCGGCATAGGATTCTTACGGCAACTTATCAATTATAAAAAAAAACACAGAAGGTAAAATGTTTATAAATAATACGTACCGCCCTTCCCCCTCATGACTGCCCGCCGGCCTCGCACATCATAAATGCGCGCGCAATGCTTGATAATTATTTTGCTGCCACGTTATTTTAAAACTGCGATATCTCCTAAGATATTCACTGAAATCGAAATGATGAACAGGGCAATTTTGTTTTAAATTAAATGTTTGTGATTAATAACGTATTTATTTGGATAAGAATATCATGTTTATAAAAACACCTTCACAAATAATGCATCATTTTAAAACAAATATGGTTAGCATAAAAAAGGTTATAGTGAACCAACCTTAAAATATAGACATATGCAATGGAACAATTCTGTCATACATGATTTTTGCGAAACTGTAACCATTTACGCAGCGCACACAGCGGAAGCTCTCAAAAGGATAAAAAAACCCCGTTTTTGAAACATTTTTCATTAGTGCTCCGCTCCTATTTGTGTTAACGTGATGATATATAGCCTATAGCCTTCCTGGATAAATGGGATATCCAACACTGAAAGCATTTTTTAAATCCGACCAGTAGTTCCTGAGATTAGCGCGTTCAAACAAACAAACTCTTGAGCTTTATATACTAGTATAGATTGTTTAAAAAACAGTAATGATAAAAAAAATAATATATTCCCAGATATGAGCGAACTAGTCGCTTGTCGCTTCGCAAGTAGTATTTGAAATCAGTTTACACTGATCGCAAATGAGAGCACTCTCGTAGTCAGTACAATCTTCAGCAGGACTTGCAATTAATGCACTTGATCCACCTATGATCTACAAATAACATAAATAAAGGGCTACAGCTATTTGAAGAATGCCGTTGAAATTTTTAAAAGGGATTTTGTAGTCCAGAAGGTCCTGGTTTCCTTTTTTTATTAGATTTCCTTGCATTTTATTCTTTTCATCACTTTTTACACTGTTTTGCTTGCTATTATTCTTCGTTAGGGTCAGCTCACACCAAGACGCTACGTTGAGATGCGCCGACCCTAATACTACATTCTAATCCCAGTTCACTTACACAACACATCATAACAAAATTAAAGTAAAAAATCACATCGATAACTGCCGATCCCGAGAAAATCAATTTTGTCCATGTCCATTGTTACAAAAGCGACTGCCTGGTATTTTTTGGAAATAGCTTCATCTTATCAACAATAATTTTATGTCAAAAAAACCTAATAACTCATTTTACCCACTATTTTAATCATGTCACAAAATTAACTAAATACGTCACCTGTTTCGGCGCTTCAGAGAACGCTGCTAAATTCATCTAGAAGCCATGTGCGTAGCATCAAAGGGCTCGCGACTATGGTCTAGTGGTGACTCGTGGTATTTATTTTTTAGTAACCTTAAACCTGGAGGTATTGTGGTGAGTAAATGAGTGGTGGCACTCCTCATTGATCATTCAATTATCGACGCAAAAAAGAGTTAGCTGGTTTTTTAACCCACAGCTGTAACTAATTTAGGAGCCTACCTTGAAAAAAAATGACACAAGATTAATAAATTAAAACATTTCCCATGGGATTTTTTAATTGGGATAGTGCTGGCTTACATCATTTACCATCCTACCAGCTATTCCTATGCTATAAAACAGTTCGTATACTACCCCTTCAGCTGTGCGATTCAGTGACCTATAGCAACTACTCTAGTTCTTCTACGGAACTCCTAGTGACTTATACACTTATAAAGTCCTAGGATATTAATCTTACAAAAATTAAATCTTTATAGAATTAAGAAGTAAAAACATACATAGAAAACATTTTTCTTTGTTTATGACTCCCTGAAGGTTAGAGTATAATATTATACATGCCATATAGTGTGGCCAGCTGCTGTGCACAAGGTGTAGGTTTGATTCCCGCACTGGACAAACATTTGTGTGATAAAAAATTGTGTTTGTCTTGAGTCTGGGTGTATTTTTGTATGATATGTATGTATTTACATAAGAAAGTAATTTATATGTATTTGTATCCGTTGTCTGGTATCCATAACACAAACTTTGCTTACTTTGGGGCCTGCTTTGCGGCGCTGTGTGTGATGTCCTAAAATATTTATTATTTATTTCTATTTATATCATCAATATTAATAAAATTATACCTATACATTTTTCGGTTGTTGTGATTTTCAAAAAACATATTAAACTAACTACACCATGGAAGGAACAAAATGAGTTAAATTACAAAACGTGTCCTATTTCAAAACTCCAGGCTTAAGCTGGACAAAAAGCAATTAATATGTAATCTTGAATAAATCAGACAGCATTTTAGTTCGCATACATAGTTCTTTACAATGTTTGCCGTAACCAAGCTTCGATATAAAGTGAAAGCATAAAAGCGTAAACCAAATATGTAGTGATACTCGTCCTTAGAACCTAACAAATAAATAAAAATGTGATTTCCAATGCGGCATGTGTAGGGGAGGTTCATTGTGATTATATTAATGTAAAGCAGTTAACTAGCTCCGCCATTTGATACTCCTAATTTTGTCTTAAAAAAAATTGAATCACAAGTAACTTGACATGAGCAATTTTTACAACTAGTTGTATTGTTTGTAGTATATATTTGTGAATTAAAGTAAGCATTTCTGCTTAAAACGGCCACTTTTAGCAAAAATGCTTACTAAAGCTCACAGTATAGTATATTTTTAAGAGTAAACTAGCCTTACTATGGCCAATTTTTTATTTTTAACAGTTAAATTCTCGAAATTTGCTTTCTTCAAAGAGAAAATTAGATATATCTAATGGGGGCGCTATTTAGCTATTGTACAGAATTGTACACCCCCAACAACGTAAGCTTGTATTAGTAAAGTTTTGTTGATCGTAATGTACATGATGCGCTTATTATAAAATAATCCAAACGAATAGAATGAGCCAAGATTTGAACAGTGTGTCATTTAGAATTTTATGTCTTTTAACTTGGTTGAATTGACATTAAAGCAGTGAAACAGTGAACTGAACGCATTTATTATAAAGCTTACGTGTTGTTACCATAAGGTTGTCAAAAACGATGCCACTTCCCAAGAATATAACTTACGAAAACCTTTAATGTGACTTATACTTTTCGTGTAAAACCAATGACTTTCTAGAAGCATAATGTGTAAAACATGTTAAAGCACATTTTGATTAGCATTAGGATTTTGGTTGTAGACGTCTCAAAACCGCCGGTTTTGGATACATATTCAGATACACTAAGCATTGGTTCCTATTTAGTTTAGGCAATGTTTGAAAAAATTTAAACATTCGTTTTTAAATATTTGATTATAGTGATACTGTACACGAAAGTAAATATCCTATTCAAAACTCATACATATTTGAAAAAGTCTGTTTTTTATTGCTCAGCGTCACTACAGAGCATCAATCATGGTAAAATGCGGCACAGGTATAGTTAAAAAGACAGAAAAGGACATTGGCCACTAGTTAGAGTTTAAACTTCCCACAGGAATAACCATAACCGAGTTTTACGAACTATATCCGCAGATATAGTTTGCTACAGCATACCTTCTTACTATAATCTATAACCATGAAGTTTCCGTAAAAATCCCAGCAGGTATTTGATGTTACACAATACTTTCGCGCGTGGCAATCAAGATTGCATTCAGACAATCGCCCTGCTGGTCCTTCTAAGCAACGGTCTTCCACTTTGCATCCAAAAGTCTGGCTTTAAAGCCAATCATATCCCAGCCTTTGATAGCCTTAAAACCAATAAATTTTTAGCTCTAAATGACTAACAAAGTCAAATTATCAAATTAAGTGAAGTGTACAGAAAATATGTGATAATAATGCAGCCAAGCCATTATGTTAGAACCAAAGACATAGAAAACTGGACAGCGCAACTTAACGTACTCTTTAATTCTTATTTTATATTAGGTATTTACTTTTATTAAAGTCAGGCGTTTGTTTCAGCTCATTTATGGTAAAATAATCACTTAAATCTAATAAGTATAAATTAAGACTTTATACTTCTGTTTGATTTGTCGATCATCAAGATCGAATAAAGACTAACTTTTATAAAGTATGAAGTTTGGTAGGACTTCCAAAACTTTAGTTACGGTGATATTAAAATTGTTTTACATCTTCTTAAAATATTTAACTTAGGTATTATAATTTTTATAGCCTCCTCAAATAAGGATAGGTGACAAAAGTTACATACTTCAATGTGCCGTACAAATTTCTATGAGTTGGTGATGACATAAACCTTGCGCGGGTTAACATAAAGAGTTTCTTGCACTGTTTCAAATGGAAGTAAGCGCATCATTTTTAGGGTTCAAGGACATTATAGAAATGGACGCGAAATCATTTAGCAACTGTATGAAATCCGTTTCAACCGTTTCTGGCGGAGAGGGTACACACCCACTGAATTATAGTTGTGCGGACAGACCCTTCGAAATCTGTGGCACAAGGTTTTGCCCGTGACAAGGAGTTTCTTCTTAGGCGCTTGAGATATTAAAACGCGTATATGCACACAACAGACCGATTTTATTTTTTAACTTATGCTTCTAACTTATGCTTCTAACTTAATTCTAACACATATTTACATATTTCACTTTAAACATTATATATTAGTATCTGATGGATACTTTTTGAAGCTTCTTGATTGACTGAATACAAATACAAAATTTGTTCTATATTTATAATAAAAATGAAAATCCCCATCAGAGGGAGAGTTTGTTCCATAGAACCTTCTAGATTAAGTACTTAACTTATTGTACTTACTGTGGTGACTGAAAATCTAGCCCACACAAAAACTTAGTGAAAGACAACATATAGTAGTCGATATAGACATATTTCGAAAGTGTAGGTATATCTACCTAGCTATAAATCGCTACTGACAGTTGGGGTCTCTATCGGCTATTGCCATCACAGTCACACGATTTGCGGCTTGACTATAAAATAACGCTGTTTTACATTTTTAGGTGTTATAGCCAAACGGTAGGAGCTATAAAGACGATTTAGGTGTCCTAAGATAGAGCTTTCGGAGGCGGTTCCAACGACGTGTATAGTGGTATGTTCCATCGTCTACGGTTAGGCCGTAGTGAGAGAAGAGCTGGAATTCTAGCTCTCAGGGCTTTCTGCCTACACTGGATGACTACAGACTTTGTGCTATATGTCAAAAAATAGACCTAAAATTCGGACATACCTTTCCGTGTTTTTGGTGTCTGTCAGTATGTTAAATTATGAAAAAATGTGTGATACAAGTTTTCAGGATTTTCCTTATGCTCCTGTACTTTAGGGCTTAAAGTAACCTGTATGAAACCTATTTATTTTGATAGGTGGCTATGAGAAGCATCTAGCGATATATTTATCTTTATCTTATGTAACACGGTTGCTGAGTTATAAGCTTTTGTGTTTCATAAGTTCACATGTGTTTTGCGCCCTAACCATACTACTTACCGTAACGGTGTAGATACCTATGTATATGGGCAAAGGTGCGCATTCTATCTGTGATACTTACTTTAGGCAAAGACTTAATGACCCTAGCCAGGTAAAGTTTCAGACAGTCTTTCTCTTTTTTACCCATAGACCCATCCCTTTTGTATCTCTATCGCAGTCTATTATCGTAGGAGTGAGGGAGAAAGAATGTACAATACTCAACATGCTAACTGTTTTCACCTGTAACTTAATAACCGTACATACGGTCTATATAGAACTTTACATAGTAGTTCTGTACATTTTTGCACAACAAATGGCATATGTTTTATATACATATACTAAACATATGCCATATATATTAAACTAAACATACATACAACAAACATAAATACATAAATACATAAAACAAACATATAACATATATATTATATGCAGTTGGCTGTTGCAGCCATTACTGCTTCACCGGACTTTTGGGGCGAGACTCTGAAGGAGCCTCAGCCCATATAGCGCCCAACGCTCAAGGGCTCCCCGCGGGGGAAGCCTCGGCTTGGGTTGTCGCTCTCGGGGGCGTCCCTTCGACCGGCGTGAGTCTCGAACCCGAAGGTGAGTCACCGCCAGGAGGGGAGTTCCCCGTTACGCGGGTGCGGTTGCGATTGAGTGGGGGCGAGAAGCGCCCCGGCACTCTTTGATACCTAGTGTATCCTTGTGGGCGCCGACGAACCCGGGGACGTCGGGACGTCGGCGTCGTGTTTGGAGGGAGGCCCTATTCGGGGAGGTCGTAGAGACTAATCTCGCTATCCGGACAGCGAGATCGTCATCTGGGGACGTTAGTACCTGCCGAGGCCGCCTAACAATGGTTTTACGACCGTGACCGGGTCGATCGGGGGGACGATACGTTGTGGATTGCACAATTAAACGATTCGGGTGATTTTGCGTACGCTCGAAAAAGCGGACTGCCAAGTCTTTAAAATATTGGGGAATCGTGGGAAGTTCGAAGTCTCTGTGTAGGTCCGCATTGCAAACGTACCAAGAGGCTCCAGAGGCCGCTCTGAGAAAGCGGTTTTGGAGGGTCTGGAGTTTGTGGAGATTGCGCTTGGACAGCGCAAAGACTACGCTAGCGTAAGCTAGTATGGGGCGGATACAAGTTGTGTAAAGATTTAGCTTATTTCTAAGCGACATCTTACTATACTTGCCTATCATGGGATAGAGACGGCCGAGGACAAAAGCGGCTCGGTCTCTGACTATTTTAGTGTGAGCTTGGAAGTTCAAACGACTATCCATGGTCACACCGAGATATTTGGTCTTATTTTGCCAGGGAATGGCACGACCGAAAAGAGAAAGGGGAGAAGGCCGCAGAGGGCGGCCTAGGGTAAAAAGGACGGCAGAGCTTTTGTCGGGATTCACCTCGATTCTCCATTTCCGAAACCACTCGCCTAGGGCGGTGATAGCGGGTTGGAGTCTCTCAGTGATTCGACTCACTTGCCTATCTGTGGTATAGATAGCGGTATCGTCCGCAAAGAGGGCTAGTTGGGTACCTATCGTTTTAGGGATATAGTTAGTGTACAGAAGGTACAAGATGGGGGCGAGCACGGACCCTTGCGGGACTCCTGCTTCTATGGGACGGGGGGAAGAGAGAGTGCCTTCGACTTTGTAGCGAAAGCTACGATTCGACAAATAGTCTCGTATGATGAGCACGAGACGATCTGGCAACTGAAAGTTGTACAGTTTAAAAATTAAACCGTTGTGCCAGACTTTGTCGAAAGCTTTCGCTACATCGAAGAAGACAGCGCCCGTGTGACGGGTCTTACCTAACGCTGGCTGAAAGCCAGTGAGAATATGTTCCGTTATGCGGAGGACTTGATGGACGCATGAGTGTTTGGCACGGAAGCCGAACTGCTCGTCTATTAAAATGCCTCTGGAGACTATAGCGTTCCGTAGGCGGGCGAGAAGGAGGCGTTCATAGAGTTTACCAAGGGCCTTTAGTAAACTTATGGGGCGATAGAAGGACGGCTCGGTACGAGCTTTACCTGGCTTATGGATGCCTATAACAATTGCATCTTTCCATTGAAATGGAAAGATGCAATGTTCCATAGCAGCGTTAAAGATCGCTACTAGGAGGCAGACAAGGGGCAGAGTGAGGCGCTTTAGGATATCGTTAGAGATACCGTCCGCACCGGGGGACTTACGGGGGCGTAGGTCTTTGATGACCTGTACGACTTCGTCGACAGTGACAGGGGGCAGGGGGTCTTGTGGAGGCAGAGAAGTTCTGCGCTCCACTTCGCCGTCTACCTCGCGCACGTGGTCGGGATCGAAGGGCTGTGTGCTTAAGGCACATTGGGCTTGGAGGCTAGACGCTAGGCAATCCGCTTTTTCGTCGTCGTTGAACGCGGGAACGTTGTTGGGACGAGATAACGGAGGGAGAGAGTTTGCGGTTTCGGACTTTAGAGCTCTGGCTAAGTGCCAATAAGCTTGGTGAGAAGGAGAAATGTTCTCCATAAGATCACCGAAACGTTGGGCGCGAAGCTCAGCTACAGCGGTTCTTACACGGCGGTGTAAGTCGTTGAAGCGAGCTTTATTATCGATAGTGGGAGCGCGATCGCGAGCGCGGCGGGCCGCGTTACGCTGAGTCATTAGAGACCTGATGTGCTGAGGCAGGATTAGGTGGTGATAATCACCAACCGGCACCTGTCGTGAGCACTCGCCAACGGTGGCGGTCAGGTGGCTAGTGAGTGAGTCGATAGCTACGTTAAGATCGGTCGCGGAAGAGATTACGTTGGGAACGCGGTCTAGATGTGGCGAGCTGGGATTTTCGAGCAATTGCCCAAATTTATCCCAGTCCGTCACGGTTCTAGTGTCGGGAGAAGAGTCCGAAGGGAAACCTAATCGGAGGACGACAGGGCGGTGGTCCGAGTCAAGTTCGTCAAGCACCTCTATAGAGCGAAAGCTTAGTCTGTCAACTAAATCGTCGAGGAGTCTGCCTCTTTGTGAAGTTACAGAAGAGTTCCAGCGGCGATGCTTGCAATTTAGGTCGCCGGCAAGAATGACGGCGTCGCCTAAACTCAAGAGCGACTGAAGGTCGCTCTCGAGCAAGTCTTTTAGGGGAGAGAGATAAACCGATGCAATGATGATCGGCTGATGGCCGGTCATCGCTAGGCGGCAGACGGATGCTTCTAAATTCGTAAGCGGTGGAGGATCGATAGGGGAGCAATGCAGGGAGCGCCTGTAATAGATGAGAGTGCCTCCGAGATTGAAGGCAGTTCTATCATTACTGACGGTGCGATAGTTCGCGATCGAAGGGGTACGGACAGCGGGCTTTAGGAACGTTTTCTGGATGAGGAAGACGTCCGGTTTTTGGGACGAGAGGAATTGCGATAATTCCTCTCTTTGGTTGCGGAGACCGTTGGCAAAAATAGCCTATGGAGACGGACCGGGGTTTTACGCGCGCGGTTGTGCAATCCATTTTGGTTTTAAGGTTTTGGAGCTACCCTGCGGAGGGCGGCAAAGAAATCGCGATGCTTAGCCATGAAGCTGAGCATTTGAGTGAAGTCGGTGATCTGTACGTATTCGGCGTACACGATCTCGAAATTGGCCGCGTCGAAGGCCCAAGAAATCTCGGCGAGAATGCCAAGGTGCTGCTGCTGCTCGGCCGTGTGAACGGCGTTGCAGGGCAGCGCGAAAGAGGGGCGCGGGGGGGCAAGGCGCGTATACGCGAGAGGTGCGGGAGCACTTCTCATAGGCGCTGGACGCGGAATGTCCCGGTACATGAGAGGGGCGGGGTAGGGAATACCCGTTACTGAGACGGGCCCGGGGAGAGCAGACAAAAGTTTGTCTGTCTCATTAGATTTGGACGCTACTAGCGCTGGAGGACGGCTCCAGGCGTTGACAGCGGGTAGGGGAGCAAGCACGAGCGGAGCCTGTTGGCGGGGGGCGGAGGGGCGCGATTTACCCTGTTTGGGTTTACGCGAGCTCTGTTTGGGAGCTTTGGGGCACCCGCGGTAATTCGCTGGGTGGCCTTCGCTCCCACAGAGTACGCAAGCGACCGGGTCGGAAACGTTTGAGCGATCGCGATCACAGTCCGGAGTGGCGTGATCGCGTAAACATTTGACGCAGCGCGGTCTGCGTCTGCAGTTGCGCTGCGCGTGGCCATATAGCTGGCATCGGTGGCATTGACTCGGGTTCGACCGCTTGTGTGGAGTCTCGACCCTGATGCCTTTGAGGCTGCAAACATCTTTAATGTTAAAGATGGCTTTGCCTTCGTTTGTCAGGTCTAGTACTACGAGCACCATGTCGTAGCACTCTGACTTATTTCGGCCATTGGACATACGATGTACTTCCCGTACGGGGAGGCCTTGGACGATTAAGTCGTCCTGGACAGTCTTGGTGGAGAATTCCCTAGGGACTCCCCTTATGACTGCGCTTAAAACGCGTTCCTCGGCCAATGAGTACGTGTGGTACTCATATTTTTGAGCCGTGAGGAAGGCCGTCAGATTTCGGAAATCTGACGGTGTCGGGACCTGCACTTTGATGCCGCGCTCGGCATCATTGCGGGCGTGCGTATAATTGATACGCTTGGCCTTCATAGCGTTAGCAATAATCGGCCAGGCCCCTTTGTCTTTGATGACAATCGGGGGCGGAGATTTTTCCTTCCGTCCCGAAGTGGGACAGTCGGACTGCGAAGAGGTGGCGGCGGGGGGGGTTGTGTCCATGGCGGCTAGCTCAGGGCTGGCCGCCGAGGTGGACGGAGAGGGGGAAGCGCTAGGCGCTTTGAGGCGTTTAGCCTCAGAGTCGGAGGGAGGAGGAGTAGAAGACTCCAGAGCGGATGCCGCCGAAGCCTTTTTAGACTTGGCGGACTTCTTCCGCTTTTTACCCTTTTTGGTTCCCAGGCCAACCACTTTGAAGCCTTCGTCGTCCTCAGACAACGCCGACTCAGCGGACATTACGGCTGCTGGAGACCGGGGTGCGGTTTCGGAGGTTGCGGGGGGCGGGGTAGCGAGAGACCGAGAAGGGGTCTCATCGGCTACCGGAGTGGGAGGGCGTATGGGCGCAGGGGCCCGAAGAGCGCGGCGAGCGAGACGCGGGTCGCGATTGCGGGGTTCGCGGGGTTCGCGGGAGAGAGAGCGCGAGCGAGTGCGTGAGCGAGAGCGCGAACGGGACGGGGCACGCGGCGGCGAGCATTGGGAGGGTACCGAGTTGTCGGACGCTTGATGGGCAGCCACAGCCTGGTAAGCGTAGGCTCGGACCAGATCTGAGTGATCACGAAGGCATAACTTGATGATCTCCCCTATCTGGTCCCGGGACATGCCAGTGAGTAGTTCTTCGGCCATCGCGGGAGTGGCCGAGGTGTCGCTTGTGAGTACCTAGTGACTCCCCACCATTGCTGGCGAGGAGCAAGAATACCTAAATGTGGCCAGGCGCCCCGCAGTGCTACGGATTGCCTGGTGTGTACCTAACTCCTACTCCTACGGCCGGGGTTACGTTGTCACCGTTAGGTTTCCCCCCCGCAACGAGACGTTTATGAACGAGAAACTTTTAGGTAGACCGCAACTCTGAAAAGAGCTATACGATCTCACCCACCAGCCCTTGAGCACTCGGAACTGGATTTCTACAAACTAAAACGCAATCGACACTTAAAACGCGAGAATGCACGGAGCGGCGAACCGCTGAAGCGGAAATACTACGCTAGCGATTTAACACAAAGCCGGACTCAGACCGGGCGAACCGGTAACAGTCAAAGATGCAAGCGAGGGTCACCGCTATGCGTAGTAGTTCCGTGACTACGAGAACACACACTCACGCACAAAAACGCACAGTATCGCTTCGATAAACACTCGGTTATGGGCGCGTTGAAGAACGCACAAACACACTCAGAGCGGGCCGAGAAGCAATTTCCCAGCCAATACACACTGCCGAGCAGCACTTCAACACTCAGGCCGATTTTCCAGGAATTGCGGGCAATGATCCAAACAACAATTCGAGATCGTCAGCGCTGAGGCAAAACACCACACAGGAATGCGCACCAGCTGAGTCACCACTGCACGGAGCACACTAAGAGCACTTGACGCTCGAAAACACGACCGCACAACACGAGAGTCGAATCGGGAATGTCCCTAAATTTCCCACTTGTTTGGGAATAGTTGTGCGTACAAAGTCGACAACATTTCGGTACTCACACAATATTATTTTTAATATCAACAAATAGTAAAGAGGGGAAATGAAACAAACCTACTCTACTTTTTCCTAACTTAATACAATTTTACACTGATTGTTATAACATTTTCTTAAATCTAAACTAGTCACTATAAGGAAAATAGTTTTAATTGTGTAAATATATACTTAATAGTAACTTATTATTACGAAACATTACATGACAAAATTTATTAATTATGCATTTTTCTATAAATGTTTTTGGATGCAATTTGTGTTGCATTCTTGCAGCGGTGATAACAATAGTTGCCTATAAACACAACAAATAGCCATATGTAGGTACTCTTATCTGAAGCGTAATAGGGTTGTACGCAATCGATACAGAAATCGAGCGATAGACGCGCTGAAGCATAATGAAATTATATTCGACTTGCATTAATTTAAAATCTATACTTTTAATACTAATATTATAAAGCTGAAGATTTTGTTTGTTTTAACGCGTTAATCTACGGAACTACTGGTCCGATTTGAAAAATTCAGTGTAAAATAGCCCATTTATCGAGGAAGGAATTATCATTTATCATCACGCTAAGACTAATAGGAGCGGAGCACCAATGAGGAATGTTTCAAAATCGGTTTTTTTTTTCCTTTTGAGAGCTTTCACTGCGTGCGCTGCGTAAACGGTTAGAGTTTCGCAAAAATCATATATCACAGAATTGTTTCCCTTTAAAATTTCTAAAGAAAAGTCCGCGACTGCATATGTCTATCTTTTAAGGTTGGCTCACTATAACCTTTTTTATGCTAACCAAATTTGTTCCAAAATAATGCATTATTTGCAAATGTGTTTTTATAAACATGATATTAATCCTTATCCAAATAAATACGTTATTCATCATAAGTATTTAATTTAAAACAAAATTGCCTTTTACATCATTCGATTTAAATGAATATCTTAGGAGATATCGCAGTTTGAAAATAAAATCGCAGCAAAATAATAATAAAGTAAGTAATAATGTGCGCGCATTTATGATGTGCAAGGCAGGCGGGCAGTCATGAGGGGGTAGGAGGGTACCTACGTATCATTTAAAAATTCTACGTAATTTCCCTTCCCTTCCCTTCTACGTAAACAAAGTCGCGGGTTAAAGTAAGAGTTACTCGAAAGTAACTATGACTGACTGATCTTTTAACGCACAGCTCCAACCACTGGACGGATCGAGCTGAAATTAAGCACACATATAGCTTTTATGATGTAGGTGTGCGCTAAGAAAGGATTTTCCAAAACTCGACCCCTAAACGGGGTTCAAAGTTTGTATGGAGCACTAAGATCGCCAGGTTAATCCATTAGTTAATTAATTTATAGTAGTTAATTATTTTTTTATTTTTGAGAAAGAGAAAAAGAGACAGAGGGGAAAAGGGAGAGAGAACGTCGTGTCAGTAGGTTTTTTTCTATAATTGAGGAGTTGCCGTAATAATCCTACACCGATAACCAAATTTAGGGCGGGCGAAGCCGCTGGCAAAAGCTAGTGTGTATTATAAATGGAATACAACGTTGTGGTTTGTCCTAATTCCTGCAGCTCATCAGTAAGGTTTCAACTGTTCATGCGACTATAAAAACAATAATATACCAAGCACTTATGCGTATGGTTTTATACGATTTAGAATTAATAGCAAAGTTCGACACTTACGAATATAGGTAAACTAGCTTCTGCCAGCGGCTTCGCCCGCGCTAAATTTCATTAACGGCGTAGGTTCTTAGGGCAGTTCCTCAATTATATAAAAAAACAAACTATCAAATATTTCCTCCTTAATAGCATAATACATTCGTGCTTGTGAAACCACGAAATACCCAATCCAATCTGTCAAGCCGTTTAGAAGTCATGTGAAAAACATACGTACGGAAGGACAATTCTTACTACGCGTTGTCCTTTTACCCGTTTTCCCGTAGGAATGAAGCATTTTCCCGCGGTAAAAAGTAGCCTATGTTTATCAGGGATAATGTCGGCTTCTAATGGTAAAAGAATTTTTCAAATCGGTCCAGTAGTTTCGGAGCCTATTCAATACAAACATACTTACATACAAATCTTTTCTCTTTATAATATTAGTATAGATGTAGAGTTGGTACAGAGTCTTTGTTAATTTTATTTTGTTTCTTCGCGTTAACATTAAAACAATTCGCCTTAAAATGAATGTATGCTGCATACAGTGCTATGTTTCGTGGGAATCCACGACTCCTCTCTGCGCACGGCTAATACCTATTTTCTTTTTCTATCCGGACTACTAGGAAACCCACAAAGATCGAACAAAAAGATCACGATTTGATGTTTATATATATACACGCTAATAAAATTGAAATAAGAAAAACTGGCCAAAAGCGTGTCATACACAAATTAACTTCGCAAGTTTTAGAATGAGAACCATAAGGGTTATCGAAAAACTTATAAATTCATTTTGTTTCAAACATTAAGGATGATGACTACATTTATATTAAAAAGCCGTCATAAAGATTTATAAATAAGAATAGGAAACTTATTTTTTTTTTTATAATAAAGGAATAAATAATAAATATTTGTGGACATTACACACAGCGCCATTTGGTTTTAAGCTAAGTAAAGCTAGTGTTGATAAGTATATTGAGCCAAAATATCGCGTGACGTTACGCCTAGGTACAGTTTACAGTTAGTTTTTATGTCACGAGACCCCGCTTCTAAACTATGGTACAATTTCGAAAAAGCAAAGAATACGTGTCCAATATTTTCTTGCTATATAACTGACGGACTAATCATAATTTTTCGTACCCCGGCATTTACAAAACTCTCACAGAGTTTTGTAACTTAGGCGGAAAGTTAGACATTGGTATTTATTCTTAGTTTATTTTAAGTTATTTTATTTTAAGTTATTTTATTTTTACTAAAATAATTTAAATTTAGTTTCTAATAATAATTTTACTTGTTATAAAATATTTTATGTTATTTAAAACTTGTATGATTCAGAATTAAATATAAATAGAAAATAATAAGCTTCAGTAGCAATAAGTCGCTAAAAAATAATTAAAGAAACATCAAATACTTTCCTTTTTTTGTTTAAATCAAATGTTCTCGTTGTAGTTGAAAGAAAAGCAAATCATGACACTCGTTTAAAATGATTCCTGCTGTACCCACCCCGGTAAACCACGGAAAAGCATGCGGAGTATTTCTATAGGGGCTACAGTATGAGGTTGTTCAAGAAAGAAGTAATTTGTCTTCAATTTATCTATTTAAGTAATCAACGAATTATGTTATCTTTAGGGAGATAAAATTTTATTTAAGCGGTCGTCAACGCTTAAGTAATGCCACTGGTGAAGCGTGTAGCGTTCATAGGCTACGGTAACTTGTTGTTGTATTAGGCGGGCTGTAAACTTGTTTGACATCTTGGTGGTATAAAAAAAAGGAACATGTATAATTTTTTGAATTGATGAAAAATGGCGGAGTCGTAAGCCTCTGACTTACGTATTTGTAGATAATTATCAGGGTTTTATCTAATTGGCTACGTAACCCTAAAAATATGAAAATCCTATTTTATTGATTTATATTTAGCTTAACCTCTTTAATATTCACTATTAATAATTGAAATTAATTAATATTGAAATTGAAGTATTGAGTGTGCAATGAACCTATTTTACTTGGCTGGATCAATTTGTTCATTGGTGTAAAAATGTGTATTTTCTTGACAGATTACTATTAAAACAATGTACTTATTTGTGAAAAGAAACGTTTTTTGTTTTACTGCTGTAGTTTTGACACCATTTCACGGCACATTTCATCATTTTTCGAGATGTTTTCCTCGCGAGCACGCGCGTAATACTGAGGACCGAAATGTCGAGATAGGTCAAACTTTCATTGTTTGTGGCTAGAAGGGAAAGGCGAAAACTTTGTGAAGTCGCGTCCATTTCTATAACGTCCTTGTTAGGGTTACCCAAAAGGTACCCAAAGGATACAAAACGGGACTCTATTACTAAGACTTCGCTGGCCGGCCGTCTGTCCATCTGTCACCATGCTGTACCTCATGAACCGTGATGTTTGGGCAGTTGAAATTTTCACAGATGATATATTTCTGTTTCCGCTACAACATCAAATACTAAAAATTAGAATAAAATAAAATATTTAAGGGGACTCGGATACAACAAACGTGAATTTTTTTGCTCGTTTTTGTAATATTACGGAACCCTTCGTGTGCGAGTCCGACTCGCGTTTGGCCCGTTTTTTTTTACGGATCTTTCGAATCAGCAATGAACTTTTATAATTATGCATTAATAAGTTAAGTTACTCCACCCTGTTCAGCTAATGAAACATAAATGTCTAATACGGGTCTTATAATTTTTATTGAAATCAAAAAGAAACAATTGTTTTTAAAACATGGCATTGACCAAAAGGAAGAACCACTAAATTAATTAAATTTATTTAAATACAATCGATTCAAACGAGGTGTAATTGAAACAGGAGACGATTGAAATATGGTATGGCAAAGAGTTACTGACACACGATTTTACGTCACTATTGCTTGATCGAGGAAAATGTTACAAGAGACATGACAAGGGTCAGACAGGTTTATTATGTGTGATAAGTAAGTTTTTAGGGTCACACAGGGTAAGGTTCACAAAAAAAATACAGAGTTTACAATGATAAAACCCCTTGAAATATTATTACCTTAATTGATATATAAATTTACTTATCAATGTAGGATTTAACGGCAACTCCTCAATTATAGAAAAGAAACCGACTCACACTTGGCATTCTCAAGTAGCCTATGTCCTTCTCTGGGACTCAAACTATCTGCGTGCCAAATTTTATCTTAATCCATTCAGCGGTTTAAATGTGAAGAAGCAACAGATAGAGTAATTTTTGGCATTTATATTTGGATTAACATAGACGAGCTTTTGTAAGTAGGCACTAAAAATATAAAAATAAACTATCTGAAAAACCAAAAAAATAAAAAATAAACGCAACTGCCATGATTATAAAGTGAACTAAGAAGTGAAAACAATTTATTTTAATACAGTAATATTACGATTAGATTCGAATTTAATCAAAAGTTCCTGTATTAAAATACCTTATCAAATTGAAACATTAAAAATTAAAATTTAAAATACCTTGTTTTTATTTGTTTCTTCACTTTATAATCATGGAAGCAATTTTTTTTAAAATTTTTAATTATTATTTTTTTATTTGTAGTGTAGTTTGTCTACTATATAGGAGATAAGCTATTATTGTAGGACATTGCCAAACTATGCGCAACTATTAAAGAATAGAAATAAAATACAGTGGTAGTAATAAAAATTAAAGTATTTCTTTGTGATTTCAAATAACGTCCTTCATTATTATCTAATATATAAAATGCGTATCAAAACTTAATCAAAATTCCATCAAAAACATTTTCATGTAAGAGGCCATAAGGCTCGCACTGTTAAAAAGTTATCAGAAGTTTTTGGTGGTATTTCACTTCTTTTTCGACATAAGTTGCTTATGACAATAATTTTTTAATTTCTTAATTTATTCTTTCTTTTTTGAAGTGTATTTCTTGCACATCAGAGTTGCCCTTTTTTCATATCATACTCTATATTAAAAATTAGAACTTAATTGATTTGTATTGGGGCATTTGAAATATTTTTTTGAAGTGAAAACTTCTTTAGCGGCGTTGTGCACTTTTTTTGGTATGGGTAAAAAATGATAAACTCGCGTCAGGTCACGTGTCCTAATCGTGGAAATTCGTAAGACGGAAACCGTAATGCCACGCCTATTATAATTTTTATTTTTAGTATTCGCGATTATGAGTAGTACAGGGAGGTTGGATATGGAATTTTAATTCTATGACAGATTGCGATGTCAAATATACTACGTCAAAAAAGTAAATAAACAAACATTATATTTCTTGACAATGTCAAAGACATGTCTTGCGACATATTTGAGTGTTAAGCGCGAATCGTGTGTAAAGGTTTTCACTTCTGCCGGCACTCCCGGAGTGCAACTCGTTTTTTTTTAAATTAAAAAAAATTAACTAGTGAGTTTATTTGCTTCTCGGTAGTAAAGCATTACGAACCTTCCAATCTTCTCTTATATTTTGTTCCTTTACTACACACATTGTAACTAGTACAATCGAAGTTTTATTGGAGTTGCTTGAGTGTGTCATGCTCTCTCAAAGTGTCTCTGCGGTGGTGGCGTGTGTGTCGCGTTGTTACGTTCCCTAAAACATGGTTGAGCGAAGCGATGGCTGATTCATGTGTCATACTCGTGAACGGGTGCCGCCTGTGGAGGCTGGTCTGCTCTTGCAAACTTTTTTGTATTCTTAGTATTTAGTCTTACTTTTTTGTTTTGTTTATTAATACTGTAAGACATTGATTATTTCTTAGTGATGAATACATAAACTGTCTTTTGTTTATATTAGATACTTTTTTATGTTGTGCTTGTGCTTTATTTTTCATGTTTTTTTATGTTTGTAATGGAAAGTGTCATTTTATGATAGGGAGGGCATTTTCCAATATTTTAATTGGACGCTGTAAGAGAAAAGGGAGAAAAGAAATGCCCTTGCTGAGTTTCTTGCCGGTTCTTCTCAGTACAAGGTCTCCCGCCCTGTAGACTTACGAACCGATGGCGTAGTGACATTCATAAGTGCTCAATTATTGTAGCCTAAACTGAATAAATTATATTGAATTTGAATTTGAATATCTTTTTTTAATTTAAATATGAAACACTTTTTGTGTGTTTTCGTTCTTTATTAAGGGTTATATTATAAAAAAAAACTATATTCGCATAAGTCGATTGGTTTACTATGTCATTAGATTTTTAAGTCCGACCTCTCATACACCTCATTACGATTTTTATTTGACACCAACCGTTTACCGCCTACACCATTGCCCACACACATCCCACTAGAAGTTTTTTTTTTGTAAATAATTGTCACTACAACTAATTTTTAACGAAGTACACAAGTATTGTAATATTATTCGTATATAATTATAATAATATTGTACAATTCTGAAACCTGACGAAAGCTTTTATCCCATACTTTAAGGGGTTGAGGAATATTTTTTTGAAAAACCAGAAACACGTATTTTTTTATTTGTAATAAGAAGTCTGTGTACTTGTGTTTTTGTTACAGCTCTAGCATGAAATTAAGTTTGCATGGGATAAGCCATACAAACTTCCATCCCCTAATTCAAAAGGTGGGGGGTGATTTACTAAAAAATTCTAAAATATTTGTTTAATTGTTTATGACAAGGAGTCCCTATATCAATTTTCAGACCTCTAACATCAACATTTGCGGAAGTCTCATACTAACTTCCATCCCCTAATTTAAGGAGTTGGAGAGTAAAAGTCCCAAGTTTAAGATTTTTTTTATTATTTGTGTACTAGCTTAAACTAGCTTAAATACCAAAATTCAGCTTTCTAGTACTTCAAGAACTACCCTAAGAATTTCGATCATCAGTGAGTGAGTGACGGAATTGGGTTGTTTTAGATATCAATAAAATCTGAAGTGTAAAAGCTATGTAATTGAAACTTTACATGTTTAATAAGTCCACTATGGACATCATATCCCGAGATTTTTTTTTATCTGGTAAAATACATACACAAATTATGAGGGTTCAAACAAACGACGAAGGGCTTCAGAAAAGGTAGGTAGTGTCCTTGCGTTTCGCTTAGCTTGTCTTGGCGGGGGCACGGCAGTACATGTTTTATTCGTCCTGAAGTCAATTACCGATATCCTCTAAAGATACCGACAGAACTTAAGCTACTGTTTTTTTTACCTTGCTGTCGGATGCCAACAGACATGTTTTACCTTTCCATACTGCAAATTTTGGCAACCGATTTCGAGGCGAATAAAACACGTAGAAATATTGAAATATTATTATTTATATCAATGTCCTGTCAGTATAATAGAAAATGATAAATAATAAGAATTTACTAAAGCCGTTGTCTGAAGTAGCTTTTCGTAACCTTTCTTAAGATTTTAACGTAAAGCATCTAATCTTACAAAAAAAAAAACACTTTTTCTTTCTTGTTCCAGCATTATTTAATAAAAATGCAAATAGAATGCACAAATTGTGATGAGGTTCATGTAGAAATGAAATGGAAAAATTCCAAAAGATTTCTCAGACAGAATATTTAATTCAGACGACCTCTTATTGAGGCGAATCTTACTTTTTATTCTAGTTCCAGTTATTGAAATAAGTTTAAATCTCAAATAATTAAACTAAAGATCTAAAAATATTCTAGCAACGAGCCAAGACCGTTTTAAATATGCATGAATAAAAAATTATCGTATACAGTAGCTGTACTACGGTTTTGCTCGCCGAAAAACCTATTCCCGTGGAAACTCAATATATTTCTGAGGTATGTTCTCTTTTCATCATTAACAAGCTGTCCCAGTGAACGTAGATTTGTACAAGTTTCTCTCACTTACATACAAAATACATAGTCTATATCCATCTGGAATAATATACCTTTTAAATAGTTAAAGAAGGATGAACCTCAACATATCATAAACAAACTTACAAAATCCGTTCTATCTCTTCATAGATTATGTCTCTTCATTCATTTAGGTATAAATATATACAGACGATTATATGGATGCCTGCTGACATTGATTTTATTATCCAATTGACTAGATATAATGAAAAGTACACTAGTTAAAAGGGATAGAACAAAGGCATAGACATAGGTTCCAAATATCGTTTACTGTAGTGCTTAAATATATATGAATGCACAAAATAAAATCTGTCTTTCACTACAGTAAATGCCGCTATATTTAACACAGAGCGCATTCATTTTTGGTCAACAGATAGATTAAATGCGCGCATGGAGAGTAAAGAACATATTCAATGCGTAAATATTAGAATAATTACTAAATTTCTTTCGCGAAAGCTATATTGCTGATATTGTTAAAGCAGCCGCGCAGAACCGCAGGAATCGAATTACAATGCTATTGTTTAAGTGTATACAATTTTCTCAATTAATATTTATTATAAATTTCATACTCGTCAGTGTTTTGTAAGTAACAGAGTAATTTAATTATCACTACTTCCGGCTCTTTAAATGTCAGCTTAGGCTTACCGATAGGGCTCCGTTGGGACCCTTCGGGTAAGGCAGGTATTATAAGTACATTATATTTGATTTTCTTAAGACCTAATAAGTCTGTCTTTATAATTATATTATATTTTTATATTTATAATACTGATTGACGTTTCAGAATATTACACAAACAATGCAAATTACACTCGGTTTAACTAGTGGTGCCCGTACAAAGTAATTAAATTCATAAAATCAAGAGTAAATGCTTCCGTGTAGCTGTGCGCGCGTCTTTGACTCGCCGCTGCTGGCCGACCTGTAGGGGGCGCTGGCGCCGCGGCAACGTCACGTGACAATGAGACAGCCCTATAATTTTACACACCCAACTGCGCGTGCGTACACACTCTTGCTAATAAGGACCTAGTATGAGGTAATTAAAGTTGAAATTTTATATAAAGAGTCCAAAGTGTAACGTTACAGTTCGTTGTAAAGAGAAGATATTTTTTCAAACTATTTATTTATTTTAAAATACAGTAATTAATTAAATTCATAGTTCATAAAATACATGATACCTACTACTTTTTCTATTCATATTACCTAACATTTTTTTATTTTTATTTAATCATTGCAGAAGTCCGGGGTAAAAGTTAGTACAATCGAAGTTTTATTGGAGTTGCTTGAGTGTGTCATGTCTCTGCGGTGGTGGCGTGTGTGTTGGGTCTTTACGTTCCCTAAAACATGGTTGAGCGAAGCGATGGCTGATTCATATGTCATACTCGTGAACGGGTGCCGCCTGTGGAGGCTGGTCTGCTCTTGCAAACTTCTTTGTATTCTTAGTATTTAGTCTTACTTTTTTGTTTTGTTTATTAATACTGTAAGACATTGATTATTTCTTAGTGATGAATACATAAACTGTCTTTTGTTTATATTAGATACTTTTTTATGTTGTGCTTGTGCTTTATATTTCATGTTTTTTATGTTTGTAATGGAAAGTGTCCTTTTATGATAGGGAGGGCATTTTCCAATATTTTAATTGGACGCTGTAAGAGAAAGGGAGAAAAGAAATGCCCTTGCTGAGTTTCTTGAAGGTTCTTCTCAGTACAAGGTCTCCCGCCCTGTAGACTTACGAACCGATGGCGTAGTGACATTCATAAGTGCTCAATTATTGTAGCCTAATCTGAATAAATTGAATTTGAATTTGAATTTGAATTTGAAAGGTTTACGTTCTAAAGATACAATGTGTAACAGGGGTCATCAATGCATAAGTAATTTATCAACCTTAAATAATTTTATGTATGTAAGTGACGTTAGGTGACAAATACGTATTGTCGTTTTAGTGTTCGCCTTACTAAATTTGGGAAATGAAGGAACCTACAGACTTGGCAACACAAGCAAAAAAAACATATGTTGTTTGTTTTCGAATAATTATTTTGAAAACATAGTTTATAATTCAAATATAGCAAGCAGATTACTGTAATAACTTGTGAAAAGTAATTTTTTTTCATCAACCCTTTTTTTTCAATAGTTTCTACACGTTTTTATTGCACAAATCATCATTTTTATTACTACACGCAGGAGTACAGTTTGCGTCGTCGCACAAATAACGTATGATGCAGTGTTGACGGCAAGTACCTGAACAGTCAGGTACTCGGATTGGCTCGTTTCGTGTACCTGAACACGGAATCTAGGCGTATAGGTCATGTTTTGGATAGAAGTTATCAGTTATTAAACAGTGTGCTAGTGCATGACTAAGGAAGCGAGATGAAAAAATACATAACTGAGTGCACAAGAATGCATGATTGGTTATGAATATTGTTTAAAAATTAATAGCAAAAGCATTCAAAAATGTTCCTCTGTCACGACCTCGACTGACTTCTAAACTAAGTTTTTCAATAATTGAAGCACGCTCAGAAAAAAGTCTATGGAGTAAAATAAACGAAATCATATTTTGGATGCTGTCACGACCTCCAGTATATACTCCATTTTATTGGGTGTTTTTTTTTTCAGTTAAATGCGTACAATAGTTTAAGAATCCCTGCTAAAAAAAACCAGATTTCTAACATATAGGTACTAACGCTCTATTTAATAAAATAGCAATTTTTTTAATAATTTTTAAGGGATTTTTTTTTAAAAAAAATTATTCTTGCGAATTAAAAAAAAAACACTAAAATAACGTTTTTACTTTAAATTTTTGACAATCGACTTTAAGGCGAATAAAACATGTAGCAATATTCCAATATTATATACATCAATATTCTGTCTGTATAATAGAGTATATAATGAAACATAATAATTTACGCCTAAGTCAAAAGTAGCTTTATGTAACAAAAAAAGAAAGAATAAAACTTAGATTATATCAAGCAATAATTGCTGGAAAAGACACAGTAAGGATGATACATTTACTATGTTTGCGATCAATCTTACAATTATTATATGTCATTAATTACTTTTGCTACCCTCGTATATTATGCCGTAACCAAGGGTAAGAGTATCTTTATTATAGAAGATTTCAGCCTTCGTAACTACCCATCCTTGTACTTACAGCATGGAAAAGGGTTCGTCTTAATTAAAAGAGGCAGGGTGTATGATGGATGAATTTATATTTATATTTATATATATCTACATATATCTAGTATAGTGGTAGAGCTTTATACTCCTTTTGTGTAATATAAATATACATAGCTATAAAGGCAGTAAGCAAACATTTTGGAATTACACCAGCTGAAGGCAAACACAAAAATATATTTCGGACGTACACCAGCTAAATTGGTATATGATAAGATATACCTTTCGGATTTTACAGTAACATAGTAATACGTTGATTATGTTTTTTATAAGGTACAGAGATAAAGTCGTGTAAGCAAGGGAGCAAAAACTGCAATATATATACTGGGAAACAAGAGATTACCCAATAAAAAGCTAGGAGCTAAATACATACATAGAAATAATCTTTCTTCATATACATAAATACTTTCATAGCAAAGATGCAGTCAAAAGATTAACCTTGTAAGACACAGTCAGACCTGTGCTTCGGTAGCTCAGTGGTAGAGAACTTACACGGAATGTTAGGGTCGCAAGTTCAAGTCCTGGCTCGAGGTTAATCTTTTGACTGCATCTTTGCTATGAAAGTAATTATTTATATTGTAAATATAAAACTAGTCATAAGTTTTCTGCGAGTCATTGTTGTGGGAATCCTGCCCTTTATTAACTGATATAGAAGTAATTAAGTAGCACTGTTGTGACGTCAAGAAATAGTGCGCGGCTCTTTCAGCTCCAGAAAAATACATTTCCCTGGGAATTCTCGATTAAGATAGAAAGTATTATTTGTCCATTTATCTCCCCTTGGCTATCCTCGTAAGCAACCAACTAAATTCAGCACACCTCGTAAGCAAAGCATAACAAAAACAAATGCACATCTTTCTTATTAATGAATCTATCTATAAGTTTGGATATGGATTATTGAAAGGTTATTTATGTCTTTTAGTGAAATTAAAAATAAAATCATTTTATATTCAAAGTTCCTTGGAGAGTGAATATTTAAAAAAAACTTTTTAGGGTCCCGTAACCAAGCAGTAAGTACGAACCATTTTAGCAAGACGTATCGATATCTTTCCATATGTCTGTATGTCAACGCGGTTTTTGTCAACAATTCCAAATACCTTCAATTTAAAATGAAGTGCAATTGTATTTGTTATTGTAAAGAATTGGATGCCCGCATCTAAGTAAGACAAGTATTAATAATACATTGTGTATTAAGGGTGGTAAGGAGAAAATTACTAACGACAGGGTATTCAGAAGTCTGAGACTGAGGCCGAAGACTTTTGTGACTCGAGTTTGTAATTTCCGTACCACTCGTGTTCCACACAATGATTTTCATTACATTTGCGAGTAAATAAATAAAAGTATAAGGTAAATAAATAAATGAACTCTGCTGAGCATCGGTCCGCGAGCACACGTCTCGGTGTCTCCTGATCGCTCTCTCGCTCGCTCCGAATACTTTCTCGCTCGCACCTCACGTGTTTGAGCAGTGTTTGCTCGGTTACGGTTACGCGTCGCGTCGCGTGCATCCACAGCTGCCCGCGCTTAGTATTTCGCCCAGTTTTGCTCTCGCTTTGGCGATCGAGCCCGCGAACGTTGTTTCGCCATTGTAGCTGGTTGCTTTCCTGTTTCGCAGTCCTTTTCAGGATTGTTCAATTCGTTACGTCGGTGTAGTGAGTACTTTTCAGTACGCTACACCCTTCCTTTCAATACTTCACGTCTAGGGTCTCCCACGCATTGCACTTCGCCCGGAGACTAGGCAATTTAGGATCACCCCACGCATCGTGCTTTGCACTTTGAATTGAGATGCACCGGCCAGGGAACACGCCAGGCACATGCTCTCTATCCATAGCGGTTAGAGAGCCAATACTTCAAGTCGTCTTCACGCATCGCCTTAGAGGTGATGGAGGAGGTCGAGGACAGCGGCGGGGGCTACATCAGGGAATTTCTGGCCTATGTGGACCAGAAGTTCCCTGAGGTGGTCCGGGGCTTCAAAGCCCAACGCTGCCTCAGCCTTTCGCCCATGTCACCGGAACATGTGGCACCGACTAAAGAGCCTGAGCCGCCAATGGTGATACCATCATCGCCCCCGTCGCGCTCAAACCGTTTGGCTGACTCGTCCGACGAGTCAGATGTGGCCTCCAAGACCGCCACGCCGTCGCGTTTTCGTTCAATCGAGTCGTCGCCGGCTAGGTCTCGCTCGCGTTCGCGCGTTCGCGATTCGGACTCAGAGTCCGATATGATTGTCGACGCCGCCGTCGATAGCCAAACCAACGACGGGTTTACCCCCGCCCCTGCCCCCCTGCCGTCTCAGACCCCGTAGGGCCGTCCGTTGCCGATAACGGACAGGTTAGGCGTAAGCTACCACCGGCAATAGTTCTACACGATAAAAAAGTGTGGAACCATGTAGCCACGATCATGGCCGACAAGAAAATTAATTTTCTTAAGGCATCCAACATGGGCGAACTTGGAATAAAAATCCAAGTTAAAACCTCGGATGACCACCGCGTACTTACTAAACTGTTACGGGAAAAAAATTTCCCGTATCACACATATGCACTCGAGGACGAGCGAGAATTACGCGTCGTACCCTGCGAACTACGCGGGTGCCCTAAGGCTCCCCGTTCATACGCGGCGGCGGCAAATAAAGCCTCCCCCACCCCTCTTAAGGCGAGAACGCCCGCTCTATATTCAGAGCAGCAATACCCCTCTCTGCCGGCCTCAAAACATACTTCTGCCCCTTTGCCAGCACCAGCACAAAAGGCAGTCCCCCGTCCCCCCGTATCTCAGACAGGAGCCCCCCTTAAGGCGACTCCTGTCCGCCCGCGCCAAAAACGAAAAAAGCGGTATCTAGCCCGTCACTAGCGTCCACTGATGTTCTAGCTGACCTAAATGTGGTGCTTGAACTCCTCAATGTTATAAACATTGAGGAAATATCGCGTTTCGACCGTGCTAGAGCACGCAGCCCTGCTAAGTGCTTTAGAGCACTTTGCACCACAAAATTTAAAAAAAATCTTCAGATGGGGCCTTTAGTAGCCCCAAGTAGAATAAAACCGCGCTCTATTTCGATTGCGTTCTGGAACGCAAACGGCCTTCAGGCTAAGCTCGATGAAATTTCAGAATTTCTAAAGACGCACGAAATCGATGTACTTTTAGTGCAAGAGACTTTTCTTAAACCAAAGCGTAGGGGTTCTAAGATCGCAAACTGCGCAATGGTTAGAAATGATCGGCCCACCCGTATGGGAGGGACGCTCATTTACTATAAAAGATCTCTGCACAGCGTACCTCTCGACACTCCTCCGTTAGAGAATTTAGAAGCGTCGGTTATCCGTTTAGCGATGACAGGACACAGTCCCATAAAGGTGATATTACAAAGCGATCTTAAAACGCTGTTTGACTTAGGTAACGCTGTTGTATTAGCAGGCGACCTAAACTGTACACATAAGTGATGAAATTCGCATTCAACATCGCTAAACGGCAAATGACTAGAGGGCCTAGTCGACCCGTTAGGTTTCGATATCATTGCGCCCATGTCCGAAGTAGTGACACATAGACCTGACGTACTTGACATAGCACTTCTTAAGAACGTAACCTTAAGGCTGCATTCTATAGAGGTGTTACACGAGCTTACATCTGACCATAGGCCGGTTCTCTTACGACTAGGGTCCCCAACCGACGGTTCGTCAAGGACGTGGTCGACTGGCGGAGACTAGGTGAAAACCTAGGTAAAATAGACTCGCCCCACCTCAATAGGATCCCGGACAATATTGTCACAGCCGACGATGTTAGTTTAGCGGTCGCAGCGCTTACTAGCCACCTCCAGCCAGCTGTAGCGGATTGCTCTAAGCGGATTACAGTAGAGAATAATCTCCGCTGGAATCTGCCGGAGGACGTGAGGTCGCTATTGAGAGCTAAGAACGCGGCTACTCGGCGGTACGACAACTGTCCGTCCGAGGTAAACAGGGCATCGCTCAGATCTTTACAGCGTACCGTAAAGACAAATAGCCAAAGTTAGGAACGAAAAGTGGGACAATCTCTTGAAAGAGATATCGGCTTCCCACTTAGCGTACTATCAGATGGCTAGAGCGTTAAAATCCGACGAAGTGAGTACTATGCCGCCGTTAGTCGACGCAAACGCGACAATCGCATTTGACGACGACGAAAAGGCCGAATGCCTAGCCAAATCGCTAGAAAGTCAGTGTTCGCTCAGCGAACAACCCACTGACCAAGCTCACGTCGATGAAGTGGACAAGGAAGTGGAGCGGAGAGCGGCCCTTCCCCCACTTGACTCGCTTCCGCCCGTAACAGTCTCTGAGGTCGAAAAGATTATCAAACACTTACAACCCAAAAAGGCCCCAGGTGCCGATGGGATCTCGAATAGGCTCCTAAAACTCCTCCCCGCTCAGCTCCTCCTTCTATTGGTCAGCATCTTCAATGCGGCCATTGCAAATTGCATCTTTCCCGATTCTTGGAAAGAAGCTGACGTTATAGGTATCCCTAAACTGGGAAAACCAAGTAACGTAGCCACGTCATATAGACCCATTAGTCTCTTAAAGACTTTGGGAAAACTATATGAACGACTCCTCCTTTCTCGCCTGAAAGACTACGTTCAGTCTAAAGGCATTCTTATTGACGAACAGTTCGGTTCGTCAATCAAGTGCACCGCATAACGGAGCACATCCTCCAAGATGTCCAAGAGTCATTCGTATCCCCACCCCATAGGGGCAGGTGTCCCCCAGGGCTCTGTGCTTTCCCCTTTACTTTATTCTCTGTTCACTAACGACATACCTCGTCTCTCTAACGTGAATGTGGCGCTCTTCGTGGACGATACGGCGCTCTACTGTTCTCGCCGACACGTCCTTCGAATAAGCCTGGCCCTCCAGTCTGCCGCCAACGCCTTAGGCGATCGGTTTCGGAAGTGGAGAATCGAGGTTAACCCCGAGAAAAGTGCAGCAGTGCACTTCGCCCGGGGCAAATAATTGGTAAAGGCCACAAGGCACTCATCCCAGTCCACCTATATGGCCAACCCATTCCGTGGGTTGAAACTCTTAACTTACTCTCGTCTTAATTTCAGAGCCCACATTAAAAGAGTAAGAGATCGAGCATCCTTCGTTCTCGGTCGCCTTAAGCCAATGTTAAACAAGTACAGTAAAATGTCTCTTAGAAATAAGGTGACGCTTTACAAAACTTGTATTCGGCCCATACTCACATATCTCAACACTACTTCCTTGCAAGTCATACAAAATCCCTTTATGCGAGGCGCAGTCGGCGCCCCGTACTATATGCGTAACATCGATCTCCATAGCGATGTCGAGCTCCCGACCATAAAAGCCTTCATCAAAGATGCGTCTAAACGCTACTTTGAGTCGGCAGCCCTCCACCCCAATCCCCTAATTAGGCAATCTATTAACTACGCCCCTTATAGAGGGGCCTTAGGACCTTTTAGATATCCGAGGCACGTACTGATAGATTCAGATGATGAGATCACCAGCAGGCTCAGAGCTCAAGCGCCTTCTGCGCCCGCGTCCGCGAACACAGATTACTCAAATATGTACAGAATACGTCGCCGCCGGCGGCGACGGAACACTAGACAGTTTAGTTTTCACACACACACACACACACTCGAGCGCGCGGGTATACTAGGTTCACTAATATACCCGGGCGCTTCGACTAGTTAAATTTAAATAATAATAAGCGAGGGCTGAAGAGTTTCTTGCCGTTTCTTCTCTTCAGAACGCCTTTGCTATTTTCCGAAACGGCGGCAAATTTTAGTCAGATACAAATTTAGTTTTTAAGGGCGGTTGCCCAAGCCGAGGTTCGTGTCCAGGACACCCTTGCGCAAACCGCCCCAACTTTTCGCTGAAGAGTGCAAGCAGCGCCGCAGCTAAAGTTGGTACGCGTGTAGTTGTTAAGGCCATCTGGCCAACAACAGTAGACAGTAGTAAGAAAGAAAATAAAGAAAAAAATGGACTCACCAAAACGCAATTGGAATGGCGGGAATAAAAGTAGAGAAAACAACGTCACCGCTAGATGGCGCTAGAAATCTAGAGTATTTTTAAATAAAAATTGGCGCGTAGTTCATATCTTTAACTACAGACGGTGCTTTTATACATACTTGATAGTATAGACAGTACGTAGAATGAGCGTTGTGCGTTCATATGTCATTATCGCCCATGAGTTCCATTAACGCGCGATTTACAAAGATAAAGACTTTGATAGTAGTTAGGGTCTTAGCACCTGCTTTGCCTGCACTTAATGACACTGTTTACGAGTAAGTGTGATGTAAAATAATTTTATAGTTGTGAAATCGGCAAAAAGTAGTGGTATATCAACCAACTTTGTGTGCATATTAATTCAAAACCTATTTTTAATCAACTTGTAAGACAAAGTATTAGGCCGAAGGCTTGTCAGCCAAAAATTAAAAAAACTAAGTCTCAAACACTATTTTACAGGTATGTAATTTAAAAAACTTATATAATAACACGGAAACCTTGTAGCGCCTGTCCGAATCGAATTCGACCAGTTTTTTATTATTTCTTAAATCTGACAAATTTTATGTTAATTCCTTTAGCTTTGATATTCAGACCATGCGTGTTCGAGATTGAAATTTTTGACAGAAATAAAACCATTAAAATAAAAAAAAACAACGGGTTGCACTCCGGGAGTGCCGGCAGAAGTGAAAACATACTCGCTATTTACTTCCCATCACTTCTTATCCATATTTATTTATTAAAAATAATAACTTTTGTTTATTTACTTTTTTGACGTTGTATATTCGACAGCTCAATCTGTCATAGAATTAAAATCCCATATCCAACCTCCCTGTACTACTCATAATCGCCATATACTAAAAATAAAAACTAACCTAATGTAAATAAAGGTCACGTGTCCTAACGCGAGTGACATCTTACGAATTTTCGATCAGGACAAGTGACCTGACGCGAGTTTAACAGTTTTTACCAATCACAAAAAAAGTGCACAGCGGCGCTAAAGAAGTTTTCACTTATATGTGTAATTTCACTTATAATGTCAAAATATTGATAAACTGAATAAAACTATTATAGTAAGTGCAAAAAACCTTATTTTTCCATATAATATGGCTTTACTGCTTACTAAACAATAAAAATCCTTTTGCCGATATCCAACAAGTATGTCAACAAGTCGTTAGCACGTTTGTTTACTAGCTATTTGAAGTCTTACGTTCTAACGTGCTTCGTTTTAGATCGCAAAATATTTTCTATAGTTTTCTTTACTTAGGACTACTGACTTCTTAAATCCTGAATTTTCCCAAGACAGTTCACAATAAAATTACCCGAATATGATTTATGAACCTTTTACAAGTCAGTTTTCTCCAAAGTGCGTTGGAACTCAGAGGGTATTGAGGGAAAACATTCCTTTATTTTCCAAAATTAATCAAACTGCATGGAAAGATCTTTGGATTAACCACCTGTTTGAGCCAGAAATCGAACCCGTGAAAAATGAAAAAAAAAAAAAAAAAAAAAAACAATCTGTGTTTTATATATAACATCATCGAGCGAAAAGTTCATTCATTAGGATTATTTTTCCTGAATAATATAGGCCATTCCTACCGTCCAATAGCGCCGCCATTGGATTTTTTTATTGACTGGTTGTAAGAAGCGTGTTTTTAAAATTTGATAATTATGATATGATAACGAAATATGCAACTAGTTATAAGTTATTTTTAGAACGTTTCTCTAATATATCTCTGACTTGTATAGCATATCTGCTAAAAGTGGCCACATTTGACAATATATAATATCTACAACTGGCATATTCATTCTAGAAACGTTACTTGTTGTTCTTAAAATAGATTATGATAAGTTTTATTTTTCGTTTAATCCAATTTTTAAAATACGCTTTCTACTGTCATTAAAAAAAATCCAATGGCGGCGCTAGAAGACGGCAGGAATGGCCTTAAATAAAGATAAAATGAAAAAAGATTTGTACCTAACTGCCAGGAAGGGCAACAGAAATAATAATCTTACGAGGGTTTCCCCAAACTTAGCTGCAATAGTCACTTACTATGAACTACTCGAATTTACCTACATAAAAATTATCTCGATTTAAACCCATTGTTTTTTTTTTACATAAAAAGATCCTCGCAATTTGTACATTATATTTGTACATTATATTTGTACATTATATTTGTACATTATATTTGTACATTATATTTGTACATTATATTTGTACATTATATTTGTACATTATATTTGTACATTATATTTGTATCAGATATTCGGTGTAGCATATTTCTATATCAGACAGACAGCTTAACAGACATGAACGTAATTGTTATTTTTCTTTCAATGCGGAATCAGTGAAAAATTTCCTTTATTTTACGTTTCAATAATTTTGCTTTACTACCTACTTCAATTCTGAAAGCGGTTCAGTATTCTGCCATGAATCCAATTTATTGATACTATTGAGGACAAAGGATGATTGTATTGATGAAAGAGAATCACAATTTTGTAGACAAAATCAATAGTACAGTCTTGTGCAGACTCTATTTATACTCATAGTTTCTCTTTTTTGGAGTTAATGAATCTTGTTGCTGGATTTTTTATTGTTATAAATTTAGGTATAAACATAATGCGTATGGCGGTAGATATAAATAAATGAAAAGCAGGCAGGACGATAACGGGAGTTCTATTTCTATTATCGTTGTTCTGTAAAACGGCCAAGTTAACCCACTATTAGTGGGTTTTATTCTAAACAGAGAACATAATAGCGTGTTTTGTAGCCAGCAGCAAATATAAATAGGATCGCAAAAGTGTGACTGAGACGAAGCAAACCTGTGGTCTCTTTTTAACACAGAACACAAAAAAGGGTAGACAGTGATAGAAAAGTAAAAGAGAATACATAATTTTTAGAAGGCTGTTGCGAATTCCAAATTTTCCATACATATTTCAGTTGTATTACACCAAAAAAAATGTGTTACCATTGTAGACGTCGTTCTATAGAGCCGTGTTAATCAGACAGACAAACCAACAAAGACCTCTTGCTGTCGGAAAATTTACTATTGTTTGATAATTTATAGAACCATGCCAAAGTATTAAGAGAAACTTTTTTTTCTGTGGCAATGCATGACTTTTGCGACTTATATAAGTAAGCAACATAATTGCGCTGCCATTTCCTTAAGCAAACGATGCGCATTTAATCGGATTTCAACCTTCGTTACTACAGTCTTATGTTTATGGTATGGAAAAGGGTTTGTCTTAATTAGAAAGGACAGAAAAGGAAGTGTGAGGTGGCACAAATTAAGACCTCATTCACTTTATGTAATATAACCTTCATTCAAGTCAATTTTTAATAAGGTTTTTGCTCGTGTAATTAAATAAGTAAATTTTGAAAGTTTATTAATTTGTTTGTTGGTTTTTATTCTATTACTTAATTTTGCTGCGGAGCAACTAATTATATTACATTACTGCTGCTGCCCGCAAGTGCAGCATAAACGGACGATCGTGTGTTTTCGGGGCGAGGCGGAGCCCTTGTGGCCAAGGTTTGTAGTGATTTTCTTAAACATAAGTGTAAATTAAAAAAATAACATAATGACGTACATACTTTTTTTTAAAAAACTTATTATATTGACAACTGCATTGACAATAATAAAAATAGTTTAGGTAATTTTGCCGCTAATTTGCCGCGTTCAAATGTTAATTGCTTTTTTAAATTAATTTTATGGCGCATTCCTTTTGTTGTGCCAGTCCATAATTTAAATAAAACTTGATAAGTTTGACCTCTTTAGTTCTCAATGTTCGGGTTTAAAACAGTTCGTTCCCTTTTCACATTGCATATTCGACCGCTCGAGCGGCCGGCCAAAAGATTGCGGGTCGCTCTATGAAACTGTCTGCAAGTACGATTTATTCCAAAGCAGCTTGAGCAAGATATGGTTACATATCGTATCATGTTTGAGAAAAAATCATTTTTAGTACAGTGATTGTTGAAGAGACGGGAATAAAATATGAAACAATAACATATCAATTAGCATGATACACACAAAATGTTAGGTATCTAATATTCTATGCTATAACAATAATATTCAATATTAATAAAACACTAATATTGTTATAATACCTACTTACAAATAAAACCGTCATTTTTCTGTCTCTTAGAAAAAGCTTTTTCAAATTAATACAATACTAGCTTTTTCCAGCGGCTCCAATGCTAATGCCAAATCTAAAATTTTTAGAACAAAAATTATACTAAAAACTTTTATTCTTGTTGTATTTAATAATTTAACAAAATTGATAAATAATCTATTAAATAACATAAAACAAAACATTGTCTTTAATGCAATTGTATCAAAAATGAAACTAAAGTGATCACTTATAAGGACAAACCGCATTTCGGACGGTTTCATTATGTTTGTTTTTGTCGAATTAAATAAAAACTTTTGCGCGCAAGCGAATAAAGTAGGCTTTTTCATGCAGATTTAATTAGATTTAAAACAACAAAGCGAGCCTTTCCGAGCCAGTGAGATGAAAAGCTATTATATGTTATATACAGAAAAGTGATGTTTTTTTTTCTACAAAGAAAAATGAGCGCTTTTTTGCCAGTGAAAGCATCAAAATTACAAATCGAGGCTCATATGTTCCGAAGTAAGATATACGTCAACGTCACTGAAGAAATTTATCTTAAGTGCTCTTCATTTGTTTCGTACGCAGCTTAGCTAAGGCATTTCAGTTAATGCAAAGAAAATCCTGAAAAATCGTCCTTTTTTATTCATATTTGATGTGATGGAATTGATATCATTCAATTTTATTGCAGTATACGATTTAAGGGGAAGTGCTTTACATTTACATATCGAAAGCGATATGCGAAGTTCAGCAAAGTCGGTCGTGTTCAGTACCTGAATGGGTGACCATCTAGTGGCCCATTCCTCTTTCATGCTTCGGAAATCGTTCCTGGCTGTTGCTTTAAATGGCTTGAAAACTTTGACAATAAGCCACTAGCTGGACCAAGTCCGCCAACATGCACTAGGCTAGCGCATGGAGTGGTAAACTATGGCCCAAGCCTCCTTTTCGAAATAAAAGTCTATGCCCCTGTATTAAGCCTTTAAGCAGGCATCTAATTTAAGGAACAATATTGCCCTAAAACAACCAGTGAGTGAAAAAAGGCACGATTTGTTGCCAGAGTATGTATTATTCAGGTCAAAAAGGTAGATATTTACATAAACAAATTGGGTGTGACAGGGAACGATACGCCGCTGATAGTGACTACTCTTTTTAGGCAAGCATGAAATATGAAACAAGGCCACAAAAAGGTTTGCACAGTTTGATGATCTTCTTCGTGGGTAGCTTCTTATTTAAGATTAATACTAAATAATTTATTTCAAACGTTCACATTACATTTAGAAAAAGAAAACAGGAAGGACATTGATTCTGGACTGCCAATTTACAACGGATTTAAATAAATATTTACACAAGCACTTATCATGGATTAAATGAACTCGAGAGAACTACGAGAAAAGTTATGTATGCGGAAGAGGACACGGGGCACAGCTAGTTATGGACTTATTATTATTTTGATTGGGACAGTTTTCAATCACAGGAATATTTCTAAAATCATTTCTAGAAGTTAGAGATTGCATAACAGTGTATGTGTTAGTCACTGAATAGACTTATGATTTTAATAGGGACAACGTCGAATTATATAATTTTTTGAATGTGACAAAAATTTGTGTTTATTATGAGTCTGGGTATTTTTTATGTATTATATGTACGTATTTGCTAATATATATCTATATATGTACTTGTATCCATAGTAAAAGATTTGCTTAGGATAAAGACTTGTATGCAATGTCCAAAAATATTTATTTTATTATCTATTTACATATTTTTTACAGAAACTAGAGGATTCAAAATGCTAAATAATGTACTTAAATTTCATTTATCGCATAATTTTAGTGCATTACTCAAGACTTAAGTCTAGAATTCGAATGAGATATAGAAGCAAGAATATTGTCTTAGACACAAACACAATTAACACATGGGCAGCGATTAAACACGGTATGTGAACACGTGAAGATCTAAACGTATCTATGTAATACGGCCATTAAACTTGCCTTTTGTTAGTCTCACGACATGGAACAAACATCTATTACTGCAAGCTATTCAGTTAATAGGTTTGCTTACAAAATAGATTGCTGCTGAAGGCCTGCACCCTGCACGTAAGAGATAGCCGATGTAATCCTACTTGCAAAGGAAACGGGTAAAATACTATCGTCAAGTAAATTGTCTACGTTTATTGCCCTCATGATATATTTCGTAGTTCCTTCTGTATTTTGAACTAAGAAAGAGCACAACTGTTTAAATAAGAAAAAACATTAAAATTTTAACTTAATATACGTACTACATAAATGACTTTTGTGCTCTAGGTTCTAAGATTAAATTTACGTGATTTAAATTGAGGTGAAAAAACAAATACATGTTTTGTCTTGATAATGCCATAGAAAGAAAAAGAATAGACATCAGCTCAAGAGGAATAACTACATAGCAACGGCAAGCAAAAATGAAATTATCATCTTTGGGTTTTTCTATGTGTTTGCTTGGTTTTTTTTATAACTATCATGGATATTATTAATTTCCTTCAATGAAACTGCTTTGCCTTTGAGGGTTCCGTACCTTAAAAAAAATGAAACAGGATCATACCTTATCTGTCTGTCAAAACCTTTTTCTCAAAAACGCGAGAAGGCGTCAAGTTAATATTAAATTTAACTTAGGCCTTCGCTACTTTAGAGCTATAAAGAATCAACCGTCTTAGTCAACCCAATCAAAAACTATGGCCATATGCATATTTTGGCACTCGCAAATAAATTAAAATATATAAGGCAACCAAGGGTTCCGTAGACATAGAATCATGTAATTTGGCAAGAAGCAAAGTCTTATAGCACAGATACAAAAAAAAATACGAAAATTGTTAATTATACTTTTCACAAAACAAAAAACTTCAAAACATACGTAATATCTTCCGAGACTAGATTCTCGTGGAGGGCAAACTTTGTAGAACTCGCACTTATACGGTTTCTGGTTTTATGTCAACAAGGTAGAAGAAGTTTTTCTTGAAGAACACCATATTGTATGTAAGTAAGTAAGTACAATTACAAGTAGGCACTTTTTATCTTGATAACCTCAAATATCGTGATCTACATATATATCTTGACATGTTTCAAATTTAATGCAATAGTAACTGCGTGAGTTCCTCAAATATAAAGATATAAAAATAAAGGAATTCATTGAAAATAAAGATATATTTTTTTAAATTCCAAACGCCTCTAGATAACTATTAGTATTGCAGCGTGCGGGGGCGTAAAGCTAGCGTAAAAAAATAATATTTTTTTTAAGCTGGTCATTTTAAATTTTTTGAGAGTTTTTATGGAAAAACATAACTCAACGTAATTAGCCACAAGGCTAGTAAAGCCATTTTGGTCTGATGATCAGCTAATCACCTTCTTCTTCGTCACGGCCATAAGATGCCCAATGTTGGACATGGGCCTCCCTCACACGTCACCACAACGGATAGCTTTGAGCAGCCTGCTTCCATTGGCTTCCTGCGCTGACATGTCTAAGCTGATCTAAACTAATGTATATATTTGTAAAAGTATGTTTGTTAGTTAGTTTGTGATTAGGTACTTAATTGAAGTCACATCGGCAAATCCAATTAAGATAAAATTTCTCCCAGAGATAGTCGAAAAGGACAAAGACATCGGCTACTTCTTTTCCTGAAAATAACTAAAACCGAATTCCACTTGGACGAACTATTGCTAAATCTTGCTATAGTAAACTTCTTCACTATGATCAGGAAATTTCCATAGATAGCCCACGCCGATATCCGAATTCAGCGGAGATGGAACCGCGGGCAAAGCTAGTCACCTATAAATGAACAAATCCATATTTTATGAACTTAAGTTTGTTTATAACACAAAAAATATACAGCGCATACAGCACACTATAGCATACAGGTGATTAATCTTATGTCTATACTACGTCTCACCCCAAAAAACTACGAACCTTAAAGCCATTACCTAACGCGCGTGACTCGAATCTAATCCTTCGAATATTAGCAGTGCAGTATGTTGCCACATCAATCTTTCTTGACGTGTATTCTTGTTTCATTTAAGTAAGTCTGAATTTTTAGGTTATCCTACTTACTTACTTATGAGTAAAACATTGTGTAAGTTTGTTTGATACTTTGCTATCAAGTATTTTATCATCAATGGTAGTTAACTTCTTTCCATGGTCCATTTAAATGGTCTAAAACATGGGTGCCAACATGCGGCCCGCCTTAATAACTAGTGACCCGCGGAGCTGGCTTAAATAAACCTAGCTAAATTTTATTTTTATTGTAAACTAGATTTTGCCAGCGGCTCCGCCTGTCCTAAATCCAGTTATCGGCGTGGAATTTCTATCTTTACTTCTTAATTATACTGATAAAGTTTGCAATAACAAGCTATAGCTGCAGTATAGTTCGTTTAAGCTCGGTTATAGTTATTCCTCAGGAACTGTATAATTTTTCGGGATAAATTTGCCCTTCCCCGGAACTCAAACTATCTCCAGATCAGCAGTTAAAGCGTGAAGGGGTAACAAACAAACAGAGTTACTTTCGCATTTGTAATATTAGTAAGGCTATCTCCAAAAATGCCTTATTATAATGTAAAGAATCCTACACCATAAGGCTAGTATCATATAGTTTTTTGAAAACGGACTGAACACTTCTCGGCCCGCCAATAGTTTCCACGTAGTATATTAGTATACAGGAAGACTTTGAAATGAGGCTTCAAATTTCTTGAAGTAATTCTTTGTGTAGCCAAGATTATTTAGAGCTCATGATATAGTAAAATCAATAAACTTTGTGATATTACTAAAAAAATATAAAATAATCAAAAGTATCAAATTAATAATACTGAGTATAATCGTTTCTTGTATGAATGAATAGACAAATCGAAAGGAGCAAGTAGCATGCGCAGGCCACTGACCTCACCCGCGCCAAACAAGCGCTAAACGTAGTAGGCAGGTACTTTAGTAACTACCTAAATACCGACCTACCTAAAAAAAAATTGCATAACCAACTTTTCCTTCATACTTTACCGGCTTAGGACGGTCAAAAATATGATAAGTACAGTAAAATTCAATGATAAAGATTGAGGTAATCAAAGTTTACTTAACATAAATAGGTACCTACCTATCTATCGTATTTCAGGCGTATCTAAAAAGTTGGAATCATAATATTTACAATAATTGAATACGTATTTAAAATAAGAAAAAAAAAAGCAGTAAACTCACATTTGAATGTCCTTAAAAATTATGTGTATTTTAACAATTGTTCAAAAAAACTTGGTTTACTCAACAGAGAGAAGCAGTACTTCACGTCGGGGCAAAGGTTGTTACTTTACAAGTCGCAAGTTTGGCCCCATATGGATTACTGCTGCCATCTCTGGGCAGGTGCACCCGGCTACCAGCTTGGCCCTTTTGACTTTGGTTCAACGACAGGCTGTGAGAATTGTCGACGATTCCAAACTCACTTGCGGTATCGAGACTTTGCCTCACTGTGTGTGTTCCACCGCTTGTACAATGGGTTGTATTCTGAGGAATTGTTCGAAATGATGCCCACGGCTACTTTCTACCATCGCACCGCTCGCCATCGGCAGGGAATTCATTCTCACACTTAAGAATCTAAATGGTTGCGTACAGTGCGGTTTCGGAGAAACTGCCTCCCGCGAACGCTTAAGTTCTGGAATGAGCTCCCTGCCAAGGTTTTCTGCAAGGACTACAATATGGAGTTCTTCCAGAAAGAAGTTATTAGAACTCGGTTATTAGAAGGGTCGGCAACGCGCAAGTGATACGCCTGGTGTTGCAAGCGTCCATAGGCTACGGTGACCGCTTACCATCAGGCGGACCGTAAGCTTGTTTGCCACCTTAGTGGTATTAAAAAAAAAAAAAAAAAAAAAAATGACCACCTCCATTTTCCAAACTCAACAAAGCACGACGTAGCAAATTGTTTTTAATTTTACGTAGCACAACTGTTCGTGATTTAACCACTGCAAAAGCACTTACGATTTTGTCTTTTAATTGTTCAATTGTTTCGGATTCACATTCGTATACAATTCGTTTTATCTCTCCCCACAAAAAAAAGTCTAGCGGGGTGAGATCTGGCGACCGTGCCGGCCATGGTATGGGTCCACCGCGACCGATCCACCGTTCGCCAATCTCGCTATTTAGGTACGCACGCACTTCACTGTAATAGTGAGCTGGGGCTCCGTCATGTTGAAAGTGCATGTCTGCTAGATAGGACAATGGTACATCTTCCAACAATTCTGTCACTATCGAGGATAGAAGGTTCAGATACCGTCTCCCAGTTAACGCACCCTCAATAAAATAGGGCCCGATGACACAGTCATTTATTATACCCGCCCACACATTAACACTAAATCGCACTTGAAAAGCGTAACGTGTGCATTTTGCCCACGAACACTCCACCAATTTTCATTGTGGATATTAAACAGTCCAATCCGCGTGAACTTTGCTTCGTCAGTCCAGAGAATATTGGCATTTAAATTTTGTAACAACCAATTACAGAACCTCATTTTTGGTCCATAGTCAGCGAGAACGATGCCTTGTACTCGCTGAAAATGGTATCGATATATTCCCGAAACGTTGAGCAGTTTCCAGACGTAATACTGGCTTAAGTTAAAACGTCTAGCCGCTTGTCTAGTACTTGCCTGAGGATTTTGGGTAAAATACCGCCTTATTATCCGATACATTCGTCTTGGATGTACGGGTGCTCTCCCTCTGGCTTGGACATGCGCTGGAAAGCTCGCAAAGTCCAGTAGGTTTTGGGTTGCGCTCAAAATTCTTCGTAATGATGGCGGATTTCAGTTAGGATATGTACGCCGCCATCTTAGCTGCGTTCTGCGTACACTCCTTGTTTGTTAGTACCATGCAACCATGTGTAGAAGTTGTAGGTTGGTAAACAAGACTGTATTTTGTCTCGTCCTAGGCATAAAGCTTAATAACTGACACACACACAATGAATCGTTATCAATCGATGACGTAAGCGCGGCGCGACCGTGACCTACTTTTGAGGAGGTTTTCGCACGACTGTTTGATTGTTTGTTTTGGTTTTTGTAAATGCGCGGGCGCGCGGGAGGGTACAGGGTACAGGGGTACAGGGTGGCCGGCCGGGATTTTAGAGACAACGGTTTGACAACGTCGCTAAATTTTTAGGTACCTAATTTATTTAGATAAGCGAATGAACCTATTTTAGGTTGCGTTGCCAATCTTCTTGCAAAAATTCTGTCTATGAGCATAAAATTGCTTGATACTTTAAATGTTTTATTTATTTGTTACGATTGTAGTCATATTTTATTTTTATTAATTATTGATATTTTGAGTTTGCCTAAACACAATGAGTCGGTTTTTATCGTTTTAGGCGATAACGTCAGTTTTTTTTTCATAATTTTTTTTTGTAATATGACAATTAAAAATTAAAGTACTTCTGATACTGAATTATATATAAAAATTTGAAGCCTCAATTCAAAGTCAACCTGTATATAGGCTACTTTTAGGCTGAGAAATGTTTCGTTTTTTTTCTAACTACTGACTAATGCTGTTGGCCGCAGATGGCATTTACAACTTCACGCAAACAAACTTTTGCGGGGGTGCTGCTTGTTCTTTGTTACGATAGGTTGAGCGGTTTGCACACGTGTGTCCTGGACACGAACCTCGGCTTGAGCAACCGCTCTTAAAACGAAATCTGACAAAATTTACGACTCTTTCGGAAAACAAAGGCGTACTGAAGAGAAGAGACGGCAAGAAAATCTTAAGCCGTCGCCTTTAAGAGGATACACTTCGCGGCGCCCCGCAGCGGGTTTCATGTAAACGAATTTCTCACTTATTTTTGACACTTGCTGATCGCACACCAATAAATTTTGAAGACATATTCTAGTAATAAATATCTAGTTCTGCAGTGTGCCAGATTTCTATCAAATTTAATGGTTCAAAAGTTATACAGGATTCTAGTGTTTCATAAAAATGGTTTTAAAATAGATTTCTAGTTAATAGAACATTTTACAAGATTTTGGAAAAACCACAGACAAAGGTATTCGGTTTGGAATTATGACTAAGAAATTTCACAGTGATTGATCAGTAAATGTCAAAAACAAATGAGGAATTCGTTTGTATGAAGCCCGCTGCGAGGCGCCGTGAATTGTATCCTCTTAATGCTAATTAATAACGAACTGGTCAAATGTTTAGTCTAAAGCTCCGTCGCCGCTGACGGCGACATATTTTGTGTGTTTAGATAAGCTGTGTTCGCGACTGTGCAGTTCCGTTTACCACAATTTATTTATATCTAAACGTTGTAGTTGTAGGATTGAGTAGGTTGATGTGCTGCCTTCTGTACAGTGCAACAAACTTTTCTGACTCGGTATCTGTCGCTAGTGTCGTGTTAATTCACAGCATTTTAATATGGCGACTGTAGTTTTAATGTTTGACTACGTCGCACGTATAGTATAAATCAAAAATCTTTATAAACTATCAGAACTATAGTTATAATTTTCTGCTATGTTCTTTTACTGCGGGTTTCAGTTGCAGGGCATGTGGATATAGTAGCCACACCTTCTGAACCGGATCCGTGAGTTCGAATCCCACACGGGAAATAAATATATATTTGGTTGAGTTTGGGTGTTGGCTATGTATATATTTACGACAAAAAGTAGATATACATTTATGTATTTGTATCCGTTGCCGTTGAGGGCCAGACGGCGGAGCCAAAAAAAATTCTATCATTATTTATTTATAAACTCTGGCTTAGGATACAACAGTTGAGAACAAATAAGTTTATTTCACTTTGCTATATCAACTTGTATTACCTTGAGAGGGCGGTAAAGTCCAGAAAGCTACTTTCTGTAATACTAACTATGGCCATGTAAATTTACTAAAAAACATTACACAATGAAATTCACATTTGTTATATTCTACAATGAAACATTGAAACTTTTAATTTTTTGTATGGAATTTCACGTTTTTTATATAATTTGCACTTAACATTTTACATCATTAACTGCAATAAATGGAAATCGCTCAGTTGGGTTATGAACAAGACAAAAGCAAGTTTTATAACATATATTTTTTTCAATCTTTTAGATGCTATAGTTTTGCCATTATCACAAATATGGCGTTTTTACGCCTGTCTACTCTAAATCTGATCTTTAAAAATAAACACAAAAATGCTTTTTCGTGCTTTTGCCTCTTCTACTGTAAATAAAAACAGGGAGATCACAAATTCAATATCTATAACAAAAAAGTGATATGAGTGATATAGTTAAAGGGTAAATTTCATCAAGTTGGTTTGATAGAATCCTGTTTTTAAAAACATGCTACGTTTATAGTTTTGCTATTGAAAAATACTTTTGCGAAAAAATAAAGTGCAAGTAATCTATAGAATTTTACATTTTCATGTTGTGGTAAGAACAAAAGTAATTTACAATAATAACTCAATTATCTTGCAACTTGAAATGCCTTTCCCTGCAAAGAATTTTCAAAATATCTTTTGTAATTAGAAAATAGCTTCATGGAATATACCTACAGATGAAGAGGTCAGACAGGCTCGTAAGGGATATTTTAAAATCCTGTTTTTTTTTTCAAATATCTACTTTGTGTAGGTAAAATAACCTATCAGACTAAATATCTTTCAAAAAAAAAAAAGAAATCAATCTTTTGGACATCATTTTTGAACTAATAAAACAAAGTGCGATTCTTCATTTTGTTTATTTAAAAAACAAACGGAAATAGTGATTTACAAACCTCATCGGGGTGTAAAATTGGCATTACATAAATCATTTACAAACATTCTTTTACAATAATAGGTACTTACGATACTTATCATAGCAAATTGATTAACTAACAGTTAAATAAAAATTAATGGTCCAAATAAAACCAAAATATAAAATTAATACAGAATAAGTACTTTATTCGCATTTTATACGAATTTCGTTTAAATTTTATTTTAATAACAAATATTATCTATGATTGACCTACTTAATTTTTTTACAAATCTAAATTTATTTTATTATTGACATGAAATAAGAGGTCATTTATCAATTTACAGTGATATGCATATCCTAAATTTAATTCGTATTGGATAAAATAAATATGTTACAGGAATAATTATTTATTTAACAAGTCACCAAAATTGTTTTTAAGTGTAGATTGCCAAGTTTAATCCCGAGCTAGCGTAGTAGTCTGGAAACGAGATGTTTATTTCAATTGTCAATTAATATTAAATCATAAACAATAGTTACGATTCCGTCATTTTGTTTTATGTTTTTTTATTAATAGAAGTAGGATGCGGAAATTTAACTGCGTGACATTATCGCCGTAGACAAAACATAATCTGTTTAAAGTAAGCTATATTAAGTCTTACTTTAATGAATTATGTTTTAATTAAAATAAACTTTAATTAAAAAAAAATAACAATGAACATTTATTTCAATAGATCTTGTATAGTTTTAAAACCAGTCATCGTGTTGTTTTTTTAGCGTTACGATTGTCTCACGATTGCAGCAAAACACACTTTTGTGATAGTAAAGTATGCAAGCTATTCACTAGTTTACAAAATTTAACTTTTTGTCTGTTGCCGCGAATTTTGTGGTTGATAATGTTCACTTATAACTTGTTTTCGTCAAATCTACCCTCAAATTTTTTTGAGCAGCTCGAGTTACTTTGTTTTTGATTTTTGTCATTTAAGCGTATATATTAAGCGATAACAGGCATATTTTACTGTGTTAAGATTAGTATCCAAAGTTTTTGCGTCATGAGTAGTTCAAGGAGACGTTGTTTAAACAATCCAGATCATTTTTGTTATATATGCGGGGAATATGTGTTTAACGATTGTAGAAAAGTTATATCAGAGTTGGTGAAAAATACCTTGGGCTCCCAATTGTGTTTGTAAATCGTGTGTGGAATATTTAAGATTGTGGAAAAATGGTAAAAGAAGTTCCTTTAAATTTGGAACACCGACTATTTGGCGAGAACCACGAATCATCTCGAAGACTGTTATTTTTGTAGCGTAAACGTAAACGGTTTAAATACTAAAAATCGAACTAAATGGCAGTACCCAAGTACTAGTTGTGTTCAGCGTCCAGTGCAGCGTTCAACTGACTCTTCAGTGCCTAAAAATATATCTGAACCCATGGAACAAGACATCGAAGGACCAAGCTCATCACAAAATGATGCTGATTTTGAAGGTATGTCAAATGAGCCAAAATGCTTTTCCCAAAATGAGTTAGATGATCTTGTAAGAGATTTAAATCTTTCTAAACAAGCTTCAGAATTGTTAGCATCAAGACTGAAAGAAAAAAATTTGCTTTCCTCAGATACTAAAATAAGTTTTTATCGTGAAAGAGATAAAGAATTACGGCGTTATTTTTCCAAAGAAAACGGCATTGCCTTTTGTTCAGATATCAAAAACTTGTTGATAAAAATGGGCTTGAAACAATATGAGCCAAACGACTGGCGTTTATTCATTGACAGCTCAAAACGTAGCCTAAAATGTATTCTATTACATAATGGAAATAAATACGCTGGGGTACCTATTGCCCACAGTACACAGTTAAAGGAAGAATATTGTAACATTTCGCTAGTCTTGAACAAAATAAAATACAATGACCATAAGTGGCAAATTTGTGTCGATTTAAAAATGGTGAACATTCTTCTCGGTCAACAAAGTGGTTACACTAAGTTTCCCTGTTTTATATGTCTTTGGGACAGTAGAGCTAAACAAGAGCATTGGATAAGAAGAAACTGGCCCTTGAGAGAAAGTATGAAGCCTGGAAAGCAAAATATAGTCCAGAATTCATTAGTAGCTCGTGACAAAATTATCCTTCCACCATTACATATAAAACTGGGCATCATGAAACAGTTTGTTAAATCACTAGATAAAGACGGGAACTGCTTTTCTTACATTTGCCAAAAATTTCCTCAGCTCACTATGGAAAAAATAAAAGCCGGTATTTTTGACGGCCCCCAAATTAGACAACTTACGAAAGATACTCAATTTAGAAATTCTATGACTGAGTTACAACTAAAGGCTTGGACAGCTTTCGTCTCTGTGATGCAGAATTTTCTCGGAAATAAAAAAATTTGAAAATTATATTGAACTTGTAGAAGACCTTCTGCTACAGTTAAAAAATATGGGTGCAATATGAGCATAAAACTCCATTTCCTCCATAGTCACCTGGACAGGTTTCCGGAAAATTCAGGAGATATGAGCGAAGAGCAGGGAGAGCGTATGCATCAGGACTTACGTGTCATGGAAGAGCGCTATCAGGGTTTCTGGGATACAAATATGATGTCTGACTATTGTTGGTCGCTAATACGTCATTTTCCAAAGTCTACACATCAGAGAAGAGCTTTAAAACGAAGTTTTTTAGAACTCAATGATTAATTATTTTTTTTAATAAAGTTTTTCTTAGTAAATACATGTTTTTTTCTGTTTTATACCTACATAGCTGAAACTCAGAAACTAGAGCTGATAAAAATCTTTTACTTATATTTTTGAAAATAGCATATCATATGTAGTCAGCAACAGCTAAAATTTCTTTGGCAACAGATGTACTGTAAACTAGTGATCAAAGCATATCCATTGATATATATGACGGTATAAAAATTGATTAAATTAATTAAATAAGGCTGATAATGAAATAGAATTTAATTTAATTTTCCCTAGTACTATAAATATATAAACAGAGAAAATTTTATAACTTTTATATTTTGTTCTTAAAAACTTTTTTAAGCAACAATCTATGTAAATTTTTATACACCTGCATTAATTTCAATGTTATTTAATTCAGATATAAATGTGAGCTTTGAACAATATTATTTAATAATTATTTAATCATTACATCAATTTATTTATCTATTATTTACACTTATAAGTTACATATTGAGTCTTCATTGTCAATGCTTATTTACATAATTCGTACAAAAAATGACTATATTTACAAAACAATAAATAAGGGATTGCTCGATTCTGGCTTACTTCTTATAGCTCGTCAGAAACTGGCAGTAGGGGTAAATTATATCGTTCCTGGTCTTTTCTTTTGCTGCTAATTACTTTCAAGCTGGTAATTATCGACATGTGGGACATAAAATATGAAGCCACCTTAGTCCAGATACTCTGCGCCAGAAGCAGGGTTGCGGTGATGGGCTCACTCCTAGTCACGCAGGACTAAAGTGCTTGGTGAAAAGAGGCTACAACCCCACAATATGGTGTGGCTGTTTATCTTGCTACTGGCTACCCCTTTCTTTGGATAAAAACCGTGAAGATATACATAAAATACAGTCAATGCCGCATAGTGTTAATATGCAGCAAATATAATGCTAATTCCATAACAGAATTAAAGTTTGTTCAACGAAGATAATAATTTTGTATAGAAAAGCTAATGTCAAAATTAGTATATGTTTCAGAATATAGCAAACAATCATATGTATATCATTTGAAATGATGCCTTGGTGCCTCAGTAAGGAATGATACTTCCTGAGGGGCATGGGTTCGATCCCCGCACAGGGCAAACATTTGTGATTATCTTGGGACTGGATTTTTTATATGTACAATTATTTACTTGCAGAAAAATGTTTCAGTTCCCTGATAACTATGGTAAGGCCTTTAAATAAAAATTTACGTTCGGTAATTTATTCTCTATTTCATAGTAATATACTTCCAATATATGTTTTGGGATTCTTTATCCTTTATTTAAAATATTATTTATCTTGTTTTCAGAGAATTGAAAGGTTTTGACAGTTTGACTCCATATGATTATATTTTAATTAAATGTGTAGGTACCTATATCTATACATTTTATGTCATTTCTGTTGGTGTATACACTATCGTTAATTGTGGGTATTGTCAATTGTGTTCCGTCAGTGTATTACAAATATCCTAAATCTTGAAAGCGTAATATTTATAACGTTAAACTTACATCATTTTAAATTGTAACACTAAGTAATCTATTTACAGTCTTCTCAAAATTATTTTCAAAATATTTTTCTAAAGTTTATGCCTGGTATCATTATGTCTACTTGCTTTTTTTTCTATGCTACTAATTTTCTTTGCTGTTCGGTACCTGCTGACAAAAGAACATTAATTTGAAATTTTTAATTTAGGTTTATTAGAAAAACGAAAAGACTTTTAAAAATTTAGTTCTTACGATCGTTTTTTTCTTCTCACTGTATCAGCTGGTGTTGCCTCTATACATAAAACTATCAGTCTCGTATTGCAGGAATAACTGTAACAAATATAAATACAAAGCTTTATTCTAAACGAAATCAGTGTTGCAATGATTAATCTACATAAAATAATAAAAAAAATTATAAAAAGGTATATATTATGAGATATTGCCACAATAACTAGTTTTTTTTTATTACAAATATTTTTCAAAAAACATATCTTAAAATTGAATTTTACATCTAATACACTATGTTAAATTATATGTAAAGAAATGCAGTAAAAACTCACGTTTCTTGGTCTAGAAGCTTATTGGATCTCAAAGAAGAAGCCAGACCCAGCTTGTCTGCACTGCTGCTGTGCCAAGCATCGCAATACGCGTCCATTGCAGGCTCGCCATTTGAAGTAGCACCATGCCACACAGCCTTATTTTGCCTAGAACATTTTCTAATGTAAGCAATCTAAACTCCTATATTAATGTATATAAGGTTAATTAAAAAAGTAAATAAGGTTCAATTGAATATGGAACGAATACTTAAAATTATTTTTAACCTACTTAAAAGGGGAGGATGTTCTTAGATCAATGCGTTTTTTTTTTACGTTATTAGTGGTACAATGACCGTGTTTATGGCCCTTAATATCGCAGGTAGCTAAAGTGATTTCTTATATCTTCGGATAAAGAGATTTAGGCCATAGTCCACCATGCTGACCTAATGCGATTTGTTGGACGTTGTCAAAATAATGGTCACTCACTTTCTGAGTTTTAAAGCCTTTCATAAGGTCTTTGACTTTGCTTTTAACGACTGCTGTAATATCACATATTATAAGAAATAATAAAAAACTTACCAAGCAGGATCGATCAGCACATTTTTTCCGCTAAAGCTATAAATCCTGGGAGCATGCGCAAAAAGCGCTCCAGATCCATCAAACATTTCTCCCCACGAGTTGAAAAGTACGTCGCCTCTCGTGTTTACGACAGGTATTTCTCGGTCTACCCAGCTGACTATAGAATCTATTGTTTGTACCCTAAGAAAAAATAAATAAAAATAAATACCATGATGAAACTAATCCCCGAAGGGGTGGTCAGAGATGTTACAAACGTATGCCCGGAACATCCACGTTTTTCCATAACATCCCTAAAAACAAATTAGGTTAAAACATACACTATACGCTTACAAAACCAGAGACATTATTCTTATCTAGTTACTTCCTTCTTAAAAAACCCCATACTCTAGTATCTAAAGAAAATCTCAGAAGGGAGCTCTATAACATATGCGGTCGCGGGAGGAAGCACCTTCCAAACCTCTTAGTGCTTGACCATTTAGGTTTATGGGTGTGAGGATGAATTCCCTGCTTATTACCAAGGGTTACATGTAGAAATTTTAGGATTAAATAAACAGGTAGCATGTTTTCTTAGGGTTGAATATATAACTTTATTTGTCATCCATTGACTAAGATATAATAGATCTACAAATAGACTAAGATATTTACAAAGTTATTTACTCCCGAAATGCAACTTAACAATAATAGTATAGAAGTAATGTTCAAATATTTTTTTTTGCACAAAAATATCGATAAAAACGATCAATAAAAGTTACAAATAAGCACGCACGCAATTTTGAGCATTGTCTTCAAATCAAAAAAGATTTTTAAGTCACGAGCCTAACTTTACCTAGTAAAAACAAGTATATAGCATTCGATACTTGTTCTTAAAACTATGACTTTCTATAATAAAAAACCTAGATAAGAAACATTTATATACCACAAATGTATCAATAAAGATTGTTCATTTGCAAAAGTTAATATTATTATACATTTTCCAATAAACCAATCATAGCCAGATGAAGAGAGTAATAACCTTATAGCCTTAGCTTATACATAAAGCAGTACCTAAGTTATTGTATACTAAATAGTTTAAAGTACAATAATGTTTGGTAATACCTGGATGATATAAAGGCATGGAATTTTCCTTCAAGGCCAGCTCTTTGTGCTTGACGGTGACACTCATAATTTGCACTGCTGACACCGTGCATGTCTCCAGTATGAGGCTCATTCAATGATGCAAGCCGTAACTATTGGAATCATAAACAAAGAATTTGTTAAATTTCAAACTACAATTATTTTATTTTTGTATTTATTTGCCGAACAAACGTTTAGTTTTGGTTTATACAAAGTGTAATAGTCTTATTTAAAGTGTATTTCAGAAATAGTTTGCAATTTGGGAAGAATATAATCAGAAAATTACTATTATTTAATTTAAAAAATTCTTTATGATTTGAAATATATGTTATCTGCCTTTAAACAAAAACTGTAAAATTATACTTAATACACTTACCACTGGTCCCTCTACTGCTGGGTTTTTATGGTGTATTAAACTAGATGTTTCTAGAATGGTCTGTGAAGGATTTCGGGTCGGGCTACTAGCTGGCTGGCCTTGTATGGACAATAAAGATCCCATCTGAAAAATATTTTCTATGGTTTACATAAATAAATGTGTAATAAGTAAGTAGGTTGTTCAGAAAAACAGCAAAGTTATAATTACTTAAGCCCTGTTATAAAGCAATATAAATTCCTCAAATACATTAGAAGTTTGATATATCTGATACGTAATTGAACATAACGAAATCTTGAGACATATAAGCAAACTACTTGTTTAAAGCTATGTTCACATTATGAATCAAGTGGCATGTATTAATAAATTAATTTTACGAAAATACTTTTAAGACTAGCGAGAGTAATTTTGAAGTGGGCTTTACCCATTCAGCGCAGAAGCTTTTGCGGCACTAGTTTCGCTAAGTTACATAAAAAAACTAGTTTAGTGACACTAGTTCGCATACTTTATGAAATTAGATGTTTATAAGTAAAACTTTTAGTAAAAGTAGTGTCGTAAAAGTACTTTCGTGACACTAGTTTTGTAATATAAATTAAAATTCATCAAAGATCCTGACACAAAATTAAGTTAAAACAGTTTTTAAATAAAATAATTAGACAATCTAAAGTTTGTAAGTGTTTTACTAGTCTTATAAGCAATAATTAAATAAGATTAAATATTAATAAACTGGTTAATTAATTAAAATACAAATGTAAAAGGAAAGAAGCGTACTCATTTCAAATATAAATATTTAACGAAACATTATCTTCATTTATTCCAAAACCATACAATTATCTGCACGCAAGGGTATATTACCTGAGTAAAACCAATTTTCCACTCTATTTTATTACGAGTGTATATTTCTAAATTTTACCTAAATTAAAATGTATTCAACTTACCGCCACATACTGCCACCCATTGTTAACACGAACAAGGACTGCCTGTTCTTGCATGACGTAAGCTATAGTGCCCACAGGGCATGCTGATCCCAACTGTTGACGAAGTAATAAATTAAGAAGAAAAATGTTGTGAGAAGTCAAATTCAATACATTTTTAACACACATGGGTAAAGGGGCTCTTATTGCGCCGTTCTTACGTTCATAATGCAGCTCATTAAATACCTGTAACTTTTACTATACGTAGTAGCATTAGTACGTAAGGTTTCATTTTTAAAACTGTGCAAAATATAAGATTTGTTGACGCCTTCGATGTCCAGTGCGTTTACTTCCACAAACGCAGCGCAATAAAAAGAAATCTACGCGCGTTTTTTTTTACAAATGCTCGTGTAAACCATAGACAGCGAACTGGCTCGCAAATCCTAGCCAGATGAAAATAAAAAAATGGTCGCAAAAGTGGGAGAGTGACGAAACAGAACTGAGGTATCTTGTCTCTTTCTAACTTGTTTTTATAAATATAAACAAACAAAATAGCGGAAGTTGATAGAAAGAGAAAAAAAAACCTAGGTTTGTATTGTATCTTTCTCAAGTAGTCAATTTAATAAGGTATCCAAAAAACAGACTACGGACCTTGAACTCTATGATGTAAACGAAATATGATGTTATTTTTTTTTAAAAGTTAAGGGTTTTGAAGTACTATTCTGTGTTCGTGAAATACCAAAGATTCTTACCCTGATTAGCGAGTCAGCTGTTTTAAACAAAATAGGTCCCGCAATAATTCTTCCGTCAATATTCTCTTCAAAATTTAAGTTCTCACTAAGAGGATCTGATGGGTCCGATGGCATTGAGCGATATCCTGTACCGATACAAATGGAGTCATCAGAACATTCATTGTGCAAATAGGAGGTTACCTTTTGTGGGGTTGTTTAAAAAAAATACGCTTAGCCCTTTTTTCTTATATAATAAATACTGATGTTAAGTTAAACCGTGATTATAATGATAATATTTATTTTTTCAACAAGTGGACAAAGTTGTTTTTTGTGAAGAGTGCTAGCTTTAAATCCAGAGCTAGCGAAGAAGTCTTGAATAATACATAGATAAAGCGATTGATTCTAATATAGACTACTGAGCACAGCGAAGGATTTAAAGGCACGAATTCTAAAATAATTTGCTCTCGTGTGAAACACACAACTTTTTACCTCTACCAGTGCGTAAAATTAGGTCTAAGGCAAGAAACACACTGAAGGCCATATAAAGCAATAAGTTTATTATAATTTACAAATACTTCCTAGTATACTCTGTTCCTATCAAAAAATAAACAATAGGCGGGTACTAACTAACCTTTTAACATTATCACATTTTGGAAGTTGCCAATTATTGAACAATTCGTATGCTTTAAGATATTTTTCACGTGACTTATCTGGTAAAAAGATTAGTTCAGCATTAGACAGTTGTTATCTTAGCTCTTCTGGTGTTAAAGAAATATCTACGTAACTCGAGTCACTAATTTAAAAAAAAAAAAAAAAAATACAATATATACGTAAACAAAAAATCTAAGGTTAAAATAACTAATAAGTTTCGCGCCATTTAGCTTTCTTCTTTTTTAGACGTGCGTTCAGAAATTTACTCTATAATACTTTTATCGAAAACAAAGCATAATTTTTTTTAAACAAATGAATCATAAATATTAAATACGTCGCAACAATGAAAAAATGCAGTGTAGTTATGCTGTTCATTAAAATAAATTTGTTTCTAAACCAATCATCACGTTATTTCTTTTTTCAGTATTGCAAAATTCCAAAAGGTAATATTCGAACGTTGCATTACTTTATCCCACGTTCGCCGCAATAGTCAATTTTGCCCACTGTTTTTGAAAAACATTTTTTTTTTATTTTGATAGTAATTAATGTATGCAGTTTTTATATTGAGTTTACAGTTTGTTTTCCTTTATGTAATTAATGTACTTACCATACTGTTCGGGTCGATATTGCATTATTTGGTTTAAATTTCTTATGATTTGAAAGGCGTCGCGTTGTTTACCTGTTTAGTAAAAAATATGTTTATAGTATTATAATAAATCAAATAAATGTATAATCACGACATAGTTTTTATAAACTGTTTTTTTCTTGTTTGGACGGCGTGTGTATTAGTGGTTCATTTTGTACAATACAACCACTGTAACATACAATGTACTTTTGTGTAACACTAGCCTAATGCGTCACCAAAACAAGGAAATTGTGCTTTTAATGAATCGATGAAATTTTTACTAATTAAATTTCTACAAATCACAACCAAGATTTCTAAATTATATGATAAGTAAATTACCTGGTGGTCTGTGACTAATTCCTAGCCCTTCAGTATTTTTTTCAGAGATGTTTTCGTAGATAGATCCTGGTGGTCCCGGGGGCCCAGGTGGTCCAGGAACAGATATGTATTGTACGTTTGTAGCTGGTGTGCCAGGAGGTCCTGGAGGCCCTCGTGAACCATCTTTCCCGGGAGTTCCCGGAACTCCATCAAATCCACGGTCCCCTTTTTCGCCTTTTATCTAGCAGATGATTCTTAAATTTATTTCTCTAGAACTTTGATAATAAAAAATTTATGTAGCTATCAGCACTAGGTTTTCATAACCACGCTTTAAACTGTAGGTAGTTACGTATATACATATAGGTAGTATTAGCAAAGTACGTAGAGCGCCGTGCACGGTATTAGTGTAACGGAATATTTCAATTATAATTTTGTTTTCCAAACTAAGTTAAAAAAAATCGGCCAAGTGCGAGTTGGACTCGCGCACATAGGGTTTCGTACCATTATCTATAAAAACGGCAAAAAACAAATTTGTTTTATTTTAATTTAATAATTTATTTTTAAAGTAAATGTATAGCTTTATATTCTGTGAATATTTCAAACGTCTACCTGTTGCCGTTATCAATATCGAGCAGAAATGAGCAAAAAAATCACGTTTGTTGTATGAGAACCCCCTTAAATATTTATTTTATTTTGATTTTTAATATTTGTTGTTTTAGCGTCAACAGAAATACATTTTCTGTGTAAATTTCAACTGTCTAACTATCACGGTTCATGAGATACAGCCTGGTGACAGACGCACGGACGGACGAACAGACGCACGGACGGACGAACAGACGCACGGACGGACGAACAGACGCACAGCGAAGTCTTAGTAATAGGGTCCCGTTTTTTACCCAAAGGGTAACGGAATCCCTAAAAAGCTCTTCCATTATAATAATTTAAAAGCTAAAATGTATGTAATTATTTTTAGTGCCATCATTTACTTCAAAAACAATATTGATTGTTTTAAATATTCATCGCTAGCTATGCGTTAAAGCACCCTACACTTTTCTATTTTAATGTCAATTACTTTGCTGTTAAACAAATTCTTTATATTTAAAAAAAAAAAAAATTCAGGCCTTCTGTTATAGCTACGTTCCAAGCAAAACGCGCAGGCAGTGCACCAATCGTTTCAAATATCCAACATGGTTCACAGCAGACATAATACGCAATATTAAAAACAAACATTAAACAACAGGGCATGCAGGTTAATAAAGAATTATTTAAATATTATCGCCAATTAATAAAATCACAAATTCAGCATTCATATGACCAATTATATATTAAATATATTAAGGCTATACAACATCAAATTTGTAAAGAACTTCTGGTCATATATTAAGGATCAACAAAACAGTAAACAAAGTAACAACGAATACTGCTATAAAGATAGAACCGTATCGAAGCAAAGTGCTGCTGATGCATTTGCTGAACACTTTGCCTCTGTATTTCTGAATTCCGTTCCATCCCTAGTCCTCGCAAACACCTATCCGCGCACGGGTGACACGCGAGATTCATTCCGAGCCTCCAAGGTCACGGCAAGCCTTAAAGAACTTAGATGGGCAGTAAAGCGGCTAAGACCGTTATCATCGCCGGGTCTCGACGATATACCTCCATTTCTTTTCAAGGATTGCGTATCCGTACTACAAAAACCATTAATCCATATCTACAACCTCTCGATCGCAACTGATACTTATCCAACTTGCTGGAAGACATCTAAAGTCACACCTGTACCTAAAAGTTCATTAAGGCATCAAGTAGACGAGCACAGACCTATCGCTGTACCCTCTGTATTTGCTAAGGTTTTTGAAACCATAATAGCTCACCATATCAGCTCTGAAATTTAGGTGCGTTTATCTGATGCACAACACGGATTTCGAACGGGTCGATCAACTGCAACTAATCACTTAAATTTTGTAGATTATACACCCACTGAAATGGACTTAGGACGGCAAGTGGAGACGGCCTACTTCGACTTCCAAAAAGCTTTCGACAAGGTGGATAACGACGTTCTGCTAAGCAAACTCTAAGCGATAGGTTTTACACCAAAATTATGACGATTTTTTGCTAACTATCTTAATGGTCGTAAGCAATACGTTCAACTAGCCGGATATAAATCCCAACCCTACTATACTAGATCCGGAATAAGCCAAGGTAGTTCATTGGGTCCCGTTCTTTTTTTGGTCATGATCAATGACAAGTCATTCAAAACGCGAGGTGCCTAATGTTTGCCGATGATCTTAAGTTATACATGGATCGGTAGCTGACTGCGCAGCTTTACAAAGCGACATTCTAAAAGTGGAGGAATGGAGTGTCAATAACGGTTTTAATTTTAATGTCCAAAAGTGCAAAATCATAACATACTAGGTCTCGGATTTCCATAACTTACACTTATGTCCTTTCACAGACGGCTTTATTGAGAGTCAACGAAACGCGCGACTTGGGTGTGACGTTCGATCCCCGTCTCGACTTTAGAGAGCACATTATGACTGTCACAAAAACAGCAAATAAAACACTAGGCTCTATCATGCGTCTAACATGCAAGTTCCAAGATTGCACACCGGCTATTATGTTATATAATGCCTACGTTCATAGCCGCTTGGAATACAATGCCCTTATTTGGGACCCAAGTGAAACCAAATATACAACCCTGATAGAAAAAGTGCATAAAAAGTTCTGTCGTTACTTGTGCAAAAAGAAATATGGCTATTATCCACATTTATATCCATCGCTTTCTGTCACTGGCATGATGGGTCTCGACACTCTGCAGTTAAGTCGGAGGGTACAGGCAGTTGTACACTTTTACCTTTTACTCCACAATCAAGTAGACAACCCGTCTACACTATCAAATATCAACCTGTACGCTCCTAATAGAGCAACCCCTGGAGCAGGAGGTGAGTCTGGCAGGCGACCTTTATGTCTCTGCCAGGCACGCACACCTACGCCGCTAGGAACGCACGCACGTGGCGCACTCTCACGTTCCTAAACTCATTAATATCCACACAAGATTTGTTCTCAAATAATGTACAGCAAATCATATCTGCAGCCCATGTCCACATTAAATTTTTCCCGGACAATTAAGGTCTATGAAGATTAGTCATTAGATTGTTTTATTATTGTGTAATTATGACATTATTATTATTAACTTATTATTAATCTAAATCTTTCTCTAATTATTGACTCATAAATTCTAATACTGACATTATGGCTTATTGAATAATCCTGTTATTATTATTATTTTGTAATACTAAAATGTTAAATTATTCTCCTTATAATTATTGACTTATTAAACTATTATATCACTGATATTATGGAATTAGTGAATTTATGTATTATTATTGTTCTGTAAATTATTATTATTGAATTGTTAACTTTTAAATAATTATAATGAATACTAAATGTTATATATGCTATCCACTGTAACCATTTAATGTTTAATTGTATATAAGTAATTAGTATTTTTAACTTGTTTGTCAACGTTTTGGGGTAAACCTGTTAGTTTACAAATGTTTGAATAAATAAATAAATAAATAAATCTTCTATTATACCCGTGCCGAAAATCAGGTAAATTAAATGTTCCGTTATTGTTCCGACATCAGTAGGATTTACAAAAAAAAAGGCTTTCGCATTCAATATTAGATATGGAAAGGGTTAAAATTAGGATTCGTATTTTTAAAATTATTTTGACAAACATAGTTTAATGTGACAGGCGACCTTCACAAAAACATCAAGGATCTTCAAAAGCTATAATACTCGAAATAACTACATTTGTAGTTTCGTAGACAAATCAACCTAACCAAGAGAGCTTGAAGATTCTGGAGAAGCTACCCTGATCTGCTTTCACCCAGTTGTGGATATGTATGAGTAGACCTTTCTTCGGCAAAAGTGTGATGAACTTACTAATGTAAAAATCATTTTAACTAGCTGGCTCATAGCCCCAACGCTCAGCGCCACCTTTTCGTACCTACAGACCTCTCTATCTATGCACACGTAAATGTTTGTACCAATGTGCCTTTAATTTTATTGATTTTTACCTTTTCCAAACTCGAAAGATTAATTCCTGTATCGCCCTTTTCACCCTTTTGCCCTGGTGGACCAGGTGAACCGACTGCTCCGGGAGCTCCCTACAAAAAGATTTACATGTTATCCAGGCGTAACTTTTCATAATTTTTTACAACATTCAACATTTAAAAAAATTAAATGTAATAATGCAAAAAGCATAATTTTAGTCATATTTACGAGTTTTTTTTCTTTATATTAATGATAAAGTTTCAAAAGATTTTTAAATAGATTTCTACGAAATTACAGGCAATTTAATTATTCCCTCTTCTACGGAGCTTACAGTAATTTGTATGGGAAGGAATACCTTATGACTAAAAATTAATCAGTTATTTTTTTAAAAAAGTTTTGATTTCTGCTTTTGAGTGACGGATTGCTTTTTTTTATCTCGTACACTAAAAACATCCATCTTTTCACCAGCTTAAAATAAACATCAATTATTTTTTTTCTCCAAAAGTTTCAGTTTTCAATCCACTTCATTAAATAAAGACCACCTCAGGGTCGTACTCTTTCGAATAAAAAAAGTATCGAAAATGACCAAAATTGATAAATTTTGCTATTAGATCCCATTATTCATCTTGAAAATTTGAGCTCATGATAACTTTTTTTGGGATGTGTCGAACTGTTATAAAAATAGCTTCTGCAGTGCGTCGTCGATGTTCGCCCAGGCGCGCACAGATGGGTTTCACGCCATATGGCGAAAAAATCCGCCTCTGAGTATCATTGCTGACAGGTTTGATAGTCCACTGATATGGAAACTCATTCTAAGGACTAAATTTGTTTTGAGTCTAAGTATTAAAATTTAAAATTAGGTAGGTATTAAGTACCAACATAGGTTTATAAGTTAAATTTTTACTATTTTTACCGATTTCATAGATCACGAATCGCGGAGCCTCACAATGCGCTTCATACAAACGAATTTCTCACTATTTTTGACATTTACTCAAAAACCATGAAGTTTTGACAGTTTTCTATTAAATCTTATAGTTTTAAAAGTAATACAGGATTCTAGTTTTTCATACTCTACATTCTATACTAGTCTCAAATAAGATTAAAAGTTAATAAAAACATTTTTGAGGATTTGGGAAAACCACAGACATTTTTGGCTTGAGATCATGACTATAAAATTTCACAGTGTTTGAATAGTAAATGTCAAAACCTATTGGGAAATTCGTTTGTATGAAAGTTAGTAAAAACATTTTTGAGGATTTGGGAAAACCACAGACATTTTTGGCTTGAAATCATGACTATAAAATTTCACAGTGTTTGAATAGTAAATGTCAAAACCTATTGGGAAATTCGTTTGTATGAAGACGCTGCGAGACGCCGCGAATTATATCTTGTATTTTGCATAGCAGCTGAAAAATGAGAAAATTCTGCAGTACTTCAACATACCGTCCATCCCGGTAGTCCAATGTCGCCAGAGAATCCGTTTATACCTGGCGTGCCTGGAGGTCCAGGAACACCGGGTGGGCCCCTAGGTCCTGGAGAACCTGGATGACCTCGTTTTCCTCTAGGCCCTGGTTCACCTTTCTCACCCTTATAGATAAACAATATACAGTTAGAAAAACAAATTAAATAAAAAGTAGGTAACTTTAGTTTCGTAAAAAATAAATAAGAAATAATTCTTGAAATTTTAAATCTTTTTATGTCTGCAAAACATACAATTAGTTTCAATACACCAAAAAACATACAAAATTGTATCTTTGTTGTTATATTTAAACAATTACTTTGTTTTAAACTGTCCAGGGATGGACAATTTTTTGAAGTCATAGAATAGGTTCCTGTGTAATTGTTTGAATTTTGTCATTGTTTTTATGACTTGATTAAATTTAACGTCTTATAATCATATCTAAATATAGTTTTTGTTAACTAAATTAGTAAAAATCATATAGAGCACTTATACGTGAAATTAAATAAAATTTGGGTACAAAAATTCAAGCACAAATAATTAACATTATTTCTGTTTTTATTCTTTATATTTTAATATTAACAAAACAAATTTGTCGTCGTTGCTGAACGTAGGCCTCTCCGATATATCTCCACAATGGCCATTCCTGAGCCGCTCTCGACCATTGGCTTCCTGCGGCTCTGAACAGGTCTTCTGTCAACCTGGTAGTGGGCCGTGACACGGTGCGTCTTCCGAACCGTGGTCGCTACTCGAGTACCTTTCTTTCCCATCGGTTATTGGTCAGACAGGCGGTGTGGCCTGTCTTTTGCCACTTTAGCTTGCTAACGGTTTGAGCTATGTAATTTTGTAATGTAAATGTAAAAAAAAAATTAACTTTTGTTCTTCGGTGAATTTGCTCGTTTCGGCACAAAAAAACCACCAAGCATAGCTCTTTCTATAGCTCGCTGAGCGATTTTGAGCTTATTTAAGAGGCCAACAGCTAAAGTAAATACAACTTACTTTGGTCATTATTGTGGCATCTTCTCTGCTTATAGCAATAGGTCCAGGGAGTCCAGGTTCACCTCTGTCACCTTTAGGACCTACTGCTCCGGAGGTTCCTTGAGATCCCGGTAATCCTGAGGGACCAATATCTCCACGTTCTCCTGGCTTTCCATCATTACCAGGGAATCCTTGCGGGCCTTCCATCCCTCTGCTTCCTTTTTCACCCTTAAATGTAAAAATACACACGTGAATCTATGTTTGTTAGACTTTAAATAATAAGATTCCAATAGTTTACCTTATCTCCTTTTTCTCCGGGGTCGGATTTTACGACTTTGGTTTCTGAAAGCTCTGTTAAAATGACAGTAATAAGAATTTAAATATTTTTTAAATTGTTAAAAGTATGATGGCTCTCTTAAATATGTAAAAGTATGCTGTTCAGTTGAAAGTGGTCTAATTATTTAACTCTCTGCCTCATGTTCTGAGAGGCAAGCCTCTAAGGTCAGCAAAATATTAAGTATACAGTTAAAAATCAGCACTGGCTGCATACGTTTTGGGCTCGAGTGGTGGGCTTTGGTCCAAACTGCTCTCGCACAATGTAAAGGTACGCTCCAGCACAGTGTTTCAACATAGGAACGTATAAAGAGTGGTAACAACTGTTTTAATATACAAAGCATTCTTACCATTACGGGAAATTTCACTCAGTACTGAGTTACTTAACGACGATGGAGCTGGAAGACCTGGTGGTCCAGGAGGTCCGTGGGCACCTTAAGATGTAAAATTAATTACTTAGGTAGACTTAAAAGTTTATCAAAATTAAATTAATTAATTAACAAACTTTATTTTATAAAACTACGACTTTTATAAAGGAACACCAGACATTTTACTTTTGAATAGTCAACTGAAATACATAGTTATCAACCCTTTTAAAACTTCAAATAGACCCTTATAAAATAGCTACAAGAATTGCTTAAATAAATCCAACAATCTATAAGCTTGATCTGTCTGTAAGCCGTATAATCTTAAACTTATGGGAATTATCAAAAGGGTCTAGCGTAAAGAAATAAAGATTTTCCAAACCGTTGCCATACAGCTCTAAAATCTTGCAAATGTGTTACCCACACGTAAATAAGGGTCGTGGTGAAGCATAAAATTTGATGGTCGAGTTAGTTTGTTACCTTTCTCACCCTTCTCAGCTGGCCGGCCATGTGGGCCTGGTAAGCCGGGTGTGCCATCTCGCCCGGGTTGCCCTCGTTCCCCTTTTGCGCCATGTGGCCCTCTTAGACCTACGTAGCCCTGTAATTTAGTTATAACCTCACGGGTTGAAGGTAATGTAACGTCTCGTTACAAGGGTCAACCCTGTACGCTTATTGCATTTGTCGTAGACTTATTTTCTCTTTCGTGTTTCAACACATTCACTCATGAATTTTATATAAAAATTTGAACTCAAGTATGTCAGTTAACTTTATATATATATTTGTGTTTCAATTAGATTAGCGTAGTTGTTATTTTCACGTTTAGAAAGGTGCATTTTTCATCTTTTTTTCCACTTTTTTGTTCTTTTTTATAAAATATATTTTATATGATACTCATGTGTCATGCTCGTGGGATTTGTATACATATACACTTAGAATGTGGCCCTGACTGAAAATCAGTTTGTGAGTTTAAGGCTCACATTAATGCTGAGTCAAAGGCCATTTCATTGGTACGGAGACATCCTCCATTTTTGTTTACTTTTTATGTTTAGTTATAGTGATCTGTTATTTTAATTTGTGTTTAAATTGTAAACTATTTATGTATGTTGTCTTTGTGACAATGAATAAACGTTTTTCTTTCTTTCTTTCTAGTGGTTCTTTAAATGAATCAGAAACAAGAAAAAATATTTTTTAAAAAAGGGAGTAATCACTAAAAATTAAAAAAAAAAAAATCAGGTTATCAACGTAATGGAACGGTCAGGATTTCACTAGAGTATATTTTTATATATTACTTTGTCCAAAACTTACATAAACATAAATTTAATTTTTGTAAGTAAAATTTCTCATTAATCGTCTGTTTTCTTTAGTGACACTAAGAAAGGTTTTTTTTTAATATTGTTAAATTATTAACATTTTCTTTTTCTTTTAAAAAAATCGCGAAATTTCACGCCACACACGTAGGAATATATCTAGACCTGGCAGCTATAAAATCATTTAATATTTTTTTTTTATTTTTAGTGTATATTTGGCGGTCATGGTTGATTTTAAATCATGATTGCTATAGTCACCTTCTTACCCGATTGCTAATTGTTTTTTTTTTCATGATTGTAGATCATACTTAAAGCGCTTCGTCCACGATATGGCAAAGTCTCGTTGAGCTACCCTCAATTTTTTTTCTATACATCTTATATATACACACCACATATTTACAACAATTTTGCTAGATAAATACAAAATTTATGATGGTATGTATTTTCGTAAAAAGGCAAAATTGCATAAACTCACCCGTTCACCCTTTTCGCCCTTGAGTCCATGTAATCCTCTCTCTCCCTTGTTTCCAGGATAACCTCTCTCACCGGGGGGGCCTTGAGGACCCATTGGTCCCCTTTCACCGCTTGTCAGAGCTACTTCAGCGTTATTCGACCCATATAATCCCGTTGATTCCTGTTTTGTAAAATTATATACTAAAATTGATTTATATAGACTACATTGTTGATTGTTAAATAAGATTAAATTTAAAAATACAAGAGAGTACAATAAAATATGTCTTACAATTATAGCTTGTCTTGAAAATCCTTGTGGGCCAGGTGGGCCTACTGGTCCTTGAGGTCCTGGCTCACCTTTAGCCCCTTGCAAGCCTTCATTACCCTGTGAACCCGTTTCACCTCTATCTCCTTTATCACCTTTAACTCCTGGGGATCCAGGATTACCCATATCACCGGTTTGGCCCTAATAACAATTTTTAATATATGATTATCATATATACGTATAATAAATATAATATATTTGAAAAACTTTTTGAAACCGTAAAGTTGATATACGAAAGTTATATTAGGTGTAAACCTAACGCAAGGAAGCAATTTGATTTAGGATATTTTTATTAAAATATTATAATTTATAGGTTCCTAGATCATAATTTTACATTGATGGTATAGCCATACAGGTCTCAAACAAAGAAAGAATATCTTTATGTATGTATATTTTTGATGTGTTTCTTAATTCTATTAATTTGTGTACTAGGGCTTTAAAAGTCACTAGAAGTTGGTCAAAGTTAAATTAAGTTAAGAATCTGATGATGATCAGCAAATTGTTAATTAAATGATGATTACAGAAACGTTGAATTTATCACAAGGTTTAGGTTCATATAAAGCCTGTCATGTTAGAGCAAGAATAAAGAAAGAAGAAAATTTTAGCATAATCTATGTTTAGTTTAGTTTGTACTTTCAAAGTTTCAAATTTCACGGTACTTACTGTTTTTCCGGGAACACCTGTGGTACCATCAGCACCAGTTGGTCCAGGTGGGCCAGGGAGTCCTCTTAAATTTGGCATTAGTTCCAATATTTGTGATATATCATTTTTACTGCATTTGCACTGCGCTGACAAGGTCACCTAGGCCAAGTTAAAAGTTACTTAATTTTCATTCTTTGCAACTATGAGTTGCACTACGATCAATTTTACTACAAGGGTAGTAGGGAGAAAATTACTATTGAGAGGCTTTTTAGAAGCCTAAGGCCCGAGGGGTCACTGCCGCCTGTGTTACACACAATGTTTTTCATCACAATTGCGAGTAAATAATTAACATATTAATAAATAAATAAAGTAAATAAATAAATAAACTCACCAAAACACACTTTAAATGGCGAAAAGTAGAGAAAACAATGCCAACACTAAATGGTTTTTTTAAAAACCAAATTAAAATCAAAAGATTTCTCACTTATAATATGCTCATAGTTCATATTTTGCTCAGAAAGGCAACACTTATACAAATTTGATAGTATAGGCGCGTCATTACTCTGTAAAAACGCGCTTTGCTTTGAGAAAATTTAAAATTACATAGAAAAAGTCCAGGGATTAATTAAGGTCTTAGAACCCGCTTTGCTGCACGTAATGACACTGTTTACGAGTAAGTGTGATGCAAAATAACTATTAGCAAACAGCATGAGAGATCGTGGTTATATTATGAGCATATAAAAACTTTAGCTTACAATCGTATAAAAATGGAAAACACATTTAGTACTGTAGATATAAAATATGAAGCAAAGGAAAAATAGTTTACAAATATTTTTGACTTCTGCTAAAAACGACAATTGTTTTTATTCATTTAGTATATTTTGTACCAAAGTAACATATTTGTTTTGCCATGTTACACAACATTTTTGTTAGTTAATTTAAAGAATTTTATTATATGGATAGTATTTATGATATTACCCATGCTAGTCATGCCAAAGCCTTAATTCTGCCTCCTGATTCGGTTTCATTAACAAGCCCGTATGTTTAATTACGTAGGTAATTGGTTGGCTTAAAACAAGCAATAAATAACATTAATAACTGACTATATATTCTACACGGTTTTACGAGCAGGAAAACCTATTCCCATGGGTAAACCCAATTTTAATATAAATTATATATGTTGGTATTCCAGGTATATCTATTTCTTACAATATTATATATATTATTACTAAAATGTTATGTTAATTAAAAGAAAATATAGTCTGTACGATATTAAGGAATAGTGGGGCTTGATTTAAGTGACAGAATTTTAGAATCGGTGCAGTAGTTACAAAGATTACCCTCCAAGTACAAACAAACAATCAAAGTACCTTTATAGTGTGAGTCGTATTATACAAAACTTACGTTTCCTTTAATGACTGATGTCTTCGATGAAAGAAGAAGCTCCGGAACTGCCTTCATTGTGCCGCCTGTTGGATCCTACAAACAATTTTGTAAAATATTTTTTTGTAAATAAACTTGGTTTTGGAAATAAAAAGCTGATACTATTGTTTTTTGTAAATGCAATAATGCGGTATACATTGTCAACCAAATATTGGCAACCCCGCTCGCCCTCCAAGTGTACTTCATGAGACTGTGTATTCAAATGATTTATTTTAATATATTAAGGTGCTGTGTATACCCTGCTTCTTTTACCATATTAGCCCGTCTCGACTCCTTAACCTTCCAAACTCCTTTTATGGAAATCAATCTAGTATCATTACGCCATTTTGCTTGCTCAAAAAAATAGCTGTAATTTAAATTTAATAGACACAGCAATGTTATAAAATAACTTGTATTTTTTATGACCTAACACGCGTATGAAGACATAGATGTTAGTAGTAATAATAAAAAAAGCATTATTTTAAGCATTAATGTTATATTATCTGTGTATAATAAAACTATGTAGCGTTAAAAATACTTATAAAAAATTCCGTTAGAAAATGATGATTGGTCAAAATAAACAAAATATTAAACATATATATACATGTCTAAAAAAATAGATCATGACAAAGACGTGACATTTTATGACATATTTCAGAAGATAATTATTAACTAATAACTATTATATTGCGGGAAGTCATTTACAAAATTGTGTAACACATATGAGATAAAAAATGCTTACCGATGCTTTATTTTCCATTTTGTCTCCAAAGAAGTCTAAAAACAAAGAATTTCAATTTATCCGTTTAAATTTTATTAAACTGTAGAGCTTAAAGTAATACCAAAATATTTACACCTTTTGATACAGAGCAAAAAAGCATTTTAGAAACGTCTAGAAACACCTAGTTGTTATTACTATTAAAGAAGAAAACGCGGCTTACAATATGTGACAAGTATGTCCACAGAAAAAACCAAATCCTTTGCTGGAGGGTTTTTAAAATTATAACCAAAAACGCGGCTAGAATTTTGTATGTTAATCCTGGGTTCTCCACTGTAGGCATGCTGTCTACATTTAATAATAATATCTTAAAATTACCTTAATTATTAAGTTACAAAATGTTTCACGCGCCCCTTCCCGATTTTATCTTTTAGTCTGATCACCCTAGGACTATGACTGGTACCTAGGACCTACCTAATTATTTTTTTAGTTTTTAGTACATAACCTAAATCATAATTATCTTTTATTACAATAACACCGTTTTAGTTTTTTGTTTTGTAAATTTTTAGTTTTTGTTTCGTCACATAATATTTTTTATTCTATGAAGTTAATTTAGTGCCTCATTATTACAAGGTCTTTTTCCTGTCAATTTGTTGCAGTTTAACTTCTCACTACGTAATACTTACAAGACTACTAGATTTCTGTTTAATGTATTGACTGTCTTAACTCTATGATTTGCCACGCACTGTGTTCTACTTGTAAAGCCCTTTCATGTGATACCCATTACCCATATGAAGGGGATTAAAACAAATATTAAGTCCTTCATTTTGTACCGGTGGCCTTTTAAAATTTAGATTTTTTTATGGTGAAGAAGGTTTTCATATTAAGAAGGTTGTGCAAAATATGTAGTGCCATTTAGTGGCGGTGGCCATTTTGAATTTAAAATGATACTAAATATATTTAATTTTATTGTCATCATAACTAAATTTGTGAAACAAATACCAAATTAATCAGTCAACAGGAAGAGGGTAAAATTTTAATTAATAAGGACCCAAAAATGAACAAACAGGGCAAGCTAGATAAAACCGTTTAAAAAGGTAAATCGTTGTTTCTAATATTGTAAACTCAACAAAATAATTGAAAAATTAACTAAATTTCATTGTAAACTTACAAAAAAATACAATAACTAGAATTTACATGATTTTACAATAATTTAGTTGTATTTATATATTTTTTGTTCTACGCCGAAGTTATACTGTAACTCTTACTTTAGATGTAACATTTATGACGTGGAACCCTAAGTAAACAAAATGGTGACCAGCTTAAAAATGATATTTACTTGCCTGATAAATTGGGGTAACAGCTTTAGTAGCAGACGCTTTTTATGGATTTGGCCATATATTGTGCCTTGTTGAAAGTACAATTTAATAAATACATTTTGAATTCAACCTAATTGACTAAATTTAAATTATTACTTCTCTATGCTACATAATGTAGGTAGATAGATAATTGCTTTATTGAACACCTATATGATTTCATTTGCATGCAGAGAATATTGATTATAAATTAAAATAATTAAATTATTTTAAGTAACGCAAAAAAAAACTATTTAACTAGGTACATCACAAATCAGTTAATGTAAGTTCAGGTCTCTCAGTTAGAACTTTATTTCTCATAAACCAGATTATACCAAAATTCTAAGTAACAAGTTTGTTTGTATATTATTACCTTTTAATTAAAAAACATAACTTATTTACTAAAAGCACCTAAGTATGATTATATTTTAAATCTAGCAATACGCCTCGAGCTTCTACGCCCTTTTTTTAAATTAAAATCTACTATAAGCAGGAAGAATTTCGTTCAATGACCGCGGTCACTATTTGTCTTTGTTGCACGCGCATAATTATTTGTCGTCGCGCTTGCACAGATGCGATGACCGACCGCTGTCACGAGAAATTACTACTATTTTGACAACTGACACATCTTAAAAGTAAAAGGTCAATGTACGAAATTATTTGTGCTCCGCGTCCGTGCTATAGTAAATGTATACTTACATTGCGAATGTGACAAAACTGGTACTTTATTTTCATCCGGATTAACCTGTAACATAAAAACTCAATTAAAATCCCCAGAAGTATATTTTTTTATACAACTGAGGTGGCACTAACAAGCTGATAATCAGCCTGTTGTTAAGCGGTCCCCATACCCTATAGATGCTAGCAACACCTGAAGCATTATTCGCGCGTTGACGACCCTTTAAAAATCAAATTACCATTTTCTCTAAGAACCCCATACTGCAGTAGTTATATACCTATATATATATATATATATATATATATATATATATATATATATATATATATATATATATATATATATATATATATTTATATATATACATATGTGTAACAGTAAGTTTTTTTGTTTCATACAATTTCATCAATGAAAATCATTGAATTGATTCCGACAAAGAAACTACAGGTAAGTTTAAAACTAGACAAAGTAATAAAATAAAATAGAAAAAGGTTTCCTGGAAGAGGTCGCTTTAAAGCGATAAGACCGCCTTTTGTTTTCGCTATTTCTAAATATAATTTTGTTAGTAAAATTATTATAGTAATGCAATAAAGTATATTATTATTGTTTATCCGCGATAACAATAAATTACAAACGCCAAACACCGTATATTCCGGGCAAATTAAGCAACCGCTATTAATAAATAAAAAGAAATTTAGAGTAACAATTTACCCATTACACATTGTAATAACATCAGTAAGAAAAATAGTTTTCCATTTGAAATTAGAAAAGTAAGCGCAAGAAATTCAATCCTAAAACGAAACAAAGGGAAACTGGATGTAATATAATTACTTTACGTCTGGCCCAGTTCTATCTGACGCGTTACAATAACGTTATTAAGGTTTCTGTTATCGTCTCGTGATTATTGCTGTCGAGTTGCCTCCTTATTGCTGTTGTCAGCTGCTTCACTAGAGAAGATCTTTTTCCGATATGTGATAATTGGAACTAACAGAGACATTTACACTCTAAAGCTTACCAAAGCTGATGTTGCTAGGTTAACAGAAGTCATTTTACTTTTTGGTTTTAAGACTTTCAAGATACCAGAGCTCTCTCTAAAATTTCAGTATCTAGAATTTTACTTTTTCTGTATGACTAGTACAGTGTGGCTGACGCAGCCATTTCCTCCCACCGGACTTTTAGGGCGAGACTCTGAAGGAGTCTCAGCCCTTGTACCGCCCAACGCTCAAGGGCTCCCTGCGAGGGAAGCCTCGGCTTGGGATGTCTCACTTGGGATCGTCCGGCATGAGGCTCGAACCCGAAGGTAATTCAGAGCCAGAAGGGGAGTTCCCAGTTAGCTGTCAACTAATATCACTAATTCTAACTGCTTTTTTATACCACCTTCCACACGACATCCAACCTCTACTGCTGCCGGCTACTCGTTGCATGTTGACCGCTAACGTACGACACATGTCTATAGAAAGGTTCTAAGAATAGAAAAAATATTTTCAAACGATATCCGTCATGTTTTTTTGACATATCTAGTTCAAGCTAGTCGATCTATCGACTAAAATAGTTAACTCGATTAACAAGTCATAAGTAAATCAATTAAGCATATCTCTAATTCGAGATTATCTCTATCAGCACGAGGAGTAAGCTTGTTCGCCACCTTAGTGGTATATAAAAAAAAACAATGCTGACATGTCAAATGGAGTATAAAAACGTGTAAGACCTCAATATAGTGACAAAAATTCAAAATTAAGAAACTTTCAGCCAAAACTTACATGACTAAAAAGTGTAAAATTAATAATGCAATAAAACATACCGCTCGATGTGTAACAAATGATGTTCTTCCCTGAAGTCTCGCGCTGACTTTTGCAGGATTGTCTTCATCGTCTCTTCTAGGATCAAACCATCCAAAAACTGCGCCAACCACAAGTACTGCGCCAAGAATCATTAGCGCTAAAAATCCACCAATTGCTGCTTTCGTTGTTTGGGATATCACCATTGCCATATTGATTTCAACAATTATCACCTTTTAGTCATCATTAAATTTGTTTATTTGTTTTTATATTCACTGTACACTTCGATTTTTACATTCATCTATCACCGAAAAATCAATCATTTTAGTCTAAATTACCTATAAAGTGTCGAGTCATCCAAAATACTTAAATATTCATAATTTAAGTTTGTTAAACCAACCGATTAATTAAATTTGAACCATCTGTAATATTTGTTACTTATAATTTGATTAATCTTAAAAAAATAGGTATTTATAAATTAGGTAAGAAAAGCAAAAGTAAAAAAATATAAGTAACCAAAAACGACCACACAAAAATTCATTGTTTTACCATTTTTTTAAATTTACTTTTATTTATTTACATCTCATAATTTTTTACGAGCTGTTATTTGATATATTTTCATGACGATACTGCAAATACGTGGTTTTGGTCCAGATGTCACCTTTCAATACTTTACGGCTACCCCGAATATATACATTCAAAATTTAACTGTTATTATAAATATATACAGTAATTAATAAATCATTAAGCTGAAGACTTGGTTTTTTTTTTACTCATTTTTAGGGTTCCGTACCCAGAGGGTGCTAATGGAGCCCTATTACTAAACCTACGCTGTCTGTCTCTCCGTCTGTCCTACAATTAACAGGTTCAATCTTTTAGACTGAAATAGGTAGGACTAACTTTTTCACAGAAAATGTTTTATAATGAGGGTTTATCTAACAATTAAAAAAAGTTAAAATTTAAGGGGGGGTCCCCATACTAATATCATTTTCGTTGTTTTTGCTCTATCGTATAACAACAAATAATAAAAATTGGCCAAGTGTGAGACGGGTCGAAGCCATTACCATTTTAAATTACCGGTACCACGCCATCTAGCAATAGTATAAAGAAACAGTAATTCATTTTTATTTGGGAGTCGTCATACAAGAAACACATGTTTTTTTCTATCGTAGAAACATTAATACATACAGACTTCAAACTTGCGGTGAAAAATAATGTGAACTCAAAAATATAATAACAAATAATAAAAGCCAGCCTATTTTAAATTACCGGTACCGCCATCTAGCTGATTAGTAGGAGAAACAGTAACACATTTGTTTGTTGTTAACGATATTCAAAGGTAAGCAACGTCACGCTTGGTTAGTACTTGGATGGGTGACCGCTTACCGGCACACTTTTGTTTTTGTTTGTGTTTGTAAACTACGTAAATAACCAACATTTACAGTATACGGTGCGCGAGTCCAACTCGCACTTGGCCGGTTTTTTTGTTTGAATCAGATTAAAAAAAATGGCTAAAGTTTTAGGCTATTTAACATCACGCTGCAAACCTTAGGAGCCGAGCACAAAGTAAAAAGTCTGAAAGAAACCTAAGCGAACAAAGTAATAGCGCGGGCTCTTATTTTAAAATTTGTCCCTGACCGAATTTTTACTTGGAGCGCCAGAATAGTTTTATAGAAAAATGCCTAAGACGAACGGCCACAGAAGATATTCCATAAGTATTCCTTTTTATGTCCAAATAAGTCCAAGGTTAAGGGACGGAGTAAGATAACAAATTCCTACAGCGACCGAAGCATGTCATAGATGGCGGTTCATTCAAGATTATTAAATAATACCCTAAAAACAATTATATAATAAACTTTATTTTAGTCTAGTACAGATACTCCTAGTACTAGTACCCAGCTGGTGCCAGATGTCTCATGGTAGGAAATATCTGTAAAAATATTGTATCACTAATATAATATTTTAATATTGAAAATATTTGATATTACCTTAAGAAAGTAAAAGTTTAGTGGGTATAGTATTTTGAACAATTGCAATTAAGTCATCGTAAATATTCTAAATAGCAAAATTTCTTACTTATAAAATACGTTGGAATTTTTCACAAAGAAAATCAAAATTCTGTAGGAAATGTAAAAAAAAAACGAGGCAAAAGTAATCTTATCTGTACTTTAAATTGTTTATAGGACAAATCACATAGGGACACAAATATATGGGTGCCCGGAATTGTCCAGGTCAACAGCCGGCTATAATTTACTTTTTTATCGAGCCGTCCGATCACCCATCTGCTGAGTCATCCATCTGATCCTATCCTAAACACGTTTTCCTTACTGGTATGGAAAATTGGTCCCATTCTATAAAACCCCTGATTGATGCCATAGAATATGTATCACGGGGTTTTTGTATAAGATAGGGAATAATTACATTTTATTAAATACGACTTTATTCTATTGGATTTCATTAAATTGGATCTAATTAGACGTGCAAATCAAAATAAACAAATCCATTTATACGTTTTGTTTTTCATAAACTTGGTCTTTAGTGACTAGATATAACTAACTAGCTTCTGCCAGCGGCTTCGCCCGCCCTAAATTAGGTTATCGGCGTAGGATTCTTACGGCAACTCCTTAATTATAGAAAAAAACAAACAATTAAAACTTCTCTTTATAATATAATATATGTAGATAGAAAGATAGATTAGGTAGGCATAATACATTCGTGTCTTGAAACCATGGAAATACACATACAAAATTTCAACCCAATCGGTCATACCGTTTAGTATTTAACATACCGACAGCAGCGCCACCTACCGGGTCCAATTGTATTTTAAAATCATCCAGGAAACCATCGAAATACCAATATAAAATTTCAACCCAACCGGTTCAGCCGTTTAGAAGTTATGTGAAAAAGATAAGTACGGAAGGATAATTCTTACTACCCGTTGTCCTCTTACCCGTTTTACAAATCGGTCCAGTAGTTTCGGAGCCCATTCAGTACAAATAAACAAACAATCAAATCTTTCCTCTTTATAATATTAGTGTAGATACGGCATTCGCACTCAAAACATCTGTCTGTTATTATTTCAGAGCAAGTACTTTAAAATCCGATACCCTGACTTCAAATTGCAGGACTTTTTCGCCTACTGCAATGACAGCATGAAAAACATTCATTCATTATTACATGCACGTAAGCGAGACAAGAGATTACAACAATTTTTTAGAATATATTGACATATGAGCGTTACATCGGTTTTTAGATATTAGTTTTAGCGCCACACACAGAACTCAACAAGGCGGCCGCGGTGCGACTAATAACATTTTATACCTAAAGTTATATATACACAAAATAAAAAAAAACATAAAAATACCAAGAGTTTATCTTGAAGACTTCAGAACCCCTCAGCCGGGCTGTTCATCAATAACGTCCCGACACCAGGAACGTAACGCGATGAGTTAAATTTATTACTGTATGAGAGCCTTGAGGGTGAACCCAATAAGTTGTTGGCAAAAGCATCAGAAAATGTGTGCGTTTGTATATTTATTGCAAGTGCTTAGAAGTTAGAAGTATTTACCTCTATGTCATATTTAAAGGCCGAAACTAAACAAATTTGAGGATTGACTAGTCAAAGTCAATTTTATACAAACTTAAATTCGATACATAAGTGCTGGGATTTGGGTTAGTTTAGGTAAGGTTGTGTTATGTTATTTTAATTTAAACGGGTTAACTAACTTAAGTTGAAACAATACCGTATTGTTATGAGACGAGAGAGTTATGAGTCTAACTGTGATAAATCAAAGTTTGTATGAATCGGGCTTTGACTAGTCAATTCTCAGGTTTAGCGGATTTCGCCTTTTGACTATAACATATATACTAAAACAATTGTGGAGATAACCTTAGCATATACAAATAATTTTAGTTTATGATTATAGAAGTTATTAGCAAGTCATATCGGATTTACATAGATATTTCTGACAACTTTTTGGCACTGTATAAATGAACATTATATAGTTTTATATAACATATATTATATAAATATTAATTTTGTTAATACCTTATATATTATATAAGCACTATAGCACTACCTACTTAGTTAAAAACTATTGTAACATACAAAACAATATATTATGTAAAGCTCTACCTAAATTTGGTAATGTGATTTAGAAGTTTCACGGCAACAAACAAACGCACTAACAATTTATATGTAAAGACAATTAAGTCAAATAAAAAGAATTATTTGAAGATAGAACGTTTATTTAGTACGAGACATTACCAAAGAAGTAAGTTGCGACTCAGAAAAATGTGCAATTACCTAATGTAAACTGGAGACGGCGCTGGCTGGTACCTACTGGTTGGTACTTAAATTGTTAAATTAATTTTAGTTTTATGTTTATATGACACAATCAGACTCGACACGGGTTTATTATTAACAATCTGTCACATTTTATTGCCTATATGTAAATCTAAACTAATATACAAAGAGGGAGGGAGCGGATTTTGTAAGCCTGTTTTTATCTTTCACAATTTGAAAAGTTTATTATTTTAGATGGGTATATATATTTTCCCGGGTCAGCTTGTATTTAATAAATGCAACCCAAATGAAGCGGTGTTAGTGCAGTTTTGTATGACCTTTCAATGTGTTTACCTTTCAAGGTTATATTAAAACTACACTAAATTTGTAAAATCCAATTTTTTTGTTACAATCTAAGACAATTCGAACAAAAGAGAAGAAAATCAAATGATAATACTCAAACTAAAGTAAAATGATGAAAAGTTTGTTAAATATGTAAATACTAAGATTTCCTTTCCTTTGTGAATGTGAATCATTATTTTTTCATATAGGAAATAAATTAATCTGGTGTGGCGTGTAATGTACAAAAATATGTCCCTTATTAACAAACAAAAAAATCACAAAAAATGACAACCGCATTCTCTTCTCATAACTATTTATGTTTAAACGAAAATGCTTCTCTTTGTAGCACGAGCGATGTGGATAAAGAAAACAATTACGTCATGAAATGTATTATGCAAACGTGTCTCTTGTACATACATAGTATATTTTGTTTACTTTCATACAAAGGCACTAGGTCGGAAGGAAAGTACAAAGCTGCCGTCAAGCTATTGTGACTTGGGTAGGAACTCGATAACCCAGATATCTATTCGTATGATATAAATAGGCATTAAATGTGTAATAGAATTTTCTTTGTATGTCAAAATATAAAAATGTAACTGTTTTACGACTATTACATATCATTTGCACGGGTTTTAGTTTTTAATTTTATAAATTTAGCGTAATATCAACATGTGACTATTTCTATTTCGTCTTGCATAACATTGGTATAGGTTTTCGTTTTTACTACAAAATTTTGAAAAACAAAAAAAAATTTACTTTTTGAGTCAACAAATCAGCATGCTGTTGTTTTTACGTTTTGACATAAGTTTTTTGTTTAAGCTGCACTATTCTGTAACAAGGACCCTTATTTAGAGCTAATTGTGGTACATGTGATTGCTAGATTATTGTCTTTCAGAGTCTTTTACGGCTAATCCAACTCAAACTAGACGTCTTTCTAATCAACTATGTTCTTCCCTTCATAACATTTCATTAAAATTGGCTCAGAGGTTCAACTAAATCTCTTTAACTCTCTGTGTACTGATTTGACTCACACTTGACATTTTTAAGCAGCCTTTGTCCTTCCCCAAGTTGTAAGTTACCAGTATCACACTGCCTAATTTGATTGAAATCAGTTTAGTGCTTTAGACATGAAAAGAACATAAACAGACAGATAGACAATAAGACTAAAAAATAAGAATATAGAATAAATGTGAAAGGAAATATTTTAGATTTATGTTAGATGTAATTTAGTTTTTATTATTTGAGATTATCATTTCTGCTTTGTCTTCTTTGGCATTTAACATGGTTTAATAATAATTAGACACTAACCAAAAAAACGTAGTGACAACACCAACATTTGATTTGGCCTTTCTGGTACGCACTCCTTAAAATATTAATAAGTGATTCTTATTTGTTTGACCAAATTTAACTATGTCAAGGTGAACGTAAAAACAGTTGGAGTAATCATTGATTTTTTAATAAAACTTCAGATGTTTGATCGTCGTGAAAGGTTTTTCCTTATAATCAGTGTTCATATCAATTAAACTTACTAAAGAAACTACGCCAACAATGGTTACGTAAGTCTCACAATAATCATCTTCATCATCATATCAGCTTATATTGGTCCACTGCTTGTCAAAGGTAAACCTCTTTATGGCACGCCATTTTTTCCAGTCCTCTGCCTTCCGCATCATCAAGGTCATCGGTCCAGTCAAGTTGGATTTTCTGTCCGTGGTACACATAATCCTGGAGTACTTCAAGGCACCGGTGAAGAATACTTTGGCACGACGTGTTGGTTGAAAAAGAATTTTGTCGTGTACAAATTCATGCCAAGGTCCACACTGTCGAGAAGACTCATCTACTTAGTAAAACAACAAAACAGCTTATACACGTAACAATATCGGCCGGTAGTGCTTAAGTATAGTTTTATCTCCATTTTGAAGTATAATACCATCACGCTTCCGCGCCCACGCATCATCGTTTATGGTAATGACATTATAGAGCTTTGTCCTTTAAAGACTGGAGTTCAGCAGACTTTTGGAAGCTCAGTTGAAATGCCGTCATCGTCCGGAACTTTGTTGTTTCTAAGCTATTCTAGAGCCGCCCTGATATCGCTTTGTTCAATGCAACGTCCGAGATATAATGAAGAATAGTTTGATATAAAATTTAAAGCAGTTAGGGTGCTGTATAACACTCGAGACGTTCCATTGTAGGTCTTAAACTGAAAGCGAATATGCAAACCAAAGTGATTATAGCTATAATATACTTGCTTACCAAAAGTCACCTGCTAATGTCTACATTGTATGGTTTATTATGGTACCTTTATCGTACTATTCCTTAATCCGTGCCTCTATCAACTAAATTAACACACACATTTTCCTCCGCACCTATTACGTTGGACTTGTAAATCACTTACAACAAAAAATCTTTCTACCATCCCACTGCTCGCCATCGGCTGGAATTCATTCTCAAACTTTAGCACCTAAATGGTCGCGTACATTGCGGTTTCAAAGAAACTTCTACCGGCGAATATTTGAACTGTGGAATAGCAATAAAGGTAACCCTAAAAGTTTCGGCATGTCCGTATGTCTAAGCCTTTTAACTAGGCTTTTTCGTTTCGTAACAACATAAAGAAAAAAAGGGAGTTTTATTATATTGAATTTTACACATAAGGCGCTTTCCTCAACAGTTTCATCAGAATCGATGCAAATAATTGCATTGCAAAGAACAGAATTCATTTATTCATGTCTTAATAAAATTTTATTAAAATATATTTTTTTTTAATCTATTATTATTATTTTAATATCAAATTAACTAAAGGTTTATAATAAATATTAAGACAAAAATATCTATAAATATGTATATTGTAGCTTGAGAGAAAGAAATATCTTAAGTTAATTTGATTACATTCACAAGGTACAATGTTTTGTCTTTGGCTTATAAATTTCAGTAAATTAAAAAGGATTTTATTTTGTATCTAAAATAATAACAAAGAATTCAAATTCTGAACATGATGCAAAATAATTTGTGTTCATAGAAGAAGTTGAAATTGAATTAGCATGTATTAAAAGTTGAGATAATGGGATGCCAACTTGATTAAATTTTGTTCGTAAAGAAATTATCCACCAAAAGTTAGTTGCAGAGTTTCAAACTCGAAAATGTGTTGAGATGCTTGTACAGCAACGGAAATTAAATCATTTTCAGTTAACACCTTAAGAGAAATAAAAAAAATTGTATGCATGTCAATACAACGTTGCGAAGATTTTTATCAAAATTAGGTTTTTTATAGGGACACATAATTCAACGGAACTATCATTCAAAAATAGATGGTACTGCCTCAGTCGTTGTACGCCCCACTGCCGCGCATAGAGCCTCTGATTTAGCTCAATGACTGCTGCCAGCCAGGACCAACGACGGTTTAATGTTCCTTCCTAAGCGCGGAGGAGATTAGGAAGATGTCACCAGGCGGTCACCCATCCAGGTACTAACCACGTTTAACGTTGCTTAACTTTTACTATTGTTTCAGATATATGAATGTGACTAATATATTTTTTTTATATTATCAAATAAAGCATTTTAGCAAAGTTGCTACGCTATAACTTTTTGACCAAATTTAACACGACTGATTTCTAACTAAAGTGTGATACAGTATAGACTTATCACACAGATTTTGTGCTAAGTAGATGCAGCACAATAGACCTACGACCACCCTTACCCGAAATTGCAAGTTTTTTTCAAAGAAAGTGCATTTTTTTACTTTTTGCCCGGAATATTTTAAATTTATGGTTTAAAACTTATATTTAAATAATTAACAAAACTATAATTATCTAAACTAAATCGCTATAAAATAAATAAATTAAACATAATTAAAATATTTTTATTTTATTTAAAAAAAAAAACATCCAAAGCAAATCCCTGTGGTCTAGTACCATTGACATTGGCGGCATTACCTCTCTACACACCAAAACTTAGCCTTCGAGAGAGAGGTATCACCCAGCCTTCAGTCACCAGACTCAAGAACAACTCTTTTAGATAAGTCTTGAACAAAAGACTTCGCAAGACTGTCTTAACTGCGAGTGCCACAAATTCATAATGACCAATATTTGCGACATATATTCGCAGCTGTGCTTGTTTAGCGGCCGCACCAGGTGTAGTTGACATACTATGAACATAGGACGGAGCAAGTGTATCGACAAAAGTTGCGTCCCACACAAGAGCGCGACTAACACTCTTTGGTACTAAATTCACCTCATCAGGTCTCTTTTCATCATCTCTAAAAATTCCACAAGGTTCTAAGTTAGATGGAACAGACGCAGTAGAAGAGCTCTACTATTCATTTATAGTACTATGGTGGTACATGCGGCCTGCACTTTTTAGGCAAGAGAGGCCATTAAATGGGCAAACATGTTCTTCACAGACATTTGTACCAAGACGCAAACAAACAGAAATCCGTAAAGTTTCCCGGTACAAAAGTTTGCCTAAAACGAAACTTTTCAAAGGACACATTATCCATTTTATTTGAAAAATTTTAAAACACACACAAGTTATCAAAGCAGATGGCTCCAATTGGCATTGTGCTACAACGCAAGCTACGCTTAAGCATTTTGTTCATTTTGTTTTTATATTTGCGCATATCTTTAGGAGTTTAACTGGTATGCTGAAACACGCACGTAAAAGCAACTGTATCTCCTTAAGATATGCGCAAATGCGCACGCAAAAACAACCGTGTCTCCTAAAGGTGTGTGCAAATGCACGCAGAAACGACTCCTTAAGATGTCTCTTGCTGAGGAGAGACACGTGTCGATTTTATTAACAATCGAATGGTGCAGTGCTAAACCAAAGGTGGCACCGTCCACTTACGCACAAAGAAGGAGGAATGACGAAATTTTGGGGTTTCCGTGTTTGCCATTTGGTTAAAAATCAAAATGAATCACTCTAGAATACAATTTAATCTACAAGGACAGTAAGCTATGTTTCAAGTAACATCTACGGTGCACAGGCGCTTTGCGGTCAACAGTGGGCAATAATTTACTTTCTTATCTGGACGCCCGATCTACTGACTCATCCATCTGATTCCACCCTAGACACGTTCCGTTGTGAAACGCTTATAATGAGGACTGAAATTTAATAAGCTATAGTCAGCTTTTTTTCTATGCCTAATGCTGCTTAAAATTGCAAGATATTTCATAGGGAATTGTGATATTAATTATGTATTTTCTATATTAAAATTGCAAGAATACTGAGTTTCATTAGGTAATTATGATATTAATTATGTATTTTATATATTAAAATTGCAAGAATACTGAATTTCATAGGATAATTATAATATAATATTAATTATTTACTATATTAAAATTGCAAGAATACGGAATTTCGTAGGGTAATTATGGTGTTAATTATGTATTTTCTATATTAAAATTGCAATAATACTGAATTTCATATGGTAATTATGATATTAATGATGTATTTGCTTTATCAAAATTGCAAGTATACCTAGTTTCATAGGGTAATTATGATATTAATTATGTATTTTCTTCATTTTCAGAATTTATTTTTTAAACTGGTAGTAACACACATACAGACGCACAGACATGACGTAACTTTGGTTGTTTCGTTTATGACTTTTTGGATACTGAACCCTAGGAGTAAAAATCGATAATCGTCTATTATCATGGGTATAAAAAGAAAACATGATTAGTTAAGTAGAAAACTAAAAAAACGTAAAGTATTCTACCAATTAAAAAATATAGGTGTAAAAACGTGAAACCCAATATTTACAGTCAATTGTAAATAAATGCTTATCAAAATTACACCACAAATTAGCATACAATGGCACCGTAAATTTGAATAATCATTAAGAAAAGGCAATTAGAAACAGCTTACAATAAATATTCAAATAAGTTCTTCAAAGAAAATTACCTTCTTACAAATTATATCGTTCAGTAAGTGCTGACTATTCTAAGAATGATTAATTTTAGTGGAAAACCATAAATCATAGATCACGGAATCTCGGCCGGCCAACGCCTTGTGCTCGCCTGATTTATATTATTTATTGAACTGTTTGCACATAAATAATATTTGTACAAACAATTCGTTTAATTGAAAAATGAACCTTAAATCTACATGTAATTTATGTTCAATTTGCTTTTCTAATAAGCAGTAGGTATCCAGTGGTTCCACTCCCTTTTTCGTTGTCGTTAGAATCATTAGATACGTTTACGCACGGAAACCTTTAATTCTAACTAACAGTTATTTTGTGTTGTAATACGACCTTTATGATGTTGAATACAATAAAGAAGCTTTTAAAGCTTTAGCCCATTCTAATATTATTATTATGGTCATTTGAAAAAGCTGTAGCTATAGTCCACCCACGTGGAATTCGGTAGAAGTTGTTTATGTCTGTCTCTTTGACTATCTCTGTACTAAAGTCAGTTGGATGCTCCATTCCGAATAAACACTTAAAGAAAGGGTAAACACTTATGTGAGAACACAAAACTAAAATTAAGTTTAAGATTTTTAATATTATAAATTTTGTCGCGTAAATCAACCTCGCGCCCTAAATGTTAAATTTAGAAACTTCAAATAGGTAGGTATTTGTTATGTTCTTGGAACAACAAAGTGCTTTACTCAGAAAATATTTTCTCTTAAAACCTTAAAAAAATAACGTAGGTTAGACTACTAAGAAATGGTTTGCCTAAAATAAATCGAGAAAGTGTTAAAATATGATAATTCCAGTGAAATCATTAAAATACCATGATTATACTGAAAGCAAAACTCTGTATATAAACATTTATAATTACTAGTGTGACAAAATTTAATTTTAAGGACATTTACAAAACAAAATGGGATCAAGTGACCTAAACGTTAAACTGCCACGTTGAAGGTTTTTTTATACCAGTGTATTGTTCCTACAGGGTTAAATTCTCGGTGGCCACTAAAATCGCTGAAAATTTCTGAAGGAATGAAACTTTCACAAAAGCTACGGTTCATCATGATAAAGAAGAAAAAGCACGGTTATCTACTCAGAATCTGGAATACTTCGGGGTGTTATTTTTGGTTTATGCAATGGGTGGTCAAAATCTTAAAAAAGGGTTTACCATGGCAAATGGTGTGTCTAATTAATGGGCTCCATTTGTATTTTCCAAAGATATTAATTTTTAAAATTTTGTAAAATATAGTTTTACTCATTACTCATAATTAGCTATATGTTTTGTAGGAAAAATATCCTAAAGATATAATTCAACGTCGTTCGCGATAATCATCTTCTTCCTCGTTCCCCCGTGTTTCAAGTTCTGACAAGACAACACTAGCAGGTCTTTATTGTCATGATAATCTATAGCATTTCCAAAAATTTAATCCTTTTAGAAATTATCAGCTTATTTAACTTAATTCAGGTTGCCCCCGGTACTGCGATAGTCTCACGATTTATCACATTAGTGAGACGGAATAACATTGGTGAAACCTGAACTGAACCTATCCCATTGGAGTACAAAACTCTTGACAGAATACTATCATGTTATAAACAAAAAAAATTACTACTTATAGTACTAAAAAGATAAAGATGAATATATAAAGAATTTATGTAAGCAACGAAGCCCAAAAGCAAAAAACTTACAATAATCCGATGTAACATTTTTCACACAAATTGCGTTGTACAAAATATCTTTGTCACTCAATGTGAGTTATTCTCATATTAAAATAAACATTTTGCTACTCAATGCGGGTTATTGTCATAATAAAATCAACATTTTGCTACTCAATGCGGGTTATTGTTATATTAAAATAAACATTTTGGTATTCCATACTGGTTATTGTATTATTAAAATAAACATTTTATTACATACTCCATACGGATTATTGTCATATTCAATAATTAACTACTATCGTGAAAAGCATATTTATTTACAAACTGTCAGTAAATTTTAAAGAAGCTGAGTTTTTATTCAATCAATTTATTATCATAAATTTTCTCACGAAAAGTATGGATACGTTTTGTGATTATGGTAAAAAGCGATATAATATGTATATAATTTAATAAATATCAATAATAATATCCCGTTTTTATTATTATAGATACTTAAAGTAATGCATTTTGTATTAGCATAACAAATAAGCGTACATTGTATAATTATACGATTTGATGTCTTATTTTTCGAGCAATAAGTAATAGTGTAGGTACCCTCACTTTATTTGCCGATCTGTAGATTGGTTGCCTAAATACAGATTTCTGTTGAATTATATTTCTAACCGTTTTAGCTATGATTTCAGTAAAGGCATGGACGCTGACTATTAAAGATTGATAAAAAAATCTTATTATTTTTAAACTTAATTTATAAAAATAAAAAAGTATAATGAATGTATTTAAACCGTTGGTATTATTTACATCATATAATATTATAAACTTTTAGCATTTGCCAGTGGCTCCACCTACCCTAAGCTAAGTTATAGGGATGAGATACATTCGCCGAATCCTTGATTATGCTGAAAACGTTTGCTATAGCAATCTTTAGCTATAATTCGTTTATTTGAGATACGGTTATAGTTATTCCCGTTGTAAATTTTTAATTTTTCGGGATGAAGGGTAGCCTATGTCCTTTATTTTAACATAAACATTGGAGTTATGCATTGCAATAAATAATCAGATAAAGTCCAGTCGCTACAGATCCAAATACATCGAAAGCTCCGAAACACCTGGCACAGTAATTTTTCTTTATAAATTGTTAGTGTCCACTAACATGTGGACAATATTTGAATACATCGTATAACCACAAAACTTAGTTCCATGGGGGTGCCGCTCGCCTAAAAACCACGTATTTTGTGATTTAAGCCTTAATTACAGTGTTGCATACTGATCTATTTCTGCAACAAGGAGATCGGCTCCTAACTCACGGGTTTGAGCCGGATTTTCGTACTACTCTTCGAGTTTGGACTCGTCGCGCTGGGACGAATTTCACAACCGCCTACCAGTTAATGTAAAAAATGGTTACTTGATAATTTTGTTAAAAAAGGAGTCTTGTCTTTTTTTGTTTACGCCAGAGATTACGAAATAATTTCTATCAAAGTAGGTGAAATTTTTCACCTTTTAATTTACATGGATTTCGCATAATAATTTGATATCTACTTGAAATTAGTTTGCTTATGGTCTGTGAAAAATAATTGATCAAAAATAATAAGGATGAAAAAAAATAATAATGAATTTACTAGAATTTTAATGTAATTTTTATAGTCAGAAGTAATTTTTTTTAGCAAAATAATTATCGCATCATTTATTTTTAAATCTCAAAAGATTAAATATAATTAACAAAATAAAAAGCTCTACTTACCTAAGAAGTAGTAAAGTAAGTATTGCTTAAAATATCTTATTTCTATAATCCTTCTCCAAAACAATAATATAATTAATGTCCTATTTTATGCTACAATTTATACGTAGTAATTTTAATGAATCATGAATACTATGGAAGGATATTTCAATAGTACAGGATTTAAGTTATTTCACTAGACCTTTTTTTTTCATTAAATTATTTAACTGAAAATTAATTGGAACATCGAGCGAAAACAATCACCGGAAGAGTCAAGAAATTGCGTAATTGTTATCACTTTACTTCTGGTATACTTTTAAGTATCTTCTAAAACTTCTAACACATAGGCAGACTAAATATGTTTTGAAACAGTTATTTATTCTACCATTTTTACAACATTTTATTTAGCGAAAGTTTTTATTTTGCCTATTAAAGGCACGTTTTAACAAAAAAATTACAAAAAGAAATTTAACTTGGACTGAGTAGGCTGTTAGTTAATATGGTATGAAACACAAAAAAGCATTTTGAATGTTAAATCACTAATTAAATTTGTAGATATTAACAAGGACAGTACTATTAGTATAGTGACAACAAAATAAAAAATTATTATTTGTATGTATAGAATTTTCAAAACACGAACGCCGCAAGACTTTGTAAAAATCTACATAAAAATCATGAATTTTTAATACAACTACCGTTACGCTTCCGTGAAAAAAAACAGAAGACGAAAAATACAGCGTTCTTGGTATAACACAACACAGTCACAAATTAGTCACAGAACACGCAAGCAATTTGAAATGGTAATCATGGTATTTGAATCTCAACGTTGGGCGTACTCGGTTTTAGCGGAGCGCGTGTTACGTAGCAAACGTAGCGGCTCGTAGCGGCCTCGTAGCACTGGAGCCGTCCGTATTGCTACGATGCCGCGGAGGTACTGGCTACGCGGGCGCGTTGCAGTCTATGACCCACAGCTTAGATTAACACTCGTAGCACAGATTCTACGTTTTCTATCGTACGGGTTTAAATTTCACTCGTCGAATGGTAGCTTAGTTGAATCCCGAAGTTTCATAAATTAGCTTTCAGATTATGTTCAAACATTATAGTTTGAATTATTTCTTATTGCCTACAGATAAAGTAAATAAAAGTATTGTATTTATTCTAGATAACTGCAAACTATGATCATGGTCTAAAAATTATATCATGTTCAATTTTTAATTATTCAAGTAAAACAAAATAAAAGCAATTCGTTGCAGAAAAAAAGAACGAACACAATTAATTAAGTTGATTTTTCAATGTCTATGAGGTTACTGCAGAGAACAATAGATCAAAAAAATGTTTTTCAAGATATTAAAATTTATTGTTAAAGTTGAAAATATAATATATATATGTGGATTATATAGCTTATATACAATAGCTTTTGTAAGAGTTTTCGCCCGCCCTAAATTTAGTGATCGGCGTGGGATTCTTACAGCAACTCCTTTATAATACTACAGAAGTTTGTTATAACATATATATTACTATAGCTGCAGATATAGTTCGAGTGGAATACGATTATAGTTACTTCCGCGGAAATATTTGAAATTTCCAGGATAAAAAATAGCCTACGTTCTAGTCCAGAACCTAACCTATATATCTGACGAGTTTCAATTCGATTCATTCAGTGGTCGAAGCGTGATTGAGTACCGCTTATGATAGCAGTGTGTCTGGACTATGGAAAGTACATATAGTACATGAGGATATACGACTCCCTCGCAGCCTAGTTATTAGTGTGACCGACTGCCGCGCAGAGGGTGTGGGTTCGATTCCTGCACTGGACAAACATTTATGTGAAAAAAAAACATTTGTGTTTGTCTTGAGTCTGGGTGTATTTATGAATAATAAGAATGTATTTACAGAAAAAAAGGAATATATATGTATCTGTATCCGTTGTCTGGATTCCATTACACAAGTTTTTCTTACTTTGGGGCCAGACTGCGCTGTATGTAATGTCCAAAAATATTTATTATTATTAAAAAAAATATATTAATACTATATGTACTTTGTATAAGTCGTGACTATCCAGCTTTAGAGTAATAAACAGTTAGATGACAGAAGGGGGACAAAATAATATACTCCCTTTACCAGTATCTTAAGAACTATGAAAAGTAAAACAGGATTTTTTTGACTGGGCAGGAGGAAAAATATAAATGTAAATAAGTTCGAACACGTTAATGTGAAAACCAATTTGTAGGTTAATGCTTTGCGTCGAAATAAAACATCCAATCAAGCTGATTTTTGGCTCAAAGTTGGGATTTTCATCAGCCACACTTGCGCCTCGGTAGCTCAGCGGTAGAGCACACTTACACGGAATGTAAGGGTTGCAGGTTCAAGTCCTGGCTCGAGATTAATCTTTTGCCTGCATCTTTGGTTTGAAAATATTTATTTATATTGATGATATCGCCATATATATGGCATGCATAATATATTTTCTTCTAAGACTCTAACCTTCAGGGAGTCATAAACGAAGAAAGATTCTTCTATGTATGCATATTTATTTATATTGTATTTCTTACTTCTATGAAGATTTTGTGTGCTTATAAGATTGATGTACTACATATGTATTTACATATACACAGCGGCACAATTAGCGGAACAGAAAAAAGTGAGACTATGAGATAATAACGCATATATTTGACGAAAATGTAATTAGACACAAAATAACAAATTGATTAACATCTTTTAACAACGACTTTGAAAAGTCTTCGTTATTTTTTATTGAAAAATAAAGAAATTTGAAATAAGTGAAATTTTTAGATGATTATGAACCATCACAAAAAATAAAAAAAAGTTAGCATTAAATGATTTAACAATAAAATTAAAGCAAAATTAATAACGAGTGTTTCCCTCTCTTGCTCTGATTACGGTTTCTATTCGTCTGGGCATGCTACAGATTATGTTATCGATAATTTCTTGCGGCAACCGCTCCCACTCCTCAAGTAATGCGTTTCCAAGTTCATTCAGTTTGTTGGGGGGTGGCATTCTGGATTTAACCCTTCTATTTAGCAAGTCCCAGACATGCTCTATCGGATTCATATCGGGGGAATTTGCTGGCCACTGCATCACCGGTATACCTACGTGGCTCAGATATGCCTGTACCGATTGTGCACTATGAGCACGAGCATTATCTTGCATTAGAATAAAGTCGTCACCAATAAATGGGGCAAATGGTACAACATGTTCTTCTAAAATGTCTCTGATGTATCGATCTGCTGTCATGGTCCCTCCTGTGACTATCACTAACTCCGTGCTAGCTCCCAAACATATCCCTCCCCAAACCATAATCGAGCCGCCACCATAAGCCACTGTGTGTTTAAAATAAGACTGTAGAGTAGAGTACACACCTTACCTTCTCTCTTATGCACGAGTAGCATGTAAAAAATTATCAGCCACAGCCAAAACATGTATAATTCTACTTCTAACTAATAAAATGCGAAAGTTTGGATAATCTTTTTTCACTAAACTACTTACCGGTATTTAATTCAGATAATTATCTTAGATATTCTCTTCCGATGAGAACTATCCGTAAATAAACAAACACAACACTTACATAAGTTTTGTTTGTTTTAATTTAGCAATTCATAATTTTAATTTAAATTCATTGAAGTAATTTTTTTACGCAATGCGTCCTTGCATTCAATTAACTGTAAAAACAAACACCATTTTCATAACAAAAGCTTTAGGCAGTGTTCCTAATCACTTAATCACTGTTGAGTTAAATTGACTAGTACAGTTGACTTTCCAGTTAACGTTCTCGTTGCCTTCTAAAACGGCCTAGGGTGATTTCATTTTCTACCAAGTTGGTTTTGGAATGCAATCTGGTTATTGTTCATCTACTGGTTACAAATTTAAATTTCACTATCCATAAGGATTGTTGAAAAAGAGATTTTTTTTCCACGCTAATCTGTGAAGAAAATGTCCTTTTTCGAGCAGGAGTGAAAAATAAGCTAGATTATGTCAACGACTCCGCCCACCCTTAATTCGATTCTTGACCAGGAACTCCATAATTAATGTCTTGATTATATTAATGAAATTTGCTAAAGCAAGCAATATAACTGTAGCTGTAGTACGTTTAAGCTCGATTATAGTTATTTACGCGGGAACTTTTGAATTTAATTATTACAGGCCCTATTTCAGTACCTTACCTATATGTGTACCAAGTTTCATCCCGATCCGTCCAGTGGTTGAAGCGTTATAAAGTAACAAACATCCATCGAGACAAACTTTTAAATTTATAATATTAGTAGGATTTATTAATGTTAAGTAACGTTACTTTACACATTGTATGCAAGTGCTAAAGAAATAAAAAAAATCTTTTTTAGTACTACGAGTATATATTACTAGCAACTTGACGTGTAAAGGCTAGAAAACGTTCGCCAACCCACAATAGGCCAGCATGGTGGACTGTGGCCTAAACCTCCATCTTCAAATTATATTCTTATTTAAATCACCAATTATTTAAAGTTTTACTCAATTTAGATTCATTAGAAAGCAGTTGCTATATTGAATTCGCTGTAGTAAGCTTAAGAAAATAAATTGCAAGTTCTTGGTATCTACTCTACCTAAAATCAGATTTCTGAAGTTGCTGAGCCGTTTGAAAATTATCAGTACAACTTCAAGATAACTTAGCAATCGGTCAGAGATTAATTTAGCTTAATTAAGTTTGGTTAAAGTTTCAAACTTGTACTGAGTATTCATGGAATGTCTGACCGTAGAATACTTATACTTGAAGATTAGGTATTACAATCTGTGTTAAGCAGAACTTAACAAGTTAAAGTAAAGTGAAGTTAGTAAAGTAAAGGTAGTAAGATTTCGATAAAATGAATTACGATATAAAGTGTGTAACAAGACGTGCAAAAAAAAACATACCGTCATTATAGCAGCTTATACTGGTTCACTGCTCGACATAAGCCTCTTCTGCCTTTTTAAGATTTACATGTATGTAGATCATTGTGTTAGATTTAAATAATAACTTCTTTAAATATATAACACCCTTGGTTTATATGGAAAGTGTGTTATAGAAGATTATTCACCAAGGGGATAAAGCAGTGTCTTACGCCACGGGTGTCAAATTGGATCCTGTTGGTAAAGAAGGATTCGAGGGTTAACATCCGATCACAGCGGCGGTGTCTAGAGTTAACGCCGGAGCCAACACCTTTGTCCCTGAAGAGGATACTCTACTCTTTAGACCTTCCGGGACACAATAAAAAGCTATATACTACCATTAAAAAGCTACCAGAAAAAGCATTTCATTACAGTAAAAACGAAGTATTTAATTAGTAATTTATAGTAGTACCTAAATAATTTTGTATAGTAATAAAGAGGTCATGTTTGATACATTAGACCAGTTTTTGAAGGACAAAGTTATGGTTTTATTTGGTACATTTATTGAAGTTGAGGTAGAGTTTATTTGTGTTCTGCCTACAGCTTCAGCCTGAGCGTCGTTTTGGATCGTGAACGTTGGTGAAAGTGGTAAGGCAGCGGGCTAGATGTAAAGTGTTATGATATGGATGATAGTGGTGACAAGGTTTCCAAAGATAACCTATATCCAACGGCATTCTCAGATTGATGCTGTCACCAATACGGCAGCTTATTGTCTTCTTATTCAGTATGGAAAAACGGAGCTAGGAATTATGGAGCAGATTCCTAGCTCCGTGTACAATGGTCCGCAGATAGGTCGACGTTTTGCAATTTCTTTCGGCATGACACCGATTAAACCGATTTAAAGGTATGAATAGTAGAAAAAGGTATGTTTTTTACGTCGTATACAACCTAAATGATAACGTACTGTATTTTATGAACTAAAAATGAACTAAAAATGAATCAATGGGATAAATCGTACTTGCAGTGCAGTATGAGAGGGCGACCCGCAATGTTTCGAGCGCTCGAGCGGTCAAATGTGAAATTTGAAAAAACTAACTTTTTTTAAGCCCGAACATTGATAACTAAAGAAACCACACATCAAGTTTTATCTAAGTGGCGTTCTGTTGACCAACATAATATTCATAATGCGGTAATCCTACCAAAGCGAATGAACCAAGATTTGTACTGTGTTATACAGAATTTATGACTTTTTAACTTGGCAGGATTATGACATTGAACGCATTGAAGCGGTCAACAAAACGCACCTTTAAATTTCGGACTGGCAGAACAAAAAGAATGCGCAATCAAATTAATTCTAAAAATTAAGAAAGAAATCGACATTTGAACGCGACGAGTTGGTGGCAAAATTACCTTAACTATTTTTATTATTGTTAATACAACTGTATTACTGTCAGTATAATTAGTTTTTTTACACGCATGTTTGAGAAAAGCACTATACAAGTCTTGGCGACAACTAAACATTTAAAACCGGACTCTATGACTCTATATGTTTAAAGGGGGGCGCGAAATATTTTGTTGACCTACACCATCGAGTGCAGTTTGGTTGTTTAGAGCTCGTTAAGTAGATAAAACTGTAAATACAAGACAAGACAATACAGAATATGTAATAAAATTGAAAAATAAAAAAAATCAATATAAAATAGGCGATCTTATCGCCAGATGGCAATTTCTTAGCCTTAGCCTTATTAGTAAATAGTAGAAGTGAAAAATTAAAAGACACACTGGTTTTTAATTAAAATAAAATTATGGATATTTATACATAGACTGCATAAAATAATTACATATAAGATACCAACAGACAACATTTTGTTATAAATAGTTTTTACATACATACATAATTATAAATTACTTCTACATGAACTACATAAACCACACATAGACATATAAAGGACACAAATAATACTGAAATATCTGCATAGCTACATAAAAGATAAAGATTACGGTGACAGGAAATGTGTTTCCACTTTATCTTGAAAGCATGCTAGTGATTGTGCCTTCCGGATATTTAGGGGTAAATTGTTTCACAGCTTCACTGCTTGAATGGTAAAGATATCATTATAAAATTGTGTACTGTGTCGTGTTGGTTTGAGCAGTCAATTATAAGAGGAGCGAAACGAAGCATGCTACTCAAAACGCAGGTAGTAAGGATAGCTGGAATTAAACAGCACACAGTAAAGACGTGAAAAATATAGGAAAACAAAGTATTGAGAAGTTACTTAACACGGAGAAAAAAAATATTGTTCGAATTAAAAAATTGTTTATTAAAATGCGTTAATACTAAATTTTATTAATTTAAAAAAAAAAAAAACTGGAAAAAAAAATATAAATTTAAGTACATTTTATTAATTCCATATAATAATAACAATAAAATAGTTTTATTCATTTCCGTAATTAATAATTTGTACTTAGGATTACAGAATTTTACAAATTCTATAAAACTTTCCTCGTATTTATGAGTTGGGTACTTAATATCAACATATAAAGCTTACTAAATATTTACAAAAGTTTTATTAAAGTGGGCAGATAAAACACTACTTGTCATTACAATGAAGGCTAATTAACGTTTACAAACATCTTTCTACGAATAAGTGAAGTTCACTTTTATAACAAACATCATATCGTACTACTACGAATTAAGGTTGACATCACGCGTCTTACATCGCGCTGTCGAAGTTTTTCGATAGTTTGCATATACAATGCCAGTATGGCAAGGTGTTCTCCAGGTATAACTCCTCAACTGGCGGGGGATCACCTCAGGATAGTAAGCCTGAGCTGAACAGTTGACGCACTATCCGCCGAAGTCCTTCATTAATCTACCATCAGGTACACTGACCAATTATTATTATCAACTGTGCGCTTCGTATCACAGAGCTTCATCAGGACCAACTCGTATCGGTGTAATTAAACGCTGATTGTAAGCGTATTCTTTTGCATTCCATTAAATTTTACTTGTTTTTAGTAAACAACACTGTTATTCCAACAAGAGTAGTTTTATTCCTGTTAGTAAATACAATGAGTAAAACTCATTCGTAACCGTCAGTATAATTTATTTGTCCTCGGAATTACTAATATTTTAGTTACTAAAGTTTTTTCTCCGTGAAGTCTGCTTTTTTACAAAATTTTGTTCCGAGGAATTTTTAACTTGCCACTGTCCTATGAACTTAAATGAGGGTGATATTGTTTGTTAGTACCTGGAAGACCGAGCTCTGCTCGTTTTTTTTATAACGTCATCTATTGCCAAGTAGCTTTCGTGTTGGTGTGTCGGTAAAAATAATAGTATTACTACTTGCCAATAGATGTCAGGAAGAGTCACATTTTGCAGTTAATCAATCGACTTATCGCCCCCAAATCCCCTTGCATACTAAATTTTATGAATATCGTTGGAGCCGTTTCCAAAATTCAGATAAGATAAAGATATAAGATTACGTATGTTTTACTAAAAAATACAAATATTTTGATAAATAAATTTTTTTATTTGAAATTCACTCATTTTTTCTATTACAACCAACTTGCTTTTGTGGTCAAATATGTAGCAGAGAAGGATTCACTTACCTACTGCTAATAAATAATTCTGCCATGCTTGTGTTCTACATTTGGTATGGAATCCTAAATGTGCGAAGTCCAACACGCACTTGGCCGGTTTTTTCTTTTTTATTCACATTAAACCCTTACATCCAAGGATTCAACATAATGAAAATAGTACAGTATTAGATCCCTAGGAATCTAATGACTTGCTTTAGGATATGTTTGCACGACATTATATTGTATAATTGATGTAAAATATAGAAACCTTCTCATAAAAACTGGTAAATTTAAAAGTAGCTTTTCGTCTCATTGGTCACTACGTGTTACAATTTACCCCTAAAACTATTAAATTTAACCAAATAATTTAACATAAAAACATGCATAACTAAAAGTCACAGCATTAAGATACATGTTTTCTAACTAGAAATTTATTGTAAAGATAAGTTAAATTTGTCTGACAACATCCGACGGCGAGTTGAAGAGAACAGATAGCACAATGCTCTGTCAATATATCTGCTTCAAAGTCGTAGCCCTTACTTTTGGTCCATTTTATATTTGGATTTTTCTATTTAGATAGGCAATATAAGTGTAAAAATATAGATTTTAATTTTTTTAATCTAAGCATTCTGGCTTAAACCCTTTGGGAGCTACTTGAACTGATATTTTTATCTAATTATGGACGATATTTTTATTTGTTGTTTGGTAAACTACACTATTTACACTAGTCAAAAAAAAATTTTTTTCCTTACACTGTAGCGTAAAGTATAAAGTATTTTACGCCTTTAAGCTTAATAAACTTAAAAAAGCCTATATTGCTGTCTACTTCTGGCGACATAAGCTATTCTTGCAAAGGAGTTTCTGTATAAACTTTAGTGCTTAACGTAATGTATCTTTTGCACAGTATTCTGGATAGTGCACCACTTTACAATATATTCAAAAGTTGTCAAGTTGTAAATGTATGTATATATATATTAAGGTCCGTTCGTTTTATAACTTTTTGGTGTGTACGGAAACCCTCAAAAGAATAAACTAATTAAATCAACAACTGAATGAAAATTACGACTGGACTGTTTTTCTTTTATAGGCGCGTCACACCAAGCATGAAATCTGATAGAATCAAAAGTCAAAACAAAAGCGGAAATATAAATACGTTTTCCTTAGATTGTAACTGTGACTCATATAATTAATTCACTCAATCTCATTTCCCAAAGGAAGCTTTTCCTAAGAATAAAAAATATTCATGAAATATATTCATGTTGTTAAACTTAAAAGACTTTTAAGAGTTTCAGTTTCGTAATCATTATTTCTCTCCGCAACAAGATTGTGAAGAATCCCTAATAAGAAAATTTAAACATTGTTATCTAAATTGTTGGGTCTAGTAATATAAATGTAAAGCCTCTAACTTTCTCTCGGATTTCCACTTTGAAGAAAAATGTTAGTCTGAGTAAAAGCTTTGCTGGAATTAAAGTTTGTTATTGTACGTTTTAAGAAGGTGTTAGATACAAAAATGAATTCAGACCGGCTATGTTTGAGTCTTATATAGCCGGTTTTGTATATAGTGCTTAGGTTACTTAGGTATTTATGATGTAAAGTTTTCGTGACACTTATAAGACCAGTAGTAGACTCGTATCTAATTTTCTTCGCTTTCGTCTGTTACAGTTTTTCATTGTTTCTTAAGAAATCTGCAATTATCTTTTTCACAAATTTTGCTACCTTTTAGGGGCTGACAATGTTGAAATGTATTATACTATTCTTCTACAATAGACTATTTAACTTCAGTTCAGAAATGTATGTATATGCCAATACAATATCCTTAATATTGCATAGGTACTATCTCAACATTAAACTTTTTGTATATACTAAAAAATATCAAAAATTCACCGAGGTATTTCCAATCAAAGTCAAATGCACGGAGAAAAAACTTTAGTAGCCACTAGTGAATAAAACTAGTAATCACTAAAATATTAGTTATTCCGAGGACAAGTAAATTACACTGACAGTTACCAATTAGTTTTACTTATTGTATTTACTAACAGGAATAAAAGTAGTCTTGTTGGAATAACAGTGTTGTTAACTAAAAGCAAGTAAAATGATTGGAATGTTATAATGTAGCACGCTTATAATAAGCATTTACACCGATTGGTCCTGATGAACCTCTGTGATGCGAAGCGTACGGTTAACCACTGGTTTGTGTACCAAGTAGATAAGGGCTGTGGCTCAAGTTACGTCAAATTTGTTCAGCTCATATGGTCATATGGTCATTCAAGAATTCCCCGCCAGGTGAGGAGTAATGCCTGGAGAACGTCTTAGTCTACTTTACTTTTTTTGACTTGACAATGCAGTTGGCTGTTGCAGGCGTCACTGCTTCACCGGACTTGCGATTCGGTTTGTATATATTCGATTTGCCGACGCAAAAGTGGTCATAGCAGAATCGCTAGAAGACCTAGGCACGATGCTCGGAGACCTCAGCAGAGTTTCCCAAAAGGTTGGACTTAAAATGAACATGGATAAAACGAAGGTGATGTTCAATGTCCATGTCGCGCCTATACCGGTTGTTGTTGGAAACGCTACTCTCGAAGTTGTTGACGAATACACATACCAAGGGCAAGTAGTCCAATTAGTTAGGTCCAACTTTGAGAAAGAGGTTAACCGAAGAATCCAGCTCGGCTGGGCAGCGTTCGGGAAACCACGCAACATCTTTTCGTCCAAAATACCTCAGTGCCTGAAGACGAAAGTTTATAATCAATGTGTGTTGCCAGTGATGACTTATGGTACAGAAACGTGGTCTCTTACTGTTGGCCTCTTAAATAAGCTCAGAGTCGCTCAGCGAGCTATGAAAAGAGCTATGCTTGGTGTTTCTTTGCGCGAAAGAATCCGAAACTAAGGTTACCGACATAGCTCAAACAGTTAGCAAGCTGAAGTGGCAATGGGCAGGCCATATCGCTCGTCGAACCGATAACCGATGGGGAAGAAAGGTTCTCGAGTGGCGACCACGGATCGGAAGACGCAGCGTGGGTCGGCCTCCTACCAGGTGGACAAGCGATCTAATCAAAGCCGCAGGAAGCGGATGAGCGCGGGCGGCTCAGGACCGGCCGTTGTGGAGACATAAAGGGAGGCCTACGTTCAGTAGTGGACGTCTTTCGGCTGAAACGAACGAAAGATATGCGAACTATTGAAGAAACTTCAATAGCGCGATGTAGGACGCGTGACGTCAACCTTGATTCGTAGCGGTACGATTGATGTTTGTAATTAGTAGTTTCACTAATTCTTAGAAAGGTGATTGTAAACGGTAATTGGCCTTTACTGTAATGACAAGTAGTGTCTATCTTCCACTTTAATAAAACTTTTTGTAATCTTTAGTAAGCTTTAAATGTTGATATTAATTACCTCACTCATAAATTCGAGAAAAGTTTATAGAATTTGTAAAATTCTTTAATCCGAAGTACAAATTATTATTTTCGGAAAGTAATAAAACTATGTTGTAGTTATTAGTTCACGAAATTAATAAAATGTACTTAAAATTATATCGTTTTGTAATTGCCAGAAAAAAAATATTGAAATTAATAAAATTTAGTATTAACGCATTTTAAAAAACATGTTTTTAATTTGAACAATATCTTTTCTCTCAGTGTGCATATACCATGAAACGGCTGTCGATACGACCTTTCGCTTTTACTGGCCGAATTTGACGCCACGGCCCTCGGGTATCTGGCGAGTATTATCATAACTGCAAATCCCATATTGGCAGTGAGCAAATAACAAAGAAAAAAAATATTTAATAACCATTTTGTTTTTATACTTATAAAATTGAGTTCCAGGAAGGAAGTTCATAAATTTTGACGGATTTTTACCTCATTCAATTATAATTATGTCCGGGAGGTAATGACAAAGTCAGCACGAAGTTACACCCCTGAAAACCTAACAAATACTTATAAATACAACGCATAATTAAATAGCCTGGTAACAAAAGTCTGCAGTTAAAACCGGTTAAGCACATACAAAGGTAATTTTTATAGTGGAAAAGGCCATTTATTTTGCAAAATATGTAAATAAATCCTGTTATTTATAATAATGCATTGACTCTATGATCAATTTAGGAAGGATGAAAATAATATAATTAATAAGGGTGGTTTCTTAAAACAAATAATGATATATACAATTCAAGATCCAGTTGAATTTTAATGAAATCCAGACGTTGTGTAGGTTTCCTAGTAGAACAAAAGAACTTTGCAGAAGTATTAAGAAAGTACATAAAACCAAAACTTACTATTTAAGATGGAGGTACTATAGCCGGTAATAAGATAACTTAACGATTTGATAGCTTTAGAGAGATTGGTCAGTGTAGTAAAAATTATTGTGATTCATTAACAGATGAAAAAAAGTGAATTTGTCACTTCGAAGAAGAAGGTGATAATCAAACATTTTGGTTATAAGCGTAAGGAAACAGATAAATGCTATTTTATAATTTCTAGGCCCCCACGATACAGGCTCAAATTAGTGTGGGAACCACTGTTTAAATAAACAATATCTCACAGTATAAAAAGTTGTAAAAAGTTATAAAACTTTTCATAGTGTCAAGTTACTTTTATGTTGGCAATGTAAGTTACTTTTATGTATTTACTTTTATAATTTTAAGATTTAGCAAATTTATGAATGTCAAATTATTTCGCTTTATGTTTGGTTGTGAAATTGATTTGTTTGAAATGCTAATAAATAAATGAATGAAAAAAAAGAGAGACGAAGTGTTCAGCAACATTATACTTCTTAAAGTACTTCCTTATAAACCACTTTTTTTTCATGTTTGAAGGTTGTAGTAATAGAACCAAACTTTGAGGTGAACTTACACGGGAGCACGCCACATAAAACTGACCGTGGGAAAAACAGTCCTGTCGTAGGTCTACGTCGGCGAATTTGAGAGTGTGCCCCTGCCAATTATTAATAGTCATTGCAAAACAAACCTTCCGTGGAAAATAACGCGTCTCGTTCCATACCTCAAAAGGAAAAAACTAGAATTTTTAAGCCGTTATCTTATAGGATCACTGTCTGTCTGTCTGTCGGTCCGTCTGTTATAGCCGTGTTGCTACGAAACCTAAAAAACTACTCCAATATTAATCTTTAGACATTTAAACCCAATCACACTCCAACAATGAATTTCACTTCCGCCGCTTTTTCGTAATTAGCGACCCCAAAAACCATACAATACCCATTTTGGATTTTCAGACTTGGTCACAATGGGGGCCCATTTTAAGTTATTAATTTTAATTTAATTTAGAAAAATGATTTCTGAGTATATCCTAATATGTCTTCTTAACTTATCAGGTTAACTTATCACCGCACCGCACCGCACCACACTACAGCACACCAATGGCCATGTTCCAATTTTCATCCATTTTAATTGATAAATAATGGATTTCCATACAAATGTTGCGATAATTGTTTATTCCCACAGGAACTCTTGATCAGTATAAGTTGTTGTTTATATCCTATTCCGGTCTCTTCAACTAACCTTCTGCCAAATTTTAGCTCAATCGCATAATATTTTACCATGGTTTAATTCCCACGGGAACTTCCGAATCGGGATAAAAAGGAGATTTAATCCTTTTACATATCTTAAACTATCCCTGTGACAAATTACCGCTTAAGGTAAGATAAGATAAGATAAGATTTCATTCCTATGGGACCTCTCAATCGGGAAAAAAGCTTTACCCTTTTTCTGAATCCGATGCAGTGGTGCGACGTGAAAGGGTAACAAAAGTCATATTAAGTTATAATTATTCCCGTAGGAACTTGTGCGTTTTCCGGGATGAAATGTAGCCTATGTGTTATGTTAAGATATAAGCTTATTAATTTTAGTCAAATCGGCTCCATTGTTTGAATTTTTTCATACAAATTTACAACCCCTATTTTTACCCCCTCTAGACCTAAGGGGATTGTTTTCCAAAAAGGGTGAAACACTCTCATAATAATTTACAAACGAAAGGTCATGTACCAATTTTCATCCATTTTAATTGAAAAAATAACGAATTTCCGTAGAAACTTTGCAATAGGATTTTTATTCCTATAGGAACTCTTGATCGGTATTTAATATAGCTTATATCCTTTTCTGTCTCTTTAACTCACCTTATCTGAAAATTCAGCTCAATTGCTTAATATTTTAATGTGGTTTTATTCGCCAAAATTTTGATTATCGTGAAAGCTCCCGCGGGAACTTTTGAATTGGGATAAAAAGGAGTTTAAACTCTTTTCCGTCTCTTTAACTATCTCTGTGATAAATTACAGCTCAATCATAATTATCGTGTTTTCCCGCGCAAAGTTTAATTATCGCGATAGGCTTTCATTCCCGCTAGACCTCTCGATAGGAAAAAATAGCCTTGTCCTTCTTCATTCTTTCAACTATAATTATGCCTAATTTTATCGGAATCGGATGCACTGGAGTGATGCGACGTGAAAAAGTGACATTAAGTTATATTTGATCCCCTGGGAACTTGTAAGTTTTCCGAGATAAAATGTAACCTAAGTGTTATGTCAAGATATAAGCTACCTGCACTTTGAATTTCAGCCATATCGGTTTTGTTATTTGAATTTTTTTAATACAAATTTACAACCCCTATTTATCCAAAAACAGTGAAACACATCATTCTTAGTTTTTAACCGAAAGGCCATATACCAATTTTCATCCATTTAACTTTAAAAAGACGGATTTTCATACAAACTTTGGACCCCCGTGTCACCCCTTTAGGGGGTGAATATTGAAAAATTCTTTCTTAGTGCACCCCTATACCTGAAAATGAACCTACTTGCTAAATTTGGAATCTCTAGACTCAGCGGTTTGGGCTGTGCGTTGATATGTCAGTCAGGCAGTTTCTTCTTTTATATATTTAGATATATCTATATATATAAAAATTACGTGTCACGTTGTTTGTCTGCGATAGACTCCTAAACTACTGACTACTGACTGATCAAACTTCGTAACTATCTGTTATTTGATCCAACTTAAAAGATAGAATAGTTTTTAGCTCGATCTGTTAAGGGCGAGCCGGACTCGGGCACTTTAGGTAAAAACCAACTTTCGCCGGGTTATAGAAGGACGGCAGCGAAACAACGTTCGCCAGGACCGCTAGTATATATATAGAAAACGATATGCGAAGTTAGGCAACGTCAAGCGTGGTCACTACTTGGATGGGTGACCGCCTAGTAGGACATTTTTCTGAACTCCTACATATATATATGTTCTGCACTGGAACTGGTATATTTATTTATTACTAGACTTTGCCAGCGGCTCCGCCCACCCTAAATTTGGTTATCTGCGTGGAACTCCTTAATTAACTCATTAATTTTTATACTAATGACGTTTGCTATAGCAAGCTGTAGCTATAGCTATAGTTCGTTTAAGCTCAGTTATAGTTATTCCCGTGGGAACTTTTGAATTTTTCGGTAGCCTATGTGCTATTCCAGGACCTAACCTATATGTAGGTATGCCATGTTTCATTTCAATCCGTTCAGTGGCTGAAGCGTTATTGTGTAACAAACATCCATCCAGCCATTTTAACAAACATTCACATTTATAATATTAGTAGGATTTCATTATTAGATCATAGTTTTTCAGATTTTTTATGAAAAATATTATTAATTTTTTCGCATGAACATTAATTTTAACTATTTTAAAATTCGAAAATCTGGCATGATCATAAAATTTAAGATGAAATAAAATCATTGCTAACACCCAACTTATATGCCGCAACTTATAATTATGAAAAATATACAGATTTTTACTCCTGTGTAATAATAAAGTTATAATTTACATTCAATTACAGAACTAAATATCTTTGTTTTTTCTTTATTTTAATTTATTATAATTAAACAATTATGTTTCTATATACTACTCTGGCTCTCAGTGTGTTATGAGAGTATAAAACTTTTTTTGGAGAGTTGAGTTAAAAATACATCAATTTTAATAAACGTTACTTTTGTAGAAACATCTTTTTCTAGGTTAATCGTGAGTTAGCACAATATTTTTTTTTTTCAGGGCGTATATCACAACTTGTTTTTTTTAAATTGTGTTTACCCCGTGTTTTATTTGACAAAATATATATGTTTTTAGGTACAGCAAAATTTCTGTCGTGACGTAAATTAAATGTGTACTTCGAATCGGTTTTGTGAAAAAGTAATGTTTAGCTTTCAGAAAATTTTGGGTCGTAAATACTATTGTAGCGCAATTTTAAATATACAGATCGAAAGCGCGCAAAAAACTAAGTAAGACTGCATCAAAAAGTAAATTTGCGCCAAATTGTATTTCACCCTTTGTAGCGGAAAGAATCGATTATTACATAATATTGTAATTAAATTTTTAGGCAGTATTATAATATTTTTTCGGAGTACATTATGTAATGTAACAAAAAACTACTGTTGCTTAAACGAGGTCGTGTTTTTATTAAAAGCCAGCATATTCAAATTTAAAAACTTCGTTAATTCTTATCGCATAATAATGCATCTTGCATTAAAATTTAAGTTTTAATTGGTTCTGCCCAAATACAACAATTGAAAAAAAATCGGTGAAATAGTCTATTATACTAAAGGACTCATTAAAACCGACCACAAAATATTTTTTCACATATATACTTTTTCATATTATTTTTGTTGGGAATCGCAAAAATTAGATGTATATTGACATTATATAAATGTGACTGTGATATAAATGGTAGATACGACAATTAGTGTATACATTTATGACTGATGATGTCGTTCCATAAAACTTAACATTCAGTACAATAAATTTTTAGAAGGCGTATCATGTCTTCCCTTACACTTGTTGCATGCAGGAAAATTGGTTCGGTCAATAGATTCCACCAATGGTTTTTTCCACTATCCATGGCTACGGGTTTGATCTTTTCTTGTTCAGGTTCCTGGTTTCACCGGATTCTTGGTGTCGATGCTGTTGAGCGGACGGCTCTCTATAGAACAATGAATTTGCCTCCGGGATCGCCTTTTATAATAACCTCCGCAGTGGGCTAACCATTGCATTTAAGTCACAACTTTGCATTTAAGTGGTCATGCCCGGAAAAATAAGTATTTTTAGGGTTCCGTACCCTATTACTAAGACTGTATCACCACCAGGCTGTATCTCATGAACCGTGATAGTTAGACAGTTGATATTTTCACAGATGTATTTCAGTTGCCGCTATAACAACAAATACTAAAAAAAAGAATAATATAAGGTTTTTCAAAAAAGAAGTTATTATATTTTTTAAGGGTCGGTAACGCACAATTGATGCCTCTGATGTTGCTACCGTCTTTAGGCTGCGGCGGCCACTTATCATCAAGCGGACCGTTAGTTTGTTTGCCACTGATGTATTAAAAAAAATTAAAGTACAGGTACTAGTAAAGTATTATATGTAGTATGTGGTACAGGTTGTGTTTATAGACCATTAATGTTCAAGGCAATGTCTTTTGCGGATATTTTTCTAGCTTTCCCTGTTCCATTATAATTTTATAAGCGGTAAAAGACACCAAGTCATTGTTTCGGTACTTAAAGAGACTTTTGGTAGTATTAATGAGGTACTTAGCTACATATAATGATAGGCGTTTTAAAAAATTCTTATGCAGTGTTTGAAATGATCTTACATAGTTGTTGTAAGTTCCTTGCAACGGCCTTGTAAATTCAAAATTATGTAGGATTTTGTTTTTTAAATGTCATTAAAAGAGAATCCTATAAGATCTTAAGTATTATAGATCAGAGTATTTATAGATAAGAGTTTTTGCGTTGATGGATTTTTGTGTTACTTATAACCAAATTATATTTTTAGAGGTGTAAATGTGCATTATAGATTAGCAATATAGAATTATGTATTATCTCATATTATAGTCAATATTCTTCTGAATTCAATATCTAAGTAATCATTAATGGTAATGAAATACCTACCTACTCATTGATAAGCGATCTCATCTCCTATAAGTTGAATCCCAAAAATGTTGGCACCCGACGTTATAGAGATAAAAATCGGCCAAATGCAAGTCGGACTCGCGCACGAAGGGTTCCGTAACATGTATATAAACGGCAAAAAAATCACGTTTGTTGTATCGGAGCCCCCTAAAATATTTATTTTATTTTGTTTTTAGTATTTTTTGTTATAGCGGCAACAAAAATACATTTTCTGTGAAAATTTCAGCTGTCTAGCTATCACGGTTCAAGAGATACAGCCTGGTGACGGACGGACGGACAGCGAAGTCTTAGTAATAGGGTTCTTACCCTTTGGGTACGGAACCCTAAAAAGACACTTATCTTATTGTTCTGTCCGACTCACACTTGGCTGGTTTGTTTTAGTGAGGGATGGTTTTTAACACTTAATTTATAAAAAAATAACAGTCTTAATCAGTTCAAGTCATGTATAATTAGCAAGGTTCTGTAGGTTCATGAAAAAAATGAACCATTATTATTGAGCTATGTCCATTTGTCCGTTTGTATGTAACAGACTTATAATAGTGATAATAATATAATGATGCCCACGGCTACTTTCTACCGCCACCGCCGCTCGCCATCGGCAGGGAATTCATTCTCACACTTTAGAACCGAAATGGTCACGTACAGTGCAGTTTCAAGGAAACTTCTTCCCGCGAACGCTTGGGTTGTGGAATGACCTCCCTGCCAAGGTTTTCTCTAAGGACTACAGCATGGGGTTCTTCAAGAAAGAAGTTATTGGATTTCTGAAGAGTCTCCAACGCGCGAGTGATAACTCTGGTGTTGCAAGCATCCATGGGCTACGGTGATCACTTACCATCAGGCAAAACGTAAGCTGGTCTGCCACCTTAGTGGTATAAAAAAAATGTCATTTCTACATTAATTCTTATTATGCCTCTCATGCACTATAACTTCATAGAGGCAGGTGTCTTCGCCAACCAACGTCAACCGCCATTCAGTTTTTATTCAAATTGATAAAAAAAATACTAATGGTTTACCAACTCATATCCATAGATAGAACTGAGACATCATTTTGGTAGGTTGGAGTAGGCTGTAGGTTTGACATGTCTTTAAAAAGGCAATACAGGTTTCTGAGAAACTTTTTCTCTAATGTGTACATTTCGTGAGTTATTCTCTTGTATCTACCAAAACATAAATATCCTGCTCGTTCCTTTTATCTTTTCAACCATATGGTTCGAAGAATCTGATAAAATCACAACATTAGAGTTTCATAAATTAATTTGAAGAAAATCATATTGAAAAAAAACTGTCAACAAACTTAATTAATTTTCGATTCAATTCGAAATAAAATTATTCCTTGGCACACTAAGGTAATGTGTGTTTGAAACGCACCTTAGCGTTTCTTATGTATTATTTTACCGCAACAGTGAACACTATATTTCAATAAGATTTCCTCTTCGAATGAAAATGAATATTTACAGCCTTGAAATACAGCTGAATAAATGTTATACACATAGGAATTCTGGAACGGTAATAGAAACGAGAGAAAAAATGTTTCAAATTCCAAACTGTATTGAATGGGCGAGATTATTTTTACCGATTTTTTTTGCTCTTGGAACGACAGCCAGCCGTATGATAGGATTTTTCGTACGTTTTTACAAAAAATAAGAATACTGTGATATTTAATTCTGTGACTGTATTTTGATGTTTAGGAAAATTAATAAAAAAAAATCCAAAAAAAACGAGATTATTAAAAGAGGGCTTAAGAGCGAACGTGTGTAACATCTTTTCCCTATAAAAAGTTCAGATTTTATTCAATAATAAATTCCTTAAAATTGTGTCTCTGTGTATATTGTTTAAATATTATATATCACTTATGCTTACCAGTTCATTCTGTACCTTTGCACATTTTTCTGTCTGGATTATCAGTGATAGCTTATACAGCTCACACAGCTTCATGTGGTCCTATAATAAGCTAGGCATTTATTATGGATACCAGTCAACTGAAACTGAAAATTATTATGGATAGAATACATTTAGACTAAAAAAAAACAAAAATGTTCCTCTCGTAAATATCTGTCCTCAATACAGTGCAGGCAGGATTACTTTACCAAGCGGGTCATAACCAAAACCTAACTTTTCTTTGTTTATCATCATAGATCGTGTATCACCGTCAAATTTTTTTTTTTTTTATTTCTATTTTATTCAACATAATTATTACGAAATTATGATGAGGAAGTATAATATCATCATCACATCACAGCCTCAGAAACTTTATAGGATGCCATTTCAATACATAAAGAAGTTAGCAAGTTGGCAAGAGAGGATCGGACAATAAAATTATGGGACCCAAACCAATTTGCCAATACCATTCACCCAACTCTACAACTACACAACAAACAGTGGGCAGAACAAACGGACTGCAGACAAACTAAGATTGTTCTGTTATTATAGCTACTACAACTATAGACAACAGTCGGAAAAACCTACGCTAGATAGTTGGCATAATAGCAGTTCACTTCCCGCTAAACAAACACTTTTTTTAATATCAGCGTTACCGACAGTCCCCTGTGTAGGGGCTGCATGGAGGCCGAGGAGACATCATCTCCCGTGATCCTACACTGCAAGAGCATGAGCGAACAACAGGCAAATCTCCTAAAGAATCCACAAACCTTGAGAGAATTGCTGAATAATATGAGATGCCTCTTGGCATTCTAGATGGAACTGAAATATTATGAGTAACAAATGACTTGTGAATTGGTTACCTGCGCACAATGGGCCCTATTATGAGGCTAAGTGCGGAAAAGACAAGTCCAACTAACTAACTACATAAAGAAGTCGCATTTCCTTACTGTATAGATCAGAAAATTCATAAGGACCATTTGTTAGATGTTTTTATACCACTAACATGGCAAACAAGCTTACGGTCCTTCTGATGGTAAGCGGTAGCTGCAGCCTATGGACGTTTGCAACAACTAGGGCATCACTCGCGGATGGCAGGCCCTTCGAAAATCTAATAACTTCCTTCTTAAAGAACCCCATACTCTAGTCCTTAGAGGAAACCTTGGCAGTTTGATGCAAAAATTGTGTAGTAAATAATTTACTATAATCGATTCACGAAATATATGTATGCTTCTTGTGACATACCTCATTGTAAAGACAAAACATTTGAACTTTAAAGTAAAGTTTTAAATAGGGATATTTAAAACACTTCATTTGCTTAAGACTGTTTTTTTTTTAAACATAACGATCCATTGAGTTCTTTTTACATAAGTATCTGCCCTAAGTAAACTTTCCCTGAATATTAATATCCATTGATTGTTATCTTACGTTTGGTCCATTTCCTCTTTACCTTAACAGTATTATCTTATTTCGAGTAAATTGTAAGGTATTTAAATTATTTTCAGTAACATTATATTCAAATATTAGATGATATCTCAGACAGAAGACGTTTCCCACGTCAGGTCTTAAGCTGTTGCCTACTTATAGTATAGTGAACGATATTAATCTATATCATTTACATTTGAATGACTTGTACCTTACGCTCGCAACAAAAACCAATATAGCTGCGAGTTTTTGAACACCAAAACAGGTTTTTTCGTGCAAGAGACGTTAATAATACATTGTGTATCAAGGGTGGTAAGGAGAAAATTACTGACGAGAGGCTATTTAGAAGCCTAAGGCCGAAGGTATTTAATGACTCGAGTTTGTAATTCATCACATTTGCGAATATATAAATAAAATGTAAACTGAAATAATAAATAATAAACTCACCTAAACACAATTAAAATGGCAAAAATAGAAGTGTAGAAAACAACGTCATCACTGTTCTTGTCTGGAATTCTGGAATAGTTGTATCCAGCGAAGTAAGGAATAATAAACTTTTGACTCAATTAAAACTTGTATTTGCTTGCTTGTAGCGTAGTTCATATTTTGAACAGCAGCCTTTGAATATACGTGCAATCGTCCCTCGTTCCGTTGTGGAGGAAAACCGCGGAGAACTTGTGTCTCAAATCGAGACCACACTGTTCAAGGTCTCTGACTGGGGACGGGTAAACTTGGTCCGATTCAACCCTACAAAGACACAAGTGTGCGCGTTCACCGGTAAGAAAACTCCATTCACTGTAGTCCCACAATTCCAGAACACTCCCCTCTCCCTCTCCAAAAGCATTGCGATCCTTGGGGTCGACATCTCCAGCGATGTTCAGTTCCGAGATCATTTACAAGATAAGGTGAAGCTTGCGTCCAAAAAACTTGGTGTACTCAACAGAGCGAAGCAGTACTTTACGTCGGGGCAAAGGTTGTTACTTTACAAGTCGCAAGTTCGGCCCCATATGGAGTACTGCTGCCATCTCTAGGCGGGTGCACCCGGATTCCAGCTTGGCCCTTTTGACTCGGTTCAACGACGGGCTGTGAGAATTGTCGACGATTCTAAACTCACTTGCGGTATCGAGCCCTTAAGTCTGAGGAGAGACTTTGCCTCCCTGTGTGTATTCTACCGCTTGTACAATGGGTTTTGTTCTGAGGAATTGTTCGAAATGATGCCCACGGCTACTTTCTACCATCGCACCGCTCGCCATCGGCAGGGAATTCATTCTCACACTTTAAAACCTAAATGGTCGCGTACAGTGCGGTTTCTGAGAAACTATCTCCCGCGAACGCTTAAGTTGTGGAATAAGCTACCTGCCAAGGTTTTCTGCAAGGACTACAGTATGGAGTTCTTCAAGAAAAAAGTTATTAGATTTCTGTAGGGTCGGCAACGCGCAAGTGATACCCCTGGTGTTGCAAGCGTCCATAGGCTACGGTGGCCGCTTACCTTCAGGCGGACCATAAGCTTGTTTGCCATCTTAGTGGTATAAAAAAATCTAACAAATGGTCCTTATGAATTTTCTGATCTATATAGTAAGGAAATGTGACTTCTTTATGTAGTTAGTTAGTTGGACTTGTCTTTTCCGCACTTAGCCTCATAATAGGGGCATTGTGCGAAGGTAACCAATTCACAAGTCATTTGTTACTCATACTATTTCAGTTCCGTCTAGAATGCCAAAGGCATCTGATATTATTCAGCTTTTCTCTCAAGGTTTGTGGATTAATGTGACCCTTAACTGTATAAATAGTCTTTTTAAATTTCAAGAGACCTAGCTCTATTATTTGAAACAAAGAATAGAGAACCTACTCTTCATTCTCTGCACTGACAGTTGAGATGTTGAAAACGTGTCTGCTTGGCTCTTGTCATAGTCTCAAGTGTTTGTAGGACAATGTAGGTAAGAACTCGTACTCTACAACACAAATAACATGTTTATTCATAAACTAGCTTAGTTTAATTGTACTGCATAGTTATCTGTGTAATATTTTTGCAGTAAGAACTCAGAATTTAACTAAGAAAGGTATTAAATTTATAATGTGAAATCGTCAAACAATTTTTATAATGATAAGCTATTGAGTTTTTTGCCAGTTCTTCTCAAATTATTTCAAACTATGGAAAATTATAATTATAAATGTGAAATTATTTTGAGGGTGACTAAAAACTGTAACGGCGACTAATAGGTACAACTTAATAAATTAAACAGACATTTTTTGACTGGGTGACTAACTAATATTATATTTTGATGATTTTCTTAGTATTTTAACAATATTTGCTTCCATATAAGAAATAAAATTATGGCACTTTATGAAAACTGATTACTTTATTTATATTTACAACAACTCCTAGTGACTTATAAAGTCCTAGTACATCAATCTTATAAACAAATAAAAACCTTCATAGAATTAAGAAATACAATATAAATATTCATAGATACAAATAATCTTTCTTCGTTTATGACTTCCTGAAGGTTAGAGTCTTAGAAAAAAATATGTTACACGTGCCATATCTATGGCTTTATTATGAATATAAATAAATGCTTTCATTGCAAAGATGCAGTCAAAAGATTAATCTCGAGCCAGGACCTGAACCTGCAACCCTTACATTATATACAATTCTGGCTGATGAAAATCCCAACTACATCTTTGCTCTGGGAATACGCTCGTGACCTCCCTCCAGGGAGTCATAGATAAAGAAAGGTTATTTCTAGTTATGTAGTTATGTAATTTTGTAGATTTCGTGTGTTTCTAAGATTGATGTACTAGGACTTGATAAGTCACTGGCAGTCGTACGTGCCGTTCGTAACGAGCGCGGCGAGCGTATTTCCAGAGCAAAGATGTAGTTGAGATTTTCATCAGCCAGGCTTGTGTCTCGATAGCTCAGTGGTTATATTAATTAAATTAATATTAATTAACTCAGTTACTAAACACTAAAAAATTGATGCAAGGTGCAAATTGAAAGATGTTATTATGTATAATCTTAGTACAAATCTAAGATAATGTTGTTAATGTATATTATTTTTTCAGGTTTATTTACTTAAATAACTCTTCAAAAAATCCAAACAAAAGCGTGGAAAAAATTATGGCAGCTTCCATAGTAAAATGTTCCTTCGGCTTTAGCATCGATGAAAGCTATTTCCTGTAAAGAATTATTAAAGTGCCAACGACATGCTGCGAGCTGAAGGTCGAGATTTAAAAGTAAAGCTTGTTAGGAATAGGTTTGTTGATAAAAAAGTACGGAACCTCGGATTAGAGAAAAAATATTTTCACCTCACCAGCACGAAAAGGATAGTTTTGCTGTCCAAATTCAGTGAGCAAAATCGAATTTTGCTCACTAGTGAGGCAAAGTAATTCACTGTTCGAACATTGACTTTTGGAATTAACCCGATGATTGAAAAAAACAATCCAATAGTTGGTCAGAAACAAATTTCGGGACCAATACTTAAACCTGTTCATTTTAATTAAGAATATAACTAGATAGCATTTTTTCGTTTTTAAGTAAGTTTTTATAAATTATTAGTATTATTAAAAGTATATACAGCTAACTTAAAAAATATCATACGTTGTTTTGATAGCAATGGCAGAGGTTGTAGTAGGTAAAATTCCGAACGCAACCTCAGTTAAATAAAAAAAAAAATAGTATATACTTTTCTCGCTGGTAGAGGTGAAAAGTTGTATGTTGGACGCGTGAGCAAATTTTTTCGGTCTCGTGCCTTTTAACCCCTCGCTATGCTCATTAGTCTCTCGCTACGCTCGTGATTTAATTCTAGCCTACTCCGCTAGCTCAGGGTTTAAAGTCGGCACTTCTACCAAATAACTCTTTTACTCTCTTGTATAACAAATAACTATTATCTATTTTTATAGTCATGTCAGGTTTTCCGTATTTTAAGTACAATAGGTTTGATAAAGTTGACGTATTAGCAGTAGCGAAAAGACTAGTCCTCAAGTCCTCCCATGGCTAGTTGAATTGTATTCAAAATAATACGAGTGGTAACTTATAAAAATTATGTAGTTGATCACAAAAAATCTTATATTAACACATATATATTCTAAAAATGCCTCAAAATAGCAGATTGTAAGATTATATTCAGAAGTCAATTTATTGATATTCTTAAAGCATAGTGCATCCAGATGCATCGCGTTCGCACTTAGAGATTTAGGCCACGTACTCGTTTCATCCGTAGAGTCTATTTCCACAGATATTGAAGTACGTTAATCTTGAGTTCCTATTTCCGAAGTGAACAGATTTTATTATCAAAGTGAGTATCAAAGATCATACAAATTATTAAAATGTGTAGGCAATAAGTATCAAGGACTGCTGAAGTGAAAAAACAAATGTGCGTGCATGAATGGAATATGATGCAGTTATCACATTAGACATACAAACTGTTAGTGGAAATACTTGCATTTATACAGGTACAGAAGAAATTTATCATTTGTACCTAGATTATTTTCGTGATCAAGAAATGTTAAAAAAGTTTTTAGTTGGAAAAACGCAGCGAGTTCTCTTCCCTTTGTGTTACAAACGTTTATATATTGCTGTTTTAACTTTGTATTTGGAGTTTACTGCTTTTGAATCGTTATTCATTTATGGCTCTTAAATATGTTTTACTTCCTTAATTTTCTTTAAGTTAACAACTAATCTAAGGATACTTATTTATTAAAATATATCGTTTCTTTGCACTTCGCATCGTGCGAGGAAATATCGAGTATGTGCCACATAAAATCATAAATTAAGTACATATACAACTCCTAGTGACTAAAGTCCTAGTACATACTGTATTACAAACACAAGATCTTCATATAATTATGAAAAACAATATAAATATATGTACGTAGAAATGATCTTTCTTCGTTTATGACTTCCTGAAGGTGAGAGTTTAAGAAGAAAATATATCATACATGCCAAATAAATGGCAAGTACATACGTATACATAGGGGAACATGTCAGTCAACTCAGTTTCTTGGAGTAACCGTGGATTCTAAATTACAATGGAATCCTCACAACTCCTTAGCGGCTAAATGAAGTTCAGCTGCGTCTGCTATTAGGAAGGTTAGACAACTCCGATTCTGATACTGCTAGATTAGTTTACTTCAGCTATTTTCAAAGCCTTATGTCATATTATATCCTGATGTAGAGTAGAGCGGCTGATATAGATGTAATATTTGTAGCAGGAAGATCTTTAAATGACCTAAAATTCCGTTATTCTCTTAGGGAGCTTAGAGAGAGACCAGAAAATTAATATTTTAACGGTAGCATCTCAGTACATATATGCAAACATAATGCACGTTCGTCTTAATTTACACAAGTCCTGTAAAAATTATAATAAACACACGTAATAGAAACAAACTTGTAGCCACAACAAGCCGGTTGCAAAGGGTTTGTAGGTCATTTGCGGGGTTAGATTTGCGTTGTTAAAACAGAATTTTTGATATTATTATGAATTTACCTTTTCAAATGATGAAAAATAGCTACTATTGTGTAAACGAATACTTAAATGATAAAACTTCATGGTCCTTATTTATTTATTTTACAACTAAATAAAAATAAGACAAGTAACACGCGTAAAAAATAAACATTGCAATAAATGGTAAGCATATGATTTACATTATTGAATATGACGTTATAATGTTCTTGAATAACAATTGGTCTAATTTTCTTGATTTTATTTTTGTATATTTGTATTGAGAAATTGTAGTGTTATCACTAATTATACACTTGTATACATTAAGTTTTATTGTCGACAATAAGTGATTTTGTGAATCCAGTGTTGCAAAAAATAAAGATTTGATTTGATTTGCTTCCTTGCAAATATTTTTAAAAAGAGATTCTTCTTGCCCAGGAAACATGCAATTACTGACCCCTTCTCAAATGGAGGGGCGGCATATTCGCCTCCTTTACTAAGACAAGGTCTACGACCCGACACGTTGCTGCAGAAGATGAAGGTACTCCTGTGAGAGTGAGAGTGAGTTTCCAAAACGATTGCTACATCTGCGGTAGTAGTTCAAAAGCGTCAACCTGTTCACGGCGGTTTCGCTACGTGGATACTCAGGTTGTGAGTTAAGTGGACCATCAATCAGAAAATGGCCTGGAGTAAGAGCCTCCAGGTCATTTGGGAAGATCGGACAAAGAGGCCGTGAATTGAGTACAGCCTCAATTTTACAAAACACTGCTGACTACTCAAAGGTTAATACCGTCTTACCTATAACTCGATGCAAGTGGGTTTTTGCCTCTTTGACCACTACCTTAAAGATACTATCCCACCAAGGGGAGGCAGGAGGGTCAAATTTTCATTTTATTTCTTGTCTAGACAAGTCAGATCCAATTTGTATGTCATTTATCTTGAAGAACTCACAAACTTCCGTCATCTGACGACTAGCGCCTTACGGAACGTAGAAGTTTTTACTAAGAAGAGTTCCTCTAAATCTGTACAAACTGCCGAGAAGGGTGTAAGGATTTACACGATCAGCGGGCAGATCTCCCATTTGAGGCTGAACCAGTTAAGCCTTCAGTCGATAACAGGGAATACACTTCAATATCACTCCACGAATTACCCTCCTAGCTGAAAATTCTCTTTGCAGTGAGGCCATCATAGCGCCAAAGCCAGCATGTGAGTTTTTCAGGTGCCTATCCCGGATGATAAGCACTGTTAATGGGCTACGACTCGGAAGTAACAACGGGTGACGAGCTCAATAAGGAATTTGTGCATTACGAAGTCGGTCACCCACACGTAGCGAGCCGTGATCGTCAATAAAGGGGTTCAGTCGAGCAATGGCTCCTTTCAATTTGCACCTACCGTTGCGTAAGGTGGAAAGCACAGACTTAAAATGCTCAAACCGAACAGAACGCACCCAAAATATTAAAGCCCGGTAACGCTCATCAGTAGACAGAATTTAATCATACAATTTCGCTGATTTGTTTCGACAATTGTTGAGGAAACGATTGATCCAACCTATTACGCCATGGAGCTTGTCAAGGGAGCTGAATTTAGGCAGCAAGTATTCTGCATCACGCAAAAGTCTCACCTCGACACTCAGGGTGCGTAAACCACCACAGGTATCCACAAAGTCCAGTATTTTATCTGGCCAGTTTTCTGACTTAAACTGCCAGCCAGGACCCCACCAGAACGGATGACCCAACAAAATGGAGGCCGAGCATCCTAGTGAAGCGCAATCTGAAGTATTTAAAGGGCCAGGCACAGGCCTTTAGGTAAAAGACACGAGTGATGCTTGAATCTGGGAGATTCAGTTAGCCACAAAGACCTCCAAGACTGAAGCTTGTAACCAGGCCAAGACAATTTGACTATCAGTCCAGCCGTACAACTGCTCAATGGCCACGGTTTGGTCCAACGTTCCCAACTTCATGCGAAAGCAGACGAGCTAACAAGGCTGCTCTCGAAAGTTCCAATTTTGGGATAGTGAGTTGTGAGCGGATGGGAGCATCTTTGTTCTTAGCCATTACCAAATTCACAGTCACAACTCTCATCCAATCAGCAACTCAAAGGTATACTGCGGCGGCATATCCAGCCTTTGAGGTGTCGCAGAAAACATACAAAGGTGAGCTAGCATTTTCTAGACGGTAAAATACGCCTACTCAATTGCACCTGTTCTATGTCCGAAAGTGAAGAGACAAAAAAAAACTCAAATAAATGAATAGCACATAAACAAAAGCGCGCGGAACCCTTAACTATTCTAACCGAACGCGCATCTCTTATCGCTAATAATAGATACTTTTTCCTAATTATTCCTATAATTTAATCAAACAAACTAGATACTAAATACCTACCTAACTTACTATCGATGAGACTAGTCATAGCCTAGAGATCTGTAAATCAAAAACCGCGTTATGCTACCAGTTTGTGTGATTATGACCAACCTTATGTGACCGCTAGTCTCGATGGAAAGGGGTGACTGTCAGTCTGTTCTATCGTCGGTTAGGGGGCCTAGCTGATTAAAGGAATTTACTTTAAGAATATCAATACAATGGGATAAGAGAATTAAACAGGAAAAAAAATGTAATGTCATCCGGGCGTCGCGACGCTATCTCACATTTGAAACACGACGAGCACCAGCCGGAATGTCCTTTGCAAGCACTACGTTTCACAAAATTTCCAAATAATCCAAAAAAATGGGTCGGTACCACATACTGGTGTTTCTAATTGAACACGAGGATATAGGAGTACGCGTGTCAAGTCGTCCGCGGCTATTTTAGAACCAAAGTCTCTGACTGGGGTCGGAAAAAATGTGTCCGATTCAAACCAAAGACACAAGTCTGCGCGTTCACCGCTAAGAAAACCCCATTCACTGTGGTCCCACAATTCCAGAACACCCCTGGTATTGCAAGCGTCCATAGGCTATGGTGACCACTTACTGGCGGACTTAGGCGGACTGTAAGCTTGTTTGCCACCTTAGTGGTATAAAAAAAACTAATTTGCACGTCCATGTCGTACCTAGTGAAAGAGTATTGCGTCATCGCTTATCTTTACCGAACATTCGATACCAGGATTTCAGGTGTTGTTTGTGCCCAATAGACATAGACATAGTCTAACCGCGCCCAACGTTGCTTTTCTACGCAAACCGTTTTAATAGACCAAAGTTACTGGACTACGAGTTCCTTTCAATACAGAACCCTAAATGTAAATACAACCTTGGACCTTTTATAAAGGACAAAATTTTGTCAGTTGAAGTCATTAACTTAAAAGGAATCGTCAGAGCTTAAGCATAAAACGTGACCGGACGTACCGGAAAAAAAGATTAAATGTAAATGAATTCTATAAAAAATTATTTAAGAGAACCATCTGCACGTTTAGTATTAAATTGAACAATTTGTATTTTTTAACTTATTTATTCTTTCTTAATATTACTTAACTTTTATAATATTCCTTTGTGTCAAAAAGTAGTTTTTCGAGTAAATCTTACACCTGCATATAAGGATATTTCGGCTGCACTTAGCTTATTTCAGGTATCTTAATTTTTTTCGTATTTCTTTTTATTTACACCGTTGGATTCGTTATAATTCAGCGCATATTGCTACATTCAAAACACCTCAAATTTTCTTTAAATTTTAGAGTAGTTGAAAAAAGAATTATTCAAGTCTCTTAAATCGGACAAAAAAAATCAGCTTAAATGAAGTATCTGGCCATCGGAATGCTTAAAACAATCATCAAAACCGCAACATACTTGATTTATGATTTGGCTCTGCTCGTTTTTTCAGTAGTCAAGTTTCAAGCTTTAGTGTTGCTGTGTTGGTAAAAATAAAAGTTTCACTACTTGCCAATAGCCTGAAAACACGGATAAAATGCAGTTTTCTAAAAATGAAACCTAGCCAGATGGATTTATCGCCCCTGAAACCCATTGAATACTTAATTTTATGAAAATCGTTGTAGCCGTTTCCGAGATTCATATTACAAATATATATACAATACTTGCTCGTAAAAATGTATTAGATTTTTTTTTTTTTATTATTTAATATTATTACTATTTGTATCAAAATACTTGACTTTAACGTTGTGTAACAGTATAATTTATATAAGTTTACCTAAGTACTCAAATATGTCATAGGATTGCGTTTCGTTTTTGTACATTAAAAATATCTTGAACTATATTACTTTTTCATAATAATGAATATTTCAAAGTATATGTTAATTTTATATTTTTTAAGATTTTCATGTGGTTTTAGGATTCTGTACATCAAAAGGAAAAACGGAACCTTTATAGGATAACTTTGTTGTCCGTCTTTCTGTCTGTCAAAACCCTTTTTCTCAAGAACGCGTAAAGGTATCACGTTAAAATTAATATCAAATACTAAAGTCTACGATCCCTTGAAGCTGTAAAAAAATTCTTCTAAGTTAACGCAATCAAAATAATGTCCGTAATACGTCCATTTTGGTCGCATATTTTGGCGTTTACAAATAAATCAAAACTTATGGTGTACGAGTACTTGCCGGTGTACTAGAACCATAAAATTTGACACGAATTAAGGTTTTACATCATAAATATAGGGACAAATCCAAAACCTGATAATGAAGGCATAAACCTGTGTTGCTTGATCTCATGTTGGAAGAACAATCTACATATATTAAGTTTGTACGGAACCCTCAGTGCACGAGCCAGACTCGCACTTTTTTTTTTAAAGTAATGTATTATATTGCCTTTTTTTAATTCAATCCATATTTAACTCTCTAACATTGTTTTCTTGTGTGTGGATTGTGTTATTTAATTTCCGTTCCAGTTTGTGCCAGATATATTTACTAGGTTACCATCTGGGAGAGCTCATAAAAGAATACTCAAAGGAATTATTCTTTTAACAGTACCTAAAACAAAAAAATATGTGAAATTATTAATGTGACTTTAAAATAGTCATTAAAAAGTAATAGACCGTTTTATGTCAATTTGCTTTGGAAATCGTTGTCTTTTTCATGTCAGGTTGTTAATTCAGTACTACCTATTCCTAGAAAATAATTTATAAAATGAACGAAGATAAATATTCCTTTAGAATCTCTAAAGCCAATGTGTTTAGCTTAATGAATTTGATATTAAAGAATAAAAAAAATATCTTTGAAAGAGGAATAAGCTTAATAAAATATTCTTGAAAAATTATAAGAGTAAGGAACGAATTCAGAGAGCCAAATTACAGTCATGATTTCTGAGTACCTTAATCATTGTTTCTTTTTCATTTCTTCTCATTTGAGTGCTTGATTTATGAATAGGTAATGTTAAATTAAACGTTTGATTTAGAAGTAACATGTGGGTAGAAATAAATTTTCTAATAGAAAATCGATAAAAATAAAATACTGTGAAGCATATTTAAACAAAAAAGAATTGACTTTTGTATGGAAAAAATCAGCCAAACGCGAGTCAGACTCGCGCATAAAGGGTTTCTTACCATTATCTATAAAACGGCAAATAAATCACGTTTGTTGTATCGGAGCCCCCCTTTGATATTTGTTTTATTTTAATTTATTATTTATTTTTAGGGTGACTATATAACTAAATATTCTGTGAATATTTTAAGCGTCTACCTGTTGCCGTTATCAATATCAAGCAAAAAAAATCACGTTTGTTGTATAGGAGCCCCCTTTAATATTTATTTTATTTTCTTTTTACTATTTGTTATTATAGTGGCTACAGAAATACATCTTCTGTGAAAATTTCAATTGTCTCACTATCATGGTTTATGAGATGCTGCCGGTGACAGACGGACGGACGGACGGAGAGCGGAGTCTTAGTATTTACTCTTGGGTTACGGAACCATAAAAAATAAATATTTTATGAACTTTGAGTACTATTGTATTGTATTCAAAAATAAGTAAATTTATTAACAGTACATTGTGTATTAAGGGTGGTAAGGAGAAAATTACTAACGAGAGGCTATTTACTTTATGACTACATATGCTATATTCGTAGAGCAATGCGAACTCTTTTACAGTCATATAACCACTTCAGACTTTACGAGACGTAAGTGCGTACGCGAAGTGGCAAGCTGCTACGTTGCAACACGTCTCTGCTGACGGTGCATTCACTGAAGTGTATTCTTGCTTTTGTCTCAAATCATAGAGTCATTTAAAATTCAAACCAACAGTCTATTTGCTATACGAAACAAAAAGTTACCACGTGCACAAAAGAGTGGTTGTTTGTTTGATTTCTTGCAGTTACAACTTCAACAACAACTGTTGATTTTTTTGCAATATTAGTATAGAAATAAGCCAAAGATAATAATTACTCTAAAAGTAAATAAATAAACAATCTGATTTTATCCTTTTACTTAAGAAATGTATTTTGTTCTTTGAACATTAAGGGGCTAACATGAGTGAAAGTGGCGCCCCCATTTTTTAATTTGTAATTATCACATAAGGAATTTTAAAAAAGTTTAAAGTACAAGTAAGCTATTTTTAGAAAGTTTTAGTCGCTTTATATTATGCATGTGTAGGCTACAAAGTGGCCACTTTTAGCATACATGAACTTTCCAGACTTCACGTCAATGATATCTAGCAAGTAAAACTTTCTAAAAATTGCTTACTTGTACATAAAACTTTTGATTTGAGCACTTTTTTGAAAATGAGTTTTAATTTAATAGAAATTAAAAAAATGTAGTGAGGGCGCCACTTGCGCCATGTTTGCCCCTTAATATAAATCATATCCTTGTTATTATCTAAATAAGATTATTTATTTAATAATTCTTGAATAGTGGAATTCTATTTAGATAATTTTATTGGCTTGATATCAAATAAATGTGCCAATGTAAAATGTACATTAGTTTTAAAATAAGGTATAAATGTTTAGCGGAAATGCACTGAGTAGATATGATACACTTTTAGTCGTGGCAGTGTGTACAACAAGTTTGACTTAAAAATCACATTTAGTTTTTACCGCTTTTTAGTCTGCGTCTAGCCAATGTCTATTTAGAAGTAAACCAGTCACAAAAAACTTTAAAAATTCAGACATTATCAGAAAATATATGACACAAACGGGACAGGTTGCAAGTTGGTGCTAACTGAGTAACATACATACAAAACTTGTAATATCTTACAAAGGATGCATATTTTCAAAATGCAATTTTCTATAAGTGTTCACTTATGATTTTTTTTACATTTTTTTGTAAAAATGTGAAAACTAAACAGCAGTTTTTATTTAAAAAACAGAGTACGCCAAGAAACACCAATTTAAAATTTTATTACAGAAATGAAGATAAATAAAAGAAATTATTTAGCAATGTTGAATTAATTTTCGTAATTTTCCTTAGATTTAAGAGCATCAGATATGCGTTTTTGTTCTATTCGAATTTTACATTTAACTTTGACCTAATTGTGTAAAAATATATGTTTTTTAAAAAAACAGTTTCCCACCCTCACGGGAAAATCAAACATTATTATCTGTGTTTTTCCATAGAAAATTTTATTCGTAACAACTTTTATTTGAAACCTTTTTAAAAATAGACATCCTTTTCCCATCCAAGATCTAGGAAAAACACCCAGAAATATATATAAAAATATGTATGTTACCGATTTAGCACCAACTAGCAATCTGTCGTTAGTCCGTGTTTTTTATAAAATTGAATCTACTCTTTTCTAAAGATAAACCTACGTTTTTCAAGAATTCTCCACTTTTTGCCTTACTACGTATAAAAACCTCGTATGTTTAGGGGTTAGTATTGTCAAGTTTAGTTAATGTTTATTATTCTGATAATCGTCATACCGGATACTGTACGTCTGAATAAACTCTTGAAGTTCAAATAGAGCGGATTTGCTGTTTGATTACTTAGGTTCAGTAAATATTTCCCGTAACAATTACTCAGAAAATCAAGTTCCGGATGACCGCAAACTAAACGTTGGAATCAACGCTGATGTATTTAACTCTTACTGTCATAAATATCCAGTTCAAACACCAAAAAACAAAAAAAATATATACCTACCTGGTGAACATTCGGGTTCCTGCAAATCGTCATGATGGACAAGATCGCTGGTAAAAGATCCATCAGCCGCAGAAAGAAATTCTGGTTGTACAACATCCGCGAATGAACGGGAAGCGTGAGTGCCGCTCTCGTGAAAGACCATGGCAAATATACAGAGTTGACTGCCAACCTTCTCTAATTGAAGAACTCATCAGCTACTTCTTGAAATTGAATGTCTAAGCCTAACTAAATGTTTGAGTCCAAACTAAAAATAATCTGTCTATTTTCACGTAGATCCAATAAATATTATTTAGATCATAAGACCCTTAAAGTTACAGATATATTAACATCTCAACGACGCTCGTCTATTGGAAACGATAAGCGAAGCAACGCAACGTCGGGCGTGGTAACTACCTGGATGGGTGACCGCCTAGCAGCTCGTGTTTCTGAGCTCCGTCTTTCCTGGCAGTTTAGCACTGAGTAGATATGGTATACTTTCCAGTGTTGGCAGACCACACTTTGTCTTTAAGGGTGTGTCACAAAACTTAACAACTATTGGTCTGGCTTTATCTTTTGACAGATGACGCAATCGATAACCATGATTTATGTTTACTGATGAAAAATTTGTAACTTTCATTCGATCTGTCACAATGTTTGAGATAGTGGCCTTAATGTCTTTATTCTTGTTTTCTGGGACTCCATGGACTAAGAGCATTTTCCGTCGACTACGCATTTTAAGACAGTCACTCTCATTTGTCAAATACTCAACTTGTGACTGAAGACACTTCAAAGACATCAAAACAAAAGATTTGAAGCTGGCAAAGTCTGCTGCGAGGCTTGAGGAATGTCCAGTTTTGTCTCTCTCACCTATTTCAGCTTGGAATTAAGCCATTCTTTTATTAAATACTTTAGTTATCTCTGACATAGACTGTTTTAAAGACTCCATTTTGTGCAGTTACTAACAAAAGTAATACAGTTTGAATTTTGTGAATTGTTATTTGTGCTAAGTATCATGAACTAGGATAACGATAGCTGGTAAGTAATGCACTCTAATCTTGCTTATTATGTATATATTATTGCCATTAAACAAATACTTAAACAATATTTTTAATTTCAAATAGAACACAGATGTTCACAGTGGCATACATATTTTTATATATATTTCTGGTTGTTTTTCCTAAATCTTGGATGGGAAAAGGATGCCTGTTTTTAAATAGGTTTCAAATAAAAGTTGTTACGAATAGAATTTTCTATGGGAAAACACAGATAATAATGTTTGATTTTCCCGTGAAGGTGGGAAACTGTTTTTTTAAAAAACATATATTTTTACACAATAAGGTAATTATCAAAGTTAAATGTAAAATTCGAGTAGGTCAAAGACGCATATCTGATGCTTTTAAATCTAAGGAAAATTACGAAAATTAATTTAACGTTGCTAAATAATTTCCTTTATTTATCTTCATTTCTGTAATAAAATTTTAAATTGGTGATTCTTGGCGTCCAACTTGCAACCTGTCCCGTTTGTGTCACATATTTTCCAGATACCAGGAACTTAAGAAAATGTCTCGAATTTTTGAAGTTTTTTGTGACTGGATTACTATTAACTAGACATTGGCTACTAAGCAGACAAAAACAATAAGAACTAAACAGAAATTAAAACATACCAAATATTTAACTATAAGCAGACAGGAGTCATTTTAAGGTACCTTACTACTACAGTGCGATCAATCAGTACATAATTTGCACTTGCATTTAAATGAGTCCCGTCTGCTTATAGCTAAATATTTGGTAAGTTTTGATTTCTGTTTTAATTCTTATTGTTTGTGCAGTCGGGTTTTTTTTTATTATTTTTTTATTTAAGGCTTTTTAGTGTAATTTTTTTACATTTTTTTTTTCTACTTGCGCTTGACTATTTCACTATAAGTGTTGTATATTGTCGTACTCGTACAATAAAAATTATTTTTTACGTTTTAGTACAATTTTTGGTTAGATTGAATTTTTATATGATTCTAATGTTTTAAGAAAAGCAAGTTTTTAAAAAAACTTTTTTTACTTTTTTTTTAGATATAACTTTGTCTATTTACACCTTCAAGCAGAGTAGAGTATCAATGTAATTAATCTAAACGAAGCACCCTACAATTTATTAACAGTAAACATCGTGTCTGAAAGTATAGCGAGCGTCCCGCTTACTAAATGCTTTGGGTAATTTGTTGGGGCTGGTTACAGTGTGTTACTTATTTAATTTAAAATGTCCTTTTAATAATCAACATTATTCATATATTTTATATGGGTTTCGTATCTATGTCGTTTTAACATATTCTTTGCCTGAGAAAAAAAAGTGTATCGGGGTTTTTTTTTTTTAATTTCTAAAAGTTTAGGGTAGCGTACACGGTCGCAACAGTTTAACAGATTTTGGCACAGAAGTAGCTGGAGGGACAGAGAAAAATAATTTGTACTCCAGTTAGTTAAACTAGGATAATAACCGAAATTTCAGTGGGGAAAGCTGCGGGAATAAGCTAGTTTGTAGGCTTTTGTACCGAAAGGGTAAAAACAGGCCCCTATTATCACGACTTCGCGGTTCGTCCGTCTGTCCGTCTGTTACCAGGCTGTATCTCATGAACCGTGATAGTTAGGCAGTTAAAATTTTCACAGACGTTGTATTTCTGTTGCCGCTATAACAAATAATACTAAAATACAGAATAAAAAATATTTAAAGGGGCTCCTATTAATAATATATAATGGTGCGAAACCGTACGAGCACGAGTCCGACTCGCACTTGGCCGGTTTTTTTTTCTATTTCTGTCACAGAGAAAAAATAATAACTATAGCTCTGAAATAAACTGGTTTACTTGTCTATATAAAATCGTTTTTGATATAAAAAAAAACAAGGTCAAAACGTGTTTTTTTAAAAGATAATCAAAATTAAATTCAATAAAAAAAATATAGAAATTTTGACGTTTTTTACAATTTCCTTTTATAAAAGAGAAAATTGGCTCCACTCCTTCGAGACAAGCTCCATAATGCTCCATGTCCGATGAACTGACTTTATGAGAATTAAACTTGATATTTATTCCTTAGATTAAAATATATACGATGCCACTGCCACATAAATTATTATATATATAAAATAGAAAAAAAAAACAACTTATGTTATGCATAAAGATACATTTAATCTACGTTCATGCCAAAATGTTTAAAAAATAAAAGTCCACCTGTGCATAGCCGGAATGGGCCGCTAGTATATAATATAATCGTAAAAAAGCAAATATCGCTTATCTAATTTAAAATAAATAACGCCTTCACACAGTGGTACAACTTTATTTCAAACCAATTACTAAGAATTTTTTTTTTATAATGCTACAAGAATTGTAACGGTAAGCCAAACATACTTTAAACTGGTTTCTTTATTCATTTGTATCAATTTATATAGCAGCAAATGTACTTTTAAAATTTTAATTACGTTTAGTAACGTATTTTGCCTTTGAAACGTTATATGTTTAGGAACTGTAGAATAGTCTTACGTGTCACGTAGGAGTACAATGACTTCAATTAAAATGATATTTATAACATAAGCAAAAATATAATAGGTATCTAAGTAAATGAAATAAATACAATAAAAAAATATCCGGTATTCTTTAAATAATAAATATTATAATATTTTTCAATAATAAATAAATTTACATTCCTTTACTTCACCTAATTTCCTGCATAGAATTCATATCCCTAATAAGCGTTTTGGATCTTAATTAGACCCTTTTTGTGCCTTAAAAATGTATAATATGAGGCCCGTTCCTTTCATTCCTCCGGAACGTTAATTTTAATGTATGTAGCTTTTATAGCACCATCATTTCCGTCATTAAAATCTAATTATGATATACCTGAACGTAAATTTTGCGAGACGTATTCTGCGTCTAAACTTACTATTTCCACAGGTCATGACCTAATTAAAAGACACGAAAACTCATATAGAGTGTGCTATTTAGACATGATCTAAATCAAAATTTATTTAACTGTATTTAAAAGTATGTAAAATAGTACGTAAAATAAAAACGTTTCTTTCTTTGTTTACGTCGCTGAAGTCGACTGTATAAACTATATCTGTCTATAGTATTTAACCTCGAGCCAGGACTTGAACCTGCACAATCCTTGCAATCCGTAAAGTGCTCTACCAAATTGAGCTATCGAGTCACATGCTTGACCAACGAAAATCCCCGGCGTGAGTGCCTATATTGAATAAATTTCACAAACACCCAACACAGCGAGGAAAATATACACAAGATACAAGAAAAACAATAATTAGTGTTTAATTACTTATGAATGGAACAAGAATACCTATTTTACATAGTTTTATTAAGTATTGATAGTTAGTTTAATTAAGCTTAGTTTAATTAAAAATTTAACCACATTATAAGTATTTGAAATAGGTTAAGCGCCCTTTGTTTGTCTGCATGTAGTCAACAAATCGCACGCTAAGAAGTACTTATCTATTTTTCGCGGGTGAAGGCTAAAAAAGGTTAGGTACTCGTATTTTACGTCACTGGTGGAGTAAACTCACGATTTTTAATAATTAACTTTAAGTTTGGTAAAAGTTGTATGTTTATGTTAAAAAAACCAAAATACTACGTTATTCCAAATAAATGCTTCTTTTTTTATATTTTTTCTTTTTCTTTAAGGTGCGTTCCGAATTTGCACTATGCCAGTTTTAGAATTCTTAAAACAAAACTTTTACTTAAAACTTATTTATTCTTGTGTATTTGATAATTTAACAAACTACAATAAATTATCTATTAAATAACATCAAACAAAACATTATCTTTAATGCAATTGTATCAAAAATTACACTAAAGTTTTATTAACGGATCACTAATGTATAAAGTAGTAAGGACGAACCGCTTTTCGGACGGTTTCAAAAAGTTTTAGGCGCAAACGGATAAAGTAGGCTTTTCCAAGCAGATTTAGTCAGAATTTAAACGACAAAGTGAGCCCTTCCGAGCCAGTGAGAGTCTGTCCGTCTGTATCTCATGAACCGTGATAATTAGACGGTTGAAATTTTCAAACATTATGTATTTCTGTTGCCGCTATAACAGCAAATACTTTAAAACCGAATTAAATTAATATTTTAGAGGGCTCCCATACAATAACCGTGATTTTTTTCTCGTTTTTGCTCGATAGTTATAATGGCAACAGGTAGACGCTTGAAATATTTACAGAATATTTAGTTGTATATTAACTTTGAAAATAAATAAATAATTTAAAATAAAACAAATATTTAACGGGGGCTTCCATACAACAAACATGATTTCTTTGCCGTTTTTATAGATAATGGTACGGAACCCTTCGTGCGCGATTCCAACTCGCACTTGTTTATAGTTATGTTTTTTATACATACTCAAATTCTCGTGTAAATACTTACACGAGTAAATCCACAAAATATCCCCTAGTTATATTTAAGCGTTGTTATATTTAAACGTTGTAATACCAACGTAACGGAAATTTATTTCCCCTCGTTTACATATTTTCTGGCACGAAACAACATAACAATTAGCAGTTGTAGAATTTGTAATGTAATAAAATTATAATTACGGAAACAAAATCAACCTAAAACAACATTATTATAATTTTTCCGTTTTGCTGCTGAAGACAAACACAATTGGAGGTACCTACGTATTTGTGGCATAATAAGATTTTATAAGAAAAACTAAGCTTGTTCAAAATGTATTTTTTTTAGAAGTTAGTAGAAAAACTAACTTTACCACTTAAATGTATAAGTTAGAATGTGTGTTGCGTATGATAGTAATATTATATTAATTTTTTTAAATTTTTGCTACTTTTAATATTGGAATCTAAAATAAAATCTTGGCATAATTCGAATATCAAGAGCCTTAGTCTATGGATTTTAGCTTAGAATCAAATTAAGCACACAGTTTCTTATTAGAAAACTGTTTGTTTTCTACTTATTTACCCAATCAAAAGTCCTGGATAGCGAAAAAAGAATGTGTATATTATGATTTTTACATGTCACAGCGATCTAGAAACATTTTCATAAATAACTATCCTTTGATCTACTTTAGATAATGAAATAAATTTTCGTGTTTCTTATGTAAGTTGAAGCCTTTATAATTATGCCTATAATAAGTTTGAATTTAACTCACACAAAATAACTTATAAGGGGCGAAATATAAAATTCTTAAGTGTTAGCAGGGACTTTCCTAGTTGCGACCTTTTGTGACTTTGCGCTTGTGACATCTTCACATTTTTCATTTGAACTCACAAAAGCTTGCTTTATGACAGTTAAGAGCTAGGTTGGAAAAATTTCATTTAAAGGAGAAATTCAAGATTTTGTTTTGTTGATACTTACAAAAATTACTCCGGAAATATTTCCGTGCACAAAGAGAACTGCGATCGCAAAAAAACTTTTTATTATACAAGCAGAGATTAAAAGTACGTTTTTGATCTGAAATATAATAATTTGTGTTTTGTAAAAGTAGAATAAATCATAAAATTCTGAAAATGGTTTCATGCACCATCTGCTCGATAATTTCCAATTATGTGTCAGCGGAAACCTAAAGTAAGTTATTAAATCTAATTTTGTTCTAAATGTCATTAAATCCCTATTAGGAATTCTATGTGATAGAATTATAAGAACCACAACATAATAACAGCTAAACATTTGTATTAAAAGTGAGAACTAAAACGTTTAAATATTGATAGCGACTAAATTCACTGAAAGGAAACATTCCTTTATTTTCTTAAATTAGTAAAACTGCGTTGACGCGCGATTGTTAATAAAATGTTGAACCAAAACTCGAACCAGTGAACTAAAAGAAAAAAAAAATCGTGTATTTTATGTTTGTTGTAACAATAGCTATATATATGAACTAGACTTTGCCAGCGGCTCCGCCCGCCCTCAATTCTGTTAACGGCGTGGAACTCCTTAACTAACTCCTTAAATAAATTGCTAACATAGGTGCAGCAATAACTCTGTTATTCCCGCAGGAACTTTTGAATTTTTAGGGATAAAAGTAGCCTATATGCTATTCCAAGACCTAACCTATATGTATGCCAAGTGTTATCCCAATCCGCCCAGTGGTTCAAGCGTGATTGAGTAACAAACATCCATCCAGACATAAAAACTTTCACATTTATAATATTAATAGGATTATAGTTGTTAATGATCAAAAAAAAAATATAAGATTGGTTTGAAATACTTTAGAGTTTTAAAGATAAGAAAACATTTAACGAAATAGTTTTACTACATAGAATAGTCCATGAAGGTAGTTGGTACACATTACCCGAATACAACTTCAACCAAACTATGCCAAATTGTAATCAATTTGCTTTGTGACAGCAGTTCCTGCTATCGGATAACACAACAATGACAGCTTGACATATCAGTACAGCTCGGTCAGCTAACTGTTACTAGCTTGTATAGGATATGTCTGAGTAATATTGTAGGTTCCAGCTTGAAAATTGAACGTAAGTTAAGTTATTTTGTTTAAATTAAACCTTATTGTTTCATGCTTGTCCTGTTTGGTAAACAAAATTCTAAGCTCAAAAACAATGATACAATAATTTAGGTAAACGGTAGGTAAACGTGAATAAGGTAAACGGGAAATACACAATAAAATATGAAAGATTTAGTTTACTAATATTACACCTAAATACTAAATACCTATGAGTGCCGTCGCTTGAATCTGATATTACCGCTTATTAACGTGCCTTCCATTACTTGCAGGAGCCCATAAAAAATGCTAATTGGCGGTCACCTATCGAAAATATTGTGCCATGAGCAGCTCATTAAATTAAATATATTCAAACTTGACGTGAAATTCCAATATCACAAAAACTTCAAAATATTTGTATAAGAAAACAAATCACAGAAGAATAAACAAACAAACAACGTTTATTACGACTTTGTTACGTAATTCAGAAAAGCTCAAAGATAAACAAGTCTCATATGACTGCTAATGAAACACTTACTAGATAAAGTCGTTGGCACGACAGTCGTTTGTCAGGATTTCCGCTCTCACCAACTAAGCACGTATTAAGTACCTTTCAGTGGAAGTAGATAGTTACGTATTTTATGAAAGATGATATACTTAAACCAAGCGGAGAAACGTGTATTAATTTTATTATGAGTTTTCGTAACCTTGATGTAAAAACTCATTTTACTTTTGTATTTATTATCCGCGATGTTATTCACAATATATACCTATCTAAGTATCTTTATGACAGCACCACCTTCGCATACATTTTTATGGTCTAAAGGATTGTATTATGAAAGAAAATTGTCTTTATTATTTCAATATATCTATTAAACTTACAAATAACAAACTCCATAAAACTTTCATCCCTCATTTTACCCTCTGATAAGAGTTTTTTCCGAAAACGCAGCTTAAACACTAGGTTTAGTGTTTCTTCATTATCGTTAGTTACCTTACTATTCAGTAACTTATAAATATAACAAGTTGAAGACAAAATACGGTTGATATATTTAAAACTTATCATCATATCGTCTAAGCTCATCAAAACATTTGTCAAAGATGCATCAGAGCATTACTTTAATTAGGCAGTCCACCCTAAATATCTTGTCAGACATGCTTGAGGTACAGCCCCGAATAGAAGAACCTTAGGCCTCTTCATGTTCCCAGGGCACGCTACACGTGATTTCGATGACAATATTTAGTTACCCGATCGGTTAAAACCTTTAACTTTCGCGCTTATGCTTAATACATCATTGCTGGTGGAGATGGAACATTAGCTGCAACATTCAAACACCAGACATAACAATATATCTGGACGATTTGATTTGTTATATTCCATAAAAACTAATAGATAACTTCTTTGGCCGTTTCTTTTCTTCAGAACACCATTATTTTCAGAAACAGTAGCAGTTTTTGCTTTTCGGTAAAGGAAAGCATAGTATGGTTTGTAGGTTTATACGTGAAAAAAAGATTTATGTGAAGTTCAAAATCCACACGGAACCCGCGTGTGGACTATATGGCCTAAATCACCTTCGGTGAGGGCAGGACATGCCCCAACAGTGGTTGCGTATGAAGCTGGCAAGAAAACAAGGAAGTAGCTTACCCTTGATTTAAATTAAATCTATGCCGTTATACATATATGAGTAAGTACCCCATTGATCATCCTATGAATGAACATAAATATATATAGATATACGATTATATATAAAAATGAATCCCTGCGTCCCTTGGTCACGCCGTAACTTCCGAGCGACTACACCAAATCGGATAATTCTTTTTTTGTTGTGTTCATGATTGTAAGGGCGAGAAAAAGGTTTCAAGTTCGAAGTGCAAACCGGATTTGCGCACTAAGGCTAATGTAATTTTGGTAAATTGTTGTGCACACGTCGGGGAAGGTTTTCAAATTAGTGCGACTCCTTCAGAATAGGTGGCGCGCCAGTTGTTGTAAAAAAGCGAACGCTAAAACGCTTTCATATCAATTTTATCCTTATTTGTCTTTATGTTTGAATACTATGATGAATTTATGTGCTATATATAACTGCAGTAGTCTTAGTACATGACAAACATTATACTCACATACAAATCTAATATGAATAGCTTGTTTGTCTTCTTCAAACATGGATTGTCTGTGTAACTCTGCTTTTGTGTGACCAGACGACGCCAGACAGTAATCAAATTGCTTTGTGACAGGCGCTCCTACTATCGGATTACATAACAAACAACTGAGTGACATATCAGCTTGGCACAGCTACTGTTAGCTTCTGTTAGCTAGTATTGCCAGAATCTAACAGCACTAAAAGTATTGCAGTAGTTTTATAATCCAATCAAAATAAAGTGTTTAAAGTGGTTTGTATGTCGCGTAATTGATTTTTGGACTATTTTAATACTGTGTGCAGCGGGTGTGGGTTCGATTCCCGCACTGGACAAACATTTATGACATAATGTAAACATTTGTGTTTGTCTTGAGTCTGGATGTATTTATGTATGTATTTACAAAAAAAAAAGAAATATTTATGTATTTGTCTCCGTTGTCTGGTACCTATAACACAAGCTTTTTTCATTGTGGGGCTAGACGGCGCTGTGTGAAATGTCCAAAAATATATTTATTTATTAAAGAGCTGCACTGTGTAAAAAATTTTGCATTCAGACATCTTTATAAAGCTAATAAGACAAAATTTAAAATAAGACGTAATTCTCAAATTGCTTTTTTTATTAAAAAACTATCAGGTTTTCATAGCCAATCAATTATTTAAAATTCCTCTCAGCGTTTTTAATAATTAAAAAAAAAACAGCCAAGTGCGAGCGATATGTAGATAATGCTTCCATCAGGAGATCAAGCCGCACAGATTCATAATCAGTTTTTGGATTTTTTTGTTTTGTAAAATTTGTGATGTAAAATCTCATGATTTTGGGTTAAGAAGAAGTGCCCCATAGGTTTTGATTTATTTCGAACAGACAGTAAAGAAAAAATAGTAGTGAAATATATTTTCCTTTCCACATTAAAAATTTAAAGTAATACTCCTGGTGTACGTACTTGTTTATGCTAAGGTACTCGCTCATATTCAAGCAAGTCAATGCTTGTTTGCCTCCTTGTGTTATAAAAGAAATACTAAAATACCTACTAATGGAATCGAACCTGAGATGGTAACGTCAATGAACACGAACACTGAACGAAAATTCAGCTAACGACTAATATTTTTATTGTTATAAATTTTGCACAAGAAGAGCTATTTATTTCAAAAAATCTCCTGTTTTAAATTTATCACAGAAAAAGATCTTTTTATTTACTTTTTCTGAAGTTTTTGTCAGAATCCAATCCTATTACATTAAGTATTCCTTTGAAATCCGTGCTAAACACGGATTTAAAGAAGCAATTAAGTTAAAGATTTTTTCATTAAATTTTCATTTGTCATTGGTTTTATTTTGTCTCTTCGACTGTTTTTGTGAATAGAATATGAACTTTTATTTTTATATATTATGTGACTAGTACTTTAGCATAGACTTTTTTGAAAACATTAAGGACAGTAATGTAAATTCACGTCTATAATACCTTATTCGGTTAACAATTTTTTTTGTATAAGACTAATCTTTATTATTCTATCGTGTTTATGAAAAAAGTAGTACTCATATTTTATATAGGTATGTAATTTGTTATTTTATTTCTCGTGACTTATAAAGTACTAGTATTAAGTATGCAATCAAGGCACAACTCTGGTCAGTGAAAATTCCAACTACATCTTTGCTCTGGAAATACGTTCGTTACAAACGTCACAAACTACTACTGGTCACTTATAAAGTTCTAGTACATAATTATTCCAATTTTTTATAGAATTAATAAATACATTATAAATATACATCCATAAAAATAATCTTATACATACATACAAATAATCTTTATTCATTTGGATTTTATATTTTTTTTAATGAAATAGAAAGAATTTCTATTTACTAAGATTGTGCCTCGATGGCTTAATAACACGCTCAATAGAGCACTTACATGGCGTAGAAACCCCCCCCCCTCTCCAAAAAAATAAAATTTCATTTTAGTTTTTATTTCATGTAGAGTGTAGTGGCATGAACGTCAAGTTCCCCCGTCATGACCGATAATTTTATACTTTATTTATGATCAGTTGATACTTAAGTTGATAATAGTATTATAAAAACAGTTAATATTATTATTTGGCTGTGATCATAAAGTTACTTGTCTGTTATTTTATTATTCCGAAAATTTGGCTTGCTGGTAGAAACTAGCCATCGAACATAATAATTCGTATATGTGAAACTAGCCAAGTCAGACCTTAGGCTACAGTATATTATCCTAAGTTATAAGAAGAAATGATATTTTATGTTGGTAAAAATAAATTTCAGGACTGACCATTGAACTTGGCACCCATTTAGATCTCACATCTTTTGTCGTTGAAGTCAACATCCAAAGCTTATATCATAATATTGAACTTGGCTCTCATTTCACATTTATGTTTTTGATGTACTTATTACTTGTATATCATTAGAGGCACAAGCATTGCTGCTGGCAAAACAATAGAATTTTGCAGATGGTTTTCTGTACATAACCTTACATTCTGACTTTTGCTATTATATATTTTGCTAATATCCATCGTTCTATAAGCAAGAAAACGTCCTTTAACCCAACCCAAACATACACATAAACGTACACACACATACACATACTCTTCCACTCTCGAATCTCTGATAAGGTAAAATCACGAAAATAATCAGTTGCAAATTTTACAGCAAAACTACAGCATCTGTATTATTGAAGAAAATATATATGTACTGCAATACTTGCTTTTGTCTAGTACATTACTTTATTGGGTTATATTCATTAATTGTATTACTGTTAAAAAAATATGGAAGAGTCCATAGCAGTTTTTTTAATTTTAAACGTTAGGTTGTAATGAAAGTCACTACAATCATTATAATTTGTTGTTGTACAGTGTACTGTTGAACAGAGTAAATTTTTTCCAAAAAAAAGTTTAAAAAAAACCAGACTACAAAACGTCAAATCCCATATAAATATCGGAAAGTTTCAAGACGTCATTATAGAATAAATTACTTTATGAAGTATAAAACAAATAATATAAGTACAAACATCGCTTTGCTGTAAACCACAACAACCGTCACTGCTTTTCTACACATCTCACACAATCTCACATTCATACACATACACACAAATTTATGTTTTTGTTTGTTTAAAATTCATTTGTCATAAATTTTGGTATAACTTTTTTGCTGCTTTTTGCGAGGTGGCCAACTAGTTTGGGAAACCAGTTTCGCGCAACATAATTTTGTACTACGTATGTTATGGGAGATAAATAAACGAATTGGAATTTGAGTTTACATACATTGTTGCCCTATACCACTTATGTTCAGCCAAGCAAATGCAATTCATGGTGGCTCTTTAATTTTAATTAATAAGTAGCTAAAGTATTGTGAGCCTCTCAGTTGAGCGAAATGCCGAGCTGTCCTGTATAGAAGTTGAGCATCTCATTTTGTGAGTGTATACAAACTTACGATATTTTTGAAATTATTATGGAAGAAGTGCTAGATAAAATCAGCAATTTTGATAAATAGACCATATTATATGTGCCGACTTTAATATAAACATTTTAGGAAATAGCTTGCCTTATTTCGGTCTTCTAATTTAATTAATTTGTTTTATGACAACTAGAATTGCTGTATCTAGTGCCACTTGCATTAACAATATATTTACTGCCATAAAACCAATTAACAATCAATTGTAAGCAACATAGAGTCAGACAGTTAGTGGTTATTGAATGGAAGCATAAAATTACTTAAAAGGAAATTATTTTCATACCAACTACAACTAAACGGTTTGAATCATTCAAATCTTACTTATTGCATAAACTTCCAAATTAACCTTATAATGCCAACGCAAAAAAATAGTACATTACTGTTCTTGACACTAAGACTACAGAGTACAATAAAATATTTACTACAAAAAAGAAACTTATTTCCAGACGCTTTAGTTTTAGTGTTTGGGCTACCCAGGTAGGTTCAGGTTTATAAAACTAAGTGTAAACTGTTTGAATTATATAAAGAGAGAACATATAATAATACCACAGTATTTAGAAAATACGTACGACTGTTCAATAGCAATGTTCGCGGCAATAATATATAAATAATAAATATGCACGTTAACAAATAAATTTATATGTTTAATTTAATATATAGTTATATAATATATATTTTCAATACTACTAAGGTGGCAAACAAGCTTACGGTCCGCCTGTTGGTAATGCCGCCTATGGACGCTTTTAACACCAGGAGCATAACTCGCACGTTGCCGACCCTTTAAAAATCTAATAACATCTTTCTTGAAGAACCTCATACTTTTTCCCTTAGAGGAAACCTTGGTAGGGAGCTCATTTCACAACCTAAGTGTTCGCGGGAGAAAGTTTGAAGAGATATTATGATAACTTAATTTTAAATGCCTTATATACCAATATTAATATATGTTTTACTACTACTTATATTTATAATATTTACAAACAATGATGATTGATGAATTGAATATAATAAATACATATATACAAAATCTTAGGCTAAGTATTTATATCAATTCATATTATTTATCAAACAATGAATACACAAACACATAATAATAACAGAAATAATCTAATCTATGCTGTCATCATTATTAAAATTAAGTAACTTGATTTACGTAAAATACATAACTAATTAACTAGTGATGTCACGCATGATAAAAAATTAAGTTCCTTCCCATCATAAATAAAAAAAGCTTCCTTTTAGGGGTAATAGCAACTCTTATTAGTTTTATAACAATATCCTAACTAAGACTGTTCCAGTCAGCATAAAATAATAAATGTCAAATAGTAGATTATGTGTTTATTTTTGAAAAGAGTAACTTTCTGGACTGTTATTGGTCGAAATCACAAAAAGCAGTGTAGTGTTAAGGATCATTTGTAAGTATAAAAAAACGTTTTAAATGATTAGTATAACACCTAAAATACAAAACATCCTATCCTACTATCCTACTGCTACTAATATTGTAAGTACTAATTATAAATTTCATAGTATGGCTGGATGTTTGGAATCAGGCTTCAACCACCGGACGGATCGGGATGAAACTTGGCACACATACATGTTAGATATGTACTTCTTGTCCCGAAAAATTCAAAATTTCCCACGGGAATAACTATAACTGAGCTTAAACGAACTATAGCTTGCTATAGAAAACTTCATTAGTATAGTTAAGAAGTTCCACGCCGATAACCGAATTTAAAGCAGGCGTAGCCGCTGGCAAAATGTAGTAAAATACAAAACCAAATTACTCATCCAAATTAAATAAAAACAATACTAAACTGCACTAAATTAGATAGATGAGGCATAAACCATGTGGAAAGAACACCTTACCTGTGTTTTCAGAGATTACGTGTTTCATTGTGAAGCTGGGGAAAAAAAACTCGAAGTACTCAACAGAGCGAAGCAGTATTTCACCTCGGGGCAAAGGTTGCTGCTTTACGAGTCGCAATTCCGGCCCTATATGGAGTACTGCTGCCATCTCTGGGCGGGTGCACTCGGATTGGTCTTTCTGAGTCGGTTCAACGACGGGATGATAGTCGATGATCTCAAACTCGCAAGGCTTATCGAATCCTTATATCTGAGGAGAGACATTGCCTCCCTGTGGGTGTGTATAACACCGCTTGTGTTATGGAATTTGTTGTGAGGAATTTTTCGAGATGATGCCTACGGGTACATTCTATTATTGCACCGCTTGCCATCGGCAGTAAATACCCCGTCTCACCTAAATGGTTCTGTACAGAGCGGTGTCCCAGATTTTGCAAGCATACATAGGCTACGGTAACCGCTTACTATAAAGTGGACCGTTAGCTTGTTTACCACATGAGTTATATAAAAATCACGTCGAAAAAGGTGCAAGCATGTCTGTGAAAGTGTCCTTAGGATGTAATTAAAAAAATCAAATCAGATTTTAATAAATAGTTTTGAAATGACTAGGTACGAGAATAGTACAAAATATAATATGCGGCCCAAGTTGTATGTATAATTTTACATAAACTTCTTCCCAGAGCTTTTGAAGAATACCTCCAACCTTAACTCAGGTAGAGATTATAACGGCCTCTAAAGTATTTGCATATATTTGTATAAAATATTTAAACAAGGTCTTATGTAATTTGTTGTAAGGACAAGGTGAAATTCGCGGGAGAAAATATTTTTTCCGCTTTGAATATAACATTAAATTTAATTTAAGTGTCTGATTTTATTAGGTTCATAACATGATATATTTATTTTCAAATTAAATAAATATAAAATTAGATATTTATATAATTTAAAACTAAACATACAATCTAAAATAAATACTAACTTAATTCCAAAAATCAATTAAAATTTATCTAAAACTAACAATAAACAAAAATGGCTAGAACTATAAATAAAAAACATAATCAAAAGAAAATAAGGTTCATTAGGTATATTTTAATCAGTATTTTCTCTTATTTACTAATCTGTTTCGGAACGTATTACGGAAAAACATCCGAGCCGATTATAAAATAGTTGTTAGTACTAACATAATAGATATTTCTCTAATGATAAGCCTGTCTTAAAAATCATATACCTCTCATACTTCTCTTCTCTTAAAAACACCTAAATATCTTTTACCGTCCAAGCAATTTCACTTCGGACTTTCTTTGACTTAGATCATCGATTCTCAACCTGGATATCGTGACCCCCAGTGGGGTCACGTTTATTGTTAAAGGGGGTCGCAATCTGTTCAAAAACTAAGACCTGTATGTGTAAGTTTGTATTAGGACGCAAATAATCATACATTAGGTTAGGTTGTATGATGACATGCTGCTGCAAATTGGAGCCTGTTTGAAGGAGTATTGACAGTTTTAACGACTAAATATACTATTCATTAAGGTTTTATTATAATTTTTAGTCAAGTGGTCGCGAACCTTTTTATTTAAATCTTGGCTTATTCGTGGGTCGCGATATAAAAAAGGTTGAGAAACGATGCCTTAGATCATCGATCAATTCAAAATGCGTTTTAGTACATAACTGACGAGGCCGCAAAAGTTTGCTGGATAAGTAGAGTTTGACGGCCGTACCGTAGGTAAGGCCAAGACTTTTATAGAGCTTTACTCAATAATGCAGGGAAAAGAAAACAGACATATAATATAATAGTGGTATAATAAAATTAAAAGTATTAAAAATTAAAAAAATCGAAGATTATTTTTGTTTAATGTTATGTTATTTATATTTGGGCAATTATTTAAAGAAAATCAAATCGCAGAATTTAATTGAACATAAAAATAAGATGAAAAACTTATGAGTGCCCGCATTCCTGCCTTTATTTCTTTTTAATCCATCGCCTGTGGCATCTGCGGCAGCGGGGTCCATCAACACTTACCACTTCCATATTTAAAAAAAAAAAATCTTGTAGCTACTATTTGTGCGCGAGTTCGTGCTTTATGACAGGTCATGCAAATAAAATCATATACGAAATTATTGTCGCCTTAGCTGTCCTGAAATGTGTTCTATTTATATTTCCTTATAAGCAATCCAGCATCTATGTTCTTCCCATATTCTTGTGTCTTTGTGTAATAAGGTAATTGCATGTATGGGTTTCTACTTATTGATTTTTTTTAATCTAATTTTATTTAATTTTAAATTTGACTGTAAGTTTAAAATTTTATTGCATATTTACTTTAGCGTACACGGCATTTGCTTTATTAATTTATTGTCAATCTATTTGGTTTGCGATAAGCTCGCCATTTGAACATCACTTTGTTATTTTTTATTGTTTTAACAACCCTATTACATTGTAAAGTAAAGGATTAAATAAATAAAAAAAAATACCGAGTAAATTTCAAGTAGTTATAAACTTCACAGACATATAGTATTACTTATTAATTTTTTATCGCCATTGTTATTTATTTTGTGCTACAATTATTAATAACATTTTAGTATTGAATTTCAGTTCTTTATATTAAAATCATATCAAATAATGTAGTATTATATATATTTCTAAAAAAAAAAATCATCCACCCGCGTTTAATTCGGTAATCGGCGTGTTATTCCTACGGCAACTCTTTGAATGTAGATAGTATTAAGGAAGTATGCTACAGGAAGCAATAGCTTATTTGCGTGGAATTCTATTATCATTGTTCCGGCGGGAACATCTCAATTTTCCAGCGTAAAAATTAGCCTATGGCTTTCTTCGTCAGCTCAACTATCCCTGGGCTAAACTTCAGCTAAACTGGATGCTCCGTTGCGATATAATAGAAGGGCAAACAAATAAACTCACTTTTGCATTTAGAATATTAGTATGGATTAGTGAGAATTATTAAAAAATAATATAAAGCCAAAAATAAACTATATAAATCGCAGTTGAATAATTTAGTTTTTTTTTTAATAAAAAGTTGGTAACTTATTCCAATTAGAAAATTGTATATTTCATTACGAGTGCGGAAAGCGTGTCATTGCAAAGAGTTCGGACAAATGTCTACCCGAGCCGAGGCGCAGCCGAAGGTGAGGGTTGACAATCGGAACAAATTGCAATGACGGTTCCGCACGTGTACTGAACAACTATTTTTAATACAGTTGCGAAAAAATGAAGCAATTTAATAAACAGAAAATTTTTGGAATATGGCACCAACCGTAAAAGAATATAAGCAGAGATCTTTTTTTGTTTTCTTCACCCATTCTGGGTAGGCAAAGGGAACTATGCTTATACAGCCAAGTCTTCAGTAGAAATTTTTTTATGAAATGAAAATGAAATTTAATGAGATGAAATGAAATGAAACCTAACCTAACTCATTGAATCAAATCATTAAATCTGATATTGAAACAAACTAGTAGCTTCTTTTTAGAAATATTTGCATGAATCATAAAAACTTCTATGAATTTTTTTTGTAAAAACTTTATGGTTGGTTTAATCTTTTTAATAGACAGTTTTGACAGTTGGGAAAGAGAACGCACGAGTTTGGAAAAGGTAAAGAAAAAGCACGAGTATGTAATAGCCCACATTCCGAACGCTATACGCTATACTTTTTGAGCAACTGTATTAAAAAAGTCTTTAAAGCCTTTGAACATAGGAATGACCCTGTGCTAGTTATATTGTTTATTTATATTCCTCTACCACAGACTATATAGGTAATACTAAACTAGCCTACATTATGTAAAAGTTAACATGGGCGCCACAGGATAAACGAGCATCTGCTGTGCAAATACTTTCGTAAAAAATCATCTCTAATTGTAATTTTGTGACCTTCTGACTGCGTTTGGTCGCTAATGATATTGTAAGTTCACAACATTTCAATATGGTGAGTGTAGTTTTAATTTTCGATAAAATTCGAAAAAAAAATTTGAAATATTTTTTTATCTAACCATTAATGATTCCATAATAGACTTTAAATTCAAAAGTACTTTTTAAATTCTAAACGCAATCTCACAATCTTATTGGTTTGATAAGTTTCTGTGAGCTTCTTACTGAGCTTAATACTTGAGAATTCATAATTTTACTTTTCATCTTAGGGCGATAATGGATTCATTGAAGTTTTTCCTAACAAGATATGACGATTGATTTTTCATGTTATTGAGAAAAGAACTAGAAGGTTTTCATTTAGTTACAGCAGTACCTACGTATTATGGAATTGCTTAAGTTTTAATCACGGGCCAAATTTCAATGCATATTCAAACGTGCACATTATATTAAATTTAAATTGGAAAGTAATTCCTTTTTTTGCAAAAACTTTTTTATACTTTATTATAAAAGGTCACTTTATTTGCACATCTTTTTACTAAACAATTTTCTACTGAATATAACTGCAGCTTAGAAAATATTATTAAATATTATTTTATTTTATTTCTTCTTGTCTAAGACGAACAACTTAAAGGGGCAAGAGCGCGTTAAAAGTTTGCATGGAAACATCCCAAAAACATGTGAAAGAATTTCAATATTTAATAGTGCTTTCGGAATATCTTTATATTTGGAAAGCAACACAAGTAAAGAAAAAAACCAAAATTGAAAATTATTTCATTACTACAAAAATCAGTAGTACCTAAAGATTAAAAAAATATGATACTTATAATCGGTCGATAATATTTATATAGTTGTATATGTTTTAAAAAGTTAATGAATTTTTGTTAATCTGTGCACGAGGTCGACTGCCGATAAACGAACATTTTAATAACATGTATTAAAAATAAATATAAAAAAAATGTAATTTGTTTCTTACTTTCATAGTATCTACTAACCTAACATATACCTAATAATTACGGTAAAGTAAAAACTTAAGATAGGAGTACTATTTTATACTAAATTTATAGTGAATTTCAGATCACACAGAGCCTTTATTTGTTAAAAGGAAAGAAATTAAAAAATCCTTTCAAAGTACGAAATTTAAATAGGCCCATAATGCGATTGGATTCCGGGAATTTTTTCTTTAATGTTTAACGGAATCTGCGCAATCTGATTGCTTCAATAAGTTTCTAAGAGATTTCTTTTGAGCTTTGAGTGCTTTAGAATTCCTTATTTGAGCCATTTTTCTGGAATGAATTCATTTAATTTGAACTTATTTTTCAATTGATTGATTTTTCCTGATATATTCCGTAACAAACGTAGGATTTTTATGATAATGATTAACAAATACACTTAACAATTTTACATCCAAAAATTTTTTTAACACTCATAACGATTCTCAAAAATATTTAATTCAGATCCTTACGGCATGATACCCAGGAACGGACCATTTCTGATGTTAGCGTTTTGTCGTAAATTGCTCCCCCTTGTGGTCACTGTAAAAAAGGAACGATTTTGCATATTTTCATGTCGAAGCCCCTAATTTATTAATTATCAAAATTAGTGAAAATGTGACAGATTTAAAAATTACAAAACAAAAAAATAATTGATTTCCGTCCGTGGGGTTTTATAATGATATTCATTAACGAAATAATAGCCGAAATATCATTAAGGAAATAATTATCCTGACATTCCATTTTTTTTTATGATTAAGAAGCCAAGAACAATTTGGCAAAAATATTTACAAGTAGTTACATTCTAGCTAAATATACAAATGACTCAAATAATTCGATTTCAATAATAATGTGTATTAAATATATCATATTTAATACACATGTCTGAATATTAAAAGTTGAACTGTACATAATTATCTAACTGCAATGACAAAATGGGTCCTCAGCCAGAAGTGGGTGGATGAGAGAGAAATGACAGGAGGCAGGTACGAGCCCTCCCTAAGGACTGTAGCCATGACGCTAGGTGTAGGGGCAAATCGTTGCTCAGCCAAAGCGTGCCGCACTGCTACAATTCCCAAGGTTCCCTTGGGAACTACTTTCATCCACTCCTGGTCAGTAAACACCGAGAGCAAAGGTAACAGTTGCGCCCTTACATACTCTTCAGAAAGCCGGAATTATAATAAAATAATTTTAATATTCGCCAAGTGTCAGCCCTACTGACGCTTAAGGCCAAACCGGATAAATATGTAGTCATGTCTGCTCTCAGGCAATTAAAAATTTGTAATTTCACACGTAAATTTGTAATTTGCAATTTCACGGGTGATGAAAATCTGCCCCTAAGATACTTACCTTGTCTCAAAGCACCGACATCGTGGCTTTTAGGAAAATATACGAAATCAATCCATGCGTACGAGTATTTATAAATAGGAAAATAACAAGTTTGGCACGCAGGTACAACGGGTGCAAAGCCCATCACTTCTCCCACGGGATTTTTCTTTGTAAATTTTACCTTCCTCAAGGCGTAAAATCTACGGGTGATATTAAAATATGACACCAGTCCAGTACACCGCGCGCACTCTACGGACTTGGTCTATTCTTCTTCGTTCTTTATATAAGCTTTTTTAGAAAATCGATACACGATTAAAGAAACTTTGTACGATAGAAAAAAAAGCAAACTTTATAAATATCATCAGAATATCGGACTTTGACTACTTTAGAACTCATTTTTTACGTTTGTGATCCGTGGTACCCCCAAGTCGTATCACCAGTGGTACCATGGTTACTTTTTCCTAACCGTGGTACCCCAGTCTATCACCAGTGGTACCCCGGTTACTTTTTCATAACCTTGCACTTTGATACCGTCTGACATGAAGGCTTAATTCATATATTAATTCAAGCATATATTCTCAATGAATACTGTCGTGAAATCATAAAAAGACTACTACAAATCATTAAGTATTTTCCCTTCAATAAATTTTTACAAGTTAAATATAAATAACTCACTTTCTTCCCTGTACTCTGTAATAGCCGGTGTACCGCAGGGCTCCAACTATCGCCCCTATAACATTTTTACTTTCCGAAGATGACATACCTAAAACTCAAAATACATTGCTTTCCCATTATGACGATGACACGGCCTATCTGTCAAGAACCAGTAACCTCAAACCATAATATAATAATCTCAATAAAACTATCAGGCAATTTCGTTTAGAAATAAAAACAGTTTGAAAAACCCAACAAACAAACTGATAATAAATAACACTCCTGCCGAGTGAAATCTGAGGTCAAATACCTTGGACTTACACTTGACCGCAGGCTACTTTAGAACCAACACCTAAAACGTGCACGTTCCCATGCATTAACTTTTCATTAGCTTTTTCTGCTTTAAGATTAATTTTTAATTAAAATTCAGCCCTTACCATAAAAAACAAGTGTATACTATATCAGTCGTACATAATGCCTACATTTACATATATGTCCAATAGAAACAATTCAAATCCCTTGAAAGTAAAAGTAAAACAAAACAAAGCTCTTTGTACCACTTTATCGGACGCACTGGCACACAAACCCAAAGAGATTAAAATTACGACATAACTACACACCCGTAAGTAGGTACATATAGGAAGCAAGCCTAGCTTTCGACAGGCAACTAGGTAAGATCAAAAGCGGAAACTCGCCATTATGAATACTTGTTGCTGTAGAGTTCCAGCCGACTCCTGTGTATGCTTCACTAGATATCCGCTGCCGCACGATATACACGATAGTTGGCGTTTTAAGACTGTAGTTAAAGTTCTTATACTTTGTAAAACCTCCATGTACAAGGTTTAGAAATAAGTATGAATTCTTTCCTCCCCACCCGTCTAGCCTAACCTTAATCCCCACACTTGTCAAACACTTGTAGCTATACTTATCTATATATGTTTATATTGTCTTTGGTCTGACTAAATAAGTGCGTACACGTTGATAAGAAGATTGTCTCTTTATATATATCAGAAGGATGTTTTAATAAAAATCAATTTAGAATAATAATGTTGTATATTAACGTAACTTATGTCTAGTTACATATGGCTAGGCAAGAGAGAGTACATAGGCAAGCCTATGTCTATAAGGGCACGCGGTCCGTTGACGACTGGCGATGTCATGTCGCCACATCAATCCCCGCCCTTTTTTTCAAAAATTTATACAGTAAATTTTTATAAAATCATTTCTTGGTTCCGAGTGAACCCTGATTTACAATAACTTGCATTGTAGTTCTGCCTGACGCACTGGAATTCGCTTATCAGCGTTCTCAGGTTTCATTCGTCGCCGGGCGCTAGGCACATTCGAGTTGTCCTCGATTACAAAGTTATGATTATATACTTATGTATATTTTGCTGCTATTCTTAGATAAAGTTATGAATGAATTATAATTGAACGTTTATCTAACTCTTAAATGTTAAAGTTGTAAGTCTATTTCCTTGCATTTCTAGTCTGTTACATTACTACCTATAAAATGCAATAAAAAATATTAATAATACTCTATAATTGAGTAAAATCGTGCCTTGTGCCTTTGTTGGGTGCACGGTTGTGCACAAGCCAAGTTCAACTCCTTATTATGTACTTAGTTAATTTTCTTAACTACGTTAGTAACATTTTCTCTTAGTGTCTAGGTTAATTACCTGTTATGAATTATATATGAAATTAAAATTTAGGTTATTCAAATTTTTGTCTGTTTATCACGGCGTTTTGGGCTATAACTAGCTCGTTGCTAGTTTGCTCTTTGCTTTGCTGTTTGCCCATTCTTTTTAACTTCTTTTTTACAAATAATTGAATAAAATGATTGCAACAATGATTTTTTGTGACTACACAGTTACAATATTAAAATGATAGATTTTATATATCGTTACTGTTTATAATGTAACTTTCTGCACGTTTAAGTAAAATCCTACTTTAATTAAGTAGGTTAAGATAATATAAATATGTACAGTTTGCTTAAATGATGACAGTTATTTTTTTGTTACATTTATTGGTTGCGAAACCGAGTTGGTTTCGTAACTCGCCTGCCACTGCTGGTATAGGCTAAGGGTGATCCTTGATTACCATCTTGTATGGCTGGCTTATTACTACTTAACTTAAATTGTACCGTTTTTTTCTTATTACTAGTGGTAGGTTTCGGATAAGCCGCTGATTTGAGCTCTTCGTTCAACAAGTAAGCGGGTTTCAACCTATCAACTGATATGTTGCACTGCCTACCTGGGTACTGTATTAAAAAATATTTGTTGCTTCATTCCACTACCACATATGGGCCTTCATACGGGGGTTGCAATGGCTTTTTGACCATGTTAGTCCTAACAAAGACGTGAGTGCAACTCGCCAGATCGGTGTGAACAAATATTGGTTTTGACGCGGTATATCTGTTAGGTCGTGGTTTAAATTTTGCTTTTGTCTCCCGTAGGTTCTGCATGAACTCATACGGAGAGTCAATACGTTTATTGCTCGTGCTGTAGAAATCAGCTGGCAGTTTAATTGTCCGTCCGTATGTCAGTTCAGCTGCACTAACCTGTGTTTTTGTGTTTAGTGTAGCACGTAATCCTAACAGGACAGTTGGTAATTCTTCGACCCACGATTTTTCGTTCAATTTGGCCATCAGTGCGGCCTTGAGAGTTCTGTGGAACCTTTCCACCATACTATTTGACTGTTCATGATACGGTGTGGTTCGTTTTTTGTTTATGCCACAGAACTTCATGAGGTGTGAAAACAGATTGGACTCGAACTGGGTTCTCTGGTCCGTGGTGAGACAGTTGGGTGAACCAAATAGACATATCCATCCCTCATAAATAGTCCTAGCGATTGTGCTCGCTGTGATGTTTTTCGTTGGAAAGATTTCTGGCCATCCGGTTGCACGATCAATGACTGTTACGCGATACCTATAACCATCCTGCGACGTAGGTAGCGTAATTATGTCTACGTGTATGTGCTGGAACCGTTCAGTTGGGGCGAATTTTCCCAACTCTGAAACAGTGTGCCTTGTCACCTTTGATTCTTGGCAATGTAGGCAGGTCTTTGCCAATAGGCCTGTTTCACGATTTATTTTCTTCCAGAAGAACTTATCAGCCACCATTTTTCGGCCGGTGCGAATACCGGGATGACTTAAGTTATGTATCGCGTTAAAAGCTTGTTGCCTGAACGCGATAGGTAGGTATGGCCTTTGTTTACCGGTTGATATCTCACAGTATATCTCAATGTTAGTACCGGGTAAACTTATTTTTTTTTATCTCAGCTTTTGTGCCGTCAGCCAACAATTTCTCTAGTTCCCTGTCTGACTCTTGAGCCTTTTGTAACTCTTGATAGTCAATGACAGTGGGACAAGTGACTGTTTCCACTCTAGAAAGTGTATCAGCAACTTGGTTCCCGCTCGCCGGTATGTGTCTGATGTCCGTGGAAAATTCGCTGATGAATATCAGGTGCCTAGTGCGACGTGGTGTCTCTTTTGCACTAGGTCTCCGGCTGAAGGCATGAGTTAACGGCTTGTGATCCGTATATATAGTGAATTCTCTGCCTTCTACAAGGTACCTAAACTGTTGTATGGCTAAGTATATAACCAAAAGTGCCCTGTCGTATGTGCTGTACTTTTGTTGGCATGGGCTTAGCTTCTTAGAAAAGTAAGCCAACGGTTTCCATTCGCCTGCGTATATTTTTTGAATTTGATTTGACTTACATATAAAAAATGAATTAACCGCAGTTCATATCTTCGGAGTAAATAAGTAGGGGAAAAGTATGGGATAGGAGAAAAGCACGGGAAAGTGGAAAAGGTTTAGCAACGCTGCCCTATTAAAGCCCAAAATGAACTAGCCAAATATGAATAAATTCAAAAAACTTATTTTTCCTAAGCTCATTCACATCACATCTTTTAATTTATTTACAAAAAAATATTTGAAGGAAATAACGACTTCGTTTTAAGTAATAATTTATTTCCTTGGAGGAACCGTATTTTTCATAAATACGGTATTTATACGGTATAAATTTAATTAACTGAATCGTTACACATGAAAAAACATATCGTAAACGTAGGCAAACAGTCTTAATATAATATTCTGAAAAATTGTACGAATAAGAAACGAATTCAGTGAGCCAAATTACAGTCATGATTTCTGAGTGAGTACCTTAATCACTGTTCCTCTTTCTTTCCATTCTCGTTTGAGTGCTTGATTTATGTCTAATATCACGCTGTTACATAAATTTTGTTGCATGTTTCAGTAGAAAATAAGAAATAATTTATTCTACTTTTGCAATATTCTTCCAGAAATTCATGTCATAGCAATTTCTCTTCTTTAATGTACCATGTATTTTAGAACGGTTCTTTTTTATACAATCAAATGCTGTCAAAATGAAGATAATGTTTAAATACCTTGTTATTTTTTTTTTGCTTAAGCCATTTCACGCCTACCCCACTGTAGGGGCACGGGCTCGGGCAATAATCCACCGCCAATCACTAATCACAAAATCACAAATCACAAAATATAAAAACAATACTGAAACTAATAAAAATTAAAGTAAAAGTTAAATCTTCGTAGCGATAGTTTTGTTTTGTTTCTTTAGAATTTTGACATTTCTTTTCACAGATCATCATACCTAATTTCACTCTCGATCCGAAGACCAAGTATCGATCCGATGGCTCAAAGAGTACCGATTCTTAATATTTGTATAGGATTTTAGTTCCGAAATTGGCCACCAAATTCCGTTCTCGATTGAGCGCTACAACAACGTTCAAGAGTACCAATTTAGTAGATTTCTCGATCGCCGTAGGATTTTACGATTGAAACTGAAATCAGTTGTAGGCCTCCTGGTTCAGGGAGAAGCGGACGTTTAGTTAAGACTGCTGTCATAAACACACGCCCACACACAATGCTTTATAATCATATGGAAAACATATCAAATGTTTCATAATAATTCCCTGACCTTTAAGTTACTGTTTTGAAAACATAAAATAACGAAGTTTAAGAAAGCAATGTAAAAATAAGACCATTATGATTCACTTAGATTTTATTGATATTTAAGAATTGTGATAAAGTGATAAAGTCCAATTACTTTAAATCTTCATTAAAGGAATTGACTGATATTTTGTAACAGAGTAGATAAAATATCGGTTTTACTTTAATTATTTAGTAAAATTTGTTGCCTCTGCTGTTTTACGTACTACCCTTCTAATCAAGCACACGCTTCTTCATTTAGAAAGGAGGTTCAGGTCAAAAGCTACCGCGCTGGCCCAATGTGATTTGGAGGAAGTTGTCAAGAGAGTAGCGCCTTGACTATCGGAGTTATTAAGCTGCCCCTATGATCTCTGAATTTACTGAGCGAATTATGTCATATTACAGCCAGGAAAAGGTATACCATGCAGAAAGAAGCTTATAAAAATGTGCCTACCACTGCCAAGACCCATCCAGTGCCATACCTCACCCGACATTTTTAACTTCGAATATTTTTCCGAAATACCAATGAAACTGGACCACGAACTCCTAAGCCTAAGCCTTAGTTGGTAATGTCAATAATGGACTGTAGTTGTTAATTTAAATGGGATATTCAATGTAACAAAAATAAAATTTACCTAATTTTCTTACGCAAATTCAAGTCTTGTCAACTTTTCTTTTAACTTTTCATTTAAAGCTTCAAAGTTATTATCGTCAACAAGAATCCGGCCCTTGTTTTTCGCGCTAGTTCTGATGGTATCTTAAATTATACGGCTCTTTTCACAACCTAAGTCGCACAAAAAGAACAATTTGTGCCAAGTGCCATCTCATTGTTTTTCATTACAAAGATTATTGTTCCTCTCTTATTTGTAGACTTCATTTTCCACGAACTTAAGCTCTGTTGAAATCCGTATTTCGATAGCACTTCATTATCATATTCAATTACTATTTGCTTTTTTGAGTTTCTTTGTTTAAGTTTGCTTTTCTGTTCTGTTACGAAAACTTTTTTTTTCTTTATCACTGGTGAGGCCAACATGCTTACAGTTCGCCTGATAGTAAGCGGTATTCGCAGCCTATGGACGCTTGCAACACCAAAGGCATCACTTGCGCGTTGCTGGCGACCCTTAACTAAAGTAAATTACATAATTTGTTAAATTTAAAATATTTTTGCGGTTTGTAGGTTCAAAGAAAAAGTCGCGAAGGAGACATTTTTGAGGCTCCAGTTTTAGTTAAAAGGCCGAGCTGCAGGCGAGAACTAAAATGTTACGAGTCAGTAAATTTCCATTTCCTGTGAGCGATAATATAATAATGGCCTCCATATCCATAGAGAGGCCTTTACCCCTCAGGGTGTATGTATGTTGTGTGTTTAGGTATATAGTACAGAACAAAATTAATTGCAAAACAAAATTATTAAAATTCTATTTAACTATCATTACCTAACCAACTTAAAAGATGAGTACAACGAAACCAAGCTTTATGAATATTAAGAGCGTTCCCCATTACAATAAGCTTGAAATCACCTCACCTCACCTTTAGTTCTTTACGAAAAGTTAGCCAATTAAGTAGAAGTGCGCAGCACTTCAGTGACAATCCAATAGAATATTTAGACTAGGCATCAGTTCATCACAACTGATAATTTCATATTATACTTAAATAAAAATAAATAATTTTATTCTTGAGATATCTATTACTTTAGGATTTTGATTTGAGAATGAGGAATAAACCGAAAAAGCAGAACTCTTTTCGCGACACCGCTACTTCACAGCCATGCATGCATGTGCGAACTTCCATATCTTTTGACCTTTTTGACGCTTCTTGCACATATTAAGGCTATGTTCCAAATCACGCCGAGTAATTATCGCCCGGTAGAGTTGAAAAATCAACCCGTTCTGGAACGAGCGTTTGACAGTTAATTTTCACACTGACAGGAGTGATTTTCCACCTTTTCTATGGCAGTGTTCTTAAAGAATTCAACTTGACAGTTGGAAAATTACTCTACCCTGGGTGTCCCAAAACCACTTTTTTAACTTCCTCGTTGCGATTTGGAACGCACCCTTATATTATAAATGCGAAAGTGTCTCTTTGTCACTTGAGCTGAACCTCTGAGCCGATTATAATAAAACTTGATGACAGGAGAACATAGCTAATTAAGAATGTCAAGTGTGAGTCGAATTAGAATAAATAATAGAATAAATAGAATAAGGATAAATAAATAAGAAATACAAACAGACTTTCACAAATATGTTCTATGTACGATTAGGATAGGTACGTATAAAAATTAATTAAATTTATAACAAAAAATGGATCATAGAAACATGCGTTTGATTTAAATATAGTCAAGATTTTATTTTAACTATGTTTATTACTATGAAATTATACCTATATATAGATATATTTATAAAATATCCCCAGACATAAAAAATATAAAGTCGTTTAACACATTAAAAAAGTGACTTGCCCAACATCTGTCGCAGATAAATCATAACAAAATGTAAGTGAATAAATTGGACGGGTTCCACCTACGAAAGCCAAAGCGGGGCTGAGCGGGGGTCTGGGCAAATAGTTACAAAGCGCGATATTCTAGGTATTTTTTTTTACAGTAAAAATAATGTTTTTTTTTAATTGAAAACACTCAAGTGCTGCAAGATACTACGTTCAATTTCTAGGTAAAGTTTCATGAACTAATATGAAGTAGTTTTTGAATACTGGACTGTTTATTGTACGGTTTGGAGGTAAACTTGTAATTTTTTTCTATTGAGAAATTTTATAAAATTGTGTTTTCGGCACACTTAGTACTTAGCGTAAAACCCTTAACTTTACTATATATTAATCACAAAATGATTGTCTGTCTGAGGTAGTACGGACCCTTAAGCCAACTTGTCTGTCTGAGGTAGTACGGACCCTTAAGCCAACTTATCTATCTATCTAATACCCTTAAACGAGCAATTCTTGTATATATGTATATTTATAATCTGAATCTCGGAAACGGCTTCAACGATTTTCATGACATTAGGTGTGCAGAGGGTTTCGGGGGTGATAAATCGATCTAGCTAGGTTTCATTTTTAGGAAACGTCGTTTTTTTCGTGTAGCCAGGCAATTATAAACTGAAAAATATGACTCTTCCTCACATCTATTGGCGAATAATAATACTATTATTTTTACCGCAAAGCAACGCTAAAGCTACTTGACAATAGATGGCGTTGTAAAACCATCCTGGTACTTACATATTTATGCACTTTTATGTCAATGTTGTTTTCCTTTTGTTTTACTTATTAAGTCTAATGTTACGACTATGAACATACCTAATGTAAATATTAGTAATCAAATTCTCAGGGAAGTGACGTATGTTTTATATTAAAATAAATGTCTTTAAACTTAAACCAATATAGATTTTATAAGAATTTTATAAATATCACCGCCAGTTTCTTATTTACATACAGTAAACAAGAAAAGGCCAGCGTTCGTATTACGTGATTCAGCACAGCAGAGCTTTAAGATAAAACTCATCCCACGTGACTGCTAATAAAGCTTTTAGCAGATTTTTGGATTTTAGTTCCCAGAACCTAATTTCTTTTATATGTGATGTAACTAACTGATTTTATTTTAGTAGAAATAAATATCTCTATAGGCTAACATTAACATGAAGGATTAAATAATTTAAGTAAATGTTAAAAAGTAAACTAAAACAAATATTTTTTTAAACAAAATGATTTGAAAACTACATTATTTTAGAAGGTTATTATTTATTTTCTTATTTTATTTGAAATAAGTTATAATTATTAAAATTATCGTTTTCTTTAGATGGCTTACAATCACCAAGGGGGTAATTTTAAGAGTTTGTTTTTGGTCAAATAAATAACAAACAAAAAAAGTCAACTTTACTTATCACTAAACAAAGAGGCAAGCACAGCGGCTCGATTCCGTAAAATGAGAGCTAACAATTTTCGTTTGAAATTCATAGAAATAAGATATACACTGCGCATTTGAAATGATGTATGAAATTCATCGATTGTCGCGAAACCGCAATGTATATCTTATTTCTTTCAAAAAAGGTTAGCAATCTTTTACGGAATCGACCCGCTGGACCTACTTGTATCAGAATAATATTGCTTTAAATTTTGAAATAAATAAAATTAACCACATATTATCACAAAAATGTTTGTTTGTTTTTCTTTGGTCAGCTTTTTCGCAATCACCTTATATAAGTACATTTATTTTAAAATAAGAATCAATTTATTTTAAAGGTGACTTATATGTATAGATAACGTGACCGAAACTGATAAAACGGAGTATTGCGATCCATTTTCCTATCAATGTGTGTGCAAATCAGCTAATACGACTATCATTTTCACATCTGGGTGCGCATTTCGGTGTTACCAATCTTAAAGTGATTACCCCAAATTGGGGAGTTCTTACTTTGATTCGGTACTACAATTTATTTTCACTTATGATGACCCCTGTGCTACGAAGGTAGCAATTCGTTGACCATGGCCATGTAATGCATGTTAAAACCTTAAATTAGGTTCCAAATATTGTATACTGTAGTGTTAAAATATAGATGGATGCACAAAATAAAATCTGTCCTTCTCTACCGTGGCATCCGTGCGCGCCGTGTGTGTTATTCATAGGTACCACCACTTGACAATTGCCGTGTTTTGTTGACAAGATTATTTTTAACATTGTAAGCTTTTGCATTACAGAGCCATTGCAATCGTTTGTTCGCCAAATGTCAACAAACAAAATAGCTGTTCACTATTTTTAAAGAAGATTCATTATTTTACCTCCTGAGCATGTGCAGCCAAGGCGTTAAATACGGACCGAAGAAGCTGCCATATTCAATATAGAGCGCATTCATTATCGGTCAACAGATAGATCAAATGTATAGACAGCAAAGACCACATTCAATTTTTTTTTTTTAATACCACTAAGGTGGCAAACAAGCCTACGGTCCGCCTGATGGTAAGCGGTCACCGTAGCCTATGCACGCTTGCAACACTAGGGGCATCACTCGCGCGTTGCCGACCCTTCAGAAATCTAATAACTTCCTTTTTGAAGAACCCCATACTGTAGTCCTTAGAGAAAACCTTGGCAGGGAGCTTATTCCACAACCCAAGGGTTCGCGGGAGGAAGTTTCTCTGAAACCGCACTGTACGCGACCATTTTGGTTCCAAAGTGTAAGAATGAATTCCCTGTCGATGGCGAGCGGTGCGATGGTAGAAAGTAGCCGTGGGCATCATTTCGAACAATTCCTCAGAACACAATCCATTGTACAAGCGGTAGAACACACACAGGGAGGCAAAGTCTCTCCTCAGACTTAAGGGCTCGATACCGCAAGTGAGTTTGGGATCGTCGACAATTCTCACAGCCCGTCGTTGAACCGAGTCAAAAGGGCCAAGCTGGTATCCGGGTGCACCTGCCCAGAGATGGCAGCAGTACTCCATATGGGGCCGGACTTGCGACTTGTAAAGTAGCAACCTTTGCCCCGACGTGAAGTACTGCTTCGCTCTGTTGAGTACACCAAGTTTTTTGGACGCTAGCTTTACCTTGTCTAGCAAATGATCTCGGAACTGAACATCGCTGGAGATGTCAACGCCAAGGATCCCAATGCTCTTGGAGATGGAGAGGGGAGTGTTCTGGAATTGTGGGACTACAGTGAATGGGGTTTTCTTAGCGGTGAACGCGCAGACTTGTGTCTTTGAAGGGTTGAATCGGACCAAGTTTTCCCGCCCCCAGTCAGAGACCTTGGACAGACCGATCTCGATTTGAGACACAAGTTCTTCACGCTTTTCCTCCACAACGGAACGTGGGATGCTTGCTCGGCCCGTGTAATAAGCGTCTCTAGTACTGTCATCTGCATAGCAATGTATGTTGTTGATGTCCAACATATCATTGATGTGCAGTAGAAACAGCGTAGGAGACAGCACAGAGCCTTGCGGGACACCAGCATTAATGTCCATGCTATCAGAGCAACTACCGTCAACTACGGCTCGTATGCTTCTGCCGGACAAAAAGCTAGCCACCCATTTGCACAAACCCTCGGGCACTCCGTAAGAAGGCAACTTCGATAGAAGACCGCGGTGCCAGACCCGATCGAACGCCTTCGCTATGTCCAGGCTACATGCCAATGCCTCCCCCTGACTCTCAATGACTAGTGCCCATCGGTGTGTGAGATACTCTAGAAGGTCACCAGTCGAGCGACCGTGGCGAAAGCCATATTGACGGTCACTGACCAGATCGTGTATTTCTAGGTATCTTAGAAGCTGTGTGTTGATCACACGCTCCATCACCTTAGAGAGGAGAGAGGTAATAGCGATAGGCCTGTAATTCGATGGATCTGATCTATCGCCCTTTTTGGGCACCGGGTGCACATTTGCAGTCTTCCATGAAGACGGAAATTGCCTAGTGTGGTAGGAAAGCGTGAAGAGGCGCGTGAGTACAGGACATAACTCAGGAGCACACTGCTTAAGCACCACTGCTGGTATGCCGTCTGGCCCACTCGACTTATGAACGTCTAGGGAAAGCAATGCTCGCCGGACCTCGCGCTGTGTTATAGAGATTTCCGGCATGGTCTTACCGCACCACGGTTAAGTAGGTGGTACAGCGCCTTCGTCGTTCACATTCGAGTTAGAGGCAAAGAGACTGCCCAATAGATCGGCTTTCTCTTTTGCACTGTGGGCCAAGTCACCATCGGTCTTTCGCAGTGGTGGTAATGACGACTGGCAGAAGTTCCCCTCGGCAGCTTTAGCAAGCGACCAGAAAGCACGACTCCCAGTAGGATAGCTCGCAAGTCGCCCACCTATTATGCCGATGAATTGGAATTTTGCTCTGGCAGTTGCTTTCTTACTGAACCTCGAGGCAGCATTTAATTTGCGTTTTAACTCAGAAATATTCGGATCCTTATTATTACGAGCAATTAATATGATCAATCAATTAATAAATATTATTTTAATATTCACGTAGAATAACTAATAAATTTCTTTTGCGAAAGCGATATTGCTAATATTGTCAGAGCGGCCGCGCGGAACCGCAGTAATCGGATCACAATGCTATTGTTTAAACGTGTAAAATTTTTCAATTAATAACGTTTATATATATTTCAAACTCGTGAGTGTTTTGTAAGTTACAGTGTAATATATAATATATAATTATCATCGGAACTGTTCTTCCTATTCTAAAAATCCTCTTAAATTTATAGTTTTTGCTTTTATATTTTTATTATTAGTTAGGAAACCCACGTATACAACACATATTCTGAGAAAATATCAGGCTTTTGCCTACTTCGAGCTCTTTAATTGTCAGCGTAGGCTTTGCAATATCAGGCTCCGTTGGGACCCTTTGAGTACGGAAACGATTAGGGATTTTAATCGATAAACTGTAGAGTATTTTAATCTTAATTTACATAGGAAATACAAAGATTATATGTAACATAATATGTTATTTAAAAATTTATTGATAAAGTTAAACGATTTTAGTAAGACATTTTATTAGTTTTCTAAAAGATAATCAAAAAAATCATCATAAGTACATTATATTTATTTTTCTTATGATCTAATAAGTCTATCGTTGTAGTTGAATAACTTATGTTACTGAGCGACGTCTTAGAATACTACACAAACAACGCAAATTACACTCGGTTTAACTAAAAGTGCTCGTACAAAGTAATTTAATTTATAAAATCAACATTAAATTGCACCCGTGTAGCTGACCTCGCGCCCTTGGTTCGCCGCTGCTGGCCGACCAGGGAGGGGCCACTGGCACCGTGGCAGCGTCACATAACAATAAGACAGCCCTGTAATTTTACACACCCAAATGCGCGTGTGCGTACACCGTCTTGCTAATAAAGTACCTAGTATTGGGTAATTAAAGTTGAAATTTTATATATAGAGCGCAAAGTGTGACGTTGCAGTTCGTTGTAAAGAGAAGATATTTTTTCAAACTATTTACGTATTTTAAGATACGGTAATTAATTAATTTCATGGTTCATAAAACACATGATACCACTTTTTTATCTGTTTTTTATGTTTAATTTAAACATTGCAGAAGCCCGGGGTTAAGGTTTTTCTATGAAATGTGTCAACGGGGTCATCAACACATAAATACTTTATCAATCTAAAGTAATGTACGTGACGTAAGGTAAATAATATGTATTGTCGTTTCAGGGTTCACCTGACTAAACTTGGGAAATGAAGGTATCTACAGACTTGGCAACACAGATAGAAAAACATTTGTTGTTTGTTTTGCGAATAATTATATTGAAAACTTAGTTTCTAACTCAAATATAACAAGCAGATTAGTGTACTATCTTGTGGAAAATGACTTTTTTTCATTAAACCTTTTTTCTGACAATAGTTTAGCACGATTTTATAGCAAAAATCGACATTTTTATTACTTTACGCGAAAGCACAGTTCGCGTCGACGCCAAGATTACGTATTTCTACTGCGATTTAGTTTTGACGGCAAGTACCTGAAAATTCAGATACTCGAATTGGCTCGTTTTATGAGTCGGAACACGGAATCTAGACGTAAAAGTAATAATTAATATATTTTTTAATTTTCTGGCAAAGTAAATGTTCTACCTTGTTGATTTTAAGCCAGATACATAGATTTTCGGCATGTTGATTACTGTGTAAATTCTCGAAAACCCAGCGGACGTTTTATCTAATTATGCAAAACAAACCAGAGTTTGTACGTAGTTTATATTAAGTACCGTCCAAACTGGCGAACAACGTTAAAATAATAAACGAAAATTTTCCGACGCACAGTGGGAACGTTAGAAATTTAAGATAACAATCGATGAATATTAATGTCACTGTAAAAGTTTTACAAGTTAGTACGCATTTCTGTCCACAGTTGGACATAGTCTTTTACTAAAGAACGCCGCCACACTTGGTCTTCAATCTTCCTCATAGAGCCATATCTGGCTACCTTTTCACCCTACTGCGCGATACAAAAGAAGGGTGATGTGTTTCTCAATATATATTTGTATGAAACTATGTTTGTTCTTTTGTGGCTCTCTACAGAACAAACGAACGGAACTATTTTGATGATTCTTATGTTTATCAATTCGTCTTAATCTTGCAAGTGTCACTAAAGATATGACAGAAATCAAAATTCAATATGGTGATAACCGAACGCCATAATATTATTAAAAAGAAAAAAAATAAAGTCACCGAAATACGACAAGTGGGGTATCATTGAGTAGATCTATTTAAAGTTGGATTAGTTTAGACCATCGCAAGCTATTTAATAATCTCTGCAATATTAACTCCTTCACTAAATTGACAAGATTGCGATATTTAATGTCGCATAATTCTGACTAAAAAGTATCAAATAAAAATTAATTATTTAAAAATTAGAAAAGTCGCTTAAAAAATGAACCGAAAAGAGAAAAATAATTCCAGTAATGATAAATTCCAATGCAGAACATTGCTACTTTAGCAGTCGGGACCTTTTATTGGGAAAATTTGAGCCGGTATAGTAATGGGTCCCGACTGTTAAAGTAGCAATGTTCTGCATTGTGATTTATTACTACTGGAATCTCTTTTCAGTTTTTATTTATAGTTTATTTTTTAGGCGGCTTTTTTAATTTTTAATTTATTTTTTTATTTAGATTATCGGTCCACCTGGCAGGTGCCGACCCACGCTGTGCCTTAAGATCCGTGGTCTCCAATCTTAGAGATACAATGCCACTTAAGATCCGGGGTCTCCAATCTGATAGATACAATGCCACTAAAGGTCCAGGGTCTCCAAACGTATAGATACCATGCCACTTAAGATCCGTAATCTCCAATTTTAAAGATACAATTCCACTTCATGTTGCTTATTCTATGCCTCCTCATTTTAACAATAAATAACTTGATAGCTTTAAGTTGAGTTTCAAAATAACGCATTTTAACAATAAATGAATTTTGGACATTACACACAGCGCCATGTAGTTTCAAACTAATCAAAGCTTGTACTGTGGACACCAGACAACGGATACAAATATATATGTACCCTTTTTTTTAATACTCATATTTATGTCTCAATACAAAAACAAATTTTCATCACATAAATGTTTGTCTTGTGCGGTAATCGAACCCACGCCCCTCGATTTAGCAGTCGCGTTATTACCCACTAAGCCACGGAGCCGACGTGTGAACAATTAGAGTGGTACTCAATTATTGAAACTCCTGATAGATTGCTGTTTAGGCGGTACACATAATTTTGTTACGTAACAATAGAATGTTACTTACAATACAGCTAGACGGGAGGAATATAAGTAGATATGTACAAAGATCAAATTGTATGATTTTATACTTACATATACACTTTAGTTAAGTTTTATTACAGTGTTAGTATTCAAATATAAATTATATTATTTGCTTATATAAAATAATAATATGTGATCGAGGTTTTCTCTAAGGACTAGAGTATGGGGTTCTTCAAAAAAGAAGTTATTAGATTTCTGAAGGGTCTGCAACACGCGAGTGATACCCCTAGTGTTACAAGCGTCCATAGGCTACCGTGATCGCTTACCATCAGGCGGACCGTGGGCTTGTTTGCCAACTTAGTGGTATAAAAAAAATCAGTAATATTTTGTATTTTTCTCATTAACTAAAAAGGTCTTATTAAATAATTTCTAGAACTATAAGTTCTATTTTGATTTAAATAAAATTGTTTACAATCGTAAATGTCACAACATAACGTGGTTTTATTACTTAAAGAAAGCTTTGTTGAAATATTTAGTTCATGCTCTTCTAACACCCGCTATAACATCTTAAACGACTGCAAAACACGCGAATATTCCGAACGTTACTTTTTTCAAAAGAATTACTAGTATTATAAACGTAATCTATATGAAATAAAAATATAAATATAAAAAAGTCTGTACATTAAGGTGAAAACTTACTAACGTAAAAAATATTTGAAAACTAAATTGTTATGCAAATTTCATTCGGAAACTAAAACATGTACTAATAAGATTAAAAAATTCGCTTTGTCTTTGTACATAGCCACGGTTACAGTTCTCATATAATGTTATAAAGAGAATATAATAGGAAGGACCACCCCGCCAGATGGATATATGACCTTGTTGATATTTGTTACGACGAAACTGTGGAGGAAATTAGGTGAGGTCTCTGTTCAGCAGTGGATTTTTGTAAGGCGGCATAACTCAATGCCATCGCATCCGTAACTTTCAGCAGTGCAAAACCAGACCGATAAGAACTCAAAAGCGGATTGTGATGCAGAATATCCTTATAAAGCTGTACATACACCACTGTCACACAGTCCACCACCATCTCGAGACTGCGCAGCCGACTATTCTTTTCCTAACGGAGACGCAGATATTCTGCCCGGCCGACACATCATACCTTCATTATCCCGGCTACAAACTTGAGCACAATTTTGTGAGACGTGTCGGTGTATGTATGTTCGTCCGGGAAGATATCTGCTTGATATCTTCCCGGACGAACATATGCGTAGATTACGGCGGCCACACTCGTATCTATGCGTGCCTAAACAGGTCTCATAGCGGTGACACGGACGTAACTAGACTCTTCACGCAGCTGAGTTTGACGACTGACAAAGCGCTAGAGCAATATCCTACAGCAGAAGTAGTTATTTTGGGAGACTTTAACGCCCACCATCGTGAGTGGCTCAGTTCTCGAACCAATAACTATGCAGGTATATCTGCTCATGAATTTGCTCTGACCTATAGATTCTCTCAGCTGGGCCTTTCTCCTACGAGAATACCAGATATAGAGGACCATACAAGGTCCTTACTGGACCTTCTGCTGACTACACGTCCGGACAGATATTCCGTCTCAGTGGATGCGCCTTTAGGCTCCTCGGACCACTGTCTCGTTCGGACTCAAGTGTCATGGACACAACCCGATCCATCTGGGCCAACTAATTGGCGTCGTGTGTGGCACTATGAGTCGGCAGACTGGGATGGATTGCGAGAATTATATGCATCGTACCCGTGGACGCAGATCTGCTTAAACTCAGAAGATCCTGACGTCTGCGCAGCCGCAGTCACTGAAACAATCCTCGCTGATATGGAATGTTATATTCCTAACCCGCGAGTAGCTGCCAGCGTCAAAAAACGACCGTGGTTTAATAGGTCTTGCAGAGAAGCTAAAATTCTTAAGCAAACTGCATATGAGGCTTGGACCACGGCTCGTAATAATAAGGATCCGAATATTTCTGAGGTAAAACGTAAATTAAATGCTGCCTCGAGGTTCAGTAAGAAAGCAACTGCCAGAGCAAAATTCCAATTCATCAGCAAAATAGGTGGGTGACTTGCTAGCTATCCTTCTGGGAGTCGTGCTTTCTGGCCGCTTGCCAAAGCTGCCGAAGGGAACAATTGCCAGTCGTCGTTACCACCACTGCGAAAGACCGATGGTGACTTGGCCCATAGTGCTAAAGAGAAAGCCGATCTACTGGGCAGTCTCTTTGCCTCGAACTCGAAGATGAACGCTAAAGGCGCTGTACCACCTACTATACCGTGGTGCGGTAAGACCATGCCGAAAATCTCCGGCGGGCGTTGCTTTCTCTAGACGTTCATAAGTCGAGTGGGCCAGACGGTATACCAGCAGTGGTGCTTAAGCAGTGTGCTCCTGATTTATGTCCTGTACTCACGCGCCTCTTCGCGCTTTCCTACCACACCAAACAATTTCCGTCTTCATGGAAGATCGCGAATGTGCACCCGGTGCCCAAAAAGGGCGATAGATCAGATCCATCGAATTACAGGCCAATCGCTATTACCTCTCTCCTCTCCAAGGTGATGGAGCGTGTGATCAACACACAGCTTCTAAGATACCTAGGAGAACACGACCTGGTCAGTGATCGTCAATATGGCTTTCGCCACGGTCGCTCGACTGGCGACCTTCTAGTGTATCTAACTCACCGATGGGCACTAGCCATTGAGAGTCAGGGGGAGGCATTGGCATGTAGCCTGGACATAGTCTGTGTGGTCTGGCACCGGAGTCTTCTATCGTAGTTGCCATCTTACGGAGTGCCCGAGGGTTTGTGCAAATGGGTGGCTAGCTTTTTGTCCGGCAGACGCATACGAACCGTAGTTGACGGTAGTTGCTCTGATAGCATGGACATTATGTTAGTGATATTTCTGGTGTTGCAAGGGTCCATAGGCCACGGTGACCGCTTACCATCAGGCGGACCGTGTGCTTGTTTGCCACCTTAGTGGTATTAAAAAAAAAACTTTTTTTAAAAATTTTAATAGAAAGGGTAATATGGAAAAGAGTAACAATATTAATTAAACCCTTTAATTAAACAATTAATAGAAATACGAGTTCTTAAGTCTCCTACATGAGTTAATAATAATTTATGGTTTATTTGTAAGCACAAAAGCTATGGAACTAACCCTCCATAATTTATTTAAAACGTTGGTACTTTTATTCCAGTAGAACATTTATTTTAATAATATGTATCTTGCAGGAAAGCATAATTTCCGTCATTAAAATGTTATTACGCAATAAATTTCGCAAGGATCTAGTAACTTGGCACAAAATGTAAATAACAGGAAATAAAGTCCCGTTTCACACTGGTACTTGTAGTTATTTAGAAGTTGATGGTCCTTTTTATATGGTATCCTAACACAATCATTTAATAAGTAAAATAAAATAGTAAAAATTAGGTGATACGTTCGTTTATAGTGGCGTATTGCTAACTGATATAATGTACATAATGCGATAATCCTACCAAAAAGACTCAACCAGGATTTGTACTGTGTTATACAGAATTTTTGTCTTTTTAACTTGGCAGGATTATGACATTAAACGCGTTGAAACAGTCAACAAAACGCACCTTATGTAAGCATGAGGGATGAATCTGCAAAATAAAATCTTTTTACCTTCTGTTTCGACAGATAAACTTTATGTGATCTCCGTTTCGATGCACTGTTTTGTAGTAGTATGCTTCAAACCACCACCGTACAACCATTTATATTACATAGGAAAAAATATAGGTCAAAGTCAAAGTCAAAGTCAAAATGGTATATTCAAATAAGGATTTTACAATCACTTTGGAATCGTCAAAGTTATAAAATATTATTTTTTGAATCCTCCCACCTTCCCGCCGGTTCACAATATTGTTGATTTCTACCGAGAAGAATCCGGCAAGAAACTCGATAGTTACTCTTTTAAAAACACTATCAATAATACAAATTTTTGTCGTACAATTTTATGTTATTTCCATTTTAATTTGGTTTACCTATGCATCCTGTAATTGAGCATCATCAGTCCCAAGGATTTTTATCATTTACATAGTCTGAAATATTGTAGTATGCCTTCTTACAAAGTACCTGCTTGATAAAAGATTTAAATTTACTTATTGATAGATTTTGAATTTTATTGGGAACTTTGTTGTAAAAGTGTATACATTGCCCCATAAAAGAGTTACTTATTTTGTGTAGACGTGTATCATGCACCAACACCAATATATAGGCACCAACAAACCACTTTCATGCGCACTTTTTTGAAAAAAATGTCATTTTCAGTTAGCGGGAGAAATATCCCACTGTAGTAACGGCTGCCAACTGGCATATGTTCTTCATAAGAGCCAAAATTGGAGCCCAATAAAGGGCCTGAAGGGGTCTTGACCTATTAAAAAACTTACGCAAAACTTAATTTTTACAAAGGAAGAGGGGAGGGGGGTGAAGGGCCTTCACCCGTAGGCAACTAAGGAGAGGTCAAAGGTCGAATTTGAGGACGACCCCTTCCCGAGGCAGGCCGTGCACAAGGAGGAGAGCGAGGTGAAGTGGGAGGAGAGTGAGGTGATCGAGCTGCAGAAGAAGGGGGACAGCCACTGGCACTAACCCGTGAAAAAGCCCCAGTTCTAGACCTTCCACATTGCGCCGCTGTTTCCCCGGATGAGCTTAGGGGGTACAAACCACCCTTGGTTAATCTGCATAATACCCGGTGGTGGCGATCCCCACAATCGGCGCATCCAGGTTAACCACAATCAGGCATCATATGCCCCGACTCCAAACACACCATACAGCGGAGCAGAAGGTAGTCTCTCAGCCCTTCGACACTCGTCCTCAAGAAGATATTGAAGAAGGAAGATCCATATTGAAGAAGGTAGGGAGATGGTGGTCGATTCAAAACAAATTCAAAGTGGCTCTTTAATTCCAGTATAAGATAGTAGAGGGCCAAATGGGAAAGTAGAAAAGACCAACCTTTATCTACCTGAAGCCCTAATCCCTTAAGCCTTTTAACTGCCACCAACGTTTGCCACCTCTGAAATGTTGGACAATTGCAATAAGGCGCTGACATATTATATATAAGCAATTTGCCTAATATTGTCATAGCGTCTGTATAATAAGTAGCCAGCATCGTACTGAGACAAATGCCGAATCATGTCATATGGCTCTCCAGCAGTTGATCCCAGTAAATAAGAGAACTTTTGTAAAGCGGTAAAATCGGAACGATTATGAAATAAACTTAAATCTCTAAGGAGCGCCACTCTGCTAAACTCTGCTTTAGGCAGGTCTTAATTTAGCAAAACAGAAGGAACCCCCTGAGTGACCATCAAAAGTCGTCACATTCGTCCTAAGGGGCAACTGTCTAAGCCTCAGCCCCTGACCACAATTTGGTCAGAAAGGTCCTAAGCCTGGTCCAAATCTGCTGTAAGCTTGGTTACATCTTCCTCCTGCAAGCCCACAATGGCTTGCTCGTATGCATCTCAAATAGGGTTCTTCCTATTATAAAAAAAGCTCGAACTAGGCCTGTAATCTAGGCTGCAGCCGTTGCTTACCAACGCAAGCCTCCAGCCAATACAGTTTTAGGTGTGGCCATTTTAAATAAATAAACAAAAGAAAATTACTTTAATGTTAAACTAAACTAAACAAAATTCAGATAAAGTATGATAAGCTAAAATAAAATATTATTAAATAAGTAAAAGTCATGTTATCTAAAACCTACACAAGAAATAAAGTATTATGTTTTTCTGTATGCCGATCCAGTAGCAAGACTAGTTAAAAAGAGTATCTAAACATTACTCTGGGTTAGAAATGTGCCATAAAAACAGCCAAATCAGTAAAGTTCAAGTTAGAACCATTTAAGATGTAGGTAGGTACAACAAAAGTATAGAGGTAGATCGGTAACCACTCTCTGCTACCAATTATTCTTTTTTCGTCAAAGATGACGGGTAAAACGCAACCCAAAAAATATTAAAAATCTTTAGTATTGCTTACCTAAATTGTGGTAGCTATGTTGTAACTGCATGGTTCACGTCTGTCCGTCTTAATGTCCTCTAAAGGGACCTAAGGGAGCTCTAAATTACAGATAGTAAATATAAAAGGAAATAAAAAGTAAGGACAGGGTCTAAAACAAGTATTATAAACTATAAAAAAAAACTACTTTCCATACGTAGTATCGTGGTTCAGAAAGTTTCCTACAAAGTTTGCAGAAAGTTTTTCATACACAAAAACAAGTTATTTTTACTATATATAGTTGTGCATCGCATAAGTGTTTAATTAATTTTAAATATAAAAAATCACATTTACATTCGGTTATTTTACAGACTAATGAACCGACCACAGAGTACTACAACTTCTAGGATGCGGTCCGATTCACGCTCCATGCGTGATAGCAACAATACAAAACAATTATTCCGTTTCCAGCTCTTTTTCTTTTTTTTATGAGTCGGAGAATGAATATTTAAAAAGAAGTTCAATAAGACTAAAGTGCTAATATTACAAGCCAAGTAATGTTACTTTTTAACTGAGAGCCAACATATTTTTAGAATAAGGAAACTGCGAGCAATTAAAACTTTTGTAATTATCGAAGTGGAGAATTGTAAAACTTTCGTTATGGGTAACGTCAGGCAGGCGTGAATTATAAAAAGGACTCGAAAAGAAAACAAAATTTTTCTTGACATTTCAAATTACATATTGCAAAAGTTTTGGTGAAGTCGAATAAAAAATATTTGACCAAATTAATAAATTAGAAGTTAGTCAAGACATGCTTGGTTAGTGGTGACAGTTCATGGCCATGCAAAAAATATCATTACGCATTAAGATTCTATGATTTGTAGGTAAAAGGTTCTTATTTACCCACACTACATAATAAATAATAGTAACAGCCTAGACCCACAAATTTATTAAAAAATATATAATTTTTAATATTATTTTTTAGGGTCCTATACCCAAAGGGTCCAAACGGAGCCCTATTGCTGTCCCTCACGTGTTCGTCTGTCCGTTCGTCATCTGTTACGCAGGTTTTACAGTCAAAATGTAAGAGCTATAGTTTTTTTTAAATTTTCACAGTATATGGCATCTTGTTGACCCAGAGCCTTACAAATTGTCAAAAAATATTTTTAAATGTTTCTAAGGGGAGTCCCATACAGATAAAGAAGAGACAACCCAAACAGAGTTTGTATGAAAACAGAGTTTTCATATAAATATTTAAGATAAAGATAAAGAAATATTTAAGTACACATTCATACACATTTTCATATAGGTATACACACTGAGACATATATATATTTATATATATATATATAATATATAAATATATAAATATATATAAATATCATCATAACCTACGCTTGGTAGGTTTTCACATGATTTCACTACAAAAGAAGACATTTTTTATCGATTTTCGTCGACACAAAATACATATCACAGACGCTGTCACGTGGTGCGTATAATGACGGCGAGTTGTCTGACCTGGGACCTGATTCTCACTTCATCCGAGATAATCTCGTATTAGAGATTATCAGGAAGGCACTATCTCGACTGTAAAATTTTGATCGTCGACATCATTTTCGCGTTTGCTGTATTCTCACTATCAATTGAAACAACCTTCGAACAAAATGTCGTTCGAAGCGGTGGAATGTTGCCATTGTAAACCGGTTAGGCTATGAGGTACGTTCCGTTGCACAGTTGTAGAGCGTTTTTAAAAACGCCTATTCTAATATGCTTCTTTAGATATATTAAAAGAGGGTTCGGTGACTACAAATGTTTGAAGCAACATTTTACTTGTGTTTCATCATTATTAATGAGGAAAAAATAAGTATAACTAAGTTTGTGAACTAAATCCCTATTTCGAGAAATTGCATCCATCTTTAAACGGAACGCATTTGGACTTAAATAAAAAAAACTCTGTTTGTTTTTGTTGTGTGTTTTATTTGTTTATTTGGTTGAGAATTTTGGGTTATTCTTCAACGGTGTAATTATGGTTATTAAATGTTTTTCACGTGAAATTACCACATAGTATTATCAAAATACTACGCAGCACTAAAGATGGCGGTGCCGGACCTCAAACATTTTTGTGTATGTGATGTAATCTTGTGTTTTTTATGATGGAAATCAATAAAAATAGAAGAATATTATTGTCATGGGCGACTTTGATAATTGCAAAAATTTGCCAATCAATCAATTGGGAAAAGACTAGTAATGTATTATAAAAGTAATAAAGATAAAAAAAAATATCATATTTAGTAATATAAGTAATTTTTTCCGCCCTTTTAATTACTCTGACCTACATTTTAGACATTTACTTTAGATTTTAGAACATATAGTTCACGCTAAGAGTAGAATTAATGTTTAGAACCCAATCATTTTGGACTTAATTTGTCATGATTCGAATGCGAGATGTAGTCTCGAACGGTCCCGACCACTCGAAGCAGTTCGAGCGGCTTGCGTTCGAGAAATGTCGGATTCGACATTACCAGAATTGCTAAACTACATTTTCGTTCGAGAAAACTTTAAATTCGTACTTTATTTCGAATTCGTGATCAATTCGATCGCGTGAGAATTGGCTCCCTGGTGTATTTGTTTGAGTGTAGGTCATGTATTAAAAACGAAATTGTAGGGTCCTGAATGCTTCACATCTTTTCAGTGCCATGTTACGTCCGTCTTTTTTTTATGACGGTGATCTGCGGATTAAAAATAATTTCCGAAACAGTCTATCTTACTATTTCTACATTAAAGAAGTGGTACATATTACATATCACAGAAATATGCACAGGTTAGGCAAATAATCAATTTAAAAGAAAAATGGAACACATTTTAAAAAAAAAAAAATTAAGAAAACAATACTTCAATAATCATTTTGTTTTAGATCTCTATATTTTGTCAAGGAACCCGATTATTTTTTCAATTTATTAATTAGGTATTGCTTCATTTATTGAATTTTAAGGATTTCTATATAAGGGCTAGTTTTTTTTTAATAAATTAAAACATGAAAAAACTAGCCAAAGTCGTAAACGCTCTACGCGTAAGCCAAATAAAACGTGACTTGTTAAGTTCAACCTTATAAGAACTGGCTTAAAATAGTTTTAGCTTTTTTATATTTGACTTGCTCAACTGGCGTCTATCGTACCCTTAAGTGCATGTACGAGTGTGCTAGAATTCCGTGCGGAAACAAACCGTACAGTTCGTTTACGGTACAGAGAAACTTCCTCCCGCGAACGCTTAGATTGCAGAATGAGCTCCCCATCAAGGTATTCCCTAAGGAGTACAGTATAGGGTTTTTCAAGAAAGAAGTTATTACATTATTGTAAAGGTGTTGCAAGGTCCATAAGCTGCGGTAACAGCTTACCATCAGGTGACCGCAAGCTTTTCTGCCACCTTAGTGGTATTTAAAAAAAACGTAGCAAGCAAGCAGCAGAAATCCGCATGCGATCCTATCTCGCGCAATTTTGTTATGTCATTCACACCTTAAAATTTTTTAAAAAAAAAACGCACAGCACTTACCGAAGTGTACAGTAGTCTTAATAAATTCGATGACCATTTTGACATTTTATGCATTGCAAGAAAAATAGGGTTCCGTAATGAAAACCGAATGTTATGTAGTTAATCTATATCTTCGTCATATTTGTGCATCCATCTGTTTGTCAAATTTCGGTAGCGACATGGCAAAAACGGATTTCGTCATGTCCATCCGGTTCTTCCATTTGTCAGTTTTAGAGTTCGAAGCATTAGCCATTATACAGTTTCGTCATATATTTCCTTCGGTTCTTAAGCGATAGGCATTGATAGTGTATATTTTGGATGTATAGGCAAATTTTTAATAGTAATTTGAACGCTTAAAGTTTCGTCATCTATTTTCAATAGTTTCTATCGGATTCCGTAGATGTGTGGTAAAAATTGAACCTTTACAGTTTCCTATCCTTTCTTTTTTATCATTCGTCCTCTAGACTAACTAGCGTTTTAGACAAAAATGAATGAAAGTTCTAAGTTTCTTTAGTGTTGACTTTAAGGGCCAACTGAAAAATGAAATTTGTAAATAAATGTTGTAAATTTTGGAAACTAAAAATAAAAAAATAGACTTTTTTTTTTTAAAACTAAACCGATTTCAGATCCACTAAAGAGTAAAATACAAGCCTAACAAGCATACTGATTGACAGAACATTTAGCTTTATGTTTTATTCCCTTTGAAGTCGATTGCCACTGCCCCTAAAGACATACTGACACAACATTTAACAACAGTTTCTTTGCCTTAATATCAGATGCCAACAAAACCTCTTTGGGCTTCTTTTTTACTTTTTAGTGGATCTGAAGTCGGTTTATGTTTTTAAAAAAAGAGTTTATGATATAGGTAATTCGATGATCAAATTTTTTGTATTATATTCTAAAATTCTTTGACTAGAAATGAGATTGCAGTAAAAATTAAACAATTTTTAAGTAAATTAGAAAAGGCATATATGGCCAAAAGAAAACATGACAAATATGAGCCGTAGTTGGTGGTGGTAAATATCACTTTAGTCCAGATTCTAGGGTCAAAAACCGTAAAGACCTTTCGTTTTTTATATTATTGTTATACACCATAAAATGTATGCAAGAATCTTCTCGGTGCAATGTAAAATAGTTATTTCTTGGCAAGAAACAGCCTCCAGCTGTTCCATAAAGTTTTCGCGAAAGCTTGCGGCTTAAATCATTTTCAAGTATTCGTTAAGTATATAAATACTTACTTCAATAAGAAAAAGCTGCGTTTAAAATATATTAAAAGAGTTAAACTGAGTTGCGACTGTATGAATTTCAATTGAAACGATAAAGATGTCAGAACACTACAGTTATTACAATTAGGTATTTATGGTAAAGTGAAATCACAATGAAATTGAAAATGGAGTCAATTTACAAAAAGTAGTGCAAATATAGTGTACTAGCTTTTGCCCGCGGTTCTACCTGAAATTCCATTATCGGTGTAGGTACTACGGATAACAAACGAGATTTCAACGGCACCAAGTCACACAAATGCTGAGCAGTGTAGTTCGCACCACATAAGTTGAACTAAAATGGTGACCGTCTGCGCAGGTACAGTACGGACAAATGTACTAACGAACCAAAAATGTGTTACTGCGCAGGTTCAACTTACGTGGCGCGATATCTATACCACGCTGTAAGCTTAGGAGATCAAGTAAACTAGTCACATGACTATTGACTTATAATGCTGAATTATCATACCTTTTCTTCAATAACTCTATTGCAGATTCATAGATGTACCAATAATTGGCAAACTGTCAATTATCTGCAAAGGTTCTCCCTCAAGATATTTTTTAAAAAAACAAAGTTTTCGTATAGGTGACACTCTCGAATCCTCATACGACTACTGTAAACATCTCCATGAATGGCTTGTAACATGAAATATCCTTGCCGTCGAAGGTCGGGATGTCTAATGTTGGCAATTTGAGCAAAAAAAAAATGATTTCAACGACAACTCCTTAATTATGCAAAATTTTATCTTATCCTGTAGAGCGCGCAGCGGTTTAAACATGAAGAATTAACAGACAGACAGACAGAGTTACTTTCGCATTATAATATTAGTATGGATGTCATTAGTGAAAGTGCGACGACAAGTATACAGTCGAGTGTTGCTGACGAGTAGTAAGTAAGTCTACTCGTCTAAAAATATCCAGTGAAGTGGAGTAGGTTAAACTTACACAAAGAAGTCGATGAACAAATCAAGCTCTTAAAAACTTTTAAATATTTATTTTTTAATGTAAAAGTAAACAAGCTAAAACCGGGACAGTTACTTTGGTTGCTGTTTCATTTTGTAAGTAAAGTCGGTACTGGCCTAGGGGTTTCGATTTCACCTTGCATGCTGTAGGAAAACATCATAAGTAAACCTGTATATGTCAAAAAAAAGACGCATGTGAAGTACTCACTCCGCACAGGGCCCTCGTGTCGACTAAGGCCCAAATCGCATTAAATGTAGGTATAAACGCCGTGCCCCCACAGTGGGGACGCATGAAGCTGATATGGAAGTATCTCAAAGAAGAGATACCAAAATTACCGTGACAGTTATTTTGGTTGCCTTTTCATTTATCACCTGAAACGGAATTTAACCTAAATCTTTGTGTAGGTTGAGTCCCACAAGAAGGAGTAAATAAAGATTTGGCCAGGATCGCAACATGTCATTGACCGCAAAAAACTCTAGTCTAATCCGTGCTCTACAGAAATCATTGAAGCTGTGTAAATTAACAGAATAAAATAATAATGATAGGTATTTCTGCATTAAAAGAAGCTGTTCATTTACAAGAAAACAATTCTATGGTTGACAGTTGGTCTTAATTATTTATTGTTTTGCTCCACCTTTAGGTTATATAACAATTTATAATTTTTTGACATGTATATATATTTATTAGCTTAGTTAAATATATTTTTTAATAATATTTATTCGTGAGGTGTAGTTACAAAACTTGCTCGTCGGATAACTGTAGTAAGTAGTGACTAATTTAAAGTTTTACTTTGACTTTTCCTAGATTTTATTAAAAAAATATTGAGTTTTTCGCGAAAAAGAACATTTTTCACATTTTCACAAGAAAATTACATTAATGCAATTTCAAAACTCAATTTTCTTTTCTGAAATTAATCGCGTTATTTTTTAAATTTGAAATCTATTTTATATTCAAAAGGGATCAAAAGTTCCTGCAAAGAATATTAGCATTGATTTGAATAAGTAATTTAAATATTTCCCTCCCTCCCTAGGCTTAGTTGGTAGTATGGTCGGCTGCTGTGTGGTGTGGCTTTGATTCCCACACTGGACAAGTATTTATGTTATAAACATTGGTGTTTGTCGTGAGTCTGGGTGTATTTATATATGATATTGAAATTAGCAATTTATATGTATTTATATCCGTTTTCTGGCAAGGCACAAGCTTTGCTTACTTTGGGGCTAGACGGCGCTGTGTGTAATGTCCAAAAATATTTATTATAATTATTATTTATTATTATTATTTCCACATGGAACTTATAACGAAGACAACGAATCCTTAATAGTACATTATGTATCAAGGGTGATAACGACCATGGTAATAATTTGACATAGATGTGTACATTTATGCGTGTTGCCCATATTTTTATACCACTAAGGTGGCAAATAAGCACACGGTCCGCCTATTGGTAAGCGGTCACCGTGGATTGGTTCCTGCGTGATTGATGATAAAAAGTGTACACCCGGGAAGTTTCTTGTCACTTCTTCTTCCCTTAGGTTTGTTTCCGAAGTGACAGTAAGTTAAATGGTGAGCATTTATTGCCGGACGGTCGTGTTGGAGTTGAGATAGACAATGTCTGTGAGTATGTGTATACATAAGGGTATGAGTGCACGTTTGTGTGATGCGTCCTCTCTCATTTAGAGCCTATCTGGCGTCGGGCGGTCGATGGTGGATAGCAGCGGGTTATTAATGCTATATTTATTATATTATTATACATTATACTGGCACCGATGCTAATTACTTTTTGATACACTGTTTGTATTTTATGTATAATATATGTGTATCTTTATTTATGGATTTATGGACTATTCTACGACCACTCTCGAATTAATGGTTATTCAGTTTCAAAAGCAAGCTCTACCTTTGGCTATAGTTCATGCACGTGGAATTCAGTCATTCCTGCGGAAACTTTTACTTTTACGAAATAAAAAGTCTAGCCTACGTCCTCCTCCGCCTCTTCAATTATCCCTGGGCGAAGTTTTAGCTCAACTGAATGCTCTGTTGTGACGTAATGCAGGAACAAACACACAGACCCAGTATCGCATTCATAATATACTAGCTTTTGCCCGCGGTTTCACCTGCCCTAAATTTGGTCATTCAACGACAACTCCTCTATTATGGAAAAAAACTTGACAAATACTTGACGTTTTCAAGCAGCCTATGTCTTTACCCGGGACTAAAACTATCTCCATGCCAAGTTTCATATTGATCAGTACATCGGTTTGAGCGTAAAGAGGTAAAATGCAGACAGAGTTTCCATTGCACTTATAATATTAGTATAGGTTATGGATATTTTTAAGTGTATGTTTACATATGATTGTGCAAGAATATAATTATGATGAAACTGATACCACTAGTACTATTAAATATCGGAGTACTCTTAAATATCTGAATTCCTTCACAAGATTGACGATATTTGAGACGCGCTTCACATGCCCTCCCTATGCTTCATAGAAACAAAAAAATAATAATTGTAATGTGTTAGTCTTTGTTTTTAGTAGATAATTAACGTATTTATATTACTAACTGTTTCAATACAGATTGTATACTTGTTAGTTTGATTAACAAAGTTATGTATTATTACTCTAAATAGAAATTTTTGGCAGAAATTTACATTGTTGACATTGTATTGACGATTCAAAAGTGTTCTAAGAAACCTGTTGAATAAATATTGTTTGGTTTGATTATATTTGTAAGGAGAAAATTACCAACGAGAGGCTATTTAGAATTAGCGAATTCTCGAACGAACAAGAGGCAATTTAATGTATCGAGTTTGTAATTACTGTACCGCTAGTGTTACACACAATTTTTTTCATCACGTTTATGAGTGAATAAATAAATATATATGATGAAAAATAAATAAACTTACCAAAACACATTTGAAATGGCGGAATTAGAAGTCTAGGCAACGCCTCCGCCTAGATATCTAGAAAATTTATGAATCAAAAGTTTTGGCTGAAGTTAAAACACGTAATCGTTTGTTCAGCACGTAGTTTTAATCTTAATCTACAGATGGCACCCTTATACATACCTGATAGAAAAGAAAATACGTAAAGCACGGGTGGTGCTTTCATATGGCATTATAAAATAAATAATACTGTTTACGAGTGTGATGAAAATATATAAATTTAAACTTCTTTTCTAATATTTTAGTGGATTTTTTGTTGGTATACCTGTACAGTGTAGTTGTAATGAATTGTTTATAGTAAATTCATTTTAATAAAAGAAAACACAGTAGGGAAACATGCGTACCTACGTCTGATAAGAGATTCAAAAGACTTATGTGAAATCCACCCACCTCATAGGGCCCACGTAATAAACTCTGAACTCATTTTGCTTTTCGGTTCTAGTCAAACTATAAAAAGTTAGTCAGGATTGGTCACGGGAACGTATCTACTTGTCTACGGTAATATAAAAAAAAAAACCGGCCAAGTGCGAGTCTGGGCTGGGACTGAGCCGTGCAAACTTTGTTGTATATTATTAAAATATTTTTATTATATGTAACTAAAAATTTACAGTTTTCGCAATTTTTCCTTTATTTGTACTACAAGAAGTTGCTTCGTACCCAATTCCAAGATTCTGAGTTTACGGAACCCTGTAGGTTTTGATTCCCTTGCGAGTTTCGTAAATTTGTGGCATAAATATCTGTATCTTTTGATTGCGTTGGCTTAGAAGTTTGATTTTTTCACAGATCCAAGGGATAGTAGACTTGAGTAGTTGATATAAATTTTAGGTTGATACCTCTACGCGTTTCTGAGAAAAAGAGTCTTGACAGACGGACCGACGGACGGACGGACAACAAAGTGATCCTATAAGGGTTCCGTCTTTTCCTTTCGAGGTACGGAACCCTTAAATGATGATCAATAAGGAACCGGATTAAAGGAAAATTATTGTGTTACATCGAATCTTAACCTCATGCCTTAATGCCTAAAAAATATTTCAACTAATATAACCCTTTTATAATTAAACTACTAAAATAGAAAATGTTTTTCGGCGGTTTGAGTTAATTTCTATTATTAAAAAAAGTATTGTATCAAATAACTAGAGTTTTCAACGGAATTTTTCAATAACATGAAATTTTATGTACATTAACTGCCCTTTTTTTAAAAAAGGAATACTCGTTCTTTTGTGGAAAATAGAAAATCACTTTGAATACTTCCGCATATAGCACCAGTGAGCCGCAAAATTACTTTCCAGTTTTCTAGGCCAACATAAATTGCCTTAGTATTAAATTTTTATATTTACTTGCTAAGAAATATTTACTTTCTGCAAACTTTTTTTTAACAAGGATTTGTTTGAATTTCTTTGTCATAAAGTTGCAACACATATAGAAAAGAGGTACGATTCAAATCTAATTTTTATAGCAACACAAGTCATTCAGTCACAGGTAAAGTTTTTTGTATATGAGTTTGTTTTACTGACAAAAAAAAGAGGAAAGTATAAAATCACAACATTTATTTGTAATGCATGCTCAGAATTCGGTGAGAGTGAGAAAATATTGGCATTTCACTAACGATTGTATAAAAAAACCATAGCAAAATATATCTCGATTATATGTAGTTGTTAATATATAAAAAAATATAAGTTGATGTTTAGGTTTATTTATTAGGTACCACTTATAAAAATTAATAACTTTTTCACAGCGACAATGTAATAAGAAAAAGTTACGTGCGAATTAAAAGATACCGAAAACACAGTATGCCTACTTTTAACACCACCAGAACAAAAAGCTCCATTGACGACGCTGTTGACGCGGTCCTTACGCAGATATATATAATATTATATATGTCTATGGTATTTAGGCTCCATTGTTATTGAAGAATCATTCTTTTAGTGGGTAAAATTAAGAAATATGTTTTGTCTGAGTATTCAGTTACCTACATAGTTAATTAAAGGTTACACACAAGACACATTACCATTAGTAATATAATATTTTATTTGCGAGTATGTATTAATGATGATATGTATATTATTTGTACAAAGAAAGATATTGTAATTATTTGTCTCGTGTGTCTGTCGGTACTGGCTAACCGACATATCTCTGAATTTTCCAGACAGTTAGATCTACAAACATAGTTATTCGCAGCATTGTACAATAAGGTTTTTAAAATACAACCCCTCGCAGACAATAAAATGGAATGTAAAAATTGTACCTACGAGTATGAAAAGTTCAATCGAGCGGGTAATATCACAAACTTATTAATGTAAAGTTTTGACTCTATGCATATTTTTTTTTATTTTATATTAAAAAATGAATATTCTATTAATATCACTAATAATAAACAATACATTTAAATCATAAATAACATTAACAAGCATTTAAACAACCAACAGCTTCAACATACACCAAACAAGATTCATTCAATTATTTCACAAAATAAATATTCAATGTATGTACTCCAAATGTTAAAGAAATAAGTAAAACTAGAGATAACTTTGAGTAACTAACTCATACACAGCTTTTTCTTTTTACACCATTCCACAAAATTTATATTCTTGGCAGCAATTGTCCTAGCCAAAATTACAGCCAGTTTTTATACTGCAAAATGGAATACAAACAGGCTTCGTGCGTTTTACATTACATACCTGTAAATTATCTTAACTGTTCCAATGTTCTTCCAGCTTACAATTATTGGTTCAGTTGTCTTATCCCGACTTACTTCTTAAAGTCGTCTATGGCAAAAATGGTTACTCATTATGTCCCTGGTTTTACATTTAACTCTAAAGCTGGCAATTTACGACAAATCTGTACATATAAAAGAAGAAACTGGCTGATTCCATCACATATCAACGCAAAGTCTAAACCACTGGGTCCAGAAGCATGTGGGTTCCTTAACTGACATAGGGATCCACTAAGAATGGATTTTGAGAATTCATCCCCTAAAGCAGTAAAATGAGATTTGGAAGTTTGTATGAAAACAGAAAAAAGAATGAAAATTTGTATGAGAATTCAGATATTTTTGTAAGTAAAACTATAAACAGTTAAAACTTTCTTGTCATCAAAAGTCAACGCAGGCAAAGTCGCGGGACAATGCTAGTGGTACACATGGGCGTAGTCAGGAACAATAAGGTTGGGGCAGCTGCCCCACCCTAGACTACCTAAAAAGCCTATAGCCTCGAAAATTTTTGCCTACACAGTACATTTTTGCCATAACAAAATAATATTTTCTAACAGATTTGCCCCACCCTAGCCTGGTCTGCCTCATCCTGGCTCAAAAGCTGGCTACGCCCATGCATGGGTACATATAAAAACCGATTTAGGTCATAAACACTGCATGAAGTTGTATTGCGGTGGCTCAGCACCTGTCACGTAGGACTGAAGTGGTGTGTGTGAAGAGGTTGTTCCCAATATTCTGGTGTTTCAGGGGATAAGAAACGTTTCGATATATACACATCTATTTCAGTTGAAAACTTATTTAAATGGCTTTGAAAACGCATTAGCTGAATTTGTGTTTTATTTCCAGTTTGAGGCATGGGAAATCATTTGCGACTTTTGTAACTCGCAAAAATCTCAAGAACACGCCAGGGAATCTGGCAATCCCGCAATTTAACGGATTATGGGTGACACCAAGAGCGGATCCAGCGGGGAGCGACCCTAAGGACGGCCGAGAACGAAATGAATTGTAACATTTTTTAAATATATACTTGGGGTTACTTGGCTTTGTATGTTTAATTATTCAATAACTGCACGAGCTGGGTCGATTGGGTAACTTACGTTTGCAGATTCAAAGTTCAAAAAATACCTTCAGTTCTTTTGTTCTGGATTCGCCCTTGGGTGGCACGCGGAGTTTGGTCTTCAAGTGTGCTCGATTGTACACGGGAGTACTGAACTGAGGCGCGCGTCGATACACATTACACATCCGTCTACGTACTTCTTACAGACTCTATCTCTAGGGACTTTATCTACCTTTTTTTTTATACCAGTAAGGTGGCAAACAAGCTTACAGACTAAGATGGCATGTATTTCAAAACTTATTCGATATCAGAACAAAAAATAAAAGTTACTCTTGCGGTAGTTGTTGAGAACTAATTTTTATTAACTATTTTTGTTATTCATCATCTTGAACTAACTCTTATATTCATTTTTACTAGAAAGATTTATTATAAAGAACAAAGCAATTTACAAGGTTTCGGTAACAAAGAAATTTGTATGTGCGTGATGTTAGCTGCTGTTACTTTGATCATATTATCATGGTAGCATTGAGCGTCGTTTGATTACAAGGACAAAGACTTTGAGAGCCTTTGAAATATGTGTGTACACAATGTATAAAGAATCTAGAACAAAATTCTGTGCCTTCAACGAATTGTTATATTTATTTTATTTTTTATTTTACTTTGCATTTGTGATTGAAGGTTTTTGTAATGGTAGAAAAAAATCAAAGTTATTGATAAAGCTTAAGTTAATAGCTGAAACAAATCGAATTACTATTGAAATGATACTTATACCTTATAATGACCAGGTTAAGAATCTATGTATTATTATAGATATTAGTATGTCTTGGACTTCACAGATAGCCGAGGTCAGTAGGAAAATGTTTTCCGCTGGAGGTTCCCTAAAAAGGCTGCAATATTTCATACCCACGGACACTAAAATTGTTCTTGCACACTCTCTTTTGCTTCCCATACTCGATTACGCCCATGCTAGCTATCCTGATTTAACTGAAGACCGAATTGAAAAAACTTGAGCGACTTCAAAATCTCTGTATTCGGTTTATATTTGGATTACACAAATATGACCATTTTTCCAATTTCCGCGTGAAGCTCAAGTGCCTCCCAATTCGCTTTTGCCGGAATGCTCATATTCTTTCACTTCTTTACTGTGTGCTGTTTAATTCTAGCTACCCTTTTTATCTTAAAGAGCGTTTTGGTTACTATGCCTCTTTGCGTTCCTCCTCTAATTTATTACTTAATACACCGAGTCACAACTCAAAATTTTACGATGATTCCTTCACCGTACAAGCAGTGCGATTGTGGAACTCTCTCTCAGTAGATATCCGAAAAGCACAATCACTTACAACCTTCAAAGCACAAGTGAAAAAGCATTTTTTAAATCTCGCATAACCTTGTTGTTTTGCTCCCTCTGTTCTTCTGATGTAGACACTTAAATATTTAAGTTATGATTGTTTTATTTATGTGTAGTTTATGTATTTTTATGTAAGGAAATTATGTATTTTATATTTTATGTATAAGGGTATTTTTTTTTTTTGTAGTTATTTATTTATTTGGTAATTTATACTATTCTTATTCTATGTTACTTTTATATTTATTTCAGTTTTTGTACAATTTTGCACACCCTACCTAGGTTATCTGGTAGAAATCGCCATCTGGCGATAAGATCTTTGTTTTGTAAAATAAAGGATATTTGTATTTTATTATTTTTACTTTATAATATAGTGCGTATAGGTCCTATGATATACATATTACCAAAGAAAATGAGCCAAGATTTGTACAGTGTGTCACAAAAAATTTATATCTTTTTAACTTGGCTGGATTATGACAATAATTGTAGGCATGCATACTAACTGGCAAGATCGTTGAAACTACATATTACAAAATAAATGTACATGCTGGTACATAAAGCAGTAAATGGTCTAGGTGTTTCGGTGTGTGACTTGCGCTATGAGGGGCAGAAGTTTGAACCCGGCGTCTATCTATGAGTCTTAATGAGCCTTTTTTCTCTAATTTCACAATAATTTTGAATATTCACACACCACTGGCTTTTCGATGAAGGAAAACATCGCTAAGAAACCTGCATAAGTCACAAGTTTCAGTCAGACAGTGGGAACATATGCGGCTGAAAGGACGAAAAAAAGAAATAAAGCATTTAAAAATTGAAAAAAGAAACTTATTTTGAAATAGCTAGCTCTCTGTTTCAAAATAAGTTAGTATTATAAAGTCTGTGCAGATAAAAAAGTAAAACCTACGTCAAATTACTTTAAATTTCATGAACATTCGGTACCTACAATTGACTTCATTTTAAACATAATATGAACCTAAGTAGATGCTGTGTTAACGAATTTTTCGACAGCGAAAAATGAGTAACATTAGCAGTGAATTTATATTAAAGAATTATTTAAACATGTTTTCGTTAACTTGTGTTATATTTTTTTATCTCACAAGCTACAACTCACTGTATTTATATTCTTTAACCAGGTCTTTTAAATTTTGTCTTATATATTATTATATAGACAACCGCACCGTTTTGGTCTTCATGTTGAAAATTCCACTTTACAAGCTTGACCTTTCATTAATTAAGTCACTATCCAAACACTCCGATTTTAGTACAAAACACTGGACTAAACGTTATGTTAGGATGTTTTTATGAAGACATAATAAAACCATTTGCCAAATTTCAGAAAAATATTTTATTTTTAAAACAACTTCGCTTTTAATGATTTAAAAAAAAATGTAAGTTATTTTTTACGATAAAGTTCCAAAAGAGTAAGGATTTTGGAGAGATTTGTGATGATAACACGTAGCTATGTAATGGGGAATTTTCCAGAGCATGCAGTTGGTTCAAAATTCCACTGGTATTCTTAATTTTCACAGATAAAATATCTTTTATGCTTAGCCAAGAACTTAGGTGTATTCTATAATCATGTGGAAGTACATGATTACGAAAAAAAAAAAAAAAATTTTTTTTTTGTTTAATGCACCAGTCCCCGTGTCATTTTTTTTTATATATCACTAATGTGGCTAACAAACTTAAGGTCCACCTGATGGTAAGTTTGACTAGAATTGGCAAACGGGTATATTATTCATTCGCTAGTCTTTCATTTTACCGCATGTTACTATAAAGATGGTAGGTATTTATGACTTATGTGAAGTATATAAAAAGCCACGCTTGTCGAGATGCACTGCTATCAGAAGCAATGTTTCAGCGATAGGCTCACCCCCTGTTAAGTAGGACTGAAGTGGTTGATGAAGAGAGGCTTTCCCCATATTATGATGAGAGTAATGTGTTTCGAGCCACTGGTTAACCTGTAGCAGATCATATCGGAACGCTACAAGCAAGGCTGACGTTGCGCTATCGAAGTTTCTTCGGCAGTTCACCATATATAGAAACCGAAGCGCAAGTTAAGTGGACCACGGCGGTCCCCAGGCATAACACCTCGCCTGGCAGGAGATCTACTCTTTGCCGCCGATCCACAAACCCTTTCGGGGAATAAAAACTGTGACGTTATTCGTTACTTATATACATACATACGTACAAAGATGTATAAAAGATACAATCTATTAATGCCATTTACTACAATTGAGTTATTGCATGATACATAGGTGCAACGATTATGCAATACAATATTTATAGGCATGTGAAACTTACATTCCGTATGTCAAAAAGATGCGATTTCTAGGGATAACAACCTCCAGCTGATTCATAAAGTTTTCCGTATAGCCTCAAGCTTAAAGCATGTTTGAACTTGTAACTAACCCCCCAAAGAACACATATACTATCTAGCTACCCTAAACGTACCTACCTAACTGACCAGCATGGAAAGAAAAGATTATATGAGATAATATGAACACGAAACTTGAAAATTGAAGCATAAATTTATAGAAGGATTGGCTATGTGATCGTCTGAGTGGTAGGACCTAATTGTGTAACGTAGACCGCAGGTTCTTTAAGAGAAAGACTGAAACACCGTTCTAGTAATAAAAATAGTATCCTGTACCCCTATGCGCTTTTTATTTTTCTAAAAAAAATAAAAAGGCGGGAAGCTCCACCCAGCGCTTCCCACGGTACGTGTCCATACCGAGGCTAACTTAGCGCACATCCCCCGAAGGAGTAGAGGTGTGAAATCATAAATGGTATAACCATTAAATTATCCTTGCAGCCAAAGCTGTAGACTGAAGTCTAAATATGTAGTTTCAGGAACAAATCCTTGTGCGTGCATAGCACAAACACTCAGCCTTAGGCCAAAGAGTGTGACATCCGTTCGCACAGACACAGCCATGACATTGTCAAGAGAGCACGCCTCGTGTTAAGCACACTCCGAAGAGCAGGACGCAATAAGCCCCACTGAACCATTTGTGTAGTAGGTAATAATTATTATGTACCAATGGAACAGCCATGGAATTCACCAAGAGGGCACGCCCCATGCTTAACACACTCCGAAGAGCAAGACGCAATAAGCCCCACTGCATCCATGTAACTTCAGTCGTAGATTATAAATGATATATTTCGGTTTTCAAGCCGGCGTCCACACGATACATGATCAAGGATTCATAAACAGGTTAAATGTATAGGTATATTATCAGTTCAAGTACGAAGTATTATAGTTTATAGTTTATTGATCGATTAGCGATAGAATAAGTGTGAGTTATATTATTTATGTAATATTCAGTATCGCAGCTTTTCAGGAATTTAGTCGCGAACCAAATATGATTCCATTAGTTGTTACCAGTCGCGTAGGTGAAGTATCACTGTCGCCTTCACGTAATCAGCGTCCGACTCCCCACAACTTGGCAACGGTTTACATGTATATTTAAATAAAGCAACAATTGCCTTCTTTCGCAGTTTTTCGACTCTGACAGACAGCTCGGGGCAAGGACCTTTACCCTTCTACACTGTGTAATCTGTTGTCGTCGTTCAAGTCGCTCGGCACTGAACTCACCTCCGTATTTGACCCAAACAAACGGATCGAAACGTTAGGCGAGAGATGTTCAAACCGTCTGTGAGCTCAGCCGATGTAACTTGAAGCCACTAACGAATGTTAACGATAAACATTCTGAGAGATCAGAAGGTTTTAGGCTTCCGATCCCCGGGCATGCCTCCATCATCATCTCCTTATCTCCTTCTTTACTTTACTCGGGCGAGGTCTTTATACCTGTATTGTATAGCAGCAGTATAAGCAATCAAACATAAGAAGCAACATCCATCGCTAAATCAAGCAAAAGAGTCACATTCCAAGGTCACTACAACATTACTACCTTTTATTAGCCATCAGAAAGGTACATAATTCCTCTCATATTAGAATGTATTCACTCAATAATACATTGCATTTTATATCAATTTATAGCATTTTGCATATGCCCACCTCATACGCTTTCTTTATATATTGTGGCCACGCGACGCTCGCCGCTGCCTATGTATGTCTACGTAAACCTATGCTGTCCCGGGTGTTCTAGTAATGAAATTTATTTTATTTTCGAATTTAGGTTTTTAACTACATAAATGTGTTTAGCCCGTCTTTAGAAAGTCTACAAAAATATTAAAGACCTCGATCCTGGCTAACTTTTTCTAAGTCCTCGATCTTCCACGATCTTATTTAATTATTATTTTGATAATTATGTTAGTTTTATATAACAATTTTATTTTATGTATATATTTTTCTTTTTTTTTTCTTTTTTTATTATTAAATTTTATTTTTATAAAATTTAATATTATAAAGGACGAAGATGGCTTGGTAGACGGGTAGGCTTGGCAGATGGGTACAAACTTTATGGTAAGAGGTTAGTTGGGTACTTATTTAAACTCCTAGTTTAACTATCCACATCATAGGAACGTAAATTTAAATCTTTCTAATAGGTTTGGAATATGAACCATAATAGGTATTATTATTGTTGGGCTAGTGTCGAAGTCGCTAAAGAATTCGAAATTCGAAAATTCGAAATATTGATATTCTCTGTGTCCAGAAAAGCGGTTGGGCGGCTCAGTGGATGAAGCTGTACTGAGGGTTCGAATCTCCCACAAATTCAAATTCGAAATGAATATCAGTGTTTGTCTTGAGTCTATGTGGTTTTATTTATATGTATGTATTAAGAAATAAAAAGCACATTTGTACCCGTTGTATTTGTATCCATAATTTGGGACGAGATGGCGCAGGCATAATGTCCAAAAATGTATTGCGGCTAAGTGCGAGTCGGATTCTCACACGAAGGGTTCCGTACCATTATCTATAAAAACAGCTGTACACGCAATTCAAGGGGTTACATCCCCGTTGTGCGGTTTAAATATAGGGGTTAACGAAAAATCAGTATGTATTGAACAATTAAAGACCACTTTCGTCTAAAATACGGGTTACAAGCCACACTAGAGCTGTTAAAACGTGAAAGCACTAACCTCTTGCAGCTCCTGCTGTGGTTCCTGTATCCTGGACTACTGAAGAATTCGGTCTACTAGTGGCCGTACTGACGAACAAAAATAAAGCACTATTTTATACAATGTTTCGTTTCGCGATTGTCTTTGAAGGTGCGGAACCAACGAATATCACTTTCCCACACTTTTATATAAGTTCAGAATATTAACAAGCATAAAGAAAAATTGATGAAGCGTCTTGCGTGCGGTGCAGAGTGCAGGTCTTCCTCGAGAGGGCGTGTAGCGACATCTGGTTAGTGGAATGTAAATTACCACTTTATGCTATTCACTCGTACAACTCATGGTAGCATGCGACACACCGCGCTATAGATCGAAAATAGCCTAAACAACGGCAAAAAAACACGTTTGTTGTATGGGAGCCCTCCTTAAGTATTTGTTTTATTTTAATTTAATTATTTATTTATAAAGTGACTATATAACTAAATATTCTGTTAATATTTTAAGCGTCCACCTGTTGCCGTTATCAATATCGAGCAAAAACGAGCAAAAAAATATATATCTATTTTATTCTGTTTTTTAGTATTCATTGTTATATCGGCAACAGAAATACATCTTCTGGAAAATTTCAACTGTTTAACTTTTACGGTTCATGAGATACAGCCTGGTGACAGACGGACGGACGGACTAGTAATAGGGTTCCGCTCATTACCCTTTGGGTACGGAACCCTAAAAAAAAGAAATAAATGATGTGATACGTGTAATAAGTAGAAGTACTGAACTAGTTCGCAGAATTAGGAAGCTGAAATGACAGTAGACAGGCAATAGCACGTAGAAACAATAACGGTGGAGTTAGAAGTAAAAGTTTCCTAAAGTGGAAACCCGTAAACAAGGATATTGTTATTATGAAGTCTATTGAGTAAAATTATGAGTTTACAATAAAATATTTAACTAATATACATATTTCAGTAGATCTTCTATGATTATCGACAATTTTGTATGAGCACTTCTGTATAGAAATTGACAAATGTTTCTACGGTCATATATTTTGATATGTAATTCCATTTTCATAAAAACTTTTAAATCTTAATAGTTAGAAATTGAAATCAATTCTGCTTCAATAGTCATGACGTTAATGGCTGTATAAATCTTTAGTCGCCAGTACCTATTTGGAAAAAATCGTAAAATTTCCCTTACCTCTATTAAAATATGAAATTATGCAACAAGGCTTCAAATAAAAAAAAAAATACAATTAAAACGGAAATGCCAATTTTAATAACAGAAAACGCGAATAATTGTAAATTGATAAGACTGTTCTATATAATTTTTTTAAAATATTGTATTAATAGTTTTAACGTAAATATCGCAAGAAAACTATTAAGTATTAACCGTATCACCATTCTAGAAATTTGTCGTTGTTTCTAGGTTTCGCTAGCTACTTGCCGAATACGAACTTGTGTGGTTCCATCACGCGTGTTCAATTGTCTGTCCGTATGTCAAAAGCATAACATTCAGCCCTCTTTGAATCGATTTTGATAAAATTTTACAATCAGATATAATGTTAAACTTCATATGAGACATCTAATACATGAAACAAGGATGCACACAGGGCGCATCCTTTTTTCGCAGACGCAAACTTATTTGACTCGATATCTCGTCGCTAGTGTCGTACGTATTAATATAACGATTTACTTTAGTTTCATTTTTGATCACCGGTTCATAAAAGTTGGCAGATTGTACACATATTTAACATTTTTTTTATTTCAGTTTTAAATCAAATAATATAAAATTTGTTCATTTATTATTATAAAATAATAGTAATACAAGAAATGGACACAAACTTGCACACCTAAGGACTTTGTGTCCATTTTTAAAACTAGCTAGGTCCCTACGGTGTTTCCTGCGCGATTTTACTTTTCCCGTCGTATCAAGCACAGGAACCTATTAAACAATCTTCGTTTCCCTATTTAACCTTTCAGAAAATGATATCCTAGGTATTCTGAAATACATCATTCGTAATTTTTAACTCAGAGTGTAACTAGTTAATGGTTTAAATTACAAAAATTATCGAATTCCCATACAAAGTTGTATCACCTATTTTACACCCTAGGCTATGATGTTCCAAAAATGATAATGCCAAACAATAAATTGAAAACCTAATTTTATTCCCTGAATGTCACAAAATCAATGAGACAAAAATAATTTGTACTATTTATCAACTTTAAAAAAGTGAAATTGTATTCTATTCGTAAAAAATAAATAGTCCGTATTTGAATACGCCTCTATTGCTTTGCTCCACACATTATCCCAACATCAATCACAAAAGGTCTAAGCTCCGTATTGAGCCCTATATTGAATTTGCCATCAGTAACGACTCTAGCAAACGACATACCTACATAGATCCATTTATCATAAATCACTTACCTAACTATTTACCTATTTTATAAATGTGTGACCTTAAAATGAAAATAAAAGGGTTTATGTAAGTGAAATCGTAAAGTTAATACATACCAAGAGTTTAGTAAATGATTCAAAGCCTCTTATCGTTGGAATTTTGTGTCAGTTCTATCATTAATTTATTTCATTTTCAGTTTGTTTTACTGAATATAGTAGAAAACATTGAAACAACTAACGCAAAATTCTTGCCAAGGAATCATGTACCGCATCCATTATTTGATTTAATATTTTTTGTCAAGATATCAATTACACCGTATAGGTTTATGCAGTAATTTGATGTCACCGCATTATTGGAAAGATTTTACGTAATATGTAAAAAAAATTTTTCGTGAAAATATAAATAAGTATTGTTTAAGATATGATATTATTTTATTAAACGTATGAAAAAAACTACATAGCCCTGATAGGATCTTGTGTGTCTGTCTCTCCATCTGTCAGAGCTAATTAGCACCGAATTTACAGGACCGATTAAGTTGAAATATGGTACACAATAGTACACACATGAATTTCTGTGACCTTATTATGTTTGAATATGGCTGTCACTTTTGGAGGGTAAATAAAAAAAATACTAAATGTACCGGGTTACATAATAAATGACATGACTTGTAGTGAGAGTCTTAAATATTTATTTTGTAATAAAAAGTCAGTAAAAAGTGATTCAAGACGGTATATGAAAATTAACCACCCTCCTTTTATTTCCGAAATCTTTAACCCAAAATTTTGAAAAAATGCAATGTACAATAATTAATAAATATTTATTTATAAATTATAGGAAAACCTATCTCTTAATATTGTGCATAGATTCAAAATTAGCATTTTCCAAATTGTACCGTTTAATGAAAGCGCATTATAATTTTAGATTAAATTATTTAAATAGTGAGTAAAGTTGTTTAAAAAGATAAATAAAAATTGATCGCTTTTTTCTATGTATAGTTCATTTATTCATATTATTGTTTTATTTAAAATTTTGTTTTAAATAATAAGTACACAACGAAAAGAAAGATTAATGAAATGTACAATAAAATTAAAAAATTGCTACTAAAAGTCTAGCTAGGGCTTCATTTACACCGACTAAAATACGTCGTAAACAGGCACATTGAAATTGAATTTGATGTTAGTAAAGTCACCGACAATTGCTGGATTTCGTGTAAATCCACTTGTTTATTGTGAGTGGTTAAATGTATTGTTAGCATTTATCGTACAGGATTTTAGATCCACCGGGTGTAAAATAGTGTTACTTTAAAAACAATTTATAATGTCTCTTAAACATTAAAACATACCTTTTTAGGGTTCCGTAGCCAAAAGGCAAAAAACGGAACCCTTATAGATTCGTCATGTCTGTCTGTTTGTCCGTCCTTATGTCACAGCCACTTTTTTCCGAAACTATAAGAACTATACTGTTGAAACTTGGTAAGTAGATGTATTCTGTGAACCGCATTAAGATTTTCACACAAAATTAGAAAAAAAAACTATACATTTTTGGGGTCCCCCATACATAGAACTGAAACTCAAAAATTTTTTTTTCATCAAACCCATACGCGTGGGGTATCTATGGAAAGGTCTTCAAAAATTATATTGAGGTTTCTAAGATCATTTTTTTCTAAACTAAATATAGTTTGCGCGAGAGACACTTCCAAAGTGGTCAAATGTGTGTCCCCTGTAACTTCTAAAATAAGAGAATGATAAAACTAAAAAAAATATGTGATGTTCATTGCCATGCAAACTTCCACCGAAAATTGGTTTGAACGAGATCTAGTGAGTAGTTTTTTTTTTAATACGTCATAAATCGTAAACCGCAATTTACCTCTCATTAAATCAACTCAAATATAAAAATATTTTTGTATGTGTTTGTAGATTATATAAATGGTGTTAGGTACGGAACCCTCGGTCCGCGAGTCCATCTCGCACTTGGCCGGGTTTTTTTATCAGAATTGACTACTAACAGTCTGTCATTTGTATGTTTTTTGACGATTTCAGCCACGACACGATCATCACGTCAATGTTTGTATGATTTACTTTGAAAAGCACACACGACGTCGTTGGCGTCATAGCCGGAATACGTCCACTACTGAACATAGACCTCCCTATAAGTTTACACAGCGGCCTGTCCAGAGTGGCCCACTAATCAGCTTCTACCAGGTCGTCCATCTACTTGTTAGTAGTCTATCTATACGCTGTCTCCCAGAATAAGGATATTCGATAAAATATTTCCAGTCTTAGCATAAGAAATGGCTCAAATAGTTATCGATCAATCAAGAAGTGGTAATGGTCAGGTCATAGGAAACGCTAAGTGATCTCACTCGATTATTTTCAAACCATACACGATATCGAAATACTGATTATTGATCATGAAACTGAAAGTGCTTCACGAGTTCTATCTAATGGTATCAATAATGGTTTATAACATAGACTGGATATATCCGAAAATTTGATGTTTTCAGTTTCCATACATTTAGATAGATATTATAGATAAATATATATCAACAAGAATTCACAGAGTTATCTACAATTTATTTATCCGTAAATGTGGTAGGGTCGGTAGAGGTAGACCACGGCAAACGTATGTAGATCAAATTGAGTACGTTCTCAGAAAAGGCCAGGTCAGGAGTACTCGAAACCGTAAGAAATGTATGAAAGCATTGATGCGTATAGATGAGGCAAGAGAGGTATGCCAGGATCGTAGCAAGTGGCAGTCTTTGGTCTCTGCCTACCTCTCTGGGAAACAGGCGTGATGTTATGCATGTATGTACGTATCTACAATGTATAACTGCGATAGAAAATATCTGTAAATAAAAAGTATTTAATTTTTTTACGTAAAGTGTACTTTTAGAATAGCAAAAAACTTCAACAAAGTCAACAATGTTACTAGCAAAGAATGTTCACATTTATAATTAGTTCAGTTTTCATCATAAACCAGAAAAACTGACTGAAATATATGACGGGAGATTTTATGAAACAGTTTTCCTTCTCCCTAAAAGCTTTAAGACTTTTTTTATTATCCACGCCTGCTGGACGTTACTCAACGTAACGAAAGTTTTACAATTCTACATTTCGATAATTAGAAAAGTTTTAATTGCTAGCAGTTCCTTATCGTGAAAAATATGTTCAAAACTATGACGTAAGGTTTACGTCAGGTCAGAGTTTTGCATTAAAAAGTTAAAATAAAATCTGTCAGTAGGACTTATTGAATGTCAGTCCGTTTATTACTCAAAAACTAGCAAAGTAAGTACATATTAGTATTTATATCTGTATATATAAAAGAAAAACTACGGCTAAGGTAAGAGCTATAATAACCTTAAGAAGGTTTAAGCTGTTGCTAAAATCTATACAGAGGAGTTAAAATAGTATTTTTCGTACCGACAACAAAATGACGCTTTTTCTTACCACAGGGAAGAAGCTAGCTCGAAAGCTTTTATTCCGAGGGTAAGAAAAGTCATTTTGTACTCAGTATGAACGTTACTCTTTCTACTACCTGAAAGTCCAAAATAGTATTAATATAACTGCGACATGCAGCACAAAGCGGCCAACATCATTCTCGCAGGTCTATCGGCCGCCCGCTGGCGACGTCCTATTTTTCTCCTGGCCATATCGAGTACGAAATGCAATTTCATACGCTTTTTCGAACTGACGTGTGAGTCGCCCTGGGGTCTCAAAAAGTTTGATTTTTGAAACTGAGTATGAACGGAAATTGGAACATTTTATTTTAGGTATTAAAAAAATCGGCCAAGTGCGAGTCCGACTCGCGCACGAAGGGTTCCGTACCATTACTTTAAAAAGGCAAAAAAATCACGTTTGTTGTATGGGGCTCCTAAATATTCATTTTATTCTGTTTTTGTATTTGTTGTTGTAGCGGCAACAGAAATACATCTTCTGTGAAAATTTCAACTGTCTAACTGTCACGGTTCATGAGATACAGTCTGGTGACAGACGGACGGACGGACGGACAGCGGAGTCTTAGTAATAAGGTTCCGCTAATTACCCTTTGGATACGGAACCCTAGAAAGTAAATTTTGGACTTACAGTGGTCTTTAATTTTATTGCATGAAGTAGATACGTCTTGACCGTTAGAGTCGTAGTAGTGGCAAAGTAAACTCAAAACCGTATAACGGTACTCACTGACTGCCCTTTACTTTAATTGTTATTGGCTGCTAATTTGGCGGTATCGGTGCACGTTATTTGACTAGAGTTCTTCTATGACCCTGCGAAATCTTTTTCGTCATTGTTAAAACGAATGGCATGCCACCTATTGTCAAAGCGTTGTACTAATTTAAAACAGTAACACTTTACCAATTTAGCAACATTTCATTGCATCAGATTGACCCTTTGTGCTAAAAAACTAATACAACGAAAAGAAACCATACAAACCGTTCGAGCCGTTCTCAAATGATGCTTCGTCATACATGCGACAGTTATTTTTTACTTACTCAGATGTGAATACATCTGTTTTATACATGTTGAACACATCTGTCACAAAAGTGTTTGACTAAGTGTATTATGACACTGTTATATCTTGACTACTACTACCGAGGTTGCAGCTTAATGCGTGCAATAAATAGGTTAAGAAAATATTAAAGAGTCAAAGTAGACTCGCCATGTGTTGGTGAACATAACCTTTCTAAAAACATCTCGGTTTTTCAACAAAACCCTACAATTTCGGAGTTTTAATGTGTTTCATGTATTAGCTTTAACCTAAGCTTATTAACGTATGTGAATCATGCCAAATAAAATGTTAGTTTAAAATTATTATTTTTCTATTTTTCTTTAAAATCGGTAATTAATCCGAGCTGCGTTAAAATTGGGTAAAGAAATGTGGTATACACTAACAAAAACATCAAAAGGCTAGCATGATAATAAAGTATGGATATTAAAGTTTATGAATTTCTTTTTTTTTTTTCTTAATTTACTTAGTTTACAGTCTTTTCTTCTCGTCGTAGGCCAATCATAGTGCACCTAAATAAACAAAGCAATGATAAATTTACCTGACACTATTATAGATACTTCTATAAGTCAAGGCTTTAAATATCACCGTTGTATAGGGTATATACAAATTTTACGCACTAAATCCTGGGCCTATTTCGTGGAAATTGAAAACATGGTGCAACTCTCCTGTACAAGGAGTTTGTTTGTGTTTTTTTATTTTATTTACTTAGAAACAAACAGTCGTAAAATAACAAGAGTTTCATATGTTTTTATTAATAAGACCTATAGTTTCTTTATTTTTTAATTTACATAAATTTACTAACGGATAACAAATCAATTAAAAATAAAAATAAATGAATTACAGATAAAAAATTTAAACTGAGCAAATGTGAGGTGAACTTCTATAACAAGAGTTCTGTACTCAATAGAAAACTCAAGCCTTTTTTTTTATTGTTATATTTAGAAGTTATCTTCATGAACAATTTAATAATTTTTAATTATCTCCTTTTTTCTTTAATTTATAATTAAATAATAATTCATATTTTCAGATTTTTCACGTCACACATTTAGAGATAGCGATCAGTTATTGTCAGTTTGGGATTCATGTCAAAAAAAAAAATGTTTACTGAACCCTGAAGATTAAAAATACCTTTCATAAAGGTGTTAAGTTAATGTGCAACTAAGATAATTATCGAATTATTTTTTTCTCGAACTTTTAAGGGTTAAAAACTTTGTTTTAAAGAGCTTATTGAATAACAGAATATATCCACAAATGCAAGCTTGTCATTTTGGTTATATAATGTACATGCACGTTTCGTGAACGAATTACTAGCAATATGTTCTACTAGGCGACACTGCGAACAAATGTTTACTGCGACATATGGCTTATATATCTTACTTTAACACTAATATGCTAGTGATTTCAATATGTGATGTGAATTATTATCAAAGTCACACACAGTTTTCATAAAATATTGAAATTGGATTTTTGGAAACTACTTTTTATCTCCCTATTTTACATTTATTTAGGTACTACATTTAATCATTCGGTACTACCGTTGCTCCGTTGCGATGTAAAGGAAAAGTGCCAATAATCAACACACCCTGTTGTTCTGTTGTGAAGTGAAGGAAAATTGCCTCACGGCCTCACCCGTACATAATTACCTCCCGTGAGATTTCTAGATTGGGATGAAATGTACTATAGTAATTACCTATATGTCTGTCAAAAATTAGATCACCCCTTGGTCCTTTGCGACGGATACTCCTGTATCGTGTATGTATGGATATGTGTAAAGTTGTAGGTGTGTGCTTATAGGATAGAAAACTAAGAAGATCATTCGTATGAGGTCCAAAAATTAAAATGCGGACAAAAGTAAAAAAAAAGTGTAAAGCCTGTAAAGCCCGAGGCCTGCCGCACGAAGCAAATTCTCGGCCAGTCGGGACGTGCCTCGCCCGAGGCAAACGCACGCGCCGCCTCGCCCGAGCTTGCCGCGGACCGAGCCGAGCGTTGTCGGTTTTTTGTCCATGCTCAAAGGCTCTGCAGCAGGTTTGCCGCGCTCAGTTAAGACGGTTGTGTTTCGCCTCGCTTGTTCGTCGCAGCTTGGCGTCATGGATAAAGAACAGTGTCTTAAATTAATATAACTATACGGTGAATATAGGCGACTTTGGGATGCGCAGTTTGCGTCATAGATAAAGAACAGTGTCTTAAATTAATATAACTATACGGTGAATATAGACGACTTTGGGATGCGCAATGTCCCGATTATACTAATAGTGGACTAAGAGAAGACGCATAGAGAAATGTAAGTTAGGAAATTAACATTCCAATAGCTGACAAAAGGAAAAATGGACTCTTTGCTAGGATCTTCATAGGAGGGAGATTTTTTTTTCTGCTTTATTGAAGCACAAGTCTTAAAACAATTTGTTCCCAGCTTATAATCTGTTTTGGTATAATAGTTTCATCCAAAATTTTAAGGTTTCCGTTTTCTTTTCTTTACAAGCCGTAGAATTAGTAGAAAGGCGGTGGTGCTGATAGCTTTCCGAACATGCGACCTAATGGCGATCTTGAGCAAAACTGGCACGGCATTGCCGCGCGCGGCTGCCTCGAATCCAAAGATGTACACATCGAGGCTGCCCCGCGAGGCAACCATCCCGCGGCAAACGTCTGAGCCTGCTCGGTCAATCAGTAGCTATTGAGTATTTATCAAAATCACCCTCCTAACAAACTCATATAACTCTTTTCACCAGCCGTATTTTTTTATTTGCTATAAGAATTTATTGAAAACAATGTTTCTAAATTAAAAAAAATGAAATATATTACCAAAGTAAAAAAAATGCTCGTGTTAAATGCTCCGAACATTAAAGGACACATTTCTTCTGTTAACCGCCACATTGAGATTGAAACGAGTTTTTTTTTTTATTTAACACCAATTTAGATTAAATGCTGTATATCAATGTTATATCTGTAGCAGGGTGTAACTTTGAGCTGCATTTTAATACTGTGTAAATTAGTTGCAACCTCTTGGCAAGGATCACCCTCCAGCTGTTTCACAAAGTTCCGTCAGCAGCGTGTGGCTTAAATAATTTTAGAACAACTTGTAAAGCTGCTTAATACTAACTTTCGAATGTAATTAAAAAAACGACTTAATTATCTAAGTACTAAAGAGTATAGACTTGAAGAAATCATTTTCAACGTATCGTTTTAATAATAAATAAAACATTAAAAGAATAAATGATACTGGCATTAAAACATTACTTCCCGAAAACTCTAGAATACTTTATTTCTATATATTACATCTATAAAAGATCTATAAAAAAGATATTCTAGGTAGATCTACTGTAGCCTCTTACAAAAGCCCAACTGAACGAATATTTGCATATGTGGACTTGTATTCACGGTACAGGAAACGGGGTCACTTTAGGATTTTTTTCTCAAAAGGACAAAGTACATTAATAGTGTTTTCATGTTTCTCAGGGTCTGTGCCATATCCCGAAAAACACAGATATTAAATTTTAGTCGGATCTGCTCAGCGGATCCGAGAAACATTTGCCAAAAAAAATGAAATTTAGGTAGTACTGCCTCTTAATTGATACTTTAAGTCCTCGGTTCCTAACCTGGGGGTAATTACCCCCGCAGGGGTAAAACTTGTATTTCGCGGGGGTAATAATGAGCTGGTTGTTGCCTCGAACGCCGAATTTCAAAATTCCGCACAGTCAAATCAAGTCAGCACAGCGTGTCTAGCCAACACCTACTAACATAAGATGCAGAATATGCAGATAAATAACACCCAAACGCAAGCATTCACACATCAAACCAATGTTTGCCTTAAACTTTAACTGAGGATTGTAAAATCACTCCTAAGCTATTTTTTTTTTTTTTTTTTATTATATATTTGTTGAGTTAAACCTAGCTTGTAAATGTAGGTAATATAGAGTAAAAATATCTCAATAATTCATGTGCAATTGTTTTTAATGTTTAATAAAGTCTACGTATTTGTGTTAACACGTATTGTTTCAGTTCATCGTTGGGAGGAGGGGTAAAATCAGTGACTTTAGTTAGACCATAAGGGTAACAGACCTAAAAAGGTTAAGAAGTACTGCTTTAAGTAAACTTGTTTTACCCGCTACACAAAAAATATATCTAGTGACAGTTATTTTATAGTGACAGTAAATTAGTAGTCTCATTGTTAACTTATATACCTAAAGCAGGTCAAAAATCTGTATCATATTTTCTGAATAAATGAAAACTACGGTGTCACATTGTGACATTCAAATTCAAGTAAAAGTAAATTCGGTTAAACGTTAACCTACGTTTATTAAAATTTTATAGAACGTGTATTTCTCAAGGTTTTTCCTTCCATTTTCACACCTTGCAATCCAAACATTCGACTCTTGTATCCAAATATTCGAGATTAGAAAGCTTTGTGGCTCTACGTCTGTGACAGCAAATCCATTTTATTCAAAATTTATATGTCGTTCACGTACTTTTCACGGAACACGCCTCTCAGGACTGAGGTCAATTTCCTTTGTAAACGAAGAGCACATACAGTGAGACGAAACCCGGAATAGGAAGCATTCACAAACTTGGATATCAACTGTCGCTTTGTAATTTCTATCTGACGTTTTCGTATCCATGACTTAATATTTCGAATAGTTTAGTTTGCTAAATGTTGATGAAAGAGGAGAAGACCAGATGAAGCAATTAAATCATTTTATTATAACAATCTTTTGAAAATCCATACTAGGGTCTTTTAAAAGGCATTTTATGGTGCGATTTGTGTATAAATTGCATTCGATTTTGTTGCTCATAATAGCTAAATTCTAATAAACCTTCACAGAAACAACTCCACGCATTCTTGAGTGAAAGAGTCTTGACAGATAGATGGACAACAAAGTGATCCTATAACTTTCGAGGTACGGAACCCTAAAAGTAAGACTTTATATTTTTTATTGCATTTTAAACTAGACTTTACGACATTATATTAGAATTTAAAGTTTGATTAGCTCGTGTTAATTAATATAGTAACTATTATGGCAAACGGACGCTGATATCGGATCGATTAGGACTCAGGTGGCAAACAAGCCTACGGTCCGCCTGATGGTAAGCGGTCACCGTAGCCTATGGACGCTTGCAACACCAGGGGCATCACTCGCGCGTTGCCGACCCTTCAGAAATCTAATAACTTCTTTTTTGAAGAACCCCATACTGTAGTCCTTAGAGAAAACCTTGGCAGGGAGCTCATTCCACAACCCAAGGGTTCGCGGGAGGAAGTTTCTCTGAAACCACACTGTTCGCGACCATTTTGGTTCCAAAGTGTGAGAATGAATTCCCTGTCGATGGCGAGCGGTGCGATGGTAGAAAGTAGCCGTGGGCATCATTTCGAACAATTCCTCAAAACACAATCCATTGTACAAGCGGTAGAACACACACAGGGAGGCAAAGTCTCTCCTCAGACTTAAGGGCTCGATACCGCAAGTGAGTTTGGGATCGTCGACAATTCTCACAGCCCGTCGTTGAACCGAGTCAAAAGGGCCAAGCTGGTATCCGGGTGCACCCGCCCAGAGATGGCAGCAGTACTCCATATGGGGCCGGACTTGCGACTTGTAAAGTAGCAACCTTTGCCCCGACGTGAAGTATTGCTTCGCTCTGTTGAGTACACCAAGTTTTTTGGACGCCAGCTTTACCTTGTCGCAGTGGTGGTAATGACGACTGGCAGAAGTTCCCCTCGGCAGCTTTAGCAAGCGACCAGAAAGCACGACTCCCAGAAGGATAGCTCGCAAGTCGCCCACCTATTTTGCCGATGAATTGGAATTTTGCTCTGGCAGTTGCTTTCTTACTGAACCTCGAGGCAGCATTTAATTTGCGTTTTAACTCAGAAAAATTCGGATCCTTATTATTACGAGCCGTGGTCCAAGCCTCATACGCAGTTTGCTTAAGAATTTTAGCTTCTCTGCAAGGCCTATTAAGCCACGGTCGTTTTTTGACGCCGGCAGCTACTCGCAGGTTAGGAATGAAACATTCCATACCAGCGAGGATTGTCTCAGTGACTGCGGCTGCGCAGACGTCAGGATCTTCTGAGCTATAGCAGATCTGCCTCCACGGGTACGATGCATAAAATCTCGCAATCCATCCCAGTCTGCCGACTTATAATGCCACACACGACGCCAATTAGTTGGCCCAGAAGGATCGGGTTGTGTGCATGACAATTGAGTCCGGATGAGACAGTGGTCCGAGGAGCCAAGAGGCGCATTCACTGAGACGGAGTATCCATCCGGACGTGTAGTCAGCAGAAGGTCCAGTAAGGAGCTTGTATGGTCCTCTATATCTGGTATTCTCGTTGGAGAAAGTACCAGCTGAGAGAATCCACAGGTCAGAGCAAATTCATGAGCAGATATCCCTGCATAGTTATTGGTTCGAGAACTGAGCCACTCACGATGGTGGGCGTTAAAGTCTCCCAAAATAACTACTTCTGCTGTAGGATATTGCTCTAGAACTTTGTCAGTCGTCAAACTCAGGTGCGTGAAGAGTCGAGTTACGTCCGTGTCACCGCTATGAGACCTGTATAGGCACGCATAGATACGAGTGTGGCCCCCATGATCTACGCGCACCCACAATATCGACAGGTCCCTGTCTTCAAGGCTATGAAGTCGGCGACAGCAGATATCCTCCCGGACGAACATACATACACCGGCACGACTCAAAAAATTGTGCTCGAGTTTGTAGCCGGGATAACGAAGGTATGATGTGTCGGCCGGGCAGGATATCTGCGTCTCCGTTAGAAAAAGAATGGTTGGCTGCGCAGTCTCGAGATGGTGATGGACTGCGTTAAGATTTGCGTGAATACCCCTTATGTTGCAAAAATCCACATTATATGTGGATGGAGTAACCGCTGTCAAAACTCTTTTTTCTGTTCCTGGCCATTTTGTTTGAAGTAACTTAGACTACGGATGAGGATTCACTGCACAGACAGCTTAGAAGACAAAAAGTTGCGGTACTAAGACTGCCGAAGCTCAACACAGATGATACGGTTGCTGGCACGGCGGGCGGAAGGGCCCCTGATCCCCCTCTGTTGTAGTAGCCGGGTCCACTCCGGTCTCCTTCTCCGGCACGACTACTACTTCAGAGACTTTACACAGGTTGGCGGATCAGCCTCCCAGGGCGGAGATTAAGTGATCCCTGGGTTCGGGAACCCGTTCAACCTGCGGGCGGCCAGCGGTCAGCCGTTTCATCAGGTCTCCCTGACCGCCGAACCAGCACGCCGCGTCTACGCCGAGCAATGACAGCAACAAGCACCGTCGGTCCTCCGCTGTCCGCGCAGCGAATCCTCAAAGAGAGAGCTCTGGCAACCTTACTCACCGCCAGGAACACAACACTACTCAATGTTAGTGTTATTGTGGCCGCGGTTTTCTGTAAGGTGGAGGTACTTCCCCAGTTCGGGCCGCTCATTCGAGCAAGTACTCGCTATGCCCCGCTTTATTTGTTCGGGCAGCTTATTCGAGCGAATACTTGCAGTGCCCTACCTCTCTTAACCTTTTTTGCCCAGAAAATATAAGAGTAATCAATGTTGTAACCAAAATCCATACGTCCCTTTGCGCGGACCCAGTACAATTTGTGAACTTTACGTACACCTATTTGGCGTATGTAGCATTTTTTGTATGTTGATGTTTTACTATACCAATGGTCAAGTGGTTGAAACTATTAATGTATATGAGAATTTTAGAAAAAGACTGGTTCTCGCCGGGTTCAAACGCATGCCCTGAGGCAGCCAACTCAAACACTAGGTCAATATAGAAAGAATTCAACATTATTTCTAAAAATGTACAGGAAAAAAGTAATTATCTATTACCTGACTAACAAAATTAAGTAGTGTTATTCAAAAGAAGTAATGTCAATACTTATTTTATTGTTTCCGTCTAGGGCTTAAGTATTAAGTGGAGTTATTTAAATAATAATATGGTTAAGATATACGTTAAGACTTGACATAATTTTTCATAGAATTAAGAAATACGTATAATACACATACATAGAAATTATCTTTCTTCGCTTATGACTCCCTGAAGATTAGAGGCTTAGAAGAAAATATTTTATACATGCCATATCTACAACAAAACTAAACATTAAGCAAGTAAAAATTAAGCAACCAACAATGTGGAGGTCGCACTTGCCTCTTAAAAGAAGGTTATTGATACAATGTTACACAATTTTCAGTTATTCTCAGTATTTCATGATTCTAGATCAACGGATTTGTTATATATGTTCAAGCGTCAAAATACGCAAATGGCCGTCTTTGATTGCGTTTTTATAAAATGGCTACATTTTTTACGTGACTGCAAACTAAAGTATTTGGTATCAATTTCAACTTGATACCTTCACGCGTTACTGAAATAACTGGGTCTTGACTGACAGACCAAGAATTTGTTTTTTATGTGATATAACTAGAATTTATCAATTGTTGGATTATGCCTCTACTTTAGCTGTAAGTCCTTGCTTCTCACCAAATTTCATTACACTAGGTCAGCGGGAAGTACTCTAAAGGTTTTGATTTTTTCAGACTGTAAAATATGTGGTGCAAATGGTGTATTTATTGATTGCGTTGACTTAGCTTGATCTTTTTACAGCTTTAAGTTTTTTAGTATAATTTTCTGCAACCCTGAGAAAAAAAAACGGACACGTCTATTGGTCACAAAGTTATCCAATAAAGGTTTTTCATTTTGAGGCAAGGAATCGTCATAAAGACAAAATTAATAAAATATTTCACCTCAGGAGGATGTCATCAATCTTATGTAATATTGTCTGAAGACGCTAGGTCGAAATATTTAATAAATTTTTTTTCGGTTTTTTATTATAATTTTTAAGCTATTGCATAGCTTTTATCGCGGGCTCTGAGCGCGGCGCCGAATCAAAAAATTCCGTAACGAAAAAACCTAACAACGGCAAACTTGACTGTACGGAAAATCAATTTTAAGGCCAAAAAAAATTAAATTTTATATATTTTTTTGATGACAATCATAAGTTTATAGTTTTATTAGTAGGTTATAAGTCGAAACACGATTGAATAAACTTGACTCGATACAATAAAATCGCAGTGTCCTCTAAATCTTCATTTTTAGAGAGATACTTCTACGGGGAAAACAGTTTAATTTGCTAGTTATTTAACTTTTTCAATGAAATTTCGTCTACGTGTTCCATAATAAATACTTTAGACGACTATGGTTTTATTTTATTGCGAAAGAGTGTTATTTTGTAGCAAAAAAAATACATTTCATAAATAACGTCGCGTGGGCCGGCCATTACGCGGCTCTCGCCTTCCATCAGTCGGCCGCAGCGCCTCGTCGAGAGCACCTCCGTACAACTTTGTTGCGCCCACCCCGCTGCCGCCAACGAAATTTTTTTCAATGATAATGACTTCACATTTATTCAATGTGTACGCTGTGGCGTTATTTATACAAGTACTTTTTGGCTTATCGAGATAATTCTCGGATAATTCTAGGATTTCTCCAATAATAGTCTTTCTATGCATTCTTGTCACACAAAGTCGTTAGCTCCCAGCTTTCTACAAACGCTGACTGTCAGTCAGGTTGTGAATAAAGCTGTCCTAGTTTCAAATGATGTGACAAGCAATATGCCACCAGTTGACTTACAAATATATATAACTAATAGAATTTAGTTTTAGATTTATTTTAATTTGGAATATTTAATTCAGTAAACGTACTAATGACGAATTGTTTATATTTTTGAGTTCCGTACCTATAGAAGGAAAATAACGAAACCCTCATAAGATCACTTCCTTTTGCATCTGTTTGTCTGTTAAGACTGTCCTAGGAACGCGTTAAATGATGGTTTTATATTATATGTACATATAAGAAATGCTAATAGATCTACGGTCCCTTGGAACTGTAAAGAATCAAGCTAAGTCAACGCCGTAAAATTACTGTTGACCGTTGACCTAGAATCATGAAATATAAAGTCCAACAACACCAGTGAAAGGAAAATTCCAAAAATTGAACCACAGATATAAGTGCGTACAATGACCTTCTGACGGTCATTTGGAGCGAATATTTATTATTTAGATTTTGTACCTATTTTATTGGATTCCGTAACTAAATAGAAAAAACGTAAAGACATTATATTTATAACTTAGTAATAGGTATACAAATTGTTAAAAATAGTAGTTATTATGAAAATACTCAACAAACTACATAAATACCCTTCTACTTTGCAGCCTCATTATGTCTCCACTGTTGAGGCACGACCAACCCTCTACCACAGATTAATTAATATTACTCTACCTTGGGCGAGGGCGATTTGGGCCATAGTCCACCACACGTGGGCCCAGTGCGGATTGTAGACTCCACATACATCTTTCAAACATATGCCGAGATTTCCTCACGATATTTTCCTTTCCCGAAACCCAGTTGTGTGAATATTACATTAAGAAATAGTCTCATGTTTCAGAATCTATGTTTTTGGCCTACTTCCACTCATTGGTACACGCCAGCCGAAACACCGCCAAACAAACGGGAGGCAGACACCGTAACCATTCGGCCACCATTGACATATCCTAATATACGTATATAAAACCTAATAAATTAGTTAAAATAAAATTTGTTGTTTTTTTTATTTGATTGTAATTATTATTATTCATTTATTTCAGATTATCTCCAAAGAATGTTCGTATATATACAATTTTAGAAATATGTTAGTTGTGAAATTGCAAATTACAAATAAATATTATTCTGTACTAAATAAAGCCTATTAGTTTATCTAACATTGAATTTTACTGGCCTGGAACAAACACGTACTAAGTTCCAGTGTCTTAAAATTGGACACTGAAACCTTTCAGCTTTCGGCTTCAACGGAGAATTGGGGCTGCCCCAGGCGCTGTGTAGTAGGGAGGCCACTCTTTTGCGCAAAATAGCAGGAAAGATGTCTATTCGCACTTCCGCCATCATTCCTGAAGCACTGCAGTACCGAGGCAGCCCCAAAAGCGTTGTTATACTGTCCACGTAGGGCACTATACTACTTACTCTTATAATCGGCTCACAGGCTGCACGTATAGAAGATTTGACAGTACGCCTAAAACAGTGTTAGTTTCACTTCCTTAGTGCACCGGGCAAACCTACGGGCAACCATATTCAATAATACCAAACCCCAATAACAAAGAAACACTCATTTATTATTACCATCATTTAATTTATTAAAAAGCAATTTAACGTTGTTGACAAAACATTAACTGTAAAATTGTTTACGTAAGAGCTTCTGCGTGCTTGAATTTAGTTTGATTAAATGTGTCACGTACCAGAATTATGAGTCATTGTTTTAACGTAGGGTCATAATGTAAACTTTAGGTTAATGGTTTGATATTTATTGGTATTATGAATATCATACACTAAGAAAAAAGAGGTATCATGGGATACCTATTTAAAACGAAATTCTTTTTGCCCTATATTTTGGGCTAGGTCAGTCATAAAGTATTTAATATTCAATAATTCTGTTTTAATGTCTATGACAAAAAAAACGTTAGTAATAAAAATCTTTAAAAATACTTACAAAATTAAATCCATATTGAAACTTGTTACAGAATTCCGATCTTGACCAACAAAAAGGATTTAACAAAAGAAAATCATTCCTTAATTTCAATACATTTATTTAAGGGAACTGTAAGTAGTATATACTCTGCAAATGTGTTACTGAACTTGTGACTTATAATCTGTCAACTTGGTATCTAAAACAAAACAATTACCTTATCTTCTATTAATAATAAATGAAGTGAGATAAAAAATAATTGTGAATACTGTAATATTAGGAAATGTAATAATTGGAGCATATCAAGATATGTTTTGCCTGCACCAAAAATTTTGGTGTAGGTAATATTATTTACAACTACTGTCAACATAGTAATTGATATGATTATAGACAACAAAGAGGGGGCAAGGTAAATATTATTTTTTTATTGCCATAGCAAAATAATAAATAAATAATTTAAAACATACATATTCTTATTCCAAGGTCTGATATTTTCCAAAACATAATGCTAGAAAATTTTCTCGATAGAAAAAAATCAGTACATCAGTACATCTAGTTTTTGTCAATTTTTGATTTATTTTTAAAACGGTTCATAGCTGAATTAAGCTTGAATTTCATTTTATATTACAAAACATAGAGCTTTCATTGGCGGATTTCCAATAAAAATAATAATGTTCCTGTTTTAGTACTAAGGAATCATTTTCGAACATACCACGTTCATATTTTGCGTTATATACAGAATTTTCCTGGCTTTATGCCCCCTCTTAATACACTAAAAAAATCAGTAAGAAACAACTAGAGTACCTTGTATAGTGGTCTAGTAAGGGCCCGGTAACAACACCCGCACAACCCGACAACTATTTGCAATAAACAAATAATGACAGTCAGAAGCGCATTATTAGACGAAATAACTTTGTATAGACGTCCATTCAAAACTTATTTTCTTTAGAATAAATATACGCCATTGCAGCAACGTATATGTTTCTGTAACGAATATTAATGCATTTTCTTTTAATTATGAAAGAGTCTGATCATTAAACGTCATTTGAAGTAATCGATGCTAAACGAGGATTCTGTAACAGTTAAATCGCTTATAGTAGGTATTATAATTTTATTTTCATCCCATCTATTCGAAAAAGACGACTTGATTCGCCCTTAAGTGCTTCCAAAGGTGATGTTTTCTATAAGAAGCTTTTAGCGGGCAGTAATGAGATTTTAATCCTCTTTATAAGTACGCCGCAATTATCTTTGCCACGGACTTTTTGAATTTGGAACTGAGATGTTCCAAATCTTCTCAGTGTTCAGCGCCAAAGAAATCGAACGCGAATATTGTTTGAATAAAGACTGGCTGGTACGACGGCCTATAGTCGCGCCATCGGCTGAATAAAAAAAAAAGAAATATCAAATTAAAAACGCGCGAACTACAGCCCGCATTTACGTCGATTTTCACGGATTGTTAGGAATTCATGGTTTCGTTTTGAAAAATGAGTTCTTCAAGTGTCAGTGAAAGTATAAAATTAACTTCTGAAAGTATTAGAACTGACGCAAGAAATGTGATGGATAATCTATTACCTGCAAAATCCCGGAAGAAATATATGAAAGCCTATGGTAATTTTATTGAATGCAGAAATGCAAGAGGCGCCAAATATTTTTCAGAATCTATGTTTTTGGCCTACTTCCAGTACATAGCCAAAACTAAATAACCCTCTACTCTTTGGAGTACCTATACTAAAATCAACAGTCAGTTCTAATAACGACGTACAACTGGACACATATTCAAAATTAATAGCGTATCTGAAGAGGATGTCTGATGGATTTAAACCTATAAAATCCAAAGTGTTGTCAGTCGAAAACGTGGAGACTTTCCTTAATGAGGCACCCGACAAAGTCTTACTTGCCGTAAAAGTAAGTAACTATATATTTATGGTGAATATGTAAAGTATAACGATAGGGTTTTAAAATGCGCATTTTATTGTAACCTGTACTTCGATAGATTCTTGTCTTATTTACATTCGGTTTTGTTACAGGTGACTTTAATTTTCGGAGTATATAGAGCTTGTCGTGGACCTGCGTCCTCCTGATATGAAGACCAATCGGTTTTTCATCCGTTATTAAAATGGCAAGTGCTTCAAACAAGTTATGGGAAAAAATAAAATTTCTAACATGCCACAAGAAATCGCTACTTATTTGAAGTTACCAGATATCAAGCTGACATGACATGGTTTTCGTTGTACTACTGCTACCCTTTTCGCAGATTCTGGTGCGGACTTAACTGTTCTCAAGCGACATGGAGGATGGAATTCGAGTTCTGTAGCAGAGGGGTATATAGAAAATTCCATTGAGAACAAGGCGAAAACATGTGAACGTATCTTGGAAATTACATTAAATTGCAACCTTCACTGGAGGGGTATAGTTTCAAAACCTGCAAAGTCCAATCCTTTAAATTGTTGAGGAATGAGAAATTAATGATAATTTTTGTAAAATACTTAAATAATACCTTTTTCTTCAATCATGTCAAGAACAAGGTTCTTAAATTTTATTTTGATAAGGTTATGTGACGTAATAATGCTTTAAAACAAAACGAAAGAAGAAAACATGATGGACTTAGTTGGTTTTGAAGCCAAAGATTGGACATTGCAGATTTTGAATCTAACAAACCTGGACATTGCTGTTTTTGGTCTGACAATTTTTAGGTATACACTAATTGAAACCATCTTGATACTTTAAAATTATTCTCATATTTTATTTCATGAATATAATATCCGCTTTAAACAGAAAGATAAGTAGTGATAATAAAAAGCAAAACAGTGAACTTATTTATATAAAATACAAATTGCAAAAAATATAAATCTAGGTCAAGTAGGAAACATTTTAAATCATTAGTTTGGGTAATTTAACAATCATAATTTCATAATAGGGAAGATGTCTCCGGCATTATATGTAACAAAATAAAATACTTATGAAGTTTAAGTGTAATCAAAAGTTTATCAAGCAAAGACGAGCATTACGGCCAGACTAACAAACAGGCAATTTTAGTTTATTATCGTTATTCTTAAAAAACAAAGGTTTTTTTTCAAAATGGGTTCCATAGTTTTTTGAGAAATGTCTTAACAAACATATTGATATTTACAGTTTTATTATAGTGAATATTTACGAAATTTAATGGTCTTAAAACGTGAAAATGTAATAAATAAGGAATTAAATAAATCTTGTGTCATAGAAATGTTTATTTATTAATTATAAAAAATTAAGACTCAAGTATCAAAACTCTTCAATTCACATGTACTAACCTCGCTATTTTCTGCTGATTTCTATTCCATTGCTTCGGATCTCTCTGTCGTTTCCAAGCTTTACTTTTATTAACAACGACCGGGTTTTTATCCATCTTTGTGAATAATGCAAGATTAAATTGAAATAAAAGCGATAACTACTAGAAATATTTACTTTTTTGAGACACAAACACAAGTTAAAAGTAAGTTTCCGCCATACTAGCTTGTTGTGGCACGTGATCTAAATGGCGGCATATCATTGGCTAGAAATAACTTGGCTGTTTCTGAAACAAACGATGAAGGACTTTGTTTTTGTTATTAACATTCAACTTCTATATTGATTAGGTAATTATTGAACTGAGCTGGCTTTGATAAATTTGGATTTGAGGTTATTGTGCGAAAAATTATTAGGTAGCTAGTGGAATAAAAATGTTGCAACATGACAAAAATGGACTTAGCAGGTTTTAAACTATACCCCTCTCTTAATATATCAATGCCACTATCGCCGCGCCCATCTACATCCAAATAACGAGATTCACCGTCACATTTTCCTCAAAATGAGCCAGATTCGGACACTATTTCAAACACGCAAAATACGAAATCTACAACGTATCTTTATTCCTAATAAAACTGTAACAATAAAATTTCATAATTGTGAAAATGTCTCAAATGTAAATATTTTTTTTTTAGTTGTTTTATAATTAGATACACTTTAATTGTTACTCTATGTTTTATTAAACAATAATATTACAATAAAATATGAGGTGTCTTTTATTTTCTCATAGAGGGTGATGAAAAGTAGAGGGTATGACTCGGGCGCAAAATATATTTTTGGCTCGGGCGACGTACTTTGAATCCCTCGCTACGTTCAGGATTCTCCTAGCGTCCTCGCCGTATAAATATTATTTTGTACCCTTGTGAGGCAATTTACCATTTGAGATTCTTAAATTAAAGAGTTGTTTTGTACGCATCAGATTTAAGATGTTTATCTAAGAAATTTGTTTTACAATAGTATTATTTCTAAAAATGAACGTAATTTCCTAGGAATACAATAAAATAGATTATCTACTCGAATATATTAGGGGTTGGTCTTGTCGTGTGGAGCACAAAACATGATCACCTACATTTTACTCGATAAAATTTGTTTTCTAAAAGTTTATTTAGCTGATTTTACTCAAAATTGTAAAGAAATGTAATGTATAATCTTTGAAGTATTGAAAAACATAATTAATACATAAGTCGACGTCATACGTTGACGGAAAGTTATTTATTAAATTTTTTGCTTCTGATTTTTAAACAATCTTGAAATAAGAACTTACATGTCCCTTTGTTGTTTTTTTTAATATCACTAAGGTGGCAAAAAAGCTTACGGCCCGCCTGACCTGGGGCATCACTTGCGTTTTGCAGACTCCTCAAAAATTTAATAAATTATTTTTTGAAGAACCTCATACTGTAGTCCTCAGAGAAAAGCTTGGCAGAGAGCTCATTTCTCAACCAAGTATTCGCGGGAGAAGGGTTTTCTGGCACCGCACTTTGCACGACCATTTAGGTTCTAAAGTGTGAGAATGAATTCCCTGCCGACGGGGAGCCGTGTGATGGTAAAAAGTTGCCGTAGGCATCATTTTTAAAAATTTCTCAGGCTTACAGGTTCGATATGGCTAATGAATTTGGGATCGTTGACGATTCTCTTAGCCTGTTTTTGAACCAAATCAAAAGGGCCAAAATAACAGCAGTACTCCATATGGGGGCGAACTTGCGACTTGTAAAGCAGCAACCTTCGCCCCGAGATTAAATACCGCGTCGCTTTTTGGACGCCAACTTCACCTTGTCATGCAAATGACCTCGGAACAGTCATCGCTGGCGATGTGAACATCAAGGATCCCAATGCTCTTTGAGATGGTGTGGGGTGTGTTCTGGAATTGTGGGACCTCAGTGAATGTGATTTTCCTGGCGGTGAACGCGCATACTTGTTCTTCGTAGGGTTGCATCGGACCAAGTTTTCCCGTCTCCAGTCAGAGACCTTGTACAGAGTGATCTCGATTTGAGACACAAGTTCTCCGCTTTTTTTCTCCACAACGGAATAAGCGTCTCCAGTACTGTTATTTGCATACCATGTATGCTGTTGATAGACATTAACCTTCTTCAAAAAAAGGAGGTAATCAATTCAACCCGTATGTATGTAATAAACAATTGCACAATATTCATAATGTTTTTTTTTTTATGTGGGCTTCTAAACAGATGTGCCAAATTCCATAAGTGCATACATACATTCAAATATACGTATGTAATGTACTATTTGTACGTTTGTTTACGTATTTCTTAAAAATTAGTGATTGGATATAATAAAATTATATTCACAGAGAAAAGTCACATTGGTTCCTAAGATGTTGTCAAGGAAAAATTCGTGGGACTCACGGCTAGTATTTAAATAAAATTGTACTTTAAAATTGATGTCTGTTTTAAAGTATTCGCGGTAAAAAAAAATCTAAAACGAGAAAAGTAAAAAATAAAATTTCAAATGTTAGCCGTTGAAAAGTTTAACAATCACTCAGACTATAATCCTCTTAGTGAAGTATGTGGACAAAAGCCGTCGCCTCTAACAATACACAAGTAGAGTTCGGTGTACAATAGCAATTGTGTGTGGCTTTACCAACTTAAAATTGAATTTAAGGGTAAATCACGGATTCAATTTAAAAAAAAATCTAAATTATAATTTAAACGTAAAGTATCTAGTTTTGTTTTAAACAATTTAACCTAAAATTCAACCTCCCCAGTCAGAGACCTTTGACAGAGTGGTCTCGATTTGAGACACATGTTCCACACGCTTTTCCTCCACAACGAGGGATTTTTGCACGACCCTTGAATAAGCGTCTCCAGGACTTTCATCTGCATAGCAATGTATGTTGTTGATATCCAACATGTCATTGATATGCAGTAGAAACAGCGTATATAGGAGACAGCACAGAGCCTTCGGGATACCAGCATTAATGTTTATGCTTTCAGAGCAACTACCGTCAACTACGGCTCGTATGCGTCTGTCAGACAAAAAGCTAGCCACCCATTTGCACAAACATTTTCTTTACACCCAAGAACAGCTATTTAGCTGGCAGTGTAGAGGACACAGGGCTTTAACAAAAATTTACACTTTAAAGATTAATATTTTGCAATCTCATCGCTGAATCGTTCGATTCAACAAACGAGTTTCAAGCTCGTACCAGTCAAAATCAAATAACTTATCAATTCAGATCGATGGCAATGTCTGTTGCACCGAAAATATTTACAAAAATAACGAAGGAGGTTATAACCTATCTACGGAACCAAGGCCACAAGTCTGTAGTATATCTCGATGACGTATTGTGCATAGGGGACAGTTTTAATGCATGCTCAGAAAACGTATATGTAGAATGTAGTGTAAGAGAGTGCGAGTCAGACTCGCGAACCAAGAGTTCCGTAACTACCACCGTTTACGTAATTTACAAACACAAACAAAAACAACAGTTGTGCTAAGCCAGTCACCTATCCAGTTGCTGACCAACCCCGATGTTGCTTAACTTTGAATATCGTGCCTAACAAACAAATGTATTATTGTATCATTATTTGAAACTTTTAATCAGTGTGTGTGTGTGTGTGTGTGTGTATTTCAATTAACATTTTCCACGAAAACAAAAGTTTTTCGGATTTAAAAGGTATCATTTCAGAAAAGTTTCTTAGAGATGTTTTACGGCCACCAGGGGGCGCTGCAGCAGCTATAATAGACGGTGCTTGAGTATTTCATAGAAACGGTAAAGCTTATTCCGATGCATTTTTTTGCATTATTTAGGTGATATTTCAGAACAAGTTTCTAGAGATATTTTACAGCTGGTAACTATACTGGTTACTGAAAGTGGGTGCTACAATAAACATTTTTCGCTGGTTAAATTGAGTTTTCTGTAAAAGATTTGTGAGTCATCGGCGATGCTTTTTACATAGGTGTTACAGTTGAAATCAATTCGCTATGGGTAATATAAATAAAAAAAATTTTTTTGTAAGACAGTTACGTAGAAATTCTCTAAAAAGGTTAAAAAAAGGAAAATTATAAATTTAGGGAACAGCCCTAGATGGATGTACTCAAAAAAAAAAAATATTTTTTTTGTATAACCCGCGACTAAACGGAAATAAGTAAAAGTAATTACAAATCTAAGAAAATCCGCCGGGCCTTCAATTCTCTATTCTGAAAAACCTAAAATTTTGCAGTTTTTTGAGGTGACTTAAATAGGTTAAACTAATTGAGTAGGTATCTTTAATTGATATAAATAAAAAATATTATGTGTCTCGTTGATATGTAAATATTTTCTTACATTGGTTTTACTGTTTTGCTTACTTCCTTTTAGTCATGGGTTTTACAAAAAAAAAATTTAATCTTTTTCAGATTACATCTGTCAACGACTTTTTCAAAATTTTCAAATTTGCTATTTTTATTGAATTAGGTACCGCCCAACTTACGGAACAGTGCAAGTTTAATCTAAGGTAGTTCTCAAGATACGCACTGTACTGAGAAAACGGGAGTTAGCGAGGTAAAGAGTCTGCAATGTTAAAATTCTTAGTGTTTGACACATTTCACATTTTCTGAGTTGCATTAGTATTCTGGACTCATTTTCTTCACTCTTGACTGTACCTCGTTAATTCCCAATTTCCCAGTATGTTACGTGTGCACCAATTACATGCACACTTAACACATTGGTGGGTTTACACACGCATTAGTTTAACAACGTTATTTTAGTGCGGAATCTATTTTGTGTATGCTACACGATAATAACCCGGTACGCCGATTTTATACCACTAAAGTGGCAAATAAGAAAACGGGCCATCTGATGATGTGCGCCACCCCTTTAAACTGTAATCACATCCTTTTTTAAGGAACCCCATATACTTTTATCAAATAAATCTTACGCGCGTACGTGAAACATTGAGAGAGATTGAAGTCGAAAATATGCAAAATAGTAATAAAAAAATTTAAGCCATATTTTAATTTTTTTTATAAAGTTTTTGTATTTTCTTTCTGTCTTACCTTTTGACAAATAACTATAACAAAACAAACAATAAACTTAATACAAACAAAAAAGAGTTTATTGTGTTCGTTTACACAAACTTAAAAAAAATATACCTCTCTAGTTGCCTGAAAGAGCAATATTCAAAGCATTTTCTTGTTCCTCTGTGTGAAATAGGAAATCACTTGGAAATGAAGTTAGAACCGCCCCTACATGAGTATAGCACCAGTGAACCGCGAAATTACTTTCCAGTTTTCTGGGCCAATGTGAATTTTCTCAGTTGACAAAACATTTTAATATTTTTTTTAAATAGCTAGTAATAAAGACTTGTCTTAAAGCAATTCTTTTTAATTATTACAGATATAAAAAACCGGCCAAGTGCGAGCCGTACACACATTAGGTAGCTATGGTACCTAAATTTAAAAAAAAATCCAGCAAATATTTCTCAGCAATGTGCAGTTCCGAGATCATTTGCAAGAAAAGGAGAAGCTGGCGTCCAAAAAACTTGGTGTACTCAATAGAGCGAGGCAGTACTTCACGTCGGGGCAGCGGTTGCTGCTTTACAAGTCGCAAGTTCGGCCCCATATGGAATACTGCTGCCATCTCTGGGCAGGTGCACCCGGATACCAGCTTGGATCTTTTGACTCGGTTCAACGACGGGCTGTGAGAATTGTCGACGATCCCAAACTCACTTGCCGTATCGAACCCTTAAGTCTGAGGAGAGACTTTGCCTCCCTGTGTGTGTTCTACCGCTTGTACAATGGGCTGTGTTCTGAGGAATTGTTTAAAAATGAAAATCATTCTCATAGTTTAGAACCGAAATGGTTGCGTTCAGTGCGGTTTCGGAGTAACTTCCTCCCGCGAACGTTTGGGTGAGCGATACTCCTGGAGTTGCAAGCGTCAATAGACTACGATGACCGCTTACCATCAGGCAGAGTGTAAGCATATTTGCCACCTAAGTAGTATAAAAAAAATCTTATTTAGTTTTCCTTTTAAATTCGTTATATATACTACTGTCGTAAACTTTAATAAGCTTTAAAAAGCTTAATATTTCGCAAGCGGTTCTCTTTATCGAAAAATGGTTTTCACACTTTGATTTATTTTTCCTGTCATTAGAATAGATTATTATCTGTCCTTTTATATAAATTTTACAATAAAAGCACTTTGCAAACTGCGTTCCGGGCTATGGAGTTTGATAACCACCAGGTCTTATCCCTCAAAGTGACATATTACAATTATTAAAAGTGCAGTTAACAGACCTGCCGAGCAATTATATAATTATTAGATTTTAAAGTGGCGCGAGTGATGCCACTGGTGTTGCAAACGTCTATAGGATGCGGTGACCGCTTACCATAAGCTTGTATGCCACGTTAGTGGTATATAAAAAATACTATACACCATTGCCGCGCTCGAAGGTATTAAAATGGAAACAACATATAGGCGCGCGGCAATGACTACTATTGGGGTAAGACAAACGTCCAAAAGATCCAGAAAAAAACCGAAAACGAGGTGAACTGGAAGACGGGTGGAAGGGTTCAAAAAATAGTATTTTATACCCTTGATGATTTAAAAGTGTTTGTATAAACCTCATTTAAATAAAAAAACATTGACTTTGACATTCCTTAAGCTGATTGGAAATCAACTATTTTCACCCCAAAGCTTGGTGTCGGCATCATCTGCTTAAATATCATACATTTTTTCGATAACAATGCAGTTAAATTGCTGAACGCAAATTCTATAAAGAAAATAATCCAAAATGACGAGAAACTATTTTTATTAGCATTGAATTGTCAAAATATCAAATAGTTTTAAACAATTGGCGACTTTCAAAAGGAGACGGTGTTGATGTCACATTTTATGAAACTATCAAAAACAAGATAACTACGCGAGTACCCGTGGAGTAAAATATTCAATGATAAAAGCTGTTATTGAAATGTATAGTGACGTATGCATAGAAACAGACACACGTTAACAACAGGCTGCATTTAACATGCAGAATTGCAGCAACTTAAATTTCAACTTTGCATTAGTATCCAGATATTGTATATTTTTTATGTAGTTTTTGGTAATTGGAATAAACATTTTGTTTGATATTGTATTCAGTGTGATTCCTATAAAACTTATTTTATTTTATCTCGCTGGTAGAGGTGAAAAGTTGTATGTTTCAGATGAGAGCTAATTTTTTTTGTTCCTTTAAATTCCTCACTTAGAATCACCCTAGTTAAACAAATAACTATTCCAACTCCATTCTTAAAGATATGCCAAAAAATTAACTGAATTTGATGCTTCGTCAAAATACGCAAAGAAATAATGCCTTACTGCAAAACGTGTGAAAAACAAAGTAAAAAACTATTTTTTAGATTAAAATGGCACAAAACAGAATATAAAAATAACAAAGTACTTATTTAACAATCAAAATAGAAATAGAAAGCAACACACATTTCTTTTTTAAACCATTTCAGGCAATTTATAACCCAAGCTATTTTCTTTGTAGAACTAGAGACTATTGTTGCAAAGCAAAATGGAATATAAAAAATATTCGTTTGTAAATTCAGATCCTCGCGTGCATTTAATGGTGTAGCAATGTTCACTTGGTTAATTTATATCTTTAGTATGAACTTTATTCTGTGTTCTTTACATACAGCGATAAATTCATTTACTAATGTCGCATAACCATTTAACTATATGCAGGCGGGTCTCAATTCATGCAAGTTCAAATAGCTCACACTATAGTAGTATTCTGTACTATAATTACCCATATATTAATACTATAAATGCGAATGTATCTCGGTCTGTCTTCACGCTTAAACTGCTGTACCGATTAAAATGAAATTTGACATGGAGCTAGTTTAGGTCCCAAGTAAGGGCAAAGACTTGAAAACGTCAAGTTATTGAAAGAACTGAGTATAATAACAGCTTATGTCCGTGGTTGTTATTTAAAACTAGCTTTTACTCGTGGACCTGCCTGCTCTAAATTCAATAAATGGCGTGAGGTTCCCATGCGGAAAATTCTTGATTATAGCAGACTAGCTTTTGCTCGCGTATTCATCTGCCCCAAATTCGGTTATCGGTGTAGGATTTCGACGGCATCTCCTCAATTACAGAAAAAAAACCGACTTACACTTGGCTTGACTTTCAAGAACCCAATTTCCTTCTACGGAACTTAAAATATCTCGATGACAAACTTCATCTTTATCGGTATTAAGTGTGAAGAGGTAACATACAGACAGAGCTACTTTCACATTTATAATTATAGGATACATTATAGTTTAACCACGTGGAATCCGGTTTAAGTAATCCAGGATAAAAAGTAGTCAATGTCCTTCCCCCTTTTTTAAACTATCCTGTATTGGATGCTCCGTTGCGACGTGAATGAACGGCAAACAAACAAACAAACTCACTTTCGCATGTACAATATTAGTATGGATGTATACTTCAGCGCTAGTGATGGACATTTTTTTATGTATAGAAAACCATCTCAGTCCAAATACACTGTATGAATTGCAGTGGTTGCGGTGAAGGGCTCACAACCTGTCATGCAACTTAAAATATTTGGTAAAAAGAGCCTTCTTTTTTTTATATACCACTAAGGTGGCAAAAAAGCCTACGGTCCGCCTGATGGTAAACGGTCACCGTAGCCTATGGACGCTTGCAACAAAAATCTAATTGCCGACCATTCAAAAATCTAATAGCCTCTTTCATGAACACTACTGGACTACAGTATGGGGTACTGTAGTCCAGTAGTGTAACTGGCACCAATTTAAAGAAGTTGAAGTTTTACTACACATAAACAAGTCATACAATTACTGTTTTAAAGTATCTTAATATTAAGAAATAACATTCAGTAATATCACAATTGAAACATTTGGTTATGTTGTGATGATATTTTATATAGATATACATTAAATATAAACTATCTTTTTTAAGCAATGCCTGCGCATAAAATATAGCAATTTGCTTTCAAGAATGAAAACCGCTGAGCGATCTGAACGAAATTTTATGACTGAGTTCTTTGGGGTACGGTTCAAACCCTGAAAACACGATTAATGAACTTTTGTTTAATAAAAATAAAAACCCTAATCTGACCCGTTTTTACAGTTTTTTTTTTTAAGTTTTGGCAAAGAAATCTTCAAAGTTCTAAGCGCTATTAACTTACACCTTTGCTAAAGCAAAACTTTGCTAAGAAAACTTTGACAAAGCATTTTGGTAACAATGATGTATAATAATAAACTTTTAATTTATTTCATGTCATTCATTGAAAATCTCAGTGAGTTGAGATGTAGCTGCGCACTACTCACACACGCTCAGTTACATATCATCAGGTCATCCTTGTTTTTTTTCAAGTTTCTTTCTTTTTTTACAAAACTTTTACCAGTAAACTTAGACAAAAACTTATATTTAAAAAAAAAAATCACTATTTCTAATGCTTGTTAAATTGTAGGTTTGACTATTAGAACACAAATGACACAAACGCGTCAGATTGTAAGTTAGTGCTTACCGAGTAACATATATGTTATATCTGTGTATACATTTTTGGTTTCTCAAACAAATTGTATTATCTTAACTTAGGCGCTTGGGGTCAACACAATTTCAAATTGAAAAAAAAAAATTCTTAGAGTGTTCGGAGGGCGCAAGCGCTCATTCTAGCTTCCTAACTTCCCGCAGGATTCGCAAATTAGTCGCGACCAGATTTTTTTTGTTTTCTTTTTTAGTATTTTTATCTATTTTTATCTTATAATACAATATTTTGATATATTTCAAATTAAATAGTTTGCCTTTTTTTTGAATTATATCTTTATTTTGTTGCGACTTACGGTGTGATTTTGTAATGCGCCTAATTAAGGGTTAATTATAACTATTAACTATACAATAATATTCTATTTTCAGAAACAAAATTACAAAATGATATGCACCATGATATGTAAAATGCAATGAAGGAAATGGGTCCAATTTCAATAGTTGATTACATAAATTTATATACCGGGGCAGGTGAAACTACAAAAACCCTGTAATAAAAGGAAAAAAAATGCGACACAAGCGGCGAAAAAATGTATGATCTAATGCAGCGTCAGAAAGATTAAGTAGCAGAAATTTCGTTAAAACGTTTTCAGTCTGGAAATTCAAAAGTTTAAAATGCATTTTACTTCAGTCCGTGTCTTGAATTTGTATTATTTTTATATTATGTATTTTATTCACTTCATTTGAAGGCTGGACATATTTTTTTTCTTGTTACATGAGATTATTTTTTTAAAGGTTCGGCAATACGCGAGTAATGCCCCTTTGATTATAAGAAGCTAATGTGACCGCTTAGCATCAGGTGGATGGTATACTTGTTTGCCATCTTTGTAGCGTGAAAAAACTGCCTGCCAAATTTGTGAGTTTGCTTAAAGTAGCACAAACTTTCGTTGATGGTAAATTATAGCTACTCTTTGCTTAAATACTCTTTTAAGTTCATTCTTACGGTCTTTGCTTTATTATTTTTAATTTAAACCTTGAAATTAAACTGCGAAGCTCGCTGAAGTACATCAGTAAATTGAATTCAATTTCACTCAAGTCGCCGGCAGTGACCAATTTCCAGATAAATCCAATTGTGTGCTTTGAAAATTGGTGGTGTTTTGTCCACACATAACAACTAAGATCATTCTACTGGAAACGACTAATAGTGTTCGTGCAGGTTAGAAGTACCTTTTAATTGAAATTTTTACCGAATTATAAACCAAAAACTTAAATTAAAAGAGTAATGAGTTATAATAAATACATAAATGATTATAATACAGATGCTAAGGACTGCAGGTAAACCATTTAGAGTTCCTTATGACTACTTTCGTGTATGGCTCGGTGGGGAATGATGCTGCTTAGTGTACCGAGGGCGCGGGTTTAATACACGGCCAACATTTATGTGATAATCATTTGTATTTGTCTTTGTCCTTAGTGTTTTTTTTTGTATATGTATGTACCTGTTTACAAAAAAAAAGTATTTGTATCAGATATCCATACTACAGCCTTACTTAGCTAGGGACCAAATGGTGCTGTGTCATATTTCTAGGAATTTTACTGCTATAATCAATTAACGGAGTAAGGAAAATTGGGTGTTACTATGTTAAATGTAATTAATGCTTCTTTAAATTATTTAATATAAAATTATATGTATTTATGTTTTCAAATTGTATTAGGACTGATACGTTTAATACTAAATTTTGTCAGCGGCTCGACTCGCCCTAATTTCGGTTATCTGGGTTCTAATTTCTACTTCAACCCCTTAATTATACTAATGAAGTTTGCTTTAGCTATATTTTGTTTAAGCTTGGTAAGTTATTCCCGCGGAATATCCTATGTACTTCCCCGGGACTTAAACTGATCCATATCTGATCTCATCTAAATAGTGTACCCTTCTGCCAAGCTTAACCGTCTACCAAGCTATCTTCGTCCTTCATAATATTAAATTTTATTAAAAAAAAAAATTTGATAAAAAACAAAAGAAAAAAAAGGAAAAAAAATCATAAAATAAAATTGTTATATAAAACTAACATAACGATCAAAATAATAATTTAATAGGATCGTGAAAGATCGAGGACTTAGAAAAAGTTAGCCAGGATCGTGGCGGTGGAGGTCTTGAATAATTTTATAGACTTCAAAGAGACGGGCTTAAAACGTTTATGTAACTAAACACCTAAATTCGAAAATAAAATAAAATTCATTACTAGAACACCCGGGACAGCATAAGTTTACGTAGACATACATAGGGCAGCGGCGAGCGTCGCGGTGCCACCATATATAAAGCAAGCGTATGAGGTGGGCATGCAAAATGCAAAGTATTATTGAGTGAATATATTCTAATATAAGAGGAATTATGTTCCTCTCTAATGGCTAATAAAAGGTGGCAGTGTTGTAGTGAACTGAATATTGGAGTGTGACTCTTTTGCTTGAATTAGCGATGGATGTTGCTTCTTATGTTTGATTGCTCATACTTCTGCTATAAAATACATAAATACGCCTGAGTAAAGTAAAGAAGAGACAAGGAAATGATGGAGGCATGCCCGGGGATCGGAAGCTAAAACCTAATGATACTTCACCTACGCGACTGGTGACACCAAATAGGGAGAAGTCTTGTAGCGATTTGAATATTGGAATGCGACCCTTTTGTTTGTATTAGTGATGGACGTTGCTTCTGAGGTTTGATTGTTTCTAATGCTTCTATATTACACAGGTAAAAAGGCCTCGCCTAAGTAAAGTAAAGAGGAGACAAGGAGATGATGCAGGCATGCCCGGGGATCGGAAGCTAAGACCTACTGATCTCTCAGAATGTTTATAATTAACATTCGTTAGTTGCTTAAAGTTACATTGGCTGAGCTCACAGACGGGTTTAAACGTCTCTCGCCTAACGTTTCGATCCGTTTGATTGGGTCAAATACGAATGTGAGTTCAGTGCCGAGCGACTTGAGCGACGACAACAGATTACCCCGAGCTGTCTGTCCGAGTCGAAAAACAGGGATAGAAGGCACTTATTGTTTTATTAAAATTGACACGTACCAAGTTGTGGGGAGTCGGACACTGATTACGCGAAGGCGACAGTGATACTTCACCTACGCGACGGGTAACAACTAATGGAATCATATTTGGCTCGCGACTAAATTCCTGAAAAGCTGCAATACTGAATAGTACATAAATAATCTAACTTAGACTTATTCTATCGTTACTCGATTAAATAAACTATTATTCTTTGTACTTGAACTGATAATATACCTATTCATTTAACCTATTTATGAATCCTTGATCATGTATGGTGTGGACGCCGGCTTAAAAACCGAAATTTACCTACATATAAACTCTCACGACTGCTTTAAGCGTGAACAGATAACAGACAGATAAACAGATCGACGGAGAGACGGACAGTCATAGTTACTTTCGCATTTATAATATAAGTATGGATATGGAGTACTTGTCCAGTTGGTCCAATAATAATCTGTTTCAGGTCCAAAAGTGTTTGCAATTATTAAGTCCTGATTAACTTATATTTTTTGTTGTTTACCTACCTTTTGTTATTTTTATTATCATACACGATTTTGTTATCATAAGGCCAGATATTAACTACAGAATTCATACAGAATGTATGAGACAGATACAGCTTTGCATTTTCAACTGTCACTCTACTTGATCTATTAGGTGTTTTTATAAAATAATTTTGAAACTATAAATTTGTTACAACCTTAATTTTTTACGGTATAAATGGGCTGTCCAATTAATTTACTTGCGAAATAATTAAGTGGAAGTACAAAACTTTTACAATGGTATAAAAGTAAAGCCATGAAAAAAATTTAAATTGAGTAAACACAATGGGGACGGAAACCTGGGTTATGGGACAACACGCTTGAATTATTATTATAAAATAGTGGCACATGTATGACTTAAGCTAGTAGTGATTTATTTTATAAATTCTTACTGAAAAAAAAAAATGCAAAAAATTAAATTCTTTTAGGTTGCTGAACTTTAGTTTGCATGGATCAAAATAAAAATCTTGCAAATTTGAAAGCGGAAGTTGCTATATAGTTTTTTTGCTACACTAAATAATAATAGGTATTTACGTAAAAAAGATGTTGCTGAAACCCTAATTTATATTAAAAACATAAAGATTTAAATTCGCATCTGCAGCACAACGTTTGAGCTTATGCAATAGAAGACAGCCTCAAAGCTGCAAAGTTGACCATTGAAAGCATTATGTCTAATCAATACACCTGACGTCAGCTGTCTTCTTCTTCCAGAATTGATGTATCCAGAAGAGTGGGGTTCTTCAAGGAAGAAGTTATTTGATGTTTGAAGGGTCGACAACACGCGAGTAATACCCCTGGTGTTGTAAGGGTCCATAGGCTACGGTGACCGCTTACCATCAGGCGGACCGTAAGTTTATTTGCCACCTTAGTGATATAAAAAATTTAGACAACTTATTGGCAGTTCAAGTATATAATACATGTAAAGCAGTACCAAATGCCTTTGAAGAGTTTGTTGTCTCTGACCCAGCCAACTTCTCCAATGGAGGGAGCATTCATAAATTTCCAATACATTCAAGTCATAAGCAAACTCTTAATTTTTTTTTAATATAAAAACAAAAAAAAAATCAAAACTTTTAATACAAAATTTCATTGGTACCTACTATTACCGCGTTTTGTTTTAGTTGGTATTTGCAATTTTATACTGCTATTGTTTTCTATTCTATGTTTTTTTGTTTTTGATTTACAGTTTCCTGTTATTTTGTGTTTAAAACTAAAAATTATGTAAGCTATTGTGAAAACGATATTCTTAAATGTGTACACGCATTTGCGTGAATCAGAATGAGCCATCGAAGTCGAGGGAGCGGTCAAACTGATTAATTTATTGCCTATAATATAACACATTGAATTGGATGCGGTTTGTTTTAATTAAATGAATTGTAGGTTTCTTATTCGTCTGTTTACATTTTATTTTTAACAATGACATTGAATAAGGTTCAAGGGCACAGGTCAATAACTTTTCCTTAAACGTAATCCTTCACAAACGTTAAATTATTCATTTTAATTAATTAAATTATTTTGCTACCTTCTGGTGTATTATATTACCGTGAATATTATTAAACGATATATTTTTATCTAAAATTTTTAGTTTTTAAATAGTTGCAAAATACAAAATAAGGTGGCAAACAAGCATACGGCCCGCCTGATGGTAAGCGGTCACCGTATCCTATGGACGCTTGTAACACCCTGATTTTTGAGAACTGGAACTGGTTGTAACTGTTTAAAAAGGTATGCCATAGCCTTAATGCGAGCTAATAATTAGAATGCTATCATATTTCCTGTGAATAATTTTATAGCATACGATGAACTCAATGTATGAATCACACATCTCAATGATCAGACTCTCCTTTGTTAATTGTTTACAGTTTATATTCACACTTGAATCGATCTATTCATAGCTAAATCTGGTATGGATCACACTTAATTCGATTAATTTAATATAAGCCTCAAGCTTAAGACACGCATGTTTTCAGAAATCGTAGACTATTTAAAACAATCAAAATAATCATTTATTATTATGGACACTACACCCATATCTGATAAATCTTCTTACATTATATATTGTTAATACATACTAGTCTATACAATTTACAAATTAAATACAAATTCGAATACCAAACAACAATAACCAAATTAAAATAAAATAAAATTGCGAGAATATTTACCACAAATAATAAAATTCTAAACTATTAATTTTGTATATTAGGAACTTCAAAAAGTAAAACCTGACTATTTTCGATTGGTGACCCGCTGCACAGCAAGCCAGTGCGCAAAAATAGGGCTAGTCATATCATCATAAATGGTTTTTAGGACAGCGTCATCTCGTAGTCCTGACCTAAAAGAGGTGACTCGAAGTCTGATAACTACGAAGGAGTCTGGGAGTCGCGCTTTCGAAAACGTGTGAAACGCGCTGCAGAATTTTGCCTTTCTCATGAGAATACGGTATGCGTCATTATACTGTATTCTCAGGCTGCCGTATGCTTTGTGTATTTGAACCACAGATAGTAGGTACATAGGTTTTGACAGTAAGCACGATAACCTTGTTAACATTTTCGTCACACCTATAGAAATGCGTGCAGACGCAAGCATGTTCGCCCGAACCCATCGGGTTCTTCTCTTGCGCTCGATGTCATCATGTCATCATGTCATCATCGTCACTGAGGTTCAACGTTAGAAAGTGGCCAAGGTACATTAAACATTTAACCAGCCCAACTCGAGCTCCATCAAGGAACACAGGCTGTACCCTCTTCTTTCCCCGACCAGACCTATAGACCATCATCTTTGTCTTCATCACGTTATACCTTAGACCGTGAGCATCTGCATAACGCTGACAGATCGAAACCTTTCAGACCTGTCTCTTAATAAAAGCAGTAATTTGGATGTCAGTTTTTCTTTTAGACAATATTTATGGCTCTATTGATGAAAATACACGCGAAAATGATGTAGGAAAACAGGAAAATGGTTTTTCATTACACTCTCCATCGTGTTATGCTGGGCCGTGTGATAGTTCACTCACGATTGTGAGGGTAAGTTTTAATAGGGTAAATAAAAATAATTTCTAAGGAATTTTATTATTTATTGACGAAATAAAATATTTAACATCGTCTCAGAAATAATAATTATATAAAGTTATTTTCGCAGTATCACTAATCATATTTTTTATAATTTTTAATCAGAAAACATTTACTCACACAAGCTATGTGACTGCCATGGTTTTTCGTGATCGTGTTTTATTTTTGAGTTAAAAAATAATTATTTTTGTTTGTGAAATATATAAAAACAATGTTTATTCTTAGTACTACAAAGATAAACGTTGCATTTGGTACATCTAACTTTAGATCTAACGGTGCATCCTTTCAAACGGCAGTAACGCGATGCTTTTAATGAATAGCATATTGGCCAGTGGTTATACCCATCCAGCCGTTTATCTACCGTTGGTATAACAGTTGGTTTATATTCAGATGTTGATGGCATTTCGGCAAAATTATCAGTAGGATCACGTTTTCTTTTCCTGTTAGGGCCACCTAGCAAAAAATCAGAAACACATAACTTGAAGTCGAGAAAATCCATGATTTCACTTGATCTCTTTTTATTGATGTTGCAAGCCCGTCGATACTATTACCAAGAATTTAGTAGTTTAAGTGGCCACTTGCGAGTTTTATACCAAGATGCCTCCATCATTTGATCGCATACATCTACGCCACCCATATTTTCAAGTAAGGAGTGGTCAAAAAGATAAATTAAGAAACACACCTCTTCGTCGGGAGTATTTAGTCATTGAAGGCATAGGTTTAGATCGGAACATCCTCCGTATCCAAACATTTCCGGTGGCAGGGGTTGATACAACAGGTATCATCTTCATCCTCTTCACTTGTGTCGCTTTCAGGTACCTGCCCAGGTGGAACCCAATTCTCATTCCGTGAGACTCGTCATTTAAGTCTGAATTTTGAATAGCCTCTAAACTAGTTTCAGCATTACCAGTCAAGATTCTTTGACATTCAGCGCTCATTTTGCCTAAGAGTTAACAGTTACATTTTTAAAATAAAAAAATCTTTATTTGTATGAAAAGGTGCTACAAATCCAACTATTTAGTCCGAGATATAAATAGATAGGTTAACAAAACTAGGTAATCTACCAAATTACGATCAAATATCGTCATACTTAGTACAAAAATGTTATTCTAATTAAAACACAGCAATATATACCAAAAGTTACTTACAGATTATCTATGGTATCCAAACACAAAAAATCCTGTCGTAACACGTTTGTCACGTGGCTCCTTGGAGTCGGACGAAGGTCCGGTAGGTTGAATTGTCGCCGCGTAAATATTTGTCTATAATGTACATTACACGCACCATCGTGCGGGCTTGTCCCCGTCGTCTCGATGCGTTTCTGTAATCTTAAAAATATATATAATTCTATTGTACGAGTGTATGTCACTGTACTCCTCCTAAACGGCTGGACTGATTTGAATGATTTCTTTTGTATGCATTTGGTTGGCGCCCTGGATGGTTTAGATTCACAAATCAGCCCGGCAGATGGCGATGCAGTCGGTATCATGCAGGACAACTTCTGCCCGGTCAGCTAATTAAATATAAAATCCAAAAGTGACCATCACAAACCATTGTCCGTAACTGGGACTGAGCAACACCATGTCGTCCGCATAACTGAGGATGTTTACACAAACACCCCCGACGTGACATTCGACTTTGGTGTTTCTCAGCTCGCCAGTGAGATCATTTATGTAGAGGCTGAAAATGTCCCGAGGATAATGATGTTCCAAAGTATCTGTTCTTTCTTGATATGTTAACTTATCATTTTATTGGTATTTTTAACATACGACTGCAATTATAAACTAGATGTTTGAGAACGTAATATCAAAATATTTTGTTTTCTTCTGAATAAAATCATGTAAGCGTAGGCGCGCAGTAGCCCAATTTTTAATCGGCCGATCGATGAGTGTCTCTAATTCATATGAACTACCGGCCGATGAAACAATCAGGCAGTGCGTGTGCTCCCATATAAACATAATTTTATATATAACAGTAACTCCCAAATTCTTTGATCGGCCGAGTTAAAATCGGATAGTGCGTGGCTATGCTAATAGGATTTCAAGTGAAATTAGCATAGTATTGTATACAGACTTACTTGAAATCCACCACGAATTCATCCTCGTGTATCTTATGGAACCCTTAATGTATTATAACATAACATATCTATATCCATCAGAAATGATACAGTTTACAGATTACTCTCCACATATTTATAATACAAGACATTTAGTACACATACAACACAACAGATAAAGTAAATGTTTTTGTAAGGTGGCAAACAAGCATACGGTCCGCCTGATGGTAAGCGGTTACCGTAGCCTATGGACGCTTGTAACACCTAGGGTATAACTCGCGCGTTGCCGACCCTTCAAAAATCCAATAACTTCTTTCTTGAAGAACCCCTACTGAAGTTAATATAATATTAGTACAGATTTTAAATATAAACACAGTTTTCTAACTCAAAGTTACATATTGTATAGGATAGTCATAGTCCGTGATAAAGGTAATATCATATATAAAGCTATTTAATATAATAAACTTTTTAACAAAAAGTTAAACCAACGAAAATACAAAAATATAATATTTTTTTTAGTCTTAAAAACTAAGTTTCTCAACTAATGTAAGTAAATAGGTTATTTAGAAACGGCACGTCACGTAAGTGTAATTAATTACATTTTCTTCGTTGATTCTTTATTAAGCGCTAATTCGGAATTTATTACATACTTACATTTTAGCAACTCAGTTATTAAGACTAAAAAGATTTATTTACACACACACAGTTTAATTTTGTCTTAATAACAAAACACAAAAACAGTAGGTGTAAAATCAATCATGCTCTATTTTCACAGTGGATATTAATTTTGAAAAATTTTGACACAAACTTTAAAGCCAAGAACGTCCTCCTTTTGTTTTTCATCGGTTCAAAATATGATATTACTGTGAGGAAAAAAAACTATTTTTTTAATAGTGACAAGTCTATGACATCACTGCAATAATAACATTGTCATAAAACATGACATCACTACAAGTACGGCAATCACTAACAGACCTTGTAATATCGTTGGCAGTTTCATATTATAAATGGTAATAGAAACACATTCTATAATCAACTAACCACAACATTATGATGACCAACCAATTATTTTTGCTAACTGTGTTTTTTCAAGACTTAACTGATTTTCGAAAAAAAAAACTGTCGTTTCGAACAATACAAATGTCTCCACTGCTAGGGCAAGGCCTTTCCTCGCCGATCACCATAGTCCACAGGCGGGCCCAGTGGATTTCACATTTACCTTTTTTTGACATATGCAGGTTTCCTGACGATGTTTTCCTTCACCGTTGAATTGCACCAGTGGTGGAAATAATAATAATCAACGTGCTTGGGAAATTAAGAGAAGGACTCATTGGTGTACCTACGCCGGGTTCGAACCTCCCCCACTCAGGACTGCAATGCAAAGTGAAATCGAATCCCCTTTACTTGGCCAAACGACCGACATTAAATACAGTTAACTACGCATAAATGAAACACCATGTCGTTTTTTCCCTACCTGAAAGGGTGCCAATGGAGCCCTATTAGCCCTATTAGGCTGCATCAGCCAACAGAAAAACAAACAATCCGGAAAATAGATAATTATTTTGGCGTATTGCGATTTCTTTAAGAGAAAAGTCGCGGGCATAAACAGTTTAGAATACATTTATTCGTTTCTTAGAAGATCGGCAAAAATTGAAGCCGCTTGATGTATTAGAGTTACGCTTTATTGATGTTAATGTCGTCTGTCTGGGTCACATTGAGACGCATATGCGTTATAAAATTATACATACGGACAGACACATAAAATACAGGATTAGTGGAAAATATGTTAATAATAGCCGGTGATAGCTTAGTGGTTTCGATGTCTATTTCAAATTCTGATGGACAGAGGTTCGAGCCCGACGTCTACTTATGATTCTTTTTTAATTTAGTACATTGTTCACACCAATACTGTTGCCAATAAGCTCTATGGTAAATATTTAAAAATAAAAAAATTACCTTAAGTACACACGATTGCGTCTTTGCCTTAGACTATCAAAATTTCAGTTTTCATAAATAAACAACGAAGACAGTATTAATATGTTTTCAGCCTTTGATATACGATTGAAATTTAGTTCGAGTATGAGAATTTATTAATGATAACACGATTTATATGTCCGTTACAAGAAACAGAATCTAGGTTTACGACAATCACGTCTTCAATACTACCGTTGCGACACTAATTGTCGAAATAGTTAATCAAATATATTATATTACGTCAACCTTTTGGACTAAAAAAATATTTATAATAAAAAATATAGCTTAATTTTTATCAATTGTTCTACTGCATCTCAAAGATAATAGGCCAATAGCCGATTACGAAGCAAAATTGTAAGTTTTTTAACCTTGCCAGAAATAGAGCAAACGAAATTATAACGGATAATTCAAACGTTTAAATTTTTAAAAAGATTCTTTTAGAAATAAGGATATTTAAAATCACCTATATCTCTTCAGTTTGTTTTCACAAAAATTCAAAATTTAATTAAGACTGATTAAAAAGAATCAATACACTTAAACTGATTTACTAAGATATAAATAAATAATAATTGAAATACAAAAAGCTTTCAGACTTTATTTTACACAACTTAATTAATTTAACTGCATTTAATTCATGCATAAATATATTCGAGTCATATATTTCCCGAGTTGGTCGATAATGGCAGCGGCTTCCACCATTCGTGTACTTTATCACTTCCGGTGCGCTGACTTCGGCGAGCATATCTTCCTAAAACTCGGGGTAATGCGTTCCTTAATGGCTTAATTAAGTTCGAAAATGAATATGTTGTTAACATAGAAAGCTTTTCATATCAACATGATGAATTGATAGACACTGAAGCATAAGATCAGAATATTGATATATGTTACATCAGAAAGTGATATAAGATTAATAGATGGCGCGTGCTTCTTACACTTTGTATAATACGATACGAGGAGTATGTAGATCGTGAGTGAAAGTAGGGTAAGAGTAGTTTTATCTATTTGAGACTAGCAATAACTTGCGGCATATCCAATGTACTTAAAAATTTGCATAAACCTTTTTAACAGAATTGATCGAAGACGTGTTTCGTATTTGATTGAAATTCATCTCCTGATGGGGTTAAAAAGGGGTAGAAAGTTATTTTGGCGGTGATTTGGTGGGGATTTTCCGAAAGGGTCAAGTGCAAGTCGGACTCGCGCATTCAGAGTAAACTAATTGTAATGAAATTTTGGTAAGTTGTTATACACACGCCGGGGAAGGTTTCTGAGAAAGAAATAAGGGACAAATGCGAGTCGGACAGAGTCAAGTGCGAGTCGGATTTGCGCAATAAAGGTAAACTAATTGTAATAAAATTTTGATAAATTGTTATGCACACTCCAGGAAAGGTTTCTGAATTAGTACAACCCTTCCACAGTAGGTTGGTGCAGCAGTTGTTTTAAAAAAGAAACAACGTTAGCCCAGTCAGCTAGTTTAAAATAAGATGCACAAAGTGACTTAGCCGCAATATGGCAACATAAAAAAGCAACATGACAGACACGCGTTTAATTATGTGATTGGACCAAAAACGAATAAAACTTACCAAACGAATAAACCCCTAATAATCAAAGTTAAAATTGGTTTAATGAAATAAAGTAAGATTAAAAGCACAAGAAAGTGGTATCAAAGATTAAAACCTTTAGAGCAGTTGACGAGAGTGCGTGGCACTCTCTAGGAGCATCTTTATTTCAGATATTCGCAAACACAGTACACGTACAGTTTAGGCAATATAAGCTGCAAAAAATGGCTTAGCCGTAACATAGGGAATAAAATTAACTTGCAACAAAACAGACATGCATTAAATTGTCTTAATTTAACGCACGACTATTTTGTTGCATTTTCTTAGATTTGTTTTGTTCAAGATTAGATTAGTTTTTTGTTAGGTAAATTAATGTTTTTCAGGCGAAATAAGATGCAGAAAGTAATGTAGCCGTAATATAGCAAGTAAAATAAACTTGCAGCAAAAAAGACATGCATTAAATTGTCTTAATTTAATGCACGACTATTTTGATGTATTTTTTAGATTTGTTTTGTTTTATGTTAGATTAGTTTTTTGTTAGGTTAATTAATGTTTTCCAGGAAAAATAAGATGCAGAGAGTAATGTAGCCGTAATATAGCGAGTAAAATAAACTTGCAGCAAAACAGACATGCATTTTTGTTGCATTTTCTTTAGATTTGTTTTGTTTTAGATTAGATTAGTGTTTTGTTAGCTTAATTAATGTTTTTTAGGAAAAATAATATGCAGAAAGTAATATAGCGAGTAAAATAAACTTGCAGCAAAACAGAGACGCAGTAAATTGTGGTCATATAAAAAAGTAATACTTGCGAAACTAATAAACCTTTATTTATTAAAGTTGCTTCAATGAAATAAAATTATATTATGAGCACAAGAAAATGTTATCGAAGTTTGAAAGCTGTAGAGCAGTTTGCGAGAGTAGGTGACGGTCTCTAGGGCCATCTTTATTTTGGATATTTGTGAAATCCTCATAACATTTTATACAAAATTGCTCTCGATAAAGATTATCGTTGTAAAATAAACATTCATGGACGAAATGTCGAAATAAACTGTTAATTATATAAATCATGTTTTGAATATTGAGTACCTACTTACCACGGTTAACTTGATACTAACTGATATAGTTAGTATTTTTTAAGGTTCCGTAACGAACCGTTCAAGCGTCTGCCTGTTGCCGTTATCAATTTAAAAAAAATTACGTCTTTTGTATGGGAGCCCCCTTAAATATTTATTTTATTCTGTTTTTTAGTATCTGTTGTTATAGTGGCAACAGAAATACATCTTTTGTGAAAATTTTAACTGTCTAACTATCACGGTTCATGAGGTACAGCCTGGTGACAGACGGACGGACGGACGGACGGACAGCGGAGTCTTAGTAATACGGTTCCGCTGATTACCCTCTGGGTACGGAACCCTAAAAATTAACCTAAACTGAATTCCATATAGATACCACAGATCCATATAGACAATATCAAAAATAAAGAGAAATTATTTATTAAGACAAAGTAAATTTTTGACTTCATTAACCACAGCTTACTTAATTCAACTGCATTTAAGTCAGGCATATATATATATTCGAGTCCTATATTTCCTGAGTTGGTCGGTAATAGTAGCGGCTTCCACCATTAGTACTTTATCACTTCCGGTGCGCTGACTTCGGCAAGCATATCTTCCTAAAGCTCGGGGTAATGCGTTCCTTAATGGCTTAATTAAGTTCGAAAATGAATATGTTGTTAACATAGAAAGCTTTTCATACCAACATGATGAATTGATAGACACTGAAGCATAAGATCAGAATATTGATATACGTATAATTATTACATCAGAAGGTTATATGAAATTAAAAGATGGCGCGTGCTTTGTAAACCGTCTAACTTATGGTGTGAGGAGTATGTAGATTATGAGTGAAAATAGAGAAATGACAGTATTCATCTATTTGAGATGAGTATCACCTTGCAGTGCTACATGCCTAGTTTTATCCTATATACATAAACTCAGGTGAAAAAAGGTTAAAAAAATTATGACTGGTAAGCAAAAAAACAAACAACGCAAGCAAAAATTTTATATGATTCAAGAATGTAATAAAAAAAACTGGCCCAGTGCGAGTTGGACTTGCGCACAAAGGGTTCCGTACTATTATCTATAAACTGTGTAACTATCATGGTTCATGAGATACATACTGGTGACACAGACGGACGGACGGACAGTGGAGTCTTAGTAATAGGGTCCCGTTGTTTAACCTTTGGGTACTGAACCCTAAAAAGTGATAACTAAATTTTTTTGACTCTTACCAGTTCCGGTTACTAACAATATATTTTCTTTTCTGAAAACACAATTGACAATGCATCGATTGCAAAGGATGAAGTCAATTAATTTGTCCATTATTCACCGGAATAACTTTAAGTTTTCTCAAATTTTTCCGCTAATCTTCGGCATTCTGATTCATTTATAATATAAGGGATATTATAAATGAATAATATTTAGGTGCTTAATTAAATATATTTGTAGGTACCAGATTAAGTATGTACCATAAGGACAACCTATATATGCCATATATGACACACTACTTCGGTCTCAAAAATTGCAATATATGGGCTGCAGTTTACTTAGTTACTGGCTGGAACGGACCATTCCGCGTGGCATGTGAAAAAGCTCAGATCGATTAAAAAATTTTAAATGCAACCTTCGCGGCAGGAAAATAAGGCCGGTTTATCTCGCCGCTATTTTACTTGAAAATTTTTACATTTTTGATAACGTTTTGCTTGACGCGCCGCGATAGCTGGACTGAAAAGGCATGATGTAGTTTTGTTGCGTGTGAATGTGCATGTACACAGCGAGGTTTAGTTTTAATCGGCCTCACTTCGTTGTCGCAGGTTCCTTTTATGTCATCTGAGGTGACGACTAACTAGTATTTAATCTGTGACGTGACATTGGCTCATAGCGTCTCCTCTAAATTTAGCTCATTGCATAGTAAATATTTTATTCATAACCCATCAATGTAGTAGCACGGCTTAATCATTCATTTGTGAACCACAGCCTATTTAATAATTTCATTTGTAGGTACAGTCGGTCATCGCGTTTGATGTGGAAGTGAAATTCGACAGCGCCGCGATGCGACTTATGACTTGCACAACAGCTTCCCAAATAGCCATAACTGCCACTGCTCTGTCTTGACGCCTACGATGGCCCACTGTATAGATTAAATGAATGTTTGGGCTATGGTAGAGGCGCTTTGAAATTCTTATATTAATTTCTACTGGGCTCAAGGATAAGTGTGCTACATAATATAGTTATAATTATTAGTAACTAGCTGGTCCCGCAAACGTTGTTTATTTTGAAAGGGTTGTACTAATTCAGAAACCTTTTCCTGCGTATGTATATCGACTTACTAAAATCTCTTGCTCTTTTTTGCATTGCTCTTAATGTGCCAGAACCTTTACCCAAACAATAACAAACACAACAAAATAAAAATTATTCAATTTGGTGCAGTCGTTTGGCAAGTTAGGGATTCATTTTTATTTATATAGATATCATAAATGCTTTCGCTAGTTTTGGAGGTTTTTACTCTATCACGCTTCAACCACTGGATCGGTATGAAACTTGGCACACATATAGGTTATGTACTGAACAGGACATGAGCTACTCTTTATCTTGAAAAAAAAAAACAAAAGTTTTCACGGGGGTAACTGATTGAATTAGCTAATTGAACGAACTATGACTACAGCTATAGCTTTCTATAGCAAACTTTTTAGTACAATTAAGAAGTTGCCGCAAGAATCCTATGCCCCGATAACCAAGTTTAGGGCAGGTGGAGCCACTGCCAAATCTAGTTTCATATAAAAAAAACACAACACTACGGTCAGATGTAGAGAACTTGTGGAAATCTATGGTCTACTTTGCAAGTTCATTCTTTGAGATTTATTAATAGAACCACAGTCACGCCAAGTTGTTCGAGCTAGGCCATAATAAGACCACTAGAAATAAACACAGGTTTCTATTTTTAGTTGTACACATTAAAAGTTTGTTATGTTACGGCTTTGATGTAAAAACTAACCATTAAAAAAGAAAATTATAAAGCTTTAAGAGACAGTTCTTTGGGCTATCGTTTACCAGTAAGTCATAATTTTTTAGCTGAACTTGCAAAAACTTATTTATTAAACATATAGAGACTTTATGTTTGTTTCGATGCTCGTAGAAATTTGCCGTCGCCGGAAACATATTATGCAATAGTTCATTACTGCCGTGGCTCGCAAATGCAGCATAACCAGCCGAAGTGAGAATGCGGGACGAGGTATAACATATTTTCTTTGTAAATTTTATTTTTATCAAAGCAAAGCGCGCGTTCAACGAACGGGCGGCAATGACGCACCTATTCTGTTTTGTTCAAAACATGAAGAATTTCCGTTCGCGCATACTGTAAGCGAGCAATTACAATTTTAAACTTCAGCCAAATTTTTAATTTATAAATTCTCCAGTTATATTATAATATCGCCTGCGATGGCGTTGATTTCTCCCCGTCTACTCCCGCTATTTCAAGTGTGTTTTGGTGAGTTTATTTATTTATTCACCTCATATTTTTATTTACTCGCAAATGTGATCAAAATCATTGTGTGTTAACACGAGTGGTACGGAAATTACAAACTCGAGTCATTAAAAGGGTTCTAATAGCCTCTCGTTAGTAATTTTTCCCTAACCACTCTTAATACACAATGTACTATTAACAAACTGCTGATATTATTAAACAATAAGAATGCCGTAAGTTTTCAACATTATTTTATTATTCTTAGCGAAAAAATTAGGAAACATTTCAATTTATTCTGATGAAAAAAGGACAAAAGTCACGAAATGGACGTATTGTCAATTGTGTCAAAAAAGGATATTAGTGGCCAGCTCTGCCAAGAATTTTTTTATATGACTACTGAGGTAAACAAGTTGGAGATGCCGAGCCTTTCTTAATCTTATCACTTCATTCCTGAAGACCTCTGCACTGTATGTAGCTTGTTGAAAAATTCTCAGAATGGAGCTCATTCCCAAAACCTAAGCATTCGCAGTAAGAAATTCCTCGAAAACCGCACTGTACGTGACCATTGAGGTTCTAAGGTGTGAGGATACATTCCCAGCCGATAGCGATTAGAGTGATGATAGAAAGTGTTGCCGTGGACATAATTTCAAAGAATTATATTCCTTAGATAAGCAGAATATACAACTAGTAGAACACACACAGCAAGGCAATGTCTCTTCTGATACTTAATATTTCAATACCACTTGTGAGTTTGATATCTTCGGCAATTCTTTACAATCAATAATTTTATAGCTATAATGTAATAAATGCTGTAATACAAAGTAAGTTTATTTCGCAGTGAGCTATAAACAATCACACGCAATATTTATTAGTATTTGCATACAAATCTTCAATTATACCAAAACCTTAAAGATATTGCTTAATAATAACGATGCTATAAATTTTTCTAATCATTTAATGAATATTATGAACATCAATGGCTACAAGAGATATTGTACAATTTTGATATTGAGTTGTTTTTGTTGTAGAATGGTAATATTTTAAAGCCTTATAGAAAAATACAACTTAATAAAAATAACTTACGTATGTAAGTCAAATTTAAATATATTATTGAAAGGATTTGTCAACATTTAAGTATCGTTAAAATATTAAAAACGTAGAGTATACACTTATTTTGTATGCCTTATTAAATATTCCACTTATAATTGAATTTTTTTTATTGAATTGAATTGAAATGTTTTTGGAGATATATTCCCTAATGTACAATTAGATTGAACAGAAACTGCTAGCCTACGATCAATATTTTCAAAGAGATAGCCATTTAGCTACCATCTAAAATAAAAATCTTGATAAGATCTATCATTTCTGTGAAAAAACTGCCTGTCTATGATCAATAGTTACAGAGCTATAGCCCTTCATAGTTTGACAGCTGTCATCCGAAAAATAGATATTGATGTGGATAAAATCTATCATTTCTGTAAACTACCAGTCTACGATCAATTGCTACGGAGCCCTTCAATTGATCAATCAATTGTTAAAAGCCCTTTCAAGTTTGACCGCTGTCATCCAAAATGAAGATCTTCATGAAGAATATCTTTTGTAGACACTACTTGTCTAATAATCTATAGTTAAACTGCAGTGAGACCACGAGAAAAAGGTCACCCTCGTGGTCCCACTAATGGAACAAAATAATAGGTCCTCGAGATAACACCGAAAAGAAACCGCTTAACTAATTTAGGGTTTCGAAGAAAATTGTTAAAGAGTTCTTAGTTTCTTAATTATTGACTTTGACGAACAACTGAAAGTTTGATAGAAAGCAACTAAAAATAAATAAAAATTGTTAATTCCCTTAAAACAGTTATAATACTACTAACAGAAAATTAAGCTACAGGTTTATTGCCTTAATGTCGGATGCCTATAGAACTGTTTTACCTATTTTTACTTGTCTTTATTTTTGGCAATCAATTCAAGGCGAATTAAATTTGGAGTCGGATTAACGTTTTTGTTAGAATTTTTTTTTTCCCAAAATATTGGAAAAAAATGTGGCTGCCTAGCCATAGTTTTATAAAAAAAAATTCAAATCCCAATCACTGTATTATTATTTATTTAAAATAGTTATATTCGGATCCAAGAGGAATAGATATATTTTCAAATAAAATTTAATTTAAAAATGTAATCGAAATAATTCGGACAACAACAAAGTTAGATTTAAAGTAAAAATCATTTACAGCACAGTTATTGCGCATCGAAGAGTGCACAGCAGTTTACGACACTACGTGACACTCTCTACAACAGTATCTTTCGAAGAAAAGCTGTTTCGAAAATTTACACAATCTCTCTCGCAACGTACACAGAGAAAATTGCTTCCGATAAAGTTTATTATTAAGGTACGTGCCAAAAGAGTTAATCGAATAAACAAGCACAATATATAAGTACGTAAGTTGCATACTCAGCATTTTTCAGACTTTAACATAAACAGCCGCAAGTATCTATTAGCGGGTGAAATTTAAACTCAAAATACAGTTAGGGTTGTAACATTTTCTTTATATTCTAAAAACAAAACCAAATAACAAAAAAGTGTACATTGACAATATATCACGTCAACCACTGTTGTAATCTATACTTTAACCATGGTTAGGTTCGCTAGTTTTTATGCAATATCTATGGAAGTATCCCCTTCCTCACCGTACTGCCTCACCAACTTACAGTCTTCTGTTATTCGCAGTAATGTATTGCTTATAGTATTACAAATACTTTGGTACAGCAAATATACCTAGTTAGATTGACAACATTAACATTGTTGCAGTAACAAACTTTGTCATGAAAACGTTATTAACTTTGTAATTACATTAAAGTTATCTTGTAAGATTGACAATATTAACACTGTTGCTATAGCAATTTAAAAAGTGACAATAAAAACGTTGTAATTCTAACTATGGACCACGGTCGGATACAATTAACACCATCACCACAGTGACAAAGATTTTTTTATCAATTTTTCTTTTTTTTTTCTCAGTTTACCGAATCTGCCGTCAAATACCATATTCAATATCGATTTCAAAATACCAAATCCGACAATACTGTTATTATGTTAAATAATTTGCCACACCCACGTTCATCACCATGTAAATTTTAATTTACTTCCATGGCGTCTCTGTATATCACATTTGTCAACATTAATTACCTTATCTGTACTTCAAACGTTAAAGTTTTTTTTTTCGAAATTACCCTCTTGTTTGCTTCAGAATATAACCATACACCATACACCTTTGGAGTTCATATTTTAATAAAAGGAAGGTTTGGTGCAATCATTTACAAAAGAACAAAGGCTAAGACTATGTAGGCACATCGTTAACTAGGTTGCCCCGCGGCATAGGGCGGCGGCGGCGTTGTGGTCACGCAAAGCAACTATCCTGCTAGATTGTTAGTGGATAAAATTAAATTGTTCATAGCACCACCTAGTTAACTTCAGGAAATAGCTTCTTATGTTGAAGATTAAGCCTTACGCTATGATCAGGAAAATATTTAAGATTACAATTTCGCCGGTTTGATTTATCTGTTGACATAGAAAATAATTCTTTGTCATTCAGAGGTTTCATTTTCATTTTAGCTTTTTAATTTTTACTTTTGTGGAGGACTTGCCTCTAAAGTAAGTCTGCGCTAAATTTGGTTATCGGCGTGCAGCAAGACTTTAATAACAATAAGGAAGTTTGCTTTGGCTGTAGGTATCTGTAGTGAGTCCACGTGAAATTCGGTTTTATTATTTTTGCGGAAATTTTTCCATGATAAAAAGTAACCTATGTCGTTTTCCGTTCCCACAGCAATTACTGTGCTAAAAATTATCTCAATTGCTTGATCCTACGGAAAGTAAATTAATAGAAATCAAACAAACAAAAATACTTACAAATGTAAACTAGTTTAGGTATTTGTGTATCTGTCTATCTATCTGGAATTTAATATAATTAGTAGCTGTCCCGGCGATCGTTCATTTGCGATGGCTTACACTTTAAAAATTGTTATATATTATAAACAATCTCTACTAGCTTTTTCTACTCTCCTCTCTCTCTATTCCTCACTATCCCCTACGCTACGCTAAAACCGCTCATTAATAATAAAGAAACGGAATTGAGCAAGTTTAAATACGTGTGGATTTTGAACAACTTAAACTATTTTTTAACAACAAATGCTGTTAATGGCGATTAACAATGTACTTAGTTTGTTAGCTATGACCTTAAATATTTTTTTAATACCAATTAAGTACGAAACCCAATAAGCGGTCACGTCCAATACGTAGTTTTAATGTAAATTACAAAGCCAAATAGTATCTAATATGTTCTTTAAGTAACTTTATACTTAAAGGCAACTTCTTAAAGTTAACAGCATCCTATCCAGGATTAAGTTACTACTTCAAAGCAGCGAATTAAAGTGCATTAACCCACTTTACCTGTGTTATAAGCAATAAAGAGTTAATAGGTAAAACAGGTTTCAAAAATGATATAAGTGCAAGTGCTGATTTAACTTATCTTCGAGGTGAATTCAGCTTTAAAAGAACCGAGTAAAATACAAATTTGATTTAAACTTTTAACACTTACTATGTGTTACTAAAACATGCTAAATACTATCTTGCTTAAAGTATTATCGATGTAAGATATTAGGCCTTTTGGGGTTACTGACACCTCTTTAAAAATACAATATTATACTATAAGCAAGTAATTGTGCTTTTTGTATTTCAATTAATTTTATGTTTAACAGATTTTAGCCAATTTAACAATTAGTTGTCTATAACCTAATACCTAATTAACGACTCCTAAGTTACGACCTACAAAGTGAAACAATGATTTTTGAACAACTGAATTATTTTTGCAGTTGCGAGCTAAATCCTAAACTCATCCCAAAAAATAAAATTCAGGCTTCGTTCAATAGAATAATTAATTAATTAAAAGTAAATTTAAAAAAATAATTGCGTATCTACACGGTTTTTCTCCTCAGATAGTAGGGGCCCTAAGTCCCATGACCTTGAACCTCGTGATTAGAACATGCAACTTGGCACAGATGTTCATTAGGGAGAACTAAGTTGATTTAGCCCGGTTACCCTCGGTTTTCCCTCTTGAGGTGGGGAGGCGCTTGTTCGAAGAGCGGCCCCGCCGCACACTGGAACAAAATTCCACTTTCAAAGACATACGAATTGCCTTTTTTAAATATCGTTTTTTGCACTTGATATGGCTTTTGTTTACTATTATTATGTTCAAATAAAACATGTATGTTCATTTGGCATGAAAACAAACGACTTATAATTTTTTACCTTTTTACTTCATATTTTCAAGTGACTTACCCTCACACAATAAGTATTTATTACATTTAGTACTAAAACTAGGCAAAAAAAAAACGCAGCAGTTCGCTTTTTATAAAGTATGTTAAAAAATCACAAATAATTATTACTACAATTATAATCATCTCCAAGGATTTTACGGTTTTCTTTGCGGTTCCAAAGATATTCTGATTTTTCGTACGAGCTTCATCCAAATTTTTTGTAAACAAATTATAAGTTGTTTGTTTTCATGCCAAATGAACATACACGTTTTATTTGAATATAATAATAGTAAACAGAAGCTATATCACGCGCAAAAAACGATAGTTAGAAAATCAATTCCTATGTCTTTGAAAGTCGATTTTCGTTCCAGTGTGCGCCGGGCGTCGGAAAAAAAAATCTACAAGATCCAAGCAAGCTACTATGAAAAAATTGGTATCTTTTTCGTGTAAATAAATGACGTCATTTATAATAAATTAATAATTAATAAAAATGTGAAAAAAAACTTTTTCACGTTATACACTCATTTATCTTCCTTAAAATATATATACATTATCCATAGTTATTTTATTTAGTAAAGTCCACAATCCGCACTGGGCCAGCGTGTGGACAATGGTGCAAATCACCCTCGCTTATGAAGGTAGGCCGTGCCCCAACAGCGGGGACGTATGAAAGTACGTAAGTAGTGACAAGTAGCCATGGGTTAAGTTACTCCGGACAAAGATTGGATATGTCACATATAATTCCGATTAAAGATATATATCCGCTTCTCATATCCATATCCGCGTCGCATATCCATATCCGCTTAAAATATCCGCGGAAATATGCAATTTTCTGGCACACCGCGGTTAAACGAATCCTCGGATCAATTTTGTACCTTTCAATCACGAGTGCACAAATCGTTAGTGTATCCCTAGTTTGTTATAGATAGATACTATTTGATATCCCTTCATACTTGATAGGCTTAGGACTATCAATCAAATAAAAAATAACCTAATTAATGAGCGGTTTTAGTGTTTTAATTTGCACGGCAATTCATATGCCAATGCATATACAATGCAGCAGGCGTGATTTTAAAAAGCGCTGAGATCGATTATTTATAAGCAAGACATGACAACGTTACTATTTCGCTTTCAACACTAGCTCTTTCTCTCTCTCTCACTTTCAGTGATATGCGTGAATCGCTATTCAGCCGCTCCGCGGCACCGACACGGGCGACACGCTCCGCTGTTTATTTAGATTAGTTCGTTCATTCACTTCCTGGATATAGGACATGTTTATTTCACGCAAAGTGAAGGAGTTGTAACATATCCGGCTTCGGTTATAAATGCAAAGATATAATTATGTCTTGAGTTACCCAAGGCTACTGACAAGGATACATAGTTATTTTACAAATTAAACTGAAAAAATAACAAACATTGCGCGGGATGCCACGGGGCGACCTGCGCCATAAAGATGCACGATTAAACTAATCGCATGTACCGTCGCACAAACAAAGCTACGTGCATTTAAAATTTTCTTTGTTGCATTTGCACCTATTCATGCATTTTTTTTGTATTTGCACATTATAAGCTCGAAGAAAGGTTGTGATACTATGGGTTTGGTAGACCAAGTTGGCACTTAAAGGTTATTCTTTTCCGTCTTTCCCCATTCCTCGGGAATATCTTTCCACATTACACGTAACATTATGCTGATACAGCGCGTCTTCTGTTGGCAAAATATTTTTATCTCTTTAGGGTTCCGTACCTCACAAGGAAAAAAAGGAACGGTTATAAGATCACTTTGTTGTCTGTCTGTCTGTCAAACCCCTTTTTTCTAAGGAACGCGTGAAGTTATCACGTTGAAATTGATATCAAATACTAATGTCTGCGGCCACTTAAAAAATTGTAAAAAAAATCAAGGTTCTAAGTCAATGCAATAAATAACAGCCATAATAACATGCCCAAAATACAGTCATTTGGTCGCATATTGTGACACAAATAAATCAAAACCTTTGGGGTACTTCCTGTTGACCTAGAATTATGTAAGCTAAGAAGCAAGATGTTAAATCACAAAAAATCTGAGAAAAACTATCGATATCTGCATATAATAAGTTTGTACGGAACCCTCAGACTCAAACTTGGCCAGTTTTTTGTTAATTGTTCTCTGCGACACTCGTTTACTTTGGTGATGTCGCTGCATCTTTAATACATACACTTTTACTCAGTACTTATTTTAAAAATATGCTCGTTAGTTATTTAAAGTTATTTACTGATATTTATCTCCTTTTATTATGTCACTTACCTGTCGGACATAGTTACAATAATGTCTCTTCTGAGGAAAGCCTCGTTTATTTTATCCTGTAAAAACATTTGATATCCTTTGGCAACGTTAGAATATGCATTCCATGCTTCAAATACCGATTTTTCCCTTTCCCGCTAAAGCCTGACACTGTATCGCAACCAGTGAAGGCATGGAATACAGGTAAAAAACCTCCGTTTTCGCTGTTCCTAAAATCAGTCAGTATTTGTTTTATTACAACGTGTGCCATGACGGCTAGCACAGCTTATTATGAACACCTCCCCGTCGACCTAAAAAACGAACTCTCGGATCAGAAATTTGGTCGCCGGCTAAAAGAGCTTTTACTGACTCAATCACTGTATTCAAGTCAAAGAATACAGTGACCAACTTTGACATTTTTAATATTTGTTTGTTTTTGTTTTGACATTTTTATTGCTTTGATTGATTTTTATTTATGTTTGTTTTTGTTTTGACATTTTGATTGACTATTAATTTTTATTTATGTTTATTTTTAATTTTGACATTTTTAAATGACTGAATATTGATTCTATTTATTTTTAATCGTTGACGTTTTATCTTAGAATATTTCTAAGCCTTTATTTTTCATTGTGATTTTAATTTTTATACTTGACGATCTTTTTGTGAATTGATTATGTATTATTATTTTAATAACAAAATGTAATTTTCGATGAGAAATAAATGACCTACCTATTATTTGTTTTAACAAAATTAAAAAAAAAAACCGGCACTACAAGCATGGGATGCATATCCTGACGCTACAGTAGGATTTGAAATGTTATTACAGGGTAAAATAAACGAGGCTTTTCCGATCGTTGAAAAGTTTATTGTAACTATGTACTACAGGTGATTGCTGTATTAAAAAAATGAGTTAATTTTAAAAATAAGTAGTAAGTAACATGTTTATGTATTTTAGATCCAGCGACAGCACCGATATTAACAAATGTTGACCGACGAAATACGTTTTCGAGTTTATTTTTTTTCCTAGAAATGCTGAATACTTGATACTTTTGCTAGCTGTCCCATTTGTTGCTAGCTTTATTTCAGTTTGCCCCGCGTATTCGTAGCGTACGTACATGTGGTCGCACTTGGCGTCAATTGGTCTGTGGGACCGACGCGGGTATAAGTGCAACTTTTTTGTAAGTATAAAGTTCTTTTATTATATTAGTTTTTGACATTATTTGCTATGTGTATTTATTTATATTGCAAATTTATTTTGTTTTAGTTTATATTTCATATCAAGATGAATGAAGAGCAGATCAGATGGTTGTTAGAGGAAGAAAACTCGGTCTCTAGCTACAAAGACGAAAATAATAGCGAGGTGGAAGATTTTCTTGAGACACACGAAGAAACATACAATACTGAGCAAGAAGATGATGATGAACAGGTAAACGAAGTTAAAAGTCATGAAAGGTCTCAAAACTTATACCTGGCAAAGGATGGATGTAGAAGATGGAACAAAACTCCACCCTCAAATGCAGTTATTTTTCCCAGAGGCTATTATAAGTTGGGTTGTTATGTACACGAATGAACAAATACATCGAATAAAACCTAATTTCACCAGAGAAAGAGATTGTTCTGACATGGAGTTGATACTGTGGATAAGATGTGCGAGATGTAACATCCAACAACAACAAAATTGGTTGCTGTGAATATCGCTCATCAAAAAAGAAACCGCTTAGCGTTACAAATGCCCTACTTGGAAAAAATACTTTTGTTTTGAACATGCAATTATGGTCTGCCCTGACTGTCATACCACACCCGACGTCTAAGTGAAAATATGTCCGATGTGTCGTTTTATAAGTCCTTTTGTATATTTAGATGTTAATATTTGTTATAAAGTAGAAAATATTGATGTAAGTTTGTTTTTATAGTACCTACGAAAAAAATCTCAATTTTGAAGGCTATTTTGCAAAAGACTAATTGTCAGTAAAATAATTGATAGAAAAGTCATTAAATGATGTTTATTGTTTCATTACATTCTTTAGTTTTAGGATAAAGTAATATATATGTAGGTTATTTTATGAAAAAAATAAGAAATTTGGTTCCAATCTTTCGGTCTGTCAGACCGTGCACGGGTATATGTGTTCCAATGATTGTCGCGGGTATAGGAAGGTTAATTTCTCCATAATTTACTACACAAAGATGCAATTTAAAGCTATTAAATGAGTACCTTTTTATTTATTTACACGAAAACGATACCAATATTGTAATAGTAGCTTGCTTGGATCTTAAAGATTTTTTTCCGACGCTCGGCATGGGCGCTCTTCGAGCAAGCCCCTCCTCACCCAAGGGTAATCGGGTAAAATGAACTTTGTTTTACCTTATCAAAAACTGTTTTTTTGTTCATGTTTAAATAACTATTACTACTAGGCTTTACCGAATTTATAGGTGATAATAATAAAAAGTAGAACTTGCAGTAACGCTATAATCTAGAATTATGTTTTATAAATTTTGTGGGATCGGTAATAAATAAATGTATTCTCCCTGTTTACTGGAGAATTTCCTGGTACATGGCGTAAAGCATTTGTCATTCCTTTGCCTAAAATAGCAAATCCCTCATCCGTTAGTAACTTTAGACCAATTTCAATATTAGCTTTTTTATCCAAAATCCTTGAAGCAGTCGTCCATCAACAGCTCACTAAATATGTTTATGACAACAATTTTCTTAGCCCGTTACAATCAGGATTTCGCTTAGGACACAGCACTAGTACTGCGCTACTTAAGGTTACGGAGGATATACGTGATGGCATGGAGGATGCTTTGGTGACAGTATTAGTACTAATTGTTTTTTCTAATGCTTTCAATACTGTTGACCATGATCTCCTCCTAGCAGTACTGGGGTCCATTAAAGTATCTGTGATAGGCTTAAGTTGGTTCTTCTCCTATATACGTGGTCGCCAACAAGCAGTCCGTTTAGATAGGTTAGTTTCCAAATCTTACTTCCGGCGTACCATAACGAGGAATATTGTCACCCCTATTGTTCTCCATTTTTATAAATCTCTTTTCCTGTAAGCTTGGCTGTTCTTACCATTTTTATGCTGATGATTTGCAGCTTTATACTCAAGCCAAAGTTGACGACCTTGATTTAGCCATTCGTGACATTAACAAGGTGATAAAAGACATTAACGATTGGTCTAAACGATTCGGCATAGTTGTGAATCCAAATAAATGTCAGTGCATCGTAGTTGGTAGTCCTAGGCATATAAGTAAAATAAACTTTGAACTTGTTCACCCTATATTATTAAATGATAATCAAATTCCTTTCTGTAACCATGTCAAAGGCTTAGGTTTGATTATTGATTCCACTCTGAGTTGGTCAGTGCAAGTTAAAGAAATTTGTCGGAAAGTCACTGCCTCTCTGCGCTTTTTATACAGATTTCGTAGTTTTATACCCACTAAAACTAAGCTTCTACTTGTACAAACTCTTATTCCGTCTCAACAAATTAGATCGACTTCTAAATTACTGTATCCGTTACATCTTCTGTCTTTGTAAATATGACCACATATCTGCTTTTCGCAATCAACTCAATTGGTTACCCATACGTCAACGCAGAAGCGTCTCTCGTTGGCTGGTAGAGAATGCCTCATAGTATTAAGCTCGCCATTGTACACATTTTTTTTGTGCATAAAGATTAAATAATAAACAATAATAATAATTTCATTAGCAATGCTAACAATATAATATTCAAAACACTAAGTAATTCAAATTTGTTATATTTCACATAAATAACCTCGTTTTATTATCATTTAGCGACTTGTCAATTGTAACTTTAATTATTACCACTCATTTTCGGTTGGTCATTGTTAACGTTAAAGTCGTGACGTACTATAATAATAATTGTCAGATGCTCGGAAAACTTTAAAAAAATTAAGATAAAAGAAAATCCTTTTTTTAAAAAAATATTCTGCTTTCGATTCTGAATCATATATAAAAATTTGTGACCTTTTAAAAAATACTACTACTACAGAAGAGAACAGAACTTACAGACACTAGCGGAACTAGAAAAGTTTATTGCATTGTACCTACTAAAGTAATTGATGCACATATCGTTTTTTTTCTACAAAATTTTCATATAGTGCTTCCCGCTGCTTATGATGATTAAATTAACCTAATTAAAAGATAAAATTCACTTACACTGATTTTAAAATTTGGGGCGTCCATAAATTACGTGAGGGTTTTAAGGGGGGGGGGGGGGTCAAGCAGAATCTCACCTAATCTCATGTGTTTTCGAAAGATATCACGTAATTTTATTTTTCGCAAAATACAGTGTGTGCGAGAAAACTGTGTTAAATAACGCCAAACGATAACGACACAATAACGCCACAAAGTAGCAAGCAATATATTTTTGTTTAAATATATCCAACGCAATTAAGCACAAATTAACGTATACGTACACTAACGTTACGCATTTCATTTTAGGGTTTGAGTTCGAGTCAAATCTCACGACACTTCAACAAAGGTAATCTTGACTCACGTAATTTGTGGACGCCCCTTTTCTGTAGTCGAAAAAGGAACCGTTGTATTAAGGTACTTTCAATGTGTCTATTACTAGTATTCATGCATCCATTGGTCCATTTTTGAAATATAAACTACAAAGTAGACATTTTCCTTAATATTTGGGAGCAACCCTTGATACTTAACCAAAGTAAAATGTATAAATAAATTAATAGACATTAAACTCCACTTGCGCTTTGCCAGATTTGTTTATTGTTTATCTAGCGCATTAAGTCTTATACATACATGGCGATTGTATCTTCAAATATAACATAGTTATATTTATACTCATTTATATTATAAAATATAAATTAGGTTTATTTGTTAAATAACAAACAGATAATGAAAACAATTGCTCAATTGGACAACTAATTCTCGAGTTTATGGCCGTTTCGGCAAATTGTTTTGTTTAATTGATTCTGGTTTTGTAATTAAACTCCTAGACGGGTACATCATCGGTATACATGGAGTACTTTATGACTAATAGGATTTTACTGAGACTTTGCTGGTTTTGAGTTTCAAGACAATTTAACGATGCGATGTAGGGATGTTACATCTTGACTTGCTGGTAATTTGTTTTTGGGCCACTTTTGAAGTGAATACAAAATAAATAAATATTTTTGGACATTACATACAGCTGTAACAACAGCACAAACTAAGTAAATCTTGTACTATGGATACCAGAAAAAGGATACAAATACATATATAATTTTTTGGAAATACATACATATTATACCTACACCCTCTGCACTGCAGCCGGCTACACCACCAACTAGGCTGCGGGAATCGAACCCCCCTTAATTTAGCAGCCGGACCATAACCCACAGAGCCACGGAGCTGACGAAACTATATTTAGTAGAAATTTGAAGTAAAAATAAGGTTTAGAGGTTTAAAGCATTAACATTCGTATACTTATTCATTTCAAGTCCTTTCATTGAATGCTCTCGAAGTCCTTATTATATATCAGAAGACATGCAGTGGAGAATAATTTGATTGGGATGAAACAGTTTTATATTTTACCAGGTTTTGCCTGCATCTACACTCAATATAGTTACCGGCGAGAAATTAGTACTGCAACTCATAGATTTATAGTAAAGAAGTTTGCTATACTTAATTGTAGCTGTAGGATTATAGCGGATATAGAAATTCCTTCAAGAACTTTTAGATTTTCCAGGATTTTCTTACTACTGACTACTATAGTTGACCGCAGATATCCTTCACAACTACACGCGGACTAACATTTGCGGCGGTACTGCTTGCACTCAGCTGCGGAACTAAAACCGACAAAAAAATACCGCTGTTTCGGAAAAGCAAAAGCATTCTAAAAAGAAGAAATGGCAATAAACTCTTCAGCCGTTGCCTTTTATAATTATTAAAATCTAACTAGTCAAAGCGCCCAGGTATATCGCGCTTAAGTTAAAGCTTCTTATTCTGTATGTAATTTTCCAGAATAGCCTCGGTGGGCTATGTATTTCACGTATAAGTTATCGTCAATCGAAATGTATTTATGTATCAGTTTTTGCAGCGTATAGAAGTAACAAACATAACAAACTAACTCAGAAAATTCACATAAATAATATTAGGTAGTAGAATTATAATACACTGCTAGGACTTAGGTCACATATAGGCTTGACTATTCCGAGGAAGGCTTTGGCTGTATACTTCGCTCCAGAGCATGAAGATTGAGCCTAAAATTAGTGGAATGAACAAATATTATTAACTAGACTTTGCCAGCGGCTCCGCCCGCCCTAAATTCTGTTATCGGCGTGGGACTTCATTATAAATACTGTGATTTACTCCTTAATTACACTAATGCTGTTTGCTATATCAAGCTGTAGCTATAGCTATAGTTCGTTTAAGCTCGGTTGTAGTTATTCCCACGGGAACTTTTGAATTTTAAGTAAGTGAGATAAAAAGTAGCCTTTGTGTTAACTCCAGGACCTAATCTATTGGTGTGCCAAGTTTCATCTCGATCCGTCCAGTGGCTGAAGCGTTATTGAGTAACAAACATCCATGCTTACAAACTATCGCGTTTATGATATTAGTAGGATAATGAGTACCTTCCTCTACCGTGTCATTGGGCGCTTTGACAGTGGACAGCACGGCGAAGGAAACGGCCTCCATCCTCAATCCGGTCCAGTCCACAGGTTTATACTAAGAAACAGTCCTGGTAGAAAAGTAGTTGACACTCAGATTTAAAACAGCACTATTTAAATAAGGCATAAGTATTTCAATATGTAACGCATTTTGAAACGGATTTTAAGAATCGATCCATAAATTAAACCTAATAACCGTTTTATTTTTGACATATTTATAAATCTTTTATTTTATGATAATGCAGCTGTAATAAAACATTCAGTAGCAGAAACTGTATTACAATTCAATAGGCATTTAATGATAAGTTAATGACCCGTTAAGCCTAGCATTGACAGTCTGCGGATTTAGGGATCATTAGGTCGAATATTAATTTGCAACAACACAAAATATATCCTTTTATTACGGCCCTGTAATCCATTATTGTTTGGAGAGTTCAACGACAATATTATTCTGTAACGTGGGACGTAATATTCACCTCTCTCTCTCACGGTATATTAAATAATAATACCATTTCTAAATTTCCTTTGTAATTGGAGACAGTAACATTAACCATTATCTAGATAACTGAACTAGTGTCAATGTAACGACGGCAAATTCACTAATCCTAGAAAATCAAAGTTTTTCTAAATAAAAGTCAAAAAATTATATTAAATTATTCCTCGCACCCGATTGCAGTGTTACCAGCCAGGCTGAATTGTAAATCTAAGCCATCTAGGGACCCATTCAAATACATAGTAAAAAATGCGGTCAAGTGCGAGTCGGTCTTGAGCAGCGAGGGTTATGTTAAAGGTAAACTCTTTTGAGGAACAAACTTAACCTTGCCGTTGGATAACTGTTGTCCCAATATATCGAATACATAGGTCGCAGTTAGATTACCATCTGCAAATAAGTTTATAATCGCATTTTTATTTTTTGTGATGTATTTTGTGGTGTATTTTTACGGTTTTCAGATTTCTTTCTTTATGTCGGCTACATGGCATTGCTTCTTGCCAAATTTCATGATTCTAGGTCAACGCGTAATACCCCATAGGTTTTGATTTATTTGTGTCACAATATGAGACAAAAATAACCGTATTTTGGGCATATTTTCGTATTGCATTGGCTAGAAACTTGATGTTTTTACAACTGTACGTGACCGTAGACTATAGTATTTGATATAACTTTACCAATTAAAGTAGTTATGCCAATAGAATAGGAATGAATGAAAAAAATAAAAATCTGTTAAAACCGTGATTTGCGACTAAAATTTATTCAATTTAAAGATATCATTTAAATCTAAATGTATATCTATCGTCTATCAGAGGCAGAAAGTTGTTTTAATTTTAAAAAGTTATTTCAAAACATTCTAAGTACTTATCTTTGTTAACAACGTAAACATTGGCATACGTGAGAAATTTCGTAAACTCTGGACGCGAAAAGATTGTAGATACGCTAACAAATTACGCGATGGCATAAATTATCACCTTAAAGTATGTGTCACCACAATTACTTTTTTTGAATTCTTACATCACCTACTTTATAGGCAAGGTTGAATAAACTCATATCGACCTAAGTGAAGCTTAAAACATAATTTGTTTCGAATTCAATGTAGGTAGGCTATATCATAAAAGTTGTCTTCCTTGAGATTATTATATTTATTAATCATAACAAAAATAACGGCAGGCTGGGTACCGTTTCAAATTTAGCGCTTAAATCATACTTTTCAAAGTTGGGAGAAGCAAATTGTTTATTTTTACAAAATGTCAATGTATAATGCGTTAAAGGGTCATTGCGTTAACGAAAAGTATTTGTCTAAATGCCCAAACCTTATACAGAAAAAGATGACAAACGGCATATTAATGCGTTAGATAGAGATGTATATTGCTGAAGTTATTGTTGGTTGTGCAATTTGTGATTGTCACGGCTTTATTTCTTGAAGCTCAAAAGGCTGTTGGGAGTTACACACATATAGCCTTGCCATAATCATTGTATGTCAAAGTTTTGGCCGTTTAAAGGTTATTTGAGTAAAAGTTGAAGCCTTTAATCACAACTTATAAAAATGTAAAACGATGACACTTTTTATTATATTTGCTCAAATATATAAAAATCACTTAAAAATTACTTAGATATGCGAAGTTTTTATGTGGTACTGAAATCACTTTGTATCCTGCTATGGTTCTTTGAGAGTTAAATGGCTAATGTGATAGCCAATTATAGATTTAAAACCCAAGTTCTAGATCTAGATTTCATATACCTAACCACTTCCCCCTTCCCTTCCTTTCAATGATTTTCACAGCATTCCTTCCTAAACTACTTGCATCCACTTATTATCTGCAACTTTGACTTGACTAGGTGGCAAACAATCTGATGGGACGTGGAACGCCACGATACTGTGCTTTCTGATACGTGGTCAAAGATCAAAAATATTTTCATCCCCAGGGTTATGTATTCATCTGGCTGCATGTACTGACCCGTATGAGTATTTAAGACAATCAACCTGAAATACGTTGGTGGTGCTACACAGACATGTATGAATCATAATGTGGGAGACAGCCTTTTCTCACCAACCACTTTAGTGGCAGGTGGTGAGCTCATCGTCGCAATACTTCTTCTGATAGCAGTGTTTCTGGACTAAAGTGGCTTTATATTATGTCCAATAAGTAATACCAGCTTTATGGTAATAAGCGGTTAAATACAAGACTAGGGATAGCATAATATACCCATTTTCTAAATCTAAAATTAAATTCTCCTAGAAAAACTGTTAGTGTAACTAGTTTCATAGCCTTATCTAAAATGTAGGTCGAATGAGTAAAAGCAATATTTTAACTAGAGCTAGTTTAGAAACTAGAAACAAAATTATTCGCATACGTCTAAATTTAGAAGTTTAATTGTAACCAGGCCGCAACTTTATCATAAATCATTTCAAATGTCGAGAATGCTATTCCAAACGAATGATTCGACGACGTCAATTTTGGTAGTTACTAAGCACTGTGCTTTTAACGCGTGCAAAATATTACAAACTTTTTTTAATTTAATCTCACGCTACATCTTGATTCAATTTTTTATACCATCCATATGTCTTAATGACGTTTTTATAACTTAAAAGTTACATGATTTTGCACTATCTTTCATCTTCGTCCCATAATAAAGTACAGTACGTGATGCCATAAAAGTTTATTGTAAAGTTATATTAACCTTACTCCAGCCTACATACTAATGATTAAGATATAAACATGTGATGCGATTCTCACTAAATATAGCTTTTTATCATAAGTAGGTATCTGGAATATGTTTTCTACATAACAATGTACTTTAATAGTGCCAAACGGTTATTTTATTTATTTTTGATAGAAAGAGTGACACATTATAAACGTAAAAAATATAGAAGCTAGGGAACGATATGTATTGCAGTTTTATTTTATGATATAAAGCCGTATTTCTTTTTTTTAATAATTTAAAAATATATGAAATTCCAATCAAATTTGGGTCGCACTAAGCATACTTACACAAAAAGTTATTTGCCAAGTTTAACCTTATGTGAAGAGACTTAAAATGGTTTATGCTAGTTTAATGTGTGTTGATATAGTCTCTGTTTATATCTACTAAAAGCAACAATGTGGAGTAATTACAATGTCAGTTAGTAAAATAAAAAATATTAGGTACTAGACTTTGCCAGCGGCTCCGCCCGCCCTAAATCGGTTATCGGCGTGGGACTCCTTTATTTAATTACAGTATTAATACTGTGATTTACTCCTTAATTAGCCCACCCGAAATTCGGTTATCAGCGACTGTGATTTACTAATTAATTACACTAATGAAGTTTGCTATATCAAGCTGTAGCTATAGCTATAGTTCGTTAAAGCTCGGTTATAGTTATTCGCAAATTTCTGGATGAAAGTAGCCTATATGCTATTTCAGGACCTACCCACATGTATACCAAGTTCGTCTCGTGGTTGAAGCGTGAAAGAGTAACAAACATCCATCCTAACAAACTTTCACATTTATAATATTAGTAGGATTATGCAAAACTTAAACATTCTAATTTCATATTTATTTATATCATCATAATTATATGCTCACGTAATTACCTAATATTGTTGTTTTATTAAGGACAAGCTTTTGCCAGCGGCTCCACCCGCCCTAAATGTGGTTAGCGGCATAGGATTCTTACGGCAACTCCTTGATTATACTAAATAAGTTTGTTATAGCAAGCTATGATTCGGTCGTGGGATTCGTTTTTAGTTCCGCGGGATCTTTTGAATTTTCCGGGATCTTCATCTAACTCTGTGCAAAATTTCAGCTCGATTGGATGTATAGATTATACACTTTATAAGAAAATAAATGTATAACTCTAATGCCTTCAGCTTCTTTAAAATCTTAATGCCAGTCCCCTAGATGGTGCTTTTAACAAAATAAACGTAATACTGAAATCCTTCATTTTGGTATTCTGGATTGGGTAAATACATAGAGGAACTGTAAAATATAAATATATTTGGTTTAAAAGATAACCTATACCAATATTATTATAAATGTGAAAATGTGCTTGGTTGCAAGGAGGACACTTCTTTTACGTCGCAACGGAGTACCCAATTGAGCTGAAATTTGAGTCAGAGTATCCAAAATGGGACGCTAAGGGAATAAAAGCCCGACTTACAGCCCAACTGAAATTCGGCACAAATAAATATGAAATTAGAATGTTAAAGTTTTGCATAATCCTACTAATATTATAAATGTGAAAGTTTGTTTGGATGGATGTTTGTTACTCTTTCACGCTTCAACCACAGGACGGATCGGGATGAAACTTGGCATACATATAGGTTAGGTCCTGAAATAGCATATAGGCTACTTTCATCCCGAAATTTCCGCGGGAATAACTATAACCGAGCTTTAACGAACTATAGCTATAGCTACAGCTTGATAAAGCAAACTTCATTAGTGTAATTAAGGAGTAAATCACAGTCGCCGATAACTGAATTTCGGGCGGGCTAATTAAGCAGTAAATCACAGTATTAACACTGTGATTAAATAAAGGAGTCCCACGCCGATAACCGAATTAAGGGCGGGCGGAGCCGCTAGCAAAGTCTAGTAGCTAATATTTTTTATTTTATTAACTGACATTGTAATAACTCCACATTGTTGCTTTCAGTAGATAGTAACAGAGACTATATCAACACACATTAAGCTAGCATAAACCATTTTAAGTCTTCTCACATAAGGTTAAACTTGGCAAATAACTTTTTGTGTAAGTAGGTATGCTTAGTGCGACACAAATTCGACTGGAATTTGACATGTTTTTAAGTTATATCATCATAGACTGGTCTACCCGTGATCAAGGCTGGTGTAACCCAGCCGAAACGTCGGGAAAAAGGTATATTGCCAAATGACGCGTTTAATCCCGTTTTATTATTTTTAAATTATACTTTCGTTCACTTAGTTTCCATCCATTAGAGCAGGTTTGCTACAATAATGTAGGTAAGTATACTAAGTACTGTTTATCATTAATATATACAACAGTAGTCCTTCCATCAGTTTCACAGCCAAAGTAACATTTTAGATCAGATGCTTTTGGCATAATTCTTGTTGGTTTAGTTCCTGGCTCAACAAGTCCTAATTTGTATAGAACGATCGGTGTCCATTAAAATTAAAAGCAAAGTAGTTAGTTTCCAATGTAGCGCAGATCATAAAATACCGTTCACGAACCAAAAGTCGTAGGAAAATATAGAAATAACAAAAATCCGAACCAAATATCACAGAATTGTAATTCAAATTCAAATTCAAATTCAAATTCAAATTCAATATAATTTATTCAGTTAAGGCTACAATAATTGAGCACTTATGAATGTCACTACGCCATCGGTTCGTAAGTCTACAGGGCGGGAGACCTTGTACTGAGAAGAACCGGCAAGAAACTCAGCAAGGGCATTTCTTTTCTCCCTTTCTCTTACAGCGTCCAATTAAAATATTGGAAAATGCCCTCCCTCTCATAAAAGGACACTTTCCATTACAAACATAAAAAAACATGAAATATAAAGCACAAGCACAACATAAAAAAGTATCTAATATAAACAAAAGACAGTTTATGTATTCATCACTAAGAAATAATCAATGTCTTACAGTATTAAAAAACAAAACAAAAAGTAAGAACATTTTACCTTATTAGAATGAATTGACCCACGCAGCTTACGTGCAACAATGAAACCGCAGCTAATAGTCAAATCGTCAATTAACATAACATAGCCTACGCACACGCTACATTCTTACTTAGCCTCACTTTGTATGAGAATGTAGGCGAAATCATCCAATCCAATCAGTCACACTACATAAGGATTCATGACTTAATGACGTTATTAGAACGAATTGACCAACGCAGCTTACGTGCAACAATGGAACCGCAGCTTTATAATAAAATCGTCAATTAACCTAACATAGCCTCAGCCTATTTTTAATTACTTCGAATAACTAAACTTGGGAGTATGGCGCGAATCTTAAGAAGGAGTGGTGTTTTTTTTCTGTTTAATTTTTCTAAATTCATTTAGTGACTTTCGATGTATGTATTTTAGCAATGTTTTACGAAAGCGTGTTAAGAATTGTGCAAGCGAAGGCTCATGAATAGTGAATTATGAAGAAATAAGCAGGACATGACGCGCAATGTCTGAGGATCCACACCAAATCTCCCGCCCAATCTTGGGACTTGAAAACGAGGACGCGCGGTAACGCCCGCGCCACGATACGATATAATATAATTGACTTTAACTCTGGCAAATGCATAAATGGTCTGCTAAGACCGTGCGAGCCCATTATAAAATTAAAAAAAAAAACTGAACTTCTCATCTATGTTGAACCGATTGAAAAAAAGGTAATAGCACTTTGTATTTTATTAGTAGAGCATAGGATCTTCTACAAAGACAAATTACTACTAAGAACTAAAACGTTTCGCCGACCTAAATTACTCTGTTTCATTAAAGTTTTATGTGGGCAATAATTTAAAATTAAGATTGATACGAAATGATGTCACTATATCGTTGACAGGCCTATTAGAATGCAACGTTAAATTAGCAATAAATTCAACGTATACATGTTAAAACCTTGTAGATTTAGTTTGGCTTACTTGTTTATTTTTCATCCTATATCATACGAATATTCAAGGTAATGCTCATGGGTTCGTTTTATCACACGTCTATAATAACACTGGTCTTCAACGAAATCCTCCTATAAATAAAAGTATGATAAGTATAAAGACACATGACAAGACATGCTGAATTTATATCTGCTTCCCATTTTTCGCTTGTACGTTCACATATTTTTTAATGTATTTATTTTTATCTTCTCAAAATTTTTCATTATTTGAATGTCATTCTAGCAGGAACGCAACCTAATTCAGCCAAGATCGTATTTGTATAAAAAAAAAACTGCTCGCACTGATAAAAAGGAAAAGAACAATGTCAGTTGATTCCGTACCCAAAGGGTACCACACGGTACCCTATTACTAAGGCTTCGCTGTCCGTCCGTCTTTCACCAGGCTGTATCTCATGAACCGTGTTAGTAAGACAGCTATAATTTTTACAGATAATGTATTTTTGTTGCCGCTACAACAACAAATAATAAAAAACAGAATTAAGTAAATAATAAAGGGGGTTCCCATACAACAAACGTGATTTTTATGCTCGTTTTTGCTCGATTTTGATAACGGAAACAGTTAGAGGCTTGAAATATTCACAAAATATTTATTTATATATTTACTTCAAACATAAAAAAATAAATTCAAATCGAACAAATATTTAAGGTTGCATGGGAGCCCATACAACAAACGTGATTGAACGGAACCCTTCGTGTGCGAGTCCGTCTCGCACTTGGCCGGTTTTTACGATAATGCATGCGTGTGCTCATTTCTCGCTGTGACTTCGCGGTGCTCAGTATGCTCAAAAGTAGCTTATTGATTGTATCTTATTTACACCGCATATTGTGTTAAGTTTGTAAAATATTTTAACAATGTATTGTAGTGAACATTTGTTTATTCTTAACTACAGCGCAAAATAAACGTGATTACAACTATTTTATAGCTAATTTAATTTTTTTGTAGGTACAAAATACCAAGGACTTGCAAAAACTCGCTAGACGCTTTTTGCTACATTCGCTGTAAAATCCTAACGAAATGCATGGTCTAGCTTTGTCAAAAGTGCTTATCAGTGTTACTTTGGATTTCCAGTGGATGAAAGAGATAAAATTGGTTCTCGAAAATATGCTGTAAATCAACCGCAAGAACTTCTTATTTTATAGAGCTCTGAGATACAACATGTCCCTTAAAATTCATTTTTCAGACCTTCACTCACATTTCCTGTAAATCTTGAAGCCGTATCACATGATCATTGTAGGAAGTTTCTTAAAATAATTTGCACATAGAGAGGCGCTACAACGGGAATTGATCTTAAGCAATGCCTTCCGATTTCTGTTGGTCAATTCGTCGTGAGACTCCAATGAAGAATATGAAAAAGAAAAAATCGGCCAACTGCGAGTCGGACTCGCGCACGAAGGGTTCCCTTCCATTATCTATAAAAATGGCAAAAAAATCACGTTTGTTTTATGGGGGCCTTTAAATATTTGTTTTATTTTAATTTAATTATTTATTTTTAAAGTGATTATATAAATAAATATTCTGTATATGTTGTATGAGAGGCCCCTTAAATATTTTTTTTATTCGGTTTTTTATTATTTGTTGTTATAGCGGCAACAGCAATACATCTTCTGTGAAAATTTCAACTGTCTAACTATCAAGGTTCATGAGATACAGCCTGGTGACAGACGGACGGACGGACGGACAGCAGAGCCTTAGTAACAGGGTTCCGCTAATTACCCTTCGGGTACGGAACCTTAAAAACAACAAAGCAAAATACTATTTTCTTGCCTTGCAATACTCAGGCTTTATGTTTTTTTCTGATTCAATTAATTTATCACATAATAATCAAAGAACTTAAAATTTTGATTAAAATTCTAATCTAACAATGATTTTATTTGATAAATTCATTACAAGCAATATATACGCGATACATCAATTTTAATACTATATTTCTATTGACTCGTCATTAATCCTGCATATTATTAAAAATGAGAAAAAAAGTTTATTTTTGCAGACCTGTGTAATCAAATCAAGAAATGTAACACTACTCTATGTTTTTGCATAGAATTAAAGGTAAAATGATATTCTTTTTTACTATAAAAATTATATTTTATATAATACATACATATACTTGCCACAAGAAACTTTATTAAGTACACTTGGACATGTAGTTTATTATCCTAAAAGGCTATGCGGCAGCCGCAAAAAAAAGAAATTTCTGAAACGATTCAATTGTCAAAAGTACTAAAGTTCATCATAACAATAAAGATCCACTAGGGTCGCCGAATCGAATCGAAACAAGAGCGACAGAGGAAAAAAGCCGATCGTAGCAAAATACGAGGCAAAAACTTTTGAATTTGAACTCAATTTTATTTTCCTGTAAAATATAGCTAATTATTATCTATCAGTCTGAATTATTTTAGTTTTACGGCTGCCATCTCTGGGCGGGTGCACCCGGATACCAGCTTGACACTTTTGACTCGGTTCAACGACGGGCTGTGAGAATTGTCAACGATTCCAAACTCACTTACGGTATCGAAGCCTTAAGTCTGAGGAGAGACTTTGCCTCCCTGTGTGTGTTCTACCGCTTGTACAATGGGTTGTGTTCTGAGGAATTGTTCGAAATTATGCCCACGGCTACTTTCTACCATCGCACCACTCGCCATCGGCAGGGAATTCACTATCACAGCTTAGAACCGAAATGATCGCGTACAGTGCGGTTTCAGAGAAATTTCCTCGAACGCTTGGGTTGTGGAATGAGCTCCCTGCCAAGGCTTTCTCTAAGGACTACAGTATGGGGTTCTTCAAAAGAGAAGTTATTAGATTTCTGAAGGGTCGGCACCGCGCGAGTGATGCACCTGGTGTTGCAAGCGTCCATAGGCTACGGTGACCGCTTACCATCAGACGGACCGTAGGCTTGTTTGCGACCTTAGTGGTATAAAAAAAAAAAAAAAAACTTCTGAACATATATGGTCATAAATTAAATACCTATATTTTGTGAAATGAAAAAAAAAATCTATGGTATGTGCAAACAAAGTCCGTTCACACGACACCCCAATTGTCACGGCAACCAACAACAACAACTTATATGCATATTTTTAGCGCCATTTCAAAAAACGAAAAAATATAGCTACTTTCTTTGCTTCAGGTGTTTTTCTTCACTGTCACGATAAACTCTACGTTTTCTAAAAATTTCATGCTTTCAGAAATGTTCTTGCTTGCCGCCGCTTTACCTGACCTTATTAGACATAAAATATGCTCAGGATAGCATATATTTAGGTAAAGCCCGATGGGAAAATTATATTTAAAAAAATAAATAAGAGAACAATGCTTTTTAGTTTAAATACTTTCAAGGCAGACTTGTGTATCGAAAATCGCGTACGCAATAGGTCTCGTTAAGGTTCCGTTCCGTTCCGTTCCAGCGTCTTACCAGCCTGCGTTCCACTGCAAGGACTCAAGGAACGGGTCACATAGAAAAAGAACTGTCGATGAGAGGGTTCTGTAGAGTGCTCAAAACTGCGTACGCAATAGGTCTCGTTAAGGTGGCACAAAATATAATTAAAATATTTCATTCAAGTACATACAAAATATATGGGTAGAGTTCCCAAATTCCTTACTTGCTTAGTTTTTAAGATAAATCTAATAACTCAAAGTTGAAAAAAATAAAAAAAAAAATTTTACCTCACTCAATGAGCTCTAATCCCCCCGACCGACCTCGGCACTGTCTAAAAACTATTATTAGACGGCCTCGGCACGTACTAACGGCCCCAGACGACGATCTCGCTATCCGGATAGCGCGATAAGTGTTAACGACCTCCCCTTATAGGGCCTCCCCCCTCACACCACGCCGACGTCCCCGGTTTCGTCGGCGAACGCACGGACCTACCTCGTATACGAGGTATCAAAGAGTGCGGGGGCGCTTCTCGCCCCCACTCAATCTCAATCACAACCGCAACCGCGTAACGGGGAACTCCCTTCCTTCGAGTTCAAGGCTCACGCTGGCCGAAGGGACGACCCCAAGAGCTACAACCCAAGCCGAGGCCCTCCCGCGGGGAGCTCTTGAGCGTTGGGCGCTATATGGGGTGAGACTCCTTCTAAGCCAACTGCATAGTCAGTTCAGAAAAAAAAGGTAAACATCGACTCTTCACATGTGTACGTAAAACAAACTTTAGCTCCTCTTTGTTGTATAAGACTACCCTTAAAGTTATTTCTAATAAAAAAAATGGGTTCTGGGTCATCATTCTACACTAAATTTAGAGTTAAAGTTAGACTAAATGTGACAGTTTGGCGGAAAATAATGAACATCAATGAAACTTTGTATATAACTTTATCTTGGCACTAGGAATGAGGTTCTGCTACCAAAATTAAGAGGTCCTACTCTCATCGAAATCTCAAATCTTTTATTTGCATTGGCGTATTATCTTCCAAAAACAAATACTTTATGATAGCTGGATACTCGATTTTTTCATGTTCACTAAAATATTCACATCGACTCACTCAAACGGCTGTCAAATAATAACTGCGCGTCCAAAATGGCTGAATTTTTGTGAGTACCTATCAAAATATGCGCAACTACACTAACTGACTTATTGACGCGTGCTGCGATCTTCACGTTGAGGTCGGAAACTTTTTAGTTCACTTCACCGAAAAAAGTGCGAGAATAAAACCCACGCCCCTCGATTCAGCAGTCAGGTCATTACCCACTGAGCCACGGAGCTATCTTAAATGCAAAATTCTTTCAATATTTGAAAGGTACATTATTCCTGATTCCCATACGCTGTATATTATATGTATATATATATATAAGGTAAAGGGACTATAACAAAACAACGTTTACCGGGTCAGCTAGTTAAATATAAATGTTTATGGTTCTTTATATACTAATTATTATGTAACTATATCAATAAAATTGTACAAAACTGCTTCATTAACAATAATTTTATGTTTTCATGGTTACGAATAATATAAATTTATATGTTTTCCAACATAACGTCGGCCAACTTGCAAGCGACCAGCGATATTATAAAGTCTGCCGAGCCCCCTAGTAGCTAATACCAACGAGTTCCAAGTCGAAATTCAAATCTCGCGTCTATATACTTTCAGAGCAAACGCACTAACCACTGCACCAAAACAAGGTCAACAACTATTAGATGTGTCGGTAATTGGTATAGCAATGCTTGTATACGATTTCACTAAAATAAAATCTTCGTTAACTGCTAGTTTAGTAATTATCGGTTACTGTACGTTAAATGTTGATTAATTTTATAGGTCAAATTGAATATTTGTAGCTGGCATGCAAGACATATGATTTTATTGCATGCAAAAGGCGACATTGGCAATAGCATAGATTAAGAAAAAAAATTGACCAAATTGAGAACCTCCTCCTTTTTTAAACTCGATTAAAAATATATATTTATTGAAAAGGCAACAGGGGGTTGAAAAATGTATACCAAAAGGAATTGTGAATGCATGTGTCACATACGGGAATGTAAGTAGCCGCCCATTGTCCAAAGATCTTTGTGTATTTATTATTTCTCTGGTTTAATTATTTTATTATTTATACTTATTCTGTTTTAAGTGATAATTGACTTTGAATGCTTTTCATGATTTCCCTCCTCTGAAAAATGTATTGCACAGACAGTTGGTCGTTGGCTTGGCCCTTTTGACTCGGTCCAACGGCGCCGGTGAGCTATGAGTATCCTCGACGATCCCCAACTCACTTGCCGTATCGAACCCTTAAGTCTAAGGAGAGACTTTGCCTCCCCGTGTGTGTTCTACCGCTCGTATAATGGGATGTGTTCTGAGAAATTGTTCGAAACAATGCCCACGGCTAGTTTCTACCACCGCAACGCTCGCCATCGGCAGGGAATTCGTCCTCACACCTCAGCTTATAGTAACTCCCTGCCAAAGTTTTTCTCTAAGGACTGTATGGCGTTCTTCAAGAAAGAAGTTATTAGATTTTTGAAGGATCGGCAACACGCGGGTGATGTCCTAGGTGTTGCAAGCGTCCATAGGCTGCGGTGACCGCTTACCACCAGGCGGACCGCAAGCATATTTGCCACCTTCGTGGTATAAGGTCTTGTATAATTTTGTGCACTGGCACGTGAATATATACCTGTTGTAATTTGTGAATGTATCTTTAGCGTGTCATCTGGTGGCGCATTAAATTGTTTGCATGCCCAGCTATTGTTCTAATTTTATAGCATGTGTATTCTGGTCTTCAAGCCTTTTTATACAAATATTTGTAGACTTTTAGTGGCACGGGTATTTGAGCATTTATTCAAATAAATGCACAAATATTTGTAAAAAGATCTAGCGTACGCTTAACATTTGCCATATCTCGCCACTTGGCGTAACGACTTCTTTGTAACTAATTCGCGACTCTAAGCAATAAGGACTCTAAGGAATATCGCAATAGAAAAGGCGTTTTTGGCTATCGACAGCTATTCACTTTTGTCAAAATAGACAAATGAATGTCCCAAGTGGACGGTGGCCTTATATTAACAAAGATTATAATCAAGTTGCAATAAAAAAAATATTATTAGATACTGATAATTGTGAATGACCTACAATTATATAAAATAAGCAATTGATAACAGCGGAACGGCGACGTTAAAAGAATTTATTATCTGTGTTATTAATGTTTTTTTAATAATTAAGTAGTTTATTGCGTTGTTATAGTTTTAAACAGGGATGCGAGTAGAACTATCTTAGCTTGGGTCAATTAAAAGTAAAATGTGTTATCATACATAAAGATAAATTAATGTTTCTTACGTTTGGTTTTAATTTCAATTGACACAAGTCAAATTTGTTCATATTCTTCGGTATTAACATAGACACAAATCTTAACCGGTGCCCACATATAGCTAGATTAATGAATAAAAAAAAATATTTTTGGACCGTACACAGCGCCGTTTCGCCCCAAAGTAAGCAAAGCTTGTGTTATGAATACCAGACAACTTACTTTTTTTTGTAAATACATACATATCATATATAAATACACCCAGACTCCAGATAAATACAAATGTTTATCACTTAAATGTTTGTCAAGTGCGGGAATCGAATCCACACCCTCTGCACAGCAGCTGACCACATTTCTAGCTAGGCTGCGAGGGAATGTCAGCCACATGAATTAACCATATGGAAATTTTGGCAGCCAGTTCTTTAGCTATAAAGAAGGACTTTGTTACAAATAGTTTGCATTCTCGGGAGAGGAAGTTTGGGCTGTCTGATTACTAATCCTATACTTATAAGGCACAAGTTAATTATTATTGATATCAGATTACTACGTAGAAGGGTCAAGGTTCGAATTCCGTTCGTAGCCTATGACTAGGTACAGTAGGTACTAATAATGCACGACAGCATGACCCGAATCTTTGTTAAGCTGAAATAGTTAAAAACACATAATAAAATATATGTAAATAAATTGTAAAAACTTATATAAAAAAACTACGAACAGAGTAGGTAGTAGTTATGACAAATACGTTAGAAGAAAATAAAAAAAAAAAACAATACCGACATACGAAGAGCTATCAAAACTATTTAAAAGGAGGTATATGAAAAGAGTTCATGAAAGAGTTTAATGACCTGGAATATTTGATTCTATCCTTCATCCATCATGATATTCATAATATGGAACAATAAGTTCAGCAAAAAATCTTTGTCAACGTAAGACCTAGTAATTTAAATGATGATGACAGACATGCCACCATCAGTCATCGACAATGACTCATCGTTGAAATCTCATTTTAAGGGTTCCGTAGTAAACAAGAAACTTCCGTCCGTCTGTCTGTCTGTCCGCGGCTTAGCTCAGAGATCCGACTTAGCTTAGTACTAGAACTATGTAACTGTACATATGTAAGTATAGGTGACCGCTGAGCGGCACACTTTTTGATTGTGTTTGTAAATTACCTAAATCGTAGTAGATACGGAACCCTCGGTGCGCGAGCCCGACTCACACTTAGCCGGTTTTTTAATCTGTTTTACCCACCACTTACGTACTAAAAATACACGATACGTAAAATATACATATTGAATACAGTTCACTTATCTATTTAAACTAAATTATAAAACTGTTACTGGACTGCATTATCGCTTATCTGATAACAAAATCATATTTCTGCATCTACGTATGTATTCGATTAAAAATGTAAAAATTGCTATATACTATGCTATATAGCATTAGCCAACAAAAAATGAATGAAAGCAATAAAGTGGAAAAGTATTAATTTACAAGAAAATCTAATAAAATATCAAGTAAGCCGTTGAAACAAGGTCAGATCACTTAACACGTGAGCCATGACGTTGCATGATGAGGCATACCTCACGGTACCTTATACCTAGTGTCATTGACACCTTTTGACCGATATGATACCGCACGTTTTGACCGATATGATACCGCACCTATGTAAATATGTACACTTTTTTGGCAACATTATGAAGCGAACGTCACTTCCTAATCTACTCTACGTGTGTCGGTATGGATAGCAGAAAACACATAATTTTATCATAAAATTGATAGTAATGGTACTTAAATATAATATTTTCGATAAATACTACTATTACCTATAAATAGGGTTACCATACGTTCCGTATATACGGGACTGTCACCATATTTGAGAACCTTGTCCCGTATTCCTATTGTGTACGGTTTTTTGTTAATATACACGTATGGAATACGGCTATTGCAAATCGTCAATTTTATGATTTTTTAACAAGTTTGGGATTCAGGACTTTATAATTATGTAATGTATCAGTAACTTGTCAGTAAAAAATATAGTTTTTGTAAATTTATTGCAATTCTCAAGAAAAATTACCTTAAACGTCCTGTATCAGTTCCTAAAAATTATGGCAACGCTACCTATATGTATTTAACGTGCTTCCATTCATGTAGGTAAATATCGAAGCAAACGCCCGCTGTTTTGCCTACGTGTTTGAAATAATACAAAATAATTACAATAAGAATAAGTAGTTCGCACAGTTTATTACATTGACGAAAAGCAAACTTTTTTTTTGTTTGTTTGTATTAGTAAATTGATATTTTTAAACACAGTAACCAAGTGAATAGATAATATACATAATTTTTAATCAATCTATGTAAACTGTATGGTTCGCTTACACATTTTGTAGGACCAAAATTTTTAGGTAATAAGTCTAAACTAAATCATTAAAAAATTAAATAAATAAAAGAACCCGACTGCAAAAACATTAAAAACTAAACAGAAATTAAAATACCCTAGCAACTAGAGAGCAACTAGATTATAAATTTGTACCCTACCCTGAACCGCTAAGCGCCGCGCCTGAATTCGAACGTGAATATAGTTATTAATTTAGTCAGTGTAAGTATTCAGAATGTTATATTTTATTTTCCTGTAATGTTACATGGTTCATAAACTTATATTTAATACGTTTTACACAAGTACCAACTTCTCCTAAGTACTTTTGATGGAATATGTACGAAATTTTTACTTATTAGACTACATTTCAACATGGTCTACTATGGCTCTGTAGGCCCTTAGAGCCCTAACAGAAATTTTCACATTTAAAACTTAATATTTTGCAAACGCATTGTTAAATCGCAAAATAGTTGTTTCAAACCCTCAATATTTTTAAACGAGCTATCCAACGGCACTCCACACGATAGGGTACACGCAAAAAAAAAAAATTTGATTAATATGTATATCCATGAAAAATTACAGCTTTCTAGTACTTATGATCTCTGAGCTAAGCTGCGGAAAGACAGACAGACGGATGGACTTAGCGAAAAAACTATAAGGGCACCTTGTTGTTTGCGAAACCCTAAAAAAGCGCGCCACATCAGATCCGTCATTTTGAATTTTAAAAAACTGATTTTCTGAAAACTGTCTGTTTGAGTTTACCACCTTTAAATGCCCAATTTCATTAAATCATGGAAATAAAATAATTTTGGTTAATAATTTATGGCAATATTGGATTCGCCATCTTAAATTTATCAAAAACAGATAAAGCATTTGAATTAAGAGGATACACTTCGCGGCGCCTCGCAGCGGGCTTCATACAAACGAATTTTTCACTTATTTCTGACACTTTGTTGATCAAACACCACGAAATTTTTAAGACATGTTCTAGTAATAAATATCTAGGTCTGCAGTGTGCCAGTTTTCTATAAAATTTTCTAGTTCAAAAGTTTTTTAGGATTCTTGTTTTTCATACAAATGGTTTTAAAAAAGATTTCTAGTTAATAGAACATTTTACAAGATTTTAGAAAAACCACAGACCCAGGTATTTGGCTTGGGATAATGACTAAGAAATTTCATAGTGATTTATCAGGAAATGTCAAAATCAAATTAGAAATTCATTTGTATGAAGCCTGCTGCGAGGCGCCGCGAAGTGTATCCTCTTAAGCAACCTCGAAAACCCAACGGTAGGTAGTAGAGCCGTATAAATAAAAGATATTGTTTCCGGATAGCGCAGTATAACGGAATAAATACTTACATACTATACCTATTGTAAGTGATTTTGCGTTTTGCGAACGGAACTCTAAAAATTTAATAAAAGAAATATTAACTCTCAAAACGTAACAAAGTCCTCTTATAACTGACTCAATATGAAATATATTTGCTGAGGTAACTAAATTTGGTAAATAGCAGGGGCCTTATTGGGAACAGCCTCGAGCTATTCGGACTCTGGAATTCGAGAGAAAAATGTAAGGAACTCTGACTTACTTCTCGAAACCCGTCAATGTACTTGTATACCTTGATAAATTATTTATATATCACGTACTATACCATCGCTAAAGAGGTAAAAAGACTAAAATGTCAATTTGTTTAAAACAATTTACATAATTCAGAGAGACATGTTTTGTTCTGTGTCAATAAAATAAATCTGGGGATGTTAATCTGTGAAACGTCCTCACTGTAAGTGCCGGCAGTGTAAGTCAGGACAGGTAGGACCTACTGGTGAAAAACTTCAAACACCGTGGCATAACCGTTGGTTTTCTTTAGTATTTTTTTTACTGAAATTTAACTTACTAAGCAAAATATGACATCACTTTACTATTATAAAATCATAAAAAAAAATTACTTAAAAAAAACATAAAAATGCTGTTCTTTAAGATTTGCAATATCCTCTAGATTAGCCTGCTGTGTAGATAAATTTTGAACCTTTATTTCTTAGGATCTCGCAAATATACACATCTCAATTGAATGCGAGGGTTTGGCTGAACTGAAACGAGTTTTCTTGCACCTGGAACATAAGGTTCGTTTCATTGTACTATGACAAAGAATATAGAGAGTTTTTACATAGAATAAATAAACTTAATAGTTACAAATCCCGGCACGTAAGTTGAAACTGCGCAGTAACACTTTTTCGGTTTGTTAGTACATTTGTCCGTAGGTACTAAACCTGCGCAGACGACCGCCATTTTAGTTCAACTTACGTGCCGCAAACTATACATGTTTAAGACAGAAATGGCAACTTAAAGTTTATTTATAATATGTAATCAAGGTTTGTGCCTATTTCAGCTCTATGCAAACTGGACTAATAAGTAAGACAGTTATGAAAAAAAAAACTACGAGAGTAAAGAACGTCCGCAAATCAATTCATAAAATTCTTAAACGTTTGAATTCAAATTCATATATGTAGCGATACTTTGCCCTACTTTTCATTACGTCCTATTTGATTGATGTGGTGACGGAAAAAGTATACTGTAATCATAACATTGATAAGCTAAGCTAATTAAGATAAGCTGTCACTTTGCGCTACAGCTTTTAGACAAAATTATACGTAAAACTATTTACGAACAAAACTAGTTTTTTCTACTACCTGCAATAAAAACTTACAAAGTTCTATACATGCTCAGTTTCGAAAATCGAAATTTTTGAAACACCAGTGCTAAATAACTTACAGGTCATTCAAAAACCATAAGAAATTGTATTTCATACTCGATGTGGCCAGGGAGCTTAAAGAACAGTCTCGGGCTATACGAACTATGGAATTCGAGACAAACATGTATGGAAGTCTCGAAACCCATGAATGTTCTTGGATACATTTTTCTCTCGAATTTTAGAGTCCGAATCGCTCGAGACTATTCCCAATAAGCTCCCAGTTATATTTTGAGCGCGGCCGTAGGAGAAGAATATGATGTCGCCAGCGGGCGGCCGATAGACCTGCGAGAATGATGCTGGCCGCTTTTTGGTTATGCATTCTTATCAAAGACATAAATTTTGGCGGGAAAATATGTCGATTTTGTATATGTAGGAGAAAAAGTAACGTTCGCACCGAGTACAAAATGGCTTTTCTTACATTCGGGTAAGTTCTTGGTATGAAATTTGACTTTTTCAATAAAATTATTACAGACTCTTATTTTTTACGCTTTACAAGAGAATATTTACTCGGGGAAAATAAAAAATGGGATTAAAATTTTAGACTGTAATATACTGTTTATTTACAAATTAGTTCTCGAAGACAGAATAAAAAACAATTAATATAAAGAGATCACTAAAATTGTAATTTTAATAGAACATAAATTTACTAGATGTCACTGAGCTTTTAAAGTACTAAATTTATAAGTAAAGAAATCCAGGTGCGAACGACGAGTCTTTATGGCCATTTATCATATCGATATGTTGATAAAAATATAACTGGTTACCTTTCTGATATCAGAGGCAAAGATCAGTTCCATATCGCCTATCAATTCTCTGCGATGCAGGTTTTTTTTAATTTCTACAGCTTGTTTTCTTGCTTATTTGTGCACATTGGAAATCATAACTTCACTTTTATACAATAAAGATTACGTAGTAAATTATGATTCCATTACAAGTACAATTTTTGTTATTTCTTTATATTTATGTTTATTCTTTCTGCCTGGGTGAACTTATTTATAAATTTACAGCATATTACAGTCTCAAATTTTAATCTCATCTTTCATTTTAACCCGAGTAAAGAATGAGTCTTTTGCATTTCACATGGCAGCAGTACAATCTACACTTCTTTGTCCCATCTCTATAATTAAGTTACTTTCCTTACACAAAAACTACTCTTGCAGTGTCTTTAGAGGGTCTTCCAAACTTTTATGGTCCATTCTAACTTAACACAACATGAGTTCACACTATGATTATCATAAATTTTACTACTCGTAAAGTTGATACGTGATACATTTGCATTAATTATTTGTCACTCTCATCACCACGTCATATAGATATGGGGACTTTGTTTACGATTCACTTTTACACGAATTTGCTTTCATGCAAATTAAATCAAGGTTAGAGGATGTTTTCGGTACGTTATAAATATGTCAACTGAAACATTTTATGGAGCCCATGTCAGTGGCTTTCATCACCATACTTTAGGATGGTCATGCTTTATTTGAAAGTTGTGTTCTCTGAAAAGGAGTGTTAGTTAATTCATCAACAAACACGTAATTATCATGCTATTGCTTAGTACCTTAAACAAGTTTTTACACTGTTAAAGCAACTTTATTTTACTATAAATAGCTTTTTAAAATATTAGTTTTTTACCCGACTGAGCTAGAAGGAGGGTTATGTTTTTAGAGTGTCTGTATGAATTTATCGACACCTGCAAGAAAAAACATTGTAAATAATTTATTGTAGCTCTACAGGAGAGCAGGTCAAAGTTTTGAAAATTATTAGTGACGTCTGTTATGTCCTTACGCCTAAAACTCATAAATGCATCAAAAAAAGGATTTTTTCACATTCAACATGTAATTATACTTAAAATAATACTTATACCAATAATTTTAGTAAAGCTTAGTTTTGGTTATTATGAAGCTAATTTTTTTTTTAAAGTTTTTTTAAGGTTCATATTTTCTAACTTCTATTAACTCTTTATTTTAAAAAGAGAAATAGAATAAAATAAAATTAACAAATATTTTAAAAAGAAACATTATAAAAGCAACAAAAAGTATTTCAGTAATTTCTCCACAGCTTACCTTCTCCATTAACAATTTTAAATCAGTCTTTCAGCTGAAATAAAAATACTCTAAATTCCAGGATTTTTTTTTCTTATTTAAAATTGTATCGTCACGGATCAATAAAGACATAAGTAAATTTTATACAAAATTAGTTAACAGTGGATAATAGAAGTTAATACTGTAAATGTTTATCAGAATCATCAGGAATATATGGTATGTACCGTACCGGTGGGCTCGCTTTGTGTCAGAACTGAAATGAGGTAAATTTGTGAAATAATCTTGATAAATTGTAGTATAGCATTGTTATTCCACAAAAATATTAAATCTTTTAGCTCCGCTATAGCTGTTAGCAAAGGTGTATTTTATGACCTTGAAATGTTAACTGGCAGCTCCTGATCATTGTTTTAAGGTTCCTTTGTAGAGTGACGAAGAACTGACCAAAGCGAGCCAGCCTTGTCTTGAGGTAGATTTATAAACATTGTATCATATTAGGTAAGGTAGTGACACAATGAATATGCATAATTTTACTCCAGGAGACTTTAAGGTGGTTAACATCATAATATTCCCAGTTTTTATAATACGGTAAAAGCTGTTTAAAATCTATAATCATGTCTTGGTTTACTTTTTTAACGATATAAGGTCACAAATAGATTTAGCATACCTGATTAAAACTACCCGTTGCTGAGGTACGTGGATTATTTTTTTTCCTTCGCTCAATACGTGCGTGAATCGCTTCACCTTCTGACTGTGAATGTCAAATTTTCAAGCAATTATGATTTAAATTCATTCTGAATGCTGTGCTAGCGTACGCATACATTGCAAATACAGCCCAATATTTATTTTGAGCGCCCCAGCTATCAGAATAAAAATGAAAATTCTTAAACAGCTTTTATCATATTGTAACAATATTATAAAAACTGGGAATATGATGTTAACCTTAACCATGTTATAGTCTCCAGGAGTTAAATTATGCATATTTATTACATTTCAATATGACTCTAAGAGACCATAACATGTCTATAAATCTACCTCAAGTCAACAAGACTCGCTTGTTTCGGTCAGTTAATCGTCTCGCTACAAAGGGACCTAAAAAATTAGTATGGAGCTGCCAGTTAACCTTTAAAGGCATAAAATGCAACTTTGCCTATATATATATAGGGAAGTATAAGAAATGTTCGTAATATCGCTTTTAATAAACGCTTACTCAATTATCTTACTGCGATAAATATTTTTTATTACAGGGATTTTTTTTTTACTAGTTTTAAACGTTTAAACTTTTAAATTTGAACGTGCTTAGACAATATCGAGCGAAACGTCCATAAGTTACACGTTGTAACTTGTTCACATATCAGAACAAAGCATACGGGGTAGTGTTGGTCGACAATATATGCATTGTAATTGTAATAAAGCTATAGAAATATAAAAATAAACTTAAGTTTACTCATGTTACAATCTTTGAATCAAAATTATTATTCTTCGCTTAAGAATGAAAACATTGTAACTAAGATTACATTTAAAGATTGTTTAACGTGAACAAAATCTTCCCAAAAACAAGAGGGTATCTCGTATTACAATTTGTTCTATGCAAATTTATCAGTTACTGGCATAGGTATCTATAACATACATTTTTGTAATTTTCTGTGAACATTGAATATTTTACCACTGCCTAAAAACGTAATTTAAAATTGAGTGAATAAAAAAGAGTGAGTGAGTGAGTGCAAATAAAAAAGTATTTTTTTTAATGAAGGACATGATTCTATCTCAAATCAAACCAAAAAGTGAGTTACGATGTTTTCGGCAGGAGCCGCAAATAATAGCTAATAGACCAAAAAAGCCTTCATGTAAGTATGCTGACACATGTTAATTACAGTTTCTATTTCTTAGATGAAACAATTAAAAAGCGATTTAAAATACAAAACCAAATTTTATATGTGAAATGGGCCACACTTTTCATCTAGGTTCTACAAACAGAGTTAAGTGTTAGGGTCGGCTCAGACCGAGACGCGACGCGACGCGGCATTTTTGACATAGCAACACATTATGAACCTTGTTTACTAGACAAAAAGATACGCAGCCCAATTTCGCGCGCCGCATCTTGGTGTAGTTGTAGTAGTGTAGTCGCGTCTTGGTCTGAGCCGACCCTTAGGCAGATATTGGTGACCACGTCGAAGGAAAGACCTTCAAAGATTTTAAACATAAATATAAATATGTATAGATATCATATACTTAACTATATTGGTTATGTATTACGTAAAAATATAATATTTTATCAGCATTGCTCTATTTATATCTCTCTAATTTGTTAACTGTAGATAGATAAGGTTTAGGTTTAGATGATGTTTTACATTATTTGTTTCTTATACCAGTGTTAGGTACCTATGGTGGTGAATGAATTAAAGAAAGTAATACTGACCTAAAAAAATACTAATGACTAGTGCATTCATTTTAGTAAGTAGTGTATACTGGATTAGAACTTACAATCCACCTGCATGAAAGTTCGATGGATTTGTATACAGTTGCGTAAAAGTAATAGGAATGAACGCAATTAATGGAGAAAATAAATAAGTAGTGCTAACTAAAAATAACTAAAAAAACTATAATTACAAATTTTAACAGTGATGCAGTAACTAAGGCAGGAATCGAACGTGTAGTATTAGATACAACCAATACATTCCCTGTTTGTATAATTTTGTGACCGTCAAGTTAAACGATAACTAGTTTACAATATATTGTTATATAATGTGGCATTGCGACACTTCTTCGCCTTCCATCATTGTAATGTCCATCTTTTAGGTTATAAAAATCATGTCTTTCTAAAAATAATTTTAATCTGGATTAAATCACTTTTTATTATCCTTTTATGATTTGATTTCACACGGTTGTCTGCGTGAGATGCCATGATGGAGCAAAATGTAGTTTACTTTTTAAATCAGAAAGTGGGAAGTTTAAGAAAACCTAATGAATATTTTTCATTAGTTGGATTTAGTAAGCACGATTTATTTCTCTAAAAGACTTATCAAAAAATCCTATGTATAGCACAATAGTAAAAGATTTTATAAATTAAAATACAAGCTTTTGCCAGCGGCTTAATTTTTTTGGTTTAGAAATAAATATTTGGAATATTTTGAAGCAAATAGTTTGTTTAGGTAGAATTCGGTTATACTTATTCTCACCAAATCTTTAAAATTATCCGAAATAAAAAATCTTATCCGTCTAGTCAAATTTCTTCTAAATCTTTAAGCTCAATTGGATGCTCCATTGCGGCGTGATTGAGTAACAAACAAACGTTTACATTAATAATATCATAGTCACAGAATTTTTTATACATTAATTTACTTTTAGATACCTATTCAAATTTAAAAGCATTTACTTATAAAATTTCTTTACCTCCTTATCTTAGTAGAATGTCGTTATAAAGTTTATCTTCAAATCCTAAAGTATAGATTGCAATCAGTTTAGTATTCATTTATACTGGTCATATAGGTCATTATTTAAAAGCTTTATCACCCAGTAGCTTCCAAGTCGACGCGGCAACCGTGTTTCTTGCTACTAGACACTGATTTACCAACTTATACATACACACAACCGATCAGTTTACGTGTTGTCTTTCGCACGTTCGGTTGCGCTTACGCAGATTTGCAGTGCGTTAAATATTCGACTAATGTTGCCCGGTGTAATAATTTTTTCACGTGAAATAAATGAATAAAAATCATTTTCTTTACAAATTAAAAGATGTTGCTATAGGAAATGTGAAAATAGTGCAGAAGGAAATTGTTTTGTTTTTCATTGAAATTGGATTTTTGGTATAATTTTCAGCATGAATTATATTTTGTAAGTATTTATTTTTAATCTTATGTATGTACTTAGATTAGTTTTTATAAGTCGTATTTAAAATTTAAAGTTGTTTTCAATTACGTCATTTAAAACTTTATGGGATTAAAAAATGGTCTTTAACTAGTTTTCGATAAAAATCTAATTTTAACAATGAGTAGAAGTTTCCCATTTATAGACATTTCAACCATCGTTTATTAGTGTATGGCTGGCTAGACCATATCATGATGTGGCCAGCAAGTACTGTTCTATATCATGAAATATGACCATTTCATGAAATGGTCGGAGACATTATAAAGTGATCAATTTTAAAATCTGGCCACGACAATAAAACGTCTGGACATGACAATGGCACATGAAATCTTGCTAGGCAAAATGTCGTAACTCTAGGATTCAAAAAAAAGCGGAAAACCCGTTAATATGTTTACATTGATAACAGGCCGTACCTTTCTGTTTTAAAAGTAATTATTTAAGTAAGGCAATAAAAACTTCTTCTAGAAATGAATTTAATGATATCGAAAAGAAGCAATTGAAATTAATAGATTAGACTGAAGTTCTGCAACTAATGTTTTTATTTTATGTTGAATTATTGAATATTATTACGTTGTACGCAAGATTTTTTTTCTATAATAATAACATAAGAAACATCTCATATGTTTTTTTCCAAATGAACATAAATGTGCAGGTAAAGTTTAAAAAGGTCAAGTGAGAGTTTGACCCTGGAGCCGTAGGTTCTACACACATTAATAAATAATATATATACTTCTGTTTCAAATTATTCCATATATAAAACTGACAACTATGTCGAATAAAGAAAAATAATAAAACAAGGCAAAGAAATACTATCTTACAGCCAAAATATTAACATGCAGTAAGGAATACTTCATAGATAAGGAGCGGTAGGCACTAATAAATAAAAAACTATAAATAAAGTTTTTTTTCAGTGCGAGGCAAAAGGCGGCAAACTAATATTTACATAGCTCAGTATAATGAAACCCAAAGAATAGGAATCATAACTTATTTTTCTTTTCTGCTCATGCAATAAACAATTACACAGACATCCATCCTACTTGTCGTCTACCTAACTTTAAGTTCAAAAGTTTGCAAAGTATGTTTGGCAATATGTGTAAAAATGTACCTACTGCAAAACAAGTCACATTTGTAAAAGTACTATTTGGAAAAGTAGTAATTCAGCAAAATAAACTGGTGATCTACCTACTTAGGGATGGCAATCGTCCCAAAAACATCAACTCTTAATCGAATGGATTTCCTAAAAGATCAACTTATAAAATAATTGGAATTGAAATTGGAAAAACAAGTCAGTCATCACTCATCAAAATCATGGCCATCGAGACAGTCATGGCGTCACCGCCGCGACAAAATGTATGACTGGCTGGACAGCATTCGATGGCATGTGATGCCATTATAGCTATCATCGGAGCCTTTCCCCTTGTCTCGCCGCGCACTTTACCTCACGATTACTTTGTCTAGACTTCTTTGATGGCGGACTGTTTAAATTAAATAAACGTTTGGACCGTAGTACCTACAAGTGTCATATTTGATTGTATAGATATAAAGTACAAACTGTTATAGCTATAATTAGGTGCATTTGAAATATGTGCTTAAATTGTATGGTTGCGTTCCCACAAACAGTAACAATCGAAATGTTAGGTTATTTTTGTTAAATCCATTTACTACTCAAAATCAATTAAAGTAATAAATTATCAACTGCCATATGCTTTTGGATTTTTCGTTATTAATTTTATTAAATTTGGTTGTACTTAATACAGTTTTACTTTTACTTAACTGCTTTAAGTAGGTGTAGTTATAGAAAAAACACAATGATGCACTTTTCACTGACTCGTGTTATTGTTATTATGTGTGTTTACCCTGTTAAATAGTCGCAGTGAATATTATTGTAAGTGTGTTTGATTTGGAATAAAAAAATCCCACGTTCGATACTTTTCACACCTTTTGATAACACCAGTTTTGCCACCGACACATATCATTTGCCATACCAGCAAAAATCTTGGTTGCAAAACGAATTGTTGTATGACGTACACCTACTAAGACAATAACACATACACACTACCGTAAACAATGAATGTATAGGCAGTTTGACAAATTTACCAAAATCCCAACTCCAGACATGAGCCCAAAGTTTAATTTTTTTTGTGGCAAAAGCTCGACTGTTACTGATGATACTATAATTTTAATATTTTTGACACGAATGCTAAATAAACGGATGCCACAATAAACGGGTGACAATATAAACGAACGAATATAACGAAATCCAAAAACGAACATACCCTTTTTGTAGGGATTTATGGATATAGTATATCCTTATCCTACGGGATATTTATGTTACGGATTTTATTTTAATAAATCACCTACATAGTTCCAAAGTACCTAGCTAAAGAGCATTTATAGCTGTTTTTATAGGTCTACGGGAACTAATCATATACGCATCAGTTACTAATTATAATAAAAAAAGATAGTTATTTACCTAATTTCAATGAATATGTTGTTTAGAATTTAATCGTGTGTTTCTTCGCATTCCATAAATAGCTGTCTTTCAATTATCTATGCTAAATGAGTTATTATGTAAATTTCGTTTCTACTTATACTCATTTACACATTTTTCAGATTTTTACTCGTTAATAATTAACTTAAAAAAATTTAAATGCTTAAGCACGTGGAATGATGTATGGAATTAATGGAATAAGCTCAATGCTGTAGTTTTCTTTAGGGATTCAGTAGATACAGGGATTTTTTAAAAAAAGATGTGATTAGAAAAGAAAACCTTTCAATCTTATATCCTAGTTAAAGGTATATTTCATAAATTACGTAAATAATGTAAAAATGCATGTCGATGTAATGTGAGCACAATTTTAAATACTCACGTTGTTTTTCGAGAAAAAGGTAACAAATGTATGCAAGTACATTCACGGGTTTCGAGAGGTAAGTCAGACTTCCATACATTTTTATATCGAATTCCAGAGTCCGAATAGCTCGAGATTGTTCCAAATAACCTCCCATGCCGTTCGCTTGGAGCCGTTTGAATATCGCAACGTAAGGAACAATTTCTACGTATCAGTTTTCGCTACACCGACCTATTTGGATATGTACCTAATTAATTGAGTATTTTCCAGACGTGTAAGTATTTTGTTTGTGTCACAGAAAACTTAAATACTGATATTAAGTGCTCATGATTAAAAAAAAATGAATAATTATTAGTATATTTATAAATTAATTAGTACCTCTTTTATAAACTATACTCGCATATAAATTTTTATATAAAAATCTACATTATTTTAAAATTTTGAGGTTGACAGACTTATTATGGTGCCTATATCGAAAAAAAGAACAATAAACAATGTAGATTACCAACCGAAGATAATAAGTATTACCGCATATAAGACAATAAGTTGCTACGTAAAGTAAGTACCTACAGTGCAACAAACTTTTCTGACAAGTGGTCAAAAATCAAAACCACAGTCGCTATGTTAAAATAGTGTGAACTAACGTTAAACTAGCGATCATACGACTGGAAAAAAGTTTGTTGCACTGTCTGTATTTGCCACAGACAATATATGATACTATGGTAATACCAGACTTGAGTTTTGTAATCTATACTATCGACTGAGCAATAGGCTCACGAAATTGGCCACGCTTTAGAAAGAGACAAAGTTAACGTGTGGTATCTTTTCTCATAGACAAGACGTTCGCTTCGTCTCTGTCACATTTTTGCGACCAGTTTTTTTTCCACAGCTTGCAAGGAAATGCGCTGTTCAGTTCTCTATCTCTATGGGTATTACTAAGAAAGGTAACAAATGTCGGTTTTATCTTTGGTTGCACGAAAATAACATTTACAAACTAGTGATGTGTTCGTGAATGCGCTTGTGACCGATTATGTAAAAATAGTGTTATGGTTATCAGGGATTCATTCGTTTACTATGTCGTCCTTGAAAGTTTGCCAATATATTTATCCATTGCATGAGTCATCTTTGAAATGGAATGCTCAGTTGTGTGTTTTATAAGTGTTATGGGCAGAATTTTACTCATAAAAACTATATACCTATATATAAAAGAATAAATTGACTAACTGAATAATACCTATATCAACGCATAGCCCAAACTAATGGGTCACATACTATATAATACTATACTGGTCTCTAAGACTTAAAATTTTATTCAGATGTTTCTGTTTTTTTACCAATAAAATTAATTCGTTCGTTATATCAATATAAAACTTTTTGCTGTTCGTTTTTTTCTAATAAATTCTTCGATTTCTATGTAACAAATTTTTGTTATGTTTTCAAAGATGCTAAATGCAAACCTTTTATCGGTTTTGTAAATGTAAGGTGGTGGATCCAATATGGCGTTCTAAAACATAAAAAAAATTTACGAAACTAAGTCGCGTCAGACTTTCGTAGGTTACTCGTACGGTTGTTGCTGATAGACCTTTTTTTATTCTTTAATTTTCATGTACAGTATATATGAATTAAACATATAAAATACACTATTCATTGTTATTTACAGAAGTAGTCTTCAGCAAACAATTATATCTCAGAATTTCATGAGAATGCTTTTAACGTAATTTATTTTTGCTGCAAGACATATTTTGCGGTGGTCAAGCCCAAAACGTCATTAATAAATTTCCACGTAATGTATTTCGTGAACTATAAACTGAAAATTCGGTCACATCGTGCAATGAACTAATGAATATGAATTTTTAGGTTGCAAAACCACATAATATTTGTTTTGTGTAGTACCACAACAGTACAGTTGTTTTAAAATTTAATATGTTTTATGCATAATGTCATTTTTAGGGTTCCGTACCCAGAGGGTGCCAAGGAAGCCCTGTTACTAAGACTACGCTGTCTGTCTGTCCGACCATTAAAAGGCGTTGTCTTTAAGACCGAAATAGGTAGAAGCCTGTTTTTTACAGAATATGTGTTACAATGGGGATTATCTACCAATTAAAAATAAGTTTGAAAAGTTGAAATTTAATAAAACACACCCCACAAAGAAACACATTTTCATTGATTTTGCTCTCTCATAAAAAAAGAAAGACAAACAAACTTCAAACTTGCAGTGAAAAATAGTGTGAACTCTAAAGTATAACAACAAATAATAAATACCGGTTAAGTGTGAAACGGACCCAAACCATTACTATTTTAAATTACCCGTACAGCGCCATCTAGCATTATCATTAAGAGAAACAGTAGGTAACACATTTGTTTGTAGGAAACGATATTCAAAGTTAAGCAACGTCGGGCTAGCTCAATACTTGGATCAGTGACCGCTTAGCGGCACAATTTTTTATGTTTGTGTTTGTAAACTACGTAACTGGTGGTAGGTGCGGAACCCTCGGTGCCGGTGGCCGGTTTTTTAATAGCAACCTTTCATTTTTTTTAATCCGATTGTAAGAACCGAGCTGCAAGTTGTCGCATTTGAGTGGTATGTTTTTGATGAAAATTAAGAAAAAAAAAACTTGCAACTTACTTACACAGTACAGTTTAATTTATTCATATACTTTTACATTGAAAACTAAATGCTTTAAGGAAAATCAATTTATAACGGTCGTTAACAAATCTCTTGTTTGCCAATCTAACATGATCTTTAGTCAAATACAATATTTAAATTAGTATTAGTTTTTTCTTTATATCAGGTTAGCAACGTCTATGGGCTTGTCTCATAATAATGAATTTAAAATAGATACTTTGCCATTATAAAGTGAAATTGAATACCAGCTAACTTCTGTATTTAAAGTATGTTGATTACGATAATTGAGAAGCATGGAAATATGCATAATCCCCTTATTATGCATATGTCCATAGATAAAGAATTTAAAATTTCAATATTCTAAAAGTAGTCACATTGTTAATAAATTTAGAATTAATGCCCGTGACTTTACTCACGTAGAATTTAAAACACGCCGAGATTTGTCGGCTCCGTGGCTCAGTATGTTACGCGATATCTTCGCTAATTGTAAACCGTTTTTTTTAACCACTAAGGAGGTAAACAAGCAGGTGGCCCACCTGATCTTAAGCGGTCATCGTAGCCTATGAATACTTCAAGGAGCATTACTGACGCGTTGCCAACCCTATAAAACTGTAATCACTTTAAGAACCCCATACTTTTGACGTGACAACGTCTTTTAAATTGGTTTGCCGGGTGACACTTCAAGAAACTGCGTTACGCTCCGCTCACGTTATGCGCTCACAATGAGAGCGAGTGAGAGGCACGCGGCATGGTTAGCCCGCCTAAGAGCGAGAGAGACAGACATAAAAAGTGAAAGGCACAAGTTGTCACGATTCCGGACGGTTGTCCGACACTAATTTTTTTAATTGGGTAATTAAGTTAATCCTCTACAAGTGTGTATGTTCAAGTGTCAATTAAAAGTTAAAAATTAAAAGAATTACATCGCCTTCAAAACCTGACTATACATAAAGAAAAAAAATAAAGCTTACGCACATGGAAAATTAAACAAGTTTTTAAGGCTGCGTTCACACACGGCAGTTATCACGCGTTTCCATAATATTTTGAATATATGTTTGCCCTGTGCTTTACGAATTTCTTCGCGAAGCGCGTTTCAGACTCCTATGGCCTGAACAGTGTATGAATGTGAAATAAGACCCATGCGGTGACGAGGTATGGAAATGAGAAGACTTTGAAAAGAACGAAACGAAAGTTCGTGTAACATAGAGATTTAGATTTTTTGAAGTGAAAACTTCTTTAGCGGCGTTGTGCACTTTTTTTGGTATGGGTAAAAAATGATAAACTCGCGTCAGGTCACGTGTCCTAATCGTGGAAATTTGTAAGACGGAAACCGTAATGCCACGCCTATTATAATTTTTATTTTTAGTATTCGCGATTATGAGTAGTACAGGGAGGTTGGATATGGAATTTTAATTCTATGACAGATTGCGATGTCAAATATACTACGTCAAAAAAGTAAATAAACAAACATTATTATTTCTTGACAATGTCAAAGACATGTTTTGTGACATATTTGAGTGTTAAGCACGAATCGTGTGTAAAGGTTTTCACTTCTGCCGGCACTCTCGGAGTGCAACTCGTTTTTTTTTTAATTAGAAACATGTGGTTTGGACAGTTAGAATTCACAGGTTTTAAAGGATAATAATATTTTAGTAAATTAGAATTATCTAAAGCGATAGGTCACTTTATAGTCAAGTGCAAAAATCCCATTGGATAAATATTGTAATCGAGGTTTTAAACCATGAGCGAAGTCTAGGTAATCTATTTAAAAATACTGGTTACAATTATCAAAATTTCCAGTCGATAAATTTCAAATATTATTATTGTAATAGTTTCTCAATTGATGAAATATGTTTCACATTATTAATTAAAGTTAACATTTGTAACTCTCCATGTTTTCTGCTAAATCAAGCAAAATTTACAAATAACTCCTAAAACCCTTATTACGGACGCTCCCTGGGATTAAATTTCCCTATTTTCGTTTCACATCCGACCCGTTACCCGCCAAAAGGTTTGCTATAATTATTTTGTAAGCACTAATCTGTATAAAGCGTTTTGCTTTATCCTTTACTAAATGAAACACACTGAGGGTTCACTTTTAGTAAATATTAATTAAATAGATAGAAATAAATACCAAAAATGTTTTATTTGGTATCAAAGAATAAAACGAAGAAAGTTTAGTTTGAACTGTATTTTGATCAGCATGCGGTAGATTTTTGTGATTTAAATTAGTGTCACCGAAAAAAATGCAGAAAAGATTATTTAAATTTAGATAATATTAAAAAAAAATGTAAACTTCTTATAGTACTTGACAATGGTTGAAATTAGGAAATTTCCAGAAGAACTTGTGTGTCCAAAATCAGGAATTAATAAGTTCAAGATATTATATTAGTCCTCAATATACATAAAATGGGGGACAGATTAACTAAAGTCAAGTGGAAATTGCGTTACAAAAAACGTATTGCCTTAATGCCACCAAAATTCAGCATTACCCACAGGGCAGCTAAAACGAAACTTAGGTATATTACATTTAAAAATCACAAATTATTGTGAATTGTGATACATTTTCATATAAAATAAAATTGGAGTATTTCTTGAAAAGCAAATCATGTAAACTTTGATTATATTACCAATTAACTACAATCTTTATTACTGCCATAAAATTAGAGAACTAGACTTCAGGGAATATTAAACATAAAGCCTGATAAGTAATGTCCTAGACGTGTTGAAATATATCTTATATACATATTTGGCTTTTAACCACTAAATAGTATAGAATAATATTAACCATAAACACTGGACGGAATTCATATAGTGAAAGTATTTTAATTTGTGGGTCAGGTTTCATATACGATTTTTTGTTTCATACAGTTATTTTGTTATTAGCATTTAATTTTAATATTTCATTTGGGTAATCAGTCTTTTATTAAGGTTTAAAAAATTAATTTTTTTAGTGCAAAATTGCTAAAATCAATTTTGAGTGACACATACATATGATGCTCATAACACATTTGCAACCGAAGTTACATGCAAAATTTCCAAACATAGGTATTTGTAAATTGTAAAACACGAAGTGTCATGCACAACTTAAGTCAACAATCCATTGTATTCAAATATTTTATATATGCGAACTGATTACTGATTCAAAGCTTATATTTTCATAAGTTTCTTGTTCGAATTCTACATTTCCTTATCTCGTTAATTTTGAAGATCATCAATTTTGATAATAACATGATACATTCAAATCTTTTCAAGCAGCACTAACAATATGTTTTTGATAAGTATCTTTCTGATGTCGGATTTTTTTATTGCAATATATTATCACTTGATTTTAAGAATTAGCATTAATATTACATACATCATAGTTATTAGTATCTTAACATTTTTATAGGTATAGGTAAGTACTGTTAATAACAAAAAGTTACGAAAGCCTTAGATGGACTTTCTGACACCAAGATGATAATATTTTTCTGTTAAAATTTGTTTTTAACCAAAACTTTATGGATATTTTTAGGGAAAATAGTGATTTCCAAGATACCCTAATGGTAGAATAATTTTTATCATTGACAATTAGTTAGAAATGCGAGTGTACTGAATAACTATATGGCCAGTAAATAACGTTATGAGATTTATCATAATCATCTTAATTAATTAGAAGATGATGTAGGCAAGGCCATTGCTTTTAAGGAATTCCTTACATTTAAGGAATCGAAAATAAGAAAATAATATTTAAAACCAAAATGGGGTTTACTACTATGTTGTAGGTACTCGTTTCAACCAGTACTAAGATTTTTAATCACTCGTCAAAGTCTAGTGCGAGTCGGTGAGTCATGATTTTTGATTCATTTGAGGATATCAAATATACGACAAAAATGGCCGTATTTTTTTTTATTGCATTGACTAAGAAGCTTGAATTTTGCAAAACTTTAAGGAACCGTAGACCTTGGTATTTGATATTAATTTCAACTTGATACCTTCACGCGTTCCTGAGAAAAAGGGTCAGACATACAAACAGACAACGTTTTGAGGTACGAAACCCCTTAAAATACAAATAAAATTATCAATGTCTCAAATTAAAAAATATATAATAATAACACAATTTAAAATTATCAGATAGACAATGAATGGTTCTATGATATCTTTTATCAAAATGGCTACCATAATCATAGTTCTTTTTTCTAATATTGATATTTTTTTAAATTGAGCACGGTAATATATTAAATTTCCTATATTTAGTGTTACAAAATCAGTTACATATGTCGACAAATTAGTACCGCTTTAACATATGCAAAGTGGCATATGATTGTGCTTGCTCTAGTACTATAAACAACCTTATTACCAAACTAAAACTCAGTTATGTATTTGACGATCAGCGAGTGCTACCCCTGGTGTTACAAGCGTCCATAGGCTACGGTGTCCGCTTACCATCAGCCGGACCGTATCCTTGTTTGCCATCTTAGTGGTATAAAAAAAAATATTGGCATCAGTGCAGTTGATGCACGGAAAACTTGACCTTCAAATAGACAATGTACCTAAGCTTCTTCAAATATTTGTGGGGAAAAATTGATACTTGGACAATGTAGCAGAATTAAAACTCATATAAAACACTTTTCAAAAGAAAATTACATCCATTTTTAATAACTATCGGATCTTATCGCGACGGTGTGTGTGTGAAACGTACCTTTTTTGTGTGCTGATCCTGATTAATACCCGATCATTATCAAAAATAAGTAAAAACGAGAAAGTTTAAAATTACATCCATCCTTCCGTACTGCTATTATAAACCAGCTTTTGCCAGCGCCTCCAAGAACCCGAAATTTAGTTATCGTCATGGGATTCTTACGTCAACCTATACTAATGAAGTTTGCTATAGCAAATTATAGCTGTAGCATAGTAGGTTTAAGCTTGGTTATAGTTATTCCCGCGGGAACTTTTAAATTTTTCGGGATAAGAACCATCCTTTGTCCTTTCCTAGGTCTCTAACTAACTCCATGCCAAATTTCATCTATTTCGCTTAAGCGGCTTGAGCGTATAGAAGTAACTGACAGACTGACAGACAGAGTTACTTTTGCATTTATTATATTAGTATGTCGAAAGTGGTTTTTTTTTTGTTTGTCCTTACTTCACGTCGTAAGAGAGCATACGACTAAGCTAAAATTGGCAGATAGTTGAAAGACAGAGAAAATATTATGTTTTTTATCCCAAGCAAAGTTCTTGCAGGAATAAGTCGTACTGAATCCCACGTGAACAACTACTAACTACTTCGCGCTATTGCAAACTTTCTTAACATAAATCAAGTAGTTGCCATAAGAATCCCACGCCGATAACCGATTTAGTGCGAGCGAAGCCGCAAGCAAAAGCCAGTTATGAATAAATGTAAGTTAATCGACATTCATAAATTGTTCTTAAAACCAGTCCTCTGCCAGGTGCATGTTACCTGTCTGAAGTTATAAATGTGGTATATTGAGTAAAACAGTTAATCGTATTTATGAATCTTTCGGAACCTTGTTCGAAATCGTTTCTTGTTTGATAATAGAGGATGGAGATTTCTTAGCCAATCTCCTTTAACTCCTAAAAGTATGACAAAAAAATTTGGACATTACACACCGCCACCGTCATCTGATCCCAAACTAAGCAAAACCTATGGATACCAGAAAACGGATAAAAACACATATATACAATTACTATTAATATATATATCTTTATATATAAAAATTACGTGTCACGTTGTTTGTCCACGATGGGCTCCTAAACTACTGAACCGATTTTAAATTTGATTTGTACACCGTGTGCAATTTGATCCAACTTGAAAGATAGGATAGCTTACATGTCAATTTGTAGTCGCAATATGATTTTATTGCAAAATATTTGTCTATTATCTGTTAGCTCCAAACGATTCTTCAATATATGGCGCTATGTTAAAAATACAAACGTTTCATATAACCTAGAATTTAATAGCATAACCACCACGTGTCACAATTATCTGTTAGCTCCAAACGATTTTAACAGATGGCGATATCTGTTAACTGGATTGAGTAAGTATTCAATAGATGGCGCTATGTATAAACGACTGCAACGAATTGGATACTTTAATTTGTGTTTATTATTGTTAGGGCAAGGTTTATATTAAATAAAAAAGAGTCAACTGGGAGTCGGACCCGCGCACTACTGGTAAACCTATTGTAATAAAATTTTGGTAAATGGTTGTGCACACCGCCGGAGAAGGTGTTTAGAAATAACAATTGGCCAAGCATACGCTGGGGTTTCTGAATTAGTACAACCATTTCAAAATCGGTGGCGCGAGTGGTTTTAAAAAAGAGAAACAAAGTTCTCCGGGTCAGCTATCTGTTATTTGATCCAACTTAAGAGATAGGATAGTTTTTATCTCGATCTGCCAAGTGCCAGCCGGACTCGTCACTTTAGGTAAAAACCAACGTTCGCCGGGTTACAGAGGGACGACAGCGAAACAACGTTCGCCGGGACCGCTAGTATTAATATATAATATATAAAATACTATGAATATTTTTTTTGTAAATACATACATATTTTACATATAAAACTAGACATAAGGAAAATACAAATTTTCATCACATGAATGTTAGTCCTGTGCGGGAATCGAATCCACGTCTCTCGATTCAGCAGGCAGGTTGATATCCACGAAGCCACGGTGCAAGAATGTAAAAATATACCACGTGCGTAATGTTTATTTATTTATTTAAAAACATGTGATAAGTCTGTGTGGATTTGGTGAGTTCACACTCAATGCACTTGCCAGATCCAAATAAGGAAACGTGGTTTTGGTAAATAATACTTCCGGAATATACTGATTATTTTTACTAGAAAGTTGCATAGAGGTGTTTATGTTATGTTAGATTTCTAAATCTATGGCGCTATGGCTGGATTTTTCCGTCCAGTAGTAGACAAACATTGTATATATATATATATATTAATACGCCTCCAGGAATTTACTGATAAGAAGTAGGTATACTGATTTTTGCATTGTTATACTCACTGCTTTTAAAAGTATATGTTTTTGTTAGATAATGAAGAAAAGTTGGCTTTTGTGTGATTTTTACTTAGGTAAGATAAAAACTTTAGTAAAATAATTATTCTCACGTATAAAAGCTATTTATATTATATCATATACCGTAGTCTGTGAAAACCTAAACAAAATCAAATACCTAAACCATCACGACATTTGTATCACTTGCTCAAGATATAATAGAACGACATGACGAATATCCACTTGGCTATCTAAAAATAATAAGTATATTTTACCATCCGTCCCTCAAACTATATTTTGACTCAGTTACTACGTGAAGAATAAACAAACACACAGTTTTCGCATTTTTTTTTATATTAGTAAAGGTATTTCAATATTCTTGGTTTTTAAGAAAACATGTTTTTACCACAATTTATTTTACTAATCAAAGTAAAACCGGCAAGGTTTCTTTCACTTCCGAGAGCAAAGTGAAATTAATAAATTTTATGTTTAAAGACGTGCCCACGTAAATTAAATTTCATAAGAATTTATGTATGCCAATTATGTTGATGCATTTCTTTGGTTTCCATTTAATAAACGTAAAACTTGTTATGTAGACCTTTTTTTTAAAAATGAGTGTTTTTGAGAACATTTTATTTCAATGGAAATGATTTGTTAGGATAGCTTCACTGTATATTTTTTCTGTTTGTAAGCTACTCGCATATTTTAATCCTAAAGTATTTAATACAATTATCTACGCTTTGTAAATTTCACAAAATCTGACTTATCTTATTTAACTACCACAACTAGAGCAATCTGGTGTCTCTATCGAGCGGTTTCGTTTTTGAGATAAGACCTACTTATATACACTATATTTTTAAATTTTCGAAAGAATATGTAATTTTCTAAACATCGAAAACCGTAATGGTAATAACTATCCATAGGAAAAAAAGAACTTTCTTTAAATTTTTCTTTGTGATTTTTTTTACATCTTACATATAGATAATTAGTACAAAATAAAAATACATTATTTTAAATATTCAAAGCGTAATAAACATCATTAAATTATGATAATATGATTAAAACAAATTTGAAGAATGTTTTGTTGATGTCGGCTTAACAGAGATGCGTGTTGTCAACGACTGTCAATAATAAAGTAGACTACCCTATTAGTACCTTGTGTTAAATTGTGCTAGTAGTATCTTGTGTTAATTATGTGTAATATTTTGATGTGATGTACAGCTTTGTGTATGTATCAGTAAAATAAATTATTGTTTTATGATTGGCATATGGCGGAACGTAAGCTTGTTTATCACCTTAGTGGTATATAAAAAAACACAATTCATATTTATTTTAATTATTCAATGATATTCAATGACGCTTTGATAAAAGCGAAATATTCAAAGGAATGTGTTTTTTTTTTATTTAATTTATATTTAATTTTGTTATAAAATCGTCACAATATATATTACCAGAGAAATTTATCTTCAAAAGAAAAGTTTTTTATTGTGTCATGATTTCTAATAATTTAGCTACTTTAAGAATTTTGTGCTGGCATCGCAGATTCTTTTTGTCCATTGCAAACACATTAAATAGGGGAACAAATACCCAGAGCAGCTCTCTCGGAAGACGCTTTTCAGATAATACATAATTGCATAGTGAACTGTTCCCTTCAGTTGATTAAAATTTTGATATGTCGATTTACCTAATATATCTTTAAACGAGCAATTCTTGTACAAGTATATATGTATTTATATATGTATATGATCTGAATCTCGGAAACAGCTTAAGCGATTTACATGATCAGCCAACTGCATAGTCAGATCAGAAAAAAAAACTTGCGAAGAACAATTCAAATCATGACAATTGTTCAAATAATAATTAAAAATAATAGGAAGTACACTATTAATAGGAAGTTAGTTATGTGGTAGAAACGTAATATTTGTATTCTCATCTTGATACTAGCTGTATATCTCAATTTCTGCAGGATAGATTTTTATGTTCTAAAAGTTGAAATTATACTTCTTATCCTAATGCACTATGTGTCAACCGTGGCCTTTTTTTTGGCTTCTGTACCCAGAGGGTGTTAACAGAGCCCTATTACTAAGACTACGCTGTCTGTCTGTCCGTCTGTCCGACCATTGAAAACTGAATATTTTAGATAGAAATAGGTAGAAGCCTGATTTTTTTATAGAATGTGTGTTATGATGGGGGATTATCTAACAAATAATAAAAGTTGAAAAAGTTAAAATTTAAGAGGTCCCCAATACAAGAAACACATTTTCGTTGTTTTTGCTCTATCGCAAAAACAGAAAGACATACAATCTTCAAACTTGCAGTGAATAGTGTAAACTCTAAGTATAACAACAAATAATAACAACCAGCCTCGTGTGAGACGGGTCCAAGCAATTACTATTTTAAAATCATCTAGTCTCTTATCATTAAGAGAAACGGTAACTCATTTGTTGGTTGTTAATGATATTCAAAAAGCAACGTCGGGCTTGTTCAGGACTTAGATGGGTAAATAATCCTAGGCACGAAACCCGTCCAACTCGCACTTGGCCGGTTTTTTTTACAACAATTTGTCCATTATCCTTTGCTTTTGTCAAAAAAGGTACGTTAGTACCTACTATTACTTATTTGTGCAAACGGGCATTTTCGTTGATAATACAGTTTTATTGTATAGGAAAAGAAAGACAAACCTTTTTTTTATTTATTTATATATTAATTTTGTACATTGTTGCATAATGGTCGGCTTAATACCAAACAGAATTTTTATTGATAAACTAAATAAATTTATAGATAAACTACATACAACTTACAAATAAATATATATTTTACATACAGACATATATATATATATATATATATATATATACATACATTAATATGTCATAGAAAAACTATATAATGACATATATTGCTTCAATCTGACTCAGGTAGAATGCTCTTAGTTTTGCTTTAAATATATTCTTACACTCTGCTCTACGAATTTTTAATTAAATTTGAAATTAAAGTGATTTTTGCCTTTTGTAAAGTACAGGTCATGCATTAATAAAATTATAAACACAAAATTTCAGATGTTTTTTTAATATTGTGTTTAATTTACAAGCATCAACAATATATTATCGTGCTCTGTAAGTCAATGACTACTTGTAAAATAGTTTTGAAGAATTTAACTGTTAAAGAGTAAACTGATTTAACAATATAGAATACCAGAAATTCAAATCGTCAGTTCATTCTCTTTGTTTGTAAATTATAACGTGCAAAGACTTACTTGCATATTTATTAGCTTCATGTAACTAAGTCTCATGATTTAAATATTCATTTCTTGTGCTAGTAAGTTTTTTTTTTCAATTATGAAAATATTAATATTTTTGTGACAGATGGCAAACATTAATATTGAACCATTAAATGTCTCATTTTAAAGGGCATTTTCGTATGTACAAAGCTTTCACAATGTTTTGTATTGTTTATAAATGCATACGTGAGTAATATTTGGGATGGATTAAAAATTTTTTTTCTTTTTTAACTTTACATAGTTTGACTTTCGTTTTGTTAAGATAACCTGTCATAGTAATTTTGTACTTTAAAAAACTAAGAATAAAAAAAAATTAAAAACTTTATTTAAAAAAAAAATCCAACGCCAATCATGTGCTACTGAGGCCATGGTATCAATTTAACGTCGATGTCACTTACATCCTGTATAATATAAACTATAATTAAACTAAGTACTGTCGTACGCTAATATTAACTAGGAATCAGCACAGTGTAATACTTTATATATTAAAAACAAAAGTATTCCGGTAAGATGAATATTTCGACCAATTTCTCTGCCACATACATGGTCACATAAACACAGACTCACGGACGTCCAAGAATGATTAGTTTTAATGTAATTATTTATTATATTACACAAATTAATTGTTTATAAAATGTACCATATGTGCTAGACAGATTATTTAACTTCATATCAGTGCACTCATATTATCCTGTAAGTGTTATATTAAAAAAAAAAACGTCATTTAAGTTTCGAAAGACTGGGTTTTTTGACATGTCGAGAGTAGAGCACTACCTCACCGCTCCGCTTATGAGGCGTGCAAAAGGGATTATTCGATAAAGAAGATATATAAGAAAGCATTTTAAAGTTTTAGCTGAAAACGTTCGGGGTTCTAATATGTAGGCAGCCGTTGGACGCAGCGCAGGGTTTATCAAGGGACACCTTTCAAATTAGTGGTTAGTATTTAGCGTGCCTATTACCATGTGGTGATCAATGCCAGTTTTCACCATATGATCACGAATCTAAAATCATGAAGTCAGAAACCGTCAAAGCTTATACATGGCCATTGCCTGAGAGGCGGCTTTTTGATGAAAAATTCATTTTAAAGTCTCCTTCTTTCTCTACAGTTGACCAATCGCTGGCCTCTACGGTTTCACTACCCTACTCAAAATTCCTTCATTTTCCACTTATCGTAACTTACAGTTGAAGTTGCTCATGACGACAGTGAAGCGTGTTGGGGAGGTATGTTTTGTCAATATCTTCATAAATAACAGCAAGCTTATCGCTTGGGTTTGCTGATAGACAGTGCGTAAACTTGTATCACTATTGTGTATGTATATGACACTGTATTCCGTACGTAAGAGTAATGTGGTTTTAAATAAACAGAAAAAAAAAATAATACGCTTTCAAAATCTACACTTTACTTTGAAATTTTTTTAGGCACTGAATACAATATAACACACCAATGCGATAATACGCTCAATAAAAGTGAGGTTTGTTACATATAATTTCTTCATTCCATCAAATGAGTTTTTGTGTATAATTTACACTGTAAGCTGCGTATTTATGCATATGACATACATCGTGCGTAACTACACACCTTGGGTGGTCGATATTATGTCGTTTTTTTATATAAAATAATTGGTTCAGATCGGTTCATCAGTTGTATAATAAAATTATAATTAGTACCCATTGACATAGAAACAACGTTATCATTTTTTATGACAAAAAGTTTATCATTACAACCACAAGGGCACAATTTATGGTAAATAAATTGAATAAATATTATTTCAATTCCTCTTCCTATTTTTTTTATCTTAAGGTATCTACTTAATGCTAAATACTCATACTTGGAGTTTAAACTGTTATTTGTGACTTTCACTTACATGGATTTCGGATCGTAGCAGACCAGTCATATCAAACTAGTGGCCCGCGGCCCGCATCTGGCTCCTTAACTAGAGGCACTATTTAGATTGTATATGTTTGTGCCGTATATGTATTTATCATCTCATACGAGATCAAGCGGACCGCAAGCTTGTTTGACACCTTAGTGTTATAAAAAATAGGAATAGTAAAAAAAAACACACTAATAATTCAGTACTACTAAGGGTGTGTTTTGAGTTTCAAAATATTAGTGGAACAAAGTTTTGTATTTCCGTTCCTTTAAAATTATTTGTAACTTGAAATCTATATTTATTTGTAAAACAAAACAAAATTATTAAATAATATTATTATAATAGGTCCGAAAATCGAAATTGGTAATTTGTTCCTCGTGACCGATAGTTACGCCACGTCTTGACTTAGATCTGAAAAGAGTTTGAGCAAAATCCGTGCAGCGGTTCGTTTTTTATAAATATAAATTAAAAGGTGTTTTGCACCTTTTTTAAAAAAAAGCTTTTATTTAAATACTCTTAAAAGAAGAAAATTAACTTTTCATTTAAAATTTAAACTATTAACTTATTACCTTATAATACACAATTTATAGGAACATTAAAGCTTGGCGCGGGATTTACTTGTGTAAATAAATTAGTACCTATTTAATTGAGTAACTTAATCTGCTAAGTTTAATGTTATTTTATAAAATTTCAGTTTAATTAAATACTTATAGCAACTTATGCAAACCTCGCGACAAGCTTTTATGATCATATAAATTGTGTAAAATGAGGTTATAAGTTAATAGTTTAAATTTTAAAGGAAAATTTCATTTGTTTCTTTTTAGAGCATTTAAATAAAACCTTTTTTTAAAAAAGGGTATTTTTGCTTTTATTTATTTTTAACTTTTAGTTATTTTATAATTATTCTCGGCAAGCCCTTTCATTTGATACCCATATTGCAGAAGTGCATAAAAATAACTATTCCGCAGTATTGGATTTAGAATGACGTCACATTATTTTTCGAGTTACTCTCAACAAGCCCTTTCATTTGATACCCATATTGTAGAAATGCACTAAAAATAACTATTCCGCCATCTTGAATGGTCCTTCATATTAGAGATTAGGAGACGCAGATATCCTGCCCGGCCGACATATCATACCTTCGTTATCCTGGCTACAAATTCGAGCACAATTTTTTGAGTCGTGCCGGTGTATGTATGTTCGTCCGGGAAGATATCTGCTGTCGCCGACTTCATAGCCTTGAAGACAGGGACCTGTCGATATTGTGGGTGCGCGTAGATCATGGCGGCCACATTCGTATCTATGCGTGCCTATACAGGTCTCATAGCGGTGACACGGACGTAACTCGACTCTTCACGCACCTGAGTTTGACGACTGACAAAGTTCTAGAGCAATATCCTACAGCAGAATTAGTTATTTTGGGAGACTTTAACGCCCACCATCGTGAGTGGCTCAGTTCTCGAACCAATAACTATGCAGGGATATCTGCTCATGAATTTGCTCTGACCTATGGATTCTCTCAGCTGGTACTTTCTCCAACGAGAAACCAGATATAGAGGATCATACGAGCTCCTTACTGGACCTTCTGCTGACTACACGTCCGGATGGATACTCCGTCTCAGTGGATGCGCCTCTTGGCTCCCCGGACAAGATCCGGACTCAAATGTCATGCACACAACCTGATCCTTCTGGGCCAACTAATTGGCGTCGTGTGTGGCATTATAAGTCGGCAGACTGGGATGGATTGCGAGAATTTTATGCATCGTACCCGTGGAGGCAGATCTACTATAGCTCAGAAGATCCTGACGTCTGCGCAACCGCAGTCACTGAGACAATCCTCGCTGGTATGGAATGTTTCATTCCTAACCTGCGAGTAGCTGCCGGCGTCAAAAAACGACCGTGGTTTAATAGGTCTTGCAGAGAAGCTAAAATTCTTAAGCAAACTGCGTATGAGGCTTGGACCACGGCTCGTAATAATAAGGATCTGAATATTTCTGAGTTAAAACGCAAATTAAATGCTGCCTCGAGGTTCAGTAAGAAAGCAACTGCCAGAGCAAAATTCCAATTCATCGGCAAAATAGGTGGGTGACTTGCGAGCTATCCTTCTGGGAGTCGTGCTTTCTGGTCGCTTGCTAAAGCTGCCAAGGGGAACTTCTGCCAGTCGTCATTACCACCACTGCGTAAGACCGATGGTGACTTGGCCCACAGTGCAAAAGAGAAAGCCGATCTATTGGGTAGTCTCTTTGCCTCTAACTCGAATGTGAACGACGAAGGCGCTGTACCACCTACTTTAACGTGGTGCGGTAAGACCATGCCGGAAATCTCTATAACACAGCGCGAGGTCCGGCGGGCGTTGCTTTCCCTAGACGTTCATAAGTCGAGTGGGCCAGACGGCATACCAGCAGTGGTGCTTAAACAGTGTGCTCCTGAGTTATATCCTGTACTCACGCGCCTCTTCACGCTTTCCTACCACACCAGGCAATTTCCGCCTTCATGGAAGACTGCGAATGTGCACCCGGTGCCCAAAAAGGGCGATATATGAGATCCATCGAATTACAGGCCTATCGCTATAACCTCTCTCCTCTCCAAGGTGATGGAGCGTGTGATCAACACACAACTTTTGAGATACCTAGAAAAACACGACCTGATCAGTGACCGTCAATATGGCTTTCGCCACGGTCGCTCAATTGGTGACCTTCTAGTGTATCTCACACACCGATGGGCACTAGCCATTGAGAGTTAGGGGGAGGCATTGGCATGTAGCCTAGACATAGCGAAGGCGTTCGATCGGGTCTGGCACCGGGGTCTTCTATCGAAGTTGCCATCTTACGAAGTTCCCGAGGGTTTGTGCAAATGGGTGGCTAGCTTTTTGTCCGGCAGAAGCATACGAGCCGTAGTTGACGGTAGTTGCTCTGATAGCATGGACATTAATGCTGGTGGCCCGCAAGGCTCTGTGCTGTCTCCTACGCTGTTTCTACTGCACATCAATGATATGTTGGACATCAACAACATACATTGCTATGCAGATGACAGTACTGAAGACGCTTATTACACGGGCCGTGCAAGCATCCCACGTTCCGTTGTGGAGGAAAAGCGTGAAGAACTTGTGTCTCAAATCGAAATCGGTCTGTCCAAGGTCTCTGACTGGGGGCGGGAAAACTTGGTCCGATTCAACCCTTCAAAGACTTAAGTCTGCGCGTTCACCGCTTAGAAAACCCCATTGACTGTAGTCCCACAATTCCAGAACACTCCCCTCTCCATCTCCAAGAGCATTGGGATCCTTGGCATTGACATCTCCAGCGATGTTCAGTTCCGAGATCATTTGCTAGACAAGGTAAAGCTGGCGTCCAAAAAACTTGGTGTACTCAACAGAGCGAAGCAGTACTTCACGTCGGGGCAAAGGTTGCTACTTTACAAGTCGCAAGTCCGGCCCCATATGGAGTACTGCTGCCATCTCTGGGCGGGTGCACCCGGATACCAGCTTGGTACTTTTGACTCGGTTCAACGACGGGCTGTGAGAATTGTCGACGAACCCAAACTCACTTGCGGTATCGAGCCCTTAAGTCTGAGGAGAGACTTTGCCTCACTGTGTGTGTTCTACCGCTTGTACAATGGGTTGTGTTCTGAGGAATTGTTCGAAATGATGCCCACGGCTACTTTCTACCATCGCACCGCTCGCCATCGACAGGGAATTCATTCTCACACTTTGGAACCGAAATGGTCGCGTACAGTGCGGTTTCAGAGAAACTTCCTCCCGCGAACCCTTGGGTTGTGGAATGAGCTTCCTGCCAAGGTTTTCTCTAAGGACTACAGTATGGGGTTCTTCAAAAAAGAAGTTATTAGATTTCTGAAGGGTCGGCAACGCGCGAGTGATGCCCCTGGTGTTGCAGCGTCCATAGGCTACGGTGACCGCTTACCATCAGGCGGACCGTAGGCTTGTTTGCCACCTTAGTAGTATAAAAAAAAAAAAAAACATTGCAAGTTAAATAAATTTTTTTTCAGACTACTTTTTATTTCAGTTAAAAAGTAATATGTATGCGAAACACTAAGTATGTAGTATTGAAATTAAGTGCAGTAAAAGTGACCTTACTGTTTGAACATTGCTTCAGAAACTTTTAGACGCGTGTGGCATCCATGGGCTGTTACACATCCTAACTACGGCGCGGTTGCTAAGTATGATATATACCGAATATTTTGCTGCGGAATTCTCTCTCATTCTTCAATTAGAGCTGCTGTAGTGTTTGAGGTGGTATAGGCTGTTAAGGGAATACGCCTCGCATTACAAAATGTTGAAGACATGATCTCATGCCGAATATCTCATGTCTTTGGTTTTCCAAAATCCTGAAAAATGTTTTTACCAACTCAAAATCAGGCAGGACTAAAATGGTTGGTAAAAACAGGCTAGAGGATGAAAACAGAAAATATATATATACATACATACATCGATCAAGCATATCCCCTGCGTGTCCCATCGGAGAGCTACTCCATTACACAGTTTTTTTTGATTCTGCCTGTAGGTATTCCGATGTTTTTCAGTGAACATTTTGTACATAGACGACTTTTTTACCACGTGGAGTAGGTATACTACTAGGTAGTTAAAAATTTCAAACCAATTGTTTATTTATTCTGGGGTTTTCACATTTTCTTTGAGATGGTGATTCTCAGTATAGATAAAGTACTTCGAGAATTTTACTGTCACCGACAAAGTATACTTCTTCTAAGATTGTATAAAAACGTGATAGGTAAAATGAAGTACTTGTCATGATTTTTGAAATACACCATTTTTCATTTCTGACAGAAGTAGTTTGATATTTCAAATTAGATTTTACAATCCTTGTCCAGCGTTAAGAGTTACACTTTAATGAAATGATTTCGATACGTAAACAAGCCGCATGTTGGGCACCACTTTGCAAGCATTTTTCAGTCCCATAGTTTTCAACTTCTTGATAAAAATAACATTTCATTAAAATATTTGTGTGAAAAATTTGCCAAGTTTCGCATAATTTGACAGCCATCTAGGATCTTAGATGTATGCCAAACGGTACGATGGTATGAAGTAGCCGTGAATATAATTTCGAATAATTTTTCAGAACATAGCTCAATTAACAAGCGGCAAAACACTCTAAGTTGTTTCCTGAGACTTAAGTCGATACCACTTGTTGTGCTCTTTGCTGAACCGAGTCAAAAGGGCCAAACTGGTAAACTGAGCAGAAATAAGCATTACATCACCTCAGGGCAATGATTGCTACTTTAAAAATAGCAAGACAAAAATTTAGTTTAATATTCACTTTAAAAATAAATTAATTAATTAAAATAAAACAAATATTTAAGGGAGGCTCCCATACAACAAACGTGATTTTTTTGTCGTTTTTATAGATAATGGTACGGAACCCTTCGTGCGCGAGTCGGACTCGCATTTGCCCGATGTTTTGACTACAATCAGCATTATACTCCTAAATTCCTTTATCTGCCTAGATAAAATTAACGACTCCAATCTTACAACAATTAATATGGTACGTTTTTAATAATTAGTCACCTTGTTCTAAGGAAAAGCCAAATGATGTTGGGATGCTGCCAGATCATTGTAGATCACTGAACTTCTAAAGTTTCTATAGTAACAGTGATAGGATTTGGTCTAAAAATACTGGACGATTTTTGTTACTGCTACCATCTCTAGGCTACACGGATACCATTAGCTCTTTAAGCTCAGTTCGACGACGGCCTCAGAGAATTTGAGAACATCTCTAACTCACAAGCGGATCAAACCTTCAATTCTGAGGAGAGATTTTGCCTTCCTGTGTGTGTTTTACTTGTTATATTTAGGTATGAAGTTTAAATAATTTTGCACAAGATTTCATCATTCATCTTTCAATATTTTATTAAATATAAACTTTCCAAGAATCCGGTTGTTTGAAAATATGCTTTCAAATATTTTATTGGCTTGGCGATTGATAGTCTCATAAAACAGTCAACGCGTGGTTTGGGATGATCAATATTTTTTTTTACAAAATTATGTCTATTATGTAAAACAATGTCAGAATATTCAGATACCCTGAACGAGGACCATGTTAATTAGTTTACCATATTTTTTTAAACAAAAGAATTTTTAAAAATGAACATCTTATTATATTTGCCATTATGGCAGACATCTATTTCTGGCTTGTAGGCATTTACTTCACTCATTTACTCACAACAAATAAAAAAACTTAGTCGTCAACATTTTTGACGGAAAATAATAAAAAGACAAAAAACATATAAATATTATATGTAAAATCATTTAAGCAGTGTAAATATAATAATAAAAAATGAAAATTACCCACTTGACATGTTGTGAGTTTTAGGTACAGGGGCAGCTTTTAAGAAACATGGCTGTATATTGATATATATTTTTTTTAAATGCGACTTTTTGCTTTTTTGACTACAATCAGCATTATATACTCCTAAATTCCATGAACTGTTTGGATGAAATTAACGACTACAATTTTAGACGATCAATATGGTACATTTTTATTAGTCACCTTGTGCTAAAGAAAAGCCAAAATGATGTTGGGATGCTGCCAGATGATTGTAGATCACTGAACTTCTAAAGTTTCTATAGTACAGTGATATAATTTAGTCTCAGTAAAATATTGGATGATTTTAGTTTTTTCTTTAAATTTGAATGTTCTTGCAGAAATAACTCCAACCGAATTCCACGTGGAAGGTTTATGTATAGCTGCAGTTAACTTTATTCTATAATCAAGAAGTCGCTGTAGAAATCCCAGGCAGATAATCGAATTAAGCGTGGGCGAAGAAGCTGGCAAAGGCTAGTTTTAAATATATTTTTTTGACTTTAGCTGACATTTTTTCTATTGAAACTATATTTTTTTTATGTTTCTTCATTAACAAGCAGTTAGGACAAATAAAAGTGCTAAAAGATCAAAGACGAAAACGATATTTCTTTCTTAAATCTGACACAAAGCTTTCATAAATTATTGAGATCCAAAGGTTTTTAGTTTCATTCTTGTTTTCTGGGAATTGTAAGCCACTTATGAATCGAGTTCATGATAAAAATACGTATTTGACCTTGATCTTGTATTTAGAAACAAAAATACCAGAACCATTATTCAGCAGTCAATATTTTACTCTTAACTAAGATAAAGGAGAACATTTACGTTCCAAACTAAATTGGGCTAAAATCTCAAAGTCCTTGCCAAAAAAAAAAATTACCATTATGACAACAGCACGAGCCTGTTGACTATGGCTATGCATTCACAAATACTTTTAAAGTTTAAAAATTTGTTTCTTCTATATTTTACTAAATAATAAAAATAACGATTCGCGAAATAAAATTATATAGCTTGTACGGAATGTAACCTTGAACAACTTCCTATGACACCGAATCTCTGTAAGCATTCCTTTATCTGTTAGTAAAATTAGACTTATTTCTTGAACCTTGAAAAATGCCAAAGCATATATCTTAGAGATTTGGTGTCATATTTAAAAATGTTCCTGCTGTAGTTTTAGATAAAGTTGACACATTTTTTTCAGCAAGGCGTCATTTTCATTTTAAGGCCCGAAATGAAAGATCTCCTTTACGCTTTTCATTATTCGAGTCTTTATACAAAAATATTGGATGAAGTCCAGCATCTCTATATTGTAAAAAAATAAACGGGCAAAAAAAATATATACCAAAGAATACTATTAATTTTTTTATGTACACTTTCAACTTTTTTTTTTACGTCCTGATACAGGTTTTACTTTAACTAACGGAAACTAATATAAACATGTTTTGTTTGCATAAAACTGTATTTACGTAAAAAACTAAAATAGCTTTAGGGTTTTGAAAAAACTGATTACTGTTTTATCTTATGTTACATATTTTAATGTTAAATAAGAATAAAGAGACTTATAAAAATTGTAATTTATTATTTAAAGACTTTTAATAATAAATATTATACCTGGGAAAACTCTCCGGTTAGGTACACAGTGACCTTGCAAGCAGGGCTGTAAATCAAAAAAAATAGTTGGCTGCCACGGGACGCCCGGAAAATGTAAGATATTGTCGAGTATATTATAATCGAATGGATATAATAGTAAACAGCTCATACAGAATAGCGACTGACCGTCTACTATGCGCACGCACACTCGCAAGAGAGTGAAGAGAAGCGGCTAAAGTGGTCATGACGGCATTTAAAAGCGTCATGCCATGCCATATGTCGTCACAGCATACAGTTCGGTTTTAGTGCCAAAGCGTAAAAGATGTTTCACATCAAAAAAAGAGTTTTGACGTATGATTGAAAAATGAAAGCATAAAGTGATTTTTTTTAAAAAAAGCGCAACTAATTAAAAAGGGTTTTAAAAAAGGGATTAAAAAAACAATACGCCTTTTTGCCGCACTCAAGTAAGATTGTCCAATTTTGATACAGCCCAATAGAAAATTATCTACGTTTTATAATATTTTAATTTAACATATTTTGATCAATTAAAAGTCTTTTAAGTACGGATCCCTCAGTATGCATTTAAAACTCACGACTTGACTTTTTTTACCCTTCGATCATTATAACTTTTTAGTATATAAATATCGATTTATTAGTTATTAACGATTATAATAAGTAACAGATTTTGCCAAAGAAGTATGTAACTTAAGACATTTTAGCTTCAGTGTAAGTTCCACTGGCTCTATTAATTATTATTAAGCTTAGCATTTATTATGACAAGTAAAAAGGGTTTTCATCACACTTACTCAACAACAACAGTGTCATTACGTGCAGGCAAAGCGGTTAGTAAGACCGAAATTACTTCTAAGGGCTTTTTGTAAATTTTACTTTTCCCAAAGCAAAGCGGGCGTTTACAAATTCCACGGGCGGTTATGAGGGCCTATACTATCAGGTATGTATAAAAAAGTCTGTCCAAAACATGGACTACGCGCAAACTACATGTGAGAAATTACGAGTTTTAATTAATTTTATCCAAAACTTCTTTACTTGTAAATTCTCCATCTGGCGGTGGCGTTGTTTTCTCTACTTCTATTCCATCCATTTTAATTGTGTTTTGGTGAGTTTTTTTTATTTTTCCCATATAATTTTATATATTTACCCGCAAATGTGATGAAAAACATTGTGTGTAACTCGAGTCATTAAAACCTTCGGGGTTCGGCTTCTCAATAACCTTTCTTTAGTACTTTTCTCCTTACAACCCTCATACACAATTTATACACAATCTATTATTATCAATGTTAATGAATTTCATGGACATGCTTTAATTTCTTACCAATCTTCGCATTTAATAAATTTTCCAGATCTATGACAGTGGGTCCACTTCAACAAACCACAGTAAAAATATATTACTTATACTGTGGTAAAATTAAAACAATGTAAATTATTCTTTATTCCATTTCATATATTTTGTCATTTTAATTCTGAAAAAAAAAACAATAATTGTATAATATTATTAAATAAATCATTCATTAAATAAAAATATAGTTTATATCTTAAAAACTACATACTTATTAACTGTATTTGGTCATCAGGGGCTGCAATTCAGTAAAAATCTCGTATCTTTCGCACAATGCTATGTGAAAGGAAGTATAATTTAATTAATGCTCAATATACCTACCTAGAATAACAAACTAATAAAATATGTAAGTTTTTAAGAAGGGTTTTTATAGTCTTGGGGGAGGGCGATTGATCCCCTTAGTCCTCCCTTCCTCCTTTCTACGCAACTTTCTAGGTAATGGGTGACCTGTGGTGCTACTAACTTCATACCTAGAATCGCCAATTGTGAATAAATAAGAATTACCCTGTATCATAGCATCCAGAAAATTTAGCTCACTTAAATACACATAGGTACTTTTTCATAAAACAATACTCACTAGTAGGCTGCGGCAACCACTTACCATCAGGCGGAGCGCAAGCTTGTTTGCCACCTTAGTGGTATAAAAAAATTTTTGTCGACTAGCCAGTACCAGTATTTATTTTAGTCGACTATAGCTTAGAGATTAGCATTCACAATAACACGCGGTAGGCAACCGACATGGACTGTAAACATGACCCTTTTTTCATAAACTGTGCTAAGGTCTCCGAGTGTATAATTGCCGAAAATCCACATGTTACTATACAACTGTGAGTTAAAATATGCGGATAGTTTATTATATAGCGTATTGACGAAATCAGTGATTCTAAGAACCGTGGGCGTCTGCGATTTACAAATATTGCTGTTAACTTGCAACTTTGTAGGTTATTGCTTGTTGTGCAAGTTAATAAACAACTAGTTGGATCTTGCTTAGATACGAAATTTTCACTTGACAACAGCCAGAATTATGCTACAATGTCTTTTATCTTATTAAAGAGAGAGAAAGCGGATTTTGTTTGTAGAACCACTGCACTTACTTAAAAATTCTATTAATGTTTAAAAGGTACTTTACTATTATGTAACATAGGCTATATGTTATGAATACATATATCCTACTTATATTATAAATGTAAAAGTCTATCTGGATGGATGAAGGGATACATGGATAGGTGGATGTTTAAATATTGATTGTTGGAATAGGACATAAGCTTCTTTTTATCCAGAAAAATTCAAAAGTTCCCAAGGGAATAATTATAACCGAGCTTAAACGAACTATGACTTGCTTATACCAATTTTCATTAAGACTAATAAGACAATTAAGGAGTTCCGCGCCGATAACCTAATTTAGGGCGGGTGGAGCCACTCGCAAAACCTAGTATTTTACAAATAGATAAAGTTTTGACATTATTCGTCAACTGAGTCGGTCGAAGTGGTGCCTCTTGAGAGCTTAACAGAACGGGCCAACAAAAGTGGCATTTTTTCACAATAGACCGGGAGACAGTGACACAAAATATTGGGTCATTTGTACCAGTATGGCGGTTCTTTAGGGGTCTTACTACGTAATGACGAAAAGAAAAATGATAGTCATAGCGCTGGTACCGGCGGCCCAATCGCGTGGGCGTTAGTCGAACGTGTCGGATTAATACGAGAGTCGAACGTTTTGTTCCACAAAAATCCATGTATTTTCCGGTAGTCCATTAAAAAAAAGTTACCTGTAGCGTAATGCCATTACATTAATTTAAAAAAAAAAATTAACCATTTGTACCAAGCTAATTTTTGCACAGCTAATCATCGTCGAGTTGCCATTCAAGAGTATCACGAGTTAATTAACTCCCTTGCGGCGGTTATGGAAGCCATTTGGAACAGTCCGAAAAGTATGGCATGGTGATGTTGTAGAACCCCCCCCCCCTAATAATTAAATAATAACATTATAATTTGAACTCACGTGGAGTATACCGACATACTCGCCAATTTGATTAGATGATGACGTACGTAATCCTAACATATTATTGTTATCTTTATTATTATAAAATGTTAATGATATTTTGTAACCGTTAATGTTATTATTAAAGAAAGCTAATATTTTATTTGGCTGTGATCGTCTAGTGGCGTAATCGTCTATTTGGACCCCTCGTTGTGACCGATAATAACCCAAGATCTTAAGAGGTATGGATTCAACCGGTCCCAGGTGTGAAAGAATAAAATCAAAACCCTAATTTTACATTATACCTACATTAAAAGCAATGGCCTATAACTAATCCTTAACCGCAGAACCACTAAGTCCTGATTAGCATTAGACCAAAATTTAAATTACTAAATGCGAGTTTCAGATTAAATATATGCGATTTATTATCCTAACGTAGTCGAAGTACCCTAGCCTAAGTCACCCTATTCACCAGCCTAGCTACCTCCTTACAGCTCCGAACATGTCTCGTAATAACACGGTTGCCCCTCGAACACGATAGGCCTTAAAGTTATAACGACTAAGACCGCATACCCCTTAAGTGAAGTCGTAATCCTATAGTAATGTATGAAATCGCCTCAAAGGAGAACTCTTAAACGGTAAGTAGTCCATCGATACACTAGTTATCTTGCCCTTAAGTAAACTTGTAATGTAGGAAAATCACCTTAAGTGGAAGAACCCTTAGACATATGAAAGTACTAACCACTAATAAACTCACTGGCTTCCCCTTAACTAAAGTGGAACCCTTAGACATATGAAAGTTTTGAGAGAGGTAGGGCACTGCAAGTACTCGCTCGAATAAGCCACCCGAACAACTAAGCAGGGCATAGCGAGTACTTGCTCGAATGAGCGGCCCGAACTGGGGAAGTACCTCCACCTTACAGAAAACCGCGGCCATAATAACACTAACATTGAGTAGTGTTGTGTTCCTGGCGGTGAGTAAGGTTGCCAGAGCTCTTTGAGGATTCGCTGCACGGACAGCGGAGGACCGGCGGTGCTTGTTGCTGTCATACTCGGCATAGACGCGGCGTGCTGGTTCGGCGGTCAGGGAGACCTGATGAAACGGCTGACCGCTGGCCGCCCGCAGGTTGAACGGGATCCCGAACCCAGGGATCACTTAATCTCCGCCCTGGGAGGCTGATTCGCCAGCCTGTGTAAAGTATCTGAAGTGGTAGTCGTGCCGGAGAAGGAGACCGGAGTGGACCCGGCTACTACAACAGAGGGGGATCAGGGGCCCTTCCGCCCGCCGTGCCAGCAACCGTATCATCTGTGGCGAGCTTCGGCAGTCTTAGAACCGCACCCTTTGCCCTCTATGCTGTCTGTGCAGTGAATCCTCATCCTTAGTCTTAGTAACTTTTTTTATATATATTATGGCCAGAAGACAGAAAAAGAAAAGAGTTTGCACAGCGGCTACTCCATCCACATATAATGTGGATTTTTGCAACATCAGGGGTATTCACGCAAATCTTAACGCAGTCCACCACCATCTCGAAACTGCGCAGCCGACCATTCTTTTTCTAACGGAGACGCAGATATCCTGCCCGGCCGACACATCATACCTTCATTATCCCGGCTACAAACTCGAACACAATTTTATGAGTCGTGCCGGTGTATGTATGTTCGTCCGGGAGGATATCTGCTGTCGCCGCCTTCATAGCCTTGAAGACAGGGACCTGTCGATATTGTGGGTGCGTGTAGATTACGGCGGCCACACTCGTATCTATGCGTGCCTATACAGGTCTCATAGCGGTGACACGGACGTAACTCGACTCTTCACGCACCTGAGTTTGACGACTGACAAAGTTCTAGAGCAATATCCCACAGCAGAACTAGTTATTTTGGGAGACTTTAACGCCCACCATCGCGAGTGGCTCAGTTCTCGAACCAATAACTATGCTGGGATATCTGCTCATGAATTTGCTCTGACCTATGGATTCTCTCAGCTGGTACTTTCTCCAACGAGAATACCAGATATAGAGGAACATACGAGCTCCCTACTGGACCTTCTGCTGACTACTCGTCCGGACGGGTACTCCGTCTCAGTGGATGCGCCTCTTGGCTCCTCGGACCACTGTCTCGTTCGGACTCAAGTGTCATGCACACAACCTGATCCTTCTGGGCCAACTAACTGGCGTCGTGTGTGGCACTATAAGTCGGCAGACTGGGATGGATTGCGTGAATTTTACGCATCGTACCCGTGGAGGCAGATCTGCTTTAACTCAGAAGATCCTGACGTCTGCGCAGCCGCAGTCACTGAGACAATCCTTGCTGGTATGGAATGCTATATTCCTAACCCGCGAGTAGCTGCCGGCGTCAAAAAACGACCGTGGTTTAATAGGTCTTGCAGAAAAGCTAAAATTCTTAAGCAAAATGCATATGAGGCTTGGACCACGGCTCGTTATAATAAGGATCCGAATATTTCTGAGTTAAAACGCAAATTAAATGCTGCCTCGAGGTTCAGTAAGAAAGCAACTGCCAGAGCAAAATTCCAATTCATCGGCAAAATAGGTGGGCGACTTGCGAGCTATCCTTCTGGGAGTCGTGCTTTCTGGTCGCTTGCCAAAGCTGCCGAAGGGAACTTCTGCCAGTCGTCGTTACCACCACTGCGAAAGACCGATGGTGACTTGGCCCATAGTGCTAAAGAGAAAGCCGATCTACTGGGCAGTCTCTTTGCCTCGAACTCGAATATGAACGATGAAGGCGCTGTACCACCTACTATACCGTGGTGCGGTAAGTCCATGCCGGAAATCTCCATAACGCAGCGGGAGGTCAGGCGGGCGTTGCTTTCTCTAGACGTTCATAAGTCGAGTGGGCCAGACGGTATACCAGCAGTGGTGCTTAAGCAGTGTGCTCCTGAGTTATGTCCTGTACTCACGCGCCTCTTCGCGCTTTCCTACCACACTAGGCAATTTCCGTCTACATGGAAGACTGCGAATGTGCACCCGGTGCCCAAAAAGGGCGATAGATCAGATCCATCGAATTACAGGCCTATCGCTATTACCTCTCTCCTCTCTAAGGTGATGGAGCGTGTGATCAACACACAGCTTCTAAGATACCTAGAAGTACACGATCTGGTCAGTGACCGTCAATATGGCTTTCGCCACGGTCGCTCGACTGGTGACCTTCTAGTGTATCTCACACACCGATGGGCACTAGCCATTGAGAGTCAGGGGGAGGCATTGGCATGTAGCCTGGACATAGCGAAGGCGTTCGATCGGGTCTGGCACCGCGGTCTTCTATCGAAGTTGCCATCTTACGGAGTGCCCGAGGGTTTGTGCAAATGGGTGGCTAGCTTTTTGTCCGGCAGACGCATACGAACTGTAGTTGACGGTAGTTGCTCTGATAGCATGGACATTAATGCTGGTGTCCCGCAAGGCTCTGTGCTGTCTCCTACGCTGTTTCTACTGCATATCAATGACATGTTGGACATCAACAACATACATTGCTATGCAGATGACAGTACTGGAGACACTTTTTACACGGGTCGTGCTAACATCCCTCGTTCCGTTGTGGAGGAAAACCGCGGAGAACTTGTGTCTCAAATCGAGACCACACTGTCCCAGGTCTCTGACTGGGGACGGGTAAACTTGGTCCGATTCAACCCTACAAAGACACAAGTGTGCGCGTTCACCGCTAAGAAAACTCCATTCACTGTGGTCCCACAATTCCAGAACACTCCCCTCTCCATCTCCAAGAGCATTGGGATCCTTGGTGTCGACATCTCCAGCGATGTTCAGTTCCGAGATCATTTACAAGATAAGGTAAAGCTGGCGTCCAAAAAACTTGGTGTACTCAACAGAGCGAAGCAGTACTTCACGTCGGGGCAAAGGTTGTTACTTTACAAGTCGCAAGTTCGGCCCCATATGGAGTACTGCTGCCATCTCTGGGCAGGTGCACCCGGATACCAGCTTGACCCTTTTGACTCGGTTCAACGACGGGCTGTGAGAATTGTCGACGATCCCAAACTCACTTGCGGTATCGAGCCCTTAAGTCTGAGGAGAGACTTTGCCTCACTGTGTGTGTTCTACCGCTTGTACAATGGGTTGTGTTCTGAGGAATTGTTCGAAATGATGCCCACGGCTACTTTCTACCATCGCACCGCTCGCCATCGGCAGGGAATTCATTCTCACACTTTAGAACCTAAATGGTCGCGTACAGTGCGGTTTCAGAGAAACTTCCTCCCGCGAACGCTTGGGTTGTGGAATGAGCTCCCTGCCAAGGTTTTCTGCAAGGACTACAGTATGGAGTTCTTCAGAAGGGAAGTTATTGGATTTCTGAGGGGTCGGCAACGCGCAAGTGATACCCCTGGTGTTGCAAGCGTCCATAGGCTACGGTGACCGCTTACCATCAGGCGGGCCGTAAGCTTGTTTGCCACCTTAGTGGTATAAAAAAAAAAAAAAAAAAAAAAAAAAAAAAAGTACTAACCACTAATAAACTCACTGGCTTCCCCTTAACTAAAGTTATACACTTATAATATAACGAAATCATTTAAGAGACAGACAGACCTATTTAATAACTAAATAAATTATTAGCAGATACGCTATTGATCCCTTAATTAACCTATAATCTACACAACTAACCTGTCACCAGTTCTCTAGCTTGCGCTTAAGTGAAGGTCGGAACTAATAACAACATATATAAGGCATTAGAGAGACAAGCGGACCTATTAAGTACATAGATAAATTATTAGCAGACTAGCTGTCGATCCCTTAAGCGAAGTTATAAAACTGTAATGTAATATGAAAAGTCACCATACGGATGAACTAACAGATTGAATATATATATAGATAACCCACGAATATACTCGCGGCCTGGCCCTTACGTAAATTACACAACCCTCTTAATAACACTTAAGAATGCACCACAGATGGGCCGACTGGTTTAGTAGTTGCATAAATTATTGGTTGACAACCCGTTAACAACCCCTATGTGAAACCATAAAGTCGTAATGGTATTCGAGAAGCCACCCCAAGACAAATAGACAATCTAAGTATATAATGAGCCTACCACTATCCTTACTAGCTTCTCTTCAAATCTTATCTTATAATAATATATGGAGAACCGCCGTAAAGACAAACTAACAAATTAGAAGTAAATGTAGATCTAAAATACAACTACAGCCTACCTTTGAATAAAGTTATGACATGGTTCTAACCGTATCCGGAAATCCTCATACATTCATGATTATTATTTTACCACTGTGGCTCACGCCATCTGTGTAACAATCGTAGAATTACTCGGTCGATCGATATCTTAGCTAGCTGTCTAATAATAATCTTGGGGATGTTGAGAAGGGCTTATAGGGGGCGCTATTCACAAACAAATTTAGTATGAGAGTCTATCTAAATTTACTAATCCTAGTTTCCCGGTTTTCTACGGGTAACCCTAACTGGGAATCGTCCTGGAAAATTCACATATACAACCACTCCTTAAGGGTTCATGAGTTGTTCTATTCAGAATTGTTGGGCCCGCCACCGAATTATCCCTTCGGCCGATTAATGACCAGATGGTCAGACTTTTCATACATTTGCCTGTGCATCGAAGTGCCCAGCTGGCGTCTCGTGGTCACGTGAGTGCGCAGAGTTCACATTTTTGTCTTCTGCGCAGATACATAGTCTAAACGTGTTACTCGTCCATCCTCCGACTAATTTATGTTGGTTCGGTTTTGTTTTAGTATCTCGCGACCCTGTCAATATGAATTTCGCTATTAGAACTAAAATTGGGTTTATGTTTACGAACTATGGAGATTATCTACACTCGGATATAAAAGTTTATAAAAATCAATACTGTAAAATCGAAACGAAGCCTAAGTTCGCCGAACTTATACACTAGACTGTTCCTACCTTATTGCTAGAATGAATATTGAAATTCAACTATGTATAACTTGATTTTGAACAACTTTAAAGCCCTCGGATACCGTCCGACCTTAAGCGGTTGCCAAATGTATCGTACCTATTATCTGACTAACGCCTTGGGACCTTTACCAAGGAAAGTATATAACGACCAACTTCTGACAGACTCGTAGATAGGTTTCATCGGACTAGATTATCTTGTGACTTCGCCTTCCTGTCACTTAATAATTGAGTTAGCGAATAAACATTGGTCTTTCGTACACCAAACCCTAAACTGTTCTTTAGGATAGATAAGTGGTGCTCACCACCAACACCTACCTTTATAGCACCGCGGAGGTGACAAACAAACAGACGACCATATATTTTATCTTTACTACGGTGACTGACTATGAAACTACGGGGACCATCTCGTTATTATTTGAATACAACCTACGATCGGTCTGTTCGAACCCGAGTCTCCTTAAGTTTAAATAGTCGCTAGCCTGGAGAGGCCATACTCGCCCGAAACACGTCTCGTACAAGCTAAGTTCATATGAAATAATAAAATAGGTGTGCGGTTACGCACATGGCTAAGTGGTAAGTAGTTCATCAGAGTAATTAAGGCGGCAGAACGCCTAATTTAACACACAATAAGTATGTTTAGGATGGTTTGTAAGGGAGACATATCCACACTCAGGACCCGGCGCATTAGACAGATCAAGTAAGGGTTAGCCCTTTTCTGAGTGTTTAGAACTTAACGTTTCGGCCATACATACAACAATTCTGAGCCTCATCAGTTAGTAGAGAATTGTGTATGGTTATACTAATACGTCTTCAACGGGGTGATTCATGGTGAAGAATAAAACAAATCCTGACCCACTAACGTCACCTCATAGCCTGTTAATAAAGTTAGGTCAAGTTTGAAGTTCTGTCATCTTTATCTTAAATGGCTTAGTCAAAACATAACTTAAACAATATAAAACAATAAAATAAAGCTTAGATAGTCTAATTAAAAATTAGACTCGCTAGATTAATGTCGCGGCCCTGAAAACCATATGAGGTTTACGTTTATTTTTACACAGGAAACAAATATTTAAATATGAACACAATAATACTTAGCTTTCCAAATCTATCCGTCACAGTAATGGGTGGAGTGGAGGTTTTATTCATATACGAATTCCTTAAGGAGATCGGGTTAAAAATCCCACATTAAATTTTAGCCGCCCATTACCTAAACGGAATCTAACAGTTCAGCTTCCTTACTCGACGCCGGTGAAGGGTCATGGGAATTGGGGAATGGTGGCCAACCCAGATCTAGGTTTTATCAGCCCCCTCACACCCTTAGATTCCTGAAGCCTGCAGTTATCCTAGTATGTCTCTAACATCAAGCCCCAATCTTCCCTAATCTTATAACAAGCCAGACCCCGCTTGAAGAACCCCTACTGTGATTGCCCCGTCCTCACCTACCTCTATCTACCAAGGGTCTGCTTACTTGGGTGGGTCACCCATACCGCAACGCAACAAGACATCGGGACTAAAATGATTGAGATAGTAAGTAGCGAATATAGAGATATCATTAACATAACCGTCAATTACATGTAACATAACTGTACCATTCTAATGAGCATCTACCAAAGCGTGTAGGATTTTCATCAATGAAGATACATATACACAGGACAGAATTTACTCAAGGGCTTGCCTGCCAAGTCATGTAAGCATGCCCCGTCACCTCGAATCCGATCAAAGCGCGAAGTCGCTGCTCAGGACTTGCGTAGGGCTTTCATCAATAAGATATACATATACACAGGACAGGATTTACACAAGGGTTGCCTGCCAAGTCATGTGAGCATGCCCCGTCACCTCGAATCCGATCAAAGCGCGAAGTCGATGCTCAGGACTTGCGTAGGGCTTTCATCAATAAGATATACATATACACAGGACAGGATTTACACAAAGGTTGCCTGCCAAGTCATGTGAGCATGCCCCGTCACCTCGAATCCGATCAAAGCGCGAAGTCGATGCTCAGGACTTGCGTAGGGCTTTCATCAATAAGATATACATATACACAGGACAGGATTTACACAAGGGTTGCCTGCCAAGTCATGTAAGCATGCCCCGTCACCTCGAATCCGATCAAAGCGCGAAGTCGATGCTCAGGACTTGCGTAGGGCTTTCATCAATAAGATATACATATACAAAGGACAGGATTTACACAAGGGTTGCCTGACCTTAACCCTAATCTTAAACGATTTCTTAACTGATCAGATCAGAGCCTAATTACGGGGTTTCTTCCCACAAAGTATCACAAAATTTACAACATCATGTTAAAAGACGCCGATCCCGGCAGGAACCCTTTTCTCCACTAAATTTTCTGCAGAAATCGGCAATCTCTTTTCCTTAGAGAGTACATAGCCAACAATGTCAACAAACTACCCCCTGCATTTTTAATAAGCAAGGGTTTTTCCTTCTCTACTCCAAATTTACAACTAGAATCCCGGACTAAATCCCAACCATAAAGTCAACCACTTTCAATTTTCCCCAACCAACCCTTCACTTTAACCAAGGTGGCATCTTACACGGTCCCTTACACAGTCCTTACGCCATCGTATAAAGGAAGTCCCTCACAAAGCCCCATAGTACAAACCCATCAATAATAAGTTGACATTGCTAGCCTCAGTTCTCACAAAAGACACTTACTGATATTTGATGTAGGCGAAACGTGCACGGCGCCGGTATTAAATTTCTTCAAATCATTGTGTGTCCTGTCCTTCCCGCTTTCTCAGGAATCTCGAGCACGGCCAGCTTCTCGACACGACGACAGTGAAAAAGGGTGCCGCAACTGACGTCTATCGCTTATAACCGTTCTCCCCTCCCCCCCGATAGACGCGGCCTGAACGCGTGGCGTGTCTAGGGATTGTGGCGCCAGTTAATTTCTTCTTTATTTTACTTCCACGTGTACCCACGTGCTTCGCATTTTAGTGGCCAGTTACTTTATAGTAATAATCGAACAATCATATCGAAATCGCAAACCGATTCTACTAAACTCTTTACCTGCCGAACTAGTTTCTCCGCTTCTTTGTGACTCGATTATACAGCTTCGATTAATTTACACATTAAAGGCTCGTCGTAAGCGGCGCGGAGCCTACTCTACTATCCCTCTCGCACCCTACGATATTTATATCAATTAACTGAAAATAATCGTTCGATATTCTTCATATATTTTAACCTCCTGGTTATCTGCTACTTTACGAATCGGTCGTATTTAACGAGTAATTATTTTTCGTTGTGTTGATGATTTTAGGATCCCACTGCGATTGACGCCTTATGACGTAGGTACAACCATATTAATCGAACCCCGGTGAGGACATCCGGGCCCCTCACTTACTTCATACTTCATTGATCTCCTTTCTATCCATTTATTAGGAGTATCCGATCGGTATGAATTACGAAGGTGATTAATCAAATTTATATTTATTATTGATAAATTTCATCTTTAATCTACCTGCTCTCTTAAAACTTAAATTAGCATGTCAACACCGTGTGGTGGGGTCCAGATTACTACAATTCTCTATTAACAGCTTGGGTCCACTACAATCCTCCCCAACAAGTCATAAATGTACACTTATCAGTTGTGACTTGTTTATTAAAGGTATACTCGGCAGGGAATCAAGAAGAAACTCAGTCACCAATAGATATTGTTTATTTATATTAACACATTCCTCTTTGAATAATGACCACGAAACTAGCGAATCAAAAAGATTGTCTCCCAATCTCCCCCCCCCCCCTCCCCCATCTCAGCCGTCGCCCCGGGAAAACGGAATAACCGCATTGACTAACTGTAATATCTAGACAAATGTATGGCATTGAACTTCCCTCTTATTTGCTTGTTGATTGGATTCATTAGAACATATACATTCGGGAAGGGGACCGCCGCAACCACATAAGGCCCCTCGTATAGTAAAGAGAACTTTTTTATTTGTTTAAGCATAGCAATAGATTTATTGTGACGACGCACCTTCACTAAATCTCCTATCTGGAAATTTACCAACCGGTGCGTTCTATCGTAATATTCATTTCGCCTTTTACTAGTTTTCACCAACTTCTCTCTAGCTCTCCTCCTCATTTCCTCTAACTCACTCTCGTTTACCACTTCACTAGTCTTCCCATCCATCGCCAACCTCGCCTTCCGACCATACAATAACTCATTCGGGGTAAACCCGGTACTGAGGTGAAGGGTATTGTTGTACAAATCCTCTATCCTCCTTACCTGGTCGACCCACCCCTTGTGGTTTTTATGACAATAAGTCCTAAACAGACGCCCTAGTTCTCGATTTACCCTCTCCGTGATATTAGGCCGCGGGTTCCTAACCGTGGTGTAGATAGGTCGGATTCCCATCCCCGCTAAAGATTCCTTCCACTCTCTACTAACGAATTGACTACCGTTGTCCGTCAGAATCAATTTTGGTTTTATATACCTCCCGTATAGTCTAATTCTAGAAACTACTCCTTTAGCTGTGGCCTTCCTTAATTCGAATAACTTCAGATATTTGCTGAAACTATCCTGTACTACTAGTAAATAACTTAATCCATACTTCCCCTTGGGCAGAGGCCCGTACAAATCTGCCATTGCTACATCTCCTATCTCCCCAGGTAGAATGGATTTACAGCTCCCGACTAAGTTCACGTTGTTCGGTTTAGACAATTGGCAAATATGACATCTCGATATCACCTCCTTTACGCGTCTTCGTAAGTTCGGCCAATAATATCTGCCGCGCATTAGTTTTACTGTTTTCAGAGCCCCTAAGTGGCCCATTTCCGTGTGTACTTGCAATATCACCCTCTCTTGTAAAACACTAGGCAAAAATGGTACTTCCCTATTTCTCCCCGAACCCACAAAGCACAAAACTCCATCTATTATCCGACTCAAACCCTCAATTCGCTTCAGCCTGCCAGTGACGGTCCCTCGCCCTTCCACCTGCTCTCTCAACAGTCGCAACAAAGGGTCCTCCGCCTGATACTCGCACAAACGGGTTAGATCGCTCCTCAACTCCCGGTCTAGTGTTACTCCCATATAACTAATTTCGGCACCTAAAACTTTGTCCTCCTGGATGGATCCCCCCTCCGGCAAGTACCTGGACAACACATCGGCAACCAGGTTATCCTTCCCCTTTATGTGTTCCATAGTATAATCAAACTGCTCTAAAAACAGAACCCAACGAGTAACCCTACTATTAAACAGCCGGCAGGATTTCATAAAAGTTAATGCTTTATGGTCAGTCCGTATAATCACCTTAGCGCCTCGTAAATAAGTCTCGAATTTCTTTATCCCATATATAACAGCCCATAGTTCTTGTTCGGTAACGGTCCACCTCAATTCCGCTCCTCTCAACGACCTGCTACAATACCCCAGAACCTTCATATCCTCTCCCTGGCCCTGGTATAGCACCCCAGCCACCCCTACCCCCGAACTGTCTACCTGCAGAATATATGGAGATCCTATATCAGGATGGTGTAACCTAATTGTACTCATGAAGGCCCCCTTCAGCCCTTCGAACGCTTCTCGAGCCGACCTATCCCACCTCCAATGTATTCCCTTCCCTAGTAAACTACACAAAGGCCTTATTAATTCGCTGTAACGCGGAATGAACCGGCGATAATAATTACAAAGCCCTAAAAACGCCCTTAAGTGTTTTATCTTCTTAGGCGCCGGGAAATCCTTAATGGCTTCCAATTTCTGTGGGTCAGTCCGGATGCCCTCAGTGTCGATTATGTGCCCTAACATTTTCACCTCTGCGCATACAAACCTACATTTGGACAAGTTGCAAGTTAGGCCGGCTTTGCGCAATCGACCCAATACGACATCAAGGTGACCCAAGTGTTCCTGCAAATCACCACTAGTAAGGATAGCCAGATCATCCAAATAATTGACACAAAACGTCCTAACCTCTTGCCCCAATATCCTATCCATTGCCCGACTAAAACTACCAACCGACGTTTTCAGCCCTTGCGGTAAAACATTATAGACATAAGATTTTCCATTAAATGTGAACCCAGTGTATCTTTTACTGCCCTCGGCCAGGGGAATCTGAAAGTAGGCGTTGTTAAGGTCAATGGTGCTGATAAAACGTACCCCATGAAAGGAGTTTAACACATCTAATTGAACCGGAGGGGCTTCAGACTCCGCTATCATAACTTTATTTATCTCTCTCGCATCTAACAAAACCCGTAGATCCCCATCAGACTTGAATCTAAAAGTAAGTGGACTACAATACGGAGTGGAAGCTCGGGAGATGATCCCTTGCTTCTCCATTTGTCCCAGTTTCCTCCCCATCTGGTCTCGATAAGCGTACGGAACTGGATAAGATCTTTTCATCACAGGTTCCTCCGATTTCATGATAATAATATGTTCGTAACAGTTAGCGCGTCCCAACTCCCCCGTAAAAAGGTCCTTGTGCTTCACTATAACCCCCTTAAGTAGAGCCCTTTCTACGTGGCCAATCTCCAACCCTACAAGTATGTTTTCTTCGAGTTTATCCAGGTGCAAGGCGGGAGCTCCCACCAACGGACTAACCGACGAAACGCAGTTAATCTCTCGGTTTCTCAGATCCAACGAAACCTCCTCTCCATCAATTGTTATAGTAATTACTACCCTCGTGGGGCCCATTTTTAGTATCACCCCATGAAGGCGCATCCAATCAAATCCTAAAATTACAGGCCTTATTAATTTCGGGACTATTAGGAAAGGAGAATAAAGTCGATGTTTCCCTAGCATTAGAGGTAAAACCACAGCCTTTTGAATTTTCGAACTACGTTGACCCACCGCCCCTCTGATCTGTAAGCATCTTATCGGAACTACCGCCATATCTGTCCTGTTCTTATGTCTAAATACAAATTCTTCGCTGACACAAGTGATATCGCTACCAGTATCTAAGAGGCAATCGACCCATTCCTCCCATATATTCACTTTCATCTCACATTTTAAGACTTCCCCCTCGCATTCCGCTGCTCCCTCCTCTTCCTCGAACACTGAATTCACCCCGGGTGTGACCCTAACACTCAGAGGCCCTAGTCCTTCATTAGCCTTATCTAACAACCTATCTCTCACTCCGACGACTGGATCGGGCAACACATCATCATTACAAAACCCGAAACCCTGAGTCGTGGTCTGCCCCTTTAAAATTATTGGTCTAAGTATACCGTTACCTCTCCCTAACCCCAAACCAGGCTACCACCCTACATCCAACATTTGTTTTAAAGGAAAGTAAGACCTTAACTCTAATTCCCCTGGGTAACGAGCTGAGTAGGGGATCGAATCGTCAGCTCTTAATAGTTTCCCAAGGGAGTCTCTTCCCTTTCTAAATTTACTTCCATTAACCGCGGCATCTGGCCTCCAGCACCCGGCGACCGGTTGGGCCCAGATCTTGTAAAGCTCTTCTTTGCTTCGGGACGACCGTACCTCCAGTTTCCTTTACTTCCAGCTTGACCATCATGGATGGGCCTCACCTTGGATCCTCCCACTCCCTCTAGAAGCCCCTTCTGCTTATCTATATTGTCTAGTCTTCTCAGAAAACTAGTGGCCTTTAGTAACCCGAAACCTTCTTCTCTCGCCACTGTCCAAGCGTACTGTACTTCCTTAGAAAAGTGTCGTATAATGTCCCCCACCAATTGTTGCTCCGGAATGGCATATGTCAACATCTTAGCCTGTCCGGTTAAATGTAAAAAATGTCCCAGCATCGTAGGGTGAACCTTCTTGTCCCAACCAGATTGTACTATGTCCCTTCTCAAAGCATTTTGTTCATTTTCCCCCCAATATGTATCCAGAAGTCCCTTTTGAAGTCCTCCAGAGACCCCCATGTCTCTTTATACACCCGAGCCCAATTTCTCGCCTCCCCCTCCAAGCAATCAAAAATTCCATCTATCTCATGGTCCCTAAAAGGTGCTCTCTTCAGGTAATACGTCAAATTTTCAAGGAACGTTACTGGATGCAAGCTCTCAGGGGTGCTAAACTTGGGTCGTTCCACCCCCCCATATTTATACATAGCGCCCACTTGATTGCAGCACTTTATTACCTCCTCATTAACCGTCGGGGGGGTCAGATCGACAATTGGCTCCGGGTTAGGAACTGGAAGGTTGATCGAGGGGGATGCCGACTCCACAACCAATCCGACCCTTTCCTCTAGCCTTTTCTCTAATTCTTGTATTCGCTTGGTTAAGTCCGCAATGGTCTGTTTATAAACTTCGTTAGTCGCTCTGAGATCCTCACTACCGCTGTTCTCATCGTCGCTCCCCTTAGCTTGTCGTTTTCTAGGACGTCCCATGATTCTCCTTTCCAAAAATTTTCTCGATAACCGTGCGCCCCTTCCGCGAACCCTGCAACAACCAAGACGACCGTCTGGGTAAGACCCTAAACTTATTTCCTCCTGTCCTAATTCCTAACAGGGCTTTAACAACCTAACTGGGCCTACGACCTAACACACTATTCTTAACAAGCCAAAACCAAGAATTTCTTATTTAGATAAAGAACGGAACCTCATAATGATCTCTCGAGATAGCACACGTGAATTGGTTAATAATAGAAGATGGCGTCCTCTCAAGACTATAGACCTATCAAGGTAACTAGAAAGGATACAGCACCCATGGAAGGGAAAAACAAAGGGGAGAGAGAAAAAGAAAAATAAATAACCCCTATTGAGCCCCTTACCTTCAACTCGCAACCACCCCAGAACCCACCCCGTCGAAACAAAAGCAAGCCCCTGCAGCTCTATAATAAGAAACACCAGATATACTCGTTACACATGAAGAATATAGTAGTTCGGGAAAAAGGTAATGATGGTTGGAAGCAGCCAACTGAGGTTGTCCGCTATTTGTCATCGGTAATCAGGACGGATATGACTGACATGCTTAGGTTGAGGACCAAGGGCCTCACTCAATCTAGGCTCATTATGATGTATATGCTTCGATTAAGGACCAAAGGCCTCACTCAACCTCGGCTCGTCATGATAGATATTTATAGGTTTAATATGGCGATTATATTTGAACGCAAGCAGTTGAGTTTGTCCATTTCGGAAATAAACCGTTGCGTTCGTCCATTCGATGACATTCAGGAATAAACAGCTGAGTTTAACTATTCGGCGATGTGCAGAAGCAACTAACCGAGTTTGTTAATTTGATGATAATGGGAAGCAAACAGTTGAGTTCGTCCATTATTAGCCGTAGGCAATTACAATAGATAATTAACCATGACGATGATTTTTGGACGCAAACAATTGAGGTTGCCCATTTGATGACGTTCGGAAGCAAACAGTTGAGTTTGTCCATTATTAGCCGTAGACAACTATGATAGATATAGTAATTAGAATATGGCGATGATGTTTGGACGCAAACGGTTGAGTTTGTTCATTCTAGCAATAAATAGCTATGACGGATCTGCTTCAGTTAAGGACCAAAGGCCTCACTCAATCTAGGCTCATTATAATGTATACGCTTCGATTAAGGACCAAGGGCCTCACTCAACCTCAGCTCGTTATGATAGATATAGTAATTAGAATATGGCGATGATATTTGGACGCAAACGGTGGAGTTTGTTCATTCTAGCAATAAATAGCTAGGACGGATCTGCTTTAGTTAAGGACCAAAGGCCTCACTCAACCTCAGCTCGTTATGATAGATATAGTAATTAGAATATGGCGATGATGTTTGGACGCAAACGGTGGAGTTTGTTCATTCTAGCAATAAATAGCTAGGACGGATCTGCTTTAGTTAAGGACCAAAGGCCTCACTCAACCTCAGCTCGTTATGATAGATATAGTAATTAGAATATGGCGATGATGTTTGGACGCAAACGGTGGAGTTTGTTCATTCTAGCAATAAATAGCTAGGACGGATCTGCTTTAGTTAAGGACCAAAGGCCTCACTCAACCTCAGCTCGTTATGATAGATATAGTAATTAGAATATGGCGATGATGTTTGGACGCAAACGGTGGAGTTTGTTCATTCTAGCAATAAATAGCTATGACGGATCTGCTTTAGTTAAGGACCAAAGGCCTCACTCAACCTCAGCTCGTTATGATAGATATAGTAATTAGAATATGGCGATGATGTTTGGACGCAAACGGTGGAGTTTGTTCATTCTAGCAATAAATAGCTAGGACGGATCTGCTTTAGTTAAGGACCAAAGGCCTCACTCAACCTCAGCTCGTTATGATAGATATAGTAATTAGAATATGGCGATGATGTTTGGACGCAAACGGTGGAGTTTGTTCATTCTAGCAATAACGCTATGACGGATCTGCTTTAGTTAAGGACCAAAGGCCTCACTCAATCTAGGCTCGTTATGATGTATAAAAGTCTGAATAGGGCAATGACGTCCGAGGGTTGTTTATTTAATGATATTAAGAAACAAATATTAAATTGTTATCAGCAACTATAAGAACCGGTTTTAAAATTTGAACCTTGTGTAATAACGCTGATACTAGAGCGGCCTAAACCCATACTCCGCATATCCCCCTCCTCCCCTTAACTAACCACCCCTCATTCACGTTAAGCCTAACTTCCACTAACGACGTATACATATGTACGCATACCTCCACACTCTTATCCAACCATACACCGGAAGCGATCCATCAAAACGGCAGTCGCCGGAACCTTAAAACCTCCCTGAACCCCACAAGGCAAGTTTGTCTATCCTAACAACTCACAACTTTTCCCCCCCTTTTTTTTTATTTTTATCTTTTTCCCGATGACTTAAGCACATCTCCAGCATAACACCCTTTGCTTCTTCAGTTAAGGACCTGACTCTCCCACCATTATGCAGGGCCCGACCTCAACTTCGACACATATACACATGTATGCATACTAATATGTATACACACATAGACATGCACCGCCCGCGGTCACTCAGGGATCGCACCTGCCAAAACATTACGACCCCCTGCAACTCACACGGCAAAAATCTCAGGGGTTACACTAACCATGTATAAAAATCCAAAATCATTTCAATTCACGACTCGTACTAAATTAAATAATAACCTTGTCCTACTCGGCTGGGTTTAATAATTTTGCCTTAGTTTCACATCTACATAGCAGGTAATAGTATCTATCCACGTTCTAGCTCACTTCTAATCCTACATTGAACCTAATTTATATATATATATATATATATATATTTATATTTCATGCGAACCCTAATTCTGAATAAACGTTAATACAGTTTAATAAACACTTATTATGTTGACCCCTCCCCTAACAACTCCACCATTTATCCTGTGGTACCCTCCCCTCATGTAATGTACATTTTATTTCTAACTGCCCTTAACATGACTACACTAACAAAACCCGGTCCCTGACCTTTGCCAATGGTTTTAATCCCCGACACATACCTCATTGCTCAGTTGCTACATATCACCTACTCAACAAACCCTTTGAACAGATAATACTTATTAACAATAACCTATTTAGTTCAAAAGGAACATGTTAACAGGCATAGCCGACCCGAACACCACCTAATACCCTCCCTCACCCTACCTTACCTTTAAATACGTTACATTCCCTAATCCAATTTGTGTATATATATATATATATATATACATACATAAGTGCACTTCCCGTCTACATTTCAGTATCACACTTCCAATTCATTACTTTCATAAATAATATCACAATAGGTTAAACCCTTTGACATTACCGGTCCGCCTAGTAATAAAATATTTATCGGCAAGCAAAACGTAATATAATTTGTCAAGCAAAAGCATGAGCTAAAAGTATCCTAAAATTTGATTCTAATAGCCCGTGACCGGTAGCAACGAATCTATAAAAGATGATCTAAACCTAACGTCTACATTCGATCGCACAGAATCACCTCAGACAGCTCCGTTGGCGAAACACCTCACGCTCGCGCCAAGACCCCGGGAAACTCCGAGTTCAATTCCCTCTCGAGCGCACACCCTTTTCTCCTTTCGTTTATATTATTTGATATAATTTTCTTTCACCATATCATATCCCTAAACTAACAACTCACAAAGTACATTTAGTCGTTTTAACATCTACTGTTTACTTTGTTAAGGTTACCTTCTACCAGACATGAATCTTCCCGTTGGAGGAAGTTCACCTGGTCTAAGGGCTTAACAGACGTCACCGTCAAGTGAAACAGTAATTAGATGTTCGTACTTTGGAATACCCTTTTAACTAAACTTATAAACCGATAATTACACATATATACAGATATGTCTAAATGGCCTATGGGGATGATCCCAACTTACTAAGTCAGCGCTACTTAGTATAAAATTAAAGTACTGAGATGGATGAGGCCTACTTTAGCTAATATCTTAGTGACCTTATGACCTTACTTCTGCATTAACATTCCAAATGCTCGCTATCCCGCCTTTCAATGCATTCCCTAATCATAAATTAGCTCACTCTAACTCTTCAATAGTAAAATGATACATTTAGGCTGCACCCTACTTCAATGTACAGGTTTCTGCTTGGTTTTAAAATCGATTTCGCTGTCCTATGGCAAGTTCCAAACCGAAAATAACATGGCCTTCTACATTCTTTGACTAGCAGATTACTGCATTTGGTTGCGCGGTTTCTGTCCAAACCATTTTTTTTTTAAGAAAATTACGGCCGAATTTCCCGTTTTTCTATTTTTAATTCATAACTCGTTATCAACAAGTAGCGAGAGCATAATTTATTTCATGACATGTTAAATAACTACATAGCTAGAAAATTACTGTAATTTAATTTTTATATCGCATGTGATGTAACTGTAATCAAATATTTCCCCCCCTTTACGCTAAGTTGTGGGTCTATCTATAATATTTTTACGCCACTGGAAAACGAGCTCTATCTGAAACTAACATTGTCGACTCCCGCTACACACCCGTATAGCAAAGGTATATGTGCGTTGGGGCCCTCTTAAATGCTCGTTATTTTATTATGTCCTTTCCCTCCCCCAGCATATAAGACCTTTATTCCACAGTGCCCCCCCCCCCCCCCCCTCTAAATAATAATTCTACGTATATAGACAGTTCATTAAGGCCACACCAACTATACTGATCTCTAACCTATGTCCATACGGTAATACGCCTCGCGACAGGCCACTAAAGTCCATAAGGGGGTTCCCTTTTTTATAAATAGTACGGCTAACTCCTCCACTCTATCAGTTGACAATCACAAGTTCAAGAATCCTTCCATAAAACACCTGCGAATTTATATACTTATCCACATCTACTTACGCACACATATACGTACAAACCAACACTCACAAGCTTATTCGAAACGTACTCACAACATTAAGCTAAGGTCCATAATTATTGAATAGTGCTATCCAATAATAAATTTATTCGAATCTAGTTTTTAAACATTTTCTTAAACCTATGTTATGACAATATGCATATAGGTACTACCACATAGAAGTTCAGATTGAACGCGACTAGTAAGATTTATCTTACGAATACCGTTCCCTAGGTTTCGGATGATTGAGATATACGAGTATGTATTTATAAATAAGGTTATTAGATCATACACATACCCCTGCCTACCATTCTATAAATGTAATTTTAATTTTGCGTATTAGCCGTAATTTTATGTCTACATATTACTAGTAATGCCTTCCTATATCTAAGCCTAAGTCGTAGAATATATCTTACTATACTAGTACCTAGATAGATGTACTGTACTACCTAACTAAAAAATAAAAACCATTCTTTTACACTAATTTAACATGGTTTTATCCTAAACTTGGCCTACAATTCCCATATATGCTATATTAAAGTATGTGTCTATAACTAAGCTTAAGTAACAAACAACTACAAAATGCCTTCTAAACAAGATTTATATCTTGCTTATTGTTTCCATTCTGTCACACCAGTCACCAACTCAAATCCATTTTAATAACCTCCCATCCGTTGTACGACAACAAAATGTAGGCTTTTACAAGCCTATTTTAGTTCTATATCTTATCCTGGTAACGGCAACACATAATGTAGAACCCCCCCCCCCCCTAATAATTAAATAATAACATTATAATTTGAACTCACGTGGAGTATACCGACATACTCGCCAATTTGATTAGATGATGACGTACGTAATCCTAACATATTATTGTTATCTTTATTATTATAAAATGTTAATGATATTTTGTAACCGTTAATGTTATTATTAAAGAAAGCTAATATTTTATTTGGCTGTGATCGTCTAGTGGCGTAATCGTCTATTTGGACCCCTCGTTGTGACCGATAATAACCCAAGATCTTAAGAGGTATGGATTCAACCGGTCCCAGGTGTGAAAGAATAAAATCAAAACCCTAATTTTACATTATACCTACATTAAAAGCAATGGCCTATAACTAATCCTTAACCGCAGAACCACTAAGTCCTGATTAGCATTAGACCAAAATTTAAATTACTAAATGCGAGTTTCAGATTAAATATATGCGATTTATTATCCTAACGTAGTCGAAGTACCCTAGCCTAAGTCACCCTATTCACCAGCCTAGCTACCTCCTTACAGCTCCGAACATGTCTCGTAATAACACGGTTGCCCCTCGAACACGATAGGCCTTAAAGTTATAACGACTAAGACCGCATACCCCTTAAGTGAAGTCGTAATCCTATAGTAATGTATGAAATCGCCTCAAAGGAGAACTCTTAAACGGTAAGTAGTCCATCGATACACTAGTTATCTTGCCCTTAAGTAAACTTGTAATGTAGGAAAATCACCTTAAGTGGAAGAACCCTTAGACATATGAAAGTACTAACCACTAATAAACTCACTGGTTTCCCCTTAACTAAAGTGGAACCCTTAGACATATGAAAGTACTAACCACTAATAAACTCACTGGCTTCCCCTTAACTAAAGTTATACACTTATAATATAACTAAATCATTTAAGAGACAGACAGACCTATTTAATAACTAAATAAATTATTAGCAGATACGCTATTGATCCCTTAATTAACCTATAATCTACACAACTAACCTGTCACCAGTTCTCTAGCTTGCGCTTAAGTGAAGGTCGGAACTAATAACAACATATATAAGGCATTAGAGAGACAAGCGGACCTATTAAGTACATAGATAAATTATTAGCAGACTAGCTGTCGATCCCTTAAGCGAAGTTATAAAACTGTAATGTAATATGAAAAGTCACCATACGGATGAACTAACAGATTGAATATATATATAGATAACCCACGAATATACTCGCGGCCTGGCCCTTACGTAAATTACACAACCCTCTTAATGACACTTAAGAATGCACCACAGATGGGCCGACTGGTTTAGTAGTTGCATAAATTATTGGTTGACAACCCGTTAACAACCCCTATGTGAAACCATAAAGTCGTAATGGTATTCGAGAAGCCACCCCAAGACAAATAGACAATCTAAGTATATAATGAGCCTACCACTATCCTTACTAGCTTCTCTTCAAATCTTATCTTATAATAATATATGGAGAACCGCCGTAAAGACAAACTAACAAATTAGAAGTAAATGTAGATCTAAAATACAACTACAGCCTACCTTTGAATAAAGTTATGACATGGTTCTAACCGTATCCGGAAATCCTCATACATTCATGATTATTATTTTACCACTGTGGCTCACGCCATCTGTGTAACAATCGTAGAATTACTCGGTCGATCGATATCTTAGCTAGCTGTCTAATAATAATCTTGGGGATGTTGAGAAGGGCTTATAGGGGGCGCTATTCACAAACAAATTTAGTATGAGAGTCTATCTAAATTTACTAATCCTAGTTTCCCGGTTTTCTACGGGTAACCCTAACTGGGAATCGTCCAGGAAAATTCACATATACAACCACTCCTTAAGGGTTCATGAGTTGTTCTATTCAGAATTGTTGGGCCCGCCACCGAATTATCCCTTCGGCCGATTAATGACCAGATGGTCAGACTTTTCATACATTTGCCTGTGCATCGAAGTGCCCAGCTGGCGTCTCGTGGTCACGTGAGTGCGCAGAGTTCACATTTTTGTCTTCTGCGCAGATACATAGTCTAAACGTGTTACTCGTCCATCCTCCGACTAATTTATGTTGGTTCGGTTTTGTTTTAGTATCTCGCGACCCTGTCAATATGAATTTCGCTATTAGAACTAAAATTGGGTTTATGTTTACGAACTATGGAGATTATCTACACTCGGATATAAAAGTTTATAAAAATCAATACTGTAAAATCGAAACGAAGCCTAAGTTCGCCGAACTTATACACTAGACTGTTCCTACCTTATTGCTAGAATGAATATTGAAATTTAACTATGTATAACTTGATTTTGAACAACTTTAAAGCCCTCGGATACCGTCCGACCTTAAGCGGTTGCCAAATGTATCGTACCTATTATCTGACTAACGCCTTAGGACCTTTACCAAGGAAAGTATATAACGACCAACTTCTGACAGACTCGTAGATAGGTTTCATCGGACTAGATTATCTTGTGACTTCGCCTTCCTGTCACTTAATAATTGAGTTAGCGAATAAACATTGGTCTTTCGTACACCAAACCCTAAACTGTTCTTTAGGATAGATAAGTGGTGCTCACCACCAACACCTACCTTTATAGCACCGCGGAGGTGACAAACAAACAGACGACCATATATTTTATCTTTACTACGGTGACTGACTATGAAACTACGGGGACCATCTCGTTATTATTTGAATACAACCTACGATCGGTCTGTTCGAACCCGAGTCTCCTTAAGTTTAAATAGTCGCTAGCCTGGAGAGGCCATACTCGCCCGAAACACGTCTCGTACAAGCTAAGTTCATATGAAATAATAAAATAGGTGTGCGGTTACGCACATGGCTAAGTGGTAAGTAGTTCATCAGAGTAATTAAGGCGGCAGAACGCCTAATTTAACACACAATAAGTATGTTTAGGATGGTTTGTAAGGGAGACATATCCACACTCAGGACCCGGCGCATTAGACAGATCAAGTAAGGGTTAGCCCTTTTCTGAGTGTTTAGAACTTAACGTTTCGGCCATACATACAACAATTCTGAGCCTCATCAGTTAGTAGAGAATTGTGTATGGTTATACTAATACGTCTTCAACGGGGTGATTCATGGTGAAGAATAAAACAAATCCTGACCCACTAACGTCACCTCATAGCCTGTTAATAAAGTTAGGTCAAGTTTGAAGTTCTGTCATCTTTATCTTAAATGGCTTAGTCAAAACATAACTTAAACAATATAAAACAATAAAATAAAGCTTAGATAGTCTAATTAAAAATTAGACTCGCTAGATTAATGTCGCGGCCCTGAAAACCATATGAGGTTTACGTTTATTTTTACACAGGAAACAAATATTTAAATATGAACACAATAATACTTAGCTTTCCAAATCTATCCGTCACAGTAATGGGTGGAGTGGAGGTTTTATTCATATACGAATTCCTTAAGGAGATCGGGTTAAAAATCCCACATTAAATTATAGCCGCCCATTACCTAAACGGAATCTAACAGTTCAGCTTCCTTACTCGACGCCGGTGAAGGGTCATGGGAATTGGGGAATGGTGGCCAACCCAGATCTAGGTTTTATCAGCCCCCTCAGACCCTTAGATTCCTGAAGCCTGCAGTTATCCTAGTATGTCTCTAACATCAAGCCCCAATCTTCCCTAATCTTATAACAAGCCAGACCCCGCTTGAAGAACCCCTACTGTGATTGCCCCGTCCTCACCTACCTCTATCTACCAAGGGTCTGCTTACTTGGGTGGGTCACCCATACCGCAACGCAACAAGACATCGGGACTAAAATGATTGAGATAGTAAGTAGCGAATATAGAGATATCATTAACATAACCGTCAATTACATGTAACATAACTGTACCATTCTAATGAGCATCTACCAAAGCGTGTAGGATTTTCATCAATGAAGATACATATACACAGGACAGAATTTACTCAAGGGCTTGCCTGCCAAGTCATGTAAGCATGCCCCGTCACCTCGAATCCGATCAAAGCGCGAAGTCGCTGCTCAGGACTTGCGTAGGGCTTTCATCAATAAGATATACATATACACAGGACAGGATTTACACAAGGGTTGCCTGCCAAGTCGTGTGAGCATGCCCCGTCACCTCGAATCCGATCAAAGCGCGAAGTCGATGCTCAGGACTTGCGTAGGGCTTTCATCAATAAGATATACATATACACAGGACAGGATTTACACAAGGGTTGCCTGCCAAGTCATGTGAGCATGCCCCGTCACCTCGAATCCGATCAAAGCGCGAAGTCGATGCTCAGGACTTGCGTAGGGCTTTCATCAAAAAGATATACATATACACAGGACAGGATTTACACAAGGGTTGCCTGCCAAGTCATGTAAGCATGCCCCGTCACCTCGAATCCGATCAAAGCGCGAAGTCGATGCTCAGGACTTGCGTAGGGCTTTCATCAATAAGATATACATATACAAAGGACAGGATTTACACAAGGGTTACCTGACCTTAACCCTAATCTTAAACGATTTCTTAACTAATCAGATCAGAGCCTAATTACGGGGTTTCTTCCCACAAAGTATCACAAAATTTACAACATCATGTTAAAAGACGCCGATCCCGGCAGGAACCCTTTTCTCCACTAAATTTTCTGCAGAAATCGGCAATCTCTTTTCCTTAGAGAGTACATAGCCAACAATGTCAACAAACTACCCCCTGCATTTTTAATAAGCAAGGGTTTTTCCTTCTCTACTCCAAATTTACAACTAGAATCCCGGACTAAATCCCAACCATAAAGTCAACCACTTTCAATTTTCCCCAACCAACCCTTCACTTTAACCAAGGTGGCATCTTACACGGTCCCTTACACAGTCCTTACGCCATCGTATAAAGGAAGTCCCTCACAAAGCCCCATAGTACAAACCCATCAATAATAAGTTGACATTGCTAGCCTCAGTTCTCACAAAAGACACTTACTGATATTTGATGTAGGCGAAACGTGCACGGCGCCGGTATTAAATTTCTTCAAATCTTTGTGTGTCCTGTCCTTCCCGCTTCCTCAGGAATCTCGAGCACGGCCAGCTTCTCGACACGACGACAGTGAAAAAGGGTGCCGCAACTGACGTCTATCGCTTATAACCGTTCTCCCCTCCCCCCCGATAGACGCGGCCTGAACGCGTGGCGTGTCTAGGGATTGTGGCGCCAGTTAATTTCTTCTTTATTTTACTTCCACGTGTACCCACGTGCTTCGCATTTTAGTGGCCAGTTACTTTATAGTAATAATCGAACAATCATATCGAAATCGTAAACCGATTCTACTAAACTCTTTACCTGCCGAACTAGTTTCTCCGCTTCTTTGTGACTCGATTATACAGCTTCGATTAATTTACACATTGAAGGCTCGTCGTAAGCGGCGCGGAGCCTACTCTACTATCCCTCTCGCACCCTACGATATTTATATCAATGAACTGAAAATAATCGTTCGATATTCTCCATATATTTTAACCTCCTGGTTATCTGCTACTTTACGAATCGGTCGTATTTAACGAGTAATTATTTTTCGTTGTGTTGATGATTTTAGGATCCCACTGCGATTGACGCCTTATGACGTAGGTACAACCATATTAATCGAACCCCGGTGAGGACATCCGGGCCCCTCACTTACTTCATACTTCATTGATCTCCTTTCTATCCATTTATTAGGAGTATCCGATCGGTATGAATTACGAAGGTGATTAATCAAATTTATATTTATTATTGATAAATTTCATCTTTAATCTACCTGCTCTCTTAAAACTTAAATTAGCATGTCAACACCGTGTGGTGGGGTCCAGATTACTACAATTCTCTATTAACAGCTTGGGTCCACTACAATGTTCGTGAATGGCAACTCGACGATGATTAGCTGTGCAAAAATTAGCTTGGTACAAATGGTTAATTAATTTTTTTTTAATAAATGTGTTCGCGTCGGTATTGCGGGCTGTAAGTCACACCGGAGAAATATGGCATTACGCTACAGCCTACTTTTTTTTATGGACTATCGGAAAATACAAGGATTTTTGTGGAACAAAACGTTCGACACTCGTATTTATCCGACACGGTCGACTAACGCCCACGCGATTGGGCCGCCGGTACCAGCGCTATGACCAGCATTTTTCTTTTCGTCATTACGTAGTTAGACCCTTGAAAAACCGCCATACTGATACAAATGACCCAATATTTTGTGTCACTGTCTCCCGGTCTACAATCATTATATGCATCGAATAAGCTGTATACTCTATATGTTTACATTCGACAGTTCTATTGACAAAAAATGAATGCGTTCTATGCCGAATTATTATAAGATGATGAACGGCCATATTGTTTGTTTACATTTGGTAAACAAAACGATTCCAATACCCATGCGATATCATATAGCTCGCAATGCCGTTTGCAAAAAGCAGTTAGAATCTTCCAGTAGACGTAGCTTTTTTGATGTAGTGCTGTTAAAAATCTAGCACCAATCACCATTACCACTGTGATTTCAATATGTCATTACGTCTTCAGCACATGTTCAGAAGAAGAAGTGTAGTTATTATTTTCAATATCTGATGTGTTCTAAAAAGGTGTGAAAATTCCAATACTTCCGATATTTTTTATTTTATTTATCTAAGCAAAATATTATTTTCTTTTTTAAAGTAATAACAGATGGCGTTATTTTCTCTAAGGATAAATAAAGATTTTAAAATTACTGGCTATATTTTTGCATCTATAGTCCAGTGAAAATGATTCTTAAGTTTTTTTATTCTTTTAGATATGTTTAGTTAGCTGCTACTAATGACCAGGGTCATTGCTTGTTACTGATGCTTAGAAGCACGTATGAGTGATCGGAACAAAGTAATCGGAATTAGGTGAACTTATTTACCTAAACATCAAAGAACATAGAAAATAAGCGGAGACTTCCTTACGACAACAATTTTTTTTCGGGACATTGCTTAAATACATTTAAAATTAATGTTATAAATTTAAATTTGTTTCCTGTCAAGAAAAACAAGTACGTTATTTTTATAACTTTCAATACCATTTATTTATTTCTTCATAAAGGGTTTTTCAATTTTGTTTTATTTTATAATACGGAACAAACGTATAATTTTTTTTATGATATGTCAAAGTGAAAACGTTGGTCAAGGCGAGGTTTTTTACTATGGTGAAGTTTACGAACAAGCATTTTAAAAATCGTAAAAACTACCGAAATTCGGAGTCTGTAGTCGCAACTTTAAGAGCGCTTACCTCCTGATTATTTTTTTTAATGTTAACTAGCTGCTCAAAATCCAAAAAGCAATTTCCGTGGGAATTTACGATCGAAATTAAAAAGTATTCCATGAGTTCTTCTTGTGTATAATTTGGGACAATACGAATATATCTATGTGACCTAAGGTAATAAAGCCTGTTTGAAAACCAGCTTCTTCGGAAAGCTGGCAACCTTCTAAAACTTTTTCAAGAAACTCTCTAATACAACTTGTAACCGTAGCTGAGAAAGAAACCGAGACTTTCAATTATTTTTTGTAAAGTAGCTCCAACATGGTCGTGGTCTTTATTTTGGGGCGTTGTGTATTTGTAAGTTAATTACTATATTACATTTGAAGAACGTTAAAGAAGCTTTATTGGACAGGTTTGCGATTTCTATGCTTGTCTGTTTAAACTAAACAGTTTCAATTACATTCCATTCTAAGTCAATGGCAACACATATAACAAGACACGTTCGTGACTTTGTTTGATACTTAATTGCTTTATTATACAGTGGCCTAAGAAAGATTTATACCAAACTTAATACCAAAAACCAGTTTAGTTTAAGAACTCCCGCAGCGAGAGTTTCGTGCTAAATAGGCTTTTATAAGTCTATTAGATTAGATTAGATTTAGATTTGGATTAGGCTAATTTTATTAGACTTCTTGACATAAACTTAAGTAAAAAAAAAGTGCGAATCAGACTCGCGCACGAAAGGTTCCGTATCATTATCTATAAAAACGGCAAAAACAATTACGTGGGATGGGATTTTAATTATTCATTTTTGAAGTGATTATATAACTAAATCTTCTGTGAATATTTTAAGCTTCTACCTGTTGCCTTTAACAATACCGAGCAAAAGAATCACGTTTGTTGTATGGGTACTCCTTAAATATTTATTTTATTCTGTTTTTAAGTATTTGTTGTTGTAGCGGCAACGGAAATATATCTTCTATAAAAATTTCAACTGTCTGTCTGTCACGTTCATGAGATACAGCCAGGTGACAGACGGACGCACGGACAGCAGAGCTCCGCTAATTACCCTTTGGGTACGGAACCCTTACAAGGACGATGCAAGGACGATGTGATATAAAACTGAGCTAGCGTGAGTAGTGCAGCTACATCTCAACTCACTCTGTCGACGTGGATCAGTGGGTAATGACGCAACTGCTGAATCAAGGGGAACGGGTTCGATTACCGTACAAGACAAACATTTATTTTTTGTATTTGTCTTGAGACTGTTCTCTATGTATAATATGTATGAATTTACAAAAAAAAGTATATATTAGTATTTGTATCCGTTGTCTGGTATTCATAGCACAAGCTTTGTAATGTAATGCATAGTAATGCCCAAAAATACTTATTTATTTATGATTAATGTGTTTTCATTACAATACAGGAAACAAATTTATAGTTTATTAAATAAAACAGTGTTATCGAAAAATGCTTTTTGTAAGGGTATATGCATTACCAAAGTTAACAGCATTTTTAACATTTCTTTGCCAAAACATTTTAAAACGTTTGTCAGAGATTGAAGTATATTCGGAAGAACACCTTAATTTAATTTTAGTCAAACCCACTGAGCGAATCCTTGGAAATCTTTACCAAAAAAGTGTAATTTGTAGTAAAGCTTCTTAAAATTGGTTACTTTTTTAGTGTATAATATAGTAACTGCCTGCACGGTAAACATTGTTTTGCTACTAATTTAGTAAAACCAGAGTTTGTTGAATAAGTTTTTATTTTTATCGAACGCGCTAATTTTGGAACTACCAGTCGGGTACCAGTTGCATTTGATAGCCCAAATCTCAAACAAGGTTATAGGCTATTTAACATCACGCTATGACCCTTAGGAGCCGAGCAATAAGAAAAAAAGTCAGAAAGAACCCTAAGCAGAAACGAAGAAATAGCGCGGGCGTGAGGGCGATGCGACGAGGGATGACAGCAACAAGAGTAAAACAATGTCTGCCTAGTCCAAATTAATATTATATGTAAATGCGAAAGTAACTCTGTCTGTCTGTCTGTTACCTTTTCACACTTAAATCGCTGAAACGATTTAGATAAAATTTGGAATGGAGATAGTTTGAGTCCCGGAAAAGGACATAGGCTACTTGAAAACGTCAAGTGTCAGTCGGTATTTTTTTCCTAGATTTGAGGAGTTGCCGTTTAAGTCCTACACCGATAACCGAATTAAGAGTGGGTGGAACCACGAGCAAAAGCTACAACTACAACCGCAGACAAATTTGGCATGGAGATAGTATGACTTTAGGGGAAGGACATAGGCTATTAGAAACGTCAAGTGTGAGTCGGTTTTTTTTTTCTATAAGTGAGAAGTTACCGTTGAAGTCCTACACTGATAACCGAATATAGAGTGGGTGGAACCGCGAGTAAAAGCTACAACTACAACCGCAGACAAATTTGGCATGGAGATAGTATGACTCTAGTGGAAGGACTTAGACTACTTTGAAAACGTCAAGTGTAAGTCGGTTTTTTTTCTATAATTAAGAAAATCCTAGACCGATAACCGAATTTAGAGTGGGTGGAACCTCGAGCAAAAGCTAGTATAACAGAAAATGTAAACCGAGCCAGATGGGTAAAGGACGGACAGACTAACGTGAGAAAACTAAAATGATTTGTTTTAACCAATTAGCAACGGAATAAAAAACGGGGCCTCATTCAAGTCGAACATCGGCAAATTTAAGGTGTGTTTGGAATAATTAACCAACAATATAGTAATATACCTTAATTTTTTGCTATAAATTTTTTTTTTTTTAAATATTCAAACGAAATAAATCATAACACAATAACATAATATAATCAAATAAATGAAAATATGAATTATATTAAAATAGTATTATGTCAAGCAGCATGATTTGTGATATTTATGACAAGTTTGAAAACTAAGTCGTGTATCAAGCATAATATTTTATGAGTTGTAATCAATCAATCATTTCCGCTTTTGTACTCTCTCATTTGGAGTTTCATAAATTTTATGCTGAGATATTTAATTATTACATTCACTTCAATTTTTTTTTTTCTAATTAATAGGTAATAATTACTTGGTGTACATATCCAACATTCTTGTATATCGTTGCAAGGTTTTAGTTGTGTATGTACATATTAAATTTGACTATTTGCAAACTCAGAGACTGGAAGAAATAATTTTATGGGAGAGTTCATCCATAAAGATGGTGCATGCCGTTATGCAAACAAAATAAATATCTGTAAGAAATGTTTTTACCATACTGTACGATATAGATTCCTCTTAAACTTTTTTAACTAACTGACTTCAAAAGAAGGAGTTTATTAATTCAACACGTATTATATAATCTCATTAGAATTGCACGATAATCATATATTTTAGTCTATGTCGGCTTCTCAACAGATGTATTAAATTGTTTTTGTGTGTGTATGTAGATAGAAGTGCTTGATAGCAATAACGTTTTAACAAATATCAAACCATTAATCTAAAGTTTACATTATGACCCAAGTTAAAACAATGACTCATAATTCTGGTACGTGACACATTTAATCCAACTAAATTCAAGCACGCAAGTGATCTTAAGTAAATCATTTACAGTTATGTCTAACGTGAAATTGCTTTTTAATAAATTTGAAACGAATACATTCATAGTATAAAACAATGGAAACGCTTATATAGTTTTTAATCTAAGTAAGAATATTTTGTAAAATGGTATATTAAGTAATAAATTTAGTAGATTATAGTTTCAGATTAATTTGGTAGATTGTTGGTAATTTTTGATGATTTTTTATATTATGCTAGTTGACCGAACGAGCGTAAAGCTCGGGCGAAAATGCTTTCCTATTTCTGGCTGTTCTCCTCTATGGGTCGCATATGGATCAAAACCGATTTCCGTGAAATTTTGTGAGCATGTTCGATACCTAATTGTTTGTAATTTTTGTCGATTCAGTTATTGAAAATTTTTAGAGTGGCAGCGATGGCAGGTATAAACGTAAAATCATACTGCAGCCATTTCAAAAATGTCACAAAATTTTTTGTTAACCTCATAAACTCACAAACTATCAATTCATCAATTTCATCCTATATATTTTAAGGGTTCAGGGGTGTTAGGGGGTGTAGAATAATGAAAAAAAAACATCAAATCAGTGAGCGGTGCACATTTATTTATACCCTAGCAAAAGAGTGACATTTCGCCCAGTGTACGAAGACATATTACACTATTGAAGCATACAAACAGACACAGTTCTACGAACGATAGGCGATAGCACGTGACCGCAAGTTGAAAATCTCGATTTTCTCGGTTTTTTGTCGGCATAATATTCAAGTATTTATAACCTACAAAATTAAAAAAAAAAAAAATTACTACCTATGAAATTATCAAATTCACTTGGTCATATTAATTAATATAATATATTTTGTGAAATAAGAATGAAGACAATATCTCTCAAACTCTTAGTTCTCCAAACAATTTAAATTAAAGCCCAAAAATAGATTCAGAATATTTTTTTTTCTAATTTTTTAATAGCCAAATTATTATAATATTAGCAAATCCACTAAATAAGTTTTGAACTGTAACATATATTTTTTTCTCGTCAAAAAATGTACTCAGGACTGTAACAAAATTAATCAAATTCTTGCAAACTTAACTCGTTTAGGTATGCAATCACCTTAAGCTATGCAAGACTCGCGAGGTCTTCAGGTCACACAGCCACAAGTTTTTAGTATTTTGTGTAATAAGGTAAGGAGGGTGGTAAGGAGAAAATTACAAAGCGGAGAACTCACGGGCGGTATGAGTAGTTCATAGTACGTAGTATGTAATTACAAGTTGTAACTACAGCCAAAACTTTTTAATTCATAACCTAGTGCCATCTGGCGGTGGCGTTGTTTTCTCTCCCACTATTCCCACCATTTCAGTTGTGTTTCGGCGATATTTATTAATTTTTTCAACTTCTATTTTTATTTATTTACTCGCAAATGTGATGAAAAATACTGAGTATAACACGGGCGGTACAGAAATTACAAACTCGGGCCAATAAAGCTTTCGGCCTTTGGCTTCTAAATAGCCTATCGTTAGTTATTATCTCCTTACCACCCTTAATACACAATGTGCTATTAATTTACGCAATATTTATAAAAAGGATCAGTTATAGTTATATGTAATGGTATCAACTAGAGATTGTCAAAACCAACGTCACTGTTAAATTTTAGGTTATCTAGCTTAGACTCTACATTACTATTTTGAATCTCAATATAATATTACACACTATAATAAGGTGAATGTAATATTAAACACTGATCCAAACAACTGGGTTGCATTTTCAACTTAAAGTTTTAGATTTTCTGAAATCTAAAACTTCTATTTTATTCCTACGCCAACTGGCGCCATTGCCACATCATTTGAATCTAGGTCAGCTTTATTCACAAGCTAGAATTTAGTTCTCTGACAGACAGCGTTTGTAGAAAGCTGGAAGCTAACGACTTTGTGTGACAAGAATGAATGAATACACTCTATTTTTGGAGACATCTCAGAAATATATTTCTCTATACCTAAGAGTTTCTAACAAAAACAATAGGCTATTTAAATGTTATTCTACAATATTTTTATATTTGTTTGTAATCACGTTTTTGAGAACGGCCATAATGAATTCAATGAAATTAACGTTACATAGATCGAACCATTGAGTTTGCGAGTTCGAATCCTGCAATGTGGTCGGTCAGTTTAGTTTTCATCTTTTATTCGAACGATCTGGGTGAAACTTTGTATGTAGATAATGTTTTACTTTAAAAATGTACCTAGATAGATCTCATCCTTTCTTCCTCTTTCCTTCCTAGAAAATCGGTTGCCCAGTTGGTAAGAAATACCTAATGACTTCAAATTAAATCTTTGATCAGTAAATGTGAGGTAGATTGCGTTTAAAAATTCCTATGTGCCTAAATTAAGTTTTTATAGTTTATTAATTGGACATCTTATAATATCCAAAATTTTTATTGTATTTATGCTCTAAAAAGTCGGTACCTTTTTTTAAATTTTTAATCTGTGTTGTTACTTAAATATATTAAATGTTATTCAAAATTATCAACATTAGGATTCAATCTTATCTAATTTTGACTAAATATATTGTCAAGTTAAGAGTCTGGACAACTTATAGACACTTTTTATCGTTTATGATTATATCATTATTTTATTATTATTATTATAAATTGACAGTTTCAATATAACATTGAACAGTCTTTTCTTTTTCTTTTGATAACCTACAGAATGATCCATCGTGCCCTATTCGATGTAGTATTTCTAAGCATATGTTATTCATCTTGTACTTCTTCATCTGTATGTTGAAAGGCTGCCTCCTTTAACTGGTAAAATTTGTAAGATTACAGAACTATTTTACTTAAATTTCTTACTTGTATCCCCCAGGCTACTTTTTAAGTTTTAATTTGTACACAAAGGTGTCACTATTTGGTGTTAATATAGCCTCTTTCATCGCATATTATAAAAAAAAAACAATAAATGAAAACTTAAGAAGTGTCTGCACATCTTCTATTGTTTTAATTTTTTTTTAAATGTTACGCGTAAAACAATGCCTATGGAAATAATGTATAGTGTTTCGCAAGCAAGATTTGACCTATTCTGATCTGATCTTAATAATAATAAGAATAATATTCTTTATTGCACAGTTAGACATACATTTAAATCTATAAAATAATGAAAAAAAAAAGTACAATAAGGTGGTCTTATCGCTAATGAAGAACGATTTCTTTCAGACAACCTTTGGGTAGGGAAATTATAAAAACAAGAAAATTGAGTAAGGTGTGCATATCTCAAGGACGAGACTTAAAAAATTATCAGTACATACATAGTATAAATTAATATATAATACTTAAGAAATAAAAGTATATAAAAATATATAGATACATATACATACATTCCTATATAAAAAATAAATTAAATATATACTAATACATATATAAGCGAACAGCTTAAGATTTAAAAAAATGTGAAAATGTAAGTTTTTTGAAAAGACTCAATGATTGAGCTTGTCGTATTTGCAATGGTATAGAGTTCCAAAGTTTGATTGCTTTCACAACAAAAGTGTTGCTGTATGAGTGTGAATGGTGTGTTGGCGTTTTTAATAATAAATTAGTCGAATCTCGAGTTACTGCAGAACTATGGAATTTAAATTGATTTTTGAGATAATGAGGTGTTGATCTTGGATAATATCCAGGGTCTGATACGCGTAAGGTAGGCATGCAAAGACCGGCCGCGTCACACGGTTCAATTTCGCATACACAATCTACACGTACTACCTACGCGAATTGTCCCCGGTGTGACCGATTACGTCCCACTTCACATCTTGTAAAGCCATTATTAAGTCTTGCAAATTGTTAATGTTAGCATTGTGTTTGATTATTCTTATATTATTTTGGTTTCAGGGAGGGTGATTTGATTTTTCCCCGACAGTAACAGATTTATTTTAGGTATTAAAGCAGTTGTTTTTAAGTTCATTTTCCGATAGCTGGAGTTGCTACTTTGTATTGGACGTTTAAGTTGTTGATTAAAAACCAGACCACAATTAAAAAAATGATCACATAAAACCTTGAACATCTGCATTGTATCAATTACCAAATATAAAAATTATCTATAAACTGTTTCTTTTAATACCACTAAGGTGGCAAACAATCTAAGTCCGCTTGCTGGTAAGCGGACGCTTGCAAAACTTATTTAGTAACATTGCCTGAAATCAAATTAATCTCAAATATTTTCAGTTTCATCACAATGGGCAATTGATGTCTGAAGTTTAGGTTTTCCTTGTGCAGGAATGTACCAATTATCATTGTTACGAAAAATATTTTAGTTACAAAATACTCTATTTTTAACCTTTTCAGTGTTATATCTGATAATTTAAATTTACCTAATAAATTTTTGAGCAATTGTTTAGAAATATAACAGATAGGTAAGAACGAATATTACGAAATCATTTTTTAAAATTAACTCAACTTTTTATTTTTTTCAGATATGCCAGTATATTTTTATCGATAATTAATGCAGTTTCAAATCAAATTAATTCAAGTAAGTATAATAAAATTTTATTATTGTCACCTATTTAATATTTTTGATTTCTTTACTTTTTTTCGATTTACTAAAAATAAAATCATGCTCTTTGGTATTTTATTTGAAAATAAAAAAACGGTCAAGAACGAGTCAAGCTTGCAGAATAAGGGTTCCGTAGTAAAATAACAAAAATATAGGCTAGGCTATATTAGTCCAATGTAACTGTACCTAATTCCCTATGTTAAATTGTACTATTATTATAAATGAGAAAGTAAGTTTGTTTGTATTTCCTTCCTTCATCTTTTTATTCCGGAAAAAGTCAAAAATTCCCGCAGAAATGAAAAATTAACAAATTACACGTAGGAAAACTATAGCTACAATAATAGCTTGCTATAGCAAATATTTTGGCTGTAATTTATATTTAACGTGAAGATAGCCGCGTGAAAAAGCTAGTCTAAAAAATTTTTTATCCTGCATTGTAATAGTTTTGCAGTTTACTACGTGCAGACGTATATGGCACATCTAGTTGATTGGCCATTTTGACAATCCAAAACGAAAGAAGAAACTTGTATTAACGTTTTTTTTTATTCCATAACAAATCCGAATCTAATAAACATTTTGTACAGTTTCTCTGCTGTCTTATTTATTTTGTTTTTGAAATATTATTAGAATTGCAGAGTCAAATAGTAAAAATAGGACCCTGTTAGTCGATTCTTTAGCTAAATAGTAATTTCGGAACTCTTATTGTTTCTTTATATCTGTCAGTTTGACGATTTAACGTATAGTCAAGTGCATAAATTTGAATCGAACGCTTGTAGCTCATTCATTTATGATCGATCGACGCCTTTCGGGGTTCCGTAGCCTGTAGTAAACGGTTTTTACTTCAGGCCAGTTTGACTATTGGATTCCGTACACGGTTAAAAAGAATTAGTCGAGCCAAGAGAATATCGTTTTATATATGCACCAACGAATATTTGCTTAATTAAAAATTTGAAGTTAAACAAGATCAAATTTCTTTGAACCAGTGCATTGAACCGTAGTTTAAGTGAATATTAAATTCATTGAAGAAAAATATGCTTCTTTATTAACACTTTGTTTTCTTGGGCGTAGAACTTAGTGCATTATTGGATGGAAACGATTTTAAATTTACACAAGAGAATAGTGCTCTTAACTTGACTATTGCAGCTTTTACAATAATAACATTATATATTGTTTTCAACAAAAAATGTTTCGGTCCAAAATTACAATCCGTCAAAATAAGCATAGTAACGTAATATTTTTTTTATTCAGCCCTACTGCAGGGGCACAGGCCTCTTTCTAGAGTCTTAGGCCATATAGATTTAGTCTACCGCACTGCCTTAGTGTAAATTGGCGGACGTGTGTTGAGCTTGTATCTATTATTGCTAGCTTGTATTTAGTTAATTATACAGTGTTATATGTTTTATTATAATTGTTACGACTATTTAACGTGACTTCTTAAACGCGGAAGAAAGAAAAGTGTGCCCCGTATAGCGGTCACCCATCCAATTACTGACCGCGCTCGACGTTGCTTAACTTCGCTTATCATTTCAGATAGATTACTGCGACTGGGCCACGAGCTTTTCAATTCCCACATAATAATTATCTTAAGGTTTCTTGTATAAACTGATACTAATTTGACGCACTAAACCTTATAATCAATAATTTTAAAATCCACGAAATCCTATAAAAGACATTGATGAGGTTTATTGAATTTTAAAAAATCATGTTTTACCACAATGAAAACAAAATTTGATCGATACGATACTGGCTGATTAATTAAAACGAAAATGTTTAATATTTTAAAGCAGATATTTTTGTTTCAGCTTAAAATATCAGATTTCGAGTCAAGAATCCAACAAATTCTGTTAAAATTACTTCAAAACAATATTATCTTATCTGAACATTTCATTGACTATGATTTAAGATATAATTATTTGAAACGAAAGTCATAGTGTTTAATAAGTGACGTTGCAGATTTAAGAAAATCATGATTTTGGCGCAAAAAAAAATTATAAATTATTAATTATTTTTTGTTTCAAACGAATTTTTTGTTCTTATTTTATACAAGAACATTAAATTTAAAGTCTTAGGGTAATTAATTATGTTGATCTAAACCGTGACTTTAATTTAGTTAAAAGAAATAGTTTGTAAGAAAAGAAGTTCATCAATTTCGATTGATAAAATTCTGTGAACAAAATATTTCCAAAATGGTTGGATTTCTTGACTGAATGCAAATTATTTTGGTGGAATAGAACTTGGCAACTCAGGCAAATGTTGAAAAGTGCAGCCCTAAATTTCTTTATAATTGATTTTTATGATCTATTTATTTGTGATAACTGTTCACTAAACAGTTAACAGAGTAAACAGACAGTGTTTTGCTTCGAATTGGAAGCGAAAGCTAAAAATTTGTAGTAAAGATACAAATATCAAAAAATTGCGAAAAGGATCTAATCATTTGCTGGCTTTATGTTCTGTCGCTCTGTCTGCTTTAGCAGGAGTTTTTTTAATTTTCAGCATAGTTTTGAATCCTTTTTTTTTTTTTTGTTAAAATTAATTTTTGTCATTTTGTTTTTTACAGGTAATTATGATTTATTAGGGATGTCGCAAGAAGCTGGTATAGATCCTGAAACAGTTTCAGGAACAGATGGTTTTCCTGCTTTTGTGATGAATGGAATAAATCCTATAACCTTAAGCATTGAAGATCTTCCTTTAAAAGACACGAAAATATTAATGCCATTTATTCTTAGTACTATATTCAAAATGGACACAAATGATGCCTCATGTTTATTTTCAATAAAAAAAGGAAATCAAGTTAAACTAAGTGTTTGCATAAACCCAGCTGGAGCAGAAAGACAAAGAATTGTGTTGACTGTCAACAAAATTGAAGCAACCTACCATGTTGACCAGTTGTACAATAATTGGACGAAACTTTATTTTGACATCAGTGAAAATGAAATTATTTTACATTATAACTGCACAGACGCCTATAATTCAACGAAAAAAGTAATTTTAAAAGAAACAGCTGTATCTTTTCCAAAGGATTATGAATTTACGCTAGGCCATTTAAATAAAAATAATTACTTTAAAGTAAGTATTGACAGTTACTTTTTTTTTGTGACATTTTGAACTCTTGGACTCGGACTTAAGGGTTATTCTTTTGCCAACGGCTGTTTGTCTTGCTGGAGAGCAATTAAAGTTGTAGCTTTAAAAATGTAGGTAACTTTTATCTATAATAATTGCACTTAGTAATAATAAATAAGTAATAAGTAATAAATGACCTTGGGAAGTTTAGAGGTGAAATTTTTGAGTGATTAAAAAACTCTTTTAAAATTTATATTAAGTGCAAAACCCCTTGGAGCGCGAGTCTGACTCGGACTGGACTGGTTTAGACTTACGTGAGCAATAATGGAAATACTTCGGAAAGCGATTACACCTGAATACGACTACTGCGAGGTTTACGGATTACTAAAGTTTGGCCGACGATAATGAATCTGTAAAATTTGTGTACAGTGAAGTGCAATAAATCTACTTCATCACCAAACGGCATTTTAGTTACCGTTGCTTGTAACAATTGGGATATATCCGAATATATAGATGTGTCCGGAGTTATCCAAATCAACACAGGGTTAGATGTGTCTGGAGTTATCCAAGTCTATACCGGGTAAGATGTGTCCATAGTTATCCAAGTCTACACAGGGTTAGATCGAAGAAAGGAGAAGGACATAGAATACTTGGTCCGATTTAACCCTACAAAGGCACGAGTCTGCACGTTCACCGCTAAGAAAACCCCATTTACTATTGTACTACAGTTCCAGAACACTCCCCTCTCCATCTCCAAGAGCATTGGGATGCTTGGTGTTGAGGTCCTAGCAATGTTCAGTTCTGAAACCATTTGCAACAAAAGGTGAGGCTGGTGTCCAAAAAACTTGGTGTACTCAACAGAGCGAAGGAGTACTTGGCTTCGGGGCTACAAGTCAAGTTCAGCTCCGTATGAAGTATTGCTGTCATCTTTTAACAGGTGCACCCGTATACCAGCTTGGCCCTTTTGACTCGATTCAGCGACGGGCTGTAAGAATTGTCGACAATTTCAAACTCACTTGCCGTATCAAGCCCTTAAGTCTGAGTTTGCCTCCCTGTGTGTGTTCTACCGCTTGTACAATGGGATTTGTTCTGAGAAATTGTTCGAAATGATGCCTACGGCTCGTTTTTACCATGGTACCACTCGCCATCGGCAGAGAATTATTTCTCACACTTTAGAACCAAAATGGTCGTGTACAGTGCGGTTTCAGAGAAACTTCTTCCCGCGAACGCTTGAGTTATGGAATGAGCTCCCTGCCAAGGTTTTCTCTAAGCACTACATTATAGGGTACTTCAAGAAAAAAGTTATTAGATTTTATAAGAATCGTCAACGCGCGAGTGAAACGCCTGATGTTGCAAGCGTCCATAGGCTACGGTGACCGCTTGCCATTAGGCGGAGCGTAAGGTTGTTTGTCACCTTAGTGGTTTACAAAAAAACTTTTATGCTGATTAAGAGTTCCTACGGAAACAAAGTTCTTTTGCTATGTAATTATGTTATCCCTTTGTACAGCTAGCGTACGTAGGGTATGGTAACTGCTTAACGTCAGGTGGTATAAAAAACCGTGATTGTGTGGTGATTTAGGTATGTCGATTGGATTGACTTTGAGAATATGAATGCTTTTTCGCATATGCTTATGCGATTTGTTGGCGATTCATTGATTACATGCTTTGTTTATATTTCAGTTACATAGATAGTCATAGAGAATCAATTTTCATGTGTTGTTACAGGGAATAATTCAGGAACTAAAAATATTTATGAAGGCAGATTACAACACTATACCTGAGCTTTGTAGGGTAAGTATTTGATTATGTAGTTAAATGTACAGGTGTGTATAGAAGTGTACATTCTAAATGGATTGGAGTGAATTTGGTTTTCGCATGTGTTTTAAAATATATACCTAAGACTGACACATTTTTTATGTAAATAAAATAATCTTGTTTTTCTACAAAATAATAGGGTAGGTATTGTTTTTTGCAGCACCCTTATTGAATAACTACTGTTGTTTTGAAAAAACTAAAAAAAAAAACTTTATGCAAGTACAAGGTGATTTTTTTATAAATATTTAAATATCAGCAGCTTTTGACTATGAAGTACCTCAAGTAGTGCCTAAGTACCTACTTAAATTCGTGTGTCGGAAAATTTCAGTAACGGGACCCTTGCGTCCTAGCATAATACAATAAATACGAACCAATAAAATATTACAAATATATTTTTTTCTTGTCATTTTTTTCAAACTTATAAAAATTCAAATTACTAAAATATGTTACCACACTTGTGTGTTATTTTTACGCTTTTGTGCTTGAAATTCAAGAAAATAAGTTTCCTATTTTCCATGTAACTGTACATTTTAATGTAGGTAGAAGTACGCACATAAATTTTAGCTACTTTACTGATGATTTGTCAAAGTATATTGTAATTGTTGTAAGAATACCTTTTGAACAGTCAAAAAACTTAAATAAAATGTATTTTAATTTGTTAAAAAAATGTATAAATTAGTGATAATAAATTGATCTAATGATCTTTATGTGTTTCAGGAAATAGATTTCCCATCTAGTGTAAGTAAACTTGTATTTAATTTGGATAATCGTAAATAACAAAATCAATGTTGGCTTTACACATCTGACTTTTTTTATTAACTTTTTTATTTTTTTTTATAAACATTTTTTTTATTAGTTATGATACAAGTCCACGATTTTTAGTTTGATAAATACAAAATTCCATATTTATGTATTAATTTTGTTTTTTTTTATGGTATCAGATGAACACATATTTTTCGTTTCTTCATTAAACAAAAATACTTCTTATAATACTCTAAGCGCTTATAAAAAATACCATACCTTTGGATTAAAGACGAAACATTACCTGTGGCGTCAATAGGCCAGCTCTCTTTTATACAAAAAATGCTAAATAAATAGTATATTAATATTAAATGTAACCTGAAGACTCATAAATAACTTTGATTTAACCTGCAGACTCATTAGTAACTTTAATTTAACCTACAGACTCATAAATAACTTTAATTTTATCTAAATACTCCTAAGTAACTTTAATAAAACTTTACTTTTGCACAAAATTACGTCTAACAATTTGTCCAGTGACCTATCTTAGTGCTCTTTTAAGGGGATCCATAGGTATAGAGACCTGGACAGTGCATTTCCTAACTAGCTGTGAAAAAAATGGTGCGAAGCGAACGTGTGGTGTCTTGACTGTGAAAAAAGTCTTTGTCTCTTCTAAAGTGTAGTCAAGATCTTAGTCTGTGAGGGGAACCCATTTTGTTTCTGTGATGGCACAGGCATAGCACTAATATTTTTTTCCTATCACTACACACTGAAAGACGACCAGTGACATCTTTTTACTCTAAGCTGCTTAAGGCCAAGTGAAGGTTTATCTTCGGGTTAAAAAAAAAGGGTTTTGTAGTAAAGATTCCGTAACAACAATTTATTAGCGTGTTCGAAAATAAATATCTGAGCATTATATGAACTGATATCTACCTGAGTACCCATGCAATCAGACGTACAGTGCAAAAAACTTTTATGACCCGATGTATGGTCGCTAGTGTCGTCTGAGTTCATATCATTGAAATACGACTGTAATTTTAATTTTTGACGACCGGGTCAAAAAATTTATTGCATTGTATCTTAATTATTTATTGATCTAAAAAATTTATAAAGAAAAAATAAATTATAGCGTCTTGAAACATGCCCTTTTGTTGTGATTTTTTTTGTCATTTTCGACCAAGGGACACGCTCAAGTTAGAGTCGACAGGGAAATAAATCGGCGTTTTTATATATCATAATAATTTTACTATGTTTGTTTGACGATAATTTGAATAGGTATGTTGATCTTACCTTAATAGAATTTGGTAGGCGATTACATATTGCTTTAAAAATTCATGGATAATGTCACTATTAAGCATAATATTTGTACGGGGTTCTTACCGTGATTAGCAGAGGAAATGAGCTCCCAATATTTCGTTCCTGTTGCAAGTACCATGATGGCGGCAAAGTATAGACATTTTGTTCATAGGAACAAACATATTTATCTGCCCTCTTTCTTTTTCCTTTTGTTACGGAACTACTAGAACTCACTCGAAAGTCACCTCGACGGTATATACTTACTGTGTCACTGCGATTTTCGGAACGTACTGATTTTTGACTTGTTTTTTATTATTCCTTACACTGGATTCTACGTATTCGACAATTTAAACCCACCTTTCCTATTGACATTTCATATTTATTGTATCTTTAACTATTCTGTAAAACATTATGTTTGATAGCGATTCGATATAAAACGCAATTAGAATTTTGAACCCTATGAAGCAAAACTTCGAGAGTTACCGATAGTTAACTTAGTTCGGTCGTTAGGAAGGAACCACTAGCCATTTAAGCAATAAAAAACTTTGTAATGGTGATTTATAATGTAGTAAAGTTAAGGTTATTGATGTTTTCGTTAATTTTTTTGATTAAAATGCTCAAAAGCCTAAACACCTTTCGACACCATGAAATTGAAAAGTTACTAACAAATAAATGAGCTATACTGGACATCATTTGGAAGCACAATTTTTGTAAGTCCCAAGGAAAATGTTTCCAATATAATGTATAGTATCAGTTTTGACCTAATAAGTTATGGCAATACTGAGGTTTGGCTAGACAAGTATGGATATAAAGAACCAAATAAGGAAATTATCTTTCTCGTAACTTTACCAAATCGTCTGCACTCTGTCTATTTGGTCGGGTAATAATGTTTTTACAAAAGGTTTTGGTGTCGTGGAAAACGCAAGAATGGTTACTTAGTGTGTGGTCTGACAACCCACTTTGGTACGTTGCAAATCGCTGAATCAAAATAGGAAGCCTGCATCCAGCAGTGTACGCTAGCGAATGATATGATGATAGCGATAATTCATGAACAGCAAAATAGTCAAAACAAAAATACCTATTGGAAAATGTATGATGATCACGGCAGATACGTTTAAGGTACTTATGTAAATAAAAAATATTTAACTATATTTGATTATCGTGTAAAATAATACAATAATGTTTTCTGTTGAAAATTTTACTTATTATAACGACGGGAGGTCCAAAAGTCCGTGGAATGAATGAGAAGAGTGGAAGATATACTTGTAAAGATAAGTTTAATAAGGAACTCTTTAGGAGTATTATAATATCTCAAACTATATCGCTCATACAGGAATAATAGTTTTAGCGTGTATGTACAAATTTAACCTAATGGTTTTTGATTATGGTGAAAGTTAACTAATTGTGTAAATAATTCAAAATAAAATTTAAATGAATTTATTTATATAAAGATTCAGAAGTTGAAAATTTTACCTACTACTTATTATATAGCTCATAGAGGAATAATATAGGGGTCTTGGTGAGAACATATCTAACCTAGTTGTTTTTTATTATGATGAAAACTAACTTATTGTGTATATAATTTCAGATAAAATTAAATAAATGTATATATTAAGGGATTAAGAACTTAAAATATTGTAAGCTACTATCGCTTAATGTTTATTTAAATTAGTATTTTTTTTATGGTCAAAGCTATGTGAATTATTTTTTTTTGGACACTGACATCATTGTGTAAGTTAATTTAATTTAATTATAAATTACAGAAACTAAAAAAATCGTCCAAGTGCGAGTCGGACTTGCGCACGAAGGGTTCCGTACCATTATTTATCAAAACGGCACAAACATTACGTTTGCTATATGGCAGCCCCCCTTAACTATTTGTTTTATTTTAATTTAATTATTAATTTCTAAAGTGGCTATATAACTAAAAATTCTGAGAATATTTAAAGCGTCTTCCCGTTGTCGTTATCAATATCGAGCAAAATCGAGCAAAAAAATCACGTTTGTTGTATCGGAGCCCGCTTGAATATTTATTTTATTCTGTTTTTAGTATTTTTTGTTAAAGCGGCAACAGAAATACATCTTCTGTGAAAATTTCAATTGTCTTACTATTACGGTTCATGAAATACAGCCTGGTAACAGACGGACGGAAGGACGGACGGTCAGCGAAGTCTTAGTAATAGGGTTCCCTTGGGTATGGAACCCTAAAAATCTTATAAAAATGGTCCTTTTTGCCTTTTCAGCAAAAGATTGTCCTACAGCGTCAGCAAGTTCTCTCTGTGACTTTTTTGTAAATTAAGCAATTCAGTCAATTAGCTTCGAATTGTTACCCCTTTGAAATTCAATGTAAAAGTATACGACCATTTGGCTAGTTATATTTCAGTAACATTGAATCGTTTAAACGTGATTAAATGAAAATTTCAAATTAAAATGTACCTAAGCAACGTCTTATTTAACGCAAATGTAGCAGACAAATAGTACAAGTTAGTTACATATTGATTTCTGGCGAACATTTATCAGATCCGGTGTTGCTAAAAAAAGTAATTATATCAGGTCAGGTATTGCTAAAAACAGTTAATTTATCAGATTAGCTATTGCTAAAAATAGCAACTTTATCAGATTAGTTATTGCTAAAAATAGTAACTTTATATGATTAGGTATTTCTAAAAATAGCAACTATATAAGATATGTATGTATATATATATCTAGACCAGCTTTGGAAAGTACATTTGATGTGTATAATTTTATGACTTGGCTATACTTTTTTTTTACTATTGTTTGTTTAACCCCTTGGTCTTTATTTATGATTTTTATGCTTCATTTTAAGCTTTGGTTGTAATAATAATAGTAGAAAATTAAAAACTAAGCTTTAACTTAAATATTTTTTAAAGTATATCGACGAACATTATTTTGGATTATATGTACAGTAATGGCTGTTTTCTTCTTACTTCTTTCAGTCAAAATATTGTGCATATATATATCACAAATCACAATAATTCGCTTATCTCGTGCACTGCTTAATGCTGCTTCTTGATGCACCGCTAACGACAACGATTTTTATGTTCTACTTCGTCACTACTATTAATTTATACTTATGTTCTACTTTGTTAGTACTATTATTTATTTAAATGATCTACTGCGTCACCACTATTTCTTATATTTATGTTCTACTTCGTTGGTACTGTTACTTATTTTTATGATCTACTTCGTCTCCACTATTACTTATATTTATGTCGTACTTCGTAAGTAATTTTACTTATTTTTATGATCTACTTCGTCTTCACTATTACTTACATATATTTTTGTTCTACTTCGTTAGTGCTATCACTTATTTTTATGATCTACTTCGTCACCACTATTACTTATATTTATGTTTTACTTTGTTAGTACTGTTACTTATTTTTACAATCTACTTCGTTAGAACTATTGCTTATTTTTTGATGCTACTAGCGAGTTCATTTTTCCTTTTACACGCCCTTTATCCCGTAGTTTCACGAGGTAATAAAAAATTTTGTAACAACTTACAAACTTCTTTTCCTTACGTCCTTATGATTTTTCAAAAATGCTCAATGTCGAACGTAATGCCTTCCACATTTTATTTCATTTATTTATTTAACCCTTTGCACATATTTCAATTGTTAATGGCGAACTTAATGCAATAAGGAAATCTGACAGATAACCACATATGTCTCAACAATCGACGGTTCTGGGCTACCTGTTTTCATTGGTTTCTTGCGGCTTTAACCATTTTGTCTATCCTCCTTTTCGTGTTTAGGCACTGAGGTATTTTGGATGAAAATATTTTGTATAATATTCCAAACGCAGCCGACCTCAGCTGGATTAATCCATTCTTATTTGTAACTAAGCAAGTCCTCTTGCTTGCGTTTGGCCAAATTTCGAAATGATACTGTTTCGTGCTGGAAGTTAAATTTCAAGCTTTTGTCTTTCACGATAGGGACAGGAAATATTATGTAAGTACATTAAAGAATCAGACGGAATCATATAAGGTGGTGGTAAACTTTTACTTCTTTTGTGTGTGATGGTTGATTTTCTTCTCAAATCTTAAATTTGCATAATATAATCATGACAAAATGTCTTTTTGTACACTTTTGCACAAATACCAAAAACTTTTTTGTTTCCTACTTTTAAAAAACTTCTTTTATTCTTTTTCAGATATTGGAAGGGAAAGAGTCTTTTATGGGTAAACTATCGGACATTGATTTCTATTTTTATTATCGTTTTACTGATAAATAACTTAAAACTAACTAATAAATAACTTTTTTTACAGGAAAAGGAGAGCGAGGACAAAAAGTAAGAAGTTTTAATGTATTCTGAAATAGTAACATAATAATAAATAAAATTGAGTTATTTTTACATGAATAATACATTATTGGTAACAAAAAAAAGCTCAGTATATATCAGAGTTGTTGCTCGAGCAGGTTTTTTACTGTATCAGCGGAAGCGGATGCTGATTATTTCAGATTTACGCTGATGAATAAAACATAAAATATCTGTCACACAGGTTTCACAGTTAACTGGTTGAAGCTACAGTCTTCAAATTTTTACAGTATAAGCATCTTGTTGACCCAAAGCCAGACAAATTGTCAAAAAATATTTTTAAACGTTTTTAAGGTAAACAGCTAAACGTTTGACCTATCACATCGAGTGGTGTATCGATATTTAGAACTCTTTGAGACAATAAATACTGTATTTTTTTGTTCCAAAAAAAGTCAACCTCTCTACAAAATTTTGTTTCGAATAATTTATTAAATTTCCATTGACCTATGAACTTGAAAATTGATGATAATGTTAATAATTACTTATATTTTACCGAAAAAATCTAATATATTAATAAATCAGATTTTTTCATTGAAACTCCCTAATTACCTTATTCACAATCAACTTAGTTTCGCGGTCAAATGCGTAGCACAGAAAGGATGCACTCATCTACTGCTTCTGAATAATTCTGCCATTTGGACGGCTTATATTCTATATTTAGCACGGAACCCTAAATTTGCGAACAAATGTCACGACAGATTTTGCTACAGTTTGCGGATTCTAGTACAAAATGTTTTTTTTTTTTTTTTTATACCACTAAGGTGGCAAACAAGCCTACGGTCCGCCTGATGGTAAGCGGTCACCGTAGCCTATGGACGCTTGCAACACCAGGGGCATCACTCGCGCGTTGCCGACCCTTCAGAAATCTAATAACTTCTTTTTTGAAGAACCCCATACTGTAGTCCTTAGAGAAAACCTTGGCAGGGAGCTCATTCCACAACCCAAGGGTTCGCGGGAGGAAGTTTCTCTGAAACCGCACTGTTCGCGACCATTTTGGTTCCAAAGTGTGAGAATGAATTCCCTGTCGATGGCGAGCGGTGCGATGGTAGAAAGTAGCCGTGGGCATCATTTCGAACAATTCCTCAGAACACAATCCATTGTACAAGCGGTAGAACACACACAGGGAGGCAAAGTCTCTCCTCAGACTTAAGGGCTCAATACCGCAAGTGCGTTTGGGATCGTCGACAATTCTCACAGCCCGTCGTTGAACCGAGTCAAAAGGGCCAAGCTGGTATCCGGGTGCACCCGCCCAGAGATGGCAGCAGTACTCCATATGGGGCCGGACTTGCGACTTGTAAAGTAGCAACCTTTGCCCCGACGTGAAGTACTGCTTCGCTCTGTTGAGTACACCAAGTTTTTTGGACGCCAGCTTTACCTTGTCTAGCAAATGATCTCGGAACTGAACATCGCTGGAGATGTCAACGCCAAGGATCCCAATGCTCTTAGAGAGGGAGAGGGGAGTGTTCTGGAATTGTGGGACTACAGTGAATGGGGTTTTCTTAGCGGTGAACGCGCAGACTTGTGTCTTTGAAGGGTTGAATCGGACCAAGTTTTCCCGCCCCCAGTCAGAGATCTTGGACAGACCGATCTCGATTTGAGACACAAGTTCTTCACGCTTTTCCTCCACAACGGAACGTGGGATGCTTGCACGGCCCGTGTAATAAGCGTCTCCAGTACTGTCATCTGCATAGCAATGTATGTTGTTGATGTCCAACATATCATTGATGTGCAGTAGAAACAGCGTAGGAGACAGCACAGAGCCTTGCGGGACACCAGCATTTATGTCCATGCTATCAGAGCAACTACCGTCAACTACGGCTCGTATGCTTCTGCCGGACAAAAAGCTAGCCACCCATTTGCACAAACCCTCGGGCACTCCGTAAGAAGGCAACTTCGATAGAAGACCCCGGTGCCAGACCCGATCGAACGCCTTCGCTATGTCTAGGCTACATGCCAATGCCTCCCCCTGACTCTCAATGGCTAGTGCCCATCGGTGTGTGAGATACACTAGAAGGTCACCAGTTGAGCGACCGTGGCGAAAGCCATATTGACGGTCACTGATCAGGTCGTATTTTTCTAGGTATCTCAAAAGCTGTGTGTTGATCACACGCTCCATCACCTTGGAGAGGAGAGAGGTTATAGCGATAGGCCTGTAATTCGATGGATCTGATCTATCGCCCTTTTTGGGCACCGGGTGCACATTTGCAGTCTTCCATGAAGACGGAAATTGCCTAGTGTGGTAGGAAAGCGTGAAGAGGCGCGTGAGTACAGGACATAACTCAGGAGCACACTGCTTAAGCACCACTGCTGGTATGCCGTCTGGCCCACTCGACTTATGAACGTCAACGCCCGCCGGACCTCGCGCTGTGTTATAGTGATTTCCGGCATGGTCTTACCGCACCACGGTAAAGTAGGTGGTACAGCGCCTTCGTCGTTCACATTCGAGTTAGAGGCAAAGAGACTGCCCAATAGATCGGCTTTCTCTTTTGCACTGTGGGCCAAGTCACCATCGGTCTTTCGCAGTGGTGGTAATGACGACTGGCAGAAGTTCCCCTCGGCAGCTTTAGCAAGCGACCAGAAAGCACGACTCCCAGAAGGATAGCTCGCAAGTCGCCCACCTATTTTGCCGATGAATTGGAATTTTGCTCTGGCAGTTGCTTTCTTACTGAACCTCGAGGCAGCATTTAATTTGCGTTTTAACTCAGAAATATTCGGATCCCTATTATTACGAGCCGTGGTCCAAGCCTCATACGCAGTTTGCTTAAGAATTTTAGCTTCTCTGCAAGGCCTATTAAACCACGGTCGTTTTTTGACGCCGGCAGCTACTCGCAGGTTAGGAATGAAACATTCCATACCAGCGAGGATTGTCTCAGTGACTGCGGCTGCGCAGACGTCAGGATCTTCTGAGCTATAGCAGATCTGCCTCCACGGGTACGATGCATAAAATTCTCGCAATCCATCCCAGTCTGCCGACTTATAATGCCACACACGACGCCAATTAGTTGGCCCAGAAGGATCGGGTTGTGTGCATGACAATCGAGTCCGGATGAGACAGTGGTCCGAGGAGCCAAGAGGCGCATCCACTGAGACGGAGTATCCATCCGGACGTGTAGTCAGCAGAAGGTCCAGTAAGGAGCTTGTATGGTCCTCTATATCTGGTATTCTCGTTGGAGAAAGTACCAGCTGAGAGAATCCATAGGTCAGAGCAAATTCATGAGCAGATATCCCTGCATAGTTATTGGTTCGAGAACTGAGCCACTCACGATGGTGGGCGTTAAAGTCTCCCAAAATAACTACTTCTGCTGTAGGATATTGCTCTAGAACTTTGTCAGTCGTCAAACTCAGGTGCGTGAAGAGTCGAGTTACGTCCGTGTCACCGCTATGAGACCTGTATAGGCACGCATAGATACGAGTGTGGCCCCCATGATCTACGCGCACCCACAATATCGACAGGTCCCTGTCTTCAAGGCTATGAAGTCGGCGACAGCAGATATCCTCCCGGACGAACATACATACACCGGCACGACTCAAAAAATTGTGCTCGAGTTTGTAGCCGGGATAACGAAGGTATGATGTGTCGGCCGGGCAGGATATCTGCGTCTCCGTTAGAAAAAGAATGGTTGGCTGCGCAGTCTCGAGATGGTGATGGACTGCGTTAAGATTTGCGTGAATACCCCTTATGTTGCAAAAATCCACATTATATGTGGATGGAGTAACCGCTGTCAAAACTCTTCTCTTTTCTTTTTTCTGTTCCTGGCCATTTTTTTTTTGAAGTAACTTAGACTACGGATGAGGATTCACTGCACAGACAGCTTAGAAGACAAAAAGTTGCGGTACTAAGACTGCCGAAGCTCAACACAGATGATACGGTTGCTGGCACGGCGGGCGGAAGGGCCCCTGATCCCCCTCTGTTGTAGTAGCCGGGTCCACTCCGGTCTCCTTCTCCGGCACGACTACTACTTCAGAGACTTTACACAGGTTGGCGGATCAGCCTCCCAGGGCGGAGATTAAGTGATCCCTGGGTTCGGGAACCCGTTCAACCTGCGGGCGGCCAGCGGTCAGCCGTTTCATCAGGTCTCCCTGACCGCCGAACCAGCACGCCGCGTCTACGCCGAGCAATGATAGCAACAAGCACCGTCGGTCCTCCGCTGTCCGCGCAGCGAATCCTCAAAGAGAGAGCTCTGGTAACCTTACTCACCGCCAGGAACACAACACTACTCAATGTTAGTGTTATTGTGGCCGCGGTTTTCTGTAAGGTGGAGGTACTTCCCCAGTTCGGGCCGCTCATTCGAGCAAGTACTCGCTATGCCCCGCTTTATTTGTTCGGGCAGCTTATTCGAGCGAATACTTGCAGTGCCCTACCTCTCTTAATGTATGCACGGAGTGCCCGACCGGCGCGCGCGAGAATTTTTCCATAAGAAATTTCTCGTAGTATGCGACTTTCTGTAATAAATGATTGGTTAAAACTCCACGTGACTTGTCCTAGGCTCCGCTTTCAACGAACACGTTACGACTTGAATATCAGCATTAAAAATGAGCATCGATTGTTGCTGATACTGATGCTGATATTAAAAACAATGCTGATAATCTGCGGATGCTGATATTCACAACAACCCTGGTACATATATAAATTGAATGTCTTCGATGTGACTACGAAAAATAAACATTTAGTATGATATTAAAAATTCTTTCCACAGGGAGAGCCGGGTATGTCTATCAAGGGAGAGGACGGGCCAGCAGGACCTCCCGGGCCCCAAGGGCCACCAGGATCACCGGGAGAAAAGGGGGTAAGAAATATAAAAAACAGTTCTATGGAACATAATCTTTGCTGTCTACGTTAACGAAATGACAAGGCAACTGAGAATAACTATTTTTATTAAATTTCAATATAATTAAAAAGTAAAAAAATAGGTATCTCGTTCCTCGTATCCACAGTTAGACTATTTCTTTACGCAGTCGGAAATAGTCTAATTTTGAAACATAAAAACTGTAGGCTGAACATCCAAGCTTTTAACATATTTTGCATAAATGCAATTGCATAATGTTTTATTTTTAAATGTTTTTAATTTTCCAGCCAACACACAGTACACTCGTAAATATTTGTATGTATTGAATGTTCGGAAAAAAGACATTTACTCTAACGAGTATATTTAGCAATAATTATTGTCTAAAATAAAACATAAAGAAAATTTTACTGTAGACCTTCTCCATATTACCCAAAATAGTATTACTGAGGGAAAACGCCGTAGAATTATTTCACACAAAATTAATTTGTGATAAACTTCAAAGTTTCCTGAATTTTACTATGTATAGGTATTTTGATTTATAAAAAAAGTATTTTAGGTTAACTGAGATTCATCTTTCTTGAATTAATCTTTTTTGAATCAGTTCAATATAGGAAGTTTCGGCAACTATGCAAAAATTTCATAAAACCAAAAACGCTGAGCTCTTAATTTTTTTTGTTTTTGTAATATGAAAATATATAGTTATATTTAGTAAATTTCGGAAATTATGGGAAAGTTTATTGCGTATAAAAATTATTTAATTTAACGTTAAACATTAGGAACCTCTATTAAGAAATATTTCAATTCAAAATAAACCTGTTCAAAATAAATGTTTTTTTATAGGTCTGTGATTGCCCTGAATCAAAAATTTTAAGTGTATTTAAGAAAATGCCTGCTGGTGAATTAAAAGGGCCACCTGGAGATCCTGGACCTAGAGGAAGTGATGGACATCCTGGGCTACCGGGTAAAACGGTTTGTAAATACAACCAAACTTTTTGACCTTCTTAACATCAAATAGCCGTCCAAAAACATAATATAATAATACTCCTGGACGCGGCGCGAATAGTTAGGAGGTTTCTCTCTCTGTCGCCCTAACCACTGGTAGCTTAGGCCCCGCCCCGCAGCCGGCGGTACCCTAGGTTATGTTGTTTATAATTTGTTTAAATTCTTTATTCTTATTTTACTTTTATATTCATTTTATAAAACAAACCTTACTTTATTATTATACTCTTATTATGTTAATATTTTATTATCTTTTTTAATTTAAATCTTTAAAATAAATAAAGATTAGAAAAATAATAATAGTTTTAAACATTACACACAACTGGTCCCAAACTAAGCAAATTTTATACTATATTTTTTTTTGTTTGTTAATAATTGTTTTTTTTTTCTATGTAAATCCGTTATATTCCAATATAACGGATTTACATTCATATCTAATATATATATATATTTGTAAATACATACATATTATAAAAAAAAACAATTATTAACAAACAAAAAACAAACATAAATAATAAATGTTTGTCTTGTGCGGAAAAAAAACCCACGCCCCTCGATTCAGCAGCCACGGATACTTTCACTTAATAGTTCTACCAAGATCTTTGTACCGCTACAATATATATATATATACAGGATGACTTGAAATTTGTGGCGGAGCCGTTAAGGGGTGATAGTACCTATGGGGCAATTACAGTCGATATTACTATGAGACCTACTGTCCTAAAGTTAACCCTTTTCATGATATTCCTACTTAAGGAATTTCACAAAAGAATGCTACTTAAAATCTTAAAATATCAATAATCTTAAGCTATAAATCCTAAAAATTGGTCTTTATGGCCCATTTTTTTTGTTTTGCAACAAAGGTATTCTAAATAAGGAATATTGATAGTCAATTCTTCTTATTTGTCGGTATCTTACTAGAAAATGATTAAACAAAAACATTAACTGAAAAAAAACGGGTTGCACTCCGGGAGTGCCGGCAGAATTGAAAACATACTCGCTATTTACTTCCCACCACTTCTTATCCATATTTATTTATTAAAAATAATAACTTTTGTTTATTTACTTTTTTGACGTTGTATATTTGACAGCTCAATCTGTCATAGAATTAAAATCCCATATCCAACCTCCCTGTACTACTCATAATCGCCATATACTAAAAATAAAAACTAACCTAATGTAAATAAAGGTCACGTGTCCTAACGCGAGTGACATCTTACGAATTTTCGATCAGGACACGTGACGTGACGCGAGTTTAACAGTTTTTATTCATCACAAAAAAAGTGCACAGCGCCGCTAAAGAAGTTTGCACTTCAAAAATACGGTGACTGCCTTTAAACGTCAATTTCCTCAAAAAAGTCCCCCTAACTTATTACGTACATAATAATTAATCTACGTTTCATTGCCTTTCAAATGAGGTATTAAAATCTAAAATCGGTTAAGAAACCACGAAGATATGATCAATGGAACAAACCCGGGTAGAGCCCGAGAACAAAGGATTTCCGAGAACAAAGGGCTCGGACGCAGGAGTCGAGCATCTTGCTTTGCCCCTCCCTGCCTCAGTTCGTTTGATAAGGATGGTATTACATATTATCATAATTCTCATTACTGGAGAGAACTTGTTACGGGTAATCCACACCTAAAAAGACCAAAAATTTCTCAAAGAAGATTTAGCCTGAATGTGTGGATGGGTATAATAATATATTGTGATACCGCGCCATAGGTAAGGTAGTTAGACGCGGGGGCGGAGTAGCCGTAGTCATATGCACATGAGATAAAATATCCCAAAACAACAAGAGCGTTTTATAATTAGTTGGTTTGCTTATTTGAAACGCATAGTACTATGTTTGTACTGATTTATCCCCAATAATAGGAAGTTGAATGAATTAGAACAAAAACTTTTGATCTGCGAGTAAACGATACACTGTGTGACACGATTTTTCTAACATAAATAAGATTACGTGATTTGAATTCCTTATTCCATTGTTGAAAACATTGTCAATTGATATGGTTGTCTAACACGTCACGCGTCTAAGTTATAGTGTCAATACTATTTACGTGTACCCTCGTAAAAAACAAAAGATCAAACGTTGTTAATTGCAGATTTCTTTTAATACTGAAGTCTGTACGACTATAAATTAAAAGTTTTAGTGGTCTTAAGATAATTCTAACAGTTTATTTGGGTAATCATAACATTTTTTTCGAAAGTCATGAAGAAAAGTAACCACCGCAAGTGTTTAAATCATTTGTTTGTAATGAAAGAGGATTCTACTCTTCACAAGAGGCAAAGTTAATATTTCATCATTTTCTTTTGGAATATTTGGCTCATTTTTTATATTGACCACTTAAACCTCAGCTATTTTGATTCGTTGTCACTTGTCAATATATATAACATTTTTGTTGTGTAAAATTAATAATTTAAATAAAAAATATGATATACAATTTTGATACTGTCTTTATTTATTTATAGTACATCAATTTATCATAACTTTAAAATGATACGTGTTACAAAAAATCTATTTAAGTTTTTCTGTTCAGCAGGTTTATTTTGATAAAAAATAGCCGTTTCATTAAATGTTAGAGCACAAAAAAAAAAATTTGTCACACAGTGATAATTATTAGCTGTAGCTGATTAGCAATGATACTTACATATTATGTCACCAATAAAAAATATGTTGTTTATTCAAATAAATATTGAATACGCAGTATTAAATAAAAAAACAATAATGTGTCTAGTAGATCTACATAAATTGTAATGAATTTTTATTTCATTCATTTTCATACAGGATTTTAAATTAATTTCATAATTTTGAGTTACGAAATAATGCATAAAATAAATAATATTCTTATCTTATCTTTATATTATTATATTATTTATGTATATATTTTAAACCAAATTAATTATTGTAACGTAATACCTATAATCTAAATTGTAACTACCTTTACTACTAAGGAAAAAAAGGCATTAATAATAATAATAACTATTAGGTACAAAATTGTAACCAATCAATACCTTAGAATATTTCTGTAGGATAAAATATTAGTATTTTCTGAAATAATATTTATCAATGTAATAATATCATAGGGGCAACCCTCAGCATGTTAATTGTAAGGTCCTAAGGCCTTAATGCATTGATAAAAGAATTCGACGCTTTAAATTACGGACGTGAAGACGCGGAAAGTTGTTAATCGATAACCAATTGTTAAACCTACACCTATATTGTATATAGTGCCTATGATTTCTAAACTAGATTACGGTAATTCCACTTACTGATTTACAGTCGTGCGTAGACTCTCTCTATTTCTCTCTCTCTCTCTCTCGTTTCAGCTCAGCTATGTTGTGTATCTCCCTTGAAAACTCGTACTACCGGAAATTATCCACTCTTTTATCTCGTTTTATTCACCTGGAATTAGAACAAATACAAGTGTATATATTTTGAACATAAAAGACGTTGTCTGCTGCAAAAGAAGAATCTCCCTTTTGGGAAAGTAGATAGTCCTTTCCTTGTCTCCAAAGTCGTAATTTCTGTTCCACGAAGTTAAGGCTTCAGAGATCAGAAAGTAAGACTTGCCCAATGGATAACCGGAGATGGTAAAAGGTCAATCACCCTCAATCCAGAAAGTCTTTTTTACACAAGGACTATCTAGACCAAACTACGTTACAGTCTGAAAATACGACACTTAGAAATAAACAAAAGTTCTCACAAAATTACAATAAGTGTCGAGTAGTTATTTACGTTAATTAAATTACGGGTTAGGATGGGCTCTCCGAGCCTGGAGTAAATAAGAGCTGTCAGGATAAAACGTTAGTACACAAATTAAAACAATTACAATTATGAGTCAGATGAAGATCTAAGATACTTAACTCAAAAGCTGACCACTGCCAACCGTTGCCAAAAATTGACTGCCCCAACCTCTCCATTTTCTATCCTCTCTTCCTCTTTTCGCGTCATATTTTTCACTGTAGACAACTATACCAGCATACTCTGTAACTCGTTTAAAGTTTAGTAACTTCGCCTTTATTGCTCTCGCAATAAAGCCGACGACCCCTCTTCATCCTATCTCTTTGCTAGCTATCTCGACTCGTCACTCGGACTGGCCCCGCCAGCGCACGGTCGTAAGAGCGATAGGGACAACTACAGCACGCTCCGCTACTGTCGCTTACGTATCTTCCCGCGTCTTGTTTTTCGCGCCAAGATTGCGTTCCCACGCAAACTTACCCGAGTCTGACACATGTGTTTCGCATTACCCCGAAAGCGTGGCCGGTTTTTAGAATCTTCTACAAAAAATAACTTTGAACGACTGCAACAATTGCCAATTGAAGCTACAGGGGTCTTTTGGGTCGCCTATGTTTTATACCTGCTGCGTATGAGGTTGGATTTTTAACCGACTTATTTTTGGAGACTTGAATAAAACATGATGTACGTAATAAGTATATAACTGAATTTTATTAGGTATCGGGGTCCTCACATTCCCCTCCTCGCGGATCCGTAAAGTTGTGATAGTAACTTTATGGGCTCTGCGTAGATCTAACCTACTACAACAAATGTAACTTTCTTATTTAGATGTGAGACGTTCGTACTTTGGTAGAATATTTCCTTATACAGTATGTGCCTGATTGTCAATTGCCGAAGTTCCCTGTGTCGTTTTAATATTACTTTGTTTTTGGCAAAATCCTACGTACAGAACTTGAATAATTAGTATGACCTTAATATTGGTGTATAAAATGAAAAACATTACGATCCATTTCACCTATGTACGCGCGGTCTATAACTTTAATGTAGGTATCAAAATACGACGGTTTCCCTATTTGTGTGTGGGTCCCTTTTTTCCTAGACGTATTTATACCTTTTTGTAATTTCGATTCCAAACAATACATTCTGACTAAGTTTTGCACGAATCGTGATAGGTTTATTGAATTTAGATTTGATTGTATTTGTTATCATTATGTTATCGGCTTCGATTTGTTTTTGTTTCCTCATTTCTTTAGTCATGAACTCGTGCGCTCGGGAATTCACCGCTGTCATAAAACACTGCTATATACATATATACACAAACTTGCATAAAGTTTTATTTCTAGCTCAATTACAATTATATATAATACATCCCAAGCTACACACCTCTTAAATCTAATCTTAGTCTAACATGCTATAAAAGCTTTTACGATGCCCTTACTGAACTACTTTATTATTTACTGTCAAGCGGGTTATATTTCACGAAGCGGCGGATTCCGTTGCAGTAGATTCAGACTTTATTGAAGTACAGGCTCAACTATTTCTCATTATTTTGTCTATGTGTGTGAAGAAATGTTATCCAGTCCCAAACAGTTACTAAAACCGTGCACTCAATGTACTTTTTTTTTTTTCCTCCTATGCACTCGTGCTCTTTAGTATTATAGCTTGGTACCTTCTAGCCATAATTATCTCAACCCCGTCATGCCGTGATAGACAGGCCGGTAGCGGCTTCACGTAATTATGCTTGAGCGTACTTGTTATAATAACATGTATGTAATTTCCTAGTTCGCGGGGCCCCGTCTAAATACTTTCAAGATTGAGCTATTTGGCCGAACACATCTCTTCACATAGACAGACACCGCGCTATCTAACACTCATTTTAAAACAATGGTTTAATGGAATAACTTTAGTCCTCTTTGATAGTGCCATAATACCTAAATATGTGCCTTACGTTGTAATTTCCTCTTATTTTATTCGTTTTAGGGTCGACAATAGTGTATACATTATTATTGTGTGCGGCGCCGATAACATACGGCCCCTCAAACAATAAGGAGAATTTACGCATTAACCCTTTTGCTTTGTTTGATTTTGGGAACATTTTAATTTTAACAAGGTCTCTAATTTGTAGGGTCAGTAAATTGTGACGTTTATTGTATGTTGTCTTTCTTTTTTCCGCTGATTTTACAATATTATCACGAGCTATTGATATAATCTGTTTTCGATCTAAGTTCATAAAACTGTCTATTCCGTGTTTTTCTAATATTTTGTCTTCCGGTAACACTAAGCTCTTTCCGTTGATTACTTCGTACGGAGAAAATCCTGTACTGGAATGCATCGTGTTATTGTAAGTATTTTCTACCTGTGATAGAATACTGACCCAACCTTTGTGATTTTTATTACAATAGGACCTAAACAGTCGGTTCAATTCGCGATTTACTCTTTCTACTGAATTCGGTGACGGGTTAAAGACACTGGTATGTGATATTTCTATACCTAGATTCCGAAGTCCTTCTTCCCACACTCGCGAAACGAACTGCGCCCCATTATCGGTGACTATCCTTTTTATTCTTAATTCAGAATGAATCTTTTTGGTCTGACTTAGTACCGCGCGTCCGGTAGCCTTGCGCAATGGAAACAATTTTATTAGTTTGCTAAACGCATCTTGCATGACATAGACGTATTGCATGCCAAATTGTCCCTTCACCAATGAACCTAAAATGTCTGCGAAATCTATCTCGCCTATTTCTTTTGGTATAACTGGTATGCATGGTCCCGTATAATTTTTAACCTGTTGTTTCGATTTTTGACATATGTCACATGTTTCTAACACCCTACCTATAACAGTTTTCATTTTGGGAAAGTAGTATCGTTTTCTCATACAGTCAAGCACCTTTTTCCTTCCAAAATGACCTAACTTTTCATGTACGGAAATAATTAATTCCTTTTTTAAACTTTCAGGAATCACCAACCGTTTATTTTTACTATTTGCGCTCAAGAAAAATATTATATTGTTTTCCAATCTATAGTTTCCACTGTTTCGGCTAACTACGTTTTCTACTATTGGATTTAAAGTTAATCCCCTTTTTATAATACTGCACTCTGGATCTTCGTTCTGTAAGTCCTCTATTTTCTCTAATCGTTCTAATATGGTTTTCTGGTTCGACGCATGGAATAATAACAACTGTGGACATGGAACTTTATTTTCTTGTTCCGTTCCCTCTAAATAGCGACTTAATATATCAGCCGTAGTATTCATCCGTCCGCTAACGTGTTCTATTTTATAATTAAATTGGTTTAAAAAATGCACCCACCTGATCATTCGCGCATTTAAAAATTTCCACGTGTATATGAAACTTAAGCTTTTGTGGTCAGTGCGGATTATGACCTTAGCTCCTATTAAATAAGTTTCAAACTTTTTTAAACAATATATAATCGCGTAAAATTCTATTTCGCTTACAGACCATCTTTTTTCAGTTTCAGTCAGCGCTTTACTGACAAACCCTAACACCATCGGTTCATTGTTGTCATCTAATTGATACACATACCCCGCTATCGCAATAAGGCTTCCGTCAGTCTGTACGTAAAAATCCTTACCGGTAATAGGGTGAGATAACATTATCGTATCTAAAAACAATCCCTTTACTTGTTCAAAACACTCGTTTTCTACATGGGTCCATTTAAACTACACGTCCTTTTTTAACAATCTACACAATGGCTTTGTCTTCTCCCCGTAGCTATCGACAAACTTTCTAAAATAATTTGTGAGCCCTAAAAATGCTCGTAATTTTTTAACTGTCCTAGGGGCTGGGAATTCACGAATAGCCTTTGTTTTTTCCGGGTCCATTTTTACGCCTTCGGTATTTACGATGTGCCCTAACAAATTTACTTCGGTCTTAATAAACTCACATTTTTCTAAGTTACATGTCATGTTGGCCTCGCGTAATTTTGATAATACTATGTCTAAGTGTTCTAAATGATCAAAAATGTTTGTCCTCGTATATACCACTATATCGTCTACATATGACACACAATAGTCGCTAACTGATGGCCCTAGCACTATGTTCATAGCCCGACTAAAAGAACCTAAAGAGCTTTTCAGACCCTGTGGAAGAACAACATAAACATATGTCGTTCCCATAAAGGAGAAACCTGTATACTGAACCGAGTCATCACTTAAAGGCACCTGGAAATATGAATTTTTCAGGTCAATCAAACTAATATATTTGACCCCCTGAAACGACTGAAGTATTTCCGATGTTAGTTGTGGCGTCTCCGTGTCAGCTTCAGTCCTGCGATTAAGCTCACGAGCGTCTAACAATAATCGAACCGATCCGTCCTTTTTCATTGTATACGTAAGTGGACTACTAAATTGCGTCGCTTGCTTTCTAATAATACCTAAACCTTCCAGTTCGTTCAATTTTTCAGCTATCTTTGCCCTATGTGAAATTGGTATAGGAAATGTTCTTTTAACAAAAGGTGTGTTATCGGTCATTTTTATTTTATGAACATATTTGTTAGTTCTACCTAATTTTGGTGAAAACGTTTCTTTGTTTTTTAATAGGATAGGTATTAAATATGACCTATATTCGTCCGATAAACCTACCGATTCTATATGCGTCTTAATATTTTGTTCTAAATTTGCCTCCTCACTGACTTTTGCCTGACTTAGAAAACAATTTAGTAACTCCACATCCAGGTTTCCCCCCTCCTGAAATGTAGTATCAACCTGTATTTTTATACCTAACTGTTCCATGTATAGTAATTTTTCCGGCCCACATATTAATCGCGCTTTCATTCTTTCTAGCCAATCATATCCCAGTATTAATGGTTTAGGTAATCTATTCATAACTAAGACTGGAGTATCAATTTCAACACCATTCACACTTAACGTTATTAAGATCATATTTTTTAATTTATTCAGACTTAGATCCAAAAGCGCCTTGTATCTGTACTGAAGGAATTGGTACTGATGGTAATTTAATACCGCTAGATTCTATTTCGTTATACAGATCCCGCGAAATACACGTAACTTGGCTACCCGAATCGATTAACCCACAAACTTTCCTACCATTAATCTCCGCTTTTAATATTGGTAATTGCGGCAAAGCCATGATCATGTCCACCTCATCGTCGTCTTCAAATAGTTCACTAAATATTGAGTTCATTTCTGGCGAGCAACACTGCATACACGCTATGCACTTTATACTGCTGTCTTCACATATATAATTTTCATCGAATTTTAATTGTGACAGTAAATCAATTATTAAGCTGATCTCATTCGTTCCATTCATCCGTGCTTGGATATCCGAACACACAGTATGCCTAGATCCACACAGTTCTTTACCTAGACCCAAACCTGGCTTCCAACCCATCTTACACATATATTTATACGCATTTATTAATGCATTCGTTCTTTCATCCATTTCGTCACAAACTATCGTATTGCCACCCCTTCCTATATTTACATGAGTTGACCGATCGAGGCTATTATCGTCAACTAACGTTAGTTTTTTGTACTATTTTCCCCACTGCAAGATTTTACGTTTTGAATATTTGAACTGGTAGACGGCCTCACATCATTAGTGGCCTCATTACTAGATGCAATGAAATCGATTGCCCTGTACTGTTCACGCCCTGTATACCTATTATTATGCCTAAAATAGTTCCCGCGCGCACGCCTATTCCCGCGACCTCTGGCTGTAGTAGTTAGTACACAAATTAAAACAATTACAATTATGAGTCAGATGAAGATCTAAGATACTTAACTCAAAAGCTGACCACTGCCAACCGTTGCCAAAAATTGACTGCCCCAATCTCTCCATTTTCTATCCTCTCTTCCTCTTTTCGCGTCATATTTTTCACTGTAGACAACTATACCAGCATACTCTGTAACTCGTTTAAAGTTTAGTAACTTCGCCTTTATTGCTCTCGCAATAAAGCCGACGACCCCTCTTCATCCTATCTCTTTGCTAGCTATCTCGACTCGTCACTCGGACTGGCCCCGCCAGCGCACGGTCGTAAGAGCGATAGGGACAACTACAGCACGCTCCGCTACTGTCGCTTACGTATCTTCCCGCGTCTTGTTTTTCGCGCCAAGATTGCGTTCCCACGCAAACTTACCCGAGTCTGACACATGTGTTTCGCATTACCCCGAAAGCGTGGCCGGTTTTTAGAATCTTCTACAAAAAATAACTTTGAACGACTGCAACAATTGCCAATTGAAGCTACAGGGGTCTTTTGGGTCGCCTATGTTTTATACCTGCTGCGTATGAGGTTGGATTTTTAACCGACTTATTTTTGGAGACTTGAATAAAACATGATGTACGTAATAAGTATATAACTGAATTTTATTAGGTATCGGGGTCCTCACATAATCCTATGCCCTGGCACGCTGAACATGATGTGATATTAAAACCACGTCGCCTGGCCCCATCCAGCGAATAGTAATATAAAATAATGTACAAAATATTATTTAAGCGAAGTCCTATTATATTCCAAAAAAAATATTGAGGCTAATACATAAAAAGAAAGATAAATATATTTAATTTTTATATTGCTATTATTATATGTAACTAGACTGGGCCGCGAAGAAAGCGGGTCGGTTACCATAATCTTAATATCTAACTACACTGGGCCGCAAAGAAAGCGGGTTGGTAACCATAAGCTCAATCTCTAACTACACTGGGCCGCAAAGAAACCGGATCGGTAACCATAACCTCAATATCTAACCACACTGGGCCGCAAAGAAAGAGGGTAGGTAATGAAAACCTCAATTACTTTCAAAATAATGGAGCTACCTTTATAATATAAAACTGTATTAAGAAGGCCCGGACAAAATTACATCACTATTTGTGTTTTTGTTAGTTTACCGTTGTTGATTTTGTTGATTCAACTATTAATAATAACTAATACAAATTATACATAATATGAGATGTTTCGTCTTGATTCTAGACCCTAAGCAGAATACTTTTATGAAAATTAAAAAAACTTTTCTGCACAAGTGATTTCAGATTTATATAATAGAACATGAACCAAAGTAAAGCAAATGGTTTTAAATTTGTTATGTTTTTTTTAAATCGCCTTTTTAAATATGGTTAAAAACCATTAACGAATATATGTTAAGTTTTCCTGTATTTTTAATAAAATTAACTTTAATTTAGTTATTATATAAAAAAAAATGTTATAATATTTTAAGAGTATCACATTTTTTTTACAACTGATCCGCTTCCTTTGCAGCCCGGTGTATTTGAGCCCCAAAAAGATTTTGTTAGAGTACTATTCTTTCGAAAAACACCTTTGTGACAGTCGGTTCACAGCAATATTTTTTCTCAACTTTGGTTATTTTGTTGGGACAACTTACAATGGCATACCTAGATGATATTTATTACTCTATTTTTAGGGTGAAAGAGGAGAACGAGGAGAAAAAGGAACAGCAGAACCAGAAGGAAAAATAGGACCAAAAGGAGAACCTGGGGTAAATGGAACTCAAGGAATTCCAGGAAAACCTGGTAACGATGGAAAACGAGGAGAACCTGGACCTCCAGGTGCTACAGGTGCTGTAGTAGTAGTATATAAGGTGCCTTTACTGTTTGTTTTTTTAACTGTACAAAGCAAAGTGTTGGTAATAATTAAATAAATTACAACTTCATCTTAGTAATTTTCAATGGAATTTTTACGAAATTTTGGAAAATCTGGGACGGAAAAGAAAAAAAGAGCACTTTATTGACGGCTTCAGTATTATGTATTCCCATCCCAAAAAACAGCTTTCTGGTATTAATAGTATTAAGATACTAAGCCAAGGACATCTGGCTCCCATGAGTGTGCATACTTATAAATAGTTTCTTTCTTCAGGTGAAACTGCAGGTAACTATCCCTTAAAGTCACAACAAGTTGAGAAAACGTAAAATAACTAAGAATATGTTTAATCTGATCGAGATTACCCACGGGACTTTTTTAGCGTCGAAACTACGGGGCACTATTCCGTCACGTCAAATATTCGCAGGGTAGCAAAGATATAGCTATACTTCATGCCTAAATTTCGACATTATAAAAATACACAATTAATTATACTAAGACTAATAAGCAAAAAATTAATTTTAATACAATAATTAAACAACTTCGGTAAAAAAGCCTCTTAGTACATACGTTACATCCATTACAAAAATGTGTGTATGAATGTATGTTACTGCTATATACTAGCGGCATATCAGTATGATCAGACTTAAATATAATTATTTGTTCTTTGCCATAGGACCAGTAGGTCCACAAGGCGAAAAGGGACCACGTGGAGAACCTGGTGTCAATGGCACTCATGGAAACCTAGGAGTGCCTGGTATAGATGGAAAACCAGGAGAGCCAGGAGCTGTAGGTCCAGAAGGGCCACCCGGTGTAACAGGTATTTGTGTAGTGCCATGTTAGGCTTTAATGTGTATTCAATGTTTCATTTTATAACTGTACAAAGCAAGTTTGAGATTTCGCATATTAAAATTATGGTTACACGTACCCGTAAATAGTGTCATTACGTGCAGGCAAAACAGGGAGTGCTTAAAACTTACGAGTAAATACTTCCACGAGCTTTTCGTTCGAGCGCTTGGCTTGCAACATTCGTTTATTCGCTTTTTGAGGATTTGGTTTACTTAATTTTATTACTTGCACTAAACTTATTAAGCATTTTTAAAGTTACAATAGAACCAACTTTAATAGCCATGAATTGTAATGTTCTATTGACCATTCTGACCAGATAGGAAGGTATTTCAATCCTACAGGAAGGAAATTGCGTCGGTTCTATGACAATATTTAACGCCTTTATTTTGTATGTGAATACCAAGAACTTCACAACCAAAAATATATTATCACCATATTTTAAACAAATATTTGCCGTGAATTGATTAGTCTTAAAACCAGCAGATAAAATTGTCACGCGATTAATAATCTTTGTGTGTGTTACTATCACTTACTTTCCGCATGTAAGTGACATCGAAATTATCTATAATTACCTGTTTTATTAAATATGTAGGACCAGTAGGACCACGAGGTGAAATGGGACCACCTGGAAAACCTGGTGATGCTGGCAGTCAAGGAAACCCAGGAGTGCCTGGTATAGATGGAAAACCAGGAAAACTAGGACCAGCAGGTCCAAAAGGACCACCTGGTGATACAGGTACCTTTTTGGTATATATGATGGCTTTAATGGTTATTTAATGTTACATTTCTTGACTGTAGAAAGCAACGTGATGTTTATACCTAAATTAAAGAAAGTAGTCAAGTGCATTTTGAGATCTCACATAGTGTAGAGATCCTTACTTACTTTGCGTCATTAACATAAACGGTTAAAAATATTCTATGGACCCTAGGATATTTAAATAGTAAATGGTGGCTAGAATGAAATTATATTAGTTGTGTTTAGGTACGTCGTGTACAAAACGTGAGCCAAGTGTATAAAGGGCCACGCGCAATGAAAGGTTCAATAGTTGCCCATCACATTAATAAAAACAGTACATTTTATAAGTTGGTCTGTCGGTATTACTACCTACCAAAGCCTACCAAACAAAGCTGTTATAATTATCTCTTTATCTTCCTCATATCCTCAGAACAATTCAGCAAGCAGGGGACTCATGACTCTAATAAAAATTAGCACTTTAAAGCTTTATATTTCGCAAACGGATACCTAAATCGACAAACAGTTTTAACACACCCACAATCTTTTTAAAAGACCCAGCCAACGACAGCGTTCGTTAACATTTAATTGTAATAAACATTTTTTTTATTGTTTAGTTATATTGATAGCCTCAATTTATATTTATTTTATTGTGTTGTATATGATGATTAATTGCTGTTGCAATAGCCATATTAAGCACTAAGTTAATTGTTAATTGTAATTTAATTTTGCCAAACAGTGTCAAAAATTTTAATAAGATCGGACTCACCTATAATTATTTGTTTTATACAATAGGAACAGCAGGACCAAAAGGCGAAATGGGACTACGTGGAGAACCTGGTGTAAATGGCATTCAAGGAAATCCAGGAGTGCCGGGTAAAGATGGAAAACCAGGAGAGCAAGGACCTGAAGGCCCCAGAGGACAACCTGGTATTGCAGGTACTTGTGCAATATATAAGATGGCTTTAATGTGTATTTATTGTGTAATATTTGTGAGATAAACAAATAAAACACAAGTGTGTAGTTAGACCGAGTCTATATTCCGGACTGCCGAATGATGACATTCCACAAGAGCCGTAAGCTAACAATTTACAAAAGGAGGAAGCTGATAATATATTGCTTCACTTTTTTACTCTACAAAGTAACGTGATGTTTAGGCCTAAATTAAAGAAACTAGTAATGTGCATTCTGAGACCTTGCATAGTGTAGAGATCCATTGTTACTTTTTGTCAATAACTAAACGGTTAAAATCTACTAATATTGTTAATATTTGAATAGTAAATGGTGCCTAGGATCAAATCATATTGGTTGTGTTCAGTTACGCCTCGTTAAAAATCGAGAGCAGGGTGCGTGTTGGGCGAGTTGCAATGTAGAGTTCCGTAGTTGCCCATCACATATATCTAAGTATATTTTATAAGTTGGTCTATTAAAACTCGTTAACTTGTAAAGCATACCAATCTGTGATAGTTTTATCTTTAACTTCCTCATATATACTACTGCGGTGATTTTTTCACATATCCACAGAGAACAATTTAGCAGGATAAAATATTCTGTGGCAGAGGGATACTTGACTGTAATGAAAATTATCACTTCAACAGCTTCATATTTTGCAAACGAATCCCTGAATCAACAAACGGTTAAAGCAATACTGCTATCTTTTTGAACGACCTACCCAACGACAGTGTTTCTGAACTGAAGTAATTAAGTATTACAATAAACATTTTTTTTTACTATTGTGACTGCAGCAATTCACAATCGCAATATTTATTTTATTGTTATACTGACTCCAGCAAATTATCATATGATTATTTTTTGTTGCCACATCCGCATTTAGCAATTAATTAATCATTAATTGCAATTCAATTTTGCCAAACAACGTCAATCATTTCAATAAGATCGGACTGATCTATAATTATTTGTTCAATTCAATAGGACCAGCAGGACCACAAGGCGAAATGGGACTACGTGGAGAACCCGGTGTAAATGGCACTCAAGGAAATCCAGGAGTGCCGGGTAATGATGGAAAACCAGGAGAGCGAGGACCTGAAGGTCCAAGAGGACAACCTGGTATTGCAGGTGCTTGTGCAGTATATAAGATGGCTTTAATGTGTATTTATTGCTACACTGAATGAAATCAGCAATTCCAATAAACAAATCATTGTTTGTGGAGACTTAAATATTAAATTTTAGAAAATAGCTCATTAAGCACCAGTTTGCTTGCTTTATTTCGGTCTTTTAATTTAAATATTTTGTTTTGTGAACCAATTTGAATTACTGTATCTAGTGCCTCTTGCATCGACAATATATTGACTGATATAAAACCAATTCAAAAATCAATTATAAACAATCTAGAGTCAGATCATTGTGAACAGTTAGTGGTTTTAGAAAGCAAGAATAGTATTACAAAAAAGGAAATTTAAATTTATACCAATAACAACTAAACGGATTGAATCATTTAAAACTAAATTATTGCATAAACTTCCGGGCTTACTTTATAATGGCAGCTATGGCAAAAAGCAAATAGCAATGTACAATACTGTTCTTAACACTATTACTACAGAGTATTATAAAATATTTACTGCAAAAAGAAACTTATTTTCAGTTGCTTTAGTTTTAGTGAATGGGCTACCGCAGGTATTTTTAAAAGTAGACGTACGCTGTATGAATTATATAAAGAAAAAACATATAATTATAGCCAAATATTTAAGGAATATGTAAAAAAAATACTCAATAACCTTTAAAACAGTTTGTCTTGTTGCAAAATCAATTCAACTCAGACATAAAGTAAAAAAATCAACAAATAAAATAAAAACTACATGGAACATAATAAATGAAACTGATAAAGCTAGGAATTCTTGTCAGGACTTTCAATTGATTGTATATAATACTAGTTTAAAAATAATTCATATGTAGCAGTTGCCTTTGAAATTTTTGTAAGCAATATTCCTTTAAAAACAACTGAACATCTTAACTTAAGTCCAATTTTAGCAGAAAAATATCATAAATACATTTAAAACATTAGAAATTAAAAACATCACAGACTTTTGGGGACTTTCTGTAAAAACTATAAATTCAATAATTCATGTTCCAACCCTTAGCCATAATTTTTAATAGTTGTGTTTTTCCTGATGAGATGAAACTAAGCAAAGTTATACCTCTTTTTAAGTCAGGTAGTTTAACAGACCCTAATAATTTTCGGCCTATTTCAATACTACCTGTACACAGTAAAGTTTTTGAAAATATCATATTTTGTCAAATGTTAAGCCATTTCTGTATTAATGACCTACTTAGTAGTAAACAGTTTGGCTTTATTAAAGGCCGTTCCACAACCGATGCAGGAATGGCACTATTAAAAAATATATTTAACGCCTTGGAGGATTCGCATGATGCTCTTGGAGTGTTTTGTGATTTATCTAAGGCATTTGACTGTATCCAACATGAAAATCTTATCAGGAAGCTATATCACTATGGTATTAGAGGCAAAGCTTTCGACCTTTTGACCTTCTATATGAGTAGCAGAGTACAGAAAATAGATGTCAACGGTGAAATATCTCCGGGATCAGCAGTCACTATGGGAGTCCCTCAGGGCTCAATTTTAGGTCCTTTTCTATTTCTTATTTACATTAACGATCTTCCATATATGTAAAAACCATGACATTGTCTTATTTGCTGATGACACCTCTTTACTTTTTAAAGTTAAGAGACGACAGACATGTTATGATGAATTAAATAATGCCGTTTCTAAAATTGTAATTTGGTTTAACGCTAACAATTTGTTACTGCTGTGTATGCGATCAAGAAAATAAGACAATTGACCGATGTCGACACTGCAAAAATAGTATATTTTAGCTATTTCCATAGTTTCATGACATATGGTTCCTATTGTGGGGTAGCGCTGCTAAAGTAAATACAAAATTTTTATTTACAAAAAAGGGCAATTCGTGATATTTATAAATGATAATCTATGATATCTCTGAGGGATAGGTTTAGGGAAATAAATATTTTAACTTTAGCGTCGCAGTACATATATGAAAATCTTTTATGTGTACATAAAAATATCAATAGTTTCAGCAAGAAAAGTGACGTTCACAAAGTAAATACTAGAAGTAAAAATAAGCTGGTGGTGCATGATACTCACCTACACAAAATAAGTAACTCTTTTATGGGGAATTGTATACACTTTTACAACAAAGTTCCTAATAATATTCAAAAGCTATTAGTAAGTAAATTTAAATCTTTTATCAAACAAGTACTTTGTTAAAAAGCATACTACAATATTTCAGACTTTGTAAATGATAAAAATCCTTGGGACTGAAGATGTTGAATTACAGGATGCATAGGTAAACCAAATTAAAATAGAAATAATATAAAATTGTACAGCTTAAAATTTGAAACGTTGATTGTATATTTAGTTTTTATGATTTTTTTAAAAGAGAAACTATCGAGTTTCTTGTCGGATTCTTCTCGGTAGAAATCAACAACTTTGTCAATAATTTCATAACTCAACAATTTCATAACTTTGACGATTCAAAAGTGATTGTAAAATCCTAATTTGAATAAAACATTTTGACTTTGACTTTGACTTTTTTACTCTACAAAGTAACGTGATGTTTATGCCTAAATTAAAGAAACCAGTAATGTGCATTCTGAGACCTTGCATAGTGAAGAGATCCATTGTTACTTTTTGTCATTAATTTAACGGTTAAAATCTACCAATATTGTTAACCCTTGGGTATTTGAATAGTAAATGGTGCCTAGGATCAAATCATATTGGTTGTGTTCAGTTACGCCTCGTTAAAAATCGAGAGAAGGGTGCGTGTTGGGCGAGGTGCAATGTAGAGTTCCTTAGTTGCCCATCACATATATCTAAGTACAAGTATATTAACTAGTAAAGCCTACCAATCTGTGATAGTTTTATCTTTAACTTCCTCATATATACTAATGCGGTTATTCTTTCACATATCCACGGACAACAATTTAGCAGAATTACATGTTCTGTGGTAGGGAGACTGTTGACTCTAATTAAAATTAGCACTTCATCATCTTCATATTTCGCAAACGGATACCTGAATCAACAAATGGTTTGAACAATACTGTAATCTTTTTGAACGACGCGACCTACCCAACGACAGTGTTCCTTAAGATTTAATTGCAATTTTTTTTTTTTATTATTGTGACTGCAGCAATTCACAATCGCAATATTTATTTTCTGTTATAGTGACTCCAGCAAATGACTCCAGCAAATTAGCATATGATTATTTGCTGTTGCTATAATATATAATGCTGTAGTTAATTATTAGTTTCAATTCGATTTCGCCAAACAGCGTCAATCAATTATATAAGATCGAACTGATCAATAATTATTTGTTTTATTTAGGTTTTATTTAGGTTTATAAAGGTTAATTTTATAAGATCGAACTGATCAATAATTATTTGTTTTATTCAATAGGACCAGCAGGACCAAAAGGCGAAATGGGACTACGTGGAGATCCTGGTGTAAATGGCACTCCAGGAAATCCAGGAGTGCCGGGTAATGATGGAAAACCAGGAGAGCAAGGACCTGAAGGTCCAAGAGGACTACCCGGTGTAGCAGGTGCTGTAGTCTATACTAATATTATAAAGCGGAAAGATTTGATTGTTTGTTTGTTTGTTTGTATTGAATTGGCTCCGAAGCTACTGGACCGATTCGAAAAATTCTTTTACCATTAGAAGCCGACATTATCCCTGATGAACATTGACTACTTTTTACCGCGGGAAAATGCTTCATTCCTACGGGAAAACGGGTAACAGGACAGCGAGTAGTAAGAATTATCCTTCCGTACATTCCTAATTATTTAATTACGTAATTACTCCCTTTTTCAAATACTTCTAAACGGCTGAACCTATTGGGTTGAAATTTTATATGGATATTTCGATGGTTTTCCGGATGATTTAAAAATACAATTGGACTCGGTAGGTGGCGCTGATGTTGGTATGTCAACTATTAAACGTCTTGACCGATTGGGTTGAAATTTTGAATGTTGCCGTAAGAACCTACGCCGATAATGAAATTAAGGGCGGGCTAAGCCGCTGGCAGAAGCTAGTAGTATATAAGATGGCTTTAATAGGCAGATTCCCATAATTTAAAATAAGTTTAGAAAAATATATAAAACAGAAACTCGACAAAAAAGCATATTAGGTATACAATTAGAGACTTCCCTTATGATTAAAATTAATTATTTGAATAAGGTATTAGATAAGTTATTGTTAACACAATTTACTCGATGCTTATTTGTAATAGAATTAAAATTTAAAAGAGCGACAACTGGGGTAATTCTTTCGGTATTTCTTTTCGCCAAAACTCCATTTCGATACCGAAACAACTGCTTGACTTCAAGAAAGGAATATGATATCCTATTTTTGAGAAAATTAGCATTTTATTTTATCGGACTGATCGATTATCAGTTATTTTATCCAATAGACCAGCAGGACTAGAAGGTAAAGTCGAACCAAGACTAGAATTCTAGGAGTGCCTGGTAAAGATGGAAAATCAGTAGAGTCAGGTTCTATCAGTCCAGTAGGACCACCTGTTGTATTTTATAAGATAGCTTAAATGTGAATTTATATGATAGAAAAAAAGATAGATTTTCTTATGCTGTTATAAACAAATAATTTTTACGTAGTTGGGTTTTAGTATCTAAACTGTAATTTTTTATGCAGTATTACATAAGTGAGAAATAATAATTCAGGACATAATTCTGCCCCTTATACTGAACAAAATTCCAAAATCTCGAAAGAAAATATTGAAGTCTCATACAAAGTGCCGATCAGCTGATCGAACTCACTATAAAAGGTTAATTTTTTTTAGTTTTCGACTCATGTCGAAAATAAATCTCATCAAGATCTTCATTTCGGATGACAGATGCCAAACTAGAAATGGCTTTATCTCCGTAACTTTTGATCGTAGACTAGTAGTTTCTCCTCAAAAGTGATAGATCTCATCAAGATCTTTATTTCGGATGACAGCTGTCTAAATAGAAACGGCTTAAGCTCGGTAACTTTTCATCGTAGAGTAGTAGTTTCTTTACAGAAGTGATAGATCTCTTCAAGATCTTTATTTCGGATGACAGCTGTCAAAATAGGAACGGCTTTATCTCCGTAACTTTTGATCGTAGACTAGTAGCGCAGCTCGAGGTATCTTGAGTCCCTTGTTGCATCTTCAAGCCTTTTCACGTCGCGTCTCGTCGCGTCGCGTCTGGGTCTGAGCCGACCATGAGGTAAAATTGTTCAGTGTAAAGAGCAGAATTATCTTCTGAATTATCATTTCACACCTGTTTTACACGTATGTAGTATAGGTTATGACTAAAGCACATGTAACAACTGATGATGATATTGGACCCGCAGGTTTGGGATCTCCCGGTTTTTTATCTTTGCCAGGTAGTCCAGGAGCCATTCCATTCATACAGGTTTTGCGCTTGATTCTATTTTGCTATCTAGTCATGCTAGTCCGGTTACATAAAACAAATACGATAAAAAACCCGTGGGCGTAATAAGTCTTAGCACTCGCTTTGCATGCACGTAATGACACCGTTTACGAGTAAGTGAGGACTATATTATACCAAATTCTGACACAAATATCATCATACTTTTCAAATCTTAAGTAATATGTAAAAAGTCAGTATGCTTGTACCTATGTTATAGATAGATTAACGTCGTAACGGTGTATCAAATTTGCCTGGTTTTTGTCGCAAGGAAATTTTGTCAGTAAGTCAGCAGCTCACTAACCATTTACATCACAACGAAGCAAGGGGGTGACTTGATATTTTGTCACAAGGATAGACTGAAAATATTTCCCAGCTATGCTATAATAAGTGGGAATACTTTTAATGTGATGGAGGAATCCCACCGGGTTTTTAACTGTCTTAACCGCGGAGTCGAAGACCCAAACACAGAAACTGACATTCATATTGTGTCTTTATTATTGAATACATTGCTAATCTTTAGTAATTTTAAATTACAGTTGAGTTTCTGTCTACCTTGAAAAAAACAAATAGTTTCAGATTTTTTTTTGACAGGAAACAGATAAGGCAAAGGAAATTCATACTCCATGTGAAAAGGGAGAAAAAGGATCAATAGGACCACCAGGTTATCCGGGACCCGCAGGTTTTAATGGAACCATGGGAGTAAAAGGCGCAAAAGGTGAAATGGTAAGTGTAAAAAATACCTGTTGCATCTTTTAATTAGAAGATTAGTTTTTAAACTTCTCACAAATACAGGACTTGCGTAACTAATATTGATTACAGCATTAAAATACAAAAACATACTTAACTAAATATTGATGACTGCATAAAATTAAAGTTATTTAGCCTAGCATTATACGTGGTTGGCTAATAAATTCTATAAGACAATTCGCGATTTTAATATTTTACAAATATTGAAGGTAGTTAGAAAGACGAAAATATAAGCATTCTAGCTGGCGTGGCAGACTTTTGTTCTATTTGGTGACTAAATGATATTGATTTGACTATAAGGAATTAAAAAATATATAATACAGAAAAGGTTGACCGAAAAATGGCCGCGCTAAGGATTGACTGCATAGAAACGTAAGAGAATTAATATCAAATAACTGTGGACCACAGTATATAATATAAATAAAAACGTTTGTTTATACGCACATAGTCAATTTTAATGCCGATCGTTTAGCAAAATATGTTAATTAACTAGACCTAAAACAAAAATATTAATAACACGATCACAGTGACACCTATTGGGCTCATATTATATGATTTTTTTAGCATCAAACAAAAAATACTGTGAATAAAACAAGTTTTTGTGAATATAATGACCTTGATCGGTCAAACCGTTCAAGGGTTACAGGATAACAAACTAACGATATAAAAATGAATAAACATGATATAAATATGAATGATAAAAATGAATTTAAACAAATATTATTTTAGGGTATGAATGGTACTAAAGGTGAAAAAGGAGATACAGGAAAAGAAGGTTTAGCCGGACCACCGGGAGCGCCTGGAGCTCCTGCTGATAAAGCTGAAAAAGGTATTATTCAACTATTTATTTAAAATCCAAAGGTTGTTTTTTTATACGACTGGGGCGGCAAACAAGCTTGCAGTCTATCTGTTGGTAAGCGGTCATTGCAGCCCATGGATGCTCGCAACACCTGGCAACTCGTGCGTTGCTGACCCTTCGAAAATCTAATAATTTCTTCCTTGAACCTCATACTGTAGTCCTTAGAGAAAATCTTGGCAGCGAGCTCATTCCACAACATAAGCGATTGTGGGGGGAAGTTTCTCTGAATACGCACTGTCCGTGAACATTTAGGTTCTAAAGTGTGAGGATAAAATCCCTGCCAACCACGAGCGGTGTGATGATATACAACATAAAAAAAATCAGGCATGGTAAATATAAACAATTGACACAAAAAAAATTTAAGGTAAGAAAGGAGACCGAGGAGCACCAGGACCAGCGGGAATTCCAGCAAATCTGTCTTCCATTCTCTCAGAAGATTTTGAATCTACTAAAGATGGTAAGTCAATCATTACAGCATTATATATTGGTCCATGCTGGAGATTATATATTGGTTTGCTCTATGGCGCACAATTTCTACAGGTTCTCTGCAATGAGACATATATAATTCTTCTGTACTTCTAAACTCTTGCACCAATGAAATTTATTGTGTTGTGTCTATTTGAGTGGAGCCACCTGGGAGGTGGCGCTGTAATCGGGTTTTCATGTGTATAATATTTTTATATTAACAAAAAGTAGTATATAGTTATATATGTATCCATTGTCTAAAATCCGTAGTACAAGCTTTGCTTAGTTTGGGATCATAGATAAAATTTAGGATTATAGTGCAAATGATTAAACTCGGTTATGTTGTGTAGTTTTATTATATGGTTCCTATCGCCACCTATTGGCTGCAACATCAGACCCTAGATAACATCTAGGACTACAATACTTGTTACGACAAATCAAACAAGCCCAAAGTCGATAGGGTTGCTAAGTTTCGTTAAAGTGTTCATAGGGCCTTCCGGCTCTATCAGCAGACCAGCTCCATTGCAGCTCATTGAGCTCAACGCCGGAAAGTGGGTCAAATTTAACTTGCAAGATTTGATTACCTACTAACAGACACCGGGTCAGGTGAAACTTTTTAGTACTAATAAATATATACAAAAAAAACTTTTAGTAACAAGCTTAAATTGTTAAAAGAACTAAAAACTTTTCTAAAACTTATAACAATTAGAAACAATCCATTTCAATTTTTACTGTTTTTTTAAGGTTCCGTACCCAAAGGTAAAACACGGGACCCTATTACTAAGACTCCGCTGTCACCAGGCAGTATCTCATGAACCGTGAAAGTAAGACAGTTGACATTATCACAAAAGATGTATTTCTGTTGCCGCTATAACAACAAATACGAAGAAACAGAAGAAAATAAATATTTAAGGGGGCTCCCATACAACAAACGCGATTTTTTTGCAATTTTTATAGATAATGACACGGAACCGTGCGCGAGTCCGACTCGAAGTTGGCTGATTTTTTTTAAATTCAATAAGACGAATCCAATACGGCTTTATTCAAAAACTGCTATATAATAATAAATAAATAATAATTTCTATAACAAATGTCGACTTGAGTAAGGTCACCATAATAATACAATACTCACCCAGTTCTTCAAATTCATCATTTAATTTTTATTTATGTATAATATTGTAGGTAAATGTAATTACCACTAGTACTGAAATATAAAAAAATCAGTCGTGCCTTATTCAAGAAATACGGCTTTATTCAAAAACTGCTATATAATAATATATTAATAATAATTTCTATAACAAATGTCGACTTGAGTAAAGTCACCATAATAATACAATACTCACCCAGTTCTTCAAATTCATCATTTAATTTTTATTTATGTATAATATTGTAGGTAAATGTAATTACCACTAGTACTGAAATATAAAAAAATCAGTCGTGCCTTATTCAAGACAGTATGAGTTAATTATAGATAGTTCTAGAAGAAGGGCAAATCACTAATATAGTCAACTGCTCTCCTGATAATCTCTCTTTGTTATGGACCCTGATTAATGCCAGCACTTAAATCTAAGAGAGCAGGTACAATCTATACACTGTGCTCTGGGCGCACATCGCATATATGTTAACACTTAGGTAGACAAATAGAATATGGCCAGGCCACTATAGCAGATATTAGTGTGCAAGAAAAGTACCGCAGGTGACCGCGGGAAAGGGATTATATTATAATAAAGCACTCCCAATGTATACATCGTCGCCCAATAATTAAATCCGCTATTCAACTAAACGCCTGTGCAGGTCGTTTAGTATGGAAAAGATATTACCTTTAAAATGAACAAACTATAGTCTGAAACTTGATTCCGTCGCTTCGCTCGCTCCGCGTCTACGTCGTCACCTAGCCTCAAGCTAACCCAAACTCAAAATCAAAAATCAAAATTCAAAATCATTTTATTAAAATGGGTTACTAAGAACACTTTCGAATCATAATACATGTTTTGTATTGAAACACTTAATAAACAAGATTTACAATGTAAATAGTTTGATTTAAAAAAAAATTATCAAAATTTAGGTAATATTTTAATTGCCTATTGTTTTTCAGATTGCACCATGTGATACGTTAAAAGTTTTCAATTATTCTGTGACGGGATTTAAAGTAACTCACGAGAATAAATATAAATATATAATATAAATATATTCTGCGACGGGATTTAAAGTAACTCACGAGAAAGAACTTGTTACCAATCAGTCATGCAGGAACCAAGCCACCAAGTACACAATATCTATCCAAATATACACATACACGTACGTAATCGTGCGCCTCACCCCCACACATCCAAAACCCCACCAAAACTTTACTTATGCAGTGCGATTACTAATCCTTTCTCTTCCATACTGAACGACCTGCCTAGGCGTTTAGTTAAATAGCAGATTTAACTATCGCGGCCTGATTTATACATAAAACATTAATTATATATTATCGTTTTAGGAAACGCAATTTTTAAGAAACTACGAGGTGAAAAGGGGGATAAAGGCAAGCAAGGAGATAAGGTAAAATATTTCACTAAGAAAAAGAATTTTTGTAACTTAATGTAAACGTTTAGTTTAGTCGGTTGATGGCAACTGTTTTAGGGTTATAAAGGAGATCCAGGTTCAAAAGGGCCTTCTGGATTACCGGGCAAGGTTGGTGCTCAAGGTCGACATGGCAAGCAAGGACTACAAGGGCCACAAGGAGTAATGGGTCCAATAGGCAAAGGAGGTCCTAAAGGTGAACCAGGTCTGCCGGGGCCTCAAGGGCCGCAATCTGAAAAAGGTATAGCAGTGTAATTCATTATGAATAATAGTTGGTAGTGTGGCTGGCTGCTGTGCAGAGGGTGTGGGTTCGATTCCCACACTGGACAAACATTTGTGTTTGTCTTAAGTCTGGCTGTATTTATGTATTATATGAATGTATTTATAAAATAGTACTATAAATGTATTTGTATCCGTTTTCTTATATCTTTGGGGCCAGAAGACGCTATGTGTAATGTCCAGAAATAATAAATTTTTATTATTATTTTCTAAAACCATAACGTCATAAGTAACATAATCTTAAAAACTAACAAACTTAGTACTTATAGGCCTGTTTTTTATTAAACGTAATACTATTACAGGGCAAAAGGGAGATAAGGGTTTTGAAGGAGAACCTGCAGATTTAACTTCATTATTGGATCCCGAAAAAGAAATGGAGTGTAAGTACTCTATAACGTTAATTTATTCAAAAACTCTTTCTTACAACTTTAGTCTTTTTGGAGGATTTTCCAGAAGTTAAATAAATAACATTCGATAATTCTTAGAAACTTTGGCTTTTTATCTTACTATCCTTACACATCTTCCTTAATGATCTTACATCTCGAGTAACAATAGATTTTTCGGAAAGAAAATCAAAATAAATCAAACCTCAAATTCCTTTTAAGGGTTCCCTACTTAGAGGGTGCCAAAGGAGCCCTGTCACTAAGACTACGCTGTCTGTCTTTTTTTCTGTCCGTCTATCCAACCATCAAAAGGCTCTATCTTTTAGACTTAAATTAGTAGAAGCCTGAATTTTTTACAGAATATGTGTTATAATTATTCATAGTATTATAATATCTTACAAATAATAAAAAGTTAAAAAAAATCAAAATTTCAGGGGGTTCCCCATACAAGAAACACATTTTCGTTGTTTTTGCTCTATCGTTAAAACACAAAAGATATACAAACTTCAAACTTGCAGTGCAAATTAGTGTGAACTCTTAAGTATAACAACAAATAATAAAAACCGGCCAAGTGTGAGACAGGTCCAAGCAAATACTACTTTAAATAACCGGTACAGCGCCATCTAGTTTATCGTTAATATAAACAGTAACACATTTGTTTGTTGGCAACATATTCAAAGTTCAGCAACGTCGGGCTTGGTCAGTACTTGGATGGGTGAACGCTTAGCGGCACCCTTTTTTTTATTTGTGTTTGTAAATTACGTAAATGGTGGTAGGTACGGAACCCTCGGTGCGCGAGTCCAACTCGCACTTGGCCGGTTTTCATACATGTGTTTATGTTTCTATGTTAATTTCATTTATCATTTATAATTTCAGATGCTGTCATAGTAGAAAAATTCAAAGGGCATAAAGGAGATACGGTAAGATTTCACCATAAACTGTATTTTTGAATCGTCTATTAGATACTAGATAAATTTATAGGACGAAATGGTGACTTTTAATTACCCGAATTATCGAATATTATGTATATAGTCTAAGTTATGTGATAACAAAATAATGTAATGAAACAACTAAAAATCTAAACCTTAAAAATCCTTTAAATAAAATTAATTAATTTAATTGCAAAACACGAGCACATATTTTAATGATTTTTTTTAATAAGTAATGCTCTAGAAATAATTAAGTGTCTCGATTGCTGAAATACTGCTGTGTGTTGTATTTAACCATTACTTACAATAATTCAGGAACAACTGCTCCTCTTTGAAACTTCAACTCTTCTAACTCCAGTGTCCCCTGAGCCAGAGAGAGGAATTGAAGGTTCGAAAGGAGATAAAGGATTAAAACGAATCATTGTATACTGTAAATATAAACTACCAAAAGAAATCTAACATCTTAGTTTCAATTAAGTTAAATTTTTGCTTACTATACAATCTTATAATGATTAAAAAATTCAGGGTCCTAAAGGCAGCAAAGGTGAAAGAGGCTCTGTTGGTGACAAAGGCGAATGTCAAAAATGTGACATATCAATAGATCTAGAAAAGGTTAGTAATGTCGTCAGTTCAGATAAACATTAAATTTTTATAATCTGAATTTTAAATGTTTTAATTTCGAATCTTTTACATCAGAGGGCCACAAAATAAGAGTACCATTTGTATTTTAAACTGTTTTGAAGTTTAATTATGATCTTTTTATCCATTTTTTACATGCATTGGTTAATTTACCCTATTCAGGTACAAATTTTTTAGCTTGATATGAAATAAATTTTACAATGGAAATATACAGTAGGCGACACATCAACCTAACCTTAATGGACTTTGAACCCAAGGCGCAACGCAGCAAATAAGTCGTGAAAGAGAGATAGTCCTAATTTATTATTTCGACTTACACTGGCTGCTCCTACGTAGTATTCCCACTGCATCGCGTCGCAACCTTTAAGTATGAACGAATATATAAGTGTGCGTGCGTAATTATTATTGGGTTCACGTTTTTCTTACCTACGATAACAATGTTTGTAGTATACATATACCTATAGATATGTTTACAGACGCAGGTATGTTCAGTCTGTTTCCTACGCTTTATCTATAGCGAAACATTTAATTATAGGTATGTTTAAGTGGGTAGCTCGATGTGTCACCTACACTAGTTTTTTTGTTGCAATTTTTTGGCTCAAATGCGCCAGTTCGACATTGTATGTATTATTTAGTTGTGGCCGTGTGAAGTTAAAGTTTACCAATAAAAATGGTTTTGCCTGGTCCCCCTGGATTAAGTTTGTTTTATAACTTAGATATTTTCAACTACTTGTGATATAGTTTAATAGCAGGTTTTTTCGCAAAGTTTACAACGGTTCAATTTATATTTAGTGAATATCAACAGCTAAAAGGCGAAAAAGGTGATCAAGGCGAACCGGGTTCACCCGGAAAGCCTGGCAAAATGGGCTTACCTGGTCCCCCTGGATCAAGTATTATGTTAGTTGGACCCCAAGGACCTCCGGGATCACCTGGGAAACCTGGGCCACCTGGAATTTCTATCGTAGGCCCTAAAGGTGAACCAGGAGATATATTAAAAAGACACGTCTACGATTTTGAATCAGGTACAATTCAATTTTATGCATAATGCGTAAAATTTATTTATTAATACAATTATTTTTGGAGGTTTTGAAACATGTCTAGAAATACCATATACGTTAACAATCTTTGACGTAATCTTTTGAATTATAATTTTTTGTAATTTTCTTCTTACCACTCTTAATACACAACGAACTTAATAATTCAAACGATTTCGTCAAAGATTGTTTGTTAACACACAATGTTTTTCATCACATTTCTAGTAAATAAATAAAAATATATGGTGTGTATATGTATTAACTAACTAGAACACAATTTACGGGAATAGAAGCAGAGAAAACAACGCCACCATCAGATGGCGTTGTTAGATATTTAGAGAATTAAGAAATTAAAAAGCTTTGGTTCAAGTAAAAATTTGTGATTTCTCGCTTGTAGTGTGTTCATATTTTGAACAGACAGCTTTTTCACATTTAAAAGCTTGATATACCGCCCGTGATTCCTATAGACGCTTTGCTTTGAGGAAAGTAAAATTTACAAAGAAAAAGCCCCTGGGAGTAATTGAGGTCTTAGCATCCGCTTTGCTCGCACGTAATAAATATGTTTACGACTAAGTGTAATAAAAAAAATAATAACCAACATATATTGATGAAATTTATTTTAAACTTAACGCAGGTGATCCTAGTAATGACGACTTCTTTTATACAACAAGCACAGTTATCTATAAATCTGCTAAAGCTCTACTGAAGGTACGTTATTTCTTTTCCCCAAGTTTTAGGGTTATGGGTCAAAAAACCCTTTGATAAAAATTTATTTGTGTAACATAAATAGTTATATAACTTCTAGTGACTTATATATAGTCCTAGTACATCAATCTTACAAGAACACAAATCTTTTTAGAAATAATAAATACATTATAAATAATAAAAATATATAGAAATAATGTTTTTTCGTCTGAGACCCCCTGATAGTTATGTCTTCATGAATTTAAAGAAATATTTTCATAGCACAGATGCAGTCTAAAGATTAATCTCGAGCATAAGATTTGTGTATTTTTAAGATTGATGTATGTACCAGGATTTTATAAGTCACTAGAAGTTGTTTGAGACGTTCGTAACGAGCGTATTTCCACAGCAAAGATGTGGCTAGAATTTTCGTAGGCCAGATTTGTGCCTCGATAGATCAATTGGTAGGGCACTTATACGGACTGTAAAGACTCTGGAAACTACGAAAGCTGGTTTAGATCCTGGCTCAAGGGTAACCTTTTGACTGTATCTTTGCTATATAAATATTTATTTACATTAATGAATAGGTATAATCTATAATCTATATTTATTTAATCTGTATTTGTAAAAAAAATTGACAATTTGACATTTTCGGAATTGGGAATATTTGTTTTATTTTAATTTTTTTTTTTTTTAATTGCCTATATAACTTAATATTCTGTGAATATTTTAAGTGTCTACCTGTTACCTGTTATCATTATCGAGCATAATCGAGCAAAAAAATTACGTTTGTTGTATTGGAGCCCCCTTAAATATTTAATATATTCCGTTTTTTAGTATTTGTTGTTTAAGCGGCAACAGAAATACATCTTCTGTAAAAATTTCAACTGTCTAACTACCACAGTTCATGAGATACAGCCTGATGACAGACGGACGGATGGACGGATGGACAGCAGAGTCTTAGTAATAGGGTTTCGCTAATTACACTTTGGGTACGGAACCCTAAAAAGTGTACTGATGAATAAAAAATTTAAGACGTGAGGTCATTAACTCATCCTAGTTTTATTGCAATCGAATGAATGATTTAGAAACATTTATTTTTATATGTATAGATCGATAAATAGCAATTCAAATTTACGAAAGAAGAAATAATAATTTTGTCACAGAATGCATCCTAGTGCATGCAAAAAACATAAGTAATATTTGCGGTATGCACTATAAACTCTCACTTGACAAGTATTTTTTATTTTAGATATATTAGGCGTTGAAATCGTTCTGTTCCTCAAATGTAAACAAGTAATATGGTTATGGCCGTACACTACTTGACAGCGCATCCACTACATTGCCTCCCGAGCATGTGCAGGCAATGCATTGAATGTGGACTGGAGGTGACGTCATAGCGCATACATTTTGGGTCAACAGAATGACCAAATGTACGCATAGACAGCATAAAGCGCATTCAATGCGTATAATGCTTGTCAAAAAACGCCCTATAACCTACCTTATAATTATTTTTCTGTGTACCAACTCATAATATTTTTTTCAGCGAACACGCAATACACCCTTAGGGACATTGGCATATGTTTTACATGAGAAACTGCTACTATTAAGGGTTGATAGTGGATGGCAGCAAATTTTAGTAAGTACAAATAACCGTTTATGGATTTAATTTTTGGTGTTTTAAGCAAATAAAATAATTCTATCTGTTAACTAACTGCTTAAATTTTCCCATCCCTCAAAAATACACTTGTTAATTTTCAAAATCTAGCGGTCTGACCTGTGATATGATATGTCGGTCAGTTAGTTAATTGACCTTCCGACAGAAAGTAATAATGTCAATTTAACTTGAAACATGACGGATTTTCTCTTTATAATTTTTTGTTTCCTGATTTATTTTCTTAAGAAAATTGATTTTTCAAAAGTCGTCTCTAATATCTACAGAAATAAGATAAGAAAAAAATTCCTGGTCAAATTTCAAATTAAATTAGTATATTTTTGTCTATTTAAAGCTGGGCGACCTGCTGAGAGACTTAGATATAACTACAACTTCAACAACAACTTCAACTACAACTGCTACTTCAACTACAGCACCAACTGCTGCTCCAACTACAGCTAATATTGCAACTGCTGCTCCAACTACAGCTAATATTGCAACTGCTGCTCCAACTACAGCTAATATTGCAACTGCTGCTCCAACTACAGCTAATATTGCAACTGCTGCTCCAACTACAGCTAATATTGCAACTGCAGCTCCAACTACTACTACAGCTAAAATTGCAACTTTAGCTCCAACAACAACTACAGCTGAAACTCCAGCTCCTAGTTCAACAACAACTACAACGTTAACAGCTTCTCCAAAAAAAATAGAATCACGATATGTATCAGAGGAAAAGACTCACGTAAGTATTAACACATTTATTTCCAAAAATAGACTGAAAAATCACTACTGTGATAGTCTAATACGTTCGCACACTAGTTTTTGCCCTGGCTTCGGCTAGCTGAAATTCATTCATCAAATAAAACTGAGCGGGATAAGAGTATTCAATGGTACTTTAGTCTTCTCAGTTATCCCAATCAAGGCACTTTATATCGCCATATTACAACTTAAAGAATAAGGGCCCCGCAGTTTAATTAACAGAAAATATATTTCCTAGCTCAACTCTTGATAAGCAAATAAAGTCTTAAATAAAATCTTACTAAGTTTTTTGCGTTTGGGGCCAAAAAATTGGTCGATTGAATTCTCCGTCAGGTGTGTCGCACTTCGAAGTTTTAGTAAGAATGAACGCGTCCGTGCAACTTTATTCCCGGTTGGCGGCACCCACTGACCCGACAAATTCAGTGCGTTGCGTGCTCGCCAAAATAATGCGTGTGATTTCTAAGCGATCGCGCTTAAGCTGCGTGCGTCATGGTCATTATCTCGCTTACTTTACTTGTCTCGGCACTAGCCACCGCGGGCGCGCCTGTCGCGTAAAGTCATTAACCCCAGTGCATGATTTTGCAGTGAACACCTAAATCTTGATTTTAAACTTCAAGGTCAAATACATATTTTTATTTATTGACCTTAAAGTTTTTCCTTCAAAGCTTTCCATACAAACTTCCAATCCATATTTAAGCCCTCTTAGGGGACGTTTTTCGCAAAATCCTTTCTTAGTGGTTGCCTACGTAATAACAGGAACTATTGTGCAAAATTACAAGTTTCTAGACCCAGTAGTTTGGACTGTGCCTTGATATATCAGGCAGTCAGTCAGTTAACTCTTTAAATTAATATACTAGTAGTTAGAATAGATCACATACATAAGGGTCAAATTGAAAACTTCCTTTGTTTAAAGTCGGTAAAAAAATATCCGTTGCCAGCGCTAGTGGACGTTTCCTGACACATCTTAATCAATAAATAGAACGATTGTTTTTTTTTAGTTGTATGCCACAAAGTTTCCAAATTCCAAGTCCAAAAAAGCCGCTTTAAGCAGAAATGCTATATATACATCTGAAATATATTCTAAAAACAATAGTTATTGTTCTTAAAATTGCTTATAACTAGTGTCATATTCCTAAAAAAAAACTTTTACAAAGTGTTAATCAATAATCCATTGGAAACGTTAGTAGCGCGTTTATTTTCCGGGATATTTAGAATTACAGCCACTGCATTAAACCTTATTAACCAACACTAACTAACACAATGTCCTTAATTTTCTGACTGCTGTATTGATGGATAAAGTTCACCCGCCTCTTGGTCAAATTATAATAACCGCAGCCCAATGATTTTAGACTAGTTAGGCAATAACAGCCTCTGGTTAAAGCAATATCTCTACCATATTTGTTTTTTATTTAATTTTAGATTAAATTAGCTGCACTAGATGAGCCTTATCCGGGTTATATAAGAAGCGCTGAATCTGCCACAGCTGACCATTTATGCTACGAGCAAGCTCGAAGGTGGAACTTCAGTGGAAGTTTTAAGCCATTCTTAGCAGATAGGTAAGTTCCTTTTATTCACTATTAGCTGACTCGGCGAACGTTGTTTCAATTTTGTCCTTCTCCCTTTAAGGAACATACACAGTCTATGTCAATCTGGAATAATGTACATTTTAAATAGTAAAAGTATTGTTCAAATCGGTACAGTGGTTTCGGTACCTACCCTAAACATATTAACAAACTTACAAACCTTCTTCCTTCTCTATGAAAAAGTTAAGTGAAGTTAAGCAACGTCCGGCGTGGTCAGTGCCTAGATGGGTGCATGCCTAGTGTCACATTTTTCTAAGTCGGTCTTGAGTGTATTATTATACGACGACAATCCTTCAGACAATTTAGATACCATATAGGTTGCTTAAAGACTTGGACAGTCGAGTAAACTAGCTGTGTTTACGGACAAACATCTGCTAATTCGCATTGGGTCAGCATGGTAGACTATTTTTACTATTTTTTTTTGATATCCAAATGTCAAATGTAAAAAATGCTTTTATGACTTTTCAGCCTTCGAAATCAATGGAAGCGTTTAGAGACTTATCTTTAAACTAAGAAAACCACACTAATCTATTTTTGTCTTTATTACAGTACGCAAGATCTTGTATCACTTGTGAGAGCGAAGTATGTAAATGCTCCAGTTGCCAATATTAAACACCATTTATTATACAATACTTGGATGAGCATGTTCGATGGTTCTGAAGCATTACTTTCTGAACAACCAAATATATACAGTTTCAGTGGAAGGAATGTATTTATTGACTCTGAGTGGTGGTAAGTAATTAAAAAAACCATTACTATCCGCGTTTTGTTTACAAGCATTTAACCAATTGAATGCGCTATATGCGAAATATGGCGGCACTTCGAGTCCAGTTGGCTGCACATGCTCAAGTAGAGCACAGATGGATGCCCTGTCAAAACAGTTATCAGCCATTTTGTTTTTTTTTTATATTTGGCAAATATAACGATTTCAATACCAAACATAATATTTTAAACAAAACGCGGCTATTATTGTTATAGTGGTGACGTCAATGCTCATTTGCCACCGTTATTAAAAAGTGGACTATAGGATAGAAAATATTAAATTAAATAGACAAAAAATGATCTCACGATAAAATTAAGGACGTAGGAAGAATCTCATACACTCACCTGTGAATATGTGTATATTTAAATCCACTCAAAGTTCATGAGCACGCAGTACGCTAGGGCACTGAGATGCACCAAAAAGTCCTTTAGGAGCTCCTGTTATTACCGTGGGACACACACGGAGTTTCAACGACAACGGGTACAGGTTTCAGTCCAATTGCAAGCGGGTAGCGAGGAACTATTAAATTATGTTCAGTATTGGCGATTAGAACACTTATTCGTGTGATGAGACTGATATCTCAACGCGGTACAATTGACCAGAACTGTTTTTTAAACATAGTGCATGACAGGGGATGGAGGGATGGTAAGGCGGTGAGATTGTACTTAAAATAAAAATACTAAACGCGGTTGCTGTGAGTCGTCACCGCAATCGTTATTTGAACCCGCAATGCTAAACTTGGCCAGTTTTTCCCCTATGAGTACCTATTTCAATGGGTGAAACTTTCCCACAAAGGTCTTTTCCTTTGTATGTCACTAAAAGGACTTGAAAAACATAATATTTCACTGTATTACAATATATCTGTAAAGTATTGAGGAAGATAGTTATTAAGGATTAAAGATATTAAATTTCAATTAGTTTTCTTAAGGAGAAATAATTTTATAAGTATACCCCTTATACGAGCATAAAAGAACGAGTTGAAGTTGTACCCATCTGCCAAGCCTACTAGTCTACAAAGCCATCTTCGTCCTTTATAATATTAAATTAAAAAAAAAAAAAATGTTATATAAAACTAACATAATGATTAAAATAATAATTAAAAAAGATCGTTGAATATCGAGGACGTAGAAAAAGTTAGCCAGTATCGTGGCGGTGGAGGTCTTTAATATTTTTGTAGACTCTCTAGGGACGGGCTTAACACATTTATGTAGTTAAATACCTAAATTCGAAAATAAAATAAATTTCATTACTAGAACATCCGGGACAGCATAAGTTTACGTAGACATACATAGGCAGCAGCGAGTGTCGCGTGGCCACAATATATAAAGAAAGCGTATGAGGTGGGCATATGCAAAATGCGATAAATTGATGTAAAATGCAATGTATAACTGAGTGCATACATTCTATTATGAGAGGAATTATGTACTATTCTGATGGCTAATAAAAGGTGGCCAATTGGAGTGTGACTCTTTTGCTTGAATTAGCGATGGATGTTGCTTCTTTTGTTTGATTGCTTATACTGCTGCTATACAATACAGGTAAAAAGACCTCGCCTGAGTAAAGTAAAGAGGAGATAAGGTGATGATGGAGGCATGCCCGGGGATCGGAAGCCTAAAACCTTCTGATCTCTCAGAATGTTTATCGTTAACATTCGTTAGTGGCTTCAATTTACATCGGCTGAGCTCACAGATGGTTTGAACATCTCTCGCCTAACGTTTCGATCCGTTTGTTTGGGTCAAATACGAATGTAAGTTCAGTGCCGAGCGAATTGAACGACGACAACAGATTACACAGTGTAGAAGGGTAAAGGTCCTTGCCCCGAGCTGTCTGTCAGAGTCGAAAAACAGCGAAAGAAGGCAATTATTGTTTTATTAAATTGACACGTAAACCGTTGCCATGTTGCGGGGAGTCGGACGCTGATTACGCGAAGACGACAGTGATACTTAACCTACGCGACTGGTAACAACTCATGGAATCATATTTGGTTCGCGACTAAATTTCTAAAAAGCTGCGATACTGAATATTACATAAATAATATAACTTACACTTATTGTATCGGTAATCGATCAAATAAACTATAAACTATAATTCTTCGTACTTGAACTGATAATATACCTATAGATTTGTTTATGAATCCTTAATCATGTATGGTGTGGACGCCGGCTTGAAAACCGAAATATATCATTTATAATCTACGACTGAAGTTACATGGATGCAGTGGGGCTTATTGCGTCTTGCTCTTCGGAGTGTGTTAAGCATGGGGCGTGCCCTCTTGGTGAATTCCATGGCTGTTCCATTGGTACATAATAATTAGTACCTACACAAATGGATCAGTGGGGTTTATTGCGTCCTGCTCTTCGGAGTGTGCTTAACACGAGACGTGCTCTCTTGACAATGTCATGGCTGAGTCTGTGCGAACGGATGTCACACTCTTTGGCCTAAGGCTGAGTGTTTGTGCTATGCACGCACAAGGATTTGTTCCTGAAACTACATATTTTAGACTTCGGTCTTCAGCTTCGGCTGCAACGATAATTTAATGGTTATACCATTTATGACTTCACATGGACACGTACCGTGGGAAGCGCTGGGTGGAGCTTCCCGCCTTTATATTTTTTTTAGAAAAATAAAAAGCGCATAGGAATAGAGGATACTATTTTTATTACTAGAACGGTGTTTCAGTCTTTCTCTAAAAGAACCTGGGGTCTACGTTACACAATTAGGTCCTACCACTCAGACGATCACATAGCCAAACCTTCGAAAAATTTATACTTCAATTTTCAAGTTTCGTGTTTATATTGTCTTATAATCTTGTCCATACTGGTTAGTCAGGTAGGTGTACGTAAAGGGTTAGGTAGTATATTTTGTTTCTTTGGGGGGGTTAGTTACAAAGTGAATCTAAACAGAAAAGTAACGTTAAAACTGGCCGTATTCCGTTCATCTGTTTTAATAAAAAAATAAATAGTTTTTTGTTAATTATTTATGTTACTTACTTCACTAAGTGATAAGTAAGCAAAAAATTGTTATTTTAATATAAGTGTAAAATAAAAATTAATATCTTTTGTTCTTAGTTTTAATTTAATTTCATGAATAACAAAATATGCCTAAAACTAAGACCTACATTATTTATTAATTACTACAACAAAATAAAAACTATTTTAAGTTCTAAAATTTCTAAATAAAACGTAAAAAATCTTTTAAATAAGCTCTATTTTTATTTTTACAGGCCGACTAGAGCAATATGGCATGGAAGTGATGCGTTTGGCATCCGCTCTAACATAACTTGCCGTGATTGGCAGGACAATAGCCAAAGCCTATATGGATTAGCTTCTTCGTTGTCTAGTAATAAAATTTTAAACCAAGAGTTGTGAGTAAATTCCAAATATTCTTTTTTAGATTTATATTCTGTTATAACCCACAGAAGTGTCGTGGCCTATGAATATCAATAGGCCCACTCCCCATCACGTTAAGACGGATTATACTAAACCAGTAAAAGGTGCTTCAAATGTAAAAATATTTGTCAGAATAGTTTGACGTTTGTAATAAGTCTGACCTCTCTTGTGTTGTGGTGGTAAATAATAACAATCTGCATATATATTACTTCAAAGGCCGGAAATTAAACAATTGCTCGATGAGATGACTAAAATGGGCGAACCAGGGGTGAGGCCTTTTAATAAATACGAATCCAGTGATGGTATTCCGGTTGAGGACTGTATAAAATTTTACTCAAATAAAGCGAAAAACTTTCATTAGAATCGACGAAAACCTTCCAGATTCATAAGGCGTTTTGTTGTTGCCATTTCCCTGCATTTTTAAAAACAAATAAATGTCAATACATATTTTTAGATATGTGCATTTAATCATTTATGTTATTTTATTATTTCAGATATTCTTGTGATACAAAACTTATCGTTTTATGTTATATGGAGGTGATAAAAACAGAAAAAATAAAATGGAAAAGACACGAACGAGGGCGGTAAGTATTTCATGAAATAAATGGAAAGGAAGAAATCCAAAGACTTATTATAAGGTCTTAGGCCCGGATAAATAGTCGTGGCTTAAACAAAGTAACATTCTAAGACAGAGACTTAGTAAGCGTAATGTAATTAAATGCTACAACGAATATAACCGAAGCCCATTTTAATAGTCGTTGCTTAGACAAATTACTACTTCTTGCTAAGACAGAGACTTAGTTCGAGTAATGTAATAATAAACACTGCTTAGACACACACACTTTGCTTAGCATGCTTTTATTCTTAGCTAAGCCTGAGTAACGTATGTCCTTTACTCAGGACAGTCTTAGCGATAATTATAAAACATGGATTCAAATGCTCAAATATCCATAAATTATTGTTACCCAGCTTCTTACGTCGACTTATGTAAAGGTACCATACGCTAATGGGAGAGGTGCTTGGGGGTGGGGAAATAATTCTATAACATAAGTACCTACGGTACCGTCGCCGCATTGGTGCTCAAGTTAAACTCGCACTCGACCGGTTTTCTGCTTTTTATGGCATTTGATGCACGCAGTTAAAGGTTACAAGACATACAGCTTTGTCGATTAACAAAACTGCTTAGATTGAATTGACTTGAAAAAGTTTAAAATTTTAGGTACAAAAAACAAAAGCCATTTTTGATAACCAAATCATAATGGCTGTCTGTTTTTAAAAATCCGGTAAATATGACTATTAGCAATAGTATATATAGAAAGTATAGATATAATAGTATAGAATTCTCCAAGAAAGACTTTTAGAAGTATTACTTAGGCATTACTTAGCAAAGACTATTAATCCGGGCCTATAGTGAAACATCGATATATCTGATATATCCTATTAACATGAAATTTGATACTACTGATATGTCTGTATGTCACGGCTATTTTGTTTATCAGTTTTAAAAACTATGAACTAGAAATTTAATACTATAGAACGGACGCTAAGCAGGAAGAATTGCGTTCAATGACCCGTCACTTTTTGTCTCCGTTGCACTCGCATAATTATTGCCGTTGCGCTTCTCTATGACAGAGGTTATCGCATCTGTGCGACTGCAACGGCAAATAATGATGCGCGTGCAACAGAGACAAATAGTGACCGGTCATTGAACGAAATTCTTCCTGCTTAGCGTCCGTGATATAGAACTAGCTTGGCCCTGTCTGTCTAAGGCAGAAAAATATGATAGTAATTTTATAGATGTGAGAAATAGAGTCTAAATTTGGGGACAGATTCAACAAGGGCCTACTACGACAAGTATGTATAATGCATACCTATAGATTAAGTCTTGGAATAGCACTCAGCCTATTTTTATCCTGAAGAATTCCAAAGTTCTCGCGGGAATAACTATAACCGAGCTTAAACGAACTTTAGCTATAGTTACAGCTTGCTATAGCAAACTTCATAAGTATTATAATTAATGAGTTAATTAAGGAGTTCCACGCCGATAACTAATTTAGGGCGGGCGGAGCCACTGGCAAAATCTAGTGAAGTATAATTCTTTGCCATTTTCTGACAATCTATAAGAAGTAAGTCATTATTTATGAGTAGTAAATTTATTTGATTTCCTTTCAGAGCCAAGAGAAGATATAAACACAAAACTGTATATCAGGCGCGGGGACAAATAAAAAGATAGTGTTAAATTCTCATAGTATTAATGTTGAAATTTATAATCTTCATCGATTGAACCAAAATTTATCACTAATTGTATCTTCATTGAAATTTCATGTAGAACCACATAATACAAAAGTTTAGTAAACAAATAATTATGGAGACACCAAACGCAGACCCCGAAAAACAATATTCATTATGCAGACAACTCTGTGCCTTATATTATTATAATATTGTAAAAAAAACATTTAGTAAACAATTTTTTTATTAAGATAAACTGTGTACTTACTTGAGGCTTATTTATATTTTAAATATTAACCCTTAATTAGGTACATTGGGTCGACATAATTTTAAAATGAAAAAAATACAGTGTTCGAAGTGCGCCAGACCAGATTAAATGTTTTCCTTTTTAGTATTTGTTTTTGATTTATTTGTTGATTTTTTGTTTTTTTTTTTAATTACAGATCATTTTATATTGACCTATATTAATATTTCAAATTAAATAGTTTGTTACATTAATTTCCTATTGAATCATATTTTCATTTTATTTTGCGGTGACTACAGACCCCATGCGACTAAATGCATGTTTTTTTTACTGCGCCTAGTTAAGGGTTAATTTAACATATGTAGGTATTTAAAATAACATAAATATGATATTTTAAATGAATATTTTTTATCAAAAAAAATAAAGTACTTTTGTAAGTTTTTGTATACTGAGTATACCTACTTTAAGTAGAAGCTAGATATTTTGAAACTGGAATATTTGATGTCATGCCTGTCTTCTGCAATTGTTAGCGGAATAATTTATAATTTATTGATTGCATTTTGTGTGCGTTGCTTGCTGTCGGTGCCATATCTAGTTACCTTTGTTTTTTTAACATAAGTATAAGAACAAACATTTTTTACTTATTTTTGTTTTACTCAAAATCCCATACGTACCTAATCGATAGTGTATTTATTAGTATATATTATTTAAAAACTAAAATATATATGTGTTAATGTTCATTATATCTGTGTTTGTATTTATTTCTAATATATGTATATGTTAACTCATAAATATATCACTTGCAGTTCCTGTCCCCCTCGTATTCATTTTGTAATTTCCTCTACCCAAAGAAGGTCTGAAAGAAATCGCTTATTAGCTATAAAACCGCCAACATTGTAATTTTATTGTTATGGTTTTTTTTGTCTATATTACTATATATTACTACTACTACTACTACTACTAAGGTAGAAAAATATAAAGAAAAAAGTACAAAAATTGGTAAAGAACTTTTTCTTTCACTACGTTCGCTTACTTAAACAAATGAAGATGTACCTATTTAAAGTTGTTACATGCTTCGTCTTCCATTTATTTATTAACAACCTTCTCACGTAACTTTGCCTGCGCGGAATCCGCTAATTCATTATCAATATACTTTACTATATTTTAAATTAAATTAATATGAATATTTACTAACACGTTTGAAACTGTTGAATTTACAGAAGTTTTCATACAGATTGTATTTTTTCTAAAATGTGATACCTGTATGATTTTTAAAAATAAAATAAAACAAAAAAGCCCTCTGTCCACAAGGATTTTCTGCTGAAATCCCCTGGCTCCATTTGGATTTTTGTGTCCACATTGAACTCTAAAAAATAATAATACGCTATACGCTTTAAGGACTTCAAATTATAATTTGTTTTAAGATGATTTTAGCAGTGGGCTATAATTTCAAAAATAAACATTAACCTGGGTATATAAACGTATAAATAAAAGGTCCTTTGCATAAAAATTGTGTTTCTTTTCTTTTATTCTAATACACACGTAAATTTTTGTGAGAAATATATTAGCGTACCTAATAAACAAGTAAACAAATAAAATTCGCTGCTTAATTTGAAGTTAGTTGAGGATTTAACACAAAAAGCCTTTATATATTTTAGAAATGAAGCAGCTATATTCCATACCACATAGTAGTGCGTAATTTTGTTTTAAAAATAGAATATAAAAATAATCATAAATATTTTTTCGTTCCCTATACAAAACGCCGTCCGGTACCAAAGTAAGCGAACCTTGTAATATGGATACCAGACAACGGATATAAATACTTTTTCTTCTAAATAAATACATATTTTCATAGAAAATCCCGAGTCTCAAGACTGACAATTACATAAATATTTGTTTTGTGCGGTAATCGAATTTCCTCCCCTTGATTCAGCAGTCGGGTCAATATTCACCGAGCCATGAATCCGAAAAATGGTATTATGGGTATTGTATTATAAATAAATAATTATTAAAAATATTCATTTATATTGGTCACCAGGGGCTTCAATTTAGTAAAAAAACTCGTTTCATCCGCTCCATATTATGTGAAGTGGAATGTTGCTGGATTCATAGATTATGCATGCAACCAAAATTCTTTCTTAGAATATATACCAAACATTTCAATAATTTATCCTTGAATTACGTAGAATATATTTTCTGCAATGCCTTCCTGCATGCACCTCAATTCCTATTTCCACGTTTCTCTAGCATGCTCTGCTGCAACGCTTCAAAACGGATATTAGGATATCGGTCAAAGTTGTTACACTCGAGTTTGAAATAGAAATCATTTTAGCTGTGAAAGTGTTATCCATCTTGTCAAAGCTACGATTTTCTGCTTAGGTTATTCTACAAGAATTATTACCGTATCAAACATTCTTAGGATTTTTACGGTGATATTGCGCATAAGGACTGAATAAGAATAGGCAGCTTCTCTTTGAATAATCCCTATCTATTCCTTGACTGTATCATGTATTCGTACATAAATCAATGTTTTGCATTAATACGTCGAAATAAATACAATAATTGATACGGCTAATGAATGAATGCACCGAGTGGAAAGTAGCTTCTTGCTGCACCGAGTTTTTATTAGAACCCGAGCGTTAGAAACAATATTAGGCGCGTTCCATCTAACAACTTTGTAGCAGAATTGTTAGCGGTTCGCGTTTCATTAGCTTTTGGTAGCAAAATCTAATGTTGAATTTTAGCGTTTCGTTTACGCGGTTTTGCTAAAAAATATTACTAACAAAAGCACATGTCGGGAGTTGGGTATTTTGCATTACTTTTTGACAGTTGTCAGATGAGGAAGTGAATCCTATGAAAAAAATATTATTGTTTTTAAAATAAAGTTTTTGGTATTAAATAGTAACGCCGCTCAGATGGAACGTGCCTAATAATACACTAGTATAGCCGGAAGGAATGTAAAAGCTAAAGCTTGTCTCTGAACTATAGTAAAAAAGTTTATAAAAAATAAAGATCTTAACTAATAATCATGAAACTGCGCATGTTTTTTAAACTCATTCTTGACTTTTTATCGCTCTTGTAAAGAACGCAGTATAACTTCGCCCCAATAGAATCTCGGCGATTTCGCCCTTTCCGAGAAAGGGCTAACCCCTCAGCCACACTACGCTACTCGCGTCGTCGGGAACGTTTCCCCGAGCGTTCGCGTCTGCGTGAGTGCATGCGAGTGCCCGACGGCCACATATTCAGTCAGCTTTTGCATTCCAACGATGGAGGTTGAAATTACAGCAGCATGCACATTATGCCTTTTGAGCAAAGCAAATTTATTGAATGTTATAAAACGCAGAAAACTAAGTAAACATCGTTATCATCGCCGAAGATAGTGGATGACAGCAATTCATCGTAATAGAACGAGGTAAGTGTAGGAGCGTGCAAAGCGGAGTGATTTTGTAGCTGGCTCGCTCACGCGAACGTTTCCATCCTGAGCAAGGGAGCGATGCGAGCGGCGGCGGCGAGGGACAACGTAAAGGACGTGTCGAACGCGCCGTCCAGACATGCACGCTCTCCATTTCCCTCGCGATTTGACGAATCTCTGGCTAAAGCATAAGAAGTCAAGAAGCAATCGAACTGTGTTCCAGTATAAGTGGTTCATAGATAGTTTTGATCCTATTTATAAAGCCATGAGAATAAAATACGTCTGTAAATAATTTCAGAACAAATTAGTTAATGTAACTAAAATCTGAACGTAACTCACCCGTTATGACTTCATTAAGCTAACGCTTTCCTATGTTTTCGTTCCCGGACGTAACATGTGTTCGTAAAGTTATTGCGTAAGCAATTTCAGTAGCAACGAGCTTAATTTATGTTTGCTTTGTTTATTGTGTGTTTAAGTAATTAAGGTTGTAAATACAAGTCTTCGCAGCATAACTGAAAAATTTAAAATTATAAAAGAGGAACCACAAATTTGGCCAAGAGAGGAAAACTAATTTTACCAAAGGAAAAACTAATAAATTTTAGTGCTGCTAAATACCAAAATCGAAATAAGTAATAAGTTACCATAGAGTACCTACGCGAAAAAAAGTAATTTAGACAGACAGACAGTGCAGATAGACGGACGTACAGACAAGACGGGACGGATGGACGGATAAATAGTCGGCATTGAAAAAGTTGTGACCATTACGTAACAAGATAACAATGTGTTTTTTTTGTATTTGGTTTAAGACGGAGACTTGAGAAGTTGTCACTACTTGATTTTCATTTGAAACCTCATATTCTCCAATATTTTTTTGAAAATTATCAGATTTGAATTAAAAAGGCTTTTTAATATTTAAACTATAATAATAATTCAGATTTTTAATTACAGCATATATAACATTAGATTTATTTTTATGGTTTTTATATTAGTAGTTTTTAGTAATTTGAAGTTAAAGTAAGACACAGGATTTTTGAGTTATGATCATATCGAAACCAATCAAATGATTCATAATGACTTTAAATTAGGGCACAAAGTTATTAATTGTTTTTGGCCCAATGTACATATATTATATCCAAACACAGAAAAACACGAGTTAAATTATTTGAAATTAGCCAAGAGAAGATATAAACACAAAACTGTTTTTCAGGCGCGAGGACAAGTAAAAAGATTTTCATAGTATTAATGTTGAAATTTAGAATTTTTCATTGATTGAACCAAAATTTAACACTAATAGTATCTTCATTAAAAATTATGTAGAACCACCTAATACAAAAATTAACTTAATTTATACTAATATATAAAGCTGAAGAGTTTGTTTGTTTGAACGCGCTTATCTTAGAAACTATTGGTCCGATATGAAAAATTCTTTCAGTGTTAGATAGCATTTATCGAGGAAGGCTATATATCATTACACTGAGACCAATAGGAGCGAAGCCCCAATGAAGAATGTTCCTGTAGTATTTGATATAATATTCTATGTAGGTAGATTTGATAATATTGTGTATATCAATATCTCATATTATAAAATAAATAGTGGCTCTTCAGACATCATCGGTTTAATACGTGTACCACTCTAATAAATTATAGCTTGGTGTCAGGTGTGGGGTTTTGCGACCAATTATTAATTTAATTTTGATTAAAGTAGTTTTAACAAGTGGTGCATCAATATGGCAGTTGAAAGTGAGAAAAGTAACGCAATGTACTCGGCTTTGCAACAGCCCATGGAATTACCGCGTGATGGCAATATGGCGGGCAACTGTAAGGAATGGAAAAATGCATTTGATTTATATTTAATAGCGTCGGGTAGACAACAAACACCAGATAAAGAAAAGTGTGCTCTGTTTTTACATGTCATAGGCAGAAAAAGATGATTATACATAGTTATTGAGCAAATTTGATAAAAGGTGTAACCCTGAGAAAAATATTAATTTTGAACGTCATTGCTTTTTCGAAACATTGCAAAACGAAAATAGTTTGGATAAGTTTATCTCAAGTTTAAGAGTTCAAAGCAACACATGTGAATTTGGCACGCTTCGTGAAAGTTTAATATTAACGCAATTAATTAGAGGCATCGAAGACCTACAGTTATACGAAAGACTGTTGCGACAAAAGGATTTGAAATAAAAAGATGCAATATCATGGTGCAGAGCAGCAGAGGTGGCAAGCACGCAGGCAGCCGCAGTGCGTGCCGATCCCACCGCCAGTGGCAGTCTTGAGCTGCAGGAGCTGCGCTCGCGGCCCGCGCGCCGGCCGATCCGCGCACCAGATACGTCGACGCCGCCGTTTCCAACATCGCGGCCGCGGTCATATCAAAATACAAAAACAAAATGTTTACGGTGTAATTATATACATATGAAAAATAAGTGTCAGCTGTAATCAACACTTTATATTATGTCAAACATTTATTTGTGACTTTTATAATGATTGAAACATAATGAGCATGCATGAATTATTTTTCATATCTTTATAAAAGTTAATAAGTCATAAATAAATGTTTGACATAATATAAATATAAAGTGTTGATTACTGCTGACACTTATATTTTGTATAAATAAAATAAAATTATGTGTACTCAAAGTTACTGTGCACAAAAACTTATTGAATTTATTATACTTAATTTTAATTATTATATGGTTTTAAGAATGCATAAAATAAAAAAATAGTTGTGTGCACTTAAATTAAAAATAAGAACTATAATTTTCAGAATAAGAAAATTTAAATATTTAGATTATATTGTAATGTGTTTTTGTGCCTACTAATTGTTACTTTACTTTGTTTACTGGTAAAACTAAGATATAAGTTGTAAAAAATGCATAAGGGGAAACGTGTAGTATTTGATATAATATTATATGTAGGTTGATTTGATAATATTGTGTAACCACCCTCATATTATAAAATAAACAGTGGCTCTTCAGACATAGTCGCTTTAACACGTGTACCACTCTAATAAATTATAACTGTTCCCCTTTAAAAGTTCTAAAAAAAGTCCGCAACAACATATGTCTATCTTTCAAGGTTGGCTCACTATAACCTTTTTTATGCTAACCAAATTTGTTCTAAAATAATGCATTGTTTGAGAAGGTGTTTCTATAAACATAATGTTAATCCTTATCCAAATAAATACGTTATGCATCACAAGTCCTTATTTCAATGAATATCTTAGGAGATATCGCAGTTTTAAAATACCATGTCAGCAAAATAATGATCAAGTACTGCGCGCGCATTTATGATGTACAAGGCCGGCGGGCAGACATGAGGGCGAAGGGCGGTACCTGTTATTTAAACATATTTTCACCTTCTAAGTTTTTTTTCTATAATTGAGGAGTTGCCGTAAGAATCCTACGACGATAACCGAATTTAGGGCAAAAGCTAGTAAACAAATATTTATGGAGACACCAAACTTAGACCTCGAAAAACAATATTCATTACCCATGCAGACATTTCTGTGCTTTATACATATATTATTATAATAGTAAGAAAAAAAACCATTTAGTAACCAATATTGTTATTAGGTTTGACTATGTCCTTGAGGCTTATTTTTATCTTAAATATTAACCCTTAATTAGGTACATGGGGTAAACATAATTTTAAAATTGAAAAAAATACAGTGTTTGAAGTGCACCAGACCAGATTTAATAATATATCTAATAATATAATAATAAAATAATAACTTTAAATTGATAATCTAGTTGAGATCATAGACGGAAAGGCAAGTTTTTACTAGCAGACAGTTCCTACTAAATACATAGATAACTGCAAGTTTTAGCAAGAAATTCTATATTCAACTACTACAAACACTTTCGTTTCCGAGGAGCAGCTGTTGAATAAACTTATTTGCGGAAGGAAGGAAGCTTTTTGCTCTGCTACATGCACTTCTAACATAGCTCGTACTTAATTAACGGTTCAATTTGGTTCTGAGCTTTGTGAAGTCATTGTTTCAAGTTCGTGTTAAAAGTAAACCAGATAATTTGTGAAATTTTGTATTAATTACAATAAATAAAACTTTCATTACCTGCATACCTCACTACGATCTACTAATTTCATAAAGCTTTTACGTTAGTTGCGAGTTATTAGCTGTCAAAGCTTATTACTCGAAACTACCATAAACATTAACCTCCCCCTCTTACGCTTAAATCGTGAATGCAAATTTTAAAAACAGAATTCTAATTATGCCAACAGACGGCGTATTTCGCAACTCTGATAAAAAATTATTTGCGTCACTTCAAGTTACTCTATATAATATTTGTTTTTTTTACTATAACGACTCGTACACGTAGCTGGTGAAATATTATAAACACTGTACAGGTGAAATATTCCAACCCGGATATTACTTGTCACTACGCCGCTGACATTGATTGATGAAAGTAGTCACTCGTAGTTTTCTTACATCTAAGTTTTATTTAACTTACCTTTTAAGATAAAAGGGTCAGTCGATGCAGGTCGACAATCCTTCTTGATAGGACAGGATAGAGGAAAAAGAAATAGGATTATTTATAAGAAGACTATTTTTAGGCTGTAAAATTTATAACTGTGGCAATTGCGATGCACAGTTTCAGACTTAGCACATAATCACACTTTTGTTTTATAAAAGCTCTGGTATGTATGAAACTCTTTAATTAGTTTTTGTTTTTATATTAATGTAGATATAAAAACCTTACGGCTTTATCTTACCTTACCTTAAGGCCTTACGAGCAACTACCATTAGGAATATATCTATTATTAATTGATTAATTTAATAAAATTAACTACCGTTACTGCCATAAAAAATATGCTGAATCTGGCGAAGAAAAAAGAGAACAAGAACCAAAGTTTTCTTAACTTAACGGGTGTATATCTTATACCATCTTCTCGACTTATTGAATTTTTAAATCGTAAGAAAAAAAAAATCTATAAGGTTGTCCTGTTTAATCGACTGCAAAATTAAAAGATCTCTATTTATTTATATACTCAATTTTTATCTATGTTCACCCATAATTATCTTCTTGGTATTTGGTCAGGCTCTGATTATGGAAGCCAGGCCTAGACAAAAAATTTGGTTTTTGGGATAAATGCTGAGAAAAACATCTGAAAGAAAGTCACCACAGCGCACCAAAGTCAGCACAGAATTCTAAAACTACATTATCTTTCTAAACAATAAAAAAGTAATACTGACATAAACAACATTAAAAATAAAAACATACTAAAAATTCTTTTATATCTGAAGTTAGTAAATAAAAATTGTTAAAGGTGTACCTATATAATAATATATCCGATTGACAACAGCTTTTCATACGCAATAGAGCGAGCTTACCGGATCCCCTTTAAATTTTCCGGAGTTCTCAAGCGGAAAATCCAATGATTTACTCCGTAAAGCCTTATCATAATCTAACATGTCCCTCGTATTTTACTCTGAATTATTATCGCGCTTACTCGTATCATATAGAACTTACAATTCAAGCTATTTTGCCGTTGTACCTTGCTTTATGTTCCTAGGTTTTTGGACTTAGTATGCATCTATCTATACTTATATTAAAAAAGCTTTAATTTGTATGTTTGTTTATGCTTTGCAACGATGCAAACGATTCTAAAAAATATTTTACTCATTGAATCATCTGAAGTTAAAACTTGTTAATGAAGTTAAAAAAAGGCTACTCCTTCACATTATAGCGAAGAAAGTGGTTAACCTAATTTTTGCTGGTAATTCTACGACACAAATCCAATCTGGACTAATATATTAATGTAATAGTCTCTTCGTTTGTTTATTATTTCGTAACTTCCCAACAGAGCATTCAAAGAACCTGATTTTTTTTATAAAATTTTGTTAATAAGATAGAAAACTGGAAAAGAATATAAAGTACTTTTAATTTTAGTCAAGAGATCCTCCAGATATATTTGTTATATACTTCTTAATTAATTTATACCGTAATGACGCCTTGAAACTTTTAATTTTTTGTATGGAATTTAACGTTATTGCCGTTTTGTAGTCGCATTTATTGACTTTTTGCTACAACTTAGAGTCCAGGCACTAGATAATAAGCTATTCTAATTATTTAACCAACTTTCATTACAAACAAATGCAAAACACGCTTTGAAAATTTGCACAAGTGTTGAAACAATGGTCACTTCCAGATTTTTTATTGCATTAAATACAATAAATGCAAATCATTTAGTAAGGTAATGCACTAGACAAAAGCTAGTTGTATAACATATATTTTTTTTCAATCCTTTACATGCAATAGTTTAGCTACAAAATTTGCACAAAAACGGCGTATTTTCGCGCTCTAGCATATACCGCAGCCTTAAGACTGTCAATGGAACAATTTATTTAATACATAGCTTTAATATTGAAGTTCAATAGCTACTCTAGCAATTAATTCATCTAACAATAAAAGGGTTAATGTCGAAACTACATGAGTTTTAATGTAGGGGCAAAGTACTTAGTTACGGTATTTATAAAAAGCTAACAAAGCTAATTCTGGCACTTTGTTAGCGCTTTATTTTCTCAATGAAGAAGGACTGAGAAAGACATAGAATAGGCACTTCCTATTCCGATCAGGTGTTCCCACAGAGGTTCAACTTCTCTTATCTCATCTCATCCAAATTCAATGGTTAATATGACATGTTGTTTATTTTACTCATCAGTATCATCAGTATGTGGCCCTCTTCGTTGGTGAAAAGTGGATAGTAATGTTTTGATAATAGACCAATAGTGGACACGTGTAGGAAGAATTTTACGAACGAATATAATCTATTATTATTATTCAAAAGTCTTAACAGCTAATAATTAAATTAAATTTTTTCCCACAAAACGAATTCTTCTGGGTTCTTTTTTAGTGTTCCGTACCCAAAGGGTAATTAGCTGAACCCTTTTACTAAGACTTCGCTGTCCGCCTGTCACCAGGCTGTATCTCATGAACCGTGATAGATAGACAGTTGAAATTTTTACAGAAGATGTATATCTGTTGCCGCTATAATAACAAATACTAAAAAACCGAATAAAATAAATATTTAAGGGGGCTCCCATACGACAAACGTGATTTTTTTTGCTCAATTTTGCTCGATATTGATAACGGCAACAGGTAAACGCTTAAAATATTCACAGAATATTTAGTTATATAGTCACTTTCAAAACAAATAATTAAATTAAAATAAAACAAATATCTAAGGGTTCTCCCATACAACAAACGGGATTTTTTAGCCGTTCTTGTAGATAATAGTACGCACCCTTTGTGCGCGAGTCCTCCTCGCACTTCGCGGTTTTTTTTCTCTTCAGAATATCTTACTGTTTCATGTGTTAAATCAATGTCATATGAAACGTCTTTTACAGTTGCGTTAGATTTACGAGAAAAATGAAAATTACAAACGCAGCCCGAATTGAATATGAATAAGATTGCCGCACATATTTTACTTTAACATTAACAACAATATTTTATTCATTTTGTAACGCTCTTCTACATACAAAAAATAAATATAAAGATAAAAAATTCAAATTATCTTTTCAATAAATTTGCCGAGTTAAAATTCAACAGTTTTTTTATAAGCTAATTTACTTCGAGGCATTTACTATTTTATGCTCCAATGTTTTGCTAAGACCATTAGGTTAATATACAACAATATTTTATTCATATTTGTAACGCTCTTCTACATACAAATAATAAATATAAAGATAAAAAATTCAAATTATCTTTTCAATAAATTTGCCGAGTTCAAATTCAACAGTTTTTGACGTGACAACGTCTTATAAATTGGTTTGCCGGGTGACACTTCAAGAAACTGCGTTACGCTCCGCTCACGTTATGCGCTCACAATGAGAGCGAGTGAGAGGCACGCGCCCGCCTAAGAGCGAGAGAGACAGACATAAAATCATTGTCACGTAAAACTTTCGCCCGTATACCGACTTTACAGGCAACCAGTTTTTTTTTATAAGCTAATTTACTTCGAGGCATTTACTATTTTATGCTCCAATGTTTTGATAAGACCATTAGGTTAATATACAACAATATTTTATTCATATTTGTAACGCTCTTCTACATACAAATAATAAATATAAAGATAAAAAATTCAAATTATCTTTTCAATAAATTTGCCGAGTTCAAATTCAACAGTTTTTTTATAGGCTGATTTACTTCTAGGCATCTACTATTTTATGCTCCAATATTTTGCTAAGACCATTAAGTTACTATGTTCTAACATCATCTTTGTTAATTAAATTTTATATTCTCTACATCTAAAACTGAATTAATTTAATTTCATCGTTTTTCAAGTTTTCATTCATATAAATAAAAAAAATATATGATTATTTCAGTGTTTCTTTTCCTATTGTTTTTTTTTGTCATAACAGAAAATTCATTTACTGTTTTAATGTGAGTTACAACTTCCTCTCATAAGCGATGTATAAAAACCAAACAAAACAATATTCGTTAAATTCATTTTATTCTAGTAAACTCCAACCACACAAATAAACAACGAGGATGCCCGGAAAAAGTTTCATACTGATAGTGTTAGTAGAGGCAGATCTATTTCAAACTATGACTATCTTAACCTATTCTTTTAAAATAGCAAAGCTCTCAAAACTCTTCCGAGTACTGATTGAGTCACTCCCAGTTTAAAAATACCGTCTGTGGTTTTCTTTATTGACATATTTTTGGAGTTTGACTCTCGACGACTATATCCTATATGAAAGACAACATTTTTAAACATTTACATTGCAATTACCTATATTTGGTTCTATGAAGTGATAAGTTAATTCCTGACAATAACCGTAAGTATTCACCACAGTGAATAGGTAACCCGGGCTACTGGTGTTAACCCATTCGAGTGTCAAAAACGAATAAACGACTGAAGAAAGTATTCATTTGTTGATTTATAAGAAGCTATTTCCGTAGTGTCAATAATGTGTTAATAGCTTAGCTTAGCTTAGCTGAAATCCAGACTTGAAGCAAGGAATTGTGCAAATCCACTTCAATTCACAATATCTCCATCTCAGCGTTCTGTTATCAGTTTAAAACAAAGCTCTTGAATTTTGATTTTTGTAATAGAATTTTACAATGTGCATGCTTGGAATAAAGATTAAATCTTTACTCCTCTTACTCACTATTTTTATCTGTAACATAATAAAATGATTTGTACCTAACATCTTACAATTCATTTGAGTATTTAATTCCAGTTAAATATTTCGTAAAAAGGTAAATGGATTGGAAAGCAAACTTCCGAGAAAACTTACACATCTCCCTCTTCTAAACTTATAATATACTCTTCTTACCAGCCTCATACGTCCCCACTGATAGGACACAGCCTACCCTCACCAATGGCGGTTTGGTTCATAGTCCACACACATTTTTTTTCTTTTATTGAATAAATGAGAAGTTAATATCTCAACGAGGTGCTGCGGCCGACTGACGGAAGGCGAGAGCCGCGTAATGGCCGGCCCACGCGACGTTATTTATGAAATGTATTTTTTTTGCTACAAAATAACACTCTTTCGCAATAAAATAAAACCATAATCGTCTAAAGTATTTATTATGGACCACGTAGACGAAATTTCATTGAAAAAAGTTAAATAACTAGCAAATAAAACTGTTTTCCCCGTAGAAGTATTCCTACAAATATGAAGATTTAGAGGAAACTTTGCGATTTTATTGTTTCAAGTCAAGTTTATTCAATCGAGTTTCGACTCATAACCTACTAATAAAACTATAATTCAATTTTTTTCGCCTTAAAATTGATTTTCCGTACAGTCAAGTTTTTGTTAGGTTTTTTTCGTTACAGAATTTCTTGATTCGGTCGCCGCGCCTAGAGCCCGCGATAAAATCTATGCAATAGCTTAAAAGGATTATTAGCTTGCATTGCAAGGTAGGTTTTTGCATAGCAAAACTAGCAGACTGTAAGAAAAAATTGCAGATGTTTACGTCCTCTTCACCTGCCTTTTAAGGTCGTCTCTCTGTGACCATTCAGTGTACAACACACATTTACGCGTACACATTTAATTAGTTATTGCAGTAGGTACCAATAGACAAGAGTCGTATGATTTTTGAATGAAGCCAAGGTAAGCTAAATTTCATTACTAGGCACCAATAGGCTACAATTTAAGTTTAACACTAGGCAATAATAGGCATAACAAAGCATATAAATACAGAATTAATAATTATTTTGGTAAATTACTATATTGGCAAATTTGTTAAAGTAAAAACTAACTGTAAATTGGTTCCTATGTGTGTATATTAAGTTTAATGCAAGAAACAAAGCATGGCAACGTTCAGTAAACTACTGAACTATGAAGATACTGAGAAGTCGCATGTGAAGCACGTTCTTGTGATATTGCGCCAATTACCACTCAGTTGTAATTGAAGTCGTACCATCCCAGAATATGTAATCCACTCGGTCCGATATCAGATGTTCGTGCAGAGCTTAAGCTGTGACTGTATTTATAATAATATTGCATTTTCAGACAAAAGTTAGTACAGACGTAGCATACCTATTCAAGAATGTTTTTGTCATAATTAGGTGGATTCTATGAAACAAAAAACAACAGTATAGTGTTGTAGGTGCCACGTGTAAAGTGAATTCTAGCCTTACCAAGTATTAGTGTGGCTCATGAGCGTCAGCAAGAACCCTAAAAAACGAGTGCAACAAGAAACTACTCCGAGCTCTGAGAAAGATCCATAATTTTCTTTTCTTCTGTAGTTAAAAGGAAAGCAAAGCAAAGCAAAGGAAAGGAACTTTATTTAAGGTTACCTATTATAAAGGTACGTCATTAAATATATAACTTTTGATTTTCCTGCCAAGAGGATATTTATTGCGAACTTCAATTCATTTTTTATTTTGTCAGATTATACGCACACGCGTAGTTAAAACCGTATCAAAATAAATTTTTATCTCACTTTTCAGCACTAAAAACCCGAAATGACATAAATTTCAGGTGCAAATATTTTGTACTTTGAAGTATAGAGTTATTTAACATCATTAGTAAGCTACCAAATATCACATTTGTAGCACAGGCGCTTAAGAAAACTGTTTCTTTTTATGTAACCATTTTGCCCACCTAATCAAACAAATAAATAGTCTTTGTTTTAATAAAATAGTAACAAATCCGGTATCTGTAGATAATATCATATTGAATGTTTGAGAAAAATTGTATGAGACAAGATTTATTAATACTACTAATCCTGTTTAGTTAAGCAGATGTTCGGCTATCGCTGATTTTGTCGTCTGACAATTATTCACAGCTGCCATTATGTTCCTCGACCCTATGCGTAATTGTTCGCTTGGTCTGACCAATGAATGTAAGAACTACCGGACCTGCAATCAATTTGTATAACTCGTAATCTCTGTGGCACCTAAGTCAGTTCCCTATATTTAATACCATTGAACGTTATTACGCATTATAACTTGTAAATTGGCAGTGACGGTGGTAGTAGGATAAACTGGCATTGAAGCGTAGGTTTTCCCTTGGGTAAGTAGTATAGTAGTCCCAAGGTTCTTCAACAGTACCGAAGTATATTATTTAGTATTTTATTAGTTGTCCTCTATTCTACTAATCAACAAACAACTACTAGGAACTTGTGACTTCCTAGTACATTAGTCATACAAATACATAAATTTTCATAAAATTAAGAAATACATGATAAATATACACACATAGAAATAAACCTTCTTCATTTGAGACTCCTTAAAGGTTAAAGGCTTCGAAGAAAACTTATTAAGTATCCCATATCTATTGCTATATCATCAATATCAACAAATATTTTCATAGCAAAGATACAGTCGAAAATTAATTAATTTAAGTCCTGACTCGAGGTTAATCTTTTGACTGCATCTTTGCAATGAAAATATTTATTTATTTTCTATACTATAAGTGCTTAATTTATTTATGAAATAACTTTAAAACTCATCGTTCGTGAATAACTTGGCACTTAATGACTCATAGTTTACTCAATTAGCGGCGAAGTTCACAAAAGTTACATCACAAAAATTAATTATTTAAAGTGTATCTTTTAGTGATATTAAAATGCTTAAAAGTGTTTGTATCTAATATCAGTCTACAAAGTTTTAAAATATATCAAAAGCAAGAGCAGCGTCTGAAATGAATTTTAAGTAAATATTAAATATATCTATACCTTTTTGAAACTTAAAGTCGTACCTCATTTTAATAAAAGGTTAAGTTTTAAAATAATAACGTTTCAAATATATCTATAGAGCCTAGTGTTTTTGTAATTCAGTTTCTACAATATAAAAAAAAAATACGCATTGTCTTAAAAATATTCTATTTTTAGGGTTCCATAGCCAAATGGCAAAAAACGGAACCCTTATGGATTCGTTATGTCTGTCTGTCTGTCCGTCCGTATGTCACAGCCACATTTTTCCGAAACTATAAGAACTATTTTGTTGAAACTTGGTAAGAAGATGTATTCTGTGAACCGCATTAAGATTTTCACACAAAAATAGAAACAAAACAATAAATTTTAGGGGTTCCCCATACTTAGAACTGAAACTCAAAAATTTTTTTTCATCAAACCCAAACGAGTGGTGTATCTATGGATAGGTTTTCAAGAATGATATTGAGGTTTCTAACATCCTTTTTTACTAAACTGAATAGTTTGTGCGAGAGACACTTTCAAAGTGGTAAAATGTGTGTCCCCGCCCCCTGAACTTTCAAAATAGGAGAATGATAAAACTAAATAAAATATATGATGTACATTACCATGCAAACTTCCACCGAAAAATAGATTGAACGAGATCTCGTAAGTAGTTTTTTTAAATACGTCATAAATCGTAAACCGCAATTTACCTTTCATTCAATCAACTCAAATATAAACATAAAAAAAAAACATTTAATTTTTATAGATAATGTTACGAAACCCTTCGTGCGCGAGTTCAACTCGCACTTGGCCGATTTTTAATAATCATTTTTATTACAAAAACATATAAGTACATTTGCATTGTTAACTTGGGCCTCGAATGTCTTTAAATTGTTGTTTTTCTTCTTTGGAATTTGGTACTTATAAGGCACCTATATCAACTTTGCCGGCGTGCGCATATCTCACCAAATCATTTATCACAATTAGGCTATTGTATTGAAGAATTCAGGAGAAGGAGGCTTAGGCCATTTTCAAAATTGGCAGACTTTTTTGTTGATCTTGCTGCAACTCGGCTGTTAAAGTGTTTAAGTCGCCCATACTTCCGACTTGGCTTAGCGACGGCTATCATATGACAAGATTCAGGACCAACAGTTTAACTTGCCTTCCGTGCCTTCGAAGCGCAGTGAAGCTCAAACAGTGTGTCACTAGGCAGTTACCTATCCAGGTACTGACCACGCCCAATATTGCATAACTGCGCTTATCATTTCCAACAGACAATGCGACTGGCCCACGAGCTTTTTAAGAGTGAAAAATAGTATCTTAATCACCAAAGCGAAAAAACTTGAGAACACATAAAACATGTTTACCTTTGATTTTGTAACAGAAATTACAGTAATAGAGTTAACGCCTTGCCTTGGGCCAGTCATTTTACTATACCTATTACATTTTTTACCTATTTCACTTCATTTAAGTCATGAATTTATTGTTTTATACTATACTGCATTTTTACCTATTTTACTACATTTAAATCATCAACACATAAAGTGATTAAACATTATGTTTTACGGGGTTCTTACCGTGATTAGCCGAAAAGATGAGCACTGGAATATCGATAGCTCATCTCCTGGGCTAATTACGGTAAGAACCCCGTAAAACATTATATTTAATAGTGATATTACCGTGAATCTTTAAAAAAATACATAAAAAAAGATGTCTTACTATACTACATTTTTACCCTATGTTACTAAGAACATAGATTCTAATCATCAATCAATTTATTGGTTTCTGCTTTTTTGAATAAACCTTTAAAATTAGCAATTCATAAAGTGGTTTTTATTTTTATTCTTAATTTTGTACCTATTTTACTACATACATTTAAATCATCAATTCATGAAGTGGTTTATTATGTAATGGGACTAGATTTTTACCTTTTTCACTAAATTTTATTAAATGCAATATAAGCACTAAAGAAACCTGTAGAAACCCCCCCCTTACAATAATAAATAAAATTTTATTTACATCTCACGTGGAGTATACTGACATACTCGCCAATTTGAATACGTGATGGCGTACGTAATCCTAACATATTATTATTGCCTTTATTATTGTTAAAATGTAAATGATATTTTGTAACCGTTAATGTTATTATTAAAGAAAGCTAATATTTTATTTGGCTGTGATCGTCTAATGGCGTAATCGTCTATTTGGACCCCTCGTTGTGACCGGTAATAACCCAAGATCCTACGAGGTATGGATTCAATCAGTCCCAGGTGTGAAAGAATAAAATCAAAACCCTAATCTTACATTATGCCTACATTAAAGACAATGATCTACAACCAATCCTTAACCGCAATGCCACTAAGTCCTAATTAGCATTAGACCAGAATTTAAATTACTAAATCCGAGTTTCTGATCAAAATATATGTGGTTTATTATTCTAACGTAGTCGGAGTACCTAGGCCTAAATCACCCTATTCACCAGCTTAGCTACCTCCCTACAACTCCAGACAAGTCTCGTAATAACAAGGTTACCCCTTGGACACGATAGGCCATAAAGTTATAACTTTTTGATTGTATAGGAATCTTCACTATAAGGATGAAACCCTAAGACCGCTTACCCCTTAAGTGAAGTCGTAATCTTATAGTAATACATGAGAATCGCCTTAAGGAAGAACTCTTAAACGGTAAGTAGTTCATCAATAACTTCGTTAACTTCCCTTAAGTAAAATTGTAACCTCATAGTAATGTAGGAAGACTGGCTTCCCCTTAACTAAAGTTATGCGCTTATAGCAATATATGGAAATAGTTAGAGAGACAGACGGACCTATTTAGTACCTATTTATATAATTTATTTAAATTATTAGCAGATTCGCTATTAATCCCTTAAATAACCTATAACCTACATGACTAACCTATCACCAGTTCTCTAGCTTGCCCTTAAGTTAAGGTATGAACTTATAACAATACATCGAATCGTTAAAACCAGTCGGACCTATTTAGTAACTAACCAAATCATTAGCAGATACGCTATTGATCCATTAAATAACCTATAAAACTGTAATGTAATATGAAAGGTCACCGTACGGGTGGACTAACAGATTGTATATATATTTATATATCTATATATATAACACGAATATACTCGCTAGCTACCCCTTAAGTAAATTACAAAACCGTCATAATAACACTTAAAAGTGCACCCACGAACGGACCGACAGGTTTAGTAGTTGCATAAATAATCTGTTAACAACCCGTTAACAATCCCCTGAGTGAAATTATAAAATCGCAATGGTATTCGAGAAGCCGCCCCAAAGACGAATAGACAATCTAAGTATATAAAAAACCCTGCCACTATCCTTACTAGCTTCCCTTAGCTGGCTTATAATATTATAATAATATATGGAGAATCACCGTAAAGACGAACTAACAGATTAGAAGTAAATGTAACCCTGAAATACATCTACAGCCTACCCTTTAAATAAAGTTATAACATAGTCCTAACCGTAGGTATCTAGAAATCCCCATACATTCATGATTATTATTTTACCACTGTGGCTCACGCCATCTGTGTAATAATCGTGGAATTACTCGGTCGATCGATATCTTAGCTAACTGTCTAATAATCTTGGAGATATTGAGGAGGTCTTATAGAGGGCGCTAAGGGCGGACGATTTAGTATGGAAGTCTATCTAAATCTACCAATCCTAGTTTCCAGGTCGTTTACGGGTAACCCTAACTGGGAATCATCCAGGAGAATTCACATATACAACCATTCCTTAAGGGTTCGTAAGTTGTTCTATTCAGAATTGTTGGGCCCGCCACCGAATTATCCCCTCGGCCAATTAAAGACTAAACGGTCAGACTGTTCATACATTTGCCTGTGCGTCGAAGTGCCCAGCTGGCGTCTCGTGGTCACGTGGGTGTGCAGAGTTTACATTTTAGTCTTCTGCGCAGATACAGAGTCTAATCGTGTTACTCGACCTTCCTTCGACTAATTTACGTTGGTTCGGTTTTGTTTTAGTATCTCGCGACCCGGTCAATACGAATTTCGCTATTAGATCTAAAATTGGGTTTATGTTTACAAACTATGGCGATTATCTACACTCGAACATAAAGTTTACGAAAATCAAAACTATAAAATTGAAACGAAACCTAAAGCTCGCCTAACCTATACCCTAGGCAGTTCCTACCTGATCGCTAAAATGAATATTGAAAATTAATTATGTATAACTTGAATTTGAATAGCCTTAAGGGCCTAGGATGCCGTCCGGCCTTAAGCGTTTGTCAAATGTATCGTACCTATTATCTGACTAACGTCTTGGAACCTTTAACAAGGAAGGTATATAACGACTAACTCCTGACAGACTCGTAGATAGGTTTAATTAAACTAGCTTACCTTGTGGCTTCGCCTTCCTGTCATTTAGTAATTGAGTTAGTAGATAACCTTTGTCTTTCGTACACTGTGCCTTAAACTGTTCTTTAGGATAGGTAAGTAGTGCTCCCCGCCAACTCCTACATTTATAACACTGCGGAGGTGGCAAACAACCAGACAACCATGTATTTATCCTTACTACTATGACTAACTACGGAACTAAGGGGACCATTTCGTTATTATTTGAATACAACCTACGATCGGTCGGTTCGAACCCGAGGCTCCTTAAGTTTAAATAGCCGCTAGTCCGGAGAAGCTATACTCGCCCGAAACATATGTCGTGCAAGCTAAGTTCACAAGAAATAATAAAAAAGGTGTGCGATTACGCACATGGTTAAGTGGTAAATTGTTTATCAGAGTAATTAAGGCGACAGAACACCTAGTTTGACACACAATAAGTATGTTTAAGGTGGTTTGTAAGGAAGACATATCCACACTCAGGACCTGGCGCATTAGCCAGATCAAGTAAGGGTTAGCCCTTTTCTGAGTGTTTAGAACTTAACGTTTCGGCTTTCCATACAACAATTCAGAGTTCATCAGTTCGTAGAGAATTGTGTATGGCTATACTAATACGTCTTTAACGGGGTGATTCATGGTGAAGAATAGAACAAATCCTGACCCACTAACTTCACCTCATAGCCTGTTAATAAAGTTTGGTCAAGGTTGAAGTTCTGTCATCTTTATCTTAAATGGCTCAGTCAAAACATAAATTAAACAGTATAAAGCAATAAAATAAAGCCTAGATAGTCTAACTAAAATTAGACTCTTTAGATTAATGTCGTGGCCATGAAAGACATGGGAGGTTTACGTTTATTCTTTACACAGGAAACAAATATTTAAATACGAACACAATAATAATTTGGTTTCTAAATATATCCGTCGCAGCAATGGGTGGAGTGGAGGTTTTATTTATTTACGGATTCCTTAGGAGATTGGGTTAAAAATCCCACGTTAATTTTAATCACCCATTACCTAAACGGGATCTAACAATTCAGCTGCCTTACTCGACGCCGGTGAAGGGTGGAGCTGGAGCCAACCTAGATCTAGGTTTAGTCGCCTCCCCCTCACACCCTTAGATTCCCGAAGCCTGCAGTTAATTCAGCATATCCCTAACATTAAGCCCCGATCTTCACTAGTCTTATAACAAGTCAAACCCCGCCTGAAGAGCCCCTACTGTGTCTGCCCCGGCCTCACCTACCTCTACCTACCAAGGGTCTGCTTGCTTTTGGGGGACACTATACTGCCAAGCAGCAAGACATCGGAATTAAAATGATTGAGATAGTAAATAGTGAATATAGAGATATCATTAACATAATCGTCAATTACATGCAACATAACTGTACCATTCTAATGAGCATCTACCGAAGCGTGTAGGATTTTCATCAATAAAAATATATACACTCAGGACAGACTTTACACAAGGGCTTGCCTGCCAAGTCATGTAAGCAGATCCCGTCACCTCGAATCCGATCAAAGCGCGGAATCTCTGCTCAGGACTTGCGTAGGGCTTTCATCAATAAGATATACATATACACAGGACAGGATTTTCACAAGGGCTTGCCTGCCAAGTCATGTAAGCAGATCCCGTCACCTCGAATCCGATCAAAGCGCGGAATCTCTGCTCAGGACTTGCGTAGGGCTTTCATCAATAAGATATACATATACACAGGACAGGATTTACACAAGGGCTTGCCTGCCAAGTCATGTAAGCAGATCCCGTCACCTCGAATCCGATCAAAGCGCGGAATCTCTGCTCAGGACTTGCGTAGGGCTTTCATCAATAAGATATACATATACACAGGACAGGATTTACACAAGGGCTTGCCTGCCAAGTCATGTAAGCAGATCCCGTCACCTCGAATCCGATCAAAGCGCGGAATCTCTGCTCAGGACTTGCGTAGGGCTTTCATAAATAAGATATACATATAAACACAGGACAGGATTTACACAAGATTTACCCTAGCCTTAACCCTAAGCTTAAACGATTTCCTAACTAATCAGATCAGGGCTTAATTACGGGGTTTTCCTCCCACAAGGTACAACAAGGTTAACAACATCATGTTAAAAGACACCGATCCCTGCAGGAACCTTTTACTCCACTAAATTTTCTACAGAAATCGGCAGTCCCCTTTCATCAGAGAGTACCTAGCCAGCGATGTCAGCAAATTACCTCGGCATTTTTTTTTTAATAAGTAAGGGTTTTTTATCACCCCAGATTCATAACTAGAATCCCGGACTAAATCTAACCAAAAAGTTAAACACTTTCCATTTTCCCCAACCAACCCTTCACTTTAACCAAGGTGGCATCTTACACGGTCCCTTACACAGTCCTTACACCATCGTAAAAAGGAAGTCCCTCACAAAGCCCCATAGTACAAACCCATCAATAATAAGTTGACATTGCTAGCCTCAGTTCTCACAAAGACACTTACTGATATTTGCTGTAAGCGAAGCGTGCACGGCGCCGGTATTAAAATTTCTTCAAATCTTTGTGCGTCCTGACCTTTTCTACTTCCTCAGGAACCCGAACACAGCCAGCCTCTCGGCACGACGATAGTGAAAAAGGGTGCCGCAACTGACGCCTATCGCTTATAACCGTTTTCCCCTCCCCCACCACAGACGCGGCCTGAACGCGTGGCGTGTCTTCGCATTTAATGGCCAGTTACTTTATAGTAATAATCGAACAATCACCTCGAATCGCAAAACGATTCTACTAAATCCTTTACCTGCTGCTTTTTCCGTGGCTCGTTAATACGGCTTCGGTTAGTTTACGCAATGAATGCTCGTCGTAAGCGGCGCGGAGTCTACTCTACTATCCCTCTCGCACCCTACAACGTTTATATCAATTAACTGAGAATAATCAATCGATATTCTCCGTGTATTTTAACCTCCTGGTTATCTGCTACTATACGAATTTCGTTTCTAACCATTTATTAGGAGTATTCGATTGGTATGAGTTACGAAGATGATTGATCTAATTTATATTTATTATTAATGAATCCCATTTTTTTAATTTACCTGTTCTCTTAAAACTTAAATTAGCAAATCAACACCGTGTCGTGGGGTCCAGATTACTACAATTCTCTATTAAAGGCTTGGGTCCACTACAAACCCATACAAATATGGAAAAGACCATACTTTTACAAAAACATTATTCTAATACCTAATGTTATTCCAAAAATCATGTATAAACAATGTTCAATGTTAATATTTGTTACTCTATAATATTTCCGTAAGGTAAATATTACTGTAAGGTAAATAACAAAAGATATTATTTCCTCTTTATAAATAGCAACTTATTATTTACATTGCTGTATCATTATGTTTTGTTCATTGTCAATATAAAATAGGCACGTATTATAAGATACTCTAATTATTTTCTTTTTTTGTAATATTTCCGCTAATTTAAGGTCATCCATATTAATACTATTTTAAGTGAGTTTGTTTGTTATTCTTTCCTTCGCGTCACAATGGAAAGCTCCAATTGGGCTGAAATTTAGCTCAGAGGTAGATTTTTGGATCCTATGATCACGTACAGTCCGGTTTAAGAGGAGCTTCCTCCTGCATGAACTGAGGTTGTTGCATGTCAAGGTTACTCTAGGGACTACAGCATGGGGTTCTTCAAGAAAGAAGTGATTAGGTTTTTGTTGGGTTTGCAACGCATGAGTAATGCCCTTTAGTATTGTAAGCGTCCATAGGCTACAGGACCTTAAGCTTTTCTGCAACCGTGGTAAATAAAACATGTCAAGAACAATTTAAAAGAGTTGGTTAAAAAATCCTAGGTTTATTCATATGTGTGAATATTTATCATATATTTCTTAATTTTATGAAATTTTGGGATCATTCTCAGTAGATCCATTGTCCAGATCCATAATGGATCTAGTGAGATATTATTTTCTCAATAGATCCATTTTTAGAAGTGTGTATCTACTGAGAAGTATTTGTCTCGCTAGATCCGTTAACCAGAACCAGATTTGAAAGTGTGGGTCTACTAAGGAATTTCTTTCTCACTAGATTCAGTTGTGGATCTGATAAAAAATTTGGTGTCGGCTACGCTTGTTGTCCCCTAGGCTGGGGAGATAACGGAACTTACTTTCTAATACTATTACTCGTATTTCCCCTGTCATATTCTTATTTTTACCAACTTTAAAAAAGGAGGAAGTTCGCGAATGGTCTGTAGGTACCTATATAAGAGATATTATTCATTCAAAACTAAAAATTAACCGACTTTATAAAATGAGGATCCATACTAATACTAATATTATAAATTCGAAAGTTTCGGTGTTTGTCTGTCTATCAATCCGTTAAATTTCACGGTTGGACCAATTGTGATAAATTTAATATGGAGATAGTTTGAACCGCAAAAGACAAGAAAAATACTGTTTTTCTTAATATATATTTTATTTTATATATTAAAAAAAAATTAAACTATTGATCTTACACGTGTAGTTATTTTACAAAAGTTATAGATCTCATCAAGATCTTTATTTCAAACGACAGCTGTCAAACTAGAAAGGTCTATATCTCTGTAACTATTGATCGTAGACTAGCAGTTTCCCTAGTAGAAATGATAGATCTCATCAAGATCGTTATTTCAAATGATATCTGTCAAACTAGAAAGGTCTATATCTCCGTAACTATTGATCGTAGACTAGTAGTTCCCCTATTAGAAATGATAGATATTATCAAGATCGTTATTTCAAACGACAGCTGTCAAACTAGATAGGTCTATATCTCTGTAACTATTGATCGTAGTTTCCCTAGTAGAAATGATAGATCTCATCAAGATCTTTATTTCAAATGATAGCTGTCAAACTAGAAAGGTCTATATCTTCGTAACTGTTGATCGTAGACAAGTAGTTTCTCCACAAAAATTATACGTCTCATTAAGATCTTTATTTCAGATGAGACCTGTCAAACTAGAAAGGTATATATCTCGGTAACTATTGATCGTAGACTAGTAATTTCTTCACAGCAATGATAGTTCTCATCAAGTTCTTAATTTCGGATGACAGTTATCATCTTAAACCTTTCTATTTTTGACGTGTCATTTCTGTAAAGAAACTACTAGTCTACGATAAATTTTAGGTACCCGAGTAAGTTTTAAGTTACCGAGATATATTTCTTTATAGTTTGACAGATGTCATTCTGTAATTAAGATCGTATGAGACTTATTATTTCTGTCAAGAAACTACTAGTCTACGATCAATAGTTACGGATGTATAGTCCTTAATAGTTTGACAAACAAACCCTAGGGCAGGGATGGCGAACCTTTATTGATGAATATGCCTTTTTTATAAAAAAAATACTACTGTACCTATGACGTGCCGTCAAAAAATCTTGGTTACTTAATAATAATGGAGAAAAATTAAACGAATTGCTGTTAACTTAAAGCTATTTAGATATTTGCAGCTCGAAATGTTTACAGCAATCGAAATGTTTAATAATTTATATTTATCCAAATTAAAAAATTTCGTTAATAATTAAGTGTAATTTTCGTTAATAATTAGGTATCATTTTCTATAATTACATATTTTTTCAAACATTCTATTTAGTGAGACAATATATTATCATTAGATCTAATTTATTTTAACATTATTTTTAAAATAGATCTATTGGCAATGAAAATTCTCATTAGATCTAGTTTATTAGAAAACAGATCTACTGAGAAAAAAATATCTCACTATATCCATTATGGATCTGGACAATGGATCTAGTGAGAATGATCCAAATTTTGTGTATTTGTAAGATTGATGTACTAGGAAGTCACAAGTTCCTAGTAGTTGTGTGTTAATAAGTAGATTATTTTTATTTTTTTATACCACTAAGGTGGCAAACAAGCTTACGGTCCGCCTGATTGTAAGCGGTCACCGTAGCCTATGGACGCTTGCAACACAAGGGGTATCACTCGCGCGTTCCCGACCCTTCAGAAATCTAATAAATTATTTCTTGAAGAACCCCATACTGTAGTCCTTGGAGAAAACCTTGGCTAATTCCAAAATCCAAGAGTTCGCGGAAGGAATTTTCTCTAATACCGCACTGTACGCGACCATTTCGGTTCTAAAGTGAACTCCTTGCCGATGGCGAGCGGTGCGATGGTATAAAGCAGCCGTGGGCATCATTTCGAACAATTCCTTAGAACACAACCCATTGTACAAGCGGTAGAACACACACAGGGAGGCAAAGTCTCTCCACAGACTTAAGGGCTCGATACCGCAAGTCAGTTTGGGATCGTCAACAATTCTCACAGCCCGTCGTTGAACCGAGTTAAAAGGGCCAATCTGGTTACCGGGTGCACCCGCCCAGAGATGGCAGCAGTACTCCATATTGGGCCGGACTTGCGACTTGTAAAGCAGCAACCTTTGCCCCGACGTGAAGAACTGCTTCGCTCTGTTAAGTACACCAAGTTTTCTCCTCCTATTCCTCAACGAGTTGCAATAGAAACCACACGCCGCAGGAGCCGCGTGAAAAGGCTAGTTTAATATTAAAATTGCTTTTACTTTAAAGAACTACAGAAATTTTGCTTTCAATATAATTTGCGTTGGTTATATTAATGAATTAAGTTGAGAATAAGTGTTGCTAGTTTTAATAATTATTTTTTTGAGTCGGGGCTTATAACTTTAGTAGTCTAGAAAATTAGTTTCCTCAATTTTTTTTAATTAAATGCTATTTCTTGATATTGTTTGAAGCTATACTGTTTTATAGTTGTGTATTTACTCTTAGTTTAATGCTATGTAGTTGTCACTTTGATAGTTTCTGCACGTGACGTAGGTAAATTGAGTTTCCAAGCTTTTTATAGATTTTTGTTAATTTCAAATAACTTCAGGATAGTACTTACATGTTAACTTAGGTACGTGTAAGATAATTTTTTTTTAAGGTTTTTTTATTGTTTAATTGGTGAACACAGGGATGACTGATCTAACTAACTGACTGTTATATAAAGGCACAGCCAAAACTACTGAACCTAGGTATTTAAAATTTTGTACAGAGGTCCTTAATATAACATAGGTGAGCACTAAAAAAGGAATTTGCATTATTGACCCACCAAGAGAACAACACACCACACTACAATATGATTTAAAATTTTGTATATAAATGCGTAATTTTTTAAACAAAATGCTTATAAATTCGTATTTAGCCTTTAGGTTGAAATTTAAAAATTGATGTGTTATACTGTTTTTTGAAAATCATCCCCTAGAGGGCAAAATAGGGAATGAAAAATTGTTTCAGAGTTCCGATATTTTGGAGATGTTACTGATAAAGTTTTATTAAAGGTGGGCGTGGAAATAAGCTAGAAGGTAAGATAAATAGAAGGTAGAAGGTAAGTTCATGAAATTATTAAAATTGGCATCTACGAGCATGAAATTCAAATTTTTTCATTGCATTTTATAGAATAATTTCTTCGTACACTCCAGCGCAAAAATTAAAAGAAGCAAAACTATTATTTCTAAAAAGAAATGAATCTATTTATATTTGAAATATCAGATTACGAAGATGTCTTCAGATTCAATATTTTATATAAATACTGTCCCCAATATTATAAAACGTTACGAAAGTTTTTGGAAAAAGGTAAAACGGCGCAATTTGTTAAAAATATAAGTAAAACATAAAGGGTTATCATAAAGTAAAAATATACTTAAGACAATTTGGCTTCAAATAATTCATAATTTTTTTAAAGTAAAAAATATTGTAATTTTACTCATATCTGGCTCTTTTACGCAACGCCAAATGGAAGTCGACGGAAAAAATTATGAATGACATCCGTTTTTGCGTTAAATATCCAACGTTGCTGTGCTACATAAACGCCGGCTTCATCCGTCATTAATTTTACGCATGAAGCCATAAGCTTTGGGAAGAGACACCGTTTGTTTAAAAGACATATTAGCATAATCATGGAGAGTGACACCGATATGGGGTAAAAGGAGTTTTGTTATGGAGTTTATTTCATTATAATAAAAAACCCTTATGAAGGTTCCCTCTAAAAAGGAATCATGGATATCAATTTCTATGTATACCTACACCAAAGGACACAGAGCTCGCGCGATGGCGCGCCAGTAAGAAGGTTAACATCAATACAAGCTTCAGATCACAGAATTTTAAAGCAACAATCGGACAGTGTTGTCGATGGTACACTATCTCATTTTTTACCAAGATTTTAAGGATATTAATATCATAGTTAGGTAGCTACAAAGAGACCTGTACAAAATAGGTATTTTAAGAATATACCTGGGTACTTATATCTATTTTAATCAATGACCTAAAAACAATAGGAAAATTAAAAGTCAGGTGGATCAGATAAATATCAGGAAATATGTAGTATATATCTAATACCTAGTCATTATGTCTTAAAGGTTAATAAAATAACTATAGTACTTATTTTTTATTTATTGCACAAAACTTATGATGTAGTGCGATAACTATTTAACTGAAGTCAAATAAATAATTTATTATAGGTACCTGTTACGATCCCTAGCAAGAAAGTAAAATTTTATTTTAGTGTTGGGCATTTTTGTTACACATATAGGCAATGCACGTACGCACTACGCACGACTGCCGCCCCGCCGCAGACACCAGGCGTGTGCGTCACCAACCATCATTTAGGTCTCGACCAGTTGACACGCTGTTTGGTTGACGACACCCGCTTTCCCGTACGTGGTCGCTACTCAGGAACTTTTTTCCTCCACCGGCTATTTTTGCTTCAGACTATGTGCCTATTTCTGATTCGAAGAAGTATAAAACTACAAGCATAGCTCTCTCTCTCTTTCTTTTTAAGGTTTTAAGGGGCCCATAGTGAACGACTAGGTTTGGTGCCGTAAGACATCACTGGCAAACCATTGTGGAGTCACCTAAAAGTTGTATTCGACGATAAAACTCTTTCTTTAAACTTAATCTTCTTAGCCGATCAGTTTGCCCTGGGAATACGTATTCGTCAACGACTTCAGGAGTAAAGTTCGCAAGACAGTACTTTCGTCCTTTAGCTAAGTAATAAGCCCCACTATAGCTGTCGAACATTGTGTCAAAATACTCCAGTGATTATGACATAACCATGATATAATGGGCAAACTGAAGTTTAATAATAAAGATGAATATTATTTATCAGTAAAGGTAAAACCAATGCTGTAGAATTTGTGTTGCAGCAATCGGCGATTCAGTATCCACTTTGCCTGTGCATATGTGCATTCGTAATCCCTGCCAGTCGGCTACAAAAGATGTGTTGGTCTATTGTGAAGTTCATGGTGCGATTTTGTAACAGGATTCCGGAATGCATTTGAATTTACGTTCGACAAATTCAAACTTTATATCAAAGGTGATTTAGAAAGTTTGATTTCGAACCAGTACCAGTGACGTAGCTTAAGACAGATAACGATTGAAAAGTGCTTAAAAAGATGTTTGTAATAAAAAGAAATTCAAGCCAAAGACAATGCGTCTAGCTGAGTTTACAAGCCGCTGACTTGGATTAACTACTGCAATTATAACAATAGCTAAACCGATTAATTGTGCAATCCACAAGTTACCATCCCCACGACCGACCACGGCATGGTCGAAAAACTATTGTTAGGCGGCCGCGGCACGTACATACGGCCCTAGACGACCTCCCCTAGTAGCCATGCAAGTGAAGCATTAATGGCTGCATCATCCAACTGCAGTAGTCAGTTCAGAGAGAGGAGAATAAAAATGGCCTAGACCGATGGTTTAACATTTCATCTTACCCTGACAAAGCGACCATGACTTGTCATAAAACCACGATAATCTTTATTACTATTGAAATAGTTGTTCTGAGGCCCTGTTGACAAGAGTTAAAATAGTTCAATTACAGCTAAACGAGGAAAACATAAACTAAAGTTTTCACTTAATGGCTCTAAAGCAATAATTTTAGTAACACATGTTACCTACATCATCGTACGAAAATAACAGTTTAATGAAGCTAATATACTGATGCGGTTTTCACACTAACGACATTTTAGAGTGTTGTAGAGTTGATATTACATTCGCTTTAGTTTTATGATTAGATATTTGGGGAAGAATTAACGTGAAATATTTTTATGTGGCAATTAATTATTCTAGCAATACGAGTGATTCAAAGGTGTAATTATGTATAGGTGCAAATTTTAGTTAAAACGATAGTTTTTCATGAAATGATTAAGGTATAAAATATATTGTTTTTTAAGGCTTTTTCTAAAATTGATATTGTAGAGGTATTTGTGGAAAGTTACATTCATTATCAGCCTCATAGGTCCCCACTGTTGGGGCACGCAGATTACCCTCACCGAGGACAATTTGGGCCATAGTCCACACGCAGGTCCAATGCGGGTTATGGACTTCACATACGTCTTCTTTTAATGTATGTAGGTTTCCTAACAATGTTTTCCTTCACCGAAAAGTCAGTAGTGTGAAATAATCAATGTGTTTCAGAAATTAAGAAAAAGACTAATACACGCCGGTACAGGCCACGGCATTCCGGACGCTTGGTTTTCACGATTTGCATTTTGATTTCCTCAAAACCCCTGGCCACTACCGGAACGTGTAAACATTATGAGTATATTACAAATTATTAAGTATATTTTTTTTTTCTGATATTTCGGCAGAGTTTCATGCAGTTAAGTTATAATCGTAAATTAAATCTGACATCGATTTTGCGTAGTTACACTGTGAGCGGTAAAATGTCGTGCGTGATAAGGCAGCGAGTCAAAACAGTGACGAACAGCACAAACGCACAAGACGTTAGGTTGTTACTTGTAGTTATATCTGCCTTATTTTACAATTCATGGAACTGTGCCGAAATATTTGACACAAAACAAAACTTATCGTGATAAAACCCGTTTAATTTAATAGTTTAATTTAATTTAATTTATTTAATAGTACTTAATGTTAGCGAGCAAGAAAATATAAGTTTAAAATAGCCAATTTATAGTTGATTTTCGGTGTACTACAATTAATTTTTATCTTTTACTAGGACTTTACGTGCTTTATTTTAAAAGTTTTGTTCTTTCTTACGTTCTCTAGCATTGTGTTTTCTGTTACAAACCAAGCTGACGAAAGCAACTGTGCATACTACTACATCTGGTCCAAGTTATAAGCGACCGACGATTAAAATCAATTAGATCTCTTGTTATTAGGCGTGCAAGAAAAATAAAAAAAATTGACTTCAGTTTTTTACGCACCACTGTAGGGGGGGCGCAAGTATCTCCTTGAAAAGGAAGCTTAGGCCATAGTCCACTATGCTGACCTAGTGCTAATTACTTTGTCAAACTAGTGGTCCTTAACATATGAAAATATGACAACCCAGCCAGGACTAACAGTTTAACGTACCCACAACTGCACAGAGTTCAGAAAAAAATCGGCCAAGTGGGAGGCGGACTCGCGCACGAAGGGTTACGTACCATTTTCTTTAAAAACAGCAAAAATAAACCATTATCTTTAAAATCACGGTTCATGAGATACAGTCTGAAGTCGGACGGACGGACAGCGGAGTCTTAGTAACAGGGTTCCGCTAATTACGCTTAGGGTACGGAACCCTAAAAATTGCCACTAAGCTATCCCCTATCCAGGTACCTCCTGACCTCGCTCGACATTGCTTAATTTAGCTGATCGGTTCCAACTGGGCTACGAGCTCTTTACATGAAATCAAAGTTCTTTCATCATCATTAGCCTTACAAACTTACCAGCTACCTCAAGTCATGGCAATTTCTTAATTGAGAATCAGGCTTATTCTCAAAGATCAATTTCTCAACATAACATAAAATAACGATTAACTCCTAATAATTGCATTGCCTGAAAAAATATATTATGTCCGCTACATGCAAAAGTTTTGAACCATACAATCGAAATAATAGGTCAAATGGTGGCTTGAAACTTTGCACAACAAGCTCTGTCTTGTTTTATACCAAGTTGCTGCGGGCATTGTAAATCTAACGACAGTTTTTGTTTACTTAGTATCACTTTTGTATCGTTGGACCCTAAACACTTTTATGTTTATGTTAACATTGCCCTTATACTTCTGCACTTCATCCTTCAGATATAATATTAACTATATAGTAATTTTAACCTAATAGACAATTTCGCACGTATTTTGAAAATTTGTCTTTAACAAACCCCTTATTTTTTGGATATCCACCTTTCCGGCTCCATACACTATCTTGTAACTGATTATTTTTATTTGCGTGACGAGGAAGGCAAAGTGCTGGGAAAAGGCAAAACTGTTTGATCGTTTTGCGTAACGATAATGTGTGAAAGTGCTTCTGAACAAAAGAATTTTTTTTTTTGTTTCTAGCTCAGTTTCTTAGCTCATATAAATAGATGTTAGCCGTGAGCTAACACCAGACTAAACCACGATATGGTTGAGCATGTAACCTTATTTTTTTTGTCAACTCAGTGACTAAGCTAAGTGCATAAATGTTAGCCGTGAGCTAACCACATAATAAACTGCAGTAAACCGCGAAATGGTCGAGCATAAAACCTATTGGAAGACTAGAAGAAAAAAAAGTTTTTTTTATTGAGTGTCTGTATATTTACATACCTGGAGGTTAACCATAAGTTAGCACGAATCAAGAAAGATTTTTGTCCATCACCTGCCATCGATTTCGATATAATTTTATTTCATACAACAGAACAATTATTTAGTTTACGTTTACCGGTGGGTTTAGATGTTGTCAAAGAAGTAAAACAAAATCCTAGTTTATAAGGAGACTTTTTAACTAACTTTTTTACTGATTTCAACCTGTGTTAATAAATAAATATAACGCGAACGAAGTCGCGGGCTCAGCTATTTGCAAATGATATATATATTATCTGTGATCTAAATCTAAGACGCACCCGACGAAGCGACGAACTGCAAATCCCAGATTTTTCACGTTATTCACGTATGAATATCAAATTGAAACCCAACTAAGATGAGGACCGAAAAAGAGATAAAATTAAATTTTCTTTGAAATGACAACCTTGAAGCATTACAGGTGATTGAACCTAAATATTGAAATAATAGCACGAAGATAATTTACTTTATACATATGTTTGTGTTACCTTGACTTAAATTTAGAGTAGTTTTTATCATTCTTGTCGTCTTTGTCTGAACCGGAACACCGCTGTTGGACTTAGGTCACATCCATATATATGTTTCTAATGAGGCTTTTACTGACTTCCTGTGGCTCCGACCAGGGACCAATACCATGATGCAACTCTGCAAATCTGTACTCTTTATCTATACTCTATCCTAATATTATAAAGAGGAAAGATTTGATTGTTTGTTTGTTTGTATTGAATAGGCTCCGAAACTACTGGACCGATTTAAAAAATTCTTTTACCAATAGAAGCCGACATTATCCCTGATGAACATAGGCTACTTTTTACCGCTGGAAAATGCTTCATTCCTACGGGAAAACGGGTAATAGGACAACTGGTAGTAAGAATTATCCTTCCGTGCTTATCTTTTTCACATAACTTCTAATCGCCTGAACCGGTTGGGTTGAAATTTCATATGGGTATTTCGATGATTTCCTGAATGATTAAGAAATACAATTGGACCCGGTAGGTGGTGCTGCTCTCGGTATGTCAACTACTAAACGGCTTGACCGATTAGATTGAAATTTTGTATGTGTATTTCCATGGTTTCACAGACACGAATGTATAACGCCATTAAAGAGGAAAGATATGATTGTTTGTTTTTTTTCTATAATTGAGGAGTTGTTGTAAGGACCTACGCCGATAACGAAATTTAGAGCGGGTGAAGCCGCTGGCAGAAGCTAGTTTATTATAACAAGCAATGTGCATAGTGAAGAGTTGGCAACTGACACTTACTATTTCTATCTCCAAATGATAATCGCTATGTTTTTATCTGATTGTGCATTTCACCTTTTAAATAATTTTAAGTTTACAAAATAAGCCAAGTAACACAGGGTATACATATGAATGATTTATAATCGTTAAAACTCGTTGAAAATAAAAAATATAAAGTTTAGTTTTTTAAAGTTTATTTTAATAGTAAATCTTTGTTTAACCGTATACTTTCTTATATAAGGATACAACTAAGTATACATTATTATTTATCCACATTTAAAGAAATTAACTAAATTTAAGCTGTGGAATTAAAAAGGATAAGAAACCTCAACTTGAAATCTAATAATTATTTAAGATTAACAAAATACAGAAGAGACGATTTAGTTAACACTCCGCAAAGAATAGATTAAGGCTAAGAGATAAACTCGATCGCCTTAATACGCCGTTTTTGTGCAAATTTTGTGGCAAAACTATAGCGTCATCATAAATTACTTAAGGCAAACTACAAACTACAAATCTTAATCCTTAGAAATCAAAAAATGCTTAAAAAGCAGTATACTAGCCGTTAATATCGATATTTAGTTAGATAATTCAATTATTTTTTAGATATATTTATTTCATGTTTTAAAAAACATGCCTATAATTTCTATATGAAGCCGCTTTTAAGAAATAATTAAAAACAACAAAAAATATGCTAACATAAAGCGTGATATCCAATGTTCAACCTTATGATAGCACGCTTGAAATGATTTAAGCTTGCTTTAAATACTACATTAGCTATAACACTGCTAGCTATCAACAGGGAATTCATCTTTACACTTCAGAATCTAAATGATCACGCACCGTGCAGCTTTAAAGGAACTTCCTAAAACGAACTCTTAGGCTGTGGAGTAAGCTCCCTGCTAAGGTTTTTTCTAGGAACTATAGTATTATATGAGGTTTTTCAAGGAGAAAAGTGATGAGATTTTTAAAGGGCGGGCAACATATGAGCAATACCCATGATGTGCATAGGCTACGGCAACTACTCAACATCTGGTACACTGTGTCCTTGTTTGCCACCTTTAGAAAATATAAGAGAGAGAGAGAGATGTTTCCAAAAAAATGTATTTGGGGTTACATTTTTTATTTTTATTTTAATTTTTAAGCATCAACCAGGATCCTATTACTTTTTAATACTTCTTCCATTAATATCTGAGCCTCGGTTGTAACGTAAAAACTCGTAAGTAATTAAAAAACAAAAAAAAATTGATTTATGACACAGTGAAAGAAAAATAACTAAAAGCAAAATATACTTGTGGAATGAGCGTGCTGTAATAAATAACAGAGAGAACCATTTATCTGTATGCCACCACTTCTATTTCACTGTCAGACTGAAATGCTTTCGTGTTTACGTTGTGTTTCACGTAGCACGTATTACTTTTATTTATTTTTTGTCTTAACTAATACAATATTTTAGCTAAAATATAAAAAAAAAATCTACAAACAAATTAGGTTATAGCTTTTGTTCGTGGCTCCTCCGGCGCTAAATTTGGCTATCGGTGTGGGATTCCTACGGAAACTCCTTGATAATTTACTTTAAGTAATGAATGTAACTACAGCAAGCTATCGATATAGTTTATCCACGTGGAATTTAGTTAAAGTTATTCCTATGGGAACTGCCTCTGTTCTTATTTATTTATAAATTAGGATCTAGGATATCTCTGAGGGATAGGTTTAGGGAAGTAAAAATTTTAACTTTAGTGTCGCAGTACATATATGAAAATCTTTTATATGTACATAAAAATATCAATAGTTTCAGCAAGAAAAGTGACGTTCACAAAGTAAATACTAGATGTAAAAATAAGCTGTTGGTGCATGATACACGTCTACACAAAATAAGTAACTCTTTTATGGGGCAATGTATACACTTTTACAACAAAGTTCCCAATAAAATTCAAAATCTATCAATAAGTAAATTTAAATCTTTTATCAAGCAGGTACTTTGTAAAAAGGCATACTACAATATTTCAGACTATGTAAATGATAAAAATCCTTGGGACTGATGATGCTCAATTACAGGATGCATAGGTAAACCAAATTAAAATGGAAATAACATAAAATTGTACGACTAAAAATCTTTTATTTAAAACATTAATTGTATTTTAGTTTATTTAAGTGTTTTTAAAAGAGTAACTATCAAGTTTCTTGCCGGATTCTTCTCGGTAGAAATCAACAACATTGTGAACCGGCGGGAAGGTGGGAGGGTTCAAAAAATAATATTTTATAACTTTGACGATTTAAAAGTGATTGTAAAATCCTTATTTGAATAAACCATTTTGACTTTGACTTTGACTCTTCTTCGTCTCTTCAGCTATCCTTGTGCAAAATTTAAGCTTAAGTGCATGTTCCGTTTCGATGTGACGAAAAGGAAAATTAAATTTACTTACGCATTTATAATATTAGTGTGGATTCAAAAAAGTGAAAAGTTGCTATACATTTATATAAATACCGATATAATATTTTTCCGTAATTGTTATCCCGTCTTTTAACCTGTCAAATAACAGATATTGGCAGAGTTTTTGATGTAAAGTGACTGTGTATTTTAGCAACAATACAAAACAATAGCTTAAGACAAGTGCTATTTTTCGTTCAAGTACATTTTTAAAACACGCCTTGTACAAAGCGTAAATATAAAAGACAATACAAGTGGGAAGGGTTACCTTAATGTCATCAGTTAAAAGAACTTTTATTAACATTAAAAAAATATATTTATGTTTACACATAATTTTATATTATAATTTAATTAAAAAAAAAAACTTGAGCATTTTTTACGGACTATTTTATTGCACATAGCAGCTAACGATCACCACAATTTTGATTTTCTTTCAGCATAAAGCATATTTTAATGCGCCATGCCAAGTGCGTGTCTGTCTTCGCACATTTAGGGTTCCGTACAAAATTTAGAATATAAGCCGAAGTCCAATTGGCAAAATTATTCATAAGCAGTAGGTGAGTGAAGCCCTAATGTGCTACGCATTTAGCAGCAAAATCAAGTTGATTGAAATAGGAAAGATGACAGAATTAAAATAAATTTATCAATATATAGGTATTTGTAAAATATAAGCAATAAAAATTCTTCGGGACAAAATTTGGAAAAAAACTGAATTTGATAGCTTCTCATTCCTTTAATTTTTTGAATATTTTTAAACAAAAAACACAGTGTTTATTATTGAGCGAATCAGGCGTTACTTTGCGGAAATTCATTATTATGATAAAATATTATTACCTTGCAAGTCCGCTAAAGAAATTCAGTAGCACTCACGTGCTGAAGTACACCATCCACATGTGTAGGAGTGCACCTCCCTCCCTCCCTCCTTATGTGGACGATGCAAACTTCACCACAACGTTACACCACCAAATTGTTAAAATAACTCAACACGTGTTTCGCCTCAACACGAGGCATCTTTAGGAGACGCAAGTTAGTCGTGCGCTATACCCTCATTTTTGGTAAACAATTTCATCTATTGTGAAAATTTAAAGACAATAGCTCCAACCGTTTGGCTGTAGAACGTGTGTAACAGACGAAGGAGAGACAAACACGTGAGTGACAGTAATAGGGCTCCTTTTGCACCCTTCAGCTACATAACCCGGAAATTAAGGAAATTAGTAATATATAAATAGCTTATATAAAGCCCTTAACAATAACTCTTTCATAACAAAGAATAACTTAAAAAAAGTTTAGCTTTTTTCATCAAGTTAACGTTAGTCCAGAATAGTGAAACAATTCAAATATGAATATTTTATGCAATTAAGGACCGGTACGATATCTGCACGATATAACTCTTCCCTTGTCATATAAACTTTTACACCTGGTGATGTTTTTTTTATAAGTCACGTAGTGGAAAAATACCTACTAAATTTAAGCCCAGAATTTTGTAATGGCGGTGTCATTAATCACACACATCACAAAATAAAAAAAAAATATTTACCTACTAACCACGTTTTTATAAATGGACTAAAAAGTAAAAAATATTTTTTACTAGATCCACTTTGAAACGTCCCAGGTTTTTGTCTATAAAATTAAATATTTTTAATTTTTAGTTCATTTAAAGAAACGTTGTAGTATAGATATATTGGAAAGGATTTTTTCATGTATTTTTTTCTACTTTCTCTTGTCTGTATTCATTAGTGAACTATAAAAAAAAAATCGCGCACGAAATGCACGACTTGATATGATATTTTTTCATTTGAGTTTTGTTAGTAATATAAATTGAACTTCTAAAATATGTTAACTATGGTAGTCAAATTTATTATAAGGTAACGCATGACAGTAAGTACCTAAGTTACATTTTGTAATACTTTAATTTCCAGCAACCCAAATACCTTTGACTTAGATCTAAATTCAGGCCTCATTGTACTGTACATATTAGGTGTTCTAACCGCGGATTTTCTTACTAGATTTTCCCCGCGGCTTGCCTTGCCCTTCAATTATCGGCGTGAAATTGCTATAGCAAAGTGAGTTTACTATAGCAAGCTAAACCTATAGATATGGAAATAAGGTAAGTTTTTCTGCAAATTTTCTTACACATGTATCTTATGTCTTATTTCAGGGTATTACTTCAATCAATTACTTCAGTACTCGAGTTGTAGTGGCGTGTTAAGAAGTAACAAACATACTTATGCACAATATTTCATATGTACTTGCATACCTTTAATATACATATAAACTTGGAGCAGTGATGCTGTTCATTATAACCGTGGTAATAATTCAGCATAAAATATGAGGACATGCGAGAATATGATAAGGCTTTACGGGGTAAATCATTGGATTTTCCACACGAAAACCCTGGAAAATTTAAGGTGGATTCAGTCTGGGCTTAATTCATCTGTATGAAAAGTTATCGGTGAAGGTTAGTGTAGCAAAAGTTTATTTTTCCCGTTTAAACTTTGTGTATTAAACAAGTATCTATACTATCAAAAATACTAGCTGCTTCTGAATCTGAATGTATAATTGTTAAAATATTGTGAAATGTACGAATTCCTGATTCTAACACAAAATAAGTGACCAAATTTTAAACTTCAAATTTCATCCTTTTAAAAAAAACTATCATGTAGCCTGCATATATAACTTTATAATAGAAACAGTTTTGAGTACATTTTAGAATGTTAAGGTAATAATACGAATTTACCTAAAATTTTACGATAAACGCCTTTGACGTGAAGTTTATGAATCGTCTTTAAGTAAACGAACAAACAGCTATAATTTTGAGTAAATGATGTTTTAAAAATTCAAGGGCCTGCGTAAAGAACATTTTACTTTGTATCGGATCAGCTTTTTTAATATAAATCTACGGGTTTTTCGGCTTTAACACTTAAAGTAAGTTGGAATAACACCACATAAATACTGAAGCCTACACAAAAAATAATTAAATTTGTTTTTGACTTAAAACTGTTGACGTCAAATTTATGAAACGATTATTATTGGGAATAAGTCACTTGGGACTCTAAGTAAGCTCAACAGTAAATAATAAAAACAAAAAAAAATTGAAAAATATAAAAAGAGGATAATCTTCTTAATAATAACCTTTTTTATTTTACTTTCAAGCTACTAATATCGTACAAAATTCTTGATAGTTAAAAGAAAATATTGGAAAAAAAGAAACAAGATAAGATTTAGTTACTTTTTGATTTATTACTGCTCAGTCCTCCTTCCAAGCAGTAACAAAATTCGTGGTATATATACAGGACAGTCAGTACCTTTTGTACAAATATCCATCAAATCCATTAGTATATTTTCAGGCATTTTCAATTTTTTATCGAAAAGTGATCCAATTTCGTAATTCACTGCTAGTTCACAAAGTGCTATATTATTAACCTGTCCTACTTGAAAGCTAGAAACTAATAATGTTTTCTCCATTTGCACAGCGAAACTCATATCCAAACTATTTTAGCTCGATCTTCTCTGGCTTCATTTTTGCAGACAATGCTTAAATGGTAATCATCTTTATAAATATATATTTTTCATTGTCTGATATTTTATTAAATTGTATGCAACTATTGCATACGTCCATTTTAGGACGACTAAAACCATAGTTAAATTCCGGAACACACCCCTCATCATCCCCAAGAGCATTGGGTTCCTTGGTGTTGACATCACTAGCGATGTTCAGCTCTGAAATCATGTGCAAGACAAGGTGAAGCTGGCTCCAAAAAAACTTGGCTTAATTAACAGAGCGAAGCAGTACTTCATCTCGGGGCAATGGTTGCTATATACTTAAAAGTCGCAAGTCCGGCCCCATATGGAGTACAGCTGCCATCTCTGGGTGGCCACCAATACCACCTTGGCCCTTTTGCCTTGGTTCAATGACGGGCTGTGAGAATCGTCGTCAATCCCATTATATACTTTTAAACCAAATTAGAATATCATATAACATTTTTAAACATATTTTTAGTATTTTTACTTGGAAGAATCCAGACTATCTGTTTTACGAAGGCTCCCTCGTAGCTGTATGTACAAGTTTTAACGTTACATAAATTCCAATTTGAATCCTATGTTAATGTAATGAGGCTTAAAATGACTCAACAAATAAGCAAAACTTTGGTGCTCAATAGATGAATATGTGCTCATGCATCTATTGACCACTAACAAAAAGTTGTTGAGATAATTTAAACTAAGTGTATCTAAGTTACATAGAATAATTGACATTTTATATTGTCCTAATTGCAACTAAGAGAAATGATTTCTTTCTAGAACAATTTCAGGTAGATCTATTATAAAAAACATTATTTGAATGTTTAAGAATACGTTGGTGCACTTATCTCCATTTCAAAGATTTAGACCTATTGACCTCCAAAGCGACGATATTTTATTTAACTTAGTAATTTCGGCTTGCCAGAACAACTTTGAGACCTTCTTGCATGCCAAAGCAATAGAAAAGGGTTGTTCCTACCTGCAATGGTGTATAACAAAATATGGAATTGTTTAGAAATTGCAAGAACGACTGCGAAATCCACTTGGGTCATTTGTGACTAAGCTACCGCGCTTACATCTGCAGGAAAAAGTCACCGTATCGATGTGCGAAGGTAATCCTGAAGTCAGATTAGGAGATGTTTGGTAATTCATAAAACAAACCGCTGCAGATTCAATCGAAAAAAATACCTAGCAAGATTTTTTAGAGTACCGTACCCAATAGGTGCTTATGGAGCCCACTAAGCTTACACCCATAATATCTGTCGGCCTGTGTATTTGCTTGTTTGTCTGTCTGGTTGATTGTCCGACCTTTAAAGATAGTAATGTTTATTTTAACAGATTATTTTTAGTGGGTTCCCTTAATTACAACCGGCTCGTGTATTATCTGATAGTATGGAAGCCTTTGGTGCGCTAGTCCAACTGGCACTTAGCCGGTTTCGTTTTTAGCATTACATTTAATAGTGGCATTAAATTTATCAATCTCCAAAATAAAGCGGCCGTGACTCCGACACAGCCCAAACCCCCTTTTTTAATAAACATTTGTCATTTGTACCCACTACAATTCACAAATGTAACTACGGATTTGAGGCTTTCGAAGTACAGAATTATTATAAAAGGCAAAAACTAAGACTTTAAAATTGTTTACTGCAAAGATTTCTTCAAACAAAATTCTATTCTTTGCGAAAGCCATAAACAAAAACAATGCATCATGTAAAACTTCCAGGTATTAAAATTTTTTGTTTAAATATTAGTATCAATAACATAATGGCAAAAATGTTTAGATATAGTGATTTTATTTTGCACAATCATACATGGATAAAAGACAATTAAAATAAAGAAAAGAAAAGCAGTATAATATGATGGTCGTATCACTTACTAAGGGATGGCTTCCAGACAACCAATGAAAATACTTTGAAAGCACTCACAAGAATAAGGCGAGCAAGCACATAACTAACTAATAAACATATGTATAGATACATAAAATATAAATCTTAGGTAAATATTTTAGTATGTAAGTAACGTGCAAGTTTCAAAGAAATTAAGAGTTGAAAAACAGTGTAGGCTATTTTATTATATATATATTTATTATAGGCATTTCGTCACTGACTTACTGATGATCATCAAAATTTTTAGGGTACTTCTTGAAGTCTTAGAAAGCCAAAATTTGGTATATAAGTTAGTATTAGTACACAAACAACAAAAAAAATCTAAAACTTTTAACCTCTTACCCCTTAAACTAGTGTTGGGAGATTGTATGAGACTTCCACAAATTTTGATGATAGAGATCTCAAAATTGATATAGGGATTTCTTGTTATAAATAAAAAAATAGAATATTTCAGGATATTTAGTGAATCACCCTCAACCCTTTTAATTAGGGGATGGAAGTTTTTATGGGTTTTCCCATACAAACTTAATTTAATGCTAGAGATCTGAAAATGATAAAAGTACACAGTATTCTTATTAAAATTAAAAAAAAATACGTTTTTCAGTTTAAAAAAAAAAATCAGCTCTTCTTAAATTAAGGGATAAAACTTCTTTATTATCCTTATATTATACCAATAGTATTAAAATACTTACGTACTTCGTTAAAAATTAAAATGTGGAGACAAGTATTTACAAAGGAAAACTTCTTTGGGAATAGGAAATTACAATATGTAGGGCCCCGGTTGTTGTAATATAAAAATCGTAATAAGCTGTATTAGAGATCGGACCCAAAAATCTGATGACATAGTCAATATTGTGTTTTATAATGTAAGAGAAGTGAAATGCCACCAAAAACATTATCATGTAAAATGTTGCCAAGACGAGGCTCGCACTATCAAAAAGTTATCAGATCTCATGCAGAGCCATGTTTCTAACCCTACACACGCTAACTGCAACAGCCCTAAAACGGGTACACACGGGTAAACGGTATTCAGGGTCCCTAACCCTGATTTAGGGTGGTATAATAACAGTTAGCGAGTTAGGGTTCCTAACTGAGGCGATCGGAGCAACCCGGCCTACCTAGCTCCCTGACTCCCTCACTACCAGGCAGTGTAATAGCATTTAGGGCGTTTTTTTAAAAAAAAAGGTGTTACTAAACGTAATATCTCTTTAAATTCAAAACCGCTTATTATTAGGTAATTTCTTAGATCTGATGACTCCAGGACACTATATATATATATACATAGTTTTCTATTTGCCGCTTTCATCATCCAGTCTTCTCCGGCTGTGTTTTTAACTTCATCGACCCATCGATTTTTAGGTCTTCCTCTGTCCCTTTTTCCGCTAGGTCCCTTCCATAATGTGACTCGTTTAGTCCAACTCTTGTCTGTATTACGGGCGACTTGGCCAGCCCATTTCCATTTGAGTTGTTGTGCGTGGCTATTAATTTTGTTTTTTGCGAATATCTTAGCTCGTTATTTTATCGCTAAGCTTAATGCCTAGTATACTTCTTTCTATAGCACGCTGGCATGAACGAATTTTTTTTTTTGATCTCTCCTGAAAAATCCAGGTTTGTGCTCCATATGACAGACATGGCTACAACCTTCTTTTTAAGTTTGATTGGAAGTTTTGCTTTTAGAGTTTCTTTATAGCTCCAGTATTTCCTCCAAGTTATGTTAATACGACGGTCTATTTCATCTTCGTGTCGCGATTTCTTGAATGAGATTTGTTTTCCAAGGTACACATAACTGTCTACATACTCTATCGGTGTTCCATTTACTCTTATATCGTTTTTTGTACTATTTGTAGAGACTTTTGTTTTAGATGTATTTAAATGTAAGCCTATTTTTTTTACTTGCGTTGTTTAGTTCGCAAATGATTGCTTGCAATTGTTCTGATGTTTTTGCAAAGAGAATGATATCATCTGCAAATCGTAGGTTGCTTATGAACTCTACGTCTATTTTTATGCCTTTTTTACTCCAGTCTAAGTATTGCATTATGTCTTGCAGCACAGCTATGAATATTTTAGGTGATAGAGGATCTCCTTGTTTTACTCCTCGCCTTATGCAGATTTTTGTCCCAATTTTATCCAACTTTACTCTGCTTGTACTGTTCTTATATATGTTTCTGATGGTGTTAATGTAGGTATTTGAAACGCCTTGATTTGACAGTGCTTGCCATATGCTCTCGTGTGCGATTAAATCGAAAGCCTTCGCGTAATCTATATACGCGATGAATATAGGTTGGTTGAACTCTTGATGTTTTTCCACCATTTGGTCTAATATGTGGATGTGGTCCATGGTAAAATATTGTAAGTTGTTTGTATGATTTTTTCTGACTTCAAGTAGTAAGTAGGTTCTTTTCAATTATTCCCATCCTGTATTTTACATAGTCTTTTCTTAACATTTTGTTTGTGCTTTTATAGAAACCTGTAAGTTCCTTTTTTTCCTCTTTGTTTTTACATGTTTTCGATTGCAGTTCCGATCGTTTTTGGAGTTGTTGTTTGGTTTCTTCTGATAGAATATCTTTCTTGTCTTTCTTTGTAGTAGCGGTGCTTAGGCTCTGTTTTATGGCCGACTATATTTAAAGATAAAATGTCTCTATGTTGTCGCTGTTTTCCCATTGGATTTGACGTGTTTTTTCTTGTAGAGTCCTTAATTATGCTTGTTGATTTTTCTCGCATGTAAGATCCGTATAAGCTTCGCTGTAATTGGTTCTGCTTCTTCTCAGTTTTTTAATAGAACTGTGCCTCTCAGTAGTCTGTGATCAGTAGGAAAAATATCATATTTTAAAATCTCCATGTTTGAGAAAAAATTAGGGCAGTTGCTAATTATGTAATCGATTTGATTTTTATATTGCTTGTCTGGTGTAGTCCAAGTCCATAGGCTTTTATTGTTTTTCTTAAATATTGTATTTATTATAGTGAATTTATTGGCTAGCGCGTATTTTATTAGTTTATCACATCTATTGTTTCTTATTCCGTAGCAGTATGGCCCCATAATTGTGTTTTCAAGCGGTTTTCTTTGTCCTATTTTTGATTTAAAATCTCCCATTAGTATAACTTTTCCTCTTGCAAGTTTTTGAGCCACCTCGATTTGGTCGTAGAAAATATCTATTTCCTCGTCAGGTGCTTCTGAGGTTGGCGCGTAGACCTGTATTATTGATATTTTTATCGGGTCGAACTTCATATTTAGGAGGCACACTCTATCTGATAAACCCACGTAGTTTTCTATATTATTTTATATTCCTTTTTAAGTAAAAATCCTACACCATGTTGTCCTTGAGTCTCTTCTGTATAACAGAAAATATGGTTTATTTATGCTTATACTGCAGACCAATTAAATTAAAATGGAAGAGATAAAAAACATGATACAAGCAATGCAAGAAGAAATAAGGCAACAAAAATTCGATATGCGGGAGATGAAAGAAGACATTAAAAACACCATAAACAACAATATTAAGAAATTTAAAAATTTGGAAAGCAAAAATGAGATTATGGAGCAAAAGCTGGAGGCACAGACAGCAAAAATAAATAATCTAGAAAGAACTTTAAGGCAAAAAAAATTTACTTTTATTCGGAGTCGCTGAAAACGAAAGGAGCTATTGGAATAACAACAAATGCGATAGCAACAGTATTGACTACGTAAGAAGGCTTGGCAAAAAAAGCTGAAAAAGTGAGGCCCATTGTTATAAAATTAACAACGCTAGGGCAGAAAATAAAAAATACTAAAAACCAAGAAGAAGCTCGAAAAAGTAACGTCCTACTATATAAAAGAAGATTTCTCCCCTGGTGTACTCAGCAAACGCAAGGAACTTCAAAAAGGAATCAACAAAGAAAGAGAACAGGGCAGACTAGCGATAATAACATATGATAAAATTGAAATCCTCAAGAATAGAGACCAACAAGCTGAAAACCAAACTTCAAATAACAAAAAAAGAGTTCTATTAGTCACCAAAAACGACAACACTGAGCTCAAAAAATAAAAAGGAAAAGCAACCAGCGAAAATAAACAAAAACAACAACATGGATAATTACTTATAAAAAAAAACAATTTTGCAACATAACTCAGAACAAAGTGCGCTGTAACTAACTGTAACACCCTTATAACTCTTTGTTGGGATGATTTGCTACATTTATTTAATTAACCTGCGATACGTTCAAATTCTGTTCAGGTTATATTAATTATACCAATGTTAACACATTGGTATCAAGTAAAAATAAAAAAAAAAAAATCTAAACCTAATGAAACAGGAAAAATAAATCTGAACCTTTTCTTTCGTACACCTTTAATGTATCAGATGACTTATTGCGTCTCAACACAGGAAATCCTCTATCAATCACTGTCCATGGTGCTTTGTCGACCACCGTCCTCTTAAGCCATGCTCACCTGCTCTAATATACGGGCTAAGAACCCTCTATTGAAACGAAGAAACGATTTTTCAACGAAACATAAACGGCTATGTGAGACGACCTTTTCAGATTTTGATAAGGGTTTTTACACGAAACAAATATTACAGACTAAGTACGCAAAATTATATTATAAAGAAACACCTTCTATTTATAGTACAAATAGAAACAGTACATAGTTATTTTTATAAATTTTGATTTCATTAGGTGTAAGAGTAGACATTACGGTAACTAGGCTATATAATTGTAAATATACTAGTATCTTCAAGTGGCGTAATCCGCGTGGACTTTTGGAAAAAACAAAGCTTTTAATTGTGTATGGTTACTACAAAAATGTCGGAACTTTCAAACCAAATTTCATCCCCTGTTTCGCCCACTTGGGAATGATCTTTCAAAAATAGTAAAACACGTCATACATTTAGCTTCAAATAAATGGATTTTTATTAAAATTTCCAACACAAGATACGATTCGCGGCGCCAGGCAGCGTGCTTCGTACAAACGAATTTCCCGCTTGTTTTTGTCACCTACTAATCAATGAGATTTTAAAGACGTGGTCTAGAAATCAGTATCTAGATCTGCAGTGTGCCAGTTTTTAATTAATTGTACAGTTTAAGAGTTATACAAAATTCTAGTTTTTCATACAAATGTTGTCAAATAATGTTATATATTTATAAACACATTTATTAGGATTTTAAAAACCATGACAGATCATGACTACAAAATTGTACAGTGTTGGATCTGTAACTATAAAAAACAAGTGGGAAATTCGTTTGTATGTAGGTAGCACGCTGCGAGGCGCTTCCTTCGTAGAGCCCTACGTCAAGTAATGAACTTGCATGCCAAATTTTAAGTTTCTATAAGTTGAGCGGTTTGGGCTGTGATTGAGTTAGTCAGTTTCTTCTTTTATATACCTATACAGACGAAATCGGAGAGTTTCTATGTACGTATTAGTCACAAGGTCTTATTGTCTAATTTGAAAAATTCTTTTGCGTAAATATATTGTTAGATTTAGTAATAGTGTTTGTAAAGCTTTTCAGCGTCATAGCATTATATTGCCTGTGTAACCTTTCTAAGAAAACAAGGTGTTTTACAAAACAATTCCTGGAAGGCACATTAAAACACGCAAACTATAATGCTAGTGAGCGGAAAAGTGAAGCGGCGGGGAAAAAGTAGTAAATTAAAATATAAACAATTTGGCAATAATCACAGGGAAAAAATGAACAAACTCTAACCACTACTGTACACTATGTAGGTGGATGACCGGGTAGGCATTGTTTTAATTTTTGCCTAAGTTTAATTTATAGTTGGTAAATCACAATTTCACTACTACTGGTTACTTTAGGTTACGATAGGGCAAAGAAATGAGCGGAAAGCTTATAAACTCAGGAATTAAGTTTTGTTTAGTTAATAACTATGTCAATTATATGACATTTAAAAGTATATCACTGAAACAAAGATTCAATTTTTGATCCTGTATTTTATTTAATAGATTTCACACTGCGCACTGAATACAAATTGTGAAAGATTCAGGGTTATTGCATATCCGATACCGTAGAGACGTAACGCCACGTACGAACTATTCGCATAATTTGTTAGAGGTCGGTGTACCACGCGATTGAAATTCTCTTTTGGTGTGAAATAAATAATAGAAAATGGTATGTAATAATTTCTTATAAAATCCTTCAATGTGTTTTGTGGGTCGTATTTGAAGCATTAATAGTACATTATGATATAAATAAGCTAGGTTGCTCATTACAGACATGGTTGTGGTTTGCAGCCGAGTGTGTATTGAACAGAGCTCACGAGTGTCATACGCATTTTTTAACACACTTGAATGACATTAAATACTTATTAGTGTTGTAACTTGTAAAAAGTTGTTATTTAATAGAATTTAATAGTTTTGGTAAGCTTTTAACAAACACATTGGATTAATTTTTCGTAAAATAAGAACTCCGAGGCTCTTTTCTTGCGAAAAAGTAAAAAAAATCTGTAAAAAAAAAATGCTCTTTTACAAATGCATAATAGACGCTATTAAGAAGCTTTTACGGCGCAGTAAGAGCTGCTTTTTAGCAAGTGTGTTTGAAATTAAAAAAAAAACTGTAAAGTAAAAGCTACTCGTGCGGTAATTCGCACTACCGAGATTAACTAGATTTAAACACCATTTCTATCATCACACTACTTACCATCGGCAGGGAATTCATTATCACACTTAAGAACCAAAATGGACGCTTACGTGCGGATTCAGAGAAACTTCCTCCCGCGCACGCTTGGGTTGTGGAATGAGCTCCCTGCCAAGGTTTTCTCTAAGGCCTACAGTATTGGGTTCTTCAAGAAAGGAGTTATTGGATTTTTGAAGGGTCGGCATCGAGCGAGTGATATCCCTGGTGTTACAAGCGTCCATATGCCACGGTGACCGCTTACCATCAGGCAGGGAATTCATTATCACACTTAAGAACCAAAATGGACGCGTACAGTGCGGATTCAAAGAAACTTCCTCCTGCGCACGCTTGGGTTGTGGAATGAGCTCCCTGCCAAGTTTTTCTCTAAGGCCTACAGTATTGGGTTCTTCAGAAAGGAGTTATTGGATTTTTGAAGGGGCGGCAACGAGCGAGTGATATCCCTGATGTTACAAGCGTCTATATGCCACGGTGACCGCTTACCAACAACTTAGTGGTATAAAAAAAAACAACTAAAATAAACTAAACCGCAAAATGAATTATTATTACCACTAAAAATTCCGTGAAACGTATTTAAAATATAACGAAAATTTTTTGTTTAAGAAAATTAAGGTAAATGTAAAATCAATCTTAATAAAATGTTTTGTCTTTGCAATGAGTCGTGAAAGCATTATTTTAAGCCTCAGCTGGAAGGACAAATCTCTGAGTTTTGTCTTAGAAAGCCTCGCCTGTGGCTTTGAAGACCCTTGCCCAAGAATCGTTCACTTGTACAAAAATGTCATCATCATCATCATCATCTCAGCTGCAACAAGTCCACTGCTAAACATAGGTCTCCCCCATAGATTTCCAAAAAATATGGTTGGATAACAACCAAAATGTGTTAACTTTTTTATTGTAAAGTTAAATGTGTTAACTTTTTTATTTACAAATAAACAAGAAATTCATGCATTTACAATACTGTTAATTACTTTATTTCAGTTAATCTAGTTGTTCTGGAGTATTTCCTTAATCGTCTTTAAGCAAAATCCTCTCTTCAGTATCTTGTTAATCTTTAGTAATTCTCAGATTCCCAGTTGAGGTTTCTGATCCTCTTCCGAAGTTGAAGCTTAATTTTAGTTAATATCATTAAATACCTACGTGTTGTAGAATTTCTGTTCGTTATTAAGATAAAAGGATAAGTATAGATAAATTTGATAGCCTAGTAGAATGTATGTATGTATGCATACTTTACGACTTAATTATCCAATGGCTTTACACATACTCATCCTACTTCCTTCTTATATTATAAATGTGAAAGTTTGTATGTCTGGATGGATGTTTGTTACTCAATCACGCTTCAACCACTGGACGGATCGGGATAAAGCTTGGCATACATATAGCTTAGGGCCTGGAATAGTGTATAACAGAGTTAAACGAACTATTGGTGCACCTAAAGCATGCTATAGCAATTCATTGGTAGTTATATCAATGAATTAATTAATTAATTGGAGTTAATTAAGGAGTTCCACGCCGACAAACGAACTATTGCTGCACCTATAGCATGCTATAACAATTAATTGGTAGTTATACTAATTCAATTAATTGGAGTTAATTAAGGAGTTCCACGCCGATAACCGAATTTAGGGTAGGCGGAGCTGCTGGCAAAATCTAGTATTATAAAATACGAAATAGCCTTCCTTCCTTCCTTTCCTAACCACTTAAATCCTGCGTGACAATTGGTTTATCCTATTACCGCAACGCTGCTTTTCATGCAATGTATCTAATTTTATTATTAGTAAATTTTTTACTAAAATTAGGCTTGAAACACTTTTGAATAGTCGAAAGTTAATTAATACTATTATTATATTTTCAAATCCACTTCATAATGTGGATTTCTACCAAGAAGAATCCGGCAAGAAACTCGATAGTGTAGTGCATCTATGTCCCATATGTTTAACACTACCATCTTTACAAGCATAAGTGGTAAAAATAAAGACCAGGGGCAGAATAGTGTTTTTTGGCCCTTAAACAGTTTCTAATAACCTATAAGAAGTAAGTCAGGATTACACAAGTGGGGATCAATAAATAATAATTTTTTCATCTCACTGGCTCGGAAAAGCTCACTTTGTCCTGTAAAATCTTACTAATCTGCGTGAAAAAGCCTACTTTATCCCCTTGCGCGCAATAGGTTTTTTTTATTTAATTTACAAAAACAAACATAATGAAACCATCTGGTTTCTGCGATTCGTTCTTACGACTTTATACATTATTGTTCCGTTAATAAAACTTTAGCTTAATTTTTGATACTATTGAATTAAAGACGTTTTGTTAAAGGTTATTTAATACACAATTTATTGTAGTTTGTTAAATTATTAAATACAACAAGAAATAATAAGTTTTAAGAAAAATTTTTGTTTTAAGAATTTTAAAATTGGCATGGTGCAAATTCGGAACGCACCTTAAAAAAAAGAAAAAGAAAAGAAACATTCTTTGGAATAACATAGTAGGTATTTTTGGTTGTTTTAACTACAAACATATTACTTTTACTAAATAAACTTAAGTTAATAATTAAAAAACATGAGTAACATCACCAGTGACTTAATATACCTAAGTTTAACTGCGAAAAATCGGTAAATACCTACCTCTGAGCGTGCAATTTGTTGACTACATGCAGACATACAAAAGGCACTCAACCTTTTCCAGAGACTTATGTTATCAATACAAAATTAAACTTTTTAAAATAAGAATACTTGTTCCATTCATTGACAATGACATTCTTTATTAATAATAGTTAGTATTACACATCATTCATATTATGTACACTTCATAAAATAAGATGTAAGAAAAGGTGCGTTTTGTTGACTTCTTCAATGCGTTCAATGTCATAATCCTGCCAAGTTAAAAAGTCATAAATTCTGTATAACACACTACAAATCTTGGTTCATTCTCCTTGGTAGGATAACCGCATTATGTACATTATGTCGGTCAAACGCCACTCATAGGTATATCTACCTTTGAAACAAATCATACATTTAAAAATCGAATACTTATAAAATTCATGAAAAATAATGACAAAATAGAACAAATCATGCAATCAAAAATCAAATACAAATAAAGTCAAAATAAAGATGTATGCCAAATCTGTTATTCATTAAAGAAAAGAAATAAATAATAATAATAATAATATACTTTATTGCATCAACATAATAATTTTACAAAAAAGAAACATATTTGCAAATAGAGATAAACAAAAGTCGGTCTTATCGCTTTAAAGCGATCTCTTCCAGACCACCTTTGGGTAGAGGAAATAATAAAGTTAAACATAGTATAGTAGGTGTGTGTCGAAAAATTATAAGATAATACTAAAAATAAAATACTTAGGATATATAATATATAAATTTGTAAGACAGCGCTTCAGTCACGCTTCTTTGTTAGTTGTTATACACTGTCGGTCCTTTCACCTGTATTAGTTGTTATACACTGTCGGTCCTATCACCTGTATTAGTTGTTATACACTGTAGGTTCGATCACCTGTATTAGTTGTTATACACTGTGAGTCCGATCACCTATATAAGTTGTTATACACTGCCGATCCAATCACCTGTATTAATTGTTATACACTGTCGGTTCGATCACCTGTATTAGTTGTTATACACTGCCGGTCCTATCACCTGTATTAGTTGTTATACACTGTAGGTCCGATCACCTGTATTAGTTGTTATACACTGTCAGTCCGATCACCTATATAAGTTGTTATACACTGCCGATCCAATCACCTGTATTAGTTGTTATACACTGTATAAGTAGTAAAGGCAGCCTTATAATTTTTTTTAAGTTAATATGCTGTCTGACTCATTTTGACCGTATAAGTAACTAAACACTAACTACTGTTTATCTTGTATATATATTTTCCTCGCTGCAGTGAGATGAAAAAGTTACGTGCCTTAGAATTTCTGGCTTTGCTCAGGACTCAGTTTTTGAACTACTTGCTTCGTTTGTGGGTTCAATCTTTGAATCCTTCGCTTTCTCGGTATTCAATATAGGCACTCACGCCAAAAAGTAACTGTCCAGACTTGCATAACAAACAACTATAATTTATTAATCTCGCTCACACAGATCGCAAACCAATTAGGGTTAAAAGTTAGAGAAAATTAACAAAACAGGATTTTGCAGGATTTGGCAGGATTAGTTTAATGTCTTGATTTGTAAATATTAATATGCGAAAATATAATATTGTTTTATATAATAATAGTACATTGTGTATTTGGGGTAAGGGGAAACTTACTAAAGAGTGGTTATTTAGAAGTCGAAGGCCGAAGGTTTTAATGACTCGAAATTGTAATTTCTGCACCACTCGTGTTACACACAATGTTTTTCATCACATTTGAGGGTTAATAAATAAAAATATAAGGTAAATAATAGTACATTGTTTACCGAGGAGTGAAAGTGACCGATTACACACGAAGTAGGAATTGCATTTTACCCCAAGTGATACATAAGACTTAAAGGACGTGAATTCTATGAACGCGCGCTTTGCTTAGAGAAAAGTAAAATGTACAAGGTAAAATCCCGTTGGAGTAATTAAGGTCTTAGCACCCACTTTGCATGCACGTAATGACACTGTTTACGATTAAGTGTGATGAAAAAAGATTAGAAACAAGGTTATTGGATTCAATGGTCATGACAAAACTGCTGAATCGGTGGGCGTGGGTTCGATTTCGGCAAGAAAAATTGCCTATTTGTGTTTGTCTTGAGACTGGGTGTACAAATAGAATTTTGTAATATGAGTATATTTACAAAAAAAAAAGTATTATACATGTAATTGTATCCGTTGTCTGGTATCCATAACACAAGCTTTGCTTTATCAAATATTAATTTATCTTATTTATTTTTTATTAAAATACTCTACAAACTCTACATAAATAAAACATATAAAAATTATCTCTACGCTTATTTGAGTACTCAAGTTCAGTCATTTGTGAAGCTTTTAGAAAATACTAAGGTTCTATAATTTCAAAGAAGATCCAATTATGTCTATTTTTGGATCTTTTCTTATTGTGCTTTCGCTGTGATATTCATACGTAAACAATCCGGGATTTGCACTTCGTCGCTTCGTCATGTGTGTATAAGATATACTCGTAGATCAAAGAAAATATTATTATTTGAAGTCTATTTGAGGAAAAAATATAACATGCAAATCTCAGCTTTAGCCTTTTTTAGCGTACCTACAATGAAGTTGACGTATCAGACACAGGTTTTTTGTGCGACCTGTAAATGGTGTAAGCTAGGCATATATCGCAAAAATCGTAGGTGTAAAGAACATTTTTTAACGATATTATATTAAATTTATTTTAACAATTCAAATTCATATTGTATTAAAATATTAATACACAATTGAAACATCAGAAAAATTATAACTGAACAATAGATATAATACATTTTGGTCAAAATGAAGGTTACATTAATTCATATTACAGGTAGCAACTAATGACAGTTTTCTCTGTGTACTGATTGATTACAGATCGGAACATTTAATTTCTAAAAAAATCTTTTTGCAATAACGATAGAGTTGTTTAGCTTTGAAGATTCTCATCATTCTCATCATCTAATACCTAATTTCTTTCTTGAAGAACCCCATATTGTAGTCTCATATATAAATACATACACAAAGACACATAAATATACATAAAACACAAACTGTGTATCAAAAATTGATATTACTAGAAAAAAAATATACATATATGTATAAACTTACAGAGGTACCAGTATAATAATGTAATAGATATAGTATTCATAACCCGCTACAATCCATCATAGGTCGCCCGGCTAAGAGAGGCTTCAAATGCGAGAGGGCGCATCACACAAACTTGCACACATACCCATATGCATACACATACTCACAGACGTTTTATATCATGAAATAGCCCATTTTCCACACAACAGTCCGGCAAAAAATGCACACCATTTAACACTGTCACTTCGGACACTACTGTATTCGAATATAAGACTTAAACAGTTAAAGTAGTACTACTACTACCCACTCAGCCAACGTGGACTGAATATTCATTCCTAACGAGGATATTGAATGTGGCCTCATGTGACTAATCACCAAAGAGCAATTTGCACCCCTCATCTTGATCGATAATTAACGCTTTCGTAAAACATTGCTAAAATAAACGCATCGAAACACGCTAAATGAATTTAGAAAAATTAAACACGAAAATACACCAGTCCTTCTTAAGATTCGCGCCAAAACTCTGAATTTGACTTCTTCTTCTTTCTTCGATTTGAGGACCAGATTTCGCAGATCATTTCTCCAGAGTCATGTGTGAATATAGTCGTGCGCATATATATAAGTTTGGCGAAGCGCCATATTCAAGTTTTATCGCGGCGATATCGCGCGTCCTCGTTTACATGTCCGAAGATAGGGCGGGAGTTTTGGTGTGCATCCTTCAGAAACTGCGAGTCATGTCCTGCTTATTTCTTCATAATTCACTATTCATGAGCCTTCGGTGCACAATTCTTAACACGCTTTCATAAAACAATGCTAAAGTATACACATCGTAACACACTAAATGAATTTAGAAAAATTAAACAGGATAAAACACCACTCCACCACCACTCTTCTTCTTAAGATTCGTGCCAAAACTCTGAAATTCTTTTTTACGAGCAACATTTTTCAAGCGCTATAATTCCCAGCCAGTGTTTTTTAGTTGAGTTAATACATAAGTATGAGAACTAGAGAAAACCTTGGCAGGGAGTTCGTTCCGCAACCTAAGCGTTCGTGGTAGGAAGAAATAAATCAAAAATATCACTATAGTCGTGTCTTTCTTTCTCTTTTTGATTAAATAAAACAAATTATGTTACGGTCATTTGTATTCCTATGTGTTGGTTTATTTTTACAATCAGACCTTTCTGCAAAGAAATATAAAACATACAAATCAAAGATTCACATCACGTGCTGTACCTACCCTAAAATATTTACTGCCCCGGGAGATCATTTAGGTTTCAACTTTTTCTATTCTGAAATACATCAAAGGGAATATTGTTTTTGCACTATAAGAATTAGTGTTAGTTTATGTTCGTTATTTGTATAACTGTGTCGATCTAATGTAATACCTTAAGTATAAGTACGTAAAATTGCGGTTTTTTTTACTATTATCTAAACGAAAGTTGTACCAATTGAAATAAAACTACTGGGGAATACTTATAAACAACGCGAATTAACCGTGGCTACTTAGTGCCACGTTTGAAATTAATTTACCGTAGCACTACTGTTTTAAAATATTTATAGTGCCACGGGTAAAAAACATTTACCCTAGAACTACTAATTTCATACTAGTAGTGCCACGTTTGAAATTAATTTACCGTAGCACTACTGATTTAAAATATTATTAGTGCCACGGGTAAAAAAAATTTACCCTAGCACTACTAATTTCATACTAGTAGTGCCACGGTTAATATTCATTTACTGTAGCATCATTTAATTTGACAGCGCGTAGGATGCAACAATGAAAAAATAATGTACCTAATGAAACTCAGCATTTATTGGTGTCATACATTTACTCACATTTAAAAAATACCAAATACATTTAATATTTTGATAATTTTCTCTTTCAACCAGGTTCTCTATATTTCTTTTGCACTTATTATTATTTTACAATTGTACATGGCGGAATTTATGCCATAAGGCATTTTCTAACATTCAACCATCAGAAGTACACATATTGAATTTAGTGGAGTACAAATGAATAAATATAGGTAGGAATATTAAAACACTTAGAATTGCTTTGAAACTAATAAAAGAAAACAAAAAGAAGATAATAAATATCTGTTCCTTCATATACTAACATACAAATTATTACTTGAAATCGCTTCTTACTGATAAATGAACATAATATTATTTAATGTATAAAAAAATAGAGTAAGAGTTAATAAGTTTAAGTTAGCAAGTTAATAAATTTAAGTTAATAAGTTTAAGTTAATAAGTTTATCCACATCAGCTGCTTGTGCCATGGCTTATGAGAAATAATTGTTATTAAGGTTTAATGCATATTTTACTGCCATAGTGACCATTAGCTATTTTTAAGTTAGTGGTCTTATCTTAATCTTCCTTATTGTTACAATATTTACAAAAAAAGTGAACAAGTATTTGTATCCGTTGTCTGGTACCCATAATACAAACTTTGCTTGGTTTTCACCGATAAAACGATATATTTCATTAGAAATACAATAGAAACTAACGTAAAGAATAATAAAAAGAGCGCAGTAATATTAGGATCAAATGATACAGTAGTCATGAAAAGTAAACAAAAACTGTCGTTAGATTTACAATTCTGCGGCGACTTGTTTCAAAATGAAATACAACTCTTATTTTATGCAAAGTTCCGAGTCCCGAAGACTGTAAAGGTCGGACTTCATGCATCTGGGCTTTTCCAGATGCGGTAAGAAACGGCCTCGGATAAGCCCGAATCCAATCCGTCGCTCAAACAACATTTAAATTATACTTCCATCGACTACATAGGATCCGGATTATTATTTGATTCCGAATTTTACCCGGAAGCAACTGGGACCTTATTGGAACAATCTCAAGCTATTCAGACTCTGGAATTCAAAACGAAAATGTATGAAAATCTGACTTACTTTTCGAAACCCGCATATGTACTTGCATATATTTTTCTCTCGAATTCCAGAGTACGAACAGCTAGCTGAAGACTGTTCCCAATAAAGTCCCTGGGTCAGGCTCTTCCACAAGTGGGCGAAGCTTTTCAATAACGTATGTAGTTGATGCAACTGACCACACGACAACGTAGTCCGGGAGCTTCCGGACAAATGTTGCCCCAGTGTGGATAACACAGCTAGTGGACACATGTGTGCATGTATTTAAAAAAAAAAATGATTCGGTAGGTAGTTTTTTACTTTGTGTTTTATCATTTTTTTTAACGGCGTCATGCAGTTAACAATAAAATCTGAACCAAAGATAACGTTTTCATTTAGAACAAAAAGTATCGAGACAACTGTTCGACCACAGCTGCGCTGAGTTGATTTTTCTCCAGATCTAAACCGGCCGCATGTAGTCGATATCATGCCGAAATTGTTTTTTTCTCGGACCGAGGGATTTTCGAATGCATGAAGTCCCACCATTAGTCCTATATCAATTGTATAGTATAGTGCACATGCGGGTCATTGCGGGTAGCCAAAAATAATTAACATTTAATAAATTTCTTATAAAAATATTTTTGAAATATTTTTTAATGATATTAACGAAAATTAAAACTTGATTTTCCGACAATGCAGAAACTGTCACTAGGTTTAGAATAGCTAAAAAGGTAAAATAAAGTGTACAAAAGAAAAACTCAGCTAATGATAAACGGTTTTTATATCTCTTCGGTTACTCCCGTCTCATAAATTAGTTCATCCCTTCTCTTTGCCCTTTGCTGTTGTGGTGTATAGTATAGTATAGATTTAAAATCGCATTTTCTTCAAAGTTGTTGAATTCTTTTAAACTTCACCTACTCGTTGTTATATCAAACTTAGCAAAATGAAAAAGAATAAGCGGCGGGAGAGAAGTATGCACTTTCTTATGTTCTTATGTGGTAATATGTCTGGTATAAAGGTATAATAAATCATGGCCTGACCCTCGAAAAAATTATATTTCTTTGGAAACTTGAACAGAATGAAAAGTATCCGTCCTCTGTCCTTCGAACTATCTCTCTACATAAAATCAGATGAATTGGTATTGCGTTGCTACGTCATGAAGTAACAAATATCCAAAAATATAAACCTTTACATTAACTAGTATTTTTTTTCATCGACAGCTTAGACCATAAACTCACTCTCATAGACATTTTTTGATAGACAGGTCTTCAAAGAAAAGAAGGAGGTTTTCAATTCGTCTGTTTCTTTTTCTCGCGTGTGTAAAGCGATATCTTTGTTTTTGTTCCGAAATTAAATGTTATATTCTTGAAATGAGATCCGTTTCACACAGCAAATACACTTGTTATACCTCACACAGATGTCACTCTCTGTGATTATTCGTATATTTCTTCCAAACAAACGACATCTCATCCCAAAGGTTACGGCTTCATGCGTAAAATTTATGGCGGACGAAACTGGCTTTTATGTAGCGCAGTGTTGGATATTCAACGCAAAAACGGACCATGTTCATAATTTTTTGTCGTCGTTTTTATTCTATTATTATGTTGTAAAAAGATATAAATAAGGTACCATATTAATTTTGATTTTTATTAAAGAGAGTCCATATATCATAATAGAACAGTCGAGTAAAAAACAAAGCCGTACCTTACAAAGGTACTACTTGACTACAAGTCAAGCCTGTGGATTAGTTATTTTTACAAGTTATTTTTTACAAGAAAATTAATATTTGTGTACGTCTATGTAGTAGGTATTATGTAAGTATATGTAAATATATTTTTTCATACTATATTTAATATGTAGTAACGTCTATTTTGTCTTATTTATATATATTACTAGCGGTCCCGGCGAACGTTGTTCCGCTGCCGTCCCTCTGTAATCCGGTTTTTAAGTTGGTTTTTACCTAAAGTGCCCGAGTCCGGCTCGCACTTAACAAATCGAGATTAAAACTATCCTATCTTTTAAGTTGGATCAAATAACAAATAGTTACGAAGTTTAATCAAAATCGATTCAGCAGTTTAGGAGTCCATGGCGGACAAACAACGTGACACGTAATTTTTATATGTATAGATTATAATAACACACTTGTTTGTTTTTATTTATATTACTTTCTAGTTCCAAGTTGCACCTACTCTGAAATCTACTAGATTTCCTATACCCAAAGGTTGTCTGGAAGAAATCGCTAAATAGCGATAAGACCGCCTCAATTGTACTCTACTTATCAACTGTATTTACTACCTTTAATTATTTTCTTGTGCAATAAAGAATTAACTACTACTGATATATGCCTTAGCGCATTTTCACATAAAAGGTTCTAAAAGAACTATTAGTTACTTTTTATTAAAACCTAGAACTAGAGAATTTTCTAGGACCTACAATCTAAAGGAAAAAAAATGTAAGATTTTTTGACAAAGTGGAGACTTTTTTTAAATCAAGCATACTCAATTTTTAATACCGTAGCCAATGGTAAAAGCGGAACCGTTAATAATTTGTCATGTCCGTCCTTCTGTGTGCGTATGCCACAGCTAATTCCGCTGTATATGTGTCTGATGATATTTTGACAAACAACTATGACAAATAACATAACTTGTCGGTTGACAAGCGACACACTTTTATCAATCGACATACATGTGTTAAGAAAAAAAAAATTAGGGGTAGCTCTCCATACATTGAACAGAGGGTTTTTCACGCGCCCTATCATTCTTAAGAAACTTTCTCTAAATAATAATAATATAATGTTAATATATTTATTTGACAGAGTATGGGTTACAATTTTGATTTTAACTTATATTAGAGCCATAACATTCTACTATACATTTGTTAATATGCAAATATTTATGTCACGCTTTTACGACAATTTCATTAATTAAGAAACTAATCAGATTTTTTTTTAATATGTAGTTATGTACGTAAATATGCTATTAAAAAATAATTCATCATATAAAATAATCATTTAAAGGTAAAATTAAATATAATTTTATTTCATTAAATAAAATTAGTAGTTAAAATATGGACATATTGCCCGTCGCTTTCATTAATAAATTGGAAAAAGTCTTTTTATTAGACATATTGATATGACTTCATAACGAAAAAAAAAAATGAACGTGATGTTACGATCTCACATACTGTTTAATCTTGAATCTTAATATAATTTATTCCGTGGATTGAATGGATGGAAATTTATCTGCTATTATAACATAACCTCTGCCCACGCTAAATTTAGATATCGGCGTAAGATCCCTTTCTTCCTAGACCAATAGACATCTGAGTTATATCTAATAAGGCAGTTTATTAGGTAAAACTTAAATTCTAAGCTGCGAATCAAAATGAAACATGCACCAGACTCTAAGTTAGATCTTCAGATCTTCTTACAACTTTAAAAACCACACGTTATTTCAAGGAGCAGTTTTTATGTAATGCGCGTACAAACATACAGACAGACAAATAACAATTTTCAATATAATTGTTTTGTCTTCTATTGCTGTTGTAAATACCTCTATATTATTTTTTCATAATTATCTTCTATGTACAGACATCGGCCATTTATAATTTTATTATATGTGTAAAGATTAGTTCTGTTGACTAACAAAGTTTAATATCAAAGATAAGATTCACCTTACGTTTCCTTGTTCCAATGTTTTAATGTAGGTATACAGTAAAACATTTTCTACTTTTGGGGCTCATTCGGTTACCAACTTTAAACTTCGGTTTCCTAAAATATGACTTCGCTTAAAATCAACATCAAGAAAATAACGTGTGCTGGTGACTCTCCAAAGCAGTACTCGTGTCGGAGAAGGAGAACGGGGCCATTTTGCCCGGCATGCCAGCAACCATATTTTCCTTATAACACTCGAAACTCTGAGCATCTGACAGCCGTTTCATGGAAGCTGCAAAAGGTTACAAAGTTAACCCGGACTATGGGCCCAATGGAATAACCGGCTCCCCAGGGGTGTTATTAGCGACCCAGTCTGAACACCTTTAAAAACAAACCTAACATGGCTTATTAAGAAAGCGCTGTTTAGTTTTGCAGAATTCATTAGTAACACTAAGTTGTGTAGTGAAAACTATGGTGTCGTATTCTTACTTTGCTAAAGTAGTGATTTTTGTTTTGCTAAAGTAGTGTTGAAAGCGACACGTTACTAGAACTGTTTTTATACGATGTGTAAAATTAAAAATAATGGACACAAAAAAAAATTTAATTTAGGTTATTGGAACTTTTGGTGTAGGTACGTATTTTCACTTTACTGACCAGTACCTATATTAAGTGCACACTCAAAAATTCTAACATATTGGATGATCAATGTCAAAGAAGATACATGAAGAAGACTCCTACCATAATCAACTCTTGAACAGCTTGGAGGTAACACTTCTAACTAACCGACTAACTTTGCTAGCAGTAGCAAGAAAAATAGCAAATGCATTCATCATCATCACAGTTTAGGGTTCTGTTCCCAAAGGGTGCCAACGGAATCCTTCTACTAAGCTTACGCTGTCAGATCTATTACGCTGGTAATTTGTAGCTTATTGCATGTAATGAGAAAAGACTTCTTTCGATAGCTTCAATATTATCGTATCTGTAAACAAATATTGTTACTAGACAACTTCCATATCGAGACAGATGTAAAACCAACAAGCGATGAAACGCTTACAATGTGTTTATACTAGTGACTCTGTAAGACTTCACAAGTCTGTGTTTGCATAGCTTAAAACTGAATAAATGTTCACCGCGCACCTCAAAGCGATTAACCCCCATATCTCCGCCATTTTGAAACAAAAATGCCATATAATCGTTACCTCTAACAGGAAACAATTTAAAGAAGATTTAAAATTAAAAATATAATAAAATTTAATAAGTAGTTCAAGAAGGAACGATATAAATTTAGAAAGTTTATTCAGGGTAGAAATGGCTGTCTATGAACCTAGAGTGAAAGAAGATATTTGAGTAAAATGCTTTAGATATCTAAAAAAAACTTTAAACTTCGGTTTCCTGAAATATGACTTCGCTTAAAATCAACATCAAGAAAATAACGTGTGCTGGTGACTCTCCAAAGCAGTACTCGTGTCGGAGAAGGAGAACGGGGCCATTTTGCCCGGCATGCCAGCAACCATATTTTCCTTATAACACTCGAAACTCTGAGCATCTGACAGCCGTTTCATGCAAGCTGCAAAAGGTTACAAAGTTAACCCGGACTATGGGCCCAATGGAATAACCGGCTCCCCAGGGGTGTTATTAGCGACCCAGTCTGAACACCTTTAAAAACAAACCTAAAACATGGCTTATTAAGAAAGCGCTGTTTAGTTTTGCAGAATTCATTAGTAACACTAAAGTTGGTAAAGCGTGAAATCGTGTACAATATATAAATGACCGGACACATTCAACTTGCATTATATTTTAAATGTTATCTTATTTTATTTGATTTTAAATGTTTTTTTCAGGTTAAATAATTGTAAGATAATCGTTTAGTATTGTAATTTTTTGACGTATAACTAATGTTATTTATAAAGACTGTTATGTCATGACTGCCTAAAGGTTAAAGTCTTTGAAGAAAATATATCATAAATGCTTATTGTATATCAGATCACAGTTATATATAACAGATCATTAGTGTCAAGTTCAAATAATATCTAAAAATATTCACAATAAACAAAAAATCCAACCAGAAAACAATAATTCAAGCTTTCTATTTTATAAACGTTAATAAAAATATGGAAACAATATTGCCTCATAAAGTATTCCCCTGAATTGAAAGCAATAAATTTTGTATTGTATCACTTCAATATGAAAACAAAATATCACATTGTTCCAGCTGAAATTATAGACACTTGCCCAAAGATTATGTAGAAATATAATTAATCATACACAGTCCGCAAGAATTTATTTTTATTCGTCACATTTTAACCTAATTACCATTATTTTTACAAAAGTTTTGTTAATTAGATTGCTACGATAACCCCATGAATTTAGTAAGGAAGTTTACTAGAGGAGGTGGACGAGATTAGTATTGCTATCTGGATATCTAAAGCTATAGCGAGATCGTCGTCAGGGGCTGGTAGTACCTGCCGAGGCCGTCTAACGATGGTATTTCGACCATGGCGCGGTCGGTCGGGGGAGTAATAGTTTGTGGATTGCACAATTAATCAGTTTGGGCACCCTGCCACACACTCGTCGAGTGGTATGGGAAGTAGCGAGCAAAGGAAGTAGAGACGTAGTGTGGCGACGTTACTCGTCATGCCGCACGTCATGCTCCTCGTCATGCCCACCGCTATCTGTTTTGTCAGGTTTTGGACGCGAGTCAAAGGTCCTAAGTACGGAGCGTCACGATTAATTGCGCAAGTAGAGCAGTCTGTTCACAGAGTGAAAAATACCTAGGTAGTCGCATCATTGAACTGCTGTGTGTAAGTAACGGTATCAAAACCTTCATCATTTGGTGATTTTTTTACAACGCTTATATTCGCTTATATTAGTTTCACAGGTTTGTTTTTTTTAATTTCAGTCAACTGATAACTTTTAAGCGCATTTTTGGCTTTTGTTTTATTATAACAAACTCAATCACAATACACAAGTGTTCAGTTTAAACCTAGATGTCCTATAATGCAATTACAAATACAGTCGAAGCTAAAGCTCACTGCACCAAAATCTGATATCCGACCGAGTTGATTACATATTCCGTGATAGTATTTACCACTTCAATTACAACTGAGTGGTTATTGGAACAATACCGCAAGAACGTGCTATAAATTGGACTTCTTTGTATGTTATTGGTCATACTATTGAAGTTTTTTAGTAGTTACCCTGTTTTGGACTAGAACCTTAGGCTGGTCTTCAATAACAAATCAAAGGCGAATATGGAAGCTTATGCGGCTCTACAGATCTAAGAATGAGTTAGCTGCGGCTTTGAAGTTAGCAATAAAATGATTAAGCCAATTTTCGTCGAAACTGATAAGGTAAAAAAGCTTAAGTTTAGTTAACAAGTTATTTGCAACAAAGGCTTTCGAAAGTTGTGTAGTCAAAACTTTGATGTCGTATTCTTACTTTGCTAAAGTAGTGATTTTTGTTGGAAAAGCGACACGTTACTAGAATTGTTTTTTTACGATGTGTAAAATTAAAAATAATGGACACTAAAAAAAATTTAATTAAGGTTATTGGAACTTTTGGTGTAGGTATGTATTTTCACTTTACTGACCAGTACCTATATTAAGTGCACAATCAAAAATTCTAACATATTGGATGATCAATGTCAAAGAAGATACATGAAGAAGACTCTTATCATAATCAACTCTTGAACAGCTTGGAGGTAACACTTCTAACTAACCGACTAACTTTGCTAGCAGTAGCAAGAAAAATAGCAAAAGCATTCATCATCATCACAGTTTAGGGTTCTGTACCCAAAGGGTGCCAACGGAATCCTTCTACTAAGCTTACGCTGTCAGATCTATTACGCTGGTAATTTGTAGCTTATTACATGTAATGAGAAAAGACTTCTTTCGATAGCTTCAATATTATCGTATCTGTAAACAAATATTGTTACAAGACAACTTCCATATCGAGACAGATGTAAAACCAAAAAGCGATGAAACGCTTACAATGTGTTTATACTAGTGGCTCTGTAAGCTGCAGACTTCACAAGTCTGTGTTTGCATAGCTTAAAACTGAATAAATGTTCACGGCGCACCTCAAAACAATTAACCCCCATATCTCCGCTATTTTGAAACAAAAATGCCAAATAATCGTTACCTCTAACAGGAAACAATTTAAAGAAGGTTTAAAATTAAAAATATAATAAAATTTAATAAGTAGTTCAAGAAGGAACGATATAAATTTAGAAAGTTTATTCAGGGTAAAAATGGCTGTCTATGAACCTAGAGTGAAAGAGGATATTTGAGAAAATGCTTTAGATATCTAAAAGAAGCCGGACGAGTGCAAGTCTGACTTGCCCTTCGCCCTCTGAGGGAAGAAAGAGAGAAGTTTCCGTAGCAACTTATATGTAAATAATTTTTCCATCACGAAAGTCTTTTGACCTTTTTTTAATGTAACTACTAATTAACAATTTTTCCATTTTTGCCTATATTTGTGCTGTGAGACCTTCTTTCTTGCCAAATTTAATGATTCCAAGTCAACAGGAACTACCCTATAGGTATAATTTATTGGCGACTGTCAAAATAACCGTATTTTTTATTGTGTTAATTCAGAAGTTGATTTTTATACAAATTTAAAAAAGTAGCGCTTTGTTTTCAATAATTATTTTAGCATGATGACTCCACGCGTTTCTGAGAAAATGGTCTTGACAGTCCGACAGGTAGAAAACTCGAACGGGCATACACGTGAGGGCACATGTCGTTTTCTAGAACACCAGTTTTGCTCAGCTAAGGACCAGATGGCGGTGGGTGTAATGTCCACCAATATTTATCTATTGTATAGATCCCTGCTAATTTGTTGCGGTGGCGATTGTATTTTGTGGCGATAGAGTTGTTTTCTCTTCGTTTATTTCTGCCCTTTCAATTGTGTTTTGGTGACTTAATTTATTTATTTACCTTATAATTTTATTTATTTACTCGCAAGTGCGATAAAAAATATTGTGTGTAACCTATACTGTACGGAAATTAAAAAGTCGAGTAATTAAAGCTTTCAGCCTTCGGCCTTAGGCTTCTAAATCTAGTAACTCAAAAAACCGCTGGCAAAGTCTAGTATACTATATGTTTACCAGATTATATCAGCTTTTCATATTGCAGTATACCTATGTTTTGAGTGTAAACATAAAATAAGTTAAAATTGTTAATTAGTCGGAGCAAGCAACTGGAAACTTCCCGCATAAATTACTCGTATATAAACCAAGCGCTGTCTGAAGTTATGTGTCACGGCATGGTAGTACATTTAAATATAATAAGTAAATTTACTTATATAATTATATAGGCTTGAACTGTTCTTAAGTAAAATGTTTTGATAAGTCAAGTCAAAGTGAAAGTCAAAATTTTTATTCAAATTAGATTTTTACAAACACTTTTGAATTGCCAAAGTTATGATATACTGTTTTTTTAACTGTCCCACGCATCCTTCGGTTCATAATGTTGATATCTACCGGGAAGCATCCGGCAAGAAACTCGATATTGTTACTCTTTTAAAAAATCATAAAAAAAACAAATCAACGTTTTAAAAAATATATTTAAGCCAACAATTTTATATTATTTCCATTTTAATTTGGTTCACCTATGTGTCCTGTTATTAAGCATTTTCAGTTCCATAGATTTTTATCACTTACATAGTTTAAAATATTGTAGTATGCTTTTTTACAAAGTTGTTGTTTGATAAAAGATTTATTAATCTTAATTGCTTCTTTAATTTTATAAAATGGTGATTGTGACTCCAAAGATATATGTAATTGCCAGCGGCTCCGCCCGCCCTAAGTTCGGTTATCGGCGTGGAACTCCTTAATTAACTCCAATTAATTAAGTAATTAGTTATACTAATGAATTGCTATAGCATGCTATAGTTCGTTTAACTCTGTTATAGTTATTCCCGCAGGAACTTTTGAATTTTTACGGATAAAAATAAGCCTATATGCTATGCCAGGACCTAACCTATATGTATGCCAAGTTTTATCCCCATACCGATAAAACCAGTGGTTGAAGCGTGATTAAGTTTCAAACATCCATCTAGACATACAAACTTTCACATTTATAATATTAGTAGGATATACTTCGTATCTCTTCTGAAGACGATTGCAGTTTACATGCTGCAGTACGCAAGATTATGTTTACATAGTAGGTAGTTTCCACTACCTACAAATATGCACCCCTCCATATTACCCGCTTCTGATTGCCATTACGTTTTTGTGTGCTGTCCAACGCAAAATAAGTCTTTATTAGTCATAAAAGGAAAAGTGTGATGGATTAGGAATAGTGTGTGAAAATGTAAAAAACTCACGAAACGAAAAGGAATTTTGTCATCTACGTACACGTTGTTCTACTGCGCATTCAGATAATAATTTAGACAGTTATCTAGATCTTCAAGGTCAGTTTGAAGCGTTTTGTTAAAGCCAATAGTAAAGGACCAAATAACTCAATCAAATGATCAATAAATTAGTTTACATCTACCGTCTTGAATATTTTTTTATTGGACATGATTGTTTGAGAAAATGTAACAAAGACATTATTATAATGTAGCAAGAAACCGAAGCATTATTTCTTGATCTATGTGCGACATATGTGCACATTTATTTAACTATCCCGGCGTATGTCGCGTGTGGATACCTACCTACTTATACATTTTATCATAAAATAAATCTTTGGAATGTCTAACCGTACCGATATTGTGTGTGTAATCCTACATTTTTTACGTATACCGTGTAAGGATAATCTATAGACGATATAGCGTCTGTGGATGGTTATGATGACTCATCATAAGTATACCAACATACTTGTATGTGTGTTGTAGAAGATTAATGTACCCACTTACCTAAAAATGAGTGCCGTTATACATTACAAATGAGATCCCATGCTGAGTTACATGTTGCAGCTATACCGGGGTGCGACCCAACGCAAACTAAAAGGTTTAAGACAATTAACATGATATAGCCACGCGATTTTTTCGATGATATTTGATAGGACCCAATTGTGTAACGTAGACCGCAGGTTCTTTAAGAGAAAGACTGAAACACCGTTCTAGTAATGAAAATATGATCCTCTAACCCTATGCGCTTTTTATTTTTCTAAAAAATAAAAAGGCGGAAGCTCCACCCAGCGCTTCCCACGGTACGTGTCTATACCGAGGCTGACTTAGCGCACTTCCCCCGTAGGAGTAGAAGTGTGAAATCATAAATGGTATAACCATTAAATTATCGTTGCAGCCGAAACTGAAGACCAAAATCTAAATATGTAGTTTCAGGAACAAATCCTTGTGCGTGTATAGCATAAACACTCAGCCTTAGGCCAAAGAGTATGACATCCGTTCGCACAGACACAGCCATGACATTGTCAAGAGAGCACGCCTCGTGTTAAGCACACTCCGAAGAGCAGGACGCAATAAACCCCACTGAACCATTTGTGTATGTACTAATTATTATGTACCAATGGAACAGCCATGGAATTCACACAAGAGGGCACGCCCTATGCTTAACACACTCCGAAAAGCAAGACGCAATAAAAATAAAACAACCCGAAGATAATTATTATTTCAAAGAATGTCTTCATATTACAAGTACCGTTTTACTGTGAATCATGTTAGATAGTAACAGCTTAAAAAGGTGAGAGGATACTAAATTATTAGAATCAGGTTTTAAGTCTTCTTAAATTCCGTGCCCATAACAATTTGCATAACTATTTTTAAAACTATTTAAGCAAAATGGAAAGAGTTGATTTATCATTAAGGTAAAAAATTGCAATAGTTTATTTCACTTACTAGCTTCACTGTGGGTCACTTGCGAAGAGTTTATAGGCCTATAATAATAACACTTTTGTATACAAAAGCAACATATTTATTTAAGGTCACTTTATCGACTAATTTCGAGTTCTGCGGACAGAACCTTACGGAAGATGATTGTTTATATCCTATAATGATCCTATGAAGATTTTCAGGAAGGTATAATGTACATATGGCAACTTTGGACACATAGGAGTCCGCCCTTTTTGTGCGTTTGCTTTGAGCTACAAGTTTTCGCAATGATAGATAATCAATTTTTTGAATTAAGTAATACGTACTATTCTTAACTTTGTGATAATATGTGTACCCCATAATTTTATGAAAACTTCTACTCTAAAAAGTTCTATTTTAATTTAAAAAGTTAATTTTTAGATGTTTATATTGAATAATGCCATTGCATTTAAAATTTAAATCTAAATTATTTATTATTGTTATTTATATTATATATGACTAAATAAAAAGTCAAATTCGAGTGTAATACATGGTGGTACCTACATATATATATTTTATGTGTAAAACTATAAACGAGAGCATAATGAGCCTTACTGAGAGGAAAAAAAGGAAAATAGAGTTACCTATTAGATAATACAAAAAAATCAGCCAAGTGCGAGTCTGACTCGCGTACGAAGTACCATTATTAAGAAAACGCCCTTAAATATTTATTTTATTCTGTTTTTTAATATTTATTGTTATAGCGGCAACAGAAATACATCTTCTGTGAAAATTTCAACAGTCTAATAGGGTTTATAAGGTATAGCCTGATGACAGACGGACGAACGGACGGACAGCGGAGTCTTAGTAATAGGGACCCATTTTTTTTACCCTTGGGTACGGGACCCTAAAAATACACAACCAGGCATTTTGCTTGATTTTTAGTTTGCTGACGTCACTGTGTCCCGCTGTTAAATACAGCCATGATGGTTAAAAACTTTTTTGGCACTAAACTATTTTGACACTTTTTTTTAAAAACATCATATATTAAAATAAATAAATAATAAATGTGCCCGCGGTTATCGGTGTAAGATTTCAACGACAACGAATCATTTATAGAAAAAAAAAGAACGAGTTGCACTCAAGAAGTTTTCACTTCAAAAGACTTATACTTGACGTTTTCAATAGTCTTTCCAGGGACTCAAACTATCTTTATGACATATTTCATCTTAATCGGTACAACGGTTTAAGCGTGAAGAGGTAACAAACAGACAGATATGGTTACTTTCGCATTCATAAAATTTATATTATATTATCATATGGATGAAGAACCTCCTCCGTATTTTAAAAGTTATTTTTTAATTATTGTTAGTGATAATTAAATGACAAATCAATATATTTTATTTAAAGCATTTTAACTTTAAAATTATATAATCCAAAGTAGAGGACGACAATTAATTCATAACAAAATGTCGGTATTCTTCTATAGGAATTCAAACCTTTTTATAGCGAACTTAACTTGTCTACAAGTAACAACAATATTTTCAGTGGGTGTAGTTCTCTATCTTTTTACAGTGTGAATCTCACAAGTAGCCCTTTGACGATACAGAAAAAGGTCGAGCTGAGCACATCTGCCGTCAGCAATCTTTGTTACTTGAATACGGCTCTCTATTTGCGAAAATTGCTAAGGTTTGTGAAAGCTCTTTTGTAGTAAATAGATGATTTGTAGTTAGAGGGCTTTTTTGCCGTATTGGCCTTTTCAGGTTAAAGTTAATAAAAGGCAAATAGGAATTTTATTAATTTACTGAAAAATATCATTTCTATGATATAGTTAATAATATAAATAATATAGTTATTTTTAACAATGGTGAAATCATAGTATGTACTTGTAGTATGTAGAATGTTTTTTTTTTTAGTTTAGTTTGAGCAACGTCTTATAAATAATTCTTAAAAATTGTGCGACTTTTAATATTAAAAAAAAAGAAAGTTTTTTTAAATAACTAGTGTAGCGCGTGAGTTATATAGAACGCCGCTTTAATTTATAAGTATAAGTAGGTATGGTTGCCCGCTGTTTTCCGATACCTCGCCCCCCGCGAGCGCCCCCGGCGAAATCAGTGGCAGCTCCGGCGCAGTGACGTGAACAGGCATGTACGTGACCGCGGCTCTCGCTCACTTGCTAGACTCTTTTGAATCTCAATCGAGCAGCGACAGACCGCAAGCCGGAGAACCTCGGGAGCAGCAGCTCCGACGATGATAACTGCGATGAACTCTATGGCGGAGACGCGCGCCCAGGAGGGCGTCATTCCTGCGTACACACAATTCGCGCCCAACGCAGCTCAGAAGATGCGCGCCCGGGGGGGCGCCGCTACCGGCTACGAACGTTTCGCACTAGATACAGCTGCGGAGATGCGCGCTTAAGGGGGCGCCGCTACCGGCTACGAACGTTTCGCGCCCGACACGACTAAGGCGAGTGCCCAGAAGGGCGCCGCGTTTTTCAAATTCAATATAATTTATTCAGTTTAGTCTACAATAATTGAGCACTTATGAATGTCACTACGCCATCGGTTCGTAAGTCTACAGGGCGGGAGACCTTGTACTGAGAAGAACCGGCAAGAAACTCAGCAAGGGCATTTCTTTTCTCCCTTTCTCTTACAGCGTCCAATTAAAATATTGGAAAATGCCCTCCCTATCATAAAAGGACACTTTCCATGACAAACATAAAAAAACATGAAATATAAAGCACAAGCACAACATAAAAAATATCTAATATAAACAAAAGACAGTTTATGTATTCATCACTAAGAAATAATCAATGTCTTACAGTATTAATAAACAAAACAAAAAAGTAAGACTAAATACTAAGAATACAAAGAAGTTTGCAAGAGCAGACCAGCCTCCACAGGCGGCACCCGTTCACGAGTATGACACATGAATCAGATATCGCTTCGCTCAACCATGTTTTAGGGAACGTAACGACCCAATACACACGCCACCACCGCAGAGACACTTTGAGAGAGCATGACACACTCAAGCAACTCCAATAAAACTTCGATTGTACTAGTTACAATGTGTGTAGTAAAAAAACAAAATTTAAGAGGAGAAGATTGGAAGGTTCGTATTGCTTTACTACCGAGAAGCAACTTTAACGGGGCACACACTGTTGGACCCGTTGGCCTTAATGCTGAGCGACTTTTAACGACAATGATGGAGTCGTTTGCACGAACACAGGCAGAGACCAACCGCACCTTAATGGAAACCTTACGCTCCCTTCACGGTAACCAATGGAACCCAGTTGCGACGACGCCTGCAGCATCGCCTAGGAATGCGTCAGCGGCGAGCGGTGGAAATTTTTCAAGGTGCACTGTCAGATTCGACGGGCAGTCACGCGACGCGGAGGTACTGGAAGAATTTATCGATGTCGTAGAAGTGTACAAGGAGTGCGCCGACGTGACCGACGAACATGCTCTACGTGGCCTCTCCATGTTGCTGAGCGGCGACGCAGCGGTTTAGTGGTGCGGCGCGCGAGCCAGCATCGCGACATGGCCGGATGCACTGGCCACGTACGGCGTCCAGAAACAGGCATATCAGGTACTGCGAGAGATATTCGCGACTGAATAAGGCGAAGATGAGCGTGCCGAGGTATTTATTTCAAGGATACGTTCTTTATTAGTTAAGTTACCATACGTTGTATGTAATGCAATGCAAGTGGATATGATATACGGTTTACTTCATCGTCGTATACGGAAAAGATTATCCCGCGATAATTGCATAAACTTAGATAAATTGTTAGAGCAAGCGAGACTCGTGGAAGATTCTATATCAGAAATAAAAATTACGCCAATCGGTCCTGAGGCCGCGAAAAACTTGAAAGTACCTACCGCAAGCGCAAAACTCGATCGCAGCGCTACTACGAGTTCGATCGTAACCACTTGTTCTAAACTCACCTCTAACTCGAACAAAAATTTGAAACGTGTTTGTATTCGCTGCTCGTTTTGTAAAGCGTTCGGACACGAGACTAAGGAATGTCGCAAAGCTAGTAAAACTGAAAACGATATTGAAGTTACACACCCAATACGATGCTATGGGTGCGGTCAGCCTGGGGTAGTACGGTCGAAATGCCTCTGCTATACCGTCCGACTTTAATGTTGTTAAAGGCGACTATCTCGCTATGACGTCGCATCCGTTAATAACGATAGGCGTAGTTGGCAAAGAAGGGGTTGCAACAGTCGATACCGGGGCTACACACAGCGCGGCCAGCCCATTATTGTATTCTTTGATAGTGGAGAGCGGTATCTATTTACGAGAGGTAGAACGTGTGCTTGCCGATGGATCGCGACATACAAAATTAGTCAAGATCGCCACGGTGACAGTCACCGACACCGATTTTATGGTATTCCCGGGTGATGACACCAGGACACTTCTGGGACGCGATTTCATTGCAAACGCGGGGATGGTGTTAGATATGGCCCAGGAAGCCCGTTAAAAAAATATTCGTTTGAGCATACCTACGTGCTGAACGAAGCGGCGGTAACGAACACCTTAACCGACGTCTGAGACGTATCGTTACGTCAAGACGAAGGTACAGCCTTGTCACCAGAGCACAGGTCTGCACTCAACGAGTTCTTGCGTGAGAGGGCCAGCCAATTTGCGGTGGATGGACCTCCTACAGAGTTTGCGGTGCACAAAATTAAGGTGAGTGACGTACAGGAACCTCTAGCGTCCCCTCCCTACAGGCTATCCCCACCTAAGAGAGAGGCACTTGAGAAGGAGCTACATAAGCTGATCAGCGCTGATGTAATAGAGGAGTGTGAATCTCCTAGGGCATCGAATGTCATCCTTGTCAAGAAGAAAGACGGCAGTTTCAGGCTGTGCATAGACTACCTTAAGCTCAACGCGGTCACCGAGCCTGACCGCTATCCCCTTCCGAGGATTGAAGACATTCTGCATGCCGCAAAGACCGCCAAGTACATGACGACCCTGGACCTACGAGCAGGTTATTTTCAGGTGAATGTAGACCCTGACGATAGAGACAAAACAGCGTTCGTATCATCTCTTGGGACGTATAGATTTAAGCGCATGCAGATGGGTTTGCGCAATTCATGGGCTACATTCTAAAGACTAATCGACAGGTTCAAATCCAACCTACCAGGTATTTCCCTTACTTACCTTGACGATTTGCTGGTATTGTCCGATCAGTCTTTCGAGAAACACCTCGCTGATCTTAACTCCGTGTTCGACCGACTTGCCATGTTCAACCTGCGAGTCAACCGTGAGAAGAGCCACTTCGCGAGGGAGTCCCTCAAGTTTTTAGGTCACATTATTTTGCCGGGTGGTATGCACGTCGATCCCGAAAAGACCACGGCCGTCGCCGACATGCCAACCCCTCAGAACGTTAGGTACCTAAAATGTTTCCTACAGACCTCCAGCTGGTTCAGGCGCTTCATCCCGAAATACGCAGAGGTTGCTAGGCCGTTTACCAACCTACTGAAAAAAGTAAGCGTTTAGCAATGAGGCTCCAAACAGCAGACTGCTTTCGACCATATCAAACTTCACGCAGCCCGAGAAACGTGCGCGACAATCAGCTACAGGACCCGGAAGTAAGCAAGATCGTTGAGGCGTTGGAGTCTGACGAACCCTTTAAAGGAAAGGTCTGGGCCGACAGAGGGTACGTACTTACCGAAGGTGTGCTGTATCGCTACTGTCCTGAAAATGAAGAGAATGACGATGCTAGCTTAGTGGTCCCACAGCAGGAGCGCCAGAAAGTTTTGGCCGAATACCATGATGCACCCACCGCTGGTCACATGGGGGTGGAGCGTACGTTGCAACGCTTAGTCGGTAAGTATGACTGGCCAGGGATGCGTTTCTACGTGTCACAATACGTCAAAAATTGCATATCTTGCCAGCGCTATAAAGCGGAGAATAGGAAACCAGCTGGGTTGCTACAGACACCTGCCTCCGCGCGACGCGTGGAGGTGCTGGCCGTCGATCTTTTCGGTTCACTTCCTGAAACAGATAAAGGTAATAAATGGGTACTAATAGTAGAGGATACCTGCACATGATGGGTAGAATTGTTCGGCCTTGAAGTAGCAACTAGTGAAGAATGCGCTAAAGTGTTGGCCTCGGAGGTGTTTTTGCGGTTTGGAGTTCCCAGGCGCCTTGTGAGTGACAACGGTGGCCAATTTATTAGCGAGGTGATGCAGCAGACCTGTCACGCTATGGGCATTACGCAGTCGTTCACCTCATACTACCATCCAGAGGCAAATCCAGTAGGGCGGAAAAACCGCGATCTTAAACCGCAGCTGGCTATTATTGGTAGAGAACACGCGACCTGGGATACTAACCTACTTAGATTCGCGATGAACTCGGCAGTTTCGTCGAGCACAAGCTATTCACCGGCTTATTTAAATTTCGCTCGCGAGATGCGTGCACCCGCTGATGTGCTTTCCGAAATGCGGGACATATTGGAAAACGATAATTACGTAGGTGATATTACCACTTACCTTAAAAAAAATAATCAGTACTTGTAGAAGCGCGTGATGTCCACGTGACATGTACGGGATTTTACCGCGGCTCTCGCTCGCTTGCTAGACTCTTTTGTAAAAGAATACCTAAACTGTTTTCTCACGATATGTGTATACGTATTAGTGTTTTCTTGCAATAGATTGTTTTCTGCTTTACGAACTTGTTTCACTGTTCCGTAATCCCCAAAGCTAGCCTAAACTAGTATATTATTTTAAATTAAAAAATTTTTATACGGGCACATATATATATTGCTTTAATTTTCCATACACCAAATTGAGAAAATTTTACATTAATTCCTTGCACGTGCATTACAAGACTGTCATATTAAAATTTAAGAGCTCCTTTTCTAGACTAATAGAAGAACTATGAGATAAAGAAACTGCCTAACGTAGTTAATTTACACAATTAACCACTTACCCGCTTTAAAAGACATATAATTTATTAACGAGTTTTGTTTTATAAATTTATTATAGCACTAAAATATATCGTTAATTATATTTTGTTATATTGTGTTATATTATTTATATATATATTGTTATATAACTTAATTTTGTTATTTTATATTTATTAATCTTTGGATAAAATGAATACAAGACGAAATGTTTATATAATATTTTATTGCTTATATAGAACGCACTCGACACTTTCACGTTTTGAGAGTTGGCAATACTGTCTCTCACAACTTCCTGTTTCCTTTTTGAATCTATGATGAAAACACTTTGCTTAAAATAATTATAATTCATTGTATTAATGTAATAAAACTATATTAAGACACAAAGAACCTTTTGACGTGACAACGTCTTATAAATTGGTTTGCCGGGTGACACTTCAAGAAACTGCGTTACGCTCCGCTCACGTTATGCGCTCACAATGAGAGCGAGTGAGAGGCACGCGGCATGGTTAGCCCGCCTAAGAGCGAGAGAGACAGACATAAAAAGTGAAAGGCACAAGTTGTCACATTACAATGTTAATAATATTACGATTAATAGCAATGGTTTTTTTTATTTCATATTTGATAGGCACGTTAGATTTAAGCACTATTCGCAGTTGCTACTTCGGTACCCAATCCTAAATGGGTACCTAAACTAATATATCCAATTTTAAAGCAAACAAGCAAGCTTTTAAAGAAAAGTAATATAATTTGCATATTAATCTACAACCAACGTTGCCTTTGTTGAATACAAATATAAGTTGATTGAAATAATTGCACTCCTAGTATTATAATATAACGAGGTAACAAAGGAACTCGAAAATAATTGCCTTTGTTATCTCGTTATACCTATCCCAGCGCAATCATCTACTATTGTATTTGCTTTGCACAACAGCAACTGTATTTTTAAAATATGCACAGAAACATGCACAACCTAAAATTAAGATCTATAATTTTACTAAAGTAGAAATGTTTCCTTTTTATATTATTACGAAATTTGTTTACTGATTCTAAGCAAAAATCAAGAAGTGTCTGATTATATTTTTCTTATTATATTATGAATTTCCTATTATAATTATTATATTTAGTAAAATTGAGACATATTGGAGAGTCCTATATTAATCTATGGGGAGGCCTACGTCCAATAGTAAACATCTGAAAGCTAAGGCAACGTCAAACGAGTGGAAATGGAAAAACATGTAATATAGTCGATATTTCACGCCAATAATCGAATTCAGCACAAGCGGAACCGTAGGCAAAAGCTAGTAGTTTTATATTTCTGTAATACTACTTTTTTCAAATTAGTTTATTAGAAATATAAAATTTAAAATGTCCATTGGCGACACTAGTGGCCGCCAGGTGGTTACTAAGAGGTTATTTATCCGGATAAAACACTAAGATATTTTTTGCACACTATCGTTCTCATAGAAAATAAAAATTAAATAATTAACAAGAATATTTATTTCAAATGATGCAGCTTATTTAATAAGAGACGCCGAAATAAATATCGAATAATTAATAAATATAAATAATAAATATATTTGGACATTACACACAGCGCCGTCTGGCCCAAAGTAAGCAAAACTTGTGTTATGGGTACCAGACAACGGATACATACATTTACATTAATTACTTTTTTTTTGTAAATATATACATATCATACATAATTACACCCAGACTCAAGACAAACACAAATGTTTTAACACTAACACCTTAAATGTGGCTAATTCTGGCATTAAAAAATAACTTGTTAATTTAAAATCCTTGTCCTTTTAGTACAGGCTTAAAAATTAAATAAATAACGTGACTTTTATTTGTTAATAAATGTCAGCTCTGCATTTTAATATTCAGATTTTGTATTCATTCCTTGTTAACTTACGTCAATTATACGAAGCATCAAAACTGCCCACTCATTATTTGAGTAGGCAATTCTCGTGCTATGAAATGGAGAATTTGTTATTGAAATTAACGAGCAGCTTTTGCGTATTTTCGATTAAATGAAATGTAATTAGAGGTAAATATACCAGTTATTCTTTTTTTTACTTAACGTATGACTTCAATAAATTATTTTTTCCATCATGTTTTTGTAGCTTCAGAAAATAATTCATTATTACATTCTGGATCCTTCAAAAGAACCTACACCGTCCAATTTATCTTATTTATAGTACAAACTAATGTTATTCTGTGTTTTTTGAGTGATTTTACCAAAATTGCCTTGAATATAATATAAACAAGTAACGAAACAGATAAAAATCTATGTAAAACAGACACTGACAATCTAATCTCTGTTTTGTGAACAATTGTACTAAACTTACCTTTAGCTTACTACAAACAGGTAACTACACAGATAAAGATCTTCGTTAAACACATACAGACTAATCTCTCTTTTATGCATAATTACACCAAACTTGCTTTGGACGAGCTACAAACACATGACGACACGGATAAACATACACAGCTCCAGCTTAATTAAAAATAAGCCTAAAAAGCTCTTTCTTGGACCATCAAATTAAATCCATACCATTTCAAAAGAGAACTAGGAGATGCTTAATGTGGTAACTCAAGTAGTAACAGAATTAGACAGCCAAAAAAAGGTTTTAAGATTAGATTTTAAAAAATATCCTGAACTTGATACTGTCTCCATCTCCATCCTATCGACCAAACTGTAAGCTATGAGCATTTATCAGTTGTATGAGTTGTTCTCATATGAAAGCAGTCGGTAAGCCATATCAGCAGCCTAATGCTGCTTGAAAATCTTAAGAGTCGAATGGCTACTAGCTTCATAACTTTTGTTAACTCGCACTGGCCCAGCACGGTTGAGAATGACTATATCGGTTGATACCTAAGACTTTATCTCAGAAGAGGCCTGTACGATGTAGTGGACACAAAACAATGGCTAAGGCAAAACAATATTCGATTATTAAGAAGCTCCAACATACCATCTTAAAAATAATAATATCTAGAAATGTAATAAAATTTAAAAAAATATTGATTCAAAGTTTAAAATTAGTTTCAGAAAAGGACACTTAAAAGTTATTTCATTGCCTACTTATTACGAAGTCTAAAGGTGTTGCCATTCGTTCTGAAATACAGAGTGTAATATTCTGCTGCTGCTGCACCTGTCGGGCGTTTATTAATTGGCGGAAGACACCGGCTATCTGTTGAAGTTAAAAAAAAAATCTCGTTAATTAACAGTTCATTCCTCACTTTTCATTCATAAAGAAATTGTTATATTGACTGGTTATTCTTCAGCAAATGTTATTGAATTAATATTAAATTTAATAAGCTTGATCAATAGACATAACACTTTTCGAAAGTTTTTGTCCATAAAAATATTAATACTCAAAACAAAATTATCAATGACACCTGTCCAATCTTAAAAGTCCAGTTTCGTTAAAAATTAACAAAGAGGGGGTATTATTATAAAGATACATTAATATACAGGAAATATATAAATCTGGTACTGGTCTTTTAATTAACCACTTACCTAGGTATTAATCTTAACCTGAAAGATAATGATAACATTGACACTGTTTATTTAAAACTCAGACGCACACACACGCATATACAATACGCGCACGCGCACACAAACTCACATAAACACCTAAAAACTTTACTGATTCATTAGTATTAATGTATCATTATTCATTTCCGCTCATTATATGTGGTTTTGTCAAATGTTGCATACCCATGTATGTTTATTCATCAACAACCGTCAAGCTAAACATTAATTATGACTGAATACCCAGAAAGCCAAGGTCTCTGACTGGATACGCGAACACTAAGTCCGATTCAACTCTACAAAGACACAAGTCTGCGCGTTCATCCGTAAGAAAACCCCATTTACTGAGGTCCCACAATTTATGAACACTCCTCTTATTATCTCCATGAGCATTGGGATCCTTGGTGTTGACATCTCCAGCGATGTTTGATTCCTAGATCATTTGCAAGACAAGTGAAGCTGGTGCCTAAATAACTTGGAGTACTCAACAGAGCGAAGCAGTACTTCACCTCGAGGTAAAGGTTGCTGCTTTACAAGTCGCAAGTCCGGCCCTATATGGAGTACCTACTGCTAACATCTCCGGGCATGACCACCCGGCTTTCAGATTGGCCCTTTTGACTCGGTTCAACGACGGGCTGTGGGAAATGTCGACGATCCCAAACTCACTTGCCGTATCGAGCCTTTAACTCTGAGGAGAGACTTTGCCTCCCTGTGTGTGTTTACCGCTTGTATGATGGGTTGGGTTCTGAGGAATCGTTCGAAATGATGCCCACAGCTACTTTGTATCATCGCACCGCAGGCTATTCATCCTCACAATTTAGGTTTTTCAGAAAAGAAGTTATTAGGTTTTTGAAGGCTCAGCATCGCGCGAGTGATACCCCAGGTGTTGCAAGCGTCCATAGGCTGCAGTGACCGCTTACCATCAGGCGGACCGCAAGCTTGTTTGCCACCTTGGTGGTATAAAGATAAAGTCGTTTGAATAATCAATGTACTTCAGTAATTAAGAAAAAGACTCATTTGTATACGGTGGGCTTAAAACTCTATCTTTCAAGACGCAAGGTGAGATCGAAACCCTAGGCTTCCACCGATTAATTGACGAAATTCAGAACAATAAAGTAAAATAAGCAGGCTGGGTCTGCAATTAGGTAATGAGTTAATTTTATCCCGGATTTTTTTTAAGGGTCCACATCAACGAAGACACAGTTGTCGTAAAAAGTATTGAATGTATGTAATTACAATTAGAATTACTTATTTACTGTGGATATAAAAGCCTGTTCACCTGAAAAACGTGACATGAATTGTTTCCTCAATTTAACTTGGATTTCTTATCACTTTAGTATTAAAATTTATAGATATAAAATAAAAAGTATTTCTCTTACCATCTTCATACGTCTACACTGTTGGGGCACGGCCTACTCTCACCGTGGGTGATTTGGGCCATTGTCCACTCGCGAACCCAGTGCGGATTGTGGACTTTTTTTAGGAACATGCAGGTTTCCTTACGATGTTTTCCTTCACCACTAAGCCAATGGTGTGAATAATCAATGTACTTTAGAAATTAAGAAAAAGACTCAAAGTGTTCACGCGGGGCTCGAACCTTCGCCACTAAGGACGCAATGTAAAATTGAAACCCTTAGGGCACCACCGACTTAAAATAAATGCATTAAAAATATTAAAAAACATTAAAAATATTATAAATATATTTCGCTGATTTCAGCTTCTTTAGTCATAATATTTATTTAAGCCGACACAGCAACACTAGTGCTACTTGACAATAGATGGCGTTGTTAAGCAACACTAAAGCTACTTGACAAAAGATGTGTTGTTAAAAAAAACGAGCAAAGTATTTTTGTGAGTTTGGTGTGTGTTTTGTCTGTAGATACAACCCATGTTCATGTGTAGACACTGGTAAAAAACAAACAATAAAAAAGTGTTACGAATTACTTAAATATTATAATAAAAGTTTATATCGATATTACACAATATTGCAGAGAAACTGAAGGAAAAATTTAATTATCTTGACGTTTCTCGGCTGTTTCACTCCATCGCCTTGATTAGCCCTCATCAAGCGTAATTTGTCTTACCCTAATCACTCACTCTGACCCCACATCTAATTTGTCTTTTTCTTCTCGCCTCATTTTTGCCTGAGCGTAAACTGTCCTTCAAGTATTTTTAGTCTCATAATTTTACAATATTTGGTTGTTTTCTTTTATAAATTATCAAAATTTTTAATATAACTCCTAGTGACTTATAAAGTCCTAGTACATCAATCTAACAAACACACAATATCTTCATAGAATTAAGAAATGTAATATAAATAAACATACATAAAAATAATCTTTCTTGGTTTATGACTCCCTGAAGGTTAGAGTCTTAGAAGAAGAACTTGTAAGGAGTTGTAGGATCAAGTCCTGGCTCGAGGTTATTCTTTTTGGCTGCATCTTTGCTCTAAAAATATTTAATTACATTCAATAAATTTAGATTTATGGAAATCTGGATATTCGATTTAAGTAATATGAGTTCAAAATTATGGTTGGGATTGTGTTTGTTTAGTATAGACTGCTATGATGCGGTTGCTCATGGCCAACCGTTCCGTCCTATAAATCGTGTTTGGCCTACCTAAAAATCGTGTACTATTCTCCGCCTAGTGCAAAAATAATTTGATAGCGGAGCATGGTTTGTAAAATCCATGAAAGTACATAATTTTTTAAATTTTAAAACTAATAGATAAATACATATGCATGCCTTTTAGAAGTGCACAGGTACGTCTGTTTGTTACCACTTTTTTAATTACTTATTCTCGGAATCGGCTAGTCTATAAAAAATCACAAATTTTATTTTAGTGTCTATGTATTAGTACCTACAAGTTTCTATCTATTTGTGCATAAGTTACTTTAGGTACAGACCAGAAATCGAAAATCTATACATATAAAATGCTTTGTCCTGAATGACTGATGGATCATCGCACAGCCTAAACCGCTGACCGTAGTGACCTCAAACTTAGAGGGTGTGTTCTTTGTTGACGGCATCCGATAAGCAAGGATTTTCCGAAATTCTACTCCTAAGGGGCTGAAAAAGGCGGAAAAGTTTGTATGGGACAACGTGATTCCTTGATCCAATCTACTTCAAAGTTTAAACTTAAAACATAACCAAATACTCTTTAAAATTGGAATGTCTCCAAAGGCACCGATCTATATTAGTACCTCATTTGAAGGTTTCTAAGCCTAAAAAGATTATGCACTTTTTAGGTTTTTGATTTTTTGTGTATAATAATACTTATAGTTTTCTTTTTCTACCTACTCGTATCAATACTAATATTATAAAGCTGAAGAGTTTGTTTGTTTGTTTACTTGAACGCGCTAATCTCAGGAACTACTGGTCCGATTTGAAAAATTCTTTCGGTGTTAGCCCATTTATCGAAGAAGGCTCTAAGCTATATATCATCACGCTAAGACCAATAGGAGCGAAGCACCAATGAAGAATGTTTCAAAATCGGGGGATTTCTATTCGGTTAAATTTTCGCAAAAATCATGTATGACAGAATTTTTTCCCTTTCAAAGTCCTAATAAATAGCCCGCGACAGCATATGTCTATATTTTAAGGTTGGCTCACTATAACCTTTTTTACCATACAAAATTTGTTCTAAAATAATGCATTACTTGCGAGATAATAATGCTAAAAGAATGCATTAGTAGGAGTTTTTGTAAACATGATATTAATCAACATGGTATTTACTTTAAAACAAAATTGCCCTTTACATCATTCGATTAAGATGAATATCTTAGTAGATATCGCAGTTTTAAAATAACATCGCAGCAAAATAATGATCAAGTACTGCGCGCGCATTTATTATGTGCAAGGCTGGCAGGAAGTCATGAGGGTAAAGGGTGGTATGTATTATTTAAAAAGATTTTTAAACGTACAACTCCAACCACTGGACGGACCGAGCTGAAATTTAACACACATAGCTATTATGATGTAGGCGTGCGCTAATAAAGGATTTTCCAAAACTCTCCCCTTAAACGGTGATTCAAAGTTTGTCTGATGCACCTAGATCGCGAGGTTAATCCATTAGTTAATTAATGTAAAGTAGTGATTTATTTATTATTTTTGAAAAAAAGAAAGAGAGAGAGGGAGTGATGGAGGGAGAGAGAGAAAGAACGTCAAGTGTAAGTTTTTGTTCTATAATTGAGGTGTTGCCGTAAGAATCCTACTCCGATAACCAAATTTAGGGCGGGTGAAGCCGCTGGCAAAAGCTTGTTTTGTATATAGCATATAGCGTATGACTATCGCGCTTAAAACACATAAATCTTTTTAAATCTTTAAACTAAAAAAAAAAAAATTTATATATACTTAAATTCCCAATATAACAAATAAAATAGTTGAATTAGTTTTATTTAATTTTAGACTATGCCAGGAAATCCATTTGATACCCACTTTCTGTCTGGAACGTATTCCGAAGTTAATTAAATTTAGTGTGTCATTAAGGGCTACTCTGGGACGTAGAAGGAAATATGCTCTAAGGACCCTATGCGAACTTGACGGTGCGACAAAAACTTCAAAATATTCGTTTTTTTTCGTTTTACTTTTATATCTCTAAACTTAATGTTTCGTGTACCACGTCTTTGAAAAAATTTTAGAATTTTGAATTTTCTTCAATTTTTACTAGTCAAGCGTAAGTTTCGTTTCAAAGCTTATTGAGATACAACAGATATAAGTTTAAAGAAAATTTCGTCGCGGGCGCGCCGCGTCTAAAAAGATTACGAAACAAAATATTTTTTTTATAATATTAAATATCAATTTAAAAAATTAAATAAATTATGGTATATTTTACACACAAGAAATAATAAAGTTACGTTTTGCACGTTCTTTTCAGTTTATTTCATAAAAAGAGGCTATAATCATTTTTATTTTTTTAAATTCTGCTTCTATTTAAAACAGCAATTGTTTAATAATAGCTTTAAAAATGTTTCGCTTCTTGGAGCCCTTCTTATTTATATACTTACAAAAACCGCAGAAAAAGTAACACTCTTGGATGTTTATATTGATGAGTAACAAACATGATTCACCTGTAATAAAAAGTTAAAGGGCAAACATCCTCGATTTTCTGCTGTTCTCTCTCTTCTATACCACGATTAATATTGAGCCAAAAATACGTTTCATTAGTAAAGCTGAAATCAAATTTAATGTTCTACAACTTTGTAATAACAATTGGTACATAAAAACCGCATCGTTTAAGAGAGAAAAGCAAAATTCATTAAGTTCGGAACTATCTGGATACGCCCCTATATCTAATTATATCAACCGGATTAGTCAAAGTCAAAGTCAAAGTCAAAATGGTTTATTCAAATAAGGATTTTACAATCACTTTTGAGACGTCAAAGTTATAAAATATTATTTTTTGAACCCTCCCACCTTCCCGCCGGTTCACAATGTTGTTGATTTCTACCGAGAAGAATCCGGCAAGAAACTCGATAGTTACTCTTTTAAAAACACTATCAATAATACAAATAAACTAAAATAAAATTAATGTTTTAAATATAAAATTTTTAGTCGTACAATTTTATGTTATTACCATTTTAATTTGGTTTACCTATGCATCCTGTAATTGAGCATCATCAGTCCCAAGGATTTTTATCATTTACATAGTCTGAAATATTGTAGTATGCCTTTTTACAAAGTACCTGCTTGATAAAAGATTTAAATTTACTTATTGATAGATTTTGAATTTTATTGGGAACTTTGTTGTAAAAGTGTATACATTGCCCCATAAAAGAGTTACTTATTTTGTGTAGACGTGTATCATGCACCAACAGCTTATTTTTACTTCTAGTATTTACTTTGTGAACATCACTTTTCTTGCTGAAACTATTGATATTTTTATGTACATATAAACGATTTTCATATATGTACTGCGACACTAAAGTTAAAATTTTTACTTCCCTAAACCTATCCCTCAGAGATATCCTAATTTATAAATAGCACGAATTGCCCTTTTTTGTAACAAAAATATTGTATTTACTTTATTAGTATTGAACTAATATTTTAAATTCCCCCGACTTTTTGCAGCCTAATTGGTAGTGTGGCCGGCTGCTTTCCAGAGGGTGTGGGTTCATTTATATGATAAGCATTTGTGTTTATCTTGAGTCTGAGTGTATTTATGTATTATATGTATATATATGTATGTTTGACAAAAAAAAGTAATATTTATGTATTTGTATCCGTTGTCTGGTGTCCATAACACAAGCTCTGCTTACTTTAGGAACAGACAGCGCTCTGTGCAATGTTGAAAAATATTTATTTATTAAAACAAGGGCAGAAATTGAACTCTGAGTTTCATCGGCTGCAATTTATAAAGCAATATATTTATGAGCCTAGATTTTAAGTTCTAGAACTTAAAAGGTTTCCCGCATGATTAAAATACCTACGATTTGTTTACTCGCTCATTTTTTTTTTTGTGGACTAAATTTTAGAAGAATCAGACGTGTCCATGTCACGAGCTGTTAAGATTTTATGGAACTCCAATTTTATCTTTGCTTTTACGTTCCAGTATAAAGGCAAGTGTACAAGGGTCCTTGAGAGGTGAGAAATCGGTCTTTTTTACAACTTCAACATCGTAACTTGAAGATATTTTATTATTATGAGAGCTCTTAAAACATATTTCGATATTTTGCAAGGACTTTTTATATTTGTTTGTTTTTATGTCACAGTCACAAACAATCTGTATATTATGTATTTGATATTGTATGATGGAACTGTTAATGAGAACGCCAATACACACATCAAATACCTTGAAAAGAGCAATTTTTGTATATGTGTATGCATATAATCTGAAATTCGGAAACGGCTTTAACGATTTTCATGAAATTTAGTATGCAGGGGGTTTCGAGGGCGATAAATCGATCTAGCTAGGTTTCATTTTTAGAAAACTTCGTTTAATCCGTGTTTCCAGGAAATGATAAACTAAAAAATATGACTCTTCCTGACATCTATTGACGAGTAGTGATACTTTTATGTTTACCGACACAGCAACACTAAAGCTCCTTGCCAATAGATGGCGTTGTTAAAAAAACGAGCAAAGCTCGGTCTCCAGGTACTGTATGATTGAATAGTGAGACATATATTTGATGAATCATAAATTATGTCATTTCAGTATTTTCTAACACAAGGACTCAATTGCTATAGTAATAAAATTTATTGGCTCTATACAAGCCTCGACCGTGAGGCCTGTGGCTGGATCTGTATTTTTAACGGCCTTACCCTCGATTCGGCCTTTAAATTCTACTCATCCAGCAAAGCCTTAAAAGTTACTAATTAAAATGTTTTTATTTGCTAATTAGATGTTTTATTATTATTATATATAATATATAAATATTGTTTTTGGACATAACACACAATGTCGTCCCAACTCTTAAACTAAACAAAGCTTGTACTATGGATACCAGACAACGGCAACAAATACATACATATTTTTTGTCAATAATGCTTACGTAATATACATAGAAAACACCCAGTCTCAAGACAAACACAAATAATAATTGGTTCTCTTGTGCGGGAATAGAACCCACGACTCTCTATTCAGCTGTTGGGTCATTAACCACTGAGCCATGAAGCCGACTTCAAAGAATTTGAAGTACATTTTGAAAACCAATTTAAGTACCTTTTTATTGACAATATGTCATCGCTTACACCCTAATGGATATTCAAGTGTATTTACCATGTCAGTAGCGTTCTCTATTATTATACTCACCAAACACTCTATGTTACACATAAATAAGGTTATTTTGAGGCGTGTCATCTACACTAATATTATAAATGCGATAGTATGTTTGTTTGTTTGTTTGTCCGTTCTATACGTCGCAACGAAGCATCCAATTGAATTGAAATTTGGCACAGGGATAGTTAAAGAGATTGAGAAGTATATAGGATTATTTTTATCCGAGATAATTCAAAAGTTCCCGCAGGAATAACTATAACAGCATTCTACACTAGTAAATCTGTATATATAAAAGAAGAACTAACTGACTGACTGATTCAATGACATATCAACGCACAGCCCAAACCGCGCTGGGTCCTAAAACTTGAAATTTGGCATGTCGCTTCCTTACTTGACGTAGGGCTCCGGTGAGAAAGGATTTTGCAAAATTCATTCCTTAAAGGGGTAAAATAAGTAATTTTGTAAAATAATCCGTCAATCATTTTCGAAAAATTATCCCTTAGGGTGTAAAACAGTGAATAAAAATTTGTATGAGAACCCCTGGTATTTTTGTAGGTGTAACTATAAATATTTTCCGTACAAAGCTTTCTTTATTCAATTCACGTGGACGAAATCGCGGGAAAATGATAGTCTAGAGCAGTCAATATAGTTTATATTAGTTCTCGTTAATCATTTGTGAGGTTTTCATTGCAATTAATTATATGGGTCGTCTTTAAGCAGTTGCTTTTTTAACCTCAAAGACAACCACTAAGATTTATATTAATTTAAATTTAAACATTCAGTTTGACAACTTTGTATATTTTTTATTTATTCTTTCTGAACTTTGAGAACAAATTGCTTTTCTGAATGTCTTTCGTACGTATCTCATAATATGGGTACAGTAGACAGCACATCAAACTACGCTCTCCTACATACCTACAACTACAACGTTTAGCTACAGATAAATCGTAGAAAAGAGACATAACGTTGCTCGGCTGTCATTTATTCATATATACATTTGCAGACAGCTAATGTGATACGAAATAATAGAATATGTCTATCCCTGCACGTGTTTTTCGCTGCGTAGCGCCTTGGGGTCAAACTCCACTAAGGTTTATTTTGATGTACAGCCTACTGTACAAGCTTGTGTTTTATCTTTAATTTTTAGATATTATAAATTTGAATAATTTTAAGATTTGATTTCATAAATCTGTGTTTAAGTAGGTATATTATTTATACAAAAAAAATTCATACTCTAGTTTTTTTTTCCACTTTCCTACACTAATTTTCATGAAAAATTGGTTACAAACATTGCAAACAGACTATTCGACAATAAACTGGTTACAAGCATTGCATACAGACTATCTAACAATTGCAACATTGACCTACGTGCCATGGGACTCATTGGTAACGATGAGCTAGTCAAGCTCCAACGCCTCAATTATCGCAGCAAAGTCGCTTGTCTATCGGTGTTTTATCGTATTCCTTTCAGAGAGTGTGCGCAAACACTGCCTGAATAACATATTCCACCACCTCCGTTCCACCTTCGGTCAACGAGAAGGAGTAAGGGCTTCGGCCCCTTTGTTTTCGATATTCTGCCTATCCTCACGCAGCGTTATGCTTCTATATTCATTATAAAGACGGAATGGAGTAGACCTCGTTACCTCCGTCAGTGTATTCTGATTTTTTAAACTTCTGTGACTGTCAAGGCCAGAGTGAATAGACATTGTTTAAGTTTGCGTGTACTAGCCTCGACTGCATCGTCACTTTCTATCAGGTGAGATGCAGTCAATCGTACTCAAATTATAAAAATAAAAAGGGGACATTTAGTAGAAATACCTGCTACAAATACATAAATTATTCTAGAAACAGTACAAAATATTCTAAAAATAGCTCATTACTGATCTTATTTTTCTAACATTGAAATAAGCACCTTTTCAAAAAGTTTGTTTTATACCACTAAGGTGGCAAACAAGCTTACGGCCCGACTGATGGTAAGCAGTCACCGTAGCTTATAGACGCGAAGGCGCGATACGGCAAGTGAGTTTGGGATCATCGCCAATTCTCACAGCCCGTCGTTGAGCCAAGTCAAAAGGACAAAACTGATATCCGGGTGCATCCGCCAAAAGATGGCAGCTGTACTCCATATGAGGCCGAACTTGCGACTTATTAAGCAGCAACCTTTGCCCTACGTGAAATACTGCGTCGCTCTGTTGAGTACACCAAGTTTTTTGGACGCCAGCTTCACCTTGTTTTGAAAATGATCTTGACACTAAAAATCGCTGGAGATGTTAACACCAAGGATGATGATAATGTCCCTGGAGATGGAGAGGGGAGTGTTCTAGAATTGTGGGAACACAGTTAATAGAGTTTTCTTAGCGGTGAACACGCAGGCTTGTATCTTTTTAATCGGACCAAGCTTTTCCGTCCCTAGCCTTGGACAGAGTGGTCTCGATTTAAGACACAAGTTCTCCGCACTTTTCCTTCACAACTACGGCTCGTATGCGTCTGCCGGATAAAACGCTAGCCATCCATTTGCACAAACCCTCGGGCACTCCATAAGATGGCTACTCCGATAGAAGACCCTGGTGCCAGACCCGATTAAACGCCTTCGCTATATCCAGGCTACATGCTAACCCCTGTACTGACTCTCAGTAGCTAGTGCCCATTGGTGTGTGAGATAAACTAGAAGGTCACCAGTCGAGGGACCGTGGCGAAAGCCAATTTGATGGTCGCCTACTAAGTCGTGTTTTCCTAGGTACCTTAGAAGCTGTGTGTTGATCACACGCTCTTTCACCTTGGAGATGAGGGCGGTAATGGCGATAGGCCTATAATTCGATGGATCTGATCTATCGCCTTTTTAGTCTTATTTTTGTTTTAATATTTTAGCCCAAGAGCCGTAATCACAGAGCAACTATATACATACAGCGTATTTGCTGTAAAAAAGGTAATTGTTTATATTAACTCCATTTAGTGCAATTTGCTTTGAAGTAATATATCTCAAGTCTCACAAAGTTCCTCGAAATAAAAGAAAAAAAGAATAGACAAGATAGAAAACAAAAGTTGTAGTGGTCCCAAGCCTTGTATAGAGAATTGAAATAATCTGGACCCCACGACACGGTGTTGACATGCTAATTTAAGTTTTAAGAGAGCAGGTGAATTAAAGATAGAATTCATTAATAATAAATATAAATTTGATTAATCACCTTCGTAATTCATACCAATCGAATACTCCTAATAAATGGATAGAAACGAGATCAATGAAGTATGAATTAAGTGAGTGGTCCGGGATGTCCTCACCGGGGTTCGATTAATATGGTTGTACCTACGTCATAAGGCGTAAATCGCAGTGGGATCCTAAAATCATCAACACAAAGAAAAATAATTACTCGTTAAATACGACCGATTCGTAAAGTAGCAGATAACCAGGAGGTTAAAATATATGGAGAATATCGATCGATTATTTTCAGTTAATTGTTATAAATATCGTAGGGTGCGAGAGGGATAGTAGAGTAGGCTCCGCGCCGCTTACGACGAGCCTTCAATGTGTAAATTAATCGAAGCTGTATAATCGAGTCACAAAGAAGCGGAGAAACTAGTTCGGCAGGTAAAGAGTTTAGTAGAATCGGGTGACGATTTCGATATGATTGTTCGATTATTACTATAAAGTAACTGGCCACTAAAATGCGAAGCACGTGGGTACACGTGGAAGTAAAATAAAGAAGAAATTAACTGGCGCCACAATCCCTAGACACGCCACGTGTTCAGGCCGCGTCTATCGGGGGGGAGGGGAGAACGGTTATAAGCGATAGGCGTCAGTTGCGGCACCCTTTTCCACTGTCGTCGTACCGAGAGGCTGGCCGTGCTCGAGATTCCTGAGGAAGCGGGAAGGACAGGACGAACAAAGATTTGAAGAAATTTAATACCGACGCCGTGCACGTTTCGCCTACATCAAATATCAGTAAGTGTCTTTTGTGAGAACTGAGGCTAGCAATGTCAACTTATTATTGATGGGTTTGTACTATGGGGCTTTGTGAGGGACTTCCTTTATACCATGGCGTAAGGACTGTGTAAGGGACCGTGTAAGATGCCACCTTGGTTAAAGTGAAGGGTTGGTTGGGGAAAATTGAAAGTGGGTGACTTTTTGGTTGGGATTCTAGTTGTAAATTTGGAGTAGAGAAGGGAAAAACCCTTGCTTATTAAAAATGCAGAGGTAGTTTGTTGACATTGTTGGCTATGTACTCTTAAAGGAAAAGAGATTGCCGATTTCTGCAGAAAATTTAGTGGAGAAAAGGGCTCCTGCCGGGATCGGCGTCTCTTAACATGATGTTGTAAATTTTGTGATACTTTGTGGGAAGAAACCCCGTAATTAGGCTCTGATCTGATTAGTTAAGAAATCGTTTAAGATTAGGGTTAAGGTCAGGCAACCCTTGTGTAAATCCTGTCCTGTGTATATGTATATCTTATTGATGAAAGCCCTACGCAAGTCCTAAGCATCGACTTCGCGCTTTGATCGGACTCGAGGTGACGGGGCATGCTTACATGACTTGGCAGGCAACCCTTGTGTAAATCCTGTCCTGTGTATATGTATATCTTATTGATGAAAGCCCTACGCAAGTCCTGAGCATCGACTTCGCGCTTTGATCGGACTCGAGGTGACGGGGCATGCTTACATGACTTGGCAGGCAACCCTTGTGTAAATCCTGTCCTGTGTATATGTATATCTTATTGATGAAAGCCCTACGCAAGTCCTGAGCATCGACTTCGCGCTTTGATCGGACTCGAGGTGACGGGGCATGCTTACATGACTTGGCAGGCAACCCTTGTGTGAATCCTGTCCTGTGTATATGTATCTTCATTGATGAAAATCCTACACGCTTTGGTAGACGCTCATTAGAATGGTACAGTTATGTTACATGTAATTGATGGTTATGTTAATGATATCTCTATATCCGCTACTTACTATCTCAATCATTTTAGTCCCGATGTCTTGTTGCGTTGCGGTATGGGTGACCCCCAAAGCAAGCAGACCCTTGGTAGATAGAGGTAGGTGAGGACGGGGCAATCACAGTAGGGGTTCTTCAAGCGGGGTCTGGCTTGTTATAAGATTAGGGAAGATTGGGGCTTGATGTTAGAGACATACTAGGATAACTGCAGGCTTCAGGAATCTAAGGGTGTGAGGGGGCTGATAAAACCTAAATCTGGGTTGGCTCCAGTTCCACCCTTCACCGGCGTCGAGTGGGGAAGCTGAACTGTTAGATGCCGTTTAGGTAATGGGTGGCTAAAATTTAATGTGGGATTTTTAACCCAATCTCCTTAAGGAATCCATAGATAAATAGTACCTCCACTCCACCCATTATTGCGACGGATAGATTTGGAAAGCTAAGTATTATTGTGTTCATATTTAAATATTTGTTTCCTGTGTAAAAATAAACGTAAACCTCATATGTTTTTCAGAGCCGCGACATTAATCTAGAGAGTCTAATTTTTAATTAGACTATCTAAGCTTTATTTTATTGCTTTATACTGTTTAATTTATGTTTTGACTAAGCCATTTAAGATAAAGATGACAGAACTTCAACATTGACCAAACTTTATTAACAGGCTATGAGGTGACGTTAGTGGGTCAGGATTTGTTCTATTCTTCGCCATGAATCACCCCGTTGAAGACGTATTAGTATAATCATACACAATTCTCTACTAACTGATGAGGCTCTGAATTGTTGTATGGAAAGCCGAAACGTTAAGTTCTAAACACTCAGAAAGGGCTAACCCTTACTTGATCTGGCTAATGCGCCGGGTCCTGAGTGTGGATATGTCTTCCTTACAATCCACCTTAAACATATTTATTGTGTGTCAAACTAGGTGTTCTGTCGCCTTAATTACTCTGATGAACAATTCACCACTTAACCATGTGCGTAATCGCACACCTATTTTATTATTTCTTGTGAACTTAGCTTGCACGGCATATGTTTCGGGCGAGTATAGCTTCTCCGGACTAGCGGCTATTTAAACTTAAGGAGCCTCGGGTTCGAACCGACCGATCGTAGGTTATATTCAAATAATAACGAGATGGTCCCTTTAGTTCCGTAGTTAGTCATAGTAGTAAGGATAAATACATGGTCGTCTGGTTGTTTGCCACCTCCGCAGCGTTATAAATGTAGGAGTTGGCGGGGAGCACTACTTACCTATCCTAAAGAACAGTTTAAGGCACGGTGTACGAAGGATAAAGGTTATCTATTAACTCAATTACTAAATGACAGGAGGGCGAAGCCACAAGGTAAGCTAGTTTGATTAAACCTATCTACGAGTCTGTCAGGAGTTGGTCGTTATATACCTTCCTTGTTAAAGGTTCCAAGACGTCAGTCAGATAATAAGTACGATACAATTGACAACCGCTTAAGGCCAGACGGTACCCTAGGCCCTTAAGGCTATTCAAATTCAAGTTATACATAATTAATTTTCAATATTCATTTTAGCGATCAAGTAGGAACAACCTAGTGTATGAGTTAGGCGAGCGTTAGGTTTTGTCTCAATTTTATAGTTTTGTTTTCATAAACTTTATATTCTAGTGTAGATAATCGCCATAGCTTGTAACCATAAACTCAATTTTAGATCTAAGAACGAAATTCGTACTGACCGGGTCGCGAGATACTAAACCAAAACCGAACCAACGTAAATTAGTCGAAGGAAGGTCGAGTAACACGATTAGACTCTGTACCTGCGCAGAAGACTAAAATGTGAACTCTGCGCACCCACGTGACCACGAGACGCCAGCTGGGCACTTCGACGCACAGGCGAATGTATGGAAAGTCTGACCGTTTAGTCTTTAATTGGCCGAAGGGATAATTCGGTGGCGGGCCCAATAATTCTGAATAGAACAACTTACGAACCCTTAAGGAATGGTTGTATATGTGAATTTTCCTGGATGATTCCCAGTTAGGGTTACCCGTAAACGACCTGGAAACTAGGATTGGTAGATTTAGATAGACTTCCATACTAAATCGTCCGCCCTTAGCGCCCTCTATAAGACCTCCTCAATATCTCCATTATTAGACAGTTAGCTAAGATATCGATCGACCGAGTAATTCCACGATTATTACACAGATGGCGTGAGTTTCAGTGGTAAAATAATAATCATGAATGTATGGGGATTTCTGGATACCTACGGTTAGGACTATGTTATAACTTTATTTAAAGGGTAGGCTGTAGATGTATTTCAGGGTTACATTTACTTCTAATTTGTTAGTTTGTCTTTACGGCGATTCTACATATATTATTATAAGATTAGATTAGAAGAGAAGCTAGTAAGGATAGTGGTAGTCTTTTTATATACTTAGATTGCCTTTGGGGTGGCTTCTCGAATACCATTACGACTTTATAATTTCACTTAGGGGTTGTTAACGGGTTGTCAACAGGCTCTTTATGCAATTACTAAACTTATCGGTCAGTCTGTGGTGCATTCTTAAGTGTTATTGAGAGGGTTGTGTAATTTACGTAAGGGCCAGGCCGCGAGTATATTCGTTTTTATCTATATATATATTCAATCTGTTAGTTCATCCGTATGGTGACCTTTCATATTACATTACAGTTTTATAACTTCGCTTAAGAGATCGATAGCTAGTCTACTAATAATTTATCTATGTACTTAATAGGTCCGCTTGTCTCCCTAATGCCTTATATATGTTGTTATTAGTTCCGACCTTCACTTAAGCGCAAGCTAGAGAACTGGTGACAGGTTAGTTGTGTAGGTTATAGGTTAATTAAGGGATCAATAGCGTACCTGCTAATAATTTATTTAGTTATTAAATAGGTCTGTCTGTCTCTTAAATGATTTTGTTATATTATAAGTGTATAAATTTAGTTAAGGGGAAGCCAGTGAGCTTATTAGTGGTTAGTACTTTCATATGTCTAAGGGTTCTTCCTTTTAAGGTGATTTTCCTACATTACTATGAGGTTACAAGTTTACTTAAGGGCAAGATAACTAGTGTATCGATGGACTACTTACCGTTTAAGAGTTCTCCTTTAAGGCGATTTCATACATTACTATAGGATTACGACTTCACTTAAGGGGTATGCGGTCATAGTCGTTATAACTTCAAGGCCTATCGTGTTCGAGGGGTAACCGTGTTATTACGAGACATGTTCGGAGTTGTAAGGAGGTAGCTAGGCTGGTGAATAGGGTGACTTAGGCTAGGGTACTTCGACTACGTTAGGATAATAAATCGCATATATTTTAATCTGAAACTCGCATTTAGTAATTTAAATTCTGGTCTAATGCTAATCAGGACTTAGTGGTTCTGCGGTTAAGGATTAGTTATAGGCCATTGCTTTTAATGTAGGTATAATGTAAAATTAGGGTTTTTGATTTTGTTCTTTCACACCTGGGACTGATTGAATCCATACCTCTTAGGATCTGGGGTTATTATCGGTCACAACGAGGGGTCCAAATAGACGATTACGCCATTAGACGATCACAGCCAAATAAAATATTAGCTTTCTTTAATAATAACATTAACGGTTACAAAATACTAATAACATTTCTTTATAATAATAGAGACAACAATAATATGTTAGAATTACACATGTCTTCACGTATTCAAATTGGCGAGTACGTCGGTATACTCCACGTGAGTTCTAATTTATAATTTTATTATTTTTATAAAAAGGGGGGGGGGGTTTCTACATTATGTGTTGCCGTTACCAGGATAGGATATAGAACTAAAATAGGCTTGTAAAAGCCTACATTTTGTTGTCGTACAACGGATGGGAGGTCATTAAAATGGATTTGAGTTGGTGACTGGTGTGACAGAATAGAACCAATAAGCAAGATATAAATCTTGGTTAGAAGGCATTTTGTAGTTGTTTGTTACTTAAGCTTAGTTATAGACACGTACTTTAATATAGCATATAAGGGAATTGTAGGCCAAGTTTAGGATAAAACCATGTTAAATTAGTGTAAAAGAATGGTTTTTATTTTTTAGTTAGGTAGTACAGTACATCTATCTAGGTACTAGTATAGTAAGATATATTCTACGACTTAGGCTTAGATATAGGAAGGCATTACTAGTAATATGTAGACATAAAATTACGGCTAATACGCGAAATTAAAATTACATTTATAGAATGGTAGGCAGGGGTATGATCTAATAACCTTATTTATAAATACATACTCGTATATCTCAATCATCCGAAACCTAGGGAACGGTATTCGTAAGATAAATCTTACTAGTCTCGTTCAATCTGAACTTCTATGTGGTAGTACCTATATGCATATTGCCATAACATAGGTTTAAGAAAATGTTTAAAAACTAGATTCGAATAAATTTATTATTGGATAGCACTATTCAATAATTATGGACCTTAGCTTAATGTTGTGAGTACGTTTCGAATAAGCTTGTGAGTGTTGGTTTGTACGTATATGTGTGCGTAAGTAGATGTGGATAAGTATATAAATTCGCAGGTGTTTTATGGAAGGATTCTTGAACTTGTGATTGTCAACTGATAGAGTGGAGGAGTTAGCCGTACTATTTATAAAAAAGGGAACCCCCTTATGGACTTTAGTGGCCTGTCGCGAGGCGTATTACCGTATGGACATAGGTTAGAGATCAGTATAGTTGGTGTGGCCTTAATGAACTGTCTATATACGTAGAATTATTATTTAGAGGGGGGGGGGGGCACTGTGGAATAAAGGTCTTATATGCTGGGGGAGGGAGAGGACATAATAAAATAACGAGCATTTAAGAGGGCCCCAACGCACATATACCTTTGCTATACGGGTGTGTAGCGGGAGTCGACAATGTTAGTTTCAGATAGAGCTCGTTTTCCAGTGGCGTAAAAATATTATAGATAGACCCACAACTTAGCGTAAAGGGGGGGAAATATTTGATTACAGTTACATCACATGCGATATAAAAATTAAATTACAGTAATTTTCTAGCTATGTAGTTATTTAACATGTCATGAAGTAAATTATGCTCTCGCTACTTGTTGATAACGAGTTATGAATTAAAAATAGAAAAACGGGAAATTCGGCCGTAATTTTCTTAAAAAAAAATGGTTTGGACAGAAACCGCGCAACCAAATGCAGTAATCTGCTAGTCAAAGAATGTAGAAGGCCATGTTATTTTCGGTTTGGAACTTGCCATAGGACAGCGAAATCGATTTTAAAACCAAGCAGAAACCCATTGAAGTAGGGTGCAGCCTAAATGTATCATTTTACTATTGAAGAGTTAGAGTGAGCTAATTTATGATTAGGGAATGCATTGAAAGGCGGGATAGCGAGCATTTGGAATGTTAATGCAGAAGTAAGGTCATAAGGTCACTAAGATATTAGCTAAAGTAGGCCTCATCCATCTCAGTACTTTAATTTTATACTAAGTAGCGCTGACTTAGTAAGTTGGGATCATCCCCATAGGCCATTTAGACATATCTGTATATATGTGTAATTATCGGTTTATAAGTTTAGTTAAAAGGGTATTCCAAAGTACGAACATCTAATTACTGTTTCACTTGACGGTGACGTCTGTTAAGCCCTTAGACCAGGTGAACTTCCTCCAACGGGAAGATTCATGTCTGGTAGAAGGTAACCTTAACAAAGTAAACAGTAGATGTTAAAACGACTAAATGTACTTTGTGAGTTGTTAGTTTAGGGATATGATATGGTGAAAGAAAATTATATCAAATAATATAAACGAAAGGAGAAAAGGGTGTGCGCTCGAGCGGGGATTTGAACTCGGAGTTTCCCGGGGTCTTGGCGCGAGCGTGAGGTGTTTCGCCAACGGAGCTGTCTGAGGTGATTCTGTGCGATCGAATGTAGACGTTAGGTTTAGATCATCTTTTATAGATTCGTTGCTACCGGTCACGGGCTATTAGAATCAAATTTTAGGATACTTTTAGCTCATGCTTTTGCTTGACAAATTATATTACGTTTTGCTTGCCGATAAATATTTTATTACTAGGCGGACCGGTAATGTCAAAGGGTTTAACCTATTGTGATATTATTTATGAAAGTAATGAATTGGAAGTGTGATACTGAAATGTAGACGGGAAGTGCACTTATGTATGTATATATATATATATATATATACAAATCGGATTAGGAAATTTAGTGTACTTAAAGGTAAGATAGGACAATGGCAGGTATTAGGTGGTGTTCAGGTCGGGTATGCCTGGTAGCGTGTTCCTTTTGAACTAAATAGGTTATTGTTAATAGGTATTATCTGTTTAAAGGGTTCTGTCAAGTAGGCGATATGTAGCAATTGAGAAATGGGGTTGATGTCTGAGTAAAAACATTGACGTAGGTCAGGGACCGGTTTTGTTAGGGTAGTCATGTTAAGGGCGGTTAGAAATGAAATGTACATTACGAGAGGGGAGGGTACCACAGTATAAATCGCTAAGTTGTTAGGGGAGGAGTCAACATAATAAATGTTTATTAAACTGCATTAACGTTTATTCAGAATTAGGATTCGCATGAAATATAAATATATATATAAATTAGGTTCAGCGTAAGGTGAAAAGTGAGCTAGAACGTGGATAGATACTATTATCTGCTATGTAGATGTGAAACTAAGGCAAAATTATTAAACCCAGCCGAGTAGGACAAGGTTATTATTTAGGTTGGTATGAATCGTGAATTGAAATGATTTTGGATTTTTATACATGGCTAGTGTAACCCCTGTGATTTTTGCCGTGTGAGTTGCAGGGGGTCGTAATGTTTCGACAGGTACGATCCCTGAGTGACCGCGGGCGGTGCATGTCTATGTGTGTGTATACATATTAGTATGCATACATGTGTATATGTGTCGAAGTTGAGGTCGGGCCCTGCCTTAATGGTGGGAGAGTCAGGTCCTTAACTGAAAGAGCGAAAAGGGTTATGCTGAGGGTGTGTTTAAATCGTCGCGGGTAAAGATTGTAATTTGTTAGGGCCTGAACTGAAATGATTTGGATTTTTTATACATGGCTAGTGTAACCCCTGTGATTTTTGCCGTGTGAGTTGCAGGGGGTCGTAATGTTTCGACAGGTACGATCCCTGAGTGACCGCGGGCGGTGCATGTCTATGTGTGTGTATACATATTAGTATGCATACATGTGTATATGTGTCGAAGTTGAGGTCGGGCCCTGCCTTAATGGTGGGAGAGTCAGGTCCTTAACTGAAAGAGCGAAAAGGGGTTATGCTGGGGATGTGTTTAAATCGTCGCGAGTAAAGATTGTAAGTTGTTAGGGCCTGAATTGAAATGATTTTGGATTTTTATACATGGTTAGTGTAACCCCTGAGATTTTTGCCGTGTGAGTTGCAGGGGGTCGTAATGTTTCGACAGGTACGATCCCTGAGTGACCGCGGGCGGTGCATGTCTATGTGTGTGTATACATATTAGTATGCATACATGTGTATATGTGTCGAAGTTGAGGTCGGGCCCTGCCTTAATGGTGGGAGAGTCAGGTCCTTAACTGAAAGAGCGAAAAGGGTTATGCTGAGGGTGTGTTTAAATCGTCGCGGGTAAAGATTGTAATTTGTTAGGGCCTGAACTGAAATGATTTGGATTTTTTATACATGGCTAGTGTAACCCCTGTGATTTTTGCCGTGTGAGTTGCAGGGGGTCGTAATGTTTCGACAGGTACGATCCCTGAGTGACCGCGGGCGGTGCATGTCTATGTGTGTGTATACATATTAGTATGCATACATGTGTATATGTGTCGAAGTTGAGGTCGGGCCCTGCCTTAATGGTGGGAGAGTCAGGTCCTTAACTGAAAGAGCGAAAAGGGTTATGCTGAGGGTGTGTTTAAATCGTCGCGGGTAAAGATTGTAATTTGTTAGGGCCTGAACTGAAATGATTTGGATTTTTTATACATGGCTAGTGTAACCCCTGTGATTTTTGCCGTGTGAGTTGCAGGGGGTCGTAATGTTTCGACAGGTACGATCCCTGAGTGACCGCGGCCGGTGCATGTCTATGTGTGTGTATACATATTAGTATGCATACATGTGTATATGTGTCGAAGTTGAGGTCGGGCCCTGCATGATGGTGGGAGAGTCAGGTCCTTAACTGAAGAAGAAAAGGGTGTTATGCTGGAGATGTGCTTAAGTCATCGGGAAAAAGATAAAAATAAAAAAGAAAAGGGGGGGGAAAGTTGTGAGTTGTTAGGATAGACAAACTTGCCTTGTGGGGTTCAGGGAGGTTTTAAGGTTCCGGCGACTGCCGTTTTGGTGGATCGCTTCCGGTGTATGGTTGGATAAGAGTGTGGAGGTATGCGTACATATGTATACGTCGTTAGTGGAAGTTAGGCTTAGCGTGAATGAGGGGTGGTTAGTTAAGGGGAGGAGGGGGATATGCGGAGTATGGGATTAGGCCGCTCTAGTATCAGCCTTATTACACAAGGTTCAAATTTTACAACCGGTTCTTATAGTTGCTGATAACAATTTAATATTTGCTTCTTAATATCATTAAATAAACAACCCTCGGACGTCATTGCCCTATTCAGACTTGTATACATTATAATGAGCCTAGATTGAGTGAGGCCTTTGGTCCTTAACTGAAGCAGATCCGTCATAGCTATTTATTGCTAGAATGAACAAACTCCACCGTTTGCGTCCAAACATCATCGCCATATTCTAACTACTATATCTATCATAACGAGCTGAGGTTGAGTGAGGCCCTTGGTCCTTAATCGAAGCGTATACATTATAATGAGCCTAGATTGAGTGAGGCCTTGGTCCTTAACCGAAGCATATCCGTCATAGCTATCTATCGCTAATATTGGACCAACTCAACTGTCTGTTTCGGAATATCGCCAAATGGAAAAACTCAACTGTTTCCATCATAATTATCTAAAGCCAATAATGGACAAACTCAACTGGTTGTTTCCGAACGTCATCAAAGGGACAAACTCAACTGTTTGCGTCCTAACGTCATCACCATATTCAAACTACAATATCTATCACAATTACCTACGGCTAAAAATGGACAAACTAGACTGTTTGCTTCCGAATGTCATAAAATGGACAAACTCATCTGGTTGCTTTCGAACATCGTCTAAGGGACAAACTTAACTGTTTATTCCTGAATATCATCAAATGGACAAACTCAACTGTTTGCGTCCTAACGTCATCACCATATTCAAACTACAATATCTATCACAATTACCTACGGCTAAAAATGGACAAACTCAACTGTTTGCTTCCGAATGTCATCAAATGGACAAACTGAACTGTTTGTTTCCAAACGTCGTCGCCATATTCAAACTACTATGTCTATCACAATTACCTACGACTAAAAATGGACAAACTAGACTGTTTGCTTCCGAATGTCATAAAATGGACAAACTCATCTGGTTGCTTTCGAACATCGTCTAAGGGACAAACTTAACTGTTTATTCCTGAATATCATCAAATGGACAAACTCAACTGTTTGCGTCCTAACGTCATCACCATATTCAAACTACTATATCTATCACAATTACCTACGGCTAAAAATGGACAAACTCAACTGTTTGCTTCCGAATGTCATCAAATGGACAAACTGAACTGTTTGTTTCCAAACGTCGTCGCCATATTCAAACTACTATGTCTATCACAATTACCTACGACTAAAAATGGACAAACTAGACTGTTTGCTTCCGAATGTCATAAAATGGACAAACTCATCTGGTTGCTTTCGAACATCGTCTAAGGGACAAACTTAACTGTTTATTCCTGAATGTCATAAAATGGACAAACTCAACTGTTTGCGTCCTAACGTCATCACCATATTCAAACTACTATATCTATCACAATTACCTACGGCTAAAAAAATGTACAAACTCAACTGTTTGCTTCCGAATGTCATCAAATGGACAAACTCAACTGTTTGTTTCCGAACGTCATCAAATGGACAAACTCAACTGTTTGCGTCCAAACATAATCGCCATATTGAAACTACTATATCTATCATGACGAGCCGAGGTTGAGTGAGGCCCTTGGTCCTTAATCGAAGCATATACATTGTAACGAGCCTAGATTGAGTGAGGCCCTTGGTCCTTAACCGAAGCATATCCATCATGATTACCTACGACTAATAATGGACGAACTCAACTGTTTGTTTCCAAACGTCGTTGCCATATTCAGACTGCAATATATATCATAATTACCTACATCTAATAATGGACAAACTCAACTGTTTGTTTCCAAACATCGTCGACATATTCAAACTACTATATCTATCATAATTACCTACATCTAAGAATGGACAAACTCAACTGTTTGTTTTCAAACGTCGTCGCCATATTCAAACTACAATATCTATCACAATTACCTACGGCTAAAAATGGACAAACTAGACTGTTTGCTTCCGAATGTCATAAAATGGACAAACTCATCTGGTTGCTTTCGAACATCGTCTAAGGGACAAACTTAACTGTTTATTCCTGAATATCATCAAATGGACAAACTCAACTGTTTGCGTCCTAACGTCATCACCATATTCAAACTACAATATCCATCACAATTACCTACGGCTAAAAAAAATGGACAAACTCAACTGTTTGCTTCCGAATGTCATCAAATGGACAAACTCAACTGCTTGTTTCCGAACGTCATCAAATGGACAAACTCAACTGTTTGCGTTCAAATATAATCGCCATATTAAAACTACCATATCTATCATGACGAGCCGAGGTTGAGTGAGGCCCTTGGTCCTTAATCGAAGCATATACATTATAACGAGCCTAGATTGAGTGAGGCCCTTGGTCCTTAACCGAAGCATATCCGTCATGATTACCTACATCTAATAATGGACAAACTCAACTGGCTGTTTCCAAACGTCGTTGCCATATTCAGACTACAATATGTATCATAATTACCCACATCTAATAATGGACAAACTCAACTGTTTGTTTCCAAACGTCATCGCCATATTCCAACTACTATATCTATCATGATTACCTACATCTAATAATGGACAAACTCAACTGTTTGTTTCCAAACGTCGTCGCCATATTCCAACTACTATATCTATCATGATTACCTACATCTAATAATGGACAAACTCAACTGTTTGTTTTCAAACGTCGTCGCCATATTCAAACTACTATATCTATCATAATTACCTACATCTAATGATGAACAAACTCAACTGTTTGTTTCCAAACATCATCGCCATATTTAAACTACTATAACTATCCCGACAAGCCGAGGTTGAGAGAGGCCTTTGGTCCTTAATCGAAGCATATTCATCATAACAAGCCTAGATTAAGTGAGGCCCTTGGTCCTTAACCGAAGCATTTCCGTCGTACCCGTCCTGATTATCTACGACTAATAATGGAAAAACTCAACTGTTTGCTTCCAATCATATTTCCCTTCTTCGATCTACTATATTCTTCATAACTATCCATTATATCTGGTGTTTCCTATCGTAGCGTTGCAGGGGACTGACCTTGTTTCGACAGGGTGGGTCCCTGAGTAGTCGCTGGCTGAGGTTGAGTGAGGCCAGTGGTCCTTAACTGAAGCTGTGTTCGTCATAGTTATTTGCTGCATTTGAGTAAAGCACGATCTTAAGCACTATAATTTCTTTTTAATCTCTTACGTTCTATTTCGAGTAATTATTATGACGTGTCATTCATTATTATTAGGAGGCTCTTAGGTGATCATCGTAGCTTATTGGGTACAGCCCTTTAAACCAGTTTAGATTAGTGAGGAACATGATGAGACAACTAGTACCACGCTAAACCAGGTTTGATTAGTCATCGTCTTGGTACGGAACTATAGTATGAGATTCATTAATATCTAAATGGAAGCAGACCTTGAACGATGAGATAACCTTGGAGTTGAGGGTGATTATAGGATGGGAGATGTCCATTAAGTTGATTAGTTAGAAATCAGTAGTGTCGAGAGACTGATTTAAGCTTTAGGTGCTGTTGCTAGTTTTAATAGGGTGAACGTATGATTATGTTTTAGGGTGAACTAAGTTGATTTTACGACGGGGGAATGGATGGAAAACCGTCGATAATAAGCGAGAGGGAATTGGAGGAAATGAAAGATAAGGCTAGGACTGAATGGGTAAAGTGCAGTGAACCGAAGGATGGTCCTTATGAGAAGACACATTGAAAGGAACAATTTCAGTCAGGGAATTTGATGAAAGAGCGTAGAAATGATAACTCAAGTGTGAGGGTGAAGTGGATGGAGAAGTTTTCGTTGTTGTATAAGGACCCTTGAGTATTAGTCGCGATACCGCTCCCGAAGGAGATTACGGGAAATTTCGATGCGATTGGTGGGGCTAGGATTGGATTTAGGCTAATATTAGGTTTATCAGGTTTAGGTTAATTAGGTTTAGGTAGACATGAGGTTTGTAGGGTTTAGGTTAACATTAGGGTTATTTAGGCTTAGGTTAATATAAGGTTTATTAGGTTTAGGTAAACATGAGGATTATTAGGCTTAGGTTACAGATATGTTTAGGAGGTCTAGTTTAACATGAGGTTTATAGTGTTTAGGTTAACATAAGGTTTATTAGTTTTAGGTGGACATGAGGGTTATAAGGTTTAGGTTACGGCTATGTTTGGGAAGTCCAGGTCAACATAAGGGTTGTTGGACTTAGGTTTATGTAGGGATTTTTAGGTTAAGGTTAGCGTTATGGTTGAATTAAGGTTAGATTAAGTCTCGAGTAATTTATATGTCATTATTGAACTAGGTTTGGGTTGTAAGTCGAGGTCTTAAAACTTAGGCGTAGAGATCCAGTGGTTAATTAAGAAACAAGTCACAACTGATAAGTGTACATTTATGACTTGTTGGGGAGGATTGTAGTGGTCCCAAGCCTTGTATAGAGAATTGAAATAATCTGGACCCCACGACACGGTGTTGACATGCTAATTTAAGTTTTAAGAGAGCAGGTGAATTAAAGATAGAATTCATTAATAATAAATATAAATTTGATTAATCACCTTCGTAATTCATACCAATCGAATACTCCTAATAAATGGATAGAAACGAGATCAATGAAGTATGAATTAAGTGAGTGGTCCGGGATGTCCTCACCGGGGTTCGATTAATATGGTTGTACCTACGTCATAAGGCGTAAATCGCAGTGGGATCCTAAAATCATCAACACAAAGAAAAATAATTACTCGTTAAATACGACCGATTCGTAAAGTAGCAGATAACCAGGAGGTTAAAATATATGGAGAATATCGATCGATTATTTTCAGTTAATTGTTATAAATATCGTAGGGTGCGAGAGGGATAGTAGAGTAGGCTTCGCGCCGCTTACGACGAGCCTTCAATGTGTAAATTAATCGAAGCTGTATAATCGAGTCACAAAGAAGCGGAGAAACTAGTTCGGCAGGTAAAGAGTTTAGTAGAATCGGGTGACGATTTCGATATGATTGTTCGATTATTACTATAAAGTAACTGGCCACTAAAATGCGAAGCACGTGGGTACACGTGGAAGTAAAATAAAGAAGAAATTAACTGGCGCCACAATCCCTAGACACGCCACGTGTTCAGGCCGCGTCTATCGGGGGGGAGGGGAGAACGGTTATAAGCGATAGGCGTCAGTTGCGGCACCCTTTTCCACTGTCGTCGTACCGAGAGGCTGGCCGTGCTCGAGATTCCTGAGGAAGCGGGAAGGACAGGACGAACAAAGATTTGAAGAAATTTAATACCGACGCCGTGCACGTTTCGCCTACATCAAATATCAGTAAGTGTCTTTTGTGAGAACTGAGGCTAGCAATGTCAACTTATTATTGATGGGTTTGTACTATGGGGCTTTGTGAGGGACTTCCTTTATACCATGGCGTAAGGACTGTGTAAGGGACCGTGTAAGATGCCACCTTGGTTAAAGTGAAGGGTTGGTTGGGGAAAATTGAAAGTGGTTGACTTTTTGGTTGGGATTCTAGTTGTAAATTTGGAGTAGAGAAGGGAAAAACCCTTGCTTATTAAAAATGCAGAGGTAGTTTGTTGACATTGTTGGCTATGTACTCTTAAAGGAAAAGAGATTGCCGATTTCTGCAGAAAATTTAGTGGAGAAAAGGGCTCCTGCCGGGATCGGCGTCTCTTAACATGATGTTGTAAATTTTGTGATACTTTGTGGGAAGAAACCCCGTAATTAGGCTCTGATCTGATTAGTTAAGAAATCGTTTAAGATTAGGGTTAAGGTCAGGCAACCCTTGTGTAAATCCTGTCCTGTGTATATGTATATCTTATTGATGAAAGCCCTACGCAAGTCCTAAGCATCGACTTCGCGCTTTGATCGGACTCGAGGTGACGGGGCATGCTTACATGACTTGGCAGGCAACCCTTGTGTAAATCCTGTCCTGTGTATATGTATATCTTATTGATGAAAGCCCTACGCAAGTCCTGAGCATCGACTTCGCGCTTTGATCGGACTCGAGGTGACGGGGCATGCTTACATGACTTGGCAGGCAACCCTTGTGTAAATCCTGTCCTGTGTATATGTATATCTTATTGATGAAAGCCCTACGCAAGTCCTGAGCATCGACTTCGCGCTTTGATCGGACTCGAGGTGACGGGGCATGCTTACATGACTTGGCAGGCAACCCTTGTGTGAATCCTGTCCTGTGTATATGTATCTTCATTGATGAAAATCCTACACGCTTTGGTAGACGCTCATTAGAATGGTACAGTTATGTTACATGTAATTGATGGTTATGTTAATGATATCTCTATATCCGCTACTTACTATCTCAATCATTTTAGTCCCGATGTCTTGTTGCGTTGCGGTATGGGTGACCCCCAAAGCAAGCAGACCCTTGGTAGATAGAGGTAGGTGAGGACGGGGCAATCACAGTAGGGGTTCTTCAAGCGGGGTCTGGCTTGTTATAAGATTAGGGAAGATTGGGGCTTGATGTTAGAGACATACTAGGATAACTGCAGGCTTCAGGAATCTAAGGGTGTGAGGGGGCTGATAAAACCTAAATCTGGGTTGGCTCCAGTTCCACCCTTCACCGGCGTCGAGTGGGGAAGCTGAACTGTTAGATGCCGTTTAGGTAATGGGTGGCTAAAATTTAATGTGGGATTTTTAACCCAATCTCCTTAAGGAATCCATAGATAAATAGTACCTCCACTCCACCCATTATTGCGACGGATAGATTTGGAAAGCTAAGTATTATTGTGTTCATATTTAAATATTTGTTTCCTGTGTAAAAATAAACGTAAACCTCATATGTTTTTCAGAGCCGCGACATTAATCTAGAGAGTCTAATTTTTAATTAGACTATCTAAGCTTTATTTTATTGCTTTATACTGTTTAATTTATGTTTTGACTAAGCCATTTAAGATAAAGATGACAGAACTTCAACATTGACCAAACTTTATTAACAGGCTATGAGGTGACGTTAGTGGGTCAGGATTTGTTCTATTCTTCGCCATGAATCACCCCGTTGAAGACGTATTAGTATAATCATACACAATTCTCTACTAACTGATGAGGCTCTGAATTGTTGTATGGAAAGCCGAAACGTTAAGTTCTAAACACTCAGAAAGGGCTAACCCTTACTTGATCTGGCTAATGCGCCGGGTCCTGAGTGTGGATATGTCTTCCTTACAATCCACCTTAAACATATTTATTGTGTGTCAAACTAGGTGTTCTGTCGCCTTAATTACTCTGATGAACAATTCACCACTTAACCATGTGCGTAATCGCACACCTATTTTATTATTTCTTGTGAACTTAGCTTGCACGGCATATGTTTCGGGCGAGTATAGCTTCTCCGGACTAGCGGCTATTTAAACTTAAGGAGCCTCGGGTTCGAACCGACCGATCGTAGGTTATATTCAAATAATAACGAGATGGTCCCTTTAGTTCCGTAGTTAGTCATAGTAGTAAGGATAAATACATGGTCGTCTGGTTGTTTGCCACCTCCGCAGCGTTATAAATGTAGGAGTTGGCGGGGAGCACTACTTACCTATCCTAAAGAACAGTTTAAGGCACGGTGTACGAAGGATAAAGGTTATCTATTAACTCAATTACTAAATGACAGGAGGGCGAAGCCACAAGGTAAGCTAGTTTGATTAAACCTATCTACGAGTCTGTCAGGAGTTGGTCGTTATATACCTTCCTTGTTAAAGGTTCCAAGACGTCAGTCAGATAATAAGTACGATACAATTGACAACCGCTTAAGGCCAGACGGTACCCTAGGCCCTTAAGGCTATTCAAATTCAAGTTATACATAATTAATTTTCAATATTCATTTTAGCGATCAAGTAGGAACAACCTAGTGTATGAGTTAGGCGAGCGTTAGGTTTTGTCTCAATTTTATAGTTTTGTTTTCATAAACTTTATATTCTAGTGTAGATAATCGCCATAGCTTGTAACCATAAACTCAATTTTAGATCTAAGAACGAAATTCGTACTGACCGGGTCGCGAGATACTAAACCAAAACCGAACCAACGTAAATTAGTCGAAGGAAGGTCGAGTAACACGATTAGACTCTGTACCTGCGCAGAAGACTAAAATGTGAACTCTGCGCACCCACGTGACCACGAGACGCCAGCTGGGCACTTCGACGCACAGGCGAATGTATGGAAAGTCTGACCGTTTAGTCTTTAATTGGCCGAAGGGATAATTCGGTGGCGGGCCCAATAATTCTGAATAGAACAACTTACGAACCCTTAAGGAATGGTTGTATATGTGAATTTTCCTGGATGATTCCCAGTTAGGGTTACCCGTAAACGACCTGGAAACTAGGATTGGTAGATTTAGATAGACTTCCATACTAAATCGTCCGCCCTTAGCGCCCTCTATAAGACCTCCTCAATATCTCCATTATTAGACAGTTAGCTAAGATATCGATCGACCGAGTAATTCCACGATTATTACACAGATGGCGTGAGTTTCAGTGGTAAAATAATAATCATGAATGTATGGGGATTTCTGGATACCTACGGTTAGGACTATGTTATAACTTTATTTAAAGGGTAGGCTGTAGATGTATTTCAGGGTTACATTTACTTCTAATTTGTTAGTTTGTCTTTACGGCGATTCTACATATATTATTATAAGATTAGATTAGAAGAGAAGCTAGTAAGGATAGTGGTAGTCTTTTTATATACTTAGATTGCCTTTGGGGTGGCTTCTCGAATACCATTACGACTTTATAATTTCACTTAGGGGTTGTTAACGGGTTGTCAACAGGCTCTTTATGCAATTACTAAACTTATCGGTCAGTCTGTGGTGCATTCTTAAGTGTTATTGAGAGGGTTGTGTAATTTACGTAAGGGCCAGGCCGCGAGTATATTCGTTTTTATCTATATATATATTCAATCTGTTAGTTCATCCGTATGGTGACCTTTCATATTACATTACAGTTTTATAACTTCGCTTAAGAGATCGATAGCTAGTCTACTAATAATTTATCTATGTACTTAATAGGTCCGCTTGTCTCCCTAATGCCTTATATATGTTGTTATTAGTTCCGACCTTCACTTAAGCGCAAGCTAGAGAACTGGTGACAGGTTAGTTGTGTAGGTTATAGGTTAATTAAGGGATCAATAGCGTACCTGCTAATAATTTATTTAGTTATTAAATAGGTCTGTCTGTCTCTTAAATGATTTTGTTATATTATAAGTGTATAAATTTAGTTAAGGGGAAGCCAGTGAGCTTATTAGTGGTTAGTACTTTCATATGTCTAAGGGTTCTTCCTTTTAAGGTGATTTTCCTACATTACTATGAGGTTACAAGTTTACTTAAGGGCAAGATAACTAGTGTATCGATGGACTACTTACCGTTTAAGAGTTCTCCTTTAAGGCGATTTCATACATTACTATAGGATTACGACTTCACTTAAGGGGTATGCGGTCATAGTCGTTATAACTTCAAGGCCTATCGTGTTCGAGGGGTAACCGTGTTATTACGAGACATGTTCGGAGTTGTAAGGAGGTAGCTAGGCTGGTGAATAGGGTGACTTAGGCTAGGGTACTTCGACTACGTTAGGATAATAAATCGCATATATTTTAATCTGAAACTCGCATTTAGTAATTTAAATTCTGGTCTAATGCTAATCAGGACTTAGTGGTTCTGCGGTTAAGGATTAGTTATAGGCCATTGCTTTTAATGTAGGTATAATGTAAAATTAGGGTTTTTGATTTTGTTCTTTCACACCTGGGACTGATTGAATCCATACCTCTTAGGATCTGGGGTTATTATCGGTCACAACGAGGGGTCCAAATAGACGATTACGCCATTAGACGATCACAGCCAAATAAAATATTAGCTTTCTTTAATAATAACATTAACGGTTACAAAATACTAATAACATTTCTTTATAATAATAGAGACAACAATAATATGTTAGAATTACACATGTCTTCACGTATTCAAATTGGCGAGTACGTCGGTATACTCCACGTGAGTTCAAATTTATAATTTTATTATTTTTATAAACGGGGGGGGGGGGTTTCTACAAAGTGATACGACGCGTGTAAATAAATGTAAATCAAACAACAATGCAATAGTGGCAATGCCCAATCATCTACTTTATTTATGGAGTCATACAACAAAATGTAAGACTGACTGGACAACACCCGACTAGCCACGTATGACGACAATAGCATAGTTGGGTGTGCTCACTCTTGTCTCCCCACGCAACACAACTCATCATCGCTCAGTCTAGAAGTCTTCAATTGCAGACTGTAGTAATGAAATAGTTGCTTAGGCTTAATGCATGGAATTTAAAGCGTGCATCGGTATAAACTAGGACGTTCTTTTTATACTCTGAAACACAAATTCTACACACTAATCTCAGAATCGTACAGCGAATAGCTAGGCTTTTTGCTTTATGCTTTATTTACAGCTACAATAAAATGTAGTACGCTTAAAAAGTAACACTGTTGTAGATTGTCAGCCGTTTTTACAATACGTTTGCAATAAATATATACCTTTTTTCTTTTTTTTTTCTACATTATCAGTCATATAAATAAAGCTACATGAACTAATAGTAGTTTGCACAAGTGAAAAATCGACAAATATTAAGGGAGGACCTAAGTTGAATTAAGAGAGTAGCCAAGGATTTTGTAGTTGAATCACGAGCTTAGCGAGAGGTTCAAAAGTGGAATCCTAAATGTGGCGTAGTGTATTATTTTTACACGAAAGAAAAATGTAATTTGCCTTTACTGAAGTTTTAATTTGACATTTACTGCTATTAGAGTTTATTGCACCAAAAAGTACACAATCAAAATAAATACATAATACTACACAATACTATAAATAAATACTACTACTACAATCAGCCATTTCCTACACAATATTAGGATTTCCGTCGGGGCAAAGGTTTTTACTTTATAAGTCGCAAGTTCGGCCCCATATGGAGTACTGCTGCCATCTCTGGGCAGGTGCACCTGGATACCAGCTTGGCCCTTTTGACTCGGTTCAACGACGGGCTGTGAGAATTGTCGACGATTCCAAACTTACTTGCGGTATCGAGCCCTTAAGTCTGAGGAGAGACTTTGCCTCACTGTGTGTGTTCTACCGCTTGTACAATGGGTTGTGTTCTGAGGAATTGTTCGAAATGATGCCGACGGCTACTTTCTACCATCGCACCGCTCGCCATCGGCAGGGAATTCATTCTCACACCTTAGAACCTAAATGGTCGCGTACAGTGCGGTTTCAGAGGAACTTCCTTCCGCGAACGCTTAAGTTGTGGAATGAGCTCCCTGCCAAGGTTTTCTGCAAGGACTACAGTATGGAATTCTTTAAGAAAGAAGTTATTAGATTTTTGAAGGGTCGGCAACGCGCAAGTGATACCCCTGGTGTTGCAAGCGTCCATAGGCTACGGTGACTGCTTACCATCAGGCGAACCGTAAGCTTGTTTGCCACCTTAGTGTTATAAAAAAAAAAAAAAAAAAAGGGTAACAAACGGGACCCTATTACTAAGACTCCATTGTCCACCCGTCCGTCCCTCTGTCACTAAGCTGTATTTCATGAACCGTGATAGTTAGATAGTTAAAATTTCCATAGAAGATGTATTTCTGTTGCCGCTATAATAACAAATACTAAAAAATAGAATAAAATAAATATTTAAGGTGGCTCCCACAAAACAAACGTAATTTTTTTGCTCGTTTTCGCTCGATAATGATAACGGCAACAGGCAGACGCTTCAAATATTTTAGTTTAAAAACTAATAATACGAGAAAGCTGCATTTTGGCAGGGATATACACATTCATCAAGCCGAAAAATTAAAAAAAAACGTATTTTTTTCTCGTCTACCCCATCGTGTGCGGTATCGTTGGATAGGAATTTCAAAAACATTGGAGGTATATAGGGCTCCGTTTGCGAAACATTTAGCTTTAAAGTACTAATTTTTGTTAGAGACAAGGGTCTCCCTCCTCTACCAGCGCAAGTATAGTATTTGGAAAAGTAAAAAAATTACGGTGGTAGTGCATATAATGAATTTAAAAGGAAAACTATCACGGGTAAGTACACTTTACAGGCTAACGAGTAATAGTCAACCAAGTTATTAAATGCACTTTCCATTAAAAGTTATTTTTAGTTATGAAAAGAATAAACCTGTAAAACAGGTATAAAATGTAAGAAAATTAACAATGTATAATTATAGAAAAATAAAATAATAACATTCTATAGACTATTCTTCTTAAATTGATAACAAAAGTTACGCTCATATGACGCATTGGACTAGCCGGCGTGCTGGGCGCAATATCGAATCGAGCGTGTGACAGGCAGCTACGCTCATAAGCGCGCATGTTGTTGGAATGTCTCGAAGATGAAGAACGCCTAAATAAGTTTGCAATTTTTGCTTTGAAAGTTTAGTTTTTAATGATTTGATTTGATAATCATATAAAAAAACTGGTTGCCTGTAAAGTCGGTATACGGGCGAAAGTTTTACGTGACAATGATTTTATGTCTGTCTCTCTCGCTCTTAGGCGGGCGCGTGCCTCTCACTCGCTCTCATTGTGAGCGCATAACGTGAGCAGAGCGTAACGCAGTTTCTTGAAGTGTCACCCGGCATACCAATTTATAAGACGTTGTCACGTCAAAAACTTTTATTTCAATACTACTACAACTTGGCCCTTATTAATAAATTTCAGTTAATTATTCTTTAAAAGGTTGAACTTTTATTTTTCAATATTAAAGTAGAATTTATTCAATTAAACATTTTAAACGTACTTACTCGTAACGTACCTACATGGGTACCTAACTCAACTCCCTACCGAATCGCTTACTACAAGAAGGTTCTTTAAAGTTATAGGATGTAAAAGGGTTAATGTACACGTCAACTGTCTCTTTATTCTACTCTACTTTAAAAGAATAGGAAGAAAAGAATTCTAGTCTTCTGCTTCTTGTCCTTCAAGAAAAAGAGTAAAACTTTTCACTTTTAACTTCTGTCGGTACTTCCGGAGTGCAAGAGTAAGGCAAGTTTCTCTCTCTCTCTCTCTCTCTCTCTCAACGAAACCGTTGTATTTGGCAATATTTAAACAACCTCTCAACTATTGGTTAATGAGGCTACTACGGAACCCTATATTGCGCGTGGCCCTACACGCATTTGGACGGTTTTTTATAGATAATGGAACGGAACCCTTTGTGCGCGAGTCCGACTTGCACTTGGCCGATTTTCTTTTCTGCAGATTCTAAATTTTATTATAATTATAAGAGTTGAAATATATATTTTTCCAATGTATCAAATATTTCAATCACCATAAACTTTGTATTTGATTCAGTAATTAATTAATAAAAATTAAATTTAAACATAAAATATATTTAGGCAAATTTAAGTTAAACAATTACATTAAATAAAGTTTTAAAATAGATTATAAAAATAAAATATAAAAGCACTCCAAAAACTTTTAACGGTTTTTTTTTTTAATATTTTTACAGTACGGTGAGTTTCGAGACATTTCAATTTTAAAGAATATTTGCTAATGTTTCTAAGTGAGTTCAACCTTTTTTATAAAATCGGATTCAGTTTCCAAACATGTGTCAAAATAAAATGTAATTTAAATCAAAAGCACTAAGGAGTTGATATCAACTTCGAAGCAAATAACCACCAAAATAACTTTTTACTCATTTTTAACCCCGTTGGGGATGAATTTCAATAAAATACGAAACACGTCTTCCATCAATTCTATTTAAAAAGGTTTGAAAAAATTTGAAGAAGATTGCAACTTTGCCCCCCTTTTCACTGCCTCGAGAATTTCGGAAAATCCTTTCTTATCGGATGCCTACGACATAAAAAGAACACACCCTCCAAGTTTCAGGTATCTACGATCAGCGGCTTAGGCTGTGCGGTGATCCGTCAGTCATTCAGGACAAAGCATTTTATATGTATAGATAACTCAATAAACAAATTTAACTAACATGCAACCGGGTTCATTTGTTTTTTAATAATTTGAAAAAAAAATCATTCTTCAGTTAAATATATAGAAAGCTACAGTGAAATTAATTTTTTGCCAATTTTATTAAAAACCATACGGTGGTGGTTTTACACCTTCCTGTAAAATTTTATCTGAATCGATGCAAAGATGGTAGAATTAGAAGGCACAAACGAACTTTCTTAACAATAATCATTTAAAAAGCCATTACGTTTTTGTTTTCCAAATTAATGTTGTATTGTGGTGTACTAACTAGCATTATTTTCTAGCTTAAACAGAACGTAAGTTCCGAGTGTTGTTAATTAATATTTATTATATGATTAATTTCAAATATCATACACCAGAAATCATCCACTACATGAGGCAGGTAGAACAAAAGCAATGAGAGAAGAAAATTATGTCGTAAAAATTAAATTTTCATTCTCAACACGTTCTTCGCGAGTCCTTATTACATAACACAAATCAAGAGCTCCATCCAGTCTTATTAAGGCGTGCTAAAAATAATGGTTTTCGTAAAAAAAATGTCAATAACCGAGATACCTAATATTAGGTATATGAAGTATCTCAGTAACTCTCGGTTTAACAAAAAGGTTTTTTTTAATTTCTCGATTAAAAGCAACCAAAAAAATCAATTTAAAATTACCCTTTACTTCAACCAGTTATTGTAAATTTATACTCTTAAATTAAATTAAATTGTATCTTTACCAAAAGACTTGAATTTTGGGTACTTCCTAAATACATGTATTTAATTACTCCCTCGCAGCCTAGTTGGTACTGTGGTCAGCTGCTGTGCAGAGGGTGTAGGCCCTATTCCCGCACTAGACAAACATGTATGTCATAATCAAACATTTGTGTTTGTCTTGAGTCTCGGTGTATGATATGTATGTATTTACAAAAAAAAAAGTAATATTTATGTATGTGTATCAGTTGTCTAGTACCCATAACACAAGCTTTGCTTACTTTGGGGCTAGGTGGCGCTATGTGTAATCTCCAAAAATATTTATTTATTTATTTAATAACTACACTAAAAAGAATTCGCAAAATTGATTTCCCTCATTTTCAAATAAAAATAATTTTACATTTTTTTTTATAACACTAAGATGGCAAACAAGCTCACGGTCCGCCTGATGGAAAACGGTCACCGCGGCCTATGGACGCTTGCAACAGCAGAAGTATCACACGCGCTACATACATTTCTTAGTAGATTTAAATGCAAACGTCACTCCGTGTACTTTTACTTTTACTTTAACTTTTACCGGTCTCCTTACAATATTAACAATCATGACAGGTACCAACTTGGATTTTAGGCATTTTCAGTTAAAGAACATACTAGCACTGTTACAGCCAGTCTCTAGTTTATTTGACTAGAATTTTGTTAATTTTACTAGAATATTTTGGTTTAATATATGTGACAACTAGGCTGTTTGTGATTGATACAATGATAAGAGAGCTCGAATAGCCGCCCGAACAATCAAAGCGGGGCATAGCGAGTACTTGCTCGAATGAGTAGCCTAAACTGGGGAAGTTCTGTCTTACAGAAAACCGCAGCCATAACACCGCTATCATTAAGTAGTGTTGAGTTCCTGGCGGTGAATAAGGTTGCCAGAGCTTCTGAGGATTTGCTACGTGGACAGCGGAGGACCGGAGACGCTCGTTGCTGTCATTGCACGGCGTAGAAGTGGCGTGCGTGATGAAATGGCTGACCGCTGGCCGCCCTCAGGTTGAACGGGTTCCCAAACCCAGGGATCACTGAATCTCCGTCCTGGGAGGCTGAACCGCCAACCTGTGTTAAGTCTCTGACGTAGTGGTCGTGCTGGAGAAGAAGACTAGAATGGACCCAGCTACTACAGTGGAGGATTAGGGGACCGTACGCAGTACGAGCAACCTTTTGTCCTCTAAGCTGTCTGTGCAGTAAAATCTTAGCTTTAGTTTAGGTAACTTGGCAACTAACAAAAATGGCTAGAATCAAAAGAAAAAGAGATTTTTCAGCGGCCACTCCATCCACATTCAATTTGGATTTTTGCAATATGAGAGGTATTCAATCCAATCTTAACGCCACACTAGGAAATTTCCGTCTTTATGGAAGACTGTGAATGTGCACTCGGTGCCTAATAAGGGTGATAGATCAAATCCATTGAATTACAGGCCTACCGCTATTATCTCTATCCTTCTCAAGGGGATGGAGCATGTGATCTGAGAAAATAATATCTCACTAGATCCATGATGGATCTAGACAATGGATCTACTGAGAATGATCGATCAACACACAGCTTCTAGGATACCTATAAAAACACGACCTGGTCAGCGACCGTCAATATAGCTTTCAGCTTTATCACCGTCAATTGAGAGTCAGGGGGAGGCATTGGCATGAAGCCTGGACATAGCAAAGGCGTTAGATCGGGTCTGGAACCGGAGTCATCTATCGAAGTTGCCATTTTACGGAGGATTTGTGCAAATGTGTGGCTTGCTTTTAGTCGACGGACGCATACGATTCGTAGTTGACGGTAGTTGCTCTGAAAGCATGGACATTCCTATGCTGTTTCTACTGCATATCAATGGCATGTTGGAAATCGACAAAATATATTGCTATGCAGATAACAGTGCTGGAGACGCTTATTACACGGGTCGTGCAAGGATTCCTCATTCCGTTATGAAATAAAAGCGCGGAGAACTTGTGTCTTAAATCGAGATCACTCTTTACAAGGTTTCTGTCTGGGTACGGGAAAACTTGGTCCGATTCAACCCTATAAAGGCACAAGTCTGCGCGTTCACCGTTAAGAAAACCCCATTCACTGTGGTTCCAGAATTCCAGAACTCTCCCCTCTCCATCTCCAAGAGCATTGGGATCCTTGGTGTTGACATATCCAACGATGTTCAGTTCCGAATTCATTTGCAAAATTAGTTCTCATGTACTCCAGAATGCCAATTTCTTAGTTATCTTTTGTAAGAATCTACTCGTAAATGTGAAATGCTAATGCATTATATCCAGATTCATATTGTAGCTATATTCAGTTATTGTAAGCTGATACAACCTAAATAAAATAAATAATGAATACTACTTTTGTTACTCTCCATATCTCCAGCTTCTCCTGTGCTAAAAATCACTCCGTTGGCGTTGCTTGTTTATGGTGTAAAGAAGTAATGCAACGAGGTATCACCCGCAGTAAAATAAAAAATTTAGAAGAGCTTGACATGCTTTTAGACTAAGAAATTAATGATAGAAAAAAACGAGGATGTTGTTTTAAAAAAAGACCTAACCCAAAATGCTTCGTAACTATATTTTGCTGTGTTACTGTTCAATAACAGAAAAAGTTATACGCCCTTATGTGAAACGCTAAAAGGCGACACTGTAACACAAGGAGTTATTGTATCACTCTATGGTAACAAGCTGCCGCTGAAACGCTATAAGAGTGTTATGAGCTGCACAATAGCACTGAAGGAGCAATATCAAAGCAGTAAGCTGTCAGCACTTTGAGGCTCACATTGAAAACATTGCACAAGCGAGGTAACATATGGAGCACCGAAAGTGTACACCACGAAAAATAAATAATTTGTGATTTGCCAATTGCGGCGTTATTAACAACAGATTATAGTACAACTAGCTTTTGCCAGTTTTCAGCCTAGGATTCGTACGGGAACTCCTTGATTATACTAAAGCTCTTTGCAAACTATAGCTGTACATCCTTTAATAGGTAATAGCTATTTCCGATGAGAATCTTTGAATTTCCCAAGAGAACGGATTTCTCTACATCCTTCTTCATCTCTTCTTCTATTTATGTGCCAAATTTCAGCTCCATTGGATGCTCCGTTGCTAAGTAACAAACAAACAAACTATTACATGTATAATATTAGCAGGAAGTAGAAAGTATGATGCACGGGCTTCTTTTATGTAGAACAATTATAGTCCGACACTCTTACGATATATATCCATACCAATATTATAAATGCGAATCTTCACATTTGGTATGGATATAATTTGAGTCCCGGGGAAGGACATAGGTTAGTTTTATCCCGAAAAAATTAAAAGTACCCACGGGAATAACTATAACCGAGGTTAAACGAACTATAGTTTGCTATGGCAAACTTCATTAGTATAATTAAGGAGGTTACGTAAGAATCCGAAACCGATAACTTAATTTAAGGCGGGTGGAGCCGCTGGCTAAATTTATTAATTACCAGCTATCCCCTTAATATTATAAATGCGAAAGTGTGGATGTTTGGTTGTTTATTACTCAATCACTAGATGGATCGGGAACCGCTAAACCGATTGAGATAAAATTTGGTATACAGAAGAAGGACATAGGCAACTTTTCGTCTCGGCATATTCAAAAGTTCCTGTGGGAATAACTATAACGTTTGTTACTCAACCCTGCCGCAATGAAGCATCCAATTGAGCTAAAATTTTGCACAGAGATAGTTAAAAATATGGACAAGGAGAGGCTTTTTTTTATCCCGAAAATTTGAAAAGTTCTCACGAGTGCAACTATAACCGGATTCCACGAACGAACTTGCTATAACAAACTTCTTTAGTATAATCAAGGAGATGCCGTAAGAATCCCACGCCGATAACTAAATTAGGGCGGGCGGACTCGCTGGCAAAAGCTAGTATATATATATCGACTTGCCTTTTGTAAACAATTGTTGTTGTTTTTTTTTTGTAATCGTATTGTATAATTTAATAAGTGGCAAGTCGGAGGGTCCACAAAAATGTTTATGTAAACCATTTTTTGCACAATAAACTCATTTCATTCCATTCATTCATATCTACATTTATTTTAACGGACATTGAGTATAAGCATGGTAGGTATAGGAAATAATACGCAGACCGTAATTTTATTGTTTTAGATAGAGGGATAGTAATGTATGGTGCGCGGGAAAACGAGAGCAAGTATACCCAACTACGCTTTGCCGTCACATATGGCTGTCAGGTACTGTTCAGCCAGTCATATATTTTGTCGCGGCGTCATGACTATCTCAACGTTGCCGGATTTATCAAATGTGATGACTGACTGTAATAATGAAATTGATTTTTAGGCTGTGCTATAAGGTTCTCAATAAACGACCTAACTGCTTCTCCACTGGGCGAGTATAAAAGGTAAAGAGATGACTTTTATCCAAATTCCTAATACGATTTTGTTCAAATAACAGGATATTTACAGAAAAACAAATTTTATTAACAGTCTTCTTATTAACTTGCATATCATACAAAATCAAATTGTGACATTTGAATAAAAGAAAACATTTCAACGTGATTGTAGGACCCTCATAAAAATGAAAAGCACCCTTAAGATTTAGGATATTCGAAGTGCTAAAATTTTGACCGACTTCTTTCTTTACAAGAATTTTCCACTCTTGGCTTTATGAGGAAGGAGAATAAAAAATACGTTAAATAAAACCGTAACAACTCTTATCAATTTATCATTCAAATCTTATAGGATTCTATTTCATAGTGCTCCTACTATAGTATTTACTTAGTTATCTTTTGTTTATCGATTTGTTAATCCATTAATTTGTTTATCACTGTCCTCTTATATCAAAAATACTAAAGTAAGCTTAGTTTCCTCAGCAATCATGAGTTACTTGGTTGAAGAGAGTCATTGTTACTCCTCAGCCTGAGCTCAAACATTTACATTTAGATTGTAAAGAGCAGGTATTAGACGGACATACATTTTAATGTATTAGGTATAATGTGAGGACACCGATACCTAATAATATTCAGTTATACACTTATTACGTACATCATGTTTTATTCGAGTCTCCAAAAATAAGTCGGTTAAAAACTAACATCATACGCAGCAGGTATAAAACTAAGGCGACCCAAAAGACCCCTGTAGCTTCAATTAGCAATTGTTGCAGTTATTTAAAGTTATTTTTTGTAGAAAATTGTAAACGGTGCGGTGTAATGCGAAACGCATGTCCCGGACTCGGGTAAGTTTGCGTGGGAACGCAATTTTGGCGCGTAAACGAGTCTCTAGTTGTCCTTATCGCTCTTACGACCGTGCGCTGGAAGAGCTAGTCCGATTGACGAGTCGAGATAGCTAGCAAAGAGAAAGCATGGAGAGGGGCATCGGCTTCATTGCGAGAGCAATAAAGGCGAAGTTACTAAACTTTGTACGAGTTACAGAGTATGCTGGTAGAGTCCTCTACAGTGAGAAATATGGCGCGAAAAGAGAAAGAGAGCATAGAAAATGGAAAAGTTGAAGACAGACTATTTTTGGCAACGGTTGGCGGTGGTCAGCTTTTGAGTTAAGTATCTTAGATCTTTATCTGACTCATAATTGCAATTGTTTTAAACGTTTTAATTCCGGCAGTTGTTATTTTACCCCAGGCTCGGAGAGCCCATCCTAACCCGTTATTTAATTAACGTTACCTAACTACTCGACACTTATTGTAATTTTTTGAGAACTTTTGTTTGTTTGTAAGTGTCGTATTTTAGTTTGGTCTAGATAGTCCTTGTGTAAAAAAGGAAAGCGCTTTTCCGAAAAGGCCTTTCTGGATTGAGGGTGATTGACCTTTACCATCTTCGGTCATCCATTGGGCAAGTCTTACTTTCTGATCTCTGAAGCCTAAACTTCGTGGAACAGAAATTACGACTTTGGAGACAAGGAAAGGACTATCTATTTTCCCAAAAGGGAGATTCTTCTTTTGCAGCAGACAACGTCTTTTATGTTAAAAATATATACACTTGTATTTGTATCAATTCCAGGTGAATAAAACGAGATAAAAGTGCGGATAATTTCCGGTAGTACGAGTTTTCAAGGGAGATACACAATATCGCTGAGCTGAAACGAGAGAGAGAGAGAGAGAGATAGAGAGAGTCTACGCACGACTGTAAATCAGTAAGTGGAATAACCATCATCTAGTTAAGGAATCTGTAGGCACTGTAGACAATATAGGTATTTGTTTAACAATTGGTTACGATAAACAACTCTCCGCGTCTTCGCGAAAACTCTACACATCCGTAGTTTAAACAAAATAGCATCAAATTCCTTCATTTTCTCCATCGCAATAAATATTAATTCATTAAGGCCTTAGGACCCTACAAAGTGGTTCCACGCCCAGGGATCTTTGTGTAAAATTCAAAATATTAATTTTGAATCAAAGTAAAATAATCTGTAAGTTACTACAGTTTCTAAGAAAAAAAAAATTCAACACAACTTAAAATATATTTTATTTCATTAAATACAAAATAACTATTTGAAAGTAATACCTAGGTTACTAGTGAGTTCTAGATTCAACACGAAAACAGACGATCCATTGAGCCATTTAGAAAACTAAAAGTAAACGACTAAACAATTAAATAAAAAGTTACTACGGTTAAAACACAACGACTAAATATCTAAATAAACAAGAAATTTTACAATAAATAAAATTACATTTATTTAAATCAAAACTAACAATTTTATTAAATAATTAAATAGGCGGTGAAAAACCAACAGTATAAAGTTTAGGTATTTCAATTGCGAATCTAACTATTAAAAGCAAAATTAGAATTTAATCAACAAACTTGTGTCTATTATAGGTGTCCAAGAAACAACGCAGGTTTACCAATAATATAATTCTATTGAACCGCAGATGTGCTTATCTCTAAAATATTTACTAATATTTTTTTTCTTTTGTCCTCATTACAATAGGCGCATACGGCAGGGAATTTAGGCTGTAAAACTGGTGTGATAAAATTGTGAGATTTTGCAGGAATTACGTAAAGTAATTCTAAAGTAAGTAAAGTGATCTTTAGAAATTTTATAGCAGTTAGTGATACATTTTGGTTGTGCACGATTTATTGTAGGGATAAACAGAGTCCGTTATAATAAGTCAGATCTTGTGGGAAAAGTGACTGTTAAAGAATTTTAATTACACTAATTTAGATAGTTACGGATTTAAACCGAATAGTTTAACTTTAGGAGGGGAGACCTAAATAATAAAGATGGCGAGACGAGTTCTGTCTAGGAGGGGTAGACGATCTACTTTGTTAGAGTCTGAACAGGTAGCAGAGTGCAGTGTACCGAGTAACGTGACAGGAAGTCTAGATTTAGGTATGAAATTAGACGAAATACTTAAACGACTAGAAAGTTAGAGAATAGACAGGAAAATTATAGCAATCGGAGTGAATTCAGTGGTAGTAACCAAACTTCAATGTTCACTTCAATGAAGTATTCGCGAGTTCGAAAACAAGGTCAGAGTTAGCAGGCAGTTCTATGGGCCAAAACCAGACGATATATATTCTTAAACCTACGCCAGAGAAAACGAACTTCAACGGATCGGACAACCCGGTAATCTTTTTAAAAAAATTAAAACAATATATAAACTTGACTAAAGGTGACGGTACGGGTCTTGACATAGCTATGCAATGGCTGAAAGGGTCGGCATACGATATTTTATCACTTTACCAGCAAAATTGGCAAAATTTTAATAACTTCGAACCTAGTTTTTTGGAAGTATTCTGAAACAAAAGTGAGCAGGAAAAAATAAAATACAAACTAATTAACAGCTCTAACAATGTCAGCTCGGGTTTGACTATGGAAGAATATTTTTCCAAGTAGATTAGTGTAAGGGAAAATCTTACAATACCTTTCACGGAAGGTTAATTACGTGATGCGTCATTACTCGGCGAATATACAGACGCATTGGTTCGCGCGGAATGACAATAGCACGATAATGAATGCAATTAGGTTTATAAGGGACATAGAGCGCAATGTGACCTTTCGTATCGAAAACCTGCTTAAGGCTCCGCAGGCTAAGTACACTAGAAACAGTTCTGAGACGTTTCAGAAACGAGGATATCAGCCTCATAGGTCGGACAGATCTATAGGTATAGGGTTACAGATGAATACGATACAAGCCAGGCCGTCGTATTGCGGAAGAGTTTCAGCCAGAAGTCGCGGGAATAGGCGTGCGTGCGAGAACTATTTTAGGCAGAATGATAGGTATACAGGGCGTGAACAGTACAGGGCAATCGATTTCATCGCATCTAGTAATGAGGCTAATAATGGTCTTAAACCGTATTCTAGTACAAATATTCAAAACTTAAAATCTTGCAGTGGGGAAAACAGCACAAAAAACTAACGTTGGTTGACGATAATAGCCTTGATCGGTCAACTTATGTAAATGTAGGAAGAGGTGGCAATACGATAGTTTGTAACGAAATGGATGAAAGAACGAATGCGTTTATAAATGCGTAGCCAGGTTTAGGCCTAGGTAAAGAACTGTGTGGATCTAGGCATATTGTGTGTTCAGAAATCCAAGCACGGATGAATGGAACGAAAGAGATCAGCTTAATAATTGATTTGCTGTCATAATTAAAATACGATGAAAATTATATATGTGAAGACAGCAATATAAAGTGCATAGCGTGTATGCAGTGTTGCTCGTCAGAAATGAACTCAATATTTAGTGAACTATTTGAAGATGACGATGAGGTGGGCATGATCATGGCTTTGCCGCAATTACTAATATTAAAAGCGGAGCAAAAAATTAGGAGCATTAGGTAGGAAATTTTGTGGGTTAATCGACTCTGGTAGCCAAGTGACGTGTATTTCGCGGGATCTGTATAACGAAATAGAATCTAGCGGTATTAAATTACCATCAATACCAATTCCTTCAGTACAGATACAAGATGCTTTTGGATCTAAGTCTGAAGAAATTACGAATATGATCTTAATAACGTTAAGTGTGAATGGTGTTGAAATTGATACTCCAGTCTTAGTTATGAATAGATTACCTAAACCATTAATACTGTGATATGATTGGCTATAAAGAATGAAAACGCGATTAACATGTGGACCGGAAAAAATACTATACATGGAACAGTTAGGTATAAAAATACAGGTTGATACTACGTTTCAGGAGGGGAGAAACCTGGATGTGGAGTTACTAAATTGTTTTCTAAGTCAGGCAAAGGTCAGTGAGGAGGCAAGTTTAGAACGTTAAGACGCATATAGAATTGGTAGATTTGTCGGACGAATATAGGTCAAATTTAATTCCTATCCTATTAAAAAACAAAAAAAACGTTTTCACCAAAGTTAGGTAGAACTAACAAATATGATCATAAAATAAAAATGACCGATAACACACCTTTTGTTAAAAGAACATATCCTATACCAACTTTACATAGGGTAAAGATAGCTGAAAAATTGAACGAACTGGAAGGTTTAGGTAATATTAGAAAGCAAGCGACGCAATTTAGTAGTCCTTTTACGTATACAATGAAAAAGGACGGATCGGTTCGGTTATTGTAAGACGCTCGTGAGCTTAATCGCAGGACTGAAGCGGACACGGAGACGCCACAACTAACATCGAAAATACTTCAGTCGTTTCAGGGGGTCAAATATATTTGTTTGATTGACCTGAAAAAATCATATTTTCAGGTGCCTTTAAGTGATGACTCAGTTCAGTATACAGGTTTCCCTTTTATGAGAACAACATATGTTTATATTGTTCTTCCACAAGGTCTGAAAAGCTCTTTAGATTCTTTTAGTCGGGCTATGAACATAGTGCTAGGGCCGGCACTAAGCGACTATTGTGTGTCATATGTAGACGGTATAGTAGTATATACAAGGACAAACAGTTTTGATCGTTTAGAACACTTAGACATAGTATTATCATAATTACGCGAGGCCAACATGACATGTAACTTAGAAAAATGGGAGTTTATTAAGACCGAAGTAAAGTTTTTGGGGCACATCGTAAATGCCGAAGGCGTAAAAATGGACTCCGAGAAAACAAAGGCTATTCGTGAATTCCCAGCCCCTAAGACAGTTCAACAATTACGAGCATTTTCAGGGCTCACAAATTATTTTAGAAAGTTTGTCGATTGCTACGGAGAGGAAACAAAGCCATTGTGTAGACTGTTAAAAAAGGACGTGCAGTTTAAATGGACCCGTGTAGAAAACGAGTGTTTTGAACGATTAAAGGGATTGTTTTTTAGATGCGATAATGTTATCTGACCCTATTACCTGTAAGTAATTTTAAGTACAGACTGACGGAAGCCTTATTGCGATAGCTGGGTATGTATATCAACTAATTCAATGACAACAATGAACCGATGGTGTTAGGATTTGTTAGTAAAGCGCTGACTGAAACTGAAAAAAGATGGTCTGTAAGCGAAATAAAATTTTTAATTATATATTGTATAAAAAAGTTTGAAACTTATTTAATAGGAGCTAAGGTCATAATACGCACTGACCATAAAAGCTTAAGTTTCATATATACGTGGAAATTATTAAATGCGCGAATGATCAGGTGGGTACATTTTTTAAACCAATTTAATTAACGGCTGTTATGTTAAGTCGCTATTTAGAGGGAACGGAACAAGAATATAAAGTCCCATATCCACAGTTGTTATTATTCCATGCGTTGAACCAGAAAAGCATATTAGAACGATTAGAGAAAATAGAGGATCTACAGAACGAAGATCCAGAGTGCAGTATTATAAAAAGGGGATTAACTTAAAATCCAATAGTAGAAAACGTAGTAAGCCCAAACAGTGGAATCTTTAGATTAGAAAACAATATATTATTTTTCTTGAAAGCTAATAGTAAAAATAAACGGTTGGTGATTGCTGAAAGTTTAAAAGAGGAATTAATTATTTCCGTACATGAAAAGTTAGGTCATTGTGGAAGAAAAAAGGTGCTTGACTGTGTGAGAAAACGATACTATTTTCCCAAAATGAAAACTGTTATAGGTAGGGTGTTAGAAGTATGTGACATATGTCAAAAATCGAAACAACAGGTTAAAAATTATACAGGACCATGCATACTAGTTATACCGAAAGATATAGGCGAGATAGTTAGACAGACATTTTAGGTCCAGTGGTGAAGGGATAATTTGGCATGCAATACGTCTATGTCATGCAAGATGCGTTTAGCAAACTGATAAAATTGTTTCCATTACGCAAGACTACCGGACGGTACTAAGTTAGACAAAAAAGTTTCACTCTGAATTAAAAATAAAAAGGATAGTCACCGATAATTGGGTGCAGTTCGTTTCGCGAGTGTGGGAAAAAGGACTTTGGAATCTAGGTATAGAAATATCACAAACCAGCGTCTTTAACCCGTCATCGAATTCAGTAGAAAGAGTTAATCGCGAATTGAACCGACTGTTTAGGTCCTATTGTAATAAAAATCACAAAAGTTGGGTCAATATTCTATCACAGGTAGAAAATACTTACAATAACACGATGCATTCTAGTATTCTAGGATTTTCTCCGTAGGAAGTAATTAACGGAAAGAGCTTAGTGTTACCGGAAGACAAAATAATAGAAAAACACGGAATAGATAGTTTTATAAACTTAGATCGAGAACAGATTATATCAATAGCTCGTGATAATATTGTAAAATCTGCGGAAAAAAGAAAGATAACATATAACAAACGACACAATTTACTGACCCTACAGATAGGAGACCTTGTTAAAATTAAAAAGTTCCCAAAATCAAACAAAGCTAAAGGGTTAACGCGTAAATTCTCCTTATTGTTTGAAGGACCGTATGTTATCGGCACCGCACACAATAATAATGTATACACTATTGTCGACCCTAAAACGGAAAAAATTAAGAGGAAATTACAACGTAAGGCACATATTTAGGTAATATGGCACTATCAAAGAGGACTAAAGTTATTCCACTAAGCCATCGTTTTAAAATGAGTGAGATGTGTTCGGCCAAATAGCTCAATTTTGAAAGTATTTAGACGAGGCCCAGCGACTAGGAAATTACATAGTTACATATTATTATAACAAGTACGCTCAAGCATAATTACGCGAAGCCGCTACCGGTCTGTCTATCACGGCAGGACGGGGTTGAGATAATTATGGCTAGAAGGTACCAAGCTAAAGATAATACTAAAGAGCACGAGTGCATAGGAGGAAAACAAACGTACACCGAGTGCACGGTTATAGTAACTGTGGCCAGTGGGTACAAGTTAGTTAGTTAAACTATTTGGGATTGGATAACATTTCTTCACACACACAGACAAAATAAAGAAAAATAGATCAGCAGGTACTTCAATGGAGTCTGAATCTACTGCAACAGAATCCACCGCTTCGTGAAATATAACCCGCTTGACAATAAATAATATAGTAGTACAGTAAGTGCATCGTAATAGCTTTTATAGCATGTTAGACTAAGGTTAGATTTAAGAGGTGTGTAGCGTGGGATGTTATGGGTAGGTGTGCCACTGTAAACAGCTGTGTTCTATTTGAAATTAAAAATACTGTTAAAGTATTTGTTTAATGGCAATAATATATGCATAATATGCAAGATTTAAGTGCATTACTTACCAGCTATCATTATCCTAGTTCATGATACTTACCACAAATAACAATTCACAAAATTGCACTGCACAAAATGGAGTCTTTAAAACAGTCTATGTCAGAGATAACTGAAGTATTTAATAAAAGAATGGCTGAATTCCAAGCTAAAATAGGTGAGAGAGAACTGGACATTCCTCAAGCCTCGCAGCGGACTTTGCCAGCTTCAAATCTTTTGTTTTGATGTCTTCAGTCACAAGTTAAACATTTGACAAATGCTCTTAGTCCATGGAGTCCCAGAAAACAAGAATGAAGACATTAAGGCCACTATCTCAAACATTGTGGCAGATCGAATGAAAGTTACAAATTTTTCATCAGTAAACATAAATAATGGTTATCGATTGGGTCATCTGTTTAAAGATAAAGCCAGACCAATAGTTGTTAAGTTTTGTGATGTGACCCTTAAAGACAAAGTGTAGTCTGCCAAAACTGGACTTAAAAGTTCTGGAATCATACTCTCTGAATTCCTTACAAGGACCAGGCACGAGGTTTTTATGGCAGCTTGGCAAAAATTTAGAATCTCCAAGTGTTGGACTCAAGGAGGGTCGATATTCGTAATTGGCTTTGATGGCAGACGAAAAAAGATTGTTAACTGTAGCGAGCTTAATGCTATTCCAAACACGTCTGCTGATGCCACGACTGTTTCTTCTACTGACATTGGTCTTGAAAACTCATCTGTAGAAGCTAAAACTGTCCGAAGTAAAAGACCAACAGCGAAGAAATAGGTAACATTCAAGTTCAGTTGCTCTCAAACGAATGGTATCTGTTATGCCCATTAACTGTCCTCTTCGGATGTTTTGGACTTGTTCTTATTTATTTTCTACCTTAAGTTTTTACGTTTACATAGTTATTTATTCTTATGAAATAAACAGAGCAAGCAAAATAACCTTCAAAGTTCAAACTTCAAATAATTTTTTATTATTTTTTATGATTTTACGGCTTTAGTAACCGCGTTTTTGGGTCCGGGTTTTTGTTTTTTTTTTATCGAATTTTCGACTGAGTTGATCATTATAATAAATTTGTTTCCTATTTTGTGTTAGTTTCTGTTTAATTAGCTTTATTTTTGTATAACGTAAATTTGAACGTAATATATGACTATTTTTTTGTTTGTTTCTCTGTTATGTGAAAATGTTTATTTGTTTTATTTTGTATGTAATTTTTATTTTTTTCTAATTCAGACTGCTGGCAGGTAGAGCGCAAATACTTATATTTTTATTTTTGTTTTATTTTATACCACATATAGTACTTATATATTAATAAGATCTTATTATTGTATTATAGATATACACACACACACACATATATATATACACATAAAGATAAACATAATATATTAAATCTAAATTAATATTTTGTAGTAGGTATATGAATTGTGACAGCGACAGTATAAATAGTGATAGTTTTTTATCTTGTTCTTTAGATGGATTGAACAGTGACAACAGTTTTTTCAATATTTTCATCCTTGTGTCGGAGTCCTGGTTAAAACCTTGTTTACCTTCTACTTCTTTTTCTTTGCCAGGCTTTCAGTTAGTTCGAAATGATCGTAAAGATAGAGGCGGTGGTGGTTTGGCCATATACCTTAGGTCTTACTTTCCCTTTCATTAATAAACATTTCCGATCAACTTTCCTCTAATGCCTCCGAACATCTTTTTATTGAGGTAAAACTTGCAAACACCAAGATTCTTCTTGGAGTTTTCTATAGTCCCAATTTACACATTAACTACTTTTCTTCTTTTGAAAACCTTTTAGAAAATTTAACACCCTCTACGATCACACAATTGTTATAGGAGACTTTAGCACCTGTCTATTAAAAACCGACAGACGTTCACACCGGCTTAACAGTATTGTAGAGGAATGCAACCTTCAAATATTGTCCCTTAAAGCTACACATTTCTTTCCTAATAGTACATCTTCCCTTTTAGATTTATTTTTCATAGTTTCCTCCCCAACACATGTGTACAAACATGGTCAGTGCGCTGCTGACGCTTTTTCTTGTCATGACTTGGACCTATCCTACAAAGTACGTCCTCCTAAAGCTAAATCGAGAATACTTCAGCAACGTAATTTTAGCGGAATGGATGTGAACCGACTATGTGATGACGCCAGTAAATTAAATTGGGACGCAGTAATTAAAGCATCTACAGTTTATGAGAAAATTTTATTATTTAACAAAGTCATTACTGACCTTTATGACATACATGCTCCAATACGTAACATTGAAATAAAACATCTTCCAGCCCCGTAGCTTAATTAGGAAATAAAACAGATGATGGTTAAAAGAAATCGCGCTAAAGCTAAATTTAAGACAAACTCTTGTGAAAGCAATCTTTCTAAATATAAACTAAGAATTAAGAAATCGCTGCAATAGAATTTGTAGGGACGCACAACGACGTAATAAGTCCGTTGAAAACGGTGATCCGGCTAAAATCGGGAAATTTCTTAAGTCATTAAGAGTTGGCAAGACAAATCGTATTCCGCTTTCACTTGATACTGATATCAATCTTCTTAATAAACACTTTTCTTCTAATGTTGCTATTGATGGCAACAAAAAAATAAATACGCTTAACTCACTTTCGTTAAAACCAACTTCTGACTTCTCTCCGTTTTTTCTAAGTTGATTTTCTGTTTGTGATGTTAAGAAGAGCATTATCTCCATCACTTCCAATGCCGGCGGGAGTGACTGCATTAGCCGTAACATGATCCTTCCTATCCTTGACATAATTCTTCCTATTATCACAAATATCCTCAATCAACCTATTGCAACTGGAATTTCCAGAATCCTGGAAAGATTCATTAATTGTTCCTTTGCCAAAACAAGCAAATCCTGCCTGTTATTCCGATTACCGTCCCATATCCATCTTACCATTCCTATCCAAAGTTCTTGAACGTCTTGTTCATGAACAACTATCTTATTTCCTCACTAAAAACAACTTGTTAAATCCTCTTCAATCTGGTTTTCGCCCTGGACATAGTACGACTACTGCACTTGTCAAAATCTCTGATGACATTCGTCTTGGTATAGAAAGTAGAAAAGTCACAGTACTAACACTATTAGATTTTAGCAACGCCTTTAACACTGTTGACTTTGATATATTACTTTCACTTTTAAGTTCTCTTAACATATCTCAGCAATCGACTGGTTTCATAGTTACTTGCGTGGGCGCCGTCAGCGGATCAAGGTAGATGATTCCTTCTCTACTTGGTGCTACACCAATGCCGGCGTTCCGCAAGGTGGCGTGTTGTCTCCACTTTTCTTTGCTATTTTCATTAATAATATAACATCTAAATTATCTCTCTACCATCTATATGCAGACGATCTTCATATATATACTCAGGCTCCGGTTAATGAACCAAAAAGTGCAGTTGCTATAATAAATGGCGATCTTGCTCGTATTACAGAGTGGAGTACCCCGTTCGGACTTAATGTAAATCTAAATAAAACTCAACTTATTATTGTGGGTGGTTCAAGAATGATACCTAAAATTAATGTACATGATCTCCCTAAAGTAATTATAAACGGAACAGTCATTCCATATAGCGAGACTGTTAAAAACTTAGGTATCATTATAGACCAGACACTTTCATGGCAACCACAATTAAAAGAAGTTAGCAGAAAAATATTTGCATCAGCTAAATCTATTAGCAGATTGCGTAACTTCCTACCCATTTCCACTAAAATTGCACTGGCTAGATCCCTTTTGCTTCCTGTTCTCGATTATGCGGATGCTAGCTATCTTGACCTTACTAAGGAGCAATTAAATAAGCTTGAGCGTATCCAGAACCTATGTATTAGATACATATTTGGTCTACGTAAATATGATCACATATCCGAATTTCGATTAAAACTCAAGTGGCTCCCAATTCGCCTTCGCCGGAATACTCATATTTTATTTCTTCTTTACAACGTACTGTTCAATCCGTCTGCCCTGTTATACTTGAAAGAATGTTTCAATTTTATAGGTTATTGTTCTTCGCGCTACAACAAACTTAATGTTAAAAACTCCAACACACTATTCTCAAACATATAATGACTCATTCACCGTCACTGCCATAAGACTATGGAATGCTTTACCTTTCGACGTCAAACAAGCTAAAACTTCAAAAATATGTATTTAAAAACCTGGTAATAACACATTACTTAAAGAGTTAAGCTGTCTCATAAGTACACTGATTATTTATCTATATTAATTTATTAGTTTATCTTTTATTTATTTTTATATGTTTGTAGTTTGTTTATTAGTAGTATTTAATATTTATTTATTTAGTTATACATTTGTATATATTATTATATTTCATATTGTTAGGTTTTGATCCGTAACTAATATTTATTCAGTTAGCACATACTACTTAGATTTTCAATAAAGTGTCCTGTACCCAAAGGTTGTCTGGAAGAGATCGCTTATTAGCGATAAGACCGCCAATTTGTCATCTTTTTGCTTATTTTACTATGTGTTCTTTGTTTATGCGCAATAAAGTATAGTATTATTATTATATATAATTGTTATTGAGCTAGAAATAAAACTTATGTATATAGTTCAGTTATATACTTATAACGTACATCATGTTTTATTCGAGTTTGCAAAAATAAGTCGGTTAAAACCCAACATCATACGCAGCAGGTATAAAACTTAGGCGACCCAAAAGACCCCTGTAGCTTCAATTAGCAATTGTTGCAGTTTTTGAAAGTTATTTTTTGTAGAAAATTCTAAACGGTGCGGTGTAATGCGAAACGCATGTCCTGGTCTCGGGTAAGTTTGCGTAGGAAAGTAATTTTGGCGCGTAAAACGAGACACGATAGTAAATGTAAACTCTAGTTGTCCCTATCGCTCTTAAGACCGTGCGTTGGAGGAGCCAGTCCGAGTGACGAGTCGAGATAGCTAGCAAAGAGAAAGCATGGAGAGGGGCATCGGCTTTATTGCGATAGCAATAAAGGCGAAGTTACTAAACTTTGAACGAGTTACAGAGTATGCTGGTTGAGTCCTCTACAGTGAGAAATATGGCGCGTAAAGAGAAAGGGAGCATAGAAAATGGAAAGGTTGAAGACAGTCTATTTTTGTCAACGGTTGGCAGTGGTCAGCTTTTGAGTTAAGTATCTTAGATCTTTATCTGACTTATAATTGCAATTGTTTTAATTTGTGTACTAACGTTTTTTAATTTATGTATTAACAGCTCGGAGAGCCCATCCTAACCCGTAATTTAATTAACGTTAATTAACTACTCGACACTTATTGTAATTTTGTGAGAACTTTTGTTTGTTTCTAAGTGTCGTATTTTGGTTTGGTCTAGATAGTCCTTGTGTAAAAAAGGATAGCGCTTTTCCGAAAAGGCCTTCCTGGATTGAGGGTGATTGATTTTTACCATCTTCGGTCATCTATTGGGCAAGTCTTACTTTTTGATCTCTGAAGCCTAAACTTCGTGGAACAGAAATTACGACTTTGGCGACAAGGAAAGGACTATCTATTTTCCCAAAAGGGAGATTCTTCTTTTGCAGCAGACAACGTCTTTTATGTTATAAATATATACACTTGTATTTGTATCAATTCCAGGTGAATAAAACGAGATAAATTGCGGATAATTTCCGGTAGTACGAGTTTTCAAGGGAGATACACAATATCGCTGAGCTGAAACGAGAGAGAGAGAGAGAGATAGAGAGAGTCTACGCACGACTGTAAATCAGTAAGTGGGATAACCATAATCTAGTTTAGGAATCTGTAGGCATTGTAGACAATATAGGTATTGGTTTAACAATTGGTTATCGATAAACAACTCTCCGCGTCTTCACGTAAACTCTACACATCCGTAATTTAAACAAACTAGCATCAAATTCCTTTATTTTCTCCATCGCAATAAATATTAATTCATTAAGGCCTCAGGACCTTACAATATTACTATCAATTGCTATGGATGTACTGGTTTTGATGATTTTTCACGAAATACGGATCTTCAACAACAAATACCTAAGTTAAAGATAGATTTAAAAAGACCGCTAGGTATACTTATTTATTATATACTCGGTAAAATACCGTTTGGTATATATTCCCGAGGGTACAGAAAAAATAAGCCTATATTAAAAAATAAGTAATCCAGGACAGGGCTTAGCAGTGTAGCTTATTCTTATTGGAAACTGCTAAACCCCTTATAAACAAATAAATAACAAACATTTTTACACATTTATAAAATCAGTAGAATGAGAAATAAAAATTCAATCTTACTATGCATAAAACATTGTTCTTTTTCTAGGGCCAAGTCTGAATCTTCTAAGCGAACAGCCAGTATCTAGTTAATGAAACAAAACCAATAGAAATAAAAAAATAAAATACAATAGCACAGAGTACCCCTTTCGTTTCACTGAAATACAAAATTCTACAGAGCAATCTTGGAACCCAACAGCAATAGCGGGACGTAGAATTTATAGCTACAATAAAATGTGGTACGTTTCCGTTATAGTCGACTAAAAGCAACCCGCCTGTAGATTGTCTTAGGTAATATTTTGCAGTAGGTAAGGTATTTTGTATTGTAAAATTATGTATTGAAAAGTAGTCCGAATTATTATTAACTGTGTAATTATATGTAGGTAAGTACATAAGGTTGTAACAGGTTATTTGAATTATCCTTAATCCAATATACAAGAAAATGTGCGTTTGTTTTTTATTTCCCAGATTCTTTTTATGATATTGTTAAATAGTTGATATACATTTTTTAAAGAATTTCCAATGGAATTAGTTGCAGTATACACCATGTTTAATTTCATCTAGCACCTCAAAAATTAATTCGATCATAGACAAACGTCAATTCACAATCATTAAAATTTAAAAAAAATAACCAGCTACGTACTTAAAGTTATACACACTAAATTTCATGACACCAACTTCAAGCTGTAATTCAGATTAGATTTTTGGAAATAAATAAATAAATATATAATAAATATTTTAGTGCATATTTTTGAAGCCGGTTGTTTTTTTTTGTTTAAAAGTTTTATTTTTTTACTTTTGAGTAACGAATTGCTTTTCTTCTTCGTACACTAAAAACATCGACACTCGTAACAAAATTTTATACAATCATCATCATAAAAGGCGTTTCACAAGTTACAAATTAACACTAATTATTTTTTTGACCAAAAATGTAAGTTTTAAACTCACTAAATTAAAATGCAATGGGACCACCTTTAAATAAAAAAATAAATCTGTACGAGTAATTTTTTTTTTATACCACTAAGGTGGCAAACAAGCTTACGGTCCGCCTGATGGTAAGCGGTCACCATATGATGGTATATGATGGAGTTATGCTCATAATGCTCTTTTTTGAAGTCGGTTTAAAATAAAAGCAACACGTATCATCTATTACTTCATAAAAGTAGACTAAGAGCTAGCTAATAATACTTATAATATTATAGTGTTTATGAGAAGTTAGGAAAACCTACATCAATCGAAGTGGACATGCCATTAGGTAGGAAGGAACCCTTATAATCAACGACCTATTTAACAAAATTATTGTTAGCCACTAAAATGCCGTCTTATGTTATTAATGACTTCCTGTTGTTTCAGCAACTCTTTTGGTAATATTTGATATGTTTCAGCTTACAATCGGTTAGTTGAATTGTCTACTAGTCTGTTAATGATAAAAATTAACCAAAACAGAAGCTAGAAGCGTCCTTGCGTTTATGATTCTACAGAAATTATTTAATATTTAGGTATATATCAAACAGTTGAGCATGTAGCTAAAGATTGTTACAAATACCTTACAGGTAAGTACAAAGGATAAAAGCCAACAAAGAGTTAAGAACTCCAAATTTCTGATAATTTTCTAGAAATATCCACTCAGTTGTATATTTAGTAAGTATTTGCCCAAAATTTTTGGTAATTTTTATACTTTTAACTCATCTAGTATAATAGTTTTAAAAATACATAAAAACTTTATATTGATATGATACATTAAGCGTAAAAGTCTTTATTAAGGTTTGTCTACAGACAAATTGCTCAATTGCTTTACAAGATTAAACAAAAAAAAAAATATTTTATGTTTTAGTGATTTATTAAGTAAAAGTAATATTTAACTTTTGCATTTTATGGTCAATATGTGTATAATCTAAACATTTTCATTTTTAAGAATGCGTTATTTTATTTAAATGTTTTCAGAAAACCATACAAAATATTAAATGATTTGAATATATTTATATTATACTGAGTTCTCTTTACAAACATAAATAAAACACTTTTTATATTCATATTCGAGTAGACTTTCAAAAATTACTTTCTGATTGTCAATTTAAACTATTTATTATTTTATTCCGCACCGGTGATTTTTAGTGCGAGAAGTTACATTTTAGGGCTTTGAAGTGGAGTGTTAATGGCGTAGAAGGTTTAGTTGCCTGTAATTCCAGTGCTAATGTTGGCATCACTGAACTGTTTCAGAGGCAATATGAATTGATCGAATCTCGATAATGGCTAAAATTTACTGAAACACATTTAGTGCGTTAATGAAACCGGGTCAGTATAATAATAAGGTTTTTGACGTACTTTGTGGTGGCACATATTTTGTGGTTTCTTATTTATTTTTACTACCTTAAAATCGCAGTTTCTCCACTTTGGTCTTCATCGTGGTATTATTACGGAATACTCTTAATGAACTGGGACATAAACTTAAACCAAGTTGCCATCGCAACATTGCGATAGAAGGTTACTACATTAATGATGCCCTACGGTTTCATCCGCAGAGAAGACTATTTCCTAAAAGAGCTCTTGATCTGGATTCCGAAGTTATTCCAAGTTCTTTCAGTTATTTTTATGTTAAAAATCAGGTCTCCCTGAGTTAATACATGACTGAATAGGGGTATTACACGCGAAAAAAATATTCCCATAGACTGTCGGTCAAGGTAAGAAAGTATCTTATATCCTTATTTACCCCTTCAGCTAACTTTATGTCTTAAGTACTTCCAAATTTCGGTGAAGTAGTGTCAAAACATTGTAGAAGCATACTAATCCTAATGTTCTGGAGATAAAAAATAATTTGCTCCCACCCATTTAAAATCCGTGATCATTATTTCTCTAGTGCTAAACTAAAATGAATCTTTGTGGATCCTCAGATAAGACAGATATTGAAAGACAAACATCTTGACCGTTAATTATCCAGTGTTGGTAAAGATGCTTGGTATTCTTTTAAAGCCGCTGAAAATTTCTTGGACAACAACAAAACTGAAGATTATAAAGAATTTGTATCTATTTTATGGAAGTCAACATGTCCTTAATAAATTCTTAGGAATCCAGATACACACTTGGTTTTTTTTTGTTAAAACCTGGGAAGCGTAATTGATGAACATGGTGATCGATCTCATTAAGATTTAAAGTCGTTTGAAGAGAGGTACCAAGGTTTTTTAAAAAAAAATATGTTGACAAGATATTTTTTATTTTTTTTACTTCGAAATACCTACGAGTATGTAAAAAATTACAAAAATATTAAAAAAAAATTATCACTTTAGTATCCACCTAGGCGCTTATAACGCTATCAATCCACATTGGTTTCAACTTTGGGCAGAAAATCGTGTAAACTAATGTAATTGATACCAGATTTTGTATATCTAGCGACAATTGGCCGTCACAGGAAGTTAGATTTTAAATCATTTTTTTGCTATTTATATCTCACACGGAGCCACGTCATATTTTGTTGTGTACATAAATTTTACGTCCCTGCATTGCACGCGGGTCTCGAGATCGCTTACAGTTATTTTTTATTTCAGTTATATGAGATATTTTTTATAACCTATTATAAAAAATACATGTAATGAGGACATTTAAAATGACACTCATATGAGCAACCAAACAGGATATTTATGAATTTAATTCCTGTCGTTGCGATGATAAAAGTAGCGAGGGGTATAAGTGTAACATATTCTGTCCTTTCCGTGGAAATTAATTGAGTCCAAATACAATTTTTAAAGATTTAAATGTTTAAAGGTTTATAACCATATTTGAGGGTTCAATTAAATTTTATAAAGAATTGATTTAAAACTATAAATGCCTACTAAGGACATTATCTGAAATAAATGAATAAAAATAATAATTACTAAAAATTATATATAAAAAAATAAACTCATAATGGTTACATCAAATTACGCAAAAAAGCAAGTTCTTACTATAAATCATACTTGTATTAATTTTGACTAAAATGCAGAAAAATATTACAATATACGTTTACATTTCTGAAAGTTATTTTTTCTTTTTACCGTGTAGCCTTAGGGGAACATAATGCTGTGACGTGTAGTACATTTTTCCATTATTATTTCGCAAAATCAGCGTTCTGCAACTAATCTTCCCCGTATATATTTAAATTTCCAAACTAAAATGCAAATAAATATTACAGTACCATAGGTTAGTCTATAAGTACCTACCTAAACTCTGCCAGACCTCTGTCATTCGGCGGTTAGAAATATTTTTTTCAACTTCGCTGTCTGTATTTAGAGGTGAGGTGGTTCATTTGTTAGACTGTCACTAGTGTCGCGCAAGTTCTTAGCTTTTAAGTGGCTATTTCCGAGCGAACTCTGGATTAGTGTAAGAAAAAAATCTAATCACGCCCCAGCTAGAAAAGTTGTCATTCTTGTTATAAAATGCGGCCAAGTCAGTAATAATTGTACTTGTAAGTTGAAACACACCAGGGAGCTTATTGGGAACAGTTTTGAGTAAGCCAGACTCTGGAATTTGAATTTGAAATTGTATCTCACCTGTCGAGACCCGAGAAAGTATTTGCATACATTTTTCTCTCGAATTCCATATATATCTGGTGTACTCGATACTATTTCCGATGAGCTCCCAGGAATATTATGTTTTTCGGTAAATGCCAAAATAGTAATTAAACAGTCTCACACGACGAAGTATTTATTAGGATTTTAATTCTGCTTTGGCTAAAGAGGAAAATTCATTCTCTCACTTTAAAACATAAATGTATGAGTACAGTGCAGTTTTAAAGAAACTTCCTGCCGCGAACACCTGGGTTGTGGAATGAACTCTCTGTTAAGGTTTTCTCTAAAGACTACAAAATGGGGTTTTTTCAAGAAAGAAGTTATTAGATTTTTGAAAGGTCGGCAACGCGCGAGTGCGATTTGGCAATGCCTCGATGTTGCAAGCGTCCATAGGCTGTGGTGACTGCTTACCATTAGGTGGACTGCAAGCTTTTTTGTAACCTTAATGGTCTAAAAAGGCTTTCTAATTTAACAGCCGCAAAGAAAGATCAATTTCATGTAGGTACTCTAGTAAAGGGAGACAATATTTTTCTTCTTTTCATATATGTATGTGCCTAACTTATTTACGGTTACGTGCCGCGAATTGTTTGTTTGGAAATGAAACGTGCCTACTTCTTTGGGTGAAAGTAAATAACAATAAACAAGGATATTGTTCGTTTTGATGTAAAACACATACCTTTCTTATATCAGGCAGATAAGCTAAATGCTTCAACAAAAATATGTGATAAGTATTTAGTAACAAAATTGTTTACGTTTTTTTATTAGTTATTCCATAGTTTTAGGATTTGGGCCATTTTTCTACACGCGGACCCAGTGCGGATTGTGAACTTTACATATTGAAAATTAAGAAAGATTTTATTTAACTGTATACGGTAGGGTTTTATAGTGTTGTCATGCCTTATTTTGCTTCCTAGGGCATATGATACAAAAACTTCACGCCTTATCTTCAACCTAAAGACCAAATACCAATATTTACGCATTTAGCTTCAAAAATTACGGATTGATATACAAATTTCAAACTCCTATTTAACACCTGGTACGAATTTTGTAAAATCCTTTCTAAGTGCTCGAGTAGTAAGAACCCCAGGTCGAAATTTTTTAATTCTAGACCTAATAGTCTAGTAGGTACATAAAGATTAAGAGATCCACCACGATAACACATATTCTGTAAAAATTATAGATATTTACATCAGTCTTCTTACTTCTTATATCAGTCTAAAAGATAGAACTCTTTAAGGGTCTTACAGACATACATCATAGACTTATTCATAAGGTCTCGTACCCGAATGCTGCTACCCTTTGAGTACAAAACCCTAAACAACACCCAAATTAAAAAAAACACTTCCCATCCACGTCGACAACCAAGCTGACTGAACTCGGTTTTCTACCGTTTCGCAAGTTTTTTCAACTGCACTGCTGCTAACACATTTTTGTTTTGTTGTTTTGGACGGTAACGACGTTATGTATGGTAAAGTGTTTATTATTGATAACACGTACTGCTTTCAAGAATTAAGGTTATTGAAAGTAAACAGACAATATACACAGATGCAAATTTTCGCACCAATGTATGTACAGAGGAAATTCAAATTTAAACACATGGAGCCTTTTACATCATTGTCATGTAATATGTTTGTTAGAATATGTACAGTTCTCTTGACGTGTGTAACCCGATCGCACTCCACCGGTTTTATTTGAAACTTTTATATAAATTATGCCAACCTTTAAACTTTATGACGAGATATAGGCTATTTTACTCCATATCAAACACCTTTAAAGATTCGGCAACTCATAAAAAAAGCCAAAAAGTGCGAGTTGGACTCGCGCACTAATGGTTGCACTAATCGGATAAATCTCATCGGTTACACGGTTGCTTACTGACCTAACGTCCTTTATTTGACCTTGATCGAAAAAACGGCTTTTGTAATTGAGGAATTTGAAGGTCAACAAAAATTTGGTTGCGAACCGCCATCTACACGGCTATTTCGATCAAGGTGATCCAAAGGTCACCTCTGTCTATTCTATAACAAAATTGTAGGCAATGTTGTGAGGGAAACGCAGAACGCGTCACGGATTTAAAATATGCGAAAAAAAAATTGTACGGCATATTTTTTGATTAAGCGCTGGAAATGTACAAAAAAGGTCAGCCCTCCGTATAACCTAATCAAATCAAGAGACCGGCAAATAATTATCTATTTTGAATAAGATATAAAAATATGAATTTAAATCGAACAGTTAACCAATAATTAAAACATTTTAAATAAAGATATAATTAATATATAGTCTACAATTTCAGTTTTTTTTTTTTTTTTAATACCACTAAGGTGGCAAACAAGCACACGGTCCGCCTGATGGTAAGCGGTCACCGTGGCCTATGGACGCTTGCATCACCAGGGGTGACTCTTCAAAAATCCAATAACTTCTTTCTTGAAGAACCCCATACTGTAGTCCTTAGAGAAAACCTTGACAGGGAGCTCATTCCACAACCCAAACGTTCGCGGGAGAAAGTTTCTCTGAAACCGCACTGTACGCGACCATTTCGGTTCTAAAGTATGAGAATTCCCTGCCTATGGCGAGCGGTGCGATGGTAGAAAGTATTATTATATATTCTTTGCTAGCTCTCCGCTGGATTTCGTCCCCTTGTGCTACTGAAGCGCTTTCAAATAGTAAATAGTTGTTATTTGGCGCGAGTGCCTAAATTGAATTCCGAGCAAGCAAAGGATGCAAGTAGTTCAAACATACAACCCTGAGCAAGGGATTCAAAGACAAAAGACCTCAAAAATTTTGCAGCCTAGCGATCACAATTTTTCGTCTTACAATTTTTATAACAAACAAAACAACAAAAAATTGTATGGCATAATTTTTGATTATGAGCTGAAAATGTGCAAAAGAGGTCAGCCCCGTATATAATAATAATCAAATCTTGAGACCGGTAAATAATTATCTATCTTATATGAGATATAAAATTAAGAGTTAAAACTGAACACTTGAATTCACCAATAATGAAAATAATTTTAAATTTCCGAACTAAAAAATATAAAAAACTAGCCACTGACGGTTTTGAATATACACATTATAAACGGAACTCTCAGTGGCAATATTTTTATAATTATTCACTTTATTAATTCGAACCAAACAATAAAAAATATTTTCACGTAACCCGATCTATCGGGCAGTGTTCTAAAAAACTAATATTCTCTGTGGTATTTTTGGAAAACAATCATGTTGTCAAATCGGTCTGGCTAGACCAAGAAGCTTATACATCCATATTGAAGCTTCTTGGGCTAGACTATCAGACCACTTGTTCACTCACAGGGTATTTTTTGTAGGTCAGGCAAAACATAAATCTAGACACAAGGTAAATTGAATCAATAGAGGTAATAACAGTGATAGAAAATATGTTATACGCGAACCCAGTACAGATATACATAAAAATATGGAAATAATATTACTTCATAAAAAAAAACTACTGAATTGGAAGGAGGTCCTTAATATAGTTTGTGTTGTATTATAGGCCTGCAAATTAAACTTCGAGATAACTATATATTAAAATATTTCATCTAAAAGAGCTTCAGAGTACAATTACTCAAAACGATTGTGACGAAAATGATGAAATTTTAGACAGATTATCAATTAGCTATTTATAATAAAACTTATCAAGAAACTAGGAAATCTCTGATTTTCGTTAATTTCAATAATTAGGTAATAAGACACGTAATATGCAACTATACACACCGGCACAATTAGCGGAACACAAAAAAAGGATTTGAACGAATGGCAGCAGGTTCTCTTTACTAAAGAGTGCAGAGTTCTTTTAAAACAGATCGATGGGAGACAGCGAATATGGAGACGCAAAGGAGAACGCCACATACAGTCTAATTTTGAACACACAGTGGCTTATGGTGGCGGCTCGATTATGGTTTGGGGAGGGATATGTTTGGGAGCTCGCACGGAGTTAGTGATAGTCACAGGAGGGACCATGACAGCAGATCGATACATCAGAGACATTTTAGAAGAACACGTTGTACCATTTGCCCCATTTATTGGTGACGACTTTATTCTAATGCAAGATAATGCTCGTGCTCATAGTGCACGATCGGTACAGGCATATCTGAGCCACGTAGGTATACCGGTAATGCAGTGGCCAGCAAATTCCCCCGATATGAATCGGATAGAGCATGTCTGGGACTTGCTAAAAAGAAGGGTTAAATCCAGAATGCCACCCCCCAACAATCTGAATGAACTTGGAAATATATGCGTTATTATCTCATAGTCTCACTTTTTTTTCTGTTCCGCTAATTGTGCCGGTGTGTATATATTCGTTGTCATATTTTTTTATGCCCCCAACCCCTTCATCCCCCCGACGGTACCTCGGCATGGTCGTAAAACTATAATTAGGCAACCTCGGCCGTACTAACGGCCCCAGCTGTCCTGATAGCGAGATTAGTCTCTACGACCTCCCCTAATGGGGAGGCCATTAACACGTCACCAACGTCCCCGGGTTCGTCCGCCCGCAAGAATACACGAGGTATCAAAGAGTGCCGGGGCGCTTCTCGCCCCCACTCAATCGCAACCGCACCCGCGTAACGGGGAACTCCCCTCCTGACGGTGACTCACCGTCCTGTTCGAGGCTCACGCCGCGGGGAGCCCTTGAGCGTTGGGTTCTATATGGGCTGAGGCTCCTTCAGAGTCTCGCCCCATAAAGCCCGATGAAGCAGTAATGGCTGCAACAGCCAACTGCATTGTCAGTTCAGAAAAACTGAACGTTGATATTTTGATACTTCATCAAGCAAGAAGTTATTAGATTTTTTATCGGTGATGCCGCAGGTGTGGCAAGCGTCCATGGCATGCGGTGACCACTTACCATCAGGCAGACCGTAAGCTTGTGTACCACCTTAGACGTATAAAAAAACCTTTTGTAATTGATTTATCATCTTTTTTACTAGACATTTTACATATAGACAGGTCACGAATTATAAACATTCCTGACTAATATCATATTTATTTTGAAAACGTTTTTTTTTTTGTATACCACTAAGGTGGCAAACAAGCTTACGACCCACCTGATGGTAATGGATAGGTTCGTTGTTGAAATCTAGAAAGGAGGCCATTGTCCAGCAATACAATTTTATTTGCTTCATATCATGCTAATAAAAGAAAGACCATTAATAAATAATAATGTAGGCAGGAAAAATTAAAGCAACTAATGGTTTTTTGACAACATACCTGGGCACTCGTACAGTTGAAATGGGTTACTAAACACACCAGGGAGCTTATTGGGATCAGTTTCAAATAATCCAAACTCTGAAATTCAAGAGAAAATAAATACAAGTAGGCCTTACCCCTCGAGACCCCTGAAAGTACTTGCATACATTCGTCCGGCTTACTCGAGATTAATCTCAATAAGATCCCAGTATTCAATTAAAAAACATTACATCAAATCTTCAAAAGTGCCAATTAAATTCAAAATACAATTCAAAAAATTATTTCGGTAGCAAGTACCTACCGCACGAGAAACTTCTTTTGAGAATATATTTTTATTTTTGAGAATTTATGCATGAAGATTATTATTGCGTCTTTAAAAAAATCAGTTCTTTAGCAATAAAAAACAAATCACTGGACCGATTTGTACCCAGCCTTAGAATGTCGAGTTGAAAACTACAATGCGCGGCATATAATTTTGCACGTATTAAGATGCGGAACGAAAATTCTTACGTATATTGTTTCGTTAATCTCATTCACAGTGGTGCTTCGCCACGCAGACACTTACATGGCCAGTCTAGACGAAGAGGCCGGTATAAGCTCGTCTAAATAATTAAAATGATACAACTTGAAAACATTTTCTCACATAACTCTGGTTTTCTTGTACCAATCCTTAGTAAATTAAAAATAGAACCAATCTGTGGGTTATTCCTTCCCTATACGTTAATTTTTTCAAATCGGTTTATAAATGACGGAGTTCTTAGGTAACAAACATTAAAAAAAACAGTTTTTAGCCATAAAAAACAAACCGCTAGACCGATTTTGCTCAAACTCTTCTCAAATCTAAGTTTGACGTGTAGTAAACTGTGTGTAGTAGCGATTGATATGGTCACAAGATAAATTGGTCCATTGGCTCTTGAGATATTGAGGAGCAAAAAAAGCTAACACCCACATACAAATACACGGACATCACTTTAAAAATGATGGCAAACTATTCTCCAGGTCTCAAAACGTAAAGAAAATGCAAACTTAGCTATTTCGATTTTGGGACCTATTATAATAACTTTCCTCAAGAGAAGTTAATAAGAAAACATCCATTGTTGGCGTCTCGCTACTGTGCTGCAAATTTATATACAAATTTATTATTATGTAAAATAAATACAATTTCGCTTATATAAAAGGATAAGTACAATTGCAAAGTTTGTTTTGTTTTGTCCACTAAGTGTTTCTCCGCTGGCTTAATTTAATCCAAGTGCAAAATCTTATAAGCAATAAGCGGTCCCAAGCTTGCAACCGAATTTGGCTGTCGTCCAACTTCGTTAACTTGGGTAGCAACTTTACAACTAAGTAGTTAGCGCATTTTGCGTTTGCTTTTAAGTGATAAACTCATTTCATCTTCTTTCTTTACTTATTTTAAACCTTTCTTTTGTAAGTAAAAAATATCTACTTCTACTAATTTTCAGGTTTAAAACAAAATCAGCGACCAAGATTTATGAGAAACAAATTACAGTGTGTACCTACTTCCTTTCGAACGATAAATTTCATTCGTTATCACAAAGGATGCCTGTTAGTAAGTTGGCACATTAACATAAAAAAAAACCTATAAGTAAGCTTCATTGTTTCATCATTAAGGTATTATTTACAGTAAAAACGTCAAGTATAAGTCAAATTACCGCAGAAAGGGTTAAATTATAAGAATTAGGCTAAATTGGTGTCAACTTAACTTTCGCCATCTTTTTTTTTGCGACGCTTTTGCTATTTAAGTATGGCACTATTTAATAATTAGAATAAGTGTATTCCAAATGTTTGGGTTTGTATAATATAAATGTACAAACTTTATCACGTTCTAACGAATTTAGTTAATAAATTATCCGTTTCATTAATTGATATACGTTCAACATATTTCCGTATTTTAAATAATTAGCGTCAAGTTTTGTTCGTTAATGAGAACGGAATGCAAAATTCAAATATTATTATGCAGATCGGATGTTTTAATTACAGTCGAAAAGTCACTACGAAATATTAAATAACAGTTAAGTATTATTTTATTACTTTACAGGAACTTGGCAGGGTAAAATTAACTATAAATAAATAAATAAGCAAAGCTTGTACACAATGGTTACAATATATATGTCGCAGCGATCTGGTTAAATTAGCTAGTTAATTGGGTGCCTAGGCATATCGTTAAGTATGGAAAAGAAATTAAACAGATTATTATATGAAACTTGGCTGGAACGCTTCGCTCGCTCCGCATCTACGTTTGCAAAGGAGAAACTGAACCTAACCCAACATACATGACTTATACAGTGCGATTTCTGTTCCTTTCTTTTCAATACTTGACGATCTGCCTAGGCGTCCAATTAACTACATAGCTAATTTATCTAGATGGCTGCGACATATATAATTTTTTTGTTTGTAATTTTATACAAAATCATGAATTATAAATAGAAAACACCCAGTCTCAAGACAAAAAGAAATGTTCATCACATAACGATTTCTCATGTTCGGGAATCGAACCCACGCCCCTCGATTCAGCAGCCGAGACATAATAACCCATTCAGAGACTGGGCTATATATTTATATTATTATATTATTATTACTATTATTATAATAAATTATAATAATATATATCTAGAGAAACAAATATCTTCGAAGGAATCTTGACATTAAGACGAAATAAAATAAACAGACGAAATAGAATAAATCTGGAATTATAACATGTTCATTATAACTGAAAGCGGAATTACCTCTTAAACCAAAAAATAAAACCTTTCAAACCTTCTTCTTTGCCTCTCATATCATATTACTTACTACTACAATAATAATTGATTAGTGCCAGAGACCTAGGGAAATAAGCAAACTCAACCTGAAACAGGAATAAATAAAACAGGGTAGAAGTGACACTCATATACCTTCGTTTGCGATTAAATGCCGCTGAGTTGTTGGCACGTATTGTGAGTTTTTTAATAAGAATTAACTTAGCGCTACTTTACCGCTGTGGAACGTTACTGGTGGCAGGCCTAGACAGCTACAGACATAGGCAGAGACTGCCTTTCCTATAATTTGCCTGAAATTTAGAAGCAAAAGGGAAACAATTAAATAAGAACAATGACAAACGTCATGTATTATCTATTACACTATCTAACTTAAGTAGAAATGAGTGAGCCATATCTCACCAATGAACGATAGGTGGACTACTCTTATCTACCTCTTGGCCAGGTCTCCCAGATAACGCTGAGTTAAACCACTAGAACAATGATCAGAGGACATTGAAAATATCGCTGTAGGCATAATAATGGCCGAAGGTAGAATTAGGTAACGAAAATTAGAAAAGGTCTTTATTCCTCGACAGGTCCCTAAATGTAAAAGACAATTAGGTAAACTAATTATTTAGATTCTTAGTGTAAAATGTGTGATAATTATTTTGTTGGAGGTATTAATTACTAATAAAATATATCTTGATTTATAAAGTAAATAAATGGCGAAATAATACTAATAGGTTAGGGAAATAATAATAATAAAAACCTCAAAAATGAATAGATATCAGATATAATTTATCTAAAATGACAAAAATATTAAGAATAAATTTAACGTTAAACTTGGTAAAAGTTAAGAGTTTCTTGAGGCTACACATATGTGTCACGAGGATTTTTGCCGTAACTTTCTAAGATGCCGGCTGCATACCTGATATTGAGGTTTTAAACTTTACCTTAACAAATTGTAGTGCAAAGTTAACTGGAGTACAAAGTTTTCTCCTCTCCAGGGACTGAAAATATTAGCAGGCAAGTCCTGCTTTCAAAAGTTAAATCTTAGGTTAAGCTGAGATTCACCTGATATATATATATATATATATATATATATATCATACATAGGTAGTTTTATGAGGAACGCTAGTTAAAATAATTTTTGATTTTATAAATCCTACATTAGACATGTTGGCAAAGTGGCTGTAATAACTGTAGATAACAGATTTGTTTCTTCACTGTCTGTCAAAGACGCTCACATTTAATATAAGTATCATGTATATATATGGTTGAATTAATCATAAAGTTTTTGATACTATAAATCCTACATTAGATACGTTGCCAAAGTGGCTGTAATAACTGAAGATAATTTATTTGTTTCTTCACTTTCTTTGACCTCACATTTAATATATCATGTTATATGGCTGAATTAATCATAAAGTTTTTGATATTATAAATCCTACATTAGATACGTCGCCAAAGTGGCTGTAATAACTGAAGATAACTAATTTGCTTCTTCAGTTTCTTTGACCTCACATTTTATATATCATGTATACATATGGTTGAATTAATCATAAAGTTTTTGATACGATAAATCCTACATTAGATACAACATTTATAATTCCTATACAAAACCTCTTCAACTGTGCTATATTTGCATAAGTAATACAAAAATTCGATAACAAAATATACTTTGAATGAAGTTGCTCAATTTTATTAAGTTGCTTCTCTCTGGAGTATACGTTCCTTAACTTTGTTGAATTAGTGCAACAATCGTCACCATTATGAAGCAAAAAGTAAAAACTCAGCAGATAATGAAATCCACTAAGTAATAGTTATTTGTTCAATAAGTGAGCAAAGTTGTTTTTTGTGAAGAGTGTCAACTTTAAATCCCGAGCTAGCGAAGTAGTCTAGAATTGAATCACGAGCGTAGCGAGTGATTCTAATCTAGACTACTGAGCACAACCAGGGATTTAAAGACACGAGACCTAAAATAACTTGCTTTCGAGTGAAACATACAACTTTTTACCTCTACTAGTGCAAAAAATTGGTCTTAGACAAGGAACACACTGAAGACCATATTAGGCAATAAGGTTATTCCTGAGGAGTTTGGGCACGAATCTTAAGAAGGAGTGGTGTTTTTTTCTGTTTAATTTTTCTAAATTCATTTAGTGACTTTCGATGTATATATTTTAGCAAAGTTTTACGAAAGCCTGTTAAGAATTGTGCAGCGTAGGCTCATGAATAGTGAATTATGAAAAAATAAGCAGGACATGACGCACAATGTCTGTGGATCCACACCAAATCTCCCACCCAATCTTGGGACTTGAAAACGAGGACGCGCGGTAACGCCCGCACCACGATACGATATAATTGACTTTGACTCTGGCAAATGCATAAATGGTCTGCTAAGCCCATTATAATATTAAAAAAAAAAGGTTATTCCTATTTACAAATACTACCTACTATACTCTGCTCCTATCAAAATATAAACAATAGGTATTAGGTAGGTACTAACCATTCTTTTTAACATTAGCACCTTTTAAAAGTCGTCAACTATTGAACAATTCTTATTCTTTAAAATATTTTTCACGTGATTTCTCTTGTAAAAATATTTTTCACGTGATTTCTCTTGTAAAGCTTCTTGTTGTATAACTCGAGGCACTTATTTTTTGAAAAATAAATATAATATATACGTAAATAAACAATCTAAGGTTAAAATGCCTAATTAGTTTCGCGACATTTCGCTTTTTTTTTAGACGTGCGTTCAAAAATTTACTCTATGACACTTTTATCGAAAACAAAGCATAACTTTTTTGAAATAAATGCTTATTATTAGTTAATATTATTAATCATAAAAATTAAATACGTCAACAATGAAAAAATCCAATTTAGTTATGCTTTTCATTAAAATAAATTTGTTTCTTAACCAATCATCGCGTGGCTTTTTTTTAGTATCGCAAAATTTCAAAAGGTAATATTCGAACTTTGCATTACTTTGTCTCACGCTCACAGTAAAAATCGATTTTGCCCACTGTTTTTGAACAGCAAGACCCTTTTGGTGCCGGAGAAGTGAAAAAATATGTATTATTTTAGTGCCAGAAAAAAACCAAAATCAAAACCTAGTTTTAAAACCTAAGTGTAGATGAAGTAGCTACAAAAAGGTAGTCAGACATATTTAAATATTCTATCTACGTCGGTTATTTCACAAAATTTCAGTTGTTTTTTAACCAACTTTAAAAAAGGAGGAGGTTCTCAATTCGAATGTTTGTATATGTTTTTTCTGTATGTTCAAGGATAACTCCGTCATATATAGACGGATTTTCAAAATTCTTTTTTGGTTTAAAATAGTATACTTTCGAGGTGGTCGCATATTAATGTGAATTTAAAACGTAAATTTTTGGTCAAAAAAATAATTGTTGTTAATTTGGTACTGGTGAAACGCCTTTTATGTTGATTATTGTATAAAATTGTGTTATGAGTATCGATGTTTTTAGTGTACCAGAAAAAAAAGCAATTGGTCACTCAGAAGTAAAAACATGAAAACTTTTTAACATAAAAAAACCGGCTTCGAAAAGATGCACTTAAAAGGTAAAAATACAAACCTATTTCCAAAAATCTGATCTTAATTACAGTTTGAAGTTGGTGTCATGAAAGTGTATTATAAACTTTAGGTACAAAGCTTTTGCATATTTTTATAACGCGTCCTCCGACTGCAGTCGGTGCCGTTTGCGGATAAGCCACCAAACCGCTGACCTAGTTGTGTATTCGCCAAAATATACAACGCTGCGAATTATTTCTACTATATATTTGAGAACATAGCTTACATTTCCTAGCCAGTTTTTTTTCATGCAGCATTTTGGCAATGAATAATGCTTGTTTCTACACATGATAGTAATTGCGAAATTATTAATAATACATTACGCCCGCAGCTCGCAAAAACAGCATAAACGTGCGATTGTGAGTATGGGTACGGAACGAGGCATAGCCGACGCACGCATCACAAAGTCCGGATATGCTCAGTTGTGGCCAAGGCTTGTATAGTGCTTTTCTCAAACATGCGTGTAACAAAACTAATTATATTGACAATAATAAAAGTAGCTTAGATAATTTTGCCGCCAATCGCGTTCAAATGTCGATTTCTTTTTTTACTTTTTTAAATCAATTTAATGGTGCATTCTTTTTAGTGTGCTAGTCCGAAATTGAATTAAAACTTTATTTATCAATATTCGCGTTTCAGAAAGTTCGTTCCATTTTCAAATTGCATATTTGACCGCTCAAACACTCGAGCGTATCTTAGCATGTTTGAGAAAATATATTATTAATGAAAATTGTTTTTTCACATGTTCGTATTTTAGCTACTATTAATACTACTATCACTGTATTGGGGTTTTTATATATGCTCTTACTTTAAAATCCAAATTACCAACTTGAAAAAATGTCTTTAATTGCATAATTAATACGACGATAGCCGGGGGGCTGTCACGCAGGACTAAAGTGTAACAGGCTGTTCACTAAATTATGATGTGGGTGAGTATCCAATTACATGTTACCCCCTTCTGGGGATGAAAACCGTAAAGATACATTAAAATATATAATCATAAAATTATTTTTTTTTGGACATTACACACAGCGCCGTCAGGTCCCAAACTAAGCAAAGCTTGTGCTATGGATACCAGACAACGGATACGAATAAAAACCTACATGTACTTTTTATTGTAAATACATACATTTTATACATAGAAAACACCCGGTTTAAAGACAAACACAAATAATAAATGTTTGTATTCTGCGGGAATCGACTCAGCCATGGAGTCGAATTTATTTACCTAAACAACAAAGAAGTAAAACAATTGTGATTTTATGCAGTGTGTTTTTAATTTATGAATACTAAAATACCAAAACAATCAAAGTAACTTTATTTTACCGTAATCAAAAGTTACCCTTAAAATGTGAACTGAACTGTAAGGGATATCCGTAACCACAGTTCATCCAGTATTCAAAGCGTAGTCAACTGCCCTTTCCTGATTGGTGCGGTATCAAAGACCCAACATTCCCTAAAATCTGAACTTTGATTTAATTACGTGAAAAGTCCTTTGTATGGACCTGTGTGTAAATAGGTACATACAATGGTTCAAATACATGTAAATACCTACTAGCTACGTAAGTATGTTAATTACATAACTATACTTTTAGTTACTTAATTAGACTTATAGTTTACAAGTTACTTAGGATTGTAAAATATTTAGAAAGAAGTGTTCCGAGCGTCCATATAGGCTGACCGCTTAACAGTCGCGGACGGTTTCTTTTTTTTGCCACCTTGGTAGTAACCGGCAAATATTTGATGATTGAAATTTAATCAAAGGACCATTGTAATAAAACAACAATAAAAGCATTACTGGAAAAGGATAACAGTGGATGTTGCTGGTGCTGCGTTTATGTGACTCGATTCTTTGGTGCCAAGTTCGTCACTCAACCTAATCTGTCCATAGTTTCGTCGAATATTTTTGCAACTTTCAGGGATTGTAGTGCCACCTACGTAGCAAAATAAAAACATTTTATTCCATGAATTTTTGATTTGGCCGCCATTTATCGAAATTAACTATTTTCCAAAATGGCAACAGACTTACACTAGACACATAAATGTCGTTGAGAGAGTCAAAGGAATTATTTTTTTCCTAAATTGTTGCAGTTATTAAAATAAACTTAAATAAGGGGTAATATTTAAACCTAAATAAGGTGATATTTTGCAAAATATTGAGATATGCTTTCTGAAATAACAAAAAGACAATCATTGACCTAAATAAAACATTTGTTTTATTATAAAATTAGAGAAATATAAACTTACCTATATCAGTCTTGTAATCTATTTGTAAAGAAACATAAATGACTCATATCGAGTTAAGAGGGGTTAAAGCAATGAATGTACCTACGTACCACGATTCGCACATATAATTTTAACTCTCTAAACTCGATAACTTATTGCTAAAGTGTAATGATAAAATAAAGACACTTTTCCGAAATTCGATTATATCTCACATGACATTCGACTCCCTCGCAGCCTTGTTGGTATTATGGCCAGCTGCTGTGCAGAGGATGTGGGTTCGATTCCCGCACTGGATTAACATTTATGTCATAATATAAACATTTTTGTTTGTCTTTAACCTGAGTGTATGATATGTATATATTTACAAAAGAAGTAATATTTATATACTTATTTGTGTCCGTTGTTCGGTACCCATAACACAAGCTTTGCTTACTTTGAGGCCAGCCGGTAGCGGTAATGTCCATATTCATATATTTATATTCGTATCTAGAACAGAAAATATTGTAAATATTCAATAGCAAACGTAACAAAATCTATAAGCAGCAATAAGTTTATCATACATATACCACAATACATGTGGGTTTGAAATAGTTTTAAAAAAACAACAAATATATATATATGTATACATATAAAATAAAACACTTTGTAATAATAATAATTAATAAATAAATAAAAATAATAAAAAATTGTTTACTACATATGTACATATGTGTTGCACAAAATTGAATATCCTGCAATATTGTCCTAAGATTATAAACCTTGTTTATTTTATCTTCACACCCACTCACCCACAGATAAGCATCTGAAGGTATATGTATGTATATGTAAATAATGTTATTAAAAACAGTAAGAAAGACTTTTTTGAGGAAATAGAATTTAAAAATTAAATAAAACGGCTGCTCCGGATTAATATCTATAGACTATAGGGTACAAGTTTAAAAAAAGGTTAGCTTATGTTTAATATTCACCTAATTCTACGCCTTTCTTAATAAAAGTAAAAATTATAAATATTTTCTATACCACTAAGGTGGCAAATAAACATACGGTCCGCCTGATGGTAAGCGGTTACCTAGACTATGGAAGCTTGCAACACCAGGGGCATCACTTGCGCATTGCCAACCCTTCAAAAATCTTATAACTTCATTCTTTCTTACAGAAAACCTTGGCAGGGAGCTCATTCCACAAACCAAGCGTTTTCGGGAGGCAGTTTCTTTGAACCGCACTTAACATTACAGTAAAAAAATACAGAAGTGCTTATAAGCGCAATGTTAATTTATCTGCAGAATAAGAATTCAAAACCACTTAAACTGCAAATAGCTCCTAGTGACTTATAAAGTCCTAGTACATCACTTCTACAAGTACAGAAATCTTCATAGAATTAAGAAATAAATATACATATTATATAGAAATAATCTTTCTTCGTTTATGACTGCCTAAAGGTTAGTACCTATTAGAAGAAAATATATCATATATGCCATATCTATGGATACATACATCATGATTGTAAATAAATATTTTCATAGCAAACATACAGTCAAAAGATTAATCTCAAATTAAATTTAAACTGCAATGAAGTGCGAATAAAATAAATTGTCTCCTAAAAAACTAAAAAACAAAAAGTAAGTCGTGAAATTGCGAATTTCGTTCAACCATATTGAAGATACTATCTGAAGTTGTTTTTTTATCGATACCTCGATAAGCTACTAATAAATGCTAAAAGGTATCATAATGACCATCAATCGGAACTCATATTGGGAAGAAAAGAGTATTACTTCGAGTAGAGCCAGTCGGAACGGGTTGATTAAGTCGGTTGAGAATTATGATTAAGTCGGTTGAGAATTATGATTAAGTCGGTTGAGAATTATGATTAAGTCGGTTGAGAATTATGATTAAGTCGGTTCAGAATTATGATTAAGTCGGTTGAGAATTATGAAGGATCCAATGATGTTCTTATGTTCTGTATAAAAACATTTACTAATCAAGTTCTGTATTACCTAACTAAAATATATTAGTTATTTATAGAGGGATCGCATATTAACTAGATTTTAACCGAGCTCTTAACTTCTGACGTGAAATTTATGAGCAAAGAAACGGACTTGAAAATTAGACCGCACTTTGTACACAATTTTACACTAAATATTTTATCACGGAAGGAGCTTATTACGTTACGTTTTACGGCTTTCGTCGCATTAAACCTTCAGCGCTTACAAAAAATTAAATTTGAAATCAACATATCTTTACATTGCGGTTACTAACACAACACAACGAATATTAAAATAGATTTGAATTTATTGATCTTCGTACCTACATTTATTTTGATACGGAAAAAAATTATTCATTTTTTTAAGTCACGCCCGTAATATTTTACCTCGCGTCTCACTTGTCACACTATTATTTCCATTTTTTTTTAATTTTTTGAACGTCACAATTTGGGTGAGCCCCCAAATTGAATGTGTGATGTGATAAATGCATGACCCCTTTAGTCATTGACTTAAATTACCTAGAACAAGTTTATACTAATAATATAATATTAACATCATTATAATATCATTACAGATAAAAAAAACCATTTAGCTTTGCTATAAGCTTACTATTAGCCAAAGGTACATACAATGTCCAAAAATCCTTTTTAACGAGCACTTAACGAGGTTAATCTTTTAAGCCAAATAAAGCTAGCATTGATCTTTTGTCATTCAAAAGAGATGCTTAGTACGAGTAGTAGAGACGTAGTTCTAGTTGGTTGTTATCATGTGCCTACATTATTCTGTTTCAAAATACCTACTCTCTCAGAAATCATTAAATCTTTTTTTAAATCACACTTTAAAAACACAAAATATAAAATAAAAATCTAAGTACCTTTGTATTCGTGAAGATTTCACACACACACCTACCAATGCTATAGTGAATCAAAAAATTAAAAAGACTTAAAATAAAAAAAAAACATAGCATACTGAACTTAAAGTTACATGGTTTTGAAATTTTTGTAACAAACTGGTAATAAGGCACCCATATAGTAATTACATATCCCTATTGTGCAAAAAACTTTTCTGACCCTTTGATCAAATTGGTGTGAAACTGGTAAGAGCCGCAGAAAGCCAGTGGAAGGAGGCGGGTCAAACCCGGCCGTTGTGGAGACATATGGGGGAGACCTACTACCAGCAGTGGATGTTCTCTAGCTGAGACCGACGACCATGACAAATTACGGTAACAGCCTGTGATAGACAAACAATCGGCTATTAATGCTAAGTAAAAGGGTCTACTAGGGACCGTTGGAAATCCTAAAAAACTCTATTATTCGCAAAAAAATAAATCACAATACTAATAATTCTAATTAAAAACAGACTTCTTAGATCCTTAAGTATTAAAATTATTAATTCTATGACCGTAAATTAAAAATTGACTTTTTAAAATGCTTATCAAATTAGTAAAGTTAAAGGGATATCAGTGCCCACAAAACTGCCCACAAGTCATTCAATATTCAAAGTGTGAACGCTGTCCCTTTGATCTGATTACGGTAACAAAGGACCCTACATTCCCTTAAACCAGAAGTTACCTTTAATTACATTTAAAAGCCGTTTGGAAACGTTTCAAAAGTATTAATAGCCTTTTTAGAAAGGCATAGATTACATATGCTTCTTTTCAAGTATTATTTTAATTTATTACTTAAATAATTACATTTGACCTATGGTAAGTGTGAAATTCAGATTTAAGCAAAACGCAAGCCATTGTGACTTTAAAAATATGTAGATTCTTGTTTTAGTAATTTTGGGATCTGAAAAAGGAAACTAAGCTTTTATAGGAAAATTTCATTACCTTATCAATATATAAATATATGTATATACGGGGTGGAAGTGGCATCGTTATGAATATTAATACCATAGGACTCGGTAGATGATTCTAAACGCGTCTTTACGCGTAATTATGCGTCGGTTTTATCATATATGTTTTTACTTTACCCCATTTAAACGAATAAAGTGATAAAAAACCAGCGTGTCGTATTAAGTTAGGGTTCCGTAGAATGAGAATTATTGCGGATATCTAAAAAACTTATCAACCGATTTTGTCCTAAACAATTTTCATATGTAGTATTTATAAAGCCCTTTTATCGTAATTTTCGTTAGAGGAAGGACGATACGTTTTTTTTTTAACTTTGGAAGTCAATAACTCGCAAAGTATAAATTTTAGAACAAAACCTTAAATGCCTTTTTAAAGGTCTTTGCAATGATACCTCACAGCCCTCGGTTTATTTAATGGAGAGCCCTAAAAAAATATCTCGCAATTTCTATAACAATTCTATATGGCGGTTTTTTTTAAATACCATTAAGGTGGCAAATATGCTTACAGTCGATCTGATGGTAAGCGGTCATCGTAGCCTATGGACGCTTGCAACACCTGGGGCAACACTTGCGCGTTTCCGATCCATCAAAAACCTAATACCTAACTTCTTTCTTGAAGACCCCATACTGTAGACCTTAGAAAAAAATCTTGGCAGGGAGGGGTCATTCGACAACCCAAGCGTTTGTGGAAGGAAGTTTCTCTAATACCGCAGGTACTGTACGTGACCGAGGGTAAGCGGTGCGATTGTAGAAAGTGGCCGTGGGCAGCATTTCGCACAATTCTTTAGACTTATTAACACATGTGACATACGGACGGATGGACATAACGAATTTGTAAGGGTTCCGTGTTTTGTATGTTCAAAAATCCAACTAATATTATAAACGCGAAAGTTTGTAGGTATGGATGTTTGTTATCAATAACGCTTTAGCCACTGGACGGATCAGGATGAAACTTGGCACACCTATAGATTAGGTCCTGGAATAACACATAGGCTACTTTTTATTCCGAAATTTCAAAAGTTTCCGCGGCAGTAGCTATAACCGAGCTTAAACGAACTATAGCTATAGCTACAGCTTGATATGGCAAACTTCATTAGTGTAATTAAGGAGTAAATCACAGCATAAATACAGTGCTTAAATAAAAGAGTCCTACGCCGATAATCGAATTTAGGGCGGGCGGAGCCTAGGGCAAAGTCTAGTTAGTATAAAATAACTTTGACTGTACAAAAGCGTTTGTAAAAACCTAATTTAAATTCAAAGACAAATTAAAAGTCATTTTATTTATATCCACTGACACGGACTGTGCAAACAAGAAAATCTGCAACAATGCGTCATACGCACGGCCGATAAATCTGTGCAGATCAATTTGCACAGATTAATCGGTACCTACGATGCATCGCTACGTGTGTAGCATAGTATCATAGTATAATTTTTTTTAACTTTTTCAGCGAGTTTAGGAACCATATGTTCACAATGTTCCTTTTACGTAGGTACTATAAATGGAATATGTAATTTATTAAAGTATTCAGGCATTAGCCCTAATCCGTGTTCACCTTTTGTTCTTCTAAATTGAATAAACTAAAGTATCCTATTAAGATAAAAGTAAGCGCCTCGTTAGCCTTTACTACCTGTAGAAAGGCACTCCGTACTCCTGGCTTCCTTTAACCTTAAGGTTCATAAATTAGTGCTTACTAAATCTGACTATAGAAAGTTGATAACAAATCTATACATATAATAAAATGGTAGGTAAGTCAAAACTGTACATATATAATATTTTTTTAAAAGAATACTTGGGGTGTGTATAAAAATATGGTTTTTAGATTTTTTTTCGTTTGTCTGTTTGTCTGTATGTATGTTCGGGATAAACTCAAAAAGTACTGTATGGATTTGCTTCAAATTTGGCACAAATATTATTAAGAAGTCAGGTCAACATATAGGCTACATATTATCACGCTATCACCTACGGGGATCGAGCAGTGAACCTTTATTTCTTCAACGCATTCTGTAACAACGTGTAATCTAACGACGCATATTTGACTTGCTTCTTAATTATTAATTATTCTACTCACACATAGCCATTTATTTTATGTTAAAAAATCGTGTAAAGTCATAACTTAGATGTGTTATAATTTTTCACCATATAAAAATGTTTCCTATTTGCTAACTAGATGGCGTTGACGTCAAATTAGATCGCGCTATGGTTTCGTTCATAAAAAGTTATGTTATAGTATAGCGTTCACGCTGACGACGTCGCGGGCAGCAGCTAGTCTACAATTTTTTTTTTAGTTACTCAGAATTAAAATAGACTTCTCACTTCACTAAGGCTGCTGTACTAAGTATTCTAGTGACATTTTTACACGCACGTTCAAAAAGCCAAAACAAAAATATTGGGTAAGTACATGCAATATATGTTGAAAGAACAATAAAAGGGAAAATTTGGCACATCTGCTTAGAAACCTTCTTAGAATAATATATACAAATATTATGCAATACTAACAATATAACATAGTACATACAAGTCAAATTTATAACATCTTTTTTAAGACCCAGTTAAACAAATTATGTAGACAATTCAAACTCAAATATGCGGCCTTTTACATACACTTCAAAGGGAAGACGAAAGTCGTTAGTCAGATCTGTCGCGGAACAGTGACGATATTGGCATCAGTCTCGAGCTATTCGGACTCTGGAGTTCGAGAGAAAAAAGTATGCAAGTACATTCACCGGTTTCGAGAGGTAGGTCAGACTTCTATACATTTTTGTCTCGAATTCCAGAGTCCGAATGGCTCGAGACTGTTCGCAATAAGCTCCCGGTTCGCTCGAATTACAACTATTTTATATATCTGAATATATTTCCATAGAGCGGTAGTCGGAGTAAAGGCAGTCATGTTAATGATGCAAGTACATATACATAAGTCTGATTCACATGGTTGTGTGTACATATATATCGGTGTTTAATAGTAAATACCAGCAGATCGTGGCGCCATTTCATAATTTACATAATTAACATTAATTAGATCATTCGAAGTATATCGTTCGATGATTTGGCTGACCATTGAATCACGCATTCGACCCACGTATCATAAAATGTTGTAGTATTACGATCTACCTAGGCACACCGCCATGCGCCGAATTATAAAATTAGCCGCCGACATACATACAGCTTACGTACTTTCAAAACTTGATACATTGTTGACAAGTGCTTGTGTAACATAGTTGTTTGTCAGAACATATTTATTTCTTCAAAGAAATCCTTACTAAACAAAACTACAATATGCTTCTCTCGCCAGCCTTCTTACGTCCCTACTGTTGGGCCATAGTCCACACACGGGTCCAGTGCGGATTGTGGACTTCACATACGTCTTTTTTTTCTTGACGTATCAAGGGTTTCCTCACGATGTTTTCCTTTACCGACAAGCCAGTAGTGTAAATATATAAATCAGTGTACTAATGAAATTAAGAAAAGACTCTTTGGTAGACGCCGACTCCGGGGTTCGAACCTCCGCCACTTGGGGCGTAAAGTGAAATGTAAATCCCTCGGCCCCCATCGACTCCTCGGCGACCACATCGACAGTCTGTCAGTCAGTATATACGTTTAAGGTCAATCTCTGATCGTCACAAATAAATATTTCCCAAATTAGTTTAACCCAAGCGAGTTACAAGTGCAATATTACTCATGTTTCTATAACTTTCTTCGTGTAGCTCGACTAATTTATAATATCAACTAGATATTCTGCAAACACCAAAAATTATCTTAGTTACTTATTACCTTACCTGTGATACACCCACTTATTGTAAGTGTTTAACAATTTGGTTCGTTTCATGAAGTAATACGGTTCAAAATTCCGCAAATGTTATTTCTACGATTGCAAAACTATTTTGTAGATACGAATGTTATGTTACGAACTCGACAAGTTTACAGCCTCACGTCAGAAGCTCGGTAAACGTAAGTGATAAAGTTTAATGAAATTTGTGACGTTTCATCTACAATATCAAAATATATTTAATGTTATTGCAAAAGTTAAATTACATTGGAAAGAATGTTTACAAATATCATTTAATTTTTAAATGGATGTAATATTTTAGGAAATATTAAGGAATATCCTGATTAGATAAAACTGAGCCCATACCACTATAGCTGAAGGTCTCTTTTTTCACATTTTTTTTTCTCTTAAAGGGAAACCCCGCAAAATCATTCCCCAAAGGGGTAAGATAGGTAATTTTTGACAGTTTATATAGAAAATTCGTCGTTTCTAATGGTAGCTGGTCCAAAAAGTAAAAACTTGGCAGATGTGTGACGGATTTAATCGGAATCCAACCCCTAAAACTATATTATAAGTGAATAGAAAAATTTCATAAACAATTTTATATATATTAAGAAGGTTTTACCTTAGATTTACAATTTACCTTTTTATTAACTATTTAATTAACTATATTTTATATAGAAAATTCGTCGTTTCAAATGGTAGCTGGTCCAAAAAGTAAAAACTTGGCAGATATATGACGGATTTATTCGGAATCCAACCCCTAAAACTATATTATAAGTGAATATAAAAATTTCATAAACATTTTTATATATATCAAGAAAGTTTTACCTTAGATTAACAATTTACCTTTTTATTAACTATTTAATTAACTATATACTTATTAAATAATTTTCCTTTAATTTTCAAAATTAAATCGCCTGTATGGCCTCATAACATTTTGAAAATCCGTATACCCGAAAGTTAAGTAAAAGAAGTGCTCATCTTTATTTTAATCTCAACGTCACACAAGGTTACCTTAAATCTTCCATTTATTTCGTTAATTCTTCAGTTTGCGCATGAACAGCACAGACTAATTTAGTGTCAATATAAATAAATACTTTCACGTAAGATGCAGTCAAAATATTACCCTCGAGTCAGGACTTTAACCTTACGCATTGAATTAGGCGTAAGCTTGTTTGCCACCTTAGTGGTATAAAAAAAAAAAGAAAAAAACCTGCAACCCTTACATTCCGTGTAAACGCTCTACTATTGAGCTATCGAGGCTCAAGTTTGGCTGATAAAAATCCCATATACATCTTTGCTCTGGAAATACCCTCGTTACGAACGGCACATACAACTTCTAGTGATTTATAAAATTTTGACGGCATCTTTGCTATAAATGTATTTCTTTATAATTATTAATGATATAGCCATAGATATGGCATGTATAATATATTTTCTTCTATGACTATTCTTCAGGGAGTGATAAACAAAGAAAAATAATTTCTTTGTATGTATATTTATATTGTAGGTATATCTTAATTCCATGAAGATTTTGTATGTTGATAAGGTTAATGTACTAGGGTTTTAGTAGTCACTAGAAGTTGAATCTAATTTAGTGCAAATAGTTTCGTTTAGGTTTATTTTCACTCCATTATTAAAGTAGAATAAATTTCGTCTAATAGCCGATAAAATAGGATTTTTAAAAATTAGACAAAAGTTAAAACTTTATAAGAGAGCCAAGAAACCAGTCCTTTAAACATTTTAATAATACTTGTTAAAATGGCGCTTAATGTTGCCAGGTAACGCCCAAGTAATAGCCCATTAGTGCCTCAGATTAGGATCCTTTATCCTCTTAGACATTTTGTGAAACAACGACGACTTGCCCAAAATTAAGCTACTTTTGTTTAAAGATTTTATTCATAGTTATGTTAAAGCTAAAGAAGATTTTGTTCGTGCATATATTATTTTCTTTATATCTTCCTACACTAAGATTATAAAGGAGTAAAATTTGTTTGTTTGTTTGTTTGTTTGTTTATATTTAGGTGGAAATATCTGCAACAACTTAACCAAATCTTTAAATTATTTTACTAATAAAAAGCTACAATATCCTTCAGTAACAGCCTAATTTTTTGGTTTGATTAAAATAAGGTTTCATTGCAAATAATACTACATTGTGTATTAAGGAGAGAGGTAGTAAGGAGAAAATTACTAGCGAGGGGCTAGTAAGAAGCCTAAGGCCAAAGGTCGTAGGCTTTAATGACTCGAATTTGTAATTTCTGTTTCGCCCGTGTTACACACAATGTTTTTCATCATATTTGCGAGCAAATAAAAAAAAAATATAAGGCGCATAGATAAATAAATAAACTCACCAAAACACCATTTTAAATGGAAACAATAGAAGTGGCGAAAACAACGTCACCGCCAGATCTTTAGAGATAGCAAGAGAATTTATGAATTAAAAAGTTTTGGATGAAGTTAAAACTTGTAATTACATGCTTGTACTGTGCGCGCAGTTTATATTTTAAACTGAAATATTTTATATATACTAGATAAAATAGACGTTTCATTACCGCCTGTAAGTTCTATGAACGCGCGCTTGGCTTTGAGAAAAGTAAAATTTACAACGAAAAAGCCCGTGGAAGTAATTAACGTCTTAGCACCCACTTTGCCTGCACGTAAAGACACTGTTTATGAGTCGGTGTGATAAAAATTATTTTAGTAATAGAAAGTCACAATATCCTTAAGTAACAGTGGCCTAGCGAAGTTAAACAACGTCGGGCGTAGCCAGTATCTTGATGGGTGACCGCCTATATAGTGGTCCATTTTTCTGAACTCTCTCATGCTTCAGAGGCCACATTAAACCTTTGGTTTTGGCTATGTTGTCATATAAAACAGTTGTTAAGACCGGTCAGTAACCTTAAGGCCAAAAGTTTCCCAATTAGCACTAGGCCAGCGCGATGGAATATGACCTAATCCTCCTTCTCTAAGTTGGAGCGTACAACGGCTAAGGCATTTTCGTATGTATGTTAAAGTTTTATTATTTAGTACGTAGCCTTACAAACTGACTTCATCGTATCGAACGCCTGGACTAGTCAAAGCACGTCCGCGATGCTCTAATTACAATGGAGTCGTAATTGGAACAGTGCAATTGCAGACCGTGTGGTGATTTTAGATGCTGAATGCCTTACTCAATAATATGTTCCTTTAGTTAGCTTCAATGTAGTAGCATGTAAACTCAATTTGTATTTTTAAAACTAGTTACAGTAATTTTCTAATAAAAAAGTGTCAAGTGAATATTTTATCAGTATCTAGGTTTACATTTTTAGCTTTTTAAAATTAAAAATGTTCCCTAACAAAAATGAAATTTAGTAATTGGAGTTTATTGTGAAACTTGCAAGTGTAAAATTTACAACAGTGACATACAGACAGACGACTTCAATGTTTAGTTTAGTTTGAAAGAAGTACTAGAATAGATAACCAATTAATGTATACTCAAATAACAAATTAAGCTATACAAAAATAAAACTGTAGATATTTTGTCTGTGCACGCGAATGCAAAATAGTTCCTTCTGACAGATACCTGGTATAGTATGCACCAGGTTTAACGGAATATTATTTTTATAATGACAAAGCTTTGCAATAAACTTGGGTAGACATAGTTTTATTCATATTAACAACCACAAGATTAATGGTTAACGTGCTCTCCAAAGTACAGAATAGCTTAGATAAATGTGCCACTAGGCGGTAACTTTTCTAATGACTAGTCAAATTTTCGTTTTGTAAGGTCTTTATGTAAGGCGATAAGACTGGCATTTGTTTTCTCTATTAGATATATTTTTGTTAAATTATTATATTAATGCAACAAAGTATATTGTTATTATTATGTAACGGTCGGTGTTAGTATGTCGTTGACGACGTGTGGTAGCAGCTGACATGCCAACCAAGGGGCGTCGCGGCGCCTCTACGATGGTGACGCTGAGAATAGGTGCGTTTTGTTCACTGCTTCAATGTGTTTATAGTCGCGTCAATAAAGCCCTAAAACAGGCAATCTTCGAAAGTCTTCAGAAACAGCTCCGATTTGGATATTTTTTTTTTTATTTTTGTTTTTTATATTATTTAAAATCAGAAATATTTCAAAGGGGGGAATAATTATTTGTACTGTTTAAACAATATGTAATTTCTTTTATATAAGGAAACAAGTTTTAGCCGTCTATTGTTTTAGTAACTCGAAAAAATAACACTAAATAAGTAATTTTGTGATTTTTTTTTATTATTTTCAAAAAGAATATTTAATTTTGATAATTTTTCTAGTGGTGGGTGATTATCGCAGTCACTTCCACTGCATACAATGCAGACGGGTGAGCAATGCAAACCACTTTTTATGCAGCCGCACGTCGAAACGCATCCTGTTTTGCAAGGGCAAAATATAATTTTCAAAATGTTCATTGGTGCTGCGGGTTGTGTCAATGTGATTGGTTTCTAATAATTATTATCTATTTGCCAACCCCAATCTTCGGTAGGTATTGAATCATTATCTTTCCATTTTTGAACTTGCAGGTAAATTCTTTATGTCTAATGTGTTATTTTGCTGCATCCACTGTTGGAGGTAACGAGCTTAGTTGTACGCTCTTATTTTTTGAAGCTAATGCTATAAAACGCTTGCATCGCAGTTCATTCAAGCTTTGGGCAGTTTTAGCACCGTACATGGTGAGAATACAATAAATTACTCCATTAAAAATTATTTCTTCAGCTTGTTCTTCCACCATGAAATTTTCAGCTACTGCACGTAATTTCTGATCACTATAAAAAAAATTAATGAAATTATTTTTTCCTTTACTTATTATAAAAAACAGATGTAGTGTCACCTCCAGTGAATGCATGAATTAACAAGAGATATTTTTTGGTAATATTTGGATATTTTATTAATATGGTGTTTGTCGAATAAACTCGTTGTAAGACATTATTTTTGACTGGTTTCAAGAAAAATATTTCTTTATGATCAGGTGTTAAAGCCATCAATATCACAAACACATCAATGTCCTCTGGTACAACAACTACATCATGGAAGGCACTATCAAGAGCTGATACAATTAAACGATCTGCATCACTTTCTTAAACGCGACTATTAATGTCATAATCCAGCTTATTTATTTGATAGTCTAGACATATATTGTCAATAAAAGAATTATAATCGGAAATTAGCAATCATTTATTAATTATCAATAAAATATCTACGTAATCCTAACTTGATGACACTATTGCACTTGTTTTGATAATAACTTTTATAAAATAGTATTTATTACAAGCAATTCGATAAACGAACATGTATATAAATACATTTCAGACAAAGAACAGTACATTTATTATTAACGTAGTATCTAGAATATTATAAATTTGACATCTATGTACAGACATATTTCTTTTTATAATTACACAATAGAAAAATAACAATAAAGTAACTAAGGTACTTAACTTACGTGATGTGTGTGAATGCGGCGAACTGAAAAAGAATGCCGTTGGAGGGACAGACAGTGCCTTATATAGGTGACTTATCTGTCCATACCAGCAATCACCAGCAACGCGGGTGTCGTTGACGTCCTTTTTTACTTGACAAAAACACCACGTGCTAACGCAGCCGCGTGTCTGCAGGTGATGTTCATAAAAACACTATTTGAAATTAGTGACTATTATACTATAATATAAAATAATATTATTATTTACTTATTACCTTATTAACATAAATTTAACAGTTGATACTATATGTAATCTAACACGGCCATACTGACTGTACTTCATCCACGAAATACTTACACCACTTATTAATTTATATATCGTTGTCAACTGCCTCAAGGTCTCTAGCCCCATCACCCGTTGTCAGTGAAGCCCAGGCAGTACCCAGCAGATGGCCACCCAACGGATGCAATTTTTATGGTCAACTGCTTCAAAGTATCTTATGTATTGGTTAGGATCTAGTTCACTATCTCGTTACCGATCAATCAGCGCTTGAGTTTCAACATCATTCTGCTGTGCGACTTCAGGCCACGATTAACCATTTTCATTAGTAATGGGCCTTGTCTCGAAGCTAGATGATGGAATTTGTTCATCAATATAATGTACTGACATTCTAGACTGATTTTGTTGGTTTATCGTCCGAGAAGGTGCCTCTATTGGATTACGGCTCAAATAATCAACATGATTTATATGTTTCCCTTTTTTATAAATGATTTCAAAATCCTGTAAATAGGTCCACCATCTACCAACACGTGGTGCAAAATCTTTTTTGTTTGCAGTTGATTTAATAGCATTGCAATCAGTAATTATTTTAAAACGGACTCTGAAATGCTTAAGAGCATTGAAAATAGCTAGAGTCTCTAAATCATAAGAGCAATATTTTGACTCTGCTGGACTAGTTTTCCTACTAAAATACGCAACCACTTTATTAATATTATTTACTTTTTGCATTAATACTGCACCGCATCCTAAAGAGCTTGCGTCAGTGTGTAATTCTGTTGTAAGTGCGGGGTCAAAGATTGTTAATAGAGGTTTAGATACTAAATGTTTGATAACATAGTCGCTTGCTTTAATTTGTTAAATGCCCTAATCCCATTGGACGTTATTTTGCGTTAACTGAGTTATACAAGCTGTCTTCGTAGCAAAATCTGGTATGAATAAATCAATGAAATAATTATGCGCGTACAACAGAGACAAATAGGGACTGGTCCTTGAACGAAATTCTTTCTGCTTAGCGTCCGTGCTATAGTAACTTTACGGCATGTGTCAAAGTAATACCAGCCAGTATTTATATGAACTGCGGCGCATTCACTGCTGTTTTTGTGACAGCGAAATTAAGTGCTCTGTCTTCTTTAGTGTTTTTCTGACCTGTTTTATGGTGTCGCTTGTGTCTTGAGTAAGTAAGTACATACTATTTAATATGGCGACTGTAGTTTTGATTTTTAACTACCAGTGTGCCTAGTGTGAGTTTTTAACTCTACTATCGCGTTCGCGTCAACGAAAAACATGTATGGAAATTAAGGAGCACCTCTAGCGTACGCGTTTTGAGACGGTTTTTTGTTATAGGACTTTTATTGAATACGCGAACGCGATAGAAGCGTCACAAATACGCAAAAACCCACACTAGGCACACGGGTCAGAAAAGTTTGTTGCACTATACTGTACATAATATCTGCCATTAAAATAAACTTTGCGCAAACAAAGTCACGGGTAATGCTCTTATTACATAAAATAAGACTTTTGTTTTAAGTGACAATGTATTTTAAACTGTTCCCACTTGCTGCAATATACGTTTATCACAGTGTAGCGAGGAGGAATTTCATTACAGCGAACTTTCCGCGTTGTTTCTCTCGATTGGCTCTCATCAAGCGTAATTTGTCTTACCGTAATCACTCACCAACCTCACGTTTTTGTCTTTTCTTCCTGTCTCTGTACTGTACAAATTGGATTTTTTTATTTTCTTGGTCTTGCATTTCAAAGTACTCGTATATCTATGTACAACTACTGTTTTTTTATGAAACTAATTTTGAAAACAAGCTTTTACAACACCAGAGGTATCACTCGCACGTTGTTAATACTTTAAAAATCTAATCATTACCAGTTTGTATCTGACAGATTATAGCTGGGTTGCACCAACTAACTTTAACGTTAACCAGCCGTTAAAATCGGAGATTAGATAGCCATTTCTGTCGTCAGCTATTTTTTTAAGTTAGCCAGCTAGTGGTTTGCCGAACTTTGGCGGGCCGGTTAAGTTTAAAAATAACTGTCTATGCTAATTTTCATACAATCTCCCATTTTTGACGGTTAGTTAACGTCAAAGTTAGATGGTGCAACCCACCCTGTATAGTTAATTCAAGCTTTTATTCTTTTTGTTTATGATACGCAAATATTAATTAGCTTTGTTAATGTTTAATGATTTAAGTCAAGCTGTTTCAAGTCTAAAATGGTTCCGTATAGTAATAATATATTTAGGAACTAAATACTTAATTAGTATATCACTCTCGAAGCTGTGAAAATAAGCCTTTGCTGGATGAGTAGAGAATGCCAACCTGAGGTTAAAGCCGTCAATAATACGAATCCAGCAACGACCTTACGGCCGAGAATTTCATAGACAGACTTTTTAAAGAATACTTGCAAATCGAAAAACATTTTGCGTATTTAACATTCCATGCAAAGAAAATATTATACGATTTTACTGGAGCCTTTTTTGTCAAAGATTTATTTTTATATTTACTAGCTATCCAGAATCTATGTCTTCTTATATTCCTTTTGGCGAATTTAATAAAAAAAAACACCTATGTAGCGTTTCCTATGTAAAGTTTAATTGATGTCTCCTTAAACCTCTATTCGATAGCAAATGCAATAATATAAAATTGTAACTATATTGGTATTCAATAATTAACCGACGTAAAGGAGTACGTTCTCAATTCGACTGCATACTTATTTATGTACATATGTTCTGGCGTAACTTTTTACTCAACCCCACCCAGGGCGATTTTGATTATAGTCTATCAGTGAAGTATCTCTCTCTTACGATGTTTTTCATCACCGAATAGCCAGTGGTGTGAATAATCAATGTACTTACGAAATTAAGAAATAGTCTCATTAGTACACGCCGAGATCGAACCTCCACCCCTCAGCAGGCGAGGCGAACCCCTAAGCCACCACTGACTTATGTAGGTATATATTTATTTACAGATGAATCGGTTTTGAGCCGGGTATCTAAAAATTAATGACGGCATTAAGAGCTATGACATCGCATAGGCAGTGAAATTGTTCAGTTCACCAAATGTAAACAAACAATATGGCCGTTCACTATATGACAGCGCATCCATTACTCACCTCCCAACCATGTGCAGCCAATGCGTTGTATGCGGTCCGGAAGTGACGTCATAGCGCATTCATTTTTGGTCAACAGAACGATCGAATGTGCGCATTAGACAGCATTGAGCGCATTCAATGCGTATAATGCTCGTCAACAAAACGCCTCTATAATCTATGGTTTGTTCTTGCACTAGAGATACGCGTCATAAGTTTGCACTAGCGGAACTAAGATTCTTTAACTCATTAATGGTGGCGCCTTTCTCGGTGCAAAAACTTACGTTGCGCACAAAGTAAACAAACATATTTCGGTGAATCGTCGAAGAATAGTGCAACAAACTTTTCTGACCCGGCGGTCAAAAATCAAAACTACAGTCGCCATATTGAAATGGTTTAAACTTTCAACGACACTAGCGAAGACTATAGGATCAGAAAAGTTTATTGCACTGTAACTACATCTGATAGAGTTAAAAACGGCGAAGACCAAATTCTGCGCGGGCCACGGGCAAAAGAACTGTGTTCTATAGAAATCCTGAATGCCTTATTTTAAAAATTAAATAAAATGTTTTTTAAAAATATCAACAATTAATAATACGATAATTGGTCACAAATAATTCTTAGCTAAGTTTTTTGCAACCTGCAAAAAAGATGGCTACATAAAGAAAAGTGATCTATCTGACAGACTGCACACACGCATTTGATACGTTCGGACGGACTGTACTTTTGCTGACAGTAATTTCGACTGCTTGACTAATTGTATTGCTTTGGAGCTCATTGTAAAAGCTTAGTTAGGTACTTGAAAGTGTAAGCACAGTTGTTAGCAATGTAAGCCAGCATCGTAACAGGACATAAAAACTTTAAAGGGATATCGGTAAAACTATTTAAAAGTTCTAATATCCTGACTTTTATTAAATCGCGTCTTAAAAGTTTCGAAAAAGGGATACACGATTTTTTAGGGTTTCGTACCCAAAGGGTAAAAACAGCACCCTATTACTAAGACTCCGCTGTCTATCTGTCTGTCTGTCCGTCTGTCACCAGGTTGTATTTCATTAACCGTGATAGACAATTGAAATTTTCACAGAAGATGTATTTCTGTTGCCGCTATAATAACAAATACTAAAAAACAGAATAAAAAAAATATTTAAGGGGGCTCCCATACAACAAACGTGTTTTTTTTGCTTGTTCTTGCTCGATATTGATAACGGCAACAGGTAGGCGCTTGGAATATTCACAGAATATTTAGTTACATATTCATTTTAAAATAAATATTTAAATTAAAATAAAACAAATATTTAATAGTACAGTTAATGACGGTTTTTGGCTAGCAATTCTTTTCAGAAAGGGGGTGGTAATTAAAAAAAAAGGAAACTCCAGGAATCGATAAACAAATGGATTTTAAGTTTAAAATGTTCTATAAAAGTTTTTCGAAAAATTAATACTTTGTTTACTTACTAAAATGTAAATTTTTTTCGAAAATAATCACGTTTTATGGAGATTTTTCACATATAACTCATAAACTATTGATTTAATCAAAAAATCTGTAACTATCAATATGTTAGGTTATGAAAACTCAAAGAATTTCTTTTTTTATTTTTTAATATAGACCCAATACTAAGAAAGTTATTGCTCATTGAAGGTAAGCCTTATTTTTTTAACGACAAATTTACAGATTTCAACATTGAATTACGAAAAAACGGTACGTTTTACGATGAAAGTGCTCAGAATCTTTTTTAAAGTACATTAAAAAACCTTTAAAATGCGTTTTTTTAAAGTTCTCTTGCATAAAAACTTACGGAATTATGACGAAAATAAAGTTCGTTTATATTTTTTTACGAGAAAAATCAACAATGATCACCCTAATTGAAATTAAATGATACAAATGTACAAATGACTTTATCTTGACCTTATAAATATGATCCAAGATTTTGACCGATTTAAAATGCTTATTTTTGAAAAAACATATCATCAAAGTGAACTAGGTATTTTTGAAATATTCAAAAAAAATTACTTTTCTCAAATTAACTCAGAAAATAAACCATATACGTAAAAATTGCTAGAGCACAAAAAGTTAGCATTTTCATTCAAAAATATTGTCTATAATAATTTTTACTGTAGCTTAAAAGTTCTTCAAGATATGGCTTGTAAAACTTAGCATTGATACGAAATCAGTACCGCCCATGAGCCCTTTCACCCTTTTGTGTATGTCTTATATATATATATATATATATATATATATATATATGGCGTTTCCCCCCCTTCGCAAACTCAACGCGCGGCAGGACCAACATCTACCAGCCGAGCCCAAATGATATAACATTGTTTTCTTTTTTACACTCTTCTTCCTGGTGACCTGTAATTTTTAAGGTATGTAAATTTGGAAATACATGTTCTGAGAAAATAAACCCAAAAAAATTAATAATTTGTTTTAATGAAGCTTTTTAGATATTTTTTGTATTTTTATGTAATGTGGATTTTAGGGGATGAAAACTAATTATAACAATTCCCTTAAGATGTCTACGATTTAAATATAATAATTTATTAAAACAAGAAATAAAATATATCGAAGGTTTTTTAAAAAAATTTATGTCAAAAAGGGTGTCTTAAAAGGGCGTAAGGAATAAAACAGGGGTTGAAAAATCACAAATAGTTTTTAAAACTATATAACTATCATTAATCAAAAGTTTTATACGTTTTTTCATTCCTTAAATGCCAAAATTTGTGAATTTATCATTTTTTGTCCATTAGGGGTAGTATTCACCCCTAAAAGTCAAAAGTACACATCGGCATAGGGTAGACTTTGAAGTGGATAGAAAGTAGAGCTTAATCCCAAATTTTTAACAAAATCCATCTTTCTTGAAAGCATTGCTAGGTTGTACCATGACAGGCTCCCATACAACAAATGTGATTTTTTTGCCGTTTTTATAGATAATGGTACGGAAACCCTCATGCGCAAGTCCGACTCGCACTTGGCCGATTTTGTAACTTAATTTAATAACTTGCACAACAAACATCTTAGAAAACTTCAAAGTCATATACATAATTGGGTTGATAAAATAATTTTATGCCTCAGATCAATATAGAGAGCTACCGTTAAAAATGTTTAATTTAATAACAAAACTCAAATAAATAATTAAAAGTTCTTGTAAGATTTCATCAGAATTATTGCAGTTTCATTCTTGTAATTTGTCTACGGAACCCTTAAAACGAGAAAAACCGTTTTCACTACTGAATATTTTAAAGAAACTTGTCTAGACCATTGTGCTGTCTGTCTGGTAGAACTTTTGAAAAGTTTTAAAAGCCCTAGACTCAAAAGTTTCTGGATGAAACATTTATTAAATCAGTAAAGTTTTGAGTTATTTTTAAATTAAAAATAACTTATAAGTTAACTGATCTGTCATGCATAGTTTGTTTTTTTTTCTTTTTTAGTATAATATCTTGTGATTGTGTGTCAAACTTACAGTATGGTTAATTTGAGTATGTGTATATAACAGACATTTAAAGTCTGACAGACTTTAAAAGAAAAGTAATAAAAGCTGTAGACTTAAAAGCTTTGCGGTAAAACTTACAACATTCATCATCACCCGCAGCCATCATTAATAACGAGCATACTTTTGTGTTACTGTTATTAATATCAGTTTTTTTACATTCTTGTGTTGTTTTGGTCCCTGTCCTTGTTTAGTTGTTTATATTCTAATTATCCAGTTAGATTTTCACAATCGATGTTAGTTTATACTCTCAAGACAGGCTGATACAAAAGACGTGAATTGAAAATGTATTCACGTTCATTTCTCTACTGTGGACCCATTGTTACAGTGATTATAGTGTAAGCTCTAAAGTATAGCAATAAATACTGGTCAAAAGTGAGACGGGCTCGAGCTATACCACCTTAAATTATCATATCAGCGCCATCTAGGGAAAATAAAAAAAATTTAAGATTCCCCACTATTCAGAAAGAAACAACCGATTTTTCGTACCCAGGGCGGTGGGCCTAATTTTTATATAAAATTTTACCTAGAGTAAAAATATAAAAAAATAGATCTCAAAGGTATTTGCGTCTAGCGTTTTTACCCTAGTTTTTATTACTTTTATTTACATTGCAAAACGTACTTCAGAAGAGAGAGACTTCTGCCACATCCTGTCCTCTAGTGGTCGCATGAGAAATATGTTAGTGATGGGGATTTGAAGTTCAAAGTGCGCACTTTCGACTCGGAAAAGAATAATATTACTTAAGAATGGCGTTGGCACCCTACACGACAAGTAAGGCTATACAGAGGGTTTTTGAAACCCCTCATTCCTCTTAGAACCCTTACACAATTAACAAACAGCCTATAGGCAAAGAATATACCCAGTAGGTGATATAATAGTCTAAAGATAACGAAAATTAACTGCTTTTGTAAGTTTTATAGAAGGTTACTCTTATATTGATGAAGTGAAATTAATACATTAAAATATAGGCGATGCTCAATGGTGACGTGACGTTTTTGACAGCCCATGTAATCATATTTTTATTAATATTCATTTATTTCATTAAATATTGTCCTTTGTCAATTCATTTCATTTAATTATTTTTATTTTTATATTGCATTCATAAAAGGCCTTGTTTTTGAGCCACCGTCGCAGTTTTCTCAGAAGTGTAGCAATAGTCGTGACGATATTACCACTAATAGAGTTTTGGAAGTTTGAACTATTCTGTGTTGGAACAGCATCAGGCTAATGTCTAGTGTGGTAATTGTGTTTAGAAACACGCGTAGGAAACAGATGTGTCAAGTTTGACAATTATCCTTCTATATTGTGTAATGTACTTTCGTTGTGCTCAAGTCACTTGGGTACTAAACTCACATCCATATTTGAACCGATCTTACGGATAGTAACGTTAGGCGAGAGGCGTTCAGCAGGTAGCTCTCGGATGCGCGAGACTCGTGAGTTTGTGAGTAAAATATATGCAAGTGCTTTTATGGATCTCGAGAGGCAAGACCTTCTTGCATAATTTTTTGTCTCGAATTCACGAGTCTGAAGACCTCGAGATTGTTTTCAATAAACTCCCGGGTGAGGTCTTACAACCTGAATGAAATAGAAGCAGTATAAGGATTCAAACATTAGAAGCAATATCCATCGCCTTATAGAAGAAAAAGATTCATATTCCAACGGTCAAATGACTACTAAGCTGCAACTTTTAAGTTATAAGGATAAAGTTATCTATGTAATATATAAAAGTTTAAGCTGACTGACTGACTGATATATCAACGCACAGCCCAAACTATTGGGTCTAGGGACTTAAAATTTTGCAACAAGGATCCAGTTATAACATAGGCAAGCTCTCAAATTTAAAATAACACTACAATTACAAAATTCATCCTCTAAAGGGGCTAAATTGGGGTTTAAGTTTGATATCCGTAGATCCGTTGATAGAAATCCGTCGTTTTTGAAGCTAAATGCATAAGAAAGAGTACCTATATATTGCCTTTGTATTCAAAAACAAGAATGGTGCAACTCATAATTAATGGATAATAATCACCTGGAGGATAAAACAGGGGGGATCGTATGAGAATTTCGATAAATTTGGGAGAGGGGTTCATGTTATGACGCAGACGAGCACTAAGGGTCAGCTCATACCGTGACGCAACGCGACACTACGCGACCTGGAGCGGCTTGAAGATGCGTCGCGCGAAGTTGGGATGAGTCACTACGAGCAACGAGACGCAATGCGACTTAAAGCGGCTCAAAGATGCAACAAGCTCACTCGATATCTCGAGCTACGCCGCGCGGTTTTCGGTTGCTACAAATACCTCGCGCCTCATCACGGTTTCCCCGCTTGCCAGGGTTGAATTTAGTAGGATATTTTTCATTACCTATATTATTTATACTATATTTTCATGATGTGAAGTACCCTACTGCGTATGGTAAAAAATATATATTTTTATGTAGAGAGTAGCGTAGTAAAATTATAGTACAGAAAAATAGAGTAGTAAAATCTCTTTGGCTGTACTATTTGTATCTGGCTGGTATTGATGATATTCTGAAAATTACATTTCAAAAAAAGAAAAAAATTAGTAAAATGTTGTTTCCCGCTATTTTTCATTTGTTTTTCTTTTCCAAATGAGTGAATCTAATGAAAAAATTAGATACATTTTAAAATTTTATTACAAAAAGGAAGAAATAATAATAAAAATAATGCAGTGTCAGTAAGAGTAGCACAAAGTTTGTCATGGCGGAATAAATTATGGAATGGCTCCACTTGTTTACAATAAAATACCGGATAAAATTAAGGATCTACCATTACAGTTGTTTAAAAAAAAGATTAGTGTCAATTCTTACAGTAAAATGTTACTACACAATAAACGACTTTATGAGTGATTCTTTAATATAATTAGTATTGTATCTCTTAATATTATTTTTTTAGAACGATTTATTTCAGTGCATGCTTAAATCCGCAATCAACGGCAAAACATAGAGAACACAAAATCTGTTTTATAAAAACCTGTATTATCTCACCTATGTTTAACAAATAAAAACTATTTGTATTGTATTTGTGTTTGTATTTAAAGCGGTTTTAATTCGGAAATTTTGATGACAAAGATGCACCTCACTCTTGAGCTCTCTTAGGTTTTCATATAAAATGCGAAGAAACTTTTTTCCCGACGTTATATATATATGCACTAACGTGTACGTTGTTTATTTAATAAACAATAAATATTGATTAGTTTTATGGCGGTCCTTACCGCTCATACGACATTAGATTTCGCTTTCACAGCTAAACAACACGTTGACACGCCACCCATGTACGTGTCCTCGCTAGTTACCTCCGTTTTTTTTTCTGACTGACTACTGCAGTTGGCTGATGAGCCATTACTGCTTTACCGGGCTTTTGGGCCGAGACTCTGAAGGAGCGACTCGCGAAAGCGACGCCGCGCTACCCTAAGCCGCTTCACTTCACGTCCTGTTGCTCGTAGAGACAAAAGACGCCGAGCTGCGCCGTGCCAATTATCCTAACGTCGCGCGACATATCTTGGTGTACTTCGACACGTAACCTCTCACCAAAATTTGTATCTTTTTGCCTATTAAACAAGTTTCATATTGTGATGCTATATCAAAAATGCTGCGTCACAGTCAGTCTCAGTCTGAGCTGACCCTAAGAACGGGTTTTAAGAAATGCATTCCCTATGGGGGTGAAAGCGGGGTTGAAAGTTTGTATAGAAATCTTTCATTTTTAAGCTATTTGCAAACGACTTGTTCCTTCAAGGATTGACGAGTTTCACCATTTTTGGAAAATCATTCCCTAGATGGCAAAATAGGAGATAATTAGGTATTTCACCTAAGCGTTCCGATATTATTGTAAGTAAAACCTTCATGGTTTTATTAAACCTTTTTTTTTCAAAAGTCTACGCAGAGGACGTCCCAGGTATAAGCTAGTTATACATAAAAAAAATCATTCAATCCTGATTTTGAGTTAGATTTACAAATATCAACCAACTTCAACTGCTGCAATACAAATTATGTCTCTTTTTGTGCTCTCCATTGTTACTATTCTAACTCCAGTCCCTATTTTCTCTAGCAAATTATAATATTATACTACAGCAACAGATTTTCAAAATAAACGTCACATTTTTAATCTTAAAACTGTGTTTTTTAATGTTAATAATATTCCACGTGTCATAATTTTAACATTGCCTGCATGAAGAACAGTAACTCTATAAACACTTGCCGAACCCTTATTTAACATTCTATTTATGATGCGAAAAGGTTGAATGTTAAAACGCGGGTGTAACCTCCGAGGCAACTTGCTGAATAATAATGTAAAATAAATGTTTTGCCTAATTTATTCTTCAGGCATTTTTATTTATATATGAATAAGTAGAGACTTTAATAAAATTCATACATAACTTTCATCACCATAATTTGCAAGCGTTTTCAATTTGAACGCATTGAATACCTAGTCAAATATCCGTACAAACCATCATACGTCCCCACTGTTGATTACGGCCCACCCTCGCCCATCCATCACAAGTTGCAGGTATCTTCAAAATGTTTTCCTTCACCGAAAATCCAGTGGTGTGCACAAACAATGTACTGGGGAAAATTAAGAAACACCGAACTGAAAACTCTGCCCTAAGGCAGACACCGTATAACCAGTAGACTAACACTGACTAGTTATATATAGGCTGATTTTCGGCTGGTTATTATAACAAAGCATTTGGCTTGCCGTATTTTTACGGCAACGCCTACATTCGATAACCGTCTACTATAATACCGGTGTTGCTACTACATCGGAGTAAGATTGATGATATTTTTTGTCGGACAGATTTACTCGCCATACAAAACACGCCTGTGCTTTTCCATTTCATGCGATTGCTTCAAGGGGTTTGCATACTTGAGTATTTGATATTAATTTCAGCTTGACATGTCCTATCTTGATACCTCCACGCGTGTGTCCGGAGAAAAGGAATGTTGATAGACGAAAGAACAACAAAGAGATCCTATATTACCATTCCGTATTATTTTTTCTTATGAAGAACTGAACCCTAAAAAAAATTATAATACCCAAATATCGTTGCAACTGGTTCATACATTTGATAGAATGACAGAGTATTAGGCTAAAACGCCGAAGATGAAATTTTAGCTTTTCCTTTACCACTTTTAGTCACACAAAATTAAAAACAGTAAAATTTTATTCAGTTTTTCAATAACCAGAGACCATATCGATTTTTTTAATTTTTAAGTAGTGTAACAACGAAGAAACTGGTTAGACGAGTCTAAAATAGCGGTGTGATGACACAGATAAAAATTTCTCGTAGTCAAACTAAGGTAAGAATTTGGTGTGACGACCAGACGGGACTGCATTTGACACCTTGAAAACAAAATACAAATAGCTGCCGTCTGCAAAACTACTTATTCTCGCTTGTCTATTTCTTTCTTTTATAGTGCTACAAACTTTTCTGACCTGGTAGTCAAACATCAAAACTACAATCACCATATTGAAATGTTGTGAACCTACGCGACACTAGCGACAAAACCGGATCAGAAAAAAAAAACGAGTTGCACTCCGGGAGTGCCGGCAGAAGTGAAAACCTTGACACACGATTCGCGCTTAACACTCAAATATGTCACAAGACATGTCTTTGACATTGTCAAGAAATAATAATGTTTGTTTATTTACTTTTTTGACGTAGTATATTTGACATCGCAATCTGTCATAGAATTAAAATTCCATATCCAACCTCCCTGTACTACTCATAATCGCGAATACTAAAAATAAAAATATACACAAAATACGGTCATTTTCATCGCATATTGTGACACAAATAAATAAAAACCATTCACATAGGAGACTCGATCTCATGATGAAAGAGCTATCTACGTATTATAACGTTTTTTATTTGTAAAAAAGTTTACGCGGACAAAGCCCCTGGCGGGAGCTAAACGTGTAAATAGATAAATACGAGTATTAAATGTACACACATGGTTGTTTTCAATTTTCTTTACGGATGAACGGACAGACAGACCATTAAATACACATATACATAAAGAAAAGTAAATCACTTACAAACTTACTCAACCACGAAAGAATCATAGGAAAGAAAAAAAAAAAAAAGGGGGGGCGACGTTAAGTCATCGAAATATGTAAGCGGTAAGGCAACCCCACGAGAAAAACTCATATAATAGAAAAAAAATAATAATAATAGGCGTGGCATTACGGTTTCGGTCTTACGAATTTCCACAATTAGGACACGTGACCTGACGCGAGTTTATCATTTTTTACCCATACCAAAAAAAGTGCACAACGCCGCTAAAGAAGTTTTCACTTCAAAAATGTTGCCCTGTACACGGTTTTATCATATAGACAAAGGGGATGAACGTACAAGCGAGTCAATACGAATTACCGATGTGAGTCAGGTGACTAAGTTGATCCATCATAGTCCGCCTGTTTATTACATCATTACACTCTTTGTTTGTTTAAAATGAAATAGAGACATAAGTAGAATAAGGTATGATTTAGGTAGGTATCTATTTGTTTTGGTGTAACATAGTTTGTTAAGGAAATATGTGCAACCATTTTTGTCTTAAGCTACGTGTATTATGGGTTTTTCAAAAAGTTAAGTGAGAAAATAATTAATAATGAGCGATTTAGCTTTACTTTTGAAACCGGTAAAATTTTAAAATGAGTGTTTACCGACGAAGAAAAAAAATCGACCAAGTGCGAGTTTGGCTCGCGCATCGAGGGTTCCGTACCTACCACCATTCACGTAATTTAAAATACTCTTTATCCTGATCGATAGATCTCATTGGATTATTGTGGTGTACTCTTTCTCAAAACGTAAGATTTAGGGACTTTTATCTCGATCGAAAGTTCCCTCGGGAATAAGTGTAACGCAGAAAACCGCGGGTTACGACTAGTGACAAATAAAATAAAATTGATGGTCAAACTAATCAACTGATATGCGGAAATGAAAAATTTATTGAAGTTTAAAAATAACGAAAGACAATTAAAAGGGAAATATATTATCTAACTCAATATTCAGTGATAATTACGGGTATGAACTCTGAAAACTCCAGGGGAATTTGGTATTTGATTAAAGAAACAGGGAAGTAACAAAGGGGGGCGGGGGAGAAAAATTATGAGCGTGCACAAGTTAAGCATTTGACTAATGCAATGTGAAGTAGTGCGAGATAAAAAGAACGTAAATATGAAACTTGTAGGGTGAAACTGTCATTACTTGTTGTAAAGTGGTCTCTCCACTCATTGTGATTTAGGAGCAAAATTTAACTAAGGCTAACACAAACAAAAATATTATAGTAGTGGCTCAGTGGGTATTGGCTTGCCTGCTGAACCAGAGGTGTGGGTTCGATTCCTGTGTGTTTTCTAAGTAGGCATACTTAATATATATCCGTTGTCTAGTATCCATAGTATCAAGCTTTGCTGAATTTGGGACCAGATGTAAAACTATTATTAAGTAGGTACAATGTTTCTCTTATATTAAAATTTGTTGGGTTCAAGGGAAGGGATCTATTTTTTATTCGACAGATTAAAATTGATAGAGCTTGGACTGTGAAGTAACCTAACTTGATATAGTCAGAATAAAATAGGTTAGTCATAAATTTCTGTAAGAAATATATGCTTTTATCTCCGTTTTTCATAGTCTACGAGAGAGAAGTTACGAACAAGAGCTAGTTGCAATATGTCCTGGAATCACCAAGGTGTGTTTTTTGTCAAAATGATCCTTAGCAAAGTCTTTTTTACTTTTCAGCAAAGTAAAAAGTAACATTTATAATTTAAGACAATAAATCTTATTAATAAAAACTGGTCTATATCATTTTACTGTCCGAGTTTAAGAGGGCTTAGACGTTTTTGAGCATGACACGCTTAGGTTTTTTTTGCGGTCAAGCCGCTCAAACGGCCAGTATAAGCTGAACTATCCTTACAGGCGTATGCTTAGCATGACCAGCCTAACGCGTCGGCGACCGAGGTTGTCAAGCAGCGCATTACAATGACACAATTTACGAACGAAAATCAATAATAATTTAATAAAAGTAAGTAAGTAGTAAGTATAAAAGTCCACCAGACTTTTGGGGCGAGACTCTGAGGGAGTCTCAGCCCATATAGCGCCCAACGCTCAAGAGCTCCCCACGGGGCTTGGGCGTGAGCCTCGAACCCAAAGGCGAGTCAGCGCCAATAGGGGAGTTCCCCGTTACGCGGTTGAGTGGGGGCAAGAAGCGCCCCGGCACTCTTTGATGCCTCGTGTATTCATGCACTCGCCGAAGAATCCAGGACGTCGGCGACGTTTTAGAGGGGAGGCCCTATTAGAGGCGGTCGTTGAGACTTGTCTCGCTATCCGGATAGCGAGATCGTCGTCTGGGGCTATTAGTGCGTGCCGACGCCGCCTGACAATAGTTTTTCGACAGTGCCGAGGTCGGGTAGAGGGAATATAGGTTGTGGATTTAACTTTAGGTTGTGGATTTAAATTAACAAAATTTATCGATTCAGGTGAGTCTCCCTGTGTGTGTTCTACTTAAACTGGGATGTGTTCTGAGAAATTGTTCGAAATGATGCCCTCGGCTACTTTCTACCATCGCACCGCTCACCATCGGCAGGGAATTCATACTCACACTTTAGACCCTAAATGGTCACGTAAAGTGCGGTTTCAGAGAAACTTCCTCTCGCGAACGCTTAGGTTGTGGAATGAGCTCCCTGCTAAGGTTTTCTCTAAGGACTACATGGGGTTATTATAATGGGATTATTCAATAAAATTTGTAAAGGGTCGGCAACGCGCGAGTGACACCACTGGTGCTGCTTACCATCAGGCGGACCGTAAGCTTGTTTGCCACCTTAGTGGTAATAAAAACTCTTACGAGAACGCTTATCTTATTCCTAGCAAGTCTTTTCTAATTTTTGAGAAGTGAATTTTAGGTAATAAATCAATGACTAACTTGTCTAGACCAGTTTGCTGTCGGACTTTGAAAGAAAAGTAATAAAAGCTCTAAATTCAAAAGCCTTGTGGTAAAACTTATAACATTCATCATTTTTCGCAGCCATGAATAATAATGAATTGTCTTCAGAATTATTAATCAGTATAAAGGTATATTTAGACCTTTTCAGTTTTATGAATTACATCATATTTAAATGTTGTTTTGTTTCTTTTAAATAATTGTTAATGTTTGATATTGACGTGATAATAATAAAATTCAAAAAAACCTCACATACACGTAAATTTTACCGTAGTTGACTTCAGCATGCCAAAGAAACACATTTGTCTACCCTTACTTCAAGAAAAACACTTATCTTAGTATTCTGTATTCCTTCCGGATTTTTTTTTCAAAGTTTTAGAAGGTATTTAAAATATGATTGAATTATATTGATTTTTTCAATTTTGTTCCGAAATATTTTTAGGGTTTTTACCTTGATTACCTAAGTGTCACCACACGGTCAAGCAGGATCAAAATTCTAGTAGGCTAAACCTTTAAGTGATCATAATAAGAACCCAGTTGATATGTCTAATAATGATCGGAACCGTAATCTAACTTTTAAATCCATGACATGAAAATTAGTTAAAATTGCACGCTAAAAAAAACATGACCTGTATTTGTCCTGAATGTGGAAAACTATTGAAATTCTTACAAATTTTTATCTCCTATTTAACTCTCTACGGGATCATTATCGATAAACGGTATAATATGCGATTCTTAATTTTTAATCTTAAGGCGAAACACCAAATTTTGTGCATTTAACTTTAAAGTGACGGATTTCTATACAAAATTTTAACCCCCATTTCACCCGCTTGGGGCAGAATTTCTTAAAATTAGTTCTAAATGCTTGCGTACGTTATAACAGAAACATCTGTGTAAAATTTCAAGTCTCTAGTTACAAAAAAAATCAGAAGTCCCCTAAACATTTTTAATCCCTTAATTCCCTTTAAGGGATGATTTTGGGGGCGTCCATAAATTACGTGATGTGATTTTGGCGATTATTCGACCCCTTTCGGTGAGATGTCGCGAGATTTTGCTCGAACCCCGTTCCCCATACCCTAATCTCACGTGACATTTTACAAAATGCGTATTGTTAGTGAAAATAAGTTAATCTGTGCTTGATAGCGATATATTTGAAGAGGCATAACTTGCTACTTTGTAGCGTTCACATAGCTGAGATAATTATTATTATCTAGATAACACAGTTTTCTCGCAATTCTACATTGCTTTTTGCGAAAAATAAAATAATGTGATATTTGCCGAGGCCACACCCTCTCCCCCACGTGATGTCACTCAATCGGGTGACATTCTGCTCGACCCCTTCCCACCCTAAACGCCTCACGTAATTTATGGACGCCCCCTTTCCAAAAAACGGTAAAACTCATAAATCTTAATTTTCAACTTGAAAGCGTACCAAGTTTTATGCAGGTCACTTTAAAAATGACGGATTTCGATACGAACTTCTACCCTTATTTGACCCCCTTAGGGGAAGATACTTGCAAAATTCCTACTTAGTACTCGCTTACGTAATAACAGGAACCTTTATACAAAATATCAAGTCTCTAGACGCAGTAGTTTGGGCTGTGGCTTGATATATCAGTCAGTCAATTTACTCTTTTATCTTTATATTTATAATTCTACTGTACGTGTGTATGTCACTGTACTCCTCCTAAACGGCTGGACCGATTTGAATGATTTTTTTTGTATGTGTTTGGGTTGCGTCCTGGATGGTTTAGATTTACAAATCAGCCCGGCAGATGGCGCTGCAGTCGGTATTATGCAGGACAACGTCTGCCCGGTGAGCTAGTATATAGGTGCATAGATTACATAAATTATAACTAGCCTAAAAAAGTTGTAACTATATAAATACAAAAGGGCTTAAATATAAAATTGCATAGTGTCAGATTTTCGTCTAAATTTAAAATTTAAAATTCTAAATTTAAAAGACATCACATTTGACCTTCGTCTTTCAATTGCTTTTACGTTCAGCTTTAACCGCGAAGATGGATACAGCGAAAGTCTGAGTGATATTCGAATACAAGTTCCAACGTGCAACCAACGGTAGCACAGACTGCTCGTAATGTCAATGCTGTTCTTGAAGAGGATAAGGCTAACGACCGCATTGTGGGTTATTGGTTTAACCGCTTTCGCAGCGAAAGCTTGGAATTGAAAAAAGGGCCGAGGAAGAGCAACCAATGAGAAAAAAAAAAGATAAATTAGGGTGATGGTGGAAGCCGATCTGCGTCAAAATACGAAAGAATTAGCAGCATGAATCCACAATATTGACTCATTTGCAGCAAATCCCATTATTGCTCCGTAATAACGCCAGACCTCACGCTGAAACTCAGCAAGAACTCCAGTTAGAAACCATCCGTCATCCTCTGTACTCGCCGGACCTTAAACTACTACCACTTATTTAGCGATTTGGACATTTTTTTCCAGGGAGACAGAGTTTTATTGGAAATAATTATATTTCATCTTGCAAAAAAATATGGTTTAAATTTTACATTACGAATCGGCAATTCCATACTTAAACCCTTAATATAAAGGCCGTAAAAATAAATAAAGTCTTAGTACATCAAACTTACAGACACACAAAATCTTCATAGAATTAAGAATTACAATATACATATAGAAACAATATTTCTTCGTTTATGACTCCCTGAAGGTAAGAGTCTTAGGAGAAAATAAATTATTCATGACCTATCTATGGGTATATCATCAACATAAATTATTATTTTTCATGGCAAAGATGCAGTCAAAAGATGAACCTTCGAGCCAGGACTTGAACCTGCAACTCTTTACATTCCGTGTAAGTTCTCCACCAATCGAGACATCGTGGCACAAGTCTGACTGATGAAAATCTCAACTACATACTTGCTCTGGATATGCGCTCGTTACGAACGTCACATACTACTTTGATATATAACTCTTAGTGACTTATGAAGTCCTAGTACGTTTTGATTTTCATCAGCTATTGTATTTCTTAATTCTATCAAAATTTTGTGTGTTTGTAAGATTGATGTACTAGGACTTTATAAGTCACTAGGAGTTGTATATAAAAGTAAATAAATAATAACAAAAAAGTAATTTAAAAAAATTAAACTGACATCAAAATTGTAATTTATTTAATTAAAACCTAAAAAGTTTTATCTTTTAAAAAAATCTAAATTAAATATCCCAATTATTTTATTGAGGTCGGTAAAGATAAAACTTTCATTTTTCTCTTTTCATGGTTCCGTACCCAAAGGCCAATAAGCGGAGTCTCCCGTCCGTCCGTGCAATCGTCCGTCTGTCACCAGGCTGTATCTCATGAACCATGATAGTTAGTCAGTTGAAATTTTCACAGACGAATTTCTGTTGCCGCTATAACAGAAAATACCAAAAAATTGAATTAAATAAATATTTAAGGGGGCTCCCATACAACAAACGTGATTTTTTTGCTTGCTATTAATAACGGCAACAGATAGACGCTTAAAATATTTACAGAATATTTAGTTATATAATCACTTTAAAAATAAATAATAAAATTAAAATTTTACTCAATTATTTATTTGCCTTTTATTTACGTGTAGTTTTAGATAAAAGTATAGTATATCCTATGACACCTACATAATGTGTTACTATCTAACTAATACACGATTACTTTATATTTACTTTTATCAAGATTGTTTTGTTAAAGCCTTACTGCATGCAAATATTGAAACAACATGCGTAATGACATGTTTTAGAATTACGATGCTAAGCCAACGACACATTTCCTAAGTTGGACAAACCCAGTCCAACAAAAAAATAATTTTTGGAATCCGACTTATAGTTTTTGAGATATGCACGGACAAACATACAAACATACACATATACACTTATGAAATTTGGCACACATGTTTAGAATCTGGTATAGACTAACATATCCTAAACCTGTGCAATTTTGACAAATTGAATATTACACACATACGGGTCGAATTGATATTTTTAAAGTCGGTTAAAAGCACCTAAAACGAAGTTACAAAATATTAAGCTATATAATAAATACTATTTTACACATTTTTCTTACCTGGATCTAAAAGTGGGCGTTGATTCCGAAGGTCCCATTGGGAAGTTAAATTAAAATTAAAGTAAAATTCGAGTCGATTTTACGCACAGAATGGACGAGCCTGACTCGCAATGGAACGGTTGTATTGTATATGTATAAATGTTATAACCTTGCAAATCCGCTAAAAACAATTCAGTAGCGCTCACGTACAGAAGTACACCATCCACATGTGTAGGAGTGCACCTCCCTTCCCCCCTCTTTATGTGGACGATGCCAACTTCACTATAACATTAAACTGCTAAATTGCTAACAAAACTCCACACGTGTTTCGCCTCAACAACTTCTATACGTGAGTGCTACTGAATTGTTTTTAGCGGATTTGCAAGATATCTCTCGTGACCATATCAATCAATACGCCACGTCATGTTTAAGATTTGAAAAGAGTGTGAGCAAAATCAGTCCAGCAGTTTGTTTTTTATCGTTAAATTTTTTAAAGACGCAGTAATAATCTCCATGTATAAATTCTCAAAAATAAAAAAAAAACGGGTTGCACTCCGAGAGTGCCGGCAGAAGTGAAAACATACTCGCTTTTTACTTCCCATCACTTCTTATCCATATTTATTTATTAAAAATAATAACTTTTGTTTATTGACTTTTTTGACGTTGTATATTTGACAGCTCAATCTGTCATAGAATTAAAATCCCATATCCAACCTCCCTGTACTACTCATAATCGCCATATACTAAAAATAAAAACTAACCTAATGTAAATAAAGGTCACGTGTCCTAACGCGAGTGACATCTTACGAATTTTCGATCAGGACACGTGACCTGACGCGAGTTTAACAGTTTTTATCCATCACAAAAAAAGTGCACAGCGCCGCTAAAGAAGTTTTCACTTCAAAAAAAATATTCTCAAGAGAAGTTGCTCATGCGATACTTGTTACCGAACTAATTTTTTTTTTCCTTTTAATTAACTAATTAATTGGGTTCCTTTGATTTGTGATTAGTGACTAATAAATATTTTCCATTTCTTTTTCTGTAAAAATGCCATGACATCATTGTAGCAATAAAAATAAACACGTTATATGCAACATATTTAAGTTACAAATAGAAATCTTGAAACTTAACATCGGAATACGGCGTCAAGTTAAACTGACACAACAATAGTACTATCAAATTCACGTCACATTGAATTGTTATGTTGAACTTAGCAGTAGCTACAACCAGTTACCCGGTTATAAGCAAACTTATGCTAGTTTAAAATATATACTATGTACAAACAAACACTACAGCGTGTGTTGTACAAAATTGTATTCCTACAGGTCTAAGATTGCAATCACAGACGGAATTATGGATATGACAAATCTTTCAGCATTTCTTTATTACCATTTACTTGTGGAACCCTAAAGATAAATTTGTAAGAACACACCTATAGAATCCGTTATGGCAGAGGCCTGTGCCCCGTATTTGGGGGATGTAAACAGCTAAGGTAACAACATAAGTATAAATATAATAACAATAATAAATATTTTTTATCTACAATACTTGGTGTATAAGCAAAACCCTTCGTATGAAAGCTTATAAAGAGAGATTTATTGCAACCACTCGTGTCTCTCGCGAAGCATGAAGCTCGCAGAAAAATTACGGAAATATTTTCAGAGAAGTCATTTCCTTTAAATTATGTCGTCTCGTATGTTCAGTATTAGAACATTGGGCAATGAAGGTATAATTTTACGACCCTGACTTTTGTAGAAACGAGAGATAGATAGATTTTTTTATATACCACTAAGGTGGTAAACGAGCTTGCAGTCCACAAGATGGTAAGAGGTTCTGCAAGAAGAACCTGCATTTCTGCGAGAAATTCGAACAATTGCTCAGAACACATCCCATTATACAAGCGTCAGAACAAACACAGAGAGTCAAAGTCTTTCCTCAAACTTAAGGGTTCGATACGGCTTGCGAGTTTAGGATCGTTAACAATCTCACAGCCCGTCGTTAAACCGAGTCACATTGGCCAAGCTGGTACCCCGATGCACCGGCCCAGAGATGTCGGCTGCACTCCATATGGGGCCGGACTTGCGACTTGTAAAGCAGCAACCTTTGCCCCGAGACGAAGTGCTGCTTCGCTCTGTTGAGTACACCAAGTTTTTTGGACGCCAGCTTCACCTTGAATCATCATGTAACAACTGTTAGAGTTGGAATGTAACTCTGTCAGCTAAATAAGATATAATTTCTAACTAGATATTTTCAGTGACCGATTTATTTGCATTGTGATAATTTTTGTTTTTATTTTCGATTTAAGTATCTTGAGTACGCTATTAGGTTACCATAATCATCATATATCATCCTGTTAGCCTATTTGGGTCTACTGCTGGACATGCGCCTCCTCCGTGGCTCACCGCTTCTTGCGATTCTCCGCCTTCCTCCTCGAGCTACAACTAGCCGCCCTCTTTAGGTCATCGGTCCATCAAGCTGGGGGACGCCCCATGCTTCGCTTTCCGTTACTCAATATCTACACTCTAGGACACGTCTGCTGCAATGGATGTTGACCCTTCTACAGACGTGACCAGCCAACTGCCACTTCAACTTTCTGATTCCACGAGCTATGCAGTGACTTTAGTTCTCTTCCGGATGTCCTCGTTTCGGATTCGATCCTTAAGAGAAACTCAAAGTATACAATTCGTTCCGTTGCGCGCTAAGCAACTTTAGGCTCGTGGACCAGCCCCGCTGCAACTCGTGACAGGCATTTATTTACTTTAATACTTTAGCTATTCTTAAAAATTATTAGAACTAGTTATTAAATAGAACTTAACTTAAAATATATGTACATTCCTATTTCATATTCCTATCCTATTCTCCTATCCTATTTATAATATTGAGCAGTACGAGACTGCTACTAGCTTACCATGTAAGGCATCACACTAAAACAACAAAACTAACTTTGAATACAAAACTCTAAATTACTTATATAACAATGCTTATATTAGTCACATTGGAAGGTCAATTAAGTTTATTGGGATTCTTTTCTCTAACTTTGCAAATAAGTTACAGCAATTAGATTTCTCTTGGTTAACTCAAGCAATCTTTAATCGATCGGAATATTTTGTCGATACTTTGTAAGTTACCCGATTTGTAGAAATAGTTTTTCATCCCATCTATTCGAAAAACTTCGATTGGTTCGCCATTAGGCTGGAGCAAAGTGTGTATATGCTAGTAAAGAATTTTAATCAATTTCTGAAAAAATTCAAATAATGTATGTACTATGATTCATATAGACTTCGAGTTATGTAATATGTCCTATGGACTGCGCAATAGCCTCATAAAATTGGCCCCACTTTAAAAAAGAGACAGCGTGAATCTGTGGTCTCTTTTCTCTCTCTATCAACGTCCGCCATTTTGTTTTTGGATGTTTATTAAAATAAGTTAGAAAGAGACAAAAGACATTACGGTTTTGCTTCGTCTCTGTCACACTTTTGAGACCTTTTAAGGGTTCCGTATCCAAAGGGTAAAAAACGGGACCCTATTACTAAGACTTCGCTGTCCGTCCGTCTGTCCGTCTGTCACCAGGCTGTATTTCATGAACCGTGATAGTTAGATAGTTGAAATTTTCATAGAAGATATATGTATATCTGTTGCAAATACTAAAAAAACAGAATTAAATAAATATCTAAGGGGGCTCCCATACAACAAAAGGTAGACGCTTAAAATATTATAACTAAATATACAGTATATTTAGTTATTTATTCATTTTAAAAATAAATAATTTAATTAAAATAAAACAAATATCTAAGGGGGGTTCCCATACAACAAACGTGATTTTTTTTTGCCAATATGTAGATAATGGTACGGAACCTTTCATGCGCGAGTCCGACTCCGACTTGGCCGGATTTTTTTTCACATCTGGGTAGGAAATTCGCTGTCCAGTTTGCATGTCTGTGCTAAAAGCACATAAGTCCCTAGTAGTTGCACAACTAAGCGACCCTGTCCTAGCCTACCTAACCTAACCTAACCATAGTATTATGTGGACGTCCCCTGCCGCGCACTTACCGCACCTTTGTTATAGTGTTTATATTGTATAAAAAGGAATCTGGCTGGCACGCGCCGTTTACGCAACTATATGTAAAAAAAAAGAAAGCGCGCGAACTGCATACTTGTTCTGTAAACTCTTTTCAACAATAGTTCATTGAAAACAAAACATTTCGAAACTGTCAAGTTTCAAATGTAAATATGAGTTTTTAATAAATTCTTTTACTGTAGACATTAATTTTATTATACTTCAAGGTTTTCTCAAGGGACTAAAGTAGGTATGGGATTCTTTAAAAGGAAAGTGATTGGATTTATAGAGAGTCGGTCGTGCGCATCTGGTGTTGAAAACGTCCATATAAGCTACGGTAACCGGGCCGTAACCCTGTTTGCTACCTTAGTGGAATAAAAACAATTTGCTTTTTCAAATAATGTTAACGATACTAACATATTGAAGGACGATTAGCAGTTTAGAAAGTAAAGCAAAGTATATAATACTAAAGAAGATACATTAATATAATTCGCCGCCATTTTGTCATAAATCGGACTACTGTGTAAAAAGTTATGCATGGCCATACATAATAAAAAAAGCATATATGCGTCGATTTGAACCTCCTCCTTTTTTTTCGTTGGTTGAAAATATGAAAAATAGGTTGATCCACTTTTATTTCTAAAATCAGACTGTCTATATATAATGCATAATTCACTGTACATGCATTATTTCTATCCATATTATATGAATTTGTATGTACCTTTAATTATAGGTATATATTGTGGTATATTACGGTTTCAATTATAAAAAATCTGTACTAGCAGAATTTACTTTTTAATATGTGTATAAAAGATAGTAAACGAATAAAATATATTACGGACATAAAAATAAAAAATATAATAAAATTGTAAAAAAAATCATGTTCACTATATTTGAACAATACGTTATATTCCGAACTCAAAATATTGTGTCTGTCTGCTCACCACGTAAAATGCTAAATTAACTTTTATGTGATTTTTCCTTTAGATTTTTATCACAGTAAAACTATTGATCGATTCAAGGTCAGATAAAGTCGAAAATAAAATTTAATATAACAAAACTAAATTAATAAAACCACGTTCAACTTTTTCTAGGTAATATTTTTTTAAATAAATTTAGGTATGTATGTATCTACGTATATTACTATGAAAAGAATGTACTGTTCAAAACGATCAATAAAAATTTACTGTCACAAACTTTGCTGACCCGGCGCGGTGTTCTAAATTCAAAACTACAGTCGCCATATTGAAATGGCTTACAATGACACTAGCGACAAAACACCTAAGGTCAGAAGGTTAAAAAAGTTTGCTGCTCTGTAACTGTTTTATTTAATTGATGGTCTTAGACAGTATATTCTAAGGATAAACAGTTGTCACTGCGTAAAAAAATGGAAATAAAACAACCACATTTTGAAAATGTTTTAAGTTGTCGGCTGTGAGAGGATCGGGTTTGACATTTATGAGTATTTAACACGAGTGATACCCCAGCGCTTGCAACACAAGCGCATCAGGCAGACCGTGAATTTGTTTGCCACCTTATTGTTATAAAAAAAAAATCCTTTGGATAAGAAAAAGAATATTTTACTTTTTCACTACGGTGTATCAGACAAAAGATATAAAAGAAATGAAAAACCTTTTTAATGTAGATTCTGATGTTACAAACATTTTCATTCGTCATAAAAATAATAAAAGTTACACCTGCTAAAGCTGTATTTCTCGCCAGTGCAGTCTAATTTCTCAGTTGGCTTTCTCGCCCATAAATTTTACGCGTAAAGCTGTAAACTTTGCGAAAAGTTGTCATATATTTTGTAGCGACATAAATCATCAGGGTTGATATCTGACTACCGAGCGTTAAATATTTCCACCCTCATAACAGTTAAGTTCGCTTATGGTGATTGTAAGTAAATTGTATTTAAGGTACATGGTAAAGTTCGCTTATGGTGATTGTAAGTAAATTGTATTTAAGGTACATGGTAAAGTTCGCTTATGGTGATTGTAAGTAAACTGTATTTAAGGTACATGGTAAAGCCGTTAAGCTTACAAGACTACTGCTTTAATAAAATAATTTATAGTGACTATTATTAGAAGTTTTACGCTAAAACATGCGTAAAACTTTCGAGATAGTTTTTTATGTTTTTTCTTACTATACACAGATTTTGCTACTTTACTTCAATTCTTAACCAACTTCTTAAAAAGGACGTTATTAATTCGATACGTATATTGCATGTTATAACAAGAACTGCACAATATATTTATGTGAGCTTTTGAACAGGTGTGCTAAATTTCATGTCTATGTATATGTTCTATGTATGTACGTTTTTCCATGCATTTCTCAGAAACTCCCTATTGATTGAATAGGGAACTGTTCAATTTAGGAACAGTGCAAGTTTTATCAAAATCGGTACAGTAGTTTTCAAAATATCGCCAGTTAAGTGTCTATTGATCACTAGAAAAACACGTCGTTTTAACGCATTGGTTTAACGGTGCAATTCTAAGCAGAACTTACTGTATGTATGTGAACCGATATGTTAACCTAACCGATCGTTAGCTGATTTTATACTACTAAGATGGCAAACAAGCAAACGGCCTGCCTAATTTTAAGTGACTATCGTAGCTTATGGACGTTTGCAACGCCATCTAGGGTCTCAAAACTCGAATCGAAGGGAGTGCCCTTCTTATAGAACCCTATACTTGTGAAAGCATTTTTTATTAAATAATATTTAGAACTATAAAAATAAAAACCTGTACAGGTGAACAAATATTTTAGAGTTCGCTCATCACTGATATAAAGTAGTTTATATCACCCTTGGTTTCGTAATATCCGTTATGTCATAAACTCAACTTCACAGCTTACGCGTTCGAAAAGGAAGAGAACATCCTTTTAAAACATGGAAGTATGAAGCAAGACTTTACCCGAAAATATTTTCCTTCTAATTTCGGCGCAAGGAACAATTATCCTATACGTCCTTAAATAAATAAAATTATAAATTATTTAGAATTTTACATAAAAACGACACAGAATGGATCTAACAACAAAATGATCAAATTTTTTTTTCCTATTTGTAATGTATTTGTTTGTATATGTTTTACACTAAATAAATATTTTTATAGCAACGATGCAGTCAAAAAAACTCGAACCTGCAACAAACTGTACATTCCGTGTAAGTGCTCTACCAATCGAGCTATGAAAGCACAAGTCTGGTTAGTAAAAATCCCTACTATATCTCAATTAATTTACTATTTACTAGCTGCCGCCGCGTGAACTTTCATAAAAAAGGTAGCTTCCTATAATATCTATATTCTCGTGCAAATTTTTGTCCCCCTGTTATACCGTCAAGGAAATAATTTTCAAGAAACGTCCACCGTTTTAACACGTCAATGTTAACGATTAACAAGGCCAAATTGCAAATTTTATGCATTTTACCTTGCGGTATTACGGATATGACGAATTTCCATAAACAATTTTTACACCTATTTTATCCCCTTAGAATATAAATTTGCAAAATGTTTCTTAATGCTCACGTAGGTACATGTTATAACTTAAACTTATGTGCAAAATTTCAAGTTCGAATCACTAAAAACATTGGAATTTTCATACAAATTTTCATTCCCTATTTTGCGATCTAGGGGATAATTTTCCAAAAACGGTGATTTCAAAGGCATTGGCATGTAGCCTGGACAAAGCGGAGGTTCGATTGGGTCTGGCACCGAGGTCTTCTATCGAAGTTGCCATCTTATGGAGTGCCCGAGGGTTTGTGCAAATGAGTGGCTAGCATTTTTCCCGGCAGACACATACGAGCCGTAGTTGACGTTAGTTGCTCTGATAGCTTGGATATTATTGTTAGTGTCCCACAAGGCCCTGTGCTGTCTCCTACGCTGTTTTTTTGCTGCATATCAATGATATGTTGGACATCAAAAACATACATTGCTATGCAGATGACAGTACGGGAGACGCTTATTACACGGGTTGTGCAGGCATCCCTAGTTCCGTTGTGGAGGAAAAACGTGAAGAACGTTTGTCTCAAATCAAGACCACTCTATTCAAGGTCTCTGACTGGGGCTGGGAAAACTTGTTCCGATTCAACCCTACAAAGACGCTAAGAAAACGCCATTCACTGTGGTCCCACAATTCCAGAACACTTCCCTCTCCATCTCCAAGAGCATTGGGATCCTTGGTGTTGACATCTCCAGCGATGTTCAGTTCCGAGATCATCTGCAGGACAAGACCAAAAACTTGGTGTACTCAACAGAGCGAAGCAGTACTTAACGTCGGGGCAAAGGTTGCTGCTTTATTAGTCGCAAGTCCGGCCCCATATGGAGTAATCCTGCCATCTCTGGGCATATGCACCCGGATACCAGCTTGGCCCTTTTGACTCGGTTCAACGACGGGCTGTGAGAATTGTCGATGGTTCCAAACTCACTTGCGCTATCGAGCTCTTAAGTCTGAGGATAGACTTCGGCTTCCTGTGTGTGTTCTACCGCTTGTACTATGGGTTGTGTTCTGAGGAATTGTTCGAAATGAAGCCGTTGGCTACTTTCTACCATCGCACTGCTCGCCATCGGCAGGGAATTAATTCTCACGCTTTAGAACCTAAATGGTCGCGTACAGTGCGGTTTCAGAGAAACTCCCTTCCGCGAACGCTTGGGTTGTGGAATGAGCTTACCATCAGGCGGAACGTAAGCTTGTTTGCCACCTTAGTGCTATAAAAAATAAAATAAAAACATGTTAATACACCAGGTCAGAAGTGTTTGTCGAACTATACCCATAGATAAAATTTTAATTAAGTCAATAAAGTAGATGGAAATAGAAATCACTTTCAATTGTGACTAAAGCGACCACATTTTGTTTGCTTGGTGGAACTTGTGTCGACAGTAGCAATAGATGAACTTAAAATCAAAGTTGTTTTTTTATACAAACTTTAGACCACTAAAATGCATATATTACCATATATGTCTATATACCTATGGCAAATATTGCTGTCCTAAAAAGTACATACGTCAAATAAATCGAGTTATTTTTAACCAGAGATTTTGTTGAATTAATTGATAATTTACTGGCATTTTGTTAATGAATACTTATGGACTGGGGTAAATAGCGATAACAACGTGTCTTAAGTAGCAAAAAGTTTAAAGTCAAAATTATTAAGTGTAATAAGTTTTAATGAAAAGAGTTACGTCGAATTCACCTTAGGCACAGTAAGCAGTATCTCACACTTTTCTAACATCTCTGACTAAAATCCTCTCCTGGCAAACAAAGATGCGTCAGTAGGATGTGACTGGAATCAAACTGCGGTGAAACTGTTTGGAGTGAAGTCGAGTTTGTAGCTAATGTAGTTAGGCAGGAAGTTCCCCTGAGCGGTATCAGCGTTAAGATTTCAAATTTGTACGTACACTAAGTTTAAATTGTCATTTTGTTCCTATAGCTTTTACTAGCATAAATATATTGGTTGATGTTTGTATCTACACCGACACTGACAGCTTCATGGAACAAAAATGATAATATAGTAGTTTTATTTTACACCTAATTATTTAAATAAATTATTAATACATACGCTTCAATGTTCATTTGACTTTATGGAGTCGTCTATGTAAGTAGGGATTTTTACTCGTCAATGTATATGTCGCAGCCATCTGGTTAAATAGGCCAGTTAATTCGACGCCTAGGGAAATCGTTAACTATAAAAGAGAAAGGAACAGAAATCGCACTGGATAAGTATGTTGGGTTAGGTTCAGTTTCTCATTTGTAAACGTAGATACAGAGCAAGCAAGGCGACCGGAGCCAAGTTTCATATAATAATCTGTTCAGTTATATAATATTTTCTTTTCCATACTAATCTGCCTAGGCGCACACTTAATTGGCTAATTTAACCTAATGGCTGCGACATATATTTATAAGTACCTACTAATGACAATTAATAGTAGCAATGTAAAAATAATATAACAACTTTAACAACTATTTATTATTACAAACAATTTCAAATTCAAAAGAATAAGGTAATTATAATTTAGTCTGCTGCAAATCCATGTAAATATTTTAAATGCAAAAGTAACTCTGTCTGTCTATTACCTCATCACGCTTAAGATATAGAGCTTCATGCTGGAGATAGTTTGAGTCCCGGGGAAGGACATAGGCTACTTGAAAACGTCAAGTGTAAGACGGTTTTTTTATAATTGAGGATTAGCCGTTGAAAACCTACACCGATAACACAGTTTAGGGCGGGTTAAACCGCGGACAAATCTAGTAATGTATAAAAAATAAATATTTCTGGACATTACACACATCACCATCTGGTACAAAACTAAGCAAAGACCAACGGATACAAAATCTTTAATTATTTTTTATCAACCCACGCCTTTGGTTCGTCAGGTTTCCTATGTAAATAGCTAATAAATCTAGTTTAATAATTATTATTTTTTTAATCTGGTTTAGTAAAAAAGTTTTTATAGGAAGAGTGCTTCGCTAAATGATCGTGCGCTTTGGGATAAAATCATAAAATTTTTACCATGGATAGACTGTTGGGCGTTGATCATATTTCGATGAGGAGGAAAGTCGAATTCGTCCCCTGTGCGCGGGGGCGAGTAGAATTAAACGCGGGTACGCATCCCGATTGTTATTTTTTAATTGATCAGTTTATAGGTATTATCCCATACAAAAATTAAAAAAATAACAAAATAAAGAAAATCATTGAAATTTTTTTTTAAAAAAAACTTTATATTTTCTATCTTGATTAATACAGATTAAAAGATACTCTTATTAAGGTGTTTATTCTAGTTAATAAAAATATATACTTCTTGGATACTTGCATTAGAGCAAACAAGCAAAAAATATGATCGCATCGAGCTAAAGCAGCGTAAATCGTTCACTGCAGTTTTTCAGTGTCGTTCAGTGTTAGAGATAGACAAAGTGTAACTTTATAATTTTAATTACTTCACACAAATAGAAATATAATAAGGTTATCATACCTAGGTACTTTTATACTATTTTTTGTAATATGCTAGGTTTGTACAGAAGCAAAGTGCTGTACATTTAAGACTATGACATAAGCATGCTTTTTCGGACAGTGTACAAAGACATATTACACTATTGAAACATACAAGCGACACAGTTAAACATACGAAAGGCACTGGCATGTGACAGCAGGTTAAAAAACTACGATTTTTGCGGTTGTTTTTCGGTTAAAATTCAAATATTTATATAGAGCTATGAAAATAAATTAGCAAATTCGATTGGTCATATTAATATATATTTTGTGATATAAGAATCAAGAAAATATCACTCTTAGTTTTCCTTACAATTTGAATTAAAGCCCAAAAATATAGTGTCAAATTATTTTCTTCTACAACTGCACCGCAATAACTCCGCAACAAAAGTTATGCTATCTCGGGGAGCGTATTCTAAAGTAGCTGCCATTCACCTGTGACCTTTGTCCATCCTCAACCAGAAGGTTCGGCATATCTGGAGCCTTGAATTGTTCTTGAGTTCAAGTAAAGGTCTGAGAGCAAGCGCGTTTTATATGTTGAAGTGCCGTTTTTTTTGCGGTATGTTCTACATTGCTCGGGACTTTTCGGTAAAGAGTTGTTTTCTAGCCTCATTGACAGTCAAAGCTTCACTTATGTGGCTATACATCAACACTTTCTATTCTATTCTATCTTTCTATTCGCAGCATTGGATCGTCACTTATTTTTCTTGGCATTGAAAACGATACCAAACAAGCCATAGTAGCATAAACTGATTAATTAAAAAATAACAATCGGGACCCGTACCCCTCCAAATTAAACTCCGCGCACAGGGGACGAATTCGACTTCCCTCCACATCGAATTATGATCAACACGCAACATTCTATCCATGATAAAAATTTCATGCTTTTAACCCGAAGCGCACTATTATGACCAAATATTGAGCGAGGCACTTCTACTATAAAATTCAATGGGTAATGTATGACTCAATTTTTATGAGTATTACACAAATTTAAGATCGAAAATCAATAAAAGTTCCTAAATTAGTTTCTCATTTTACAGCAATTTTGTCTTAAGTTTAGGTTTTTAAGATCTTCTGATGCGAAATTTAATTAAACTTTACCACTTCCACCTGCAAACTTTGAAGCGTGTGACAGTAAGCTTGTAAAGTTCACGAAAGTACAGTCAGAGGAAGTCGTAGCGACATGTAATTTAATTTCACAAGTGTGAAATTACCACATTAAAATATTTTGTAATAAAATCCTAACAATATGAAGTTACTAGCACATACGCATGGTTCTATTCGTGTCGTATTATGGCAAATAAAAAGTACTATCACGACATTCATCCCCGGAGGAGTAGTTTGAGAGATTACGAATGTCAATTGCTCGTAATATCACCTTTGACCAGCGGTATCCTGACTTAAATGTGATTTGTTAGTTAAGATATATATTGTGGTGAGCTTTTCAGTTTTTGGGCATAAATTAAACTCAAGACAACTTTTATAATAGGAACTTACCTACACAAAACTGTGAAAAGGAACTGCAGAGCATCAAACTCAAGACTTCCCACGTGCTTTAGCTGTGCCCCTAGATACCGTTGGGAAATAATTGAGTTTATAAAGGTTACATAGAATAAATTATATATGTTCTTTTTACCAGCAGTAAGTTAATATTCTTTTTACAATTGTCACTCGAAAAAGAGCATCTTATTCATTGATAACAGTGAATAAAACTCATCTTTACTTACTGAGTGCAATTTGATTGTTCTACGTTATTTTGCTCTTATCAACCGGGTAATAATTACTGAATATATACCTGAATGTGATAATAGTATTTTTTATTTTCTCGCAGTCAATGGTAAAAATTAGAGTATACAAAACGTGGAAGAAAATCATCTTGGTCCTTTGTAACCCTTGCTCCGCTTAGGATCTACTATAGAATATAGCATTTTCTCGAGCGATTTAAAAAAGTCAAACATTTCATTATTAATTTTCATTTAAGAGGCCAAATTCTAAGTTTTTTGGATTTAGCTAAAAAATTACGAATATTTGTACGAACTTTTCGCCACTATTATTCACAACCTTAGAGAATTCACAGATCTCTATTTAAATTAGAAGTTTACCAATGAAATTATACCATTATTTTTGTCAGTTGTTTTCTTTAATATTTTTGCAAAAAATGTACAATTTGCCATTGCAACTATAAAATTTAAGCAGAAACTACAATTGACGCTAATCAGCTTGTGTTTCTTGTGTCATTAATTTACTATATGGACAATCGTAAAAGTTGCAAGTTCATACTTATCTGTATCGTTTGAACTATCTTCAGGCACTGGTATACTTGACTGTTATTACCTGAAGATCATCGAGAAGTCGAGAATAAAATAAAAGCTAACTAGTGCTAAAGCAACTTATGAAGGAAACCGAAATTTTTTACACCTCTACCAGAATATCCTGCGAATGTAGTGCTGACGCAAATGAATATTTATAAGCCCAAGAGTTACTACGTCCTTTTATCTGTTAAAAAGTGTACATTTTCATCCCCAAATAAATACAAAAAGAATAGTTAAAATAAAACTGAGAAATTGTAAAGTAATTACTGAAGTTTATTTTTTAAGAATATGTCACATTATCTAAATGATCTCTTTACGACGGCAATTCTCTAACCGCAAACGGAAATTATTGAAAACTAACGCGAAAAAAGGACCAATTATTCATCTGCCAGAGACCGCTGCCCTTACCGTCACTTTTGGACTATGCAGTGGTTTCTGGAGTTTGATTTTGGGATTCTCACTGTTTCAGTAACGACAATTTTTACAGTTAACGAACCCATTGATATGGTAATGGACCTTATCAAAGAAAAGTATATTGACAAACTTTGAAAATCGATAATGTATTTCATTAGCAAATGCGAGCCTTGCTCTGAAATCGGACTCTTTCAATTCTTGTGTTAATTGCAGTGTGTATGGATGCCATGATTTAAGATCCAAGTTCAAAATTCGTAGCAAACTTCGTCGCGATAAGTATAAGACAGACGATCTCTTGCGAGGAGTCATTTGTAAACCTTCTCGAACAGACTGCATAAAGTCTTTCAATATTGTCAATATTGCGACGTTAGGACGCGACGCGTCATCAAGCGGCGTAAAGCTGCGCCGCGAGGTGCATCCCAACGTCTGGCGCGACGCATCTTTAAACCGCTTTACGTCGCGTCGTGTCTCTTGTAAGCGCCGACCATTATTCGTTTTTATATTACTTATTATCAAAATTTTACATACAATTTAAATTTGATTCACACAAATTGAATAGAATATGCGTTTTAGCAGTGAAAGTGAAATATGGACACCAGAAAGTCTAAAATTAAACGCAAAAACTATCAAATAATATATATAAAAAGGCACCTCTTATTTATTTTTCACATAGAGGGGGATAAAAAGTAGATTGTGCCACACGGTACCTAAATTATTTAACCTCGAGCGACGTATTTTGAATCCTTCGCTGCGCTCTTGATTTTAACAATCTCTATACATTATTTTATTTTGGTCCCTTGTGACACAATCTATTATTCAGCGCGCAAGCAATTGTAAAACTCAAACGGACCGCAACCTTTGCCGTGCACGTGACAATTACGGTCCAGCAGCAATTCACAGTTCCGAGATATAACTTTTACTTTCCTATCACAAATATTAGCAATTCCATTTACATATTAACTAGCTTTTCGCCTCTAACTTCCTCTGCTTTAAGCTTACCTCATTTTTTTTTAGTTTCCTTAAAGTTGCTGAACGTGATTTTATTAATCCCAAAAAACTAAGCTGTGTTGAAAGCGATATTAAAATCTGAATAGGTAACAGTATTTTCATACTGTGTACATTTCTTTTTTACTTTTTCTGAATACGTACATGTTATTAAGCCCTGTTCAATAATACCCAAGATTTCTCCGCTGACGTTTCGGCTATCACTACTGTTTTAAAAGCGTTACAAGTTAAGACTGTCAGAAAATGTAAGTTTTTCTTTTTCATCAATAAATTAAGAATTTGTTTGAGAATAATAAGCTCGATCTTTCCGAAATTGCGAGTGCAGATTTAATTAAAATATGGGAAAAGCGTTTTAAAGAGACCGGGCAACGTTTAAACCACAAGCAGAAGATCGTTCAAGAACATCTAGGACCGAAGACAATATTGAGAGAGTTATGCAGTCTGTACGAGAAGGCCACAAATGTCTACTCGCAAGAGATCGTCTGTCTTACACTTATCGCGACGAAGTTTGCAACTAATTTTAAACTTGGATCTTAAACAAGCTTTACCAATCAATAGAAGCTGCAATTTACACAAGAATTGAAAGACTCCGACTTCAGAGCAAGGCTCGCATTTGCTAATGAAATGCTTAATCGATTTTCCAAGTTTGACAGTAGGTATCCTTATATCAATGGGTTCGTCAACCGTAAAAATTGTCGTTACTAAACAGTGAGAATCACAAACTCAAACACCAGAAACCACTACATAGTCCTAAACTGACTGTATGGGCAGCAATCTTTGACAGAGGAGTAATTGATCCTTTTTTCGGATTAGTTTTCAATAATTGAATCATTTAACATAAAATAAATACACAACTCCTAAGGACTTATATGCTTTTTGTACTAAAATATTTTTTTTTCTTTTGGTTCTAAAATCAATATTTTGATAAATAGTTTTTTTCTTTCAAAATGTAAAAAAGCACAAGAGCATAATCATTAATTGCACACACGAAAACATCAACGTAATATATCACTTTTCGAAAAACTGTATGAAAAAGTATTTTTATAAAAGTCAAACTTATTTATAACATCTTTTTTTAAAATATATACTCGTGAAGAAAGCTCCAGCAATCGCAAATCTTAATCGGATTGCTCTTGTAGCGATAACGTATTGGAAGTGCAAAGCCAGAAATAAGATACGGAATACGGGGAGTAAGATTGAATTTTCTTTAAAAAGTTTGTAGTATTTTAGATGAAAGCTGTAAATTCTTGAGAATTGATTATAAACACTTATTTCTACCTTATATACATATAACATCATTATAATTTGAAGGACTGGCAAAATTTTTTCACTTTGCCTTGCTACACAGTTGATTTCTAAGTATTATAACTTTGCCTTGATACACACTGATTGCTAAATATTATCACAGTGTCTTGCAACTAAGTTGATTGCTAAATATTATCACTTTGCCTTACGACATAGTTGACTTCTAATTAATTATCACTTTGCCTTAAGACGCAATTGACTGCTAAATATTATCACTTTGCCTTAAGACACAGTTGACTGATAATTATTATCAATTTGCCTCAAGACAGAGCTGACTGCTAAATATTATCAATTTACCTAGCGACACAGTTTACTGATGAATTTTATCAGTCACGCGCAATTCAGCAGTGAGGTCATAACTAAGCCATGGAGCCGACAACACACACACATTGACACATCTATGAACTATGTATTTTTGTTTTATAAGAACCCAAATGTTTTCAAAACAAATAAAGAAATGACTGGCAATAGTAGTAGTAATGCTTACCAGTTGTATATTCCGTCACAAAAACTAGGAGTTTCCAAAAAATAATACTTACAACATGCTTACAACTTGCCCGATAAAGTAAAAACAAACCTTAAATTTTGAGAAAAAAAGCAGTCAATATTTTAATAGGTGAAATGTGTTTCACAATACAAGAGTTTATAAAAGATTAGTATTAAGAATAGTAAAATTGGTATTAAGTTTACTTTTTATTTGTTAAAGTTGATATTCAGTTTTATAAAGATATTATTTTTATAAATATTTAGAATTTTATCATTTAACTATCATAAATGATAAAAACTTTATAAATTTATTATTCAATTAATTTTGTATTGTTACTATTCTTATATTCTTCTGTTTTTTTAAATTTAGTCTGGGTATTTGTACACCTTGTAGAATTGTAGAACATGATTGTATGGAGATGGAATAATGTATCTACCTAACGTCTTTTATGTAACCCTTATTCGATGCAACCAAAGACCATTTCTATTTATTATAATAGATAACAATACTGTTGACAAAAAGTAACAATCAGCGATCTCAATTTCATTATTAATGCTCGGTGTTGAACGTTTCTTTGGAAAGAAATCCGTCTAATGGATCCTATGAATGTAAATCAATGATCCCATTTTTCGCCCATTTTCAACCCTGCATGGGTTGGAAACTATTCTTTTAATATTAATAAACTCGGTCATATTCCAAACATATGCGATCAAAATAACGCTAGCGTCTTCTGAATAATCCAAACGTGTAAACAAAATTTCGCTTGTTTCTATTAAAATGTATGCTTCACAAGACACCAAAATTGCCCAGGCACGTAAAGAAGCTTAAAATAAAAGGCAATTTAAAAAGCAAGTTTTGTATCGTAAAGTCACATTCCCGAGGGTACTCTACGCCTAAAGTTTATCTTATGTTTGCTGCCTACCTAAAGCTAAAAGTTTCGAACTTTGAATTAATGTCGGTGGCAAAGTTGTGTTAAAGCCATCTCACGTACAACGCGAAGGAACAGAAAAACTCCATGCACTGTTTGTTTTAGCAATAAAAATGTAGTTTTAGTAAAAAAAAAACTGATTTAGTTGAAAAATCAGAAGTCAGGTTTTAGTAATGATTTATTACGTATTCTTTCATATTGTCTTATCTTGTGTTAAGGACTTCTTAAAATCAAAGATTTAATTTTACATTATCACATACACTACTTGAAAGAAAAAAAAACGAACCAATATAGTAGTCTTAATAAAAAAAAGGTCCAAGTTTATCGAATTAGTGCCTCATAACCAAAGTTTGGATTTCTACAGAGATAAGTCTATCATTCTCTTAAGAATTCAATTAAACAAATTATGAAATAAAATATAAAATCTTAAATTTGTTAATTAATATAGTAAGAAAATTGAATTTTAACAAAATTTACACTAGACCCTGGCAAACAAAAATATTGTTGTATTAATAACCACTCCAAAGTTCTAATAAATCAGTCTTACAAATACACAAATCTTTATAGAATTAGGAAAAACGTTATAAATACAGAAATAATCTTTCTTCGTTTGAGACTCCCGGTCGAGCTAGAGTCTTCAAAGAAAATATATCATACATACCATATAAATGGCTACATCATCAATGTAAATACTTATTTTCATAGCAAAGATATAGCCCAGGACTTGAACCTGCGACAATAATAGTCATTTATATTGCATTAATAACAAATTTCTAATCAGCTTAAGGATACTTATTTACCGAACCTCGCTTCACAATGGAGCTTGTTGTTTTGAGGTTGGAATCGTTTATAGGATGTTCAGTAGTTACTTAAAGTTTAAGTTACAGTTTGCCTCCCTTGTTTACACAGCTGGCTTCTAGTAGTCCGTTCAGTTATTGACAGTAACTTTTGGTTACTGGACAAAACTTCATAGTAACTTACTACAAGTAAGTAAATACATGCCTCTACGTAAACTGAATACCCCACTATTCTCCCTACTAAAATTATAGATTACGTAAAAGCGAGTTTTAGTAAAATGTTTTTATATGGTTCATAATCTGCTTAAAAGTTTTTAATTAAATTTAGTACACAGTTAGATAATAGCTCAACACATAGGAATAACACACCTAACTAGCGCCGCCAAAAGATATTCCTTATTTCCTCTTCGCACAAAACATATTTCAAATATTGTAAAATCCAATAATTTGGAAATTATTTCCGCTATTACTGGAACGTTATGTTTTGTTTCTAGAAATTTCACAGTTATATTATAGTAACGATATACAACATTCTTAAAATAGTTAATAACTATTTCTAAATAATAAATATTGAACATTTTGGAAATGTGTTTTATACAAAGAGGAAATTTCAAATATCTTTTGACGGCGGAAGTTAAGTGGCATTAACTCTTACTGTAATACGGATGAAATCGCGGGTCTAAGATAGTAGTGTTATAAAAACATATATTTATTATGACTTTTAAGCGACTAGGATGCTAGTTGTTTGTTAAAGAACTTCAGGTCCTTTAGAACTTTATACAATTATACTATATTAGACAGGTTAATTTATCTTTATCGCTTTTAGATTAATGTTAAATTAATACAAGAAATAGACAGAAACTTGCTCTGATTCACACAAGGCTTAAATAATAGATACCTAGATAAAGCATTTAAAGAATAATGTATTCTTTGTTACAAATAAAATTCCTACTGCATAAAGAATGTAAATTTATTTTTAAAACGTTCAAAATCTTTGTTAAACACAAATTTCCTTAAAAAGCTTATCATACAATTAAATACTGCTTTAATGATAAATATTGTTGTTAACATTTACCTTATTGTAACAATCCCATAATTGTAATTAAAAATGAGCCGTCTAGAGAGTTTTTGCCTTGGAGAGTTCCTTTTCGCCGAAACGAATTGCTTTTAGAAATTAAATATTTACCCACAGCTTATAATTTATGAAAATGTTAGATAGAAATACATTTACAAAAAAGAAGAACGTACAGACAAAGAAAGACTCCTTTTTTTGAAGTTGGTTTAGAAGCAACACTTGAACAATCACATCTCAGATATTTCAAACAAAACAAAAGCATATTGTAGTAATGAAGACAAAGTTTCTGATTTTGTGTAACTAAAACTACAGCGCTCCTAAATTTTGTCCTTACAAATTGTACTGGGAAACTTAGGTTTAAGTTGCCCACTCACGTACCGGATGGTACAAAAAACTTAGCCCGGTACTCAGCTAAACAACACTCACATAGCTTTGAAGTTTTAGTTGTATATTTGAGGTCTAAGTTACAAGATATGGATATCTTGATGACCCAAAATTTTATCAATGTGTGAAACCAGTTTCATATTTCTAGAAATATTATAGGTATAACAAATTAGTACCTACATGTGAAATACACTCAAATGATTCTGCATTTGACTGACAGTTCGGCACAAAATGTAATTTGGCAAAGTCTAACATTTATGTTTATATTAAAATATTTACCAATGTACTAAGTTAAATATTTTATACATAAATTCGTAAGTTTGTCAGTCTATTCAATCATTATACTCGAATACTTACCAATAGTTTGGACGTCATCTAAAATTGTAAAGATAAACAGTTAATTTTATTTTTATATCTTGTCCACACGATAAAAACGAATGGGTTAGCTAGTTTTTGATACAATACATATATATGGGTAGTGCAATTATTTTAATAATAAGAGATAAATTAGAAAACATTTGTATTATCTCTAGTTTGATTCAATAATAGGATAAAAATTATACTAAAAGTTACAAAATCGCATTCTCTTATCATTTGCAGCATAGGATTAATGTTAGAGGCCAAACGGTGGCTTGGGACTCTTTGGAAAGGATTCCAGTCGGATTACTGTGTTGAAGTCCGTCTCGTTTGTTAGAACTTTCTGAAGGTATAGCTTTCCTTATACCCATAACAATTTGTTTGCGGCTACCTTTATAATACTTCTTTTACGACCTCAGTAGTAGGTAGATACGCTACAAGAAATATTAATAGTACGTACAAAACCTATTTTTTATTATAATAGTTATATAGTATCTTATTAATATTAATGTATTTTCTTGTATCCGCCTGAACCTTTATATTGCGAACTAGCTATTGCCTTACGGTTTTATCCGCTTACTTCTAGACCCATTGAAACTGTCTTCTGAATATAATATTTTAGTCTTTGAGTACGTCCCTTGTGGGTTACTTCTCGGACGAGTTACCATGAAACCTGGCCGCGTGAAATCTATTCAATGAAGAGTATGCAAAAAAATGCACTATATAAATTTATTTTTTGTTTCTCGTAAAAGATTTCTACGGTTGTTTTATCGGTGAACTACATATTTTAAACAAGGTTATGGAAACAACAAACCCAGGCGCATTATCTTGACACCTAGCTCGCAACTCGCTCGACCCTTCTCACGCTACCCCGCACGGGGTCCCGCTCTCGTCTGGGGTCTGCCTGCGAGTCCAGTTGCATTAGGATCACTGTCACCGTTGCACGTATATTTCTGTTTGTGTTTCGGAATTATTCGTTTGCTGTTATTGTTTTTGGATTTTTGTTGAGTTATTGTTATCATCACGTTTGGACGTTCCTTTAACTCTTGTTTTTTTACAAATATGGTGGGTAAAACTATGGGAAGTAAAGAAAGGGCCCTAATACTCAAGGTGTTGGCGCTTTTTGAAAGCGAGAAAGAAGTTAGCAAATTTGTGATTCCTGTGGCTCATACTAAAAGTGCTCATGACGCTCGTGAGCATGAAAAAGTATATAAAACAATAGTTTCATATTCCGGTAGATCAACCAATAAAGAGAACTTGCGCTGCTACTGGTATATCTAAAAGTACATTAATGAGAATAAAAAAGCAAGCAAAGGCAGTAGCGCCATCTACTTCACCGGTGCCGAGTACTTCGACATCTGCTCCAATACCCAGACCATCTACACCTGGCAAGAAGAGAAAATCAAGTTTTAAAAAAATAAATCTAGACGATTAACTTAGTCGCTCTAAAAAAACATTGTCAATAATTTCTACACAGTTAGAAAAGAAGTCCCTACGCTTAAAAAAATATTGGCCGCCGCCAAAAAGGATTTAAATTTTCCAGGTGCGTATGTATGTTTATTTTTTAACTTCTTTATTTAGCAAGTACGCCAGTGACAAATCGAGGCCAAGGTGCTCTTTATATATTTTGTATAAGAAAGATGGCAACACCTGCAGTTGCAATTAAACATTCTGCAAGATTGCGCTTTACCTGTGATTCATATTTTTTGAAACTAAAAGTGTCTAAATTATTTTTATTAATTTAGAGACACTATCGGATAAATTTTTTTTGGGGTCGTGCATAAATTAAGATAAAAATAATTTTATGTTATTTACGTTTGCCTGAGCTTGTATTGGCTTCCATTTCAGTGTTATTACGTATGGGTAAATATTTACTTTAGCGGCCTTTTTAATTATTTTTTCATAGAAATTCGCTTTTGAATTTAAGAACATATAACTTGAATTTCTTGTCGCTGATGTAAAAATAACAAAAAAGGTATCAAAATTACCAAGTCCTAATTTGACTGAATGATAATAATACGTCGTGAAAATGTTGCCAGTATATGACGTTTACGTAATGGCGACGATATGAGAATTAATTTTCATCAAAACTTTTTTGATAAGGAGGGTTTTGAACTTGTTATTGTAAACTTTTTAGTTACATTATTTCAAGGCGGTTTTTCAGTTTATTTTTAGCCATACGAGTACTTTTATTTTCTTTTCTCAGGTGAAATAACTACATTGCGGCTAATCTTGAAGAATCAACTGGGGTACAAATTTAAAAAATGCAAGAATGCCAATAAATTGATCTTAATACAAAAGCCTGATATCGCTGTCTGGAGGGATCGCTATCTGCGGCGAATGAAAGAAAATTGCAACCTCGGAGCGACAAAAAAACCGGTGACGTATTGAGGCGAGACCTGGGTACATTCTCACTATACAGTGAGAAAATGCTGGCAAAATAGCAGCGGTGTTAGTTTAAAAAAAGACAGCCATCCCGGTCAACGATGGATTGTCGTCCATGCGGGTGGCGAGAATGGTTTTATCACTGGGGCCGAGTTACTTTATAAATGCAAAATTAAGACAGGCGATTACCACAATGACATGGATATTAACAATTTTGTTAAGTGGCTCAACGAAAAATTGTTGCCAAACTTACCTCCAAACGGCATAGTTGTTATTGATAACGCACCATACCATTCAACCCAATGTGAAACAATACCTTGCCAGCAGGCATTGAAAAGTGAGATGCAAGGCTGGTTAATCAAACATATCAGTTTTGACGTGAAAACGTGAAATATACCATATAATTCAACTAAATAAACCAGAAAAAAAATATATGGTAGACGAATCGTTGAAGGAGCATGGCCACGAAGTCGTACGTCTGCCACCCTGCCACAGTGATTTAAATCCAATTGAATATATCTGGAATTTAGTGAAACAAAGGGTGGCAGACAAAAATATAGATCAGTCAGAAAGGCAAATAGAAAAATTTACAAGAGAAGCGATTAAGACCATAACAGTTGCAGACTGGAAAACAGAAGTAAACTATGTTCAGAAACTGCAAGAAGAATACTGGGTCCAAGATCGACTCAAAGAAGTCCGTGAAAGAGAATTCATTATTTCTTTTGGAGGAGAAGAAAGCTCCTCAGACAGCGAAACCGAGGAAAACGAAAATGACAGCGATGTTAAATATAATAATAAATAATAAACCTATGTGTGATTTATTTTATTTTGACCAGAAACTAATTATTCAACCTATTTATCGTAAAATGATACAATATTAAACAAAAATTTTTGATTTTTTCATATAGTAGCTCATTTACAACTAGAGAAAATATAAATTACAGCCATGGCAATTCTAGCTGCACAGTTTTATAAGAAGAAATGACTTTGATGTAATGACTATTTTAAAGTTTTAATTACACTAACGGCACAAAACAGCACCATAATCTACTAAGTAATATATAATGGTCCTCCATATAGATAGTTTTAACCCTTAATTAGGAGCATGGAAAAAAACCACACCATTAGTCGCATGCGACATCTCTAGTGACCCCAAACAAAAAAAATATGAGAAAATTAAAAATAAATACAACAAACTATTTAATATAAAATTTATCAATATTGTATTATAAGAAGAAGAAAATAAATAAAATAAACATGATTCAATCTCCAATTTCAGAACTGAACTCAAGTGGCTCCCAATCTGTTTCCGACGGAATACCCATACTTTATCCCTTCTTTATAACATTCTCTATAAACCTTGTAGTCTTCTTACGTGAAAAATTTAATTCCATGACTTCTTTAAATCAACCTGTGACACCAATAATTCACAATTATTGAAAATACCATGCAACGTTACTGACTTTTTTAATAATTCATTTCAAATTTAGTTATGATTGGACCAAGCTCGTATACATTATCATTATTTATTTTTTATTATGCATGTATTTTAACCAGGATAAGACTTATGTTAATATTTCGTGTATAGATATGTTGTTTTTTGTTTTATTCCCTATAAATGGTTGATCGATGACCACCTACTTGTTCGTACAAGCTTGTTTTAAGTGCAAAAGAAAACGATAGGTAAGTGTAGGTGCCTGCTTAAAGTGCATTTAAGAAGTTCAAATATACCGTGTTAAATACACAAAAATTAGCAAAACAGCATCTTAATCGCTAGTAAATAATATCAGTAAAAAGGTAAGTGAGTCATCAGCAAACCAATAATAAACCTACCTACCTACTTAAAATAAGTTCATTTAGGAAATTCAAGCACAGAATGTACTTAAAATATACTAAAGTCAACTAAACATCATTCAGATCGCTAGCAAATAATATCAGTAAGCAAACTATTAAGATATTTATCGGCGGCGATGCATCATGGGTACAGAAAATGCACAGAGCGTCAAGTGCGTCACGTGGACAACGATACAGTGAAAATTTAGGCTTCTAGTTTTTTCCACGACGAAGTAACAGGAGAAACTGCTGTTGGACCTGAACTGCATTGAGGTTACATTAGCGAAGACACGGCCAGAAGAAGACTTGCTGAGGTAAACCTGAAGCCCTACAGGCCAGCAAATGGTCCCAATCTTGAGACAGGGCATCGGGTTAACAGATTGAGGTATGCTCGTGACCACGTACAGTGGGGTGAAGAAGAATGGGCAAAAGTCTTGTTCGCGGATGAGTCACGTTTCTCATTATTCACCCATGACGGAAGGCGAAAAGACTGCAGGCGGCCTAGTGAGCGATACGCTCAAGTCTGCTTTGCAGAAAGAGTCTAATACGGCGGGGGCTCTGTACACGTGTGCGCTGACATCTCTTCGGAAAGTCACACACAGTTAGTGGCCATAGAAAATGGCACTCTGACCGGGGTGAGATATGCTCAAGGGAACCCTAATGAGTATCTGGTAAATATGGGTGATGGATCAGTATGCCAAACAGATCAGAAGCTGTGATCAGAGCCAGAGGAGGCAATACCAGTTATTAAAAAGGTGATTTTAAGACTACAAACACCTTTTTTAGTGTTTTTTAAGTTTTTGCCATTCAGTGAAAATGGGTACTTTTTGTTTTAATGTTTCATTTATGTTATACACATTAAGTTAAGTAAAATAAATGTTCAAAAATCTTTTTTAACTGTTCTAAATGTTGTTTTTATATTAAGTCTCTAAGTTTAATAGTTTAGAAGAAAATTCAATTTAAAAACTGTTGTACTTCTTTTGCACGCCAGTGTATTATTAGCTTTTTGTTTAAATTAACTTTTTTTCGAATTCTATGAAAACAAAGTAGCAGGCAACAGCTAGTATTTAATCTGAATGAAAAGTTCAGTAATAAAACAACAATCGATATCTTTTTCGAAAAAAAAAAATATTATATTTTGCAATTGAATTTGCACACTACATTGAATAGACTCCACGCGGCCAGCTGTAATGTTAGTTGGCCCGAGTAGTAGGCTCGGTGATTAAAAGTATGAAAAAAATTAATGTGTCAGTCTACTCAATGTATAAAAATTACGCTATTATCCTAATTCTCTTCTTTGTAATTGGACGGATTTCAAAAAAGGTTTGTTTGACCATCACGGCAACAGTCTAGCAAAGAAAAGCAGCACTCCGAAAAAGCTCTAAGATTCAGAAAGGCATCCATTGCTGTTTTGCTAATTTTTGTGTATTTTACACGGTATATTTGAACTTCTTAAATGCACTTTAAGCAGGCATTAAACAAGAGAATATCTCCAATACTCTAAAAATTGAATTTTACCATTCCAAATGGGAGCTTTTTACTTTTCCTTGCAAACCGAACGTACGTAGACCATTTCTTGGTGCAGAGTAACCTGTCGCAAGCGTATGCAAATATTATAACCAGCCCTTTATTGTCCTAGATCTCAATTGATTTATTTGGTATTGGTATTAAATTAATTGCGGTATAATAGTAAAATTTCGTAAAGCCCGTAAAAATATATAGTAAAATATTGCATTATAAATAAATTATAGGTCCCCCGCATAAGCTTCCCTATGCTAGGATAAGTCCTAGACGAATTTATAGGTCCATCAAATAAACTCCAACTTCTTTACTTTTATTTATTTATTCATTTATTTAACTCTTACAGTACATTTAATAAAACTATATGATAAGTACAACTTATAAATTTTGTATGCACTAAGGCGGATTGATTCCTATGCTAAGATAAGTCCTAAACTAAATTAAAGGTCGATCGAATAAACTTCTCCAACTCTTTCACCTCGGTCCTTATACTCTCTAGCTTAATATTTGTTTCCCTTCTAGCATAGAATTTGTCGAAATCTTATTATATGTAATGATTTTTTTACATACCAACAATAAGCATTCCCAACTCTTTAATCCTAATACCTATATTAGGATAGTTCCCAGGAAAAAATAAAGGTCCACGGAATAAGCTTTTGCAACTTTTTTGCCTCAATTTCTGTGCTAGGATAAGTGCTAAAATAAATTAAAAGTCCAACCAATAAACTTCCCCAACTCCACCTTACCGTGATTCCCGTGCTATAGTAAATTATAGGTCCATGTATACAAGACGTATTTTTGTAAAATATTAAATGTTCATTTTATCAATAGATTCCAATGGATTTATCGGGTAAAAAAGAGACAAAAAGTATATTTTATTAATGGTTTATTTCCTGTCTTCACTACAAATATTATAACATAACAAATACACTGATTATTCTCATAGGAAAGCTTTATCTGAATTTAATTTTACAGTTTAATAATTTTGTGTGTTCTTAAATTTATACATACAATAAATACCTACTATGCAATGTATAACCATATAGTAATTTCTAAATTACATTCAATTTCTATTAAGACTAGTCAGAAACATTTATAATATAACAATATTATTTTTACACTGATATAATACACCGTTAATCTTTTAAAAAGGGTTAATAACAAAACAAACATTTGCCATTAAGACAGGATATCACAGCTATAAAATAATCATCAGCATATTTATACAATAAAAATAAAGATCTGGTTTATTGCAATAATTCTCGGAATCAAGTAGGTATGTTATATTATTATTTATGTTGTATTGTAAAATAAAATTACTAAATTTTGGTGTAAAGCTAACTCTTATATCTAGTGGCAAACTGTTTTAGAATTTTACCTATTTACAAATAACCATGTAACTTATTTATAACTATCAATATTATCAATAAAACAATTTATATCGTTGTCTCAATTATTAAAACTTGTTAAGTACTTTAATATGACATAAATATAAAATGCAACTATTTTAGATGGCAATACACCCATGTTACGTTGTGAATAACATGTATTTCCTTTCATTAGAACTAATTTATTTATACATACAATGCACATACTACGCAGTGGTTTTAAACGCCACAAACCCGAATCTGTGTTGGAATATATTCTGCTACTGAGAAGTATTTACTTGGAATTATAAAACCACAATAGAAGCTGCTTGCGATCGCTTTAAAGGTATCTGTTGAACACAAATTGGTTAACAAGAAAACTATAAGGATTCTTAAATGTGTAATTAGAACAGAACTATATTAACAATAAACAAATCCGAATACCGCCTTTTTTTAATTTAGTAAAAGAAAACATAATACAAGAATATTTAAAATATAAAGAGAAGAATTTAATGGAGAACTTCTACAAATGCGCAGCGAAGAGATAAGTGATATATTTTTATTCAAAAACTTATCTAACATAACATGAAAAAACTGTAAGCACTCTAATAAAACAATTAACAGTTTCTTTAGTTATAGGTGTTAGTAATTTAAGCCCCAAGTGCAGTGCAACAAACTTTTCTAACCTTCCGACCTTGGGAGTTTGGTCGCTAGTGTCGTTTTAAGTTCACACCATTTCAGTATGGCGGCTGTAGTTCTGATTTTTGACCACTTGGTCAAAAAAGTTTGTTGTACTATAATTACTATATTCACCCACTGTGCAGCTGTCTAGAGGAAAAAAATGAGATACTATGTGCTGCCTGCCAACAGTCGATACATTTATACAAGGTAAAACCATGCAAAATGTTACTAGTTTCTGGTTAGCATTGGGTTGATCATTATATTTGCTAGTGCGTTTCGTCGTTTTCGCCAACCTCCGGTACCTTGCGCGTGATATTGCAGTTGACGGTACCAAATACGTGTCCGTGAACTCTCCTCGGCCTGCAAAAGAGACAAGTTATTTTATGAATTAATTTGCTACCTAAAACATACTAGATATTTATTAAAAATTATAAAATACAAAAAGCAGTGTTTTTAGGGTTTCGTACTCAAAAGGGTGCCTACGGAGCCCTAATTCTAAGCCTACGCTGTCTGTCTGTCTGTCCGATCATTAAAAGGTTTTTATCTTTTAGACCGAAATAGGCAGAAGCCTAAAATTTTCACATAATATAATATGTTAAAATGGCGGATTATGTAACAGATTATAAAAAGTTAGAAAAATCAAAAATTTAGGGGGTCCCTATACAAGAAACAACAACTTAAAGTACCGTATCAGCGCCATCTAGCGATTATTAAGAGGAACAGTAATACATTTGTTTGTTGATAATGATTTTCAAAGTTAGGCAACGTTGGGCTTGGTCAGTCATTGAAACTTTTTGTTTCTGTTATTACGTTTATAATACATACAATAAATTACTTTGATTTTATTTGCTTCACAACACTAGAAAAACAATAACTTTTAACTTAAATGGTAATTGTTCAGAAACACATATTATCCCATATCTTTTATTATACCGTTTGTTACTTTAGAGCTGGTAATTTGCGACGTATGGGACATAAATAAAACCACTTTAGTCCAGATAGACTGCGTCAGTATTCATTGTTCAACTTCTGGGGATATAAACTGTCAAGTTATACAATACACGTAATACATATAATAAGATCAATGTAGGTTCTTTATTAAAAAATTACAAAGTATGTAAAAATCATATGAAAAAAATATGCTTCTTGAATAGTTGTATAATTCATACATCTTAATACTTATATTATATATACGAACAAATATTTTATTTTCAAAGCAAAGATGACATCAAAAGATTTGACTTCAAAGCAGGGTTTGAACCTGCAACCTTATTTTTCAATTTAATAAAAGATATCGTGGTATTCACGTTGCCCATACATGACCATACCTCATGACTTACGGGCGGAAGCTTTGACACTGGCAATACGCCTAAACCACAAATTAAAAACCTACCTAGCTAGGACAGTGCTATGCTCCGACAAAAAATTAAAGACACCCACATAGCTCACAAAATAAGCTTAAGTGGCAGTAGATAGGTCAAATTTACCACATAATCGATGGCTGTTTGAGCATACATATTCCAGAGTGGAATGCACGGATCAGCCGGGTGAACCTAAAAAATGTATTGGCGGGATGAGAAACCGAGGACTGAGTGTGGTGGCGTTTATTTGAACAGTCCTATGTCCAGCAGTGAATGCTATAAGCTGATTGATGATGTACATTTATTACGTCTTCTTTGATTTTGTCAAGAACTAAATGTCGAAGGTGTAGATGAGTAACCTAGAATTTGTGTTTAAAACGTTTGCAGCGAACTTTTTTTTACTTTGACTTCGATTTAGATATAAATAATTAAATTTCGTAATACCTTAAAAATGTATGAATCCTTTGTAGTAATTTCATGAACTTCAAAGAAATGTTCCGGCTCATGATCAGCAGCTACCACGCAGCGGTCCAGGAACAGTGGTTCTCTTTGCAGCGTATATCTCCCAGCTTTCTCCCTTACGAGAAGAAGCGCTGCTTCTCTTACTCCGCTGCGAATAAATAGAGCATCGCCTTCTTTTTCTCTCGCTTCACGATCTCTTGCTTCTCTTGTTTCGCGGATTTCGTTTACTTTGTTAGTTGTTGTTGGCTGGAATGTTACAATACTTGAATTAATTTTAGTAAAATGATAAAAATATGCTCTTTTAAAAATTAGCCTTTCAGATGTAAATTAAAAGCTTGTTATAAATAAAGTATCTTTTAGACATGATTGAGTTTTTTTTTATATATTTTTATATAAAGAATCAAATGAAAATTACATATTTTTCATTCCACCTATTCGAAAAACGTTAATTGTCACTAAGCAGGAGCAAATTTTTATATATTTTTTGTAAGAAACTTGTACAACGGAGAATAATGAGATCTGATGGAATATTAATAAAGATATTGTTTAAAAATCTATGTACTAAAAAGACATGGGCTAGTTAAAAAAGCGAGGCACATGACGGTTTTATGTTAAAAAAAAAACGCGTTTACGAATTGCTAATAGTGCAAAATGGTCAAAAAATCACGAGTAGCGAAAGGAAATATATAGAAAGCATTAGAAAAACAAATGTTATGCAGAATCCTATACCTACATAATTCCGGGAAAAAATTGTTTTTTTGGAACTGTTTTGCTCGTAATTTATATAAAAATAGTATCACTTTCATTTCTACCATTACCATCCATACTAATATTGTAAATGCGAAAGTGTGTTTGTTTTTTGCCCTTCTTTCAGGTCGCAACGCAGTATCCAATTGAGCTGAAATTTAGCTTAGAGATACTTAAAGAAACGGAGAAGGAGATAAGCTATTTTTTATCTCGGGAAATTCAAGAGTTCCTGCAGGAATAACTATAACCAAATTCCATGAATTCCAACATTATCCTAAAAAGTGGCAAAAGCCCACATTTGGTTTACTATGTTGAGTACTTATTTGAATTCATTTACCTTTCCATTAGTTACCAATAGAGCGCTGATGGGAGTGAGTTTGATGGTACGTCCCTTCCGCCAGTTGTTGTCGTTGGGTTGGGTGAAAAGCAGCTTGCCTTCCATTGCAAACCTTGGGCAAGCATTAAACAATTTCTGAGTATGAATTAAGGTTATGATGATAATTGTAATATTTCTATAGCCATAATTTATTATTTTTAAATTAATATTTTAATCTTGAGATAGGTACATAACCCAAAGTTTACGTTACTTTGTATGATTAAGCCGTTTTATAAAATTAAAAACTAAAAAATGAAATAAGCCTATTTTGGTCTTAGGCTTTTAGTTTAGCCATTACTGTCAGATCCTAGGTCTCCATTATGTTGTACTATATATATAGTTAAATAATCTGCGTTAAAAATCAATAATTTAAAGATATATTATCCTTTTCGTAAATTAAAGAAAATAAAACTTTATTATTTATATATAATAGCTCTAAGCTATTAACGTAACTCAGGAAGTCTGAGGCGTAATCATAAATTATACCTATGGTTAGGAGTAGTTATCTGCTAAAGTCTCAACTTAGCAATAAAACAAACCTAGCGTCGTCATGATTCCAATCCAAGACGTCAACTGCCATTTTTCTCAGCCTTATGTCCGCAACGTGTAAATCATGAGCAGTCCTTCTCGCCGCCGCCAACCTTCTCCAGAGAGGTACGTCTCTAGCCGCAGCAGCTGCAGCAGCAGCTGCAGTGTTCATCTCTTCAAGCCTTGACTCCACGCATATTTGTGCCGAGCGAACATCTTCCCGCTCTGTTGCGCAAGTAGCAGTCGCTCTATATAGTCTCGAAAGAAGAAGAGGATACTTAGTTACACGTTGAACGGGCACCTGAAACCACACATAATACCACCATATTTCAATAATCTTAAATGTATTATGGGATACAAGTAAGAACTCAATTTCTGTACTATCTGTAACATAGATCTCTTATAAATGTTACTTACATAATCAATAATAGTAAAAGTGATAAATAGTATTAGTAATTTACCATAAGAAATGAATTTAAGTTCATTCGCCTTAATACAGTATTTTCCATTTGAGAGACTCTTAAAAATATTCGAAGTAATTCCTTTTCTTTCTCAAGTCCAGCCAGTAATAATGCAGCTCCTGCTTGTTTTACACAGTATGATTGGAATGCTGTTAACATTCCAGAGCATTCTAAAAGGATCTTGCCAACGTTCACAGTCAAAAGGTCCTGTAAGAGAGTAAACAAGTGAAAAAATTAGGAAAACATAGTAAAAAAATGTTAAGTTTTCTGTCTGTCCAAGAATTTAATTGTTTTTTACTTTTTAGATTTTTTTTAAATGTATACATTTTTTTGTTATTTTTTTCTTGATTATTTAATAGTAAGCTAACAATATACAGTAACTAATAATGCAATAACTCAATTACACCGCAGTACAAACTTACTTCATCTCCCTGCTCAACAGCTATTTCCAGAGCGTCTCGGAGTTTTTCTGATAACACCTGATTATTTTCGATGAGTTCTTCTACATTAAGAAAAATAGCACTAAGTTGTTCTTGATTCAAAAGTCCAGCAACAAGCATTGGTTTATAAAATTCTTCTAATATAATCTGTAAGTCTCTACCATATTTCTCTTCAGTTTCAACAATTTCTGTGAGTATTTCCTTCCTTTCAGCTCTTTTTTTGGCACATTTTCTACACACTAAGGGTGCATAAATAGAACCTTAAAAAAAATCATACGTTTAGAACATTTTTATTGTATATTAAAGCAATTTAGTATATATTTAACCTACCTTGTTCTGTGATTTGAGTTTCGACTGCAGTATCACAATCTTCACAAAGATGAATGGGAGTATTTTTATCTGATTGTGTACGACAAGGTGATGTTTTTCCTTGGAGCCTACTTCTTGAAGATTTACTTGTCTCGGAACCAACGCCAGAATCATTCCTTTCAATTTCAGCAGATGTTTTTTTGCAAACAATTGGTTTCTCTAAGCTTTCATGATTAATTATTAAAGAGTTGTCTTCACTTGAATCTGAAGCATTTGACAATTGACTAGTGTTGCTACTAAGATGTGAATCTATTATTTCAGTTGTGTTGCTACTTTTAGATTCACTTAGTGCAACAGAGTCATTTTCAGCTCCATAATTAGTAATATAAGTATCTTCATCATCGATTCCTCTTTCTTTGGCATCTACTAAGTAGGATAAAATATCGTATTTGGAAGCACCTTCAAATATAGAACGTGAACCACTGCGTTTTTCATCATCTAAAAGCAACAATGAGTTTGGTGGTGGATTAACTGGCAAAGGTGGTGGAATGTCTCCAATTTCCTCATATATTGGATCACTGTTCAGACGAATTGATTCGTAGTGATGGTCATCATCAGTATTGTTTGCTGTTTCAATTTCACACATTGCAGCATCCACCAACATTTGATAAAATTTAGATCTTGTCGAATTCGTGTCGTCTTCTGTAGACAACTCGCTCGCTGATGCATTGTAGCAATCGGACATTGGTTCGTGATCTGAAAAAACTCCCATAGCACCGCTTTCGTACTCCATACTTTCATAGGGAGCAGAGCAGCTGTTAGCATAATTCTCTGTACAGACGGATGAATCAACATTTTCTTTTTTATTCATCTTGCTCTCTTTGGCGCTATTTTGATTCTTTGGATTCTCTTCTTGCTTATTTTCATTTTTGTGAACCTCACTTTTTAACGTCTTTAGGGAGCTTTCGATAAGTTTTTCGATAGTCACTTCAGCTTCGTTACTTTCTTGATTCTTCGTCTCTTGTAGCTTTATCAATGAATTTTCTATTAATTTCTTGACTAAATCTGAATCAAGTCCTTCAGCTAAGTGTCCAAAAAAAGGGTCAGTGAAAATTTTATTTACAAATTTATTATCTGATGTTTTATCCACACTGTTCTGTATATTATCGTTTGCTTCACCGTTTGATGGATCAATTTTACCACAAACATGAGGAACTAAATTTCGCCTAACGGCTTCCACTGGATTATTTAAGATTGATGATATATCGTCAGGAAAATTTTTATGAAGAGAATTAGCATTATTGTAGTAATCCTCATAAACACTCTCATCCTTTTTATTTTCATTTTCTAAAATTTTAGCACCAATATATACTTGACTTTTAGATTTCTTAATATCTTGGTGTGAACTACCAACACTAATAGTAACAGTTGTTCCGGACTGTATGTTATGTTGAGGAGTGCCGTAACCATCGTTCACTACAACCGAAGATAAATATATTGGTGTGTCACAACTTTCATTTGTAGTAGAATAGCATTCAATACCACTTATCTGGATTGACGTCTTTCGTGGCTCATTTTCATTAAACTTTACGGTACCATAAGTATTTGTAACTTCTTCTGCCTCATCTGAATCACACTGTTTTATTCTTAAAATGGTTTTCTTTTCATAATCATTGTTGTCTGAAGATTCATCACTTGTAGAACTTATAGAATTGCTGCGCACAAATCTTGTTTTAACGTAATTATTTTTCTTTGATTTAGACCGCTCCTTACTTTTGTGCCTAGGTGGTGGATTAGGTGATATGCCATAACGTAAATTACTTAGAACTTTTCTTGTTATATCACTACTATCGCTTACATTTCCCGATTCATTTTCGTTACTGCAAACCATTTGTTCATTTTGTATCTGAGATTCTGTTAAGTTATTGCTTACATGTGAAGTTTGTAGATCGTTACCATATTCCAAAAAGACTTGACTTGTATGGCTATGTTTAGTTTTAGGTCTCAGAGCCATGGTATCTAAGAATTTAGGAGGTGAAACTGACAGCGTTGGTGGCAAACGCTCGGATTCCGATCGACGCAGCACAGGTATTCTGGGTATATCGTTGTCTAAAACAATTGAAATACAAAAAAAAAATTAAAAATTAATAAAAGTCTACTTCTATAAATTTATATTTAGATTTTCACGATGAACTACGAATTTATGTACAGAAGTCTCCTAAAATTGTTTTTTTATAATTTAATCTGTCCATTTATCTCACCTCCGTTAGTTCTTAAAACTTTGAAAGCAGGTGCTACTGACTTTTTTCAAACTTTGTTATCGTTTCAGTTTATTTGTCACGTGATATTTATATATAAAAAATATTTTTTTAATAAATAAAAAGTATTTTTCATTATTAACTTGTTGTTTTACTCAAAAATGTTCGCTTTGATGTTATATTTTAAATAAAATTCGAAACACTTTTATTTGTAGTCGTCATCCCTCTGAAAAATATTTGTTTTGCAGTCCACACAGCTACGTATATAAAGGGGGTCAGAAATAGCTAAAATGGATTCGTGTAAATATTGCACAGTCCCTATTCGAATTAAATCAATAAACTTAAATAAACTACTTATTCCAATTACAAACGATTTCATTTTATTCTAAATCTTAAGCAGTTGTTTTTGTTACCGCCAACTTATGAGTTATAATACGCAATGACATACAACAGGAAGGAAACCTCTGGCGACCCCGAGTATGTAGAACTGACACCGCTTCACACACTTTATAAAACTGTTTGTGAACTTTTATGGAAAATTTATGAACAAAATCGTGTTTTTATGTCTTTCTAAAACATTTACTAATTTAAAACCCTTTCTTCGGTATAATTATCGAATAGTTCTGAGAAATAAACAGACTACAATAATATTATGAAATGAGGCAGAAAGTTTGTTTATTTGTGGGATATTTCCAAAGTCACAAAACCAATTGCTTAACGTTTTGAAAGCCACGTTACTCCAGATTATTTTGAAAATTTTACTTTTCCATTAGATACGGGACGAAATTGCGACAGAGTACTAGTAGGCAACAAGATGAAAACTACGAACAAAAATGTCTTATTAAGTATTTTTTTCTATTAATTTTTTTATTATAAACGAGTTTTCAATGTTTACAATCTATTTCAATACTTTTAATGTTCGTATGTTATAAATCCATTGTTACAGAGGATCGTAAACACCCAAAATCTGGAAAACTAGTTATAGTATTAATTATAAGTTTTATATTTGTTATTCTGAGCCACACAGTCCTTGTTTTTGTTACCTACATATTACTTTAATATCTACATAATGACCTTATGCTAATACATAAAGCATATAAATAAGAAACTTACCTTGAATATTATGTATTGTTTGAGTTACTATTTTACTAGTAACATTTTCTAAGATTAATTCTGAGCTTTTCTCAATTACAGTGTTTGAAACGGCTACATCTTCATATGTTTCTACATCACCATGCTGTTCTGTTGCAATCAGTTTTACTATATGCGGGTTTAAACTATGACTTACAATATCACCTTCCGCTAAAACATCTTCTTCAGTTTCTATATTTACATCGCCAGGAATACCTCTTACAGTATTTTCCTCAAGATTAAATTCAGCTGTGTATATCACTCTAGTTTCATCATTCTCTACTAGAAATTGAACTCGTTTTCTATGCAGTATGTTTTGAGATGATAACTGTTTCTTATCACTAGGAGCTGGAAGATAAAACTGAGAAAAGTGAATACGCTGAGGCTCATATGACTCCTCAAAGTTTTCTGTTTTTCCCGATTCATTACAATCATATTGTTTTGGCTTTTTTAAAATTGATTTAATAGTATCAGTGTTTGAATTTTTTGTCTTAGGATTTCGGTATGTTTCATTAGCATTTTTTTTGTTGATATTTTTTTCTGAAAAAGTTTGGTTATCACTTTCACTGTCATCGTCAATCTTAATATTCCTAAACTTTCTGGGTGGCCGTTTCGGTGAAACACTTTTTTGTTTTGTGCGGTTTGACGTAGAAACAGTCAAAACTTTTTTACTTGCACCTTTAGTTAATAGTGTCGGTTTTTTGTTTTCAGTTTTAATATAAGGCAATGTTAAAGAAGGAGATGTTTCATGAGATTTCATTTCACACTTTTTATTGTCATAATCTACAGGATCATATACAGTTGTATCTTCAATAACAGTATTTTTAGACTCATCTATCACTTTTATTCTTTGTCCACTTATAGCTTTAAAGCTTGTGTCAGAATTTGACTTACTTAGTTGCTTCAAATTGTCACAATTTAAAGATTCTTGTAGTAGGTCACCATAGTCATCATCGAATGAAATTTCTGCCATAGACTTTGAAATATTTTGTTTAACTAATTCATAAGGATTAATATCACATGACAGTATCGATTTTTTGGATTCGACGTTTGAAGAATCTTCATCAATCCATAAATCATTCACACGGCTCACTGACTTACTCCTATTTTTTTGTAGGGTATCCGAATTGACCTTATTTTTGTTAGTTTTTACCCTACAAGGGCTGATGCTTTTAGCTCTTGATCGTGCAGTTGAAAATTGACTACCTATGCGTGCTTCATGTGGTGGTGCCAATCTACTTCTTCGCATTAAATCATAAGGATCTGTATCTCCATTAGCCTTTAAAATAGTAGGTCTTGACTTAGACCCCTGCACTCTAACTGTTCCTGCTCTGAGAAGTCCAGTATCACGAGTTACCTGCGGGCCTCTAACTGTTCCGCCCACCAGTAACCGCGGATTATCAGCTATTGTCAAGGGTAAACGAGATCCTTTGCATTTCTTACATATACTTACTTTGGTTGAGCTATTTTTCTTTGTACCATTGAGATACTCAGCACAGGAACATAAAATTACGGCATAATTATGGGGTGTTGGTTTTTGAGGAGTGCTTATTAAAACAGGACCAGGAATATCGGAATAAGCTGAAAAAACATTATTTCTTAAGGGCGGAGTTTTAGTTCTCACAGACCCATAAAGCCATGTTTCCGCATATTTCATTGATTTTGATAAAGCAGAACCTCCAGGTCCGCTAACTGTTCCGATCATATATGGACTTTCGGGAGATTTTTCTGATGATTTGGTACTCCCTGAAGTGTTTAGTTTCAGTTTTGAAGACCATTTCTTCGGCCGTGTATTCTCTTGTGTATCATAAATCTGAAAAAGAAAGGATTTCGTTGAAATGCATGTATTTACTTTTATATAGTTAATTGCTAAAAATCTTTCTTAGGTAGCTTCTATGTTAAAATCGATCACGCAAATTACCGTAATATATTAAACATTCTTACAATCCAATTTCCATATATATAAAAATAACGTTTTCAAACGTTACCCTTCTTAATTCTGATGCATTAAATGGATGACCTATAAATATTTCCGATAAAATTTTGTGTTTAATTTTAAAATAAAATAAGTCATTCACTTTTTCTGCATAATTTAATTTTCTATTTACTATCATCAACGCACAATGCACTATAAACTAAACCGCATTTCATTTTGTTTAAACGGTAAATGAGTTCGTGGCAATAATGGCGCAAAAGCTTTGTCGGCCTCTAAAATGATACTAAAATGTTAATTGGTTTTGATATTTGTAGTATTATGTCGTTGAAGCTCTCCCACTTCATGTACACAACCAATTTTATTGTTGTTGCATGCATTACAGAAGTAAAATATTGTTTTTTGATCCTGATTTTAAGAATTCCGTACCCAGAGGGCGCCAACGGAACCCTATTACTAAGACTACGCTGTCGACAGCTGTCTATTTGTCTGTCCGTCTGTCCGACCATTAAAAGGCTTTATCTTTTTGAGCGAAATAGGTAGAAGCCTGAATTTTTACAGAATATGTGTTATAATGGGGGATTATCTAACAAATAAAAAAATCGGCCAAGTGCGAGTCGAACTCGCGCACGCAGGGTTTCGTACCATCATATATAAAGGCGACAAAAAGGTCACGTTTGTTGTATGGGAGACCACCGTAAATATTTGTTTCATTTTAATTTAATTCATTGATTTTATAGTGACTATATATCTAAATATTCTGTGAATGTTTAAGTCTGCCTGTTGCCGTTATCAATGTCGAACAAAATCGAGCAGAGAAATCACGTTTGTTGTATGGGAGCCCCCTTAAATATTTATTTTATTCTGTTGTTTATTATTTGTTGTTATAGCGGCAACAGAAATACATTTTCTGTGAAAATTTCAACTGCTCTATCGTAAAAACAGAAAAACATATAATAGTATAGTATAACAACAAATATATAAAACCGGCCTAGTGTGAGACGGGCCCAAGCCATTACTATTTTAAACTACCGGTACAGCGCCATCTAGCTTATCATTAAGAGAAACAGTAACACATTTGATTGTTGGAAACGATATTCAAAGTTAAGCAACGTCTGGCTTGGTCAGTACTTGGATGGGTATGCTTAGCGGCACACCTTTTTTTGTTTGTATTTGTAAATTACGTAAATGTTGGTAGGTACGGAACCCTCGATGCGCGAGTCCAACTCGCACTTGGCCGTTTTTTTTTATTTTTATAATATTATTTCATTATTTACATAAATTCAACCCCTTTCAAAATCTTGACTCACTTCTTAATCATTAACAGTAACATGTAAATTTTATTCCTGGTGGGTTAATTCACCACGCATTACTCTAAAGCTGGCGATTTGGACTTATAGTACTTTAGCTTTTAAATGCAATAAGTTTTTTTTCAAATCAGACGGGTAGTATCAGAGATTAACAACCAAAAAAACTAACAAACCCTTTAACTTTTACTATATTAGTAAAGGTACATAAATAAATCCAGTTTTTCGTTATAATTATCTGTCAGAAACAGTTTTACTTCAATGGGCTTAGCACCTGTCGTACAGAACTAAAGTGGTTAGTAAAAAGAGGCAAAAAGGCTATCCTTCACATTTTGATGCGGGTGTGTTGTCGAGTCACTGGTTACCACCTTGTAGAAATAAAATCCGTAAAGATATATTAATACATAATTATCATAACACCTAAGAAATGTGACTTTCCGTTTTTTCCTCGGTAAAAATATATAATAGTTTCATAAAGAAACAAACATAAACAATGTTTAAATTAGAATCAATGAATTTCCAATCAAAACAATAATAATTATTTAATTACAGATTAAAACAACAATTAACTAGACCGTGAACTAAGAATATTAACATAGCACTAAGAATGCATCATTAGATCAGAGAGTAACACTTAATAACCAATAAGATACAACATTTTAGTGGCTCATTTCACTGCTAGTGCGCTTAAGCAAGCTACAGTCACGATTTATTATTGTTTTAGCAATAAAGCCGGTGTATTTGTGAAACCAGTTTATGGTGAAAATATATATAAGCACTTATATAAATTGATGCCAATTAACAAAATTTTATTATATCTGATTTAATATTCAGCGTCGTATTATATAGCGTCAGCGTATTCTTTTTAATATCCACAATTCTGATTCTACAATTTTATATAAATCTGATTGTCTGCCCGTCCGTCTGTACCACTGTCCGTTCGTTTGATCGTCCCTCAATCTGACTATCCGTCTGTCTCTCTGTCTGTCTGTTCGTCTGTTTGTCCGTCCTTCCGTCTGTCTGTCCTTCCATCAGTCCGTCAGTGCGGCAATTCTTACATATTTTGCCATAAACCAACAATTGCCATAGAACTACCTTTATCTAAATATTCTTTCGACAAAATTATCTTTATTACTTAATAAAATGAATTCAGCAACAATTGGATCCAGCAAAGAGAGACGAAGGTAATTCCACCTCTGGCAATTTTTCCGATGGGATTTTCCGTCCATTTCCCGAACGGCCTCTGATAAGAGTATATATGAGTTCGGCTACAGTACCCGTACGATTTTCTACAGATACGATACTTGAGTGTATTTTAACTACGAATATTTAGAATTGAACATTTCTGAATTTGAAAAGCATTTATTAAATAATTAATAAACAAAAATATACAATGAGTAATACTTATTTTTAAATAATTACTTTCGTAAGTTTAATTCATAATACGTATTTGTAATGTGCGCATGTTAAACATAAATTAATTAATTTATGAATGATACGATAAATTTAGAATTTTTTTCTTTTTGCAGGTAGGTAAGTACGAAATCTAAAGCCAATTTATGAAATAATTTGGTCGGCTCCGTGTCACTGTGGGTAAATACCCGATTGCTGAATCAAGGGCCGTAGATTTGATTCACACATAAGATGAACATTTGTGTTTGTCTTCAGTGGTGTTTTCTATGAATAATACGAATATGTGTATGTATTAACAAAAATAAGTATATATATGTATTTGTAACCGTTGTAATATTTGCTTAATTTGTGCCCAAAAATATTATTATAAATTATTCAATTTATTTATTTTATATTTTATCATCTATTTATATTATTAAGGTAAGTATATTATATTACTTTGTCAAAACATATGAAGCAGTATTTAATAATTTGTAACTTTTAACATGCGACTTTTTACATGAAAAGTCTGCGATTTCGCAGATAACAATATTGCGAAAGTTTTTACACATAGAGAATATTTCTGTACCATAGATAAACGGTGTCAGGTCACAAATCCTTTTAGAAGATAGAAGAAAGTGGACAATTTTTTTTAAGATAAGCATTTATGGTCTAATGGTTATTTAAACCCTACCTATTAAAATAAATTAGTACGAGAAGCCAAGAGACTAACTCTTGGTGCTGGCTGTTTGAAAACAGTAATTTACTACTTGAAAACCGGCCAAGTGCGTATCGTACATACATTAAGTTAAGGTTCCGTAAAATGAAAATTATTGAAGATTTCTAAAAACTTATAAACTGATTTTTTTTATATTTTCATGTTATATGGATGGCGGTTAATAAAACACGCTATTTCTCAGTAAAATTACATTGAAATCTATCAGTAGGCGGCAGAATTGTAAGGCTATAACGGATACGGAGGGAATGCCGGAGATGACGAATTTGTGAGGGTTTCGATTTTTTTTGGCTACGGAACCCTCAAAATAATAATATTAAACATTAATCCTTGATTATAGTTACAGCAAGCTATAGATGTTGCTGTAATTTGTTCACGTGTTATTCGGTTATACTTACTCTTGCGAAATCTTTTGAATTTTGAATAAAAAGTAGACTATTTCTGTTTTCGACTATTCTACTATTCCTGTGCCAAATTTCAGCTCAATTGGATGCTTCATTGCTGAAGTAAATAAATTAGCAAACCAAACAAAATCACTTTCGAATTATAATATTAAGTAACTATGGATAATTATGCATTCAAAGACATAGACGACCCAACAGCGTCTTCCAGTGGGCGCATCTTTATGATGTGGTGGTGCTAAAAAAATAACACCTCGCGGGATGCCAGCAGCGTGATTTTATTCAGTCATTCAGTCTTCAGCTCATCTTTAGAAGAAGTAGTGCACCATATATTTTTTCACCACACTTACTCATAGACGTTATTACGTGCAGGCAAAGCGGGTGCTAAGACCTTAATTACTCTCACGGGATTTTCTTTGTAAATTTTATTTTTTTCAAAGTCAAGCGCGCGTTCATAGAACTTTAGGGTGGTAATGATGTGCCTATTCTACCAAATATGTATAAAAGCAGTCTGTTCAAAAGATTGACTACAGGCACACTATAAGAGAGCATTAAGTTTATCTATGTCTATGTCAGTTACATGTTTTAACTTCAGCCAAAACTTTTTAATTTATTAATACCAGATAGGTACTAGATATCTGGTGGTGGCGTTGTTTTCTCTATATTTATTGCCGCCATTTCAATTGTGTTTTGGTGAGTTCATTTATTTATTCAACTTATATTTTTATTTATTTACTCCCAAATGTGATGAAAACATTGTGTGCGACTCTTCAGCTTCGGCCATAGGCTAAATAGCCTCTCGTTAGTAATTTTCTCATTAGCACCCTTAGTCCCGTCTACTTATAATTAAATATTTGATATGGTTTAGGTGCACTTTTTTATTTATTTTTAGTTCTTAATGTTTTATGCAGTCGGGTTTTTGTATTTATTTAATTATTATTTATTTATTCTTTTTATCAATGTATGCATTAATTTTCTTAATATTATCATCATATTCATAATCAAACAATTTTTTTTTCAGTCAATAACCTTCTTTTTTGGAAAATTAGTCATATTTTTTTTAAATACATACACAACAATTTAATTTAGAACTAGAATTCAGCAGATATTTTTATACAATTTAAACGATATTTTGCCAGGTAAAGAAAACATTTTTTCATTTATTCTCAGTCGCTTTTGTACACGGATTTTTCATTTTGCTTTGCCAGAGGACTGTTCTGAAATTCACTAACACGGGTTAGTGCATCGAAAGATTTGTTTTTCATTCCACGCAAAAATGTTAAAATTTTCTACTGGGTTTTAAAAAACACATGTCTAGCTTTTAGCAGGACTGGTTTTCATAAAACACGTCATACTTTATTTCAGTGTTTAGTCATCCCTTCATAAGTCTCTACGTGTATATTGTTAGTACTTTTACGGTATATAAGTCGATGTCTAAATAAGGGTGGGTGGTTTTGGTTGGAAATCAATTGCAACCAATAAAAATAATTTAGAAACAATTTGTATGTTCTAATTATATGGAACAATAGATGTTATCGGCGATAGTCTCAGTTCGCTGTCCGTTCAGAGATATACAGCCTTTTTGGACCACTTTTGGTGAAATAGCCTATTGATTGTTTTTTAACTACCAATAGGCCCATATAACCCCATCCCTATCACGTTTGGAATAGATTGCGCTATCAGAATACTACTTATAGGACACACTAAAGGCCAGATATACTGTGTCAGAATTAGTGTTGCGGCGACGGGCTCACCCCCAGTCACGCAGAGCTTAAGTGTTTGGTGAAAAGTGGCTTTTCCCCACATTAAAATGCAGGTGTGTATCAAGCCACTGGTATCAAGTACCTTTATAGGCTGGTGATGATGCTATGCGGTTGACCGGAGCGGCAAACTATTACTGCTGTACTAAAACCGTGTGAGCACGGTCATCTCACCGGCCTTGGAGTAGTGATTGTGCTATACGGTTTACCGGAACAGTTGCGCTGTACAATCGGCTTGGCCTATATATAACTATGTATGGAGCCCTATAGATCTAAGCGACCACCCTCGCCATGGTTTCAGTATAGCGCTCCGCCGCGCCGTTTCGGCCAACCGCTCCGGTAAACCTTATATCACTATGACAGGTCTTACTTACACGGATAGTCAAAAATAAGTTTTTAGTACATTTTAGTCATTTAAGGTGTTTCATGATGAAACGATCTAGAAGAATAAAGACCTGTTTCATCGAAGCTGAATGTCCTAAACGAGTCCTAAATGCATAATTTCTTAAACGCTTGCCTCATATTTTAGTCAACACCACAAATAATATCTCACTAGATCTATGATGGATCTGGACAATAGATCTAGTGAGATTGATCCAGCCTACCCTCAGCCTACCTTGGGCCATAGTCCACACGCCAACCCAGTGTGACTGTGTACTTCACATACGCCTTTTTTGACATATTCAGGTTACTGATGTTTTCATCATGAAAAAGCCAGTGGTGCAAATAATAAATTATATACTTGAGAAATAAATAAAAAGACTCATTGATACATGCCCGACTCGAACTTCCACCTAATATTTGAGGTCATCGTAATATGTATGTTTTTTTTTTTTAATGCCACTAAGGTGGCAAACAAGCACACGGTCCGTCTGATGGTAAGCGGTCACCGTGGCCTATGGACGCTATATATTATCTATATTATCACGGCTCCAATCCCCAGAAGAGGGTAAGCAGTGACTCAAAACACATCATATCATTACGTGGGAAACAGACTCTTACCAGTCAATTTAGTCCTGCATGACAGGTGGTGAACCCATTGCCGTAAAACTTTTTCTGATACAGTGTTTCTGGACTAAGACTAACTAAATATATTATGTCTCATAATCCGTAAATTCCATGCTTCAGGGTAAAAAATGTTAAAATAAAATATTAGAGACAGAATCAAATACCTTCTTTGCCATTTCTTGATTAACAATATAAAGTATTCTAAATTCAGACAAAATAGGTGAGACAATTTCTTTTAAAAACACCGATAACTTTAGCACAATCGAACTTAAAGCCCAATACTAAGTTCTCGATGACAACAAGGGTATATATACCAAGTACTAAGTAACTACTTAAGTTTCGAAAGGGACCTAGACATTAATTGAGAAATACTTTTTCGAAATTCAAACCCTAAGGAGATATAAGGGACCCCCCTTTTTTATAGGATGAGTAACACCGCGGTGAACGACTTAGTATTTTTATATTCTTGTAACTTAAGTAAACACAAGTTAAGTTATGATACTGCAAGCGACATTGTGTAATGACGTCTGAGGCAATTTGACATAAACTTTACATTTAAAAGAGATGCGCTATAAAATTAACATATTACAGAGAATAGTACGGGCTGCGCAATTATGTATTCACCTTTATCGATATGGCTGTATTTAATATAAGTTATCAATATAACAATGCATTTATACGCTTAACATGCTAAGCGAAACGTATATGCATTTTTATGTCTAGAAATATGTTAACGTATTTTATGTTTACGCAAGAAGCACACAATTGTTCAAATAACGACCTAACATATTTTATGAACAATCTTTTAAGGAATCGATTTCATCAAAATATATATAATCTCATCGAAATACGAGATTTGGTCATACGCTACCAAATAAAATAAGCGCAAACATTCATTTACCATATATTACCAAATCACACGAGAGAATTTAATAATTTTCTATAGAAATAACTAAAAATTTTATCATATTAATATATAGCTTACACGTGGGGCAAGTGGTTAGTTTTGCTTCCGGACTTTTAATGAGGGGCGTATCCCTATTGTTTACAACCCTTTAAAAATGCAATCAAGAACTTTAAGAAAGTACCCATACTAGTCTTGAAGTACAACCTCGACAAGAAAGGGGTCGCTCTACAATCCTACTAATATTATAAATGTGAAAGTTTGGATGTGTGTTACTCAATCACGCTTTAACCACTGGACGGATCGGGAAGAAACTTGGCACACATATAGGTTAGGTCCTGAAATAGGACATAGGCTTTGCTCAAAATTCGTAAGTTCCTGCGGGAATAATTGTAACCGAGCTTAAGCGAAATATAGCTACAGCTAATTTCATTAGTAGCTGACTTAATTAGTAGCAAACTTAATTAGTAGCAAACTTAATTAGTATAATTAAGGAGTTAATTTAGGAACTCCACACCGATAACCGAATTAAGGGCTCGTGCAGCCGCTGGCAAAATCTAGTCTTATTAATGAATTTTTTTTTTCTTTTTTTATACCACTAAGGTGACAAACAAGCTTACGGTCCGCCTGATGGTAAGCGGTCACCGTATCCTATGGACGCTTGAAACACCAGGGTTATCACTCGCGCGTTGAACCTTCAGAAATCTAATAAATCTTTTTTGAGAAACCCCATACTGTAGTCCTTGGAGAAAACCTTGGCAGGGAGTTCATTAAATCTAATCTGCCAGCTGAAAACGGTTTTTCTCTACGCAAATATCAGAATATCCCTTCACATTATCACATTAGGTAAAAATGCTCAACTGTCTTAATGATATGAGTTGTGGCGGTGTAGCACGCAACATATAGAAGCCATTAATTACGAAAATCACAGCAGTTACACGCAATTCTCCGTTGAATAAATCATAGTAAATGTTATTTTTTACCTTACGCCATAGAATAAATAATAGTTGTTTATTTTATCAAAGGAGATCAGTTATTTTGGGCCCAAAAATAATAATGCCGGTTTGCGAAAAAAATGTCTCAATTCTGTCCAAAACATCAGCAAGGCCATTTTTTACTATGACACCAAATCTCCTTCAGCTGTTTTTTTAAGCTCAAAACTCTTCTTTCGCATAAATTTCATACACTAATACGAACACTAATTCATACAAAATATATATTTTATAACATATGCCATTAAGAGATAATAGAATGCTCACATAGGTTTAGTGTTATAGTTATGTTTGTTTAAAAAATCAATATGGCGGCAGTATGACTTATGAATATGGGTATTAAATTGAAGTCCCTAATAAGCACATTCTAAAACATTTTGTAAACTGCTTCGTAGTTCCGACGACAAACAGTAGGTCCTCACTAAAAATCAGTGCTGAGGCTCTCTGCTACAGCTTTCTACTGGGGTCATTTTGGCTAATCTTTTGATATCTGTTCCAGATAACCCAATACATTAATAGCTAAACGAAAGAAAAGCGGATTTATCTAATAATTTTAACGGCTCCAACGATTTTATTGAAATTTAGTATGCAGGGGGTTGCAGGGGCGATAAATCGATCAAGCTAGGTTTCATTTTCAAAAAACGTCGTTTAATCCGTGTTTTTTGGCAATGATTAACTGAAAAATATGATTCTTTCTGACATCTATTGGCGAGTAGTAATACTATTATTTTTACCACTTAACAATAGATGGCGTTGTTAAGCAACACTAAAGCTACTTGAGAATAGATGGCGTTGTTAAAAAAAACGAGCAAACGCTCGGTCTTCCAGGTAATGTGTAACTTATTACCTTATAACAAAAAAAATACTATATTCGTTATTCTTTAAATAAAAATAGTGCTTCTTTACTCGTTTATTAAATGTAGCAGTTTAAGAACTGTTACCTGTAAAATGCTGGTGCTGATGCTCTAAATATCTGTCTGGGGTACCATATATTTTTTCTGTTGGCAACTCAAATATTTGGGCCCAGTACTAAACCTAAATGGTTCTTTCCAGCAATTAGCCTTAATAAGTAAACATTTAAAATATCGTTCAAATAGTTTGGTTCTAATTCAATCTCTCGATTGGCAAAAATGACAAATAGTATTTGCGATTTTATCACCTATTAGCTGTTTTCCTGCTCGATTATCTTTAACAGTTTTACATAAACTTTTACATTCCATTTTATTGCGTTAGAGGAGGGGATAAACTTTGAAAATTCTCATTTTTATATTATGTAAATTATTTAAGTATTAGTTATAGAGCTTACAATAGAACAGAAGCCTAACCACGGTAAGTATTGCTTATGTATCAGCTTTGTCTGCATATACCAATATTTTTGGAAATCCCTGTCGACTGGTGAAAGGTTGCATGCACGTGGGAGAATATTAATATAAAAAATTGATTATTTTTAATTACGTATAGATTTCAACTTTCAAGTTACTCAAAATATAATAGTTCCATCATAAAATAATTAACTCTGGTTGCACTTTCTAACGATTGATAATATACCTACGTAGATGTTGTGTAGTCATACCGTATCAGCGACACTGCAGCTTTCTACATCTCAGTTAACAGTTTACCTTGCCGCGGACGAAGGGCCGGCTAGACTAGTTTTTGTGGTTAAAGAAAACCTGGCTGAAAGAATTGCATACTTATGTGAGTTGATTTCTTCAAGTACGTATCCATACATGGCAGCTCACACACTACTTTACTTCTTCTAATTATCTTAAGACCTAGCAATAGTATCGGTTTCAATAGCATCTTTATGGAACGTTCGTTTTGCAATTGTTTTATCAAAATTACACTTACACCAGTTCATAAGAACGTTATCCTAACCTTGATCATGCGGTTGATCCCGTGATAACTGCGATGTTATAGTGGTATAAAATTAGGTAGTATTTACTAATAAAAGTAAGTAAGTTAATAAGTGAAAACCGGTTTGCAATTGTTCATTGAATAAATTAAAAGCAAGCAAAACGCAAATAAATTAAAAAATCATTAAAAACGTACTTAAATATTTCAACTTAATCAAATCGTCTTTTAAATAAAAATTATTTATTGCTCAATTTCTTATATTATTTAAAACTTAATTTGTATATCTGAATGAAAGAGGTTCCAATAAAACTAAATATCAGAGGTTTGGGTTTTTTATAATAGTTAAGAAATAAATAATTAAATAAATAAAAAAACCTGACTGCAAAAACACTGTGATGGTAAAGTTTATAAAATTAATAATGAAACAGATGATTCAAAAATGCAGTTTAAAAGTCTACTTAAAAAAAAAATAAGTTTGTGTAAGAAACATACATATATTTAACTATAAGCAGACGGTGCTACATAAAAACAAAAAAAAAAATAATTGTCATATTTGACTTTGTTTTTAGTAGCTTACTATCTTATTTTTATTACCTAATAAGTGTTTCGGTACATATTGTATACTCTTTAGCTAATTATCAAAGTATTGTATTATTACTCTAATTAGAACTTCTTGTCAGTACTTTTTGGCAGAAATTAAAATTGTTTACATTGTATTGACGATCCAAAAGTGTTCTCAGAAACCTATTTGAATAAATATTGTTTGACATTGTTTGATATTGTTTGACATTGTTTGATATTGTTTGTTTGGAACTCATTTTAAGGGAACTTATATAGTTTGAACAATCTGTACTACTATTTGAACTTGCATTGATAACGGTGTTAACTGATAAGTTAATGACGCAATGTAAACCAACTTAGCCAAATCTTTTTTTTTATACCACTGAGGTCGCAAACAAGCTAACGGGCCGCCTGATGTGAAATGGTCACCGCAACCTACAACACTAGGGACATGTAGAAATTTAATCACTTCTTGCCTGAAGGACCCTACATTGAAAAAAGTGCACGAATAATAGCATTTGTCAAAAGACTTAAAAGTTATTTACTTAAACATAATGTTATGCGTACTAAAGTTATTTATTTTTAAGTAATAGAAAGTTGCTAATATCGTGTATAATACGAAAATCTGATTAGCTTTGTCTGAGATATAAAGATGTATTCAGCGTAAATCAAATAGATAGGTACTCTTAGAAATTATGACTTTACCTTTGACTCACCTCTAGACAGATATCTGAACGATTTTAATATAACACTTCGGTCGTAAAATCACTCTTAATATCTATCTACCTAAGTCAGGTATAGCAAACCTTTACACGTTCTTATTGCGAATTCAAAAAAATGTAGTTAAGTTTTTGATGGCGATAAAAATTATAATAAAATAAATAGATATTATAAACAGCAATTTCTTTAAGTTGATTGACATCAGTGCGGTCAATATATAAATAGGGAGGTAAAAAATTTTTTTATGGGACCTATTTAGGGAAATTGAAAATATCATTGTTAGACCTGTCCATTGCCAATACATCTTGTATATGTACACAAAAATTGACATTTATTTTCCGAAAATACCCACCTGACAATGTTAATACAAGAAATAAGGATAAATTGGTAGTTCCAAAATGTAGTCTTCAGAAGGTACATAGTTCTTTTGCAACACAAATTATATACTTTTAAAATAAAATTCAAGAAAATTGTCAAAGATAGTTTAATGAAAAAAGCTATTACAAAGTTGATGAATAGTTTAATAATGAAAATGCTTGGAAGAATAAGACTTAATTAATTGGGAGGCTTATGTGACTATTTTCTAATTAAAACATTGTATATTATGCTACGTCCTTGATATTATGTTATGACCTAGGGTAAGACATATAGTCTTGTTATGGTCTGTGTTATGGTTATTACCTAGTGTTATGGTTGTATTATGTTTAACGTGAAGTTAAAAAAAAATAAGAAATAACTACTGATTTTCTTGCCGGTTCTTCTCGGTAGTAAAATAATTCGGAACCGGTGGTAAAGATAACAAAATAAAGTTTATACTTCTACTTGTATAAAAAATTGTTTGAGTTTGAATAAGATGCTACTTCTCCTTTTTTAAAATACAATGTTTTTCATTTGGATCATACTTTTGAACTTGTAAGAGAATACAAACTGAAGTGAAGTTGATTTGATAAATGGTTTCCATACGAGTCTTTATATATGTGATTATAAATTAATGATTATTATTTCGGTAAAGTAAGTCAACAGCTAATGTTGCGTGCTCTACGTCATGTTGCATGGTACTTCACGAGTGCCGTTAGTTGACCATCCCTGCACACTAATATGCATAACTTGTTTATATTAAATTAAAACTGCAAAAACAAAACTGACATTTAATCATACACAGATTATGGAATTAAAATATAATAATATGTTTTGAAATAAGAATGGCGATTGCTTCAAGAATTATAAATACTTATTGTTACAAGTTTTTTTTTGAGGTGAAAACTTCATTAGCGGCGTTGTGCACTTTTTTTGTGACGGGTAAAAAATGTTAAACTCGCATCAGGACAAGTGACCTGAACGAAAATTCGTAAGACAGAACTCGTGTCAGGCCACGTGACCTTTATTTACCTACATTAGGTTAGTTTTTATTTTTAGTATATGGCGATTATGAGTAGTACAGGGAGGTTGGATATGGGATTTTATTTCAATGACAGATTGAGATGTCAAATATACTATGTCGAAAAAGTAAAAAACAAACATTATTATTTATAATAAATAAATATGTATACGAAGTAATGGAAAGTAAATAGCTAGTATGTTTTCACTGCCGGCACTCCCGGAGTGCAACCCGTTTTTTTTTTTATTTTAATAATTCTAATTAAACGGAAACTGCACCACGGGCAACAACTAGTATGAAGTAAGCGTATACATTACAGAAACTTAAGTTAGTAATATGGTACGAAGCCACAAGCTGTAATTCTGCGAAACAACTCCGCCAAGTTGCACTCGTGGTACGGCTGCAAGTTTATACTGCGTCGTTAGGTTAAAGTTGTAGCTTCAGTCATTAAGCTTCCTGTAACAATAGCTAGTTGAGAAATTGTTGTATTTGTTTTATATCAATAACTATTTTACCGACTCTGAACAAATAATTTTATACATCACAATAAAATCGGTGTATGTTTTAAATATTATAAAAACACTTGTTTTTAAAGGGTTATTATGGTACATGCGTGTGCTTTTACGTTAATACACTTGTGTAGTGTAATGTTAATCTTGACAAAATATAGACGCAAAAAAGACCGCGCGCAATTTTTTTTCCACGAAAATTTGTCGAAAAATGACGCATAAAACTCGTGAGCATTATCAGACACTCGACTCTGTAATGCGGATATAACTTGTTTATTTTTATCTAGCGACAAGTTATTATTTTTGTCTTGTTCATTAAAAATAATTTTAAATTGTAACATGTATATATTCTCGGTTTTAATCTCCAGACGGGGGTAGCTGTAACAGTAGCTGAACACACTCCTACATCGAAATGTAGGTGACCAGACAACGTCTTTTCACCAACCACTTTAGTTCTGCGTAACATAGGTGGTGAACCCGCGTCGCAACACTAATTATCATTCAATTCAATCTAGGCTAAGGGTGGCTTTATATATTATTTGACACTAGCTTTTTTCGCGGCTTATCTGCATGAAATTTTATGAAGAAAGATATTTTTACACATACATTTTTAAAATTTGTAGAGTTCCTCTTAGGGGAACACTGAAACACATTCATTGTTTTTACTGAAAAAACATCGAATGTCCCAAACTAAATTTTATCTCCTATTTAATTCTCTAGCTAGGTGATGATTTTCCTTATAACAGTGAATTAAACGGTTTTTAACTTGCAACATTGAGTCTTTTTCGATTTTACTTGGAATATGACGGAATTTACACTGAGTGACAACTCGTAATTTACACTCTTAGAGGGTGTATTTTGCAAAATCCTTTCTTAGCGGAAGTCTTACGTCGTATAGAAAACCCATATCCTTAATTTCAACTTTTATGACCCATCGTTTTGGGTTATGAGTTTATTAAATAAGATTTATTTATTTTCTACAAGAACAGGGTTGTCAGGACATTATCATTAAACAGTCATAGGACCGCCTAAATTGTTAACTTGCTTCATTATTAACTTTGGTTAATATTTTGAATACTGGTGATCAATTAAGAGTTATCTATCTTTCCTTGTACCTTCCTATCTATATATCTATGTCAGTCAGTCTGACAGTTTCTTCTTTTACATAGGTACCTATATACATATACGCCATTAACACAGATTGTAAGGGATACAGGTTCAAGTCCTGGCTCAAGGCTTAAATAGTTATTTGAAAATATGAAAATCATAAATCACAGGATTCGGTAATAAGTGCTAAAATGAAACACCAGGAAAAGAAATATGCCATTTTATAACAAAGATTAAAACCGTAAGCCGGAATTCGACACAGGGTCTTCGATGTGACTTTGGCAGACGGACAGACAAACATGCCCAAAAATAAGGGTTATAATATTGCTATTTAGAATTTCTATTGAGCTTCAGGAAAAGGCGACATCAACTATTGGAATGTGACGAATTGGAATTTAACAATTAAATTCAAATGACGTCTGTTAACAATGACTATACGACAATTAAACTTTCACTGCTCAACAAAAAGCTAATGAATTGCAGAGTTTCTCGATTGAACAGCGATTAAACACTTTTAATGTAATAAAACTTCTAAAGCTGCTAGTAGTTACAATGATTATTTCCTTTAGCTGAAAAGAAATTTAAATAACAGAAAATGTATTTCTATAGAGAATGATTACTTAATAATTGAACCAACAACGTAAGTTTATTCATAAGATATTTTATAGAATTCTAAAGTAATAAAGTTCGATATTTTTGTAAATGGATTTTTTTGCATAACATTCACATAGTATATATTCAGATTTTTACTCTGTTTCCCCATATTATTAGACCGTATCTGAGTATAGAAGCTATATTCCCATAGTAGGCTGTTACGCGGTATTTTTAGATGACGTTTTCACCAGTTGTCATAATGCGTACACAAAACTATTTATTTATTACATATCTTGTCTATATGTCCTCGCCAAGAACAATTTTAATCCAAGTTAAGTCCCAGAAAAGTTACTTTATTTACTTCTTTTATTTTTAGTCCATTGAGTGATATGCATATTTATTTTCTTTTTTACATAAAATTGAACTAATTTCGTTTTATTTACGTTTGCTTTGAGAATATTTCATTGCATCCAGTTCAATACATCTTTAACTGTTGAGTGAATATCTTTATTAAATGAGGTATAATCTTTTGAACTGACTATCACTTATATAATCAGAAAATAACACACATTTATGTTTAGTTACTGCAGGTAGTAACAAAAGTGGTCCTAAAATACTACCTTGTGGGACTTCATAGAGTGTTTCACTAAAAGAAAACCTATAATTAACCTCTAAGATTTTTTGTCTAGACCTAGTATATTTACAAACTGCGTTCGTTTAAATAAGTGTAATTCAATCCAGTCCAACGCTGGACCTCGCATACCATAGTTCTGTAATTTTTTAAGTAACGTTTTATGACAAACAAAATCAAAAGCCTTACTTAGGTCAAACAATATAGCAAAAACTAATTTATCATTTTCAATGTTATAAACGTTCTTATTTGCTAGTATGTAAGTGGCTATAGCAGTTGATTATGATTTGTAATGATTTGTAATGATTACTTAAATCCATACTATCTCCGTTTTTAAGCAACGGTTTTACTACTGATTTTTAAAGGCTTCTGGAAATATTTCTTGTTCAAACGACAAGTGTACCAAAATATTCATTATAATCCATTATAATTCATTGACACAAATTTTTGACTATTTCATCGTATCCTACAGAATTTGTGTTATTTAATGAATTCATTGTTCTTTTTATTTCATTTAAATGGCATAGGTTAAGAAATATGCTTGACATATTACTGTATTTTGGTTCCTTAGTTTTATAATTAACATCGTTTGTAGTACTTGTTAAATTTCCGAAATAGTTATTGAAGGTTTCGGCAATTTTTGCTTTGTCCATTATAATTACATTTTCAGTTTTTGTTTATATGACTGTGGATTTTGGCGTCTTTTCCCTTAATGATATCCCATGTTGCTTTACATTTATTTTTACACGTTGAACTATATTTCGTTCATTATATGTTGTGATTTCTAACATATTTTCTTAAAATCCCTGTGTATAATTTAAATTGTTTTTTGTGTTTGTCTTTCGCGAAACGCTTTGATCGATCGTAATAATATCTGAATTTAGCTTTAGTTTCATATGAGATTTTTATTCCTTTTGTTATCCACTTAGGAGAAACGTCTTTATTTATACGTTTTATTCTATGTTTGGAAAGCATAAATAGTAATATAATTTAACAGTTACATAAAATATGTTAAAATCGTCGTCGTTTAATCTAGTTGCATTATACACATCAGAAAATTTTCATGTACCCAAAATATTTTTAAATTTCCGCATATTTTCTAAGCTATAATCACGCCTCATAATATACCAGGATTTAAACATTTTCTTTTTATAGTGCGTTGGGATAATCAACGTTTGTCCCGATTATGACCAGAGGGGCCTATTTCATGAGTTTCTCTTTAAGCTATAATTGAATAATATATTCTTATAAAATTTCGAGACCCTAGTATTTTTCATCACGTCAATATTAAAATTACCGGTCAAAATTAGTTTACACTTATAAAGCATTAGCTGAAATTTGTTTAGGAATTCCATTGGATTTGAATAAAGTATTCTGTACAAACAAATATATAAAATTTGTATTCAGGCATATAAATACCGCCCACTTCAAATGTTTTTTCTGTTTGAAACTCTTTAATGATTGTTAATTCAGAAAACTTACTGTCGTTTCTACAAAAAATGCGAACTCCGCCTCTTAAAAAAAATACAAATTTTATATTTTGTAAGGTTTATGTTTTTCGCATCCGATGTAAACTGTGACAGTAGCGCGTAGTTTTGCATTCACAGCTCGAGTATGGGATCGTCGACGATTCTCTCAGCCCGTCGTTAAACCGAGTCAAAAGGGCCAAGCTGGTATCCGGGGGCACCTGTCCCGAGATGGCAGCAGTACTCCATGTGGGGTCGGACCTGCAACTCATAAAGCTCCAAATGTTGAATTGAGTACAGCTTCACCTTGACTTCCAAATGATCTCGGAACTAAACGCCATTGAAGATAACACCCAGGAACCCAATGCTCTTGTAAAGCGTGTTCTGGAATTGTGAAACCGCAGCGAATGGGTTTTTCATAACAGTGAAAACGCATACTTGTATCTTCGTAGGGTTAAATCAGACCAAATCTCCAGTTCCCAGTCAGAGTCCTTCAGGTCCCAGTCAATCTTGGATTTTTTTTTTCTCTACGGTTTTACCCCACACGGAACGTTAGATATTTGCATGCAAGCATACTATCATCAGCAATGTATGTTGTCGATGGATAACATGTGATTGGTATGCAGCACAAACAGCGTAGGAGACAGCACAGACCCTTGCTGCAGGACACCAGCATTAATCCATCAAAGCAACTACCGTCAACAGTTTAATATCATCCCCCAACTATTATATTTTTTTTTCACGATAACTATACACAAGTTTTGGTTTTGTCTTTAAATCGGTAGACACATTTTTCGAATATCGGCTTTTATTTGTCTGATACTAAAATGATGTTTAAAAATCTTTTTACTTGTATTTAAGCAAGTGTCAATATTGTTTGTATAGAGCTTATTAAGCATTATTTATTACAACATAAACTTACAGGTAACGTAAACGAAACTTAAACCGATTAGCAAATAAGTGACAAAACCGACTGTCACAAAACTAAAGTAGTTAGGAACAGAAAATATACGAAATAGAAATACCTTTTTTTCGGTTAGTTTGCTTTTCTTAATTTAAAGAATAAGTAGGTAACAAATTATTCTTATCATAAGTTAAAAGCCGTATTTGTAATGTTGCGCAAACTATCGTACCACAGTTGACAACCTCATTTCGAAATCGGTTTCACTCTTGCACTGCGCTGGGACGGAATATAGTGTAGCCACTTTGTTCGAGCAGCACAGCTTATGAGTTACAAAAGATTCGTACTAAATTGGAAATTTTTGCAACAACTGTTTTTTTTATCTGTCCAGTATCTCTATTATAATCACGAAATTGAATGGTTTTGTTAAATAGGTTTGTGCAAATTCCCATCTAATATATGTCAACATCATAGCAACTTTATAAAAAAAGTAAAATGGTATTAATTTAGCTGGTCTTGTCTTGTGTTTATAATATCTACACTAATATTATAAAATGTAAATCCAATAAGTTTGGATGTAGGATTGTAGGAGGTAATCTCTGAAACTACTTATTTGGTATGAAAAATTTGAAAGATTTACCAATGCAGTTTCAAAGGTTGAGGAAACCTACTGTCGTTAGCCAACATACACATATCTGTTACGATATCAAAAATCATTCAGCAAGATCATCTGTCGAAGTGAATTAAAGTTCTTCCTTTTGTAATATTTTTCGACAAATACAGTGATCTATCAACGTCCAGACAGTAGCGGCCCAAGTTATCAGCCTTACTAGACAATATTCCTTGGTTCGTAATTAATTTTCTATAAATACGTTATGAGATAGAAAAAGTAATAGAGGGCCGTGGAAAATAGTATTATCATTGTACTAATTACAAAAGAAATCCTTTGTTAAGTCGCAGATATATTTTTATCATAGGGAATTATTCGATCACATTTCGCCTGTTATATTGAAAATGGATGAGGAAAGTGATCGGTTTTCGTTTTCTACGATAAAAGATATAATGTGCTTTATTTATTTTATATATAAATAGATATCTTAGTGTATATTGAAGCCTTGTTTTATCCACAAATTAAAATTATAACGAATGCGTTTTTGTGCACATAGATCTTTTATTATCCCGCTAAAGTGAAAGGGTTTTCGTGGCTTTGTAACTATAGTCGACGAAATAATTGTTTTTAACAAAAAAAAAAAACAACCGGCTTCAAAAAGATGCACTAAAAGAGGTAAAAATACTTACTTATTGATCTCTCTCTTCATCCAACGTTGCTAAACTTTAAATATCTTTTCCAACAAACAAATGCGTCTCTTAGAAATCGTTAGATGGCACTGATACGGTAATTTAAGATGTTAATGGCTCATGCCCGTCTTACACTTGGCCGATTTTTAATATTTGTTGTACATCAGAGCATATTTTTACTGAAAGTTTGTATATATCACTGATTTACAATAGATAAATAGCAACAAAAAAGTGTTTCTTGTATGGGGAACCCCTTTCAAATTTTTACTCTTTGAAATTTTTAATATTTTTTAGATAATCTGCCACTATATCGAACATTTTGTGAAAATTTCCCTTTAATGTTCAGACAGACAGACGGCGGTAGGCTTAGTAACAGGGCTCCATTGGCACCCTTTGAGTACAGAGCCCTAAAAGCAGACCGTACATATCGTATCATTTATGTTAGAGGTAAACTATTCAAAACTTTGAAATGCTGCTAGTTGTATGTAGAGGCAACCACTTGTAACTTTTAAAATATGTGTAAAGTAGTTCACAACTAACTGGAACGCATGCTCACAAAGGGTTTTAAATGGAAAAACTTTTAGTTTACCCCTTTACAATTTCATTTCCTAAAATGCTTGAGTGACTTTGTTTGCTAAGCGTGTTTCTGTAATATCTCTGACCTGTCAGTCTGCAAAACTTTAAATTAAATCTCTTTTTTGTCAAGACTTTGGTTCGTGTTCGCGACACAACCTTTTATGTACAGTGTTGAAAAACGTTGTATGACATTCGTGCGGAATTGGTATGTACAAACTCGTGACTATGGTACAGTACAAGTTAAAGTAACAGTAGGAAAGTGTATTTGCATGAATTTCAATATATGAAAACATAACTTCACAATGATAAGTTAATGTATTAAAATAAAAAAGTGAATTCATTTGTCCTGCTCTGTATATACTTATTAATAATAAATTATACAAAACAGAAATTATTCTAAGGATTTTTGATTTCCGAAATTATATCTAGTTTCTAGTTCATGTTAAAATGTATGCAGTGTAGCGGACATTTGTATATTAGGTGTAAAATTATAAAACTGGAGAATTTTATTTTATGTACCGTACATAAATGTAATCAATATAAACAAATATTTTTAATTTCATAACAAAGATAAATATAAAATAGCAACCTCGATCTAGAACTTGAACCTGCAAAGGAAATTCATTCTCACACTTTAGAACCAAAATTGTCGCGTACAGTGCGGTTTCAGAGAAACTTCCTACCGCAAACGCTTGGGTTGTGGAATGAGCCTCCGGCCAAGGACTCTCTCTAAGGACTACAGTATAGGGTTCTTCAAGGGAGAAAGAAGTTATTAGATTTTAGAAGGGTCGGCAACATGCGAATCATACCCCTGGTGTTGCAAGCGTCCATAGACTATGGTGACTGCTTACTTACCATCAGGCGGACCGTACCAAAAAAAACACTATATCTAGCACCTAGTTATATTATAAATCAGAAGGTAAGGCAGACAGACATGGTGTCCGGATTCTATAGTCAAAGACGCACCTGTTTAGCCTTTCTACATGCTTACATAAGATTGACTTGTTTAACAATTTATGTTTGATTTGGGCGTTTTATTGTTGAAAGATCGAATGGGTGAGGAAACCGGTTAGCGTAGACGATTCAATCGAATCGGACTTCCGCTTCGGGCGGATTATCACAATGAATTATTATATAATTGACTGTAATTACATTGAACAAGGTACAGTTCCATAACATCTGTTGGTCTATTTTTAAGAATGGTATTCTGTTTAGAAGGTAATAAACAACTGGGCGAATAGCAAGTTTTCATGTGACTTAAGTCTAAAGTCTTCGTAGTCAGTTTGTCCTCCTTTCACTACTGTAATAAACCTCAAAAACTACTAACTGCAGACCTTCATACACAAAGTTATACATTTAAATGTATTTTTATTGGTTTTTACATTCATTTATTATTGAACAGGAAAATTATTTAGATTTTACTGGATAAGAGGAGCTTAAAGCTGCGTGTTCACTCAGCTCGACAGTAACACTGAAGGTTTCTTTCAGTAGTTAAAGTACAAGGACAAAACTAAGATTATGAATATTAAACATACACGCAATATTTGCAACACTCTGTTTTTTATGTCGTTTGCAAGTTATATATTAGTTATACACAAAAAGTTATTAGATTTTTAACGAGCGAGTGACGCCCCTGGTGTTGCAAGCATCCATAGGCTGCGGTACCGCTTACCATCAGACGGACCGTTAGCTTGTTTGCCACCTTATTGGTTTACAAAAATGGTTTTCTTTACTAACACGAAATTAACTGATTTTAAACGGATTAGTTAGCGTAGCCGTCGTATCGACTAACCTAAAAAAGCTAACTGACGAAGAAGCTGCGGATGAGAAAGGCTTGTGATGGAGTGAGATTGGAAAAGTCCTAAGCTTTATTGATTTTGTCTGTAAAAAAAAAACTCTGCTGCTGTTTTTACATTCATTTATTATTGAACAGGAAAATTATTTAGATTTTACTGGATAAGAGGAGCTTAAAGCTGCGTGTTCACTCAGCTCGACAGTAACACTGAAGGTTTCTTTCAGTAGTTAAAGTACAAGGACAAAACTAAGATTATGTATATTAAACATACACGCAATATTTGCAACACTCTGTTTTTTATGTCGTTTGCAAGTTATATATTAGTTATACACAAAAAGTTATTAGATTTTTAACGAGCGAGTGACGCCCCTGGTGTTGCAAGCATCCATAGGCTGCGGTACCGCTTACCATCAGACGGACCGTTAGCTTGTTTGCCACCTTATTGGTTTACAAAAATGGTTTTCTTTACTAACACGAAATTAACTGATTTTAAACGGATTAGTTAGCGTAGCCGTCGTATCGACTAACCTAAAAAAGCTAACTGACGAAGAAGCTGCGGATGAGAAAGGCTTGTGATGGAGTGAGATTGGAAAAGTCCTAAGCTTTATTGATTTTGTCTGTAAAAAAAAAACTCTGCTGCTGCTTGACCTTGCGTGGCTGAGTTAGTAATGACCCGACTGCTGAATCCAGGGGTGGGAATTCGATTCCCGCACAAGACAAACATTTATGTGATGAACATTTGTGTTTGTTTTGAGACTAGGTGTTTTCTTTGTATAATATGTATATATATATATATATATGTATTTTTATCCGTTGTCTGGTATCCATAGTACAAGCTTTGCTTAGTTGGGACCAGATGGAATTGTGTCTAATGTCCAAAAATATTGATTTTTATTATTAATGGTGATCTAAATCTATACTAATATTATAAAGAGGAAAGATTTGATTGTTTGTTTGTTTGTTTGGATTGAATAGGCTCCGAAACTACTGGACCGATTTGAAAAATTCTTTTACCATTAGAAGCCAACATTATCCCTGATGAACACATACCACTTTTTACCGCAGGAAAATGCTATATTCCTACGGGAAAACGGCTAGTAAGAATTATCCTTCCGTACATTCCTAATTATTTAATTACGTAATTACGGCCCTTTTCACATAACTTCTAATCGGCAGATCCGATTGGGTTGAAATTTTATATGGGTATTTCGATGGTTTAACAGACACGAATGTATTATGCCATTAAAGATGAAAAATTTGATTGTATGTTTTTTTTCTATAATTAAGGAGTTGCCGTAAGAACCTACGCCGATAACGAAATTTAGAGCGGGCGAAGCCGCTGGCAGAAGCTAGTTGCATTATATAGCCAAAAGGCCCGAGCCACCTACACTATTTCCCCAGAAATTCCGTCAACAACCGTCTTCATTTTTTCGTTTTGTAGATGGGCACTTAATCATTCATTTACAAGTCTTCAAATACCACACTCTTTCTTGGCTTGGAGACCATCCATGACCCAAATAGTTTGAGTATTAAATTTGTTACAAAAACCAAAACCACATGTTTTATGTTGTCAAGACTTTTGATGGCGTCAACGGTGAATTGCGCCAGTGCAGTTGTAATGCTTCTACCGCTTCAGTGATCGTGTTGTGCGCCAGAAATTATGCTATGCTTCTTTAGAAAATCTGAGATTTGTTTCATAACCAATTTTTCAGATATTATTATGGACAATATAGCGATTGGTCTATTATTTAAATTGTCTAAGTGACTGACTTCTATTTATGATAATCATTCTATAGTTTATCGATAAATTACTGTCTTTTACGTTTAAAACCTACGTTTACCCTATTTAAAAATAATGTTAATAAATCCTGGGTAGGTTTTAGAAATAAACTTTAATATATGTTTAAGCTAAAATTATGTTTAATATTTCATAATATACAAATCAAAACTTACCATACCAGAATAAATACCTAATTACTAATAAATAAAAAAAACTAATACATATTACAGAAAGAAAACTTACAACCCTAAATCTAAATTCAAATTCTAATAATTTGGTACACAAGGTCTAAAAGTGCCCATCACACTTTCTGCACTATCTTTTTGTATGGCAAGTGAAATGCTTATAGTGAGATAATAACCGACCAGAGGCTCTTGGCTCTTTTCCCTGAGACGGCGACTAAGATCATTAATAATGATGCCTCAGAGCACCAAGGGCCGGCTGTTTCAGTAGCAAAAGGGATGAAGATGTTGTTTTTAAGACGTGCTGCTTCTGTAGCGGCTGATCCCGTACTCTTTAGGGTATTATGTAAATAAGAAGTAGCAAAAGTATTGAAAAGAATTTGCATTGAGCCAGGAGGCTCAAGAAGTCTCGGAATGTTCGCTAAATGTAACACCCGTTTTAGGATGGTGACCATTGGAATCAACTAGAGAACAACAAATACAGTTGTCGGGCTTTCAGAGGATGGGGACTGGACAGCATATTTCCTAGCCAGATGTGAAAAAATGGTCGCAAAAGAGTGTCACAAACGAAACAACAAAATGGCGGACGATGATAGAAAGAGAATAGAGACTTCAGGTTCGCTTTGTCTCTTTCTAAAGGATGGTCAATTTTGTGAGACTATTGCGCAGTCCATTGGACAAATTACAGAACTCAAAGTCTATGGTATTAACATTTATAATAAATATGGTATATAAAATAGTAAACTGCAGGATGAAATATATTGTATTGTATAGACAAAAAACGTGGCCACGTTACACTATAGCACTCGCACAGATGCGATGACCGCTGTCATAGAGGAGCGCAACGGCAAATAATTTTGCGCGTGCAACAGAGACAAATAGTGACCGGTCATTAAACGAAATTCTTGCTGCTTAGCGTCCGTGCTATAATGAAAAACTCTTTTGTTGAGTTAAAAATATATTCAGTAGTTTTATCACTGGAAAGTGGTTTTCGAAACTGTCGGAGATAAATTCGCCTACGTCTACCTTAAAAATTTGATTTAAGATAGTTATAGGCTATGTTAAAATTCTTAAAAGTGGAGGGTCCCTCAAGGTATATATATAAGAACAAAATCTTGATGGAATTCTACTCATAGCTTAAACATAAATTAGCGTGTAATGTCTCATTTATACGACAATCTCATAATGCAATTTTAAACCGTGTAGGCGAAATAAATTGAAAATACTACACATTTCGTAATACAAGCCACAACGAAAACAAATTAATATCCATCATAATACACCTTAACGGATTGTTACTGTATAATTTTATATTACCTATTTGTTATACAAGAAGGTTAATCTTTTTAATGCTATTTATGTTATTTGTATTTGAGGTCAAATTGATATTGAGAGTGAAGGTGTGTGCGAGCTTGAAGTCTTTGTGCGTTAATCACTTTAGATCACATTTTCATTATCAATAATATAAAACATTAAGAGCTGTTAAGAGATTAAGTGTAAATTAAATTGCTGGACATAGACTTTCTCCGACATAAGGTAGCAGGCCGTTTACAATACTTTTTTCTGAATCATGGTCTCACTTTAGAACCCTGTTAATATAAATTAATATAAAAACATGTTGTTATTATAACTTACAAGTGATGTACCTATTGTAACATTTTTGAAGTGAAAAACAAGGTCACGTGTCCTGATCGAAAATTCGTAAGATGGAACTCGCGTCAGGACACGTGACCTTTATTTACATTAGGTTAGTTTTTATTTTTAGTATATGGTGATTATGAGTAGTACAGGGGAGTTGGATATGAGATTTTAATTCTATGACAGATTGAGATGTCAAATATACTACGTCAAAAAAGTAAATAAACAAGTACGAAGTGTTATGTTACGTGTTATTGTACGAATATGTTATGGTATGTTATATGTGATGGGAAGTAAATATGTTATATAGCTAGTATGTTTTCACTTCTGCCAGCACTCCCGAAGTGCAAACCGTTTTTTTTTAAAATAGGGTACTTGATGTATATATGTGGCTATAGTTCATGCACGTGTGATTCGGTAACTCCTGTGGAAACTTTTACTTTTACGGAATTAAATGTCTAGCCTACGTTCTTCTCAGTCTCTTCAATTATCCATGTGCGAAGTTTTAGTTCAATTGGATGCTCCGTTATGATGTGAAGCAAAGACAAACAAACAGACTCACTATCGAAATTATAATATATAAGCTTTTGCCCGCAAGAATATAATTTTTATGGTTATAATCCTACTAGTACTATTAAATATCGAAGTAATCTTAAATATCTAAATTCCTTTACTTGATTAACGATAATTGACGCTTCACATGGTGCGCCCCCTTTACTACATAAAAAAAAAAAAATATTGAGACGAGTATCGCAACTTTTTTTTTTAACAGCTTACTAACTTCTTCATATGACTGTTTCAATACATATTGTATACTTTTTAGTTGATTATCAAAGTATTGTTTTATTACTCAAAATAAAACTTCTTGCCAGCTTTTTTTGGCAGAAATTAACATTATTTAGATCTCACTCGTGCCCGAACTTTAGCATATTTTTAGATCACTCTCAGTTTGTATGAGTTTAGAAACCATTGCTTTAGGCTATATCAAGCGAATAAAACCACAGAGAAGTAATATTAGATTTAAGACGATAAAATTAGATTTCAAAGCGAAATCTTAGACATTCATCTAAAACCGTCTTTAGAGGACGGTGCCAACGACAGATCTCAGGTTAATTCAATTCTCATCTACAAAGCTAGACCTAAAGATTTATAAACAGAATTAACGGATGTATAGTTTAACACAAGAATAGTTTTATTTAAATATCTAGAAAAACGTGCATGAACTTTATATATTTATAAACAGGTAATTATGGTAGTTTACTACTTCTCTTGTTTACAAAAACTGGTACATGAGAGATGTTCTTATCTGATGAATATATTATCGCCAGCCAAATTACTTTACCAATAAAAAACTTCAGATTGGTCGTATCTTTTTGATTTTACAACACCCGTAGCACTCTATTTAAAAAGTTTTAGTAAAATAATGGAGACCTAAAATAAACATATTATAAAGTAAATAAAATGACAATTAAAAAAAATTATCTCATTTACTACAACAACAAATATTAAACTGCTTTTTTAACAACCGTTGTATTAATGTAAAATTCTACTTGCTATTATAAATTATTAAACAAATTTTCAACCAATTAAAAGGGGTAGGAAAGGGATAAATACTTAATTAGCACAGTAAAATGAAGTTCGATTAAAAATTCAATGTCTGAAACACTGAAATCAATTGACCACAAACTGAACAATACGGTAGATTGTAATCGATACTCACCGCTTAATTAACTGAACTGGGCTATACCGACTGTATTTCATAGGTAGATTAAAATGAAATAAGAACGAATAAATTAATAATGAATTCCATTTCGATTACTATTTTGGAAATATTTACTAGTTTTGATACTTTACTAAGTTGTGGATTACAAAAATTTAGTTTATTGACAGGACGATGACACACAAAAAACTGCAATGAGAAATAAAAATGAATTTAAGGAACTTTTTTTTTTTTTAAATGTCTCAAAAACTACTTAACTAATTTCAGTATAACTTTCACTAACATAAACTTTGATTTATAAAATGATTTTACATTTCGATATGTAAAATCAATTTATTACATTTGTACCTGATTTAGAAGATGTTTTATCATATAGATTTATTTTCAGTTAATCCTGCAGAATAATCTCTTGATCTATTAAACTCCATTTTAGAAACAACTAGTTAAGTATGATTAGATATTTACAATCAAAACAGTTTTTTTTAATGTCAGTTTATCTCTATTCTAATTAAGTAATTAAGATTTATTTAAGCTCTCTTCAAGTCTCGGCCGTAAGGGGCATTGCTGGATTCGTATTGCTGACGGACATAACTCGAACTCTACTCATCCACCAAAGACTTAATTTCAGAGCATCGGCAGTTATGTACTTAATTTCAGAGCATCGGCAGTTATATACTATTTCACTCGACTAAAAGTACTGGCAACCACAAAAGACAAACTTTACTAACATTAAATATCAAGTCTCAAATATGTATCTAAATAATAAAATATAGATCTCAAAGAACTCAATCCAAAAAAAGGTTCTTTAGGTTATGTTTTAAGAAACATACAGTTACTTTGAACACATGAGATTAACTCTAGAGAGTAATACCCACGTATACTTTTACTGCCAATTCGGTGGTCGTGATACTCGTGTCATTGGCTCACGAAACTAAATTCTCGCTTGGGAAATCTGATCCTTATAAAATAAACCTTTTTTTATTCTATACATATAGTTTCAAATAAAAAACAAAATTTTGTTGGAAATACGGTATTAATGTTTCAAATGGTGAAATTTCATTTGTTGTCAAACTTCACTATTAAATATAGGAAAATAAAGGTTGGGTTGCACCATCTAACTTTGACTTTATCTAGTCGCCAAAAATGGGAGATTGTATGGAAATTTCTATATTCAGCTATATTTAAAATTAACCAGCTAGTGGTTTGCTAAACTTTGACGGGCCGGTTTAGTTTAAAAATAGTTGACTATGCAAATTTTAAAACAATCTGCCATTTTTGACGGCTGGTTAACATCAAAGTTAGTTAGTGCAACCCAGCCTAAACAAATTATCAAGTCAAATAGTCCAGTCAAGTTAAGCTTAGACTTTTTCTAATGCTAAGGTTTGTCTATGCTGCATGTATAGATGTATAGGTATGAGTATCAGAAAACATTAACAACTCGCAAATTTGTTTTAAGTGAGTGACATCCTCGAACATATATGATTATAGACGCATATATTTTCAGGTTTTTTTATCTAAAAATTTTGCAATTTTTAAAAAATGTTGCATATTTTTGATGTAAATAATTAAATTTTCCATAGGAAAACACTGATAAAAAGTTTTTCTCTGTAAAGATTGCCATGTTTTATTGCTAAGACAAATACAAGTCTAAAATTATCGCCTTTTTGTCTAACTTGTCAGGACTACTATGCTTTTTTTAAACATTGTATAAAAATCGTTTAATATTTAAAAATGAGACGGTAACGTTATGCTCAAAACGTTTATTGCATTATTATGTTTGCCTATAATCTAGAAGGCTTGTCAACAATATCTTATAAAACATGGTCCTAAAAATGATTGTTACCTTAACAGATTATAAATAAAATATCAGTTTAAGAGGCAAAATGCTGTGAAAAATCCAGAATCCACAATATGAAATTAAAATAATAGTTTAGTTATTTATCAACTTTGCAGTATAAACAATACTGCTTCGTATTTAGTTCCCTAGTAATTTTAAAAAACCAATAGGGGCTCTAACACTTTGACGTAAACCGTTTGAGACCCAAAGCAAACTGCTCTGTTTACAGAGGTCACAGTACAAAATTTCGAATACAAAAACGAGTACTAAAACCTTTTCCTTCGAAATTGGATAGCCCCGTGACGCCCCTAAACCATAGCAATGCTAGTCTCGGGAACTCCCCGGGGTAAAATTAAGTAACTCCTGAATTTATTCATTTATTCACTGCTTTATGATTTTGCCCCAAAATAGCAGACTCTTTTATTCAAGTAAAGATAATTTGCATTATAATTTCTTAAAAGGCAAGGTTACGAATGAATTTGTTTTTACTTTCACCAACGTTATCAGAATTTATATTATTGTTATTATAACTTCTTTATACTTATTCTTTTGATTAATAATAGAATTAATTATATTATTTGTTTGTGTAAAGTTCTGTTAAGTTTAAGACATCAGTTAGGTCATAAGAAAAGATTAATTTTTTAATAAAAATTAATATGCACGACGTATTTTTGAACAAGTAAATCGAAGTGAAACATTGATCTAATTAATATATAAAAAAATTAACGTTTATGAATATGAAAATTCCTAGCTGTTCCAGAAGTTTAGTAATTGTTTTTACCTACGTAATTATTATATAATTATTTATATAATTACTATTTTGAAAATTATAGCCTTTACTTTATTATGATAATCTCAATTAATGATTTTGAATTAAAAAACTATCGAGCGAAAATGATCGAATCATGTTTCTGATGTTCAATTGGCAAAACGCCGTGAACATTAGTATATTTCCCAGGATAATACATAATCAAGATGATAGAATTATATTTCAATTTCGGTAATCAAATTCTCTGTTAGCCCAATCCTATGATTTTAAGGGTAAAATAAATCTATAGCTGTCCAACATCTACGCCTGTTTCCATTTCTGCAAAATTGCAGAACTTTTGTACAAACTTGTCGCAATTAAATAGGAAGTCCCAAAATATGTACATACAAATTTGTAGTATAACGTAATGTAATATAACGAAAAAACTTAAAGATTTGTAAACGTTATATAATATAGTCACCGTACTCCGCTGGTCTGTTGAGGCATTAGCTACTTTTCAGGGACGTTACACTTTGTGGATTGTAGCAAACTAACTTAAGTCCCATTTCAATTCCGCGTCGTATGCGAAAACTTGCCAAGTGTTACAATAGCACTCTTATTTGAGAAATAGTATTCCAAATATCATTTTCCAAGCACGGTCTCAAGTGCCTAAATGGAAATTGGCACCGCTCCAGTTCTCAAATCTTTTGACTGTGATAGCGAAGAACTTAAAATTACTTTTAGTATCCCAAACTCAAATTGGTCACTTTTCGTTCAAGCGAAATCGCATTTTTACTTCAGGAGTGGTAAATTTGGATAAAATAACATATAAAAGAGATTCATTTAGAAATATAATATAGAGAGATACACGTGTTACCGCGTATATTTCTTTCTAAAAAATGTTTCGTTAGTAACTATACCTAGTTGTTATTGCTACCTAATTAATTATAAGCACTACTGGAAGAAGACACTGATCCCCGTAACCTTGCTCGGGAATCAGGGACTTCAATGCGTATTTTGTCATATTTTTGGCCAATAAACGATTTATTTAATGCATTGGCCGTAACCACTATTAGGGTCCATGCACTAACGAATTAGGGTCTGGCCTAATTGATTTATTCATGAAATAAAAATGGGTTTACAACGTCACATAAAAAAGTTCAGGGATTTATTGGATGAGTTAAAGCTTTTTTAAATTCGAACTTTATTAAACAACTTTATAATCCAAAACGAGCTTTTCAAAGCTTGCCTTGATTGAATTTCAAATGGAATGAATTTCGTTATTTATTTTTTTGAGCCCAGTAGTTCGCCCAAAATAAGCACATAATGGTAACAAATGGAATTGGAAAGAAGTGATTACTAGTAATGTGAAGAATAGATAGATAAGTAGGAGTAATTTCTTACAACAAATAAGAAATACCTCCTCGCGCCTCGCGCCTCGTTGAGAAGAATACAATTAAAGGAATAATATTTTCCAAAAAAAAGTAGTTATCGAAGCGAGTAACTCAATCATCATTAAGTGAAAGAACCCATCTAGAAACTACATAATATGCTTTTTAGCCTTTTTTATCTCTTATAGACATTTCTTGAAAAATACTCAAAAATAAAAAAAAAAGCTTTTAATAACAACGCATTAAGATCTTAAAAGACTTGCTTCATGCAATTTAAAGATTTCAATTCTACTAATATTATAAATGTGAAAGTTTGTCTGGATGGATGTTTGTTAATCAATCACGCTTCAACCAATGGACGGATCGGGATAAAACTTGGCATACATATAGGTTAGGTCCTGGAATAGCATGAAGGCTACTTTTTATCCCTAAAAATTCAAAAGTTCCTACAGGAATAACTATAACAGAGTTCAACGAACTATTGCTGCACCTATAGCATGCTATAGCAATTCATTGGTATAATTAATTAATTAATTGGAGTTAATAAAGGAGTTCCACGCCGATAACCAAATTTAAGGCGGGCGGAGCCACTGGCAAAGTCTAGTGTTTTATAACATTGTAAATACGTATCACTCTGTTACCCGTCTGTGTCCCGGCCTATTATATGTTAAAAAAAAATTATATCAAAAAGTTAAAATGATTTTTCCCCTTTGTTACCAGGCCTTTATTCGTCCCTACTGTTGGGGCACAGACCTACTTTCGGCGAATAGAATTTAGACCATAGTCCGTGAACTGTGATCTTCACATACGTTTTTTTTTGACTTATTCAGGTTTCCTCACGATTTTTTTTCTTCGCCGAAAATCCAGTGGTGTGAACGAAAAATGTACATGCGAATTAAGAAAAAGCTTTGCTGGTACAAATCGGGCTTCAATCGAACGTCTACCTCAAAACAGGAGGCAGACGCTGAAACCACTAGGCCATGACCGAGTTGTCATGCCCATTGGGACCAATTATTGCGTCAAATGTCAAGATCAACATTTTTTATTTTTAACATGAATTTGCCACAGGAATCTAATAAGTTTCTAATAAGAGATGTCTTTTGAAGTTATAATTTGATCGCCAAAAATCTCTGCCTCTTACAGAATGATACTTTTCTACGATTTTTTTTTCTTGAATGCGGATTATACTGTCAAATCAAACTATCAGGAAAAACCTTACCCTATACGTCTGAATGGCATATTATTATGAAGTCTACCAAATCTTTGCGGTCACCGGGGAAAACTAGTTAGATGTATGTGGGTATTTAGAATGATATATTATTTGACTATAACATAGGTTTCTAACATACTTAACACTTTGTCCTACGTTTAAACATAGTAAAAAGTGAAAAGGACAGCAGTGGCAACATGCACACATGTCTTCCTTGACGTTATCACAGACTTTTTACAAGGAAACATAAAATATAATAAATTCTTGAAACAAGTTTCAAGCCATCTGTCGTCAAATAAAGGAAGTTTGTACTAACCCTTTGCGTAGGGTAACACGGGGGATCAAGGTGGCCCCCAGGCCGGAACATCGCCGTGCTTACTGCTGCCATCTGCCGGCTACCTCAGCTTGCCCTTCCACCGAGACATTGCTCTGCAACCAAAGTTAAATAAACTTTGTAAAGAACCGCACTCTTATTTGTAACATGTAATCAAGAATTAGATTTACACATGGATGCAGATATTAAAATTATCGTATATTAATGCATTATGTTTGTAACCTTTACCTTGGAAAAGGGGTAGTTGATAAAGTCATTAGATTTTGAATAAACTAATAATGATTTGTGGTTTGTGGTATACACTAAAAGAAGATCAATAGCGAAAAAATTAACTCGATAGAGAATGTTGTCGATATTTAAAAATAAAAAAAAAACGGTTCTAATTAACAATGATATTTCAAAACAAATTTACGCATAAAAAATGGAGGCAACTAGCCCATACTACATTTTATTATAATTGTGGGAAATCTGTTATTATGTTGAGTTCCGATTAATCTTGAGGCGAACTGAAGGTTAAGCCAGACAAATTTTTCATACAACGCGGAATATGAACGTAGTATCTATGGGCGAAAAGAATTAAATAATAATAATTTTAATAGTATTACTTCTATTGGAAATTTATCAATAACAGCCCTAGGTTCGTTGTACGAAGCAATAATTTATCGAAATTGCACTAAATTAAATGTAACGTAACAAAAATAAACCAAAATTTTAGCGGTAGTTATCTTTGTGATATTTTCTATCGAGAAAATTTTATAGTCATGTTTTACTAGTATCAGACCTTGGAATTATAATGTTTCTAAATGTTTTTTTAATATTTATTTGGATTCGATTTACTCACTCAAAATTCAATTTTACTTTAAGGGCAATTTATCTTTAAGCCCCCTCTTAACAGTCGGAACGATTTGGAATGACAGTCCCGCACGTGTTTTTAAGTAAAGAGAACTAGTACGTAATGGTCAATTTCCCGCATGCCAAACATCTGCGTAATATATCACTTTTTAGGCAAATATATATAATGAAAATAAATCTTAAGAGTATTTTTGTATTTGGTAAACTAAAAAGCAGCAGTGGGATGACTGAGGAGAGATGTTCCAAGAGAATGTCCGATGATGAAACTGATCCTCCAACTACAGGAAAATAACTGAAATCGATATCCATACTTATTAATTATAAATGCAAAAGTAACTCTGCTTGTCTCTCTGTGTGTATGTGATCTCTTCACGCTTCAACCGCTGTGCCGACTACGATGAAATTTGGCATGAAGATAGTCTGAGACCCGGGGAAGCACATAATCTACTTAAAAACGTCAAGTGTGAGTAGGTTTTTTTTCTATAATTGAAGATTGTCCGTTGAAATCCTACACATGGGTGGAACCGCGGGAAAAAGCTAGTGACTTAATAAAATAAAAATTACTTTGGTAGCAAGTACCGCTTGAGCAGCTTTTCTTGAAAATATATTTTGCGTCTTTAAAACCAAAAAAAAAACATTTTTTAACGGTAAATAAAAACCGATTCTCCAGGTCTCGTAACATAAAGAAAACGCAAATTTCGAATTCGATTTTCAGAATTATTAAAATAACTTTTCTCAAGAGAAGTTAAAAATAAAAAGGTTATGGGGTAAAGAAATGCGGTGAAATTTTGACAAATTATTTCTCGGCTACAGTTACCGGAAATATTGAAGCAATTATTTGTTTCAAAATTGCTCCATATCGCTCGGTATTTCTAGGAACAATTTATACATGTTGGCATCGCACTAAGTTGCCTGATATTGTCATGAGTGTCGTAATGTCATAAAAAAAAATTATGACGTCACGACATTCACGTTAAATTGCCAATGTAACTGCTCCTTAACATAGGAAAGCGTAGACAGAATAACGCCTTCAAACAATTAATACGACATTTGACTACGCCGTGGCCACAGAACACAAACTACGCCGTAAATTTACTCTAGTGAATCTGACTGAATTGAGGCCTGCAGCTACCATTGTGCAATGCGCAGACGCATCCGTGACGCGACGTCACTGCACTCTGGGTCAGTGACCCCATAGGGTATGTATGTACACACAAACAGTTCCCACAAGGGTCACAGTAGCGATTGTACGGACATGTGTAAAATGAAGCTATTGTATTTGACACAGCACAGACATAGAAAAGAATAATACAGGGTTAAGTGCAAGTAGAACTCGCAGCCTAAGGATTCCGTAGGTACATTTAAAAAAAACGATTTTTCATAATGTTATACAAGTGTTTTTGTAAGTAAGTACAGAGCAAAACTCTAATTAAGTGTGTGTAAGTAAACACCAAATTATGCGAAAATTACACAAACATATAACAACAACAGTTTGTTTATTTAGATAACACAGTCCCATGAAGTACAGTAGAGGCACACAACATTTCCAGTCTATACATAAAATTAAACATAATTAGCTGCTATAATTCGCTCCTAAAGTATAAATCTTTCAAACAATGTATGTATTTCTATATTTTGCCAGTGACTTCGCTCGCCCTAAATTCGGTTATTGGCGTGAAACTCCTTAATTACACTAATGAAGTTTGCTATAGCAAGCCATAGCCGTAGCCATAGTGCGTTTAAGCTCGATAAACGTTATTCCCGCCGGATTTTTTGAAATTTTCGGGATAAAAATTCCTGTCAGGTCCTAATCTATATGTGTGCCAAGTTTCACGCCGAACCGTCTAGTGGTTGAAGCGTGATTGAGTAACAAACATCCATCCCCTCATCCAGACATACTTTCACATTTAAAATACTAGATTTCGCCACCGGATCCGCCCGACCTGAACTCGGTCATCGGCTTGGAACTCCGTATTTATGCTAATGAAGCTATAGTTCGTTTAAGCTCGGTAATAGTTATTCCCGCTAGAACTTTTGAATTTTTCGGGAAAAAAAATAGCTTATGTCTTATACCAGGATCTAACTTATATATGTTCGAATTTTTATGCCGGTCCGTTCAGTGGTTGCGTAACAAACATTTAAACATCCAAACTTTCAAATTCATAATATTAGTAGGATTGGTAGGAAATTATTATTCTAAAAGACTTGACTATAACAATAATATAGTAAACATACATCCATAGAAATACCATCTTCCTTTCAGCCTATAGGACGTCTTCAAAAAATAATATTATAGGCCTCATCATTGGCTACACCATTTATTTCATCTATTCACAAATAGTGCATCTATTTCCATAGCAAAGTTCATAATTCTATTCGTGCTACTATCACTATTATTATACTATTTATTATGTAACGTGGATCACACTGTGCCGGCATATTTCAATACTAAATGAATTTCGATAAATCATGTCTTAGATTTTGTTGAGAGCACAAAATTGACATATATTTAGACTCCACACACCATTTTAGCGACAGTTATATTGCCAAAAACGTAATTAACGACACAAATATGTTAATGATAGACATAAATTACTTTGCTACCCAAAACAATGAGATAGAGTTCCGTTTACCATCTAGAGAAGTCACCGAATCTAATTGCTACAAATCTTAAAACTGTTTGTAGTTCAAGCGCCGGCCACAAAAAATATTTTTTAATTTCTGAAAGGTTGACATTTTCTGGAAAGGTAGGGATCATCCGTAAAGGCCTTGCTGATTTTATTATCATTATAGGCAATTAATTAACTATATTATAAGGAAAAAATAAAATTTGATTAAAATTAAACAGTTATTGTCTCGAATTCCACGAAGGGTTTCAGGTTCTGACTGGGCAACCAGGGTTTTTCTTCATTGTCACGGTGCATTCTAGATTCTTTGAAAATTTCATCCTTTTAAAAATTGTCAGCTTTTTTAAGCGGCCATTGCTTATAGCCTATCACTCGATTTTAAAAGAAACAAGAGAAGTAGGATCAGTTTTACGATTTATACCAAGTACCTGAAGAACCGAGCTGCGCTCGTTTTTTTCTTAACAACGCCATCTATTGTCAAGTAGCTTTATCGTTGCTGTGTCAAATAAAATAATAGCATTACTACTCGCCAATCGGTGTCAGGAAGAATCATACTTTTCAGTTTATCATTGCCTAAAAACACGGATAAAACGACGTTTTCTGAAAATGAGACCTAGCTAGATCGATTAATCGCCCCCGAAACCCCCCGCATACTAAATTTCATGAAAATCGTTGGAGCCGTTTCCGAGATTTAGATTATAAATATATATATATATATATATATATATATACGTATATACAAGAATTGCTCGTTTAAAGGTATTAGATTAGACTCAGTGACTTCTTTAGATGGTAAACCGGACCGGATTCGTGTCCATCATTTACATATTTGTGTCGTTAATTTAGGTTTTTGGCAACATAACTATCTCCAAAATGGTTTTACTAGCTTATTAGGGCAGAGTTTATATTATTAATTAAAAACTATTGTAAAGTTGCGAATTTCGTGAACAACTTGTCATTAAAAGTATTAATGCATCAATGAATTCTAAACATAGATAAAAAAGGAAATAGCTACAATATACTATTACATACCTACTAACAACTCCTAGTGACATGTTAACACACACAATCTTGATAATAATAATAATATTAACAATGTTAGCCTTGATAGCTCCATTCGTAGAGCACTGACATTGGATTTAAGGAGTTGCAGGTTCAAGTAGTGGCTCGAGGTTAATGTTTTGGCTGCATCTTTGTTATGAAAATGTTTATTTACATTAATTACATACCATTTCTCCTACTACCAAATAAACTGCCGCCTTCAAACAACATCAAATTTACTTTTCAGGGTACCGTAGCCATATGGCAAAAACGAAACCTCTATAGTTTCGTAATGTTCGGCCGTCTGTATATCACAGCCTTATAATTTCACCATATTAGCATCGATTCTCATAATTTTTTACCGCCCATACCGCACATAGTTTCATGACCTCTGTGGCTTAGTAGGTAACGCTGGCGTGGGTTCGATTCCCGCACAAGACAAACATTATTTATTTGTGTTGACTTGAGACTTTGTTGTTTATGTATATAATGTATGTATTTACAAAATATATATTGCTATATACTTGTATATATATATATATATATATATATACAAGTTTTGCTTAGTTTGCGACCAGACGGCGCTGTGTGTAATTTCCAAAAAAAATGTTTATTACTAAATTATTATTAATATAATGAAATTACGAAAATTGAAACTGATGAAGGTTAACTCTCTATAAATAGCACTGAGAGATAATTTTTTTGCGCACCCCATAATGGCGTTGGCTAGGCCTACAAAAATGTATTTCAGGTGCCAGCAACATTTGTCTAATTTGTTTATATTTTAAATTCCAAAGTTGAAAATTTTTCCCCCTAACTACTACACTGCTTCATTTAAAAACATTTATAAAGCTTTATAATTTTTTTTTTTAAATAAGACATACTTTGGAACCCTAACTTAATGTGTTCGCGACACGCACTGGGCCCGTTGTTAAGTTATTCATAACAGTAAGTATATATACTTATTTGTCAAACATCGATGCGTATGATGCTAACAATGTCGCTAAAGGATTTTTTAACCATAAAGCACGTACACCGGAACCGAACCATAGAGTATTTTCACTAAAAACTACATTAACAGTCACCATACAACTAGTGCCACTTTCTACAGTGGTGAAACCTATACTTGTCAATGTGACGACTTGCGACGAAATGTGATGATGTATGTATATGTTCCAATATGGGTATTTGGCAATATTGGTCACAATAGAAGCCATTTTCTATGCATATTGACGACTTATTGCGTAACGATTGGTGTGCAAATAAAGAAGCCAGATGTTTTCCCTTTTGAAGACAATGAATAAAGAATCTCATATTTATTTAAGTACCTACTATGTCCTTTATGATACGAGTAGACGAAGCAAAAAGCTTTATTAATCTATATTATCTGCATATCTATTAACAAACGTAGCAAACAAGCTCGCGGTCCGCCTTATGGTAAGCGCGAAAAATATGTTGTTTTCGTAAAAGAAGAAACTGGGTGACTGACTGATTTATTCAATGACACGTCAACACACAGCTCAAACGGCTGGGTCCATAAACTTGACATTTGGTATGTAGGTTCCTTACTTGACGTAGGGCTTCACTAAAAAAGGGATTATGCAAAATTCATCGCCTAAAAGGGTGAAATGGATGTTGGAAGTTTGTATGAAAATCCTTAATTTTTTAAGCTAAATGTGTAAAAATTGGTACTTGACCTTCAGGTTAAAAATTAAGATTGACATGTTGCACCGTTTTATTGGATAATCATCCGCTAGAAGAAAAATAGGGGATAATTTTTTTAATGAGATTTCCGATACGTTACGATTCAAATAGTATCATGCATAAAGGTCAGGAGTCGTCAAGTTAATATGAGCCGTGAACCAAAATACCTACCTACCTACATTTAACAAACTGTTGGAAAGTAAGGAAAGCAAAGTGAACAATAAATAAATAACTTTTGTTCATTTTTAAAAATCCAATATGTGAAATATTATAATTTAAATTTTTCTTTATTTTAAATATTTAAGAATAGTCAATTTTTGTTTATAGATAATCATTTTAGCGCCGGCGGATCCTCGGACAAAAGCTAATAGTACCATAATTTAGTTTTGATTTTATAAATCTATGTTTCTATATTCATATAATAAACATATAGGCTAACCGACTCTTAGATCACGAATTATGCGTGATTTACGAGTTGGATCTAAAAGAGAATATAAAGGTGAAATAGACAAAACTGAAAGCCTTGTGTTTTGACACAAATATGTTTCTGCAGACATGATTTATGGGTCTAAGTTATAAGGTAAAGTATAAGTTATATATCCAGCACGAATGTTAGTTATCTTATATATTTAGAATACATGGTAAATTTAGATTGATAAATGACTTTAGCTCTTTACTGTTATACCTGCGTAAATAAATAAAAAAAAATGTTTTAGTATTCAGGTATATTTGTTTTATTATAATATAATTCAACGTTCAAGGCTCTTCGTTTTATCATTTGAGGCTAATCACTTGTAAAAAAAATAAATATCCAAATGATTTAGTTCATAATAAATTTACATCAGACATATTATTAAAATGGATTGCCTAACGAGTTGTTTTCAACAATAAAGTTAATAACATATTAAATATATATATATATGCAAGAAAATTACTTGCAACATTCAATATTATATAAAAAAACGGTTAAAATTATTCCTGTGGGAACTTAAATTTTTTTTCAATATAATTCATTTGCGTACACGCATTAGTTTATTTGTATTCAATGTGTTGAGGGTATAAGCTACCTCTAATTTCTGCCAAACGGTTCACTTATTGTATAGCATGAAACAGTAACAAACATACTAACTCATAAACTTTCCTATTTATTATATCAGTAGCATTAAATTTCCTCGCCATAACTATCAACGACCAACCATAAGTATTACCTAAATTTATCCATGATTATAAATAAAAAGTATGATTTGAGACCGCATTAGTATTTCACTACGAGATTAACTTTGAGATAAAAGTACGTTTACCTGCATCAACCGCGTGTCGATTGACGCTCTATCAAACTTGCGTTATTTATGTGAGCTAAGCGTGTGAGCAATCAATAACTCAACCGTACACGTTCGTACCTACGACTAATGGAAGAGACGAGTTTATTGGAAACGCACTGATTTGTCGATAAGCATTTTGATTTAAAATTTATTGTCACAGCGTAATAAATATTCACATAGTCTTTTGATACTAACATTATAAACAAGTAAAATGGGTTTATTTTTTATTTGTATGTAGGGTGTTTTCTATTAATTATAATTCTAAAAAAAATTTTACTAGTGGAAAGCTACACTATCCCTGAGTAATTAATATACGCTAAAAATTGTATTGATTAAATTTTTAAGCAAAAAAAAAATATAATTAATACAATTTATTAAGGTGGAATGCTTGCGAACCGCCTGTTGATAAGCGGTCACCGCAGCCTATGGACGCCCTTCAAAAATCTAATAACTTCTTTCTTTAAGAACCCCATACTGTAGTCCTTAGAGAAAACCTTGGTAGGGAGCTCATTTCACAACCCAAGCGTTCACGGGATGAAGTTTCTCTGTAACCGCACTGTACGTTCTTAGGTGTAGGGATAGTAAAGGAATAAGTCTACAATGTTTATTAATCAAGTGGTTAGAAATAAAGGCACATTTCCTTTACGTCGCAATGAAGCAATAAATTGACCTGATTTTTACATAGCTGGAGGGGTCCGATCGATAGTTCCCTCGGGAATATTTTTTTGCGGGGAACTTTTTCGCACTATTTTACAGTGCATATAATTAGCTTGATTTTTGGTACCAAGAAGGAGAAAGAACGCCTTTATCCCGATCAAAAGTTCCCCTGGGAATGAAAATTTCTGTAGTTAAATCCGCAGGCTTTAATATAGGTATTTGTTAACATTTTCTGAGAATCTAAAGTAGGTGTTCCTATTCTGGATTTTTTTATTCGGTGTTCAGAAATTATTTTTTTTATTTTATTGTATGTATTACGAAACAAGTTGATGATTTTTTTTTAATTTAACTGTCACAGATAATATTTACATTTTACTATGGTCAAAAACAAGTGGGTGACGTCATAGTAAAAACAAATATAAGTATATTTTTCTTGTCATACATTCCAGTCCTAGTCAGTTTAGTTTGTTGTAAAAGTTAATTTTGCGTTGTTTGTCACAGGATAGCACAGAATAAAAATCGGTAGATACTAATAATGAATATTCACTACAACGCTTTGATTGCTCTATTGTTAACGCAATAATGAACAATTTCGTTAATTGCGCAATTCGTTTACCAACATATATGTATGTATATGTCGTTGCCAGATCTTAGAATTGATCATTTCATGAAATGGTCATAATTCATGATATAGTCAGCTACAATTGACCATATCGTTAAAACGTCAACGTTTGATGATATGTCAATCTACGTTTGGCCATATCATCAAAGTAGGGTTTCCATAATATAAAAAAAAAATCTGGTAAGTACAAATGTTAACTTAAAACTTTTAAGGGTCTGTAAAGAAGTTATTAATACGCTACCAATTCTGTTCTAAAGTGTGAGAATAAATTCACAAAATAAAGAATAGTGTCCCGAAGAAAAATATTTCAAAGGGAACTCTTGACCACGATTAAAAAAATTATATTCTTTTGTGTCCCTCCAGCTATCCCTGCGCCAAATTATACCGTTACTTTGTTGCAACGTCAAGGAAAAGTGCATAATTTTTCTGATTTTATTTAGAAATGTGAATATCTCGAACTTTAAACTTATATTATTAAAAAATATAGCTTACTAGACTTTGCCAGCGGCTCCGCCCCCCCCTAAATTCGGTTATCAGCGTGGAACTCCTTTATTAACTCCAATTAATTAATTAGTTATACCAATGAATTGCTATAGCATGCTATAGGAGCAGTAGCAGTTCGTTTAACTCTGTTATGGTTATTCCCGCAGGAACATTTGAATTTTTAGGTATAAAAAATAGCCTATATGCTATTCCAGGACCTAACCTATATGTATGTCAAGTTTTATCCCGATCCGTCCAGTGGTTGAAGCGTGATTGGGTGACTAACAAACATCCATCCAGACATACAAACTTTCACATTTATAATATTAGTAGGATATCCACCCTTGAAGTCCATTTTAAATAATGCACAAAAAATGTTTGAAATCGGATGAGTTTCATTCGTTTCGATAATTATTCAAACTAAACCTCTTTATTATATTAGAGTAAAATCGAACATTATTATTCGCTCTCAATTCAGAATTATTTCTGCCACTATGATGCATCTCAAAAATAAAGTAAAGAAAGATCGAGAGGTCAAAAAATTTATAACTATAAACCACCTCATTTGTATATATATTTTAATGACAGATAGTTTTGCACTCCAAACTTTCACTTAACTAGATCATAGCGAAGTAGTTAACTGGAGTAATAAATCTTAAGTTTTAAACAGTTAATTATCGAAGTTTATGTTACTCTATGATCTGTGAATAATTTATTTACGGAATTATATGTTATCGTAAAATTATGTTATCACATTAACAACTTCAGGCAGGATGCACAAAGTTGTGTTGGACATGTTCTGAAAAATTAAATTTTAGGGTATTTTAGATTTTTATTTTTAATAAAAAATTCAGGGTATTAAATGTTTACGGTTCTGTTGCCATCTTAAAATGTACAAAAAAAATACTTTAGTAGTTATATATATAAATATGCATACTAATGAATTCATTCATTCATTTCCAAACCCTTTATATGCGAGGCGAAGTGAATGTTTACATTTAGTTTAACATTACATAATAAGTACTGCTCGTGACCATAGGTTCTTGGTATCCATTGTAAATAGGGTAACTTGAGGTATTATCGTGATATAGGTTTTTTTTTATTTTAATTTTTTTTATATCTACGCTGTACTTGTCCGTATAAATAATCGAGATATTTTTTTTATTTCACCTGATTATTTTCTAAGATATATAAAGACTGCGATTAAAGCTAGATCAAGTAAATACGCCGTTTTTGTGCAATTTTCTGACTAAACTATTCAATAGCTTTACTATAGAGATAATAAAAAAATGTCATAAAACTTGCTTTTGTCTAGTGCCTATTACTTTTCTGAATGATTTTCATTTATTGTATTTAATGCAATAAAAAATCTAGAAGTGACCATTGTTTCATCAATTGTACAAATTTTCAAATCGTGTATTGGCATTTGCTTGTAATGGAAGATGGTTAAATAATTAGAATAGCTTGTAATTTAATGAACTGACTATAAGTTGTAGCAAAAAGTCAAAAAATGTGACTACAAAATGGTAAAAACGTGAAAGCCCATACAAAAAAAAAATATTTTCAAGGCGTCATTATGGCATTAATTACTTTAGAAGTATATAACGAATATATCACATAGTAATGTATAAAACATTATGTAATGATTTTTAGTATATTTACATACACATCGTTAGTATTACAGAAATAAGCTTTCTTAGCTATATCGCCCTCTTAACTTGTTTAAAACAACCGCACTTGAGCGAACTTCATGTCCAAGCAGTAGTCAACACAAAAAAAAAAAAAAAAAAATTTTTAAAAATCCTTGGATTAAATCTGTGCTACCGTATATTTGTACAAAAGACTCAACTCTGTAAAAATTTATTAAAATCTACCTAAAGACAGCAGAATTTAAAGACATCGCATGCGTTCGGACGGACATGACGAATTTATTAAGGCTCTATTTTACAAATTTATAAGGTTTTTTGTTAATAATACTCTTCTTGTAAAGACTAGTAATTTTTCCTTTTCCTTATACCTAATAGCTGAGTAAAATGAAACCTTAAAAAAATGTCGAACCAAAACCAAATACACAGAATTCTATAATATTAATGAAACTACCCTTTTTTTTTAATAAAATAATATATAAAATAATAACTAACAAGAAACAAATTTCAACTTTTTTACTGTGTTCTCTTTTAATCTGAATTCTGAATAGCTTTTACCTGAAATAGGAAGATTTTAGGGTATCTAAAAAGTTTTTTGTTAGTTATAAAATGGGATTACCAGAATAAATAAAATCAAGACGTAATTAAAAAAAGACTTGAGGATATTCAAAAAATATTCAAAAAGATAAAAATAGAGAGGATTATTATTTAGAAAAACATTAGAAAACTGAATGACCGATACGGAGGTATGTGCATTGTAACAGTATACCCCGTGTAACCTTACTCACCCACCTTACTCTACATATCTGGTATTAAAACATAAATTTTAACTAATAAATTCTTTAATATTAACGGGACTTCTAATATGACTGAAATACTAACGCTCGGATATTTTAACAACGTGGGAAAAGTAATGCTTTTACGTAATTCAAGAATATTTGTATTCCGAACAGTAAGGCACGTGCGAGTACATGATCGTTAAGATACTAAAAGTAGAACATTTTGTATGTTATAACACAGTATGTAGCAGGATAAGTAATCTCTTGTAGTATTTAAATAAAAAAAAACTATTAGGTTTAATATATGTATAAGAAAAAATATTATAAAAATAAATGAACCTATAAGTTAATTAATACGACCTTTGTTACTATTTTTTTAAATGTAGGTATATTAGGTACTTACTTATTTCATAAGTTTAGATGGATGGATATTGGCTACTCAATCCCGCTTCAACGGCTTAATGGATCTGGATGGAATTTGGAACAGAGATAGATTATAATCTGAAATAGCACATAGGCTTTTATCCCGGAAAATGCAAAAGTCTTCACAAAACTATATAGTAACCGTAACTCGTTAACTGTAGTTAATGCTTCTTATAGCAAACTTTTTTTGTATAGTCAAGGAGTTGGCGTAGGAATCCCACAACAATAACCACATTTAAAACGGACATTTTAATTTGCATAGATCAATCTAGGAGGTTAATTTGATCGTGTGAGTGCAGACTCCAAACGAAGTATAACAACATTAGTCTGGACCCGTTTTGAACGAACTATTACGAGCATATTAAAATATGCACGTTATATGTATGTCCTAATAATCCTTTTCATGTCTCAGTTAGCTCAATTATATATTGTCATCATTTCTAAACTCTGAAGTTGGCGATTTCTCGATCGATCACCAACGTCCCAACCTTATTTACTATGAATGAAGTTCTGCGTGCTATCTTGTGGCTGCTGAGCGATGGTAGGGCTTCTGATGTGTGAAAGGCATTGAGATAATATGTATTAGGCAGATGGTCTGTGTGATTTCCGAGTTAGGTAACTCCATTGATTTGTCGCGCCAAAATGACCTAAATAATACTTACGGATTATGTATATGTCCACACGTGAAAGGTTGGATGAACTATTGTACATTGTTAAATGTGTTAAATTTTATTATTAGCGTGACATTAACCTATGTCCTTTACAAGGTGTTAGCTATCGCCGGTTTAGCGGTTTAGCCGTAAGAAGGTTACAAATTGACGAATACTAGCCTTTACCCGCGGTTCCACCCGCCCTAAAATAAATTTGGTTACCGGCGGGGATTCCTACGGGAACTCCTTGAATATACTAAAAAAAATTGCTAAAGCAAATCCATATTTGTAGCTATAGTTTTTAAAGTGGACTTTGGTTATAGTAGTTCCCGCGAGATTTTTTGAATTTTCCTGAATAAAAAGTGTATAAAACTATGTCGTTCTGCACTGCAGACTGTTAGTAAACTAATTTGTTCCTATACATAGTTAACGGAAACAAGATGTCCGTTATACATCGAAACTTTCGAAGTTAACAACTAATACAGCTATGTGTTATAAACATGGTCTTAAACCAGCAGATCAATTGTGTCGTCTCCTATTTCGAATGCCTTAAATTATAGCTAAAAACGGAAATGTCCCATAAAATCGTTATACATTAAAGCAATTTAGTGACTTGCTAAATGAGTTACAAAACCGCATCCGAAATAGAACCACTATATATAGTGACAACGCTTATTGTCCGTCACCTTTTGTAGTTTTCCCGTAGTCACGAATGGCGTGCATTCAATAAACAGTTTTTTTTCAGTCGTTAGGCGCGTCGCACACAAATCACACAATGCAATGTTTTAGGTCGCGGTCGACACGTAGGTACCTAATTGTGTTCTTATGCAGTCACTTTCGGCCTCGTATATAACGAGCCTGTTGTTATATTTTACACGTATCCAAAAGAAATTGACACGTTTCGTAATATCCAACGCTTTATTGAAGATATGGCTGTGGGTTTATAATGTTCAAAGCCGCTTGTAAGTACTCGTTCATTGCTTAATGCTGTGAAATAGATTCTATCTATAGCAGATCTTATCCGTAGTAATTTTATTAGTAACTATTATGGTTTAGAAATTGGAATTGAAATCGCTGATGATGTAACTGTAGTGTTTGCTACTATAACATTAATAATATGTGTAACATGTAGGAAGTTTAAGTTATACTTGTAGGTCTATATGTATAATAATTGCATATTTTGTTATAATACTGTGTGTTGTATCTTTAAGATTCGATACAGAAAACAAACCGAGTATTCTCACAAAAAATTTAGTTAAAGGATTTTATTTAAGGTCACTATATTCAAATCTAGCATTATGTCTAATGGACAACTAATATTGTCCTTTGGTCCACCGTTTTAGTTGCCTTTTGAGGATATTGATGGAACTTTATTAACCGATTACATTTTTCTCTACAACCAAGATTATATGAAAATTATTAAAATATAGCTAGTATTAAAATATCTATTTACTTATGTTTCTATTGAGGCGGTTCAGAGGACACATAATAAACACATCCACTCACTCACACAAACCAAGCAGTACATTAATTCACGCGGTTCACAGATATACCGGCTTATTGTCTATGTCGCCACAAGGCCGTCTTAATTATATTTTTTTAATTTTTTTGCGGTTGTCTAATGGATGACTTGAAACTCAGGATTTACAAGGACATTAGTAAATTGCGAAAAATTCCATTACATAGGAATAATAAAAAATCTTTGGTAGTTTTTTTTATTACCAGCGCGAAACACTTCTGCAAATTTATAATCAACAGTTCCATATTAGTTTATTTCAGTATGCAAAGTTTTGTAGTATTACCTGTGACGGGACAAAGATTATTACTATGAAATTACGTAATATTGTAATTTTTACTACTACTTCATTCCTATGTTTACATACCTATTTAAAACAAGAAATACATTGGTTTAAAAAAAATATGTTTTTCTTAGAAATTTAGGTTTTATAGTTCCAGGACAGGGCCAAGGCAAACAATATTTGATTGACCCATAAATATTATAAATGCGAAAGTAACTCTGTCTGTCTATCTGTTAAGTCTGTAAGTAATTTGGCATGAAGATAGTTTAAGTCCCAATAAAGGACATAAACTACTTAAAAACGTCAAGTGTAAGTCGGTTTTTTTTTCTATAATTGAGGAGTTGCTGTTGAAATCCTAAACCGATAACCGAATTTAGGTCAGGTGAAACTGTGGACACAAGTTGGTTTAAAAAAAACTTGACTTAAGTTGTGATGTTCTTTAAATTAATTCAAGATTTACAACAATATACACGGTATAAAAAATATGGACCTATAAATTTCGTATATTATATATTAGTTGAAGCTGTCAACCAGGTATAGCATTTATTCTCCGAACGGATTATAGGTCAACGGTTATGAGACCAGCTACGTTATTAGCCACCGCAAGTAACCGTAAGACGACCGTTGATGAAAAAATGAATTATAACCCAAGTGACAGACGATCACTAACTTTGTGAACACGTGCGAGCAATTTTACTTACAAAACTTTAACTAAGTTGTTTTCATGTCAACTATTACGATTTCACGTCATAACATACTGATATTTAATTTAATAGTTAGAATGAAAAAGACTCTAAGCATTCTTTAAATAACTTATGTATTATTTTATGCATAAAAAATGGTATTAGGTAATTTTCGATTGAAACTTAAGATTGACATGTTTTACTGCTTTTGGAAAATCATTCCCTAAAGGCTAAAATAGGGGATAATACTAAATTGGGCGCTACGTTAGAATCCGTAGCGGCGAACGAGGTAAAATAATTTTGCGACCGAGTGATACACTCTACTTTTTATCACCCTCTATGATAAATGATATAAGTGTAATTTATAAATAAGAATGGTACATTTATTCTATCACTTCTTGAGGAAAACGTACTTTTTTTGTATAAAAGTACATACATATCATCATTGAAACGAATTTTAGAAAAAAATTGATACAAAGGCGAAGTACATTTTACGCGGTTTTTACTTTTTCACAAACTTTTTTTATTTGGTCCGCGCGTGGCCAGCCAGTTTTATTATACAGCTAGTTAGTTACCTGTTCATACAATATGCTTGATCGATCTCTATAATCCAAATTCCAAACTGAAATTACTTTGCGTCCCTAGGGATTCAAAGTGTAACTTTAAATCCTGTTTACGAGGAACCAACCAGCTGTTTTTAAATGAATGTAATAAAAAATTTGTTTGACAATTCCAATATTTTTGTGGGCAAAATCATAAACCATTAAAAGCTTTTTTTTTTAGTCCACGTGAACGAAGTCGGAGGTAAGCTAGTGCACTATAAAGGTGTAAATCATGGCGGGCTCAAAATACAGATTTTAACTCCTTTCTGATGTTTCTCATGGATCTCTGTCCTCTTTTAATTATAGCCAAAAATTAAGGATACCAAAAAATGCCGTTTTAATCAAGGCAATTAAACGCAGTTTTTTCACAATCTGTACCATACACCATGCCGCAGCATAAGTAGCTTACCCTTGTGCGGTGTCGTACTTAATTGATGGGCCTGACCGGGCAGGGCAATGACATGCATCTATTCCTAGCATGATCTATAACTTCCACGTCTTTAGCGGAAAATTAAAACATCATACAAAGTAGACTATTACAGGCAACATCACGTCTACGGTAATATGAAGGAAGTGAATGTTTAATTACGTAATAGTTGTAAGTAAGTAAATAGGTATATACTAACACATGTTTTATTTTTATATGTCATGGCCTGTAGGTAACAACCTAACAAAAATCTTAACAATAAATAAATTCATATTCCCAGATAAGGTAATAAAAATATTTAATTTAAATAGATGATGCCAAGTCACGCTCTTTTGTGCTGCAATAGGTGCTAAGGTTTTATGTATGTAGAGCCAAGTTCAGCATTCTTATTACACAGGCCCGCTAACTATAGCTACAACTTTAGCTATAGATAATTGTGGAAAAGTGACTTAACATTTCTCGATCCGCCAATAGCTTCCGCGTAATATATTAGAATTTTAGCTATTTTTGAGCCGAGCAATGTTTAGTCCCTTCACCACGATTTATTTATATCTAAACGTTGTAGTTATTGTGTTGGGTAGATTGATGTGCTGCCTTCTCTACCTACTATTTACCTTACCCATTTATTGTACTTCCTTTTTTGAGCAGTAACACGGCCTTAGATCTCGGTCTTTAAAAATACTAAAATTCGGCGCTGGAAACACTGCCAAGCATTGCCGACCAGTCGATTCAGATACCCTCGCAGCCTAGTTGGTAGTGTTGTCAGCCGCTGTGCTGAAGGTGTGGATTTGAGTCTTTTTGTATTTATGTATGTATTTACAAAAAAAGTAATATATATGTATTTGTAGCCGTTGTCTGGTATCCATAACACAAGCCTTGCTGACTTTGGGGCCAGACGGCGCTGTGTGTAATGACCAAAATTATTTATTCATTTGGATTTCTATAGGCAAAACTACAATAAACAATTTTGAAACTAAAAACGCTAATATGGTTATACGTTAAGATGCGTTATTAGACTAGTTTATATATATAAAAATGCAATTGTTTTCAAATATTATAATTGTTAACAATTTAAAATACGCAGTAGTTTAACGTTTTACCATGTAAAAAATATTTTAACCAGAAATTAGATATATGTATTCATTATTATTTAAGGGCTAAACATTCTGTTAACAGCAAATATATCACATTTTTACCTTAAGGAAAAACTTAGTATATTATAGTAACTCATTTAATATGTAAGTTTTATACCACTCACTAAGTTTTAGTGCCGCGAGAGTCGAGTAAAGCTTTGTTTATTATTTGCCAGTGTCAAGCTTTTCAAATTTCTACACACGTTAAATTAACAAACAGAATTACTACATATACAGCTGTCCATAGACAAGTCCATAATTAACCATTGTATCTCTGGTTAACCTACTTACAAATCAGAGCGTGTGTGCATTCTTGTTTTATGCATTTGCTAACATCACCTACAAACTCATTGTCCAGCAATGTAATAGGATCTTGTTTGGTTTTCAGTTCTAGGGCAAGTAAGGAAAGGTCGTAAAAACGTGAACTTTTTAAAAATATACACATTTAACTATTTGCCTACCCATCTATAACCTATAACTTTGTAGAGGTTCTTAAAATATATTTTTTTAACGAAACGAAACGGTGAGATTATCATGTAATAATGTGAAATATTTTAAATTCTTAAAAAATAATAAAAAAATATTCTAAACACAAAACTCTTAAAATAAAAATAATAATTTAGAATTTTATTATTTAGTCACATTCAATTCAAGCGTTTGTCAAAAACTTTCAAAGACATATGACTTTGACTTTACTGTTCCAATAACAGTAAAGTCAAAGTCAAAGTCAATTTCTTTAATACGATAATTGTACAAGTCATTTTTGAATTATATATAACATTACATTTAAATACATTACAAAATTTACTTAATTATAACTATTAAACATCCCACTATAAAATGATATATATTAATCTCAATAATAATCATTCATTATATCTACAAAAATCATTATTTTTGAATTTAATATCCTACTCATTTAAAAATTCTTTTAGGTCATAGTACGCTTTGTCAACTAAAAATTTTTTTACTCCTTCACAAAAGGTTATGAATGACGGTGCATCTTTTATTTAATTGTTAAGTTTGTTGTATATTTCTACTCCTACCGCCTTTAGTTTGTACTCTTGTACTCCTACCGCCTTTAGTGATATTGTCGTACGGTTTAGTCTAGTTTTTACTGTTTCGAGTTTGTTATACTGACGCTTACATTTCAGTTTTTTTAAATCGTTTAAATGACGCCAAATATATTTGGAAACTTCACTTATATGGACGCAAGGCAATGTGAGTATTCCTAATTTTCTAAAGTATTGTTTTGCTGGTGTGAATGGTTTAACACCAGCTAATATCCGTACGGCTCTTTTTTGGATTATGAAAATTCTTTTCCTTTCCGCCACCATGCCCCATAAGTCAATACCGTATGCAAGCAAGGAATTCACATATGCATAGTAAGCCATACGCATATTGTTTGGGCTAAGCGTTTGGGCTATTCTGCCTAATGCAAAACATGCTTAATCTAGACGTCCACTTAGTTTGTTAATGTGTACGTCCCATTTAAGACTACTATCAAAATGTAAACCTAAAAATTTGTGGCACTTGTGGAATTTGGACATTATTATGGACAATATTAAAGTGTTTAGTGTCATTTCGGTCAAAGAATTTATAATGTTATTTTGCAATTCATTAAAATTGTTACCTACACTATTTCATACCCGTCGTCTGCAAACATACTAAAACGACCATTTTCAAATAAACTTATTAAATCATTTACCATCACCAGAAACAGGAAATTTCCTGCCGCTGATCCTTGTGGTACTGAAGTTTCTCCTAATATTTTTTCATCGGACCGCGTATTTCCTCCGTCAATTGACACAATTTGTACTCTTTTTTTTGGGAACGACTTTAAAAAATTAAAGCAATTACCAGTAACTCCATAATGTTCAATTTTTAGTGCTATCAGTTTACTGAGTCAAACGCACGTGGGAGATCACAAAATATTGCCCCAACTTGTTTTTACAGTTCTAAAATTTTAAATAAAACTGCACGTGCGGCATCTACTGTAGACTTGCCTTGGCGGTACGCATATTGATGTTCATGTAGTAATTAATTTTGTTCAAAATATTGTATAAGTCTATCAGTAATACCGAAATCTACAATTTTAGAGATTCGTCGCCTTTATAAATAGGACTTACTTTGACCACTTTTAATGATGAAGGACATGAACCCTCCTTCATAAAGTCATTCAAAAATACACATAGAATGACAATTACATTATAAGGCAAAGACGAAGAATACTAATGTTGACATGTCATAGTAATCTATTGTGCTTTTAGTTTTTATTTTATTTATAATTTTTTTAATTTCTGTTTCATTAAATGGTATAAGATTTATTTCAGTTGATGGTGCTGTTGTTTGTTTTAATTCATCTATTTTCGGTTTGTTATATTGATTTGGTTTAAATGTATAAAGAAATAATTAAATTCATTTGCTAAAATTACAGGTTTATTATTAGATTTAGTCACCTTTCTCATTAATTTTTCAATAGGAATGGGCTTAGATTGTTTATGTCTGCATGTTTCAGTATTAATAATATTCCACACAGCTTTACTTACATTTTCTGAACCTTCTAGTTTACTATTTATGTATTTATTACCTTTATTTTGTTTTTTTTTTCTTTACTAAATCACTATATTGATTATAGAATTTTGTAAGTTCATGGTTTTCGGTATATTTTTCAGTTACTTTTGCGAGTTCCTGCAATAGACTTATTTTTAGTAGAAGTTCTTCATCGACCCATACATCTTTCTTATTTTTATGTTTATATATAGACAGTGGAAAGTGTGTGTCAAACGCTAATTTGATTTTAGACATTAATAGGTTAAATTTTATGTGTGGCTCATTTACAGATTTAACAATTGAGTCAAAATCGTTGACAATACAATGTATCTTATATTTCGATATGTTGCAGCTCGTCACTGGCAGCGGTACATCATTAAGATTAATTACAAGTTTTAGAATTTGGGCATTATGATCACTTAATCCACTTTTAACTTTTTTAATTGCGAATGAACCTTTACTGAGATTACCATACATATGATCAACGCAGGTTGTGCAATATATAATGGCTTTAAATTATGTAGAAATAGTAAGTCTAATAATTGCCTCTTTTGTAAAGTATTTTTAATAGGTCTACATTATAGTCCCCTACTTATATACTTGTTTAGTTGACAGGTGTACTATATATTAACTTATATAACATGACTTCGAGGCATTATGTGCATTTTTTTAAATGTTTAAAGCTCGATGTATATAAACACATAATAATAATACAATGTTCATACAGATCAACCCCGCCCACTTCGATATCTAATTCATTTTACATTTCCGCTAGATAATCGATCTTTTTACATTTTATACCGTTGGCAATATAAACACATGTTCCACCATGCTGATGTTGTATTCTACAGTAATAATTTGCTAAATAATAATAATTCATTATATGTGTTTGTTCAATCTCACATTTTTTTAATCAATGTTCTGTAAAACATAGTACTCCAGGATTGTTATTAGTTTGTAGAAAACTTTCCAAGAGAGTTATTTTAATGTCCAGTTTTCTAATATTTTGATATAATATCTTTAAGAAAGTTTTTTGTAAGTTTAATTTGTTTTTATTATTATTCTTTTTAGTGTATTTATTTTTGAGAATAGGATTTATAGTGTTTTGTTTCTTATTAGACAAGAAAAAAATTATTGTAATAGGTTTGGGTTCCAATTGATACCTTTGTGTAGTTTTTACCTTTTTTACAATCTCAGCGTATGAACACAAATTATAGGATAAAAAGGTTTTTTCATAAATAAATTCCGCAATGCTTTGATATTATATGCTAGCTAATTCATTTGTACTAAAATAATAGTTTATTGAATGGTTTATATGACACGTATTTTACATAAGAAAACTGATTGATAACTGTTTAAACCGTAAATATATACTATATTAATAATAAAATGAACTAAACTGGATCGGTTTTCTCACACTTTTTTAATTTTACTTTAAAGATACACTCAGAAGCAATCAATTCAGGCTACTAACGTAATTTTTATAATTAAGAATACTTGTGGTTTAACATTATCCACTTTTAGAAATTAAAATAAATAATAATCAGTTATTTTAAGTAATTAACCTTTTTTTAATTTAAAAATTTAATATACAATGTGAAATCACAAAAACATATTAAGATCCATTTATGACACGTAAGTTTATGGAGTTGTTTAAATTTTTTTACCTTCTGAAAATAACATATCAACGTTTGTACTTAATTTTTTAGAACAGAATAAAAAGATACAATGTATATTTGTTTTTAACTACCCTCTTAATTGTAAAAAAAAAGAAAACTTTCAGTGAAGTTGAAAGGGAGTAGTCTCAGTCGCGAAACTTACGTTCAATCGATGAAACCTATAGTCAAAATACTCATAATAATAACCTTACCTTATGTTATATGAGAGTTATTTGTTAATTATGTCTGCCAGTAGAAAGTAGTTTTCTATTTACCTGCAAAATAAAAAAGAAAAAAATCAGTTAAACTGAACAACACAAAAAATATGTTAATTTAATCAACCTGCATTGTTTTCTAATCACCTTAATTTATATGTAGTACCTGTCTAAAACGCACAGGTTTCTGTAGAAGTAGGATGTACCTACTATGGACCTACTTCTACTTAATTGATCACTTTTATGATTTACTCTACATATGTCAATAATTTTCTTAAACAAATGTGAATTTTTAAAATTTTAAAAAAAAAGGGTATGGATATAATAATTATTATTATATAATTAATAATGACTTTTACTTCACACATCTTTATTCTTTTTTTTTATAAAGGAAATGTATAAAAGCTTTAATTTTTACACTAGATTATGCCAGCGGCTTTACCCGCTCTACATTCGGATATCGGCGTAGAATTTCTACGTTAACTCTTTAATAATTATACTAATAAACTTATTCCCGTGAGAAACGGAAAGGAACAGGCCTATGTCCTATTCCGGGACCTAACCTATATATGTGCCAAGTTTCATCTCGATCCGTCCAATGGTTGAAGGGTAATTGCGTAAAAACTTTCAAACATCCAAACTTTCGCATTTATAACATTAGTAGGTTAGTATTGTTGTCAGGTACCTGCGTAAAATAATTGAAGTTTGAATTGAATTTTCGCATATTTTACATGGCATTGCATTATGAAACTGTTTGTACTTTGTTGTTGTCAGATAATGATAGCAGGAGGTAAGTCAGAGGCGTTATGGGTATAGGCTTCAAAACTGATAGTGGAGTGGCCACTAGGTCAACAAACGTACGCCAATTCACACTGGATCAGCGCGGTGGACTATGGCTCAAGCCTCCTTTCTCCAAGGAGAGACCTACTTCTGCAATGGAGAGTATTATGGCTGAGGCATGCAAGCAATATTAAATACGTTGTCTATTTGCATCAAATCTTTGTAATAATTTTTAATCAAATTGGTAAAAGCTTTAGGTATTGCTTTTTTTCTGGTTTCGCCTATTTTATTTTTGCGTAATCGACGTATAAAACAAAGTGCGGAGTAAACGACGTGTTTCACACGTAAGCAACAACTGCCCTTCCGGCTTTGAAGGTAATTTTGTGTCTAATTAGTTCTTTTCCTCGCTTTCCACTTCTCACTTCACTTCACTTCTTTTTCTTAGTAAGAGTGTCATTCTAGCTAGGGCGGAGTGCTTCTTCTCCGCCTTGGGGCAAGAGATGCGTATTAAGTCATATTTTTTTTAATACTTGTGCTCTACATTTTCATTATTTTAGCTTATTGTACTTGAATTATAATTATTGTAATGAAATGTATCAGTACCTACCTACCTATAGATAATTTGCTCTTGGTTATCATTGAAAAATATAAAAAAATACTTTTTCAGTCACTAAAGATACCTATCTGAATAGTGAAATTTTATTGTTTAACCTTACTTCATTCATTGGAAATTTTGTTACACACGATCACCGCACGGTAAATAACCAATTTTTTTCTACATAATGGATTTTTCATGAGCAGAGACGTGATTCTTCATTGAGATATTGAACTACGAATCCTAATCAATTTATGTGCTCTCAATACAAAAATCTTTTAAGCTCACTGTTTTTTATGGAATCAAGAAAGATTAATTGATCTTTCTAGCAGAGCATTTGGGTGAAATTTAAGGATTGCAGGTTCAAGTCCTGGCTAAAATCTTTTACCTTTGTTTTTAAAAAAAAATATTGTCATCTAAATCTATCTGCATTTAATAGCTAAAAAATTTACTTACTTGTACTAAAAACAATAAAAATAAAATCTTAACTTATACCTATAGTATTCAAATGTAACTAAAATAAGACCAAAGTTCATTCCAGACATATATTGTAAAAAATATAACCTTATTTTGGTTTACAAATTTACTTACTCTAAATTACTATTTTTAATATTTCTAATTTGAATAATTTTCAGAATAGAATTTGTTTTCTAGTCAGTCTTAGCTTAACTTTTGGTAAATTTTTATATGAAGGTCTGATCAATTAACCTTAAATTAAAATATTGAAGAAACCAAGGAACCAAACCCTTGCAATAAATAATATTAGTGAACATTTAATAAACGCTACATATTGTATGTATAAAAACACGTTCAAAATGTCTATAACAACATTTCTCTTATAACATAAAGTAATATAATTTTCAGGCTAAATAGTAGGTAGGTAATAACCAAAGAAAACGATCCATTTTACTCAAAATGGTTTTAACTCGAGCCTAAAATTGGTCGTTTACAACCGAATAAAAAGTAATGTTCTTGTCTTTGACTAGAAGGAAATATAATATCACAAAACTGAAAATAAAACACATTTCTACACAATAATTTGACTTAGACTACATACATGAGAGCAGTTTACTTTTTGAAGTGAAAACTTCTTTAGCGGCGTTGTGCACTTTTTTTGGTATGGGTAAAAAATGATAAACTCGCGTCAGGTCACGTGTCCTAATCGTGGAAATTCGTAAGACGGAAACCGTAATGCGTAAATTTTTATTTTTAGTATTCGCGATTATGAGTAGTACAGGGAGGTTGGATATGGAATTTTAATTCTATCACAGATTGCGATGTCAAATATACTACGTCAAAAAAGTAAATATACAAACATTATTATTTCTTGACAATGTCAAAGACATGTCTTGTGACATATTTGAGTGTTAAGCGCGAATCGTGTGTAAAGGTTTTCACTTCTGCCGGCACTCCCGGAGTGCAACTCGTTTTTTTTTTTTAGAGCCTCTCTCTGATCTTTAGGTATCTTAGTTTTTTTTTGTGTTAATATGCGATAATATTAGGCATTATATATAAAAACTGTTTATTTACATCCTAGTTAAAGGTAAAATCGATTTATTAATCTTTTTCATTAATTTTGGTAAAAATCGTAAAGTTTAAATTTACCATAAATGCGTTTTTTGTAAAAACTTAGATCATTTGTTTACTGAAATACGATCTGGTTAAGCAATTATAGCATGTTTCCTTCAGGCTTCAAAAGTTTTTACAAAATTACAGGTAAATTGAAAACGGCAAAATTCGTTATGAATTAGGTTTAGCTGGAAGAAAATGCCATTCGCATTTCTATCCTTCTATACAAATTTATATTAAACTAATATTACCTGCAGTAGGGTACATAAAATCGGTACTTCAATATTGCACCAATATTGCACCACAGCGTATATGAATTATATGACTTAGTTTCATTTCTCTTCAAGTTCCGCAAATCACTTCGATAAAATATCATTTCGTTTAAAACGATTGTAAAATAGAAAATTATATTACAAGTGAAAAAAAAGGGAATTCGAGGGACTAAGTTGGGTCCCGAGAGCAGCGAATCATGCTAGAGTAGAATCCCGAACGTAGCGGGGTATTCTATAGTAGAATCCTGAGCGGAGCGAGGGTTACAAAGGACCAAAATAATTTTTTTTACGTACTTATACTCTAATTTTACCATTGACTTCGAGAAAATAAAACGTACTATTATCAAATTTTGGTATATATTCGGTAATTATTACCACTGTTATGTTTTTATTCATTTAGTGAGTAAAAGTGAGTTTTATTCACTGTTATCGATGAATAAAATAATAATAATAAAAATAATAATAACCTGTCCATTTTGTTACTTGTTTATGCCATCTATCTTCAGAAGAGCGGGCGACGTGTCTTGCCCATTTCCACTTCAAACGCTGTGCGTGTTGTAATGCGTCTATCACTTTACATAAAATAAGTTTTTGTGCCTTATTTTTTTACTATTGAGTTTGTCTATGGTCTTGATGCCGAGAATGCTTCTCTCCATAGCCCGTTGGCAGGTACGTATTTTTGACAAGGTGTTTTTGTTAAAGATCCAGGTTTGGGCACCGTACGATAGACAGGGCAGTAGACTCGAGTCCATCACATTTTTCTTTAGTTTAGTTGAGAGTTTTGATTTTAATATTTCTTTGTAGCTCCAGTATTTTTTCCAGGTCTCATTGATTCTCCTGTCTATTTCATCTAGGTGTCTTGTGTTTTTAAATGATATTTGTTTTCCGAGGTAGATATATCTCTCTACGTATTCTTCGTATTCTACGTATTTCATATAAGCATTTTAATTTAGATTATCTTAGTTCTAACATATTCATTGTAATTTTTTCTTTGAAGCTCACAATATATTTTACTATGAATAAACATTACGAACAAAAAGTAGAACACGTCGGAGTGTACAATTTAATTATTCACTCCGAACTCGGCTAGATAATAGTGTTATTGTAATTTAATTAAAATCTAAACGTATTAAATAAAGGAACATTCCAAAAGCATGTAATAGTTTGTAATAACATTTTGAAGAGAAACGTTTATCTATGCTTTGGAGCCCAGAGTAAATTAAAATTTCGACCTCACTCAACCACAGCGTGCTTGCATCCATTTTGCTATTGCTTACAACATAAGTACTTCTAAACAAAATCGTTTTTATTTATTTGCTTATAATCTGTTGCTGTCAAGAAATCATAACATGAATCTCTATCTTGACCTCAGCTTCTTTTTAGAGACAGTGCGTAGGCAGACATTGAACCTTCAACCATTTGATGTAAAGTAATTTCAAAACTCTTTTGTTGTTTATTGCTTGATCGATTTGAATAATGTATTGTTACTGTGATAGATGTAGCGTAAAATAACAATTTGAAATCAATCAAATGGTTAATTTTCATATTTCGTCATCTTTGCTATGAACTCAAATTACAAAGAGACAAAATTTGTTTGTTTATTTCCAAACCTCTGTAATTTCCAAACTGATTCTAAAAATTTTGTTACTATTCAAAATCTACACTATCCCTGAGTAACATATAAAAAATCTCGTTATGATCAAAAAAACTTTTTAGGATAAAATATGGATATTTGTAATCAAGCCAAAAAAAATATAAAAGAACAAAAAACCACTCTAACTATAAAACTGAAAAGCAAAAAACAAGTTTTTCCATAATTTTGTTCTGCAATATTGAAGACACCTTGTGATTTTTTTATTTGTAATATTTTTTATTATTTAAATTTAGTATATATTATTTTTAATTAGTTCATATTCATTTTTAAATATTAAGTTTTAGCTAGTTTATTTAATTTTAAATAGTTTATAATTGTAATTATCATTACTTATATAATAAATTTAATTTTTTTTATGTGTCTTTTATAAGTATTATGTTTAGCACTAGAAATACAATTTTTCATAAAGTTTTTAAGAGTGTATAGTGATTTGACACCAGAGTTCATTAGATCATTGTAAAAGTAATTGTATAATTACGTAAAAGTAATGTAACATTGTAAAAGAAATGTCACAAATGGATAATCACAAGAAGGCGTCAAAAGTTTATTTTCAGAAAAAGTACTACTTTTCTTGTAGTATTCCTCTCTCGTAATTTATTTATCGTCTCGCAAAAGGTGTATAAAGCATAGATTCTCTTTGGGCATAAAGATGTTTTCCTCTAGGGCGATTTTGAATTAAATCCCTGGTGTCTCTCAAGGATTCAATTGGCCGTGACGTAAGACATTGCTTTATCCCCTTGGTGAATTATCTACTTATATCATTATCCATCTCATCATACACAACATAAGATGTTTCGTAGCGTCTGAATGGAGATTACATCCATTAGTTACATACATTTTGTATTATGAGCTTAAAGCTAACTTATCTATTATACGCGTTGTTTTGTCATATGTTACATAAATTATGTTTATTATTGTAACAGTAGAAAGTAGAGCTGAGAGATTAAAAAAATAATTAGACAAGACGACAGATTCGCGTCACCGACAAAACAGACCTCAAGGTATAATTAAGTACACGTTTTTTGTTACTCGTTTGTATTACATTAATTACTTTATTATGTAATTGTAAACATATAATTCTGCTACCTTTAAGCCACAAACTTGGTTCGCTTATATTATATTTTTTGTTAGTTATTAGATAGCAACGTGGCATACATACATATAAGTAAATTATTACTTCGTGTTTGATTTTGTTGTCACATTATGATAGCAGTCATTAAGAGAAGTCAGACTCCTTATGGACGACTTGAAAGCTCTGACAATCGAGTGGCCACTAGTTCGCAAACGTTTGCCAATTCGCACTGGGCCAGCGCGGAGGACTGGCCTGAGCCTGGAGAGACAAAGAGATACCTGTGCCCCTGCAATAGAGCATATAATGGCTCAGGCAAATATATTCAGATTTAGTTGCATTTACACTTATTGTACCTGTTATACAATAATTCGATGCGATATAAGTTTTACCAATAAAACATTTATTGATTAGCTCATCCAGACGACGGTAGGTATCAAAAAGTACCGGGGCGCTTTTTGCTCCCACTCACTCGTGTAAATATTTGTTTTATTTTATTTTATTATTTATTTTTAAGGTGACTATATAACTAAATATTCCAAGGATATTTTAAGCGTCTACCTGTTGCCGTTATCAATATCGAGCAAAAACAAGCAAAATAATTACGTTTGTTGTATGGAAGCCCCCTTAAATATTTATTTTATTCTGTTTTTTTAGTATTTTATAGGAATTGTTGATAGCGGCAACAGAAATACATCTCTTGTGAAATTTCAACTGTCTAACAATCACAGTTGATGAGATACAGCCTGGTGACGGACGGACAGCGGAGTCTTAGTAATCCGCTAATTACCCTTTGGGTACAGAACCCTAAAAAGACATGAAATATGCTTCAGTAACACTCTAAGTTACCAACTCAGTATATTTATAATATTATTTTTGTGGTTATATAAATTCTACTAACCTTGTATTCAGGATATACATCCCATAAAATACAGAAAAGTAATATACCTGCTAAAGCTTCAACGAAAACCTTGGTGGTACCAATACAACGACAAACACGTAAAGACGTGTTCCTTTGAGAAACACGAAACGTAGTTATCAGTGACAAGATGTATATAGGAAATGAAATAGAAATGCTCATACAAAAACTCCTGCTAACCACGGCTATCAAGCTATTCTAAATCTTAAACGTTTAGCAATAAGAGCTAGGAAAAACAATAACCAATTTTACGAATGGAAACGATAGTTCGAAGAAGATGGCTTGTAATATTCTAAACGGTAATTCCTCACGCGATATCAATGCGAAAATAATACAGTATTCAAGTGTAGCCACAAAACTATGACAAAACACGCTATAAGAAACGAAACGATATGCCAACCTAACTAAAATAGCAGTAGATCGTTTATCAAGGGTAGAAAACGATCAATTTCACACGGCTTCAGAGATTTAGGTATTTCCAAACACTCTGGTTTAACCTGAACTACAACGAAATTAAATGTAACATCTTAAAATAAAGAATAATGTATTACTTCATTATAAATACACATTCATAAATTTCATAAGTAAAGACAGCATCCAGAGAAATCATAAAAAAATCACGCTCGTTCTTCTCAAAACTGAAATCACGTTGATCTCGGCACGTTTGTACTAATTTAGGATCACCGAGCTAATTCCACTGGTTTGTCGCTATTTACGTGGACCTTATAAATAAAGTAATATCACAGATAAATAATAATACCAGGGAAATATATATTTAAATCTTGTTACTATTTGTTGATTTTATACTTATGTTGTACCGCATTTTTTTGACGTATCGACTGCGCTAAAATTACGTAGTAATATGAATTCTCATCATTTAATTGATATTAAAAAAATAAAAAGAAAATAAATATGGCCCTAATCAGTTATTTCTATCCTAATTATATGGCAAATTATTCCCATCTTTATTCTATGGAAACTTCCATGCACACCACACTACTTTTAAATCATGTTACCAGTGGCGTAGCTAGGTAACCAAAAGCCCTGAGGCGAAAAAAATGGGGCTCTGTTAGATAAATAGGTTTTATGTATTATCAAATATAGATTTTAATGTATAATCACATACTTTAAAGATGTAAATATAAAGTAGATTCACAACTTCATCGTCAACTCTTTAACATGCTAAAAAAGTGTATTAAATAAATTTTCAATTAACCTAATTGATTATTATAAAATGAGTGCTTCCGTTTGTAGTGCGTGGATGGCATGATTTCACGTTTTTATTAAATTCTTGAATTCACAGTCTGCTTCTCATTTTTATATTACTGAAAATTTCAAACATATGTTGATTAAAATGTTAGATTGTCTAAGTAATTGATGTTTCCAGTGCGGTAGATTTGTAAGTTTATAATTTTGTTTTCAAATTTTAATTAAAGATCTTCAAAAATAAGAATTTCACGAAAAAAAAGGGTTCAAGACCTACTTTGTTTTGTATTAACTACAAAAAGTATTGAGCATAAATCTACTAAACAGAAAACATCAATCAACATATGTTTGAAATTTGGCTTTATACGTAGTTGAAAAGGAAACTACAAACTCGATAAATTGATAGAATATGTATGAAAACGTAGTGTCGAACCGTCCACGCACCGCAGCCTCAATAAGGCATACATTTGTTAAGTCTACTTAGATTGCGTAAACATCTAATGAATAAGTATTTCTTCCATTTCCTTCTTATCCTAGCCCTCTGAATCAGAAAACCGTCAAGTGGGCAACACTGCACAAATGACAGAAAGAATTTAAGATAATTCATTAAAAGTTTCTGATTCCTTTCAACTGAGTTGCAATAATAAGAATATAATAATAAATGCAAATAATTATTTAATAAAATTAAAAAAAAATATATAAAGTTATATTTCAATTCTAAGGTAGAAGGAATTTTCGAAAGTTCAATTTGAGGTTGAGGTTTGCTGGTCAGGTTCCGAGGGCCCCCCTGAGCTTGAGGGCTCCAGCGCATGGCACTGCCTAGCCCTCCAATAGTTACGCCACAGCACGCATCTATAGCTATTTTTGTTAATAATTCTATATAGTAACTTCGACGACATCTAAATATAGATGGACAAACAATTTTTTTTTCTTAAGCCTTCATACGTCCCCACTGTTGGGGCACGGCCTACCATCATAAGCGAGGGTGATTTGGGCCATAGCCCACACGCGGGCCCAGTGCAGATTGTGGACTTCAAACCCGCCTTTTTTTCTTGACGTATGCAGATTTCCTCACGATGTTTTCCTTCACCGAAAAGCCATTGGTGTGAATAAATGAATCAGTGTAAATGAAAAATTTAGAAAAGACTAATTGGTAACGCCGACCCTGGGGTTCGAACCTCTGTCACTTGGGAAGTGAAGTGAAATTTAAACCCCTCGGCTAACACCAATTTAGTTAATTTTTCTAAATACTTTAAAACAATTATTTCAAATGTATGCAGAGGCGTTCACATTTCGTACGCTAGGGCCGCAACTGCGTTATGCAAGCAGCGTTATGTGGGTTGGTTTATGAACTCTTAAATATTTAACTAACATTTGTAACAGATACTAAACAGTATAATTAATGCATGGTCAAAAAATTGAGTTATTTTGATTAAAATTTACTACATAAAATAGTGGCCAGATGGTCAATTGCCTAGCCTAGTACAATTATACAAATATGTTGATATTTTACTTGATCTATTAATTTTTAGCTAAAATACTTAATAACTAAAAACTTTAACTAGTTATTGTTATTTAAGCTTTTGCTTAATTTTGCCAAGTTTAATTTAAAACCCTAACTTGTTCCCGCGGCTTCACTCGCACAGAATTTACAGATAACAAATTGTTTAATTAAGCGTGAATACACCGCTTTTCTGAGCTCGATAACATCGGCTAACCCGCATTAGGCCAACGTGGTAAACTATGGCCTAAGCCTTCTTCATGAAGAAGCATGTATGCCTGCAATAGGGCGTATAACGGCTACGGCGACACAGCTTATTAAAGGCCGCGCCCTACCCAAATGTGTAGCTTTTTTATCGTTTTTAAATCGATGCCATTACACATTGTTTTACTAGAAAATGACTGTATTTGTTTTTAGATGTCTGTTACATATCAATAGAAAAATAACTTATGGCCCTCTTGTTTTCCGATTTTTTAACTCTTAGAGTAAATATTATTAATTACGTACAATATAAAAAATAAAATAAATTGTAACGATAAATTATGTAATTATATTTTATTAAATTAATTTCCGATTAAAATTTTTAAAATTGAAAAACATTTTTGCCACAAAAAAATAAAATTCTATTTGAAATCAACTGATTTCAGCATAAAACCCGCTAAGCGAATGTAGTCACTGTCAATGGGATAGCTGTACGCGGCGAGAAAGTGTACGCAATGACCATAGGTGGTCGCGATCCCTGATGCTACGCACATAGCTTCTAGATGAATTAGGTTCCCTGAGGCACCGAAACAGGTACACACCTGTTCAGACTAGACAACTGTAAAAATCTCAAAAAATTTTTAACAACTGTCAAATATTTTTGTATGTTTACATGCATGTACAGCAAAAAATATAACGGCAAAAACGCCTTCACCTAACACACGCTTTCTATATTTTTATATGCGTATATCTAAAAAAACTGGCCAAGTGCGAGTCGGACTCGCGCACGAAGGGATCCGTGCCATTATCTTCTTGTATGGGAGCCTCTCTTAAATATTGGTTTTATTTTAATTTAATTATTTATTTTTAAAGTGAATATATAACTCAATATTCTGTGAATATTTCAAGCGTCTACCAATATAAAGCAACGAGCAAAAAAATCACGTTTGTTGTATGGGAGCCCCCTTAAATGTTTTTATTCTGTTTATTAGTAGGTATTTGTTGTTATAGCGGCAATAGAAATACATTATCTGTGAAAATTTCTAATGTCTAACTATCAAGGTTCATGAGATACAGCCCGGTGACAGCTGGTCGAACAGCGAAGTCTTAGTAATAGGATCCCATTTTCTACCCTTTGGGTCCGGAACCCTAAAAATGAAATCAATTGCAACATTATATAGCAAAGACACACATAATCGTTTGAATAACGTAGAATGGCAATATAAAAAAAAACCGAACAGATACACCTCATCAATGACGGATGATGAATGCATTCATAACATATACTGACACACATCTCGTAAGTGTTTAAGACCATATATTGCATATAACCAAACTTCCTAAAACATATTTTTGCGGTCAATTAACTGTCATTTCTAGTGGGTAACTATTCACTATCTTGGCTATCAACACACTAATGAAAACCAATTACTTACAGTAGAACACACTCCAAAATTAGATTTTTCGATTGCATTATTAAGTAGCTACTACGTTCGTGGCCGATTTCTTATTTCACGTTACTTTCACTTACCAAAATTTACACCTACAACCAATTTAAAACGAATGAACAATTTCGATTGTTTTTTGTTCTTGCAAATAGGATACAAAGTGTATGTAAAGCACAGTGTAAAGTAAAATATCACGTTCGCGTATTCGATAACAGTCTTATGAGAAAAATGGTTTCAAAACGCTTCTGCCGCATATAGTGCATATAGACACACATATCATACTTAACATGGATTGGGTATAAAATTTATATTATGCGTAATCAATGTATCAAATTAGTATTGTTTCTTATAGCTAAAGCGAATAAAATGTCTTTTTAAGTTTACAGTTTAAATTCTTTATTTCATTTTTTATACCACTTAGGTGGCAAACAAGATTACGGTCAACGTAGCCTATGGACACTTGCAACACCAAGGGCATCACTAATTTAATAATTAAATATTATTTATAATTAAATAGTTTCTTATAGCGCTTTGGATAATAACACTTGTTGGGAGAGGGGACTGACTATTGAAACACAGACCTATGCATAGCTCAGGTCGGACTTTATAACATATTTGTACTATTTCATTTCAATAAAGATTCATTTATTAATAAGTTTACCCAGTCAAGAACTACGAGTGTAGAGTTCCCAACAGTTTTAGAGGTAGGCGCATGACTTTTCATTTTTAGTTAACCAATAAATTCGGTCCAAATTACTTTAGTCGCGGGAATTAACTAGTAAAAAATAAATTAAATAACACACGTTAGTAAATCATTCTGTTAACTTAGTCATTCAACGAAGCATCTAAACGACCTCATTGAAATAATGACATAGTACAAATGTACGAAAGTAAGACCTACTATTGTTCGAACGACTCATGCTTAGTAACGTTTTCTGTGAACATGTTCTATTTTATTTGTTTCTTTATTTGACATATTGAAGCGTAGGAGTTCAGAATGTGGATCGCATGATACTTTATAAAGTAAACTTCATTAATTAAAAACAAAAACGGAGTTGCCGAGGTTGAACCACATTTTATTGTGCCTACTTTTGTACAAGTTCATTGAAAATTTATTACTCTACTGATATAAAAATCGTTAAATTAAATCAGGGTAACATGCCCCACAGTTGGAATAAATAATTTATGATCAAAAAAATTATCACTCTCTATTATTTAAATTAATATTTATATTATTTTGACTGGTTTTAATAGAAATGAACATAATGAATATTTTAGTTACGAAGAACCATAAAATAAATAGCTGCAGATTAGGCTAATACATCCGTATTTTGTGGCTTCTAAAAAGCTTTTTATTCTCTTTACTTTTCCTATTACTTCAAATAAGACAATTTTTATATTTATCAACAGCAACAGCACAATCATCGCGTAACCTCCTAGTGCATGATCCTGTATCTAGTCACAATTCGGTTTTGTGTCATACTATGACTTTTGGCGTTCCGCACTAGAATCTTTGCTTTCATCTTAATATTCTTTGCCGGAAGATGATAAATACTATTTTATCAGCACTTTTATGATAAAGATGATACTTGAATTGTAAACGCGGCAAAATTGAGCGCTTAAACCGTTTATCAGTGTAATGTGCCCCACTTCACATTTAGCTTCAAAATTGTATACTGAAAACAATGACTTAATAGATATGAAAGATTTCGAAAAATGAGCACTTAGTAAGTACTGTGAAAATCGTAGGAGGCAATTACTTTAAAATTGCTTAAAATTTAAAGTATTAAAGGCCTTAAAGTAAACCAATTTTTTTTAAAAGGTTGCAGCTTTTTTAAACTTGCCAACTGATAATTTATTTTGCTAAATTCATACGAAATTGATGTATTATTTCTTTTGAAAATATCTGGAAATAGTTTTCTTTTATTTTTTTGATGTTTTAATTATTTTTAATTGATAAATTCCCTTTTTAAAAATGCATAGTGTAAGGCTCCCTGAATGACTCAGTAGTATAGTATTCTTAACATACAGTCACCGTTATCTTTATTTATCTGATAGCAACAAATGGCCCCGCATATTGCCATTATTTGCCGTAACGCCCCGAGAAATTCAATCTACGTTGGGTTTTCTAAACGCTCTGAGCTAAATTCTTAGATCCCGATCGTCCACAATAACGGGCATTACTGGTTTCGCCATTATTTCGGAATATGGCCCAAGTTTATAACGACTATAAAGAAGATTTAAGTAAAGCTACAGTTATAATAGTTTACGTCAAGCTACAAGTTGAGATAAGTCTTCAACGATTTCATAGTGAACGTGGGCAATTTGGTATTTTTTATAGAATAATGTTATGAAAAACTCATCCGATTTTACTTTGTCATGATTTATATTTTCAGCTAACAAAGGAAATAAAAAATGTTATAGGACTAGCTGTTTGCAGAGGCTTTACACTCGTTAGTTTATTGTTAAACCCCTTAGGAATATAGCGTAAAGTTACATAGTTAAACCATCCCTAAGAAACAGACTATCTAACACAAAAACAATCTGTCAAATCTAACTGGTAGTTCTTGAGATACGAACGTATAGACAGTTATTTATTTATTTATCCGTACTAATATTAAACTATCTGTCTGTCTGTCTGTTACCTCTATACGCTTTAATCCCTGTACCGAGTAAGATGAAATTGGCATGCAGATAGTTCGAGTCCCGAGAAAGAACATAGGCTACTTAAAAAAGGTTAAGTCTAAGTCGGTTTTTAATTTTATAATTGATGAGTTGACGTTGAAATCCTACACCGATAACCGAATTTAGGCTAGTTGGAACTGCTGGCAATTTGGGCATAGAGATGGTTTGAGTCCTGGAAAAGGATATAGACTACTTGAAAACGTCAGGCATGAGTCGGTTTTTTTTCTATAAATGAGAAGTTGCCGTTGAAATCCTTCACCGATAACCGAAATTACGGCAGGTGGAACCGCGGGCAAAAGCTAGTTTATTATATATTAATTATGTAGACATACATAAAGTATAGATGTAGTATACATATAGATGGAACATATTCCTTTTTTATTTGGCTTTTATTGACAATTTCTCTGATCCTAAGTTATTATGTTAAGCGAATATTCTGGGAAAAGACGTTTTCACTTTCACAATTCTTTCTGATGTGGGATAGTTTACTTGGTCTTGCACACATTTTTTCAGGGTCTACGATTTGTTTTTTTTTTTAATGATGTACTGTGTGTTTCTTTAATAGTTCAATCAGCAACTAACAGTAGAATTCAGGAATATAAAGTTAAACAAACTTCAAATATTATGAATACAGTGACGATCAAAAATAACTAGTAATTTACATAGATGTCAATATTTACTAAACAGCTAATGATAGCGCTTTAAAGGAATATTTAAGCGTATTAATTCACCTCCTTAATTTTTCTTTATGCATTAAAATAACTTCAAAATATATCGTTTTAATATATTTTTGTTCCATGTTGCTATCTCCACTAGTTTATGAAATATCGTCGTTTATGTTAAGATTTTCTTTAAGGACTACTGTATGGGGTTGTTCAAGAAAGAAGTTATTGGATTTTTGAAGGGTCGGCAACGCGTGAGTGATACCCCTGGTGTTACAAGTATCTATAGACTCCGGTGACCGCTTACCATCAGGCGGACCGTAAGCTTGTTTGCAACCTTAGAGGTATTAAAAAAAAAAATCAGTGACTAGTTATTTTTGCTCGTCAGTGTATTTTAAAATGAGCTCAATACTTTGTCTCTTACTGGATATTTAAAACAGTTTTGATTTTTTGATTGTAATTTTATTTCTTTTCCATTATTTCAGACACCACCCAAAAAAAAAGTAAATTTATTTTATAACTATCTTTTGCCAGCGGCTCTGCCCTCATTAAATTTGGTCATCGGCATTAGACTATTCAACTATCTCTGTGCCAAATTTAAGCTAAATTGGATTCTCCGTTGCGACCTGAAGCCAACAAACCAACTCACTTTTGCATTTATTATGTTGGTATTATTAACTCAATGATTTGTTATATGTCCACGTACACACCTAGTATTGTGCGAGACTTCTTATGGGAAAATCTTGCTCTTTGCATAACAATTTATAACAAATAACATTTACTAAAAGTATTAGTAGGTCTATATAATAAATAACGGTCAAGTCACCTTGGCCACGTTGTGCTACAGTCAAACAATGAAATATGTTTTATGGCAATAAAACATTTGTAGAATAGTAGGGTAGAATCTTAAATAATAAAATAAAGAGTACTTGTTCTACAATCATCCTTCGCGTGCTGGATGAAAAGTGTGATTATCCCTGTCCTACTCTCCTTTATTGTTGCTCTGTTGGGAGTTGTAAGAAATACAGGCAAAAATATAAACACATGTCGTTTTTTTATATTAATTATAGTAAATAGCTTCTGCCAGCGGCTTCGCCCGCCCTAAATTTCGTTATCAGCGTAGGTTCTTACGGCAACTCCTCAATTATAGAAAAAAAACAAACAATCAAATCTTTCCTATTTAATGGCATAATACATTCGTGTCTGTGAAACCATCGAAATACCCATATAAAATTTCAACCCAATCGGATCAGCCGATTAGAAGTTATGTGGAAAAGGCCGTAATTACGTAATTAAGTAATTAGGAATGTACGGAAGGATAATTCTTACTACCCGTTGTCCTATTACCCGTATTCCCGTAGGAATTAAGCATTTTCCCGCGGTAAAAAGTAGTCTATGTTCATCAGGGATAATGTCGGCTTCTAATGGTAAAAGAATTTTTCAAATCGGTCCAGTAGTTTCGGAGCCTATCAATACAAACAAACAAACAATCAAATCTTTCCTCTTTATAATATTAGTATAGATATGTGGATAAACATAGTGTCAATATAAATAGAACAATGCCATAAAATATGGTTTGTACATTACATTACATACAGAATTACTGAAAGTACGTAGTGCATGGTACCTACACGCAACTTAAACTGAATAATGACTATCAAAGCTGATGTTATTGGACAATAACAAGCTATTAAAAAAAATCTATCTTAAGAGAATACCTTTACCTATAAGAGAATAAACTGACTGACTGAATGACTGACTGATATTTCAACTTGGATTTCAAATTACTGCCTCTAGACATTTGAAACACAGGTTTCTGGTAAAGGATAAATTTTGTATGATCCTTTCTTAGTATTCATAAAAAATGGATTTCACAAAATTCATGCCCTAATGTGTGTGTGTAAATTGGGATTGGAAGTTTGTATGGAAATCCGGTCGTTTTGAAGCTAAAAAGCCAAAAACAAGAATAGTTTTGAAAAATAGAACTAACGTGTTTTTGAAAATGTGTATAAAAATTTCGACATTTTCTTCGCAACCAGAAACATGTTAAAAGTTATTTTTTCTAAAGTCCACGCGAAAGAGCTCGCGAGAAAAAGTAATTACTATGACAGTTGATATCATAAGAACTTCCACTTTGTGAGCTCGCCCACACTCGCAGTTTGCGCCAAAGCTTCCAGTCCTATCTCCCAGGGCAATAACTCACTGTAGAAACCAGGGAAGTGCCGACGCGCCTCCTACCCACAAAAGCACAATACTGTCACGGTTCAATAAGTTGAACTACTTCCATTACTGGCATAAATTTGATTTCAGCATAATTGTATATATTTGGTAGTAAAGGACTTAAAGAGAATATAAAATTGAATTGTAATGTTTTTATTTGTGTATTCTACACGGCAAAAAAAGAATATCCAAGTTCTATTCCACCAAAATAATTTGCATTCAGTCAAGAAATCCAACTATTTTGGACATATTTTGTTCACAGAAGGCAATATTATTTCCCAGAAAAAATTTCATTTTATTAATCGAAATTGATAAACTTCCTTTCGTATGAACAAATTTTTTTTTAACCAAATAAATGTACATTTTAGATAAACCAAACTTAAATTAATTACCCTAAGACAGTTAATTTTCTTGTATAAAATAAATACATTTTTTTATGCAACATTTTATTTTTCTTCGTTTGAAACAAAAAATAATTTTGCTTTGATATAATTTATTTTGCGCCAAAATCATGGTTTTCTTAAATCTTCGACGTCACTTATTAAAAACTATATTTTTCGATTAAATGAAAGCCAGTGAAATGTTCAGTTTAGATAATATTGTTTTGAATTAGAGAAAATAATAATTTTAACAGAATTTGTTAGATTCTTGACTCAAAATCTGATATTTTAAGCTGAAACTCTTGTTTTAGTAGAAACAAATAAAATACCTGCTTTAAAATATTAAATATTTTCGTTGAAATTAATCAGCTAGTATCGCTTTGAACGAATTTTCTTTTCTTTTAAGTAAATACCTGCATTTTTAAAACTGAATGAACCTCATCACTGTCCTTCATAGGATTTCGTGTTGGATTTTAATTTTAAATATTTTTTTATTGTAGGGGTTTGTGCGTCAAATTAGTTTTAGTTTATGCAAGAAACCTACAGTTAATAATTATCTGAGAATTGACTAGATCGTGGCCCAGTAGCATTCGTCGATCTGAAACGATAAGCTAAGTTAAGCAACGTCGACTGTGGTCAGTACTTGGATGGGTGACCGCTGAGCGGCACACTTTTCTTTCTTTCATGTTTAAGAAGGATCGTTAAATAGTCATAACAATTATAATTAAAGCCTCCAGAAAAGAGGCCTGTGCCTCTGCAGTAGGGCACTAACTAGCTCGACAAACGTCCGCCAAGACACACTAAGTCAGTGCAGGTAGACTGCTCTATATGGCCCAAGCCTTCAGAAAAGAGGCGTAGGGCTCTTTAAAAAACTTAATTTCATCTTGACGGATAACTATGTAATTTTGGACTGAAATTTTTTTTGTTTTAAACTAAAATATAATTTTATTAAGTTAAGAGCACTATTCTCTTCTGTGAACTAGAAATTTCTTCCGTGCAATAACACACGAAGTTCTTCGCCCAAGAAAACTAAGTGTTTCAAATAAAGAAGCATATTTTTCTTCAATGAATTAAATATTGTTTCAAACTGATAGAGTTTTATTTACTGGTTCAAAGCAATTTGATCTTGTGTTAACTTCATATTATTTTTAAATATTTAAGAGAAATAATATCTTGGATGAAGCAAATATTCGTTGGTGCATATATGAAACGATATTCTCTTGGCTCAACTAATTATTTTTTACCGTGTATGTTTGTTTAGTTGTAGATTTTGTAAAATAAGTATTTGTTACCCAAGGTTTTCTCGAAGAAATCACAATTTAGTGATAGGTTTCTGTTCATGCTTATATATGCTAACAAATCTACTGTAATCAATTTAGAGTGCAGTAAATAAAATCAGGATGTTTTATAACAATCAGTCATTTTTAGGGTTCCGTACCTCAAAAGGAACAACGGAACTTTGTTGTCCGTCTGTGTTTAGGTATCAAGCTAAAATTATATAAAAAGGGACAGTAGACCTGAGTATTTGACATATTAAATATATCAGGTCTGCTGTCTCTTGGAGCTGTGAAAAAATCAAACTTCTAAGCCAACACAATCAAAAGATACAGCCGTTTATGCCGCAAATTTTCACAAATTTTTGAAACTCGCAAGGGAATCAAAACCTACAGGAAGTACCCTGTAGGAACTCAGAATTTTGAAATTTGGTACGAAGCAACGTCTTATAGTACAGATAAAGGAAAAATTACGAAAATCGTAAATTTTTAGTTACATCATATAATAAAAATATTTTTGATAATATACAACATATAACAAGTTTGCACGGAACCCTCGGAGCCGGAGCCAGACTCGCACTTGGCCGGTTTTTTGACAAAAGAACAGTATGTACCTTGATTCAGTTATGTTTTTATGGTTCAATTATGTTTTATTGCTAAAAGTTTAGATTAATAATTAGTAATACGCAACATGTTATTTGTAGAAACTTATATAGTTCAGAGAAATAGTTAAGTAATTATAACATAAGAAGCTTATTAGTAACGATAAGACTTAAAAGCATAACCCAATAATTTTTTATTTTGTTTTTTAAGTTGGTACGAACAAATTTATTTGTTTCTCTATGACTAACTAACTTACAAATATATTCCGTTTGCATGCTTTACTTCACTTGGAAAGATACTATCGGAAAAATTCAAAGTAAAGTAACCTTTTTACGTAGGTGAATTACCTTACGTACGTACGATATAGAATAAATTTTCATACAATTAAACGCAGGTGCAGTCACAAACATGGCATCCAAAATTAGAGGAAAGGTTGGATATTTGGAACACCTTTTGGTTTTAGGCGCTATTACTTCTTTGAAACTCTGCTATTCCAAATTACTAACAGTATTCCAAACATCCTTTCTATTCTCTACTTCTTTCAAAATATAAATTGAAAGCAAACAATGCTACAAGAAACAAAAAATAACACTGACATCAGTACAAATAGTGACAGGAATTCGCATAACTTGAAACCCTGCTCTTCCAAATCTCCAACAGTATTTCAAATATTCTTCCTTTGACTTGTTTCAAAGATAACTTGAAAGCGAACAAGGCTACAAGGAACAAGCTCCAATAAAACGGACATTCGAACAAAAAAGTGACAGGAACACGCATAATTTATTCTTATTTCTTCAAGATATTGAGTTCATCCAATTAACGCTTCCAAGTGCTCCGTAAGAAGTAGAAAAGTGTTCCATATTTGATACGGAAAGCGTCTGAACCTATGTTACCGTTACTTGTGCCAAATGTGGCTAAGTCGGAGCGACCTAGTTGTTGCGGTTTTACATATCAATGGCGTCGTACTGATGGCCAAAGAAGTGGACAATTAGATGTGTACACAGTCGATGGAGAAATCTATATGTGACATCGTTTCTGTAAAGGATATGCTTTTTGGCTTTTTCTATTAGATTATGTGCACAAAACGCAAATGCTGGTATGTTTTGCAAATTTGGTGATCAGAGAAGTGTCAAAATTTGATTTTTTAAACATGGTTTAAACTTTAGTGTCTATGTTTAGGATACATAGTTGAAGAAAGGTAACAACTTGCAATAAGTTCATACCCTTAAAATGACATTTACAACACAACTCCATTTTCAGGTCATTTAACTCTAACAAAATTTGTTAAAATCAAGTCACGCATAATTTAAAGATATATCAATACATCACTCGCGTAAGGAAAGTGCTCAACAGCCATGAAATGTTTATGACAAACTGCACAGTTATAAACATAAAATTTATATATTATCAAATAAATCTGTCGAGCAAGTATGACCAATCGTATAGGGTTGCCAGATTTTTTGCGAAATGTTGAAAAAATAAAATAAACAGTATTAATGTAGAATTTTTTTTATTTTAATGATTTTTTAATCAAAATTAAAATAAATAGATAATGATTTAAGTTATAATTTTGTTTTTTATGTTAATAATAGCATATTCGGGTCTATTCTACAATGCAACTGCAAATCTGCACTTTTGATTCTTTATTATAAACAAAGTTCAAAGTAAAGAGTTAGCAATATAATATTTTAAGTCTTGAAGAGATTTATGGAATAAAAAAATATAGTTTGTAGAGAGCTTCGTTGGATAAGCTCCTGTTCCATTCCATCTTACTTTTCATTACAGAGAGAAACTCTACAGGTAATTTTTAAGGTGGCTATATACAACATACAGTAGTACGACACAAGTTTATAATTGGTTTTAAGTCATCGGTACCATTAAGCAAAACATACTTCCACTACGTGGTTTATTAAAACATGATTTGTAATACTTTATTTTTATTTAACTGTAATCAGTATTATTAGCTACAGTATAGTTGACAACCCTATCCATGCTCTAGTACCTTGCTTGATTAATGCATAGACATACAACAATAACTAATAACTGCATATTATAACTGGATAGATAACATGGTATTGAGCAGAGCACGTTATTTCGTTTACAACGTCTTCTTGACCCTAGATTATTGTAGGTCGTCTTTCGGAAACGATAAGCGAAGTTAAGCAACGTTGGGTGCGGTTAGTACCTGGATGACCGCCTAGTAGCACATTTTCTGAGCTCCTCCGTTCTTCGCAGGGAACGTTAAACCATCGGTCCTGGTTGTATGTCATTAAACAGCAATCGTTAAGCTAAGTCAGAGGCGTCTCTAAAAGTCGATTGTCCACCAGCTCAACACACGTCCACCAATTTGCACTGAGCCAGTGGGGTGAACTATGGTCTAAACTTAATTCTCCAAGAAGAGGCCTGCAGACATGCATATATAGATTATGTATGAGATAGTTTAGGGTATCAATCAGGTTTTGAATAAGCAAAGAAAGTTAGTTCCGAATTGCATGCTCAATGAAGATATTATTAAGACTACACCACAACCTAGAAAAAGCGTGCTTAGATCGTGACTTAAGACCAACCAGTGCACAAAGACCAACACTAATAGAGCAGACAAAGAGACACAGCCCCACGTCCGAAAGGCAGGCAGCACGTGGCGCAGACTGACCGCTGCTCGTTGTAAAGTCTAGATTTTCTTGGCTAAGAAATCTAGACTTAACAAATCCAGATTCTTACGACGAAAACTGCACTCAATTCTGCAATAAAATTGATCAAATTCTTGAAATTTTCACTTGGTTGGGTATGCCATACTTTTTTAAATGCAAAATAAATAATTCTAGAGCGATGCAACGTATCTAAACAGGTACCAAATTTTAATAATATAATTTACATGTAACAAACATTTATTCGTTTTATTTATTCGGAATCTCTATCTGTAATTTTAACGATTTCATCGTTACAAAAAACAGGTAAAAAAACTTAATGTAATACGTATCGAAAGTGACGTAGTGAAAAATCAAATCGAAGGTAATATATATTTGTGAAAGTCTGTTTTTTATTGTTTAACGTCGCTGCGAAGCTTATTTTTAACACATTAGTTGTTGAAGGGATGAAAATGGACATACTTCTTATCCCGGAATATATCTATAGATTGAGCTTGCTATAGCACACTTTCTTTATATAATTAAGCGACTATCCTAGCAAAATTTAATTTTTTTGGCAAATGTTTCTCCGCATCAGCTTAGCAGATCCAACCAAAATTTAGTGACTGCGTTCTTCGGTATATGGTTCAAACCCTGAATACGATAAAAGAACTTTTGTTGGACACCAAAAAATCCTAAACTTACCCTTTTGATTGTTTTTTTTGGCAGAGAACAAAAAACAGTTCTAAGTGCTATTAATTTACAACTTTGCTAAAGTATAGCCGTGTTAGAGATTATTCCCCGAGAAAAAGCATTTTTGATAACAGTGATGTGTAATAAACTATTCATTTATTTCCTGTATTTCAATGAAAATCTCAGTGAATTGCGATGTTGCTGCACTACTTACGCACGCTTAGTTACATATCGCGTCTTCCTTGTTTTTACTGTCACTTAGTACTGATGCCTCTTAATGACGTGCCGTAGACATCCCACGCTGATAACCGAATTTAGCGCGGGTCGAACCGCACGCAAAAGTTAGTTTTGCATTATTATGAGAAATCTCAAATAAAAACTGATATAATCCTACTACTATTATAAATGTGAAAGATTGTTTGGATGTTTGTTACTCTTTGAAGCTTCAACCACTGGACGGATCGGGATGAGACTTAGCATACATATATGTTAGACCCTGGAATAGCATATAGGCTACTTTTTATCCCGAAATTCCCGCGGGAATAACTATAACCGAGCTTAAACGAACTATAGCAACAGCTTGATATAGCGAACTTCATTAGTGTAATCAAGTAGTAAATCACAGTCGCCGATAACCAATTTAGGGCGGGCGGAGCCGCTGGCAAAATCTAGTACATTCTATACGTATTTAATAGTTTTCTATAAAAATACCCGAAAATATAAAGAAATCTATAGTGCTTAAATATTTCGAAGTGACAATTCGGTAGGTACGGGTAAAACAAACGGAATCAACAATATATAAATAATAACAAGTAGCAATTCCTATCTAACGTAACCCATAATAATTTTTTATTATATTAGAAAAAAATACAGTGCTCCAGTATGTCAACTTGACTACAGTCACTACAGTCACGAATAGGTGCGCGTGCGCCTGCGGCAAGTGAGAGGCGCCCCGGTTAGCCTTGTTGTACACCACCCGATACTTAGCTTACTTCCTACTTGTATTTTACATTATCAAAAACATTTATACAAATACAACATTAAAATTCATAGTTAATTTAATTAATAATTAATTTACTATATATAAGAAAATAAATAAAAAAATTGTAATCTGGAAGATATCACTTTTTGGTGATAAGTCCGCCCTTTGTAGTTTTTATGATTTGGTGATATATTAATGTTATATTGTGCAATAAAGTATTTTATTATTTATTTATTTAGGTCTCGGTTATTTAATTACTTGTCTATTGTCTTTTCTAACACACATAGTACACCTACTAACATAACACATCCATACTAATATTATAAATGCGAAAGTAACTCTGCCAGCCAGTATGTTTGTTACCTCTTCACGCCTTAATCGCTGCACAGATTTAGATGAAATTGGTTATGGAGATAGTTTAAGAGTCCCGGGGAAAGACATAGGATACTTTTTATCCCGAAAAATTTAAAAGTTTCAGCTGGAATAAATGGCAATAAATGAACAAAGCTACAGCTATGGCTTACTATAGCAAACTTCATTAGTATAATTAAGAGGTTGATGTCGATAGCCGAATTTAGAGCGGGCGGAGCCGATGGCAAAATCTAGTTATAAATATTTTTTGATCTTATGTACCATAGCAGTATATTACCAATAGCATTTGGCAAAATTAAAATGACCTTTTTATATTGATTAATACAAAAACTTTCAACAATTAACTGTTTAAAAGACGTATCCGCTATAAATCATATTGGATGTATATTCTATTAATTTTTATATTTCATACCATTAAGGATGTCCTTCCTTCTTAACAATGTCGCGTAAAACCATAATCAACTTTAATAGGTAGATATATACTTTCTCTTGGAGATGGGAACACTGGCACAGTGGCCAGCTTCCCTCGTAATTACCCCCAGTAATAACGACTGTAGAATTTTATACGTAGTCACAAAATGATGACACCATGATTTATCTGCCGAACCGGATAATGTCTTATGTAAAGAAAAGTATTTTATTACGAGTTTTTTAGCATAATATGACGAAATCAGATACTACGCTATTAATGATTATTGTTTCTTGTTCATTTCCTTTCACTAATATAAGTTTTATTAAGTAAATTAGACAGTTTTAGTAGCCATTAAATGTACAAAATTTTGCAATTGCTGCTTATTTTGCAATAAGATGCATATACGTAACTATTGGCTTTTATGTGTATCTATGTCATTGCTAGCTCTTATCCGCGACTTTTCTTTTTTAATAAACTTTTCGCATCATTAATTAAATGATTTTTTTGTATCTTTTAAATACTGCTTAAATGATCAAATTGTCCACGAAGCGCAGAATTGATAAAAAAAAGTTTTTTTTTTTATTTTTATGGATAACGGGTAGGCCTGCCTAAATGCTAAGTCTAAAGTTCTCTTCAAGATGAATTGATGAGCCCAAACACTACATAGCTGCTGAAAGATTAAGATAAGTTTCAAAAGAATCGGTTCAGAATTGAAATTTCAGTGAGTAAAAAATCAATCCCCTATCATCTACGTTTAGGGATAAATCTTTTTTACGTAAATTGAAATAGTGCTTACTAAAATATATACTTTTTCCAACAAAAGTAATGATTATCAAAATTTGACGGGTCTGTAAAAGGCAATTACATAGTATACATTTGACTTCGATTAATGGACTGCATTTGTACTTTGTCGGTTAATGACTAAACCTGAAAAAAGAACATTGACAAAACACACCAACATGTCTTCTTAATAATATTTATTTAATTAGATTCAAATGTTTACTGTCATACAAACATCCATATTAATTTACTTTCAATTTAAATTAATTGCACATTGAAATCAATGTATTAAACTTTAATGTATGTTACTGCATACGATCTTAAATAAATTCCCTTTAATCATCATTACAGATGAACGATATCTTCATCGCACGACCACAAATTTTATCGAAATGAAAAATTTAATTCATTAATAAGACTTCGATTAAAGTTATTGATAAGATTTAAATTAATAGTCTCAAATTTAGTTAATAGAAAAATTATTCTATAAAGTGTTTATTTTATGCAAACGGCAGGGTTAGAATATCTTAATCTTAACTGAGGGTTAAAAGTATATTTATAACTTTCTAAACCCAAGAATATTTTTTTAAATTTTTGTCACGGTGTGTGTTGTGGCATCACGCAAGTAGTACTGAACGGATTTTGATTTGGTTTTTACCGTAAGATAGGTTGGAGCTCAACTTAATGTCAATTTGTTTGGTATAACATGAGATATAATGCCGAACATTACGTAAACGATTTATCAGAAATGGCAAAAAATATCCTTTCAGCATTGCCACCCTATTTTACTTTGCTATTAAGCTATCCGGCATTGGCGTACAACTTGTCGACTACCTTAATTACCACACTATAAAGAAAGCTTCTGTGAAATTCACTTCACAAAAACAGCCTATTATATATATATATATATAATAATAATAATGAAAATAAAGAGAATTTAATGCTTTTATTTTTTCAATATTCTATTTATTTACATCATAAAGTAACTGAAGCTTTTATGCCTCATAAAAACTCTTTTTTATGAAAGTGGCTATAAAGTTTTATTTTTGCTATTTACGGTATCCACACGTGGTAGGCACAATAAAATTGGAAACTTGTTTGACACCTCATGGGTTAAATGGACGATATCACTGTATTTGGTAACTACTGTTAACAAAGATATATTGAAAAAGAGTTAAAAATCTAAATTAGTTTGTGCTGACAGGGCTTCAGAAAAAAAATAGACTATGATGCCTCCAATAAAAATAATTTTAAGTTAGCCAAAAGCATAATTACTATCTTGCGACAAATTTGATGTCTGTGGGAACTGTCGATGGGAATTATAAATATCCTTTGTCACTCTTGGGCCCATTAAGAGAATACGTATCGCAAAGTGCTTCATACAAACGAATTCCTTACTTATTTTTAATACTTACTAATCAAACACAATGAAAGAAAACATTTTCTAGAAATAAATATCTAGGCCTACATTGTGCCAGTTTTCTATTAAATTGTATAGTTTAAATGTTATACACGATTCTTGTTTTTTATGCAAATAGCCTCAAATAAGATTAAATGTTAATAAAATATCTTTTTAAGGATTTTGGAGAACGAGACAAAGGTATTCAGCTTGAGATCATGACTACGAAATTTAAGAGTGTTAAATCAGCAAAAGTTAAAAACAAATGACAATTCTCTATTCTCTTAATGGGCCAAAGAGTGACAAATGTTATTTCTTATTCCCGATGAGAGTTCTCACGAAAATCAATTTTGCCACAAGACAGTAAATGAAACGGAGCGGGGGGAACTATCTAAGTGCAAAATATAACATCGACCCGTGGCTCCGTTACTGTGTTAAAGACTGAGTGAGAAAACTAACAAACAAACTTTCACATTTATAACATTAAGTAGTTATTATAACATAAATACATAAAATAATTAATCAAATACTTATAATGATTACACAACAATTTAACCAACAGATAAACAAAAGAGAGAAAGATGAAATCCCTAACAATTTTTCTCGAGATGTTATTTCATACTCTCATACCTTCACAATGGATAAGTTCGCTAACGAGATATAATCCGCTGTAATAGTCGCTTAACAATTGCAGCTAAGCTCGGCAAGCGAAAGTCTTACGCCATCGCTCAAACTCGACAATTTAATAAATTTGAGGTGACAAGAAGTAATTAAAAGACTTTCGTTTTGGTATGCGTGAGATCTACAGGAATTATGTTGGTGCAATACAATGTGACAACGAAAGCCAAAACAACTATGTAGAAAAAGTTGATAGATGGTGTTCAATATTTTTGTATTAAAGCCTAATAAAACATTTATTAAAAAAAATATCGGTTTCTAAATTTGGTGATTTAACTAACATATTTAAGTATTCTAACTGTTTTCTAGGTTTGGTTTCTATCTTGATATTAACCCAATATTCTTAAAAACATAAGTGTATACATATATATGAAATTAATTTGCACTTGATTAAAATAACATTTAAGTCAGAGATCCATTAAATAAATTAGTAAAATTATTATTAAAAGTAGGAATTAAATAAATTATCCTTCTCTTGTTAAATTTCAGTTTTAAAAAGTAGTTAACATACAGCAGAAGTTGTCAAATAACAAAGCCAAAAAATGTTTTATTTTTGATATTAAAATTATTATATTAACTGACGAACATCATGTACAAAATAAAAACACACTAATGGTATATATAAGACACACACATATACAGTATGTGTATTTTTTAACGACTAATTTAAAATTTGCAACGCTAAATTATTTAACTATACTTAACCTAATTAACGTTTAATATGAATATCCACATCCTTAATTACACAAATATCAACAGATATACAACTTGCACAAGACTGTTGTAATTGTAATTAATCAAATTACTTTTCTAGTAATTAACTATAACAAGTTTTCTTAACTATTACGTTCTATTAGTATTAGTAAACAAATTACAGAAATTATGTTTATCACCATTTAATAAGCTATTATTTCAATGTAGAATTCAAGGATGCTAATTATGAAAAGATGATTGTTAATAAATCAAGAAAAAAAATATAAGCGAGAACCGTAATTTAATATGTTAATTCACACCTTTGTTTCAAGAATAAATCGTCATGTGACAAGGCCTTTGTGCTTGTGATAAACGCAAGTACTAAATAGTAGCGTTTGCCAACGGCTACGCTCGCGCTAAATTCGGGTATCAGCGTAGGTTACTACGGCAAGTCCTTGATTATTTTCAAAAGTCAAAGTTTGCTACAGCAAGGTGCAGCTGTGGCTACGTAGATACGTTAACAGTTATTCCTGTGGGACCCTTTCTATATTCTGGGACAAAAAGAGCCTATGTCGATCTTTGTCTCTTTAACTATCTCTGTGCCAAATTTCAGCTCAATTAGGTGCATTACGACGTGAAGGACAGACTAACAAACTCACTTTCGCATTTAGAGTTTTAACTAGCTTTTGCCAGCGGTTCCGCCTGCGCTAAATTCGGTTATCGGTGTGGGATTTCTACAGCAACTCCTTGATTATAGTACGAAAATTTGCTTGAGCTGTTTATAGCTATAGTTCATTCACGTGGAGGTCGGTTATAATTATTCCTACGAAAAATTTCAAATTTTCCAGAGTAAAAATTAGCCTATGTCATTCTCTATCTCTTTAAAAATCTTGTTTGTTCCTTCCTTCTAGCGCGTTCAAACAAACAAACAAACTCTAAGCTATATAATATTAATATACATTTATAGTATAGAAGAAGATTTGCTTATGTTTTTGAGTGAGTTTTACCTTTTTTGAATAAAATCGAATTGAGTTGTCAAAAATGTGTCAAAATAAAATGTAATTTAAATCAAAAGCACTCAGGAGTATTGATATCAAATGACCGCTAAAATAAATTTTTACCCCTTTTTAACCCCGTTAGGGGATGAATTTCAATAAAATATGAAACACGTCTTCCACCAATTCCGTTAAAACAGGTTTATGCAAATTGAATGAGATTGGACCAAGGAATCACGCTGTCCCATACAAACTTTGCCCCCCTTTTTCAACTTTTGTAGGATTTCGGGAAAATCCTTTCTTATCGGATGCCTACATCATACAATGAACACACCCTTCAAGTTTCAGGTCTCTACAATGAGCGGTTTAAGCTGTGCGTTGATCCATCAGTCATTCAGGACAAAGCATATTATATGTATAGATACGTTTTGGTTCTGTTTCGCAATCTAAACTCACTTTCGCATTTGTAATATAAGTATGGATAATATGGATTGTAGAAGCAGTTTTATGCAATATAATAGTTTTAGTAATCGAAAACGGTATGCGAGCTTAAACAACGTATGGCACTGTCAGTAACCGGCCTATGGCCTATTTTTCTGAGCTTTTCCGTGTTTCGGAGGGCTTATTAAACCGTTAGTCCTGGCTGTTGTCATAAAGCAGCAGTTTTTAAGTCAAGCCACTCCCTCGACAACAGCAGCGTGGTGAACTATATGGCCTAACCCTCCTATCTCCAAGGAAAGGCCTATGCCCCTACAGTAGAACGTACAATGGATAAGGTAAGTTACTACTTACACAGTAGTCTCTTGCGTGAGAGATAAGCCTGCTCTCCATTAATTTATACGTGGTGAAATACAAAGTTTATCTATGTTGATGATCGATACGTGACATAGAGTATGCGAAGGAACCTCTCTCAGAGAAAATTTATTTGTCACGAACCAGAAGATGACGTGACTTGATTTGTGACACGTTTTTAAGCTGGAAGCATCACGAGAAATAAATGCAAGTTTAACTTTTACTTAAGATTATTGCTACATTTTGTTGCTTAAGGTGTCGAGTAAAAGAAAAAGTAAGAATACTTTGTTGATGTAAATAAATATTTTCATAGCAATGATCAGTCAAAAGATTACCCTCGAGCCAGGACTTGAACCAATGCAGCTATCGAGGCACAAGTCTAGCCACCGAATATCCCAACTACATCTTTGTCATGGAATTACGTTCGTTACGAACATCACATACAACTTGCTAGTGACTTATAAAGTCAAAATATTCATAGGAGAATATATTGTAAAATTTATTACAGAGGGGTCTGTCAAAAATTTTAAGGGTTTTATACCAACCTTTCATCTTTCACGAATGCTAAATAAATTTTTTTTTAGCGATCAAAATAATTGGTTAATAAAACATACAAACGGCCCGTCAAAATTTAGCAAACTTAACCAGCTAACTTTAAAAAAATTGCTGACGATATAAATTTCCTTACAATCTCCCATTTTTGACGGCTGGTTAACGTCATAGTTAGTTGGTTCAACCCAAACAAAGAACAGAATAATAAACCCCTTGCCAATTTTGGACAAACTATAATAAGCAGTAAGCCAGGATTGGACACGGAGAACATCTAAGTCCATCAATGTTACTTAAATTACAATAACGTAACTTACTAACGTACTAATGTAAGTACGTTCATAAGTTAAATCTAACGTGCACGCGAAACGTTAACATAAATACGTCATTATAATTGTATCGCAAAAGTGTGAACGTTTGCGTACTCGGTTTGGACATAAACGAATATGGCCTTACAATTACTGCACCTTTGTATGCTTTAGATTAATCGATAAATGTGTTGAATTGTTAATTATAAGTGACGTAACTTTTATGATTTAAAAAAAATATTTGACATATCAAAAAAAAATAGAAATTGTATAAAGACTTTTCACTTTATTTATTTTCTATATATGATATGTGTCCAACATTTAATTACAAATTAAATTAGCATACATACAGATTAAGTTATACAGCAGATAGATTTAGTAATAATTTAAAATTAATTTGCAACATTTAACTCCTTTGTAGGCGACTGATGACGGATGACGGACCTATTAGTCAGTAGATCAATAAAATGCGATCATCAAACATTTTCCCATATATCTAGCATATTCTAACTTTAAACATTCGAAGACAAACTATAGAAATTACAAAAATAGGTTCCTAATCAAATTTGAACTCTAAAACTGTTCAACACATTTGAAAATGTGATTAATTGTTTAATGGCAACAATGTATAAATTGGTATATCTCAAGTATGGCTGGATAGAAGTTATTTGCGCCGCTGGTATGTGCAGGCCCTCAAATGCCACGCTCTGCTCCGCCTGTAACGATATTGAAATGTCAAAATCGTGATTTTTGCTTAGAAATATTTCGCAAACACGTTTACGCTGTACAGGATAGCAGAGAATGAATTCAGCGATGTTTTTGAATATAGGCCTTTAAAGGCTGGGGAAATCATTGCATTGATTGATTTATTTTTCTGCCATATAGTTTTAAGACATTTGGTTTGACATTGGTCAAAATTGCCAGTAAAAAGTATAATGTTGAACTAAACTACTAAAAACTAAAAACTTATTTTGGCTAGAATACGTTAAATGTACAAATATTGATATTTATTACTTGTAACACGCTACAATTAAAATATAAATAAGCATGTAATATTAACTTAGCTAGTTAAGAAAACTTAGCAGTTACAGCGTCTTTACCCTAAGGGTATGCGGAACGCTAGCCCAAGCCCCCGGAATTCGGGGGAACCTGTATTTCCGAAATCTATGTCTAAAAAAAGGTATACTTGCACTCCTCAGGATTCAAAGAATATAAGAGAAAATAGTTCGATACCAAAGTACCGCGCGAGCAACTTCTTTGCGTCTTAAAAAAACAGTTTTTCGGCGATAAAAACAAACTTTTCCGATCTAAGTCATGACGTGCCGTATCGATTGATAGTTTGATAGATTGACAGAGACAAAGTGGTCCATTGGCTTTTGTGATATTGAGGATCGAAAAAAGGCTTACATACATACACACTGACACACACCACACACACACACACACACAGACCTCACTCTAAAAAAGATGGCAAACGGTTCAGTTCTCAAAAAGGCAAATTTAGCGATTTCGATTTTTGGACCAGTTATAAAAACTTCCCTCAATATAAGTCAAAAATAATATTAGCTAGGTATATAAATACTTTTATGCTAATAAGTTGAATTGAAAGAATTGTTTCGTTGGAATAGTTTTTTAGTGGCAAAAGAATCCGCACCCCTCTGAGTAAATTCAACTGTTGCACCTCAAATTTTAACGAATACTCCTCAATTATAGAAAAAAAACCGACTCACACATGTCGTTTTCAAGTAGCTTCCACAGAAATAGATTTGTTGCCGAGTAAAACCACAGGAATTACTATTTAACTAGCAGTTAGTTAAATAAGAATCGTTAGTTACTACTGCAAGAATAAAGAAATACATTTTGAAAGCAATTTGCCGTAGAATAAAACATTTTACGACGGCAATTGTATCGACTACGACGTTTAATGCAAATGTTCCGACGAGAAGTTTCTAAAGGAACTTTGCAATATCGAAGCAAATGGCGGCCGAGATACTCAACTATCGAACTGATATGCTTATAATAGCACTATTATGTTATACGCTTGAGAAAGTAAGATAACATTGCAACAAAGTGCTTACCGATTTCTAAACGCAGCTAAAGGAGAGCCTAAATTTTAAGCTCAATTCTGGGTTGGTATTGAAATAAAAATATTATTTTTGTACAGTGAATATTAATTATTTACAAAAGTCATTAGCTATAACTACATGCTATAAGAGAGCTTTAAGCTCACAAAAATGATAAAGGATAACCTCATGATAACAACTTAGCATATTTTATTTACAATAATAGAATGTGAGGAGTACCTATTTATAGATTCATCAAATAAAAGCTTTTTACTATAGCAATCAACCCATAAACATTCAATAGGTATTCATTTGCAAAATAATTTTGTAATATCCTAATCATCACCACAAAATGCATAAATTCGTTTTTATTGCTTTGCGATATTGGTCTTTTAACTAATTCTTGGTCAATTAGATAACCTACATTCATTTCAAATTCGGTTATAAATTAGGTTAAAAAATTTGTAATAAATGTTATAAAAAGACTAATGCAGAATTAATCTTAACAAAGTGACCGTGAAATAAAACGAATTTATAATAAAGTTTTTTATAAATTGCTTTTTGTGGGCGAAATAATTATGACCAAATGCAATAAAATTAAATATATTATTATTGTATTCTTCAAAATTTATTATTTTAAAATAATCCACACTAATATTATATATGCGATGGTTACTTTGATTGTTTGACTTACCTTCAAGTCGCAAAGGAGCATCCAATTGAACTGAAATTTGGCACATGGATAATAATAGTGGCGGAAAAGGAAGGAAATGGCTACTATTTATCCTAAAAATTCCGCAGGTTACTATAAATAAATTCTACATGGTCGATAGCTATACCTAAGAGGGCAAATGCTAGTGAACAATAAAGCGTAAGGACTTAACTAGTTTTATGCGATTTGAGGTATCCTATTGTTGTAAGTTTAGAATTCTAAATTCTTGTATATTTAAAACTATACGGAATTAACACTCGATTAATTTATTTTGTAACAATTCCCAGCCTCATACGACCTACTGTTGGGGCCACTTGGGGCACGGCCTACCATCACACGCTGTGGCCCAGCGTGGATTAGGATTTGTGGACTTCAAATGCATCTTTTTTTTTGACGTATGCAGATTTCCTCACTAAGTTTTCCTTCATCGAAAAGCCAGTGATGTTAATATTGAATGGAAAAACTGATTGGTACACGCCGGGCCTGAACCCCCGAACGCAGACACCGAAATCCCTAGGTTAACACCGACTGTTACTCTGCATGTAAATAAAATATATTGACAGTTCAAGTAGAACGGGTCCTGATCCAGAAATAATCTGAGGTATTCGTATTAGTCATAGTCGGTCTCGATTCGCGGAAGAAAGGTGACAAGATCTAATTATTTCTTTTGTTCGTAACCAGTGATCAGTGAACACAATTTTTTGCTCCATTTACTTAAACTTTGATTGTTTTATTATTTCTATCTGAACTTAAAACTTATGCAAAGCTATTAGGAAAATAATGGTAGAGAGAACTTCTTAGCTTAGATTTAGGAAGACGTTGGTTATGACAGATGCCTATGTGGGTCAAATTATATTAAAAAACTTTTTAATTATATGTAAATATAACTATGAAAATTTTAACAAATTTTAGGCCAATAAATAATTTATTTAAAAAGTGTACGTAATAAGATGTATACGATAAACATACATAACTTTTACCGACGAAACGTGGACACTTACAGCGGGGCTGGGGCCTGATTCTGATAGAGATAATCTCCAATTCTAGATATGTTTTATTGATTTACTCATGGCTTGTTAATTGCAGTAACTGGTTGGAACTAGATATGTCGGAAAACGTGACGGATGGACGGAACATCGACTGATCGGTAGCAGTACAGATGGGAAGTCGCACGGAAAGTGGTATGAAAACGAGTCAGAATTAGTGATAATAGGAGACGGCTAATTAGTTTTACTGCGGGGGGGATAGTGCTTTTAATCCCCTTTTTAAATTAAAAAAAAATGTTAGTGGCGATAGACTCTATCGATCATCAAAATAGGAAGTTTTAGGGAAACAGGGCGCAAGGTACAAGTCATGAGTAAATCTATTAAACATATCTCGAATCCGAGATTATCTCTATCTGCACGAGAATCAGGCCCCTGGTCCACAAATTTAAAGTCGCACAGCGCGCAATGGAGCCAGGGTATCTCGGTGGTGGCTGGATGCGCAAGGCAGAGAACCGAGAGAAATGGCGCGCCACAGAGGAGGCTTATGTCCAGCCGCAATGTAATCCAGCAGTGGACCGATAAAAGCTAATATGATGATAATCACATAACTTTAGGCCGGTTTTCTGACGAGCTAGATAGAAACTAAAAAGTAAACGTAACAGCTTCTACTTGCTACGATCCTGGCACATTTCTTTTGCTGTATTTTTCATGCATTTTTGCTCTCGCTTTTCCAGAATGGTATTAAGTTGATAGAGACGTTCGAACTTAACAGTATTTATGAGAATGAATAAGTAATTATGTAAATAAATGTATTACTTTTCTATATAAAATTTGGATAAATAGTTACTTGCCTATTAGTTTATTTCGATACATTTGCAATATTTATGTACCAATGCATTAAATTGTTATATATATTTAAAAGCACCGTATTCTCATAAGAAGAAGTATGGCATTGTTACCAAGACGCTGGCGGCGTTGCCTGTTCTTTTTAAATATAAATTTTTGTATTAGTAACTTTACCTCTTTTCTCATAAATATTCTATGTTAATATAATGATTTACTAATTCACATAAATATTGTTTGGGACGATAAGAATATACAAAGCACAAAAGAAAAAATCTAAATTTTAAATAAGTGATATTGAAAAGCAATAGGGACCGTAATAAAAATTTGTAACCTCGAATTCACGTTAAAATGTTCGTTCACATATTTTGCAAGATTTCATTATTCTAAACGTAAAGTAACAAACAAAACGTTTAGCGATAACTTTCAAATGAAACCGTCACGCAATGTTTTGCAATGTTGCCTACAATACATATTTGTTAAAATTGTAACTACTTGAATTTTTTGACAATAGTTTTAAAACGCGTATAAAATTTTAATTGGCAAACTATATAATTTTTCATTATTAAACTGTATTACTAATAAAATTTGGCACACAAAATAACTATATCAATGCTGCATTAGAACACAATATGGTAAATACTTTTTTGTTACTTTTAGATGTAATATACCACACAACCACAGAATAAACATTTGTACCTACTGCCATAAGAATAATAAATGTTATTATTTCCATGGTACTATAAATAGTATAGTAGCGCCCTTGAAACTAATTGCGAAAATTCTCGAGCAATCCAGACTCGAGAATTTGAGAGAGAAATGTATGCATATCGGTCTTACCTTTTGAGTCCCGTAAAAGTACTTGCATACATTTTACTCCGGAATTTACAAGTCTGACGTATTCGAGCGAGACTTTTCGCAATAAGCTTACAGTATTTCTTACTTATTCTGTGTAATATAAATATTTTTGAAATGACTTTTTTAAGTTCCTTCCTTCCTTTGACACCATTTTAATCAAATCTGATGTTTTTTTATTTTGTCCATAACTTTATGGTCCTCCGTGGACGCCATATTGAGTTTTTTTCTAATCGACATCACCCAGATCATTGACTAAACAACCAAAATCATTTTTTATCTCAGTTTAAATTTTCTTTGGAAATTAAAGGAATGTCTCCTTTCAGTAAAATTTGTAATAAATCAATATTTACGGTACTTCCCCTCCAACCGGACTATCTTTTACAACCTGTATACTCACATTTAAAAATAGAGCTTTAAACCTTACATTTAAAGATTAGGCAATTTATATGCTTAAAGAAAGTTATTTTCAGCAATCCCTAAAACTCGTAAAAATGCCTCCTTTTTATTGTTTATCGACATTAGTATTACTTGCGCAAAAGAACAATATAATTTGATACCATAATATTGTAAACTTTGAAGTCACGACAACTTCTTTTATCGATTCTTTAATGTTATTACGACCTTGGCTTTCAATAAACGTTGTTAAAAAACGAAAGCAAGTTTTTTTTTAGGACAATACAATGGTAGTGGTTACATAGAATAAATAAATTATTTATATGAAAGTGTATGTAAAAACGAAAAAGCATTAATATTCTTTATAATATATTTATTCATACTATGGAACCACTACAGTATTGCTGAAACACTGCTTCCAAATACAAATATTTTCGATTAAGTATGAGTTAAGTAAAGATTAAGTATCCTGACTTACTGCTTATAGTTTGTCTATAATTGGTAAAATGGGGTATATTATTCAGCCTCTGGTCTTTCTTTTTACCACTAAATACTATAAAATATAAATTTATGGGACATATATAAAGCCACTTTAGTTCAGATACACTGCTATCAGAGGCAGCGATAGGCTAGTTGGTGAAAAGAGGTTGTCCCCCACAATAACATGTGGGTGTGTTTTTTTTACATACCAATAAGGTGGCAAACAAGCTTTCGCTCCGCCTGATAGTAAGCGGTCACCGAAGCCTATGGACGCTTGTAACACCAGGGGTATCTCTCGCTTCACTTGTTTCCAGCCACTGGCTTACCACTTGGAAGAATAAAAACCATGGCGTTATTCAATTATCATAACAGATATCTAAAAAATAATATAGGTATATAACAAACAAAACGTACCTAAATATATAAGTTCTGTACATTTTTCTACTTCTATAAAAAAGAACTATGTACCTATATTAAATAAAACTATTTTTTTTTAAAGATACGCAAAGCACTTGAACATATGCGTATCTAACAATCATTGGCTACAGTTCTAAAACTCAATAACTTTCCTAATACGCATAAAATCATTGCTTCAAAACAATCATTAAAGTAATCTTTAACAAAAAATCAATTACCACTTTCATAAGACTCTATGCTTGTCAACGGCTAATCAAAAGACAATTGGAATCCGACTGATCAATCAACGGATAAAAGCCAATATAACATCTACTTTGAAACCAACAGTTCCTTAGGAGAAAGTACTTTAAATTCCATACAGTGCAACACACTTTTCTGATCCGGTAGTCAAAAATCAAAACTACAGTCGCCATATCGAAATGGTGTGAACTTACAACGACACTAGCGACCAAACAACTAAAGTCAGTCAGAAAAGTTTGTTGCACTATACTTTGGTATCGCGATTGAAAGGGAGTTGACTGATAATTTGTCATCGGCGTCGGTCAAAAACAAAAGAACGTTCACTTTTCGCGTGTTTAGTCAGTGACAATTGACGTCCTAACAATTTATTATGACCACCAAGAAGTCACTGAAGCGCAGTGTAACGCTTTCTATGCACTACGCAATGCCTTATCTAAAGATTTTTTGTCACCAGACTATTAGTGGGTTCCTACACCCAAATCAGCATTTTTTTTTATATACCACAAAGGTGGCAAACAAGCTTACGGTCCGCCTGATAGTAAGCTGTCACCGTAACCTATGGACGCTTGCAACACCAGAGGTATCAGCCGCGCGTTGCTGAACCTTCAGAAATCTAATAACTTCTTTCTTTGAGAACCCCATACTGTAGTCCTTAAAGAAAGCCTTGGCGGGGAGCTCATTCAGGGGAAGTAAATAAATAAATAAAATATATAGCATAAATAATATATAATAATAGTAGTTACTTGATAGCTAAAATAAATTGCCTAAATTGCTGCTCTTTGTATAACATATTACATAATTCTTTAATTTAATACTTAGAGGTAATTAGAGCTTAGGTTTTGGAATGGATTAGGCTAGGTTTCAAGGTTTTACTTGTGGAGACTTAGCATGGAACAGTGATCAAAGGAATAGTTTGGATTTTTTAAAGATCGAAAACGCGCAGAAAATAAATATAAGTGTTCAAGCGTGTTGTACAGAGTTAGAGACCCCAGTGCGAAATAACTTCCAGGTCAGTTCAAAAAACCGTATGAAATTTGCATTTCGTTCTCGATGTGGCCAGTTATATTTTTAGCGCGGTCGTAGAAGAAATATGACGTTGCCAGCAGGCGGCCAATAGACCAGCTAGAATGATGCTGGCCGCTTCGTGTGAAAAATTAAAGGGTAAATATGTAAAATAGTAACGGAAACACATTCGTTTCTCTCATTAACAGTTTCAACTTCTCGCTTTCTAAACTGTTCAATTCTAACGACCATCAATTCAATTGTGGGATGCTCTCAAACGATTGTGCGGGGCGTGAGGACAATACTCCGGAATCATGGTCCACTGCCCAACGGTATAAACCTCGATACATACTGCGATACCGGAGGATGTCCGCCTGCCGTTACCTTGACGGCTATACCTGATAATAAGGAAGATAAATATACTATATACATTCTATAACAAGCGCAAGATCTAGAAGATATATTAGGAAGTAGTCAATGCAGTATTTGATATTTGAATAATTCACATTTTTAGAACCATAAATGGCTGAACTGTGTTTTTATTTGTCAAAATGAATTTACCTACAATACCAAAATGATAATCATATTGAACACTTTTGGTTTTGGTACCAACTTTAATATATTACTTATCAAGTCACACTTCGCTTTGCTGCCATTTAACATTTACGTCATAAGGATTTTATTACATACTAACAAACAGTAAGACAAACGCCTGCATGTTGTCCTGCCCGAATGTTGGCATGCCTGCTATTTTGCTCGTGTAACAATTGTTTTTTTTTTATATGTTTTGTCGATTAAAAATAATGGTCAATAAAAATAAAAAAATAATCTAGAACAGATTTCAGTGCCACTTTATCGATCGATTTTTTTTATTGCATCATGTTTGTGCTAGAATTATAATGTATTATATACGTGTTAAATATTTATTTGGAGTTAATTTATTCATTCTAAATTCAATTCTACAATGGGCAATTTACCTTTGTGCCTTTTAAGAACTAGCAAACTAGGTAGCTCAATAGGATCCGCAACCTTTTTCTGCCTTCTGTCGCCTTTTATTGGCCTTTAGTTTAGGTTCCTACACACCCGTATAAAAGAACAAAACTAATTTATTTAAACAATAAAATTATCTATTACCAATATGTAGAATATTATTAAAAAGCGTTGAAATTTAATTTTATTGTACGAAACTAACATTTTATCGAATATCACTCCACATGATAATAAAAAATTTAAGATACATTTTTGCACGCAACTCAATAATAAACACAGCTATTACACATCAAATGAAAGCATTATATTAAATTGCTCAGTAGCCTCTTCAAAATACTCGCAATTACGAAGGGCGCGAATCTCAGGGCAATTTCTGAAGCGCCATTAAAGTAATAAGGTATTGTGAAGATTATTCAAGCTCCACTTTACTACGGACAAACAGATGGCAAACTTATCATGTTTCTTTATCGATATTTAAGAACGCATCACGAACGCTTTGTTGTTTGAAATTTCAACCTATGGTATACAATAATAAAGATCAAAATTATATTAGTTAAATTATAATTGAAAATTAAATCACGAGATATTTTGAAGTTTTGTTCTGTTACCTTCTTATGGTGGCTTTAAAAGTATTGGTAACTATACGATGCATCGACTGCATTCGATTGCAACAACCTTTGTTATCTGTTGCTCGGTGTTAAGCAATCTTCGTTCTTGAACTGGATTCCATTTTATCTTTAATTTCTATCTATCTCTTGAAATTATTCTTACCGTTTTATTAGATGCAGCTACATATATGCTGTCTCTGAAATTAAAGTAACAGTAGGTGGGGGATTAACTTCATTGAATTTATTCATTTATACAGTCTTAACCATCATGTAATTGCATAGCTCTGGCCAATGAATCTCAACTACGGACTTTTATTTTAGGATTGTCGCAGATTCAAGTCCTGGCTCACGGGTTATCTTTTGACTGAATCTTTACTATGAAAATATTTATTTATATTAAATATGTAGCCATAGGTATGGTATGTTTGATATATTTCCTCCAAGCCTCGAAGCCTCCGACCTTCAGCAAAGTATCTAGAGGTGTATAAAGTAGATCAACTCGCGCCAAACGGTTAGCATCGTTGCGGTGAGGTAGTGCGATGGGGGAGCGGGTGCCGTCTACCGCACAGCTGGCAACTAGTGGAGTCTAGGCGACGCACACGTCTCGCATTTGCGGAGGCAGCGGCAGTCATGCGCCCAGTCGTGTGTATTTTGCGTATTGAAGTCGACCTCCTTACTGACGTACTTTGCCTTCAGGGAGTCTCAAACGAAGAAAAAATATTTTTATGTATGTATATTAATACCGTATTTCTTAATTCTTTGAAGATTTGTGTGTTTGTTTAAGTCACTAGGAGTTGTTTGTTTTGAGGTCTAATATTAAACACATCGTTTGTTATTTGTGCTGGCTAATTTGACCTACAGCTACAGCCCATTGTGCTGCATCCAGCAGCAATGACGAATGCTGCAATTATGGCCATAATAATAGGTGACGCCGTTTTAGAGGCAGCCTAACGATTAACAATTGACTTCTTCCGGCTGAGCTGAGATGATGATGTGCACAAATATTTAAGGTGGTAGTTGGTAGTTTACATCACCCCTAATGAATAGCAAGCAGAAGTTTCACAAACTACAACCAGACCACACAAAATATAACTACCGAATAATTTTTTATTTTTATTTTATTTATTCCAAGGTGGAAATTTGACTTATACCTACTTGAGTTAATGTAAAGAAAGCTAGCTAGCAAAAACAACAGCTAGTTATATACTAATTTAAATAAGCCCTTTTTTTCTGATATCCCACACAGCACATTTAACAAAAATTAATATAGAACTTTGTTTCCTCTAAAAGAGGGTCATATTGAAAACAGTGTGACGTCACATATCCTATAACCAGCGGATCTTCAAGACGCTTCTAACGATACATATATTAAATAAAAATATATAAATATATTGTTATAAGTCAAATTATGATAGGTGCTTTTTAGGGTTCCGTAACCAAAGGGTAAAAAACGGGACCGTCCGTCTGTCACCAGGCTGTATCTCATGAAACATGATAGTTAGACAGTTGAAATTTTCACAGAAGATGTATTTCTGTTGCCGCTATAACAAATAGAATAAATTTAAAAAGATTTTAAAGAAAATACTAAAAAATAGAATAAAATAAATATTAAAGGGGGCTCCCATACAACAAATGCGATTTTTTTGCTCGATATTGATAACGATTGCAATTATTCACAGAATATTTAGTTATATATTTACTTTAAAAATAAATAATTAAATTAAAATAAAACAATTATTTATGGGGGGACACCCATAAAACAAACGTGATTTTTTTGTCATTTTTATTGATAATGGTACGGAACCCGAGTCCGACTCGCACTTTTCCGATTTTTAGTCTTTTTAGCCTAATACAGCCGATCTTAATTTATTTTTTTAATATTGAGACAAGATACTATAATATTATAAACTTTTACATTTTATCTAAAACAGCTAAGTTGCTGATTTTATTGCTGCTGATATTATTGATTCAATCATGCAATATGTTTGTGGATTAGTCTGTTGTTACGACAAGCCAATGAATAAGAATGATGGTGAAACCCCTAGCATTGACCTCAGACCTTTGCGCTTAACCAACTGGTTTAGAAACGTGCAGCCGCTTGACAAAAACAATGAAGAAAAAAAAATACATAGTTCAAGAACATTAAGAAGATTAAAGAACAATTTTGCCGACCTTGCTTCGCTTTAAAATTTTATCTCGTTTTAATGGAAATTTTTCGTAAACAGTTATGTAAAAATAAAATTTAGCAATACTAGTTTCATTTCCATGAATCTCAGGTTTAAGATTAAATGACGCAAATGTCAAGAAATACCAAGTGAATACCTATTTCGGTATTAAGAATGTATAGATTTGATAAAAAAAAATCATTCGATAAAAAAAAGGTAATTTTCATTACCGCACAAGTGCTTAATGGACGATATTAAGATGTTGAAAACGGTAGAAAGTGTTTTGTGACCAACACACTTGTGTTGAAAAAGTAATATAACTTATTGCTCCCAAAATAATACAATTTGTACAACGAGCTAAATCATTTTTATATTGACGCTGTTGCTGAATTAATTTAGAATGAATGAGTATACTTTTTGCACATAAAAATAACAAAAATTAGAAAAATAAGTTGACATATGAGGTACAAATAGGCGGCCTTATCGCTTAAGAGCGATTTCTACCAGGCAAACCTTTGTGTAGAGGAAATAATAAATGAGAGAAGGTAGACGATTTTTTTTATTTATAGATTTTGAATTATGTATGTACATTCAACTAGTTTCTAAGTATTGTATTATTTTGTATTTTTCGTAGAATTCGTCTGTTTTTAAAATTTATTGTATTTAAATTAGTAATAATGTATTTTACTTATTGTTTAAATCTTAATAATTGAATAAAAATATCAGTTAGTTTAAATAAAAGCTTTCGGACGATCGTTGGCCAAATAAAGAGTACCTAGTTTAACTCTGCAAACTAATAAAAAAACACAGGCAGAGCCGCAGGTAAAAACTAGTGTAAAAGACAATTACGCCAATAATGAACATGATATAGATAAAGAAGCAATGTGCTGATTAGCCAAGGTGCCTCGACTTAGCTAATGTTTTTAAATTACCGGATTTCAAAATGTTAATAGTGTCTATAGCCGTTTGAATTTGGACTAAGACCCGTAGCCTAATTAATACAGAATAATTGACTATGAATGTGAAGTGAAGTCTTTAAGTACAAGGCAGCAAGTTGGTTCAAGTAATGAAAGATTCTTTCAAGTACAGAAAAGTTCAAGGAATGAAGTACGTCATAGCGAAAAAATAGTATACAAATACCATACATACCAGCAAAGGCATTTGATAAATGAGAAGCTATGCTCACATGACAGATGTATTTCAATTGTATTAAATAAAAAAAATAACTCATTGTACAGTTTTGTCATCTGATGCTATGGTAATCGATTTAGCTGCCCATCAATAATGTGACGCCATAACTTGGTAGCTGTCAAAATGTTTAATTTGAGTGATTAGCGGCTTAGAAAGAAAAACAAACCTGAATTACTTGATCTCTCGTATAATCTTATAATCTGATGCGAACGAAATCTTTAATTCAGAATCCAGATATATTAAAAAAAGGGTTTCTGCGGTGGGCTCACAACCTGTCATGCGGAAATAAATAAATTGGTTGATAAAAAGCACATTATTTGATTTATTTTGTTAGTATCCTCTACCCTAAAGTCGTCTGTCTGGTAGACATCGCTTCTAAGCGATTAGACCGCCTTTTTGTTTACTTTTTTCTACTTTTATTCTCTTTATGTAAATAAAAACATGTTGGTGTTCAATAAAGTATTTATCTATCTATTTACCACTAATCACTCACTTCTGGGATTATAATTAAGTTAGAACTGTTAATACCACCTCCTTTATTTAACATTTCACAATATCGGGTTAGCGGTGGCCGATTCGTGAAATTGCTGATTGAAATTAACAAAAAGAATAAAATAAACCTTTTTTATTCAGTGAGTTTCACGATCTACATACTTTTGAATTAACAAATATTATGCTGCCTGCCGTTTCAACAATTCAACAATTTTCTTCCACGTGTCTATTGCGTATATACCAAGAATACGCTTTTTAACATTTTTCATAACTCAAATTAGCGGTCTCAGTAAATCGAGTTCCCATGGTAATCCATGTGCGATTTAGAAAACTATTCGTCGTTGATCAGCTGATGTTGCATTCAAGTGATAGAACTTTTAATATATAATACCTAAGAGTGAAAGTATATGATGTATTGTTTTCGTGACCTCAGATTAACAACAGCTGTCAAATGTCATGGATATAAGCATCAAATGTCAATAAATCTCCTGAAATTTAGACACTTTTAAATTTCTCAAAATAAATGTCAAGGGTGACATCTATAAGAAATTATTCTCAAATAAAAAGTCCAAAACTTGCAAGCAGGACTATAAGTCAATGTATATTTAACTGGTCCTAGTGAGCTAAACATAATAATAGCTTTTACTAAGCTAACTTCCGCTAACCTAGATCGAGTACAGTTTAAGTTTGAAAGTAATTGTAATTAATTCGATGTAACTTTAGCATTTTTTTATTGAACAAATTATTCAACCACACGGTTTATACAAGCACATAAAGAGTGTAAAACATGAGAGATACTAAGTGATACATATACTATGATATCATTATAATTACATTTATTATTGTAGTGCCAAACTCTGTTTGTAAAATAAGATGTTCTGTGTTAATAAGTCAATATTTTTTTTGTATTTTGCTGGCCAACGAGATACTTAGATATTTTGAACCCATTAGTAGGCGCATGGAATCAAAACAATTACAAATTGTAATAAATATGTGTTATAGTGGAGAGCGTAATCGCTCCTTCTAGCTCTCTAACTTAACAAAGCAAGGTTTGGAAATTAATCGCGACCAGATTCCATTTTGTTTTCTATTGTATTCTATTTTTATTTTATTTATTTGTTAATTTTTTTTAATTAATTTTTTGCTTTCTATAATATACAATTTGATATATATCATAATAAATAGTTTGTATTATTTATTTCTTATTATATTATATTTTTATTTTGTTTGGGGTCACCGCTTTTGGACCTGGAAGACCCCATGCGACTAATGGTCTAATATTCTTAATTAAAAGTTAAATAGTTTAATTAAGGGAGAATACTTTAAATAAATAATTTTATATAGTAAAGAAGCTTTATTTGTCTCGGATTATAATTAAATTATCCTAACTAAAAATCAACTAAAAAAACCTATGTAAAAAAAACCTAAAAGGTATTCACAAAAAGTGTTTGCCCGCATTTACTAGTAAAATAGAAATGCCAATTCTCTGAGAGAAGAAAGAACCAGCTCTCCTGTCTCCCGCAGCACGCAGCTACTACCAGTTTCGGAGCAACCCTTCTATATACAATGTGTCCCCATGGGCCAAGCGTTTCTACCGCAAACGGTACAAATAAGAGTACGTAGCTTTACAATAAACTATCGTATTTGTGACGTGCACCCGCTCTTCGTGCGTAGCACTCGCCACAACTTTGACACTCGTTTCATAGATGGTGCCAAAGTGTCAACGCAATTGGCATCCCGCGCTGAACCCCGACCCCGACCCCGCTTTTAGGGAACTAGAGCACACCATTCGGTTCAGAGGCTCAAGAACAGATGGTATATTATTGGCGGCAATAGCTCTTTTAATAGTGCCGTTTAAAGATCTATAGCAAGAAAATCTTTTATTAACAATTAATTCATAAATAATTAAAAAAAAATTAAAATAAGTTTTGAATGTTTTATGGAAATCCGATTTATTAATCACGAGTTTTGTTTTGTTGAATTTGCCGCGTGTTTTTATTTATTTTAATTTATTTAAATTAGATACTGAAGGATATTGATAATGCGAAATGAAACATTTTATGTATAGTTTCAACAGCTAAGTTTAGCAATATCTTTAATATTCAACAAGGAATATTACCAAGTATACATTAGATTTTTCTTAGGAGATATGGTTTTTAGGGATCTGTAGTCAACAAGAAACCATTCCATGGCTTAGCTCATTGACTCTGGTTGCAGACCAAGAGCTAAGCTAAGTTAGTTTAGCTTAGATCGCATAGCTAAGTTAGCTGACGCAATTTTCCATACTTGTGTGCAAACAGTAAACTATACACATTTAGCTACGTAAGCTAACTAAAATGCGATGCTTAGTTTATTTGTATATGCCGGTATGCAGGTGCGCATCTACATGAGCTAGGCTAAGCCCCTTGATGTTGTAAGGAATATAAGTAGGAAATAAAACTGTGTTATTTTAAGACCATAATATCACTGAAAATAACTCCTCATCGGAGCTTTCTTCATCGATTATATTGATAGCGAGCGATACGTCGTCCGTCAAATTGAACTTCACAACAGCTTTTGCTTAGTTCTTGGTGTGCACAGGACATATTTCTAATTTAGCTTAGCTTATCTTAGTTTAGCTGGCTTAGTTTAGCTTCGACATAGTAGATAGCTGTAATGTAGTATAGATACATTATTCACGCCGACAAATTGGTAAGTTAATTTTTTTTTTAAAGGTTAGGTACCTGCTCTTTATGTAAAGTAATTTTTCTCGTCTATCTCTGTATCGGTGTATAATGCCATCGGATAGGTCAAAATCAAAATCATCAATCAATCAATCATCAAAATATTGCAGTTTTGTAAAAACCAATTTTTTGATTCAGGGTCCGTTGGCGAAATATTAATTTTCAAAATGCTGATTTTTGTTAGAGTCAAGTTAATCTAGCTAAATGGATGTTTTCGGATATGTGAAAAAATTACGGCGGTAAGTATATATAACAATAACGATAACTATTACTACTAAGTACACCGGTAGTAGTGGTGAATGTACTTGTGACGGGCAACTACGGAACCGTACGCTGTGGTTAGCCCGATACACACTTGGCCTGTATTTTTTAGAAATCTTTAGTTCAATGCGCTAATACTATAAAAAAACCATTATATCCATTAATTTATTACGTAACTTAGTTAAAATGAATAAGACTAAAAAGATCTTTGTTCTAGCTACAGTTTTATTTCACGAATACGTTTTGCGAATAATTTTCTTTAATAAAAGGTTTTCACGCGACTTTACTTTGCGAAGTTCATAATTACAGAAAGCATTTTTATTCAAATGTTTTGCGTATATAAAATCATAATATACTTCTTAATACAAATATTTTTACAAGAAATAACATTTATTACATCATATAAAACAATTTAACAAAAAGTGTTTAGATTTACATTTCTTTATGATTTCTCGCGGCGTAGTTGGTAGTGTACAATGTGTGTGGTGTGGGTTCGATTCCCGCACTAAACAAACATTTATGTTATAAGCATTTGTGGTTGTCTTGAGTCTGGGTGTATTTATGTATGATATGAATGTATTTAGAAAAAAAAAGTAATTATATGTATTTGTATCCGTTGTCTGGTATTCACAACACGAGCTTTGCTTACTTTGGAGCCATACGGCGCTGTGTGTAATGTACAACGTTTTTATTTTGTTTTTTTGATTAAGTGAAATCTGTAGTACTATAATAAAGATGAAGATATAGATTTTTTGTTTGAACCTTACTGACCTCCAAGTCGGCTTTAAAAAATTATATTTTGCATTAGCTAGTCCAATTCTTAAGAAAGGTTTAAAGTATATTATAAAAGGTTTATTATAATCAAGCTACGACTCTCAGGAGCCGAGCAAACAGAAAAATGGCGCTACACTGCAAAAACAACAACTCCTGCCTGGAGCAAATAAATAAATTATAATTTTTTTTTAGATTAAAACAATTTATAAACATTTAAAATTAAAATACTGATTTAGAATCCGGCAAAAACGATACAACCTACCAACCCTTATTTCAGGAAAATATATGGCGTGTAATGAAATCCCTGCACCCTCGAAATAACCTACAAAAAATATAACTTCATTACGGAATTAAAAGAAACTTCTGTAAACCTCGTATTATTTTTAAGTTTACATAAAAAGCAGCGACAATCGAATGCGCCAACATAACTTTGCCACTGCCGTCATGCTGTAGTTAATTTAACGACCGTATCTTTACTTGATTTTTTTTTATTGTCTTGACCTTTTAATAAACATTACAAGGTTATTTCTACGGAAGAATACAAATTCATTATATTTAATTTTATTTCTTTACCTATCTATATTTTATTGCTTAAGTCGATTGAAATTAATGGCGCTGCGGGAAATAATGCATTTTTAAATATGTTGTTAGCTGAAGTAGGTTGTTGAATAATATTTGATTACATCGTTTTAAAATAAAACTGTTAATTTTTCACTAAGCGATACACTCGCCTTTGTCTTTATATGCCTCGCTGCAGGGGGACAGGCCTCTTCTGGAAAAATGAGGCTTAAGCAATAGTCCATCAGCTGGCCTAGTGCCTTTGCGAGCGAATGACCAATCGACTGTCAGAATGTTGAAGCCGTCTTTATCAGCCTTATTGCCTCTGACCTGGCTTGATGACTGCTGTTTTTTAACAAACAGCCAGGATTGCGAATATGCCCTCCGAAAGACTGAGAAGCTCAGAAAACTTGGTCAGATTCAACCCTTCAAAGACAGAAGTCTGCGCGTTCACCGCTAAGAAAATGCTATTCACTGAGGTCACACAATTCCAGAGCTCTCCCCTCACCATCTCCACGAGCATTGGGATCCTTGGTGTTGACATCTCCAGCGATTTTTAGTTCTAAGATAAGACAAGACAAGGTGAAGCTGGTGTCCAAAAACCTTGGTGTACTCAACAGAACGAAGCAGTACTTCACGTCGAGTACACATATGGAGTACTGCTGCCATCTCTGGGCGGGTGCACGCGGATACCAGCTTTGCGCTTTGGACTCTATTCAACGATGGGTTGTGAGAATCGTCGACGATCTCAAACTCACAAGCCGTATCGAACCCTTAAGTCTGTGAAGAGACTTTGCCTCCCTGTGTGTGTTCTACCACTTGTATAATGGGATGTTTTCTGAATTATTATTTTAAATGATGAACACGGCTACTATCTACGGTTTTAAGGTTGTGGAATGAGCTCCCTTCCAAGGTTTCCTCTACGGACTGCAGTATGGGGTTCATCAAGAAAGAAGTTATTAGATTTTTGAAGGGTTGGCGTAGCGCGAGTGATGCCTCAGGTGTTGCAAGCTTGCATAGGCTGCAGCGACCGCTGAGCATCAGGCGGATCGCAATCTTGTTTACCACCTTAGTAGTATTAAAAAATGTGCCGCTCGGCGGTAACCCATCCAAGTGACCACGCCCGCCGTGGCTTCAGTTCGCATTACATTTCCGAAAGACTAATGTCACTGGGACATGAGCTAAAAAATATATTCACTACTACCTTATTCTAATAAAATTGTAGTTATATAACCTAAGCACAAACCAGTAGGCCTTAGAAAGAGCGACGTGTACAAGATTACGTTAAACTAAATTTAACTTTAGTAAAATCAGGTTCCTAATTTCATCTACTCTTTAAAGATCTAAATAATGTATCTTGCAATATTCCGGCTTTGAAATTGTAATCTATATAATATACTAATAGTCCCAGATACCACTTCCAAAATCATGTATTATCGTTTTACGGCCAAAACATACGAAATCCTTAGATTGGGTCCTATTGAACTCGACTAGCTGACCAGTAGCGGTCAAAAAAGTTTACATTGTGAATACTCAAAAGGATTTTGTATGTCGATCGTAATCAAAAACACGACAGTCGGCCTTCCACTAGATGGTAAAACAACCTTCACTCTATTTCTATCATAACCCATAAAAATCCATCGAGTACTAAGAAAATTTCTATTCCACTGGTTAAGCATTAGTAATTATTACTTATTACTGAGTACATTTTTCTTAAACTATAATTATTTATAGTAATTATATATTCAGAGAGAGCGAGGCTTCAACCTTGTTCTTTGTAATCATAACATATGCCATAACATTTTAAATAATAAACAAAAAAGCACAGTGTACGTAAATAATGTTGTATTTTATTCGGCGCGACTTTATATCTCGTATAGTGCAACAAACTATTCTGACCCGGTGGTCAAAAATCTAAACTACAGTCGCCATATTGAAATTTGTGACCTTTTAACAACACTAGCGACCAAACATCCAAGGTTAAAGGGTAAGAAAAGTTTGATGCAATGTACTTACCTGTACGATATCCATATGCACTTATCAATGTCATTAATCCGATTAAAGACATCAGTCATGATTATTGTAGCTGTTTCATACTGATTTGTGACTTTTTAAATAGGCTGGACTATAAAGTCCGACCAAGTTAAAAATGACATTGAGAAAACATCACAACCAAACGAATGCAGAAATAGTTATTTAAAAAATATTTGCTGTCGCTTTAGGACCCGGTCCAAGATACGGTTGTGCGATAGGGACAACTGCGCCCCGGGCTGTTTTACATTGTTTTAAATCATGAAAATCAGGGTATCCAATTTCCCATTTTCCTCTTCCAAATCTTAACCAAATGTAATAAAAAAAATATTTAAGTTTAATTTTCTTATAAATTAGTTTTCATATTTGTATAGAACACGTCTAAAGATGACATAAAAAATAGGCATTTTTTGGACTTTTACATCATATCAAAAAAAGCAAAACATACAGACATAGTGATTGTGCATATCTATCTTACATATGAACATTATAGCTATACGTTTAAACCTTTGACTACATTGTTGCTTTAAATATTTATTAAGTAACATTGAAAGTTAAAAACATAAAATAAATGAACAATGACAGTCATTATAATTATGAAACACGTATTATTTTTTAAATATATTCAACTGCCACGTGACGTGTCTGACTGCTTGCAATTGCAATTTTGTTTGCACTTTGGGTGACAATGCAACATAATAAAGTTATCTATTTATCAGCGCAAATGTAAAGTGAACTAAATAGTAAATAGAATCGTCTAGTTTGCCTTCCCCTATAGTAATATTTTAGAGAGGTAAAACCAGTTTGTTTGTTTGTATGTAGGAGGTATTTAATGCAACTACGGAATGGATTATAAAAAATCTTCCACTAATAGAAAGCTAAACTATACTTTAGTAACATAGGCTATGATTTTATTTGCTTAGAATCAGTTCATGCTAGTAAATCAAGTCGTATAAGAAAAAAAAAAAAAAGAATAATCCGAACTGAGAACCGCCCTCTTTTTTGAAGTCGGTTAAAAAGGCACCATTCCTTTACTTTCCAACGAAGTCATAAGGGTTTTTAGTGCAGGGATATCTTTAGGGATCTAAAAGTATATAGAATAAATACATTACATCTTGATCGACAGTTCCCACGGAAATATTTTTTGGGTACTTTTCTCACATCGTAACAGTGCATACAAGATGCTTTATTTGTGGCATCGAAATATGTTTAGGGACAAAGAAAAACAAATATTATTGGTACTTTTTTACTAACCTTAGACGAATACAATAAGTTATACGAAACGTGTGAAACAGAAGGAGATAGCTTTATCTAGAAAGTGACATGTGACTAAATCAAATTGTGACAATTGTCTTAATTTTGCCGCCTCATATTTTGCGTGCTAGTACGATATCTACCTCTTTTAATATATACACCATCAGCCTATTAATAATAACAAAAAGTAATTATAAATTTCTTTTAAAAAACTAATAAAATTTACCCTTTTTTTTAAACAAAAATAACATTTTAAAAATCAAACACAAGCCAAGGTACTTTATTCAAATCGTATTCCCTTTGTACATGTAGATACATACAATATGTGTGTTCAAACAGAGAGATAAAGATACCGGTGATTAAAACGTATAATCTATTTTGAAGTAATAAATAACTATCAAGTATGCATATTTTGCATAATGGCAAATTGACGTTGCTCCAGAAAAGCTAATAAAAAGAAAAAAAAAGTTTTTTTCCCGAAAAAAATTTAGATAGGTAGGGTAACAGCGAGTACTCGTTCGAATAAGCTTGTTTGCCACCTTAGTGTTATATTAAAAAAAGACGCTTCTAAATCGAATTTCAGTTTGAATAGTAGTTTACTCAACCTTTGATCTGTATTATGAATTTCAAACAAGCACTTATTGCTGCACAATTAATTCAATTTACATATTAAGTAAGCTTAAGTATATTTTATTTTTAAAAAGTATCACAAGGTGGACGCTTAAAATACCACTAGTACCTATATGAAAGATAACAGGTATTTACACGTAGTCTTGAAAATATTCAAACTTATTTCTAGGACAACTAAATTTTATTCAAATACATTACAAAATACTAAATACCAGCCCGATGAACCGATGACCTTATAAGGTAGCCGGTGGTCACTGGATGCGGAAGACCATGGATGAGGCTTATGCCCAGCAGTGGATCAAAATAGTTTTATATAGTAATGATAATCATCATGATGATGATGATGATGACATTACTAAAGTCTAAGCAACGACATCTATAATTTATCTCCCATTGTAATGTATTAGTTGATAAACAGTTTAAAATTAACGACTAAACCTCACCTTAACTATTTGCGAAACTCCTCAAAAGCGATGATCAATCTGAAATTAAGATAAAGAAACAAGTTTAGAAACTATTATTTAATTCTTGATTTTTATTCATCTTAGAGAACAGGTATGTCACAGAAATATCTATTATTTTCTCTTCTAGCCAACTGAATTTCTTATCTGACATTTACAATAGTGTAATAACCTCATAAGGTATTTTTTACCTACTAGTATCTACGACTAGTCCGGCTAGTATTAATTAGAAAAATTTTCTTAGTGACATTAAAGCAGGCTACTTGGTTACTAGATATCGTTATTCCTGCGGGCAATTTGCTAGGATAAAAAGTAGCCTATGTCATTCTCCATCCCCTCAACCATCTCTATGCATAAAATATACATAGTATGTAGACAATGGTGGCGACCGCCCAGATTAAATTGATGACGTCATCAACATCGCCTCTCTTGATCTTTAAATATAAAATTAAACCGATCATCAAGCGGTCTTTTGCATCGTAGTACCAATTGTCGTCTCCGTAGCTCAGTGGATCTAGGGGCGTGGGTTCGATTCCTGCACAAGACAAAAATGTATTATTTGTGTTTTGCTTAAGACTGGATGTTTCCTATGTATAATATGTAGGTATTTACAAAAAAGTAAATATATGTATTTGTATCCGTTGTCTGGTAGTCTGGTATGGAACTTGTATTTGAAAACATGGATAGTATGAATAGTTTTAACTGCATATAAATATATGTATACATATGATTTTGCAAGATTATAATTATAATGGTACTTATCCTACTAATACTATTAAATATCGGAGTACTCTTAAATATCTGAATTCTTTTACACGATTGACGATATTTGACGCTTCACATAGTGCGCCCGGCGCTCCCTATGCTACATAAAAACAAAAAATAATGATTGACATGTGTTTGACTTTGTTTTTGGTAGCTTACTAACTTGTGTGCAGATTGTTTACTTGTTAGCTGATTAGCAAAGAATTATATTATTACTTGAAATATGATTTCTTGCCAGCTCTTTTTGGCAGTAATTAACATTGTTTACATTGTATTAACAATTCAAAAGTTTTCTCAAAAACCTTTTTGAATAAATATTTGATTTGATTTGTTTAACAAGACAAACATTTTGCTCACAATTAAAACAAAAAATGCCCTTTTCATGTATAAACTGTTATTTTAATAATATTACAGAGCATGGAATTGATTTCTCGAGGCGCTGAGTTCTTTTCCTCTCCTCGACCAAAGACAAATTTCTTGAGAATGCTCGAGCAGAAACCGGCGCTGTAAGTAATGTCCAAAAATATATAGCACATATAAAAATTATTATTTAAAATAAATATATATTATTTATTTACATTTAATTGATAAATATATATTTAAAAGCTCAGCATGGGCACAGATTATATAATACTATAGGCATGGGGGAACAAGTATTCAAGCTGTTGAATTAAATAAGTTTTTTTTTTGAGTTACGTCCACACTAAAAGAAAATTGATAGACTTGTCGAAATACCAATGGTGATCGCAATTGATGATCAAGAATATATTATCAACATTTTGTAAAGGCTTGCAACTACTAGACTGTTTATGACAACGTGTTTCTCCTTTTGATTAGATATACTTACTTGGCTTTAAAATCTGGGATTATTTTCTTGTGATTAAAGCCACTATGTATGTAAAATATGAAGCTACGACTTAGGGAAAGTAAACAAAAGATAAAATCCCATTTCGAAATTACGCAGAGAATTTACTGAATGCTATGACGAATTCAATTATATCTTTTAAATTACGCATTGTAGCAACCATGGGAGTCTGCTGCTATTTATAATATTCGTACATGCAGTATATACTTATGCATATTATACTCAGATCTGAAAGTCAAATTTTTGACAAAATATTTATTTGGGTTTAAAATAAGAAAACATTGCAAAGTACCATTTCGTGCTTCTTGCTGTCGCTGTACTGACAAGAAGTCACTTTAGCACTTTAAGTAAACATTTAATATTCTTCAAATATAGAAACAGCTTCATCGATACTACTTTCTGATTATCGTGCTATTCTTTTCTTTCTGCAAGTAAAAGTACAACTTAGTAATACCCCAAGAATCTTCCCAAACTTTATCCGGAAAACGAAATTTAGACGAGATCCCTTCATGTTATAATTCATTCTATCTTTCTGTTACATTTGTTGGTCTAAGACTTTGAGTATCTAACCTAGGTCTAAGGTCTAAGATGACAAACCCGAATTTTATTATGTCCAGCCAGCCACAATGCGCCTAAAAAAGAAGAAAGCAGATCGAAAAAGTAGTATGAAATTATTGTTATTTTGGTCCTTATTCTTACTTTATTTACTCCAAGAATATAGATGAAACGGACTAGCCCACTAAAATAAAGTTACTAGTATAGTCCTTCTATCTCTTCTTTATTCTAATATCTTCAGATACTTGAGATCCATTTTTAAATGGATTATAATTTAATGTATAGGTAGCTATATTATTTGTTTCTGTAGCTACTTATTTTTCTAAAAAGATTCCTTTATGCTCTGAGTTTAAAATTGTACCACTGTCCATCTATATCCTCGGTACAATACCTGAAGCATTACAGTGGCAGCAGCCAATTGCAGTTACGTATCAGTAGTATCAATCAGTAGGGATTCATCGTGAGCAAACCAGTTGGGAAATGTAACACAACGAAGCGGCCGGCGGCGCCTACGGGCAATGTCGGTTTTTGATTATGACAATTTCGTTGGAACCAAATTAAGTAACTTAACACACAACAACGTAATATTACCTGGATCGAAAGTGAAAATAACGAAAGTAAAAGGTGATCCGACGAGTCGATTGGCGGCCATTTTGATAAAATAAATAATATCTCTGTGTGCGTCAATGTGCTAAACCAGTTTGTGGTCAAGTGTGGATTCTTGGTTCATAGTTTATGTCAATTTATAAAATTTATGTACCGACTGATTACGTAAATGCGATAAAATATCCACGCCTAATATTTTAATTTCGATAAAGTGATAAACTTTTAACGTAAACGAATATATACCTAGTGTTATTATCGTAGCCAGGTGAAGATCAAGATTTTTTAATTTCATTAAAATTATAAGCAACTAGACTTTGCCAGTGGCTCCGCCCGCCCTTAATTTGGATATCAGCGTGGAACTCCTTAATTATATTAATGAAGTTTGCTATAGCAAGCTATAGGTATAGCTACAGTTCGTTTAACTCTGTTATAGTTATTCTCGCGGAAACTTTTGAATTTTTCGGGATAAAAAGTAGCATATAGGCTACTTTACCAACCAGGACCTAACCTATGTGTATACCAAGTTTCATCCCGATTCGTCCAGTGGTTAAAGCGTGATTGAGGAACAAACATCCATCCAGACATACAAACTTTCACATTTATAATATTAGTAGGATTTCTCCTCGATAGTGCCAATACTTGTTTTTGCCCCATTTTTTACTGAAATGTAATATAAGGTAAATTGTGCACGAGGTAACCATATTAGTCTTGTAAAGTAGAAGCACGTTGGAAAAAAGATGTCTAACAATTGGTCAGGTTTCGCTTGTCTTGCAGTTATTGGCAGACACATCCACTGATTATGGGTGTTGACTATTAATCAATCATGCCTCACGCTGAATAAGATTTTCAATAACCTATCTGTGAATTCCAAAAAATAAAGGTAAATTGCTCATAGGAAATTTGAATTTTCAGTCATCGAATGACGTCCAAATAAATAGTAAAAAGAGAAAGTATGTTAAGTTAACTACATTATAATTCCAAGATCTGGACATAAGCAAAAACAATATATAATATAATTTTATTTATAGAGAAAAATCATAAAGTTTTTCTAGTTTTTGCCAATTTCCGATTTATGTTTATAACATTACATATAATTTGGCTTAAATATAATTATCATATTGCTCTATACAAAACCTATTGCTGTTATTACCAAATTGTTAATACAAATATGAGTATCCTAGTTATTGATATTTAATAATTCTCGCCCATACTACGTTCATATTCCGCTTTATGTGCAGAATTTGTCTGGCTTTATGCCACCTTTTAACACAGACAAGATGTTAAGTTATATTAGAGTAGCTTTCCTCCGCCGTTGCAACTGCCCTAAATAAGGTTTTCAGTGTAGATTTTCAACGGCAAATCCTCAATTATAGAAAAAAAACCGACTCACACTTGACTTTTTCAAGTTACCTATGTCTTTTCCAGGACTTAAACTATCTCCATGCCAAATTTCATCCTAATCGGTACAGCGGTTTAAGCGCGAAGAGATAACAGACAGAGAGACAGAGTTACTTCGCATTTATAATACTTATATGGATAACAATTTATTCGCGTACAATCAGATGGTACTTAACCACGGATTTGAAAAAAAATTGGTTTTACAATGTATAATTTGACAATATCGTAAAAAATGTAACTACGGTATCGCTAATTTAGCACTGTTTTATGTTAATGTCTCCTTCACCATAGTTTTTTTACAACCAGTATATACATATAGTATGGGAAAAACGCAATAATTTTTATAAGTTAAAATATCCAAAAGCACAAAGATAAAATTTCAACCGACCACAATGTAATAATTTACTAGTTGCGTAACAATGTTTGGATTTAACGCTCGTAAAACGTTTAATGTCGTTTACATTATAACAACAAAGCGATACGATCGGATTTAAAGTCGTACGTAGATATATCTAGTGGCGGAAATCATTGAAATACCATTAATAAGTAGTCCATTTGGTCGTTATGTATAGTTTCTTTTTTTAAATGCTTCAAATACCAGGCGTCAAGTATTGTAGTTCTTACATCGGAGAAACCAAACGCAAAACAGACGATGTGAGACGTAAGATATCAAGCTACGTACCTCATAAATCTGACTGAATGCCATTTTCTGAATTGTAGTCAGAAGGATGGGTTCAAACTATCTATGGTATACAATGCAATTGTTCTTATAAAACCAAGGCATTCATCACAGTACTTTAATTTTAATATATATCCTACTAATATTATAAATGTGAAAGTTTGTAATAATGTTTGGATGGATGTTTGTTACTCAATAACGCTTCAGCCACTGGACGGATCGGGATGAAACTTGGCACACATATAGGTTAAGTCATATGCTATTCAAAATTCAAAAGTTCCCACGGGAATAACTATAACCTAGCTTAAGCGAACTATAGCTATAGCTACAGCCTGCTTTAGCAAACGTCATGAGTATAATAATTAATGAGTTAATTAAGAAGTTCCACGCCGATAACCAAATTCCGGGCGGGCGGAGCCGCTGTCAAAGTCTAGTATTTAATAAAGTTACAAATGCTGTAAATGTGTCATTTAAAAATAACGTGTGTGCATGATGTGCATGTACTTTTTTCTATTGTTAATTAATCGCCAACATTACTTCATAATGATACAAATAAATATTTAGGGAAAACAGCAATTTTTAACATCAAAATTAACATTTTAAATATGAAATGATTGTTATCTACTAAATAAATCATGGTAAGCGACCACAAACAATTGTGCAGTGCAACAAACTGTTCTGACCCGGTGTTTGGTCGCTAGTGTCGTTGTAAGTTCTCACCTTTTCAATATTGCGACTGCAGTTTTGATTTTTGACCACCGGGTCAGTCAAGTTTGTTGCACTGTATAAGGATTGTATTGTACTAATAAGTGTAAGAATACTATAAGACGTGCAACTGGTAATGTGTTTGTTGTTGCAGACTTTGACGTCACAATCGAATGAACCGTTTTGCTATTTTGAATTTCGTTCATATCTTATTTATTGCACAAATAGAAAATTTATGTACAATTGGCAAAAAGTTGACAATAAGGTAAGTCGCGAGTAAATGCCAGTCAATAACATAGCTTGGCATTTGTTAGAATTTGCTTTAATTCTGCAACGGCAAAACCAAAAACAGATACTAGCTAAGTCAGAGATTAAACTGCCTATTGTAGAGTTTAGATTAGGTATCTATTTAAGATTGTTTGTATACTTGCATTTCGGCAGCGTACAAATACTAAGACACGCAAAAGTTGTTTGTGATAAAATTAATAAAAATAGAAAATAAAAAAAGCCATGCTGCCTTCATAATGATACAAATAAATATTTAGGGAAAACAGCAATTTTTAACATCAAAATTAACATTTTAAATATGAAATGATTGTTATCTACTAAATAAATCATGGTAAGCGACCACAAACAATTGTGCAGTGCAACAAACTGTTCTGACCCGGTGTTTGGTCGCTAGTGTCGTTGTAAGTTCTCACCTTTTCAATATTGCGACTGCAGTTTTGATTTTTGACCACCGGGTCAGTCAAGTTTGTTGCACTGTATAAGGATTGTATTGTACTAATAAGTGTAAGAATACTATAAGACGTGCAACTGGTAATGTGTTTGTTGTTGCAGACTTTGACCTCACAATCGAATGAACCGTTTTGCTATTTTGAATTTCGTTCATATCTTATTTATTGCACAAATAGAAAATTTATGTACAATTGGCAAAAAGTTGACAATAAGGTAAGTCGCGAGTAAATGCCAGTCAATAACATAGCTTGGCATTTGTTAGAATTTGCTTTAAATTCTGCAACGGCAAAACCAAAAACAGATACTAGCTAAGTCAGAGATTAAACTGCCTATTGTAGAGTTTAGATTAGGTATCTATTTAAGATTGTTTGTATACTTGCATTTCGGCAGCGTACAAATACTAAGACACGCAAAAGTTGTTTGTGATAAAATTAATAAAAATAGAAAATAAAAAAGGCCATGCTGCCTTGAGGAACACCGTTATTAACCTTGCTCCAGTCAAAATATCTCTGACCTTCGCGTACCTACTACTCAGACCCTAAAGAAAAGAAGAGAGCTGTTATATAACAGCTACGTTCGCAAATATATTCATAATCGCTAGTAGCCAGTCATGGTCGACGGCATTGACGGAAAATGACGGTTCGGTTTAAAGTTAACACACTTTAGGTTTTTTGTGCTTTTCAGTAATCAAATCTCATAATTATAAACGCATCAAACAGAAAAATAAAGTTTGTAGGTTTAATTTCATAGCAACAAATCTTTTAGAAAAAATTAACTGGTCTTTATTTAAATTACATGTGCATAGAACCTTCTATTTACCCCTACCAACCATCCATCCATCTGACTTATCATAACCTCAAAACATAAATATAAACCAAAAGGCCTTTTTTTAACAAAGATTTAAATTATCACATTAAAAGTAATAATACAAAAAATGTTCGTCAGCGGACCATTTTGTTATAATTTCGTATAATTATATATTTATTATATATTCTGGTAAATTATACTGAAAATAGTGTTATTTGTAGCAGTGGATATATCAGCCTTACGTTAAATACTTAGGTATATTACCGCATGACTGCTAAGTACAATAAGTACATAAAGTACAAAGAATTTAACATCTTGTAACGTCTAATATGAGTGACACTTAAATCATTTTAGTAGGCACATATTTATATGCAAAATAAATATCAACATTAAAAACGAAAACATTTCGCAATTATAGGCGGTAGACCATTTTGCATGTTACACATTACGTGCGCTAGTTACCAATCTAAAACACATTAGATTGTGTAATAGGCAAACTACTAAATGTTGTTGATAAGTGATCATGGTTCATAGAAGAACAACGTTGTATAACCACGTATGTGCATATATGGCATCTAATGACCCCAAAACGAAACAGGGTTGTGGCTTTTTGCGCAAACCAGACGGTAGTAAAATCATTATAGGTGCAATTTTACATGGCAAGATCTAAAGTGAGGAAATACGGTTTTGTACTTAAATTGACCGACTAGCTCCTAAAGATTCAACACAACCTCTTTATAATAGTTTGCTTTCAATAATATACATATTGCAGAGAATGTTGAATAAAATAATCTTGTTAATAATAAATGTAAATAGTTATCACATTTATAACATAAATCGTAAAATCAACTAAATTCTGGTCAAAGTTACCATTTTTTTATTTAGCGAAATGGCTAAAGTCAGCTTGCCATTTCGCTAAATAAACTGTACCTCGTAAACTGACAGTAGAGGAAGGTCCTTGTGGTGAGTTTAGACTTAAGATTTGTAAATCAGAAACGCAGTATGTGGTCTCTAGATGAACTGCTGACCTATTTAAAGTCGGCTGCATGGACGCAAAGGCAGTAGACACCTAGAAGCTACAAGAAAGAAATTAGATGGCCTAATAGCAACATTAATAAACTTTTAATCATTTTATTTATTGCTAATCAGTACATGATTTTATGTTTATGTTTATGAAATATTATTATTCAACAAAATATTTAATAATTATTAAATAAATAATAACACGTGTAAAATCTATAGTCGTCACAAATTTTCTGAAAGAATGGTTTCAGTTGCCAAATCAATGAGGTTTTTTAAAAAGTCTGAGGTACAGATTTTTTTTTACACCGTACTGTTGCAGATGTACTTCCCCCTTTTTTTTAATAATACCACATAAGGACCTACGCTGTCAAAACTTGGACACTTACAGAAAAACTAGTCACCAAATTTAATATTATTTAGCTTACCTTAGAAATTGAATAAGGAAAATAAGGACATCGGGAAGAGAAGTAAAGTAATAGACATAACTCGCCAAAACGGCAAGCTAAAATGAGACTGGAACACCAATACCCAAAGAATTTCCTAGAGTGGATACCGCGTACCGGAAAGTTAAGCGTGGGAGTCATGCTTGAACCGTGGCTGAATGCGGAAGGCAGAGCTGTCCTGGATAGAAGCGGCGCCCTATAGTGTTTATAGGCTTATGTCCAGAAATTGACCAAAATCTTACGATGATAATGAAGACTTGATAATTTACCAGAAGTGATGAATAAGTTTAGCAAATATTAAATACTATATTATTAAATGAAACAGTATCACATTTGTTAATTGAAATCGATATTCAAGGCAAATTTTCATTTATATTAATATTTTCATTTAATATTCATTTATACATCATTAAAAAATATTTAAAAATCGGTCAATTGCGAGTCGGATCACGGACCATGGATTCTGTACCAACATTTACGTAGTTTACGAACAAAAACAATAAAAAGTTTAGTGCTAAGCGGTCACTCATTCGATATGGACAACCATGGTACAGAATCCATGGTCCGCGATCCGACTCGCAATTGACCAATTTTTAAATATTTTTTAATGATGTATAAATGAATATTCAATGGTATATGTTTTATCAGCTGATCATTATGTCTCGTGGTATTACCATTAGTTTCCCGGAACTGAGAGCTGCCTCGCTGTCATCGTGCCTTGTGGCAATGAACTCTGGTCACCATCATTGAATATTAATGAGAGCTTTTGTTGCGTTCGTGTTTCCAACTTTTGTTATCAAACAACCGTGTCGAGACGCATAGTGTCATAAAACTTTGTTATTGTGATATTTGTATGACTAAAATAATGTGGTAGAACTGGTATTTTTGGGATGAAAATGCCGAAAAGAATGTTATACTAGTGACTTTCGATAGTATTATATAATCTTTGCTTTCAAGTTTTTAAAAGATATTATGGCTATTGAAAAATAATCAAAACACTTTCAGTTTTTCGTATTTTTACAGAAAATTTGACAACAAAATTGCCCTTATGCTGTAGTATTTGGTTCTAGGGATTAAAACAGTAAGGTTATAAATATTTTCATCACATCTACTCGTAAACAGTGTCATTACGTGCTGGTAAAGTGGGTGCTAAGACCTTAATCACTTCTACGGGCTTTTTCCTTGTAATTTTTTCTTTCCTCAATGCAAAGTGGGAATTTATAAAACCCACGGGCGATAGGATTCATTATGTCATTGAATGCACCTCGCTCTCTTGTACTCGCGCTCTCTACTTGTACGATAAAACAGTACGTAGACTGTACGTACTGTTTTATCTATTCTATCAAGTATGTACAAAAGTTTACTCTGTAATTTAAGATATGAACTACGCGTCAAGCCAGCAATTTTTGTGTAAAAATTTTTTGTGACCCGATGGTCTAAAATCAAAACTACAGTCGCCATATTGAAATGGTGTGAACTTATAACGACACAAGCGACCAAAAAGTTGTAACTTTTTTAATTAATAAATTCTCTGGAAATCGCTAGATGGCTGCAGTTCTGTTCCCACCATTTTTATTTTGGTGAGTGACTTTATTTACAACTTCAAAGGAAATGAAAAATTTCTTCGTCGTAAGATGAGTATAATATAAATGCGGCACCACCAGATATTGTTATTGGGGCTTAAGAAATAAGTATGAATCTGTTACTATCGAAGCCTAAAGACAAGTAGGTACTTAACCACATTCACCACTTTTATTACCTGGATAAACAAGAAATAAAGAAGTTCGTTTTCAAAGAATGTCCTATAAGCTTACTTTGGGGACATTGTCGAAAAATACAAACCGTCTCCCTATGGGCAATTTACTTTATGTTGATGAGCACTCTCAAGTCCAAAAATAGCATCAATATCGAACAGTGTATGAAATTAACAGCATTTTTGAAAAGGAAGTCAGATCACTCACATACCTGAGTAAACTTATTGATGAAGCCTCTAACAATAAATATTTACACAGTAAGGTAACTTAAAAAACCTTTATTGTGTTGTAAAACCTATATTGTAAAAGCCTGTCGTGAGTGATTTTCTTCTTACCGCCCTTAATACACAATGTACTATTAGGTGCCTAAAATAACGCAATAACTTTTTCTGTGTAATTGATAACTGTTACAGTTTGCGCTTAACAAATACAGTTACACAAGAGTTACGTTATAATTGATAGACTGACAGCGAGCAACATTCAGAAATTGCGTTCCTAGCCGAAGTTACAAACTTATAAGAAAGTAGAAAGAGATTTGACAGATCGTTATTCCCAGAGTTAAGCTCTTACATAAGACCTTTTTATTCTTATTTGATATCCACCCACGTTACAACAGCTGTTTTGACAGATTTTTAATATCGACATAATACAAATATCAGTTACATACATATAATATGTAGTAAAGGATATTACAAAATCGATTGTCTTTTTAAAGTATAAAGTATACTCTTAAAATATTAATTGTAATAAAGGGATCCTAAAGCAATTTTGAATCGTTCTAAAGTTCTTTTGTCACTATACAGATTTTTTTGCTATTTTTGCTTTAACGGCACCTTATTTTTTTATTTAACTTTTATTAGTCACCATTACTTATTCCCTGAATGTAATATGTCTACTATGACATGACGAATAGTAAAAAATACAAATAAGGGGATCCCCCTTTGAAAAATATATATAAGTCTTCTTTTACTAATTTAGTGGTCACGTTATACTGGTTTTTAGGAATTATGTTTTGCAGCAGCTATGATAGCCTATTACTTTTTTGTTATTTTTATTTTTAAAAAAATGTGCAAGTGGCAAAAAAACTCAAAGTCGGGTCTGACTCGTACTTGTCTGATTTCTTAGGGTGCGTTCCAAATCGCAACGAGGAAGTTAGAAATGTGGTTTTGGGATGCCCGAGGTAGAGTAATTTTTCAAATGTCACATTGAAATATTTATACTGCCAAAGAAAAGGTTGTAATTAACTCCTGTGAAAATTCCACTCTATTTCTCAAATGTGAAAAAACTCCCGTTCCAAAATGGGTTGACTTTTTAACTTTACCGGGCAATAATTACTCGACGTTTTTGGAACATAGCCTTATGAAATCTATATTCTATATAAAGTCAAATGCAGGCAAAGTGGAGGTTGGTATACCACAGGGCCCTCGGAAACTCTCTGTTTTCGCTCTTAATGAATGACCTCCCATCGTCAGTTACCGATGGCCTGACGGTGCTGTTCACCAATGACACAACAGTGATGGTGAGCGTACGCCCGTACGAACAGCTCGAAAACAAGATAGCAACCCCACTTTAACTCCTCCTGTAGAATCTCGGGTTTACCACAGACACTAGACTAAACTGGAAACACAATGTGTCTATGTTGTGTGAAAAGCTGACGAGTGCAGTATTTACACTACGAAAGCTGAAACCACTCGTGTCTGACGTAGCACTACTACAAATAAATTTTGCCTACTTTCACTCCCTTCTGTCATATGGCATTATTCTATGGGGCAACTCGACAGACTCCAATCGAGTGTTCATTATACGAAAGAGAGCTCTTCGCATACTGGTGGGTTTAAAACCTCGCCATTTATGCAGACAACTATTTAAAAATATGGTATAATGACTCTTTATATGTTTTTGATAAAATGTACACTCGACGCAACTCTTGTTTTATTTAAGAATATTTCTAAGCCTTTTTATTTTTCTTTTGTTATTTTAATTTTTAAACTTAACGAACTTTTTGTGAATTGATTATGTATTATTTTAATGACCTAATGTAATATTTAATGAGAACTAAATGACGTACCTACCTACCTACCTATTCGTTACCTGCATACATTTTACGTGAAGATAAGAGGCAGATTTGCGACTGTACACTCTTAATTTTCCAATAGATCGCAGAAACTGCTGAGATATTTAATTCTGAGTTCAACAAACAGAATACTTTAAAACAAAAAATCCTTTTCGGTTATTGTTGTAGATTACAGTAATTTAGTTGTTATAGGTAAGCCTTATAAAGTAAGTGCAGTCTTATAAAAGTAATTAATAACAACGTTCCTAGACATTGCAACTGCAAGATTAGGCCATGAAGACTTATCGGTCCATTGTACCATTATTGCATTAATATTCTGAATGATTCAAACAATGAAACACTTTATAGGTAGATACCAACACAAGCAGGCGTGAAAGACATATTTACTTAACTATTCAACACTCCATCTGCATCACAATAGAGTCGAGAGCTTTTCGGCCTCTCTTCCTTAACCTCTGGAACGTAGTCTGCTTTGCCCCTTTGTTTAGTAACACGCTCACATTGCTATAGAAAATTAGATAATACTCCTTTTTACATAGCATGGTGCGGAAGATATGACAGTTTTTACTAAATTGCAGCCAATGAACCATAAGTAAGGTAATGATTACCTATGTAGTTTATAAGATAGAAATTATATTTTTAATACTTTTGATTTATATAATAGTATTTTAAAATTATATTGTATTTTCAGAATTAAAATTCAAGAATTTTGCGCAGTATGCTATGTGAAACGAAATATAGTAGCATGTTTTATTTAATTTTGCATAACTTGATAGGTCAAGTTAGTATTAAAATTAAAATTCATAGATATGTCCAGGAAGCTAATTTATTGAGATGTGGCATATTTCACAAACGATATTTAAAACATATCATGTATTAGCACAATATTCTCTGGAAATTTCAATTGTATCTACTGACTGCGACTCTCGCCGTACTAAGGCAGACAATTATTAAGATATATTTAAATCTGTCTTTAATTTTTGAAACTAAAGACGTCGCATATTATTTCATGATATTACATTTTGCATCATCAAATTCAGTTTTTCTACCATTTTTCAGTAAATAACTAGTCAAAACTCATTATTAGATATATTTCTATCTATTTTTCTATCATGGCAATACACATTGCTAGACTTTATTTTGACACCTCATAAATATTACATGCTAAATTACTCAATCACTGATGCCATATCCGATTTAATATACATACTAATCTTTTGATGGATGTTGATAGTTACATTTAAGCTACTTAAAAGATTAAAATATAGAACTTTCACTGGGTGCTGGCAGTTACATAACAACACAAATCAATTTTATAAATATATTGAAATCAAAAGTTAAACTGTCATTGTAGCTTGTGTCTGACACCAAGATGTACAGGCCATGGTCCTTTAAGAAAGCCTATTGTTTGTTCATTGATAAAACTGTCATTTCTATATTTTCCTCAAAGTAACAAGTGACAAAAGCCATACTTGAGAAGATAACGGATAGATAAGTAAGATATGGATTCAAACCCCGGTAGTCCTTAGCATCTGAGCCAAACCATCAATTCACTGCCTAATAACGATACACATACCAACTTTAAGTCAAGCACAATCCATACATAAATAAGAATATACAATAAGACATATTGCTTTAAATGAAACTTGCTCTACATACCACAAACAAAACAAATACCACATCCATCTCATTGTAACTCTCACTGTTATTGTTCCATTCCCTCTATTACGTAAAGCTGTGAACCTGCAGCTCTTACCAACTCACCGATCTATTGTGACATGAGAACATAAGCTTTCTACCGTGTAATAAATATTAAAATCATATTAAAAAAAAGTATTGTACACGCGGCTTGGACCGTAACGTTTAATGTGTAGTTTTTACTCAGTGCTTTGTTCTCAATGATTGATTATGTTATGAAACACACTTTAATAGAAATTTTACTTTAGGTGATAGTTATTAGGAGTTTACATTTTAATAACGTTGCATGCATTGTGTTCCAAGTTTTTTAAATAAATTTTCGAAGGTCTTTGTTCAAGTGATTTACTAAATAATAAATATACCTTATCAAAAGCATATCTGAAGAGTCTTTGTGCATTGTTGACCAAATTATTATAGAAGTAAACCAAAACGTGCGATGGATAGGATGATATACATTCATTACATACATACATTCATAAAATACATAATAATAAATAAAATCAGATACACACAAATAACCATAATACACAAAACAATAAATATATATATAATATAAAAATATATATAATATGTATGTAACATGTTTTTGGAATACCTACAACTATTATTTTTTTTGTATGTATTAGGAAATATTCTACTTATGTTGTTCCACCAAACGAAACAGAACATGTTGAATAACAAACAATTTTCACCACAATGAGACTGTGTAACTAAACGATGCCAGCACATGTGTTACTAGAACAATATTTGCTCACTTATACAAACGAAAAATTATAATAGAAAGCATTTGTTCCAACAATATAAAGTGTTACAAAATTCTGATCTAAGGAATGGATGTCACATAAAGGAATCTGTTTTCTAAAAGAATATATTTTCTGCGTGTTTTAGTTAATTAAAGTATACAATGTCGAAATATTTTACAGTTCTGCATTCAGGCGGTAAGTGGCATATCCACAAACAGCTTCGCCGGATATTTTATGGACCTATTTGAATAGATAGTATAGCCTATTTTTAGGGTTTCGTACCTTAAAACCATTAAATTATCACTTCGTTGTCCGTCTGCCTGTGTGTCCATGCACGCGTAAACGAATCAAGTTGAAATAAACATCCAAATAATACTTAATTCAACGGTACCTTGAAGTTATTAAGAAATCAAGTTTGGTAATAGATAGGGTAGGTACTTGCCTTTGACCTAGGATCATAAATTATTGACAATATGCAAGCTCTCCCAACACAAGTTAAGGAATCAGTAAGGAAAAGTTAATTTGTAATTATATAACATAAAAAAATATTTATTTTCAACTACAAACTTACATTTGCAGTCAGAGGATTGACCGTTACATATATCGAACATTTTTTCAACTACAAAGTTAAGTTTGTTTTTCAATCCAACTTTTTTTCTTACAAGTTTGTACGGAACCTTCGGTGCGCGAGTTCGACACCACCACGCGGTTTAAATAAATAAGCGTGTAAACTACGTGTGACTTAAGAAGCCACATCCATAATACTTTTCTCCCCTCACAAAGTTTTAATACCTATATTGTAGACAAAGAAATAGTTAAACACCTGTCGATAACAGTGGCGTAAGAAATGATTAAAAAGTAAAAGACGAAGTTCCGCTCGGCTGGCATCTTAGCGGGCGACAGTCTTTTTAACGAAGTATGTTGAAAAATGTTGTAAAATTAATTTTTTTTTTTTTTTCGTTTGGTTCTTACTGTATCTATATGATAGTTTTCATTACGAAGGTCGTGGAACGCATTTTTTTAGTATTAACCTAATCACTTTTTCTTATTACCTATTGCCTTGCCTATATCTACCTAAAAAAAATATTCAAGAACTTTATGAAAAATTCAAATATCATTCGAAAAAGAAACGCATACAGTTTATGTTATGGTAAAATAATCCATGTACATTCAGTTACTTTTGTTAAATTACAGCCATTAGTAGGTCCAACTGCCCATCTGCAGGGGCACAGGCCTCTACTTGAAGAAAGAGGCTTAGGCTATATTTAACCAGTTCTACCATGCTGGCGTAATGTGGATGCGGACTTTGTCAAACTAGTCTACAGTCGACTGTAACAATTATTTATAACAAGTTAATTATACAAACCAAAATCATAATATTTTTAAAATTAAAACACCCGATTACGTAAGAAGCGGACTTAAAGATGGAAACATTAGATATCTTTAATTAATTATGATCTAGGTAAGAAATACATTTTTAAGAATAATTACATGAGCAATTTTTATATTAAACCCATATTACAGAATTTGAAAAAAGAATTTTAGCGGCACAACCCTCTTGCAGTCGGGTAATAAAAAGGACTGCATTCAGTATTTCATGTATGCCTAAATGGTTTTTAATTATCTTTGTAAAGGAAACCGTCGCGTCGACTTCATACAGTGAAAACTGAATACAATGAAAATTTATTTGTTACTTTGTCCCTTTTAATTATTTTTTTTAAACATACCACAAAACATTAATAAAACTTTTAAAACCTCTGTACGTACAAATCAATACCTGTACATTGTTCGTATAAAACTTATAAATAATATTTGTAAAAAAAAACATTAAAAATGTATTATTTTTTATCGAATAGGTACCTAGAGTCCGAAATTCACTTAAATATGTGTCTTTATAAATGTGCTCTATGCTAACTAATGATGTTTAAATAAATTTAAATTAAAGAAAGTCATGAAGTAGTGTTTGAAAACGCGTAATTCGGCAGTGTGCAAACGGAAAGATAGACATCGAATTTGTACCAAATATTTTTCTCAATGATTTATACGCGTTAATATTATGTCATAGAGACATAATTATGGCATGAAGTGATTTTACCTACACTGTAGTAATAATGGTCAAACTTTTTTTTTTTAAATATATTGACATGAATTTTACAATATCCAAGAAAATATAATATTTTTTAATACAATTTATATTCTATCACTCATGTTAACACTAATCAAAACACGTATCTTCTGAACATGACAAATCAGAAGTTGATATAGATCCGTTTACTATCGATTTATCACGTACCAAGTGTACGTTCATATATTAAATCAGAAACTATATCAATTTACTGAAATATTACAAATTAAATCATGGAGTTACGTGATGGCATGCGAGCTAAACGCACATTTCCGTTGGTAATCCGAAATTAATCGGCGTAACAGGATGTTTAGCGTCGTTCGTATACAGAAGAGTATATGAATGTACGATTGTACGAAATATTTGTGGTACGATTTTAATGTTATTCGTGCGTTATGGCTTCGGGACACGCTTTTAACTATCGTATGTATAGAATATGAATTAATATACAATATAGTATTAAAAAAAGGCTGAAAAACGCTGTGGAGGCTATGAATGCGCGAGGGAATGGGTCAGAAAGTTGTGATGTGGAATAATAGAGTATAGGTTTTTATCATTCACAGAGCCACCGAGACATCTTCTAGAATTGATTTCTATAGGCTACGTTGCTACTTTTCCGAGATAGTTTATATTTTTAATGTAGTAGTGTAAATAAATAATGTAGAATATAATAATTTAGGGCATCCATGATTCCTACTGACTTCAACTCTACAGGAGGACTATAGTGTCAGGTTCAAGGATCAAAAAAAAATGTATATTCCACTAATATGTACCTAGAAGACCGAGCTTTTCTTGTTTTTTTTTAACCACACCATCTATTGTCAAGTAGCTTTAGTGTTGCTTAACAACGACATCTTTTATCAAGTAGTGTTAATGATGCTGTGTCGGTAAAAATAATAGTATTACGCCAATAAATGTTACAAAAAGTCATATTTTTAAGTTTATCATTGCCTGAAAACACGGAAAGTACAAAGTTGTCTAAAAATGAAACCTAGCTAGATCGTTTTATCGCTCCCGAAACCCCCCGCATACTTAATTTTATGAAATCGTTGGGGCCGTTTCCGAGATTTAGATTACATATACACTTATATACAAAAATTGCTCGTTTAAAGGTATTAGATTTAATACAAAACTATTAAAACCATCCGATAAGACAGCAAGACGTATGTTAACTTTTATTTTCAATCGAATGGTTGGAAATTGGACATATCATCTGTGGATGACATGACAAAATTCCTTCATACAATTTCTTCATCATAATTAACCGTGGCAACACCGACCATAAACTTGCACCGACGTAGATAGAGTACTATACGTGCCAATTGTGACATAAAACAACTTTCGTTCACTAATAAAAACCAAATTTAATCAGTACATGTTGTCGTTTTCACGCACTTTCTACTCAAGTGTGTGTGCAATGAGTAAACATACGCAAACGATGATGGCATCTACGATCAGCGATTTTTATAAATGTTAAGTACTTAGCCATAAATAAGTACAGTGCAACAAACTTTTCTGACCCGGTATATGGTCGCTAGTGTCGTGTAAGATCACACAATTTTGATATGAAGACTATAGTTTTAATGTTTGACCACCGGGTCAAAGAAGTTTGTCGCACTGTATACAAATACTCTTTAATGGTCTTTAATGGCAACATATTTATCGCCATTAAATGATTTTTGAACTTTCTATTATTTGTTAGGTACTCCGCCATTATGACACATAATCTGTAAAAATTTCAGGCTTCTTCCTATTTCTGTCCTAAAGTTAGGTTAGGTTATTAATGGTTGTACAGACAGACAGACACACAAACAGACAGCGTAGGATTAGTAATTGGGCGTCGTTAGCACCCTTTGTTTAGGGAACCCAAAAAGTTCCCGAAATATAATCATCACTACCTATTAGCACTTTACGTCTTTATTTGACTTAATTTAAAAATATTTTCGGTCTTAATTGCTGACACAATTGTGACAGCAATAAATCGCTGACACAAATTACTGTCACAATTTCAAAAGTTATTCATTTTACTTAAAGTTATATAAATTACATTTAAACGAGCCATATTGTATAAGATCAAGTGCTAAAAAAACAACTTTAGCACAAAATTACACACATTTAGTATAGCTTCCTAATGTGTGCCTTACACATATTACAATATATGATGTAATATGCTTTTGACACAGATGCTTTAAAGACACTAAATTGTAATATCAAAAGTAAAGTATGATGCAGCCTGTCAGCAGTTACGACTAGGTACTATCCATGTGTTTATTTATAATTTTAATTACCATTAATGTCTATGTTAATGTTTTTAAACTAGATCTGGTGATTCAGTCTGTGGTCATTAATAAATGGTTGTGTAGTAAGGCACATAATTAAATAAATAAATAAATGTTTCTGGATATTACTTACAGCGCCATTAGACAAGGTGTGTGTGTGTACCTAATATCCGAACCAAACAACGGATACAAATACATAAATACTTTTTTGTAAATACGTACATATTATACTTACGTAGAAAACCATCCAAGACTCATTACATAAAGGTTTCTACTGTGCGGGGATTGAACCTAATTGTGGATCGGCAGGCAGCACCTATTGCCAACAGATCCACGGATCTGTTAATCAATATTTCAATATTATAATAAATAAAATATACAAAATGAAATTATTTATGATGCGTTAACAATTTAATAACTGTGTCAATTGTAATTTTTTTATATTCATACACATGTAATTATTTATCTTATCATATATCGGTTTTATAAGTCTTTAATTATGGAAATAAAGCTTTAACAATGATAATAATAATAATAAATAAACAAGCATAAAATATATATTTTTGGACACTACACACAGCGCCGTCTGGCCCCAAAGTAAGCAAAGTTTGTGTTATAGATACCAGACAACGGATACAAATACATTTATATTAATCTTATTAGTAGAATAATATATTCAGCCATACGCCGAATACCGAATATTCTGCGGGCTTACTGAGCAAATAGCCGAATATTAGGCAAAAGTATCAGCACGTGATTTTCTATCCCACACAGCGCTATACCACGCCGCGCTGGATGTTTTAATATGTTTAGTTTGGTGTTCATCGAAAATACGATATTTTTTTGTAATCTCTTCGTTTTGATTTGTTAACTTTATAAATCTTTTTAACAAAAGGTAAAAAAAAAAATTCAAAAAAATTAATCTAAATTACAGTATTCGTAATTTGTCGTGCAAGTGCTATTCAAATTCAAAACTATAATTTCGGTCGAATTTTTTGAAATAATTATTTTTACCATTTTAGTGCATATTTTTGAAGTCAGTTGTTGTTTTGTTAAAAACCTTTTTATTTTTTACTTAAGCGACCTATTGGCTTACTTTCTTGTACACTAAGCTTCAAGTGTGCCTCTAAAAATTTGTAGAGTTCCCTCGATTTCTCTACGATCTAATCATTATATCCGGACCTGATGACCTCGGGACCACCTGGTAAGTATACCCTTCCAAGCAAACGAAAATTTGCCAAATTTAATCGGCGAACATACGAAAAAAAAAGATTCCAAAAAATTAAAACCTTCTTCTTTAGTCGGTTAAAAAGTGAAATTGTGTAAGTCTCATAAACAAGTAATCAATTATGGCCTTTAAAAAGAACTCACCTAACCAAAAGTTGATAATGCATAATTATTTTATTGATTACAAGAAAATACAATCTTAATATATATAAATCTCGTGTCACAATGTTTGTCCTCAATGGACTCCTAAACTACTGAACCGATTTTGATCAAACTTCGTAAATATCTGTTATTTGATCCAACTTAAAAGATAGGATAGTTTTTATCTCGATATGTCAAGTGCGAGCCGGACTCGGGCACTATAGGTAAAAACCAACTTTCGCCGGGTACAGAGGGACGGCAGCGGAACAACGTTCGCCGGGACAGCTAGTTGTTTTATAAAACAATCTTTTTATTTTGCCAATCATTCTACTACATATTAAGTATTCGGTCGAATACTACCTAGATTTTCGGTATTCGGCATTCGGTATTTATAATAAATAATAAATATTTTTGGACATTACGACCACCACGCCACCTGGTCCCAAACTGAGCAAACGGATGTAAATACATATATATATATACTTTTTTTGTAAATGCGTACATATTAAACAAAGAAAACACCCAGTCTTAAGACAAATACTAACGTTTATGACATGAATGTTTGTCTTGTGCGGGAATCGAACCCACGCTCCGATTCAGCAGTCGGGTCATTACCCACTGTGCCACGAATACAATTTTTATTCATTCAAAAAGAAATTATTATTAAGTGTTTCAATTTTGACGAGTTATATTAGCATTTATATTATAATTTTTAAGCACTATCTATCACCTTTACGATTTTTCTGATAGATTGGTAGGTAATTATATTAAAAATTGATTTGTATGTATTTAATTCTATGTTAATGTTTTACATACACAGTCTTTAATTATAAACGTATATTTTTATGGTTAGGCACAAATAATTTGATGTATCATTTATTAATTTAAAGAGAAATTATTGGTATCATTGACTCGTCAGATAATTAATATTAACATTTTTCATTTTTAAACGACATCACATGTACGATTTTTAAACTTGATTGCAATTATGACTAATATCCATACTAATAATATAAATGTAAAAGTAAATTTGTTAGCCCTTCATTCACTTCGCTACAGAGCATCAAATTGAGTTGAAAATTGTCACAGCGATAGTTAAAAAAGACGAAGAAGGACATAGGTATTTTTTAAAAATCCACGTGGACAAAGTTATAGCTTTGGACAGCAAACTTACTATAAATAAAGACGTTGCCATAGAAATCCTATGTCGATAACCGAATTTGGCGCGGGCGGAGTCGCTGGCAAAAGCTGGTAATTGATAATTTTATGTTTATGTATTTATGTCTATGTCAATGTTTTTTCAACTAGACGATACAGTATTTGATTATAATCAAAATATTTTATTGTAGCCACAAATCCTTTGATGTAACTACTTTTTATTTAGTCGAAGAGAAATAATTGGTTTAATGCCAAGTGTAACAGTCAGATGCCTTGTACAAAGTTACCATAAAAGCTTCACAGGGGGAAGAAGGGTCCTATGTTACGGAAATTTGTTTGACATGATCTAAAGATTATTTATTAAGTAAAAATCCCAATTTCATAGCTGAACCATAAAATCGTGATAAGAGCTTTACAGAGTATCAAGCGGAGAAGTTAGACTAGTATGGATTAGGTTACTGTCGAGATTCAAAGAAAAACCCAAACCTAAAGCCAGCCATATACATAGGAGTATACCAGACAGGTTTGCCTATTCAGTTAAACTGCGCAGGTAAACTTTAATGTTCTGAAACCTGCACAGTTTTTAACATAAATATACAAAACAAAATATGTCGATGTAAAATTTATAAGTGCTGGGTTATACTAGTCAGTAGATAAACGCATCGTGGCGGATTTCGTTAAATTACTGCAACATACAGTATGTATCTAATTACTATTAGCATTGAGAGCATTAGCATTAGTACAGGTGTACAAGGTAGATACACTCTCTAGACGCCACTTGATATGCATATTCTCTAGCCAGTAGTGCATAACTGACACGAGACACTGCATTATCAAATGACATGCCTTTATAATGCGGTCCTTAATTCAATATAATCTATAAGTAGGCATACACACGTATACATACATAGATATATACTGTTCAGTTGTTTTTGTATTATATACTTATACAAGAAGAGGTAATCGACACAGCCTAGTTGGTAGCATGGCAGACTGCTGTGCAGAGGGTGTGGGTTTGATTCCCGCATTGGACAAACATTTTATGTTTGTCTTGAGTCTGGGTGTATTTATGTATAATATGTGTTTGTTTACAAAAAAAAATATATGTCCTTGGATCCGTTGTCTGGTATCCATAACACAAGCTTTTCTTACTTTGGGGCCAGACGGCGCTGTGTGTAATGTCCAAAAATATTTATTTATTTATATATCTTTGTAGCTTGTCTATTGAATGGCATTGAAGGTATTTTTGAAAAGATATACGTTCCTATTGAGAGAGAATATGAAACCATACGTATTGATAAAAATCTAATGATGAGTCAACTTAGCCATAGAGCAACGATAAGGTAAGGTATGAAGAAGAGTAGTTTCCCCCTCCTTACCTCCTCCTCCATACAACGTACCTTACCGACTTCCTTCATGCGTTTGGTATCTACTCTCACCAGGCTAAAGTAAAACTTCAAAATTACCTTGATGATGATAGTGGATGATGAAAGTAGGAAGTACCTGTAACAATAAAATTTATAAATTTGTCAGTTTATAATGAACGTTACAAAATTTTATGGGTTTAATATGAACGGAACTGAACTAGGGACCCTCAAAACCAGACGAATGCTCTTGTCATGTCACTTCTTCGTCTATCATCGACAGCCATGATGATAAGGTATATACTGGTCACTCCTGCAAGGTTGCAGTCCGTATTGCGTTCACCTGACAAACGTGGTTTTGAAGCATTTATTTATTTATGAATTGTAGTTTAATTACTACGATTTATGTTTGAACTAAAAAGTATCAACTAATTTTAATATATTGTTTGCTGCCCGTGCTTACAACGCCCTACCTCTTCAATGGAGACTCTGTGAGCTCTGAGATATGACTTCATTAGTTACATCATATATCTCAAGAGCCAGGAAGGTGCTTAGATTTGTGAGTGCCGTAAGCGCAATTAGAACTATGTTTTGAGCGCGCCAACAACGCCATCGGCGTTTATAGCGCAAAACGGACCGCACCCTAAGTGAATCACTTTACGATTACGACAGGTGTAATCCTGTTGGGCAATACAAATTAAACTAAATAAAGTTTCCAAGGGTTCAAAAAATAATATTTTATAACTTTGACGATTCAAAAGTGATTGTAAAATCCTTATTTGAATAAACCATTTTGACTTTGACTTTGACAAGTTTAGTTCCGAATAAAAAATATATTAATTTAAAACTGCCAACCAAATTGTCTTTCACCTGCAACCTTTTACTGTTAAACCGATCCCAAACATTGCTATGACATATAAATTTACGTAAACAAGTCTAAGTATTATCAAATCACTATTATCAAAAAGTAAACACGAAAGTCATCGCGGATCCGTGAATGAATCCGTCGGGTGAAAGCAAACGTCTTCCCTCTTCTCACGGACAGCAGTCTGCGGTGATTAAACACACGGAAACGACAATTACATAGACAAAACTAAACACGTTAACGACGTAGTTAAGTCGGTTGTTATTCACCATTTCGTGATTTATGTTTTGGTATCTAACAATTTACAAGCATCGCGTTTAGCATTGTATAATCAGTGAAAAATAATCATAGAAAATTACTAACAAGAGGCTATTTAAAAGCCTTTTGGATCACATTTTTGAGTAAAAAAACATACTTAAACATATCTACAAAACCTATTTATAAGCACAGTACAGCTTTATTCATATTTGACAGAATAGGCGCGTCATTACCACCCGTTGGTTCTATGAACGCGCGCTTTGCTTAGAGAAAACTAATGTTTACAAAGAAAAAGCCCGGGTCTTAGCACCCGCTTTCCCTGTACATACTGACACTGTTTACGAGTAAGTGTGATGAAAAATTAGTTATTTTAACAAAAGTTTCTTATATGAAGCGACCGGAGCATTCCAGCCAAGTTTCAATATAACATTCTGTTCAGTTATTTGATAATTTCTTTTCCATACTTAACAGTCTGCCTAAACGCCCAATTAACTAGCTAATTTAACCAGATGGCTGCGACATATATATGAATAATATGGAATAGTATGGTATGGTACATATTTGATAATTGTATATATAGAATGAAGGTCATTATATATGTTTGTATGTGTCATTAAACAGTTTACAAGAATACATGTATCAATAGGTTTTCCCTAAGGAAATACAAGAGGTTAATCTTATCTTGTAGCTTTGGAACGATTAATTGCTCCCATGGGACAAATATCGTGTCACATACAACTGATAGATGGGTAGGCTTCAATAATTGAGCTTCAAAAAATGAATAAATGCATGAATTTTCTTTTTTGCACAATAAACAAATTACAAAGCTTAAGATCAAAAAATCGGTGGTAAATAACGGAATTACATCAGAGCTTCTGAAACCGGGTGGAACTCTGATACTTGAAGTCCTTCAGAGTCTCTTTAATTCTGTTATCCTCGAAGGCACCACGCCAGAAGCTTGGAGAAGAGACGCGGTCATACTTTTCTTCAAAAAAGGAGACTTCACCTTATTGAAGAACTATAGAACCATTTTGCTTCTGAGACATGTCTAAGCTGTTCTCCAGGGTCATTACAAATCATCTCGAACCCAAGTATCACAAATTCCAGCCTCCCTAACAAGCCGGTTCAAAAGATAAAATTAACCTCCATATATTATACCTTTATATATATATATTTAAATTTAACTGACATTTTGGTGGCATACCATTAACACGGTGATTTCTCTATTAATAAGCATATAAAATATTTTGTTTGTCATAAATTTGAATTTAACATAATATTTAAATTAAATCACGTTAATTAACGATTATTTACTAATAAATACATATAGGTTATCACATTTAAAACATAAACAATTGTTTAATGTCTAAATATTTCTAATTTAATTAGCAGAGCAGGAGTGTGTCATCATACATACACACTAGGTCCTCCTGCTCATTTTGTCACTTTTAACCCTACTTAAATTATGAATTTGAAAGTTTGGATGTTTTTTACTCAATCACGCTTCAACCATTGAACGGATCGGGATGAGACTTGACTCACATATAGGTTAGGTCTTAAAAGAAGATATACGCTACGTTTAATCCTGAAATAACTATAACCGAGTTTTAACGAACTATAGCTACAGCTATAGCTTACTATGACGAACTTCATTAGCATCATTTGAGAAGTTGACGTAAGAATCCAACGCTGATAACTAAACTTAGGGCGGGTGGAGCCGCTGGCAAAAGCTACATTAAATATTACAAAAATAAGGTACACAATCCGATACAATTTACAAATTATAATAGTTAAGCAAGAACTTCAAATTAATCTCATGCGAGATCCACCCGTTGTATATACAGCGTGTTCATTAATAACATGTCACACCGAATAATATTAATGCTGATGTAACAAGACTTACATTCATGAAGATGAATAACCTGGCAAATTTAATTATTTTCACATTCAGCTAGATGTAATCACTTGACAAGTCTGGTGGCGAGTTGATAGAGAGAAGATAATCGAATGTACATCGAGAGTATCGAGAACTCGTTACGAGACGCACTGAATCGAAAGTAACGAGCAAGAGTTTGTTAGTAACGAAGGGAAAATATTATAAATAATATTGTTTTATATTATAAAACTTGTCTTTATTGCTAAATAATTATTTTTTTAGGGTACAAATTTGCTAAGAACGTGATAAAGTAGGTACTTTTATATCAAGTTTTTTGTAGCAATCGGTCAATAGATCTACGCGTAGGTTGTCGATTACAAAGGTTTATTTACAGCCCTTGATTAATAAGTTTACAGCGTGTAATGTAAGACCATATCATTACTAATTTTACAAAAAAAAATTCTTCTGTACATTTGTACGTCACTGAACTCCTCCTAAACGCCTGCACCGATTTTTATGAATTTTTGTATGTGTATTTAAGTGGGTCCCTGTATGGTTTAGATTAACAATTGGACCTGATAGGTGGCGCTGCTGGCGGTGTGGTCGAGTTAATACATTTGTGTTCATGTAGCAAAATAACTTACATTCATAATAAAATTATGTTAGTTTAGTTAGATCAAGTTTTTAAAAAGAGAGCGTATAAATTTGTTTGAAATGGGACGGGGAACGTTATACCGCGTTGTTGTATGGGTTTGCACGATTACGATAAAAACTTTAGTAAAATGTGCGCACGTCTGGGAAGATTTTATTACTACAATCGTTTTACAATATGTGGAGCGTGACTTGTTTCGACGAATAAGAGGTTTTCTTATAGTTGAGCTGCAGTTAGTATGTTTTCGGTGTCAATTGAGTCTGGATAGGCGATAGAGTTTGTATGCAATTTATAACATTTTTTCGTGTAAGCGATATCAAAACAACGTTTGCCAGGTAAGCTTGTATAGGTATGAATTAAGAATATAATATAAGGATGGAATAACAATCAGATAAGCAGAAGTGGTTATTCGAGATATTTTTCATTGTAATAATTTGAATTAGAAATTAGACTATTTTATTGGCAAATGGCAAAATGCTAAATAGCCAATAATTTACAGCACTAAAAGCCGTATTTAAATTTAAATATTTCGTCATCTAAATCGTTTGATATTATCAAAAAGTAGGTAAAACATTACGTCCTAACAAAAGCAAAAAAATACCCTCGGACGAAATCCACGACATTGACACTTAAACCGCAGCCGGATCTGAGAACTGGTCTTCTGTCTGAGATTATCTGATCGGTTGCAGACTCTCACCTAGGCAAGGTTGACTGGTGGACGTAACCTTGGCGATATATCGACTTGTCCTACCCTACTACTCTGTAGATCGTGACCTGAGAATAATAATAGCAGAGAACAAGGCTTTATTGATTTTGCGCTAAAACTGTACTTCAAAATTCACACAATTTCATTTTCACTTAGTATATTTTAACGGGAATTCCAGATTTTTCCGGGAACTTTTCAGAAACGGTTTTGCACTACTAAGGTGATCACTGTATAGTGGATATTGTCATAGATCTACATTCTTGGCATATACAATCCAAAAAAAAATATTTTGTCATGACTATTATGTCATGTAAATACAGGATAGAAAAACGGAAACAGGATTGTCGCATATTTAAGATACCTATTCAAGAATCTGGTAACAATATATTTAAACAAGCATTTCTTGTACATATATTTTCGTATCTCGGAAACGGCTCTAACAATTTGGACGAAATTTTGTAATTAGATAGGGTTTTGCTCTTTAAGTTTACCTTATAATCGATATATATTAATCGTATTTTTTATAAAAACGCGTTTTTTTAAAAACATGAGATTTCGCGGTCGCCCAGGTACTAAGTCCAGAAACGGTAAATTCGATAGATGGTTGTAGGTTGTTTGGTATTTTTTTTACTGTCGATAAATAATATATTTATTAGGTTTCAGGTTTCATACATCCCTAATTCTGTTAACTTCGCTGCATATTTTAGATTTAGTCTAAAAGTACTTATAAAAAAAAAAAAATTGATAATAAACATTATTCTTTACTCAGGATTATTTAAAACAAGTAATATTTAAACTTGACCTATTATAGAAAAAATATAACTTTTTTCCAAGTATAAATTGACTTAACTTGAAACCTTTTTTTAGTGTTATATTTAACAGTAGTTTTGACAAATAAACTGCATATTATACTTTTGTAACGATATTTCTTTTAGCAATATAGCATGATGCTTTTTGAACTTTTGATTTGACCGCCTATAATTCTTTTATTAATATAGGTATATATCTATATATTCATAGTTTTTATCCCCAGAAGGGGGTAACCTGTAGCTGGATAAACTCCCGGGTGTCAGCCTCTTTTAATTAAGGCGAATATAGCAGCTAACTAGCGCCGCCATTAGATATCCTCAATTTTCTCTTCGTAGAAAACAAATTTCTAAAATTCAAATGTCGCAAATATAAAACTAGTCATAGGCTATTTCTAGAAGGTTTTATATAGTTTCTAAATAATATCTGTGAGTTGTAGTTGGCATTTCTGCTAAAAACGGCCACTTGGATTTTAAAAATTCGTTTTCTACGAAGATTACATTGAGGATATCTAATGGCGGCGCTAGTGGGGTGTAAGAGGGCCCTTAACAACTGTAATAACTGGTGAAATGAAATATATGTTTAAATATATTGTATGAGTTAAATATACATATATATATTGAATTAGCCATTTTAAAGATTATAAAATACGTATTTATCTTCATAATAGAGCAGCTATTGTAGAACTTTATAAAAGTACAAAAATATTAATTAAAATAAATTAGTAAATGGATCACAGCGTCATTTAAGTGAATATTTAATTATTTTCTATTTGCCACTAAACCAATATAAGTATATTATTATAGTGGAATTAAATATAAATCATTTTAGTCCACAAATATAGAATTTGTTAATAACTTGAAAACAGCCCCACCTGACGCCATGCATGAATCATTGTTTTGACAAAAAAAATATGTATATTGTTTGAGTATGACCTTAATCGGTCAAGTCGTTTAGAAGTAACACGATAACAAACAAACGCAACAGCGATTTTAAAAAACATACAATTGACAAAATAAATTTTGTTTGTGTTTTTATAATAAACTAGGTTTTGCTAGCAGCTCTGCCTGCCCTACATTCGGTTATCTCCTCCTTCATTATACTAATGAAGTTTGTTATAGCAATCTATAGCTGCAGCTATAGTTCGTTTAAGCTCGGTTATGGTAACTCCCGCAAGAGCACTTGAATTTTCCGTCCAGTGGTTGAAGCGTGATTGAGTAACAAACATCCAAACTCTCACATTTATAATATTATTAGGGATAATTGATTTAAATTTGTATGTAGAGAAAAGTTAACAGCACAAATAATAAATACTGGCAACTAATAAATACTGGTTTCAACGTGATTTAGGTATCGACCATTTTATTTTCGTAAACAGTTTTTTTTACCACATAAAAACGAGACTGACTATAAAAACGAATTAGTCACTTAAACAAGTTTTTCCTATGAACAAAGAAAAATATGGTTCTACTGGATGACGCCGTGATATTATAAACTAATAGGTAGTTGAAGCGGCAACTCTCTACATATATACAAAACTAACATACATACATATACACCGTCCACGTTGGTAGCTTAGGTAGCTATCGATTAATATAAAATTTTAATAATATGGTACTTTAAATATTATTTACATATCATTATGAGTTATTCATATAATTAACTGATTATTAATTAAATACATGTATTTACGACTTTATTTAAATCTTGATCCTTCACTTATAGTACCTGCATAATATTTTTTGTAAAATTAAAGACATAAAAAACCATTTAGTTGAAGAATATAGAAAAATCTATTAATATGAAGTTAAAATTGTTGGAGTTAAACTAAAATTACGAGTTACGATTTTGAACGGAACAAAAAAAAATCAAACAACTGAGTCAATATCATGACCTGCACATATTGTCTACGTCTAGAGTAACCCTAAAAACCTTTTTTGGAAATAATGTTCGTGATTAGCGACCCCAAAAACCCCCAAGTGCCAAATTTGGGCTTATTTTATTTATTTTTAATTTAATAATCGCATATTCATTGTGAAGATGAATTTTCTTAAATGCGCATGTACAGCAACGAAAAAACATTGTAGGAAACTTAATAAATGACTTTTTGAGTCGCATTTATTCAATTTCATCAAAATCCGTTTGGCAGTTCAAAATCCCGGGAGTTTCGGCCTCTTTAGGATTTCGTAGTTAACAATGCACCCTTATAGTTTCGGTATGCCCATCTGCTTATCTGCGGCTTAGATTAGAGACTATTAACACCAGAAAGCTGTAACTTGGTATGGGTATACCCATATTGACCACGCCGACAAAGTGGTAAAATAAAATCTTAGATTTTGTTTTAAAGGGTACAGAGGGTAATTTTTTTTTTGCCTATCTCATGGTGTTGTGTCTCGTTGGATAGTTCGTTTAAACATATTACAGGTGTGTGAAAACCATTCTTCGATCCAGGGATCCGATTGCGGAATATTAAGCTTTAAGGTGCTAACACATCATACCTTCATTATCCCGGCTACAAACACTAGCACAATTTTTTGAGTCGTGCCGGTGTATGTATGTTCTTCCGGGAGAATATCTGCTGTCACCGACTTCATAGCCTTGAAAACAGGGACCTGTCGATATTATGGGTGGGCGTAGATCACGGCAGCCACACTCGTATCTATGCGTGCCTATACAGGTCTCATAGCGGTGACACGGACGTAACTCGACTCTTCACGCACCTGAGTTTGACGACTGACAAAGTTCTAGAGCAATATCCCACAGCAGAACTAGTTATTTTGGGAGACTTTAACGCCCACCATCGTGAGTGGCTCAGTTCTCAAACTAATAACTATGCAGGGATATCTGCTCATGAATTTGCTCCGACCTATGGATTCTCTCAACTGGTACTTTCTCCAACGAGAATACCAGATATAGAGGACCATACGAGCTCCTTACTGGACCTTCTGCTGACTACACGTCCGGACGGATACTCCGTCTCAGTGGATGCGCCTCTTGGCTCCTCGGACCACTGTTTTGTTCGGACTCAAATGTCATGCAACCCGATCCTTCTGGGCCAACTAATTGGCGTCGTGTGTGGCACTATAAGACGGCAGACTGGGACGGATTGCGAGAATTTTATGCATCGTACCCGTGGAGGCAGCTCTGCTTTAGCTCAGATGATCCTGACGTCTGCGCAGCCGCAGTCACTGAGACAATCCTCGCTGGTATGGAATGTTTCATTCCTAACTGTAGCTGCCGGCGTCAAAAAACGACCATGGTTTAATAGGTCTTGCAGAGAAGCTAAAATTCTTAAGCATACTGCGTATGAGGCTTGGAGCACGGCTCGTAATTTTGCAAAGTACCTACGCTCCATACTCTGAAATACACTATTTCAAACAGTTTAAAGTTTCATTAACAACTCGTTACCAACAATTTAACATCCATTTCTTAAATACTCCTGTCTAGGTAATTGTTTTGGCTTGATATTGAATAAATCTGCCAATGAGAATCAACAGTAGTTTTTTATTTATAAATGTTTGACTGAAATGCGCCTTTAGTTGACATGGAATACTTTTAGTTGTGGTCGACTGTACACAGTGAGTAAGAAAGAATATGGTTCCTAAATCCTAACTTAACTTATATTATAAATGCAAAAGTTAGTTTGTTTGTTTGTTGTTACGCCGCTGAATAGAATAATTTATTTTTTAATATATTTTCAGTATAAAAATAGATGAAAACCCCTGGAGATGGTTATAGGCTACTTTTTCTCGCTTTAAACTTTGTATGAAACTTTTTATTGCGTCATCCGATTTTGCAGAATAAATGTTTACTAGCTTTTACCCGCGGTTCTAAATTCTACCTGCACTAAATTCGATTTTCGGTGTAGGATTCCAAGGGCAACTCCTCAATTACAGAAGAAAACCGACTTCAATTGACGTTTTCAAGTAACCTATGTCCTTCCCCGGGACTCAAACTATCTCTATGACAAATTTCATCTTAATCGCAAAAAAAGAACAGAGTTACATTCGCATTTATAATATTTATATGGATTGTTTTTATGTTAATAATTTCTTTATAATCGACACCCAGAATAAGTTGACAAATTCAACAAAATCGCGAGAAAAGCCGCGGGTAAAAGCTAGTGCATAAAAACTAAGAGTAGAGTTTGAATCCAATTATGATTTCGCATTGAACACATAAGAGCTGTGAACAAAACACACCCAAACTAATCTATGTAAGTAATTCAACCCTGGGATCGCTTAACAAGGCGCGAAATTTCAATGAAACCACATATTAGTAAGATAAGGTAAAGATACTAAATCATTTTTATGAAATAAAATAGATAATTTGCTACACAGCATCCTTCCTTACTTCCTAAGTGATTATGAAGTTATGAAGTCAGGAACTAACAACTGATAGCCAACCTTGGTTAGTCAACAATTACCTTTCCTCACCATGCTCTGGTAGATGCTTTAATATGATTGGTGACTAATGTATGCTTATCTCACCATCTCAACTATATTCGTGACTTAATGTAATAATATTGTTGAGAAATCTCACAGGAAAGAGATAACATCGAGGGAAAAAATAATTCTACGCACGTTTTAAGAAACTGGAAGTGGTCGATTAAAAAACGGTAAGGTCCTTGACTTTTAAACAAGTCATAAACATTTTATCATAAATAACTTAAGTGGTTAGCATATGCCACTTTGATTTAGATGAACAACATTTGTAGTAAGGCTTAAAAAAAATAGAAAACCATAGTACGAAGATTGACCAGTTTACCATCTTGTTTCCCGACAGTTGTTATGCTTATTATATATAATAAAACCAGTTCAACAGTTAATTTTTTGAACAGTTAAACTTACGCAGTATTACGAGTTTTAGTACTTATGCATTTTTTAGCTCCTAAACTAGATTTTTTTCTTAAGAAAACTAAATTTATATGAAAATTTTCTTGATTCTGTTAGTAATTCTTTCTATCGGTTTTTGCATAAAATAAAATATAAGATGTAGTGCGGCGGCAAAAAGGATATCTCCTGCCAGGCGAGGGTTATGCCTGGGGACCGCCGTGGGCCACTTAACTTGCACTTCAGTTTCTATATATGTTGAACTGCCGGAAAAACTTTTGATAGCGCGATGTAGGACGCGTGGCGTCAAAAGCCTTGCTTATAGCGGTACGATATGATCCGCTACAAAGATATTACAAAATTATATTAACAAGTCATTTGCTTCATAATTAACGATTTCCTTTAGGTAATCCTCATATTTCTAAACGTGCTCTACCTACCTGTACTTCCCTAATTTACCTTAATTTTCCTGCTCTATTGGCGGGTCATATGTTTGTTTGTCACCTTAGTGGTTTAAAAAAAGTCGCATAGCCGTACACGGCTATAGGTCTTAACTTGTTGATAAGCCTTAATTTTTACTCACGTTAAGAAAATTCATTTTCAGAAATAGTTCTTTTGTTTATTTTGCTGCCGAAATATGTATATAGCCAATCTACGTGACTCTTTTTAGCCAATTTTGTTGGAAAAATATACTCTCTTCAATATAAAAAATCTCTCCAATTTAAATTGCGCTGCAGGTGCTTTACGGTTTTTATAATGGTTCGTATTGAGTGTCAAAGATAAATCAGTCGGTCACATAGACCGGACAACGGACTCAACAGAAAAAGGTACAATTTTCCACTTCGAGTAGCGTTTCGAGATCATCTGTCTGGCTTATTTGCTTCGAGAAAAACTTAGTTTACGGCTTTGTATTAAATAATAAAACAGAAAATGTTCGGAGTAATAAAATTACCTAACTGCTGGGTGTTCACTTTTTATGATCAGGAAAATAAAATATTATAATATACAGTTTGTTATGCAATATATTGATCATATTTTTAAATACAAATGTAGAGAAAATAACAATTATTTTTGGCCCAATTTGTCGCAAATTTCAAGGTGTTGAAATATTAAACAATTTTTGAAGCACTTGAAGTTTGAAATTATAAAATCAAAATTCGTATTATATTAGTAGTATTTAGTAGCACGAACATAAATAAGTAAACTGTACGCCACAGAATAGAGAATACAAGCCACATTTGCAGCATGCTTTCGCTTGATGGCGTTGTATTAAAAATAAATGACAAATTTTTGCCGCGTGATTCGCTTTAGCAGACATTACGAGTAAATAAAAAAATTAATGAAGTAAATGTAAAATGTACCCCCGTCCTCCGCAACTAGTAGTCCCCTGTGATTCATTCATTCATAATCCAGAATATAAGTTACAATTACTATTATAAATAAAAACTTATTTGAATAAAATTTTTTTTTTTACTACCTATATTAAAGTCTAATATTATATTTTTTTCAAGTCGTACAAAAAGCAGTGTATGCAGTTGCACGAAATTTGTCTATATAAAAGTCGTGTTGTACTATGGCTGCGCCTCGTTTCACAAACCAGCACTCGTTTTGAAAAGTACGCACTTACGAAACAATTGCATAAACTACTATTCTTCAAGAGGCCTATAGTGTATTGACAGATTCCCCTCAGCCGATATCCGCCCCCCTCCCACAGTTCTCTCTCTGGTGGACTATGGCCTAAGCCTCCTTTTCTAAAAAAAGGCCTGAATTTTTTGAATTTAACTAATTCGTTCGTTCGAAAAGTTCGTATTGGTGTCAAAGGTAAATAAATGGTCAGTCCTATAGCCCGGACAACGGCCTTAATACGAAGTCGAACAATTTTCCACTTCGAGTAGCGTTTCGAAAACATCTGACTGGCTTCTTTGCTTTCAGAAAAACTTAGTTTACGGTTCTGTAATGGAGGCATTTGTTATAAAGCAACAAGGTTGATTCTCCTAATTCAGTGTTCAGTGAATAAATTAGCGAAAATCCTGCTACGGTCGGCTGCGTCGTTAAAATGTTTGTTAACAAAATTAGTTAGTACTGTTAGAAAACTTCTGTTATAACTACTATTAACAGATTTTATACTGTTACTTTTACACTATTACTTTATTTTATTATATTTTAACAAAAAACGCTTAATGTATGTTTGTAAAACGTCACGGTTTTTATTCCTCGAAGGGGTTAACACGTGACTGAAAACACACCCAAATCATTATGTAGGAGACAACCCCGTTTCACCAATAAATTTAGTCCTGCCTGACAGGAGGTTAGCCCGTCGCCGCAACGCTTGGACTAAATTGGCTTGATGTATCCCACAAGGTATAAATACTACCTTTAAAGCAATAAGCGGTAAAATTAAAGACCAGGGATAAAATAATATTCCTCCTTTGCCAATTCTAGACAAACGATTAGAAGTTAGTCAGGTTTGGACACGGAGGATACAAGCGGTTAAAACTTAAGGCTATGGCATACCCTAGCTAGTGTGCCGTTTCGACCAGTGCATAAAGTCATATTACAATACGGAAGCATACAGAGAGACACAGTTCCACGTACGATACGCGCTAGCACGCGACCGTACGTTGAAAGCCTTGATTTTCTCGGTTTTTTGTCAGTAATAAATACAAATATTTATTTAGAACTATGAAATTAACAAATTCACTTATTCATATTAATATATATTTTATAAAATAAGAATCAAGAGAATATCCCTCTTAGTTCTCTAGCCCAAAAAAGTGTCAGTTTTTTTTTAAATGTTTTAATATCCAAATTATTATAATATTAGCAAATTCACTTAATTAAGGTTTGAACTATAACATTTTTTTCACGTCAAAAAGCGTACTAGGAGTGTAACAAAATTAATCAAATTCTTGCAAACTTAACTTGTTTAGGTATGCCATCACATTAAGGTTAGTTAGTTTCATATTGGGACAACACACCTATAAGTACGAAAAGAACTATTGATAATATATATATATATATATATATATATATATATATAACTCAAGGAACAGTTAAAACAAAGTCACAAAATACAGAACATAGAAAACTAACGGTATAACTAAAAACAAAACAAAATTTAGGAAGATATGTAAGTGTGCGTTGGTTTTATTTTCTTAAATACGCAGTCGTTCGTTCGTATTAATGATTTCCGTTAAACATTATAACACCTGAACGAAAAAGCCGGTATTTAAATTAAAACAAATTCTAAATATACAGCAAAACTGTCAACTGTCAGTAACATAATGATGACATTTGGTCCAATGATTCGTCAATAAATCATTGGGCCAATAATGAGCTCGCAACGGTACGGCGGTTACAACTGAATGCAGTCGTCTAGATTCCATCACGGGGAGACCTCGATACTTTTTTTGCTTAGTTTCTCTTTTACTGAGTCTTGGTCTATGGACATTTATGTGGGTTATTGTACTCAGTTGATGGTTCAGTTTAGTTTAATAATTATGGCTTGACATATAAACATTACCATATATTTAGGAGAATATAGTAAAATTCCTACACTCAAACACATTGGATGTGTGACACAGATCTTATTGTGACATATTTTTTTTATACCACTAAAGTGGCAAACAAGCTTACGGTCTGCCTGATGGTAAACGGTTACCGTAGTCTATAGACGCTTGCAAGACCAGGGGTAGCACTCGCTAGTTGCCGACCCTTCAAAAATCTAATAACTTCTTTCTTGAAGTCCTTAAAGAAAACCTTTGCAGGGAGCTCATTTGACAACCCGAGATTTAGAGATTTCTTTTTCTTCGTTTAGTGCACCCACAGAATCAAGTAATATTAGGTTTCTCCTTTCTCTCGTGTCCATATTGTACCAAGTCTCAGTTCAGCAATTTACTTTCAATCTTTAATGGTAATTTTACCATTGTTGTTGGTAAAATTTTGGTTGAACCCATTATTTACCGTTACACTTCACAACATAAATTATTTCGACATTACTCTACGTTTGTCGAACAAGGCGATGAGGTTGAAAGAAAAGTGAAATCAGGTCATATCATTACATTGAAATGAAATTTAAAACATATTTGGAGCAAAAGTAGGTTGAAGTGGTTTTACATGTTGTTAATTCCATATTCTTCAAGTCAAGTAAATATAGTAAAGCTATATGCTCCGTATAAAGATATTTATAGATATATATAAAACTGAGTATATCTCGAGTAAAAAAACTTTAGGAGTATATATTTAATATATATTCAAAACATTAATAAATATTGTAAAAAAATGGTTTTATGTCACGGATAGTAATTGTTATGGAGCGATTAGATATACTATTAGATATACTAGATAAGACGCTTTAAACAAATGTTAAAAAAGTTTTTAAGCTGAAAGACCGCTAGTAACTAAGAGTACTGCAGCCCATACACTAGTACATAATAGCTCAATACTATGTGAGTGGGTACAGAGTACTGTCCTAAATCTTTAATTTTACCGCTTATTACTTTATAGCTCGTAATTTACTACATTGACAAATACATATAAAGCCACTTTATTCCAGATAGACGACATATGAAGCTGTGTTTCAGCGTTAGGCTCACCCACTGTTACGCAGAACTAAAGTGGTTGGTAAAGGGAGCTGTGCACCATATTATGATGTAGGTGTGTATCCAGCCACTGGTTATTTTCTTCTGGGGATAAAAACCGTAAATACATACACAATAGTGTATAATGTATGGATATACATACATACATACAATGCTTTGAACAATATTAATAATTGACATTCGATTTTATAATTTATAATTGTATTTAGAATTTATAACTGTTTATGAAATAAGATTATTTTAGTTCATGATCCTTTTTTTAAAAAAAACCTTGGATCATTATACAACCGCATCACTTCCCAATTGTACGAAAGGACGATGCAATGACTAGCATTAGCTACAGAGCGGTTGCGGCGGCGTGTCGCGTCGTCATCCTGTCGTTGCGACGCGGCGTGGCGCTATGCCATGCCGCTGCGGTCTGCGGCTGCGACCGCTTCGCCGATCTTTCGTTTCGACACTTACCTACAGTTATTATGCTGAATATTTTGCACAATTGCTGTTATTTCTTAAAAAGTATATACATGTAATATTTCAACGTAATTTTATATCGAAATTATAACTCGATGTGAAATAAGGTAGATATCCTGTATTTTAGGAACTATTGTGTATATTAATTACCGACTGACAAACTGTCTTCGACCTCTATAATATTTTTTTTTTGTTTTATTTTTTGTCTATAATTATAACTAACAAAAATTTACCATGGTAATACATTAATTAGTCTACAGTTAGGTAGTTCGGTTCCATTGGACCGGTTTTGCTCGAAGTGCGTCAGAATGAGATTGAGTTTAGGTAATAGTCCAAATTAGTTAATACTTGTTTCTCCATATGCGCTTCTAATTAACCATAGTAGGCTATGGATAAACTAATTTGGATTAGGCAAAACCAGTTTTTCCTGAAATCAGTTTTACCATATTATTATGTCTTCAAATTCTTAGAGGGCGGTTGAATATATATTTTTTTATGATCCGGGAAGGCTTAACGCAAAATCGTTGGGAATGCCTTTTCGAAAGAAATAATATGACGTATAAAAACTAGTAGATATACATCTTTGGGCCAAATAAAAAAATATATTAGGTATATATCTCTTTATATGAAGAATATTATCCTATTAATATTACAAATGTGAAAGTTTGGATGTTTGTCACTCAATCACGCTTCAACCACTAGACCGATCGGGGAGATACTTGGCACACGTATAGATTAGGTCCTGGAATAGGACATAGGCTACTTTTTCTCCAAAAAAATTCAAAATTCCATCAGGAATAACTATAACCGAGCTCTAATGAACTATAGCTATAGCTTGCTATAGCAAACTTCATTAGTAATAATTAAGGAGTTGACGTTAGAATCCTACGCCGATAATTTAACTATTAGGGCGGGTGGAGCTGCGGGCAAAATTTAATAATTAACATATTGTTATTATGAGATTCAAATAAATAAAGATTATTTCCCGGGTAGGATCTAGGGTATTTAGGAAATAAAAATAAACTGTCAATACATTATTGTCCACTAAGTTGAAGCACATTTAAAATAAGTTTAGTAACAATTTTATAGGTACACTTATATTTAAAAAAAAATGAAACCTCGAGGATAAGTGCAGTCGCCGTTAAATTTCAATAAAAATATGAATAGAACACATGCAAATACTAGCGCAATCACAAAGACCAAAATTATAAGACCTCTCTTAAAGATTTGTTACCTTGCCATATATGATTTAGTTTGTTTTGTACGTGAAGTAGCTACAACGCCTGGTCTAATGAAGATAATGACACAAAATGGTGTCACGGGCGATTATTGCTTGCGTAACAGTGACACGAATGCTGAGTAATCTCCCCTGCGTTCCCATGAACAATGCACGCTATTATGAGCACTGTCATTATGGACCAAGTGTAAGTTACAATTTTGGTTAGAATTTAAATAAATGAACCTACTATTACTGTTTTACTACGGCTGGTTTTTTTATCTAAAGGCATCTACTAGGTATATTAGTCGGTGGCGGCTGAGGGGTTTCGATTTGTGTCCTGAGTGGCTGAGGTTCAAACCCGGCATGTACCAATGAGTCTTTTTCTTAATTTCTTAAGTACATTGATTATTTACTTAACTGGCTTTTCGGTGAAGGAAAAAATCGCTAAGAAACCTGCATACGTCAAAAAAGACATGCCTACGTAAAGTTCACAATCCGCACTGGGACCGTGTGTGGACTCTGGGTTTGGCACAAATCACCTTCGGTGAGAGTGGACTGTGTTCCAACAGTGGGAACTGGGACTGTGGGACTGATAAGGATATTTTGAGATAGTCAAAATTCTTCATTAGCGTATTACTATAATATGTACGTGACCTAGGATGACAAAATCCGTAACAAAAGTTAGCAAAACATCCGATATAGCTTGAACAATTAACAATTACTTGAAAAACCTAATTCCTATAGGTATGTATGGTAACAGCGCAAAACGGAGGAGCTAGTTTGGTGGTCCTAAAGTGGTGGTGGACCAACGTTAAGTCAGATGACTGTATTAGAGCGTTAATTTCCGAAGTATAAGTACCTTTTTATAATTTTTCAAGAAAACTAAGAGAGAAGAAGATAGTCTAAAGACGAAAGTATACAACCAATGTGTGTTGCGAGTAATGAATGCAGTACAGAAACGTGGTCTCTAAAACGCTCTGCTGGATGTTTTTTTGCGTGATGAATGAAGAGATTTGCCAAAGAACCCAGAATTACTGAGATAGCTCAAATAGTAAGCAAACTGAAGTTGTAATGAATGGGCAGTCCACATCGCTCGCTGAACGGATAACCAATGAGTAACTATGATTCTAGAGTGGCGACCACGGATCGGAAGAGGTACGTCAGACAGTTTCCTACCAGGTGGACAGACGACCTGGTTAGAACCGCAGGAAGCCAATAGGCATCGCGGCTTAGAACCGGCCGTTTTTTTGATACAATGGGAGTCCTAAGTTTAACTACGTCTTGCAGCTAAGATGACGACGACGACGTTGTTAAGAAGTAGCGAATAAATAGTGTCAGAATGGTAACGTATAAAAGTGCGCGCCACGTAAATAGAAACTTGGCGAGCGGAAGAACTGAGTGTTATACGTTTGACTATGCCACATGCGCTGTCGCCAAACCCCTTTGCCCCTCTGCGTAAGGGACCTATAAACACGTGGTGTGCAAAGTCTCTTCTTACTAACATGTCAACACAAACTAGTCCAGTGTGCTTAGTGTGAGTTTTTGCGTATTCGTAACTCTGCTATCGCGTTAGCGTATTTATTAAAATTCCTATGAGAAAAAATACTCTCGAAACGCGTCCGCTAGAGGCGCTCCTTCATTTACATACGTGTAATTCGTTGACGCGAACGCGATAGTAGCGTTAAAAACTCACACTAGGCCCACAGATATCAATAATAAAGTTGTCCTACATCAACACGCTTTTCACTCACGTTATTAATTCAACGTAATCTCAGTTTGAACAATTTGCAATCGAATGTTTGTCGCAAGTGCGATCTCATAACCGACCAATAAAATCCAGGTTAATGTAAACAGTAATCAGCAAGTAATTATAGAATTTACAAATAATTTTCATTAATCATTAAGTTTTTGTGAGATCTATGAAATCAGATATCTATATTTGCATCTGTCCATCGGTAAAAAAACACCTGCAACCCAAATATTTAAAGAAAGTGGAACGTCAAGAAATATAAAAAGGAATAAGTAAGTGTGTTTGTATTGCAATCATATTCGGTGATAATATATTTAGTTACTACTTATCTTTAATTGATATTGAAGAGTTATGTATATGTGTTAGGTACGCCCGCACGATTATAATATATAATACACTGATACTTCAAAAAAATCATTTTTTGGGCAGATATGTGTGATAAACTCCGAAACTAGTGGACTGATTGCAACATCAAAACTTTTTAACAAAAAAAAACAACCGGCTTACAAAAAAAAAGATGCACTAGAATGTTTACCTTTTTAGTGCATCTTTTCAAATATTACTTATTTCCAAAAAACTGATCTGAATCACAATCTGAAGTTGATATCATGAAAGTGAAGTGTGTTATAAACTTTAGGTAAATTTCAAGGCAAAAAAATTTAATTTCATGAATAAAAAAAACGGCAGTTATTGAATGCGCGTTGTGTATGTTTGTTTATTATTTTCATTGTGGATAGCGCACAATAGTCAGAATTTTCACAACAAAGGTCGGAAGCATATAGCGAGACAATTCAGGCATGCTGATTGTTTTACTACGGGCCAGTGGGGTAAATACGAGAGGTACAAATAAGTGGAAATGCTTACCTCTTGAGAGGTATCTATGAATTAGATCATAACTCTTTCACCATATCAAAACTATCAGGAACAACAACTACAAATAATAATTAGAAATTTAACAAGAACACAATAAGACATTGATATACATGGGTTTTAATGAAAATTAAATATTTTTGATTAGAAAATACTTAAAAAAATAATTGTGGAAATAAATAGTAAAAGATAAGCAATTTAATGATATTTGCTGCTTGGGAAGTTTTATTGTTTGGCTTAGATCGCTTATATTATAATTATTATCTTTCGGTTCATTTACTTTTTCGAACAGTACCTAAACTACACGCGGTAAAGTAATGTAGGTTTTCACTAGTACGCAATGTGCACATTTCAAGCCATGTTTACTGACTTTAAAAGTGATACTTTTTGAGCAACTTAATTTCAAATTAAATTATACATATTCAAGTCAATTTAAATTGCAATTAAGCTAACAGGGGAAACATTATTACGAAAATAAGTCGTGCTTGTGTTACAAATAATCTTAAATTCGTAGGTAATGGACCTCATTTTGATGACCGGTTAGTATATCTTTGTAATTGAAAAAGGCTCGTTTAAAATGTATTTTTGTTGACCTTCAGGAAACAACTGTACGTAATTCATAAATCTGAAGCTTTCGCAGATTCTAGTATTTTGATTTTGTTGAGGTGTCAAACAAGTTTACCGTCCGCCTGATGGTAAGCGGTAACCGCAGCAAATGGACACTTGCAACACCTTGGGGATCATTTGCGCGTTTTATCACAGCCTTAACATTCATTACATTCATACCGCTTACCATCAGGCGAATCGTAAGCGTGTTAGCGGTATAAAAAAAAGAATTCGTTATGAAAAAAAACTAACTTTTTTTTATTATTGCCAACCTTGTATATGTCCCTACTGTTGGGGCACGGCCCAGTGCGGATTGTGGACTTCACATGCGTAATTTTTTTTCTTGACGTATGCAGGTTTCCTCACGATGTTTTCCTTCACCGAAAGCCAGTGGTGTGAATTATTTTTTTTCTGTAAATTAAGTTGTATTAATGAAATTAATTTAAGCTGTGGTTTTATAAGCTGCGTTTTGTTCACTGCTTCAACGCGTTTAATGTCATAATCTAGCTAAGTTAAAAGACATAAATTCTATATCACAAAATGTACAAATCTTGGCTTATTCTCTCTGGTTGAAGTAATTATTGACATTAAGCGCATAAAGTACATTATGTTGGTCAACAAAGGCCACTATATTCATTTCTAAACTCTTACCTATATAAACGGATTGATCTAATGTATTAATTATTCAATCTGGACTCGCTACATGCGCATCTTTACAACTCTCAAAGAAATCTCAAGTACGACGCACGACACGCAACGTTTTCACATTCACTTGGCACTATAATAGTGTGAATGCGGCATTTATACAACGTGTGTTTTTCTATCTCATAAATTCCATCACAGTTTAATTTGTGAGGTGCATTTAATAGCTGTGTCGCAAAAATACAATAATAGTATTTATTGTAATATATTATTTGTTCCTTTATACAAATTCGTCCCCAGAGCTTTCAACTTGATAAAGTTGAACATTACCTACAAGCTTTTCACCGCGGCATTGATTATGGTAAGAAAGTTTGCTAGAGCTATGGATGTAGCTCCAGTTCTCCCACGTGGAATTTGGTTATATGTATGTAGTTATTTACGCCTGCCTTTATTTTACACACATAAACATTATATAGACTATTTTTTATGTCTATATAATGCACAGAAGTTTGTCGACAACAGTTCTCGTTATACCTACTATGAAGCTAACTTTAGTAAAGAAATAATTTTTTTTTTTTTTGTAATAGTGTGATATATGTCATTCTAGGTCTCTGGCACTCATTTAACCCAATTGAATGCTCCTTTGCGACGTAAAAGAAGGAAAAAACTCACGTTGCCAATTATAATATTAGTATGGATCTATGTTAGGTTTTAAACGTGTGTAACTTATTACTGTTATCTTAATTTTTAATGCATTTATTACAAAATATAGTTTTTATTATATATTAATATTTATTTTAAAATTTACAAAGAATAAACAAACAAAAAATCAAGTCAACGAACGCACATAAAAATAAGTTCATTAGATTTAATTGTTTTTTTTTTTACCTTGATTAATTTGAATGGAATGAGTGGAAAGAGATGGAGGAGGCCTTTGCCAAATCTGGGCCATCAGACAAAGTAGTCGGTGTCAACGACTCAACAGAGTCACTAACTTAACATTATCTGTAAAGTTTATTTTGTCTGAATAAAGGCTTATATTATTATAATTATTATTATTATTGATTAATTTGACGTTGCTAGCTAGAACCAATTAAATATACGTCTATTCTATTCAGACGAACATAAAGAAAAAAAACAATACATAAACTAAGGTCACCGTGCCCGGACCTAACAATGTCAGTCATTGTGATTGACATTTTACACTTATATCACCTCAAAAAATAATTCTTAACTCTTATTCTAAACTTGAAAGAACTAAAATGCAACTTCATCGACCGCAAAATTATATTAGTCACATTATTGAACAGTTAGTCAAAGTGTTAACGCAGGACAATGGACCACTAACCTGTTCTTACACTTGTACCAATTTGGGACACTTGTTATTATATGTATCCATGGACACTCAACCGCCTAATCTTATTAGACAATGTATTGTTAACAACTACTGTTAAGTTCATTAAATCCATCTAATTTGAATTGATAAGCTCTATTGTAAGTATTATGTATTTAATTATGCATGCAAGAAGGGTTTTGATGAAACCATTTTTGAATAATAACATAACAAGTAGTCAATGGATTGTATATATTTAACTACCTTATTAACACTTTGATTGTTTTCAAACTTCATTGCGTTATTATTGAATGTTAAAGTAAAAAGGGAAAAAGTTTCTTAATAATTTTTTTAACAATAATATTTTATTACACTAGTCTATTAACGCGTAATTAGATTTAGTTTCCTATCCTTCTCTTTATATAAATAAATATAATTCTCTAAATCATAAATAGATAACATTTAAATATAATTCTTATGATGAAACCACGGTGTCTGTCTAATGTCTATACGGCTGTTTTTCTCAGCATCTACAAATATTCTTGACGTAAAATTAAGTACAGTTGTAAAAATGTCACTAGCATTTTATCTAAGGTAGAAAAAAAATTCTTTTGAAGTGAATTAAAATAGGGACTGACATGAAAAGTCATAACCTTAAAGTGGGGTACTATGCTAAGTGCCCCCCCAATGAATCTATATGAATTTTTCCTACTAAAACATTTTTTTTAATTTATATGATCCCCTCCTTATCTTTTTAGTTTACGGAAAAAATAAAGTCCGGTCATGTTGCATTCCTATATCATGAGAGTACAAAATTTGGTGTCCTGAAGTAGTTTGAGCTCTGCATTAAACAGTCAAAGAGCAAGTCACAATTTAAATTCTTATACAATATTACATAAACATAAGTAAAATCATTACTATTCACTGTATTGTAATATGTGCCACAAAAATCTCGGTAATACAACAAATTCACAACGTGAGCCCTATCTTATAACACAAGTACCTCCATAACATCACATTTAAAAGTCACTTATCAAGACTTCACGTGTCGGCAGGCTCTTCGTGAGCTTGGTAACACGTTTGTTACGAAACAAAATTAGACATTTGCACCTCAAAGCCTTCCCAGACTCGACTCGTTCAAAAACGTGTACAATTAACGCGAATTACACCTTATTTAACGTTTAATTGAAGGTTACATAAAACGTTACGTTTAGAAAGCCTGTACATAGGTATAAGACATATTTGTAGCTTTCAAAAATCTCGCTTGGATACCTCATTTATAATGTAACCGACCAACCACTATTGTGAAAAAAACCTAATGACTTTTTGTGGTTTACCGCGTAGATTCAATAAAACTATTATAATATGACCTATATGGTTAGATAATACGAACTGCAATCAAAAATGCGAAGTTTGCGTGTGGCATTGACTGTTGTTGCATGGGTGGACAAGAGAAAAGTTGTTTTTATGTACGACAACGACAGTATAATAACGAATGTTATTAAATTATTAGCATTAATAAATTGAAGCTATACAATTAATTGCAGAATGGACAAGAGATCTACTTATATTTGAAGAGTTGATAATTGCGTGAATAACATTTTAAAATTGATACTAAAATAATGTTGAAAATAGCAGGGATATTGAGATTTGTAGTTTTAAGATTGTGCCGATGTAAGACTGTGAAAGGGATATGAATATATACAAAAGCCAGTGCACGAGAAATTGACAAATATATATCCTTTTACTAAAATAACACAAAAATATAATAATTATTTCAAGATAAATACCCTATTTTATCCTATATATTCTCTATTTTACTGTGTATTTTTTTTCAGACAAATAGTTTGATAAAAAAACCTGCTGTAAAAACAGATTTCTAGCATATGCGACCTTCTATAAGAATTTAATAATGTAGTCCAATGAGCGCATGTTTTTGGTTAGGGATCCAAATTTACTACATTTTGATGTTCACAAATGAGACCAACCAACGCGAACTTTTTATTTTTAGTTTAATTCTATAATTATATTTCTGTTTCTTGATTTGTAATTTTGATTAAAGCTCTATTCAAGTTACAGTCGTAAGGCCATTTCTGGACTCGTTCTATTGACGGACTCAAATCTCAAGGTCTTCAAAATCGATTCATCCAACAAAGGCTTTCTTTCACGACCTCGACATTAATCCACTTTGTAATTTTAATAATACATATTTTCAAGATGACACATATTTAACATAGGAACACCTAACTAATATAAAGAAGCACATTTAAAATGAAATTATACCAATCAAATTAATCTAGTCTGCGTGGCAAATTGCCCCAGAAAAGGGAAAGAAGGAAGGAGTGGACAACCGCTAAAAACATGAGGTAATGATGCCTACATACAACTCCACCTTTAACTATCTTGAGCTAATATCGTGTAGGTTTTTCCGCTGCTGCAGCTATCTCATTAATTATAAGACACACGTATTACCCTTCGTAATAGGTAGTACCTAAAACAAACAAAAAATCGGCCAAGTGCGAGTCGGATTATCGGCCAAGTGCGAGTCTATAAAAAAGACAAAAAAATCACGTTTGTTGTTTGTTGTATGGGAATAATTAAATAAATATTTGTTGTTTTGTTAATTTTAATTATTTATTTTTAAAGTGACCAAATATAATAATTAAATATTGTGTGAAACAAATGTAATTAAATTTTCTGTGAATATTTTAAGCGTCTATCTGTTGCCGTTATCAATATCGAGCAAAATCGAGCAAAAAAATCACGTTTGTTGTATGGGAGCCCCATTAAATTTTATTTAAGCGACAACAGAAATATATCTTCTGTTAAAATTTCAACTGTCTAACTATCACGGTTCATGAGATACAGTCTGGTGACAGACGGACGGACGAACAGCGAAGCTAATTACCCTTTGGGTACGAATCCCTAAAAATACCGTCAAACAAGTCCCGTAATGTAGCTTAGGAAATCTAATTGAACGAACACTTTCGCATAAACGTTATTAGTATGAATTGTAAATAAAAACATTACTTACTACAATTTTAAGTATGCCACATAATGTACCACATAAGTATAAACCAGTCAACGGAGTCAGTAGGTTAGAAAAGAAGATGGCCATAATAATTTTTAAACACAAAAAAAATAAAGTAAGCAAGCAGAAAGTTGTCATCAAATATTTTAATTACAAGAAAGTGAATACAGTTAAGGCTAGAATTTAGTAGAAACGACACATTACATGAATAATTAAAAAATTGAATAGTGTCGACATGCAGATGTGTCGGTAGTTAAAAATCGGAAACCGCTACTTTTATCTATTAGGGTTAATTAGAAAACCTTATATTTTAGATAATTCTGTAGATGCCTTGGGCAAGCCATGTGGCTTGGCAAAATGACAACCATTAAGCATGCTATACACACAAGGGTATACCTGACAGGTTTGCTACATAGGTTTAGTGCAACAAACTTCTCTGATCTTTTAACCTTGGATGTTTGGTAATTGTAAGTTTATATAATTTCAATATGGCGACTGTAGTTTTGATTTTTGACCACTGAGTCAGAACAGTTTGTTGCACTGTACATGATCTTGTTTACCTGTTCAATTTAACTGTACAAGCAAACCTATGAGGTGTTGTGTATACTGTGTTATGTATAAATGGATAGTTTAGAGATAATGATAACTAACGTGTCTATATAAAATAAATCTAGAAAAAACTGATGAACCGGTAATCAGCTCGTTAATTTAAATCAAAAATATCATTCTGTCTCGAGATGATTAAATCATACATCGCTCGTTTGCTTAACGTCTTTGACCATGACTAACAATATTAAGCAACAATGTGGGTCATTTGTAATAATTGTCTAAGAATCAAATGACATAAAATTAAATAAAAAATTACGCGTTTTATTTAACGTAACGTGGTGGACATTATAGGTTAAGGCGTACGTTCAAAGTAATTTGAAATACTTGATAATCATAGCTATATCTTTTTTATGCAAAAGTTTGTATGTAAGTGCTGTGTTTATTATCCGTCTACAGTTACGCCTGCTTACGATTTGGCTAAAATTTGGAATGAAGATAGCTTTTATTTTATTCCGAAAAATTCAAAAGTTTCTATTGGGATAACTATAATCAAATTCCTTTAGCTACAGGTTTAGCTTACTTTTCCCTGTAATACCTTTATTCGAAATTATTATTAGGATTTCTTGTTTTTGAAACCCATTTTAGAGGTTCACGCCAATAACTGAATTTAGTGAGGGCAAAGCCGTGGTCAAAAGCTAGTAGTTATATAAGTTTTAAATAGTACAAGACGTTAAGAGGAAAACTAGCGGTAGGTCATGTTTTCTAGAGACGCTACATAACATTGTAAAATTGAATCGTTCTTGTAACCCATTGTAACTATATAAATAGAAAATATATTCACACGATTTCAAATAAAACTACACCCCGTATACTCTAGTCGCAATGCAATGTATGAGCAAAGTGAATTCCAGTTCCATTCTATCGTATAATAAATACACATCACGCACGCTCACACAAATTGGCGTATAAAGCAACTGTTATAAAATGAGACGTTTAACATTTGACAATCATGTTCCTGGCAGCGGCTTTATACAGCAGTGAAGCGATAGTTATGGATTTTGTTTTGTATCTTCCTTCTTCTTCTTTGTATCTTTTGTATCTAGGTGTATGAACCACCCACACAGGTTTGTTATAAAATAGCGAAAAATACATAGAACCGTAGGGTGAATTGTTTTTCATGCAGTCCAATGTAAGTGTGTCGTTTAACAGATCTTCAAAAGAATTATTTTAGGTATTAAAGTTACTTTTTACAGAAAAAAGAGAATTATGTTTTCTCTTATGTATATTTAGCGAATTATCAAAGAACCCGCGATAATAAGTCTCATATCTGCTATAATTCTTACTCTACGAAACCCTACCTAAAGGGTAAAGGTTAACAATTTTTTAACTTGTCAAACATATTTGTTTCAGAGTTTTGACCCCACTTCCCCCTCCCTTAAAATAAATTTCAGGCAAATGCCTTATAGGGGCGAGGTAATCTAGACAAGAACGCCTGGGTAAGTGGCCATTTATTCAATTTATTTTAAATTTAGAAATCCAATATCCTATTGGAATGTAATTTTAACCAATGAAAAGTAATACTAAAAGTAAACAGAAAATATTACAATTCGTAGAAGCATTTCCTTAAATAAGTTAATGTGGCCATAATTCCAAAACTACACACATTGTCTAAGCAATCCAAAGTTAGTCTTCGATATTCGAAGTATTCTTTATAAAGAGTATTAGTTTTCTACATTCATACACAAAACATTGTCAACCTTAAAACGAATCGTTAATTTAATGTAAGGAGGCCAAGACGTAAAAAGACGACAGCAATTTCCATGACAATTGTGTTACTTTCGCGTATCCGCTAACCATATTGCATGTCTTTAAGTAGGTACCTAAGATAGATATGTGTAACTGTGCTAAGCATAAACAGACAATTGTGATCAACTTTATTGTTGATGAAAGTATTAGTTAAGTTAGATACCTTAAGGTATAATTTATTTCGGATTAGGCGTAACACATAACAAAGGAAGTAAACAACATATAAAAAATAAAGCAATCTTTATTCTTATCATAAGCTTATCAGATTAGAATTATTGTCTTGCATTATAGGGTTTAAGTTTTTATGTTAGTTTTATGTGTTTCTCTGCTTAAAACCTTAAAATTACTATACCTATAGATACTCTAATATTACAAAACGATCTATCTTATTTTTACTAGATTAAATAAGTGGCACATACTACTAACCTAAAATAATACAGAATATAGGGACATAATAAAATAGAAAAATTGTATAGAATAAAAATAAGAAATAAATAAATCATTAATAATCACATCGAAAATACATAAAAACAAGATTTACTTTTCGTAGATCTCAATATTTAGTTGGAGAATCCAATTATTTTTTAAGCACATTAATTAGGTATTATCTTTTATTTTTTTAAAAAAAACAGCTAAAATTTTTATACAAAGCCTATTTGTCTATTCCAGAGGTGCCCAAACGATCGATCGGAAGAGTTTTTGAGATCAATCGCTGTACATTGTTTGAGAAAAAAAAAATTTGTTCAAATAAAATAATATCAATGGCATCACTATTGCCACAGATTATTTAATACTATATTGCTTAGAAAGCAGTTAAGGACCCTGGGAAACAACGGAAAAAAGCCGTGCGGGTGATCGGGTTTTTAGTGTTAGATGTTGCATGTTACAGCCTGCATGCGTTTAGCTTTAATTGAAAATATTCCCAAATTCAAAAATTTAGCGGAAGACCACCAATCTTGCACCAAATCACGTTGATTAATTTTTGTTTTCTTACAAATGTCTATTAAACACAAATATAAACATGTTCATCTAGTGTAGTAGTTTTATTTACTAATAAAAAAGTTTTGTATGTACAAGCGCCGGTCCAGTCATAAATTTTTAGTCGGTAGATCTTCAGAGAAGAAAAGTATGGGCACCACTGGTCTATTCTATGATGTTATGTTTCTATACATAAGTATAAATCAAAGTTGCTTCCCGTCTTCTGTAGCGATGTATATTTGTAGTTGTATTGTACACATGTGATTTTAATGCGGTCTTCATCGATAGATGTAAATTTGTTGTAACAGATGGCGCTACAGCGCATCAACTTTTGCTGGGCCAGCTAGTTTTTTAATAAATAAAAACATAAAAAAAAACCAAAAAAGTCTCCTACTACGCGTAATTACACATAGAACACATAGAACGTGATCTGCTAAGTTCAACCTTTTGAACTTGCTTTATACTTGACCAAGATCACTGTCGACTATCGTCCCCTTCAAGTATACATTGCTTATATTGACTTTGAAGCGGTGAATAAGAAGATACCTACAATGCTTCTATAGAAATACCAATATACAAAGTGTACAAAATATTTCAGGTTCCAGAACCGAAAAATACATATAAAAACTAATAATAAAATCGCTACTTATAACCAAACGAAAATACGAAGAAAAACAGTTTACAAAAGAACTAAGGGTCTCATAGCCTTAAAAATGCACAATGTATGTGTAGACGGTTTCTATCCCCAGAAGGGGGTAACCAGTGGCTGGAGAGATAGTACCTATAAGCCCTCATAATGATCTGTGGGACGGTTTATTTTCAGCTATCACTTTTTAGACCTGTGTGACAGGTGGTAAACCCATCACCGCAAAACTGCTTCTGATCCAGTGTGTCGTACTGAACTAAACAGTTTTATATGTCCTATAAGTTGTTAATCTCCAGCGATAGAACAATAACACAATTTAATACAATAATTTAATTTTAATTTTACTTACTTTGGGCCAGACGGCGCTGTGTGGGATGTCCAAAAATATTTATTTATTAAAAAAAAATAGGTGGTAAAAGTAAAGAGATGTGTCTATACCATGACTACCTTCTGCCCGCGGTTTCACCCGCCCTAAATTCGGTTATCGGTGTAGGATTTCAACGACAACTCCTCAATTATAAAAAAACCGACCCACACTTGACGTTTTTAAATAGCCAATGTCCTTACCCGGGACACAAACTATCTCCATGCCTAATTTCATCTTAATCGGTAAAGGAAACAGTCAGACAGAGTTACTTTTGTATTTATTATATTTATATACATTATGTGGAAAAGAACTAAGTTAGAATTAAAAACTTAAAACTACTTAGACATACCGGAGTTCTATTTACAAACTACGTGCAATCTTAATTTGGTATTTCGGTTTATTAACTGCTGCAAAATTTTAGTTCTTTTAAACGCAAGTAATGTTACACACAGTAACACAAGTTACACGAGTAGATGAAAACACTCGTATGCAACAATTACGTCATCGGCTTAGTCACGATATCAACTGGGTTGCCGTTTACTTGTAATAAATATGGAAATGCGACAAGAGTAAATTGACCACGAGCTGGTTTTGACATGGACAACTATTTTATTACTAAGGAATCAGGTTCCTGAGATGCAATTGATTTTGTCGAGGTTATCATCAGATGCAAGGTGCGTAAGAAATATCGTACTAGTGACGTAACGAAATTGAAGCATATATTCTATTAGGTATTATTGGGTGCATTTAAGAGAGAACAACAAGCTTATTAATTTAAATCCATACTAATATTATAAATGCGAAAGTATCTCTGTCTGTCTGTCTGTTTGTCTGTCTGTCTATAACCTCTTCACGCTTAAACCGCTGAAGCGATCTAGATGAAAATTAGTATGGAGATAGTATGAGTCCCGGGGAATCAAAATTTCCCGAGGGAATAACTACAACCAAGCTAAGAGACAAAATGAACTATAGTTTGCAATAGCAAACTTCATTAGTATAATTTAGGAGTTGACGTAATAATCCCACGCCGATAACCGAATTTAGGGCGGGTGGAGTTGCTGGCAAAAGCTGGTTATAAATAAAAGTCAGAATACAAACTATTTTACTTATTTTACTAAAAGTTTTACCCAATTTTTGACATTCACAAATCAAACATGAAATTTTTTTGTCATGATCTAAAGCCGATATATATGTCTGAAGTATTTCAAAATGCTTTTATCACTTTGAAATATTATTTGAGGTCATTTGCATGAATATCAAGAATACAAGTCATACAATTAACGAAATATGTAACTGGTACTTTGCAGACATAGATTTTTAGATCATGCCTACAAATTTCATTAAAATTAAAGAACACCTACGAAACACAGAGTAAATTACGTTTGTAAAGAGCGCGCTGTGGGGAATATCCTAATAATGATTTTCCGAAAATGCTCAAATTCTGTACACAAAATTTTCTATTAACCAAAATAAGTAGATTCCTATACAAAGTTTTATTCTTTTTTTACCCCCTATGTGATTTTATGATATGAAATTTTTTTTTCATTTAAACTACCAATCCTATTTCACCCCCTTAAGGGTTGAGTTCTGAAAAATCCTTTTTCAATAGACGTTAATATCATGAAAGGATCCTTTATTAAAAATAGTATATGCTGATGTTGGTTAATCAATCAAATAGTCGGTCAGAACAAGTCTGTATGTATAGATTAGATTAAGGTACAGGTACATATTTATTTGTGTGATATCACATATTATGCCTTGTTTTCTAACTGTTTTCATGTTAGGTATCTTCTTGTGTACCACCAAGGTGGCAAACAAGCTTGTCACCTGATGATAACCAGTCACCATAATTTATGGACTATTACAATACGCGTTACCGACCCTTTAAAAATCGAATTACTCCGTTCTTGGAGAACCCTACACATACTGTATCTATGGGAAAAACAAGGAACAATTTGCAGTCAATTTGTCTGACGTAAAATGAATTCGAGTAACAATTATAACTGTTCTGGAGACTAGTTAGGAAATTGCAAGACCAACTATGAAACATTGCTAATATAACTTTGTCACGAACTCTTTTTTAACTTCAGCACTGCTTTTCTTTAACTGGTAGAACTGTCGAAGAATTTGTTGTCAGTATTATTTTAAGTTTTTGGCCGTTTTAATAAAGTCCTAATATTACCTATATATAAAAATATTATATTTTTTCTTAAAATAAGGTTTCTAATTTTTAATTTTTAATTTCTTTTATTTGGCATACAGGCAATTATGGGGATGATAAAACTATACTACAAGACAAATTACTATTTTTATTGGTCCAAAGCTGATTGAGGTAATGATAAATTAAAAATATTCTCTACGACCAACTTAAACCTCGCATCAAATTGATTTAACAAACTAGGAAATTTCCGAATTGGACTTGAGCGTAAAAATTAAATTAATTTTGGGACAGACATACAATAATTGAGAAAAGTAAATGCAGGATGTGAATTTAACTTGCCCAATTTTTGAGAATGGCGATTGAATTTTTGTAACTGCTTTGACAAAAAAGGTTCTATACCCACATCGAAAATTGGTAAGCCTTAAGAGGTACAATAATTCTTTTGTCATGAGATTTAAATTTGGAGCAAGGTTTTGGAATTCCCGTAAAATATAAGCTTTATCATTTTCCGAAAATTTATCTGAAACATAAAGTTCACATTTGGAATGATTTAGAGAAATATTAATGTCTTGAAATTTGTTGATTATATATCAGATCATTTTTGACATTGCTTACTGTACCTCCTAGGGTACCGTCATTCGAATACCAGATGTTTAATTTTAAATTTAAATCTGTGATTACAGGATGAATGCCTAAAGTTAATAATGCTGGTCCTAAAGGATCACCTTGTTGTACATCGACTTCTGACTCTATTATGTTATTTTCATAAAATAATTTAGAAAAATTGTTGTAGCTTTGCCAAACATAAGGATAGACCGCCGGATGATGGGTAAGGACTTCGTCAAGCAAGGTTTTCCTATATAAAGAGTTAAAAGCATTCCTTAAATCAATTTTAGGAAGTATTAATAAAAGATTGTCACTACTTACAAGCCCTTTTTTACTGTTTGTTATTCCTTCACATCGTAACGGAGCATCCGTTTACCGAAGTTTTAGCAAAGCGACAGCTAGAAAGACGAAGAAGGAAATATTGAAGCCGCAGGGCACTATTTCTTTACGTCGCAATTTGCGTCCTGAGTGGCGGAGGTTCGAGACAGGCGTGTACCAATCGGTCTTTTTATTATTTCTCAAGTACATTAATCAACCAATGTTACAACTTCATAAAATTCTAACTAAAATCTATTTTATTGTCGATTTTAAAATTGCTTCATGTGTATCCAATCGGTAACGACTAGTAAATGTCGACATTGACCCCGGAAGTGTACAAGGTTACAGCACATGTACTATTTATTAGTAACGGAAGTGATTTACGTTACATATTAAATATTTTAAACTTATAAGAAAACACACACAGACACACAATAAAAACAGAAATATAAATATTGTAGACAATAAAATTACCATTTGGTCTTGGAAACATTTATTTGTATACCTTTATTTGTATTATTTGTAACATTAGGGTTGCGTAACAAAAAGGAAATAGTACATTGTGTATTAGGGGAGTACGGGGAAAATTACTAACAATTTAAGAGGCTATTTAGAAGCCTAAGGCCGAAGGTTTTTAATTATTTGATTTATATTTTATTATTTGAAAAAGAGATCTAAATTAAATATTCAAAATACAAAAGTGAAGATTTATACGCTTATTTATACTCATGAAATTACAAAAATGAAAAGATTTTAGTACTTATAATGATTTTATCATATTGCCCTGTGTTTTGAAATCAAAAACTCTTTATAATTTTCAATAGCATAAGTAAATAGGTTTGTAATTATTTATTCAATATTATTTCTTATGCTTTTCGATACAGAGAGATCCATCCTTCATTTAAGTCCGTCATTTAAGAATCTATTTTACAAAACAGTTACCTATTGGTACTGAGAGCTACGAGGCCTGCCCACCTCCTTATTCAAATCACAAGCTGTCATTTACTTGGGTTCTTTTACAGTTTTCATCATCTGAACCATTTCACGCAAAGTAACTGAAGCACAGCTCGCTGAGATTGTGTTCAAGTCCTGGCTCGAGGTTAATCTTTTGACTACATCTTTGCTATGAAAGTATTTATTTATATTGATGATATAGCCATAGATATGGCATATGTAATATATTTTCTTCTAAGACTCTAACCTTTAGAGTGTCATAAACGAAGAAAGATTGTTTCTATGTATGTATATTTGTATTTCTTACTTCTATAAAGATTTTGTGTGTTTAAAAGATTGATGTACTAGGACTTTATAAGTCATTAGGAGTTTTTAAAACCCTATTTCTAGAAAACCAAGTTTTAATCTCCAATAGTTAACCATAAAGTAACTGGGTATACAGTACACGCCTACATCGTAATGTGTACAGTATATCTAGGTATCTTACTTATAAATATCGTTCGGATTAGTAAAAAAAAAATAAGTACGAAACCTTCAGTGTGCAAGTAAAGCGTGTAGTTCAGCAGTTTATTGGCATGACTACAGTTCGAGGAAAACTTTGTTCAATGATGATCATCATGCAATGATATTGGAGGCGAAACGCTATTAAGGTCGTTAGGATTAGCTTTGCTATAACGAGTTCTTTATTTATTTGATGCAAGGTTATACCATAATGTATATTAAATATTTTATAGGTTGTGGTTGTTTTTGCCTCAGCCAAAACAATCCTTACAACAGGCAGGCAGAGGCTTAGTGCGAATTGGTAGACGTTCTCAAGCTAGTAGCCGCTAAAATGTTAAGGTTCTGATTTTGCTGTCATATGACAACGTACAGTCAAGACCGGCTGCTTATTAAGCTCTCGAAGCACGGAAAAGCTCAGGAAATATGATACTTGGTAGACATTGGATGTCTGACCACGCCACCACCACCATATGCTTATACCTAAAATATTTTTTTATAAGTTTTTTGTTTATAGAAGTTAAGTTGCAATTAAATTATTAATTAAAACTTTTGAAACGTTTTCTATGTACATTGAAATAAACAAGTTTGATTTATTGATTTCTTCATTCGATGTGTTATTGCATTTTTATTGGATTAGACTCTGGGGAATCTAGTTAACGATTGTTTTTCCAACTCATTAATATTTGTTATTTGTTTCGGTTCATTTTAAAGTTTTTGTTAATTCTACAATTCAAACAAATACCTACTACAAAGACCTCTAAAAATCGGTAATGTCTCCAAATATTTGGCTGTTTTGGCAGAAGATGACAACCCTGTGTTCTGATGGCTCACACTTTGAGAGCTTCTTGATATTCCGCTATTCCATGCCTTTGCCTTTATTTCTATCACACGAGTAATTGATCTGCATTGTGTTACGCAGTTTTAGAAAATATAATATTAAGAACGCAATGTAAAAAGTCGCTAAAAATATTTATCTGCGTGAAAACAGTGTTAATTCCGTAATGGTTTTTATGTAAGTAGGAAATAAGTATTAGAGGGCTTTTTCTTAACACTACAGTTTATAGTATTGCATTACAGCGCACCGCTTTAAAATTTTGACTGCTATGAAAGTATAGAATAAAATTAATCTATATGAGAAATGTGTCCACTAATGCCGAATAATAGGTAAACATTTTTTGTAACTATAATATGTACTAGTTTCAATCTTGTAATGAATAGCACTGCATTCCATTCTAATGTTACAAACTTCGAAATGTAGTCTTTATGTCTTTTCGCCAACGTTTTTAAAGCTTAACTACTTAACCGACCTGACTAAAAACGACTTTTAAATAGGCATAGGCTCGGATATGGATATAGGTATTGCAGGTAGTCCAGAAAAATTAAAAGTCAGATGACTTTATCCCTCTTATTTATGTTAATAAAACTCATCTTATTACGGAAAGATTACATTGCTGCCTAACATGGCTTAGTATAATCCACCAGGCACTACAAGCACTTAATAGATAATTTATAAATAAAGAATCTAGGGCCTTAATTGTTGCGTCTAATGCCCTAATAACTACCCAATTAGCACATTCGTGATTTTTACAGGTTATCTTACGGGTTTAAGTTCTAAATAGGTAGTATGTCAGTGCCAGTAAAATCTTTCAGTTGTAAGGTGGTTTCGAAGATGCAAATGAGTACTTAAATTCACTAGCAGTTGCATATGTATGTATTTAGCTTCCCCTATATGTCTTGTGGTGGCATACATTCGAAATTGCTACCATTACCTGTAAATAAGCTATATTTGCCACTAATGTGGTAGCAAATAACGTTTTAAAATCACTGATATGCAACTTTTAGAAATAAGTTAGATTAAATCCCAATATTGCACTTAAAGTTTAAAATAGATGGTGTAAAGGATTGTCCTGCCACCTGTAGTGCTAAACTGGGTTATGTTTCGGATCTTTTAGAACCCATAGTTGCTGTAACTCTATGTTCTACTGTGCACTGATCAGTCGCCCTAACGCATAAATAAGTTACAAAAGGCCAACTTAAAGAACCAAAATAAGCGATTATGACTTATTTTGAACTACTAAGGATCTTTTAGTTCTAAAAATTACTTTTGGTTATAACATTCACTCAATTGCAGTCACAGTTTGCAAATAGGTGATTTTTAAACCTCATGGTGCTAAATGAGGCGTAAATAAGTGAATATTAGAATTGTAAGATGCAAACCATGTCTTCAAAATGGAGTCTTTAAAATTGAAAAATTTTGGATACGACATTATGTTATTGACACCTAACTAAAACTGTGGTACTTGTAACTGATGTAATTTAACAATATAATAAAATTTATATAACCAAAATCACTTGTTTTGAAAACAATAAAAAAGTGAGGTTATAATTATATTTACTTTTTAATTTATTATTCTAATATACTTAATCTAATGAAAGGCGCGTGAAAATCTATAATGAAATATCATATATATAATTCACATTAAAAAATAAATCGCATCTACTTTTATGCTAACTAAATGCTAAAACATTAAAGTTACCTTATAATAAATTAAAACACGATAGGACTTACCTGATTAGACACGAGTCGCACTCAGAGTTACTTTTGGATTCTATTTTAAATAATTAATAATTAGATTTTGCACTCGAACATTTTTTAGCACTTCTGTATCACCTGATGAATGAACGAAATCGTTCTTCATTCAATTACTCATTCGCTACGCGCAACTTACATCCATGGTTCTAATTTCCACTACAGAGTATAATTTAAACTATTAAGGAACCCATTGAGAACCGAAAATAGGCTGCAATTTTTCTCCTTTTCGTGCTATTAGGGTGGCATATGGGTTGCCTGCACCTAATTACCACTTAAGAATGGCTGTAATTTTCACCTAAGGTAATACTCGGTCCTACTATATAACTCAATGTCACCTGTTGTGTTAGTTGGGTAGGCGAGCAAAACAAAAGTAAATGTAATTTTAATTGTAAAACGTAAGCATACTTGTTCTGCATAAAAGGTGACAAATGACTTAGTGAAAATGTCTGTCAGCCGATGGAAAATGCAATGAAAGGCGTCAGTGACGACCTTAGAGTGTTTTCACTGGACGCCTTTAGAAAACTTAGGTCGTAAAACAAGTGAGAGCTAAGGGAAAGTTCTGTTTCAAGTTCATTTTATTTGACTAATGATAGTTATCTTTTACTTTTGTTAATGTCGAAAGCAATTGTATTAACAAAAGTATGCAAAAGGGTGCTTAACTCGACTATGTTTTATTTATCTACAGAATTATGCAAAAATGGTTAACTCGACTATGCTTTATATTAATCTATAATATTGTGCACGGGTAGCTTACTCGATTGTACTTCATATACAAAAGTGTTTAACAAGAGTATGTTTAATATTTATCTACAATATTATATTATGCACTGGTAGTTAACTGGACTATGTTGTATATTTATCTATTACAATATTATGCAAAGGTGATAACTTGACTATGTTTTATATTTATATACAATTCCTACTTTTGCACGGCGCTAGGTTTTTCATCATTTGTTTTTAATGATCAATCAACCAGAAGAAAGTCATACAAAAACAATTAGTCGTACCTCCTCCAAATTAGTACAATTCGCATTTGACCTGTGCGGTAATAAACTGTATACTACCACTTGTATGACAGAAAAAAAATTGAATTTTTATCGTATAGAAATAGCTGGCAGATCTCCAATATTATATTTTTTCAAAGTTAGTAATACGAAACATGAATTAATTATTTAAACCATTTAACACACACAAGCACATTAAAAATTATAAAATTGGATGTTTTTTTTATTTAACTAGCCCAGAAACCATACAAAAAGTATTTTTATTTCTTTAGAAAAATAACGTAGTAAGTGTGAGGCATAACGCAATATTGAAAGTAAAATTAACATTCTACTGCAGCAAAACCAAGCACAATGTGTTTGTATCTTTAAACACAGCAGTTAAATTATGTTTCAAGATATCGTGACAAAGAACACAATAAAAAAATGCATATTTGGAGGCGAGAGGTGCAATTGAACCAATAGGATCGGTGAATGCGGCTGTGACGGCAGCGAGGTTGTGGCGAGGCCGAAGCGAGGTCCGCCAACAGTTTGGAGCGCCTTTACAACTCACGTCTTTCCTTTGGATCTGTTATATAAAGGCCTTGAGACAGTTCACGTTTATTGCAAAGAAACTAGGCTGTTCAAGTCATTATTTTATTGTTGATTGATTTTTTTGTTTTTTTTCTTTTTAATTTATTGGCCTCTACTTTGACCATTTTTGCAGTGTACATACTCTTTATATTTTATCATTGATTTTTATTTCAATGTTTTTTTTACTATATAAAGATTAATGCATTATTATATATAAAATCCTTTTGTCGTTTCTTTTGAAGACACACTTATTAAAAACAAATATTCGCATTTATTTCTTGAAAGGAAGATTTGGTTTTTGCGTTTTCCACAAACCAAATCCAAGATTAAGGAAAGCACTTAAAAACCACTTATTCTACAAATTATAATAAATGTTAAAAAGATCCTCGCTCCAATTAAGATGCCCTTAATCTGGGCGGGTGGGAGGCTGGCCGGCGAGTGGGCCGCCTTGGCTCGCGATGCTCTAAATACATCCTTAAACGCAACATACTCAGTTACACTTAAGTAAAATTGATATTTATTATACATCCTATGTATACAAACATGTATATGCTCCTTAAATGTAGAATACAAATAAGCAGCATATGTATATTTGTATGTAATCGCGTTTTCAGAAACGGCTTTAACGGTTTTGCTGAACTTTGGAGTTTAGAGGAGGTGATAAATTGGTCTACATAGCTATAGCGTTTTTTACGCTAAAACGCTATTTAAGATGAAGTTTATAAATAATGACGCTATACAATAACAGATGGCGTGACTTTATGAGCAACGCTTGCTTGCTGTATGGCTATTTGAGATGTCCGAAGTACATGTAAGAAACTGGATCGCTCAGATATTGCTGTAAGTTGAAATGCCACCATACCTGTGACATTAGCGTCTATCCAAAGTTTTATGTCACCCCTAATATCGCAGGTATGTACTAATATATTACATTTAGGAAAAAATATATGTTTGTTTGTCGCTACATGCTCAAGAAACCCATTCTTGAACGGGTTGATTTGAAAGTTTCATCTGCATGTAGCTTTTACTTTTCGGACTAGTGTCTCAGCTGTTGTCTTCTGCGAGGATCGACCAGCGCCCTTCGGATCAGCACAGTCACTACTACTAGCAGCTGATTTTCATAAAATATTGTTAAAAATATAAAGTTTGTGGTGGAAAATCCAATTTTTCTAAAAGAGCAACGTGTAAAATGTTTTATCAAAGTAGTGAATTATTATTTTGTCAGCAAAATTTTAACTACCAATATTTTAACAGATTAATATTCAAAAGTCTTAATTTATGTTCTCGACAGATCTCTTCATCATATAGGTATGTATACCTACAAAGCTTATGTCACCGCCGTAACCGAAATATAACCAAAACCAATCCTGACGTAATATTTGACTGTAAATCTTGTTACCACCTGATTGCCGACACAATGGAAAGTCATAGATGTATTCATTAAACTACATCGCATAAGGTATTTCTGTGTTAGAGGTATGGTAAATAAATTAACACTGCATATCTAGGCATACATTAACAAGCATAGACATGCCAGAAATGTAACATAAGTTAGTTTTTAACCGCAGTAAATGTACTCACAGTAGATATAAAAATTTAAACAATCGAGTGGGTTCTTTGAATGGACGCACTGAAAATGCAAAACCGATTTACGATTTTTATAGAAACACTAAGTCTCTCCCTATCTTTATCTCTTTTATACACTCATACAAGGAGCCTTTGAAATTACATGGGTACATTCGTGTTCGCATCAATGCCTCTGTATTGGAATGACATTACATTAAACATTAGACAAATAGTAATTATCTTATCAGTTTATATTTATTGACAAAAATCCTTGCTTTACCAGGCTATTTTCCCCAAGGCGGTGTAACTAAATTCGTCACAATTCTTCGTTTTCAACACCCGCTGACCACCTTCTGTTATATAAAAAATATCATCAACAACAATAATAACAATTTCTCCTAGCACAGTAAAAAAAATCTACAAAACTATATGCATACTGCATGTGTACCTGTACTATGGCACTTGCAAAGAATCAAATTTCTACCATCGCAAGGTATCACGTTCTCGCGAAGCAACAATGGTGTAGAAAGACGGAAATAGAAACCCGTTGCAAGAAAATACTGCTAAATAGTGAAACACGACCCAGTGTATGTAGATATGCGAATAACTGAGCTAAAACCCTGTGAAATATGCAAAAGTAGACTTGAAAAAGTAGACATGAAATAAAACAATTTACCTACAGTACCAATTAAAATGTTTTTTTTTTATTTTGACTTCTTAAGATAAAAATATTCGTATAAAACGGGTCGTGATTCATAAATTAACGCCTGTATAGCCCTTTCACTACCTACTGGACCTATGCACTCAAAATATCTCATGCAGTTTCTTTGTGTCACTATATTCGTTTCGCTGTGGTGTAAATTAGTTTTTACTAAGAAAGGGTTTAGTGTTAAAATAGCAGAAAATATTATTCTTGAAGCTACGTGGGCGGACATTAAGTTGTTATTACATTTATATTTTTGGTTGATCTTTGTTTATTCGTATCTTATCTCTTCATGATTTAAGATACAAAGGTTTTCATTATCTTTTACTGAAATAAAATTCATTGTTATTTGCGTTATACTCTTAAAAAAACCATAGAGTTTGGAGATGAACTACGGTATATGATCATGATGTGGTCTTTTAAGGATAGTGAATACTAAACTTTAATTATAAATAGGAAAGCATGTAGAGAAATTAAAATATTACAAATTAATGCCAGTTCTGAAACCAAACAAGATATATTGTCGTTGATTGGTCTTTACAAGTTATGTTAGCTTACTCAGCTTAATTGTATAGTGTTATTAGCTCTTTCAACTTTTTGTTAAGGAAGTGTAGTGGGGATTCGTTTTTTTGAAGTGAAAACTTCTTTAGCGGCGCTGTGCACTTTTTTTGTGATGGGTAAAAACTGTTAAACTCGCGTCAGGCACGTGTCCTGATCGAAAATTCGTAAGATGTCACTCGCGTTAGGACAAGTGACCTTTATTTACATTAGGTTAGTTTTTATTTTTAGTATATGGCGATAATGAGTAGTACAGGGAGGTTGGATATGGGATTTTAATTCTATGACAGATTGAGCTGTCAAATAAACAACGTCAAAAAAGTAAATAAACAAAAAATATTATTTTTAATAAATAAATATGGATAAGAAGTGATGGGAAGTAAATAGCGAGTATGTTTTCACTTCTGCCGGCACTCTCGGAGTGCAACCCGTTTTTTTTTTCTAGGGGAAGGGGAGTAGATAACGATGCAAACAAATACTTTCATAATATAGTCATTTTGTTTCAAGTTCCATCTCGACTTGAATAAATTGGTAAGATAAACCGTTACCTTAAATTTGATTAGTAATTCAAAAGTTTTTTTTTTTTTATTTAAACAATATTTTTGCAACAATCTAAGTACTATATTTATAATAATTTAAATAAGAAGTTTTCAATGATCAGATCTTATTATTTTAAAAACAAGTAACTGGACTTAGAACCAGATTCGTCTTTTTTTCTTGTATAATTGGCTAAGCGTCAACTGAAATGAAACACGTTTAGATGTAAAAATAGAAAAAAGCGATAGATCTTGCGCAAACTTTGACATTTTAAACTGGAAATATTAGAAGAGCGATAAGTCAGAAGTCTATCCTTGAACTTTAAACGAAAAGGTCACAAATATTTCAATATTTTTTATCAAATATCTGCTTAAAAACAGTCAGAGTATTAATTTGATTAATTTTCATAACATTATTCTAACTAAAAAACAAAATCTTTATTAATATATGATAAATGCTCATCAAGGAAGTTTTTATCATTGTGATGTATAAGAATAAATTATTATGTAAGGTAATTATTTTAAATATAATATAAAAAGTTATCCGTTAAACTAATATTAAGTTCTCGAAAAAAGGTATCTGCAACATAATTATAACGAGAATGTATGCAATGGAAAAATTACATTACGGTAGGTAAATACTCAACGCAATTTTAACACAGTATATAGCTGCGCAAGGAGACGCTACGCACGTGTACTTAGCTTCAATTTGTATGAAAATGTAAGCGACATAATTCAATACGGCTCATGATTATAGTTGTAAAACATCCGTTTTCAATTATTCAAAACCAGAATCAGCGATTTAAAACCCGTTTTAAACGGTTTAATACTCAACTGCGAACTAAAAGAGGGTGTTCTATTTTATAGATAATATGAGCATAACTATAACACAAACAATGCCGTGTATACATAAAAACACATCATAATATGTGTAAAAACTAGCCAAACGACAGGGTACGCTTCCTTACTAAGGTACCCTGGTCTGTGCTAGATTATATTAATACTGAAATATATATAAAATTCTATTGAAATGATCTTTCCTCTATTTCATGACCAGAATATAATTTTAGCTATGACTAACGTTACCCCGTTGATGTCTTTTCCACAGGATTAACTTCACAGGATTTCAATTTTTGACCAGTACGCGACCATATGCTAATTTCACCTTCCATAATCATTAAACCCGGTTTACTTCCCTTAAACCTAAAGTTTTCCTGTTATCGTACAATCTTGAAAATATGCATCTGTAAAAGCGCCGTCATTGTAAAATAGTATTAATTAAAAAACGAATTCCATATTGCCGAAAGCTATAATATAATCCATATACCTATGGATTAAAAGAACCGTATAGCACTTGTACTACCAAAAGATCCTTTGCATTTCTAGTCAAAAAAACATACTGTTTTATACTTACCTAGAAATTCAAAACGTTTCAAAATTTGTAACTTTATTAAGAGTTTGTGTTTGTAGGTTTACCATCAAACAACCGTCCGGAATCGTGACAACTTGTGCCTTTCACTTTTTATGTCTGTCTCTCTCGCTCTTAGGCGGGCTAACCATGCCGCGTGCCTCTCACTCGCTCTCATTGTGAGCGCATAACGTGAGCGGAGCGTAACGCAGTTTCTTGAAGTGTCACCCGGCAAACCAATTTATAAGACGTTGTCACGTCAAAAAAAAATCTCTGTGCACAAAATATTTAACCTTAATTTAAAATCGGTAAATACTTAAAAATCTTTATCAAAATTCTAAACTATGCACATCTCCCCTAAGTCAAACACAACAGTCAAGTACAACACCAAACAATATTTAATTTCCGACTCAAAAGATAAATAACTTTAATCAAATAAACTCGAGTACCTACTTAAGTATCTACAACACAGTCCAAGGTTACCCTGTATAATATTTTAACCTTAAATATTGTAACCGCAGTGTTATCAACTTGTAGGGAGCTTTTATGACAGCTTATGTTTACACTTTCATAAACTGTGGGTACCTTTGTTATGATAACAGGGTGGTTTATAGCTTCAGATAAGATTGTTTACGGTTCTTTCTGGAGATATGTAAGAATTTAAGGACGCGCTAACATTGTCTACAAATAAAATAAGAAAGTTTCTTGTGATAAAACTGGTTTAACGTTTCACTATATTACTTTGGCGTAGGTCAGGTATAGTTTTCTTAGGGTAAGATAAGGTAACAGATTTTTATTTTCATTTTTTATGTTATTGGACATAATATACAAAGTTATTATGTATAAATATTTTGTAAAGACTGTAGAGGTACAACATATGATATTGGTAAGCAGGAACCTAAATCTTAACTACCTAGCTTAGCCTATTTCTGTTAGTTCTACCATTAAAATGTTAAATTACTTAATAATTTACACTTCTAAAAATACAATATAATGTGAACAGTGCATAAAAAACATTTAGTAGGTAAAAAAAGGCAAAAATTAGGAATCGAAGTATGAAAAATCGGTATATGAATAAAAATGTATGTACACGCATAACTTCTGAAGAATAATATATTTTTGTGTTCGTTATTTCAGAAAAAAACTGGGCAAGTGCGAGTCGAGCGAACTTATAAAATTTTTGCACACGCTGGGGAAGGTTTTTGAATAATTAGTGCAACCCATTGACCGGTCAAGTGCGAGTCGGAATAGCGAACTAAGGGTAAACCATGCGATTATCGCCACTATTTATTTCCTCTCCGGAAGGAAAAACAAAAAATATAGTACATTTCAAGGCCTTACAATAAAGTATGGTTGGATAATTTTATTCTAATTTTTATTTCACTTTATGTTCGTATTGTAAACAAAACTTTTTTTTTAGTAAATACACCACCCGTGCAAAGCCGGGGCGGGCAGCTAGTATATATATATGAGTTTGAAGAATTGACAAATTTGAATACAGTTTTGTTAACCTACATCATTTGAAAACTTTAATAAATAAATACATAACCAATAACAGGCAACAAGAATCAATCTGAAATGCGTGCTCAAAAGGATTGACATCAATAGGAACAGATAACATTTGAGTACTTCGACAAATACTTGGCGAGGTTAATTTTGAAGATTATATACTTTACGTTTGAATGTTTTTAAAATCTATAAAAAAGTCTATTTATAAAATTTTATCCGAGAATTTCTAATAAATTGAGTTAACTTTAAACTTAAAATAGTTTTACTTCATTCAATCTGGCTACGTTATCAAAATCAAACACGCTATTGTTAAAACTTAACACAGGCTTGGGTAATTATATAATTAGAAACGTCCTTTGTCAATAATTGCACGGTAATGAGTGAACGAAATGAATCTATCATCACCGAAAATGTCACAATTTTGCATTCTGTTCAAAATTGTTTTTTATTCAAATCAAATAGCCTTGTTCCATTACTAAGTCAGCGTTTTTTTTTACATTTTATCATTAGTTTTTTAAGTTAGAAGATACCTGTGAGTTGTTTTTCTGTGAATTGAATGGCAAACGTTGTAATTCTGGTGGATTAAATACCATTTTGACTAAATTATTACTTTTTTATTTTTTAATTAGTACTTTGTAAACTAAGCAGTTGAGTTAGCTTCAAGCTATAAATAGTTTTACTCCATTGACTAAAACCTGTCTACGTTGTCAAACACGCTATTGTTAATACGTGACACAGGCTTGGGTAATTCAGTAATAAATTACATTGCTATCAGAAACGTCTTTTGTCAATAATTGCGTGAAAATCTCATCGCCGTCAGTTTCACAGTTTTGCATACTAATCACGAATGTTTTATTGAAAAATTTAATGGCTTTTTTCCTTAACACAAGTTTGCGCTTTTAACTTTTTTCAGTTTTTTTTTTGTTATTACCTAGTAATGTACTCTGAGCTGTGAATTTTACGGCAAATTTTAAATTTGTGATGGATTTTCACTAAAATGTTGAATTTTCGTAACCTTCCTGCTTAATACTTTTCTATAGTTAAAAACTCTGCATTTTGAGCCATTTAAAAAATAGTTCAGCAGCAAGTACCGAACGAGCAACTTCTCTTAAGAATATTTTTTGCGTCTTTAAAAAAATCAGTATTTAAACGTAAAAAAAACAAACCGCTGGACCGATTTTGCTCAAACTCTTTTCAGATCTAAGTCATGACGTGACGTATCGATTGATATGGTCACGAGATAAATTGGTCCATTGTTTCTTGAGATATCAAGGAGCAAAATAAAGCTAACCTACATACACACACACACACACAGACAGATATTACTCTAAAAATGATGGCAAACGATTCTCCAGGATTCTCTCAAAACGTAAAGAAAACGCAAATTTAGAGATTTTGATTTTCGGACCTATTACAATAACTTCCCTCAAGAGAAGTAAATAAACAGTTAAATTCGAATAAAATTTACTAAATAGGAAGTAGCTTTTGCCAGCGGATCCGCAGGTCCTGAATTTAATTATGGAAACTTCTTGATAATAGTAAAGAAGTTTTCTATAGCAAGCTATGGCTGTAGCTATAGTTTATTTAAGTGGAATTTGATAAGTTATTTCCGTGAGAACTTTTAAATGTATTAGGAAAAAAGAAGCCTATTTCTTTCTCTGTCTCTTAAAAGTTTACATAGATAGTTTTCTGTGCCTAATTTCAGTTCAATTGGATGGTCCGTTGCGACGTGATAAGTAACAAACAAACAAACTTTCACATTTATAAAATTAGTAGGACTACTGACTAGTTGGATAGTTATATGATATTTGCACTATTATTCAAATAGAAAGGAAAATAAAAACTCAGACGGTAAAAACGTGTGATATCTCGCAGTTAAGCCGTAGGGAAACAGAAGCCTTAAAATACGTACATGTGCAGAAATAAATTTAATTAATGAAATTAATTTTAGCACTGTTGTAATTTCTTGTGTTTTTTAAATGAATAAACATAGGTATTGAAGTAATAACTGTTGAGAAACGTAAACCCTACCGTATTTAGGTATTTACATACGAGGCCTGAATTTGCATTAAAATTTGCAGATTTCGATGTTGAAATAAGTAAACGTACATCGCTTCTTGATAATGTCAAATGATACATTTATTAATGTGGCAGAGGTCAATAGTAACTGTGTCAAATATGTGATATGCAAAGTTGCCACAAAGAAAAATTGCAGAATATACACTTTTTGATTTGGCAACACTGCGACTGTTTGGAATAAATAAAGTGTTTTATCGTATTGAAATCAGAAACATTTTGCGTAATAGTGACTTTAAATCCATAGTAGAGCAAGAAAAAAATTACCATTAAATTGGTGACTTGTGTTTATGACACATTCCATACACGATAAGTTGTGTGATATAAAAAGATGCATACATTGTAAGTAAGATTCGTTATCTCAAATGTCAATATGTACCTATGAGTTTGTCTTTCTCTTTGCTAAGTTTTCATAGTTGGATTGGTACCTATGATAAGTATTAAAAAAGGGGTAACTTGAAAACCCGAAGACAGGTAATAGTTTTACTGTTTCTCAGTATTTTTATAAGAAACTAGCTTTTAACCGCGACTTCACCTGCCTGTTATCAGCATGGGATTCCTACGACAACTGGTTTATTAGTAAAGAAATTTGCGATAGTAGTAGTTATATGAGTTCAGTCATAGTTACTTTTGCGGAAAATTGTATGTAAAATGTAGCCTATGTTTTAATTCAGGCTATAAAGTACCTCCATTCCAAATCTTAGTGAAATCGGTTCAGTTGTTGTGCCGTTAAAGAGTAATAAACATACTAACTCACACACACATACACTAACAAATTTCAGCATTTATTATACACTAACTATAGTTTTCAAAAAAATTACGTCAACCAACAAAGTTTCGCATATGTAGGTATATTAGTTGGAATTGTTTTAGGTTTTTACCAGCGGCTTTATTCACCCAGGATTCCTTAAAATTCCCAGAGGAACTCCTACAGAAAAAAGTATTGTATGTTTTTCTCTGTGTTTATTAGGTTATCCTCTTGCTCCCTTGCTATGTGAAAAAAAATATTTTAAAATGATTAAAGTATTCGGAATATACAAAAAATTTGTTCCTGTGGGTACTATCAATCGGGATAATAAACAACTCATACCTATGTTTTACGGTTTATGCTATTTATATCTGTGCAAAAAATCTTGTTGATTCGTTGCTCGGTTGCTGAGTTATGGAAGGACAAACGAACTAACGTAGACACTTTTACATTTATAATATTAGTAAAAAGTATGGCAGTATGGATGGAAAAAATCTGTACCTACTTATTTTTTATTATATACAGGCAGAACCACAGGCTTAAACTTGTAGAGTCTAATCTTACTTAAACAAATATAAGCAAACAAAACAATATTATGATTGTTACACAATGTTACATCAAACAAAACAAATAAAGAAAATTTCGTACAAGTAATGATATATAGGTACTTATATTGATACATGACATAAATGGATGTCGTGCATCAGTCCGTAGAAAAGTTTAAAAAAACAGTAGCGGCGGCGGCGGCGGTACAGCACGGTAGGTTGTCTGACAAGATGAGTCAGAGACCTTTTCACTCGACTTAGGGCGCGTTCGTTCTGGGATGCAGAATCATTATTTTCATTACTTTTGCCACCTGTCATCCGTTCGTTTAGCATTGGTATCAAAAATATCAAAATTTTAGTATCATCTGTGGCAAACTGTCATGCGTTCGTTTACGATATTTTTGTTATTTTTGTCACTTTTGCCACCGAAAAATGAAACTTTACACCCATGTCTGGAGGTGGAGTTTTTGTGTTAATCTGTCAAACTGCCTATACATATTTATTATTTATGGTAGTGTGTGTGAGTATTTTATCGTAGTGTGTGTACGTCAACCGTTCGTTTTGCAAGTTTTGTAACCAAAAACTTTGTTAGTAAAGTTTCAAAGCTAAACGAACGGTAGGTGTCGGTGGCAAAACTAGCGTTATCAAAAGTGTTAAAAGTATCATTCGTGGGAACTCTGAATCCCAGAACGAACTCGCCCTTAGTTACTTATTCTGGACGCAAACCCGTTCGTTTCATTCCGACTTCGCATTTTCAAAAAATGTTTACCAATTCAAAAACATACGTATACTTATTTCTATGTATTTTTATTATAGAAAAGTTAAATAAAATAACGTCTTTAACTATAGAACACATATATATTTATAAATAAATACTATGTGTCTTTTGTGCTTAGGTTAAAATTTTCGTAAGTTAAAATATATTCTATTTGATCATGTCGTAAAAGTTTTATTATATTGTGAGGTAATATTTGTTATTCATTAATTAATTTAATAAATTTCAATCCTTTTTAATACTCTATCATTTAGTTAATAGGCATAAATGTTCAATAAATCTTAGTTAGCCAAAAGAGATTTGAATAATTCTCGAACAAGACTTTCTCCGCCGCCACTAAAGTTATACAATAAGGCATAACTGTAAACATCCGTTCTTACCTTTGCTTAGGCAAGTCCGTTAAAATTCCGGTACACTGCAGTTAAAAAAGCACTGAACACTTATTCGATTTTAGTAAGTCGATCAAGCAAGTATTAAGATCTTGGCACCGTTATTTCACGTCATATGTGTGTCAAATAACAAGAAAAAATCTCACAATCTCCATAAGCACTCACTGGAAATCCTTCGCGTGATTAACTATTGAACACTTCACAGGTTTTTTAAGTTTTTTCTTTTTTTTTCAGTTTTGCAATTTGTCACTGGTAAGTTTCACATATTCACTCCATAAGAAAATTAAAAAAGGAAATTTTGAATTTGGAACGGTGCATTCGGGATCAGTGCACTGCGCGCGCGGCGAATGATCGCCAGTCGTGCGTCGTCGTCGTCGTCGGATCGGTGCCCTCGCGCAAGCGTCGCCTTTCGTGCGAACGCCACTCTCTCGCTCAAGCGACTGGCTGGGCGCCGCGCCTTCACCTTCGCCGCGCAACTGCCCGTTTCGCAACCTCATCTGTTTCTTGCAGAAAATCTAGTTGCATAGCAACTGTCGTTAAAAATGTTTACAATAAATTACAGTACTATTTTATCTATCAATTTATTTTCTTTTTAACTATTTGGAACAATCTGGTTTAACTTTTATAGAGCCAGTTCATAGCTGGCTGGTTTAGTTGAGTTGAAAAAGGAACCTTGTAAAAAGTTGACAGCAATGAAAGACACGTGTATGTTGTTCATTGAAGTAAAAATATAAAAAAAAGCAAACGAAATGTTGATAAAATCGACAAAAGTATGTAATTTCACATGCATGTTAGAAGCGTGACTTGAATTTACTGTGCGGCGACTTGGCAAGGTTAGCCATTGATATATTTTATACACGCAACTCGAACACAAAACGAGGAAGCATATTTTTTCTTTTGCATCAATAGCTGTAAATTAAATGGTATATATAGAAATAAACATAATAATCGGTTCGTTGTTAAACGTATGCTCTTAACTAAAAACATTGTATACATTGTCGGTATTCTGACAATAAGAATTAACTTTGTTAGGGATCTAGAAAATAACTTGATTCCAAAAACCTTATTTATGTCAGAATCATAAAGAAGACATACAGAAGAAGTCATAAAAATGTTCTGAAAAGGGATGTAATATCTAAAGACCTTATCCTAATTTTGGGCTCCTTGAATGTCTCCTAAAAAGTCGACAGTCAAAAGAAAATTTTCTTAAGATCTATTGTTGTTGTGACCGCCACCATTTCATTACTAATAATTTAAATAGGTACGTAGACACACTTTCATCGCGTTATTGGGTTTCTACGTGAGGTATTTTAAATTGAATAATTATTATATAAATGCAAAACTTTGCTATTACTCAACGTTAATAGCAAGAGAGGATTCAATTCACCTATAATTTTGAAGAGACAATGACGGAAACAGGTTACTAATAATTCTAATCAAGTGTACCCGTGGTTATATATTTTTCCAAGGATGAAATCGCAGGGTACTATTTATTTACGTCATAACGAAGCAACGAGGTAACCTGGTTTTTGGCACAAGGATATTTTGGCATAGTCGGAAAAGGAGATGGACATTTTCATCAAAAAAAGGGGTTGTGGTGGAAATGGTTAGTGTCACAAAACATTGAGGTGACTCCTTTTTCGCCAGGATAGAAGAAAGACGAGAATATATTACTATTCCTTTGCGTAATACAATGAAAAATGGATGTAGACTTAAATTTAGTCTGAATATTCTAAATACAGGGGCGATGCCACGGCAAAGTGTTAGTCAATTATTAAAATTACCTTCTGCTGCATATCACCAGCGGATGTTACGTGTAAAAGTAAAGCCAAGTACAGTATAATGGGATTTAAATAGCCAGCTTATGTAACTACCATAGCTGTCTGTGTACTTAAGCGAATAAGTTTATTCAAGTTGTGTAACTCTGATACACGAAAATGTCTGTTTTCTCCCAAGAACTTTATAACAGATAAATACATGTTTATACTGGATAATATCAATTTTACTAATATTCAGAATTCACAAAATTAGCACACACTAAATTTTGTTTGCTAACCAAATTTCCTTTTTTAGGGTTCCGTAGCCACATATTAAAAGCGGCACTCTAATAGTTCCATCATAGAACAAGTCAAAAGATGTGACTATAATTAAGTCAGCTGTAATTAAGGTATTAACAGTACCCAAAACAGTAATAAAGAACAGTAAAGTAATAAAGAACAGAAATCATTGTACCTCATAGTGTAATTTTTTGACACCGCCAGTCCAAAAAGATACGCCTACTTGAAGACGCTGGTATCCCGGTCCTTACATTTCAATATTCTTGAATGCAGAATATTAAAAAATATACAGTTGCCAACGTGATTCATCACTGCGCCAAATTTTAAGTTACCAAGAGTCATGACAGAGACGCTGACAAAAAGACGGACAACAAGTAACTATGTGAGGGTTCCGTATTCAAATGAAAAAACCGGATGCCCTATAGTTTCGCCAAATTCGTCTGTATAATTCCGCCGCCTAGATTGATTCTCATAAATTTTTACAGAAAGGTGACTTATGTATAAACCGCTATACATTTCTGCGACTAATTTGAGAAAAAAACTAAAGGGAAGCTCTTCATACAACTGAGAGATAGAACAATATTTTCGCCTCTTATTTTGTACTTTTTTATTGCCCCTTTTAACTTTTATACCATGAGTTTTAAAAATCTCAATTATATACATATATATCTACATAAATACTTCCAACGAAATTGATTTTTAAATAAAACCGGTTTTTCGAAATTCTATTAAGCATTTAAACAAAGCATGTACTTAAGATACTTACTGCAACAGAGAGTACCACCACCAATTTAAAATATCACACTAACGGGTTCCGTACCCAAATGGTAAAAAACTTACTGAAACTCCGTTGTCAGTCCATTCGTCCGTCCGTCCGTGAAGAAACGTGATTTTTTGCCGTTTTTTACAGATAATGGCACGTGCACGAGTCCGACTCGTACTTGGCCTTTTTTTAAATAGAAGTAATAGCATTCTAAAAAATCAATAACACAGAGTATGTCAGGTACTTAAAATCACAGAAACGAAAGTGCAATTCCAAATCAATTAACTTTACCTAAATTGGAGTTTAATGTCCATGTCGTTTAATGATTACTATCAGTCCGCTTCAAATGGTTCACGCAACCACAGCGCCACAAACTAATTCTTTCAGAGATTTTCATATCGAAATCACATAAAGTAGTGAGAACGTTTTTAACCGCAGATTTACATGTTAACAAAGTTTACACGCCGTTTCAGTAGGTTGAAATATTTATAAACGAAAATAAGTATTAAATTACATAAATATATGTACTAGCTATGTTGTTAAGTAAATGTTTTTTTTTAAAGAGTAACTATTCAGGTTCTTGCCCGATTACTCTCGGTAAAAATCAACATTGTGAACCGAATTTCAAAAAAAAATTCTAAACTTTGACAATTCAAAAGTGTTCTTAAAAACTTAATTTGAAATAAATAATTTGACTTTGACTATTAAAGTGAATCCCAGCCAAATTGTTTCATATAAACTGCGTTACATTGTAATATCCACATATAAAACTATAAAATATCCGCTTATCATATATTGCTATTTATGAAATTCAGTTGAATAAATAAATAAATATTTTTGGACATTACATACAGCGCCGTCTGGCCCCAAAGTAAGCAGAGCTTGTGTTATGGATACCAGATAACTGATACAGATACATATTTTTTACTTTTTTTTGTTAATACATACATATTATACACAAATACACCCAGACTAGACAAACACAAATGTTTTATATCACATAAATGTTTGTCCAATGCGGGAATCGAACTCATACCCTCTGCGCAGCAGTCGGCCACTCTACCAACTAGGCTGCGAGGGAGTCAAAACATTTATACATTTATTTAATGTATGAGATCACACTCCCAAAGGAAGCTACCCTAAAAATGTCACGTCTATGAACTAATTTAGGCTATGCGTTGATTACTTATGTACGTTAACTTACTGGCAAGTTAGTCAATCAAACTCAGCGACACGGTGATTTAATATTTTTCGATTAGTTTTTCAATTTCTCTGGGTTGTAAACAATGTCATGTCAAAATTTGCATTTTTTTTTTATTGGTACTACAATGACTATAAATATCATAATTATGTTCTCTGTAAAAAAGTAAGGGAATTGAGATAGAAATCGATCCACAATTAAAATGGGTTAGCGTCAGTGTCATTAAATTATTGGGTTTTTAATTGAAATGGCGAAACGGAATGTATTTAAATGACGCATAATGGATTTATAAGTACAGCTTTCTAAGACTTCCAAAATTAACCAGCTGTAGGTATTCTTTTTAATGTAATGTTTGTTAATGTGTGTTAATGTTTGACGAGATCTACATTCTAAGACTCGTCTGCCCCAACAGCCATCAATTCTGCAATAAATATGACCCGCCCATTGGCACTTCGGCTTACTTATTCAGTGGGGTAATCCCGATTAATTTAATTCTTCGTCTATCGGATATATCATATCCTTCCATACCCCTTTCCATAGGTCCCTGTGGACGTAGCCGCGCAATAGGTCATCATGACCGGTAAGACGTATGAATTAAAACCTTCGGCTTTGAGGTAATATAAGTCGGTTTCCTCGAAGGAATGGTCACACTTAATTCCATGTTCACACAGTTTAGCTGGAATGACATAGAAAAGAACATTCACCTGTTCTTTTCTTTCGATAGTTCGTTAAAGGAAGTCTTAAATGAGTCTTGGAATGAGTTTAAATTGGTAATAATAATTCCATGGATTGCAAGAAAAAAACTTTTGGGAGCTTCAAATACATTGTTGAGAGAACTAGCCGAAGAGGTTCAACGTGACTTTGGTCTGTTACAGGATTCGAGACAAAATCAGACTGTTAATTTTTCGTTCATTCGGAGTAGGAGTGAATGACGCCAAATATCCAACATCGTTGGATCGGTTCATTAATTCATTCGCTCAGCACTCTTGTTTAGTTTAGTGTTTAGACATTTCATTTCGAGTGAAAGGTGCCAAATGAAAAACAAAAAAATTAACCTTCTGATATCACTTAACATTCTTCTTGCCTTTCATTAAGCTTTTTATGTGCCATAGCACTCTGTGGAGTCTTCTAAGCGATTATAATTGAGACTAACCAAATGTCGCTTAATTCCTCAATTAATCATGTTTAACTAAGAATTTCTAACGTAAAAACAGACTGTATCTTCAGATCTTAAGATTCTTTTTCGAATTATAATAAGAAACCGTATTATTGTATGTGTCCATTAAGAGATACCGACTGCGATCAAAGACCAAATATATTGCACGCCTCATAAGCGGAGCGGTGAGGTAGTGGTCTACTCTCGACATGTCAAAAAACCCAGTCTTTCGAAACTTAAATGACGTTTTTTTTTAATATAACACTTACAGGATAATATGAGTGCACTAATATGAAGTTAAATAATCTGTCTAGCATATATGGTACATTTTATAAACAATTAATTTGTTTAATATAATAAATAATAACATTAAAACTAATGATTCTTGGACGTCCGTGAGTCTGTGTTTATGTGACCATGTATGTGGCAGAGAAATTGGTCGAAAAATTCATCTTACCGGAATACTTTTGTTTTTAATATATAAAGTATTACACTGTGCTGATTCCTAGTTAATATTAGCGTTCTAAGTACTGTCGTTTAATTATAATTTATAAAAAACTAATATACCACTGTATACTGTATATCTATATATATATTTTTTATTTTTATTTTATAGTATATTTTTTCCTCACCTTATTTGTTATTTTATTTTAAAACACTTGAGTTTGTTTTAGATTTTTTTTTTAAATGTGAATGACCGCTATGAGGCGTGCACTTTTGGATTTTCCAAATTTTGTTTTTGACATTACAGTTTAAATCTTAATTCTTCTTTATTTTATACATGAGGGGAAAATATACGAAAAACGACAGGGACCTGTATTACGGCGGTCACACTCTGATCTATGCGTGCCTATACAGGTCTCATACCGGTGACACGGACGTAGCTCGACTCTTCGCGCACCTGAGTTTGGCGACTGATAATTTCTGCTTCAGTCTGATCCTGACTTCTGCGCAGCCGCAGTCACTGAGATAATCCTCGCTGATATGGAATGTTTTATTCCTAACCCGCAAGTAGCTGCCGGTGTCAAAAGACGGCCGTGGTTTACTGGAGAAAAGCTAAAATTCTCAAGCAAACTGCATACGAGGCTTGATCCACGAATATCTCTTAGTTAAAACCAATGATAGTTTATTTATTAAAAGAGGTAGTTATCGTACTAGCACGCAAATAGTGAGGTAGCAAAATTAAGACAATTATCGTTTGATCCAGTCACATGTCAATATCTTAATAATAATCTGTTTCACACATACCGTATCAGTCTATTGCATTCGTTGTTAAAACATAGTGTAGCTAACAGCAAGTTAAATTAAATGCTGCCTCAAGGTCCTGTAAGAAAGCGACTGCCAGTGCTAAATTCCAATTCATCGGCAAAATGGGTGGGCGACTTGCGAGCTATCCTTCTGGGTGTCGTGATTTCTGGTCGCTTGCTAAAGCTGCCGACGACAATTTAAGCCAGTCCTCGTTACTACCACTGCGAAAAACTGATGGTGACTTGCCCATATTGGCCGTTCTACTGGCCAGTCTTTTTTTGCCTCAAACTCGAAAATGAACGTCGAAGGCACTGTACCACCTACTATACCGTGGTGCGGTAAGACCATGCCGGAAACCTACAAAACACAACGAGAGGTCCGGCGGGCATTGCTTTCTTTAGACGTTCATAAGTCGAGTGGGCCAGACGGTATCCCAGCGTTAGTGCTTAAGCAGTGTGCTCCTGAGTTATGTCCTGTACTCACGCACCTCTTCGCGTTTTTGTACCACACTTGGCAATTTCCGCCGTCATGGAAGACTGCAAATGTGCACCCGGTGCCAAAAAAGGGCGGTCGAATAACAGGCCTATCGATACTACTTCTCTCCTCTCCAAGGTGATGGAGCGTGTGATCAACACACAGCTAAAATACCTAGTAAAACACGACCTGGTCAGCAATCGTCAATATAGCTTTCGCCATTTCGCCACGGTCGCTCGACTGGTGACTTTCTAGTGTATCTCACGCACCGATGGGCACTAGACATAGAGGCAGGGGGAAGCATTGGCATGTAGCCTGGACATAACGAAGGCGTTCGAACGGGTCTAGCACCGGGGTCTTCTGTCGAAGTGCCATCTTACGGAGTGCTCAATGGTTTGTGCAAATGGCTGCCTAGCTATTTGTCCGGCAGACGCATACGAGCCGTAGTTGACTGCAGTTGCTCTGATAGCATGGACATTATTGCTGGTGTCCTGCAAGGCTCTGTACTGTCTCCTACACTGTTTCTCCTGCATATCAATGACATGTCGTCCACCAATAACATACATTACTATGCATATAACAGTAAAAGAGACGCTTATTACACGGGCCGTGCGAACATTTCTCGTTCCATTGTAGAGGAAAAGCGCGGAGATCTCTTGGCTCAAATCGAGACCACTCATACAAGGTATCTGACTGGGGACGGGAAAACTTGGTCTGATTCATCCCTACAAAGACACAAGTCTGCGCCTTCACCGCCAAGAAAACCTCATTCTCTAAAATCCTCCTCTCACCATCTCCGAAAGCATTGGGATCCTTGGTGTTGGCATCTCCAGCGATGTTCAGTTCTGAGATCATTTGCAAGACATGGTGAAACTGGCGTCCAAAAAACCTTGCCTTGCCTCGGGGCAAAGGTTGTTGCTTTACAAGTCGCAAGTCCGGTCCCATATGAAGTACTGCTGCCATCTCTGGGCGGGTGAACCCGGATACCAGCTTAGCACTTTTGATTCGGTTCAACGACGGGCTGTGTCGAACCCTTAAGTCAGATTAGAGACTTTGCCGCCCTGTGTGTGTTCTACCGCTTGTATAATGGGATGTGATCTGAGGAATTGATCGAAATGATGACCACGGCTACTTCCTACATTCATTCATCATTACACATAGAAAACTTAATGGTCACATACAGTGCGGTTTCAGAGAAACTTCCTCCCGCCAACGCTTAGGTTGTGGAATGAGCTCCCTGCCAAGGTTTTGTCTAAGGACTATAGTATGGGGTTCTTCAAAGAAGAAGTTTTTAGATCTTTGAAAGGTCGGCAACGCGAAGTGATGCCACAGATGTTGCAAGCGTTCAAAGGCTGCAGTGACCGCTAACCATCAGGCAGACCGCAAGCTTGTTTGCCACCTTAAAAATTTCTTTTCATCAATGACTTATTTTTTCACTAAAAAACGAACACAAAATGACTGGAAAGGTGTCATGGGGCACCTGGTTGAAACGAAGGTCGTTTGCCACATATTATGTACCTACTAGGTCTGTAATAAACTCTTAGTGTACTAATTATACATACATGTGCTTGATGTTTTTAGTTACAAAAAAAGTTTTTTATTTGGTAAAAAAGCTTTGAGCCCCCTTTAAGCGCTAACACGACTTACACTTTAAGACCCAATCTTCTTTTTTAAGGTAGGCTAAACAGGTTTGAATTTTTTATTCAGTAAATAAGATACACCTAGTGCGCCTATCCGACTCAAACTTGACGTTTTCAATCCTCTATTTACTAACTTTTGACTCCGCACATTTTTTTCATTCCAGCCTTATATAACCGTTTCTAACTTTCCAAAGAAGAAGACACTTGATTAAGAATTTTCCAAAGAACTTGGAAGCTATGCTAAGCTAAGCTATATAAAAATATGCATCTATGGATAATAATGGCAAAAATGTTTCCCATTCATCGCATTTACCTTTCTTTCTCTACTAGTAGTACTATTTACCTCATTGAGGTACTAAAAAAGCTTAGCTGTCACATTACACCATAAAAAGCTCCGGGTGTTAACTTCATGACGACCGTATCAGGCATGCAAATCGTTTTGTACCTAATGTCTACTCTGAAGGAATAGAGATAGCTTGCTATTGAGATATTCTGAGAAAAATGGCTCTCGCGATGCTCTTTACATAGTTTTCACTGCCACAGACATATTGCGACCTCGATAGTTATCTAACTATATGGATCACGATGTTTAATTACTAAGAACGTAGGTAGTAATGGTAATTTGTTGTATGATTGATAACTAATATCATATAATGTTATACCTCTGCCAATCAAATAAGTACAATATTGCTTTACCGATTAGTGTGTAAAAAAACCTCGTCTACACAAGGGGAATGTTTCATATTCCCCTCATAACTGGCAACGATTGTAACAGCGGTTACAGCATAGACTACATTAGGTAGGACAAAGCATACTGTGCCAGAGCGCAACGCTCTACTAGTAAGCAGTATCTGCACAAAATCTGTTTAAACAAGAGTCATTATTGTCATAATATTTGGGTCGATCGTAACAAACGATAGGCACGGACACAACGCGCTACGGCCGGAGCCCAACCGAGTACACGTCCGCTGCCACCAACCGCCGGACATTGGCGTCCGTCGCCTTTCCACTATACGATACGTCACGATGACGGCCGAATCAAAAAGGTGTCATGTAAAATAACACAAAATTACAATTAGAATATCGTAGCCGGGACAAGTAGGGTTGCCGGGGTCTAGGGGTGGATGTTTTTTTTCTCAATATAATGGGAGGTTCTGCCAGTACTCACAACGCTTGGCATGAGAGTATAGCAAGTCAATCGCAGGTTGCTGAATTTTAGGTAATTACTATTACTTATGTTATGCTATTAGCACTCAGAAGACTGCTGCTTTCCATATGATTCGTCCCTAAGTGGCCTATTTTCCTTTTGCTACTCTGCCACCACTACGTGACTACATATATTTAATTGGAAAAAAAACGAAAAAAACCTGCGAAACCGACACGGATCATTTGCGATTGAAAACCCATGCTCACATCTACAGAAAAAAGTCGCCGCTATCGATTGGTGGAAAGAATAATCTAAAATCAGACCAGGGTGTGTATTGAAATTTATACATTAAATAAACCCCAGGGACTAACTATAGGGACGAATCATATAGAAAAGCTGTTGTTTAAATATAACCGAGCCAAATTCTTGGGGTTCCGTCATCTATATACTACATATAAAGGCACTGCACGACTGCCAATGCCGCCGCCGCATGATTAGGACTCCACCAGTTGATGCGCCGTGGGGTGGACGATACCCGCAACAACGCACCGCAACAATGCTAACAATTTGGCCGGAGCTGATCTACTTCATACACCTCTAGATACTTTGACAAAACTAGTTTAAAGACAAATGAGGCTTCCTGGATGTAATAAAACTAGCCTACAATATTTTAAGTGTAAACTAAGTTGTAAACAAAGTAAACTCTAAAACTCGTACGTATGCAAAAAAAAAAATTAAATCATAAATATTATCAAATTCAACTTTTCGTGCATTTTTTACGTTTTTGAAAAAATAAAAATTTAATAAAAATTTTGTGTGATTTATGTATATCATATGGCATATGGAAACAAACACAGTTAAAATTTAACGATGTTTTAGCCGTTCACCCATTTATCCGACGAGCGGATCTTTGCGCGGCTACTTACATAATACAAAACATTTTAGTTGTTTTGGTTCTGATCACCTCTGTTTATATCTTTAGTTACCTTTCATCTTTAAAAACCAAGATTCAATGGTCTATGAAGATATGCAGCGGCTATTTTGTTGAGAATGTGGAGAAGTTCATATTATATTGGTTTTACTGTCCTATATCACATACTGGTACTAATGTTCAAAAAAGATTTCATTCATATTAATTTCAATTATTCGCAACGCTTTCAACTCTTTGGAAAGAGACGTTCTGTTGAGTGAGGTCAAGGATAAAATCCCGTCTCTCTTCCCTTTCCTTCATCAAGTCTATAAACTTCCTTCCAACCTTTTCTTCGAGAAAAATCTCATTCTTTCCCGTGGGAGCCCAGCAGGGAGACCCACTCGGTCCGCTTGTGTTTAGCCTGGCTATTCACAAAGCAATTTGTGATCTCAAATCTGCTCTAAACATCTGGTACCTAGACGATGGCACAATCGGGGGTAAACCAGAAGACGTGTTTCAGGATCTGGAGACCTTAGTTCCCCGACTTAAAGTCGTGGGTCTAGAGGTTAATCCCTTGAAGTGCGAGTTCTTCGCCTGTGGTACTGAGGATCGAACACACATTTCTCGTTTTCATTCTCTTTTACCTGGGCTTAAGGAAATTTCTACTCCTAACTTAAACCTATTAGGTTCCCCAATATTTATTTCTGGAGTCCCTAAGGCCATCAATGCAAGAAAACATTTTCTCCTTTCCGCTCACGAACGTCTCAAGTCTCTTCCCGCACACGTGGCGATTATCTTGTTGCGCATGTGCTTCGCTCTTCCGAAGGTCACCCATTTATTGCGGACTACCCCAACTTGGCTCTGCCCTGAGGAAGTTTCATCTTTTGATGAAAGTTTAAAATTGGTGGTTGAGTCATCTCTTAATGTCTCCCTAGATGATCCCCAGTGGATTCAGGCAACTCTGCTTGTCCGGTTTGGTAGTCCCGGGATACGGTGCGCTAAGGAGGTGGGTCTGCCGGCTTTCCGGGCGTCTACGCACGGGGTTGCCAACCTAGTCACTGTTTTACTTCCTTCTAATGGTAACGGGGGAAGTATACCTTTTACGTCTGATGCTGTTTCAGCTTGGTTAGCCCTTAACTCGGGTGCTACAGTCCCAGAATTGTCGCATGTTCAGCGGGCGTGGGATGATGTGGGGGTAAAGAGGCTGCAAGAGCAATTGCTTGATGATGCGTTGTGAGTCGATAAGACCAGACTTCGAGCTGTGTCGCAACCTGAGTCCGGGGCTTAATTACAAGCGGTTCCTTCGCCTCACCTGGGCTGTTAGGTGTGTGAACCTCATATATACACCTTCGGTTCCATGGTGGAGGCCGATGGTTATCACGCTCTGAGTTGTCGGCTGTGCACTGGGAATTTCCGCGTCACCATGCCCTGAACGACATAGTTCGGAGAGCCCTTATATCGGCTAATGTCCCCTGCTTGCTTGAGCCTCCAGGTCTCAGCAGGTCTGATGGAAAGAGACCAGATGGGCTGTCTCTGGTGCCGTGGAAAAATGGGAAGTGCCTGATCTGGGACGCAACTTGCGTCAGCACTGTCGCCGCCAGTCACCTGAGTCGCGCCATGCTCTTTGCATCTGCCGCTGCCGAAGACGCCTGTTTAAAAAAAGGCTTAACACGCGTGCTTGGAGTCGCTTTAACATTTTGAACCTGTAGCAGTGGAGACCTTGGGCAATTGGAGTGTGTATGCGATGTGTTTAGTGCGAGAAATAGGCCGCAAACTAAACGAAGAGACAGGAGACTCCCACTCTGGATCGTTCTTGGTGCAAAGGATTGCCATCGCTATACAGCGAGGTGATGCTACAAGCATTATGGTCACCTTTGCACCGGAAATGGTCAGGGGTGGGTTATTTAATGACTAACTTTTTTTTCATATTAAATTATATTAGATATTGTAGTTATGTATATTATGAAGTAGTTATTACATACTAAAATTTAAATGTTATACTAGCCAAATATTATTATCAAGCCAATTGATTTCCTTTAATGAAATTAATTGTTTACATGATTTATTTATGCAACTTGTTGTTTCTTAGTTATTTATCCATTTTTAGGGTTCCGTACCCAAAGGGTTAAAAACGGGACCCTATTACCAAGACTCCGCTATCCGTCCGTCCGTCCGTCTGTCACCACCATCTCATGAACCGTGATAGTTAGGCAGTTGAAATTTTCACAGAAGATGTATTTCTGTTGCCGCTATAACAACAAATACTAAAAATAGAATAAAATATATATTTAAGGGGGCTCCCATACAACAAATGTGATTTTTCTGCCGGTTTAATAGATAATGGTACGAAACCCTTCTTGCGCGAGTCCGACTCGCACTATGCCGTTTTTTTTAATTTATAACAATACTAGCTTTTGACAGCGGTTCCACTCGCCCTAAATTTGGTTATCGGCGTTGGAATCTCACGTCAACTCCTTAATTATACTTAATTAACTAACTATTATCAAGCTATAGCTGCAGCTATATTTCACTTAAGCTCGGTTCTAGTTATTCCCGCGGGAACTTTTAATTTTTACGGGATAAAAACTAACCTGTGTCCTTTTCCGGGACTCAAATAATAAAAATCTCTATACCAAATTTCATCTCAATCGGTTAAGCGTGAAGATACCTCTTCACCTCCTTACTTCCTCCACTTACCTCTTCACAGACAGACAGTTTCTTTTGTAATTATAATATTAGTATGGCTAATTTGCACAATGCATGGTTATGAGCCATCAACTTTTCGTGACCTTAATTTATTCAGATCGTTGTGCTTTGGGACGAGAAAACACTGATCATCTAAAGGAACCGTTACATTTTCAACCGCTCCACTTATCAGCCTTATAGAGTTTGTATGTTTAAACCAAAGGTTTAACGGCAAACCTCATAAACCACCATTACAACCCGATTACAAAAATATTCTTTATTAATTCACTTCTTTAATTTATAATCTTTATATTGAAAATAAAGGCAACTTGACGCTAAACTGCCGTGAAACCGCTGAAAAAAACTCGTTTTATTAGAGTATAGAAGAAGATAGTAGCTATCGCAAACAATGTGCGAAGTTAAGCAGCACTAGGCGTGGCTAATCATTAGATGGGTGATTGTAGTAGACTACGCCTAGGCGTCTTTTTTCCAAGAAGAGGGCGTTACAGTAGTAGTAGTTAGTTAGTAGGTAGCAGTATAAAATATAGATAAAAAAATATCAGTCCAAAAATTGGAAAGTGAACGCAAAAAATGTGACTCTTAGTGGTTACACGGTACAATTTTTTGCGGTTCACCTTTACAGATGCGACTGACACAAAACCACAGTTTCATACTTGTGTTATGTTTGAAACACACTAGGCCCAACAAAAGCAGGGGACTGACGAAGTATACAATGATAGTTGGTAAAAGTTACTATATTTGTTTTCTTTTGTGTCGCTAAGATAGTTATGTGTATAAGAAATATTGATTCTTGTTTGGTTTGGTTAGAAAGTGAACATCGGCCTGCTAAGTATACGCTAAAGTAGTATACCTAGCGAAACGTGAATGAATGACTTGTAGCGTAAAAGGTTACACATATAAGTTTTGGTTGCATCTTATGGATGGTATTATGCAACATGTATCCGAAAGTTAAAATATTTCTGCTTCATTCTTACATAATATATTCATTATTCCTAGTATTGATGCCGCGCAGTTGCATTTTGGCAAAATATCCATGTTTTCAGGACGTAGATCAAGTATGGTTTTTTTAGGTTTTTATAAAATAGTGTTTATTAACACAATTGCCCAAAAAGTTATATATTACGTAGATGTTTTTCGTGCGCAATAAAAGTGTAAGTGTAAGTGTACTAATGTTTTTTTTAAAATATTTAAGCAATATTTATACTCTACAAATACTACATATATATAAAATAAAGGGGTTAACCCGTAGCTGGAAACACACCCACATCATAATGTGGGGGCCAGTCCCTTTTTGCCAACCATGTTAGTCCATGTATCCATCCATAGTACTGAACTTGCATATCTATGGTTAGTCCTGCGTGACAGGTGGAGACCCCATCACCGCAACATTGCTTCTGATCGCAGTGTATCTGGACTAAGGTGGCTTTACATATGTCCTATAAGTATCAAATACCAGCTTTATAGTAATAAGCGGAAAAATACAAGACCAGGGATGGATTAGAAGACCAATTCTAGGCAAACTTTTTTTTTTTTTTTATACCACTAAGGTGGCAAACAAGCTTACGGTCCGCCTGATGGTAAGCGATCACCGTAGCCTATGGACGCTTGCAACACCAGGGGTATCACTTGCGCGTTGCCGACCCTTCAGAAATCTAATAATTATTACAATTAAGTCAAGATTGGGCACTGTATTGAATACACTCGTAAATACATATATTTATATATAACAGCGAATCTGTGCACGCAGGCAATTGCTCGCCAGTATTTATTAAGGATTATGTTAATAAAACATTACTAAGAATTAATTTTTTATCTCACTGGTTCGGAAAAGCTCACTTTGTCGTTTAAAATCTGCACGCCAACTTTATCCGATTGCGCGCCATTTTTTTAAAAAAAACAAACCTGCTGAAAATTAACCTTTTTTTTTAATTACATAGGTATTTAAATACAATATTTTTACACTTTTTTGCTTTTTTTTTGTAGTATATTAAAAGTATAGTATAGTAATATATTATATTAGGATATTCTATTTACAATAAAATTATTAATGATAGTTGATGTGATGTGTGTGTGTGTTGACTATGAATGACAGTTGATGTGATAGGTATGTCAGTGGCATAGAATAATTTATATAATAATAAATAAAATCTTACGTTATTGTACATACCTATCACATCAACTGTCATTCATAGTCAACACACACACACGTCACATCACATCAACTGTCATTAATAATTTTATTGTAAATAGAATCCCCTAATATAATATATTATTAGTGTCCGACCGAAATTTCGGTTTCGGTTTCGGTTTCGGCCAGTTTCGGCCAAAAAATCAAGTTTCGGCCCGAGTTTCGGTTTCGGCCAAAAACGGCCGAACCCTTCGGCCACGCCGAAACTTACAACATCGTACCTTGTAAGTTTTTTCATAATTAAAATGTAAGTAACTGAAAATAAATAAACATAATATATGAGCATCTTATTTTAATAATAAATACCACCATTTAAAAATCGCTAACTTTGTGTTACAAATAATGTATTTTTTTCACTTTATAGGGTAGTTAAATGTTCAAACAGAACCTCTGTAACTGTGCTGAAATTTCATTGTGATAAATCTTTGAAAGTAAAAACCTGTAATTATAGGTCGGCGAGATATTAATTTTAAAAAAAACGGGCTAACTAACATTTTTTCGACTTTTTAAGGACTTTTTTTTTTATAAAAGGTTCGGTTTCGGTTTCGGCCGAAACTACAATGAAACCGAACCTTCGGTTTCGGTTTCGGTTTCGGCAAAATAATATGTTTCGGTCGGTCACTATATATTATATAACTTTACTATTTAAGTATTAAAAACGACAAATAAACGTCGAAATATCTACCTAATTTTAGTTTTATTTATTTATATACTACAACAAAAAATAGGTATTTAAAGGCACTTGTTATGAACCTGGACATTTGGAAAATATAATGTAAGACGACCTAAAACTAGTTAGGATCGCGGGAAGTCGCTATAGGCAAACGGCTTATGCTCATACCCGTATATTTCAGAACTCTACAGTATGTGGTACATTATCTCATATTTATGTCATACTAGCTTTTGCCCGCGGTTCCACCCTCCCTAAATTAGGTTCTCGGTGCAGGATTTCAACAACAACTCCTCAAATTATCGGAAAAAATAACAATCCCGAAACACAAACTATCTCCAAGCCAAATTTCATATTAATCGGTACAGTGGTTTACCTAAGCGTGAAGAGGTAACAAACAGACAGAGTTATTTTCGCATTATAATATTTGTATGGATTAACTGATTTGCACTGAACGAATAAAATATTCATCTACCATGAATGAGCTTAAACTACTCATTTATCACCTTCAGACAGGTACTTCAATTAGAATCTGCACAAACGAAGTAGATCATACCACTTTAAAAATAATGGTCTTGTTACGCGCCGCGTGACCCAATTTTTGCGTAACTCCGTCATTCAGTAAAGACTTATTAGAAAGGACCGACACTGTTTAGCTTCTAAAAAAATATTTTTAGGGGAAGCTCTCGATATATTGAACTAAGGGGTGAAAACATTTTTTTTCACTTCTTATGCTCGAAAAGTCTGTAATTATAGCATAACGTAGACGGACTAAATTGCGTCATTAATCCCATAGGTCAAAAGATTTTTTTTTTTTAATTTTGATTTTTCTATGCGGAAATGCCAAGATCTGAGCCATACAGCCACGTCTTTAAAATACTATATCGTCAGTTTGTTCTAGACATTTGCAACAGTATTTTTGGTACGTAATAGTATAAACTTGAAGGTAAGAAATTTGGTTAACATTACACTTAGAAAGCGGGGAATGTCAAAAATAGTTGGATTTCTTGACTGAATGCAAATTATTTTGGTGGAATAGAACTTGGAGACTCTTTTTTTTCCGTGTTCTTGTAAATTCCTAGTACATTGAATCTGAGGGTCTTCACCCTGAGTGACTTCTCTCTGAGTGGCAAAAGGATTATTTTCAAAGACTCAGCATTTCAATGCTACCTAATCCCAATCGTAACTAATATATTATATTTACGAAAGTCTGTTTGTATGTTTATTTATTATTAAAACAGCAGTTTGTTAGGACAGAAATTATTGAGGGGACGGACAAGGACATAGGATACTCTTTATCCGGGCAAAGTTCTCGCAGGAATAATGACATCTAGTAACCACAAGTGGACTAACTCTAGCTACCGCTATAGCTTGCTGTAGCAAACTTTGACTATTACTATAACCAAAGACTAGCTGTAGAAATCCTCCTATAACCGAATTCTGCGCGGGTGGAGCCGGGGCTAAAAGCTTGTTACGACTATTTTCTTTAAACAAATATAAAAGTAAAGATATATTTTTTATTTGAATTCACTTTAGAATAAAGACTGAAAGTGACCTACTGTTTGACTGGTTTTACTTGGCGATCGTTAGATGTATGCGTCAATACCTTAGTCAACAAGAATAAATAAAAAATAATGAGTATAGCCGCGAAATCTTTAACATTTTACCTGTAATACAATCACAGTGAGTTTAGTACTTTATACAGTAATACAATTTGAGATAAATATCACCAGGTGTAAATAAAGATCTTACTACTTAATAAATGTAAACAACACGGATCAAGTTAAATTTTCAAAATTGTCCTTACAGGTTATAGGTAGGTTAGGTTTTTTTTGTCTTATAAAAAATACCGTTTTTTTCATTTTACCTTTTTATTTTCTTTTCTTACACTCGAAGTGAAAAGCAGTGTGTTTACCTCAATGAAATGAACAAACACCACAGAGCCAGGTTTCGTGTCACCGTTTTCCCATGCATGTAATAATGAGCATTATGTCATAATATCATTATAATGCTGACCATATAGATGTAATGTTCGCATGATACAGAATTGTGTTTCCTTCACTTAACTGGTTTCCAAAATTGTGTGTTTTGTTATATGCGGACGTTAATGTCTTCTTCATTACCTACTTCCATGTACATTTCCGAAACGCACAGGAAGTGAATCTGTGTCTCTGTTTGTGATTGTATCGCCTGCCGATCCGAGGTTCGATCGCCCACCGCACAGGACAAACATTTATGTTATGAATATTAATTATATTTGTCTTAAGTCTGGGTGTTTTCTATATAAAATATGTGTGTAATTATTTAGAAAAAAAGTCTAAGTATTTATATCTATTGTCTGGGTACCTATGGTTACGAATAGCTTTGCTTAGTTTAGGACTGCATATAGTGTCCAGCTTAGCTTAGTTCGGGGCCTACTGGCGCTGTGTGTAATGTCCATGAATAATATTTATATGAAGGCAAATTCTATGCCCTTTTTTTTATATACATTTAAGGTGGTAAACAAGCTTACGGTCCGCCTGATGGTCAGAGGTCACCGTAGCCTATGGACGCTTGCAACACCAGGGGTATCACTCGCGCTGACCCTTGAAGTAAAGTAAAGTAATAAAGTCCTTAACTAATAATAGTATTGTTCATGAAACTGTGATATAATAAGGGGTATTAGAACTCAACTAATACCTTGTTATATTATGCAGCTTCGTACATTACTTTATCTACACTCATGTTATAGGTAAAATAAAAGAGAAAAATGAAAACAAAAATCACCATTTCTTGATTTTTCAGGTAAAAAATATAGCAGGTAATTTTTTTGCTGAATCTAATATATGGGATGAAGTTAAATCAGCATCTACATCACTGCTACATAAGTAATTTTGTTCTCAGACTTTTTCAGAACACAAGCCAATTATAACGTCAAAAAAGTAGATATTGATTTTGGCGCGAAATCCAGATTGCTCAACGACAGCGCATGCGCTAAGCATCAACCAATCAACGCTCAACAGCTACGCCGCTACAGATCTGTCTGTCTCTTGCCACTCCACGCTTAAACCGCTGTACGGATTAAGATCCAAGAACATAGGCTACTTGAAAACGTCAAGTGTGTGTCGGTTTTTTATCTATAATTGATGACCGGCAATGCGCCGGTGATATCCTACACCGATACCGAAGGCAGGTGAAACCGCGGAAAAAGCTAGTCGTCTATAATGGTAAGAAAAGCTTATTTTAAAGCAACGCTGTCATGCAAAAAACAATTTTTAAAATAACTTTTATTTAAGAATTATATGAATAAAATATGCAATCCATACTAATATTGTAAATGCGAAAGTACCTCTGTGTCTGTTACCTCTTTACTATCAAACCGCTGTACTGATTATGATAAAATTTGGCATGAAGATTAAGTCCTAGGGAAGGACATAGGCTACTTGAAAACGTCAAGTATGGGTCGTTTTTTTCTGTAATTGAGGCTTAACCGTTGAAATCCTACACCGCTTACGAATTTAGGGTGGGTGGGGTGGGAAAAAGCTAATTAAAGATTATTTTTCTAGTTCCTTATATAGATTTTGAAGTATGAGCGCAGATAAAGCCTATTATTTATTATCCTATAGGCCTTTGTTTTTTTCTTTACTTTTACAGTTGGTCACGCATTTTTCTATGAATATGAAACACGATTCAATTCAATATTAAAACGAAAGCGTTCCGAATCGTTAAAGAAATATACAATGTAAAAGCTTAGAAAAGAATGAACAATACTTTTTGCTTTCACGACATAACAGTGTCGAGTGCAATAATTTACTTTTGAATTAAAGCATAAAAGAAATTTTATAATTTACATAATAGTCGTACTTTGGCAACATTACTGTGAATTGAATGTGATATAAAAATAAAACTTATAATAAACATATTAATAAGCAACTACAGTGTAACAAACTTTTCTGACCTGGTGTGTGGTCGCTAGTGTCGTGTAAGTTCACACAACTTTAATATGGCGACTATAGTTTTGATTTTGGATAGCCGAGTCAGAAAAGTTTGTTGTACTGTACACATTCTTTTCTCAGGCCCTTACTTATAAAGAAACCCTGTATTATGTGACCAGAAACAATGATGGCACATACAGTAAAACATCCATGAATCCAGAATACGAAGCCAGGACTCTTGCATCGTTGTTTTATTGTAGACGTTTTAACCACTACAGTAACAGATTGAGTACTTATTTAGCTAAATAAATAAGTCCAACTCGCCTAGCAAGGGTTCTACCTTCTCTTGAAGGCTCTGCCAAAAAGTAGTTCAACTGTCCTATTGTAAGTTTTGAAGTGGATCATTTTTTTAATTTAAAGAAAATACTGTATTGATTTTAAGATATATGTAAAAACATCGATTTAAAGAAGTAACTTCCGACAGTTCCGCTTATGTAATGGGATGTGTTCTGAGGAATTGTTCGAAATGATACCCACGGCTACTTTCTACCATCGCAGCGCTCGCCATCGGCAGGGAATGCACTTTCACACTTTAGAACTGAAATGGACGCATACAGTGCGGTTTCAGAGAAACTTCCTCCCGCGAACGCTTGGGTTGTGGAATGAGCTCCCTGCCAAGGTTTCTTCTAAGGACTACAGTATGGGGTTCTTCAAGAAAGAAGTTATTGGATTTTTAAAGAGTCGGCAACGCGCGAGTGTTATAAGCGTCCATAGGCCACGGTGACCGCTTACTATCAGGCGGACAGTGTGCTTGTTTGCCACCTTAGCAGTATTAAAAAACCTTTTAGGATTCTGTAACCTTCTGTATTGGTGTCACTCACGAGTCCGTCTGTCGTCCGTCGTCTATCACACAGGTTTCAGCTAAACGGTTGGAGCTACAGTCTTCAAATTTTCACAGTATAGGCATCTTGTTGAGCCAAAAAATATTTAAAATTTTGACTTACCTCATCGAATGGAATATCGTCGGCTAGAGCTCGTTGAGTGCTTTGTTTTTAAAAATATTGGAAAACATAGGAATGAGTAGCCACTAAAGTTTTTATAGAATTTAGTGATGAAGATTTTTTTATTTTCAATCCATAACTAAAACAAAAACCGGCCAAGTCTAACTCGCGTACCGAGGGTTCCGTGCCAACTTATAATATATATGTTGTTGTATAGTATGTAGAAGAGTTATATCAAGTGTCTTGGCGCAAGTGAAAGCGTACCTTAATTCAAGTCCTTTGACTCACATAAGCGATAACCCTGATGATTGAAAGGGCTTAAAGTCAGGCTCACTCTCACTTCTGGAAGCTGGCTGCTCTTTGGTCTAGAATACCTTATACATGCAAATACACCTTCTTCCCGCCCTATACGTACTGTGCCTTTTGTATATTTATTTAATTTCATTCCTGGCCGGATCACCACAGGTTTGTATGATTGCATAAAACTTTATAGACCTCTGCACTTTTATTTATAAATGATTTATTCACAAATTACGTTCCTTTTTTCGAAAACACGGAACACTAAAAATTTTAAAAAACTCTTTGCTTACTTGTAGTTAAATTATTACTTGAAATGCCATGAAAACCATGAAACCAGCAAATTAACCATGAAGCCAGCAAATTACTGCTATAGATTTTCCATGAATTATATGACATTCCTACTTTTTATAAATTAATTTCCAATTTTACGTAGCCTGTCCATCAAATTGAAAAAAAAGAATTGTCACAGAAAAATAAACTGTATCTGAGATCAACATCGTCGATTTAAGCTTAACACCCATAAAACAAATGTATATGATACACGTAGGGGGGCGGAACGGCAAGGGCACCTTTTTCCACCCATGTTTACTAAAATAATTAAGGTACTTTTTTTTTATTGTGTAATAAAAAACAATTAAATCATTCAATCAATCAATCAATTTCGAACTCATTGAACGGGATTTAATTAAATCATAAATTGTTGTAGATACCTCAATACGTAATGCGTGCTATGAAAACCACACATTTGGTTTGTACGCAGTCGAGTGTTCTCGTAAATGATCATTCATTGTCAATTAACCGAAGATAATTAAATTAACTGATTTTGTGTCGGCAGTGACGGTTCCCGAGATGTGCGGTGATGTTCAGTCAATTAGCTAAATTAATTCATGCCCAGGATGTACAAAGTCGTTCACTTATACCGCATTCATCATTTCTACCCAATACGTAACTAAAGAACTTAAACCAGACCGGGCAAATTGTGAATACAAGCTTTAAAATTACTCATTTAACTTTTGTTAGTCGGAGACCATTTGAGGGTTTCTTCTAGTTGTGTCATGTCCGTCCGTCCGTCCATCCGTCCGTTTATCACAACCTCAAAATACCGCTATTTTGCATCGATTGCAGTAGCGATTTGAAATGCTTCCGAACAATACACTGGTTTGATGTAGACTAGTTCAATGATAATCAATTATGTTCATCATCATATTAGCTTATATTGGTCCACTGCTAGACATAATACTTTTCGATTGCGTGCCATTTCTTCTAATATCTGTCTTCTGAATCCAGCAACCACCGGCCACTCTGGTAAAATTGTTGGTGTTATTAATTTAAATAGTTGAGTTTCTTGCCGACTCATTTAAGCAGAAATTTACATTGTTTTGGTTGTATTTAAGACCCTTTCCTTGACAACGGCTTGATATTTCAAACTGAAATCAGATTTATTTATTTAATGACACTATTACTATTAAAATTATAGCTAACCCAATGCGATAGTGAAAGCCAACAAAAAATAAAAAACCATAAAATTAAAAGTAAAAAATTAAAAGATGCATCATATAATATGTCAACATGTCAGCTAGTATATAAAAAATAGGCAAAATAAAAAATATAAACACAAAAAAAAATAAGTCATTTAACTTTCTCATAGCTTGCATCCAAAAAACATCTTGACATCAAATATATGGCCGGGTTTGACAGCACGCTCCTGAATATTCTTATCAAAAAGCGAGGACCCAATGCCTCCTAACCTTCAATTTGTTGTATACGACCATGCTCAAAACAAACAGGGTCGGATACATTAGTGGAAAGAAGGTATAGATCCCATACAGTCGCTGGTTCCAAAACTGGAATACTTGTTTTGGATTCGCTCTAACCTTGTTATATATTTCTGCTTATGAGGAGCCCAAATAAATAAATTTACTAAGACCTATAACCATAACACTTATTAAAAAGTCTAGATTTCAGCTCGATCCTTTAAAATAAATGGCTCAACCGCAAGCCCTTTATCAAAGACTGAGAAGCGAAATCTATATGGTATTGCCACTTGTCCTCAAATCTTAAAATTTGGCATAAAAACAAAATTAAAGAAAAATCTTAAAATTACAATTTTTCATTTAATTTACAGACGATTTTATTTTACTTAATTGACTAGTATCTTGTATTGTTCATCTTGTTAAATAAATCAACGAACTATTTAAGTGGCAGTTGATGAGGATGATGATGAAAAAATTTATTATATATTATATTATTGTTTGTTTTTCCGTCCTTCACGTCGTAACGGAGCGTATAATTCGCTGAAATTTTGCACACAGGTACACACAGTTGAAGAGACGGAGGACATTTTTTACAGGCAAAATTTAAATTTTTCCGCAAAAATAACTATAACCGAATTCCACGTGGACTAACTATAGCTACAGCAGAGCTTGCTATGGCAACCTTTCTTTCTATAATCGCAGAATAAAAATAGTACTAGCAATATCTAAGTACGAATAATCAATGTGTTAGCACAAAAATCCTAAGCCAATACCCAAAGTTAATAAAGCAGCTAATAAATATATACTTGTTTTTGTCAACGATACAATATAATATTGTACCTAATAAAAATCTGTTTGATACAAATACTATTTTCTTTCCTAAATTGTTTCTGAATAGAAAACAACAGTATGGCAACATTGACGACTTCCCAAGCGCTTAGCTATCAGAGCGACAGGCGCGTGAGCTGGTTTGCTTTCTTTTCTCTTTTTATGGACCTTGCTGCATTTGCTAGGTAGCTCATTTCTAATGCATTTTTATTTCTTTTTAGGGTTCCTTACCCAAAGGGTAAAAACAGGACCCTCTTACTAACACTTCGCTGTCCGTCCGTCCGTCCGTCACTGTCACCAGGCTGATCCTCATGAACCGTGATAGTTAGACAGTTGAAATTTTCAAAGAAGATGTATTTCTGTTGCTACTTTAACAACAAATACTAAAAAACAGAATAAAATAAATATTTGAGGGAGCTCCCTTAAAACAAACGTGATTTTTTGCTCGTTTTTGCACGATATTGATAAAGGCAACAGGTAGACGCTTGAAATATTCACAGAATATTAAGTTATATATTCACTTAAAAAATAAATAATTAAATCAAAATAAAACAAAAATTTAAAACCCCTTAAATCCCATACAACAAACGTGATTTTTTGCCTCTTTATGGTATATATAATGGTACAGGACCCTCCGTGCGCGAGTCCGACTCGCACTTAGACGATTTTTTAAATGCATATAGTAGTAACGACAGATCTTCCAAATCATCATAGATCTAAGTCATTGGATCAAATATATACGTACCTACGTTGTTTCAATTTAATTTAGTGTATGTAGTGTAGGAATATGGTGAACTTTTTTATACCATTACGGTGGCAAACATGCTTTCGGTCTACATGATGGATTGCGATCACTGCAGCCTTTGGACGATTGCAACACCTGGGGCATCACTCGCGCGTTGCCGACCTTTCAAGAACTATGTAAACAGGTGTTAAAAATGATTACCAGGATATTGAAGACGAAATGGTTGTTAAAACTGACCACTAAAATCCTGTGACGTGCACCCGATGATATGTCTGACCACTTTGACCCAATAGGCGGTAGCGTCATTTAAACTCATAAAACTAACGCAGTTGTCCGTGGCAAACAGGAGACGCGGCATCGACTCTGCCTTGCTAAATTTGAAATTATAAAAAAAAAACACCAAAAAAAAAAACATATATTGCCAGTTTTAATTAATATTGTGTTGAATTGTGAGTAAGTGAATGGCAAACTCTAGGAGCAACGATGCGCGCTGAACGCTGATTTTTACTTCTAGATTGTACAAAAACAATTGACAACACAAAACGCTGAATTTAGGAGTTTTATTTTTTGTAAGTATTCAGATATTTCCAATGCTTAAAGTAGCTGCTTGTGTTCAATTCTAATATAACCTGTGATGTGTTTAATTATTTTTTTTAAAGTAGTTACCTACCTACTTCATAAAAATGTGTCTTATAATAAATCTGTGCTTTGTCTCTTATATAATTGGAAATAAATAGAAACAAGAGACATTGCTCTGCTTCGCGTTACGACTGTTTTTTTAAATCATTCTCAAATTGCAGTCATATTACAAATCATACATAAGTTATGTAAGTGGGTATAATCCGCAGGCGTTTAGAATGTGTCGAAACCTTGTCAAAGTGAGTTGAAAATGGCAGTTCTAAAGAGCATAGAAGTTATCAAAGAAGTTCTAAATATTTAATAGATATTTATTTGTGCAATCAATCAATCTGTTGGTGCATGATACACGTCTACACAAAATAAGTTACTCTTTTATGGGGCAATGTATACACTTTTACAACAAAGTTCCCAATAAAATTCAAAATCTATCAATAAGTAAATTTAAATCTTTTATCAAGCAGGTACTTTGTAAAAAGGCATACTACAATATTTCAGACTATGTTAATGATAAAAATCCTTGAGACTGATGATGCTCAATTACAGGATGCATAGGTAAACCAAATTAAAATGGAAATAACATAAAATTGTACGACTAAAAATCTTTTATTTAAAACATTAATTGTATTTTAGTTTATTTAAGTGTTTTTAAAAGAGTAACTATCGAGTTTCTTGCCGGATTCTTCTCGGTAGAAATCAACAACATTGTGAACCGGCGGGAAGGTGAGAGGGTTCAAAAAATAATATTTTATAACTTTGACGATTCAAAAGTGATTGTAAAATCCTTATTTGAATAAACCATTTTGGCTTTGACTTTGACTTTGAATCAAAATGAGACACGAGTTTGCCGACGCTTGGACTTAGATTGGGATACAACCTTTTGGAACAAAGGCATGGGTTAACGTCCAACACCCATGCCTTAGTTCCAAAAGGTCGTATCCCATTCTAAACCCGCGTAGATTGTACCTATCAATATCAAATAGTATCAAACACAAAAGCTGTTTTAAAAAACTAATGTGTCAACGTCAAACCACATCTCGAGACGACTGCAGTTAAGTACTTGATCCAATTTAACTATACAATACGTCCAATTGCAGTAGACCCTCTTTATTCAAACAAATTCCTTAAAGATTATCCACTTTATGGGTCACTGTATACTGGTAGATTTTTACCAGCCCACGCCACTAGCTCTGGTACCATGTTTCCGTTGTATACCCTATGCAAATATTAAACTTACAATAATAAACCTTAACCTCTAGAAAATAGAGTGGATTGATAGAGATTCTCAGAGCTACCAAACACTTGTACATTATTAGACATTTGAGAAAAATTGAACATTTTAGGAATGTTGACTGACAGCTATATCCTTTTCTAAACTAGTCCCTCTGTTATTATATTGTTGAAACACAAACTTCAACGAAAATAATTTCCGTAAATCTTATAATACAAACTTCAAAAAGTACTATTTTTTTTTTATTCAAATAAGTTTACTTTTACCTACTACAAAAATCACTTGATCGTCATGTGTGGGGAGACCGGGGATAATTGAACCGTTTTTAATTTTAGAGTCGATTGTAAAAAGATTATGATAATTTATCATAAAAGAATTTACTCTAGATTGCCAAGCTAATATAGGTATAGAGTAAACACATGAATGTGTCTGTGATTTGTGAGCCCTGGCAAGGGTTAGTTGAACCAAGAGATTTGTGATAAAGAAAAGTATAAATGCAACTTGAAATTTTTAATAATTTTTTTTTTTTTTTTTTATACTACTAAGGTGGCAAACAAGCTTACGGCCCGCCTGATGGTAAGCGGTCACCGTAGCCTATGGACGCTTGCAACACCAGGGGTATCACTTGCGCGTTGCCGACCCTTCAGAAATCTAATAACTTCTTTCTTGAAGAACTCCATACTGTAGTCCTTGCAGAATACCTTGGCAGGGAGCTCATTCCACAACTTAAGCGTTCGCGGGAGGAAGTTTCTCTGAAACCGCACTGTACGCGACCATTTAGGTTCTAAAGTGTGAGAATGGATTCCCTGCCGATGGCGAGCGGTGCGATGGTAGAAAGTAGCCGTGGGCATCATTTCGAACAATTCCTCAGAACACAACCCGTTGTACAAGCGGTAGAACACACACAGTGAGGCAAAGTCTCTCCTTAGACTTAAGGGCTCGATACGGCAAGTGAATTTGGGATCATCGACAATTCTCACAGCCCGTCGTTGAACCGAGTCAAATGGACCAAGCTGGTATCGACGCACCCGTCATGAGATGGCAGCAGTAGGTACTCCATATGGGGCCAAACTTGCGACTTGTAAGGCTCTGTTGAGTACACCAAGTGTTTTGGACGCCAGCTTCACCTTGTCTTGCAAATGATCTCGGTACTAACATCGCTGAAGAAGTCAACACCAAGGATTTAAATGCTCTTGGAGGTGGAGAGGGGAGTGTTCTGTAATTGTGGGACCATACGTAACTTAATGCGTGTACGACACTCGTTGGTTTTGTTACCTCATTGTGAGAGGAAAAACTGTCCATTGTTTCTTCTATTTGAAATCATCTAGATATACCTATTAATATAAAAAAGAAAGGTTTTTTGCCCAAGGTAAAAAATGTCTTATTGTATAATTATATGTTACAATCAATCGAAACGGTACAATGAAGTAACAATGCTGCAATATTGTTGTTTAATGCCAGAAAAAAATGTATTGATTTCAGATAAATGAATATTCACAAACAAAATGAAGAAATTACGCCTGAGAAGACGAATAAACTTTATTTTCCTTTTTCTACTTTATGGCATAGTTGATGTTAATTGCAGCTTGCCCGTAGACTTAGCAGTCGAGGATAAGGGTGAGTACTTACTTAATAAACATAAAATGTTTCTACGACTGACTTCGATGCGCGATGGTGTGATTTCTTAACAAATCACGAGTATTCCTCTGAAGCCAGTGACGGTGATAAACACCATAATATGTTTTATGTCCTTTAGGTTTAAAATGAACTAAGATTTAACATGTTTCATAAAAATCAGAACTTTTAGTTTGAAGAAGCTCTTACGATATAGGGATTATGTTTCTACTCTCGTCAAGAAACTGCTGGAGCTTGACTCTTAACAACAATCTTAATTCTTATCGTATTGTATGAATACTTAAAGGGCAATTGTAAATCATCTCGTAGTACTAATGCCAACTCTATTAAAATTTTAACATTGCAAACACATTTGGTGGCGAGTAATTGTAATATAATACTAAACTATATTACATTAAAATTGAAATTGAACGGCGAGAGCTACACTGCTGAATAGATAAAACAATGTTTGGAAGCACTGTGTTACTTATCTTGACTTTTTTGATGTAGGTCAGCCTAAGTAAGACACGGAAAGAAAACTTATTATTTAACTAAAAGCGACTTATTATTTAACAGTCAAAATTCTGCTAAATCTGTGTATGAAATTCGAAGAGGCAAAGACAAACAATGCTAAGGAATATCTATAAAAATGTCTCTTGAAGTTTGTTTGTTTGCTTTTTTTTTGTTTGAACACGCTTATCTCTGAAACTAACAGTCGGATTTGAAATATTATTTTTGCATTTAATAGCTTAATTCTTCAGTTGGGTTATAGGCTATTTAACATCACCATGCGACCTGCCTAAAGGAAAAAAAAGGTTAGGGTAAAAAAAGGTAGGTTAGGGTTGCCAAAGCCTTTTTCAATGAATTGAAAAAAAAAGCACGGGCCAAAGTGGTGAGTCGAGGGCCGGGGAGTGGCGCTACAGTGCAAAAATACCATAAAGATTATTCTTTAGTTTTTAGTTCAAAGGGCAGAACATCTGCCAGATCAGCTAGTAGGAAATACAACAGTGTTCATTTGACTTTTATCCTGATCCCACACATAGTTTAATCTTACACTTACAGGATAGCGAAAAACCCCTAATTGCTAATTTCATACTTTGCTAGACTTGAATTACCTTTTTTTACTAGTTTGTGCAAAGTCGCGGTTGTCATGTTCATAAATATGTACGGGTAGGTATATGGTTCTATGTATAGTATAGAAGAGTTAACTGACTGACTGATATATCAACGCACAACCCAATACTACTGGACCTAGAAACGTAGCCGAGCACTAAGAAAAGTTTTTCAGAAATTCATCCCTATAGGGATAATGGAGGTTGGAAGTTTGTATGAAAATCAGTAATTTTTTAAGCTTAATGCATAAAAATTGATATATGGCCTTGAGTTTTGAAATTAAAATTTAAATGTTTCACCATTTTTGAAAAATCATCACCTAGAGGTCAAAATAGGGGGAAATAATAATCTCATAAAAATTGGTATAAGAATTCCGATTGTGTCTGAAGACTAGCTTAAAAATTAAGATTTTCGTTATTCACCGTTTATGGAAAATAAACTAGACGGCACAATAGGGAACGATATCTGTAACTACCAGTTGGATTTGAAAAAATATATACAATATATAACAGCCCAACTCTTAAGAAAGGTTATAGGCTATTTAACATCATGCTATGACCCTTAGGGGCCAAGCAAAAAGGAAAAAAGTCACAAAGAAAAGATGCGACGGGAGCTGGGATGCTACAGCACAAAAGCAACGGAAAGAGTAGAACATCGTCTGCCAAATTAGCTGCGATAATATATACATAATACTTTGGAATAATGCTTATTATATTATCTTGCACAGTTACGGTATTTGTAGTAACATAATTTTGTCAAACCTCCTACCTGGTATCAGCATTAAAGTCAGTAAAATGCGATTAGTCTCAGTGCCATTTGATTAAGACCTTCTTAAAAAAAATTTGAATTTTTTACTACCTTACTATATTACAACTAAAATTTACTTCCGCAGCAGTGGCACCATCTTCAGTTATGACTCCCGTATCTATAGTATCATCTACAACGGCAAACATCTCCACCTCCACATATGCCACGGTGATTCCTCCGATACCACCTAGTGACAGAGACAGGTTTCTGACCTTCGCAGAATCTGGACATCATCAGACCTTCATGTTCGCTAAAGACAACACATACATACAGCTTGATGGACATATTATACAAAGGTTTCAGTTGAGGTAAGATGATATATTTGCGACATAAATGATTAATTGTCTACAGATAATTTCGAAGCTAAATGCCTAAGAGAGTTCTCGGTAAATGGACCGCCCGCCATATAAACTTTTTTGCACGCGTTAATGTGCGTGGTTCACACACTTTAAAAACTGAATTTTTTAAACAGAAGTCAGGAACCAAAATATAACTGAATTTAACACCATCCAGTCATAATACAAAAACTACATCTTAAAAAATATTTAATATTTGATTTAACACCATCCAGAAATAATACAAAAACTACATTTTAAAAATATTTAATATTTGTTATTTTAAGAGAGGTAGGGCACTGCAAGTACTCGCTCGAATAAGCCACCCGAACAACTAAAGCAGGGCATAGCGAGTACTTGCTCGAATGAGCGGCCCGAACTGGGGAAGTACCTCCACCTTACAGAAAACCGCGGCCATAATAACAATAACATTGAGTAGTGTTGTGTTCCTGGCGGTGAGTAAGGTTGCCAGAGCTGTTTGAGGATTCGCTGCGCGGACAGCGGAGGACCGGCGGTGCTTGTTGCTGTCATGCTCGGCGTAAACGCGGCGTGCTGGTTCGGCGGTCAGGGAGACCTGATGAAACAGCTGACCGCTGGCCGCCCGCAGGTTGAACGGGATCCCGAACCCAGGGATCACTTAATCTCCGCCCTGGGAGGCTGATCCGCCAGCCTGTGTAAAGTATCTGAAGTGGTAGTCGTGCCGGAGAAGGAGACCGGAGTGCACCCGGCTACTACAACAGAGGGGGATCAGGGGCCCTTCCGCCCGTCGTGCCAGCAACCGTATCATCTGTGGCGAGCTTCGGCACTCTTAGAACCGCACCTTTTGTCCTCTAAGCTGTCTGTGCAGTGAATCGTCATCATTAGTCTTAGTAACTTTTTTATATATTATGGCCATGAGAAGGAAAAAGAAAAGAGTTTGTACAGCGGATACTCCATCCACATATAATGTGGATTTTTGCAACATCAGGGGTATTCACGCAAATCTTAACGCAGTCCACCACCATCTCGAAACTGCGCAGCCGAACATTCTTTTTCTAACGGCTATCTGCTCATGAATTTGCTCTGACCTATGGATTCTCTCAGCTGGTACTTTCTTCAACGAGAATACCAGATATAGAGGAACATACGAGCTCCTTACTGGACCTTCTGCTGACTACTCGTCTGGACGGATACTCCGTCTCAGTGGATGCGCCTCTTGGCTCCTCGGACCACTGTCTCGTTCGGACTCAAGTGTCATGCACACAACCCAATCCTTCTGGGCCAACTAATTGGCGTCGTGTGTGGCACTATAAGTCGGCAGACTGGGATGGATTGCGAGAATTTTACGCATCGTACCCGTGCAGGCAGATCTGCTTTAACTCAGAAAATCCTGACTTTTGCGCAGCCGCAGTCACTGAGACAATCCTTGCTGGTATGGAATGCTATATTCCTAACCCGCGAGTAGCTGCCGGCGTCAAAAAACGACCGTGGTTTAATAGGTCTTGCAAAAAAGCTAAAATTCTTAAGCGAAATGCATATGAGGCTTGGACCACGTCTCGTTATAATAAGCATCTGAATATTTCTGAGTTAAAACGCAAATTTAATGCTGCCTCGAGGTTCAGTAAGAAAGCAACTGCCAGAGCAAAATTCCAATTCATCGGCAAAATAGGTGGGCGACTTGCGAGCTATCCTTCTGGGAGTCGTGCTTTCTGGTTGCTTGCCAAAGCTGCCGAAGGGAACTTTTACCAGTCGTCGTTACCAACACTGCGAAAGACCGATGGTGACTTGGCCCATAGTGCTAAAGAGAAAGCCGATCTACTGGGCAGTCTCTTTGCCTCGAACTCGAAAATGAACGATAAAGGCGCTGTACCACCTACTATACCGTGGTGCGGTAACACCATGCCGGAAATCTCCATAACGCAGCGGGAGGTCAGGCGGGCGTTGCTTTCTCTAGACGTTCATAAGTCGAGTGGGCCAGACGATATACCAGCAGTGGTGCTTAAGCAGTGTGCTCTTGAGTTATGTCCTGTACTCACGCGCCTCTTCGCGCTTTCCTACCACACTAGGCAATTTCCGTCTTCATGGAAGACTGCGAATGTGCACCCGGTGCCCAAACAGGCGATAGATCAGATCCATCGAATTACAGGCCTATCGCTATTACCTCTCTCCTCTCTAAGGTGATGGAGCGTGTGATCAACACACAGCTTCTAAGATACCTAGAAGTACACGATCTGGTCAGTGACCGTCAATATGGCTTTCGCCACGGTCGCTCGACTGGTGACCTTCTAGTGTATCTCACACACCGATGGGCACTAGCCATTGAGAGTCAGGGGGAGGCATTGGCATGTAGCCTGGACATAGCGAAGGCGTTCGATCGGGTCTGGCTCCGGGGTCTTCTATCGAAGTTGCCATCTTACGGAGTGCCCGAGGGTTTGTGCAAATGGGTGGCTAGCTTTTTGTCCGGCAGACGCATACGAACCGTAGTTGACGGTAGTTGCTCTGATAGCATGGACATTAATGCTGGTGTCCCGCAAGGCTCTGTGCTGTCTCCTACGCTGTTTCTACTGCATATCAATGACATGTTGGACATCAACAACATACATTGCTATGCAGATGACTGGAGACGTTTTTTACACGGGTCGTGCAAACATCCCTCGTTCCGTTGTGGAGGAAAACCACGGAGAGCTTGTGTCTCAAATCGAGACCACACTGTCCCAGGTCTCTGACTGGGGACGGGTAAACTTGGTCCGATTCAACCCTACAAAGACACAAGTGTGCGCGTTCACCGCTAAGAAAACTCCATTCACTGTAGTCCCACAATTCCAGAACACTCCCCTCTCCATCTCCAAGAGCATTGGGATCCTTGGTATCGACATCTCCAGCGATGTTCAGTTTCGAGATCATTTACAAGATAAGGTGAAGCTTGCGTCCAAAAAACTTGGTGTACTCAACGGAGCGAAGCAGTACTTCACGTCGGGGCAAAGGTTGTTACTTTACAAGTCGCAAGTTCGGCCCCATATGGAGTACTGCCATCTCTGGGCAGGTGCACCCGAATACCAGCTTGGCCCTTTTGACTCGGTTCAACGATGGGCTGTGAGAATTGTCGACGATTCCAAACTCACTTGCGGTATCGAGCCCTTAAGTCTGATTAGAGACTTTGCCTCACTGTGTGTGTTCTACCGCTTGTACAATGGGTTGTGTTCTGAGGAATTGTTCGAAATGATGCCCACGGCTACTTTCTACCATCGCACCGTTCGCCATCGGCAGGGAATTCATTCTCACACTTTAGAACCTAAATGGTCGCGTACAGTGCGGTTTCAGAGAAACTTCCTCCCGCGAACGCTGAAGTTGTGGAATGAGCTCCCTGCCAAGGTTTTTATGCAAGGACTACAGTATGGAGTTCTTCAAGAAACAAGTTATTAGATTTCTGAAGGGTCGGCAACGCGCAAGTGATACCCCTGGTGTTGCAAGCGTCCATAGGCTACGGTGACCGCTTACCATCAGGCGGACCGTAAGCTTGTTTGCCACCTTAGTCGTATATAAAAAAAAAAAAAAAAAAAAAAAATACAAATATTAAATATTTTTTAAGATGTAGTTTTTGTTAAATTCGGTTATATTTTGGTTCCTAAAATGTTTTATAAATAAATTTTGATTTTCTATTTTTACAAATACTTAATAGAACCTCTTCCGTTTCCCCGTTTTTTTTTTTCAGATCTCCAAAATTGAGTCAATGCATAATTTCAGTTGAAAATTTACTCTGACTGTAAAATCTAAAAACATGAGTCAAAAATAACCTTTTTCTTCAATAAATAATGATTTTTTTAATTTTTTATTGTATACAAATACTAGATAAAGATACACCTAGATAAAGGGTAGGCAACGCGCAAGTGATACCCCTGGTGTTGCAAGCGTCCAAAGGCTACGGTGACCGCTTACCATCAAGCGGACCGTAAGCTTGTTTGCCAACTTAGTGGTATTAAAAAAAAAAAAAAAAAAGAACACCTTAGAAAGATAATTTTACTAAAAATTATTGCCATTTACGTGTAATTTAACTTGAAAACTCCTTAAATTTCTATTTTTCGTCGATAACAGCCTAAATAAATTTTATTACACATTACAGGCTTTGCAGAGAGATATCATTTAAATTTCGGACCAGACTTCCTCATGGCCTGCTGGTATACCATAATGTTAAGAATCCTGTTTTCAAAATGCAACCTTATGCTCTTTACGTAATTGTGGAGAAGGGTGAATTAAAAGGTAAAGTAAAGTTATTATTTTCGCCATACGGAAAGACACCTTATAAAGTACAATGTGTTTTTAGTTAGTTAAATAATTAAATTTCAAGCTATAACAACTACGTGCTTGAGACAGTTTGAACAGTGGTAGGCCAAAGATATAAGCTTTATCAAAAACTGTCAAGTAGCGCCGCCATTGAATATTCCTTGTTTAATGTTCGTAGAAAACGTATTTCAAATATTTGATTAAACGAAAAATAAGCTATTATTTGAAGTATTTGTATTGTTGCAAGAATTAATACGCGAGTTGTAAATAGGCTATACATATGTGTATATTTGCTTAAAGTGGCCACTTTTATTAGATATTCTATCTACAACGCAGACATATAATATAAAACCAATGCAAAAAGTCCAAGAAATAGCTTATAACTAGTTTCATATTTCCTTCAATAACATTTTTGAAATATGCCTTCTAAGAACAATCAATAAAAAATATTCAATGAAGGCGCTAGTGGACCCTGGGGGCTGGGATGACCATAAGTAGATACGATGCGCGGCGCCTCGCAGCGTGTTTCTTACAAACAAATTACCTTCTTGTTTTGGACATTTACTAATCGAATTCTGTAAAAATTTTTATTAACTTTTAATCTTATTTGAGATCATTTGTATGAAAAATTAGAATATGGCTGTATATGCTTTTAAACTTTATTATTTAATTAAAAACTGACACACTGCAGACCTAGATATTGAATCTCTATAGAGTTCGATTTCAAAATTTAATGGCGTTTGATTTATAAGTGTCAAAAATGAGTGGGAAATTCGGTTGTTTGAAGCACACTATGATGCACAGAAAAAGAATTTTCTAAAGTTGCATGTACTGTAGTATACAGTGTGGATATTCAAATAAATCAGTAATTGAAAATGATTTGAATACCACATAATCGTGCCTTTTATTCCTTCTAGGCATATTCTTAATATATATTATTCTATTACTACTAGACTATCTATTTTCATTCATATATGAAAAAAAACAGAAACAATATGTATATATGTTAAAATACTTTTTTGTTAACGACATTGTCTGATCCTTTAATATATTTTTTTTTTTCAGTTGTACATGTATTTGGTAAACACTTGACTTCAGTGACTGTCGGCAGGGCTCTGAATAGAGACCAGTGGCACAGCGTTGTAGTCACCATCGATGTCCATGGCGCAAGGCTTATAGCGAAAGTTGACCAGCTGAAGGAAGAAGTCTACCTAAAGGTTAGATTAACATGGAAGATAGAACTTTGTATTAACATACAAAGTTTGATCCATATCTTCATGCAGTTCTCTTCGTTTTGGTTTTTAGAAGTCGAGAAAAAAAGTTTTGATTTTTATAAATTCATTTTATTTTCATATGACTACTTAATCTTCAATATTTAAACATTTTATTCTTTTAAGTGGGATCAAATTACAACTTACGGAAATGATTAACATATATCAAACTAATACTTATATAACAGCTAACAGGTCTGAAAAGTAAGTGATTAACATAAAATATAAATATAACGCAATTTGTATGCAGTATTATAGTATTCTTTGGCCATTTTTGTTGGCTTAATAAGCCGCTTTCAATTTTTGAATGAATTAGACACTATAAATGACTAAACTGAGCTATTTATCTTCAATAACCAATAAAAACTGCATAGGAATTTTCAATTACGTATAAATAACAAACATAACCATTCAAACCCATACAAATAAGAGCCGTGCTACCTAACTTTCTCACGTTATTTTCAACGTATCTATATTTGGCGTGATAGGGAGAAAGTATAGTAAACTTTATATCAAAGTGTAATATGTACTAGGAAAGGTTTTATGCAAGGAACTTTCTTAGACTACGATAAATATGAATTTATAATAGACTTTGTAATACATGTCATGATTCTTAGAGTATTAAAGTAGTAAACACGATTTCTGCTACAACGTCATACTTAAATCAATTATAATCACAGCCACAAACTACATAAAACTACACTAGTAATCCCCCCCCCCCCTGATGTCATGTTGCGTTGTTGACCTTTTAAACATTTAAATTTTATCATTTCAAGAACCCTATACTATAGCACCTACGGAAAACCTCGACATTATTCCGCAATCTAAGCGTTTGCGGTACCTTTTATATTTTGACGTGACAACGTCTTATAAATTGGTTTGCCGGGTGACACTTCAAGAAACTGCGTTACGCTCCGCTCACGTTATGCGCTCACAATGAGAGCGAGTGAGAGGCACGCGCCCGCCTAAGAGCGAGAGAGACAGACATAAAATCATTGTCACGTAAAACTTTCGCCCGTATACCGACTTTACAGGCAACCAGTTTTTTATTATGCTTACTGTCCAGAGAACGTTTTCCTCTTCTTGACAGTTACTTTATTGTACTCTCATTTGCAGGGCTTGAGTTTTGACACGAATTACGGCATCACGGATAATCTGACTTCAGTGATACTTATTGGAGGTGAGTAATTTTCTCCGTTCCTTTAATCTATATTCTCACAACGCGTTTTTCAAAAGAATATTTGCAAAAATACGAGTGCCTACTCGTACCTAGGTCAATAAATATAAATGATGGCTAATAGACTAAAATTTATTCATATTTCTCTTTTTATATAAACAACGAAATGTCCGCGAATCTGCTAAGGTATCACGCACGGCTGTAAAGTCGCCGGACTACAGAGTAATTATAAACTTGAGGCTGTACTAGTTTTCTGTATAAGAGCTGTGTATAGCCAGTAACACAGACCCTATAATTCTAAAGTTGGCCCCATATTAACCAGCTCCAAGCATGACAGAGGCTTATCAACAGCTGTTAAGATTAACCAGTGTGAAGTTAGAGGCCTAAGTTAGCGGCCTTTTATAATCCGACCAAATTAAAAAGTAAAGAATTTTAATTAAATAATTTACTGAATTAAACGGATAAAACAATAAATAGACCAAAATAATAAGAAAACGGGTAAAAAATTAAACTATATATATATTTATATATATATATATAATTTAAATAATAAAAAAATTAGAGTTATAGAAAATTTCACAATGTGATACTTATCGGCTTAAAAGGTCATCATAAAAATGCGGTAAAACTTAGTGACGCATATCAAATTGAGCCTCTTTAAACCAGAAACCATATGAAGTTTTCAAATCACACCTATCTCGGGGTTTACTGTGAGAAAAATGAATAGCGGCGTAAAAGCTATTTTCTTCCAAAATTTCAAAAACACCATAAATCTGTTAGTTAAGGAAAAAGTTACAATCAAAGGCTGTTGAAACAAGCATTTTGTATTGCTCTTATTAATAAATATTACTGCGTGTGTTATACCTTTCAATATCAAAAGGTATTGAAACAAGCATTTTGTATTGCTCTTATTAATAAATATTACTGCTAATAATAATGGTTTCTGATTTAAAGAGGCTCAATTTGATATGCGTCACTAAGTGTTACCGCATTTTTGTTATAACCTTTAGGCCGATAAGTATCACATCGTGAAATTTTCTTTGACTTTTATATTTTTATTTTTTAAATTAAAGAGGTATTATACATGTATTAATATTTATCAATAAGAACAAAATGCTTGTTTCAACAACTTTTGATTGAAACTTTTTCCTTAACTAACAGATTTACGGTGTGTTTGAAATTTTGGAAGAAAATAGCTTTAACGCCGCTAACAATTTTTCTCGCAGTAAACCCCGAGATAGGTGTGATTTGAAAACTTCATATGGTTTCTGGTTTAAAGAGGGCCGATTTAGGCCGATAAGTATCACATTGTGAAATTTTCTTTAACTTTAATTTTTTATTATTTAAATTATATATATATTTGTTTTATTTTTGACCGGTTTTCTCATTATTTTAGTCTATTTATTGTTATATCCGTTTAATTCAGTAAATTATTTCATTAAAATCCTTTACTTTTTAATTTGGTCGGATTCTAAAAGGCCGCTAACTTAGGCCGATAACTTCACACCGGTTTAAGATCATTGCTATTCTAAAATTCTTAAATTTAGCTCATAAATAATAATTTTCGAAGCACATCAATGTAAGCAAATACCTTGAAGAACAATAGATAACTTTGATTTTTTTATAATTTATCGGTTCTGTTCAGATGAAAATAATTAACAGCTGAAAGCGTTATGCTAGCTGTACAGTGGAATGGAATAAAATCATTTTATGGCTGTAAAATGAGATTATATGTAGAAAAGTATCGAGTACTCTTCTATAATCTGACTTTACATCCATAAACAGAACACAGAAGAAAAATTATTGATAAAATAACATTTCGTACATTTTATTTCACTTAACTGTTATCCTATTTGTCTCGCCGGGTATGCCAACAATTGAATGATTTTTAATAGTGCTTATGAAAATAAAAATAAGATTATATTCAAAATGTATGTTTCCCTTACGCTACTAACATACATTTATCCTGTAATAACGCCAGACGCTGTACAATAGATGATATTAACACTTTGTGCTTTATTATTAAAGTGCAGTTTGGCTGCACCAATCTCAAGCTCAAAATGTCATTTGATGCTTTCATACATCGTACAGCATTTTGACATTCTATATTATCTATTAATAAGCTCAAGTACCAAGCTCATTAAATAGCATTAAAATAGAATAGAGTGTACACCAAATAAAAGCCAATGGAAATATTTGATTCTATAGCCACTTAGTTATACCTTGCAATTACGGTTGTAAATGTAAAAAAAATAATATAAGGTGTAAACTAGACGTAAAAACGAATAAAAAAAGAAAAATACCTAAAAAAACCGCCTTATATGTAGACAAATTTTGGAGCACAGTGATCAAAATCTACACTGATGCATTTTGTTGAATTTTCTTTTATACGCAGACATTGGCCAGCTGTGCTGTCTATGCTGTGTACGAAATCGTGCCAATACAGTCAATACACTCGTATTTTCCTTATTCCAGCTAAATAACGTTATTTTATAGCTGATTTTCGAAAATATGTCATTAACTATACTTCGGTGTTCGCACAAATTTCATACCCATTAATCAAAAAAAAAATTATGCGCACATTAAAAAACGGTCTTAGTAATTAAACGAATCGGTATAAAGCATATTACAAAAGCCATATCCAACGCTAGGCTGCATAGCAGTGAAAGTTATATCCGAAATCTGTCTAGTGATTTAGTGTGAAATGCGAGTATAATAGACAAATATTTATATCACTGGAAATACCACTTTTTAAGTTTCTTTTGTAGTACGATTTTTACGATTTAATTATCAATAATAAGATTAATTATTGTTATTATTATATAATAACAATGATTATTTCAGTAATTATGTGCGACACGCGAGATCCAAATGGTGACATTGAACTAGGTAGCGCTAAAGCTATTAATAATAACACTCATTTATATTAAAAAATATTGCTAATGATAAAGCAGTTATTTTAAATTTACGAGTAATTATTAACTATGAATAATGGATTACTAAGCACTATAATTATTTTATTGTATAGATTATCTTTAGTTCTGAGTTCTGACAAAATGAAACAATATTTCAAATATTTTTTTAGTATATTTTTAAAATTGAGTTTGAAAATTCCGGAAAGGTACTTTATACTTATGCTCAAATAACCACTTCTCAACACTATAATTAATAACCCATTCCACTATCTACCTACCTACGGTTCTTCAAACAGTTTTCTCTTCACATAAAAATCAGGATTTCAACCATTCCTTATAGGAATCAACTTGGCTGTGTCACAAAGAAATAAAGTTACGTTTGGAGATACACTAAGTTACGTACATTTAACTGAAATTGACATATGATTATGCGCTATTACTTCTCAAAAATGTAATTTTATTACCTACTGAATCAACTTGGCTATATTGTCAGAATTCTAACTTATATAAATTTGCGAAAGTGTGCTTTCTTGTTTGTTGTGCTTAGCGTATTGATGTAGCATCCAATCAGGCTGAAATTTGGAACAGAAATAATTGAAGAGACGCAGAAAGACATTTCTGTTACGGAAAAGATTCCGCAGGAATTTCTTTAATTCCACGTAAACGAACTAAAGCAACAGCTGTGGCTCGTTACAACAAACTTTTTTCTATTTCTAGGGTTAAGTTCGGAAGAAAAACTACACGGAGTTAAGTACATCATTGAATCGTTTGTTGGTTGTATAAGTGACATAGTATTGAGTTCTGGTAAAGCTGCATCTGATCTCTTACCGATAGTGCCACTTATAGCCACCAAGCACGAAAACGTCAAAGAAGGCTGTATAGACAAGTGTAAGACCATGAAGAATTTATGCTTTGAAGGTTCCAGGTGTATTAATGAGTATAATGGATATAGATGCGATTGCTTTGGAACTTTGTACGAAGAACAGCTTTGTGACGTCTATAGTAAGTAAAAGCACACAACTAAGCCTATGTACTCCTAGTTCATAAATGTTACAAATTACCAATACTTCATAAAACTAAGAATAATAGAATAAATAAACATACACCATCTTCTGCCCAAGACTTCGTCTGCGTGGACTAAAAGGCAGCTTTTGACTATTACCGATTTCACCTACCATAATATCGAAATCCTCATACAAATTATTTTCATTCCCTATTTTGCCGTCTTGAGGATAATTTTGATTAAAAACAGTGAAACTCATCAATCTTAATTTTTAACCTAAAAGCCAAATACTAAATTTTATGTAATAAGCTTAAAAAATTACGACTTCAATACCGAAGCCCATGAATTTTGCAAAATACTTTGTCAGCACTCGCTCACGTTGTAACAGAAAACTCTGTGCAAAATTCCAAGTCTTTAGACACAAAGATATCGTAGAGCTCTCATACTTTTCATTCCCAATTTCGCTCCCTAGGGTATGGTTGTCCAAAAAAAACACGTTAATCTTAATTTTTTAATTGAGTCAATAAACATTCTTTATGCAATTAGCTCAAAAATTACGGATTATCATACAAACTTTCAACCTCCATTTTACCCCCTTGGGGAATGATTTTGTAAAATCCTTACTTAGTGCTCGCTTACGTTATAGCTGGATCCTCATTGCAAAATTGAGGTTTCTAGACAAAAAATTATCAAAACTCTTACTTTTCATGGTTTCCCCTTTAGGGGATGACTATTCATCATCGGTGCAGCATGCTATTCATATGTTTAGACGAAATACCAAGTTTTATGCATTAAACTTCAAAAGTTACGGATTTCCATACTAAATTTTATTCCCCATTTCACCCTCTTAGGGGATGAATTCCGCAAAATTAGTTCTTAGTTCTCGCGTACGTTATAACAGAAACCTCTGTGCAAAATTTCCAGTCTCTAGCCACAAAAAATCTGAATTCTCATACAAATTTTATCCCCTATTTTGCCTTTTAGGGGAAAGTAATCGAGCCCTAAGGTCGTAAGACCTGTCGTTGTGGAGACATGAAAGATGCCTACGACTACGTTCAAAATATGACGCGTTCCAGCTTAGATGATTAAACGTTCGTTGGATATTTATTCTTGATTTATATAAAGAATTGATGTGTAATAATTCCACATTTACGTTAAAAATTATCTAGTCTCCCTAGGATATAGTCTATCTAGGAAGCATGTGGAAGACTTTGGTCTCTGCCTTAGTAGTCTTCGAGAAACAGACGTGAAGTTATGACACACATTTTCCAAATTTTTGAACCTTTAATTCTTTTCATTGGGGTCTGACCTACATTTTTTTTAATGTAGGTCAGACCCTTATATAAAAAAAAACTATAAAAACAACCATAAAAGATGATCATGCTTCTTCTTTGGTCCCAAGTTACATTTTAAATGGAAATCGTATTGATCGTGGGATTTTGATTAGAATCTATCTAAGTTGCAAAAATCCAACTATGTAATTACCCTAATTATTGCTTAGTTTGTCCATTTCAGTGTTTTTATTCCCGGGACTATGTACAATGGAAATCAATATTTTGCAAAATAATGTTCTCCCTCATGCTATTTCACATATTTAATGTCCGTAACAAACTTACATTCAAATACCTACTGAAAAACAAAATCCAAATTTAACTTGATATTTCTAATAATTGACCATACTCAAATGAAAAATATACTTCAAAGCGTCAACCGTCGACCGGTTTATAAAAAAAATACATACTAAGAGCTACATTTGTCTAATTCAGAAGTATCTATTTATGTAACATTGGTAGCTATGCTCTAGCTCGTTTCCTAATTAATTAATTTAGGTAAGAGTCCAACACGAACGAGATAACGACGAATGAAATAGGAAAAAGTTTCATTGATTGCCTGATAAAGTCCTCGTCTATAGAAAAACGAAAACTACACAACTATTCGTTAACAAACTAAGGCGTATTGTTTTAACTTAATTAGATATCTACTTTTAAAGCTTTTTCAAATCAACAGATAGAAGTTTCATTTCTTTTATCTGTACTTATTTACTTTCACTGTTCATAATAACAATATGATTTACGTCATTGCAGCGGCGACGGTTTTAACGTTACGAGGTTCCAGTTACGTGTCTTATCGCGTTTATGATTGGAAGGATCGGGTGCATTCCGCCAACACGAGAGTCAGCCTCCATTTTAAGGTAATTTTTACATTATCGTCGTATAATGTTCTGTGGACATACCACTTTCTTTGTAGCCAGATGTATTTACACAAAAAATGTGGATATGTTTGTAACGGCGAACTTAAGACTGCGGTATAGGCTAGACCGCGTAAATACGCCGGTTTTATTCAAATTTTGTGGCTGAACTATAGCACCTAAAGGATTGAAAAAATATATGTTATAAAACTTGCTTTTGTCTAGTGAATTACCTAAATAAGTCATTTTCATTTATTTTATTGAATGCAATGAAAATTCTGGAAGTGACCATAGTTTCAACACTTGTGCAAATTTTTAAAGCGTGTATTGCATTTTATTGTAATGAAAGTTGATTAAATAATTAGAATATATTGTTATCTAGTGCACTGACTATAATTTGTAAAAAAATGTGACTACAATACGGTAAAAACGTTAAATACCATACAAAAAAAATTAAGTTTCAATGCGTCATTATGAAATAATTTACTAAGGAAGTATATAACATATATATCTAATAGTTAATGTATATGACATGATGTAATAAGTTTAAGTACATTTACATGCACATCATTAGTATTATAGAAATTCGCTTTCTGGCCTATGACAGGTTTAGTTAAAATAGCTGAACTTACCGCTTATTATAATCAAGGTGCCGATTTACGGCTTATGGAAAATGAATGAAGCCACGTTCGTCCAGGATACACTGTATTGGTAGCAGTTCATTTAGGGCTAAAGTGTTTGGTGAAAAGAGTCCCTCACATTATGATGTAGGTATGGATCCATTCATTAAAACCCTTATTTAAAGATTTACACCGTGAAGATATATATACATACATAGATACAACTTTTTGATATTAAGCTTTAATAAACTTTTCTAATTGATAGCAGTAAAAGCTAAGGAGATTCCTAACTTTTTTATAAGCTTAGGCAAACAAGAGGAATCTAGGTAAAAAAAAAGTACAGAAATGGATTATAAAAATTGATTTTATTTTTACTATAAATATATTCGAGTTGGCCAATGCTGCTTAGTTTTTTAGTGTTCTCTTGTTTAACTGTTTTAACTTTAAAGCTCTCAACAATGATAAGCAGCTTTACCACTTACAACTAGGTACAATAAAGTTTGTCAGTTAATAACTGCTTAGACAAAAGAACAGATCACAAAAAAAGGCAACGTGCATCGCGTCATTTTAAAAAAATCTGACGCCGATTACACAATAAAAAACGAACAATCTATTTGGTAAAAACAATCAAAATGCCACGGAGAAACATTAATTCAATAATTTATAGCCATGTATTAGGTACCTATACTGCGGACGTCTGCATCATTTTGGTAAATACATAGCAACAAAAATAATATTAATTCATTTTGATTCCAGACTCGGTTTGATGACTCAGCCTTGTTCTATGCTAGCGGGCAAATAGATGACAAACATCATTACATTGCTCTATCGATTCATGAGGAAAAAGTGGCCATACAAGTTGACCTTGGTGACGGTCCTGTTGAAGATTATTTAGGGGAAAAGGTCAATAATAATAAATGGCACAATTTAACTGTCATATTACATGAAAAGAACATATATGTATATCTGGATGACATTTTAGAAACGTATGAAGTACCCGGATATGCTATATTTGTTTGCATTGATCCAGAAATTTATATAGGTGGTGGACCAGATTTGCACAAAATGAAAGGACTTAAATCTTTTAACAACTTCGCTGGCAATTTAAAATATGTATTTTACAATGACGTTTCTATTTTGTATGAATTAAAGCAACATAATCCGAAAGTACATTACATTGGAGTTTTGGATCCTGAATTTGAGGAAATAGATATAGAAGTAATACCTATAACTTATCCTTTCGCAACTTCACATATTTGGTGGCCATTGACACAGAGCCAAAGCGTAAATTTAATGTTTGATTTCAAGACAAGCAAAAATATGGCCGTTTTAGCATATAGCCAAATTACTTCTGGACAAGGTTATTGGGAGGTAAGAAATTTATGTGTTTTTGCACAATATTATCTATATAAAAATAAATGAACAGACGAACTGATATATCATAAACGGAATATCGGAAACGGCTCCAACGATTTTCATGAAATTAAGTGTGCAGGGGGTTTCGGGTGCGATAAAACGATCTAGCTAGATTTCATTTCTAATCGTCGTTTTATCCGTGTTTTCAGGCCAAGATAAGAATCTGAAAAATATGACTCTTCCTAACATTGATTGGCCAGTAGTAATACTGTTTTTTTTACTGATACAGCAACACTAAAGCTATTTGACATTAGATGGCGTTGTTAGAAAACAAACGAGCGAAGCTCAGTCTTCCAGGTACTACATAAAAATTGGCATTACATTAAAAATTAAGATTCATCGTTTTTGGAAAATCACCCCCTAGAGGACTAAATAGGGAATGAAAATTACAAACTGTTAAAATCTTTCTTTTTTTTTCATAAGTCCACACGAACGTAGTCGATAGAATAAGCTAGTGCGCTATAAGTCAAAGCAAATATAAAACCTAGACTCTACTAATTGTGTTTGCAAAACTTACATTTAAATATATATAAACTTTAGCAATGGCCTTAATGTAACATGGGCGTTGACTGTCAGTCAAGCTGCTGATCGAAACACTATTATCGAAATATTAGCAATGCGCAATAAATACTAAAAAAAATTAGCCAACCAAGCCATATTAGGTATTCTGCGGTAGCAAACGAAAACTTTCTATACTTGCGTTCCTCATTAAGAACAATATATATTGCCAAAATACAAGATTACATAGTCTCCTCAGCTGTTATACGCCCCACTGCAGGTTTACAAGTCTCTGCCTGGACAATGGCTACTAGGCTGCCAGAGTTCTCAAGCCGACCATAAGGCCTCTGACTTGGCTTGACGACTGCTTTCATATAACAACAGCCAGGACAAATGGCTTAACGTGCCGTTTAAAACACTAACCAGTCACCCATCTAAGTTTGACGCCCTACATTTCTTAACTTGATGCGAAGTCGTTTTCGGTAGTCAGATAAATAGATAACTGGACCTGCAAACCAAAAGTTTGTAAATGTTTTATGATGCTGTTAGGATTTTTGTTAGTTTTCTTCATCTATAAGGGCTGTTCGTTTGTTCAAAAATTTATTTTTCCTACCGCCATTTATGTAATAAATATGGCCAGTTAAAAATGATTAAGATATCAGAACCCAGTTAGTCACTATTTGGGCATTATTTGGTCACAAAGTTTTTGATAGAATACCAGTATTATTATCCTGTTAAAAAAGTCCCTGTTTTAACAGTAATTAAAAACATTTATAAATTTCATAAACTTAATACATTTAAAATGTAATAAAATTTTAGTGGTTGCATTCATCGTAATATTTATGTACTTATTATAATTTTAATTATTCATATGACCAACAGTGGAAAAATAGATATTAAAATCTGGTTGACCTTGTGAGTATACCTGCGTATATTTTACTTAGTTGTTACCTTCGGATATCCCAATCTGTGTATTGTCCGAACTGTTGGATCACGGCCTACCCTCGATGAGGCCAATTTGGGCCATAATTTGAACACAGGCCCAGTGCGGATTGTAGATTTCACATACGTCTTTTTGAACGTATACTGGTTTACTCACGATATTTTTCTTCACCAAATAGCCAATGGTGTGAATTATATCAGGGAAATAGAGAAATTTAGAAAAACCCCCTCAGGGCAATTTTTTTTTGTCATAGTTCACTACAAATAATAAATAAATATTTTTGGACATTACAGCGCCGTCTGGTCCCAAAGTAAGCAAAGCTTATAAATACCAGACAACGGATACAAATATATATATATTTTTTTTTTTTTTGTAAATACTTACATAATATACAAAGAAAACACCCGGTTTTAAGTAAAACACAAATAATAAATGTTTGTCTCATGTGGGTCCCAGGTTTGATCCCCGACAGAGGCAGCAAAATTCACAAAGAACTGAACTGATTTGGCTAAAATTTAGTACGGAGATAGTTTTTACACATAAATAAATAATATAAACATTTTTTAAAATAAGGGAGTTACCCTAAGAATCCCACTCTGATAATAGACCCCCGGGGGAAAAAGCTAGTTGGAAGTATCACCAACCTAGTCGGGAAAAAGTATCGTGGTTGTTGGTACCTATATACTATATGTCCTATTATATGCAACTAAACATATTATTACTAACTACAGTGCATTACTAAAATAGATGGTAAAAATAGGCTGTCCCCCTCTTTATGATGTGGGTGTATGTGTATTTAGCCACTGGTTACGCCCTTTTGAAAAGTAAAACTTTGAAGATATACTTACATATGTATATACTTTAAAATGCTGAAAACTTGAAAAACTTTTTGATTTAAATTATCTCCATTATCTTCATATTATCATTTCAGGTGAGAATGGTAAAAGAAGAAATACGATTTGAATTAGTACCAGAGGTCGGCAAGAACGTCACTGTTTTGAAGTCGGTAAAATTTAACGTGAGCAGCGACTGGCACACCGTCGAATTGGATTATAGGAAAGGAAGAATAAAGTTAACTGTAGATCATCTAAACAAGCATGCCCAAATGTTTGGTAAACGTTTCAATATATCTTTTTCCCGCCATTTACAACGTTTGTAAATTTATTAATTTATCTTAATGCACAGGTTTGGACTTCCAACTTCAAGACAAGATAGTGATTGGCAGTGGCCTCAAATCGGCCAATTTGGGCTTAATTGGATGCATGAGGAACATTCGAATCAATGGGCTACTTATAGAACCCAGGTGAGTATTTTATTACAATATGTTTTTTTTTATAAATCCTCGACCTTTCCAAGAATAAATAATTATTTTTATTACTCGTCGACTACTTTGTATAATTCTAATACACGTGTAAACTTTATTCGAAACAAAAAAATGAATGTAGAAACTAGTTAAGTTTTCATTAACACTTATATAACTTAAAAGGAAGCGATGCCCAATGAAATTGTATAAAAATGGTTTAAAAAATCTTAAAATAGGACTTATATATGCAACCCTTAAATTTTTTGTCAAAATGTGTTTATGACGTTCGTAACGAGCATATTTTTAAAACTAGTTTAAAGCAGAAACCAGCCGCAGTCGTACCTTGATGGCTCAATTAGAGACTTACCTATACGGACAGTAAGGGTTTCAGGTTCAAGATTAATCTTTTGAATGCATCTTCGCTATGGAAATATTTATTTATATTGATAACATAGCCATAAATTTGGCATTTATATGTTTTCTTTGAAGACCTTTTACCCTTTTACCTTTAGGGAGTTTCAAACGTAGAAAGTTTATTTCTATGTACGTTACTATGCCTGTGTTCCTAAATTTGAACCAGCATACTGGCCAGTACGGTGCGACGTCATTATCTAACGTCAAACTGCTGTACTGTTACGAAATATGGCGTCACACCGTACTGGCCAGTATGCTGGTTAAAATTTAAGAACATAGGCTATGTTTCTCATCTATTTCTTAATTCTACGAAGATTTGTGTATTTGTAAAATTGATATAAGGACTTTATAAGTTCCTAGTATATGTAAAGTTACTGAAGGTAATAGGTACATATGCAAAATAACATACCTATTTTAGTGTTACAAGTCCTACAACATATTATGTAGTATAAATATTATACCTCAGTTGTTGATCTGTAGCACAAAGCTGGCTTGTGGGTTAATTCCTGTTTAAGTAAGACCAAACTTGTTTTCTAAATATATCTATTACCAACGTTAGTCAGTTAAATATTATAAATGCTGTCATTTGAATTAATTACTTTTTTGGCAATTCTGATATTTCTCAAAGACTATTTGCAAAGACTTCGGGCAGTATGGTTTTTCTTTATATGTCGTCATTCTTAGGGTTCCGTACCCGTACGTTCTGCTGTCCCTCCGTCCGTCATTTCGTCTGACACCAGGCTGTAGCTCAAAAACCGTGATAGTAAGACAGTTGAAATTTTCACAGAAGATGTATTTCTGTTGCCGTTATAACAACAAATTCTAAAAAAACAGAATAAAATAAATTTGCTCGGCTTTGCTCGATATTGATAACGGCAACAGGTAGACGCTTGAAAAATATTTGTATTAATATTCACTTTAAAAATTAATAATTATATTAAAATAAATCAAATATTTAAGGGGGGGCTCCCATACAACAAACGTTATTTTTTTGCCGTTTTTATAGATAATGGTACGGAACACATTGTGCGCGTGTCCGACTCGCAGTTGGCCGATTTTTATCCATTATAATACGTTTTGAGGTCAGAGCAACGTTTTTTTATATTATAACTAGCTTTTCCCGTGGCTTCGCCCATGCAGAATTCGGTCGTCACTATGGGATTTCTAGTCAATGATTAACTGTCATGGCAAGTATTTTATGTTATTTTTTGTATCTAAGTAGCAACTTTTAAATCAAAAGGGAAAGTGCCTCGTAGTAGTCGTGAAAAAATCTATTTCCGTGGGAACTCTCGATTGTGACAAAAAGAATCTGAGGTTATTTTTATCATAGCGGAGTCCTATTAATGTCACTCAGCTGTCTGTCTGCCTTTCTGCGTCTGCCTTTTTGTGTCTGTCTGACCTAATATGTCACATGTCTGAACCTCGTAAACGGAATGATTTACACACCTCAAATTTGGATCTTTTGTGAAGTAATTCAATTTAACCATTTTTCAGAAGGTGGTTCCATGATTAGTAATAAGTTTCTTTAAAAAAAACAAGCTTTTATGTAACTAAAATTCAGTTGTACTAAAACAAAATAATAATTTTATGAAAGAGTTGTGCTGATGAATGTTATTTATATAAATGAATATAATAAATAGGTATCGAAATGATGCATAAAAGTATCTACTTATATAGGCACGATGTCAGGATAATTACTGAAAAAATAAATTGTCAAGCCAAAGCAAACGAGCTTAAACACGACGTGTCTATCTTTTTTAGTTCAGATGTTTCTATATTTACCTACCTTACGTCTCCATCTGCAGACCCTAGATATCATGGAACATCAGAATGTTTGTCAAGACAAAACATATATGACCCCAAACACAATAGGGATGCGTAGTTTTATTATTTTATTACAGAGTTTAATTTTCTAACTTCAGACTCTATCTTCAGGCCCTGGATATCATGTAGTACCAGAGTGCTTACCAAAACAAATCAAACGAGTCGAACACGAGGGTTATATCTTGTTTAGTTCAGAAGTTTTTAAGACCACCTACCGTCTCCATCTTCAGAACCTAGATATCATGTAGCACCTAAAACGTCCGCCAAGACAAATCAAATGAGCCCAAACTCGAAAGGTTTATCTTGTATAGCTTAGAAGTTCCTATGGCTACCTTCCGACTCCGTCATCAGACCAGCTCCATGGTACCATATTATTGCACTGTCACCGAAGATACGCAATTTCTTGTTCGCAATTGATGTTCAATCGGACATCAGGAAGTGGTTCGAATTTACCTTCCAAAATTGGACTAACACAAACAAACATACTTAAACTACAAGTTAAAAGCTTATTCTACTAGATTATTTTTAATGTCACGTTCCATATCTATATAAGTTGTGTTTTTTTTAATCAAATAGAAAACATAATGGCCTACAGTTAATATAGCATAAGGCTTGGAGTATCGTTATGACAAAACCAATTACAGAATTGTGTTAGTAAATTGCACAAAAAGATGACGCTTTCGAAATCCTTTTACAGGCAGGCGTGCCCAAACTATCTGGTTATAAGTTTTTTGTTATATTGTGTAATTCATTCACGGCCATATTCATGCTCAATCTATAGTATCTGGAGGACCAAGCTTTGCTCTTTTTTTTTAACATCGCCATCTATTGTCAAGTAACTTTAATGTTGGTGTGTCGGTAAAAATAATAGTATTACTACTTGCCAATAGATGTCAGGAAGAGTCATATTTTTCAGTTTATCATTACCTGAAATCACAGATAAAACGACGTTTTTTAAAAATGAAACCTAGCTAGATCGATTTATCGCCCCCGAAAATCCCCGCATACTAAAGTCAGACACTAGATTCAGATTAATTCAGATTATAAATATATATATATATATATATATATAAATACTAACAAGAATTACTTGTTTAAAGGTATGAGATAATCTTGTGGTGACACTTAAATTATTAGAAACAATCGCGACTTCATGCGCTTGGACTTAGTATTAGACCTATCTATAGTTGCCTATAGTACTTTTTTCGCTTTTCCCGTGACCGACATAAATCCCGAGTGAATTAAATTGTGTTTCACTGATTACTATTGCCTAACCTACTAGTCATTATTGGCTACATAGATACACGTTATACGAAATGGTCAAATACCTTTCCCCGATGTTACAACTGGTTTCCAGCTAAGATAGACAAGTAGGTAAAGTTGTTTTTGTGAAGAGTGCCAATTTCGAGCTAGTGAAGTAGTCTAGAATTGAATCACGAGCGTAGGTAGATTCTAATATAGACTACTGAGAACAGCCAGGGATTTAAAGGCACGAGACCTAAAATAATTTTCTCTCGCATGAATCACACAACTTTTCACCTCTAACAGTGCGAAAAATAGGTCTTAGGTACGGAACACACTGAAGGCCATATTAAGCAATACGTTAATTCCAATTTACAAATACTTCCTACTACACTCTGCTCCTATCAAGAAATAAACAATAGGTAGGTACTAACTATTCTTTACTACCTTTTGAAAATCGCTTTCGTGTCAAAATTATTGAACAATTCGTATCCTTTAAGATATTTTTTCCGTGATTTCTTTGGTAAAAAGCTTAGTTCAACATTAGCATACTTGTTATCTTAGCTCTTCTGGTGTTAAAGAAATATCTTCGTAACTCAAATCACTAATTTTTTTCAAAAGTATACAATATATACGTGAATAAACAATTTAAGGTTAAAATAACTGATTAGTTTCGCGCCATTTCGGTTTCCTTTTTTTTTTTAGACCTAAGTTCAGAAATTTGAATTTGAACCCGCATACTGGCCAGTACGGTGTGACGTCATATTTCGGAACACTGTTCACAGCAGTTAGACGTTAAACCAAAGCATATTTTTCGTGAAACAAACGCTATTAATTTTATTTATTAGTAGGTATTATAAATCATTAAGTACGTCAACAATAAAAAATTCAATGTAGTTATGCCCTTTGAAAGTTGATTGTTTTTTTTTTCAGTATCGCAAAATTTCAAAAGGTAACATTCGAAAGTTGCATTACTTTGTCTCACGCTTGCACCAAAAATTTATTTTGCCCACTGTTTTTCGACAGCAAAACCACCCTTTTGGTTTTGGAGTGGTGGAAATATATTTAAGATAAATTTTAGAATAAACTTTACTTCATTGTTCCGTCTGCTTTAGTTTATAATTAAACATTAAACTTGGCTTTGAAACTAAATATTTCAATATACGTCACGATTATTTTTCAAAGAGTAGGTGCCGTTAACGTAGATTGTAAATGGTCATTATGATATCGTCAAAATTAATATAACTGTCCCAGAAACCATTTAGATTAAATATCGACAAGCATTAAAAAATAGTTATTTATCTTAGATGTATATGTTGCAGGCAAATCGTATAATACGCCGTTTCATAATATGCATAGGCACATCGTAAATTATGGATTAGAAATTATCAAATAACTAAACAGATTATAATATGTAGCTTGCCTGGAACGCTTCGCTCGCTCCGCATCTACTTTTACAAAAGAGAAACTGAACATAACCTAACATATATGACTTATAAAGTGCGAATTCTGTTCCTTTCGTTTCCATACTTGACGATCTGCCCAGGCATATTATGAAACGGCGAATTATACGATTTGCCTGCGACATATATATTAGGTTATCTTACCTACTTTAGTAGACATTAATATTAATTTTGAAACCACTGATAGATACTAGAATTTTATTCATTCATTAAATTTCTAATAACTATCTCTATGTATGATAATTACAATGATGACCAGGTTTGTGATAAACACGGAAAGGGTGGTTGGAGAGGTGGCGATAGACGACTGTCGCTACGTGGACCCTTGCATGAGGCCCAACACTTGCGAACATGGGGGAATCTGCTCCATCAGGGAAGACAGGGTCATCTGTAACTGTGAAAATACAGGTTAGATAAAAAAAAACGCTTTAGAATTCAGTTAATACCAGCATCAGCTAGCAGGCTTAAGCGGCAATGGGCAGGCCACATTGCTCGTCAAACCAATAACCATTGGGCAAGAAAAGTTGTTGTGTGGCGGTTACGGTTTGGTAGGTACGGACGCAGCATGGAACGGCCTCCTATCCGATCAAGACAATATAATTTGAGACCGGCCGCTGTAAAGACATATAGGGGAGGTCTACGTGCGGCAATAGAAGTCTTATAACCCGTATTTAATATACCTTATTTAATCCTATCAGGATTATACATGATACAGGAGGTAAGCAAAAATAAATAAATCATATTAGAAAGCCTTAAGTTCTTTGGATTGGATTTCTTAATAAGTAATTTCCAAGTGGTGATTTTTTTTTGATGGACCCGTACCCAAATATGAACCTCAATGCAATAAATTAATAATAATGTTACAGCTACACAAAAAGAAAATGATGAAGATACGTCATTCAACATAACGCTAAGTTTCTAAGTCGGGTTTACGTCATTTTTAATAATATAAATGCAGTTAATTGATACGTTCGGATCGGTATCGAATTCTTTATTAATATTATTGTAAAGTCACAAATATTTTAAATTTGGAAGCTAATAACTCGAAAATATAAATTTAAGAGAAAAAAAAATCCTAAAAAACCCGAAATGCATTGTTAATCCCTATACAATTATCCTAAGTATCCTATTATATGCGCAAAATAAAAAAAAATTATCCCTCGGTTCAACGTATAATATTTTTTTTTTAATTTTATAAATTTCGTATGGTGGCTTATAAAAAATACATTCCTGAAAAATTTCATTAGAATCTATCCAAGATGACGGAATAATACGGACGACGGACAAAACGAATTTATAAGGGTATTTGGCTACGGTAGCTTAAAAACTAACCAATTTCGTATTCGACTGTAAACAAAAATATTATTGTGTTTTAATGTTACTATGTGATGTTATGTAAAATAAATTAATGTTGTCCGCTGTAATTACCGTGAACAGTTTTTTTGTTTTTAATTGTATTCTTTAATTTACTCTTCTTTTATCACCATTTCAGGCTACATTGGTGAAAACTGCCATTTTGCAACATTCCGTAAGACCTGTGAAGAGTTGGCTTTGCTAGGATATACAAGGAACGATGTCTACCTCATAGATATCGATGGCAACGGAAGATTTCCTCCTGCACACGTCAAGTGTGAGTTCCAGATTGAAGCAGACTCTTCTACAACAGTCGTCGAACACAATCTGCCCAGCCAATTTGTAAGTAATTTTAAAGTTAGTTTTCCACTAGGAACAGCTTGTGACAGTCATGACAAATATGTATTTCTACTGTACTAAATACTTTCCTTAATAGGTAATAATTCATTATCTCGTACAGCCCGTGTAATAAGAGTTTTGGTACAGTCGGCCGCGTAATATTGTTGTGCTGTAGAAATAATTTCGGGTAAATCAAACAACCTTGTAGGACACCAAAATATCCATGCTTTCAGAGATGACGATGACGATTTCACAACAACGTTCATTAAAAGTGGTTGATAATGATATTTTACTGAAAAATAATAATTTAAGACGGGAATTGAATAATAAACGGGAAGTGAAGTTGCTGATATTTTTTTGTTAAATTTATTAATAAAAAAATAACCAAGTTCTACTGAAAGACTCTCTAAATATTAAGTGTCCTTTAAAACCGTTACCAAAAATACCGTATCCTATGACACCATATCATATTAGAATATGAGTAACTATTGACGTTATCAATTCACATCGATAACGGTTGCGTTATATAAACAATAAAACGTGACTTTTTGATTTGCACAAGCTAAAATGCAATACGGACAAATCACGTTTCTTTTTTATACCTTCTACCTTTGTAAGGAACTTCTTCGAGTGTGAAATCGACGTTCTCGGGAAGACGAAGAACACTAAGGATAAAAATGAAATAAGGTATGCACGTAAAGATTTTTTATCCGAAAATTATATTTTATTTTAAATAAAAAGATGGGTGATTTATAAAAATGTTACAAGAGCAATTAAAAATATTAAAAACGATATCATTAGAAGTAAAAATTTAGACTTTCCAGTCATCTTTGAAGTCCATGAAGGTTTTGTCTTAATTTTTTTTACTTTTACTGTACATGAACATTGTGCGTAATACAATAAGCCCAAATACGATACATCCGCTGTTGGATGTCTAGAAGTTAGATAGGTAAATAATAAAGACTGCCCTGGGACCTTATTAGGAACAGTCTCAAGCTATTCGGACTCTGTAATTCGAGAGAAATATGTATGCAAACACATTCACGGGTTTCGAGAGGTAAGTCAGACTTCCATACTTTTTTGTCTCGAAATTCCGGAGTCTGAATAGCTCGACACTGTTCCCAATAAGGTCCCTGGTTGCAGTTTAAGATCAAGGGTGTCACATTAGTTCAGTGTCATCGATCGTATTTATTTTCGTTATATAGGCATCAAATTTTCAGTTGATCAGACAAGGGAAGTAATATAATCGTTTTTTGGCTGTTAAAGTGATGATGATGATGTAATAAGATGCTACAGACAGACAGACTGACTGATAAACCCAACACAAACGTGACTTAAAACTAAAAACACTACACCCCTTTGTTTCTGCGTCGGGGATTCAAAAGAATAAAATATGATAACTTAAAAATGTTGAAACAGGTATATTGTAACTCCCCGTACCAACGAATACGTAAATACTTGCGGTTAAGGCGCATATAGCAGCCAACTAGCGCCGCCATTAGATATCCTCAATTTTCTCTTCATAGAAAACGAATTTCTAAAATCCAAATGTCGCATATATAAAGCTGGTCATAAGCTATTTTTTAGAAGGTTTTATATAGTTTCTAAATAATATCTGTGAGTTGTAGTTGGCATTTTTGCTAAAAGTGCCCTTTTTAGCAGAAATGCCAACTACATTTCACAGATTACTCATAGAAACTAGAGAAACCTCAATTTTCTCTAGTTTCTATATCTAATGGCGGCGCTAGTGGGTTGTAAGAGGGCCCTTAAGGTATCGTGCATAAAGCCGTGCAAAGATGAAACTGTCGCCCGGCAGTGCAAGCAACTCGTCGAATCTATATACTTCTTTCAAAATCTTCATTACAGGATGTTAGGTCATCATCAGGACAAGACTTTAGTTTCAAAATCAAGTACAGAGAATTTACAGCAGAAATGTTGCAAGAACTTATATCGCATTCGCTATTTTGCCGACAATACATAAAATACGATTGCAACATGGCGCCTCTAGAACTACACAGCGCAACCTGGTTCATTTCCTCCTCCAGCGATGTTGTAGACTACTTGGGTAATGTCAAACGGTAAGTTGAAAGAGAAAGACTAATGAGCACATATAACTCACTGTATACTAAATACAAATTACTGTACTACTGGTTTCAATAGCAATCTTGTAAAGATTTATTATATCTTACATTTGATACAGAAGCTATTTTCTACGGAGTGCATGGATTGGCCAAAAAGATTTTTTTTTTTTTCAAATATTAAAAACTAATATTTACTCTCTCTCGCAGCCTAGTTGGTAGCAAGCTGCTGAGCAGAGGGTGTGGCTTCGATTCCCGCACTGGACAAACATTTATGTGATAAACATTTACAAAAAAATTGTATATAAGTATTTGTATCTGTTGTCTTCATAATACAAGCTTTGCTTAGTTTGGAACCAGATGGCGCTGTGTGATATGTCAAAAATTATTATTATTATATTATTAAAAAAATTAAATATATTAAATGTAAATTCTAATTAGTCAAGAGGCGTAAATTTAAATTACAAGTTGATTTCAACAAAATTTAAAAGAAAAAACTAAAAACTATGTGTACTTGTTTTGTTGACACTACTAATTAAAGTATTATTGTTAAATTACTGTTGTAGTAATACTGTTCACTGTTTAGATTTAGATTGAAGTGAAATTTAGATCTAAGTTAATTTCCTTGTTGAACTTGTCACCGATTACTTAGGTAATATTTCTTCAAGTCATTATTATTGATTTTGATTGTAAGGTCATGACGGCGTATGGCGAAATTTTCTTTTCAAACAAAACTTATTGCAAATTATATTTCGACTACTATTTGGTACATAATTACGTGATTACTGACAAAATGTAATACTATAAGCACATTTTTATTATGATGATGACAGCGCGTTGTGGCAATTTGTGTTGATTTAATCTGACATTTCAAATATTAATTGAAATATTTTATGTAACGATATTTGTTTACGCGGAAATTATTTATTTTTCATCACACTTACTCGTAAACAGTGTCATTATGCGCAGGTAAAACGGGTGCTAAGATCTTAATTATTCAAACGGGCTTTGTCTTTGTAAATTTTACTTTTCTCTTATATAGCGCGCGTTCATACCCACGGGCGGTAATGACGCGACTGTTCTATAAATTATGTATAAAAGCTGTACTGTGCTTCTAAATATTACGGGTCCTATTGCCACCTCTTGTATGAAGACCATTCAGATTGTGACTAAAGCATGAAACTTGGTACAGGGCGAACCTAGGTCAAAATGATTAGATTAAGCCCGGGGGTGGTTGAAGTACGCTCACGCCGCCCCGCAAACAAAAAAATTTCGCATACATATATATGGGGTAAATATTTACGGAACCCTAAAAACGAAGAAAATTTGGTTCTCTGTTAAATTTTGCTAACGAATACCTAGGTACTTTTTAGGAAATACATGTATCATTTATTGAATAGGTATTTTTCCGTTGTAGATTTGGATTATATTACAACTTAACATTCTGCAGTATTTTAATTGCAAAATAACAGTAGACAAATAAGTGTTTGTTTACACACACATTTAAGTCATTCATTCTGAATTATTCCATTTATATATGCCAACCGTGCATACGGAATTTAACCGCTCTGTCAATATTAATACTTTATTACTTTGCCATATTATTAATAGTCGAACATTAGACATAGTACATTATTTACATTCCTTCCTTAAACCAGTAAATATTTGCTAGATCTAAAAAATCTTTACTGTTATGTAAAGGTAGGTACTAATGGTCCATGTTTAAGCTTGGCGCTGCTTGTTCAAGGACTCTTTTTCTTGATCATCACAATGTTTTGTCCTAAGCCGTTTCCGTCCTAGGCTTCCCAATTACCCTTTTTTCTATTAAGAGTTCGGTAGTCGTGAAAAAACGAAACACTTTTTATAAATTCGTCGTCAAAACAAAAACGTTTACAACTTTTTTAGAAATTTTAGATATTTGAATAATATGAGCAAAAAAAACATATTGTATAATATGGGCGGTTTTTATTGAATTGACGTACCTTAATCTATCAGCCTATTGCAGTCCAAAGCTTATAATAGGGCTTTTTTAAGTAACGCCACCACACTTGGTCCTCCACCTTTCTCATCCACTTGATCAATATTTTATACAAGATTATTATAACCTACTACATTGGCCACATAATCATCTATCAATAACGGTATCTATTAGTTAGTGCTAATTTGCTATTTCTTTTAGGGGCTATTGTCCATGCGGAGTAAACGGTACTTGCGTAAACGCTAATCAATCATGTAATTGTGACGCCAATGAAAATAAATGGCATTCAGATGAAGGAATATTAGAAGTTCCCAAGAGTTTAGGCATTACCGAGATGTTCTTCCTACAGCAAAAGGGTTTGACGGAAGAAGCTCAAGGTAGGATTACTCTTGGGTCATTGGAGTGCGTTGAAACAAGTAAGTATCAATTTCTTCTAGAAAGTTAACTTCTTATATCTTTCTCTTTTAAATTATACTTCTGCATTGGAAAAAAAATTTTAAAAAAAATACTTCCAAACAGCTCTCAATAGTAAAAAGTCAACGTAAAACCCTTATATAGATGGAATATTGAATCAAGTTTCTTCTTCTATTTAAAGTATGATGGTTACAATTTGCAGCAAAGATAGTTAGAAACTAGTGGAACTAAACCAACCAACACAGCAAAGGCTTAGTAAACTGAAGACTGAAATGACGATGGGCGGGCCACATGGCTTGTTTGTTGAACTAATACGATAGGAAAAGAGGTTTCTAGAGTTGAGACCATATAACTATTGCCATCTAACTTCATGGTACCCAAGCCGAGGCTTCCCCGCGGGGATCCCTTGAGCATTGGGCGCTATATGGGCTGAGACTCCTTTATAGTCTTGCCCCAAAAGCCCGGTGGAGCAGTATGGCTGCATCAGCCAACGGCAGTAGTCATTCAGAAAAAAAAATACTTCAAGGAGAACTAAGCACCATTAGCTTAGGGATTTATATTTTCTTTTTTGAATTCGGTGTATTTTTTAGTTAGTATTTTGACAAAGGCTTCCTTATTAAAAATTGGGTCACAGCAAAGATATTGCGTAACATACACTCAAAAAAGCTACTTGAACAACTAAACATACTTATTATATCAGAAACTTGTAAGCAAACCTTAGAACCCCATTCCAACCTAACACCGCTTACTATGATCCAATTCTCTTCAAATTTATATAGGACTAGCTTTATCCCGCGGTTTCACCCGCCCTGAATTCGGTTATCGGTGTAAGATTTCAAGGGCGCAACTCCTCAACTATAGAAAAAAAACCGACTCACAATTGACATTTTTCAAGTAGCTTATGTCCTTTCCCAGGACTCTAACTATCTCCAGGCTAAATTTGCTCACAGTTCCACCCGACCTAAACTCTTTTATCGGTGTAGGATTTCATCGGTAACTCCTCAATTATAGAAAAATAACTGACTCACACTTGACGTTTTCAAGTAACCTATGTCCTTTCTAGGGACTCAAACTATCTTCATGCCAAATTTCATTTAAATCGGTACAGCGATTTAAGCGTGAGGAGGTAACAGACAGACAGACAGAGTTACTTTCGCGTTTTATAATATTAGTATGGATAACCTAGGGTCAAGCAAACTATACAAATCGATTAAGTCGTTTACGATAAATCTGTGCTATAAAGAACTGAAAAACTCCTCCTTTCTTTAAAATCGATTAAAAAAGACAACTTACTTAGCTAAACAGTAGCGATAACTAAAAGATATATTCCTTGAATATTATAACAAACTAAAAAGACACCTTGTTATCATCGCCTTAGCTGTTGTACTTCTTTCTGCAGGCACACAGGCCTCTCCTTAGAGAAGGAGACTTAGGGCATAGTCCACCGCGCTGGCCCAATATGAATTGGTAGGCGTTGTTGAGCTAGTGGCCAGTAGAATGTCAGAATTTTTAAGGCGTTAAGCCAAAACCAACCACAATTTGATCCAGCAGTAAACTAAGAAAATATACTTATAATATTCTAATCTTCAATTCATTAATCAAGAAATATTATTTCTGTGTATCTATATTTATGTTTATTATGTCTAATACCTTTAAATAAAAAATTTTGTATATATGATTATATATAGATATGTATTCTGAATCTCGGAAACGGCTCCAACGATTTTCATAAAATTTAGCAGCAATGATAAACTGAAAAATATGACTCATCCTGACATCTATTGGCGAGTAGTAATACTATTATTTACCGACATAGCAACACTAAAGCTACTTGACAATAGATGACGTTGTTAAAAAAACGAGCAAAGCTCGGTACTTTTCTTAATTTGTGTATTTGTAAGATTGATGTACTACAACTCTATAAGTCCCTACGTCACTAGGAGTCACTAATAATATTTAATTCACAAATTATTATCATTTTAGAATTCTTAAAGCTGTTTTTAATAAGTAATTAAAAATTAACAAATAAATACAAAATAGCCCGCCTTATTGACTTTCATTGCCGAGCAACTTTTTTGCGTCTCAATGCGAAGGTTGCGGAAGAGAAGTGGAGGTCAATCATTTGATACGGATCGAGATAAAAACGATCTAGATTACTTAATATGTCACGATTCATGACGTCTGAACTACTTTACAGTAAAATCGCTAACGGTAAAAAAAATTAAGAACATACCAAAACTGTGGTCGAATTTCTTATGATTTTTTATAAGGTAGTCTAAAAAATATGTACAAATATATTATCTAATGTATCAAAGTTATGTTAATGAGGTAGTATAGACAAAATGATTACCTATCTAATGTAGCAAGGTTTAAACCGAAGAAACTTAAATAAATAGAATAGCTTGGGTACTAACAATTATATTTAGTGTCTTGCTCAGTTACTTTATTTTCAAATAGTTGAACTAAATTAGACCAACATAGCTTAAAGGATTATAAGGCAAAGTGGCAATTGGCAGGCAACATAGCACGTAAATCTATTAGGATGGAAGTTTCTAGATTAGATGCGATCCGTATGATGCAGTGTAGGATTCAGTGTAGGACGATTGCAGAAAATCACGAGATGTAGGCGTTTAGACTTGTTTGTTTTGGGAATCTAAAGAAGAGGCTTATGTTCAGCAATTAACGATTAGCAGCTGCTATGATGATGATTCTAAACTTGCAAAACCACAGGCACCAGCTAATATAAAGTAATAATAGTTGTATTTATTATGTTGTTTGTAGACACTCAACGGTACGTGGTAACATTTACAACTTCCCAATCCTACATTGAAGTTCCAGGATGGAGAAAAGGAGATATAGCTTTTAGTTTTAGAACGACAGGAACAAGCGCCATATTGCTTTTTCAGCCTCCGATAAGACCTAACTATCCATCGTTCATGGTCGCATTGACGAGTGGTAAGTTAAATGTAATTTTGTATTACGTACGCCTACGTCATCGGTTAGTTATTTATTTTTATTCACACATAAATTGTAAGTAAATTAATGCATGTAGTTTTTATCACAAATAGCAAGTAGCGTAAGACGTAGAATATTTTGTACCCACAAGAACAATTTAATTGAAGCACGGTATTTTAGTATTTCATCGACAAAAGACGTAGGTAATTTAATATAGGTAATACGCTGTGTAAAACATTTTTATTTTATATTGACTAATTAAAGGTCATCACTGTAAGGAAAATACAGGAATTAAATTTATGACCATGACCAGACGCAGGAAGTCTAAATGGGCCAAAACAAATTTCTTAACTCTAGGAGACTTTTACTTAAACACTTAATTACCAAATATTTATATAAAATCTTTTCTAGACAATGTCTTACTTGGTGCGAGTGGTAATCACTACTGGTTTACTGACCAAAATTTTCAAAAGTTTGGTAATGCTAAAAAATGCCCGTTACTTTTTGAATTTGCGGTACAATCGAGTTTTCTTATCACACATTGTTTACATTTTTTATTTTAATAATGATTATAGTGGTATTGACATAGCTTATATGGTCTTTATGATTCATGACTATTAAAATTTGGGTTTGCTTGAAATGGAATACTGGGTGTATTTGTTTTTTTGTTTGTAATGGAAAGTGTCCTTTTATGATAGGGAGGGCATTTTCCAATATTTTAATTGGACGCTGTAAAAGAAAGGGAGAAAAGAAATGCCCTTGCTGAGTTTCTTGCCGGTTCTTCTCAGTACAACGTCTCCCGCCCTGTAGACTTACGAACCGATGGCGTAGTGACATTCATAAGTGCTCAATTATTGTAGCCTAATCTGAATAAAATTATATTGAATTGAATATTGAATTGAATTGAATTGAATTTTAGAACACGAATTAACATTTAATTTCACCTTAAATACTGGAACTACAAGAAAACTGGTGATTAACTCTAAACGAAAGCTAAACGGAGGGGAGTGGCACAAGATATGGATTGACTACAATTTCTACCACGTCCGGTTTATGTTGAACACCGAATACCAGATGTTAAACCTATTGTTGGAAGAAGAATTTGGACCTTTTGAGGGTTCTATGTTCATTGGTGGTGCTACTGCGTAAGTGTGAAATGTGTTTATTTAAAAAAAAATACTATATTATACAGAAGTTCCGCGATAGGTGGAAGCGGCGGTATTCCGCGTAAGTTATAATTTCCGTAAAAATGCATTCGCCAGTTGCTTAACTAAGACCTAGGGTTAAATACTATTATTTATTTTATAATAAAAGATGCTAACACAAACCCAACTAGGGTAAAAAGTAAAATTTACTAAATCTATAAGTACACACACGCTAGCATTTTTTAAAAATCTCGGATCGTTTTGTAGTAAGTTTATACACACAACCTCGCCAGAATTTATGTTTCATAAAACTAGGAGTCTCTCAATGAAGTTAGACACCGCAATGTGCTCTTCTAGTTATCTGGGTTCTGGAGTGCCTTGCTCGTGTTTACCTTTGATTACACTCTGCTCACGCATCTCTATGAGCTTATCGAATGTCACTGCTAGTCAATGTTACTAAGAACTTAATAATTGTCTACTAAAACTCACAAAACTACATTCAATAATCGCGTAGCTTCGGGACAACGTAAGTCGAGGTTTAATGTGTTTGGTTTTGTAAGTATTTTAAATGAGTTAAACAGAAAACCAACCAAACAATAAACATATGTTAATTAACAATAAATATAATAATCTTAAATTTAAACGTTATTTTAAAGTAAAAAATTAAAATCAAATATTATTCTAACAATGATTTATGTATTTCATACATGCAGAATATTTAAAGTTTTTTCTGAATGTCTCAAGTTAACCTTTCAAGTCGATAGCATTTGTAGTTGCTCTGAAAAAACAGCTGTGACATACAGACATACAGACACCGTATTCTCACTGTAAGGATTCCATTTTACTATTTTTATAAAGAACCCTGAAAAGGTTTGCTTCCCTTTTAAACATTTTTAAATATCCTTAGATACTGCACATTCGTGTCGCAGTCTAAGTTAAAATTTATTATTGACATCACTATACTAAAAAACAACACAAAAAAAAATTGAAACGTAAAGTTATTAACTGATTTATTATCTACAAATTATTTTATTTTTCGGTATAATACAAGTCTATAATTACTCCCATATTTGCGTTTATTACTATATGACTAAGTGGTTTTGATTTCTTTGTATCTTTAGATTTTTTTTTGTAAATGATGTTTTTGTATTGTGCATACCGACATTATAGGATTGCATGTAATTTTTTCTATCAATATAAATGTAAACTATAAATAATGATTAAATTTTGCAATTCAATTAATTATTCTAAATAATTGATTTTGATTTGTAAAAGCAAAAATTTGAATTTCAAGACTGTCGTGTCGGCGTTAAACTTCTGTGTATTAACTAATATTTTAAGCTTATTATAAAATATGTTTTATTGTGAAATTTTTTTTGGTCGCAACTAATATAATACCTATTTATTTGGCGTATTTCCAATTCCTATTTATTTGGCAATTGGGATTTTTATTGGCCAGACTTGTGCCTCGATAGCTCAATTGGTTTGTTGCAGTTCAAGTCCTGGCTCGAGGACAATGAATGCATCATTGCTGTGAAAATATATATTTAGATTGATGATGTAACCATAGTTATAGCATGTATAATATATTTTCTTTAAGGAATCTAACCATCAAGAAGTCATAGACGAAGAAAGATTATTTCTATGTATGAGTATATTTATATTATACAACTCCTAGGGACTTATAAGGTTCTAGTACATTAATCTTATATTTATATTGTATTTCAAGATTCTATGAAGATGTGTGTATTTGTAGGATTGGATACTAGGACTTTATAAGTCACTAGGAGTTATTTAATCTTTTTTTTATTTAAAATATTAGAAGTTCAATAAGTAAATTTTGTTTTTTTAGAGAACATCTCAAGAAATCAGCAGTCCACCAAGGACTTATAGGTTGTTTCAGAGGTTTGGTTGTAAACGGTGAAGTCCTTGATATTTACAGCTACATGTCCGTCCATCTGTCTGAGATTATCAAGGACTGCAAGCCATCTTGTGTGCCAAACCCTTGTCAAAATAAAGCCATCTGTAAGGAATTATGGTCAAGTTACGAATGTATCTGCAAAAACCCTTGGGCCCATTTGGGAACGCATTGTGAGGAAAGTAAGTCATCTTTAAAACATAAAAAGATCCTAAAAACGCAACTTTTTTTGAGAAATACTTAAATATTTTTAAATCGTATGTGTTTCTGTTTAGTAAGTACAAAACACACAGCACAGCTACAGATCTTAGCTTTCACACAGTGTACAAATCTCAAAACTCTGGTCCAGGGAGAACTACTGCATGTAAAAATAAAACACTGTTTACTTTTCAAATATAAAGCAAGTTTTACTATGCAACTGTTAGAACGAAACCATCTCGCGATATAGTTTTTTACAGCGACATCTAGTGACAACCTTGCTAAAACATATTTTATAACTCGATACCAACATGCCGCCCACCAAGGACTAATTGCGTCCTTAACTACAGAAAAGCATTGAATTATCCTATAAATATGCAAACTCTAAGGAAGAAAAATAATAGTTTACTACAAATAATAAAAAAAACTAAAAGTTTGAATAACAAAAGATATTAACCAAGGTATAATATAAAATTCTAATCTAGATATAATAGCATACGACTCTACTTTGCAACTATCTATTACTACAATATTTTTTAGCATCTAATCTAAACAACTACATGTACATTTAAAACCAAAAAACTAACAACAACAATACCAATCAAAGCAAAAATACAAATAATTATAAACTAAGTAGCTACTGGCAAAATACATAATTTTGAAACTGGTCTTTTAATACTAGAATTCTTACATCTAATACTAACAACTCTCGTTACTTGATCTGGACCAGGGTATTACTCTTCAATCATACCTAGTAACCACTTGGAAGGAGGAAGATCATTATCTTTTATTAAAACGAGATCTCCACAATTTGGTTCTGGTGTTGCTTTGTTCAACGTGGTCAGATATTCTTGCGACCATTTTCGCCAAAAATTTTGCACAAGCTTTTGTGTGAACTGCCATCTGCGTAAGCTACCGAAGTTATTTTTTTCAAAACTATAGTCAGGTACACTCACTAATGCTTCACCAACTAAGAAATGCCCGGGCGTCAACGGCATAGGCGTACCGTGATCAGAAGGAATCTGTTACAAAGGTCTCGAATTCAAGCAGGCCTCAATTTGAGCCAATATTGTTGTGAGCTCTTCGAAAGTAAACATAGTCTCACCAAGCACACGACGCAAATGGAATTTCGTAGACTTCACTCCAGCATACCACAATCCTTCAAAGTTCGGAGGAATGAAAGTCCATTTAGTACCTCTATTCGCAAGAGAGTCTGCCACTTTATTCAACAAGCTTGTATTTTCTGCTTGAATTAGTTTCTGCAGTTCCTTTGATGCCCCCACAAAATTGGTGCCATTGTCACTAAATAATTCTGAGCAATGACCACGACGTGCTACAAAACGTTTATAGGTAGTGATAGTTTATAGAAAGAAAGCCTTCAGATGTCAGATCACTTACCACCTCTAAATGTATAGCTCTAGTCACCATACAAACGAACAAACAGATATATCCTTTATAGGATCGACAACCTCTACCCTTGGATATTCTTACATTTATAGGCCCTGTGTAATCGATACCGCAACGCGAAAATGGACGACTCATTGTTATTCTTGCCTTCGGTAACTGACCCATAAATGGTTGCTGTGAAGCAGCACGATATCTGACGCACTTACAGCATCTACGTATATGCTGTTTGATCATACTTTTTGCATTCACAATCCAATACTTCGATTTAATATTATTCAGCATCAATTGAATCCCGCCATGAAAAGTCCTTTCGTGCGCTTCCGCGATAATCAATTTTGAAAGGTGATCACCAGAAGGTAGAATAACGGGGTGTTTTACACCATAATCTTCTTCGCTTTGCTGAATACGACTTCTCACTCGCAATATACCTTCAGCATCTATAAACGGGCATAAAGAGTGTAACCGACTACTATTTGGTATGTTCTTCGATTTTTAAAGACGCTCCATATCTTCAGAAAATGTTGAATGCTGGCAATGTCGCAGACAAATTTAAGCACCTCGTCTAACTCTTCAACAGTTAGGTAATTCGGAACATATTCTACATTTCTTCGAAAAATTTTCGACATCCATCTACACCAAGCTATGACTCGTACCAATTTCTTTAGTGACGAGTATTTTGTCCGAACCGCAAATTCCGTGGAAACAGAAAAGTTGCTAATGACTGTGTGGACTTTAACAGACTTCTCCTCTAGTTGGGTTCGAGGTATGGAAACATCTCACTGTGTATATTCAGACTCCCGTAACCAGTCAGGACCATGGAACCACAAGCCATTCTTTATGAAATCACGAGATGCGCAATCGGCTGGATTTTTGCCTGACTCAACGTAGGACCACTGCTCATTGTCATACTGCAAGAATCTTTGTCACCCGGTTGGCGACGAAGGTCTTCCAGCGGCTTGGTTCACCCTTCAACCAAGCCAGAACAATAGTAGAATCGGTCCAAGCCCGAATTTGCGCTCTCGAGAACTCCATCACTGTAGCAATTTCTGACAACAACTTAGCAAGAAGTTCTGCTTCAGACAGTTCCAACCGTGGAGTGGATATTTGCTTTATTGGAGCAACTTTAGTCCTAGCTGCTAATAAATTAACATGAATAACCCCACAGGAATCGACAATTCTAGAATATACGACAGCAGCGTAAGCGTCGTTGGATGCGTCGCAAAATCCATGTATACTACTGTATAGTTACTTCAGTCACAGTTGCACTTAAGTGAATCCAGCGAGGTACTGAGACTTGGTTAAGTGCAGGTAGATCTTCTCTGAAGGCAAGCCAACTACCAAGCAATTCACCAGTAATATCTTCATCCCACGAAACGCCAGCAAGCCAAAGCCTTTGCATGAAGATCTTAGCTCTAATGATCACTGGTGCGGTCTATCCAAGCGGATCGAATAGACGCGAAATATCAGACAGAATTGTCCTTTTTGATATTGAATGTTTCTGTTCTGGCAAATTGACCTTGTAGTTAAAGGCATCCAAAGTAACATCCCAACTCAAACCAAGAATCTTTACTAGGTCATCTGCCTTCAGATCCAAAGTCTTATCCTTTCTTTCGCACTGAACCAATGTCATCAGCTTATCACTATTACTTGCCCATTTTTGCAATATGAAACCACCCTTTGCTAATAACTTTGTCACTTGTTTATAAATTTCTACCGCTTGACTCTCAGTTTCGCAGCCTGACATAAAATCATCCATGTGAAAATTCCTAATTACCTTACATACCACTTGCTCACAATCCTTGCAGTCATCTTTAGCTAATTGCTGAAGGCTCTTTACTGCTAAGTATGGCGCTGACGAAACACCAAACGTAACTCTTGTCATTGCAAACTCCTTGACTTCTTCATTTTCACCCAGTCTCCATAAAAGACGCTGATATTTGTTGGCGTCCTTACAGCCCACCTTTACCTGTCGATACATTTAAATTATATCGACAACATAACAAATTGGATAAACACGCCATCTCATTAAAATATGGCGTAATTCAGGTTGTAACCTTGGCCCTACTAGCAAGTCTTCATTTAAGGATTTGCCATTTTTTCCTTTGGACGAAGCATCAAATACCACTCGAACTTTAGACGTGGTTTTGTCTTCGCGTACGACAGCATGGTGAGGTAAATAAACGCAATCCTTCAGAGCCAATTCTGCTGGATCATCTATAATCTTCATATGTTCTTGTTCCAAGTAATCATTCATTGCCTTGGTATACTCTTTCTTTCTTTCTTTTAGTAGTGGATTGTTTAGCCTTTTTTCTAAATAATTAAATCAACGCAAAGCTACCTCTCTAAGACCTCCGTATTGACATTGAGGATCTTCATTCCGAAAGGGAAGACAAACAACATAACGACTCTCAGAATCTCTAGTTGTAGTAGATTCATAATGACTCTCACACCTACGGTCATCTTGAGCAAAATCATGTTTTTTAACATACCTCCGGTTTTATGACCTCTAGTTATGACGCGTTATAGACCTCATCATTATGTGTACTGTCGCGGAAACAAATTCTTTCACATAAAATTATCATGCCAGAGAATTGTAGTCTTAATATTTTATTTAATAGTGTGTGTTGTACATACTGTGTTTTCCAGCTAAGAGAATGCGTTCGTGGTCAAATGGTCTTTTTTTCGCCATAAAATGGGGAAATACTTACGATAAAAATGCTTTATGTTGTTTATATGTACTTTTACAATAAATCAAATTAAATACTGTACTATTGTGTCATAAACAAAATATGAACTTCCTGCCATTGGAAAGCTGAAAAGAAAATAAGAGGAAGATATGATCTTTCAAGGCTCAGAACGAAGTCTTAGGCGTATTATTAAGAACTTAGGTTTTCAGTGGAAAATGGCTGAAAATAACCGTAAAGTACTTATAGAATCTTCCATTATACGTTTACAACGAATTAAGTATTTAAGTTAAATAAAAAAATCGACAAGAGGGAAAATCTATTGTATACACCGATGGGATGAGCCTCGACTGATGGGACCACTAAAGACATAAAAAATCTATTTCAAAGGGCCAACAAATTGTCATTGTTCACGCAGGATCTGAAAATGGTTTTATACCAAATGTTTCACTTACTTTTAATGCTGGTACTAAATCAGGAGACTACCATGACAATATGAACTATAATAACTATGAGAAATGGCTCAGATCACAGATAATGCCTCACCTACCACCCAATTCAGTTGTTTTTTTTATACCACTAAGGCGGCAAATAAACTTACGGTCCGCCTGACGGTAAGCGGTCACCGTAGCCTATGGACGCTTGTACCACCAGGGGTATCACTCACGCGTTGCAGACCCTTCAAAAATCCAATAACTTCTTTCTTGAAGAACCCCATACTGCAGTCCTTAGAGAAAAACCTTGGCAGGGAGCTCATTCCACATGTCCAAATGTCAGAAATATAAGTACAAAATTATGCTTAAACGAAGAAAAAATAAAACTATTAGACTAAACAGTGTTTCTAGGTAATAAATTAGACAATAGGCTGCAGTGGAACCCTAACATCTCAGATCTTGCAGGGAAACTTAGTTTAGCTGCTTATGCAGTTAGAAAAGTTAGGCAGCTTACAAATGTTACACAGTAAAGCAGCTGATATTAATACAGCAGCTTTATTTTGCAAAAGAGAGCAGTATGGCCAATCTATAAATTAGGACCTCGAATTTCTCTGAGGGAACTATTGAGGGAAATTGATATTTTAACTGTTCCTTGCCAATATATCTTCACTTGTATAATGTACGTACGCAAAAATTATCACTTACTTGCTAAAAATAGTGACCTAAACAGTGTTAATGCAAGGAATTAGGATAAATTGGTATTTCCAAAATGTCATCTTCAGAAGGTAAATTTTGCAATACAATGTAAATATTTTTATAATAAATTCCAGAATATGTAGTGAATTTATCTCCACATAAATTTAAAATATATGTGAAATTAAGTTGAATGAAAAAAGCTATTACAAAGTTGATGAATACATTAACGATTAAAATGCTTTAATTTGTATTGGTATTGGTGCATTTGAAATATTTTTTTAAAATTAAAACATAGTATAGATATCATATTATGCTATAAGGCTATATTGTATTTTTGGTATGAAGTTGAAAAAATATAAAGAGATCGCTTTAAAGCCTTTTGTTTTTCTCTATTTGTAAATATGTTTTGTTTGTAATTTTTTTATGTTGATGCAATAAAGTATAATAATAATAATAAATGCTGAGTTTCTTGCCAGTTCTTCTCGGTAGTAAATCATTCCGAACCGGTGAATTTTTTATTGCACATATTCTCATCGAGCTGTCGTATGAGGTGATTAACATACAAATACGGTGGAAGGTCACCTAGAAGTAATACCTATAATTAATAATGATTGAAATTGAAAAATGATTCCCGCTGTGGTCTTATTTTTGTATCGCGTTTTTCTAATGTGTAATATATTTTTACAATTAAAACATAAAAGATTATAAGAAAAATATCTGGTATAAAAAATTTATTAATATTTCCTACGCGACAGTACTCATGCGCAAACATCCCCTCCATGTTTCGCTCACCGCTAGACTTAGGTGCCGCTGCATATATCTGTAGTGCGTGCGCGAATCTTGACACATCCTAAAAACATAAGATACAAGCGTGTGTTTACAAATGTGTGTTTGTGATGGAAGCAAGCCACTTTGCACAATGATAATAGGGACCAAAATAAGTAATTTTTTCCGCAGCAGCAAAAGTTTTACCCCTTAGTAAGAAAATAAAACAAAACTTTGAAAATTCTATAAGCCTAATGAACGCATAAATTTTGATGGTTAATGTGCCAATTAAAAGACTCGCTTCTTCTGGTACCTACTATCACTGTGCAAAGCGGCTTGTTTTTATCACAAAGTGCAGCTTTTCCATCAAAAATCGCCATATCACCTATGACTATATTTAGATTCCACAAGTACACACCACAGTCTCATGAAGTCCCAAGATTTTGTAGACAGTCTATACATATTTTCAAAGTCGCCACAATATTGTTAGAATTTACGATGCATATAACACTTCTGTAAATAAAGCTATAGGTATTTTAGTAAAACAACGTCAAAATGAAACGATTCAAATAGGTTTAGGTTAGATGTTTATTACTGTTTTAGTCATTATGTTGGATTTAATATAACATCACCTAGCCACGCGGAGTACGAAGACGAAGCTGATTTGTCAAAATATTATGAATAGCTTAAAAGCTACACAGGAACATATGAACATGATAACATAAATAGACTACTAAAATCATACCCATCTGTGGTCAGGTAAAAACAAGTAACCATCATATAGTCTACTGTTCTAAGCACTTCTTTTCAAGCGATTCAAATAGTAGTACAGTTTTGGTTGGCTACGCGACAAAAGGTTCTGATTTAGGCGAATATACACTACCCGTTACTACTGGTACTACTACTACTAAATACAAAAACACTTATTTCATTTCAGATATAAACAAAAAAGCAATAACATTTCAAACTAAGGAAGCGTACTTAAAAAAGAATTACTTAGTTGATGAAGAAACCCGCGCTGAAAAGAATAGACTAAAAAAAATGATGACAGAGAACGTACTGATGAACTTAAGAACATATGACTACAATTCTTTAGTTCTCTACGCAAATGACAATCTCAACAATTTTATACATCTCTTTATTTATAACGGAACGAGCATAATATATCTTTTTAATAATGAAGACGAAATAATTGAAATGAATGTGACGTACGAGAAAATTAACAAAGGAGGAAGTGTACAAATTGCAATTATTAGGACAGAAAATTCTACTACTTTACATGTGAATAACAAAAACACTACTATAAATCAAGTAGCTAAATTGCTGACCAATTACACAAATAAGCCTTGGATCAACTCAGAACTAGGTATATTGATCATTATAACCAATTACAGTATAGCAGCACAAGAAGAGTAATGGCTTCCGAATTCCGATTGCTCTTTAAAGATTTGATCAGAAATGAAGAGATCGGACACAGAACTAAACTCACCGACATATCCCACAGAATAAGCAAACTGGAGTAGCAATTGGCAAGTTATTGTCGTAGAACCGATAGCCATTTGGGCAGTCTCGTCTTAGTGTGGAGACTACGGATTGGAAAGCGCAGTGTGGGTTGCCCTCAAGGAGGATGATCTGAAAAAATGTATGGATGAGGAAGGTGGAAGACCGGTTGTAGTGGCGTTCATTAGAATAGGCCTTTGTCAAACAGTGGACTTTTACAAGCTAATTGATTGATTGATGTCTAAAACTACTTTGAAATATCTCGACACAAAACTAACAGCAGAGCATCGTTTTCCTAATTATTTCGTCTAGGAATTTTTTATAACAGTTTGTATTAAATATAATTTTGTTATTTTTAGAAGTAATCCGTCCACAGAGACCACCAGCGCCACCAACAGATTACTTTCAAATGAATCTCGGTGGTTATGATCCCTACTCTTTACATCTGGCTCCGAGAGCCGATGTTATGCTACAAGGAGGATATGTAGGATGTGTCCGAGGATTCAAAATAGCTGATCATGTCGTAGATCTGTCTATGAAAGCTCAAACGAACATTGACCAAGGTAAAGAGCAAATAACTATATCGTTAGTACAGTAATCGTATACAACAATTTCTAGATGGGTCAGCAGAGGTTGAGGCATACGGCATTTTGCTTTGATATACCAGAATTTAACTTATACCAATCATTTGGCAGTACAAGCTGAGACTTGAGCCTTGACTTTAGCTCTTTCGTTATGGTAGCTGGCAGTAAATTCCTTATACATATTGTTATCTAATTCATCACTTCACATTGCTCGCTAGAGTTTGTTGAGGGTACCCAAGCAATGTTTTTATATAATTTCACATTTCTCTTCTATTTATATAATTGATTGACTTCTTAATGTATTATCGTAGCATACAATTACCATTACTGTAAAATAAAGTTTATATTCGTATTTTAGCATTTAAGTGTTTTTCTAAAACGTGTCGTCTAGATTACATATTTGTATATATCTATAATCTTGACATATGAATCCATTTTTGCTATTGCCTTACAGAACCCATAAATGTAGGAGACAAGCTCAAGTCTATGGTCAGGTATCTCCACCATGGGCCCAAAAAACGTCATATGTGTGAGGCAACAAACTTATCACCATGAGATCTTAGATGGAACTTGTGGTCAATGGATAGATATCCTAGTGTGCAATGGCTACCTTATCCTTTAGGATGCAGTAAAGTCTTGCACAAAGCTAAAACTGACCCTACCTCCTAATTTGTGGGCGCTACTATATGATTTATTAATCCTGCAACCTAATGAAGCGTTTTCTTCTTAAATAACTATCTACCCTTTCAGAACTAATGGGTGTATTGCCACAATGTGACATGAAATGTGATTCAGAACCCTGTAAAAATGGTGGCATCTGTACTGAGGACTTTACAAACCAAGAAAGCAGCTGTGACTGTGAGCTCACCAGTTACTTCGGTGAAAACTGTATGGAAGAAAAGGGGGCAGATTTCAATGGGGAAAGTATTTTACGAAGACAGTTTAATCTCTCTGAACCTGTGCTAAAAGTAAGATGTATTTATTGGAACATACCAACAATGTAGTGGTTAAAAATGTTAAACGTGTGCGTAAAATTTACTGATTTTTCCAGGTCAAAATAAAACTAGCATTCTCAAGCAATGATCTACGTCAGAAGAATACTGTTTTACTACTTGTGCAAACAAAGAATGAGTTAGTATCGGCATAAAGTTCATTTTAGGATTAAAATAGAAATAAAAAAAATGTTTAACTAATTGATATTTATGTATTTGTTAATTGCAGACGTAGTTATTATTTGTTAGTTGCTATAACACAAGATGGTTATTTGAAATTCGAAGAAGATCGTGAAGATTCAGCTTACGGCGTTGAAGTGAAGCATAGAAACTTTTTAAATGGTTAGACGAATTAAGTTTATGTTTGAAATACATTTTCTTTTAAATTTAATATTTTCCATAAAATCTCTTTAAAGGTGCTCGGCATACCGTGTACTATACAAGAGTAAATCAAGATGCAAGACTGCTGATAGATAAAATTGAGATACCGTTAGAAAAATTAGCATCGCAAGGACAGTGGGAGATACTCGATAATGGATCTAATGAAGTACAAGTGGGTGGTTTAAATACCACTGATCCGAGACTTAAAATATATAAAGGCTACAATGGGTGCCTTTCAAGTAAGTGCTTATATTAAGTAAGTTTTGGTTATTTTTGTTCCACTAACTGTTAAAACAAGCATACGACCCTACCGATGTATGCTTGTAACACAAGGGGCATTACTCGCATAATACCTTCTGCTTTAATTAACATGGATTATCACAAATGCTGTAGAAGGAATGGCTATACGGGTTGCAAAAGAAGGGCCGTGGTTTGAGGAAAAATATACTTAATATTGATGCTGGCAAATGAAAGGAAACATTTGTTTGTTTTCTAAAATAAGTAAAATTGCATTTAAAGATTTATGGATAAATAATCAATAGCTCAGTGTATATTTTGTTGCATCAAACCATTGCTAATAACACGTAAAGGCATGGGGGCAGACCTGATAAAAAATATCATTTTAATATAGTAAACATGTTCATTTTGAGCCAATTCCTTCAGGTAATGGGCACCTAGGGAGGGGGGGGGGCAGCTGCCCCCTCCCTGCCTTCACCTCGCTACGCTCATGCGTAAAGGTTGTGCAACCTATCTCATAGGCAAGAAACTTGACTTTGGTACCTAATTCATAAATATTTTAGTGTATTTGAAAAGTTGGCCTGTTGTTACACGACTGCGCCATAAGGAGGGTTATGTTTTGCGAGTGTATGTATATTTCTTTGATACGTTTTGTAGCCTAAATTGCTTGATTGATTTTAACTTGAGAAGATTCGTTAAATTTGTCTCAATTGACAGAGTGACACTGGGTATATAAAATTCTTAAAAAATTAAAATGATGGATTTCGTGCGATTCAATGTGCAAGCTAAAAAATAAGAAACCCTCGAGTTAGGTTTTTTTATTTATTTTTGACGGAATATATCTAAGTAATCTTTTCCATTTTGTGCCCATATTTAGTTTTACAATATAAGAACTTATTTTGTTTAGATATATTTGTGGAAATAAATGACTCCGTAATGAAACCCCTAGAAGAATATATGCTGTATACCCGTTCTGATTCGGAAAAGGTGGATGCCGTAAACGCTCAAGGTGTAAGGAGTGCACAATGCTCCACCGACTTTGACGAAGCTTGGCCTGAACATGATCAATTAGGAGCCACGCACAATGGCAGTTTCCTTATTGTAAGAACCGCAATAATTTAGAGAAATTAGCTTTTTAGGATACATACCATACCCAGAGAATGCAAATGGGCTTTACTAGACCATATTATTAGATAAAAAAACATCTTCAACAAATTAAATTAAAGACGCTACTCTCAAAATGCAAGTCACAAAAAAAGTTACTTAGGTTTCAAAGGTTCTTAGCATATTAATCACAAATAATTTGCCTACATTCATTGCGGCTTTGCTAAACTTTTATATGCAGTAAATCATATCATTAGCGAGCTGCAATGTTGAAATGTCATAATCATTACAGAATCAGATAAATTTTACTAACCTAAATTAAAACCCTTGAATTAATGGCTAGAAAAACTTGGTCAGGAGAATCCGAAATATAAAGGCAGACATTGTGTAGAAGTCTGTGTGAATTAAAAAAGTAACTATTCAAACGTAGGTACAGAAAGTTAAGTTTTCTTACAATTAGATTTTATTAACAGAGTGGAGATAAAACTTGGACTGAAGATCCTCCGTCACGAATACCATACGACTCTTTTTATCAGCAGCCCGATGATGAAGAAGAGAATACCGACAAGATTTTCATAATTTTAATCATAATATTTTTATTTGGACTATGTTACTGTATTTCTCACGTAAGTACTTCACTTTACATAATAAGCTTTACTAACTATATTAAATACTTGAAAGCTATATAATTCATATTTTTCCAGGACCATCCACAACAATTAGATTTAGTTTCTTAAGGACAACTTTTGTGTATGTGCAGTCTTTGATTTTTCTCACCGTAGTAAAGGATGTCCTAGTTTGAAGCTAATGCGAATAATGTGCATTAAATTTACTTATTTAATTTTAATGACCACTATTTTTTTTTTTTTTAGTATCATCACTGCTACTTATAGTGATTGAAAAAATTTTTAGGGAAAACTGCGAGATTGGAACTTGGAACCTTTAAGATTCTGCACTGCAATTTGATATTTAGACCACCACGTGTCACTAGGCGGTACCAGAGTTTGGAACATTGAAATCTATATTTGGACAATACGCATACTTAAGAAATCTACGTGTACCTATTGTCAACATATAATTACTCAATAACCCAAAATACTAAATTTTTATTCTTTTAGATGTGGCAAACTCACAAATCATATAAACTGCGACTAGAAAAAGAGGCAGATGAAAATATTTTACGCAATAAAGAAAAAAGTTCTAAACTTTCAGAACAGTCCGTTTCTTTTGTACAGGTACTAGCAAATTTTTTTATACTTACATCCTAATATTTGTATTATTAAAAATAATAATGAAAAGAATGAAAAAAAAATACACCTAATTCTTAATAATTTAAACATTTTATTCAGTCCAACAAAGAAAATAATGATGAAGACAAGGATGTAGAGAAGAAACCTAATGGCATAACTATAGATTTAGGACCTACAATTATAGTCGATGTTTCGATTGAGGAAAAACCGAGTGGAAGGAGGGGTTCATTAAGATTTAAAGGTAAATAATAATCCCCTTAACATCTGGGTTTCTAAAAAAATTAAAAGTGAGTTAAATTTTTTTTTCTTATATCGCTGCAAGATGACAGTTGGTTTAAAACTATTATGGTTCAATATTTTTTCGTAGTCTCCCTGGTATTTCATCAATGGCGTAACTAATAGATGTCCCAAAACTCACTCATTTAATACATGTTTGATATGTCTTTAAAAATTAAAGTAAAGTTTTACATGAGTAACCTTACATCAAAATTTCGTTCGCATTTTGTAGACCTTGTAGATAAAGATTCAGTGTGGGAAACACTCGAAGAAACAGAAGAGCCACCGGAGACAGAGGAACGAAAACAAGAGAGCTCTAATGAAGAAAGCAGTGAAGTAGATGACGAAGAAATTAAAGAAAATACCGCAGATGAAAATGAAAAAGAAAATAATGAAGCTCAACCCATAATTAATTCGGTAAGAAATCAAATGAATACACAAGAAATCTCAATGTAATAGGTATAGTAAAATATGTAAAATATAGCTATTTCCTTAGAATTCCTTATTGTCCATTTCACATATGCGATATGCGATTACATACAGGTGCGATGGTAAAAAGTAGCTGAGGGCATCGTTTCTAATAATTCCTCCGAACACATCCCATTATACAAGCGGTGGAACAAGAACAGGGAGGCAAACTCCTCAAACTTAAGGGCTCAATACGGCTTGTGAGTTTGGGATGGTCGACGATTCTCACAATCCGTCGTTGAACTGAGTTAAAAGGGCCAAGCTGGTATTCGGGTGCACCCGCTCATAGATGGCAGCAGTACTGCATATATCGGACTTATATATGATCTCGGAACTGAACTTCGCTGTAGATGTTAATACCAAGCATCCCAATGCTCTTAGATATGGTGAGGGGAGTGTTCTGGAAATGTGGGACCTAGGTGAATACGGTTTTCTTAGCGGTGGAAGCGCAGGCTTGTGTCTTCTTAGGGTTGAATCGGACCAAGTTTTCCCGTGAGAAGTTTCGATTTGAGACACAAGTTTTTCCTTCACAACGGAACGAGGGATGTTTGCACGGACCGTGTAATCAGCATCTCCTGTATTGTCATCTGCATAGCAATGTATGCTGTTGATGTTCAACATGACATTGATATGCAGCAGAAACAGCGTTGGAGACAGCACAGAGCCTTGCGGGACGCCAGCATTAATGTCCATGCTATCAGAGCAACTACTGCTATGGCTCGTATGCGTCTGCCGAACAAAAAGCTAGCAACCCCTTTGCACAAACCCCCGGGCACTCCGTAAGACGGCAACTTCAATTGAAAACCCCGGTGCCAGACCCGCTCAAACTCCTTCGCTATGTCAAGGCTACATGCCAATACCTCCTTCTGACTCTTAATGGCTAGTGCTCATAGATATTTGAGATACACTAGAAGGTCACCAGTCGAGCGACCGTGGCAAAAGTCATATTGACGGTTGCTGACCAGTTCGTGTTTTCTAGGTATCTAAGAAGCTGTGTGTTGATCACACGGTCCATCACCTTAATTCGATTGATCTGATCTGTCACCCTTTTTGGGTACCAGCTGCACTTTCGCAGTCTTCCATCATCATCATATCATATCAGCCCATTGACGTCCACTGCTGGACATAGGCCTCAGCTAACTTTTTCCACAGCGTGCGACTCTGTGCCACCCGTAACCAACGGCACCCCACTACCTTTACGAGGTCATCTGTCCATCTAGCGGGGGGCCGTCCCACGCTGCGCTTTTCGGATTGTGGCCGCCACTCGAGAACCTTCTTCCCCCATCGGCCATCGGTTCTTTGAGCTATGTGCCCTGCCCATTTCCACTTCAGCTTTGCGGTTCGGTGAGGTATGTCGGCGACTTTAGTTCTGCTACGGATTTCCTCATTCCTTATTCGATCACGTAGGTAAACTCCGAGCATAGCTCTTTCCATCGCCCGCTGAGCGACCTTGAGCTTTCGTATAAGGCCCATAGTTAGCGGCCACGTCTCAGTGCCGTAGGTCATCACTGGCAACACACACTGGTTGAAGACTTTTGTCTTCAAGCACTGGGGTATTTGGGACGAGAAAATAGTATGCAGTTTTCCGAACTCTGCCCAACCGAGTTGGATTCGGCGATTAACCTCTTTCTCGAAATTGGACCTACCTAATCGAACAGTTTGTCCCAGGTATACGTATTCGTCAACAACTTCGAGTGTAGAGTTCCCAACAGTTATTGGAGTGGGTGCTACATGGCCATTCGACATGATCTTCTTTCTTCTTCCATGAAGACGGAAATTGCCTAGTGTGGTAGGAAAGCGCAAAGAGGCGCGTGAGAACAGGACATAACTCAGGAGCACACTTCTTAAGCACCACTGTTAATATACCGTCGAGCCCACTCCACTTATAAACGTCTAGAGAAAGCACTGCCCGCCGGACCTCCCGCTGTGTTTGGCGATTTCCGACATGGTCTTACCGCACCACTGTAAGTGGTACAGCGCCTTCATCGTTCATATTCGAGTTAGAGGCAAAGAGACTGCTGTTTAAAGTGTGACCAATTTTGTGAACCAATTGCGCAAGCCACAGGATATATAACAGAACTCGAAGTCCAATTTTATCCTCTTTAAAACCAGATATACTCTATTTCATTCAATGGAAAATTATAATAACGTAATACTTATGATACCACGTCTGTCCGTCAGATATAGTATCTGATGTAAGTTCTAATAGAGTTCTTTTCTTTAATAGATAACATTTTATAAAACCATACTTTCGGATTCCATATCAATCTTCATTGTACGTTTTTTACTTCGTTACGATTTTCTTATAATATATTTTAACATATGTTCACGCTTTTGATACGTGATACAAAAGGGTTAAAAAAAACAAAAATCTAAACACTATATTATTTTATAGGTACCTTATCTCTTTACTTCATTGTATCTGTTTTAGAATCCCCAGAGAATGCTAAAATATGTCAAAGGACCACCAACGTTAACAACACAGCTTCCTTACAAGATCGACGAAGATGGATCAACAGAAACGTTAACTTCTAGTGCATAATACATTTCTAAATAAAAAAGTTACAAAGTAGTTTTTCTTTATTAATTAATACATTGCCGAAACAAATAGAAAACAAGCTTAAAATTACACCCAGTTTTCGGATTAAGTACGAGCAGTCCAACATTATCAACATCATATTAATTCACGTATCTAAGAATTGGATATAAAGATGTACGTGGTGTCCGCGTACGAGATGTAAGTGATATCTAAGTATATTAATAATAAAACCAAAGATAAAATTGTTGCTCTGATATATAGCGCGTATAAAATTACGCCTTGAAGTATGCGAGTCGAATGACATACTGGACCGGCAATAGACACTTGCGAGTCGAAAAGCGTGTGCTTCAAACACACAATGGTCAATGCTGGACCCCGCTCAACCATGCGCTGCGATAGGTAATCGTGGAGCCGCCGTTCATACAAGGATCAGTCTTGCATTTATGCATGGCGATCGTTGGAAGTGGATGTTGATATTTACATTCAGTTTACAAATATTGCTTTTTATATGCAACACGATAAATTGAATCATCTAACAGACTGACAAAATGTGTCTATTTATAAACAAGCTAGCCACGGTGATGAACTCCTTTGTTGTGTGTCACGACGATACGCCCGTATCGCTATTGCTCATAACGATAGGCCATTGCTATCCATTAATCCCCCCCCCCCCCACACGATTGTCGTCCCCGCGTTCGTCGGCGAACGCACAGGCCTTCAGTATACTCGTTCACCTCATATACGAGGTATCAAAGTTTGCCGGGGCGCTTCTCGCCCCCACTTACTCGCTGCCGCGACTGCGTAACGAGGAACTCCCCTCCTTGCGCTGACTCACCTTCGGGTTCGAGGCTCCCGCTGATCGAAGGGACGACCCCAAGAGCGACAACCCATGCCGAGGCTCGCCCCGTGGGGAGCCCTTGAGCATTGGGCGTTATATGGGCTGAGACTCAGTTAGAGTCTCACCCCAAAAGCCCGGTGGAGCAGCAATGGCTGCAGTAGTCATACAAAAAGAAAATAATAAAAAATAGCCATTGAACGCCAGTAGCCCCTGTACACAATGGCGATGGCGTCCCGTGGGCCAGTATGGGCCATTGTACCGACTTCATTAAAACGCTTCATGGTAACAAGCTTATAACCTACATTTTTAGGTACAGCATAAAACTCTTGACTGCGAGATGAACCGATTTTGCATCACCTTTAACTCACAGAGTTCCACCTCTTAGTACCATATGACCACCAAATCTCACCACCGATGGTATCCTAACACTCAACTGCTGGCAGGAACTGGATATCGGTATAATATTAGTACTAGTAATAAACTGAAAACTCAAACTCAAATCAAACTTTATTCAAGTAGGTTTCTAAGAACACTTTTGAATCATCAATACAATGTAAATAATGTAAATTTCTGCCAAAAAGAGCTGGCAAGAAGTTCCATTTAAAGTAGTAATACAATGCTTTGATAATTAGCTAAAGAGTATTCAACATGTACCGAAACACCTATTAGGTAATAAAAAATAAGTTAGTAAGCTACTAAAAACAACTTCAAACATGTCATTTTTTTTTGTTGTTATGTAGCATGTGAAGCGACAAATTTCGTTAATCGATTAAAGGAATTTAGATATTTAAGAGAATTCCGATATGTAATAGTACTAGTGGCATTAGCGCCATCATAATTATATTTTTGCACAATCATATGTACATACATATATTTACATGTACTTAAAATTATCCATACTATCCATGAATATAATATAATAATAATAATAAATATTATAAATGCGAAAGTAAATCTGTCTGTTACCTTTTAACGGTAAAACCACTGTACCGATTAAGATGAAATTTGGTATGCAGATAATTTTAGGTCCCGGAAAAGGTCATAAGCTACTTGAAAACCGCCAAGTATTATTCGTTTAGTAATTGAGGAGTTGCTATTTAAATCCTTCACCGATGACCGAATACTAAGAATTCAAAGAAGTTTTCAAGAGCAGACCAGCCTCCACAGCGGCACCCGTTCACAAGTATGACACAAGAATCAGCCATCGCTTCGCTCAACCATGTTTTAGGGAACGTAACGACCCGACGCACATGCCACCACCGCAGAGACTTTGAGAGAGCATGACATACTCAAGCAACTCCAATAAAACTTCGCTTGTATTTTAATATTGATTATAATATCGGAACTAAAATTATATACCGGACGAATTTCTATCCGATATATTCCCTTTCTACACTTATTTGCCAGTTATTTCATTTTTTAACAGAAGTGTTGTCAGGGCGGGTTGCGGAAAGGAAAACAAAGACGGTCGACATTCTTATCTGTAGGTACTTTAATGAATAGTAGTATTAATAATATGTGTACTGAAATACTTTATATTACCGAAATATGTATAAAGATATGATGTTATACAAAAAATAATTGTTCCTACGAATCGGTTTGAAAATATGGAAATTTACTTTGAGTGTCGAGGGTCGGGTTTAGCTGGACCACCATTTTCTACAGATTTGTGAATATGGCGTCGTTATGAGTCTCTACGCATCCTATTGCAGCGCTAAAGGCTTTATATTTGACCCGATTTGAGTCATTTGGTTCAGTTTTAAATTTTAACTTAGCTCGATTTCTCCTTGCCATTAAATATTTTATATTATCATCAAGCCATGGTGCTGGAAAATGTTTTATTTTTACTAGACGAATGGGCACGTGAACGTCATATAGGTTCATTATAAGTGAGTTGAGCACAGCAATTATTGCATCTACCGTAGGCGCCTCCACTACTAGAGACCAATCAATTTTATGTGCATCATCACGTAATTTATTCACATCCATTCTACCAAAGTTGCGTCACATAATTAATCTAGGCTTTGCTTTGGATCTAATAGGAAAGGTAATTAATTATGTATTTGGATTTCTTACGACAGCTGTCAATAACAAATTCAGACTACCGGTCCATTTGATTTAATACAGTGAAATACGTTAAAAACACCATCTTAATCCCTGGTCTCTAATGGTCGTGCATACGGACCGCTACCTGAGTATCATAAACAGTGTTGCCTGCAGTCAAATTACTAAAAGTGCAGAACCATATTTAAAGTACATACACGTTTACACACAAAATTATATATTTTATTAAGTGTTTTGTAGCTCCACAGCAAAAACGAAACTCTTATAGTTTCGTCATCGCCCCTGCTGAAGATGATAACTTTCATCTCAGACAGACCAAAGTACAACTACTGCGCCACTTCGGTATTTATTTTATTAATTTACGAATTTTATTACCTACATTAGTGTTGTTCACCTTTTAAAATTAAATGTGTGCATTTAATTGGCTCAGTTACCGTCATGTCTTCTAACTACCGTATTTTTGAGAGAAAACACCGTCAACAAAATTTTAGACATGGCAACAACGTCCGTAAGTGTCACTGTCATTGATTAGTGAATTTTTAGATTTCGGATTGGAACTGTAGTGAAATAAATAAATATGGATGAAATTGAAAAGGAAAAAATAGCCGCCCTTCCATCACAATTACTCGTTACAACAATATGCCATCCTATGGAATATGCAAAAGTCCTTATTCAAATTGGATTTGAGCCTCTACCTCCTAGAAGGTCCACTACGCTTTTCGGGCGCCCTGCTATGATATTACCTAATGTTTTCCAATACATAAAGTATATCAAAGCGTCAGATGGTTTCTTTGGTTGCTACAGAGGATTATCTGCGAGAATACTTGGTTTGATTGCTTCTAGTCAACTCACTTCCAAGGTAATTTACGCTTGTGGTATAGACCTACCAGAAATCAACGATCCTCCTAACATCGTCACAGATGAGGAACCTAAGATTGAAGACTACATCAAACTTGGCCGGCGGGATATGATTATGCATACTGCATCTGTCATAGTTTCATATCCATTCCATGTTGTATCTGTTAGAATGATGGCTTCTTTCATTGGAAAAGAGGAAGATTACAGCTCGCTTTTGGGTGCAATAGTATCTGTCTACAGAGATGATGGAATTCGTGGCTTTTTCCATGGAATAATACCTAAACTTCTTGGAGATTTGACTTGTGTAGCAGTCACTGGAGTGTTAGCATACTATGTCAACAAATACATTGTGAAGACCAAAGACTTAAGATATTATACAGTTCCATTGCTTACATTTGTTACAAGCACACTGACTTATCCTTTGGTGGTTGTGTCTACTTGCATGGCTGTGGCAGGCTGTAGCCTTAAAGCAGGCAGTCCTCCGAATATGCCTAAATATACTTCATGGCAAAATTGCTGGAGAGAGTTGATGCGAAACAAGCAGCATAAACGTGGTTCCTCTTTAATCTTTAGGTATTATATAGCTCCAGTTGCCGCCATGCAGTAGGTAGTCAAACAATATATGTGTATTATTGCATTTACTTACTAAGTGTTATTCCACAATCACTTTATTTAAAATTTTGATGCTTTCCGAGTGTTAAATGTTTTCAAATGTGTAAATATCTAGTATGATGATTTACTAGTAGATAATTGTGTCGCTAGATTGTTATATTCAATAAAAATATTTTGTTTGTCAATGGTGGTGATTGTTCAAAATACTCACAATTAGGTTCATTAAAAAAGGCTTATGTCCAGCAGTGGATTGTTATAGGATTTAGTTAAACTGAACAAGTGTTTTACTAGCGTAATATGTCTACTACTATAATACAATAAGGTTATGTTCTTAAATAGAACATGGATGTTAAGTGTTTTTTGGGAGCCTATCTAGTAGTTATTCACCTTTCAAGTTAACTTATTTATACTGCCATAAATACAGAGTGACACTCCTGTCAGTGTGATAGTAACGGTCCATATGGTACCAAAAGTAACCACCGATGAAGTATTTATACCATAGCAAATGAAATGGACTGGTAGTTTAAATTATTGTTGCCACTGATGAACAACAACAAAAAAAAAACAAATACCATGCTATACCATGTTGACTTAAAGTTAAATTATTTTAAAGTTTATTGACAATGGTTCTGTGGTCATTTGTATTCAAAATTGTCATTGGTATATGACAAGGGGACCACTTTATTATACTACCATAAATACAGTTAGTTAGTTTAATCACACCCTGAAATATCCATTTACAGTATAGCTGACACGGCAGCCATTGTTTCTCTTTTTTAAAATAACTGGCACAACACCCATTGTAAAAGGGGTGTTCTAATTCAGAAACCTTTCCCAGCAAGTGCACAATGATTAACCAAAATTTAATTACAATTGGTTTACCCTTAACATTAGGCCGACTAACACTTTTTCTTTCATTGAAACCTTTACCTAACAATGACAAACACAACAAAAAGGAATTATCCAATTTAGTGCAGTCGTTTGGAAGTTTTAGCATGATCAAGGGAAAGAAGGGTTCATTTTTAAATAGATATGTAAAAGGTATGTAATATAGGTATTTATTTAGCAAACCTTGAATTACATAATTTTTGATGATTGATCCACCGTCCGAATCGAACATGAGGTGGTGGTGATTTACAAGTGAATTTATAAACAAAAATATTGATTATTAACTATAACATGTAATAACAACAACAAATATTGATTATTATGTAAATCATGACTTTAGACTTGAACTTATGGTAATAAAAAATAATTTCTTAAACTAAAACCAGACTACTGAAAAATCATGGTCTAATAAGAATAAAATAAGAAAATATTCTCACGTGAAATTGTTATGTCCAAACCATTCAATATTTATCCTCTAATAAATAATCAACTTACACATAATCTATTTTAATTTATTTAATAAACTTTTATAGTGATGGTCAGAGGATAGCCATGGTCATGTTCCTCTTTGCCTCAAAGCTTATGATTGATTATTACTGTTAGAATGTACTATTTTTTTAAGGTAGGTAGCATACTACCTGAGACTACTTTTTGAGGAGTCAAGAGGCGCATCCACTGAGACGGAATATCCGCCCAGACACACGTCTGTCAGCAGAAGGTCCAGTAAAGACCATGTTTGGTCCTCTATATATAGTATTCTTGTTGGGAAAAGTACCAGCCGAGAGAATCTATAGGTCAAATCAAGTATTTTTTTTTTAAATTCGCGAGATTCGCTCTGCCAAGAGTGGCAACGTCGCAAATCCCGAACGTAATTAATCAACGCGCGAGTATTTAAATTGTGATTATTTGCTGGTTATAAAAAATTTCAGTAAGCTTTGATGCACCAAAGCTCAGAAACAATAACTCTTATCAAAATGAATGTAGTACTTATTTGTAGGTTATTTATTATTGAATAATCAAGTTTGACTATTTTGTGTAAAGTTTCTGAACATTGTTAAATGGGACACTTTTCAAGAGGGAGAAGGGTAAAGCCGTTTGAGGGGGCGGCGGAGTTGTGTATTTTTATGTACTCACATATAGGTATAACACAGCAGCTGTATAAAATCTAGAATAAATATATTTAAAGTAGCCATTTTCAATTTGGTTCATGTCTAAATCTAAATTTATATTCATGTTTAGACTTCTTACACATGAGCCTAAATTACCTTTAAAGATAAAATAACTTAGTACCACGTAAGCTTATTTTTGACTCAAAAAGTAATAGCAGTGGAAACTTCCTATATGATTCTTAAAGTATATCTTCTATGAAGCATAGTCTGACATGCTCTCGATTGGTTTTTTATTTGTGCAATTTAACCTATCTTTAAGTCATAGCCTATCGTCGCACCGCGGTCACACCAGACAAAACACCATTATAAATTGTAACAAACAAAATCACTGCACCACTCGGTCATGGGTTTTTTTAGGACATAGGCCTCACCTTTCTCCACGGCGTGCGGCTCTTTGCCGCCTGTAGGGTTCTTGGAGCAGTATGCTCAGTCCACTCACAGCAATTTGGAATTGCGATCGGTGAGCTATGTCGTTTCCACCACAATAACTGTTGAAATTTCTATGCTTGCAAATTTGTTGCTTGTTGACCTAAGACAATTCCGAGAAAGGGTCGCCGAATCGGTTGGGTAGCGTTCAAACACCTGCGTGCTATTTTCTAGTCCTTAAGGCCCTAATATAAGTAAAAGTGGCGCCCCCATTAGATTTTTCAATTTGTATTCATCACATAAGGAATTTTGAAAAGTGCTCAAATTAAAAGTTTAAAGTACAAGTAAGCTATTTTTAGAAAGTTTTAGTCGCTATATATTATACATGTGTAGGCTAGAAAAGTGGCTACTTTTAGCATAAATGAACTTTCCAGCCTGCATGTCAATCATATCTAGCAAATAAAACTTTCTAAAAATTGCTTACTTGTACATAAAGCTTTTAATTTGAGCACTTTTATGAAAATGAGTTTTTATTTAATGGAAATTTAAAAAAAGTAGTGAGGGCGCCACTTTTACTTATCTTAGCCCCTTAACGCTGCGAACATATGGGACGCGAACATCAGCAGCAGCCGACGACGGCGACAGAACAGTGTGCACGATTGTCCCGGATGTCTGCGACTGACTAAAAAATAATTAGCGACAGTCCAAGTTCATAAGGCCACTGCAACTTATACAAACATAAGATATGATCGTGTTATAAGAACATTCTATATGATCATGCCATGTCTTTAAATTCCTCACACAATATTTTTTTCCCGTTTTTCAATAACTAAGATTTTTTTCGCATTTAAGATTGCAAATATAATACCTTGTCCTTGAATTTCTCACACAGTTTGTCAGTCTCGTTATTCTATAAATTAATAGAATTATTATCTTTTAGAGAATCCTGAACACACGTTATTTAAGCAACTTGGCTGGGCTATTATATCTCAAAATTTAATTATGTGTATTGAAACTAACTTTTATTCTTGTGGTTTTTTAGTATACCTATAGCTTGTTAGTAATTTTGTTAATGATATGTGCCACAATTGAACCGATTTCGATGTAATTAAGAACGGCAATAGCCTAAACTCTAAATGAACACATAGGTTGCATCTTATTTAAAATTCCATCAGGAATATGCCCAAATTTTAATCAAGAAGTTGCCGTAGGAACAATTGCCACGCGGGCGGAGCTGCAGGCGAAAGCTAGTAAATAATACTTGTCAAATCTATAATTATGTATATTGTAAGCAAGCAATCATTACTATTTCGAAACAGTTAATTCTGTTGGTAATTTTTAAACAGACTGTAATAGTATTTGACACACTTAAATCACAAATATCATTCCTCTATGGTCTGTCGCTCACACGAGTCGAGACTGTGCATCTGGATTCCAGGAAATTGCAGTACGCTTATATACTGAAGTCGCGGCACGGGTGAGGTGCTGACTTACCAGTGAGCGACGCATTTGTATCTCAATTCTTTAATCAGCGAACCTATCACTACCAAATTAGGCTTAGTTTTTACATTTTAATGAAAATAGACTGCCCTTGACATTATGATAAGGGTGTGTATCCAGCTACTAGTTACCAACTTCGAAGAATTAAAATCGCGATGTTATTCAACTTATTCAAACATTTTTATAAAATTCGTCTAAACTAATTAACTTAGCAAGAACTCGAAATTTACTGAGGGCTATGCAACATCTTATCTATAAAAGGGTAAAATTTGAAGCCGAATTTTATGTGTGAAAATAATGCATAACTACGCAGAACTTACTATTTGTTACTATTAAAATAAAGGCGATTACATGTTATGATGCTACTTTAATTTAGCTAAAGTCTGACATTTAATAAATTCATCAACTAATTCTCTCTTCAATGTGGCAACAGCTCTTCTGTAAATGGCGGGAGCAGCTTGAGCGTTACCATTCTCGGTCTCAAATTTCATGTAATTCATCCAGACATTCACATTATCGGTTCCGTGATGCTGAACTAAGCACTCATAACATTTCCTAATGTTCTTTAAACTCCGTTTTTCCTGTGATTGTTCGATTTCTATCATAATGGTATGGATTTCCACTTGCGTAGGTGGAGTACATATGAATTCTTCGTACATTTGCCTTGCTGCTTTAAGTCCTACTTGCTTATACATTTTTTCTAGAAACTTTGGTTTGAGAGCTAAAACAATGCTGCTTTCGCAATTTTGAAGTTTTTTGTACAAATTCTTTATCTGAAACAATTAAAATATCACTTTGTATGACGAACAGTAAGTAATAAATTGAAAATCATTATGGCAATCATTATTTTCACACGTACCTACTTAAATAGATAAAAATATTTTGATGTGATCATTATTGTAAATGATGATTTACTTAAATATTATCTCTTTGCATGAATCAATAACAAATAGGTAAGTAAATACTACTAGATATGCCCCGCGGTTTCACTCGCAGAAAAACTAATTCCCATGGCAATGGTCACCCTGTTGCTTTGTTGCAACGTAAAGATAGATTTAAAAAATATGAACTTTAAACTAAAAACTTATTTCAATCAAAACAAAGTATAGCCTACGTTATTTGGGTAGTGTTGTTTTCCTCAGTAGTTGCAGAAGTTCCAACAAACGTTACTTCATGATATTAATATTTGTTAATTAAATTAAGACAATAAACTAATTTTAGACTAGCATACGCATGCATCTTTCCCTACATTATTTTTGAGACAGGACTAAATTGGCCAATGTGTTCTACCCACTGCTACTTTAGACTCGGTGGGCTATATCAGTACCTAAACATTCATATTTACATAATCGGCCATCGCTTATAAAGTTAAACAACATCTAGAGATTCGTGGCACCGTGACCAAACCTACGGGATGGCCAGACAGTTTCCGAATGGCCATATGTGAATACCCTCCTGTCTTGCCACGCTCCACAGTTCACGAAAGCTCTGTCTAATCGCCTTCGATAGCTATGAAATAAATAATTGTTAAAGCTGTGCGCATACTGTGCCATAGGCTAATATATTTATATAGATTACTTACAGTAACATCAGACTCGATGTTATCCAATGCAATATTCCACAAGTGCTGAATTTCATTCGACTTGAGAAATTTACTAGCATCTTGCAGAACAAGCAGTATTTTCTTATCATCAGCTTTACTTAATAGAAGCTTCTCTTCCCACACACAACTAATCCTCGGATTTCTTTTTATAGTCGAATCAAGAATCTGAAATAAATAAAAGAAATGAAAGTAAGTAGGTATATGACTTTATTGTAAAATAAAGTGCGCACTGCACAGTGACTCTTGCATTAGGGGACCAGAAAATGGATACAAATACCTACATTATTATTTTATAAATACATGAATATTAATATAATCATTATATTTATTTATAGAAGAATAGACTCAAGACAAACACAAATGTTCATCATCACGTAAACATTTGTCCTGCGCGGGGATCAAGTCAGCATCCCTTGGTTTTGCAGACAGTCGTTACTATTAATAGAGCCACGAAGCAGCCAAACATTGCAATAAATAGGTCATTATACCAATTTTCAGGCAGTAATAAGTACTCGATCAATTTAAATGTTCATTTTTATTGCACACATATACAGTATAGATAGTTCAACAATTATGTTAACTATTTTACAATATTTTTTAATAAATTTATTTTATAATAAAAATTTACGTCATCTACTCTCATTTTCCTTACCTCAATTAACTCCTCGGCAGTAAACACTTTTTCCAACTTCAATATCTGTAAGCCAAAGGCATACATGTCATTTGTGAGAACTCCAGTTTCATGGCCATACATCCAAGCATGTTTCACGGCTCTAATCTTTTGTATATCACTGCACATGTCTTCACCGAGTCCAAGTAGTCCATGTATATATTGAGTACATAGTTTTTCATCTGGAAACTTAATAAATAAAAACAGAATAGTTAAACACTTTCTAGTAAAATATAAGAATTGTCCTTAACATATTCTGTAATGAAATTTTGGGTAATTCGTTTGGCGAACAATTAGTTCTTGTATAGTAATACCACAGTATAGGTAGGTTATTTCTCAAGAAATTTTGAAATCCAACTAATATTTTAAATGTGAAGTTTAGATGATTGTTATTTAATCACGATTAAACCGCTCGACGGATCGAGATGAAACTTTGTTAGTTACTTGGTAATTCATATTGGTTAGGTCCTGAAAAAATTTACATCTGACTTTATTAGTAGTAGTTAATTAAGAAGTTCAACGTCAATAACCGAATAATAATGCTTTTTTCAAATTTTTGCTCTATTGCAAACCAGCTTTTGCCCGCGGTTTCACCCGCCCTAAATTCCGTTATCGGTTTAAGATTACAATGGAAACTCCTCAATTATAGTATAAAAAAACCGACTCACACTTAACGTTTTTAAGTAGCCTAAGTATGTCCTTTCTCGAGATTCAAACTATTTCCATGTCAAATTTCATATTAATCGGTACAGCGGTTTAAGCGTATAGAGGTAACAAACAAATAGACAGATTCGCATTTATAATTTATTTTATTCGGAATTGGTTTCTCGAATTCTCGAGGCATTGAGTTTTTTTTTACCGTCACGACTAAAGACAAATTTCTCAAGAATTCTCGAGCAGACACCCCAATGAAGTGCCATACTTCATGCAGTATGGCTAGTTTTAGTCCTTCCCTTTGTTACGATACTGTTACCGATCGTTTAGAACACGCACACATTTGCGCGTACACACACATTGATTTCTTTTTGTAATGTGACCGCTAGTAACGAATAACGCGATTTTTGTATGAAGTGTCCCAGGTGTGGCACCTGATACCAAGTTTATACGGCTTGCGTAAACTATTTCCAAATCAAGAGTATCCATTGCTGCAGCGCTAGAATACTCTGCTCCTATTTGTGTATAAACGCACTATGCAGAAGTGGTGACACGTGAGAGCCAGGCATAGATTGCACTCTTCTCAACCTGCACATTAAAGGGCCCTCTGACGGCTCACTAGCGCCGCTATTAGATATCTTATATAGAGAAAGGTTTGTTAAAGTAGTTTGCCAGGCCCATGATAAGTGGGAGAATGAAAGAAGGCGCGCGGAAGATTGGTAGAAGTAAACCTTGTCAAATTTATCTCGATGAAATTTAATCCGATTTTGGAATGTGAAAAATATAAAAGTGCCATCAAGTGCAATCGAAAAATACGCAGTACGTTTATAGAATGAAACTATATGTGCAAGTGACAACCTACATAAGTGCTCTTACCCTTAAGCGGCACGTTGGCGACGGCAGAAATACACATGAGAGGCGCACGTCGTCGACGGCAGAGCCACTGCAGCCGTAGTGACCTCTGCTGTCGGAAACGTGCCGCTAGTGTATACGAGCCCTAACTAAAATATGACAGACTCTGTGGTCTAGAAGTATATGCTAGTAATTAATATCTCAAAGGTTTTATTGTCAAGAAAACATACCCGCTGTAAAGCCTCTTCATAAATGGCCATATAGTAATTTATTGGCTTTGGAAAAATGTTTTCACTATCTAAGAACTCTTCAATTTGCTCCCAGTGAAAACCCTGTAATAAACACAACCTTACGTTAACTTTCCATTAACTCCCACGCTATGCCCAGCGTAAAGCATTTCACCAGCGGCAAACACCTATTTCTGTACCAAATGTCATTCAAATTACATATTTATAAATTACATATAAGTACATTTGTTACATCAAGAGAACCAGGAATTATAATATGATTTCATGAATCTTAGTAAAATAGTTATAGGTATATATAAAACGGCAGAAACCAAGATGAATGTTTTCCGTGTACTGAACTAACTAATTGCGTCTAAAACAAGTGCCAGTAAACGGCACGGAAAAATTTGTCACATTGTGAGAGCGTTGTAGTAAGCATTCTTCCATTACGCTCTTACTTTGCGCCCTACACCAGTTCTTATTATTTGTTGTTTAACTAAAGAGCTTACTTAAACTACAATAGTCGATTTGCGGAAGGCTGGATATCACTGAATTGGGCTTTGAAAGCGAGAATTTAAGATTCCTAAGAAACTTTTTCTCTTAAAATTATATTTTGCAAGTTATTGGCTTCCAAAGTTGAAAAACTGCCTCCTCCAACTTTTAAACCACTACGTCTATTAATCTGAAAAAAAAATGTTAATAGGACTTTATAAATACTACCAAAGAAATTGTTTTGGACAAAATCGGTTTATAGGTTTTTTAGATATACGCAATAATTCTCATTTCATATTTCCGGTTTTGTGCAAATTTCCGGCTTTTACCTCCTACGGCCTGAAAGATAGAGCCTTTACTTAAAAGGTTGGCAGATAGTGTAGGCTTAGTAATATGTCTCTGTCGGTACCTGTTAGTTACAAAACGCTAAAAATTATACTCTTAACCTGAAGCTCCTTTAATGCAATGTATGACCAAACTTTTTTATTATCTTTTTGGGACCAAATCTCTTCTTTGATTTCATTCGTAATAGTATCTGCATTTTCATATTTAATGCACAAATCACAAAGTTCAAATAAGAATTTTACATCTTTGATATTATCAAATCCATTTCTCCATACAACATTTGCCCTTTTATATTGCTTTTCCTAAAATTAATTACCAATGCAATGAATTATTGATGTATGACAAGTATATTAACACTTCATTTAAAAAATCCATGTATCTGCTTGCATCTAACACTACAGTGTGTATCTAAAAATAAACTTTAAGAGGACAATAGGAATAGGCCAGAAAGCTTATATATGTATTACCAATAATGGCATGTAAATGTACTTAAAATCATTGCACAAAGTCATATACATTACTATGAGAGATTAAGTAATTTATGCCATAATGATGCCATGAAACTTTTCATTTTTTGTATGGAATTTTATGTTTTCACCATTTTGTAGATAAATTTCTTATATTTTTGCTAATATAAATAAATACTTTCATAGCAAAGATGCTGTCAAAAGATTAACCTCGAGCCAAGACTTGAACCTGCATCACTTAAATTCCGTGTAAGTGCTCTACCACTGAGTTACCAAGGCACAAGTCTGTCTGATGAAAATCCTAACTACATCTTTGCTCTAGAAATACGCTCGTAACAAGCGTCACATACAACTTATAAAGTCCTAGTGACTTATAAAGTCCTAGTACATCAATACACTAGACAAAAGTAAGTTTTAAAGCATGTATTTTTTTCGATCCTTCAGATGCTATAGTTTTGTCACAAAAACGACATATTTACGCGAGATAGCCTATATCTGAGTGAATAAATATGCATTTAATTAGTTATGCAAACCTGTCATTCTGTGTTTTTTTTTGATACTATCGAAGCGACATATTAATTATGTACAATGTAGAACCCAAATATCTGATTTTTGGTCATAAAGCAACTAAAATACAAAGTACCTTTTCCTCTTCTGATTCAGCTTTAAGCAGAAGCGTCAGTTCAGTTTTAAAAAGTTCTAAATAGAGAATATCAGAGTCAGGATGCCTGTGGATGCCTTTTAATAAAAAGTTTCTAGCATTTTCCAGATTATCTTGTTCTTCACTTTCCCATTTACTAGCTAGCTGCCACATTTTTGGTTTCTCTCCATGTATCTGTAAAAAAACACACTATTGTACATAATTAAAGTAAAATAAAGACTCTTCAATATATAAAATGCAATAGATTATCTCTATGCAGATATTTTTCATAATTAAACCCTCAACAAGGTTCCATGTAGTGTCAAAATCAACTAAATGTTAAAAGGACCTAAATAATCAAAACTTCTAGCCTCTATTTGCACCGGGCTGGCCCAGTGAATGGGTAAGGCTGTAGATTTTGTCATATTTACAACAAGTTACAACAATACAAACAATATTTACTTAAGTAGGTTTCTGTTAACACTTTGGAATTGTCGATGCAATCTAAGTAATTGTAATTTCTGCTAAAAAGAGCTGGTAAGAAGTTCTTTTTTAAGTAATCATACAATACTTTGGCACATATACAATCTGTATAAATAGGTTAGTATAGTGGCATTTTTTTGACCAACATAATGTACATAATGGTAATCCTATCAAAGAGAATAAACCAAGATTTGTTTGTGTTTTGTGAATTTATGTCTTTTTAATTTGGCAGGATTATGACATAAAATGCATTGAAGCAGTGAACAAAACGCACCTTAAGTTGTGATACACATGTCAATTATTATTTTTTGTTTTTATGTAGCATATGAAGCATGTGAAGCGTCAAATATGTCAATTGTGTGAAGGAATTCAGATATTTAAGAGTACTTTGATATTTAATAGTACTCGTAGGATTATTATCATCATAATTATATTTAAATTTATTCTTGCACAATCTTATGTATACATACACTTAAAAATATCTATACTATCCATGCATAAAATACCATAAATGTGAAAGTAACTCTGTCTGTCTGTTACCTCTTCATGCTTTAACCCGTTACGCGTCCTAGGGACCACAGTAGTCTCTAAGCGTTTTGTGTCGCGGGGGATTTTTTCAGGACGACTTTTAACAGACAGGCTAATTGTAAGTATTCAGAAGTGAAGCCAATGGCCTGTCCTACGTTCTAGTATTTTTGGGTGGACAATTTTTTGTGCGTTTAATATTTTTTTATCAGAAATTGTTTTGGTAATTTGATCCGGCCGCCATTTATATTGCGCCATTTTGAGTTGGATTTTGGATTTTATTAACAGTAGCATAGAGTTCATTTTGACCCCTGGTAATGTGCTATATATAAAAAACTATGTATTTTTTTAGTAAATAAATTTATTATTACTTATTATATTTATCATAAACTTATTCTTATTACTTTTTTTATACTGTTTATATTAGGGAACATACCTAAAAATAAATAAAGAGGAATAAACATAATAAAGTTAGGTGTATGTCCGTTTGTACACGGCAAGGGCAGATAATTTCCTTAGAATGGGGACGCTTGACGGGTTAACTGCTGTACCGATTATGATGAAATTTGGCATGAAGATAGTTTGAGTCCTAGGGAGGTAGTTCCATAGGCTACTTGAAAAAGTCAAGTGTGGGCAGTTTTTTTTTCTATAATTAAGTAGTTGCCATTGTTGACGTTGTGTGCTGGTGGCGTGACATAGACACTGCTATGTTGCGTAACATAAGTAAAGCAAAATTTTTGTAAGGCTGATTATTTATACTGATATCATTGAAAGGCTGATAGATTGTATAATGTGCTATTTTTGGTGCGAACATGTAAGCTAGGTAAAAAACATAAACTATGGACCTGGGACTACACAGTTCAATGCGAAATTTATAATTACAGGTTCTTACAATATGTGATGAAAAAAGAGTCATTTGCATAAAGGAATCTGGAAAATGATTAAAGTGTCGATCAGATTACCATAGAGCCAAATGAGCCAAATACTGCACCTGCATCGGCAAGCAAATGATTTTGTAATTGTGCATAAAGATGAAATCAAGCTGAAAGATTAGTTATTGTATTTCATCACCGTGGGAGGAAAGAGCAGCAGAACTAAGTTTCAACTGCCACATGTCCAGAGTAGAACTTTATCCTTTTCATGAATACATAATCATCAAGTTGGATAGTTTTGATAGATTTGAACTACATGGAACATGGTTGTAAAGTGGTTTGCATATTACCAATTTTGCACGTTTAGGTTTATTGACTGATACAAGAATATAATTAAGTGCTGGCCTTAGTATCAGACTGGTAAAGCTCAAGAGGCACCAAAAAAGCCTGTTGTATCAAAAATTGTCCTAGGGTGATAATTTTTGGGTTGAACATTATTAGAAATGCTAGGCACAAAAATACAAATAACATATAAGGGTATGTTTCATAAAATAGTACCTACCTGAAGCATCTGTCCAATAATTCCTGATACTGCATAATCAAATCCAACACTCCTACAGAATTTTATATACTGAAAATATATTTCCAAGTCATTTTGAAATCTATAAATAAATTGTTTAAAAACTCTATTTAAACGTTTTGCTATAGCATATTCAATATCTTTTTTCTTCTCGCCCAGCTTTGCTAACTTTCTTCTTAGAACTATATCTTCGAGTAGGGTTAATTCATAAGCAATATAGTGAACAAAATCATCTTTTTCTTTCACTCTGCGTTGTATTCTGTATTCAAATTCCTTTCTTTTGCGGGATATCTCTCTGAAAGTGTTTCAGTCTAATTATTTATAAAATTATACATTTATATATGGACAGGTACAGGTTATATAGTAATTTATAGCAACAAATCAAAAAGTAGAATCTGTTTTTGATCATTACAGTCCATAATGCTTTGTGACAAGTCTATCAAGGCCTGTGAAGATTGTCATGCCCATTGATTAATTTGCTTATTACCTGCAGTATTTTTTTAACCTATCCCAAAATATTTCATATGAGGGTGCCTGTTTTGCCATTTTGTTGTCGAGTTTATTATATATATATCTACTCATACCGCCTTAATGATACCGTTTGCCGCTTCTTGTCTCCTTTCTTTACTGCAAAGCTTTGGCATTTAGCATTGCACTCGAATATTTTCGTCCAATCGACAAGTTATAGGTCAGAGTAACTAAAAGTGGCGTAAGGGAAATTTTTCCTCACCGCCCCCGTTTGTACACCCCAAACGACCACTGTAGTTAAAAAACTAAGACTACTTCCTTCCTTTTTCAGAAATTTATAAGCGAAATTTTCATAGGGGCAGCAACCGTGAAGGGTCAAGATAAATATCTAAATCTACCAACCTCAATTCTTCATCATTGAATAAACTAGTTCTTCGCATTTGTTCTAACTCATTTATCATATCCTCAATACGTTGATTTACTTGCTCAGCCATTTTTAATGTTTTATTTTATTTCTTTATTATTATACGGAAAAAGTTAAATTAAATTAACCTCTTAAAACCTTACAAACTTTTAGGTTATATTTGTTTACCTAATTTATTTTGTTTCTAAGGACAGGTTAAGATCTATGACCATGCTGCCTAATATTCGATAGATCCATAATGTTATAATAATATACACATACAGTGGCTAACGCTGCTCGACTACACATACGCGCGATTTGTCTGAGTGATTACAAATTGTTTTCTTAGTTTTGTGAAATGCGTAATGTCCAAATGGGTTATAAAAATTGTGCAGTATTTCAGTGCTTATCGAATTCAAGAGTAAACAAAGATATCAAATTTCACCACTTTCCTTCTGATGCAAGGTATCTAAGTTTTATCAATTCCAACTTATTATAGTTCATAAACTTTTTTTAATATACCACAAAGGTGGCAAACAAGCTTACGGTCCGCCTATGGTAAGCGATCACCGTAGCCTATGGATGCTTGCAACACCAGGGGTATCAATCGCACGTTGTCAACCCTTCAGAATTCTAATAACTTCTTTCTTGAAGAACTCCATATGTAGTCCTTGGAGATAACCTTGGCAGTCATTCCACAACCCAAGCGTTCGCGGGAGGAAGTTTCTCTGGAGCCATCCATACTAAACTAAAATATATTTATAGCTGCGTGTCTTGTAAATTAAAATGTACTATAATTAAAATATCGTTATATAACTTGCTATAGTTTATATACTCGTAAATTACCTTTTAGTTCACAAACTCCTCCATGTTTTCCTATAAATTTCTTACTTAAGTTATATGTACGTATGCGGATTTATTTGGATAAATATTGTGCAGTATCAAAGTTGTGTTTACTAATCATGTATGACAAAATTATAACAGCTATTATTTTACCTACAAACTTTAGTGGCAACCCTTGCGTTTTTTTTTTTTTTTTTTTTTTTTTTTTTTTTCTGAGCTGACTATGCAGTTGGCTGTTGCAGCCATTACTGCTTCACCGGACTTTTGGGGCGAGACTCTGAAGGAGCCTCAGCCCATATAGCGCCCAACGCTCAAGGGCTTCCCGCGGGGGAAGCCTCGGCTTGGGTTGTCGCTCTCGGGGGCGTCCCTTCGACCGGCGTGAGTCTCGAACCCGAAGGTGAGTCACCGCCAGGAGGGGAGTTCCCCGTTACGCGGGTGCGGTTGCGATTGAGTGGGGGCGAGAAGCGCCCCGGCACTCTTTGATACCTAGTGTATCCTTGTGGGCGCCGACGAACCCGGGGACGTCGGCGTCGTGTTTGGAGGGAGGCCCTATTCGGGGTCGACGTAGTAGAGACTAATCTCGCTATCCGGACAGCGAGATCGTCATCTGGGGACGTTAGTACGTGCCGAGGCCGCCTGAGTATAGTTTTACGACCGCGACGGGGACGATCGGGGGGAATGTACGTCGTGGATTGCACAACTAATCTATTCGGGTGATTTTGCGTACGCTCGAAAAAGCGGACTGCCAAGTCTTTAAAGTACTGGGGAATCGTGGGAAGTTCGAAGTCTCTGTGTAGGTCCGCATTGCGAACGTACCAAGAGGCTCCAGAGGCCGCTCTGAGAAAGCGGTTTTGGAGGGTCTGGAGTTTGTGGAGAACCCTTGCGTTAATAAGCCGTTTCGCTCAAATACCTACACGACGACGGCGAGCCTGGAAATCATCTGCTGCCTTAATAGTTAACATTTTATTTATAAATAATATTTTGCTGGATTGTACCTCCTTAAACGTTCTATAAGAAAATTCGTAATAGCATATATCTATCTCGTTAGGCAGACTAACAATAAATATTTTTATATTTAAATTATTAAATAAAACTATTACGCGATTTGCAAAGCAGTTTTCTTCTATTAATTATCAATCCTTATTCAGATATAAGTATAAGTATGTGAGTTATCTTGGTTATGTAATGTAGATTAAAATTGCCTTCTACATTATACAGCATATGAGACATACTGCAATACGCGGCAGCGGAACAGCGCGTCAATTATAATGATTTGGTCTAACTTTGTCGCGCAGTGCCGCACCATATTCGCAACGTCGGTTCGACGTGGTCCGTGCACATGACTAAATAACCACCAGGCCGATAGCTTAGAACAAAGTTTCAAGAATCATACCTAAACTGGTAGTGTGTCAACTGACACTTAGTAAATTAAATGAATAAATACCTGATATCGATTTTTTTGAAAATTTGATTGAATTACCGTTCGATCAACATTTTTCACGGCATTTCAGAAATGCAATTACTTATGTGCTTGAGAATTTCTCGTCCAATATTTGTAATTTTCCTTTGAATATTGAAAAAATGAAATTGAGTGGGACTCGCGCATGGAGGATTCCGTACCATTATCTATAAAAACGCCCAAAATCACGTTTGTTGTATGGGAGCCCCGATAAATATGTATTTTATTCTTTTTGTTTAAATTTGTTTTCATAGCGGCAACAGAAATACATCTTCTGTGAAAATTTCAACTGTCTATCACGGTTCATGAGATACTGCCTGGTGACAGACGGACGGACGGACGGTCAGCGGAGTCTTAGTAATGGGGTTCCGCAAATTACCCTTTGGGTACGATCGATTTTTTTTTTCCATCAGATCAATGAATTCTACAAATTTATCTGAAGGAGTAATCGTATAAAGTTACCTTTGTGCCATTTGGCTATGGAACCCTAACAAAGTCCTCTGATTTTATTTGTATTCAGTAGGGAGGTACCAATAATATAATTATGCATATTTATGTGTATACATTAATATATGCATTTTTATATGTATCATTATTATTGTAGGCACCATGTTTTTTTTTAAATTTACCTTCCTATTGTAACTATTCAGCCAACTTAGGATAAAAAAATATAGGAATTCACACACAGTACATGTATTTGGCACTTCTAAAAGGCTTTTCACTAATCGATAGCAAGCACTAAAAGAACTCTAATTTTAGGCGCTCGCACTCGCACACGAAGCCCTGAGATGCGCACGCTTACTGAGCGTTAAAACCGGTTTTTACTCTAGCGGGCGTCATTCCTCATCCCACGCGCCGTGTCGGTGACAGGCCACGCACACATACATACCGGTGCTTGTAGTAGTGCTCTCGCCAGCGCCGGTTGTTTGAAGCTATCAGTCTGTAGGTTATTTAGTCATGTGGTCAGTGATTGGATAGGTGATCGTTTAATGGTTCATTTAGAGACGAAAATTTAATAAAACGTCTTTAGGCTTAAACGGGGAGTGCTTTACCAAAAGTTGCGACACGAAGTAGTGTTTTTTTTTTATACCAATAAGGTGGCAAACAAGGTCACGGTCCACCTGATGGTAAGCGGTCACCGTAGCCTATGGATGCATGCAACACCAGAGATATCACTCGCGCGTTGCCGACCTTCAAAAATCTAATTACTTCTTTCTTGAAGAACCCTATACTGTAGTCCTTAGAGAAAACCTTAGCAGGGAGCTCATTGTGCCCAGGTGCACCCGCCAGGAAATGGCAGCAGCTCTCCATATGGCGCCCAACTTGCAATTTGTAAAGCAGCAACCTTTACTTTGACGTGAAGTACCGCTTCGCTCTGTTGGACTTTCTCTGTTGAAGTGTATTACAAAATACTAAATTATTAATAAATATTATTAATTACAGGAATGAAAAACCAGACAAGTGCGTTATTAAGTGTATTTTGTCGTTTAGCGTGATATAAATTCATAAAACTAACTTCTGGCGGCTGTAGTCAAAAAATTTTCGGCATCATATTCACGAACTTCCAAAGTTCAGCTCATTCTCCCTATTTTGTACCAGTTCATTAGTTCTATTCAAAAAACAGAAACATAAAACATATCAAAGTGTAATAAAATATATGAATAGAAAAACACAATTGAAGTACAATAGACAAAGTGTGAGGTGTACCACCACTAAAAACAAATATTATAAAAATAAATATAAATATTTCCACCTGTGCGCTAGTCCGCTACGCTAGAAATTATTTGTTTCTTTTTATTTAAGAATAAATATTACGCACTCTAAATATTACGATTGGTCGAACAATTACGGGGTGTGGCGTTCACTGTCTTAACACTTAGACCTGTTTACGGACCAATTTTCTTAAATGTAACACCACTAACTTGCCTGATTGTTCCTAAATCGTTAAATATTTTTAAATTGGTAACAAGCAACAATGTAGCAAAATTATTGGTATCTCTCCCTATCTCTCTCTCTCTCTTTTCTGTTACATGAAAAAAAAAAACATTGGAGACTTTTTGTTTATTTATTTACATAAACAATTTATGTACAGTAAAAATAGTATGAACACTTATATACTGGCAGAAGCAGACCAGTACATAACGTTTAAGTGCGACATTGTAAATTTGAAATTTTATTTGCAGATAGATTTGAATTTTTTTCCTACAACATTGAATTGAGTGTGTAATGCATAGAAAACTAATAGATAAAATTACAAATACTTCCACTTATTTACTGTTAAAACAATAAATTAAAAAATATGAAAACTACAACTTTTCTGCTAAAAATATTTGCTAACTTTATTATACTATTCACAAAAAAAAACAAATTAACATAAATGCTTTTTTTTAATTGACAGTTGCTTCAATAATTATTATTTATATCAAACTAAAAAAAATACAATCAGTGTGATATGATGAATACATTTCTTTATAATTGTCAGTTTCATTTCCAAATATAAATTTTCAAAAAAAAAACAGAAACTTCCAAAGAATAAATCTTAGGATCTTTGTAATCAAATTTGCAAAGCTCACAACTATAATATCACCTCGCTGTAAACTTAACAACACCACCATCACAATGTTCGATAACACCTCTACCTTTAAAACAGTTAAGCCAAGTCTTACAAAACAATTTAAAACTATTATTCTCCTCAGCACTTTTAAACACAGGAGTAACATTTATTTCTGGAATACATCTTCCGAAGTCAATAGCAGGCAACCAAACCTGAAAGTCAGAATCTGGTGAATACTTAAATATATCTTGACATCTTTCTAGATTTATCTGTGGCACAGGTGGTTGTCTTTGAAGTAATTTTTTTAATGTTATGAATGTAAGTAAATTTTGCTTGAGACTTATTGATTGCAAGTTCTTCGCTCGACCAAGGGACCTGTAAATCATAAGTAATATTATGACCAATGTAAGTTATACCTTTTAATAAAATATTTAAAAAAATATGTTAATAATTGAGTGTTTAATGAATCGAAAACAGAGCAAATCAACCTTGTGCACCTATAGGTCTGGACTTTTTTGTCTACATTTAAATAAAATAAAATTTGAGTGAGATTTGTTACCCTTAATTCTAATCCAATTGGTCTGGACTTTGGCACAATGGAACTAGGATACGGAAACAGATTTCTCCACAGGTGATATCGCAGAGCACTTTTCTGTTAACATTGCAGCGGGGCTAAGGGTGACTTGATATTAAGCACAGTAGGGTTAGTTGGAGGGACAGAGAATAGCATAAAATATTTTTTATCCCAGTTAATCCACCATTTCGGAAACCAGGTTGTTCAGCGCACTGTAGGATTTGTAAATACTCTCGAAAACAACTTGTAAATACGACTCAAGCAGGCAAATGGGTATATAATTCTTTGTCACTTTTTTTATAGACAAGCACCACTACGCTCGGGAGATTCGACGTGTTGGCCTCCTCAACGACGGTACGAAACCGCTTCTGTAGGATTTTAAGTTTGGGCTCTGGATAATTGTTTATAATTAAAAAAAAATAGAAACATCACCAAGTGGTTCATCCATTAGTCATGTGGTTAAGGTGAATCCGGAGATTTCTTCCATACAAACTTTGGTGCACAAAATATCCATAAGTTTTTAAAGTTTTTGTTGATTTCATAGATTTATTTAATTCAATAAAAACTTTTTTTATGAATAATTCACTGTCATTTTATGGACGACTATGCATTTTGAGATAATGGTAAATAGCGCTTTATGATTTTTTTATATTTCATTAATGATATTTACGATAGTCAAAGATACTTAGTTAAACGCAGTTTGTATGTAGAAATTAAAAAATAATAAGTTACTAATTAGAATTTAGGTTGCAAAAGAGAGAACAACAGAAGTTAAAAATGTGATTACCAACCTAAATATCCTCATAAATTGTCCATCAGCTAATTTACAATTAGAAAATCCAAATCGTCTTATCTTCAAATCTTTTGCAGAATCCATAAACGAAGCAATGCATCCTACAATATTCCCTTGCACCCCCACATTATCCAGTTCAAGATCAGTTAATACATTAGGATTTAATGACGTCATCAAACGACTTACAATCGCTAAATTAATGTAATTATTACTCAAATCTATAGATTCCAGGCTATCTAAATTAAAATCTTTCATATCATTCACAGAATTCTCTGTAATTCTGCAATAATTTAATTTAAGTACTTTTAATTTGACAAATTGGCCCAATTCAACAATACTTTTGAATCCTTCATCGGATATTGGATTATCACTTAAGTCGAGATATTCTAGTAAAGGGCAGACAGGACGCGTCGATTTTTCAAATAGATTCAGAATGAGTTTAGCGCCTTCAGATGTAATACTGTTTCTGCTTAAATCTAAATGCACGAGATGTTTCATAGTACAAATGGCCTCAATTAGGTATTTAACTCCGTCATCTCGTATATTGTTGTCCGCTATCATAATGGCGGTGATGTGGGTTTGATGTGTAAGAGCTCTAAATAGTGGTCGAATTTGTGAATGTGACAAGGTCTTAGCTCCGAGAGCTAATCTATGTGTCGTGTGACTTCTTCCAACAGCTTGTTGAATTTCTTCAGATGGTGCTACAACAAAAAACGTAATAAATTACTTAAAACTTAGCTTAATGTACACAACAATAGCAGACGTATGTACTGTAGCCATATTATTCGTGTTTCATTTTTAAAACTTTCCAAGAGCAAATATGATTAAACTTCAATAGCTGCTCAGTTTTAATTAAAACAATTAACTGTCGTAGTCCGGTTGATACAATTAGTTATAGGGGGTATCCGGAAAGTATACCGAAGTTAATTTTGGCATGTCAATTACTCCAAGTATACAAAAAAACCTTTAAATTTTTGTTTTTTTTTTAGTTTTCCGGTTTTATCCCCTAAACTAAGCGGTTTTTATGTTCCAATTCTCATTACAAAGTTGTACAGCATTAAATTTGCTTTCAGTTTCATTAATCAAACGTATATTTGACTCAATATTAACCGAGATACAGCGGGTCAAAGTAAGAAAAAAAATCTCAAAATGTAAAAAAACAGCAGAAAATCGAGGGTGTTTGCTTCTTAACTTTTTATTTTTACCGCTTCCAGGTGAATCATGTTAGTTACTCATCAATATAAACAACTAAGTCTTTTTTTTCTTTTTAATTCTACACATTGAAAAGAATAAAGTCGCATTTTAAAAACTCTTTTAAGTTTATTTTATAAAACGTAAGTCATTTTTTAATCAGTTATTATTTTTTAAACTTCGGCTTGCATTGAAAACGAAATAACTATTTAAATAATAGGTCTAAAAGTGTTTCGCTTCTTCGAGCTATATTTATTTACTTAACAATAACACATTATAAAAGTAATAAAAAACTTGTTCGTTCGCTTGTTATAATTTTGTGAAATCAACAAAAAATGCAAAAACTTAAATTGTTAATTTCTATAAATTATAATAAAAAAATAAACAGTTTTTGTAACTTTTATATTGCGGTTTCTATAAGTATATATATAAGAAGGGCTCCAAGAAGCGAAACATTTTTAGAGCTATTATTTAAACATTTATGTTGTTTTTAATGCAAGCAAAACTTCAAAAATTAAAAAACTTACTGTCCTTACTTAACAAATGCCTATTTTTTTATTAAATAAACTTAAATATTTCCAATGTGTAGATTGAACCCTAATTTATTTAATTTTTTAATTGATATTTAATACTATAAAAATATATTTTGTTTCAACTCTCTTTAGACGCAGCGCGCCCGTGACGAAATTTTCTTTAAACTTTGATCTGTTGTATCTCATTTAGTTTTGAAACAAAACATACGTTTAACTAGTGAAAATTTAAAGAAAATTCAATATTCTAAAACTCCTACTGGTCAAAATCTTAGATTCTACGTCTCAGAGTATCCCTTATTGACATACCAAAATTTCATTTACTTCGGAATACTTTCCAGATGGACAGTGGAATCGACTTAATTAACTATATTATTTCAACATATACAAAAAAAAAGTCATTTTTTTATCACTAAGGTGGCAGACCAACTAACGGTCCACCTGATGCTTATTGATGATAAGCGGTCACCACAGCCTATGGTCATCATAATAGTGTTCTTATCCATTTTATAATTTTTTTTTCCATTTTATTTTCCAGTAAGTGTATCGAAAACCTCCTGTGACATACGGGCGTTATTGTAAATAACTGAACTATATTCTATTTTACATAACATGGTGCGTTAGATACGGGAGCTTTTCCTAAATTGCAGCCCCTGGTGACAACATTGAAATTAATAAAGAGATAAAGAATTCAGTTTTGAAATTATAAATTACATAATCTTATATTCTCAGATTATAGTTATATTTTCGGAATAAAATTGCAAAATGCTACGCTATGTGAAATGGAATATAGTGTAAAGTCAAAGTAAATTTTTTTTTACTCAAATTAGGATTTTACAAACACTTTTGAATCGTCAAAGTTGTGAAATACTATTTTTTCTCTAGTGTTTTATGACGGACTTTCACCAATAATAATCGCAGGCCTTTAAGATATTACTGCTCACTACCTAAACAACCCAATATTTTTCTGAATAACATGAAAATTATATTACGTTGTTATCAAAATTTTTGTTTTTTTTTTTCTAAATAAAAAACATTACCAATTAAAATAGTGTGGATATATTTAATGAAGAACAAATATTATCAAAAGTAAATTTAAAACCAATCAATATAAGAAAGGACTTACGTATGCCTAAGGCTTCACAGCATTCCAGGTACCTTTCCTCTGCAGGTGAGGCTTTCCAGTTTGTTATGCAAGTTTTTAACTCTGGCGATGCCAGAACTAAACTGAGAGGGTCGTCTTCTGACAATATTGCGCCATCTGACGTCATTAAACTAAACACAGGTTTTACACCAGTCAATCTGAAATTAAAAAACTATAAGTTATTTTTACTAAGATACTAGAAGCTGAAGTAAATGGAAAGAGTTGTAATTTTAGATCTGTAACTTTAGATTGTTGTAGATCACTCGACTGTGGTGCTAAGGAGCTTGTAGCAGAGCTCGTAGCCCAGCAACATTTATCTAACGCGAACGATATAAGTAAAAAAACATCGGGTGTAGTCAGACATTGGATGGGTGACCTTAGTACTGGCATATTTCCTAATACTCTTCATCGGCCCTTGGTTTAGTCATATGACAGCAGTCGTTAATCTTAGCCAGAAAATCCTGACAGTCGAGTGACTACTAGCTCCACGACTGCCAATTTACACCGTTCCGGCGCTGCTATGGCCTAACTTTCCTTTCTCTAAGAAAAGCCCTGCGTTTCTGTAGTAAAGACAAACAACGGCTCTCTTGTGTGTAACAACTTAGAGTTTGTCGGAGTTGGCAATTTTCTTAGATAAACTAACTTTGCAGACCAAACCTAAATTAATAACACAATTACTTAATGGACTTATCTGAAAACGATTGGGTCACTACACAACTTTCATATAGCAAAAATTAGATTTAACCATTGAGAAAAAATATATAAAGGGGACACTATGAACAAACGTCATTTCCATGTCACAGACAAAATACTAGTTACGTTTTTGTTTGTGACAGCGGCGGTAAGTGCAGTGTCTCCTCTTGGAACGTAAGTACATAATAGCTCAATGGACTTAACTTATTAAAAATCACTTACTTGTAATATCTCGATTTAACCTCTTCAACCAGCCAGCTGATTGTCATCTTATTTATACCGTCTAGTTTTAATGGTATGAGAAACACTTTGTCTTCTACTTGCACTTTAACTGATGCAGGTGGTAAAATTTGAGCTTGTATCGTTCTGCCATTTTTGGATGACTGCATTATATTTATTGATTGCAACATATTTAATGGTTGTACTACACTAGGATTTACATTTTGAACGACATTGAAACCTTTAGAATGTGTCAAAGAGGGATTGTAATTGAAATTATCACCAGATGATTTCCTAGAAAACATATTTGCAGATCTCTTTGTATTTATACCCCTTTTTGTACTGAATTCACTGTCACTTCCACTGTTACTTGAATGTTCGTTATCCTCTCTATTTCTTTGAAAGCCAGCTTTCAATAACGTACTTTGCCTCTTCCATCGTTTTTTCATCCCGTCTCTACTATCTGTAGATTTAGAATCGTTAAGTTCCCTGGCAATGTTTTTCATTGATTCAGCTGGGCTAATATTTTCATTACTATGGTAAGACTCTGATTCAGAACTGTTTTCACTAGCATCAATGAAGTGGTCTATTTTTGTATTTTTACATTTATTTTTATGAGAATTGTTACTATCGGTTAGTAATCCAGGTATATTTTCTGTTCTGTTTCTTGCATTTTCATAAGGTTTTTTAGCTACTGTAGCAAGAGGATCACTTGATTTCCTTTTATTATTTTTATTCATTCCCAAATCATCTTCTAACCAGTCATCGTCTACTTCATTTGGATCTAGCAATGCCGGTTTATGTGTAGGTTTTGAAATATTTACTTCAGGAAGGTCATCCCCATCTAAGGTTCTATTTCTTAAGGCTGATATTGCGTTTTTATATTCATTTACACCAGAAAATATTTTTTTCCCTTTTACGGATTTACGATCATCGGCAGAATCATTTGAATCGTCTGATGGAAATGCTGTCTGACTCCTGACATTTTGAGACAAGTTTATTTCTTCATCACTCTCATCGTCAATAATATTTCGTCTTTTGAATATTGGTGAGTTTAATCCTTTTGTTCTATTATTAATTTTTGACGTACTAGGTGGTGTTGTATCTTTAATGTTAGATTTTACTGGAGTTACTGATTTGGATCTATTTATGTTTTCGTTTATAAAACTAGATTTGTCAATAAAGTTGTGTATTCTATTGCATATGTTATTGTATAATATTTCTTCGTCCTTTGTTAATACTGTTCCAGTTCGCCATTTCTGGAGAACATGTAACGGTGTTTCCCCAAAGTCAGTTTTCAACGATGGTATTGCACCTTTTTCTAATAACAACTGTACTACTTCTAAGTGACCGTTACTAGCTGCATCATATAAAGGAGTTATGCCTGAAATAATTAAATCTTGGTAACTATAACAAAAAGTACAAGCACCTTCTATGAAATATTTGTTTGATTGAAACAAGAAGAAGTAAATATGCCACATCGATAATTTTGAACAAGTTACATAATGTACATATGCAGTAGCAAAGCAATGACCATATTTAAATTTGTTAGTCAGGCCATTTGGTGAACAACACGTCTCTTATTTATACAAGCTTATAAAGGTAGTAAACATAGGTTATAAAAATACTCGGTATATTTAGATTTTTTGCAACAATACTTCACTTCACCCTTTGTCACTCTTGAGATGATTTTTGTAGTCATCTTTACGTTAATCCCAGAGAGTTGACCGAGCACGCCCTTTTAATTCTGATTGTTTCTTTAAATATCATTTCGCAGAATACAAACCGGTCAAGTACTAATCTGGCTCACGCACCAAGGGTTTCTTATGAACTTATTATACGTAGATAGTTCTTTTATTCTGAGATGCACTAATTATCAGTTTTTGGATTTTTTCTATATTTGTGATGTAACCTCTTGCTTCTTGCCAAATATCATGATTCTAGGTCAACGGGAAGCACCCCAAAGGTTTTGATTTATTTGTGTCACATTATGCGACAAAAATTACCGTATTTTGGGCATATTTTTTTATTGTATTTATTAAGAAACTTGATTTTTACAAATTTAAGTGCCCGTAGACTTTAGTATATAATATAAATATAAACTTGATACCTCCACGCGTTCTTGAATAAAAGGGTATTAACAGAACTTTTGGCAAACTTTTTTTATGTGTTAAACTTCAAATTAACGAATTGTGGATTTTTCCCTATATTTGTGATGTAAGACCTTGCTTTGTATCAAATTTTATGATTCTAAGACAACGGGAAGTACCCCGTAGGTTCTGATTTATTTGTGAATGCTAAAATATCCTAAAAATTGACCGTATTCCGGCCGTATTTTTTTATTACGCTGGCTTATAAGCTGGATTTTTTTACAGCTTCAAGGGACCGTAGATTTCTTTGATATTAATTAACTTTTTCTCAACTTTCACCCGTTCCTGAGAAAAAAGGGTCTTGACAGACAGACTCTTGATGGTCGCTTAGTCGCGATGTATTATATAAATAAGTCCATTTTTGTGACTTTCAATATTTGCTTCCAATTTACCTTCACAATTGGAACCTCCTCTGTCGTTAACATTCGCACCATGATTAATCAGTATATTCGCTACTTCAAGATGACCGTGTATGGCTGCTTCATGGAGAGGCATCCAACCAGCATTGTCTCTTACGTTCACAGGATGACCTTTAGCGAGCAACCTTTCAACTAACAGCTTATTACCCGCTATACACGCCTGTAAACAAAGATAATCTTATACCCGAATAATCCTTACCCTATTTTTTAAGCGCTAGTCTGTCTTTATTTGTTTAAGCCATAACAGGCAATCAAATGGCCTAATTTTTGACACAGAGATAGTGCATAAACGAAGGAAGATACAGGATACTTTAGATTCCAATCAAATGTTCCGTAGGGATAGATTTTACGGCGTGTAAAACTAGAGCAATATTCCTTTACGTCGCAACGGAGCAACTGATCAATGGTAGTGATCAAAATTTTTAATACAGATTGAAGGAAACAGAGTAACTAACAACTGATTTTGAAATTCAGTAAAATATACTTTATTGGAATGTAAACTCACCACATGCAGTTGTGTTTCTCCCTTCATATTTTTCTTGATTGTAAACCCTTTGCCTCGCCGTCTGCTCTCTCGAGGTATTGCAGCTCCATCTTCCTCATTATTATCAGACAGATCTAAAATAACAAAAAACTATGTTTACATGTATTTACTTGTAATCTAAGCAAAGAAAACGGATGGAACCAGATTTACATCGTATACTTACGTTTTTTTTTATACCACTAACGTAACTATGCACTTTCCATTATGCACACTATATGTCATATACCTGCGCAACTTTACTTTTCATCGAGTACAGATAGCCGCACAGAATCGTACAGATAATCTTTTGGCCACGAAATTCGGTTATCCGCGTGGGATTCCTACGGTAACTACTTGATTAGTAAGAAAGTTAGCTATAGTAAGCTGCAGTTCATCCATGCGTAATTCGGCTATAGTTATTTCTGCGGGAACTCATAAATTATCGAGGATAAAATAATAGTAATGAACAACCTATGTATTTGCTTTATATTTATTATATCAGTAGCATATTAAAGGACAAAACCTACCCAACCTGCACAATAAAGAAGATTCAGATCTCATATGGTCACCTAAATAATACAAAGGTAATACTGACCTGTCAAATCATCTAGACATATATCTTCACCAATATGAGTAGTATCCTCATCTCCTCCACCTGCGGAACTTTGTTCATCTTCTGAATTTTCTAAGTTATCATAATTATCATAACTTAGATCTTTTAATTCCTCTTTGATTTTCTCCATTTTATCTGTCTCACAGTATTCTTCTTGATATTTAAGAAGATTTTTGAGTATTCTTATTTCTTGCTTCTTTTTGTTCCAATCTTTTGCCTGTAATTAATAAAATACGAAATTTTTGAGGATATCCTGATCTATAGGCAGTTTAAAAAAAAATTCAATAGAGAAACAGTACCAAATAAGAGATATTTCTTCCGAAACACATTAATTGCAACAAATTCGGTCCTACAAGGCATAACTCTCATTTCTTCATACAGTAGTTTAAAAAATTATAGGCTAAATATATGTTAATTAATGATCTTTGAAATAATTTAAGCTCCGTTTTGTTGGAGAAAGAGAAAAAAAAATTTAGGTTATAAATGATTATTCTGATGAACTTCAAATATAAATGCAACTTACAGCATTTCGTGCTTCGAGGCAAGCTTTCTCTATTTGGTCATATGGCTTCTTGGCTAAGAATAATGCTTCGGCGATGTTGTATAACGTGGTATAAGCCTCTTTTGGTACGTCTTTAATTAGTTCATACTCTTTCTCATAATATTGTAGAGCTTCATTGTAACATCCCATGTCTTTGTATGTCTGATATAAGCTGGAATTAAGTGAACATTTTTTTTACCTTTCAAAGTTACTATCATTACATAATGATTCTTTACAGGCTGAACCTGCCTAGATGGCGCATACAACTTGGCACGACATATCAGGTGTTCAATAATACATCGTGGTTATCCCGTAAATAATAATCATAATGGAACCAAGCCACGCAAGAAGAAGTGAAATAATATGAGATAATAAAAAATGACATTTAATTTTAAAACAAATTCAAGTGATCGACCTGATTTTTTTTAATACGTATTTTTGATATCCAATATCAATAAACGAGCAATTCTTGTATATATGTATATAATCTGAATCTCTGAAACTACTCCAACGATTTTCATGAAATTTAGCATGCAGGGGGTTTCGGGGGCGATTAATCGATCAAGTCAGGTTTCATTTTTAGAAAACCTTTATATCCGTGTTTTCAGGCAATGATATACTGAAAAATACGACTTTTCCTGACATCTATTGGCGAGTAGTAATACTATTATTTTTACCGACACAGCAACAGTAAAGCAACTTGACAATAGATGGCGTTGTTAAAAAAAACGAGCAAAGCCCGGTCCCCAGGTACTGACTATTATACATGTATTTGTGTTCTAATTGCAATTTCATTCTTTGAATTTAAATATCCAAATACTGCTTTTATTAAAGAGAAGTTTGGATGTTTTTGATTTACCTCACATAAATGGGTATTAGATTTTTTCCACATTCCCCTGCTAATTCTGCATGTTCCAACATTTTGAGATAATACTCCACAGCACCACTATAGTTGCGCAAATGACAGGCCCCATCACCCAACTTCTCATACAATTTCTTAAAGGAAGCATGATCAGATGGATTAGTAGATATTAGCAGATCTTCCGTGTAACACATGGCAGCAACTGTAAAAATAGCGAAACGCGTTTAAGGCGAATCCAAACTATAGTTTTTACAAACTGCATTACACAAAATATCAAAAACTTATAATATTCTATTCAAAACATATTATTATTTATTAAAAGACCAAAATTTTTATTATTTAATGTATAAAATAACAAAAAGTCTGGTTATCTCAGAATTAACTGGCATTTCTTGAATAAATACGCTTTTTGTAACAATGGCAAATAGCAATATATAATAAAAATGCATTTTAAACATCCAAATGGTGATAGTAATAGCCATTGAGTGCACCAAAGGTTGTATGGAAAAATCTAATTTTTTCTATCTAATTTGGCTTTGCGTTGAGGATGCATAGCATTTTAAGGTGGTAATAATTTTTTTTTTATAATTATAATATAATATGAAATAATTATTTTTGGATATTACATACAGCTCCAAATGGTCTTAAACTGAGCAAAGCATGTACTATGGATACCAAACAATGAATACAAATACTTACATATAATACCCTTTTTTTTGATAGGTACTTGTCTCATTTTGTAAATAGGGAAACTATGATGTTTGCTCAAAATATGAAAAAGGCAATATGCAGAATTAGAAAAAAACAGAGAAATTAAACTAACATTTAGTAATCTAACATTTTCATCAAATTTTGTAACATTTAGGTTTTCTTACTTTAGCTTACACCAGTTTTTTTTGTTTTAAAGTGAACAAAATAAGACAAGATAAAAACTTTTTAACAAAACAACCGTTTTCAAAAATATGCACTAAAAAGGAAAAAAATAATTCCTTTTTTCCAAAAATCTGATCTGAATTACAGTCTTCTTAATGTCTCTGACCACCCCTTTGGATATAAGTAAATCAATGACATCTTTTTTACATTCTACTACCTAAATTATTTTCATTAACATATTAATCTAACATTGTAGACTTATGAGTGAATAATGACATATATGTACACCGGACTCAGAATCTGTTTGCAATTCGTGTAAACAAAAATGACCTTGACACGCGTCTTTCGCTTTGTTAGTCTATGCAAATTTGAAATTTTGTAGATTTTAGGTTTAATCAGTGTCGTGATTTGAAAATATGTTAAAGAATGTGACAATAAAAAGTATTTTAATGAATTATGATTAAATTAACAGAAAAAGTTAACATTAACTAAAGTTAGGTTATGTTTACAAGATTTGCACAGAGATTTTGAGTCAGGTTTACATATGAAGTTTTATTGTTCTCATAAAGTTATGGAATCTAAAAACTGAAAATCTGTAGGTCTTTCTGAAAATATGAACTCACCAACTTTGAGATTACATTCAATATTGTCTCTTTCTTCTTCATCAGGTGTCTTCAATTTCCAAGCTTTGAGAAGTACTTGCTTTGCACTCTGATAGTCAGACATTTTACACAAAATGTCTGCTTTTGACGATAGTGTTTCACACATTTTAGTTGTCTACAATTTAAGTGAAAAACAAAATATATTTCAATTTAAACAAGTCATTTGTTTTGGTAAATTTTATTAGTAATTGTCAATAAATTATTTTTCAAAATTAAAAAAACCAACATTAATACTAATAAAATAAGACATAAGGGATGGTATCTTGTACTCCCTGGTTTAAATTTTAGCAAGCAGCATTTGTTGATCAAAATTTAACAGAAAAATCAGTCCAAAAGTACAAACTATAATTTATATATTTACTATAAATATACTGTTTGAGCTCCTTGCCAATGTTTTCTCAAGGGACTACAGTATGGGGTTCTTAAAGTACAGAGTGATGAGATTTATAAAGGGTCAGCAACATACAAGTAATGCCCCTGGTGTTGCATAGGCTACAATGACTCCTTAACATCAGGCAGACACAGCTTGTTTGCAACCATAGTAGTATAATAAAATACAATGTGCGACGTTTTACAATAACCATTTCTTTGTGTATCTAAATGAATAAAATGCTACTGTGCATTTGATGATAGGTAGAAATATTGGAAACAAAATCAAAAACTGATATACAATGAGATACCTAGTACTAGTAAAAACTAACACTAGGCATTCAGCATGCTTAAAAAAGTAATGATTTTTGCAATGTAATTTCTAATGGTTGTAAAAGATAGATTTTGTAAAAAACAAAAATTTGTTATGAACAACTGTGATCATTAAAGATGTTAATTAAGAAAATCATTGTTACATTGATTTTCTAAAATACTAAATGCTAAATTACCTACTTATATAACAAATATTGCTTGTATAATAGGATATTCATTACCTTATCTTCGAGTCGACTAGCCACTTCCAAAGCTTTGTTTAAACAACTGAGAGCTTTAGCATAGTCTTTCTTTTTGTTACAATAAAGCAAGGCCTCTGTTGTATAACATTGATGTAAAACATCAAATATGTCTTGGTTTGAACAAATAGCTATTGCCTTGTTAATACATTCAAGTGATTTGTCTAAGTAACCTAGGTGTTCTTGTACAACACCAATGTTAAGAAGCAGTCTGGCTCGCATGTCCATCAGTTCATGCTTGTTTATTTTACCATTGAGACTGAAATATTAAATTGAAACATTAGTTTTTTCATGCATTATAAAATTACTTTTAGCGCTTTTACTATATATTGTTCTATATAACTAATTTAGGATTTGCTATGCATAAAAAGTAAATAAATAATCTTGACACTATTGGACTGTAGGGATACCCTACACCAAAATTCATAGGATTATCAAATTAATTACTTTTCACATAATATTAGCCCCTTCATAAAAGCTTTTTCAGCAGCTTTCAGTGAGGCCTTAGATTCTGCTTCATCTGAAGAACTTTGACCCTGAAGTAAATATATCCGTCCTAGTGTTGCCATTGCCCGCTGCTCCTCTACTAGATTCTTTAACTCTTTTGCCACAGCTAAAAATAAATATTAAAAAAATTGGTTTATTTATACAAAATGTTTTAATATATGTTTACGAAATTGAAACCTTTTGGTTAATGCATACTATCATAATTATTTTACATTGGTTCATCCTAATTTATTCCTTTCTGATGGACCTCCAACTAAGAAAACTGAATTTTCACATAATTCTAGCCAACTAAAATGCAGATAGGCATCAAATTAGTATTCTGTGTCATAGTGTTTTTTTTATCAGAATTGTAAATGCAATTGACTTGTAAAATATTACTAAGTTCCTCCTTATTGAAATCTAAAGGTTATGAATATTCAGAAAAACTTGTCAATACATGGTATTCAAGATGATTTACATCACAAGTATAATTTATGAGGTGCAGCTTTTAATCAGAGTTTTTGATCACATACTTAGTTAAAATGTAAGAGGGTGCATAAGAACTTTTATTGTTTTCTTAATGACTTGTCCAAAAATTCCACACACAATGGCATCTGTAATTTTTTTTCTATCCTACAGTTCTATATGGAAAGCTACTTCTAAATTATTGATAATGTAACTTTATACAATCATCTTACAGTTGATAAGACAATTGCCTGTAAAATTTCATCAGAATCTACAGTAAGAATTGTAAGACCGGGTTAACCAAGCGTCCCCATACTAAGGAAATTATCCGCCTTTGCCGCATACAAACGGACATACACCTAACTTTACTATGTTTATTCCTCTTTATTTATTTTTAGGTATGTTCCCTATTATATACAGTATAAAAAAAGTAATAAGAATAAGTTTATGATAAATATAATAAGTAATAATAAATTTATTTACTAAAAAAATACATAGTTTTTTATATATAGCACATTACCAGGGGTCAAAATGACCTCTTAGCTACTGTTAATAAAATCCAAAATCCAACTCAAAATGGCGCAATATAAATGGCGGCCGGATCAAATTACCAAAACAATTTCTGATAAAAAAATATTAAACACACAAAATATTGTCTACCCAAAAATACTAGAACTTAGGACAGGCCATTGGCTTCACTTCTGAATACTTACAATTAGCCTGTCTGATAAAAGTCATCCTGAAAAAATTCCCCCGCGCCATAAGTCGCTTAGGTCCCACTGTGGGACCTTGGACGCGTGACAGGTTAAATATAAATAAAAATAAAGAAATAACAATGGTTTAATTTTTTCCATTTGCTTCTATAGTCCTCTAAAAATGTTAATTTATTTATTAAAGCACCTCTTAACAATCAAATAGATTTTTAAACAGTACTTAATAAGTATTTTTTTAACCATCTCTTATTCTTACCTGCAAGGAATGGTGGTTAGTCATTATAACATAAATAAATAATAATACAATATATTGACATCCCTATCAGAGAATATTGAGAAATAAGTAACATACTTTAAATTTAGAAAATCATGAGTTGTGATTTTGACCAGTACTATATCTCTTAATACCAATCCACATTCAGTTTAACTGGACAGCAATCGTAAACTCAATCTCAATTGATAATCTTAAACTGAAACTGCCACTGTCAAATTTCAATAATGGGTCCAGATGTTTAACTACAACAAAAACCAACTTAATATGTGGTATTTTGTGGTAGTTTGATGGACTGTAACCTAAATAGTTGATATATTTCGTTTTTTATTTTAATATAATATATACTATTATTATAAAAAAAAGGAATCAAACGTGGGAACTTTTATGCCAAAGCAAGCACATTCTTATGTTACTCTGACCAAAACTTTTTAGTAACTATAGTTTACCTAGATGACGTTCTTCATACTTTAATGCCTTTTCGAACTCTGCCATTAGCATATACATTTCGCCAATCATTCTGTTGCAGGTACCCCATTCCATTCGAAGTCCTAAGTCTTTGCAAATCGAAGCTTCATTCTTGTATTCTTCAAGCGCATCGTCATAGCGGTTATTCTTATAATAAAAAGTAGCTAAATCATTGCAAGCTTCGGCTAACACTCGTCTGTTGCTTCCGTTCAGAGCTCTCTTCTTTTTCCGAATAAGTTCTGAAACAAATAGTTCCGATGTAAACTTTTGAACAATTGCGAATTTACTAAGTGTCCTTTTGATTTGAATAAACTAACTTTCTTCTTCCATGTTAAACACAATAATATCCTACTATATAATATTTATCTTCAGCACTTTTTATTACATATTATTCAATGTTTTTGTACATATTTTTTTTTTGTAAACAGAGCGTCGTTCAGAAGCTGCGTACCGGGCATAGAGGAAACAAATACTGCGTAAGAAGAGACGGAACTCCCATACTAGAGATTTAACGACGTTTGTAAGGACGTCTTGCCAACATAAAAAAAACCTATGCTGCCAACCACACGCGAACAATCTGTCAACACTAGTGATGCCAGCAAGATTTTTTGTTGATATCGACTTTTTTCATCGATATCGATAATTACAGAAACGTAGATATGCATTCAGCCATAATGAAATTATAATATTTTGGTAGTGAGGGGAAAATAAAAATAACCACTTCTATACTAAACAGAGTTTATTTGTTTAATCAGTAAGAAAAAAATAAAAAACACTTTTAGTATTGGTTTATTTACGCGTTATTGGTTTATTAACAATAATAAGAAACAGATTATTATTTAGTATCTTAACGCAAACATTTATTGTTTCGAAAATAAATAATACTGTTAAGGCTCGGTATACTGCTTACAAGCGCCCCCACTAGGTATTTGCTTCGTTTTCTGCTTTTTGCCGTGAGATCCTTTATGTATCAACCTGCTTAAATATCAACCTTCCCAAACATATTATTTATTATACCAATATTCTCTTTCTCACGTAGGGTTGAAAGATTTGCTATTGTTAACAGACTTGTCGAAGGCTTTCCAGCAGTAGCAGCAACTGAAAAACATGACAGATATAAATTTAAAATTTTATACCGATATATTTCTGTGCAACTAATTATCCTGTATTCTGATCATTACAAAAAAATTGTTCTAGTCTTTTTGTTTTTCAAATTTTATGTAAATCCGTTCAGCTGTTATAACGTGATTGTGTGGCAAACACTTTCACATTACTACATTAACTAGTTAACTTGGTATTTGCTCTGCTCACAATGTCACCTTTGGCTTAGACTAATCGATTTACAATTGAACAACATACAAAGAAATAAACATACAAACGAATTAAGAGCCTCTACTTTTTTGAGGGCAATAAAAATTTTAACGCCTTTAAAAAAATTAATTATTGAAAAACAAAATACCCGCCTGCTAAAGAACAAAAAAAAGTCCTAAAATCTAGAATTATATTCAGCAATACTAAATACCTACGTAAACTAACAATAAATATTAATGCAAACATAGCGACTATAACAGTCAGAGCCCATTATTAAGAAGACAAGAGTGGGATCACGTAGAAGTTCGAGTGTAGTCAGTTAGATGAACAGGATCAAGTCAGTCTAGGCAAAATGTTAGAACTGATTTTAACCATGCATTCATGTATTTACATATTAAAAGGCACAATATTAAAAAAAACCTTCGGCATCTCACACAGCAAAAATTTATATATATTTTAAAAACTATAAAAAGTTAGTGGTTCATCAGGCCAGATTTATTTTTTGAGAATTGGTTCAGAAAGAAAATTAGAAATAAAGAAAAGGTGTTTTAAAAGTAACTTGATTCTATGGCGAATACTAATAAATGGAGCCCTACATTTTAATTTCTACATACCATTCATTGACAGTTCACTGAGAATGATTCTGTGTTCTACATTTGATGTGACTTGCTGACTTGTTGATGGCTTCAGCTCAGGTCCTAAAATGATTATATGCCTTTTTTATATTGATTTTTATATGACCTTTATTACAGATTCCATACAAAGATTCAATCCTTATAAAAACAGAATCAAACGGAACAAATAAGCTTTGGAAAAATCTCTTATTACAAAATACATTGGAACTTGTTTTGCAAATTCTGAAATTTCTAGTCCTCTTACCACAATAGGTCCAATACAGACTTGATCCTTATAAGAAACTAGATTGAATGACATAAGAAAAAAGTTTTGTAAAAATTGCCTATTATTATGCTAACTATTATCTCAAGTTTATTGACCCCTTAGAACCCTATATTTGCAAAACAAGCCAAGCTGTAGAAAAAGATATTGAAAGCCTTTTTGGCTTTAAGAAGTCCATTTAAGAAACACAAAAAGTATATGTTTTCAAAAACATCTATATTTCCTATAGGTATCACCTGTTTACTTGAAATAATCAATAAAAGCAAAATAAATACTTTGAAACAAATTTTTGAATTTTGAAAAATTTAAAAGAAGGACTTGTTTATAATTTAAAGACTGGAAACCCTTACACATTATGCTTGCACTACACTATACCTTAAACATATTATACTCTAAATATTTATAAACTCTGCTCTACCCAAAGTTTGTCTGGAAGAGATCGCTTATTAGCGATAAGGTCGCATGTTGTATTCTTTTTTGTATTTTTGTACTGTTTCTTAAATGTGCAAATAAAGTTTATTATTATTATAATTGGAAATAATTATAATTAGAGATATAAGCAAAACTAATTGTCACCTACAAAATGTTTTTTTTGTTCTTATTCCCACTCATACTCACAAAACAATAATTGAATATATTTTTTTACATCATTAACTATAGCACTGAGTATGTATTACCTTGTCTGCTTGACCACAATGGTAAAGGAAATTGTAACAGTTCATCATCAGATAGTGGTTTAGACATCAAATTCAATGTTGGGAAAGCATGACTCTTCAATCAATTTCCTTTTTTATTATAATCATTTTTATGGAAATGATTTCCACATATATTTTGAGTTTCATGTAGTTTTTTTATCGGTATGTGTACAAGGTCTTCGTTTCCAGTGACTCGAACTCATTCTCTTCAACTGAAAATTAAATATTAATTCTACAATGGTGTGAAGTTAAGACACTATGATCAATGACAGTTCTTGCCCCAAATAAATTTAATGTTTTCATCCATTTATACACATTTCAGCTCCTTGGTACCATATTATTGCATCATTGTTAAAGTTGTATATAGGTTTGCTATATTTCAGCGCAAACAAATGCCGGCACGTGCTTTAAAAATAGATTACAAATTTTGAAAAGGAATTCATGTACGAACAAAGTACAAAATCTTAAAAAGTAGTATACCTATTATACAGTTAAAATTTTAATAATAATAATAATAATAAATAAAATGATTTATTTACAGGTATTAACCCAGGTTTTACATGATTTTTAAGTCTAAATTAAATCCAATTAAATCAAACAAATCAAATCAATCAAATTTAATTAAATTATTCCTATACTATAATATATATAGTCACACATGTATTAATAATATGCTTATGGCAAAGAACTGTTTATCTGTGCCTATAGTAAAGAACTTATCCGCATGTGTGACAACCATAATAGAACCACCGAAGAATATATCTATATTGTGCATGCGCTGCCTGTAGCTGCGTATGTTTTAGACTAGCTGTTTAACACCATCAACACCAACCTCAAGCAGAATTCATAAAGTTATGACATCACATATGTCTAAGAGATTTTTGCTTGTAAGGAATGACAGTTCTAACACCAGTTATCATTAGTATATTCTCTGGTTGGCATAGCTACACCGAGTGTAGTTAACACAAAGATTTCTAATGCAACTCTGTGCAAAAATTCTCCACAGATAGTAAAATTAATTTGAAATACCTAATTAGATAATACTCGGTGGAACAATTTTACATTATTATCAGTAACAGTGAGAAAAGTTATACCTACCTAATCCAGGGCTGCTTTCAGAAGCTTTGGACGAACGCTTTAAAGTCATTCAGAACCTCGAGTGAAATGCACCGATAGCATGGAGTTCTCACTTTCTAGTCTTCAGAACCCCAATGAAGTTTAAAAAACCTGTTTAATACATTTGAGTGTGTAAGTGAAAAAAAACAAATTGCGCTCGGATGCAGGTTCTGAACACACCGCTGGATAGATTTTGAAAGATGTGTGATGTTTAGAACCAAATGTAACTCACCGATTGACATTCAAGGGAAACTTCGAAAAATGTAAGGAGTCGTTGCCGCTTCGCTCCTTCAATTCACAAATTTCACATGTTCTCCAGCTAGACCTGCCCATTGTTTTTAAGGCAAATTGGAGTTGACTGGACCGTACGAATTTATACGTATATACAAGTCAGTTTACAAAATGTGTTAAGGCTAAAAAGTCACTGTCTTACGATATAAATTACAAATATCTGCTAACAAAAGAAAGAGTCTCTATATCGAAATTGTACACTATATTAGGAAATATATATATAGAAAATGCTTAAATATTTACACAATAACGAGAAAAAATAACTTTAACAAAAATTCAAAATAAATAGTTTAAAAACTCAGTTATTGAGGTTAGGCTTACGAACGTCAATGTGTTGCTATATTCAAATTTATTTTCTGCTATAATGTGAAAAGTTTTTTGTTTAAGAAATGTTTCTCGAATGCAAATTGGTGTTAGTATCTTAATATTACTACTTATGATGTTTCCGAAGTGGAATATCAAGAATAAATGAAAAAATCTTAAGGAATAAGAAAATTATCAAATAAGAAACGTCGAATATTTTATACTACATTAGTTGACCCGTTTTTTTATAGCAACACTGAAACAAGTGTCGCTAGAACCTTACAAACCCATACATTTGTGTCTTTGTAAGAAGTTTCCAGGCACTGGTACCGGGTGCAAAAAATACAAAACATTCTATAGTGCAGGCTATTCACGGAAAATAATTCAGGGTACTCTTAAACTCCTTTTGGTATAATTATAATACTTTTCGTCTCAGACCACTTAATCACGAGATTCTTGGTAAGAGTTTAATCAAAAGTACTGTTCATGAGACGGCTTACAACACAGCATAGATGTAGTAGACTTTTTACATGTTTTTTTTACTTTTTACATCTACGGGTCATAGCTTCTGAACACTCCCCCAAGTCCGACCCGCCAAACTTTCCGCCACAGCACAATGATAAGATGAGTGTTGCCAGATTGGTAAAAATCAAAATCTTTAAAAAATCTGTATTTTTAGCCTGAGAAGCATATCCCTATTTAGTCTGAGCTAAGAAAAAAATCTCGACTCACTGCAGACATACAGACAGTCAGCAACCGTCAGACCGCAAATATTCAGCATGCGCTACGCGCCCTCCCGACTCACTGTGGACTGCGCAAAACTCAGCTTCACAAGATCGTACGCAAGCATCACTGCAAGAAATATTGACCTTCGGTCTAGGAAGGGAGTGATGTAGCTGATCATATCGTACCGCTACAAGCAAGGCTGCTGACGTCACGCTTCCTACATTGCGCTATCGAAGTTTCTTCGGCAGTTCAGCATATATAGAAAACGAAGCACCAAGTTAAACCTCATTCCTCAGTGTAAAATATATCTAAGTAGCATATGTAAAAATGTATTTTGTGTATTTTTTTAAATGTTACCAGGCGCTGTCGCAGTCGCAAATTTAGTGGGGGTGGGGTCAGTTTTAACGACCTCTCCTTTTCTAAAAACATTCCACTATATCGAGATATGTTCGGTGAGGTCTTCCTCCCTTCCATTCAATTTTGTCCTATAAATTTGTTTCATGCGTCTTGTTTACCTAATAACTTTCTTAATCCTTATTACTATTGTGGAGCGGCGGACGGAATGAGTAGATCTCCTTGCCAGGCTAGATGTTATGCCTGAGGGACCACCGTGGTCCACTTACTACATTTTTTTTTACTTGTTAGTACGTCCCGAGGCTGCCTAACAATAATTTTACAACCGTGCCGAGGTCGGTCAGAGGGATGAGACTTAACTTGGTGCTTCGTTTTCTATATATGCTGAGCTGCCGAAGAAACTTCGATAGCGCAATGTAGGAAGCGTGACGTTAGCAGCCTTGCTTGTAGCGGTACGATATGATCAGCCACATCACTCCCTTACTAGACCGAAGGTCAATATTTCTTGCAGTGATGCTTGCGTACGATCTTGTGAAGCTGAGTTTTGCGCAGCCCAGCCCACAGTGAGTCGGGAGGGCGCGTAGCGCATGCTGAATATTTGCGGTCTGACGGTTGCTGACTGTCTGTATGTCTGCAGTGAGTAGAGATACTGGCGAGTGTCTGGCATGGTGGTTGCGTATGGCCACAGTGAGTCGGATTCATAGAATGGTTGGCTGTGTGTACCTTTGAATCGAGACACTGGCCTGAGCTAGCGGCAGAAGCGACGTGCAGAGAATGCCACGCTGGAGTGTGAGTACTCGACAGGGAGGTGTGATGTTGTACAGTAGAAGTGCCACACGCTGGAGTGTGAGTTCGCAATAGGGTGTGATGGAATGTTGTACAGTAGCGTCGCCGGGGAGGGGCGCTGCAGAAACTAGGAAGCTCTGAAGTGCTGCGATAGGTCCTGACTTAACTTGCGTTTCGGTTTCTATATATGCTGAACTGCCGAAGAAACTTTGAAAGCGCGATTAAGGACGCGTGACGTCAGCTTTGCTTGTAGCGGTACGATATGATCCGCTAAACTATCTGTATCTACATATTTTTTCACACCGCATAATTATTTTTCCTGTCTCTGAAGAGTAACACGCCCATAGATATCTACTTCTCAATGCTCTCATTTCCACAGCATTAATTTTACTCTCATGCTCTATTGCCATAGGTGCATTTCCATACATCAGTGATAGAAGCAATCGCTTTTGCCTCTTCTTTTTCCTGTCTGCATTTTCCAGTTTAGAAGACAATAGAAATTTTTCCCGAAAAATACGTTTTACTTATTGTGAATTGATCTTGTCTTTTTTTTATCGCCTAGAAACTAAATTCTGGGCTGGGACCTTATTGGGAACAGTCTGGAGCTATTCGGACTCTGTAACTAGAGAGAAAAATGTATGCAATTACATTTATGGGTTTCGAGAGGTAAGTCAGATTTTCGTCTATTTTTGTCTAGAATTCCAGAGTCCGAATAGCTCGAGACTGTTCCTAATAATGTCCCTGAGCTCTTGTGTGCTATGGCGCGCTTTATAAAGTAGATTCAATTTAGTGGTACATGTAAGCTGAGAGACATAACTAAATATACTGATACTACCTAATTAAGAGATTCTAGATCCGCCTTTAATTTTTGTGGCAACTATCTAGCTACCTTATATAACTACGGCATTTCGTGACAAGTTTGGATGATTTTTAGTTACCGGTACCAAACTTCTTGCGCGTTCTTAGGGCAAAATATATGCAAGTACATCTTAGTGCTCGGAACGATGGAGCTTATTGCGAAAATTCTCCAGTACGTCAGACTCGTGAATTAGTCTCCTGCTAGATCCAGCACCCGACTCCTCCTAAGACCTCCTATGATCTTTTTGTAATTTTTTTACTTCTTATTTCCAAAATAGCTTCTAGAATCATTTTCCGCTGATTTAAGTAAAAAATATAGTTATTCAAAATTATTTGAACTGGGTTCGGGGTATACAGCGTGTTAATTATGTTTATTTGTGTGCTACCACTAAAATGTAGTTTGAACTAAAATTAATTAACTTTGTAAATTCATAAACATATAATGACCGAATAAAACTTCATGAAACCAAAAACAACAAGCTCTTGATTTTTAATTAAGAACTATTAAAAACTTGTAAACTAATTTTGATTGACGGAACATTTCCGTTGAAAGTATTTATAAGGTTTTAATATCGTGATCTTTTCAGATCTTCTTATAATAAACTTATATTTTAAAGAAAAAAATACTTAGAAATGTTAACTGAATTTTGAAAGACCCATCTAACGACACTCTACATAATAGGGTAAGTACACAAAAAGATTTCATTCCTCAGTTTAAAGTAACCACTACAGTAAAACAATCTTAAAGTAGACTCGGTGTTTGTACTCTAGTGTCGTTGTAAGTTCAAACCATTTCAATATGGCGACTGTAGTTTTGATTTTTGACCACTGGGTCAGAAAAGTTTGTTGCACTGCACTTAGGTACATAGAGATGGAGAGCTACCCTTACTTTTTTTTTCAATTCAGTTAAAAATCTGTACACAAGGCAATCTAAATAAGAATAGGTATGCTTATTACCGCAGCTAGGGCGGTGCGATCATCACGTTAAATATATGGGTAAGCAATAGATCACACCTAATAAAATATACTTAAATAAATGGCAAAAATATTTTATATTAATCTTAATTTATAAATTAATCTTTTCTTAATCAAAAGTGATCATTAAAATGTCAGTCAAGTGCTAGTCGGACTTGGGCACTAAGAGTTTACTACATCAAATAGACTCGGTCTAGTCACGCGGTAGCGTGTCAAGCCAAGTTCAAGTAACAGAACTGGCGAGCAGCACCGTGAGTAATATTTCACGAACCATTTGGAGCCACTTTTGACCCCCTCATAACTCAAAAACTATTTCACATAAACGTGTCAAATTGGCTCATATACGACTTACGAAATACATATGTGGTCCAAATTTCATAAGCACATCTCAAACGGTTATTTAGATATTAACGTTCAAAAATCGTCATTTTTATCACTGACTGACTTATAGATCAAAACTCAACCCAGTTTCAGATGACCTAGAAAGTTCAAATTTGGCATGCAGATAGGTAATTAGGTGAATTTTTCACTTAACCTTTAAGCCTGCGCGCGGTCATTTGTAACGGCAGCAGTCGCGCGTGACCTTAATGACCGTCAAGGTTTTTGAGCATTAAAAAACCAAATTATTTGAATAACAATGTACTAAAACACATTCCCTTTAGATAGAATAAAAAAAATATACTTTTACAGAACTTGCGAAGGCTTAAATATAATTCGTATATGAAAACTAGCCAAGTCAGACCTTAGGCTAGAATATATTATCCTAATTTATAAGAAGAAATTATATTTTATGTTGTTATAAATAAATTTCAGGACTGACCATTGAACTTGGCATACATCTAGATCTCACTTCTTTTGTCGTTGAAGTCAACATCCAATATAACATACGGATTATGATCTTTAAATGGGCTCTTATTAGCCGCATTTGTCGGGTAATAGGAGCGACTGACTTTTTTTGTAGAACTGTAATTGTACCTTAATACATGTCTGTGGTTGATTATAACTGTGATTAAAGTATACTTTAATAATTAAGGTAAGAGTTGAATATTAAAATTTACAAGAATATTGACAAACTTGTTTTTATCAAAACTTTCCCTTAGTAGGCTCCCATTACCCTGTTCTCCCCTAATGAAAGACCAGGGACAGACATCCTTTGCCAGTTTTTTACGAACAATTAAAATAAGTAAGTAAGTCAGGATTAATAAAAATATTGATTGCTTTAATTAAAAAAAAATAGCGATATTCATTATCGTAATACTGGTAATAGAGACAAACTTGCTGTGATCCACACAAGGCTTAAGAAAATAAAAATAAATCGTTTAAAGGACAATGTAGCCGTTTTTACAATAAAATCCCTGCATAAATATGTGAATTAATTTAAAAAAAATTCAAAAATTTTGTAAATCATTTTTTGCTAACATATATAATTTACTTGATACTTTGTATTGACTAATCAAAACTAAAAGAGCGACTCCTTGAGACTTTCTTTTGCCGTTTCTTCTTACCAGAACGCCATTTTGACTTTGAAATGGTAGTAAGTAGTAACTTATAGTTTATTGACTTCAAAAAAGTAATATGATATACTATTTTTGAGAAAAAAAGCATTTGAATTTGATAGATTTGGCGTAATAAAGTGGCTGTAAAAGATCGAAGTGAGAGAAAAACAGTATAGGGGTTCCCCAATACTAAGCTATAGAACCCCGATAAAATATGGCTACTTCAGGGACACCCAAGAAATTAAACGTAGGAGACATACCTACATGAAACAAAATACATACTTATATTAAAAGTAACCTACATATCTATCTTGTCTGTTTGTTACCTTACCATCAAATCACGCTTCGTGTATGAAATCGTCTAAGCTGGGCACAGGGTTTGTAAGATCTCAAAAAAGATAAAGGAATTTTATAATTAGATTGCTTCTTATATTTCACGACTCATTCTATATTCTATTTGTATGAAATATGGCACGACAAGGGGAAAGTTTCATCCCTGTTATTAGTTTCCGTGGGCGACAATAGACACAATAGCTTAAACCGAATATCAGGCAATGGAAGCCATGAGCAACCACAAGGAATTCGCATGCAATCCAATACACGTGAGAGAAATGAAACTTATTCGCATACTCTATGTCTTTTTCTTTCGCGTTCGTTCATCGCTGTCGGTAGTTGTCTCTTTTTCTTACTATAGGCAAATACTTACATATTTTCGATCCTTTTTGCGTCAGAACAGAAACTTTTCATAAAAACAATTAAATCAAATTCGACCTTGAAACCTTATTTTCAAAGCGTCCTAAAAAGCTTTATTTAGAGTAGGTTATGACGTAATAAAATAGAATCCTACTAATATTATAAATGTGAAAGTTTGTAAGTATGGATAGATGTTTGTTACTCAATACTTCAGCCACTCGACGGATCGGGATGAAACTTGGCACACCTATAGATTAGGTCCTGGAATAGCACACAGGCTACTTTTTATCCCGTAAAATTCAAAAGTTCCCGCGGGAATAACTATAACCGAGCTTAAACGAACTATAGCTATAGCTACAGCTTGATATAGCAAACTTCATTAGTGTAATTAAGAAGTGAATCACAGTATTAATAATGTGATTAAATAAAGGAGTCCCACGCCAATAACCGAATTTAGGGCGGGCGGAATCGCTGCAAAGACAAATACTTTATAAATTTTCCAACAAAGTACCTATTATCCAATTCAGCTTTCTCCATGACGTAACGTTACAAAGAATATACTGCATGATATTTGACATGACAGAGCAGAAATAGATTTCGTCTAAAAATATATCCATTCCCGCTGCGCTACCTTTGGATTTGCTTCGCCTTACTTCACGTGTTATTTCCTCGCGGCGTTCCCGACATAAAATCGGTCGACGAACCGGCAAATCTGGGCCAGGAAGGCGTATTACGTGCCTGAATGAATGTTGCTCTGATTTTTGTATCAAAGTTGCAACTCTTCGTCATCAATCTCTTAATGACCTATCATATGATGAGAATATGTGAGACAATCACAACTTAAACACCTTTCTTATATTTTACAAAAAACGTTGGTTAGGTCATTTTAAAATTGGAACTGAGCTGTTAAATAGTTTTATCCAGATACTCGTAGGTAGGTACCGTCAAATGGGGATACATGGGACTGGAAGGTAACTTGGGAAAAATGTAAAAGTTTTCAAAACTACGCTCTAACAACATTAAAATGTTTTATTTTTTTGCAGTTCATGTAATCATATTGTGTGTGTATGTCTTTCTAACCATGCTTTATACCAATCTCGTCACTTTTTTTGGATCAAAAAAATTTTTTGTAAACAGGCTTTAATTCAACTTCAGAAAAAACAAAATAAAAATAAATAACATTAATTCCGCACTTACACTACTGCTTATGCCATAACTATAGTTCTCGTCACTCCAAAAGCGAATAAGATGAAGTTAAAATTAGAACTTGTCCCATTTATCCCCATTCGACGGTTTTTATGTTTGTAAAATTAAAATGTTTTTATAAAAATATTAAAAATGTTTTTATAAAAATATTAAAAATGTTTTTGTTTATTACATTAACAATTTATTTAAATATTCTTCAACAATTTGGTACATAATTGTTTAAAAGGGTTTCAGCCCTATGACCTACTTCCAACCCATAACGTAGATATCTATGTAATCGGTGCATAAATATCTGGGAATCACTGCACAAGCGGACGCGCGTTCGATACATATTATGTCCATAGAGAAGAATATATTGATAAGTCGCAAGGATAACGCACTAAACGTTTTTAGAAGTGGCTAGTTAGAAACAAATCCAATGTAAAATTTATTTAAATTTCGAATTTAGAACTCTTTGGTAACCTGATGACGAACCAATATTGAATTCATCTGTCATTTATTTCTTTAAATTTACAACATTTTAAAAAGTGCACATAGCGCGTCAAAACTAATTTAACGCGAGAAAGTTTTCGCTTTATGATTTATTAAGAGGACACACTTCGCTGCGCCTCGCAGCGGGCTTCATACAAACGAATTTCTTATTTGTTTTTAACATTTACTGATCAATCACTGTGAAATTTCTTAGTCATAATCCCAAGCCGAATACCTATGTCTGTGGTTTTTCCAAAATCTTCTTAAACGTGCTATTACTTAACTAGAAATCTTTTTTAAAAACATTTGTATAAAAAACTAGAATCCTGTATAACATTTGAAATATATAATTTAATAGAAAACACTGCAGACCTAAATATTTATGACTAGAACATGTCTTCAAAATTTCGTGGTGTTTGATCACCAAGTGTTAAAAATAAGTGAAAAAATCGTTTGTATGAAGCACGCTGCGAGGCGCCGCGAAGTGTATCCTCTTAAGACTTTCATTGTAGACTTATTCAAAAAGAAAGTTATGATGGACTTCGATTTTTCGAAGGCTTTTCATGATGAAGCCCGACATGACGTGCATGACAGACTTTTCAACTGGTTCAATGAGTTTAAGCGTGGTCGTAGAAATCTACTGATGACCTGCGTGATGGACGTCCTGCAACGGTGACAACTGATGATACATAATTACTGTGCGGCGCATGCGCATGATAGAGGCCGATAAGATTGATAGAGATAAATGACCTACCAACAGCTTCCGCCACTGTGGATGATGGTAATGAGTCATTCACAATACAGTTCGAGGTATTCGCTTTACGAACCCTGAAGATGCAGTGACTGCGTTTGAAATGGCTGTTGAAGGTATCCCTAAAGAGCCCAACCTCTTCTTTTAGTGGTTCAATTCTTCCATCAAATGCGACGTTGCTCAGAAAGGAATGGAGAATATTTCAAAAAACAGTTAAGGAATTAGCAACCCTATGCTTCAATAAGTACTTTCTTACTTTAGTTAAAGTACTTTCAGTGTGTCCAACGTACAAGACACAAATATTTTAGCTTTTAGCTGTAGCCTAATTGTGAACTCTAAGGAACACTCTATACGTTCCGAATTAGTTGTAGGTGACTCTGATAAATTATTGTTTTAAAAAAAGAATTGGTTCAATAACTAACTCCTGTTGTTCTTTCTTATTAACTAATATTGCATTGGCATAGGTAGGCATATTAAAAAAACCGGCTAAGTGCTAGTCTGGCTCGCGCACCTAAGGTTCCGTACAAACTTATATATTAATAGTTCTTCCATTATGAGGTCAAATCTCACAATTTTTTACAACTTTAAGTGACCGTAGACTTTAGTATACCTCCACGCGTTCATGAGGAAAAGGGAGTAAAAGTCTTAACAGACAGACAAGCTTTATTTTTTAATGTGTTATATTTCGCTACAAATTAACGAATTTCGGATTTTTTCCTATATTTGTGATGTAAGACCCTGATTCGTGTCAAATTTCATGATTCTAGGACAACGGGAAGTACCCCATATAGGTTTGATTTATTTGTGAATGCCAAAATATGTGACACAAATGTCTGTATTTTGGCCGCATTTTTTATTGCGTTGACTTAGAATCTTGATTTTATATTAATTTTTAATTATTAATAATTAATTTTTAGAAGCCTCAGTATTCTATATTAATTTCAACTTGATATTATTATATAGACAGACGGAGAACAAAGTGATCCTATAAGGGTTCTTTTTTCCTTATGAGATACGGAAGGGGAAAAAGGGTCAAGTGCGATTTTTAATCGGGAACCGAGAGTTCCGTAACTAGCTTGTATGTAGGTCGCGGGTCGTGCGTCCATCACTGGAATTCTGTTGGCGGTTTTTTTCCCTTACGACGCATTCCTAGTATGTTTTAGTTCCCTCCACACTTGGATCCTCCGACTTTAGACAAGCTTAATTAACTTTGTAGTTGAAAAAATTTTTTTTCATACATTGATATACATCCCGGGTTATTTACCGACTGCAAAATGTATGTTTGTTATCGCAAATATTTATAACCTTGCTTCTTGCCAAATTTTATGATTTTGGGTCAGCGGGAAGTGCCCTATAGGTTTTAATTTATATGCGAGTGTCAGCCAGTGTCATATTCAGCATGAGTGGCCGTACTTTATTTTGTTGACTTAGAAGCAAGATTTTTTACAGCTCCAAGGAATCTTAGTTTGATATTTAGTTGAATTAAATACTTTTACGCGTTCCTGAGAAAAAGGGTCTTGACAGACGTATGGACAACGAAGTAGGGTTCTGTTTCTTAAACATTTAAAAACAAAACAAAAATAAATACCCAGAAATTGAGGTTTAACAATTTTTCTTCATGAAATTTGTATCTCTTATAATTTTAATAAGGCCATATTGTAAAGCAGAAAAAAATAAAAGTCAACAATGTCAAGTGGGGTATCATTGAATTGATATCTTAAAATCAGCTTTAGGTTTCTCTCATCATTTTTCAATATGGATGACAATTTAGAAACTTTAACGATTTAAAGTTGGTAAGCAACCATTCTCATATGAATCTTCATACATTGATGAATAATCAATAGTTTAGACCACCGCAAGCTACTTAATAATCTCCACCGTATTAACTCCTCCAATAAATTGACAAGATTGCGATATTTACTGTCGTATAGTTCTGACTAAATTGTGTGAAATAAAAATAAATAAATTAAAAAATCAAAAAACCCAACTTATTTTCTCTTTTTATATTTTATTCTTAGTTAATACGCAGTTTATTTATTCATTTATCAATTGTGAGTTACTGTAGTAGTTCTGTAGTAGCTATGTTCTCGTACCTACCTAATGAGTACTGCGATATATCGAGTTCGAGACGCAAGCCATATCGATAGACTGCAAGAATTCGTAGTTAGTCCCCCGGTATTGAATGGAACTATGCAATGTTTATCGATTTGCACTTCCTTCTGGAAATTGTCTTTGGAATTATTTAGTACATCTTTGAGAGCTAAGTTTCAGTTCTAAGACGAGATGGATTCACAACTCTGCTACTGTCGCAAGTAATCGAAGTTCAGTAACTAAGTAGACTGTTATGTTGTTGGGAGTTTAGGTACAATATTCCAAGACAATGGATCCTGTTACGTCCAAGTTAAGTGTTAAGTAGTAGGTAACATAATTGTATTTGTATTTTAATATTAAGAGTTTAGTTGTTAGATCTGGCGGCGTAACTTAAATCAAAAGCAAAAAACTCATCATAGAAACCTATCTTACGAACATACATAAGTTCTTTAAATTTGCTGCATAATGAATGATTGAATGAAGTTTATTCTTACTTTATCCTACTAATATTATAAATGTGAAAGTTTGTTTGTCTGTATGGATGGATGTTTGTTACTCAATCACGCTTCAACCACTGGACGGATCGGGATGAAACTTGGCATACATATAAGTTAGGTCCTGGATTAGCACATAGGCTACTTTTTATCCCGAAAAAATCAAAATATAACCGCGGTAATAACCTTAACCGAGCTTAAATGAACTATAGCTATAGCTACAGCTTGATAGCAGCAAACTTCATAAGTGTAATTAAGGAATAAATCACAGTATTAATACTGTTAAAAAAAAGGAGTCCCACGCCGATAACTGAATTTAGGGCAGGCTAATTAAGGAGTAAATCACAGTATTAATTTAATACTGTGATTAAATAAAGGAGTCCCACGCCGATAACCAAATTAAGGGCGGGCAGAGCCGCTGGCAAACAGTATAATAGTACTCAAGTTGAACAATAAAACTAAATAATAGATAAAGAACATAAGACAATACAAAAAAAGTATAATAGGCGGCCTTATTGCTGAAGCGCTATCTCTATCACGCATCCTTTGGGTAGAGGAATTACCACATATATATCTGTGAGAATTACTTTGAATTTACGGAACTCTTCTTTTTACAAGTTTCTTACAATACAATACAAAACAAAAAAAAACAATACATTCATTTAAAACCCTACTTTGTTTACCTACCTACTTTTCATTGCCAGAAAATTTAATTTTTCAAAACATTGGTCGTTACTTTTTTAACTTCTTCATTTGCTCAAACCTTGTTTTAAAGCAGAATGACCACTTATCTGACAGATGTTATCGTCGAGTTGGTTGAAAGCTCTTATCGCCTCTTTAGTCTACGAATGTTTATAATATAAGCTTTTATCAAATGTCAGATTTCTAGGAAAAGAAAGAAGTTGCATGGTGCTAGGCAGGGGCTGTTAGGAGGGTGGAAAAAGATTTTAACTAAAATAACATTAGAATATATTTGTTAAAGTACAATAGGAAAACTCTCAGCGAGACTGTTATGGAGCTTTACCTACCTACAGTAGTACAGTAGTAGTAGTTGTCAGTAGACAAGCAGACAAAGGTTTGAAGACAGCCCGTTTAAGATGTCGACTTTGAAACAGAAATCCAATCTCTTGTAATTCGTCATCTTCTTCTCATTGCATCTAGAAGAAGTCCACAGATAAAAGTTATGTCGTCAATAAATGCATCAAGCTGTACTGGCGTGAACCATTCTATACCTTTATGTGGAAACTCCAGAAGGGCATCCTATCCCTGCAAAGAAATATTTAGGCTTTAACCCTGAGTGATATATTAACACCATTTTCTTTATTCATATACGAATTTCACTTCAATAACGGAAACACAAATGAGGATGCATTACCGGATCACCGGTCTCCGGTGTGAACAACCGGAACAAGTGGAATAAAATAATATAATGGAAGTTGTTGTAAACAAATGCATTGTACTCTGTAAGGGTAACTGACATAGAACAATTATTTTGTGGCATAGAATATGTTTAGAATATGTATGTTAGTATTTGTCGTTATAACTGTGTCTAACCAATAGTTCCGGGATCATTCTCACTAGATCCATTGTCCAGATCCATAATGGATCTAGTGAGATATTATTTTCTCAATAGATCCATTTTCAAAAGTGTGTATCTACTGAGAAGTATTTCCAGTATCCAAAATGCACTAAGCATCGCCACCATAGCGATTAAATGTAGATATTACCCAATGTACCGACACGAAGGCCTATTGAAGGATGGCCTAATGAAACAAGACGTACTGCAGATAAGTTGTTTTTGTATAATAAATCTCCTAGGTAGTAGATGAGTCTAAAGGATGTATAATCTTGTGGCGATTGAAAAGAACATCTGAATACATAAAAGAACTCCCGATGTCGTCTTTTTATTAGCAGAGATCCCGATACCTAAGAAGAAATATTGTAGAAGCAGCTTCTTTACGCCCCCGCACGCTGCAGTACCTACATAAAAATGAATCTCTGTTTCTCTTGGTCATGCCATAATTTTCGAACGACTGGACCAAATTGGATAATTCTTTTTTAATCAAATCTTTCCTCTTTATAATATTAAGTATAGATTAGAATTATTAGTTCCTACTAATATTATAAATGTGGAAGTTTGTATGTCCGGATGGATATTTGTTACTCAATCACGCTTCAACCTCAGGACGAATCGGGATTAAACTTGGCACGCATATAGTTTAGGTCCTGGAATAGGACATAAATTAATTACTAAATTAATTTAGTAAATATTGTATTTAAAAATTCCCGATTAACTACAACCGAGCTCAAACAAAATATAGCCGCAGCTATAGTTTGCTATAGCAAACTTAATTAGTCTAATTAAGGAGTTCCACGTCGATAACCGAATTTTGGGCTGGCAAAATCTAATTTCTTATAAATCAAAGATTCCAGCTAGAATTGTTATTTTATTGAGTCTGTTTTGCAATTATTAGGATTTTGTTATCTATAACAATGAATCTGCGATATTGATAATAAAAAAAACGATTTTGTTAGAAATTATTTATTTACAAAGAATGATGAACTAAAATGATGTGATCTCACGTGTAATATGGTAATGTTTTTTCTTTTACTTCTATGGTATCCGTAATTTCCATATAAAAAGGTCATGATAGATTAAAATTTTATAAGAATTATTTACGGCTTGAAAATTTTACATTTGTAATAACGTAAAAACTTGTTATAGTCGTCGCCAGTAACTTTGTTATATACAAGTATATTTTCATGTCGCTGTAATGAAAACTGCGCAATTTCAATTTGCCGCAACCTTAACTTTGTTACGTTTTGGTATTGCATTTACATACTGTCATGTATAAATGTATGCAGATTACACGCAGAGCAATGTCCTCGTCAAGTTTTGATTCTATTTGCGATTAATTGTTAATTTACCTTTCTGTAGCAATCTGCCTTAGCATCGAACGTGTTTTTAATAAGCTAACTAGCTGTGACTAGCGATTTCACCTGCAAAATAAATATTTTTGATAAAAACATGATCTTTTTATGTGGATAAAAGTTTTTTTATGTATTCATCCAAGACAGGGTAGGAATATCAGTGTGCGGAATTTTATCCAAATCCGTGAGCCGTTTAATTATTATGCAGCAACAAACTTTCCAAACAGTTTCAGAAACTATAAATATAATATTAGAGAAATGGTAGTCAGAGTTTACCTATAGTACTAGTACTAGTATAGTATTATATAATCTGTGACCTATATAGTGTTATATATGTCGCAGGCAAATCGTATAATCCGCCGTTTCAAAATATGCCTAGGCAGATCGTAAAGTAATGAAACGAAAGGAACAGAATTCGCACGGTATAAGTCATGTATGTTAGGTTAGGTTCAGCTTCTCTTTTGTGAACGTTGATGCGGAGCGAGCGAAGCGAACCGAGCGTTCCACCCAAGCTTTACATTATAATCTGTTCAGTTATATGATAATTTCTACTCTATACTTTACGATCTGCCTAGGCATATTATAAAACGGCGGCTTAAACGATTTGCCTGCGACATATATACTGTACTTATAGCTTATACTACGGAACATTATAAGCTTATACGTCCTGAACTTATAAAATAATTAACGTTGTTTTTGTCTTAATTTGATAGGAACCATTTTGTTGGAAACATCTTGGTAATTTCAATTTCAAAACAAGACCAGTTGTATTAGGTATACAAACAGTCTACTTAGTTTTAACCGGTAAAAAAATCGATCCACAAGTTTTAAGATACTTCGAAGGTCATTGGATATCCCTAATAATTCTTATTTAATGTCGCTTAAAACAACTTATTTGATTTATTTGTATTTTCGTTTTTATTTTAACAATTCATTCTAATATTAGTCCGGCCGATTTGTCCAAAAATGTCGCTCAATACAAAAAGCACGTGAATTCATTATTAATACAATATATTTTCAATTGTAAACTTTAAATACCACACTCACAGCTATAAAGATATTTAATTTTGTATGGATATATTTTGTCATATCAATATATAATATACCAACGTGTGTATATACATATTTTTCTGCATATGTAGGTATATAAGTCAATAACGGCCGAGATGTTGCTTAATATAAATAGCCCGTGAACCCCCGAATAATATATATACGTGTGTACAACGGCGCTTGGCTGATTATTGGTCCTTTTGTGTTGGAATTGTGACGCTGCTGTGAAGGGAAGGAAAGGACGGGCTGCACAATCCGGTATACAGAGAGCATCTTAGCAACGTTATTTATGAGAGAACTGCTACACTGGATATCGTTATATGTTTATACAGACTTCAATACATTAGGGTGTCTATTAAAACGGTGACTTGTGAAATACCATATTTAAGACAAGAATTAAAGGCTATGCTTTCTGACAAAAATGCTCTTTAGTTCGTTATTCCGTGGTCGGATTTGAGTTTTTTGACATTATTTTTAAAATATGTATCTAATCTTATAAACGAGCAATTATTGTATATATAAATATATGTAGATAGATATATAATCCGAATCTCGGAAACGGCTGCAACGATTTTCATGAAATTTGGTATGCATAGGGTTACGGGGACGATAAATCGATCCAGCTAGTTTTCATTTTTAGAAAACGTCGTTTTATCCGTGTTTTCAGGCAGTGATAAACTGAAAAGTATGACTGTTCCTGACATCTATTGGCGAGTAGTAATAAGCAACACTAAAGCTATTTGACAATAGATGGCGTTATTAAGCAACGCTTAAGCTATTTGACAATAGATGGCGCTGTTCTCCAGGTACTATTATAAGTATGCGTACCTAACATAGTTTGGGGTATTACCTTTTTTTATTCCGTGGTTTAGGTATTAGATATTTTGTGTATTTCTGACTATTATTCTTAGGGACGACCCCAAGAGCGACAACCCAAGCTGAGGCTCCCCCCCCCGCGGCGAGTCCTTGAGCGTCTGAGTCTCGCCCCACCGTAAGTCATACAGAAAAATAATGACTATTATTCAATAGGCAGAAACATCAAAGTTCAAAGTTCCTAGTTACATTATTCCAAGATAGAAGGTGTTGAAACAAATAATGGTTAGGTATTATCACGTGATCGTATTTAGTTTATCATCTTCCAAAAAATAAGTGACAAAAGAAAGCGCGTTCACCAGAATCCCCTTACACGATCTACCAGAAGATCCCAGTGAATTCATCTGTTCATCAAAATCCCCTGTAAAAGAAAGAGTGAGAGCCAGGAGCAAAAACTAAGTACTTTAATCTTTTAGATAGGTAGGACGTGAAATTGAGGAATCATTATTTACATGTTCCTGATTATACTCTTCTTTACGCCTAATTCAAGGCAAAACACGACAGATATTTTTTTAAAGATACACGCAAAAAAATTTTTTTTAAAATTAAGGCATTATATTTCTGTGGGTAATTGTTTATCAAATTGTATTGTATATGTAATCAAATTTATTCATATTAATCATATAGTATGTATTTAAAAAGATTTTATAAGTTTTTAAACAAAATTGAAAACGCCACCATCGGAACGAGACACAAGAGAATGAACTCTTCGTTAATATCAATAAAGTTCTCATCTCGAGACAACAAGTAAGTTTTGTGAGAAATAAACATTAGATTTAAGTAAAAAAACGTATTTAAACAGAAAATATTGAGTCTTTTGATTTTTTTTCCTGATACCATATGCTGAGGATCAAAGCATTGCTGTTTTGACGAAGCAAAGCAAAGCATTACTTTATTAATATGTTTGTACGATTTTAAATAATTGAAAAAATCACTGTCAGTTCCTTGTTGCAAAATTTTTAGTTACACATCTGTGTTATTAATCGTTATTTTGGCGTAAAGTTGAAAACGGATCAACCAAGGAACTTTTGTTGGAGTGGCAATGAGAAATGCCACAAGAAATCGTGGGAAGCCATTCGAAAGCATCGTAGGTACCTACTTTTTTGACAATGATAATTAAATCAGGCCTAGCTGTATGTCTTCTTCATCCCACCTAGTAGTGTGGGGATTTGCAGGATGCTCTGCTTTTATTTAGGCAATATGTCTGTCTATACTTGGTTTATAATAAAGATAAGATAAACGACTGTGAAAAATTTAAATTAGGTAGTCTTGGGATATGTTCGAGGTATGCTGAGACATATCGACAGACTAAGAGCAAGTGTGTAGGTACTGCTATATAGGGTGATTTCGTGTTTGTATTTGGCTTGGCCTGACTTTCGATAGCTTGTATAACCGTAAATAACTTGTACGGCTAAGTAAAATACCTATTTACCTAAGGCCAAAAAAAAGGTGCGTCAACATTTAAAAGTTAGTGGGTTAATTTGGCAAATTGGATATCATATGAACTGACTATGTTTGTTAATTCTAAAACTATATTTTGAAGTGAAAACTTCGTTAGCGAAGTCGTGCACTTTTTTTGGTATGGGTAAAAATGCTAAACTCGCGCAGGCTGATCGAAAATTCGTAAGACGGAAACTATAATGCCACGCCATATTTTAGTATATGGCGATTAAGAGTAGTACAGGAAGGTTGAATATGGGATTTTAATTCTATGACAGATTGAGATGCCAAATTTACTAAGTCAAAAAAGTAAATGAACAAACATTATTATTTATAATAAATAAATATGTATAAAAAGTGATTGGAAGTAAATAGCTAGTATGTTTTCACTTCTGCCGACACTCCCGGAGCAAAGTAGTGATTAACTACTGTCCCGGAGTGCAACCCGTTTTTTTTATCTGACATATTTTTGACGGACAAAAACGTATGGTCAAATTCCCCTAATCCCTATCTGCAAAGTGAGCTAGCTAAAAACAAGATTTAGATGACAAATGGAGTGCATATTTTTGGATAAAAGTAATTCCTTTCTTTGTAATAATTACTTGTACTTACCTAAAAAAAAAGGAATTATTAAATTTTTGTAATAATTTTTAAGTTTTTAATGGCTTTACCTTAGTTTGTATGAAGTGTTATGGTGTAAATAGTGACTGTCTGGAATGTTTTTTGGGTTTTACATTTACATGTATGTACCTATATTTTAGTTTTCTGTACTGAATGCAGTGCATGTATATGCAAAAGAAAACAGTCACTGCAATAGTTGTTGTTTTTGGTATTACCTTGCTGAAATATTTACAGTTTCACACAAAACCATTTATATTTTGACCAAATTTATTATTTTCTATCAGACATCTCGAATCTCCTCAAGAAACTGTAAATCTTGTCCGAAGAATTATAATTTTAATGAAAACGCCGCTACATTTTGGATTAGAATGTTGTTGTTTCAAATCAATTTTGTAGTATTAAAGCAAGCTTTTCTAGGTTTTAAGGGAAAAACAGGAGAAAACAATATTATTTTACTTTGAGTAATTCTATTCTAATTCAAAATATTTATTTTCTTACATTAAGAGTGTGACACTTTTAATTTAAGTGACTCAAACATTTTCATCAAAGACAATAAATTTTTTTATTAAAACCCGGGGGGATTGCTAGGAAAAGTTAAATACAACAACATTATAACTCGTTTCTTCAGAATTCATATTTTAAGAACACCATTGTCTTCTTATAAAAAATATTTTTGACCGCATATATGAAACGATGTTGCCTTGACCTAATGAAATTTCGTTTGGTTAAAGAAATCCTTTTTTACCAAGTTAGATCATCCACGTAAGAAAAACTTATTTGTATTCACTTACGAGTATTATTGTCTTTTAGAAAATATTTAGATTTGCTGCTCGTAATTGGATTGGAACTTATTTTAGTCTTACAATTTTATTTCATCTTGCTAGATGTCATTAGTTTTCAGTCTGTTAACATAACGTAGTGAAAAAATCCTATGTCTATGGTTTAAATTGACTTCTGCAACTAGCATAAACTAATGCCAGCCTTAGAACTCCACTACGGTACTTAAAGGAGCAATTCTTGTATATATGTATATGTCGCAGGCAAATCGTATAATCCGCCGTTTCATAATATGCCTAGGCAGACTGTAAAGTATATATATATATATATATATATATAATCTGAATTTTGGAAACGGCTCCAATGGTTTTCATGAATAATATAGTATGTAGCGGGTTTCGGGGGTGATAAATCCATCTAGCTAGGTTTAATTTTTAGAATTTTTAAAAAAGTTGTAATATTTAAGGCAATAATAAACGAAAAGTATGACTCTTCCTGGCGAGTTTGGGATGTTACTACACACATTTGCGCGTATACATACGAGTATAACCTACGTCATAAGTCTTTGTTGTGTTAGTAACTGTGATTCATGAGGATTTTCTATGAAGTGCCAAGGATATGTCTTCACTTTCTTTTCGGCTGCCTTTCCCAGATTGTTAGTTTCCAGTACAGTACGGTACGCGTCACACTCCTATTTGTCATTTATACATTTTCTGTTGTATTAGATTAGTATCGTTACACATATAGTTATATATAACACTTAAGTAATAAAATCTATTGATTAAGAAACAAAGTAAACAGCTTGCTTCGTCAGTTGGTATTTTGCTATCGAAGAACTATTATCAATATATTACGTATACATACACAGTATAATACGAATAAAAATTTTAGGAAAACTCATGTGAGTTAATTCTTTTTGTCAATAAAAATGCTATAGAAACTACTAAACGATTTTTTAAACAGTATCAATACCAGCTAGCTACAGAAAGCAAACTTTTGATAACACTTATTCCAATGACCTTCAAATTTTTTTCTCTATTTTTAAAAAAGTGTGGAAACTTCATACTATAAATAAAAAAAAGTCGCGCTCTGAAGTTCATTTTGCACCCTTTTAAATACATACCTATTTTTAACATCACCCTAGTGACATGATGTGTGAACCATCACTATAAGCTCTACTAGGAGTACCAGTTATACATAAAGCCAGACGTAGCAAAATTTCAGCCGTAGGCGCTGCGCAGTGGGTCAACAAGGTTTGTCGAGTACCAAGCGTACCTATCCGGTGACGTAGACTCTCCGGACCACTTACTTATAAAGCCTCATATACGTGCATATAGGAAAGAATAAAGAAACGTTGGCTGGCTACACAATGCTAAAACAAAAACACTGAAGATATATTATGAAGATTTCTTTGTCCTTATATTTATGAACGAACTAGCTTTTGTCCGCAGTTCCACCCGCCCTAAGTTCGGTTATCGGTGTAGGATTTCAACGGCAACTCCTCAATTATTATAGAGAAAAACCGACTCACCCTTGACGTTTTCAGGTAGCTAATGTCCTTTCCCAAGACTCTAACTATATCCGTGCTAAATTTCAACTTAATCGGTACAGGTATTTCAGCGTGTTACTTCAACAGACAGACAGAGCAGAGTTACTTTCACATTTAAATTATAAGTTTTGAATAAGATCTGAATAGTTACTACAATTTAAGATGCATTCTTTTGTCTGCTTTCAAAGGAGCTTTTTACACCTTACATTATCTACTAAAATAATTGGCGAATTTCTTTCTTATTTCCGTTGCGTTAGGAGGTGGTCGGCGTGGTATATGCTTATGCTTATGTTTTTTCCACATTTTTTCTTTAAGAGCCCGGTTCAATATTATAATAAATACATGTAGTTCCCAGCAGTCTAATGATACATACATTTCTGTAAAGAAATCTATAAAGTGCTTGTAAAAACTTCGCTATCGCTAATTCTACCTTGTCAGCAAACATCAACTAATGATTAAAACTATACTGAATGTTATTTTATACTTTAAATATTCCGATCCAGAAGTCACTGGACAATCTAAAACATCTTTCACATCTATTGATGCAATGACTCGAGGACATTTGGGTCATAGCGGTGACACGGATGTAGCTCGACTCTTCACGCACCTGAGTTTGACGACTGACAAAGTTCTAAGACAATATTCCACAGCAGAACTAGTTTTTTTGGGAGACTTTAACGCCAACCATCCTGAGTGGCTCAGTTCTCGAATTAATAACTTTACGCAGGGATATCTGCTCATGAATTTGCTCTGATCTATGGAATCTCTCAGCTGGTACTTTCTCCAACGATAATACCAGATATAGAGGACCATACGAGCTCCTTACTGGACCTTTTGCTGTAAATTTCGTGTGAGTGCCTCTTGGCTCTTAGGACCACTGATTCGTTCGGACTCAAGTGTCATGCACACAACTCGATCCATCTGGGCCAACTAATTGGCGTCGTGTGTGGCATTATAAGTCGGCAGACTGGGATGGATTGCGAGAATTTTATGCATCCGTTTTAGCGGGCGTTTTGCTTACATAAGTGGAGTGGACCAGACGGTATACCAGCAGTGGTGCTTAAATAGTGTACTCCTGAATTATGTCCCGTCTCATGCGCCTTTTCGAGCTTTCCTACCAAAATAGGCACGGAGTGCCCGAGGGTTTATGCAAATGGGTGGATAGCTTTTTATCCGACAGCCGCATACTAGCCGTAGTTGACAGTAGTTGCTCTAATAGCAAGGCGTGTGATGTCTCCTAAGCTGTTTCTACTGCACATCAATGACAAGTTGGATATCGATAATATACATCATAGCTATGCAGATGACAGTACTGGAGACGCTTATTAGACGGGTCGTGCAAACATCCCTCGTTCCGTTGTGGAGGAAAAGCGTGGAGAACTTGTGTCTCAAATCGAGATTACTCGGTTCAAGGTCTCAGACTGGGGACAGGAAAACTTGATCCGATTCAACCCTACAAGGTCACAATTTTGCGCGTTCACCGGTAAGAAAACCCCTATGCACTGTGGTTCCACAATTCCAGAACACTCCAGCGATGTTTAGCTCCGGGATCGTTTGAGGCGGGCAAGGTGAAGTTAAGGAAAAAACTAGGTGTACTTAACAGAGCGAAGCAGTACTTACGTCGGGGCAAAGCTAGCTGTTTTACAAGACTCAAGTTCAGCCCCATATGGAGTACTGCTGCCATCTCTGGGCTGGTGCACCTGGATACCAGCTTGCCTCTTTTGACACTGTTAAGCGACGGGCTGTGAGAATTGTCGACTATCCCAAACTCACTTGCCGTATCGAGTACTTAAGTCTGAATTTTGGAGAGATTTTGACTCCCTGTACCGCTTGTACGATGGGGTGTGTTCTGAAGAGTTGTTTGAAATGATGCTCACCTGCATCTGAAATGATGACCTCCTAAGCAGAAGGTCATTGTATCCAACAGTTCTTGAAAGTCTAGAACAAAACCCTAATGCAGACACAAAAATTGTAATTAAATCGAATAAAGCTTGAAAATTATTCTCTCGTTTCTAAAAAGATACGGTAATAATTACGGTACTAAAAATAATAGATAAAGCCTAAAGCTTTTCACTTAAGTTAAATATAAGTTAAATAAATAATGTCTAAAGAATGTTTCTTATGTGTGACTGTTAGATTTTATACTGTTTTTGTAAACTTTAACTAATTTATATTATTTGCATGGAAAGGTTACTAAAGGGACAGAATGGTAATTAGTTTGTTTTTAGGGGTCTTTACTTCAAAAGGAAAAAGGAACCGTTACTTTTGCAGAGATATCAATTATCATCTGTAGGTAGATATAGGGTATATAAACAAGTCTACGTTAACGAAATCACGGGAAAAAGCTATTATTTTCATTATAAATATAATGGCGGCAAAATAAAAATAGCAATTATTGATCCCGTTATACTGCGGTATGGTTAAAGGTTAGACCTATTTTTTTCTCATCTAGACTTTTTATGGTATCTCTTATTATGACCTAAATTTCATTTCTAGCGAAAAGAAAAAAAAAAGGGTACCAAAAGGTTCATTGACTATTGTGAATTTATATTTTTAATGACCTGTTTATAAAAAAATATTATTTGATTTTATAAATTGGAATTTCAGATACATTATTTTAATATTATTTTAATAGATACAGATATATATATATATTTATAATCTGAATCTCGGAAACTGTTCCAACGATTTTCGTGAATTTTAGTATCTGGGGGTTTTCGGGGGCGGTAAATCGATCTAGCTAGGTTTCATTTTCAGAAAATGTCGTTTTATCCGTGTTTTTAGGCAATGATAAACGGAAAAATATAACTCTTTCTGACATCTATTGGCGAGTAGTAATACTATTATTTTTACCGAAACAGCAACGATAAAGCTACTTGACAATAGATGGTGGTTGTTCAGCTACTTGACAATAGATGGCGTTGCTCAAAAAAAAAAACGAGCGAAGCCCAGTCTTCCAGGTACTAATATATAATGTCGTGTAATGTACTAATGACAAATGCCACCGCCAGAGATATCTAATTTATGAATTTAACATGACAGTTTTTATACATATTTGATAGAAGTACCTGGAGGACCGAGCTTTGCTCGGTTTGTTTTAAACAGCGCCATCTATTGTCAAGTTGCTTAAGCGTTGCTTAATAGCGCCATCTATTGTTAAATAGCTTTAGTGTTGCTTATTACTACTCACCAATAGATGTCAGGAAGAGTCATATTTTTCAGTTTATCATTGCCTGAAAACACTCATAAAACGACGTTTTCTATAAATAAAACCTAGCTAGATCGATTTATTGTCCCCGAAATCCCATGCATACTAAATTTCATGAAAATAGTTGGAGCCGTTTCCGAGATTCAGATTATATATATATATACATAAATTGCTCGTTTAAAGATATTAGATAGATAGATAGGTGCGTCATTACCGCCTGTGGGACGTATGATCGTACTTTGCCTTGAGAAAAGTAAACTTTATGAAGAATAAGCCCGAGGGAGTAATTAAGCTCTTAGCCCCCGCTTTGCCTGCTCGTATGGACACTGTTTACGAGTTAGTTAGTTAGTGTGATGAAAAATAAATAAAAACACCGAGACAAGCTTATTACCAGGCTCAAGGCTCACAAGCTCATTACCAGGCTGTCAGCGTCCACTAGCGGATATCCGAGAATCTAGGTATCCATTGTTATCTTCAACACCTACGAGCACAGCACAGTGTCTGAGACCCGTCTGGTATTTCAAATTACATATTCACACTAGGTACATACAACATACAATACCATACATTATAGCGAATAGGGTTTTTATTATAAACTTTTTCTTTATAGATTTTATTGCTTCTTGCTTGTCCCTAAATTTTATTTAGATAATTATTATATTAATTCTTAACATCAAAATTTTAACATTATTTACTTACGTATACTATATACTTATGTGTAATAAATTGACTTAACGATGGCTAATTTTAGTTTCTTTAAACTTCGATATCTTCGATATTATTGTATTTAGCATTGGATTCCTAAAGTGTTTAGGAATGTAATGTGCCCCCGAAGGAATGCCATATTTTAATGTACAAAAACATAAGATAGTCCCCTGTTTATGTGTAACGTACTCTTCCTTCTTATCAAGGAAAACTGTCGCAATTCGTAATATAAGAAGAGAAGGAGGTAATAATAGGTAAAAGCTGGATAACCCGTAAAATGGGATACTACACTACTATATAATAAATATTTTTCGATAAATTTGTTCCGGAAATAAAAGTACGTTTTCGTAACTGTCCCTAACACACGGGCGACAACACTGCGTACTAATCGAAAACGATAATATCGTATCGTGTCGCTCAACGTTATATTATAAAAGCGCCCTTTGTGTTATAGAAACGAAGCATGTGTTCTCCACGTTTTATTATTGTATGACATTAATATTTAATAAATGTCCTATAAATTTCTAGCCCTTGGTATCCATTATTAACTAGTTTGAGTCGATTGTCTCACATAAAACAATTAATTTTAAAGTTTATTATTATTATATCAAAAGATAGAACCTAGAGCATGCCGATGGTTTACAATAAATCTATAGATTGACGACGAATTGTAAACGCATTATAAAATTTAGATTTCAACACGCATTTATATTAGCTTCACCTGTATTTAATTTAAATTAATCTTGGAGGTCGAAATTTACCAACTTTTTATTTTCGTATGGATTGCAAACTTTGCAAATGTATGTAATACCAATGTTGCCATCAAGCTGATCTGATAATAGAACTAGGAGGTGAATAGTGGAATTCTTCAATTGTTGCTACTAGCAACAATTGAAGAAGCTTTCTCATCGATATCGATGAGTTTACTAAACTCATCGATATCGATGAGAAAGCCTCTCAAGTCTAGGTTCATTTGGTTTGTTTTTACGATTTCAATTTGGGGGCACGGTGGCAGTGCCCCCGCCAAGTCCAGCCAAGCGAAGCGCACCCTAGAAAACTGTGGTATGTAAGCTAGTATTAGTGCACAAACAACAAAAAAAATCAAAAATTTGGAACTCTTAACCCCCAACCCCTTAAACTATGTGATGAAAGTATCTCATATTTTGATGCTAGAAGTCTAAAAATTGATATAGGGACTCTTTATTATAAATAATATAATACTTATTACTCGATTTTTTGAAAAACAACCACTAATCTTGAAATTATGGGGATTGGAAATTTGTATGGGTTTTCCCAATTCCCAAACTTAACTTATTATTATACCTTAATGTATTAAGGCAACTGCCTGTAGGCAACTTCTAATTAAGACAAGCTGTTACTATTTAAGTTACACATAAGTACCTATTGTAACTTCAATAAAAATATTAAGATGTTCAGAGATTATTTTTAACTTCAACCTGGTGGTAGAAACAATAACGACCACTGTCGTTACACAAGTTTTTTTTAGATAATGACATTGTTTTATGCAAATTATTAAAAAAAAATTTGGATTACCAAGATTAGAAACTCTTTCAATTTCCTATCCATACTAATATTAAAAATGCGAACGTGTCTCCGTCGTCGGTCTTTTTGTTCCTTTTTACGTTACTTTTTACGGCTAAACTGCTGAACAGATTCCGATGAAATTTGGCAAGGTGCTATTGCACTTTGAGAAAGAAATAAAGGACATGCTTAGGCTATCTAAAAATGTCAAGTATGAGTCTTTTGTTTGATCGATAACCGAATTTAGGGCTGGTGTACTAACTGGCAAATGCTAGTATAGGTATAATTATATATACTTAGTTGATATATATTGTACAATTTACCCAATCCTTTGTTACAGTTTGTGCTCTCAGAGACGGATTTGGATTGTGTTAAAATAGCATAAATAGAATGGTTAATTCGGTGCAAGTTTCGCGTCCTGAATTCGCCCTCCACGTATTGATTTTTGTTATTTGCAGACTGCTCTCTTCTGATTCTGTGCCTATTGTTGAAAATAACTTTATATGGCCAAGTTCTTTTAATTTATTGTGTTTCAACTACTAAAAAACATTGCCGGTTCATTTTAAAATGGGCAAATTTGTTTATTTACAGAATTAGGTACCAGTTATATATTGGGCTAGTAAAATGACAATATATTGTTAGACAAAAGGTGGCAAGTGCGTGTCTTACAAACATAAAGCTAGGGTTTCGTAGAGTCAGAATTATTGCGAATGTGAACCGATTTTGCTTAAAACAAATTTCGCTGAAAGTACAAGTTATAGTTTTTTTTTAAGTCACAATTTTTTTGTACATTTGGAAGCCCGTAAAATATACATCTTAAGGTAACAGTTACTTAAGAACCCTCAAAACATTTTCACCTTATATAATCTGTACTATACATACCAGTAAACATGCATACATACTGTGAAACAAACTTTTATGACCCTCGTTTGGTCGCTAGCGTCGTTACTTAACACTATTTCAATATGGCGACTGTAGTTTTGATTTTGCACCACCGGGTTAGAAAAGTTTGTTGCACTGTAATAGGTTTTGATTTATGTGTACCTAATCATGACATGACACAAGGATGTGAAGGTATATGTGTGTGTTTGCTTATATCCTACATCCATGATAATTCAAATCGCAAAACAGTCCATAACGAAAATTATGGATCGAATTTGGAATTTGCTTGCCCGACTTATGGGGTGTTCCATCTGACTATTTCGTAGCAGAATTGTTAGCGGTTCGCGTTTCATTTGCTTTTGGTAGCAACATCGTAGCAAAATCAAATGATAACTTTTAGCTTTACATTTGAGCGGTTTTGCGCGTTTTGTTTGAACAATTTATAGCGCCGCTGGAATTGTCAATTTCGCTCAGATGGAACGTGTAGTTGATGCTAAAATGAGATTTTGTTATTAAATACTAACAATTTTAAGAAGGAACGCGCCTTAACTTAAATGACTTAAAAATAAGGAAAACAAAAAAGACTAAACATAAAAGGGTAGATGTTCCTTCAAAGCGAGGTTCTATTTCTGAAGTGACAAGTAGGTATCTGACAGATACCTCCACCACGTCTGGAAATAGTCGTTCACGTGTCCAGTATTTGGGTCGCGTCCGTTCTGTTAATAAATTATCTTTGTTTATACGCTATTCCATCCATTGTTCGTAAACTCGGTAATGTAATGGATAGGGTGGAGCTTAGTAACGAGTGCAATGATTAAGCTTTGAAATGATCCTAAAAACATGTTTTTCAAAAACTGTTTTTCCTAGTATATTTTTTTATTTTATTTTTAATATTTTTTTGAACTTATCTTACACGTGTAGTTATTTTACAAAGTGATAAATCTCATCAAGATGTCAAACTAGAAATTTCTATATCTCCGTAACTATTGATCGTAGACTAGTATTTTCGATAAAGAAGTGATAGATCGTAGACTAGTAGTTTCTCCACAGAAATAATGTCTCATTAAGATCTATATTTCTGATGACAACTGTCACGTCAAGATCTTCATTTCGGATGACAGTTGTCATCTAAAACCTTTCTAGTTTGACAGTTGTCATCCGAAATAAAGATCTTTTTTATTTAATACCACTTACGTGGCAAACAAGCTTACGGTCCGCCTGATGATAAGCGGTCACCGTAGCCTATGGACGCTTGTAACACCAGGGGCATCACTCACGCGTCGATCTTAATTTGACATATCATTTCTGTGGAGAAACTACTAGTCTACGATCAATAGTTACCAAGATAAAGCCTTTTCTAGTTTGACAGCTGTCATCCGAAATAAAGATCTTATGAGACCTATCATTTCTGTGGATAAACTACAAGTCTACGATCAATAGTTTGATCACAAATCTCCTCCTTTTTTAAAGTTGGTAAGAATATGAATATGACAGGGGGGATACGAGTTCCTAAAATAGTATTAGAAAGCAAGTTCTGTTGTCACCCCAGCCTAGGGTAGACAAGAGTACTTTTTAAATCCTGATGTCTCCTCCAGGGGAACCTTTAGGGGGGACACGAGGCCGAGACCGAAAAAACCGCCAAAAAAACGTGTCGCGCTACGCACAACTAACATAACATAAGTAACATAAAACGTAATATGTAAAGTTCAATCATAGTGAGTTTAGCTTGCTTTATACTGGAGCAAGGTCACAGGTGTCTATCATCCCCTTAAAACAAACAATGGTCGCTTCGCAGGGAGAATAAGCTAGGCTGATCAGGGAGCTTACTGGGTACAGTCTTGAGTAAAAGAAACTTAAGTACCTATATCGAAATGTCACCGCTACAAGGTTAATTCACTCACTTTTATTTTAAATTTTTGATAAATTACATTTCAACCACGCACCAAAATCATTTACCGTAATAAAACATTTTGAAGTGCGCTAAACTTGAATATCTTTTCTACTGCATTACCTCAACTTTAGTAACAGAATGAGTATCGCATTCCATACAAACTTAGTTACTAATTCACCTAAGATTGCAAATGATGTCATATAAACTACATACAAACTGTACTACATAATATAAAAATCCAATTTGCAAGTCTTCGTTCATGTGGGCCTATGCCATGGCCGTATATCAATTGAATCTAATAAAATTTTACAGATTTATTTCATTAAACTATCCTTATAATGAAATTAGGCAAAAAAAAGGTATTAATATATTTTGCAAATTATTGACTTCCACAATTTAAACGAGAATGTTGAGTGTATAACCTCCCCCTAACCTTTTTTTCATACTACAAAGGTGGCCAACTACGGCCCGCCAAATTTTCAGCGGTTATCGTAGCTTATGGACGCTTGCAAAACCATTTATGACTTTTTAAACGTGCGCGCTTAAAAATGGCGCATGCAATTGTGCCGAAATATCAGAAACTCAATCAATCCAATCGTGATAAGCCCGAAACATACCTATAAGCAGGGGCGCGGTGCCCATTCTTTAAAAATCTAATCACTTTTCTTGAAGAACCCTGTAGTCACATTCATACTCTCCCTCGTCTCTCGAGAAAACCTTGGCAGGTAACTTATTCACAACAAGTGTTTTCGGGAAACTGTGTGCGAGATTCTAAGGTATGAGGATGATTTCCCCTCCAATGGCGAGCAGTACACTTGTAGAAAGTAGCCATGGGCATAGTTTCAGCCCGTTGTACAAGTGGTAGAACACACAGAGAGGCAATCGGCAGAGCTCCACCTTGTCTTCCAAATGAATTCGGTACTGAATGACGCTCGAAATGCCGGCAGCAAGAATCTCAATGCTCTTGGAGATCGTAAAAGTAAGGGCCGTATTCTGAAATTGTGGTACCTCTGAGAATGAGGTTTTCTTAGCAGCAAACGCGCAGACTTACATCTTCGTTGGTTTGAAACGGACCAAGTTTTCCCGTCTCCAGGTGAAGACCTTGAACAGAGTGGTCCTGATTTTTGACGCAAGTTCTTCGCAGCCCTCGTTGCAAACTTTGCACAGCCCGTGTAATAAGAGTCTCCTGTACTGTCACCTGAATAGCAATGTATATTGCTGATGGACAAAATATCGTTCACATGCAGCAAAAACAGCGTAAGAGACTGCACAGAACCTTCAGGGACGACAGCATTCAAGCATCAGATCAACTTGACGTTAGTTGATCTCGGTTCGTGTGCGTCTGCCAGAAAGAAAGTTAGCCAGCCATTTACTAAAACCCTCGGACGGTCCGTAAGATGACAACTTCGATACGTGCCAGACCCGATCGAACGCCTTCGCCATGTTTAGGCTACACGCCAATGCCTCTCCGACTCTCAATATGGCTAGTGCACCTCGGTGTGTGAGCAACTCTTGCTCACCGATCGAGCGACCGTGGTGGTCACTGAACAGATCGCGTTTTTCTAGGTATCTTAAAAGCTATGTTTTTATGAAGGATTGCCTATCTTTTTACATTACCTATAAATAAGCTATCCGGTTGCCAAATAATTAAATTAATAGATAAGTTTTGATAAAAGATGGGAATTATATTTGTATGGAACGCATCGTTAACTACGTCTCCCGTCTCCATACCTAGAGATCTAAATATTTTATGCGACTAGTGAAAAAAAGTATCTGTTTTCAGCAGCGCCTATCTCTAGACACCTGACAGTCGTCCTTGGTAAGATTTGCAGTGCGGCGCCCGTCTGCCCTTTTGTCATGCCATTGACCTATTATTAGAGAAAACATGGTGTCTGGCTATTATCACTGTTACTATTTATAACTAGCTTTTGCCAGCGGCTTCGCCCGCCCTAAATTTGGTTATCGGCATAGGATTCTTACGGCAACTCCTCAATTATAAAAAAAACACAGAAGGTAAAAATATTTTTAATTAATACGTACCGGCATTACCCCTCATGACTGCCCGCCGGCCTTGCACATCATTAATGCGCGCGCAGTACTTGATAATTATTTTGCTGCGACGTTATTTTAAAACTGCGATATCTCCTAAGATATTCATTGAAAACGAATGATGTATAGGGCAATTTTGTTTTGAAATTAAACGCTTGTGATGAATAACGTATTTATTTGGATAAAGATTAATATCATGTTTATAAAAACACCTTCAGAAATAATGCATTATTTTAGAACAAATATGGTTAGCATAGAAAAGGTTATAGTGAGTCAACCTTAAAATAAGAGTGGCGGAAGTGGTGTACGTAAAACTATAGTTAGTATACTATGAAACCCTTAAAAATGTTATAATTGTTTTTTTAGGGTTCCGTACCTGAAAGGTAATTAGGAACCCTATTACTAAGGCTTCGCTGTCCGTCCGTCTGTCACCAGGCTGTATCTCAAGAACCGTTATAGTTAGACAATTGAAATTTTTACAGAAGATGTAATTCTGTTGCCGCTATAACAACAAATACTAAAAAAAAAAAATTTAAGGTGGCTCCCATACAACATACGTGATTTTTTTGCTCGTTTTTGTAGATAATGGTACGGAACTCTTCGTACGCGAGTCCTAGAAGTAAAACTATCCATTGCTTAGGAGAACACTAGCATATTGACTTGTCTTCTACAGCGGCTTATTTGGTCAAACATCTAAACAACAGTTGCCATATTAAAATGCTGTTAACTTACGCGACACTAGCGACTGACACTGGGTCAGAAAAGTTTGTTGCACTCATGTAGTTTAATTTGGTTTTGGGAAACTAAATCGTAGGAACTACTGTATGGTATTACTAACTTTTACTTGCTGTATTTTCGGATATCGCCGTGGGATTCTTATGGGAACTCCTCGGAATAACCGGGATGAAAAGTATTTCATACTAATCTCTAAAGGTTTGGTTAAGTTATTAACAAATTCTAAGGATCAAATTAACTGATATTCAAAATAAAGTATGTTAATTTAGTAGCAAAAAAACCGGCCAAATGCGGGTGCGTGGTTTCGTGCAAACTTATTATATGTAGATAGTTCTTCCATCATGAGATTATGTCTCTCAGGTTTATACATTAATTATCAGTTTTTGGATTTTTTCCTATATTTGTGATGTAGCATTATGATATATGACCTTGCTTCGTGTAAACTTTCATGATTCTAGGACAACGGGAAGTACCCCAGGTTTTGATTTATTTGTGAATGCCAAAATATCCGACAAACATGGCCGTATCTCGGCCGTATTTTTTTATTGCATTGACTAATTTTTTTACAGCTTCAAGGGACCGTAAACCTTGGTATTAGATAATAATTTCAACTTCACGCGTTCCCGAGAAAAAGGTCTTGACAGAGAGACAGACAGACGGACAACAAAATGATCCTGTAAAGGTCTCCCTTTTTCTTTTGATGTACGGGACCCTAAAAAGCTAATAAATACGGAACCATTAAAAGATAATAAACTTTGCTGGCTAGCGCTGTGGTAGAATTATCAAATGGGATGGGATATGGGATGTAAATGTATATTTGGGATGGGAAAATCGCACGGGGAAACAACTAAGATCTAAAAGAAATTAACCCAAAGATATAGAATCATAACGTGATTTTTTTTTTAATGGATCAATTTCACTTTATATCTAATTTCAAATTGTAATGAACACCTTGTCGCTGACAAAACCGCCTGTTTCGTTTTTATGCATAAATGGGACCGTGACAAACTGGCAACAAGCTATCGATCATAACGGCAGACAAGAAGATGGTGATGGATTAAATTTGTAGGTAAAGAAAATATTACAAAACATAATAGGCTTGCAGGTGGATGGACCGACAACCATTGGAAAGTGAAATGGGGCGCGGGCCGGTGAAAGGACAAGAGCCTTATTTGAACCATCGAGTACGGGCTCCTAAGAATTTCAATCATTGCAAAGAGCTGCAGTTACAAAGTCTGAAAACTTATAATAAGCAGCTAAACATTTTGTTTCAAATTAAATTAAAAACAATGATAACTTGAAACCTTTTGTGAAACTAATTTAGAAATTTATGAAATTTAATAATATACAAGTTATATATTGTGAAGATGAATGTTCGGAGCTATTTGACCGTCCAATCGACCGGGGCGCCCTCAAACCTATTGATTTAACCTATCAAATTAGAATGAAGCGAGAACTAGGAGCTTATTGCGAAAAGTCTGGAGTACTCGGATCTCACGTTTTTGGGGGCAAAATGTATATGATAGAGCTTCGCGTGAACTAAAAAGAGGCCTCTGACACTCAGCGGTAGCTATATAACTTTTTAACCCCTCGGTCTTCTTTTACAGAAAATCACAGGGCTGTGGCATAAGTCTATCGCTAGCCCTGTTGCTTTGCTAGTGTTAAGTATAATTGTAGTTTTGATTCGGGTCCACCTTTGGTTGGTTGGTTGATTATGTGGGGTGAAGTGCCCCAATAACGTCGATTTAAATCCATACTAATATTATAAATGCGAATGTAACTCTGTCTGTCTATAACCTGTTCACGCTTAAGCCGCTGTACCGATTAAGATGAAATTTGGCATGGCGATAGTTTGAGTCCCAAGAAAGGACTTACAAAGGCTACTTGAAAACTTTAAGTGTAAATCGGTTTTTTTTCTATAATAATTAAGGAGTTGCCGTTGAAATCCTACACTGACAACCAAATTTAGGGCAAGCGGAGCCGCTGGCAAAAACTAGTTAGTAAATAAGTTTGTTCTGCTTGTTAAAATACACTGTTGTTGAATTTTTTTGCAGTTCATACATGCATACAAAATAATCAATATTAAACTATTCAATTAACTGATATTATTTTTCTGTATTATTGTTTTTACTTACTTTTTTAAAGAAGTTAAATAATACTCACTTCAAAACCATCGTTAGAATCTGTTTTATATTATCCCCAAGATCTCACTTACTCAGCAAAGTAAAACAAATATTTAAATAGTTTATAAAAATAATTATAAAAGCTTGCTTGAACAGATAAAATTGATCTTACATTTTAAGTCCTACAGATTAACAGTAATACAGATCTGAAGTCCATGGCGAGACCAAAGATATAAGAATTTTTTATCGATGGGCGAGACACACTCTGCCACGTAATTAGTTGACAAATCGTGTAAAATCTTGCAGTACCTACATCCTACCGACTATTCTATAAAAAAACGACTTTTGTTATTTAAGTAAAATGTGATTCTGCGATATGCTATATTAATACTTTAACTAGCGACTGTATATCTACTTACGTTCTACATACATTACCTGCTATTCTACTCCGAGCATAAGTACCTGAGTACTCCAGACTTTTCGTAATAAGCTTCCATGTCAATGTTGCAGCACTTTTAGAAAATCAGATAGATTGACGCAATCGCTTATATCAGTAAACACATAAATATCGGTTTGAAATAATTTTTATACTGTGAGCTTTCATAGACGTTTTAATTTTCATAGTACATACAATTTTCAGATTATAGGCATTGATGAAAACATAGGTTTGTTTATTTTTGGGGCCTTTGCCCAATAAACAGGCCTACAATTGAACTGCTCTGCAAATGAGTACCATGAACGTACAAGAAACGAAGACCATCTTTCTAAGAAACGCGTGGAGGTATAAGGTGACAAACACAAACGAGCTTTCTAGGCAGCGCAACAATAAAATACGACTGTTTATGCCGTATATTTTGCCTTTAAGATTTTAGTGTGTGATTATTTCAAGATAAAACATGTTTAGTGTATTATTGTTTAATGCATATAATATGTAATGCCTAAAATTTGTTACATGTTGGCAAATAAATTTGCTTATTATTATTTATTTTATTATTACCAGATTTTGCCAACGGCTCCAACCGCCTTGAATTTGGTTACCGGCATGAGATTCCTTCGGAACTTCTTGATTATACCATATGTAAATAAAATATAGAACTTCGGCCTGTGTATTATTTATATACTATGATTAAATACTAAAGAAGTTGAAGAATATTAAGTGAAAGTCGCTTATTTTTATTTCCGCTTTTGAATTTTACGGATAAAAATTATGTGTCCTTCTCCGTCTCTTCAACTACCTCTGTGCCAATTTTAGCGGGATTGGGTGCTTCGTCGGGACCGCGACGTGATTGAGTAACAAACGTACATAGAAAATATAACATTTATGATATTAGTAGGAAGTAAGACTATAGCAGGATAATAGGATAGGATAACTGGACCGGTTATTAGTGGTGGTAGGAATTCGTCCATCACACAAGGCCAATGTGGTTATTGCCGTAAGTAGGTATAATCATTTACGTTGCTAATTTAATAATTCGTCATTTATCTCGAAAGAAGGGAAACATAATTATAGCTAAATCATAGTTTTTTTTTGAACTGGCATTATAGTAGAGGTAGGACTTTTTAAAATTTAAATTAGGATTCCTTATGCTGTGGTATAGCGGTCAAAGTAATGATGCTTTAGTCAGGTGAGCTAAGAATCTTCGGCAGCGACCCAGCTACCATTCGTCACCATTAGTCACCAACGACGACTAGCGATAAGCTTACCTTAGCAATTATACGCTCCACTACATGGGCACAGGCCTCTCATTGGTGAAGGAGGCTTAGGCCATAGTCCACCGCGCCGGCCCAGTGCGGACGATTGTTAAACTATTGGCCACTCGACTGTCAGCTTTTAAGTCGCCCATAAGGTCTCTGAATTGGCTTGGCGACTGCTATTACATCTGACAAAAGCAAGGATCGATGATTTAACGTGCACTCCGAAGTATGAAAAAGCTCAGAAAAAAGTGCCACTAGACGGTCACCCCCGGGTATTGATTCCGCCCGTCGTTGCTTATCTTCACTTATAGTTTCCGGTAGGTTAATGCAACAGGGCCACAAGCTCCTTAAGATATGTATAAGTACATACATACATACATACATACTAAGTATGGTATGAACCGACTTAAAGATTATTGAGCTGGAAGAAGAAGTGGAGAACCTCGAGAAGAAGTAGATAGGACTACCTGAAGTTTAAAGACAATGGTAGAACACGACACTGCTTCAATCCTGCAATTCGTTTAGCTACTGGGAGTAGGGTAGGGTAGCGAACCCTTAGGACAAAAATGCCAACAATAAGTTACTGGTGGCGGTAACATTAATGTGCATGGAAGACCTTTATAGTTTCGCCATATCTGTCTGTCCGTATGTAATATCTATTTTATTTAGAGACTAAAGACTGTAGCCCGAGATGATTGAACCCACAGTGCTGTAATTTGATACACACCTATTCTGTACCCACCATAAATATATGCATTAATATTAAAGATAAAAGTATTAAGCTGCCCTCATATTTTTTTGTAAAGAGAAGATGAAGTAAAAAGTAGATTTTTGCACCGTGCAGAAAGTGACTTCTTGCTGCACTGTGCGTAAGTTTGGACCACGGTCGTAAACATAACTAAACAAAAAAAAATTAAATACTGGTAATTTTTTTTCCCTTAACTTGTGGCTTTCCTTATTTTTTTTTTAAATCAGAAGGTAAACATCAGTATTTTTTTAAAATAAATGTTTTCTCTGCAGGTGTCGTAGGTAAATAATCCATTGTTTTTATAATTTTTAAAATAGGAACACTTCAAACCATCCATTAATGACAATTCGCGGGGGCGAGATAGTTTTCTAGCACCATTTACCTCTTCTTGTATGTCTATAATCCTGTTACTTTCCGACACGTAAAACTTTTGTCTATCTATTCCAAAATAAATATAAGGCCACAACTGCCATAAGTTATACAAGTATTTCAATATTATATGACGCGGCTTCGCCCGCGCTAAATTCAGCTACCACCGTGAGATTCCTTTAAACGGTATAAAAGTATTTTATGTGGTTTTGATTCCTTCAGTTACCCTGACCCAAAAAACTACTCCATGGCGCCGTTTGTGACGTACTGGAATATTCCCCCGCAGTTTGAAGCGTGGACCTCTTAACTAGTATTCAGTTGGTTATCAAAGTCATATAGACATGCTAATAGTGAGGTAAGGTGCGTGACGAGACAGAGGCGGTCGCACCCGACTATCATATGTCGTCACATTTGGCTAGTCGGGTACTGTCGAACCAATACATTTTGTCACGGAGCTATGAATTTTCGACGTTGTCGGATTTATGAATATTTCGGCTGTGCTAGTAAAATTCTTTATTCCATACCTTAATCCATACAATAATTACCCTTCATTTTTTCTAATACAAAATATCCGTTACATGTTTTAGCTTATTTATGTAACTGTCATTTATAATTTTCGTGATATGCACTATTCTTTGCTGACCTTTTAAACCTCTTAGAATGTGTTTTTTTTAAGAATTCCTTTTTTAGTTAATCATCAAAAGAAGCTTTCCTAAAAATTTGACGTTTTTATTATTTCCTACTCTTGTTTTTGGATCAGGCTGTGCGTTTTTTTGGTGGTAAGGTCACTAAGATGGCAAACAAGCTTGCAGTCCACCTGATAGTAAGCGGTCACCGCGGGCTATGAACGCTTGCAACACCTGGGGCATGACTCACTCGTTGCCGACCCTTCAAAAATCTAATTACTTCTTTCTTGAAGAACCCCAGAATAAGAGAAAACCTCATTCCACATCCTACGCGTTCGCAGGAGGAAGTTTCTGTGAAACCCCTCGAACCGTACGTTACCATCATTTAGGTTCTAAGGTGTGATGTGAATTACCTGCCGATGGCGAGCGGTGCTATGGTAGAAAGTAGCATCATTGTCAATACGACACGACATAGTTTTAGCGTGAGATAACCCTAACCTAAAAAACAAATAGTTTTTGTTGTAGGAGGGAGGGAGGTAAATTCCACAGAAAAATGTAGTGAGGACAGCTACCAAAATGAAAAATTCAGGGCTTGAGCCTTTTTTTTATAACATGCAATCCTAATCAAAAATATAATTATTGCCTTCAATAGTTAACTTACCTTGTCTACCTAAAAAAATAAAAGAACAGTATATTTACGTGCCGCGTAAATTTTGCAGTAGGGAAATCCACCCAAATATGACACTTTCCTCATTTTGACGGTCTGTACTAGTTAACATTTCTGTCCGAATTTGCCTTTCTAGATTGTTGACCTTCTGTGTCCAGCTGAATATATTTTTCTAGTCGCAGAAAGTTTCGAACATTCCAGGTTCAGATCAGTTTCAGTTCAGGTTCTAAGTTTTACATTTTGTGCTTCTGGCATAGGGACTACCATTTAAGGGACGCCAGAAACGCGGGTACTTTATCTATAGCTGATCAACAAGGGAATATTAAATTAAAGTATACAATGGTTCCCCGTTGCCTTCTGCACCCAATCTTCTAGGAGTTATTTATACTTTTACGTCCTTAAAGGCTCTTCCAGTTACTGGTCCAACTGGGATTTTTGTTATACCGCAATGGTTCGGTCGCCAGCAGGGAGCACCACGCTGGCGCCGCCTGGCTATTCAACCGTTCGAACCAACGCGCATCAACGCGTGCTAGTAAAGTTTACAATTGAGTCAGATAAGACATTGGTAAGTAGGTAGGTTGGTTGGTAAGCCGTGTGGTTCCGGCAGAACAGAATTGGACCACTGCCTATCTTCCTGGGATGTCGTAAAAGGCGACTTAGAGGTAAAAAGGGTCTTATTTCTCAACCCTAAACACAGACTGATGTTGAACAGGAGCAACATCCGGTAGTAGTCTGAATTAACTGCGGTCACCAACCTGTCTGCGTGGTGACTATGGGTAAAACCCAATATGGTGAGAGCAGGAAAAAAACGGCCCTCAGTTCCCGGCAACGGTAGCGGTCGGTATAAAGGTGGGGTAGAGGGTGCTAGGAATCTCCGGGTTACGACAAACGGCTACCTACCAAAAACGACAACTACATTTGGCAACGTACAATGGACGCACGATGAGGTTGGATCATCACCTCGTAGAACTTGAAGAAGAACTAAATCACAAAGTCTGGCATGTACTGGGTTTATCAGAAGTCAGGAAACTTATTCTACTTTCGAGAAGGTGATGACCCTTCCCAAGGCGGTGTTGTTCAACAAATCGCTCATAAACAACGTTGTGGAAATCAGTAGTGTTTCGACTCGGGTAGCATACCTTGTCCTAAAGCTCACCAACAGATACTCTCTGAAAGTGGTACAAGTGTATGCGCCTTCATAACACCGAAGGGCCTTGGTGATATCTTCATATGTTGCTTCGGCTTCTTTATCAGAGTAAGTCGAGGTTGGCGCATACACTTGTACCACCAAGGCTAACTACAGCGTTGTGATGGGAGATTTAGGAGACAAGAACGCGACGAATCTAAAATCATCAGCCCTTTTGATGAACTCGATCTACAAGAAGAGTTCCCATAGAAGGTGGACCTGGCATAGTCCCGACGCTGTTACTAGGAATGAAATAGATTTTACTATGGCAGATAGACGGAACATATTTAGAGATGTCTCAGTGATCACTAGGTTCAATACCGACAGTGATCCCAGACTTGTAATAGGCACACTAAATATAAATTACAAGGCCGAAAGAAATCTTCTAATAAAGTTTACTCTTAGACCTTTACAGTCCCAAGCTACTGTAGGATCCGGCAAGTTTCATCTGGAACTTCAAAATAGATTCGATTCGCTGGAAACCACAGGCGACGTTGACATTATGACCAGCAACTTGGTGAAGACGGTAAAAGAAATGGGACGCAAATTTTACCCACCGCAGAACAAAACTACAGAGTCGACACTTTTGCCTGAGACTCTGAAACTTTTGAGGAAAAGAAGAGAGATACTATCTACCCAAAGGTCTTTGTCAGATGCAAGATCTTCAAACGGGCTGATACTTAAGATAACTAGACGTGTCCTTCGACGCTTCAGCACACGTAGCTTTGAGCTTGCGATTGAACAGAATAAAGGGTCATCTTGCAAAGAGCCATCTGACAAGACTAAAAACTGCAGATGGCAAAATAGTCATCTCGAAAACAGAGATCTCAGGAGAAGCCGAATTGTTTTATGGACAACTCTACACGTCACATGCGGCTTAGCCCACATCTTTCGTAACAGAAGATCTAAGCGCCAAACTAACGCGCCCCTTCACCGAGGATATCCCGGACGTTGACCAAAGTGAGATTAGGGCGGCTCTGGAACAGCTTAGAAACAACAAAGCTCCGGGCGATGACGGCATTACGACTGAGCTTCCAAAAGATGGCGGCACTCCAGTCCTTAAAGAGATAGCAAAGCTTTTTATTGTTGTCATCCATAACGGAACTACACCGGAGCGTGGCGCGGAAGCGTGGTGGTATTATTCTTTAAAAAGGAAGATAAAACTCTACTTAAGAACTACCGGCCGATATCACTTCTAAGCCTCGTATATAAGCTGTTCTCTAGAGTCGTCACGAATCGTCTCGCTGGAACACTTGACGAGTTTCAGCCACCAGAACAGGCTGGGTTTCGGAAAGGCTTCAGTACCATAGATCACATTTATACTGTATGGCAGATTATACAAAAAACTCAAGGATATAATCAGCCGCTGTGTATAGCTTTTGTGGACTACGAGAAGCCTTTGACTCCATGGAAACCTGGGCTGTGCTAGATTCTCTGCAACGATGTCGTATAGACTGGCGATATAGTGAGGTGCTCCGATGTCGTTACAACGCTGCTACAATGACCGTCCAGTTCCAGGACCATAGGACAAGTGTCATCCCGCTGCGTAGAGGTGTAAGACAGGGGGACGTTATATCCCCGAAACTGTTCACCAATGCGCTAGAAGATGTCTTCAAAACCTTGGACTGGGCTGTGCGAGGCATAAACATAAACGGCGAATACATCGCATACCTAAGGTTTGCCGACGACATCGTTATTATGGCAGAGTCATTGCAACTAGATGAATCCTCTCGACGAGTGTGCCTTGGCATGAATTTGGATAAGGCAAAAGTCATGTTCCACCAACACGTCGTGCCACAGTATACGTCGCGGGTACCTTACTCGAAGTCCAGGATTATGTGTTCCTTGGACAAAAAATCCAACTGGGCCGGAACAATTTTGAGAAGGAAGCCGACAGGAGGATCCAGATGGGGTGGGCAGCATTTGGTAAAAAAACAATTTGTCTAAAGACGAAAGTCTTTGACCAGTGCGTCCTACCAGTCATGACTTACGCCGCCGAAACGTGGACACTTATAGCAGGTCGCACAGCGCGCAATAGAGCTAGCTATGCTCGGAGTGTCTCTAAGGGATCGAATCCGAAATGAGGACATCCGAAAGAGAACCAAAGTTACCGACATAGTTCGCAGAATTAACAAGCTGAAATGTCAGTGGGTCTGTCGGAAGACCGATGGCCGATGGAGCAGACGTGTCCTAGAGTGAAGACCGCGTATAGGAAGGCGGCCTTAAAAAAGGTGGCTGGTGGTAGCTGGATGCGGAAGGGAGAGGACCGAGAGAAATGGCGCGCCATACAGGAGGCTTATGTCCAGCAGTGGAACAATATAAGCTGACATGAAGACGTTTTTTACCTGCCTGATACTCGCTAGTTCCGTATAACTCATTTAGCAATTTTTGAGTTATGAAGTAACTAATAAACAAACAAACAAAATTTATAATTTTACTATGATGAAGATAAGACAAGCGACATTTTTATTCAAATTACACGGAGGAGATTGGGCGATAAATATATTTCAGAGGATAATGTTATTATCCAATCTCCATCTTTAATCACCAGCATGATGTCACTGCCTTCTCTAATGGGTAGGTCTGCAAATCAACGAAGCATTTTAAATTTAATAATTGATTCTGATACCCTATTAAGGTAACGTGTAACATCCAAAAATTTAGTCCCGTAGGTAATAAAAACCGGACAAATGCGAGGCTGACTGGCACACCATGCGTCCAGTAAAATCTTGTAAGTATGTAGATTGTAGATACTCGTATTAAAGGACAAACTTAACTTTGTAGTTATATATTTCGTGGTCAAATCTTAGAATTGATCACTTCATGATGTATCCGACCTTTTCATGAAATGGTCGTATTTCATAATATAGCCAGCTACAACTGACAATATCGTTTAAACGTCGACGTTTGATGATATGACTTATACGTCATCTTTGTCATACACAATGGTCATGTCATTGAAGTAGGGTTTCCAAAATATAAAAAATCGGCCAAGCAGTATTGAAATTAAAGTTTTTAAATAGTAATCAAATCAAATCATTAAAAACTAAACTTTAAAAGCGAAAATTGCAAACTTATCTAGGCATTCTTCATCTTCGAGACATCCAAACAACATGCGCGCTTTTGAGCACAGCTGCCTGTCACACGCTCGATTCGATGTTGCGCCAAGCGCGCCGGCTAGTCCAATACGTCATTTGTGCGAAACTATTGTCATCAATTTAAGAAGAATAGTCTTTATAATGTAATTTTTTTATTTTTCTATAATTATACATCGTTCATTTACTTATATTTTATACCAGTTTTACAGATGTACCTATTTCATATAATTTAATTTTAATGGAATTTGTACGAAAATTTCATTTTTCCAAGTACATTTCATAACTTGGTGGACTATTACTCGTTAGCCTGTAAAGTGTACTTACCCGTGATAATTTTCCTTTTAAATTCATTATATGCACTATCACCGTAATTTTTTTTTTACATTTCCAAATACTATACTTTCGCTGGTAGAGTACACTTGACTCTAACAAAAATTAGTACTTTAAAGCTAAATGTTTCGCAAACGGAGCCCTAAATCAAAAAATGATCTCTGCATACCGGGCAATGTTTTTGGAATTCCTATCCAACGATACCCCACACGATGGGGTAGACGAGAAAAAAAAATATCGTCCTAACTTCACGTGTAAATTTTTACTACTTTGTCGGCTTGATCAATGTGTATATCTCTGCCAAATTGCAGCTTTCTCGTATTAGTAGTTTTTGAACTAAGCCGCGGACAGACAGACGGACAGAGGGGCGAACGGACATGGCGGAACTATAAGGGTTCCTTGTTGACTACGGAACTTCAAAAACATGTATTACTCTTGAACGTACATTGATTAGCTTAATAATAATTAATATCTGTAAAAATAGTCTTTATGCAAATAAAAAAACAATTGCAATACTGGATGTAGCCAACGTTAATGTTTCATTGCACTTTTATCTTTCACACGACGATCCCCGTGGTTTCACCCGCGGAAAAATCTAGTCCTGTGATAATCGGGATAAACGCATTTTTGTAATCATGTTCTTTGTAAGCACCGTTAAGCCGTATGGGGAATAATTCCCCGAAGAAAAAAATATTCCCATCGGAACTTTTGATCAGGGTAAAAAAATCTTAATTTATTAATTCTATATTCTTTTTTGTCCCTCCAGCTATCCCGGTATAATCAGATCATACCGTTGCTTTGTTGCAACGTCAAGGAAAAGTGCAATTTTGTTTGTGGATATTTTGAACTAAAAACTTATGTTCTTAAAAATGTATATCCTATGTAAACCCTAAAAGTCCATTTTAAATACTAATGTAAGACCTTTCTTCTTGTCAAATTTTAAAGTTCCAGGTCAACGGGATGAACGGGTTTTAATTGCCAATCGTATGCGTAATAAATAAATAGCCGTATTTTTTTTATTACGTTGACTTCGAAGCTTGAATTCCTTACAGCTCCAAGGGACGTAAGTATTTGATACATCTTAGACGTTACTTTCGAGAATGTTCCTGCTTGACAGACGGACAACAATGTGATGCTTTTTAACCATTCCGTTTTTTCCTTATGCGGATCCCTAAAAATTAATGGATAAGATACATTTAAGAAGGTCGTGGCCCAGTTGCATTCGTTGATCACAAACAATCGGGCTTGTTCAATCTTTGACTGTAACAAGCCCGCGTTCAAAAACTCACTCTCTCCGTATATATATAAAGTACTCTGTGACTCAATCTAACGGAGTCGAGTTTTGTGTTGTCTCTTTCCGTACTGTTCAAAAATGCATTAGCTATCCTGCTGTCAGTAAGCATAGTACCTATACCTGTAGTCTGTGTCCGAAATTGGTTTATGAACGCAGCGCTGGAGATACAGTTCTTTGCCTCTATATTCTTGAGCGCTTTCGTGCGATAGCGTCAGTTTTGGTCAATGTCATCATGCAGAAGTCGATAAGCTACCTTACCTATGTCAAGGGCCTTTAGGCGCGGTGGTTTACAAATCTGACACTTGAGTTGGCCTCTAACGTGAGATTATATCTGCAGCCTAACTCTTGGTAGTAACTGGTTTTACTAATTATGTAAGTAGGTAGTCTTGATTTTTCTGTTGTGGTATTTTTTTAGCGCTTAATAAAGAAAGCCCGGTTGAGCAGTAATGCCATCAGCAAATTGCATAGACCTTTCAGAAAAAAAAATATATAGAAACGTAGATAACTAAGTACCGCAGTATCTAAGTATTTTTATGTTCCGGAGTCAATACCAAGATGTACCGGTTTGCTCGATTTTGGTTTGAATCTATCGATGTCTATATTTGAATCTTTTCGGGTGATCTTCTACTATTGTCAAATTGTCATGTCATACTCACACTGTCACGGCATTACTTAGAATGTTAAACTGTCAAATTAAAAAATATCGACAAAGTTAATATAATGATAATTTGCTGTAGCGTTTTATTTACCAGATTATTTAAAATTCTTTCGCACTCGTTAACCATGCCATAGCATTCGTGTCCGACTAATATTCATTGTTGAAAAAGTGGATTTTTCTACTGAAAATACGTAACTTACTCTAAATTGGCTAAATCTCGACTCAAAAAATGCCCCGTGTATTTATTTCACGATAACGATACAACGATAAAGGAGCTCGTTATATCCGTCTTTGATCTTAGAAAAAGGCACAGGAATCTGTAAAGTGTAGGTGAACCCAATCAAAACATTTTTATCGTGTGTATTATAGTTACTTGTAAGTATCTGTTATCTTTTGCTAAAATATATTTTGAAACATATTCTAAAAAAAACTGTTTTTTTACTCCCTCGTTTATTATTTACTAGCTTCTGTCAGCGTCTTCGGGTGCCATCGTTATCGGCGTAGGTTCTTACGGCAATTTCTCCATTATAGAAAAAAACAAACAATCAAATCTTTCCTTTTTGATGGCATAATACATTCGTGTCTGTGAAACCATGGAAATACACATACAAAATTTCAACCCAATCGTTCAAGCCGTTTAGTAGTTGACATACCGACGGCAGCGCTACCTACTGGGTGCAATTGTTTTTTAAAATCGTTCAGGAAACCATCGAAATACCCATATAAAATTTCAGCCAAATCAGTTCAGCCGTTTTGAAGTTATGTGAAAAAGATAAGTACGGAAGGATAATTCTTACTACCAGTTGTCCTATTACCCGTTTTCCCGTAGGAATGAAGCATTTTCCCGCAGTAAAAAGTATCCTATGTTCATCAGGGATAATGTCGGCTTCTAATGGTAAAAGAATTTTTCAAATCGGTCCAGTAGTTTCGGAGCCTATTCCATACAAACAAAAAAACAATCAAATCTTTCTTCTTTATAATATAAGTGTAGATTAGCGTCCTTAACCTTGCCTTGGGGTGGCCAATAAATAACGCAACGGTACTATAAATAACAAAACTGGTCTGGTATCAGTAACTGTTGGATAGTTAACAAATCTATACACATAGAACCATTTTATCACCAAAATTATGTAAGCAAATCCAAAATTTTAGCTCAATTAGAAAGTCAGAAAGTGTTTAAAAATGCATACCAAATTTTAACGTCGCGGACATTCGAGAGAAGCGATGTAATAAAAAGCTTTTAATGAAAAACCTGGCAGCCACACACGGCGCTTCGCAATAAATCTCTTGAATATTTGTCAACTAAGTAACAAAAGTGTTGCTTAAAAACACAAGCGAAATTTGTAGAGTGAAGATCGGCACGTCTGTATGTGTCTTAATTACTGTTTCCCTTTGTCGGCATAGGGATAATACATGTAACGTATATTTATAGTTGTCACAGCATGGTGCCGGCGCACCCTCTAATGTCTATTGACATGTGTTGTAGAACATCGACCAAAGCAAAAGCTTCTACGTAGAACTCTATGATTGTCAATTTAAATTCATACATAAATATTTTGGACATTACACACAACACCGTCTGGCCCCAAAGTAATCAAAGTTTGTGTTATAGGCACCAGACAACGGATACAAATACATAAATATTTTTTTTTTTTTGTAAATACATATATATCATACATAAATACACCCAGACTCAATACAAAAACAAATGTTTATATTATGTTATTACATAAATGTTTGTCCAGTGCGGGAATCGAACCCACACCCTCTGCAAAGTAGCTGTCCACACTACCAACTAGGCTTTCATACACATGAAAGAACTAGGTAATAAAACGATCCGTAGTCGCAGCATTTGCTTGTTTTGTGGATAATTATCACCGTATCTGGATCTTAAGAGTATGAATGCACAAAATCTAATTCTAGAGTACTTATTTTGACTATTTTAAGGGTCAAAAACAAAACCTTCATATACAAGTTCGACATGTTCGTTTGTCAATATGTGTCTGTCGGAATGTTCGATATCCATATGTCAAAAACCACGAAACCCTTCAATTTTGTCAGTATGGTCACAGCCTAATAATTCCGCCATCTTTAAATTCGGATTTTAGTCTCATATGAACCGCCTTACATTTGGAATGAAATTAGGAAACAATAAATTGAGCTTAGCTTTATTGAAGTCAGGAATATTTTTTTATAATTTTAATTCAAAAAGGTAAATTATTAGTAATATTAAATATTTATTAATTTATTTCCATTATTTATTTAAACTAATATTATTGTTGTTCAGGTGTTTCAAATAGAAATGAAAGTTTGCGAAATATAAGTTCTCTAAATTTTCAATAATGTGATTTAAAGAATATCCGGTATAAATGTTTTATTTCGATTTCTCATAAGCAAACATAAAATTATAACACACTTTTGAAAAAAACAACTCTTCAAAATACCATTTTTCGAAATGTTTAAGGATAACCTATTAAAACCGGCCAAGTGCGAGTCGGACTCGCGAACACAAGTTTCCGTACCATTATGTATAAAAATCACGTTTGTTATATAGGAGACCCCCTCAAATATATTTTTTATTATAATTTAATTATTTATTTTTAAACTGATTGTATAAGTAAATATTCTGTGAAAATTTCAAGCGTCTAACTGTTGCCGTTATTAATATTGAGCAAAAATGAGCAAACAAATTACGTTTGTTGTATGGGAGTCCCCTTAAATATTTATTCTATTCTGTTTTTTAGTATTTGTTGTTATAGTGGCAATCATCTGAAATAATTTCAACTGTTTAACAATCACGGGTCATGAGATACAGCCTGGTGACAGACGGACGGACGGACAGCTAAGTCTTAGTAATAGGGTCCCGTTTGTATCAATTTGGTACAGAACCCTAAAAATATTACCGACGATACAACAACTCTTTGAGATAATTAAAAAGTGTGGCGTTTTCTCCCTTATTTTAAATCGAGCAAAAGATCGATATTGATTGCTTTTTGCTACCTTCAACTAATAGATCCAGTAAATTAATAAGTGTCGCGAAATCGATTAGGTTCGCTCTTCCATTCATTAATTAAGTGAGTAAGTAATTTCTGATGGTAATTGTTCAGTTATCAATTTTGCTCTCGTTAATTTTATCTACCGCTCCGACAATTAATGGCCGCAATTAATTTTTTAGTGTTTCAATGTAAAAGGAACGAGCAAAAAGCGTTTTTGGCTACTTCTCAAAACTATCGTTAGGCGGCCTCGCCACGAACTAACGGCCCCAGCTGACTCTCTCGCTGTCTCCACCCTAACACGACGCCGAAGTCCCCGGGTTCGTCGGTGCCCGCAAGGATGTAAGAGGTATCAAAGAGTGCCGGGGCGCTTCTCGCCCCCACTCAGTCGCAACCGCACCCGCCCAAGGGCGGATCCAGAACAATAGGTTAGGGGGGGGGGGGGGCGATCATAAGATCTGAAGGTTCTGCAAACGTAAAATCATTTTCAAAAAATGTTTAAATTTATTTCTTTATTCATCGCCCCCCCGCTGGATCCGCCCCTGCACCCGCCTCACCTTTGGGTTCGAGACTCACGCCGCCGGTCGAAAGGACGACCCCGAGAATGACAACCCAAGCCGAGGCTCCCCCCGCGGGGAGCCCTTAAGCGTTGGGAGCTATATGGGCAGAGGCTCCTACAAAGTCTCGCCCCAAAAATCCCGGTGAAGCAGTAATGGCTGCATAGTCAGTAAGACAAAAAAAAGACTAATTTTTAGAGTAGCCAGGCAAAGCGGATATTTTAAGGTTAAACTCAATCAAAACATTTTAAACGTATTCAGGTTTTAGATAATATAGGAAAAAAACTTTTACATTTGAGTCGATTTTGAATTAAAAATTAATGTTAAGTTAAGAGTTTTCTTACGTGTTTCAGAAAGTTCTGTTGCTGATAAGTAGTCTAGTAGTAGTGACTAGTGGGTGATGCTGTGAGTGTTTTTTTATGAGAATAGCTACCCTAGCTATCCGATTTACCCGACCCTGCCCGGTTTTCAGCATCCTTCGTCTTTTTGTCGGTAAGCTTTTAAAATCATAGTCAATCCACTTTGCCCAAATCACTTTTTGCTACAAACTTGCAATCTATTACGGTATGTTAAAGAAACATGCGAAATATTTTGATTCTAATTATACTTTATAGTAACCACATTCTAACCAAAAAACACTCACAGAGGTAAGGCATCACTCACTAGTCACTACTACTAGACTACTAATAAGCAACAGAACTTTCTGAAACACGCGTTGCGCGCGATAGGTGGTTCTATTGACGGCATTAAGAGCTATGACATCGCATAGGCATTGAAATCGTTCTGTTCACCAAATGTAAACAAACAATATGGCCGTTCACTATTTTGACAGCGCTCACTGCTCTACCTCCCGAGTATGTGCAGCCAATGCGTTGAATGCGGTCCGGGAGTGACGTCATAGCGCAGTCATTTTTAGTCAACAGAACGATCGAAAGTGCGCATAGAGAGCATTGTGCGCATAGAGAGCATTGAGCGCATTCAATGCGTATAATGCTTATCAACAAAGCGCCCCTATATTTATTAGAACTATCATAGCATTGCCAGCCGCTTTTTCTGACATGCTGCTTTGAGACTATGTCACTATAGGTGCGTTCTGTTCACTGATCTAATTTAACATTTGGTAAATAATGTTAGGTATTCGCTTTGCCCGAACTCCCTATTTAAAAAAGTACATTTTCTTTAACAATTAGCTTGGAAAAAACTAACCTTTTTAACAAGGGTTATAGTAAAATTTAAATTTAGAGTAAAAAACAAAAATAAGGTTGCATTCCAAAACCCATTTAACAGAAAGTAACAACCACCTTAAGCCGATATATAATGCTATGTGAATGTTAACTGAAAAGTCAACTGTACCGAGATATTATAACTTGACAGTGTTTGTATTATTGCGAATGCGTACTTTTTGGTTCAATAAACTATTATTGTTAATGTTACAGATATAAGGAGCGTTTTGTTGACAATTGAGCGCATTGAATGCGCATTTAATGCGCTCAATGCTCTCTATGCACACATTCGATCGTTCTGCTGACCAAAACTGAATGCGTTATGACGTCCGGACCACATTCGACGCATTGGCTGCACATGCTCGAGAGGTAGAGCAGTGGATGCGCTGTCAAAATAGTGAACGGCCATATTGTTTGATTACATTTGGTGAACAGAACTATTTCAATGCCTAGTAAATGTCTTAGCTCTCAATGCCGTCAATAGAATGCACCGTTTTTAGAAGTGAATATCGAAGTAAATCGTAAGTGAAGTTAACTATTGTTCTCTGATAATCCTAGTAAAAATTTGAGAGCATAACTCGTATGAAAATAATTTCATCTAGCACTATATATAAAAAAAATACTTGATTATATAAATGCTAGCTTTTGCCTCCGGTTTCAGCCGCACTAAATTCGGTTACCGGTGTAGGATTTGCACGACAACTCATCAATTATAGAAAAAAAAAACGGCCAAGGGCGAGTTGGACTCGCGCAACGAGGGTTCCGTACCTACCACCATTTATGTAATCTACAAACACAAACAAAAATATTTTTATATTTGAGTTGATTGAAAGAAAGGTAAATTGCGGTTTACGATTCATGAAGTATTAATAAAACTACTAACTAGATCTCGTTCACACCAATTTTCGGTGGAAGTTTGTTTTATCATTCTCTTATTTTAGAAGTTACACACATTTTACCACTTTGGAAGTGTCTCTCGCGGAAACTATTCAGTTTAGACAAAAATGACACTGCAAACCTTTGAGTTTCAGTTCTAAGTATGGGGAACCCCAAAAATTTATTGTTTTTTTTTCTATTTTTGTGTGAAAATCTTTATGCGGTTCACAGAATTCAATTACTTACCAATTTTCAACAGTATAGTTCTTATAGTTTCGGAAAAAAGTGGCTGTGACATACGGACGGACAGACAGACAGACATGACGAACCTATAAGGGTTCCGTTTTTTGCCATTTGGCTACGGAACCCTAAAAATGACTCACATTTGATAAAAACGTCTGAAGCCTATGTCCTTCCCCAGGACTTACAACTAACTCCATGCGAATTTTCATCTTTATCGGTACAGTGGTTTAAGGCGTGAAGAGGTAACAGACAGACAGACAGAGATACTTTCGCATTTATAATGCAATGCAAATAATTAGAATGAGAATAATTTAACGAATAATTAGATTAAGTGTTTTTTTAAATGTTTGGTCTAGAATTAAATAAATGGAAAGTCAAACAGTTTATTTTAACTCTGTTGTCGATCCGATTAATAATAAATTTCCATCTGTAATTTGACTCATATCGAGAGATGGGTAAGGAAGTGTATGTTCCTTTTGAGATTATTTTTTAAAGCGTACTGAGAAATTCCTTACGTTTCATATTTGTAGCAATATCTTTATCCCCCCGACTGACTCGGCATGGTCGTAAAACAATCGTCAGGCGGCCTCGGCACGTACTAACGGATCAGATGACGATCTCGCTGTCCGGATAGCGAGATTAGTCTCTACGACCTCCTCTAATAGGGCCTCCCCCCTAACACGACGCCGACGTCCCTGGGTTCGTCGGGCCCGCAAGGATACACGAGGTATAAAAGAGTGCCGGGGCGCTTCCCGCCCCCACTCAATCGCAACCGCACCTGCGTAACGTGAACTCCCCTCCTGGCGCCGACTCACCTTCGGGTTCGAGACTCACGCCGGTTGATTGATATGCGCTGAGGTTCCTTTAGAGTCTCGCCCCAAAACGCCCGGTGAAGCAGTAATGGCTGCAACAGCCAACTGCATTGACAGTTCAGAAAAAAAAAACAAAATCTCTGAGACAGGCCCATAGAATAGTTTTATCATGTGTGGTGGCACGGGCGTGAATGGGACCCTTCATTTGACAAGGCGACTCGTACTTGGTAGGTAATATAGACACACGTAGGTATAATCGACAAATGCCTTACGTATAGAAACACAAATAATCTTTTTCACCGTGCCTAAGAAAAAGAAGGGTTATCTGCGTGCCAACTTTCATCTAAATCTGTTTAGCCTTTTAGAGTGTTTGAGTCACAAAATATTTAAAAATCTTGACAAACTTTCACATTTCTAATATTAGTGGGATTACTATTTTATTGCGCTTCCAAAAAAAATCGGTCTCTAAAAATAAAAACCTTTCGTTTACGGAGAAGAGTAATTTATCGTATACCATTTGTGCTCCATCCACGTCAGTATCGACGAGTCTAACTTGTCTTAATGGCAGTGAGTCAATTTGTTGAATGATTAACATATCCTTATTTTGTCCAGTTTGTGTCTTATATTACTGACTTGATTTATGCTGTGTAAAAATAGCTTTAATTTGATCGTGCTTGAATGTAAGAAGCCATTAGAGGACTGACCCGTTTTGATTTTACGACGTGGTTAGTGAATCAGGGATGTTGTTACAACGGATGTATGTAGTTCTTCGCTTTGAGCTACCTTTTTAGGGTTCCGTAGCCAAATGGCAAAAAACGGAGCACTTATAAATTCGTCATGTTCGTCCGTACGTCTGCCTGTCACAGTCTTATTCTGCTGTTTTTGTGTAAGTTGTAATAATTTTACAAAAATGTGTCTTTTCTGAATCGGCAAAAGATATAAATCGAGAAATCTTTTTTTAGTGCTAGTTATCCATACATTGAACCGAGGTATAAAATTATAAAATAACCGAGGTATTTAAATGTAACGAACGGGAAGTATTTTCCCCGTCGACTTACTGAATATTTCAACATTAGATAACGAAACTTTTACTTTGCAGCACTAAACATTGGCAAAATTAAATAAAAAAAAAATGAGTTGATTTCATGTCAACTGCTACCTCTTGGTACCTTTATATTGATGACATATAGGTTAGGCTTATTGACTGCTATCCACCCCAACTATCTAAATCTAAATAATCGTAATCGTGTTTATTTGGGAAACAATTATGTACACAAAGATGACTGATACGTATAAGTAATCTTTGAATGTACAACTAAGATAAAGGTCTCCCTGAAATTGCACAGCAAGATGATCTTATGAGCCTGATGACAATATTAATCCTTGTACACTACGTTGTTGTACATTTCTCCAGCGGCGGATTTACATATTTGCCGCCAATAGGCTATTGAAATTTTGCCGCCCCTGCTGACCTAATTCACTGTCACAATCATATTATTTACATGTTTTTAATTTACTGCGTCAAAAAAGATGATCTTGACGTTTTGACGTCCGTATGTATGTGTGTAACTAATATTTGTCGTACGATATCTTAAGAACGAACCGAGTAACTTTTGACACAGCGCTCGGCTCTCACGGCGTGAAAAGGTCTATTCAGACTTAAAGCTGATAAGATTTTGAAGTCAATCGATAAAGCCATTTCGAAGACAGTCAAAAAAAAAATTAAAAGAAAATAGCTTCTAGAGCTCAAAACCATAAAAAAATAATTTTTTGGACATGAAGAGCACACAAACTTGCAAGCTTTAAGCTTTTTTTAAGTTTCATAGATTTGTTTTTCATACAAACTTCGAACCCCTATTTCACCCCCTTAGAAGTCGAATTTCGCAAAACCCGCCTTCAATATAAAACAAAATCATTCTCCAAATTTCAGTTTCTACCCTTAGCGGTTTGGGCTGGGCGTTCATGAGTCAGTCAGGACATTGTCTTTCATATATATAGATTATTTTTATATTCATGGATAGAATGGATAGTTTTAAGTATATGTGATACATATGATTGTGGAAGAATATAATTATGATGGCGCTAATGCCACTAGTACTATTGAATATCGGAATACTCTTAAATATCTGAATTCCTTCATACCATTGACAATATTTGACGCTTCACATGGTGCGCCTCCTACGCTACATAAAAACAAAAAAAAATTGACATGTGTTTGACTTTGTTTTTAGTAGCTTAGTAACTTATTAATGTTACTTGTTAGCAGATTATCAAATTATTGTAATATTACCGTAAATAAAACTTCTTGCCAGCTCTTTTTGGCAGAAATTAACATTGTTTACATTGTATCGACTATTCAATAGTGTTCTCAGAGACCTATTTGAATAAATATTGTTTAATTTGATTTATAACTGTATGTAATTTTTAATACTTAAATAAAAAAAATCAATCGAAAAATATATTCAACTTCAAAATTAATAATTGAATATGAATGATTATTATAAAAATAAAAACAGGTTAATGATTTAAAAAAAATATATTTATTTACTCTTGAATTCAGTAAAATAATATATTGATTCAAAAAAATGCAGCTTACTCAAACAAAGTTAGTATTATCCTGAATCAAAATGATCAGCCTCAAATAAAAAATTGAATACAGAAAATGCTTCTTTCAAGAATAAAATTCTTGAATGGAGAATTTCCACTCTTCATTTAAGACTAATAATATAACTTATTGATTTAATAATGTTTTTTTTTATGTTTTAAAAAATTTTTTTTTTTTTAAACAAGTGGCATTTAAAAAAAAAATACTGAACCCATTACTTTTTTTCTGTGCAGTACTAACATAAACAGTTCTCCGTGTATATAATACTAGCTGCTGCCAGAGGCTTCGCACGCCCTAAATTCCGTTATCGGCGTAGGTTCTTACAGCAACTCCTTAATTATAGAAAAAAAAAACAATCAAATCTTTCCTCTTTAATGGCATAATACATTCGTGTCCGTGAAACTATGGAAATACATATACAAAAATTCAACCCAATCGGTCAAGCCGTTAAGTAGTTGACATACCGACAACAGCGCCACCTAACGGGTTCAATTGTATATTTAAATAATTCCGGATACCATCGAAATACCCGTATAAAATTTTAACCCAATCGGTTCAGCCGTTTAGAAGTTATGTAAAAAAGATAAGTACGGAAGGATGATTCTTACTACCCGACGTCCTATTACCCGTTTTCCTGTAGGAATGAAGCATTGTCCCGCAGTAAAAAGTAGCCTATGCTTTTTTTTTTTTTTAAACCACTAAACACGCTCTGTTGAGTACACCTAGTTTTTTGGACGCCAGCTTCACCTTATCTTGTAAATAATTTCGGAACTGAACATCGCTAGAGATGTCAACACCAAGGATCCCAATGCTCTTGGAGATGGAGAGGGGAGTGTTCTGGGATTGTGGGACTACAGTGAATGGAATTTTCATAGCGGTGAACGCGCAGACTTGTGTCTTTGTAGGGTTGAATCGGACCAAGTTTACCCGTCCCCAGTCAGAGACCTTGGACAGTGTGGTCTCGATTTGTGACACAAGTTCTCCGCGGTTTTCCTCCACAACGGAACGAGGGATGTTTGCGCGACCCGTGTAATAGGCGTCTCCCGTACTGTCATCTGCATAGCAATGTATGTTGTTGATGTCCAACATGTACTTGATATGCAATAGAAACAACGTAGGGGACAGCACGGAGCCTTGCGGGACACCAGCATTAATGTCCATGCTATCAGAGCAACTACCGTCAACTACGGCTCGTATGCGTCTGCCGGACAAAAAGCTAGCCACCCATTTGCTCAAACCCTCGGGGACTCCGTAAGATGGCAACTTCGAAGACCCCGGTGCCAGTCCCTATCGAACGCCTTCGCTATATCCAGGCTACATGCCAATGCCTCCCCCTGACTCTCAATGGCTAGTGCCCATCGGTGAGTTAGATACACTAAAAGGTCGCCAGTCGAGCGACCGTGGCGAAAGCCATATTGACGGTCACTGACCAGATCGTGTACTTCTAGGTATCTTAGAAGCTGTGTGTTGATCACACGCTCCATCACCTTGGAGAGGAGAGAGGTAATAGCGATAGGCCTGTAATTCGATGGATCTGATCTATCGCCCTTTTTGGGCACCGGGTGCACATTCGCGGTCTTCCATGAAGACGGAAATTGCCTAGTGTGGTAGGAAAGCGCGAAGAGGCGCGTGATTACAGGACATAACTCAGAAGCACATTGCTTAAGCACCACTGCTGGTATACCGTCTGGCCCACTCGACTTATGAACGTCTAGAGAAAGCAACGCCCGCCGGACCTCCCGCTGTGTTATGGAGATTTCCGGCATGGTCTTACCGCACCACGGTATAGTAGGTGGTACAGCGCCTTCGTCGTTCCTTCGTCGTTCATATTCGAGTTTGAGGCAAAGAGACTGCCCAATAGATCGGCTTTCTCTTTAGCACTATGGGCCAAGTCACCGTCGGTCTTCCGCAGTGGCGGTAATGACGACTGGCAAAAGTTCCCTTCGGCAGCTTTGGCAAGCGACCAGAAAGCACGACTCCCAGAAGGATAGCTCGCAAGTCGCCCACCTATTTTGCTGATGAATTGGAATTTTGCTCTGGCAGTTACTTTCTTACTGAACCTCGAGGCAGCATTTAATTTGCGTTTTACCTCAGAAATATTCGGATCCTTATTATTGCGAGCCGTGGTCCAAGCCTCATATGCAGTTTGCTTAAGAATTTTACCTTCTCTGCAAGACCTATTAAACCACGGTCGTTTTTTGACGCCGGCAGCTACTCGCGGGATAATGTCGGCTTCTAATAGTAAAAGAATTTATCAAATCGGTCCAGTAGTTTCGAAGCCTATTCAAAAACATACTAACATACAAATCTTTCCTCTTTATAATATTAGTATAGATTATTTTTATTTCTCTAAGGCAAAAAAATATTTTTGAACCAAATTTCGCCGCCTCCTAAAATCTGCCGCATTAGGCTCCAGCCTACTCAGCCTACTGGTAAATCTGCCACTGCATTTCTCATTCCGTCTTATAGGTCACGCCAATACTTAGATTGCGGAACCAAAATGGAATTTACAGAACAAATATATACTGATGCTCATCGATTCGGCATTGTACTTCGAATTGTCATAATAATAAACAATTGTCACGTTTTTTTTTTTTTAGGTTCTATAAAAAGATAAACAATCCTATAATCCTAAACTAATTTACTCCCTGTTAAACAATGACCTTCATGTTAAATAATAGATGACATGCAAAGTTGAATGTAATGGTTTTTGAATGAATCTCTTACATTAGGAAGTAGCAAATAAATAATAGTTGGTACCTTAGTATGTATTTAGTAAAATAAATAATGAAACTTAATCATAATTGAATTACTTAATTATACTCAACAGAATTATTTACAGATCGTTAATTGTTTTGTAAATCAACCAATTAAACATTAAATCTAACATTGATATTAATTACTAAACAAGTTATTTTACTAAGTATCACGTAATACTATAAAGTAAGAATAAACAAACGTATAAAAATATTTTGAAAACAAGGTTTTATAATGATATGAACTAACTAAACACTTATTTTTTTTTTATTAAAACTTTCCTTTAAAAAAAATTTTTTTTCCTTATCAAATCAAATCAATCAAACAATATTTTTTCAAATAGTTTTCTAAGCACACTTTTGAATCGTCAATGTTAATTTCTGCCAAGAAGCGCTAGCAAGAAGTTCTATTTAAAGTAATAACTACTTTGATAATTAGCCAAAGAGTTATACAATATGTGCCGAAACACTTATTAGGTAATAAAAAAAAGTTAGTAACCTACTAAAAACAAAGTCAAACTTGTCAATTATAATTTATTTGTTTTTATGTAGCATAGGGGGCGCACCATGTGAAGCGTCAAATATCGTCAATCGAGTAAAGGAATTCAGATATTTAAAAGTATTTCGATATTTATTTAGACTTCAAATTCTTTCATTTTATCGATATTAACGACCTCGGGGCTTATTGGGAAAAGTCTAAAGTACTCGGGTCTCGCGTTCTCGAAAGCAAAATGTATGGAACATTATCTCACCTCTCGAGTCTTGATAACATTCCGTTATCTAGTCTATCCTATATTGTTGGTAAATATTTACCACATTTCAAGTATCGCTAACAATTATTTTAGGTGTCTTACAAAGCAGCAATTTTGAACTTAGGTGATGTTAGAAAATTACTAATATTATACACTTAGGGTGTGTTCCAAAACACCATGTAAAAGTTGCAAAAGTAGTTTTCGTACGCCTGACTCATAAATTATTCAGCTGTTAAATTAAATTCTTTACTCTGTCATAGATACGATTTACACTCCTGTCAGTGTTAGCATTGTGTGTCAAACACACATTCAAAATTGTTGGAAAATTAACTTTACCAAGCGATAATCATACAGCAGAGAGTAAAATTGAATTGGAATATAGACTTTTTAAGGTTGTTCGATTCATTTACAAATTAGAAATTACAGGCTTAAACACATTACCTGTAAGTAAAACCATAACGAGATAAACTTTACTTTTTAACAACTGATCAGTTGAACAGTCACAGAGTAAAGATCAAATGCGTCTATGTTAGTGTAAATTGCCGTCTGGATAACAATCAGTACTGTCTACCGAGTAAAAATGTTCACTTTTGGGATGCCTCTTAAAATTAATACACCATCTCCATCTTCAGTTTCATATATAACTTTGTTTAATGTTAACTGACTCTGATGATTGGTTTAACATAACGGTCAGCCAAAGGCACAACTTATATCTATCTACACTGTCACTTAGTATAATTTCAGCATGGAAGTTGAAATATACATAAGGGCACCGGATTGAACCAATTAATTGCTTAGCACATACAGCAGACACAATTCTCATGGTCAAAATCTGTCAAGTCTAAATTGGTTAGTCTGACTAAACCACTGCCTGCAATTACAAAATATTAAATCTACAATGTTATGACCCTAACATCAGACTCAGACCACAGTGTGAATTAAAAAAAAATATCTTTTGGGAAGTATGGCCCAATTTCACATATTTTACTGTCTTAATTCAGTCGAACAGTGCGTTTATAATTTCGTATATTGTACATATTGTATTGTATATTCTATAATACAGTCGAAAAAAAAACATTCTGCATAATTTCTTAAGAAGAAACCTTTTAGGTAGGTACTTTGAATTTTACTTAAACATTTTACTTACACATAAGTCCATTATTCAGGACAAAATTTTCGTAGTCTGGAGTAGTCGAGGGTAAAATTGTATCGAAAAAACCGTTTCATAATGCCACAGATTTATCAATATCGAGAAATCCGGAGTCGAAAGAAAACAAAACTCTCGAGTGAGTCGAGACTGTTCCCAATAAGCCCCCTTTTCTATAGACTTTCGCTATATTTAACCTTTGTGATTATTTTCTTTTTCAATAAAATATATCTAAGTAATTGTATAAATAAATCAAACAGTCTTAAATTTGTGTACAATGTGTTTTTCTTATCAATGAGTATTCATTCAAGTCCCAATCTAATTGTGATCCGAATGAGCAATAAAAATAAGTTTATCTGTAATAAAAATCTTAATTAAGATACATGTACCTACCTACTCCATTATGACAATAATAGATATTATTTTAACGTAGCCAAGATAACACTTTCATTAAAATAATTCAGCATTATTTTAGCACTCATTAGGGTTGCTACAAATTTAATAATGTATCTTGAATCAGTAATTCGAATACATCACGACACTTATTTCTGTAGTGGTAGACAGAGATGTTACAAACGTCAATATCGTGATATGAGGTAATATCCAGCTTTCAATAGTCGGACAAATTGGTTAATATATATCCTAACTAATCTTTTCCGCGGCTCGGCCCGTACGGAATTCGGTTGTCATAGTGAAATTCCTCCGGGAACTCTCGAGCCGCGTAAAGAATATCATATTTCCTCCGTCCTTCAACCCCAAATCAGGTCACTCTACTGCTTAGTTGCGACATGAAGGAAAAGAGGCCCTGCGCTTTGACTCAAAGAAAAATATATTCCTTTTGGAAGTATTTTTTTATAATATTAGCGTATTCAAACAATATTTGTCTGCAAGTGAATCCTGACTTTACTTCTTAAAATTTGTCTAGATCTGGCAAATCTATATATTCTATCCCTGATTTTTCATTTAATCGCTTATTACTATAAAGCTGGTATAAATAATGACTTATGGGACATATATAAAGCCACCTTAGGCCAGACTCCAGATACACTGCTATCAGAAACAGTGTTGGTATGGGCTCACAACCTGTCTTGCAGGAAGAGTTGGTAAAAAGAAACTGTGATTCATACTAATAATTTATGTGTGCTGCAGAAGAGGGCTATTCGACCAATTTATAGGTTAACCCATAGTTTTAAGTTCATTTATTTACGTTCATAAGAATATTGGTTACTTTTAAAAGAATCATAATATTCATATTCTTAATACGAGGTATAGACACAAACTGTTATGATCATAAGGATAAATAACGAGATAATTCATGTTACCATTTTTATAATAAAATCTATGCAGAAATATTGTACAGTTGACACGGCAAACGTTGTTTTGCTACAAAGTCCATCTTCCGTATATATACATCATATATAGCCTAGCTTTGTCCATCAAGAATGATTAACCTATAAAAAGTTAAAGAATTAAAAAAAAATGGACGCCACGTTAGATCTACCATTTTTAATTTTAAAAAAATAATAATTTTTGAATTAAGCATCCTTTGGGAATCCTACATAAATCAATTGAATGAAATTATAGAAGTTTGGCATAAAATAGAACAAAAACACATATTCAAAAATTTTAATTTTAAGACCTTTTTTAAGCTACTTCTCATCTCAAAGAGTTAAAGATTGAAAAAAAGAGCGACTGGTGCAATGCAATTTTGATACTGAAGGCTGAAACGGTAGTAGCTTGCAGCTTATATCGACTTCAAAATATTAATATGATATTTGAGAAATAAACTATTCCTTTTTTTTTCAATTTCCGAAGAATTTATTCCTTGCACACTCTTCATTTGTAATTAGCAATTGCGTTTTTGTAATTAGCAGTAATAATCATTATCTACCAATCAGATTGAAATCGCTAGACAAACCTTGTCTATTGTAATATCTGTGATCTTTCAAAAGGCACCGAAATTAGAAACATAGAAGAGCCAGCTTTCAATATTATTATTTTTAGAGATAAATCTCTAGTCTGTCTCGGGTTGTTTATTTTTGTTTCTCCTTTTGTCAACAGAAGCGTGTTTTCTTTGGACTTATTGGATATTGGCAGAGCTGAGCTGTTGTCCTTGGTGATCTAAATAGCTAATTTCTCTTTTCATTAATTAAGATGTCTAATTTTATATTTACTTTTATCGCCTAAGAACAACAAAAAATCTTATGGAGTCATTTGTGTACATTTGTTATCATTTTATTATCAGTCTGTGACACAAAGTTCGGTTCGACGCCCCTCTGACGAGCGGTCGCAGTTCTCTAGGCGTGCGCCCCCTACTGTGTTGGGTCACCCCGCACTCTGCGCTTCATACACCCGCATTCGCCCAAGTGCATGCAGTCGACTCCGAGCACTTGATGGGGATATACATATTGACTCGTTCAAATATAAAGCTTTTCGCGTTCGAGCTTTATCTATTTACATTATAATGAAGTGTTGTTTCTTCTTTTATAATACATTGTTCTCAAAATTATATTAGAAAAGTGTTAGTGAGTTAATGTTCATTCAATATTATTTAATCTTTTGTTTCCGAACAGTGGGTGTTTAACAGACATCGGTTGTGTCAATATTGTTTATTTAACTTGTGTGTATTAGATGTTAAAAAGAATGCTTAGGAGAAATTAGGATATCTGATCATAAAAAGGTAAGTTTGCATTTAAATTTGAATCGATACCGTTTTCGGAACGTATCACAAAGGATATATTATTTTATCTAAATTATTTGCTGCACCGACGCAGGTTTCGCCTTTTTATGTGATTCACAGCAGTTCTGTTGTTTACAACAATTACAGAGATTCCTGGAATCTTGTATGTTGTCTGCCTAATTTTTGTGATTGAAATTAGTATGTATAGAAAATGTAGTGTCAAATTAAATATACCCTCTATAAATATTTAATTATCCCGCGAAGCTATGGGTTGAGGGTGAGATGAAAGTTGTGAAGGAACGGGATAGACATATTCAAACAGTTGAGGGGTAGCCAGCCATTTCTATACACTGTATAACCTTTACGTAGCTATAATTGTGATTGCGTGAGAATTTTAATATTTCATTCATGCACATGGTCTTCGTTCTACCCTTTTGGTCCGTTTATAAATAATAGTTTAGATTTCTTTCTTCGTTTTATTTTATCTTATATCATATTACTTAATGTAATTTTATTGTAGAAAAATGTGCATATACTTATAATTAATTGCTTTGCTTATTACCTGTTTTAGTTGACGGAACTAATTAAGGTTAGAATTGAGTTTCATTATTAACTTTTTGCGCTGCGTTAATTTTGTTATATTATAATTATTATGATTAGGTAAATTTATTTTATCATTATAATTGCGTAACATGCAGTCATAGCACTAATAAAAAAATGCTATTTTTAAGTTAGCTTTGCCCAAAATACAAAGCATCACTGTGTTATAAATAACATTGAGTTCACTTGTACAGTACCTAATTGATAGTTTTGTACTAGTTTGAACGTGATTTAACTTGTTTAAACATGATTGAAGTGGAGTCCATAAGACCGTCACACACGGGGCTATGACATACCTATATTTTTTAAATTAAGGCATAGGTATACGGTACCGATCTATGTTGAAAATACATAGCAAGGTATATTACGATATATTTTGTCATATTATCATAATGTAGGTGTTTTATTACTTGTCATGCGTGACTGATAGACATATGCTGCGGCCCAAAAACGCAGCCGAAGCACGCATCACAGAGTCCGGTTATGTTAAGTTGTGGCCAAAGTTTGTGTAGTGCTTTTCTCAAACAGGTGTGTAAAAAACTAATTATACCTATTGGCAACAAATAAAAATAGTTTTGGATATTTTGCCGCCACTCCATTCCACAGCTCTCTGAAGCATCATTTTGTACAAAGACGAGACGATAAGATGTTCCTTCTGAGCCGCGTTGAAATGTAATAGTAAAACCTCAGTTTTAGCACCAAATACCTACCTGTTCCGTCTGAGCACATCTGATAATTTTAGCGGCGCTTTTATTGTCCAAACGAAACGCGTTTAGCGTCATTTTTTGACAGCTCAAACGAAACGCTAAAAGTTAACATTAGATTTTGCTACCAAAAGCATAAAACGCAAACCGCTAACAAGTTCTGCTTAAAAGTAGCCAGATGGAGCGCCCTACTAGAAGACTCGAAGCCCTCAATATCTGGGAAAGTAACTTTAAACAACTGTGATTTTGTGCTGGTCAACCTTTTTCCAAGAAAAACGGAGTACCGTTACGTATATCTATGTGTACCGGTGTAGAATAAGGTGATAAAGTCAAAGATAAATTCAGTAAAATATGCGACAATAGCGGAAAGAATTCAAATTGGCCAAAGTGGCTTAAATCAATCAATCTTAAGTACGTTAAGTAAGATTTTATAACTTAATCATTTCTGTTTTAAGGGGAATGCTATTCGAGAATAACAAGTCCGATTATTATTAATTTTAAAAATGCATAAGTAAAGTATATTCATGAAAAAAAAATTTGTTTTCTTTTATATACCAGCACTTGTGTCTCCTGCCTGTACTACCCTGTATATCTAGTATCTTCCCTGTATTGATTATCTCCCCTGGTCTCACGTTACAAATATGCATCAGATCAGATTAATAAATGAAATAAAAAGATTAATTTTTTTTTTGTCGTTCCGCCTCTCCATACAAGTGCGTACCTCTTATCTTAGAATGACTCGTATGACTCATCCTGCTTGTGTCAGCTCATATTTACATAGTAAAACTGACTCGTTTTTTGGCATAACAAGATGTCGGGATACATACGGAGAAAGAAAACTTTTGTCCCTACCGAGATTTTCCTCGAAAATAGGCTTTGATGTATATATTATGATCTGAAGCCCCCTTAAAGGGCCCCTTACTTACTTAATTATCCGTGAATTTCTGGTAACATCTGAGGTAAAATATATTTGAATACCTACTACCAAATTGAACTTGCAATTTGATCACTGGATTAAGTTTTAAAACTAATCCCTTCATTGCAGATAAATTATGTTCCTTATCAGTTCCTAGTACCTTAACACAAAAAGTGATACTAGAAGTGATTACCAAAGATGATAAACCGGTAACTTTTATAGCTACGTGTATAATTAACAACCACATTTAATGACGCACACTCCGTTTTTGTCTGAAGCGGAAACCATTGACTTTTTTTCTGCGGTTGAAATAGTTTTTTTTACGCGATGAAGACATTAGCGTGTTCACTTTAACCAGGTTCTAGTGTTGCATAAATAATTCGTGTTGTAATGTAACTAACTTATCGGTTAACATTGTTAACGTAACATGCAACGATGCATAAATCTAAACGCACAAAATTAGGTCATAAAATGTACCTACCCGGTACACAATCTAGTTTAACTAATAACCACGTTGATTGATTCATAAATTATAGTTTAACATGCTAGGTGCATAATTATAATACTCAAAATCTGGTACTAGGTACTTATTTTACTATAATTCCAAATAATCGTTCTAGAATCTACTCAGGTAGGTAGTTGAACACAGTTCCATATCGATAGTAAATATGGGTAATCCCAAAAAAATCATGCTGTACCTATGTAAAAACGCAGATTTTTATTGCATTCGATAACTGGCCTAGAGTTACACAACACTATATATATATAGTATAAGCCCTACTAATAAATACTAATTCTAACATTACTTTTCTTTATTTTAATGAGAAAATATGACTTAGGGCGCGTTCGTTTTAGGATGCAGAATCATCATTTTCGTTTACTTTGTCATCTGTCATCCATTCTTTATGAGTTGGTGTCAAAAATGTCACAATTGTAGTATCATCTGTAACAAATTGTCATGCGTTTGTTTACGATACTTTTGTTGTTTTAGTCACTTTTGCCACCGAAAAATGAAACTTTAGACCCATGTCTGGAGGTAGGGTTTTGATGTTAATCTGTCAAACTGCCTATACATATTCATTGTTTATGGTAGGGTGTGTGTTATTATCGTGGTCTGTGTACATGAACCGTTCGTTTTGCAACAAAAAATTTTGTAAGTAACGTTTCAAAGCTACACGACCGAAAGCTGTGGATGGCAAAACTGGCGTTATCAAAAGTTTGAAAAGTGAAGTTTTATCCCAAAACGAACGCGCCATTAATATTTTGTTTTTGTATTTTTTCTTTAGATATAAAAAGTAAGTTATATTGTTTATGCCATACATTTAACAGTTTTTTTAATTTTTATTGTATACAAGAAATTAGGTTCATTTCATTTTAAATTTAGTAGTAGTTGCCTATCTTCTAACTACTTACTGTAATTTCTTGAAAAGCTTATATTTAATTTTTTTTTGGCCCAGAGACAGCGGCAGGACAGTAAGAACATTGTTCTTAGACTAACGTAATCTGTACTACTTCAAAATTTGATACAAAAATACATTTAAAGAAAGTAGTTTAGATAGATAATTTCGTGTGTAATTGATGAGGTATTGTTCGTTCCTAACCGCTTGTGTTTAATATGCCAAAATTTAGGTCATCCTAAATGGATCTGTTTTTGCCATGCCATTTTAATGACGATAACATTACGCTAATATTTATATATCTTTTCACACATTGGTTTTGGTACAAGTTACAAAGGTAGGTTTTATTTTTGCTTTAAGATTGACTTTAGTATCATCACTGTTGTTTGTTACTTGTTAATGATTTTTGTCAAAATGTTCCTCTATATAATGCCGTATATATGGATCTGGATATTTATAAATATTGATATACATACACCGAGGTTAAGGCTATGCCATACCCCAGCAAAAGCGTGGCGTTTCGACCACTGTACAAAGACATATTACACTATTGAAGCATAGACACGTTTTCGCGTATGTGCTTGGTTTTTTGCCGGGATAAAATTCAAATATTTATCAAGAACTATGAAATTAGCAAATCTACTTGGGTATATTAACATATATTTTATTAAATAAGAAACAAGAGGATATCACTCTTAGTTCTCCAAATAATTTGAATTAAAGCCTAAAAATAGAGTGTCAGATATTTTTTTTCTATTTGCTGTAATAGCCAAATTGTATTAGCAAATCCACTTAATTTAGGTTTGAACTATAATATATATTTTTTTCACATCAGAAAATGTACTTAGGACTGTAAAAAAATTAATCAAATTCTTGCAAACTTAACTTGTTTGGGTATGCCATCACCATAACATGCATGATAAGATATGTATAATGTATGACTAGATAAAGAAAATAAAAGGACTTCATACTGAATCTATGTATAAATGGGACATCAAACGACACACAGACAAAGGTTTGTTTATTACTTGTAGATATTATTCTATCAACAGTTGTATATGTCCATTTAATTTATAAAATATTCCCCCTGCTTAATCTTGACTTCTTATTGTTCTTCAGGAACTGGCAATAGTTTATAATATTATATTGTTCCAGGTCTTTTAGTTTACCGGTTTTTGCTTTAAAGCTGGTAATTTATCTGGCATTAAAAGCAGTGTTACGGAAATTGACTCACCCCCTGTCTCGCAACTCACGCAGGACTTAAATGGTTTGTAAAAAGAGGATGTCCACAATATTATGATGTGAATGTGTATCCAGCCACTGGTTATCCGCTTCTTGGCATAGAATCTGTGAAGATATGCATACACATTCATACATACAAACTTAACTTACATCCAATAATATAACTTTGTGTTAAGTTTAAATAAATAAATATTTTTGGACATTACACACAGTGTGGCCCCAAAGTAAGCAGAGCTTGTGTTATGAATACCAGACAACGGATACAAATACGTATAGATATAACTGTTTGTAAATACAAACATATCACACATAAATACACCCAGACTCGAGCCAAACACAAAAGTTTATCAAATAAATGTTTGTCCAGTGCGGGAATCGAACCCACATCCTCTGCGCAGCAGCCGGCCACACTACCAACTAGGCTAAATATATTAAGACTTTGTTGCTTTGTTATACTTTATAGTTTATTCATATAATTATACTTCCTTCACAGCTCATTCTATTTCATACGCTAAAGAAAATTTGAAAATATAGATATATAGACCAATTCACCAATCATTAATGCATTAACAGACTTCATACAATATATAATTGTTTTATTCTTAAGGCTGCTATGACCCAATCTTAATCCTTATAGCATAAAATAATGATTATTTTTATTCATATGTTTATAGTTATATCATTATTTTCACGAATACTTACTCGTAGACTAGTGATATCATTTTTGGAAAACATGTTCATAGATGATTTCATCCTTTTGTTTCATACTATCGTTTATTTACTAAACTAAATACTTACGACTATTTGTCTTACGCAGGTTAGTATAAATATGAATCTGTATTGAATACAGCATTGTTTTAAACAATAGAATGCTCGTATCATCGCATCAAATGCAACTACTTTCTAATAGTTTCAATGAGACAGTCTCGACGATAAATCTTCACCGTAATAATTTTTCCACTTTCTTCAATATTTTTTAGTAAGATAACTAACTGAAGTTAACACACATATTGATTTGTTTCTACTTTCACCGTGTAACAATCAAATTCTCAAAGTGAGTCATCTGCTACAATACAAGTGCTACTAAAATTCGCTACCGCTAATGATCTTAATTGTTACTTGATCTGGAACATAGCCTCGTGTTTGGTTACTGTGATAATTAACATTTTTTATGCTTTTCACTAATTAACAGACACTCTTATGTGGTTGTCTGAAACATTAGTTGATATTCGCTTTGCCCGTAGATTTTTAAGTAGGTAGATATTTAGTAGAGGAACTAAGATAAAAGACGTTGTTGCTCTGAATCTATAAATAATAAATAATAATATATAATATATAAATTATATATAATTATATATAATTATACATAATTATATACTATAAATAATCTATAAATTACATTGGTCTGATTAAATTTTTGGTAAATAAATACATAGGGACCGTCTAACAAGAACAGTCTTTCAGAATCATAGTTTAACACTCCACATGTAGTCGATTACGTTACGTACTTATAGTGTCCTCTTTTGGGTTTATCCAACCCTAGGTTTTGAAAAAAATAAAATTGCATTAAAATCGTTAACTATTAGTATATGTGTAAAGCGCGCATATTTCAACACAACTTTTAAAAGTTCTATTAATAGTATAGTTAGTTATATGTCAAGATAATAATGTTATAAGTATTTACAAGCTGTCTCCTAATTTCACTACCATCTTATTTATTTATTTTTTCATATCTCTGTACGGTTCCATATTTTGTATTCGTGATTTTACGTACAGGAAGAACAGTTATATAATACTAAATAAAGAATATATAATACCTTTAAACGAGCAATTCTTGTATATATGAATATGTATTTATAATTTGAATCTCGGAAACGGCTTCAATGATTTTCATGAAATTTAGTATGCAGGTGGTTTCGCGGGCGATATATCGATCTAGCTAGGTTTAAAACGACAAAATATGACTCCTCCTGACATCATGAAATGGGAAGCAGATACCGTAGGTATCAAAATTATTCCTAGGTACCTATAGTTAACGACATTGTGGTAGCCAGGGCTTATGATACGTGCTGTGGATTCGAATTGCTTTGCTTGATAAATGGCAGGCAGATCAGCGACAAGCTTTAACTTAACTAAACGATTCACTATTAGGTGCGTTATTTTGACGGCCAATGACATCGCATAGGCAATTTAATCGTTCTGATCACCAAATGTAATTAAACAATATGGCCGTTCATTATTTGACAGCGCATCCACTACTCTACCTCCCGAAAATGTGCAGCCAATGCGTTGAATGTGGTCCGGAAGTGACTAGCGCATTCATTTATGGTCGCAAACAAATGCCCATTCAAACCTAGTCTCATATTTCTTCACCTATTCTACTGATCCTTTTTTGTTTTATACTCTTTGGTAAATGAAAGCATGTTATCTAATTTTTTTTTTATTTTAATATCATCTTTGAAACTATTTTGCCGTTATGAATATATGAACACTGTTTATTATACCTACATTATGAGACATAAACGATCACTAGAGCTCGCAAGGTTTTTGTACAAAATGTAGTCCTACGCCTACACATGTCTTTATCTCCTTTTAAGCTTCACGCATCATGGTTTATTCATATTTAAACATTCTTTTCTTAAGAATATATTAGCTATTCGAAGCATTCCTAATTACAGCTGGGAAATGAGTACCCAAGAATCGGATCAAAGGCCGCTGACCTGTCTGTGGTTGTGTTGGATTGTGCTATTGAATCGTTGTTTGTCATTAATATTTATGGGTTGTGCACTCTTCCACCTAGCGCTTCGGGGAAGTGAACGTTTGTCCATTACACTCCCGCTAACTTACACGACATGTTAATTTAATTACTGCCGAAAATGGGTTACACTACACTTCATTTTATGAGTTTCACTAACATCAGAGAGTACTTCTGTTACTCGGAAATTGTTTTTAAGTAAATTGTTTTTTTTTCAACGGCAACTCCTCAATCATAGCAAAAAAACCGACTCACGCTTGACTTTTATAAGTAGATAATGTCCTTTCCCGGGACTCAAAGTATGTCCATGCCAAATTTTTTCTTAATCGGTACAGCTATTTGAGCGTGTAGAGGAAACAGACGGACAGACAGAGTTTCTTTCGCATTTATAATATCAGTATGGTTATTGGCACAATTGTAAGTGCGATTGTTTTGTCTCCTCTGTGAAAATTTAAAAGAACGTAAAGGGGATTTCTTACAAAGTCACATTGTCGTGTCGCATGATAATGTGGCCGGTGCCTGTCGAATGCTCCTCTTGGTGAGACAGTGTCTTCCATCGTAGCTTCCTGCTAATTGTCCGCAACACTTGTATAGAAATAAAGTCGCATTACGTATTAGTACCAAGTACCAACCATGACTGCTTGCGCATTTCTCTGTTAGTGTAGGATTTGTGTTGCATTCATTCTAGGTTTAGTTAAACTTAAACACATAGGTTTTTCAATTGACGTTGACCAACACTGAATGCGTTATGACGTCACTTCCGAACCAATACACACACACACACAAATATTAAAATTTAGTTTTTTTTTTAATTTTTGAATATTGCAATGTGAGACGGTTCCTTAAACTTCAGATCTGTATGAGACTATTTGGAACTGTACTGTACCCAGCTGCTTCTGTTTACTGGTGTTATTTAAGTGTATTTATAAATTCAAAAAAATTTTAAGAAAAAAGTAACCCAAAGGTAATAGTGTTTTTTTAGAACCGGCTCATCAAGCCCTTTCATTTGAAACCCCACACGATGGGTTTCTGAACCATAACCCCCCCCCCCCCCCCCCCCTAAGGGAAATATTTGAGGAACTGCGGCTCAAAATTATTGTTTTGCACTAAAGTACCTGTGTGCCAAACGGCTAAACTCTACATCGATTTGCGGTTTTTTTTTTGCGTACACCTAGGACTATTGGGAGGTAGAGCAGTGGATGCGCTGTCAAAACAGTAAACGGCCATATTGTTTGTTTACATTTGGTGAACAGAACGATTTCAAAGCCTATGCGAAGTCATAGCTCTCAATGCCGTCAATAGAACTTTTTTTCATCTATATTTTTTATAGGTACTTAAACATATATACATATTTGCAAATATATTCAACTCAGAAAATAAGGTACTAACATTTTGATGACCGGAAGTGCAAAGTCTTGTCATTCCTTGCTAGCAAAGCTCTTGGGAAACTTCTTAGATAAATTCTCAGTAACTCGCACGCCTTCAGCATTGTTAATACATTCTCATAGCATTCAGACAGCGAAGTATTACATTAACATTCGGTAGCTCACTACCTTAATCAACAAAGTTTAATAGGATAAGGTTATAAAACACACAAATTCTAAGCAAATTATAAATAAATATATATTTCTGGACATTACACACATCGCCGTCTGGCCGCAAAATAGAGCTACTCAAGCTCCAGCTGGGTACCAGACACCGGATACAAATACATAATATATTACTTTATTTGTAAATACATACATATCGTACATAAATACACCCAGGCTCAAGACAAACTTCAGACCCTCCAAAACCGCTTTCTCAGAGCGGCTTCTGGAGCCTCTTGGTACGTCCGCAATGCGGACCTACACAGAGACTTCGAACTTCCCACGATTCCCCAATATTCCAAAGACCTGGCAGTCCGCTTTTCCGAGCGTACACAAAATCACCCGAATCGATTCATTGTACAATCCACAACGTATCATCCCCCCGATCGACCTCGGCACGGTCGTAAAACTATAGTTAGGCGGCCTTGGCACGTACTAACGGCCCCAGATGATGATCTCGCTGTCCGGATAGCGAGTTTAGTTTCTACGACCTCCCCGAATAGGGCCTCCCTCCAAACAAGACGCTGACGTCCCCGGGTTCGTCGGCACCCGCAAGGATACACGAGGTATCAAAGAGTGCCGGGGCGCTTCTCGCCCCCACTCAGTCGCAACCGTACCCGCGTAACGGGGAACTCGCCTCCTGGCGGTGACTCACCTTCGGGTTCGAGACTCACGCCGGTCGAAGGGACGCCCCCGAGAGCGACAACCCAAGCCGAGGCTTCCCCCGTGGGTAGCCCTTGAGCATTGGGCGCTATATGGGCTGAGGCTCCTTCAGAGCCAACTGCAGTCAGCTCAGAAAAAAAAAAAGCTCAAGACACCAATGTTTATCACATTAATGTTTGTCCAGTGCGGGAATCGAACCCACACCCTCTGCACAGTAGCCAGTCACACTACCAACTAGGCTAATAATAATAATAGTACATAAGCCTACCACAGCATAATAATTACTACATTGTGATTTTACATAGCTTTCATAGAATTAAGAAAGATAAAGACTCATTAGGTAGATGCCCGATTACCTCCAGCCAATGTTGTACCTAAGTTCTAGTATAGCTAAGTTGGCATAGCATTTATACGGAAACTAAAAGTTGCAGGTTCAAGTCCTGGCTTGAGCTCAAATCTTTTAAATTGATATTTGCTGTGAAAATAATAATATTTGTTTATTTATAGAATAAAGTTAGGATTTTTAATAGCTCCCACGTGTCACAAGTCCGTCAACTTTTGCAAGCTCAATATTTCGATGTCCATAACTGATTTATAAATAAGACATGCGGTCCAAAGTCAACAAGATACTAAAAGGAAGCCAAGGCTCGATGAATGGCGGGGCATTGATCTGTCATCAGATAGCTTTGTAGTCTACTAACTAAGAGTACAATCTCATAGAGAATACGGGTCACAACAGTTCAAAGTAAGCACTTAAACGATGAAGATGTCAAGATAAGAATTGCTGAAGGTGATTGCGTCAGTAATATCTATGGATAAAAAAAATCCGATTATTATGTTTGTTGGTGTTGTAACACATTACACGCGTCATATTCAATTAAAGTGGCCTTTAAATTAATGCGGCTTTGCTAAATGATAGCATATGAATTGAAATTGCAAAGTTCAAGTACAGCAATTTACAAGCTCTTAAGTGATTCTTATGATTGATATGTCGTGTAAGCCATTATTTAAATAGTTTTCGTCATAAATGAGTGAATAAACCATAATGGAATTGGTTATGGTTGAGTATGAATCTGTGGAATCAATAAAGCCATTATAAACTTAAGAACCACAAAGCCACTTTAGTCCAGATAGACAAAATATCGGAACCAGTGTTGCGGCGACGGGCTCAGCCCCTATCACGCAGGACTAAATTGGTCTGTGAACAGTGGCTGATACAAAGGGGGGCCATGGGGGCCATGCCCCCCTTCCCCCCTTTATCGCTCGGCTACAATTCGATCGATTAAAATTATTTTACTACGGGCTCACCAAGGGCAAGGCATAGAAGTGCTAGAACCCAGGTCCGTAAAAACTCATAAAACAGAAACAATTACTGCGGCGAGTAGTCACCCATGACAGGTCATTCTCATTCGTTCGCCAGCTTGGTCACAATGGCCCCCCCTTTAATGAAATCCTGTATCCGCCCCTGTCTGTGAGAAGAGGCTGTCTCTCACATTATAATGTGGGTTGGATTCACACGCTGCACGCTGGTGCCCCCTTCTGAGGATAAAATCCGTGAAGATACATACATAAAGTTTCGGACACAAAAATCTTGATTTGTTTTGAACATTACAAATAACTTGTTAAAACGTAGATTCCTAATTTGTTTGCTATTCCGACGTAGCTAAGGTGAACAAGTTGAAATGAAAGAGAAAAGGTTAGAGTAACTATTAGAGTAATAAATTCTACAGGGCATGATAAGCCTAAGTTGTAACGATTCCCAACCCAGTCTGAGACAATTGATGACACTAAACCCTAACAATAGGTTAGAAACTTTGGGGTCTCGCTTTTAGCGGAACATTAGATTGCATAGAATAGTTTTTCAAAATAGCGTCTGACTAGCATTTCCGGGGCACATGACGTTAAATCAGGTATGTTTAAAAAATATTTGACACTGCATAGATAAAATGTTCGCTGTTTTTGACATATTGCTTAACAGTTATAATATAATAAAAAAAACTCAAATTTTCTACCAAGTTTTTTCTTCAGAGAATTTTAGTGTCACATTTTTTAGATGTACGAAAACTTACAAAATATTAATTTTTACAAATTTTGAAATTGACTGCAATAGATATTTTTTGTTTTGTTATAGGAGGAAAAAAATCAAGTTTTTAAGAACGTTGATAAATAATTTTCAAAGCTGCTATTTGAAATTAAAAAATAAGTTATCTTTTTCAAAATACGTAGTTATTAAGCACGGACCTTTCAGTTAGCGACTTCAAATTCAACAAAATTCAAATAGTATATTTCTCAAAAATAGGATACAATATCACTTTTTTGACGTCAGTATAATATGAGAGAAATTCATAAACTACTACCGTTTCGGAATCAAAATGGCGTTCTGGAGAGAAAAAACGGCGAAAGAAACTCTCCAGTTGTCGCTCTTTTCAATTTTAATTATAACGATTGGTACATTTCCAAATATAAGTACTATGATAACAACATTTTAGTTATTCCCATGCGTTTTTATCCATAAGATAGTCTTTAATTGAATACTAAGCTTTTTTGACAAGTTTCTGTTTAACAAAATTTTTAAACTTTTTAAATTCAGTTTACATACTTCTGCAGGGATTTTGTTGTAAAAACGGACACATTGTCCTTTAAATGATTTATCAATTTTTTCAAGCCTTGTGTGGATCAGAGCCAGTTTGTGTCTATTTCTTGTATTTAGATTTTGAACATCACTATTTTTTTTAAAAAGATTAATATTCTTATGAACATACATTAAATTATCAAATATATATATTGACCAGGTAAATTTAGTATATTGATCTCTTTAAATTTATCCCTTAAACTCTTTATCTATTATATAAATTGTATATTGTATTCTGCAGTACAAATATTGTCTGTATATCAGCTGCATGTCCCCATAATAAGATACCATAGGACATCACGCTATGAAAGTAACTAAAATATACTAGCCGGGCTGTGGCTTCGTCTGTAATGAATCTTTTTAACCGCAAAAGCTGCAGAACTAAGTATATTCGCCAATCCAGCTATGTGTGGGCCCCATTGAACTTTTGCATCTAAAGTAATGCTTAAGAATACAGCGTTATCTACAACATCTAATTGCTCCCCATTTATAGGTATACTGGTTCTTACTTGACTAACATTTGGCGTTAAGAATTTAATACATTTAGTTTTCTTACTGTTTAAAAGCAAATTATTCATATTGAACCAGTGGACAACTTTAGACAGACAGTTGTTTACATTATCTAGAACTGTTCCGCGTCTTTTTACTCTTAACTAAAGTGATGTGTTATCTGCGAACAACACTATCTCGTGATTGTTTTTAACGACCTCCGACAGATCATTAATGTATATAAGAAATAGGAATGGCCCCAGGATGGAGCCCTGTGGAACGTCCATTTTAATTTTAGATCCAGGGGCGCGCTTCCCATTTATATCAACTGTCTGAATCCTATCGTCCAGGTACTAGCTAATGAGTTTAAGTGCAGTGACCAAATACCAAAAAGAAATACCAAAGTTCTGCTATTTCCTCATTAGGGTTTCATGTTGGACGCAATCAAATGCCTTGGATAGATCACAAAAAACACCCAAGGCATCCATTGAATCCTCCCATGCATCAAATATGTGCTGAATAAGCTCAACGACAACCCAAACTGTTAGCAAGTAAGTTGTAAATTAAAATATTTACTCATTTGATTTAAGACTTCAACTCGCACTTGGCTGTTTTTCAGTTTACCTTATTCGGTTTTTAAGTACTTTATATGGTAGGCATGAGTAACTATCGACTGTAAAAAAAGTCTCGGCTAACATTACTGTAATTGTGTTCAAAGACTGGAAAGATGTTTTTTTCATACATGTATATTTACCGAGACGGAAATGTCAAATGTGATGACAGTGTATAATTAATTAGATATAGTATTAGTATACATGACTAAGATATCGTGTTGTTGATGACTTCCAGAAGCAATTACTGTCTACTGTATTTACTCTTTGTGACTGTAAGTGAATCTTTGGTGGTCTCAAGGTTGTCAGCTAATGCTTTTGTTGATATCTGATGACCTCGGATTAACTTAAGTATGGTCTTTGCCTAAAACTTAACGGACAATTAACTACTTCTTTATACGGTTACTTTTCTTTGTCTTTAACTGTTCACCGTGCATTTTGTAATTTATGAAAATAAAAAAAAAGGTAGATAGGTACACTACCAAAAACGCGTTGTTAGTGTTGCCACCGTCGCTAACGTAAAGTTAATTGATCTTTGATATTACTTAGTATTGACATTTAAAGGTTAAATAAGGGCTACGGCATTAAGAAACTCATCAAAACTTAATGTTTATCTTTTATTTTTTAGGTAATTATATTCAGGTAGGTACTTGCTTAACAACTTGTACATACTTGTGAATACAAATACTGTTTGATCGCAATATCCTAGGGTTCCCAAGATATCGTTGTATCTTCATAATATACTAGCTAGCCAGGCAAACGTTGTTCTGCCCTTTACGTTAACTTTTACGCTTTAACCACCATCCCCCGTGCGTTTTTTTTTTGCTCGGCTCCTAAGGTTCGTAGCGTGATGTTAAAATAGCCTATAATCTTTCTCAAGAATCGGGCGATTAAATGTACTTTCAGTGATTGGCGCCTTTAAACACACTCTTTAGCTTTATAATATCAGTATATTTATTGTTTATACATAACAATAAAGACAATTTTTTAAGAAGTAGATAGGAAGATCAAAATTGGGTCCGACTTGTCTTTATTTTTATGCTGATAGAATGTTAAGAGGCAGTATTACGTGACAGAAAACTTGAGTTAAAATAAGGATGACGTGATAATGTAACTGAGCGTGCGTGAGTAGTGCAGCTACATCTCAACCATAGGGGGCTATGCAATCTGAAAAACAATAGGCAATTAAAGTATTACCTAAATATTGATTGTTTTTTTTTAAAATCAAACATTGTAAATCTTGTTTATTTAGTGTTTCAATATAAAACATGTATTTGTTAGTTGATACACTATAATTTTATGTTTCGTTTGTGATTTTACAAAGATTACCTATTGGACGCACGCAATAAAACAGTATTGTAATTAGTTTGTAAAGCTAGTTGTGATAATGTGATTACATTATTTTTACGTAACATTTGGCTAACGAAAAAAATGATACTCTGTTAAAATTCACATTTTTTTCCTTTTCTTTATAATTAAGACAAGGGGCCCTCGTTGACAAAAGTTAACGCAAATACTTGTTTAATCAGATTATTGTGTACTTATCATACCATTTCTGAATCAGCATAAAAGGGGGTAGTTTTTAAAATTAATTGCTAGTTCAGCATAAAACTTTTTTTTCTTTAGTATTTTACATCAATAACCGACCCATTATTAGTTTAGTTTACTTAAACAACTATAAACAATGGGTTAAGAACAAATAAATGAAACATTAAGCATGTTTTGGGACCAATTCTATTAAAAAAAAATGAAAAATCAGATAATTTATGAAAAAACGAAAAATGTTAATATCTCGAAATCCATGAGACTATCCTTCAGCCTTTTTTAGGGTTCCGTAGCCAAATGGCAAAAAACGTAACCCTTATGGATTTGTCATGTCTGTCTGTCTGTCCGTCCGTATGTCACAGCCACTTTTTTCCGAACCCATAAGAACTATACTGTTTAAACTTGGTAAGTAGATGTATTCTGTTAACCGCATTAAGATTTTCACACAAAAATAGAAAAAAAACAATAAATTTTTGGGGTTCCCCATACTTGGAATTGAAACCCAAAAATTTTTTTTTCATCAAACCCATACGTGTGGGGTGTCTATGGATAGGTAATCAAAAATGATATTGAGGTTTCTAATATCTTCCAAAGTGGTAAAATGTGTGTCCCCCCCCCCCCCCCCTGTAACTTCTAAAATAAGAGAATGATAAAACTAAAAAAAATATTTTATGTACGTTACCATGCAAACTACCACCGAAAATTGGTTTGAACGAGATCTAGTAAGAAGTTTTTTTTTAATTCGTCACAAATCGTGAACCACAATTTACCTTTAATTCAATCAACTCAAATATAAAATATAATGGTACGGAACCCTTCGTGCGCGAGTCTGACTCGCACTTGACCGATTTTTTATTGTCGGATAGACCGAGACCTACTTCCAGTGTCGCTGTGTCGTGGAGGTACTTTGTGGGACACACACTTTATACATACATTATATTATTCGTTACTTACGAAATTATTATCAGGTATATAGTACATAACTGCCGTGGTCCGCAAACGTAGCATAACCGAGCGATCGTGAGTATGTGGGCCGAGGCATGCATCACAGTCCGGATATGCTCAGTTCTGGCCCAGTCTTTTATAGTGATTTTCTCAAACATGCGTGTAAAAAACCTTATTATATTGACAACTGTATTGACAATAATAAAAATAGTTTAATTCGCCGCGTTAAGATGTCGATTTCTTTTTTACTTTTTCAAATTAATTAAATGGCGTTTGCTTCTTGTCGTGCCAGTTCGAAATTAAGATAAAACTTGATGAGTTATCTCTTTAGTTATCAATGTACAGGTTTGAAAAGTTCGTTCCATTTTCAAATTTCATATTTAACCGCTCGAGCGGCAGGTTAAAACATTGCGGGTCGCTCTCTGATACTGTACTTTAAGTATGATTTATCCCAAAGAACCTTTTGCAAGATATGGTCGCATATCGTAGGATGTTAGAGACATTTATTTTATTTCTGTTACAAAAGGAATTTTCTCAATGTTAGTACCTACAAAGGAATGGGGTTAAAAATCCACAGATAACTTATTAGGTGCCAATCATAGGTAGCGCCAAATTAGTATGCAAAATAACCCTAGTGGTAAAATAAAGGATTTTTACACTATCCGCTAGGGTTCTTTTACCAACTAATTTGGCGCCACTAACGATTGGTACCTAATTAGTAATCTGTGGATTTTTAACCCCATTCTCAACTCGTTGATACTTACGTACTTTTCGTTTAAAATCTAAACGAGGTTTGTAACTTTGATTCTAGATCACCAGGATTAAATCAAACAAAGAAGAAAGATTGACACTAATGTTTGTTATGTAGTGATTGGGTGTTTGAGAGGGCGTGCGTAGTCTCCGGTTAAATTCAATTACCACTCGTCTAGAGCTATTAATTAATCTGCTCCATCATCGTTGGGCCATAAAACTTCATGGGGTTCACTTGACGGTGAAGTCAGGAGGACGACGATGCGGGTTATGGAATCTCACATGATAAACGAGGGATTATTCCTTACAAATTACTATCCATATTGCTGTTGTTACTCTCTTTAGATTCGTCCTTCTTTCCAATAACTATATTCAATATTATTATTGAAATACATATTTACTTAAATTGACAACTAAATATACCCTAAACACTTTTTTGAGTAGAAACCCCGAAGACATTCAAAAAACAATGTTTTTTAATATTCTTTTAAGTTAACATAGATAGTCTGTCTACGAGTTCTTTATATTAAAAAACCATTCATTCATTCAAAATCCCATAAAAAAAAACCTAATTTGCTACTATGTCCAAAAACTTTATGAGGACTACATTAAACATTAATAAAAATAGCCAAAGCTGTTCCCAAGTGATGATATATTATTTGCCTTAGTGCAGATCAGGGTTAAGTGATTTAAATAAAATTTATGTTAATCAGATTTGAATCACATCACGATTTTTCGGAAATCATAATCATAAAGCCAAGAAAAATTAAACACATACTAGTCTGAATTAAATTAAATAGACTCTCAGATCACTGAAATAATTAAAATATAATGGTTTTTAATTTGCTGAATTTATAAGTGCAAATTAAAGACTATGTTTAAGTAGGGCTTAAGATGATTCAAATAACCAATTATTTACTGAACCACTTTCTTTTATTGCCGAATAACATTTATTTACTTCAATAAAAATTTAATAGTCCACAAAAAACAATTTTATTTTAACATTTATTTCTTTTATATGACTGCACTATTGAATAGCGTAGTAAAATAAAATGGAGATTTTGTCTCATTTCAACTAATCCTTTGGCTCGACCTCAAACTGAAGATTAAATAAGATTTTCCCGTTTTATCGTTTCGGGGTATATTATAAAATGTATTGCTTTTAAAATAATAGCTAGTTATTTTAATAGCAATCTATATTTGATGTATATTGTATCTCTGCATCGTTTTAACCTAAGGCCGTGCGCACATCAAGAAAAGACTGTCCTTAGTCAGACTAAAGTCCATCACACACGGAATATAATAATACAAAACTAAAACATATTATAGATTCGTGTGTGATAAGATTTACGCTCTATGGAAATATATGCCGAGTGCAGATGCGCACACACGCGACACGACCGTCTCAAAGACAAAAAAGTTCGACCGAACTGTTCCGCGACAGATCTGACTCAGTCTAAGGGTTACAACTTACAACAAATTTGGTAACGATATCTTAAATGGCTGAATCTAGATTGATATGATGAAGGGCAACACACTGATGTCAAATATGTGACTATATGTATGGTTATATCTAAGCGAATTCGTTATCTATTTATTGCACCTTAAAAGAAGTTTTCTTGCCAAAAATTATAAGGAAAATGGCTGAATGTTTTAAAATAAATCTAAGTACCTACTAAATTGTACTGATACAATTGTATCTTATAATATGTATGTGCTAAAAAAATATTTTCGCCTTCTTCGTCACATCCCACATCACATCCCTTCGTCACATTCTAACGGGTGCCGCCTGTGGAGGCTGGTCTGTTCTTGCAAACTTCTTTGTATTCTTAGTATTTAGTCTTACTTTTTTGTTTTGTTTATTAATACTGTAAGACATTGATTATTTCTTAGTGATGAATACATAAACTGTCATTTGTTTATATTACATACTTTTTTATGTTGTGCTTGTGCTTTATATTTAATGTTTTTTTATGTTTGTAATGGAAAGTGTCCTTTTATGATAGGGAGGGCATTTTCCAATATTTTAATTGGACGCTGTAAGAGAGAGGGAGAAAAGAAATGCCCTTGCTGAGTTTCTTGCCGGTTCTTCTCAGTACAAGGTCTCCCGCCCTGTAGACTTGATTGAACCGATGGCGTAGAGATATTCATAAGTGCTCAATTATTGTAGCCTAAACTGAATAAAATTTGAATTTGAATTTGAATATGATTTTTTGTACCTACCGCTGATACATATTTTTTTCTGACTGAACTGAAGATTGATCCGAAAATATCAACGCCTATTATTTCTACAATGAAAACCATTAAGTATTTTTCTTATAAATAATCAAATAAACATCAAGTTATTATTGTAATCTAGATTCCCTGTAACTACCTTTTTTTGGTCACAATAAAGCATCTTTGATCGGTCTTTGTTCCGTAATGTAACCAAATATTTAGTCAGTTTAACATATGTCATATGAGTACAATCAGTAGGTACTTCCTACCTTTCTATACAACATTCAGCCATTTTCCTAATCATCATAACCTAAGTTTCTGAAGCGCCAAGTGTAGATATGTAACCACTTAGTGTATACAAACCGGTATATTAGGTATCAGTGAGTAAGTTTCACTCTATCATTTCAATCTAGATTTAACCATTTAGGACATCGTGACCTCATAAACTATCTGAAGTGTATGTGACATAACAGTTTTGATTTGTTTTAAGACCGTCTTGACTTTGTTAGACAAGTCTGACAAAAGACAGTCTTGTCCTGTCGACAAGATGTAAAATAATAATGATACAATAATGATTGTTGGACAAATCACACAGCGGTCCGGTCCCAAACTAAGCTAGGCTTTGTAATATGAATACCTGCAAAGGATACAAATACAATTTTTTTTTTGTAATTAGGTACATACATATTATGACATTAGAAACACCCAGACTCAAAACAAACACAATTTTAATAGTTTGTCCTGTGCGAGAATGGAACCCACGCTGGTCATTTCCTATTGAGCTACAGAGACAGTCAATCTGAAAGAAAAAACAATAATAGAAGTTTATATAATCTGTCTAAATTCACGGAAATTGTCTAAAAAAACCTTAATTCTGATCATATCAGATATAGACCAAAAACATTACATTTTATATTACGTGAGTATAATTTATGTATACGCATATACAAACAAGTATAAAAAATAGACGAAAACTCAATCTAATTAAAAATTAAACTAGAAAGTACTTTATTTTAAACACCCCTTAATACTTAATTTTATACTCTTAAGCGTTTCCATTGCCAAGCTATAAAATAGTCCTATTCAGAATAAACAAACAAGACTCTCATAGGCTCTTAAAAAAGCCGTTGAAAGCGTAAAACCATTATGTGTTTTAAGAGTTAACTACCGGATCCCGGTAACGTAAGACCGTTGTTTTAAGCCTCATATTGTATTGAACGGGACACTCTCAAAATAGTTAAAACAGCTTAACGTCACTTGGAGGTAACCAACTTAGCTTTGTTAAGCTCACTATTCCGTATATAATTTTCTAGAACGACTTCAAAGGGTTTTTAATAGGGATGCAACCGATACCGATATGTCGGCTATGTTTAATTTTTTTCGATTAATCGGAATCGGCGATATTAATTTGCTGAGATGTCGATACATTTTAAAATTTCGCGCATTAAAAATCTACTTGCAAACGCGTGGGCAAGTGACTGGAACGGTCAAAACGCAACCGAATTTATTTTGCGCTGGTAAGTGACTGGAGCGGTAAACGCACCTAAATTTAGTTAAGTAAACCTGACTCAAAATGTCTGTGCAAATCTTGTAAACATAACCTAACTTTAGTTAATGTTAACTTTTTCTGGTAATTTAATCATAATTCATTAAAATACTTACATGATTACCTTTATTGTCACATTCTTTAACATATTTTCAAATCACGACACTGATTTAACCTAAAATCTACAAAATTTCAAATTTAAAATGAGAAATATTATACGTATTTATGTATATGTTGCATAGACTAACAAAGCGAAAGACGCGTGTCAAGGTCATTTTTGTTTACACGAATTGCAAACAGATTCTGAGTCCGGTTTAGTTGCTTTCTTCAACGTAATTAGTAAAAGTTAATCATGTCAGTCCTAAAAAAGTTTTAAAAAAAGTTTCATTCATATACACCTTAGTGTATCAATATCGACATCGGCGATCCTTTTTTTAAAAATCGGTATCGCATTAGCAAAAACCCGTATCGGGGCATAACTAGTTTTAAACGACCCGGGTATAAATGGAACGCAACACGGAATATATTTACTTCATTATAGTCCTCTGTTAAAATGACGATTGAAACGTGAACGTAGCGTTTCAAAGAATCTTTAAATATGACGGGTCGAAATTCTAAATATAGTCGTCGAAGGGGGAGAATTTCTAAGCGTTTGAACACCCACTTTCACTCGTACAATGCGTCAATTTGACGAAGATTATTTTAAGTGATGCTTGGAAATAATAGTGACGTCACAAAATAAAGAACAGTTTTACGAATAACACAAAAAACCGGCCAAGTGCGAGTCGGACTCGCGCACAAAGGGTTTCTTACCATTGTCTATAACAACGGCAGAAAAATCAGGTTTGTTGTATGGGGACCCTTCTTAAATATTTGTTTTATTTAATTTTAACTATTTATTTTTAAAGTGAATAAATGTATAACTAAATATTCTGCGAATACGGCCACCCGTTGCCGTAATCAATATCGAGCAAAAAAATTGTGTGTGTCAGCTCCGACGCACGACTGGAGTTTACTATACATATATAATTATATATTTATTCATTTCATATACATTTATTATAACTAATCGACGAAATATATTACATTAAACTTTTTACAATAGTCAATTTCAGATGTGCACGGGTGCGACGGACCCTGAGGGTTGGTTGATTGCCAGAATATTTTGGGCTTCCTTCATTAATTTTTTTTTTAATCGGTAAGCTGGCTGTCTCTCGGCTGGAGTTTTTGGAGGTTTAGATTTTTTCCTAGTAAAAAAATATAAAAAAAAATTAGAAAATTTATAAATGCATAATTATAAAAATTTTAATTAACTTTAAAAAGAAAATTGATAAAAAAAGGTTTTCATAAATATTTTTTTTAAATTATTATAATTAATTTTTTATTTAAAATATAATATTATCTCAATAATTAACAAAAATGGTTATAAAAAGATAATTATGTCACTAAATCTTTTACGTACAATAATACATAGTACATGAAAATTATTTAAATAAGCTAAAAAATAACCTTTCAAAAGAAAATTTTATAAAAACATTTTTATAATGAAAAAATATTGTCGATTTTTCTGATAATATTATCGAATTATTGACTACAATTGTTAATATTCAAAAATTATTTATAAAATAAATATATAATGTAACGTGGAAGAATTTATAGACATCGACAAAAAAATAATTTTTGGTTAGGTTAGAAATTTTCTATTTTATGTGGATGCGCTCGATAATTATTAAAATATTTAATAAATACAAATTGCACATGCTCATACATATAATACATGAATTGCAACGTACCTTGCAGCCACGTGTTTTTTAGATGTTCCGGCAATATCATCTACACCTCTTTCTGCCATAGTTGTTTGAAAATACCTTCAGTTCACTTTAGCGGAACACAATGATAACGGTTAAAACTTCACAATAACAATATTAATTATTGATATTTATAATAAAAACAGCAATATAAAAATGTCGGCACTGATAGAAATAAACAAACCCAATAACATATAGGTATAGTCGCTTTGCAGTATACCCTATGCACATGTCCCTATACCCTACACTCACAACCAAATTAGAAAGTTGCGCGACATAGGATGCGCACCAAAAACGTAACGAGGTCATTCATCGATAGATTTTACTCCTCACATTTTTCTCATACCGGGCTCCTTATATATGCAAATCGATTCTTAAGGAGTAAACTCCAAAAATCACGTTTGTTGTATGGGAGCCCCCTTAAAGTTTATTTTATTCTGTTTTTAGTATTTTTGCCTTATTAGCCTGGTGATAGACGGACGGACAGCGAGGTATTTGTAATAGGGTTATGTTTTTACCCTTTGGGTACGGAAACCTAAAAAGGCGTCACACACACGACATATATTTTACTTCTTTCGCGGGTTCGTAAGAGATGCACCGTTTATTAAGCCAAAAGTCATAGTTACAGCTAAAAAAACATTACTACTCGTATGACCCTTATTATAATAAATAAACAAATAAGTAGCAAGCACCTTATAAAAATATTGACAAGCCAAAACCTAATGAGGTCTTAATTCAAGAAAGCTCAGTTTTTGAACCTGATTCTTAGAGTTCGGTCTTCATGCATCTGCTATTATTATTATTATATATTGACGATATTTGACGCTTCACATGATGCGCCCCCTATGCAACATAAAAACAAAAAAATAATAATTGACATTTTTAGACTTTGTTTTTAGTAGCTTACTAACTTATTTTCATTATCTATGTTTCGGTACTTATTGTATACTCTTTAGCTAATTATCATAGCATAGTATTATTACTTTAAATAGTTGCCTGCTCTTTTTGGCAGAAATTAACATGGTTTGAATTGTATTGACGGATTCAAAAGTGTACGTAGTAACCTATTAGAATAAATATTGTTTGATTTGATTTGTTAATGTCCCGACCCGGCGAAAAACGCCCCCGGATAGGCCCGGATCCTATTCGTCGTTCAAGCAAACATTTGAATTTTATCCGCGTCCACTACTGAGGATCCCGAATTCTACCCGGAAAAACCGGATCATGCTCTTTTTTTCTTCAGACACCCGGACCGTTTTTTAACGGCCTTCTAAAAACGTATTATGCAATTTTATGCAACAACAACAATTGGACAAACTTTGCGCCAGTATCGATGACAGAGTTAGAGGTAGTGGATGCATGCACCCATGTATTTAAAAATAAAAATAATGGATTCTGTTTTGTATTAACGGCTACAAAGTCTCAACTAAAGAAAACGTTTTCATTTCAAACAACTGCTGGCGGCCAAGTGAATTGATTTCTCTCCGAACCCAAACCACAGATTTCATGCCGAAATCGATTTTTTCTCGGACTGGGATTATTCCGGATGCGTGAAGTCCCAGCCTTAAGTCAGTTTTTCCCAAATTTTTACAAATTATTATTAATCTAGATCTAATAAGTATGTTGTTTATTAGTATTTTATTGTGTGACTGTATGAAACTGTAATGGTTTGTTTGTTGTAAGGCACTAAGGCATTTACCGTAATTTATAAATTGGGAAATCGAAATAGCACGAGGCACTGGTGACGTTTCTGGTGCACTGACCTCAGTGCTGCCGTTAACCGAATTGAGCAATCATGTTTTGATTCATCCGTTTCTTCTGAGCTACAGTAGATAGTAGACTCATTGTTGGTAATGTAAGTCCGAGAACGTTTCTGTTTTTGTTTAATCAGTGTGCGTATTATTATAATGTATTTGATGACCATGTTTATTTTAAGACTAGCTGTAAAGTGATTTATCAAGTGGAATAATTACGGTGATATCTCAAATCAGCATGATAAACGGGCACCAAACCAACTTGTACCTAAATCAACCATAATACCAATCAGGATGTTGTCTGTTTCTTTGAATTTACCTATCGTAACATTTGGATTTGTATCCATCTATGTATGTATCCGAATACTTTTTTCACACAAACTGTATAATTTTAGATATTATCCTTAACTAGGTATAGACATTTTGTTACTCAAAAACGTGTTATTATCATATAAAGTGAATATGTATATAAAATAAATAAATAATTGAATTATATAAATGTATGAAATCGACAAAAACTTTAATTATTTACTAACTGGCATTTTATTATGTTAACCTGAAACAAATACATGGTCTAGGAAAAGGTATAATAAAGAAAAAAAGTTGCACTCCGGGCGTGCCCGGCATAACTGAAAACATACAACCTGGATATAACATTTTAACATGTGTATTCCGAACTTTCATCTTTTCATAATTTCCTGTTACTTTTTATTCGTCCTATACAATTTAACATTTTTACCCATAACAAAAAAGTGCACAACGTTTCAAAAATCCAACAACATTTAAAAAAAGAAAGGAAATTAAGAAAATTAAAAATTTAAATAATTCCAAAAATTCAAAAAAATAAATACTCGTCGTAGATAGCGATATTAAGTGCGGGAACCTATTATTTTCTTAAACATTAATGAGGTATTGTTTCATATAAAAAGAAAAAAAATGTCTAGAATTTCTATATACAGCCTATTTCCTTTTTATTAAATGCAAAACATGAAACATTCCAGCCAGAAACGCGCTAAGCGAAAGTAGTAACTAGTAACACTAAACGTGATTTGAAAAGTTCAACCTTATGCTTATAGGGTGTTTAAATTGATCGTTTAAGAATCGAAATGGTGTTCTGGTGAGAGATATTCTCCAGCAACTGATCTTTTCAATTCTACTTTTAATTCCTATTTTATAATTGTAGTACAACTTATATAAGTCATATGTAAGTACTTAACAGATTCCGAAAACATTTAAATAAGGTAAGGAAAACAGAGGAGTTACTTGAATACACATAATTTCCCTTTTGTAAGTCTAGTCTATGCGTAATGTTTGTTTGGGCGAAAAATAAATCGATTCGATTAGAATATAATTCTGCGAATTGAAATTTTGATATATGACTCCGTTAAGGCTGAGTTTGGAGGTTATGACGTAGTCCAATTTTTTTTTCATCTTGCTTTCTTAGTCATACATTGATTTTGTATTGTGACAAATCGAAGGACTATATACTGAAAGGTTTTTTTTAAAGGAGGGTTATGTTTTTCGAGTTTATGTATGTATATTTCTTTGACACGCACTGCAGCCTAAACGGATTCAAAATGGCAGATTTTATGAGCTGTACAGGCTAAAAAAATTTTTTTCAAAAACCCTCGAGATGGGTATCGAAATAAAGAGCTTTCTAAGGCGAGTACGACAATATAAAACACTTATAGTAAAATAATAGTCAAGCGCGAGTAAGAAAAATATCACTAAAAGGCTGTGAATAAAAATAAATAATTAAATATACTAAAAAACCCGACTGCAGAAACATTAAGAACTCAACAGATATAAAAAAAAAAATTTTTACTATAAGCAGACGGGATTCATTTCAATGCAAGTTCAAATAGTATACTGATCGCTCACACTATAATAGTAACCTTAAAATGAGATCCGTCTGCTTAAAGACAATTATTTGGTATGTTTTAATGTCTGTTTAGTTCTTAATGTTTCTGCAGTCGGGTTTTTTATTTATTTAATTATTTGTTTACATTAAGTTTAAAACATAACTAAATACTGGAATAATTTTTTAAATACCATGTTATTTATTTTTGTTTCAGGTATGAGATTCTTCAGAAGTGACTAGTAAGTTTATTGCAACCGCAATCCATACTAATATTATAAAAAATCAATAGTAACTCTGTCTGTCTGTTACCTCTTCACGTTCAAACTGTTGAACCGATGAAGATGAAATTCGGCATGAAGATAGTTTGAGTCACCATATTGAAGGAATAAGGAAGGACATATGCTACTTGGAAACGTCAAGTGTTTTTTTCTATAATTTTGGAGTTGCCGTTAAAATCCTACACCGATAATCGAATTTAAGGCGGGTGGAACCGTGGGCAAAAGCTAGGTTATTATCATTTAACAAAGTAAATGTGACTGAAATACCTCACTGTTTTAACATCGTTAAATAAATAAATATTAACATATATTTTAGGTTATCTGTTTAAACATCGCTTTTAAAAAAAAAACGACCGAACCTCTCGTTTTTCTATTTTTAATCTCCTTCTGAACAGTAGAGGAAACACAGTTTATTTCATAAAATGTTAAGTAACTACAAAGCTTGAAAATTACTTTGATAGAATTTATTTATCTTATGTGATATAATTGAAATTAATTATTTTCCACTTTATACGCTAAGCTGTTCGCCTATCTATATAATATTTTTGACAAAGAAAAATAAGCTCTATTTGAGATTAACATTGTTGATTTTAGCTTAACGATCTTCTATTATTGTTTATTTAGTTGTAAAGTACGGTCGTTTTGTAGTCGCCGAGAAGACGTACAGTGGGCTATTTCACTTGATGTTAAGTATACCATATCGGTAGGAATAACCTAAAGATCTTGTAAACCCTCGTATTAACTGTTGATCAGCGGGTCGTCGAATGTGACCCTTCAAGAAATTCTCACGAAGAGTACATATTACTGGCAACAATATAAGCCAAAATTAAGCGACAGGGGATCAGGAATGCTACGACATTTTCTTGGTAAGTGTATAATTTTGTAATGATTGACTATAATTATTATAGGGAACCATTGTCGAAGGGCAATCTCTATTATTTTTGTTCAGTTGACAGATGACAGTTAGTTGGCATAAATAATACCTTTGAACGAGCTATTCTTGTATATATACATATATATATATATATATATATTTATAAACTGAATCTCGGAAACGTCTCTAACGATTTTCATGAAATTTAGCATGCTGGGGGTTTCGGGGGCGATAAATCGATCTTGCCAGGTTTCGTTTCTAGAAAACGTCGTTTTATCCGTGTATTCAGGCAGTGATAAACTGAAAAATATGACTCTTCCCGACGTCTATTGGCGAGTAGTAATACTATTATTTTTAACAACACAGCAACACTAAAGCTACTTGACAATAGATGGCGTTGTTAAAAAAAAACGAGCAGAGCTCGGTCTGCCAGGTACCAAATAATTATTTCTTATTATTATGTAATTTAAGTCAAAAATATATTGAATATACTCGTATGTATAATTATATGTATAGGCACATATACACAAAAATAAAATTACAAAGATTAATACAATTACCTATGTACTCATATATGTTTATATTCACAATTTTGTGGCAAAGAAATCTGTGCATTTTTTTGTTTAATTTTGAATCAAAATGACTGTTGATGACTGAATGATTAATTATAATTTCATACAGATTATAGATTTAAATTATTACTTATTTATATAAAATTATTATATTAGCTCACGAAGGTATTTTTTAGGTAATATTTAATGGACCCTAAATTATATACCTACCTTAATATTCTTTAAACATTCACTTTTCATAAATGAAAAAATTATAAACAAAGCAAGAGAAATCATAAGTAACTTATTCGATACATATTTTACAGTATTCTACAGATGTACTTATGTAAACGATAATATCGTTATACCGAAAAATATCAATTTTAAAATAGTAGTTTTACTTATTGATTGATAACGGAGAACTCAGTAACGTTAATCTGCTGCGTATTTTCGTTTTGAATATAAACTAAGATGATTCCATTTGATATCCTAAAACCCCACTGGGACTCGTTTGCGAAATCCGAGATGCGATCGCAGCACTCGCTCTCTGATTGCGTAATAAGGTTATTTAACTTGAGATCATCCAAGACTGATTATAAATATGATAAAAGTTCTATTGGTGTAAGTTAGTGCTATCTTATAGCTAATCCACGTGTATTACATCTTATACCTTTAACCAAGCAATGCTTGCATATACGTATATAAAAAGATATATTATAAATCTCGGAAACGGCTCCAACGATTTTCATGATATTTAGTATCCGAGGGGTTTCGGGGGCGATTAATCGATTCGTCGTTTTATCCGTGTTTTCAGGCAATGATAAACTGAAAAATATGACTCTTCTTGACATCTATCGGCGAGTAGTAATACTATTATTTTTACCGACACAGCAACACTAAAGCTACTTGACAATAGATGGCGTCGGTAAAAAGAAATGTGCAAATCATGATCTACCAGGTACGTACTTTAATAAATTTACCATAAAAATAAAAAGGTACCAGTAGAAATGTTGGTGGCGTAAAGTCTCTTTAATATTATTTTACCCTTTAAATTACCAAATTGACAAAACTTCGCCGCCTGCAGAAATGGATCCCCACAGGTTAACGCAACCGCTTCTAGTTGCCATTTATGCCCCATCCCTACCTACTGTACTTCAATAAGCCAAGGAATGTTAAAACAACCAGCCAACCTAAAATGCTATCTCAAAAACGTGGCCATAGCTCATACTGTTAAGGTCAGCGAATTAGGTACCATTTAAAGATAAATTGTAAACCACATTATAGCGTTGCTGACGTAAAATAAGATGAATCACGAACAGCAAAATACCAAATCCCTGTAACTAGCTTTTAGTAATTTATTGACAATAACAAAAAAACAGACTAATTAATGTAGTAAATAATATTATTGTCTTGAGATTTGATATTTGAGATTTTGTCTACTTTCACGCACAAAACACACAAAAACCAAATTACGAAATATAAAAATTAATATAGAAATCCAACGCCAAAATTACAAATACGACAAATCTGTTTGTATTTAGAGGTTTTGCCCAAAATAAAGTGGCCATAGATGGTGAAACCGCATCAGTTAAGTTGCCAGTTACGGTAGCGAACCGTCTGGAAAGAAACCACGGATTAAGTTGCTGTAAGGTGGTTTTCCGTATTAAATAAAATGGACACCGATAGTCATAATTTTTCATTTACAGCCGATGTTAGAACAACTACGAAAAAAAAAAACAAAATACCTTGCTATGATCTGTGGTATTTGTAGAGAGTTGATTTTAGTTAGATTATTTTTTAAGTTTATGTACCGTGGTTATGACGTCAATTGGTCTTTTGCATTCAAAATTGTCATTAGTTTATGACAAGATAACCTCTCTCTACAAGTTGCTAAGTGTTCATCATCCCAGCCCAAACGGTACGGTTCAGATCGTTTATTTGTTCACTGGCCAGATATTGCAATCCCACCGCAACCATTTTAGTGTTACCAATTTAGAAATTTCGACTTTTGCTTATGTTTTAGCGACAGAAAAAAGTTTTGACGTCAGAAATAATTAGGCGACTTGTCTCACGACTTTTAAGGTACAGTCATCATGCAATCGCTATTTGTTTATTTGCATTTTGCAGCGACAAATGAAGTCACGTAACACTATTTTAAGTTTTCTGCTACATAAAAAAATATTTTTGGCAGCTGTGATTTAAATATGGCATGTGATATATTTTAAAGTGATTTAAATCTATACATACTTTATAGATGTGGTGTAGCTCTGTTTTACGGAGTGTAAGTTGAATTTTTAATTGCTTTTAATTATTTAATAAAATAAAGACCCAAGAAAAGTCAAAATGGTTACTTTTAAACTTACAAATAAACATTACAGCACAACACAACACAAAAAAAACTTAATATTACAGATTACTGCTAAAAATGGCAATTTTTATCATACAATCACAATTTAACTAAAATTTTAAGTTTTAAATTGTTAAAGATGTAGGTAGTATAAAGGTGTAATAATTTTTTGGGACTTTTGATATTGAATCTAGCGACTCGGATCCGTTTGAGATGGCAACACTTGGACCATTTTGTATACAACCAACAACGTAACGTTCTCAGGTAAACGTTACGGTATGTTGTGTTGTTGTGACATCAAAGGCGCGTTCCTTCTGAGCGGCGTTGCAAATAAATAGTAAAACGTCATTTTAGCACCCGTTCCGTCTAAGCGCAGCTGATAATGATTTTAGCGGCGCTATTATTGTTATAATGAAACGCGTTTGATATCCAAAAAGTAGTACAGAATACCCTCTTCTGAATATGGGTTTTTCTTAGCAAAAGCGATAAGACGAAACGCCTTACTTTGACGCATTAAAGTCATCTCTAGACTTTGCTATGATTTAACTACCAAAAGCTAATGAAACGCTACCTGCTAACAATTCTGCTACGAAATAGTTAGATGGAACACCCTACACGTCGGCTTTAAAAAGTAGTAAAGGCCGTAATTTTACATGATTTACGCTTCGTTTGCAACCTGATTAGCTTTTATACATTGTACAGCAAATTGATTTTGTAATATCAGGATTATTAACATTTAGATACAACTTTGACTGGCTTAGTTGTTCAGCCGGTCTTTCAACGCTTATCAATTTTATTGTATTTAAACAATAGTTGATCTCCGTGATGGTCACATATATGGACAGAGTAATCGATTAAGCATTTCATAATCAGCTGTTAGGGAAAAAAGCAAAGAATTAACCATGCAGCCAGTAGTATTGTCTTTTGACGATAGGTATTGACCGCACTGTAGCTGTGTTTTTTTTTGCTAAAAAGTGGTCTTTATTCGAATGAACGTAACGTGGTAGTTAGTTCATTCTCTGTATCAATGTCTATCGGACGTAGGTCATCATCTTAAAACCAATGTTTCTAAATCATAGAATATAGATATGCTCTTTTACTTCAGTGAGGTTGAATAGGATTTTGTCTATATAGATTTTGTTAAAACAGTTTTGTTCGGGTAGCATCTTCCTTTAGTATCGAACACCTTTGTCGTGACTCCCTGCGTCCCACTAGTATATCATCAAACGACAACCGTTCCGGATGCATTTATGATATCATTATCACTTTTATCATACTTATAATCATAATAAATATTAAATAACATTATATACAGCGTCGTCTGGCCCCAAAGTAAGCAGAGCTTGTGTTATGGATACCAGACAACGGATACAAATACATAACAATTACTTTTTTTTGTAAATTCATACATATACATAAATACACCCAGACTCAAGACAAACACAAATGTTCATATTATGACATGACATAAATGTTTGTCCAGTGTGGGAATCTAACCCACACCCTCTGCACAGCAGCTGGCCACACTACCAACTAGGCTGTGAGGGAGTATACTTTTACGAGTGGTTTTAAAAAAACAATTTAAACTTATCACTATCAGAACTATTTTCTTTAACCACAAGGTTCAAACTTTACAAGCTTTTTTTGGTTTTTTTTTAGCCAAATAGTAAATGACACGCGTTTTATTGGTATAAAATAAATTAATTCTGACTGTAATGCACTTAGAATGACCCGTCTGCCCGTCTGTCCTCTAAATATGACGTAATTCATGGACGGCTGCCTGTAATCTAAGCGTTACAAAGTAGCCATAAAAACAGTTGTAAAAGATCGTATCACATATAGTTTGATGAAAACAGACGAGAAATCATTGGTATAATAAAAAATATGACGTCACAATCTTTAGTCATAAACATACATTTCTTATACACTTTTTAACCTACAATGCAACACAATGACACTAATACACAATTCGCCCAGCCCATTACAATGACTCAGCTGAATAATCGGCTCGGAGAAAACCTATGCTCATATTTTGTAACTCAATCGCTATCGGCTTCGTAAATGGCTATCATCTATCTATGCATAGTAATAAAACTGTAGAGAATTCATGCAGCTAAAACTTGACAGCTTGCATACTTTATGATTGATAGCACGTATAAATATAACCTGGTCAGTATTTAGGATACTGTTTACTAGGAAAATTTAAGGTACTACAAAATCTCTGAAATTAATCTTAAACACAGCTTAAAAAAACTACACTATGAGTCGGCTCATACCGACTTTGGGATGCGCCGCGCGGCGGATTTTCAAGCCGCTTCATGTTGCGTCGCGGTATGAGCTGACCCTTAGGGAAACGGAAAAATAAAGACAAGACAGGAGATTCACAATACTGTAAGTTTTACAATTTAGTTCGCCTAAAATGACGAATAATAAAATAAATTAAATAACCCCTAAAATACTTAAAATCAACTACTTACGACCTAACAGTCCACTAAAATGTTTATTTCTTCCATCCTTAGAGAAGTACGTGGTTAATTATAAAATACATAATCAGTCATCAAACTGATTACAGATTACGAACAGACAAGCAGTCGGCGGTAGCCTAGGGTTTTCGATTTCGCTTTGCGTCCGTGGTGGTGGAGGTTCCACTCTTCCAAAGATTTAATTTTTCCACACTTTCAAATAACAATATAAATTGAATATAATTAAAATAAAAAATCAGTTATCTTCGAACTGTCTGTTTCATTCAATTTTTTTTTGTTACATACTATGTTGATCAAATCTTTTTTCATTCATTCATTAACTTTTTCACAAATGTTTCAGCATTTTCTTTCAAGACAATCATTTAATTAATTTGATATCTCTATCTCTTTAGTAATCTTCAATGCTTCAATGTCTATTTTAAATCCAAGTTGGCAGCACGCAAATGAACAATGATTGTGTAGAAAATGCCAAGTTTAGTAAAATAAAAATGAAGTCCTAGGGTCAACAAGATGCTTACACTGTGAAAATTTGAAGACTGAACCTCCCACCATTTTGGCTGTTAAACCTGTGTGACAGACGCTGGACGGACACGTGAGAGACAAGCAAGACAGTAACGGATACCCGTTTGGCCACTTCGGGTACGGAACCCTAAAGACAGTACCTTGACACTGCCAAATAATATAAATCCATAGATATTTTTTATGACCAAATCCATATATTACCTACTGTAGATTGTATTATTTTCCCTTATGATGATCTTACGTGTGTTTATTTATTATTGATGCACCTACTTGTTACTGTAATGTATAATTTGATTTTTAGATTATGATACCGATTATGTTAGTCAATAGCAATGTAGATAGACGATTCTAATTGAGTTATAGAATTAGATAGGCATATCTAAATATCGAGCACTGTGGTGTGTTTGTTAGTGTGGCTAAAAATACCTGCCGATTCACTCCAGTTCAGAGACCGGCTAATGCATCACGGAATAGCCCTCACGGTCTAGCGCACACCAAGAATATTGAAGTCAAAGTACTACAATATTCTTTATTCTGTGGTACTACAAACTTTAAATGAAAAAGACATTTTAAAAGTGCCCTTTTTGTGTTATTCTACTTGTATTTATTATTTTTACAATTTAATGTAGGAAGGTATTGTTTTAAATGTATGTATTGTTTTTTATAAATATTTACGTCTCTAAAATTCGTGTTGTACTTGACTTGCTTGTGTTAAACGTGCGATAATAATAGTAAATAATAATAATATCTTAAATATTGTTTAGGTCTAGTTTTATTAACCGAACGGCCAGTGCCATCATGAAATTATAGCACTGAAGGAATTTCAAATAAAGTTAACTTTGTGTGAAATAAACGTTGATTAAAAGTACTAACTTTATCTGAAATATTTAGTCTTAATAAAACTTTACTTTAATGTTTAATTATTTTGGACTATCATGTAAAGTTTAATTCTAGCCATATTATCTGTTGATGTTATTAAAAGTACTAACTTTATCTTAAAAATTTAGTCTTAATAAATTTTATAGACATAGACTTAATGTTAAATTATTTTGGACTATCATATAAAGTTTCATTCTAGCCATATTATCTGTTTGATGTTATCAATCACGTTTAATGCTATTTCTTTTAGACTATTTTATAATATATAGCTGCCGACGACGTAATTTTCAAAAATAATTTAATGCATAAAAAAATATTCAGCTCCGTGTTTTTTTTAGTTAATCTATTCGAATCTTTAGTGATTATACGTTATATTATCTATTTTACAGTGCTTAAGTCATAGTCCAACCGAAAATCAACCTTCCATATTTTGTTCATACGCCAATTAATTACCTACGCGCGTATCTCTATTACTTATTCAGTTTAAAAGGTATTTTAGTTAATTTATCTATTACTTGTCATTTACTACGTTTTGAGACCTACTACTGCCGTTTGACCTATAATTTAAAGACCCAAGCCTTACCCTGAACACACTATGTTAAAACTACACGCAAATCTCACAAAAATGTGACATTTTGGTTGCGCATCCCAAAGTTCTTTCTTTCTGTCATGCCGCTGAAAACGTGACTCGCTTGTTTCTATAAAAAAAAATCATAACGTGCCATATTGCTGCTATAATATACTATGCGTTGAATGTGTAACAATACTAACCATAACATGGAACACCTTAAGTTTAGGTAAACTGGTAGATATTGTCAAGAGGCATTAAGTTCGTCTTTGTTTAAGGCGAAAAATAATTTTTAATCTATCTAACCCATGTACCTGACAAAATTACTAACTAGGTCTTATTCTGTACCTGGAAGTTTAGTTAAGTTTTTATAACTACAGCTGGTGATTTAGACTCATGGGAATTATCCAAAGTCTCCTTCAGATACACATTATTAGACTATAGGCTGTCCACCTCAAAAGGGTTTGTATCCAGTCCTTTCTTCTTTTCTGGGGATTAAAACAGTAAAGACACACATTTTTATATTAACTAACGTTAAATAACGTTATTTTTATTTATAGCAAACAACACGTGTGGTAATGTAATTAATAAATACCTGAGCACAAAACTAAAGCACCGCTCCAGTCGGTCCTTTGACAACAGGCGCCCGAAATGTTTCCCACTCGTGAAGTTTACTCTCGCCGCCGCCATTTCCCTGCATTTTTTAAATTCAACTGCGGCTCGGAATGTGAATATTATTTTTATCAAGCTCTAAACATAATTGTCAGGCATTTAACGTTTCTTTTTTACTTTTATTTTTTGTCTTTTAAGTCTTCAACGATGATGTTGTGATATTTGAAGTTTGAGTTATTTTTAAAAAAAAGAATTTTCTTCTATCACTAAATACCTGACAATGCAAAAAAAAATGCTTTTAGGTACTAAAAGAATGTTGCAACGAGAACGCCTAGATTATTGTCCTGTAAAGTTTTCACATTAGCGTAGGAAAAATATAAACGTATCTTTTATTGACTAGCTATAATAGGCTGCAAAGGTTTTCTCTAAGGACTATAGTATGGGGTTCTTCAAGAAAGAAGTTATTAGATTTTGGTAGGGTCGGCAACACGCGAGTGATATCCCTCTGCGTCCATAGGCTACGGTGACCGCTTACCATCAGGCGGATCGTTAGCTTGTTTGCCACCTTAGTGGTATTATATCCTTTTCTGCACGGCACGGCAAATTAGGATTAACTTTATGGCAAAATAGATGGAATACTTCACTGGAAACACTAATTTTTATCTATATTGGTGTAATCATCAATCAATTACCTGTATCTCTTCAGTGGTTATCAAAGTAGTCTGAAAATGTTTTTACCGATAAGTTATCGACATGTTAGGTATATTGTAAGTCAGATACATCTAATGTTTATTAGGAAAATTTATTACAGCATGTTTAAAATTCGCAAGATTCAAGTGCATGTTTTTCATTTACTTATGGTTCTTCAAAAATGTTATACTTAAGTGACCTTCTCTACCTATTTGTATTGGCGTGTCCAAATTGAAAGTCGCCCGACAAAGAGTTCGTTCATAAGTACTTGGTTAGTTTATAGGTACTTTCTTATTCTGTGGCCTTAACCAAGCAGTAACTTTATACTGATAGCTTTTTTGCTTTATTAGGGCTCCGTACCCAAAGGTTGTCAACGGAGCCTCATTACTGAGCATGTGCTGTCTTTTCTTCTAGACCAAAATGGGTAGAAGCCGATGGGTAGATGTTTTAACAAAAAATAAAAAATTAAGTTACATTAAAGTAATACATTCAAGTTTCATACTTACCGTGATTATAGCGTGAGCCCTAAGGTATAATAACAAATAATAATAACCGGCCAAGTGTGAGACGGGCCCGAGCCATTACCATTTTATTATAATTACCGTATAAACATCATATAGTGATTATTAAGATAAACAGTAACGTCAGTAACTCATTTGTGTGTTGGAAACAATATTCAAAGTTAGCAACGGAGGGCTTGGTCAGACATTGGATGGGTGACCGCTTAGCGGCACACTTTTTGAGTTTATTCGTGTACGGAAATTACGTTAATGGTGGTACGAACTCCACGGTGTGCGAGTCTGACTCGCTTTTGACTTTTTTTTACATTTCAACATGCTAAAAAACACTTTGACTATAATAATTCGTATAAGTTGGATTTAATAATAAATACATACATTTATAATGAATACAATTAACTAGAAAATAAAATAGTAAGAATATAGCATTACAGTTTATTGTATTCACGGCTCACAATATCAGCATTATTCACAAAAGTGAAATTGCATTATATTTCTCCATAATCCGAATAGGCACGATCAACCGCCTTTAATTCCAGCTGAGTGGCATAAAATGCAACTGAATTTTCAATGTGAATAACATAGAGATAGCATTTAGATAGGTATTTTTTTTGGTGACCATACTCAACATTTTGTCGGATAAATGAAGCAAAATTATCCGAGATATTGCATCCACATTTCCCCGGTAGGTATCTCTTGGAATGTTACTCCAGACGTTTGAATAAAATAATTTAACTTTGTCTGCAATGTAACTGCTGGCGTTAAAATCGTTGACCCCCGTTTAACACTGAGTTTGATATTATTTTACTCTTGGAATGCTTATACTTTATTGTTTCTGTGTAAAAATTGTGTATCGAGACGTCTATAAACTTAAGGCTAAGATAAAGGCTAAATTAAATTGCGTAACTACGCAGTGTTTGTGGCAAACATCTTAATGATTGAAAAAAACATGTTATAAAACTTGCCTTTGTCTAGTGCTAAACTTTTCTAACTGATTTTCATTTATATATATCACGCTAAAATCTGGAAGTGACTTCTGTGTTAACACTTGTACACATTTTTAAAGTACTTGTTTCCCTTGGTTTTTATGAAAGTCTGTTACATCAATATAATTCGTTGTTATCTAGTGCATTGGCTATTTGCCCCAGTTATTTAAAGGATTTGCATATCAAAAAAAGCAAAATATATAAAAAAAATTATAGGTAATAAGTTTTTATGGGGAAAATCGGCAGGATTTTCCTCTTAAAGTGCGTGTACTGTTCCTAAACACTTAATATTTTAACGGAAGGTAGGTGATAAAAATGTCCTTTATCAAGTATAACAGCTGTAATTTCAAACAAAACTTTGACTCCCTCGCAGCCTTGTTGTTAGTGTGGCCGGTTGCTGTGCAGATGGAGTGTGGTTGGATTCCCGCACTTGACAAATGAGTCTGGGTGTATTTTTGTATGACCCCTTGTCTTATACAAGCTTTGCTTACTTTGGGGCAAGACGGCGCTCTGTGTGTAAAATATTTATTTATTTATAGGTCTTAAAGAAATTCATATCAAAAAACTATAGATATATTGTATCGATTGTTACTTGTTGGCTATAAATATAGCTAGTGTGTGCAAATCCGTAGCGCAGTTAACGCTTAATTGAGCGTATGATATGCCGTATTAGCCGCCTGAGTCGTCTTTGCAGCTACAGGCATCCAAGCCACAGACATAACAAGTCGACAACCCTAGATAGCATGTTCACTTGTTATGTTTGCGATCCACGTCTACAGTTAATAAAATAGATGTCATCCTAATATAACAAAAATACGTGCTTTACATGCAGGTTCATCCGTCGCTTTATAAATCATTGATGAATCATTGATTTGAAACTTTCACCTTCACATAGGTTAATACTTCCCAGATTGATCTAGCTAGGGGTTATCACGCGGGTAAAACCATAGGGCACAGGTAGTGTTTTCATAATTAGTCTATTGACATAAATCCATCTGAATTTGCGATTTTTTTTATACTACTAAGGTGACAGACAAGACTAGCCTATGGAAGCTTGCCCTCTGACACTTGCCACACGAAAGGGCATACTTGCGCGTTGCCGACCCTTTAAAATCTATCACACTTATCATGAAGAGCTAAAAAGGTTGTGCAGAGAGGTTCATATATATAAGTAAGACTAAGAACTCAGCGACACTTTGAATTTGAGGTAATAAACATAGCAAAACCAACGGAATTCATTTATACAAGTTGCTTCTAATCGCCAAAAAGAAACAAGAAAAGGAGTATCTAATCTTTGATAACTAAAAACGTAGATGACAAAATTGCTGTAACAATATGATTAATGCCAGATTATAAGGTAGGGCTTATCAAAAGATAATAAGAAAACTTATTTTATCATTTGGCAAAACATTCAATTCAAATTCATGTAAAACAAAATCAACGAACGATAAAAATTTATCTTAACATATGTTTTTCATATCTTCAATAGCAGAATACAATTATTACCTGTCAAAGATAGTCTTTTATCACGTGTGAGACGCTTCCTACATATTTGACCGCTACATTTATACCTGATATTTGGCGCATGGGTAGCTAGAGGAACAGAAAAAAAATAGATTACTTTTTATCCTGATATTTTTTCTGCGGGACACTATTCCTAACGTTGTCACAGTGCTTACAACTTAATTGATTTGTGGCACAAAGATACTTAACTGTAGGGACTAAGAAAACCAAAGACTACTTTTATCCCAATTGAGAGTTACCATAGTAATAGGTTTTTCCGAAAGTTAAAAAGGGGTTCTCTTAATCTCATATAAACATAGACAAAACATGATCGTTCAAAATTAGAGATATGTAGTCCTTGATGTGGTTCTGAGATTTAGCTTCATTCAAATCTGACACGCTACTTACATGTATGTAACATTTCAATAAAAGGTTAAAGGATTTACCTTTTCAGCCTAAAAAGCAGTTAAGAGAAGCAGTGTTACTATGACGGAAGCAAATGTACAGCGCTAGAATTGACCAGAAAGTAGGAAAAAGATGCACTGCTGCTACTATATCTAGAGTAAATGGAAAAGCGATATGATTTACCTCTTGAGCCCAGAAAGCAGGAAAAGGAGCACTGCTACTATAACTAGAGTAAATGGCAAAGCGACAGAATTTACCTCTTTTGGCCCAGAAAGCAGGAAAGAAACGCTCTGCTGCTACTATGACCAGAGTAAATGGAAAAGCGGTAGAATTTATGTTACGGTTAAACTCACCTAGGCAGGCATCGTAGGCAGTTAATTGTGTAGTCAGTTGCATACGTGAGTGGTCGATAGTGCAGCTGCCTTCAATGACGCAAACCTTGTACCTACCTTGATAAATATATCTTAGTGTTAATACCGTGTTGTTATAATATGTGCCCATGTTTAATAACATTGATACCTCACACGTGTATGGTTCACGTTTGCGAAACGTACGTTAGGAGGTACGGCGAACTATCAAGTCACGTAGGAGTGTCTAGTTTATAATCAAAGGTTATTTGAAAAACTACCAGTCTGAACTCTATACTGGAAGATTATACATACACGTAAACAAAGGTAGTAATTTAATTCCAAATCATCAATTCAAAAGTAGTAAAAATGCATGCTGTTTCCGTTTTTCTCAAGATTTGTCGAAAATAAGGTAGGATACCAAGTCAAAAACTACTGTGATCTACTCCTTTTTTTTTGTATGTCTTTCCGCAGTGAACTATGCTCCAATTTGTATAGACAAAAAAATGTGTTTTTGTGATACCAAATAAAATGTATCCCTGAGTGTTTCGAAGTTTTCTAACAATGGATTTGCCCTGCGTCACTCTGATCATAAGTCGCAAGTAGGCTTACCATACATCCCAGTTTGATTGGGATTGTCTCTGTTTCACAAACTGGTCACGGATTTCATTCCTAAAAAATAATTTGATAGTGGTATATCTTATAGGTATAAGTGGTCGCTCGCACGAAGTTTAGTGTGCTCCATAGACCATTTGACTCATCCTGCTTGTGTTTGCACGTGGGCGCTTTTTACGCCGGGAGTTTTAACAGTTTGTAAGCAAATACAAAAAGTGAGTGGACCACGGTGCCTTTCGCTATGAAATGCGCGAGGACGATATGGTTGGAATGCAGGTTAGACCAAAGAGACGGCAAAAAATTGAATAAAATCAAGTAAAATCGCCTGCAATCGTAGAAGTGAAGCTGGATGGATGGTGGCATCAAACAACGCCATTTGTTTGTATTTGTTCAAATACTTTATCTTCTTATTACAAAAGTTTTGTAAATATCGCTGCTTCTCTTTAAAAAACTATTATAAAACTACTATCAAACCCTTTGGTGAATATATTTTTGTTTATTTGCCCTAGTTTTTTTTGTCCCGAATTTCAGCACCAATATTGTGGTAACCCTACACGTAAGTGAAGTGGAAGAAGTGGCTACGATAAGCTGACCCTGCTTGAAAGCGAAATAGCTACTCTTGCTAATGTAAGCAAAGAAAAGCGCCACATCGCTCCATCGATCACGTTACGACCAACAAACACGATGGAAACCAATAACATCCTACACACTCGACGAAATTTCAAAGAATTACTAATACCGAGTACATATTACATGTTGATATTGTGTTTGACTGTACCAGTAGCACACAACCCCTTATTTCTTTTGTAAATCCGATTTTGAGTAACTCTTGGGAATTTTGCACATGTATTTTTTTTGGATTGGATCTTTATCACATTATTACTTGCCCCTGTCAAATAACTTAAATATAAATTCTTTTGGCCTTTATTTGGTTTTATTTTATTTTCGATTTAAAATTTACATATAGTAAGAATTATCGACAAACATATAGCTGTCAAGTAGGTAAGTACGTAATCCATAATAATCTATACTAATATATGTAAATGGATGAATGGATGTTTGTTACTCAATCACGCCACGGATGGATAAAATTTAGGACAGAGGTAGATTATTAAAGTGTGGAATAGCACATTGGCTTTTTATCCCGGAAAATGCAAAAAAAGGGGCAGGATATACGTATACCCTACCTTTTATACCGATCAATACGTTTAATGTTTCTGTCGGAATCGATTTAAAAACAGATTTAATTATATTTAAATCGATGAATAGTAACAAATCGATTCTACACAGGTGAAACCGCTAGAAACAGCTGTAACAATTTAAAACACATAACGTAGTGTATATTTCGCAGCCATCTGGTTAAAATAGCCATTTAATTGGGCGCCTAGGCAGATCGTTAAATATGGAAAAGAAAATACCATATAACTGAACAGATTATTAAATGAAACTTGGCTAGAACGCTCCGGTCGCTGCGCTCACTCCGCATCTACGTTTATAAAGCAGAAACTGAATCTAACCCAACGTTCTTATACAGTGCGATTTCTGTTCCTTTCTTTTCCATACTTGACGATCTGCCTAGGCGTCCAATTAACTGGCTAATTTAACCAGATGGCTGCGACATATAAATGCTAACATATGCTAATATTATAGTATGAAAGCATTGAGCAGAATAATGTACTAAATTAATATCTAAGATAGATACCAATGGCAGATCCGTCATTTTATACTGGTTTACGTTTTATTCTTCTGAAGTATGTATCATTGTGAGTATTGTGACTAAGGGTCGGCGCATCTTCAAGCCGCTTTACGTCTCGTCGCGCCGCGTCTCGTTGCGTCGCGTCTCGGTATAAGCCGACCCTTACAAATACAACTGCGAGGTCATTAATTGCACGACCAGTGATCGTATCAATCACTTATCATCATAAAATTATTCTTGTGAATGTAATGGTTAGGCACATGTATCGGTCAGTAAGGCATTGCACTTGTGCGTCCATAAAATTATTCTTGTGAATGTGATGGTTAGGCACATGTATCGGTCAGTAAGGCATTGCACTTGTGCGTCGTGCATGTCGATGCGATATCGTGTTTTGTGTGTACCGTGAGTACAGATATATGATTACCGTGTCATAGATAAATGATTAACGTGTCATTGCGTCCCTGGCCTTATAAGCTGATACACTTATAATGTAGGTAGGGTTGTTTAACTGTAATATTGTTTCTAGGGTTCCGTAAGCAAAGGGTACAAAACGGGGCCCTATTGCTAAGATTTCGCTGTCCGTCCGTCTGTCACTAGGCTTTATCTCATGAACCGTGATAGTTGAAATTTTCACAGATGATGTATTTCTGTTGCCGCTATAACAACAAATACTAAAAAATAGAGTGAAATAAATATTTAAGGGGTTCCTATACAACAAACGTGATTTTTATTGCTAGTTTTTGCTCGATATTGATAACGGCAACAGGTAGACGCTTGAAATATTCACAGAATATAATATCCATTTTAAAAATAATGTTGGTGCTATGGTTGACGGCTCCGTAGTAGAAATATATGTGTATAATAAATGTGTTAATTTTCTCCATCCAATAACACACGAAGTTCTACGCCCAAGAAAACTAAAGTGTTTCAAATAAAGAAGCATATTTTTCTTCAATGAATTAAATATTCTCTCAAACTGATACGGTTCAATTTACTGGTTCAAAGAAATTTGATCTTTGAATTAACTATATATTATTTTAAATAATTCAGAAAAATAATATTTTAGATAAAAGAAATATTCGTTGGTGCATATATAAAACAATATTCTCTTGGCTCAACTAATTATTTTTTAACGGGGGACTGCCTGCGGATCTAAGGGGTGCGGGTTCTATCCCCGCTCTGGACAAACATTCATGTCAGTAATGAACATTTGAGTTTATTTTGAGTCTGGGTGTTGTCTATGTTTAATATGTGTATTTAATTATTTTTTTACATTATATACCTTGTTTGGCAATAAAATAAAGAGTTTGAAGAGACTTTTCCAAAAACATATAGCATTTATAGTAAAATAGTCAAGTGCGAGTCGAAAAAAAAAACTAAAACTAAATAGCTATTAATAATTGAGGTATTTTTTTTTTATACAATATAAGCACGCACACACTACGCAGCACAAAATGTGGGCTTGCTGCACTGCGTTTGATACGGTGTATATGAATAATACATTATTATATAATATAAACTAAGATTTCTTTGGTGGGTCTGAAATTAACGCAGAACACACCTTATATTCCGGAAATAGGAAATCACGCATTGAAAGACGCGGTCATTAGCTAGTTTATTATAAGATAAAGTATTAAATAACTTGATAAACGAGTAGTAAATGATATAATGTAGGTCGCATACTAAAATTTACGCGAGCGAACTGCAGGAAAAAACTGTTATCTAGTAAATGATATAATGTAGGTTGCATACTAAAATTTACGCGAGCGAACTGCAGGAAAAAAATGTTATCTGTAGGTATTATACGAAATATTTATTATGATACGCTCTTCTTATGCAGATATCATATTCAAACTGGTGATGTAATGATACCAAGTACTTAATTATTTGTGCCCAGTATTATGTGACGAATTAATTACACTCGGTCCATATGCGATCGTATCGCCGATGCCATCTGCAGAAGTCGGTCGCTTTCACTGACTTGACCATTTTGTTGGTTACCAGTAGAGAACTGGATGGGACAGGTTAGTTAATAAGTTAAGGTGAAACCGATTTAGATTATTTCCATACAAACTTCGTTACACTAGATCTGTTCTTTAAAACATTTCGCTAGGTCGTTATATAAGTACTCAAATAGCTTTATGCTCATTTTATTATCTGATATCGCTAAAAGCGTGTACATTCATAAAATGCTCATGAATTATGAAATAACCATATAAAAACTCTGGTTATAAATATATATACCTAATAATACACTAGGATTTTCAAATTATTTTGCGACTATGGTAAAAAACGAAGTAATTTTTATTATGTATACGTAATAGACTTCGTATGGAAAAAATAGTTTTATTCACCTTAACAATTTTAAATATTTGTTGAGTAATTTAACTATAACAGATACCATATTTAATTTATCCGATTTAATTCCCTTTTAATGCATTTCACTTGCTTGTAATTCAAAAGGTATACAATAATATTTAAAATAAGTTATGCAGACATTTAACAAAAAGTACAGTTGGTACGCCGGAAGGTGTGTACAGTGCGGTTTCAGAGGAACTTCCTCCCAAATACGATTGGTTTGTGGAATAAGCTCCCTGCCAGATGGGGTTCTTCAAGTTATTAGATTATTAAAGTTCTGTTCACAGACTGCGGTGACCGCTTTCCATCAGGCGGTCCGTTGGAACTTCCTCCTCCGTTGTTGTGCGTGCTTGTTTGCCACCTAAGTGGTATAAAAAAAGGGTGGAAAATTAATTATAAACCTACATAAACAACATTTGAAATATAACCAGTTTTTATAAAATTTTAATTGGCTACCTTTCCTAAAGGGCGGGGTTAGCCAGGTGTTTCAAATCGGATATGATGCGACAGACAAGCGCGCGGCTCTTCAAGAAACTTGAATCGGAAGCTATAAAATTACTATTCAACCTTACAATAACCAATATTATACCTAAGTCCAGTGTATTTAACAGAGGAATTCCTCTCGCCCTATCTATTTTTTTTTATTTTTGAAATTTATTTTTATGTGTAATAAAACCCCGTTATTTTTTACAAGTGCACAAAGAGAAGCACCGTAGAGATATGGGCAAACTAGTGGGTTAACTAGAACTTTAAGTAAAAAATTACAAAATTTGGTAAGACTATCAAGAAGCCTCTTTGCATTGTCTCCGCAAGTAGGTGAGATTAAACACTTCAAGTGTTCGGGACGCTAGCCATCTAATCCAGAGGCTGATCCGTTATAAAATTAATTAATGGCATTAACAACTTCTGAAGTAGTCACTATAAGATACGAAAATGTAGAATCGGGGACGGATGGAAGGACTATAGGACGAGAAGGTGAAGGGTGTTTATTTTGCAGGGCTGTTAAAGTATCTATATTATTGGTGGCGAAGGAGCTATCTGATGTAAGCAGAAAACGGCACCTCAGAAGTCACCATCATGAACTTTTGATTCAACAGAGCGGTATAGCGAGAATTAATGTGAGTTTAGATCCTCTTGAGAAAAGGAAGAATTATTAAAATTAATATTTTCCTTTACCTTTTGTGTTAACGAACGCTGGTCCTTGGTACTGGGAATTTTAAGAGCGACATAAGCAAACAGTTAACAGCAAACTCCAATCTTCAACACTGTTGGAAGAGATTCAGTTTTCAATTAGCAATGACAGTTTACCAGCTGCTAAATTACGGGCACCTTTTGGAATCTTTCTCAGAACTCTATTTGACTTTTTTTAGAAAAGGTAGATCATTGAGAGAAGATGTAGAGGTCTGCAAGTCTCCCCTATTTAGATGTTATAGCGTTATGTAATTTTGGCGCTCATCAATACGTATAGGTACACCACCGGAGTAAAGTTGGCGGCCTAAGTTAGCCTAAGTTAACCTTTTATAATTCGACCAAATTAAAAAGTCTACGATAGTATTTATTATATTGGAAATAACACAAAACACTGCATCAAAACTAGAAAACGGCCAAGAACGAAACAAATATATGAAAAATAATTATTATGCCTATTCTGCTACAACTCATTTTGTTATTTGAGGAAATAAATTCAACTAAATGCTTTTAAAACAAGCTCACAAGATCGAATTGAAACGATATTTCAATCGGAACAATGACAATTTCAATTTCAATTCAAAAAAAAATAATAAAAGGTAGGTACCTAGCATATTACTTTTTCATTTATGGTTTATAAGATAATTAAGAATAAAGTAAGTTATAACACGTAGATGTCTTACTCTTACTTATTTGTTATATATATATAATTAAATAAAGAAACGAAATTCTTCAAGAAACATTCCAATAACTCCATTCATACAACTTTGCTATTATATTATTGACTTTAAGAATTAAGTAACTCTTATGTCGTGGGTTGTATTTTCGTCGATGTTTTGAGAATAACAAACTCCTACACATTTTCTATGCTAATGAAGTTTTAATGTTAAGGGGATATCGTAAGTAGAGGTATGTACGTCGTACCTACTTACATATGTAAGTAGACACGTACGTAGGTAAGATTTATTTCTTACTAGTTGATCCGGCGAACGCTGTTTCTCTATTTTAAAACAACTGGGCCATTTGTGAAATGGTTGTACTAATTTAGAAACCTTCACCCGCGTGTGTACCAAATTTCATCACAATCGGTTTACCCTTAGCGCTCGAGTCTGACTCGCCCTTGACCTTTCTTTTCTTTCATTAAGACCTTGCCCTAACAATAACGAACACAGCAAAAAAAGAATTATCCACTTTGGTGTAGTCGTTCGAAAGTTATGGCGTGACCAAGGGAAACAGGGATTCAATTTTATATATATATATATATAATACTAGCTGCTGCCCGCGACGTCGTATGCGTGAACGCTATACTATAACATCACTTTTTGTGAACGAAACCATAGCGCGATCTAATTCGACGCCAACGCCATCTAGTTAGCAAATAGGAAACATTTTTATATGGTGAAAAATTATAACACGTCTAAGTTATGACTTTACACGATTTTAAAATAAATAGCTATGTGTGAGTAGAATAATTAATTATTAAGAAGCAAGTCAAATATGCGTCGTTAGATAACACGTTGTTACAGAATGCGTTGAAGAAATAATAGTGGCAGGTGTACAACGGCAATTTCGCTCGAAAACTGCAAATCGATGTAGAGTGTAGCCGTTTGGCACACAGGTACTTTAGGGCAAAACAATAATTTTGACCCGCAGTTCCTCAAATATTCCCCTAGGGGGGGGGGGGGGGAGGGGTTATGATGTCATAATTTTTTTGTCTGGGATTAAATTTTTTTTTTTTCGGAAACCCATCGTGTGCGGTATCAAATGAAAGGGCTTGATGAGCCGGTTCTAAAATATACCACACTATTACCTTTGGGCTACTTTTTTTCTTAAAATCCAAAAAGTATTTTCAAAACATACCAAGTTTTGGCCCCTCCAGGTAGAAGACGGCTTAGTATTTTTCTCTAATATATACCTTAAATGATTTTTAACCTCCTGAAAGCAATTTGGAAAATATACAAATTTAGTATTTTTTTTTAATTTTTTTCGAAGAAATTTTAAATCCTATACAAAAAATTGATGACACCATAACCTAAGGGAAATATTTTGAGGAACTGCGGCTCAAAATGATTGTTTTGCCCTAAAGTACCTAAGTAGACTTCTTAATAATATTCGTGCCAAATTTGAAGTAAATCCATGCAGTACTTTTTGATTTTATCCCGAACATACATACAGACAAACAGACAAAAATTCTAAAAACTATATTTTTGGCTTCTCACCCCAAGTATTCTTTTAAAAAAATATTCAATGTACAGTTTTGACTTTCCTACCATTTTGACGTGACAACGTCTTATAAATTGGTTTGCCGGGTGACACTTCAAGAAACTGCGTTACGCTCCGCTCACGTTATGCGCTCACAATGAGAGCGAGTGAGAGGCACGCGCCCGCCTAAGAGCGAGAGAGACAGACATAAAATCATTGTCACGTAAAACTTTCGCCCGTATACCGACTTTACAGGCAACCAGTTTTTATTATAAGTATAGATATATAGGACTAGATTTTGCCAGCGGCTCCGCCCGCCCTAAATTCGGTTATCGGTGTGGAATTCCTTAATTAACTCTTTAATTGTACTAATGAAGTTTGTTATAGCAAGCGACAGCGTTATAGTTCGGTTAAGCTCGGTTATACTCATTCCCGCGGAAACTTTTGAATTTTTAGGGATAAAAACTAACTATCCTATGTCTTTCCCCGGGACTCAAACTATCTCCATACCAAATTTTATCCAAATCGGTTCAGCGATTTAAGCGAGAAGAGGTTACAGACAAACAGATAGACAGACAGACAGAGCTACTTTCGCATTTATAATATTAGTATGGATTATAATCATATGCACATAAGAAAACATCCATGCAGAAGAAATTAGTCTCGGAAATTACCTAATCATTCTTAATAATACTGGCACAAAGTATCATATTTCTACTCTTACTCCTAATTACGTCATAAATAACCTTCGTAAACATGAACACCCCTAATTAGTCCTTTAGCTTTTTTTATTACTCTGAAAATAATTATAAATCTAAAATAGACTATAATTATTTTCAGAGTAATAAAAAAAAGCTAAAGGACTAATCAAGGGTATACTTTGGGTGAGAAGCCAAAATTATAGTTTTGCTTATTTTAGTTATAGGTGAAACCTGGTAGAAGTTTTGAATTTGGTTGGTCGGCAATAGTTCTGCACTAAAGTTTTCCTAGAACACATAATCTAAAATTAGTGCTATTATATTTTTTATTTGTTCGTTTTTGTCATCGAAGAATAGTTTCTTTATTCCTATCCTGACGTGGACAAGTGCGATTCGAACTCGCCCTAAGAGAATAGCAGAATTTATGAAGAAAGTAGCTTTCGCCCGCGGTTACACCCGTCCTAAATTCAGTTATCGGTGTAGAATTTCAACGGCAACTCCTCTATTATAGAAAAAAACTGACTCACACTTGACGTTTTTAAGTAGCCTATGTCGTTTCCAGGGACTCAAACTATTACCATACCGAATTTTATCTAAATCGGTTAAGCGGTTTAAGCGTGAAGAGGTAACAGACAGACAGCCAAACAGAAAGACAGACAGAGTTACTTTCGCATGTGTAATATTAGTATTTTTAGCTTCATTTTGCCTCAAGAAGTTTTATTTTATATTCTCTAAAATATAATTAAATTTAATTTAATTCAAAATATAACTAGATTTAATTTAATTAGATTTTTAGGCTCGCAAACTTAAGATATATTTAAAAACTAGCTGCTGCCCGCGATGTCGTCTTTTTTTTCTTTTTTTTTTAATTTAATTTCTAACTACTGTCTACTGTTGTTGGCCGCAGATGGCCTTTACAACTACACGCGGACTAACTTTTGTGCTGCTTGCACTCTTCAGCGAAAAGTTGGGGCGGTTTGCGCAAGGGTGTTCTGGACACGAGCCTCGGCTTGAGCAACCGCTATTAAAAACTAAATTTGTATCTGACTAAAATTTACCGCCGTTTCGGAAAAAAGCAAAGGCGTTTTGAAGAGAAGAAACGGCAAGAAACTCTTCAGCCCTCGCCTATTATTATATAAATCTAACTAGTCGAAGCGCCCGGGTATATTAGTGAACCTAGTATAACCGCGCGCTCGAGTGTGTGTGTATATATATTTGAGTAATCTGTGTTCGCGGACGCGGGGGCAGAAGGCGCTTGAGCTCTGAGCCTACTGGTGATCTCATCATCAGAATCTATCAATACGTGCCTCGGGTATCTAAAAGGTCCTAAGGCCCCTCTATTGGGGGCGTAGTGTATAGATTGCCTAATTCGGGGATTGGGGTGGAGGGCTGCCGACTCAAAGTAGCGTTTAGACGCATCTTTGATGAAGGCTTTTATGGTCAGTAGCTCGAAATCGCTATGGAGATCGATGTTACGCATGTAGTACGGGGCGCCGACTGCGCCTCGCATAAAGCGATTTTGTTGACTTGCAAGGAAGTAGTGTTGGTGTGACCAAACACTACGCTCGCATATGTGAGTATGGGCCGAAAACAAGTTTTGTAAAGCGTCACCTTATTTCTAAGAGACATTTTACTGTACTTGTTTAACATTGGCTTAAGGCGACCGAGAACGAAGGCTGCTCGATCTCTTACTCTTTTAATGTGGGCTCTGAAATTAAGACGAGAGTCTAAAGTGACCCCTAGGTATTTGACCTTTTTAACCCACGGAATGGGTTGGCCATATAGGTGGACACTGGGGTGAGTTGCCTTGTGGCCTTTACCAATTTTTTTGCCCCGGGCGAAGTGCACTGCTACACTTTTCTCGGGGTTAACCTCGATTCTCCAATTCCGAAACCAATTGCCTAAGGCGTTGGCGGCAGACTGGAGGGCCAGGCTTATTCGACGGACGTGTCGGTGAGAACAGTAGAGCGCCACATTGACGTTAGAGGGACGAGGCATGTCGTTAGTGAACAGAGAATAGAGTAAAGGGGAAAGCACGGAACCCTGGGGGACACCTGCACCTATGGGGTGGGAAGACAAATGACTTCGTTCTACGCGATAGTCTCGTAAGATGAGCACGAGAGGGTTTGGGACACCGATATTGTACAGCTTGTAAATTAAGCCGTTATGCCACACTTTATCGAAAGCCTTCGCTACATCGAAGAATATCACTATTTGTGAACAAAACCATAGCGCGATCTAATTCGACGCCAACGCCATCTAGTTAGCGAATAGGAAACATTTTTATATGGTGAAAAATTATAACACATCTAAGTTATAACTTTACACGATTTTTTAACATAAAATAAATGGCTATATGTGAGTAGAATAATTAATAATTAAGAAGCAAGTCAAATATGCGTCGTTAGATTACACGTTGTTACAGAATGCGTTGAAGAAATAAAGGTTCACTGCTCGTTCCCCATAGGTGATAGCGAGATAATATGTAGCCTATATGTTGACCCGTGATTAGTGCCAAATTTGAAGTAAAGCTATGCAGTACTTTTTGAGTTTATCCCAAAATACATACAGACAAAAATTCTAAAAACTACATTTTTGGCTTCGGTATCGATTGTAGATCACACCCCAAGTATTCTGTAAAAAAAATATTCAATGTACAGTTTTGACTTTCCTACCATTTTATTATATGTATGATATATGCATTTTCATATCGCAGGGAAACGATCATGTTTGTACGCCATAAGAAATGCTCGCCATCTCACAATATTTTCCATAATTATGTATATTTAAACTTCAGGCAACTTTCCATGCTGTAATTTGTAATCGCGCATTACATACAGCCTTATCATATAATCTGATTTGTACAAACGATGTACACGTAACAGTAACGCATTATCCGTGTTACTGTAATAAGCACGTTATTTACATGATAAGCGTTTTGCTTAAAAGTTGTATCAAAAAAATAATAAATTGAGTCTCGAGGAAGGACATAGGCTACTTGAAAACGTAAAGTGTGAGTCGGTTTTTTTTTCTGTAATTAAGTAGCTGCCGTTGCAATCCTACCCCGATAACTGAATTTAGGACGTGTGTAACCGCGGGAATAAGCTTGTTTTAAATTACGGGACGGCAGGGCATGGCACGGCAAATAATTTTATGAAGCTTGAGTTATTCCAAGTTTTATTACTATTCGCATAGATATTAAAATGGGTATATAAAAACCGCGGGGGAAGGCTTTGGTATGCCACGGTACGCCACAGCATTCCACGGTATGCTTTGTGCCTTAGCGGAACGTTTTACAAAGTTTTCACAATATCCTACGGCAGCTTACCGTGTCATGCCGTCCCGTGGCCCTCACAGTAGGTAGGTATAGGTAGATACGCGAACCTAATGAATCCTGCTTGGATGCCGAATTATGAATATATAAACTTAATGTCAAAGCCCTATATTCGTAATGCCACATATGCGTAGAATACTCAATAATTCTACGGCCTATTTTTTTAACCAGTTTTGGGGTATTTTAGCAGTTTATATGTCACTCACGTACGACTTATGAATTTCTAGATTGGAAATATTGAGGTGTCGGTATCTATTTCCTTATTCTTAAATTTAGTACTATTGTTCCCTGTGGTTTTACCCGCAAATAGTATCACAATATGTATATTATTATTATACATATAGTTAAATTTTTAAAAAAGGAGGAGGTTCTCAATTCCTTTTTTTTTATGTATTATCCGGCATATCTCCGTCAACGGATTTGCAAAATTATTTTTTTTATTTAAAGGGTATGTTTTCGAGGTGCTTCCATATTAATGTAGTGAGTTTAAAACTTAAACTTTATCTCAAAAAAAATAATTGGTGTTAATTTGGAACTGGTGAAACGCCTTTAATGTTGATGATTGTATCAAATTTTGTTACGAAGATAGACTTATTTCCAAAAAACTGATCTGAATTATAGTTTAAAGTTGGTTCCATGCAAGTGAAGTGTGTTTTAAAGAAGCCTGTTTTTTTTTGTTTTTCCAAATTAACACCAATTAAGTTTTTTTTTAGTTTTAAATTCACTACATTAATATGGGACCACCTCGAAGTATACTCTTTTGAATAAAAAAATAAGTTTACAAATCCTTAAAATTTAAATATATGTCGGAGTTTTGCCGGAACATACATAAAAAATAAAAATATAAACATCCGAATTGGGAATCTCCTCCTATTTTGAAGTCGGTTAAAAACCCGATTACCCATGTTATACCCATCTAAGACTACATAACTTGTAAAATATATACTGAACGCGACCTATTTTAACCACTTTTCTTCGAGTTGAATGAAATCTATTTATTATGCGCCATATTGGATTTTATGTGACGACATAGCCTATTTTGAAACCCGAACCAAAGAGAATATAATACTAAGTAAACTTGGACCACTAAGACAAAGTTAACGACGCCTCATTTGACAACGTTAACATAATTTGACAATGATAATAAATATACATACAGTGCTAGATTATACTTTTTTACATACAAATTAGAAATTTTTGGAATTTTTAATTACACTTTTCATTTGATACCAAACTCGATATATCTCTGAATTTTGACTTTATTGCTCAGAGAACTAAGCAAGTTTTCTCTGCCATCTTGGATTTAATATGGCGTTACATAGCCATCTGACACGCGCAAACTACAAAGACGAAGCTAAAAGTGTTAACGACACATCATTTGTAACAATATGATCTGTAGCAGAGAAGCAACACGGGAACCTATGTCAAAGTCAAAGTCAAAATGGTGTATTCAAATAAGGATTTTACAATCACTTTTGAATCGTCAAAGTTATAAAATATTAACCTAATTAAAATATGACCATGCTAACATACATAGACTACAAAAATTTAAGTAGTAGTCGGGAAAAAGGAGACACTACGCGACCGTGACCTTGGCAAGCTCGCACGCAACTTCGAATCGTTCTTATAAATGTCTATTCTTCTTCGCCAGTAGTTCCTTAATAGTACAAATACAAGTATTTACAGCATAGTCTTCGTAATCTTGTATTGGGAGCTTATTGCTAACAGTCTCGAGTACAAAAGACTGGTCACGAAAGGTAAGACCTACTTCGGTACATTTTCTTTTCGAAATCCCGAGTCTGAAGTGCTCAAGATGTGTGTGTGTGCAAGTGCAATAAGGTACACCGACACTGAGGGCATTCAGAGAGAGATTCAGAAACCCTATAGGTTAGCATGCCCAGTGTTCGACCTTTCAAGACGTCAGCTAACTCATTTTACTTATAACTAAGTTCTCTAGAGAAATCACTCTATAAGTATTTTTAAATTAAGTCATAAGTATACTTAAATACACATTTTAAAATTAGTTTTTCGAAAAAGTATATTTTCTGCAGGGTCTGGCCGCCCCAATCCAGTACCTGCCCACTTTGTGCCTAGTCTCCAGCCACCTAACAAAAAACTAGAGGCCGGACACGAGGTAAAAGTACTAAATTCTTTAAATGGCTAGTCACAAAGTTCACGTTTCTTGATGGGTTTTCTATAAAATTTTCTATGCAATAGCAATTTTTTTCCTTCTATGTGCGTCCAACTCAGCATTTACGAATGCTGCGCGACGTAAATTCTGCGCGATCCATTTGCTTCCAGCAAAGCACGATTATGTTAAGCTATGGAAAAGAGCACGAGAACCTTTTTCGGACAGCGCATTCGTAATTAGCGAACCGAAAAACCCTAACGATTTTGGGCAAATTTGAAGTAAAACCACGGAGATGCCCTCTACGTCCTGGTGCCCAGGTACCTCGAAAACCTTTTCGTGATCATCGGCCCCATAAAACCCCCGAGTACAAGATCTGTGTTTATTTTATTTATTATAGGTTTTGCCAGCGGCTCCACCCGCCCTTAATTAGGTTATCGGAGCGGCGTGGGATTCCAACGGCAACTTCTTGATTATCTATACTAAAGTGGTTTGCTTTGGCAAGCCATAGTTCGTTCAAGTGGAATTCAGATCAAGTTATTGCAGCGGGAAGTTTTGAATTTTCCAGGATAAAAAACCTATGTCCTTCTTTGTCTGCTCAACTATCTCTATGCTCTGTGCTATTTGCTCATTTGATGCTCCATTGCGGCGTGAAATAAACAAACAAATAAAAGAACTTTCACATTTATAATATTGGTAGGATTAATCAAATAATTTTTTTTTTATAATTTTACCTCGAAAACCTTTTTTTTAATACCACTAAGGTGGCAAACATGCTTACGGATTTTAAAGATGCATTTTTTAAAGACATGTGTACTTCAATGAAAAAAATGGTAGTCTTTACCTATATGTGACTTTCTGAGTCAAATGCAACCGGTTTCATTAAAATCCGGTCATCAGCAGTCCAAAAACAGGAAGTTGAGTGCTTCGTTTCCTCGTCTAAAATTGGACTAGGGTTCGCAGTTTGAATCGAAGGCAGTCGGCCGGCGGCAGCCGGCAGGGAAGCCCTGCGGTATTGATCGCGACCCCCTCCGTATGCCCCCGTCACGGCCAACGGCGACACGGGGGCGCTCGCACCGCTCCGGCGCCCCGTAAACATTCCAATGGGTTCGCCATGTGTACGCCATATAACGTTCTACAGCTGACTCCTCTATAAGAAGCTTAAACAGCTTTCGAGCTTATACAGCTTTCGAGCTTATACACCGTTGTAAAAATAAATTAAACGTAAACCCTGCGCTTGTTTTGTTTTCATAAATATTAAACATTTCTCTTGAAATAGATGCGTGCCTAATGACGTTGATGGCAAAGGAAATGTTTTTTTAATTTTAAATTGATCAAAATATTTTTTCGCATCATCAGGTAAACGTGGATACCTCATACGGATTGCGTGAATCGAAAGAACAAAAGAAAGGAAAAGCATTTATTTAGACTATACGCACAGCTTATAATGAAGCTACTACTACAAGGGTCTGCGTATTTTTCCATATTTTTATAGCAAAGATGCAGTCCAAAGATTAACCTCGAGTAGAAAATATATGAAAATTTTTGTGTATTTGTAAGATTGATGTAATAAAACTTATTACACTAGAAGTTGGTCATTAGGCTTAATGCTACTCTAACTACCAATAGGTGGACAAAAAGCTAAATTTGGCGCATTAACAATACTAAAAAATCGGTCAAGTGCGAGTCAGACTTGTGCAGCGTGGGTTCTCCACCATATAATTTACAAACAAAAGCAAAAAGTGTGCCGCTGGGCGGCCACCCATCCAAATGACTGACCAAGCCCAACGTTGCTTAACTTAGCAAATCGTTTCCAATAAAAAAATGTAACTATGTAGTCTGCCATATTAACACATATTTTGTAAAAAATTCAGCTATTTACTTGTTGTTATTCAAAAGATAGTGCTCTTTATAAGTCGGACACACAGACAAACAGACAGCGTGGCAGTTGCCATTTTTTGTGTACGAAACCCTAAAAAGCAATATTATAAACCAGTTTTTTCTCAACTCTGTTTTTACACAACAGTTTTGCTTCGTAATTTTATGATGAGGTTACGTAATTAGACACATAAAAAGGGAATAAATTTGTAATTATTTACATAAGTAAATAAGTACCTAATTAATTCAAACATCATACGGAAGATCTTAGAGCGGAGAACAATAGTTACCCCCCTCCTAAAATCAATTACAAATCCATCCATACTAATATAAATGCGAATGTAACTCTACCTCTTCATGCTAAAACTGCTGTACCGGTTAACATGAAATTTGGTTTAAGGCGGTTGGGTGCGAAGGCAAAAGCTGGTCTTAAATAACAAACAATGTATTTTTTTCTACAAATTCAAAGCAAAAAAAAACTAATATTCATGCACTGTGGCAGCGGATACCAAGAAAAAATACAATTTACATGCAAATCATGCAGATTAAATTGTCCCTCAGTCGGTTATGTAACAATAACGTAACCGAATGCAAGTTATTTCCGCGTTTTGTGTTCGCGAAACGTGAACGGTCCTCTTTGACCATAAACCAACAATGAAACTATGTTGTTTTAACTGAAACAAAATGTTTCCATCTCTGCAAAGCCCAAGTTTGTGTTTAATAACTTTATTTACTTTAAAGTAACAAATGGAAAGCAAATATTATTTTTAAAGTAACTCAATTCTGAAATTGAGTGCCTTTGTTTCAGAACGATAAATAACTAAAATATTTTGATATTTTTTTTATTTTTTTTCCACTAAGGTGGCAAACAAGCTTACGGTCCGCCTGATGGTAAGCGGTCACCGTAGCCTATGGAGGCTTTTAACACCCGCGCGTTGCGTACCCTTCAGAAATCTAATAACTTGTTTCTCGAAGAACCGATACTGTACTGTAGTCCCTAGGTATCTTACTACTTACCTATACTTACTTACCTATACTTCGCTCGATTTACCAAGAGAGCGACACCCTTATACGTAAATATTAATTGGTATTACAAAAAGCTATTTTGTATTACATTATATTGTATTTTCTAAATATAATTTTAATAAAATATAAAAGACTAGCTTATGCCACTGGCTTCGCCCGCGCTAAATTTCGTTATCAGAATAGGTTCATACGGAAGCTCCTCAATTATAGCAAAAAAAACAAACTTTCAAATATTTCCTCCTTAATGGCATAATACATTCGTGTCTGTGAAACCATCGAAATACCCAACCCAATCTGTCAAGCCGTTTAGAAATTATGTGAAAAAGATAAGTACGGAAGGACAAATCTTACTACCCGTTGTCCTATTACCCGTTTTCCCGTAGGAATGAAGCATTTTCCCGCGGTAAAAAGTAGCCTATGTTTATCAGGGATAATGTTGCCTTCTAATGGTAAAAGAATTTTTCTAATCGGTACAGTAGTTTCGGAGTATTCAATACAAACATACTTAAATACAAATCTTTCCTCTTTATAATATTAGTATAGATTGACTTAGTTTCTTGCCGGTTTTTCTCGGTAGTAAAGTCATAACGAACCGGTGGTAAAGTTTATGAAATAATTAATTTAAATTAAACTGACGATACAAAAGTGTTGTTTAAAAGTCCACTTGAATAAAAAAAGTTTTACTTAATCAGAAGAAAATTTAACTTTTACCATGAAATGTTATGTATTACCTATACCTACTGTGAATCAGTGGTGGCCTAGTGGTGGAAGTTCGAGCCCCGCGTGTACCAATGAGTATTTTTCTTAATTTCTCAAGTACATTGATTATTCATGCCACTTATCGGTGAAGGAAGACATCGTGAGAAAACCTGCATATGTCAAAAAAAGGCGTATGTGAATTTTCTATCGGAAATTTATGTAATGTGCGCTTGGCCTTAACCGTCGGTAAAAGCACAGTAGGTAGGTAATGTCTCGTAGTATGCGGCCGGCCTAAACTTGTCCTCCAAAGCACTGAGTTGTGAAAAATGTGTTCGTTTTCCGAATAGAAGATTTTGCTATTTATGTTTAGACGTTTTGCTTCTATGTCAATATGCCTAATTTACTTAGTCATTTACAACGGATACAAATACATAAACACACTTTTTTTGCAAAAACACATTATATACATATAGAAAATATCCATACCCAAAACAAACACAAATTTTCATCATATAAATGTTTGTCTTGTGCGGGAATCAAACGCACGCCCCTTTGATTCAGCAGTCGGGTCATTGCCGTTGCCCACGGAGCCACGAATTGAGAAAATATTATAAGTAACTAGTTAGTAACTATCTTTTAAGTACGTAAGTACCTAGTTTTTGGAGTCCGCTAATGGTCTATAGAGTAGGTGAGCAATTATTTTGTACTTTAAATGATTCAGATGTCCAAATAAATAGTTACTTGCACTCAGGGTGCCAACTGAGAAGTTCACGTTGAAGGCCTTATATCGGTAAAAGAGTTTTAAAGATTATTCCCATAGAACGGTACCTTCTCTCGCTTTCATTTACATACAATCAAATTACTTCTTGAAAAGACTTGAATATGAAGCTCGAAGGTAAAGTAATTTAAATAATTAAGAATAACATTTTCTTCGACTGATGAGTGGGTGTCATGATAATTTAATTTTGTATCTAGCGTGTTTAAATCGGGGGGCACGGCTGTGCCCCCGCCAAGTCGAGCGCGAAGCAAACACTGCCGTACCATCCCTTACTGGAACCATTTCGCCGCATTTTCAGGCCCCTATTTAAGAACCTCTGGATAAGACCAGAACGCAGAAATTTTCGTCATCCAGTAAGCTATAATCACATACTTTATCTGAAATAGCTATAATCCAAAATTTCAAGTCTGTAGGTCATTTAGTTCCGAAGTTAAGCGAAAGCAAAGTTTCGCATTTATGACACTCACTCACTCACTCATGATCATCAGAATAGAACTAGCACTTCCCATAAACTCAGAGAGCTGAAATTTGGTACAGATTTAGGGTTTAATGGCCACATAAAGGGAAAAGTTAAAAGATTAAATCTGCCTTCACTTCAAATATGTTGAACCAGTTGAACTTATGTATACGCAAAAGATCTAAACTGTAAATTAAGATCCCACCAAAAACATTCTGTAAAAAACAAGCCAAGTCTCGATGGAGCTGCTTGTTTATCTCTAAAAAGTAATGAAATCTAGACAAAGTCGTGCCAAGTCTAAGGTTCCTTAATGCGATTACTTTATTATTATAGTTAATGTTGTGTGACTTGCCCGTAGAAGGGTTCACAAGGGTACAAAACCAAATGCTCCATGACACCATTGCACCAATCTGTCGCCAGAACCGCTACCCATTGACGATGGAAAATTGATTAGAAGTCCGTCTGTACTGGAAATAATTTTTTATACTGTTTGTTTCAGGTTCGCCTATACATAAGTATTACTGAAATACGCAGCTTTATCAAGCCTAAATTGACTGGTTATTGAATCAACGTTTTCCAAGTGGCAATTTTCCATTGTCAATGGGTATCGGTTCTGGCGATAGATTGGTGCAATGGTGTCATGGAGCACCTGGTTTTGTACCCTTGTATACCCTTCAACGGCCAAGTCACACAACATTAACTATAATAATAAAGAAATCGCAGTAAGGAACCTTAGACTTGGCACGACTTGTTAAAGATAAACAAGCAGCTCCATCGAGACCTGGCTAGTTTTTTACAGAATGTTTTTGGTGGGATCTTAATTTACAGTTTAGATCTTTTGCGTACACATAAGTTTAACTGGTTCAACATATTTGAAGTGAAGGCAGATTTAACTGACGATTAAATTTAATCAATACTTGCTTTAGTTGGATCTATTTAAAAGGGTCCAGACCCAAAAAGTCACCTTTGACATAGCCATTAAGGTTCAAAGTTCAGTATTCGTCAATGATGTAAGTAATTACCTTTTTAGAAATTGTTTTGTTGTGGTCAAGTAAATTTATCATGCTTATCTTATCAAATGCCTGGCAACAAAATATTATGTACCATACCATTGAATTGAATTCTAACCGAAAAATTGGCTTTATTTCTTTGTTTCCAGTCTTTACGCAGACGATTTAGGCGATTATTCGACCCCCCCTTTGGTGGGATGTCGGGAGATTTGGCTTGATTATTTATATCAAGTAAGATTTTTCAAAATGAGGATTATGTTTTTGATTGCGTTGGATTTTGAGAAAAAAAATAAACATAACTTGCTACTATGCGGCGTTCGCATAGCTGAGATGATTATTATTGTGTAGGATTTGGCGATATTTAACACAGTTTTCTTGCAATTCGAGTCCCCCTTCTACCCCAAGTGAGATTGGGTATATTCTGCTCATTATTACTTTACTTATAGAATGATTATGACTTAAGTTTATTTTAGTGCAATCTAAGATGGACCATCATAACTACATTTGGAATTAATTTTAGGCCAGGAAATGTAATACTTCTTATGCTTTCTGCATCTGCAAAAATATAGACATATTCTATAATCCACCAAGTATACTGCGCACTGTACTGGAGTAGTTACAGCACAAAATAGTAATGCATCTTCAATTTCCATTTAGAGTTTAAAGTTATTTTTACTTGCCACAACATTGCTAATGCAATCGTTAACTGTAAACTCCAGCCTGGGTTTTGTCCTAGTTTAAAGTCAAATGGGTGTTACGAATGCAAACATTGCGCTGCAGGCCCGACATAAACATCCGCGACTCAGAGGAAGTAGGTTACACAAATATTATAATAACCCACGATTAACTTTGTATTTTATATCTCCAACATCTCTACAAATTCTTGTTTTGGAACCTTTAGTTAGTTTGTGTTGCAACCGGATTGCGTTTGTCGCTTGTTTATTGAACAGCCGGCCCCCATGCGGGTGCATGCATTGTTGTCTCTTGCAATCCATCCGATCCTTTGTGTTCCGGTATTGAATCCATAAAGTTCGCTAAAAAGATAAACAAGATAAAGTGCTTATTCAACACCTAACCTGTATCTCCTAGGATTCCACATAAGTACGGTATATCCGGACAGTCAGGGGAAATTGCGGAAACAGAGCATTATTACGAAAGGGAAAACGTCCGAGGCGACCACCGAGGTATTTATTTTAGGTGAACGGCTCAGGGACTGAGATAAAGTGGCTTGTATTTTATCCGTTTTATGATAATATTTATGTTAATGTTAAATTAGGTACGTAACTGTTTATTTTTAGACTTAATTTGACGTAGTTAGTTAATTATAAAGTTACTTACTTATAAAGTTAATTATAAAGTTATCGTTCTTGGATTTCAACGGCAACTCCTCAATTATAGAAAAAAAACTGACTCACACTTGACGTTTTCAAGTAGCCTATGTCCTTTCCCGGGACCCAAACTATCTTCATACCAAATTTCATCTTAATCCGTACAGCAGTTTAAGCGTAAAGAAGTAACAGACAGACAGATTTTTGCATTTATAATTTTAGTGTGGATTACGTGGTTATGCCATCTTATCTGTGTACCTACTAATATTATAAAGAGAAGTAATTGTATTTCTTAATTTTATGTATATTTATGTATTTGGAAGATTTGTATAGGTTCTAGGACTTCATCTTTAAACATACTAATAAGAAAAAAAAGTTGGATGTATGGAAAACAATTCAGACTTCTGCCCCCTTATTATAATACTTTATACCCTGAACATTACAGAATGAACAAAGGCTACATCCATCTAAATTAATGTAGCTATTTAACAGTAAAATAAGGCACTCTAGCCTTATTCAAGTCAGTAAAAACTATCTGGTTCCGAGATTACTGTGACATATACATTGTCCGTTTACTTAAGTTTAACTGAAAAAAAAAAAAAAAGTTGATGATTATGACACAGAATATCTGATTAAGTCGTTTTTCTATAGTACACATTTTTTTCGTTAAAACGTAAAGTAAATGAACAATACATTTAATACTACTACATTAATCCAGATGGATGTAGCCTTCTGTTTTATTCCGAAATATTCAGGGTTCTGTATTTCTAGTATTTATTTAATTTTAAAAGACTATAAGGACGTTATATTAGCTTCTTATCTCAGTAACTAAACGTCATATGCTCCATAAATTTAGTAAAGCTATTCATGCTGATTAAGGTTCCGGAGATGAAAACCAAATGGGTTACTTCCGACACGATTTAAAGCCTCGAGTATAGAGAAAATACTTAGTATTTTCCGAAGATGAAAACTGAATGGGCTACTTCCGACACGATTTAAAGCCTCGATTATAGAGAAAATACTTAGTATAGTATTAGCACAATGTAATATATTATTATGTTGTGGTATTAGCAAAGTGATTGTTATATGATACACAACAATCATAGAAGTCATTGCAAAATATTACACATGCCATGCATAATGGCATTTATTTGTTACTAGCTTTTGTCAGCAGCTCAGTCCGGGCTAAATTTGGTTTTTAGTTTTTATTATTATTATAGATTGCAATAGTTCGTTATAGTAATAGTTATTCCTGCTGGGATTTTTTTCCAGGATAAAATAAAAATCAAATCCTTTGTCTCTTCAACTATATATCTGTGCAAAAATTTTTACTTATATTAACCGTCTTCAAAAAGGTTTTTTGTAATAAATCATGCACAATAACACCACTTTACGCGCTTTCTGCCCCTTAAGTTAATTTTCTGATGGAATCGATCAAAGTAGCTCGTGGCCTAGTTGTGCTTGTTAATCGTTTTGTGATTAAGCAACTCTTTGCTCGGTCACACTTTGGATAAGTTACCTTTCGACGGAGAATTACCGTTTCTAAACAGTAGAAGAGTTACTTGTAAATACTAACTAGTCAATGACCAACTTGAGATAGTTCTACTTTGTCCAGTAGAACTATAAGGTTCTAGTTTGAATAAATGAATGAATTCTAGAATGAGCTCCCTGCCAAGGTTATCTCTAAGGACTACAGTGTGGGGTTCTTCAAGAAAAAAGTTATTGGATTTTTGAAGGTCGGCAACGCGTGAGTCATACCTCTGGTGTTACCAGCTTTGGAGGCTAAGGTGACCGCTTACCATCAGGCGAACCGTAAGCTTGTTAAAAGTTTACCCTTGGAACCAAAAAGTGAGAGGACAGTCACAATATATGTATAAGAACAATATACATACTTTAACGTTAATACCGCTACTGAATACCCTGAGTATATTAAAATTCTGAGATGGTACCTAACCCTAATAAGCCATGATGTCGGTCAAAAAAAATATGGATTTGTCTGTAGGGGCTAGGAACTCATTGTTTTCTTTTTATAAAGATATTGTTAAAAATTGATAATAAATGTTTTATTTCTATGTAAGTATATAGTACCTGGAGGACCGAGCTTCGCTCGTTTTTATAACTACGTCATCTATTGTCAAGTAGCTTTATTGTTGCTTAACAACGCCATCTATTGTCAAGTAGCTTTAATGTTGCTGTGTCGGTAAAAATAATAGAATTACTTCTCGCCAATAGATGTCAGGCGAAGTCAAAACACGGATAAAACGACGTTTTCTGAAAATGAAATCTATCTAGATCGATTTATCGCCCCGAAACTACCCCTGCGTACTAAATTTCATGAAAATTGTTGGAGCCGTTTCCGAAATTCAGATTATAAATATATATATACAAGAATTGCTCGTTTAAAGGTATTAGACTACACACCTTGCGACACTATTGCCCTTGAGATTCAAGAGCACAGACTTCATTGACTTGACATCAGTTAAGTTAAGACAAAATATAGCTCTATTGTTTAGAATCGATGCTTCTTTCTTTGTTCTTTTTACACCGCTCTTTTCGCTCTATCATGTTTTTATTTAATTTTAATTATTGCTGTAAAGCACTTAGTATTTAAATAATTTTAATGGCGCAATTCGTAAGTAATAAAATAGAAATCTGGTCAAGAACAGCCGAGCCATTCTTAGTGTAGGGTTCCGTAGGTGGTAACAATCGATGTTTGATTCCGAAAATAGGCTTACTTAGTCGGCCAAACTTTGCGAAAAATGATTTTAGTTTATGTTCTAGTATACTGAATTTTTGAGATTATGTCGACAATGCGTTCAGGGTCATATAATTTGGACGACATAAATTAAACCGAAAATGGCAACATTGAAAGCAAAATATTTCAAAAACCCCTACACCCTACAATATGGGGTTCTTCAAGAAAGAAGTAATTGTATTTTTGAAGGGTCGGCAACGCGCGAGTGATGCTTCTGGTGTTGCAAGCGTCCATAGGCCACGGTGACCGCTTATCATCAGGCGGACCGTGTGCTTGTTTGCCACCTTAGTGGTATTTAAAAAAAAAAAAAAAAAAAAAACCCTTTTTTGCTTATTTATCTTATTTTGTAAACTTTAAAAAATGTGATTTATGCTTAAATCCGAAAGTTCAGTTTCTGAATGAAATGACTGTGAATCTGTGACATACACCCCGCATTCTAAATTTCATGAAAATCGTTGGAGGCGTTTCCGAGATTCAGATTATATACATAATTTATATATCTCGTAAATATATACACACGAACTGCTCGTTGAAAGGTATTATTAAAAAAAAGGTATAAGGCGTTCTTGAGTAAAAGGGTCTTGTCAAAACATTTTTAGTGTGTTAAAACTACAAATTAACGAATTTCGGATTTTTCCTACATTTGTAAGGTCTTACTTCGTGTGAAACTTCATGATTCTAGGACAACGGGAAATAGGTACCCCATAGGTTTTGATTTATTTGTGAATGCCGAAATATGCGACAAAAATGGCCGAATTTCGGTAGCATTTTTTTTATTTCGTTGACTTAGGAGCTTGATATTTTTACAGCTTCAAGAGACCTTAGACCTTAGTATTTGATATTAATTTGAACTTGATACCTTAATGCGTTACTGAGAAAATGGGTCTTGTCAAACAGACAGACTGACAGACGGACAACAAAGTGATCCTATAAAAGGGTTCCAAAATGGTTTATTCAATTAGGATTTTACAATCACTTTTGAATCGTCAAGGTCCTTTTTCGAACGTTCGAACTTTTTTTCGTTCCTTTTTCCCTTTTGAAGTACGGAACCCTAAACATTAAAATTAATCAGGATAATTTAGTAGTAGGTATATACATTAATAGTTAGTTTTTTCTGTGAATTTAATCGCACGAGTTGTATTGTACATAACTTGGTTGGTACAGACCTACAAACACTACGGATGTGCAATTTTTAAACCAATAAATGCTACGTTTTTGCCGTTTTTTTTAATAATTTAATTACTTTCCAATACTAATTTCATTTACAAATTTATAAAAAGAAGGAATTAAACTTATACCTACGCCTTCTGCAGCATTGTATTGCACTTATCTATGAAACTACTATTTACATGCATATTACGCAAATCACAACTAAAAATCAATACTTTTTTGCATTAAAATTAGCTATTCTAGTTTAATGTTTTGTTTAACATAACAGCAACTAAAATTTCGATATCGATATAGGAACACTTTATGTTTCGTCTTGCGTATCAATAGAAAGAAGAAAGTTGTTCCAGATTCTGTAATAGAAATCTTGAATGAATGTGATACATTGCATTTTCTCAAATAAACTATTTTTACACACGATGTTCGGTTCGGTTTCATTTTCAATAATATGATCGTTTATTTTTAAAGGCGAAACGTTATGCACGAGCATATAGAAGCTAAATCGTAGAATAAGGCATTTCATGATGTGTCTACACTAGACAATAATAATAATAATAATAGCACTTTTTATTAGTGTGGAAATCTTTGTAGTTTCGTCATGTCTGTCTCTTCGTATGTCGTAGCTTTATAATACCACTGACTTTGGATCGATTCTGATGAATTTATACAAAAAGGTATACCTGCTATTAACCATCACCATATAGATTGGTAATAAAATAAAAAAAAATGTGCCCCATATATACATCAGTCGCAGTCTACTGAGGGATTAAACTTTTTTGTTTACCCCATCGTGTGTGTAATCATTTAAAAATAGTTTTTAAAGTTGCAATCTTTACAAGTACATAATTATGCCTACTAGCTTCCAAAGTTAAGATTTTTGTGTCCTTAGTAGGACATGTTATGTTTTTCGAGTGTATGGTTGTATATATATTTTTTGGCACCCTCTGCAGCCTAAAAGACTTGATGAATTCAAGCTTGAGACGTGTCGTTAGATTCGTCTCAATTGTGTGAGTGACACTGGGTATATGAAATTCTTTAAAAAAACGAAATAGCTGATTTTATGTATAGGCTTAAAAAATTATTTGTTTAAAACTCTCGACTAGGATATCAAAATAATGGGCATTTAAAGGGGAGTACAAAAATATATAACACTTTTAGTAAAATAGTCAAGCATGAGTGAAAACAATTAAAAAAAATAACAAGCTGTGAATAAAAATAAAAACAAAACCCGACTGCAGAAACATTAAGAACTAAACATAAATTAAAACATACTAAATATTTAACAATAAGCAGACGGGACTTATTTCAATGCAAGTTCAAATAGTGCACAGATATACACTAAATTAGTTACCTTAAAATGTGTTCCGTCTGCTGCAAACAGGATCAAGGCAATTCGAACGCTGCCATTGTGACGCGTTTTTTGTGATGTGACAGTCAGTCAGTATTTTTGTACTTTTTACCAAATGAACCATAGTAAAATGTAAAATTCGAGTACTGTTATCTGTTATATGGACTGCGAAATAGGCTGATGGAATTAACCACACTTTAAAAACAGACAAACTTGACATGTGATATCTTTTCTCATAGACAAGACACCACACGTTCACTTCATCTCTGTAACACTTTTGCGACAATATTTTTTTCTAAGCTGGCTAGGAAATACGCTGTTTAGTTCTTTTTGTCTATGATTGTACCTAAGTGTATAGAGCAACAACATTTTCTGACCCGGTGCGGTGGTTCCAAATCAAAACTACAGCCGTCATATTGAAATGGTGTGAACTTACAACGTCACTAGCGATCGAACACCCAAAACCAAAAAGGTCAGAAAAGTTTGTTGCACTGTATGTAATAAGTGCACCTAGTAATGTGTTGGTTGTCACAGACTTTGACGTCACAGTATATGTATTACATATTAATCTATAGTTATAGTCGAACTGTCCGTTTTGCTGTTTTGAATTTTGCTCATATTTTTTTTGCTTTTTAATATTTAAAATTTATCAATTATAAATGGGTAAATATTGTTGTAGCTATAACTCCATAGCACTAAAGAATAAACTGGCCAAGTACAACTCTTCTTTGAGAAAAGCCGCGGACAGACAGACAGACGGACATGGCGAAACTATACGAATGGTTCCTTGTTGACTTCGGACCCTAAAAAGTATCTGGTCTATAACTGAATTACATTAATAAGGTAGGCTTATTATCGACATACGCTAAACAAAACGGAACATCTCATCGCAAGAACCGCAAGAAAATTATTCATCATTCCTTGATTTTACAAGTTTTAACGTTATTATCTATCCTTATTTTCCTAAAAGTTTCAAAAAGATTTTAATACCAGATAATCCTTTGTTTTCTCCTCCATTGTATACCAGTCAAGCATAAAAATGAACCACATTATTTGCATAAGTTTTCTGTTAAGACAGACCCTTAATCATAACAGCATTCAGTGACAGCATTCGAGCATAGATGCTCATTCCATTGTCTCCAATTGCTGGCTCTGACAAGCCTGGGCCGTCATCTAAATACAAATCATTGTCAAGTTCAACAGAAGCTACTAACTGCTGAATAACAAACAGGCTCGTGTATTGTTTACCTATTTGTCTTGTCTTGTAGCATTCTTTAGTCTATGCTTTTTGGCATTTTAATTCGGTCATTTAAAATTCGAATCGCCTATAAGGTTATAGATTTTCTGTCTCATAAATAACGTGTCTATACGTGAGGTACATCGTGCTTCCTGGTCATGTAACTTTATACGTTTGTGGTTTAACTCCAACCTGTAACTAAACACAATAGAATATATGTAATAATAAATTAAAATGAAATATTAAAAGTCCTGACGATAGTACAGCAATATTAAATTTTAAAATGCAAAAAATATAATTTGTGCTTAGTATTAAGTACTGCAACCACTTTATATTTGTCTCTTATTTTTCTGGTTGCGACACTGGTGTCGTAATTATAGATTAAAAGATATTATACGGTCAATAAACTTTCTTTTCTTTGGTTATTTTGATATAACATTAATATATTTACTTCAACTTAAGTATAAAATTCAATAAATGGTGTAGGTGTACGTATCTTTTCGGTGTACGATGCGATTCATCTACTTCTTTCTTTGTTTATTGCAAACACAACGCGGTTAAAGATATGATTAACAAACTAATTCTACCTTACTTGGCTACATTTAAGCCTTATTGCAAATGACTGACACCCACTAGAATTATTCCTTCTTTTGGTTTACTTTAAATATCAATGACTCATTTGAAGTGAAACGTGAAGAGGTTTTTAGCGTCTCGCAAAGACTTAAGAAACAGCTTTCCACCTTTCAATTACACGCGATAGAGATCTAACCCTTTACAGACTTCGTTATCTGGCTAATTATTTTGCCCTAATGATAATTGTAGTACAGTAGGGCCTCAATAAACCGAATACCCTGTGTTCCCTGTTCGGATGTACGCAGGGTTCGGATTATAGTATGTAGATATTTTAAAGGAATAAAACCAAGATTTTTGTAATTAAAAGTATATAAGGGGCCGTCCATTAATCACGTGATGTTTTTTAGTACCTACAAAAATTCTTAAAATTTTTCGAATTGAGGAAAAAATAAATACACGTGATATCTTACTAGACCCCCCCCTCACCCCTTGTGATATTTCGTGATTTTTGCCGGACCCCCCCCCTTTCGGGCCTCACGTGATTAATGGACGGCCCCTAAGTACATACCTAAAGCGTATAAATTTTAAATAGAAAATGCTTTATCCCCCAATATATATATGCAATCGCCCATTCCAAGCATTCATTTAACGCAGACACAGCTCAAGTATGTATGTAGAATACTTGCAAAATTGGTTTTGGTTTCTCAAATAGTAAACAAAGAGAATGTGGTGACCTCTTTCCATCAGGTGGACCCTTAGTTTGATTGCCACCTTAGTGGTATAAAAAAAACATTCGTTTTTGCCGCCTTTTTCATGTTTTTATCAGTTAAGGGAGTGTTCGGATTATAAAAGCGTTCGGATTATGTTGGGTAGAAATTATCGAGGCCCTACTGTATTTCCCTACATTTCGTGTAGGTAAATATAGCTCGTTTTTCTTTGAAATCTATAGGTATTGCCTAGGTACGTATCTTTTTATTCTATTAAAACAAAATCAGAGATTCGTGTGATTCAGACAAAAATGTTTGTCCAGTACATAAGGCAAACTAAAACTAGGTACATGTAATAGGTAAAAAGTAAATCACGTCCAAGCAAGAACGTATAAGAAATATAAAGGCACGTAAAAAAATACAAAAGCAAATGAAAATGCACGTAGCAAGACAAAAATAACTGAAGTAGGTCAGCGGCGTCTCAAAAATAACTAGACCAGGCGTGTTTCACTCAAATTCATTGTCTTGCTGTCAAATAATTTAACTTAGATTAGAACCGACTAGGCCATTTCATTCTTGTAGGATTGCGCGTTCTCATGCCTGTCGAAGAGCTCGTGGCCCAGTTACATTCGTTTATCGGTAGTGGTCTGGATGAGTATGATGGGTGACTGGCAACCGCCTGGTGGTACATTTTTCTTAGCTTCTCCGTATTTCGAAGGACACATTAACCTGATGTTTCTGACTGCTGTCAGGCCTTATAGGCTGCTAAAAGACCTGACAGTCGAGTAGCCACTAGCTCGACAACGTACGCTTAAACACACTATGACATCGTGGTGGGCTATGGCCTAAGCCTCCTTCCCCAAAGAGATATATGCCCCTGCGGTAGGGCTAGGGCGTAGGTGTAACAAACAACACACACTACATACCTGTTAGATTAATTAGCTAAAATGTTTAAAAAAATCGGATTATCTAATCGGTATTATCTAATCTGTGGCTCCGGCCAAAATGTTGCTATTAATTCGCTGTTTACATGCATTCACTTACCATACATTCGTTCGATTTTAAAGGAAATAAATGATTAGCAATTACCAAAAAAATGGTCCTTCTACGCAATTTATTTTGTTATCATGTGTATTTGTAAAATTTATAAGTTATATTTATTAAAACAGTAGGACCAAAGTAGTGCTTTTTCCTAAAATAGCAAAAGAATCAAGATTTAATCTTGGATATTTAGTTATTAATACACAGTATAAATAAATACATAATATATCTACATTTCATTAATTTGCTTAAATGATACCAACTCATGCACTAAATGATTTCTTTTTGCATATTGGCAGTGTTACCAACATTTTATTTGTGTTTACTAGCGCCCTTAACGACCTTTAGGAATGCGTTTTATTTTTTAATCTAAGTCTTAACTAACAGCATCCAAAACATCACTTGACTATAATCTAAAATTATATTAACTAAAAACAATGAAATGCTCATAGTTTTAATTTAATTGAATTGAACAACAAAAAAAAATCAAAACCAAATTTTCTTACTGCAGCTCCTGCAAAATTTAAAAGCATGGTCACAGACTATACAATACTGGCATGGTCAAAGAAATTTCGCATTTCCATAATTTATTTTGCGGTATTAGGCGGTTAAAAGGTATCGGAATTTCCGCTTTTGCCTTTCAAGTTCAAGATTCGCCAGCAGGTTATTGACCGATTTTGGTACATGCGCGCAGCGGACCAAATTGGGTTCGGTGGGTATCTCTGTTCTAGAAATAATTGTATGAAAACTGTTTATTTTATGCCCCAAAGCCGTTGTCGCGAGGGGTTGTAGCTCATATCACATACAATCCTTGTGTTCTAAGTTCGAATCTCGGCTCGCGCATTTATCTTTTTTTTTCTAATCGTGTAAATTTAATTTCTTCACATTTTTTTTTGGTCATAGGTGTCTGAGTGTTTTTAATATTTGCGTAAAATCTCCAATCGCACGCTAATGTAGTCGACGCAGTATTTGTGTGTGTAAGTGTCACTTATTTTAAGAGGTACCAACATAATTAGTGGGTGTTATCATTGTTTTTGTTGATCACAAATTTGTTTGAAACGTCCAACAGGCAGTGATGTTTACATACCTAATCGTACTGCAGTGGTACTGCTAAATGGACTTGAAAACGATTGCCATTGGTGTTTAACAATCACCCAACAGATTGTTATACCTGTATAAAGTCTATATAATATAAAGCTGTCATTTTCCGTAAGTATATTGCACTAAGGAATGTTTTACGCACTTGTAGTATTCTTTATTCTGTAGTATATAGTATAGCTTTTGATCGCATTGAGTTAATAGGTGCTAATGGTGTTTTACTCATTTTAATTATTTAACATATACGTCGCTTATTTTATATATTTTATATATATATATATATGTTTTTGATCTACTTATTTATTTAGGAGTCACGAATCGTATTCCCAAGGATTATGGATTCAACACGTGTTCGACATTGTGCGTATTGATTTATCTTTTTTATCTAAAGCTACTGATATAATAAAATTCTGGCTGAACCCTTTTATTACACTCTCAGGGTTATCTGCTATCGTTCAGAGCATTGATTTATCGACTTATTTTGCATTTTAATATGTACGTACAATACCTATTCGATACATCGCGTTAAATCTGTTCAAATTCAAATGCTTTATTTGTTATTTCTCAAAAATAGGATATTTTATCGCCTTTTTCAAGTTAATGAACTATAAGTTACTAGTTACTACCATATCGAAGTCGAAATGGCGTTGGTGAAAAGAAGCGGCGAAAGCAACTCTGGACAGTTTATGCAGTCGATATTTTAAGTTTCAAACGTTATCAAGTAAAATAAGCTAACAAAATAATAATAATAATAAATATATTTAGTCATTACACACAGCGCCTTCTGGCCCAAAGTAAGCAAAGTTTGTGTTATGGGCACCAGACAATGGATACAATTTTTTTTATGTTCCTAAATACATATAATAAACCCACACTCAAGAAAATCACTAATGTTTCTCTAGTTTCACAGTGAAACAAACATTTCTGGCCCCATGTCTGTCGCTAGTAATGTAAGTTTACACCATTTTAATATGGCGACTGTAGTTTTGATGTTCGACCACCGGCTCCGAAATGTTTTTGCATTATAATGTAGTACGTATTCCGCTACTCCCTAAACCCCTTCCGATTGCAATGTTCCTTGTTTTATATTTTGCGAGCGAAGTAGTTGAAATATTTTCTGATTGACGGTTGAGGCCAAGGCAGGGGTATAGGCTAGCTAGCTTATAAGTGAGTATATATAATTAAAAGCTTTCTGATTAGAATATTATTGACGACGATAAAAAGTCTATTAAATCTTTATTAACTTAACATACAGACAGACAGACGTTTTGGAAGAATGATAGAGATACGTAAGTTCTTAAAAACTCATGTCTGCCCTTTTTTGTAAAATTCAAAAAGTTAAGGTGATATTTTTCAGCGACTTGTGGAAGTATAGAATGTTACCGACAGTTTAGATATAAGGTATTAGGGAAAGAACGGTGAGTTTGCTGTCGATGATATTGATTAATGGCAACAGGTTTGTGGAAGGGTCGAACCCCGCGCTTCTCGCTTCCCAAGTCCGTACTTCTGCTGTCACTTTCTCATTTATCACTTACATTTTCATTTGAAGAAAATAGGGTTGTATGAAGTTCCTTCACTTACATTTATAATTTTGTTTACCTTAAACTTTTAATTTACCTTAAGTTTATTATAACACTTCAGCTGTTTTTGAGACACTCTATGTTTTCTTACTCGCCATATTTTGTAAACAAAATTCTAACCTCAAAATGAGGTAAACTATTATTAAGGCTCCAAGAAATACCAATAAGAAAAGTATGGTTAAATCTCTCTTTTTTTAATTGCATTGTGTGAATTTGTGTGGTTCGCGTTTCTCATATTATGATCCTAAATCATTTTTTAAATTTTTTTGAGGTTAGCATATTCTTTCTGACAAATAATTTTTTTTAAAATAATAATAAAATAAATAAAAATACCCGACTGCAAAAACATTAAGAACTAAACAGAAATTAAAACATACCAAATATTTGACAATAAGCAGACTGAACTTATTTTAAGGTAATTGCTATAAATAGTGTGAGCAAACTGTACACTATTTGAACTTGCATTGAAATGAGTCCAGTCTGTTTATAGTTAAATAATAATAAATAAATATTGATAAATATTTTTGGACATTACACTCAGCGCCGTCTGGCCCTAAAGTAAGCTAAGCTTATGTCGTAACACAATATACCGGACAACGGATACAAATACATAAATATTACTTTTTTTGTAATTACATAAATCATTGTCCAGTGCGGAAATCGAACCCCCACCCTCTGCACAGCAGCTACATTACCAACTAGGCTGCGAGGGAGTTATTTTGGTATATTTAAAGTTCTGTTCTTAGTTTTTGCAGTTGGATTTTTTTATTCAAGCGCTTTAATGTAATGTTTTTCCCAAATTTTTTTTTACTCGCGCTTGACTATTTTATTATAAGTGTTATATATTTTCGTACTCGTCTTTTAAAGTCCTTTATTTTGATACCTTTTTATTTAGCTCGCAAATTACAGCACACAAAGTCCGCCATTTCGATTGATTCGAATCTAACGACACCTCTCAAGCTAAAATCATACAATAATACATACACACTCGAAAAATATAACCCTCCTTCTGGCGCAATCGGGTGAGAATAGGATTTACGTACAAAAATTTAATCTATAAGAAGTTTCCAACAAATGGCGACTAATTTCTTATACAATTTAATACCATACAATTCTAAATGATGCCTAATGATATTCATAAATAAAAGGAGTTTCTTTGTTAATTATACAGTTCTACTGTTTTAATTAAAATCTGTGATTAAAAGCTGACAGACAAAATGTTCGCAGAGCTTTTGTAGAACAATTTGTTGGCAACACTGTTGTTTATCTTACTTTGAAACTTTGCTTTGTGTACTTTCTAGTGCTTACTATGTTATGAAATAATGTTATGTAATTAAATCATCTTAAATGCAAATAAATTTAAAATTATTAATATACATAAACGAATATTATATTCTTCTGAATGTTAAAGTGAGTACCTACTCTTTTTTACAGATCTATACATAGTATAAAACAAAGTCGCTTCACGCAGTTTGTAGCGATGTAAACCTGACTCAGAATCTATTTGCGATTCGTGTAAACATAACCTAACTTTACTTAATGTTCACTTTTTCTGGTAATTTTATTATAAATCATTAAAATACTTACATGATTACCTAAATTGTCACATTCTTTTACTGGTTTTCAAATCAAGACACTGATTAAACCTAAATTTAACAAAATTCCAAATTAACGTAACATATATGTTGCATCACAGAGTACATTGTTGGGTTGCATAGTAGCCTTAGGTAACTCCGGACATAACTATATCTTTGGATATATATCCGAGGCCGGATATGTTACAACTCCTTCACTTTGCGTGAAATAAACATGTAGGTTTTAGTATCACTTCTGCTTTGTGACGGGCGCGTGAATATCTGCTAGAAAAATATAATATAGATATCAAATAGTATCTATCTATAACAAACGAGGGATATATTAAGCGGATATGGATATGCGAAGCGGATACATATCTTTAATCGGAATGATATGTGACATGTCCAATCTTTGTCCGGAGTTACTTAGCCCATGGCTATTGCATAGACTATAAAGCGAAAGACGCGGTTCAAGGTCATTTTTGTTTACACGAATTGCAAATAGATTCTGCGTCAGGTTTACGCTTAGTTCTAAACTTAATGTAAACTAAGCTATGGATTTGTGGTTTTCATCAATAGGCAGAGTTGAATATTTTGTTTGTGTTTATTTGTTGGAATATGACGATAATTGTTCAAGATGTCGGAAAAATCATGCTCACTGGCTAAGAGTTCCATACGTTTCTAACAGATGGCAGTGTAAGTTAGTTTATCAACATAAACATGTCCGGGGTCTATGCATTTCTAATAGAACTCATTTTCACCGTTTTTTTTCTTTATATAGAAATTCTAGCCAAATTTTATTTTTGTATTAAACAATAACTAATTATTGCATTAAAAAAAAAAATTGTTTTCCGTAACTAAATATCGAGATCTGCGGGTACGAGTGAACTCATTTTAAGCATGTTTTATGTAATTATTTATGATTTATTTTCTTAATTACTGAATATTTTTTATTAAATTCAGTTTGATTATTTTTTTTTTATAATATTTATATGAAGCACAGATTACATAATACTATTTTGTAGTAAATATCTGCCACATCTTCAATTTAGAAAAAATAAGATAGACCAAACCGTTTTGGGATAATATAGAGTATATCGCAGTCTTATTTTACGTGCTGTCGTTTCTCTAAACTTCATCAAGTATACTTAATAACAGAAATCAGATTTTGTTAAAATTTAGGGCTAAACGGCAGAAACTATTTTCTATTTTACCGGTATGTGTAACGTAATCTATATTGATTCTTCTCAGTATTTTGATGTCCGTCGATTGTTATATTATGCCTCTGTAAAAAACGTTATTGTCCATTCTACACACGTGTCGAATTGTTTTTACAACACCGGAATATTTTATAAACATCCAACGATTTTTCAATTGTATATATATCTATCTATCCATACCATAACAACCTATCTATAAACTGTCATAAATAATACAGAAGGTTCCTAAACAGAAAGGCCAGGAATACTGTTAAGCCATTCGGATTTTGGAAAACCACAGACATAGATATTCGGCTTGAGATCATGTCTACAAAATTACATAGTGTTTCATTAGTAAATGTCATGTTGTATGAAGAACGCTGCGAGGTGCCGCGAATCGTATTCTCTTAATTACCTACCTTATATAAGTACCGACCTGCCTACACCTACCGTATAAAAAAGCAAGTAAGTAATCGCAGGAAATGGCAGCCATTTCCCTAGTTCAATAAAATCTGCATAATTGTGTGATGAATCATCATGATCATTGAATAATTTGGATAATGGAGGATAATAGGGTCAGTCACTTAGTTGTATGAAAGTCAGTTTCCAGGATCATCACCCTATCTCTAACTATCACACCACAGTGGCTGTGCATGTAATTGCTGCGTTCCGAGCTCAAGAGTAGGGTAGCCCGTGTACACGAGACATCTTGAGTAAGGCCCATCGATATGATTAGGCCACATAGACACTGAAACTCTATCCCTACCCTGCTGCAAAGTAACAACATGCAGTGTGAGAGGGATAAAGCGTTCGTGGAGCCAGTAGATTCTTTCTCGCTTATTGTTTTCACAGTCACAATTGTTGTCTTAATCTTAATGTTTTCTTGAGCTATTGAGCACTTGAGAATAGACCTGCTTTATATACAGCCTCTATGGGTTTCTGCCGTCCCTTATAATCATGGATGCCTAAAACGTTTACCGCAAGCCCGATCGCATATAAATTTATATATCAAGCTAGTATAAAAGTCGGAAATGTAATTTGATTGTCACGTAAAAGCTGATAAACAAGAATTAATCACGTCACATAGAATAATTACAACGTGACGTGTTCATTGATTTTAGGAATTTATACTTTATTTGTTCTCTTGACTTCCTTACTCGCTTAATTTTAAGATATTAAGGCAGAGAAAAGTAGGTGTATCGTGGGTTCTGAGGTAAATATATCGATATTCTGCCTATTCGTTGTGCTCTTGGCGGAGCAGGCAGTCGTGATTGTCATCTTAGTTGGACACTTCACAATACGTCGCTAATCAATCTAGACTACTGCAGAACTAACATAAAGCATTATGAATGTACCTAAGTAGGTAAATAGCCCTTTAAACCACAATATATACCACAAATCGACTAAAGAAATTTTATACAAATGTTCTAAAGAGAAAGTGTGAAATTATTTGTTTGTACGTACGTGTGGAATATTCTCCGGAACTACAGATCCAATTTAAAGAAATCTTTCAATGATTGAAGATTATGTTATTTCAGATGAACATATGCTATTTTTTATTGTTCAAAGTTTAGGGTTTCGTAATAATCGGGGACGGTCGCGGGGAGTGCTTGTTTTTAATAAATAACATGATTGGATGTTTGTTACTTATCACGTAGGAACGACTGAACCGATTTAAATGAAAATTGGCACATAGTTTGACCATACCCTGAGTTGACACATTTCCACAAGCTTTGGCTGTAGACATGTTCATAAACAAATACTACGGGTACAATATATCCTAAAAAAAATCTATTAATAATTTTGGGGCACCAATTGTAACAAAATTTCAATATGCTGGCCAATACCCAATATGGTATATGAGAAAAACTGACATTCTTACCTACTGCAATAAAATTACTCTGTAGATAAAGGTTATATTTATCTTATAAATATTTACCTTTTGATGTTAGGAATTCTTAAAAAATTACATACAATGGCCGAGTATATGTCGAATCAATGTGCGTAGGAAGGTTATCGCAAAAGCGTAGGTAGCTTAATAGCAGTCAAAAAAGTCGTAGTTTATCACTTATTTTAGGTACATATCATATATGAATATAGATATACCACAATCTTAAAGATCCTTTATTCAGATTTGATTCTAAACATAGGGTCTTATTTTATTAAGAGGACGTATATGCCAAAAATCTGCTTTTTCTGTTTCAATAATAACTAGTCCGATTCATAAAGAATTTTATTTATAAGCAGGTACTTACTTTATTCCTCCCTCTAAACCATCTTTCTTTTTAGGAAAAATATCTCTAAATTCAAAGTCAATAAAAGACTGAATAATTAGGTACCCCATTCCTATTTGTAGTTTTCTAAATTCCAGCTTAGATGGTCCCCGCTAACAATAGACCCATTTATAATGTAATATAATATTTAAAATAGAAAAATTTAGAACAATAGGTATTTATCAATTGGGGAAAGCTTAGTAACGAGTAGTCGAGAGATAACACAGCTATTTGACTAACCCACTTAAAGATCATTCGTTTGTTATTTCCAACCTTACGAGCTGGTTGAGTATACTATCATGGTAAGTAAACACTCTTTTCTGGCTAAGTGCAGGTACTTAAGTATTTGTAGGTACTTTTTAAATCATGGGTAACAGATGGATGCAGTGTTCCGTCACATCTCGTACATTTCATACAAAAATGAATGAGGTGTGTTTACCTGCAAACGTGTGCGTGTTTTATACGAGCGGTAACAGAATTGTAAGAGAGGGAAGGTGAGGGGGACGACACCTGCGAGTGGCAGACAGTGGCCATACTGGATCTATTAATCTATACTGTGGTTACAAACTAGAATCGACTTAAAAATCCACTCAAAAGTAAAAAAAAACTACCGAACTTATTGCCGACGTACCTATGTGTCAACCATCAGGTCAAACGAGTGGCACTGTTAAGGGCCCGAATCAAATTTACATTATTTAAGGAAATGTTTTAAGGCGTGGTGTGTGCGTATTATTTCTTATACTGAAGATTTAGGTAAAAAAATAATAGTTAAGACAATTAAATTAACCTCCCAAGAACCCACTCCACTGGACACTAGGGCACTAGTACTAGGACAGCATAAAAAGTAAGACGTTTGTGTCATTGTTTCAGGCAGGAAGGAGGGCGTTGGCGCGGCGTAGCGGGCGGGCCGCGCCATGGGTAACAAATGCTGTAGCCGCCGCCACGACCCCGACAGACCCTTAGGTGAGACAACTATAAATGCCTTCTATTATATGTATATACACACTTTCTTGTTAACAAAGTTAAACAGTGTGTTGTTCTGGAAGATATTAGATGACATCAGATGAGTTTTGTAAGTTTGTCATTATCTTCTACTTACTTTATCCATAAAGAAACACAGCCCCTACGTTTCTCTATGACTATCATGTTCTGTTTGGATGTTAAGTACTGGATGATTCTAATCGTTACATAAGCGCCCGCGTAGGTTTATAGATTTTTATATTTTTATGATATCGATTGCCGCAAGAGTATTGTGTCTTTTCTCAAGATATGAGCTTCCTCTCTGCCAAATTTTATCAGGATCGGATGAGCGAAATAGCCGGAAAAAGTAGGTATGTGTGTGCGTCATTTTCATTAACCATGAGTTTATAAATAAATAAATAAATAAATATTTTTGGACACTACACACAGCGCCGTCTAGCCCCAATGTAAGCAAAGCTTGCGTTATGGGTACCAGACAACGGATATAAATACATATATATTACTTTTTTTTTTTTTTGTAAATACATACACATCATACATACATAAGTACACCCAGACTGAAGACAAACTCAAATGTTTAACACATAAATGTTTGCCCAGTGCGGGAATCGAACCCACACCCTCTGCACGGCTCACACTACCAACTAGGCTGCGAGGGAGATCCCTCAATAGTCAATGAAATTGGATATCCCACAATAAAGTGTAGCTTTTCTGGCACTTTCAAAAACTAGTATATATGTTTTACATAATAAATAATCCTACTAATATTTTCCCTCTACTACATATCAGGAAATTAGTACCTGGGGACCGAGATTTGATCGTTTTTTTTTTTAACAACGCCATCTCCTGTCAAGTAGCTTTAGTGTTTCTGTTTAGGTAAAAATAATTATTTATATATTACTACTCGCCAATAGATGTAAGAAAAAGTTATATTTTTCAGTTTATCATTGCCTGAAAACAGGAATAAAACGACGTTTTCTAAAAATGAAACCTAGCCAAGTCGATTTATCGCCCCCGAAACCCCCTGCATGCTAAATAACATTAAAATCGTTGGAGGCGTTACGAGATACAGATTATATATTTATATATATACATATATACAAGAATTGCTCGTTTAAAGGTATAAGATATTATGTATGTACATACATTATGTAATGGGCTCTTATGATCTAAAAGTGATTTGAAAGTTATGTGGGATTTTGAGAATAACATCGATATCGATATGGTGCCGCCTTGATATAACGAGAAACACTTGGTCGTCTAGGTACATACAAAGGTTAAATACAGGATTAAATAAAAAAAAATCTATGTTTAAAGATTACTACAGACGCAACAAAAACGGAACTTAGACTAACTACAAACTGTATATTAGGAGATGATCAGAAAATGTTAAAGGTAAATTAGCATAAGTCGTATTCATTACACAGAACAAAGGAGGGATTATTACGTTAGGGAGAGTTTTTTTACCTTAACAACCCTTGGTCATGCTATCGACAATAACAGCTGACCACAACACTATACAGTGTTATCATTAATTAGTTATTTATTAACTTGAATCACAAATTAATGTATATTGTTACGGTGTTTATCTCCAGAAGGGGATAACCAACAACTATGGTCCTTCGTAAGTTACGTAACTGGTGGCGAGTCCATCGTCCTAACACTGATTTTGATGCAGTGTGGCTATCTGGACTTAGGTGGTTAATAAAATATATTCCATTTATGTCGTATATTACCAGCTTTAAAGTATTAAGAGGCAGTAGGTACTACGTAACAGTAAAAACAAGGTTAACGCGATATGTAACTAAGTGTGCGTGAGTAATGTATACATCGCAATTCCCTATTTTTTTTTTTTATTGAAAGACATAATATAAATTAACAGTTAATAACACATTATTGTTTTTTCAGGGTCTAAAGCACTTTTAATGCTAACTAATAGCACTTAGGACATTGGAGATTTGTTTGCCAAAACTAAATAAAAAAAAAATGGGAAAGGGGTCACTTTAAATATTTCTAACTAACAAAAGTTCATTAATCGTTTCTTACGGTATGCATCTTATTTCGAAGATCACAGTCATTAAATTTAAGCTGCAAAATGCCTCTTAAGCTGTAAAATTAATAACCAGGGACTTATTAATGTACTCATATTGCCAGTTCCTGGTGTTTGTATTTTGACTTGTATGTACAATTTAAAATGTATGTAAAACTGCGAAAAATAAATAAATAATACAAAAAAACACTTTTGATCGGAACAGTTCAGTTGAAGTAGAATAATAGGTCAGTACAGTTTACTTAACAAGTTTACGCGTAATGTGAGTTGATAATACAAATCAAGTTTATATACGGTCAGTAGGTCAGATAAAGGTACCTGTCTATGGACGCACTAACAGGAACAGGAAACAGGGCAAACATTTAGATGTTTGATGTTTTTCTGTCAGTAGGTATAGATATATCGCACTAGGCCAGCGCGATGGTAAACTAAACTCTTTACTCTAAGGAAGTAGTGGCCAGTGCCCCTGTAGCGGGGACAAACAACGGCAAAAGGTTGTAATTTTAGTCGTCCACCATCGAGTCGACGGTCTACCTTTATAAAGCCGAACAAGATTTTACAAAAAAAATAATATGTATTCTTAGATTAGTTTAAATGTAATTTTTCAGTTTGTTTTGATATTATTTTGTTCAAATACCTAAAACAAAATGTGGTACCAAAACAAGATTTTGTATTGTGATAAGAAAGTAGCTATCAAACGGCAAACCTAAATTATTCAAATAGACAGTCAAATGGCCACCAGCACGAAATTGTCCAACAATTCGCACAAGGGCAAGGGCAAAAAAGTCTCCTTTCCAGAAAGAAAGGCCTGTGCCCCAGAAGTGCGGACGGAGAAGGCCTCAGAGGCTTTTTACACGGGTCGTGCAAACATCCCTCGTTCCGTTGTGGAGGAAAACCGCGGAGAACTTGTGTCTCAAATCGAGACCACACTGTCCCAGGTCTCTGACTGGGGACGGGTAAACTTGGTCCATTCACTGTAGTCCCACAATTCCAGAACACTCCCCTCTCCATCTCCAAGAGCATTGGGATCCTTGGTGTCGACATCTCCAGCGATGTTCAGTTCCGAGATCATTTATCAGATAAGGTGAAGCTGGCGTCCAAAAAACTTGGTGTACTCAACAGAGCGAAGCAGTACTTCACGTCGGGGCAAAGGTTGTTACTTTACAAGTCGCAAGTTCGGCCCCATATGGAGTACTGCTGCCATCTCTGGGCAGGTGCACCCGGATACCAGCTTGGCCCTTTGACTCGGTTCAACGACGGGCTGTGAGAATTGTCGACGATTCCAAACTCACTTGCGGTATCGAGCCCTTAAGTCTGAGGAGAGACTTTGCCTCACTGTGTGTGTTCTACCGCTTGTACAATGGGTTGTGTTCTGAGGAATTGTTCGAAATGATGCCCACGGCTACTTTCTACCATCGCACCGCTCGCCATCGGCAGGGAATCCATTCTCACACTTTAGAACCTAAATGGTCGCGTACAGTGCGGTTTCAGAGAAATTTCATCCCGCGAACGCTTAAGTTGTGGAATGAGCTCCCTGCCAAGGTATTCTGCAAGGAATACAGTATGGAGTTCTTCAAGAAAGAAGTTATTAGATTTCTGAAGGGTCGGCAACGCGCAAGTGATACCCCTGGTGTTGCAAGCGTCCATAGGCTACGGTGACCGCTTACCATCAGGCGGGCCGTAAGCTTGTTTGCCACCTTAGTGGTATAAAAAAAAAAAAAAAAGGGCATTCTAAAGAGAGAGAGGGAGAGATAGAGTTTTATTGTATATATCTACATGTGGGACAATTACCGAAACTGACTACATAGGCAGCTCAATGTTTCACAGAGGTTTTTTTTACTATTGAGTGGGTTTTTAAAGGCGGTGTAATTTTTTTTAAGAAGAAAAACATACAAAGTCTTCAATTTGATATAACAATATATGTACATATTAATATAGCTGTTAGTATAAATAGACAACCTAAAAATTAAGCCTAAAGTAAAAAAATATCTGCGTAAAATAAAATGGTTTTTAATAATTTACTTTAGTATATTTAGTACTCGCTGTCCCGGCGAACGTTGTTCCGCTGCCGTCCCTCTGTACCCGACGAAAGTTGGTTTTTACCTATAGTGCCCGAGTCCGGCTCGCACTTGACATATCGAGATAAAAACTATCCTATCTTTTAAGTTGGATCAAATATAGTTTAGGAGTCCATTGAGGACAAACATTGTGACACGAGATTTATATATATTTAGATAAAGTCCTAGTACATTACAAACACAAAATCTTCATAGAATTTAGAAATAAAATATAATAATACTGGCTTATTTCGCGACGATGGGAAAAGGTCAGACGGCATTACTTTAGTACCATGGAAGCGGGGGAGGGCTTTGGTCTGGGACGCGACATGTGGAACACTCTAGCCCCCAGTCATTTGGAAGGCTCCTGTCAGGTCACGCTGCGGCGAAAGCGGGGAACTTAAAACACAACAAATACAGTGTTCTTAAAAACTGTTACTAGTTTTGCGCCTTCGCTGAGGAAACTGGGAGTATGGATCTCGGACGCTAAATCTCTTGGTAAGCAAATCGGCAAGATGCTCATTGATATGGTCGGTGACTTACGTCCTTCTAGTTTCTTCAAGCAAAAGGTCAGCCGAGCCATTCAGCTGCTTCTATCGTGGAAACGATGCCGGAAGACTATTTTTATTTGTAATTTTTAATCCATTATTATTTTTGTAATTAATGTACGATAGTAGTTAGTTAAATAAAAAATATGTACATTTATATCTGAAAATAAAAAACTTATACACATATTTTAAGAGTAATACAATATAAATACACATAAAAATATAATATACATTCATAGAAATAATCTTTTTTCGTTTATGACTTCCTGAAGGTAAGGTCTTAGTAGAAAATAAATTATAGGTATATGACTATTATATCATTAAGTATATTAAGAATAATAAATGACCAGTTTTTCTCACTCCAAGTAAACGGCTACCAATTAGCTTCTATTAGCGTTCTATTGTTGCTTTACTTTTATAAGCGACGATACTTAGTAGTAAGTGCTCCTTTGACACGTGAATATAAACAGGGTTCACAAAAAAAAGTTCTAGAGAAAAGAGAGAATAGAGAAATATATTTAATTGTATCTTCTTTGGCCTATCGTATTTTTATATGAAACCTTTATATTTGTAGCAGGCAAGTACCATTTTCTCACGTTCTAACTTCATTAATTTACAGTTTACCCAGCGTATAAGAAAAATGAGGCCGGTTTCACGGCGTGCCCGTCGCTGGAAACGCGGTATACGGGCGAACCAAATAACCGCGCCCTCGCCCGACGACCAGCTGACATCGTGCGAACACGCAATCCTGGAACATGTAAGTAGTAAAGTAGTATTTTAAAATTAATACAAGTACATATGTATGATAGTAATTTAATTTTTTTAGAAAAAGAAACAAAAAATTCACTGGCAGCGGTGGGATTCGAACCCACGCCTCCGAAGAGACTGGTGCCTTAAACCAGCGCCTTAGACCGCTCGGCCACGCTACCGTTGTAGTTCTCTGTGAATTTTAAAACCATTTTCTGCCATAAACATCATGGAGAAGAGTTACAATGATTATTTGATTGTAATAGGTCAATTGAAGCAAAATTTAATCACCGACAGTCAACTTATTTTATGTATGTTTTAAATTACGAAATAGAAATAGCTAAGTAAATTGGTTAATAAATTTACACCTTAATTTATTCAGCGTGAGATAGTTTTATTTTTATTAGTGTAAGGATGTCTATTTATGAGTTTAATGTCACGCAAAAATAGGTCAATTTTGATGAAATTTCACTAATAGATAGGTAATAATTTACATACCTACGTAAAAAAATAGAATAAAAAAGAATAGGTGAGAATGAGACAAGATAGATTGATTGGTAAGTACCTACATAAATATAAGTGAATAAGAAATTAACGTCCCCACGGCTACTTTCTACCATTCACCAAGGTTTTCTCTAAGGATCACAGTATGGGGTTCTTCAAGAAAGAGTTATTAGATTTTTGAAGGGTCGGCAACACGCGAGTGATACCCATGGTGGTGCAAGCGTCCATAGGCTACCATCAGGCGGACCGTAAGCTTGTTTGCCACCTTAGTGGTATAAAAAAATTCGTGAAAATCGTGTTATTCATGACTTCTAACACTACAGAAACAAATCAAATCAAATCAAACAATATTTATTCCAATAGGTTACTAAGAACACTTTTGAATCGTCAATACAATGACTTGTGGACACGCGCAAATGTGTGAGAGTTTTATAGGAACGAACGGTAACAAGATCAGCGGTTGCTTATACTTACGTAAAGTAGGTAGGTATCTAAAGTCCGGTAAGTTAGCGGTCTACAAACATTATGGAAAAATTTACTTTGGCTTGGCATTTTGCTAGCTGCGTCATTGCTCTCTTATGTTAGGTATCAAGAGAAAATGTATGCTTTCGTAAGCAACTTTTCAAAGTTGATCACCGCGAACTTCTTAGATAGATAGACATTGTAGTGTTTTTTTTTTTTTTTTTTTTTTTTAATACCACTAAGGTGGCAAACAAGCTTACGGTCCGCCTGATGGTAAGCGGTCACCGTAGCCTATGGACGCATGCAATACCAGGGGTATCACTCGCGCGTTGCCGACCCTTCAGAAATTTAATTACTTCTTTCTTGAAGAACATCATACTGTAAGGTAAACGGGACGTAGATACGGTCATATGCCACTTTTATTGTATGTATTGTGATAAGCAAAGACATACCCAGCAACAACATCTCAAAATCCAATACCACACAGGCAAAGCGTTTAACAGACAGCATGTATAGAGAACATTCTACCAGGTAACCCATTTCAAAATACCTTATTACATTTTGCAGGTATATCGAACGGCGGACGGCGCGTCGTCAAAGCACTGTGTGCGTACTCAGCACGGGCAGACTCCGACATCTCGTTCCGCAAGGGAGACCGCATGGAGGTCCTCAATGACGCGGAGCCGGACTGGTGGCGCGTGCTCCACCTCAGCTCCAGGCGGGAGGGGCTGGTGCCGGTCAACTTCGTCGCAGAGGAGAGCTCTGTTGAATGCGAAGAGTTAGTTTCATACCTTACTGATTTTATAGTATTGATAAAGTTGGAAAAATGGTAAGCCGAGCAGTGAAGACAAATTTTAATTGTGCCTATGATGCCACTTCTGGTGGTGGCTTTTCCTATTTACATACATTACATTTTAAATGAGGCACATTAGATTGCACGTCTCTGATGAGAAGGAGTTCCTAGCATTTAGTTTGGGGCAAATGGTTTCCTAAAGCGAATCTTATTATTATGAGTTTAATATACTAGTAAATTGATTGCAAATGAAAACAAAACAGAAAATTCAATCACTTACCTACCAACAAAAGAACATAGGTTCACTAACTTCAAATGTTCCATCTCTTCCAGCTGGTTCTTCCCTCACGTGTCCCGGAAAGAGGCAGACAAGCTTCTTCTAGCAGAGATCAACCCGCGCGGGACATACCTGGTCCGTCCCGCTGAGCACAACCCTCACGGCTTCAGCCTAAGCGTGAAGGACTGGGAGGAAGGCCGCGGGTATCACGTCAAGCATTATAAGATCAAACCACTCGACAATGGGGGGTTCTACATAGCTACCAACCAGACCTTCCCCAGTTTGCCTGCTCTGGTCATGTCCTATACAAGTGAGTTGTTAATCTATATTGCTAATAATTTAAGGGGTTCCGTACTTACCCTGACATGGCTGTAGCTTCTAGATTGTCAGCAACAAAAAACGCTTTTCGGCTGCCTGTATTAAAAAAAACCGGCCAAGTGCGTATCGTACACACGCATTTATTTAGGGTTCCGTAGAATGGGAATTATCTATATATAAATGAAGGAACTGACTGACTTATTCAATGACGTCAACGCACAGCCCAAACCGTTGGATCTAGAATTAGAAACATGAAATTTGCCATGCGAATTCCTTATGTGCCAAAATCAAGTAAATTGGATGCTCTGTAACAAAGTGCATAAATGTACTGTAATAAAATTTATTCCCGTAGAAACACTTGATTGGGGTAAAAAGTATCATATGTCCTGCTCCGTCTCTAACTATCCCTGTGCCAAAAAATCAGCTTAATGATATATTTTAAGCAAAAAATATTCCTATAGAAACTCTATAAAGATTAAAAGTATCCTATGCTCTAATTTTTTCCAAATAACCCTGTAATTAAAAAAAAATCATATGAATACTGTCTTTAGGCGTGGACAATTAATAATTATTACCGTCACTCATTAAAAATATTTTTCTTTATTAATTTCAGAAAACGCGTTGGGTCTGTGCCACGTCCTAGCTCGACCATGTCCTAAACCGGAGCCTCAAATCTGGGACCTTGGTCCTGAGCTACGGGACAAGTGGGAGATACCTCGCAACGAGATTCAACTCATCAAAAAGTTGGGACAAGGCAACTTTGGTGAAGTCTACTACGGCAAATGGCGGAATAATATAGAGGTACCTATGCTATATTACTTTAAGTAAGAAGTAAAAAAAAACAGCCGGAAGTGGATGTATGAGAAGGGCAGAGGACCAGGTGTAGCTACTACGGCTTATAGTTACTACGGCAGCTACCGCAAAGTAACTTTGCTCTTACTGTGCCAAAAAGAGTTACGTTAAATATGTGTCAGATTATTTTTTTTATACCACTAAAGTGGCAAACAAGCTTACGGTCCGCCTGATGGTAAGCGGTCACCGTAGCCCATGGACGCTTGCAACACCAGGGGTATCACGTGCGCGTTGCCGACCCTTCAGAAATCTAATAACTTCTTTCTTGAAGAACTCCACCTTGCAGAAAACCTTGGTAGGGAGCTCATTCCACAACTTTAGCGTTCGCGGGAGGAAGTTTCTCTGAAACCGCACTGTACGCGACCATTTAGTTTCTAAAGTTTGAGAATGAATTCCCTGCCGATGGCGAGCGGTGCGATGGTAGCAAGAAGCCGTGGGCATCATTTCGAACAATTCCTTAGAACACACCCCATTGTACAAGCCATTGTACAAGCGGTAGAACACACACAGGGAGGCAAAGTCTCTCCTCAGACTTAAGGGCTCGATACCGCAAGTGAGTTTGGAATCGTCGACAATTCTCACGGCCCGTCGTTGAATCGAGTCAAAAGGGCCAAAGCTGGTATCCGGGTGCACCTGCCCAGAGATGGCAGCAGTACTCCATATGGGGCCGAACTTGCGACTTGTAAAGTAACAACTTTTGCCCCGACGTGAAGTACTGCTTCGCTCTGTTTTTGGACGCCAGCTTCACCTTATCTTGTAAATGATCTCGGAACTGAACATCGCTGGAGATGTCGACACCAAGGATCCCAATGCTCTTGGAGATGGAGAGGGGAGTGTTCTGGAATTGTGGGACTACAATGAATGGAGTTTTCTTAGCCGTGAACGCGCACACTTGTGTCTTTGTAGGGTTGAATCGGACCAAGTTTACCCGTCCACAGTCAGAGACCTTGGACAGTGTGGTCTCGATTTGAGACACAAGTTCTACGCGGTTTTCCTCCACAACGGGACGAGGGATATTAAAAGCGTCTCCAGTACTGTCATCTGCATAGCAATGTATGTTGTTGATGTCCAACATGTCATTGATGTGCAGTAGAAACAGCGTAGGAGACAGCACAGAGCCTTGCGGGACACCAGCATTAATGTCGATGCTATCAGAGCAACTACCGTCAACTACGGTTCGTATGTGTTTGCCGGACAAAGATGTTGAGATGCGATAAACCGGTGCCAAGCTACAGTAAGGAGATGGCTATTTGAGATATCATATTAAGAATGGACAAGGCTAGTCATTTTGGAAAACTTACTATACGTATAAAGGGGTAGGTAGGTTCCTAAGTATATTCCAGAGATCGTCCTACTCAATTAATTTAAAGAATTTGCTGTGTTTCTACTTTTTTAATGTACTTTTTATTTACAACTAGATGTATAACTGCTCCTGATTTTTAGTTTATTTATGTTATCACGTAATTATGGTGAATTTGAAACTGAAATTGTATCTTACGCTGTATTATAATGAATTACGTTTTAATATAATTAGTGCGATAGAACATTATTTAACAATATTCTTGTTAGGATGCATTATTATAATGATATTATATAAATATAAATGATATGTGATATACACGTATCAAGATTACATAAGCTAAAAACAACAGTAACTTTTCAAATGCTAATTAATACTTAATTTCTCTTATTCCAGGTCGCCGTAAAGACGCTTAGAGAAGGCACAATGTCGACGCAAGCGTTCCTCCAAGAGGCTGCGATCATGAAGAAGTTCAGACACAAGCGGCTGGTGGCTCTCTACGCCGTCTGCTCGCAGCAGGAACCTGTATACATCGTCCAGGAATACATGAGCAAAGGTTCGCTCTTAGAGTTCCTCAGAAACGGCGAAGGAAAGTTCCTCCAATTCGAAGATCTAGTGTACGTAGCTGCCCAAATTGCTTCAGGCATGGAGTATCTAGAATCCAAACTCTTGATACATAGGGATTTAGCAGCTAGAAATGTGTTAATAGGTGAAAATAATGTTGCAAAAATATGTGATTTTGGACTAGCGAGGGTGATAGAAGACAACGAATACTGTCCAAAACAGGGATCACGATTCCCTGTTAAGTGGACAGCACCAGAAGCTATTATTTACGGAAGGTTCTCCATCAAAAGTGACGTTTGGTCGTATGGAATACTTTTAATGGAATTGTTCACGTACGGTCAGATACCTTATCCAGGTCTACATGGAAAAGAAGTCATAGAACAAGTGGAAAGAGGTTATAGAATGCCAAAACCTACAGGTCATTATCTACCAGATGATATCTATAGACTTATGTTACAATGTTGGGATGCTATCCCAGAAAAGAGGCCAACATTTGAATTTTTAAATCACTATTTTGAATCGTTCACAGTGACCAGTGAGATACCGTACAGAGAAGTGCAGGACTAGTGCTGTGATATATAGTGAATTAGTCTGTATTCTGAGTGGCATAAGTGACATTATGGTGTAGCGGTCCTCTTAGCTTATTACGAAATTGTAATGTTAGTGTTAAAATTGTCCATTATTAGAAGCAATTTCGTATCTTTGTAATTATGAAACTTAACACTGAACATTACAATTTAATTGTTTTCATATTTTATACTCGGAAACTTGACTAAAACAATACAGGAATGTGTGAGCTTTTCTATTTTAATTGTCAAGTTTGGCTTTCGATGTCATAAAAATATACGAAATTAAGTCCAAGCGTAACTTAAGTGAACATAGAGTTATTGGAATGTATTATTTTCTTATTTATTAGCGTCACTAGCTTTAAGCACGCGTAGTATTGTTTTGCATTTTAAATAAAAAAAGGTAAACGGTTTCACCTTATATAAGTCGTTGCCTGACCACATACGGTTCATTTTTGCTTGCAGCGGTCGATTTCAATGTTTGGTGCGTGGTTGCAGATTACGGATTGCCTGCATGGGATTTTTTATGTTGGGTACGTGGTAAGGTGACGATAATGTTGACTATAGCATTTTGTGGCAACTACTTTTGGAGCTTTAGAGCTACTTGACAGCAGCTTATCTACAATATTGTCCAGGATTATGAGTAAGCATTGAGCTATTAGGTATGTACCACGTACTAGAGGAGAGAACGCATTTACCGACGCTCCTAAAAATTGCAGTGTATGGGCTGTGTAGTTCATTTAGTCACTGGCTGAGACGTGACGTAGTAACTAGTATTTCATCTGTGACATGAAGTTTGCTCAAAGCGTCTCAGTGTACCTAAACATAATAGCTCAATGTGTGTAAGTGAAATTCTTGAGTTTCATTATGACAAATTATTTCCATAAATAGGTTATTAATATAATTAATTTGCTAACCGTAACTACCATTTAATTAATTTTATAGGTAGGTATTTATATTTTTCGTATTTTACGTATTAAGGAACACATAGGTAATGTGCAACATTTGAACTTGAGTCGAAATTCGAATCAAAGTCTTTCTTGTTTAATCATTATGAACTAAAAATACTTTAATAAAGCATTTTTAGTCGAAAGGTCAAAAAGTATTTTAAAACTACATACTATTGAACGACCAGTCCCTACGCAAAATTCAATAAATACAAAGAAAAACATTGTGTGGCATTTTTAAACTAAAAATTGCTAATGAAATTTGTAAATTTAAACTTTTTAGACTTACAGACGCTGGATAAGGGTCATCGCACACCTAACGCTCTAGCATCTCATCAACACCACCTCGCCGTTCGTCTCCAAGGTTATTGCGAGGCGAGGCAGTGCCGATTCGGTGCTGATAAGTGTCCGTTGAATGAAGTTTCATACAAATAAAAATTATTCGACGAACGGCTGGAGTTGAGGCATACGGATAATTTGCCGGGGCATTAAGTGTGCGTTAGCACTCAATCGTCTGTGTCCCAACGCCAAGTTCACTCTTTCCGTACCTTTGTCTTAACAATCGTCCACGCAAAAAAGGCACCAAGGCAAAATTAAATACACAGTTATATGAACTAGTTCCATAAATTGACCACGAAAGTATTGAAGGTATCTAAAGAAGATTAAATACTTTTCCAGTAATTGGCTCTGGGCCCAACCTACTTTGTTTATTGACTCAGGGACAGGTCCTGCAAAAAGAAATAATTTGTATGTGGTGTTTTTAACTGTAAGGAACTCAAAAGTAGGTATCACAAAAACAAAATTGAAATGAAAACTATTTCGATATTCTAAAGCAAAATATGATATCTTCTACTGTCACTTAATACCTAACAAAGATCTCAAAACTATTGTAACTTCATGTTTTGTTTTAGTTTTTGCAGTTTTATTATTTAAATTCAGACATAAATGTGATAGCAGGCCTCTTTGCTAATTAAGTTCAAAGTTTATTTCACATAACCCTGAGAATAAAATTGTAACATGACCAAAAATTGATCTGGTCCAAATTACAGCAAAAGGGGCCCAAAATACTATCGTGTAAAAAGACAAATAAAAATAGCTTTAGGTCAATATACCAAAGAGTTAAATCAACACTAAAGCAAACTAGATATGTAGGAATCATATTATATAATTTTAAGTATAATTTTTGTGACCTGTGTAACTTTAATTTTGACCAATATTGCCACTTTGACACATGCATAACTGAATTGTATTATAAAATCACTAATATTAATATTGTAATTTAATTATAGTTTTATAATGATGACTGAGTGTACTGATTTTGTTTATTTGAATGTTAAGTATCATTCGAAATAGCAAGCCGTCACAAAAATCATATATAAAAATAATTAACAGCAAATAGTTTACATACATTTTAAAACAATATCACAGCCTAAATATTCATTTCATACAGTCCGCCGTCGCCTTTAATACTAAAGAAAATTCTATAAACGTCTAGACAGTCACGGCGTTCCGACCAAGCGCACTGGCTAACTGGACAATTACTGAATGGCTATATGTGAAGTCATAGACAAGTCAGGAACGCTTATTCTCCAGCTCACCTAGTACCGCTACTCACCATTGCTATGTCTAGACGCCTTCGATTGCCGAAGTTAATGTTTAGGCTGTGACTCTATGTAGACAATTTGTTTTTGTGTTTCATGTAGAGATAAATAGTAAGCGCCATGAATTTCAGGCTTGCGAAAACGGACTTATCTAACCGTTAAGTATATCATCGCATTAAAGCCGGCGTTAGACATAGCTTCAAACATTAATACACATACTCGAAGACACAAGAGTAGCAACAGATGCTTGAATATTTGTACTCGTGAAATAGGTACCCTTGCTACACTTTGTCTTCAAATATGTGTGCAAATATTTGAAGCTACATCAAGCCGCGGCTTAAAAGTATTACAACTATGCTTTAACTCATCAATCTACATTTAAACTGTATAAAGCCAATGAATAGTGTCTTAATAACATTCCAAGTAATCAAACACATTAAACATGGACACTTTTATATGACGAAACTGATTGATTTGTAAGATTTTGTACATACAATGAAATAAATGTCATTGATACAATATCTTTCTTTAATTATTCATTGAATGAATATAGTTTGTTATTAGCACGCATTACTTATAGTTTATTTTTAAACGATCTTTATCAGCCTCATACGTCTCCACTTGTTAGGCACGGCCTACGCGGGTCTAGTGCGGATTGTGGACGTCACATACGCCTTTTTTTTCGTTGATGTATGCAGGTTTCTTCACGATTTTTTCCTTCACCGAAAAGTCAGTGATATGAATAATCAATGAGCTTGAAAAATTAAGAAAAACTCATTGGTACACACCGGGTTCGACCCTTTTCGCGACTCAGGACGCACAGTGGAATTGTTTACTATTATTTATTACTTTCGATTGTCGGATCGAGCCAAGGGTGTAGCCAACTTTTGAGCTAGAGAGGGGCACACCTGGCACAAAATGTTGTTTTCATATGGCAAAAATGGTAATTTAGGTACTTTACTTCATTATAGCAGTGGTAGAGCGTGCAGCTGCCATGTAAAAGGTCCCGGGTTCGATTCCCGATTGTAACCATATTGTTACAATTACAATACAACTTAACAAATCGCATGTAAAGTTGTCTCGTCCCTGGTTTGTGCCCGGCGCGGTGATAGGCTTTCCACCTATAGGTCCGTTTGCGGGACGTGGGAAGTGAAACGTGGATGTAACGAGCATACGTTAGTAACATCTCTGACCACCCCTGCGGGGATTAGTCGTGATGGTATTAATTTTTATTAAACTCCAAAGGCTACTTCTACTCTGAATTGTGATCCTATTCCTCAAAAAAAAAAATTCCGACGAATTGAGAACCTCCTCTTTTTTTTAAATCGGTTAAAAAGGGAGATAACATCCACCTGAAAAGTTATCGCCCAATCTCGCTGAGCCTCGTCTATAAGCTATTTTCGAGGGTTATATTCTGGTAATATTCTGGCCTTCTTAAATGATTTTCAACCACCTTAATAGGCTGGGTTTAGGGGGGTTAGGCACCGTAGTCGACATCCAAAGGGTGGCGCCAAATCCAATCAGCCAAAGTCCTTTGTGAACCGAGAGGAAATTGATTGGCTATACGTCGAGGTGTTTGAGATTCCTTTAAAGTAATTGGATACCTAACAATGATAGTTCAAGCACAAAAAAGACAAACAAGACCTATCCAGCCACAAAAAGGAGTGAAAAAGGGGAATGTCATGTCCCCGAAACTGTTTACAATCGCACTGAAAGATGTATTAAAGACTTGTAACTGGAAAGAACAAGGCATAAATGTAAACGGCGATTACATCTCACATCTACGAGTTTATGCCAATATTGACGTCTTCCTTTGGCGTCACACCGGAACCTAATAATATCGTCGTTAAAGTTGTTCAAGAGAATACGTTTTACCTAGGACAAATAGTGCAGGTGCATAAAAACCATTTCGAGAAGAAAGGCGATTGGAGGATCCATTTATGATGAACAGGATTTAGAAAGGTTCGCCTCATCTGTACGTCGTCCATACCGCAAAGCTCAAAGACTAAAGTTTTAAATTAGTGCGTCCTAGCCGTGATGACATATTATTACGGTGTTGATACGTGGACACGGCCGGTGGGGCCGTCTATTGCAGATTGCACTACCAGCCGCATTACTGGTAGTGCTATTTACAAAAAACAGCACTACCAGACATTCAAATATTTTCAAGTACAGTCGTGAACAAAAATACTTATTATACTCATTGTGCCAGGGTTGATTTGTTAATCACTACGAATTTTTTTTCATTTATTGATTTTTTTATTATTTTTTAAACTAAATTTTTAATCATTATTTATTTCTGAACTTGAAAGGGCTACACCCCCCTAACTATTAATCTTAGACTAGCAGTTTCCTTGGAGAAATGATATATCTCATCAAGATCTTTATTTTCAATGACAGCTGCCAAACTAGAAAGAGCTATATCTCCCTCACTACTTATTGATCTTAGACTAGCAGTTTCCTTGCAGAAATGATAGATCTCATCAAGATCTTTATTTTTGATGACAGCTGTTAAACTCGAAAGAGCTATATCTCCCTTACTATTGATCTTAGACTAGCAGTTTCCTTGCAGAAATGATAGATCTCATCAGTCTTTATTTTCGATGACAGCTGTCAAACTAGAAAGAGCTATATCTCCCTAACTATTGATCTTAGACTAGCAGTTTCCTTGCAGAAATGATGGTTCTCATCAAGATCTTTATTTTTGATGACAGCTGTCAAACTATAAATAGCTATATCTCCCTTACTATTGATCTTAGACTAGCAATTTCCTTGCAGAAATGATGGATCTCATCAAGATCTTTAATTTTGATGACAGTTGTCAAACTATACTGATCTATGTCTCTCTAACTATTGTTCTTAGACTAGCAGTTTCATTGTAGAAATGATGGTTCTCATCAAAATCTTCATTTTAGATGACAGCTGTCAAACTAGAAACGGCTTTATCTCCGGACCTTGATGAGATCTATCATTTCTGCAAGGAAACTGCTAGTCTAAGATCAATAGTAAGGGAGATATAGCTATTTATAGTTTGACAGCTGTCATCAAAAATAAAGATCTTGATGAGATCTATTATTTCTGTAAAGAAACTGCTACTCTAAGATGAATAGTTACAGAGATAAAGCCTTTTCTAGTTTGACAGCTGTCATCTAAAATGAAGATCTTGATGAGATCGATCATTTTTCTAATTTGACAGCTGTCATTTGCAATAATATTGAAAATAAAAAACTAAAACGACTATAAAAGCTCGACATATCCCACCGACCGCACTAGTTGTGCTGTTCAGTTGGTCGGTGGGAAAATCTATCATTTCGTCGTCAATCCATCGAAATACAAACACACGTCAATCTTGTTAGATCGTACGGAACTCCTTCTCGCACTTGGCCGGTTTCTTTTTGTATTTTTTTCCTCGATTGTACTATAAAACATTTGAACGGTGCCATAGTAGTGCTAGCATTTGTAAACAGCACTACCAGTAGTGCGGCTGGTAGTGCTATCTGCAATAAACGGGTGGGGCTAGTCCATAAATATAAAATAAGCAGACTACGAGCTATGCTCGCAGTTTCTCATAGAGATTGGATTCCCAATCAGGTAATGTGACAGTAAATTTGGGTAACCGACGTCTTGGAAAACGTACAGCAAATGTAAACCAAATGACAATGCAATATTATGGTACTAGTAAATTGAAGGTGGGGATGGAAGGTTGCAATAAAATCTTCGTTTTAGTGACACAGTGGGTATATAACGACCTGCCTTCTGAACCGAGAGGCGTGAGTTCGATACCGCACAACAGGACAAACATTAATGTGAAGTAGATTTGCGTTTGCTCTAGTCTAGGTGTATTATATGTATGTGTTTATTTAAAAAAATATTAATGTATTTGAATCCGTTGTCTGGTATCCATAATAAAAGCTTGCTTAGTTTAGGACCAGATGGCACTGTTTGATATGTTCAAAATATTATAATTATTTGGATTTCTTAGAGGTCACAATCAGTATTCTGCTTTTTAAGTCTCTTTTTTGTTTGACTTAAAGGATTTCATTTTCTATTAGATGATGTACCAAAAACTAGAAAATATTAAAATTGTCAACCTGAAGCTTTTACAATTTTACAAAGATCGGTTCAGCGGTTTCGATGTAAAAAGGTAACAGACAGAAACATTAGCATTTAAAATATTAATATGAAAGAATGGATTACAATTTTATTGCGTACTAGCTGACCCCGCGAACGTTGTTTCTCGCCGCCCATTGTGAAGAGATTGTACTAAATCAGAAACCTTGCCCCTGGTGCCTATGTGCGTAACAACTAAAACCCTGTCCGACTCGCACTTTTTAAATCAGGTAGTTCAACAGATCCTAATAATTTTCGGCCTATTTCAATACAACCTATACTCAGTAAAGTTTTTGAAAAAATCATACTTTGTCAAATGTTAAGCCATTTCTGTATTAATGAGCTACTTAGTAGTAAGCAGTTTGGCTTTATGAAAGGCCGTTCCACAACCGATGCAGGAGTGGCACTATTAAAAAATATATATAACGCCTGGGAGGATTCGCATGACGCCCTTGAGAGTGTTTTGTGATTTATCTAAGGCATTTGACTGTGTTCAACATGAAAATCTCATCAGGAAGCTACATCACTATGGTATTAGAGGCAAAGCTCTCGACCTTTTGACATCCTATATGAGTAGGAGAGTACAGAAAATAGATGTCAACGGTGAAAGATCTCCGGGATCAGCAGTCACTATAGAAGTCCCTCAGGGCTCAATTTTAGGTCCTTTTCTATTTCTTATTTACATTAACGATCTCCCATATAATGTAAAAAACCATGACATTGTCTTATTTGCTGATGACACCTCTTTGCTTTTTAAAGTTAAGAGACGACAGACATGTTATAATGAATTAAATGATGCCCTTTCTAAAATTGTAAATTGGTTTAACGCTAATAATTTGTTACTTAATGAAAAAAAAACCAAATGTGTTAAATTTACATTACCAAATGTTAGTCAGAGACAGACATGTATTAATATTAATGGCGAGCAATTAGAACTTGTTAATTCAACAGTCTTTCTTGGCATAACGCTGGACTCCAAACTTCAATGGGGTCCTCATATTCATAACTTAGCCAAAAAACTTAGCTCTGCTGTGTATGCGATCAAGAAAATAAGACAATTGACCGATGTCGACACTGCAAAAATAGTATATTTTAGCTATTTCCATAGTTTAATGACATATGGTATCCTATTGTGGGGTAGCGCTGCTGATGTAAATACAATATTTTTGTTACAAAAAAGGGCAATTCGTGCTATTTTTAAATTAGGATCTAGGATATCTCTGAGGGATAGGTTTAGGGAAGTAAAAATTTTAACTTTAGTGTCGCAGTACATATATGAAAATCTTTTATATGTACATAAAAATATCAATAGCTTCAGCAAGAAAAGTGACGTTCACAAAGTAAATACTAGAAGTAAAAATAAGCTGTTGGTGCATGATACACGTCTACACAAAATAAGTAACTCTTTTATGGGGCAATGTATACACTTTTACAACAAAGTTCCCAATAAAATTCAAAATCTATCAATAAGTAAATTTAAATCTTTTATCAAGCAGGTACTTTGTAAAAAGGCATACTACAATATTTTAGACTATGTAAATGATAAAAATCCTTGGGACTGATGATGCTCAATTACAGGATGCATAGGTAAATCAAATTAAAATGGAAATAACATAAAATTGTACGACTAAAAATCTTTTATTTAAAACATTAATTGTATTTTAGTTTATTTAAGTGTTTTTAAAAGAGTAACTATCGAGTTTCTTGCCGGATTCTTCTCGGTAGAAATCAACAACATTGTGAACCGGCGGGAAGGTGGGAGGGTTCAAAAAATAATATTTTATAACTTTGACGATTCAAAAGTGATTGTAAAATCCTTATTTGAATAAACCATTTTGACTTTGACTTTGACTTGACCCTGTCCGACTCGCACTTGACCCTGTCCGACTTGCACTTCACCCTGTCCGACTCGCGCTTGACGCTGTCCGACTCGCATTGACCCTTTTTTTTCTTTCTTAGAAACCTCCCCGGCGTTTGCATAACAACTTACCAAAATTTCATTAAAATCGGTTTACCCTTATTGCGCGAGTCCGACTTGCACTTGATCCTGTCCGGCTCGCACTTTACCCCTTTTTTCTTTCTCAGAAACCTTCCCCGGCGTGTGAATAACAACTTACCAAAATTTCATTAAAATCGGTTTACCCTTAGTGCGCGAGTCCGGCTCGCACTTAACCGTTTTTTTCTTTCATAAAAACCTTGCCCTAACACTAACAAACACAACAGAAAAAGAATAAGCGAAATCGGTCTAGCCGTTCACGCGTGATGGCGTGACTAAGAGTCCGACTCGCACTTGACCCTTTTTCTAACCTTTTGAACCTTGCCTTAACAATAACAAACGCAACAAAAAAGAATTATCCAAATCGGTCCAGCCGTTCTCGAGTTTTGTTCAGACTAACGAACAGCATTTTATTTTTATATATTGCGTATTAAGTGTAAATTTTTCAATTGATAATAAATTCAAGACCAACACACATCTTTTTGTCACTGTCCCAACAAGGATCTACATACTTCAATATAAGAAAAGCCATTGGAAAATCAACTTAGGGCGATAGTAGCACCGTGCTACGAAATCAATTACATAAAAAATTACAAACAATTTATTGTATTACTCATATATGTATACAATGCACTCGTTTTAATGACATCAAAACAGTTGTTAGAATACTGACATCCAATTTTAGTTTTAATAAGAAGAAAACCAAAATAAATTTATATAAAGAAAGATACCAGTTGAAATAAGAATTAAACCAAAAACTTAGCTAAATATTTGATTATTACAATGGCCTGAAAAAGAAGGTATAACAGTTTTTAAATTAATTTTCTTCTAAACTTACGTTAAAAAAGATCTTTTGGACATAAGTTTATTTTACTTAACTTAATGTTTTTAACATAAATGAAACATAAAAACAAAAAGTAGCCATTTTCACTGAATGGCAAAAACTTAAAGAACCCTGAAAAAGGTGTTGCTTGTCTTAAATTCACCTTTTTAATAACTGGTGTTGCTTCCTGTGGCTCTGATAACAGCTTCGAGTCTGTTTGGCATACTGAAGACGAGGTTTCGGAGACGATGTTGGAGATATTCTCCCATTCTTCCATCAGGGCCTGTTTAAGATCATTGAGGGTGACCAGCCTTCTGAGCTCATCCCAAGCGTGTTCGATCGAGTTCAGGTCACGACTTCTTGATGGCCAGGCCATCAAGTTGATACCAGCCTCCTGAATGTACTCTTGTACGACCTGAGCGGTGTGTGGCCAGGCGTTATCTTGCATAAGTATTGATCCATCACCCATATTTACCAGATATGATCCTGCATACTCATTAAGAATCTCTTGATAGCATATCTCACCCCGGTCAGAGTGCCATTTTCTATGGCCACTAACTGTGTGCGACCAGTTAGCCAGCCCATACTCTATCTCTCTATCTGCAAAGCAGGCTTGAGCGTATTGCTCACCAGAGATTCACTTCTGAGATGGTTTCCGGTTTCTTCGTACCTTTGTTTTACCTACTCTTTTAGTAACAGCCACTAATCTTGCAGTACGACGCATACTGATGCCTAGTTCCAGATATTATTCATCATTTTTCACTTTAGGTGAAAGAAGCATGATAATTAATGTTTATTTGCTGAAGATACCTTGGCTTATGAATTAAATGTAAATGATCAAAAAACAAATGCGAAAACAAAAGCAGAAAGCTAAAAGTAAAAAATTACAGCATTTGAAAAGGGAGCGTTTTTCTTTTTTGTTTATTTGTTCAGCCATCAGAAGAAGTTGTCAAAAAGGAGTTTTTATATAACAAAACTAAATTTTCTATATAATGCTTTTCAAGTTTCTAATTTAAATAGTACAGAAGTTATCGTCACGTTTATGAGTGTTATACCTTCTTTTGCAGGCCAGTGTAGTTACAGTACATAAGGTCTAAAAGTACTTATCACACCAGCTTCATTCCCTCTCTGTATTGTAAAAACCTACTAGAGGGATTTTGTAATAAATTATTTAAATATAAGTTTTTAAAGTTTCTGGTTCCATTACTAATTTAAAGATAATTTAACGGGATTAAACGCGTCGTTTTTTCGGCTTTTTCCCGACGTTTCCGCTGGGTTACACCAGCCTTGGTCACGGTTAGTCTGGAAAAAGGTATTTTGCCAAATAACGACGCGTTTAATCCCATTATATTTTTAAATAATGCCGATGTCACTTACTCAGGATGGCCGTCTGTTAGGAATCTTTGTCTTTAATTAATGTTATTTACGGTTTATCTAATATCTAATATGGGTTTTATCATATAGTGACTATTTTAATGTTTACTTACTAGTTGATTTGTTTTTTTATCTAATGGTATACTTTGTTTGGACAATTTGTTCTATTCACCGGCAATACTAGTCTCAGTGGGATTTAGGGCTGAGGTAGTTGGGTTTACAGATGGTAGGGTCTGGCCAGTAGCCTTAGCTTCGTTTAGGTTGGGTTCGTCTGGGGATTCTACGTCCGCCGAATCACCTCCACCCCTAACAGTGCTGAATCTGATATACACACTGCCAGAGATGAAGGCGACTCGTCGTTCCCTTTCCAGAATCTTCACCACCTCGTATTCTGGAATGCCCAGGGTCAGATAGATGCCCTTCTCCTGCATAGTTGCGCCGTACAACTGCCAGGACTTTACATTGTACCACGGATTCTGCGCGGTCACAGGCAATGGGTTCGCGTTAGGTCCACTCCAATGGATTTCGGTAGCCACAACGAAGCGCGGACTCGTTTCGCTATGTATGACTGTCGGATGACAGTCAGTTTGGCACCCGAGATTGGTGACTGTAGGGTAGCTACAGTGTTTTTGAGCCAAATTAGCGACTCATCATTCTCACACCACATTTTCAGTACACCTTCTGCTACGATAGGTTTCCCTCTAAATGCGGGTGCGAAAGGTGGCTCGTTGTCTGTCGTTGTAGCAAGCGCTGCTTCAATGATCCTCTCCTCGATGAAAAGTTCGAGCTGCTGTGCTTGCTCCACCGTCAGGTCAGTGGCAGTGGTGGCAGCAATCGCTATGAGCAGGTGCGTTTTACTCGCATCTGCATAGCTAGCTGTTGTCTCGCTTAGTGTCAGATCCAGCCTGGCGCGTTGGCCTTAGTAGGTTCGCTGTATCCCGGTAGCACAGTGTTGTTTTTCGAGCGCCGTCCCCGGTAAAGACGACGCCCATTGCGTTTGTTTACTCCAGGGACTGCTAGCTTAGCGAAATTGACGAAAGCATTTCTGCGTACATCTGCTCGACGCGGCGCAAGCTGGCAGGAGGCGATAGATGTTATTTCTGCGCTGGGCATAGCATTAGCTAACTTGCGCAGGTTTATTGTGTGGGTTTGTGAAATTTTGCCCTCCCCCAGAAAACGTGGAGCAGCCTGAGCCCCCGAGCCTAAGCTCAAAGGTTCAGGAAGGGATTCCCCAGCGTCGTGGACGCTGATACCCTCCTGGGGCAGTTTTCTTTTAAAGTTCACATTCATTTTTCTTCTGGTTTGGGTATGGTGTGTATTGTGTCTGTGGTGAGTGATGTTGGTGTGACGTAGTGTGTTGAATGATGTGTGGGTAGAGTCTATGTGTGTATGTATGTATTGATGTGTGTGTTTGTGTATGCTCTCGCGCGTGTGGGTTTGTGTGTGAGAGAGTGTGTTAGTGTGTGTGTCGTATGTATGTGGACTGCATTTCCAAGTATGCCCGCTTAACAGCTCATAGGCTCCTTGATAAATGTAGGCCAGGGCCCTCTCCATTTGTTCGGACTTGGGACCGGCACCGTGCAGCGAATACAGCACAAGTGCGTACACCTATGCACGGGGTTGGGTTCCCCAAACACGCACCTATGGACTGGACTGGATTTGTTAGTTCCAGATATCAGACCGTAGTAGATGTAACTCTCGCATCCGATGGAGCAACGGATCTTGAGTCAAACTAGCACGTCTCCGCCGAACCATCATTTGCAGATCACAGGAGAATCTGCTTTACCATATAAGTGCATGAGAAGAACCAGCAACCAAAACGTAACCCTCGTAAGACGGACGTTGCGAGGTACATGATCCCTCTTCAACATGAGGTAGTTATAATCACCTTTAAAGACATGACCAGTAGCACTGACGACATAGAACATAATATAGACACACTAACTAAGTGTATCCAACACAGCTACCAGCAGGCCTGCACCCCTTCAACACCAATTATAGGGGGAAAGTCTCACTGGTGGGGGCCAGAACTAAAAAAACTTAAACTCAATCCAAAAAGGCTTTTTAATCGAGCCAAAAACACTAGAGCTGAACAAGACAGAGAACCATATAAACAAGCCCAGTATCATTACAAGAAGCGCATAAAATATCGCAAAGGTGAACCCTGGCGGCGGTTCTGCGACAACATCAGTTCCACCAATGAAGCAGCTAGAGTGAAAAAGATATTATCACAGGATAATAACAGAACTCTGGGCTCAATAAAAAAACAGGATGGTTCATATGCGACCTCTGATAGCGAGATAAGCGAAGCACACTTTTTAGGATGTGTAGTCACTGACAACCCAAACTGGGAAAATATAGAACACAAAGAACCAACCCATTGGAAAATCCATGGTCACTGGAGACCGAGTTGCGTGGGCAATTAAAAGCTTCAAACCCTTCAAATCTGCGGGCCTGGACAACATATTCCCAGCACTCTTGAAATGGGGACAAAAAACACTTGTGCCATATTTAGTTGATATATATAGAGTTTCCATAGCTCACAATTATTTACCTCGGCAGTGGAGAGAAGTCAAGGATATATTCTTACCAAAACCAGGAAAATCTGACTACACACACACAGGCGAAATCGTACAGGCCAATTAGTCTGACTTCCTTCATGCTGAAGCCTCTAGAGAGGCTAACTCAGATCAACAGAATCAGCCCTACACGCTGTGGTAGGAAGTATAGAAGCGGCTCTCTCTGATAAGTTAATGACACTAGGCGCTTTCATTGACATTGAAGGAGCGTTCGACAAAACGAAATTCAACAGCAAACCATCAGTGGGTGGATTGATCAACTTTTGAAGCTAAGAGCAGTACAATTTACAGTGAACACCACTACGAGAGGCATTGTAGCCAAAGGCTGCCCACTAGGAGGATTGCTCCCTCCATTACTGTAGAACATTGTGGTGGTGGACCTGTTGACACATCTTAGCGACACTGCTATTGCTATTACACAGTTGGTTACGCAGAAGATATCACCATTCTGATCAAAGGCAACTCAGAAAACATTATCTAAACTAGCATGCACCTAGCCCTCAGAGTCATGAAAGAATGGTGTAACCACCGTGAGCTGACGGTAAACCATAACAAAACTATTTGACATTAAACTTACCCTTTCAAGCGAAGTCAAATGCCTTGGGGTAATTTTAGACAACAAACTGAATTGGAGTAAGCATCTAAGCAAAAAAATAACCAAGGAATGTACAACCTTCTGGCAATGCAAGTGACTAATAGGCAAGAAATGGGGCCTAAGCCATCCATAACCCTATGGCTTTATACAGCCACAATACGACCCATGTTGACATATGGTGCAGTAGTTTGGTGGTCCCGAACTCAGTTAAGCACAGTAAAAACAAACTACAAAGCCTTCAACGCCTTGACTGCTTGGCAACCACCGGCGGTATGAAAACGACCCCCACGACAGCACTAGAGGTCTTCTTAACCGCATACCCCTTCACCTTGTTATACAACAAGAGGCTGCCGCTGCAGCCATACGACTTTAGAAAGTAGGGCTCCGGAAACGGGACAACAGAAACACTCATACACGTCTTAAGAAGTCAGTAGGCAACGAGCTTTCAGTGATGAGCTTCATGAGGAAGAAAAGGATAGCTCTGGCATCCATGAAGTTAGGATCTACACCGATGGCTCCAAAACAAAATCTGGGACGGGCGCAGGGGTATTTTCCCATAACCTGAACATCAACATATCAACGAGCTTGGGTGCACTTAACACCATCTTCCAAGCAGAATGTTTTGGGATCACCCGAGCTGCAACAGCGGTTCTGTCCAGAGACATAAGTGATGCATCGATACGCATCATCTCCGACAACGCTGCTGTACTACTAGCTCTCAATAACAATCGCATCAACAGTAAAAAATAGCATTGAAGAACCGGGTTTCTCTTCAATGGATACGTGGTTATAGTTGGTCTCTAGACAATGATGCGGCAGATCAGTTGGCACAGAGAGAAAGACCCGAACCAATTGTACCGATACCATTCATCCAACTCAAAACGTGGTAACGCGACAGAACCTTACAACTACACAACAAACAGTGAGCAGAACAAACGGACTGCAAACAAACCAAGAATGTTCTTAAATCCTTGGACGCAAATCTGTCACACAAACTGTTAAAACTTACTAGGAAAACCCTACGCTACATAGCTGGCATAATAACAGGTCACTGCCCGCTAAATAAACACTTTTTCAATATCGGCGTTACCGACAGTCCACTATGCAGGGACTGAATGGGAGCCGAGGAGACACACGTGGTACCAAAGCTCCTTAAGAATCCAAAGAAAAGAAATAAATATTAAAACCAGAATTACTTAATTTATGTTAGTGTAATGTGACTGGCGCCTGAAGAACGGAATGGTTATTACTAGTATGGAAAGTTAAGGTTACTTCAAGACCCTTCATGCAAAAATAATTAAAAGAAAAATTGCTATTAGCGATGAAGATGTTACAGCGCTTTGTTTAAGATAATACTGTCAAAATACGACATGTCCATTATAATAACTTTTTTTTCTCAAACTTTGCATATAGCATATACTTTTTGCATACATACAATTAAATAGATACCAACTGACTCCATTTCAATACGTTTAACATATAAAGAATTGCCTTACACAGTGTCCTACGTTACTTTGGACGAGTTATAAAAAACATTATAATATACCAATTAATATAGATTACTATATAACTTAAATCACTTGGTTACTACTCTAAAAATATAAAAAATACCTACTAATAATAATAAAATCATAAAATCATGTTTATATGTACACTAGCTAACCAGACAGTCGTTGTTCTGCCATTTCCGTTGCTGATGTTTCCCGTCGCATCGCTTGGCCGCACTATTACTTCATTTTCGCTTAGAGTTCTTATTGACTTTATTTCATTTTGCTGAGCTCTTAAAGGTTGTAGCGTGATGTTACATAGTCCATAACTATTATAACCTTCAGGAATTAGGCTATTAAATGCAAAAAGAGTTTCAGAGATTAGCGTGTTCAAACAAAAAGACAAACTCTTCAGCTTTATTATATAATAATACAGATAGCTTATAAGAATCGATACTAAGAAAGTCTACATTGAAGAAAGTAAACCTAGTTTAACTTCTTTTTTGTTATGTCAATTTATTATAATTATTTAATGTTCTGCCATTTCGAGTATTACCTTCCAGATCAATATGTTTAGTATCCTATTTCAGGGGATAGATTCATAATTTATTTATGACTAAACCCACGCAGAGTCAGCTAGTGTACCTATAATAAAATTCGAATAATGCCCATATTTTTGAAACTAACTTATCTGCATACATTTTTTTTGTTAATATCGTAACATAAAAAAAAAATACAGTAGGAACATAATAATTAAAAAAAACTTTACCCTGTAGTTTTACAAGTAATTTTAAGGTGTTGTTTTACTTGTACAAATTATATAAATAAAATAATAACTTTATTTTGTCAATAAATAGCAATCTTAGTTTATTTTAATGACAAATATCTTTATGCTTTACATAATAAAGTCTAAATTGGCAGAAATATATCATATTTTTTTAAAATTATTTGTTTAATCTATTAAAAAACAACAACCAATTTTTCATTATGTAAAAAAAGGAGTTCACTTATTTCCTCTTAATTAAAACTTGTTCAACAGGAAAGTGATAACGAATTCCATTAAATACTTAATTAAGAAACGAAATTTAAATAGATTTACATAACTTTAATCATTCAATGACATGTAAAATATTTTAATCATAATAAAGGAAAAGAAAACTGATAGTTGGTAGGTACTAGTTTCGAAATATAACATTTTTGTACCGGTAATCACAAAAAACAGCTTAATACAATTGTATTATCAGGAGAATACGATTGGCGGCGTCTCGCAGCGCGCTTTATACAAATAATTTCACACTTACAAATCAATCACCATGAAATTTTGAAGACGTGCTCTAGGATTAAATATCTAGGTCTGCAGTGTGCCAGTTTTCTATTGAATTATAAAGTTAAAAAAAGCTATGCAGGATTCTAGTTTTTCATATAAATTATCTCAAATAAAATTAAAACTTATCAAAATCTTTTTTTAGTATTTTGGAAAACCACAGACTGACAGACATATTTAATCAGTAAATGTCCTAAACAAGTAGGAAATTCGTTTGTAAGAAACACGCTGCGAAGCGCCGCGAATCGGGCCAGAATAAAGCCAGAATAAATTCTTAAAAAAGATGTATATTTAAACTACAATAAAAGAAGTATACTTTTTTATATTATTTCAATCCCTACTAAAAAAAAAATTTGTGAACAAAATTTCATATTTCTTGTATAATTAAAACTTATTTGAGACATAATTATAAACATTGATTTTGACTGAATTTGAATATTTCAAACTGAATCTTTTACAACTAATAATCTTTGTGACCAATAATACTATAAAACTATATTAAAAATCAATTTCAAAAACGTCAATATCTATTTTTATATAAAAATTTAATCCTACTTTTACAATTGACTAGATTTATACAATATCTGTATCCAATTTTGTCCTAATCTTTATATACCTATACTCTGAGTCGTACATCCTCTGTATGCAATTCCAACAACTAAGTAGAGGCATTGGAACATATCTAGGATGTTTCTTACTGTAATGGTTCATGTACACAGCTAACACGACGAGCATTCCAGACCACACATATCTGAAACAACAAGAAACCAAATCGATTAATTTTGCAATCCACAACTTATCATCCCCCCGACCAACCTCGGCACGGTCGTAAAACAATTATTAGATTTCTACATGGATGACGGTGCGAACATGTCAGTCTTGCAATATCAGAACCATTTTAAAATATCTACGATAATCCAAAGTAGGATATACTTTAACTTTAATTCGACGCAGACTTTTCAAAGTTTAGATCATTAAATATCTGTCTGGAAACAACAATCGAGTCGTTTGTTCATTTGCAAATTAACTATAAACTCATAATAAATAAAGACAAACTTACTGAAAAACAAATGGCTTGCTAAAGAGTAAGAAGGATATAATAATGGAAAGCGCCTTCCGCATGGTAGTAACAGTTACGGCGATAGTGGCGCCGCTAATGCGCACCAACGTCAAAACGGCCTGCAGACCCATGTACCCGCTGAGACTCAATAGCAAAATGTTTGAGTACATTGTCACTGGTTCCTGAAAAAATAAAAATATTTCTTTTATTATTGTTTTATATATGAATTATCTTTTATGACAGGCTGGCTACTGTTCACGGCTTCATCTGCTAAGAAGTGGAAAATATATTGTACAAATTCGATTTTCTTGGCCAGCACTGTAGGTAAGAGCCAAATCTTATTTTGTTAGTACATCCTTTTCGAATAAATGCCTAAACAGTGGTAAATAAATAAAATACAGATAAGATTTCTAGTTATCTTATTCTATATATACACGATAAACGGGCGGAGCCGCAGGAAGAAGCCAGGGCTATTTGTATTTATTGTATTGTATTGTATATATTTGTATTTGTATATATTGTATCTGAATTGATACCCTAATCATTCAATTAGGGTAAAAGGTACCTAAATATAGCAAGCAGGTCTTGAGTTGTAGGTTAGTGAACTAATGAACAGACATGTTTAGTTTAATTATAATTAAGATCAAGTTTTTCTTCCTGTCAATAATACTAAAATAATTACAAAATTTCTATTAAGATAAAATGCCTTAGGCCAGGTAAAAAATGTTTTTTTCACTATTTCGTTTTTAACCTCTTCTGCACACAGTAGAGAAGACATAAAAAAAACTTTATTTTCTTTTTCAAAAACACTGCCGAATGTTAAAAAATTACAGATAGAACTAGAACAGAATATTTAACCTCATAATGTTTTTACCTTGGCACAATAAATGAATCCATCCCACAAGACTCCACTGATTCCAGTTATAACCAGCAAGTATCCACATGCAATAGCATATGAATAGTACACCACTTCATTATTGGATGCTTGGTACTGTTTCATAGCTTTCTCTTGAACATTTCCTATAATTGCGTCACATAAAAGAGCAAGTGAAATAATTATGACTCCTAAGAAATCGAAATTTGGTGAAGTTTCCGAATCGGCTGAAACAATAAATAATTCCTTTATTTTATAAAATTTATCTGATATAATAAAAAATAATAAATGTAATCATTTCATTAAATATAAAGTAACAATTTTAACTCCTCGAGGTTTAAATGTATTAAAAGCAGTTTTAACCAAAATTTACTTTTGATGCTGCTTTTAGTAGTAGAGTAGATATGTTAAAATGACCAAAAAAAATATTTTTACACAAACTCGTATGTATTTTTTTACAGCCTCAACATAAGATTTACAAAAATATTCTTTGATAAACTTACTGTTGTCGTTTAACACCTTTATTTTCAATATAGGTAAAATAAAATAAAAAACTTTGGATGGATTTAGGGAAAGTACTCACCCTTCGTACATGGGGCGCATTCGTACATTTAGTATAATAGAAAAACTAAATGGCACACAACATTTGCTCGCCTTTGCTTGTGTTTTCGCGCGCGGTGAGTAACATTGTTTATTGGAGCTTTAATTCTTACATTTCTAAACTAAATTAGAATTTGTATAAAGTTGTAATTTAATTTTGTGCAAGGCCTGGGGTACCTTCAGACAGACCTACAGAGGGCGGATACGTACGATATCGGAATCAACATGGACAATATTTTTTCTTCATATAAAAGACATACACACTTTGTATATCAGCAATATCATCATGATCCTTCCTGATCTTCAATGACGCCCGCATTATACAGCTAGAATGGCTACACTTTTTACTTTTGCAATTAATTTAAATCATTTTAATGTACCTACAATAATTTCCAAAGTAACAACAACCAAATATACAGAATGATTGTTAAGATCTCATTTAGACTAAAAATAATAATTACAACTATCAAAAAGTGAAATCAGAATGAACGATATATTTTTTGATATTTTTCTAAAGAATAAATTATTGACTATGAGTCAAGTTAAATATTATAAAGTTAGTTTTGTGAAAAATTTATATTATCTGTGATTTAATAACATTTTAATTTAAAAAGGCTTCTCAATTATGTTCTGTATGAACGAAAGTACCCCATATGTGGGGTGCATTTGTACAAATATTTTATCATAGAAAAATGGCTCTTTAACCTTTTGACTTAATAGTTTCAGACTTTTTTGTAATAAACAACAATATATTTTTAACACTTAGATGTATACACTCGATGATACATCTAATGATACATCGATGATATTGTCAATTAATCATAGAGTAAAAAATTAAAATCGAAAAAGCGTACGAAGGGTGATCATTTTCCGCTAATAACAATATATATACATAACAATTTTTAAAAAAAAAACAATCTTTCATCAGACTCTGGTTATCCTTTAAGACCAGAGTACATGTCAAAACAAGCCTATTTTTTGTTTTTTACTAAAGTAGCCGTCTGACATTAACTGAATTTCGTCCTTGAGGTATAGCACTAATCAATGTTACTAGACATAAATTTTACTATTCTCATGTGCATATCTGAAAAAAACCTGAGAATCTTATTCCTGTCACCTCTCGTACAAATGCTTAAATATTTACGGAAATGTACCAAATTAACTGGGTCAGTGGCATCACGCGACAGGAGACAGTAAGCGAGCTGTCGATGATGGTGTGTGCGGCCTTAGTACGATCGCCTCAAAATCACACCTCTCATCTCAAAGTGAGCACCATGCACTACATTTGGGTGCCACCGACCAGGTGCAAGGTTGCGCGTACGCATTAATACTAAATTTCGGGGTGCGCTACACCTGCCATGGGGCACTATCCTTCACATCACAACAGTCTATCAAGGTGACTTTTCTAGAATGACCTTTGGCAAATAGAGTAACTACAAGGACATAGAGTAATTTAATTCTGGTAGATAAAGGTAGGTTCCTGTAAAAATTGCATGGCAATGACCAAAATCTTCATGAGGAAAAGCTAATCCCTAAATATTTTTAGCAAATCTTGGTGAAAAGTATCAGTTCATTGTATGGACAAAACTCGATAAGACATAGCATAAACATCCTTTTAACTACCTAACTAATTACCAGACTGCTAAAGCAAACATATAGAGAACAAAATCTTACCTAATGTAAACATACAAAGTCCAATACACATAATAATAGCAGAAACATAGTCCAAGAAGCCATACCTTTTGCCCATAATTATTATACTACCAATCATAACAGGTATTAGCTTGCAGGTTTTAAATATCAGTTGTGTTGGGTAGTTTAAATAGCTCAGGGCAAGGTTTGATAATGACATAGTACCCAATGTTAGCGCTGCTAGTAAAGCATATGTTTTTAGTGGGACCCTGGAAAAAAATATGCTTTATAATTCACATCGCATAATTAATATCACAAAAACTGAAGCGGGTAAGTGGGTATTAACGAAAATAAAAAAGTTAATTATGGTGTAAGAATTAGACAATTTCCTTTCTAACTAAAACGAGAATGGCTAAATTACAACATCTACCAAAGAAATATTATAATGTAAAAAATATATTTCTAGATTTATTTATCACACAGCACCACCTTAGGTTGTAAACTGATCAAGGCTTTTACACCAGACCATGCAGTGTGATACAAATACTAATTAACTTTTTCTTATGCATCAAAAACACATATACATATTATACAAAACACCCTTCTATGTTGTACAAATATTGCAGCCCTGGGTTCAGCAGGTAGGATCACTCCCAACTGAGCCAACAAAGCAATGTTTTATTTGTTAACCATATAAGTTCACATATTATGTATTGACTTGTGAAAAATTCTTGGTCATATCCTAGTTATACACATCAAAGGGATAATAGGATGTAACAAGTCTGAGATTAAATAGGAAAATAATAACAAGGTTATACAAATACTAGAGATTAAAAAATAAATTTTAAATATTATTTAGTGCTTTAGGGTAAATCATGCTGTTATAATGTATGTATTTGTATGAGCAGAGTACTTACTTTCTTTGGATGGGATTCCTTATTAATGATTCCACATAACTAAATATCATGGTAATTAAGAATTGCACTAATGTTATGTAAAAGCTCACAGATTTCACCTCTTTTGGTGAAAATATTAATTCTAATAAATATCCATAGACTAGATAACAGGCAAACACAAAAACACAGCAGCACAAAAATTGTGTTAATTGACTGTAGGAAGATATGTCAAAACATAGTATATTAACTTCTGCCTTTTTATCTCTTTCACTTCTTTCATCATCAATTTTAATTATTGCTTCTTTTGATGAATTCATGTTACAATTGTAGTTTTCTGTAAAGAAATATGTTTTTCATATGTATCTTAAACAAGATAGTAATAGTTGGGAGTGTTTGTGTGTAGTTTCCTTTGTTCCCTTCTAGAGATCTAACAATTGAACTGATTTCGATAAATGACGTCTCAAATGAAAGGTATTCAACTATGTGACCTAAGGAAGCTCTAAATTACAGTGATTTAAACTTTGAGGACATAGAAAAGGGGACGAGACATAAAACATAAGGTAAAAGTGTAAATTAACTTCCCTTAGTCCACAAGTTTGTCCAACAACCCTTCACATACAAATTTTATACCCAAAACCCAGTAGTTTTTATGAGTGTATTGAAAAAATGTAAATATTAATCACAAGACACTTTCAAATATAAAAACAAAACACTTTTCTGACAAAATAGGTTATTTTAATGCTGCAGACTGATCACAACTATAGTGTTGCCAGAAACAAAACCGGTTGCTTTTGGAACCTAGTGTTAGTGCATATGGCGCATCCCCAATAGGAATGGTACAAAACACAAATCAAATATCATCAAAATAAGAGGCTATTCCCAAAATATAACACTTACAATATAGATAAAATAATCAACTGCGAGTCAGACTCCCAAAACTAACTACTTCAGAATGTTACTGGAACGACATACCTACCCTCTACCAGAGTTTGATGCGCTTTGAGGGCAGGTGAAGATAAAACATTTTTTTACTCAGCAGTTATAGTCCACAAGCTGCAAGGCACAATTTTAGAAAAGCTGTGGTGGATCTGGGGCCAAAACTATTCACAAAAGGGTAAGTCTATGTAGCCTTGTGCCATTTGAAAACGCTGGACAGACTTGCTAGACCTGGATCATAGATCCATAAAAACACCTCAACAAGTTACATGCGTAGGTAAGGTTGCCACCTGTGGCTTCTTGATTTACTGATTACCAGCTCAAAAAATGTGGTTTTTCAGGAATTTATTACGGGAGACAAAAATAATGAGGGCTGAAACTGCTAATGGGCAATGGCCCTATCATGAGGCTTAGTGCTGAAAACATTAGTCCAACTAACTAAGTGCTAATGAGTAGCCATGAGCGCAAAATGGATTGCGATTGATTGGTCATTTTTTCCCTTGCGCTCATAAGAGGTACTAAGTAGGTAGTATGTTTTAGGTGCACTTGTTTATCGCTTTTTACATTCGGGTTTTATATTACTAATTATTTTTATTGTTCCTGAGACAGACCAATGTTTTGCCCAGTGCTATGTGTCGGGCCGGAGACTGTTGGCTGGCACTAGCGCTGGGTATGTAACATTATCCATAACAATTCGTAAGTACCTTTATTTTGAAAATTCGAATGTCTCAATTATGAAAGAAAAACATACTTACACGTAACTTATGTGTTAAAAAATCTTAATTGCCTATTTTGTACATGCAACAAATATTATAATTAAAGTACCTACCTACGAAAACATCCCAAAATAAAATTTATAATTTTTTATAAGTATTTCTTCTTCTTTCTTCGATTTGGAGACCAGATTTCGCATTATTGCATGTCATTTCTCCAGAGTCATGTGTAAATATAGTCCTGTTATTAGGGTTGCCATACGTCCCGGTTTGAAGCATGGTGTCCCGGCGTCCCTGCCGATAAGCAAATTGTCCCGGTTTAAAAATCATAGTTATTGATTAGAGGGCTGGACTTCGTAAACAGTAATATACCAACAATAAACGCGCTCAAAATAACTAGGCTAATCGTACGTGGATAGAACGACGTAAGCGCTAACACTTGTCCGTTCACGTTTCACAAATTTACGTTAACAGTGTCAACGCATTTCGGGAACGCGGACTCTCAGCCCAATAGGGCGTGTTTTCGGAGCTTGCAATTTCTCGCAAATAACGCAAATTTGGCAATGAAGTGTCCACGGAGCTTTGATGGCTAGCAATGATTGCTCGCAATTGACAATTGTTCATTCGTTCGTGATTGCATAAGATGCAAACAATACATTTGACAATTGCTGTCACTGTCATTAAAAAAAAAACTGTTTTGTTATAAAACAGAGACACAAAAATAAGGCAAATGTTAATATTCTTAATATATTTTAAAGTAGTGTGACTGCCATTCATTAAGAAAAGAAAGAAAGAAGACATAGTCATATTGGTTTACTGCAGTTTGTTGAATTTTACATAAAGCACAGACTTTGAATTTAACCTCCAAATCCAAATCGGTATTAGGCTTTAGTACTATAGAACAAATACATATACTAGAAAAGTATAATTGGCCTCTCCACGTAGGACGTTGTCGACTACAAAAATGCGTTTGATTCTATCAAGATTCGCTAGTGTTGCAGTCTCCAGCAGTATCCCATTTACTATTGGAACATCAAAGTGTTGAAAGTGTTTGTGTAATAGAGCTACAATGGCTATCCAACTTCAAGGCCAGAACATTGAATATATCCTACAGTAGTGCCTTCAGTTTTAATTTGTCAGACCCTATCTAAATTGAACAGTGGATTTCTTAATGGGCTGCTTTCATACCAAAGTTACATCTATAGCTCCAATAATTCTAGGAAAGACAGAAACAATTTTTGAAATACTAGAAAATAGAAAAGTATAATTTTCCTCTCCGCATAGCAATTGTCAAGTACAAAAAGTGTTTGATTCTATCAAGATTTGCAAGTGTTGCAGTCATTCCAGTGGTGTCTCATTGAAAATTAGTACATCAAGTGTTGGAAGTGTTTGTGTAATAGAGCTACAATGTCTATCCAACTTCAAGGCCAGAACATTAAACAAGTCCTACAGTAGTGCCTTCAGTTTTAATTTGTCAGACCCTATCTATATTGTACACTGGATTTCTTGATGGGCTGCTTTTATACCAAATTTACATCTATAACTCCAATAATTCTAGGGCAGCCAGAGGCAATATTAAATGCTTCAGACACCATCAAAACCTCGAAGGGTTTATGCTGTTTGATTTCACAAATGACAAAATGATGATTGATATTTATATGACAGTTCTAACATTTGAATACTCTTGGGTTTGCACAAGGTGCACCGTTGGGTTGTAAGACGAAAGTTTCAAAGTCAGCCCAGTGGCTCGCTTCCGTAAAATGATAGCTAACAATTCTCGTATGAAATACATCGATTGTCGCGAAACCGCAGTGTATATCTTATTTCTTTCAAAAAAAGTGAGCAATCTTTTACGGAATCGATCCACTGGTAACCTTCAATGCTGTTGATCTCCTTATTTGAAGACGTTAGATTTACCTGTTAAAGACTATAACTCCTTTGTAGTTTAGTCTTTTATATTATTATCATAACTATGCTGTGAATATTGTCTAGTATATTGAAATTTGTAATATGTACTATAAATAGTGTTCACATTGAAATTATTATTATTTTACTTTATCATCACTTCCAACGGTCCTTTTCCTACGGTCAAAGGGGGGTAAAATGGGGGTTCCTACACCTTTTTTTTCATTCTGCATGATAAAGAAACTGAAGCTGTGTCGTGGTAATTGAAATATAGAGACATTACTAACCATTTTTCACAGTGACATCTGACTAACAGAAATATGCTACTTAATATAATATTCAGAAACAATTCAGCTCATCCAACTAATATTAAAGTAACGCTAAAACCGCTGTACCAATTAAGATGAAATTTGGCATGGAGATAGTTTGAGTCTTGGACATAAGCTTCTTGAAAAAGTTAAGTATGAATCGGTTTTTTTCTATAATTGAGGAGTTGCCGCTGAAATCCTACACTAATAATCGAATTTAGGGTGGGTGAAACCGTGGGCAAATTTGGCATGGAGATAGTTTGGGTCCGGGGAGGGACATAGGCTACTTGAAGTGTAAGTGGGTTTTTTTTGTATTATTGAGGAGTTCCAATGAAATCCTACATTGATAACTAAATTTAGGATGGGTGAAAACACGAGCAAAAGCAAGTGTTTAAAAAAAATTAAACTGCCAAATTCCATCATTAAATACTACTGTGGTTTAAAAATATGCATTGATGGAATGCCACCCAATTCAATTGGTGGGCAATCATTGAATCATCCTTTAGGTTTTGTTACACAATTCCTGTTTTTGTGCAAACTGCATATTTCTTGATCGCGGAATTAATGCAGGAGTAAACCACTAAAATAAGAATTGATACCCGTCTACATGAGCCAAATTTCAATTAAGAATTTTTACAGAATAGGGAGTAATAAGGAATAAAACAAAAAAAAAACTGTCTTTCATGTCTATAATATTAACCAGATTACAATTAGAATCATTATAGTAGTGCAAAATAATAATTCAAATATTTAAACTTACACCTGATACTTATATTTTGTAATTGCAATTCAATGAGTGCACTGAATCAATGACATCACCATCAAACTCAAGATTAACACTCCATTTTGCTATTTTGGATTTCATTTTTTTTTTTTGTCTTTTAATAATTCAAATCTACATATAAATATATAAATCAATCACACTGTTTGAACGATCAAAAGCTTATTTTCTTACATACTTTATATATGGTTAAAAAATCAAAAGCTAACTTAGATACATACTTATATTACTTAAACACATGTAACCATCAATACTGCTATTAACAATAACATCAATGAACAACCTTCTGAAGAAAAACCAAAAACAAAATAACTAAATAATAATAACAATATATTCTGGTTTATTTATAATTTTATCTACAAGAAATGTCCACAAGACTCAATGCTGAAGTTAGAAAAATCTTTATGGCGTTTTTCTCTATACTCTTCCACTAATTTAAATTGGCAAAGCGCTTCATTCATTTACTTTTTCTTCTGGTAGCCTGACATTTGCATTTATTGTTTGTAAAGGTTCTGTAGTTCTATTGCTTGGTGTTTGTAAATGTTCTGTTGTACTATTGCTCGGTGTTGTTGTTTCTATTGCAAGTAGTGAAATGTATGGTTTTCGTGACAATTCATTCATAACATTTATATAGATCCATGTGCGAGGGTCATTGCCGGATTTGCTACTGCGGTCTTTTACTATTTTATGTGTCCTTTTCATCCCGTTTGCCCATTTGCCTATTGCCCTGCTTACCCAATCCAATGTCAATTCTCTCTTTTTCTTCATGCATTCATGTATCCATCTACTATACGGAGTCTCAGCCTCTGTAAAGATAAAAAAAACACTAGTAAATTATACCCATAAACAAACACAGAACATTTTTGAATCTGATTATACCGATTGGGACCAGGCCTAGTCTTTCGTTTTGACTTTTCGAACTGATTACCTACCAATCAAAATAAATTCATATAGGTACAGTGTAACTTCTATTGAGAATATTAGGGGATATCCTTGTCAAATAACTATTTTTAAAACCACTAAGACAATAAGTGCGTTGCCGACTAATAAAATGTGCGATAAAAAATGTTCTGTAATAAAATAAAAAGGAAATAATTTCAATTTCTTTATAGTAATTGTTAAAAACTATCTGAAATTAACACTTTTAAGACTTAAATTTAATGGCCAATACAGCGAGACTTCAACTTTAAGGTGCAGAAAATGGCCGTTTTTAGGGTTCCGTACCCAGACTGTCCCAAAGGAGCCCTATTACTAAGCCTGCGCTGTTTGTCTGTCCGTCTGTCCGACCATTAAAAGGCTCTATCTTTTAGACTGAAATAGACGCCTAATTTTTCACAGAATATGTGGTATAATGGTGGAATATCTAATAAATAATAAAAAGTTAAAAAAGGTAAAATTTAAGGGGGGTCCCCATACAAGAAATACATTTTCGTTGTTTTTGCACTATCGTAAAAACAATAATACATACAAACTTCAAATTTGCAGTAAATATTATGAACTCTTAAAGTATTACAACAAATAATAAAAACCGGCCAAGTGTTAGACGGGCCCAAGTGATTACTATTTTAAATTACCAGTACAGCGCCATCTACGTAATTTACGAACACAAACAAAACAAAAAGTGTGCCGCTAAGCGGTCACCCATCCAAGTACTGACCAAGCCCGACGTTGCTTAACTTTGAATAAAGTTTTCAACAAAACAATGTGTCATTTTACCGTCTAAAATTATACCGTTACAGCGCCATCTAGCTTACCATTAAGAGAAACAGTAACCATATTTGGTTGTTGGAAAAGATATTCAAAGTTAAGCAACCTCGGGCTTGGTCAGTTGGATGGGTGACCACTTAGAGGCACACTTTTTGTTTTTGTTTGTGTTCGTAAATTTACATGCGTATTATTAACATCGGTCAATTGCAAGTCGGACTAGCGCACCGTGGATTTCGTACCACGGTTTAACGTAATTTACAAAAGCAAACAAAAACAAAAGCTGAGCAGTCACCCATCCAAGTATTGACCAAGCCCAACGTTGCTTAACTTGGAATATTGTTTACAACAAATACGTTACTGTTTCTCTTAATATGAGCTAGATGGCGCTGTCACGGTATAATTTTAGACGGCAAAATTACACATTGTTTTGTTGAAAACTATATTCAAACTTAAGCAACGTCGGGCTTATTTACGAACACAAACATTAACAAAAAGTGTGCCGCTAAGCGGTCACCCATCCAAGTACTGACCAAGCCTGACGTTGCTTAACTTTGAATAAAGTTTTCAACAAAACAATGTGTCATTTTACCGTCTTAAATTATACCGTTACAGCGCCATCTAGCTTACCATTAAGAGAAACAGTAAACATATTTGGTTGTTGGAAAAGATATTCAAAGTTAAGCAACGTCGGGCTTGGTCAGTACTTGGATGGGTGACCACTTAGAGGCACACTTTTTGTTTTTGTTTGTGTTCGTAAATTACGTAAAACCATGGTACGGAAACCTCGGTGCGCGAGTAAGACTTGCAATTGACCGATGTTAATGTTACGCATGTAAATTTACGTAATTTACGAACACAAACATTACCAAAAACCGTGCCGCTAAGCGGTCACCCATCTAAGTACTGACCAAGCCCGACGTTGCTTAACTTTGAATAAAGTTTTCAACAAAACAATGTGTCATTTTACCGTCTTAAATTATACCGTTACAGCGCCATCTAGCTTACTATTAAGAGAAACAGTAAACATATTTGGTTGTTGGAAAAGATATTCAAAGTTAAGCAACGCCGGGCTTGGTCAGTACTTGGATGGGTGACTGCTTAGCGACACACTTTTTGTTTTTGTTTGTGTTCGTAAATTGTATGATCACATTTGTTGTATGGGAGCCCTCTTCAATATTTATTTTATTCAGTTTTTAGTATTTGTTGTTATAGCGGCAACAGAAATACATCTTCTGTGAAAATTTCAACTGTCTATCAGGGTTCATGAGATACAGTCTGGAGACAGACGGACCGATTAAATAATTAGAATTGGTTGTTACCTAGTGCATTGACTATAAGTTGTATCAAAAAGTCATAAAAAGGTAACTAAAAAATGGATTCCAAACAAAAGGCATCATTATGGCATAAATTACTTAAGAAACGTATAACAAAAACATCTCATAGTAATGTATATGTCATTATGTAATGATTTTAAGTACATTTACATGCACGTCGTTAGTATTATAGAAATTAGCTGTCTGGCCTATATCACCCTCATAAGGCAGAAATCAGGAATCCTTTTTAAAAAAAAAACCGGCCAAGTGCGAGTCTGGCTCGCGCACCGAGGGTTCCGTGCAAACTTACTATATGTTGTATATTATTAAAAATATTTTGATTATATGATGTAACTAAAAATTTATGGCAATTTTTCCTTTATCTGTGCTATAAGACGTTGCTTCGTACCAAATTTTCAAGATTCTGAGTTCACGGGAAGTACTCTGTAGGTTTTGATTCCCTTGCGAGTTTCGAAAATTTGCGGCATAAACGGCTGTATCTTTTGATTGCGTTGGCTCAGAAGTTTGATGTTTTCACAGCTCCAAGGGACAGGAGACCTGAGTATTTTAGCTTGATACCTCCACGAGTTCCTGAGAAAATAAGGGTTCCAGTTTTTCCTTTCAAGGTACGGAACCCCAAAAAGGTTAATTACGCAAGTGCCCAGCTGGTTATTCAGAGGCCTCCCAAGAACTGGATAAATTGCGCTGGAAAAAAAGTCAAATGTCAGTATTGAGATCATCTAAAACAGCAATGGTAGTTGATAATCGAAACATTTTGAACATATAAAGTAAACATTTAAAACATAAGAATCTACTAATTATTATAAACTAGATTTTGCGAGCAGTTATCGCCGTAGAACTCTTTAATTATACTAATGTAGTTTGCTACAGCAAGCTACAGCTATAGTTCGTTTAAGCTCGGTTATAGTTATTCCTGCAGGAACTTTTGAATTTTCGTAATAAAAAGTAACCATGTTCGATTCCAGGACCTATCCTACATACATGTGTGCCACGTTTCATTCAGATCTGTCCAGTGGTTAAAGCGTGATTAAGTAACAAACATCCGAAATTTCGCATTTATATTATTATTATGGGCATATTAAGTACACTCACACGTTAAATGTTATTAACTTATATTATGACGATGATGCCAGTTGAGTTGCAGACTGGGTTCGCTCTGCACTTCACCTGAAACAGTGACAAGTTAAGGACTTAGAACAGCTCAGTTGCTATTTCTATATAAAATTGCTAAATCTGTTAATATAGTAATGATCAAAACAAGGGGCCGACTCTCGACGACAATCCCAATTTCAATCATACGGCGCTTTTGTCAATACTTTCAAATACTTACATTGTAATTACATTCAGTGGTGTGTAATCTTAATAATACTATTTGATTTTGTTGCATAAAAAGGTTTTATATATTATATGATCGATTTATTTGATTCTAAATCAAAGTGAGTGTCGGGAGTTACCCTATATATAACCACATATACTTAGTTGGCAAACAAGTCTCTAATTACTTCTCCCTTGAAGAACCCCATACTGTAGTCCTTATAGAAAACCTTGGCATGAGTTCATTTCACAATCTACTTATTTAATTTTAAATAACTTGCCTCTTTTCTGTATTTGAGCTAAAACAGTTAATCTGAGATTGGTGATTGAACAGTAAGATAGCCCATTTGTGAATGCATATTCATTAAATAAGACATGTTAAATGTTATTAACTTACATAGTGACAATGATCCCAGTTGAGTTGCAGTCTGGAATTTGCTCTGCACTTCACCTGAAACATTGATAAATTAAGGATTTAGAATAGCATTGTCTAGACTCTTCTTTCACATCTTTGCCCCTGTTCTGCTTGAATTTAACCAGTTAACTGATGTTTTATCAATGAGTCCATTTGTGTTGCATTTATATGCCTATGCAAAATAAATTATTTGGACAACTTGCAAAATGTAGATGATCCTTGTTGTGCATTTGCTCTGCACTTTGCTTGAAATGGTAAATTGTAACAGTAAGCATCACAATGAGTTCCCTTAGTGGTATAGTATAAATAACTACAAAGTGGTTAGCCAGAATAACTAAAAAAATATCATATTGTATCATTTTTTTTTAAAACATTGGTGAATCCAAGGTATATTTTTATTGGTACTACTACATTCATATTATACATTTTTTTCTGGACTTTACACAAAAATCATCTGGTCCCAAACTAAGCAAAGCTTGTACTATTGATACCAGACAAACCATAACAGAAATATTAACACATATGTAAATTATAAAACTACTTTTTTTTAAAATAAATATGTATTATACATAGGAAACAGTCTCAAGATAAACACAAATTTTCATTACATAAATGTTTGTCATGTGCGGGATCAAGCCTGCACTTCTCGGTTCCGTAGGTAGCTACTACTAGCAACAGAGCCCTGGAGCCACCATGGTTATTGTCTGACCCAAGCTACTTTCCAAGTACACTTTTGCGAAATAAAAGAATAGTGTACCCATTTTTACCTATAGAAAAAGCTATTATTGGCAGCTCTCAACTGGGATGACCAGTGTGTATAACAAGTATAACAAGATGGTATTTCATATCCTTCTCCATCTCCAACTCATTTTCCAAGTTTAATGAGATAAGATATTTAGGTATTTAATTTTTTTAACTAATATAATAAACTCTAACAAAAATAAAAGATTTTACTTAAAATATATTACTAAAATATATATAGTAATATACTTACAGCATATATGTAATACATTTTCTACAGATAACTGTCCAAAGGTTGCCCTTTGTTTAGCAAATGGTGTAGATCTTGGGTTGTATATCACAGGAATCAGTAGTTTTGCTATTGCGCTAACTAAGTTGTGAGTTTCCAGACCTCAGAGCCCCAAAAGTCACTGTAATTCACACAAATATATGTATTTAATTACAATACAACACCAGTTAATCACTTTAGCAGAATGTCTTGAAAAAAGAAGTAAGAATTTTTAAAACAAAGACATAGTCAGCAGATTAGATCTCAGGCCACAACTCAAACCTGCACTAAATAAAACATTATTTACAATGGAGGTAAAAGTGGAGACGCTATTGCTGTGAACCTATATATAAATAGGTTCGCAGGTTTAATTCCTGACTTAAATATATGTTTATCCAAATATCATTCTATGCTTGTAAATTTAATGCCTAAATAGCATAATAAGAAAAATTTGAGTCATAATATAGGTATTAATGTAAAGAAGTATAAGTAATATAAACAACAAGATGAGCCAGGAAGATATTGTATACTCAGTAAAGTTTATCTACATGTTACACAAATAACTATTAATAACCAAGAAACTAAGGATTTTTTCGAGATTTACTTATTCTCATTATTGAATCACAACTAGGAAAAGTTTTCAACAGCAATATCCCAGCAGAAATGTAAGAGAAAGAATAAAATTTCATGCAACATCTAGAATTAAAAAAGTTAAAGCTCCTTATTTACGGTTCTAGTATTTTTCAGTATTCACAGATTGAAAGATTGGACTTTGTGTATTTCCAACTAATTTTTTATTTATTTGTAAATACAAAAGTAACAATAGTGGATTGGTGAGTGTTATATTTATTTATTAGTTACCTGTCAAAACAATTAATTGTTTGAAGAATTGCTTTCATTTCAGTATAAGCCAAATCATTTCGCCAGCATCCGTGATGAAAGAGACATGTGTTGAAAAATTTAATATAATATAAAAATGGAAGGCCTCCAAGTTGGAAAATTTTGGTTTGTTTTACCTAAAACAAAAAAGGGCATCACAACATATAAAACAAACAAACAAGTGTGAGAGAGGATTATACTAAGTGGTGACGGACATATTAATGCATGCAAAAGAGTAAAAATTAATATTTTTATATTAAAAGTTTTGATAAATTTTGTTAAACATTTAATGAAGGGGGTATTAATCAAGGATAGAAGACAATGCATGTTGACAGAACGAGGAATTTTTGGGTGGAGGATGTCATATAGTATATAGGGTATTTGGGGCAGCTGAAAAATATGTAGTCTACAGTACCTTTCGTCAATGCCACACTCACAAATAGAGTGGTCAATAACTCTTATTTTAGCTAAAAATACTGGAGTACATGCATGTTCCAGTCTGGGACGGCATATGGTCGACGTAACTAATTTGTCACAATATTGAATTCGCAAGAACCAAGGTTTTGCAGGGATAACAGGTTGTATTTGGCCATGATAACGGCCCTTAATGGATGAAGACTGTTTCCATACATGAATCCAATCTACTGACATTGGCCTTTTAGCTGAACTGAGAAAGTCTAAAGAGAAAAGTTTATTGAAGTTTTGTATATCTGACTGAACTACTTCTTTAGCCCAGTGGTCAGATTTCTCATTGCCTTCTATTCTACTGTGGCCTGGGACCCAGGCAAGGACAACCTCAATATTAACTTAATAGGTTACATGTGTCACTGAGGCCTTCAGTAAACTCCATCACCAAACAATTGGCACACATAAAGAAGCAAACAAGCATACTGCCTGCCTGATGTTGAGCAGTTATAATTGCCTAAGGACACTTAAGTCAAAGTCAAAGTCAAAGTCAAAATGGTTTATTCAAATAAGGATTTTACAATCACTTTTGAATCGTCAAAGTCAAATATTATTTTTTGAACCCTCCCACCTTCCCGCCGGTTCACAATGTTGTTGATTTCTATCGAGAAGAATCCGGCAAGAAACTCGATAGTTACTCTTTTAAAAACACTATCAATAATGCAAATAAACTAAAAATACAATTAATGTTTTAAATAAAAAAATTTTAGCCGTACAATTTTATGTTATTTCCATTTTAATTTGGTTTACCTATGCATCCTGTAATTGAGCATCATCAGTCCCAAGGATTTTTATCATTTACATAGTCTGAAATATTGTAGTATGCCTTTTTACACAGTACCTGCTTGATAAAAGATTTAAATTTACTTATTGATAGATTTTGAATTTTATTGGGAACTTTGTTGTAAAAGTGTATACATTGCCCCATAAAAGAGTTACTTATTTTGTGTAGACGTGTATCATGCACCAACAGCTTATTTTTACTTCTAGTATTTACTTTGTGAACGTCACTTTTCTTGCTGAAACTATTGATATTTTTATGTACATATAAAAGATTTTCATATATGTACTGCGACAAAAAAGTTAAAATTTTTACTTCCCTAAACCTATCCCTCAGAGATATCCTAGATCCCAATTTATAAATAGCACGAATTGCCCTTTTTTGTAACAAAAATATTGTATTTACATCAGCAGCGCTACCCCACAATAGGATACCATATGTCATTAAACTATGGAAATAGCTAAAATATACTATTTTTGCAGTGTCAACATCGGTCAATTGTCTTATTTTCTTGATCGCATACACAGCAGAGCTAAGTTTTTTGGCTAGGTTATGAATATGAGGACCCCATTGAAGTTTGGAGTCCAGTGTTATTACGTATTTGAAACACTAAGAAGCAATTGTTGAGAAGGAACATTGATTAATTTGTTTTCTTTTTACAGTCCCAGAATATATCCCTCATCATCCAATACAAATAAGAATACGGTATCTATATTTTCTGTTTCCATAGCTTATTTATTTGAAACATATTCCCCACAAATCGGGTCTATAGTGTTCTTGATGCACCAGGTGTACAGAGGCCTTGAAAACTTTATGAGGAATAAAAACTGACAACTTACATGGTCATAGTGATGCACCTACCTTCTGCTGAAGATTCAACCGTAGTTTGACTTTCACATGCTCTTACTAGCATCTCTTACCAATTTTGCAATTTCGTCCAGTTATTTTTTACTAGGCTACGTTCCAAAACGCAATGTGTAAGTTGAAAAAGTAGTTATGGAACGCCAGGCTCAGGGTAACTTTCTATCTGTCAAGTTGAATATTTTACACTAGGGCTATGTTCCAAATCACGCCGAGTAATTATCGCCCGGTAAAGTGGAAAAATCAACCCGTTCGGGAACGAGCGTTTGACAGTTAATTTTCAAACTGACAGGAGTGATTTTCAACCTTTTCTATGGCAGTGTAAAGAATTCAACTTGACAGTTGGAAAATTACTCTACCCTGGGCGTCCCAAAACCACTTTTTTAACTTCCTCGTCGCGATTTGGAACACACCCTAGGCTATGTCCCAAAACCCACCGAGTAATTATCGCCCGGTATTGACAGTTAATTTTCACACTGACAAGAGTGAATATCAACCTTTCTATGTCAGTTTAAGGAATTCAATTTGACAGTTGGAAAATATCCAACCCCGGGCGTCCAAAAACCACTTTTTTAACGTCTTTGTTGCAATTTGGAACGGGTTAGCAATCAACTATAGCGGGCGATTGTCACTCGGCAGGGAATTGGAACGTAGCCCCAGTACGTATATGACAAAGCAATTAGGTGCTTATCACAAGAAAATAATGATTTACGTTGTTACCACGAAATGCACGCTCCTGTTTTCTAACGTTAAAGATACTGTATAAATTGTATCCGTTTATTCATAATAATAATTTTTTCAAAGACCTTGCTTTTTATCCATTACTTTATCTTTTGCAAAACAATCCGAAATCTATTAAACAAGCAAGCAATTTGTGTTTTTCACGACACACAACTTTGAACTGATAGCTGACAGCTGTCAATAGTAAAAAAAAAATATTGAAAGCAAATAACGCAATAACCTGTTTTTTTTGCCACCGTGCAATAAGCTACGAAAACACTTATTGCTTTCATTGCGTTCATTTGCACGCAATACAATCGCAATGGTCTCCGAAAACACGCCCATGTAACTTAGAGATGTTTGATACAAGATCGAATTTTCTAAGTATCTATTTTGTTTACTAATGTATCGATATTTTATATCGATTTTATACATTCAGTTTATACCTAGTATCGATACTTCTCGAGCGAAATCGACCTAAGAAGCGTGAATTTTTTTTTTTAATACAATTATGTAAAACATACTAAAATCACGTTATACAGTTAACATAATCGCGATAAATAAAACTCTATAATGACAAGGAACTTGATAACACTTTATTTTCAGTTTTTTTACAAAATAATTGAACTTTCGATACATGATACTCGTTGATATCGATACTTTTCGGAATATCAAATATCTCTAATGTGACTATAGGGAACACTATCGGGCGCTCTTGCTCGTTGGGCTTTAGAAAAACTGATTTACTAAAAGTATGTCAATATCTCTTTACAATCCCTGGCCATAATGCACATGTGGAGCGGATATTTTCATTGATAACCTCGCAGTGGACTAAAGAGAAGAAACAGCTCGCTGTGGAGACAGTTGAGAGTATATAATACAGTGCATATAACTACAAGATGACATGCATTGAGTTTTACAAGTACGTGAAGTCCCAAAAAGAGTTGCTCCGTAAAGCGGGAACATCTGACGAGTATGAATGGGCCCAGAAAAGCAGCAAAACTTAGTTTAAGAAACTTCCTTACCGCTGGCTTTTATATTTGTTGATTAATTTATTATATTTTGTAAAAGGAATAAGACAAAAATGCCATGTATAAATGAGGATATTTGATGGTTATATTTTGGATCAATTTAAAAATAACAATGCTATGGATAGATGAGAATGTTATATTTAATTTTGTTGATTATATTTTGGGTTTATTAAAAAAATACATTGTGATAATTTAATTTTTATTTTATACTAGCCAGCGGCTTCGCCCGCCCTAAATTTCGTTATCGGCGTAGGTTCTTACGGCAACTCCTCAATTATAGAAAAAAAAAACACTCAAATCTTTCCACTTTAATGGCATAATACATTCGTGTCTGTGAAATCATGGAAATACACATACAAAATTTCAATCCAATCGATGAAGCTGTTTAATAGTTGACATACCAACAGCAGCACCACCTACAGAGTCCAATTGTATTTTTAAATCATCCAAAATACCATCGAAACACCCATATAAAATTTCAACCCAATCGGTTCAGCCGTATAGAAGTTATGTGAAAAAGGAAGTAATTACGTAATCAAGAAATTAGGAATGTATGGAAGGATAATACTTACTACCCGTTGTCTTATTACCCGTTTTCCCGTAGGAATGAAGCATTTTTCCGCGGTAAAAAGTAGTCTATGTTCATCAGGGATAATGTCGGCTTCTAATGGTAAAAGAATTTTTCAAATCGGTCAACTAGTTTCGGAGCCTATTCAATACAAACAAAGAAACAATCAAATCTTTCCTCTTTATAATATTAGTATAGACAAAGTGTGCTAATTAAAAAAATGTTGACAGATAGATACTTACTTTAGTTAATGTTGATTTCGTAATTTTTTTATTTTTTTATCAATATTTTGTAAAATTGTCAGAACTAACACATTCAGCGGCAGCGCATGCTACACGCTGCGTTCGTAGCCGATAACGAGCATTTTCGCCTTTGTAGCGACAAGCGCCAATAAACAGAAGGGCTACCGGAAAGCGCTTAACAATATTTCTCCTCTTTTTCGCATCTCAAATAGTTCACTTGGCAGCGAAAGCGAGGAGAAATATCGTGTAGCGTTTCGCGGTAGCCCGTAGAAAACCCGACTGGCGGTTCGCTGGCATTGAATGACGTGTTAAAAGATGTTTTGTGTTTAGGCAAGGACTTAACCTTCAAAGTTACCTATTGTTGTATTAAAAGTTCCTTTTTTTTTACCTTTACTAGTTTTTCTTGAAATGTCCCGGTCTGAGTCCTCACACTTATGGCAACCCTAGCTTATATCTAAGTTTGGCGAAGCACCATATTCAAGTTTTATCGCGCGTCCTCGTTTACTTGTCCCAAGATAGAGCGGGAGTTTCGGTGTGGATCCTTCAGAAATTACGCGTCATGTCCTGCTTATTTCTTCATAATTCACTATTCATGAGCCTTCGGTGCGCTATTCTTAAAAATTTGCTAAACTTGCGAGAAATCGCAAGCTAAAAAAAACAGGCCCTTCTAAGTTTTGTTTTTTAGGTAGTGGTAATCAAGAAGCTTATATTTAGGGCGTTCCTTCTGAGCCGCGTTAAAATTTAGTAGTAAAAACTCATTTTAGCACCAACTACCCGTTCCGTCTGAGCGCATCTGATAATTTCAGCGGCGCTATGATTGTCCAAACGAAATGCATTTTGCGTCATATTTTGACAGTTCCGTGTCTGTATATGTTTAAGTATATTATTTTGATTTTTTTTGTAATAATAATAACAAAGACATATAGTTAATAATGCAAAAATAAACTTCTCCCTGAAAAAAACCAACGTTATAAGTATTTTTCTCAAAGGATTCACTTTCACATTTGACAGCTGTCAAAAAGTAGCGCAAAATACCCACCTCCCGACATGGGTTTTTGGTAGCAACATTTTGTAGCAAAACCGCTCAAAAGAAACGCTTAAAGTCAACATTAGATTTTGCTACCAAAAGCAAATGAAACGCGAACCGCTAAAAATTCTGCTACTTAGTGTTAAAAATCGCCAAATGGACAGTGTTTCCAGCGGACTATGCTCAAAAGTTACCACAAAGTGAAGAAAAAGTTACATTTTCCAGTAAAAAGTAACCCATTGTTTTTTTTAATATACATATACATTATATTATTAATCTATACACGTCCCTGATAAAACGACATATTTTAACAAAAAATGAAAGCAACTATAAGAAAAGCTTTATTAAGATTTAAATTATATAATATTAATAATTGAGATATATGTGAGGTACGTATGCAATGGAATCAAACAATTATATTCTTCGCTTAATTTCTGATAAAATACTAATCGTTTTTGTTTAATGTTTACCAACAAACAACAATATTAACGTCACGAAACGAGTCGCGGAGACCGGTGGCCGAATCCCAATCAAATTAAAATAAACAGAGTTTTAATAGAGCGAGTAAGCGATTGCCGATAAAAGCATACTTTTGTGGAAGCGGGAAAGAGACAATGGTATATAATGGTTACGTACTATATGCGTTGCATAAATGTCTATGGAAACTTAAGCATCCTGTTGACTAACCGAAATGTCTTAAGCGCGTTACACACTCTCAGATTCAAACTCATATTAATAAGTATTGAAATTTACTTTTGAATTTTTTTCAAAAAGTAACCCTAAAGTTACTTTTTAAGTCGAGTAACCTCCAGGTAACCTCAGGGTCTAAAAAGTTACCAAAAAGGTGACAAAAGTAACCCTCAGGCAACGCTGCAAATGGAACGCCCTTATTGTAAGCTTTTTTTTTTTGTTTTTTTTAAATAGTAGCAAAGAGGGAGCGAGAATTCAGGGCTGCGTTCAAAAACGTTTTACTTGAGTTTTGGGCAGGACATAGGCCACCTACTTGAAATCGTCAAGTGTAAGTCATTTTCTTTTCTATACCTTATTGAGGGGTTGCCATTGAAAACCTACAACGATAACAGAGTTTAGGGTGGTTGGAGCCACTGATGAAAGCTGATGTTAATATAAAAATATAAATCTTATTTTTATTAGTCATTAATTTCAGGAATTTATTTAACTACATTGACAATTTTATATAATTTTACTTGTAATGGAGCTTAAAATCAAGCATTTCTGTTATTAATTTCCGCTTATTGTAATGTTACCTACTTTAAAAGTAATAAGTTCGATGACTTTCCGGGTTTACGTTCAAACTGGGTACAAAATGTTGTTTTCATACGGTGAAAATGGCATCGGAGGCACTTTACTCCATTATTCATATGGTAAAACTTCAGAGGCGTGGAACTACTTCTGCTCTGGATTTTGACTCACATGAAATTTTGATTCTATTTTTTAATAAGGGAGAGATAACACCCAGCTGAAAAATTATTGCCAGATCTCGCCACTTTATGAGCTATTTCGAGGGCCATTATCACGAATTGATTAGGAATCTTCTTGCCTTTCTTGAACGATTTTCAATCACCTAAATAGACTGGGTTTGGGGGGTACGGCACCATAGCACATCCAAACAGTGGGGCAGATTATACAGAAGACCTAGGACATCGGCCCATGTGTCAAGCCTTTGTGGACTATGAGAAAGTTGACTGGCAATACGTTGAGGTATTTGAGATGTCTGTGTAATTCGACAACGAAATCAGTTCTACAGAATAGTCAAATAATCCAGCTAACAAACGGCTACAAAAAGGAGTTAAATAGGGGGATGTCATGTCTTCAAAACTCATACCTACAATTTTCTGACAATATTGTAGCCATGGCGAAATCGCAAAAAGCAAAGCTTGATCTTTTAAATGTCTTCTCTCCTCCGGGTGGTTAAATAAAACGAAAGTTATGATAAGTGACCACTTCACTCTGAAATCTTATATTATCACTGATGTCATACATCTGTGGAGCGGCGGCAAAGGGGAAATCTACCGCCAGGTAAGGTGTTATACCTGGGGACCGCGCTGTGGTCCATCTAACTTGCGCTTTCGTTTCTATATATGCTGATCTGCCGAAGAAACTGTGATAGCGCGATGTACGAAGGATGACGTCAGCCTTGATTACAGCGGTATGATATGATCCGCTACACTCCTAAAGTTGTTCAAGAGTATACATCTTACCTTGGACAAGTAGTGCAGTTGGGTAATGTAAAAATCACTGGAAAGGGTGGAAAGTATTTAGGAAGCTTCGTGTCTGATTTACGTCATCGATACTAAGTGCGAGCCAACCGTGATGACCTGATCTCATATGGTGCCGACTTGCCGAAACGTGTACACAGCCCCACTGGCTTGTTCATAAGCTTTAAATAAGCGGGCTAAGGAAAAAACTGAGCTTGTAGTTTCCCTTAGAGTTTGGATCCGTAATCTGGTAATCCGACGGTAAACTAGTGTATCGATGGATACCCCGGGTAAACGTATTGAGGGACGTTCCCCAGCCAGACGACGTAACGATATATTTTTCAAGAAATTACAGTATTGGAGGGGCTCAGCTCCCCTGGACTCTACCATTGAATGGGGGGGGGGGGTCATGGAGTCGGCGCCGTTTTTCATGTGAGAAAGGGTAAACGAACGACTGTTGGAAGATGATATAGGGTAGTGGCGGTAAAAACTTCGGACGATCTAAATAGGTACATTTCGCCAACCCATGCCCTGTTCAGGAGGAGCAGCTGCCCCCTGCTCGTACCTAGCTACGCCCTTGCAACCACCCACCAACGCCGAGGTTTTCTTTTATTCAACTCATTTATTAAATAGTAGATTAATGAAATAATGCGTATATAAGTTGGCTTGACATTGCAATACGCTAAGTGTTATGTCATTAAAATGATTCACGTGTATATAGGTAGACTTGTTCAATGTGCTTTGCAATGGAATTGTTTCAATTCGGTGGAACCATGTAATATTGGCTTTAGTATGTAGTGGTTACATACTCTTTGATATACTCCAACTTGTACATAATACAATAATTTGTGCAGTACTCCACAGAGTAAATTACAGTTATACAGTACCTGTGTACAGTACTCTTTGTGAAAGATGATAGAAACAAAGTGTTGAAAATTTGTTAAAATAAAAATTTTGTGTTGAAGATTACTGGGGAAGGATTTCATGCACGTGTGATAATAATCATTTTGCCATATAGTCAGTTTTGTTATTTTTGTGAAATTTATCTACTATTCTAAATAGTTGAATGCAGATTCTATCCTGTGTTTCATTTTTCAGATCACTTCAAGAAAATGATGGATTCGGACTCGTCCGGTGCAGATTTCTGCAGATTTTGTCGTTCAGAAGCTTCGTCAGACCGACCTTTGTTTCATCCTTGCATCTGCACAGGTTCTATTAAATGGATCCATCAGGAATGTTTAGTACAATGGATGCGATACTCTCGAAAAGAAATTTGCGAATTGTGCGGGCATCGATTTTCTTTTATGCCCATATATTCACCAGATATGCCGCGACGACTACCTATCCGTGATGTAGTAGGTGGTCTTGTCACTTCAGTGGCTTCTGCTGTCAAAGATTGGTTGCATTACACACTTGTAGCCTTAGCATGGCTCGGTATTGTGCCTCTGACTGCCTGTCGAACTTATCGTAGCTTGTTCTCAGGTTCATTAGATCCAGTGATATCATTACCTTTTGACATTGTTTCTGCTGAAAATTTAGCAAAGGACGTGTTTTCTGGCTGTTTTGTTGTGACATGTACACTCTTTTCGTTCATTGGCCTTGTGTGGCTAAGAGAGCAGATAATGCATGGTGGAGGGCCCGACTGGATGGAAAGAGAAAACTTGCCTGCTCCCCCTCAAGAAGATGCAGTAGCTCCTCTGCCAGATAATAATAATGAGCGGGTTAATGATGGGGCTGGTGATGAAGGTGTTGCACGTGATGAAGCAAATGGTGAAGGTGGTGAAGATCCATTAGTGGGTGATGAAGCCAACTGGAATCCAATGGAATGGGATAGAGCAGCTGCAGAAGAATTAACTTGGGCTCGTTTGCTTGGGTTAGATGGGTCTATGGTGTTCCTAGAACATGTGTTTTGGGTGGTATCTCTAAATACCCTGTTTATTGTAGTTTTTGCGTTCTGTCCATACCATATTGGAAGATTGGGGGCAGCTTTAGCTGGATTATCAGCAGAAGGCCCATTTGCAGGTCCTCTTACAGCCTTAGCTGGCTATGTGTTGGTGGGTGCAATTTTGGCAGTCCTTCATGGCATAGCATCATTACTACGTCTACGAAGTGCAAAAAAAGCTCTGGGCTTCTGCTATGTGGTTGTAAAGGTAGCTCTGCTATCTGTTGTGGAGGTAAGTAAAACTATGCATTTTGATTATACATTTAATTTGAATTTTTATTTAAATATTTAAATCACATTTAGTTCAAAGATTATATTCAGATCTGTTCAAATTATTAAACAATGCATTTTTTATACCTATGTAATTAAAATAATTGGCTAATTTTATACAACAGTATCAATACATTGGATTGTGATATTTTTTAGCCCTTTGGTGGGCAGGAAGAAAATACAGCTTTAAGGCTATGGCATACCCTAGAAAAAGTGTGGCGTTACGACCAGTGTACAAGGACATATTACACTGACTGCACTTGATTTTCTCAGTTTTTTGTCTGTATAAAATTCAAATATTTATTTAGAACTATGAAATTAGCAAAATCGCTTTGTCAATCGTTATTTTATGAATACTTACTATAACATTTTTTTTCACCTCAAAGAGTGTACTCAGGCCTGTAACAAAAATAATAAAATTTTTGCAAACTTAACTTGTATGGGTATGCCATAACCTTAAGGCATTAATCCCGTCATAGAACATCAATATGTTTGTGCAATAAGTATCCTACTAATATAAGTTTGTAAGTTAGTATGTTTATTACTCCTTCATGCTACATACATTGGTTGACAAGTTCCTGCTGGAATAACTATAATCAAATTCTTATAGCTACTACTATAGCTTACCATTGTAAATTTCCTTATAATCAAGGAGTTTCCGTACAAATCCCACATCAATAAAAAAATTTAGCATGGGCGAAGCCATGGGCAATTGCTAGTTAAAAAATAAATATTTCATGCAATACTTGGCTTGGTAATGCAAAATCCATGTTCAATCAAACATGACATAGTGGTTTTTTCATATCTGAACATATAGTGAAAGGAACATAGTCAACCTCCCTCAAAAAGTGGTAAAACTCTGGTGGAGGTTCACAAAGCCTTAAATTATAACAAAATTCATAATAAAACTTTAGTTTACCAGTAATTAAATCATAATTATATTTATATATTAATTTGCAGATTGGTGTTATTCCACTAGTATGCGGGTGGTGGTTGGACCTTTGCTCATTATCAATGTTTGATGCTACCCTCAAAGACCGAGAGGCAAGTCTTCAAGCTGCACCTTGGACTCTTATGTTCATTCATTGGCTTGTTGGAATGGTTTATGTGTACTATTTTGCTTCATTCATCCTTCTACTGAGAGAAGTGTTGAGGCCTGGTGTATTGTGGTTCTTGAAGAATTTAAATGACCCTGACTTCAGTCCAGTGCAGGTTAGTAATGTAATGTAGATTGTTAGTTTAACAACAATTTGCTTTCTACAAAGTTTTTGCTGATTCAAGTCAGCAGTAACACACATTCATAATTAATAAAAAGTAATAAAAGCTGCCATAGATAAATAATAATATCTGCTTTCTAGTACCTATAGAACTGCAATCCTTGTTTAGTTTCGGGCCAGAATATATTGTGTGAGATGATAGAATATTTATTTAGTGGCATCAAATTTAAGAATTTTTTAAGATTGGCCGATTCAAGGTTCAGATTGAGCAACAAATATCTGAATTATTTTACCTACTTAAAAAGCCTTTTTAGGACATAAATAAAACCTAAAACTCCCATTGTGACAGATGTGTTCAGAAATATATGATGTTTTCCGAGAAATAAATAAATCACTTATCTTCAAGAGTTTGTTATTTTAACATATTATGGTAATTCTACACAAAATATGTACATTATTTACTTTTTATTTTTTTTAGGAAATGATTCATCTTTCCATATGGTCCCACATTCGACGGCTAGTGGTTTCTGCCATGATCTTTGGGACAGCAGTACTGTTCATGCTATGGCTTCCAATAAGGGTGATCAAGTTTGTCATTCCTGGCTTCTTGCCATATGCAGTGGCAGTCCATACAGAGGCACCTGTTAATGAATTGAGCTTGGAGCTATTGCTATTACAGGTACAACGTAACCTTATATTCTTTAATTTATTTTACATTTAAAGGCCTCTGCCCACTATACTTTAACATACCATGACCATTATATGAATGTTTCAGGCATGGAAAGTATGATGGCACAGACTACTATGCCCACTAGAATGCAACAATAGTGTATCATACCCATGTATAACGGATTTAGTGACTGGAGCGTATGTATTGTCCCTGTAACATCTGCGTGTCATATTCTCGCAGTTGTAACAGTAGCGTGATAAAAAGCTACTACTTTTGTTAAGAAAATTATTTCCTATACCTATACAATGGCTATTAGAAATTTCATATATTTAGGATGTTTTAATTCATATATATATATATATATATATATATATACAAATATAAATTTGTGAGCAATTTTAATTCTTTTTCGTTCTCTATTTTACATTGAATGTGTACATGTATGCATATTCTTGAAATGATGGTAATAAACGGCTAGAGACAAGTGGCAACGCGTTTGTAACGGGTTAAGAACGGGCATCATACGCGGCTATAACCCGTATGCTCACCATTTTGCCGCCTGCGAGCACCGGTTTACCAACGTCGGAGCGTATCAACAGCCACAATTTATTCTCGACAATTGTTGACACTCCGTGCATGGCACGCAACGGTGTTGGTCGGTGGTGCAACGGTCTAGTGGGCATAGACTCATACTTTTCAATACAAAGAGTATGGTAAGGTATAGTGAACAGAATCCTTAATATAGAAAAATACTCTTAAACGAAAGCTTTTTTATTAAGCAGAATTGATTTTAATTATTTGAAGATGGATAAAGAAGAGATAAGGGATTATCATTAGTTGATGTCTACGTCGCATGAAAATCTCATTAGAATTCTTCATGCAGGAAAGGAATCTCCAACTCTGTTGCTTTCTCGATTATTTACTTAAAAAGCTGCAGCAGGGCCATAATCTGTTTTAAATGTGGATAAATCGGATTATTTGTTTGTTCTTGTACTAAACTCAAGTATTGGCTGGTGTCCGATGGATTTACCTTTCATGTGTAAGACTAGATAACCCCGAGATTTTGACTAAGCAGTTGATCCTCTCCACTGTTGCAAGAATCTTCTTTGTTCCAGTGGGTGATTTTCTCCCTTCATATTTTAGGGCAAATGCTAGTGGTGCTATGGTTAGTTGCTTTCCCAATGGGTGCGTTATATGAACACGTTGATGTATTATCTCCTCGCGCGGCAAGGTCCCATTACGGAGTTTAGGCGTATGAAGTCAAAGTCAAAGTCAAAGTCAAAATGGTTTATTCAAATAAGGATTTTACAATCACTTTTGAATCGTCAAAGTTATAAAATATTATTTTTTGAACCCTCCCACCTTCCCGCCGGTTCACAATGTTGTTGATTTCTACCGAGAAGAATCCGGCAAGAAACTCGATAGTTACTCTTTTAAAAACACTATCAATAATACAAATAAACTAAAATACAATTAATGTTTTAAATAAAAAAAATTTAGTCGTACAATTTTATGTTATTTCCATTTTAATTTGGTTTACCTATGCATCCTGTAATTGAGCATCATCAGTCCCAAGGATTTTTATCATTTACATAGTCTGAAATATTATAGTATGCCTTTTTACAAAGTACCTGCTTGATAAAAGATTTAAATTTACTTATTGATAGATTTTGAATTTTATTGGGAACTTTGTTGTAAAAGTGTATACATTGCCCCATAAAAGAGTTACTTATTTTGTGTAGACGTGTATCATGCACCAATAGCTTATTTTTACTTCTAGTATTTACTTTGTGAACATCACTTTTCTTGCTGAAACTATTGATATTTTTATGTACATATAAAAGATTTTCATATATGTACTGCGTCACTAAAGTTAAAATAATTACTTCCCTAAACCTATCCCTCAGAGATATCCTAGATCCTAATTTATAAATAGCACGAATTGCCCTTTTTTGTAACAAAAATATTGTATTTACATCAGCAGCGCTACCCCACAATAGGATACCATATGTCATTAAACTATGGAAATAGCTAAAATATACTATTTTTGCAGTGTCGACATCGGTCAATTGTCTTATTTTCTTGATCGCATACACAGCAGAGCTAAGTTTTTTGGCTAAGTTATGAATATGAGGACCCCATTGAAGTTTGGAGTCCAGCGTTATGCCAAGAAAGACTGTTGAATTAACAAGTTCTAATTGCTCGCCATTAATATTAATACATGTCTGTCTCTGACTAACATTTGGTAATGTAAATTTTACACATTTGGTTTTTTTTTCATTAAGTAACAAGCACTTCATTAACTTATTAACCTGACGTTCGAGGAGTTATTGAATCTCACATTTATAGGAATACTATTCAAGATATCGAAAGATATTAGCTTTGTTAAGTTAAATTAAGTTACTTAAACTTAGTTTCTTTTAGGCTGCTTAGTGTTTGTTTACAATAGTTAAGTTAGACCTCTGTCACACAGCGTTAGCAGGTAGGTTCCATATATCTATAACATTTCGACGCGGCGCGGCATGAGTATGAGCTGAATGCTACCTATTTTACTAAATAAAATGGAATGCGAAATTGTGCGTTACATATACACAGATGTACTACATATGGATGTCGAAAGGTAAATATCTTTGAAGGCACTACTTATATTTATAGTTCATTTTATTTTTGTGTTGGATCGTAATATCGTATCGCGATATAAATTTAACTTAAAAATATGTATATTCAAACCATGAGATAAGTAAGGACTAAGGTAAAACCTAGTAATAAAAATTCTTACACATTTCTTTTTTAATCACTCGCACGTGAGAGGTGCTAAGAGTTTGAAGCTCGTAATAAAAGCCGGATCCCACTTTTATCGTATCTTTTCGTTGCTCTGTCGAATTGCTGAGTTGACCTACTATAAGATGTTATTATTATATGTATAGCTGTGTCACAATGTGAGAATTAATACTGTTTTTCTTAGTAGGTGTCTAGATAAAGCAATTTTCAATCGATTCATAGACGCTCTTTAAGAGATAAATTTAAGGAAATCAAAGTATTAACCTTACAGTCTCAGTATATATTAGATTATTTTTTATTTATTTAATTTATGTTCATCAAAATATTGATTGTTTTAAAAAGACTAGCGATATTCTTAATCGTAATACTCGAAATAGACACAAACCTGTTTCGATCCACACAAGGCTCCACAAAATACTCGTAGATAAATTATTTAAAGGACAATGTATCCGTTTTTATAATTAAAAACAACTTTTTAAAATTGTGAACTGTAACTAATACTTTCTTATCGTAATTTAATTACAATATTAAATACTTATGAAAAAAAAGAAAGTCATCATATTGGATATTATAAAGTGTATTGAGATTACGTATATAATGAAACTAGCTTTTGCCAGCGGCTCCACCCGTCCTAAATTTGGTTATCGGCGTGGGATTTTTACGTCAACTCCTTAATTATACTAAATGAAGTTTGCTATAGCAAGTTATAGTTTTAGCTATAGTGCGTTTAGTTAGCAGATACATACAACTTATAGTTGACGGATAAATTAATGGGTATTATTGCTTATCAATTTGTACCTCTATAGGTGTAACCTCTATAACTATTTATAGCTACTGAAATACCTATCTGAGTTTAACAATCTGATTATTTTAATAACAATTTCACACAATCTCTTTAATTTGAATGCTACATTATCATTCAGTCCATTAATCTTTGATAGTGCATAATAATATTAATCAAATATAAAAGTATCTAAGTATATAAGTTTAAAAGAACATGTCCTGACTGACTCGTTAACGTTGACCCGAAACATGAAATTTTGACATTAGTTTCATTTTGTGACGTTAGAAATCACTGAAAAGGAATTTTGCGATATACATCCCCTAGTATAGGTACAACAGGGGTTGCAAGTTTGTATTAAAATCCGTCATTTTTAAGTTAAATCCATGAAATTTAGTGTTGAAAATTATGAATTATGTGTTTACCAGTTTTTTGGAAAAATCTCCTAGGGGGTAAAACAGGAGATAGAACATTTTATGATAATGCGGTTCCTTTTGTAAATCAAATCACGAAAATTTGTTTATTGATCTTAGTTGCAATTAACAAATGATAAGTTTCAGGATTCTTGGAAATCATTCCCTGAGGGGTTAAATTAGGGCAAGAAAGTCTGTATGGGCGTTCCATCGCTTGATACGTAGGAAAAAAATCATACAAAGGCCACATTGCAGAAAACTAACTAATTCAATATACCTCTAAAGAATAATTTTTTAACCGACTTTAAAAAGGAGGTTCTCAATTTGATTGTAGGTATATGTATTATTGTATGTGTGTTCGGGCGTACCTTTTTACAGAGTTGTCCGATTTTAATTATTCTTTTTTTGTTGCATAAGGTATACCTGAAAGGAAAAAAAAAAAAAAACAAATCTATCCCTAATGGTAGAAAAATTGGGCATAATTGATTTTTTTATCTACTGATTTTTTTTATTTATTTATTTGTGAAGCGATTCGGTTTAAATTAGGCACACATATATATCTGATGTCTTACTACAACACAGCGGAGACCTGGACGGTGTGGTGATGGAGTTGGAAGGCAGTCTAAGGAACTCTCCAACCCTTTGTAGCAGCTTATTTTCCTTCGCCCTTATTTCATTGATCTTGAAGAGAACTTTGGATCTAGTTATTAGATTCTTTTAAATATTGTTTAATTTATTTACAGGCCTCTCATTAGCCACAAAAATTATTACACTTATGACTTAAAATTAGGTACCTTAAATTAGTTAAGGAGTAAGGATTGCAATCCGGATAGTGTGCAATTAGAAAAATCCTAAAAATCTGGATTTAGTTTTGATGTTTAATTCCGGTTTTTTCGAAGTGCTGAGTATGGTGAATTTTTTTTCATAAGTCTGGGATTAACAAGAATTTCAGAATCTAGGAGTGCCGAAGCTTGCGCCTCTCTTAAAGACATAAGATTATATATATAAATATATCATTGGATTGACAACTAATTGCGCAGCTGTTATGGTGGAAGTTGTGGATTGGTGAATGATATTCTGCCAGTCCTATACCACCAACTGTGCTGGATATGTTATATAAAAATTCTTTACAAACACATAGGGAAGCGGAGAACTGTTCAGACTCAGACTCAGAGATTGAAGAAGTAAAGCAGACTATTGAGCTATGGTTTTATAAACTAAATAAAAATAGTCCAGTCAGTGGCTAAGATATTTAAAAATTCCCTATGAAAAACGATGCTACGCTACAAATTTTGCAAGTTTGCTGGCTATAGCGCCAACAAGTGTAAAGTCTAAAATAGCCTTTTCCACTGCTGGGATATTTTGTAATAAATAACGATCACGTCTAAATTACGATACTTGTGATGATTTTATGTTTTTAAGGTCTCGGTTTCTAAATTACACTAAAAAATATTTTTAATTGGTAGTTGAATTGCATGGTTTTGAAAATATTTAGTATGAAGTTATTGGACTGATAAAGTGTAACTCGTGCACGCAAACCTTATTGATTATGTTATGCTTTGATATGTATGAATGTTAATTTTAAAATGATAAAACAAGGATTACAAAGGCATTTGGCAGTTTTAATAATTTGATTTAAGAGTTTTTGAAACAAGAGTTTACTCTTGTTTTCAAAATTCTAAAAATTTAGCATTAAACTACGTGTATAATTACTATTACTTTAAGATAATGCAAAAGCTAGTACCAAAATTCGAAAAATCTGGAGTATCCAGATTTGTATGTGATATTTATTATGGAATCCGGGATTTGAGAAAAATCCTAATTTTGCAATCCCTATTCAGGAGCTTAGTTTGTTAGACTAAAAGGGTTTATTTTATTCCAACTTTCATTTGTTAGATTTTTGTTAATATTTTTAGAGGTCAATAAACCGTCTACCTGGTACTATGTTGTTAATGGATAGTTTTAGAAGGTCAGGAACGTAATGTACAAGTAACTAAAACATTGACACATTTTATTAGTCAAATTCCCTTTGTGTTCAAATTAATGCTATGTGTTGATAAAATTGAAGTGATGCTATAGAAATGACTCGAGTTCAACAGTCTGAATGGTTCAACATCTGCTATGTGATTCATTTTGACTGTTGAATTTTAATGCTTCTTATCAGATTTCATTAATTAATTCAAAGTGCTCATGAATTAAATACAATTTCAAAATGTTATTACGAAATATTGTTCGCTTTTTTTAAACTTACCGGCTAAAGTTTATTAGCATTTTTTTATGATTAGTTTTAGTAAGTCTCACAAAAAATATACAGGCATTGATATAATAGGTAATTTTTTTTTGTTTTACACGCGTTTGGATACACTTATAATCAAGCTGATATTTAAATTAACACATGTTCAAAATTTGCTATAATTTAAGTGAGAAGGAAAATGCGAACACAACAAGAACAACTTGACGTTTTCAAGTAGCCTATGTCCTTTCCCGGGACTCAAACTATCTCAATGCCAAATTTCATCTTAAGCCGTACAGCAGTTTTAGTGTAAAGAAGTAACAGACAGACAGACAGAATTTCGCACTTATAATATTAGTATGGATTTTTTTAAAAAACCGAAATTACAAAAAACTTTTTCCATACATTTTGTAGGCACTGGACTAGTTTTTTGCTATTTCTGACTTAGATATGAACTTATACGAAACTGGATCGGATGGCATGAGAAATATTCTTTGAATTTGCCTACAAAATGTATGGGATTTTTTTTCCTGATTTCTGAAATTTCTAGTACTCTTTCCGCAATTGATGGAAACTGGATCCAAAGGAAAGAAAAAAAATTTAGAAAAATCTCTTTTTAAAAAGTTCCTATAAAATGAATAGGAAAAGTTATTTCGTGATTTAGCTAGATTATAATTTATGTATATTATTTACTAGCTTTATCGGTGTAGGATCTCGACAGCAACTTTACAAAAAAACCGACTGACTGACATTTGACGTTTTCAAGTAGCCTTTCTCAGGACTCAAACTATCTCAATGCCAAATTTCATTTTAATCGGTACAGCGGTTTTAAGTTGGTGTTAGAGGAAGTAACATAATTCGAACTCAAATTCAAATGCTTAATTTCCCTGCAGTAGCTCTTTTAAATTTACTTAATCAAAACAAATGTCAAGTAAATTATGTTAACAAAAATCTATTTAATCCTATGCATTTTTATCATCAAGGTAGTATTTAATTGTATAATATACTTTTTTGACAAATTTATACAAGTTTAGGTTTGACGGATACATAGTCATTTGAATAATATATCTATTTTCTTATGCCTCGTATGGATCAGACCATGATAACATTATGAATATCGCTATTCCTTTTAAAGCAATCAATATTTTTATAGACATAAATTAAATTATCTAATATATCAAGGGAAACAGAGAAAAACCTTTTTTATATTTTAAAGTCTGTCTGTGCGACAGCTTGTAAATTGCTCGAACGGTCAATATCAGGTGCGTGTCTCCATAGGAAAAAAAACGTAGCATATCACGTTATAAAAGAAGCTAAAGTATACTATCCAGGCAGTAGCTTCGTCCATAAGTCAAAAAGATAACCGCGAAGGGTGCAGAACTAAGCCTATTCGCCAATCTAGCTATATGTAGGCCCCACTGAAGCTTTGTGTTAAGGGTAATACCTAAGAATACTGTAATATCTACAAGATCTAACTGCTCCCCGTTTAAGTACTCTGGTTCTTACCTGACTGACATTTGGTGTTAAATTTTAATTCATTTTGTTTTCTTGCTATTAAGGACTAAAATATTCATGTTGAACCAGACAACTTTAGCCAGCTGTTTACATTATTCGACGTCTATTAAGTTTGAAACTGAGTTTAGAAATCCAATTAATGTAATGTTTATGACATGACAGAGTCTATTTAATGAGTTTAATACTCCATTTACATTATTTTCATTAATAATTGATAGTATAGTAAGGAATTGTGTAGACTTGATTTTAGTGGACAATGAACCTCATGAATAGAGTTTATTGACATACTGAATTGACTGATTAATTTAAGGTCTAAAACCAAAATTGATATTTGTCTAGTTCGTCGAATGTTAATCATTACGCTGAGATTTTTAAATTTTTACATTACATCATGCCAGTTTTCTGAATGGGAAGGCAGACACCAAAGACTTCTACCTGCTACGATTCTGGCACACTTCGTTTGATTTGTCCACTGGCATCAATGCTTTCATACTCATTCTACGGCTACCTACTCTTGATCCCCTTTTTTTTAAAAAAAAAAAAAAATTACTTAAGATATAGATACGTTCGGCGAGGTACGTTCGAAGATAGCTATTTATGCAACTTTCTCGCAGGTAATTTCATTATCAGCGCCGACGAAATAGAATGGCGCGAATATTAAAACACCAATTTCGTGCATACAACATTAGTCTAGTCAAAGACTAAGAAAATAAAACACATACCTAATAAGGAAAATTAGTTTATTTAGAAAAACGAAAACACATATTAAGGAAAATACGTTTATTAAGAAAATTGAATATTTTGGTCCATTTTATGCTTAATATAAAACATGCTGCTTACCATTTAGTAACGGGATCGTAACGTATGTGGTTTATGTTTATCTGCTCATAATGATGATGTTCTTGGGTCATTGCTAGATTTCTGCCATTTATAAAAATAGCATTTTTCATATAAATATTTGAACTTTACGGGAAGCAAATTAGTACTTGCTATATAAGCTCTCTCCGTCATATTTGGAGATGTACGCACATTTCATTACATGAGATTTTTAGTAATCGACCAAGAAAAAACTCTGCGTAAATGTGTATGTATTTGATTGCCGCCTTTTACCGTACACGTAAACGTGCATGTGTATGTAAATATTTTGGCTGTATGGTAGTTTTTTGTCTAGTTTTTATTAATATTCATTACGATGCAGTGTTTTTGTTTGACTGCAAATACGGGTAAGGCCTAAAGGTTAAACTAGAGGTATATTTTTCTTGTAGCGCTTGGGTGTATTTTTAAACTCTGAATTGTGTGTTTAATTATCTGAGTTGAAATTTGGTCCAGCGATGTCGGGATAGGAAATCGGAAATGGCAAAAACTGACACTCGATACGCCGTACCAAATAGCTGAACGCAAGTGGCTAGTTTATTTTGGATTATCTCTGTCTCAGCCGCTGTACTGCCACTCCAATGTCAGTTTTCGAGCAGCCTATACGGTCGGTCTTGGCTTAACGACTGCTGTCATATGACGTCGCAGCCAGGATCGATGATTTAACGTGCCCTTTGTAATAAGAAGGAGCTCAAAAATGTGCCACTAGGCGGTCACCCATCCAGGTACTGATCATGCCCGACTTTGTCCATTTTTTTGTGATAGACTAGGCTACTATTATAATACCTACAATCTTGAAATTAAAAAAAAAATAACGATTTTGCATACATATTTTTATGTTATTTTTTTGTCTATATTAGGTGATCCTGCCAGCATTGCTAGAGCAGTCCCATACTCGGACATGGCTAAAGGCAGGGTTGCGTGCGTGGTGTTCACTAGCAGCTGGCATGCTGGGGCTGCGGTCCTACCTGCTGGGAGAGGCAGCGCGGCAGCCAGATCCTCAACCCAACCCGCCGGTTCATCCACCACACCAGCTCGGTGCAGCCCATCAGGTATTAATGTTAGATTCTGATCGAATAATGCAGGAAAAAGTAATAGACAGAAGGCATGGTGATGGCAGCACTCCCATTTGCGCCTACTTAGTCCAAGTAAATACTTGGCACAAGGTAATTGGCTTGTCTAATAGTTGTCCAGTTCCAGTATCATACTGTAAATAAATCCAAATAAATACTTATAATATAAATGTGAAACTGAGTTTGTCATTTCTTCGCAACGGAGCATCCAATTGAGCTAAAAATTTGGCGCATAGATAGTTGAAGAGATGGTCAAGGATATTCATACACAGGCTACTTTTTATCCTGGAAAATTCAAAAGTTCCCGGACTATAGCTACAGTTATAGCTTACTATAATCAAGGAGTTGCCGTAAGAATCACAGTTCAGCGCGGGCGGCGCCGCGGGCAAAAGCTAGGACCTAATTTTGTTCTATTAAATTATTAGATATATGAAAATACAAAAATATTTGTGTGATTATATTTTTGTTTGTACAGGCATTGATGCGCCGCGACGGACCGGCTGGGTTTGAACCGTACGTGCGGGTGGCTTGGTTTCCAGTGAGGCTGGGAGCGTTGCTCGTGTTGGTGTCCATATCGCTCGTGTTGGCAAGCGCGCTTACTCTTGTAAGTATCGTTGTACTAACGCTTGCTATACCTTATCTCATTTTTTTTAGATAACACACGCACTGACTTCCAGCAAAGACGCGCGTAAGCGCACCCTGCGGTTACTCATAGATTTAACTGTAAGGGTTTTAATTTTTTCTAATTTTAAGTTAAATGGTCGTAGTGGTATAGCTAAAAATGTGTTAAAAATGACCCCACTGTTCTAGGTTTTAAAAACTGAAATTTTGATTTCGACAGGGTTAGTAGATAAAGCCTACTCCTTAAGAGTTAATAGGTTAGAGAAAAACTGCACGATTTTTGGACAATGTATATTAGTTACGAAAAAAAAAAAAAAACGAGTTGCACTCCGGGAGTGCCGGCAGAAGTGAAAATGTACTACTCATAATCGCGAATACTAAAAATAAAAATTATAATAGGCGTGGCATTACGGTTTCCGTATTTTACAAAGACAAAGATGCACTTTGTTCAATTTCCATATTTTATACACGAATTTTACGAATACACAGCAGTATGGCCACTACACAGACGGTCGAGCCATCATCTGTCACCATCCATGGATGCGCGTAGCACGCTGTAACATAAACACACACGACCATTCGCGCAAGCACCCTGCGCCGCCTAAACGAAACAGCAGGCGCAGGCATACATTTTCGCCGCGCCGTAGAAAGAGAGGGGGATACTCCCTCTCCTACGTCGCGCTAGCTGTCTACTCTCCATCCGTCTTACGAATTTTCACGATCAGGACACGTGACCTGACGCGAGTTTATCATTTTTTGCCCATACCAAAAAAGTGCACAACGCCGCTAAAGAAGTTTTCACTTCAAAAAATTTAATAACGCTGTTATTAAAACGGTATGTTACTATCTCTGGCCTATCGACCTTTTTTTGTTTCAGTAAGAAATCCTTGATTGTGCTAGTCTGACTCGCTCTTTACCGGTTTTTATACTTGATCCATAGCTTTTTATTAGAAGTTATTAGATTTCTGAAGGGTCGGCAACGCGCGAGTCATACCTCTGGTGTTGCAAGCGTCAATAGGCTTTGGTGACCGCTTACCATCAAGCGGACCGTAAGCTTGTTTGCCACCTTAGTGGTATAAAAAAATTTTTTAGCTATTAAAAAATATTGCTACTATTTTCAGGTGATACCGGTAGCGTTAGGCAGGAAAGTAATGGCGTTATGGCTTCCTAAATCATCAGACGGTGTTCATGAACTTTACACGGCGGCTTGCGGTGAGCATAAATTTCTTTCAAAATTGCTTTATTTCATAACCAGCTGTGGCGGCTACTCCGTCAACGAAAGTTGTTCCTGCGGGAACTTTTAAATTTTCCGGGATAAAATGGCCTATGTGTTATACTTATACTTATATCCTGATATAATCCTTACATTGATACTTATATCCTTATATTATGGCAGGCAGCGTAGCGAGGTAACAAACACACAAATTTTCGTATTTATATTATTATTTCATCATAACAATCGCTGCATCTGAATCAGCTGTCAAGACATAATGTTAACACACAAATAAGATAACAAATTACTATGTAACCACGTACGTTGTTTCGTCCATCACGAGTAATTGGACCTTAGTGGTTCAGTTGGTAGTGCATTGGGACGGGTTCCAAAAGTTGTAGATTCAAGTCCTGGAGTTAACAATTGAAATCAGTTTTAATTTAGTTTTGCGGCAAGCTTAAACTTAATATCTAACGATACTTTAGAACCACGTACACACAGTCATGAACGATTTTTATGAGCACACATTTGTTTGTGTCGCTTCATTTCCTTCCATATATTCTTCGGTTAAGGGTAGGTTATCTTGAGTTGTTACCGTCAATAGACGAGTTATAATGCGCAATTGCCCACGGCGGTGATATAACGTCCCTGATACTGAGAGGAACTGGCAGAGCGCCATAGCATTTAACAAAAGTGTTGCGGATGGTTGATTACTACAGATAATATAAGAACGACATCAACTTTTTGTCTTTCTGCAGTTCTAATGAATTGAAATTTTTTCTTTTTACTTAATATAATTATTTTTTGTCGTTTTAAAATATACAATTTACAGTCTTTGGTTTTTTTTTCTATGGAACAAAATAGTTCTTATCGTGTTTTGGGCTTTGTCAGTACCTAAATAGACTAAGTACTCCATTGTAATTTTTTTCATATTTGAAAATAGTTTATATTTATGCCTGAAAAACATGTTCGAAAACACCTAAAAGCAGGATAGCTTCGATTGAATGATTAAATGATTTATTTATTTGCTAGAAATGCGGTACATATAGTAGATTGTAAGAAACATATTGAGAGCTTTGACGCATCTCGCTAAACATTAGCATGCAAATATTGACATTAAAATTTACAAAAATTAATTAAACTAACACCGTTGTACATTGATTTATATTTAAGTTGGGATGAATATCGTCAAATAAAAAGTATACTTCATTAAACTAACAACCATTTATATAATTTTGATTTACTTAAGCTTCATTAGTTGTAGGTTTTTTATATCTTCCGGTAGTTTGTTATATATTTTTACACTCATAGCATAGCAATTTCTATTATAAAGTTTCTGTTCTAAAGTTTGGTAGGCACAGCTTATTCGGATTCCTTGTATTAAATTTGGATATAGTTCCTTTTTTTTTAAATAACTCTGGATGCTCTTTCACAAATATACACACTTCAAGAATATAGATACATGGCAATGGAAGTAATTGTTTTAAATGTTTGAATAAAGGTTTGCAACTTGTCATTGGCGAAACATCACAGATGGCACGTAAGCATTTTTTTTTGCGCGATTAAAGTTCTATTTGCTTGAACAGAGTTGCCCCGCAGTAAGATACCATATCTGAGGTTTGATTCCACGTAACCATAGTAAGCTTTAAGTGATGTTTTTTCTGTCACTTATTTTAGCTAAACGCCACAGTGCATATGCAAATTTGGTCACCTTGTTGCAGATTTTATCAATGTGTGATTTCCACGTAACATGTGCGTCCAATATGAAACCTAAAAATGCATTTTCTTCAACACCACATACAATCTCGTTTTTGTAATTTAAGTTAAGGTTTTGTTTTAGAGTTCCTATATTTCTAAATTGTATGTACTATGTATTGTTAATATTCACTTCTAATTCGTTATCTTCCATCCATTGTATTATATATTTTATTGTTTGGTTACTTACATCGTTGTGACAAAGTATTTTGTCATGAGGTATCACCATTGCAATGTCATCAGCAAAAAGCGTACAGTAGTAATTTGTTACTTGCGGAAGGTCATTAACATACATTAAAAATAGGAGTGGACCAAATACACTACCCTATGGCACGCCAACATTTTTATCTTTAATTCTTAACCTTACGTCACCTTTTTCTTTATTTTCATTAATATGGTTTATTGCAACATATTGTTTTCTGTTACTAGAATAACTCCAGATCCAAGCCAGCGCTTTTCCTCGGATCCCATAGCTCTAACATTTATATAATAATAATTTATGGGAAACCAAATCAAATGCTCGACTTATATAAAAAAAAAAAAACTACTGTATTTTGCATTTTTTTATCTAATTTATGCAATATATCAGTAACAAGTTTGTATGCCGCTAGTGATGTTGATTTTCCTTTTTGAAAACCATTTTGTTGTTTAGATAAAATGTTATATTTTTGAATAGGGTTTGCTATGGTACAATATTTTTTTATATTTGTGGCCTGTATTTATATATGTAATATTTTTTTATATTTGTGGCCTGTATTTGTATATATATTTGTTATATGTAATATGGCTGACAGGTATGTACGTATGCTGGGCGCTGGGTCGCGGCGGGTCACTGGCGGCGGGTTGGGCACGCGGGGGGCGGGGCGCTCTGCTGGCCCGCGTCGCGCTGTGGGGGCGTGTCGCATTGCGGGCCGCAGTCGCTGCTGCCGCGCTACTTGGTCTTGTGCCGCTCATGTTTGGTCTGCTGCTTGAACTGGTAAGATCATGAAATGCGTCAATTTTACAACAGCACTAGGACAATGATCTAATTATTTACACAAATACAGCAAAGCAAATTTATAAGCATTCCCTTTTTTAGGGTTCCGTACCTAAAGGGTACAAAACGGGACCATATTACTAAGACTTCGCTGTCCGTCCGTCTGTCACCAGGCTGTAACTCATGAACCGTGATAGACAGTTGAAATTTTCACAGATGATGTATTTCTGTTGCCGCTATAGCAACAAATACTAAAAAAACAGAATAAAATATTCGCTATAGACGCTTGGAATATTCACAGAATATTTAGTTATATATTCACTTTAGAAATAAATAATTGAATTAAAATAAAACAAATTTTAACCCTTAAGGGCGCTCCCATACAACAAATATGATTTTTTTTTGCCGATTGTATAGATAATGTTACTATATAGTCCGACTCGGACTTCGCTGGTTCTTATTATGAGGTATGAGACCCTTAAAACCCTTTTCTTACACTTTAGACTTGCCTATTTAATTGGTGTTAGCCAAACTACAGGGCAGCGTTGTGCTGTAGGTTACTGTTGGTGCTTTGTCTTGTTTTATGCTGTTGTCTCAGCCGTTGTACATCCCCACTGCACCCGCACGGACGTCTCATTGGAGAAAGGGGGCTTAGGCCATAGTCCACCAAAGCCTATGCCACTAGGCATAAGCTTTCACCTACCCAGTGACTGATCACAGAAATGTTGACTAACTTCGCATATTGTTTCCGATAGACGAATGGAACTTGGCCACGAGAAGCTCCTTTATCTAGTTTTCCTTGTAAATCAGTAAATATCCTTAAATAACCCCAAATTGATGATTTTACTGACGCAAATTGATTACATTTGCCATTTTAAATGTTTTTACAGGTTTTAGTGATACCTCTTCGTGTGCCTCTTGAACAGTCTCCGGTGCTGTTCATGTGGCAGGACTGGGCGCTGGGCGTCCTCTATACGAAGATAGTGTGTGCTCTCACAATGATGGGACCTGACTGGAGCATGCGACGAGCTATTGAAAAGGCCTATCGAGACGGAATTAGGGAGATGGACCTTAAGTGAGATATAACTGTTTTGATTTGCTGCTGCTTTTAGGGTTTCACAACCAAAGGGCGCCAACGGAGCTCTTATACTCAACCTACGCTGTTTGTCTGACAAGTAATAAAAAAAAAGTGAAAATTTTAGGGGTCTCCATGCAAGAAACATTTTTTTTTATTTTGCGCTATCGTAAAATCAGCTATACGTACAAGCTTCAAACTTAAAACGATAATAGTTTAAGCTCTATAGTAGAACTTACTTTAAGTAAACCCTATTATTTCGTTCATAGTATAATTTTGAAAACAAAATTCGAACGTCGAAATGAAAAGTTTTTATTATAATTTAGGCTCAAATAAGAAAATCAATGTGGTAAAACAGAGCTAAATCTCTCTTTTTTTTATTATATTTTCTAATTATTTCTCCTTTTTCATATTTAGATCCTAAGTCATTGTTTTATTTTATAATTTAATATTTTAGACATTTCACAGCGCCATCTGGTCCTAAATAAAGCAAGACTTGTATTATGAATACAAATATATAGATACAAATATATAGATTTTTTTTGTTTTTGTTTTAAGTTAGTTTTCCGTAAAAGACAAGAAAAAACAGGGTGCAACGTCAGAGTAGGCATACTACATAAAGTACCTTTACACAAATATTGTGCTTTGGTTGCAGGTTTATACTAAGAGAAGTAGCAGCGCCGATCGTGTGTTGGCTGGGCTTGGCGCTGGCAGTGCCCTACGCGTTCGCACATAGCATTGCGCCGCTCGCTGTCAGTTCAGCGGCGCAACGCAACCTTCTCGCGCGGCGTGTTTATCCCGCGCTATTACTTATAACTGTTCTTTCTGCACTCACCGTCTTTCAGGTACTCGTCACCATTAACCTTCATACTTTATTAGCATTAATTTGCCTGTCCATCTTGCACATATCTCTCCTTCTCTCAAATTAAATAAATCTTATAAATATTTATTACTCTTATAAAGTCGCACAAAAATGTCAACTTCGAAATATTTTTATCCTCTCTTTTTCTCCCTCTACCCTCTATACTCCCCAGATCTTCGCTTGCAAATGTAGATATTGCTTATGACCTTTGGTTTGGTTATTCAATAACTTGATTTTAGTCCTTAAGATAATTGACGAATGGTCAGTCACGGAGATTCTTCCTTATGACACTCAACACGATAATGTAGATTGTAGATGCTTGCATCTGCACGAATGCTTAGATGATCACAGCGCGCGGTGCGTAAGTGTGACAGCGCTATCTCGTTCTATTAGCCTTGACCGGACATGATGTTTGAAAGAGAACTTACTATATTTACTATGTTACCTCGACTAAAGTTTGCGTCTCGGCATTTTACGGCTTTCGAAATATTACGAATATATGTATAGCCAATGGACGGCTAGCAATTGGCAAATGTTTAAAATTAACATTTAATTTTTTATTTAGGGTAAACGCCGCAGCATTTTTCATATAAAAATAATTTTGCCATAATCTCCGAAGTTCCCTAAATTTTACTTTACATTTCGATTTAAAAAAAAAATCAAAAATTTAAGAGCTTGCCGTTTTTGGTTTGATGAGATTCATGAGCCATAATTTTTTAGTATTTTGTATATTGTGCCGAATTTTATTGTGTGGAGCAACTTCAATAAAATATAAAAAAATAATGGCTAGTCAGAATCTCGTGAAACCAAATACCGCGAGCACTGAATTTTTCTTAAATCAAATACTTCAAGATTATGGCAAATCAATTTTGTATGAAAAATAAATCTACGGCGTTTACATATTTAAATAGAATTCTTAATTGCACTTAAAATTTATACAAAGGCGAACTTAATGCCTATTGCATTTTCTTCCAGTTAAACCCAGTTCCTTGTGAGATAACATAACAGGGTAGTGCATTTAATTTTCATTCATAATTAGTGTAAGTGTAACTTATAAGTAAATACCTATACTAACCTAAATGGAAAATTAAATAAAATAAAATCAGAAAAAAAATAGTAACAATAACACCAGAAAGTACTAATTTCAATAAATAGCACGGACGAGAAGCACGAAGAATTTCCTACATTGACTTTTTGGCCTGTGTTCAGTGGTCAAAATAGTATTAATTTCTGATCAAAATAGTGCGAGTGTGACGGCAAATAATTATGCGCGTGAAACAGAGACAAATAGTGACTGGTCATTGAACGAAATTCTTTCTGCTTCGCGTCCGTGCATTAGTTAGTGTTATCTATTTTACACAGATACAAAATTCTAAACCTATATTTTAATTATGTTATATTAAAACTTAGATCCAAAATAAACCGCTGGATAACTAAATAAGTCAATGGATGTTACTACTGAAATCTCTAATGCTGACTTATTCCCATAAGCGCTGTGTTCTCTAGTCCCGCTCACATACCCTTACTATTAAATAGCTGTGTTCCAAACTGTCATGCGGTGGGCGGGTAAATTCTGTAATTTTATGTTAGGTTACCAGGTGTTAAGGTCCGTCCAAACCAATGCGATCAGCTTGCTTTTACGCTTGCGATTAGTTACCATCTAATCGTAACCGTGCCCTCAACCGTTAACAAAAGCTTATTGGTTTACGCGGACCTTTACCCGTAAGCCGTACGCCACGCGTAACCCCCTCCTCGCTATCAGTATACAATACAATACAAATATCCTTTATTGCACAAAACAAAACACAAACTTATTGAATAAATAATATTAAAAACATGTACAACAGGCGATCTTATCGCCAGATGGCGATTTCTACCAGATAACCTATATAGTATAAAGAGCTCACATCAATGACGCACATATAAGTTGATGTATATGTCATGAAGTTTTTTTTTTTCAGATTCGCCAGTTCCGTAAACTGTACGAGCACATAAAGAACGACAAATACCTTGTGGGACAACGATTGGTAAACTACGACCATAGGCGGCATAAACAGCAGCAAAACACTATCACATCTTCCAACTGAGATTTCTTCACTACATTCTAGGTTGTAATCATGGAACCAACTTAGCGTGTGAGAGTGTGACAATGTGGAATGAAGTCCTCGATAGACTATTCATTTAGTTATTTTATTCGTGGGTGTTCGCGTTAGAGATACTTGTAGAGAATCTTCCAGAAGAAAGGTTTTGAATGTGTTCTTTATTTTATTTTTAAATCGAAATATTTGTCTAATAATATATACTTGTGATACTTTTCTTTGTTTGTTTTACAAAAGTGATCGATTTAGAGTTGCTTTGAATTTGAAAGGCTGAAGTTAGATTTTTTATGAGTTATAATTTTGTTTTTTTAATAAAAACTATACCAAGTTTATATCTGGATAAGACGAGACAGTAAATGTTATTAAAATTTTATTTTTCATTAATGAATGTTTTTTTTTTACTATTAGACATTTTGAATTATTTTTATTTCTACTTTAAAGACGAAGTTTTTATTAAATATCAATTAAAGATTTGGTCAAGTTTCAACAGAACCACAACTAATTGTGCGTCAAAATTAGTTTTCTGTTCAGACTTACCATTTTATATGTATTTATAATTGAAACCCGTTCTGTGGTAATTTTTTTAAAATATTAATTATAGGCATTACTAGATAGTCTATTTGATTAATTGAATTGAGAATAGGTGTTTTACTTAATTTTTTTTAGTTATTTTACTATTACTTCAGACATTCACTTAAACCATTAATTATAATTTATGTATGTATTTGTATTTTTATTAAATACCAGTCCAATTCAAGTTCCCAATACACTTGATTGTTGAGTACCGCTTTTATATTTTGTCTACGAAATAAAAAATATAATTACCAAAAAAAACACTTCTTCCCTTTTCCGTACCGTGAAAGCATTCCAGGGAATTTTAACCCCACTAAAAGAACTCAAGTAAAAATTGAATCAAATTATTATATTTATTAACAGTATATTAATGCCACTCGTGTTACAAACGTGCATAGGTTATTAACCTCTTAGCACCAGGCGGGCCCTATGCTTGATTGCCACTTTAGTGATATATAAAAATAGTTGAAGATCGCTTTACAAATATAACTAAAATTAGTCAATAATAGCAGATTTGTACAAAGAATTAAAACAACCCATTAGTTGATCTCACACGCTCTGTTGTGTATGTTATTTTGTCATTACTTTTATATAAGGTGACATACCCATTGTTTTTAATTCTATTATTACAATTGTGTGGTAATTATGTTGGATTTGTGTCAAAATTTACTGTGTCTGTTATATGACACTAAGGCTACATTTTAACGAGGCGAGCGAGACGGGAGTACGGTTGCTAACTTTTTTTTCTACCTTAAGGCACAAACGATCATAAATCTTAAAAATGCGGGATTTTTTCCCCTGGGACAAAGTGCTTTATTTTTGGTTACCTATATTTCGTTTTATTTACACTTAAAACTGTACTTTGTTACAGACTTTACTGCACGCAACATATCTTTTTGTTTTTTGACATGTTTATTAAAATAAACCCAACCGAAATCGTAGTTAAACATGGTCATGGTCGAGGTTTTCGTATAATACGGGACATGGCCTGCCCCGGCGGGACATTGAGATTTATGCAAAAAATATGTTCCGTCCCTTGAAATACGGGACGGTTGGCAACGCTAGACGGGAGGCAAGCGCACCCGACTAGCCTATGTAGTCACATGTGGTTAGTCGGGTGCTTTCATGGTGGTGTCCAGCTAGTCATACACGTTGTCGGATTAATCAAAAGACTTCGAGTTCTGTAATCTGTCCTAAGGACTGCGCAATAGCCACACAAAATTGACATAGGTATGTACTTATGTTTGTCCGCGATTATCTCGCGTTTGGCTCAACCGATTTTAACGCGGTTTTCAGAAGTGTTTAAATTCTGGAGAAGGTTTTGTTATACAACACATGGATACCCCGTCGACGATGTCCACATGGATCTGTTATTAATTAAACGATATATTATTTCAGCTCGACCGATATTTGTTAATGCGGTTTATTTTGTCGATAATATTTTAGTACACTGTCGAGCAAAAATAACTATTCACTGACATAAACAACGATATTTCATAAACTAGTAAAGATAAATTTATGGAACAAAAAGTAGTTACTCATAAATAATTAAATACGCTTCAATGTTCCTTTGACTTCACAGAGCTATCTGAGTTCTTTAGGAAAAAATGAGTGGTCTTTAATTGATAATGTAACTACAATTGATGAAAAAGTTGCATTATTTAACTCCTGGTTAACACAACTTAATGATGTGCATGCAACTATTCGACCGGAAAAATAATGCAAAGTTAAAAACAAAAGAATACCCACTCATATTACCAATCCAGAAATTTATAGACTTCTACGAAATAGCTGTTATAGAGTGTGACGGCGCCACATTCACAAATCTGTTGAAAATGGGGATTTATCAAAGGTGGAATTTTATGGAAATTTCTTAAATGAATAGGAGTTGTCAAATCATCCCTAAATTAAAAAAAAAATGGGGGTTCACAATTCGTAAGCCATCCACGAAAATGTATCTGCTTTGGATCGTGAAGAACTAAAATGTTGGCTTGACTTCACCTATCAATAGGCAGATAATATTTTAAGAAGCTCAGCAACTATTACTTGTAAAAACTTGCATATTCCATATTTAGATTTAATCTTCACATTTTTTGTCAAGTTTTGAGAATATGGCAGTAATGTAGCAGCAGGGTTCCACCGGCTAGCTAGATTTTGAAAGTGGTCTTAGAGAAATTAAGTTTGGGAACCTCTGTTCTACACCAACTCCTGATTTTTCTCGTTATAATTTCACAAAATTGACCGATTGTCATGTTAATAAGAACGTTCTTTCCATTCCTCTCTTTCTCTTATAACAAATGCAGTCGGCAACGATGATATAAGCCGTAACATGATAATAAATATGCTTGATATTGTTCGTTCTACTGTAGTAAAAATCTTAAATAACTCCGTCTCCTCCTGTTGGTTTCCTACATAACGGAAAGACGCTCACATTATCCCGCTTCCTAAAAAATTAAGTCCTTGTTTTCCTAATTTCCGTCCTATTTCTATCCTTACCTATCTATCTAAAGCCCTTGAGCGTCTTGTCCAAAAACAGTAAACATGTTTCTGACACGAAATAACTTAATAGATCCTCTTCAGTCTGGATTTTGTGGAGGACACAGTACTGTTACAGCCTTAATTAAAATAACAGATGATATTCCTATGGGAATGAACAATAAGCAGACCACAGTATTAACGTTACTAGATTTTAGCAATGCATTTAATACAGTTGATTTTGATGTCTTACTGGGGTTGTTGCGTTCTTTTAACATATCTCCAACGGTGGTTGAATGGGTTCATAGTTACTTTTGTGGACAAACGCAACAAATCAAAATTGAAAAACACTTTCTCAGACCAGTGCCATATAACTGCCGGAGTCCCGCAAGGTGGCGTTTTATCTCCTCTATTATTTGCAGTTTTTATTAATACTATACATCAAAAACTTTGTTTTTCCTACCACTTGTATGCAGACGATTTCCAGGTCTATAATAATTAAACCAAAGATAATTCGTATAAAACAATAAATTTGATAAACGATGATCTCCACAAAATTTCGGAATGGAGCAGATCCTTTGGAATTAAAAAAATCCTAAAACACAGGCCATAATAATAGGCAGGCAAAAAAAATCATATCGAAAATAGATTGGGACAATGTTCCAAAAATTTGTGTTGACAATACATTTATACCCTACAGTGAGAAGGTTAAAAACCTTGGTGTTATTTTAAACCGTAACCTATCTTGGGTACCACAAATAGCCGAAGTCAGTAAATAGATGTTTTCTGCCGTTCTCCCTGCAAAATAGGAAGAATCCTATAGACACTAAAATTGCTCTTGCACACTCTGTCTTGCTTCTATCTATTACGCAGATGCCAGCTATCCTGATCTAAGTGAAGAACAATTAAATAAACTTGAACAACTTCAAAATCCTAGCATTTGGTTCATATTTGTATTGCGCAAGTATGACCATCTCCAACTTTCGGGTGAAGCGCAAGTAGCTTCCAATTCGTTTTCGCCGGAATGCCCACATTATTGCACTTCTTTACTGCGTGCTGTTCAATCTTAGCGATCCTCAATACCTACCTTAAAGAGTGTTTTAAATATCACGCTTCTTTGCGTTCCTCTTCTAATTTACTGGTCAAAACAACACACAATTTTACAGTGATTTTTTTCCCATTCAAGCAGTGTGGAACTCTCTACCTATCAAAATCCGAAATACTTGCAAGTTTTAAAGAACAAGTGAAGGCTCATTTCTTGTCACCGAAATAACAAATTTCAACAATGAAATATATATTGTTGCTATGCAAACTTATTGTAACCATTTTGCACTTTAATTTTATTAAATATGTATATATACATTATGTGTAAGTATATGTAGTATCATATGTGTATTTATGTGTTTTTATATGTTGTGTAAGTATGTACTTATGTAGATATTTTAGTGTACTAGAAAATAAGCCATTGAAGTAAATTTAAACGAGGTAAACATTCGTAGCTAGTGTTCAGTCGCCTTGAAAACTATTCGCGTAGAACTGTAACGAAAAACGTCTTTATAATCTCTTATTCTCTTATATATATATATATATATATATATATATATATATATATATATATATATATATATATATATATATAAATGAATTGCTGTTCGAACGGCTAGACCAATTTGGATAATTCTTTTTTTGTTGTGTTCGTTATTGTTAAGGCGAGTCGGACTCGCGCAGTAAGGGTAAACCGATTTTAATGAAATTTTGGTAAGTTGTTATGAACACGCCGGGCAAGGTTTCTGAGAAAGAAAAAAAGATCAAGTGCGAGTCGGACTCGCGCAATATGGGTAAACCGATTGTAATGAAATTTTGGTAAGTTGTTATGCACACGCCGGGGAAGGTTTCTGAGAAAGAAAAAAAGGGTCAAGTGCATGTCGGACAGGGTCAAGTGCGTGTCGGACAGGGTCAAGTGCGAGCCAGACTCGCTCAATAAGGGTGAACCGATTATAATGAAATTTTAGTAAGTTGTTATGCACAGGCCGGGGAATGTTTCTGAGAAAGAGTTGGACACGCGCAATGAGGGTAAACCGATTTTAATGAAATTTTGGTTAGTTGTTATGAACACGCCGGGGAAGGTTTCTGAGAAAGAAAAAAAGATCAAGTGCGAGTCGGACTCGCGCAATATGGGTAAACCGATTGTAATGAAATTTTGGTAAGTTGTTATGCACACGCCAGGGAAGGTTTCTGAGAAAGAAAAAAAGGGTCAAGTGCATGTCGGACAGGGTCAAGTGCGTGTCGGACAGGGTCAAGTGCGAGCCGGACTCGCGCAATAAGGGTGAACCGATTATAATGAAATTTTAGTAAGTTGTTATGCACAGGCCGGGGAATGTTTCTGAGAAAGAGTTGGACACGCGCAATGAGGGCAAAACCGACTGTAATGCAATTTTGGTTAAGGGAAGATTTCTGAATTAGTTCAACTCTTTCACAATAGGGGTGCGGCAGTTGCTTTAAAAAAAGAAACAACGTTCGCCGGGCTAGCTAGTATTAAATAAAACTGAATATTCAGTTTCTATACTGTTGACAACAATTTGTCAATATTTCTTGTTTCGACAATGGTAAAAATGTATGAAGAATGAAATTTACTTGTAGTTCGGTCTAACTCAAAAAAATTTTTTTTTTTTTTTTTTCTTTTTATTCCATTAAGGTGGCAAACAAGCTTACGGTCCAACTGATGGTGATGGCGGTGCGATGGTAGAATGTAGCCATGGGCATCATTTCGTAAAATTCCTCAGGACACATCATAAATGAACAATGGCCGATTAGGAAGAAGCGACGGTCGAGTCTTGGAATGATAGTAGTACCTACCATACAGTTTAAAATAATCATAGTTATTATTATTAAATAAACACAGTCACTTCGTTTTTAAAAGTCAGGGGAAATTATTTTGATTGTGAGAAGTAACATATTTTAATATTTAAGTACATAAAAGTGCTAGATACTAGTTTTTTTCTTTTTATTGGAAAATAATTACCATTTTTAGAGTCAGCATAACCTTAAATCTTACACTACACTTACACTCGTACACCTTTTCCCAATCCTTTTTTTAAATATTTTTACTTGCTTTTATTTAACTCACTGTTTCCTTTTTCCTTTTTTTTTCATTCCATCTTGTGGTGGAATCTTGCAAGCTTAATTATACATACTTCCTGTTATTGCCCTTCGATGAAATTTTGCACACTTACTAAGCTCGGATGACAATACAATATTCCACAGTTACTTTGACCAACAACTCCCTCCCAGAGTTGTACCAGGGGTACAACCTAGAGGTGGAGGTGAAAAATTTTAAAAATTTCAAAATGGGTATCCGGGGGTTTTGAGGGTCGCAAATCACGAATTTGATGTTCATTTTAATGTTATCACCTCTTGGCATATGCAGCCCTGAAGGTGGACATTAGCGTGGAACGTAAAAAATTAAATGAAAATTTAATAACTAATTTATATTGAACATAATATCGTTATCCAAGTTCTTATTACCCAACTTATGAAACTTGGGCAATAAACTATAAAAATTCAATTAAATAATCACTGAAAAGTATAAAATAAAAAAAAATCAAAATTTTTTTTAAAGCTTGCTTTTCTTAAAATATTAGAATCATATCAAAATTCAATCTTACCTAAAATTGTACTAAAAATAAAAAAATATTTTTTTCAAAATGAATATAATTTTTTTATATCCACGTACGACTGCAAGAAAAGCAAGGCAATGTGATATGTGTTACTTAAAGACGTATACCTAGTCCAATCATTTATAGACAGTTGCCATCTCTTTAACATCGGCATCACTGACACTCCCCTATATAGAGACTGTCTGAATGCTGTGGAGACACCAGCTCACGTGATCTTGCCCTGCAGAGGTGTGAGCAATTAACTGGCAAAGCTACTAGATAGTCCGGAAACCTTGAGTGAGGCACTAAGGAGCATCATACTCAATAAGTCATCACTGCCAAATTGATTGCAATAAAATTTGAAATGTATTTGTCGCAGCCATCTGATTAAATTAGCCAGTTAATTGGATGACTAGTCAGATCGTCAAGTACGGAAAAGATAGGAACATAAATCGCACTGTATAAGTCATGTATGTTGGGTTGGGTTCAGGTTCTTTTGTGTCAACGTAGATGCCGAGCGTTCCAGTCAAGTTTCACATAATAATCTGTTCAGTTATATGATAATTTCTTTTCCATACTTAACGACCTGCCTGGGCGCCCTATTAACTGGCGAATTTAACCAGATGACTGCGACATAAACATTGTTCTAAAAAGCGCACAGTCTCCGAGTGAATTGTTAATATAGCCACAATGTAAAGAATTTTCACTAAAACAGAATCTTCAAAGCTTTAGCTTTTAACGCAATAAGAAACAAATTCGTCAAATGCGCGGCGGTATTTTTGATAGTAATTCTTAGATTGTGTATCAACTTTAGCTTAATCTAACTAAAGCTAGTTAAGGGTAACTAGAATATATTTGAGTTGAAGCCATATTTTTAAAGAATAAAATGCATGGTCAAAGAAAATTATAAATAAAAAAAAGGTTAAAAATAACACCAATATTTTTTCATAATAAAATTTTCTAGTAATTGTTTTATATACCTAGTATGGCTGTTAATCTTAAATAATTCTAGTACGAGTAAAATTTAGTTTTGATCGGTAACAGTAATAAGTTTTATATTTTATTTGTTTATTGTACACTACTCAATCTTTTTTGGTTTTTTGTGTTCTGTTTTACTATCATTTCTGTAATGATTTTGGATTAATTTTGTCTATAGCCATAGCGTAGTTTATATTGTAAGTAAATTGTAAAAAGTACACGTAATTCACTAGTGATTGCCAAGTAAGAGACATTAATAGTGAATAAATGAAAATAAGATATGTTGTAGAAAGCTGAAGATGCAGAAATAAACAATTTGTAAAATAAATTAATTATTGGTTAAAAATTAGATTTTTTATTTTATTTATAGCTGAGTCTGCGGCTCCGTAACTTCGGCTATGTAACATGTGTTAATCCAGGATATACGCTATGACTATAATGTCACCGCCTTCATAGCCTTGAAGAAAGGGACCTGTCGATATTGTGGGTGCGCGTAGATCACGGCCGCCACACTCGTATCTATGCGTGCCTATATATGCGGTCTCATAGCGGTGACACCGACGTAGCTCGACTCTTCACGCACTTGGGTTTGATATCTGAGAAAGTTCTAGAGCAATATCCCACAGCAGAACTAATTATTTTGGGCGACTTTAACGCCCACCATCGTGAGTGACTCAATTCTCGAACCAATAACTATGCATGGATATCTGCTCATGAATTTGCTCTGACGAGCTCCTTACTGGACCTTGTACTGACTATACGTCCGGACGGATGTTCCGTCTCAGTGGATGCGGCTCTTGGCTCCTCGGACCACTGTCTCGTTCGGACTCAAATGTCATGCACACAACCCGATCCATCTAGGTCAACTAATTGGCGTCGTGTGTGGCACTATAAGTCGGCAGACTGGGATGGATTGCGAGAATTTTATGCATCTTACTCATGGAGGCAGCTCTGCTTTAGCTCAGAAGATCCTGACGTCTGCGCAGCCGGTGTCACTGAGAAAATCCTCGTTGGTATGGAATGTTTTATTCTTAATCTGCGAGTAGCTGCCGGCGTGAAAAAACGACCGTGGTTTTATAGGTCTTGCCGAGAAGCTAAAATTCTTAAGCAAACTGTGTATGAGCTTGGACCACGGCTCATAATAATAATAATCCGAATATTTCTGAGATAAAACGCAAATTAAATGCTGCCTCGAGGTTCAGTAAGAAAGCAACTAGCAGAGCTTAATTCCAATTTATCGGCAAAATATGTGGGCGGAGTGGGTGGGTAGTCGTACTTTCTGGTCACTTGCTTAAGCTGCCGAGGGGAACTTCTGCCAGTCGTCGTAATCACCATTGCAAAAGACCGATGGTGACTTGGCCCATAGTGCAAAAGAGAAAGCCGATCTATTGGGCAGTCTCTTTGCCTCCAACTCGAATATAAACGACGAAGGCGCTGTACCTCTTACTATACCGTGGTGCGGTAAGACCATGCAGGAATTCTTCATAACACAACGAGAGGTCCGGCGGGCTTTGTTTTCTCTAGACGTTTATAAGTCGATTGGGCCAGACGGTATACAGTGGCACAGAGCAGTGGTACTTAAACAGTGTGCTCCTGAGTTATGTCCTGTACTCACGCGCCTCTTCCCGCATTCCTACCATTCTAGGCAATTTCCGCCTTCATGGAAGACTGCAAATGTGCACCCGGTGCCCAAACAGGGCGATAGATCAGATCCATCGAATTACAGGCCTATTTCCTTATATAGGCTATTTCCTTTCTCCTCTTAAAGGTGATGGAGCGTGTGATCAACACACAGCTTCTTAGATACCTAGAAAAACACGACCTGGTCAGCGACAGTCAATATGGCTTTCGCCACGGACGCTCGACTGTTGACCTTCTAGTGTATCTCACATGATAGGCACTAGCCATTGAGAGTCAAGGGGAGGCATTGGTATGTAGCCTGGACATAGCGAAGGCGTTCGATCGGGTCTGGCACCGGGGTCATCTATCGAAATTGCCATCTCACGGAGTGCCCGAGGGTTTGTGCAAATGGGTGGCTAGCTTTTTGTCCGGCATTTTCCCGCAAGGCTCTGTGCTGTCTCCTTCGCTGGTTCTTCTGCATATCAAGCAAACTTTACCTCAACAGAGCGAAGTATTACTTCTTGTCAGGGAAAAGGTTGCTGCTTTTCAAAGTCTCAAGTCCGGCCTCATATGGAGTACTGCTGCCATCTCTGGGCTATTGCACCTCACCTTAGCTCTTTTGACTCGGTTCAACGACGGGTTGTGAGAATTGTCGACGATTCCAAACTCACTTGCCGTAACGAGCCGTAAAGTCTAAGGAGAGACTTGCCCTAGTACTAGAGACGGCTAGTAAATTGCACAGCTCACCATCGGCAGGGAGTTCATTCTTATACTTTAGAATCGAAATGGTCGCGTACAGTGCGGTTTCAGAGAAACTTCCTACCGCGAACGCTTGGGTTGTGAACTGAGTTCCCTGCCAATGTTTTCTCCAAGGACTACAGTATGGGGTTTTACAAGAAATAACTTATTAGATATCTGAAGGTTCGGCAACGCGCGACTGATACCCCTAGTGATGCAAGCGTCCAAAGGCTACGGTGACTGCTTACCATCAGGCGGACCGCGTACGCGTTTTTATATCCACGTACGACTGCAAGAAAAGCAAGGCAATGTGATATGTGTTACTTAAAGACGTATACCTAGTCCAATCATTTATAGACAGTTGCCATCTCTTTAACATCGGCATCACTGACACTCCCCTATATAGAGACTGTCTGAATGCTGTGGAGACACCAGCTCACGTGATCTTGCCCTGCAGAGGTGTGAGCAATTAACTGGCAAAGCTACTAGATAGTCCGGAAACCTTGAGTGAGGCACTAAGGAGCATCATACTCAATAAGTCATCACTGCCAAATTGATTGCAATAAAATTTGAAATGTATTTGTCGCAGCCATCTGATTAAATTAGCCAGTTAATTGGATGACTAGTCAGATCGTCAAGTACGGAAAAGAAAGGAACATAAATCGCACTGTATAAGTCATGTATGTTGGGTTGGGTTCAGGTTCTTTTGTGTCAACGTAGATGCCGAGCGTTCCAGTCAAGTTTCACATAATAATCTGTTCAGTTATATGATAATTTCTTTTCCATACTTAACGACCTGCCTGGGCGCCCTATTAACTGGCGAATTTAACCAGATGACTGCGACATAAACATTGTTCTAAAAAGCGCACAGTCTCCGAGTGAATTGTTAATATAGCCACAATGTAAAGAATTTTCACTAAAACAGAATCTTCAAAGCTTTAGCTTTTAACGCAATAAGAAACAAATTCGTCAAATGCGCGGCGGTATTTTTGATAGTAATTCTTAGATTGTGTATCAACTTTAGCTTAATCTAACTAAAGCTAGTTAAGGGTAACTAGAATATATTTGAGTTGAAGCCATATTTTTAAAGAATAAAATGCATGGTCAAAGAAAATTATAAATAAAAAAAAGGTTAAAAATAACACCAATATTTTTTCATAATAAAATTTTCTAGTAATTGTTTTATATACCTAGTATGGCTGTTAATCTTAAATAATTCTAGTACGAGTAAAATTTAGTTTTGATCGGTAACAGTAATAAGTTTTATATTTTATTTGTTTATTGTACACTACTCAATCTTTTTTGGTTTTTTGTGTTCTGTTTTACTATCATTTCTGTAATGATTTTGGATTAATTTTGTCTATAGCCATAGCGTAGTTTATATTGTAAGTAAATTGTAAAAAGTACACGTAATTCACTAGTGATTGCCAAGTAAGAGACATTAATAGTGAATAAATGAAAATAAGATATGTTGTAGAAAGCTGAAGATGCAGAAATAAACAATTTGTAAAATAAATTAATTATTGGTTAAAAATTAGATTTTTTATTTTATTTCTAGCTGAGTCTGCGGCTCCGTAACTTCGGCTATGTAACATGTGTTAATCCAGGATATACGCTATGACTATAATGTCACCGCCTTCATAGCCTTGAAGAAAGGGACCTGTCGATATTGTGGGTGCGCGTAGATCACGGCCGCCACACTCGTATCTATGCGTGCCTATATATGCGGTCTCATAGCGGTGACACCGACGTAGCTCGACTCTTCACGCACTTGGGTTTGATATCTGAGAAAGTTCTAGAGCAATATCCCACAGCAGAACTAATTATTTTGGGCGACTTTAACGCCCACCATCGTGAGTGACTCAATTCTCGAACCAATAACTATGCATGGATATCTGCTCATGAATTTGCTCTGACGAGCTCCTTACTGGACCTTGTACTGACTATACGTCCGGACGGATGTTCCGTCTCAGTGGATGCGGCTCTTGGCTCCTCGGACCACTGTCTCGTTCGGACTCAAATGTCATGCACACAACCCGATCCATCTAGGTCAACTAATTGGCGTCGTGTGTGGCACTATAAGTCGGCAGACTGGGATGGATTGCGAGAATTTTATGCATCTTACTCATGGAGGCAGCTCTGCTTTAGCTCAGAAGATCCTGACGTCTGCGCAGCCGGTGTCACTGAGAAAATCCTCGTTGGTATGGAATGTTTTATTCTTAATCTGCGAGTAGCTGCCGGCGTGAAAAAACGACCGTGGTTTTATAGGTCTTGCCGAGAAGCTAAAATTCTTAAGCAAACTGTGTATGAGCTTGGACCACGGCTCATAATAATAATAATCCGAATATTTCTGAGATAAAACGCAAATTAAATGCTGCCTCGAGGTTCAGTAAGAAAGCAACTAGCAGAGCTTAATTCCAATTTATCGGCAAAATATGTGGGCGGAGTGGGTGGGTAGTCGTACTTTCTGGTCACTTGCTTAAGCTGCCGAGGGGAACTTCTGCCAGTCGTCGTAATCACCATTGCAAAAGACCGATGGTGACTTGGCCCATAGTGCAAAAGAGAAAGCCGATCTATTGGGCAGTCTCTTTGCCTCCAACTCGAATATAAACGACGAAGGCGCTGTACCTCTTACTATACCGTGGTGCGGTAAGACCATGCAGGAATTCTTCATAACACAACGAGAGGTCCGGCGGGCTTTGTTTTCTCTAGACGTTTATAAGTCGATTGGGCCAGACGGTATACAGTGGCACAGAGCAGTGGTACTTAAACAGTGTGCTCCTGAGTTATGTCCTGTACTCACGCGCCTCTTCCCGCATTCCTACCATTCTAGGCAATTTCCGCCTTCATGGAAGACTGCAAATGTGCACCCGGTGCCCAAACAGGGCGATAGATCAGATCCATCGAATTACAGGCCTATTTCCTTATATAGGCTATTTCCTTTCTCCTCTTAAAGGTGATGGAGCGTGTGATCAACACACAGCTTCTTAGATACCTAGAAAAACACGACCTGGTCAGCGACAGTCAATATGGCTTTCGCCACGGACGCTCGACTGTTGACCTTCTAGTGTATCTCACATGATAGGCACTAGCCATTGAGAGTCAAGGGGAGGCATTGGTATGTAGCCTGGACATAGCGAAGGCGTTCGATCGGGTCTGGCACCGGGGTCATCTATCGAAATTGCCATCTCACGGAGTGCCCGAGGGTTTGTGCAAATGGGTGGCTAGCTTTTTGTCCGGCATTTTCCCGCAAGGCTCTGTGCTGTCTCCTTCGCTGGTTCTTCTGCATATCAAGCAAACTTTACCTCAACAGAGCGAAGTATTACTTCTTGTCAGGGAAAAGGTTGCTGCTTTTCAAAGTCTCAAGTCCGGCCTCATATGGAGTACTGCTGCCATCTCTGGGCTATTGCACCTCACCTTAGCTCTTTTGACTCGGTTCAACGACGGGTTGTGAGAATTGTCGACGATTCCAAACTCGCTTGCCGTAACGAGCCGTAAAGTCTAAGGAGAGACTTGCCCTAGTACTAGAGACGGCTAGTAAATTGCACAGCTCACCATCGGCAGGGAGTTCATTCTTATACTTTAGAATCGAAATGGTCGCGTACAGTGCGGTTTCAGAGAAACTTCCTACCGCGAACGCTTGGGTTGTGAACTGAGTTCCCTGCCAATGTTTTCTCCAAGGACTACAGTATGGGGTTTTACAAGAAATAACTTATTAGATATCTGAAGGTTCGGCAACGCGCGACTGATACCCCTAGTGATGCAAGCGTCCAAAGGCTACGGTGACTGCTTACCATCAGGCGGACCGCGGACTTGTTTGCCACCTTAGTGGTATAAAAAAATAAAGTGGTGCTAAATCTAAATATTTTTGACACAGATATAGCTAAAAGAATAGTTATTTACATCGAGTACACTTTTTTTTTGCATATTTCAAATATTTTAGTACTCAATGCTGCCGTAACGGAGCACCCAAATGCGTAGATTAATGGCACAGACACAGCTAAAAGGTTAGATACTTATAGGACTTACCATGATCGAGAGCTCCCACGGTAATTTTTATTCTCTCGATTCCTTCACGACGCAACAGAGCGATGGGTTGGCCTTATTTTTCGCACATAGATGCTAAAATGAATATAGACTAATTTATTCGGCTAGTTCTTAAGAGAATAATTTTTTTTCGGGTTATACTCGATGTTTTCCTAACCGAATGTGTGAGTGTGTGAATAAATAAATGAGTGTACTTGAGAAATTAAGAAAAGACCCATTGATACACGCCGACCCCGGGGTTCGAACCTCCGCCACTTAGGACGTAAAGTGAAATTTAAACCCCTCGGCCACCACCGACTCTTAAAAGGGTAAAAATAATAATTTCATAAAATCTGATCTTAATTACAGTTTGAAGTTGGTGTCATGCAAGAAAAGTGTGTTATAAACTGTTAATGTGATGGACACCAACTTTAAACTGCAATTAGGATCAGATTTTTTGAAATGATTATTTTTACTTTTTTGGTGCACCTTTTTCTAAATCGGTTGTTGTTTTTGTTAAACTATTTTGGCACAGGGGAAGCTTGAGGAACATTGAATAACACTAAATTTTCTCGATTCGTCGAGGAGTGTCTCTAGGTATTCCACAGTGATGATCGAATGCCGCGCGAGTAAAGCCGCAGGTAAAAACTTAAAACAATCCTAGCTAATACCCAAATGAGAAAGTTTATTCGTTTGCTGTTACATTTCTTAATTTAAACGAAACAACGGTCGACGTAATTTTTTACCCAGAGATAGTTTATAAGAACAGGAGTTACAGAGGTTTTATTTTTTACTGTGGGATGTTGGATAACTATAAAAAAAGAAATTCGAATATTTGTAAATGTTTGTTTAAGTAGGTACGTTTGCTACTCTTTCACGTCACAACAGCTAAATCAGTTTGGCTGAAATTTGGAATAGAGATAGCTTTTACCCTGAATTAGAACAAAGGCTCGCAGAAATAACTACAACTAAATATAGAATAATTCCTTATTATAATCTAGGAGTTTTGCGACAGGAGTCCCACCGATTATCGAATTTAGCGCGAGTGGAGCCGCGGGCAAAATCTAGTCCATATACATACTTATATTATAAATGCGAAAGTAACTCTGTCTGTCTGTATGTATGTGACCTCTTGCTGAAACCGCTGCATCTATTTAGATCAAATTTGGTACGAAGATAGTTTGAGTCCCTGGGAAGGACATAGGATGGTTTTCATCCAGAAAAATTCAAAAGTTGCCGCGAAATAACCGATCTTAAACGAACTTTAGCTACAGCTATAGCTTGCTATAGCAAACTACATTAGTATAATATTAAGCAGTTGACAATCCTACGACGATAATTAAATTTTCGGGTCGGGTGGAGCTGCGGGCAAAAGCTAGTATTTAATTAATCTATATTATGTATTATACAATTATTGAATTTTGTTCAAATGTTTTTGACCTTGAGAACCCTGTGCTAACTTGAGGGGGGCAAAAAACTTTTTAGTTTTTCGTTTATATCTCCTAAACTAAGTGTTTTATGTGTACTATGTTTGCAGAATATTGAATTTTCTTCAAACTTCACTAGTCAAAGGTATGTTTTGTTTCAAAATGAGATACAAAGTTTTAAGAAAATGTCGTCATGGGCGCGCCGCGTCTAAAGAGAGTACAAAACACAAAATATTATTTTTAAGTATCAATTTAAAAAAAATTTGGTATATTCTACACATTTAAAAGAAAAAATTGCGTTGTGCAAATTCTTTTAAATATATTTAATAAATAAATAGGAATTTCTTAATCTTTTTATATTTTTTGAAATTCTGCTTGCTCTGCTTTTTGAAAACAGCAAAAGTGTTTAAATCATAGCTCTAAAAATTTTTCCTTTCCTGAAGCCCTTCTTATTTATATACTTATAGAAACTGCGATATAAAAGTTACAAAAAACTGTTTATTTTATTTATTATAATTTTTTAAAATTTACAAAAAATTAGGATGTTTGAGTTTTTGTTGATTTCAAAAAATTATAATAAACAAACAAGTTTTTTATAACTTTTATACCGTTTTCTTCTTAATTAAATATATAAAAAGAGCTTTAAGAAGCAAAACATTTTTAGATCCATTATTTAATAGTTATCTCGTTTTTAATGCAAGCTGAAGTTCAAAAAATAATAACTGATTTAAAAATGCTACTTTTTATAAAATAAACTTATATAAAATGCGACCTCATTATATACCATAATTTATTAAAATTTTTAAATTAAAAAATGCTACTTTTTATGACGTAAACTTATATAAAATGTGACCTTATAATATACCATAATTTATTCAAATTTTTAAATTGATTTTTAATACTATAAAAAAATATTTTGTGTTTCGTACTCTCTTTAGTCGCGGCGTGCCTTTGACAAAATTTTCTTTTAAAAAAATTTTTTTTGTGTCTGCGTTAATTTTGAAACAAAACGTACGCTTGACTAGTAAAAATTAATGAAAATACAATATTCTACAACTTTCTGTAGGACATAGTACACGTAAATACTTAGTTTAGAAGATATAAACGAAAAACTAAAAAAGCCTAAAGATTTTGAAGGTTTTGCTCCCCCCCCCTCCCCTCAAGTTAGCACGGGGGCCTCAGGGTCAAGAACTTAGACTGTATACCCTAGAGTACCCCTAAATGACATGCTAAAATTTTATTTACTTCGGAATATCCCCTTTTATCTATCTAATTATATAAACCGGACTAATAAGGACGGTCCCATGTTTTAATTGGTCTCTACATTCTCAAATCTAACCTTCCCTAATTTAATTTGGGTACCTACGCACACACACACCTTTAAATAAAATAAGAAGAGTAAGTAGGTAGAACATTTATGTTCGTATCTGTCAGCGTAAATAGAATTAAACGAGGTTTTAAATCTTTAATAGCGCTTTCCATAAAGCAAAAGTGTTCGCAATACAGCTCAGAATTACGCATTGTAGCAATACACTGCCTGAATTCATGTTGCCTGTAAGATAGTCATAAAGCTACGTACACACTGATGTGGCTAGAACAATTAAACTTGGCTTAAAATTAAAAAAATAAAACAATAACTTCCTATTGTGTTCCGCTGTAGTCGGAACGTTAATCTTAAACGTTATTTGCGATTTATTAAAAAAAATAATTATAATTTGCTACTTTGTGGCTTTCGAATAACCGCGATAAATATTATTGTGCAAGATTTAGTCATATTTTTGAGGAGGAAAAATGTTTCACTTAATTTACCCCTTTTTCTAGAAATTATACACTGTTTTTAATAGCAAAAAAAATTACGATATTTGCTGAGACATCCCCTCTCCCCCACGTGGGATTAAGTAATATTGATTCGGGTTGACAGAGCTGGTTAAGAAGAGCCCATAAACACCTCACGTAATTAGTGGACGTCCCCTAGGCGTTATTACCTACGTAATAATCATTTTTAGGGTTCCGTACTCAGAGGGTACAAAACGGGACCTACTATTACTAAGACTTTGCTGTCCGTCCGTCTGTCCGTCTGTCTGTCACCAGGCTGTATCTCATTAACCGTTATAGTTAGACAGTTGAAACTTTTACAGATGATGTATTTCTGTTGCCGCTTTAACAAAAAATACTAAAAAAAAGAATAAAATAAATATTTAAGTGGGGTCGATATTGATAACGGCAACAGGTAGACGCTAAGAATTATTCACAGAATATTTAGTTATATATTTACTTTAAAAATAAATAATTAAATTTAAATAAAAAAAATATTAAAGAAGGGCTCCCACACAACAAGCGTGATTTTTTTGGCGTTTTTAATGGTACGGTAATATTGGAATGGTAATAAATAATGGTACGGACTCGCACTTGGCCGGTTTTCTTGTAATTTTTAGCCAATAAGCTGACAAGCTTATAAAAAACAAACAAAGATTCGAAATTGTAATATTGTAATATGTTATGATTATAGTTAAAATTTATAGATACTTATATACCTACTCACAAATTTAAAGCAATATTCTACGCACGATGATGGTTAGATCTCACACACACTTCTATCTTAGCCACATAAGATAAAAGTGTGAACTATCCTTTATTATATCTCTATCTACATATTTTATTTGTGCTCATTACAAGAGCCACGCCAGTTTTAATGTATTTAATAGGTGTGTTCTCTTATAAATTCAGATAAAAATCAAAAGTTTTAGGGAAACAGAGTTCTTTAAACAGATTTTATAAATTCAAGATGGCGGATCTAATTTGAATAATTGGATCTAATTAGTTTGCTAAAATTCTTCGATAGCAAAGAGGTTGAGGTCCATTTTTTTTATAAAAAAAAACTAGATGTGACGTGCGGATTTAAAGATAGGAATGAAAATACTCTACTACAGAACATGGTCTGCCTGTGCCAAATTTCATCCGATTAGTCATTCCAGAGCCTATTTTCCAAAAATATCTAAAAGAGACAGACAAAAATTCCAAAAACAGTGTCATGTCGTGTAAGCTAGCATATTCTATATTTTATTTATATGTAAGTAAGTATAATTTAATTAAAAATTAAAGAAAAAACAAGGCTTAAGTCATTAGCTGCAAATATAGGTACGCTCAATTCAAAGCTTATTTTTATTTGCTCGCTCGACAGAAATCGAAGTCGTTTTCTGTACCTACAGTCTGCAAAAAAAAATTTTTTTTTACCTAAGGGATAGGTTTTCTTTATTTTGGTTTCATAAATAACTAGTTACATTTTTATGTGTAGATAATTACCTTCTTATCATTACTTTCGATTGGAGATTAAATCTGAATAGATTCTGAATTATCATTTTGTTGATGGCTTAGAGCAGAACCACACAAAAAAACAAGACCCTCCCTGTTATTTTGTAACTCCAACGATAATCGTTTTTAAGGCTTTTATATCAATAAAATTTTGATCATCATTACCACTGTCTCGTAGGTTTTGTGCACCATTTAATACCTAACGCACACGGCGATGGAACTCGGTTTACCCTTATTCCTTATTAGTCCGACTCTTTCTCAGAAACATTTCCCGGCGTGTGCATAACAACTTACCAAAATTTCATTAAAATCGGTTTACCCTTATTGCACGAGTCCGACTCGCACTTGACCCTGTCCGACTCGCACTTGACCCTTTTTTCTTTCACAGAATTCTTCCCCGGCGTGTGCATAACAACTTAAAAATTACATTAAAATCGGTTTACCCTTAGTGCGCGACTCCGACTCGTTTTTTTTTCATAAAAACTTTGCCCTAACACTAACACAACAAAAAAAAAACGTGGTTGCCTGTAAAGTCGGTATACGGGCGAAAGTTTTACGTGACAATGATTTTATGTCTGTCTCTCTCGCTCTTAGGCGGGCGCGTGCCTCTCACTCGCTCTCATTGTGAGCGCATAACGTGAGCGGAGCGTAACGCAGTTTCTTGAAGTGTCACCCGGCAAACCAATTTATAAGACGTTGTCACGTCAAAAATTACCAGAATTGGTCTAGCCGTCTTCGAGTTTTCCTTAGTGCGCGAAGTTTTTTTTTCATAAGAACCTTCTCCTACAATAACAAACACAACAGAAAAAGAATTAGCAAAATCGGTCTTGCCGTTCACGCGTGATGTCGTGACCTTGTCTATATCTTGTCAGGTGGATTTGTAACTCCAATTATGATCGTTATTAAGTAGATTACCATTTCTATTGTCTCACGGTTAGTTCTTTTATGGCGCAGCAATACAACTAAAAGTAGATTTGGAAACCACTTGCAATGTTAGAATTATAGTACTGCAGATCGTATTGAATATTGATTATTGATTGAATATCATTTATATAAACCCAGAAATAAATAATTCTAAGTCGTTGTTTTTTGGAAAGATTTTTGTTTCTTCTGTCTGTACTCAACATCACATGCCTCAATTAACTAGATTGATTCAAAACACATTCTCAACATTCGCTTTTGATATACCAAGTTTATTCAAGCTTGTTTCAATTTGCAAGTTAATTCGAAATAATTGAATCAATCATATATAAGTACGGATAGCCAAATTGGTAAAAGTAGTTACATATATAAATAACATCGCGACTGGTTTTCGAAACGGTAGCCAGAGATTCCTCTTGCTATGATCCTGGACAGTTGCTTCATCCACTCGCATCAATGCTTTCATGCAAGTTCGACAGTTATTTTATTATAGTTATTGTTTATACGTAAATGTAGGTCTATGGGATTCTTAAAAAATCATAGGCTAAATTCTTAGATAAGGTTCGCTACGAATAGAAAAGCAGATGAGACGTTCTAACTATTCAGCAAAGTATAAAGTCTACGACCTAATTTTCAGGTTCCGTATTCAATGGGTGCCAACGGGACCCTATTACTAAGATAATGCTGTCTTTCCGTGTCTTTTGACCGGTATAGCTATCAAGCTGAAATTTTCACAGATTATGTGTTATTACGGTGGATGTCTTAACAAATAATATAAAAATTAAAAAGGAAAAATCAAGAGAGATCCTCCTACATTTACCTATACAAAAAAAATGTTTCTTAATTTTGTTTTGTATTTGCTTTATCATTAGTAGTTTATGAAACTGTCATATAATATAATATAATAGGTATTAAACCTACACATTATTAGTATCAAAACGCTTCTCGCGGTCTTTTGTGGTTGCGCCGCAATGCTTATAGTGTTAGTAATGCCCTCTGGTGCTAACATCTTACTAAATTATTGTGTCGCTGATTTGTGGACTGAGACCTCATTGTGAACAGTCTCGAACTATTCGGCCTCTGGAATTCGGGAGATAAATGTATGGAAGTCTGACTTACCTCTCGAAACCCGTTAATGTACTGTAGCAGGTCGGGGATACCTGATAAGTATTTAGAGAAAGTGGAAGAGATACAATCTTATTATTATTAAACTTTCACGTATCTATCGTAAGGTGGCTTTTATAAGAAAAAACGAGTGTTTTTCATATCAAAACAATTGAAAAAAAAGAAGACAAGTAGAATAACAGTCAAGTAAAAAATGTAGAAAAATACAGATAGATTTTCATGATTTCATATCAATAATTAAATATACGACGATGATGACTCCTTCATCCTTAAGTAAAGGGAAAATATGATGTACAAACAATTGAAGTAATGATGTGACTGACGTCCAGGAAGGAAACATATAAAAGTTAATATCTGGATGACTCAGCTTCGCTCTTTATTTTTAACAGCGCCATCTATTATATAGGTGTCAGGAAGAGACATATTTTTCAGTTTGTCATTGCCTGAAAACATGGATAAAACGACGTTTTCTAAAAATGAAACTTAGCTGGATCGATTTATCGCCCCCGAAACCCCCTCCATACTAAATTTCATGAAAATTTAGAGCCGTTTCTAAGATTCAGATTATATATATATATATATGTCGCAGGCAAATCGTATAATCCGCCGTTTCATTATATGCCTAGGCAGATCGTAAAGTATGGAAAAAAAAGGAACAGAAATCGCACTGTAAAAGTCATGTATGTTAGGTTGGGTTCAGTTTTGTAAACGTAGATGCGGAGCGAGCGAAGCGAGAGAGAGAGAGAGAGAGAGTGTTAAGTTATTTGATAATTTCTATTCCATACTTAACGATCTGCCTAGGCATATTATGAAACGGCGGATTATACGATTTGCCTGCGACATATATACATATATACAAGAATTGCTCGTTTAAAGGTATTAGATGAAGCAGAATAAGATATATATATTAATAGTAAAACATTGTCGGCGATGTAGTAAAGAGAGGGGTAAATAAACCATAAGTTACACCCCTAATCATCTTTGATTCCCACATCCTGACGAGAATCATCGAATCTTAGTGCGGTCAGAGTAGCGGTTCGCCCCCAGTACCTCTTAGCAAACAAACAAACTGCCAGCGAGTTGCGACACGGAAGTTACAGTACCTACTAGTATAGATTTTTCTCTCGAATTCCAGAGTCCGAATAGCTCGAGACTGTTCTCAATAAGGTCCTTGGAGTCCATATTGCCCCTCGAAGGCGGCTCGTGATTGACTGTACATCGAAAGACGCCTAACGTTCATAATGTTCGTTATATGAACTCATTGTGAACACACGCTTTTCCGATTTTGTTTTAAATCGGTTTTAAAATACCACGCATCGCATACGTATTGGTATGTTCTTGAACTATATTTTAGTGTATAATTTTTGACTATTCTGTGATATAGACGCTTTATGTGCTTATTTATGATAGTATGGATAATATTAAGTATATGTAAATATATGCATGTACATATGATTGTGCAAAAATATAATTATGATGGCGCTAATGCCACTAGTACTATTAAATATCGGAATTCTCTTAAATACCTAAATTCCTTCACTCGATTACCGATATTTGACATTCACATGGTGCGCCCCCCATGCTACATAAAAACAAAAAAAATTGACATGTTTGACTTTGTTTTTGGTAGCTTACTTACTTATTTTTTATTACCTATTGTATTGGTACATATTGTATACTTTTTAGCTAATTAATTTGGTGTTCAATAAAGCATTTAACTATTTATTTACCCTTGGACATTCTAGGACATGTCTGCTCCATCGGCTCAGCTGTCTGTCCTTCTCCTACGACAGACATGGCTAGCCGACCCTCACTTCAGGTTGCTGATTCTGCGAGTTATGTCGGTGACTTTTGTTCTCTTCGGAATGTCATCATTTGTGATTCGATTCTTTAGAAACGTTCTTAGTAGACTTGCAATGAATAGTATATTCGGCCACACGCCGAATACTAAATATTCTGCGAGCTTCCTGGCCGAATAGCCGAATATTCGGCAAAAGTATTCGGCCACTCTCCCACGCCGCGCTGCGTGTTTTGACATGTCTAGTTTGGTGCTCATAGTAAAAACGTGCTCTTTTCGTTTTGATTTGTTTACTTAGGGTGCGTTCCAAATCGCAACGAGGAAGTTAAAAAAGTGGTTTTGGGACGCCCGGGGTAGAGTAATTTTCCAACTGTCAAGTTGAATTCTTTACACTGCCATAGAAAAGGTTGAAAATCACTCCTGTCAGTGCGAAAATTAACTGTCAAACGCTCGTTCCAGAACGGGTTAATTTTTCAACTTTACCGGGCGATAATTACTCGGCGTGATTTGGAACATAGCCTTAAAAAGTAAAATTGTGTAAGCCTAATAAAGTAGTAATCAATTATGGCCTCTTAATAGTAAGGAAGTTGATAATGCATGAATATTTTACATTATAAAGAATAATACATCCTACTACAACGATAGTACCTAGATATCCGGTATTCGACCGAAATAATGGATAAAAGTAGCTTAACAGGCCGTATACCAAAAAGTAGCCGAATATTCGTTGCAAGCCTCATTCTAAGCTTTCATTAACTGTTCCGTGATTCTAAGCACAGCTCGTCCTATCGTGCTCGCTATACCATGCATGTGTTCATGTTTTGGCTGCTGATCCCTCCTGACCAATCCTGACTTACTTCTTAAAGTTTGCAAGAATTTGATTAATTTTGTTACAGTCCTGAATACACTTTTTGACGTAAAAATTACAATAGGTTACGAGTCTGACTCGCACTTGGCCTTTTTTCTCTTGACCTACCAATATCGAAGACAACAAAAATAGAATGATCCAATTTCCTGCAGTCGTTTGGAAGTTATAGCGTGAGCAAGGGAAACAGGGATTCATTTTTATACAATAAATACTCGTATAAAGATTTTGATGCAAACAAAATAGTAGAGGGCGTTTCACACTGCTATTTATTTTAATATTCATTTCGACTTCAACCATTACTGGCCACCATGCCACCCTGTATCATTATGACAGAGAACACATTATATGACGCATCCATTAGCCGTTGCTGACGGTTGTGATCTGTAATTCATTTACTGTAAAAGTACACATTATCGGTCGTGAACGTGGGCCGTCCTTCCTTCAGCGTTTGGAGATCCGGGAGATATCTAGCTTGCTAAATGGATGGATGGCAGACGTCTGCGAACAACCATGCACGCACACTGATAAGTTGCTATACACACACACACACACACACACACATACACACACACACACACACACACACGCACACACACACACACACACACACACACACACACACACACACACGGTTCGGTTTAAAAGTTCGCAAGTTTGATACTTTTCACACTTTTGAGAACGCCAGTTTTGCCACCGACACCTATCGTTGGTGTAGTTTTGTTATGTTACTAACAAAATTATTGGTTTCAAAAGGAACGGTTACGCACACTACAATTACATACGTATTACCTTGAATAATGAATATGTATATACAGTTTGACTGATTTACACTGACATCCCATCTCCAGACTAAACTAAACTAAAGTTCCATTTTTCGGTTTCAAAGAATTAAAAAAAAATCTTAATCGAACGCGTGACACTTTATTATTTCTGTCACCAATGCTAAACGAACGGTTGACATATAAAAATATAAACTAAAATACTGATTCCTTATCCCAAAACGAACACAGATAAAAAAAATGATTTCATGAGAGGTTAATTTATCCATAAGCGCAAAGTTTTGACAAACCCAAAAGTTCAAATAGGTATATATGCTTCTGTTTAATTATTATTTGTCAAAGAGACCTGGAATAGAATAAAGATAGAAACAATTTTTTAAAAAATTAGTTAGACCACACAAGTTGTCAAAGACACAAACAGTGGTTAACGACAATGAAAGAGGTCAAAAGAAAAGATGGTACCAAAAGTGTAACACCTTTTTTTGTTTCGGAAAACAAATAAATGTTAAAAAATATTCCATTGAATTAATATGATTTTGGCAGAAAGCTTAAATGTGAAACATTAAGGTATTATACTAAAACCGTAAAACATTTGCCACGAAGCTGTTAGCTTAAGCTGTTATTTTGCATAGCATTACACTTATTTCTTGTTCAAGCACTTTATTTGACGGTAATTTTAGACTTATGTATCTTAAAACTAAGCGTTATTTAAAATTAACAGAGATTTTAGTCACAGTTTACAAAAAGTGCATTATTTTGTAAGGAAAAAGAAAAGCGGGATATTAGAGTGAGTACCTACTTAAGTAGATCCTTTAGGTTGGTGGTATCAAAGTTCTATCATTTACATAAAGTGTATTTTGATGTACAAGGAGAAAAAAGCTTCAGTAGCTACAAGTAAATAATACTAATAACCACTAAAATATTAGTAATTCCGAGGACAAGTAAATTACACTGACGGTTACCAATGTATAACAGGACAGGTTAAAGCAGTAGTGCCCTGTTACTGAATGCACCGGCTAGGTGCTCAGAAGGAGGAGAAAAGATAGAGGGAGTTCAAAGACGAGTAAAGAAACACTTTTCAAGGGAAAGGCAGGTTATATTAGTATACTCTTTCATTATATAGTAACAGCTTTTAATGCACAATATCCTAATCACATAGGGTGATTCTTAACACTTAAATATCTAGATCACAGCTACCTAATTCACAATCATATAGGACTACCTAAATAAATAGAAAGATAGTCAAACGCAAGCCAGCCTACACAGATTTTAAGTGTAGTTTTTAAAGCTTTTATTAGGGAACTAGTACACTCAGATCTCTTCGGCCTAGAGCCCGATTCGATGTCTTGCTCGCTGTAGGCACCCCTCAGGTCAGCACCGCCGTAGAAAGAAGACGCGGATGGGACTGATGTTACGTGGCCTAACAGCGCGTGGTGAGTAGTGAATATGCCGCCCGTGGCAGGCACAAGGTAAGGCCGCACGTGGCTAGCACAGTGCAAGACCGCACGTGAACGTAGCTCGCCAGTTGCTTCGGCGTAGAGCAGGTCGCCCCGTAACCTTCGTGTGTAGCGGTGTTCAAGATAGCACCCTTCTGCACAGGCCGAAAGTTTGGAGTCAAGGAGACTCCGGGCAGGCCGAGGATTTGGAGTTTAGTAGACTCCGTCCTTCCCCAGTAAAAGAACAGCAAAGCAGCTGTCGTGCGCCGTCGTCAGACAACAAACGTGCACCCGCATACAAAGACTTCTTCTCACGGACCTCAGTTTAGGCGTAGAGCCGTAGTGAAATAAAATATATACGTAGTATATATATACTAAGAAACGTACGAGGACGGTTTTCTTTTATAGCATAGAAGTAGATATGCAGCAATTTGTAACTTAATAATAGAATCCGTGAAAATAATTAACAATAGAATTTTTTCACGACTACGTCAAGTATCTACGTAAAGTGAACTGTTTTTGACTTACCGATGTCAAACATCTAGAGATTCTTTGATCTCTAAATTTAAATTACCACAGTGGTAATGGACCTAAGAGCGAATGCCTAGAAACTTCTATCGTTTCCTACATCATCCGGTCCTTTACCGGAGACAGACCACCGGAAACGGTCGTTCCGTTACAAATGAGTTTTACTTATTGTATTTATTAACAGAAATAAAACTAGTCTTGTTGGCTTACAATCAGCGTTTAAGTTACACCGATACGAGTATGGGATGGGAGTGGTCCTTATGAAGCTCTGTGATACGAAGCGCACGGACCGTGCGGCACGGTTGATATTATCTGGTCGGTGAACCTGGTAGGTGAAGGAAGGTCTGCGGCGGATAGGGTCGCAAATTTGTTCAGCTCAAAGTTTCTATATGTGGAGCGGCGGTCAAGGGGAATCCCCCACTATGAGAGGAGTTACCTGGGAACGCCTTGTCACACTTTACTTGAATTTTTTTTTTCTGAGCTGACTATGCAGTTGGCTGATGCAGCCATTACTGCTTCACCGGACTTTTTGGGGCGAGACTCTGAAGGAGCCTCAGCCCATATAGCGCCCAACGCTCAAGGGCTCCCCGCGGAAGAAGCCTCGGCTTGGGTTGTCGCTCTCAGGTGCGTCCTTTCGACCGGCGTTAGTCTCGAACCCGAAGGTGAGTCACCGCCAGGAAGGGAGTTCCCCGTTACGCGGGTACGGTTGCCATTGAGTGGGGGCGATAAGCGCCCCGGCACTCTTTGGTACCTAGTGTATCCTTGTGGGCGCCGACGAACCCGGGGACGTCGGCGTGGTGTTTGGAGGGAGGCCCTATTCGGGGAGGTCGTAGAGACTAATCTCGCTATCCGGACAGCGAGATCGTCATCTGGGGACGTTAGTACGTGCCGAGGCCGCCTAACTATAGTTTTACGACCGTGACCGGGTCGATCGGGGGGAAGATACGTTGTGTATTGCACAATTAATCGATTCGGGTGATTTTGCGTACGCTCGAAAAAGCGGACTGCCAAGTCGTACTTGAGTTTTTTTTTTTTTTTTTTTTTTTTTTTTTTTCTGAGCTGACTATGCAGTTGGCTGTTGCAGCCATTACTGCTTCACCGGACTTTTGGGGCGAGACTCTGAAGGAGCCTCAGCCCATATAGCGCCCAACGCTCAAGGGCTCCCCGCGGGGGAAGCCTCGGCTTGGGTTGTCGCTCTCGGGGGCGTCCCTTCGACCGGCGTGAGTCTCGAACCCGAAGGTGAGTCACCGCCAGGAGGGGAGTTCCCCGTTACGCGGGTACGAATGCGGTTGAGTGGGGGCGAGAAGCGCCCCGGCACTCTTTGATACCTAATACTTGAGTTGCGGAATATTGGTATTTATGCTAACTATCGAAGAAAATTCGATAGCGCGATGTAAGACGCGTGACGTCAACCTTAATTCGTATCAGTACGATATGATGTTTGTTATAAGTAAACTTCACTAATTCTTAGAAAGGTGTTATTAATAAAATTTAGCATTAACGCATTTTAATAAACTATTTTTTAATTCGAACAATATTTTTTTTCTCCGTGTATCAAAATACCCTTAGGTTGTATCAGATTTTTATAATTTAAATAGTTATTTACAAATTTTGACACGAAAAGTTTTACAACAATTAGAATTTTCGTATAAATTTTATGTATATTTTCAACACTGATTAAAACCTGAAGCAATTTTGATTTAAAATAGCTCTCAAAGGACCTATTTAAATAAAGATATTTTTCATTTCATTTCGTTTCAAGTTAAGCTTTTTGAGGAATCTATTGAAAATTTCTATTCATTGAATAAGTTTTGGAAAGTTTGTTTGTCAGACATTTTGTAGTATTATCGTAGGGTTGTCACTTTCATAGCTAAGAATTAATTATTTTTCAATTCAGAGACGTTAATTTATAAAAATAATTTTGCAACAAATTTAGACACATATATATTATTATATTTAAATATATATTATAATACTAGTCTTCAAAAAAAATATGCGAACGAACATTGAAGTAGAAACAAGAACCGGTGTGAAGTTAGCAGCCAAAATTACCTGCCGCCTATAACCCAACCAAATTAAGAAGTCTTGGTTATTTTTGTATTTAATTCCTAAAAAGGTGTAGCAAAGCGGTTCCGTTTGTCAAGAATCTATTTATATAGAAATAAAACATCCATTTGTCACAATTAGGAACCATTTCCTCGCTAACTTTCTGGCAGCTAACTTACCTGCTCATATTGCTGCTAACCGAGTTGCTCTTGGTACCAATGACAAAATTAGTAATCGTTGTATATTGCGGATAGTGCTGTGGTTGTGCTAATAATACAACTGTGAAAACCATAACAAAAGAACGATAGGACGATTTATAAAACATAAAACTGGAATTTAAAATGTAGCTATGGTTCGACATCAATTAGTTTAGCGGTACCTACCAATTATTAGACGGCAAGCAAAGGGTATATGACAAAAGATATTAGTGGGCTATTGCAAAAGCTTTAAAATGAAACCAAAACTAGAGTGATACTCGATCGATAGAGGTTAGAAAAAAAATCATAAACATGTCTAAAAATGTTGCGGTCTCAGTTGATACTTTATTTATTTTTGATATGATGGACGGCAAGCAAGGGGTACATGACACTTAATATTAAGAGACTATTGCAATAACTTTAAAATGCGAAAAAAACTAGAGTGATACTCGATCGATAAAGGTAAGAAAAAAAATCATAAACATTTTAAAAAACGTAGGTCTGAGTTGATACTTTATTTAATTATGATTTGATGGACGGCAAGCAAGGGGTACACGACACGTATTATAAGTAAACTATTGAAATACCTTTAAAATGAGATCAAAACTAGAGTGATACTCGATCGATAAGGGTAAGAAAATAAATAATAAACATTTAAAAAAATTTAGAGGTCTGAGTTGATACTTTATTTATTTTTGATATGATGGACGGCAAGCAAGGGGCAAACGACATTAATTTTAAGTAGAGTATTGCAATAGCTTTAAAATGAGATCAAAACTAGAGTGATACTCGATCGATAAAGGTAAGAAAAAAAATCATAAACATTTTAAAAAATGTAGGTCTGAGTTAATACTTTATTTAATTATGATTTGATGGACGGCAAGCAAGGGGTACACGACACTTATTATAAGTAAACTATTGAAATACCTTTAAAATGAGACCAAAACTAGAGTGATAATCGATCGATAAGGGTAAGAAAATAAATAATAAACATTTAAAAAATGTAGCGGTCTGAGTTGATACTTTATTTATTTTTGATATGATGGTCGGCAAGCAAGGGGCACACGACATTAATTACAAGTAGACTATTGCAATAGCTTTAAAATGAGACTAAAACTAGAGTGATACTCGATCGATAAGGGTAAGAAAATAAATAATAAACATTTTAAAAAATGTAGCGGTCTGAGTTGATACTTTATTTATTTTTGATATGATAGACGGCAAGCACGGGATATATGACACAAGATATTAGGAAATTATTGCAAAAGCTCTAAAATGACACCAAAACTAAAGTGATACTCAATCGATAAAGGTAAGAAAAAAAATCATAAACATATCAAAAAATGATGCAGTCTGAGTTGAGACTTCATTAGTTTTTGATTTAATAGACGGCAAGCAAGGGGTACATGACACTTAATATTAGAAGATCATTGTAAAAGCTTTAAAATGACACCAAAACTAGAGTGATACTCAATCGATAAACGTAAGAAAAAAAATCATAAACATATCAAAAAATGATGCAGTCTGAGTTGAGACTTCATTAGTTTTTGATATAATAGACGGCAAGCAAGGGGTACATGACACTTAATATTAGGAAATTATTGCAAAAGCTTTAAAATGAGACCAAAACTAGAGTGATACTCGATCCATATAGGTAAGAAAAAGAAATCATAAACATTTAAAAAAATTTAGCGGTCTGAGTTGATACTTTATTTATTTTTGATATGATGGACGGCAAGCAAGGGTCAAACGACATTAATTATAAGTAGACTATTGCAATAGCTTTAAAATGAGATCAAAACTAGAGTGGTACTCGATCGATAGAGGTTAGAAAAAAAATCATAAACATATCAAAAAATGTTGCAGTCTCAGTTGATACTTTATTTATTTTTGATATGATGGACGGCAAGCAAGGGGTATATGACACTTAATATTAGGAGACTATTGCAATAGCTTTCAATGCGACAAAAACTAGAGTGATTCTCTATCGATAGAGGTAAGAAAAAATATCATAAACATATCAAAAAATGATGCAGTCTGAGTAGAGACTTCATTAGTTTTTGATATGATAGACGGCAAGCAAGGGATATATGACACTAGATATTAGGAAATTATTGCAAAAGCTTTAAAATGGGACTAAAACTAGAGTGATACTCAATCGATAAAGGTAAGAAGAAAAAATTAAACATATCAAAACATGTTACGGTCTCAGTTGATACTTTATTTATTTTTGTTATGATGGACGGCAAGAAATTTTTTTTCTAACTTTTATCGATCGAGTATCACTCTAGTTTTGATCTCATTTTAAAGCTATTGCAATATTCTACTTATAATTGGTGTCGTGTACCCCTTGCTTGCCGTCCATCATATCAAAAATAAATAAAGTGTAAACTCAGACCATAACATGTTTTGATATGTATAAGTTTTTTTTTTCTTACCTTTATCGATCGAGTATCAGTCTAGTTTTTGTCACATTTTAAAGCTATTGCAATAGTCTCCTAATATTAAGTGTCATGTACCCCTTGCTTGCCGTCGATTATATCAAAAACTAATGAAGTCTCAACTCAGACTGCATCTTTTTTTGATATGTTAATGATTTTTTTTCTAACCTCTATCGATCGAGTATCACTCTAGTTTTGGTTTCATTTTAAAGCTTTTGCAATGATCTCCTAATATTAAGAGTCATGTACCCCTTGCTTGCCGTCTATTAAATCAAAAACGAATGAAGTCTCAACTCAGACTGCATAATTTTTTGATATGTTTATGATTTTTTTTCTTACGTTTATCGATTGAGTATCACTCTAGTTTTGGTGTCATTTTAGAGCTTTTGCAATAATTTCCTAATATCTAGTGTCATATATCCCGTGCTTGCCGTCTATCATATCAAAAACTAATGAAGTCTTAACTCAGACTGCATCATTTTTTGATATCTTTATGATTTTTTTTCTTACCTCTATCGATCGAGAATTACTCTAGTTTTGGTTCCATGTTAAAGCTTTTACAATGGTCTCCTAATGTCTGGTGCCATGTACCCCTTGCCTGCCGACCATCATATCAAAAATAAATAAAGTATCAACTCAGACCGCTACATTTTTTTAAATGTTTATTATTTATTTTCTTACCCTTATCGATCGAGTATCACTCTAGTTTTGGTCTCATTTTAAAGGTATTTCAATAGTTTACTTAAAATAAGTGTCGTTTACCCCTTGCTTGCCGACCATCATATCGATAAAAAATAAAGTATCAACTCAGACCGCTACATTTTTTAAAATGTTTATTATTTATTTTCTTACCCTTATCGATCGAGTATCACTCTAGTTTTGTTCTCATTTTAAGGGTATTTCAATAGTCTACTTATAATAAGTGTCGTGTACCCCTTGCTTGCCGTCCATCAAATCATAATTAAATAAAGTATCAACTCAGACCTACATTTTTTAAAATGTTTATTATTTTTTTTCTTACCTTTATCGATCGAGTATCAATGTAGTTTTTGTCGCATTTTAAAGCTATTGCAATAGTCTTCTAAGATTAAGTGTCATGTACCCCTTGCATGCCGACCATCATATCAAAAATAAATAAAGTATCAACTGAGACCGCAACATTTTTTGATATGTTTATGATTTTTTTTCTAACCTCTATCGATCGAGTATCACTCTAGTTTTGATCTCATTTTAAAGCTATTGCAATTGTCTACTTATAATAAGTGTCGTGTACCCCTTTCTTGCCGTCCCTCATATCAAAAATAAATAAAGTGTAAACTCAGACCGTAACATGTTTTGATATGTTTAAGTTTTTCTTCTTAACTTTATCGATTGAGTATCACTCTAGTTTTAGTCTCATTTTAAAGCTTTTGCAATAATTTCCTAATATCTAGTGTCATATATCCCTTGCTTGCCGTCTATCATATCAAAAACTAATGAACTCAGACTGCATCATTTTTTGATATGTTTATAATATTTTTTCTTACCTCTATCGATCGAGAATCACTCTAGTTTTTGTCGCATTTGAAAGCTATTGCAATAGTCTCCTAATATTAAGTGTCATGTTCCCCTTGCTTGCCGTCCATCATATCAAAAATGAATAAAGTATCAACTGAGACCGCTAAATTATTTTAAATGTTTATTATTTATTTTCTTACCTTTATCGATCGAGTATCACTCTAGTTTTGGTCTCATTTAAAAGGTATTTCAATAGTCTACTTATAATAAGTGTCATGTACCCCTTGCTTGCCGTCCATCAAATCATAAATAAATAAGTATCAACTCAGACCTACATTTTTTAAAATGTTTATGATTTTTTTCTTATCTTTATCGATCGAGTATAACTCTAGTTTTTGTCGCATTTAAAAGCTATTGCAATAGTCTCCTAATATTAAGTGTCATGTACCCCTTGCTTCCCATTCATCATATCAAAAATAAATAAAGTATTAACTAAGACCGCAACATTTTTTGATATGTTTATGATTTTTTTTCTACCCTCTATCGATCGAGTATCACTCTAGTTTTGATCTCATTTTAAAGGTATTTCAATAGTTTACTTATAATAAGTGTCGTGTACCCCTTGCTTGCCTTCCATCATATCAAAAATAAATAAAGTATCAACTGAGACCGCAACATTTTTTGATATGTTTATGATTTTTTTTCTTACCTTTATCGATCGAGTATCACTCTAGTTTTTGTCGCATTTTAAAGCAATTGCAATAGTCTCCTAATATTAAGTGTCATGTACCCCTTGCTTGCCGTCCATCATATCAAAAATAAATAAAGTATCAACTCAGACCGCTACATTTTTTAATATGTTTATGATTTTTTTTCTAACCTCTATCGATCGAGTATCACTCTAGTTTTGATCTCATTTTAAAGCTATTGCAATTGTCTACTTATAATAAGTGTCGTGTACCCCTTTCTTGCCGTCCCTCATATCAAAAATAAATAAAGTGTAAACTCAGACCGTAACATGTTTTGATATGTTTAAGTTTTTCTTCTTAACTTTATCGATTGAGTATCACTCTAGTTTTAGTCTCATTTTAAAGCTTTTGCAATAATTTCCTAATATCTAGTGTCATATATCCCTTGCTTGCCGTCTATCATATCAAAAACTAATGAACTCAGACTGCATCATTTTTTGATATGTTTATAATATTTTTTCTTACCTCTATCGATCGAGAATCACTCTAGTTTTTGTCGCATTTGAAAGCTATTGCAATAGTCTCCTAATATTAAGTGTCATGTTCCCCTTGCTTGCCGTCCATCATATCAAAAATAAATAAAGTATCAACTGAGACCGCTAAATTATTTTAAATGTTTATTATTTATTTTCTTACCTTTATCGATCGAGTATCACTCTAGTTTTGGTCTCATTTAAAAGGTATTTCAATAGTCTACTTATAATAAGTGTCGTGTACCCCTTGCTTGCCGTCCATCAAATCATAAATAAATAAGTATCAACTCAGACCTACATTTTTTAAAATGTTTATGATTTTTTTCTTATCTTTATCGATCGAGTATAACTCTAGTTTTTGTCGCATTTAAAAGCTATTGCAATAGTCTCCTAATATTAAGTGTCATGTACCCCTTGCTTCCCATTCATCATATCAAAAATAAATAAAGTATCAACTGAGACCGCAACATTTTTTGATATGTTTATGATTTTTTTTCTACCCTCTATCGATCGAGTATCACTCTAGTTTTGGTCTCATTTTAAAGGTATTACAAAAGTTTACTTATAATAAGTGTCGTGTACCCCTTGCTTGCCGTCCATCATATCAAAAATAAATAAAGTATCAACTGAGACCGCAACATTTTTTGATATGTTTATGATTTTTTTTCTTACCTTTATCGATCGAGTATCACTCTAGTTTTTGTCGCATTTTAAAGCAATTGCAATAGTCTCCTAATATTAAGTGTCATGTACCCCTTGCTTGCCGTCCATCATATCAAAAATAAATAAAGTATCAACTGGCCCCGCAACATTTTTTAATATGTTTATAATTTATTTTCTTACCCTTATCGATCGAGTATCACTCTAGTTTTGGTCTCATTTAAAAGGTATTTCAATAGTCTACTTATAATAAGTGTCGTGTACCCCTTTCTTGCCGTCCTTCATATCAAAAATAAATAAAGTGTAAACTCAGACCGTAACATGTTTTGATATGTTTAAGTTTTTCTTCTTAACTTTATCGATTGAGTATCACTCTAGTTTTAGTCTCATTTTAAAGCTTTTGCAATAACTTCCTAATATCTAGTGTCATATATCCCTTGCTTGCCGTCTATCATATCAAAAACTAATGAAGTCTCTACTCAGACTGCATCATTTTTTGATATGTTTATAATATTTTTTCTTACCTCTATCGATCGAGAATCACTCTAGTTTTTGTCGCATTTGAAAGCTATTGCAATAGTCTCCTAATATTAAGTGTCATGTTCCTCTTGCTTGCCGTCCATCATATCAAAAATAAATAAAGTATCAACTGAGACCGCTAAATTATTTTAAATGTTTATTATTTATTTTCTTACCTTTATCGATCGAGTATCACTCTAGTTTTGGTCTCATTTAAAAGGTATTTCAATAGTCTACTTATAATAAGTGTCGTGTACCCCTTGCTTGCCGTCCATCAAATCATAAATAAATAAGTATCAACTCAGACCTACATTTTTTAAAATGTTTATGATTTTTTTCTTATCTTTATCGATCGAGTATAACTCTAGTTTTTGTCGCATTTAAAAGCTATTGCAATAGTCTCCTAATATTAAGTGTCATGTACCCCTTGCTTCCCATTCATCATATCAAAAATAAATAAAGTATCAACTGAGACCGCAACATTTTTTGATATGTTTATGATTTTTTTTCTACCCTCTATCGATCGAGTATCACTCTAGTTTTGATCTCATTTTAAAGCTATTGCAAAAGTCTACTTATAATTAATGTCGTGTGCCCCTTGCTTGCCGTCCATTATATCAAAAATAAATAAAGTATCAACTGAGACCGCAACATATTTTGATATGTTTATGACTTTATTTCTAACCTCTATCGATCGAGTATCACTCTAGTTTTGATCTCATTTTAAAGCTATTGCAATAGTCTACTTATAATTAATGTCGTGTGCTCCTTGCTTGCCGTCCATCATATCAAAAATAAATAAAGTATCAACTCAGACCGCTACATTTTTTCAAATGTTTATGATTTTTTTTCTAACCTCTATCGATCGAGTATCACTCTAGTTTTGATCTCATTTTAAAGCTATTGCAATAGTCTACTTATAATTAGTGTCGTGTGCCCCTTGCTTGCCGTCCATCATATCAAAAATAAATAAAGTATCAACTCAGACCGCTACATTTTTTAAAATGTTTATAATTTATTTTCTTACCCTTATCGATCGAGTATCACTCTAGTTTTGGTCTCATTTAAAAGGTATTTCAATAGTCTACTTATAATAAGTGCCGTGTACCCCTTGCTTGCCGTCCATCAAATCATAAATAAATAAGTATCAACTCAGACCTACATTTTTTAAAATGTTTATGATTTTTTTCTTATCTTTATCGATCGAGTATAACTCTAGTTTTTGTCGCATTTAAAAGCTATTGCAATAGTCTCCTAATATTAAGTGTCATGTACCCCTTGCTTGCCGTTCATCATATCAAAAATAAATAAAGTATCAACTGAGACCGCAACATTTTTTGATATGTTTATGATTTTTTTTCTACCCTCTATCGATCGAGTATCACTCTAGTTTTGATCTCATTTTAAAGCTATTGCAAAAGTCTACTTATAATTAATGTCGTGTGCCCCTTGCTTGCCGTCCATTATATCAAAAATAAATAAAGTATCAACTGAGACCGCAACATTTTTTGATATGTTTATGACTTTTTTTCTAACCTCTATCGATCGAGTATCACTCTAGTTTTGATCTCATTTTAAAGCTATTGCAATAGTCTACTTATAATTAATGTCGTGTGCTCCTTGCTTGCCGTCCATCATATCAAAAATAAATAAAGTATCAACTCAGACCGCTACATTTTTTCAAATGTTTATGATTTTTTTTCTTACCTTTATCGATCGAATATCACTCTAGTTTTTATCACAGTTTAAAGCTATTGCAATAGTCTCCAAATATTAATGTCATGTACCCCTTGCTTGCCGTCCATTATATCAAAAATAAATAAAGTATCAACTGAGACCGCAACATTTTTTGATATGTTTATGATTTTTTTCTAACCTCTATCGATCGAGTATCACTCTAGTTTTGGTCTCATTTAAAAGGTATTTCAATAGTCTACTTATAATAAGTGTCGTGTACCCCTTGCTTGCCGTCCATCAAATCATAAATAAATAAGTATCAACTGAGACCGCAACATTTTTTGATATGTTTATGACTTTTTTTCTAACCTCTATCGATCGAGTATCACTCTAGTTTTGATCTCATTTTAAAGCTATTGCAATAGTCTACTTATAATTAATGTCGTGTGCTCCTTGCTTGCCGTCCATCATATCAAAAATAAATAAAGTATCAACTGAGACCGCAACATTTTTTGATATGTTTATGATTTTTTTCTAACCTCTATCGATCGAGTATCACTCTAGTTTTGATCTCAATTTAAAGCTATTGCAATAGTCTACTTATAATTAGTGTCGTGTGCCCCTTGCTTGCCGTCCATCATATCAAAAATAAATAAAGTATCAACTCAGACCGCTACATTTTTTAAAATGTTTATAATTTATTTTCTTACCCTTATCGATCGAGTATCACTCTAGTTTTGGTCTCATTTAAAAGGTATTTCAATAGTCTACTTATAATAAGTGTCGTGTACCCCTTGCTTGCCGTCCATCAAATCATAAATAAATAAGTATAAACTGAGACCTAAATTTTTTAAAATGTTTATGATTTTTTTCTTATCTTTATCGATCGAGTATAACTCTAGTTCTTGTCGCATTTAAAAGCTATTGCAATAGTCTCCTAATATTAAGTGTCATGTACCCCTTGCTTGCCGTTCATCATATCAAAAATAAATAAAGTATCAACTGAGACCGCAACATTTTTTGATATGTTTATGATTTTTTTTCTACCCTCTATCGATCGAGTATCACTCTAGTTTTTGTCGCATTTAAAAGCTATTGCAATAGTCTCCTAATATTAAGTGTCGTGTACCCCTTGCTTGCCGTCCATCAAATCATAAATAAATAAGTATCAACTGAGACCGCAACATTTTTTGATATGTTTATGACTTTTTTTCTAACCTCTATCGATCGAGTATCACTCTAGTTTTGATCTCATTTTAAAGCTATTGCAATAGTCTACTTATAATTAATGTCGTGTGCTCCTTGCTTGCCGTCCATCATATCAAAAATAAATAAAGTATCAACTCAGACCGCTACATTTTTTCAAATGTTTATGATTTTTTTTCTTACCTTTATCGATCGAATATCACTCTAGTTTTTATCACAGTTTAAAGCTATTGCAATAGTCTACTTATAATAAGTGTCGTGTGCCCCTTGCTTGCCGTCCATTATATCAAAAATAAATAAAGTATCAACTGAGACCGCAACATTTTTTGATATGTTTATGATTTTTTTCTAACCTCTATCGATCGAGTATCACTCTAGTTTTGATCTCAATTTAAAGCTATTGCAATAGTCTACTTATAATTAGTGTCGTGTGCCCCTTGCTTGCCGTCCATCATATCAAAAATAAATAAAGTATCAACTCAGACCGCTACATTTTTTAAAATGTTTATAATTTATTTTCTTACCCTTATCGATCGAGTATCACTCTAGTTTTGGTCTCATTTAAAAGGTATTTCAATAGTCTACTTATAATAAGTGTCGTGTACCCCTTGCTTGCCGTCCATCAAATCATAAATAAATAAGTATAAACTGAGACCTAAATTTTTTAAAATGTTTATGATTTTTTTCTTATCTTTATCGATCGAGTATAACTCTAGTTCTTGTCGCATTTAAAAGCTATTGCAATAGTCTCCTAATATTAAGTGTCATGTACCCCTTGCTTGCCGTTCATCATATCAAAAATAAATAAAGTATCAACTGAGACCGCAACATTTTTTGATATGTTTATGATTTTTTTTCTACCCTCTATCGATCGAGTATCACTCTAGTTTTGATCTCATTTTAAAGCTATTGCAAAAGTCTACTTATAATTAATGTCGTGTGCCCCTTGCTTGCCGTCCATTATATCAAAAATAAATAAAGTATCAACTGAGACCGCAACATTTTTTGATATGTTTATGACTTTATTTCTAACCTCTATCGATCGAGTATCACTCTAGTTTTGATCTCATTTTAAAGCTATTGCAATAGTCTACTTATAATTAATGTCGTGTGCTCCTTGCTTGCCGTCCATCATATCAAAAATAAATAAAGTATCAACTCAGACCGCTACATTTTTTCAAATGTTTATGATTTTTTTTCTAACCTCTATCGATCGAGTATCACTCTAGTTTTGATCTCATTTTAAAGCTATTGCAATAGTCTACTTATAATTAGTGTCGTGTGCCCCTTGCTTGCCGTCCATCATATCAAAAATAAATAAAGTATCAACTCAGACCGCTACATTTTTTAAAATGTTTATAATTTATTTTCTTACCCTTATCGATCGAGTATCACTCTAGTTTTGGTCTCATTTAAAAGGTATTTCAATAGTCTACTTATAATAAGTGTCGTGTACCCCTTGCTTGCCGTCCATCAAATCATAAATAAATAAGTATCAACTCAGACCTACATTTTTTAAAATGTTTATGATTTTTTTCTTATCTTTATCGATCGAGTATAACTCTAGTTTTTGTCGCATTTAAAAGCTATTGCAATAGTCTCCTAATATTAAGTGTCATGTACCCCTTGCTTGACATTCATCATATCAAAAATAAATAAAGTATCAACTGAGACCGCAACATTTTTTGATATGTTTATGATTTTTTTTCTACCCTCTATCGATCGAGTATCACTCTAGTTTTGATCTCATTTTAAAGCTATTGCAAAAGTCTACTTATAATTAATGTCGTGAGCCCCTTGCTTGCCGTCCATTATATCAAAAATAAATAAAGTATCAACTGAGACCGCAACATTTTTTGATATGTTTATGATTTTTTTCTAACCTCTATCGATCGAGTATGACTCTAGTTTTGATCTCAATTTAAAGCTATTGCAATAGTCTACTTATAATTAGTGTCGTGTGCCCCTTGCTTGCCGTCCATCATATCAAAAATAAATAAAGTATCAACTCAGACCGCTACATTTTTTAAAATGTTTATAATTTATTTTCTTACCCTTATCGATCGAGTATCACTCTAGTTTTGGTCTCATTTAAAAGGTATTTCAATAGTCTACTTATAATAAGTGTCGTGTACCCCTTGCTTGCCGTCCATCAAATCATAAATAAATAAGTATCAACTGAGACCTAAATTTTTTAAAATGTTTATGATTTTTTTCTTATCTTTATCGATCGAGTATAACTCTAGTTCTTGTCGCATTTAAAAGCTATTGCAATAGTCTCCTAATATTAAGTGTCATGTACCCCTTGCTTGCCGTTCATCATATCAAAAATAAATAAAGTATCAACTGAGACCGCAACATTTTTTGATATGTTTATGATTTTTTTTCTACCCTCTATCGATCGAGTATCACTCTAGTTTTGATCTCATTTTAAAGCTATTGCAAAAGTCTACTTATAATTAATGTCGTGTGCCCCTTGCTTGCCGTCCATTATATCAAAAATAAATAAAGTATCAACTGAGACCGCAACATTTTTTGATATGTTTATGACTTTATTTCTAACCTCTATCGATCGAGTATCACTCTAGTTTTGATCTCATTTTAAAGCTATTGCAAAAGTCTACTTATAATTAATGTCGTGTGCCCCTTGCTTGCCGTCCATTATATCAAAAATAAATAAAGTATCAACTGAGACCGCAACATTTTTTGATATGTTTATGACTTTATTTCTAACCTCTATCGATCGAGTATCACTCTAGTTTTGATCTCATTTTAAAGCTATTGCAATAGTCTACTTATAATTAATGTCGTGTGCTCCTTGCTTGCCGTCCATCATATCAAAAATAAATAAAGTATCAACTCAGACCGCTACATTTTTTCAAATGTTTATGATTTTTTTTCTAACCTCTATCGATCGAGTATCACTCTAGTTTTGATCTCATTTTAAAGCTATTGCAATAGTCTACTTATAATTAGTGTCGTGTGCCCCTTGCTTGCCGTCCATCATATCAAAAATAAATAAAGTATCAACTCAGACCGCTACATTTTTTAAAATGTTTATAATTTATTTTCTTACCCTTATCGATCGAGTATCACTCTAGTTTTGGTCTCATTTAAAAGGTATTTCAATAGTCTACTTATAATAAGTGTCGTGTACCCCTTGCTTGCCGTCCATCAAATCATAAATAAATAAGTATCAACTCAGACCTACATTTTTTAAAATGTTTATGATTTTTTTCTTATCTTTATCGATCGAGTATAACTCTAGTTTTTGTCGCATTTAAAAGCTATTGCAATAGTCTCCTAATATTAAGTGTCATGTACCCCTTGCTTGCCATTCATCATATCAAAAATAAATAAAGTATCAACTGAGACCGCAACATTTTTTGATATGTTTATGATTTTTTTTCTACCCTCTATCGATCGAGTATCACTCTAGTTTTGATCTCATTTTAAAGCTATTGCAAAAGTCTACTTATAATTAATGTCGTGAGCCCCTTGCTTGCCGTCCATTATATCAAAAATAAATAAAGTATCAACTGAGACCGCAACATTTTTTGATATGTTTATGATTTTTTTCTAACCTCTATCGATCGAGTATGACTCTAGTTTTGATCTCAATTTAAAGCTATTGCAATAGTCTACTTATAATTAGTGTCGTGTGCCCCTTGCTTGCCGTCCATCATATCAAAAATAAATAAAGTATCAACTCAGACCGCTACATTTTTTAAAATGTTTATAATTTATTTTCTTACCCTTATCGATCGAGTATCACTCTAGTTTTGGTCTCATTTAAAAGGTATTTCAATATTCTACTTATAATAAGTGTCGTGTACCCCTTGCTTGCCGTCCATCAAATCATAAATAAATAAGTATCAACTGAGACCTAAATTTTTTAAAATGTTTATGATTTTTTTCTTATCTTTATCGATCGAGTATAACTCTAGTTCTTGTCGCATTTAAAAGCTATTGCAATAGTCTCCTAATATTAAGTGTCATGTACCCCTTGCTTGCCGTTCATCATATCAAAAATAAATAAAGTATCAACTGAGACCGCAACATTTTTTGATATGTTTATGATTTTTTTTCTACCCTCTATCGATCGAGTATCACTCTAGTTTTGATCTCATTTTAAAGCTATTGCAAAAGTCTACTTATAATTAATGTCGTGTGCCCCTTGCTTGCCGTCCATTATATCAAAAATAAATAAAGTATCAACTGAGACCGCAACATTTTTTGATATGTTTATGACTTTATTTCTAACCTCTATCGATCGAGTATCACTCTAGTTTTGATCTCATTTTAAAGCTATTGCAATAGTCTACTTATAATTAATGTCGTGTGCTCCTTGCTTGCCGTCCATCATATCAAAAATAAATAAAGTATCAACTCAGACCGCTACATTTTTTCAAATGTTTATGATTTTTTTTCTAACCTCTATCGATCGAGTATCACTCTAGTTTTGATCTCATTTTAAAGCTATTGCAATAGTCTACTTATAATTAGTGTCGTGTGCCCCTTGCTTGCCGTCCATCATATCAAAAATAAATAAAGTATCAACTCAGACCGCTACATTTTTTAAAATGTTTATAATTTATTTTCTTACCCTTATCGATCGAGTATCACTCTAGTTTTGGTCTCATTTAAAAGGTATTTCAATAGTCTACTTATAATAAGTGTCGTGTACCCCTTGCTTGCCGTCCATCAAATCATAAATAAATAAGTATCAACTCAGACCTACATTTTTTAAAATGTTTATGATTTTTTTCTTATCTTTATCGATCGAGTATAACTCTAGTTTTTGTCGCATTTAAAAGCTATTGCAATAGTCTCCTAATATTAAGTGTCATGTACCCCTTGCTTCCCATTCATCATATCAAAAATAAATAAAGTATCAACTGAGACCGCAACATTTTTTGATATGTTTATGATTTTCTTTCTACCCTCTATCGATCGAGTATCACTCTAGTTTTGATCTCATTTTAAAGCTATTGCAAAAGTCTACTTATAATTAATGTCGTGTGCCCCTTGCTTGCCGTCCATTATATCAAAAATAAATAAAGTATCAACTCAGACCGCTACATTTTTTCAAATGTTTATGATTTTTTTTCTTACCTTTATCGATCGAGTATCACTCTAGTTTTTGTCGCATTTAAAAGCTATTGCAATAGTCTCCTAATATTAAGTGTCATGTACCCCTTGCTTGCCGTCCATCATATCAAAAATAAATAAAGTATCAACTGAGACTGCAACATTTTTTGATATGTTTATGACTTTTTTTCTAACCTCTATCGATCGAGTATCACTCTAGTTTTGATCTCATTTTAAAGCTATTGCAATAGTCTACTTATAATTAGTGTCGTGTGCCCCTTGCTTGCCGTCCATCATATCAAAAATAAATAAAGTATCAACTCAGACCGCTACATTTTTTAAAATGTTTATAATTTATTTTCTTACCCTTATCGATCGAGTATCACTCTAGTTTTGGTCTCATTTAAAAGGTATTTCAATAGTCTACTTATAATAAGTGTCGTGTACCCCTTGCTTGCCGTTTTGGTCTCATTTTAAAGTTATTGCAATAGTCTACTAACAATAATTGTCGTGTACCCCTTGCTTGCCGTCCATCATATCAAAAACAAATGAGGTCTCAACTCAGACGGCATCATTTTTTGATATATTTATGATTTTTTTTCTTACCCTTATTGATCGAGTATCACTCTAGTTTTGATTTCATTTTGTAGGTATTTCAATAGTCTACTTTTAAATAATGTCGTGTACCCCTTGCACTGCAAGTTCATCATATCAAAAACAAATGAAGTCTCAACTCAGACCACAACATTTTTTGATGTGTTTATGTTTTTTTTGCTTACCTTTATCGATCGAGTATCACTCTAGTTTTTGTCTCATTTTATAGCTTTTGCAATAGCCCACTTATATCTTTTGTCATATACCCTTTGCTTGCCATCTAATAATTGGTAGGTACCGCTAAACTAATTGATGTCGAACCATAGCTACATTTTAAATTCCAGTTTTATGTTATAAAAATCGTCCTATCGTTCTTTTGTTATGGTTTTCACAGTTGTATTATTAGCACAACCACAGCACTATCCGCAATATACAACGATTACTAATTTTGTCATTGGTACCAAGAGCAACTCGGTTAGCAGCAATATGAGCAGGTAAGTTAGCTGCCAGAAAGTTAGCGAGGAAATGGTTCCTAATTGTGACAAATGGATGTTTTATTTCTATATAAATAGATTCTTGACAAACGGAACCGCTTTGCTACACCTTTTTAGGAATTAAATACAAAAATAACCAAGACTTCTTAATTTGGTTGGGTTATAGGCGGCAGGTAATTTTGGCTGCTAACTTCACACCGGTGAAACAAGAGCATTGATAGGCAAGTACGTGTGGCGTGACCCTAAGCGACAATACAGGAAAAAGCGTGACACTGGGGCGTTGCGGAGTAAAAGAAGATGTAGTGTCAAAGTATGTAAACGTTTTTTGGGCATTGAAAGGAACATTAAAGGAGGAAAACCGCGTCGAACGACTCTAAGGTATTTGTTGAAATGAGTTCGTTCCCAAGAGAGGCAAGGCCCAAAGTATTGATGGGAGTAAGTAAAGTCAAAGAAGTATGACATGCAGGATAGAAGTAAGGGGAAGTCTTTAATATTTGCCTACTCCTTTGTAAAATAGGCGTGATATTACGAATGAATATGTATACAATTCTTTACAAACATTCAAAGCAGTAAATATTTTTTTTTACTATTTTTGATGAATGTTAGGTATCTTCTAAGGCAGGGGTTCCCAAAGTTTTTTTATCACGACCCCTACTGCCAAATATGAAAATGCCAACGCTTCCCCTTGGTGCAGCAAATGGCAGCAAGTGGTCTCGCCACGCAATTATAAAATACAATACTGGTATTATTACCATTATTGTATTTTGCATAGCATTACACTTACTTCTTGTCCAAGCACTATATTTGACGGTAATTTTATCAAATATAAAGCCTAAAATATGGATGGCTTGTTTTAAAAAAAAATTTTTTTTACACACGTGGCATATTTTTTTTTTTCTGAACTGACTATGCAGTTGGCTGCTGCAGCCATTACTGCTTCACCGGGCTTTTTGGTGCGAGACTCTGAAGGAGCCTCAGCCCATATAGCGCCCAACGCTCAAGGGCTCCCCGCGGGGGAAACCTCGGCTTGGGTTGTCGCTCTCAGGTGCGTCCTTTCGACCGGCGTGAGTCTCGAACCCGAAGGTGAGTCACCGCCAGGAAGGGAGTTCCCCGTTACGCGGGTACGGTTGCGATTGAGTGGGGGCGAGAAGCGCCCCGGCACTCTTTGGTACCTCGTGTATCCTTGTGGGCGCCGACGAACCCGGGGACGTCGGCGTCGTGTTTGGAGGGAGGCCCTATTCGGGGAGGTCGTAGAGACTAATCTCGCTATCTGGACAGCGAGATCGTCATCTGGGGCTGTTAGTACGTGCTGAGACCGCCTAACTATAGTTTTACGACCGTGCCGAGGTCGATCGGGGGGATGATACATTGTGAATAGCACAATTAATCGATTCGGGTGATTTTCTGTACGCTCGAAAAAGTGAGTTTGAAGTCTCTGTGTAGGTCCGCATTGCGGACGTACCAAGAGGCTCCTTAGGCCGCTCTGAGAAAGCGGTTTTGGAGGGTCTGAAGTTTGTGGAGATTGCGCTTGGATAACGCAAAGACTACGCTAGCATAAGCTAGTATGGGGTGGATGCAGGTTGAGTAAAGATTCAGCTTATTTCTAAGCGACATCTTACTGTAATTGCCTATCATGGGATAAAGACGACTGAGGACAAAAGCGGCTTGGTCTCTGACTATTTTGGTGTGAGCGTGGAAGTTCAAACGACTATCTATGGTTACACCGAAATATTTGTTCTTATTTTGCCAGGGAATGGCACGACCGAAGAAAGAGAGGGGAGGCGGCCGCGGAGGGCAGCCTACGGTAAAGAGGACGGCAGAGCTTTTGTCGGGATTCACCTCGATTCTCCATTTCCGAAACCATTCGCCTAGGGCGGTGATAGTGGGTTGGAGTCTCTTAGTGATTCGACTCACTTGCTTATCGGTGGTATAGACAGCGGTATCGTCCGCAAAGAGGGCTAGTTGGGTACCTATCGTTTTAGGGATGTCATTGGTGTACAGAAGGTACAAGATGGGGGCGAGCACGGACCCTTGCGGGACTCCTGCTTCTATGGGACGGGGGGAAGAGAGAGTGCCTTCAACTTTGTAGCGAAAGCTACGATTCGACAAATAGTCTCGTATGATGAGCACGAGACGATCTGGCAACTGAAAGTTGTACAGTTTAAAAATTAAACCGTTGTGCCAGACTTTGTCGAATTCTTTTGCTACATCGAAGAAGACAGCGCCCGTGTGGCGGGCCTTACCTAATACTGGTTGGAAGCCAGTGAGAATATGTTCCGTCATGCGGAGGACTTAATGGACGCATGAGTGTTTGGCACGAAAGCCGAACTGCTCGTCTATTAAAATGCCTCTGGAGACTATAGCGTTCCGTAGACGAGCGAGAAGGAGGCGTTCATAGAGTTTACCAAGGGCCTTTAGTAAACTTATAGGGCGATAGGAGGACGGCTCGGTACGAGCTTTGCCTGGCTTGTGGATGCCTATAACAATTGCATCTTTCCATTGAGAAGGAAAGATGCAATGTTCGATAGCAGCGTTAAAGATCGCTACTAGGAGGTAGAGAAGGGGAAGAGTAAGGCGCTTTAGGATATCGTTAGAGATACCGTCCGCACCGGGGGCTTTACGGGGGCGTAGGTCTTTGATGACCTGTATGACTTCGTCGACAGTGACAGGGGACAGGGGGTCTTGTGGAGGCAGAGAAGTTCTGCGCTCCACTTCGCCGTCTGCGCACGTGGTCGGGATCGAACGGCTGTGTGCTTAAGGCACATTGGGCTTGGAGGCTAGGCTACAGCGGTTCTTACACGGTGGTGTAAGTCGTTGAAGCGAGCTTTATTTTCGATAGTGGGAGCGCGATCGCGTGCGCGGCGTTGAAATAGCCTAAGGAGACGGACCGGGGTTTTTCGTGGGGGGGCAAGGTGCGTTTGCGCGAGAGGTGCGCGAGCACTTCGCGTGGGCGCTGGACGCGGGATGTCCCGGGACATGAGAGGGGCGGAGTAGGGAATACCCGTGACTGAGATGGGCCCAGGGAGAGCAGACAGAAGTTTGTCTGTCTCTTTAGATTTTGATGCGTCAATTAGCGCTGGAGGACGGCTCCAGGCGTTGACAGCAGGGAGGGGAGCAGGCACGAGCGGAGCCTGTTGGCGGGGGGCGGGGGGGGCGCGATTTACCCTGTTTGAGTTTACGCAGGTTCTGTTTGGGAGCTTTGGGGCACCCGCGGTAATTCGCAGGGTGGCCTTCGCTCCCACAGAGTACGCAAGCTACCGGGTCGGATGCGTTAACGCGATCGCGATCATAGTCCGGAGTGGCGTGATCGCGCAGACATTTCACGCAGCGTGGTCTGCGTCTGCAGTTGCGCTGTGCGTGGCCATACAACTGGCATCGGTGGCATTGTCCTGGGGTCGACTGCTTGTGCGGAGTCTTGACCCGGACGCCCTTGTGGCTGCATACACCTTTAATATTAAATATGGCTTTGCCCTCTTTGGTGACGTCTAGCACTACGAGCACCATGTCGTAGCACTCAGATCGGTTGCGGCCGTTGTACATACGATGTACTTCCCTAACTGGGAGGCCTTGGACGATTAAGTCGTCCTGGACAGTTTTTTCTAAGAATTCCTTATAACTGCCCTGAGCACGCGTTCTTCGGCCAGCGAGTACGTATGGTACTCGTATTTCTGAGCCGTAAGAAAGGCCTTCAGATTTCGGAAATCTGTTGGTGTCGGGACCTGCACTTTGATGCCGCACTCGGCATCATTGCGGGCGTGCGTATAGTTAATACGCTTGGCCTTCATAGCGTAAGCAATTTTTGGCCAGGCCCCTTTGTCTTTGATGACAACAGGGGGCGGAGTTTTTTCCTTCCGTCCCGAAGTGGGACAGTCGGCCTGCGAAGAGGTGGCGGCGGGGGTTGTGTCCATGGTGGCTGGCTCAGGGCTGGCCGCCGAAGTGGACGGGGACGGGGAAGCGCTAGGCGCTTTTAGGCGTTTAGCCTCAGAATCGGAGGGAGGAGGAGAAGACTCCTGAGTGGATGCCGCCGAAGCCTTTTTTGACTTGGCGGTCTTCTTCCGCTTATTTCCCTTTTTTGTCCCCAGGCCAACCACTTTGAAGCCTTCGTCGTCCTCGTTTGAGGACAACGCCGACTCAGCGGACATTACGGCTACCGGGGACAGGGGTGCGGTTTCGGAGGTTGCGGGGGACGGGGTAGCGAGTGACCGAGAAAGGGTCACATCAGCTACCGGAGTGAGGGGACGATTTGGCATAGGGGCCCGAAGAGCGCGGCGAGTGACATGTGGGTCGCGCGTGCGGGAAGAGCGAGAGCGCGAACGAGTGCGCGAGCGAGACGGGGAACGCGGCGGCGAACACAGAGAGGGCATGGACTTGTCATACGCTGTTAGGGGAGGCACAGCCTGGGAAGAACAGGCTTGGACCAGATCTAAGTGATCACGAAGACAAGCTTTGATGATCTCCCCTATCTGGTCCCGGGACATGCCTTTGAGTACTTCGGCCATCGCGGAAGTGGCCGAGGTGTAATTAGTGTGTACCTAGTGACTCCCCACCATTGCTCCATACCTAAGTGTGGCCAAGCGCCCCGCAGTGCTACGGATTGCTTGGTGTGTACCTAACTCCTACTTCTACGACCAGGGTTACGTTGTCACCGTTAGGTTTGCCCCCGAGCAACGAGACGTTTACGAATATGAAACGTTAGGTAGACCGCAACTCTGAAAAGAGCTATACGATCTCACCCACCAGCCCTTGAGCACTCGGAACTGGATTTCTACAAACTAGACACAATCGATACTTAAAACGCGAGAATGCGTGGAGTGGCGAACCGCTGAAGCGGAAATACTACACTAGCGATTAACCCAAAGCCGGACTTAGGCCGGGCGAACCAGCGTCAGTCAAAGAGGCAAGCGAGGGTCACCACTATGCGTAGTAGTTCCGCGACTACGAGAACACACACTCACACACAAAAACACACAGTATCGCTTCGATAAACTTCGCGTAACGGGCGCGTTGAAAAGCGCGAAAGCGCACTCACAGCGGGCCGAGAAGCAATTTCCCAGCCAATACACACAACCGAGCAGCGCTTAACCCTCAGGCCGATTTTCCAAGAATTGCGGGCAATAATCCAAAACAACAATTCGAGGTAGTCAGCGCTGAGGCAAAACACCACACAGGAATGCGCACCAGCTGAGTCACCACTGCACGGAGCACAATGAGAGCACTTGACGCTCTAGAACAGGTCGTGCACACCACGAAAGTCGAATCGGGGAATGACGTGGGATAAGAAGGGTCAATGTGACGGAGCATGTTCTTCACATGATTTCCAATTCTAGGTTTTATAGAAGAAAGTGCCCGCGCCCTCTTTTGGATGTCGTCACGCTCCCCTAGGAAGAATATCAATGTTCTAATGGAATTTGTACGAAATTTTTACTTTTCCGAATACATTTTTTAAGTTTAAAGCCTGCTTAGATATGATATTTTCCTTTTTAGCCCCCGACGCAAAAAGTGGGGTGGTATAAGTTTGATCGCTATGTGTGTGTGTCTGTCTGTGGCACCGTAGCTCTTCAACGGGTGAAACTATTTGAAGTTTTTTAGCGGTGGTTCTTAAACATGTTTCATCAAAACTACTTCAGCCGTTTCAAGGTTATCAGCTCTTTTGTTAGCTGCGGTAGGGATCTTGTCGCATTGGTTATTTACTTTACTTTAAAACATATGTGTGACCTAAAATACGAAACACCCATGTATACTAACTATACCCTTAACTATGCAAGATTATGGAATTCTTGATCGCATCAGATCAAGCACACCAGTACGCTCAAAAAAGATACCAGATTTATGTTGTGTTTGTGTGTATGCCATGTGCCATGGGTAATGGACCAATTTTGAAGGGATTTTTTTTGAAACCTGATGCGGTCGAGATGGTTCTTAACTATCATTTATGAAGATCAGACTAGGAGTTTGGGTCCCATCAGCTTATTTTCTACTTGACAAAAGATTTTTACCAACTTTTACTTGTTTAATTGATAGAAATTTTGGTGAACTGTTACTTTAGTAGTATTTACAAGACAAAATCAAATAGTCTGCGGGATACCCAACTCCTACGAAACTTACAGCAGATATCAAAATGTACTGTAGCACTCTGTACAGTCCCGGAAATTGAATGTTTAGCAGGTTGACATAATTCTTAGATTTATCGTGTTATATTTCCGACGTCACACAACTGAGAACACCTTTTTATGAAGTCGGTTGAAAATTGCTGCTTGCTAAAAAAAAATAAAAAAATGTTAACAAAGGTTTTGGATTATTATTTGATTTATATCAACATTAAATTTGTTACGGTTTAAAGCTGCTAATACGTCGGCACGGTCAATCAAGAATTTCTGAAACTGATCTAAAGTGGGCACGTCATCCAAAGTATTTTGAAACTCCTTCCATTTTACGGTTGTATTGTTGTGTAATTTGGAAGACAACAGAAATATTATTAAGATGTCCCATTGGTTAGTGGGCTGACCTAGGCTAGTAATCCCGTCGATATCCACTTTCTATCTGAAAAGTATTCCGAAGTTACTGAAATTTCGGTGTGTCATTAAGGGATACTCTAGAGCGTAGAATCTAAGTTTTTGACCTTGAGGACCCTGTAGTAACTTAAAAGGGGGCAAAATACTTTAAAATTTCAGACTTTTTTTTAGTTTATATCTCCTAAACTAAGTGTTTTATCTGTACTATGTTTTTGAAAAAATTGTAGAATATTGAATTTTCTTCACATTTCACTAGTCAAACGTATGTTTTGTTTCAAAACTAACTGAGATACAACAGATCAATGTTTGAAAGAAATTTCGTCACGAAGCGTCGCGTCTAAATAGTAATATTAATTTAAAAAATAGTTTTTGCCTTTGAGCGGTAAAGTCAGTACAGGGGCCTCGAGGTCAAAAACTCAGACTGAATACCCTAGCTAGAGTATACCCAAATGATATGCCAAAATTTCATTACCTTCAGAATACTTCCGGATACCCCCCATTTCTAATATATCAACCAGACTATAGTCAGTACGTGAAGATTTTTTGTTACGTGGTCAACTAGAAAGCGTAATGAATTTTCAGACTTACGAGATAACTAGATACGAGATAGCTTATAGCGTACAATAAATTCGTGATAAAATAAAATATACGACTTGTCAACAAGATTTGATTATAACAAGAAGCTAATAAAATGGTTGGTAAGATTTTAGTAAATTAATTGCTTATCTTATGCTCCGCACCCGCTGGTACCTGCACTTGTAGCTGGGGTAAGCAGTCTGCGTTGCTGAGTGTGCTCACGGGGCTCAGCCGGCCGCGCGCTGAGCCAGCTAGCAGTAGCAGCGTAGAGTCTGTAACCTTTGGCAGATGGACTAAAAAGGTAAAAATAATTACTTATTTCGAAAAATCTGATCTGAATTTCAGTTTGAAGTTGGTGTCATGAAAGTGAAGTGTGTTATAAACTGTTAGGTACATAGTTTTGAAGCCGGCCGTTTTGTTGTTAAAAAGTTTTTATTTTTTACTTTTGAGTGACGAATTGCTTTTTTTTGAGGTAAACCGAATAATATGTATTTTTTTGTTTAAGTAGTAGGTACCAATTTATCGAAGAAGATGGCTTCTTCAATATGTTTTATTATTGTAGTATATACAAGGAACTCAGAGAACATGGATATTTTGGTAAGATATTAGTGTTTCAAAATTGCTAAAGGAGAACAAAGGAATGGCCCTTAACTTACGACTTAGTTACTGCACAGCAAACCAGAACGATACTTAAGATGTTTTGTTTTCCAGGAATATACAGGCAATCGATTGTCCTCTATACAAATAACCACCTCCAACCTCCGTCTTGCAATGATTCTGATTTGTCTTCGTAACACGTGACACAAATGGTTTACTCCAAAAAATTGCGACTTTCGTACTTCAAATGTCTTGTCCAGTCCCTAAAATGTTCTTGGTTTGGCAAAAGTATGGAATTTCTTCAAAGAAAGTCAATGATTTCTTCATAAATACATTTTAAATAATATTCTATATGATTAGCTTTATGAACAGTTTTGAATTGTTTTAAAAGTATTGCGGGTTAGTACATCTTATATAAATTAAAATTCTACCTACTTAATAAAATGAAAAATATAAATGGAAACAAGACGATGCCTTAAATTATAGAAAGGTAGGTAACAGATTGCTTAAAGCTAAACAGTAGGCTCTTCAACACATATAAATATATATAGAGATATAAATAAATATAAAGTTTCATTAAATTCGATAAGGCCAAATCGTATTTGTTATATAAAATTACCTACGTCGTCTAAGAGGTAAAGAGACAGGTACTCTGACTTTATTCAGGGCTGAAAAAGCATACCTAAAATGGGCTAGCTCCAAAAAGCCCAAATGTGATGCTCAGTCATACAAGTGGTAATTATTATTGGTTTTTGATGTATCCTAGGTACTATTAATAACTATTCTGTGGTGTATCCGAACATCATTGTTTCATACAAACTGTGTTACAAGGTGGGTCCTTCAATAATTGTTATGTATTGGTTAACATCAAAATATTCTTGTTATTGAAAGCCTTAGAGAAATCATAACTTGTAACTTAGGGTTCATAATTAAATTTACGAGTTCTCTCAACTTTTAACGAATTCCAATATTAAATTGTTCTCAACTTGTATTTCATATTCAAAGTTAAAGGGGTGGGAAGTTGTCGAAGAACTGGTTATAAAGAGATGCCCTTCAGGTGACAAAGAATTTTGTAATTGAATGCGGTGTGGTTCTTAAGATTTAAGATTATGTATTTCTGTTGTCGCTATAACAGCAAATACTGAAAAATAGAATAGAAGGGGGCTCCCATAAAACATACGTGATTTTTTTGCTCGATATCATTTTTAAAAAAAATAATTAAATTAAAATAAAACAAACATTAAGGAGGGGCTCCGATACACCAAACGTGATTTTTTTGAGTTTTTACGGTTTACGGAACCCTTCGTGCGCGAGTCCGACTCGCAATTGGCCGATTTTTTGCATATTCTTTGAGCTGTATAATGTTCTCACTAGAGGAGACGCTATGAACAACCGTCACGTTGTAGATTAAATACTGGTTAGCTATTACGTCACATACTATACGCGAGTGTCTGCTATAGTTACTTAATGAACTGCAACCCCTACGTCATTTCAGACAGCGATTACTTTTAATAGGTATGTACGTGATATAGTAAAGATTTTTAAAGTACCCATTTTTATTTTATAAGTACACTAGCATTTGCCAGCGACTTTGTCCGTGTGGACTTATAAAAAAAGAAAGCTTTTGACTGTTTATGGTATAAACTACAAAAAAAAAATGATACATGTTTTGTAGCCTACGGATGATTTTTTAAGAACGGTAAAAACTTCAAGCTTAACTTCCAACCCAAAGATACACACTAATTTTTATGCATTTAACTTCAAAATTGATTTTCATTTAAACTTTCAACCCGCATTTTACTCCTTTAAGGGTATAATATTGCAAAAGCGTTAGTGGGGTTTTACGGCAAGGGAAGAACCCACATGCAAAAATATAAAAATTTCTAGACCGAGGGAATTTCGGATATTTTTGAAAAATCAATAATCATAGCCGGAAATCGAACCCGTTGATTTAAAAAAAAAAAAAAACACACTGTGTATTATTACACCATTCGATAGTGTTGCTGATAAGGAACGAATTCTGGGATGAAATGAAACTTTTAGGGAAAATTTAGGGAAGTGTTGAATTTTAATAAACTGCTTTATATTTTAATGTCTTTAATAATCATACCTACTTTACCTGTACCTTGTTCGAAATGATGCTTAATATTTTTTTCAACACACATTCGCAGCGCAGTCATCTTCACAACACTATGTACTTATTTAAATTTTTTATTATCTTTTCGCGGTAAGAGAAAAACTGGCCAAGTGCAAGTCGGACTCGTGAACCGAGGGTTCCCTACCTACCACCACCAAACAAAAACAAAAAGCGTGCCGCTAAGCGGTCACCCATCCAGTTGCTGATCAAGCCCGACGTTGCATCTTTAAAAATCCTTTTCATCCAACAAATATGTTACTGTTTCGCTTAATAATAGATGGTGCTGTGTGCCGTGGCCAGTGAGGTCACCGGGACTTACCCCTTAAGATTATTTTGCCTGGGGGTATGAACAAAACGAAATCTACAAAGACACGTATAATGCAATTGATGATTTGAAACGATCTTTGTAAAACATTCAAAACGGAATCAATAATATTGTGATGCTGAATGCAGTAGGTACTATCCTTGTGACGTCGAATCCAGCTATGTATTGAGAACAAAGGTTTAATAGACCAGGTACAGGTAACCTAAGAAAAATAAAAAAAGTAATTTGTTAAAAGTCCAACACTTTCCTTAAGTTTCCTTCACAAATTTCGTTCCTCATTAGCGACACTACCGAATGGTGTAATAATACAGTGTGTGTGTTTTTTTTCAAAATCAACTGGTTCGATTTCTGGCTAAGAATATTAATGTTTCAAAATTCCAATAATGCAGTTTTAGATTTCATCAAATTCGGTTCCTGGAGTCTTCCTTTGAGCACTTTTCGTTATTCCTCATAGTTCCGAATTTGGTCATGCACGCCCGATTAAAAAAATCACTCTGTATATATAACAGTTCAAACCTTAATTTTTGCTCAAAATTTGCTTATATAATATTTTGGCTATTAAAATATTTAGAAAGACAATTTATTCGGACAATATCTCTGGGCTTTAATCCGAATTGTTAGGAAAACTAAAAGTAATATTCTCTTGATTCTTATTTCATAAAAGCCAAGACCAAGCAAAATTCTAATATAATATAATAATCTAAATTAACATTTGAATTTTAAAACCGACAAAAAACCGAGAAAATCGAGATTTTTAACGTGCGGTCACGGCCTCTATCGTACTGTAACTGTGTGTGTCTCTTTGTATGATTCAATAGCTTATTTAATACGTCCATTTTATACGTCACGCAAATTTTCGTAATTTTAGTACTTTATTGTGAAAGTAGCTTAAGGGTCCCTAAGTATACAATCAGTAAGTTGTCGAATCTTTTTAACCGCGAATGGTGCAGAACTTTGCAAATAGGCTTAATTCGCCAATTTAGCTATATGTGGACCCCACTGAAGCTTTGTGCCTAATACCTAAGTGTACTGTATTATCTACAGGATCTAACTGCTTCCCGTTTAAGTACTCTGGTTCTTAACTGACTGGCATTTAGTGTTAAAATTTTCATGGTTGATAGTTATTGTGTAGTTGAACCATTGGAAAACTTTAGCCAGACAGTTGTCTACATTATTTCAAATAGTTTTGCATCTTTTAAGTCTTAATAAAAGTGATATGTCATCTGCAAACAACACTATTCGAATATTTTTAAACAGCAGGCGAGGCGTTCATGTTGAGTCTTTGCAGCGGAAGAGGAAGCGACCTCTATGAATTAAGGTGGAAGCTGTACCTACATCAACGCGCAGGCAACAAGAACAGCAACAAGATTTAAATTTGAGCTTAAACCGATGTCCTTGCCGCCGACGTGTGACGCCACTCGTCAACATTACTACAGAAGGTTTCACCACCAGGCAAATAATAATCTCTTTTCCTTTCCGTTTAAATTTTTACATTTTATTTGGGAAGAAAGGCTCTTGAGTGGCGTGGCGCCCACAGATCGGAAGACGCAACATGAGACGGCCACTACCAGGTGTACAAATGACCTGGTTATAATTTCGCAGGAAGCAGATGGGTGCACTAAAACTACTAACAACAACGATTCCATATTTACATAAGTACAAATTTAAAAAGAAATGTCACGCCTAAAATGCATGCAATGAAAATGTTTAGATACATTTTTATTTAGGTATGCCACTGTTTTCTTTCACAAATACAGATATTTATGATTTAGGATTAATTTGGTTTTTACAAAATTGACAAAAAATCGCCAGGTAAACTAAAAGGCCGGCAAGAAACAAAATAGACTTAGGTCTGAGGGGGTAAGTAAAAAGTTTACATTAAATATTACAATAAGGTAAGTTACCAAAAGTGTCCATCCATACTAATATTATAAATGCGAAAGTAACTCTGTCTGTCTGTTACCTCTTCACGCTCAAACCGCAGTACCGATTAAGATTAAATTTGGCATGGGGATAGTTTGAGTCCCGAGGAAGGACATAGGTTGCTTGAAAACGTCAAGTGTGAGTCATTTATTTTTATATTTGTGGAGTTGCCGTTGAAATCCTCTTCCCCCTGCCTCGGCACGTACTAACGGCCCCAGACGACGATCTCGCTATCCGGATAGTGCGATTAGTCTCAACGACCTCCTCTAATATTGCCTCCCCCCTTACACAACGCCAATACGTACGCACGCACGGACCTACCTCATATACGAAGTATCAAAGAGTGCCGGGGCGCTTCTCGCCCCCTCTCAATCGCAATCGCAACCGTAACAGCGTAACGGGGAACTCCCCTCCTGGCGCTGGCTCGCCTTCGAGGCTCACGCTGGTCGATGGGACGACCCCAAGAGCGACAACTCAAGCCGAGCCGAAGAACTACATAGTCAGATCAGAAAAAAAAAATTGAAATCCTACACCTATAACCGAATTTAGGGCGGGTGGAACCGTGGGCAAATTAGGCATGGAGATAGTTTGAGTGCCGGGGAAGGGCATAGACTACTTGAAAAAGTCAAATGTGAGTCGGTTTTTTGACCGGGATCGTCAATGCTCATGAGAATCCGGTCAAAACGAAATGTTTAACTTATTTTTGATTTTTTTTTATTGTAAATATATTCTTAACAAATTTTTGTTAAATTCGTACAACTTTACTTATTCATTCCTAACTCTTTTACCGCCACCTATGAGGAAGAGTCTGTAGGCGCGTTTTTTTTTACGTGACATCCTGAATTAGCTGGTGGTACCGCGCTATTCCTGAGTGAGAAAGTCGATCCATCTTTGCTCACTTGGCGAACGTTTATTCATAGCTTTATACGGCTGTAATAAAGACGACTCACTAGACAGCTTGCGATACAAACGATTTGCCAAGACAGTGACTAAAAATTCATTTAATTTATTTATTTATTTACACTTCTGAACACATTGGTGTACATGTCGGGCTTAATAATATATAGCATTTTCTACCAGCCAACCATAGGGCTAAACAGAAAAACTGTTGGCGGTATAAATATTTAATTTAAATGTATTTAAAAAAATAATAAAATAAATATACATAAACACATAGGCAATATATTTAAGTATAATATAACATAATACTTATAGATACATAAAAATACAAAGAATAGCATTTACAAATAATAATAATATATAGGTATATATATATAATCACTAGCTGTCCCGGCGAACGTTGTTCCGCTGCCGTCCCTCTGTACCCGGCGAAAGTTGGTTTCTACCTATAGTGCCCGAGTCCGGCTCGCACTTGACATATCGAGATAAAAACTATCCTATCTTTTAAGTTGGATCAAATAACAGATATTTACGAAGTTTGATCAAAATCGGTTCAGTAGTTTAGGAGTCCATTGAGGACAAACATTGTGACACGAGATTTATATATATTAAGATATATGTCACATACCGAACATCTTAATTGTGGATGGTTGGAGAGACAGTTTTCATCTGTAATCTGTTTAAGATAAAATTCTTTGACTTTAAGCTTAAACAAGTTTTTACTCTGTGCTCTACGAATTTCTGTAGGAAGCGCGTTCCAGAGTCCTATTGCCTGGACGGTGTGAGACTTTGAGACGAAACCCGTACGGTGACGAGGAGTGGACAGAAGAAGAGTTTGAGAAGAGCGAAGTGAACGTTCGTGAAGAGAGCTGATAAACTGGAATCGAGACTTCAAATAGCTTGGGGATAAAGGATCGTTTAGAATGGAGTAGAGGGTATTGAGAATTCTAGCACTTCTGCGTTGGTGTATCGGTATATTTATCATCGCTGCCTCCAAAACAAGATGCAGCTCGTTTTCACAGTCTCCGAATATATCAAATAGTGACCTCCACAGTGTTAATACAAGGAATAAGGATAAATTGGTAGTTCCAAAATGTCGTCTTTAGAAGGTACATAGCTCTTTCGCAATACAAAGTATATTTTTCTACAATTTACCCGAACATGTGGTTAATTTACCCTCAAATAAATTTAAAATATATGTCAAAGATAGTTTAATGAAAAAAAGCTATTACAAAGTTGATGAATACATAAATGATAAAAATGCTTGGAAAAATTAGAACTTAATTGATTTGTATTGGGGCATTTGAAATTTTTTTTTTAAATTAAAACATTGTATATTATGTTATTACCTAGTGTAAGGCTATATTGTATTTTTATATGATGTATAAAAGATAAACTACTGAGTTTATTGCCGGTGCTTCTCGGTAGTAAAGCATTACGAACCTTCCAATCTTCTCCTCTTATATTTTGTTCCTTTACTACACACATTGTAACTAGTACAATCGAAGTTTTATTGGAGTTGCTTGAGTGTGTCATGTTCTCTCAAAGTGTCTCTGCGGTGGTGGCGTGTGTGTCGGGTCGTTACGTTCCCTAAAACATGGTTGAGCGAAGCGATGGCTGATTCATGTGTCATACTCGTGAACGGGTGCCGCCTGTGGAGGCTGGTCTGCTCTTGCAAATTTCTTTGTATTCTTACTATTTAGTCTTACTTTTTTGTTTTGTTTATTAATACTGTAAGAAATTGATTATTTCTTAGTGATGAATACATAAACTGTCTTTTGTTTATATTAGATACTTTTTTATGTTGTGCTTGTGCTTTATATTTCATGTTTTTTTATGTTTGTAAGTGAAAGTGTCCTTTTATGCTAGGGAGGGCATTTTCCAATATTTTAATTGGACGCTGAAAGAGAAAGGGAGAAAAGAAATGCCCTTGCTGAGTTTCTTGCCGGTTCTTCTCAGTACAAGGTCTCCCGCCCTGTAGACTTACGAACCGATGGCGTAGTGACATTCATAAGTGCTCAATTATTGTAGCCTAAACTGAATAAATTATATTGAATTTGAATTTGAATTATCACTAGGTCCAGTCGTGGCTCGATATAGAAACGCGAAGACATCAAAATCCTGAAGATTGGGGCTGGAAAAAGCATGCAAACATTTGGATGCCAATACAAGCTCCCCCCGATCTTATGAAATTAATTTTCTGCAGTTGCAAAGGAAACTGTAAAGGTGTGTGGCTGCAGAAAAGCATGTCTGAAATGCTCTACAGTATGCCTCTATTGTTCTGGCGAAACATGCAGCAACATTATGGAAATGTCAAAGATAATGGAAGAAAATTAATTCGAAGATGAACTTCCAACTATGACTACAATTTTTACTCCTGTCATTCCTCGAACTTTCACATTTGACGTTGATTTAGAGATTCTGAGCCATCGAAGAAAAGTAGATTAGAGTAGTTGTAAAGTAGTAACCTGTCAATTTTAAATAAAAAAATTTTGAATAAGTGATTCGCTCCGTTGAGTACATCAAGCTTTTTGGACGGCAGCTTCACCTTGTCCAGTAAATGATCTCAGAACTGAAGATCGTTGGAGATGTCGATCCATCTCCAACGATCTAACGATCCCAATGCTCTTGGAGATGGTAAAAGGGGAGTGTTCAGGAATTGTAGGACCACAGTGAATGGGGTTTTCTTAGCGGTGAACGCCCGGACTTGTGTTTTTGTAGGGATGAATCAGACCAAGTTTTCCCATTTCCAGTCATAGCCCTTAGACAGAGTGGTCTTGATTTGAGACACAAGTTCTCCGCGTGTTACCTCCACAAGGGAACGAGGGACGTTTGCACGGCCCGTGTAATAAGCGTCTCCAGTACTATAATCTGCATGGCAATGTATGTTATTGATGGACAACATGTCATTAACATGCAAGAGAAACAGCGTTGGAGACAGTACAGAGCCTTGCGGGTCGCCAGCATCAATGTTTATGCTAAGATGGCAACTTCGACAGGAGGCCCAGTTGCCAGACCCGAGCGAACGCCTTCGCTAAGTCCAAGCTACATGCCAATGCCTCCCCCTGACTCTCAATGGTTAGTGCCCTTCGGTGTTTATTTTGTCTTGTATTTTAGCTTGTACTTAGCTATACAATAAGTTGAGAGCAAGGTCGTACCGTCTGTTTTACGTTACGTTATAACCTTCCTTATAAAAAAGACAGCTTACACGTAACTATTTTTACAAATCCGACAGCCACATAGTTCCTTAGATTATATAAGCATTCAAAAATTATATTTTATACCTAACTAGCTGGACCGGCAGACTTTATTCTGCCTGTAAAGTTGATGCACTATAGCGTCATCTGTTACAACATAGGGTAGGTAGGTAGCTACATCCGCGTGGATTTCTATTAGATACCTAGCTGACCCGGTGAACGTGATTTTTTTTTAAACAACTGCCGCACCAACCTATTGTGAATGGGTTGTACTAATTCAGAAACCTTCCCTGGCATGTGCATAAAAACTTACTAAAATTTCATTGTAATCGGTTTACCATCATTGCGCGAGTCCGACTCACACTTGACCTTGTCCATCTCGCACTTGACCCTTTTTTCTTTTTCAGAAACCTTCCCCGGCGTGTGCATAACAACTTACCAAAATTTCATTAAAATCGGTTTAACCTTAGTGCGCGAGTCCTACTCGCACTTGACCTTTTTTTTCTTTCATAAAAACCTTGCTCTAACACTAACAAACACAAAAAAAAGAAATTACCCGAATTGGTCCAGCCATCTTCGAGTTTTTCTTAGTGCGCGAGTCCGACTCGCACTTGACCGTTTTTTTCCTTCATAACAGCCTTGCCCTAACACTAACAAACACGACAATAAAAAATTACCCGAATTGGTCCAGCCGTCTTCGAGTTTTCCTTAGTACGCGAGTCCGACTCGCACTTGACTGTTTTTCCTTCATAACAACCTTGCCCTAACACTAACAAACACGAACAAAAAAAAATTTCCCGAATTGGTCCAGCTGTCTTCGAGTTTTCCTTAGTGCGCGAGTCCGACAAACACAACAGAAAAAGAATTAGCGAAATCGGTCTTGCCGTTCACGCGTGATGGCGTGACCAAGGGAAATAGAGATGCATTTTTATATATATATAGATAGTTGGTTTTCCGATGTCACATTTATTCGGCATCTGGCAAAACAAAACATAAGTTCCTAGCTACTTGTCATAAATTTATGAGAAATAATCTAATTGTAACTTGTAATTCCATTTCAGATGACTCAAGCGTCACATAATTAGAAGAAGTACTGAAATAATCCAATTAACTGCCTGTAGACAACAAAATTTAATGACATCGTTATATAATAACTACGTTTACAACAGCGGTGTTGCTATGCTCGAATCTTTGTATATGTTGGTATATAAGTCACAAGACGAACCCTGCGGTTTCACCCGTAGAAAAAATATTGCCATGGCAACTATTGATGGGGATAAAAGTAGTTTTTGTTCTTCTACGTTCTTTCAGCTATCTCGGTCAATGACCTTCTGAGTACTGAATTACGTAAGTACAAATATTTATCACATGAACATGTGCCTTTGCGGGGATCAAATACGCGGCATCTGCAAAGCAGGCAGCCTCTGTACCAACTGAGCCACGAAGAAATCAAACTCTACTTTAGAACAATAGATCTGGTGCCTCAGGGACGACACAAGTTTCCGTCCATCACAAAAGGTATCAATTCACTTTTGATCTCTCGCAGTACCTAGTAATTAATACAGGGTATTCTTGTATAATAAGTTTGTGAACACAACAGTGTAATATTTAAAACATCTTTCAAAAATAAAACACATAAATATAAATAAAAATAATATAGTAGAATACACAAAACTAATAACTAGTTTAGTGGAAAACACAAGACTAGAGGTAGTTGTTGATATTAAAGTACTTTTGATCGACCTATACATTTTCAACCATTTTGATTTATATACGACAACTTCTTAAGTAGGACCTATATCAACCTATTTGTTTAGCAATTTTTGCAAGTAATCAGGTAAATTCAACTAAAGTTTTTTTGTTGTTACTACATAGGTCCTTCACGAATGGCCCAATTAAAAGACAAATAAATCTAAAAATCAATTCAGAGTTTGGACCGACACTATTACGACTCGAATTTGATTTTTTTGCTATATCTACCTAAATTTACTTTTCACTTTTTTTTAAAAGTTTTGGCAAAGAAATCTTTGCACTATTCGTTTTAAATTTTGCTAAAGCATTGCCTTTGGTGGTATAAACCACATTAATTTTTATTTATATAGAAGATTAATTCAACTGTGTACCTTGACAGGCAGACAGACGAAGAAACATCTAAAATACACAATGGTAGCGCAACCGCCGGCGTCCTGTAGTAATAAAAAATTATCAAATAAAGAAAGAGTGTGCTAATATCATGTCAGGATATACAGAAACATATCAAATAACAATAAAAGTTCTTGATTCAATAAAGTAACAATAACAGAAAAGTTTTGTAGCCTTAACGTAAAACGCGTAGGTGTAACCATAACGTTCTATGAAAATTACTACCGCCATGACTTTTTTATGTTTACAATCGTGTCCTATATAGGAAATCATGAATTCTCTCGTGGTCCTGCGTGAAATTAGATTTTTTACGTGACAAGCTAAATACAATGTTTAGGAAGCGCTGGGGAAATAACGTAGCGAAACGAACAGCGCAATATATTTGTAATGGTTTGTTTATTTCCTATTTATTTAGCGACCTGAAAAACAGCCATTTTTACAATTTATGATTATGTATGTGTGGGTTGTATGTTTTCTGTATCTACACTTTTACAAATTTTAGTGATAGAATAGAATTAAAACACCGCATAGATAATTAGTATTTTGCGGGCCCAGTGCGGATTGTGGACTTCATATACGACTTTTTTTGACGTATACAGATTTCCTGACGATTTTTTTGTCATTTGTCAATGGACTTGTGAATTTAAGAATAGGACTCGTTGGTACACGCCATGCTTGAACGTCTGCTACTCTGGACACAAAATGAAATCGAAACGCGTTAGCGACCAAAGACCTATTTTTGTGCAATCATGTGTAAATAGAAATAGAAGCAAATAGAAGTCAGCATTAGAGAAAACCTTATAAATGGAAACTGAGAGCATTTCATATTTACAATGTACGAATTGTAACAGTCACTGGATAAATATAATAGTACAGTTTCGAATAATAAATACGGGGCAGGGTATTAATCCAATTGAATTTCAACATTCGCCTCGTCGAATGACTATTTATTGAAGCATGATCCTTCTCTCTTTCAGCCTTTATGTTTGCTCGTATAACTTTGCAAGTATTGTCGTTTATACAATATATAAGCAATATATTTCTGTAAATAAATTCTCACTAGAAATATGTTAGGTAAAAAGAGCTAGTAGAATTGTCAATTTTTCTATAAAAAGCGTACTAAGGTGCCAACGGCCATAAAAGATGTGCGATTTTTTTAATGTTTATATTAATTTTGACGCGCGTACGATTTTTCAAACCGTATCTGACCTTTAGCCACAATACGCATGTAGATCCCTACCAAAGTTGGCAACATTATAACAACTTAACTAGGAATTAACTTTTGGTTACCGTTGTATTCTATGCGATGTGAAAGAAGTCTTTCCACCATAATATGTAAAGTGTTCAATTTCTTTGCATAATGTCTTTACATTAAAGGTACCCACCCAAAATGGCATTTTTTATATAGGTATGTGCTGTTTTGATTTTTTTGTCTGTTTGTTTGTTTGATTGTTTAACAAACTTACCAAAACCGTGTAGTTGATCTTACTAAATGACACATGAAAATTTTGGCGTAACTGACTTATTTATTGTGGGTCCACTTTTACAGACGATTCGATCTTTATATAGTCTATATATATTCTATATAGTCAGAATTTTTAGTAACAATTTGTTAAAAATCGTCGTAACTGAATACGTCTTTTAGTATAAACCAAAATAGTGAATGAATTTTTCTTTTTTTTTACACTCACGCCTTAATCTAAATTACATCAATAAATACGCAAGCTAAAAGTTGAAGGGGAGCATCAGAGATATCTACTTACTGCCTTAAATATTTTTCTCAGAGAAAGAGACAAAATGGGCTACTAGTGCATTCATCTCTTTGCAGATGGATGCGGTGGGCAAAACCGTAATTCGATTGTTGCTACAGCATAGATGTATATCCTGGCTAATTCTTCCATCACTATGCGATTTTCCGTACAAAATCATGGCCAAAGTGCAAGTGATTCTGCCCTCAGTGCAATAAGCTACGCTGTCAAACAATCTAGAGATGTGTTCATATCAGTTCATCTTATTCCGATACTGAGATAAGCAAGAATAGAACACGGTACTTTCGGTCCTAACACATACAGATTTCTTTGATTTTAAAAAACTGGCTAGACATTAGGTTATTCTCAGTGCAAAAAAAAGAGGTAGGCTCAAGTCAATTGGACTGGATTTTCAATTGTCAATTCAAGTCAAATCAATTTGGAATTACCAAATTTTCAGTTAAAATAATTAATAATTCCTAATTTTTTTTTCTTTTAAACATCCCACGACTAACACAGTGGCAGGTCCGTCGGGCGTTGCTTTCTCCAAACGTTCATAAGCCGAGTCGGCCAGTCGGTATACAACAGTGTGCTCCTAACTCACATGCCTCTTAGCGCTTTCCTACTACACTCGGCAATTTCCAGCTTTATAGAAAACTGCGAATGTGCACCCGGTGCTCCAAAAGGGTGATAGACGAGATTTATTGAATGACAGTCCTAACGCTTTTACCTCTCTCCTCTCCGCGTGATCAACACACAGATTGATAAGATACCTAATAAACACGAACTGGTCAGTAACCGTCAATATGGCACTCGCAACGGTCACTCGACTGGTGACCGTTCAGTGTATCTCACACACCGATGGGCACTAGCGATTGAGAGTTAGAAGGAGGCATTGGCATGTTGCCTGGACGTAGCGAAGGTGTTTGATAGGTTCTGGCACTGGAGTCTTCTGTCGAAGTTGCCATCTTACGGAGTGCCCGAAGGTTTGTGCAAATGGGTGGCTAGCGTTTTGTCCTGCACACGCATACGATTCGTAGTTGTTTTGAGAGCATGGACATTAATGCAAGGCTCAGTGCTGTCTCCTTCCTAATTTTTCCTGCTTATCAATGACATGATGTCCATCAATAACATACATATTGCTAGGCAGATTACAGTTTCTTATGCTTATTGAAGCACGAGAATTCTCGACCAGGAATTCTCGAGTATGTCGAGATATTTCGAAATTTTTAAGAAAACTCGATGTTTTAAAATTTCTGCTTTATTACAAATACATCTGGTAGATGAGATTAATAAAATCAAATGGTTAATTTATTAACAAATACTATACTCGGCTGGTCTATATGTATAAAAAATAAGAGTAGGGTAGATAGTTTTTTTATAATTATTGGGTCCATAAATGTGGCGACAGACGTAAGTCGAAGTACTGGCTGTTAACAGTAACTTTTTAATTCTTATTTTTGATAATAATTGACTTTGACATCTTTGTAAAAAACTGGAAAAATAATTGTAACTACATAGATTTGTACGAAAGTATATCTATACTAATATTATAAAGGGAAAAGATTTGATTGTTTGTTTGTATTGAATAGGTTCCGAAACTACTGAACATAGGCTACTTTTTACCGCAGGAAAATGCTTCATTCCTACGGGAAAACGGGTAATAGGACAACGGGTAGTAAGAATTATCCTTCCGTACTTTTCTTTTTCACATAACTTCTAAACGGCTGAACCGATTTGGTTGATATTTTATATGGGTATTTTGATGGTTTCCTGGATGATTTAAAAACACAATCAAACCCGGTAGGTGGCGCTGCTGTCGGAATGTCAACTACTAAACGGCTTGACCGATTGGGTTGAAATTTTGTTTGTTGTATTTCCATGGATTCACAAACACGAATGTATTATGCCATTACAGGGGAAGAATTTGATTGTTTGTTTTTTTTCTATAATTGAGAAGTTGCCATAAGAACCTACGCCGATAACGAAATTTAGGGCGGGCGAAGCCGCTGGCAGAAGCTAGAAATATATCGACTAAATAACTATTATTTAGAATTTCTTTTGCTGTCCTTCACAATGGTCCTTTAGAGCCATTGTTTTTGGTTTTTTTAATTACATTGTTTTTGTAATTTTTCGACTTCAAAAATTCATCAGCGGTAAATTATGATCAGTCGATCGCAGGCAGCAAGGGAAGCTCTTGTCTATAAATCGAAAGAAAAGGCATCCAGCCCGGACTCAAAACCTGCTAGAATAAGCTCAAAAGCAAGTACCGCACGGCGTATAGCGGTGGAGGCCCGGTTGAAACGGGATCCAGCAAACCTGCAACTAAAATGCATTGCCGCGGAAAAAGAAGCTGCTTAAGCATCATTTGAAGCGGAAATAGCAGACATCGAAGCAGAAGAAGAAATGTCGAGAAATCGTACTTCAATTGGGTGGAGAATACTTCTGCGTCTCGCTTTTCCATCGAGGATGAACCGACAATCCAACCTGACAAAGTCCAGCACAATATTTGCAAGGAAACAGAATTGAGAACTGGTCTACCTGTATCAAGAATTCCGGACTTAGACCTATACCTGCATGCAGAACGTATATGCATCCGCACATTGCACTCCGTGAGTGGAAGTGTCTCGTGCACCAGCATTGACAAATGTCATGCAGGAGCCAAATGTTATGGTGTAACATTTGGATCATCTGCTATCTGCATAGCTGATATGGGTAATAATTCATCACAATCGGTAAGCGAAATAACACATTTAGCTAATATTATCACTAACTTTGCTAAAAACGTAGTAAAACCATTTTATTGAGTAACCTATGTTTAATGGAGCCTCAGTGAGTGGCTCTTGTTTAAGAAAACGTATTATGACACTGAATCATCTCATACGGCAGTGGAAAATTTAAGTAGACTGCGTCACTTTTATGAGAAAGGTAGGGCACTGCAAGTACTCGCTCGAATAAGCCACCCGAACAACTAAAGCAGGGCATAGTGAGAACTTGCTCGAATGAGCGGCCCGAACTGGGCAAGTACCTCTTATTCCACATTACAGAAAACCGCGGCCATAATAACACTAACATTGAGTAGTGTTGTGTTCCTGGCGGTGAGTAAGGTTGCCAGAGCTCTTTGAGGATTCGCTACGCGGACAGCGGAGGACTGGTGTTACTTGTTGCTGTCATGCTCAGCGTAGACGCGGCGTGCTGGTTCGACGGTCAGGGAGACCTAATGAAACGGCTGACTGCTGGCCGCCCGTAGGTTGAACGGGATCCTGAACCAAGGGATCACATAATCTCCGCCCTGGGAGGCTGATCCGCCAGCCTGTGTAAAGTATCTGAAGTGGTAGTCGTGCCGGAGAAGGACCCGGCTACTACAACAGAGGGGGATCAGGGCCCCTTCCGCCTGCCGTGCCAGCAACCGTATCATCTGTGGCAAGCTTCGGCAGTCTTAGAACCGCACCTTTTGTCCTCTAAGCTGTCTGTGCAGTGAATCCTCACCCTTAGTCTTAGTTACTTTTTTTATATATAATGGCCATGAGAACGAAAAAGAAAAGAGTTTGTACAACGGCTACTCCATCCACATATAATGTGGATTTTTGCAACATCAGGGGTATTGACGCAAATCTTAACGCAGTCCACCACCATCTCGAGACTGCGCAGGCGACCATTTTTTTTGTAACGGAAACGCAGATATCCTGCCCGGCCGACACATCATACCTTCACTATCCCGGCTACAAACTCGAACACAATTTTATAAGTCGTGCCGGTGTATGTATGCTCGTCCGGGAGGATATCTGCTGTCGCCGCCTTCATAGCCTTGAAGACAGGGACCTGTCGATATTGTGGGTGCGAGTAGATTACGGTGGACACACTCGTATCTATGCGTGCCTATACAGGTCTCATAGCAGTGACACGGACGTAACTCGACTCTTCACGCACCTGAGTTTGTCGACTGACAAAGTTCTATAGCAATATCCCACAGCAGAACTAGTTATTTTGGGAGACTTTAACGCCCACCATCGGGAGTGGCTCAGTTCTCGAACCAATAACTATGCTGGGATATCTGCTCATGAATTTGCTCTGACCTATGGATTCTCTCAGCTGGTACTTTCTCCAACGAGAATACCAGATATAGAGGAACATACGAGCTTCTTACTGGACCTTCTGCTGACTACTCGTCCGGACGGATACTCCGTCTCACTGGGTTCGCCTCTTGGCTCCTCGGACCACTGTCTCGTTCGGACTAAAATGTCATGCTCACAACCCGATCCATCTGGGCCAACTAATTGGCGTCGTGTGTGGCACTATAAGTCGGCAGACTGGGATGGATTGCGAGAATTTTACACATCATACCCGTGGAGGCAGATCTGCTTTAACTCAGAAGATCCTGACGTCTGCGCAGCCGCAGTCACTGAGACAATCCTTGCTGGTATGGAATGCTATATTCCTAACCCGCGAGTAGCTGCCGGCGTCAAAAAACGACCATGGTTTAATAGGTCTTGCAGAAAAGCTAAAATTCTTAAGCAAACTGCATATGAGGCTTGGACCACGGCTCGTTATAATAAGGATCCGAATATTTCTGAGTTAAAACGCAAATTAAATGCTGCCTCGAGGTTCAGTAAGAAAGAAACTGCCAGAGCAAAATTTCAATTCATTGGCAAAATAGGTGGGCGACTTGCGAGCTATCCTTCTGGGAGTCGTGCTTTCTGGTCGCTTGCCAAAGCTGCCGAAAGGAATTTTTGCCAGTCGTCGTTACCGTGCGAAAGACCGATGGTGACTTGGCCCATAGTGCTAAAGAGAAAGCCGATCTACTAGGCAGTCTCTTTGCCTCGAACTCGAACATGAACGATGAAGGCGCTGTACCACCTACTATTCCGTGGTGCGGTATGACCATGCCGGAAAACTCCATACGCAGCGGGAGGTCCGGCGGGCGTTGCTTTCTCTAGACGTTCATAAGTCGAGTGGGCCAGACGGTATAACAGCAGTGGTGCTTAAGCAGTGTGCTCCTGAGTTATGTCCTGTACTCACGCGCTTCTTCGCGCTTTCTCACCACACTAGGCAATTTCCATCTTCATGGAAGACTGCGAATGTGCACCCGGTGCCCACAAAGGTCGATAGATCAGATCCATCGAATTACAGGCCTATCGCTATTACCTCTCTCCTCTCCAAGGTGATGGAGCGTGTGATCAACACACAGCTTCTAAGATACCTAGAAGTACATGACCTGGTCAGTGACCGTCAATATGGCTTTCGCCACGGTCGCTCGACCTTCTAGTGTATCTCACACACCGATGGGCACTAGCCATTGAGAGTCAGGGGGAGGCATTGGCATGTAGCCTGGACATAGCGAAAGCGTTCGATCGGGTCTGGGGTCTTCTATCGAAGTTGCCATCTTACGGAGTGCCCGAGGGTTTGTGCAAATGGGTGGCTAGCTTTTTGTCCGGCAGACGCATACGAACCGTAGTTGACGGTAGTTGCTCTGATAGCATGGACATTAATGCTGGTGTCCCGCAAGGCTCTGTGCTGTCTCCTACGCTGTTTCTACTGCATATCAATGACATGTTGGACATCAACAACATACATTGCTATGCAGATGACAGTACTGGAGACGTTTTTTACACGGGTCGAGCAAAACATCCTTCGTTCTGTTGTGGAGGAAAACCGCAGAGAACTTGTTTCTCAAATCGAGACTACAATGTCCAAGGTCTCTGACTGGGGACGGGTAAACTTGGTCCGATTCAACCCTTCAAAGACACAAGTGTGCGCGTTCGCCGCTAAGTAAACTCCATTCACTGTAGTCCCACAATTCCAGAACACTCCCCTCTCCATCTCCAAGAGCATTGCGATCCTTGGTGTCGACATCGCAAGCGATGTTCAGTTCCGAGATCATTTACAAGATAAGGTGAAGCTGGCGTCCAAAAAACTTGGTGTACTCAACAGAGCGAAGCAGTACTTCACGTCGGGGAAAAGGTGCACTTTACCAGTCGCAAATTCGGCCCCATATGGAGTACTGCTGCCATCTCTGGGCGGGTGCACCCGGATACAAGCTTGTTACTTTTGACTCGGTTCAACGACGGGCTGTGAGAATTGTCGACGATTCCAAACTCACTTGCGGTGTCGAGCCCTTAAGTCTGAGGAGAGACTTTGCTTCCCTGTGTGTGTTCTACCGCTTGTACTATGGGTTGTGTTCTGAGGAATTGTTTGAAATGATGCCCACGGCTACTTTCTACCATCGCACCGCCCGCCATCGGCAGGGAATTCATTCTCACACTTTAGAACCTAAATGATCGCGTACAGTGCGGTTTCAGAGAAACTTCCTCCCGCGAACGCTTAAGTTGTGGAATGAGCTCCCTGCCAAGGTTTTGTGCAAGGACTACAGTATGGAGTTCTTCAAGAAAGAAGTAATTAGATTTCTGAAGGGTCCGCAACGCGCAAGTGATACCCCTGGTTTTGCAAGCGTCCATAGGCTACGGTGACCGCTTACCATCAGGCGGACTGTAAGCTTGTTTGCCACCTTAGTGGTATAAAAAAAAAGTCATGCACTGGTCATTTTTGCTAGTGTCAGACAATCCCAGTGATGTGATGCAAGCCTTAGAATTACGCTTTGCTCGTCCACAACAAATGGTTTGAAGCTGTGTGCGTTACTTCTGAGGACACAGGAAAAAAGAAACTCTAAATTTTAGTCATTTAGTCGATATATTTTATAATATACTATCGTACAAATCTTAGTAGTTACAATTGTTTTTCTAGTTTTTTTACAAATATGTCAAAGTCAATTATATATATATAATTATATTATAAAAATAAACATTTAAAAGTTACTGTTTACAGCCAGTACTTTTACTTGCGTCTGTCGGTCACAAAAAATGTTTGAAAGATATGCCTTACGCAAATCTATATAATATCAACGAATACGTTCATAATAAATACGCGGAACCTTGTGTCGATACTTTTTTAAACAATACTGGCGAGCAACGCTAGTATTTACCTCATTTTGGTGTTACCAACCCACATAAACCAGGGAAGTTACATATTGTTCATGACGCTGCAGCTAGGTATAGGTAATAGACTGGCGAAAAGCACTTCGCTTGGCCGACCATTTCTGGACAAGATGGGTCCGAAAATATCTACCCACATTACTTGCAAGTCGAAGACCTAACACACCTGTTAGAAATCTAGAAATAGGGGATATAGTTGTTATGGCAGACTCAAACCTTCCAAGAGGGATATGGCCAAAATAAAAAGTCATAGCTGTGTATCCAGGTAAAGACAATGTTGTGCGGGTAGCAGAAGTTGCTACACCAGCGGGTGTATTTACAAGACCAGTTAGAATACTTGTAAGATTACCTGTTGATAATGATGATAGAATTAAATTAAGTTGGTCATGTCTGTCTCTCTAATATTAAATAAAATTAAGTAAATAGATTGTCTTACGGAGAGGGCAATGTGGCCGACAGACGTAAGTAGAAGTACTGGCTGTAAACATTAACTTTTTATTGCTTATTTTTTATAATAATTGACTTTGACCTCTTTGTAAAAAACTAGAAAAATAATTGTAACTACATAGATTTGTACGATAGTATATTATAAAATATATCGACTAAATAACTACAATTTAGAGTTTCTTTTGCTATCCTTCACAGTACCAGTTCCTAAATGATCAGTCAACAAAATTACTAGTACATATTCAGATAACTAGAAAAACTTGTTTAAGGAAACAAACATTTTTCTACCAACTTAGAATAACCTAACTAACCTTTTATATTTATTTATGAACTATTTTGTTAAATAACTCAATAGTATTTTTTTTAATTTGAGCACAGTATGCTAACTTAAAAATAACCAGTTACCCGAAAAATGATAATCAATAAAAACAAATTTTAATTTAACGAATTTCCGTATAATATAGGCTTTTAGAAATACAAGATCAATAACATACATCATCTGATAGGCAGTTTCTTATTTTACAGACAATGTTTCCAGATAACGAGAAAAAACGCTTAGACTCCGTTCGTGGTGACAGCAATAAGATGCTCTAGACATGTCACATGTTTTTTTTAAGTTATCTAGCGCACGGAATTGATTTCTCGTGTTATCAAGGCGTTGAGTTTTTCCCATCTCGACTAAGGACAAATTTGACGAGAATTCTCGTCTAGACAAATTGCCACCTAAGTGATAAAAAAACTACCAGAATTCTTACCGCTGTTTAAATTTAGAAAGACAGACGATGATTGTTCTTCACTTTAAAATTAAAAATTGGCAGCAAAGATTGACAATTGTTTGTTGGCATCCGAATTCAGAATAGTTATTATAATTTTTTTTTTTTTTTTTTTTTTATACCACTAAGGTGGCAAACAAGCTTACGGCCCGCCTGATGGTAAGCGGTCACCGTAGCCTATGGACGCTTGCAACACCAGGGGTATCACTTGCGCGTTGCCGACCCTTCAGAAATCTAATAACTTCTTTCTTGAAGAACTCCATACTGTAGTCCTTGCAGAAAACCTTGGCAGGGAGCTCATTCCACAACTTAAGCGTTCGCGGGAGGAAGTTCCTCTGAAACCGCACTGTACGCGACCATTTAGGTTCTAAAGTGTGAGAATGAATTCCCTGCCGATGGCGAGCGGTGCGATGGTAGAAAGTAGCCGTGGGCATCATTTCGAACAATTCCTCAGAACACAACCCATTGTACAAGCGGTAGAACACACACAGTGAGGCAAAGTCTCTCCTCAGACTTAAGGGCTCGATACCGCAAGTGAGTTTGGGATCGTCGACAATTCTCACAGCCCGTCGTTGAACCGAGTCAAAAGGGTCAAGCTGGTATCCGGGTGCACCTGCCCAGAGATGGCAGCAGTACTCCATATGGGGCCGAACTTGCGACTTGTAAAGTATAATTGGTAGATACCTACTTAATGTCGACTGTGATTTTATTTTATTAATCATCTCAGGTATAGTTCTCCTAGTTTTTTTGACTGATTAGTTTTAATACTTTAAAGTAAAACTAAAAACATTTTTTCTACAGACGTATCTGAAAATTTAAAATATAAAATTTTTACGAAGTTCTCACAACAGTGACGTATCTGTTTTAAATGTATTATATGAATATATTTCTAGCAAGGATAACCACAAAGTAATATAATTCGTGAATTTTTATTTCGACCAACCACTTAACATGAAATTTAGAATTCAACAAATATAGCGCTCGACGGAAAAAAGGTTATTCTGAAAAATGACATGTGTTTTACTTACGTTGTTTAACGTAAGATCAGAGATGATATGTTTATCATTGAACATTTTTGACTTTGTGTAAAATTATTCCTATCAAACACCATGAAATGTTCTAGGAATAATATCTGGGATTAATTCTAGAAATATAGTTTGTAGTTTGCCAGTTTTCTTTTAAATTGTATAGGTTAAAAGTTATAGATGATTCCAGTTTTTCATAAAAATGGTCTCAACTAAGATTTCTAGTCAATAAAATCATTTTTCAGGATTTATGAAAACCACAGACAGCAGAAGACAATCACCGGAATTCGACGTGTTTTTTATAGTACAGACAGAATACTATAGATACTACTTGCAGACAATAGAACACTGCACAGACGATAGAATACTATAGGGACTAGTCACAGAAAATAGAATACTACACAGACAAAACAATACCTACTATAACTAACCACAGTTACAGCCAATAAAATACTGCACAGAAAATAGATTACTACACAGACAATAGAATACTATAAGTAACTACAGTTACAAGCAATAGAATACTGCACAGACAAAAGAATACTATAAGTACTAACCAAGGTGTCGATATACAAATTCTTTTCAACATGTCTACTACTGGTATCTACTATGTCTAAAGGATATCGTATTTTTTATAGAAACCTAGTGAATTAGTCGAACACCAGTTTCTGTCTCGTGGAAAATTTATTCATTGATTCCAGCGCTGAATACCTATCTGCTGTTCTTTACAACCGAATATTGGAATATTCTAATATTCAACTAATGATCTAAAAAAGAATAAGAAGTTCTTCTATTTAAAATCATTAGGTATTCCTCTCTCAACAATTTGAACGTGGCATTGAAATCTAAAATATAATTAATAAATAGATATATTAAATACTAGATGAACCCCGCGGTTTCATTCGCATAGGTTTGGTCAGAGAATTAAAACAAGTAAAATTAAAAACTAAAAAAAAGCCCGAACATTACGCTAATTACCCGGACATACTTGCTTAAAATATTAAAGCACATTTATTTTGCATATCAAATGGTACCTTTCTAATTTTGATTGTTACTGATCCACTTACAATTCCCTATTCTTCAAAATTTATAAAAAAATTAAGAGCACTGTGAAGCTGCACGTTTTCATACTTACAAAGAAAGTGTGTTAACGTTTTTGTTGCATAGGCCTATTATATTTTCAGGATTTTTAAAAATCTATATATATAAAATCAATTGCTGTTCATTAGTTTCGCTAAAACTCGAGAACGGCTAGACCGATTTCAATCATTCTTTTTTTGTTATGTTCGTTTTAGTTAAGGCAAGCTATAAAATGTTAGTAAAAGGGTCAAGTGTGAGTCGGACTAACGCAATAAGGGTAAACTGATTGTAATGAACCAATTTGGATAATTAGTTTTTCTTGTGTTCGTTATTGTTAGAGCAAGGTTTTTATGAAAGAAAAAAAGGGTTAAGTGCGAGTCGGACAAGGCAATAAGGGTGAACCGATTGTAATGAAATTTTAGTAAGTTGTTATGCACACGCCGGGGAAGATTTCTGCGAAAGAAAAAAGGGTCAAGTGCGAGTCGGACAGGGCAATAAGGGTGAACCGATTGTAATGAAATTTTGGTAAGTTGTTATGCACACACCGCCGGGGAAGGTTTCTGCGAAAGAAAAAAAGCTGCCGTGCGCCGTCGTTAGACAACAAATGTGCACCCGCATACAAAGACGTCTTCTCACGGACCTCAGTTTAGGCGTAGAGCCGTAGTAAAGCAATATATATACGTAGTATATATATTCTAAGAACCGTACTGTCAAGGAGAAAGAGAAATGGATTAGCGACTTACCAATAACTCACAAAACACAGAACGAGAGAAAATAAATATACAAAATTACCGAGGACGGTTTTCTTTTATAGCATAGAAGTAGATATGCAGCAATTTGTAATTTAATAATAGAATCCGTGAAAATAATTATCAACAGAATTTTTTCACGATCTACCTAAAGTGAACTTGTTGACTTAGCGATGTCAAACATCTAGAGATTCTTTGATCTCTAAATTTAAATTACCACAGTGGTAATGGACCTAAGAGCGAATGCCCAGAAACTTTTATCGTTTCCTACATCATCCGGTCCTTTACCGGAGACGGACCACCGGAAACGGTCGTTCCGTTATAGCAGATAGCGATTTAAGTTAGTTTATCGACAGAAGTAAACATGTCCGGTTCCATAACACTTGACGGATGTCGGTGTAAGTTAGTTTATCCTCATAACTATCCGGATTGGGTAAGTATCTAATAGAAATTCCCACGGGTGTAACCGTGGGTAATAGGTAACCCTTGGTTGTAACAGTTACTTACAGTGAGTTTTTGCGTATTCGTAAACCTACAATCGCGTTCGCGTATTCATTAAAAGTCCTATGAGAAGAAATAGTCTCGAAACGCGTCCCCTAGAGGCGCTTCTTCATTTCCATACATGTATTTCCATACATGTATTTCGTTGCCGCGAACGCGATAGAAGCGCAAAAACTCACACTAGGCACACTGTTAGCGCTACAGCACAACTTTAAGGGCAGAATAACGTCTGCCGGGCCAGCTAGTAATGTATAAAAGGTTTGTACGTTTGAGTTTTAAAGAAATGTTGTGTAGTTTTTTACAGCGTACAGGAAGGCATAGAAGTCCTTGGTATGTTATTTTAAAATTATATTTTGCATTTTTAATGTCTGATACAGTGTCTTGTTTTGATGTATTACTTAGTTTGCACCACTAACTGAAATAAAAATGAAAATATATATATTTACTATACTAAAGTACTTTTTATAGGATGTTAGCAATTTTAACTAAAAAATAATTTTAACTACAACATAAGAATCACAACTGTTTAAAAATCCACTCGGACGTTTATTAAAAAGAAGACAATGTCTGAGGAAATGTGGACAGATGGCTAGCCTTCACCCTAAGAAAACGATTTTAACGTGGGAACTTTGATCGAGAAAAAAGTATAATTTGTCCTTCTATGTCCCTTCAAGAAACTAACTGCCAAAAATCAAACTTATTGTTTACGATATGCGAAAAGGTACTCCTTAAATAAACCGTGGAACTATCGATCGGAACAAAAAGTATTCCAGCCGTTTAATCCTTTTTCGCTATCCCTGCGCTAAAAGTCTGATTACTGCATTACTTTTTTAAAATAGTGATAACCAAAAAAAAAAAATCTGGTCGAAATCACTTTAAGCCTAAGTTACTACTTAGTAACCGACCAGATTCTGAAAAACAATTTCATTTTAGAATCGATGCAATATCCCCTTCTACCCCTTCTTCATATAAACAAACAAACAGACATGTTTTACCTCTTTATAATATAAGTATAGATAAATATAAATATTAAATATTCCTGGACATCTCAAACTGCGCCAACTGGTTTAAAACAAAGCAATCTTATATGAAAGGTACCAGAAAACTAATATAAATACTTATATACTTACCTTTTTAAGGTTCATATCTTGAAAGGAAAAAGAAACCCTTAAAAGATAACTCCCGTGTCTGTCCATCCGTCTGTCCCAGAAGCTTCTCTCATATGTATGATCGCTGGTAAATAGTTTGTTTGACACCATTAAAGACATAAAGTGTAAATTGTAAAAAATTGCCACTTTTCTTTTTTAAATTTGATATATATATAATGGTACTTTCTACCTATTAATATCTATTTTAAAACTATATCACTGTATATAAAGTAATAATAATAAACCAGACACAATTCAATTGAAAAGCTTTTAACGTTACGGGTAGATATAACGCAATTTGCAACAATCTTGATAACGACGTTTAGAAAGTTCCCCAGTGTCTTCCGGAGCTAACGCACACTTAGTTTTATGCGTGTAATATAATTTATATATCTTAACTTATGACTATATATTGATCTATGTGTATTAGGAATATTATAAATATGAATTTTGACGAAGTATCAACACACACAGCAAGCTTTGTCGGCACCGGACTTCTTGTCATAACAGCTAACAAGTCCATAAGAATAAACTAAATTTGCCACAATGTAAAAAACATCCTGTCTTTAGCAATGGTTTGAACCTGTGTGGAGTCTGAGGTTGGTGAGCCTCTCTTACTCTCTCTACATGCGCGTAAGTTAGTCTTTACAATAGGCACAACATACTTATTAACAATTTTACTTGTGTATAGGAACAGCTGTTAGTTTCACTGGTTATTATTTATGGTATCGGTATCGGTATGTCGACTTGTACTATGCAAGTGTAAGTATGTTGTGAATAATGAGTCAGGGTGGAGTGAATGTGGTAAAAAAATCTATTTTTTTTCTTTTTTGATCTTCTGTATCATTAATCGATGACCCTATGGGAAATCTTCCCCCGTGTAAAAAATTAAAATTCTGCGACTTCATCTTCAGGTGATGCACCTTGAACGTAATTTACAAAAATCTTACATTTTAGGTTCTAAATTTTACCCGCAAATTAAAGTAATTTTGTCATAAACATGATATTTTTAAGTTCGTTATGTCGTATGTTGCATGTGAGTGCATTGTTTTTAAGTAAAATTTCAGATATTCGGCTGAAGATAATTCCACTTTGAGAAAATTTCTTACATATATTCATAAAAAATGCCTATACACACGGAAAGATTTGCGGTATCCTGCGTTTGGCGATTCACTAAAACTAAGTAGTAGTATATTACTTACGTATTGTGATGTGATTACATGTTACTTGTGTATAAGAAACAATATTCTTCAGTTCAATAATGGGAAATGCCCTTCAGTCAAAAACTTATGTGAAATAATTGCTATTAACATTGAAAAAATATAAAACAAAGCGTCTATTCCAAAGATTAGTCACCAACAAGTCGTCGCAAGACTGAAATCGTATAACTATAAGTATAAGAGTGCGAAAAAATTCGCAGTGATACAAAAAAACGAAGATCTACGAGGATTCTCAGAGGAAGTTGTTTGATATAGCAACTTATAAGAGTGTATCGAGAGCAGTATGCAAATATGTATTGAAAGTGCCTGTGGCCTAGAAAAACTGCTTAAAAGACCAAAGAAATGATTGCGAAATGTATATTGGTCCTGTGGATAAGGTGATGATAGAATCTATCCAGCGTAATGAGGTAAGAAAACGGAAGTATGATGAGTTTGTAAAGAAATCTTCCGGTACCTACTCCAAGCCCTTCTTCATCTACCCCAGCGATAGTTTGGGCATCTGACAGTTCTTCTGACACATCTGATGAAGATGAGATTCCCATAATAGAAACATCGAGACACAAAGCAACTTAACAGATGAGAGGTGAGCTGCAAAATCTAGCTACCGCGTATGAAATTGAAAAATATCCGTACCACACTCAGGCAGTGGAACGGCGCGTCAGGCTCGTAACGAGGCTATGTTATTTTTTTGCGGAACTGAAGCTAGATACAGTTTTATATGTACGAGGATAAAAACCAGACAAGACATACTACTTTTTATCACCAAATATCAGTATTTCCGACAAAAAAAACGAGCGGTGACTTCTAATTTGAAACCATAAAACATTACTTTCACTATATTTTAATTTATTTATATATGATATAATTGTGTCAGTAATTTTAGGTATTGATATTGTAATAATGTCTTAAATAAAGCTCTGTTTGTATACTAAAAGTTGATTTTTTTTTCAAATATGCAAACCTGATGCGCCACCTCAAGATATTGACTTAGAAAGCTGAAATTTCGCATAAACACTTTTAAGACTATGGGTCATTGATCGGTAATACAGGAACATTAAAATTAAAAAAAAATTGCTCCAACCTACTATAGGTGTCTTACAACAGCTTATTTTTAAGGAAAAAAAATAAGATTATTTTTACGAAAAACATGTCAGTAAAATATCAGTTTAAAGTCGTACCAAAATAGTAAAAATGGACTTTTGCAATAAGATTATGGCCTGGTTTGCCTGTCAATTTTTTTTTCCGCCTGGTGGTAAATAGGACTAAATGTAACATGTGTTTTTATTAGATGCTATCAACTTGAAATTTGGTACAGCTGTAGAATTTTTCTTCCGACATGTAACTACATAAATAAAAATAAAAATTAGTAAATTTGATAATGAGGCCTGAAAAAAGGTGTCGAAACCTGAATTACAATTGTATTTGCGAGCTAAAAAATCCTAAGTATTGCTGGCCAAATTATGTTGTACACGCTTTATTAAATAAGGGTTCCGTAGAATGAGAATTATTGATTATCCTATTCCATATTACCGAGCAATTATCAAAACAACTTATGAACTAATTTTGATCTAACCAATTTTCGTTGGCAGTGTTTATAAAGCCCTAGTTATCGTAATAGTTTTTGATTTTTATAAAATGCGGTTCAATAGTTAGGGGAACGACAGAAATTTTTCCACGTTCAACGAGCCAATAACTCCAAACATATTATAGGGGAAACGGTTCTAAAAACCTCAATTACATATTTTGAAGCCCTATCAAACAACTGTTAAATTTTATTAAATTCGATGCAAAGCTGGATTATAAAACTATTACATACGGACGGACATGACGAAACTATAAGGGATCAGCTTTAACATTCGTATACAGACCCACGAAAATTAAAAAAAAATCTCAAATTAAACCTCGGTGTGCGTAAACTATGTCCTACTGCTCAACTAGTTAAGCAGTGGGAAAGAAGCGGATGCAACATCCACCTGACCAGATTCTAAATTAGGAAATAACAGTAATATAATAATTGCAACTTTAATTTAAAAAATAATAAGAGATGGTACTCTTCTCAAATATGTTACTTTTTGAGCACCGCCATGTAACTTTTGTCCAAAGCGTACTGGTAACACTGCTTTCAAATTAATCGGTCCAGTGGATTCGGAGCACATTGGCTGTGACAAACGGACAGACAGCCTATTAGTGAACCTATAAGGGTTCCCCACTATATTTCATCCTATTAGACAAAGTCCCACAACACAAAGTGTGAAATAGTAGCAAGCAATACACACACACACACACACACAAAATAGGTACTTTTAAATATTAATGTCTGAAAAAGTAGCTTCGAGTCTTCTCTTAATTAAAATTAAATTTTATCATCATTACCTGCCTATTCATTTATTCCTTATGAATTTTAATAATTACTTATTTAAAAAATATTCCCTATGTGTAAAACGGATGCAGTTGGTAAAAAGAGTTCATTAGTAAAATAAACCTGCAGGCTTTTGTGTGGAAGCACTTTGCATTTGTAAAGCACTCTTGCACCGGGAGCCATGTCAGATAATGTTCGCAAACAGTATTTCGGGCGCCGCAATACCCGAGCTGGAGAGCCCTCAACCCCGAAATTTCAAACCTGAAATTCAAATGATCTTTGCTTCAATAATTATGTCAATGATTCCTTTGACAAGATATTTTTGGATTCGTTACTGTTTTTGAATGTTATAAATGCTAATAAGTAAGAATGATAATTTAATATATTTTTTAAGAATATATTAAATACTAGTTTTTATTCGCGGTTCCCACCGCTCTAACTTCGGTTATCGGTGTATGATTTCAACAGTAACTTCTCAATTAGCCAAAAAAACCGACTCACACTTGACGTTTCAAGTAGCCTATGTCCTTTCTTGGGACTTTAACTATCTTCATGCCAAATTTCATGTTAATCGGTACAACGGTAACAGACAGGCAGACCGTCAGAGTTACTTTATCGCATTTATAATATTAGTAGGTATAGGCTATAAGAAAATTATGGATACGATTTTGCCACGGGATTTATCAAAAGTTTCTAGATCCATTTTGGAACTCTTCCGTAGACTGTAGGGATAGCCTAATATATATACTTATTGATCATTAGAAAATGGAGTACTTCAACTTTTATGAGCACTCAGTGCAAACACTCGGATTAAAACAAAATTTATTATATAGAAATGGTCTTTTCCTCGGGATTCTTTTGAATAATTTTGTGTCTAAGAAAATTTATTCATTGGTTTCAGGCAGAGCCTTTGTGAATATTGACTGTAAGTGACAATTGGATACTGAATATAGGAAATTTACTACTTATGTACAGACTTTTGGGTTCGGCTTTTCATAAAACACATCACCTTTACATGAGTAGGTATACAACTGTTCCCTAAAGATTGACTAACTGATATTCCAACGATTTCAAATTAAATATGAAGGTTGTTTGTAAAGGAAATGAAATTTGGGATCCACTATAAAAGGTTTTTTTAATAAAAGTGTAATAACAATTTAAATTAATATTATAAAAAAAATTGTACTTTGGGTGGTAAATAAAGAACTTATATACCTATGTATATATATAAGTAAGAAAATTAAGCTACTTAAAAATTCTGACACTCGATTGGCCATTCGATTGATAACGTCTACCCATTCACGCTGGACCAGCATGGTTGACCATGACCTAAGCCTTCCTTCTCTTAGGTTTTTTGTAGTATGGAAGCTTGCAACACCGAGCAAGCAAGTTTTCCCGTTCCCAGTCAGAGACCTTGGAGGAGAAGCCTGTTCCCCTGTAGTAAGCACAAACAATGGCTGAGGAGACAACAAAAGCGCAGCACCTGAAAAAGAAAACTTTTAAGTTCTAAAGTAGTTTTAAAAATGTTAGTACTTATATCCTACGCGTATATAGATAGGTACAGTAATATCTCAGTAACCCAGTTATTCCTATAACGACTTCGCCGGAGTCAAGCACGATTCGATTTAGAAGCTTTTAACGTTTAATACAGTTCGCAACAGGTATTTCGACGACGTCGCTCGTCTATTCTCCCTAACGTCTTCCGGAAACATCGCGGCAGGAGGAAAGTACTTTCCTGCGTATAGGAACCTACATTTACGCTGATCTACTAAGTGAAGTATTTTTTTATGTAACGCAGGTTTGTTCTTTAATATCTACTTAATTTTCTCAGAACTTTATTACCACTGAGTGACGCAACTACTAGGGACTTATGCAGTTATAGAATACACAAATTTGTTTGTGAAGGTTTTGAGTCTTCGAAGTAAACAAAACATATCAATATGGCTACATCCATAATAATATTATAAATGCGAAAGTAAATCTGCCTGTCTGCCGGTCTGTCAGTTCCCCTCATCATGTTTAAACCGCGAAACTGATTTAGATGAAATTAGGTATGGAGGTAGTTTGAGTCCCGGAAACGACATTTTTAAATTGAGGAGATGCCGTTCAAATCCTACACCGATAACGGAAATAAGGGCGGGTGGAATATATGAATATGAAATATTCTGTTAGCAAAACTGTAGTCAAAAAAATTACCCTTGAGCCAGGACTTAAACCTGCAACTCTAATACTATAACTATTAACTATAACTTTTTTATCACTTTTCTTGTTTCCTTTAAAGATTCTGCAACTTTTAATAGCACAAACTAAATACTAAACTAAAACTTTAAATAATTCCGATGTTACGACATTAGATCACTTAGTATCGGAATTATAATATCGGACTCTACGTTCCGAGATTCCGGAATTACGATATTCTGAGATTCCGATATTTATGCCCTATTCACGAGATAGAAAGTAGCTGTGGGCATCATTTCAAACAACTCCTCAGAACAAATTCCATTGTACAAGCGGTAGAACACACACAGGGAGGCAAAGTCTCTCCTTAGACTTAAGAGCTCGATAAGGCAAGTGAGTTTGGGATCGTCGATAATTCTCACAGCTCGTCGTTGAACCGAATCAAAAGGGCCAAGCAGGTTATAAGCGTCTCCAGTACTGTCATAGCAATGTATGTTGTTGATGTCCAACATGTCATTGATATGCAGTAGAAACAGCGTAGGAGACAGCACAAAGTCTTGTGACAAAGTCCCACCAGCATTAATGTCCATGCTATCAGAGTAACTACCGTCAACTACGGGTCGAATGGGACTGCCGAACAAAAAGCTAGCCACCCATTTGCAAAAAACCTTGGGCACTCCATAAGATGGCAACTTCGAGATCCGAGACTGCCAGACCCGATCGAACGCCTTTGCTATGTCCAGGTCGCGTGCCAATACCTCCCCCTGACTCTCAGTCGGTCTCGGTGTGTTAAATACACTAGAAGCCGTCAAGTGACCGTGGCGAAAGCCATATTGACGGTCAATGGCTAGTTCGTGTTTTTGTAGGTATTTAGAAGCTGTGTGTTGATCACACGCTCCATCACTTTGGAGGGCAGAGAGGTAATAGCGATAGGCCTGTAATTCGATGGATCTTATCTATTGCTCTTTTTGGGCACTGGGTGCACATTCGCAGTTTTCTAAGAAGACGGAAACTGCCTAGTGTGGTAAGAAAGCGCGAAGAGGCGCGTGAGTACAGGACATAACTCAGGAGCACACTGTTTAAGCACTACTGCTGGTATACCGTCTGGCCCACTCGACTTATGAACGTTTTGAGAAAGCAACGCCCGCCAGACCTCTCGTTGTGTTATGGAGATTACCGGCATGGTCTTACCGCACCACGCTATAGCAGGTGGTACAGCGCCTTCGTCGTTCATATTTAAGTTGGAGGCAAAGAGACTGCCCAATAGATCGGCTTTTTCTTTTGCACTATGGGCCGAGTCACCATTGGTTTTATGCAGTGGTGGTAACGACGACTGGCAAAAGTTTCCTTCGGCAGCTTAAGCAAGACCAGACCAGAAAGCACGACTCTCAGAGGGATAGGTCGCTAGTCATCCACCTATTTTGCCGATGAATTGGTGTTTAGCTCTGGCAGTTTCTGTCTTACTAAACCTCGAGGCAGTATTTAATTTGCGTTTTTCCTTATTACGAGCCGTGGTCCAAGCCTCATACGCAGTTTGCTTCAGAATTTTTGCTTTTCTGCAAGACCTATAACACCACGTTTTTTGATGCTGGTAGCTACTCGCAGTTTAGGAATAAAACATTCCAAACCAGCGGTGATCTTCTGAGCTAAAGCAGAGCTGCCTCCACGGGTACGATGCATAAAATATTCGCAATCTATTCCAGTCTGCCGACTTATAGTGCTGTGACGATACCATAATTATGCCTTAACATTTTTGTAATACACTGTTTGTTTTTATTCAAGTTTTAGCGCGAAGATTTTCATTAGTAAAAAAATTTCAATGAACGTACTACCTATAGCAAAATGCATCTTTAAATTAGAATGGCGCGTTCAAATATTCAAGTTCAGTAATTTTATATATTACATGAGAAGTTATGATTTATTTTATGAAAGGTTTAAAGCTAACAAAATATAAGTACAAATGACTAAAATGTAAAATATTAAGTTATGAACTTACGAATCATAGACATCAACACAGAATTAATTGTTAATTGTAGGTAGTAATCTTACTTCCGATTTATGAATTCGGACTCAGACAAAATAAAGTTGCGTAAAATTTTGAACCTGTGGCGCGAGAATGAATGGTTTAAAGCTAACTATAATTGGGTGTTTGATTGGAACTAAAGTTGATGGGAGAATGTTTTAAAAGCGTTGATTGGTGGTTTGTTTGAACGTATGTGATTGGTGGTAGTTTTAAGACGAGCGCTGATTGGGAGTTTTATAATGAATATAACCGCGAAAGTTTAGGTTACTTAGAACACCCGCGAAACTTACCTAAGTGAGTCGTTTAACAACCATTAGAATAGCCTCATACAATTAATATTCTAACAGTAATAAAGGTTAGTTGTCTTGGTTTTCACGTATTCTGTATAATGGTATGACGTGTTAGTTTATTTGAAATTACCCGGGGTTTGTTAAAACTTTACGAACATTTAGAACATAATATTAATATTCTATTTGTTTAGGATAATTAGGCCGTGATCGTCTAGTGGTTAGGACCTTACAGTGCCACACACGACGCCGATTAGTTGGCCCAGATGGATCGAGTTGTGTGCATGACACTTGAGTCCGAGGACAAGACAGTGGTCCGAGGAGCCAAGAAGCGCATTCACTGAGACGGAATAACCGTCCAGACGTGCATTCAGCAGAAGGTCTAGTAAGAAGCTCGTATGGTCCTCTATATCTAGTATTCACGTTCGAGAAAGTACCAACTTAGAGAATCCATAGGTCGGATATCCCTGCATAGTTATTGGTTCGAACTTTGTCAGTCGTCAAACTCAGGTGCGTGAAGCGTCGAGTTACGTCCGCGTCACCGCTATGAGACCTGTATACGTATGTATGACGCAAAGATACGAGTTTTTTTCAAATTATTCAATTGTCTACGTGGCTAGGGTCGTATACCTGCTTAATGTTTGCGTTTGAATCGTTATATCTAAGAAACGGTGGCTGTTAGGAATAGTATTGATACATTTTTTAAAGACAATTTTATGATCTAAAATTTTTGTCTGAGCTAATTTTATGATAAAACTTACCGTTTTGTTAAAAATCGTGGAACACCCATTTTTTTTGACCGCGAGTAATTTTTTTTGCAGGTTACAAGGAACTAGGGGTGAGGCGTATATACGCAACCAGGTTTTTGAAACTTGGTTCCTACTAAAAAGTATACAACCGTGGTTTATGTCAAAAACTTGCAAGTCTGGCGCGGGGCTGTGACGTCTCGGTGCGTGCGACACGGCCAGGCAATCGGCTACTAAGACCATTTCAGTGGGGGTCCCTCAAGGTAGTTGCCTTGTCCCTCTGTTGTATGCGATTTTCACTAACGACATTCCCACGTTTAGCGATAGCGGTCTGTCGCCAGGCATACAGGACATCACCCCAGCATTGTATGCAGACGACAGCGCGTACATGAGCTCATCCTGTAAGGCCCACTTAGCTGCCGCTAAAAGACAGCGATTATTGAACATCCTCCCGTGCTGGCTTGATAAGTAGAGGATAACAGTCTAACGCCTCAAAAAAGGCAGCCATCTTAACCGGCCAACAGAGACTATTACCTAAAGAGCTTGTATTCCGCGGGCAGGTAATTGAGTAGCAGAGCAGCGTAAAATACCTCGGCTGCGTTATCGACCGCAGCCAGGGCGGTCGGCGCCAGGGCGGCCCTAAGGCCATTATTTTCGGCTGACCTGCCGCTCAAAACCAAAATCCGGATATATAAGCTCTACGTTAGGTCCCGTTTGACGTACGCCGCGCCGGGTTGGTACGCTTTGCTATTCGCCAACAAAAAAAAGGGTCTAATTCCACTTCCCAGGGAGCTAATTCCTCCCAAAAACTAGCCTGCCTGAAATTCTAGTCTAGTTAGTTTTCATTCCAAATTACCCTTTGTTTATTTTTATTCTTCATTTTCTTTTTCATTTTATTTAATCTCAGTTTTATTTTATTTTTCGTTTGTATTTTTGTTTTTGTTTATTAACCCCCATTTCTGCTACTTCTAAAAAGTGGCCACTTTGTTTATAGGGGGCCTGATAAGTACCATCCACCCTCGAGACTCGCCCGGGTCATGGGGTAAAACGTCCAGTGTTTACCCCGGCGATGCCAACCCTTCAAAAGTCTAATAACTTCCTTCCTGACCTTTAGGTGCTTACCTATAAATAATAATAATAATAATAAGCCATTATTATTTCCATGACATTAAAAGTATATTTAAAAAATAAGGTATTTCAGATCTATATATGTCATGGCCCCTTTCGGGTATAGGCCTTCTCCAGTTGCCCCCATTTTTTCCTGTCAGCAGTTTTCATCCGGTCTCTTCCTGCCAATTAAAGTATGTCGTCTATTCAGCGAGCTTTTGGTCTGCCCCTGTGTCTTTTGCCTTACGGACCTGAATGAATGATTTGAATGATTTATTATAATCTATTTATATTTATTAGAACACATTTTACTTAAATCTTTGTTATTGAAATAATTAGTAACGCGAAAACCGGATTCTAGCTAGGGTTGCCAGATGGCCGGGAAATCCGGGATTGTCCCGGAATGACGTGTCTTGCCCAGTGTCCAAGAATTAAACTTTTTGCGAGAGTTTTCAGCCTTCTGAATAATTTATGGACAAAGGGACGAAACAAAATGTCCATAGATTTGATCAAGTCTGAACTGCTTATGCATATAGGGTTGCCAGGCGTCCGGACAAAGCCGGACACAGTCAGGCTTTTTGGTTGCGTGTCCGGCCAAATTAGGCGCTGTCCGGCCTGTCAGGCTTTTGTTAGGATTAAAATTTTATCTTTTTTTTTAATATTTGTCATGTAAATTTGTCCGCTCTGCACGTCTGAACATTGAATACAAAATACAAAAATCTTTATTTAGTACTGGGAACATTAATTGTAACAAAAAATTGTAGCTCGATAATGCTTACAGTAGTTTAAGAAACTGTGTTGTAAACATTAACGCCCACCTCAAAACAGAGGCGTCAGCGTCCCAATCTTAATTTAGTAGAATAGGTACATTAGTAGGTAAAACAATCAAATAACATAATATAAGAAATTATACTTAATTTTACGTGGTGTATATGAATGCGTAAGTGTATGTGGTGTGTGTTTGTGTTTGGTGTGTGTGTATGTGTGATGTTAGGTGTGTGTGAGTGCAAGCATAGAAAGAAGGAATCATAATTATCTAAAATCCAGTTATGAATTAAGTAAATTTTCTGTTTCAGTGTACGTAAGAGTTTTAAGCCAGTTTCCTATAGTAATTTTGCAATCTCGAAGTGTTCTTGGAAAAATATTTAAAATTTTATTTACATTGTTGTATAATGCTGAAGCAAAATAATAGTAATGTCGTTTGGATACATCTAACCTGCTAAATTCTATTTTACAAACCTTGTGGCCTTTGCGTTTGGTAGAAAGCAAAGGGTTGTAAGGCAACTGTGATTGTTTTCGAAGCAAAAAGTGAAGAATGAACAGTTGTCTGTCCGTTAAAAGGCCAGTTAAGGTATAAAGTTCTGTCGTAGGAAAACGGACACGCTTAAAAGTCATCACTTTTAGAACAAATCTTTGAGCTCTTTCCAAGCGTAAAAAATGGGTTTTTGTTAAGTTACCCCACGCCGTAATGCAGTATGTCAGAACTGATTGTCCTAATGAGTAATATACAGTTTTAAGGCTAGGAAAGTCTATGACTGTTCTAAGGTTTTTAAAAACATAAATAAGTTTTCTGACCCTTGAAATGGTGGCTTTGATGTGTTCATTCCAAGATGATTTGCTGTCTAACCAAACCCCTAGGTATTTCAAAGTAAGTGTTTGATCAATTTTTATACAATTACAAAGTAAACTAACGTTGTTGCAGTTATGAGCACGTATAGTGTAAGAGGATGGGGGCATTGAGACCTGGTTCGGACAAACCGTTTCGTTTTACCGATGTTCAAGGTCAACAAATTAGATGAAAACAATGCCATTACATAACGTAATGCGGATTCAGCGTATTCTCGAGTCTCTATCCAGTTTCGCCCCTGTACAAGTAAAACTGTGTCGTCGGCGTAGGTAATCATTTTGCAAGAGAGGTGCACCTGTCCATTTTGTTTCTCGTTCAGGCCATATTTCTTCAGAAGAGCGGGCGATGTGTACTTTGGTTTTGTGTCTTATTTTTTTACTATTGACTTTGTCTATGGCCTTGATGCCGAGAATGCTTCTCTACATAGCCCGTTGGCAGGTACGTATTTTTGCCAAGGTGTTTTTGTTAAAGATCCAGGTTTGGGCACCGTACGATAGACAGGGCAGTAGACTCGAATCCATCACTTTTTTCTTTAGTTTAGTTGAGAGTTTTGATTTTAATATTTCTTTGTAGCTCCAGAATTTTTTCCAGGTCATATTGATTCTCCTGTCTATTTCATCAAGGTGTCTTGTGTTTTTAAATGATATTTGTTTTTCGATGTAGATATAACTCTCTACGTATTCTATAGGTGTCTGATTTATTAATATGGGATTCTTTGTACCTTTGTTTTTGAGGTATTTAGTTGTAGACCTATATTTTCGCCTTCGTGTTTATATAGATAATGGCGTTTGTACTTGTAGTTGTACCACTGAATTTACTAGTTTTTAACACTATTATACTGGTTTACACTTTAATTTTCACTTTTTTGATTTAAATTACACTTTATATGCGAAGCTGATGTTTACGCTGGCAAGGTGGCGTTTCTCTTACCTATACCTACACATAAATAAATTTATTATATTATCTACTATTTTCTCGGCAGCTGATGAAAATAAACCGTGATTTCATTAAGCGCGGAACTAAAAAAGGACCTAATAGTGTTTACTTATTCACTTAATGACTGCCAGAGCCAAATACCAATGATATAAAAAGACTGTAACTGAATTAAATAAAATTATTTTCCTTTAGGTCTGAGTAATACAGACTTGGATACTTTCTTCAAGTCTTGAACGGTTTCTGTAGAGCGCCGAACTTGTAATCCATGGTTGAGACACTTTCGACATCTGCAAGTATTAGATATGGGTAACTCAGTGTCGAACCGGCTCAAAAACGCAGATCCAACAAATTGAGCTGTTGAGCTGCAGCTCAAATCCAAGATGCGCAGCTCACGGTCAAAAAATACACAACTCAACCATTCATTTATCAAACTTTACCAGAGCCTGGACGGCGCCAGCGCCGCCGGCGATGTGGCGACTCGATAGTCTGCTGAGCGGCGCCACGCGCTGCACCGGTAAACAAGTTCCATTTTTTGAATTTTTATAGGTTATTCACATATATGGAGTGAGGTTCATTATTTTTATATGATTTTCGTATTGATATTATTTGCTATGCAGATAATTATAATTATATTAAAAAAATTAAAACTATCATAGTAAATTAGTCATACATAACTAAAAAAAATATGAGTATAGTAAATGTGATAGAAAATAATAAAATAGTATTTCAAAAATCCACCTGTGTGCGGTGGGGCTCTTAGGCGAATGCATGCCGCCGACCGGTGAGCCGACGAGCTGCAAGAACATTGGGCAGGCTCTCGCAACCTGAATCACAATGCGCCTTTTGTTTAATTTGAGCTGACCTGCGAGCCGGCTCGCAGCTCTGGCTCAAGTGCTTGAGCTGCAGCTCACGAATATTTGTTGAGTTACCCATGTCTAGCAAGTATGACTAATGCTTAGTCTAGATTGACCATACTAATAAAGGAACAAGATTAATTCTAAATCTCACTCGTGTTCATGAGACTTACCAAAAATTCTTCTAAGTATTCTTTCTGAGTGAGTAAGTATTGACAAAGATTAACTCACAGAGTTATATTACGTTTGCTACAAAACCATAGCCCGCAATATAAAAAAAAACAGCGCCATCTGTCATCGCGCCGCGCACATTATTGCCAAAATTAAGGACACATATTATATACTTATATATTATTATATAACCAAGGGTGAGATTTTTTATCCATATTTTGAAGAAAACGGCCGGTTATAAAAAAGGCTTATTCTACATACAACAAATTATTTTACAGTTAGTAAAAACAAGCATTAATTTTATTTTGAAAAACACCTACTAATTAAAGCGGTTTTCAAAATATTTCAAAGACCGTAGCGACACGCTTAATTGCATATTGTTGTGTTGCAATGAAGATTTAAAAATTTTCATACTTTCTTTTCTAATTTTATGAGCGTAGAACCCTAAAAAAAGTTGTCCCTTTTTCGAAAGGTTTGTGCATTAGGGACATCGTTTAATGGAATGTTAATGAAAACAAAAGAAGAGAAAAAAAATGGCACCAACAATGTTTTATTTATTAAAGTACTGAATTTATTTTGAAATTTGGTACTTATAACTTGCGTGGCCACATCTATAAGAACTCAAATAGGTAGGTATGTAAATAAAGCTTTATTTTACTTCTACCTGACTTACTACTGACTACCTGACTTACTACTGACTACCTGACTTACTACTGACTACCTGACTTACTACCTGATTGCAAGAAGCTCTTATGTAGGGAAGAAATATAGAAATCAGTGGAAATGACTAGTTTCAAAAACAAAATTAAAAATATTTTCATTATGTAGATATAAGTAGGTACTTTGCTTTCCTTAAGGGTTTGACAGTCGCAGAATCCACGTTTTCAAGCAAATTTAATCGAAATTGTCTCTCAAATTTGACAGCCAGAGATTCTGGATTTTTAGGGTTCCGTACCCAAAGGGTAATAAGCGGAACCCTATTACTAAGACTCCGCTGTCCGTCCGTCTGTTACCAGGCTGTATCTCATGAACCGTGATAGTTAGGCAGTTAAATTTTTTACAAAAGATAAAAAAAATATTTAAATATTTTAATATTTAAGGGGGCTCCCATACAACAACGTGATTTTTATGGTCGATTTTGCTTGATAGTGATAACGGCGACAGGTCGACGCTTAAAAAATTTTCACAGAATATTTAGTTTTATAGTCACTTTAAAAATAAAAATGTAATTAAAATAAAACAAATATTTAAGGATTACAACAAAGGGGATTTTTTTGCCGTTTTTATCGATAATGTTACGGAACCCTTCGTGCGCGTCTATCTGTTGCCGTTATCAATATCGAGCGAAATCAAGCACAAAATCACGTTTTTTGTATGAGAGCCCCCTTAAATATTTATTTTAATATGTTTATTAGTATTTGTTGTTATAGCGGCAACAGAAATACATCTTCTGTGAAAATTTCAACTGTCTTACTATCACGGTTCATGAGATACAGCCTGGTGACAGAAGGAAGGACGGACAGCGAAGTCTTAGTACTATTACTTTTTGGCTACGGAACCCTAAAAAGAGCTAGATTTAGCTCCGAAAGGGCCAAATGTGATGCTTAGTCATACAAGTGGTAATTATTATTGATACTTAGGTGTATCCTAGGTACTATTAATAATTATTCTGTGGCGTATCCGAACATCATTATTTCATACAAACTGTGTTACAAGGCGGGGCCTAGAATATTTGTTAGGAATTGGTTACTATCAAAATATTCTTGTTATTGAAAGCCTTAGAGAAATCAGAACTTGTAACTTAGGGTTCATAATTAAATTTATGAGTTCGCTCAACTTTCAACGAATTCCAATATTAAATTGTTCTCAACTTGTATTTCACATTCAAAGTTAAAGGGGTGGGAAGTTGTCGAAGAACTGGTTATAAAGAGATGCCCTTCAGGTGACAAAGAATTTAATTTGTAATTGATTTGGTGCGGTTTCTTGGCATATTCTTTGAGCTATAATGATCTCACTAGAGGAAACGCTATGAACAATCGTCACGTCATAGATGAAATACTGGTTAGCTATTACGTCACGTACTATACGTAAGAATGTCTGTTCTAGCCAGTGACTTAATGAACAGGGAAGGGAAGGGCCACACTACGTAAATTTTGAGACAGCGATTACTCCCTTAGTATGTTAGTAGGTATGTATGATATAGCAAAGATTTTTAAACTACCCATTTTTATTTTATAGTACACTACCATTTCCCCGCGACTTTATCCGCGTATAAAAAGTAAGAGTAGAGTAGATAGTTTTTTTATAATGATTGGGTCCATACCAGTTCTAAAATGTACATCAGTCTTTAATTAAATTAAAATCAATAAGTAAAATTAAACCAACAAATTTACAAGTACATATTCAGATCTATAAAAACTTGTTTAAAAAAATAGACATTTTGCTACCAACTTAGACTAAAAATGCCGTTTATATTTATTTATTTTGAACCATTTTGTAAATAACTTTCAATATTATTGAATTTAAGCATAGTATGCCAACTTAAATAAACCAGTAACCCGCAAAATAATTAACAATAATAACAAATTTTATTTCAACGCTTTTACCTTATCAAATAGGCTTTTATAAATACAAGAGCATTAACATACATCATCTGATAGGCGGTTTCTTATTTTACAGACATTGTTTCCCGATAACGAGGAAACACGCTTAGTCTCCCTTCGGGGTGACAGCCATGCGATGCTCTAGACTAAAATATAGTCTGCAGTTAAAAGTTTTCCAGTTTTTCATAAAAATGGTCTAAACTAACATAAAATATTTTTTGAGGATTTAGGAAAACACAGACATCAGAATACAATCACCGGAATTCGACGTGTTTTTTATAGCACAGACACAATACTACCTATAGGTACTAGTCGCAGACAATAGAATACTATAGGTACTAGTCACAGGCAATCGAATACTGCACAGACAATAGAATACTATAAATACTAACCAAGATGTCGATATACTATGTCTAAAAAAGATATCGTATTTTTTATAGAAACCTAGTGAATCAGTCAGACACCAGTTTCCTTCAGTATTTTGAAGAATTTTATTCTGTCTCGTGGAAAATTTATTCATTGATTCCAGCGCTGAATACCTATCTGCTGTTCTTTACAACTGAATTTTGGAATATTCTTATATTCTTTTAATGATCTAAAATAGAATAAGAAGTTATTCTATTTAAAATCATTAGGTATTCCTCTCTCAACAATTTTAATGCCACGTTGAAATCTAAAATATAATTAATAAATAGGTACATTAAATACTACACGAACCCCGCGGTTTCCCTCGCATAGGGTTGCCATCAGAAATTTAAAACAAATCGAACTCAAAACTAAATAAGCCCGGACATTTCGTCCATTACCCCGGACATACTTACTAAAAATTTTAAAGTACATTTATTTTTCAAATGAAATGGTTCCTACATAATTTTGATTGTTATTGATTTACTTACACCTCCCTATTCTTCAAAATTCTAAGAACAATTAAGAGCACTGTGAAGATGCACGTTTTTATACTTACAAAGAAAGTGTTAACGTTTTTCTTACATAGGCAAAAGTCTTAGGCCTATTATATTTTCATGATTTTTTAAAATAATGTAGAAAAGGTTTGTACGTTTGAGTTTTAAAGAAATGTTGTGTAGTTTTTTACAGCGTACAGGCAGGCATAGAACTCCTTGTTTCGTAATTCTAAAATTATATTTTGTTTTTTTAATGTGAAACAGTGTCTTGGTTTAATTTATTACTTAGTTTGCTCCACTAACTGTAATAAAAATTGAAATATATAGTACTTTTTATAGTTTCTTAGCAATTTTAACTAAAAAATAATTTTAACTACAACATAACAATCACCACTGTTTAAAACCCTGGACACATTTCAAAAATCCACTCCGCCCCTAAAAAGAGGACAATGTCCGGGGAAAAGGGGACGGATGGCAAGCCTTCACCCGCAGAAAATCCTTTTTCCGTGGGAACTTTCGATCGAGAAAAAAGTATAATTTGTCTTCCTTCTATGTCCCTTCAAGAAACTAAATGCCAAATATCAAACTTATTTTATGCACTATTATACGATATGCGAAAAAGTACTCATTAAAAAAACCGTGGAACTATCGATCGGGACAAAAAGTATTCTATCCTTTTAAGCCCTTTTCGCTATCCCTGCGCTAAAAGTCTGACAACTGCATTGCTTTTTTTGAAAAAGGCACTCACTATTCCTTCGAATGGTATTCAGTTTGACACCATTAAAAACATAAAGTCTAAATTGTAAAAAAATGCCACTTTTCTTATTTAAATTTGATATATATATATATATATATATATATAATGGTACCTGCCTATTAATATTTGTTTTAAAACAATATCACTGTAGATAAAGTAATAATAATAAACCAGACACAATTCAATTGAGAAGCTTTTAACGTTACGGGCAGAAATAACGCAATTTGCAACAATCTTTGATAACGACGTTTGGAAAGTTCCCCATTGTCTCCCGGAGCTAACGCACACTTAGTTTTTGAGTGTAATATAATTTATATACATTAACTTATGACTATATATTGATCCATGTGTATTAGGAATATTATAAATATGAATTATAAGCTTTGTTGAAACCTTTGTTCTTGTCATAACTGCTAACAAGTCCAAAAGAATTAACAAAATTTACTAAATTGTAAACTTTCCTAATTTGCGAGTGAAAAAATATCCTGTCTTTAGCAGATAGTTTGAACCTGTGAGGAGTGTGAGATTGGTGAGTCTCTCTTACTCTCTCTACATGCGCGTTAGTTAGTCTTTACTATAGGCACAACATATTTATTGGCATAATTTTACTTGTGTATTTCGTTTCACTGATTATTATTTATAGTATCGGTATGTCGACATTGTATTCTACAAGTGTAAGTAAGTTGTGAATGATGAGTCTGCTAGGTGTATTACAACAGCTTATACTATAAAGGTAGCAAACAAGCTTGCGGTCTGCCTGATGGTATTATCCGCCTGATGATTAAAATCGATGCAAACCTGGATTATAAGGCTGCGACGGACATGACGAAACTATAAGGGTTCCGCTTTAACATTTGTATACAGATCCCTAAAAATGGAAAAAAAAACTCAAATTAAACCTCGGTGTGCGGAAACTATGTCCTACTGCTCAACTAGTGTGGGCAAGAGCAGTGGGGAAGAAGCGGATTCAACTTCCACCTGACCGGAATATAAAACAGGAAAATACAGTAATATAATAATTGCAACTTTTAATAAAAAAAAAATCTATGAGATGTTACTTTTCTCAAATATGTTACTTTTTGAGCACACTCATGTAACTTTTGACCAAAGCGCAATGGTAAGACTGCTTTCAAATTAATCGGTCCAGTGGATTCGAAGCACACTGGCTGTGATTAACGGACAGATAGTCTATTAGTGAACCTATAAGGGTTCCCCACTATATTTCATCCTATCAGACAAAGTCCCACAACACAAAGGGTGAAATAGTAGCAAACAATACACACACACAGACACATAATAGGTACTTTTAAATATTAATGTCTGAAGAAGTAGCTTCGAGTCTTGTCTTAATTTAAATTTAGACTTTATCATCATTACCTGCCTATTAATTTATTCCTTTTGTATTTTTATAATTACGTATTAGAAAATATGCATATTCCCTATTTCTAAAACGGATGCAGTTGGTGAAAAGAGTTCATTAGTAAAATAAACCTGCAGGCTTTTGTGTGGAAGCACTTTGCATTTGTAAAGCACTCTTGCACCGGGAGCCACGTCAGATAAGGTTCGCAAACAGTATTTCGGGCTCCGCAATACCCGAGCTGAAGAGCTCTCAACCCCAAAACTTCAAACCTGAAAGCCTAAAATTCAAATGATCTTTGCTTCAATAATTATGTCAATGAATTCTTTGACAAGATATTTTTGGATTCGTTACTGTTTGTGAATGTTATATATGCTAATAAGTAAAAATGATAATTTAATATTTTTTTTAAGAATATATTAGCTAGCTAGCAATCTTGACCTTACTGAGGAGCAATTAAATAAGCTTGAGCGACTCCAGAACCTATGTATTAGATCATTCGCTGGAGGAATTTAAGCTGTCTCATCAACACTGTTTATTCATCTATATTACTTAAGATGTATGTAGTTTGTGTATTTATTTTTTGTTATGTATTTGATATATATATATATATATATTTTGTACGTATTAGTATTATTTATTATTCATATGTATATAAATTTAGCTATAAATGCTATAAATGTATTAATATTATTTTACTGTTGCCTTTTTTTTTTCTTATATTGTTAAGTTTCAGTTAGCACATTCTACTCAATAATTTTATAAAGTCTCCTCTACCCAAAGGTTGTCGCTCATTAGCGATAAGACCGCCAATTTGTTATTACTTTTATTGTTTAATTGTCTTGTATTCTATATGCGCAATAAAATATTATTATTATTATTATTATATTAAATACTAGCTTTTATTCGCGGTTCCAACCGCTCTAACTTCGGTTATCGGTGTATGAAATCAACAGCAACTTCTCAATTGCAGCCAAAAAACCGACTCACGCTTGATGTTTCCAAGTAGCCTATATCCTTTCTTGGGACTTAAACTATCTCCATGCCAAATTTCATCTTAATCGGTACAGTGGTTTAGGCGTAAAGAGGTATAACAGACAGGCAGACCGACAGAGTTACTTTATCGCATTTATAATATTAGTATGGATACGGATTGGCTATAAGAAAATTATGGATACGATTTTGCCACGGGATTTATCAAAAGTTTCTAGATCCATTATGGAACTCTTACGTAGACTATAGGTATAGCCCGATTATATACCTATTGATCATAAGAAAATGGAGTACTTCAACTTTTATGAGCACTCAGTGCAAACACTTGGATTAAAACAAAATTTATTATATAGAAATCGTCTTTTCCTCGGGATTCTTTTGAATAATTTTGTGTCTTAGAAAATTTATTCATTGGTTTTAGGCAGAGCCTTTGTGAGTATTGACTGTTAGTGACAACTGAATACTGAATATAGGAAATTTACTACTTATGTGCAGACTTTTGGGTTCGGCTTTTTATAAAACACATCACCTTTACATGAGTAGGTATACAACTATTATAAACATTTCAATGACTTCGAATTAGATATGCAGGTAGGTTGTTTGTAAAGGAAATGAAATCAGGACTCCAATATGAAAGGTTTTTTAATATAAAGTGTAATAACAATTTAAATTAATATTATAAGAAAAATGTACTTTGGGTGGTAAATAAAGTGAAAAATTAAGCTACTAGAAAATTCTGACACTCGATTGGCCACTCGATTGATAACGTCTACCCATTCTCGCTGGACTAGCATGGTTGAGTATGACCTAAGCCTTGCTTCTCTTTGGTTAGCTTAGGTTTTTTGTTGATTTTTTAATACTTCTAAGGTGGCAAACAAGCTAACGGCCCACCTGATGCTAAGCAGTCACCGCAGCCTATGGACGCTTGCAACACCAGGGGCGCGCAAAGTTGTGACTTCGTAGGGTTGAGTCGAAGCAAGGTATCCCGTCCCCAGTCAGAGACCTTGGAGGAGAAGCCTGTTCCCCTGTAGTAAGCACAAACAATGTCTGAGGAGACAACAAAAGCGCAGCACCTGAGAAAGAAAACTTTTAAGATCCAGAGTAGTTTTTTTAATTGATAGTACGTATACCCTACGCGTATACAGATAGGTACAGTAATATCTCAGTAACCTAGTTTTTCCTATAACGACTTCGCCGGGGTCAAGCACGATTCGATTTAGAAGCTTTTAACGTTTAATACAGTTCGCAACAGGTATTTCGACGACGTCGCTCGTCAATTCTCCCTAACGTCTTCCGGAAACATCGCGGCGGGAGGAAAGTACTTACGTATTGGAACCTACATTTTCGCTGATCTACTAAGTGAAGTATGTTTTAATGTAACTCAGGTTTTTTCTTCAATATCTACTTAATTTTCTCAGACTTTATTACCACTTATGCAGTAATAGAATACACAATTTCTTTTAAGTCTCCTTGAAGGTTTTAAGTCTTCGAAGGAAATTAAACATATCAATATGGCTACATACTAATATTATAAATGCAAAAGTAACTCTGACTGTCTGTCGGTCTGTCTGTTCCCTCATCATGCTGAAACCGCTAAACTGATTTAGATGAAATTTGGTATGGAGGTAGTTTGAGTCCCGGAAAAGGACATTTTTCAAATTGAGGAGATGCCCTTCAAATCCTACACCGATAACCGAAATAAGGGCGGGTGGAATCGCGGGCAAAAGTTTGTCATCTTTATAAATAAATATTCTGTTAGCAAAAATGCAGTTAAAAAATTACCCTTGAGCCAGGACTTGAACCTGCAACTCTAATACTATAACTATTAACTATAACTTTTTTATCACTTTTCTTGTTTCCTTTAAAGATTCTGCAACTTTTAATAGCACAAACTAAATAATTTGCGTTAATTCGCAACGCTGTTTGAAACGTCACTCCGCGACCGTAACGTGAAGTAGTCCATTACTGGCCTACTTTTCTGTACGTTTCTTTGCGCCGACTATCCACCTGGGGCTCAAGAAATAAATATGAATCTGTTACCACCGAAGCATAAAGACTAATAGGTACTTAACTTAACTTTCATTACCTGGAGAAACAAGAAGAAACCCAGTTTGTTTTTAGAGAATGTCCTATTAGCTTACTTTGGGGAAATTGCCGACAAATACAAACCGTCTTTCTCATGGACAATTGACTCTATGTTCAAGAGCACTCTCAAGTCCAAAAATTCCATCAATATTGAACAGTACCTATATAAAATTACAGCATTTTTGAAAAGGAAGTCAGATGGATATATGTGAGTAAAAAATCGGAGGAAGGTTTTTATTGAAGTTCCTGGCGATAAATATTTACTTACACACTAAGGTAACCTGAAAAACTTTTTTTGTTTTATCAAAAAGGTAAAGTAAATTTTTAAGTATGTAAGATTTTTCGCCTCCTATTTTTTTTTTATTCGTTCGCAAATGTGATGAAAATAATTGTGTGTAACACCGGCAATGCGGAAATTACAAACTCGTCATTAAAGCCTTCGGATTTAGGCTTCTAAATAGCTCTCGTTAGTAATTTTCTCCTTACCGCCCTGAATACACAATGTACTATTAATATCTTAATCGTGGGTGGTGCTTAGCTGTAATATATAACATATTTTGGCATATTAATATACTTATAGTATCTACCTGGGCTATCAAATGTGACTGAGCTATGCACGGATTTTTTAAAATCCATTTTTTTTTTATAAATCGCTTTTTTATAAAAAATCCAACTATATAGGTATATTTAAAAAGCAAATACAAAATTTTATCAAAATCTTAAGAGCCATTTCCGAGAAACGCAAACAAGAATTGCTTGTTTAAATATATAAAAGAACTTCTCGTTTAAATATGATTATGGGGGTGTTAAAAAAAATCTTAAAAGATTTGCGCTGGGTCAGGGTAAAATGTTTGTCCTTAATGCTTCTGGGGTACAGGAAAAATTATTATTACCTGGATGTCATCTTCTAAGATAGCAACGATACGCCGCCAGTCTGTGGAGTGTCACGGCAGTACAGATTATGACTGCCTGTCTCTATGTTTGTCCGATTTTTAAGACTTATTATGTGCAAACTTCCGTAAAACTGAAAAAAGTGTATAAGTCTAAAATTAAGAGAAGTTAATTTGCAGGCTGCGTCGGAAAACTTGGTGTTCTAAAAATTGAGTGTCGCTTTACTAACCCGAGAATAATAGTAATAATGTAAATATTTTTGGACGTAACACCCAGCGCCGTCTGGTTGGTCTGGTCCCAAACTAAGCAAAGCCTCTGCTATGGATACAAACGGATACAAATACATTTAGGTACATATATCCTTTTTTTTTTTTGTAAATACATATATAGAAAACACCCAGTCTCCAGACTAACACAAATAATAAATGTTTGTCTTGTGCGGGAATGGAACCCACGCCCCTCTGTACAGCAGACGGGTTATTACCTTATTATTGACCCTATTACTGAGCCACGGAGCCGACAAGAATCTCCGAATGATAACCGGTGCTGCGCCTGTCATATTACACCAGGAGCGTTACGTAAAGAGTATGACCAGATTTTTTTCCTACACAGTTTTTATGACCCGGGTTAATTCCAGATAGATTAGTGTCAGAGTGTTATCACACCATACGGCACTCCAGTGAATCCTTTATATTCCCAACTTTTTTTCACGCCCTCAGATCAAATAAACTGTTCAGGTGGAACCTATGCGACAACGAAGTGAGGCCGGTTAAAACTACACCTCGCCGTGCCGTGTACATACATTACTTAACATAGGTATGTGTATGTACACAGAATGAAATTTATTTTCGTTCATTTTAGACTGAACTAATATTATATAGCTATTTTCTTACATACCTACTTGCTCAGTTTTACGAAAGTTTACTTATAATAAATCTTAAAGGTCCAATAAACACACATACAGACAGATATTATAGCGTATACTTAGTAATAGGGCTCCGTTAAGACCATTTGAAACAGAAAAAATAAAGACGTAATACATTTTAGAATGAAAAGGAGGGATTTTTTAATCGACTTAATTTTATTTCATTTTCAATCGTGAAAACCAGTTGTTCAGGTAACGAGAGATCGGAGTGGAATCGTCAAGCTTTGTTAGGAACACGAGTGGATAAATTTTTTAATTAAGCGCTCTTGTATTTTACTGACTTACTCTGATACGAGAGATCGCCTGCTTTAGTAAAGCCTGTCTGATTTCACGTCGACATCTATTTGTAGAGATTTACGAGGCAACAAGTACCCGTAACTGTAAACTTTTAATGACATCATTTAAATTCTGAAGTATGCTATTTTTACTTTACTTTGATACGACACATAGGGGTGAATTTTGGTGCGGTTTTGCCCGTTAGATAGTCTGGGATTCAACTTAAAGTCTAAGCTACTTCTCAATTAGGTTTAGATGTAACGTGGCAGACCTTAGGTTAGTTATTAGCACAAGTTAAATTGTGCTTAGTGTGATCTACGTGATACACATTATGATTTGGGAATGTATCTAGTACCTAACTAGTTAGAATTAGAAACCCTAGATAGATATTTTTTTTATACCACTAAATTGGCAAACAAGTTTACGGTCCGCTTGATGGTAAGTGGTCACCGTAGTCTATGGACGCTTGCAACACCAGGGGTAAGTATCTGAAGAGGATTCTCACGAACCCGGTCAACTTTGGAACGCTGTAACAGCGTTTTAAATCAATGAAATTAAAAAAAATTACAGAGAAAAAATTTCCTCAAAAGATCATCTTCAAGATTGGTCTAAAGTAATTTTTTTGTAAAATGTATAAAAAAAAGTTATAGAGCAAAAAAGAAAAATTTTATGAAAAATTTCTCACCTTTTTGCTTATAACTTCTTTAATTTTGGCCAAAAAGTTATTGAACATATTTAGGTAGTAAGCAAAATAATTTGCAACAAATTATGTTTTTACGAATTTTTCGTAACACGCATAGTTTCCGAGATATCGTGAAAAAAGTGTTTTCACCCCTTTTTCCAAGATGGCGGCCGGATGACAAGGGTAGCGGTCCCTCAAACTTGAGGTTAAGCTTCTATTGACTTCCCACACATGTCCCAAAAATAAAATTGCGTCCTCTAAGAAATGCAATATTCGGTCCTTATATTGTAACATTTCAATGGACTAATAGTGCTAACATCAAAGTGCAAAATGTTGTTACTTGTAAAAACAAAACAACTCACTTATACTCTTGATAGCTCTTTAAGATCTGTCGCGGGCGCACTTCGAAGTTTTGACTTCATTATATTTTATGGACACTTTTGGTAACTTAACTTATTGTAATATTTTATGTAAACTTTTTACTTAAACTTCTATAGCCCTAAGTCCAGTTTGTTTCTTGCTAACCTGGGACTTAACAGTTTTTCTGGCGAATTTTACCCAATTTTGTGGAAACCAAGTTTCAATATATCTGTATTTGAGAACAGAATTCTAACAAACCTTTAATGTGCGCAATTACTCCGTCTTAAAACAGTGGCATACCTAAATAAAAAATTATCTAAAGATTGTCATTGAATGCATTTTAGGAGTGACATTTCTTTTTAAATTTGTACTTACGTAAAAATGTAATCGTCGTCGATAGTGGTTTTACTGCACCCATCTGCTTCCTACGGCACTATAACTAGGTCATTTGTATACCTGGTAGTGGCCGTCTCATGTTGCGTCTTGCGATCTATGGGCGCCACTCAAGAACCTTTCTTCCCAAATTTATTATCTGGTGGTAAGTTCTGTAGGAATGTTGACGAGTGGCGTCACAAGTCGGCGGCATTCTTCTTGCTTGCGCGTTGATGTACAGCTTCCACCTTAAATAATTGAGGTCTCTTTTTCTTCCGCTGTATAGGCTCAACATAAACGGCTCGCCTGCTGGAAATTTTCGAATAGTGTTGTTTTCAGATGACATATCACCTTTGTTCAAACTTGAAAGATGCGAAACTGTTTAAAATAATGTAAACAACTGTCTGGCTAAAGTTTTCCACTGGTTCAACATTGTGTAGTTGTGTACTAACAACTATAAATTTTTTAACACCAAATGCCAGTCAGTTAAGAACCAGTGTACTTAAACGGGGGGCAGTTAGATCCTGTAGATAATAAAGTATTCTTAGGTATAACCCTAAACGTAAAGCTCCAGTGGGGCCCACATATAGCTAGATTGGCGAATAGGCTTAGTTCTGCAGCATTTGCGGTTAAAAAGATTCGTCACTCTCACGGACGAAGCTACTGCCGAGATTGAGATGATGTCCTACGGTATTTTACTATGGGGACACGCAGCTGATATTCAAACAATCTTTTTGGTGCAGATGAGGGCCACGATATCCTTATTTTTGAGAAACAAAAATTTTTAATTTGAACTCAAGAGCAGAGCAATTACGTAAAGTCCATAATGGTAATGTCGTAGGTTTTTCAATTCCGATACTGACTTCCGATATACCCAATATCAGAATTCCGATAAAATATCGGAATTTAGCATATTTGTTATAAAATTGGATTCAATAAGTAAAGTATGATGTTTTAAACAAACTTTTTTGATAATCATCAAACAAAACAAACCTGATGATAAAACTATCAAATCAACGTAAAACTAAAAGCTAGTAAATGGAAGATATTTAAAAATAATTACTAAAATTATATTGCTTTGACAAAACAAAGCACAAACTAAAATCTTATTAATCAGTCTACTTGAATCATGGAAGTAATGTAGTACCTACTCCTGCTATAAATAGCCATATTATTTTTAATTCGGCTTCGCAACTTTATAGATTTGAACTCAGATAAGTGATTTGCTGTTCGAGTTTACTCAACTTAAATTTTAGTGCTGTGACTGACGTATTCAGTGTGGAATCACGTCAGCAAAAGGATAGCAAAGCTATTTCGACCACTTCTAAATCGCTGTGATCTCGGTTACGGAAATGTCTAATTTTTATCCCAATAAGGAGTTTAAAGACGCAGTCCTTTATTTTTTTAAAAGATTCTTTCATGCCAGCCATGCTGGACCATCTTCTCCGATAATCTAATTGCAGCCGGATATTTTCTTGGAACTTGTTACTGATGTAAGCACTTAGAGCATCGTCTTTAAATGGGAAGGGAATTTTTTTATTGATCATATAAGATTTCTTACTTCTTTCACTCAATCACCTCTTTGTAAAGTGTCGGATGATTAGCGTGGATTTTTTGAAAAAAAATATTAAAACACCTACATCCAAAATTTTACTTGATTAATGAAGTCCAAAACTAATTTAAGGGTCTGCTTTGCCCTTATATTATGGTGTCAAAATAAAAATCCATATGAAAGTATGCATATAACAAAATATGGTATGAAATTAGACACCAGATATAAAATTTTATGCTAATTTAGACATCACTATTCACCAATATAATAATTAACAAAATCTATACTAATATTATAAAGCTGAAGAGTTTGTTTGTTTGTTTGCTTGAACGCGCTAATCTCAGGAGTTACTGGTCCCATTCAAATTCTTTCAATGTTAGATAGCCCATTTATCGAGAAAGGCTATAGGCTATATATCATCATGCTAAGACCAATAGGAGCGAAGTACCAATAAAGAATGTTCAAAATCGGGGTTTTTTTTCCTTTTGAGAGCTTCTGCTGCGTGCGCTGCGTAAACGGTTTTAAAGTTTCACAAGAATCATGTATGACAGAATTGTTCACCTTTAAAAGTTCTAAAAAAAAGTTCGCGACAGTATATGTCTATCTTCTAAGGTTGGGCCATGATAACCTTTTTTATGCTAACCTATTTTTTTCTAAAATAATGCATTAATTGCGAAGGTCTTTTTATAGACATATTAAAAAAACATGGCAGCAAAATAATGATCAAGTACTGCACGCGCATTTATGATGCCGGTGGGCAGTCATGAGGGGGAAGGACGGTGGCCCCAGTTAGCTCTGCGAGGTAGGTACCATGACGCGCGGCTCATACTCGCGGTCGGCTCCCTCCCTCCCTACGCAGCGGACTCAACCAACATTAAATATTTTGACTGTTTTCAAGGAAAAAATCTTTGAGGGTAAAGGTAGGTTTATGGGTAAAAAAAGGCCACCTGTGCGAAGCTGGGACGGGCCGCTAGTAGAAAGTAATTTTAGTTAGGATGGCTACTTTATGCACGACAGCCTAATAATTCAATATGGCGACGTCGTTTATCAAAATGGCGTCTCTCTAACAGTATTGACTGGCTGTAGTAATGGAAAGCACAAGAAACCGCGTTCTGTTGGAGCTATGATAAAAATACTTCCTGGATATTACAATACTATCAAACAATTAGATTTCAATAATACCTAAGTAGTAGTAATTTATGCCGTCTAGGTTTTTTTCTTCTTAAAATAACACAATTACCATTTAAGTTGAGATCAAAATCTACATAACAAATAGTCACCGATAGTCTTTTCAGTTCCGCTGTACGTAAACAGTAATAAAACAATCACAGGCATTTAAGACACTTAATAATAATGTAAAATTCATCCAGAGAATTTTACACCGTTAAATTTTAATCGTTTTAATGCCGTGGATGGGTGGTTCACTTTGCAAAGTACTATTAATCATCAAATTAATCTGGGTTATAGCTCTTAAAATAAAAAAGATAGGAAGTGATACTGTAATATCCGCAAAATGCGTGAAAACAGTAGTAGCACCCCGACTTAGTTACCTACTTACCTACAGGTGATTAACCCCCTCAGCTGGTGTCAATTTGTTCGTTTGAAGAAATTCAATGATTGCACATTTTCCTTCATACTTTTACGGGCTTAGGACCGTCGTAAATGCTTTGTACCTAATTGCACCATATCAAGTTACTCCATGTTAGAGTACGCGTAATTTCGAGACGCCATACTTTTTCGCGCGACAAACGTATCGTAAACAGCGACGCACGCACCGTACCAATGACGTCTTAGAGAAAACTGTTTTTTTGATATGGTTTTGACCGCATACGCACACGCCTTGCGAATTGCCAATCAAATAAGATATAGTGGCGGTAATTAGCTAATTGGTTAATTTTTCGAAGTCCACGTGGACAGCGCTACGCGTCATTGGTGAAATGAGTCACGTGTCATAATAGGGTCGGTCTATTTGAATATTGACCTAACTACTGATGGGGTATTCACGCCAATCCTAACGCAGTTCACCACCATCTAGAAACTGCGCAGCCGAAAATTCTTTTTCTAACGGAGACGCAGATATTCTGCCCGGCCGACACATCATAACTTCATTATACCGGCTACAAACTCGAGCAAAATTCTGTGAGTCGTGCCGGTGTATGTATGTTCGTCCGGGAGGATATCTGCTGTCGCCACCTACATAGCCTTGAAGACAGGGACCTGTCGATATTGTGGGTGCGCGTAGATTACGGCGGCCACACTAGTATCTATGCGTGCTTATACAGGTCTCATAGCGGTGACAAGGACGTAACTCGACTCTTCACGCACCTGAGCTTGACGACTGACAAAGTTTTAGAGCAGTATCCCACAGCAGAACTAGTTATTTTGGGAGACTTTAACGCCCACCATCGTGAGTGACTCAGTTCCCGAACCAATAACTATGCAGGGACATGAATTTGCTCTGACCTATGGATTCTCTAAGTTGGTACTTTCTCTAACGTTAATACCAGATATAGAGAACCATACAAGTTCCTTACTGGACCTTCTGCTGACTACACGTCCGGACAGATGTTCCGTCTCAGTTGATGCGCCTCTTGGCTCCTCGGACCACTGTCTCGTTCGGCCTCAAGTGTCATGCACAACCCGATCCATCTGGGCCAACTAATTGGCGTCGTGTGTGGCATTATGAGTCGGCAAACTGGGATGGATTGCAAGAATTTGATGAATCTTACCCGTGGAGGCAGCTCTGTTGTAGCTCAAAAGATCCTGATGTCTGCGCAGCCGCAGTCACCGAGGCAATCCCCGCTGGTATGGAATATTGTATTCCTAAACTGCGAGTAGCTGCCGGCATCGAATAACTAATTAAAAAAAGTAAATCGTAAAAACTATACGCATAAGCGCTTGGTCTATTATTGTTAAATTTAAGTACTATTAAAAGTAGTATTTGAATAAAACAATAATTAATTATTGGTTGTTAATTTATTCGCAGTGGATTTTCATTCAATAGCCCGATTAGTGTTAGCTCTCTAACGGAAACCTTAATCATGAGCTGCAGGAATTAGGACAAACCACTAAGTTGTATTCCATTTATAATACACACTAGCTTTTGCTAGCGGCTTCGCCCGCCCTAAATTTAGTTATCGGTGTAGGATTCTTACGGCAACTCCTCAATTATAAAAAAACCTACTCACACGATGGTGGGCGTTAAAGTCTCCCAAACTAATTAGTTCTGCTGTGGGATATTACTCTAGAATTTTGTCAGTCGTCAAACTCAGGTGCGCGAAGAGTCGAGTAACGTCCGTGTCACCGCTATGAGACCTGTTTAGGCACGCAAAGATACGAGTTTTTTTAATTATTCAATGAGGTTCAGTACAGTTAAAACAAATTAAATATAATTAAAATAAGAATGGTATATCTTTTTGAATTATTAAAATTGGACCATTACTTAAAGAGATATTAAATAATAAAATAACTCTTCCGTGCCGCTAAAAGCCAATGCGCCACGATTACATGTGACGTCATCGTACTTGAACGGACTGCGCGCTCGTGCACTCATTCACAAGTCGCTCACGACTTGACGGAGCTAAGACGCGATGTGTGTACCTAAATAGAGTGTCGGTAGATACCTATCAAGAGTGTAAATTTGTGATTATTACTATAAAACAATACCTACACATTATGAGTATAATGGCGGCATCTGTACTGTATTCACATTAAGTAGTGCCGTGAAGCTCCGTGAACAGGCGTGAACGTGAATGTGGATGGTTTTCGCGAGGTTTACGCGGATTCACGCCTGTTCCCCGATCAGAGTCGGTATTTTGTCCCGCGACAGAGGGGTTCGCGCCTCTTCGCGCGGCGTTCACGCGTACACATCCACATTCACGGCCCCGTGACAGTTTATTCCGGACTACAAACGAGTACGGACGTGTGCAGTCGCTGCGTTCTATAATGGAGTCGAGCTTCAACCTTTGGAATAACAAAACTGAAATGCTCTTTTTAGAGCATTACCATTCGGAAAGTGTTCTGTAGGATGCAAAAAACCCGCATCATAAGGATAAAAACAAAAATTATGATGCCTGGCGGCGGATTAGTACTCAATTGGATATTGAGATTAAACAATTAAATGCTTTCTAATAACTTTCTCGTTTTGGACGTCTAAATAGTGATATGTTGCCGCAGCAAAAAAGTTATTGCAGCGGCAGCTTCTACGTCCATTTCACGGTGGGTTTCATGAACGACTGTGAGCATCCCGTGAATGTGGAGGGCACGACTTTCTCGTGAATTGACGGCACTAATGTGGAGCCGCCATTAATAAAGTTGAAGCTGGTTTTGTACAAGCTCAATCAGATAACCTTCCGAAAGTGGATTCTTTTATGGTATTTGAATACCTAGGTAAATCATTCGAAGTTTACCAGTGCTGAGATCCGTGGCTGGAAACTACAGAAGAAAGGTTGCACCTTATTTATCTGCCTACTTATTGTAACTTTAGTACTTTAGTTAGATAGAATCCACGCCACCACTCAAGTCCGATAAAGAGGTATGTATTAGGAATTTACTCTCTATCGAGAGGGTGCGAGGGGTTTGTATCCGCGGATGGCTTTTGAACTAATACAACTAGGTAGGTACCTACTTGCGATTTATTTAGTATGGTTCAATACACTAGACTTGCTGATCTATGACGGAATTATTAATATATTTGTTGAGTGTAGTTGTCATGGCTGTTTTTTGCCGTCTCGCTCATTTTTGGGTTCCGTACCCAAAGGGTAAAAACGGGACCCTATTACTAAGACTTTGCTGTCTGACTGTCCATCTGTCCGTCTGTCAACAGGCTGTATCTCATGAAGCGTGATAGTTAGACTGTTGAAATTTTCACAGATGATGTGATTTCTGTTGCCACTATACCCACAAATACTAAATTCTAAGTTTCTATGAACCAATCCTTACCAAATTTAAATGGAACCAATCTGCGTGTTAGTCCTTTCAATATGTATAAATTGTTGCAATCTGTTCTCAATCCGCGAAGTTATCGCGTGACAAAAAAAAAACAGTTTTTTAGCGATAAAAAACAACCACTGGACAGATTTTATCCAAAATATTTTCAGATCTAAGACATGACGTAGTGTATCGATTAAAATGGTCCGTGAGCGATTTGGTCCATTAGTTCTTGAGATATCAAGGGGCAAAAAAGCTAACATACATCCATACACACACACACACATCACTCTGAACACGATTGCAAAAGATTCTCCAGGTTTTCAAAACTTAAAGAAAACACAAATTTAGCGATTTCGATTATTGGACCTATTTTAATAACTTGTCTCAAGAGAAGTTAATAAATAATTAAATAAAAATTATTTAAGGTGGGCTTAAGGTGGCGGTGTGAAATTGCTTGCTTAACAGCCGCTAAAAGGAACCACTACAGAAGAGGATATTTTTATTGAAGTTCAAATTATTCACAAGTGTTGGCTTGCCATGGTCAAAATTTATTGGAGTATGCACTGATGGTGCACCTTCTATGGTCGGCTTACGTAAAGTTTTTATCAGAATTTTGAATGAAAAAGCAACAGAATTAAATGTGCAAAAAGATGATTTGATAGTCCTTCATTGCATTATCCACCAACAGAACTTGTGTTCTAAGTCCATTCGACTCCAGAATGTTATGAATGTGGTAGTAAAAACCATCAACTTTATTCGATCCCCTGAGCTTAACCATCGTCAGTTCAAGGCGGTTTGGATGAAGTATCAGTTGAATATAATGACGTAACATATTATTGTGAAGTGTCAGAACTTGACCCGGCTGAGTGAGCTTGAGAACAGGGGAATGTAAAAAAAACAACCAACCTCTTTAAGGCAATATTTTTAGGTATAGGCTAAATATAGGTACAATATTTTGTTTAAATTAATAGTAAGAAAAACATTTAAGTACTATACTTATGTAAAACTACAGACCTATGTCTTTCAATATGATAAACATATATAAAATTTAGATGCAGAAGAAAACCTATTAGCTTAAACTCTGAGGTTCAGTAAGATTTGACTCTCCCTAGTATTAAGCAAGCTATTAATTAGCTTTAGCTCAATTCGGTAGATGTAGGTTTGTCTGAAGCTTATGGAAGGCAATGTGAAAGGAATCCCTACAATTGTCTACGAAGTGTCCTTCGCCTCTAACAAGCTTCCGGTCTGCAAGGTTTCTCCACAGGGAGCGTAGAATTTTAAAGAACAAAAAAATTAGTTACTTGAGATCTCCTTAGGATGTTCCAACCAGGCTAGCTGCTTCTTAGGTGATTGGGATCCTTAACATCAAACGTACAGCTCAAAACGAACATCCGGACACGAAGAAATTGGAGTCGAAATAGGGATATTTGTGTACTCAAAAATAATGTTCCTTCTTGATCAAATATCCAAAATTTTAAATATAATAAAAAAAGTGAAATTCTCCTTTCCCTGGAAAGAACAAAACTTATGTAACACACACTGTCTTTAAAAACAAGAGCTCCAGGGACATTTCTAATGAACGGTTAAGATTTTCTAACCTATCAAATTGACATTTCGAAAAGTATAAAAAAAGGACATAATTCACTGAACAGGACTCACCACTCACTAATATATTGAGAAGCACCCTCCTCTACGATTAGATGTGTTTTCCAAAAACTCGTTGTACCAACTTTTTATCTAGTTAAGATTTTAAAAAATAAAACTCTGCTTCACTATACTTTCAACAACTAACAAAACTTTAGACATATCTTTTAACGTTTTCGGCCAGAAACAAAAAAGGCCTCTCAACTTGGCTTCAGCTTTTTTATATCCTCTGTTACTAGAAATTTTGTGTAAGTTCCCGAAAACGTATTTAAAGGTTTTTCACGACGTTTTTGATATTTTTTTCCTTTTTCTTTTTTTTACGAGCTTAGAAATGAGATAGCAGACTTTATGAAAATAAAAGATAAATCACTATCTGAATTAAGTGACCCAAAATGGATATGTGACTTAGCATTTCTAGTCGATCTTACAGGCTATTTGAATGATTTAAATTTGAAACTTAAATAACAAGGACGGTTAGTAAATGATTTGTACAGCCATTTGAAAGCGTTTTAGATCAAACTACGCTTGTGGGAGTCACAGATGCTGTCTGGTTTCAAAATTGATTTGTGCGTTTGGCAGTACTTTTCATTGATGAAAGTTAATAAATCAACACATCGTACAAGACTGACTGACCATAATTTGAAAACTTTGCGTCTTTGTATCAGTGGAATTAATTCAAATATCGATTGATTAGATTCCCAAATTCAAGCTCAAGTGTCTCATTGATTTCGGTGTATTTAATTTTCGTAGTTTGTAACAACTGCAAATTTAACGATTTGATTATAATGTAACTTTTTTTTAAATTTCATTTTGTTATTTTAATAAATTGTACCATAATAACATTGTCGTATTATTTCATGTCTAATATCTATCGCAAAAAATATTATCACTACTTTAAAATGCACTAAGTAATTTTAAACGCGGCCCGCGAACGTATTTGCACGCTTAAGTTTGGCCCTCAACATGTCAAAGGTTGCCCATACCTGGCGTAGCGTTTGGTACGCAAAAAGATAGTTTTCTTGGCGTTTTAATTGTTGTGTTTTTACATTTCGGCACTATTCAATATTTATTCATGGTTACAAAGTTGAACCGTGCACAAATTGGTCACTTAATTCTTTTTTAAGTCCGTGAATCAAACATAAACCCTGCGCGCTTTGTTACTGCCAACGGCATTATTTGTGCCAACGTCTAACTGGCGCTCGATGATGAGTAAGATGACGTCACGCACTCTGCGCCGCGGCAACTCGAGTCGACGCATTAATTTGAATACCTACTTCTTTTTTGGTCGTATGACAAAACAAAATATACCAATATTTTTGATTTTTCAAGGACTTTAATACTACATTCAAAACTAAAAACCTCCTTGATCCTCATTGTATACGTGGGTCTATCCTGTTCCAGATACGGTGGCTCTTAGGAAAAATAGTATTGATATTTTTTTTATAGATCTCAAGTAAATTTCTTTGCAGGTTACAAGAACTAGGGGTGAGGCGTATATAAGCAACCAGGTTTTTGAAACTTGGTTTCTACTAAAAAGTACACAACCCTGGTTTATGTCAAAAACTTGCAAGTCTGGCGCGGGGCTGTGACGTGGCCGGGTAGATTCTCTAATCTATCGAGAAATCATGTTGGGGTCTGTATAAAAAAAATACATTTGCTGGAGTATCGTCACTCTTTTTTTTACGTTGCTTTTATATTTGTTAATAAGGTGCTTTTATCTAAATCTCCTTTATGTACATAGTTTTTTAATAATATGATTAATACCTGTATCGAAATCATCACCGTCTCTATAAAAGTTGCGACTCTTTACATTTCCGGCATAAAAACTCTACAATTCTAAGTTACTACACAGATTTTTATATTTTTTTTCCGTTTATCTATATTGTTCATTTTTATAATTAATAATAAAAAAATATTTCTTCGTAAAATAAATACACAAAATAAAATATAGAAATTAGTATCAAAATTCGTCAACACCGTCGCTGCAATATCAAAATGAAGTTAGTTACGGATACGAAAACAAAACACCAGCTGTGATTGTCCGCCCCACTTCTTCAGTTCAGTCAAAACATTGCTATACTTATACTTAACTCAACTATTTTTTTCAGAATCCAAAAAAGAGTAAAAAGAATAGAAATGTAGAAGAAGTCCAGCAAGAAAAACAGAAATTAACTATGAATAAACGAAGAAAATATGCGAACATGAAGCAGGACTCTGAATTATATGAACTTTTAAAAGAAAAAGAAAAAAAAAAGGTATAAAAAGAGTAAAGAGAAAGGTCAATTTGAATCAATAAATGAAGAAAGTCCAAGAGAGTAGAGAATACAGCGCAAGAAATGGCGTGATGCATCCAAAAGATATCGGGAAATGAAGAAAAATAAATCAAATGAGCAACCCATTAAAATAGAACCAGTATTGATTATACCCGATAACACTCATAAAATTAATACAATAAACGATCAGGATCATCAAAAGAACCCATTTACAATTCCCACAGAGTTGCAGTGCAACTGCTTAGTAAAGATAAAAAGGATTCGTTATTTAGAATACAAAAACCGTAAACAATTATTGAAAGTTATTATGGATTTAAAAAAAGACAATGAAACAATGAATTCGCTAATGATAATAAATGGATACGTACTAGAGAATCAATATCAACCAAACAAGGCACTAAAAAGTCACAATCACTAAGAAAGTCGAAATTAAAAAAAAAGCATTTGAAATTATTAATCATTTGGAATTAGACTTGAAATCATTTTTTGAACATTGTTACCTAATCCAAGTGCAGTACAACATACTTAAAGATCTGAATCAATCTTTTACTGTCAACTCTGCTGTAATACATGTAGACTTTTCCGAAAATTACAGAATGAAAGCCGCAAATGAATTGCAGTCACTACATTTGGGTGGGAGCCGAAAAGAACTTTATCTACATACTGCCGTTATTTATGCTTTTGATTTTCATAGCAGTGATATAAAGCCAACTTCAGTATGCACCGATAGCGAAAATTTAAAGCACAATGCACCAGCAATTTGGGCTCACCTTATACCACTGATAAATACAGCAATCTATAATAATCCATTTCTCGATACGTTACATTTTCAATAAGACTCGCCAACATCCCAATACAGAAATAGATACATGTTTTATATAATAACACAACTGTACAAAGATTTCCCACAAATAACCATAATAATATGGAATTACACAGAGTCTGGCCACGGCAAAGGTGCCGATGGAGTGGGGGCAGTGATCAAAAGGACAGCTGATTTTGAAGTTAATCATGGCACAGACATTACTACTATTGATAAATTTATGGCTGTCATGCAAGCACGCACTTATGTAACTGTCATTACTGTAAGTAATACTGACATAGAGTACAGAGAAAAGAAGATTCCTGTATAAACTTGAAACTTTCAAGGGCACTCTTAAAGTTCATCAGGTTCTGTGGGATTGCTATTGTGACATGTTAAAGTTAAGAACATCGAGCTGTTTCAAATGCCTATGTGGGCAAATATGTAACCATGGAAAGCATTTAGGGTTTATACGAGTACCGCGGCCATCAGCAATAAACAATAATGAAGCTAAAAACAAAGACTATGTCACTCTACTTTCAGCAACAAAGAAGTCGACTCTTTCAGATGTCACAAATTTACCAACCAATTCAAAAATAGTTGTTGCTGGACCCTCGAACATTAAAATTCTAGGAAACAAATTAATTAAGATTGGGAAAAGATAAAATCAGGAGTGAAGTCATGATTACTTATTAAATCATTAAAAAAAAATATTTTCTAAAAATTTTTGTTTATTAATAAAACATCAAAACGTCATCACCATATCGGGTCTGGCACCGCGGTCTTCTATCGAAGTTGCCATCTTACGGAGTGCCCGAGGGTTTGTGCAAATGGGTGGCTAGCTTTTTGTCCGGCAGACGCATACGAACCGTAGTTGACGGTAGTTGCTCTGATAGCATGGACATTAATGCTGGAAAAGTCTACATGTATTACAGCAGAGTTGACTGTAAAAGATTGCTTCAGATCTTTAAGTTTGTTGTACTGCACTTGGATTAGGTAACAATGTTCAAAAATTGATTTCAAGTCTAATTCCAAATGATTAATAATTTCAAGAGCTTTTTTTTTTTCAATTTCGACTTTCTTAGTGATTGTGACTTTTTTAGTGCCTTGTTTGGTTGATATTGATCCTCTAGTACGTATCCATTTATTATCATTAGAGAATTCATTGTAGTGGAGAACCTTATCTTTGCATGCAACGCATTCCCTTTTAAGACGTTTCTCATTATACCTTGAGCAACATAGACTTTTTAGCATTTCGTCATGTTTCTTCTCATGAATGATTCCTGCTTTAACTAACGATTCCAGCTTGAGATCAATGTTAGCATGTATCATACACATGCATGTGTCTCTTTTTGCCGCTGTAGATGGTAAAGACAACCCAGAATGGACTACATTTCCAAAACGAACAGTAGCTAACTTTTATTTTATGAATCTCTAAAACCTTACAGTACAAATCTTTTATCGAACTTCTAAGATACCTTCTTTGTTTTTGTATTTTGAATCGCGTTATGTACTGTTTTTTTCCAGGACTTATAGTACTATTTGCATCATCGACATAAAACTCTTTCATTAACTAAGCAGTCCTTTCTTCTGTTGACTTTCCGGTTTTATTTGTTTTAATTTTTTTTTTGCAAGTCACATTTTTTTGTCACAATTTTCAGTTTTTCGGATTCGGTCTTTTTTTGGTTTTGCCTCAGTCGCGTATTTTCTTTTTTTAAATCCATAATAACTTTCAATAATTGTTTACGTTTTTGTATTCTAAATAACGAAACCTTTTTATCTTTACTAAGCAGTTGCACTGCAACTCTGTGGGAATTGTAAATGGGTTCTTTTGATGATCCTGATCGTTTATTGTATTAATTTTATCAGTGTTATCGGGTGTATCAGTGTTATGGTTCTATTTTAATGGGTTGCTCTTTTGATTTATTTTTCTTAATTTCCCGATATCTTTTGGATGCATCACGCCATTTCTAGCGCTGTATTCTCTGCTCTCTTCGACTTTTTTCATTTATTGATTCAAATTGACCTTTCTCTTTCCTCTTTTTATACATTTTCTTTTCTTTTTCTTTTAAAAGTTCATATAATTCAGAGTCCTGCTTCATGTTCGCATATTTTCTTCGTTTATTCATAGCTAATTTCTGTTTTTCTTGCTGGACTTCTCGTACATTTCTATTCGTTTTACTAATTTTTGGATTCTGAAAAAAAAAATAGTTGAGGTATTAAGTATAAGTATAGCAATGTTTTTTTTGCGATTTTTTTTATTTCCAAAGACTACAACGCTCTGAAACCTTAGTTAGCAAACAGCCTATTTTTCATACTGACTTCTTCTTAAACTGACTACTATGCAACAAGTCTATTTTGTAAAACAACAAAAATAGGCAGGTGACAAAATTAGGACAAAATTAATTATTTGATTGAAAAGTTTAGGAACTATCTAAGTTCCTTTCTTAAATTGTTTTCTTCCCGTCCAAATTATGAATAAGTAATAAAAGGTATAAGCAATTGGCATACGACATGATATCTTATGGATGATTAGTATTTTTAATAATATTTAGTGCCAAAAACAAAAACGAGTTTTACATAATTTCTCGTAAGTCATTTACTGTAAGTGACCATTTGTATAGATTATCAACGCTTAATTGATCATACATAATATCCTGAAACAGCAGACGCAATGTTTCTATTGTGCTTTTTGTATGAATGTACACATAATAATAATTTAAATTTGATTGTTGTTGATGTATTCTATATAGCTCCAAATTATCTGAGTCTTCACATAGGGCTTTACATATTCCACCCTTATATGTGGCATACATTACTGCACAATTTTTCATAACATGGAGGAACAGATGGTGGTTAGGTGTATAACTATTGGTGTTAATTACTAATATATAATATATAAGTTTCATATTGTTCTTATATTTATATATGTACATGATTTATTTTTTTCACTGCAATAATCTGAAATAAAAAGTAAATTGAAAAATAAAAAAATAGCAATGCGTAAACTAACTCTTCCTTGAAAACTGGATGAAAAAGGGTAAGTTAGGGATATTTAAAATGTAAACCTTACGTATATCAAATTAAACGAAATGATTAATTATTATTATATTCTAAAATTTACCTTCTTTAAAGATCAGATTCCACAGTTTAATACGCAAATTAAGAAAGTGGTCATCACCATACACATGAGATCATCACCGTTATTTTTTTGTTAACGGTAATGATGGGTATGGTGATGGCGATTTGGACGTTGGAAGTCGATTATTCTAGAATAGTAATATTAACAGTAATGTACCACTGTCCACAAGCATATTCACGTTTATCTGGTTATTGTAGGTAAGATTTGTAATATTATTTTATGTACTTACTTTGAATCACAGCCTGACGGTGATGAGGTAACTTTTTCTAATAACTGTTTATGACACTACAACAAAGTATTGTTTTTTATAGCGCAGCCGTGTATCGACGTGCACTACTGTTCGCAGTTTCTCACGAACTGAAGAAGTGGGGCGGACAATCACAGCTCGTGTTTTGTTTTCGTATCCGTAACTAACTTCATTTTGATATTGCAGCGACGGTGTTGACGAATTTTGATACTAATTTCTATATTTTATTTTGTGTATTTATTTTACGAAGAAATATTTTTTTAATATTGATTATAAAAATGAACAATATAGATAAACGGAAAAAAAATATAAAAATCTGTGTAGTAACTTAGAATTGTAGAGTTTTTATGCCGGAAATGTAAAGAGTCGCAACTTTTATAGAGACGGTGATGATTTCGATACAGGTATTAATCATATTATTAAAAAACTATGTACATAAAGGAGATTTAGATAAAAGCACCTTATTAACAAATATAAAAGCAACGTAAAAAAAAGAGTGACGATACTCCAGCAAATGTATTTTTTTTATATTTATATTGAAAAACACCTACTAATTAAAACGGGTATCAAAATAGACAGTAGCGACACGCTCAATTGCATATTGTTGTACATACATTGCGATGAAGATTTAAATACTTTCAAATTTTAATAAAAATTTGAAAGTATTAAATAAATGCTTGTTTTCACTAACTGTAAAATAGTTTGGTTGCATGTAGAATAAGCCTTTTTTATAACCAGCCGTTTTCTTCAAAATATGAAAAAAACAAAACTCACCCTTGATTATATAATAGTATATAAGTAATAATATATAATATGTGCTCTTATATATGCCGCTATATAATGTGCCCTTGCTTTTGGTAACAATGTGCGCGGCGCGATAACAGATGGCGCAGTATTTTTTATATTGCGGGCTATGGTTTTGTAGCAAACGTAATGTTCCTTTGTGAGTTAGTTGAAAGTAATTAATTACCTGAACATAAGCCGTAGAAATTGTCACAAGTCTGATGATTTAATTTTTGGCAAGTCTCATGAACACGAGTGAGATTTAGAATATGTTTTGTTCCTAATTTAGTCCGATCTATCTGTCTAGACTAGGCAAGTAGGCATGGGTCATACATACAGTATTACTTATGCTTATATAAGTCTGAACCAGGACTTACAAGTTCAGGGCTCTCCAGGAACCAGGGTTCAAAACACTTGAAAGTATCTAAGTCAGTATTACTCAAACCTGAGCGAAAATAATTTTATTTAGTTAAGTTACAGTCTTATCATCCTCGGTATTCGGCTCTGGCAGTCATTAATAATACAGGAAAGAAGGTACATTTTTATTTGGAAAATCGAGCGGTAATTTTAGTCAAATCAGATCAACTTGAAATTTGTCAAGAAAGGTATCAAGTTCAGAAGTAAACAAGTTTGGTTAGGAGAATTTGGCCCAAAACGCTGTAAAAATTAGCCAAACTATCTTTTGGTCAAAAATAGAAAAATGTTGAATATCTCGGGCAATATTAAATGAATCTACATAAAAATGGGTACCAGGTGGTTTTTTAGGTCACTGATTACGATTTTAATGTCAGAAATTTCTGAAACACCCTTAAAACAGTAAAAACTAATATTTTTTTAAGGGTTTTTTTTTTTGGAATATTCTGGAAGTAAAGCTTAGATCAAATAAATGGCATTTTTTCATAAATCATCAATAAGAAAAAATCCCCGGGCGTGAGAATACTCCTATATTTTATTTTAATTATTGGAACTTTGCCTTTTACAACCGAAAAACTAATAATATTTGTCGTAAAAAGAAAAAAATAATCCCCCCTTAAAATTTAAATGACGAGATCTACAATGAACCATTTTAAACCTAAGGTTATCGCCGAAATGTCAGGTGTTCCAAATTTCAATTGGATAGACCATTTTTTTTAATTCCACCTAAAAAAACATTGACCGTTATACACATAAAATATGCTATTTTTAACGGCCAAATATCCTTACAGATGAAAAATCAAAATAAAAAATTCAAGTACAAATAACACGGAGTAAAGGCTACAAAATTTGGCTGTTTAAGATGAATAATTTTCACGCTACTGGCCAAAAACTGAAAATATCTTACAAAAAACAAAGATTTGACCCAATTTTATTAGTCCAAAATATAAAAAATAATAATCCGATAGGGCTACAAATGACTGGACATATTTAGGAACATGTGTTCTGACTTTTCGTTAAAGGATTTTTTTTCAAGCACCTCGGTCCAGATGGCGCTAAAAAACTGGTCTGAAAAAAATTAGAAAAAAGTTTATTTTGCCCATAACTTTTTTCTGCTTTTTTAACCCGGCGAGAGTGTGGCAGGGTATGTCATACCCACTGTAATAATTATTACTTATATACTATTATATAATCAAGGGTGAGTTTTGTTTTTTTCATATTTTGAAGAAAACGGCTGGTTATAAAAAAGGCTTATTCTACATGCAACCAAACTATTTTACAGTTAGTGAAAACAAGCATTAATTTTATATTGAAAAACTCCTACTAATTAAAACGGGTATCAAAATAGACAGTAGCGACACGCTCAATTGCATATTGTTGTACATACATTGCGATGAAGATTTAAATACTTTCAAATTTTAATACTGTCTTTTCTAATTGTATGAGCGTGAAACCCTAACAAAAGTTGTCCTTTTTCGTACGCTTTGTACATCGTTTAATGGTATGTAAATGAAAACAAAAGAAGAAAAATGTCGCCAACAATGTTTTATTCATAAAAGTACTGACTTATTTTTAAATTTAATTTTTTAAAATTACATGTAGTTAAATTTTTATCAGTTTGGTATACATGTTAATTAGGCCGACAATGTGGTAAACAAGAAGCTTATATATTGATTACACGAATATAAACTTCTTGGTGGTAAAATAAAATTTAAAAAAAAACAATAAAAACCGGACGAGTGTGATAAGGGCCATAGCCATTTACCATCTTGAATCACTGATACAGCGCCATCCAGCTATTATAAAGCGAAACAGTAATACTCGTTGGAAACGGTAATCAAAGTTAAGCAACTTCGGGCTTGGTTAGAAATTGGATGGGAGACTACTTAGTGGCATACTAAATTTCGTTTATGGTGGTAGGTTCGGAACCCTCGGTGCATGAGCCGACTCACACTTTGCCGTTTTTAACACCTAAATTGCCTGACAGAGGCAACGTCTACTTATCAATGACTTATCACTACTCACGCCGCGATCGCCCCACCCCTACATACAAGGGGTGATCAAAAAGTAATGAGAACGACATACTTGGTATTTTGGGACTCAGAAAGAATATTGTTGATTGATTACCTGGAGCGTGGAATATATTACAGGCCAATATATTATGCAGCTTTAATTCCCAAGTTGAGGAATGCCATCAAAGAGAAATGAGAGAAGAGAAAAGGAGAGGGAAACTTCGAAGGGGCGTGCTGTTTCATCACGACAACGCACCCGCGCACAGGTCGGCAGTTGCGATGGCTGCCATTCAGCAAGCTGGCTTCGAATTGGTTGACCACCCCCCTTATTCACCAGATCTGGCGGCTAGCGATTTTTATCTGTTTCCCAAATTGAAAAAATACTTAAGGGGAAAAGACGATAACGAGGTAATGGATGCCGTGGAGAGCTTTTTGCAGGACCAAGACAATACTTTTTTTGTGAAAGGGATTGAAGCCTTGGAAAAGCGCTGGACTCGGTGTGTAGAGAGACTCGGATCTATGCAGAAAAATAAATTATTAAGTTATCAATAGTCATTATATTCTATCCCATTCTCACTACTTTTTAATCCCTCCTCGTAATTCGAAATTGGTATTTGACAGCGATTCACCCGCCTTAAATTCAATTATTATCGGTGTAGGATTTCAACGACAACTCCTTAATTATATAAAAAAACCCACTCATACTTGACATTTTCAAGTAGCTTATGTCCTTTCATGGGACTCAAACGATCTCCATGCCAAATTTCATCTCAATCTGTTCAGTGGTTAAGGCGTGAAGTGGTGCCAGACAGACACAGTTACTTTAACTTTTATAAAATTAGTATGGATGATCTACGGAGAACCAACTATGCAACAGAGCGAGATAGCTTTATGCAAAAACTGCGTAGCGCTAGTTCACGTCTTACTCACCAATCACGCCAGTGACAATTCAGACAATAGTAAAACAGTTCACCCAAATGTAGTTCATGGTACCAATTTCAGCAATTCAATTTTAGACCCTCTAATGCAATTCACATCGCATTGGACGGTTTTTTTAGAAGTTCATAGTAGGCCGGCAGTACATATTTTACTAAGTACGTTGGATTATATGAAGAATTCACCACTGATGCGTAATGTGTGATATAAAATTAAAAATATATCCAATCATGTTATTTTTTATAAGTGAGTTTTTTTAATCAAAATGTTTTAAAATGACAATCAATTGAATGTTTGCGCTTGTTACTCGTACATATTAGCAAGTGGTCTGTAGTAGTTACTATAGAATAATGATATTCACAAAATTCAAGGATGTTTTCACGCTTATAGGTATATGGGCTGTGTTCTGAGGAATTGTTCGAAATGATGCCCACGCACCATCTCTACCATCGCTCCGCTTGCGATCGGGAGGGAATTTATCTTCATATCTTGAAAACCTTAAAACTACACCCAGTGCTGTTTCAGAGGAACTTCTTCCCGCAAAGGCTTTGGTTGTGGAATGAGCTCTCTGCCAAGGTTTTCTCTAACGGCTACAGTTAGGGTTCTTTAAGAAAGAAGTGATTTTATATATTCAAAGGGTACGCAACGAGTAAATGATGTCCCTGGGACCTTATTGAGAACAGTATCGAGCTATTCGAACTCTGGAATTCGACAGAAAAATGTACGCAAGTACATTCACGGGTTTCGAGAGGTAAGTCAGACTTCAATACATGTTACTCACGAATTCCAGAGTTCGAATAACTCGAGATTGTTTCCAGTATCCTCTCTGGTGTTGCAAGCGTCCAGATTCCATGGTGAACGCCCAACATCAGGTGGACTGTTAGCTTGTTTGCCGGATTAGTGGTATGAAAAAATAGTATATTATGTAACATCATAACCTGCAACGCAATGCAATAAATTGGAACATCTGCTAAAAGAACGTTCTGCATTCATGCATTTTGTGAGTAAGACAAAGTCATGACAAAACGATGCTTTAAATTAATTATTGTAATTATAATTATATAAAATAGCTACCTCTATTTAATTTATTTTTAAATGAAGGTTTTTCTTTTTTATTAAGCTACTTGCTTATATTTCTGGCAAAATATAAATACAAAACTCATTGTGTGTATCCTACCATATATTATAAATTATTACGAAAATTTACTTCGAATCACTTTAATAAGTAACTAGATGAGTAGGTATTAGGAAGTTTAAAATAAGAACCAATATTATATTTGTTCTCAGAAAATGTTCAGTTCCGAGATCATTTACAAGATAAGGTGAAGCTGGCGTCCAAAAAACTTGGTGTACTCAACAGAGCGAAGCAGTACTTCACGTCGGGGCAAAGGTTGTTACTTTACAAGTCGCAAGTTCGGCCCCGTATGGAGTACTGCTGCCGTCTCTGGGCACGTGCACCCGGATACCAGCTTGGCCCTTTTGACTCGGTTCAACGACGAGCTGTGAGAATTGTCGACGATTCCAAACTTACTTGCGGTATCGAGCCCTTAAGTCTGAGGAGAGACTTTGCCTCACTGCGTGTGTTCTACCGCTTGTACAATGGGTTGTGTTCTGAGGAATTGTTCGAAATGATGCCCACGGCTACTTTCTACCATCGCACCGCTCGCCATCGGCAGGGAATTCATTCTCACACTTTACAACCTAAATGGTCACGTACAGTGCGGTTTCAGAGAATCTTCCTCCCGCGAACGCTTAAGTTGTGGAATGAGCTCCCTGCCAAGGTTTTCTGCAAGGACTACAGTCAGTAAAAAGAGTAGTAATGTATGTATTATATTTGAATACTTAGTTAACAAAATACTTAAAAATTTACATAAATGTCTATAACAGAATAAAAAGGTTGCCATTTGCATTTCCAAAACTTATCTAAGTGTTCAGGCCAACGCAAAGTTTGACGAAAATTAGCAAGAAATCGCGTATGTAAAATTGTAATGTGCCTTACCAATGCATGAGACACTTTTTTCATTATTCTACAAAGGCTTAGCGTGATATTTATATTAAATAAAAATGCCACTAGTCTGGTTGTGGTCGATTGGGAGTGACCAACCTTTACGTTTATACATTTTGTTCAATTTTGTGTTTTTGTGACAAATGTTAAAAGTTTAGTCCTCCATGACTGTCTTAAGCCATATAGGAGCCCTTAAGCAAACATAATCTGGGGCCCAATCTAAATCTATTACGTACAGGATTGTCATATATGATGTTTAAAGTTTTTTGGTTAGTAAGATGCAGCTGTGAGAGGTGAATGATCCGATTATATGTGCAATGGTATTTATACATGGAACTCATAAACTCTCAACACAAACAAACAAGATCACACAATGATAAACGTGGATCCCGTTTCCATGCTTTAAGATTTAAAAGGGCAAAATTTTTAATTTTTTCTCAAGCATTTTAATCTTTCCTTTTCGAAATAATAAAGCGAGTCAAGAAACAAAACACACAATGCAAAGCAAGTAGCTAGTATTTATATAAAACTGTAACATATAAAACTACATAAAATAGGAGTCGGGTATTATATATATGGTCATAAATATAACATTTATGATATTTATTAATGTTTGATTTTTTTGTTAACTGAGTAAGTACCTTTATTTTTATACACAACCTAGCCGATCTCACTTAGGGTAGTGTAAGGATTCGAACACTACTCCATATATCTAATTCGGTTAAACGTTTAGAAGTTGTGATGGTAACTAAAAGTGTATAAACAAAATAACAAAAGTTTTAATATTCAATTGGCAAACGAAAATTAACATATATATTTTCCCGCGACTGTACTTTTCTTTAAAATAGTATTTAATTTTTTTTGAAAATTAATCTTTGTCATTTATGTTCCCTACCCTTGCTTGTGTTTTGACTTTTATTACTAAAACTAGTTTTGTGCGCAGCTCCATCCGCGGTAAATTTGGTTTCTGTCGTGGTTTTTATTACAAGACTATGATTATGTACTTTTATTACGAACGTGTGCTCTGTTGTAGCACCATACGTTTTATAGTTATTTTTGTAGAAACTATTCAATTTCCCGTGATAGCCTATGTACTTCGCCGTCCCTTCAACATGTTCTGTGCCAAATATCAGGTTAGTTGGTCGCTCCACTGCGACGCAACGAACAATCTCATAAACAAATTGACTTTAACAAAAATATATGTATAAGTTTGAATAAGGCTGATATCTATGACTTGTGGTCGAACAAGCCACAAGGCACAGCTAGATTTGTTTAACATTCTATTATAATATAAAACGTCTACGAACTTTTACTTTTGTGGTCTATTCCAAAATTAAGTTTTACCCTATTATAAATGCTTTTAATTTAAATAGGCAGAGATAAGAGAATAGCGATACCTTTCTGTATGAACTTTTAATCTTTGATCTAGTTCCGCTACTAGACACCAGGTGGCATTAAACAATTCTGATGGTAGCTAGAGGTCAAATTTTTAGTACATAGATTAATATATGTATGGATACGTAGATTGTAACGGCGGCAGTCGTTCGCACAGGTCGCACGCATTTTATTGAAGTTGGACTACTTACTGGCGCTAAACGTACTTTGCTCAGAAAGACAACTCACTTGTCATCGCTGTCTCAAAAATTGCAGTGTATGGGGTTGCACTTCACTAAGTCATTGGCTGGAACAGACATTCTCAGGCATAGTAAGTACCTATGTGACGTACTAGGTAACTATAATTTCATTTATGAAGGACAGTTGTTCATAGCGTCTCCTCTACTGTGGACATTATAGCCCAACGGATATGCAAAAAACCACACTGAATTCAATTACAAATTAAATTCGTTGGGCATTATTTCGTTTCGTTGTATGGTACGTAATTTTAAACTTTCGAACATTGTACATATATACGTCTTCGTAAATGCATTTTTCGAGCAAATGTGTTAAAAATAATTTTTCAAATCCGACTGGTAGTTGCCGAGATTAGCGCCTTTTAACAAAAAAAAAACAAATGCTTTTAGTATAGTAGACAGATTTAAAAAAAAAAAACTGTTATAAAGCAACGTTATTCCAGATATGCTGTGTTTTATTATTTATATTAGCTATTATAGCGGATTGTTAAAAACTACGTAGTACATAATCTACTTAACAATAGTACAGATCCGGCGACGCCAGACTTGCTCGCAGTGGAATATCTTTTATCTTAAAACAAATTATTATCATCTCTAGAAACATTCCGGCACGTGTAGCGAGTTGGAATGTAGATGCTCTGAATTTAGATAAGGATTCTGGCTGGTGTTTCATGGTAATGATCACTTTTAGCCGGCGGGGGGCATCTTAACTACAATATTTATATTTCAAGAGCTTTTTTACCTCCACCAGTTTAAAAGTTTTTGAGACTAATGAGCGTAATAATATACTCTCGTATAAGTTTAACAAATTAAAACCCGACTGCACAACCTAAATACCTACCGAATACGACGTGTTTATTTAAATTTTATTTATTTCTAGGTGCAAAATTAACTTATAGGTATATCGAGTTAATGCAAACAAAGCAGCAAGCAACACATAATAACAGCAACAAAATAGTTGGTTTTAAAACGAATAAACAGTGAATATATATAGGCAATTTGACAGATTTACCTACACCAAAATTCTAGACACAAGAAAAAACTTTTTTTAAAGTTTGTTGTTAAAAAAAACAACCGGCTTCAAAAAGATGCAAAAAAGGTAAAAATAATTACTTAAATATAAAAATCTGATCTGAATTACAGTGTTAAATTGGTGTCTATGTACCTAACAATTTATAATACACTTTATTTGCATGACACCAACTTCAAACGCTAATTCAGATTAGATTTTTGGCAATATGTAATTATTTTTACCTTTTTAGTGCATATTTTTGAAGCCGGTTGTTTTTATTGTTAAAAAGTTTTTATTTTTTGCTTTTGAGTGACGAACTGGTTTTTTTCTCGTACACTAAAAACATCCATACTTGTAACAAAATTTTATACAATCATCAACATAAAAGGCGTGTTTCACCAGTTCCAAATTAACATCAATTATTTTTGTCTCCAATAGTTTTAGTTTTAAATCCACTTCTTATTCCATTCCATTCCACTTCCATATTCTTTTGAATAAAAAAAGATTTTTTGTAATCGATTTACAATTGACGGGGAAATAGGTTGATATACTTACATAAAAAAAATATACCGGTCGAACATAGAACCTCTTCCTTTTTTTTAAGTCCGTTAAACGACCTTATGACAGTTTGTTACAGATGATACTAACATTTTATATATATATATATATTGACAAGATTTGAGCTTTACTCTTTGAAGATTTGTGGCTTTACGATTTTTATTTAGACTAAGTGACAGAATTGAAAAAGTCTTCATCATCAACGTTCCTACTCTCATTGCTGCCTCCGCCACCTAAACTATCTCTGTTCTTCGAACTTTCGGTAGGTTCTTGACGTAACGCCTCTTCATCCGTGTTTTCACGGCGCTGTCGGAGCGTGCGGTATCTTTTTGGTAAATAGTAGGTACTGTGTTAACCATTAACGGAAATTTAACGGAAGTTAACGAGTCCGTTAGCATTTTTTAAAGTTAACTTTTAAGTTAATCCGGTAGTCGAAATGTTAACTTGGTTAATTTACGATTAACGGATTAACGAGTTAATTCCCAGCTATGGTGCTAATGGAATATTCAACACTAGAGCTTGTTTGTTTATATGTATGTATGGTAAGGTTTTGTAATTGAGCATCCGCTAAACCTTTTTTTTTCAAAGAGAAGATCATAGAATCTTAATTCCATGGAGAATTTTTAAGTCATCATTTTTTAAAACTGAGGTGTATTATTCGTGTGCTTTTCTGTTACTATAACTAAATTCAATTTTTTTTAATGCAATAATTCTCCACATACTCTTTTTAACCGCTCATTTTGTAATTGAGTCGAAACTAGGTGCTTTAAATATTTAGTAGTTAGATAAGGACATTGGTGCCAGACGTGCCTTAGGGAGAGATCCGAAGCGGAGCGATTTAAATAAAGTATTTATAATTCAAGCGCTTTTTCTGTGTTACAAAACAGCGAGTGGGAAAGGCTTAGTACTTTTTGGGTTAGTATATAAGTATGTTTTTAATATCACTAAGATGGCAAACAAGCTAACGATCCAACTATTGGTAAGCGGTCACCGCAGCCTATCGACGCTTTTAGCACAAGGGGCGTCAATCGCACGTTGCCCACCCTTTAAAATTCTAAACTTCTTTCTTGAAAAACTTCATATTGTAGTCCTTACAGAAAACCTCGGCAGGGTGAAATTAGTGAGACTTTCATATCTGTCCGTGTTATCAGTCCCGCGTTGATTAATGTTCCCACACCTTATTTCCAAAGAAAGAACTTAAAAATCTGAAATAAAACAACTATCAAGTACTAGTCAAAATACATTTAACCGGATTTTTACTTCGCAAGATTATGACATGATCAAAAGTCGAGCCTTTTCGACCAGTGTACAGGCATCCAGTTTCTAAGGCGTAGGTACTAATGAAGTTAAGGCAACTTATGAACGCGCTTTAAACAGCTGTCTTGGTTCGTTTGAGATCGCGGTTATTTCGATTGATAGTGCATAGTACCTATTACAAATTCTGCGGTGAAATGCGTCACACAAGAAGCCATAATATATATTAATATAAATTATAGCAAGGCATATTTAGTTATATTTCTATAGTAATCCTTGAATGACCGCGCATAACTACTGTACTGCACTGTAATAAATATTTTTCATTACATTTACCCGTAAACAGTGTCATTAATAATAATAATAAAACGCCTTTCATTTGTTCCTAATTTATTACGTACGTTTATATTTTGGTTAGTATTAACAAAGTTTAAGAAATAAATGTAATATTATTGTTAGTGTTCATTAGTAGGTACATATTCGATTTTTTAGAAGGACCCCCTTGCGAATAAAGGCTTCAGACTTTGCCATTTGGTTCGATCTTGTGGTAGTGTGAGCCCTTTAGGACCAAGCGACCGCGAGGATTTCGTTCGGGCGGCCAACGCAACGTGGCGCTGGCCGTCCTTTGGGCGCGCGGGCCACTCGGTTGCGATTTTCGTCCAACGCGCATCGCGATACCTCGCCAGGTGTCCGGCCAACTTACACTTCGATTATCGCTCGTGTTCCATAGGGGAAGTTTCCGTCGGGGACCAGGTATGGCTACCATAGGAGAGAGTAGGAAAAATGCAGGAGCCCATTAGTTTATTACGTGCTGGTAATGCGGTGCTAAGATCTTAATTAACTACTCCCATGAGTTTTTCCATTGTGTATCTTACCTTTCTCGAGGCAAAGCGCGCGTTCATAGAACTCACAGGCGGCGGTAATGACGCACCGCACGTACTGTATATTCTATAAAGTATGTATAAAAGCTGTCCTATTCAAAATATAAATTACGTGTCAAGCGAGCAATTACAAGTTTTATCTTTAGCCAAAACTTTTTAATTCATGAATCCTCTAGATACCTAGCGCCATCTAGCGGTGGCGTTGTCTATACTTATATTGCCGCTTCTTGGTAATTCCCTCCTTACCACCCTTAATACATAATGTACCTTAATGCAAAAGTATGTACCTGAAAGACCGAGCTTTGCTTCTTTAATTTTAACAACACAATCTATTGTCAAGTCGCTTTAGTGTTGCTGTGTCGGTAAAAATAATAGTTTTACTACTCGCCAAAAGATCTCGGGCAGTCATATTTTTTAGTCTACCATTGCCCGAAAACACGAATTAAAAGGGTTTTTTCTAAAACTGAAACCTAGCTAGATCGATTTATCGCCCCGAAACCCCTGCATACTCAATTTCATGAAAATCGTTGGAGCCGTTTCCGAGAAACAGAATATATAAGTATTGCTGGTTTACTGGTATTAGATATTAAGGCATATTATAATACCAGCCTGTATATTGCGATATATATAAAAACATATTTGTGTAGTATACTACCTTTTGTCAGCGGCTCCGCACGCACTAAAGGTTTTCAGCGTTGGATTCCTACGAAAAACCCGGAAGTTCGCTAAAGCTGTATACGTTGCGTCACAAAAGAGTTACTATAGTTACTTGTATCATGTACCAAGAGCTTATTTTTACTTCTAGTGTTTACTTTGTGAACTTTTCTTGCTGTAACTATTAATATTTTTATGAACATATAAAAGATTTTCATATATGTACTGCGACGCTAAAGTTAAAATATTAACTTCCCTAAACCTATCACTAAGAGATATCCTAGATTCTAATTGCCCTTTTTTGTAACACAAATATTGTATTTATATCAGCAGCGCTACCCCAAAATAAGAGAGCATACGTCACTAAACTATGTCAGTCAATTGTCTTAGTTTCTTGATAGTATGCACAGCAGAGCTAAGTTTATTGGCTAGGTTATGAATATGTGGACGCCACTGAAGTTTCGAGTCCAGCGTTATGCCAAGAAAGACTGTTGAACCAACAAGTTATAATTGCTCACCATTAATACATATTAATACATGTCTATATAGATCTGACTAACATTTGGTAATGTAAATTGAACACATTTTTTCTCATTCAGTAACAAATTATTATTAACATTAAACTAATTTTAAATGTAAGTAACATAAGTCCAAAATTACCGTCAAATACAGTGCTTGTACAAGGAATTAAATGTAATGCTATGCAAAATAACAGCTTAAGCTAACAGCTTCGTGGCAAATGTTTTACGGTTTTCGCTTTCTGCCAGAATCATATTAATTCAACGGAATTTATTTTACATTTATTTATTTTCCGTAGCACAAAAGGTACTATCTAACACCTTTAGTACTATCTTTTCTTCTGATCTTCATCTTTGTCGTGAACCGCTTGTGTCTTTAACCACAAAATTGTTTCTATCCTTTGGATTCCAGGTCTCTCTGACAGAATTAAGCAGAAGCATATATTTGTACTTTCGGGTTAAACAAAACCATGCGCTAATGAATAAATTAACCTCTCATAAAATTAAATCATTTATCTGTGTTCGTTTTGGGATAAGAGATCACTCTTTTCGTTTATGGTCTTATTCTTATCTGTGAACCGTTCGTTTAGCATTGGTGTTAGAAATAACAAAGTGTCACGCGTTTGATTAAGATATTTTTTTAAATTATTTAACTTTTGAAACCGAAAAATGGAACTTTAGTTTAGTTTAGTTAGACCCATGTCTGGAGATGGGATGTGAGTGTTAATCAGTCAAACTGTATATACATATTCATTATTCAAGGTAGTGCGTATGTAATTGTAGTATGTGTTACCGTTCCTTTTGAAACCAATAATTTTGTTAGTAACGTTTCAAAGCTACACAAACTATAGGTGTATGTGGCAAAACCGGCGTTATCAAAAGTGTCAAAGTATCAAACTTGCGAACTTTTAAACCCAAAACGAATACACTGTCATTGAGCATATTTGTTACATTTGATAACTACTTAGCATAATATCAAATAATATTAATGTTAGTGGTAAAAGCGATTTCATATGTCAATTAACTTTGCTAAGTTAACACATAGAGAGAGTAAGAGTGTGGAGGTGTGTTTGTGTATGTGTGTAGCGACTGATCAGTGTGCGTCCATCGTTGTCCGCGGACGTCTGCGGCTGAAAAAAGAATATCCATCCAGCGAGCCAGATTTCTCCCGGACGTCCAAACGTCGAAGGAAGCCCCACGGTCACGACAGCGACTTCCGAGCGATGGTATGCACTGCTTAGAGTAAATGTATTATTTAGATCGCAACCGTCAGCCACGGCTGATGGATGCGTCATATAATTATATGTTCCTTCTTCCGTCATAATGATATTTGGCAAGAGTAATAAAATTATTATGTAGACTTAACAGGCTGGTATGGTGGCCAGTAATGCTTGAATTCGAAATGAATATTGAAATAAAAAGCAGTGTGAAACTCCCTCTATAGTATTTTGTCTGCACCAAAATTCTCAATAAAATACCTAGAATATGTTAGGTTATGAACATTGGCTTAGCTAGCAGAGAACCCCTACACAAGCCACCCCCTGTCAAATTTTAAGTTTCTAGACGATTGGCGATATATCAGTCAATCAGGCAGTTTGTTCTTTCATATAGAAGTACAGAAAGGGAAAGATAGGCATACCAATTAATTTTTTTTAGCAATAACTGTCGTTAGTGAAAATTCGTAGTAGGTTCATATTTGTGAAGAACTGTGAGATAGCATTCGACGCCCAATTTCAATTTCACCGGGATTTGGTATCAAATAAACTGCTTATAACGTATTTATATATTTTATATACACAAAACTAAATGTAATTGCAACGTAAATGTTTAAAAGTATTAGTTTTTATACGAGATAATTTGAGATGAGATTTTCGTCGAGTCAGTGCCGTGGTATATAACCACTGAATAGTTAATAGTTAACCTAAATTTTTAAGTTGAATGCTTCCAACTACCAAGTTTTGAACTAAATCAGAGCCCTTATCGAGGGAGTGTTTTCGATAAACTCACTAAACACACTGTGGTATAGTGAACGAAAAACTTCATATTATGTTGCCTAGATGAATAGCTGCTTCGGGTGATAAGAGACCTGGAGACGGTTCTGAAGTGACAACTTAATATTACGTTTATGGAAATCCAGTAATCCTACTTATATTATAAATGTGAAAGTTTGTATGTCTGGATGGTTTGTTTGATGATGACTCAATCACGCTTTAACCACCGGACGCATCGGGATGAAACTTGGCATACACATAGGTTAGGTCCTCGAATAGCATAAAGGCTTCTTTTTATCGCGAATAATTCAAAAGTTTCCACGGGAATAACTATAACAGAGTTTAAAGAAAAATAGATGTAGCTATAGCTTGCTTTAGCAAACTTCATTAGTATAATTAAGGAGTTCCACGCCGATAACTGAATTCAGGGCGGGCCAAAGTCTAGTAAATTATAACTCTACATTTTAAACCTACTATATTCAACCATATTACTTGGTTCTATCTGTACTTATTACGCTCATTACATTTATAATATTGCAAAATCCCGCGTGTTTCTACAATGACAAATCTAACCCCAACCGGTTTTAGCCATAAAACTTGCATTAGACTTCTATTTCACTTCTACTACAAGAATATAATAATTCAAATTAATATTGGAAAAACTTTCAAGCAGCCTTAATGGACTCCTATAAGTTACTTTAGAATATCAAAGCCGTTAAACATCGATATTCTTTTGTCCACCCCAAACCTTGAAGCTGGCCTCATTTGCATTAGAAAGCAGGAGGTGGTGAAAGCTATCCCGTGTCGCGTCGAGTGGATATGAATACATGATGCATCTCAGAGCGCCTCGCCGCAACCTCTTTACAACCCTAATAGTTCTTTTCTAATTACAATTTTATACCTTGGGTATTTGGTCGCTAGTGTCGTTGTAAGTTCATATCATTTCAATATGGCGACTAGAGTTTTATGAGCACCAGGTCAGAAAAAAATGTTGTACTGTCGTACTAAATAAAGATTCTATATTCAATTTAACATAGTTTGTATATTGTGTATGGCCAAATAGGTTATATATATATATATATATATATATATACAAGCTTCTTGTGCATAGCAAAGTAAAATTTTGTTTCTGAAAATCAATATACATAGAAATAACATGTTTAGACTGACTTACCAATGCCGAAGCGAAACTACGAAGCTAGAGACAATGATGTGGTATCTCAATGGCTAGAAACTAAGGAGAGTTTTTGCGAAATGCATCTTCTAGGGGGTAAAATAGAAGTTTCAACTTTGTATGAAAATCCGTCAGTTTTTGGGTGAAAATTAAAAATGACCTGTTTACCAGTTTTTGAAAAATCACTTCCTAGGAGGTAAAATCGGAACTTTGTGTGAAAATTTGGTTATTTTTGTCATTTAAACCATGAAAATTGATATAAAGACTCTTAGCTGCAAATAATTGCTGAAGTGTTTCAGCTTATTTTAGTAAGTCGTCCTCTAATGAGGTAAAATACAAGACGATAGTTTTTATTAGGAGTTCAGAGAAAAAAGTTAGCCGGACCGGCTTGTAAAATTAAAGATATAATTTACGAGTATATCTTAAAAACTACATATTTACACACTTCATTAAGGCTACCAGGCGCTGCAATTTAGTAATAAAAACATTGTTATAACGCGCACGATGCTATGTAGGATGGAGTATAGTTGGCCATTTTAGAAAGTTTACAAAATGCGTAGTGTCTTGATATGACTTTAGACGTGTATTCAATGAACGTCTTCCTCGTGCCGAAGACAAAAAATTGGTTAAATTTTTAAGGAAAAATGCGACATAAAAAAGCTAAACTTAATTTTAACGCAAAAACATCTAGATTCATATATTTATTGCATGTTATAGGACGCTGAAATGCCGAAAAGATGAATATAGTTAAAGCTAAAAGGCTAAATCCCATCCGCGACCAACGAAAACAAAGCACCAATGCAGAAAGGTGTTGTGCTTATCCAACCATGAAAAGGAGCATAGTAAAGTGACTTCAGCTCGAACAGCTAGCTTGGTGAAGATGGTGAAATTCGACCATTTTAACTTTACAGCCATCAACCAACGGGACGCTTTCAAACAATTCGAATGTAATAACGATGAAAAATGGATAATCTAGAGAAATAATTGAATTAATTATAAAACCACTTCGAGTGTTACTATCAATAATGTAGGTAACATGGGACCTCCTATGTCGACCATTTCGCGGTTCCCTAATAAACCTCCTTGAAATCATTTACAAAAAAACTAGTGGAACAGCCCGACTCCTACCCACCCAATTTTTTTAGTTTTTCTTATTGGTTACGCTTACGGTTTGGGCTGTGGGTTAATATCAGTCAGTCAGTCAGTCAGTCAGTCAGTCAGTAAGTTTCTTCTTTTACACATAAAAATTAACTATCCATACTAATATTATAAATGCGAAAGTAATGTATCTGTCAAAAAAAAAATCAAAATTCAAAATTCTTAATATTTATTCATTATTGACAGGTGAAACTTAGTGGGACAGAACCCTTCATTTGAGTTTATAAACTTGTGTTTGAGAGTATTCGCTCTTGGTTTTACAAATTTAGTTACAATAATTAGGTAAATAGGTAAAAAAAAACGGTAATATATAACAATAAAAAAGAATTAAGACAATTTAAGTATTAAGCCATTAATTGTGTAAATAATAATAATAATAATATATTTCGACATTACACACAGCGCCGTCTGGCCCCAAAGTAAGCAAAGCTTGTATTATGGATGCCAAACAACGGATACAAATACATATATTACTTTTTTTTTGTAAATACATACATATCATACATAATTACACTCAGACTCAAGACATACACAAATGTTTATTACATAAATGTTTGTCCTGTGCGAGAATCGAACCCACACCCTCTGCACAGCAGTCGACCACACTACCAACTAGGCTGCGAGGGAGCCTAATATATACGTAAAGTTTGTGTTTGTTGCTTTTGTTTATATGTCTTCTGTCTTTGACCTTTTCACGCCAGAATAACTATAACCGAGCTAAAACTAACTAAAGCGATAGCTATAGTTTGTTATAGTTCGCAAGCTATAACTGTAGCTATAGTTCTTCTAGCTCGGTTACTATTGTAAAATATAGTTTTAGAAATAGTTCCTTTAAGCTCGGTTATATAGTTGTTCCCGCAGGAACTTTTGATTTTTTTGGAATAAAAACCATTAAATGTCCTTCCCCGGGATTTAAACTATCTCCATACCAGATGTCATCTAAATCGGTTCAGCGGTTTAAGCGTGAAGAACAGACAGACAAACAGTTACTTTCGTATTAATAATATTTATATGCGTTACTCAAATTTATATCCTGTGTCATATATACTGACCACACAACTAAAAACCAGTGTAAAGAAATTCCTATACGAAAGCCATCTGTTATTAGGCATAATAAAAGTTTAATGGAGAATAAAAGAAACAGGGTAAGGCGGTAGAGTTATGATTCACAAATATAGAAACCATTCAAATATTGCACATTCCATTTGCAAAGGAAAAGCAATAAAATGTGCCATTTTTTGTAATAAAAAATATTACTTTTATTCTTATAGGTAAAATTAATTTCATAGGCATATATATGTAACGCAAATAACTAATTAATAACTAACCATTCAAGTAAACCCTTATGGGTTCAATTTAATTTAGAATCTTTTCACTAAGGGAAAATTATTGAATAGAGTCAAGAACAGAATTTTCCGGGCCAAGTGAACTCTTTTGATGTCCGTCTTTTCCCTGACTGAGATTTATATAGTTAAGATGAATAGATTTATACAAAAAAACCAGTCAAATACAGTACGAAGGAGAGCTATCGAAATGAAGCTGAGTTATTAGTTGGTAGGTACACCTACTTTGCATTGTTATTTAGTTTTCCTCATTCGTATATGTCCTTCCTGTGCATATTGAAATTTCGCTAGCCCAGTGTATATCTGTCTCTGTCGTCCCACCATAGCATTGATCAGAAAAACTCTTAGTGAATGCCGAGGTTGCTGGAATAGACTGTAGATGGACGACACCACTTTAATTATGCTTTTTTTAATGCTATGCATAGTTGCTATAAAACGGTATTTTTGATACTTATTTAAATTAAACTGAAAACAGTATAAAACAGTAAAGTAAAAAATTATGCTGTTTTAAAAACAGTATGGTTGGTATTGTTGATAAGCCAAGCCTCACCATGAAAGACTAGCTTGTTCCCCGCGTCATTTTATAGTCATAGGTCTAATGGAAAAAAAACTGCACTTTGTGATAGAAGCAAGCCGCTTTGCACGGTGAAAGTAGAGAGGGCGCCTGACGCCTGGTCTTTGCGAACCGCATTAACAATAATGTGCTCTGTATTAGCATCATACACTTTGCACGTGAATCTGGAACCTAAATTACATTTAAGTTAATCGATTCGAATCATATATACGCGCAGCTTATCAGGCGGGCCATAAATGGGGAAATTAGTTGAATTTAGACATTGCCATCCCATGTACATCTTTTTGGGGATGGAACAAGACCTCTCAAGGTGGCTGGACTCCACAATGGTTAAGTGAAACAGCCATTTGGTAAGAATTAACCCTGCTCGATCAATGCGCTTGTAAATCAGGCTGCAAAATAATGCGTTGCGGTTGCCGCAGGTTGGATTACGCTGCACTCTGCAATGTAAATCCTGCAAGGGCGACTGTAGGAATCAACCGTATGTATAACATACATTTTGACCTGCAATTTTATCATATTGTCGTATTAGTACTCAATTGCGATTTTCGATGCAGTTTTATTTTTGATTTTAAAATACATTTATTTAATATAAAAAACTAATCAGTTTAGACATTCGTTAACTAAAATGGACATATTATTCTACCACTTTACAAAAGAAATATTTTATTTTTATGATATTATTTTCATATGTCACTATCACCACTATCACTGTGCAAAGCGGCTTGTTTCCATCACAAAGTGCAGCTTTTACCTCAAAAATCGCCATAACACCTATGACTATTACTTTTCCTGTCGTATCATACGAAAAATCCTATAAAAGTAGATTTTATTACAAAGGGGCAAAATAATATTTTTACTCCAAGGGTGCAATTTTGCAAGCATCTAGCACGTAGGGAATTCTAAAGTAGAATACTGAGTGTAGAGAGGGATTTAATTTTATAAAAATATTTTTTGTATAATGAGTGACTCTATTTAACAAAAACCCGGCCAAGTGCTTGTCGGGCCACGCGCAATATAGAGTTCCGTAGTAGCTTCATAAACCAACATTTTAGAGGTTGTTTAAATATTGCCAAATACAACGGTTTCGCTAAGGGACTCACAATGTTTAGGTACGTAGTATAAACAGATTTGATCGCTCCGCTGCTGATATATGACCCACACTTTGAACCTACTTGTAGGAAGCGAATCGGTAGGGAGTTGAATTAGGTATCCATGAAGGTACGTTACGAGTACGTACGTTTAAAATATTTAATGAAATACATTTGACTTTAATATTGCAAAATAAAAGTTCAAGCTTTTGAAGGATAATAAACTGAAATTTATTAATAAGGGCCAAGTTGTAGTAGTATTAAAATTAAAGTTTTTTAAATTATAATCAAATCAAATCATTAAAAACTGAACTTTCAAAGTAAAAATTGAAAACTTATCTAGGCGTTCTTCATCTTCTAGACATCCAAACATCATGCGCGCTTATGAGCGCAGCTGCCTGTCAGACGCTCGATTCGATGTTGCGCCAAGCACGCCAGCTAGTCCAATGCGTCATTTGAACGTAAGTATTGTTATCAATTTAAGGAGAATTGTATTTAGAATGTTATTATTTTATTTTTCTATAATTGTACATCGTTCATTTACTTATATTTTATACATGTTTTACAGATGTACCTAATTCATATAAGTAACTTTTAATGTAATTTGTACAAAAAAATCACTTTTCCAATTACATTTTATGACTTGGTCGACTATTACTCGGTAGCCGTAGACCGTAGACTAAGTATTTAATATTAATGTCAACTTGAAACCTTCACGGATCACTTTGTTGTCCGTCTGTCCGCCTGTCTGTCAAAACCCTTTCTTAGAAACGCGTGAAAATTTTTTTTTTCAACTGAAAACACCACAAAATGACTGAATACCTGGGTCAAGGTATAAATTATCTGAAAGCTTAACTAACATGTACTTGGTGTTTGGTGTACATGCATAAACTAGGGCACGTTAATTTACTTTCGAGATTGCTCTATCTAATATGAAACTTGCAGCTTGTTACATCTTAATATAACATCATAATATAGAATAAAATTGAAACTTAATACTCGCAATACAAGATTTGTCACGTAAGTACGGTTTTTTTCACAAATATGGTGTCAGGGATAAGGATAACAGTAAGAAAAATATATTGTAAGAGGGGAAAAGTGAAATCCTACCATAAATTCCCTTTAAATCCAAGCATGATATCTTGCGATGTGTGTATCATGAGCGAGGTCAACTATTTATGTAGGTATTTATACTAAGGATTCTTTAAAATTTTCAAGAAGTTGTTTTAAGTTTCAAATTCAAAGATTTTACAATTTTATTATTTTGTAGCCCAGTCAAGTAGGAATAGAATGTATAGTTTCATCGTGTCATTGTTGTCAGTCAGTCTCTATTAACTCAAAAACAGTTAGGTCTATGTCACCTACTTGATTCAAATTATAAGTGCAACAAACTTTTCTGATCCAGCGGTGAATACTAAAAGTCGCCATATTGTAATGATTTGAACTTGCAAAGACACTAGCAATCGAAAACAGTCAAGGTCAGAACGTCAGAAAACTTAATTGCACTGTAAGCAAATTTATAAACAATAACCGATAGCAAAAGTGTACATTTTTCATATATGTTCATGTTTAGATGTAGTTCGTCAGAAGCAAGCAATGTGGGTGCATTACTCTGTCCCAGGTCTATTATTTTACCGCTTATTACTTTAAAGCTGGTAATTTATGCCGTATGGGACATACCTACATAAAGTTTTTTACAATAAAATATATTTTTTCAATGAAAGAACCACGGAAATTAGATCTCTATGACTTTTTGGCCGTTTTTGGTCGAGTATGATTTAGCAGCGTGCGGGGGCGTAAATATGCTGCTTCTACCTATTTCTATTTAGGTATCGGGATCTCTGCTAATAAAAAGACAACAGCGGGAGTTCTTTTCTATATTAAGATGTTCTTTTCAATCGCCACAAGAGTATACATCTTTTAGAATCATCTACTACCTAGGAGAATTATTATACAATATTAAACTTATCTGCAGTACATCTTCTTCTACTAGGCCATCCTTCAATAGGCCTTGGGTCGTCGTGTCGATACATTGGATGAAATATATATTAGGATATTAAATCGCGATGGTGGCGATGCTTGGAATATTTTGGATACTGGAGTATCTTACTTTAAGTCCACTGGTAATGTAAAGCCATTCTACCAATTCTAGGGCTCCCTGATAGAGACAGGAATCGACCCTCCAAATTATATAGACTTGTCCGATCTATATTTTTCACTTGAATGTCAATTAATAACAAAATAATGACAAGCTCGAAATTCTGATTGTTTTTATTTAAAAACGCACTGACACCATCTATTATGTTTCCTTAAAACCACTACGAAGTATTTGCTGCGTAAAAACGTTCGCTAGCCTATTTACTTCCTTTACATTCAACAAGAGGTCGTAACCTCTACAGTTCACTCCAATATCAGATTGAATTTCTTTATTTCATCTCACGCATAATTCTGTAAAGGCTGAGGCATACCCTAGAAAAAACGTGCCGTTTCGACCAGTGTATAAAGACATATTACCCTATTGAAGCATACAAAGAGACACAGTTCCACGTACGATAGACGCTGGCACGTGACCGCACTTTGAAAATCTCGATTTTCTCTGTTTTTTTGTCAGTAACACATTCAAAAATTTATTTAGAGCTATGAAATTAGCAAATTTTATTGGTCATATTAATTAATAACACTCTTAGTTTTCCAAACAATTTGAATTAACGCCTAAAAATAGAGTGTCAATCTTTTTCTTCTAAATGTTTTAATAGCCAAATTATTATAATATTAGCAAATCAACTTAATTAACATTTGAACAGAACATATATTTTTTTCAAGACAAAAATTAAACTCAGGACTATAACAAAATTAATCAAATTCTTACAAACTTAACTTGTTTGGGTATGCCATTATCTTAAGTAGTTAATAAAAACGTTGAACTTATAAACCTAGAGACCCAGTAGTAGCCTTCTAGTAAGGCAACTTCCTAATTAGATCGCTAAGTGTTGGGTGCTAGCTAATGCGGTAACTTACTTTTACACTTCGATTGCGCGCCATTGTTAGCCACCGCTGCGTTCATCTTGAAACTACAAACTTATACATATTATTATGTATGTATAGATATATAGTTTTCATCACACTTACTCGTAAAAAGTGTCACTATGTGCTGGTAAAGCGGGTGCTAAGACCTTAATTACTACCACGGGCTTTTTCTTTGCAAATTTTACTTTTCTCAAAGCAAAGCGCGCATTTAAAGAACTCAAGGGCAGTAATTACGGGCCTCTTCTGTCAAGTATGTTGTTTCTTTAAAATACACGCACGTAACAAGCGAGTATTCTCTAGATATACTTTTATTCCCGCCATTTCAATAGTGCTTTGTAAGTTTAATTATTTATTCACCTTATGTTTTTTTTATTTACTCGCAAATGTGATTAAAAACATTTTGTGTCACACGGGCGGTACAGAAATTATTAACTGGAGTCATTAAAGCCTTCGGCCTTAGGCTTCTAAACAGCTTCTCGTTAGTAATTTTTTCCTTAACACCTTTAAAACACAATGTACCTACTAATAATTACTTACATAAGTATCTTACAAACGTGGAGATTTTTTGCATGCATCAAAGAAGAACTAGAATAGTGATACCTCATATCCTTGAGGATACATTCACCGAACCAACCTAAAGACGACTTATAAAAAGTCTGGAGCACAGCGCGTAAAAAAAAAATAAGAAGTTGGAACCGTTTTGTGCAAATTTTATTTGCATACGTATACGGATCGGTATAAAACTTAGCATACATATAGGTTAGGTCCTGGCATAGCATATAGGCTACTGTTTATCTCAAAAATTTAAAAATGCCTGCGGGAATAACTATATCAGATTAAAACGAACTATTGCTGCAGCTATAGCAATTCATTGGTACAACTAATTAATTGGAGTTAATTAAGGAGTTCCACGCCGATAACCGAATTTAGGGCGGGCGGAGCCGCTGGCAAAAGCTTATAAATTAACTAAATATCTTATTAATTTTACAAATGCGAAAGTTTGCATGTTTATATAGGTACATATAGGTTAAGTCTCGGATTAGGACAAAGACTAATCTTCATTCCGTAAAATTCAAAAGTTTCCTCAGGAGTAACTAATTTAACAAACTAAAGCTGCAGCTATATCTTGCTAGAACAAACTTCTTTAGTATAAGAAGGTGCCGGAAGAATCTTATGCCGATAACCCAATTTAGGGTGGGCGGAGCCTCTGGCAAAGTCTAGTATTAAATAAGACTGCTGATATTTTATTAACAAAATAGTCAATTAAAGTTTAAAATGACGACCGACATGCTGTGAAAATTATAAGGGATGACTACGGAAACCTAAAAGAAAAAAGATTAATAATTACGTTAATTCCACAGAATACTTTGTATTCTAGGCATTTTGTTGGGAAATTCGATAGTCCGAAACTGGTCACGTACAAAAAGAGCTCACACAATTTAGGTTTCAAATTACCTTTCCTTTTCCGCTTTAGCAAAAATACTGCTCTAGGAAAGTCCCTGAGTGGCTTACAATAATTCAATAATATATACAGATACATTACTTAAGTGTAATTCTCTTATTCTTTCTACTATTCCGTCTATAAAAACTCTTAATATAAATGAAAATACAATAAAAACTTAAATAATAACAAGAATATACATAAAAATATTTTTTACAAACGAGCTTTATTCAGAACCCTGGTTATCGTTTAAGACCAGAGTACTTGTCCAGACAAATTAAACAGGCCCAAACTCGATGGGGTAGCGTCGTTTCGTTATAGAGGTCTTATGACCACCTCGCGGCTCCATCATCAGACCAGCTCTATGACATCATTATATTGCATTGTCATTAGATTCACGTGTGTGTGTGTGTAAAATTTAAACTCAGTCGAACAACAAGAGCAGTGGGTAACTTACAAGTTTAGTTTATAAGACATGGGATATGTGAAAATAAACAAAAGCTTGTACAAAGTACAGGTTTTCTTTTATTTAGTTATGTGTGTATAACACACCCACATCATAATGTGGTGGACAGCCTTTCTTCACCAAACACTTTAGTCCCGCGTGACAGGTGGTGAGCCCTCGCCGCAGCACTGCCTCTGACACAACAGTGTATCTGGACTAAGGTAGCTTTATATATGTCCCATAAGTCATAAATACAAGCTTTATACAGCTACAAGATATTATAATAGACAAAATATAAGAAGTAAGTCAGGATTGGATACGGCATTAAGCATGGAAAAGAAGGGACGTGGTTAAGGGAAAGTACCTTTTTATCACATCTATTCAAAAAGAGCTGGTTGGTTCCTCGTAAACAGGGATTAAAGTTGCACTTTGAATCCCTAGGGACGCAATTTGATTTCAATTTGGAATGTGAAAAATATAGATTGATCAAGAACATTATATGAACAAGTACCTACTGTACAATAAAACTGGTTGACCACGCGCGTACCAATTCAAAAAAAATGTTTGTAAAAAAGTAAAAACCGCGTGAAATGTGTTCCACCTTTGTATTGTTTACTCAAATTCGTATTTATGATGATACTTTTATATAAAAAAATGTGTGTTTTTCAGTAGTAGTAATAATAAATTAAATAATCGTACTATTGTGATTTATAAGTTACACTTATCTCTTTTCTCGTAGAAGGTGATAAAAAGTAAAAGTAAGTATCACTCAGTCGTAAAATTATTTTACCTCGTGCGCCGTCCTTTGAACCTTTTGTTCTACTCGGGACTCAAAATAGCACCGTCGCCGTAATTATATTATTTTCATCCCTTGTGATACAATCTACTATTTTATCCCACTGGCTCGGTTAGCCTCACTTATAAAATTTTTGTGGAATAGCCTACTTCATCAGCTTGCGCGCAAAAGATTTTTTTTTAAATTCTACAAAAACATACATATGAAACCGCCCGAAATGCGGTTCGTCCTTACTACTTTATACATTAATAGCTGCTGCCCGCGACGTCGTCTGCGTCAACGCTATACTATAACATCACTTTTTGTGAACGAAACCATAGCGCGATTTAATTCGACGCCAACGCCATCTAGTTAGCAAATAGGAAACATTTTTATATGGTTAAAAATTATATCACATCTAAGTGTCATAACTTACACGATTTTTTAACATAAAATAAATGGCTATGTGTGAGTAGAATAATTAATAATTAAAAAGCAAGTCAAATATGCGTTGTTAGATTACACGTTGTTAAGAAATAATAGTGGCAGGTGTACAACGGAAATTTCGCTCTAAAACTGCAAATCGATGTAGAGTTTAGCCGTTTGGCACACAGGTGCTTTAGGGAAAAACAATAATTTTGACCCGCAGTTCCTCAAAATATTTCCTTTATGGGGGGGAGGTGTGCTGTCATCAATTTTTTATCTGGGATTTAAATTTTTTTTTCAGAAACCCAGCGTGTGGGGTATCAAATGAAAGGGCTTGATGAGCCGTTTCTAAAAATATACCACACTATTACCTTTGGACTACTTTGTTTCTTAAAATATTGTGAATTCTTAATAATATTCGTGCCAAATTTGAAGTAAATCCATGCAGTACTTTTTGAGTTTATCCCGAACATACATACAGACAAACAGACAAACAGAAAATTCTAAAAACTATATTTTTGGCTTCGGTATCGATTGTAGATCGCACCCCAAGTATTCTTTTAAAAAAATATTCAATGTACAGTTTTGACTTCCCTGCCATTTTATTATATGTATAGATTAAAAAATAATATTTCATAACTTTGACGATTCAAAAGTGATTGTAATATCCTAATTTGAATAAAACATTTTGACTTTGACTTTACATTAGTGATCTGTTATTAATTTTTAATACTATTGCATATAAAATAATGTAATTAATTTAAGATAATTTATTGCAGTCTGTTTGATTATAAAATACAACAAGAATAAATTAGTTCTAAGTATAATTAATATAAAATTAATTTATATTTGTTCTAAGAATTTTTAAATTGGCATGGTGCAAATTCAGAACGCACCCTAAAAAAATCATTTTGGTTGTTTTTACTATTAACATTTTACTTTTAACTTAAAGTTAATACTCCACCTGTGATGTAAAATACCTAAAATAATTTATTTTAGTCTGTTAAATTATTCAAATAAATAAGGTTTAAGTATAATTAATATAAAATTAATTTATTTTTGTTATAAGAATTTTTAAATTGGCATGGTAAAGATTCAGAACGCACCTTAAAAAAATCGGTTTGGTTGTTTTTAACATTATATGTTATATGTTAAACTTTAAGTTAAAAACATGACTCACTCCACCAGTGATGTAAAATACCTAAGTTTTCCCGCGAAATATAGGTAAATACCTCTGTGCCTGCGTTTTGTTGACCATCCAAAAGGTTGTTAAATAAAAATAAAATTACGTTGTTATCATGTTATAAACACTTAATTAAACTTTTTTAATTAGTATACTGGTTACATTCATAAGTAATTAAACACTAATTATTGTTTTTCTTTTGTCTGGTTTATATTTTCTTCGCTGTAGTAAGAAGAAAAATTGTATGTTTCACACCACGGCTGGATTTTTTTGGGTCTCATGCAATCTCGCACTTCGCTCAGGATTCAATTTTTAAATCACACGCTTTGCTCGTGGGTTCTTTTTTGAATCCTTCTCTTGCTCGGTATTCAATAAGTATGCACTAACGCCAAAAAACGACTTTCCAGCCTTGCATAAAAATTACTACTGTATTTTTGAAGTCCTGGATTTTCTAAACTAAGTAAAACTGAATCCAAAGTTTTTAAACAAATTAACAACATGTATTTTATGTCTTCCGCCAAATAAGGATCTTTTAAATAACTTATTAAAAATAATAATGATAATTTGTGTTTTGGATAAATCAATTTAGGTTTTTAAATAAACATGAAATAGAAAAAAATCGGCCAAGTGCGGGCTGGAATCACCACCATTTACGTAATTTATAAATACAAACAAAAAAAAAGTGTACCGCTAAGCGGTCACACATCTAAGTACCGACCGAGCCCGACGTTGCCTAGCTTTGAATATCGTGTCAACAAACAATGTGTTACTGTTTCTCCTAATAATAAGACAGACAGACAGCGTAGTCTTAGTAATAGGGCTCTGTTGGCACCGTCTGGGTAGGTACAGAACCCTTTAAAAAGACCAAGAAAGATAAAATATGAATTGTAGTTTTGTATTGTTATAAATTAGCTAAGTGTCAACTAACTAAGCACCAGACAGTACATCCTTCCTACTTATATTATAAATGTGAAAGTATGTCTGGATGGATGGATGTTTGTTACACAATCACGCTTTAACCACTGGACGGATCGAAATAAAACTTGGCACACATACAGGTTAGGTCCTAGAATAGGACAGGCTACTTTTTATTCACAAGTTAAAATTCACAAGTTTCCGCGGGAACTTGTTTCCATAACTATACACAAACTAAAGCTACAGCTATAGCTTGCTATAGGAAACTTCATTAGTAGAATTTTATTAAAGACTTATTAAGGAGGTCCACGCCGATAACCGAATTTTGGGGCGGGCGGAGCCGCTGGCAAAATCTAATATGTAATAAATATTTGTCTTTCTTGGTCTTTTTGTTTTAAGATAAGATGTTCATTCTGATCGTTAGGATTGACTGATGTCATAAAACACAGAATGTTTCCTTTCAGTAAATTTTTTTGGGTACTTTTTTTAAACCACGGCCTGTTTATGACATGGCTACTAGATTTTGCTAGCACCTCCGCCCGCGGGATATTCGGCCATCGCCTTGCTATTCCTTTTGCTAGGATTGCTTCGTTGCAATGAGAAAGATAAGTACTCTTTCCCAAAATAATCTATCACCCATCCCGGTGTCTGTGGATGTGTAATCAAATCTTGCAAGGTAAATTTGACCAACTTTGTGGTGTTCCATTAAGGTGAAATTTAGCAAACTCATGGAGATCGGATGACAATGCGATAAAAAAATGTCATAGAGCAGGTCTGACTTTGAAACCGGAATGTGGCCACAGGAACCCTATAACAAACCGACGCAACTCTATCGAATTACGACTAGATTGTTCTTGACAAGTACTCTGTCGTGGATGATATTCTGATCCTCCTTGTGGTCTTTAATTTCGGTCAAAGATATTATATAGAAAATGGCATGTTTCTAATCGAAATGATTTCACTTTTAACTATTTCGTTCATTTTTAAAATACGAAAGCTTTTCGTGAAAAATAAAAAATATGATTTATTTAAAATAAGTTAAATATTATGTCACATTTGACATTAAGTACCTCAAAAAATGACGTGTTACACGTTAAAGAACCAGCCTATTTAATGGGTATACATTTATTACCATTTTCGTAATTACCCATCATAATTTCATTAAAGATATAAAACATAATTCATTTCCATCGTATTTCCAAATAAAGCTTAACACAATCATTGGAAATCTAATTATTCGGCTCACGCGTAAGTATAACCTAACGCCTGTATTACGATTATATTGAATAGCTTTCGGGGAAAGGAGCTTAGCTGGAGTTAAGGCAAATTATGTGGTACTGAAAAAGAAATATTGATATAGAAAATATGCAGAAACTTCCGCCAAAGATAAATATAACACTTTTATGGAGGGAATCAGGACCCTTAGTTTTAACATATTCTAGGCACAGCTTTAAAAATAATTTCATTTAAAGAGTCAGTCGTGGCTTTTGAGTTTTGTAAACAAGCTTCTCTGAAACCCCACTATACGTGACCATTTTGGTTCTAAATTGTGAGGTTGAATTCCCTGCCGATGGCGAGTGGTGCAATGGTAGAAAGTAGCCGTAGGCATCATTTCGAACATTTCATGAATTTCGAACAACCTAAACAAGTGGCAGAACACACACAGAGAGGCAAAGTCTGTCCTCAAACTTAAGGGTTCCATACGGCAAGTTAGTTTGGGATCGTCGATGATTCTCCCAGCCCATCGTTGAACCGAGAGAGAAGGTAAATTGAGAAGGTGAATCGTATATGCATAAAGGTGCGACAAAATGTAGGTATAACTGGCTGGACAACACACGACTAGCCATACAGGTTTACCTTACCTCGCAATTGCTCTGTTTAGGCACCTACGATGGGCGACTGTCTGGATGAAATAATTGTTAAGGCTATGATCTAGTTCTTAATAGTAAATCAGTCCACAACTTTATACTACCTGTAATACTAGAAAAGGATATACATATAGTTACTCAAAGCTACTAACGTGTATATTTGTAATTGATAATAGATTTTAATATAGTAAGAAAATTAATTTTATCCAAATAAGTGTTTACTTGTTACACAGGAGAAGGGTAGTACTAGTTGAGGAAGACGGGGGTATATTTATATTTACTTCATAAAGGTTTTTATTACGCGGCAAATGTGCCATTTATTTTTAATACAACGCCATCTAGCGGAGGCGTGCTGCAACTGTGGTTCGTATTCTTTATTCGAACTTTTATATTAATCTTTGCTCGTGCTTTAATGTTAAAAGTACATACTTTATGCAACGAGTTAGTGAAAAGAATACTTATATGATACAAGTTTTTATAAAAAAATAATTACGATATAACTTTAAGCAAAAAACTGCACCAGGATCGTAACAAGTGAAAGTCTGTTGTCACTGACTACCCCTGCAGAAAACACCCGTCATGTCATTTATATATGTACCTATAATTCTTTTAGCGGATTCAACTATCGGGCAGCGGTATACTTATCAGGGAGCTTATTGAGAACAGTCTCGCGTACGCCAAACTGTAGAATTCCAGAGAAACATACATATTATAGGCATGTACTGTTACGGGTCTCGAAAGGAAAGATTTTCAAAAAATTGTATACAATTGTCCCTTGTGTTCTCGATAAGGTCCCAGTTCTATAGTGTACAAGTACTGAAAGACCGCATAGAAGTTTGCTCAAACAAGTTTACCGTTCATTTGTTACTTTTGTATAGTCACCCATGATTTCAATTTTGTAGTTTGGAATAGAGCACTGAGTTTCTCCACATCGGTTTCCATATCACCGTGTCGCGTTGCCGCGCGCCGCTCGCCTCCGCTCGCTTCCGCCCGTCGCTCGGTTACTCACTTTGTACTCACACTATTATCTACAGTCAAAGCAAACTTGTCGCCAAAAATTCTGCCTGTTACGTAATATTGTTTCAAGAATATAAGGTACACTATGCAAGTTTAGATTTGGATTTGTATAGTATAGTCTGGTCAACATGTACCTTTTTGGGTGAAATTTTTGTATAGTCTCCGAAAATTACGATCAAGGTGTCATTCGATTCGGAATATTATGTAGAAAGTTTAAGAAAAAGTTCCAAAAGGGGCCGATGAAAATTGCAAAAGTTATTAACAATTTAAAAAAAAAAAAAGTAGGGGTTTGTTTTTTTTTGAATATCTCAAAAACTATCAAAGATATTCGAAATTTGAAAAAAGATCTGAAAAGAGGAGGAAATTTCCTAAAAAAAAGTCCTGCCTCCCGGAACTGTATCTTTAATATTTATAGTTTTTACGGAGCCCTGAAAATAGCGCTAAAAGCGGGTAGTCTGGCTTCCGCTCGCGATTTGTCATTCGGACACGGTAACAATAAAAATCATTTTAATATATTAAATATGAATATTAAGGAATAAAAAAAATTTAGTACTATTGGGATATATAAATGAACAATAATCCGTAGGCGAAAAATTTTTATCCCCATTTTTCCATTAGTTATGCATTAGTTAATTAACTACTTTTTCTGAATAGAATGTTAACAGAAAAAACCTGATTATTATTAAACTACAACCCTAGGATTTTTTTCACTTCGTGGAGTTATTCTTAAAAGGCATTAAAATAGATCCCCGTTGGAAAAATTTAAAAATGTTAATTTTCCACTTTTTTATTAACAATCGAAAACATAAAAAAATTAAAAACTGCATAAAAGTTATTAAAAAAATTTTGTTTTTCAAATATTTCAAATTTTATGATTTCTAACTGTTAAAAGTTACATGAAAATATTTTTTTTTAATTTTTTACCGCGATTGTTTAAATAATTGTTATAAACAAATGCATTGTTTATAAGATAATCAACAAATTTTTTTTCCTAATCTACTTGTTGATATAAATTATGATTTTTAAGAAAAAAATTATTCCTTAAAAAAAATTATTTATTGCTATAAAATGCATTTCTTAATTAACAATCGTTTTTTACCACTAAATATAAATATTAAGGAACCATTTTTTCTCTAAAAATCATAAATTCTATTGTTCTTAAATATTCTGGAAAAAAAAATTTTTTTTTTTTCATTTTTTATTTGTTTATTTAATAAACAATTTGTTATAAACAAATGGATTTTCTTACTTTATTTTTTTTTTAATTCGTAATTTAATTATAAAAACAGCTATGTATTATTTTTTATGAAAAAAATTTTTTATCTATTTTTTATATAACTTTTAATATTTTTATGTCCTAAAATTTGCCTTTTTATCTCGCTCTTTTTCTTTTATAATTGGTATATCTTTTTAACTATTATATATACGACAATTATACTTCAAGTCGTTTTTATTCACTATAAATTAATGAACAATTTAAGCTTTTAACTTCAGCTCTAGCTCTATTATTTATGTTAATTATTGACAATTGTTTATAAAAAATAAACCGAAAAAATTCTAAAATAATCTTAGTATGGAAAGATTGATAAAAGAACACTCGTTAAAATGTAATTAACATAATGGAAAAGTTTTAAAATTTTTCGGGAAAAGTCTATGCAAATACGATTGTAATCAATTTTTAATAACAGCAAATTAGTAAAATGCAAGTCATCAAAGGCTCATAATTATAAATTTATGAACATTTAACCACGTTTTGGAATAGAAAAACAAGAAAAAAAATTTTCGGTTTATTTTTTATAAACAATTGTCAATAATTAACATAAATAATAGAGCTAGAGCTGAAGTTAAAAGCTTAAATTGTTCATTAATTTATAGTGAATAAAAACGACTTGAAGTATAATTGTCGTATATATAATAGTTAAAAAGATATACCAATTATAAAAGAAAAAGAGCGAGATAAAAAGGCAAATTTTAGGACATAAAAATATTAAAAGTTATATAAAAAATAGATAAAAAAATTTTTTCATAAAAAATAATACATAGCTGTTTTTATAATTAAATTACGAATTAAAAAAAAAATAAAGTAAGAAAATCCATTTGTTTATAACAAATTGTTTATTAAATAAACAAATAAAAAATGAAAAAAAAAAAAATTTTTTTTCCAGAATATTTAAGAACAATAGAATTTATGATTTTTAGAGAAAAAATGGTTCCTTAATATTTATATTTAGTGGTAAAAAACGATTGTTAATTAAGAAATGCATTTTATAGCAATAAATAATTTTTTTTAAGGAATAATTTTTTTCTTAAAAATCATAATTTATATCAACAAGTAGATTAGGAAAAAAAATTTGTTGATTATCTTATAAACAATGCATTTGTTTATAACAATTATTTAAACAATCGCGGTAAAAAATTAAAAAAAAATATTTTCATGTAACTTTTAACAGTTAGAAATCATAAAATTTGAAATATTTGAAAAACAAAATTTTTTTAATAACTTTTATGCAGTTTTTAATTTTTTTATGTTTTCGATTGTTAATAAAAAAGTGGAAAATTAACATTTTTAAATTTTTCCAACGGGGATCTATTTTAATGCCTTTTAAGAATAACTCCACGAAGTGAAAAAGATCCTAGGGTTGTAGTTTAATAATAATCAGGTTTTTTCTGTTAACATTCTATTCAGAAAAAGTAGTTAATTAACTAATGCATAACTAATGGAAAAATGGGGATAAAAATTTTTCGCCTACGGATTATTGTTCATTTATATATCCCAATAGTACTAAATTTTTTTTATTCCTTAATATTCATATTTAATATATTAAAATGATTTTTATTGTTACCGTGTCCGAATGACAAATCGCGAGCGGAAGCCAGACTACCCGCTTTTAGCGCTATTTTCAGGGCTCCGTAAAAATTATAAATATTAAAGATACAGTTCCGGAAGGTAGGACTTTTTTTTAGGAAATTTCCTCCTCTTTTCAGATCTTTTTTCAAATTTCGAATATCTTTGATAGTTTTTGAGATATTCAAAAAAAAACAAACACCTACTTTTTTTTTTTTTAAATTGTTAATAACTTTTGCAATTTTCATCGGCCCCTTTTGGAACTTTTTCTTAAACTTTCTACATAATATTCCGAATCGAATGACACCTTGATCGTAATTTTCGGAGACTATACAAAAATTTCACCCAAAAAGGTACATGTTGACCAGACTAGTAATGACAAATGACATTATAACAAGAAATATCCTGTGATACTGTTTGAGTTAAAAATATATAGTACCTACTCCTTATACAAAAAAAAATATTATTATTTGTAATGTAATCTGCCATTATAACACATATTCTGTAAAAACACTTGGCTTTTACCTGCTTCGATATAAAAGATATAGCCTTCTTATGGTCAGACAGACATACAGCGTAGCTAAGTGACTCGTTTGGCATCCTTTGGGTATGGAACCCTGAAAAAACAGATATGTATATGTCCAGAAACGTTTTATACAAAAAAATTGTTACGTTACTGATTATTTTGAATATTAACCAGCCTATACGCAAGGATACCACTTTCGCCCAATTTACTCGTACATTTAAGAACTCAAACAGATTTATTTTATAGCTTGTCTTAATGCAGCAAGACACAGATATTGTTCTAATATGGGCGCTCGTAAAGAACGATATTAGGAAAACGTATACAGAAGAAAACTCATTCCAGAAAAGGTAACGCCTAAACGACCCTGAAGGCGTAGTTACAGGCTAAGCAATTAAGAATTGGAATTGTTGAGATATATCTACGAAAACACATTTAGTAATTAGAGGTTACCAAGCTAATAAAATGTATCATAGTAGGTTTGTCCGCTGGAAGATGTCCACTGCTGAACGTAGGCCTCCCCCATAGTCTCCACAACGGCCGATCCACCTGGTATATAGGAAGCCGTCCCACGGTGCATATTCCGATCCGTGATCACCACTCAAGAACTTTTCAACACGCACGAAATCTTTTTTAATTTTAACACCAATATGTATTACTATCCTCCGTGTAAGAAAAAATAAAAGTCCCTCGCCTTTTCAATCAATACTTAACAAACGTACCTATTTGTTTTTACTATTTGAAAAATGGTCAAGTTTGAGTCGGAGTCGTGCACCGTGGGTTCAAGTACCACCATTAACGTAATTTACGAACACAAACAAAAACAAAAAGTGTACCGCTAAGCGGTCAGCCTACTAATGACTGACCAAACCCGGTAATGCTTAACATTGAATTTCGTTTCTAATAACCAATTGTTTAACTGTAACTCTTAATGATCTAGACTATTTTTGCTAGATGGCGCTGACACGGTGTTATAACACTGTATTCACTGCAAGTTTGAAGCTAGTATGTATTACAGTTTTGACGATAGAGCAAAAACAATGAAAACGTGTTTCTAGTATGGGGATCCTTACATTTTTACTTTTTGAACTTTTTATGAATGAAATGATGTGCTTACTGCCAATTTTTTCTTTTTAGTTTATAAAATTAAACTTCAGCAATTGACGGAAGTTGCTTGTAAAATACATCGCGCCATCTATGGTCTAATAACGTTATAGCAACCGGCTTTGCTCGTGTAATAATTCATAAAGCAGTATATCTTTGAATAGCGCACGTCTCCGTCGCATCTATTGACAAATAGCTTATGGCTTTTGTGTAACATTTTCCTTATAATATTAAGTTTTGATGCAGGAATATTAAATCTTTATTCACATACCTACTTCTGTGGTCTAAAGGATATAGCCATTTAATAGTCGAACATGCAGATAGACAGAGAGCGCAGGCTTAGTAATATGACTCATTTGGCATTCTTTGGGTACGGAACCCTAAAAGTGGTTGCTCTGTTATAGGGTTATAGTAAAAATAGGTGCTATTTGACGCTATAAGGGCCTCGTGGCCGAATAGTATTATAAACTAAGGGCTCGTACTAGTTACATTTGTGTATTGTAACGATATGAGAAATCAAGGAACATCGGGAGGGGTCAGTTATTGGATGGATGATCGCCTAGTGGTACATGTTCCTTCACACGTCGTACTGCTTCTTTCTTTACATGTGCTCCTGTAGTGGGGATAAAAAACACCTTAGGCAACAACCAACTACTTGGTGGAACAAGCCATTTACCTACCGTAAGGCAGCGCCATTTCCAAATGAGCAGTTGTCTGTTCTAGTTCTGTGTTGAAAGTTGGAAAATAATTCTAAACTGACCTCGAATTTCAATCGATTTCAAAAATTAAACTAAAATAGAGTTTCAACATAGCTACCATTGGGGGTTCTCTTAAAGTGAAAGAGGTTGTCATATTTGTCGGCTCTGTCAATCAGTGAGTTAGGAGCCGACTGCTGAATCAAAGGCATGGGTTCGATTCCCGCAGAAGAAGCACATTTATGTAATGAACATTCATGTTTGTCTTGATACTCGGTGTTTTCTATGTATTATATGTATGTAAATTACAAAAAATATATTTATATGTATTTGTATCCGTTGTCTGGCACGCATAGCACGAGCTTTGCTTAGTTTGGGACCAGATAGCGGTGTGTTTGATGCCCAAAAAATATTTATTCATATTTATTCACGTTAAGTAAAAATTATTAATCAGACTCAGTAGGTATGCAATGTATTTAAAGAAAACAAATAATATTAAATATATTGTTTATTACAATCATTGTCAAGCTTAGATTACACAAGTATATTCAGTAGGTAATATATTATTGGTAAAATAAATATCTGACAATAATAATATATATATAGACAAGAAAACATTGTAGATATACAAGAAAAGGTAGATACGTATAACATTTATAAGGTACAAATATTGTATAATAGAATAAAGAACTTGGCTTTATTAATCCCACTTTTTGTGATTTTTTTTTGTTTTATAAATATTTCATTTTTATAATTCTAAAACAAAGTGGTTGTGGTTAAATATTGAGCAACTGCATTTACCTAATTTGGCTGACTGAAAATAATAAAACGTTACATAATTTTCAAAGATCCAAAAGTGTTACAAAAAAATAACAATAAATTTGGTAATTTGGTCCCATTTCAACAATGATTATGTCTTTTAAATCTTTAAACGTTAAATTTTACTAAAGAAACAAAGCTTCGAAGACTTCTAATAAACATTTTATATTTTCAATAACATTTTTATGACACAAAGTTCAACACAGTTTATTTAATATTTACAGCACATATCAAGCTCATTTTTGTTTCATACGTTTATAATTTGTAATCTCTTGCGTTTACACGCGATCGAAAGCTATTGGTACTCGAATAAGGCGTAAAGTTTCTTTACATTATTCGGAACAAGTTGTTAAATGATAAAATAAAGTGTTGTGGGTAAAATGTAATGCGAAACTAAATCATGTAAAAAATGAAACAATTTAATGTTGTCTGGTTGCGCTGCTAGTTATAACATATTCTCAATTTTCTCCTCATTTTCTAAAATTCAAATGTTGGAAATATAAAACTAGTCATAAGCTATTTTTAGAACGTTTTATATAGTTTCTAAATAATATCTGTGAGTAGCAGTTGGCATTTCATCATAGATAATTGAGGATATCTAATGGCGGCCCAAGTTAGCTGTAAAAGAGCTCTTAATAACGTTGTTGATTCATTGGCGCATGTTTTTAGACCTTTATAAACTTCACTTGGCTTCAATAGAACTTTGCACTCATATTTAATTTAATCTTAGCTCCCGCCCACGGCTCCAACTACGTTATTTCCAGGGATAGTCTCAAAGGGTTGAAGTTTTGGAAATTCTTACCCTAGAAGAGCTCTTTATTGATGCAATAAAGCACCTAGTGCCAAATTTGTTTCTCGGCCCAGAAATGTGTTCAGCGATGGTTCGTCTGTCAGTCAGGTCGTCAGTCGGTTAATCAGTTAGCCTGCCAGTCGGTTAGTCTGTAAATCGATCAGTCGGTCTGTCGGATAGTAGTTTGGTACACCAGTCAAACAGTTTGTCATCCAGCCAAGCAGTTACTAAGTCAGTCAGCTAATTCGTTAGCCAGGTAGATCTAGTCAGTCGATCAGTGAGCAAGATACCTTTTATACTATTCATCACTGAACAATGCAAGTTCTTTTTTCGGTTTGTCCGTTAGACCTTACTAAACGGTTAAGATTTATCTTCGGACTACCGCTTACGCTGTCTCCATCTCCTTTGGCACAAGTCTTTGTTCTCATGATCATAAGGTCAGTACGAATGCTAGGCCTTCGAACATTAGGGGCGACCACACCACAGGCATCTGACAATCGTCTTTTGATTGACAGAGTACATTTTCGACCTCTACTATTTTGGCTACTTGTTGGTGGTAATGTGCAAGGGCTGCCAAAAGTTGTGTTTACCCTTTTGTGGTGATTAGGGGCCATTTCTAGAGGCAAGTTGGCTACAACGAAAAGCTCGTAAAAGAGGTCGTCGACTTGAAAGTTTTTCTTAGCAGACGTCTCGATGAAGACGCATGCCGCGTCTTGTGTCGAGCAGTAAGCTTCGGCCTCCTCCGGCAGCACAGTCCTAAGATAAGTAAAAACAATAACTATACATTTAGGGTACTAAAATTGAAAAATATTTGGTCTAATAACGTTATAGCAAACGGCTTCGCTCGTGTATTCATAAAGCAATTCTTTTGTGAAACATTTTTCTAATAAAATTAAGTTTTGGTGCACCAATATTAAATTTTTATTCACATAAGTTATAATTTTATAGAATTTATTATGTATAAAGTTTTCCTATCTATCATAAAAATTAACTTGACTACACAAAATCAACTAAAATAATAATTAAATTTTAAATTTAAAAAAGAAAAACAACCTAAATAACAACATGACAAAAAAAATTTAAATTGTAAGTGTGTAGCATACGGAGGCAGCAAGATCTTCAATATGTTACAAAACTGTTAGTTATTTAAAAAAAAAACTGTTTCCCTGACAGTGGCGCCCAAAATCGGAACATGTCAAAAAAACCTGTCGTCTGGTAACCCTTATCTAATACAGCATTAAAATATTTGGGATTTGTTAGTTCTCTGCTCAAACAGCATTAATACAGATAAAAACAATTTACATAAAAAATCTTAAAGCAAGGTTTAATATTTCTTATTTTAATCATAATTTTTACATAATTAACTTGTTGATTATTGAATAAACTTATATCGATAGCAGCATCCAATATAATGAAACCACACTAGTATTACACTTGAAACCACGCTTTAATAGGAAATAATCACGCTGTTACTAACTTTGCGGTTTATGATGATTTAAATTTCGATTTGTTATTTCTATTGCATACTTACTAACGTTTTTGCAAGAAAAATATACACAAACCAGAATTACTCATATAAAGCTGTGTACCTAGATGACCGAGCTTGGCTCGTTTTTTTTTAACAACCCCATCTATTGTCAAGTTGCTTTAGTGTTGCTGTGTTGGTAAAAATAACAGTATTACTACTCGCCAATAGATGTCAAGAAGAGTCACATTTTTAAATTATCATTGCCTGAAGGCACGGATAAAATGATGAATAAAATGATCGATTTATCGCCCCCGAAACCCCCTGCATACTAAATTTCATGAAAATCAAAATAAATCGTATTAGCCTCGCTAAATGTTTATCAAGAAACAAGAAATATGAGTCGTAATTTCTTCAATGGATTGCTGATAGAATTTGATTCTATAGGTAGGCAGGTATTAGGCATACCCAATGTTATGCGCAGGGAGACAGCTACCCTTGTCTACACCAGCTTAAACATTAATTTTGGTTTGAGAGTCCCTTATATCCCTATTTGAAAACCTGTATCATATTTACACAATACATTAATTACATTTATTCTTACTTGAGTTCTCTATCGCATTTGTTCCCGGCGATGGCCATGGGCACCCTGGGCGCTTGTCGCCTGCCTCTGACGCCCCCACTTGTGGCACTAGACTTGGTCTCCAGTATCTGCTCTCTCAGCCGAATCACCTCCTCAAATGTTTCGCGGCTGTCCATAGCGAATACTAATACGAACAGGTCACCTAGAAAAGGAATGAAGTTGGCAATATGGTCGACACGGTTGCAGGCATTTTTAACGGAACAACGTCTGCGATATGTTTGTTAATGAAAGAAATTAGAATTTCCGTATCCAAAGGGTGTCAACCGGACCCTGTTAATAAATTAACGTTTGTCTGTCCGACCTTAAAAGGGCTGTAACTTTTGAACTGAAATAGGTAGATTGCTGATATTAGCACAAAATTCTTTTTTTATTTTTATTTTTAAATACTAAGGTGGCAAACAAGCTTACGGTCCGTCTGATGGTAAGCGGTCACCGTAGCCTATGGACGCTTGTAACACCAGGGGTATCACTCAAAATATGTGTTATGACGGCGGATAACCTAACAAATCATAAAAAAACTAAAATGTTCAAAGGGGATACAAGAAACATGTTTCTTTTAAGTTTGCATTATTGTTAAACGGTAACACATACACGTTAAGAACAAACAGACTTTTACAAGTATATACAACTAGCATGTACCCGCGTCTTCGTCTTAAGGAAAAAATAAAGCTTTTAATACTGGTTTTACCTACAAAGATATCGGAATTCCTCGGGATAAAAAGTTTCCTACGTCATTCTCCGTCTCTTCAAACATCCCTAAGCGAAATTGCAGCTGAATCTGTGGATTTTGAGTTTGTTTGCGTCGGACATTTTCATACAAACTTTTATCCCCTTTTGAAAAATGTGTTTGCCAAATTTCAGCTCGATCCGTTTAGTAGTTGGAGCTGTGCGTTGATGGACCAGTCAGTAACGTTTGCCTTTTATTATTCAGATTAGGATTACGGAAGGTACTTATTTATTATTGTGTTTTCAACAGTGGCAAGTTTTTCAAAGAAATAAAATTTTAAATTAAAAGTCTAATATGTACTTACATTGCTTAAAGGAGCTGGAAATTTTACACTATTTACTTCTTTAATCTTATTCGTTATAAAATATCTTATTGAGTTAAGATTTCTAGGTAAAAATCAAATAAAAGATTTTGTTTTTCTGATTTTTATCCTACTATAACTAACAAATGCTTAATATTTTATTTTTATTTTTATTAGACACCATTTGAGCTGAGTACAATAATATTTAAGGACCCCTAGAACAACAAAGGATTTTATTAATATAGTCTCGCATATAATATCAACGAAAAAAGTATTACCTGCCTATTCCAGAATCCATTCAAGAAAACTCCAGATATCAATATATCCAATATCCAATATCAATATCCAGCCACATTCAAGTTCATTCGTTTTTAACACTTTACAACGACCAAAAATAATAGGATTGCAAGTACATTTTGAGTCATTAAATATAGCTAGATAATAGTACTTTACTCAAACGCTTTTACAAAGAGTTTTTTGTACCCATGCCCAAGTCAGAAATTCCATCACCAATTATTCTTTTTATCATACTTTATTTTTCTTTTGAATTAACCCTCAAATAAAAACTTAACAATAAACTAGATAAATAGTTGTTTTAAGTTATTACAGTTTAGTAATGTAATACTGACAGCGCGATATAAGTACAGTGCAACAAACTTTTCTGTCCCGTTGATCAATAAAAACTTTTTAACAAATAAAACAACCGGCTTCAAAAAGATGCACTAAAAAGGTAGAAATAATCACTAATTTCCAAAAATCTGATCTGAATTACAGTTTGAAATTGGTGTCATGCAAGCAAAGTGTGTTATTTCTACCTTTTTAGTACATCTTTTTGAAGCCGGTTGTTTTTTTGTGTAAAAGTTTGTTTCAGTTACAATTTGGTTATCGGCGTGGAATTCTTATGGCCATTCCTTGATTGTACTAAAGGAGTTTAAAGCTGCAGCTATATAGTTCATTCATTTCGTGCAACTTGTTTAAAGTTACTCCCGGTATAAATATTTCGCTAGCTGCTGCGCTCGCCCAAAATTCAATTATCAGCGTGGAACTAATGAAAATAATCTCCTTAAATACTCTCTCCTTAAAACTAATGAAGTTTGCTAAAGCAAAAAGTTCGTTAAAGCTAGGTTATAATTATTCCAGCGGGAACTTTTAAATATTTTAGGATAACATTTGAAGCTTATCTTATGAATGTGCTAATCCGGAATGTCAGCTACCTACATACCAAATTTCATCAAAATTGGTTCAGCCGTTTCAGCGTGAAGAAGTAACAAAAATACGTACACACTCAAAAACTTTTGCCTTTATAATATTATTGTGATATAGATGTTAATAGGTATAAATTTAGTTATGCATCACCTACCCTTTACTTGCCTGGTAAAGATTGCTTATGAGTGATAAGACTGCCTGATTTAATAATTTAGTTAAGTTGCTAATTTTAATTTGTTTTTACTTCATATTTGGTGTGCAATAAAGTATATACCTATCTATCTGTCTATCTATATATGAGTAGCTAAACTTAAAGGCTATCTTTGTAATTTAAACAAACAGCCTTCCTTCGTGTCTGATGACAGTTACAGAGTTACTATCTAAGTTATAACTTAATAGTGACCCAATTGAACCAGACAAGGCTAACACGCGACAACGAGGCATAGATCTGTGGCCTGTTTATCGTTTATTCTTGTACAAGCAAATAAAATAACTTTACGAGTAATATAAATTAGTATTCTCTATATAACTTGATGTAACAAGTGTCAGTGTTAATATCTGTTATAATACCTATGTACTATATACGTACAGTGCAACAAACTTTTCTGAAGTTCTGACCGTAGGTGTTTGGTCGCTAGTGTCGTTGTAAGTTCACACTATTTCAATATGGCGACTGTAGTTTTGATTTTTAACCGACTTCAAAAAAGGGAGGAGGTTCTCAATTCGTCGGGGACTTATTTTTTATGAATGTTACCGGATTTCCCGAAGACGCCTGGACCGATTTGAGAAATTCTTTTTTTATTTAAAACGTTTTACTTTTCAGGTGGTCACATATTATTAAAGTGAATTTAAAACTAAAACTTTTGGAGAAAAAAAAATTATTAATGTTAAGTTGGAACTGGTGAAACGCCTTTTATTTTTATGATTGTTGGATGTTTTTAGTGTACAAGAAAAAAAAAGCAATTCGTAACTGAAACAAACTTTTACACAAAAAAACAACCGGCTTCAAAAAGATGTACTAAAAAGGTAGAAATAATCACTAATTTCCAAAAATCTGATCTGAATTACAGTTTGAAATTGGTGTCATGCAAGCAAAGTGTGTTTCACCACTTTCAAACTGTAATTCAGATCAGATTTTTGGAAATTAGTGATTATTTCTACCTTTTTAGTACATCTTTTTGAAGCCGGTTGTTTTTTTGTGTAAAAGTTTGTTTCAGTTACGAATTGCTTTTTTTTTCTTGTACACTAAAAACATCCAACAATCATAAAAATAAAAGGCGTTTCACCAGTTCCAACTTAACATTAATAATTTTTTTTTCTCCAAAAGTTTTAGTTTTAAATTCACTTTAATAATATGTGACCACCTGAAAAGTAAAACGTTTTAAATAAAAAAAGAATTTCTCAAATCGGTCCAGGCGTCTTCGGGAAATCCGGTAACATTCATAAAAAATAAGTCCCCGACGAATTGAGAACCTCCTCCCTTTTTTGAAGTCGGTTAAAAATCAAAACTACAGTCGCCATATTGAAATAGTGTGAACTTACAACGACACTAGCGACCAAACACCTACGGTCAGAACTTCAGAAAAGTTTGTTGCACTGTACGTATATAGTACATAGGTATTATAACAGATATTAACACTGACACTTGTTACATCAAGTTATATAGAGAATACTAATTTATATTACTCGTAAAGTTATTTTATTTGCTTGTACAAGAATAAACGATAAACAGGCCACAGATCTATGCCTCGTTGTCGCGTGTTAGCCTTGTCTGGTTCAATTGGGTCACTATTAAGTTATAACTTAGATAGTAACTCTGTAACTGTCATCAGACACGAAGGAAGGCTGTTTGTTTAAATTACAAAGATAGCCTTTAAGTTTAGCTACTCATATATAGATAGACAGATAGATAGGTATATACTTTATTGCACACCAAATATGAAGTAAAAACAAATTAAAATTAGCAACTTAACTAAATTATTAAATCAGGCAGTCTTATCACTCATAAGCAATCTTTACCAGGCAAGTAAAGGGTAGGTGATGCATAACTAAATTTATACCTATTAACATCTATATCACAATAATATTATAAAGGCAAAAGTTTTTGAGTGTGTACGTATTTTTGTTACTTCTTCACGCTGAAACGGCTGAACCAATTTTGATGAAATTTGGTATGTAGGTAGCTGACATTCCGGATTAGCACATTCATAAGATAAGCTTCAAATGTTATCCTAAAATATTTAAAAGTTCCCGCTGGAATAATTATAACCTAGCTTTAACGAACTTTTTGCTTTAGCAAACTTCATTAGTTTTAAGGAGAGAGTATTTAAGGAGATTATTTTCATTAGTTCCACGCTGATAATTGAATTTTGGGCGAGCGCAGCAGCTAGCAAAATATTTATACCGGGAGTAACTTTAAACAAGTTGCACGAAATGAATGAACTATATAGCTGCAGCTTTAAACTCCTTTAGTACAATCAAGGAATGGCCATAAGAATTCCACGCCGATAACCAAATTTAGGCGGGCGGAGCCGCTACAAAAAGCTATCAAAACATAATATGGATAATGTTTAAAACTAGATAGTAGTCAAGTTAATTAAATTCATATACAATATTTATCCATACATAATACATATAAATACACACTAATACACAGTGATATACATACAGTGAAAAAAAAAACATGAAACATAGAAAACAATATACAAAAAGCAGCAACACAACAAACAAAAGAAAAAGAAAAAAACGTGTATGTTTTTAAAAAATTGTAAAAATTTGTCCTACACACAACCATTATTATAAAAACTTTGTTGTTTGTTTATGCCATATGAATCTTCAAACATCTAACCTTGACTATCGTTGATTAGGTACATTGGTTCTCACCAGTTAGAAAAGACAGTCGCCTCATGGCTGGGAAGGGATGATTACCAGACGTATCAAGGAGATCCAACTGGTACACCTCTCCCCGAATCCTGTACAACTTTCGGTGAAAGTCCTCGATGGTAGGCGTGTAGCTTTCTTCAAACTTTGTCCCAAGGAATCTCGCTACCAACGAGGTTTTGCCAACACGAGCCGACCTGGAATATGTACTTTACTTTAGCTCATATGATCAAAACAATGTTCATTTGAAAATTCATTAACATTTGAAAACACTTAAAGGTCTCAGAGTATCATATATTATTATGATTAAGTAAATTGTTTAACATAAATGTGTTACAGAAATCCAAGTTGTATTGGGAATGTCACTTATAATTAAAACTTAAGATTTATAACCGAAAAACATAAAAATCGCTTGTAAGTAGCTATTTCCGTTCAATTTTGTGTCGGACAAGTTATCACCCAGAACGCAGTGTCAGAAAAATCTAAACAAATATGGCAGTACGAAATTGAAACACAATACTTTCTGAAGACAAATGGTTGCCAGGAGATAGCTGAGTTAACTTCATTTTCAGACTCAAACAACGTGGTAATGGCTACGAAAATTTTACCAAGCGTAGCCTCACACGGAACTCAAAAAAACTTATACAAAAGAGATCTTCTTTGTGGCAATAGAGTCTTGAAAATAAAATCTTAACACACAAATTAACTTATTTACGTAAGAGTGTATACCAGTATACTCTGACGACTTACATACTATCCAACTTCCATTTGGATGTGTCTGATAAATAATTAATTAATCTATAACATTACAATGCTAAGCTATTAACCCATTTGGTCTGGCATCGTGACATACTAGCTAAATACCAAACTTAGTTTCTAGCATTTAAAATATTGGTTATGAAGATTTGGCTTTATTTCTGAGCAATTAATTTCCTTCTAAAAAAGCATTCATCATCATTTGTGTTCGATTTTATGATTTAATGATATGAAAACATAGCATTAATTTAAGTATTCTTATTATTTGCGTAACAGTAAAAAAATATTTACTTAGGGATGAAAGGCACCTAATCCTTATGTGACATTTCGGGACTTAAACGAAATGATGAGGGGGCCAAGTCTGCCTTTCAGGCAGTGTTAAACTCTTCTTTAAAAATCATTTTAAATATGAGTTAAGTAAACACACGCCAGATACTTAATTTAACTTCCCAAGAATTTGCATTAATCTTGCTTTCTAGCATTTTGTCCTGTTTCATGCCCAACATTTTTGAAGTGCCATAATGCCAGTTAGTTTTTTTGAGAATAGTCGTACTTTTGCCACAGAATAGGGAATAGGTTGCGCATAGGTATTGCTATGAGTAGCTAAATAATAGTTATTTGTTATGCCAGGCTGGAAAGTTGCTTTTTGGCAAAGGATTCAAAGATTGAGCACGAAACCCAAAAAAATCCAGCCGTGTGAAACACACAATTTTTCATCTCACTACAGCAACGAAAACAAGATACAAGAAACAAGATACAAGAAAAACAATAATTTGTGTTTAATTGATTATGATTGTAACAAGTATTACATATTTAATAGTTTAATTAAGTATTGATAACATGATAACAACATTATAATATACTTAAAACTTATTTATTCTTGTTTTATTTAATAAATTAACAAACTACAATAAATTATCTTTTACATAACATTAAACAAAATATTATCTTAAAGGCAATAGTATCAAAAATTAAACTAAGTGTTATTAACGGATCACTAATGTATAAAGTAGTCAAAGTCAAAGTCAAAGTCAAAATGGTTTATTCAAATAAGGATTTTACAATCACTTTTGAATCGTCAAAATTATAAAACATTATTTTTTGAACCCTCCCACCTTCCCGGCGGTTCACAATGTTGTTGATTTCTACCGAGAAGAATCCGGCAAGAAACTCGATAGTTACTCTTTTAAAAACACTATCAATAATACAAATAAACTAAAATACAATTAATGTTTTAAATAAAAAAAAGCGGTGCGGTAGTTTAATCAATTTATAACATCGCCAATAAAAATTCTACAAAGTTAGTAATTAATGTAGTACTATTTTTTTATATACCACTAAGGTGGCAAACAAGCACACGGTCCACGTGATTATAAGCGGTCATCGTGGCCTATGGACGCTTGCAACACCAGAAGTATCACTCGCACGTTGCCGAACCTTCGAAAATCCAATAACTTCTTTCTTGAACCCCAGACTGTAGTCCTTAGAATAAACCATGGCAGGGAGCTCATTCCACAACCCAAGCGTTCGCGGGAGGAAGTTTCTCTGAAACCGCACTGTACGCGACCATTTCGGTTCTAGAGTGTGAGAATGAATTCCCTGCCGATGGCGAACGGTGCGATGGTAGAAAGTAGCCGTGGGCATCATTTCGAACAATACCTCAGACTACAAGCCCATTGTACAAGCCGTAGAACACTCCCAGGGAGGCAAAGTCTCTTCTCAGTCTTAAGGGTTCGATACCGCAAGTGAGTTTGCCCGTCGTTAAACCGAGTCAAAAGGGCCAAGGGTTTTGCCACTTACTTCATTCTGACACGGAGCGATAAGTTTACAGTAAATATGACAAACAATTGTAGGCAACGCGATTGCGATTATAATAATAAATAAATAAAAACGTTTTATTGTAACAAATAAAACATGAAAAAAAAACCAATGACTTTTGGCAAAATATAAATAAAAATAATTGAACATGTAACCTCTTACATGTTTTATTATTTACACAACCTCCTCAGGTTCTGTGTAATTATTAATCGTGCCGTGTGTAAGCGTGTGATGTGAAATTTATGACATAAGTCGCGACTTTTTACTGTATCTTATGCCCCCGATCGACCCGGTCACGGTCGTAAAACTATTGTTAGGCGGCCTCGGCACGTACTAACGTCCCCAGATGACGATCTCGCTGTCCGGATAGCGAGATTAGTCTCTACGACTTCCCCGAATAGGGCCTCCCTCCAAACACGACGCCGACGTCCCCGGGTTCGTCGGCGCCCACAAGGATACACTAGGTATCAAAGAGTGCCGGGGCGCTTCTCGCCCCCACTCAATCGCAACCGCACCCGCGTAACGGGGAACTCCCCTCCTGGCGGTGACTCACCTTCGGGTTCGAGACTCACGCCGGTCGAAGGGACGCCCCCGAGAGCGACAACCCAAGCCGAGGCTTCCCCCGCGGGAAGCCCTTGAGCGTTGGGCGCTATATGGGCTGAGGCTCCTTCAGAGTCTCGCCCCAAAAGTCCGGTGAAGCAGTAATGGCTGCAACAGCCAACTGCATAGTCAGCTCAGAAAAAAAAAAAATATCTTATGGAAACCTACGATTCATCGCCCATTTTTTTAAATCTTACCGATAATCTTAATACCGATTAAACCACCGAAAACCCGCGTCACAGAATATATATAATACTATACTAGTCCGCGTCAAAATTAATTTAGGTTGACACATACATAGAGAACTGGACAGCGAATTTCCAAGCTAATGTGAAAAAAAAATGTGACAGAGACATAGTGATACCGTGGTGTCTTGTCTCAGAGTGTCGGTTTTTTTTTCTATTTGTTAAATTGAGGAGTTGCCGTTGAAATCCTACACCGATAATAGAATTAAGGGCGGGTTGAAATGCGGGCAAATTTGGCATCGAGATAATTTGAGTCCCGAGGAACACTACTTGAAAATGTTAAGTGTGAGCCGGTTTTTATCATAATTGAGGAGTTGCCGTTGCTCTATAAACGAATTCAGGGCGGGTGGAACCCAGGGCAAAAGCTAGTCACAAATAATTTTTTACGAAGCTAATCAAAAACACTGGCTAGTATTATGGAATTAAAAAATTTTGCGCGTTAAAAAAGGAGAAAAAAGAGCGACGAATTCATGGTATAAATAAATATTCATAATTAAACCATAAATAACTTAAAGTGAATCTGGCTGTGTTTATTTTCCTCATATTTTGAATGAAAAGAAGAGTGATTAATTCGAGTCGAAGGCCAATTTCAAGTATTTGAAATGAGTGCCTTTCCTCCTGAGGTTAACAATCTACTATTATATATAATCAAAATAATGTGTCCTTTCATATTACTATGATATATTGCAAGGGTTCCGCATATTGATTCTGCACCATATTGCCAGGTTTTTTTTTTTTTTATTCCTTCAGAATGACATTTCATAGTCGCTTTCTTGACTTTTTGTAAATAACCTATCCTATGACACTTGGCCTGTTACGCCAAATCCAACGATACATTACCTTAGGATCCAGTCCCTTGCAATATAGCGATAGATCAACACGATAAGATCTACATACTCGCATCTACTATTCACCCATCGTGACAATAGCGTCGAACGTGGTTTACTTCTGTCCTAAAATCGGGCACGTCCCGTTAAGTATGATCAATTAGATCTTTTTTATATAAACTAACCGATGTGGTTAAATGAGGACAGATTATTGTACATACTTCCGTGAATATACAAGTTAATCGATACTTATGTCTTTCCTTCAATCGACTAAAGACCTGCCTTATTTCACCCTATTTAATCTCCTCAGGGGATAAATTTCACAAAATCCTTCCTTAATGGTAGCCTTATATACGTCTTTAAAGGTGTCTAAGTATTTTCAAAAGCGGCTTAGGCTGTGCGCTGATAAATCAGTCCGAATAGAGAATAAAATTTACTGATCACTCGGTCAGGACAATTCTAATAAATACGTATGCTTGTATCTTTACGGTTTTTGTCCACAGAGGGTGTTAACTAGCTGAATACACCACCCACTTTATTCCTGCATGACGGGGTGAGCCCAGCGGCTCAACACTGCTTCGGATAGCAGTTTATCCGGACTAAGGTGGCTTTATATATGTCGTAAACAATGACTTTCTTAGAAGGTCATGGATCGTGATTTGTGAATGAACCAGCTTTAAAGTAATAAGCGGTAATATAAAAAAAACTGGGACAGAATAACATGCCTACCAGTTACTACCAATGTCAGTTCCAGACAAACGAGAAGAAGTGAGTTAGCATAACGAAGATAGCTATGTATAGATATAAATGTATATCTTATCTATGTGTAGATCATACATAGATGTAACGTTAGAAAATAAATCTTCTGAGTAATACGCCAGTAATATATAGTGATAGGTATTCTCTAGAGGTCAGGTTATATTACATGCCCGTATATTTCCAAAAGTTTGGCTTCACAGTGGATGAAGTTACAATTTATATATATATAATACAAATTACTTATGTTCTCCACTAGCTTCTGACCGTGGCTTCACCTGCGCTAAATTCTGTTATACGTATTTTTGAATATAAGGTGTTAGATATAGTAAGGTAGTTCCCTTTAAGCAAGCTTATATGTATTGCATTAGTAGATTTTTGAAAAATTAAGATTCCTAGCCAGGAATCCCTCTGATTCTGATTTATAAAATCTGATTTATCAAACACACACACTGTATTATAATTGCATTCGGTCGGTAGATTAACAAATAAGGAGCGAAGTCTGGGACATAATGACATACGGGAAACTTAAGGGTTGGGTTTCTAACAAATTAGAAAAAGGGGTCAAGTGCAATTCGGACTTGCGAAATAAGGGTTAACCGATTGTAATGAAATTTTGATAAATGATTGTGCACACGCCGGGGAAGGTTTCTGAATAAGTGCAACGCTTTGAGAATAGGTAGCGCGCCAGTTGTTTTGAAAATGACACAACAACGTTCGCGGGGTCAGCTAGTATATTATAAATACGAGAAAAAGCCATGCGGATTACTAATTGCTTGAGATATTGGTTTTCTATATACCTACATCATAATAATGTCTGCAGATGTATAGATATACAAAGAAGAGTAATTCATATCACAATATCATATCGCAGAATCAATTAACGAAGAAATCTACAAATCTGGCGGAAAAGAGAGCCGATGGTCATGTTATATTTGTTACTACGCCGTATTGTGCAACAATGTTTTCTAACCCAGTGGTCAAACCACAGAACTAATGTCACTATATTTAAATGCTATGACCTTACGCGACACTAGCGACCGGGTTATACCCCGATACCGGGTCAGAAAACTTTGTTGCACTGTACATAATTTACATTGTTTACCTACCGTACCGTTTCCTGGTATCTTGCTCTAGTTACCAGGTTAGAGACACTAAACGACAAAAGTGGTTTTGGGACGCCCGGGGTAGAGTAATTTTCCAACTGTCAAGTTGAATTCTTTACTCTGCCATAGAAAAGGTTGAAATTCACTCCTGTCAGTGTTAAGTGTAAAAGCGAGTCGGACTTGCGCACGACGGGTTCCGTACCATTATCTACAAAAACGAGCAAAAAAATCACGTATGTTGTATGGGAGCCCCCTTAAATATTTATTTTATTCTATTTTTTAGTAAGGTACCTGCGGGTAATAAGGCCTATCTAATTTCAAATTTATTTATTTAATCAATTATTTAGTCTTTCCGAACTCCGTAACATTTTTTGTATTGTTATAATCGAACTGCAGTTTCTCGGTAGAAAAATATATTTTTACCTTGTTATTTTAAATTTCTAAATGAATTCAAAGAAATTGAGACAAGTGCGGATAATATGGCCCTAGGTGTGTAATAAAGCCTATGTTTCAATAAATAACAGAATAACTTAGTTAAATTTTATTTGATCCTGTGATGACACTTGGAATTACGCTTTTTTATTTAAAGTGAAAGAGACTGGCGCTAAAAAAGTTGAATTACAAATGTGTTATACCATAGAAATCAATAATCTTCCGAGTGATGTAAAAATTTGGATGCTGCACGTAGGCTTTATTACTCGCACTGTGCAAAATCATATTTTTGTCGAAGATCTATGATAATATTTTGATTTTTCTTTCTCGTTTCTTAGACTAAATAACATTTTATCATTGTTTCCCATATTGTGATACTTTATACTTTTCTTATGTTAAAATTTAGGGGGTAGGCCTTATTAGCTGACAGGCCTTATTACACTCAGGTACCTTATTTGTTGTTATAGCGGCAACAGAAATACATCTTCTGTCAAAATTTCAACTGTCTAACTATAAAGGTTCATGAGATACAGCCTGGTGACAGACGGACGGACGGACAGACGGACGGACCTAATTACCTTTCAGGTACGGAACCCTAAAAACAGTAAACATAAGTAACAATAGTTGTGTAAGTAAGTACAACTCGTTTTGGGATGGTTTTCCTCGTTTATGTACACCATCACGTTTACTACAATATTTGATTGTATGTACAGTGTACACTAGCCTTTTTCCGCGGCTTTATCTTCTCTAATGCCGTTATTATCGGAAGTCTTTGGTGAGAGAAGGAAGTTTGTTAGTAGTAATAGTAGGTAGTAAGCTATAAATGTGTTAGTCCACATTAAATTCACTTAACTATTCCTGTGGAAACTTTTCCCGAACAAAAAGTAGCGTATGTCCTTCTCTATAACCTCAAAAAAATCTCCTAAAATCAGCTAAATTCATTGCCTTGTAGCGGCGAAAAGCAACACCAAACAAACAAACAGACTTTCACAAATATGTATTAGTTTGGTTTACTAAAGTATATTGTACACACAAATTGATTGTTTCAAAATCAATCAGTCTTGATTACGAAGCCTAAACCAACGTCAATGCACCAGGTCCTATCAGCTCGTTATCTTCAAGTACACATTGCAACTCAACCATAAAAATCTAATTTTGCGAGGACATTAGTAGTCAAATAGGTAATGTATCGAACTTCACCGAACAATTTAGAAGTCTACTTTGTGAAACATGCGTCGGCTAAGATAGCAAAATAATTCACTAAAAAAAAAACATTACTCCAACTGCAACGAAATAACATTGGTATAAAGTATGTTTACTTCAGAAAAATTAAGTCTGATGACAAAAATGTTTCTTCATCGTATGCCTATTATTACTTGTACTTTTCAGGGTTGATAAGGAAACAATTATGAGGAAGAGGATGCGGATAAGGAAGAATTAGAAATACAAGTTGAGGATGTGGAAAAGAAAAAATCTTTACTTAGAAGGCAGTTCGACACGTTTACACAAGTGTCAAATACATATTTGTTTCTTTTTTTTTGTTTTCAATGTAAATCAAGTCCAGATGTTTTTTTTTTCTTCTGACTGACTATGAAGTTGGCTGTTGCAGCCATTACTGCTTCACCGGGCTTTTTTGGGCGAGTCTCTAACGGAGCCTCGGCCCGTATAGCACCCAGCGCTTCCCGCGGGGGGAGCCTCGGCTTGGGTTCTCGCTCTCGGGGGCGTCCCTTCAACCGGCGTGAGTCTCGAACCCGAATGTGAGTCACCGCCAAGAGGGGAGTTTCCCGTTATGCGCGTGCGATTGCGATCGAGTGGGGGCGAGAAGCGCCCGGGCACTCTTTGATACCTCGTGTAAAATGTTTACAAACCCAGTTTCATGTTTAAGATTTTTTATTTATTATTTTAGTTATTACTGCTTTTAATCAATAATTTATATTGGTGCGGAACATAATTTTAACTTCTGAGCCATGTTTTAGCCAAACACGTCAATTTACAGTACAACCTAATTATTTATTATAATTTATTATTATATTATAATAATGCAAAATTATAAGAATTGACGTTTATTTTCTAAGAGCTAAGTGCAATATCAGAGGCACGGGGTTTGGTATGGAACCCTAGAATTTTAATTGACTGAGATTCCACCTACTAGGTAGATTTATAACCTTTGTCCTCGTGCGGATTTTTGGAGTTTATATCATGTAAATATTTAAAGATTTTATGCATTCAGGATATCGTCGGCGAATATTGATTACCTTTACATAATTAATTAATTAATAATGTAACTTAGTTATAATTAGATTCGCAAGCATAACGTAACAAGTTTTGATAGATTAGAGACATGTCATCATAGTTAGATAGCTAACTAACTAGCAAACTGTCTACCTTGATTTAGGTAGAATCAAGATTGAATACCTTCGAATTTAACAAATTACACGGATCCTTCTAGATACGGGTATATGTACCATTACGTTAAATAGTTTTAGTTAATTCGATTTCGGATCGTAGGATAAACTTTCTTTAATATGAGTTAAGTGATACCACAATAATTGTTATGAGACTAACAAACAAACAAACAAACATACTAACAATACTAAATATGGTGGCGGATGTGGATACGGTGGTGGCCTAGTGATTACAGACACTGCCGCGCGTTCTGAGGGGCAAAGGTTCGAGCCCTATAAGTATTTTTCTTAATTTCGCAAGAATATTTAATATACATATCACTGACTTTTCGATGAAGGAAAATATTGTGAGGAAACCTGCATACGTATATATTTAAAAAAACGTTTGTATGTCCACAGTCCGTAGTGATTCTGCGTGTAGCCTATGACGAGGAGAGGGTGGGTTGTGCTCGTGTGCTAACAGTGGAAGCCAGTGTTACCAGCAAACTTTTTGCAAGCCCACTAGATGTACGACCTAAAACCACCAGAAAACCATCAGATTTTTTAGCGTATAATATGTTACCACTAAAAAAAATCACTAAATTATGAATTTGTATAAAAAGCTATTTTTTTTAAATAAAGGAATATTGAGTCAATATTCAATGATAGTTAGTTTTGAAAAAATGTAAAAAACTACTTAAAGCCAGCTTTCAAAGCCAGAAGCATCTTGAACCTGCAATTCCGAAACTTTTGCGTGTACTGTGCTTTCGGCATATTTTCATATTATAAAAATATTTGCGAAATAACAAGTAAAAATAGTTTTTACAACCAGATAACGAAACCTGATTTAGTAACCCAACAAAGTTTTGTTCGTCGATCAACAATCTTTCCGTTGATTCATTATAAGAGATCTCTGCATTACCTAGAAGTCTGTCCTATCCAACATCATAATCTAATAATTTGTAGACTTTATCTAGTGAGCCACGGGAGTGAGTTCACGACATTTCTAAATCTATGGTTTACGAGGACAATAATCAATGTTAACAATATATAATTTTTATTTTCCTTTTCCTATATGTTATGAGTTGGTAACTATACTTACTGAGTGCAATATTGTCTTTATGTATTAAATTTATTTTATTTTTGATAACTATCAACCTAAAAATTGCCCACTAAAAAATCCACTAGCCACCAGATACAAATTTTTCCCACAGCAGGGGGTCCCAATCCACCAGATCTAGTGGTGAAACTACTAAGTTGGCAATGCCGGTGGAAGCACATAAGGCTGGGAAGTTAATGCCTTCTATGTTCTGTTTCACATAGCACGGTGCGAGCGAAGCATTTTATTTTTGAAAATAGAATATAATTGTGATCTTGATGATCTTCTTCTATACATATAAAATGCTTTGTTCTAAATGACTGACGGATCAACACACAGCCTATATAAACCGCTGATCGTAGAGACCTGAAACTTGAAGGGTGTGTTCTTTGTATGAAGGGTTGTTCTTTGTTTATCCGAAAATAAAGGATTTTCTGAAAGATTCAAGTGCGAGTCGGACTCGCGCAATAAGGATAAACCGACTGTAATAAAATTTTGGTAAATAGTTATGTACGCGCCGGGGAATGTAAAAAAATGGTCAAGTGCCAGTCGTTCAGGGTCAAGTGCTAGTCGGACTCGCGCTATAAGGGTAGACCGATTGTAATGAAATTTTGGTAAGTTGTTATGCACACTCCAGGGAAGGTTTCTGAGATAGAAATAAAAGATTCAAGTGCGAGTCGGACAGGGTCAAGTGCAAGGCGGACTCGCGCAATAAGAGTAAACCGATTGTAATGAAATTTTGGTAAATAGTTATACACACGCCGGGGAAGGTTTCTGAATTAGTACAACTCTTTCACAATAGGTTGGTGTAACAGTTGTTTTAAAAAAGCAACAACGTTCGAAGGGTCAGCTAGGTAAATATATAAATCATGTGTAATAAAATATAATGTGTATGTTTATAACTAAACACTTATTAACTTCATTGGGCTCACCAGGGGCTGCAATTCAGTAAAAACTATCGTATCTTTCGCACCATGTCATGTAAAATGGAGTATTTAAACAAATTTTTTACACAACTTTCTTACAGCAAAATAATTTGATTTGCAATAGTGTAAAAATTAAATTGATGTATATAAAGTGTACATAATTACCTATATTGTCACCAAGAATTACTTAACTGAATGAAATCATTTGTATAATAAATAATGTTCAACTTTGAGAATAAAATTAACTGAGCAAGTTGGTTTTACTTTAAATACTGACTATTAACTGTTTTATTACTATTAATATAATAGCTAAATTATTAACTGCTGCTTCTAGGAGGATATTAAATTTTACGAGTAGGTCTACTTTTTTTTAACTTAGCTAAATCGCTTAGATTCAAAATTTTTGTTAAAAGGTTGCTAAAAGTAATTGGCGAAAAAACACTTTGTAACTGGTAATTTATTAACTTAATGTTATACGAAATGTGATATGATTTTACTTACCCTAGCATAACTAGTCTGAAGCAGTTCTTGGCAGGAGGCGCGGTGTCATCACCACCTTGCGGCAGAGGGGTGCTGGGTCCAGGAGATCGTTCCACATCAGACTCCTGTCCCGAATCTGTCCCGGCCCCACGACGACACAGCCATGACGTCCCGCATTTGTCCCGGGACTCTTCTGCCGGCGGCGACACGAACTGGCATCGACGCGGCGACCGCTGTTTCCCAGCACTTGACAACGCTGACTTCAAAGGGGACGATGGCGTCCTTGCAAAACTTGGAGATGCCTGGACAGGCGATGTTGTAACTTTTGCTGGAGACGATGGCAAGGAAAAACCGCCACTCGTTCCGTTTAACATATTTCAGTCGTTTTTGTACTTTGATATCAGTTTTTTTCTCACATTTTTACTTGTTTCGTTTATTAATATCACCTTTCTATTTGTCCATTGTATCTACTATAGCCATGTTTTTATTATATTAATGTAGGACGACCTTGACATGCGCACTAAAATACTATTTCAAAATTGTTGCCATCTGTATTTCCCAGGGTAGTTCATCATAAATAAATAATGAATTTACCGAATGTGGACATATACCATGGAATATGTAACGTAAATTTTTTTGAGCATTTAAGAATGTATGAATTAATTTTAGTTAGCAAAGAAAAATATTGACCTACAATTATTTTATTTTCTTTCTTTGTTAGTTTGTTATTTAAAGTAGCAGTTTCCCCGTGGTTTTACTTGCGCTTTATTGTTATCCGTTTCAATAACTCTATACTACAACAGGGCCACATATCGGGATCAGAGTCTCCCTTTTGCATAAAACCAACGCATATTGTTAATACCAAAGTCATTTTGGACCATTAATATAGATTTTTTTTCATAACTTGACTACTGCGCTACCTATTCTATTAGCATGAAACATTATTGTTAATATGAACATAGTCGCTCAAGTTCTTTAGAAATTACACGATTATTAAAAAACGCACCAATGATTTCATTAAATAAAGATTTTCTCATACTCAAATAACTCTTAATAAAAGTCAAGTTTCACAGAGAAATCCTTTTATCTTTATTTATAATCCTACTTCATTTACATCAAAATTATGGACTAATTTTCGCAACGAGGTGCAGCTGGAGCGAGAACAAATATTTAAAATTATAAGTCACGTCTTTACAAATGAACGCCTATTTTGCTAAGACTAATTTTGTCAACAATTTAATCATTTGTCTTCAGCCACTTTCGTCAATTGATCTTTAAATTATATAGGAATAATGTAAGTTGCATTCTGGGTAAAAAAAAGGGAAAGTGTTGTAATGTTGTTCGTAGTAAGAGAAATATTGCGGATTTCTAAAATTTCAATTTTTATTTATTTATTAATTCAGCTCTAGTTATATGATTTTTTTTTTAAGATTTCTAGAATACGTGGTTTAATAATTAGAGGAGGGCATAGATTTTACTTTTATTTTTTCAAGTCAATAACTCGCATAATATAAATCTTAGAGAAAAAGTTCCCCTTGGTTGAATGTAGGTTTGTGGAGCTACACTTCAAAAAATTGTTCGCAATTTCATAAGAAATGGCGGTTAAACTACACCTTCCGATAAAAGTTAATCAGAATCGAGAATTTTTGCGATGATGTAATAATTTTTTAATTTATTTTTGAAGTGAAAACTTCTTTAGCGGCGTTGTGCACTTTTTGGTATGGGTAAAAAATGATAAACTCGCTTCAGGTCACGTGTCCTAATCGAGAAAATGCGTAAGATGGATGGAGAGTAGGCAGCTGGCGCAGCGAAGGAGAGGGAGTATCCCCCTCTCTTTCTACGGCGCGGCGAAAATGTATGCCTGCGCCTGCTGTTTCGTTTAGGCGGCGCAGAGCGCTTGCGTGAATGGTCGTGTGTAACATAAACATGTTACAGCGTGCTACGCGCATCCATGGATGGTGACAGCTGATGGCTCGACCGTCTGTGTAGTGGCCATACTGCTGTGTATTCGTAAAATTCGTGTATATAAAGTGTTTAAAATATGGAAATTGAACAAAGTGCATCTTTGTTTTTGTAAAATACGGAAACCGTAATGCCACGCCTATTAATTTTTTTTATTTTTAGTATTCGCGATTATGAGTTATACAGGGAGGTTGGATATGGAATTTCAATTCTATGATAGATTGCTATGTCAAATATACTACGTAAAAAAGTAAATAAACAAACATTATTATTTCTTGACAATGTCAAAGACATGTCTTGTGACATATTTGAGTGTTAAGCGCGAATCATGTGTAAAGGTTTTCACTTCTGCCGGCACTCCCGGAGTGCAACTCGTTCTTTTTTGACGAGTTTTTTTATATTTTTGAACACTACACACTGCGTCGTCTGGTCCAAAACTAATCAAAGCTTGTGCTATGGATACCAGAATGGATTCAAGTACATATATATACTTTGTTGTTTGTAAGTACATACATATTTTACATATAAATCATCTAGACCCAAGAAAAACGCAAATAATAAATTGTCTTGTGTGTTGAAACAAGCTATTTCAGAAATATATATATCAAGGTTTTTCTATTTTTGGAATAATAGCTTGAAGGATTCCAGAGGTCCAACACCACACATCGCTCTAATGCATTTCTTCTGTATTATGAATACATCTTGGACGCTTGGGGAATTTCCCCATAAAATTAAGCCGTATCGTAATACAGAGGCAACATAACCACGATAAGCAAGTAATGCTGTTTCCGCGTCATTGATTGATTTAATTTTTCGAAGCACAAATATAAATCTATTTATTTATTTTGTCTTTGATGTGATGTGTCCATGATCGATTTTCATCCAATATGATTCCCAAGAAAGAAGAGTACTGAGTTTGTTTAATTATCTGATTCGCACATGCAATGACAATTATCGGTAGAAGCTATTTTACTGAAATATCGTCAGCGAACAATATTGGTCAATAGTTAATGAAACTTAGCAAGTCACTCACATATATAAGAAACAGCAAAGGACTCAATACACTGCCGTATTGATTGTAGTTTTACTGGGAATGATAGGCTTTCAGTTGAAATGATTCTTCATGTATTTTATCTATTACCACCCACGATTTGCGAAATGACTTTTTAACCAGTTTAGAGCCGGACAAACATAGTCAGAAGCTTTAGTCATGTCAAAAAAAAATGTACATACAGGAGAACCTTTATTTATACACATTTTTAGAAACAACTTTTACCAGTTTGTTAGTAGCTAGGGTTGCAGATTTTGTTTTTGACAGCTGTGCGGCTCTGCTGCAATAACAGTTTTTTTTTTCATAAAATAAACACATTCGTGTCTGCATTACATTTTCGTGAATCTTAGAAAATATTGATTATCTTAAATATTATGCTGACCTTTCATAAATAATGGCCTTACAATCGCAGTGAAGGCCTTTGGGAATTTACATTCTTTCAGGGATAAATTAATTAAATACGTAAGTACAGGTGTTAATTCATCAGCACAAATTTTAAGGATTGAATTATAAAAAAACATCAGTTTCACTTCACTATATGGTGTTAAAAATATACTCCCAAATACTGACTTTTTTTGTTACAATTATTACAAATGGGTTTATTGGCATTTTTTGATTTAGTTTTCGAGTCTATAAAAATGTCATTGAATTTGTGTAAAGGATCAGTTATTATTTGGTAAGATTTCGTCAATTATTTTTGGTTTTGTGTTTTGTTCTATATCTGATTTTATTTTGTTCAACGCAGCTTATCATTTATTTTTTGACTTTTTTAAGTAGGTGTTATTGTGTCTTGTTTGGTACCAAATAATGCATCGTTTCAAAATACAGTTATATGTATTGTTCTTTATTTTTGCATTACTGCTTATAAATATTATATAATTCATATAAAGCATTCCCTAAATTTTAATATGTATTTATTGTTAAAGTGTCTTCTTGTTTTATAGAGAAATTTTGTGATTTTAAGTTTTTTATTAATTTAGAATTTTAATGTTTGTGCAGTATGATGATCTGAAATTTCCAATTCTGTTATTGTTTCTTCATAAGTTTTATTTATTTAATAACCTGCTCCAAAATTATCACATATTGTTTAAATAAAAAAAAAAGTGAAAATATACTACACAAAAACGAACTACAACTTCGAAGTTACCTGGAACGAATTTGAATTTCAATACAGATATTTTTGAATACGCAAACATTTCTCGTTCCTGGTAAAAAATACAATGATTTTACAGTATTTCATGGCATCAAATAGAACTCAAAGAAAAGTTAGGTATAGTTAATTCAGTTAGTATTACAATTCACGTTTTCAGCATCGGTAAAAAAATTTAAAAATATGATTATAAAAACTTGTAAAAGAAAGGATAATCAGAAATATTATGTTTACATTCCTTTTCCTCTTCGCTATGTCAAAAGACCACGTATTCGTATACAAAATCGTCACTAAACCGCTTTTACAAACTAGATTTTGACTAGGCCGCCTATTGTACTATTTTTAATTGTTGTATGTTACTTTTTTATGTTTTGGGGACAATAAAGAATATTTGTAGTGTATTGTATTTTACTGAAAATGTAAAGAAGGAGTAAATTTTACCTATTTCTATCTATACTAATATAAAGCTTGTTTTTCGCTTTATCTCAGGTCAGGAAATACTGGTCAGATTTGCAAAATTGTGCATTTGATAGCCCAATCCCTTAGGGCACCTAACATCTCGCTGCGATCCTTAGGAACCGAGCAGAAAGAAGATAGCGCGTGCAAGCAATACGACAGGGGGTCGCGCTACAACGTCTGCCTGGTCAGGTCATAAAAAATATAAAAGGGCTAGCCGTACTTCCATAGCAAAACTGCCCCGACAGGAACCTGTATCGTAACCTATGCTATATTGTAGAGGGTACTAATATTAGTTGATCGAGTAGATATTAGCTCTATATCTCAGTTAATTTCGGAGCTATTTGAAAAAAAAGTGTCCGGAGACGACTTTTTTCCAAAATGATATATCGTTGTTAATTTTAAAGCTAGGAAAATAAAACCAATTTCAGTGTTTATGATACACTTTACAGTTTATTTTATAGCAATTTTCTATGAGCGAAGCCTAAATAAAAACATAAAAAAATGTAGATATATTTTTTTTTAATTGATTTCTCCCAGATGTGATTAAATTACTTTTTTGAAAAAAATATATAATAATGTTCTACACCTTGCCTAATAGCATGCCAAGTTTTATTAAAATCCAAAAGGTGCAACTTATCGAAAACAAAAAATTGAACTAAGTGGACCATCTTACAACCACTATGTTCACGCTTTTAAATTATAATATTCTCATCTTCAATTATTAAATATTGGGCATGAACAGTTAAAAAAAAATGGAATGATCTTTTCTGAGTAATAATTAAAACCTTTTTCATAAAAAATAACGTTTATTACAACGTTCTCATTAATTACAACGTGATCGCTGTTTATAGAAAAAATCTCTTGATAATATTTCTGCTGGGCGTACTATATGAGATTTATATCTTGCATTTGATAAATAATATACAATTGCGGCCACGTGAGAGTAGCACCCAACTGTTCTATTTCCATTTGCACAGTTACACCAATAACGCCGAATATCTTCGTGGCTGTTTCCATTGGGGTTGTAGTCAATGTAACATCTATAGGTTTTACTATTAACGTGTCGCGATTTTACTTGCACTTTTAGAATGTTAGGTGTATTTTTGAGATACAGCACATGAAAATTATTGTCTTTCCCCATGAGTTCAGCTAAATAAAAAATGGCTTGTGAAACCTGAGACAGTGAAAAGTATTTTTAACTCCTCTTCAGACAGTTAAGTAAAATCACAAACATCCGTAGCAAGAAGTCGATGAAAAGGTTGTGTTCGTCGATCCCAGTTGTAAATCAGTACGTCATCGACAAGTGTATTTTTCATGGTTTGTCCATCATTCATATATTTAATAATTTTATCGTGTAAGTCTATGTCGGAAATATGTCTTTTACCATATGTATTTTGTAAGTATCCAACAATGCGACAAAGAGACCTAACGTTCGGTAACATTTTGTTGTCTAAAAGATTATCTAAGAGCCGAAATTTTGCGAAATTGCCCCGAGAACCGCTTTGACAACCCATCTTACTTTTGTCACTTTTCTAGACTCATTAGTTTTAGCAGTTGTAAGTTGATGCCGTTTTCCTTTTAGTGCTGGCATCAGCAGTTTGTAGCCTTTCTCGGTAATGTATAACTCAACGTCTTTAAATGCACGGTCTGCAATTATAAGATCGTTTTGATGCTAAAGGGTTTGCAAACCAAAAAGATCATCTAATACTATTTTCATTATCGTAGCATCGTTTTGTGTTCCATAATAGGGGCCTGCGAAATCTATTATGTATCCATCAGTAGCGCAAATAGTAAATGGATTACAAAATTGCGATTTCTTTTGTCCAGAGTAAGATTTGCGTTGGTATTCGTTGTTTGTGCTTTTTTCATGAAAAATATATGTGCCATCACAAATTATTAACAACTGATCATCAGTAGTGTTGAATAAAGCTTTCGATATATTCGTCGTATGATTCTGAATTAGCTGTTGTCTTGAGACGGAATTGATTCCAAAATGGAATGGTAAAATATCTTTTTCGAAACTTTGTATTATTTGTTTGCAATTATCTGAAACTTGTTGCGCTCGTTCCAATTGTAATATTGAAGATATTATTTTATTTGACATACCTAATCGTAATTTCATCAAAAAAATCACTAATGCTTGGATAGCAAAGGAGAAGACTTCAATGATGTTAGAAGATTCGAGAGTTCCATGATGTTTTCCCAACTTAATTCAGTATATATTTTTAGTTTTTCTTCGGGCATTGTAAAATCACCTATTTGGTTATTTAATTTAAATTACTCTATTTAGAGTAGCTTCAACCTTTGCTGAAAGTAAATCCAAAAATATTGAGAGTTCTTTTGCAGATAAAACACTGGCATTGGAGTGACCGCGCAAGCGTGACAGTTCATCCTCAAAAAACTTGTTTTTAATTAAATGTTATGAGCAACAACGGTCTCCATTGGGAATGAAAATCCTTCGTTTGATAAAGGTTTGATATCGAGCCTCTATTGGTATCGTTTTAATATTAGATGTAGAGCTACATAAAATACAGTATTTATGAGTTGAAATTACCTTCTTTAACGAACATGCACGCGCGTGTACACTGCTAAGCTAGTCACTATAAAAGTAGATTGACAAAAGATTGTAATATGCTAGTTAATAGCACCAATTGTTAATATACTTTTTATAAGCTGACAAAACGAAATTTTTTTAAAAATAATTAAAATGTATTGCAATTTAAAAGCGTCAACATAGTGGTTGTGAAGTGGTCCACTTAGTTTAATTTTATTTTTCCAAAATTGCACCTTCTAGATTTTTATAAATCTTAGCATGCTAAGGCAAGGTGTAGACTATTATTATATATTTTTTTCAAAGTGGTAATTTAATCAGATCTGATAGAAATCAATTAAAAAAAATCTGCATTTTTTTATGTTTTTATTTAGGCTTGGCTCATAGAAAATTGCTATAAAATAAACTGTAAAGTGTATCATAAACACTGAAATTGGTTTTACTACAAAGATATATCATTTTGGAAAAAAGTTGTCACCAGACTCTTTTTTTCAAATAGCTCCTTAATTAACTGAGATATAGAGCTAATATCTACGCTATCAACTAATATTAGTACCCTCTACAATATAGCATAGGTTACGATACAGGTTCCTGTCGGGGCAGTTTTGCTATGGAAGTACGGCTAGACCCTTTGTTATATCTCTTAACAAAAACTGAAAGTAGTAAACTTTGAAAACTTACTTTTTTATTTGTGATTTATAAATCCGAAGCAAAAAGCTTTCCACCTTCATAGGAAAGGTCAAATAAAATGTATATTGTGCCAATACAGCTGCCAATTCACAAGTAAATTGACGTAAGAAAGACGGGTTCAAGTATATCTTAAACTAAGGGCTCTTCTACCTTCGCAGCACAAGTTAATAAACAAACCTGGCAGTTTCCCGAGAGATGTGTTCTTCATAAATATTCATATAATATTCTCAGTTTTACTTTCTTACCATACCATACTCAGTTTTTTACCATAAGGGGGTAACCAGTTGATGGACACCCCATTATAATGTGGGGTCCAGGCTCTTTTAAACAACCACTTTAGTCGTGCTTGACAGGTGGTAGGACCATCGCCATAACACTGGTTCTGATTCAGTATATGGGACTAAGATAGCTTCATATATGTTCCTTTCATCGTAAATGACCAGCCTGAGAGCAACACAATAATATACCTACCGCCTACCCCAATACTATAAGAACTGTAACTACCATTGGGATCTAAATTGGGAGTTTTTTTCATATTGAAACATACCTACTATTGACTAAGTGGGTAATGACCTGACTGCTGAACCGAGGGGTGTGAGTTAGAGTATTTGTATCTGTTAGCTGGAATCCATAGTAAAAGCTTCGCATAGTTTAGTACCAGATGGCGTGGTGTGTAATGCTCAGAAATAATTATTTTTGCCCTTTGCATTGCGTTGAACTTATTTTTTCTTATAACTTTTGGTGTCCAGATTATGCTTCTCGTTAGGCTTTTAAGGATCACTAAAAAGCGTATGTAAATCTTTTTCTACTAAATATTTTACTTGCATTTTTACCGTGATTACTCAACGATTTAAACTACCCGATATTTTGATGCTGTTACCAACATCATGATTGCGGGATGACTGTCATAATTTAAACTATTAATCAATAAATCTGTGCCATTCATATGCATTTATCTAAAAAAATTTTGGTATAGGCAGCTACTTTTTAAATTTACGTAGATAAATAAACAAACACAATTTTTTTTTCATTGTATGTTACTATGAAAGAAGCTACTAGGTTAGTAGTAGGTAGGTAGAAGAGTTTTAAAGTGTTCACAGTTACCACTAGTTTATTTCTTTCAATATAAAAAAAACTCCCCAATTTAGATCCCAATGGTAGTCACAGTTCTTATAGTTTGTTAAGAACTGGCTAATTGAAGTTGTTTAAAAAAACTAAAACGAACCTTAAATGGTTTATCTGGATAATAGCTTAAACCAATTTTCACCTAATCAAGAAAGTAATGGTATTGAAATAATTTTTTACCCAGCTTATAAAACTTATTGGTACTTACATAGGTACTCCTTTTTCTATGATAGCCTATAATTTCATATTAATTATGGGGTCGTACTTTTGTGTAACACAATTTTATGCTTAACTGATTGTTACATTAATTTCGTATATTGCTTCCTCGTATATTTGTGACATCAGATTAACTTTGGCTCATGTTTCGCGAAGAAAGTAATTTTTATCAATATCCGGTATAATAAACGGTTATTGTTTGTGGATCTATAAATCTAGATGCTTGAAATTAATCATACGAATAAACAATCGCTTCTTTCCTATAGCTAAACCTTAGGTTACTCCATGACTTACTTTTAAAACCGAGTTTGACGAAGTAATAGTTTAAAGTATTAACCTCCTTTAGGTAAACAACGTAATGCCATACAAATATATTTGATGGTTTTATTTTACCCAAAATAGGCAAGTTACTATAATGAGAATATAAACATAATAAAAAGACGGAATTTTAATAAAAATAAACTGATTTGAGTATCAACCCGAAAGTAATTAAATATCTATGCAACGCTAATTGTTTGTTTTTTTTCCACCAATTTACTCAGTGATGTTTTATAAATGTTTTTAATTACTTGAATTTAATTTAATTTTAATCCATACATTGTTCTTATATTTTATTCATTGATTGTTTCATCTTTTATTTTTGTATTTATACAAAGACTAGATTTTGCCAGCCCCGCCCTAAATTCAGTTATCGGTTTGCTATAGCTGTAGCTATAGTTCGTTTAGGCTTATTTACCGCGGGAACTTTTCGGGATAAAAAGACGTATATGTGTTAATCCAGAATATCAGCTACCTCCATATCAAATTTCATCGAAATCGGTCCAGCCGTTTGAGCGTAAAGAAGTTACAAACATACAAACGCACTCATGCCCTTTCGCCTTCATATTATTGTGTGATAAACCCAATATTAAAGGATTTTTTTGTGAAATTATTTGATGCAATATACAATTTTTTGAAGAAGTACGACTTTGTAATGTGACCGCGTGTTGACATTTATTATAAAGTGTTGGAACATGTAGTAAGCACAACGCAAATATATTAAAAATAAGACATTCAAGGCAAAAAATATTAGATTTATTAAATTATTAAAAGATGTATAAAAAGTGGTAGATTTATTTCTCATAACCCTATTGAATTCTAAAATAAAATTGGTACTCACCCTGCGCTCTGCGTATTTTCTTTTTAACGCATTTGTGAAATTTCTTTGTACCTTATCAAAGAAAAGTAAACTCAAAGCTTTACGTAAAATGTTAGATTCAAAGGGAAACATTATGTTGTTAACTTACTTAAACCCGGACCCTGAGAGAATATGATTGATGTCTTGAACTTATAAATGCTTTGTAACTTTTAAACTGAATATTCCCTATAAATTCATTCATTCCCATATTATAATCAAATGATGTCATCCAAAATTATTTTTGCCTATTATAAAATTTATTTTTAAAATTTTATAACAAATCCAACCATTAAATTAGAACTCTATTCTTTAGAAAATCATATTAAAAGGTTTACAGCAAACAAAACATAATAAATTCATAACATTTAATAGTTTTACAGAATCTACCAAACTACTTTCAACACCCTCGCAGCCTGTTGGTCGTGTGGCCGGCTGCTGTGCAGAGGGTGTGGGTTCAATTCCCACACTGGACAAACATTTATGTGATAAACATTTGTGTTTATCTTGAGTCTGGGTGTATTTTTTATGCATGATATGTATGTATTTACAAAAAAAAGGAAATATATGTATTTGTATCGGTTGTCTGGTATCTATAACACAAGCTTTGCTTACTTTGGGGCCAGACGGCGCTGTGTGTAATGTCCAAAAATATTTATTTGTTTATTACTTAGGTATGTATATACATCACTAGGAATATCCGCGCTGGATTAGCGTAGAATTACTACGACCACTCCCGAATTATAGTAAAAAAGTTGCAATAGCAAGCTCTACTCGTGGCATGCACGTGGAATTTGGTCATTCCTGCATCAACTTCTATTTTTGTGGAATAAAAGTCTAGCCTACTCCGACTACTATCCCTAAATTCGGTCATTGGTGTAGGATTTCAACGGCAACTCCTCAATTATGGAAAAATAACCAACTAATACTTGACGTTTTCAAGTACGTAATGTCCTTTACCGTGACTCAAACTATCTCTATGCCAAATTTCATCGTAAACGGTACAGCGGTTTGAGCGTGAAGAGAACAGACATAGTTACTTTCGCATATATAATTATCATGGAACTAAGCCTACTAGTACTATTAAATATCGGAATTCCTTCACACTATTGACGATATTTGACGCTTCACATGGTGCACCCCCTATACTACATAAAAACAAAAAAATTAATTGACATGAGTTTGACTTTGTTTTTAGTAGCTTACTGACCTTTTTATTTTACCTACTAAGTGTTTCAATGCATATTGTATACTTGTTAGCTGATTATCAAAGTATTGTATTATTACTTTACATAGAACTTCTTGCCAGCTCAGAAATTAACATTGTTTACATTGTATCGACGATTCAAAAGTGTTCTCAGAAACCAATTTGAATAAATATTTTTTGATTTGTTTGAATAAATATTCGTAACAGTTTTCGTAGAACTGTAGCACCCTCGTAGCTGGCGCTACGATAAGTCTACGAAACTTAAAGCACTTACTGTACAATTGTACATGCCAATCTTAAAGCTTAAGAGGATACACTTCGCGGCCCCTCGCAGCGGGCTTCATACAAACGAATTTCTCACTTATTTTTGACACTTGCTGATCAAACACCACGAAATTTTGAATACATGTTCTAGTAATAAATATCCACGTCTGCAGGGTGCTAGTTTTCTATCAAATATTATAGTTCAAAAGTTATACAAGATTCTAGTTTTTCATACAAATGGTTTTACAAAGATTTTTAGCTAATAGAACGTTTTACAAGATTTTGGAAAAACCACGGACCTAGGTATTTGGCTTGGGATTATGACTAAGAAATTTCACAGTGATTGATCACTAAATGTCAAAAAAAAATTAGAAATTCGTTTGTATGAAACCCGCTGCGAGGCGCCGCGAAGTGTATCCTCTTAGGAATTAGTATTTTACGTGTATAAAGTTTCTATAGTAAATATGTCTGAAAATTAGTTTAAATGGAAAAGCCCTTATAGGATACTAACACACATAATCTCTAAAAATAGAATGTAAGTTGAAATACCAAACTCATATTTAATATAATAATTCAGATGATAATAAATATGAATGTACTATGTAGTATTTGGATGCGTTATATAATTATTACTACAACGCAGCTTTACTCGCGTCCGCTTTTGGGAGGAGCAGTTTGAATATTGTGAATTATTGTTCTAGTGCAGGTGTATCAAACTCACCGCCTGCGAGCCATATGCGGCCCTCTATGCATCTAGCTGCCGCCCAGCCCAATTGAGTGTAACATAATAGGGATACTTATCCAAAATTACCAGAAAGCCTTAAAAGTATGTAAGCATTTAGAAAAGGGTATGTTCACAGAATTTCAGACAAGAGTTATTACTAATCTAAAAATAAAACGGGATCACGCGTAGTTTTTTGGTAAAATACCTTTTTTTATAATTATGACATATATAGAACCGAGCTGATTAAAGGACACAGCTCACATATCAATTCGGCAAGGGATCGTCATCGTATCGCCTTGCCGTCAACCAGTCAAATTCAATAAAACACGAGCGCAACACGACTGGAGGTTGCGAATGACAGCACGTTCAGCAACAGTAGTGTGCTGCAGACAGACCGCAGGCGGGATAAAATGGGCAAACATCGATGAAGGGACGTAGGCTAGGGAACTGCAAGTTGACCATGCACCGCATCGCGGTTCGTTAACTTGCCCCGAGGCGAGGCAATTACGTAACGATTCCGATTAGTGTGCGTTGCAGCAATGAGTTTTGTTCAAAGAATACTAAACGGCTTCAGTTAAAACGGCGACGATCCCTTTCCGAGTTAATATATGTGCTGTGACTATAAAGGGTAGTCACTTCTCTTGTTTAAAAACACTGTATTTTTGCAAAGTGACTTACTGGAGATGCCCGCTTAGTACCTCTATTTTGCTTTTGCTTGGCCCAAAAATAACCTTGATATGTCCGAAAATGTATAGTGTTTTGAGTCATTTGTATGTAAATTGATTTTTTTTCTATGTGAGTAAAAATCTATTATTATTCTAATTGAGAACCTAAAATTTCAAAATTTCTAGGATCTTCTAAAAGTGCAAGTAAATTAACTACTCGAATAGTTACTAAGAAGTGTTAACTATTTGAGGAGTTAATAAAAAGGCGAAGATTTTCAAAGATTTTTTGATAATCATATACACAATAAGAAAGAAAAAAAATGCCCTTTTTAGGGTCCATACCAAAGGGTAAAAAACGGGACCCTATTAGTAAGACTCCGCTGTCCGTCCGTTCGTCCGTCTGTCTCCAAGCTGTATCTGATGAACCGCGACAGTTGAAATTTTTACAGAAAATGTATATTTCTGTTGCCGCTATAACAACAAACTATAAAAACAGAATAAAATAAATATTTAACGGGCTCCCATACAACAAACGTGATTTTTGCTCGTTTTGATAGATGATGGTACGGAACCCTTCGTGCGCTAGTCCGACTCCCACATGTCCGATTTTTCCTGCTCGTCTCTGCTCGATATTGATAACGGCATCAGGTAGACGCTTGAAATATTCACATTAGTTTTATAATCACTTTGAAAATAAATAATAAAATTAAAATAAAACAAATATTTAAGGAGGCCTCCAATACAACAAACGTGATTTTTTCGCCGTTTTTATAGATAATGGTACGGAACCCTTCGTTCGCGAGTCCAACTTGCACTTTGCCGGTTTTTCAGAATCTACGCTATTTCTGTACTAAACATTAGTTTCAACATGTCGTAATGTAACTAACACACAAATTACTAAGAATTCTGGCCAATATTTCTGTTACATTCCAATACATTGCTTAAGATAATATCAATTTATACATTTATATTCGGCACCACACATAATTTTAGCCACTAACGTGTTCTTATTATTCTTTGATTTAAGATTATTTTAAATTCACTTCAAAACTCATTCAATCACATTTATTAAATCTTCATAAAGTTTGTTTTATAATGATTTTTATTTTATAACAAAAATTACTGAATTATATCACGTGAAACGAAGCTAAAACACGAAAATTACAGTATTATACTGTAACTTTATAATAATAAAGAAGATTTCATTACGATAGCTTTGTGTCGAGTATCGTCGTAGGCAATGCTACGATGCGCGGGACTACGAACCGAGCGTAGCCACCGAGCGCTTTTTACACACTGAACAATTGAACAAGACACAAACATCCAAATCCCACTTTATTTTTTAATGACTTGTGTTTGCTTCGCTTGTTGAGTCAGTTTAAATGTGAATGTTACAGGCGTTTTAAAAGGCTATAGAATGATACTGTATGTCAGTATTTATATGGGTTATAGACTGATACAGACATATTTTGAAAAGGCTACAGGCTTATGTAGAGATATTTTTAAAGGCTGATACTGACATATTTTTATAAGAGTTATAGAATGGTACTGACATATTTTTATAAGGGTTATAGACTGATACAGACATTTTTTTATAAAAGCCTACAGGCTGATACAGAAATATTGTAATAATGCGTATTATTAAACTTATGGCAGTGTATATTAAATTAATACATTGATCTTAGATGTACAGAAATATGAAAGAAAAAAATGCAATTCTGAGTTTCGTATGTGATTGAAGACAGAAGTATAGTGATATATTTCTCAAATTGCATTTCCACAATCATTTATATCAAAATATACATTTACTTTCAAAACATTTATCTCCGAAGAGATGTTCAGAAATATTCCTAATGTCAAATGCTTAGAACATTCACACTTTATCTATAGTATTTCGTTCCAAAGAAGTAGGTTGCAATATTATGTATCTATCTTAACAAAAAGGAAACATATAATTAAGAAACCGGAAAAGTGTGAATAAGACTCTCGCACCGAGGGTTCCGTACTTAATAGGATTCTTTTAAAGTATTTTTAAATACCCAAAAACTTTCATTTTTGTAAGTTTGTACCTACGCCCAATATTAATGGTTTTACCACGTTTTTTAAGACTAGATACAGACTTTGCACAGGTTTGTCTGTAATCTATACGACAAAAAATATATTCGAGACCCTCACAACAAGCCATAATATGTCGAGTGGTATAGTTTAAAAAGTTTTTTTTTTTTACTTTTCTTATTTTCCTTCCGAGAGTGATCACTTTATTTAAAATTCATTTATTAACGTGACATTTTCGTGTTTGGGTCACAGATATGTGTATACCAAATTTAACTTTAACGGTCCAGTAGATTGATAGAGCACATGAGTGATCCTATAAGGGTGTTTTTTACGGAACTACAAAAAAAGTAATATCAAAAAATAGACAAAGACCAATTTTATTTTTTTATTAATTTTTTTATAGACCTTTTTCCTACTGCAAAATAATACAGATATAAGCGGGCGCACAACAATATTAAACCATATGTACAATCTTGTCTACCATGTGTGGTACGACGCGTAAAAAAAATCTTGTGTGGTGGCGTACCTTACAAAACACTGCAACGACAGAACCTTTTACGTACATCCCCTCTTAAAGTCAGAACACAACACAATTAGCACGATCTGCACCTGAATTTTAATCATGACCGTCCCCATCAAAACATTATTTGTAAATTCATGAGCTTAAAGTTCGCCATTGTATTTTAATGAAGTCCCCGTCCGTGTTGGAGAATAGACTTATTTTGGATTGTGCTATGCACGACTTAACGCTTTAACGAATTTTGGTCTGATATAGCAAGCTACATTTATATATTTTGATAACGAATAACTTCCCGTGATGTTATAATAGTAATTATATTAAAACTAGTTGTATTAGTATGTTTTTTATTGAAAATAAGAATCAAACACTGTTGATAACAAACTTGAACAAAGAAATGTGCCTGTTATAATAACACACAACAAAGTTCCAACGGTGCATATTATTAAGATAAAATTTCATTATTATAATATAAATTAAATTATCAATGGCTCAATACAAAACTTACTAACAAATTTTCAATACAAATAATAATTATTTTTGATTAATTATTATTATATTTTATGCTTTTGCGCATTATAGTTATATTTTGCGTTGTATGTAGGATTTCTGTGGCTTTATTTATAAGGAGAAAACTCTAATAAATTCAACAGATACAATTCACAGTGAGTTCAAGTGGCTCTTGTAATTTTCTTTAAATAAGAATTGATGATGACGAAATCGGTAAAGAAAGACCGAAAGCGAATATAGTTTCGCTTTTGGCCTGTCCTGTTTTAGACCTTAATCTATTGAAATTTAACAACTTTGTACAATTTTTATATAAAATTTTAACAAACTCTATATCAAGTGCTTTTTTATAAGCACCTAAGCTTCTTTTTATCGAGGTGTCACTAAGTACTACTTACGTCACTTTTTCTTGTCAGCCTTGAACGCTTTTAGCGTTTGCTTTCGGTTTTACGACGACACTGAGTTCTTCATTGGTCCCTTACGACCGGCAAGAGATGTCTCACGTTAAGAGGAAACCATAAAACCATTATTTTTATGAACACAAGCCGTTTTCACAACTTGATAGCAATCAATAAGCAACGGGAACATGACGAAGATAGTCAAAACAAAAAAATCACAATATAGTGATGTTAAACTATTTATTGACAATCTCGAATCTCTCTTTGCATTATATGTATATATGGGATGTGTTCGTTTTGGGAAAAAAAAAAGTGATGCTCCGGGTGTGTTTCAAGCGTCCATAGACTGCGGTGACCGCTTATACCATCAGGCGGACCGCAAGCTTGTTTGCCATCTCAGTGGTATTAAAAAAAAAACTTTAGTTACTGTCAACTATTCGTTTAAATTTGGTGTCAGAAATATTTAAATATCATCTGTAAAAAAGTGTCAGGCAAGCAGCAGGTGTTCGTTCACAATGTTTTTGTTTTTTTGCAACCGAAAATTTAAACTTTAGTTTAGTTTAGCCTATGTGTGAAGGGACTATGGGCTACTTTTTAGCCCTATTGAGAGTCCCACACAATTTTTTTTGCATTTTTGACGTATATTTCGTACCGGAACACCGAGAACAAAGTATTGCTTTTTTTTAAGTGGGTGTCGCAATTTCGCCAGATATAGCGATTTTTTTCATTAATCAAGGAGTTGTCTTAGGAATTCTACACCGATAACCGAACTAAGCGCCGACGAAGCCGCAGGTAAGAGCTAGTAATTTCTCAAATCCCAGGATTTTAGTTTCTATCTTGTTTTATTACTTAAGATATCAATACAATCCTAAAAACCATTTCCTGTTGCATGTTTTTTGTACAATTTTATTACGTTTGTTACCCATTGTTAAACTCTTCTCATTCCTATTAGGGTAAAAGTGGTATAGTTGCCCCACATTTTGAAATTGCTAAACAAGCTATTACTTATAATGAAAACCATGTCTTTTACTTTCATCACGATTCAGAGTAATTAGGTGTAACTATTATCTAAAAGCGAAAAATATAATATTTTTTGCAGTACTGATTTGGGGATAGATGCCTACCATATGGGATAGAGGCCTTAATGACTTTATTACTACGAGGATAGTAACCCTAAGTGATAAATACAAGAAAATGTATAATTAATTACTAATGATTGTTTTATTTTTACAATGGCGCGTAACACTGGTTTTATCATTGTATCTTATAAGTAAACCTATAAAGTATCTATTATATGTTAGCACTACCATTGAAAATTTAAAGTTATTTTTTTTATAAATGGCACACTATACTTTGAGTTTTCATCAATTTATCTTATAGATAACTACGACAATAACAGAGGTATTAAATAACTTCTAAAATGTTCTTAAATTTGTACGTTTTATGCGAACAAATATGTTACAATAGTCACCGTACATAGTGCAGTTCTAAGGGCATCTATACTCACAAAAATTGAGGCATCAATCCTTTACATATTAAACCTATTTACTAAATTCTTTTAGCAAAACTTTTAAAACCACAACCCACCACCACACTTAATAGAAAAACTGTGATCTTATATCCACATTTCCTAAGCTTGTTTGATTTTATAATAGGCTTGTTAAATGTTATTGTAATGTTGGTAGTCTTTTGTTTTACTAGCGTAAGAGCACTTTATGCTTTTTAGCTCTTATTCAAAACAAATATCAGATAAGCAGCAAAGGATAGATCTATATTAGTAGTACGTGTATCTAATATAATATTAGATAAACATACTTTTAATACACAGTAAAAGACAGTTATAAGCTTATTTGATTTTCTATTTATTTTGGGAATATTGTAAGACTATATTCGCCATTAAATTATATGCTACGTTATTAAAAAAATAGTAAGAACAGTTCTCATAAAGTTAAGTATTCATAAAGTTAAGTATGCATAAAGTAAGTAATGGCTGCTTTAGAAATGTAGAATTCATTACTTAAAGCCCTGTATTGGTGGTACACTAATAGTATCAGATGAAAGGTTTAATGTGAAATTGCGGGGAACCCTAATTCTATTTTAACATGGCCTTTTTCTAGCCAAAAACTGACGTAAGACTAAAGTTTTTGCAGTGATGTAGCCTAAAATTTATATAAGTCAAACTTTTTTACAATAGCCTTAATATGCGCTTGAACAATATAGATTTTTAATAATGGCGAAATGATGACAAAATAACAAATATACTATTTTAACAAAAATCAGAGTGCCCTTTACAGTAAATAGTAATATATATATATATATATATATATATATATACAAAGTTCTCAGAGGTTCCCACGGCGATGACAGCATTAAGCTAAAATGATTAAAGACGTATTATTGCTACTAAAATAGGCATAAGATTCCTACAGCAAACTCCTTGAAATCTAATCAAATCAAACAATATTTATTCAATAAGGTTTTGAGAACACTTTTGAATCGTCAATACAATCTAAACAATGTTTCTGCCAAAAAGAGCCGGCAATAAGTTCTATTTAAAGTAATAACACAATACGTTGTTAATCAACTAACAAGTATACAATTTGTATTGAAACACTTAGTAATATAAATAAGTTAGTAAAGCTACTTAAAACAAAAATTTTATACACGTTGTGTCATTATTTTTTGTTTTTATGTAGCACAGGGAGCGCCGGGCGCACTATGTGAAGCGTCAAATATCGTCAATCGTGTAAAGGAATTCCGATATTTAAGAGTACTTCGGTATTTAATAGTACTAGTAGGATAATAGAATACGTATAAGAAAAGGAAGTTTGCTAGAGCAAGCTGTAGCTGGAGCTACTTTACCTGGGATCCGGTTTTAGTTATAAATGGGAACCCTTTAAATTTCCGGGATGAAGAGTAAGTAGCCTTTGTCCTTTTCTGCCTTACGACGTGAAGGAATAACAAACAGAAATAGTAAAAAATTTCTAAATATAAAAAGTAAACAAATCATAATTAAATGTAGAAGGCTTGAGACAATAAATTAAAAGATATCGTGGAAGTAGCAAGTGCCAGTAGGACATGGATGTAAGCAAAGCAAGAGTAATGACTCGCTTCGTGGATAAGCCTCGCCTGGGTACGGAGATAATGGGTTTTTGTCTTGCTTTGCGTTAACGTCGCAAATACAAAGTAGGTTGTTTGTTTAACTCTTTATCAAACGCTTATAAAAGTCTCGCTTAACATTTATAGTAAGTATGGTCGTAGATAATTATTTACAAGTTATGTTATATCTGTACTAGGGTTTTTTCCGCGGCTTAGCCAGCGCTAATTTTGGTTATCGGCATGGGATTCCTACGGCAATTTCTTGATTACAGTTTAGAGCCCTCTTACAGCAGCTATAGTTTCTAAATAATATCTGTGAGTTTTAGTTCGCATTTCTGCTAAGAACGGCCTCTTTTAGCAGAAATGCTAACTACAACACTCAGATATTAGAAACTATGTAAAACCTTCTAAAAATAGCTTTTAACTAGTTTTATATTTCCAACATTTGTATTACAGAAATTCGCTTTGTACAAAGAGAAAATTGAGTATATGTTATTGCGGCGATAGTGAACTGCTATATACTTACGCCTTAAGGAACCCCTTTGAAACGTAACTAACAAAATTAATGAATATGAAAATGAACGGCAGACCTAGACACACTACCTTAAAACAAAGATATCTCAAAAACTATATATCTTACTTATTCGAGATTGAAGAAGTGGCAATAATTACAGAGCTGAGAAAAATATAGAAGCTGAAGACAGGCATACCTTAAAGGCAAAATCGAACAGAATTTAAAAAAAACCTAAGAATTTAAGAAAATGAAACGTAAAAAGTCTTCAAAATAAGTTTAATTGTCGTAGATCTCGATACTTATAACCAACAAAGGCGTGATTTGTAATGTTGAACCTTATGTAAGTACGCGTGAACTGACTCTAGCTTGCTTATGTTCTTCAGTAATGAGCATTATATGTAGTGACAAGGCAGCGGGCCAAAACAGTGACGAACAGAACAAACGCATAAGTCAGAGGGTGGATAGATAGTATATCTGCCCAATATACTCACTACACATCTCCGCAGTCCGTCCGCGACCACGATGCATGAAACTGTGCCGAAATAACGGAAACTAAATAAAACATATCTTGGTAAGACCCGTTCTAATTAAATTATAATAATATACATATATCATACAGTGTCTGTTATTAGACTACCCTTAAGTCAGACTTTGCCTCCCTGTGTGTGTTCTACTGCTTGTACTATAGAGTGTTCGTTATGTTGTAATATAGAACTTTTTCGAAATAATGCCTACGGCTACTTTCTACCATCGCGCATCAGCTTCTTATCTCTCTCTCATTTAGAACCTTATTGGTCGCGTACCGTGCGGTTTCAGAGAAACTTCCTCCTGCGAACGCTAGGGTTGTGAGCTCCCTGCCAAGGTTTTCTCTAAGGACCACAGTATGCGGTTCTTTGAAAAAAGAAGTTATCAGATTTTTAAAGGGTTGGCAACAAGCTCGTGATGTCCTATGTGTACGGAGCCACCGCACATAATATAGTAATTTAGCTTAGTAAGCTATATCATTGCGGAATCGTCGATTCTCTCATTTGTATTAATTTACCAAACAGTTCACGTTTTGTATCGGAACACGATAGACGCGCAACTCGCTATCACTTCACCATCATCCTAGTACTAATTAATATATATAAAAATAAAATAAACTGTTGACTTTATCAAAGACTATCATTTAGCATATTCTTAGGTTGTACGTAACAGCTCGTACACCTTAATGGTCCTTCGAGCCAACCGGTAAAAAGGCAAGATCATATCGCAAGTGACTGTTTTGTGAACAATCGAAACGGTGATTCAACAAGTGGTGGTGTCAATAACCAACTTCCAGCATATCAGTCAAAACATCAGTAGAGCAGTGTCATAATCGGATCGCCAGAACAGGAGATTCAGTTGACCTAGTAGAATTTGGACGGCAGCAGAAATCAAGAAGCTACCTGACACAGCAGTCAAGAAGCACTTAAGCGACATATCAAAGTAAGATCTTTCCATTTTTTATTAGTATCTTTAACTAATCGGCAGTATGGAAGACCTTATTGAAACTCAAGTCCAAATATTAGAAACGATCAAAAATTTACTAACCAATTTCAAAAAAGATGGCAAGGAAAGGAAAACTCCGGAAATTGTTCATAGAAAACTTAATTTGTTAGATAATTATTGGGCTGAATTCCAAGCCAATCATCAGAAATTAGCTTCTAGCGATGATCAGAGTCATGAGTACTTTACAACAGATTATTATCAAAAAACCTATCAGTTTTATAACAGTACTCGTTTATACAGCAATTTTTGATGCCTGAAACCAAAGCAAAGTCAGCTCTTACATTAAAGCCCGCTGCATTTCAATTCCCTGAGACTAGGCCATCAACTCCAAGCTCTGGAAATCAACCTTTACCAGAACATGGTATACCGATTTCTTCAGCATCTTTTCCTCAAACCATCGATCAGGGAACTAACAACAAGGCTGATGAAATGTTACTTAAGAAAAAAGTATTTTAAAGCATTTCATCATACTATTTCCCAGATTGACCTTGAACTCATTTCGGATAAATGGGAAATTGAAGATATACTGAAAAATATACAGTCTAGGTGGGCCGTTATCGACTCTTTGCATTGGGAGATCGACAGCGAACTAGCTATTAGCAACACAGAATATGAGCAAACATTTTTTAGATATGAGAAAACTTTCAGTTCTACTAAGAAACAAATAAATAGCAAAATTGAGTCTGTTCAACATCGTAGGAAGTCGACACCTCAAATGGGTATCCCGTCTTTCACCGGAAACTATCACCAATGGTTCTCATTTAAGGATTTATTAATTGAGTCAATCCATAGTAATAAATCTTTATCTCAAGCGCAAAAGATGCAGTTGCTTAAGAGAAAGCTCAAAGGAGAAGCTGAAAAATTTGTACAGCATCTCCACATAACATCAGAAAACTAACAAACTTTTTGGGAAATCTTGAATGACAGATACAATAATATCAAATTAATATTTTCCTCTCATGTGAATATTCTGCTCAATTTATCCAGCATGCAACATCAATCAGCATCGCAAATCAAAAAAATTTATTATACTACAAAGGAATGTTTATTTGCGATTAAAAATTTAAACTTTGATATATCTACCTGGGACCCACTTATTGTCCACATTATAGCTCAAAAATTGGATTCTGAAACTCACAACGAGTATATACAGTCTTTAGCAAAGCCAAGGGAATTGCCAACCTTGAAGGAATTATTAGATTTTTTGGAAAAAAAAATTCACCTCTCTAGAGTCGTCGAAACGCAAGGTCGAGTCATCTTGTCCAGTATCATCAAAACCTATTCAACATCTAGAAAAAACATCAAGTACCAAAACACCTTGGTTAAATAAATCATTCAATAGTTACAGAAATTCAAACTCAAACTAAAATCAAACTTTGTTCAAATAGGTTTCTAAGAACACTTTTGAATCGTCAATACAATGTAAACAATGTTTATTTCTGCCAAAAAGAGCTGGCAAGAAGTTCCATCTAAAGTAGTAATACAATACTTTGATAATTAGCTAAAGAGTATACAATCTGTACCAATACAATAGGTAATAAAAAATAAGTAAGTAAGCTACTTTTTAAAGTCAAACATGTCAATTTTTTTTTGTTTTTAGGCAGTTTTAGGGGGCGCACCATGTGAATGTCAAATATCGGAAATCGAGTGAAGGAATTTAGATATTTAAGAGAATTCCGATATTTAATGGTACTAGTGGCATTAGCGCCATCATAAATATATTTTTGCACAATCATATGTACATACATATATTTAGATATACTTAAAATATAAATCCTTATCTAAATATTGTACTTAAAATTATCCATACTATCCATGAATATAATATAATAATAAATATTATAAATGCGAAAGTAAATCTGTCTGTTATCTTTTCACGGTGAAACCACTGTACCGATCAAGATGAAATTTGGCATGCAGATAGTGTTGAGTCCCGGAAAAGGACATAAGCTACTTGAAAACGTCAAGTATTATTCGTTTAGTAATTGAGGAGTTGCGGTTAAAATCCTACACCGATGACCGAATACTAAGAATACAAAGAAGTTTGCAAGAGCAGACCAGCCTCCACAGCGGCACCCGTTCACAAGTATGACACAAGAATCAGCCATCGCTTCGCTCAACCATGTTTTAGGGAACGTAACAACACAGAGAGAGCATGACACACTCAAGCAACTCCAATAAAACTTCGATTGTATAAGTTACAATGTGTGTAGTAAAGGAACAAAATATCCGATTCATATTGAGATTTACACACATAAGTTTATATTTAACATCACAGGGCGAACACACGTACTCTGAACTTAAAACTGATTTATATCATATATCATTTACGCAATTAATAACTAAAACCGGATGTTCACACTGCAATAAAATGCATAAACTATTCCATTGCAACAGTTTCATCAAATAACAACCTAATGAAAAAAGAAACGCTGTCGCGAGAATGAAATTATGCATATATTGTTTATTTGATCATCACGGTAATGAATGTTTTTCAGAAAAACGATGTCGCGAATGCAATGGTCGTCATAATTCATTGCTTAACGAAGCGTTCGCAAAACCTAGCATGGAAACAGATTCCCAGAAACACGTGAGCCACGTAACTCAAAGTGTGCCAACCAGCATAACGGAGGTTTTACTCGCAACCGGCAAGTTAAGGTTCAGTGTGCCGATGGTTCTTACAAAACTATGCGCGCACTTATAGATCAGGGGTCGCAAACCTCACTTATCACGGAAAATGGTGCCCAAGTACTAGGGTTACCACGCACACGTTGTAAAGGTACTATTTTTGGAGTAGGATCAACACAAAATAACTGCAAAGGCGCCATAAATATCACTTGCCAATCAATTAGTGGCGATTTTTCTTTTACAACAGATGTGTAATTTTCTCGTAAATAATTTACCGAACTATACGTTCTCGAAACCTTCATGGCCATTTTAAGAAAATATGAGGTTAGCAGACTCGGACTTTAACGTCAGTCCTATTGATTTACTACTTGGAGCTGATATATATTCTTCCATCATCATGGGTGGCATCATACGCAAAGATCAGTCGCTTCCTGCAGATGCATACACAGCCCGATATAACTAAGGTGGAGACCCTGTAAGCAAGGTTGGGTTAGATTTTGATGACAGTCGAAAAGACATGAAGCAAATTGAAGACCAACTAAAATAAAGAGTGCAAACCCATTAGCAGAGAGTCTTTCGACGACGTTCACCACTACGTCCTGATTTATTTACTTTTGGGAGCAGTAGTGATTGCGGGCGTAGCGTGGGCCTGGCGGCGCATGCGGCGCGCGCGACACCGCTCAGCGAGGCTAGCGCGGGCGATGCTCGCAATTAAGTCTCCGAGCGCCGACGACGACGTCATCAACAGTGGTAGTGCAAAAATTAAGTGCGGGAGTGTAAAAGCAGAGCAATTGTTAATGCAATGTAACAGTGAGTCTGTAGTTTATGCGTAAGCGAACCACAAACAAGTGCGCGTGTACTTAATATAGCCACGTCGCCTGCTAAACATGTCAAATTTAACTTCAGTGAATCAGGACACATTTGAAGTGTAATTTTAGTAATTAAGAAAAATATTGTTTAATCACCTTGTTTTAGCATAGAGTCATCCCCATCAAAAACTTTTTTTTAATTTTTCTGGCCCGGCAGTATGTACGGAGCCACCGCACATAATATTGTAATTTAGCTTAGTAAGCAATATCATTCCGGAATCATCGATTCCCTCATTTGTATTAATTTACCAAACAGTTCACGTTCTGTATCGGAACACGATAGACGCGCAACTTGCTGTCACTTCACCATCATCCTTGTACTAATTAATATATATAAAAATAAAATAAACTGTTGACTTTCAAAGACTATCATTTAGCATATTCTTAGGTTGTACGTAACAGCTCGTACACTATGTGTTTTAAGCGTCCATAGGCTGAGGTGACTGCTCACCATAAGGCGCACCCTAAGCTCTTTTGCTACCTTATTGGTAAAAAGAAAACCCCCAAGTGCGAGTCGGACTCGCGCACAAAGTGTTCCCTGCCATTATCTATAGAACGGCAAAAAAATTATGTTTGTTGTATGGGAGCCCCCCTTAAATATTTGTTTTTAATAATTTAGTTTTAAAGTGAATGTATAACTAAATATTCTGTGAATATTTCAAGGTCTACCTGTTGCTGTTATCAATATTGAGCAAAAACGAGCAAAAAAAAAATACCACTGTTTTTTAGTATTTATTGTTATAGCGGCAACACAAATACATTATCTGTGATAATTTCAATTGTCTAACTGTCACAGTTCATGAGATACAGCCGGACAGACGGACAGACGGACAGCGAAGTCTTAGTAATAGAGTCCCGTTTGTACCCTTTGGGTACGGAACCCTAAAAACTACAATAATACCAAGTCCAAAACTCAACTATCTATGCTAAACAGTCTGTGAGAAAAAAAAACAGAGATAGATGGATCGACATAATTAGGTACATAAGATTTCCGACATTATTAATTGATTTAGAATCAAACTGAAGTTTTGAGGAAAACTAAGTTAAATATCAAACATTTTAATTAAAAGGTGACCTAGATATGCTGACAACATCAAACCATGAGAATATTTCTAGGTCACAGCAACAGTTGCCTATCTGTTGCGCTCTACATAAGACCATTAAGGCCATGAAATCGAGCCGCTCTGTTCTGTGGTGTGAGAGTAATCCGTGGAAATAATCAACATATGCATACAATAATACTCAGAAATTCTCGTAGTTATATTGGATATTGACACATAAACTCTAGGCAACTATGCGATCCAAGTACGTAAATCTTATAAACGCGTAGCCTTTCATAGCATCAAGTAGGTAAGGTAAATGAAATTATTTCGGCAGCAATTACCACACAAGTTACTTTTCTTTGTTTGTTTATTGAAGAATTTGGGCAAAAGACGGAATCTTAAATTTAAATAAAAACTGATAAACATAATAGAACATAGTTTTAATGAAATTGGAGAATTGTCGAAAAAAGTGTAAACAAAATGGAAATGTCGACGAAGAAAATTGGTCTATGAATATTCTAAAGACATCCGATAAAAAAGTTCACGTAAATATACGCACACACACACATACCACTCAAATCGTCGCAAATAATTCTTCAAGTCTCAAAACTTAAAGAAAATACAATTCAGCAATTTCGATTTTCAGACTAGAGTATCATAATACGAGAAGTAACTTCTTATCTTAAACAGAAGTAAATCATATAGTATATTTATAATAAAGGTGCCATAGAAGAAAAACAAATCATACAGTTATATCTTATTTCACTACATATTATAAAACAAAGTCCTTCTGCCGCGTCTGTCCGACTGTCTGTCTGAAAACGATAAACATAAAATCCACCAAATGAATTTTCATACTGTATTCACGACTGGACAGTAATTCGTAATTCATAATTCATAAGAAAGGTTTAGGTGTATAATTTAAGGTTCTGTGTTAATTAGTTGATATATGATAAGGTATCTATCTCCTGAGGTTTACTCTTAGAATAGTCTAAGACCTAAGGCTTTGACTTGTAATGCGAAGTGCGTGGATTCAAATTTTACATTTTAAATTTATGTTTTTATTTTAACGATTTTGTTTTACTCTTTAAGTTTACCCTAGCTTACCCAGCTGCTTTTGCATTATACAGGTATCATTATTAGCCTAAAAATTTACCCGAGACCTCTATTTAGATATTTAATAAATAAATACTTAAAGTTAGTTTGAATTTCTTTTATTTTTGTGTTAATTTGTCATAAATTTCTTGCATTTTCATGTAAATGCAATATTTAAAACATTAGCCAGAAAGCTTATTTTTAATAATTACTCCATGTGTTGTTTATACCACAATCACATCTTTCTCTTTTTGAATAAAATTTCACTCTTTTATCGTTTATAGTGTTCCATAGCCAAATTGCAAAGACGAAACTTTTATAAATGATATGTCCGTCCGTCCGTATATCACGACCAATAATTCCGCCTTTTTTGCATCGATTCTATTATAATTTTACATAGAGGTGTTCCATGTGAACTAATATAGAGATTTATGATACATTTAAAAAAAATTAGGATAAGCTGTCCATACATCGAACTTAGGGACAAAATAAGCATTTAAGCTCGATTTAAAACAGATTCGTAAGCACACACACTTTAGTTCAATTATTAATAACTATGTCAAAATTAAACTTTCACCGACATTCCTATTTATCATATTTTTTAGCGTTCCATAGTCGAACAATGAAGCCTGATAGTTTCGCCATCCAGTTTTATTATACAGCTAGTTTCTAATATTAGTTTCTAAATTCACATTCCTAATCGAAATTACTTGGCGTCCCTAGGGATTCCAAGTGCAACTTTACGAGGAACCAACCAGCTATTTTTGAATAGATGTGATAAAAAATAGTTTTACTGTAGTGCATACATTAATTTATGAATAATTAAGGTTTTTTGTAGATTCAAACAACAATAGTAGTAACGGCCTCGAAACCGTTAAAAATCATGTCCCGTCATGCTCTTAGTTTTTATAATAATTACATATTTAAAAAAAATGTGCATTCTGCCAATTGTATCCGTGCGAAGCAGGTCGCTTTTTATATAATATTTATTACTTTATTGACTAAAACCTAAAAGAATATATATATAGAACTTTTTTTTTTATACCACTAAGGTGGCAAACAAGCTTACGGTCCGCCTGATGGTAAGCGGTCACCGTAGCCTATGGACGCTTGCAACACCAGGGGTATCACTTGCGCGTTGCCGACCCTTCAGAAATCTAATAACTTCTTTCTTGAAGAACTCCATACTGTAGTCCTTGCAGAAATCTTTGGCACATGAGCTCATTCCACAACTTAAGCGTCCGCGGGAGGAAGTTTCTCTGAAACCGCACTGTACGCGACCATTTAGGTTCTAAAGTGTGAGAATGAATTCCCTGCCGATGGCGAGCGGTGCGATGGTAGAAAGTAGCCGTGGGCATCATTTCGAACAATTCCTCAGAACACAACCCATTGTGCAAGCGGTAGAACACACACAGGGAGGCAAAGTCTCTCCTCAGCCTTAAGGGCTCGATACCGCAAAAATGTTCAAGATATAAGATTATAGATTTTATTGTTTAGAAGCTCAAACATTAGTTTTAATCTATTTGTAATGTGTATTGGCATATAAATGTTGCATTTATGTCGAGACCACACAAATCTAAGATACTTATAAACATCAAAACATTGTAGATAGGTACCTACCTACGTATTCATCACGTGTTCAAACGATGTTAAAACGATGACATCACTCTACAGAGAAGATAAAACTCATAATTGTGAACTTTGGATGTTGCATTTCATTAAATGAACGGTAAATGAACTCGGTCTAAAACGTCCTTAATTATTATGTTCTAAGTAACAATATAGATCTTTATCAAATATTTCTACTTGAATACCTTTCAACAGAAATGGCAATGCAACTTTAGTATATAGAGAAGGCTTTAGCGTGGAAATGGACTTATGAACTAAATTTACATAAGTAGTTAAGTTATTAGTTAAGATTCTTGAAACAAATACTTATAGTGTTTACGCTAGAAGCGTTATATATGTTAGAAGTACTGTATAGACATGAGAAATGAAAACCGTTTAGCGCTTTTCCTTGTGAGATGTGAAAAAAAATGGTCGCAAAAGTGTGAAAGAGACGAAGTGAAACCTAGGTATCTTGTCTTTTTCTTACTTGTTTTAATAAACATAAACAAACAAAATGGCGATCTTTGATAGAAAGGGCAAAGTGACTTCAGGATCGCTTTGTCTCTTTCTTAAGGATAGTCAATTTTGTGAGCCTATTACGCAGTCCATAGGATATATTACATCTCATCATCATCATCAAAGTCTGCTTATACATACTTAATTGAAATATTAAAAAAGGGCATTTCACTAATCTTTCATAGTTTCATCAGTCGTTTGGGATCGTGCCATACACTGCGAAATGGAAAGTTCAACTCAAAGTATAAAACGCTGGCTTAAATTAATGTAAAATTGAAAAGTTCGTGTCGGAATCGCACTCTAAGGGTCTCGTACCGTCACACATTACTTAATATTATGCTACAAATTTATTATAGTGCCTAGTAAATAGTAGTTAGAAATCATAGCTTCGTAGCTCAGTGACATTTGTCTATCAGAAATCAAGGTTTGGGCGTGGTCACTACTTGGATGGGTAACTGTCTAGTAGCACATTTTATTGAGCTCCTTCGTGTTTCGGAGGGCACATACAATCGTCGGTGCTGATTGTCGTTGAGCTAAGTTAGAGACTTTAGGAGTGGCTTGATAGCTCTCACAGTCTAGTGGTTACAAGCTTGACGTCTGCCAACCCGCACTAGATGAGCGCGGTGAAGTATGGCCTAGGTCTCCTTCTTCAATGAGAGGCCTGTGCCCCTGTAGTGGGGCGTATAACGGCTGAGGTGCAAAAAGAAAAAACATGCTTTTGTTCGTAAATTATACGCGAACGGAAAATATTTTTTTAAATTTGTTTTGTTTACGAAACTAATGAGTAGAGTTAATGTATTTGTAGTGTTTCTCAAGGATTAACATTAAAATCAATATAATACTGTTTTTACTATATAAAATTACATTATGTTTTACGTGTCGAGAAATCCATCGGAATAATATATATGTTTTCTAGCTATTTCACATTTTACCTGCTACGCTTCAGAAGATAGAGCCTTCTGAAGGTCAGACAGACAGACATTCAGTGTAGTAGGGTTCTTTAAGCACTCTGTAGGTACAGAACCCTAAAAATTGAGTATTGAAACTCTGAAAGGAAATATTAAATTGACTTAATAGTAAGGTTAAGTAAGATAAGGTAAGATTAAGAACCATTTACCACGAAGAGTGGTGTTTGTATTACCTTATCCAACATTTATTTAGTGGAAATAGCAAAAATTAATGGAAATTCATGTTTAGTCATGATAAAACAAAAAGCGTTCTTACTTAGCTTAGGTGTCCGTTACATAAGAGTTGTATTTAAATTAACTTTTAATAAGTAAATATGTAAGTAAAATGGAGGATAATGCAATATCGATCTCATAATTTTAGGGTTTCGTACGTCCGTCTCAGCCCTATAATTCTGCTGCCTTTGCATCGATTCCAATGAAATCGAACAGAAAAGTGTTTTTTGTAAACCACCATAGAGATTTGTAATGAAAATTGAAAAGATTTAATTTTTAGGGTAGCTCTTCACACATTGAACTAAGGTATGAAATTTTTTTCATGGAATATCGTTGAATAGGGCTTTAAAAATGCAATTGACATTTTCTGAAAACTTTTTCTCTGATACTTACATTTTGCTAGTTATTGGTTGTATTATTGTTGTAATATAGGATGTATTGGTTTAAACATTCCCTCATACTTGAATATACCCTCTAACTTTTAAACCGCAAGTTATAAAAATCTGAAAAAAACACGATATAGATACTTTTAAAGAAAAGTAATTTGTACAAAATGGGTTATAGACTTTTTAAATATTCGAAATAATTCTCATGCTACGAAGTCCTAACTCAATGCGTGTTCGACAGGCAACTAGACGAGTTTTTCCTATATATAACAAATTTACAATATTAATGATAATTGCAGAAAAATTAGAAAGCGTCATCTATTAAGCAAATCTTATACTATGAGTACCGGATACCTTATACAAATACCTACTTATATACTTTTTTGAATAAATATTATACATTGAAAACACAAGATATATGTTCATCACGTGAGGATCGAACCTACATCTATAGGTTCAGCAAGCAGTATCATTCCCAAGTGAGCCACTGAAAATTGGAATCATATTATAAGAGTTCTATGTGAATCGGTTTTACTTTTTATACAAAAAAGGTAAAAACTACCAGACAGAGACACACTTTTTTATCCATCAGAACATTACTTTCATAATGGTAAGCAACATTTTTTATTTCACAAAATAGTTTATTTTTTAAGCAAATATTCCTAAACAACAAACCCACGAACGGTAACTTTGCTTTACCCAATTATTCTTACTAAGCCGGCCCTTACCCTACCTTTACCCTTTATGAACTACCGACAGGTGTAAATAGGTTTTTGTTTTTGTTTTCTTTTACCTTCACAAACATAAAATTTGTGAGATAATGCCACCCTGTTGTATCTGTGAAGTAAAAGCTATATTAAACATAATAATTATGTCAGTTTGTTTGTTTAATAGTATATTGTGTATTAAGGGTGCTAAGTATAAAATTACTAACGTGAAGCTATTTCGAAGCCTAAGTCCGTTTAAATGACTCGAGTTTGTAATTTCCGTACCGGCCGTGTAACACACAACGTTTTTCATCACATTTGCGAGTAAATAAATTAAATATAAGGTGAATAAATAAATAAACTCACCAAAACACAATCGAAATGGCGGTAATGGAAGTAGAGAAAGCAACGCCACCACTTGATGGCGCTTGATATTTAAGAGATTACCACCCAGGTGTTTAATGAACGTGCGCTTTACTTAGACAAAATATTAACAAAGAAAAAGCCCGTGGGATCAATTAAGGTCTTAGCACCTACTTTGTCTGCATGTTTATACACTGTTTACGAGTAAGTGTGATGATAATTAATATAACCTTTAAACATAGGAACTGTGTGATTAATGGCTATAGCGTCGCTACTTATATCTTAGTATTTTTCTAATTCCTATCTTTGATAACTGTAGTATTACGTACCCACTGATTCCGTTTGAGTTGATGTTTTTTTTATCCGAAAAAGTTAAATGGAAAAATCAGAGAAGTAACTCTTATACACATACAATAAACAATAGTGCATTATAAATATACAATAAAAGTGACGGTTTTCGAGTTAGTATATTTTTGTTTTGAAATTCCGGAATATTGCTTCTTTGTTTCACTTTTATTGCAACTGTAACCATAATTAAAAAATCGATAACTTGATCGATGAAAACCACCTAGTTTTTACCTTATTTATTTTTTGCTTATTTTAGAGATCATAGATTAAGCTAATTTCCATTTCTCCTTGACACGCCTATTGTGGGATATCCTGTGTGTAGTCAGTAAAACAACCCATAATTAGTGGCGTACATATACAATAAAGGTGACGGTTTTCAAGTTATAGTTTTTTTTTTTAATTCCGGAATATTGCTTCTTTGTTTCACTTTTATTGCAACTGTAACCATAATTAAAAAATCGATAACTTGATCGATGAAAACCACCTAGTTTATACCTAATTTATTTTTTGCTTATTTTAGAGGTCATAGATTAAGCTAATTTCCATTTCTCCTTGACACGCCTATTGTGGGATATCCTGTGTGTAGTCAGTAAAACAACCCATAATTAGTGGCGTACATATACAATAAAGGTGACGGTTTTCGAGTTATAGTTTTTTTTTTCAATTCCGGAATATTGCTTCTTTGTTTCACTTTTATTGCAACTGTAACCATAATTAAAAAATCGATAACTTGATCGATGAAAACCACCTAGTTTTTACCTAATTTATTTTTTGCTTATTTTAGAGGTAGGAGGAGGATAGATTAAGCTAATTTCCATTTCTCCTTGACACGCCTATTGTGGGATAACCTGTGTGTAGTCAGTAAAACAACCCATAATTAGTGGCGTTAAAAACTTAGTGACATTCCAAAACACAAAATTTGAATATGCATTGAATGCAGCATCCAAGTATTGAGCGTCAATTTCCAGTAATAACACCAACCACCACTCAATTACAATTTAAAGCCCAAATTTGGAACGTGAGCTTATGGCTAAGAATAAATCGAATGAATACACACGTTCGTATAAATGCTATGGTTTAAAATAGGTAAAAGTGAAAGAGGTCAAATTTGATTACGTTATATTTCGTAGTGTAGAATTAAAAGGTATGTAAGTAAGTATCTTTGACAAATATTTCCTAAACAAACATGGCTACAAAACTAATTTATTATTTCCAAGTTAATCGCCTAGCCGTTCAAAAGCACGCACACGTACAAATATAGTTATCTATAGCTACGGGTTTGAACGCGTGACTATTTTTTTTTAACCGACTTAAAAAGACTATGTGCCTATTTTTATGATACCAAAATCTTAAATAATTATGATAGTAACCGGATTTCCATACAAAGTTTATTCTTACTCTTTATCAGCTATAGGAAAAACCATTTCAATGTTTAAAACAATGTTCAAAATTCATGTCTCCTCCCTATCATTTCCTGTTAAAATATTAAAGTGGACAACATTTAGCTGAGATGATAAATTTGATAAAGATTCTTAACTAAACGAACTCTGTTAACCTTTTTACAAAATATAACATAATTTTATTTTTATATGTTTATGATGTATACTAACATTCAACAATCCCTATTCAAAGCGTAAAACAATAAATGTCATAAACTTAAACGTAAGGAATACGAAACTGAGAAACAAGGTAAATGTTCACTTTAAGCTTATACAGTTGACAAAGCTTGTTATGTAGCTACCTCCGTAGACGTGCTACGTAGCCCACGCAGCGTAGCACCGGCTACGACGCCAGGGAGCTACGAGCTCACAGCACAAACACAAAGCTATCACAGTGAAAGCTTCCGTTCAAAGTTGACACAGTTTTCAGATTGGATAGAAAAAATTGTAACAGGTTTTGTTGTATTTTTTAATGTCTTTTTTTATGTAATCTGCCATATTACTTAAGCGTTTTTGTATACTGTTTTTTTTATGATTTGATTTATATAAAAAAACTTTTATACTAAAAATTGGTTCGGTAGGTAGGTAGGTACGAGCAACTTCTCTTGAGATTTTTTTTTATATTTGAGAATTTATATATGAACGTCTAATCAGTTTTTTAGCGATAAAAACAACGCTGGACCAATTTGCACCTAGCCTTAGAATATAAATAGAGTTGACAACTAGAATGCGCGTATATAGTTTTGCACGTACTAAAATGCGGAGCAATAATTCTATCGTATATTATTTTGTTAATCTCATTCACAGTGGTGCCTCCGCCACGCAGAAACTTACATGAAACTTATGAGGAAGTGTGTTGAAAAATAGTTTTAACACCTTCATAATTACAACGGATGATGCAAGTTGATATTTAGCAAGTGGAAATATTGCAAAGAATTAGATTGAATTGTAATATCATTTGTAAAATATCAGTTGATAAAATTGTAATCGTCAACTTACTCATGTCCACGCTGACGGGTCATAAAAATCCATCACTTCAACAAATCATTTAGAAATAATGACGAAGTTAAAAATGTAGTTTTTAATCGAGTACCATACAAAAGGACCTAGCTAGCTAAGTGCTTTTAAAACTTTTCTAGTTAAGTGTGAGTAGGTACATCACAAAAAAGCTACAGTGTTTAAATATTAAATCTAGAATTAACAAGGGTTTCTGTAAAACTAAAGAACTTAGCAAATTTGATATCCCACAAAAAACATTTTCATGTAAATTGTTGCCAAAACAAGACTATATGGCTCCCACTGTCAAAAAGTTATCAGATCTCATGCAGAGCCAAGCTTCTAACTCTACAAGCCCTTATTTTTTAAACTCTACACCTTAGTCAATTCAATTTTTTCACCGTTCGCCCAAGTGACGGTAGCGAAACGGCCAAGTCAGATATTTTAATAAAGGTGTAGACTTTGTAAAACCAGCTTGTCACTAGTTGTTATTAATTGGTTTGTTACTTTTTTGATGTGTTTTGTACAAAGAGGCAATAAAGAATATTTTTTGGCGGCGCTAGTTAGGTAGTTACTGCGCCTTAAGTAACCAAATTGCTATGTGAATCATTTTAATTTTAATCTAGGAGTTTATTTCTAAACACAAGGAAATTATGAATAGTGAAAGCATTCAATTTGTTTGATCAAGAATTTGCCAAGTTGTCTAAAGAAAAACGATACTCATATAACGTTTGTATGTATTTAAGACATCTCGCCCCGAAGGGGTTAAGCAGTGGCTAGAAACACAACCACATCATGATGTGGGGGTCGACAGCTTTTAAACAACCACTTTAGTCCTGTGTGACAGGTGGAGAGCCCATCACCGCTACACTTCTTCTGATAGTAGTGTATCTAGATTAAGGTGGCTTTGTGTATGTCCTGTAAGTCGTAAATACCAGCTTTATAGTATAAGGGATACAATGGAAGACTAGGTTAAGGATAATATGTCCCTTTTCTAATTCTAGACAAACTATTTTTATTTTCTTTATTGGGGACAACAAACAGTATTCACAATCATTCTTAATAACTAGTATCAAAAATATAACAGATTAATCATTATGAAACCCACAACGTTATCCACAGATTTGTTTCAATGTGTTACTCGATACAATTATCAATAATACTAATTTAAATTAAGTACGTAGAAGAAGGAAATACATTTTTTTATATTGTATATATATCGCAAATCAAGAATGATAGGTATTTATAACATCAGCAACTAGTCTTTTGAACTTGTTAACTGAAGCAGTAAAGATGTCTAAGTCAGGAAAGACTTCATTAAATATGTTTGCGAGGCGTCGAAGGGGCGCGCGTACGCCGGCGTTGGTGCGACATGGCGCGGTGTGGAACTTACTTAACTATTACTATAAAAAGTAATATATAAAAAGAAGTCAAGATTGGACACTGATTTAATAAAAATCGGCCAAGTGCGAGTCGAACTCGCGCACGAAGGGTTCCGTACCATTATCTATGAAAACTGCAAAAAACACGTTTATTGTATGGGAGCCCCCCTTAAATATTTTTTTTGTTCTGTTTTTTAGTATTTGTTGTTATGGCTGCAACAGAAATACATATTTTGTGAAAATTTCAACTGTCTAACTATCACGTTTCATGAGATACAGCATGGTGACAGACGGAAGGTCTTTTTATTTAAAGAAAAAAAATAATTTTCCTGCTCACATATTTCAGTACAAATAATATATTCGTAAAATATATATCCCGTTGTGGGTTTGTTTATCCTTTCTGGGTTCTAGCGGTTTTAAGTGAATAAAATAGTTTTTTTTCCTCACATGTTTAAAAGCAGTCCGAAGAGATTTATCCTCTTAGTTTTATACATGATGCCTTGATTTACTAGACTGAGAACTATGATATTTGTGTGTCAGGTTACATGTTTTAGAATTTAGATTTTATCAAATTTACTATGTAAACTATCTACTTTCGACTACAAGTATATATTATTAGCATGGCCAATCTATCTTAGGCATGTGAAGGCAGGTAAAACTTTTTTAATAATAGGACAAAATCAGATAATTAATAATTGCAAACAATGAGCCATAAGAATTCACTGTATTCACTTCAGATCAAATGATTAATACCGGCTTTATTTAAAAAAATCACGGCTCTACTGCTCATTTGGAGACACTGAACGGAAAAATAAACAAAACAGAACAACAATGCAAAAACAGGTATTGCGTTTTTTCTGAACAGTGAACGTAAGTGAACCGTCACGTTCAATTCAGTGACGCTGAATATATACTCGGCTTAGTCGTGTTATTATTATTAAGTATTATAATGATAAGATAAAAGATATATGCATATTATGCAACATCACCTAAATATCGGGAGCTCATTTCTTCGGCTAATCAATCAATCGATATTATTTATTCAATTTAGGCTACAATAACTGAGCCCTTATGAATGTCACTACGCCATCGGTTCGTAAGTCTATAGGGCGGGAGACCTTGTACTGAGAAGAACCGGCAAGAAACTCAGCAAGGGCATTTCTTTTCTCCTTTTCCTTTACAGCGTTCAATATAGAAGGACACTTTCCATTAAAAACATAAAAAACATGAAATATAAAGCACAAGCACAACATAAAAAAGTATCTTATTGCAAAATATAAAATAAAAGACAAAAAAGTAAGACTAAATACTAAGAATACAAATAAGTTTACAAGAGCAGACCAGCCTCCACAAGCGGCACCCGTTCATGAATCAGCCATCGCTTCGCTCAACCACGTTTTTCTCTCAATCATGGTTAGAACCCCGTAAATCATGATAATAGTTTAGTTTTCTTTCTTAATGTTAAATTTTTACACTAATCAAATAAATTGAAAACCTGTATCTAATTAAATTTATTCGACAACCTAACGCAAAGGCCAATCTGTTGTTAGGCCGAAATTTCCTAAATAAAAAACTAATTATCTTCTTCATTAAAGCAAAAAGCTTAAAATGAAAGTCATGAATTATATATCAAGATAGATTTTCAACTTCAGAAATTCTCTGACTTAAAAGCTTCATATTAATCTATAAGCTCGGAAAATGAGCGCAGTTTCCATTTATGATTATTATATATTATGTTAATAAAAATTTATTGCTTGACGAAACCTTTATAGACGGAAATACCTAGTCGTAAAACCTCAATTAACATCTGACCTTTAAAGGACCCTTGCTCTAAGTGCGAAATGTTTAAAGATTTATAAATTTATGTCTTCGTCAAGTTATAAACTTAAAACAAACAGCTTGTATAAAACAAATTTGCTTAATTAGGGTATATGTATGTATTCATTTTTTGTATTATAATATAATGTATTCATTTAAACAAAAGATTAGAAAGAGAATAGAGTGCAAACCCCGTGTTGATAGTGCAATAGGTCCGGAAATACGATAGTGGCTTCGCTAGCCTTAGTCGTAAGCTAGCAGGACAATGATATCTCGGAAACCGATAGAGCAAAAAAAATATTTTTTTTGTCAAACACATAGCAAAAAAAATGTGGCTTTAGACGTATCGTGGCGTTATGATTTTTTTTTTTTTTTTTTTTTTTTATACCACTAAGGTGGCAAACAAGCCTACGGTCCGCCTGATGGTAAGCGGTCACCGTAGCCTATGGACGCTTGCAACACCAGGGGCATCACTCGCGCGTTGCCGACCCTTCAGAAATCTAATAACTTCTTTTTTGAAGAACCCCATACTGTAGTCCTTAGAGAAAACCTTGGCAGGGAGCTCATTCCACAACCCAAGGGTTCGCGGGAGGAAGTTTCTCTGAAACCGCACTGTTCGCGACCATTTTGGTTCCAAAGTGTGAGAATGAATTCCCTGTCGATGGCGAGCGGTGCGATGGTAGAAAGTAGCCGTGGGCATCATTTCGAACAATTCCTCAGAACACAATCCATTGTACAAGCGGTAGAACACACACAGGGAGGCAAAGTCTCTCCTCAGACTTAAGGGTTCGATACCGCAAGTGAGTTTGGGATCGTCGACAATTCTCACAGCCCGTCGTTGAACCGAGTCAAAAGGGCCAAGCTGGTATCCGGGTGCACCCGCCCAGAGATGGCAGCAGTACTCCATATGGGGCCGGACTTGCGACTTGTAAAGTAGCAACCTTTGCCCCGACGTGAAGTACTGCTTCGCTCTGTTGAGTACACCAAGTTTTTTGGACGCCAGCTTTACCTTGCCTAGCAAATGATCTCGGAACTGAACATCGCTGGAGATGTCAACGCCAAGGATCCCAATGCTCTTGGAGATGGAGAGGGGAGTGTTCTGGAATTGTGGGACTACAGTGAATGGGGTTTTCTTAGCGGTGAACGCGCAGACTTGTGTCTTTGAAGGGTTGAATCGGACCAAGTTTTCCCGCCCCCAGTCAGAGACCTTGGACAGACCGATCTCGATTTGAGACACAAGTTCTTCACGCTTTTCCTCCACAACGGAACGTGGGATGCTTGCACGGCCCGTGTAATAAGCGTCTCCAGTACTGTCATCTGCATAGCAATGTATGTTGTTGATGTCCAACATATCATTGATGTGCAGTAGAAACAGCGTAGGAGACAGCACAGAGCCTTGCGGGACACCAGCATTAATGTCCATGCTATCAGAGCAACTACCGTCAACTACAGCTCGTATGCTTCTGCCGGACAAAAAGCTAGCCACCCATTTGCACAAACCCTCGGGCACTCCGTAAGAAGGCAACTTCGATAGAAGACCCCGGTGCCAGACCCGATCGAACGCCTTCGCTATGTCTAGGCTACATGCCAATGCCTCCCCCTGACTCTCAATGGCTAGTGCCCATCGGTGTGTGAGATACACTAGAAGGTCACCAGTTGAGCGACCGTGGCGAAAGCCATATTGACGGTCACTGATCAGGTCGTGTTTTTCTAGGTATCTCAAAAGCTGTGTGTTGATCACACGCTCCATCACCTTGGAGAGGAGAGAGGTTGGTTATGCAAGCGCTATAGATACTATTTTGACGTCAAACAGACCGTTTCAGAATTTTGGAATTCACTTTTTTGGACTTTTTGATATTAAAATTCGTAATTATAAACGGATTAAATGGAAAAATATTGTAGTAGGTATAATGTCATAGCAATAGAGATTATAGAAAAAATATCTGGTATGTATTTTTATTAATGCATATACTCTATTATGAAAGTTTTTCAATTAAATTATAAACGTAGTAATTATTGCTATTGTAAAGTTACGTCATGGATGTACGGTCGTTATCTTATGTAGACAGCAGGTGGAGTAAAACAAGGAATGTGTCTACAGGAGTACCGTGAAGAAGACGCGACTTTCTCGCGAAGAAACAGCACAGAATTTCCGGAAGAGGCTACGCAATGCAACTAAAGGCAACGCGCAAGAAAAATGAAATGGCCAAATTAAATCTGAAAATATCAGAATTAAAATATAAAAGAAGACCAGCATCTCGTAAGCAACACCGATATCGAAGAAATAATTCGCGCTCAAGATCAAAATCAATATAATTCAATAAAATAAAACCAAAAAAAATCCTTGTATTAAATTACCTACTTTTTGTATCAGCCAAGTGCAAACGGAGCTACCTCATACAGTTTAAGGCACAAAAAAACGGGTTGAACTCCGGTAGTAACGGCAGAAGTGTAAACTTGAATATTAACTATTTATTTTTTTCCTATACTAGCTATTTACTTCCCATCACTTCGTGTACATATTTATTTATAACAAATAATAATGTTTGTTTATTTACTTTTTTGACGCAGTATATTTGACATCTCAATCTGTCATAGAATTAAAATCCCATATCCAACCTCCCTGTTCTACTCATAATCGCTATATACTAGAAAAAAAACTAACCTAATGTAAATAAAGGTCACGTGTCCTGACGCGAATTCCATCTGGCGAGTTTAACATTTTTCACCCATCACAAAAAAAATGCACAACACCGCTAAAGAAGTTTTCATTTCAAAAATCTTTGAAAGCACGTTGTTTAATTTTAAACTTAAGACATCACACCTGTTTCTCAGAGGGATCGGAGGAAACCAAAGACTGCCACTTGCTACGATCCTGACTCACTTTTTTTGCTTCAACCACAAACATCAATGCGTCATCAATGTCTCATACACATTAAACTTAAGAATTTGGCGCCTCATATTATTTTTCACCACACATAACAAAACAATTCTTGTGGTAAGGAATGTCGTAATGCCGGTCGCCACCAGAGAAAACATCTTCTGAAACTATTAAGTTGTACAGTCACCTACAAAAATCAAATAGCACAATTCATGGAGTGAAACATAAACGTATTGTCACCTTATAATTACTTTACGCATTTCAAGCGGCTGTACAACGTAACTTATTAATGGTAATAAATAAGTGCATTATAATATTCCTAAATAAAAAATACCTACCGACGGATTCAAAACCGTTTTTTTTCGGTTAAATTTACTGCGACCATCGCAAGTTCCCGCGGCTTTTGGTCGTAGAACGCAAATCAAACATACTAGATGTGAAGGAGTGTCTTAACTGACGTAGGCGCGATGCGTTTGCGCGACCAAATGCATTTCGTTCGCGCTAACGTTTGGTCACGCGGTCCGTCGCAAGCGCGCCCCTCTCACCTCGCCTATTTGTGATGTGATTAATAGCTTATTAATTTATTATTCTGCAAAATGATATTTATAGAAAAATTTGCTATCTAAGGGCGTGCTTGGTCAACTCCTGGGACTCCATGACTACAAAAATCGTCTCAAAAGTGAAGTATTGTTGCAAAAAATCTAAATACAACCAATATAATATTACCTAGTATCTTTATTACCAATGTTTACATTTATTAGCTTTGAATCAGATTTTCACATTATGTCAATTCCAACGTCATTTTTTAAATTAAAAAATACATCTCAAATATGATCTTGTTGTAAGTAGGTACAAAGTAAAACTACGAAACTCAACATTTCTAAAGTGATTGATAATTATTAAGAAGTTCGTAGCCCAGTTGTATTCGTGTATCGGGAACGATATGCGCAGTAAGGCAACGTCGGAGATGGTCAGTACCTGGATGGGTGACCGCTTTGAGGTACATTTCCTGAGTGCCTACGTACTTTGTAAAGCACGTTAGACCGCCAGTCCTGGCTGTTGTCATACGACAGTGTGGTAGCTACTAGCTTGAAAACGTCACGCAACCCGCATTTGGCCAGCGAAATGGACTATGAGCTTAATCCAAGGCGAGGCATGTGCAGATCAGGATAACCGATTTGTTAACAACGCACTTTGAGACCCCGCAGTTCCTAATAACGTTAATTTTTTTTTAACGCACGTCACTACTTTCATAGTGAATGCAAAGCAACCATTTTCACGCGATACTACGACCATCTTATTAGGACACCCGAATCTTGACGCAACGTGAACAATCACGCGATGATAGCATGGTCGCGTTCTATTAGGATAACGCCTAATGGTTCTCAGACAAACCCAATATTTACGTTGTTTGTTCTTTGTTCTTTTAATTAAAGTTGGGTTAAACTATGCCAATAATTTTGCAAAAAAAATATCCAGTAGAAACCGAGATATTGATGAACATCACTTTGTCATGAAATAGGTTGAATTAGGTTAGTGCACAGGCTAACCAACTTGTATGGTGGATTTTTCTGAAACGCGATTAATCTACTAACCGCCAAACTAAGTACTTTAGTACCTATAAATATAAATGTAATAATTCGAAGGCTTATTGTTGTTGCTGACTGTACAAATATTTTTTGGATAAGGCATTTGTCATTTTCGGACGTGACATGCGGAAGTTAGAAACTAGTTATGAAGGACGACGCCAACAGCCTTCCAAATTGAGTTATGACTTCAATTGGTGCCTCGTTTAGTACATAGTTACCATACATGGAAGTAATATACTGTACTATTTTATTTTTTAGTTTTATTCGCCCTATATTTTTAACCGACTTACAAAAAAAGTGGTTATGAATTTGACCCGTATGTATATATATATTGTTAGGATTACACAATATTCAAATTATGCCTATGTGGGGTTCTAAAGCACCAAATGAAATAAGTGTATAGCGCCTGCACGCGCCCGGTGTGCATTTTAGTTCTGAAAAAGTCGCGGATGACTACGCACACACCCGCGTTTTACGTTCATAGTGGTGTTCTGCTCGGTTTTGAATATCGCAGAGTACATGTTTACGGACTGCTTCGATCGGAGTTTCATATTGTGTTGAACATTTCGTCCCGGAAACAATAGTTTTAGTAAACACTTCTCGGACAGCATCTTCCCAGCTTCTACACTACGCCAGTATTGACTGGTTCGATACGGATTCCAGCAACGGCGGCTGGCGGCCACGTCCCAACGGCAGCTGGCGGAGATGTTGGTGACAACAACAGATAACATTTTTATAAATTTCTCTAATCACCCTTTTGTATTGATATCCCTAAAAGTATTATTAATTCCCTCTGTGCAAGCTAGGCTCCTACTGACGATAGGACACACGGTCTGTCACCTCTACGTCGAGACGGCTGTCACATAAGGTCAGTACCTATCAGGACGATATAGGCCAAAAACCTAATGTTATGCATGTTAATGTTAATCACTACAGAATGTTTTATACATTACTATGAAATATATTTGTAACATACTTCTTAAGTAATTAATGCATTAGATAACAAGCTATTCTAATTATTTAATCAACTTTCATTACAACCAAATGCAAAACACGCTTTAAAAATTTGCACAAGTATTGAAACAATCGTCACTTCCAGATTTTTTATTTCATTTAATACAATAAATGTAAGTTATTGTAAATCACTCAGAAAGGTAATTCACTAGACAAAAGCAAGTTTTATAATATATATCTTTTTCAATCCCCCTAAATGTTATAATTTAGCCTCAAAATTTGCACATAAACGGTACACGATCTAGACTACATCGCGGTGTCAAGCAAAATAATACTAAAACAAATAAACCAAACGCATTATTTAGCTACTAAGTTCTACGTAAAATGTCTAAAGACCCATCTTCGGTATCTGACATTCTACTCCTACTTATAGCAGAGAGAAAACCTTTATGTTTCTCCACAACGAGACCTCTTTCACAAAGCTGAGTCATTACCGCGCCTTTGTATAAAACGATTTTCATCTTGTAACTGTCTTTAGTTCCTGTAGCATTCCTTTTAAGCATGATCCTTTTGACCATGGTACAAATGCTTCTTTACTAAGCATTTTATTTGTGGTGTCAATAATGTAAAAAATAATTATGAATAGTAATAAGATTTTGCATACAGCCCGCGTAGAGTTCGGTCTTCATTGAGAAATGTTTACAAAAAAGTTTGCTCAAGGCCTTCTCTGTCCCTCTAGTTATCTATTTACCAAAAGTGAGTCTCCCTAGTGCTCCAATCGCAACAATAGTGCCCTGCAACATCATTCTCGGAAAAATCTACTACCTTGGGGACTCTTGATAGGGATTAAAAGTGTTCTTTGTCCTTCTTCGTGTCTCTATTTTTTTCCCAAAATTCGGTTAGAAGGTCTGTCTCGATAAGAAATAACAAACAAACAATACGCAACAGCAATACCAATAAACATTTAATACACTCCAAATAGAAAATAGGATCCCTATTAAACTTTCTAAATTAACTTTTAATCCATATTTATAACCATTTCAATATAAGGCCCGAACGGTTCCTAAAGTATAATTGAGTTCGTGAAACTCATGAAAAATATTCTCATCAAATCAGTCACATATATTTTTGCAGCTATGTGGTAAATAGAGAGATATGAGATGAAGTTAAACTCATTTCCTATTTACATTACGACTTTAAGTATGCTATTACTAAACCTGTCGATTACTGTTGCTGATATTTTGTCCCATGATAATTTTAATTATAGTTGCACAATGTACTTACAAGTACCTGCTGAAATAAACAGTGACTTTACTTAAAGTTACAATGACTTTACTTAAAACTGACTATGATATCGATGTCATGTTTGCTATTTATATTTCAAAGGAATATTTTTAATTTCTTTTCTCTATATTAGGGGCTTGTGCACTGGTTTACATTAGGTTCGTTTCCGCGACTTTTTGGATGCGTCAATTGCCGGTTCGTTTTTATTATGTAAGTGAAAACATGGATACAATTTTTTTTTTTTATATCACTAAGGTGGCAAACAAGCCTACGGTCCGCCTGATGGTAAGCGGTCACCGTAGCTTATGGACGCTTGCAACACTAGGGGCATCACTCGCGCGTTGCACTACGAATACGAGTTAATACAAAAACGTACTTATTATGCTTAAAGTATATGAATGTACCTATACGTAGTTGCAAAATAATCGCTCATCCAGTTATTCGAATACTTTAATAGTGGTTCATAGTTGAGGTCTTTTAACTTTATTATTTTATTTTGTATTCTTTGAACATGTTTAGGTCAGAGTGATTCGCACAACCCGAACCTCTATAGAAAGCTAATTCAGAAGCCTCATTAAAAGTTTTTAGTCGGGTGGCCACTAACTCGACAACATCTGCCAATTCGTGCTGGGCAAGCGCAAGCTCTGTTCGCTTAATAGAGATCTGTGCATCTGTGCCTACAAAATACTGTACGGTCAATAAAATATCATGAAAAATAATTCTTCTTTCTATCTCTGAGGGGCATATAGCAGCTAACTAGCGCCGCCATTAGATACCCTCAATTTTTTATTCGTAGAAAACGAATTTCTAAAATCCAAATGTTAGAAATATAAACCTAGTCATAAGCTATTTTCAAAAGGTTTTATATAGTTTCTAAATAATATCTGTGAGTTGAATTTGGCATTTCTGCTTAAACCGGCCCCTTTTAGAAATTCGTTTGGTACGAAGAGAAAATTGAGGATACCTAATTTTGGCGCTAGTGGGCTGTAAGAGGGCCCTTAAGGTGAGACAAAATTCCATGATGAAGATGAGATAAAGTTTTACCCCGTAGCGTGTCATTAATTTTGCTTTGCTCACATCTATTCTCATCGAACACACTCTATCGCACAACTAAATACTTCTTCCACTTGTTCATTCTTCAATGTCTCTTCAATTTACTGTCTTAGAAAACGGAGGATTTAACTAGGTTGGCTTGTAGGCTATTTAATATGTCAAATATCTTTCATACTAATACTAACATATACCCGCAACTTCGTCCGCGTGGACATTTGAAAACCAAGAAAGCTTTTAACTGTTAATATCTGAATTCTTCAATATATTTGTAAACCCCATTTAACCCTCTTGGGAATAATTAACCTAAATTTGTAAAACACGTCAATCTTAATTTTCAATAGGTTCCAAAAATAATAAGCGTCAATAACCTTTTTTTTTACAAAACCATAAACCGACTTCAAATCCACGTAAAAGTAAAAAAATTAGCCCCTAAAATAGACTTATTGACATAACATACAGCTACATGTTGTATTGCCCTTGAAATCCCGCTTACCACCAGGCGGACCGTAAGCTTGTGCCACCTTAGTGGTATAAAAAAAATATCTATTGCTAATAATATACACAAGTAAAGATGGGTAAAAGGGTTATGTTGGCATCCGATAAACTGTAGCTAAATGTACTGTCAGTATGTCTGCTTTGGGGGCAGGGGCAATCGACTTCAAGGCGAATAATACAGGTAGCTGAATGATCTGTCAATAAGTCTGCTTGAAGGGGCTTATTTTTACTTTTAAGTGGATTTGAAGTCAGTTTATATTTTGGTAAAAAAAGTTTAATTTTTAGATATTTAGTTGCCCTATTTAACAAATTTCAATTAAGTTTATCTTTAAAGTTAATATCAAAACAATTTAGAACTTTCCTTATTTCTACTTTGAAACCATAAATTAGTCAATCGGACTTTTTACCACATATCTACGGAATCCTAAACGATTGCAAATACGTGATGAAACTATAAGCGTTCAAATTACTTTTTTTAACATTTGTCTACGTGTAGGTTTTATGTTTTTGCTAATACTTAATAGACCTTGGAGTTATAATGTCATGTCTATGTGTATTTAGAGTATGTGTGTTAGTTATTGTTTATTTGGACTTGATTCTCTCACCTAAAATTTAATTTTACTAAGTGCAATTTACATTTGAGCTTAAATGACCTATTACACTGTTGTTAAAATTTTAGAAAAACAATCAAATTTTTTTAAGGATTCTTATATTAACACAAAATCTATTAAATTTCAAAACTTCATTTTACATAAAATATATGTATCTATAAAATAAAGATAACTTATTAGCAGTTATTCTTCATTTCAGGTTTATTGGCTCGTAAACTTTGAAAATAAGATGGAAACGGTAATTGTTTGTACATTTTTGGTTATAAGTCCTAAACAATAACACCCTAAATTCCAAAAAAAATAGTTTTAGAATTTGTAATTAAATCCCATTCATATGATACTCCACTTTCAGCTTTCAATCCCTCATTTGAATTCATTCCTGTTCGAGTCCGAATAACTACATACTATTCTATGCATACTTTCAAGTCGATAGCATTCGTAGTTGCTGAGAAAATCAGCTGTTACATACTGAAGTCTCACCATTCCAGGGAACAGGATTCCTTTTTATAATTTTGTTTAGAACCCCATACCGCATTACAGACCTAATTTCGAGTTACTACAAAGCAATTTATATATTTTTATTAACCTTCAGGAAGATGAACACACCCATGTTCTACAACTGTGCCGAATGTCAAGTCTAAAGCATTTTTCTATAGACAAAAAAACAGCCATGACACACAGACAAACACCGATCTCTCAACATAAGGGTTCTTGTTTACCATTTTGGTTTGAAATTCTAAAAATAAAGTACGAAATTACATAGTTTACTAAATGAATATTTTCAACTTCGTCAGAAACAACGTATGGAAACGTTAATAATGAAAACGATAAGAACATACATTTATTGTATAAAAAAATCTCTGAAATTGTTTCTCATAAAAATAAGAAATACGAAAAGAATATCGTGAACTAAGTACATTACCTCATAATAAAATTATTGGAAAGATTTATTACTTCTGAAACGTTTTAGTACACCATAAAAAGTAAATTCTATTTTTAACGTCGTAAAACATATTTTTCGTAGAATAACTCGATTCAATTTAAAACTAACAATAATCATATCTACAACATGATGCCTAACCTCATTATTAAATATTAATATCTCAGATTGTTTGTTTACTAATTAAAACTGTACACTCACTAGCAATTAAGAATACTTACTTACATAAATTAGCTCTCAGTAAGTGACTTGTTAAATTCATATGGAACTGTATAAAGATCATAAATCGGAGCTAAACTGAACTGAACAAGATACATCATTAAAAAAAAACAAAAATACCGACTGCGAAAAAAAGGAATAAGTATTATATAAATATTATACAGATTAAATAGTTTTTCTTCGCGGTCGCCAAATTAAAATTACCTACCTCACACCACACATACAAAAATTAAGATGAATCTAATGACACCTCTTATGTTAAGATCCGTTAAACCGTTTCGACTACAGAACGTGCCAAAGAAATAGACATGCATCGGTACTTACGCTCGAAAAACATTACCCTCTTTCTGCAGTCGGGGAAAATTTTAACAACATATGAATGTTCGAATTCAAACAAACGATTCCTTGTGACAAACTCTTGGAACAAAGCTGCAGACGGCATTGTTTTGGAGTGAGTCTAGCGTTGCCAGACGTCCCGATTTTTAAATCAGAATTAAATGTCCTGCGCGGGACAGGCTCAATCCCGCTTTTCGGGAATAACTCGACCGTGCGTGCAGCGTACTGACTCAACTATTTAACGATAGATATTTTATTAAAATAAATTTCCTATGGATATTTTTCCTAGGAACCTATCTATTAATTTGAACTCAAATAAAAAGATAAATATTCAAAAATGTACCGCTTTCGACGAAAGAATCCCGCTTTTTTCACAAAAAAAATCTGGCAACGCTGAGTGAGTCATACATCGTACTATATTGTAAACCTACATAGAATTAAATACTTATATAGTTATTTTAACATAAACCTAATATTTGGATAAAACGGACACAAATAAAAATATCGTAAAAAATTAAATAATTTTTCAACCAACCCTTTAAAAGTCCTTAAAGGTCATTCTTGGTTTAATTAATATTTTTTTGTATTTTGATTTTTATCTGATTTAACTAACCTCTGTGTATGACAGTAAAATTAATCAAAAAAAGTGTATTTAATGAACATTTAAACTTTATACCCTTAGGTACTCTTAAGGTCAACAAAAATAAAGTTGATATAAATTATTATATGGATAACATAAATTAAATTGAATATACAAGATATAGAGAGATACAATTATTTTCGATTTTTTTATAGAACCACCAAAAATCCTATTATGTAGTTTTTTTTAACTCACTTAAATAATTCCAACACTTTTCGCGGAAATTTAATATGTTTTACACTGCACTATGTATTTACGATATTTTCTCGTAGAGCCGTGTATATTGAGCTACGAAACGTCGGTGTAGCGCTACGAGGGGCTACGAGCGGCTACAGACGAGAAACGCTCGACTAATACTGACTAACCCTGTTACCAAACGTGTTGCCAGGAACATGAAATACCCATCCTACATGTTATTGATATTTTTTGCAGCTATAAAAGTTTGTTTGTAATAAATTAATATTTACCAATATTTGACAATAATGATAGATGTATTATTATTTTATTACTATAAATCTTATGCTATATCGCATACAAAACAATCAATACACTTTGAAATACTAAATTTAGAATTTTCGATAAGATTGTAAATGATGATAATAGCTACGAATACAAATGACTTCAAATAGCTACTTAATTTTTGATTGCATTAACTTTGGGTTAGTTTCATCATAATCTACTAAAGTATATTAATACGAAAGTGTATTATTTATTTGATAGACTGCTACATTTTATATATTTTTAATTGGTTTCTTATCAAAATCGTTAGAAAAATATTTTGGGGTAATTTAAATAAGCTTGCAACACCAGACTGATTTGCGGGTCACAGCAACAGATATCTGTTGCGCGCTTTAAAATTGCACTCTCTTTGACATAATAGGAAAATGTTTGTAAATTGTTTATGTGAATTCCGTCATTTAATGTCTTCAAATGAATATTGATATTCGATCGTGTGAATGGCTTTCACGCTCTCTTGACTGCACTTTTTCATTTTGTCGTTTGTATTACGAATGCTTTAAAGCTGATAATTCACTTCATGAATAAACCACTATAAATATTTTGTCTTTACAATAGTAATGTTGATTTTTTAAAAACTTATAAGACCACTTGTATTTTTAGGGTTCCCTACTCAAAGGGCGCTAACTTTTTGGAGTTAGAGTTGGATTCTGAATGAAAATTAGCGCCGTAGGTTTCTTCAGCAAACGTACACAACGTTATACGTATGGTATGGACCCATTTGTTGCTACGAATTTGTAACAATTTCCAAGTGTTAATAATGTTAATTTTTTGTTTTTATTAATTATTTTTTTTATCTTCTGTGAGTATTTCTTAGTGTAAATGATTGAAATGTATATATTTTTTTTTATGTGATGTAGTCAGGTAGCCACAATAAACTTATTTCCTTCTTCAAATACTAAGCGTTCGCTGTCCGTCCGTCCGTCTGTCTATCCATCTGTCTGTCTATCTTTAAAGATCTCGGTCTTTTAAATAAATTTTAACATAATACGTGCTATTATGCCGGATAACAGATAATAAAAAAACAAAAAGTAAAAATTTTATGGAGATCTCCGTACAAGAAACGTGTTTTTTTTTTGCTCTTTCATAAAAATGGTAATACATACGTACATAAGTTTAAAACTCGAAAAAGTTAAAGTAAAATAACAAATAGTAAAAACCGGCATAGTGTGCTTTGAACTTATGCTTAGGCTAGGTTGCACCAACTGACTTTGACGGGCCGGTTAAGTTTAAAAAAGGTGCCTATGCAAATTTTCATACAATCTTCCATTTTGACGGCTGGTTAACGTCAAAGTTAGGTAGTGCAATGCAAACCAGCCTAAAGTGTTTCGATAATCACCATATAAGCGCCATCTAACGACAACTAGTCTTTATTATTAGGAATATCATTAACTTCCATGTGTCCTTTTTTACTCCAAAAGAATTTTGTTTATTTGATGTTTTTTTTAAACCACTAAGGTGGCAAGCAAGCTTGCGATCCGCCTGATGGTTAACACCTGGGGCATCACTCGCGCGTTGCCGACCCTTCAAAAATCTAAGAGAAACCGCACTGTACGTGACTATTTAGGTGTGTGAGGATGAATTCTCTGCCAATGGCGCGCGGTGCGATGGTAGAAAGTAGCCGTGGGCATTATTTCGAACAATTCCTCAGAATACATCCCATTATGCAACACACACCCAGTTTAGTTTTTTTTAGTTTAGTTAACTAGGTGGCGCTACTTAATTTTTTATTTTGATCTAACGTTAAAAAGGTAATACCTACATAAAACCTTTAAAGTTAAAATCATTTATTTATACAAAACAATAAACACAGTAAATAAATAAACAAAGTATGATTGACAGATGTCATTTATATGTAAGAAAAAATACGTATTAATAAATAATTGATATCTAAAAATGTCGGCAAATTATTGGTTTGAAATGTCTATGGTTAATGTAGAGACTGTAGTGAAATTTGAACAGTGTTTGTTAAGTCCAGGACCGTAATAACTTGCAAGCAACCAAATATTTGACGATTCAAATATTCTGAGTTCAATGTCAGAAATAGGAGGGGGAAGTGATTTTTTAATTCGAACAATAAAACAGTCACATAATTTGTTATAGTGTAATCGACTATGTGTGTCAATTGGAAGAGTGTCGTTAATGTATCTATAGTGTGGCGATGATTATTTATTCTAATGTGTAATAAATTATTGGTTTCGCCTAGAAAGGTGTACAATGCCTGCATTATATGAGGTAAACACCACTGGATGTTTTGCAATTGGTATTTTGAGCTTTTATTCTGTTATTTGAGTGATGAGTGATGATATAGAGTGAATGATGATATAGGGCTGCGTGGTATAGTACCTATTAATTGGTCATCTCATAATTTAATAGATTTAGTTTTAGAAAGAATGGATTTTAAATTTCTATTTTGACGATAGCAAATTGAAGGTGGTAGTTGTAGGTCTTTAGTATCTTCGTTGGACTCGTATTTTAAAATTGGTAAAAGATCTTTGAAAATATTTTTTAATTTATGGCTACCATAGAAATAGGTCGTAATGAATCTTAATTTATAGTTGTTCTTTTGACGGTACGTGTGCTGCTACATGATAATTTGGTCTATTATAAATATGTTTTTGCAGAAAATTACAAGGATGTATTATACAAGCCTTAAAATAATCTATTGTGATAATGTTCTAGCGCTTGTGGTTTGTTATATATCCGTCGACCACGTAGTAGTAGAAGGGCTGGATAACAATTTTCAAAGAGAAGCTATTGTATTTTATTAGTGGGTTTAATGTGAACTGATGTTTCTAAACAATTAATATTAGATAGTGTAATATTGAATGCAAAACAGATGCTTAAATATGATATAAGTGAAGTTAAGAGAACCTAAACTATTTAAATTTTCGAGGATCTGATCAAGATAATTATCATTATGCGACCAAATCATAAAATAAATATCGTTGATAAATCGTATCGAGATTAAAGGTTATGCTGTTGTGTCAATAAGCAGTCTTCGTTAAGTTTAGTCGTATAAAGGTTTACGTAAGATGGAGCAATTATTGTTCTCATAGCCATTCCTTTTATTCGATGATATATTTTTAATTGAATGAGAAATAATTATTATTAAGGACCAATTCTGCGAGTTTGACCAAAAATTTTGCTGACGGATGTAAAGTGCTGCCCTTGTTTAGATAGTATGTTTAGATCTGTAATCCAGTTTTATGTAGAATATTCGTGTAAAGTGAAACAAAGTCTATTTTAATTAAAGTTATGTTTGCGTGATGAGATAAGTTTAATGAATGTAATATATCTAGGAAGTGGTTGGTATCTTTGATAAAAGATGAGGAGGTTTTGACAATATGTTGAAGGTAATATAGTAATATAGTAATATATTCTATAAAATCTGATATATGTTCAGTTGGTGCATCATATAAAGAAAGAAAAATTTTGGATTTCACATAGGTGTTAAAAGAAATCTGTCATATTTTACAATGGATTTTTTTTTAACTTATAACCCTACAAGATAGTTTAACTTTATACTATTCTCACATAGTATAATGATTATTTTATTCGACTTTCATATTTGATTCCCAGTATAATAGTAACTTATTTAGAAAATTTTCCTACAAGTTATAATCAAAAGTGTGCCTAAATATAAATAAACTTATTTTCTTCTTCTTCCATAAATAAGACTACGCCGTAGGTATCTACGTACGTAAATTTTAGGGAGGTATCCGTACAAGAAACATGTTTTTTTCTTTGTTTTTATTTTATCGTAAAAGACTAACAGTCAAAACTCTTCAAAATGCCTGCAATGAATCAACAGCATGTAGTTATATAATTTTTACTTAAAAGAAAAGGCTACTATAAAAGGAACATAAACCTAGTTGACAAGTAATACTGTACCACCGAATTATCTTTCCTAAGTCGGCCCTTGTCATCCCGTCGCCCTTTTAGTGAACTAACGACAGGTGCAAATAGGTGTTTGTGTTTCTTTTCCATTTACAAACATAAAGTAGGACATGTCCTCTCATTTTAGTCCTGTAGAAATATGTAATGTGTGAAAGCTTACCAAATCCATAATTTTTTTTTTATACCACTAAGGTGGCAAACAAGCAAAATCTCTTATATCAGTCATTTCTCTTATAATATATGGATGAAATCAGCAAAGTTCATATTGATCTCAAAGAATTCAAATTCAATATAATTTATTCAGTTTAGGCTACAATAATTGAGCACTTATGAATGTCACTACGCCGTCGGTTCGTAAGTCTATAGGGCGGGAGACCTTGTACTGAGAAGAACCGGCAAGAAACTCAGCAAGGGCATTTCTTTCTCCCTTTCTTTTACAGCGTCCACTTAAAAAGTTGAAAAATGTCCTCACTTTCATAGAAGGACACTTTCCATTACAAACATACAAAACATGAAATGCACAAGCACAACATAAAAGAGTATCTAATTATAAAATATATAAAAAAAGAGAGTTTATGTATTCATCACTAATAATCAATGTCTTATAGTATTGATAAACAACAAAAGAGTAAGATTAAATACAAGAATACAAAGAAGTTTGCAAGATCAGACCAGCCTCCACAGGCGGCACCCGTTCACGAGTATGACACATGAATCAGCCATCGCTTCGCTCAACCATGTTTTAGGGAACGTAACGACCCGACACACACGCCACCACCGCAGAGACAATTTGAGAGAGCATGACACACTCAAGCAACTCCAATAAAACTTCGATTGTAGGTACTAGTAACAATGTGTGTAGTAAAGGAACAAAATATAAGAGTAGAAGATTGGAAGGTTCGTAATGCTTTACTGCCGAGAATAACCGGCAATAAACTTAGCAGTTAATCTTTTATACATCATATATAAAAATACAATATAGCCTTAAACTAGGTGATAACATAATATACAATGTTTTAATTTAAAAAATATTTGAAATTCCTCAATACAAATCCGATTATAATTTTTCCAAGCATTTTTATCATTTATGTATTCATCAATTTTGTAATAGCTTTTTTTCATTAAACTATCTTTGACATATATTTTGAATGATAACTTAAGCCCAAAATATCTGTGGCAGGTAAAAAACTAGAAATAGTGTGTGGTTAAAAGTACTTAGGCGTCTGTCTAAATGAAACATGGGTTAACCTAACTGAAAAATGTGACCCGCATTGAAATCGGCAGGAGCGGTTTTGAAATATGAGAAAGTATTGTGAAACCGCAACCTAAATATTCCCTAGCGTATTTACATTCTTCGTTGCTACATCTCGCCTGTTCTTCTGTACGAATGTGAGTCCCGGACCATCAAGGAATAACTCATTAAATGTATAAAAGCATTAGAGATGTGGGCTTACAGGCGTACGTTGGCCATCAGTTGGACACAAAAGATCACCAATCTATAAGTGCTACGACGCGTGTCGGACAGAAACGCGAATTTTTTTCAAGATTATAAAATTGGTATATATGGCGCACGTGATGAGGCACGATCAATACGAGCCCCTGCAACTCATCTTCATGGGCCAATGCCGCTCAGCTGTTTTGCCTCGCAAAAGACCATGATAAATATGCAGAGCTGTGTGCCAGCCTTCACTAGTTGGAGAGGCACCACGATAAGATGAATTCAGTAGTCTACGGACGTGCATGTCTACATACCGTTTAGTCGGGTTATTCGCCACTTCGTAATTCGTCAGTGTCGACTTTACCCCTGATATACCCCTCGAACCATATATGTATTTACGTTGTGTACTAACACATATAAACTTGTAAGCCTGTGAAATCTCGCTTTGCAGACTCAACTGAAAATTAACGCTGTAGCTCATGACTATAGCGAAGGCTAAATAACATGGCTCGCCGATCAGAGCCGAGCTGAATTGCAATAATTCGCCTCCTATACTTTTAGGCCGCTTTTCTTCTCAAAGGATACCCGACGCGGATCATCAGCAAGGTCATCCGTATTACATGTGATTTTGATTTCGACGGATAGTGACCGCGACTCTACAAATATCCGCATGACAGATCTTCCGCGACGCACTAAGCCCGCTTTTTGTCTTCGTAGTGCGCCCGACGCGGATTTCGTCTGCGGAATTTGTTATTGAATATTGATGGGTGTTTAAAATGTAAGTTATAATATAATAATAAATAAATACAGCTTATGCTATGCCTACGTAAACGTAATGGAAATTTCTCGTCTTTCCAAATTCCAGACGTTTTAAAATTCTCCTCGCATTTTGGACAGTGAAGGTACTGAAATTCCGGACTTGTCTGGAATAATATCCATCACCGACGTCCTCTGACGAAAAAGCGACCATGCTGTAAAACCGCGTCCATTAGATAAACGCGATCGAATCGATTCGACTCTAGTGAATGTTGGTCTTTATTTGGATTCCTATAGGAATGCTCATTGTATTCTCCGTTTATTTAATTATAAATTAGAAAAAATCTCCTTATTTTATAACATATAGAAGGGAGGTTGGATATGGAATTTTAATTCTATGACAGATTGCGATGTCAAATATACTACGTCAAAAAAGTAAATAAACAAACATTATTATTTCTTGACAATGTCAAAGACATGTCTTGTGACATATTTGAGTGTTAAGCGCGAATCGTGTGTAAAGGTTTTCACTTCTGCGGGCACTCCCGGAGTGCAACTTTTTTTCCTCTAATATTTTATTTTTAATAATTGTTTCTTGACGACAATAAGTGATTTTGTAAATCCAACATTGTGAATAACGATTTCATTTCATTTCATTTCAGTAAAAAAAACTCTGTTATCATTGACTGTAATACTACAAACAAAATATACATAAAAGCTATAAAATTTAACTTCCACTAGACTAAGATCTGCGTACTACCCGTATTTATGCTTATGCCATGCCTATAGTGTAATGTGGTGTCAAGTCAACACCGCTATAGAAAAATTGAGAGCCATTTTCTGTTCAGGAATATTATTAACTAAGTAACATTAAAACAGCTTTAGAACTAAATAAAATAGTTAAAGAGTTAAAGTTAAAATTAATTGGTTTGTTTAAAGCGGGGCATAGCGAGTACTTGCTGAAATGAGCAGCCTGAACTGGGGAAGTATCTCCACCTTACAGAAAACCGCAGCCATAATAACGCTAACATTGAATAGTTTTGTGTTCCTCGCATTGAGTAAGGTTGCCAGAGCTCCCGAGGACTTGCTGTGTGGACACCGGAGGACCGGTGGTGCTCGCTGCTGTTAGTGCTTGGCGTAGACGCGGCGTGCTGATACGGCGGTCAGGGAGACCTGGTGAAACGTCTAACCGCTGGCCGCCCGCAGGTTGAACGGATTCCCGAACCCAGGGATCACTTAATTTCCGCCCTGGGAGGCTAAACCGCCAACCTGTGTAAAGTCTCTGAAATAGTAGTCGTGCCGGAGAAGGAGACCGGGGTTGACCAGAGAGGGATCAGGGGCCCTTCGGTTTGCCATGCCAGAAACCGTATTATCTGTACTGAGCTTTAAAAGTTTTAGTACCGCACCCTTTTTGTCCTCTAAGTTATCTGTTCAGTGTATCCTCATATTAAGTCTTAGTATCTTTATTTAAAAAGAAATGGTCAGAAAAAATACAAGAAAAAAAAGTTTTTACAGCGGCTTCTCCATCCACATATAATGTGGATTTTTGCAACATCAGGGGTATTCACGAAAATCTTAACGCAGTCCACCACCACCTTGAGACTGCGCAGCCGACTATTCTTTTTCTAACAGAGATGCAGATATCCTGCCCTTCCTAAACATCACACCTACATTATCCCAGCTACGAAATCAAGCACAATTTTGTGAGTCATCCCGGTGTATGTATTTTTATCCGGGAGCATATCTGCTGTCGCCGCCTTCATAGCCTTGAAGGTCCTTCTTGTCGATATTGTGGGTGCGCGTAGATCACGGCGGCCACACTCGTATCTATGCGTACCAATAACTACGCAGGGATATCTGCTCATGAATTTGCTTTGACCTATGAATTCTCTCAGCTGGTACTTTCTCTAACGAGAATACCAGATATAGAGGACCATACGAGCTCCTTACTAGATATTTTTCACACACATTCGGAGGCCCTCACAAAATACCAACAAGGGTGTGTGTGTGAGTGTGTGTGTGTGTGTGTGTGTGTGTGTGTGTGTGTGTGTATGTGTGAATGTTCTTCTTCTTCTTCTTCTTTTGTAGATAAGAGCATAGATCAATATATGTATACTTAATGTTATATTCTTTACTGACCGCGTTATAGACAAAGGAATGCAGGAAGGGAGAATAGTGTTTAGCAAAAGATGTTTTCACTTTGTGTACTGCTATTCTAAACACTTGGCTGTTATATTCAGTTAAATTTGATGTCGTGGAATGGACCAAACCTTTAATTTTGAGTATTGCAAGGTGGCGTACGCTTAAGATGCCTACTTCTTTGTACAGTTCAGAGATAGTAAAAAGTTGGCGTTTCCTAAGCATGACCTTTACTACATAACGCTGAGCTCTTTCTAGTTGTATCAAAATAGATTTAACAGCACCTCCCTACACTGAAATGCAATACGTTATGACGGCCTGACAGATTGACGTGTAGACTATCTTTAGTAAATCATAAATTCTCTAGTTATCGCTAAATGGCTACACTTCTGTTCCAACTATTTTTATTTTGCTGAGTTCCGTCATTCACAATTTACAAAAGAAATAAAAAATGTGCATCGTGCATTAGCATCGTTGCGGTGAGGGAGCGGGTGTCGTACACCGCACAGCTCGTAGCTGGTGAGTGCGTGACGGGGAACTCCCCTCCTGGCGGTGACTTACCTTCGGGTTCGAGACTTAGTTCGAGAGAATATAAAATACTAAAGCAAACTGCGATGAGGCTTGGAACATGACTCGCTATAATAAGGATCCAAATATTTTTGAGTTAAAACGTAAAATAATTGCGGCCTCGAAGTTCAGTAAGAAAGCAACTGTCAGAACTAAATCTGATGCATCGGCAAAATAGGTGGGCGACTTGCGAGCTATATACCTCTGGGAGTCGTGCTTACTGGTCGCTTGCTAAAGCTGCCGAAGGGAACTTATGCCAGTCGTCGTTACCACAACTGCAAAAGACCGATGGCAACTTGGTCCATAGTGCAAAATAAAATGTTCATAATCTAGATGTTCATAAGTCGAGTGGACAAGACGGTATACCAGCAGTGGCGCTTAAACAATGTGCTCCTGAGTTATATCCTGTACTCACACGCCTCTTCGCAGTTTCCTACCACACTAGGCAATTACCGTCTTCATGAAAGACTGCGAATGTGGAGTACTGCTGTCATGTCTGGGCGGGTGCACCCGGATAGCAGCTTGGCTCTTTTGACTCGGTTCAACGACGGGCTGTGAGAATTGTCGACCCTTAATTCTGAGGAGCTTTGCCTCCCTGTGTGTGTTCTACCGCTTGTACAATGGGATGTGTTCTGACTAATTATTGGAAATGATGCCCATGGCTGCTTTCTACCATCGCACCGCTCGCCATCGCCAGGGAATTTCTTTTGCCGCGAACGCTTGAGTTGTGGAATGAGCTCCCTGCCAAGGTTTTCTCTGAGGACTACAGTATGGGGTTCTTAAAAAAAGAAGTTAAAGGCTTTTGTAAGGCTCGGCAACGCGCGAGTATTACCCCTGGTATTGCAAGCGTCCAAAAGCTACGGCGACCGCTCACCATCAGGCGGACCGTAAGCTTGTTTGCCACTTTAGTGGTTTATATATTCTTACTAGCTTTGCCCAACAAAAAAAAACGATTCCTGTGGATAGTGATAAAATCTTATTATCAACTTACTTATTTTTGTGTTAAATTTTTTCTTAATCTTTTTAATTGACTCTGCGTAATTTAGGCATAGCATATTTTATAAGAAAAAATACGCAGACATTTATGTTTATGGAAGATAATAGATAGATATCAAAATATTGTTAGAGGCCCTTAGAAAGTGACTACCAGTAAACGGTTTTCAAGCCGCTTATAGTACTATATATACTTACTTGGCTAAACTACTACTGGCATATAACAACACAGTAGGAAAAGTAGGCAATTCTTAAAAATGACATCTTTATATTTGTGCCGAAAAACACTGATATGTAAAAAATTTCAACTATAAACAAAAACATGGTGAATATCGTGATTATCGGATAAGGCAGACCACCCGCCGTAGCTAATGGGCTAAACTGAGAAGCTTTTAAATCAACATTTTACTGTATATTTAATCCTGACCCTTTTACATGATAAGTTTATATAATCAAAATATTTAAACAGAATAAATTACTTCCTTAGAATAATAAAAAGCTTTACTATCTGAGTAAAATTCATCGAATTTCCAAAAAAAAACTTACGGACTTCTATTTTAAGTTTCCTTTTTACACCAACCTAACTTGAAACTCTTGTTTGATGTTGTTATGATTAACTTTAAATAGTTTTATATGTATTTAGGAATCTTGTTGAAACACTAAGCTCCTAGACTATGTTACGGGCTAAAGGATCAAAGGTTATTTAAGTCTATGAATGTAAGATGTATATTCTTAATATTCCTATTACGGTAGGCGTTGATTTTTAATCCATTGCCATAATTGTAAAGTGTAAGCGGTAAGTTTGAGACTTTTGCAATTTTTGCACAGAGCTGCGTCTCTTTTATTTATTTTAATAAAACGTTATTAAAAAGCTTTGTTGCTACGAATTTGACAAAGTACGAACACTAGTAGAATGGATAGTGTTAATCAGTTAAGTCATTCCAATTACCATTGCAAGTTATGCCATTTTTTCCATTTATTACCACATATTTTACACTAGATTTTGCCAGCGACTCCGCCTGCCCTCAATTCGGTTATCGGCGTGGAATTTCTACGTAAACTCCTTAATTATACTAATGAAGATTACTATAGCAAGCTATAGCTGTTGCTATAGTTCGTTTAAGCTCAGTAATAGTTGTTCCCACGGTAACTTTTAAATGTTGCGGTATAAAAACTAGGCCATGTCTTATTCCAGGACCTAACCTATATGTGTGCCAAGTTTTATTCCAATCCGTCCAGTGATTGAAGCGTGATTGAGTAGCAACAACCAAACTTTCACATTTATAATATTACTATGTAGACTTTGCCAGCGACTCCGCCCGCCCTAAATTTGGTTAAGGTTAGGGTAAGCTCCTTAATTATACTAATAAAGTTTGCTATAGCATGCTATGCCTGTATCTATATTCTATAGTTCGTTTTAGCTCGGATATAGTTATTGCCGCGGGAACTTTTGAATTTTTTGGGATAAAAATAGCCTTTATCTATATTCCAAGATCTAACCTATACTTGTGCAAAGTTTAATTTCGATCCGCCCAGTGGTTGAAGCGTGTTTGAGTAACAAACAGCCAGACATACTTTTACATTTATAGTATTAGTGGAATAGTAGGATTAGGATAAAATCGTGAGAATTCATTTGTAGACTGACACATGTCAACAAATAGCACATATCTACTTACATAATTATATTGTGGTTTATAGCATAACACCTTCATTTACTAAGGCCGACCAATATTTGTATTACATCTGAGCTTACAGAGCACACTCAGTAATACCACAACAAAGAGAAGGCCCGCGCGAGTGAGACTGCCGTTGTTAATTAATTTGAAGCGAGTTCCATAGCTCGGTTTTAGCTAACAACGCATACGAGCAAATGCTGCATATACGTAGCTCTCGGAACACTCGTGTACAAATTAGTGTTAACGAATTATTCCTCTTGGTTAAGGGGTGTATAGATCTAAACGACACAATTTATTGAGCATATAATAATACTTTTAAAATAAACATTCTTTTGTTTTATTTTTATCTGAATTAAATGTTTAAAAATCTGCATAGTTATATAACTTACATACATACTACAAGGTGAGTCAGCGCCAGGAGGGCAACCTTCGGGTTCGAGGCTCACGCTGGTCGAAGGGACGACCCCAAGAGCGACAACCCAAGCCGAGGCTTCCCCCTCGGGGAGTCCTTGAGCGTTGGTCGCTCTATGGGCTTAGAATCCTTCAGAGTCTCGCCCCAAAAGCCTGGTGGAGCAGTAATGGCTGCATACGCCAACTGCATAGTCATTAAGAAAAAAAACATACTACACGCATTACCTATACACGTAACTATTCAATTATCTATGCATATATAATATAGTATACTTAGTATAAAACAAAGTCGCTTCCCGCCGTCTGTAGTAATGTACGCTTAGATATTTCAAACTACGCAACGAATTTTGATGCCGTTTTCATCGATAGATAGTGATTCAAGATAATGATTTATACGATTATAGTTTAATATTTTTTTATGTTAATTTGATAAAATATAATATAATTATTAATCAAGATGTCGGAAAAATCCTGTCAAATGGGAGCTTTTTCCAAACACATCTCACAGATGGCGGTGTTAGTGTGTTTATCGATATAAACATGTCCGGGTTCCATACGTTTCTAACAGATGTCGGTGTTAGTTAGTTTATCAACATAACATGTCCGGATTGGGTTAACATCTAATAGAAATCCGCACGGGTGGAGCCGTGGGTAATACCCCTTTGTTGTAACAGATGGCGCTACAACAATTTTAAGGGCAGAACAACGTTTGCCGGGCCAGCTAGATAATTACTAAAAGATTTAACAATAAATATAAATTACCGGCCGGTTAATTAGAGTTTTTTTATTTATAAATAGACATGTGGGGTAAATTCTCACACTTGCTTTTTAGGGTTTCCTATTCAAATGGCGAAAACGAAACGCTTATAAATTCCTTATGTCCGTCCTTATCACATAGACTTATAATTCCGCCACGTTCCATCAATTCAGATAAGATATAAAAAAAGTGTCTTATGTGACCCATCATACAGTTTTGTGATGATATTAGGAAAAAGAAAATTTTTAAGTCGCCACTTTACATAAAATTGAAAAATGTTTTTTTTTTCTTGGAATAGGGTGACGATCTTTTTTAGAACTCATTTTCGGTTGAAAATATTCGTTTGTCGTAAAATATTCGTTATTAATTTCACACATACATGCAATTTATAAAAACAATATATCGCCAAATATAAAAATGAGTAAATAAGGTAATCTCTCACATTCCCCTTAATCCAAATAAACACACTGTGTTCACATATCTACTAACTCTCTCCGCCTTCAAATACGATGTTCAATACCTACAAATTAAAGCAGTGACGGTAACTATATTTACTAACTTTACTGTACATCGCAACGCACGCTCGTAATTCCAGGTAGGTAGCAATACATTTAAACTTTCCTACAGCTTTTATTAAAAAATACTTTAGCTATAGATTTGAAATTTGGTATTAAATTTCGAGGCCTATCTATAATTATTTTGATAAAACCACTAGCTTTTTAACTATATTATCGGCTATATTATTCATATTTGTATGAAGCAAAGCTTAGATTTCAATTTAGGGCGCGTTCTTTTTGGGATTATGAGTTCCGACGAATGATACTTTTCACACTTTTGATAACGCGAGTTCGTGTAGCTTTGAAACGTTACTAACAAAATTTTTGGTTGCAAAACTTGCGAAACGGACGGTTGACGTACAAACACTACCATAAACAATGAATATGTTTAAGCAGTTTGACAGATTAACACAAAAACCCCACCTCCAGACATGGGTCTAAAGATACGTTTTTCGGTGGCAAAAGTGACAATAATAACAAAAATATCATAAATGAACGCATGACAGTTTGTTACAGATGACACGAAAATTTTGATATTTTTGACACTCATGCAAAACGAATGGATGACAGATGACAAAGTTAACGAAAATAATGATTCTGCATCCCAAAACAAACGCACCCTTAAAGTCAAGTCAAGTTAAATTTAACGGCAAAAACCGCATTAAAAGCGTTCAGTAGTTTTTGCGTGCTTCGAAAAAGATGATTTTAGTTCAAAAACTTCTAAATAATCGATCCTTTTATTATTTTTACAAATATCAGTAATGATAAAGTTGTTTTAAAATAGATTTTATAAGTTTTCAAACATATGTAATTAAACTCTTCGTTGAATGTCGATAAAGTTCCTAACTTGAGATAGCAACTAAGTTTTTTGAAAAAAGGAAAGCATTGAGACTTTCGAATTTTTTTCCTACTCCCACAGGCCGAGGATTAAAGCATTGTTGTTTTGACCAACCGAAGTGACACAATATATTATCATTTGGTTTGTACGATTTTAAAAATTAAAAAAAACTGGTCAACCAAAAAAAATATTTATCGTTATTTCGTATTCGTATTAAATATGGATCAAAAAGTTTTGGGGAATTGGCAATGGGAAATCCCACAAGAGGTTGTGGAAGCCATTCGAAAGTATCGTAAGTATTCTTGTGTTATCACTTCCTACCCGGTTATGATGAAATATAATTATGTGTGACTCGTGTATTTAGTTTGGCCATAACTTTCCGTGTCACCTGTTGCTATTTACGACTGCGACTGAGTGAAATACCCATCTTGTTTTAAGTGAGGTTATAGCTATTTGACAAATTGGATGTCATATGAACTGACACATGTTTGTCCGCCCTAAAACAATTTTTTTCATAAATTTCACAGTCATATTTTTTGACTCATGGCAAAGTACGTATAGCGCGCGCAGAATTTTAACATAAAAGCGGTTACACGAGACGTGTGCGTCGCACGCCAAGCGCCAACCACGATTAGGACCTGTGATTAGGTAGGACTCACCACTTTTTTTTCTGACTGACTATGCAGATGGCTGTTGCAGCCGTTACTGCTTCACCGGGCTTTTTTGGGCGAGACTCTGAAGGAGCCTCAGCCCGTATAGCGCCCACCGCTCAAGGGCGGGGGCAGCCTCGGCTTGGGTTGTCGCTCTCGGGGGCGTCCCTTCGACCGGCGTGAGTCTCGAACCCGAAGGTGAGTCACTGCCAGGAGGGAAGTTCCCCGTCACGCACTCACCAGCTGCGAGCTGTGCGGTGTACGACACCCGTTACCTCACCGCAACGATGCTAATGCACGATACACATTTTTTATTTCTTTTGTAAATTGTAAATGACGGAACTCACCAAAATTAAAATAGTGGGAACAGAAGTGTAGCCATTTAGCGATGACTAGAGAATTTACGATTTACTAAAGATAGTCTACACGTCAATCTGTCAGTCCGTCATAACGTATTGCATTTCAGTGTAGGGAGGTGCTGTTAAATCTATTTTGATACAACTAGAAAGAGCTCAGCGTTATGTAGTAAAGGTCATGCTTAGGAAACGCCAACTTTTTACTATCTCTGAAATGTACAAAGAAGTAGGCATCTTAAGCGTACGCCACCTTGCAATACTCAAAATAAAAGGTTTGGTCCATTTCACGACATCAAATTCAACTGAATATAACAGCCAAGTGTTTAGAATAGCAGTACACAAAGTGAAAACATTTTTGCTAAACACTATTCTCCTTTCCTGCATTCCTTTGTCTATAACGCGGTCAGTAAAGAATATAACATTAAGTATACATATATTAATCTATGCTCTTATCTACAAAAGAGGAAGAACACACACACACATACAAACACACACACACACACACATACACTCTCTCTCTCTCTCACACACACACACACACACACACACACACACACACACACACACACACACACACACACACACACACACTTACACACACTCACACACCCTTGTTGGTATTTTGTGAGGGCTCTAAGTATTTAAAGCTTTACTGGGACCTCATGTACATAGAACGAATGATTAGGTGAAGACCTTCGTCGTGATTGGTTAGACATAATTATAGACTCATTTCTGTCGCAATCATAGCTATTCAAAGATATTGTATTTTCACCCGATACCCGAGGACCTCCCGTTTCTGAGGACAGTCCTTGGATTCGGACTTTGGCATACACTCACACTCGCAGAACTCCCGTTTCTGAGTACGGTCTTTGTCTTCGGTTTTGCCGTAGCGTTATACACAATTACGAGACTTTCCATTTTAAAGGACAGTCCTCGGTATCGGGACACTGTAGAAGTACACTAACTTCAAACTGTGGTTCAGATCAGATTTTTGGCAGTCAGTAATTATTTTTATCTTTTTAGTGCATCTTTTTAAGCCGTTTGTTTTTTTAAGTTAAAAGGTTTTTTTTCTACGCGCAGGTCTTGTCGCTCCACATTAAACTTTTTGATAGTAATTAATAAGTATTAGTTTCTAAAACTAGGTAATCATATTTTTTTTCTAATAGTAAGTATTGCTTTTTATCGCAGAAAGTGTAAAAAGCAAAGTATACACCTCGGGGATAAAAGTGTTTACTTTAGGTCTTAACTTACCGAGAGAAACCGTTGCTGTGCTTGGGTGTTATCCCTGCCATCCTTTATTACCTCGGGATTAAATTTGGCGCCCGTGACCTATCACACTGTTTTATCCCTTTGGTCAATAATCTGCTATTAGAATTGTTGCAATAAAAATAGAATTATAAGATTGTGACATGTAGATGAACGGACTGATGGAAATGAAATAGAACCTTCATAGGTTTTTGCTACTTTGGTACGGAACTCTTAAAATAAAGTTAATTACTCATAGCAGAAGTTTGCTTTCCTATAGTCTCTCAATTTTTATTTAGAATTTACACAAAAACTCTGATTTGCAAATTTGCCTTAGGGACAGGTTAATACGATTATAGCACAATAAAAATGATCGTTTATTGTAGTGCTGTTTACAAATGATGACACTACCATGGCACCGTTCAAATGATTTATAGTACAATCGAAAGCAAAACTACAAAAAAAATTGGTCAAGTGCCAGTACGATCGAACAAGATTTACGCCAACTGAACGGCACAACTAGTTGGTCTGTGGAAAATTTCGAGCGAGAATAGTCCCTCGTTTTTTATAAAAAAATTATTGTAAATGACAGCTGTCAAATTAGAAAAATGATCGATATCATCAAGATCCTGTTTTGGATGACAGTTGTCAAACGACGAAGGTCTTTATCTCCGTAACTATTGATCTGAGACTAGCAGTTTTCTTACAGAAATGATAGATCTCGCCGAGATCTTTATTTTTTGATGACAGCTGTCAAAATAGAAAGGGCTATATCTCCATAACTAGTGATCTATAAATAGAGGAACTACTAGTCTACTATCAATATTTTACGAGATACATCCTTAATAAAGATCCTGAGATCTATCATTTCTGTTAGGAAACTGCTAGTCTAAACTCAATAGTTAGGGAGATATCCAAAAACCATTAGGCGACCCACAGGGCACAAATCAAGCCTGGCACAATTTGTATTATAAGTATTTTTGTTTACGATTGTACTATAAAATATTTGAATGTCTGGTAGCGCTGTTTTTACTTGCTTTTATTTAACTCACAATGTTTACTTTTTAGGGTTCCGTAGCCAAATGGCAAAACACGGAACCCTAATAGAATCGTCACGTCTGTCTGTCAGTCCGTCCGTATGTCACAGACACTTTTTTCCGAAACTATAATTTCCGAAAGATTTTTACACAAAAATAGAAAAAGAACAATAAATTTTTGGGGTTCCCCATACTTAGAACTGAAACACAAAAATTTTTTTTCATAAATCCATACGTGTGGGGTATCGACGTATATTAGCAATTTATCGTTACATTAGCAAAAACAAAGAAAATGTGTTTCTTGTATGCCCCTTAAATTTTACCTTTTGAACTTTTTATTATTTGTTAGATAATCCCCCATTATAAGTTACAACACATATTTTGTGAAAAATTCAGGCTTCTACTAATTTAAAATCTCTAAACTCATAGATAGAGCCTTTTAATGGTCGGACAGACTGCGTAATCTTCGTAATAGGGCTTCGTTGCACCCTCTGGGTACGGAACCCTAACAATTTTAAAATAAACGATTTTGTACAAATTCGTTTTATTGGAAGTATTCATGAAGCTCTTCTACCGTGATTTCAGGTTTTTCGAACATGCAGTTTAAAAATCAGGGAGGGTGAGGGGACACAAAATTTTAATTTTAGAAGCCAGTCTTGAAGAACCCAAAAAGCTTAGATAAAAAAAAAAAACTGCTTAGAAACCTTCAAAGCATTTTAAAGCCTTTACATAACAAAATATCCTTTTATATAAAACTACATTGGTATCAATATAAAACAATGGAAATACAAGGCTGTCACATACGGACATACGAACGGACATTGTAAATTTATTAGAGTTCAGTTTTTCTTCTCCTAAAAAGTGTGTACTCATTAATAAAATAAAATAATGTCACACGAATATCTTCTAACAGCAATGACCTTCTAGATAGATAGACCAACACAAACAGAATGGATCTTTAGGGAAAACTAGCGTGTTTATCAACTTTGCGGACTCTGAGATAAAAATGGTAGGTTAAAAAGAAAAGTGTCATACCTATTTACCGCAACGTTAGCTTCTAAAATTACACATATTATTCTAAGTTTTTTCTTCGCTACGCTATATTAACCTTTTTTCAATTCAAGCCGTCTTAATTACATATTTTACAAGCATTTACCCCTGGCATTGCTTGCGCAGAATTTGGTCTTCACTGCGGGTTTGCTATCGGGATCCCCTAAATTAACTTGTGTGAAATAATAGTTGGTTACTTAGGGCTGAAAAGCAACCATTTCTGACGACAGAAATAGATGATTCTTATCCGAATAAAATACTCTACATTGCATTTTGAATATCTATGTAAACACAACCTACATATTTATATTGCAACATTTTTTTTAATCTAGTGGTCAAAAATCAAAACTACAGTCGCTATATTGAAATGGTGTGAGCTTACAACGACACTAGCGACCAAACACCCAAGGGCAGACAGTCAGAAAAGTTTAAAGTTTGTTGCTCTGTACTTCCAAGATTTTGCACTAATCTCGCTTTTTTAAACGCGCAACATTTTTTAAGCGCCAATAAACTAGTTTTTTTTTTCGACTTTGGCGTCTAAATATAAATATAGGTTTGTATTGTCCGATTTCTTGTTTTGTACGACTTTTTATGGGACATACTAATGAAATTCTAGCCCAAGATCTCTCAAAAAAACCTTCGGTTGCTGAAAATAATTTTACATACGTATATCGTTTATGGGTATTGTACAATCTATACCTAGTAATATTATAAAGCGAAAGTGAAAGTGTAAATTAATTTTTGGTATGGAAATATTTAATTTAATAACCAAAATGTTGATATTAACTGTAATTTGTTGCTTATTGTATTTTATTTACTATCAGTACCGTGATGGATTTTTAGAGTGGTATCAATATCTCAGATGATGATGGTTTTACCACATTGGTTAACAAAAACCAAATTTCTGGGACTTGAGGAATATACATAATATTCCTTAAATCACACTAACTAATTCCGACTCTGATTCCTGATTCTGATACACTTATATTCATATGATACTCCACTACCGTAGTGACTATATATATTGATTTCCACCCCCCGTACGTATCAAACCACATTCCCAACAATCACTTTCATATTTTTTTTAGTGAAAACTTCTTTAGCGGCGTTCTGCACTTTTTTGGTATGGGCAAAAAATGATAAACTCGCGTCAGGCTGATCGAAAATTTGTAAGACGGAAACCATAATGTCACGCCATAAAAATTCGCAAGACGGAAACCATGATGCCACGCCATAATAGGATGATGGCAAAATAAAAAGATTGATTTTGAAGTGAAAAACTTTTGTAGCAGCGTTGTGCACTTTTTTTGTAATGGGTAAAAAGTAAAAGGAAATTGGGTTGATGAAAAGATGAAAGTGCGGATTACACATGTTAAAATTTTATATCCAGGTTGTATGTTTTCACTTATGCCGGCACTTCCGGAGTGCAACTCGTTTTTTTAACTTAAAACAAGTTCAAGTTACAAGAATACCACATTGATAGTTGCTTAAAAAAACATTTGACATAGACTGAGTTTCTTTTCACCAGTGTTGCTAATTTAACATATTATATGCTTTTGGCATATTTTCTTCTTGTTTAGCATATCTTTTTAGCTTTTAGCGTATAGCATATTTGTTAAGCATACTTTTATAAAACATGAAAAGATTGTAAATCACAATATCACAATGAAGATGCGGCTGATAATAACCCCTTTGTAGATTTTTGTCTCTTTTAATATTGCCGCATTTGAACGCATATATGGAATACGTATTTAGCCATATGAGTCTGGCTAAAAATAATTTGTCGTTTGGAGGTGAGAACCCTGAATGTCATTGTTTTGTATGTCAGATCTGGCCTAAAGAGAGCACTTCTTGTGTATGTATGAGAAGCCGGATCGGGTCTGCCAGTTGTTATTTAGCGTCTGAAATTTGAATTTACAATTTAGCATTTTTTTGCACCAGTTTATTAGCATATTTAGGAGAAACCATGGTGGCAACACTGATTTTTACCATTTGGATACGGAACCCTAAAAACAGTGACAAAAGGTGCTCGAACCGACCTCCGCAGTATGTATGTAGCATAGTAAAAGTATTGAAACGGTCAATGGAATGTTAAAAAAAAAACCGGCCAAGTGCGAGTTGGACTCGCGCACCGAGGGTTCCGTACCTACCACCATTTATGTAATCTACAAACACATAGAAAAAAAATTTTATGTTTGAGTTGATTGAATAAAAGGTAAATTGCGGTTTACGATTTATGACGTATTAAAAAAAAATACTTACTATTTAGATCTCGATCAAACCAATTTTCGGTGGAAGTTTGCATGGTAATGTGATGTACATTCCACCAAAAATTGGCTATATTTATATTGTTATTTTTTTAGTTTTATCATTCTCTTATTTTAGAAGTTACAGGGGGGGGAACACACATTATACCACTTTGGAAGTGTCTCTCGCGCAAACTATTCAGTTTAGAAAAAAATTATATCAGAAACCTCAATATCATTTTTGAAGACCTATCCATAGACACCCACACGTATGGGTTTGATGAAAAAAAAAATTTTGAGTAAGTAAGTATCCTAAGTATGGGGAACCCCAAAAATTTATTGTTTTCTTTCTATTTTTGTGTGAAAATCTTAATGCGGTTCACAGAATACATCTACTTACCAAGTTTTGACAGTATGGTTCTTATAGTTTTGGAAAAAAGTGGCTGTGACATACTGACGGACGAACAGACAGTTATAAGTGGCTGTGACATACTGATGGACGAACAACAACCCTAAACACACTGATTTGATTCGAACTAATAGAAACTATACGAATTTTAAGCCGGCAGGAAAACAATGACTTATCCAAATTTATAAAATAAAACAGACTGATGTAAAATTTTATGTATTTTAAGCAAAATGATGAGAAATAAACGAAGTTTTTGAAGCTGATGAACGATTTCATTAATTTTTGCAACCATCATTTTTTGTATTTATTAGTTAAGAGTGTGCCAATGCATGACTGAGGAAGCGAGATAAATAAATACAGAATCAAGCGCACAAGAAAGGGACAACTACGTACAGTTCTTATTTACATGAGAATGTGAAAATATCGAAAAATAATTGTTTAAAAATTAACAGCAAAAGTTTTTATAAATATCTTTCTGTCACGACCTCGACTGATGCCTAAACTACGTTTTTGAATAATTTGGTGCTTATTTACTTCAATAGGTTTTGAGTAAAACCTTCTAAAGTAATTTTTAGAGCACTTTTCAAAAAAAAAATCTACGGAATAAAGTATACGCAATCATGTTTTGGGCTGTGTCACGACCTCCAGTATATGCTCTATTTTATTTTAAGATTCAGCAGTTTTAGAAAAATCTCTGTTAAAAAAAGTGATATCTAGCATATACGCCCTTTTGCTTTTTGACTTTTTGAGATTAGCCCTTGCTCTCCCCCGTTTTAATTCACGTTACTGATGTTATCACGCAATTCGAGAATGGACTTAGAGAAACTGTGGACTTGTTTAGTGTTAATTGATAGATCATTGGTTAATGTGTATAGTTATAAGACTTCTGCATCTGTACATCACCAACTGTAAAATCAAAAGTTTTATGAAATTGTCCTTATTTAATCGCCGAAATGTATGCTAATGTTTTTTTCATTTTGTGTTCGTTTTTATTTACATAACAATTCATTTATTAAATCTGCTTATAAAAAAATGCGTAATTTAGATTCAGAGTTTTAAAAACGTCCGCTAGATTCTTTCTTCCTTTTAACTTTCAGAGCTGAGTTACCAATCTTTTTCCTTGTGTATATGTCGCAGGCAAATCGTATAATTTGCCGTTTTACAATTTGCCTCGGCAGATCGTAATGTATGGAAATCTATCATATAACTGCACAAATTATTGTATGAAGCTTAGTTGGAAAGCTGCGTTTACAAAAGAGAAACTGAACATGATTTACATAGTGCTCTGAGTGTTTTTCATTTTACAGATAAAATGCCTAAGCCGTAGCGTAAAAATCGTAGATCTGTGCCTAAACCTAATAAAAGTGATGCTAGACTATTATACCTTATTATTTTAAAGCAACACTGAACGTGTCAGAGGCGACACTGTTTACTGAGTAGGATAAGTTGGTAGCACTAGTCCATTAGCAGAAAGAATTTGGGTTTTGAGATTGTTAAAGTGTATATGTTATCAGCTTCCTACATGTATTTGAGTTGGCCTCTAAAAAGTTAGAACTTTTAAATAATTGCTTTAGGTAGAATTTAGGTATTTAAATATTCGACAAAAAATAAAATAAAAAATTAGAATAGAAATAAAATACGGCATCTCGTAAGAAATGTTAATGTCCAAAAGCCGCTGAATTTTGATGACTGCCAATTTGGCTTTACGGTAGGCGCTGTCGTCTGCGTAAAGGGCTAGGATGACACCTTCAACACCTTCAGCTAGACCGGAATCACTGAGAGTCGGGATGTCGTTGGTGAAGAGCGCATAGAGCAGTGGCGATAGGCAGCGACCTTAAAGAACCCCTGCTCCTTTACTGATGAGTTTGCTTCTTTACTGGTTGTTCTCGGCCGAGATATAAAAGCTGCGTTTTTCCAGAATCAAGGCTATTACTCGTCCAAGCATTTATGGGAGGTCAGTCTTTAGCAGCTTGTACATAAGGCCCTCGTGCCAAAACCCGGTCAAAAACCTTCTCCATGTTGAGAAAGTCTCCGACCGTGCAGTTGTTTCAGAGACAGTCACAGGTCTCTGAAACCAAACTGTTCAGGCTTAAGCTGGATATAGGAGGATATCCTATGCAGAAGCAGGCGTTCAAATAGCTTGGCTAGGTTAGATAGCAATGTAATCGGACGGTAGTGTTCTAGGCGGTGACGGTCTTTCCTTGGTTTCGGGAGAACAACGATTTGCCTATCTTCCAGGAAGATGGGAAATGTCCATTGCGCAGTATCCCATTAAAGATCCGACCCTTCCTAGGCAGCATAATAATCGCTGTGTTGGGGATCTCGTCGGGGCCGGGTGATTTGTGCTTGTTGAGTTTTGAGGCCTCCTTCCTAACCTCTTTAGGCGAGATAAAGCAATCACCTCGAAGTGGTGGGGCGGGGCCAGCGAGAAACTGCTCGACGCGTTCTAACGTAAGTAGTGGTCTGTAATGATGTTCGGTTTAAATTGGTCCTCAAAGTGATCAGCCAGTAGTTCAGCACGTTCAGCAGAGTGGTAATGTCGGATACCGGCGGTGAATATGATAAGAGGGCAAATGCTGGGGTTATTGTAACCTGGCGGGCCAAGCGGTATAGTGCCGTATCGTCCTCGCTAGCCTTGAATATGGCGTTTTCTCATGAGTGGGTGTGAGCTATTTCAATACGTAGCTCTGCACTAATTTTATTTAGGTCCCTCTTAACCACTGGGCAGCGTGAGTGGCACCAGAGCTTTCTGAGTTCCATTTCATTTGTAATTTGGCGCGGAGATGCGCAGGAAGCAGCTGTTTTTTGTTTTGTGGCCTCCCTTAGTGCCAGCGTTATGGCCGTTGTGAAGAAACTAACAACTTCTTCGACTTCTAAGGGAGTGGAAATACCTCTTGCCAAAAGCTGATACTCCGAGAACCAAAAGAATTAGCAGATGCTGAGAGGACTTCTAGCGAGATTGGCCAGCTAATTTTATGTGCTAGAGTAATTTCCAGTACGTCCGGCGTCTGTTTATCCGTGGGGTACTGCGTAAGAGAACCAGGACCGATGACTAAATAGTTATTGTTTCAGTATCTGCAGTTAAGTCAAGTCCAGATTTGGATGAAATTTGTGAACCCCATTGTTGGTGTTTGGAATTAAGATCGCCTAAAATTAAAGTGGGAGTGTCATCGTACAAAATATTGTCGATGTCACTTGGAACGATAGCTTTCCGTTGGGCGTTGTGACGAGGTAAAGGGGGAGTAATATTTACACCTTTTCTTCTCGCTTCTCGCCTCAACACAGGGCACGAGAGGTCATTGGCTGTATGCGTCTGCTTACAGTTTGCGCAGTTCAGCGCTACCATTGGCATTCCGACGCTGAATGTTCGTCGCCGCAGCGGACATATTTGATTGGCCGATAGCAATTCGCAGAGACGTGGCCAAACGCCTGGCACCTATGACATTGAGCTGGGCCCGGCCGTGAGCGCCACGCTTCAGTCGTGATGTCAGGCATGCTTGACAATATGTTAACGGAGTATAAGCTTTGTAAATCAGCTATCTATGCCTTTCCTGTAGCTGGGCATAGTATATGCCGTTCGGTCGGCCCCTGGCCGCTGGAATTTGGCGAATATGTGAGACAGGGAAATTTGCGAAAGCGAGGTGTCAATTGGGATGGTTATTTTCTGTGGACGATCGCTGTCTAAACCGCAACAGTACCACGATACTATTTTGTCCAGTTTAGGCAGCTCGTCTATATAGGCCACTACGGTACGATATTCCGTTGGTGACTGAAATCGTACACCTTATCCGAATGGTCGAGCTTTGGGGTGGAGTGTAACTTTTATAGTTGATTCGACCCATGGGGCAGCGTTTCCACTGCAATAGAGGGTTTGCTCTTTTTTTACTATTTCTCTCACCTTGACCTCCAGTAGAGACTGACTGTGCAATAGCACTTGTCGATGGCTGCGTTTCTGCGTGTTGCGTGTTTCCTGTGCGTACGAGCTTCCGATCGCTGACGCTGAGGTTGCAGGTACGACAGGTTGCCTTGCGGGGTTTAGTGCACCTCTAGGGCAGCCTCAACTGAGGCAGTTAGTGTGGCTAGGGATTTTTGTCGGTCGTTCACGTCGTCCCTTGCGACCTGGTGGGCTTGCTCAGCGGGTTTCTTGGCTGGGCTGAGTGTGAATGGTCTCACCTTTTTCCTACGGATTCTTGGGTCCCTTCGAGGCAGCGGAATTGATGATAGATTTTCGTCGATTGGGGCTGATATTGGGGACTTGACTGTGACTCGAGTAGCCACTTTTGGTGACAGCGAATTTTGAGTTTTAAGATCACGAAAATCCTAGGCAGATCGTAAAGTATGGAATAGAAATTATTATATAACTGAACAGATTATTGTATGAAGCTTGGCTGGAACGCTCCGCTCGCTTCACTCGCTCCGCATCTACGTTTACAAAAGAGAAACTGAACCTAACCTATCATACATGACTCATACAGTGCAATTTCTGTTCCTTTCGTTTCCATGCTTTACGACCTGCCTAGGAATTTCGTAATCTGCCGAATTTTACAATCGGCCGCCGGCATATGGATTAGGATCCAGTGTAGAACACTATAAAGTAGGAAAAATGATTAAATTACCGGTTTTATTGATTTGACAGAAATATGCAAAAATAACGTTAAAAAATGTATACGCACTTGTGATTAGTTACTACTAGAAGAATTGAACACGGTATTTACAATTTAACTTTATAAAATCATAAAACTAACGAATTCGACATATCAATGGAAAGACAGATTTATATTTAATTATGTTAGCCAACCACTCGACTCGAACAACTGGGAACGGTTTACCATGGTTTTTAATATTCTATTTGATTAAGTTAATTTTTTGTATTATATATACCAAGAAAACAACAGAATATTTTCCAATAATTAAAAAGACATGTTGTTACCAGCTGGTGACAAAGAAACATGACGATTCGCAGCTAGTGGTACGCACTGCTTCAATACGTGCGTGAAAGGCTATTTCTATAATTTTTCATACACGTAAAGATCGCTTCTTACCCTTGGTATTATCATTGGTACTACCAACAAATCATTTAAATTTCTCTTTTTAAAAAGAGAAAAAGATTTTTATAAAGATAAAAAAATATTAGTATTATTCTCTTGTTGAATTTTTTTTTCTGAATTACTAATAACAGCTAAATAAAGTGCTATATCTCCGTAAATTTTGACTGCAGACTAGTGTTTTCTTTACAAAAGTTTAAGATCTCATCAAGGGCATCATTTCGGATGACAGTTGTCAAACTTATGGCTATATCTCCGTAACTATTGATCGCAGACTAGTGGTTAATTTACGAAATTTTTAGATCATATGAAGATCTTTATTTCAGATAACAGCTGTCAAACTAAAAATGGCCATAACTCTATATCTATTGATCGCATGGGCTGCACATGCTTGGGAGGTAGAGTGAGTAAAGTAGTGAATGCGCCGTCAAATAGTGAACGGCCAAAATCTTTGTTTACATATTTGGAGAACTCATAAACTTTTAGTTCTGTAATCCGCTCTATGGACTGTACAATAGCCTTATAAAATTGTCCATTCTCTAGAAAGAGACACAGCAAAACTGTGCTTTTTCAATCAATGTCCGCCATTTAGCTTGTTTATGTTTATGCAAGATATCACAGGTTCGTTTCATGTCCGTCACACTGATGCTACCATCTTTGTTTTACAGCTGGCTAGGAAATGCGCTGTCCATTTATCTCTGTCTATGGTTGAACAGAACAATGTCATAGTTCTTATCTTAATGCCGGCAACGGCTTCAACAGAACACAGCTTTTGTCTTTGGTTTGTAGTGCCGGTGGTAATCTTTGGCTAGAATAGGAAATGGAAAGCTGATTGATTTTTATTCAGTTTTTTTATTTTCAATTTATTGAATTAAAAAGACCCGCTGTCTCGAACGTACGATTGGAAACTATTTGCTTTGTACAAATGACTCAAAATTGTTATAATCCTGTGTATCGAAGTACTAGTGTTCGTTTCTTAATGTTTATAACTTGCCCCGGGCTAATGTTCGTTTTGTACGCATAAGTAAATAATCCCTAGAGCACTCTTAATTAATACAACTGTTGGGTAGTCGAACAAATGTTATACTAGTGCAGCATAAGTACCTAAATATTTAGGGAGTGAAGTGTTGTTTTTACATTAATAATGATCTAATTGATGTGGCAATCAGGATCACATCACATTGGAATGAAAACTGCATTGTAAGGTCAGAAGCTCTTTATTTTTATTGTTTAATTGGGCTTTGTTTATTTATTTTTTGACAATTGTTTGAACGACACTCGGTAACACGCGAAGAGTAAAAATAACCCAAATGTTGCTAGGGCTGCATACCAATTTAATATCACTCTGTGTCGAGTATGTTGGAAGCTCGGTGAGTTGACTTCCTAACCATTTTGGAACTGCACCTTTGATTAATGTTTCAGTGACAGGTGTAAATATGATTTCAGGACTGTGAACAAGCCCTCACCCTAACCTGAGGCACATTTAGGTCATTTTCAAATATGAAAATTAAAGTCTGTAAAGTGAAAATAAGGATAAAATAATGGATCTTTATCACAATTATTGGAATTTTTTTGCTTCTCTGCGCCATGTAATTTTTGCATAAAAATGATTTTAGTAGATAAAGATACATCCCCTTATACCCAAATGAAGTGCAGAAATCAATGGCTGAATATTTTTTTGTATGATTTTTTTAAATTTTGTTTGTAACATTATGTATTAAACACACACACAAAAAAAAACCAACCAAGCATTAGTATTTTGAATATATTTTTTTTCTAAAACTAAATAGGTGCCAAGTTCTTTAGATAATCCTGAAATTTATTTATAAGAACAAACAACATTCTATATAAATTCAAAACACAATTTCTTGTCTTTCCTACTACAACAATTAATTTTAAGTTACTAAGGGGTCAGAAGTGTCTCCAAATGGGTTGTGTCATATAACACATGGCAAAATCCCTTGTTCCTTTCTGAAAGAAAAGCATAAACAACTTGTGTCTCAGATCAAGACCACTCAACTGGGGACAGTAAAACTCCGATTCAACCCTACAAAGATACAAGTCTGTGCATTCACTGCTAAGAAAAACCCATTCACAGAGGTCTCACAATTCCAGAACACTCCCCTCACCATCTCCAAGAGCATTGGGATCCTTGGTGTTGACATCTGCAGCCATGTTCAGTTCCAAGATCATTTAAGAGACAAGGTAAAGCTGGTGTCCAAAAAACTAGGTGCACACAACAGAGTAAAGCAGTACTTTACCTCGGGGAAAAGGTTGCTGCTGTACAAGTCACAATTCCAGCCTCATATGGAGTACTGCTGCCATCTCTGGGTTGGTGCACCCAGATATCAGCTTGGCCAGTTTCACTCGGTTCAACGATGGGCTGTGAGAATGATGATTAAAAATCCCAGACTCACAAGCCTTTGCCTCCCTATATGTGTTCTAAAGTCAAAAAGTCAAAGTCAAAATGGTTTATTCAAATAAGGATTTTACAATCACTTTTGAATCGTCAAAGTTATAAAATATTATTTTTTGAACCCTCCCACCTTCCCGCCGGTTCACAATGTTGTTGATTTCTACCGAGAAGAATCCGGCAAGAAACTCGATAGTTACTCTTTTAAAAACACTTAAATAAACTAAAATACAATTAATGTTTTAAATAAAAGATTTTTAGTCGTACAATTTTATGTTATTTCCATTTTAATTTGATTTACCTATGCATCCTGTAATTGAGCATCATCAGTCCCAAGGATTTTTATCATTAACATAGTCTGAAATATTGTAATATGCCTTTTTACAAAGTACCTGCTTGATAAAAGATTTAAATTTACTTATTGATAGATTTTGAATTTTATTGGGAACTTTGTTGTAAAAGTGTATACATTGCCCCATAAAAGAGTTACTTATTTTGTGTAGACGTGTATCATGCACCAACAGCTTATTTTTACTTCTAGTATTTACTTTGTGAACGTCACTTTTCTTGCTGAAACTATTGATATTTTTATGTACATATAAAAGATTTTCATATATGTACTGCGACACTAAAGTTAAAATTTTTACTTCCCTAAACCTATCCCTCAGAGATATCCTAGATCCTAATTTATAAATAGCACGAATTGCCCTTTTTTGTAACAAAAATATTGTATTTACATCAGCAGCGCTACCCCACAATAGGATACCATATGTCATTAAACTATGAAAATAGCTAAAATATACTATTTTTGCAGTGTCGACATCGGTCAATTGTCTTATTTTCTTGATCGCATACACAGCAGAGCTAAGTTTTTTGGCTAGGTTATGAATATGAGGACCCCATTGAAGTTTGGAGTCCAGCGTTATGCCAAGAAAGACTGTTGAATAAACAAGTTCTAATTGCTCGCCATTAATATTAATACATGTCGGTCTCTGACTAACATTTGGTAATGTAAATTTAACACATTTGGTTTTTTTTTCATTAAGTAACAAATTATTAGCGTTAAACCAATTTACAATTTTAGAAAGGGCATCATTTAATTCATTATAACATGTCTGTCGTCTCTTAACTTTAAAAAGCAAAGAGGTGTCATCAGCAAATAAGACAATGTCATGGTTTTTTACATTATATGGGAGATCGTTAATGTAAATAAGAAATAGAAAAGGACCTAAAATTGAGCCCTGAGGGACTCCTATAGTGACTGCTGATCCCGGAGATCTTTCACCGTTGACATCTATTTTCTGTACTCTCCTACTCATATAGGATGTCAAAAGGTCGAGAGCTTTGCCTCTAATACCATAGTGATGTAGCTTCCTGATGAGATTTTCATGTTGAACACAGTCAAATGCCTTAGATAAATCACAAAACACTCCAAGGGCGTCATGCGAATCCTCCCAGGCGTTATATATATTTTTTAATAGTGCCACTCCTGCATCGGTTGTGGAACGGCCTTTCATAAAGCCAAACTGTTTACTACTAAGTAGCTCATTAATACAGAAATGGCTTAACATTTGACAAAGTATGATTTTTTCAAAAACTTTACTGAGTATAGGTAGTATTGAAATAGGCCGAAAATTATTAGGATCTGTTGAACTACCTGATTTAAAAAGAGGTATAACTTTGCTAAGTTTCATCTCATCAGGAAACACACCACTATCAACACAACTATTAAATATAATGGCTAAGGGTTGTGCTATAACATGAATAATTGAATTTATAGTTTTTACAGAAAGTCCCCAAAGGTCTGTGGTGTTTTTAATTTCTAATGTTTTAAATGTATTAATGATATCTGTAGGACTAATGTTTTTAAATACAAAGGGAACGTTACATTCAGGAACACTAGCTTTTAATAATTTTTCTGCTAAGATTGGACTTGAGTTTAGATGTTCAGTTGTTTTGAATGGGATATTCCTAAAAAACTGTTCAAAGGCAACTGCTACCTCAGAATTTGTTTTAAAACTAGCATCATCTACAATCAACTCAAAGTCCTGACAAGAATTCCTAGCTTTACCAGTTTCATTATTTATTATGTTCCATGTAGTTTTTATTTTATTTGTTGAATTTTTTACTTTATGTCTGAGGTGAATTGTTTTTGCAACAAGACAGACCTTTTTAAAGGTTTTTGAGTATTTTTTTAAATATTCCCTAAATATTTGGCTATTATTATATGTTTTTTCTTTATATAATTCATACAGTTTACGCCTACTTTTATGAATACCTGGGGTAGCCCATTCACTAAAACACTTCTTCCATAACTAATTCAAAATTATCATAAATTGCACAAGGCGGCTTGTATACACTCACAACAATGAGATGCTCAACTTCTATACAGGACAGCTCGGCAGTTCGCTCAACTGAGAGGCTCACAATGTCTTTACGTTCCTTAAACTTTAGCTGTTTATTAACTAAAATTAAAGAGCCACCATGGATAGCATTTACTCGGCTGAACGAACTTCACTACTTCAATACTACAGCTTGTATAATGGGATGTGTTTTGAGGAATGGGTGGAAATTATGCCCTCCACTACTTTCTTACCATCATACTACTCGCCATCGGCAGGGAATTCATCCTCACACCCTAGAACCTAAATGATCACATACAGTGGGGTTTCAGAGAAACTTCCTCCTGCTAACAATTAGTTTGTGGAATAAGCCTGCCAAGGTTTGCTTTAAGGACTACAGTATTGGGCTCTTCAAGAAAGAAGTTATTAGATTTTTGAAGGGTTGCAAGCGTCCATAGGCTGCGGTGATGCTTATCATCAGGCGGACCGCAAGCTTGTTTGCCGCCTGACTGGTATAAAAAAATTGTATTTGATTGGATAGACATGAAGTACAACACTTAAAATTAATAAAGACTGCAATGTATAAGGGTAGTTTTCTTATAATAAAATCTGTATTGTATAGTGAAGACACTTTATTAACACTAATAATTTCATGCAGTGATTGACATTATTTAAAAAATTACTCAGTCATAAATAAATGCCATGATAAAATGATAGGGCTTTATTAAACTCATTTGGTCAAAGTTTCCCTGAGAAAACATGAACATTGTTTTCTTTGGCACTTTCCTAGGGCCTAAAAAAAAGCATGTTTTTTTCATAACTGTATCCTACTAATATTATAAATGTGAAAGTTTGTACGACTGGATGGATGTTTGTTACTCAATCACTAACTTAAACCACTGCACACAATGGGATGAAACTTGGCATACACATAGGTTATGTCCTATACTGGCATACATATAGGCTATTTTCTATCCGAAAAATTCAAAAGTTAATTATTAAATAACTATAACATAGTTTAAAGAACAATATATGTAGCTATAGCTTGCTATAGCAAACTTCATTAGTATCCACATATATATATTCCACACCGATAACCGATTTCAGGGTAGACGGAGCCGCTGGCAAAGTCAAGTGTAGAATATAACAAACACTATTAAAATCTTTTGTTCTAGTTGTGAGAACTTTTTCGATGATAGATATCTAGATATCCCTGCAGTTTACCTGCGCCGCCACTCATTATTCATTTACTTTTTTATATTTCATTCAATCAATGGTTGAAATATGCTTTGAAGAGTGAATAAAAAGTATTGAATGGCGGCTGTAGTGGACCACAGGAATGCCCTAACCCTGTTTTTAAAAATGAGTATATTATTATGTATGTATTGAAGTGAAAGGAGAATGGGAAAATCAGTCAAAAAATCTAAGACTGCCCCTAGGGTTGACACATAAAGCATTTTGTAGAGTAGTTAGATAAATAAGAAATTAAAAAAAAAACTTTGAAACCCCTATAAAAAATAAATAAATATTTATTTAAGTAAAGATATGGAGAATAATTAATATTAAACTTTAAAGTAAAACGCCAAAAATTCGCACTAAAGATACTTTGTTTATTGGCATCCGCCTTAAAGGAGAAGAAAACACTATGCTCAATGTTTCATCTGCATAACGTTTATTTTTCAATTTTTACTGGGGTGCTGAAGTTTTTTTAGTTTTTTTTTTATTTTTAGCTTGTATTTAAAATTGGTTTACATTCAGCATAATATACACACATTAATGTGTATAAAACATACACATTAATAACTAATGTTTATCTAGACGTAAATATGCTATTATTAGAACCACATTCTCTAACTTCCATGTCTTTGCTCCCTATGATCCCATCCTGTTTCAATTTATATGAGACCAACTAGGACTTTAGTTTAATCAAATGCAGTTCATACAAATTAGTTTTGTGGTTGTGAAGAAATCAGTGAACATACATAGAGAAAAAGGAACCAAGTGCCAAGTGGGAAGCCTTTGAATTTTATCTTTATTGAAATCAATCGATTTAAATCATTACAACCAATCATTGTGTATATATTAAAAGAGGTGATATCGCACTGGCACCAGTGAGGTCCGAGAGGCTGTGAAAATGAGAGCATTAAGAAGTGCATGTGTGTAAGTGATACAAGAGCGCTACGGAATGAAAAAAGATGTCGATAGTGAAATTTATGTTTAGGCATAAGGTTTGTAGAAATAATTTATTAAAAAAGATGTATAAAACAAATTTTTGAAACAAAATTAAATGGAAGGGTCGATAATGACCTCCTCGAACATACCTCAATATAGTGGACTGTTCTTAGAAAATATAAGGTTAAGAGTACGTTACCATCGACAAACGTTTTAAAAACACTGGCAGAATTTAATGAAGTAGAAGAATTGTGCAAGGATCGTAGGAAGTGGAAGTCTGCCGTAACTGACTACGCTTCCAGAAAACGTAATGTCATGTATGTTTTTCTAGTAAACTTTGCCCATGAAACGCTACTTGAGCTTAGATGACCCCCTCCAAAATCTCAGGCTGCGACTGCGCCTGACTAGCACGCAAAAACTGAGGCAGCGAAATTAAGACAATTGTCTTAATTTTAGTCGATCACATGTAAAGTTGCCAACTCTAGAAAGAACCAACCCGGGAAGAGTTTAACATAAGACAATCTCTATTTTTTTCGTCTTCTAATATTTCAGCGTCTAATATTGACGGTTTTTCACCACAAAATCAAAAAAGGTTTTACTTGAAATATCGAAGTTTGGTAGGTTGTTAGGTAGTATTTGTAACTCTGCTTTTACTAAAGAAATAGTCATTTGGTTTCGATCCTTGCTCCACACTTGTTCCATTATACTAATTACGCGGTCGCAAGAAGCATTGGAGACAAAAATGAAAAGAACAAACGTGATAAGTTTTTTTCAATTCAGTGCAGGGAGTTTTATCTATCGAGTGGCGATTCCGTCACCCCAGCGTATCATCCCCCCGACCGACCTCGACATGGTCATAAAACTATAGTAAGGCGGCCTCGGCACGTACTAACGGCCCCAGATGACGATCTCGGTATCCGGATAGCGAGATTAGTCTCAACGACCTCTCCCAATAGGGCCTCCCTCCAAACACGACGCCGACGTCCCCAGGTTCGTCGGCACTCAATCGCAACCGAAACCGCGTAACGGGGAACTCACATTCGGATTCGAGATTCACGCCGGTCGAAGGGACGCCCCCGAGAGCGACAACGCAAGCCGAGGCTTCATCCGCGGGGAGCCCTTGAGCGTTGGGCGCTATATGGGCTGAGGGTCCTTCAAAGTCTCGCCCAAAAAAGCAACCAACAAAATGCAAACAACAAATAAAAAGTTTTTGTCATCAGATAAAAAGTTTAATAAATCCATGACAGATTTACCATGATTTTCAGTACTTTTTCTGTAGGATTCCAGTACCTAATTATATGACGTGTGTTCTGAAAAGAACTGGTTTCAACCAGCAGCAGCGCGTCAATTACGTCTAGCATAACGCGCGAGCGAGGACGCGGGAATGTAAGGTGCAGGGAGAAAGCGGCAGATATAGTTAATAATTAAATTAGGTTTAATTTAAGAAAAAAACCGGAGAAATTATCCCGGGTCCGTCCCGGGTGCTCGGAAAGTTTACCCTCATTACGGGAGTCTCCCGGATAGTCCGGGAGGGTTGGGAACCCTACACATGTCACTTTCTAAATATAGCTATCTCCTTCTGTTTCACACGTTCCGTATTATCATTTGCATTCTTTGCATGAATGAAGGTGCCATATCTTTACTTAAATATCATTGATAACAACCCTGTTTTAAACATGGTTTTTCTATTAACCTACCTCTTAAAATCAAGATTTTTTTCAACATTGAGCGTTTTTGTTCACAATTGAATAGTGCTGTCGCAGGGGGACATTGGTTTCGTGTCTAAGTGGTGTGGCGTTGCGACACCCCTGATTCACCCTGATTCAACGACCCTTGACTCAGTTCGTTAATACGTCTGCACTATGCACTTGGGTCACACTAAAAGTTTAACGGAGCTTAGAAAATTTTATTTAATTAATAAATAAAACATCCCAAGAAGAAACTTTTATATTTTTTGTAATTAAAATATTTTTGTCATCTACTGACAGTGTTATATCAATATATGTAGATAATTTACTAGGGTTAGGGTACCCTTATAGTTGTATCATGTCCGCACGATTGTCCCCAGACTTATTTTTTTTTTTAATTTTTCGCCGTTGAGGTGCTGACATGTCCTCAACTTATTTGAAAAAAAACTCATACAATTGTACTTGTGTACTTTAGTATAATGGAATAGCCAAGAACTCCTCGTATATATAATAGTCTTCACCTATTTATAAAATTCCCGATTTGTGAAACGGGAAATGTTAGAATGTATTACGTAAATTACTTTACTCGCCTATATCCTTTTATGTTATGATAAAAAAAATATTTGGAATGGGTATGTTATAACCATACCTTTATTAATAAACGTAATCTCCGAATTTCCCTTAATTTTACTTAAAATTTTTTTTAGCTCGGCGGCGAAGCCATCGCGACATCCTGATGAGAGAAGCCATTTTTTTTTAAACATTTTTGCTAATGTCCTGCAATTTCCTGGATGGAGCAACTTTAAAACAATATCTCATAAAACTAAAAATCCCGAGCAGTTATCACTTGCGCGTTGCCGCCTTTTTAAGATTCTAATAACTTCTTTCTTGAAGAACCCCATACTGTAGTCCTTAGAGAAAACCTTGACAGGGAGTTTAGTCCACAACTTTAGCGTTCGTGGGAGGAAGTTTCTCTGAAACTGCACTGTACGTGCCATTTAGGTTCTATAAGCTTTGAGTATGAATTTCCTGCCGATGGCGAGGGATGCGATGGTAGAAAGTATAGCCGTATTCCATTATAGGTACAAGCGGTAAAACACACACAGGGAGGCAGACTCTCCTCAGACTAAAGGGTTCGATACGGCTTGTGAGTATAGGATCAGTAAAAAATAATGTAAAAATTCACGGAACTTTGGAGATTATGGCAATAAAAATTTGTATGAAAATATACTACGGGTTTTACCCTTTATTATTTTACATCGCTATTAACATGGTAACAATATTATATAACATTTGTTTTTTTTGTCCAAAAATTAAGTACATGATGAACTTTTTGTGTGGTGTTGTTATAAAGTCTCCTATGAACTTAATTTACTATTAAAATACGTATATATTATTTGTATTTTAAATGTTGAAATTATATGACTATAGGACTACAGTATGGAGTTCTTCAAGAAAGAAGTTATTAGATTTCTGAAGGGTCGGCAACGCGCAAGTGATACCCCTGGTGTTGCAAGCGTCCATAGGCTACGGTGACCGCTTACCATCAGGCGGACCGTAAGCTTGTTTGCCACCTTAGTGGAATAAAAAAAAAAAAAAATGGTAAAAAGGTATTTAAAATTTACTTAATACTAGCAAATAACTTACAGTGCAACATTATATATATTTTCATACTAGTTTTGTAAAATTGGTTTGTTACATTTTTGAAATTTGTAAGTAACTAGAGAACATAGAGAATATCTTTTGGCGGTGCTAGTTGAGTAGTCACTGCGCCCTAATAAGAGAATCCTGAAATTGTTCCTAATCATTATTAGTTAAATAATCTATGCATTTAAGAGAACCTGCAGTGGATAGCAGATTGCGGGTAACATTATCCGTGTGTTGCAAAACCCACAATAAGTTGGCACACAGTAAAGTTGTCACTATACAATTGTTGTGTTTACCATGAGCTGCAGTCAGGTCAGCCAGTAGTAAACCGGCCTTGCTCCTTGTTCCAGATGGGCGAGCGCAGGCGTCGGGCTGGCGGCGTGCGTCCGGCGTCAGGTGACACGCGCTGCGCAAACCTAGTGCCCTTCCGCACCCTTACACTCGTCCGGTATGTCGATTTTCATTAACACTTAACAGGATATTTATGGTTTCACTTAATATGCTCTTTGTTAATAGGTATAGATAATTCAGAACTAGTAGTTTACTACGGCCTGCTAATATATGTATGTACCATTGCGACACGTATCCCCAAGGGGGGTTAGAGATATTACGAACGTATATGCTCGTAACATTCACCGATGGTATTTTGTCCCACGAACCTAGTAGCCTAACGTGAGCGCACCGGGCAAAAACTAAAATCAAGACAATTTTACAGTTTACGAATTGTAACAATATTGGTTGTCACTGCGCTGTGTTTAAAGGGGTAGTCTAAGAAATTTTCTATACCACAAAAGTTACACACAAGAGATTGGTCCGGGAAGAACCTCATAAGAAATAACTGATTATTTTATAAATATATTTTTTTCCCTTCCTTCATTTAACATATAAAAATCACAAATATACACTCATCTACTCACGTACACAAACATACTACCTACAATACCTATCTTTACACGTATGTCAAATAAGTCAATTAAAACAGAAATGGGCCCACTATACGCCCATCGAGTATTTTTGCCGTTTGCGAACAACGCTCGACCAAAGGGAATTTGCCGCAAGCATCAAGCAGCGATCACACGTTGGCCGAGCATTCAGTACGCGCATACGCGGGCCGCCACCGCCGCCGTCGCTGTCCATAGCAGATCGGTATTGTGACAAAATTTTAAATTAACTTATCGTTTACGAACATGGCGTCATGGAGTAGCAAGGAAATATTTCGATTTTTTATCACAGCGAGCCCTTTATATAAAACCCAAAACATGAGCATCATAAAATATTAGACATGTTAATCACACCAATATTATAAAGGCGCAAGTTTGTGAGTGTGTATGTTTGTTACTACTTTACGCCCAAGCGGCTGGACCAATATTCATGAAAGTTTGTATGGAGGTAGCTGACACCCTGGAATAACACATTGGCTACTTTTTTATCCGCAGAAATAATTATAACCGAGCTTAGAGCAACTATAGCTTGCTACAGCCTTAATTATATAATTAAGGAGTTCCACGTCGATAACCAAATTTAGGGCGGGTAGAGCCGCTATAGCACGGACGCGAAACAGGAAGAATTTCGTTCAATGACCGGTCACTATTTGCCTCTGTTGTGCTATAGCAATATTCATTAATTACCAGCTATCCCATTAATATTATAAAGGTGAAAGTTTGGTTGTTTGTTACTCAATCATGCATAACCACTGGATGGATCGGAAACCGCTGTACCGATTAAGATGAAATTTGGTATGGAGATACTTTGAACCCCGGGGAAGGAAATAGTCTATTTTTCATCCCGGAAAATTTAGTGGCGTTTGTCGCGTGCAAGTGATTTTGACATTTGTCTATTAAGCCGCCGATATGACAATGCAGCATCCGAAGACTGCAACCTAAGGTTTCGTCTCTCGTCCATAAGTCTTAGAGTCTGGTCCGAGAGTCTTTGTTCTATTTGTACGGTAGGTTTTAAAGAACTTAAACCCAACCTTATGGACAGTTTCCACAAACATGTCGTTGGTATCGTCCACTGATGCGTCCCCCGTGTTATAGGGGGTCGCCGCTGCCCGACATCCCCTATCGGATAGTAGAAGGGAACAAGAATGGAAATTGTATAATGAGTGGTATAAGTTGAAAAGGGGGGGGGGGGATACTACTATGGGGAGAATTAGTAGTAGCTCGGGAGGCCGGGGTCGCGTACCTGTGTATTCGGAAATGAATACCCCTGACATAAGGATCCTATGCCGATAACCCAAATTTAGGGCGGGCGGAAACGCGGGCTAAATCTAATAAAAATTAAAAGCGCTGTTCAAGTAAATTGAAGCGGCCGCGATCCACGTCCAACGAAACGCAAAATGAAACACGCCAACGTGTGACCAACGTCATCAAAATTTGTCGAGTGCGCTCGGCTAACGTGTACTGAAGCTTTAAGCCCTTCTTTATTGTTCTCATACTTTATAGTGTTATCATTTTTTTTTTTGATGTATACTTTTGTGTCATAAAGATTTTTTTCTTTTTTTTTAAATTTATTTTATCAATTTATACAGTAGATAGATATTATAGAAACTAGACTAGTTATGTCCAACTCATTTTGTGACCTCTCTGTTGGGTTTACAATTATCAAAGTTATAAATTTAAGTCAATATTGTAAACCTGTTTGATGCCCTTACGAATAAATAAAAGAATAAAAATAAAAAAGTGGCAAACAAGCATATTATTCGCCTTATGCTAAGCGGTTACCGTAACCTATGAGCAACATACGGGTCAATTCTCGCGCGTCGCTGACCCTTTAGAACTAAACACAACTTGAAGAACCTTATTCTATAGTGTAGTCTCTGGGAGAAAATCTCGGCAGGGAGCTAATTCCACAATATAAGCGTTCGCTGGAGAAAATTTCTATAAACCTTAGCCTAAACAACTTGTCTGACTTTGAAGTACAAGATGTGGTTATGGATGGTACAAAAGATTTATAAATTGAGGCTCCGTGAGCACCCTTTGGGCAAATGGAACCCAAAATAAAATTATGAAATTGAAACAAAAACCCGACTGTAAACAACCAACTCCTTTTTTTCGTTGGGAAATTATTACTATCTTTAATTATGGATACCTTGCGTAATAAACGCATTTATAATATTATAGTAACGTAGATACTGGTCATTGATACCAGCTCCCTTATGTCTCCCTCCATAATGGTAAGGTACACTTGTTATTGATGTGAATATAAGAATAAGAAAAACATTGCCAGTGAAATTAATAAACTAAGACATTCCAACTGACAGCGCATGGCTCGATAACAGTACATATTTCAGTAGGCATTCAGCATTGTTTGTGTGACTAAATATAGAAAAAACTTAGTCGTGATAACATATATACTATGAGTTCTGTAATCTGTTCAATGGATTGCGCAATAGGCTTACGAAATAGGCCACACTTTAGAAAGAGACAAGGTGAAACTGTGGTCTCTTTTCTCATAGACAAGACACCACACACGTTCGCTTCATCTCAGTCACACACTTTTGCGATTATTTTCTTTTTACTGCTGAAAGAATATAAGGAAATGTTCTGTCCAGTTCTTTATATCTCTGCTAGACGTCTTACATTTTATAGGTTACTCTATAAGATGCGATGCGAGATTTTTTGATAATTTTTTTTATAAATTAAATACTTGGAAACTGTAATTCTAAATTAATTCCCCGCAAACACACAAGGGCAGACTAGTGGCGGAGGTTCGGGCCTGGCGTGTACCCAATGAGTCTTTTTCTTAATTCCTCAAGTTTATTGTATAGGTATACACCAGCTTTTCATTCGAAAAAAACATCGTGAGGAAACCCGCATAATTCAACAAAAAAAAGATGCATGTTAAGTTCACAATCCACAATTAGTCTGTGTATGGCCGAAATTGCCCTTTGGTGAGGGTAGGCCGTGCTCCAACAGTGAGAACGTATGAAGCTGATAAGGAAAAAAAAACACTAAATATTTGCTGCGTTAGTAGAGATTAGGTAACACAAAGTTAATTAATATACTTAGTTTTATTAATTAATCTTAATAAAAAGAAAAATAAATATATAATTAAGTATATATCAATAAAAATCTAACATACATAAATTTTCTTTAGCATCGAAGTCAGTTTAATAATCATACCCTGCAACACTTTTTTAAGCTAATAAAGTCCTCCAATTCATTGTATACTACTCATTTTATTTGTTTAAATGTTTTTCTTTACAATTACAGTATTGTGCAAATTAATCTAAACAAAACACATGTGTGTGAACTTGGCATATAAATTTTTAGAATCTCACAATAAAAAGGCAGTTCTAGTAGCATCCCCAATAGTTCTACAGTTCCTGATATTTTTTTTCAAAAGTTCTGTTCAACTTTATGATAAAAAATATTTCAGATTGAGATGCTAACTTCACACTACCCCAATCAGCATCTCAGCAGTTCTTGGTTGCTAGACCATAAATACGTTAGAAACTGCATAGTTCTATCCCCTGGAGCCAACACAGCAATAGTTCTGGCCCGAAATAAAAAAAAATGAGATGCTAACTTCACGTTACACCTATTAGAATCTCAGTAATTCTTGATAACTAGGTCACAAATACTTCTAAAACTGCATAGTTCTATCACTTGGAAGCAACACAAAAATAGTTCTAGCAACGAAACGAAACAAATCACCCGACTGATATGCTATATTTTATCTGACGAAAAGGCCAATTATTTGATATGCTACATTTTATGAGGCAGTTCCTCATAGCATCTCAGCTGTTTTTGATGGCAACGCCACAAATACGTAAGAAACTACAGCGTTGCCATCAAAATTAGAGGCGTTGCCGTTTAAACAGCTGAAATGCTAAGCAGAATTGCCTCATAAAGTGTAGCAAAGAAATACGCATTTTTTTTCGTTTTTCAGCTATAACTCTTGCCGTTTCGCCTTCAGACGGTAGAACTCTGCAGTTTCATACGTATTTGTGGCGTTGCCATCAAAAACAGTTAAGATGCTATTCAGAACTGTCTCATAAGAAGTAGCTTTTCAAATTGTTTGCCCTTTTTTTTTAGTTTTTTCGCTAGAACTCTTGCCGTTTCGCCTTCAGACGATAGAACTCAGCAGTTTCTTACGTATTTGTGGCGTTGCCGTTAAAAACAACTGAAATGCTAAGCAGAATTGCCTCATAAAGTGTAGCATCTCAAAAAAATACGCATTTTTTTCGTTTTTCAGCTATAACTCTTGCCGTTTCGCCTTCAGACGGTAGAACTCTGCAGTTTCATACGTATTTGTGGCGTTGCCAACAAAAACAGCTGAGATGCTATGCAGAACTGTCTCATAAGAAGTAGCTAGGCACAACTGCCTCGTAAGATGTAACATCTAAAATAGTTTGTTTTTAGTGTTTTCGCTAGAACTCTTGCCGTTTCGCCTTCAGACGATAGAACTCTGCAGTTTCTTACGTATTTGTGGCGTTGTCATCAAAAACAGCTGAGATGCTACGCAGAACTGCCTCATAAAATGTGGCATCTCAAAAAAAACACATTTTTTTTTCGTTTTTCCGCTAGAACTATTGCTATTTCGCCGTCAGACGGTAGAACTCAACAGTTTCGTACGTATTTGAGGTGTTGTCATCAAAAACAGCTGAGATGCTATGCAGAACTGCATCATAATATGTAACATCTCAAAAGAAAACGTATTTTTTCCGGTTTTTTGCTAGTAATATTGCTGTTTTGCCTTCAGACGATAGAACTCTGCAGTTTCTTACGTATTTGCGGCGTTGCCATCAAAAACAGCTGAGATGCTATGAAGAACTGCCTCATAAAATGTAGCATCTCAAAAATACGCATTTTTTCCGTTTGTCCACTAGAACTCTTGCCATTTCGCCTTCAGACGGTAAAACTCTGCAGTTTCATTCGTATTTGTGGCGTTGCCATCAAAAACAGCTGAGATGCTATGCAGAACTGCCTAATAAAATTCAGATTAATTTGTATAAGACTGTAAACTACCACTGTGACTACCTCACTCAGCAATCGATCTGGTACCCGTCGCTGTCGACGCAGTACTCGTAATCACCTACAGCTTGTTCCCGCTGATAGTTCCCGTTCGATTGGCACACCTCTGTCACGGTCATCCCACGTTCTGGGAAGTAGACAGCAGTGTCGCGAGCACAATCTAGATAGAAGAAAGACAGAAGAAAATAAGAATTCAATGTAATAGTACCTGGAGGCCCGAACTTTGCTCGTTTTGTTTTTAACAATGCCATCTATTGTCAAGTAGCTTTAGTGTTGGAGCCGTTTCCGAGATTTAGATTATATACATATCCTACATTAAAGAATTGCTCGTTTAAAGGTATTAGATTAATATCACTACATTGTATACCTATACCTATGATATTTCTCCGCTAGTCTGCATTTCTGTCAGTCAGTGTATGACTTTCTTCAAACATCATTGACTGATTTTATTTGGGTTTTTATTAATGACATAATTTATAAAAATAAAGATTTTTTCTCTGTTTTATTACTTTCAAATTAATAACTTTGGCTGTATTGTTACACATATGATACACATCATTTATTAAAAGTTGCAAAGTCAGAGTACTTATATTCCAATAGGTTTTTTATAAACACTTATGAATAGTCAAAACTATTATTATAACTTATCCCTCTTTCTCTCTCTCACTCTCTTTATATTTCTAGTCGTAATTTTAATTAAGCTCAGAATTGCTCAGCGAGCTATAAAAAGAGCCATACTTGGTGTTTCTTTGCGCAAGTGATGAAGATTCAGAAATAAAACTAATAATTCGATTATTTTATCGATTATTATTGCTCTCTATTAAAGTCATATTTTCCGTCAAAATTTGTCGTGTTATATACGCTGTGGTAAAGTCATGTTTAATTTGTAAAATTAACTTTCCCTTTCTGGTCGTCTCTGCAACTACGCAACGAGCTTAACTGGATTCGGCAAACAAATCAAATATTGTTAAAACAATCTACTGCCTGTTCTCATTTTGTAAGAAAAATGCCCGCATAGATAAGATAACGAAAGATTTTAAGAATAAGAATTTAATAAAATGGAAACGCCACATTCCTATCTCTTTGAAACTGAGAGTCAGAAATGTGTGTTTTGAGGTCGCACACTTCTGCGATATTTACGATTAGAAAGCTCCAATTCTGTTTATATAATGTATGTATCTGTATGAGGGGCTTGGCTTAGACGCATATGTCTACCGAAAACGATAAGCAAAGTAAGTAAGCAATCTCGGGCGTGGTCAGTACGTGGATGGGTGACCGCTTAATGGCACATTTTTCTGAACTCCTCCGAGCTTCGTATTACTGCATTTGTTATCCCAAGTCCAAAGCCTCTTATGTGTGCTTGTGAACTCTTTCAGCCAAGTAGCCACAGCTCGACAAGCGTCTGCCGATTGGTACTGGGCCAGCGCGGTGGAATATAGCCTAAGCCTCCTCCTCCAAAGAGATGCCTCTGCCACTGCAGTGAGACGTACAACGGCTGAGGCAATGTGCTAACATACGAATACTTTAAATATAAGTCGCTCATCTAATGCATTAACAATAAAACTGCATCTCGTGTACTAAGGCAAGTGGTGTAATAAAATACTTCAAGGTTTCCGTTTCAAGGTTTGGTGTCGCGATAAAAGAGTCATATGACGTTGTTTGAGTTATCGCATGAGGTGTTTTATTTTGTACTGTAAAAGGTTCATGGTTAATTAACTTTCGCACACAGTTCCTTTTCTTACTTATTAGGAATATCTTTTGTTAATTTATAAATATATATTGCAACTTTATTAGAAAACATCGGCTCAAAAGTGAGTTGTGACGTAAAATGACTTTTTAGTATAACATTAGTTGGTGTATAATTCTCTATAAATAAACACGAACATGACAAAACCGATTTCGGTCTGATTTTAACCTAATAAAATTCTGGTCCTTGTAAGTTTTGAAACTTCGTAAGGTATTATCCAAATAAGTTAAAATTGAGTTAACAAAATTGTTTTCGTCCTAAAAGTATGATATGCCTTCATGTGATATCATATCACAAATCACTAAACGTTCTCACATAAACCATGTTTTTGTTATCTTTAGGATTTTGGAGGTACTATATATATAGGTCAATCAAAAAACAAAGAATTTACTTTTATATAATGTGCAAAAGAGCTACAATTCTTTATGTTGGCATACACAGTATTACGCGGTATAAATGTGAGTAATAACTATGAATTTTTAATGTAGGCAGAATTTTTTTATTGACAAAAAAAAATATGTAGCTAGTAAGATTTTTTGTGGAACCCCAGAAAAAGGGTCCAGCCGTGCCATGCAATGCAATGTATGAATCTACGTAACACAGACCGAAAGGTTAAGGATAGGAATAAAGATTTTTTTACAAGATTGCTTGAAGTTTTCGTACGAAGCTAGTTTATTTAATAGATAAAGCCCTGTGTACCTACTGATCATTTCCCGTATTGAAATTTGATCATCAACTAGAGCACCTACGTCAGTCGTCGGTTCAAATTACATGATGCACGTAGTTTCAACAAAATTACGTGACAGATGTACATCTACACCCACTCTTCTATGAGAAAATCAAATGAGTGAATCGGTTGTATCGAGTTGATTTTTTCTTGAACCAAATTGCCAAAACGCTATAATGACGCAAAGGCTATTAGTGTCGAAATTGAAGCAACAAACGCATTTAAATCTGGAATTGAGTAGGATTGTAGTTTTTCTTCCGGAACCACATTTGTGAGGAAACGGCCGATTATAACGTCAGCCTCCGCATTCCAAGAGTGTGTAGATGGGTGGGACCCAGTGGATATCGAGAACAGGGTCACGGCCGGCAACCGGTTGGCAAAGTCGTGGGACCGGTGGAGGTAGCCCGCGATGGCAACGTTGCAATGCGAATGTGCCTGTTAACGGTAATGCCTGTTCATCTTTTGGACCCTAGGAATGTTGACATAGAAACCAGCTCACGATATGCATTTGCTACTTTCCATACAAACATCATAATTAGTGATTGCAATTTTCTCAATAAATCTGTTAAAGTTGCAGTCTTTCTTAGCCTCCACAATGTCATAATTTTTCTGGCATGCAGATCCATGACATCCGTTTTTGACAGAATAATCACAGATACATGCCCCAGTTCAAAACCAGGCCCTCTGCGCATAAGTCAATCATGGTAGTCTCGCTGGATATCCCTAAAAAAATTAACTTGATGTTTTAAAATAATACTTGTTCCCCGTCTCATGTTCATAGAACCGATAATAATATGCATCTATTGGTAGTTATTTAGCGAAATAGGACATTGTTATTCTAAAAAGAACATTTCAAAATAATATAAGCAGTTAGATATCGCCCTATTTGGTTATCGGCGTGGGATTATTTAATTATACTAAAGAAGTTTGTTATAGCAAGCTTTAGCTCCAGTTATAGTTCGTTATAAGTGGAATTCGGTTATAGTTACTGCCGCGGAAACCTGAATTTTCCAGGATAAAAAGTAGCCTATGTGCTAAGTCCAGAATATAATCTACGTCTGCCAAATTCAATCCAGATCCGTTCAGCCGTTCTGACGTGATTAAGTAACAAACTTCAATTCATCCATACTTTCGCATTTATAATATTAGTATAGATATGTAACGTCACGTTTTCTATTTCCCTAAGGGGTTAACCAATGGCTGGAAACCCACCCACATCACAATCTCCCACGCTATGACCAAATCTGGACTAGGGTGGATTTATATATCCCTTAAGTCATAAATACCAGCTTTATAGTAGTAAGCGTTAAAATTAAAGACCTGGGATTGAATAATATATTCTAGGCAAACTATAAGAAGTAAGTCAGGATTGATTAGGGATTAACCTAAGAAAGCAGGTGATTTAGAAACCTCCTTTTTTACAGGAATCGGTTAAAAAGGTTCCTTATATCAGGCATATGACCAAACAGATCTGCATATTTATAAACTTTTTAACAAAAAAAAATCGGCCTAGTGCTAGTCGGACTCGCGCACGAAGGGCAAAAAAAACACGTTTGCTGTATGGGAGCCCCCCTTAAATATTTGTTTTATTTTAATTTAATTATTTATTTTTATAATTTATATATAAAACTAAATATTCTGTGAATATCTCGAGCGTCTACATGTTGCCGTTATCAATATCGAGCAAAAAAATCACGTTAGTTGTATGGGATATTTATTTTATTCTGTTTTTTAGTATTTGTTGTTATAGCGGCAACAGAAATACATCTTCTGTGAAAATTGTAACTGTCTAACTATCACAGTTCATTAGAAAATAGGTGCGTTCTGTTCACTGCTTTAGTGTCATAATCCAGCCAAGTTAAAAAGACATAAATTTTGTGTGACACACTATACAAATCTTGGCTCATTCTTTTTGGTTGGATTATTGTCATTAAACGCGTGTGCATAATGTCGGTCAACAAAACGCCACTACAGCCTCGTGACAGACGGACAGACAGCGGAGTCTTAGTAACAGGGTCCCGTTTTACTCTTTGGGTACGCAACCCTAAAAATCAGGTGATTTAAGAACCTCCTTTTTTACAGGTACTTGCTTATGATCAGGCATATGCCCAAACAGATCTCCATATTTTAAAGTGTAACATATTTCTATGTTGTTTACGTCATGGTAGCTGTATTGTTAGGTTATTATACTAAAACAAAATACCTTAGCAAAATGGCCATGGCCGACGACATACCTCGTCAGATAGCAAACGTGATGTACTACCATAGCGAATTTATCAGTCCGCCTGAACTGTACGAATATCTTAAATGATGTCATTATTTATTCTCTCATTCATAAAATTTGTCATCTAAATGTATTATTAGTCGCGAGTTCGTTAATATTCCGCTTTTCTCTCTGAGTAACATTGTCTTTCCTCTAGGCATTACAGAAATAATTACAGAGCTAATGACTTTGTGCTCTGGCACGTTTTGTGGTGGCATTAACGGACATAGCGGTCTATATTAAATGCAATCTAGTAATAGTAATTGAACACTGATTTGTGCTTACATAATGTAAATAGGTAAGCGATACTTTTTTAACTATTTACTTACATGAAAATTAGAAGTTTCTTATACTTATTCCATGTCCATGATTTAAAGAAGGCTGTTCCATAATTTAATAAGTTGTAATTAAAAATTAAATAAAAATGCAGGTACCTGGATAGAATTTTAGATCAGTTCTGGTAGTACCTGGATTTTTAGAATCTTAAAAACACCTAGCTGAATTTCCATTTTCTTCCTTTTTAGGGTTCCGTAGCCAAATGGCAAAAAACGGCACCCTTATAGATTCGTCATGTCTGTCTGTCTGTCCGTCCGTATGTCTCGGCCACTTTTTTTCGAAACTCTAAGAACTATACGGTTGAAACTTGGTATGTAGATGTATTCTGTGAATCGCATTAAGATTTTTACACAAAAATAGAAAAAAAAACAATATTTTTTTTAGGGTTCCCCATACTTAGAACTGAAACTCAAAAATTTTTTTTTCATCAAACCCATACGTGTGGATAGGTCTTTAAAAATGATATTGAGGTTCCTAAAATATTTTTTTTCTAAACTGAATAGTTTGCGCGAGAGACACTTCCAAAGCGGTAAAATGTGTGGGCGGGGGCCCTGTAACTTCTAAAATAAGAGAATGATAAAACTAAAAAAATTATATGATGTACATTACCATGCAAACTTCCTCCGAAAATTGGTTTTAACGAGATTTTTTTTTAATACGTCATGATATCGTAAACCGCAATTTACCTTTCATTCAATCAACTCAGATAATAAAAAATAAATGGTGGAGGGTACGAAACCCTCGGTGCGTGAGTCCAACTCGCACTTAGCCTGTTTTTTTAACTGTCTTCAAAAAAAGTAAGATTCTCAAATCTTCTGTCCATATTTATAAATGTACTAACTTTTGTCCGCGGTTTCACACACCCTTAATTCGGTTATCTGTGTAGGATTTCAACGGCAGCATCTCAATTGTAGAAAAAAAAAATCGACTCACACTTGACGTTTTCGAGTAGCCTATGTCCTTGCTCGGATCTTAAGCTATCTCTTTGCCAAATTTAATCATAATCGGTCCACCAGTTTAAGTGTGAAGAGGTAACAGACATAGTAACTTTCGCATTTCTAAAATTAGTATAGAGTATGGATTTATTTATAGTGTTCAGTTCGTACCAAAATTATTAGAATGGTACACTTAAAATCGCTTGGTGCTGGTGCTTGGTGCTTGGTGAGGCGTGAAATTTGCCCTTTCCTTACTTTAAGGGTAGTATGATAAAAATGTGTCCGTCTGTTCTAAATATATGTAATGAAGATTTTGACTGGCAAAAATATAGATAACAAAGAGATACTTACTACAATCCATGTTAGAAATTTGATTTGACATAGCACTCCACGCGCCTAGAATGTCCCCATTTCGTCCAGTACAGTATACGCTGAAAAAATCATATATTTATTTCTCATTTATGTTTTCTACATGAATATTTTTTTTATTTTATTCAGGACAACAAACAAATGTACAATTTATATTCATACATGTTAAATTAAATTTAAATATTACTTAATGTACATTCTACCACGCTATCCACAAATTTATTAAGTAATGTTTCTTCTACATACAAACAATAGATTATTAAAAATAAAAAACTATAATAGAAAGATTTGTATCTTTTTCCTCAAAAAAAATATCTCCTAAAGTATAAACGAGGTATTGTTTAAATCGTCTTTGATGGTTCGCTGGCTACAGGTTACAGGCTATGCGACGTCACACTATTAGTCTGGTCAACATGTACCTTTTTGGGTGAAATTTTTGTATAGTCTCCGAAAATTACGATCAAGGTGTCATTCGATTCGGAATATTATGTAGAAAGTTTAAGTTCCAAAAGGGGCCGATGAAAATTGCAAAAGTTATAAACAATTTAAAAAAAGTAGGGGTTTGTTTTTTTTTGAATATCTCAAAAATTATCAAAGATATTCGAAATTTGAAAAAAGATCTGAAAAGAGGAGGAAATTTCCTAAAAAAAAGTCCTGCCTCCCGGAACTGTATCTTTAATATTTATAATTTTTACGGAGCCCTGAAAATAGCGCTAAAAGCGGGTAGTCTGGCTTCCACTCGCGATTTGTCATTCGGACACGGTAACAATAAAAATCATTTTAATATATTAAATATGAATTATAAGGAATAAAAAAAATTTAGTACTATTGGGATATATAAATGAACAATAATCCGTAGGCGAAAAATTTTTATCCCCATTTTTCCATTAGTTATGCATTAGTTAATTAACTACTTTTTCTGAATAGAATGTTAACAGAAAAAACCTGATTATTATTAAACTACAACCCTAGGATTTTTTTCACTTCGTGGAGTTATTCTTAAAAGGCATTAAAATAGATCCCCGTTGGAAAAATTTAAAAATGGTAATTTTCCACTTTTTTATTAACAATCGAAAACAATAAAAAATTAAAAACTGCATAAAAGTTATTAAAAAAATTTTGTTTTTCAAATATTTCAAATTTTATGATTTCTAACGGTTAAAAGTTACATGAAAAATTTTAAAACTTTTCCATTATGTTAATTACATTTTAACGAGTGTTCTTTTATCAATCTTTCCATACTAAGATTCTTAAAATTACTTTAGAATTTTTTCGGTTTATTTTTTATAAAAAATTGTCAATAATTAACATAAATAATAGAGCTAGAGCTGAAGTTAAAAGCTTAAATTGTTCATTAATTTATAGTGAATAAAAACGACTTGAATTATAATTGTCGTATATATAATAGTTTAAAAGTTATACCAATTATAAAAGAAAAAGAGCGAGATAAACAGGCAAATTTTAGGACATAAAAATATTAAAAGTTATATAAAAAATAGATAAAAAATAGATAAAAAAAATTTTTCATAAAAAATAATACATAGCTGTTTTTATAATTAAATTACAAATTAAAAAAAAAAAAAGTAAGAAAATCCATTTGTTTATAACAAATTGTTTATTAAATAAATAAAAAAAAAATTAAAAAAAAAATTTTTTTTTTCCAGAATATTTAAGAACAATAGAATTTATGATTTTTAGAGAAAAAATGGTTCCTTAATATTTATATTTAGTGGTAAAAAACGATTGTTAATTAAGAAATGCATTTTATAGCAATAAATAAATTTTTTTAAGGAATAATTTTTTTCTTAAAAATCATAATTTATATCAACAAGTAGATTAGGAAAAAAAATTTGTTGATTATCTTATAAACAATGCATTTGTTTATAACAATTATTTAAACAATCGCGGTAAAAAATTAAAAAAAAATATTTTCATGTAACTTTTAACCGTTAGAAATCATAAAATTTGAAATATTTGAAAAACAAAATTTTTTTAATAACTTTTATGCAGTTTTTAATTTTTTAATGTTTTCGATTGTTAATAAAAAAGTGGAAAATTACCATTTTTAAATTTTTCCAACGGGGATCTATTTTAATGCCTTTTAAGAATAACTCCACGAAGTGACAAAAATCCTAGGGTTGTAGTTTAATAATAATCAGGTTTTTGCTGTTAACATTCTATTCAGAAAAAGTAGTTAATTAACTAATGCATAACTAATGGAAAAATGGGGATAAAAATTTTTCGCCTACGGATTATTGTTCATTTATATATCCCAATAGTACTTAATTTTTTTTATTCCTTAATATTCATATTTAATATATTAAAATAATTTTTATTGTTACCGTGTCCGAATGACAAATCGCGAGCGGAAGCCACACGGAAAAAAAAGAGTTTCCAAGTTCTATTCCACCAAAATAATTTGCATTCAGTCAAGAAATCCAACTATTTTGGACATATTTTGTTCACAGAAGGCAATATTATTTCCCAGAAAAAAATTCATTTTATCAATCGAAATTGATAAACTTCTTTTCGTATGAACAAATTTTTTTGTAACCAAATAAATGTACATTTTAGATCAACCAAACTTAAATTAATTACCCTAAGACAGTTAATGTTCTTGTATAAAATAAATACATTTTTATATTCAACATTTTATTTTTCTTCGTTTGAAACTAAAAATAATTTTGTTTTGATATAATTTATTTTGCGCCAAAATCATGGTTTTCTTAAATCTGCGACGTCACTTATTAAAAACTATATCTTTCGATGAAAATAATTGTACCTTAAATCAAAGCCAGTCAAATGTTCAGTTAAGATAATATTGTTTTGAATTAGAGAAAATAATAATTTTAACAGAATTTGTTAGATTCTTGACTCAAAATCTGATATTTTAAGCTGAAACTGTTGTTTTAGTCGAAACAAATAAAATACCTGCTTTAAAATATTAAACATTTTCGTTGAAATTAATCAGCTAGTATCGCTTTGAACGAATTTTCTTTTCGTTTAAGTAAATACCTGCATTTTTAAAATTGAATGAACCTCATCACTGTCCTTCATAGGATTTCGTGTTGGCTTTTAATTTTAAATAATTGTTTATTGTAGGGTTTTGTGCATCAAATTAGTATCAGTTTATGCGAGAAACCTACAGTTAATTATTTTCTGAGAATTGAAAAGCTCGTGGCCCAGTCGCATTCGTCTATCTGAAACGATAAGCGAAGTTAAGCAACGTCGACCGTGGTCAGTACTTGGATGGGTGACCACTTTTTCTTCCATGTTTAAGAAGGATCGTTAAATAGTCATAACAATTATAATTAAACATAACGCTGTATAATCAGCTAAAGGCGAGAATAGCTGCTTAGCTCGACAAAGTCCAAATAAAGTCAGTGCGGTAGACTGACTATATGGCCCAAGCCTCCAGAAAAGAAGCCTGTGCCTCTGCAGTAGGGCACTAGCTCGACAAACGTCCGCTAAGACACACACTAAGTCAGTGCGGTAAACTGACTCTATATGGCCCAAGCCTCCAGAAAAGAGGCGTAGGGCTTTTTAAAAAACTTTATTTATTCTTGACGGACAACTATGTCATTTTGGACCGAAACATTTTTTGTTTTTAACTAAAATATAATGTTATTAATTTAAGAGCTGATGTAGTCAAGTTAAGAGCACTATTCTCTTGTGTGAACTAGACATTTCTTCCGTGCAATAACACACGAAGTTCTACGCCCAAGAATACTAAGTGTTTCAAATAAAGAAGCAAATTTTTCTTCAATGAATTAAATATTGTTTCAAACTGATATAGTTTTATTTACTGGTTCAAAGAAATTTGATCTTGTGTTAACTTCATATTATTTTAAATATTTAAGAGAAATAATATCTTAGATGAAGTAAATATTCGTTGGTGCATATATGAAACGATATTCTCTTGGCTCAACTAATTCTTTCTTACCGAGACTACCCGCTTTTAGCGCTATTTTCAGGGCTCCGTAAAAATTATAAATATTAAAGATACAGTTCCGGGAGGCGGACTTTTTTTTAGGAAATTTCCTCCTCTTTTCAGATCTTTTTTCAAATTTCGAATATCTTTGATAATTTTTGAGATATTCAAAAAAAAACAAACCCCTACTTTTTTTTTTTTAAATTGTATATAACTTTTGCAATTTTCATCGGCCCCTTTTGGAACTTTTTCTTAAACTTTCTACATAATATTCCGAATCGAATGACACCTTGATCGTAATTTTCGGAGACTATACAAAAATTTCACCCAAAAAGATACATGTTGACCAGACTATATGTTCAATATGACTTAAAGTCGTGTATTTTTTTTGAATTAGCCGTGTTGGATGTTTAATTAAAGGGTTTAATAAGCACATTTTAAATATATATATATTTACATATACAAACCGACTTCTTAATGATTTTTCTTATATATTACATATTCGTATGCTTGTTAGTTTAACGAGATTTCCTTCCGTTATGTTCGTTAAGAACTGGCAAGGAAGGTAAATGATTTTGTCCTTGGTCTTTTATTTTACCACTTTTTAATGTTAAGATGGTAAGTTACGACTTTAAGCTTGGAATTAAAGCCACTTAAGTCCAGTAACACTGGATCAGCTGCAGTGATGCGGCAATGGGCTTACCACCTGACACGCAGAAATAAAGTGGTATGTAGGTAAAAAGAGTCTATCCCCACATTATTGTCTGGTTACCCCCTTAAGGAGATAAAACCGTGCCGTTATACTCGTACATAATGCTTGCAGTTTTTGGTCCACAAATGACTTATATGAATACGAAAAAGCTTTGCGTTGCAGTATATTACACAACAACCTTGGGCGTTAATGTCTTTTCTAATGCGACCTTTCTCTTTAGTAAAATGTTATCAATGAAATAGTCTTAAATCCACGCCAAGGTTAACATTTGCATTCTTTATGACGTTAAACATTTCATGGTATTTGCACAATCTACATATAGTAAAGTGACGTAGTGTCTGTAAAACAAAAAAAAAAACGGCCAAGTGCGCGTCTGGCTTGCGCACCGAGGGTTTCGTACAAACTTATTATATGTAAATATTTTTTCCATCATTAGATCAAGTCTCACAGGTTTATGCCTTAAGGGTCCGTTTATGTCAAATTGGTCATGTTTGTTGATCTATATTTAATTTTTTATGTTATGTATGAGTTTAAGATTTTGACACAGGAAACTTTAACTCTTAATCTTCGTTATTCTCTTCTTAATTCTCTCACTTAAACGTCGAAACACGATTTTTGACATTTTAACGAAATGTATCGAACATTTATTTTTCGAATAAATCTCGTTTTGCATACAGTTTTTGATAAATCTTTAATACGATAGGCTATTACGCGATGTATTTAATACTGATTAGGTAATAACAAATAACTTAATAAGTTTAAAGGAGGTTTTTGATAACCATCGTAACTTTTTTATGAACGACGTTTTATTGATTTATCGCAAGATTTACGCGTTGGCTGTCGCCTCCACACCAGGCAGCAGTTATATAGCGCTGTCTCTTAATTATCAGTTTTTGGAGTTTTTCCTTGCTTCTTGCCAAATTTCATGATTCTAGGTCAAATAAAATATGCACCAAAAAAGGCCTCGGTATCTCGGCCATATTTTTTTATTGCGTTGACTTAGAAGCTTAATTTTTATACAGCTTCAAGAGACCTGATACCTTGACGCGTTCCTGAGGAACAGGGTCTTGACAGACACACAGACAGATGAACAACAAAGTGATCCTTTAAGGGTCCCTTTTTTTCCTTTTGAGGTACGGAAGTTTTTAGATGGTCAAGAGTATATCTGACCAAAATTATTGTACATACGGTTTCGAAGCCAGTCAATCAAATCAATCATTATCTTAGTCCAAATAAGCTTAAATTGGTCGGTTATTTTTCTTCAACTATTTGAATCGAGTCTAAGACCTGGACTCATCACCTATTACATGGGTACGGAATTAATAACTGGTTAAACCTGGCTGTTGCGATTAGTTTTCAATCTAAATAACTCTGACTCGCCCCTTGCGGATGCGTCGTGATGGTTGTTAATAAAGTAGCATTATAACTTACACTGCGTTCTGTATCTGATACGATCCATAACTTCCGTCATAAGCGCAGAAGGTTGTAGGATTTCCGAGAAAGTAAGTTCCATGCTCCGATTGCTCCTGGTGTATCATGGCCAAAGCTTGAACTATACTCTCACATCTTCTTAAATAATTTTCACCCATTACAGATTCGCTGTCTATAACAGAAATATAACAACATTTTTTAATACAAAGAGTCAAAGAACCCTAAATGTTAACGAAGTAATAACGCTGGCGAGCGATACGAATATCAGCAGCGGAAAAGGCAGAACCATGTCTGCCTGGTCACCTAGTTTGAGAGGCCTACTTTCAGCAATGCATACCGCAAGGCACGTGATGACGATAAAGAGACATCTCAGCACGTTGTAGAAGTTATTGAAGGGCCTACATTAATCAGTGATAATTACTAGGCAGGTAATGCCGATAAACGAACAGGATCAAATGTTGTAAAAGTCATTGAGGGGCCAACGTTCAGCGATGGACATTCTTAGGCAGGTAATGGGGATAAAGGGATAGGACCGTACGTTGTAGAAACAATTTAAGGGCCCACCTTCAGCAAGAGATATGAGGAGGCAGGTAATGCCGATAATGATGACTTACAACAAGGCAGGTGTCTCATATCTTCTTCCGGCACGGGTCCGGCGGTCGGCTGGCCGGTCTTGGGCTGTGCACACCAGCATATGCCATCGTCGCACTGCAGCGGCTCGTAGTCTCCGGTTCGTGTGCAGTGCAGGGTCACAGTTCGTCGTCCGGATGCTTCAATCTCTGCTCGTCTGCGACTGCATGCTGTATAGTGTTATCATTAGAAATTATAGTATATTAGGGTTTTGGCCTCTAATCACTGAACGGGACCCTAAGCTCTACTTTAGTCAGTCGGCCGTCCGTATATTTATCACTACATTGTAGCTTCCAAGATTTAGGTAGTGACCGCATAAACATTACAGAACTTTCCCGTTTCCAGATTACTTAACAAACCGTACACTGCTCATGTCTATGAAAAGGAAAAAAAATAATGACAAATATGTCTATTACCATTTGTCATTAGCTTGTTTTTTTTTTACATTTAGACATTTGAATTGATATTTTGACATTAATGGCTCGAAGTAACCTAGAATAGTAAATTATAGTTTTAGATATTATTAGTTTTATTAAATGCATTATAATTTTTTATTACAGAATAATGTACTGAACATGATTACGAGTACATTTAAATGAGCTTATAGTTTTGTTACGTTTGTAATTTAGAAAAATAAGTTCAAAATTCTTTTTGTGCAGCTTTGTTATGCTCTTAAATTAATGAGATAAAGCTACAATCATGTCTTCAGTTCAGGTAATGTACCTCATTTGTATTGTAATTGAACTAGCTTCTGTGATTTTTTTACTGGCATCGTCCTGCGGTTTCTCCTGCAAAAAATCCGTAATAGTTCTCGTTAAGGAATAAATTCATCCTAGGTGTTATTCTGGAGCATTGTCTATCTGTGTTAGATTTCATCTCAATCTGTTTAGCTGTTTGAGTACCAACAGTCAAAATATGACCACAAAATTTTATATTTATGATTAGTCGAAAGATTGAATTCTGACCAAGTAGGTACAAAAAGGCTGCGACGTACTAAACTGAACCTTTCTACTACGTGTACACGTGAGCTTCTAGGTGTTTCTGGAGAATTCCCAAAGACAAGAAAGTGGCGATGCTTGTTTCTGAGTCGATATCGTGTGATTGGTACATCAAGTGACCCTTCTGTATCTATTTATTTAGTGTTGCAGTCGTCGACTATGATTAATTTTCTCATGCTTAATGAATAAAGTTAAATTCAAAAAAGGTAATCACCAGATAAAAATAAATATAACTTAATATTCTGAAAATGCGGCCAGGCGTTTGTATAACATGAAATACAAACTTTTCCGGGGTCATTAGCCTAGCTAGATCATTAACGACATAGCGATTGCGCATAAAATTAATAGTGGGCTGTTATTTAATTTACGTATGATCATATAAAAAGTTAAATACTGTTTTTAATCGCATAATTTATTTGCCATCAAGAACTGCATGCAATTGTCTAATTAGCAGATGCCAAAAATACCTACGCTAGTTGATACGTGTATCCAAATTCAAACGAATACATATTTGTGTAAGTTTGTTTGTTTGTTTGTTTTTTATTACTGCTTAACAGCGGTACGGACTAACCAATTAAGCTAAATTATTGCACAGACATTGTTGAGGGGACCTAAACGGATATATGCTTATTTTTATCCTGAATAGGTTCCCACAGGAACTTAACCCACTGTGACGTGGACTAAATATAGCTGCTCTATAGCTTGCTTTAGCAAACTTTATAACTATAATCATGCCTATAAGACATACATTCGTATAAGACACTATGTATATGATATATTTAAAGACCTGTTGTAGAAATCCTACGTTGATGACCGAATTAATGACCGGCTAAAGCCGCGGGCAAAAGTTAGTAATTGTATTAAAAAAAAACATTTCTTACCACATGTCATTTCATTCGCTTCGCTTCTCCACATTTGTCCAAATATTCTGGTCCCATTTTCATCATAACAGAAACACCTGTAGTATGTAAACAAAATAGATCATATGCATACAATACAACCTTCGTTTTGTAAACCACACGCTTGAAGAACATAGATATACGTGTATGAATGTCTTATGATTCATGCTATTGAAATATAATATCGATTCTTTGGAGCCTTTGCCATAGTACCTAGATGATATGCAAATCATCCTACTTTCCCCATACAAACGTACTTCCTAGATTTTGACATTAGAGCTATAATTTTTTCTTGTATAATAGATATACACAATCACTATATGTTTTGCAAAGTCCTAAGAATTGCCCTTATTTTATGACATCTTTCGACGTGTGATGTACGAATATGTATACTATTTTTTAAGAAAACAAAACATACACGAAATAATTCATGGTCTATTAGGTAAAGTAATTACTATTAGTTTTGGTTGATATTTAAAAGAGAAAAGTGGGAAAAACGATACTCAGCTTTTGATGATTGGGACTTGGCAAAATGAGCCCGTGTTGCAGTTGTCACTATCGCACATCTGTATCTTGGACCGGGTCTTAGAGCGACAGCAAATGTTTTTTAAATATCTGTTTCTGTATTCGCTTGGTTAGGACAATTGTTCTTAAGGGCTTGATTATAGAGATAATTCAAGAAAACTTTATAGAACCATGTGTATTTAAGGGTAGGCATTGAGAATCATTACACTTTACGACGGAATATCTTTGTTTTCAACTTGATCAGAATTTTATATCAAAATTAAGTCCTAATACTTTTCATTATTCATAAAAAGAATTTAACGTTTTCAACTTTTAAAAGACAACAAATTCTAATAAATTAACTGGTTTTCATCCACAAGATATACCTACGACATACTGATGGTCTTATTTACAAATATAGTTAAAATAAGTTACACAATAAAATTTGCACAAAAATACAATTTCACACGATTTAGTCTTACACTACCCCTATATTAATACTACATTTTTAAAATGGCTTTTGCTCTTCAAAAACACTCCTCTCATTTGTTATGATTATTAATTTGTTTTGAATCTTTCTCACACCTACGCAGCTTTTACTGGTGATGCTATTTTCGGGTTACAAATCAACAAAGTTAAGTTTAAATTAGTTTTCCGCTCCAAATTTACATGCTATATAAGTAGGCATGTAACTTAAAAAAAACCGTGTTAATTTTTAAATTGCAATAGATAAGGTGGTACTCAAATGCAAAATTTACGCAGGATAATCACATCAGTCACTCAAATATATTGTAAATAGATGCATAGAACCTTGGAAATTCTATTCCGTTCCGTAATTGTCGTCATTAACTTTGTACGAACAACCGAACATTGAGCCCGTTCTTAAGAGTCATAGTTCTACAATTCAAAATCGGTAAAGTGCATGATTGACTCATGTGAAAAGTATTCCGTATATCATTACAAGTATTTGATAAATTCAGCGTACCAGCGTTAAAAGTCTAGTATATAATTTTAGCAAAATATGTAACTTACCTGCCAGTAAAAGTATCTCCTTTGCATTGTACAGGTGCAAACTTTCCGTCCGGTAGGCAGCTGTAGGGGGCGCTGCATTCGTCTGTCTCCAACGCTGGTGGTACTATTGCGGGTGGTTCTGTCGCTACATATAAAAACTTAAGATCGCTATGTATCCAACCATAATCCTAATGATATTTTTCTTGGGGACCATTATTATAATATACAATTAAGGAAGATAGTTATTCCATAATTATGAATACTTTTACTACTTGGAGAAGGGACATAATACATATAATTATTTATGCCACCTCAGCCTACATTCACTGCTATCAGAAGAAGTGTTGTTGCGATGGGCTTACCACCCTTTTTTTTTTAATACCACTAAGGCAGCAAACAAGCTAACGTCACCGTAGCCTATGGACGCTTGCAACACCAGGGGCATCACTCGCGCGTTACCGACCATATATATTGGCAAGAAACAGTTAAAATATCAATTTCCCTAAATAGTTCCCTAAGAGAAATTCGAGGTCCCATTTTATAGATTGAATGTATTGCTCCCTTTTGCAAAATAAATATATCACGATTTTATATATATCTAAATACTGTATTACTATCAGCTGCCTTACCCCAAAGCAGAATGCCATAAGACATGGCGAAATGGAATAAATTTGAATATTCAAAGTTCAAACCTATTAACAATGCGATTTTATTTAGACGCTGTATAAAAGGTTCTTAGGTGACTACATATATAATCCTCATGAAATCAGTTATAAAAACTTGATAATGCAAGCTTCAATTACGGCGAAAGTGATAGTGAAGCGGTAAATTCGTCAGCAGAATGTGCGAGGCGATGTGTCTAGAAATGATTATTTTACTTTCTATAAACAGCTCCCATCACCGGTGACTTGTGATTTAACAAAGTGTGCGTCATGGAATATGATAGGAGTGAAACCACGTGAGTTAGCTATATTAGAAAGCCAATAAATTTATACTCAAAGCTCTTTTTATAGTCTTTGATGGAATCATAACGCAGAAGAAACACGAAAATTGTATCCTAATGTGATGCAAATGCGAGCATTGAGAACTTTTTCTAGTGTGGTTCTTAGGAAATATTGAAAAACCGCCATACTTAGTAAGGCTAGGGTTTGAGAGTTTTTAAATGAAAAAAGGTGAAGTGGAGGAATTAAGAAAGGTATTCTTAGATGGGATTGAAGATTTACGGAAAAGATTCACGCATGTGAATAAAAACATCAAAAGAAGTAGACCTATATTCGAGCGCACAATAGGCAAATTGGAGATTTCTTAATAAGGGGCCAGATTAAAAGTATCTTACTTATATACTACTATACTATCTTGACCTTACTGAGGAGCAGTTAAATAAGCTTGAGCGACTCCAGAACCTATGTATTAGATACATATTTGGTTTACGTAAGTATGATCATATATCCGAATTTCGATTAAAACTCAAGTGGCTCCCAATTCGCCTTCGCCGGAATACTCATTTTCTGTTTCTTCTTTACAACGTACTGTTCAATCCGTCTACTCCGTTATACTTGAAAGAGCGTTTCAATTTTATAGGGTCTACAGCTCATCGCGCCACTACAAACATGATGCTGAAAACCCCAACACATTATTCGCAAGCATATAATGACTCATTCACTGTCACAGCCATAAGGCTATGGAATAGTTTACCCTTTGATGTCAAAAAAGCACAAACTTTAAGAATATTTAAAAATCTCGTAATCACACATTACTTAAAAATTTAAGCTGTCTCATCAACACTGTTTATTCATCTATATTATTTAAGATGTATGTAGTTTGTGTATTTATTTTTATTTTTTGTTATGTATTTGATATATATATGTATATTTATTTTTTGTACGTATTAGTATTATTTATTATTCATATGTTTATAAATTTAGCTATTGCTATAAATGTATACTTATATTGTAAAGTTTCAGTTAGCACATTCTACTCAATAATTTTATAAAGTCTCCTCTACCCAAAGGTTGTCTGGAAGAGATCGCTCATTAGCGATAAGACCGCCAATTTGTTATTACTTTTATTGTTTAATTGTTTTGTTTTCTATATGCGCAATAAAGTATATTATTATTATATTATTATACTTGTTAGAATAAAGAGTAAATAGAACAAATACGGAAACCCTATTTACATGTATTTTAGCAATGGCAAATGGAAGTATGCTTCTTTCTGTCTGGGAAACAGCTGTAATTTTATATTTGTACATCTAAGGGTAGGTATTTATGCGCATCTGTTATTGTCAAATATTTCCTGTTTTGCAGCAGGTTATTAAAGTGACTTGTCTAATTTGACCAAAAAAATATACATTGCAATGCAGTTTTACGTAGCGGTGGATTTCACTAATGGAAACTATTCCTGTCCGACAAGTTTAGTATTCTTTGGCAATTGTTAATAAGTATTTAAGTACCAACTTCCGTATCCGTAAAACGATGTGTAATATTAAATTTTAAAAAAATACACACACTGCATGTTGCATACTGTTGTGTTTGCGAATAGAATTTCTGGTAAATAGAAATCAATAGGACAAACTTGTCATACATTTGTCACAGTTCTCAAGTGGTTGTAAAAAAAATCTAGTAAAACAGCATTATTATATAGTTTCTATTTATCAAATCATATTAAATAGTCGGTGGTGGTCGAGGGGTTTAAATTTCACTTCACGTCCTAAGTGGCGGAGGTACGAACCCTGAGTCGGCGTGTACCAATGAGTCTTTTCTTAATTTCTCAAGTACACTGAGTTATTTATTCACACCACTGGCTTTTCGGTGAAGGAAAACATCGTGAGGAAACCTGTATACGTCAAAAAAAAAAAGTCGTATGTGAAGTCCACAATCCGCACAGGGCCCGCGTGTGGACTATGGCCCAAATCACCCTCGCTTATGAGGGTAGGCCGTGCCCCAACAGTGGGGACGTATGAAGGCTGGCGAAGTTATTAAATAGGAAAGGAAATTGATTGAAATACGCAGATGAAGTTTGAAACTCTTCTAATAATGCAAGCAATACGCAAAAATTATGAAAATCTGTAGAAATAGCTGTAAAAGAAATTCTGTAAAACGAAACGTTATTTTAGTAAGAAGTGTGTTTCTATAACGTATTCTTAACTTAATGTATTATCCTTTAATATTTATCTTTCTGTAGAACTGTAACGAAAATCTTACCAGGGATCCAAACGCAACTAGGACAGCAACCGAATACGCTGTGATTCGGCACGAATGTCTCTATGGGTGCACAATCGCTTTCCGTAAGATCCGTCACACACGTTTGCGCCACCTGACATTGCGAGGCTAATCCATTCCGGAACCACCAACCAAGTAGCAACAATGTCAAATATCGCGACATAATGGCCTTGCTGCACCCAAAACACTATAATACTAACTCATACCTTTGTGACATTGTTACTAAAACTACATTAGCACAAAATTAATTAACGATTGTGTCATTATCTGTGTTATCATCGCTGCATCTTATCTCAATGTGGATAGATAGTCTGTATAACAAACATTTATTTTGAATTCTTTTTACATATCTTTTCTTTGTGTTTGCGATTGTCGATACGATACGATTCGATGTAATCATAAAACCTCTAGAAGAGTGTTCATTTGTACCTATAATTTTATGGATAAACGATGTGCTCAATCGTGCTATGAAATTTTTAAGAAAAAAACTTTGTAGATGACTTTGAAACGCCTCAGTAAGAAGACTTAGTTTTGACTTTGCCTTAATAGGCTTTCGTTTTATATGTACACCTAATTAAATGTTAATCAAATGGTAGCGTTACAATAGCAATGTAAAATGGACTCAAAGTCGACTCTATTGAAGCGTTAAAATAAAAGTGGGTCGTTATCAGCGCTATCGCTATCTCAAGTTATTACGGGGAGAATAATCATGCGTTGCGGTGCGGTACGTAGTGACGCGCCGCGACAGTGCCCGGCCGAGCGCGAATCACCTGTGCGCGCCCGCACGGTGCACCGCGCTTATCTCGTTTCTACGATTTCATTACGCGTCCTATTTTGTTAAACTAGTCATAGCATAAGCAAAACCAATGACATCCTTGGTGTATTCACTTCGAGCACTTTTGTTTCCAGATCGGATTGAAGCGGGCCTATCCTGCTAGCATGGAGGACTGCAAGAAGCGGCTACATACAGGCAATAAAGTTTCCAAGATAGCTAATATATTTCAAGGGATGCCGTCAAAGGACGAAGACGATATGCGTGGCAGTGACGTAACAGTAGTGCGGACTGAAAGCCATCTGGCGAGGTTCAATACGGCTCGAGCACTGTTTGAAAAATTGGGAGAAGAAAACCGTGGTTTTCGGATTGAAAAATCGCCTTCTGCAGCTGCAAGTTTTGCTGGAACACGAGGAATTCCTTTGCCGCCAGCTGCGCGGTCTCGTTCTAGCTCCGCGGGTTCTGTCAGTCCTCCGCGGCAAAATGTGACTCCCTCTCCTGCTGTGTCGCCAGCCGTGAATGGCAGCGACCGCCTCGCCAATGGAGCTTCACAACCCATGTTGAAAGCCAAACCGAGTGTTTTGCCAAAACCAGACAAGCCAGATAGGAGATTCAATAAAGAATTAATAGAAAAGCAGAGAAACTGGACTGCTCATTTCAACAAATCAAGGGCATCCCGACAAGAACAGGAGCTTCGGGACTCCAAACATCCTAGTGGTCAACCAGAAAGAAAGTCTCCAGAGGTACCTGAGAGAAATATAGTTCCTTCTCGAGTTTATTCCCCACCTCTATCACCAAGTGCAGGTGATTATCAAGTGGAAAGACCTTCCACCCTTCCTTCAACGTTGGTCACTAGAAATTTACCTAGTGCAAAATCTCCTAGTCATGTGAATACCATTCCTGTGTCATCGTCTTCTAGACAAAATACTAGTAACTTAGTGTCTCCCACCGTACCTCCGCGAACTGGAAGTCTTGGTTCGCCTTCTAGAATTTCAGATACTTTAAGTTCTCCTACTAAAACAGACACGGAAGCAAATTCACACCAATCACTTGAAATAATATATGCGAATACCCGCTCATACGTTCCTTCTGTTCCTGAAAACGATGAGGCTAGTAAAAAAGATAGAATATCACCCTCTAGACTAATTGAAAATTTTAAGCCTGATGTAGTTTATAAGTCTGATGAACGAATAGCTTCACCACCGCCAGCCATAGTTAGTCCTATCTCAGCACAAAGGTTTCAAATAACTCCAACGTCTCAACCTTTTCGCTCCCCTTCATCCCCTCCAGATGGAATTAAAGAAAGAAATAAATCTCCTGTAACAGATGATAGGTCTGTCTCACCATTACGAGGAGAAAGTGTATGTTCATCGGCTGAAAGTGTCACTGATGGCCCCTTTCAAAATCATACTTCTTTTGCCAAATGTCCTTCCCCTAGTCCAAGATCACCGAAATCACCTACACCCATTGAAGAAAGAGAAATTAACGATGTTGAGTCTCCAGTAAAAAGTCCAGCATCTTATGAAAATGTGAGTTTACCCCAACCAGAGAAGAAAAATGTAGATGATGATTATGAAACAATTGAATACAGCACAGAGTGGGATGATAAAAGTAAACGTCGATCATCGACTCCGAACTCGCCAGCAGCCACGGTGGAGGTTGAGGAGCCCGCTCGCTCCCCTCTAACATCGCCGTCAGCGTCTCCTGTTCATCACCACCTTAATTCATCTCCACCGGATATTCCTTCACTTTCACCAGGTATGTTTTCAAACTATTTATTTTTTAATAATTGTATACAGGCCTAAATACAGTTTCTTATCCGTTTATCTAATGTTTTATCTTAGTTTATCGTCTACAAAAACACTTCGACGTATGCAGGTCATCGTCGATCTATGGTTTAAGGTAAACCCTGTATTTCCGCTCGCTTGTCTTAGTTACACATAACTGAGTTCCTTAATCGGAAATAAAAAAGATATTTTAAGTAAATTAAGTACGAATTTACTTTCGATGTTACCTTAAACCTAATAATTAGTTATGGAAGATAACAAGCTTGAAATGAAAACATTGAAACACACTCATATTTGTTTTAAGATTTAAATCACTTCTCGTTTTATGTCCTTATTTGACTAGCAGTGCCTCGTGACGTAACTGTATGTGTTTATATTATCAGTGAAATCCTGAATCTGAGATATTACATCCTAGATTCTGTATCCTTAACTCCAGATCAGGTAGCAATCATGGTTTGAGAACTAAAATTTGATTACACAATGAGTCTTCACCATACAATTTTTTGTGTACTTACACCGGTGCAAGTATTGTTATCATATCATTGTATTCTTGCACAATACTCATCTGAGATAAAATTACCAATTGCTTCGTGATGTCATAATTTCACAGCATAAATTATTTGTTTCCTTTTCATATTAAAATGAAAACAATATATTTTTGCACTATCGGAAGTAAGCAGATACAAGCCACTGTGGGCGTCAAACGTCAAAAGACGTAAGTTTAGCGGTCTCGTATTCAGTGGGTTCAATGTAATATTGAGGAAGTCAAGGTATTTGAGGCGATCCCGATTTAGATGCTCAGACGCCGACCGAGCCGTCGCGACGCAGTAACCCGAGAGACGCTGTACTGCGAGCTCCCCTTTAAAATATCCCTTATTTTATTTGCTACTCTTTTCTAACGCGTCCGTTTTTTCTCACTCTACCTTGTTTATTGTTCTTAAGTGATCAGTGATTGTGTTTACATTGTCATAGAGTGCCTTACCTTTTGTTGTGATACCTTTTCCAATAAATTAACACCATCAAAGAAAGTTGCAAATTTAGTAAGACTTTAAGTTAATATCAGTATATTTGTTTTTGGTTTAGCGGATATAAGTAAAGTTGTGTGAAAGTTAAAGTCAGTCAAGATTCAATTGAAATCCATTAAGAATTCTGTTGTCATATTATGGCAATGTCGTCATTGTCAGTGACAATATACATAAATTGTTGAGCTCAGACGAGTCGCCTTTTAACTGCTGCGGCCGATGAGATTGTTTAGATATAAACTTTATGGATTTGTCCTACACATTACTGTACTAAAGAAACTGATTTGATTCTGTATTTTAATATCACGTGCTATTTTTATTTGTTGAATATGTTTTTGTTAGTTAATTTTTTGCTAGATCGCATGTCATTAGTCCACTTGTCATTTCGACCTTGTTCGTTTTTCAGTCTGAATTCCTTTGGGCAATTATTTGTCTCCTGTGTTCTGTCACTGAATTTATTACAAAGTGTGTTGCCAAGCCGCTACCACACCAGGCTAGATTTTGATAATTGTAAAAATGTTTACTAATACATACTGGTAAAAATTGATATTGTTTTTTTATGCGCAGGTATAATAACTTTTTGCTCATCTTGAAACAGTCAGTTTTCGTTTTTTAGTCTTAATTTCTTAGGGAATCACTTGTATTTGTTTCCGGTATTTATGTGACAGAAAACCCAGTGTGTGTTGTCATTGAACACGCAAACTTAGCTAGATAAGTGTAGTGTTTGTGTCCCTATAGATGCACAAATACTAGCAAGTACTTTGATGATTAATTTTTCTTGTCTGAAAACAGACACTTTTAACTTTTAACTTGTTCATTTTTCAGTTTTGATTCGTTAGTGTAATTATTTGTTTCCTGTATATTTCTGTGACTGAATTTAAAACCCAGTGTGTGTGTGTGTGGCCAATTGACTAATCACGCAGCTACATAATTTGTGGAATTTCTGCAATTGCATCAATACACCTAAATTCATTTCGTATTTAAAGTACGATTAATTTTTGCTTGTCCGAAAACAGTCACACAATGAATTTTTAACTGATAACGAAGCAAGTTAATTACGAGCTGACATCTTTGAAAAATTCAAATAAACAGTTAATTAACTTTTACCATATTTTAGATAAATTACGACCTAACTCTTGGGGCACGGTATGCAGGTTTCCTCACGATGTTTTCCTTCCCCGAAAAGCCAGTGGTGTGAATAAATAACTCAGTGTACTTGATAAATTAACCGGGGTTCGAACCTCCGCCACTTGGAACGTGAAGTGAAATTTAAACCCCTCGACCACCACCGACCTAAATATTTATTTTCTTAAAACTGCAATTTTTCGCTTTTATGCAAAACATATTTTATGAGTCTTATGACCCAAAGTGATATCAATTTCAAACCATTTCCTGGTTAGACAGCTAATTCCGAGAGTTCAAAAATGTTGGTAGAAATTTATAATCTTTTACGTGTTTCTAGTGTCGTTCATTGCATTCTAAAAGTAGGTCAATCTCAAGCAATAAAGACGGCATAAAGAGTTACAAAACTATTATTGCGTGATCCTAAGTTCTTTCTATATTCTTCTTAATAAGTACCCATTGGCTTAAGCATAACAGTTTCAAAAGCAAACTTACAATAGAAGACACTTCAAATAGCGAAGATTTACAGTTCATTATTCGTGATTTACGTGTGAAGTATGGTGATGAAAGCTTAAGTGTAGCGAGGTGATTATGTTCTATTTGTGAACATTTCCGTGTTGTGAGAAGGGTGGACAAAATACAGCGGGTTGTGTTGAACGTGCGGGTGAGCGTGCGAGACGTGGGACAGAAGGGTAGAGAGCGCGCATGGCGTGCCCGCCATGATGGCGTGTGCGGCGCGCGCGCTACCGGCACGCGCTCGCTCGACATGCGTCTTTGCGGATGTTGCTTAGGTTAGTAGAACCGCTTTGCATGTGAAAAGGTAAACAAGCCTTTGCAACATACGGCAGCAATATTTTAGAGTTTCCAAGAAGTAGAAAGGCTATTCGATCAAAGATTGGATAGCTGAGTCTGCATAAGTAGATTTTTTCAGCTAGGGTTCCGTAGCTATTTAAAAATTACTTCAGTAATAAAAATATTTAGTTCATTTCAGCGGCTTAGACGTGAGAAGATATCCTAGAGACAGCGTTACTTTCGCATTTATGATATTAGTATGGATGTAAGTAAAGTTGTTTAGAATTTACTAAAATACTGTTTACCTTTAGAAAAGCCACATTTTCTTAAGAATTGAAAGTAATGTGACTAATACGTTTTTAAATACAGTTTTAGAGCAAAATGGCTAAAAGATACAGACAGATAGGGTACCTTGTGTGACCATTACCTTTAAATAGTACAAGGACCTTATTGGAAACAGTCTCAAGTTATTCGGACTCTGAAATTCCAGACAAAAATGTATGGAAGTCTCGAAACCTACGAATGTACTTGCATGTACATTTTGCTCTCGAATTCCACAGTCCGGATAGCTCGAGACTGTTCCCAATAAGGTCCAGTTTAAGTTTTGAGATTATTATCATCAGCTTATAGGATTTAGGATCAAAGTCAGACCGAAATCAATTATAATAAAGATACAGAGTTTGTTTATTTGTTGAAACATGCTAATCTATAAAGGAAGTCAGATTAAAAGAAAAACTTTTTGCATTTAATAAACGCAGTTCCTGACGAAGATCAAAGGCAATATAAATTCACGATGACCTTCAGGAGCGGAACAGTAAATTAAAGCTAGTGAAACCGCTGGAAACAGTATAATACCTTATCGCAGCATATAACCCTATAGTCACGCTCCTGTCCGCATTACTAAATTATCATTAATTATTCTTACACTAAATTACGTTTGATTCTTTTCTCGTGTTATTTTTATACCATTAAGGTGGCACACAAGCTTACGGTCCGCCTGATGGTAAGCGATCACCGCAGCCTATGGACGCTTGCAACACCAGGGGCATCACTCGCGCGTTGCCAACCCTTCAGAAATCTAATAACTTCTTTCTATATAGGTAAAATATTTATAAAAAACGTTTGTCAACATAACGGCTTAGACCTCACACCCAATTACTAATGAATAATGTAATATCACATACAAGTGCTAATATAAGAGTTTAGGTAAACAAAAGGCACCGCAATATCTAGACATGGAATTAATATGTTTGTTTGTATTTTTTTATACCACTAAGGTGGCGACATAGACATAGAGAAATGGACAGCGTATTTCCCTGGCCAAATGTGAAAAAAAAAACCGGCCAAGTGTAAGTCTGACTCACGCACAAAGGGTTCTATTCCATTATCTATAAAAATTTTAAAAAAATCACGTTTGTTGTATGGCAGCCCCCCTTTAATATTGATTTTATTTTAACTTAATTATTTATTTTTAAAGTGAATGTATAACTTAATATTATGTGAATATTTTAAGCGTCTACCTGTTACCGTTATCAATATCGAGCAAAAATGATCAAAAACAAATCACGTTTGTTGTATGGGAGCACCCTTAAATATTTGTTTTATTCTGTTTTTAAGTATTTGTTATTATAGAGGCAACAGAAATACATCATCTGTAAAAATTTCAACTGTCTAACTACCACAGTTCATGAGATAAAGCCTGGTGACAGACGAACAGACGGACGGACAGGGAAGTCAGTCAGTTGATAGTTTTCAAATTTAATGTGTTTAGGTAAACAGACAGCCATACGCGGTATGCTACAGGTAGATCAAATGCACACTTACCACAGAAATAAGAACTAGGATTTTTTGTAATATTGTCCTAATTTTTAACCGACTTCAAAAAAGGAGGAGGTTCTATGTTTGACGGGTATATTTTTTATGTACACCGAATCTCCGTCAACTGCGAACCGATTAAAAAAAAATCTTTTTTATTCGCAACAGTACGTTTCTGAGCTGGTCCCATATTAATGAAGAGGATTTAAAACTTAACTTTTGAAAAAAAAAAATAGATTATTGATAGAGTTAATTGTGAACTAGTAAAACGCGCCTTTTATGTTGATGGTTGTATAACATTTTGTTGCAAGTATGGCTGTTATTAGTGTTCGAGAAAAAAAAGCAATTCGTCACTCAATATAAAAACTTTTTAACAAGAAAAAGAGTGATGTGTGTTATTATCTGTAAGGTACATAGACACCAACTACAAACTGTGATTCAGATCAGATTTTTGGCAATAGATAATTTTTTTTTACCTTTTCAGTGCATGTTTTTGCAGACGGTTGTTTTTTTTTTTTGTCAAAAAGTTTTTTTAAATTTTGAACCTTTTAACAACTTTGGCCCTTATTTATGTGGCGTCGTTGTAATTATACCAATTAATCTTTGACATCTGCGACTGACAACGCTATAACGGAACGTTTTCTGTTTATAAAATACACGCTGGAGTGAATATTTTCCAGTTTACGTACAATATTTCATCTGGGAATGAATTTTAAGGAACAAATGACAATCGTATAATTATTCAGTCGTCATTAGATTTTTCAAAATGCGATGTTATGTTGAATATTGTAACTGGGTAACTTGCTATACTTAATTCAGGTTTTGTTTTTGGCCTTCTTTTGCCATGAACATATGCAATTCGTTCCAAAGCAGATACTTACTTCATTGCAAAGTTTGCTAAGATTGCTATAGTTGTAAAACGCATATTCATCCATAAAATACCAGTGAATATATATAATAATCAATTTAGTAAATTAATAAGTTTTATTGAAATACTTAAATATAAGAATGAATATATTATAAACTAATTACAGTTATTTAGTGGACTCTGAAGGTTTTCCTATTCGTGCCTATTCGGTAAAATATACAGATGTATAAACAGACATATCACATAGTAAAATTTAATAACAATAAGCATCGGTATATACGCCCTTATCGATTAGTAAAGCAAAAATCGGAGTACTTAATAAAAAGTCGTATAGTTTTAAGAGGACACGATTCGTGGCGCCTCAACGGGCTTCATTCAAACTAATTTTTCATTAGTTTTTGACGTTTACTGATCAATCAATGTGAAATTTCTTAGTCATAATCCCAAGTCGAATACCTATGTCTGGTTTTTCAAAGTTTTGTAAAATGCTTTTATTAACTAGAAATCTTTTTGAAACCATTCGTATATGTGTAATGTATAACTTTTGAACTATAAAATTTAATCAAAAACTTGCACACTGCAGACTTAAATATTTATTACTAGTACATCTCTTCAAAATTTCGTGGCGTTTGATCAGCAAGTGTCAAAAATAAGTGCGAAATTTATTTGTATGAAGCCCGCTGAGAGGCGCTCCGAATCGTATACCCTTAAATATCATTATTTGTCAACACTAAGTTAGACCGAGTTGTCCGCTTTTGTAACACTAAAACAGTGATAAAGTTAAATTTTTTGCGTGGGCTTTGCGTTATTTGTCGTGAATTTCTAATGCAATCCGGTTGAGCGTGGCGGATGTTTCGCTCTCACTGTCTGCCTTAGAACCAATACACACTGTACGTCATCATTATTGTTTATTTAATGTAATGCTTTGTACCTCCTTAAATGATGATTTACAATAAAATATAAATATATAATAAAACCAATATATAATACACTAGTTTCACCCGCCCTTAATTCGGTTATCGGTGTTGGAATTTAATTGACAACTCCTCAATAATAAAAATAAACCCCACTCACACTTGACGTTTTCAAGTAGCCTAAGTCCTTCCCCGGGACTCAAACTATCTCCATGCCAAATTTGCCCGCAGTTCCAACTGGATTAAGATTTCATCGGCAACTCCTGAATTATAGGAAACAATCCGAATTAGCCTATGTTCTTCTTCAGGACTCAAACTATATCCATGCCAAAGTTCATCTTAATCGCTACAGCGGTTTAGGCGTGAAGAGATAAAAACAGACAGAATTACTTTTGCATTTATAATATTAGCATGCATAACAAATGACAAACTTACGTATTACATGTTTTCGATTGCTTTGCGTGGCTGCTGTTTTATTGTACATATTAAATTATAGATTATAATATAAAAAAGAATTATAAAAAAAATTTGTTTGCCATAAATTTTCAATACAGTTGACCAAACAACCACAAGACGCAGCCAAACGCAACTTGAAACGTCTTTAAAAAAATCTCATACATACATGTATGTGAAATTCATACACAATGTACTTAAAGTACCTGATATTGAAGTAACTTTTAAACACTTTTTTTCGTTGACCGCTGTTGACACCGATTTTCAACAGTAGGTTGATAATATATCTTTATATTATGATCACAATGTATTTATAAAAGTGCAGACGCCAATCATTTACATTTTTATTGGTATAACAGATTTATATATGCATAAATATTTCAATTTATATATTTGACGATGCCTTAACAACGCGGAATATTCCAAATACTTTTTATATTAGTTATAAAAATAAGCTATTAATACTCGTGTATATAAAACAAGCTGTCCCTGCGAACGTTGTTTCACGATGGCTTACACTTTAAAATAGCTTTAAATTGTATACAACCTCTCCCGCCAACTTTCCGCGCTCAATTGACACCGAAAACTAATACCGCAGCTCAACTATAAGAAAAACTGTAATAATGGGATAACTTACCATCTCATACTATACATTTTCTTATTAATAACTCGCTACCGCGCGCTACCTTGAGGGATCCAAATTTTGCAATTTGCTTTGAGGCTACACATATTGTAAATATTTGGCTCCAAAAATAAAAATTTACTTAATTTTGTAATGATCAGAAATTTTGCATTCTCTCTCTAAAGTGCGTAGTTTTTGCATAAAATGCGAAAAACGAAATAAGTAAAAATTATTTGCATAAAATGCGAAAAACGAAATAAGTAAAAATTAATTAAAAATCCAGTAATACCTTTTTTCCCTATACTGTACGTGTTATTAGTGGCGATATCATGTGTTTATAGGTATGTGCATGTGTTACTTTATATTTATACTTACTATACATATTGAACAAATAATCCCTAAAAGAAAAAACAAAACAGAATTTTTATGTCGTTTCCACGAGTAAAATGAGCAATCTCCACTAAACTGCGTGTTCATTCATACTTTACCTTCTAATAATGTGGATAAACCACTTTGAATACTTGGCAATTAATCTCATTCACTCATTTAACGTTTGCTTTACATTTACAGCTCATGTTGAAGAGTTCGAAAATGTGTTTCTTGCATTCTACTATTTGCCGTTTTAATAATAGAAATGCTTGTAGGTTCATTATTTTCTTTTTACCCGCTAGTTTCAGCAGAATTTTAGATATTTAAAATATAATTTTTCAACAAACATATTTTTGACTCTGATCTTCGGCATTCCAAAACCAATGGATGTTTTATGTATAGATTTTTTTTTATCTCTAGTGTGAGTCTATGTAAATTTAGTAAGGTTTTTAAGAAATTCTATGTATGTATCTAATTCGAATGGCGACTAAGAATAATAAAAAGACTGCAAATAAGCTTTAAAATTAATTAACTAAGTCATATAATAAAGTAACAGCAGAATAAATTCAAAATTATTTCAAAATTGAGTCTGCCATAAAAAGCTTGTGTTTTGAAGTGGATTTTTGAAGTCTATTTAAGTAATTGTCTTTTATTTCCTGGCATGTTGACCAACCACGTTGACAATAGGCCACGGTGACCTCTTACCATCAGGTGGACCGTGTGCTTTTTTGCCACCTTAGTGGTATAAAAAAAAAAAAAAAAAATACAGTTGAATAATAAAATTTAAGTAGGCTAAGTTGGTTAAAGCAAAGGGGTAGGCTATTAGATCGAACCGCTACGCTAGTATAAGAGAGCCGAGAATGTTTATTTTAGGTTTTAATAAACACATAATAAACAAAATATTTCGCTTTTTGATTATTTAAAGCGTCATCTTTGTTCTGATACAACTATTCATTCTACCACAATAATTATACGTTGCTATTCTGCTTGAAAAAAAAAAGTTTTTAAATATTGCTAGAAATTAAACAAGTATTGTAGTGTTGATGAAAGCTTATGGTAAGTTTATTTTAGTATTATACTAAGCACACATTGCATAAAACTATGTATCACTTTTTTAAAAACAATAACTCGCTTATAATCATTAAGTTTAAAAACTAAACTCAAATTATCTTACATAGTGAACCTCGAGTATTGCCAGATGACTATTAAAAAAAAACCCATATTAACAGACATACGATCAGTCAACGAAAATCCCAAACTTGTGAAGAGTTGATAAAATTATATTGGAACTTACTAAATTGCTATCGATCCTGAAACAGCATCTAAAAATATTAACGGTCTTTCGTCATGTTCCTCCATAATATTATAAGTTTGTTTACATTCGTTGTTTATTAATCTTAGTCACCTGTTGACGCCATGGTGGGCGGAACACCTGCGGGCTGCGGTTTGCCCAAAATAACCTCGTTAACCTATATTTGACTTAACTCTTTCTTTCCTAAGGCCAATAGCCTTAATGTGCTGAGATATATTTTATAATGAGGACATATTTTATAAAGACTTTAAAAATCATGCTATTTCAGTAGGATTGCTGCTATGCGTCCAAATAATTTCCCAATCGTTTACATACTGTGGCGAAATTACATTTGAATGAAATTGAAATTGTCATCTTACAATTTAAAATATCGATTCCCTTAGGAATATGTCTTGGAAATGTGACTTATGTCCAGTACCTATGCTATCTGTGTAGCATTTTGTAAACACAGGAGAAACAAATAAACTTGCTTTGAGATTTTAATATTAAGTGATAAATAATTATGTCCATCATTTATTACATTTCTCTTTTTTAAATTCGGGATTTGCTGAGTTGATATGGGATTCCAATAATGAAATAGGAGTGTCGAAAGGAGGGTCATTATACTATAAAATTAAGGCAATATTTTAACACTCGCGCTATTCATTTACTCAAAACGTGTAATGGAAAATATTATTATTTGTAATAAAACTATCCTCATTACGTAACCGTTTCATACTTAGGTAAATTAACCCTTTTCCCTTGCGTCTATCGATATTTAGTATGGAAATGTACGCTTTATTATGGTCTTTAAACCATAAACTATAGAACCGATTATTTAAACAGGGCTTGGAATTACAAATTTTACATATGATTGTTATTTACACTAATATTGAACGTATTTAAAGATATAACGATTTATTTTAACTTCTACTAAAAAATTACTTTGGTTCTATATTTCAGGTGGTCGCAAATCATCAGAGGGCGAGGAGTCATCTCGAAGGTTAGGGTCTCGAGCGTCGAGCGTGTCGGACGAGGGTGGTTTCAACGAGCCTTCGCCAGAGGTGGTGGCCAGACTGCGACCGGCGGAATACCGCGAGCCGACGGTCCCACTCACAAGCGACATTCGCGACGCCGAGCGGACGAGATCAGATCCTGATACGCTTTCCGTACAACAACAAGTGAGTAAACTTTTTTTTTTATATATAATACTAAGGTGGCAAACAAGCACACGGTCTGCCTGATGGTAAGCGATCACCGTGGCCTATGGACGCTTGTAACACCAGGGTTATCACCGACCCTTCAAAAATCCAATAACTTCTTTCTTAAAGAACCCCATACTGTAGTCCTTAGAGAAAACCTTGGCAGGGAGCTCATTCCACAACCCAAGCGTTCGCGGGAAGAAGTTTCCCTGAAACCGCACTGTACGCGACCATTTCGGTTCTAGAGTGTGAAAATGAATTCCCTGCCGATGGCGAGCGGTGCGATGGTAGAAAGTAGCCGTGGGCATCATTTCGGAAAATTTCTCAGAACATCCCATTGTACAAGTGGTAGAACACACACAGGGAGGCAAAGTCTCTCTTCAGACTTAAGGGCTCGTTACACCAAGTGAGTTTGGGATCGTCGACAATTCTCACAGCCCGTCGTTGAACCGAGTCAAAAGGGTTTTGCCACTTACTTCATTTTTACACGGAGCGATAAGTTTACAGTAATATGACAAACGATTGTAGTCAACGCGATTGCGATGATAATAATAAATAAATAAAAACTAGTGTCCGACCGAAATTTCGGTTTCGGTTTCGGCCAGTTTCGGCCAAAAAATCAAGTTTCGGCCCGAGTTTCGGTTTCGGCCAAAAACGGCCGAACCCTTCGGCCGCGCCGAAACTTACAACATCGTACCTTGTAAGTTTTTTCATAATTAAAATGTAAGTAACTGAAAATAAATAAGCATGAGCATGAGCATCATATTTTAATAATAAATTTGTTTTATTTTATACCGCCGAAACCATGGTTTTTCCGTCATCGTGATACAATTAGAATGTTTACTACAACTATTAGTCGCCTTCGTTTTGGTCATGCTTGTACTCCGGTACATTTAGCTAAACTCAGGGTCAGGGACAATTCTTTGTGTGAATGTGGCTTGGCCGAGGGTACTATGGATCATATATTTTTTGAATGCCCAAAACTGTCATCATCATTGTATGAATTACTACCCTGTAATATCCCTCGTCCTATTAACCTTAAATGCCTCCTTACTTATGTATATTCACGTAAAGTCATCAAAATTTTGTCTAAATTCATGTCATTTAATAATATTAGACTTTGAAATTTATGTATTGTTTTGTATCTATGTTTATGTATTGTTATGATATTTTTAAATACGTATGTATTCCAATTTTGTTTTTAGTTACCTAGTAGTTTTTTGTTTTTGTAGTGTACATAGACTGAGTAAGCTCAATATTTACATCAATAGAAACCGTTCACCAGCATCTTATTTACTTCGTGTTAACTGACATTGGCAAATAGTTGAGTCTTCTGACTTAATTAAAGCCACAAAAAAAAAAAAAAAAATTTATACCAACATTTATAAATCGCTAACTTTGTGTTACAAATAATGTATTTTTTTCACTTTATAGGGTAGTTAAATTTTCAAACAGAACCTCTGTAACTGTGCTGAAATTTCATTGTGATAAATCTTTGAAAGTAGGAAACTGTAATTATAGGTCGGCGAGATATTAATTTTAGAAAAAAACGGGCTTACTAACATTTTTTCGACTTTTTAAGGACTTTTTTTTTATAAAAGGTTCGGTTTCGGTTTCGGCCGAAACTATAATGAAACCGAACCTTCGGTTTCGGTTTCGGCAAAATAACATGTTTCGGTCGGTCACTAATAAAAACGTTTTATTGTAACAAATAAAACATGAAAAAAAAACCAATGACTTTTGTCAAAATACAAATAAAAATAATTGAACATGTAACCTCTTACATGTTTTATTATTTACACAACCTCCTCAGGTTCTGTGTATTTATTAATCGTGTAAGCGTGTGATGTGAAATTTATGACATTAGTCGCGACTTTTTTCTGTATCTTATGGAAACCTAAACCCGACAAAATCACAATGTTTCTGTTATAGGGTTCTATGACGTGTACATAATAGTGAGATTAGCCTAGCTTTATGGCATCGATAGATTACGATAGGTACGATTAAGGTGTAGCATGATAGATGTTTCGTTTTGTTAAAGGTATTATAGATCTGAGTATTTGATTTGAATTTGAATTCAATACCTCTATGCGTTCATGAGGAAAAAGGTAGTAACTGTAAAATTAATAAAAATATTTTTATTATATGATGTAACTAAAAATTTAAGGTTATCGCAATTTTTCCACAAATTGTACCAAATTTCAAGATTCTGAGTTCACGGGAAGTACCCTGTAGGTTTTGATCCCTTGCGAGTTTCGAAAATTTGTGGCATAAACAGCTGTATCTTTTGATTGCATTGGATAAGAACTTTGATTTTTTTATAGCTCCAAGGGACAGTAGACCTGAGTATTTGATATAAATTTTATCTTGATACCTCCTGAGAACGCGTTCCTGAGAAAAGGGGTTTTAACAGACGGTTCCGTATTTTCCTTTCGAGTTACGAACCCTAAAAACAAAAAGCGACAATTACACATGCGTGAGGAACAGCCCCGATGAATTTAGAATTAAAACCAGCATATATATATATATATGTATATGAAAACGTTTCGCTCCTAAATTATGGGGTATATCCTGAGTTTTGACCCAAACAACACTGGACCATAGCCCATAAGAATATGTTTGTAACTTCCTACGTATGAAAGCTTCCATACATGTTCATACACTTCGCCACCGGGTAACAGGTGCTGGCTACCCGGCAGACAGTACATGATATAAAAATAAATAATTAAAAGTAAACTAAACAGAAATTAAAACATATCAAATATTTAACTATAAGCAGACGGGACTCATTTCAAGGCAAGTTCAAATAGTGTACTGATTACTCATTCTTTAGTAATTTACCTGTAAATAAGTTCCCTCTGCTTATAGTTAAATATTTAGTATGTTTTAATTTCTGTTTATTTCTTAATGTTTCTGTAGTCGGGTTTTTTATTTATTTATTTTTTTATATTGACAGTTTTTTGTGCTTTTTTTTTCAATTTTTTTTTTTTTACTTGCGCTTGACCATTTTATCAAAACGTGTTACATATTTTCGTACTCGCCTTTTAAAGCCCTTTATATCCAACCTTAGGGTCTTGTATAAAAATATATTGTAGCTTGCACATTAAATCCGCCATTTTGATTTTTATGAATTTTACGTAGCCAGTGTCACTCTAACAATTGAGACGAATCTAACGACACATGTCAAGCTAAAGTCTATTATGCCGTTTAGGCTACAGAGCGTGCCAAAGGAATATACATACATACATAAACTCGAAAAGCATAACCTCCTTCACTAATTCTTTCTTAAACATTAAAATTGATTATCCAGAAATGCGGAAAAGGAACCGTTAGTTTATTGGTTCAAATCCCTTTCTAACCAACGTACTATGTCGCTTTGCTTTTAAACTTACGTACTACAAATATCACAAATATGTACATATATCTTCACCATATTTTATCCCCAATGGCTTGATACACACCTACATATTAATGTGGGCACTAGCTTCTTTTTACCAACCAATTTCTTCTTGCGTGACAGGGGGTGAGCCCATCGCCACAACTACAACACACACAAGTATCCTTTTTTTTTTTTTTTTTTTTTATACCACTAAGGTGGCAAACAAGCATACGGTCCGCCTGATGGTAAGCGGTCACCGTAGCCTATGGACGCTTGTAAACCAGGGGCATCACTCGCGCGTTGCCCACCCTTCAGAAATCCAATAACTTCTTTCTTGAAGAACCCCACACTGTAGTCCTTGACAGGTAGTCCACAACCCAAGCGTTCGCGGGAGGAAGTATCTGAAGTAAGGTGGCTTTATATAAGTTTCATGTGTTGTAAATTAATAGCTTTAAAGTGATAAGCAGCAAAACAAAAGATCTGGGGTAAGAACTAGCTTTAAAAAGTAAGTCAGGATCAGAAGAAACTAAGACATTAAATACTCTGTTACAAAACCTTAGTTATATGCCTTAAAGAATCTATTGAGAAAAGCAATTAGCATAATTAAAACGAACACATAAATTTCAGGATTCAGGCGTTATAGTAAGCGAGGCAAGCCAGGGCTCCATAGAGGTGCTCGATAAGTCGACCACTAGCCAATGGAGCGTGTCGGAGGAGAACGCGCCGGGAGAAATGCGCGGGGGCGATGCGGCCGACGGGGGGGAAACGCGGTGGGATGACGGTGACGCCAAGCAGCCCGACAGTATGACTCCTGACGAAGCGGAAATATTGCTCAGCTCTAGGTAACAATTTTAATTGTATGCCTTCAGACACAGAATACATGGGTTCAGAAAGGCCACTCATATTATACTCAATTTTAAATAGAAATGACACCCAGTGACGCGGCATTCCCGACTTCCTTTGAAATTTGTTGAGCTCGTGTGTAGAAAGGTATCGTATGCGTGCGGGGCAAGAGTTTAGATTAGTGTGTAGTGGCCTTTCTGTACTTACTGTTTTTAGACCAAAAAAAGACAGAACCTGAAGCATTCCAAAGGAAGCCCCTAAATGTGCTATACCCACTAGACTCCATTCAGCTGGCTCACTGACCTCAGTGTCTAATTTTTTTATTGGTCTAAATATGTTGTGTTATCTATCTCTTCCTCACCTGTTGTGTCATTCATACGATACAGCTGCTGAATGCAAAGATTGTGCCCTTTTCGTACCTATTTCTTTGTCTTTTTTACCTTTTACTGTGCATTATTACCCGACATGCAGTTAGTTCCTATTTTGCTCTCTTTTTTTGTTTTGTATTGAATACACGATGCAGCTGCCAAATTTGAATTGCCTACTATCTATCAGTACACATAATATCAATTTCCTTTTTATCTGAGACACATTCTTTTTGTTGGTTTCTTTAATGGCTTTTGAAATGTTTGATTCGAAATCACCAAAAATAACAAATAACTCAACAATCTAAAACTTTAAAGATAGAATAAATATAGTGGAAATAGTAAGATCATTTACCTTGAATTTTTTTTTCTTTACACATTTTGCCGTAATTTAATATCTGCCATTGCATGGTAGCACCCTATAACTTTTTTTCACTATTTCATTTTCTTTTTTTCTTTTAATTTGATTTCGTGATTTAACTCTAGTATTTTCTTAATATGTAGTGCTTCCATTAAGTGTTGTATTTTTTTTTATTATTTGCATGCTGCCTGTACGCACAACGCTTCATTCTTGCCTGATCAAATTTGCAGTATACTGGAGAAAAAACTTAGGTAAGACTTCTGCTGAATGTTTGTGCTGTTTTGGTTCTTTATTTTACTAGTAAAATAATGTACTTACCTTGTAATTGAAAATAATTTAAATATTGTTTATCAATGAATTTCTTATTCTTTTATTTTTATTGGTATTAGGTTTTTTTTTATCATAAAATTATCTCCCTGATTTATAGCGGTTATCGTCACAAAAATGTCTATGTACGTACAAGTTTTTGATATTTATTTTGTTTCGTTTTAACAACATAACTATAGTTCGAACCAGGGTTTTTGGGGTTTCAAGGTCATCTGCACAGATCGCAGTTCGTATTTACCGATTGATCCCTCACCGCGTATGCGAACTGGGCACTAGGAATGGATCATCGGCGAATTTATAACTACACTTGAAAAAAAAAATTCACAAGAAATATAAACAATAATTTAACACTTATGTGACTCAGTGTACATGCGTATTTTTAGTTTAAATTTTTCAACATTTTTTTCTGACCCGGCGGTCAAAAACCAATATTATAGTCCCCATATTGAAATGGTGTGAACTTACAACGACACTAGCGACCAAACATCCAAGGTCAGAAAAGTTTGTTGTACGGTATGCTAGATGATATCTTACATACTGGTATTTACCGGGGCCGCGTTCGAAATTTTCGTGATCAACACCGCGGTGGTGCAGCTACGCTAACCCGAGAATATATCGTTCGTATATTTGGATATTCTCGGGTTAAAATTCTCATTTCATACAAGCTTACGTCACTTTGACAGTTGTAACGTCAGAAAACTAAATTCTGCTCGAGGTTGGTGTTGACACTGTCAACACCGGTGTCGCGACAAGAGTTACCGAACGAATTGAGTTTGGAACAAGGCGCTCTAAGTACTTTGGCGTCACCATAAATGTCGACTTTGTACGTTTTTTCAACATAACACGCGTTGACCGACGGTATAAAGATTTAGACTGTGGTTTCCGTCCTCTAGAAACGCTTGTCACATCAGGGATATCACTCACATATAGGTATAACAAGATTAGTTTTAAATTTTAAGTCATTTCTTTTAATGTCATGTTAATGTTATTGATTTAATTATTTAACCAGGCAAGAAGCTTTACTGTCGGACGAGCAAGCGCAAGAAATCGTCGCCATGCTCTCACCGCACGCTCTGCCACACGATAATGGGATCTCGCTGAACGATAGCTATCAATCCGTGCTCTCATATGAGAGGTAACTTAATACTTTCTATCCTTATTTAGTAGAAAACAGTATTTATTGACTGCCTGGTAACTCAGTTGGTAATGACTCTTCCTGCTGCAACAAGGGTTCGGGTTCGATCCCTGCACAGTACAAATATTTATATGGTTTTTTTTCTTATTAGATTATGTAGCTTTATTTAGAAGTAAATAACTATTTATCAGGCTTATTATCTAAAACAATCAAAAATTTATAAAATTAATATAATAAACCGTTGGTCGCATTGCCACATTATATGATAAACATAAGTATATGTGTTCGATTTAAATGGTGAAGTTTTCTGTGTATAATGCTTTCACAAAATTAGTATAATGGCGAGTAAATTTGAATATTCTTGCATTTGTTGAGAATATCAGATAAAAAATAGTATTTAAAAGAAGACATGGTTTTAGATGTTTTGGTCAGTCTACAGCTTGCTATTTTGGATAACTATACAATTATATAAAATGATATAATAATTATATAAAATGTTGTTTTATTCAGTATGCAGTCTGTAGACGAGAGCTACGATTTCGTGTCACTGGAAGCTGATGCAAGCATGGCGGGAGGCGACCGCAAGCAACCAACAGAGCAAGACCCCTCGCCACCTGGAGATAGCAACGAAAACCGGCTCGAGCAATACCCGCCGCAACCGCTCCGGGAGCTTGGGCAGGAGAACGGCATAACTTACTTTGAAGATGGACACTTTTACACTGAGGTATGCAATTGAATTCTGCGAAGTTAAAATCTTTTTGCTTAGTTATCATCTTAACTCGTATAATTGACTTTCTTGTGACTTATTTGGTAGAGGGACTGTGCAGAGGGTGCGGGTTCAATTATTAACAGAACAAACATTAAATGGTGAACATTTGTGTCTGTCTTGAGTCTGCGTGTTTGCGATGTATAATTTTATATTAGGTAAAAAGGTATTTATACCTAATATAATATTAACATAATTTTGACTCATTATATATATTTTCTTTAAAATAAGTATTTGTATCCGGTGATAATAATAAAATATATACTTTATTGCATCAACATATAATTTACAAAAATATATTTATAAATAAAGAAAACAAATGGCGGTCTTATCACTTTAAAGCGATCTCTTCCAGAAACCTTTGGGTAGAGGAAATAATAAAGTTAAACATAGTATAGTAGGTGTGTTATAGAACAAGCGTTATATATAAAGAAACATTCATTTATATTATACATAAATGTTTGTTATATTTAAAGTAGTAATGTCGAATTAGAAAAGCGATTTTTAGACAGTTGGTTAGTTACAATATGTCGTCGTTGTACCTAATTGACCCTTATTAGCAACTACATTGTAAGTGCCCAAAACTTTTTAATACCCTTATTAAAAAAGTAAGTATACCTATTTAAAATATTGTCACTATGTACTAAACATCAATTGCAATCAGCTTGTATATCTAGAAAAAATGCTTAATAAATGTATTGTACCTTATTGCTTTATTTGCAGGTTGCGGGCTTGCCACCCATCGATGAAGACGAAGAAGACGATTACTATCCGCCTGTGTTTGTCAAGAAAAGTAGCAAAGTTAAATTCAGGTTTGTCACATTATTTTATTAGGGCATGCACAATTAGCTTTTCTCAGTATTAATAAGGCTGGGGTCCGTATTGCACCAAAAGCGCAGATGGTGCCGTCAGCACGCCCAAAAGTACCTACGGCACTCACCAACCTCTTGAGACATTTGAAGTAACTGGTGACGTCATATCCGCGAGCTTACAGTGCCTTTGGTGAAGAGGTTGGGCATAGAAGTTGCACGGACAACAAACGTATCCTAAAACAAATCGAAATATTGTTTTTGAATAATATGTTGAATACAGAAGCTGTTCCAAAATAAAACTAATTGCTCTCACATGACTGACATGACAACGAGTGTGGAGGCGCCTATGCGTCGACCGAATTGAAATACGCACTTAAATCGAAAGTGATGTTTTCAAATCAGACCAGCGTAGGCACACTCAAAAGTTAACCTAAAACTGCTTTCTAAAGTTTGTTTCTTTTCGTTTCGTTGTTTATTATATTTTACGTCACCTAATTATTTATTGCTGCAATGTGCAAAATTAGGTTCCGCTCGAAAAAATTGCAAAAGTTATAAACAATTTACTGAAAAAAAGGGTGGTTTGATTTTTTTTATTGAAGATTTTTGAAACCTCAAAAATATTCGGAAAGAGGACGAAATTTTATAAAAAAAGAAGTCTCGACTCCCGGACCTGTAGGACCAATATTTATAATTTTCCCAGAGGGGTGAAAATACAGCTGAAAACGGGTACTCTGGCTTACGCAAGCCCCGCACACTTCGGGCAACAATAAAATTTATTTAACATATTAAATATGAGAATTAGGAGGAAATACCCCGGTGTTTTTTTCATACAAACGTATTCCCCTGTTTCCTCCCTGGATTTTGGCTGTAGATTTGTGATTTTTTTATATACAATAGATATATACAATCACTATGTCGGTACGTTTTGCTTTTTTTGATTTATAATTTCTATAAGCTATGGCAGCCCTCCATAAGTACAAAAAAATGTCAATTTTTTACGACGTTTTCAAACGTATGCTGTACGAAAATGCGACCATTTAAAAAAAAAAACAAAACATACAGACCTAGAATGATTTATTACCTTTCACGAGAGGTATTTTTTATTAAATTCTGTGAAGAATTGGAGGAGGAAACAGGGGAATACAAAACCACGATTTTGACAAATTTTACTAGGGATAATCAGCCGGAGCTGCAGCTGTCCTTATCGCACATTTTGAGGAGAAATATTCTTTCAGGTACACAAGTATTAGTCACGTCACTCATCCTTACTTTCTTATTATATCGATTTACTAGTGTTGCGCTAAGTTATCGATTTCTTTATGGATCAAGTAAAATAATTTATTTATGATTTTTTAAATTATCGATTATCAAAGATTTATATGTTACTTTTTTTACTTTTTTACTATTTATGTACAATATTTATTTTTATATTTCTTATTATTAACATTATAAAAATTTGATAATACTGAAACTGAAAAAACTAGGAAATCCCGATTCTTTGGGACAGTTTCGGTACCGGGACTCAAAAATCTAATCTCGGTATTTTTGGGAATTTTTCGTTTTGTTAATTTGCTGCGTTAGGTAGATAAAAAAAGTTTGGTAATATTTCACATTCTATGAATTATTAAAATAAAACGTTTTTTAATGTTACCAAATTATCTATCAAAAAAACGCGCACTGATCGAAAGATGTTTTTGTAATGTATTTTTAGGAAATTTAACGAAGCTTGATGTACTGCCATGCAATCGACCATTTTTCGTGTAATGAAGGCTATGACTCACATTACACAGTAAATACTAAAATCACCCTTTTCTTATATCTATATTGTTTAACTAAGGTCCCAAAAGTACCAAAAATACCGAGAATCCCGGTTCTAGTAAAAACTAGTACCTAAAAACCTGGTTCCATAAAGTACTACCGGTTCTACAGAATAATATATATATTTATCCAATAATATTATGTAAATATATATTATTCTTTAATATATTTTGCTAATATATAACAGTAAACTTTTGAAATTGTTATAACTATATTGCTTTGTTAGAAAAAAAAATATATATCGTATCTTTTTAAACCGTATAAAATATGTTAATCTATTAGTTTTGCCATGATTCTTGAGCAAACAAATAATAAACAGTTATGTTTTATACAATTTAATAATAATTTAACAAACAAAAGATTTTTATGCTATATCGGAATTTAAAATTGGTATTTTTTTTATTTTAGTTTTAAATACAGCAGTAATAATTATTGCAATTCAACAATTACCGTCTTAGCTATTTTTACAAAATTTCACTTTCAACACCTTTCTCGCACTGGCATATTTCTTGGTACACGACCATCAATTATTTCTGGCAAGAGACATTGATGATAGAAACTTTCAAGAATAGGTTCAATTTTTCGCCAGAAAGAATCACCTTTTATGATTTTTTCATATATCAGGCCTTTGGGACTCCATAATATAAAATAACAATACTCACGTCGAGTTATGTGTAGCTGCCCTTGCACTTGGTAAAAGTAGTTGTGGTTTCTTTTTAATTTTACGCAATGGTTTTCTAATGTGCAAAAATCTATCTTTTTTTGTCTAATTCCTTCTCAAGGATCAATTCCAGCTATATTATATGGGCACTTGACTTCGACTATGCCATCTTCACCGATAAGACCGTCTGGACTAGCCGCCAAAAAGTTTTTATCTTGGTCAATAAATGCCACACTCTGACACATTAAATTTTGTTTGCTCACAAAATTGGTTAATGGCTTCTCTTTCGTTTTCTTTCCCGTAATTTGTTGCTGCATTACCCTTGAACTGTGAGTATAATAAGGATTTTAAAACTCCCGCTACTGAAGTTTTTTGCCGCAGCTTACATATTTTCCCAAAATTTGATGCCGTAAGGTGCTTACCTTTCAACGATCCACAAGTTACTGTTGCTTTGGCTTACCGTTTCTCTTTCTATGTTTTGTATATTGTTTAGAGCTAGTTCTTGAAGGAATTCTTCCTTTTTTCTTTTCAAATACTTCAGTTGGCATGTCAGGTTCTAGCTCTAACCGACCGTAGTCATCATTAGGACCTGTAACCTTAATTTTTTTCTACTTTTATCTTCGGGGTAGGATACTTTCCATTTTCTACACCTTTCTGTGTTATCTATTGAACGTTGCACCCTCTCAATATACTGTTTTGTGAATTTTCCAGGACTGCAACCTTGGATCTTTTTTTGAATAATGGAATGTGTGGCTCTTTTACTGTTCCAAGAAATAACTGCTCCAAATGACCTTGTTTGGTACGAGCCTTTTTTTTGTAAAATTTACTCTTTTTCCCTCCTATAAATTTAGCTATAATGTTGTTAAACTGTTCTACAGTATTGTTGGTTACGTCCAAAATTAAGCTCTCTCAATTAGTTATTAAAAAATATAGTGATTGTTGAATATCAACCCATATTCCACAATCTTGAAGATCTTTTACTATATTTTTATTGTTTGGGTATTTTTCGGGCTTACAATAATATTCTGCACAATTTTGGTGATCACCAAACACATGATTTGCAGCATTTTTTATATCCATTTTATATTATTCACCTTTTTATTGTGGGTTATATTTTCTTACGATTTTCTGAAATTGATTGCGCCAACAACAGATTTACGCAACCGTAAAAAGCTCCCTTCAACTTTTTTTCTGATTTCTACTGGTACAAATCTTTTATTGTTGTTGGTTTTTTTTCCTAGACCTTTGATTTTGTTACAAAAATTGCGGAGTAAATGATTTTTACATTCAATTTTTGGACTAAATTGGGACCATATGGGATCAGTTGTAGTATTTTTTTTCATTATACTAGAGTCAACATCACCTACTAACCTATTATATTTTAAGCCATGCATTTCCAAACTTTTCACAAATCCTTCTGCAATAATATCAGCTTCCATGGCATTAGCACTGCCCCTCCAGTTCTTAAAACACTTATGCTCTGATGCCTCTATATTTAGTTTTGAATTTCGAGCACATACACAGCAGCATGAATTACGTACTCCAAGAAATAAAACTTTTTTTGTTCGTAATCCGACTATACACCCGGCCTCAGAAGAAGAGCTAAATCCACTTTTATACGATCTTTTTGCCCGCGATCCATCTGCAACTACTGTTACTAAAGGGTAACCATCTTTATCGACGTCTCCATTAAAAATGGCTAATATTTTTTCTTCTTGGCCCGCCGCAATTATTTCTTCCCAGGCACATTCTTCTATTGTTGGTGTTAGGCTTTTTTCGATACATGCATAAGTTTTTTGTCTCATGTGGGGCATATTTAGTGTACTACAAATTTAATTTAATTGCGCATGCCCGTTTCCGGTACATAAAATTCCTTCTACGAAACCGGTATTTGCGGAAAACTTAGTTTTTGGATCTTCAGTTTGAATTTTCTCCGCTAATTTGCACATTTTACACTCAAAAACAAATTCACTATTGTCTTCGTTCTTTCACGAACTTTAAATCGGAAAATGTGCAATCAGTGTGTTCGTGTTGTATGTTTGAAATAACTGAAAATAAATATTTTATATCTACGATTCTGCGACCTTCTAAATATTCTAGCGTTTCAGTTTCATAATTATTCTCTTGTTCTATAATCATATCACCAAGAGATGATGACGAACGTGACCTGTTTTCTTCTATACTCGTCCTAAACGTTTGTTCCCCTTTTCCAGTTTCGCACATTCGTGTAGACGTCATTGCTGTGTTTTCAGCTGGTGTATTATCTACGACTTTGTGTCTGTAAATAAGAGATGTAGTTGGTACATGAGAAACTGTTTAGACGTATATTATATGTAGCTTTTTTAAACAGTTTTTGATACAAAGTATACAGATAGATATACAAAACTTAGATTTACTTTGTTGAACAGTTCGTAGGATTTTTTAAGATATACCATGAAATATAACGTTACTATGTGTAAAATAGTGCCTGTGATGAAAAAGATATGAGTTTTATTCAAAGCTAACATATGACATACTAGCTTTCGCTAGCGGCTCCGCCCGCCTTAAATTTGGTTATTGACGTCGGATTCCATTAGCAACTTTTTTAGTATACTAAAAAAGTTAGTTAAACTTCATTCAAGTAGAATTTGCAAAAAAAAATATCAATGTCCTACTTTGTTTCCTTTTGTTATGGTGCCAAAATTGGGCCCAATCGCCCTAACCAATGGTGATAGTAGGCCGTGCCTTAGCAGTAGGGACGTATGGGGCTGCAAACGGATATTACCTTATAAAAAGCCTAATTATAATTTTCATAAGCGACATTTACTATTAATAACTCGTAATTTAACCAGAATAAAATAAATAAAATGAATTATTTAAGTTGCTTTTCCAGTACCGAAAGAACCGAAGAACTCGGATTTTTTCGCTCGTATCGGTTCTTAGTTGCCTAAAATTTCCCGGGAAATTCCGGTACTTTCGGTACCGACAATACCCGGCAGTATGTCCTAATTGTGACGCTATTAGTGGAACTAGGTTAAAGTTATTCTCGCTCGCGCAGTACTAATATGCATCGAAATAGAATAAATCATGGAAAAGTAACATCGTACAAAATATTTTTCATTTTGGTACCAACATAAAAACACAAAGATCAACTTAGAAAGGGCTTATTTGCCAAAATCACGTATGCTAAAGTAATCTTTGGCGTATAATGCTTATTTGTAAATGGAATTGCGAAGTATGTTGCCAGACAAAGGTAAGTAATGCAAGCAAAATATCTAGTTAGGTACCTGGGATTTGAACGAGGAAGCGCATAATGCATTTGTCGTTTTTGTGAAAAATTACCTGGGATTTGAACGAGGAAGCGCATAATGCATTTGTCGTTTTTGTGAAAAATTACTTTTTTTACGTTTAGAATTTAAAAACAAACGACCCTTTTTTCCTTTTCTATTTCCCATTTTGAAAGTTTTGGTTCCGGTAGGTAGTATCTGAAATAAAAAAAACCACTGATTTTAAAATTGAGTTAGTAGGTAGATAGGTTTTTTTAGTATTAAAAAACAGTTTTAACAGTTAAAAACAAAGGTAAGTACCTACCTGCCACAGCGTTTTAAAATTATAAGTTTGTTTTTGGTTATTAACATGAACTCAATAAATAATTAAAAACAGGTAGGTAGGGAGATACCTACACGAATACCTAGTAAAATAGTTACTCAAGTTAGGACTTAGATTTTCATAGTCATAATAAATAAGTACGTTTTTATTTACTTACGGATGTCTGCTAAGATTACACTGCAATCTAAAGAGTAGGTACTTCTTTCACTAAGATAATTCGCTTTTTCCAAATCAATCAATTTCCAATCTAAAAGTATCTAAAGTCCAGTAAACAATAGCCGAGTCTAATAAAAAAGGCGGTAAATAAATCCAGTAAACAAGCTAAAGTCAAACAAAATGTTAAAATAGGTAAACAAGCTATGGAGGCACTGAAAGCAAAAATCACAGTTACATAAACCGACATCCACTCGCAAACTACGAGTGACCCGCGCCGCGTCGCTGTGTAGTCGCCCCGGCCGGTTGTCAAACGCAAGCAAACATAACCGCGGTTTCACGCACACATCGGTATCTTGTTGTGTGTCGCCCCGCGCCCGTCGATCGGGCGAAACAGCAAATGATTTTTCCAATACCTATATCTGAATTCGCTTGATTGGAATATTTCGTCTTAAGAAAAGAAAAAAATCAGGCAGTCACTGGATAGATTAATGAACAATAATCCGCTGGCACTAATCTTTATCGCGATTTTTTTATTAGTAATGCAGTAATTAATTTAAAAAAAAATCTGCTTCTACGTGAACATTGCAAGTGTGATAATTGTTAAACTATAACTCTGGGATTTTTTTTCTTTTTATGGAGCTATTCTTGAAAGGCTTTAGAACAGATCCGATTAGGCTATTTGTGAATGCCGTAGGCGCAATTCGAACCGACTTTTGGGCGCGCCGACGACGCCATCGTCATTTTTAGCGCAATACAAACCCCAGCCGAAGTCGTTTTAGACATGTTACCAATTTTATCACCAACTTGAAAGAAAAACTATACTGTTTGATGTCACAAATGACAGTGTGACGATTGCCTAGACATATTATTGGGTTGTATGTAGTCATACTTATAAAGCAAGCTACCTAAAAATTAAGTTTTTTTATAAAACATTTTACGGGTTTTTTTCATAGGTATATATAGATAGGGCGCGTTCATTTTGGGGATGCAGAATCAATATTTTCATTACTTTGGTCACCTGTCATCCGTTCGTTTAGCATTGGTATCAAAAATATCGTAGGTATCATCTCTGACAAAATGTCATGCGTTCGTTTACGATATTTTTGTTATTTTTGTCACTTTTGCCACCGAAACATGAAACTTTGGACCCATGTCTGGAGGTGGGGTTATTGTGTTAATCTGTCAAACTGCCTATACATATTCATTGATTATGGTAGTGTGTGTGTGTTTTATCGTAGTGTGTGTACGTCAACCGTTCGTTTTGCAAGTTTTGTAACCAAAAATTTTGTAAGTAACGTTTCAAAGCTGCACGAACGGTAGGTGTCGGTGGCAAAACTGGCGTTATAAAACCAAAAGTGGATGTGAAAAGTATGTGTTGTGGGAACTCTTAATCCCTAAACGAACGCGCCCATAGTGGTCGATTTTTTTAGTTACTGGGTTGTCACAGTGCGTGTTTATTGCTATCATCGTTTGTCAATTAGTCTACGCACATAACACTGCATTATGACACATTTGATATTAGACTACTGAGTATTTTTTTATAAGTGGAATTTATCTTTTTTTTTTAGTACGGATCCAATGCGTGTATTCTCAACGCATTCGGTCCGCGAATACGACCGTCGAAACGAGGACGTAGACCCGGTGGCCGCTTCGGCGGAGTACGAACTCGAGAAGCGAGTGGAGAAGATGCATGTGTTCCCAGTAGACCTCGTCAAGGGAGCAGATGGACTCGGACTATCAATCATAGGTATTGGCATAAAAATAAAATTTCTAATCTACGTTCACTGGCCAGTTTTTAGGATTCAATACCTGATTACAAATTAAACAGAACCCTTATAAGACCACTCTGGCAACCGACCTAGACGTGTTATCATAAACTTACCCGGTAAGTTGTTTCGCTACACTTGAAATTAAATGGTACATATAATAAGAGTTGTTAGCTTCCAAATTTCTGATAGTTTTTAATTATTTAATTAGGAGCTAAGAACTCCTAAAATATACACCTGAGAGCAAAAATATTTAAAAATCTTTAATATGTTTTTTTTAAAAAATTTGTCACCCCTTATTGCTACCCTATTGTAAAAAATTTAAAACTCAACTTCATTACAAAACAGTATAGCGGTTCTTATGGTACACCTGTAAATATAATAAATACAAATGTTTCTTATTTTAAATGATATATTAAAAAAAATATTTTAAAAGAAAAATCATCGAAACCTTTGTATGTATTTGTATCCATTGTCTGGTATCCATAACACAAGCTTTGCTTGCTTTAGGCCAGAGGGTGCTGTGTGTAACATAGATATTTATTTATTTATTATTTATCAGCTGGCTATCGGCTGAAACTTGAGTAAAGTAATAATAATAATTCTTTAAATATTATACGACTAATAACCAATAATTTATATAATCCTTGCCTATTATTTATATAACAGAATGTGTAAAAAGTAAAACCGGATGTTAATATTTTTTATTGTTTGTGTTTAGGTATGGGTGTAGGCGCAGATGCTGGTCTAGAGAAACTTGGTATCTTCGTTAAGACGATAACAGAGAGTGGAGCAGCGGCGAGAGACGGGCGGATACACGTTAACGATCAAATCATCGAGGTCGACGGGAAAAGCTTAGTAAGTCCATCTGAATATTTCTATATATTCGTCGGACGACTACAGAAAGAATCCCTCCATGAAATTTACTCTCGTTATTGACCTGCGATGGAAAAATTTCGAAAAAGAGAAGTCTATGTCGCCAGATTTGGACCACATCAAAAAGCAACCTGCATTAGGATTTTTGCATTTAGAAAACGAAGATCGGATAGCAAAGAATGTTGACTGACTACTGTGAAAGTATGTATGGATGGATGTTTGTTACTCAATAACGCTTCAGCCACTGGACGGATCGGGATGATGGCACACCTATAGATTAGGTCCTGGAATAGCATATAGGCTATATCTGGAAAAATTCAAAAGTTCCCGCGGAAATAACTATAACCAAGCTTAAACGAACTATAGCTATAGCTTGATATAGCAAACTTCATTAGTGTAATTAAGGAATAAATCACAGTATTAATACTGTGATTAAATAAAGGAGTCCCACGCCGATAACCGAATTTAGGGCGGGCGGAGCCGCTGGCAAAGTCTAGTTTATTATAAAAACGAAACCAAATTAGGATTACTTCCAAGTGTTCTAAGTTATTTAGAGATGCTTAATCTTAGTAAAACAGTTGAAGCCTTTGTCTCGGGAGTTCAAAATAGCACACTGCTCAATTCGGTGGTCATGACTTATAGGTTATATAATTAATTCGCAAGTTAATTTTATGCCATTTTTTATTTCTAATTAAAATAATAGGTGGGTGTAACTCAAGCATACGCCGCATCAGTACTGCGCAATACATCGGGCCCTGTGAAATTCCTGATCGGGCGCGAGAAAGATCCTGATAACAGCGAAGTGGCGCATCTCATACGTCAGTCGCTTGCAGCTGACAAAGAGAGAGAGGACAGGTAAATAAGCAAGTTTGACAGTCATGTCGTTAGATAAGTACCTATTTGTAAAATAAAAAAAAACATTACTGTAGCCGCCGTGGCTCAGTGGATTAGGATCTGCCTGCTGAAACGTTTACGTTATAGGTGAGGGTTGAATTCCCGCTCAGGACAAAGATTTATTAAATAAACATTTGTGTTTGTATTTAGGGTGTTTTCTGTGTATTTACGAATAATAAGTATTTATGTATTTGTGTCCGTTATTTGGTATCTAAAATACAAGCTTTTTCTTTGTTTCGAACCAGATAGCGCTGTGTGAATCTAAAATATTGAAAAAAAAACATAACAGGCTATATCGTAAAGAAATTTGCTTTTTGTCGTTAATGTCGCTGATCAGCTTCAACGGAACTATGTATTAATATATACTTATCATTGGACGCACAGTGGAACGTTTGAATCTGCACTAAAATAATTAATTTGTAATACATAAGCTGGTCCGATCCAGGGTTTTTGTAGGGGGAAACCCTTATATACAACCCAAAACCTTAGAAAGTGTATATTAGGTAATAGAGGTCAGTAAAGACATGATAAACAAATTAAAGAAGTTTAAACCTATATTAAAATACTCATCATTGGAATTTTAAGTAACTAGCAATATTGACTATTTAATCTAGTTGCCACGTTACTTAATAAGAATTTTAACCTAATTGTTATGTTAGAGCGGCTCGTGAGAGACAGCGTCGACAACAGAACGAAGAAGACACGCAAGCACCGCCGGCTGTCGTTGATCCAGCTGCCAACACGCGACATCCGGAGATAGGCGAGCTTCGTGCTTTCCTTCACGAGGTATCGTACATTTTTAGGGTTCCGTATCCTAATGGTTGTAGTGTATACATTGAAGTACAATAAAAAAATGGTTCGAACCCGATAAAGATACTTTGTGGTGTGTACTTGACAAGGTAACGGGACACATGAGGCACGTTCTTTCTGAGCAGCGGCGTTGCAATTTAATAGCAAAACCTCATATTAGCATAAAATACCTGTTACGTCTATGTCAAGCGCAGCTGATAATTTCAGCAGCGTTTTTATTGTTTAAACGAAACGCGTTTCGCGTCATTTTTTGACTGTCAAAAAGTAGCGCAAAATATTCAGCGCCCGAATTGGGTTTGGGTAAAAGTATTTCTTAGTAAAAACGCTTAGACGAAATGCTAAAACTCAACCTTAGATTTTGCTACCAAAAGCTAATGAAATGCAAATCGCTAACAATTCTGATACGAAGTAGTTAGATGAAACTCCCTAATAATTTCCCGTTCTCTCGTCGCGTACACACGCTTGACACATACTATAATACTATCCTTCATAAGTCCCCGAACGGGTTCGAAACAAGTCTGAAGAATCCGACTTAAAAACTTAAGTTAAACCGAAATTTAGCATACTATATTCCATATATTGGCTCTTTTCTGTTATCGATTCTGAATCACCCCTCACACGGTGTATGCGCGACGGCGTACTATGTTCTAGACTTAAATTATGTAAAATTCCGTTGTACAGTTGGTGGGCATGGAGTCTGGTGGTGCGAGTGGCGATGAGGTGTCGGCGCGGGTACGCGAGTGGTGTTCCTCCCGCGCGCCTGATGAGCCGCTTCAACTGGCTCTCGCCGCCGCCGCCGACACCGCTAGGAAGGCGCAGCGGAAGTACGATAAGGTAACTAACTGTACATTATACTACTACTGGCCTGCCCATTTCCGTGGCGCCCACTAAATCCTAAATCCGGTCCAACCCTAACTTCTCATTCTCACCTCAACTATCAAAGGGGGTATATTCTGGGTCTGCTCTTATTGCTATGAAACTGGTGAAATAAGACTTATGGACCGTATAAAGTGTTGTGAGTCTAAATATATATAAAACAGTGTTGCACCGATGGGCTTACCATGCAGAACTAAAGTGGTTGGTGAAAAAGTGGCTGTCCAAGTACTAGAATTCCCCATTTGGAATCAATACCGTACAATTATACTGTCTATTATAAAACTAGTTTTTTGTTTTGAACGCGCTAATTTCTAGAACTACCAGCCGGATTTGAAAAATTCTATTTGCATTTAATAGCGTAATTTTAGAAAAGGTTGTAGGATATTTAACATCACGCGATGACCCTTAGAAGCTGAGCAAAAAGAGAAATATCAGAGAGAACCCTAAGCGTAAACGAAATAATAGCGCGGGCGAGCGACGCGATACGCTGGGTCGGGCAATAGCTCTACAGTTCAAAGTCAACGGGAAGAGCAACTTTGCCAGGTGAGCTAGTTATTATTACAGAGTTTGCTTTGTTATAGGCGCGTCGTGCGCTCCGCGAGTGGCGTCGCACCCGCGCCATGGTGCGTGCACGCGAGCAGTGGTGGAGCGCCGCACTGAGAGACGCGCATAGAGAGTATGCCTCGGCGCTCTCCGTGCTACACGACCGCGTTGCGAGACTAGAGGTGTTACTACTGGTTAGTAGATACTATTATCAGGCCTTGTCTTAGTTGTATATTTTTTTCGGCCCATTGAACCTCTTATTTTAGAGGCACAGAAACCACTGGGCTGTGGCATATTACTGTCGCTAGTGTCGCGTAAGTATATAGCATCATAATATTGCGAGTGTAGTTTTGATCTTTGCCAAATGGTCAGAGGAGGTTGCCAACGAACACAACGACCCTAGGTTATTTGAACACTGACACGTATTCGGTTCGTAATCGTATAATTAAAAAGAACCGGAAATTGATGCATAGCGCAGTAACATTACTTTTGTTTCTTGGTCTACTATTGCAGCTCTCGAAAGAATAACAAATGAAGCTGGTTCATGGGCGTAGGCCTGGTGGGGCAGGATGTAGCTCTTACTCCACCATGGTTCGATGTCTGTGTTAGTAAAAAAAGTTAACAAATTGGTTTTACATAGTTAATTTAAATTCCCATGGCTGGTATCTTACCTAATCGATTACATTCATGTTGGTTTCTCAATGCACGATTTACGTTATATCGTTATAAATGTTTACAATTTCCAGGAGACCCAAAAGAAGGCTGGCCTACCTGTAATGTTGCCGCACGAGCCATCAGCGCGGCGTGAGACGCCGCCGTTACCCCGTCGACCGGACCCTGATCCATTGCTTATCAACGGTGACTATATACTCTTTATAGAACCAATACCTTTAAACCATTTTGTTGCCGCAGCCTTGGAAGAAGGAGGAGGCTTAGGCCATAGTCCACCACACTGGCCTAGCGCGGATTGGCCTACGTTATCAAGTAACCATTCGACTGCTGTCATATGACAATAGAGGACCGACGGTTTAACGTGCCTGTCGAAAAACGGAGCTCTAAAACATGTGTCACTATGCGATCACCCATCCAGGCACCGGCCACGCCCGAGGTTGCTTAACTTCGCATATAGTTTCCAACAGACGTAACGGGGCCACGAGTTTCTCTTAGCTATTTATACACAGCTAAATTATGCTCGTATTTCGTGTGTAATAAATTCTAATAGAAAAATTCGGTCTTTTTACGGACCAATGATGAGGTGCGGTATGAATGAGGAAGCGGTGTTTCCCTTGTTAGATTTTAATATCCCGGTACCCTACAGGTGTGAGTATACAAGGGCAACGTCGCTTTCTTCTGCATACCGTACCTAAACTACTATTAGAGTGCATTATAGATACGGTCATATTATGGCTGTGCGTTTACATAAATAAACACCCTATCGACCCTATCACATATATTTTGTTTGCAGATCCTTGGAGTTCTGATAGCGATCTCTCGGACATATCGCCAGTGGAAGACGAATACGCCAAAGTCGATAAATCAGATCGACGGCGAGAACCGCCAGATATTGGCGACGTCACTGTGACCACGACTAGTGACGTGAAACCTAGTGTCAATGACGTCAAACCTATAGTTAGTTACGTCACTAGTAACAACTCACCAGTGACGACATCACTTGTAGCGACCTCCACAGTGGTTGTAACCAAGACGTCAACGACGATTCCTGCACCTGTGACTTCGGTTGCGCCTGCCAACAATTCTACGGATACTATGTAAATATTCTTATATCAACATTAATGTAATAAAGAAATATTTTTGTTTCATAGCAAAGACATGAATTTAACCTCAATCCAGGATTTGAGCCCGCAACTCTTAAGATATCATAATAAACGGGGATATGGCTAGGCTCGTGTCACTCTGCGAAGGAGAAGACATCGTTTTCTTAGATCATGGTTAATCCATACGTTGAATAAAATCTAACAGTAGATCAACTAGGCCGTTTGACCGCGGGGCACATTCGGAGCAGCGAGGTGTCCTTATTTTTGGCCCAGGGTTAACTCAAGGGATGCAAAAAGGGCACAGGATACTTGATCCTGATCAAGAGTTCCCTCGGGAATAGGGTAGGCATACTGTGGGGCGCTTTTCACTGACATCACAAAGGTGCTACCTGTAGAGAATACTTCGAGTGAAGTTAGCCTACCATAGCCTTGTTTAAAAAACTAGCTCAACGGCAAAATTTTTAACATTACGGATGGGCAAAGGATTATTCCGTAGTATATAAATTATAATCGCAAAATAAATATTTTAACATTTTTTTTATGTGCTACATGGCATTGCTGTTTGCCAAATTTCATGATTCTAGGTCATCGGGAATTGCCCCATAGGTTTTGATTTATTTGTGTTACAATATGCCGCAAATATGGCAGTAATTTTTTATTGAGTTGACTTAGAAGCTTGTTTTTTTTTTCTTCAAGGACCGTAGACCGTAGACCTTAGTATTTGATATTAATTTCAACTTGATACCTTCACACGTTCCTGAGGAAAAGGGTCTTGACAGACAGACGGACTCCTTTTTCCTTATGAGGTATGGAACCCTAAGAACGGCAAATATACTTTCTGGTTTGTTTTGTTTTTGCCTAAATCATAGAAGTTAGAAATAAAAATACAGTATTAGAAGAAAATATATTATACATGCCATATCTATTGCTATATCAATATAAATAAAAACTTTCATAGCAAAGATGCAGTCAAAAGATTAATCTTGATTTGGGTGTAACTATGTTATGTGTAGCGGCTCGGGCGGCGTCGGCGGTGGTAACGCGAGCGGATCGGAGTCTGGCGCGTCCCGTGAGCTGGACGCGGCGGTCCCTCGCGGCGCGCTGCTTGACACGTCCGTGCACCGCGCCCGCACAGACCTGGCGCGGCATCGACACCACGCGCCACACTCCTCCCCGCACTCACCGCACTCCCTCAGCAACGCCAGCTCGGTAACTATGCTCACTACACAGATTACACATTTATACAGTCTAGAGTTAGACACATAAATCGTGCGGTGCCGTTCGCTTCCGAACGACCTATGCCTACACCAGACATTCGAGTAGCATAGACTGATAATGATGTTCTAATACGAGCGGTAACAGGATCGTAATAGAGGGGAGGTGAGGTCGAAACTAGAGAGCGGCGGACAGTAGCCATACTTAAACTGTGTTATCAAATTTCATTTATTTCAGGTTTCTTAGACTAATATACCTTCACATACACATAAATTGGAATAAAAAATTGTACACATTAGAAGAATAGTAAAAATATTAATCAGGCGTAAAATTTAAGATCCAATTATAATAAAATTAATTAAAATAAACTAAATTATTACCATTGAATGTCACGGTTATCGAACACCAACTGCTACATGCTTACCACATTTCGTTAGCAGCCCGGCAACGTACGCACATCTCACATATCTCATATTACCGTACTGGTGCAACGGGACGAACCCTCGAAAATGAGCGGAGAACAGAGGTGCATTTTTATAGTAACCGGGTTGTATGTCTCCTCCGAATTAGGCTAACACATTCAAATAGTGTGCATGTTAAAATAGTTAAAACAAATATAGTGATGCAGGAATAAGAGATTCGTATTAATTTACACAAAATTCTGTTATTTATTTTACTTGCAGTATGATGGCTTAGATGACTCTTACAACGAATCGGCAGATGAGTCGTTAAGTGAATCAACTTCAGGGGCACCTCCACATAGCGGTCATGTAACTGTAAGTACATTACCTACATTAATCTAAATTACTATGAAATTATCGAGACACAAAAGGCCCTGCAGTATTGCGTCCACGCCTGTCCAATACACATGTTTCTTCCTATTACAATCGATTCTTCGTATCGATTTTTTGATACCAAAATTCGAGATCTAATATAGTTTTATTGTTCTTTATGATAACTTGACTTGTCTGCTCATAATAATATGTTTTAATAAATTTTAAATATTTATTAATCAATTAAGGTTTCTTTCGCACGAAGAGATGGTCTATTAAGGACTTGTTATTTTTGATGATGAAATACAATTATTTTTTTATTTTAATATATTTTAAATTTTAGTGAATTGTGTTGTCTGTTTTATTGTCCTGCTTTTACTTAAACTGGTGCAGATTTTTTTAATTACTCGCCTTGGTAAAAAAAAATTGCAACACTGGCGTACGCCGTAACGTAAAAAAACTCAGTCTATTAAGAGCAGTGGTGACGGCAACTCACTAAAGTAAATATTCCAGCAACGCGACAATCGTCAAAGCTGCGGTAGCTCCATCGGAAGCGGCACAGATGACGCCGTGTATTCCCGCGACCACAGACTACATCCCCTATCAGGTACGCTCGTCTGTTAACTAATCCGCTAATATATGTTTTGTCCACTTGCTGCTAATAACATTTTGTCTGCCAACATGTTGAATGTGCAAGCCTTCCACGAAACCTTTGTTATCCATACGCAGACACATAAATCATTGTATCATTGTTTTGTATTAAGATTTTGCACAAGTCATATGTGACTAATAATTATAATATGCTTGTATGTAAATAGGGAAGATGTACAGATTTGCTTGCGAGTCAAGCTACGAGTACAAATTAGTTTGTTTCATTTTTGCATAAGAATTTAACAGATAATTTTAGCTACAAAATTGAGGATTAGGGGTCAATTGTAAATGGGTCAATTGATCAGGGTAAATTGTTGGGTATACTTCAGTAGACATATGAAAAATATAATGCTGATTGCCTGAGACAAAACTGTATTAAATAGATATATTAAAATAAAAATACTTGGCGTATTGCAAATAGCAACAAATGCTATGAATAAGTGTCAAAAAAGTGGGTTCAAGCTGGGCATTGACGGTCAGATTTTCGCGTCAGTCAAGTCTTAAATCTCTGTCGTCATTCCAGCTGGTTTTTTATGCCAACTAGATTTTACCATTCACTGGCGGCACTCCGGGTGTTCAGTTTCGATAAGGCAGGCTGTATAAAGAATGTGTTTACTGTTTGCGTCGCGAAAAAAAATGGATACTAATTCCGAAGAATTATTACTACTTACTGCGGCAAGTGTGTTCCTTCATCCTATACTCACCAAAATACCAGAAAGGAATCAGTGGATGAAAGAATGGCCTAAAAAAATTAATCAATTCACTCACGTCAATTTGGTAAATGAGTTATCGGTAGAACCGAGTGACTGGCGAAACGATTTAAGGATGAACGAAACGACATATTTCAAGCTTTTAAAACTTGTAACTCCATATACTGATAAACAAGATAGTAATATGAGACAAGCTATTAGCCCTCATTGCCACTCTTCGTTTATTAGTATCAGGAATGAGTTACGAAGAATTGAAATTTCCAACTGCACAATCTTTACAGGATCCTTAAGTCATCATTCCAGAAACATGTAAATTCTGAATTTCTATATTTTTCGATAAATTCTATAATTATGACGCGTCCAGAGGACGTCGACGCCGCCATAAGAACACAGCACGCTTAATTATTGCGGGCGCTGGGTGGGAGCAAACTGACGCGATTGGACTGATGACCACACACTCACAGGCAGTTTGGCGCGTTGTATTATGGTAGTCACGGAAACATTCGTGGCGCGTCGTCAGGTAAAACTATGGAGTGATCATTCGACACTCAATCAAAATTTTAGATTCGCGCCTGTTCAGCTGACGCCAAAAACTGACCGCCAATGCCCAGCTTATAAGTAATATCTAATGGTTACTTGCTCAATGTTTTCGAATTTGCTGACACACTATATCGGCCTAAAATCTACATATTTTCGTTAGTAGTTATTTAGTGCGTGGAGGATGAAGTAACTATAGTAGAAAGGAGATATGGAAAAATTTAAACTGAGTTGACGTAATATTCAAATGAAATGAATTGCGTTAGCAGTATACCTAATAATATAATAATTGTCATCAAGTTAAAAGTCATCTGGCATATAGGGTAGGTAAAAGGAAAACTGGCCGTTAGAACATAAATGAATGTCTTAAAGCATAATTTGTGGGAAGAGAAAGTATAATAAAACTAAAATGGAATAGGTGTTAGTAAGATAAGGTCTGCCGGCGTTACTGACGAGCTTAAATTTTAAGGTAGGTAGAAAACTAGAACTTTGTTTTAAACCATTTAGTTATGAACTGGAAATATCATAAAGCATGACAGATGATGTGATACAGAGAAGGTAGTGTAAAAGTAGATTTAAAGGTCGGGGTGGGTGTTAGGTCCGCCGGCATCGCTTGCGGAGCAGCTGAAGCTCGTGCTGGCGGAGCGCGAGCGGCGCATGGCGGGCGGGCCGCTCGCGCCACCGGCAGCGCCCGACCCTGTGCAGCTCACCAACGAGCTCGTCGACGAGATCCGGCAGGCCGTCAGCGAGGCCAACGCCAGAGGTATCCCTAATACTCAATTTACAGCAGGACTACGTAGACCAAAAATTACTAATTTGAGTTCCTAAAATATCAGACAAAAGACATCGATTAATAATAATAATAGTAATAATTGTATAGTAGTAATCTAACCTTATTGAAGAATTGTAGGCCCATCTTGCTTCTGTGTCATATCTACAATTCCTTCAGTTTGCTAAGTTTTAAAAACAGTCAGTTTCGCGAATTAGCTGGTCATCCACATTATACAGAGGCTGTAAGAGTATATCAGCCATCTTTACGCAGTGTTCGTGGACGAAGAAAAGGCCTTTACTTTTGTCGAAACCTGGGCGGTATTAAAGTTTTTTGCGGTTCTGCGTTGACTGTCGGTACATCAAAGTTGTGTAGTGTTTGTAGGTATATGTCTATACCAGCCTCAATGGCGAATATATAGCTCATGTTCGATTTACCGATGACATCAGTCATGACAGAGACTGCATTTTAGCGCAGTTGCTTTATCCATTGTTGGGAGTGAGTCTTAAAACGAAAACTGACAAGACAAATCATTTCTACTATTAATGAAGTGGTTAAAACGTTACTGCTCTTTTTGGAAACACCACTTCCAAAGTTGTTGACGAATAAAATGTGTAGATACTAGATAAATTATACAGTTGAGTCGGTCCAACTTCGAGGAACATTTTATATTTTTTTTTTTTTGTTATTAAGGATTTATGTTCATGGTCTCAGGCATAATTGTTTTTTGTTTAAGTGTCCTAGTGACTAAAACCTCAGCTTTAACATACGTTACAGTTTGTCGCTCTCATATAAAAAAACTTGTGAGTTTTTCATTGCTTTTACATACAACTAACAACTATACCTAAATGTATTTGTTTATGCGCTTATTTGGTTTGTCGCTTAAAATATGTATAACAGTAAGTAATTTTTATCTTTACTGAGTATTTATTACTAAGTAACTTTTAAGTTAAGATATTTGTATGTTTGAAACTGTTTTTTTTTAAAGGAATAACAATATATTTTTATTTGAAAGGAAGGAGATACAATAAATCAAAATTGTAGAATTATTTACATGTTTTAATTAAATTTCATTCATATATAGGTATCAGACAATTCGTGATTGAAGATTTTTTGCTTAATGAATAAACGCCAACAACTGTGTATCTTAACGAAAAGGCATTAACAAAATTTTACTTTTTCTTCTAGAGCACTCCTCGCGCTCTATCCTAAGGCTGCTCTATCCTCTGAATATCGATTGAACAACTTAAAATTGGCCTGCATTTGGCAAAATTGACAATCTTTTTTATATCAATATCTGTGTTAATCATTTTTATGAGTCTTGGTCTTGGTCTTTGGAGTTTATTAAGAATCTTATACATTTTAGTATATTTAAAAGATTGTTTATGTTTCTGTCAGCGGTCTGGTAATGAAGTATTTGTTGATAGTTAAAAAAGCGCCGACTTGCGTAGTCGGTGGCGAGGTGCCCTGGCAGCCGCTGTCCACCGCTGTGTCGGAGACCAGCCTGTCCCCACCCGCCACGCCGCAGCCCATCAACCAGTGGACTAAGCAACAGGTATACTATGAATATTGTTCAGCTTTCAGAACAAAAATCCATTTTAAGGTGAAATAAATTCTAATTATTTTCCATGAGAACATTTTTTTTTTCAAATCAAATAACCAGTTTTATTTGAATGCACAGGTAATTCAATAAAACCCCTGGTTATTTAATAATTCACTTGCATTTTATAAATAAATATGCTTGTCGAGCTTATCTTTACAATTATCATTATGCTAAAGTGTTTTTTGTTTGAACGCGCTAATCTCTAGAACAACCAGCCGGATTTTAAAATCCTTTTAGCATTTGATAGCCCAATTCAAGGATATTCGCTTTGCTTTGAGAAAAGTAAAATTTACAAAAAAAAAGCCCGTGTGTAATTAAGGTCTTAGCACCCGCTTTGCCTGCACGTAATGGCACTGTTTACTTGTAAGTTTGCTGAAAAATTTATTATTACCTGTATACCGCAAGTAACAGTTGACGTCAGGAACTATCTATGTTTCGTAGTCAATTTTGTAAACAAATTAAAAATATTCACGCCCACGTGTCACGTTGTTTATTACAGAATAGTTTATTTTACGTCACTTTACCCATACAATATGAATAAGTTATAGTGATTTCATAAGCTGTTTAACAATGTAACTGTTTTGTGCAGGTTTGGCAATGGGTATCGGGTCTAGGTGAAGGGCTAGAACGTCACGCAGGAGCGTTTGCGACGCGAGGGGTCGACGGAGCCCTATTACTGGCTCTTAGTTCAGCAGACCTCAAACTATTAGGCCTAGGAGGCGACGACCGGCGGCGGATGAAACGTCGACTCAAGGAACTACGCTCCGTTCACGAAAAACACCTCAAAGCTTTGAAAAAGGCAGAAAAAAAAGCCAAAAAGAAATAAATGGATTCACCAAAGAAAAAATGTATAAATCAAAGTTCGTTACAGTAGTCAGCAGGAACTGAATGTTCCAAGATGTCAACGTTTTGCGACCATTCTGTGCTAAAAGACTAGTGGAGATATTAAAAGTATTATTTCTACATTACTTTTTTTGAACAGTATTGTTAAGTTGTGGTGTGAAAATTAAAGATTATGAAGGTTAATTGACTGATGTGCTAATATTGACTTTATTTTCGATTTATTATGAACTTCCTGTGAAATCTCTATGGACTGTTTTCCTTTCTCTTATATATAAAATTCTAGTTTCCAATTCTAACGGCCATTTATGACAAATTATCATGTATCTTGTCTAGTTTTCTTTGTAGCCATCTTATCTTAATTTTTGAATGCAAAATTGTAGTTTGTAGGTATTGTATGACATTCATATATGTTATTAGGATGTGACTGAAGAGAAATCAGTGCTTTTATGATTAATAGCTGTGTCTGATAGCGTACAGAGTGCCATCTGACTATAGCTTAGAGTTTAGGTATGTTAGTGCAGCTTCAAACGAGTAAACGAATAATTTTAATCGAAAAATTAGATGTAAGTGAATGAAACAGGAATGGAACGCATTTATGTCTGTATTATGTCTCCCAATCTATATTAAGGTTTGTTTAAGGTAGCTGATGATTTTCTATTTGTGTCTTTGTTTTTAAAGTAAATTATTTGCAAAGCACTCTGGAATCGCTGGCTCAATCTAGTCATAAGATCAATTTCTATAAGCAGTCATTTCACTATATTTAAATTATGGATTACATAGCAAGCTAACCTGGTAAGTTTAAAAACCACCGCTAGAGGGCCTACAGCTCTGATGTTCTGATTCTGATGCAAGAATAACGAAGCGGCGAAGACTCCGACTGTACCATACATTTTGAACCGAGCTGTAGAGCTCTAGCTGTGGTTTTTAAACTTACCAGGTATACTGTGGTACTTTCGTATTAAGGTGAATTGAACGCAATTTTTTTAATACATACTTAATTGCATTGTATAACTATAAACATTTCCTTACTTAAAATGTGCGATATCATGTACCGCTATTAACGATAATTGAAAAAAAAAACATATATACATTCATAAAATGCCAGTAAATCTTTAATTAATCAAAGTTTTTATTAAATTAATTAAACATATGAATTCTACTAAAACGTTACTTAATACACTGGCATTTTCCTATTACAGTAAAAAGCAATATATATTTACAACAAATTTTATGTGACAAAATGTTTATATAGTTATAAATATTGTTACTCAGTTTGTATGAAAACAATTTAAAGTGGATTAAAACTCCAAACTATTTTTCATTCAAGTAGACTTTAAAACAGCACTTTTGAATCATCACTATAAATATAAATTTTATAGTCTTTACTACCGGTTCGGAATAATTTTACCTTAATATAAGACGTAACACTCGAAGCACGACGCCATAGCAGTTCGTATGCGACTTACTCCATATTCCATAAATTTTGAGCTGTACTGTAAACGCCGCGCTGGCAATTTTATCTTTATTTCAATGCAATAAATATATTTTTTGTAGAAAGTTTGGAAACAATTAGCATTTATTATTATTGTATTGCACAAATTGTATTTACTTATTACTGATCCGTAGTTAGTTTGTCGCCAGTCAAAGTAAAATTTAATGTGTGATCTCATATACAAGAATATTGGACTCCATTTAGAATTAAGCATGTGTATGTTTATCAATCTGATATTTTTTCTGTTTCTTCTTCTTTTAACATTTTTTGTTTTCGCTTAAGGTGAATCTTATTTCGATTTTTTCATACAAACTTCGTTACATTAAATATCTATATCATCATAAAAATTTAGCTACTCAAAACGCATTATTAGCATACTAATACATTAGCATAATAACACATATCTTTATTTATCATAGGCGCATAAAAATCAGAAGATTCATATAAATTATTACACAATTTTTTATTTGTTTTATTCCATATATTTAAATAATTTAATAAAATCTTTGGTTGTTTATTACTTTACTAGCATTTTAACAATGGTAAATAGCGATTCACGTTAAAAAATCATTTTGAGTGGCTAATGTTTTTAGTTATAGTTATTTAATGTAATGAAGTTTGTATGGAAAATATTGTGTAAGATTCACTTTATAAACATTTATCTTCTGTTAAAAGTTTGTTTTTCCTTTTGAATATTTGTTTATTGCGTCAATAAGTGAACAAAAGGCAAGTTTCTAAGCCTTTTAAAAGTATTTTTGATACATAAAAAAATATTTTATATTGTACTTTTTTTAACTTTCTACGGATCTACAAAACGTTTCGTTTTCTAAAGTTTTCTCTTTTTACTCTGTAATAAACTTAAATTCTTAAAAAAAATACTTTATTAAAATGGGTTCTTAGCACTTCTTAAAGACCTTTGCTCTCTCAGGGCATATTGAACATATAAGAAATGTACCAGTATGATGCTTATTGTTTTTCATTTCATATTATTAATGGTTCAAACTATGTAACATTAATTAAAGGTAAACATGCTTAATTTTAATGTTTATATTTTGCCTACTATGTTAGTAACACACTATCTTTGCCATACCTAATATATTTACACGAAATGCAACTTTACAATTCTAATACATTCCAAAAACTTTTTTAGTTTTTTCTACAGTTTTTGGTAACTAAGACAGGACTCTTAATTCATTAGTTTATCATATTAAAATATATAGTTTACTAAGGACATGTTATTTACTATATTGACATTTAATACTTGTGTATGTAAGCATGTGTATGGTTTCATAGCTAAGCATTATTTACCATGTACATATGGTCTCCAAGGAAGACTAAATGGAAAGTGTGTGCTTCAAATCACTGTGTGACTGACTGTACATTTGAAACTATTTATTTTAAATAAGAAATAACAGTTATATATAAGTAGGGAGTTCATTAACAATTTGCCAAATTGATCAGTACTTTTGTTTAATATTGTTGATTTTCTTAATTTAAACTTTTCTTAAATTATTTAAATATTTATTTTGGGACCAAATTAATTTATTATTATGCACTTACAGTTTATTTTATGTATTTGGGAGTTTGTAGGAGAATTGTATCTATTTATGATTTAAATAAACCAAAGTCTACATCATATTGTTTTATATTATGTTTTGTGAAATGGTGATGAAATATATTATGCAGCGAGGATACAAAATAGTTTTCTTTTATTATACTACTTGCTACAAAATTGGGGAAAATAAAATACTAGAAACTTATTCTGTGCCTTTATTCTTACTTTTCCTATTCTTCTTCCTTTTTTTGGGTTTCTTTGAGGGAGATGGTGTAGCTTTACTCTCATTCTCACTATCATTGCCATAACTGACTGTTACAAATGCACCAGGTTTTCTTTTTGTGCTTATTTTATTTTTATCTATTTCGTTTGAGTCATCACTATCTTCATTTTCATCATTTAAGTCACCAACTTCTTCTGCATCTGAATGATCCTCCTTTTTAATTAAATGGCTTTGTCTATTTAATGCTATACTAGTAATTCTACAGGCAGCATTATGGCTGCATACTTCACTCATTTCTGAATCTTTTACTGACCACACTTTTAATTCTCCAGTACTTGAGGCAGTGTACAGTACACCATTTTCATAAAGTAAACACTTCACTCTTTGTTTGTGCGCGTTATAAGTTTGAGCTACCATGTCTGATACAGTCAACGTAATAATATTTCCACTTTCTAAACCAATAAAGAGTTTCTCATCTGTAACCCACTGTACTGATGTTGGTTTTGAATTGCATGTTATCTGCTTCTCAATACCTGCTTTACTTATTGTCCACACATCAACGGTCTGTTGAGAAACCAGGGAAAATCTATCACCTCCAGGTGAAAATGTGATTTCAGTGGGCAATGACTTAATCTTGCTAGAAAGATTGATGGTAAAAGCTGGACGGCCTTTTATTAAATTCCAAGTTCTTAATGTTTTATCACCTCCAACACTAAGAGCTAATTTGTCTGATGGATGAACAGCAATTGCAATAACTGGTTGACCTAAAACAAATAAACCATACTAATATTATAAATGCGAAAGTAACTGTCGTGTCTGTTATCTCTTCACACTTAAACTGCTGTTACAATTAAGATGAAATTTGGCATGGAGATAGCTTAAGTCCCGGGGAACAACATAGGCTACTAGAAAACGTCAAGTGTTAGTCGGTATTTTTTTCTATAACTGAGGAGTTACAGTTCGGTTACTAACCAATAACCGAATTAAGAGTGGGTGAAACCGCAGGCAAAAGCTACTTACCTATATGTTAGCAGTTTAACAGAAAATATATCACGTCTACATGTACGATCAGGGCCTTTACAAATTAAATTGTCATTATTAGGTAAGCATTGTTTGGTTTTTGCTCTTTAGCAGTAGGCTGAGCAGGATGTTCTACTATATGCAGATAATGGAAATTTTAGTTTAAAGAAGAAATTATATTATCTTCGAACCATGACAAACAATATACTTATTTATTTCTAATCTCTGTATGTATATTCATAGTCATTATGTATAATTATATGTCATTTCACCCTTCTCTAGGCTTAAATCCATTAAACATTTAAATATTAGTGCGCATTTGAGTAAATATGTCCTTTAAAAAACTGGTATGAGTATTTTTTTCATGTCTAAACAAATGTCTTAAAATATATAGGTAATGTTCTTCCTGGTTAAAAAGGGGCTGGAAAAAAAATATTCCATGTCTAAACTAATGTCCAAAAATATATAGGTAGGCTGCAAAGGATTAGGCATTGAACTCATCTTCCCCTGGACAAGGCTAGACTAAAAAAAGCTGCTAAGGAATTAAAGGTAGCTATTAATAAGTCAATTAATGACACGGTCCAAACCAACCTTAAATTGCTGTCTCCAAATAACAGCAATGAGCATTCTCTGTGTAAAGCAACAAAAGACCTTAGTAAACCACAACAAGCATTCTCTCCAATCAGAACATCAAACTCCTTAGCAAGAACTGATGTAGAAAAGGCAGAAGTTTTTGCTAAACACCTAGCTGATGTCTTCTAGCCAAACAAAAGTTCAGCGAATGACCGAGAGTCTGAAGGTCTGAACCTTGACTACATCCTAGAACAAGACTATCAGATGTACCAACCGATAAGGCCAACCTCACCTAAAGAAATTGCCAGGGAAATGCCAGGCTATGACTCAGGAAAAGCACCAAGATTTGAACTGATCACCCTTTCTTGCTAGCTTATTCAATGCCATCCTCAGAACTTCTGATTTCCCGGCCCTCTGGAAGTCACACATCCCTACTGTCTAAATTATGGGAGAGGATTTTCCTCACCAGAGTACAATTAGTCATGAACAGCTCTGCTATTATACCAACTCAACAGTTTGGGTTCCACAAATCACACTCCAACATTGAACAGGTTAATAGAGTGTATCACACTATAAGTCAGTGTTTCAAACGCAAAAACTACTTTCACGGCGGCTTTTCTCAAAGTACAGTAAGCTTTTGATCGCATATGGCATAAGGGATTGCGGGTTAAAGTTAAGGAAAGACTACCGCATACTATTTTTCCTCTCCTTAAGGACTCTAATCATTTTGGAATTCAATTGTTCAAAGTCAAACAAGGAGAAGCAAGATCAAGTCTATATGACATTGAGGCTGGAGTGGCTCAGTTCTTGGACCAGTTCTCTATAATGTCTTCACATCTGCCTGTATGCAACAGAATCACCGTTGCAACATATGGTGATGACATATCTGTCTGTTGAATATAATCCCACAATGATGAAACTCAAAAATGGCTTGATAAGTGGCATATCCATCCTAGTGTCAAATCAAGTAACCTTCGCCCTGAGGAAAGTAAACTGCCCCTCAGTGAAACTTGGGCATGATATCCTTACTCATTCTGACTCTATGAAGTACCTTGGCTTCCACCTGGACAGGCGCCTTACGTGGAAGTATCACATAAAACAAAAAAGAGACCAATTTCGATTCCTATGCTGGCTCATGGCAAGAAACTCAGTTTTATTAATTGACAACAAACTATTAATTTACAACACAGTGCTTAAACTTATTTGGACGTACGGTATCCAACTTTGGGGCGTCACTAGCAAAAGTAACATACTATGCCTGCAGCAGGTGCAGAACAACATCTTAAGGACAATTTGTAACGCTCCTTGGTTTACGAAAATTGCGAGTTGCAAGACTATCTTGAAAGTCCGACAGTTGCGTCCGACATCGAGATGCACAGAAAATTTCATAAAGAGCGCCTATCCGTACATCCGAACTAACTTGTCAGGAGGTTGAAGAGAGACCACATACTGTAATTGGGAGTTGCAGCAATGGCCGCTCCACCATAACGCCATCCTTACCTGCAACAAACTTGCTTATGGTATAGCGACCAATCACAAATTGATAGAGACCAATATAAAAAAACTTTGCTCGCCATTACTGGCTTATTGTTTTTAATTCATCCTCTTTTGGTGCCATCATTGGTATCATAATATGTTTATGTTAGGCTTGCCTTCCAGAGCTTCTTAAGAAGCCTGGACAGTTTAAAAAATGATAAGGGCATTGTTTAGATTCTGCTGCTGTTGTCATTGAAGATGGAATTTTTGTTTCTACACATGCAGAAATTAAGTTATTGAATCACAAGAATATTATTGATGTTAGCAAAGCCTTAAATGGTATACAATAATGTTAACACTGCACTTCAGATTCACTATACATACATACATACATATAACCTAACGAAAGAGGTCCTTCAGATAATATACCAATGTAAAAAGGGGCTTGTTTTACCTCCATGTGCTTTTTTCCATATCTTTTCAATTTGCCAGTTTCCTGTCCTAGTCACAATAATGGAACCATCTTCACTGCCTGTAAGAAGATGTGTACCATTGTGAGTAAATGCAACAGCATTTATTGTGCCATCATGGTTCATCAGCACCGTATGTTCTTTTCTTAACTTCAAGTCTATGACAACAACTTTGTCATCTGTGCCACCAGATGCTAAGAATTTCCCAGCTATTGAAACACATCGAACTGATGCTGTATGAGAATGTGTAGCAAAGGTTTGTTTCAATGTCTTAACCTAAAATATAAATATTTTTACTAAAACGACAAAAGTAATATTAAGGGTACACTATGAGATACAAGTGTAAATACTCACTGCTTCAATTGTATGTGTTGTATAGCCGAGTAAAAATCCTTCATAAGTTCCTATTATAAGCTCATCCATATTTTTTTGGGTTATTGTTTTTTTTTAATGATATATTACTGGCCCGGAAACAATTTCTTGAGCCGGTTATTAACAGTGTGACCAGATTAGTGACAGTATTTTAGAGTGACTAATGAAATTAAATAATAACTAAGAGCCATTCATTGCAGTAACCGAAAGTGGTTGAATTTACTGCCAGATGTCCAAGGAAGCCACTGTAATGAGAAACGCCTTTCATTAAAACAGAAACCAAATAGCATGGCTGAGATCGAGGCAATCCCAAAACAAAGAATAATAATTACACCATCTTCAAAACCAAAAAGCTTTCAAAACATTGAATATTATAAGCTTTTTGTTCAAAACTAATGATATTTAAGTTAAGAAACGGTACTTTCATATTGTGCGAAATCTAAATGTGATCCGCTATTACCTAGACGTAAAAAACCTAAGCATATACATAGGTTTTATAACGGATGCAATAGATAATAGGGACGGTGTGAAACAGAAATAGATAGCTATATTTAGGGAGTTGGTGAGTTGGGCGATTTCGATGTAACTATTTTGCTGTGAAATCAGTATTTTTGAAAAGAATTGGGTTTTTTATCTTTAAAAAGTAAGAGTTTTTGATTTACAGTTACATACTAGCCTTAAAATAATATTTATTTAACTTTATATTTGGTGCTAACCGCAAATGTGGTTCGGTGTGTATCCGATATTTCGGCACTGCATTTGCCCAAAATCAAAACCTAGTACAGAGGGCCACACGCTAAAATACACCAGTTGTACTTTGAAACCTTTGAAGATGAACAAATATTTTGTGTGATAGGGATAGATATAAATTTCTCGCTTTTACGTTACACAGTTCCTGCTGCACTGCTGAGGTTAAAAAGGGATATAGTGTTAAATGTAGTTGCAAAAAAGTTGGACAGTTTTCTTCTCTCGCATGTACAAATTGTCAAGGCCGGTCGTGCTCTAATGTTGAATCACCAACAGTAGAAGATTCGTTCGATACCAACGAGGACACATGCGATACATCACTATTAAGGCAATTTTCTTGCACTCAGAATGAAGAAGAAGAACAAGGAGAAGAAGAAGATAAAAAAAGAAGAAGCAGAATTTTATAAAATTTATGAATCAGATAGTTAAATTTCTCTACTTTTTTTTTTATTTACACCGCTTTTATCATTTCCAACCCTTGCTAATATCTATTATTATGCAATAGTTTCGAATTAAATAGAATCACAACAGATGCGTGGAATAGGCCTACCGGGGAAACCACGTTAAAAAAAACCCGCTAAGTATACTACCTCATAGGTGGCGTGGAAACGTGTGCATATATTGACGATTACCTACAACTTTTCCAACCTTTTTAATCGTTATATCTCAGAAGTTCGCTCTTAGAAAAAAAGCATTGATACATTTTTTATAGATAATTTTATGATCTTCAATTTTTGTCTAAGGTAATTTTAAAACTTACAGTTTTGCTGAAAATCGCGAAAACTCATTTTTTTGACCTTTGACCTCAAGTTAATTTTTTTACAGGTACCGGATCAATGTGGACTTTTAAAATTTTATTTAAAATTAGCGGTCCCAGCGAACGTTGTTCCGCAGCCGTCCCTCTATAACCCGGCGAAAGTTGGTTTTTACCTAAAGAGCTCGAGTCCGGCTCGCACTTAACGGATCGAGATAAAAACTATCCTATCTTTCAAGTTGGATCAAATAACAAATAGTTACGAAGTTTGATCAAAATCGGTTCAGTAGAATAGGAGTTCTTCGCGGACAAACAACGTGACACGTAATTTTTATATATATAGATTATGTTTAGAACAATTTTTCACTGCAGCGTATAGACTGTCGATATATTGAGCTGCTGCGATGTTTTAACGACGGTGTTACGATGACCGGTACCAGTTCCAGGACCATAAGATAAGTGCCATTCCGCTGCGTAGAGGTGTAAGACAGGGGGACGTCATATCCCTGAAACTGTTTAACGCTCTAGAAGTTGTCCTTAAAACCTTGCACTAGGCTGGCCGAGGCATAAACATATACGGCGAATACATCGCAAACCTAAGGTTGATGAAATCGTTATTATGGCAGAGTTATTGAAAGAACTGAGCAAAATATTGCAATTCTTAGATAAATCCTCTCGATGAGTGGGTCTTGGCATGAATTTGGATAAGACAAATATCATGTTTAAACAACATGTCATACCAAGGCCAGTATACGTCACCTGCACCTTACTCGAAGCAGTCCAGGATTATGTGTACCTTGGGCATAAAATCTAACTGAGCCGGAACAATTTTGAGAAGAAAGCCGATAGGGGGATCCAGCTAGGGTGGGCAGCATTTGGAAAGCTTCGTCAAATCTTCACGTCGCCTATATCGCAAAATCTGAAGACGAAGATCTTTTACCAGTGCGTCCTACCTGTCATGATTTACGCCGCCGAAACGGGGACACTTACAGAAAGGCTAATCCATAAGTTCAAATCCATAAGCGCAATGGAGCGAGCTATGCTTGGAGTGTCTCTGAGGGATAGAGTCCAAAATGAGGACATCCGAAAGAGAACTAAAGTCACCGACATAACTCGCAGAATTAGCAAGCTATAGTGGCTGGCCACGTCTCTCGGAGGGCCGATAGTCGATGGAACAGACGTGTCCTAGAGTGGACACCGCGTGGGACATCCTCCAGCCCGGTGAATCGACGACCTTAAAAGGGATGAAGATTTTGGCTGGATGCGGAAGGCAGAGAGCCAAGAGAAATGGCGCGCCATAGAGGAGGCTTATGTCTAGCAGTGAACCAATATAAGCTGATATGATGATAATGATGATGATGATGAACGCACAGACTTGTAGTACGCAGACGCGTTCGGTTTAATCAGATTAAGTTTTTCCGTCCCCAGCCTTGACAATGGACAGAGTGTCTCGATTTTTGATACAAGTTTTCCGCTCTTTTCCTCTACATCGGAACGTTGTTAACACGGCGGAATAATAAGCGTCTCCTGTACCTTTATTTACATAGATAGAAATTCAAAGTGAAGTTAGTGTCTCTTTTATTCTTGCAACTCATTTGTTCCTAAAAAATATTTTTTACTCGTCGTGTATCTATTACTATCCGACATAGTTTAAAATAGCACCATTTGTGCCCGAATTTTTTACCATTTTAACCGCGTGCCTACTATAGAGGGCGCCAGGGTATTGATTGCACACGGGCGCTACAAGGGCTAGAACCGCCTTTGTTCACTATAGAACGTTATTTGCTCAGTATAATTACTGCTTTAGAATATTGGAATTATTACCTTGATAATGAATGGCTAAAAAAACAAAATATACACAGATCACTCACACTCCTCACTAACGTGGTTTTTAAAGCTAGACAACCCTACCAGTGGTTTAGCATGCTGGTGCATTTGTTTCACTGCGTTTAACATCGAGATTTATCACAAAAAAGTTTCTGAGAGCATACCTATTTCTGAATATGGTCTCAGGACAGTACTGCATTAAACGATACTTTATACAAAAATCCCCTTTCAAAAGTTTAGACAAACCCTAGTGTTTATCTTTATGCTTACAGTGACTATAGATAGGGTTGCCATCCTTCCGGGTTTCCCGGATTTGTCCTAGTTTTGAGTCTATACGTATTCATTAGTTACAGTAGTGTTTGTGTTATTATCGTAGTATTAAACACAATCAACCGTTCGTGGCGCAACCAATAATGTTGATAGCAACGTTTCAAAGCTACACAAACGATAGGTGCCGCTGATAAAACTGGCGTTATCAAAAGTTTGAAAAGCATCAAACTTGGGAACTTGCAATGGCTCGGAAATTAAGAGGCTATACAACCTAGTTATTTTTTTTTGGCTAAGGTTTCTCTGGATCCGCTAAGCAGATCCGACTAAAATCTAATAACTGTGTTCTTCGGGATGTAGTATATTAACATTATTATATTATTTTATGGTTGGATTTTATTTTGACAAAAAATAAATTAAAAATAGGGGTATTGTTTCTAAACAGCTAAACTTTACGTCTAAAATAAATATTTTAAGACTATTCTGAGGCATTTAGGGTGATTTACTAAAGAATCTAAGAAAAAACTAAATTTTAGTTAAGGAGTGGAAACACTTAAAAATCCTTTTGCTCCAAATACAAAGTTGCGCGAATGCCGCCATCTTAGAAAAAGGTACCCTTTTAACCCTTCAAGCGTCCCCATACTACGGAAATTATCTGCCCTGGCCGCGTACAAACGGACATACACCTAACTTTATTATGTTTATTCCTCTTTATTTATTTTTAGGTATGTTCCCTAATATATACAGTATAAAAAAAAGTAATAAGAATTAGTTTATGATAAATATAATAAGTAATAATAAATTTATTTACTAAAAAAATACATAGTTTTTTATATATAGCACATTACCAGGGGTCAAAATGAACTTTATGCTACTGTTAATAAAATCCAAATCCAACTCAAAATGGCGCAATATAAATGGCGGCCGGATCAAATTACCAAAACAATTCCTGATAAAAAAATATTAAACTCACAAAATATTGTCCACCCAAAAATACAAGAACGTAGGACAGGCCATTGGCTTCACTTCTGAATACTTACAATTAGCCTGTCTGATAAAAGTCGTCCTGAAAAAATTCCCCCGCGAGTTAAAAGTTTTTTGCTTATATCTCGGCAATTATTGCTTATACCATAAAGTTATAATTTATTTTTTAGGCTTATTTCGTGAAACTACTTACAGGGCGAGAGAGACAGATGAGGGTTAGGAAGAGAGAAAAAAGGAAGGGGAGGTTAGACGCTAATGCATTATGTGACATGATGTGTATGGCTGGGTAGCCATAGCATAAGCATATAGATAGCATCTTCGCTCTCATTAAAATTCATAAAAAATTTACGTGGCTATTGAGTAAGTAACTAATAACGTAACAAATATCCTCTTGCGGAGGACATACCCTATTATAACTCCTTCTACAAAAGTGTCGCGGAGGCTGTACAGGTGTAGTTTGTCAAAGCTATAACAAAAACCTGATAAAAGGGATCTAGCCCGGCCTCCAGGTTGACAGGACCTATAAATCTATTACATTCGATAACCTGAACGCCATGTCTCCTTTCAAACGTCTAAAGTAATACCTGCGTTTTGCGACGACTTAAAGGCAGACTGCTAAGAAAAACTTTAAGCCGTAATGTTTGCTTAGCAATAAACCAACAGACGCCAATCATGTCCGCGAGGTAGAAAGTGAGGTCAAAAGGAGATACACTCTCCCGCCGCTTGTATCTCTGCCTGCTGTCATTATGGACGAAGTTCTGCAGGCTATCAAAATTAAGGTTACCTCCGATTTTTATATTAATAAGCATTTTTAATGAGGCGATGTCGAACAACACTTTTTCGCGGTGTAGTTGAATAAAAACTTCCTGAGCCCCGTCATATAGATCATTTAGTTTTCTAAACGCTTTGAATAAACCTTATTAACGTTAACTACTACCACGGTTATATCGGTTATATATAATTTGCTTTTCGATGTCAGATTACAGCTAAATTATTGGAGATACATAAATAATATGTCTTAGCATTTTTATAGAAAATTTAATAAATTACAGTTTTTGCATACACGATTTTACCGTATTAATAATTATTGCCGAGATATAAGCAAAAAACTAAAAAGGCTATCTTTTTTCCAAGATGGCGGCGCGAGCGCAACAGGTATCGATGAGGACTTTTAGTATGTTTAATGGGAATTTGTGATGAACATGTACACAAATATTTAAAATTCTATCAATCAATGTTTTTTCATTTTCTAATTTGATTGGACTATAGGTCGGTTACTAACGTTTCTATAGTTTCCGTTGGTTTTCTTACTTGGCTAGAGGCCCTTCTATCTTTAATCTATGCTGTGTAACATATGATAATTTGTTGGACATAATACTCATAGAGGAAACAAATACTTGATAATACTATTATATTATCTGTGGGTGGCGCTGGCAACACTTGCACAACGACAACAAGGGGTGAATTTTCTTAATTTTTTAATTAATGCCTGGTTAGATTGATTTTTTGGTATATAGATATAATTAGAGAACACATTTTTGTACGTTTTATTTATAGAACTTCCAGATTATCATTCTGGTACGTACCGCTGTATATTGCTCGTGTAAGATTGCAAACTTGAGGCGCCATTGATTTCAGTAAATGTTTATTAAATGTTAGATTTATTTCTCGTAGGATTCCCAAAAGAGGACATACTTGGACATCTACAAGATGGATTTGGCGGAGACCATGAAAAATGTTCTTGCTAAAAGCACGAGTAGTTCGACTGGCGCTACTAGCAGTTCCAATTCAGCAACACCTCATGGTGCTGAAGGATTTGTTACTGAAAAACTGTATATGCTTCTCCAACTATATTTACAAAATAAGGGTTGGAGCCCCAGTATAGAACTACTTCAATGTTTTAGTGATCTAAAAGAATCTTCTATGCTTCCCAGTGCTGCTTATCTACAGTAAGTAAAATTTATGTTAACCTGTGATATTACAAAGATAGTACAGGGCCACACATTTTGTGATCCGGTGAATGGTCACTAGTGTCCTGAATACCCTAAGCCACCACCAAATTTTATAATTAAATTAACTATAGGCAGTTAAATGACTGAATAATATACATAATTAATTGGTTCTCTAAAAAAATTAAGTAAAAGCAGAATAAAAATTTTTCTTTAACTACGTAATTTATGTTTTATTTAACTACTTGTTGGTATAGATAAAGAAAAGTATTTTTTAATGCCAAATATTTTTTTTTACTACAAATTTAAATTTTAGAATGATGGCTACAAGAGTTGGTTTAGATACACAAGGAAGACTAATTCTTCGTGAAAATGGAAAAATTATTTTACCTTATGAACATTTTGCTAATGCTGTGATGTTGAAACATATGAATGGTCCTCATGGATTGCACCTTGGGTTAGAAGCTACTGTTAGAGCGGTAAGTATGGTTCTGTCAACCAAGACAGTTACTTATTGAGACAACAACTATTTATTTAGATTATTTAGGCTACTCTATTCCTCTAATAAAGTAGAACCATGAGTGCTCTGCTAGGCTAGCCATCGAAAACCTTGTATGATAAATACAATATATATATATACAATGATGGTGAGATGCCAGCTATTAAATTTTCTTAAAACATGACTGCCTCAGTTGATTAATCCTGCCTGCTAAACCAATTGGTGTGGGTACAATTTCTGCATAGCACAAATATTTGTAATCTAAGCCTGGGTGGTTTGAAATATGTCAAAAAAAAAAGTGTATCCAGTTGTCTGAGGGGTTCCAAAGTACAAGCCTTCTTGGTCCCAAAGACTTGATGGCACTTTGTGATATGTCCAGGAATACTTATTTAATTATTTTATGACATGTTGGTGGTTTAAGATGGCTTTTCTGCTTTTTGTCTGGCAGATGCATACCTGTCTTAGCTAACTGCCTGCCTGTGCCTTCTCCTACACTGTTTTTGATGTGTGTGTCCATTGACAAAATACATTGCCACCCAGTACTGGGGACACCTATTTCATGGGCCCTGTAAACATCCCTAGGTCCGATGTGGATGAAAACTGCTGAGAACTTGTGTTGAAAATCTAGAACATTCTGTCAAATGTGTCTTACTAAGGATGGGAAAACGTAGTCTGATTCAGTCTAATGTGCATTTACTGAGGTTATAAAATTTCACTCTCCCATTCTCTTACCATCTCCAAGAGTATTGGGATCCTTAGTGGACATTTCCAGCTAAGTTGTTCTAAAATCATTTGGAAGACAAGAGAATTGTCAAGGACCCCAAACTCACAAGCCCAGTATAAAACCCTTAACTCTCACATTTTGCCTTTTATGGGCAGTGTTCTGAAGAATTCTTAAAAAGGACGCCCACAGCTACATATACAATAGCACTGCTACCTATCAGCAGGGAATTTATCCTCACATGTTAGAACCCAAACATCTAGGAACTTTTTCCCACAAATTCTTAGGTTGTGGAATGCGCTCTCTGCCAAGCTTCTCTATGGACTAAAAAGGTTCTTTGGGAAACCAATTTGATATTTAAGGGTCGGCAACGCGCATGTGATGCCCCTGGGGTTATCGTTTAGTTTGCTAGAAAAATAATTAAAATTTAAAAAAACAAAAATTATAATACATTCTCATATGTAAAATTATAATGATAACAAGTCTTTATTTATTAATGACTTTTGTTGTTGTTTAAACCTTGGAAATATTTAAACAGTTACAAAATGCTATGAATCTTTTATAGGTTGTAGAGTCCTATACAATAGGAAGAGAGCAGTTTGGCATGGAGAAAGATTTCATTATAGAAGTAGTACAGAATTGTCCAAACCCAGCATGTCGGTATTACAAGAATCAGCTAGAAATGACACAGAAGTCGATACAGCAGCATTTATCCCAACAACCTACTTACATACCAGGTAAAAACATGTCTTTAATTTTATTATATGCTCATTAATAAAAGGAATTCCCACCTGCATGTAACTAATAGGTAAAACTGGACTGACAAATACTTCATAAAATAGTTCAGCACCTAAAGGAAATATTGCTCTGTAGGCTTGCCTGAATTTTGATAAAGTTCTTTTTGGGTTTTTTGCATAAAAAAATTTTTTTTCATGACCATACAAATCTAAAAAACTCCAATAACCTAAAAAACTGCTTAATTCCTGAGGTTCAGTATATATAATGTTTTATAATTCAATAGCTGAAGTTGATATTTCAGTGACTGACTAAACAGAAAATAACTACAATTTTAGTGCAAGTTTCCTAAAACTTTTTTAATTGGTATTATGTCATCTAGCATTTGTTATAAATCTCGTCAGCTATTTACCAGCCTTCATACGTCTCCAGTAATTTTGGTCATAGTGATGTATCCTAAAGTGCGGATTGTGGATCTCACGATGTTGATGATGTTTATTATAATAAAGCAAGCTTAATTGAAAATTTGAGAAAAAAAATGAAAACCCACATCTCAGGAATAAATCAAGTGACCTCCAGGCCACCACTAACATTTTTAATTTTCAAATTGCAGGTAAACCAGGCTCCAAATAAAAATGTTCATATATTTTACAGATACAGGCAACTCAAATCTGGCAGACAGTCAGGCGGTAGAGAGGCTGCTGCGTGGAACTGCTTTAGCACAGGATTATCAGCTGCCTTTAGGACCTCACATTGCTGCTCTCAGTGAGTTACTCTGTAAAAATCAACTTTTTACAAATTTATTATCGTTCAAAACTGTTGGTTATCATATCATTCACACCTTCAATTGTAAAAGAAGGCATCTACCCCAAACGAATGTTTCTGAATAAACAAAACTTGTTTATGCATGCACAAAAAGCTAGTAACTAAATGGTTTGGAACAAACATTTGCGGTAGAAAGACATTTTGACACAATAACAAAAAAACAATGGTCCACAGGAATGATGTTGCGGGCAGTAACTAGTTCTAGTATCCGTACTAATATTATAAATGCGAAAGTGATTTTTTTTTTTGTTTATCCTATTATTACGTCACAAGGGGGCGAGTCAATTAAGCTGAAATTTGGCACAGGGATAGTTAAAGATACAGAAATGACATAGGCTACTTTTTAACCTGAACGATTTCAAAGTTTTCACAGGAACTAGGACACTAGTTAGTTAGTTAGTTGAGCGTATGGTGTCCGCACTTAGCCTCACAATTGGGCCATTGTACATATAGCTAGGACACTAACCAAATTCTATGTGAACTAACTATAGCTGCAGCTATAACTTGCTTCTGCCATCTTTCTTACTATAATCAAGGAGTTGCTAAGTATTAATAAATTGGTTCTAAAACTGATGAAAGTGAATATTAAAATAAGAGCATTGAAAAGTATGCGTGGTTTGATATTAAATGATAGACTTAGAAATAGTGTCATATGGGAGTGTAGCGGAGTGAAAGAAAATGTGATGCTATTTAAAGATGGTTTGGGCAAACTCAATTGATTTTTTGATTTATTGAATTAATGTACAAAGTATATAATATATTCCATGATTCCATAGCCTCCATCTGCTTTACTAAAAAAATTAACTAAATTGTTATAGTAATATAAACATCAAAGTTTTAATTGCTAGTTAGTTTTAATTTAATTTATATATTATTTTTGTATATTAGTTTACGTACATTTCTATAGTTTGATATATTCAAGCAAATTAACTCTATATTTGTGTCATTTTATGAACCAGTGAATGCTATAAGTACACACTTAATAGGGTTCACACTAAAACTAAATAGGCCTTGTCAAATGTGTCTGGATCAAATAGAGTTTAGCCTCCGAAAATGCGAGATCAACGTGTATGAATGAAAGCATTGATGCAAGTGGATGAAGTCTGTATGTACCTGTGTTGTTATTTTTGTATTTATATAATTAAAAAAATGTTAAATTGCATAGCTGGGTTAACGGGAGAGAAAAGTGACCGTCGTAGCCAAGACAAGCTATCTCAACATCAACAACAGCTATTACTGCAGCATCAGAACAGGTCTTTGGGACATCAGTCCTCTATGGACAAGTATGGACTGACACAGCAAAGGTCGTCCACCTCCCAGTCCAGTAATGAAACTAAGTCCAAACATCACTACTCCGAGGAGCATAAGCTTACAGATTTTTTGAGGTAAGAGTTCAAAACTTTTCTTATAACTAACGCTTTAAAAAAAAACATATTGCTGCCCAAAAGTTACAAAAAATGTTGCAGACTATTTGGCTATACATTTTATTCCTTACCTTAATCATCTACAACAAAATTTGGAATGTGTTGTTACCCATTCCAAATGTACGTCTTCATAACCCTTTTGAATTTTAGGTGTATCTTCTAAACACCTATTTGCAAATAAGTATTTAACAATTGAGATATGTTTCAAAATTCAATGCATGTTTTGTTAAGTTTTTGTGATTTGACAAAGTTTGCGGTGATGACCTAAATGCAATGTAACAAGTTTCAATATTCTTCTTATAGACCTGAGTTATACTTATTAAAGCCGAAAAACATTCTTTAAACTCGGATTTCTCCTTACGAGTGATTTATTTTTATACTAGTGTAATGTTTTTTATTGTAGAGCCAATTTGGAAAGCCTGGAGTCACTGTCTAGTGGGAGTGCAGGCGAGCGGGCGGCTACAGCGTCGGTAGGTGGCGCGGCCGCAGCGGCGGGCGGGGGTGGGGGGTCGGCAGGCGGCGGGGGGCAGGAACGCGTCGTACGTGCGTTCGCTGAACTCGCGCGTAACCTGCAGCGCATGCGTCCGTGCGTGCGTCCCGCCATGTGCAAGCCGTATGGGAAACAGAGTGAACAACTGCAGAAGAGTAAGTAGATTTTTTGGTAATTCATCTTATTAGCTCAAGTCTTTGCCATAGACAAAGATGTCTAGCTGTAATGTGTTATGTTCGCAATTATGAAAGGCCTTTGTTAATGAGAAACATCAGTGAAAACAAAATATATACTTAATAAATAATTCTTGAGATATTAATATTTAAAGGTATGTATTTACTGCCTTTTTCAACCGAGCGAAAACGCTTTGTACTAAACCGTACAAGGTTAGTGACGTCACCAACACTGTACTTGCATAAACACACACTGCACCGCGCTAAAGAATATTGCAATTATCTCCTTCAATTTACGTATGTGCTGCCATAACAAAAGCCTTTTGAATTTTATCTAGTGATATTAAAAATAAAACAAAAATATATAAAATTTAATTTTTCTTTTCGTAATTTTTCGTAAACATTCTTTATCGAATCAATTTTTTCACTAGTCATGTTCTTTTAGTATATACTACAAATCGTAATAAGTGTAATACAAAAATTTTCAAAATATCTTGAACTTTGTCAACTACTATTACTCTTATGTTATATTTATTTACTAACCTACTGTTATTGTAGTATACTGTCTGTGATCTATGGTCATTGCCCTGTTGTTCATAGTCTGTGGTGTCAATGACTTCAGAAAGATGTTGGTCTTGTCTTTATGTGCTAAAATAAATCAATAATGACAAAATACAATTTGTTTTAATCCATGATTACCACAGTTATAAAAGTTGGTTAATAAAGGGTGTTTTAATTATAATGCAGTATTTTAATTTTTTGTAATTATTTTTTTGGTGCAAGTGGCAGCTCTGAAATTGTTATATGAAGCAAAAACGAGCAAAAAAATCTCTTTTGTTGTATGGGAGCCCCTTAAATATTTATTTTATTCTGTTTTTTAGTTTTCTTATATCAGCAGACATATCACATGTTATAGTAGCAACAGAAATACATCTTCTGTGAAAATTTCAACTGTCTAACTATTACAGTTCATAAGATACAGCCTCGTAACAGACGGACGGACAGCGGAGTCTTAGTAATAGGGTTTTTACCATTTGGGTACGGAACCCTAAAATTGGGAAAGTTACGCTGATACTGCTTGCTCAGAGTATGTTAACAAAAGGAAAAAGGTTCTTGTGGCCTTAACTGGACGGCATGAGCTTCCAGCGGGAAGTTGCCTCCTGCCACATCGCGCATGAAACAATGATCATGAAATTCTGATGTCATCTGGCCACCAAGATCGTGCGATATAACGCCGTGCGATGTCTTTCTTTGGGATTTGGTGAAATCTCGGATTTTTACGAATAAGCCAGAAACAATTATAAGGCTTAAGACTGATATCCAAAGCGTCTTCAGTGAGCTACAAGGTCATGGAAAAGAGCAATAGCTTGTCATCAGAGCTGAGGGGGGCATTTCATCGCATCGCAACATGTCTGGAATGGAACAAAAATTTTACAACTCACTCAAAAAATATGTGTTTTTATTTTTAAATGAAATAATGCCCTTTATTGATCCACCTGTCAGATATGCAAAGGCAAACAATTTAAATTACACTTAATGAAAGTAGTGGAATGGTATAAAATACATTATAGATGTTTAAAAAATAATTTCAGTTCTGCTGGACACAATACAGCTAGTGCAGTCGTTGCGCAGCTACCTGCCTCCCCCGCACATCCAGGTCACTTCGTGGAAAAACGATGACAAGTTAAGGTAAGTACACTTTGTTTGAAACCTCCTTATTATAAATGTATTTAATAAATTAAAAGTCTAATTTATAGATTTAGATATATTTAACTGCTTTGTTAATAGTTAATTAGGCAATTCCGTGAAGGGAAAAAACTGTCGCCCTTTATTGACATTTTAAAAAACACGCTCATGCCAGATTTTACCGGCCTGCATTATAGCAACCAGGTTTATTGGCTTTTTTAATCATTTTTATGTCTGACAGAATTATCAAAAAAAAGGCAAATGACAAAGTTGTAGGTAGTATAAAAATCTATAACTTTTATAGTGACTATTTTTGACCTAACCTCAAATTTAATGAGTAAAATCTTAAATACAATTTTTTCGTTTTTAATTTTTTTTTTAGAAAAATAATTGAAAAAATTTAAAATTTTGAATTTTTTTCGGTTTTTTCGATTCGAGAAAAACGAATTTTTTCCTTAAAAAATATTATTTGAAATTTTAGCCCGCAAAATGTCTTGGCTATAGTAAACTTGAAACTGGAACTGTAAATTGATAGAGCAAATCAATTTATATGTTTTCTTCACAGCTATTGCTTAGGTTTTATTAAAGATGTCTTAGATGATGTGGTTGTTTACAGGTCCAGTAGTATGGAGGAGGTCGAGAGCCGTAAGATTGTTAGCGGGAACTAGCAATCGGAGACGGGCCTCGCCCAAGGCTGAGAGCTTTTTGGTGACTAGATCTAAATAGTTAACGTAGATACACTTCAAAACAGTCAGCAGAACTATTCACTGTATGCCAGTATATGCGAGTACATATCGTCGTTTTTAACAGATGAACGTACCTATAAAATCGAAATTGCCTTATTGAAACAGAAATAATAAAATTATCGCCATACCATGTGCCATTTCGGTAGAATAAATAATATATGGTAATATAAGTATGGTGATAATTTAAGTAATTTTGTGTCAATAAGTCATTTTAGATGAATTTGTAGATACCTTTATATAGTTTTTAGCTGACGATATACGTTTGTGAATGTACGAAATTGGTGAAATTAATGCAGTTTTAGGAAAGGATAGGTGTTTAAACCGGCTAATTAGCATTGCTATTAACCTTTGTTAATAGTTTGTTTTTTTCGCCTATCCTTTGGTACGAGACTCGCGGGTAAAAACATAAAATAAATCCCGGAATTCAAACATAAATTTCGGAATTAACCGAATGACAATAATTTCGGATATTCACTATAACGTGATTATGTTTCTATAGCATCGATTTACAACCAAGGATATCGCATGCCGTACAAAACGCTACGAACATTCTATGAATAGTTACGAACATATATCATAGTAATGAAGTCATAAAAGTATAAAATGTGTTTTTTATTATTTCGGACATTGTTTTGAATTGGCGTTTTGAACTCGAATATCGTACTATCAGTTCAATATGTATTTTGCTTCGCAATATTAGTAACTATATAAATACTATTAAGCATTTAATTATGCTTTTGTAGGTTGTTTGAAATCAAACTTCCGATCTTGGGGCTGAATTCGAAATGTTTAGAATATTCGTCACTCGATTTTCATTGTGCGAAAGTAGATCACTAGATGTTGAAATTCGCAATTTCCGATAAGTATTTCAGTTATTGGGAATCTGAGTGCCGAATGTGTGTTTACTATTATGTTCTTGTTTGCGGTAAGAATTGCGAAGGAAAAAAGTAGTGCACTTAGGAGCCATTTTTTGATAGGACTGTTATCGAGTACGCAATCTAGATAGTAAATTTAAACACCAGCCCAGGTTTCCTAGGAGCTAACTAAAAATATTTGGAATGCTCTAAATTTCGGGATTCCGGTATTGATCACGGTATTTGTGTTTTATATCAAATCAAATTAAGCTACTTAGATTTTTACTAAGTATTCTAAATATTTCATAGCCATCTTATTGCATTGCCTTGTTATGGTTGTGTCTGTAAATTGAAGCAACCGTTAAAGAGAATTTGCTATTTGTTTTTTTTTACTTGCATCACAAATTACATAAATTTAAGTTTATAAGTCTATCACGGTTATGACACCAGTTAATGTTTTATGAACGGATTAAATAACCCTGTTCTAAAACCCTTAAGTATACCATGTTAACTCGGCCATTTCAGCCAAACATATATATTTAAAATCTACAGTATATTTCTATTGGCATATTTTTTTAATAGCAAGCCAGTAAAATTGCCTAAGCACGGTAATTTCACCTATGAATGGTAAATCGTGGACAACGGGTTTATAATACAACTTCAAACTATCCCAATTGCGTACTTAGCGGGTGACCGGCCGTACCTATTTAAGGTAATTGATTGTATTTGGGTCAAATTATATGCAACAATATTGTGTCATAAACGTCATAGACTGCAAGTATAGGGTTAAGAGTAATTATTCAAAGAACTGCTTAGCCAGTTTGTTTCTGTATGTAATGTCACATTTATATTGTTTTACAGCACAATTGGTTTCTTGTTTCTTTCCTTGCTATTGCTTTATTATACTTTTAACTCCATTAGGTACATATTTATAAATTTAGCAGGCGATAATAAAAAAGACTTTCCGGGATTTCTGCTCGTGGTCTGTCGAAACATTACACAAAAAAATGTACATAAAACATCGCTAAACATTCTTGTTAAAACTTTTTTTTGTTGATGGAAACAATGTGTTTGCTTTACACGCTTGACGGAAAACATCTAAACATTTACCCCTGCGGTAGGGGGAACGGGGCACAATCATTAATTTCGTTCGTATATATGATCTGTGGTAATCAAATGTTCTCTGTAGCGGTAAATTTATTTCCTAAATCTACTATTTCTAGAACTGAAAATACGTCTTAAAGTCATTTTGACGGTAAATATTTTTGAAAACATCAAAAAAGGAGTCCAAAGCAGGAGTCAACACGTGCATAAAACAAAACATGTGTAGATGTTTATGTGTAATGTTTCGGCGAAACACGAGCAGAAGACTCGGCTTCATTTTTGAAAAATTTTATACTTACTAAAAAAAAAAACTGAGTTTTAACATAAAAAAAATTTATTGAAAATCAAGTATTTTTTGGAATCGCTTGCAAAACTTAAAAAAAAATATATGGTAATATGTAAATTAGCTTCGTATCCTTTTTTGAATACATCATGTTACATCTAAGTTAATTTACATTTAAATATTGATTTAATAGCCTTATTGTTTTTATTAATTGTTCGTTTCCCATCTTATATCTCGTATTTGCATTATATTTCTCCAGTTTTTTTTTAACGTAAATGCATTATTTACACTGTGATACAGGTGTAATAGGTTTAGGCGTGAGCAAAATCTTGACATGATTGTAGGTTACTTAAAAATAAGGTGTAAGAAAATTTGTTACTATTGGCTTGGTCGTTGAATTTTTTGATGAACTCTAAAATTAACTTACGATTTTATTGTATGCCAATTTTTGAATCTACATTATGCTTCTTTTTATAGTTTTTTCCATCGAAAGTATACAACTTTTTTTGCGCTACCTGTTTCAATGTTTTATTCCTTGAAAAAAATCATAAAAAAATCGCTATATAGATAAAAGGTTATGAAATTGTATTATTTTATGGAAGGTATAAAGCTGTCTTAATTTCTGACCAAAAGTTTAATTGAGAAATAAGGTTGATATTTTCACGGTGTTACCCTCGATGGTGCCTCCTGGAGCCCAAGCTTCCACGGAGCACACTCAGTATGGCTGATATAGAATAATCTATCAATTAATTCTTAAGAACTAGTTTTTCCTGTAGCTGTAACAAACCCCTTTGCTGTAGCTTACTCGCAAAACGTTCGTTACCGTGGGAACTTCGGGATATAAAGAATATAACAACACTCATAAACACAAAATCATATTTATGTAAAAATTTCAAGTCAATCCATTGATTTGTTACTTATTGTAATATAGAACTTTGTTTCTCATTTTTACAAAGCCCACAGAAATGCCTTACCTACTGCTAGTGTGAACGAATGAATTCTAGGATGTTGAAATATATTTATCACTTATCGATCAGCTGAGCATACTTTAGAATCGAGCGGTTTTTTACATTAATTTATGGTTTTTCGTCAAAAATTCAACGGCCTCGATGTGAAGTCACTTGACTATTTTGTATTGTGAATTAAAATTAAGAAACGCCATGTCTTGTCCCGTGGATGTGAAGATAATATCTTACTTGAAGACTGCAAAATTTTCGTGTGTAGCTAGTGTGGCTTGTGGATGTAAAAAAAATAGTTTCGGTAAGTTGTTTCGGTTTGTTTTACTGCACATTGGGGAATTTATGTTTAATTTGTGATCTGCAGCTGGTCTGTTTTGAACTTTGATAAATGAATACCAACAAAATATCTTATTTTACAAAATGGTTTAATAGACAGAAATAAAACATATGATTATTTGTTAAATTCGATAATAGAGTAGTTATTTCTATTGATTTCCGTTATAAAATATTTATTTTATTATGAGAAGCTAAAATTTTTTTGCTGTTGTGTTTTCTAATTTACGGTTTATATTTCTATTACCAGTGTTTAAATCATATGCAGTATTTAAGTACAATAAAATGTTGGATTTGAAAACAAGTTGTATTTGCTTTAAGATTTTTCGACTTGGATGAGGGTTTTCCTTCAATCCTGTTTGCTGAATCCTTACTTATCAATAATTACAATTTGTTGTTTTTTCTATGTTTAAACTTGCATTGTAAAATCAACATTATGTTATTTGTACATACACATGAAATACTATATTATGTATTATCTCAGTGTGCAGAAAGTTGTTTTAAGTTTAATATATATCTTAAAACCTAAAAAAAGTTACTTCCAAAACATCACCTATTTATAATTAAAATAAGTTTGCTAGTGCAATAACTGGGCAAAGCCTAATTTATAACTAAGTTTTTGTATCATACTAGTTGTATATCAAAATTTTACAAGCATTACATTAATATATCACAGGCGTGGAGTGTATAAAGTTGTAATAATGTCCCTTTTTTATTTATAACTTTGATTTGATTGGTCTCCTTTACAAAATTTGTACAAATTATTATTTTACTTGACTATTGTCGAATATTATTTTTTAAGGCTTTATTTGTGCGTCATCTAATTGCATTATATTTTGTGTAAGTATTTTTTTAATAAATTGTGTATACGTTTTATAAAATTATAGTTGAAATTTCATTAGTTATGGTACCGTGCCAATGAAAAATGTAATTGAAGAAATGCGTAAATATTCCTTGTACTACAACAAAATTTCATTTTTTTTTATTAGCAGCAGTTTTTACTAGATTTAATATTACAGTTAATATTATGGTAACTTTGTGGTATTACTAAAAATAAAATTGTATAGTGCCATGTGTAACTTACCTAGAGTAAATAACTTACGCCGCGGATATGAATTCTTTGTTTAAAAAGCTATACTATCTATATTTAATTTTTGTTGGCAAATGTTTCTACGGATCCGCTGAGTAGATCCGACTAAAATTAAATAATATTAATAAAATTCAGTTTAATAAATAAACCCTGAAAAACGTGAAAACACGATTAATGAACGAGATAGTCGATGTGAAATCAACTATTTATTTCATGTATTTCAATGAAAATCTCAGTCGAATATAGCTAGCGCACGCTCAGTTATATATCGCGTCATCCTTGTTTTTACTCAAGTTTCTGTTACGTAGTACCGCCTCTTAAGCACGAATTACCATTCTCTATCCGTGGTCTACCTACATACCTAAATCGAGTGCGAGCAAGAGTGATATATAAGATGCAGTATTTCAATTTCGTTCGTCATTGTCACGGGCTAGGGTCAGCTTATACCGAGACGCGACGTAAGCGGCTTGAAGATTTCGTCTCGTGTCACTACGAGCAACGAGACGCGACCTCTGTATGAGCTGACCCTTACACTTGGTTATGGATACTTTTGGTTAGTATATTATTCAAATAGAACGAGGCTATTGTAATAAAACTAAAACTACATATACCTATGTAGTAAGAATGAAGCCCATAATACTATGATCACTAAATTATTCTCTATGAAGTATTAAAAATTCCCAAAAGAATCTCTTTTCTGTATTAAGAATTAAGCTATCTAGTCATAAAATGGACTTTTATTCAAAATTATTTCATTTTTCCAGCTATTTATTGAAACTTTTATTATTATGTTTAATATTAATGGTGGTTTAAGTGATTTTCAGCTTGATACTTTATTTTTGTTCCAATCTTTATTTAAATCTGTTTTTTTTTTTTATAATATTTGTCCTTATCCAAACATGATAATAGTAGTTTTTAGAAGTTACTTATGTATCTGTTGTATTGATTTTTTTATGTAGAAAAAAAATTTTTTTTATTGATATTGTTATGTCTATAAACATGTGTATGAATTTGGCCTTGCCAACTGTATTATTTACAGAAAATAAAGTAATATACTGGGTTGTAAATGACACCCTTAGGATTAAATAAAATTATTCAAAAATATACTATTCTTTTATTTTACCACAGATTCTTTGGGGGTAATTTTTCAAGCAAATCTAATAACTTTAAAAGAGCAATTCTTGTATATATATATATACACACCGGCACAATTAGCGAAACACAAAAAAAGGATTTGAACGAATGGCAGCAGGTTCTCTTTACTGATGAGTGCAGAGTTCTTTTAAAACAGATCGATGGGAGACAGCGAATATGGAGACGCAAAGGAGAACGCCACATACAGTCTAATTTTAAACACACAGTGGCTTATGGTGGTGGCTCGATTACGGTTTGGGGAGGGATATGTTTGGGAGCTCGCACGGAGTTAGTGATAGTCACAGGAGGGACCATGACAGCAGATCGATACATCAGAGACATTTTAGAAGAACATGTACCATTTGCCCCATTTATTGGTGACGACTTTATTCTAATGCAAGATAATGCTCGTGCTCATAGTGCACAATCGGTACAGGCATATCTGAGCCACGTAGGTATACCGGTGATGCAGTGGCCAGCAAATTCCCCCAATATGAATCCGATAGAGCATGTCTGGGACTTGCTAAAAAGAAGGGTTAAATCCAGAATGCCACCCCCCAACAATCTGAATGAACTTGGAAACGCATTACTTGAGGAGTGGGAGCGGTTGCCTCAAGAAATCATCGATAACATAATCTGTAGCATGCCCAGACAAATGGAAACCGTAATCAGAGCAAGAGGGGGGAAACACTCGTTATTAATTTTGCTTTAATTTTATTGTTAAATCATTTGATGCTTACTTTTTTTTTTGTGATGGTTCATAATCTTCTAAAAATTTCACTTATTTCAAATTTCTTTATTTTTCAATAAAAAATAACGAAGACTTTTCAAAGTCGTTGTTAAAAGATGTTAATCAATTTGTTATTTTGTGTCTAATTACATTTTCGTCAAATATATGCGTTATTATCTCATAGTCTCACTTTTTTTTTTTGTTCCGCTAATTGTGCCGGTGTGTATATAAATTTATAATCTGAATCTCGGAAACGGCTCTTACGATTTTCATGAAATTTAGTGTGCAGGGGGTTTTGGGGGAAACGTCGTTTTGTCCGTCGTTTATGATAAACTGAAAAATATGACTTCCTGACATCTACTGGCGAGTAGTAATACTATTATTTTTAAGCTACTTGACAATAGATGGCGTTGTACAAAAAAAACGAGCGAAGCTCGGTCCTCCAGGTACTAATTACCAAAGTAACATACTTTGGATTTAATATAATTATTTATAGTACATAAATTATTAAATTAAATGTAAGAACAAGGTGAGTAGTGGCAAATAGTATTCTTCATAGTAAACAACAATGGTATCTTTTAGCTGCTCAAATTGCTCAAATTATAAAATTTCAGTAATGGTAGGGTTCATCACAATATTTCATTCACAATAAAGATACGCTAGGGTTGCCTAATTGTAACCTGGAACATGAGGAGAGGGGGATTATCGCGGAATACTAGGAGGAATTGTTTAATATGAACTTAATTTTCTGTTTGCAATTAAATCAGGGAATTTTCTATCAGATTGAAATAAATTTATTTTTCATCTCACAAACTTCGGAGATCATAAGGGGTCGGCAATTTTTGGTACATTTGGGCACCCACTGTATTTCTTCATTTTCAATATGAACTCGGGTTACTGAAATTTCCATCCGTTTAGAAATTGTCAGCTTCTTTGCGGCCGCTACTTGGTTTGGTCTATTTGATTTATTATCTCTATAATAACAAAGCTGTTTTATTGATACAATGCCTGTAAAATCGATATCAGGTTCGTTTAGTGTGGAAAAGAAATGAAACTTGATTCGGTTGCTTCGCTCGCCGCGCTCGCTCCGCATCTACGTTATAGCAAGTCGAATCAAATCATACTACATTTATTCAAGTCTGTTTCTGAGAACACTTCTGACGGTCGGCACTTATCCTGAGCAGCGGTGGCCAGGGTATACCGTGTTTCCCTGTACGAATGATACGCGGCTTATTTCAATCCATCTCTGGCTCCTCTGACGCGGCTGCAGCAGTCTATCTATAAATATAATACAGCAGGGAGGTCGTCGCCAAGGCGCCACCACGATCCAATCATTTTACACATGTCTATACTACCATATCTATATCTGACTACTATTGAGAGGGACCAGGTTGAGTCGTGCATCTAGTGTAATTGTGATCGAATTTGCGCCTAATAAAGTTTCTTCAGTTCTTTCATATGAATTATACGGTTATGTAAAGATGTGGGTTGTATAGATCTCAGATGAGCCGCCACAAACCCAAAATATACACGTGATGTTAGGACGTCCTTCTTAACCGACCGCAAGGGCAACCAGGCCCCCAAGTCGCGCACGCCTTGGGAACCCCCCTCGTCATAGCCGGTCGCTCTCTCCCTCTGGACCACAATTGGAACCAGTGTCCTGAGGCTCCCAATATCATATAGTTCCCGAGATTGTGGTCCTCTGCGATCAGCGCTCATATCTTTAGGCCGAATTCGCCCCTATCTAAGGCCAGTCCAGCATGTCCAGACCTAACCAATAAAATATATTTCTAACACGACACATAGATGCCTGCAAACTTCACTTACTGGTTACTTGAGATGTTCTTGCCAGGCTCTGCTGATTGAAGTTCCAACCCGCCCTCAAAGCGGGAGTGCACAAACCACTGATTATATTACACTAATATAATATTAATCCGAACTGCTTAGCTGCTACCGAGAAAGTGTGTTCTCAGTTCCACCAATCTTTGTAAGTGTGCACTCGGTGTTGCAAGTCAAGTACTTTTAGTGTTGCTGTTCTCAGAGTTGCCACAGTTCGCGGATATCTGTCTCTTGTCTATGGCACACTTCGCACGGGCCGTAAGGATCTTTCGGATCGTCGTGACAACACTTGAATCGTCAATACAATCTAAGCAATGTTAATTTCTGCAAAAAAGAGCTGGCAAGAAGATCTATTTAAAGTAATAATACAATACTTTGTTAATCAGCTAACAAGTATATGAATAAGTTAGTACGGTACTAAAAACAATGCTGTGATACACATACATGGGAATTTCTTTTTGTTTTTATGTAGCATAGGGGGCACCGGGCGCACCATGTAAAGCGTCAAATATCGTCAATCGTGTGAAGGAATCCAGATATTTAGAAGAGAGTATTAGAGAGATATTTAGTAGCATTAGCACCATCATAATTGTAATCTTGCACAATCATATGTACATACATATTAAGTATATGTATGTATATACAGTTAAAACTATTTATACTATCCATGTATATAATGAATATTATAAATGCGAAAGTATCTGTGTCTGTCTGTTACCTTTTCACGTTCAAACCGCTGTACCGATCAAAATGAAATTTAGCATGGAGATAGTTGTCCCAGGGAAGGACATGGGCTACTTGAAAACGTCAAGTATGAATCGTTTTTTTTTTCATAATTGAGGAGTTGCTGTTGAAATCCTACACCGACCGAATTTAGGGCGGGTGGAAAAGATAGTAAATTATAATTGCAGTAGTGAGTCTGTTCGATTATCCCTGCTTCACGACAAAATGAAGCATCCGATTGAGCTAAAACTTCGCAGTGATAATTGAAGAGACGAAGAAGGACGTAGGCTAAACTTTTTTCCGTAAAAATAAAGTTTACGCAGGAATAACCGAATTTCACATGCATGAACTATAGCCACAGCGGAAAAAACCCTTTACAGTACCAGTGGTAAAAGCTGGTGGTGTCAAGGGTCCAAAACGCTTCTTGCCAAATTTCACGACACTAGGTCAACGGGAATGGATTACCTATAGGTTTTGATTTATTTGTGTCACAATATGCGACAAAAACTACCGTATTTTGTGCATATCTTTGTATTGCATTGACTTGGAAGCTTGATTTATTTTTACAGCTTCAAGGGACTGTAGGCCTTAGTATTTGATATTAATTTAAACTTGACAAACTACGCGTACCTGAGAAAAAGGGTCTTGACAGACAGACAAAGTGATCCTATAAGGGTTCCTTTTGAGGCACGGAACCCCTAAAAAAAATTCCGAGGAGTTTTGTATAATTTTTGATCACGAAACATCAAAATTCGTGAAAATGGCATTTGACGGTATAAAATCACTTTAAAGATTTATCTAAACAAAAACTAGAAAAAGTGTAACAAAAATTTTTTTATCTCATTTTAACGAACAAAGTAATAAAAAAACGATGTTATTTATTTTACAACAAAATTAAGTTGACACGTTAATGGTAATTTTTTAGTTTTTCAGTAAAAGCGAAGGAATAATGTCCCGAGTCTATGGGTATTATTTATGGTCATTATTGAATGTAATATTTTCTTTGTCTAATATTGGCAGTTTGTAGGTTTGAGAAATGAAAGAGATACAATATTATAACACATTACATTTAATGTAACAAATCGGCTCTTTATAGGAAACACCAAATGGGAGAGCATTAAAATTACAATCATTAAAAATTGTGCGTAGTTTTGAAACTGTCGACACAGCAAAATTCATTCATCAAAAAAAAAAAAACTCCGAATTTGTACATGTTTCGGTGAGGTACTCTTATTTTAAAAACAATACGTCCAAAATGGAATACATGAAAAGGAATGATTGAAACGAAAAGAAACTCGATAGGTACAATAATTCGACCGATCTCTAGAACTAAAAAATCATTTTAATTGATAAAAAAAAGGTAAATTAAGAAAAAATAACAAAATTTTAATAAAGAAATTGTATAAAATACAAATACAAAATTTGAAACTTTATGATACTATTAATTTTAGGGTTCAACACCCACATGTGGATTCGACACTGGTAAAAGTAGATATTATAACAATTGGCAAGATTTTAGTCGTGTGACTTGTATAGCGTGCTCTATACAAAAGTGGTTTGATGTGATCATTGATTTTACTGAAATTTTAAAGTGCCAGTTTTCTAATTATTTGTATAAGTTAGGTTGAAAGTTAAACAGAATTCTTGTTTTTTTACAAATTGTTTTTTATTATATTTTTAGGTATCGAATCTTTAAGTCTGAGGAGACTTTGGCTCCGTGTGTGTGTTCTACTGCTTGTATAACGGGATGTGTTCTAAGTAATTTTTTCGAAATGATGCCTACGGCTTTTTTCTGCCATCGCACCGCTCGCCATCGGCAGGGAATTCATTCTCACACTCGAAATGGTCACGTACATTGCGGCGCACCTCCCGCGAACGCTTGGGTTGTGGAATGAGCTCCCTGCCAAGGTTTTCTCTGAGGACTACAGTATGGGGTTCATCAAGAAAGAAATACCAGGCGGACCGTAAGCTAATTTGCTACCTTAGTGGTATAAAAAACAAAGTAATAAAATCATTTTTAAGGTTTTTGGAAAACTACATACATACATAACATTGCGCCTGTTTCCCAAAGGGGCAGGCAGGCAGGCTGAGACCAAAGACTTTAGGGGATGAAGAAACTCCTGCTTCTTTCCCCCAACTCCGACTAAGCCCAGCGGACCCGACGTTGGTTAACCTTGCTCATAGTAAAAATACGACTACTCTACCATACCTGTCATAGGTACACACACACAATAAAATTTCTGGACCAAAACAAACTTAGGAGACAATATAACAGACATTTACTACACTTCAGGCTTTAACATTAACATTTAAATGGAAGAATACACTATGTTAATTCATACTTCGTTATAAAATTATACAAATTGCAATTTTAACTTGTATTTCTGCGATTTACACTATCATTATTAAATTGTATAAAAAGTATAAAACTTTTTTTTTGGTATAGCCTACCTACTATTTCTTATAAACATGAATTTGACATCTCTGGACTTTTTTGTTGCTACATTGTATATGTACGAGGTAATTGGCCTATTATATTTGTTCTCTTTCTTATAAATGAAGATTTACTGATAACCGTGGAAAGGAAAGCCAGTATATTAAAAACTAATAACTCTCTTTTAAGGAGGGGCTACCTATTTAATACATAACACATTTATATAGAGGCAATCATGACACTTTCCCTTTGTCTTATTTTAGAGGTACAAAAAACACTCGGATATGGCATATGACTGTCGCTAGTGTCGCGTAAGTTCACAGCATATAAATGTGGCGAATGTAGTTTTGTTGTTTGCCACAAGGTCAGGACAGAAAAGTTCGCAAACACAATGCGCCTTATTGCGTCAGGCCAACCAGACCACAAGCACTCTCCGGCCTAATAGTTTTGTGAGCAATACGGTTCTTGGTAAGTGGTGCGTCGGTCTGTGCCATGTAAATGTGTCGCACATTTGAACGAAATTGTTCCTTCCTGCGTATGTTTTATACAGAGTTATCCAGTTTTGTAGTTACTATTTTAGTGAAAATTCTGTACTAGTTCTACCACGATGAATTCGCATAAAAAAACTTCAAAATAACTATAATCATTTTGCTGCTCAAAATCAAATGTTTTATATTTCATATATCACTATTGACCATAGTCGCAATACATTACAGGTACATTTTATTATTAGTGCGGGAAATCTGTTATTACGACGAGTCCGGCCTGAAGTTGGTTTTGAAAATATTTAATGGTTTTTTGTGGTGAAGTAAAAAGCACTAGTGGGAAATCGTCGATTTTCCGCACGCAAAACATCTTTGTAATATATCACTTTCTGAGCAACTCTGTCAAAAAAATATTTAAAATTTTATGAATAATTAATTATTAATGTAATATAGTTTATATATATTAATTTGCTTAGGATTCACCTTAAAAATAAAATAATAAAAATAATCGTCTGTAATAATATTTAAAACTGACAAATTACACAATGAAGTGAGTCAGCATTAACATTTCGTAGGTAAGTACCGTGAAGGTAAGTAAAAATAGTATTCAATTGTGATAACATGCCACGGAATAACATGGAAATACATCGAATTCTAGGTAATGGAAATTCTTAGAAACTATCTATCTAAATGTACCTATAATCTTTATATTATAATATTATATAAAATAGAACCATTATGTTGTTCACGTTACACGTTTATACAAATATAATCACATACAATGATGATGGAATTATAATGATTTTTTAGCTAAAGGTGTTACAAAGATACATATAAAAAGTTTTAAATGTCTTAAATGCTGTGTATGGCGAAACACATTGTAAATATCGACTAGGGGTTCACAAATAGAAAAGTCCCATAACACATATACAGGGTGGGGGAAAGTTTCATATAAGAAATATATCAATATTCAGGGTAGGTAGGAAAACATTCCTTTATTTTCAAAAATAAAATTAAACTGCATTTAAATATTTTTGGATAAGTCACCAGTCGCACCAGTAAAATAAAAATAAAAAATGATTCTTTATTTTATGACGATCGGTCATAAGGGATTTATCCCACTTATATTAAAAAGGCGAAAGTTTGTGTGTCTTTGTATGTTTGTTACTTCGTAACACGGAAGCAGCCGATACCCTGGATCACATAGGCTACTTTTTATCCCGAAAAATTTAAAAGTTCCCGCGGAAATAACTATAACCGAGCTGAAAAAAACTATGGCTACAGCTATAGCAAATTCATTAGTATATTTAAGGAGTTCCACGCCATAACCTAGTTAAGGGCGGGCGGAGCGGCTGAAAAATCTAGTATTCAAATATCATAGTATTTTACAGTACGAAAGGACCAAGAAAGATGAATAAATATGTACTTATTATCTATTTTACAGTATTGAATAATGTTTAGTTCCTACTTAGTTAATTTATAGCAGTAGATACAATAATAAATCACATTTTATCTTTCCTGGTTTTTTTTCTATTTTGTCTTTTCTTTAAGATACCTACTATGTTACTTAGAAGAAATTGATCTTTATGATTTTCAACTAAAATCATAAAATGCAGGTGTTTCATTTTCATGATTCACAGGTTCGATTTCTTACTAAACCAGGTGATTTAAATCTTTAAAGGCAGTTTTACTTGTTTTAGAAAATAAAGAAATGTTTTCTTTTAGTAAAAATCATAATTAATATTTATGGTACTTTCCCTCCAACCACGCTCTTTCTTTTTACACCCTGTATACGCAAGACACAGTAAATATTAATTTACACTTACCTTTATTTACGAATCAACACATTTAGCGATACAAATATTTGCGTATTAGTAACATTTTCTTATTTGAATTAGTAACTTTATATTTTATAAAAACTGTAAGAGATTTACAGTTTCACACATATTTTTTTGACCATTAAATGGACCACTCGAATCTCCGATACAAGATATTCTTGACATTAATTAAATTTATGAGGAAGGTAACAGATGAAGGCGAAACAGGTTGTAAATATTGACGAGCCATAATCAAAATAGTTAACATAAGATATATGCCAGACAAAGTTAATTTCAATTTACACTTATATAAATTTACGGACCAACACATTTCGCAATACAAATATGTGCATTTTAATAATAATCTCTTATTTAAATTGGCAACTTTATACTTTATAATAAAACTGTTTGTTTGAAACGCTTGAAACTTTATCATTTTTCAATAGTTTCACACAAATTTTTTCATCAAAATGAGCGAGCAATATGGTACATATTAAATGGACCACTTGAAAATCAGATACACAATATTCTTAATGCTGATTAAATTTATGAGGAAAGTATAGGTGTAGGTTTGAAGACGTAGATAGAATCGTCAAGCCAGTAGTAAGCTTGCGCAAAGTCTCCCTCGCATAAGTAAGGTGCCCGAGACCATGATACTAGTTCGAACCCGATCTGGTCTCTCATGAAAGTCACGAATGAAGCAACTTGCTCTTCGAAGGTTGCACCTTCGATTGGAAGACGCTCCTCTGGCTTGTGATCAGGAGTTACTGCAATAAAATATATAACATAAGATTAATATAAAATGTCTTAAAGATTACTTTTTAAGCCAGAGATTATCAATGGAAGACATTATGTGTGGTGAGCGCTACATATTCATAAATAGAAGTATAAATGCAAGGATTTCTCCAAGTATGGGGTTCTTCGAGAAAGAAGTTATTAGATTTCTGAAGGGTCGGCAACGCGCGAGTGATACCCCTGGTGTTGCAAGGCTCCATAGGTTACGGTGACCGCTTACCATAAGGCGGACCGTGAGCATATTTGCCACCTTAGTGGTATTAAAAAAAAAAAAAAAAACTTTATACATTTAGGTATTGTTATTTTTTAGTTTCTACAGTCAAATTGGTAAATTAATTGCAATTAATATACATGATATTTTCGTAAGTCTTAAATATTAGTAAAATAGCCATAATAAAAAATTGCGACACAAAAACCTGAAAGTTTTTATTTTGACTCATACACTGGAGGTTTTGACGTATTTTTTTCCTTAACCAACTCGATTATATTAAAAGTTGATTAAATTATTTATTAAAATGTATGTTTTGCTTTGTTGTTTGATCTCGTTTTATTTTATTTTATCTTCTGTTTGTTAAAGAATATTTTGCAAAACATTTAGCGTTTGAATTTAAGCTTTTCAAAATTATGCCTGCAAGTCCTAGTTAAGACATGAATGTGACGTTGTTGCCCAATTTTTTTCTCTAAGATGACATAAGATTGGTGTTTCTCTTTTGATGGACCAACGAAGTTAAGTAAAGGCGCATACATCGCGCTATCCTTATTATATTTCAGGTTTTTAATACGGTAATGTGGCTGTGCCTACATACAAGTAAATACGAACTAGCTCTCGATTACTTGAAGTGACAAAGGGTAGGTCATATCGCTCGCTATCCCTAACAGATGGGGAAGAAAAGTTTTAGAGTGGCGACTACGGACGGTATTTTTTCGGTGTTCAAATTATCTGGTTAGAGCCGCATAAAGACAATTGATGCAAGATGCAGATCACTCAATACCAGCCTTTGTGAAAACATATGGGGTGACTTTGGTTCAGCAGTGGTTGCTTACTGGCTGATATAACGATGACGTATTACTGGAAACCGAGATTTGGTGCGTGTGGAACGAAAAGTACCCATGTGTCGAATTGGAATTAAAGCCAATATCACTGTTTTTACTTTCTACGACTAACACTATGAAAAAAAAAAGGAGGTTCCACTCTTGTTCCATAATGACGTGAAGAAAGAACTAATAAACTCACGTTTACATTTATAATGTTATAGGTAATGATTAGGATATATGAAGGTTACCTTCTACATATGGCTTGTATGGCAGCACGAGGGCTAGCATGAGCACGCCCCCTTCAGATATGGCAGTCTTCGCCTGTCTCAGCATAGTGCTAGGTTTGCTGCAGCGATCCAGTAGGTTCAGCATGCACACGCAGTCGAACTGCTGGTCTCGCCACCACTCATCAGTGTCCAGTATACTGTAATGTTATTTTGTCTATTATATTTACGGCAAGCACAAACCGGGGTTCCAGTTTTCTCTATATATTTAACTACCTAAGCTCAAAATTAGAGTAATACTTAATTCATAACTTCCATCCGCTCCAGAACAATAATATATAAATAAATAAATATATTTGGACATTACACACCGCCGTCTGGCCCCAAAGTAAGCAAAGCTTGTTTTGTAGATACGAGACAACGGATACAAATACATATATTACTTTTTTTTTATAAATACATACATATCATACATAATTACACCCAGACTCAAGGCACACAAATGTTTATTACATAAGTGTTTGTCCAGTGCGAGAATCGGACTCACACCCTCTGCACAACAGTCGGCCACGCTACCAACTAGGCTGCGAGGGATTTAGAAGTAAGAAGGAATAAATGGTAGTAGGTACTAGATCTTTCCTCCCGTTTTTCATTTCACAAGTCTTCTCCCGCTCCAAACTTGGTTACTAATGTGGGATTCCTACGGCAACTCCGTCATTATACTTCAAAGAAGTTTGGTATAGAAAAATATAGCTGTAGCTATAGTTTGTTTAAGTGAAATTCGGTTATACATATTTACCTTCGCGGGAATTTTTAAATTTTTAGGACAAGTAGCCTAAGTCCTTGTTCGTCTCTTGAACTATCTCTGTGCTAAATTTCAGCCCAATTGGATGCTCCGTTGGGGCGTGATTAGTTAACAGACAAATTTAAAAACTGTCACATTTATAATATAAGTAGGATTTAATTTAGGTCCTAATACCAAAATGGTTCAAGAACGAGTGTGCCTTGGACAAGGAATTTAGCTTTAGTACGGAATACCACATGTGTGGATACTATATGTAGGTGTTTTCGATGTATGTGTTTACAAAAAAAGTATGAATATTTATGTTTTAGTTGTCTGGTATCCATAGTACAAGCTTTGCTTAGTTTAGGACGATGACGCTGTGTGTAATGTCCGAGAAATATAAAAAATGATATAGTAATATTAATCATCATATTTCTTACATAAATTTTTGATATTTATTGGATTTCTTGGATATTTGGACACATTATAGTAGAATAATGGACATCGACAATATCTGAGCCTTTGTTTAAATAAACACTTACGTATATCCTTTGCTGGATAGCGCTTTCCTCATGCTGCCAGATATCTCTGTGGCGTGCTTGTTTTGGTATAGATGCGCAAACCGGCGACTTACTTCACCATCGCCAGCGCCGACGTCAACCAGCGAGCCGCGAGCGCCGGGCCCGCCAGCCAGCAGCGAGCGCATCTGGGCCTCCGACACTACGAACATCGAGCCACGACCCAGCCATCTGAGACCAAGAATAACTATTTTAGATGTGCTACTAGATCAAGATTAACTATCGAGTCTAAGCTATAAGGTTATGTTGTAAGAGCAACAGAATTTCCATAATAGCCTATTATTATAAGTATATAATTGAACAAGTTGTGTAAATAGAACAACAGAGCATCTTTTAGTAAAGTTCATAACAACTTAGCATCTCTTAGTACGGTTTTAAGCAACGGAGCTTCTATTGGTAAAAGTTCAAACAACAGAGCATCTGTTAGTACGGTTTGAAGTATTTATTGGTATAGTTTAGTAGGTACAATAGTGCGTCTTTTGGTAAAATTTATAAGAACTTAGCATCTATTGGTAAAGTTTAGAACAATAAATCATCTATTGGTAAACTTTAGTAGGTGCAACAGAGCATAAAGTTAAAAACAACAGAACTTCTATTAGTAAAGTTTATAACAACACTGCATCTATTGGTAAAGTTTAAAACTACAGAGTATTTATTAGTTCGGTTTAGAACAGGCAGGCTGAACCAATTTTTTTTTTAGTTTTTTTTTCGCCTTCTTTAGGTTTCCGTACCCCAAGGGTAAAATACCCTATTACTAAGACTCCGCTGTCCGTCCGTCTGTCACCAGGCTGTTTCTTATTAACCGTGATAGTTAGACAGTTGAAAATTTCACAGAAGATATATTTCTTTTGCCGCTATAACAACAAATACTAAACCGGAATAAAATAAATATTTAAGGAGGCTCCCATACAACAAACGTGTTTCTTTGTTTGTTTTTGCTTGATATTGATAACGGCAACAGGTGTAGACGCTTGAAATATTCACAGAATATTTACTTATATATTCACTTTAAAAATAAATAATCAAATTAAAATAAAATAAATTATTAAGGGCTCCCATACAACAAACCTGATTTTTTTTGCCGTTTTTATAGATTATGGTATAGAACCCTTCGTGCGCGAGTCCGACTCCGCACTAAGCCATTTTTTTGACCTTACTGATTATTGGAAATAGATAGGTCAAATGACCTAAATAAATACCTAGAAGTGTTTTTAAAAGACAACACTTAATATTTTTTACGCATTAGCAATCTACGTAAAGTTTGTGAAATAACCAACTACACCATAATTTTCCAATAATTGAAAGTTAAAAATAGGTAAAGGTATTCCGTTAAAAATTAGAAAATAGGTAAGATGGAGGCACTAAGCAACAATAGTGCAATTACCCACTACCGTTAATCGTGTTGTGGTTCTAAGGTGGGTCCCTTGGACTCCGCAATTACTGGGGATAAAACACAAAGCAAGCTGCAGGCATTCTAGCGCTCGAGCGCGGCGAATTGTGCACCGGTCGGTCCTCCGCCAGCGACGTCTTCATCCGCCCCGGGCCAGCGAAAGTGGATAATAAGTAGTAAATCCCGCTCTCATTAGCCGAGAGCCAACGTCGCAAACATCGATACGAATTCGTCTTCGCCAGGTAAAGGGATAATCGGCGCGAAGCTCGAACTGTGTTATTAGCCGTAGTACCATATATCACGCGCGGCATTATCCGCGGCCCCCGGCGTCTGCGTGCAATTACGGTCAGCCGGCTCGGTCACAATGCCCTATTAGGATAGTCTTATAGGTATTTTCGAGAGTACTAAGCCCAAGGTATAATTGGCGACATAGACACGACTACATTTTAGTAAGTTACCCTGTTTTATTGGATGACAGTTGTCATCAAGTTTCCGCCGTTCGTGGATGTCATCTAAGCTCGTTTGCAGTGTGTTGGTAGTAGTTGCGAGGTGTGAGAATTGATTGCTTTATTGTGCAGTAGTGCGGCGAGCCAAGTGGCGATGCGAAATACATGATACATGAAGCATCCGCGGTACTCGACTAATGAGCACCGGCACCACGTAATTGTCACAGTTCTCGGGTAAGCTAACGCTCGCAGTGACAAGCCACGATTGAATCACTACCTTAGGGGGCCGGATATGATGCATTTATATTACTTTAGTTAGTGCAACTGGCTTATTGGTCCGTAACATCATGATCATGATTATAAAGTATTGTTGCTTAAACATGGTATTCTTAATTAAGTTCAAAGTCAATCAGCGAGCTGAGGAAAGTGTTTCTTTGCTAGATAAAATCCATATGGGGAAATCCGCCTAAGAACCCAAATCACCGACATAGCTCGAAAAGTTAGGAATGGGGAAGAAAGGTTCTTGAGTGGCGACCACGAACTGAGTTTGAGAGACGAGGTCGACAGAAGATCTGGTACGAGACAGTGGATTTGCATCTACTGGCAATTCTGGGCCGGCCATTATAGAAACATATGGGGGAGACTTTCGTTCAGCAGTTAACTATTTTCGGCTAAAACGGTTGCCATAAAGTTAAAAAAAACAAGTAAAAGTATTTTTACGTCAAATATGGCTTCTTTTCAAAAAGGACAACGACTTGAACGACGATTGTCGACGATATGAGTTTATTTGAAACGTCTTAATTCTCCAGAGTAACTGTCAAAGATAATGCAAATCGAGTCGAACCGCATGTAGGTGCTAGGTGGGTAGAGAGACACGAGCTGGCAGAATATCTATTTCAATAGGATGCGATGGGTGCAACAAGGAATCCGATGCGGTTATCGAGGACGGAGGTGAGATGTGTCGTCGGGCGGCGCGGGGGTCGTATCGCGATTGCATCGGAGAGCAAACAAGCGGGCGCCGGGCGGGGTGTCGCGTCGCGTACGCCCGGGGGCGCTCAAATCATATTACCCCCAGCTCACACCCGCGCCACACACGTCATTTGAGTTTGCGTCGCCATGGCGACGGCCCGGGCTGTGCATGATATTAGTACGTGTGTGGCTCATCTCCGGCCGTTTTGACGCGCCGCCGCCTCGCGCGGGAAATTAAAACCGGCTCTGGACCGGAAAGTGCAATCGACCTTAGCGATTCGCGTTCGAAAATACTGCTACTCGTGCCTTCGAATACCGTAAGCTGCCGCTTGTCGACACGTATTCGCACTCTGTCATCCATATACAAGTCTACGTCACACATAATATATGACAGTACCTACGTGTTGTCAATATAATTAACCATATTTCGTTGAGAATCTGAGAATCACTTATGAATGTCACTACGCCATCGGTTCGTAAGTCTACAGGGCGGGAGACCTTGTACTGAGAAGAACCGGCAAGAAACTCAGCAAGGGCATTTCTTTTCTCCCTTTCTCTTACAGCGTCCAATTAAAATATTGGAAAACGCCCTCCCTATCATAAAAGGACACTTTCCATTACAAACATGAGCCATCATACGTCCCCACTGTTGGTCCACGACCTACCCTCACTTTGTGCTGACTTCACATACCACCTTTGCTTTTCGAATGCGGGTTTCCTCATTATGTTTTCCTCCACCGAAAGAAAAGCCAGTGGTATGAATAAACAATTTACCTGAAAAATTATGAAAAAGACTCATTGGTACACGCCTGGTACGAACCTCCACCCCTCAGAACGCGAGGTAGGCACTGAAACCACTATACCCTATTTTTTCTTACTTGAGTTAAGGTACCGACGCCTTGTAAGGCCCTCTTTTTGCGCAACTTGCATTATAATAAAATATCATAAACCACTGGGTAAACAAAGTTTTACTCCCTGTAAAACAATATTGTCATATCAAACAAAAAAAAACGTATTTACCTCTACCTTATTAATGAAACATAAGATTTATGTGTAGATCGTAATTGGCACTTTGCTTACAACTTACAAAAATTTGGAGAAATTAAAACTTCTAACAACTTATTCTTAAACAGTATACCTATCTAACAATGAAAGTTTTTTTGTTAAAAATATTTGCATTACTTTAATTATGTAAATTGTTGCCACAGAGCCTTATATTTGAACCCCTTTTAAAACCCGGGCCTTCTTTGGTAACCAAATAATAGGCCTTCATAGGAGTCTCCAACGATGCTTCGAAAAGTACTGGTAAAATAGCAAGTGAAAAATGATAACACAAATGTTTTTAAGTTTTTTGTGAATGGCTCACGAATAAAATTAGAACAAAATCGTCCGCTTGCAAAAAAAAAAAATTAAAAAAATATGGAGTTAAAGTTATAAATCGATTTGCCTTTGCAAAAATGCCGGTAAACTGACGTCTTATACCAAAATGACAGCATGTTCGGGACTAGGGTTGCCAGGTCACCAAACCTTATAGCCGGATAGACCAGCCAGTTTGGTCGGACATTTGGGTAAAAAGGCCGGACACCGTACATTGTTTGGGGATTTAACCCAGTGCGAATTGACTGTTATTGTCGCGCTAGTCGCACCTCAGCCGCCCGCAATAAGGCTTCATCTGGACTTACGACTCGGGTCATAAAAAATACAGCCAGGACCGCCATTTTAATGTCCCTAGGTAGTGTCAGTAAATGGTGGTACATTGTCACGGTCACAAATCCAATGACTTACCACGCCCGGCGTTGCTTTACTTCGCATACAGATTTCGATAGCTAGTCTCGAATATTAGTGGGCCACGCACGAGCCTCTTATAGTGCTTCGAAATATCATGAGTTAAAAACCTTCGACTGATTGCGGTAAGAACTCCGTGAACATGTAAGTATGTATAAGTGATTATGAACCGTAAATCTTAAATCTTGTAAAAGTAATTTTTTTCTATCTACTAACTACTGTTGTTGACCGCAGATGGCCTTTACAACTACACGCGGTCTAACTTTTGCAGTGGTGGCGAAAAGTTGGGGCGGTTTATTCCTGGACATTATACGCAGCACCATCTATTATACCTATCTCGTATCCAATCAAAGCTTGTACTACGGTAGGTAACAAGATAGAAGCATAAAACACCCAGACTCAAAAGGCCATCCCTGCGGTCCACTAGCGCCGCCATTCGATATTTTTTATTTACCGTTCGTAGAAAGCACTATTGAAAAATGTCATTGAACGAAATATAAAACTTGTTATAAGCTAGAACGGTTTGTTTTGTTTCTATAGCATATCTCTAAAATGTAAATAGACATAATATCTAAAATTTGCATATCTATTCTAAAAACATTACTAATCGTTATTAAAATAGCTTTTGACTAGTTTTGTATTTCGTTATTCAAATTTTCTAAATACGCTTTTAACGGACAGTTATTAAAAAAATATCCAACGGTGGCGCTAGTGGACCGCAGGGTAGGCCTTAAGAAAAACACAAATGTTCATCACATACTGAATTGTAATGCGGAGATCGAACCCGCACCTCTCAGATTGATAGTCAGTCACTACTACTAACAGAGCTACGTAGCAGCCTTAACCTATTACTTACAGCGATTTTAAAAAAAATTGTAAAACCTAAATTATCACTGTATCTAATTTACAAAAATAATATATTTATGTTTATTCTTAGAGGTGTAATCTAGCACATGTATAGTTGAAAAGAATGTACATAACCAACTCCTCCCCTCGTATGTAGATAGGTCCACATTTGCTTGGCTCAAAGACATTGTCGCTTTCAGGCACCTCATTAGAGCTCGTCCCGAGTGAGCCTACCCCTCTCCCCCTACTCCACCTTTCACTTACACCCCCTTTTGCGTATACAAACTATTATACGGAGCTATTCTTTGTCATCGCAGCGTAGGAAGGATTTGTAATTACAATCACCTAGCCTAATATTCCATAGTCGAAAGTTTTTCGTATTTGGGCACATTTTTATAAGTAAGATTGTTTTAAGTGTCTCTTTTTATTCGACTTTGGCGGAATTAAGGGAGGTTTATGAAGTTTCAGTATTATAAGGAGAATCTGGTAATCAGATAAAAAAAAATCCATACAAACAATCACATGCGACCATATCCTGCACAATCTTCTTTTTGGATAAATTGTACTTGCAGTACAGTATCAGAGAGCGACCCGCAATGTTTCGCTCGAGCGGTCAAATATAAAATTTTAAAATGCAACGATCTTTTTTAAACCCCAAACATTAATAACTAAAGAGATAACTCATCAAGTTTTATTTAAATTTTGGACTGGCACAATAAAAAGAATGCGCTATTAAATTAATTTAAAAAAGTAAAAAAAGAAATGACATTTGAACGCGGCGAATTGGCGGCAAAATTACCTTAACTATTTTTATTATTGTCAATACATAAATTTGTCAAATTTAATGAGATTTTTTACACGAATGTTTGAGAAAAGCAGTATACAAGCCTTGGCCGCAACTGAGCATAACCGGACTCTGAGATGCGTGCCTCGGCCCACATACTCACGATCCCCCGGTTATGCCGCGTTTGTAGGCCGTGGCTACTGCAACAACTATATAACCATTTTGCGTTATCATATATCGTTACTTGCCATTGCCATGTAAGTACCTACGATATATATACCTATGAAATGCTGCTGAGTAATTAAATAAACATATTTTTTACTGCATTCATACATTTAATTAACAATTACTAGGGACTTATGAAGTCCTTGTATTTCAATCTTACAAAAACACAAATCTTCATAGAATAAAAAAATATATGAGATCTAAATGTATGTACATACATAAAAATAATCTTTCTTCGTTTGAGACTCATCGAAGGTTGAAGTCTTCGAAGAAGACATATCATATATATATATATATATATATGGGCCAGAACTTGAACATGCATCCCTAAGACTCTTTCTTAGTGTTTTACCATTGAGCTATCGAGGTATATTTTAGGCTAGTTAAAACTCCAACTACATTACGAACGTAATAAACACACAACAACTAGGGGCTTATGAAGTCCTAGTACCCAAACCTTACAAATACTCAAATCTTCATAAAATTAAGAAATACCTACATGATAAATAAATATACATACAAATTAATAATCTTTCTTCGTTTCAGACTCCCTGAAGGTATCATATACATGGCTTCATCATTAATAGGTATTAAATAGATATTTTCATAGCAGTTAATTAATGTTAACTAAAACGTTTCTATATGCACGGATGACATATCCGTTATTATCATAAAAAAGTTGGTGCATCTGATAAAAGAGTTTCCTTACTTAGAACCATCACAAAAGTATAAATTTCATTAGCATATGAAACCCAAAAACCTTTAAAAAAATAAAGTTAACAGACTTTACTGTCAAAATCCTCGAGCACCCACAATAAACTCTAAAAGTGGATAGTAAAATGTATAAACAATAAGACGATGGTTAAAACGTTTTAGTGTCGAGAGTGGGTTCATAAAGAAGCGACACGCACCCCTAAAATATTAACGATACCTACATGAAAAATTACTACTATCAGTGTACCGATTTTCGGTCGCGAAGACGCGTTACAAATAATGGTGGGACCGAATTTATATATACGTGGACCCGAATTGCCCCGATTGAATATTTTACCAGGCCACGAACGCTTTGCACGGTATTTTTCTATTTTCAACGCCCATTTTTACTATCAATTGCTTAGTTTCCCCTTTAATAGTATTCGTAGCTGAGTTGTCTGTTCGATTCTTGATAAGAAAAGGTTTCCGCTTTAATGGTATTTAGCGTATTATGTACCGATGTGTGGGTATGGTTATAATAAATTACTTGTTTGTATTATTATGCGCACGTGTGTATTGGAAGTTTTATGAAATATTATAACATCACGACATTTACTTCCATAGATATTACAAACCGTACCATTCCCGCTTCCCCGATAGTATTCCGTTCCTTAAACGTATGTGGTTAGCCAACAGCGTACAGATTATGATGTGGGTGCGGGTGAGCGTCCACCGCTGGTTACCCACTTCTGAGGATAAAAACCGTGGAGAATTATGTACATCTGTGATACTATGACAAGTTACCTACCAAACAGAGGGAAACTAAAAAAACTAGTGTTTTTTTTATATTTGCTTTTATACCACTAAGGTGGCTAACAAGCTTATGGTCCGCCTGTACCCTATGGTCGCTTGCAACACCAGGGGTATCACTCGCGCCTTACCGATCCTTCAGAAAATCAAATAACTTCTTTCTTGAAGAACCCCATAGTAGTAGTCCTTGGAGAAAAATTTGACAGGGAGTACATTCCACAACTCAATCGTTCTGGGGAGGAAGTTTCTTTGAAACCGCACTGTACGCGACCATTTCGGTTCTAAAGTGTGAGAATGAATGAATGAATGAATGAATAATGTGTTCTTTGTTTACTTTTTGTCACACATTTCACTTAAAGTCAAGTGAGGTTCCTGTACTGAAATTTCAAGTAAGTAAGTAAGTAAGTAAGTAAGTAAGTAAGTAGTTTTCTGTTCCCATTGCTTGGCATAACATCGGTATGTAGATACTTTGTTTGTGTCTAGTTAGCAAGGGAATCTTTGTAAGGAATTGACTGTTATTATCTAAAGTGTTTCGATTCTGGTACACAATAACCTTTCAAAGGTGTAAAGGCGTGGGCTCAATTCGACTCTCAGCAATTTTAAAGCAACTTCTCGAAGGCGAATGGTTTATTGCTTATTGAGTAGCTCTGAGGAAACGCGCCTCTGACTATAAAACATGTCCGAAGTGGAATCTCAGTCAATATCACAATATACCGGGAGACATTGAAATTATCGCGCAGTGGGAGGCGCGCGTCGCCAGCTTGCTGGACGATGTGGTGGACGAAACTAAAACAAAATGAGGAACGTTTGAAACAATGCGCATTGTCGCGATGTGCGCGTGCGCACGCTTGGCGCGTCGCTCGTTAGCGAACCGTGCGCCATTGGCCGCCGCGCACTGGGCGGGGCCTTCGACAACTGCGCGCACGCAAATAGCGCAACCGTACACAAATTAAAACAATAAAATGAAAGTAATAAAATAAACTAAGTATCAAAGAATACACTATTGAAGCCTCCTGGCCAGTTAAGGCGCTTTTCTATTATGTGGTTTTTTTTTAATTAATAGGATTCCAGAGCTGATTTTTTTTTGCTTTAATTTTGATATAAGTATGCATATATTTCTAGCTGAAAATACAGCCGTAAAAGTGGTTCAGTTTAGCTATGCGGAAACTCTACAATATGCATATTTTGATCTATCTGTCCGTCTGAGGTATCTCTAATTGATGCTACTAATACAATATAATACATATTATTATACAATAAAAACAAAAAATAATATTTTATAACTTTGACGATTCAAAAGTGATTGTAAAATCCTTATTTGAATAAACCATTTTGACTTTGACTTCTTATAAATGCTTGTCTGTCAGCATTAAATTTTCAAAAAGTAAAATAAAAAAAAAATATATCTTGTATACACAAACTGAGCTTCATTTCTTTTTATAGATATATATTATATTTATCTTTGAAAAATAAAAAAAAAACCACATTGAAAAAATCCTTAATTTCGTATGATTTGATCAAATCATAAGCGAATTAAATTTCAATGTATATAGTTTTCCGCAATTCCGATGTCTGTTATAAAAGGTGAAGAGATCCTAGAAATAATAAAAAACGTTCTAAATTTAGCTTGTCTATTTATATTTTTCCGTAAAAACATATTTTTAAAATTCGCTTTGTACAAAGAGGAAATTAAAAATATTAATTAGCGGGGCTAGTTAGTAGGGGTAATGCTCTTAAGTATATTTTTATCAACAAACAAACTTTTGTCATGATGATCACGAAAAAGTAATGTCCGATTTAAAGAGTCGTTTAAGATGGTGTAGGCCGACTTATAAAACATCTAAGTACAACTACAGACAATATTTGACCAGTGCCGGATTAAGTTAGCGCGAGGCCTGTAAGGGGGCCCTGGCTTTGATATAGATAATAAACAAAACACCGATAACGTGTACGTGAAACAAACTTTTCTAAATTAAATATAAACAAATATAAGGATTAAGTAATAATTCAAAGAATGATCTTTGTCATCTGAATTTCGCTCAGCCGCCTACATACGTGATTGCGTAACAAAAATTGAATAAGAAAAAACTCAAAGATAAAGGATGTATATTTAATGATGTATGCACATCACAGAACAATTTAGTTTCCATAGAAAAAAAAGTTAAACTTTTAAAATCGTTTTTTTTTTACTATAGCACACAAAAGTAAAACCCGAACATATAACAGTACAATGTATGTTTTTATGTAATAAAAACCGGTGCTAAATCAAGCAAATTAATTTTCGAACGTTAAATTCGCAATAATACAAATTTGTTTACATGCAGTGCATGATGCTGTAGTGTAAGTACATCATATGTCACTACATCACAGCACAATGTCAGTTTTACGAAAATATAATAGAAATAAGAAAATATTTTTTCTCTCTTTTCAGTACATATAAGTAGAATCCAAACACATCGCAACACAATAATAATAATAAATATTTTTGGATTAAAGTGGCTTGTTATATGTTCCATACGTCATTAATTACCACTTTTAAGGTAACAAGCGGTAAAATTGCGCGGGGGGGGGGTCTTATATACGCCCCTGTGTGTTTGTCTTGAGCCTGGGTGTATTTATGTATGATATGTATATTTACACGAGCTTTGCTTACTTCGGGCGCTGTGTGTAATGTCCAAAAATTTTTAACATTTTATAAAAAAAAATTGAGCTGATCACTATCGAAAATGAGTTAAAACGCGATAGTTATTATTGATTAATGTTTATACGTGCGCACAATTTCAATTCGGCGACAGGGTGACTTTCTCTCGCCCAGAGAGCTTTCTATCACATTATGATATGAGTGTGTATTATGTCGCTGGATACTCCTTCTGGTGATAAAAACCGTAAAGATATATAAACATATAAAAATAATAAAATGTTATAACCATACATTTCTTCTATTTTATATATCTACAAGTTGAACCCCGGGGTTTCACCTGTGGAAAAACCTATTCCCGTGGAAATATTCGATCGGAATAAGAATAATTATATAAAATTTGTCTGTCCCTAAACCTATCTTAGAGCCACAAATCAAGCTTATTGTATGCACTATTATAACTTGAGAAAAAGTGTACTACAAACAAAAAATATTCCCGTAGGAACTATGGATCGGGATGAAAATTGTTTTATATCTATTGAAATAACAGCTATACCTGCGCGAAAAATCAGTTCACCTTGATATTCCTTTTTTAAACGTAAAGGAATAGTGCCTTTTTTCTTACGACTTAATACGAACATTGATATTTGGAACTAAAAACTTATTTCAATCTAGATATCTAAATCTAGCCTATTTTATTCAGGGATAATGTAATATTTTACAATTTGAGGAGTTGCAGAGATTACCCCATGCATGCAGACAAACAAACAAACAAAATTTACATGTTTATAATATTAGTATAATGTGGTTAAAAGTAGGTAAGTAAGTAAGTAGCTACAACAAGATTACATTATAGAAATCAAATGAATAATAAATAAATTAACAACGGTAATATAAACAAGTTGCATTAATATCCAGTACTTTTATATAATAAAATATAAATATAATAAATAAATATATACAAAGTAAATTCATGCTGCTAACAACAGTATCAATTTTAAAACGTACATACATATATAACGTGACCAACTTTTCTGAAAGCTGAAAGATATTCCTATAGAGCAAACGGTAGCGTAACGGATGTAGTCTCATTTACTAATGTGTCACATGCAGGCGGCGTTGTTTCACCGGCACCCCTAGAAGGGGGTGTTAGGAAGGGGGCAAAGGGGGCGAGATGACCAATGGCGTTGCGACGCTAGGTCTCGGACGTTGCAACGCTAATTACTACACCCCTGAAGCCTCCGCTGAGATATATATCATCGTACCTTATTAGGTTGCAATTTTTATAGCAAGTGTAACTCAGCATTCAGAACAGTGTAACATAAGGCTTTAGTTGCTAAGTTATAGATTTGTAAGCATAATAATTTAAGCACAAGGGTACGTAATACGTACGTTTTTTTAAAACCAATTATACTGCTAATAATATTATAAAAGTATGTCTGGATGGATGGATGGATGTTTGTTACTTTATAACTCGCCAACGACTGAACGGATCGGGATGAAACTTGGCCCACATAGGTTAGGTCTTGAAATAGGTTACTTTTTATCCTGAAAAATTCAAATGTTACCGCGGAAATAACTATAACCGAGCTTAAGCGATTTAAAGCTACAGCTATAACAAACTTAATTAGTATAATTACTATTCAAGCCAAGCCGATAATCAAATTTAGGGCGGGCGGAGCCGCTGTCAAAATCTAGATCAATATAAATTCCTAACATTTGATTAAACCAATAAAAAAAATACTATTGACTTTGTTGTCAAACCAAAGTGATTACCTACTAAGAAAGCGGCACTAAGTAAGAACCTCCTTTGATGTAACTATGAATAAAGTTAAAGCTCCTTTCTATCTTAAATTCTATCTTCATCTGTGATTTTTATTTTTATACAAGCATTTCACTGCTGATAGACTTCTCTCAATTGTGAAAATCTGACGCCTATGTAAGTAGAAAGACTAATAATAATGTTCCTGTTGTCAAAGTTGGAACTAAGTAAACAGTTAAAAGTAAGCAAACGTTTGACGTCAGCTGCTGATCGTGAAAAGGATCGTGATTACACTTTGGGCAGTTAGCGAAGGCTTCATTAGGAGGCAGTGTCGAGTCCCGTGGGGGGAATGGAGGTTTCAAAACTCATCTCGCTGGGTGCATAGCTGGCTGCGCGCGCAAACAAATTAAAACGTAAGACGCGCCCTAATCAATAGCCAGCTCCGCCGCGAAGCCGAATTAACTCGGCCGGATGAAAAAATGAACAAAATTATATTCGCACGAGACTTAGACCCCCACCGCCCACTTCCGCCCGGAGGAAATTGCTTTTCTTTCAGTGGGCGCACACACTCCCGCGGCCCACGAAGACGTGAGAGCCGCGAGAGGGTTAGCACCGACACACAATATTATAATTTACGTTTCCTCGTATATCGCGGTGTAAGTAGGCACTTTACCTGGCTGCCGCTCGCTCCGCTAAATCTGAGCTTTATACGTTCACTTGACGCGACGAGAACGATATTAGTTTCGTACCCACTCCGTTCCTTACTTATTGCAATATTTATTAACTTTGCGAGAGGTCGGGGCTGGTTTTCCATTCTTGTATTAATATCCAAGGTGCAATCTATATACGAAAACCAAGAAATAAGTAGTTAATTATAAAATTTAATTTTTGAAACTGATATGTACCCATTTTTTATCATTTACACAATGTACACATACTTGTCTCATGGTTAAAAATAATAAACTTTTAATGGAAATTAAGAATTGATTTTTACAGGATTTAGATTACAAAATTACCTATTAATAATTAAAAGTGTAGGACCCTTGTATACTGTGTTATATGACTGAAATTAAACTAAGCAACGGTAAGTAATCAGAACAAAAGAACAAAATAATTCCTAAAATTTCGTATTATTACAATCAAACTTACATAACACCTCAAATAACTTAAGCAACAACATCTCTAGTCTACCTATATCTTAAGTTATATGCTTCTTAGTCTGAAAATAAACTCTTATATAACGTACCCGCAAAGAGAATACAGTTTCATTAAGGCAAGGCGCGAGGTCTTAATCTCGGCGCTGGCCGCCCGCCCAATTAACGCGTAGGCGATGAGATCCGCCGCCCGTCGTCCGCCCTCGCCGGCCAATGGCGGCCGCGCGGGGATTAATTAAGTAACTTCCCGTCGGGGTATTCCCCCCCCTCACCTTCTTGCCCCCCAGCACATCAGCGGAGTCTGCGGACACGCCCGGAAAACTAACCACCTAATGAGGGGAGATGACCTCACGTACTCGTGTGCTTTGTCTAACATATATGTACAAACCGTGTTGTTTATTTATATGAGGGTAAGTGTTAGCCTTTTGTGTTCGTTATGTGAGTGGTCTGGCCTTTGTTGTGTACAGAACAAACTGTTACCTTCCCGTGTATCTAACGGTTTATTTACAGTTTGCTGAGATGCTCTGACATTCTCATACAGATATCACGATTTTTTTTAGTTACAACTGAACCGGTATTATCTAAGTTGTTTTAATTTAAAAACGTTCAAGAACATGCACTATATTTTTGCCTCAGCAATTATTTGTTCCTACTACAGGGACACAGGCCTCTCATAAGAAAAACGAAGCTTAGGCCATACCATATATACAAAGCCAGTAAACAAATCTACATATATATTTTGCTAAAAATATTTTTAGCCCCAAGATGAGATCGTTGGCAGCCTTGGAGCTGAAAAGATATTTAGGTGTCGCTGATATCACCGAAGCAATTGGCATATTTTATATTTCTGTGTGCAGTAGAAAACTAGTATATATAACTCCAAAGTATTAGAGAAGATGACGTATCTACAAAATATGAAAATATGAAAGTTTGCATATACCATATATTTGTAAACTTTTTATTGGTTGGTGTTGATATATTTTAAACGTAAGAGGCAAATTAATAACTTATTAACTAAAATGCTTTTAACTATTTTATTTAATGTTAAAGTTAAGTTAAATTTAAATTATTGTGTGCTCCTCGCACAGTATTAAGTAGATTTTACCGCAAGTCAGTATTCTTTACGTCATTGCAACGGAGAAACTAGTTTGACATGGTTTTAGCACAGATATGTGTAGTTGGAAAAAGGTATAAAAGACAGAAAAGGACCAAATACTTCTAAACCAAACCCACGGTGACAACCGAATTCTACGCGGGCAAAGTTACGGACAAAAGCTAATTATATATAAAAAAAACCATGTAAACGTTCGATGAATTTATGATACTAGACATTTAGACCACACTTATACTGTAGCTTCGCGCGTAGGTTCATTTCATTTAGACCTTTTAAAGCTAAATTCAGTGCACTAAATTTAGACATAAGTAGATGGGGGAGGCACTGAATATGAAGGCAAAGTTGGTCTAATTAGCTTGCAAACTCACTATAGACACTACCATTTAGTTATGGACTCTACAACAACACGTGGACTTAATTTTGCGGCGGTGATGCTCGCACTCTGCTGCAAAAAGTGTTCGCGATTCTCACAAGAAGGGCGCCCTGAGTGTGACACGAACCTCAGCTTGGGCAAACACTATATTTTTTTATGGATGTTCAGGCATAAATTTGTTCAGCGTAGTCCAATTTTGATGATTATTTCTTTTGTTGCATTATATATTTGGTCCTATTTTCAATTAAAAGAAATCCATAACTAAGGGTAGAAAGTGGGGGATGTATGATTTTTCACCTACTGAATTTTCACCTTTAAATTCGATTAAATAAACAACTTATACGTAATATCCAACTCCCTCGCAGCCTAGTTGGTAGTGTAGCTGGCTCCTGTGCAGATGGTGTGGGTTCGATTTCCGCACTGGACAAACATTTATGTGATAAACATTTGTGTTTGTCTTGAGTCTGGGTGTATTTATGTATGTTTTTACAAAAAAAAAAAAACGTTATATTTATTGTATTTGTATACGATATCTGGTATCCATAACAAAGCTTTGCTTACTTTGGGGCTACACGGCGCTGTGTGTAATGTCCGAAAATATATAAAAAAAAAAGAATTTAATGTATTTGTTAAATTTTCCAAGTAATGGTCAGAGAATAGCCGTGGTATATGCCTCTTTGCCCTAAAGTTTATGATCGGTTATTACTGTTGTACTGTATGTACTGTTATTTTAGGGTAGGTGGCATTCGACCACGGCTAATCTCTGACCATCACTATGAAAATTTAATAAATACATTAATAATATATTACGAGGAAGTTGTTTATTTAATAGACGATAAATTGAATAGTTTGGACATAACAATTTCATATGAGAATATTTTCTTGTTTTATAATTTTTAGAGCATTTTCAGTAGTCTGGTTTTAGTTTTTAAACTTATTTTTTTTTTCAATTATTTCGGGTTTATATTGCCGCGATGAAGTATTTGCAGAGTTTATAAGTTGCTCCGCTTGCCCTGACTATGATAGCTGTCAAGGTAACGGTTGGGCAGGGGGTGCAAAGAATCCCCGGAAGAGATCCGGCTACCACAAACAACGACAACTGGTCCTGGCGAGAAGTAGACAAGCTGCACTAGGATTTAATATCTGAAGTCCGAAGACAGGGGATGGAATAGATATTGCCCAAATCCGTCAACTTGTTCTACTTCCGGAAGCTGGTAGCGATTACCGAATTTAAAAGAAGTCGTTTGATAAATATTGCTCCGTCCAAATATTGCCTTCATACCTACAGAACCCCAAACATTTTTATTTCGAACTTCAAAATCACTTTCAGTGCCTAGCAGAGTGCGAAAATGTGGATGATTCAAACTTGCCTGGTCGCCTAGAAGACCAGAACACAAAACAAATCCATGTGCAGAGAGGTGTGAGACAGGGAGACGTTATTCCTCCGAAACTGTTCACAGCTGCGTTGGACAATTTGTTAAAGCTATGTCCACTCCAAAAGAGTGGAAAGGATATGGCGTCAACATAAATGGCTAGTACATCACTCACCTTAAATTTCCTGACGACATAGTAGTCATGACAGAATCGCTGGAATACACATACCTATGTAAAGTAGTCTAGTTATGTAGGTCAAACATTGAGAAAGAGGTTAACCTAGAAAGCCAGCTCGGTTGGGCAGCGTTCGGTAAACCACGCAACATCTTTTCGTCCAAAATACCTCAGTGACTAAAGACGAAAGTCTACAATCAGTGTGCGTTGCCAGTGATGATTTATGAGACAGAAACGTGGTCTCTAACTGTTAGCTTCTTAAATAAGCTCAGAGTCGTACTTTGTGTTTCTTTGCGCGATAAAATCTGTAATGAGGAATGTTGCCGAATAGCTTAGGAAATAGCAAGCTAAAGTGGCAATAGGCGGGCCACATCGCTTACCGAACCAATAACCGATGGGGAAGAGTGTTCAAGGGGCTACCTTAGATCGGAAGCCGCAGCATGCGACGGCCTTCTGGTTGACCTGTTGGAAACGCAGGTGAATGAGGACCGGTCATTGTGGAGCCATATAGGAGGCCTACGTTCAGCAGTGGACATCTTCTGGGTAAAACGAAGATCCACGACCATAGTCTATAATGAAATACGCAGAATATGATACACACTGAACTGAACAATCATACAATCTTACATATATCCACAGTACAACTAGGCGGCCTTTTCGATATAAAGCGATATCTTACATTATTATATATTTTGTGTAGCTTTGGAGTGCGGCGTGATTTTAGATATTATTTTCAAATTCGGGTGCAAGCACGCAAAGCCGCAAGCAACAGCTAACAATTTATATATATATATATATATATATATATAATAAATAAGCCCTTTTATTTGACATCTAACATGGCATCGTAAGAAAATTTTTTTTTTGTTTATGGCTGATTTTAATGTGACGTCACAAAGCTATCAGCGGACTATTAAGTCGCTTCCAACGATACTTCATTTGTCAAAATCATAATCAGCAGTTTAGAAGTTATAAGCGAACAGATAAACATACATACCCACATACATACATAACGGTCAAAATCATAACCGTCCTTATGCTTCGCCGTAGTCTGGTAAAAGAGTAGTAAGGCACTGCGGTGGGGAAGGGAATACTTCCTTAGAAAACTACAAACCCTAGTGAACCTAACCTTGCTAGACGCACAGATTATGTAACTGGTTGACGTGCTGTATTGTCTATACATGTACTGTCCAAAAAACTTATCTGACCTTCTGACCTTGGTGTTTGGTCATTAGTGTCGTCGTAAGTACACACCATTTCTTTATGGTGATTGTTGTTTTGATTTTCAACAGCAGGGTCAGAAAAGTTTCTTGCAGTATACACTATTTTATCAGTTATTTAGTTTCGTATTAATAATATAAAGACAATGTTACAACATTTGACAGCCCTAACCATATTTCCCCCAAGAGGGACAACGCAAGCCGAGGCTCCCGAGGCTTGAGCTTTGGGCGCTATATGGGCTGAGACCCCTTCAGAGTCTCGCCCCAAAAGTCCGGTGGAGCAGTTATAGCTGCATCAGCCAACTGAATAGTCAGTTCAGAAAAAAAAACATATTTTGAGTTTAAATTTCGTGAACAGCCGCCAGTAACTTTACCTTTACAAATGATAAATTAAGCTTTACTAACTTTCATTGTTCAACGCATTAATATGCATTTAATAATCAGTACCTGTACTTACAGGGGTAAGTTCACAGTGGCAGTGGTCCATTACGGAAGGTAGTTTGCAAGGGGGTGCCAAAATAACTAATAGTTTTCGTGAGGGCGTGTTAGCATTTTTCTTCTGCAAGTGACGGCTGGAGGCGAGGGTGTGAATGAATGTGGCTAGAATAAGTTTCTTTAAGAAACGACATGAATAATATTTCAATTAGGGCTTAATGTGAAAAATTAAGTAAGTTTTTTCAGATTTTGTAAGGGGCTTAAGTAATGATGCTTTGTAAAAAAAAAAAATATACTCAAAATTGACCGATTGTTAGTTGAAATAATAAATTAATTCCGAACCGAAATTATTGTTGTACTTGCGCTCTTAACGTAATATTACCTCATTGCAGATGGGCAAAAGAAAGCCCAAACCGTCTTAGCTTAAAAGAGACGTAAATGTTTAATAGAATAGTAACGGAATAGCGAATGTAAACATTTTCTTTTAGCAATATAGAAACGTTTAGGGCTGTAGTGAGGTGCGTGAAATGGGCATTTGTTCAGACGGGTGAGAGTAAACCAAAATCTGTTCCATTTACTGCTACTTTTCGTTTCTTGCAACCAGGGGTAAGCCCTTTTATTTTCTTTTGAAGGGCTCAAATGTTTACTTGTCGAAACGTAGAGGTCGTACGTTTTTTCGATGGTCTACAATTCATAAACTTTTACTAAAAGGGTTAAGTTGGTAAAGTGTAAAGCGGTTTTACTCTAGAAAACCGGTTTCTTCGATGGGTTAGTTTTATTCGATACTTTCCTACTAGATATGTGCAATTAGTTATTTTTCGTCACAATTACTCTTTAACAGTGTCATTATGTGCAAGTAAGGCGGGCTCTCACGGGCGATAATGACATATAAAACCTGTCCTGTGCGCACCGTACGTGCTCTACGTACTTTGTCTAATCTATCAAGTATGTAGGTATAAAAGCGCCATGTGTGGTTTAGTTATAAGTGTAATGGCGATTTTTGGGGTAAAAGCTGCACTTTGTGATGGAAGCAAGCCGTTTTGCACAGTGATAGTAGGGACCAAAATAAGCGTTTTTGCCGTCAGCGCCCAAAGTTTGATCCCTTAGGAATATAGATGGCGCCACTTCCCAAAATAAAACTTTAAAAAATTCTACAAGCCTGACGGATGCACGGATTTTGCTGATTAATATGTCAATTGATAGATAATTACTTATTCTACAAAGAAAAAAATAAACAATTATCGAAAATCCGAAATTTTCGATTTTTACTTAATTTTAATTATAAATAAATTAAAATAAAATATTGATTTTGGAAACATGATAGAAAAATATGTCCATTTTAGTTAACGAATGTCTTAACTGATTATTTTTTTATTTTAGATAAATGTATTTTAAAATAAAAAATAAAACTGCATCGAAATTACTTAATTTGTTTTTAAAACACGTGGTGCAGAAGTTACCAGAAGTCATATTAATTATAGATTTTTTGGTTACTTACTTTAAAACGTGTACTTGTATTAAGTAGTAATGTTTACTTAATATTAATATTTACTAAAAAAAATACATTTATTATACATTTTTAATAATGAAAAACTAATCGCCTTCTTCAGTTTGCAGTTCAAAGGCATCGTTAGCACTGAAAAAAAAAAATCGCAATGAAGTACTAATACAACAATATGATGATAATATTGCAGTTCATAATGTATGTTATACATACGGTTGATTCCTACAGTCGCCCTTGCAGGACCAACATTGCAGAGTGCAGGGTAATCCGACACGTCGGCAACCGCAACGCATTGTATCGCAGCCTGATTTACAAGCGCATTGATCGAGCAGGGTTAATTCTTGCCAAATGGCCGTTTTACTTGACCATTGTGGAGTCCAGCCACCTTGAGAGGTCTGGTTCCATCCCCAAAAAGATGGACATGGGATCGTAATGTCTAAATTCAAACAATTTCCCCATATATGGCCCGCCTGGTAAGCTGAGCGTAGTGCATGTTTTGCAGGGCGGCTGACGATGGTGGGACCTTGACACTAGCCTATTTTTTGAGGCAAATAAGTCTTTGCGAACCGCATTAACAGTTATGTGCTCTGTATTCGCATCATACACTTTGCACGTGAATCTGGAACCAAAATTACGATTCGAATTATATATGTAATTTTTATACAATGTGGATAATAAATGAGTACAAACCGTTCCAATTGAGTCATTACTTCTTCAGAGAGGGTTTCCAGAGGTCTCGATATACTTGCAAAAGCAGTGATTACTTCTGGGCAAGACATCCACGTTTTCAAGGAAGTTTTTTTTTCATTTAGAATTAAAAAAGGACGTTGTATCGCACCCTGTGAAAGTATGAAAACCTTGAAGTGCAGTGGACTTATCATGACCTAAGGAATTATAAATTTTGTAAAGTGCTACGTAGCGGCGTTTGTCAATAACCACAACTCCTTCAGGCCTTCTTTTTTAAGATTTTAAAGTGTTATATCAACTAGACCAATACACCTGTATCCGATGATCGCACTACAACGTATGGGTTGCTCCTTGCTGAACCATCAGTTACTTTGTTACGTTAATTTGTCACCACTATAGTACCAGGAAAGCAATTCAGGAATTCGTGACCGAGAAATTCAAAAAGCTCTGATTTATTCTGGTCATTTCTCAGAAAGTCTGACTAATTACGCGGCAAATAGCCATTGTAGAGTAACTTGGCGTCGAATTCCTGTCCCTCTACCTTCCCTTTCTTGTATTTTGAGACTATTAGGTAAGTACAGATCCCATACTAGGTCTATCCTATTGCAGTTAAATTTTTGCACAAGATATTGGACTTTTGGTTTGAGATCAATTAAGTAATATTCCTAAAATGTGGATGTCTTGCCCAGAAGTTATTACTGCTTTTGCAAGTATATCGACACCTCTGGAAACCCTCTCTAAAGAAGTAATGACTCAATTGGAACGGTTTGTACTCATTTATTATCCACATTGTATAAAATTTACATATATAATTCGAATCGTAATTTTGGTTCCAGATTCACGTGCAAAGTGTATGATGCGAATACAGAGCACATAACTGTTAATGCGGTTCGCAAAGACTTATTTGCCTCAAAAAATAGGCTAGTGTCAAGCCTCCCACCATCGTCAGCCGTCCTGCAAAACATGCACTACGCTCAGCTTACCAGGCTTTTAGTTCCAAATTAAGCTAAGCTTATATCATGGATACCAGACAACGCATACAAATACAGGTATAAATACTTTTTTTTTAATTAATTTTGTAAATACATGTATCTAATACATAGAAAACACTCACTCAAGACAAACACAAAAGTTCATCAGATAAATGTTTGCCTAGTGCAGGAATCGAACTCACGCCCCTCGATTCTGAAGTCGGATCATTACCAACTGAGCCACGCAGCCGACACATAGGTAATTAGGTAGTATACACTAGCGTAGCATTATGCCTTCAAGAAGACCCAAGCGTAGGTACAGTAGACTTCGACTTGTTACGTAGTTTATTCGTAATAATAGAGCCACCTAAGAAATACATGATTGTGGAACACAAGCACTTGTTCAACCACCATCTATCACCCAAACTATGTCGTTTTAAACACAGACTCAAAATTATTTTGCATTCATACACTACATAAGTACCTCGCCTACTTAAGTTAGTATCAAAACTAGCGATGTAAATAAAAGCTATGTCAGCGCCACTCCCTGTGTGATTAATAGTACGCCCTTTCAACAACAACGCCCGGAAAATCACAACCCTTTACCTACGTCTTAATTACCACGCCTAGCTCAGTGGCGCCCTCCCATTGGCTCTTTTCCGGGGCGTCCCCGTTTTAATTGGTCGCTTGTAATTAACGCTCCGTAATCACCAACTACGCTACTTGAGGGGACCGTGTTCTTCATTTAAAATTTTAATTACTTGAGCTTGGAGGCGCGGAGCGTCACTGATTGGTCGAGAGGTTTCCTGTTTACTTAGAAATAATGTCTATTGTCTCTCGCCTATTTCTTCGTTCCTTTTCGACGACTATTTACATTACTTTTCGTAATGATTTAAGCAGACTATGTAAGTATGTAGGTATGTATGTTAGGATATTCATAATGTTCCCGTGTAGCTCCTACACATCAAATTTTACAAATTAGGTGTCTTTAGTTTCGTCTTTGTGGTCCTAGTGTCATAGGCATTGTGACGTCATATTCAATCCAATATGGCGAATATATAATTTGTATAATACAAGTAATAAAAAATACTCAGAAACATATCAAGTTTGGAATTAAATAAAAGGTATTCATTCATAGATTCCGAAAATGTATAACCTGTATATACAAAATGTATAATCTAACTGTCTATGTATGTTTGTTAGCATGTCTATATGTTTGTTAGCATGTCTTTATGTTTGTTAGCATGTCTATATGTTTGTTAGCATGTCTATATGTTTGTTAGCATGTCTATATGTTTGTTAGCATGTCTATATGTTTGTTAGCATGTCTATATGTTTGTTAGCATGTCTTTATGTTTTTTAGCATGTCTATATGTTTGTTAGCATGTCTATATGTTTGTTAGCATGTCTATATGTTTGTTAGCATGTCTATATGTTTGTTAGCATGTCTATATGTTTGTTAGCATGTCTATATGTTTCCCTGTTACTCCTAAGCTTATCATCATATATTCACAAATGAGGAGCGGTAGCTTCGTCTTATACGCTCTCCAGATTCACGGCGAGAAGTCTCTGCAAGAAAGCTCGCCAAGACTTCTCGCGAATGCATGGTACTGTCCACATTCACGAATTTTCTCATAACTGTTCTTCCCCTTATCCGGTATGGACGTCTTTGGCAGTGCAGCGGCTTGGTTATTGGGTGCATTAGCATAACCTTGTAAATAATAAAATTAGAAATAAAATGTAAAATGTTACAAATAATTTCTACCTTATACAATTTTTGAGAACTGAAAGCTTAGATTACAGTACAGTATAGTATCTATATGACATTTTTAATTATAAACTTATTATTACTAGGGTACCAGAGTAACACCTAATATCGAATTTATTAATTTGATCAATTATATGTACCTACTCCTTCTTATTTTCTTTAGATTTTCTTAATTGTTAGATGCTCGGAATAGTAAACATTTTAGGGTTTTTTTTAATGTTGAGAAAGTCGCAAGGCTATAATCACAATTTTACAATTCACAATTATGAATATGCTAACATATATACAACGGTATACAAACCTATATAGTCCGCTTAAATCATTACTGTCCGTAGTGGGTAAATAGGAACGAAGAAATAGTCGAGAAAGTCTTTTTTTATGTTATATTACCTAACTAACAAGGTTTCTTTTTAATTCATTTTAACTAAACGAAGCGCGCGGTTTCACCCGCGGAAAAACCTATTCCCACATAAAATTTCATGGGAATTCTTAATTAGATAAGAAGTCCATTTAACATTATAAATGTGAAAGTAACTTTGTCTGTGTGTCTCTGTCTGTTACTTGTTACTGTTACTGTACCAATTAAGATGAAATTCGACATGGAGATAGTTTGAGTCCCGGGGAAGGACATTGGCTACTTGAAAACGTCAAGTGGAAGTCGGTTTTTTTTTCTATAATTGAGAGTTACTGTTGAAATCTGATAACAGAATTGAGGTCGGGTGGAACTGCTGACAAAAGCTAGTATTCTGTATTCTTTTAAGTCACTCTAGCTATACCTGCTCCAAACATCAGGTCATCTCATTGCTTCATTGCAACGCGAAGGAATAGTGTCTTACGACTAGATTTACAAACATTCATATTTCAAACAAACACGAAACTAAAAACAAAAAAGCTAAATTGAATATGAAAAGTCAGCAAGATCACTTGAATTCGAATTAATGTTGCACTTTAGGATAAGACACACACGCGGTATGACTAATACATGATTATAGCCCCGCGACCTTGTCAACAAGGCACATCGCAGTAGGTACGCGTTTGTACTTGGATTCTGCAGTGAAACTGACATAGTACAAGCTCTGATTATACGCAGAGAGTACCCGTAGACCTGTGGTTGTAGCTGCTAAGGAGTTTGGTTTATAAGTCGTCAGTAATGCGGCACCCGTTCACCATGACGTTGAGTGACGCGCCCGGCAGTGGTCGGCCCACCTTAATAAGGTAAATGAGATGCGGCGTTGCTGGACCAACGAGCTTCGGCGTGAATTAGCTGCCATGCGGACCGCTTGCACCGTGGCGTACAAGCTCAGCTAACAAACGCCTTGTTATCGAAGGATTTATCTCGAACGAAAAGGATTTCTATCCAGGGTTAGATAGGAATTAGAATTTCACCTTCCATTTGTAGAAAACTTAGTGCGAATTTAAAGTTTTCGTGGGCGTAGGTAAAAGATTTCTTTTTGAATACAAATATTTAAGGAAATTATTATTTTCTGACACAGGAATTTAGCCATTAAGTAGACAGCGTCCTGTGACCACAAACTGTTGGCTTGATGAAAAATTGATTTCATGAAGTTGATGAATTATATATGTGTTAATTCTGAGAAAACTTTTTATTGTTTAAAATAACTAGTTATGCAATTATTGCGAATGTAAGTATTTTTTAACACGGGTGTTATAAAGCCAAATTTCGTGCTTACAATTACTTGCAATGATTTTCATACGACTTAAAAATATATAATAATTTATAAAAAAATTTGTTCCTGGTCTATGTTTTTGTGACGTTAGAGGTACCTACTAGAAAAATTTTGATGGCTTGGTATTAAATATCTGGCGTGAGCATATGCTCTTCGCTAAACTCATCACTGTTAGGTGACGTTGTTTATTTATGTAAAAAATATTTAAAATAGTTTCAACAGCAATAAATCTCAACTCAAGCAAATTACGCGGAAAACCCGAAGCGCGATCCATTTATTAATTAAGCGCCATCTAGTGGAAGCATGTCGCACCTCTTTGATTAGCTTTACTCGTTGCTGAAAAACAACTATTATACTATTTATGATACTAGTTTTGATTTTTTAATAATAAGTCAAAATTAAAGTATAAAAGTATAAAAATATATATTTACTACAAGATTGTCGTAGATTTTTTTTAAATAAAGTACCGAAAATTGGGTAAACTGCCACATAATTATTCTAGCAAAACATCAACACGATAACGAGGAAAAGCATCTTCATCAGTAGATTTAGAGTAGCGCAACACAACAAGAAATGGTCATCGATACTATTACAAAAAAAAACATCTTCTTCAGTTACATTTTTTATCCAATTAAGGACGGCTCGGTGGTTTTTAGTAGTTTTTCAGTTACTGCCGTTTTTAGTCAGGGCACGGGTCAAGCGGACTAAGACAAAGCGCGTCGAGGCAGCGCGCGTCCGTCGTGCCGCCCGTTTGGTTCCGCGTGCCTCGACCCATTCAGCGCTAATCGCTTCATTCACTGTCAAGCGAGTGCTTTTTCTTACGCAGCCGATCGGTCATGCATTCCGAACTGTCTCCTTCCAACGCTGTATTTGCTTAATATCGAGAGCATCCTGATTGACTGTTCTGCTTAATTATTCTATTTGAGATCACGAAATTTACAAGATAGAAATGTAAGGTAATATACATTCCTTGTCTCCTTATTGACGCCGGAGATGATTCGACTCTCAACCCCGTCGGAGCTTCTGTGATAAGTGGGTTGAAGTTTACTGCCATGGCGTTACCGCACCTGGAAATGACAGGCGGCATTTTCGTTGTTTAATGTCAAGTTTAAGACAAAAAGACAGCCCAGTAAATCAGCTTTCTCTTCAGCACTATTGGTTAGTTACGGAACTACCCAACAAGCAAAACTTAGTTGTATATCGGTTATAGGAACGTTTCCTGGGTGCAAAATGGTGTTCATGATTGGTCGTATTAGAATGTTAGAAACGTTTCTACAACGCGGAAAGGATGATTGAGAACGTTTAAGTGATATAGTTATTGTATTGCAGCTCCACTTGGAGCTAATTAGATACAAATTTATCGTATATGCGTTGTTTTTTGTGACCTTTAATATATTATATTAGGGAATTTTAAACACTGGTATCACTATGAAGTGATAAAACGGCCTCGCGAACACTGATATACAACCCTTGAGTGTTAATGTAGTGATTGCTATTCCTTCCTATTACAAATTCAATTACTGTTCACCATCTATAAATTTCAAAGTTTGGAGACAAAAATAATTGTTAAGTTATTATTTGTTTAATGTTAATGCTTCTGTATTCTGTAACGAGCGATAGTATTGTAATAAATAGTTCAATATCACTTGCGCTTGCATTTTTATTGATATTCTAGTAGTATATTAATGGTATTTTTTGCAAGCCCCTCGTTAATTCATAAATATTTAGGACAAAAATATATAAATTAATTAGCAAATATTTTTAAGACTTTGATATATAACTGTATAGAGTTGCGGTTCCTCATATACAACCGATTTACAACATCTCGCAGCCATAATAAATTTTAGGTCCTGTAAAGATATCACAGAGAAGCGATATGTGACTTTTCAGTGATAAATAGGAAATAACAAAGTTGTTATGTAACTAGTGATATCTAAGCCTTGTAAATACGTTTTTACAACTTTTGAGTGTTAATTAAGGTCCAATTAGGACGATTTTAGAGCAGTTGTTAACGGGAGCGGCTTTAACGCAAATTTGTTGTAAATTCATTATAACGGGAACTTCTGTGTCACGGTTTAGCAGTGATAGAGATTATTTAAACAACAGTGTTATATTAGTTATTTAGAAGCCATAATAGTAAGGATTCGCTTCAAAACGGTACCATGAAAGCTTTATATACAACGTAGTAGCTCGATAACAACTGTTGTGAGTGCCTATTTACAACAGCGCTATAGGCGTTATACAAAGTGGCAGAGTAAACGTTTATATGATAGGTTAATGTCACAATTTTGCTGTAAAGCCTTATACAGCTAAAACCTCTTTAAGAAATACATATATATGACCAGCAATCACAAGTGTTACTTATATATCACTTTGATATTACTATTTTGTGTTATAATCTTTTCTTTTATCGCATTTTTGCTAGTTGGGTATGTTATGATACTTATGGTATGATTTCCACCTCACCAGTTCTGCCACCGTTCTTAATGAACCTCCAAACCGGCAGTGACTGCAGCTGCGAAAATGTAGGGATCCTTTAATATGAATTCTGCAGGGGAATAGGCTTGAAGGAGGCTAAGGCACCAATAGTGCGGGTTGGCGGACGTTGTTGAAGTAGAGGCCACTCGTCTGTCAGATTTTTCAAGCCGCCCATGAGACCGCCAGCCAGAACCGACGGTTTTAATTGCCCCCCATTTTTACCCATCCAAGTAAGACCACACCCGACGTTGCTTAACTAAGCATATCGTTCCCGATAGACGAATTTCACTGGGCATCCTCACGTGTATAACGCGGAAAACATCCCACCGTGTCTGCTGACTTGTAAGATGTACCAAACGACGCCAGCCAAACATTGATGATTATATTTGTATTTTTTTTTGTAATGTACTATTTTCTTGCCAGAGTAACTATCAAGTTTCTTGCCGGATCCTTCTTTGTAGAAATCAGCGTTGCCAGTCGTCCCGAGTTTTAAATCCCCGCTTTTCAGGAATAACTCGACCGTGCATGCAGCGTACTGAGAAAGCGCGGGCGGGTGGCACCGACAAGTGTGAACAAAATATCATATTTTTATTAAATACATTTTCTATGGATATTTGTACTAGGTAAGTATCTATTGTCACGTAAACGTAATTTGAACTCAAATAAAAAAGATAAATATTCAAAAACTTTTGATTATATACGTTTTTTCTACTATGTCTCGCTTTCGACGAAAGAAACCCGCTTTTTTCACTCAAAAAGTTCCTGAATCCCGACTTGGCAAAAAAAATCTGGCAACGCTGGTAGAAATATACATTGTGAACCGGATTCAAAACATAGTGTTTAATAACTTTGGCGATTCAAAAGCGTTTGTAAAACCTAAATTGAATAAAAAAAAAATATTACTTTGACTGCGTAAATTTACAGTCAAGCAATAAAAACTTTATTACAAAACTCCAGGTCTTCAAAGAATGGAAATTACCAACCTCCGATTGAAGGCCTTTGACAGCACATTGGGCACGCGTGTGGTCCCTGGATAGGGAAACCGCCTGCTGTCATGTATCTCGGCCCACTACTAGGCCGTGCGCTCGTGTTGGCTCGCCTTTATACATGCGCGGAAGGTGGTGTGAGCGTAAATAACTATTGAAAATAGGCAATGTCGATCGTGTGGGGAGACACTTTGTTCGTACAAATCAAGTAATCTAGGGTTCTATACCATTAATAAGTTACATTTTCGATTCACAGGCGGCTTCGTGGCTAAGTGGTTGGCTTAGTCAGCTCAATGACCTGGTTGTGGTTTCGATTTTCGCACAAAAAAATATTTATTAGATGAACATTTGTGTTTGTCTCGAGTCCGATGGGTGTTTTCTATGAACTTATAATGTGTATGTATTTGGGTCGTTCTTGTTTTTTTGCGACAGTCAACCGACGTTTTTCTGTTTTTTGGGTTTTTGAACTATCATTGAATATGGTTCCACTGTTTGATTTTAAAAATATCACTCCAACCATCTCATGCTCTCTTTCTTTGTAAAAAATAATAAACAAAAAAATGATTTTAATGATTAATAAAACATACATTTTAAGACTTGTTTTATTTCATGTGTCGATATCGGTATTAGTATCCCCGAACATTTAATTTAATAATTAATCGGTATCGCAACTGAAAAATGATGTATCACTTCTATTTATTACATTCGCATCCCTAATATGAATTTTTATCCCGTTATTGACAAGCGATATATGTATTTGCGCGTTATAAATATCTATCATGCTAATTTCAAAGCGGACGGACGGACAAGGAAGTGTCAAAATGTTCCGTTTACCATTTAAGGTAAAAAACCCTAAAGAGTGAGGCACTTACTACTTTTTTGTAAATGTAAATGTAAATACGGTGACGTCACGAAGCATTAGTAGGAAATTAAATAGAATGTTATAAAGTATTGCGAACACATACGCATGCATTAGGCATGGCAATATTATTTAATTTGCAGAACATTCTAATAATTCTAATACAAATAAATAATAATTAACTACCTAATTCCTATACATTTTATTTATTATGACTATCACAGAATACGATAATCTTATAAATATTATCTGTAAGTCTGAATTCTAAATGATTTTAGATTTTTCATGGGAGATAATAGGGTCAGCAATATTTGAAATATTTCTAAAACTTCAAAAACTGTATTTCTTAAAATTATTATAAAATGTCTAATGAAATGTGGAAACGAAGTTAATTCATGATACTCCACGCAACTCTTTTTTTAAATTTTGACCCTCAGAACAAATAAAACTAAAGTTTGGATGGAACTTCTGCGGCAACGTAGTGAGGCCGATTAAAACTACGCCTTGCCGTGTACAAACACAATTACACGCACACATATACAACGAAAGTACACCTTGCTTTGTCAGTCGAGCTATGGTAGTGCGTGGAGCAAAACGTTATTTATAATATTAAAATTTTCAAGAAAAATGCCGAATTGCGTTGCGAAAGAGTGTAAAAACCACACTTCGAAAGACCGAAAACAGGATGGATTGACATTTCACTCGGAACCCAATCCTATAAATATTATAAACCGAGTTTGTAAACTTCTTCAGTATAAACAAGGAGTTGCCGTAAGAATCCCACGCCGACAACCAAATTTAGGGCGGGCGAAGCCGCGGGCAAAAGCTAGATTTCAATAAATCAAAATAAAATTGAGGTTATTGCTTGAAACACAAGTGTTGCCATTATAAAGCGTTATAGTTTACCCTATTATTGGGTAATGTTACGTTACATACTTGTTTCTTGTAATAGTTTATCAATGTATTATTTAACAGCAAAGAATAATATCATTTGTGTAAAAATAACTGTTATTTAATCTTGCATTTTATCAATTTATTGTTCCAAATTAAAAGTATAAATATGACTGTCTCTGTGTTACCTTCATGCTTTGTAGATACGTTCAGTGAATGCCGGTGAGAATGTGAAAACTTCCAGACCTTCGCAACATGCCAAATTTAGGGCAGGTAAAGCCGCGGGTAAAAGCTAGTGTTAGCTTTTAACATTAACTTTAGGTATAGGGGTAGAGCAAAGTTAAGGTTAAAGTAGTTGGTCCTTGGTCCAACTGGATTAGACAGACTAGTTTGACTTAAAAGACGGTATAGGAATTTAGTCGGTATCATATTATTATTACAATACTTACGGTAAAACTAAAACTTTCTCTTTAAAAGTAAAAAAATGTATCAGATATTACGGCTCCAGGAAATTTGTTCTTACATAAATTGTTATCTATCTGTATTGCCTATCTTTTGTGGTTATGACAGTTTTTATAAAGAAAATTCATTAGCGTGGACGTAAATTGTAAACATCCCGTAGTGCCTCAAAGTCACGACAAATACGGTTGTTTTGTAGAAATCAGGGGCAGTCTACTACGGCTTGCACTTTGTTTACTATAAATAATATCGATACGAGACTACATACAGTCGATAACAGTGCAACTTCTTTTTCTTTTTACAAACACATATGCACACATAAATTTTTCTTAGACACACTAATATAAATGTCAAAATATAAAGTACTTTATTTTTTCAGGTTTTCTCATTTAAATAAGTAATACAAAAAGAACGCAAGGGTGTAGTTGCTTTCGCAAAAGTAGAACCATAAGAATAGTTAATAATACGCAGACCCTTGTTTGTAGTAGAACATAATATACTAGCGTGCACAATGATATTTAGGGCAATTAAAAGTATCATATTTTTTATTTGTACGAATTTGTTATTTAATAGTTTCACTACTTACAAGCTTATACTGCAGATTCGCTGGCGTGTTTGTACAATTTTAGTTTCCAATATTCATTGTAAGAACACTTTACAAAATATTGTTAAAAAGTTGAGTTAATTTTCAAGCATCTTGCCTTAAGAAATAAGAATTCTGAGCCCAATGACAATGTAAAGTATGCTTAAAAATCATACTTGAAAAAAATATCAAAATCTGTTCACTAGTCTTTACGTGTTACACTGAAAACAAGAAATAGCTGACTAAAATACCACCAGCTGTTGTTCCTCTTGGAATACCTACGACTCTACGTGTCTCAAAGAAGCTTACATCTTATACCCCTCAAAAAATTTCTTGTCCAGATATGTATCATTTTCCCGATCCAATCATCGTATCCGTATCGCCGACGCGTATTATGATCGCATATGTGGATGGGTGGTATACGCGCAATAACAATACGCGGTATAGATATGCCACCGGCCGTTTCGATACAAAACGTAATACTAGTTCTATTTCGTTCGAGTCAGTTTTTGTCCGATCATCAAAGGAGATACAGATATGGTACTCGTAGATCGAGAATGATACGGATACAACCAGAATACGGAGTTTGACACGAGACCATAATTTTACGGCTATATACGGATACACGGTGACCGGATCGGGAAATTAATACAAATCTGGACAAGATTTTAATTACGTGACGTTTTTATTACATATATTAGTGATACTTTGATACATATGCTCGGGTTCTGACCAAACGTTATTTTGCGTTGCAAAAAATGCCTTATTTGCGTTATGTAATTTATAGATGCCATAAGACATGTTATGATTAATTAATTATTATGTTATATGTTTTGATGAACATTAAAGATTTTATAATGGTGTGAGTTGGACATCGTTTGTTGCTTCTCTTGCAGCTCCAATTTGTGCGCACATTGATTTAGCGTATTGACTGTAGCAGAATGCTCGGTAAGCTACCGTGAAATAAGTATCGGCAACAATGAGCCACCGTCGTTACGTACGCTTTTAAATAATTCTGTCTTTGCCTAACAACATGCCTCAACTTTAGAACGTAATTAATTTAAAAACTAAAAAAAAAGGAATTCAAAGATAAAAGAAAAACAAAAACAGGAATTAAAATCGGTAATAGGTAGATATAGAAAGTTTACAAATAATAACATTTTACTTTTACTAGGCTAACTTTTTAACAGAGCTAGCTTTTTGTATACGGATGACCATTTATATCAGTGATGCCCAAACTTTTTGCCATGAAGATCTGCCTACTAAAAATGTATGACTGGGAGATCGACGCTTGTAACTACAAACTATTTTATGTATGACGAAACCTAGCTTAGGACGGCTTGACCAATTTGGTTAATATAATTTTTGTTGAGTTTGTAATTGTTAGGATAAGGTTTGGTATGTAAGAAATAAACCGGTCTAATTTGAATCGCGTGGAGTACAACTATTTGATAATAGATTGACCCGATAGGTGTCGCTGTGATCGAGTTTTTAATCTATAAAAATAAAAAATAATTAGCAGCAGTTAATGTTTTCGGAGAGTTTAAGTAGGTAGGGGGGGGGGGGGGGGGCTCGATATAGGTGATGGGAGGAGGTGGAATAGGGAGATCGAGCTAAAAGGAAACAATATTTGCGGGTTCAGCAAGTTTGGGAAAAAAAATAACAACGAACCCAATAATTAAATTAATAATTAATTAGCCTCGAGTCGAAAATATTTTTTTTTCCGTATGTACCTATATCTATCTCCCATATATACCTTACTTGTTTGTTTGTATCTTAGTCGTTAGTTTCAAAAGAAACAGCATGGTACAGCTGAACCCTATATAGGTCTAACTAGTTCACTGCTTGCTAAATATCCCGGACAAACGGAGTCGGAGAGGAACCTTTAAAGGATCCTAATCTAGCAAGGTGAGTAACCATCTATGTACTTTACACTCTTGTAACCAACTTGTTTAACAGCATTCCACATGCACAGCGAAAACCCATCGGCCAGCTAACTGCAGTTTTGCACGTTTAGTTCTTCTATTGTAGAAAGTCATAGGCATATCTAGGCTACCGCTTACAAACCATCAGGCGGACCGTAAGCTTGTTTGCCACCTTAGTGGTATAAAGATATCTCGCCATAGTTTGTAGCAAATGCTCCGGTGTAACCAGGCAGGGTGGCGGCGCGTCATAACTACTACATAAGTCCAGTGACATCGTTGCGCGCGCGTATGCAGCGATTAACGCGCGGAGCACGCTCAGCAGTTCACTGTAACCTAACCCGTGCCGCAGCTCCAGCCTCGCCATAACATAATTAAAAATGATTTAAGGCATTCGCTCCGGCTGCTTTGTTTCGCGCATTATGTTTCACTTGTTCGCGTCGCAGTCGCCCATTTTTAACAACGCGCCCACTATTAAATCTGTCAGTTTTTATAACCCTTTTGTGCTTATTAATTTCTTTTTGGATTCGGGTTCGGTAGCGGTACGGTTCTCGGAAACTGACTGTGACGTGACATTTCTTCGGTCCACAGTGTCCTTGTGCTAATGAAGCGTCCTATTTCAGCGCCGTGTATTTGTATACAATTTAAATTAACTCAAACTTGGCTTTATTATCATTGTCAACTAGATTGCGCTTGCGGCTCCACCTGCGCTATATTAGGTTATCAGCGTAAAATTCCTACGGAAGTTTAATGTAGCAAGTTTAACAGCTATTCCTGCAGATTTTTTTCTGGGATAAAATGAATCTAGTGTGTCGGCAGGGAATGAACATAAGCAATCTCCATTTCAAATTTAAGTCAAATCGGTTTAGTTGGGGCGTGATGGACTAACAAACACACTAGGTAACTTATTATATTCATAGGATTTTTGTTTGATTCGGTTTTTTATTAGAATAAAATCCAGCTGTAACTGGTATCGGAAAACGTACAGTAAGAGGTAATAAAAGTGTGGTACGTTGATGCAGAACAATAGCAATTTAAAAAAGTTTTAAAGGATTAACTTCGGCTTGTTAACGCGTCGCGGACGGTTATCGGATTTCGCGTACCCAAAGTGTTCATTTGGCAACCGTGTCCCGAATGCTATAAAGTAATTTTTCATGGGTCATTCCTTGAAGTGAGTGACGACTAACGAAAAGTCCAAGTTTAAACATTTTGGTAGTAAAGGTTCCTGTATATATACATATATTATTATACGTCAGTCGTTTTTAAACCAGAGGTTAATAAAAAAGAAGCGAAGCAGTAGCTACTTCACCTCAGGGAAAAGGTTGCTGATTTAAGGCAATCGCTTGATTTTTTGTTACGGACTTTTTTCTACTGTCACTTACTGTCACTTAAGATGCGTCTATCTAAAGTGATAACGACGATTTTGACGAGGTTGCTGTGAATTTCTGCTCTTTGAATAGGCAGAAGAATGAAACAAAAAATAAACGCTACTGGGTGCATCCTATATACCTATACTGAAAATTTTACTCTCTTTATTCTGAGTTACGGCAATATCCACAAACGTTCCTTTATCATATCCCTATGTCAATAAAGTTTCAAAGACTTGCTATACTTTGAGGGTCCTTACATTACATTTTAAGATACAAGATTTCGCAAAGCTATTCCAGCAGAGAAAAGGATAGTGATAACACTGATGCAAGTAGAAACTACATCAATCTTTTAGAAAATTATTAATCAGAGGCATAAAAAGAAACGAAGGTCATAGGCTACTATTTAACCCGGAAGAGTTTCCTCAGGAATAACATAACCAAATCTGACGTAGCTAGCTATAGCTATAGCAAACTTAGAAATCCCTTGCCATCCTATGGACCCGCGGGCAAATGCTAGTTGTTCACAAGTAAGCAATGTTCAAAACATATGGTTTTCAATGTCTTCCATATTCGAGGGAACCGCCGCCATCATAAAACAATAACACAGTAGACGCAAAGATCAGATTGCGAGTTTGCCGGTCGAGTGATAAACAAACAGTCGCCCAGTAAGCGTAAGTAATCCCTTGTAGCGATGTGCAGGCGGGTGACAATCATGTCACCGTCGTGTCGCCCGCAGCTAAAACTATTTGTCACCGTATTGTCACGTCACCACAGTAAGCGCACTTTCATATATCATACTAGCATATCGGTGTCAATATGTCACTGTGACAAAAAAACCGTCAGCCGATGAGGAGTACTGCAGCCATCTCTGGGCAGATGCACCCGGATACCAGCTTGGCCCTTTTGACTCGGTTCAACGACGAGCTGAGATCATTGTAGACGATTTTAAACTCAGAAGTGGTATCGAACTCCTCTTAAGCCAGAGGAAAGAGTTTGTCTGCCTGTAGTGTTCGACCGCTTGTAGTAAGAAACATATGAATCTTGAACACAAAGGAGTGGGATGCATGCGAACCTTGTATGTAAGAGTGGATTCATGCGAATAATGTATGTATGTAAAAGAGTGGGAAGCATGTGAATCTTGTATTTAAAGAATTGGGAGTAATGCGGATCTTGTATGCATAAGAGCGTGAATGCACCTCAGTTATATTTTGCAGTGGTATTCAGATCGAAACCAGGCATCGGTAGGTGAAAAATAGACATAGCCGATTTTTATTTCGTTCAGTTTCACAATTGAAGTTCCGACTGATCAGAAATTAACAGGAGGGAATCAGCGGGTTTCGTTTAGTGCAAAATAATTACAATGACTACACTGTAGTTAATTAATTTTTAATCGCATCCTACTAGGGGAACGACCAGTAACTGAGACCAATCACAAAAAAAGACAAAGACGCAACAAAATTGTTTTACTGCATTACATAGACATACAGCGTAGAATGCAACATAGTAGGTAGGTATCTGGCTCGTGGTCCAGCTCCATCACTGTTAATTAGTTTTTTGTCGGTGTGAGCGGAGTGGCGGCGACGACGGCAGCGGCGGGCGGAGCGGTCGACGCCATCAAATTACGATGAGTCGGCCTTTCGGCTACCGGCGCCCGCGCTGCCGCTGATAATAATTATACACTCGTTACTACCGGGCTGCGCTTATTCAGGGTTGCCAACTCTTTAGTTTAATCAGCAAATTCTTTTTAAACAAAAAAAAACCTGCCATGCTTGACAGGCAGTAACTGTTTTTCATATAATATCCAGTTGGGGAGGATTTGAAATTAATCAGAAAAAGGTGCTGCACTAGTAACAATATATTTGGTCATGTAATTACTTTCCACAAGTTCTGCCGTAATAATTATACAAGGGTTCCTTTAAAATTGCAGAAAAACGTAGTAAAGTACCAAATAAGTACATATATAGTTGACAGCAAAGAAGAAACGAAAATATATGAAGCTTGAAGTAATAAGTAGTACTTAATATTTTTTAATACCTACTGTAAGCTGTGCTTGGTGAAATTAACTCTATTTTTTCCTGCAACACTGAAAAGTGTTGGCAACACATTTTTTACGTTCTTCATTGAGGCATGGTGAAAGATTTTAATCAGTGTGTATTGTCATATGACTGTACTCATATTGGTACCGAGAAACACTATTGTTTAGCTTACGTTATAACTTAGAATCATAATTGAAAAATTTGATATTATAAGAAGTTTCCCGTACAGCAAACAAATTATTTCGACGGTCTGCGTAACATTTTTTCGCTAAGAAACCCAAAGAAAATACTTATCATCGTTTTAGCTTACCAACACTTATTAGAATTTTAAAGGCCGCCTGTCAAACTGAGTCTCAGTGGTATAGGCGGCAAGTCCTAGTGAATTCATTCAAAACATATCCCGACTTTAGCTCACAGTTGAACTTACTTAACTAGTTTTGGCGAAACCGAAACTGAGGCTAAAGCCAGTAGTTTTGGCCAAAAATAGCCGAAACCGAAACTTCGTTCGGTTACTACTCTAAATGCTTACTGAGTGACAACCCTTGCCTAGATATCCGTGTTGTGGTGCGAACGTGACGAATGCTTTCAATAAATGAAATGAGAGACACTGTTTTGATAGAGAATCAATAAAATAACTTGCAGCAAATGGATGGCGATACATTTGTAAAAGTTGGGACAAAAACTTAGCAAAGTAATTTAAACAATGGCCTTTTTTTCTTTTGAAAGAGCTAATTCTTGATGGAATGATAAATAAAGCAAGTAAACGAGATGAATCAAGCAATTCTACGAAGTAATCAAAGGTATTCAGTAATGAATATTGCTCTTACTCACTGATTGAAATAGATATAAGAACAAAAATATTCACTTTTATAATAAAAAAAAAAAACTGAAACTTGCTTGCTTCTGGGACAGTGTGTATCTGTGGACAATCAAAGTACCTAATAAGTCGTAGAATGAAAGACTTCTTGACAAACTATACCAGCGTTGCCAGACGTCCCGATTTTCAAATCAAAATTAAATGTCTCGCGCGGGACAGGCTCAATCCCGCTTATCGGGAATAAATATTTTTTTTTTTCTATTCAGAAGACGAATAAGACTTAACTATTAAACTATAGGGTAAATCTGATTTGAAATATCATTTATTTATTAAAATACATTTTCTATTGATATTTTTACTTGGTACCTATCTATTGTCACGTAAACGTAATTTGAACTCAAATAACAAGATAACTATTCAAAAACTTTTGATTATATACGTTTTTTTTACTAAGTCCCGCTTTCGACGAAAGATCCCGCTTTTTTCACTCAAAAAGTTCCTAAATCACCTGGCAAAAAAAAATCTGGCAACGCTGAACTATACCTACCACAAAATAAGTTATTATACTTCCATGCTAAGCCAACAGACATCAGTACTTGTAGTAGTAAATAGGTTAGGATTGGACAGGGAGATATCTATATGTAGTTCGTAAATTCGCGAAGTGCCCAGATTGGCGATAGGTCGCAGTATAGTTTTGTTTTCTTTCGTAAATTTTAGAATTTCGGTGAGGTTTGATTTGTTTTACCGAGCTTACTAGGCACACGACAGTGTACTATAGTTAAGTTCGAAAAAAACAAGTGGGCTTTTGCAATTAATATTCAAACTTAACATGAACCATGGCCGAACGAAAATTGGCCTGTTAGGTACTCCCGCCTATCGACACGTCACATAGCAGTGCAAAACATGCACATTTTCGTAAAATTGTTATATGTGTATATGGCTGCACTATTTAATTACCCCAGACCAACCCATTTCATATAAAATATAAAGTTTTAAGTTTGAACAATATTAAAATCTGAGTACATACAATGTGCAATTGTGAAGTATGCATGAGCCGTGTCCGCCATGTTTTTGCGGAAGTGCCATATCATGAACGTCGTCACTTCTAAAACTAACATCGCTGTTAAGATAGATGTAACAACAATGTAAAAATTTAAATAAATTGATTTTCTTAATTTTCAAATAATGGTGCCATTTGCTCGCAAAAAAGTATCATCTTAAAAAAAAACGACCTTAAAAAATATGCGTGATATTCTATTTTTAATAGCTTCACATTCCATACAATCTACTTAATCAACTGCACTAAAGAGAAAATAAACACATCTTCTATCAAAAGAAAAACAAATTGTCAATCTATCAATATAAATATGAAAATGAAAAACAATTTCTCATTTAACTCACATCCTTCGCTACCAAAAGGAACGAGGTGTGTGTATGCGTTGTGTTCCTAAATTAAGAAAATTAATAGAATGTTTTTTTTTTATATTTGGAATCTTAGCAAGTTTTCAGATGAGGTGTCTTACAAAAGTTGAAGCGGCAAGCAAAATCAGAGTTACTAAGCTCACATTTAAATGATCTAAGATCTACATATAAGTTAGCAAATGAATAGGGCAGGGCGCGTACGATACAATTCGAATGTCGATAATAAATTCCATCGATAAAATCGGCGTTGCGTCGACGACGGCTACGGTCGGTAATTTTTTAACGACAGCGTAACTCGGTGGCGACGCGTGCGCTTACGCATTCTTATTTCACTCGCATCAAGAGGCCGACGCCGAAATAATCGTCCTCCACTCAACATAGATGGTAATCAAATCGACTATTAAGTACGGTCTTCTTTTATTTTTCTTGGATTTCATGTGAGAACTGGACAACTTTGGATATGAAAGGTTCCTCAGTAGGTACCTAATATGTCTGCTCATTCGGAGCCATGCTAATGATTGGGTTTTAACAGATTTTTAGGGTTGGCACCTCTTTAACGAGTTTAACATATGTTAAAAAAAAACGCAAAATTATATGTAAGTTTAGCTTTCTTTAGTGTTATTTTTATGATAACTAGAAATTAAGGAAACCAAATGTATAAAATATTTGATTTTTTTTCTTACTGTTTTGAAAAAGTGTATGTATACAAATTCCGTTCCATTGGCCACGGAATTGAAAAAAAACCTAGATACGGGCATAAATTTGTGTATAGAAACTTACATTAAATAACACTGTTCTCTGAGATCATAAAAGCATGAACAAAGTCAAAGACGGTGAATGCAGAAAAAAAAAAAAAATAGGCAATAAGTCAAGAAAATATATATGAGAAATTTTGCAATTTTTTGCTGTCGTTACAGTTCATGATTATCATTACTGTTACTGTCCGTCCATGTAAAAAAAAAAAGTTTTTGATTCTCAATGTCCATGCTTTTGGAGACATTTTATTAGTGATGACCCTGTTATACAAAAACATTTCGGGACTGGAAAGCCGGATTTAGACAATTAACAAGTTAAAGCTAATAAGGACCGGTTTTATGTAGTTAAGCAGTAACCCTATTGGTCTTATTTTTATTATGTTTGTAACATTGCTAACACATAAGCGAGTTAACTGTCTTTAGCAGAACTATATCAAGGTTATAAAGAGATTTTGATTTTTTGTAAGTAATATTTTCGTGATAATTGATGTAACTCGAATAAAGACATTTCATCCAAATAGCTGTTATTCAGTCCCTAATGTAAACCAATAAAAAAATATATGGCTAAAATTCTCTAAAGGGGGCGCTAATTTCTTTACGTTTTGAGACCTGGAGAATCTGGATGGCTGTTAGTTACTCAATCACGCTTTAACCACGCATCCGGATGAAATTTGGCATACATATAGGTTAGTTCCTGGAATAGCATATAGGCTACTTTTTATCTCGAAAAATGCAAAAGTTTCCGCGGGAATAACTATAACAGAGTATAAAGAAGAATAGATGTAGCTATAGCTTGCTATAGCAAATATTCATTTTTCATTTCATTCATTAATTAGTATAATTAAGGAGATAATTAAGGAGTTCCACGCCGATAACCAAATTCAGGGCGGTAGGAGCCGCTGGCAAAGTCTAGTAAAGAAATAACAATTCTATAATTCATCAATTCCAATCAAGAATTGAATAAATAAAACAAAAAAAAAACTCAATTAAGAAACACATTTTAAATTTTAACACGGAAACAAGTCTTAAAACGAAAATGCCAGTTCGTCGTAATACGTGCTGCTATGCGCCACTAATGTTTAATTAAAAGTTCCGAGAGGCCATCTCTAGATTAGTTAGAACGGTCACAAAAAGGGTTACCAAGGATCAAGCAAAACACCTTCGTGATTCGTCACGACTGCCAGCTTTATTTTTATTTGAGGGCCCTTTGTTGGAGTTAACCGAATTTGCTGTTCAATAAAAAATTGTTAATTAAGAAATGTTCGAACTGCCGTTAAAGGTTTCGGGTTTCTTTTAGCTTGACCTTAACTTTGTAAGTTTTTTTGCATAGCAGATTTGTTAGCTTTTTGGATGGCTGGGGAAAATTAAGGAAAGTTATGACTTTTCTAGCTGTGCAAGAAGGACGAAGGTTTTAACCTCGTATTTGCTACTACTTATTTTCCATCTCACAAATCATGACGAGTGGCATGTGTAGTTTTATTTTGTTTCTAAAAACATAAAAACATAAAAAAGAAAAAACAACCGGCTTTAAAAAGATGCACTAAAAAGGTAAAAATACAGTTTGAAGTTGGTGTCATGAAAGTGAAGTGTGTTATAAACTTTAGGTACATAGACACCAACCAACGGTAATTCAGATCACATTTTTGGAAATAAGTAATTTTTTTAAGTAGTTTTACCTTTTTAGTGCATGTTTTTTTTGTTAAAAAGTTTTTATTTTTTACTTTTGAGTGAAGAATTGCTTTTTTTTTTTTGGTACACTAAAAACATCCATATTTGTAACAAAATTTTATACAATCATCAACATAAAAGGCGTTTCACCAGTTCCAAATTAACACCTCTGAATTGAGGACCTCTTCCTTATTTGAGGTCGGTTAATTGCAAATGTGTATGTTTAGCGCAATGAAGTATAGACTAGTAGAAACCTACTACAATCCCATTACATGTATTTACTTAGTATAGGGTTATTACATTTTTTTTACTAATGAGAACAACAGAGTGATTCACGCATCGAGGGTTCCGTAGATTTATGGCAAGTCAGTTCAGTTTATTATTACGACTGCATAATGAAGTTTGTAAAGGTTTCATTTATGTTGATTTCTAAAAAACTGTTCTACTCAACCAAGTCAAATGATAACAGATATTTCATCATTCAGACTTGTGCTTTAGAGATACCTTATCTCTAAAGGTTGAGGTTGGTAGCGTTTTTACAGTTAATTTTCATTGTCATTTAAAAAAAAAAAACAATTTTTGAAGCAAAAAATGTTAAAAAAAAATGCGGCAAATCACAAATGTATTATAGCTCTACCGGTCAAGAGGGAGTATTTAAAGTAAATTGCCCATATTAAAATTTAATTTTCAGTAAGTAAATCAAGTCTAAATAAATACTAAAAAAATATATAGATACTACATTATTATTCCAAGGTCTAGCGAAAACATTATGCAATATATATTTTTCTCTATATACAAAAAAAAATCACGGAGTTACCTTGAGTTGTTGCCAATTTTCGATTTATTTTTATTAATCGTACATATAATTTAACTGGTAGTTAAATATAATATTGCTTAGTACAAAAATTAGGGCTGATATTAGCAAATTTTCAATACAAACAATAATATTCGATTATGTATTAATATTTAATGACTTTCGCTTATACCCACTACGTTTATATCCCTAGTTATGCAGAGTTTAGGGACGTTTTGTAAACAAGCATTATACGCATTGAATGCGCATTATGCTCTCTATGCGCACATTCGATCGTTCTCTTGACCAAAAATGTATGCGCTACAACGTCGCTTCCGGCCCGCATTCAAAGCATTTGCTTAGAACGTGAAGTGGTCATATTGTTGGTTTACAACGCACATTTTGTTTGGCCTTATGTCCCCTCCAAACAGTCAACAATTTAATCTTTTATTTTAAAGATAATGCGATGTAGTCTTGTTAATTTTCATTCAGTCTATAGATTTTTTAATTTTCAATGATATTCCTCTTCTATATCATATTATTTGCTCATTTGTAGTTATATAGGGTTTACGTTTACATCGGTAACTAAAGGGGCGATTTGTTGACAAGCATTATACGAATTGAATGCGTTCAATGCTCGTAAGGCGCACATTCGATCGTTCTGTTGACCAAAAACAAAAATTAATGCTATAACGTCACTTCCGGACCGCATTCAACGCATTGGCTGCACATGCTCGGGTGATAGAGCAGTAGATGCGCTATCAAAATAGTGAACGGCCATTTGTTTTTTTACTTTGATGAACCAGAACGATTTTAGAATCTATGCAATGCCGTCAACAAAACGCAGCTTAAATACCTATCCACACCGTATTCTTGAAACTCTTAACAGGAATTCGCATCTGATACACCTTTTTTTTATTTGCACATACACCAATAGATCAATTCAAAACTACGTACTGTCGGTCAATGCTTCGGTCTTGTGTCGCATCACTATCTCGTCAGTGTGCGCCGATAATGGTAGTCATTACAGTACATTCCTTACATACCGACATCGGCTACACATTACACAATAAACCCTTTTGCATTGCTCTTTGGCTAGAGTTCTTTACTTAAAATGGTGACAGTGAGCATAGCATACCAGAGAATTTCTACATCGCATTAATTTATGAATGGTGCAGTTAGTAAAATTTTTGAGACAAATGTCATCTTAATTAGCGCGAAATTAGGTTAACGCAGATGGGATAACCACGAGAAGTCTTAGTCAGATTTATTACGAGGTATAGACTTGGTGTCTGTCGCTAGTGTCGCGTAAGTTCACAGCATTTTTATATGCCAACTGTAGTTTTGATGTTTGATCACCGGGACAGAAAAGTTGGTTGCACTGTAACTTTATGTTTGTCGTGCCTATTTTATATTTATTCAATATCTTCCTCAATCCTACTTATTATTAAAGAATGCGAAAGTTTGTTAGTGTTTTAGTATATTTTTACGCCAACTAGGGTTGAAACTTGTAGCTTCTTGAATTAAGGGTTACAAGCTTAAAAAATACGGGTTTTACGTACGAAAAATTAAAAAAAAAAATTTCAATTGCAATATTTTCCGCCTTTCACAGTTTCAATATTCAGTCAGTCAAAAGCTGAGTATTCTTCTCAGAGAAGAATTAAATAAATAGATACCTTATACTCTGAATTAACAAACTGACAACATTTCATCCCGGAAAATCTAAAATTTCCCGCAGAATTCCTAAGCTACAGCTTGCTAGCAAGCCCCTGTCAATAACCAAATTTAGTATGGGTGCAGCCGGGTGCAGAATACAGTGTTACCTAAAAGTTAAATAAAATAAACTTTAACCTACAACTTCGTCAATTCTATATCATCTTAATTTATTACGCAACTGAAGACCTTTTATTTTTTTATTTGTTATCCTAAAATAAACTAAGTGATTATGACAAGAAATGGTAATGACATAAATGTCTCAGCAATAACTAGATACAACCAGTAAAGTGTCTATAATTTGCTGTCAACAAAAATACATCATTACATAACAACAACGTTGTATCTGACAAGGTTTCTCAGATATCTATGTCTAAGAATATTGTATGGAAATAATCTGTATTACGTAATACTTTTTGTAGGAAAATTCCAAATGTAGGTACTGTAACAGGTCGGACACCTGGTAGGTATTTATGGGAAGTGGAAGCGATACAACTTACACTTATCTATTTACTAGGTTACTATTATAAGGAATAAGGAGTTTTTCTCAAATCGAAACAATTACGTAGTAAAGCAAAAACCAGTATGATAACAGTTGAATATGACGAGAAAATGTAGATTTTCACCAATTTTAGGGTAATTTTTGAATATACGATAACCATTGCTTCTTTGTTATGGTTCGAGAAGAAACATATGTTAAACTAATGTGCCGAAGATGTCCATGAGCATAAAGAAGAAAAAGTTATGTATTAGGGTAAAATATATATTAGAATAAGAAAACACTGTCAGCGATTTAGTAGAGTTCTACTCTACTAAATAAACATTAAGTTACACCCCTAATCATCTTTGATTCCCGAATCCTGTCAGATTCCTCGAACCTTATACCGTCGTAATATTAGCGGTACGTCCCCAGTTCCTCTTCAGCTGCGAGAAAGCGAGTAGCAGCCACAAATGGTAGTTATAGTACCTAACTAGATATAATATAATCCATGCAGTCACTTTTTTTTTTTTTTATACCACTAAGGTGGCAACCATGCTTACGGTCCGCCTGATGGTCACTTAGGTTGTAACAACTGATACTCCTTCTTTTCTTGAAGTCAGTTAAAAACTAAACGGTACATAATAAAAACATCTTTTTGATACTTTTTTTACTTTTTAGTCCATTTATAAAAACTTATTAAATTGAAAGACTGTTTTTTTTTTTAATTTTAGTCAGGTCTATAGACTTGAAATAGTAGATTATACAACAAGTGATAAAAAAGGGAGTTTGATTCGAAGGTCTAAGTTGGATCCCGAGATTAGCGAAGGATTCTAGAGTAGAAAAAGGACTGAATTAATTTGTATTTTCGTGTTGAAAACTCAAATTTTTACCATTGACTGCGAGAAAATAAAAAGTACTATTATCATATTTTGGTATATATACGGCTATATTACCGGGTGATAAGAGAACAATGAAATAAAACAACCGCAATAACGTAGTTATAGTTGAATGTTGGACGCGTGAGCAAATTTTTTCGGTCTCGTGCCTTTAAATCCCTCGCAATGCTCAGTAGTCTATATTTAAATTACTCGCTACTCTCGTGATTTCATTCTAGCCTACTTCGCTAGGTCAGGATTTAAAGTCGGCACATCTACCAAAAAACGCTTTTACTCACTTGTATAACAAATAACTATTTTCTTTGATTTGTTAAAATTTCAATAAAACCTGAAACTCTTGAATATTTCATTGTTCTCGAGTTCTGAGCAATATTTAAAATTTCAAGTCTCTACCTAAGTAGCAATTGTGGATAAGTATTAAATCTAATATGTCTGTACTGAGACTGAAGTAAGTTTTTTTTAAGAGAAAATTGATTTTATTAAATCTTATTTTTCTTTAAGTCCTAATAGCTTTTGACTACTGCTTCTTCAGTGAGTTGTGTATTATTTGAACCTAGATAAGTTAATCCAAAACCTTTTCCCCTAAAGTATATCTACAACGCATACCTCAAAATTCTCTTTTGACTTAAGTAAGATTATTTAAAGACTTAACTAAGATATGATTGAATAAACAAAAACTTTTCCAGTTCAACTTAAGCTAAAATTGATTATTTAACATTTTCAAATAATCTCAATTCAAAAATAACACTTAGTATTGTTCATTTTCTTTTTCAAGTAAATTTAAGTGATTGATTGCTTGGATAAGTAAGTTTTCATGCTAAATAGTATTAAAGGGACTATTTTAATCAAAATTTGCCAAGCTGTCTACAAATAATGGATAAAGTTAAAAAATAAAAAGATCTGGTAACTTTCGTCGGCGTGTCAAAAAGTACAAAAATATTACGTCTAGCAATGCGTCTAGCTGTAAAAGTTCACGAGAAAGTGCTGTTAGTGGTAGTAGTGGTAGCTTTAATTCTGTGATGAAATTTGATTTGATTTTTACTCCAGAGATAAATTAATAACATAAAAATAAAATAAATATTCCTGGCAACCCTACACAGCGTCATCCTGGTGGTCTCAAAAATAAACTACCAGGCAACAGATATAAATAGGTACCTAAAAATATTTTTTCTTTATATTTACTTACATAAAATATAAAGTTGTAAAAAATAATATTTTAGGTACTGTAATTAACATCCCATTAAATATTGCACCCTCGCCGTAAAAAAATATTTTGTTTCCCTGTCAAATAAAAGGAGGCTTAAAATCGGTCGGGTACCTTCGCCAATTAATGTCCTATTTAATATATATGTCCCCATTCTGATGTGATAATATGCTAAAGGTTTAAGAGAAAGACAGACACAACACAATACCTACCTACATATTTACTTGCCAAGTTATTTCACAAAATTATTTACCTATACGCAGGTTAAAAAAAATAGGTACATACGTACCGTTCTTACAACGTATCTTTAGTTCACCACGTAGCAGTTTATTCAAGTTTTGTAAACTTACTTTTCTGGCACAAACAATACAATTATAAAAAAAATTACGGCAATTTAGTATTAAGTAAATAAAAAAAGAGTGTATACAACCTAAATTGACTTAAGTAGTAATAGATCCAATCTATTTTAAGGTCTAAAATTGACCTTATATCTTGTCTTACATAATCATACATAAATTCTTTTTTGCTTAAACTTTTTCTGAACTAACCTTAAGAATTCTATATTGTCTGAAGTCTTACTTCGTTAGGAGAAATATGATTTATCGCCATTATATCATTTTTCATACTGATATACTGATACTATGCCGATTTTTTAACCAACAAAATTGCTTAGACTGGTACTAACATTATAATAATAGACTTTTAGATTACATGAATAACATAAAAAATTAAGTGTTTTCAATTTATTTAATAGCAAATTTAACATTTACAACTTTAAATTTCAGGATTTTTTAATTGGTTTTTTATATTTATTTTGCATAATTTATAGGGCCCGTCTGTTTTGTAACATTATCTGTCAATTTAAACGAGAATCAAGCGTGCGTTTCAAATCTACAGTCTCAAACAACATAATTCATCCTGTTTTTGTTAACAATAAATTATTTACAAATTTGTTCGCCATATTAGTAATAATCTTTTATGGAATCAAATATGTACTAAGTTCACCATTATTTTTCTTAATAATAACTACATAAAAGCAAACAAGTATTAAATTTTATTTATGTAAGCCTGCTTTGAATCTGGACTAATGCCCTTTCTAAGCCTTAACAAAGTATTGTAGATATCTTGAAAACTGTTGCTATGGATGAAGTCAACCTTCAGGATATCTTAAAGTCTGTCTTAAGAATTTGTTAATACTAGCCTCTCCTAAGCGCGTCTGAAGTTTATCTACAAGGTAGTATGAAGTGACTCCTAATATTCTCTTTAAATCTGTGCCCATTTTTACTTCACATTGTCTTGGAGTGTAGCTATAGGATATCCTGAAGGACATAATAGTTTTAGCCAAGACAAAAGCTGGGATTCGATTATTTGTCTTCAAGATATCTACAATTCCCTTTTAAGGCTAGTCTTTGGTACTTAGGTATGATCTTTAATATCTGACCGGTAAATTTGTTAAAAATCGATTGCCAGATTTGTACGGACAGACAAAAAATAGAAAACAAGTTAATAGAAACCTAGTAAAATAAAATAATTGAGTGCAAAGAAATTATTAGTGAGTTTGGGGCAAGTCGGGCCGAGCATACGCTTTCATTACTGCACAGGAAATAAATCAAAATAATACCCACGTAAGATACCGAATAGAAATTCATTCCGGGCGCGCTTCAGTGATTTATGCCTGTAATTTTCCGGGCGGTTACGAAAGTAAACTCGCGATTTTTCTTCCGACACACACGTAATTAGATAATTTTCGTAGATTTCTTGGACCGGTGACTTCGTAAAACATTGATGGGACACGTTTTCTATTGTTTAGAGGTACTGGTATTAAGTTTTATTTTAAATTGAAAATTATACCTACTGTTTACCCATATCTAGTAGATGAAGTTTACCAAGCCTGTGTAGTTTTTAGGGTTTCGTGTCCACAGGATGCCAACGGAACCCTATTACTAAGCTGTCGCTGTATGTCCGGCCGTCTGTCCAACCATTAAAGGGCTCTATCTTCTAGACCTAAATAGGAAGAAGCGTGAAATTTTGACAGAATATGTTTTATAATGGCGGATTATTTAACAAATCGATGTTAAAAAGCATAAATTTAAGGGACCCTTATACAAGAAACCCGCTTTCGTTGTTTTTACTCTATTATAACAAATACATTTAAGCTTCAAACTTGCTGTGATTATAGTGTGAGCTCTAAAGTATAAATACAAAAAATAAAAAATTACCATCTTAAATGACCGTATCAGCGCCATCTAGCGATTATTAAGAGAAACATTAACGCATTTGTTTGTTGGAAACGATATTCAAAGTTCAGCAAATTCGAGCTCGGTTCGTCATTGGATGGGTGACCGCTTAGCGGCACAGTTTGTTTTTGTTTGTGTTCGTGAATTACGTAAATGGTAGAGTCTGACTCGCACTTAGCCGTATTTTTTAAGTTGCGGAAATATTTACTACGAATATCTTTTAGCCCGCTATTATATGTTACTGCAAATTTTGACCCTTTGTGGGTTATTGAGTGAAATCCTTCACAACCAATTTTTAAAATCTTCAAACTCTGATGACATTTATAAATAATATTGTGGAACCAAACAAAAACATACGAACAAAGAGAACGAAGCGATAGATTTGTTTCGAACCTAAAGCTTTTCGATGGATGAACGGGAACTTGCAAATATCTAAGGGGCCATCCATTTAGTACATCACATAAATATCCTTAATTTTAGACTCCCTTTTAGGGGGGCTCCTCCTCCCCTGTCACGCTTTTTACCAAATTTTAGTATGAATAATTTGCCTTTGTCACACTTTGCATTTACCTCCCTCCCCCGTATGCGCGTTACACTTGAATTGATGGCTCCTAAGTTGTACCTTATTTTAACTGACTTAGAAACGGAGGAGGTTGTTATAGTTCGTATGATTTTTTTTGGTTTCACAATACTTTTGATAAATGTTAACAGAGTTTTAACATCAGGGATCTAATCATGGAAATCAGATTTGGGTTTGAAAACTGTATCTAATTCTATTTTTCGTCGCTGTTATAAAGATTTTTTTAAATGTTTGTTTACATTGCGCACCATCATGTTTCTGCGTAGAAGGGGTGCCACTGTGATTCAGAAAAACAAAATAATATACGATAGAATAAAATAAATAATTCATTTTTTTACCACGTGTATCGCGCGTCGCGTCGGTCCTGTAGTAGTACATTACTGAAGCTTTATATTTTACGGGTTCGTAGCCAAAACCGATTATATTTGTCCAACAGTCATTTTTAAGTCAGCAGTTTAAATGGGTACATAGTTAAATGGTAAAATGTAATTAGAATGCTTACATGTACGTTCCCTTGATTTTAGGGTTCCGTACCTATGTAGTAAAAACCGAATCCTTGTAGTTTCTCCATGTCTATGCATTCGCTTGTCAAGACTATTTTAGGGCCAAATGTTAGTGTTCTGGTAGCAGAGCGTGGTTAAAAAATCACAACAGTTTTATTCGGTTATTTTTGCATAGAGTAGAGATACAACCACAGAGTACATTGAAAAAAAGGCTGCATTCGTTTTGCAGCGTGTTGTAGATAGTCTGCAACAGGACGAAACATTTAGAAAATGTAGTTCCAAATTTCTTTAAGTACCTATTCACTTTGATGACCTACTGAAACGTGTTTAGTTGTTAAAGTGGCATCTAAATTTAAATATTTTGTTAAATTTACATTGCAGGCATTAATTGCTTCTTAATCAGTATGTCTTTTTACGATCAACCCAACTTCCAAAGATCGGACACAATAATTGCTATTGCAGTGTCATAAATATTTCCGCTGTTGCCTGTGAATCCTACCAAGTTTAAATAACTGCACAACTGGTTGCGTCCTTAAATTACCAGCTCATTGTCATATTAATTTCTGTCACATATTTAATTGCTTACCTCTGACTTAAAATTAGGTAATAAATTCGTGGACAGACAACGAAACGCGAAGCGACTAAAAATATTCAAGCTGCCCGCGCTCAACCAAAAAAAGAACAAATTTTAATTTATAAAAGACAGGACAAACGATTAATAATTTATTTGTATCCTCCATTTCTTGCGCGAAAGGGTCCGAGCGTTAAAAACAACCGTTAAAACCGGCGACTTTGTATAACTCCCGCTTAGCCTCAAATGCCAATTGCGGGTAGACACACGTATACACCGAGCCGGAATGTCGCTTTAAAAAACTCTGCAAATAAATAAATCGTTGCGTTCACTGGCCGTATAAAAAAAAGGAACGCAATATTCGATTCTTTAATGTGATTTAAAAAAAATAGAAGAAGCAGGCTCCGATTGAAAATGAATGAGGGCGGGCGAGCGCGATAGTGGAAATTAGCATTGAGGTAGGATTCAGGAGCGGCCTTTGTGCGATCATATCGAGGTGTATTCTTTGCGCTTTTTACGGCACGGAGCGACGGAACCGACGTGGTAACAACGTCGCCTGCTTCTTTTCGACTTCCATTATAATACGATCCCAACTTTCGCCTTTCTTTACCCATTAATAATTACAGGCGTGGCTTTGGCATATATGTACCATACATTTACTTTGTAAAGCATTAACTGTTGAAAATTTAATTGAACTGATGTTACCCTTTAAGAGTAGTCTACGTATTAACATCACAGCACAAAGAGATCCAATAAAAGAAGAAAAATCGGACAAGTGATCGTTTAAATATTACAATTGAACGAACCATGGCTACAGCTATAGCTTGCTATAATAAACTTTCTTGCTATAATGAAAAGTATAGTAGAAATCTAAATCCGATAATCAAATTTAACGCAGGCCAAACCACTGGCCAAGACGGCACCTACTACATAATGGTATATGATAAGAAAAGACTAAATAATTTTAATCGCTGGGGCAATTGATCTGCGAAGAACAGAATCTAAAAAATCCATGAATAAAGAAAAACAACAGCCCAATCCGAGCCATTAAGCGAGATTACATCTATAGTATCGAACAGAGCGACTCATAAATTAGCGATTACCCTGATATATTCCATAATAATGACAACAATAGGATTGGATGCATATGAGTGGTGGCGGTGCGGCGAGCAGGCTAAGCGCCCGAGCGACATTTGTATGCGATATCTAAGCACACAATTGGCTGCCGCGCAAGCCTTCGCGCTAATGGTACAGTATCGAACGATCGCACTCGAACCGCAGAAAAGAGAAACACCGCTCACCTCACTTGGGGACCACACAATCGTTTAGTGCTTTCACTAAATTAATAAATATTTGTAATAGTTTTCAGTTGTAAGCAGTTTGTTTAATTAGTATATTTGCCAGTAACGCAGACACTAGTAATTCGATTGATTTTGTTTTGAAAATAAGCGAGTGAAAGATTTAAAAGCTTTCAAGTGTTATTGTATATATAGGCCCATAACATCCAATAGTGAGATCATAACACTAAGTTTATTTACATCTTAATGTTACGCTACCTAAATTTCTTGCTACAATTGTTTTCGAAAAATCATTCTAAACTGGTGGTAAAGTAAAATAGCTCCCTAAAATTTTATAGGAATATTCGAGGAGACACAAACAAGAATGGATAACATCAATACCTTCATGCGTAAATAAAGATTTACTCTTTATTAGGTGTCCTTGTTGCATAGCTTAGGTGCCACGTTACAGTAATAACAGCAGCCTGATGATATAATCGCTGCTAGACCTGATGTACTGGGTGCGGACAGCTCTATGACTATGAACATATTTATTATATATACAATTACCAAACTCTACCCAAAAATTGCCTGGTAGAGATTGCTCTTTAGCAATTAGGCCGCCAATTGTATTTTGTAATTATGTAACTTCCTGTTTTATATTTTTTTAATGGTCATAGTTTCTAAGTTCCATTGTTTCTGACATACTATCCATATTTGAAATTATTTAAATATAATAAAATATTACACTAGTAATTTTTTTTTTTTTATTTGATTATTTTTTGGCTTAGGATCAAAATCTACACAGAATATTCAAATTTCAGATCTGTAACTTAATATGTTTGCGACCTACAGAGCCACAGACAACACATTGACTGCAAATTGCTTCTTTGGTTACGAAACTCTATACACGAACCAAATATATAGTGTAAGTAGTAGTAAGTTCTAATTGAACTAAAATATTTTTAGTTTGATTCACCAAATAATTACTAAAAATGTCTGACTATGAAACAACTGAAGAGTCTGTCGTAAAAAGGTCAAATAGTTGGCCAAGCCGACCATTGGTTTCGGTGTAGTTTTAGTGGCATCTCCTTGGCGCTTTGTTTACAGGTAAGTTATTTCCTCGCACCCGCTGCTTTTTCTTTTAAATAACTAGGCTAAAACAGATTATGCTGAAAATTCTTAATTGAAATTGAATCATGTCGAAAAAGAAATAGCACGTGTAAACAATCTTTGACGAATTGGAAGATGATTCCTGATAAGTCAATGGTAGCTTATACTAAGCAGTTATTTCTCGCTGTTCAGTTATTAACTACCAAAGAAAGAGTTTATATGTCTAAATTATATTACAAGCTTAAAGGCTGATTCTAATTAAAAAAATATTTATAATGAAGGTTACGATTTCATAACAATAATGATTTTTTTAATCATAGAAGTATGAATAAAGTAGAGAGCCAACTATGAGCCGACTATACAAAATAGTCATTACATCTCTAATAATTACCCATCTTGTTCTATTCTGTATTTTTGATGCACTATTCAGGTTCCACCAATGACCTACCTACACCACACAGAGCCATTGCAACACTTACAAAAGCTGCGTTTTGTTGACGACATTGAAAGCTATGACATATCATAGTCATTGAAATCGTTCTGTACACTACATATATAAAAACAATTTGGCAGTTCATTTTTTTGACAACGCATCTCTACCTCTACCTCCCAAGCATGTGGAAGTGACGCTATATTCAGCATAGAGCGTGAATGCGCGAATTTTTGGTTAATAGGACGATCGAATGTGCGCATCGAGAGCATATCGCGCATTCAATGCGTATAATGCTTTTCAACAAAACTCCATTAAAAAATCATTAGTACCTATAGATAAGTAATTATTGTTGTTTATTGTACCTTAAAATTATGTACATACAATAAACAATATATATATTTAATAAGTATAAACGGACTTAAATATATTGACAGTGAGGTTACACGGAATTATTGTCATAGGAAATCACTTAGCAATCACAATACGAAATGCATTCTGGGTTCGATGACAGCAATCTGGTGCCAATTTGCTGGCACCTCGTTCACGTTTTATGGGCACTCAATCAAACCGGCCAAATTATGCACACTGTTGTAATGCTACTACCACTGCCAAACCGTAGGAACGTACTTGCTGTAAACCAATGCAAGCTACTTTAGCTTTTATTTTCACTTATTAATAATGCTTAAAATCGTGTCAATTTTTTTACTGTGTATGGAAATAATATTGCGTGATTGACCATCGATAAGGTTCAATGTGTAACGATCATTCAACTACTTGTGTTAATTAACGTATTGCAGTTACATTGCTAGTTTTTTTTTTTTTTAATTAATATCAATTTGCTGTTCAAACAATGGAGCGGTCAGTCGAGTATTTTAAGTACTTACATAATAACTCAATAATTTATGTACCGACCGGACCGAGTGGCGCAGTTAGGATGCAATTTCAGGTTCGACTCAGGCTAAACGGCAAACAATATTGTGACAATTTGTTTGTGGGATGGACTACCATCGGTATAACGTGGTAAAAAGTATATACCTACGTTTGTAATATCTCTGATTGCCCCTTCGAGATTAAGCGTCGTGAAAAATGATAAAAATCGTGTTCCATTGGTGGTTCTTCTTTTTTTTTAATTAATATCAAACTGCTGTTCAAACAATGGAGTGGTCAGTCGAGTATTTTAAGTACTTACATAATAACTCAATAATTTATATACCGACCGGACCGAGTGCCGCAGTTGGGATCCAATTTCGGGTTCGACTCCGGCTAAACGGCAAAAAATATTGTGACAATTTGTTTGTGGGATAGACTACCATCGGTAAAACGTGGTAAAAAGTTTAAAAACGTTTTTAATATCTCTGATTGCCTCTTCGAGATTAAGCATTGTAAAATATGATAAAAATCGTAGAAATAAAATAAATTAAAAGCAGTTAATTAACTTTCCTAATTAGGTGCAGGATAAATTGAACACAAACTTTTGATGAAATACCTAGTTAAAACGTAGTGTTTTTAGACCCAAACCGGAAGAGTCAATAATCGAGGGCGTCTATTGAGTCATTTATCCTAACTATGATCTAATGATTAATGTCCCGGATATTTAGTTTAGGAGGGAGCTAGACGAATATTTCCTGCGTTAGGACTTGGTACTTTGTCTAAAGTACCTGATGAATTTGGAGAGGTACGTCGGTATTTGTCAATTCCCTTGAGCTCTCGGACACGTTTACCCGATATCAAGATACCACACTTCCCTTCTTGGAACCTTCTGCATTTAAATAAGACATTAAAAACTCATTTCCAAGATTTTCCGGGGCTTTGCCAGGTTACTTTTGAAGTGTATAAGATCGTGCGAACTAGTGTTTTTTTGGCTTCTATGTAGGCTCTACAGGAGGACTATCGTGGGGTAGTGCCAAGTTTTTTCTAAGTGGGCAGTGACCTATTATTTATTTATTTATTCGATCACCAACATAGCGTACATTGATACAAGATTATAGGTAGAATTGAATATTTAAACTAAGTAAGTGCCGCTATAATTTTAGGTGAAGTCAACATGCACTAGCTTAAAAGTAAAATGAATTAACAATTTATAATAACATAGTTAATAAGTTTTAAAACTTTTAATTTGTAATTTTCATTTTAATCCTAAGGAAGAACGGCGGTCTGGATGCCATTTCAATCTTTTCAAGTACGAAATCCTTGAATATAGTAAGGAATTTAGCTATTTTTATATACCTCTAAGGTGGCAAACAAGCTAACGGTCTACCTGATGGTAAGCGGTCACCGCAGCCTATGATCGCCTGCAACACCAGGAGGATCACTCGCGAGTTGCAGCTCCTTAAAAAATCTAATAATTTCTTGAAATTCTTGAAGAACCCCATATCGTAGTTCTTAGAGAAAATCTTGGCAGGGAGCTCATTCCACAGCCTAAGCGTTCGCGGGAGGAAGTTCTTCTGAAACGGCACTGTAACTTTTGAATTCTCCTCATTGAAATAAGTTAATTCAAGTTATAAGTTTTCTTATTTTCGCTAAAATTTGGAAATGAGAAAGCTCATACTTCCTTACTATAATGAAGGTGTCATAACCAAATTTAAAGCGGATGGAGCCACGGGAAAAAGCTAGTCGATCTATATGTGAGTGGATATACTGGACTAAACCATCTAATAAAGAATAATCAATTGCGAGAGCCCGGTAGCTCTCACCTCTAGTCCACTTTCAAAGGCATCGCGCTCTTCAGACCAAGAGTAGCAAGTGATAAATAAAGCATAATTGAGAGACGGAAACAGTCAATGAGTAAATCTCGTCCGTCAATTTATTTAAATTATTATTAGTGCCCGGCTATAGACACCCGCCGTGATCGCTTTCAGCGCTCGTTCACAGAGCTCACGCCGGACGCGCTAGAGTACCTTGGGCTGTTTATGTCGATATCGATAGAACTATCTTCTCCCGGTAGAATTATCAGAAGTCACAATTTATGTGCAGTGAAAAGTTGTCCCTAGTCTAGTTTGTACCCAATGAATGGCAATATAAGCTCACACCCTATCACGTTGGGCGGATTATACCATCGGTGAAATGAGGATGTTGCAAGTGATTAATTGTTCGTCACGAGAGTTGACGGATGGTCCGTGGTGGTATTTAATATCATCTTTTTCAGTTATGACTCAGCCGTTAAGCAACTATAACTACTCTTGTGTCGATTTGAAACTTCAAAAAATTATGTATATCTGATAAGAAGTCACATGTAGATACTCTTTGGTGTCCCACAGTAACCTCATAGAGTTTGGGCTTATTTGACTAGTCATAAGATGGTCCTTTAATTACACATGGTAACCAGAAGGTTTATCGTCAAGGTCTCATGTCGAAAGAGCGGGAGGTGGTTTTGGGAACTTCATAATTTACTAGTGTTTTTTTAACTATTTAACTTATTTATCGATAAATCGAAACTCGCCTGAAGCGCATCTAGCTGCGATTTAAATTAGTTAATTTGTGCAGATACGACACAATGGATGAGGAAATAATATATTGGTGTATACTCGCGTCTACCGGGAGTTAGTAATTGGCGTAATTGGACGAATCTGTACGCTCTTAATAATGCCCAATTGTCGACATTCAAATGGCAATTCATCGCCAGTGAAAGAAATGATTCATTATTTTTAAATCAGTATGGTGGTACTAATTGGAATGTTATCCTTTTTCATTAAAAAAAATATTGACATTCAAACTCTAGGGCGACATCCTAAAATCTAGAAGATATCACGAAAAAATAGGAGATGAGGAAATTTTCCCATAAAACATGTCATTTCCTTGAAATCTAGAAGAATTTGCAGCACTGTTCGCCTTTTGTCGACCAAAACCGATTGGCCGTTGACTACGTACAATATTTCTTAAATTTATTTAGTACAACTTGTATTGAAATCACTAATTAAATAAAATGGTAATTTAATTACTTCTAATTAAAAGGAAAAAGACTTACCCATTGATGTCTGTAATCGACCAAAAGTGCTTGAGTACAGCCTTTGCCAACAAGTACCAGATTTGCGTCCACACCCATGAAGACTTCTCTATAGAAGACGATAGGAACTCCTTCGTCTCCTTATCAGGGTGCAGTTGGACGAATTTCTGTTGTAATTCTTGGGACAGTCGCGATGAGTCCACTTTGTACCACTAAAACAAAGAAAAACGTAATTTTGTAGGGTTCCATACCCAAAGTAGGACTGTATGTACTTAGCCTACGCTATTTGTCTCTCTCTATACAACCTTTAAAATGCGTAATATGTGTTATTAGGATTTTCTAACAAATAATAAAAAATATAAAAAATTTAATTTAAGGACAATCTCCTCACAAAAAACAAGTTTATATATTATAGTGTAAGCTCTATGGTAAAACTGGTAAAAAAAAACATATAATAGCAACAGTTAAGGTGCCACTCGAGCTCTTTCATTATGTGGTCCGATTCACTCATAGGCGTTTTTTTTTATTTTAGATCCAACTAAATAGTGGTTACCTATTTTAGGGCTATGGCATACCCTAGCAAAAGCGTGCCGTTTCGACCACTGTACACAGACATATTACACTATTGAGCATACAAAGAGACACAGCTCCATGTACGATAGGCGCTAGAACGTGACCGCACGTTGAAAATCTCGATTTTCTCGGTTTTGTGTCAGTATAAAATTCATATATATTAATTAAAAAATATGAAATCAGCTAATTCACTGGGTCATATATATTTAATGAAATAAAAATCAAATTAACGTCAATCTTAGTTTTCTAAACAATTTGAATTAATGCCCAAAAATAGAGTGTCAGAATTATTAATGTTTTAATAGCTAAATTATTATAATATTAGCAAATTCACCTAATTAAAGTTTGAAAGTCAAAAAGTGTAGGTACTGAAGACTGTAACGAAATTAATTAAATTCTTGCAAACTTAACTCGTTTGGGTATACTTTAAACTAGTATGATCTACTATATAATTATAATTAAATTAAACGGGTCTTACCACGATAGGTTTTTATTTGGTAGCCGATATTTGCACCACGGTGCATGAAACTAAATAGTGGTGTTGGACAATGAATGACAGTTCTGATCTTACGAAACTCTACTGGTATTCTCTACTTTTCTGCATTACTAAGCACAGTTCAGTTTTGATATGATTGATTATTCGTTATTTACCTTATCAGTCTCATACGTCCCCACTGTTGGGGCACGACCTACCCTCATCAAGGGTGATTTGGGCTATAGTCCACACGCGGGCCCAGTGTGGATTGTGGACTTCAGATATGTCCAGTGGTGTGAAAATCAATGTATTTGAGAAATTAAGGAAAAGACTCATTAATACACGCGGGGCTCGAACCTCCGCCACTCAGGATGCAAAGGGTTAAATGGAAACCCATAGGCCGCCACCGACCTATTTATTTGCATGAAACTAATTAAGCTGAGCAAACGTCATTGTTGTATCAGCATGAGTAACAGTATAAGTTAAAGCGATTGTTACTCATTCCGGAAAATAATACGGGGGTCTGTGTCTTTGATGTTTACATCTTGCGAAGAAAGGTACTCCACGAAACCTGCAAGTGCCAAAAGAAGTTTACCAGTCCGTTTTGAACCAGGTTTCGAAAAACAGTTTTATGTTTTAAACAAAATATTTATATGACGACAAACAATGTCTATTTAAACATAAAACTAAGCTTTGCAAAGCAAATGAGTTAAAGGCGAAATCCATATAAGAAAACGTTCCTTTAATTAAGTCGAAAACCACATTCAAGTTACTGATTGCAAAAACTTACATTGTGTTTTAAACAAGGTTTAGTTTAAAATAAAAAGTTTTGCATGTTTAAAAGTGTTTATTTAGTTAACTAAACTCCTGCGCTGACATGATGCATTGTAAATTACCACAAATTGGTTATTTCGATCAATTGCTTTCTTACGATCACCATCTCATGCAAAACTGGCGTAATTACTCTAACTGACTATACAAAAAGAGCAATGTAGAGTAAACAACAGACAAACATGAAGTGCATGTATCTGGTCGAGTCACCCGTTGTGTATTTAAGGTAGATGCCGCGGCCCTACAAAAGGCAATGCAGCCGCTGTTAATTTCACGCTGCCACGAATTAACATTTCTTTACGCCACAAAATAATGACGAATAAAAAAAAACCTTCTCTCCTCTACATGTAGGTAGTAATGACGAAGGCGAGACCCGGCCTCATCAGTCCGGCTTAATTAATGCCTGATCTGTCTTTGTATTAAAATCGAACGACCGACACGGCTGCGCGATAAAAAATATAATTATACAAAACCGGTAGTCGAAACAAATCGTCATGGCGCTGGCGTATCGAACAGTTAACCATCAAGTGATTAGATACATGTGTCTATTGAATTTTATTGCTCTAGGCGAATATGGTTATCAACTGCCATTTAAAAAAAATGTAAAATTGAATTTTTTGACGAAATTAACTCTTTAGTTGTTTAAAGAGCTTTAAAAAATATTGATTATTAGGCTTATGTACCCAAATGGCTTATGTACACAAAACGTGACCCTATTACTAAGACTTCGCTGTCCGTCTGTCACCAGGCTGTATGTCATGAACAGTGATAGTTAGACAGTTGAAATTTTCACAGATTATGTATTTCTGTTGCCGCTATAACAATAAATACTAAAAAACTAAATTAAAATAAATATTTAAGGGGGGCTCCCATACAACAATCGTGAATTTTTAGTGTTTTTATAGATAATGGTACGGAATCCTTCGTGTGCGAAACCGGCCGGTTTTACGCCAGTAAAAGGGTAGCTCTAGTATTTGCAGATTTAAATACAAAAAGAGTTTGTGATGAATGGTAACAACGTTGTTCGAGAGAAAATAGATAGTTCGGCAATCGAGCTATCGAGGTTAAGTTGAAAAAACGGGTCGGAGTCGGGTAAAACTTAAAATAACTAAATAATTTTAGTTTCCAATTATTTAATCCTAGTAAATGTAATGTAAATGAGGAAGTATGTGACGATGTTACGTTGTTTATAACCATGCAATCACCCATGAACGGCTATTAACGTATTAGATGACTTTTGGTAATTAGCATAGACACAGGTAAAAAGACAGATTATGTCCTTACCTGGAAAATACTTATTTCACCTATCGGAAGTTCCTTAAGAATAGCTTTTTTCAATGATTATAATATAATTTATTGAGTACTAACACATAGTTGACTTCAAATGCTAAGTTATGAAGTTAGTAAGACCACAAAGTAATAGTTAGATAAAGAAAAGTATTGTAATATTATTTCCAACCATGGAGATATGATGTAGATTTATGCAAAAATCTATTTTATATTGCACAAAAGAAAAACAAAATATATCCCATTATTCTACAAGGCCAATAACATATGTAGGTCCTGGCCAACTTGTTTGTTAAAAATCACAGTCACTGTAAGAATAAAGCGTGGAATATTAAAATTAAACAATATAAATCTAGAACATGTTAGAACAATAGCTAAAAACTAACTTCTCCGTTGTTGCCCGTCACAGGTACATTTTATAAGTTGGTGATAGTTTTCCTTATAAACTACGTTATATATACTACCTATTTCCATGATTTTTTTAAGATAGCCAAAAACCGTTTAGCTTACAGATGGGGGACGACACTTGACCCTAACAAAAATTAGCAGTTTTAGCTTAATATTACGCAAACGGATCCCTAAACCAAAAAATTATTGTAACACACTCGAAATATTTTTACGTCACCTGTACTTTAAACGAAAAAGAATCCCCATTTATGTATCTTACCTTAAGCTAATTTTTTTTAAGATTGTATTTTACAACTATGCGCTATGTCGGCGTTATTATAAGCTAAGCCGCGGACAGACAGACAGACGAATGGACATAGTGAAACTAAGTAAAAGGGTTTCTTCTTGACTACGGAACCAAAAAAAGCGACAAAATAAATATTTAGTGATAAACACAAGACAAAGAATCACATAGGCGATTATGCAACGCGATGTTTATCCTTCTATTTAAAATACTCCGCATCAAAATTTGCGGAACTTGTTGGGCCGAATTCTCCAGACGGAATAGATTTAAATAATATTGAATCAATTTTCCGATATGACCGATGATCAAAAGTGCTTTGATAAATTAATTATTCATTAATGAGTAACGAATTTTTAGATTAAATACAAAATAGTGTGATAGAATAAGAACATATACGTAATTGCTTTTACTACCAAAAAACGATAGCATTAATTTGCCTCGATAATTTTTTTTTTTGGTTTTTAACCGCTACTTGTTAACTAATAACATTAAAATTCATATTAATGGCTGGCTAACTAGATAGTCAATGGTTGTTTCTACAAATTTCAAAAAAACCTAATAAATTTATAAAGTAAATACCTAAAAAGTAGACTTGCAACGAATAGTATATTCGGCCACACGCCTAATACTGAATATTCTGCGGGCTTCCTTGCCGAATAACCGAATGTTCGGCAATAGTTTTTGGCCAGTGCGTAACCTCTCTCCCATGCCGCACTGCATGCTATGATAGCCAAGAGTAATGATGATACCTACTTGCGGCACCAAAGGATGGGTCACTTGAATTTCACAGCAGTAAATAAAATACCTAACTGTACTGAAGGTGTTAAGTTGTCACCGAATATGAAGACCTGTATTTGTATTACATGTCTTGAGGGCAAGCAGACCAGGCAACACTTTCCTAGTGATGGATCCCGTGCAACTGATTTGCTAGAGCTTATTCACAGTGATGTGTGTAGACCGATGAAATATATTTCTATTGGAGGGGCCAGGTACTTTGTCACTTTTATTGATGATTTTTCACGAAGAGTACATGTATATTTTATAAAAAATAAAAGTGAAGTTTATGAAAAATTTGTGGAATTTAAGAATAAAGTAGAAAATGAGTTAAACAAAAAAATAAAGGACTGATAATGGTACAGAATATAAAAACAACAAATTTGATCTATACTTAAAGTCGCATGGAATACTTCACCAAACAACTAACACCTACACGCCGCAACAAAAATGCCTTAGTGAAAGAATGAACAAAACATTAATAGAACGTGCTTAATGTATGATTTTAAATGAAAAATTACAGGATAAATTCTGGAAGCGGTTGCCACAGCTGCATAAATTGTGAACCATTCACCAACTCGGGCTCTATCCGATGTGACCCCATATGAAGTATGGACAAGAGAAAAACCTAATTTAAGTCATATGAGAATTTTTAGATGTTCTGCGAAGATTCCATATTCCTAAAGAAAACCGAACAAAGGTTGATGCAAAGTCAAAAAAAAAATTTTTTATAGGGTACAGTGGGGTACAGGTTTTTTGACCTTGTAACAAAAAATTTTGTTTTAAGTAGAAATGTTGTATTTCTGGAGGCGACAATACCGAGGAATAAAGTAGATGATGTACCTGTAAAAGAAACAGAAATTTATACAAAAGAAAAAGACATTTGTACGATAAAAGACCAAAATGCAAGAAAAAAGAAGAAATTATAAAGAAAACAGTAAACTTATCCTTACTTGAAGAACATGTGGAACCTGAGAAGAAAAATAATGATAAGACCGAAGAAACACAGAACATTTCTCATACTGGCTCTATTTCAGATTACTCCACACAATTTGAAGATGATCATGATAAAACATACTCACCAAATGAAACGATAGACTCTTCTTCTTCTTTCGAATACATGAATCTGAGACCACGTCCTCGCCGAGTGGAATTATATGAGAAATATCAATCTCCTACATCATTTTTATGTATGAATGGTGAGTCAACAACAAATTTACTTAACAGTGACCCACTAAGTCTTGAGCAAGCCCTCAACAGTGATAAGGCTGAGCAATGGAAACGAGCCATGAATGATGAGTATCATTCATTGATAGAAAATAATACATGGACACCAGTGGACTTACCAGAAGTAAAATTAGTGATTCCCTGCAAATGGGTCTATAAAACAAAGACTGATGAAAATGGAACCATAATCCGCTATAAAGCTAGACTTGTAATAAAAGGATACACACAAGTCAAAAGTATTGATTACCATGAAATATATGCACCTGTAGTTCGTTATTGTTCTGTACGATATTAAATTAGCTTAGCTGCTAAATATAGCCTCAAAATATATCAAATGGATGCAGCTACAGCTTTTCTACAGGGCGAAATAGATGAAGAAATATATATGGCTCTACCACCTGGTTATGAATAAGGAGATAAAGTATGTAGATTGAACAAGTCTATATAGGGACTGAAGCAAGCAAGTAGACAGTGGAACAAGAAATTAAATACTACACTGATTGAAATTGGTATGACTCGTTCCAAGATAGATCCTTGTGTTTATTATCGCATATCAAATGAAAAGGATATACTTTTTATTGCAGTCTATGTTGATGATTTATTATACTTCTTTAATAATGAAAAAACATCCCACATAATAAAAACAAAGTTAAAAGAAAAATTTAGTATGAAAGATTTAGGAACAGCAAAGCAATGTATTGGATTTAGAATTACACAAAAGGATGATGAGATTTCTATAGATCAATCGTTATATGTAGAAATGACTCGTTTTGAAATGCAGAACTGTAAACCAGTATGGACACCTTGTGGCACAAAAGTGAAACTAAAAAAGGGCTGCAAATCAACATGAAGTTCTAAAAGATATACCATACCAAGAAGTGATTGGTTGCTTGCTGTACTTGTCACAAGCAACTAGACCAGACATAACATATATAGTAAATTCTTTGAGCAGATACAACAATCAACCAACTAGTGAACATTGGACAGCTGTTAAAAGAGTTTTAAGATACCTGAAGGGTACAATAAACATAAAGCTGACCTATAAGAAAAATATGGATGAAAATTTATTTGGTTATTGTGATGCAGACTGGGCAAATGATATAGAAGATCGAAGATCTTGCACAGGCTACATTTTTTTGTTTCAGGGTGCAGCAATAAGCTGGAATTCCAAGAAAGCACAAACTGTAGCATTTTCCAGCACAGAAGCTGAATTCATGTCGTTAGCTTCTGCAGTACAAGAGGCACTTTGGCTGAGACAGCTCGATGAGGAGTTTTGGCCTAATCTTAAAGGTACACCCATCATTCTTTTTTGTGATAATCAGAGTGCAATTGCTTTTTCAGAAAATAGTATTTATCACGCGCGTAGCAAACACATAGATGTGCGCTACAGTTTTATTAAAGAGCAAATTGCTGCAAACCAAGTTGATGTACAATTCCGATGCACTCGAGATATGGTTGCTGATGCTTTATGAAAAGGACTCCACAGGCCAAAACATGCTGAGTTTACTACATCAATGGGTTTACTTCAAAGCGTTTGCATCCAGGAGAGGATGTTAGAAATGTGGATGCATGCACGTCTTGCAATAGCAAGAAAACGCACCTTATAAATGTTGCTATTAACTTTTGATACCCTATGGTCATGTGTCTACATGTCAACCTAAAGTGTGCTTTGTCAGTTAATATCTATATTAATTAAATTAACTATTCAAATTAAGTGTTCGCTATTTAATTTCATGAGTTTTGACATGTTGTGTCTGGTGCTCATAGTACTTTAATACGAACATTTTCGTCTTATCTTCGTTTTGATTTGTTTACCGAAAAGTGAAATTGTGTAATCCTAAAAAAATAGTAATCAATTATGGCCCTCACCTATTATAGTACGGAAGTTAATAATGTGTAATTATTTAATTGAATACAAGAAAATTTATTATTATAAGAAAAACAATCTTTTTATTTTGGCAATCATCCTACTGCAAAGTAAAATTTTAAGTATTCGGTATTTGGCCAAATAGTACACAGATGCTCGGTATTTGGCAGAAAAGTAAATAAATTAGCCGAGTAGACCGAATACCGAATAGTAGCTGAATATTCGTTGCAAGCCTACTAAAAACCGATTGAACGTTCACGATGCCTTGTACTGAAGAGCGCTGTGGTCTCTTGTCTCGCTGAAGTGCACGCGTTATTAAATAGCTGTGTTTCAAACTGTCATATGCGGTGGGCGGGTAAATCCTGAAATTTTAAATCAGGGTACCTGGCCTTAACTGGAACATGTACATAATAGAAAAAAAACAAGGTTGACGTTGTCTTGATGTTTTAGAAAAATATGTTTAGTAGAGGCCCCCGTATTAGACTATTTATGAGATAGGTGCTTAAGATTCTATTTCAGCTCGTGTAAACTAAGATTTGCATGAATAAAAACTTCCTTGTTATGAAAATATATATATCGTCGATTTATCTTAGCAGGTAGCTCCTGCTAAGACAAATCGACCATGACATATTCGGATCGACTGGGTATAGTTCCGTATTAATTTTTGATTCTAAATATATGGCTTAGTGATTTGAGCAAATAATGGTCAGCAGGCCATGCGGCTAATATATTAGTACCTATTTTTGCTTTTTTAGTATTTTGATTTTTTGGATTGAGGGCAGCATACATGGCAAGTTGAATGTAACTTAGATTCGACATACACTCGCTTCTTAAGTGATTCTATACTATAAAATGAAGTGAACGAAATTAAATCAGTAGAAAAAGATAGAAATATAAAAATTTTTAGGACATTACATACAGAGACATCTGGTTACAAACTAAGCAAAGCTTATTCTGTTGATGCTACACACCGAATTTTGTTTTCATTTCTTATATATATAATATATATATATATATTATACATAGAAAACACCTTGTCGCAAGAACAACACAAATGTTCATCACATATATATTTTCCTTGTGCGGAAATCGAACCCACGCTCTTCGATTCAGTTTTTGAAACAAGTTTTAAACCTAACAGCATGGTGCTTGTTACAGCATCAAAATATCAGGAGCTCAAATCGCCAAGTAATTATGGTAAATAAATGTCTAATATTAAAAAAAACATAAATGTGAAATGAGAGCCAAGTTCAATATTATGATATATGCCTTGGATGGTGACTTCAACGACAAAAGAAGTGAGATCTAAATGGGTGCCAAGTTCAATGGTCAGGCCAGAAAATTATTTATAACATCATAAAATATAATTTCTTTTTATAACTTAGGATAATATATTGTAGCCTAAGGTCTGACTTGACTAGTTCTCATATACGAATTATTATGTTCGATGGCTAGTTTCTACCAGCAAGCTAAATTTTCGAAATAATAAAATAAGAACCAACAAGTAACAGGTTTAGAACTTGCAAAGGCTATAATATAATTCGTATATGAGGAACTAGCCAAGTCAGACCTGAGGCTACAATATATTATCCTACTTTATAAGAAGAAATTATATTTTATGTTATTATAAATAAATTTCAGGACTGACCATTGAACTTGGCACCCATTGAGATCTCACTTCTTTTGTCGTTGAATTCAACATCCAAGGCATATATCATAATATTGAACTTGGCTTTCATTTCACATTTATGTTTTTGATGGGATTTCATTTCTTTTTGTACATAAATTATTACTTATTTATAACAAAATTAATACCAAATGGTTTTTGTTAAACTACCATATTTTCCTACGTTTACGACATACATACTCAACTATAGTCTCACGCAACCTATTTGTTTATTGTATATTACTTTACTCAAACAAAGAATATGCAATCCAATGGAATGGGCAGCTTCCATCGGGTTCGGGAGTCATTCGAAAAATTCGGTGTAAGGTAATTGTGTTACCCACCCGTAATTCTGTTGTACGACTCATTGTACAAAATAAGTAATAAAAAGATAATTATTTAAGACGATTATAGAACAAATTACCTGCTATCTATTGAATTCTCAAGAAAATCAATTTGTTACCAATAACTTCTCATTCTCAAACTCATTCAGAGTTAAGTATACATACCTAATTATAACTCTTATAACTATACTAAAATTATTATTAATTTTTGATTTATATAACCACAAATATATAAGTATTTTTTAAGAAAACCTATGAATTTCGTAGCATAAATTGCAATCTATGCGTATTATTTAATTATTTATAAGTAATGATCTTATACTATTGATGTGCGCTAAATATTGAAACAATAATTAATCCTAAATCCCAGTTAATAACGTAATAAATACGAAAGTCGACTATACTCTTAGTTATAAGTACTAAAACGGAAATATTTGGAATAAAAACAAATAAAGGGTGGTATTCAACTCGTTATATATTCACGTGAAAGCCCTAAAATCCACATAAAGACCGGCTGTCATAAGTTTTGATTGCTGATTGCTGATTCTAACATTACAATTTTTATAAGTATAAGTTAAGTGGTACTTATAGAATGAACCTTCAAGCGGTCGCGCGGCGTCGAATAGACCACGGTAACCCTATTTTCGGTTATAAATTCGTATATTATCATCACTCATGTTTGCCAATATTAGTAGCCATTCATAGGTTTATTGTGAACTCAAAACAATAGATTCTTCGTTTCTGTGCGCATGGCTTAATCTAAATAATATCTTTCGTTGTGCATGCTGCGTAGGTTTTGCAAAGTAAACGCGCGCCTGACGTCGTTGAAGATTCTCGCGACGCACTTCGTAAAAGTATATTTTTTTTATTCTATCTAAAGGGAATGTGTTTAAGTACATTGTTCTTCGAGAAGGGAAGGGAATGTGTGGAAGAAGAAGTACATTGTTATTCAAATAATTTAATAATTTGTCTTTTTAATTCTTAAAAACCTTGACGGTCATTAAGGTAACGCGCGACCGCTGCCGTTGCAAATGACCGCGCGGCCGCTTGAATGTTAAGTAAAAAATATAATAAAATGATATATTATAATAAAATGAAAAAAAAAATTACCTGTTTCCGATTAATTCCTTTGTATTCAACTAATTACCTATCTGCATGCCAAATTTGAACTTTCTAGGTCATCTGGAAGTGGGTTAGAGTTTTGATCTATTGGTCAGTCAGTGAAAAAAATGACGATTTTTGAACGTTAATATCTAAATAACCGTTTAAGCTGTGCTTATAAAATTTGGAGCACATATGTATCTCGCAAGTCTCAATATATGAGCCAAATTTGACACGTTTATGTAAAATAGTTTTTGAGTTATGAGGGGGTCAAAAGTGGGTCCAAATGATTCGTGTAATTTACACACGGTGCTGCTCGCCAGTTCTGTTACTTGAACTTGGTTTGACACGCTACCGCGTAAAATTGGTACAAATGAATAACAAAAATAACCCTATGGGACGTTCATGTATATCATATTTAAAAAAAATATTTGTACATTGCTATTCAGAAGAAATATTCTAACCAGGCGAAAATATAAATAGGTATTTGAAACAAATTTGCTGTCACGCTAGGAGTCGGGCCAATAAACCGTTGTGCAATAGGGACAACTGTACTTTTTGGGCTGATTTTACCTAGTCGTAATCATCATAACCTGGGTATTGAACTGCCCTGTTTTCTCTTTCAAATCCTGAGTAAAATATAATAAAAATGACATCACCAGAAATTACTTTGTGTCTGTGTGTTTCGTTTTCACAAAAATAAGTTTACTTTTTTGTATAGCACACGTCTAAAGATGTCATAAATATAAGGGTTTTTCATAAGAATAGCATATCAAAAAAAAAACTGGTTGCCTGTAAAGTCGGTATACGGGCGAAAGTTTTACGTGACAATGATTTTATGTCTGTCTCTCTCGCTCTTAGGCGGGCGCGTGCCTCTCACTCGCTCTCATTGTGAGCGCATAACGTGAGCGGAGCGTAACGCAGTTTCTTGAAGTGTCACCCGGCAAACCAATTTATAAGACGTTGTCACGTCAAAAGCAAAACATACAGACATAGTGATTGTGTACATAAAAAATACTATTATACATAAAGGCTCTTATTAAGGAGAAAAGAGGGGAATACTTTAGAATGGGGTAAATATTTGTGCCGGTTTAGTTGTGTATTTAAAATTTTCGTACCAAAATAAAATAAGGATTTATGAAATCACGGCTGGAAGGATAGAAATGTCAGTTTATGACACATAGTTCATTGATTTTTTTTGTGGATAGGTACCTAAGAAGGGAAAATGGTTCTGTCCCTCAAAAGGGAAAAATGGATTTCTTATGTCGCTCACTTTCGTCGTCTGTCTCTAACCATAGAGACTTTTTACTAAGATCGAATATATGTCTCAAGCTGAATACCTACATATAAGTTCACTGTTCACAAAGTAATGTAAAAACATCTAATTATACTTTGAAAATCCTATACAAAAGCAGGTAAGGCCTATCAACCCCATATTTTAAACCTGGTATGCGATCAAAACCTGTAGTGTACTTCCGGCTGTCCAAGAATTTTCCAATTTCGGCATTAAAGAAATATAAACAAGTACCCAAGTAATGGAGAAATTATTTATATTATTATTATTTAGTTAGTAATTATTATTTACGTACGAAGTCCGCAGGGTACGAATTTCACCAGCACTTGCGTTTTTATGTATTATGATCATTACCATAAAGATTGTGAGTAATAAGACATCCGTTGACCTATGGCCAGCCTCCTCAGATTTGTAAAACAACCCAAACTGATCCGCTTACATAAACTAGATCACCAGTTAATCAAGGTAGGTTCTGAGGAACCGCCCAGGCTGTATTTTCCTGATTACTGAACATGCTTTTTTCATTATTCATTGGTTTTGAATTCGAGGTATGTGATAAGCCTTGAAGACCTCGTGGCCCAGAAGCATTCGTCTATCGGAAACGATAAGCGAAGTTAAGCAACGTCAAGTTTGGTTAATGCCTGGATAGGTGACCACCTAGTAGCACCCTGTAAGTCCTGGCTGTAGTGTTATATAATGAGAGCAGTCGCTAAGCCAAGCCAGCCGCCGTATCGGCGGTTTGAAAACGATCTGAAACCAAGGTGGCCACTACCACGACAACATACGCCAACCCGCAGGAGACCCGCGTGCAAGACTATGGCCTAAGACTTCTTTAAGGAGAGGCCTGTGCCCTTGCGTATAAGGGCTGCGGCGACCTGTCCATTACCGCTTTAGTTTTTCTTAGCTATACCAGCCACTCTAGTTCTACGAATTATGTTCGTTACGCATCGAACCCAGACCGACATAAGTGACAGACATTCAAGGTACTGTGCTGTGACGACGTCCTCATAGATAGATTACCGTATAAACTAGATCTATTACGTCCTACACGCACCACATACTGCAGTAGAAAGCATAGAAATGCATACCTAAGAGTAGTAAGAGTATTATATCTAGTCTTGCAAGTTAAGTGGCGCATAGGATTGGGGTGGATTTGCCCGGAAGCGGCTCTGGAACTTGTTTGCCGGCCGGTCCATTAAAATAGGATCAGACGGATGCAGATCGTCTGGCCTAGACGTTCTATGAGCAGCTTTACTACTATTCCTCTACAACTAATATTACTTAAAGAGGTAAGTTGCATTTCTTTTTAGGGTTTGACACTTAAGCTACTGATCCGATAGATATAAAAACTTTTAACAAAGTGTAGCTTACGATATTAGCCAAAGTGTAATTGAAGTAGCAAGTAAATACATAGATTTAAAAATTGCCTCGTGTTCTCGGGCTTTCAAACCCAGCGTGTATCATTTTAATTACCATATTAATATTTAATGCTTTTCGACAATACTACGTTCATAGTCCGCAATAATAAATGCAAAAGTGATCTAGCTTTACGCTCTTAAAGCGAATATAACTAACTATAATCTAACGTGCATGAATTGAATATCAGTCTAAAGTGTGTAGTCTTAGAACAAACTTAAGACTACTATAACTACCTCGCTGTTGGTAGTAGTAGTAGAGGTAGTTCTACGAATTATAGGTGTACAGTACATCTGAGTTATAAGCACAAAGTAAAGATATTGAGTCTCAATTAAAATCAAATGACTTATTGCTGTGAAACAATTGATTCCGATTAATACTCGATAGAGCTACTAGACGATAAAGCATTCTGTGCAGTAGATATGCAGCAGACATCGAGTAAGAACCTATCTAATAGAAGATGTACAGAAATGACACACCATTTTACCTGTAAGAAATAATACATATTCCGTTTAGCTTATTTCACTAGTAGGTTTGTAGACAATAGTTTTATTTGTTTCCAATACAATTTATAACAAATGTAGATGATTAACAAGGTAAATAAATTGAAGTTCAAAGCGAAGACGAACAAAATAATAGTTTTGGGCAGTAGTTGCAAGCAAAGTCAAACGCAGGTTTGATGACTTCTTGCACCCAGAACAAGCCAGTTTCCAAAAAGACATGGTTACAAAAATACGATCCGACAGATTATAGGCTGTACAATCTAGCGGAACGGGTTCGCTCTCTTTCCTTAGCATTAGTGGACTATGGAAAGATTTTCATTTCTATCAAAACAGCAGTGTGGCAGTCCTCACAGCAGTTCAATATTTAGTGCATTGAAGTTTATAAGTGTTTATATAACAAAGCCGTCATGTCTATCCAACTACAAGACGTAACCGATCCAACCGCAGAACAATGTGAACAAGAAAGACGAAATTTCTTCAAAACTGTTCACCACTACTTTAGAAGATGTTTTTAAGACTCTGGAGTCAAAAGGTCTTTAAATTAATTTTGTTCCCTCTTACTTATATTTGATCTGCCGAGAACATCGTGGTCATGTTAGACTAGTGAATCTAACATGACCACAATATCCTGTCGATGATTAATGATAAGACATTGGCGCGATGATAGGAAACTTTAGCAGATGTTCTCAAAAGGTGAGCCTGACGAGGTTTCCTGGTCTCAACGTTCGAGGCGAGTCTAACGACGCGAGAGGTAAATCGAAATTCAACTCAACCGATCAAACTCACTTAGTAAACAAGGACAGAGCTTTGCTAAGTGTTAGGTAGTAGCGCGATAAAATCTAGAATTAGAAAATTCGTTAAGGAACCAAAGTGCCCGACATAGCCCGATTAGCTAACAAGCTGTATCAACAATGGACAGGCAACATCTCTGTTTGTTAAACCGATAACCGCTGGAGGAACAAAAATGTTCACGAGTGGCTACCTCGGACTATAAGACGCAGCGTTAGACAACCTCCAAGCAGAAGGACAGACGACCTGGTTGGAGCCGCAGGAAGTCACAAGCACACTTTCAAATACTTTATGTTTATTTATACATATATGCTGGCAACCATATATTTTTTTTTGACAAATTTCAGCTCTTTGCGTCAAAAAGTTTTGAGAAAAATTGTCTGCGACAGACAGATGGACGTCAATGTGATTCTAAATTTTTTCTTACGTAAAAAAACAAAACGTCTGGTCTACGACGACTCTTCATCCTATGGCATCACGAACCGCCCGAGGGCCACTGTTGCGTAATTGTTTTAAACTCGTCTTTTAATTGTTCTATCGGGGGTTGCGATTTATGGACCAACGTGATCTCCGGCCGTAATTCCATTCAGATTCATTTACACTACAGTTTCCGCGTCGCCAGACCCTGGGAATGCACCGCCTACGTTTAACAACGGTCTCATTTCAATGAACTCAAGCTAAATGTTTTACCCAAGGCAAATCATATAGATCTGTTAATATGTTAAACATTAGGATTGTGGATAAAGGAGTTGACGAATATTTTAAGGTTTCCTTTAATTATGGTGTGACACACAAATGTTTTGCATATATTATGTAAGGTTATCTATGATGAGTCTTTTAATAGAATAAACACGAATTACTAAAAAAGAATTAATTTTATTTATAACAAATACCACACCAAAGTACATATATACCTATAACTCAGGTGGGTTTTAATCTTTTAAAAATATTTTTATTTATTTACTTTCGCTAGGCAAACTTGTTTAAACACAAGTCAACACGAATGTGGTGCCTGAGTTCTGTGTACCCGATTTTGATTTCTTATACCCAATTTTTAAAAGAAATAATATTTTTATCTAATAAAGTTTGCTTATTAAGAATGGTAACCTCTAAGCATTTGACAAAATCGTGTATAATAATAAAAATATTAATCATCGTATAGAGTACAAAATCAGTTTTTTTTTGATAAATTAAGATTTTGCTTACTTTTTAATGAAAAAAATCAGACAATAGTCATTAAATAACAAACACAAAAACTTTTGTAATTTTAAAGAAATCGCTGCTGAAAAAATGCTGCTGCTCGAACATGTATGTAAGTACCGTGTACACCCCCTTAAAAAATAAGGATAAACGACTGAAATTGTATCTGGTGCAAGAATCAAAAATGCATGCCCCAAGACAGAAACTCATCCGAAGCGTGGGCACGCGTCGCAGAGATTTACGAGTGTATTTAAACTGGTTGTACGTTAAGCATTAAGTTAGCCGATTTGATCGTTAAATCAGCCGTTATGTCTCGAGACAATATCGTCGCTCGTTACCACCCAAGCGGCTGGCTCTAAAAATAACTCCAGGTTAACTATAGGTCACCTCCCTGGTAACAAGTCGAATCTACTTCTATTAAATCGCACACCACTTATCGCGTCCAATTTGAGGGTTTCGATGCCCAATTATAACGGGGAGTAAAATCAGTGATAGAGTCGTTTGCCAAAGAGGAATTGTTGGAATAAGTGAACGCTCATTACATGCTGGTGTTGGAATTGGAGTTATTCAGTGGTAAAGAGAGCAATTAAGCGAGCGGGCGAATGGCGTGTCGATTGTTCGGATGCGGCCGCGATCGGACCCCATTGTCCGGCGAAATTAACAGCCAAGCAAAAAGCAGTCGCTTTTAGAAACACTGAGGTGCCGCGCACTTCACAATTTCAATACAAATAAATTAATAATAAAGAGATGTAAAAAATATACTTAAAAATAAAATGATGTAGTACGCGTTAATAAAATAATTATCATCAAGGTACTTGCCATAATTATAAAAGCAATCGTTAAACCATGGCAAAAGGCTTAAGTCGACTCCATTTTCTTATCCCTGAAGGCGAAGACGATACAGTATGGGGTTTCTCAAGAAGGGAGTGATTAATTGATAAAAAGGTTGGCAACGCAGGAGTAATGCTACAGAAGTTGCAAGTGTCCAGAGGTTACGAATTAAGATGACCGGTTCATATCCGGAGCGCACCGAAAGCTTGTTTGTTCTTCCACCTATGCTATTCCGTCTTGTATTTGATTGACGTGAGCCTATTGCTGATCATAAGCCACAAAGCTCAGTCTTGAGACATTTACTGTACACAAAATTTAACTCCCTGTTACCCCTACCAGGAACCATGACCTTTAGCACAGCATTTACTGCATTATCACTGCCTAATGTCAGTCTTTTTGGGGTGCTCAACAGAATGAAGCCCTATTCAGGGCTAAGGTCGCTACTCTATAAGTCGTTAGTTCATCCCCACACGGCGTACTATCATCTCTATGTGGGTGTACTTGGAAAGCAGATTTTACCTTTTGACTCGGTTCGGAGACGAGCTGTGACAATAGTTGACGATCCCAAACAAACAAGTGGTATTGAATCCCTGGGTCTAGGGAGTGTCTTTATTTCCCTGTGTCTTCCACCGCTTATATAATCGGATTTATTCTGAGGATTGGTTGGAAATGATGCCCACGGCTACTTTCTACTATAGCACCGTTCAACTCGCCAGTTCATCCTCACATGTTAGAACCGAAATGGTAGCGCACTGTACGCTTAGGTTGCGAAATGAGCTAAGGGATACAGTAAGAGGGAAGGGAGTTATTATTAAAGTGGTCAGAAATGTGCGACTAATGCACCTGGTTTTGATGTTACGATGGCTGCTTAACATGGTTGTTTTTATTGGTTCTATTTTGATGTAAGGGTCGTGATCTTAGTCTTCTCGTATATACAATAACAGATAGGATGTAAATCAATTTTTTAGGCGTCCTTACATCTCATCTCTTTTTGTGGGATGATGATGTGGTATAATTTTTATTCCGTCGTAAAAAAAAAGGTATGGTTTTTGAAGAGAATAAAATTCATAGTAAGCAAAGACATGATGGTAGGGAAGAAAGGAACAAGCGTGAGAAATTGTATGCTTTGGATCTTTGCTCACTAGTATGGGGAGTGTGACAGCAACATGGATAAGATAGAAATAATAAATGCTGGAAATCAGGTTAGTCGGGAGTTGCATACCTTTATGAAAAAAATAAAATAGTTTTGCATAACTTTATGAAAAATTCTGGCCATTGGACATATAGAGTGCCCAATGAAGAAGTTCTTCATCCAGCTGGTCAGAAACGCCAAATTATGCAAACCATCAAACAGTGGAAAGTAGGTTATCTGGGTCACATTATGCGACTTGATAGATACCAACTGCTGCCACTTATAATGATGAACAAAGTGGCTGGAAGAAGATTAGTAGTCAAAAGAAGAAAGTCATAGCTGCGCAATATTCGCGGGTAGACCGGCATCAAAAGTTTACCAAACTAACAGCCAACCTTCAGGAATTGGAGAGTCACTAGGAAGAAGAAGATGAGAAGTCAGAAGTTGTCTTAAAAGGCACTTTTGGCATCTCATAGAGGTGTGTTAGTTCGAACACTAATGTATACAATTGGATGTTAAGCGCCTATGGAAAACAAAGTATGAGAGTAAGGAAGAATAAATGATATGGAAATAAGAGCAGTAAGGGGTAGATATGCGTGAGGAATACCAATCGTGTGAAACGGAAAAGCAGCGGAGTAAAAGAAGATCTAACGTAGTTTAAAAAGGTGGTTTTAGCATTCTGAGAGGATGATTCATTCACCGAAGAAGATACACGAAAAAAATTAATGAGGCAAAAGTAAAAGAAAGGGTAGGCCAAGTAGACCTCGACATACGTATTTGAACTAATTTAAGTCCGTTATCAGAAAATCCAAGTTTTAGAGTACCTTCGACACCTATAAATTGTTGCGAGTCACGTAGGATGTAAATGTATCTGCTTATGCATGGTTTACAGCTGTAATGTTATTTATATACTTATGTATGGTTTTATTAAGTAAGCACTAAGTATTAATCTTAACTTTGCGAGGAATCTGAAGTTTTAGATTTATAACGATGCCGCTCACATGCTTATCGTCTACATTGTCTTAACTTAAGGTTATGTTATCAATAGTTAGATTTTTAAATACGTAAGAAACATTACTTGTATTTTGAAAAACAAATCATGATTTAATATGCTACAGACGAAAGGTAGTTCGCTACATAAGGTAAATGGTATAAAGTAATTATACAAACAATCTTAAATTATAAGTTAACAATAAGTATGCGAAGCTAACCACAAAAGGCAACTTAACCATACAAAAAACTTTATTGATGTATCAAAGCAAAAAAAAGTCTCAAATGTAAGCGATCGTTTCCACAAGACATTGATAAGTTAGCCTTCCCCCAAACTTTATATTAGAGATTCGGTTGTGAAAAGCCAATCAAATATGGAAGTCGCTGATTGAATTGATTGAAAAAAGAAATGGAGAGGGCTGTCGGGGCTTCGTCGGGCGGTATTTTTATACCCACTACACGTATTGGCCCAGAACGCGCTGGCGACACATTCTTAGCGAGTCTAAGTTTTTGCAGAGCCAACTTTCATTAGACACCGCGCGCCGCAGGGATCGACGCGTCTCCTTTTAATAAATGAGTTATGCGTTTATATCTAAGATGGCCGCCTCCTTTATACCTTTCTGGTGTCGAGAATGTTACAATGACCAAGTTTTTTACCTTGAACATTTTAAATGGTAAGGTTTTTTCAAGTGTCTGTATTTTGCTCAATCGATGAGTGAATTTGAAAAATCTTTAGTACGGGAAACGTTTTAATTACCTAGGGAAGGTATGCATAGTAAGACAAAGAAAAATTATGTTAAATACCCTTACGTGAAATAATCCAATACTTGTTTATACAATGTATAATTTTATTACTTGCTGTAGTAGTGTCCTGTGGGTAATGCATGTTCAAATCCTTTTGCAAAGGGAGGACCTACCCATGTGCAAATGGAATGACAATTTTGAATAATTAATAAACTCTCTCTCAACTCAACCAAGTCAAAGCACCTAGACCATGTAAATGGCCTTTGATTGATAAAAAACAAACCACTGCCTGGCTGAAAAACTGAAGAGTTCGATTCCAGGTAAAAGGGCAGCGACTAGGGTTGCCAGATCGAATGACCTTATTGTCGGGAGAAAAAACCATTTATCGGGATTTTGGGACTTTTGTCGGGAGAAACAAAAAAAAGGTAATCAAATTAAAGTAAATATATTATAAAGAACATTTTAAATTATTATTACATCGTCTGCTGCCGATTGAAATGTCTACATAAATAAATGCTAGCAAAAAAAACATAAAATGGTTTTCTCATTATCTATATTAACAATAATTACCAAAATTTAATCAAGTAATTACACGTCACAGATTTATTATTTTTTGTCCTTTTTCACTATTTAAAGAAGACTTGAAATTCTCTTGATAAACCTCACCACATGCGCCGCATGCTCGATGCGGATCGTAGAAAGAAACGTTGCTGCTTCTACGATCGTCGGAGCGGCAACGTTTCGCTTGACGTAAATTCGGAACTTAAAATTATTGTTTTATAAAATGAAGTTGTTTTTCGGGAGATTTTTTACTTCGTCGGGAGTCGGGAGCACATACAATAATTCGGGAGAATCCCGCCAAATCCCGACCATCTGGCAACCCTAGCAGCGACTGAGGTGTCGAAGAATCAAATCGGTCTATTAGTTCTCCAGATATTAGGTTTACAAAAAAGATCACGAATATACATGCAATAAAAACACGCACACATGCACACATACACCGATTTGATTGAATGACATCTCAATCGATTCCCCTTCACCTGGAATAGAACTCATAAAATAGTCTCAAATGATTCCCTAGGTCTCAAAACATAAAGAGTACACAAATTTAGCAATTTTGATTTTACATTTCATTATAGTAACTTCTCATCACGAAGAGAAGTGTCTTAAAAAAAATATACCTACTATCCTGTACGGCTAGGAATTAAAGGAAGGACTCACTTATGAAGTAGAGATGATATGTATGTTTGTATATCTATTGGCTTTTATCCCCAGAAACGGGTAGCCAGAGGCTGGATACACACCGACATCACAACGTGGTGGACAGCATTAAGAGGGTGATATAGGCCAGAAAGCTAATTTCTGTAATTCTAACGTTGTGTATGTGAATGTACTATAAATCGTTAGATAATGTCATATACATTACTGTGAGATATATATGTTATATACTTCTTAAGGAATTTATACCGTAATGACGCCTTGAAACTTTAAATTTTTTGTATGGAACTTAACGTTATTACCGTTTTGTAGTCACATTTTTGACTTTTCGCTACAACTTAGAGTCTATGCACTAGATAACAAGCTATTCTAATTATTTTACCAACTTTCATTACAAGCAAATGCAAAACACGCTTTTAAATTTTGCACAAGTGTTGAAACAATAGTCACTTCAAGATTTTTTATTGCATTAAAAACAATAAATGAAAAGCATTCAGTAAGGTAATGCACTGGACAAAAGCAAGTTTTATAACATATATTTTTTTGCAATGCTTTAGATGTTTAGTTTAGCCACAAAATTTGCACAAATACGGCGTATTTTCGCGGTCTAGCCTATACCCTAGCCTTAATATAAGGTGATTTTTGACATTTATTGTGATTATGATGACACAAATTTATTGTGGTATTTTATTTTTTTACATTTATTATATTAGTATATTATGATATAAGTGAGCCAGGTTGCTTATTACAGACGAGGATGTAATAATGCGAGGGCGTTCAGCCGAGTGTCATACGACTGTTTTCAACACACTTGAAGGACAGTAAATAATTATATATCAGTGTAAATATGTTGTTTTTAATAAACACGTTGGATTTATTTTCCCAAAAATAAGAACTTACATATTATTATAATTTCTTTTTATATTAATTTAAATAGAAATTGTTGCCAAAATTGTTAAACGTCATTATAGTTTTAAAATTTAAGCCAAAAATAGTTCGAGAAGTTTTCTGCCATTGAATCAAGGTCGTGAACACAGGTACCAACTTCTGCTAATAAAACACCTTATCGACAGTGAGATTGGAGTCTGTTTTTTGTTCACTCAAGATTTATATACCAGCCTCTTAGGAAATAAAATAATCACGGGCGGCGTTAATTTGCATACAATGGTAAAATAATTTTACGCGCGTTTCTCCGCGCTTAATTTTACTTTTTATTCCCTTCCTCGCCCTATCTAAGAATCGAACTGACTGCCCGGTGTCCGACGTACGACCATTTAAGTGTTGACATTTTTAAAATTATTTAATGAATTCGAGAAGTTGTTTAAATAAATGTCGTCTTTCATTGTTAGATATAAAAAAAAGCGCTCAGTAGATAGATAGTGACTTTCAAAAATTTGTCAATATACCAAACAGGGTGGACCAAGAATGGGCGGCTTAACTACTAGACCCACCAAAACTATTTTTTTCTCTAAAGATACGACCTGTAAAATAGCTACACACAAAGCTTTTAAATAGTTTATAAATAGTGAAAAAGGGCAAAAAACTGCCAGATACCGATATCTATGCCTAAGATGCAGCATGTGTGTCACTACTAACACTATACATACTCGTACTATAGAGTTTTTGAACTTTTGTTTAATTTTACGCAGGGCGACTCTTTTTTTTATTAGAAAATAGATAATTTTAATATAAATAAATAAAATATCTACAGCATTTTGTTTGATAATATATTTCGCGTCGCTTGCGACATCGTGTCAAATTCGATCAAGCTGTTATGTCGATACTTTGACCAACCATTACCTACCATTCGTTGTGGCTTAGTTGGGTAAAAATTAATCATAATATAGTGCATAAAAGCGCTTATGATCCAGTGGCGTTGTGTGAAGTAGTCTAAACTCGGGCAGACTGCGTGGCGGGCGAAATTTTGCCGTCCCTTAGTCTCTTTGGCGCCACGCGCCAATCGTAGGCACAGCTGAGCTCGTACCGTATGCCACAGATCAGCATACTACTCAACCGCGTACAGTGCGACAAACTTTTCCGATCCAGTGGTCTAAACAAACACACACCATACAAAACTACAGTAGCCATATTTAAATTGTGTTAACTTACACGACACTAGCGATATTACTACGCCGGGTCAGAAAAGTTTGTTGCACTATACGTTCATAAACCAACCAGTGTCAAAACAATGTGAAACTGGCAATATCAGAAAAAAAAAATATATACATTTTTTTATTCATTCGTCCGGTTATGGCTAAGGTAGCTAAGGTCTTGCTTAGACCATACTGCAGGAAAAAAAAAAGAGTTTCCAAGTTCTATTCCACCAAAATAATTTGCATTCAGTCAAGAAATCCAACTATTTTGGACATATTTTGTTCACAGAAGGCAATATTATTTCCCAGGAAAAAAAATCATTTTATCAATCGAAATTGATAAACTTCTTTTCGTATGAACAAATTTTTTTTTTATACAAATAAATGTACGTTTTAGAACAACCAAACTTAAATTAATTACCCTAAGACAGTTAATGTTCTTGTATAAAATAAATACATTTTTATATGCAACATTTTATTTTTCTTCGCTTGAAACAAAAAATAATTTTGCTTTGATATAATTTATTTTGCACCAAAATCATGGTTTTCCTAAATCTACGACGTCGAGCTCGACAAAGTCCAAATAAAGGCAGTGCGGTAGACTGCTGACTATATGGCCCAAGCCTCCAGAAAAGAGGCCTGTGCCTCTGCAGTAGGGCACTAGCTCGACAAACGTCCGCTAAGACACACACTAAGTCAGTGCGGTAAACTGACTCTATATGGCCCAAGCCTCCAGAAAAGAGGCGTAGGGCTTTTTAAAAAACTTTATTTAATCTTGACGGACAACTATGTCATTGTGGACCTAAACATTTTTTGTTTTAAACTAAAATATAATGTTATTAATTTAAGAGCTGCCGTAGTCAAGTTAAGAGCACTATTCTCTTGTGTGAACTAGACATTTCTTCCGTGCAATAACGCACGAAGTTCTACGCCCAAGAAAACTAAGTGTTTCAAATAAAGAAGCAAATTTTTCTTCAATGAATTAAATATTGTATCAAACTGATAGAGTTTTATTTACTGGTTCAAAGAAATTTGATCTTGTGTTAACTTCATATTATTTTAAATATTTAAGAGAAATAATATCTTAGATGAAGTAAATATTCGTTGGTGCATATATGAAACGATATTCTCTTGGGTCAACAAATTCTTTTTTACCGTGTGGCGAGTCCTCGGTACCTAATTATTTCTATTCGTAGTATTAACAAAATAAAGTATTTCGCATCATATTTAGTATTTGTAGTAGATATATATTTATGTCTTAAGGGTTTACCTTATATTTGTTTTCAATCCTATTGTCTTTGTTAATTTTCTTAGTACTTAATTAACATTCAGTACAAACATTACCCGCCGCCATTCTGAAAGAAAAATGTGAGAGACATTGCCGACTAACAACAAAAGGGCATGACTTTTCCCGCAAAAAGATGATCCTTAATCTGATTAAATCTCCATCGCGGCGGACGTCAACCCGTGAAAGATTAATGAATATTTGTGCGAGGATTCCCGGGCTGGGTTGGCACGTAGCGTTGTCATAATCATATTAGCGGACATCGGAGGCCGGCTGGGCTAGGCGAGTAAGCACGCACGCACGCCATACTCGGCTACTTTACAGAGAAGCTACTGTAATGTAGACGCTGTACATCTTTTTTTACGACTGACGTATAGCGACATAGCTAACGGCATTATGTGTTTTAACTAAAATGAAATAATACCATACGCTAGAAAGCTAATTTTTATAATACTAACCATGTGCATGTAATGTACTAAAAATCATTACACAATGTCATATACATTACTAGAAGATATATTTGTTATATACTTCTTAAGTAATTTGAGCCATAAAGCCTTCAGCTTGAAACTTAACCTTTTTTGGTATAGAATTTACCTTTTTTCCGCTAGATAACAAACTATTCTAATTTTTAGCTAACTTTCAATACAAGCAAATGCAATACACGCTTTAAAAATTTGTACAAGTGTAAAAACAATGGTCACTTCGAAATAAATATTAATTGCCCAAGACAAAAGCAAGTTTTATAACTGAGTTTTTTTTGATCCTTTAGATCCTATAGTTTAGTCACAGCATTTGCACAAAAAACGGCGTATTTACACAATCTAGCCTACATCGCAGTCTTAAGAGAGCGATGTCCATGTAAATGTACTAAAAATCATTACACAATTTAATTTTTTGTATGGAATTTAACGTATTAACCGTTTTGTAGTCACATTTTTTGACTTTTTCTACAACTTATAGTCAATGCACTAGATAACAAGCTATTCTACAAAAAATTAAAAGTTTCAAGAAGTCATTACGGTATAAATTACTTAAGAAGTATATAAAATATATATCTCATAGTAATGTATATTACATTATCTAATGATTTACAGTGTATTCACATACACAACGTACGAATTACAGAAATTAGCTTTCTGGCCTATATTGCCCTCTTAATCGACTTTTGTAACAACCAAATGCTAAACACGCTTTTAAAAAGTGTTGAAACAATGGTCACTTCCCGATTTTTTTTGCATTAAATACAATAAATAAAAATCACTTAGAAAGGACTAGATAAAAGCAAGTTTTATAAAAATTTTTTTTATTCTACTGGTGCTAAGGTTTGGCCACAAAATTTGCACAAAAACGGCGTATTTATGCCTATCTGCCCTTTATCCTTAAGGTATCAAAGATTGTATAAGAGCAGTAACATCGTTCGCGTATAAAAAAAGGTAAGTTTTCGGGTTCCGTCCCCAAAGGGTAATTAGCGAACCCTATTACTAAGACTTCGCTGTCTGACCGTCCGTCCGTCTGTCACCAGGCTGTATTTCATGAACCGTGATAGTAAGACAGTTGAAATTTTTACAGAAGATGTATTTCTGTTGCCGCTATAACAACAAATTCTGTTTTTAACAGAATAAAATAGATATTTTAGGAGGCTCCGATACAAAAAACGTGATTTTTCTGCACGATTTTGCTCGATATTGATAACGACAACAGCCTTAATTATTCACAGAATATTTAGTAATATAGTCACACAAATAAATAATAAAATTAAAATAAAACAAATATTTAAGGGGGGCTCTCATACAACAAACGTGATTTTTTGCCGTTCTGATAATGGTACGAAACCCTTCGTGCGTGAGTCTGACTCGCACTTGGCCGATTTTTTTTTATCTTATTCGCTGAGAAATCAATCATTATTTTCGTTTATGTTGTCACCTGTCATCTGTTCGTTTAGCATTGTTGTCAAATATCAAAATTTGAGTATGATCTGTAACAAATGATATTTTTGTAATTTTTGACACTTTTGCCACCGAAAAATGGAAACTTTGCAAACTTCGCTCAGGATTCTATCTTTGAACTACTCGCCTCGCTCGTAGGTTCAAACTTGGCATCCTTTGCTTGCTCGCTATTCAATTTAGGCACTCACATCAAATAACAACTTTGCAGCCTTGCATAACAAATAATGTTATCCTTCTGGAAGTATATTAAAAAGGACTCTTATGTGACAACCCTGTATTTCTCACTATCTCTATGCAAATTATCACGTAGGTACTGAAGCGATCATACGTTAAAAAAGAACGCACAAGCAAAAAGGCACATTTAGAAAAAAAAAATATATAGGAGTGTCATGCGAGCTCTATGTTTAAAAACAATAAATTCTCCATGGTTTATAAAAAAGTTGAACATTTATGAAAAATAATAAAAGAACAAAAAATGTTTAATAAAACTTAAACAACAAAAGGGATGCTTAAAGATAAATAAAGCACTCTCCAGTTCAGAACCGATAACGAAAATAATAATGGAAAGCTCAATTTTTATTATATTTAAATTTAATAACGAGGTTTGCTATGGGAAAATGTATTGGAAGATAATAAAACCTAAAAAATTGAGAAGATGCTTAAAAATAAATAAAACACAGTCAGTTCTGAACCTATGACAAGAGAAATAATGGAAAGCTCAATGTTTATTATATTTATGTGAAATAACTAGGTTTGCTATGGAAAAATGCATTAGTAGATAATAAAATCTAAAAAAAACAGAGAGGATGCTTGGTAATAAATAAGCGATGACAAGGGAAACAATGGAAAGCTCAATTTTTAAAATATTTATGTTTAATTACAACGAGAAATTTCACAGTGATTGATCAGTAAATGTCAAAAGAATGAGAAATTCGTTTGTATGAAGGCCACTGCGAGGTGCCGCGAATCGTATCCTCTTAATAGCAATGCGCCAAAGAAAATAGATGAACATTTAAAATAAATAGCAATAAATAAAAATAATGGTCAAGGTACGTCTTCCAATTTGTGTTGATTGTATCGATCTCATTTATAAATAGGTGCATGAACTGCTTATAAATTAATAAAGCAAAAAGACTTTAAAGGATAAGTATTATACATGACTTCTCAAAAGTCGTTTAGATTTTTAATTCATACATAAAGAAGCCGTAACAAACATGGTCCAGCGATACTTAACGCGTTAATGTAAGCAATGTACTGTGATATAAGCGCTTTCGCAGTATGAATTATACATACCTAAGCTGCGTTCAGACGAGAGATTTATCTCATATCGTGAGTGCACTGTACGCATTATACTGTGCACTAAACACTTTACTTCAAATAAGCGAAGATCTTATTAATTTCACTTTACAAGGTGCCTAAATCAAGTCTGACTCACTTACAAGCAATTGATAAATTCCGGTTTATTATTTGTTTAGTTACCAGGGTTTATTTCTACATGGTAGGATGACATGAAGAGTGACATCTGATATAATGCCTGTTATATATGGATTAACCGAAAGAAAAAAAATAATAACTAGTAACAACGAATGTTAAAAACAATAGGGTACACTCATGCTAGAAGTAAGCTGCTTTGTGGCTAACAGAATCTGAAATTAAAACTGCAAAGATTTGTTTCTTACTGTACACTGTATTTTCGAATGAGCTCAATAAACACAGTCATAAAAGAATCAATTGTGACCCAAAAGAAATTAAACGTGAGAATGTATTGTTTCATATGAGCGCGAACAAAACAAAAATGGTGGTTTGCGTTAACCAGCTCGCTGCTCGTTTTCGACCCGCTTTCGTGAACATAAATCCCATTAAATAAAAGTATTGTTTATGGGACCCATATTGCGAAAAGTAAGTATGATTTGCGTTTATTATTATATTCATATGGGACCTCTTACTCGTAAAATATAGCATTTTCGTTTCAAAGCAGAGAAAAGGACATATAATTAAAAGAAACGTAAGAATTTATATGACGAATCTAAAAAGTATTAATCGCTCATTTATGTCAGGTATTTTTAACTGACTTCAAAAAAGGTGGAAGTGCTCAATTCGGTTGTGTGTTTTTTTTTGTTTGTTACGACAGAATAAACCTTGGAGTCGATTGCCAATGCCCCTAAAGCAGTCATACTCACAGAACATTTACAAGCTACATTTTCTTTGTCTTAATGTCGGATAAAGAGAACATTTTTACCTCTCTTTACTTGGCTTCAATTCTAGCAATCGACTTTAAGGTTCATTCGACTTGCAATAAAACATGTAGCTAAATGTTTTGTCAATAAGTCTGCTTTAGGGGCTTATTTTTTACTTTTAAGTGGATTTGAAGTCGTTAAAAAGATAGTTTATTTTAAGTACTAATCTTATTTCATTAGTCTTAATGTTTAATTGCAAATTGTTAAAGCCTCAAAGGAACTTAAATTTTTGTATTAAAAATAGTTTTCCTGTAAAATTACACGGGACCGTGGAATAAAGGTACAACCGCTTCAGATTTTTTCTATAAAAGATCCAAATATATAAGTTAAATTGTGTTCATACAAAAATCGATATATATCACAGTCGTAAAAAACACACGTACTAACATACATTAAATTCCAGTGATTTATTAATTAACCAGAGTTTTGGTTATATTCATACATTAAAAATAATTCAATAAAACTATGTTTATTATTTTCATAACGGATGAATATGCTTTTGGCGACTGTGGTAAATAGGGATAACGTGTACTGAGTTTTTAAAAAATGGTTATAGTTATTTAACGAAATAAGATTTGTATTAAAATATTTGGGTCGGATTCACCTTAAAGTAGTTATTGGAGAAGAGGGTAATTAATTATTTGACGGAGCCTGCCCGAGGCAGTAAAGCAGGTTCATCAATGATTCATCCAAGCAAACAACAAGTGCGTGCTCGGCGAGCATTATCCGCTATAAGACGTCATAAACGGGGCACCATCATCTGAGCTTATAAAAAATTCATACTCATCTCACATTTCGGCGCCCCTCTTAATTTCGCGTGAGCCTCTTCTTGGTTCGTGTAAAAACTTCGGGTGTCTTTTTATGACTTTTACTGCGGTATAATTGGCAGGGGCTTGCGTCCCGGAGGTGACATAAATACACCCTCACTCGCGTCTCACCCCTAACCTCCCTAGATTAATCTCATATAAGATGACACGGAAGTAGTTCGCATTAAAATTTTCTAGGTAAAACTAGGTACTGATCTTAAGAATTTCATAAATTTTGCGTTGACACCCATATCCTACAACTTCGCATGCTTTTCTCACTCAAATTGCTCGCTCTTATCATCTTAACCAAATAAATAATACTTTTTTAAAGACAGTGGTTTTGTGTTTTATGTGTTAGGTACACATATGTTACGCGATATCTTCGCTAATTGTAATTAATTTTTATAGGTACATGGGATGTTCGTCCTGAAAATGTTGGAAATTCTTTTCAATTCCGTCATTTTTGTTTACTTAGATGACCTGCTGAAATGTGTAATGTAGTTCAAGTGGCAAATCCAAATATAAAAAATAGTATGTAACGAGAAAAATAATTGAAATAATAAAATAATGATTTAACAAACACCACTAATAAAAAGTAAAGAAATAAGTCCCTAAGCAGACATACTAACAGAACACTGTGCTTCATGTTTCTTCGCTTTAAAAAGAAATTTCAAAAGTTTTCAGTACCTAAAAATTGCCTATTGGCATTCGACAGCTAGTCGTGGAACAATTTTCTGTCAGTAGTCAGTATTTGTTTCAGGGGCCTATTTTTTTTTCTTTTTTAGTCGATTTTTGAAGTCCAATATTTATTTTTTACCTATTTTAACGACTAAATAGAGTTATGTGTACAAATGTAAATGTATCGAAAGAAACCAATAAAATACGTCAGTACAAATAGTACAAAAGAGCAAGAGTTGTAAATACATTACAGTGTAGCAGAGTGTCCCAGGTGGGTGCGTCGCAAATGGGTTTTGTGTGTCGCCTCATGTTGCATCGCTCCCCGTACTCTATACGAATGAAATGAACTATTTACCTACCTGACAGAAATACATCATACGAACATATTTATTGTATCTACTTACAATAAACACAAAATATGAGTTGTACTGTCTAAAAAAGTAAATTAGGACATCATTGATTTTTTTCATTACGCTGCAATTGCTTTTATATTGTATTTTTATATGTAAATGAAGATAAAGGGCTCACTTAGTAATTAATAATACCAATTAAGGCAAAAAAAAACTCGCTAAGTATTTTTTAATACCAATAGAAGAATGTTATGCTAAAATATATTATTTGTATTCATTACAATATATACTTAAATAGAAATATTACGTTGACCTACTTTTGTAGTTCTAATTTATTTAAATACAGAAAATTCAAAAATACTTAGTTTTAGATTAATATGTGCCCATCTACAATAGATAAGGAAGATGTTGAAGGTTTTATTAAAAAAAAAATGCCGCCACGGGACCCCCAGCAGATGTGAAACATTGTTGAGTATATTGTAGTCGGATAGTAGTAAACAGAGAAGCAACGGAGTGTCTTGTATGCGCACGCACACCCGCATTGGAGTCAAGAGCGGCGGCAGAGGGGCCACGACGACATAAGAGAGCGTATACGCCATTTGCCGTCATGGCATACGGTTCGATTTTACTGCCAAGGCGCGCAAATAGATGTTTTACATCAAACTTTTTTTTTATAAATGTATAGAGTTCATTAATGAAAACCTGAATAAAATTTGTTCAGTATCTACGTACCAAACCATAGACAGGCGTGATTTTATTCTATAATATTATCTACGAAATGATGGAGAAACAAAGATGATATACTACAACCTTAATATATTACTTTAATTTCACAAGTTGGGGATAGTTTACAATATCTGGAGTCATGTGAGCTTTGCCTACCGATCCAATTCAATAAAGCATTCGTACCATACGAAGAAAGCACCGCCATTACTTGATGCGTCGATCTCAGAATCACCTTATAGGTCGTCATATGATAGATGGGCGACGCTAAAAAACATATCCGTAATTGAGATTTCTATTACTGAAATTGTGAGCCACCGATCAGTTTTTCGTGTTTGTTTGCATAATGTGAGTGGTGACAGTGTGCTATCGCGTTTCGGAAGCGGACGTCAATTTGTATATTGTCATAATGAAAGTTGGGGCAGAAGGTTGTACGTCCATCCATCATACTGCGACGGCCGGGTGGTCCCAATATCACGCCTAATACGTATTGATTTCCCACTTAGCGTTTTTCTTGGGAATCGCAGTGCTCCACCCTTCCGCCAGCCGGAGGCCTAACGAGCTGTTTGTCTTCTACTCAGAGACCGCGACTAACTCGATTGGGACGCGACGATTATAAAACCAGGGGCACACTTAGAGTAGGTACGATCACAATCATTGATCAAAATGATTGGAATTAACTTATTATGGTTTTAATCAGATTTTTTGTTGTAATCAGTTCTTTACAATTCAAATAGGCGATTAAAAATTAAAATTATATCGTTTTGTATTTTTTCCTGTGTTTCAAATACCTACATTAGGGTAAGTCCGGGATATACGCCCAAGTGGGATGGACGTCTCGGTGCAATAAATTGTGTGAAATATAAGCCGTGTAAACAATGCCTTACAATACGCGTGCGGTTGTGTATTTTAACGATAGTGACAGCGATTTTATTTCGTGGATGATTTTCAGCAGCAGTTTTCTTGCAATGGGCATTTATCTCTTCAAAGAAATAGGTCTAGGGCATATATTATATACCGCATGCAAGGCATCTATTCCTTTATAGAGTTTTATTTTTAGGTCTGAATATACAGTTTGTTTATGGACTAGGTTACAAAATGTGATCAAATAAAAGGCAAAGTCAGTACACATTTGAAAATCACATGTTAATTATTAATATGTTAGGAGGTATAAGTAAATTAAAAAAAGTAGCGCATATATTCTGGATTTACACTATAACAATGAAGTTGTATAACTGTAGTGCATGTTACCGGTTGTGAATAGTTAAAGCAGACGAGCCCTTAGGGTCACTACAGCAACAAGGAAAACGTTACACGCAGCTATTATCAAACTTTTTACGAGTCCTAAGATTGATGAGCGCGTATAGAAAAACTTTGCGTTAGCCACCATCGAACCTTTTTTAAGAATCGAAGACTGTGTTGAAGCAAACGTTACGTAAAGCCATCCTTTATATACTTTACGTACCTCCCTACCTAATCTTTTACAAGAGTCCAAAGACTAAAGACCCCGTTCAAGAAATCGTAACGAGCTGTGACACCCTATCTAACATTTTTCGAGACTACTGCGACTGAAGACCACGTTTAGGAAAACGTTACGTGCTGCCACCCCTACCAAACCTTTTTTAAGAGACCTGGAACTATAAAGACCGCGTTAAGGCAAATGTTACCGAACCAGAGGCTGGTTCTAAAACCTTTCTAAAAGTCTTTAACGTGAAGACTGCGATTTGAAAAACAGTTTTTGAAACAGTGCAAATCGATAATCCTAACAGAAAAAAAAAATACGAGACTTTGGATCATCACATAGACACACTGTGCCTGCAACTTTACATACCTAATGGCATAACACCGGTACTTCAGTCTTGATAAACAATAGTTGTGCTGAATATATACATAAGTTGGATATCTTTGAGTATGGTTAATAAGTAATTTGTTTCATAAATCAGAACAATACATTTAGATAAGAATCTATATTTTTCCCGCAATAAATTAATTACATTCAAATATGAATTTTGTTTTTACAAGTAAATAGTTTACCTACATTTGTATAAGGTTGTAGGAAATGATTGCGTCACCAAGGTCCCCGGTGGGGTTGGGAGGCGAGAACATTGCTTTCGGTTCTCACACGTGTGGAGGATTATTTGCATTCGGAAATAAAGAGAGGAATGATAAAAGAAAGGCGCGAGTGGAGTTCCACCGCCCGGAGATCAGGAATGGGGAGGAAGAAGGGGTGTAGGTGGCACCTTAGGTTGGGGGGCTCGTTACGCGAACAATGGAGAAATAATGTACAGATTGCAGTGAGCGATGCGCCTTCGCGTCTCAGGTGTCTCAGCTGGACATCGCATCTTCAGTGACAAACACGAACACTGTCTGTAGTTATGTTCTAATGACGCTGAATAAAGTTTTCAATTCCAATGAACTGTAAAAAATCGTTCGGTTCTAATTCGACATCAGTGTTGCCTAATTTACCGACCTATTTTCTGTTGCGTAATCTAACACTGGTTGCATGTGTATGATATCTACCTAGTATAACTTTACGGTTTTAATCCATTACATGGGTTAACTACTGCCTGAATACACACTATACAAACTGGTAATATGAAAGACAGCCATTTCACCAGCTACTTCTTTAGTCCCGCCTGCGTGACAGGTGACTAAAGTGGCTTTATATAAACCATAAGTCGTATCATGAGCTTTGGAAATAAGTGGTATTCCTTTTTTAGTTAGTTTGTTTAACAGACTCATACCAAGACAACAGTCACCCCATCCTCGTGTGACACCGAAAACGTCCTCGATCATAAGTATAAATTAATCCATTTAGACCGACCGACCGGCACCGACGCAACCGCCGATTAACGGAAGCGTCTACTTAACTAATTTATACCCGGGCGGTTTTAACATAATGGATCGCAGTGATTACTGCCATCGGCGATGATAGCGTGTGACGCTACCGACTATGCTACTCACTCCTCGTACTGAATGCGTGTAAGTCGCGTCGTACAGATAAGAATAATAATAAATATTCCTGGGCATATTACACAGGGCGAAATTACGCCCTTGCTAGGTGGTATCATGGATCACTCTCAACTAAGTCACCAGGGCAGTAATGTTATGTTGCTAGGAAAATTTTCGCGGGAAAGATGATTCTACCTGATGGTAAGTGGTAGTCAGTCAGAAACGTATTATGCCTTTATACACCACAACATCTCTAATCTCTATCAAGCGGATCTAGTAACTATCAATATTATGCTCTGATTACACAATCAAAGATTATAAAATCAGTGACAGTGGTCAGTAATTTTGATCGTATCGTGTAGAACAGCTCATACTCTTGAAACTCGATTTAAATTCTGTTGTAAATTTGTCATTAGTTCTGTTTACTTTCAACTATCTTCTTTTATTCATACTCTCAACATGCCCAAACCACCTTACTACCACTACATTATTACTATACTCCTATGTTACACTTTTTTTCTGTCATTTAGCATGATTTCTTACATTCAGTATTCTTTCACTATAACATATTCCGTCTCTTGTAAACAAAGATCCAAAGTATATAAATTTTTGCACTTCTTCCACTTTCTTTGCTTCCACCATAAAGTTGCGTCCTTTTACAACCTTTAAAAAAAATAACTTTATTTTTACAATTTCCTGTAACCCCTCTTTTGCCGTTTCCAGGATGACCTGGCACTTGATTAGTAACTCACTCATACTTAAACCGTTTTTTTTTCTTTTAAATCTCTGAGATACCTTATTATAACCATGAATAGCTTATAATGAATGCTGAATGAATGAAAGCTGAATAGCTTGATAATTCTTAACATTTTAATCAGAAGAAACACTAATATCACTCACAGGTCGTTATGTGGTGGTAAATATGAAATATTAGTTGTTCTTCGTCCGTCTGTCTTGTTATTCGACCGCTTGTATTTTGGATATGCTGAGACTCTTTCTATATATCCTGTGACCCAGTTACTAGAAGTATTTCATTTCAACTAAATAGAGCTGACCAAGTAAGTAAGTTATGTATGTAAGTACAGAACTCAAGATAGAATTGCTCTTTTAGATACGTGCCAAATGTAGGTATAGGGAACTAAAATAGATTAAATTTTCACTTTATAGGATAGAAGTACAGTACAGTTACTTATTATCATAGAACAACAGCTAAAGATGATAGTCAGATGGCTGTAATCGTGGAGTTCGCGACATTTTAATAACATTGATCAAATAGAACAAAAGTATGTGGACCGAGCACTCGACAGAGATGAAAGTTAAAAGGGTCGCGAGGAGGCTGTGGGGGTAAAAAAGGGGGGAGGGGCGGGTTGAATGCCTTATTCCTTCCACAATTCAGAGTTATTTCGTGTTCTTCATACGCAAATATATCCTTGTTACGTATCTCACGTGTATCGTCGTCCGATTGCACGCGAGTCGCTAAGGCGGCTTCAGTCGACAGGGAATTGTCTTGGGACCGTATATTGGATAGAGCAATCAAACGATAAATACACGCAATAATACGTTGTTTCGAATTTGATTAGATGTTGTGTGTTTTCCTGTAATTTGTCGGAAGCGACATATGTATGAAAATCATCAAATGTCATATTTGGAATACAAGATTGATGTAATATGCAATAAAATTCATAAATGTTGTGTTCCAAAAAAGTAATTTTCAGTACAATATCGCCATTGGGGTTGAGTTAAAAAACTTTTTTGAACGTATATAAAGCTGATGAGTTGGTATTTTTTAAACACTTATTTAAGGAACTATCAGTTCTTTTCGCGTTTCAAGGCACGTCTATTGCAGAAGGTAGAAGAGTACACAAATTGACGCTACTTTTGTTAGGTACGTTTGTTAGGTAGGGGAGTGAGTTAAACCGTTTGAAATGTAGTAAAGTATAAAATCGTTTTATCGTTCTTGAATATTATAATAGCTTTTTAGGGTTGCCTGTTTAGGGTTTGTAATGTATCTATAAACGTTGTGAAACGAGTCAAAAAGGTTCAGGTTTTTTTAAACTACCAATGTGGCAAAAAAGTTTACGGTCCGCCCACTGTTAAGCGGTCACCATAGCCTATGGACGCTTGCACCACCAAGATCATTACACGCAAGTTGCCAATTATTTAAAAATCTAATCACTACTTCCTTGCAGACCCACATACTGTAGTCCCTAGATACAAATCTTAGAAGGGAGCTCATTTCACAACTCAAGCGTTCACGGGATGTTGTACAATTTGCAGTAGGTACGATAGTGTAGACGGATTAGACGATGAAAATGAAGACAGCTTAACTGACACTATTTTTTCGCTGGCAATAGAAGAGGTAGAGGAGATGGTATATTGTTATGTGATATGGATGCTGATTTAACTATCAATAATTTGGAAAAAGCAATATTTTTCCAAGACTTTCAGCTGAAAATATTTCTATCATACAACTAGTTCAAACAGATAGTTTATGGTCTCCTAGGACCTAGGTTCCCCTATTAATTTATTATTGCTTGTTCCCAAAATAAAATAATATATTGTTAGTTAAAGAAAAATCAATCAATAACATAGTACAGAAAAATCTATATTATTCTATATAATTTAAATAACGCAATAGATTATTATTTTAGTATAGGATCCAGCATTACAAAACTTAATTAATTTAACTTTCGGTAATGTTCACTCAAGTACTTCATGCTTCGTTCACAACTACAGACACGGTACGTGGCAGAAGTAATAGAACAGACATAAAAATATTGTTAGAAGCCTAAAATTTCCAGAAAGCCCATACAACCATTCTGCACGTTCATTACGGTTATCATAAGATATAGGCAATATCGCGTAAGGACGCCGTTTTTGTGTTGACGTTTTGTGAAAAAACTGAAAGTGACCATTGTTTCAACACTTGAGCAATTGTTAATGTGTGTTTTGCATTTGGTTTTGATAAAAGTCGGTTAAGTTATATACGTTAAATTCCATACTAAAAATGCAAAGTTTCAAGGCACCATTATAATATAAATAAATTAAAAGTGTATAACAAATACATCTCATAGTAAAGTATATGACATTGTATACTGAGTTTTAGTACATTTACATGGATATCGTTACTATTACGCTTGCGATCATCTAATAAATCTTGAGCAAGTTGTGAACAAATTTTTTTTATACCGCTAAGGTGGCAAACAAGCTAACGATCCGCCTAATGGTAAGCGGTCACCGCAGGCTATGGACGCTTACTACACCTGGGGCTTAACTCGCGCGTTTCCGACCCTTCAAAAATCGAATAGCTTCTGTGTTGAAGAACCCCATACTGTAGTCGTTAGAGAAAACCTTGGCAGGGAGCTCATTCCACAAGCTAAGCGGTCGCGGGAGGAAGTTTCTCTGAAACCGCACTGTATGTGATCATTTAGGTTCTAAGGTGTGAAATTCCTTACCGATGGCAAGCGGTGCGATGTTAGAAAGTAGCCGTGGGCATCATTTCGAATAATTCCTCAGGACACATTACACTATACAAGCGGTAAAACACACACAGGGAGGCAGTCTCTTCTCAGACTTAAACTAATTAGCTCGTATCCGGACAGTAGAATTCAGACAGTTAACATAAATGGGAAGCGCTCTTCTGGATCAAACATTTAAATTGCTGTTCTACAGGGTTCCTTTCTTGGGCCGTTTCTATTTCTTATATATGTTATAATAAAATTATATAATAAAACTCTTAACCAGACGAAAGTACTTTTGACTGCAAAAATCAGTCAAAAGTAGTATTGACTGAGGACGTCGGTCAAAAGTAGTTTTGTCTAAAAGATATTGGTTAATAGTGCTTTGCATTTTTGTCATGGTCATACATTAATAAAATTCATACTAATATTATACGCAAGTAACTCTGTCTGTCTGTCACCTCTTCACGCTTTAACCGCTAAACCGATTAAAATGAAATATTGTATGGAGATAGTTTGGAGTCCCGGTGAAGTACATAGGCTACTCGACACTATATGCGAATATATATATATATATAATATATATAAAATGCGAAAATCACTTTGTCTGTTACCTCTTCACGCTTTAACCGCAGAACCGATTTAGAATACCAAACTATTTAGTTTGAGTCGCGGGGAAGGACAAATAATAGTTTTTATATTGAAAATTTCAAAATTTACCGCGGGAATAACTATAACTTTTGTAACTCAATCCTGCCGCAACGGTGCTAAAATTTTGCACAGCGATAGTTATAGATACGGAAAAGGACATAGGCTATTTTTATCCTGTTTAAAAGTTCTCGTGGGAATAACTATAACCGAGCTAAAACGAACTGTAGCTTGCGATAGCGAACCTCAATAGTATAATTAAAGAGTTGATGTAAGAATCTAACGTCGATAATCAAATTTAGGGCGTGTGGAGCTGCTGGTAAAATTCATTAATTACCAGCTATCCTATAAATATTATTAATGCGAAAGTTAAATTTTTGGTTCTTTGTTACTCAACTACGATGCAACTACTGGCTGGATCAGGAACCACTAAACCGATTTGGAAGAAATTTGGTATGGAATTAGTTTGAATCCCGGGGAAGGACATAGGCTATTTTTCATCCTCGAAAATTCAAAATTTACCGCGGGAATAACTATAACTTTTGTTACTAAATCCTGCCGTAACGGAGCGTTCAATTGAGCTAAAATTTTGCACAGCGATAGTTGAAGATACGGAAAAGGACAAGCTATTTTTATCCTGGAGAATTTAAGTTCTCGCGGGAGTCACTATAACCTATTCCACGAACAAACCATAACTACATCTATAGCTGGCTATAACAAACTTCTTTAGTATAATCAAGCAGTTGCCGTAAGAATCCCACGTCGATAACCAAATTAAGCTAGTTAATTAATAATTTTAAGGGTTCTGCACCCTACAAGACCTCATTACTAAGCATACGCTGTCTGTCTGTCTGTCTGTCTGTCTGTCCGACCTTGAAAAGGCTGTTTTGAAACATAACAGGTATAATGCTGAAATTTTCATAAAATTAAAATGATTATTCAACAAATAAAAAAAAATATATTGAACGGTTGTAGTAGTAACTCTACGCATTAACTAAAAAAAAAAAATCGCGCACTTTTTTGTGGGGTATCATTGTATAGATCTTCAAAAATGCATTTAAAGTGCTTAAATTATTTTTGGCTAAGATTAACATATTGCTAGGATTGGCTTCCAAAGTAGAATTTTTTTTTTCCTTTTTTTATTTTATACTTTTTAGTGATAGTTTTAATTGACTTTTTATCGTTTATTGCCCAAATTTCATAACGTGGATGATGAGAACTTGGAGAACGATATTATGTTCGATATAAATTAGTAATTTATTTTTCACGTTCCACACTAATGTTCACCTTCAGGTGCAAGACAACTAAAACCTCCGGATACCCATTTTGAAAAATTGACAATTTTTCACCTTTACCTCTAGGTTGCACCCCTGGTACAACTCTGGGAAGGGGTTTGATTAAAGTAACTGTGGAATTATTGTATTGTCACCCGAGCTTCGTAAGTATGCAAAATTTCATCGAAGGGTGATAACAGGCAGTTTGTTTAATTAAGCTTGCAAGATTCCACCACAAGATGGAAGGAAAAAAAAGAAGGAAAAAAAAGAAGAAAAAGAAAACAGGAAACAGGAGTTAAATAAAGGAAGTAAAAATTGGGTCTCCCTCCGTCTAACTTTGAAACACTGTATTTTAAAGAACCGTCAACAATTACAATAACAAACTATACACCAAAATACTTTTAACGAAACTTATCTGTAATCAGAGTCTCGCCCCAAAACTCCGGTGAAGCAGTAATGGCTGCAAATGCCATCTGCATAGACAGTTCAGAAAAAAAATGTACGAATTTGTGTTTCGAATTTTACCGTTTATTCATTTAATTTAGTAAGAATGACAGTAAAACTTATTTATTTAGGAAATTTATTATATTTTCTAGGTCTGTGGTTCTTTAAAATTTTTGGAAACGTTTTTGTTATAGTGTATAGTGTATAGCACAAAGTTGCACCTGTTTTGACCATAATTTACAAGTTTTTGCATTCTAATAATTTTAGAACTGCACAATTTAACGTAATACTGAAAAACCACAGTCGTAGATATAAGTTTTCTGGTCTGGTTAAAAACAACAACATTGAGTTTGAGGGATTAAATATGCATCATAGGAGTAAAATCCTGTTGTATGGAGCGCGCTGCGAATCCGATAAAAAATCCTCTTAAAACTCATTCGCTTCACTCGCTTGATCAACAATAGAATACAAATAGTTAAATAAAATACATTTGTTATTGTTTTTGTATAAAATCATATTATTTTCCCGAAAAAAAAATATTCAGCACGTGTTTCTGCAATAGTTCCTGCAGTTTATACTTTTAGCATCGATAAAACTATTACTATGATGTTTCTAAGAAAATCGAACTCAAACGTAAAGAAACTTCACAGATGCGTTTTCTGGGAATTTTCAATAACCTACTTAAATTTTAATAGTTTTGACCGAAATTATTAACTGGTAGTCGGTGAAGAGTAGGTACTTTTGACTGCAGGCTTTAGTCAAAAGTAGTTTTTATCGATATTTCAGCCATAAGCACTTTTGACCACCGTCTGAATTTAAAAGTCATTTTGAGTGTTTTTGCAGTCAACATCAAAGGTATCTTCAAGTACAGGAGACCCTAAGAGCCGAATAGCCTCTTTGTCAACTATTTTAATATTAGGTGCAATATTTCTAAATTTCTCTATGATTGAATTTATGTCGAGAATGTATTCTAAAATACATATCTCGCACTTAGAAAAAATAAGTTAAAGACCAATGTCATTAAATTAATTTGTAAGTAGCTGAAAGAACTATATCTTCATTGCCACCTAGACTTTAATCATCCAAATAAGAGTACCAAACATTAAATTTAAAATTCAAAGTTTGGATTATAGGATGAATTGCGAGACTAAAAATGGCCGGCCCAAGAGGATCACCCTCCTGACAGCAATTTGAAAAGTGCATTAGGTGATTTTAAATTTGCTGGAGAGTTTCTTTCACCGTTTCTTTCACCGTTTCTTTTCACTAGAACGTCATTTCGAAATGGTAGTAATGAGTAACTTGTAGTTTATTGACTTCAAAAAATGATAAGATATCCTATTTTTCAGAAATATAGCTTTTAAATGTGAATTTAAAGCTAAATATTGTGAAAATCGGTCCCACATTTTGCCGCTGTTATTGTATGACGTGCATAGTATATCTACTTAGAAGGTCATTAGCTTACATAATTTACATAGAAAATACAATGATGACATTTGTAGCATAAGTACCAATTTGTAACAAGAAATATACTCTCATCAACAAATTTAATCATAAATATAAAAACAAAACAAAAATGAATACAAATAATTATTTTTTTCTTGTAATTTTCCAAAATATTTATTATAATAAAGAAAACACTGTGTATCAAGCTATTTTTGCAATCATGGTATCTCAGAATACAAATAGTATTTTTTTTACTAGGTAAATACCTTGTTAACTATCCTATTGTTGTTAATCACAGTGCATATGTCACACGCGTGTTTGAAATTTTTTTAAGCATGTTACTTATCTCTCATGCGTCGTTAAGTCAGTTATGTCATAACGTCCTCTTGAAAAAATTTGGCAAAATTTTCAAAACATAGGGTTTCACTCGTAATGAAAAATACCTAAATATTGTTTTTAGGTTTTACTAGGCTACTATTGCCGTTGTAAGCTTTAAAACAAATTACAATGGGGCCGGTCATATTCTCAAGTCTGGCTGTAAAAGTCATAACCTTAGAAATATTTCATTGCTAAAAAAAGGGGTGATTTTCAGTAGCTAAATTATGAAACTGCATAATATAACAGACAGGCTAGTTAGTCCTTTACCTTTAAAGATTACAATAGCTTTTTTTTTTGAAAATTACGTTTTTAAATACTATATAAATCATTTTCCAATACCTTTTGGTAGATTTTCGATTCATTTTTCTCTGGAATACATACATATTTTTAAAAGATTTTAACCCAATAAAAAATAGCATTCGTTAGCAAATACATTTACCTTTAAACTATTGTTTTTAAATTTATCAAAATTTCATGAAGGTAAGATTAATAAACATACAGCCTTCTACCAGGTGGACAGAATACCTGGTTAGAGCTGCAGGAATGCCAGCAGCTCAAATCCATCCATTGTGGAAACATAAGGAAAAATATAAAAATATTAGTCATTAATTAGTGTTAGCTTAGTGGAGAATATATGAAAATGTGACAAGATTATTACTTCATTACATGTCAGAAATTAAACTTTACTGGGTAAAATTTTGTATAGGCAGGCCAGAGGAATAGTTTAATATTGTATCATTGTTTTACCTTGTAGACAATTCCTAATACTTTAGAAATGTTTACTTATATGCACTCAACATTTTTAACCCAAAATGTTTTGATTTTTCTTTGAGACCTAAGTATATTACAGTTACTTAACAAAACCTAAAGAAAAAGTACCTGCGACTAATAGTGATTTTTATGTTGATTTTTGATAATAGCTTGCATTTATTTTAAAATATATTAGATTGTTAAGAAATAAATAAATTTATTCTTTAATATATATTGTTTTATTTATCTCTTCACTTAATATTTCAAATATACAGTTTATTCAAATTATTAATTAAAATTGTAGTATAACTCAAGAAGACTAAGAAAATTTATATACAATATTGTACTTCATTTGTAATGATTTAAAATGATATATCAGTGGTTAAGGATTTAACAGGTACAATGTAGTTTTTATGCTGTATGGCCGCTGCATGCATCGCTCAGCTTGTACACTGTATTTTCTAGTTATTTTTATTTTTTATGTATGTAGCATGTTATGATATTATTACATGCAGCGAACATAAAAACAAAAGTGCCTTGGCAGAATCCTGAAACCGAAACTACACTAGCACTGACGTTATGTTAACTTATATAATAAAGAGGAAAGATTTGATTGTTTGTTTGTTGGCATTGAAAAGGCTCCGAAACTACTGGACTGATTTGAAAAATTCTTTTACCATTAGAAGCCGACATCATCCCTGATGAACATAGGCTACTTTTTACCTCAGGAAAATGCTTCACTCCTATGGAAAAACGGGTAATAGGACAACGGGTAGTAAGAATTATCCTTCCGTACATTCCTAAATACGTAATAACTTTTTTTTTGACATAACTTCTAAACCGCTGAACTGATTGGGTTGAAATTTTATATGGGTATTTCGATGGTTTTCTGGATGATTTAAAAATACAATTGCACTCGGTAGGTGGCGCTGTTGGTATGTCAACTATCAAACGGCGTGACCAATTGGATTGAAATTTTAGTAGTAATAAAAATCACTTATTTTCCTAATTTTTTAACTTGTGCCCCTCAGGGTTCCATACCCAATTGGCAATTAGCGAAATCCTATTACTAAGACTCCGCTGTCCGTCCATCCATCTATCTGTCACCAGGCTATGATGTCTCATGAACCGTCATAGTAAGACAGTTGAAATTTTCGCAGATGTATTTCTGTTGCCGCTATAACAACATATACTAAGAACAGAATAAAATATTCAAGGGGACTCCCATACAACAAACATGATTATTTTGCTCGATATTAATAACGGCGACAGGTAGATGCTTCTGATATTCACAGACTATTTAGTTATATAGTCACTTTAAAAATAAAAAATTTAGTTAAAATAAAACAAATATTTAAGATGGCTCCCATACAACAAACATGATTTTTTGCCCTTTTTATAGATAATGGTACAGAACCGTATGTGTGTGAACCGTGTATGTTTTCAATTCTGTTTCATTTTTTTTATCATGTCTTTCCCTAACTTTTGTGTTTTTTTAGGTTATTGGTATGTGCCACTTCTTCAATCCTGAACAAATAAAATTGGCCGTTTTGGAACATAAGGGTGTATTGCATTTTAACATGTAGCTCTTGTACATACAATGCCACTTTATTCATCGAAATCAAAATACTTTACTTACAGCCTCGTTCTTTGATTTGCAGAACCGGTTGCTAGTCCCGTGAAATGAGACTGAGACAGCCCTATAATTTTACACACAGTTGCATAATTGGTTACATTATCTCCCTCATGTAGTTGTAGTAGGTAATATAGTAGTGGTAAAGTTGAAATTTTACATAATCAGACCAAAGTGTCACATAGGCGAAGCACAAAGTCCTCTCCTATACAATATAAATTAATTCTTGCTGCTCTTACCTCATTTTGGTCTAGTTCTTGTAGCTGCCTATCATTTCTTTGCTTCTCATATAAGGCACGAGCAAGTGCACTTCTGGGTCTATATAATCCATTTAGTCCAGTACTGTTTGACATCTCTTTTCCGACGGTGGTTGCCTTTTCTATATTTGATCGTTTCCAGTTTTTGGCATGTCTGTTATCGTTTTCCTTTTTCAGACAGGCTTGCTTGCAGTCCTTTGTATAACAATAATACAAATCATCTTTGGTACAATAATTATGTGTTACTGTTAAATGTAGCAGATGCAAGAAAATTAAAAAGTTCACAAAGTAGCAAGCAGAAAACATCTAATGGTCTATCCATAAGAAAAATTACTTTATTATGAAAAAAATTATAACCTTAATCTTTAACTAAATAGGCCATTCCTGTTATTCTTCTTCACAATAGTTGACTTTATTATTGTGTTTTTATGTACTTATGCAATACAGCAATACAGCATCTTATGTTGCAATGTATGTCCACCTACCTAAATATGGATTCACAAAAATTACAATCAAAATAAACAATTTCGCCGATAACAAATGTCAAATTTAATGTTGCCAACTCAATAAGGGCAAAATGCGCCTGTTTTTTGGTTAGGAAATTGAACGCTAGATATCTATAAGAACGGTGTCAGCGATTGAGTTCTAATTCACAGTTTTCCACACTGTATATTTTCCATATTCTGTGCTATACTTAATTTTATTTGTCCAAATGACTAATTTCATAAAATAATTTTTATTAAATATTTTTTTATGAATTTTGTATATTATAAATTATAGATTGCACGAACTTAAAATTTTTCAAATATATACAATTTGAGACAGAAACCAAAAATTTAAAAAAAAACTAAGAAAAGAAATTATACCTTAGGATACGAAAAATATGGGAATACTAGCTTTGCCTGCGGCTCCGGTTGTCCGAAAGTCGATTATCGGCATAAGATTTCATTGTTCGTCCACATGGAATTCGGTTAGTACCTAATTCCTATTTTTGTTTATATAATGAGGTATAGGTATATTCTGCAAAATATAACGCTTTACTTAAAACAACATAACTTTTGCAGACATTGTTCAGGTGTGATATATTTCTTTTTATTAAATACTTATATTATTGCTTTTCAATTTGTATATCCTTTAATATATATTTAGATCGCCTTTTGTTTGTTCATAAATACTAACTAAAATAAATTGACGTTCTAAAATTACCATTATAAACACAAACTGACTCACTGATAAAAAATATTTTTTACACGACTGTACTAGTTGTACCCTATAGAAAATAACATAATATGAAATAATTGAAATATTAATGATTCGTTATTATTTAATTCGGAAATTTCCGAATAAGTAAAAATTAGAATTTGGAAATTTGATTTGGAAAGAAACTCTGACACCGAAACGACATCAAATTGATTTTTCTGCAACACGAATCTCCGTACAATCCATCCACTTTTGACGAGAATCCACTGAACGCATTCCTCGTCGTATTGGCGCGGCGGGCATTTCAGAAAAGTTGTGACATAAAAAACATGTCATTTGAAAGCTTCATAATCCGAAAGTTTAAAAGTTACGAAAATGATAGTTATATCGTTTTAAGATCGATCCGACGAAAAAATACAAATATATGTTTTAGCTTCTATTTACCTCCTGTGACGATGTCACAGACCATGGGAGTGTGCTTTAAAAATTGAGCTTAGTACAACTTGCGCTGGCATTAAAACGTTATGTTGGATTTGAACGAAATAAACTGTGTTTGACAGAGCAAAGTCTAAACTTTATTTTGGGCCAAAAATAATTTAGATTGATGTTTTTATAACATACCTACTAGCACGCCAAAATGCCAAGACCGGAACTCAAAAAGTCAAAAATAGTTAAAATAAAAGACTTAAACCCTTTCAAAAAATTCGAATGTAATTTCAATTGACGTGGACGATCTAGAAAAAACAAAAGTTATAACTTCTTCAAGTATTTCCATCAATAGTGGAGGCAAAATAGAGCCTTCTATGTTGATCAGTTCATGGTTTCTAACAAAAAACTAGCGGTAGTAGCCCGTGTTCTACCCACTTTAATATTTTTATACCAATGTGGTCTGTCTGGTGTGAAGTGGACACCTGTTGCCGACCCTTTAAAACCAAATAAATTCTTCTTGTTCACCGGACCAAACTTATTTAAAAATACCCTGTGCGGTACCATTAAGGATTTTAACGTGAGGGAATGAATAATCTGCTAAAGACGAGCGGTGTGATAATAGGAAGTAGGTAGCATAGATTTCATTTCAAACATTTCTTCAGAACACAACCCATTATTTAATCGATAGGACACACAGGGAGGCAAAAGTTCTTTTCAGATTCGGAACGTCAAATTCTTACAGCTCAAGATAATAGAATGGTTCGGTATAGGCGAAGCGATAAATCTATTTGAGGCCGGATTTGTGACTTACAAAGTAATCTTTGCCCCTAATAATATAGTAAAATACTGCTTAGGTCTTTTGAGTAAGTACATCAAGCTTTTTGGAAAATGACTTGACCTTTTCTTCTAAACGCCAATTCTCCTGGAGCTAGTGATGAGAGTGTTATGAAATTGTGGAACCACATTAAATAGGGGTTTTATAAAGGTGAACGCGCGGATGGTGGTAAGGCGCCTTCATCGTTCAAAGTTGAGTTCGAGACAAAGATTGGCTTTCTCTTTAGCACTACGGGCTAAGCTGCCATCAAATTTTTGGCAAATTGGTCTAAAAAAAGGTATTTAATCCAGTGTTAATATAGTTCGGAAAATAGATAGTGTTATCGATCTTATCACAAATAGCCACCTTTATGTTCGTAAATAATACCCCTGACATCATTTTTATCATAACAAAAATGTGTCTAAAACTTGAAAATCCTATCCTAATTATAATTTTGGATAAATAGTGCAAGCTTGACGACCGAACAGTGGTATAGTATTATAACAAGTCTCTAGTCATCCTACAAATAACACAAACCGGTGACGAGCATAGGCGTCACTAGGAGGAGGCTCGGAATTACGATAGCCTAAATGTCTGCCCAGTGTGCAGATTATGGGTAAAACGTGGACCATGGGCGTGGAAATACACTAAGGCTTTCTATTCCTGGTAGCCCAACTATTCTAGGCTACTGTAGTAGTCTCGGTAAGGCAGAGGGACAAAGAATCTCAAGTTATCCAGCTGGCTACCATAAGCGACGACTATATGGCGACGTACAACAGCAATTTACTGAGGACAGACGAAAACAGCAGCACTAACTTGCTTATCACAGTAAAAAGAAAAGGAGAAGACGCGATAACATTGGAGTCAAGCCACCAATTTTAGTACCGAGAGGGTTATCAGAGGTTCCAGGGTGAGATTAAAGTTTTGATAAACAAATAGGTAATGTAGTAGTAATTCGTAGTGTGTCCACGCAGGTTGATTATGTTGTACTTTAATGAACATAGAGATATTTCCCGATGGTCGTACTTATCTGTGTGTGACATTCTGATGCCGAGGTCGAAGACCTATATGAGGACGACCCTAGGGATATTAATAACTCCACCAAGATCAGCTACGTTATGGGCACGGGGGACTTTAACGCTAAAAGGGGGCCAAGGAAGGCAGCAAATCGATTAGGGCCACATGGGTTTGGTCGCAGATATCACAGAGGTAAGATGCTTGCCAAATTTTAAAAAGACAGGAGCTATTCTTGATGAATTATTTTCTCAAGAAAAGACCCCAAGGAAAATAGACATGGCGGAGCCTCGATAATGTGACAAAGCACATGATTGATTTCATTATGGTGCAAAGGTGATGTATATTTGAAGATGGCTCAGTGATCAATAGGTTTAATACCGGAAATTATCACCGGCTTTTCCAGCTCGAAAGGCAGCACCTGATCAAGAAATCAATACTCCGACTGACATTACGCCAAACCATGATACGGTCCGTTCCAGTAGAAACTTAGCAATCAATACGCGCAATAAGAAACCGCCGAGGCCGTTGATCAAAATACAACAATTTCGTGATTCTGTGAAAAGGGCCACCTTTGCCAGTAAACGCAAAAGAGTACAGATTCCACAGTCTCTAGTGAGACTTAGGATCTAATGAGGCAGAGACAGGACATGCCCTTAGCGTTGTCCAAATGGCATACTCTTATTAAGCCAGTCAAAAAGCAAATCTGCTTCAATGTCCGTCACTCTACCAAACGCTCCATTGAGAAATCGATAAAGAAAACCAAGGCTCGAGAGTATTAGTGAAATGTCTTGTCCGTGGGCATCGAACGGAAGAACCGTTTCTTCTAAATTGAAAATATTTGCTAAAATCACAGAGTTTTATAGGAATTCGTATTGATAACCAGCGTCTTAACTCTTGGCACTGCGTACAGGTGATAGTCACGCGCCCTTGGACCGCCACTTCCCTAAGATTACTCCGGAGGTAAAATTAGGATAGCTCTGGTATAAATCAAGGACAATAAAGCGCCAGACAAGACGGCTGCTGGCTGTGATCAGCAGAGCATCTGCATGCTGTGGGACTCAGAATTGCGAGGTTCTATTGTTAAGAAAAAGGAGCGATCGTAATAACTCGTGACAACAATTGTACACGCCTTAGGAGTGGCTCAGCCACGCGTAAAAGTTGTTACGAATCGAATTGAGACTTGACGACTTTCAGCCTCCGTAACAGGCTGGATTTCAAACAGGTAACAGCTATGTTCATTATACAGAAGATGGAAAAGTATTATCAGCCCCTATGTCTTGCCTTCTTAGACTTCGAAAGCCTTCTATTCAGTTGAAATTTGGAATGTTTTGGAATCCTTGCAGCAATGCCAGATGGATTCCCAATATAACATCGCCACAATGAATTTTCCAGTACAGGACGAGCAGAAAAAACCTATCCAGTTGCGCAGAGGACTATGACGGGAAAAGATATATTCAGCAGTAGACTGGTATAGGTAATGATGAAAGAGTTCAAGACGAAAATATAAATATATTTTTTTGTTTATTTAGCAATGTCTGTGTTAAAACTAAAGCTGTACACGTTCAAATGTAGGTACTTATAACCGTAATCTATCTGCTAAATTTGGAGTGTAAATATGAGAGTTTAAATAAAACAAAGTCAGATTACTCACCACAAGTTGTTTTGATTCCACTGATGCCCTGGGAACTATCTCCCGCAGAACGGAACTTAGCATTTTGTTCTCACTGAATTACTCTCAGCACAATATATTAAAAGCGGCGATTAATCTTTTAGTTGTAAGTAAAAAACGCAAAATAATTAATGAGCAGCTACGCGAATAAACTGTCTAAGTCCACTGATTTACTGATTCTCAGTCAAGTGAAAGGTAATCCGTAAATATCTTAAATCGTAAGATATAAAGTAATTTCGGCCTTGGCCGTGACCGATCCGTCCGTTCACTGCCTTACCGCGCTGCGCATGACCACCTTCGACACCTTTACATTTAGAATTTAGAAAAAGAAATGAGTTTTTATTCAGTTAAACCTATTAACACATACTTATGCATCCTCTAAAAAGCCTTTGCTATAGCTATTACAATATTAAGTACACATGTGTTGATTTGATGATTTCAAAAATGTTTTGGAGCTCTTCTAGCACAGGTTTCCCTTCTGCGTTTAGGAGCTTTGTTGTTACTGCATCTTTACCTGGGGCTTTTCCGTTTTCAATGACCTGCGAGCTGCTCACTGACGATTTTCCCGAAATCAGTCTACCTGAGATCGAGCTGTCCTTTAGACTACTGACTGGTTTCGGGAAAATCGTCAGTGAGCGACTCGCAGGTTATTGCTAACGAGCACAGGTTTCGTCATTATGAAGCGTATAAATAGGCATAGAAGTATCTGATTTCTACGAAAATCTCCGATCTAGTGGTCACGATTTGACCAGCTCTTAAGGCTTATCCCCCGAAAATATCATAAAACTGAGGAACTTTGTAACCGATATTTTTCTGTTAAATATGACATTAACTAAATGACAAATTCAAATAGTAATTTACAAGCTTTAAGGATTAATATGCTTTTTCTTAAAACGAAAGGAAAATCTAAATTCATGCCATTTTTGTATTAAAAAACTATAAAAATACATTGACAGTGCCACTAACTTATCTGTTAAGTAAACAGTGTCGCGTCTCTGATGCGTTCAGTGTTTGCTATTAAAAGAATTTTACTATGAACATTACACACATCTTTTTAATTAGGTACTTTTTTTATCACATAGTCTTTTAAATATTTTTTTCAAAAGACTATAAAAATATATTTATTAACCTCCAACAACGGTAAAAAATGATTTTATTTTCGTATTAAAAAACAAAATATGTTTTAATTAATTGTTTCGAGTATATATGAATAAACAAAGCATTTATGCGGGGTGCGATGCTTAGATGCGGGTGGTGCAGATCATTTAGTAAAAAGCTCTGAAGGTCTTTGGTGACTGGACTAGCCTTTAGTTCAAGTATCTTGTCCAAAAGTTTAGTCTTCCTGGCCGTTGCCCCCTTCCCTCATCATCTATACCTACCACTATTTTGAGATCTTCGTTAACGCCTATATCGCATTCCCAGAAAATCCAATTAGGTTGGTTGTTTTTAAGATATGGACTGTTAAGTGTGTACCGATGACTAGAAATGAACACGACATGTTAAACGTAGCAATTGTAATGTGAAACTTATCGTTTGTATTGTGTGTCGTGACCTTCGCCGATTGTAAGCCAGTTTTTTAACGCTACTAAGGTGGCAAACAAGCACACGGTCCACCTGATGTTTAGCGGTAACCGTAGTCTATGGACGTTTGTAGCGGCAGGGACATAGAGGCACATTCTACGTAAGTATTTAAGCTTTGACAACACTCTTATTACTCCCTTCTTAAGAACCGCATAATTTTTAATTTATGATGATGATGATGATACCGTATTGACATGTATATCTAAGTACCAATTAAAATTTAAAAATAAAATAAATTTTATAAAAAATTACACCACTCCCAGAAGCTTTTACGTTTAGTTTTTAGTGGGGTTTTGAAGGCGGTGTAATTTGTTTCTGCTTAAGTTATTCACTTTTAACAGTCAGGTTTTATAATTAAGTTTATCAAAACTGATGCTTTAGAGAATATCTTTTTCTAGTCGTCTTCTATTAGTGTAGAGGCGAAAAGGAAACTCCAATGTGATGGGTGCTCCGTTTTTTAAAAAACAAAAGGTACGTCGGAATATCATAGGAATTAATAATAACTATAAATATGTGCAAGTGTTTCGACAGCAGGCGAGCGCTGCGCACTATATTCTTTTTCACATAGGATGGGTACGGTGACGTTTGAAGATTGCCATTTCACGCATGGTGCATTTTTTAAAAATCAAAAACAGGTAATACAGAAAACTTTTCAAAATTTATAAATAAACGATAAATCTGTTTATCTTACATTTACAATAATAAAATAAAAATAATACACCGTAATTATTCAGACATAAAATATAATGTGTACTTGATGCGTAAATTGAATTGGTTGTGTAAAAAATGTGTAAAGAGACTGACACTATAAAATCGTTTTGATATATATATATATTTCAAGGTAACTAATCGTTTGACGAATGCTTTACTATAATAATATTCTTTATTTCACAGTTAGACATACATTTAAATCTATAAAATAATGAAAAAAAAAAAGTACAATAAGGCGGTCTTATCGCTCACTAAGCGATTTCTTCTAGACAACCTTTGGGTAGGGAAATTATAAAAACAAGAAAATTGAGTAAGGTGTGCATATCTCAAGGACGAGGAGACGACGATACATATACATACATTCCTATATAAAAAACAAATTAAATATATACAAATACATATATAAGCGAACAGCTTAAGATTTTAAAAAACTCAATGACATGGGCGTAGCCGGCTTTTGGATAAGGGGGGGGGGGCAGGATTGGCTAGAGGGGGGCAGACCTGATAGAAAATATCATTTTAATATAGTAAACATGTTCATTTTGTGCCAATTCCTTCAGGTTATGGGCATCTAGGGGGGGCAGTTGCTCTCCCTGCCTGTATCTCGCTACGTCCATGCTCAATGATTGAGCTTGTCGTATTTGCAATGGTAAAGAGTTCCAAAGTCTGATTGCTTTCACTACAAAAGAGTTGCTATATGAGTGTGAATAGTGTGTTGGCGTTTTTAATAATAAATTAGTCGAATCTCGAGTTATTGCAGAACCATGGAATTGAAATTGATTTTTGAGATAATAAGGTGTTGGCGGATTGAACAGGACGTTGTACAGAAGAAATAAAATATGTGTATTCCTGCGAAGACGAATTGGGAGCCACTTGATCTTTGATCGGAACTCAGAAATGTGATCAAATTTTAGACCAAAAATAAATCTGATACATAAATTTTGAAGTCACTCAAGTTTAGTAAGTTGCTCCTCACTAAGATCAGGATAGCTAGCATCAGCATAGTCAAATATTGGAAAGAGTAAAGATTTGGCAAGAGCAATTTTTGTGGAGATGGGTAAAAAGTTACGCAACCTTTGTAAAGATTTTGATGTAGCAAACATTTTTTTGCTGATTTCTTTAATCTGAGGTCTCCAGGTCAAAGACTGATCAAATATAATTCCTAAGTTTTTCACGCCATTACTATAAGGTACAAGTACTCCGTTAAGGTGGATTTTTGGTAGGTCATCTAAATTAATTCTAGCAATTAGTCTTGAGCTATCGTAACAATTATAATTAATAATTACAATATTTATTTTATTTACATTTATTTTTATGTTTTTTATGTTTGCAAAGCTATTCGTACAGAAGCCAACATTTTCAAGTGATAAAGTTATTAAATTTTATGTAAATACACACAAGATAACCAAGTTATGACTAGGTCTGAAAAGCTAAAAAAAGGCCTTAAAATTAATAACAGTTCTGAACGCGTGTATTTTAATCGTCGTTTTTGTTTCTTTAAGGAAAGGGCTTAGTCCATGCTGCCTTTTAAATATAGTCGTTTTTTTTTCTAATTTGACTAGGGAACTAATTGTATAAGTATACAATTTCGAATTTATTTATATTTTTGACCAAAAGCCCAAATCCCAATTTTCACGGATTTAACTTGAAAAATAACAGACAAAAAACTTCTAACCCCATTTTCTCATCTATGTTTAAAAAATACAGTAACAAAAATTACAGTGGTAGTGCATATAATGAATTTAAAAGGAAATTTATCACGGGTAAGGACACTGGACAGGCTAACGAGTTATAGTCGACCAAGTTATAAAATGTACTTGGAGAAGTGAAATTTTCGTACAAATTCCATTAAATTTACTTATATGAAGTAGGTGAATCACACGGACATCTCAAACACCTCGACGTATTAAGTTTTTCATGTTGCGTTGGTTCAACTAATATGTCCAACTGGTTGTACGAACAAGGATTTTATCCCCATGGACCAACTAAATAGTTGAACATTAGAGAACCGAAATTTACAGGGCCCTTCGTACAACTGCATGGTCAGTATTGGCCCACTGCCCTAAAATGATAATATGAAAGATTTTAACCGACATTAAAAAAGGAGGTTCTCAAAGAGGTTTTCATGAAGGTTTTATACTGAACTAAACATTACTGCTTTTTAACCGACTTTAAAAGGATGAAAGTTGTTGCAGTTAAAAAAGTCAAGTGTGAGTCGAATAAGCGCACTGAGAGTTTAATACGGAATATCAATAAGAAAGCTTTTTAACCAAGTTCAATTGAAGAAACAGACATAAGAAAGAAAGTTATAATATATAGCATTATAGCATTAGACATAGTACTTTCTAGTTTGAAGATCTTGATAAAATCTATCACTTCTGTAAAGAAACTACTAGTCTACGATCAATATTTACGGAGATATAGCACTTTCTGTTTTGACAGCTGTCATCCAAAACGAAGATCTTGGTGAAATCTACCACTTCTGTAATGAAACTACTAGTCTACGATTATTAGTTACGGAGATAAAGCACTTTTTGTTTTGACAGCTGTCATCCAAAACGAAGATCTTGGTGAAATCTATCACTTCTGTAATGAAACTACTAGTCTACGATCAATAGTTTTGGAGATATAGGTAGCCATTTTAAAACTATCACTTGGAATATTAGCTTTAAGATTTTGAGTGCAAAACCCTGTCTTTAATTGAACTTAGTTAAAAAGCTATATTATATTCCGTATTAAACCCCCAGTGCGCTTTTCCGACTCCACTTGACGTTTAATAACTACAACAACTTTCATCCTTTTAAAAGTCGGTTAAAAAGGAATAGTGTTTAGTTCATTATTAACCCTTATTGAAGAACCTCCTTTTTTAAAGCCGATTCAAAGCTTTAATTTTATCATTTCGGGGCAGTGATCCAACTGGCCAAGCAGTTGTGCGAAGGGCCCTGTAAATTTCGGTTCGTTCGGTCGGGGGAAAAACCTAGTTCGTACAACCAGTTGGACGAACGGAAAAAACCCGACGCATTGCTAATCAACTTTCGTATAGTCCACAGAGGCTTGACACATGGGCTGATGTCCGAGGACGTCATCTGTATAGTCTGCCTCTCCGTTTGTATGTGGTATGGTGCCGTAACCCCCCAAACTCAGCCTATTCAGGTGGTTGAAAATCGTTCAAGAAAGGTAAGAAGATTTCTAATCTATTCGAGATAATGACCCTCGCAAAAGCTTATAAACGTGGCCAGATCTGTCAATAATTATTCAGCTGAGTGTTATCTCCCTTATGATAAGAATAGAAAATAGAATTATGCATTTACATGTACATGTATTAGAATCAAGAGCAGAAGTAGCTCCACGCCTCTGGAGTAAAGTGCCTACAATTCCATTTTTGCCGTATAGAAACAACATTTTGTACCAAGTCTCCCCAATTACATAGCTGTAAGAAGCGGTTGCGGCGATGGGCCCACCACTTGTCACGCAGGACTAAAGTGTTATAGGCTGTCCTGTACATTATGGGTGTGTTTCCTGCCACTGGTTAAACTTTTCTGGGAATATCTACAAACCATGACGTTATACATACATACAAAAAGTTGTTTTTGTTAAAATATAAATAATATCAAAAAAATGTCCGAAACATCTGATGTAGTGAAAATCTAACTGATGTTACTGATAATCTGTTGTCTCAGCCATAATACGCCCCACTGAAGTACGTTTATCAACCCAACTCGGGTAAACCCGGGAAGCATTGACAGCAGGATAGCAAATACATTTTTCTACAATACAGAAAGAGACAGAACAAAACTCTACCCTAGGATAGTGAAATTTTGTCACGTGGGGCACAGGCATAGAGGCAAAGAGGCTAACTGGTCATACCTATAATGCTTCATACTTTTTTAAATATAATTTGGTTCTATAAATATAACTTAGTCCTAAGGAAAGGCACCTCAAATGATAAAAAAAATACTGACTAAATTCTGATGACAATTACTACCATTAGTTTTATCGACATCCTCGACGTGTTATTCTAAAATATCTTGCAAGACTACTATAATTATTAGGGTACCTCTACCTACATACTTAAATTTCCATAAAAAAGCTAGAAAGATAAATCCGACTAAAGAGGACGAGCAAGGTAATTATGAATTTGAGGATAGACGTTATGGTTTTTTTTCGAACGAAGCTAAATTACTTACTTAGCTAGTTCGTAATGTCTGTGTAGCAGGTTTATTGTAAATACTGGAAAGTAAGAAAAGGCAAGGTAATAATGAATTTGTGGAAAGATATTATGGTTTTTTTTTTCAAACGTAGCTAAATTACTTACTCAACTCGTTCATAACGTTGCATGTTTTTTCTAAAAATTCGAATATTAGAAAAGTTTATTGAATGATGGATTCAAAGATTTAAATTTATCAGCTATAAACATGTTAGGTTTGCATAAATGTATAACGGGTTCTATAGGTATTATTGTTGGAATCGATTGATGACTCACAGGTCAGTAGGTACGAAATATTGGTTAAGATGTCATTTCGTAGGTGCTGGGTCGAAATGACAGTTGTTGTCAGAATGATACTCGCCACTTCAAAACTCAGGACCTGGTATTTTTTACTTTAAGTTAAACTTAAAAGTTTTAGTTCTACTTATTATAATACAAAATATAAAAAAAACACCTTTGATTAGCTGACGCTAAAAGAATTTAGCAGAATGCTCAATAGCCTTAATAGAGCACCTTACAAGGTTATACCGGAACACTTCTTTCAAAGTTGTCGATAAATATATAAACCGTACATTGAACAACGAGAGCATATCTACAGATGGGTATGTTCAACTTCGAGGAAAAGGAAAAGTAATGAATCCCATTCGGATGGGCAGCGTTTGTAAAATTACGCTGATGAGTGTTTAAAAAGAAGAACTTTCTAAAAGTGCATATTATTGTAAAGAAAACTTACTATGAATTTGCCAGTATGACTTATGGTATTAAATCCTGATGAAATCACAACTGTTGGTTCCGTACATAAGGCAAAAGTCAATCAAGGGCCTTATGTTTCTCTACGTCACAGAAATCTAAATGAGTAATATTTACATAGAAGAACTAGAGGAATGAGAAATAGCTAAATAAGATTAGTAGAAGAAGCAATTGGAAGGCCACGTAGCTCGAAAAATCAATGAACTATAGGGCAGGTCCTGGAGTGGATCTAAAAACGTAGAGTAACGAGGTGACTTGATTTTGGCACAGGGATAAGCAGAGGGGTTGTGAACTGATGCATTTTCTTATAATTTAGAGTTCTGCAGGAATCCCACTGCAACAACCGAAGTCCATGCGAGTGGAGTCGCATCTAAAACCTATTTTCATCTTGAATATCAAAAGAACATACTGAGTAGGGGCAAAGCCAGGCCTACAAATCTGTCTCACTCTTGGTAATTTATTTCGTTTTGGACCGTAGAATAACATACGGTCTTTTATTCGTTACCTACATTATTGTTACACGTAAAACTTTGCTTATATCTATAATCTTACACAATCAGCTCATTATTTGTAAATTGTCCAAATAATTGGTGATAATCCGTAAAATTACAATTTACTAATTCCGAATTTCACGATATTCCTGCAACAAAAACGTTTATTCGTAAATGTTCTTTTAAAAGTCGTTGCATACTTGAAAATTAGCTAGGGCTAATTGCTATGAAATTCTAATTTCGGAAATAATATCGTTCGTACTTTGTCATTCATTACTTCCCATTTATATGTATATTGTTGGTGTTGGCTTAGTTTACAAATGGAGTGCTAAGGCGTGGAATGACCGATAAGCTGGCTGTAGTTGAGCTAGGTATACGTAGAAACTTCACTTCTATTATGAAAGTATTATTCAGAGTTTAGACTATGAAAAAAACTTACCTTTTTGTCTACAGTTGGTATCTTCACCCGATTAAAAGGAAATTGTTGGTAGCGTGCCGGTATATCCATTACAATATTTAAAAAATACAATATACGTAGTTATTAGAACAAAAAATTTAGTTAGGTAGAATACACTTGAATACAATGTACAACCATTAATGTTTGCCTTGAAGTGAGCGATAAACCAAACGTATTCTGGTATCAAAGTGTATTGAAAAGTCTTTATCATAATCACTTAAGATATTAACCTCAGTCTAGTACGATAACAGGAATTAGTTTCACGATATTAATTTAGATTCACGATATTAATTTGTTTTAGTCCGTGGCTTTGCCCGCACCAAATTTAGTAACGCCGCAAATTTCCTACTGGTTGACTAGCTTGTATATTTTTGTCCCTTCATCTACTCTCGTGCCAAAATTGAGTCTGTTACGACGTTAAAAAAATGTCCCGCTGTATCTTTTGTGGAGAAAATTATTGCCGTGGGAACTGTCAATAGGGACAAAAAGTATACTTGTAAAAAATTAATAACTAAAAAAGATAACTCATCAAGGTCAAGTTCAAGGCACAACAAAAAGTAAAAAAACCAAAATCGACATTTGAACGCGGCGAATTGGCGGCAAAATTACATAAACTAATTTTATTATTGTCAACCCAGTTGTCAATATAATGAGTTTTTTACACGCATGTTTGAGAGAAGCACTATACAAGTCTTGGCCACAACTGAGAATTAGCGGACTCTGTGACCCGTGCCTCGGCTATGCCTCGTCCCGCACCATAGAATGTAAAATGTATTATAGTAGAGTAATCATTTCACAATAGAACATAAATAAGGCTGCATTATTCTTGGCACCCTACGCCGGCAACAAATTTATCTTTTTGTATACTTGCAAAAAGGCTTTATTAGGCTTGCAACTAATATTCGGCTACTATTCAGTATTCCGCCTATTCGGCTACTTTTGTCCTTTTTTGCCGAACACCGAATATTTTGGTACTATTTGGCCAAATACAGAATACAATTTTTTGTGTAGTCGGACGATTGGTAAAATAAAAAGATTTTTTTATAATAATGTATTTTCTTGTAATTGATAACATAATTATACATTTTTGATTTTCGTACTATAGGCGAGTTCTTTTTTAGAGGCCATAATTAATCACTATTTTATTAGATGTTCACATAAAGCACGAAAATATTCCTATTTACTTTGGGTACCAAACTGAACGTGTCAAAACACGCAGCGCTGTGTGGGAGAGGTCACGCGCTGGCCGAATACTTTGCTGAACAATTTTAAATTAATACCTTTACACTCTTTTGCAAAAAAATGGGCACCTAAGGAAATTTACCTTCTAAGGTCGATTTCAGTTAATTAAATGAAATGTAATTGACTGACGTAGTCTGCATATATACAATCGTGTAAATTAATACGCATTTAAATTCATTTAACAATTTTTTTTGAAAACCGATGTACATGGCCAAACAAAAAGAAGTTGTCGGAAATAAAGACAAGAAGATTTCTTTTTCTATTTTTAAATTAAATAAAGTTACAAATGTAAAAACCTATAACGAGTGTGAACTCTTGTCAATTCTTCTGGGCATGCTTTCCAAGATGTTTTTAATAACGTTTTGAGGAATACGTTCCCACTTTTCTGCAATGACTCTTTTTAGCTCCCTGATGTATTGAGTAGCAGGTTGCAAGGATCTTACCCGTCTCTTCATCCCAGACATGCTCAATTGGATTGCGGTCAGAACTTCGAGCTGGCCAATCTTAACGACGGATCCCACCTTCTTTTTTTGGTAAAGCGTCATGACGTTGCTATGCCTTGCTATTTTTGAGCGAAGCCAAAAAGATATCAGATTGGTCAAATGTTATTTTCACTGACGAGACTTGGTTAAATGCAAACCACACAGTAATTAAGAACTGGACTGACGACACCGCCGATTCCACTAGTTCAGTGCCAATGGGAAAAGGTGAACGCCTTATCATATGCCATACAGGGTCTACGAAAGGATTCGTGTCAGATGCTTTACTGGCCTTTAAAACCAAGAAAACAGTGGACTGCCACGAAAAAATTAACGCGGAGATTTACGAAGAATTAAAGAAATGGTGCAATCTCTGGAAGAACCGTCGATAATTATTATGGACAACGCTACATATCACTCCAGACAAATTGATAAAATGCCGCGCAGGCCAATACAAAACAATAGATAATTGACTGGCTCCAATGTCATGGCGAAAATGTGGATAATATTTTATTAAAAGTACAATTAGTGGATATTTTTAATTCGAAAAAAAGCCCCCCTAAAAGATATATTACCGACGAAATAGCTGCCGAATGTGGTCATTGGGTTCTTCAACTTCCGCCGTAGAATTGCGATTACAATGCTATAGAACTAATATGGGCACAAATCAAAGGACACGCCGCTCGAAACAATTTAAACAAACAAAACATTATAGCGTCGGATTGGGAAATTCATGTGGCATTAGATAACATAGAAGTACAGGTACTTATAATAAATGTTGAGCAGAGCTCATCGAGTGACAGTGCCGATTTATCAGATTTTGATTAAAATAAATAAATAAAGAATCAAAATAATATAATTACATCTTGTAATGAAATGTAATATTAGTTAATAAATGTGAACAAAATTATTCGGCAATAGTTTAGTTTCTTACATTTTGTAAAAAAATATCGGGTCGGTTATCGTGTTACGTTTATCAATAGCTCCATCCCTATCAGTTTCTCCGACTCTGCTATGACCTTGTTCGTGCGTAAGCGTCATATTTTATTAAATAATGTATACATAATGTAAAAAAGGCGCTCGTTCAAGTTTCCGCAGGAGCTGTCTTCGAGAAAATAAAGAAATGGAATTACAAGTTCTTAAGAAAAAAAATCATAAATGTCTCATGTGAATTAAAAAAAACCTGCCAGTGTTTAGCCACACGATGATCCAAATTAATTTTTGTGAGTTCAATATGGTTTCTCGATCAAGCGCAGATCGCCCGGGGTGAAGCGCTTCGCTTGCGCGGGACATTTAAAATAATTACAAGCCGAGAATCGTAACAGCCAGTGTTTTGTGATCATTACTTATTTTATAATTCCAAAAATTGTTTTTAAAATCTCACACTTATTGCCTTTCGGTGCGATACGGGTTATAAATAAGTCTCTTCTTTTACAAGTTTCGGTGCAATTTCGTAGCGTGTATTATACGAAATTGATGTTTAAATATTTGGGCGGAAATTATTAAAAGGCTTACAGATAAAGTGATGTAACCACCAAATGTTCTGTACAGATACTAAAATAATTAAAAAAAAAACGTCTCATTTGTACTAAATTTTTTTAACCAAATTGGCCAGTTTAATTTTTGATTTTGAGTTCGTAGTTTTTGCACCCCCAACCGCATTCTCACAGCGGTCGTGGTTTGATGCACTTCACTTCTGATTGGATCATTACCGTGTTCATCATACCCGTGCAATCCTCGGGCTAAGAAAGAGACAAACACACATAAATGCAAGCAAAAGAAAGAGTCGAACTGACTCCATGTCTGGATCGCTCAGGAATTATTTCATATCATGATTATTGAAACTTTATTGCACTTCGTAAATAACAATTGACATTAGGAAATGCAATTTCATATTGATTTCGTAATCTTGGTTGTCGTTTATTTTTATCGATGCTGCAAATCTTTCTATGATTTGCGGCTAACCATTGGAGGGCATGTTGGTTGTTTTACAGTCAAATTAAAGTTGTAAGAAAAAGTTATATAATAACTTAATGCAAGGTTTAATTTTTTTTTTATTTAATTGTTTTTTTAAATCTTTTTATACTTTTAAAACATTCGTGCCAGTTTTAGGTAAGTTTTGTGTACCTGAAAAGATTCGGAAGTAATTCCAGATACACGAAACTTATATTAAAGACATTTGGTACAAATCTAAAAAAAAACAATACATAATTTAAAATTACCTTTAAAATTAACACGACTTACTAGAGTCCAACAGTTTACGCGATTAACCCGGTAAAGCTTAGTTAGACCATCATTTCATTCATACAGTCTGCCATCGAATAGCAATCGTCACATAACACATGAACGGCCAGGGCTAACAATCACGCTTAGAACTTAAAAACTTTAAAATTTTATTGAATGATGGAATTAAACAAGATTGTAGGCAGGTAATTAGTTTGTAAAGCAAATTGTTCCTCGAAACCCATTTGAATAAAAAAAATTGATTTCAAATATTGAACGATTACAGGGTAAGCTTTACTTATAGTATAGTGGTAAAATAATTAATAATAAAACCGGTCAAGTGATGTGGTTTCGGAGATAATTAAACGTCACTATCATACAAAACAATGACTAATTAGTATGAAATTGATAATTAATGTTCATTGAAAAAATTGTACAGATTTGACAACATTTGTGAGGAATTTCCATCAAACATGAACAGCGTGAATAGGGTTGCCAGTTCAGAAATGTAAATTCGGTAAAAATTCGAGAGAATTCCTTTGTATTCTAGATTTAAACACCATTACATATCAAAAGAGTTCTTCTTTGTTTTTGTTTGGCTTGCTGACAAGATAAGACAGCACGTCTTATAATTTTCTTGGGAGACAGCATTAAGGAAATTATGAGATGAAGACCTTTAAAAGATGTTGATCCGTCCAAAGATTTAAAGCTTACAGAAAAACTTGTCGAAGTGCTAAGCATGGTAATTTTTATACTATTTTCTCTCCTAGAAAGGAAATTGGATCTGTGCGGCACCCTCAATTTTGCCGCTCTGGGCATTTACGGCTAGTTGGGTGCTGTCCAGCCAGTTATAAATCACACACACACAAACACACCCAGCGCGGGATAAAAAAAACACTACGTCGCTCGCCAAAACGAGATACTTATCTCTAATAGTCACTTAAAATTTATATTTAAATTTATATCTTTTTTTTATGGTTACGTAGCCAAATGGCAAAAATGAGTACTCATTGTTTCTTTAGGTCTAAAAACTTCTTTTTCTACCTATATTTTTAATTAAAAAGCAGAAAACGCTCATGGGAAGTGACCGTGATTTTTACGTCTATGGTAATTACAGTTTCAAAAGAACAAAAACACCGCTTAACAGACTAGCAGATACAACCTCGTCACAGATGGAGGCATTAAGTTATCGAAAAATAATGTAATTTCACACCGCACCGGCCGGAAGGTGTTCGGACACGTCCCTCTGGCCACAATTGCTCTGAAATAAATGATTTTGGTTATGAATCACTCATCACGTTTCTAATAAAAATCGTCCATCAGACATCTGTTGTGTTGTGTTGTGTAACCGCATTGATTGCTGCTTTTTGGTAATAATAATTTACGCTGCTACCTGCTACTGTGATTGAATGTAGTAACAGTAATTTTAAAAGTCATGTCTTTACGTATATAAATAGAAAAATCCCCAAGTTCTGCCCAAGCCTGACTTACTTCTTTTCTAGATTTCATTTGCTTCGATGGGAAAAAATATTAAAATCCTCTAAATTTTCTATTTTTTACCACTATCTGTTAACGTACAGCGATAAAATTTATATGACGGCAAGATAACTAAGGGCGCGTTCGTTTTGAGAATAGGATTTCCTACGATTGATACTTTTCACACTTTTGATTACGACAGTTTTGCCACCGACGCCTATCGTTGGTGTAGCTTTGAAAAGTTACTTTTAAAATTTTAAAACTTTTAAAACGAGCGGTTGGTTTACACACACTACCATAAACAATGAATATGTATAGGCAGTTTGACAGATTAACACAAAAACCCCACCTCTAGACATGGGTCTAAAGTTTCATTTTTCGGTGGTAAAAGTGACAAAAATAACAAATATATCGTAAACGAACGCATGACAGTTTGTTACAGATGTTACTAAAATTTTTGACACCAATGCAAAACGAACAGATGACAAAGTAAACAAAAATAATGATCCTGCATCCCAAAACGAACGCGCCCTAAATGGTCTACGTATGCTGCCACTCAATTCTAAAACATAGAGTTAGTTTTTAAGTAAATACCTGAAAACTTTATTTGGCGCTTTATTTTGAAAAAGCTGTAGTACTTTATACGTGTTAATAAATATAGCTGTGTTTCAAACTGTCACATGCGGTGGCCATACCTAATATTAGGTGCGTTCTATTGACGGCATTGATAGCTATGACATCGCATAGACATTGAAATTGTTCTGTTCACCTAATGTAAATAAACAATATGGCCGTTCACTGTTTCGACAGCATCCACTGCGCTACCTCCCGAGCATGTGCCGCCGTTAAATGCGGTCCGGAAGTGACGTCATAGTGCGCATAGAGAGCATTGAGCGCAATCAATGCGTATAATGCTTGTTAACAAAACGCCCCTATTGTAATTATTAAGTCAGGAAACCGAGTCTTGGTAGGCAGGTTTGTGTGTATGAAAACGTCCAATTTGGATGGAATATTAGAAAGAATAATTATCTTTAGGTCCAATAGTTGGGTTATTGACTAAACGTAGTAATTTGACCATCCATGATGAGTCAAGCAATGCAAGATAGTTGGAAAATACAGCGGAGTTAAGGTCTCGGCACAGGCAGGATACGGGAATGAAGCATTTCAATTTAAAACGTGATGGGCAAACTTTCATTTGTGTTTGAATTCGAAGACGTCAATAATAGCTAGAATGGAAACCTGTACATGTAATGGGTTAGGTATGATATGTAATTACAGCTTATTGTTCTAAAAACTCACAAAGGGATCTATATTTTCAGCAGTTATATTTCAGTAATTAATTAAAAAAAATGTTAGCTTGTAAGTTGATATTTGTCATAGACTTCGACTTCTGTAATCTGTGGCACTCAATTTAAAAATTGAACATGCTGCATTTTAAGACCTTAAACTTGTTATAGGTTTTACTGTAATCTTTAATAGTAAATAATTCTTTTCTGTATTCTTTACAAAATTTTTAGACTAATTAGTATCGGAAAAAAGAGTAGTGGTCATTTTCATTTCAAATATATAACCTTAAATAATATGTTATAAAAATTTAACACCCTCACAACAAAACACAGTGTCCCTATGTTAAAGAAAACATTTATTTACGTTACCTACACGTCCGTACTTGGGTCTCAGAAATTCATTGGTATACTTATTTCAACTTTCAACTGAACTGAAAAGAATTTCAACTTAATCGGTCCATGATGATTCGAAGCAAATTGTCTGTGACGGTCAGACAGACAGACACACGAGACCTATAAGTGTTTCGCCGTTTTTTTCATTCGGACGTACGGAACCCTAATCATCAGTGTCTTTTTTATTTATCTATATACCTTTATAAAAGAATAAACTGACTGACTAATACTTATAAAGACGCACGTTATTATACTGGGTCTACATAGAGACTTGAATTTTGCACAGAATTTCAGATACATGTATAAAACGAAGGCGAGGATTTTGTAAAAATTAATTCCCTAAGCGGAAAAAATGGGGGTGAAAAGTTTGTATGACAATCAGTAATTTTATAAGCTAAATGCATAAATATTGGATTTTGTAATGGAAGTTGAAAAAATCATCCTCTAGAGAGTGGAATTGGGGATGCCAATTTTTATAAGAAGTCTTACAAGAAGTATTTTTGTAGTTAGAACCATAAACAGTTAAAAGTTTTTATAATAAGCTTGTATTTATTGGAGATCTGCCTGGCCGGGCAGACGTTTTCGGTAGGTCGTACGATGAGTTTGATTTGGTTACAATCGCTGTATAAATCTGGACAGCTGAAGAGGTCGTTGGCAAAGGGCCCGATCAGAGAGGGCCTGACTAATGTCTGCACTAATGATCAAGTGCATAGAAGCGTGGAAGCACCAAAATGTTGTTATCCACGCGAACATATTGTGTTAATATGAATCAGTTTTGTTTGTTAACATAACATTTATTAGCAATTCGAACAGAGCGCAATCTATCGGCTTCGTAGCTCATTGGGTAATGACCCGACTGCTATATCGAGGGGCGTGTGTTCGATTCCCGCACGGTACAAGTTTTAATTTTTGTTATTACTAACATTAAAAAGTAATTTTGGTCCATATTTTCTAGGATAGCTATAATAAACTATCGTCTTGACAAAATAAACATCAAAAAAATAAACGGTCAAGTCGTTTAAAAATTACACGATCACAAATAAACGAACCAACGATTAAATTATATACACATAAAGATAAATCTAAGTAAAATATACTGAGCTGTACATAAATTCGAAACGCACCACCTTATAAATTCAAAAACAAATTTCTCATGTTATAAAGAAAAAACTTTTTTATTTATAAAGCCAGCGCAAATTGCAAAGAAAATAATGAGCTAAAGTCATATCTCATTACTAAAGTCAAAGCTAAGCATCTGTAGACAGGCTGAGGAATACGGATGCCATCTTGACGGTCTTTTAAAATAATATTTAGTACTTTCTGATAATCAATTTTAATCCTATTAATGTTGAGAATATTTTGTTAAAAACGAAAAATTTTAGAAGTTCGGTTTTTACAATTCATTTAAAATTTCGATCTACTTACCTAAATATTGAAAAAGCATAAGATATGTTAGTATTTAGTGAATTAATTTGGAAGAACTAGACTAGACTGAACCCTCAAACTTAAAATTATGTTAATCAGTATTTTTTTCAATATTATCCAGTTTACTTTCAAAGCAAAGTTACACATAGCTTATGCGTCGTCTTAAGAAACCAAAAAATCCAGATAATTTAAACCACCCATTAAGATTACTTAAACAAATTGCCAAGCATTCTTTCAGCCTTGTCTCGGTTGAAGTTGTTAGCCCAGCAAATAATTAAAGCGCCAACTTGTAATTACTTGTGTTCAAAATGCAAATGGCGACGCCTGCGGTATCTTCAACACGTAATGTATGCGAATTGGGAAAAGATAAGTGCAAAAGATTTACACCTCACTGTGTCACGTCTTGATGTTCTACCGTTCGTTGACCGTTTGCGTCCAGCTTTATGTGTAAAAGTAATTTAAGTTATTATTAAATAAAGCAATTATGAAATAAAAACTTAAAAAAAAAACCTAAATCTATTTAAGTCGGTTATATATTAAGTACTTAATAATTTTGTAAACTGAAACTTAGTCATTTTTAGGGTTACGTACCTCTAAAAAAAAAAAATTAACTCCCATCTGTCTGTCTGTCAGTCGGTCTATCAGGGACGCCCTTTGGAGCTGTAAAAAGATTAAACTGCTAAGTCAACCTAATTATAAAATACGGCCATTTATTTTTCATTCATTCATTCGTTCGTAGACGAGAAAATCAAAAAACAGTTGATTTGTTGTTTTCACATAAAAAAAAAACTGTCAGTCAGTCAAGGCCCACTTTTTCAGGAATGCGTGAAGGTATCAAGTAGAAATTAATTTTAAAAACTTAGGTTTACAGTCCCTTACATTTGTATAATTTCTTAGATCAAGATTTAAATTGACGCAATGAAAAAAAACGTCTAATTGCACATGACAAAACAAAACCTTATAGGGTACGTTCCGTTGACCTAGATTTATGCAATTTGGTAACAAGCAAGGTCTAGTAGAACAAGAAGATGCTAAAATCCAAAAAAAGATAAATTTCTATTTATATCACATAAAAAAACAAATTGTAGGTCTGTCAGTTAAGACACATTGTCTCAGGAACGAGTGTAGGTATCAAGTAGAGATTTGTATCAAGTTCGGTTCAGTTCTTGTTGTAAAAAAATTCAAGCCTTTAAATTGACGCATTAAAAAAATGGCAATTTGCATATGAGGTTGGACACTCAGCAGTAAATCAAAACATGTATATATTATATATAGGTTTTAATTATTACATATTATGCAATTTACTAAGCAACATTGTCTAATAGCACAATTAAAAAAGACAGACAAATTATCTAAATACGAACAAGTTACGGAACCCTTGTTACGCGTCTCAGACTCGCATTTTTCCGGCTTTTATCAAAAAAAATCTGTATTCTTATTTAATGTTTTTTTAATCTTACTGATTCGGTACATTAAATACTAAGCAATTATTGTAAAGAGCTGGTTGGTTTTTCGTCAACGGGGACCAAAGTGGCTTTTAAATCCCTATATAGGGTCTAAAAGTCATTTTAATTTGGAATGTGGAATCGTGGACTAAATATTGTTAGTAAACGTTCTAATCACCAAAGAGATCGATCACGATCATTGTATTAACAAGTAACTGGCTGTATGACAAATTAACCACGAGCAGATCAAATAAAAAAAAAAATGTCAAAAACGCGCCAGTTTTATATTAACTCCAGATAATATTGTAGCGGACGCTAAAAATGTAATAATTCTACAACTGTTACGGGCGGTCCTGATAAAACTTTTACGATGCACTTCTATACAACATTAGCCTTTAATTAATAATAATAATAATAAATATTTTTGGACATTACACAGCATGCAAAGCTTGTGTTATGGGTACCAGACAACGGATACAAATACATATTTATTACTTTTTTTGTACATATCATACATAAATACAACCAGACACAAGATAAACAAAAATGTTTATATTATGACATAAATGTTTGTCCTGTGCGGAAATCGAACCCAGACCCTCTACTAGTAGAGACCACATTACCAACTAAGCTGCGAGGGAGTTTCTATGTTATGTCTTATTGTTCCTAATTATATGTAAATAAAAAAAATGTACAATTATTATTTATAAGTTGCACTTACTTATTTTCTCATAGATGCTGTTAAAAAGAAGTGTATCACTTGCAACGCTCAGGATTTAAAATAGCGCCCTCGCCGTAAAAAATAAAAATATAATTTTGTTATCTTGTCATACAAACTACGATTCATTCGGTTAATTTTGAGGATTAACAATTAAAAAACCTTAGGTTTAGCGCATCAGGAATGATAACAGAAGTGCGGAAAGACAGTTTTTGTGCTCCAACTCTCTTCTCAAGCCAATTATTGTAAGCTTACAATGTCCCATTTTAAGACATTGGAATTTTTTTAAAACCAGCAATTTTTAATAATAGATAAGCCAATATAATTTAGGCTGTATTTAGTACTTATTATTGTAATTAATAAATATCTGAACTTATGAACTACTAGCATATTTTATAAGAATGAACTAACAATATATGGATGTAAAAATCTGAAATAAGTGAATTAATATTATTGCCAAGGCTGTATTATTTTTGGAAAGAAGTTTTAGGGCTCTGATTTCACTAGTGTTAGGAAGTGCGTCAGTTGCAAGAATTTATTATTTCTCCCACAATCAGAGAAAACCCAGTGACAGTTAAATTTCGAAGGTGTTAAACTTACCTGTTGTTTTGGGGTTAGCATGGCCATGTCCAGTGCAACCTGCTTTTAGGTGATACCTATTTAATACAACTAACTGCATTAAATTTAAATTTAAAAATTGGTTTTGTATTTGATTCAAGAAACATATTTTATAGCTTCTCTGTAGGCCCATATTCCCAAAACATGACTGAGACGATACCTATGTAACGCTACAAACTGCATCTAAATCGGTCTACTAATTTTTTCAACAAGTGGTAACAGATATACAAACACACAAACGAACTTACCCTAAACACATATTCCTACCGCATCTGTTCGTTCCGCCAACATTTAATGAATTATTATTATATCTATACTATTATGTGGCAAACAAGGATACAAGCCGCCTGATGTTAAGCGGTCACCATAGACTATGGACACTAGTTACACTAGGGGCATTACTCGCGTGGTGCTGACCCTAATTACGATAGCAGTTGATTTCAGTAGTAGTTTAAATCTACTTAGTTTATTTTTTATGAAAGTACGTGCTTCTGTCTACTACTCAAGTTTTAATTATGCGCTTTATAGGTAACTGAAAATTGTAGTAAACTGTAAAAGTATCAAAGTTCGGCATCCTCATACTTTATGAGTAAAATAGAATTATGCATTTTATTGTCTTCACCAGCATTTGAACTGACATGAATTTAATGAAACACGAATACTGCAATTTCGGCAAGTCAAAATCAAATCAAAATTGAATTAAAATCATATATTTCCTTTACAAAGGAAATAGGAAAACAATTTTCCGGCCAGCCAGAATGCGATACCGAGACCGTACAACAAAAGCTAACAAATCCTGTTTGTCCTCCGGGAAACATCCGTGATTTAATACAAATTATTATTAGGCGACATAAATAACGTTGTAAGAGCCCACGCGGCCAGCAGCTTCTTAATAAGTACCAATAAAAGGGTCATCTTTCATAGTGAGAAGACTCGGCGGAATTAACTGGCCCGAACATGTGGCGCTTAATGACAACACTAGCTTATGGCATGATTTTTAAAAGGGAAGACATTTCTTACAGTAGAGTTGCGGTTCAATTTGCAATATTAATGCTCAGGTGATGGTAGTGCAAGTGATTCGAGTTGAAAATACATATCTGCTGTGTTCGTGCGCTAAGTGCAATTTACACTTTACACAATTTACACAAGACTAAAAACCGAGGTAGTTTTGATCAATCTTGTGGTATTTTTACTTGATTTTTCCAAAAATATTTTCGATTTATTTATTTTTTATTTAGAGATTCAATCAACCTACTAATCCTATTAATATCATAAATGTGAAAGTATGTCTAGATGGATGGATGGATAGATGTTTGTTACTCAATCACGCTTCAGCCACTGGACAGATCGAGATGAAACTTGGTACACATATAGATTAGGTCCTGGAAGACATAGGCTACTTTTTATCCCGAACAATTTAGAAGTTTCCGCGTGACCTATGACGTTTGTTATTCAATTCCGCCGCAACGGAGCATCCAATTGAGCTGCAATTTTGCACAGAATAGGTATTTGAAGATAATAACTAAAACCCCATCCCACTTGAAAGAATTATAGCTGCAGCTATAGCTAGCTGTAAAAAAACTGCTGTGAGAATTCCACGCCGATAACCTAATGTAGCCGATGGCATATACTAGTTTTTAATAGATTGTAATTTTTAAAGTTACCTACATAAAAATGGATAAATATGTTACCACACCGAGCCATAAAGTGTAATCGGCCATCATTTAAAGACAAAATCATAAAGCAGTAACTAGGCAGGCGTATTCCGAACACGGTGGGGCAAATAAATGAAGTAGGCCGTTAATAAGTTAACGCGCGGCGTTATACGCACCCGCTTATCCGTAACCAGCCACCGAACTGATCGTCACAGTCTAGGTATACGACAGCTGAGTCATTCTCACCCAACAGTGGGGACGTATGAGGCTGAGGAGGATCAAAGGGTTGTTGGCACTGATTCAGAAACCTACCCCGGCGTTTGTACAACAACTTACCTAAAAATTTAGTTTTCATCAGATCAGAATTGTTGACCCTTAGTGCGCGAGTCTGGCCCGCACTTAAACGGTTTTTTTTTTTTTACAAACTTTTTATTTATTTAAATTAAGTGACCTGCCCCTAGATAGACCGACAACCCGGTCAGGGTAACAGGAAATCGTGTGCATATGGCACGGGAAGGAAACGCACGTTATTGTTAAATGCTGCGGCGGCCTGCAAATGCAGCATAACCGAGCGATCGTAAGTACACGGGCCAAGGCGTAGCATACATCACATAGTCTAGCTATGCTCAGTTGTGTCCAAGGCTTTATAGTGCTTTTCTCAAACATGCGTGTAAATTAACATAATTATAGATAATTTTGCCGCCAATTCGCTGCGTTCAAATGTCGATTTCTTTTATTACTTTTTTAAATTAATTTAATGTCGCATTATTTTTGTTGTGCTTGTCCGAAATTTAAATAAAACTTGATTAGCTTGATATCTTTAGTTATCAAAGTTCGGATTTAAAACAGTTCGTTCCATTTTTAAAATACATATTCGAATAATGGAGCGGCCGGCTAAAACTTTGCGGGCTGCTCTCTGATACTGTACTGCAAGTACGATTTATTCCAAAGAAGCTTGTGCAAGATATGAATGCATATCATAGAATGTGTAAGAAAAACAAATTATTGAAGGAGGCCTGTATTCTAAAGTGGATAATGGATATCGAAATCGAACTTTAGGTAGTTTCACCGAGTTTAACTAAACGACCCATAAGCAATAGTCAATATTATTTATTAATCACTAATTGTAAGAATGTGTAATCTGTCGGTTAAGTTCTTTAAGAGTTTCGTTTATAAATCAAATTAATTCAAAGTGAGGAAAGTAAAGTCACAGGTTTTTTTTGATACATTCAGAAATTATCATACAAACAGAGTTAGTACACATTCAAACATTAAATATTATCACTATTTCCAATAACAGTAAGTGTAATCAATACCTCTACTGGCAAAAGAGTCTTGCACTGTGGTTTATAGTTACCGTTTGAGCAGGTACGGTTCAGCAACAGTTACTAATAAGTTGACGTAGGTATTATATAATATATATAATAAACGTACGTACTGACTGACTAATATATCAACGCACAGCCTAAAATACTAGGACTAGACACTTAAAATTGTGCATAGATGGTTCTGTCATAACGTAGGTGAGCACTAAGAAAGGGTTTTTAAATAATTGGTTTTGTGGTTTATAAACATATTTTACAAACAAAAAAAAAATCTTTCCCCTTTTTATAAGAAGGGTAGACAGAGTTATAAATATGACCTAATATTAATACGTATGTAATTAATATGTACGTGTGTGGTTTGACTGTGATGAATATATTAGTTTTCGCAGCGGATTTACCTGCGCTAAATTCCTTACCCAACTTGAGGCTTGCCCTTTCACTTGAGTCCCTAGAGTATCTAGAATCAACCGCAGTATAGGTAATAGAACCCTGATATAGGTAAGAGTACGAACGGAGGACCCACCAAATGTTTCCATGGCTTAACTTTAATTTGAGATCATTAAATTATTTTTCATTACAATTACTTGTATACAGTATCATAACGTGCAGGCAAAGCACGTAATGACCTAAATTACTCCCACAGGCTTGTTCTTTGTAAATTTTTCATTTCTCAAAGCAAAGCGCGCGTTCATATAACACTACGAGCGGTAATATAATAAAAATAACTGAATAAATATTTTTGGCCATTACACACAGCGCCGTCGGGGCCCAAAGTAAGCAAAGCTTGTGTTATGGGTACCAGACAAGGGCTACAAACAAATACATACATATCATACTGAAATACACCCAGACTCAAAACAAACACAAATGTATATATTGTGACATAAATGTTTGTCCATTGCGGGATTCGAACCTACACCCTCTGCACAGCAGCTGGCTACACTACCAACAAGGCTGCGAGTGAGTCGCGCCTATTTTATTAAGTATGTATAAAAGTTCTGTTAAAAATATGAACACTACAACGCGCACACTACAAGCGAGCAATTACAATATATAAATTCTTTAGATATCTAGGTGCGTGGTTTTCTCTTTTTCTATTCTCGTAATATAAGTGTTTAGTGGAAATAAATAAATAAATAAATAAATTGTGTCTTGGTGAATTGATTTATTTATTCACCTTATATTTTAATTTATTTACTCGTAAACGTGATGAAATTGTGTGTAACATTCGGCCTTAGGCCTCTCAATTGCCCTTTCGTTAGTAATTTTCTCTTTACCACCCTTAATACACAATGTAATTATAATATATATATGTCGGTTTTTTAAGTAGCTTTAGATAAATAAGTACTATTTTAAGGTACATGTGTCTGGTACTAGGCAAATATATCAATAAATAAATATATTATTTTTTGATAGCGATCGCGCAGCTCTTTCAGCAGAATGAAGCATTCACCGGTTGATTAGTACGGCGCGTGCTCAGAATTTCGAGCGCTCTGTATGTGGAATGCAAGAAACCCAATTTCATTAATAAAAGCGATAACTTTACTGTTCATGTGATTCATTTAACCCTTCTCTACGTGTCTATTTGCTACAGTAGTCTTTGATAAGTAGAATGTTGTTTGTTAATTAAATAATAGATAACTAGTTCGTCGTCATTTACAATCTTTTACATTTCGTTTTTCATACCATTGTATTAACCATTACCAATTACCAATGTAAGCAGAACTTACATTCAAAACTTTTCACCGTGTTTTACCACTTTGAGTTTTTAAAAAAATTTGAAAATCAACAATTGGAAATGAAAATGCTATATATTATATTAAAGGCGAAATAATTTACAAAAATTACTGGTTTCTCATATATAGAATTTAAATAAAGGCTGAAACACGCCCTTTCTGTAAATTTAACTTAAGAGGCTATAACTAATTTTTTTTTTTTTTTTTGCAAATTTTTCTCCAAATTTTCTTCAAATTTAATGAATGTGTCCTTCGGGATATCTTTCAAACCCTGACAAACATGAAAACACGATTTATGAACTTTTGTTCGATAAAAAAAAATCCTAAATCAAATCTTCAAAGCTTTAAGTGCTGTTAGTTTACAACTTTGCTAAAGCATAGCTGTGATAGTGCTTTAGACACTGAGAAAAAGCATTTTTTGATAACAATGATGTATAATAAACTAATAATTTATTTCATGCATTTCAATTAAAATCTCAGTAAGTTGAGATGTAGTTGCACTACTCACGCACACTTAGTTATATCCTTGTTTTTACTCAAGTTTTCTGTCACGTAGTTAATGCCTCTTAAGATAATCAACTCATTGTATGTGCCGTAGGTACAGTGCAAATATTATTGCGGTTTTTCTGAAAGAATGCTGAAGAATTTGTAAAACTCAAATTATTATGACATTTAGAACGCATAGTTAAAAAAGTTGGAGGGGTAACACATTTTTAAACTTTGGAAACTAGAAATGAGATTAAGTTACTAAAAAACCTCAAATGAATTTTGGTAGTCTTATCCAACGACAACCCACACGATTGACTGGGGGGAATAAAAAAATATTACATCTCTAAGTTTTAAGTTCCTATGTAATTCTGCCTTTTATTTTTTGAATATTACGTTACTAAACTGTTCGTCGGTTTGTACAAGAAACCTACTTGTGTAAACCGACAAACAGTGGAATTATAAGGCTGTGATATACGGACGGAGGCATGGATATGGCGGAACTAGTTATTCATAAGGGTTTCGTTAATGCTATTGAACTACCGAACCTTAAAAATGAGAGATTTTCAGACTTAAAAAACTTACGAAACTTGGTCTGATTAAACCCTACAAAGACACAATTCTGCGCGTTTATCGCTAAGAAAACCCCATTCACTGTGGTCCCACAATTCCAAAACATTCCCTCCTCCATCTCCAAGAGCATTGGGATCCTTGGTGTTGACATCTCCAGCGATATTAAGTTCCAAGATCATTTGCAAAACAAGGTGAAGGTGGCGTCCAAAAAACTTGGTGTACTCATTACGTGTAGCAAATCAGTACTTCTCGTCGGGGCAAAGGTACCATATGGAGTACTGCTGCCATCTCTGGGAGGGTGCACCCGGATACCAGCTTGGCTCTTTTGACTTGGTTCAACGATGGGCTGTGAGAATTGTCGACGATCCCAAACTCCCTTGCCGTATCGAGCCCTTAAGTCTGAGGAGACTTTGCCTCGCTGTGTGTGTTCTACCGCTTGTACAATGGGATATGTTCTGAGGAATTGTTCGAAATGATACCCACGGCTACTTTCTACCATCGCACCGCTTGCCATCGTCAGGGAATTCATCCTTAAACTTTAGAACCGAAATGATCGCGTACAGTGCGTATAGAGAAACTTCCTCCCGCGAACGCTTGGGTTGTGGAGTGAGCTCCCTGCAAAGGTTTCCTCTCAGGAATACAGTATGAGGTTCTTCAAGAAATAAATGTTTTTTTGGTCTTACACATAGCGCCGTCTGGCCCCAAAGTAAGCAAAGCTTGTGTTATGGGTACCATACAACAGATACAAATACATATATATTACTTTTTATTTGTAAATACACACATATCATACATAAATACATCCAGACTCAAGACAAACACAAATTTTATCTCAAAAATGTTTGTCCAGTGCGGGAATCGAACCAAATTTTGTCAATTGGAAAATATAATACCCAAATATATTTCTATGTCACCTTTAGCTTTTAGTCTGCCAGCTTAAGTCGATATTTTGTCTAAATCTATTTTAAATTTTGTTAATACGTGAATATAATACCCAAATATTTAAGTAGTGAGTCTGTCAAATTAGATAAACAGACCATGGTTTGGATAACCATACTTTTCATCCCTATCGAGAATTCTTGCGTAACTCCCAACACGATAACTATTTGTGCGCGGACGGAGCTGCGGACCAAAGCTAGCTTTTGTCTTAAGTTAGTAAGTTATTAGTTAAAAAACACACACAAACCAAAGTCTGTAAAGTTTGTTTTGCTCACAAAAACAATATTCAATCAAATTTTGTTTCTCTGAAATAATTATATTCAAAGTTAAAATTAAGCCGCAGAGATGTAAAAAGCGCTTTAATTCCTACAAAGCGATCCCCACACAGGCAGCTATTACTTCGCTAATCGGCAGAGTGCCGACACTCCAAATGTAGCCTTTACACTTATTTATCGTACCATGAATAAACAACTCTATGAAAATATAAATGTTCCCCTTTTTTCTATCGTTTTTAGTTTCGTATTTTTTCATACAGTCAAAAGCTTGAACAGACCACTTTTGCATTATGGAATTGCCAAAACTCTACTCCGAACGGAAGTTGAAACATCCTATGCTTTCGAAGTTATTAAAGAATTTTCTACTATAAGCACGTACAATAAAAGTTATTTTTACTTGCACTTCACATTCATTAATGCCTTTCGTGATATGATACAACACTGAAGGCAGAAATGAGATATTTTGGCAGTATTACGCAAATTGGATAGCTTTCAACACTCAGCGGCGTAGGTTCGGAACTTTCGCGAGGAAAATTGAATTAAAAATATCATAACATGTATATGTAAATACTTATGTTCCTAATGATGTTGCTGGAGATGCTACGGCTGTTTGTCTTCTTTTAGTTATACCAAATTTGTGTTTATTAATTTTTGTGGTTTTATCACTTAAATTCATAATTATTTTAATTCATTACAACATTATTCGTTGGGCACTTGCCAGTGTCAATGTGCCGTTCATTTTAGAACTAATTGGACTGGCACGTGACGATGGTAAGAGGCCCAATGGCTTAACTCTTATACCTTGGAAGATGGGACGCCTTTGGTATGGGATGCAACTTGCATTGACACCCTTGACCACGTCTTATGTTTGGTTCAGGAGCTGACGTTGCGAAACATCTTAAGCGTAAAAAAATATGCAGCCCTTGGTAACGGCTATATTCTTGAATTTTTTGGAGTGAGAACCATGGAAAGTTGGTTTCTATGTACCTAACAGTTTAAAACACACTTCACTTGCATGAAACCAACTTCAAACTGTAATTCAGATCAGATTTTTGGAAATAAGTAATTATTTTTATCTTTTTTTATCAAAATTGTGTTTGGTTTTATTGTTAATTTTCTTTATATTTCAATTGTAATTGTTTGGGATGTATGTCTGTTACTCTTTCGCGTCACAAGAAATGGTGATATTTTATATCCTGATTTTTCGATACCACCAAGGTGGCAAACAAGCTTTCGGTCAACCTGGTGGTAAGCGGTCATCGCAGTTTAACATACGGGTTACATTTAAGCGGGCATTTATAGCGGGAAAAAGCTAACGTATAATGAAAACAATGTATGTTCATTTACTTTTTATAGGTATAATAATAACTTATTAGGTATCTTCTTTCCGACTTATAGCGCAACAAACTTTTCTGATCTGGGGGTCGATCATCTACACTAGAGTCGCCATATTAAAATGCTGAGAAATTACTCGACACTAGCGACATACACCGGATCAGAAAAGTTTGTTGCAGTGTACCTTGTGCACAGTGAAAAGTACACAAGGGGCGCGTTCGTTCTGGGATTAAGAGATCCCACGAATGATACTTTTCACACTTTTGGTAACGCCAGTTTTGCCACCGACACCTACCGTTCGTGTAGCTCTGAAACGTTAGTAACAAAATTTTGTTTACAAAACTTGCAAAACGTACGGTTGACGTACACACACTACGATAAAACACACACACACTACTATAAACAATGACAAGCTCAAGCTTGACAGATTAAAACAAAAAACTCACCTACAGACATGGGCCTAAAGTTTCATTTTACGGTGGCAAAAGTGAAAAAACGCATGACAGTTTGTCACAGATGCTACTCAAATTTTGATATTTTGATACCAATGCTAAACAAACGGATGCCAGGTTTCAAAAGTAATGAAAATAATGATTCTGCATCCCAGAACGAACGCGCCCAAAAAATCTAAACAAGCCGACCGATCTAAAGCAATAAAGAAAATCAACATCATATTCAGAATATTTATAAGTAATTTTTAATAATTACAAATAAACGGTAGAAAATTAAGGACTAAACTACTTGAGCGTAGGCAGTGTATACCAGAGCCATATGTAATTTGTTCTTATTAAAATCAACGTTAATCTTTTTCGAAGCAGATTCCGAAGAAGGCTCCAACGCATTATGTTTAAGAATCGACAGCTATAATTTCAGTTCAATCAAGATTTAATTGTTTTAATGAGGCAGCATGCGTGAATGGCCGGCCCAATTATTGTTTATTTTTAATCGCCCCAAGTGGTTTTTGTGCTGGCAACCCAGCACGCATGGCGGCCCCAAGCGATCATTTTCATTATTTTAATAATGTAAACTTCCAATAATAATTTACAGTGATTTGGGGTTAAACACGTTAAGGTGTATTTATGAATTCCTTGAGATCCTTAAGAAACGTAGTTAGCTCTGTAATTTCATCCTTCGTCCTTACCGCTGACTTTTTTAATCTAAGTTAATCTTTATTTGTAAATAATAATAACTTAGTTTCTACAGATGAGATTGAATTTGTAGATCCACCAGTATGTTTATTTCTAATCCACAATAAAATTTAATCATCTGATAATCGAGTTATGGTATATTTAGCATTTCTATTATTGTCTGTTTTCTGATATGAAAAAGATCTCTGTTAATTGTTAATAAATGATAATGCCTTGATACTTTCTACCATCGCACCGCTCGCCATCGGCAAGGAATTCTATGTCACACTTTAGAAATGAAATGGTCGCGTACAGTGCGGTTTCCGAGGAACTTGCTCCCGCGAATACTTGGGCTGTGGAATGAGCGCCCTGCCAAGGTTTTCTCTAAGGACTGCAGTATGGGGCTCTTCAAGAAAGAAGTTTTTAGATTTTTGAAGGGTCGGCAACGCGCGAGTGATACCGCTGGTGTTACAAGCGTCCATAGGCCACGGTGACCGCTTACCATCAGACGGAACGTAGGCTTGTTTTCGACCTTAGTGGTATAAAAAAACCGGCTATTGGACATAGCTTTCTTTGCCACTAAGGTGACAACACCAGGAGCATCACTTGCGGGTTGTCCACCCTTTAAATATCTAATACGTAACTTCTTTCTTGAAGAACCTTTAGAGAAAACCTTGGCAGGGAGCTCATTCCACAACCTAGGTTTAGGTGTTCCCTATTGTACCTACGCCACTGCAAGTACTACTCATCAAAAGATATGTTTATTAAAATAATTTATTTTTTAATTACATTACAAATTATAACGAGGTAATAATATACCTTTGCATGGCAGGAGCAGGGGCCCTGATTGTTGTACTGATAGAGATAATGTCGAATTCGAAATATATTTAATTGATTTACTTGTGGCTTGTTAATTGCGGTATTTAACTGTTTTAGTCGATAGATCGACTAGTTTGAATTAGATATGGCGAAAAAACATGGGGGATATCGTTTGTAAATAGTTTTTCGTATTCTTAGAATCTCTCTAAAGACACATGTCTACCGCTAGTGGTCGACATGCAACGAGTGGTAGGTAGCAGTAGGAATTCTATCATATGGGTTACAAAAACCCCTCTTGCGAGCCCTCTTCGATAGATTAGATCACCACCAGCAAAACGGCCAAACTTTTCCGTGGGTAGTGGGCACATACATCTGGAGACATACGTAGGCCTACCCCAAATGGATGTCTTCCGGATGAGACGACGATGACTACATACCAAGAGAATTCAGCATTTAAGTTTTTGTGTAAGCATAATGGATGAACAGTAACCATCTGTTATACGTGTAGTTTAATATTGTTTTGTGTTAATTTGTTAAAATATGACGATAATTGTTCAAGATGTCGAATAAATCATGCTGCTTTACATGGCTGGCATGCAGTTTAACATGGCATGCTTTACATAGGCGTGCGCTGGCTAAGAGTTTCATACATTTTTAACAGATGGCGGTGTAAGTAAGTTTATTGTCAAAAACATGTCTGGGCAAAGTAAGTAAAGTATATAATAGAAATCCGCGTGGATGTAGCCGTGCGTGGGTAATGTTGTGTGGTTTGTTGAAACAGATGGCAGCGCATCTACTTTAAGAGCAGAACAACGTCTGCCGGGTCAGCTAGTAAGAACTAAATAATTGTATTAGATCACAGTTTCACCGACGTTCATTTATAAAATTTTTGTGTAGATAATCAACAATCAGTATGTAGGTATTTGAAATTAAGTACGAAAATCTATAAAATTATTAATGATAATTACACTTTCTTGCTCATAATAGAAACAGTATTAACAAAAAATAAAAAAATACAAATGGCGATCTTATCGCTATGGAGCGATCTCTCCCAGATAACCTTTAGGTGAAGGTCTAAAAATAAATTACATGTTAAAAGGTAACGTGTGCATTAAAATAAAGTAGATAAGAATTATAATCATACATCTTTACATCAATATTAATTAAAATCTACTTAAAAACAGATAACACACAAAACGAGAAAACCATACATCGTTTAGCAACATTAACCTAGCAAACAGCATTATGAACAAAATTGCCCATTTTACTAAATGCAAGCAGACCTCAATTAGGTGCAATTGTAATAGTGACGCCGGAGATATAAATAAGAGTTGCCACCATTAGACCAGAGTTAATCTCGATGACGGAACCCATTACAGCAACCGTAATGAGAGTAGCGTGAACGTGAACTCGCAGAACAATTTACAAACTCCTAAAGGCACTTTTGACTAAGTTGAACTTATCACAAGGTGCTACGTAAAAGCCCTAGGTACCAACTTACTTAAACCAACAATAGTGGCGGTAGTTTATTTGGTAAAAAACATACAAACTAGTCAATGTACTGTAAATTAATAGAATTTTGAGCATTGCAGGTGTAGTTCCAAGTGTTGGTTTTACTTATACGTTGGTGCTATGTGGCTTTTTGTTACAAGTAAGCGGTGTAGTAAACGAGTGTGGTAAAGTATCTACTTGGCTGACAGATGAGTTAGTAAGGCACATCTGATGGCTTTGCTTTCGTATTTTTGCGTGTTTATAAACACTTGTAGTAGCAATAAAGGGACATGGCAAACTATTTAGAGTTAATAGTGAAAATTTTGCTGCTGTATGTAGTTACACAGTAGAATAAATAGCACTTAATTTTGTAGAATATATTTTTTACAAATCAATATTTAGAAAAATAATGTATCTTAAATTAAAATGATATGAAAAAATAAATTAAAAACTGAATATGTAATATTTAAAAAAATACTTCCCCGTGGTAGTGTTTCCATGATGCTGGCGGAATTCCCTCTCTGAATTGCAATACTAGTTTACGCGAGGAGGCTGCCAGCTTTGGGGTCACTTGTGACCTCGAATAACCATTTTGACTACACTTAATTGTGTAAGTAATCATCATAAAATAAATAATTAGAATTACGTATAAGTATATAAATACCCTAATGTGCGATATAGGTACTTAGATTAACATAAAATAATCATGAAAGTTATCATTCAAAACGACGATTAACTTAACAGTTCTTTGTAAACTAGCTGTTAAAGTTAAGTTGCTGCTGAGTGCTTAAGGTAGTGCAACAGATTATAATTTACTAGCTTTTGTCCGCGGTTTCACCCGCCCTAAATTTGGTTATCGGTGCAGGATTGCAGCAGCAATTCCTCAATTATACCTAGAAAAAAAAAAGTGAAAACATACTCGCTATTTACTTCCCATCACTTCTTATCCATATTTATTTATTAAAAATAATAACTTTTGTTTATTTACTTTTTTGACGTTGTATATTTGACAGCTCAATCTGTCATAGAATTAAAATCCCATATCCAACCTCCATGTACTACTCATAATCGCCATATACTAAAAATAAAAACTAACCTAATGTAAATAAAGGTCACGTGTCCTAACGCGAGTGACATCTTACGAATTTTCGATCAGGACACGTGACCTGACGCGAGTTTAACAGTCTTAACCCATCACAAAAAAAGTGCTCGCCATGGCCCCACAGTGTGATCTGTTTATAAACAAACAAACAAACCTGTACTACTCATAATCGCCATATACTAAAAATAAAATAATAACGTTTGTTTATTTACTTTTTTGACGTAGTATATTTGACATCGCAATCTGTCATAGAATAAAAATTCCATATCCAACCTCCCTGTACTACTCATAATCGCGAATACTAAAAATAAAAATTATAATAGGCGTGGCATTACGGTTTCCGTCTTACGCATTCCACGATTAGGACACGTGACCTCACGCGAGTTTATCATTTTTTACCCATACCAAAAAAAGTGCACAGCGCCGCTAAAGAAGTTTTCACTTCAAAAAACCGACTCACACTTGACGTTTTCAAGTAGGCTATGTTCTTCCCCTAGACTCACAATATCTCCATGTCAAATTTTCCCGCGGTTCCATTCGCCCTCAATTCGGTTATGGTGTAGGATTTCAGCGACAGTTTCTGAATTATAAAAAAAAACCGACTCACACTTGACGTTTTCAAATAGCCTAGTCCTTCCTCGGAACTTAAACTATCTTCGTGCCAAATTTCATCCTAATCGGTAACGGTTTAAGCGTAAAGAGGTAACAGACAGACAGACAGATTACTATTAAAGAATAATATTAGTCTGTTATTATTATCAACAAGGATTTGTTGCATTTGATAATTCAAAACATGAACAGTAACATCAAGATGTTTTATGAGTAGCAGAAATATATTCAATTAATTTGGCATTCGAAGGCTTTGTCACGTACAATTCAGATTCATGTAGGTATGAAAGCTAATAATAAACAAAATATCTAATAATTATTGGTTTATTCTAAATAAAGTTTTCAAGTAACTAGGTGTTGTATAAGTTCATAAACCTGGTAAGTAACAAATAATAGCAGGTTGTTTCGTGAAAGTAAGTTAAGATAATAGACAAGCCCCTGGGCAGTGATTAGAGATTTCATGAATCTCGTTGTTTTGCTGCAAGCCGGCCATTGCCCGCACCTTAAAAGACAATAAATACAATGTTACTGACGTTCAATTTTGAAATTTAGGATTTAACAAAGTTTGACAAGTCGGCAATGATAGAAAATTAGCAACATCCCGACCAGAATCGGGGTAAACTATGGATCGCCTGCGGCGGCATCTGAACAATACCTGGGCGCGAGCAATACACGCAGCGACACTTGACTGCCTCCGGCTAAGTGACAGAGTAACCCTCATTATCCACCACGGGAAAGAAAGAGAGACAAAAACCTTTACACTTGCAAGATTTTGATTTATCACTTATAATTATCGAACAACAATCTGCTTTGCATCTCTCGTTATAACATTACGGTAATTTCGTCCTATTACATCGATTTCTAAGCGCGACCGTTCGCTAGCTCGCTACGATTGATAATAATCGCTCGCGAAGTATAATGGCGTACACCCACGGGTAATTATTGTTGTGCAGTCGTGAGTTCGTGAGCTGGTGGAATGGTGGAATGCATCTCCTTCGGGGGTTGTGCCGTAAACCAACACGGCGGAACTGCGCCGCACAAATAACCGATAGCTTTCCTCGCGCTAATGATAGTGCGGCCGCAAGCTCTCTCGTCTTTAATCGATACGGATAAAATAATTACAACTATTAATAAGTACATGCACTTAGTAATCGATACAGGTTATTGAGAAGAAGGTGCGCCCATACACTTCAAGTTCTGTAATCTTTCATAAGGACTGCGCAATAGTCTCAAAAAATCGGCCACACATTAGGAAGAGACAAGGTTAATCTGTGGTGTTTTTTTTTCTTAGACTAGACACCATAGTTTCGCTTCGTCTCTGTCTCACTTTTACGGCCATTTTTTTTATCACATCTGGCCAGGAAATGCGCCGTCCATGTCTATGTCTATTCTCTCTATTCTCTATGTCTATGCGTGCGCTTAAACTTATGTTTTTAAACCATAGAAAACTGGACAGCGCATTGAAAAACGCTGCATTGAAAAAACTTTGTCTCTATCTAAAATATGGTCAATTTTGTTAGGTTACTGCGCAGTCTATAGGATAGATTACAGAACTCGAAGTATATGGTTAAACTTGGCGAATTCTGTGAAAAAGTCCGTATAAATATTGTTTCGTGGAACCATAATTATAAAACAAATAGCCGTAAATTAAAATTCCACAGAGTAGTAAAAGATACTGCGTCAGTCACAATGAAGTCATTGCATTGTCTGACGTTCGAATCGCGTCTTCGCCTCGGGGTTGCATCGAAGGAGTGTTGTGGCTGTAAGACATAGAACATAAAATGCAAGATGTTGCATTGATGTTTGGTCACGGGATATCGAGAAGTGCAGTGCTCTTGCACGTTAATGGTCCACGCCGGCCATCGGCTCCGTTATCCCTTGTAGCTAATGATTGGCCAGCATTAAGTCCCGACTGTTCCGTGCGATTATTGATCTAACAGATAATTTTATATCGTATTGTCCTGGAGCGTAATATTTTGTGTTGTTATTACTGAGTAAATGGCACGTGATACGAAGGACCTTTTAGTAATAGAGACTTTAAAAGGAGCTTCTAAAATAATATGTTTTAAATAAAGAGGGACGTAAAAGAAATGTTTTGCTGTTGGATATCTAATGAACTCCAAAAAAATTCAAAATGAAAGAATGATAACTAGAAAAAGATCAGGACATCAGAATGGCAGTATTAGAAAAGAATAGAAATGTGTGGTAAAATTAATGTAAATTTCTATGAAAGAGATGAGGTGGGTGTGTCTAGTGTGAGTTTTTGCGTGTTTGTCTCATCAACTCTACTATCGCGTTCGCGTATTCATTAAAAGTCCTATGAGAAAAAACCGTCTCAAAACGCGTCCGCTAGAGGTGCTCGTTCATTTTTATACATGTATATCGTTGAACGCGAACGCGATAGTAGCGTTAAAAACTCACTCTAAGCACACCGGACATCTCCGATAGATACGAATAGAAACGTTTATAAAACAAGGTGTAAGTGGTCTTAGTGCTGAGCTGGTTAGTTTGCTTGCATGTAATGTCCTGACTAGTCATTTTCCTGTGACTATAACGATATATGTGAAAAATTAGATTGAAAATAAAAAAAGAAATATAGTCCTGCTGGCTAAAGGGTGCTGGTGCCGGTCGGCTATAACCTTCTTAATCCAGAACTAAGACTGGATAGTGCGGCAGTACCTGTCAAATAAACGTTGTCTTATCGGTGTCTCGGACAGAGGTAATTGTTAGACTTAGAGACGCTATTACCTTCCACCGTATGGTCAGGACTCTCCGTCCCATCAACCACCATCAGTTTGCGGTGCTTCCGCTCTCAAGTGAGAGTACTTTAACGAACTTCTATATCGATCGTGTTTTATCGTGCGTGACTAGTTCTTTGAGTCCTTGCAGTGAAACACTGGCTGCTAAAATACTAGAAGATATTAACGACATTGTTATCGATTTAGGTAAATTTTATTGTATTAAATTATTAGTAACAACATTTCGCTACTAAAAAAGCTAATATTAAATTAGGCTTAGTAGGCATGTGAAGTCGCAAAAATAAAGGCAAACAATATCAATTTTTATAAACAAGCTTTTATAATGTTTAAAAAAATTAAATGTTAAAAAACACTTAATTTAATTTAAAAAAGGCATTTTCTAAATTTTATTTAGCCTTCGACTATAATATTAATGTTCCTTGTTTTTTGTCAAATATATTACCTTAACAAACAATTGCAAAAGCTTATTTAAAATTTGTTTACGCTTATTTATTTTTTATAATTTGTGATTTAAAGTTAATGTCAATATATACAAATATCTAATACCTTTAAACGAGCATATCTTGTATATACATATCTATATATACTAAGATATATAATCTGTATCTCGAAAACGGCTCCAACGACTTTTATGAAATTTAGCATGCAGGTGGTTTCGGAGGCGATAAATCGATCTAGCCATGGAACAATAATATTGATCTAGCTAGGTTTCATTTTTGGAAAACGTCGTTTTATCCGTATTTACTGGCAATGATAAACTGAAAAATATGACTCTTCCTGACAAGTAGTAATACTATTGTTTTTACCGACACAGCAACACTAAAGCTACTTGACAATAGATGGCGGTGTTAAAAAAAACGAGCAAAGCTCGGTCCCCAGGTACTTTTTGTTTATAAGACTATAAAGTAATTGAGCTTTACATCATGAGATGTTTGCGAAATTGCGATTTTAAATGCAATACTAATTAGTTTATTATTAGTAGTTGTAACGTTTCTTGCGTTTAACGTTAAAATAAGTTGCCCTAATTTTGTACCTAATGAGTTTTTCCATAATCTCCATAGGTCCCTTAATTTTTCTTTATATTTTGGATAAAAAAAAAGGAAAAGGCTTTTGGTTTTACGAGATTCTACATTATTTTCCAAATTGAAATTGAAATTCGATAAGGTGGCGGCGTTTTGTTGCAGGATTTCTATTCCTATAGCCACTTTTCAGCTCTATCATCGGACTAGCTTTTTATATTTATATACTTTTTTAACACGCTTGCTCATAAAGCATCCTTTACTGCACAGTTTCCAGCATCTTAATAGCATTCATTACGCATGAGTGCAGTAATGACAATATAATGCGGTTATACAGGCACCTTTTACTTAACAAATAAAAAAAAAAAAATAACACACTTGCTTATAAAACTACACCATTTTCAGCTTCTTAATAGCGTAATTATCGTACGAGTTTAGCAAGAAGAAAGCCTATGAACTAAATTCTTATTTTTGGAAAAATAAATCCAACGTATTTGTTAAAAACTTACCAAAATAGTATTAAAGGTAAATATTAAATTTTTACAACATTCTTCCACTAATATATGTATTTAATGTCCTTAAAGTGTGTTGCAAACAGTCGTATGACACTCGTGAGCTATGCTCAATACACACTTGGCAAAATTACACTCTTCGGCTCCGGCAGCAACCCGCAACCTCGTCTGTGGAGGCCAGACTAACTCACTTGTATCATAATTTACTATTTCTTTGTAAATTCGTTCATATTATACTTGAATCCCAGTCTCAAGATACGCTCAAATATTCTTTATCTTGTGTGGGAATCGAACGCACACCTCTCGATTAAGCAGTCGGTTATTTAATAATTGCTGGCATTTTATGAATAAATATGCTTTTTATGAATGTAGTAAATAGCAATATATGTATGATAATAACGCCTTTTTCGTAGCGGAATGTTTATAATTAGGGATATTTAATATAACGTATTTTGTATGAATGACAGCTTATGAAAGTAAGATTTTGGTTAGTTGTGCACACGCCGGGAAAGGTTTCCGAAAGAGAAAAAACTGGTCAAGTGCGAGTCGGACTCACGTACTAAGGGTAAACCTATTGTAATAAAATTTTGGTAATTTGTTGTGCACTCGCCGGGGGAGGTTTCTGAGAAAGAAAAATTGGTCATATGTGAGTCGGAATTACGTACTTAGGGTAAATCAATTGTAATAGCTTGTTTGCCACCTTATTGGTATTAAAAAAACTATAAAAGCAATTACATTAGCTAAAAAAGTGGCATAAATAGCAATCACTCTTACAAAACTTATAACTATACCCATTCAATGGACCACATGACAAAAATAATGGGAACATTGGTGATCTCGTAATAGATAAGATAGAAAATTAGACAAAGTTTCCCAAAATTAGACATTCTGAGATAAATGATACATAGTCGAGCACTGGTAGTAGGATCTAAACGACCTTTACGCAGATTTATTGCCATAATTCCGTGTGCAAAAGAAAACGTCGAGGTGTTATCGAGTTTGTATTGACACTTTAATGCTATTGTTTGATTTAGAGGTCTCATTACAGTCGCGGGAAGAATGGCGCTCGTGAGTCAGCTAGGTGCGAAATAGCCTGGCAACCCAACGCCGCCGCTGCATTTTAACGTTGTTTCTATTCAAACTCTATAGTTTCAATATTTATGGTCCGTCATAGAGAAGTTGACATTTATCTATATAATTACAGATTGTTAGTATCTTTACGGACACATCTCTATCTTCTTAATTTTGATATTGAATCTAATGTTACTGTTTGATTTAGATTATATTTAATTTAGTATTATAGCCGTAAAAAAATATCACTTAGTAGCTGACCTGGCAAACGTTGTTTCTCTTTTTCCGTCCGGTCCGTCTGATAGTAAGCGGTCATCGCAGCCTATGGACGCTTGCAACATCCTTGAAGGAAGATCTAATAACTTCTTTCTTGAAAACCCCATACTGTAAGTCCTTAGAGAAAACCTTGACAGGTTTTTTGTGGTTTTGGGGCTCATTCCACACCCAAAGCCTTCGCGGGTGAAAATTATTCTGAAACCCTTCTATACGTATATATATGAGTATAATAGCAAACCGGTAAGTAATATAATGGTAAATTCAATTCTTATTTCTATATTTGTACTTTTTTTAACATCCCATTTGAAAGTTTTACTTTTTAACCCTCGACACAAATAGAGGTTATAAATTTAATGTCTATGTTATCTGTGAATCTTTCTGTCGCATAGTGGCTCCAAAACGACTAAACCAATTTTGGTTTAGTTATTGTGTGTGAACAAAAGGTGACTAGCTCAAGAATGTTCTTAGCTATTTTAGTATAAAATAATAAATAGCAGGTAGTTTTTAATTCGAAAAGAATAAGATCAATGTTTGTCAGAGCTCCGTGTGTTTCGCTCGTTACATGGTGGCAGTGGTGATTAATAAAAATAGTTATTTGAATGCGGTTAAAATTGTGATAGTTTTAAGTTACGTGTACAAACTACAAAGCAATCATGGAGCACGAACGTCCGCCTGCGGAGTTACGCATCGAAGGCAGTCCTAGCCGACACGTGGAGAAAATTGTGGATACCATACTCCGCGTTTTTAAAGACGTCAGGAGTCTGCAAAAACAACATACATTGCTATGCAGATGACATATTGGAGACGTTTATTACACGGGTCGTGTAAACATTCCTCGTTCCACCGTGGAGAAAAAGCGCGGAGAACTTGTGTCTTAAATCAAGACCACTTTGTCCAAGATCTCTGACTGGGGACGGGAAAACTTGGTCCGATTCAACCCTTCAAAGACACAAGTCTGCGCGTTCACCGCTAAGAAAACCCCATTAACTCTAGAATTCCAGAACACTCCCCTCTCAGTCTTCAAAAGCATAAGGATCCTTGTTGTTGACATCTCCAGCGATGTTCAGTTCCGAGATCTTTTGCAAGACAAGATGGAGCTGGCGTCCAAAACACCTTGGTGTACTCAACAGAGCGAAGCACTACTTCGCGTCCCTGCAGAGGTTGCTGCTTTACAAGTCGCAAGATCAACCCCATATGGAGCACTGCTTCCATCTCTGGGCGGGTGCACCCGGATACTAGCTTGGCCCTTTTGACGCGATACAACGACAGGCTGCGAGAACGGTCAGTGAGTTGGCGGCTCAGCTACAAGGGCCGTCCTATTTCAGTGTACTGGATGCTACATAATGCTAGGGCAGACTTCTGTACGTTTGCTACAAGTTTTGTTAGGTATCGGTTTTTAATGTTACCTTACGGAATTTATACAGCACCAGAAATATTTCATACCAACGTTAGGCAATTGCTAAAAGATTTAGAAGGTAGAGAGTTGTTCAGTAACCACATAATTGTATGGGGCAAAGATAAAGCGGAAACGACAGACAGCTGGTTAGAGCGATTGGTACAAAGGGCACGAGAAATGGGAATGAGGTTCAACAAAGAAAAATGCAAGTTTGTTGTTAAAGAGATCATTTATCTTGGGCAGGTATTTGACGAACGAGGCATGAGACCAGACGGTTCAAAAGTACAAGCTATAACAAAGATGCTGGATCCAGTGGATCAGAAAGGGCTAGCTAGGTTTTTAGGGATGGTAAACTATTTATTCAAGTGTATGCCTAAGTACTCAGAATCGTTAGCGGTATTGAGGGGTTTAATGGAAAAAAAAATACAACAACATTCGGAAGCTGAAAAAGGCTAAAAGAAAAATAACTTTGGCCCCTGTACTGGTTTTGTGTTCACAAGATCCGCCGATAGTATTGTCTGTAGACTGCCGTCGGCGTAGGCGCGGCACTGCTGCAGGGCGGGCGGCCGGTTAAGTTCGCGTCGCTCACGCTTACCAACGCCCAGCGTCGATACGCACAAATTGAGAAAGAAATGTTGGCTATCGTGTTTTCCAGTGAACGTTTTAGGCAGCATATGTTCGGCAGGCAGGACGTAACAGTACAAACGGACCACAAGCCACTTAAGGTTATTTAAAAAAAAAAAAACTGTGCGCGCCTGCGAGCTGTGCACACTGCTGACACCGCGACCCAGCCCTCAAACTTTTTAAGTTTAAGTCTTTTAAGTCTTCCCTGGTATAAACTAGGTTCTGATATTTTTAAGTATAAAATTAAATATTACTATATCCACAAAATTCAATAAATTGAATCCAATAGGTAGCAGGTCAGTTATTATCGCTATGAAGGATTAATTCGCAAGACACAGAAAACCCAAAGAGCTAGTAACTGATAATGGTCCTGCATATATAACACCTTGTCCCTACTGCTATAATTTGTTGAATTTCATTCTAATTTAAGGGCAATTGCATTGTAATTTTGTCTTAATATTATACGCCTGTATAAGCCAGAAATGTGGTCAAAGACCGAAACCTACGTTTCTTTTGACCCTGATATGTTTATGACATGCATGGCGTAAAGTGAATACCTAGGATACTTAGTGTATAGTACCTAGGTTAATAACTTAACCTACTGAAATTGTAAAGACACACATTTCAAAGAATTGTGTAGACAATTACATAAGAGTGCGCTAACTTAAACGCAACTTGAAAAACATTGATATATTATTTAAGTTTATAACAATATAACGTGGTACTTGTTAAGTATGAGTATATACCTAATTACATTTGAATTTTCGTTTCCGTGGACTGTTTATTCAAGTCTTCGCTTTCAAGTTCTTAGTGTTCACTTGTAGATGGATTAATCAAAATTCCCAATGAAGAAATGATTAATCCTTAATTTAAAGAAAAAATAAATTAAAAATTTAATATAATTTAATTAATCCAACAAAATAAAAATACTGCAGTTAACATTTTATCAGTAAGTCTTCAAGTTGTACTATTCGAAAAAAGTAGTACAAAGCAATTCAATGTCATGTCATCCCGTTTGGTGCGAAGGGGTTGGTTGGACATAAATACGCACAAGGGTCGGAGGTCGCGTCGCGTCGCAGACGTAAACATGGGGTGCGCAATTTGTACCGCTATACAAATGCACAACCAGTCAAGACCAACCCGTACACTAGTGATCGGAAATCAACCATAGTTCTTCTGTCGATAGTCTAATTGAAACTATCGATAGTTCAAGTTTATTTTACTGTGGACAATTTGCAAAAAACCACCAATGTGCAAAAAAGGACAATTTAGAAAATAAAAAAATGTAATTTGTAGCTTTTTATAACCTTTACACTCATTCTGTAAAAAGGCATTTGCCCGCGGTTCCACCTGCTCTAAATTCTGTTATTATTGTTGAAACGTTTTCAAGGAGCCTATGTCCTTCCCCGGACTCAAACTACCTGCATGCCAAATTTCATCTTAACCGGTACAGAGGGTTAAGCGTGAAGAGGTACAGACTGACAATAAGTTCCGCATTTATGATATTTCTAAATGGATTCAATCCGTCTAGGATTTTGTTAAATTATAAATATAGCCTAACCTTTTGTCCCGTCGGTTATTTATTTTACAAACTATGTTGCCTGTTTTTTTTTTAATACAAACAAGTGGTTTTAATACAAGGTGGCTAACAAGCTTACGGTCCGCCAGATAGTGAGCAGTCACCGTAGTCTATGGACGCTTGCAACACCAGGGGTATCACTCGCGCGTTGCCGCCCCTTCAAAAATCTTATAACTTCTTTCTTGAAGAATTTCATACTGTAGTCCTCAAAGAAAACCTTGGTAGAAAGCTCATTCCACAAACCAAGCGTTCGCGGTAGGAAGTTACTCTGAAACCGCACTGTATGCAACCATTTTGGTTCTAAGTGTCAGAATGAATGCCCTGCCGATGGCGAGCGGTGCAATAGTAATTTAACGTTAATATATAGTAGTAGATAGTAGTAGATACAAATAGTAGTAGATTATTTCAAACAATTCCTCAGAACACATCCCATAGTACAAGCAGTAGAACACACACAGGGAGGCAAAGTCTCTCCTCAGAGTTTAGGCTCGATATGGCAAGTGAGTTTTTGATTGTCGATAATTCTCACAGCCCGTCGTTGAACTTAGTCAAAAGGGCCAAGCTGGTATCTGGGTGCAACCGCCCAGAGATAGCAGCAATACACCATATGGGGCCGAATTTGCGACTTGTAAAGCAGCAACCTCTGTCCCGACGCAAATTACTGCTTCGCTTTGTTAAGTACACCAAGATTTTATTACACCAAGAACTGATCATCGCTGGAGATTTCAATGCAAAGGATCTCAATGTACTTAGAGATGGAGAGGGGAGAGTTCTGGAATTAACAGACCTCAGTTTTTTTGCAACCGCAATCCGGTTTTCTTAGCGGTGAACTCGCAGACTTGTGACTTTGTAGGGTTGAATCGGACCAAGTTTTCCCATACCTAGTCACTTGGATAGAGTAGTTTCGATTTGAGACACAACGGAACGATGGATACTTGCACGACCCGTGTAATAAGCGTCTCCAGTACTGTCATCCGCATAGCAATGTATGTTGTTGAAGTCCAACATGTCATTGATATGAAGTAGAAACAGCGTAGGAGACAGCACAGAGCCTTGCGGTACACCAGCATTAATGTCCATGATATCAGAGCAACTACCGCCCACTAACTCGTATGCGTTTGCCGGGTAAAAAGCTAGCCACCCATTTCCACAAACCTTTGGGCAGTCTGTAATATGGCAACTTCGATAGAAGACCCCGGTGCTGGACCCTGTTCGAACGCCTTCGTTGTATAAAAGGTAATTCTCGGTTTCTTCATAATTTAATGATTTTAAGCATGTTTTAACAGTATTTTTATACTCATGGAAATTTATGGTATATATATTGAGAGTTCTGTTTATTTTATTGCATAAATTGATGGCTTGAGAGCAAAACTCTTTTGATGCGAAGACTGTTTTTATTACTGTATATTAATTTGTTTTTTTTTTAATATGACAGGGTCGATTGTTATTTTGTTATGAGTTTTTTAAATTATTTGTATATATATAATTGTTTCACTGTTAAAATATTTATTATAATTAATAAGTACTGAATTGTGATTAATTGCTCCGTTATGTTACGTAGATGTTTTAAAAGCCACATCAGTTTGTAAGCAGTTGCTTCAATCTGTGGGTACCAAGAATGGTTCTGGTCTATGATTATTCCTATGTCTTTTTTTGATTTAACTTTATTTAATTTGATACAGTCGCACCCATTTTTTTAGCATCGTAACAGCGATGAACATTCAGACTTAGTTCATTTCTTGGCGGCATTGAGTTACTTATTGAAACGGTGATAAAATTTGATCTTCCAATATTCAGTGTAAGCAAGTTGAATTGAAGCCATTTCGTCACTTCAAGTAGCCGAGTTTCGGCTTTATTGAAAGTCTCCAACCAGCTAGGGTAGGCTCAAGAACACTACCCTGTGGTACGCCATAATCAGTAATTTTAGCGGCAGTACTCTAAGTGTCTTTATAAATTTTAACTCGTTGTGTACGGTCATTATGATAGTCAGTGTGTAATTTTAACTCGTTGTGTACGGTCATTATGATAGTCAGTGTGTAATTGTAAGAAGGAGCATCTAATCCCACTTTTCTCTAATTTGCGAATTAAAATGGGGACTGAGATGGTATCAAACACTTTTTTCAAATTAAGGAATATGCACAGAACTAATTCTTTGCTCTCTATATGATCAGTTATATTTTTTGGTAGATCTAAAATAGCATATTCTGTACTTAATTCACTTCAAAAACCGTATTGAGAATTAGACAGTAGGTTATTAACTTCTCTTGAGAAGTTATTGGAATAGGTCCGAAAATTAAAATCGAAAATTTTATGTTTTCTTTACGTTTCAAGACTTGGAGAATCATTTGCAATCATTTTTAGAGTGATGTCTGTGTGTGTGTGTGTGTGTGTGTGTGTGTGTATAACTTCATGTATCGAGGGGTAGTAAAGGGCTTTCGAGGGTGCTGATTTCGAATCCAATATGACGTATTTTATTTTTTGTAAAAGAATTTTTCTCAAGAGAAGTTGTATGTACGGTACTTGCTGCCGAACCAATTTTATTTGGTTAGGTATTGTACCAGTCTAAAGTTAATTAATCTTGCAAGAATTTTTGAAATTACTGATAGTACAGAAATTTCCCTATAGTTGTGGATATCGTCGCTATCTATTTTAAATTGGATGTAAGATTGGCCTTTCAAATATGTTACAGAAAATGCCGTTGTGGAATGATAAAACACAAAAATGGGTTATCACAGGAGTTACCACGTTCTTAGAAATCGTAAGAAATTTTGTGGGAATATTATTCCAGCCGGTTGCTGATTCAGTTTTTACATTGTTAATAATTGATTACACTTCAAGAGGACTTAGTTCAATGACAAATATAGAGTTAGGGCGGAAAGTAAGCGAATCAAGGTATTTATGTAGGTAATCGTAATAAGTGGTAATATTTTGAACCTGAGTTCTCCTACATCAATAAAGTGTATGTTTATAAACTCAACAGACTACAGGATTTTGGTTTTTGATTTTTTAGGATAAGGTAGATTCTGTTTATTTAAATTGGTAAATTTTTTAATTGAACATTCTGTTTAGTATTTATTTTTCATTTTTTTTTATTAAGTTGTTACAGTTGTTCCTGTATCTGCGGTACGTTATCTTTAGGACCTCATTTTCGTTATCAAGCCGCAACTTTTTCTGCAGATTATTCCTGTTTTTTATACATTTTAAGATTCCTGCAGTCATGGTTTTGATTATTTTTCTACTATTAGGTTCTTTTATAGTTTTAGAGTTTAAATTTAGTAATTATGTCCACTGTTTTAGTAATCGCTTGGATCCTCTACGCACATAAGACTGGGGCTTTCATAAGTCTGTAGGGCTTTTAGAGCGTCAGTATAATTAATGATAGTTTTTGTTTTTTCAGGCGGAATATGTTTGCAACTTTTTATAAATAAAAATTCCAGTCATTTTATGGTCCGTAATAGTAGTGTCAAACACTGACATTGTTGCCGTAAGTTTTCTTGGATCAAGATTCGTTATCAAGTGGTCAAGACAGCTGTTTAGTCTAGTGTCAAAACTGTGTACAGGCAACATTCCATGGCTTGCCAGCATGTCTCAATAGAAATTAGAATGATTATTATCATTGAGTCCTTCCATATTATTTATGTTAATGTCACCTGTAATTATAATATTTTTCTTTTTTAAATGTTTTGAGTTTAAGTAAGTATCGAGGGTTGTGGTTATTATACAGATTTTCAGGAAGGGGATATATTTTTCCAAACAAGAAGCTCCGACACGAGAAATTTTATTAATTGAGTTTTTAATAATCACTGTAACTTCATCATTTCGGTTTACTTTCCTGTTTGAATTGTAGGTAATACATTCTGGTTTGAAGGGGAGTGGTTTCACCTACTCTAGTTATGCCTAGTTAATTTTGTATAAGAGGATATTGCGTAGGTTTTAGAATTTTGTCCGAGTGAAAACAAGTATCTTTGTCGAACCAAACGGTTTTTTCGTATTTGTCAAACGTTTCGCGAGCCGTGTTCTTAGCAAGCTTAGGCGAGGAATAATATTCTTATAGTCTACGCGTATGTTCATATAAAGACCTCTGCTCGTGCTCAGTATACTGGACAGTAAGTCAAAGTGCTCAGTGTGCTTAGTGTTAGTTTTTAACGCTACTATCGCGTTCGCGTCAGCGAAATACATGACATTTTGAGACGATTTTTTCTCATCAAACTTTTAGTGAATACGGAAACGCGATAGTAGAGTTACAAACACGGAAAAACTCGCACTGGGGACACTGGTGACTGCCATGTATACATTGTAAAGTCTAAAACTTACATATAACAAAGATACGTGTTTTAAATATAAAATAGGTATTCAAATATGAACGAAACACCCTTTTTGCTTCTTTCTTAAAATCAAATAATAATTTTACAAAGAATATTGTGACTTAAATTTGTTGCTCTATGTATCGATAATATTTGTCCTACCACTACTGAATGGGGTGGGACCCACACAGATGTAAGGTTAGTCCGAGACCGAACGGGGTGCGGCTACCGCTTCGTCTGCCCAAACAATGAGATAAGACGTAGCTAAGATTGCAGCACAAATTGACAATCGGTAAATTTTTTGATGGCTTAGAATTAAAAATTTCGCGATCTAAAAAGCTCAAGAAAAATATTTTCATCGTTCTATTTAATTGTTAGATTTTTTGCTACTTAGCCGCATTTAGCGTCCAAAATAAATACCTCTTTCCTAAAAGAACTCCTAAGCTGGAGGCAGAAAATAGAATGAACGCGATCCGTACGCTAGTTTTACTAGCTTGTAACTAGTTGTAACTAGTTATTTAACTGTAAGTTTTTTATCTATTTTGCCGCATTTAGCCGCCAAAACAAATACCTCTCTTCTGTTATAACTCCTTTTTAGCTCCTTTTCACAAATTGTGTATTAAACTAGCGCCTCAAATTGGCACTTTTCTCCTTTTATGGCATCTAAAACCAGCCCCCTTGGAACGGGGCTACTATCTGAAACTTCTCAGATAGTTATTTTATAATTTTTCATTTTAACCCATCTCCATAGTAACTTTTTTTTGCTGTTAACGTTGGTCAAACCCACTGGGTTCCATATAAAATGTAGATACCAAAAAAGTAAAGGGATTAGTCTTACGATATTTCGAATATTCATACCATCTAAAGATTAAAAGTACTAAAACTTTTGGCAACCTTTTTGTCTTGAATACTAAAACCTTCATCTAAGAATCCAAATAAAAATCATCCCAGTAACTTTCCTTCTTAGCTCAAGAGTAAGTTAATTTTGTAGATCTACATAATCTTCATCGAGGATGCAGGGTATAAACAGTAAGCTCATTAATCACGCAGCCAGCAGCGGAACTTCGTCTATTCTACCAACACGAGACTACCTGACTTGGATTTCTTTTAGCTTTTAAGCTTTGTTTGGAACTTTGATGGACTTTGAGTTTTAAGTAGGTATATTGAGAAGATACATCTTATAAAGAAAAATATTGTTTGAGGAGATACATATGTTTTGGGGTAAAGAAAAACTTTTTGTAAATGTAAAAATCTATGTTTCTGTCTAAGTTAAAGTTATTTAAGGAAATATATTTTAAACAAGCGCGATTCCAGGACCTAACCTATGTGTATGCCAAGTTTCATCCCGATGCGTCCAGTACTTAAAGCGTGATTGAGTAATAAACATCCATCGAGACATACAAACTTTCACATTTATAATATTAGTAGGATTTGTAGGTACTTGATTTGCAACTGCATTTCAATAAAACATGAGAACTTTAGTTACAATTTTTCACCACTAAACTAACAAGCAACGATTTGTTGCTTGTTAGAAACTGTACAAATCAAATAAAAATTCAGTTGTTTTCAATAAAATAATGTATAATATTTTTATTTTCTCATGTTGCTAAAAGTACGAACTTTGACATAGTATATGTATTATTCAAGATATTGCGTATTATAAGAGCTGAAAAATTTACCTTCCGTGCGGTTCTTGTAAAACGACTCCCGCAAAACGGCTCAAATATGTAAATAATATTCGTTATATTTTAAATTTAGGGCCATTAAGTACCTACTACTTCAAGAAACGTTTAAGGTGTATCCATGATTAATTTATAATTCATTCTCACACTTTAGAAGTTAGAGTAATGGTCGCGTACAGTGCGGTTTCAAAGAAACTTCATCTAGCGAACGCTTAGGTTGTGGAATGAGCTCCCTGCCAAGGTTTTGTCTAAGGACTGTACGGGGTTCTTCAAAAACGGGTCGGCAACGCGCGAGTGATACCCCTGGTGTTGCAAGTGTCCATAGGCTACGGTGATCGCTTACCATCAGGCGGACCGTAAACTTGTTATATTTCTGTTACTTTGAATTAGCCCACCAAAAATCTACATTCTGGTTAAAATATTTAAGATAGGACCGAGGATATTTCGTTAAAATATCTCTATGACGCATATTTTAACTTCTCACGGTGTGTTTGTAAGCCTACTGTTCGTAGTAAATTTACTACAAAATTATAATAGCACTATTTGAAATATCAATGAAGTCAGTAAATAGTCATACTCTTTCATATTTAGCTTTTGATTAAATTTTATTTTATAGAAGTTCACTCAATGGGTCTGTTCATTTTGGGATGAAGAATCATTATTTCCGTTAATTTTGCCACCTGTCATCCTTTCGTTTAACAAATAAAATCAAAAATATCAAAACTTTAGTATCATCTAACAAACTGTCAAACGTTAATTACTATTTCGTTATTTTTGTCACTTTTGTTTACAATAAATGAAACTTTAAACCCATGTATAAGAAATATGGTTTTGGTATAAATCTTTCAAACTGCCTATTTAAATTCATTATTTATGGTGGTATGTGTACGTCAATCATTAGTTTTGCAACGAATAATTTTGTTGGTAACGTTTCAAAGCTACACGAACGATAGGCGGCAATGGCAAAACTGACGTTATCAAAAGTTTTTTTTTTTTTTTTTTTTTTTTAATACCACTGAGGTGGCAAACAAGCTTACGGTCCGCCTGATGGTAAGCGGTCACCGTAGCCCATGGACGCTTGCTTGAAGTATGAAAAGTATCAAACGTGGACATCTCTTTATTCCAAAACGAACACACTCAATGTATGTAGATATTTATTTTAATCATCTTTAGTTTACTTACAGTAAATTTATTAGCGTACGTTGCTATAAGTCTATAACGCACACATAAGTATATAACACACATATTAGTATATAACACACACATCATAACAATAATAATAATAATAATAATAATATACTTTATTGCACATAATATAACAAAAACAATAGAAACATAGAAAAAAAATACAAATGGCGATCTTATCGCTATGTAGCGATCTCTCCGAGTATAATCAATCGTACATCTTTAACAAAATTTATGTAAAAAGATAATATTAAATACAAAATATATATATATAATACTATACATAAATAAATAATTATTTAAGAATATATATAAATAATATATATATATATAAATTTACATACATATTCATACAGAGATAAATAACCAATAATATATATGGATATTAGAAATATCCATATATATTATGGCTACGAAGTAATATATCGGCTTTTATTTATTATAGTGAGTATTAACAATCATAACTGTCTATCTATAACGCTTCCTATCGAACTGATTGATATAACTAAATCAAGTATTAACAATCATAACTGTCTATCTATACGCTTCCTATCGAACTGATTGATATAACTAAATCTTATGAAATTTTCAGTGAGTAAGTAATATTACTAATACCATTAGGTAAGCACCATTTCATCTCGGAATTAGTTCCACCTTATTGCCGACTTAAGAATTTTTATCACAGCTGAAGTAATCAGAACGCCAATAATTTCCCTCATAATGACTCAGTGGTCATAAAATTTGAACATTGCGCCAAAATGGTGGCACATTAAAATTCCCACCCCGTCGTTATAACCGGAGTTAGCAACGAAGGCGAGCCCATCCGTCGTCGATCGGGACAATCGGTATTTCCATCTCAATCGGCCTTCCTCCCCGCAGTTAGTTTTCTTTTTTAAATCGCGCGTTAAGGATTTGGTGCGAATGCGTGAAGGGTTGCCCCCCCCATCCTCCTTACGGCCTCGCCCCTCATGTGTCCTATTTTGCTTAGGCATTACGATTTTGCAGAAAGCGATTTTTTAATCTAATGGAGTTACGACAATAGGATACAAATATATTTGTTTCAGTTTTTTGATTTTGTTTTTAAATAAAGCTTACAAACACCTAAGTGTATTTAGCGCTTTAACTGAATACAAATTGGGTTACATAATATGTTGTCAATAGGGAGTAAAAGAAACTATTAATTAATTTATTCATAAAATGGAAAACCTGAAAAGCAAACTAAATATAATTAGAAACAAAACTTCACTTCACTTTTTTGTTATAGGATATTTCCACAAAAATATTTAAGGGGACGATAAACGCCAGTGACCTAGCTGAAGTGTAAAGCAAGCAAAAACTATTTTAAGCTGGGTCACATATGCATATCACATATCACGTTTTATGTTACTTACGCAGTTACTTAACAGGTTTTGTCTTTTTTTGGAGTTTTCTCCTTAAGAATCGATATATGGCACGTGGTATAAAAATGATTGGGTAGTGAAAGAGTGACGACTCTTTCATGAAAAAAAGAAAGAGTGACGCTGCCCCAATGCTTTCCCTTTCCCACTTCTCTTATATATTATACTATAATTTATTTTTAGAGAGAAAGAGAGAGAGTGAGAGTGAATAAAGAGTGATGGATAAAGAGAGATGGATAAAGAGAGATGGATAAAGAGATGGATAAAGAGAGAGAGAGTAGGGGAGAGAGAGAGAGAGAGAGAGAGAGATTTATCAAACTGGAAATGGCTATATACCCATAAAGTTTCATTACAAAAGTGATAGATCTTATTAAGATCTTCATTTCAGATGACAGCTGTCAAACTATAAAAGGCTATATTATATCCGTAACTATAGCTCGTAAACTAGTAGTTTCATTACAAAAATAATAGATCTCATCAAGATATTCATTTCAAATGACAGCTGTCAAACTATAATAGGCTAGATGTCCGTAAGTATGGAATTTTTTTTACATTTAAAAAGTTGATAGAAATGCCGACCAAAATCAGACCATGTTATCCATACTTTTATATGAATCCTTATCCAAATAAATCATGTCGTAGTCAAGACTGTTTCAAAACCTGTACATTACTTTTTCAGTTATTCAAATCGGACATTCTATTCAAAAGATATTACGAATTTAAAACTATCAATCTAAACATATACTTATAGAAAAACTTTTTAATAAAATTTTATACAATCATTAACATAAAAGGCGCGTTTCACCAGTTCAAAATTAATGTTAATTATTTTTTTTCTAAAACTTTAAGTTTTAAATCCTCTTCTAATATGGCACCATCTCAGGAACGTACTCTTTGAAATAAAAAAAGAAAGTTTAGAAATCGGTTTATAATTAACGGAGAAATCAATGGACATAAACCTGACTCAAAATCTCTATGCAAATCTTGTAAACATAACCTCACTTTACTTAATATTAACTTTTTCTGGTAATTTAATCGTAAATCATTAAAATATTTACATGATTACCTTTATTGTCACATTCTTTAACTGTTTTTCAAATCACGACACTGATTAACCCTAAAATCTACAAAATTTCAAATTTACAATGACAAATATTATACGTATTTATGTATATGTTGCATAGACTAACAAAGCGAAAGACGCGCGTCAAGGTCATTTTTGTTTACACGAATTGCAAACAGATTCTGAGTCCGGTTTACATAAAAAAAATATACCCGTCGAACATAGAACCTCCTCCTTTTTTGAAGTCGGTTGAAAATAAACGCACTATGATCGGCTATATACGCGTGGTCCCTCTGTCCCTACGCAGTCGTGTGTCGGAGCTGACAGTTTCTTTTTTCATGTTTTTGATTTATTAAACAAAAACTAAGCTTTGCCTATAAAGAAATTATAGCCGATTTATTTTTAACCGACTTCAGAAAAGGAGGAGGTTATCATTTCGACGGGTATATTTTTGTATGTTTGTTACGCCATTACTCCGCCAATTATGGATCGATTTTGAAAATTCTTTTTTCGTTTGGTAGGTCATACTTCAGAGGTGGTCCCATTTAAATTTGGTTTAGATCTGATTAGGAGTTTTTGAACTATCTTAACATTTGCTGTGAAAGTCATCCATGTAATAGAGGTATAATGATTTAACAACACTTTTTTCCGTGGATCATATTTAAGTAATTCATCACTCAAAAATAAAAACATTTTAACAAAAAAAAAAACAACCAGCTTTAAAAAGATGCACTAAAAACGTAATACACTTCAATTGTATGAAACCAACTTTAAACTATAATTCAGATCAGATTTTTGGAAATAAGTTATTATTTTTATCTTTTTAGTGCATCTTTTTGAAGCCGGTTTTTATTTTTTGTTACAAAGTTTTTTCTTTTATTATAAAAAAATACCTACCTAATTTATATATTTAAAGAATAATTGGATCGACAAGTAAACTAATTTTTAGGCATTTTTAACGAGATATTTATAATTTATTTTCTTAATTTTTGTTATTTTTTTTATTTTGTTCGATTTTTATTTACCCAACTTCTGTATTTGTTTTTTAAATTAGTAGTATGTGCCACTTATTTAATCTAGAACACTTTACGATAGACCTAAAGAGGATAATAGGGTATATCGTAATCTTAATGAACACCAACAAAATTGCTATAAAATTTGCCAAAAATAAGATAATTATATTTTGATTCCAGTAAGAAATAACTAAACAAAACGGAACATATTAGTTTCCTTTGCCAAAGATTATATTATGCTCTAGTTTGCTAAATACATTGTTAGCAAGAATTACTACAGTATTATAATAACTTTTCAATAAACTATAATATACAGAACATTGAATAGGTAGGAGAAGATCCCAACTGAATTTAATAATAATCATTCCTACTCCCACACTCCAAAAATTCTTCACTGCAACTATGTCTCATATATGTAAAATAATGCGGCCGATATATCCTTAACCTCCTTCGGGGGGATTGAAAGGGGTGTAAGGGGTGAAAGAGACCCCCTCGAGCGACTTATTCCGATATAATCAATAACTTAGTGAGATCCCCTTTGCATCCGGCCGTGTGACAGCTCCTCCAATCGAATGGGCTAAGGGTTGTTTTTTTACTTTTTTGTTCAAACACTGTCTGATTAGTGATGCGCGTATGTACGGGAGCTTTTTGAAGTTGACGTCGTTTTCCGAATGGCTACTCTTTTTCGAAGCCCATTTCTCTAATAAGTGTTTGCCTTTTGCATTTTCCTGTTTTACATAAATACACACTGACAACTGTTACGGTTGGCCAATTTAATATGTTATAGAATTTGCTTGAAGATATTTGTTTTTGTTATTATATTTTTGTTTATCATATAACTTTGACCTGATTTTAGTGCATGTTTTTTTAGCCTCTAATATTGTTATTTAGTGGTTACTTAGTACTTAATTATTTAGTAATTTTATAGTAGTTTTCAGTTAATGACACTTATATGAAAAAATATAACTTATGAAGCTTAATTGCCAGACCAACATTCGTGGTGGCACAAATGTCACCCTTAAGCAATACAGTGAAAAGGCTCGTATGCATTCCAATCCTGCTAAAAAAAAAATTTTAGTAATCCATTACGAATCCTTTAGCTTAAAAAGTAACAATAACGAAGAGTGCTACTTATAGAGTACAAAAAGGTCTTTTAGTTGTTCTTATACTATATGGAGTTTACAATATCTAGACGTTAGTAGATTTCCCCAGAGTTCGGTGTAAAAATTTTATTGAAATCGGTTCAGCTGTTTCAATATTAGCCATTTTTATAGTTAATATAGTCTAAGATATACAAGGGTATTTATTTATGTTAGTCCATTCTAAGATATTTCGACTGAATTTGTTGTGCCAATATGTTGATAATGACAGTATAAAGGATGAACCTGTATGTATCTATACTAATATTATGAAAAGTAAAGATTTGATTGTTTGTTTGTTTGTTTGTATGGAATAAGCTCCGAAACTACTGGACCGATTTGAAAAATTCTTTTACCATTAGAAGCCGACATAAACCCTGATGAACATAGACTACTTTTTACTGCGGGAATATGCTTCATTCCTACAGGAAAATGGGTAATAGGACAACGGGTAGTTATCCTTTAGCACTTATCTTTTTCACATAACTTTTAAATGGCTGAACCGGTTGGGTTTAAATTTTATATTGGTATTTCGATGGTTTCCTGGATGATTTAAAAACCGGTGGGTGGTGCTGCTGTTGGTATGTCAACTACTAAACGGCTTGACCGATTGGGTTGAAATTTTGTATGTGTATTTCCATGGTTTCACAGACACGAATGTCTTATGCCACTAAAGAGGAAAGATTTAATTGTTAGTTTATTTTTTCTATAATTGAGGAGTTGCCGTAAGAACCTACGCCTATAACGAAATTTAGGGCGGGCGAAGCCGCTGGCAGAAGTTATGTTTAATATTTTGATGGTGTCAGTATGAAAGATTTAGCTTAACAGCTGTACAACGTATGTTTAACATTTTAGTATACCTACTACCTATAATATTAACAATTTTTTATTATTTACAAAAATCTTAAAAATAATTATTACTTAATTTAACAATATTATGAATATAATTTTGGAGTTTAATAATACTGACAAGTTACGATGAGTTTATTATAACACTAGCTTTTGCCCGTGGCTCAGCGCGTGCCAAATTCTAATAGTAAATCGGCATAGGGATATCTACAAGGCTGTCCTGTAAGCCCCATGATAATAGCATAGCCTAGACATTAATTTCAGTCATACAGCCCGCGGAGACGTCTAGACAGAGCATTCGTAACGTAACTTGCCAGTCGAGATGTGGGCGAGCACACTTGACTACCATAGTGTCGTCACATATGACATAGGTACATTTTGTTGCAGTGCCACGACTGTCTCGACGTTGTCGGATTTATCAAAGAGGACTGTACTTTGATTTTGTATGAATTAAATATATGATTCAGCTGTGATAATAAAAATAAATATTGCTATAGCTGAAGCTATAATTCATCCACGTGGTATTTGGTTAAAGGTAGTTATATATTTGTGGAAAATTTAAATTTTTCGGGATAGTAGGTACTATCTGGTCCTTTTCCATCTCTTCAACAATCTTTGTAACAAAAATCAGCTCAATGCATTGGTGCATTGCGACGCCAAGCTTTAACAAAAAAACAAAAAAAACTTTCACAATTTTTTTTTGTTTTTTTTTTATTAGTTAGGATCAGGATAAGGATGTATGTACTAAGCTGTTTCTTTTCTATGTTAGCCGCGTAATAATGGTTTCGATGTATACAAATTCTAAACCCTCTTTTAAATAACGTTAGGACAGAGCGTCACTATCGGTTCCAGATTGTTTAATCAGTTTTTTGGCAGTAAACCAAGATACCTGTGATTGTGTATTGTGAATGTGAGAGAAATTCCACAATTTGTTCTTAGAGTTCTTGCTCGAATGAGCAGCTCAAATTGGGGAAGTAGCTCCACCTTAGAGACAACTGTGGCCAGAATAACTAACATTGAGTAGTGCTGGCGGTAAGGTTGCCAGAGCTTAAAGATTCGCTGCGCGGACAATGAAGGATCGCAGCTGTGCTGCCATTGCTTGTATAGATGCAGCGTCCTGCTACGAGGGTTAAAAATGCCTGACGACGCGGCTGACCCCTCCCGCAGGGCGAACGTGTTCCCGGCAGAGCAGGGATTGATTATTTAATGTCCGCCCTGGAAAGCTGAACCACCAACTTGTGCAAGGTCTCTGAAGTGGTAGTCGTGCCGGAGGAGATTGGGGTGAACCCAGTTACAACAAGACAGGGGCCCTTCTGCCTACCGTGTTAGCAACCCTATTATACGTGCCGAGCTTGGAAGTTCTAGCACCGCACTTTTAGTCCAGCTGTCTGTGCAGTGATTTCCGATTTTAGTCTGAAAATCTTCTTTTTTTAAAACATGGCAAAAGAAACATAATAATTTAGTGTAGGCTTTTCCAATATTAGGGGTATTCACGCCAAACTAACGCAGTCCACCATTACCTGGAGACTGCGCAGACGGCCATTCTCTTATTAACGAAGAGGAAGATATCTTGACCGGCCGTACATCATACCTACATTACGCCAAGTACAAACTCGAGCACAATTTTGTGAGTCCCATGCCTGTGTTGTATATGGCTTTGAAGCCAGGACCCGTCAATAATGTAGGCGTTCGCAGATTATGGCTGGTCAGATAGCGGTGATACGAACGTGACTCGACTTTTCAGGCACCTGAGTTCGACGTCTGACAAAGTACTTGAGCAATATCCCACAGCAGAGCTAGTTATTTTGGAAGAATTTAACGCCATAGTGATTGTCTAGTTCCTATTATGGGCTCGCGAATTTGTTGTGACCCACAGATTATCTTAGCTGGTACTTTCCCCAATGAGAATACCAGATATAGAGGACCATATGGTGGCTCCCATGTGAATTGAACACAAACCGTTATATCTGGGCCAGGTAATTGGCGTCGTGTGTCGCATTCTAAGTCCGCAGATTGGTAAGTTTTGAGTGAATTTTATGCATCGTAGGCCTAGAATCATGAAATTTGGCTAGAAACAAGTTCTTACATTATAGATACCATCAGGGAAAAAATCGAAAATTGCTATATTGTAGTTATATCGCGTGACAAAATTGCTACTACAAATTTATATTTACAGTTAGAGAATTGACCGTGACGTTCCTATATCGGTGTATTAAAAAATCTTAAGTGCGGTCAGTGTAGGCCTTAGGGTTTTGGCGTCTGCCTCACATTCTGAAGGGCGCAAGTTCGAGCCCGAATGAGTCTTTTACTTAATTTCGCAAGTACATTGATTCGTTTGATTGATTGATTGATTGACGTCGTGAGGAAACCTGCATACGTTGAAAAAAGGACGTGTTGTCCAAAATCCGCACTGGGTCCGCGTATGGACTTCGACCAAAATTGCCCCCGGTGAGGATAGGTCGTGCCCCAATAAGTGGGGTCGTATGAGGCTAATAAGATTGTATATACTCCTACCTAAAAAACACCACGTTATATTTTAGTAAACTCAAATGATATTAGGTAGTCCGGGCCGGAAATAGTGGGAATGTTTGAGGCTGTGAAGGAAAGTTAAGTTGGACTTTTTATCCAGTTTAGGGAAGGAACTTAAAACATGCTTGGAAAAAGGGCAGAAATATTCAATACTCGATTCTCGTGAGTGATGAATGAACTATCTAGAAGCATGCTTGTTCGGAACTCTCAGTGCGCAAGTCAGACTACAAGTGTCTGGCTTTATTTTCTAAACGTTATTTTTTAGTTGAATTTTTATTAATAAATTTGTTTTAGTTGTGATTAGCTAACCCGGTAAACGTTGTTTCTCTTTTTTAAAACAACTGCCTATACACCTATTGTGAAAGGTTTGTACTAATTCAGGAACAGTGTGCACAACACTATACCAAAATTTCAATCTATTTGTTTCATTTTTAGTACGCGAGTCCGGTTCGCATTTGCCCAGTTTTTTCGAAACCTTCCTCGGCGTGCGCACAACGACTTGCCAAAATTTCATTACAATCGATGTACTCCTAGTGCGCGAGTCCGATTCGCACTTGACCCTTTTTTATTACATTTAAACCATTCTTTAACAACAGCAAACAAAACAAAAAAGAGTTATCCAAATCGGTGTAGCCGTTCTCGAATTGTAGCGAGACTAACAAACGTCAATTGATTATATTAATTATTATAGATTTAACACTAGCTTCAGTACAGTACAACTCCTCAACTGATTAAGATAAGACATCAGGCTGTCTATTATTTTATACTTTTTTATGATTGTTAGAACTAATAACTTTTTTAGTAAGTAACAAAGTAACAATTTTAGTAAGAAGTTTTTATAAAGTTTTTTTTTTTTTTTTTTTTTTTGACCACTAAGGTGGCAAACAAGCTTACGGTCCGCCTGATGATAAGCGGTCACCGTAGCTCATGGACGCTTGCAAATCCAGGGGTATCACTCGCACGTTGCCGACCCTTCAGAAATCTAATAACTTCTTTCTTGAAGAACGCCATACTGTATGTAGTCCTTAGAGAAAACCTTGGCAGGGAAGTCATTCCACAACCCAAGCGTTCGCGGGAGGAAGTTTCTCTGAAACCGCACTGTACGTGACCGTTCGAATCGGCCAAGTGCGAGTCGGCCTCGCGCACGAAGGGTTCCATTATCTATAAAAACGGAAAAAAACCACGTTTCTTGTATGGGAGCCCCCCTTAAATAATTGTTTCATTTTAATTTAATTATTTAATTTTAAAGATACTATATATATCTAAATATTCTGTGAATATTTTAAGCGTCTGCCTGATTCCGTTATCAATATTGAGCAAAAAATCATGTTCGTTGTATGGGAGCCCCCTTAAATATTTATTTTATTCTGTATTTTAGTTTTTGCTATTAAAGCGCCAGTAGAAATACATCTTCTATGAAAATTTAATCTGTCTAACTATCACGGTTCATGAGATACAGCCTTGTTACAGACAAACGGACGGACGGCGGAGTCTTAGTAATGGGGTCCCGCTAATTACCTTTTTTGGAAAAAAAAATATTATTCTATATCGTAGTATTTGAGATGTTTTCAGGTTTCTAGATAACGCGTTCAGGGTCATATCTTGATCGACACAAACATACCGAAAATAGCCAATTTGGAGCCGAATTTTTAAAAGTATGGTAACATTTAGAAAAGCTGCATATAAAACCCCTAAGTACTATTATGTATATGTATACGTGTATCTCACTTGATGGGGCACTTGAAATTTTTTTCATACTTAGTTTACATGTACAGAATGCACACTTAATATAAGTTTTCAGAATTTTAAAATTACGTATTTTTGTAGCGGGTGTAATTTTATCTGTATGTATGCCAAATTCGGGGTTGTGCGAAGTGTGCCACGTATACAGGTGCCGCCAGTCGCCTCTGAAGCTGTAGTCTGCTTATTTTGATATTTTTTTCATGTCTGCACATCCAAACCTTTACTGTTTGCTCTGTCAAAAGCTCCCATAACACAGGATTACCTTGAAGAAGAGAGAAGTCCCTTCAAGTACCTACATGTATATGTGTATATATATATATATCTGATTGTAGATATGTATGCATATGTGTACTGAAATATAATAATAATACATATATAGGAACATTAAATGTTATTGTGATAGATATTGTTGCTAGAATGTGATGTTATATTTCTTTCTTCTTTATATTTCTGCTAATCTACCTGCTTGTATTTTCTTTCTTTTTGTAGTCTGTAATTTTTAACTGGTGAATAATTTATTTATTTATTATTTTCAATCATTGAAAAAAAAAACTGAATATCCGATAGCAACATTATACTTTTCTGGCTAAGTAGTAATAAATATATTTGGCGGTTAAAAGCCTAATGAAACCAGGTTTCTATCGCAAAATTTAATGGCGATCAAGAAATCTATAAATTAGTAACTATTCCTGAACATTATATAATATAAGCGCTCAATCGAGGACAAAATATTTGGTATAAAAACTGTTAGTTATTATATTAATAGGTCAATTGTCGTAATTTTGACGGCATTGTCATCTAAAATGGAACAGGAACCTTAAGAGGGGGCATAAAGGAAAATTGCCAATGGTAGACTTGAATTTTGAGTGACTAAAAAGTTAAAAAAATTACGATATATGAAATTATAATTCCAATGTCTGATATTAGCAAAAATAAGATGCCATTAGATTTTCTCGATTAAAAAATCACCAGTCACCTCTAATTTTTGCTTATTTTTAATTTATTTTTATATCGGTACATATAGTATAACTGAAATTTAATTATAATATTGCTTTATACAAAACCTAGAGGTGTTATTAACAAATTTTCAATACAAGTGATAATATTCGAGTTAATCATATTTAATGCTTTTCACCTATACGTTCATATTCCGCGTTGTATGAAAAAATTTAATGTATTACTTCTGACGTAAATGGTCCAACAAATTTTCAATACAAGTGATAATATTCGAGTTACTCATATTTAATGCTTTTCACCTATACGTTCATATTCCGCGTTGTATGAAAAAATTTAATGTATTACTTCTGACGTAAGTGGTCCATAATTATTCAGTGGAGATAAAAAACTAAATATGTTACATTTTAAAACCGATTTCATTATTTTTTATTACGAATTTCGTAAAAGATGCCAAAAGTTAGAGGGAATTTGATATATACAGGGATTACAGTTACAGGGACCATTTTGTCAAAAGCTGGTAGTAGAATCAAATCGTCTTTTCTCCATCTGTACTTTGTTATGCTGTCTTAATATCAAACAGAAAAAAAATGTTTGTTCAGGTAATAATGTTTGCAACAATTTATGTAATTCATTTGCAAATTTTAAAAATACTTGAATTAATAGAAATAAACTATCTCCGAATTAATAATTTTGCAATATTTTGTTTGAATCAAACTAATTGTTTAGTTTAAAATATCAATATTTGTAAATTAGGTCGGGAGAAAACACGAAGCATATTTTTACGTTGCAACGAAGCAACAAATTAAACTGGGGTTACCTAAAGGGACTTATAACGATTAAGAATACTTTTATCCCAATTTCCACGGGAATAAAGTTTTCTGCTGGGAACTATTTCTTACGTCAATGTCACAGCGGGGCACTAAATTTACTTTGATTTTAGTAGAGACATAGCTGTAGGAAAAGAGAAAGACAGAGAAAACTTTATCTGCTGATCAAGAGTTGCCACAGTAATTGTTTTTGCGGGTTTACCTGTCTACATCTAGATTTTATGTAAGTACGTACAAAAAAAATCTAGACGCATCAAATCTAAATACACGCAGTAGGCAAATAGGTGCCGCTAAATTTCAACCCGGCTCTGGCTAAATTTTAACTTCGTAGCCCTTATAGTCTAAGAATAAAATGGCTATGTCATATGAAAGGACGGACATGGCAAAACTACTTGATTGACTACGGAACCCTAAAAGTTGATTTTAAATGCATGCTTTTGGATAGGAAGTAAGAATTATAGTAGGGTCGGCAACGCGCGAGTGATACCCCTGGTGTTACAAGCGTCCATAAGCCACGGTGACCGCTTACCATCAAGCGGACCGTGTGCTTGTTTGCCACATTAGTGGTATAAAAAAAATTAGAAAGAATATCCTAAGAGTTTAAAAAAAAACGACACGGGCCAATTTTAATTCCTTCTGTTGTAAAACGATTCGTCTTCAGCGAAAGTTTTAAAAGTTCGTTTTATAAAAAAGTTATTATGAATATGAATATTTTTTAAGGAAAGTAGGAAACGGTTCTGCAGTTTTGTGCATTTTCAAATGATTTAACCATACGTACCACGGTACATAATAATTTAATTTGTCATTTCCTGATTCTGCGACAGGTATAAAATATACGTTAGTAATATATTTTGTTGGATTTGTTTTTACTATATTTGTCGAAAACAAAATAAGTGAGAAAATATTCAGTAAGTATTTTATTTAGTTTACCCTCAGCAATCCAGAAGCATACCTTCTTGGTGAAAAACAGTGTCTCTCTCTGTAGGTACTCATGAACTTTGTCATACTACTTATGTTTCTTTGTCATATACCTTACTACCCACGTTTCTTTGTCATTAACCTTACTACTTACGTTTCTTTGTTACGATGAAGACCCTTCAGAAATCTAATAACTTCTTTCTTCAAGAACTCCATACTGTAGTCCTTGGAGAAAACCTTGGCAGGGAGCTCATTCCACAACTTAAGCGTTCGCGGGAGAAAGTTTCTCTGAAACCGCACTGTACGCGACCATTTAGGTTCTAAAGTGTGAGAATGAATTCCCTGCCGATGGCGAACGGTGCGATGGTAGAAAGTAGCCATGGGAATGATTCCTCAGAACACAACCTATTCTACAAGCGGTAGAACACACACGGGGAGGCAGAGTCTCTCTTCAGACCTAAGGGCTCGATACCGCAAGTGAGTTTGGAATCTTCGACAATTCTCACAGCCCTTCGTTGAACCGAGTCAAAACGGCTAAGCTGGCATCCGGGTGCACCCGCCCAGAGATGGCAGCAGTACTCCATATGGGGCAGAACTTGCGACTTGTATATAGTATGGAGTATTACCTCCGTCTCATACAATCTTTTATATCTTCTACGCATATGCAGTTTAATTTGCGGTTTAATTAATTTTAAAAACCTTCATAGTCCCAGAACTTTGAACTATACAATGATAAATACTAATGTTTTAGGCAGTTAGATAATTGACCTTAGTAAGTACAACAATTCTAAGTTTCTTCTAGGTCTAAATTATTGAAATAACGGATTTCGTGCCTAAGATAATGATTTTCTAAAAATACTAAATGTATGATTCTAATTTTCTAAATAGAGGTCTAAATACCAATTTTAATAATTCTAAATACCTACAGAAATAATGAGTTTTATACAAATTTAGAAAACCAATTTCATTTACGTCTTTTCTGAGAAGAAATTGTTACATCCTATCTTGATGGTTGCTTTTATCCTAAAAAATCTATGTTTATGTATTAAACTCAGCAATTTCAGCTCATTATCTGTTATTAGGGTATGATATTTTATATCATATTCACGAAGCTTCTAAATCCAGTGTACGAAGGGAAACGACGTTTTCATAATAAAGACCACGTCGTAAAAGGCAGTAGCCACTAGATGGACTGACCACCTAGTTGGGGCCGCGAAAAGTCACTGGATGAAAGCAGCTCAAATCCGTTCATATTGGAAATCTAAAAAGGTGACATAACCAGTAAGTTAGCACCTGATATGATAGTAATAAGTTATATATTTAAAATTTTTGACTTTTTCTGTAAATCTAATTTCTTAAATCAAAAGTATTGCAAGATAAGCTGTCTTCCAATAATCATTTTATGTCTACCACAGCTGCTGAAAACAAATGTCAAATAAAACTCAAGTATTTGATAAACTAACTTTGAGTTTATTTTTACCATTTACACTTGACAATGTATTTCGTAATCTGTTGTTAGCTACGAGTGACATGCGTCGTAGGCGCGTAGCGCGTAGCACATACGTAGAGCTGTGCTACGACACGTCATGCTAGGAAAAAATAAACAATGTCTTACAAAATCATTTAAAAACAATAATTTGATTGACAAATTGACAGGACAATTGATATAAATAAGTTTACAACAAATTAAAAACATGTTAAAATATTTTTTCTTGTTAAATTTGAATGTTTTAAATAATTATATAACATTTTCGTTTTAGATTAAAATAGTAGGAACGGTATATTTCACTAGTAAAGAATTTTAAAATAATTTATTGTATGCATATTACGATACAGTATTAGGAACTATGATAGACATGAGTGCTACCTTTTCACGATTAATAATTTAGGTTATCTGCATCCAATAATATCTACAAGAATATGAATATCTAAACACATAAATGCTAATTTAAACAACAAAATTATAATAATTACAAGGTACACTGAGACTTTACACAAAATGATAAAACTAATAAGGAACATAGCCTATAAGAATAAACAAACAACATGGCCGTGGCGGCACCTCTAGTAGCACAAACAACAGACTAATCCGAATTAATCTTAAATATTAAAATTTGTATTCGGAAAGTATAGTGAAACTCTAGATGCAATAATATTGAAATATACATAGGAACCATGATTCATTCCGCGGGCCGAGGACCGCGGAGACACAACACGCACTACCGACATGTCCACCTACGCTAACTCAAACTTACTTATGTGTCACGCAAACTTATCTGTTCAGTCGAAAGAAGCACCACTGTCTATGCAAAAATTTTCTTGCTAAGATGGACGCACACCAGAGAAAAAAAAACAGTTATTAGCCTGACTGACGAAGCTCAAATAAAATGGTTTTCGTTACGTGAATTCCATACGCCAATCTAAAGTAAGATAAAGTTATATTATCTCTGGTATCAATCCGCTTTTAGAATTAGTGCTTTCTGATTTCAAAATATTTTTCTACAACTAAACAGATAACAGTGTTTGACTTTAATTTTTACTCGACGCTAAAAACCAATGAAAATAAATATTTGTTTCGCGATGGAGGTTTGCAAACAACAGTCGCCTTAACAAACATCAATAGGAGCTATGTACCTCAATAAATATTAATACAAAACGTTATTAACGTAGTAAACAAAATAAATATGTTGTATTAACGCGCGCCTTCGCGAGGAGGCGCTGCAGGGCTATATTGCGTTACACTACTCTTTATACTTAGGTATTAAATTTATCCTTACACCTTTTTCGAAATTGTTACGTGAAAGTAAGAAAGTTCGTTTAAATTAGATTATATAAAGCTTTTCTTTGGTTGAAATTACGCTCATATTAAAGTGGTTTTACTAGATAATACATATATAGATATATTAACAATACATTCCTGCATCGCCCCATTGCACATATCCATAACAAGGACCGCCGGCAACCGGTGGAATAAAACATTGCACTTTATAAAAAATCAACTTAATATTGTTGTAGGGATCACTCGAAGATAAAATATTGTAATAGACGCCACTAGATAAAATGTAAATATGTAAAATACTTTAAATAACGTGTTTTGTGCCATCGAAAATATTAGGGACTCCACGCACACGATAAAGTGATGAATATACATGCGTTAGGGGCGCACGCACTAGCGTGCGGCACGCCGCGATCGCCGCGCCGCCCGGCAAGCCGCATGTACCTCCATTCCTTTGAATTCACTTACGCCACTACTAATAATCATTACAATATCAATAAAAATTCAAGAATCACACTTAGTTCCAAAATAAACTCACTTGTATGCGAGGTAGGCTGAGCGCTGGCGCGCAGCCCGAGTTTCGAGTTCGTTCGTTTTGGAAAAGTTCTCTACGATAATAATCATTATTATAATTAACTGTTACCGATAAGCCTACGCGGTATCGTCGCGTCTTCACGGGCGGCTTTGCGAGTTGTGCGAGACGTACATATGTACCCTGCGGTAGCTCGGCCCTTTACACGCTGACTACTTACAATTATCTTCAGGTATTTCGAAATTCAGTATATTATGTGAGTTTACAAAATTGTAAATATACCTCAGACTCCTGAAAATTATTCTATGAGTAGGGACATGTAATGCCATAATCTAGGCTGGAAAATACAAGGAACTGTGTTAGATGTACTTTAATAGTATGCGGCCCGCGAGAAAGGACGACCGCTCTACTGTCTAACATACGTACCTAACTTCGCTTCATGTTTAAAAAAATCATATACGTATATTACTATATATATATATATATCTTCATACATTTACGATGCATCAGGAACTTCTTACGAGAACGTCTCTATACCTAAAATTAGAACGATTATATGTATTACATAGCTTTAAACAATAATTAAATCGTAATTATCAATATCGATAATATTATATGCCATAAAGATAGGAACTTGCTTTCCTGGGAGTTGATGTTAAAGAATACGATGGCGTCCGCGCGGCTGCAATCTACGTGTCACCGCAACGATAAACGTATATAATAAAACCTGTCTAACGTATGATATGAAGTGCGGACGCGACACAGCCGCGCGAGCGCGCGCCGCGGCCGCCCCCCAGTGCGCGGCCAGCGGCGCGGGAGCCAGCCGGCAGGAACACGCGCGGGCTGCGCGTAGAAACCGACCAGTGTGCACCGGCCCTTACACTCATTACTATATAAAAACGACAACAACGGCCAGCTCCCGAATTACCTAGATATACTTAAACGACTACAAGCTTTATGTGTAATTAGGAAAGTGCCATTTCTGGCAACATTCATTAACGAAAAGAAGCTTTAAGAGCTAATAGTGAACTGTTGCGTTGTCGGACAACGAAGAGAGCGAAGAGCTCTAATTGTAGTAACTATACATTGCGTCAATTTAGGATTAGTGTCCGGCGCTGGCTAAAGGCAGCTCGCTGGGCGGTGGAAATCGAGGCCCTGGCGCGCAGAAGTTAGCGTTTGGATCCTTCGGAGCGCCGGTATCCTGCGCGGCTGCGCGAGCCGCCAGTAGCGTGATCTGGTTGACGACGTCTTCCATCTCGTGTGAAAGCGGTTCCTGCTTCAGGGGCATCGCCGACGGAGGTGGGGCGCCAATTCGCAGATGAGTTTCTGTATCTGCGTGACGCCGGAATTCCACCACGGTTCGGAAACGCTCGTTTGGGCAGGTCCGGCACTCGAGTGCAGGTTGGACTACGCGGATGACACCTCGGGCGGCCTCACGGCCCGCGTAGCAGGACCGAGCTTGGTGGGTCTGCAAGGGGGCGGGCGATGGGAAGGCTACTTTGCAATGTTTGCAGACGTAGCAGAGGTCTAAGTCCACTGGTCGCGCACCAAGTGGCGCGTCGGCTGCTGGTGGCGGAAGACGAAGCGTGGACATGCCGGGATCGGCTGCGATGTGCCGTATCTGCTCCAGGGTTGTCGCAGGCAGCTGCAGCACGCTCGCGCCGTTTCCTGTCTCCACGATCAAACCTTGTGGTTGTGGTTGCACTGCATTCGTGGTCGCACCTGTAACAATGAAATATTTCATGTCATTTTTTTTTTAATATTTATACTTCATCATGTTGAAAAGAAATGTTTATTGTCATCTTGATTACGAAACTTGAGGGGCAAATAGTTGTGAGGAAGCAAGGCCTGCTAGTTAATGTATACCTTTGTTATTCATAAGATATTAAAAACTTTTTTGTTACCCTATACCTTGCATCTGTAGTAGAACGATTTATTAGTAGGTAAGTTTCTAGTTGTTAAATATATCTAAAATGTTGGTCATATTCTGTGGTTAGATAAGTTATTTTTCAATTGTCATCAAGCTGTTTAATAGTTATGTAATCAAAACAAGTTATGATTTCTAAAAAAAAACTGCAGGATTTAAAGATAATTATATTTTGTACGTAAACATAGGTAAAGTATCTACCAGATAATTTGCTATATTTAATTAATAAAAAAAAATTCAATATTTAAAAAGGCTGTCGTAACATTGTTTTCTTTGAACTTCTTAGTGTAGTGTGAATGGGTTAATCCACTTAGTTCCCAGGGTCACCTCGCAGCCGTGAACTCATATTTTGCCCGAGCCGGTAGTAAAAAAATTCAGCACTTACGGAGGTTAACGTCTAAAGTACTTAGATATTAATGTCAAAATACAAAACACAAATGTTTAGATTTTATGAATGCGTAAAATTGGTGTAATAGAGTTCCTTGACTAAAATTTCATGACTGAAAAATTTTTTTTGGAAGCCTTACAAATTATTATCTGAACTAACGTATAAACTGGAAACAGCCCATGAATTTTGTCTACGATATCTTAATATATTTTACATTTTAGTGATGAATCGGTCCGTATATAGCTAACTGGCAAAAAACGGAACCTTTATTTTGAATTATAAATTCGTCATGTCCGTCCGTCTGTAAACTTTAAGTTTTTATTAAAGTAGACTTTTAAACATAACATTTGAATTTTCAATACAGCCTTATGATTTTGCCGTTTTTGTGAAGATTCTACTTACAGAGATGTAATTTTTCCCCATCATGTTGGTTCGATAGAGCTTAAAAAATGTATTTAAGGTTCTTAAAAAAAAACTTCAAAATTTACATTTATGGATAGATTTTTAAATGTTGAAAAATGTTTGTGTTTCCTAAATTTTAAACCGCGTGCTCTAAATTCTGAGAAATATCGCGATAATAGGGCTTTATAAATACTAACAATGAAAAATATTAATAAGTTTTTAGATATCTAACTTAATGCGTGTATGAAACGCACTTGGTCGGTTTTTATAAATTTCATCACCACGTTATTGGTGATAAAATCCGTACTGGATCTTTTCAAAGGTCGGATATTAAAAAAAACATCAATCATAATAGTGATATGACAGTAATGACGATTCTGGTCTCCAGAATTAAATCTATCTACAGACAGTGCAACAAACTTTTGAGTTTCTGCTCTTAGCTGTTTGGTCGCTAGTGTCGCTGTAATTATTATCCTATCCCAAGAATAAATAATCAAGAACAGGACAAGTAGAAGAAAAAAAGACAGACAACTTAAATGCTGGCTACTAACTTAGTGATTTTAGCAACATTTGTACATTCATGATTGAGTAGAATAATATTCACCTAAACCTATCTCATTTAAGTCAGTTTGACATAAGGATCTTTAGGCCTGAGCTGACTCAGACGATCAATAACCAAGATGAAAGATAAAACCATCAATCGCCTGAGACTACAAACCCGCAAAGATCTTATCTCTTAAGTCTAAAACGAAAACTATAAAATCCTAAATCGCGTTCAATCTTAGGTCCACTCGGTCCACTAGCGGAGCCCCAATTTAGGCGCTCCATTGTTCAAGATAGCTTCGCACCAGATAGCCACCTTGCTCCAAGTCGATTGTAAATGCGTGATGCGTTTCTAACGAGCACCGACCGCCTTCGTAATTGATTCGGACGCTGGTTTATGCAGCTTATATTCACGAATGCATAATACATCGCCTTTGCCCAGTCGTCGCACGCCTTGGTATCAGTGGGCGAACTGGGAATACAGGGTTTTAAGCAATGAAGAGCATAACGATCTACGAGATTAAGCTACAGTTTACAGATTATACATTTTGGAATTGGAATGCTGTTTTTAGTCCAAGTACTGGTACACAATGCCACAGCCTAAATATTCATTTCATGCATTATCATCAATCATGACGCCGCGACAAAATGTATGACTGGCTGGACAACATCCGACTAGCCATTTGTGACGACATAGGCTAGGTAGGTATCTCACGAATGTTCTGTGTAATAAACGCCTTCGATGGACGACTATATAAATGAAATGATTGTTAAAGCTGAGTATTGTCATGTCCTAACTATTTTGGTACTAACGAGCTTTTTTATATTGTTTTACTGTTAGCCAATTTACTATGTTTGTCTGATGAAACCGGCCAACTGAACGAAGTAAACTGTGGGTTTAGTACCACTACACAATAAAGCGAGCCCAACTCACACTTGACTTCTTATTACTTGTTATTATCAATAAGAATTCAAAGAAGCTTTTACGGTAAAGAAAAGAGGAACACAGACAGACATATAGTTTTGAAGTAATGGGTAAAATTTAATTGCAATTAACAATTAATTTATTATTGATTGTGAATGTAGCAATTCATAATCGTTTGATTGTTTATTGCGTAGGCACAATTAACCATTAATTTTTAGATTGTGGCTTAAGCAATCAATATATTTTGGTTAATGTGATAACCACAATTAATCTTGATTACAATTTACCTCAACACTGGTTTTGAAGTAGTGTAAATGTAGTTACCAGGGGTAGCGATTTAGTACAAACTCTCATGTTTCCTGCACCATGCTATGTGAAATAGAATATAGTAATTAATAGGGCGCCGTTGTCACCCTTTGGGTACGGAACCCTTAAAAGCAGAAAATGTTATGCAAAAGTACTTTGAGCACCTCCGCCTATATACTTTGTTAATTTCAAAGCATACTTAATATAGGAACAAGTCCTCATTAGGCGCTATTTTTTTGTCAAAATTGTGAATTGTGAAAATTGTCAAATCCATGCCCAGAAACCGGCAATTTTGCCCTGTATCAACGTCTACATAAAAATACATTGCATTATTTGTTATGCGCTCTGACATTATCAGTAACATTTAACAATAAGATTTTCAATAATACATATTATAAAACTCAACTTCTCTCTGTCTGTCTGTCTGTTTCCTTATGTTCTTTTCGCGGCTTATCTCGATGAAATTTAGCAGTGTGATATACACACTGTAGATAAGGTCATAAGGTTGCTTACTAATGTCAAGTGTAACTTGGATTAGCGCGCTGAGAGATTTGGGCTGAACCGCTGAGCCGATTTTTTTAGTACCGCAGAGATCATCATTGATTATGACCAAAACTACAGAAAACTTCCATATAATAGTCAAAAAGTTGTATTTAAATAGGAGTTCCATGCTAATAACCGAATAGACATAACATGACAACATGCCGTTTGAAACGTATCCGTTGTCAATAGAATTTAGTCTGTCGCTTTATAAAGGTTAATAGCTATCATATGAGTTTAATCTCACAAGGAATCAGCTTGTATAATATTGTACGAAACGGAGCCTAGCTTGCAATCAATCAGCTAACAATCGCTAGCTCTGATTGGCCAGTCGTGTTCCCTGTAATGAGCCCAGCCTTAGATATCGTACAAGCCAACACTAACATGCTAATGACGTTGTGTATGACCAAAAATGGGTGTGTTGCTGAGGTTCTAACAAATACTAATAGGAATAGCTTGACACAACATATAATATTCCGATACACATAAGTAACTGTGTCTGGAATGGAGACAACATTCTATTTGACACAGTGTTACAAATTACTTAATTAGTTGCATGGAAACTCTATTGACCATTGACATTATCTAATATCCTTTATTGCATTGCCAATAAAACAACTGCAATCATTGCTTCGTGCACAATTGAAAAAATCGGACAAAGGGTTATGTCGGGTTTTATAACCATTACTACTATTAGTCAGTTGTTTCTTGAAAAGTATTTGAATTTAGTAGTCGTGTAATTTTTTCGAGTAATTTTAGTCTACGTAAGTACTTACTAGTTCCCTACAGTCCATAGAATCTTAACAGAATCTTTATCGAAAATGGGCACTTTGAAGTCGAATATTTCAGAAACTGTGCACTATTTTAAAAACTTTTTGAAGAAACTCCTTTTTTTTTATATACCACTAAGGTGGCAAACAAGCCCACGGTCCGCCTGATGGATTTAAGAAATAGGAGTAGGTGGAGGTTGTAAGACGCAGATCCTATGGGTTCTAGATGCTCAAGTACCTTTTTAATACAGTAAACCTGACTTACTTATTATTAATCGTCAACAACTGACAAAGTAGGAATTTCTGCCCATGGTCTTTCATTTACCTCTTATTACGACTTATGGGACATCCTCCTACTAATATTATAAATGTCAAAGTATGTCTGGATGGATGGATGTTTGTTACTCAATCACGCTACAACCACTGAACGGATCGGGATGCAACTTGGTACACATATAGGTTAGGTCAGAAACGAACTACAGCTGTTGCTATAGCTTGCTATAGTAAACTTCATTAGTCTAATTAAGGAGTTACACGCTGGTAACCTAATTTAGGGCGGGCGGAGCCGCTGGCAAAATCATCTGCAGTTTTGTGGCGATAAGCTCACCACCTGTCACCCAGAATTAAAGTGAATTTTGAAATAGTCTGTCCGCTATGGCACCCACGTAGCTGTCATCAAAACCGTGATGTGATAGGTACTACATAAAAATTTACAGACATACATCCATACTATAATCTATATCTTTACTAATATATAAAGCTGAAGAGTTTGTTTGTTTAAACGCGCTAATCTCAGGAACTACTAGTCCGATTTGAAATTTTTTCAGTGTTAGTTCATAGCTCATTTATCGAGAAAGGCTTATAGGCTATATATTATCATTCTAAGATCAATAGGAGCGGAGCACCAATGAAGTTTGTTGTAAAATCGGTTTTTTTTCCTTTTAAGAGCTTCCACTGCGTGCGCTGCGTAAACGGTTAAAGTTTCGCAAAAATCGTGTATGACAGAATTGTTTCCCTTTAAAAGTTAAGAAAAAAGTCCACTACAGCATATGTCTACCTATTAAGGTTGGCTCACTATAACCTTTTTTATGCTAACCAAATTTGTTCGAAAATAATGCATTATTTACGAAGGTGTTTTTATAAATGATATTAATCTTTATCCAAAAAAAATACGTTATCACAAGTATTTAATTTAAAACAAGATTACCCTTCACATCATTCGATTTTAATGAATATCTTAGGAGAAATCGCAGTTTTAAAATAACATCGCAGCAAAATAATGATCAAGTACTGCGCGCGCATTTATGATGTGCAAGTCATTAGAGGAAGGGCGGTACGTATTATTTAAAAATATTTTCAACTTCTGCGTAAACAAAGTCGCGGGTTAAAGTTAGCGTTAACCCAAAGTAACTATAACTGACTGACTGACTGAGTGATCTATCAACGCATAGGTCCAACCACTGGACTGATCGATGTAGGCGTGTGCTAAGAAAGGATTTTCCAAAACGGATTATAGTTTGTACGGAGCACCAAGATCGCGAGGTTAATCCAGAAAGAGAACGAGAGAGAGAGAGAGAGAACGTCAATTTTAAGTAGGTTTTTTTTCTATAATTGAGGAGTTGCCGTAAGAATCCTACGCCGATAACCAAATTTAGGGCGGACGAAGCCGCTGGCAAAAGCTAGTAATATTATAAATGCGAAAGTAATTCAGTCTGTCTGTTACATCTTCACGCTTAAACCACTGTACAGATTAAGATAGTCAGAGTTCCAGAAATGAACATAGGTTACTTGAAAACGTCAAGTGTGAGTCGGTTTTATTCTTCTGTACGCGTGTTTGTCACCTCACTCCTCCGAAACGGCTTGAACGATTTGGGTGAAATTTTGTCTGCATATTTCAATGGGTTTCTGGATGGTTTGATAACACAATTGGACCCGGTAGGTGGTGCTGCAGTCGGTGTGTCACTGATTTTCTCCCAAACGGCAAAGATTTAATGTACGAAAATGATTTCAACATTCGCTGCATTGAATGCACATTATTCGCTACATTATTATCATAGCCCAAAACTTCAATCATTGTGAAATTTGTGACGTGAGAACGACACATTACATAGAACGTAAAAAACGCATCGAAAAGGCTGGGTTATAAATTAAAGGATTTCAAAAAAAGGCTTCCCGCCAATATTTCCACCGTAGAAGATTTGGAAGAAAATGTAGAATTAAATAATTACGACATAGAGGCCGTAGCAGTGAGATATCCAAAAATGATGACTCAACAATAGATTCGTTAGAAGTAATTATGGAATCGCAAAATTAAAAAAAATGAAAATTTTAAATTTAAAATATCATATTGGCGCTACATGGCGATGCTTTTCCGAGCAGGACAACATCTGCCGGGTCCGCTTTATTATAAATTCGAATGTAGCTCTGTCTATCTGTTGCCTCTTCACGCTTAAGCCACTGTACTGATTAAGATGAAATTTTGCATCGACATAGTTTGAGTCCCGGGAAAGACATAGCCTACTTGAAAACGTCAAGTGTGAGTTGTATTTTTTATAATTAAGGAGTTGCCTTTGAAATCCTACACCGATAACCGATTAAGGGCAGGTAAAACCGCGGGCAAAAGCTAGTTTAAACCATAAATTGTAGAAAGTCAAGTATTTATAGTTGATTTTCAATAGAGTTTGATTTGGGTCATATAACACGTAATACGACAGCTTTTAGCACCTTATATAGGTAATTAAATCTCGCAAAATAACCTATTTATCAACCAGTGCGGCGGAAGCACAAAGCCGCCTGTCCACGGCCCTGACGTTAATTCGCAAGGCAACCCTTTCTGCCAATTAGTTTTAAAATAGCCACACTATTGTGCTGTTAACACGACCATTCGTATACAAGATATTGCTATTTTTCATTGTAATTTGAACTCAATTCCATTTAGATAAAGGTGATAGTCGAACGTTGTTTTACTCAGTTTCTTGGTTAGTTTGTCCGGCAGGCTGCTTTGAGTCAAAAGGCTTCTTAATCCGGGCTTGTAGGTCGTTACGCGTTATTATAACGCGGGCGGCGTCGGTTATTTCTTCGTTCATTTACATCTCATTAAGAAAGCTATTATTGGACTAGGAGATGTATTGTGCAGTCTTTGACTTCAAGGTTTTCAGCCTTTCTGCTAATTTTTGAATTAACGTTTAAAGAGCGAGCCCATCACACATTTATTTAACAAATATTGCTTAAGCAAATCTTGTCAACAATATTATAAAGTAGAAATATGATAGATTTAAGTCTTATTATGCACAGACTTCTCCTTAGAGAAAGTAGGCTTGGGCCATAGACCATCGCACAGGCGAGCTAGTGGCCACTCGAATCTAAGAATTTTTAAGACTTTTTGGCTTAACGATTGCTGTCATATAAAAAAAACACCCAAACGAGATATTAAAACTAACACTGAATACAAAATAAATGACAAAAAGGCATTGAAATTCATATCTATAGACTTCTTGTACCTGATTTATGTATCTTACGGAAATAACATGTCAATAAAAAAAAGGGCTTGCACTCCAAGAGTGCCGGCAGAAGTGAAAACATACAATCTGGATATAATATCTTAATATGTGTAATCCGCTCATCTCATCAACCCAATCTCCTCTTACTTTTTATTCGTCCTATAGAGTTTAACACTTTTTACCCATCACAAAAAAGTGCACAACGCCGCTAAAGGCGTTTTCACTTCAAAATTATAATAGGCGTGGCATTATAGTTTCAGTTTCACGATTCTTTATGTCGTGGCATTATGGTTTCCGTCTTACGTATTTTCGATTAGCCTGCACGAGTTTATAATTTTTTACCCATACCAAAAAAAGTGCACAACGCCGCTTTTTATGGCGTGGCATTATGGTTTCCATCTTACGAATTTTCGATCAGCCTGCGCGAGTTTATCATTTTTTACCCATACCGAAAAAAGTGCACAACGCCATTAAAGAAGTTTTCACTTTAAAAACTAATATTAAAAAAATGGCAATTGAAAAATAGAAAAGAAACAAGTATTCAATAAATTTCAACAAGACACAAGCGAAAACATATAAAGAATTTTACGTGTAGATCAAAAATGTTTCAATACCTACAACATTTCTAACATCGCTACATAAGCGACCTCTGGTACCCTCGTTAGTGAATCTAACAAGTTGAGCTTTCCGAAGGTTTCACATAAAACGAGAGTACTCCAAAAGTGACGTTTATTAGCAACATCAATTACCCGAGTCCCTATTCGGAAGCGGTTCCTGCAGGAGACTGATACAAGATGAAGCGATACCGACCCGCGAGGCCAGAGTGATGGATGGTAATTAAACCAAATCTAACAAGTGCTGTGAAGCTGACCTTCTGGGCTTTAGAGTTACACTAGTGTCTTTGACTTTGATGAGGACAAATTGGCCCTCGGAGGTGACATTTGCAGTTTGTTTTGGCCAAAAAGTTTTGTTTTTATAAACGGCCTATCGCTGCTGCCGGATAGGAACTTTACAACGTCACCTGGCTTTCTGAAGGAGTTTCAGCGGCTACATGCTATGAGGGTTGGGAACCCTATGGTTTACTTTCGTATAGGTAATGAGAGTAATATTGGGATATCTAGTTTCTGGTAGCCGGTTAGGAAGTTCGAGTACCAAGTTGGTACCCGTGGTGAGATTTGGTGGTCAGATGGAGGAAAAGATTCATAATTTGAGAAAAGTTTGGGCTAAGCGTGGCCACACTGAAAGCTGAGCTAACCTACCTTAACTTAGCCTATATAGCTGCGAAATCTTTTTAGACTTAAGTTCCCATCGCCAGCTATAGAGCTAAGCTAAGCGAGCTGAATTATTTGATGTCAGCTAGCTAATCCGATGTCAGCTATATACGCTAATTGATAACTGTAGCCCTAACATGGGCTTCAATCCCGCGTGTGTCAATCAAACAAGGTGCTGCCATCGTCTACGTTTTTGGTTTAGCATAGTTATGCTAAGCTATGCGATCTAAAATATCTGGACTTTAAGCTCGCAAAGTTGAGATAGCTATGTGAGCTAAGTTAGCTTGCGGCAAGGCCTAACATTTGTGGTACCAATCAGGGCTCGAATAGTTTCCCCCATATAAAAATTATATATATATTACTTTATGAATGTTTTAATCAATGTCGATAACAACTCAATGAATGTTAACTCGTGTTTATGCCATGTGGATGTTAGGACTGAAAAAAAGAGATTCAGTTCACTAATAATATAAAAAGGTAACTTAAATAAAAAAAAAAAACTTTAACAGTCGTAGTCTTCAATGGTCTTTCCACATGTTTCCTAACATGTGCGATCGAAGTTATTCTACAGGAATTTAAAGTTACTAAGTATTTATCTGACTTCAATTCAATCTGCGTCTGTGGGGCGCATTCTAAGAGCTATCTTGTATAACATGCAGGACAGACGGGACAGTCAGGACAGCCTGGTTAGACGTGCGTCCCATCAATGTCTGATTATGCTGTCCAAGTAATTGCAGTCACGTAACGAAATATATTCATAAATGTTTACTATACGCTGGAAACCGGAATTGGATCAAAATGTTAGATAATTTTGAATAAATGGAATAAAAACTTAGTATTAATCAAAAACAGTAAAAGGGTAAAAATAAAATATTTTATTGGCTAATTGTGTAGGAGTCAATTGGTTTGGAAACAACATAGTACAAGTATAAATATATAAAAGTATTTGATAGAAACCAATTGAAACAAATAAGATAAAATTAGACAATTTCTTAGCAATCTGCCATACAACAAACTTTTCTTACTCGGTGGTCAGCAATAAAACTAAAATCACCAAATTAGAATGATATGAACCACGCGATACTAGCGACGATTTCGTTCTTCATCGGCTCAGGTAGGTTGTTAATGTTGTAAAATGTAAAAGCGTCATTAAATAATGAGAGTACAAGGTACAATACCGTTTGTGGCAAAAAAGGCTTTGTTTTGTTTTAGCCAAATTAATTCCTAGATTCGGAAATCGCAGAGAGGAGCGAAAACCGATTGATACATATTTCTTATGGAAATGTAAGAAGGAGGTCTGTGTCCAGCAGTAGGAGTCTAGCAGCTGATGCAAGAAAACATTACAGGCAAATATTTCCCATTACCAACAAGTGCAATTGGAGTGAAAGAAACCTTAGGTTCACGTGTCACCTTGTCTACTAATAACTTCTATCCGCTTTGTTCATGTTTACTTAGCGTTAATCGAATTACTAGGTGGCATGTTTCTTACTGCCTTCAAAGTATAACACATACTAAGCTTACTTTGTTTTCTGTCGTGTTTTGCTATTACTGTTCTATTTTGTTTCCTTTGGAATGAAATAACATCTTATTTTTTTCACACCTAATCTAAATTATCGTTATTGTCCTTGACCGATATAGAAAATATTCTGTTCACTTTCTTACGCTCTATGCTAAATTTTTCCCAAATTAAATTTTGTAAAGACACAATGAAGAAATCTATGATAGGTTACAATAGGTAAGCTTCCTAAAGGTAAGTTAGTGTGACGGCTTGCGATGTCTATAAATAACAGATATCTGTACTAAAATTTGTAAATGCCAAAGTAGGGTATCTGACAGTCTGCCTTTTTGTTTGCTACCTTGTTATTCTTTGTACTTGCAGCCATCAGCTGAAATTTGGCACAGAGATAGAAAAGGTTTATACTGACTCCTTAACCTATCATAGATTTCTTCATCGTTTTTTAACAAAATTTAATTTGAGTAAAATTTGGCATTACCTACGTAAGCGAAAGAAAGTGAACAGAATATGTGCAAATTTCGACCGGCAGACAAACAGAAACACATTTATTTGTAACTTCGTTTACAGACTCTAGTGGACAAAACAGAAATATTTAAAATAACTAAAAATATTTTTACGCTAAGTCTAACCAAACCGAATCAAAACTACTAAAATATCAATTTAACTTTCAGGTCAGGTATTTAGGTACTAACTTTTTTGTAACTATTTTTTTTTTAATATATGTATAGGCTTGGCAATTACCATAGATTTCGAGTTTTGCAATCTGTCCTATGGACTGCGCAATAGCCTCACAAAGTTAGCCATACTTTAGAGAGAGACAAAGTGAAACAGTGGTCTCTTTTCTCTTTCTATCAACGTCCACCCTTTTGTTTGTTGATGTTTATTAAAACAAAGATACAAGAGACACCACAGTTTCTCTGTCTTTGCAATCATTTTTTTCACATCTAGCTGCGCTGTCTATTTCTCTATGTCAATGACAATTTCACACTGACATCATTTTATATTTTTTCATCACACTTACTCGTAAACAGTGTTATTACGTGCTGGTAGAGTGGGTGCTTAAACCTTAATTACTCCCCCGGGCTTTTTCTTAGTAATTTTTGCTTTCCTCAAGGCAAAACGGGAGTATAAAACCCACGGGCAATATCATTAAAACGCACCTCGTGCGCTTTTCTTGTACAATAAAACAGTACGTAAACTTTACGTACTGTTTTATGTGTTTTATAAAGTATGTACAAAAGTCCCATCTGTAGTTTAAGATATAAACTACGCGCCAAGCGAGCAATTATAGTGCAACAATTTTTTTTCTGATCCGGTGGTAAAAAATCAAAGCTGCAGTCGCCATATTGAGATAGTGTGAACTTATAACGACACAAGCGACCAAAAAGATTTAACTTTAGCCAAAACATTTAATTCATAAATTCTCTAGATATCACTAGATGGCTAGACTTCCGTTCCCACCATTTTTATTTTGGTTAGTTTCTTTATTTACAACAACGAAAGATATAAAAAATGTCTTCGTCGTCAAATGAGTTTACTATAAATGCGACACCGCCAGATATTGTTAATTGGGATCAAGAAATAAATATGAACCTGTTACCACCGAAGCCTAAAAACAAGAAGGTACTTAACCGCATACGCCAGTTTTATATCCTAGAGCAAAGATGACTTATACGTCACCATTGACGCGTTCGTTTTCAGAGAATGTCCTATTAGCTTACTTTGAGGAAATTGCCGAAAAAGACAAACCGTCATTCTTATGAGCAATTTAATGTTGAAGAGCATCCTCAAATTTCAAATACGAATAATTTCAATATTGAACAGTATAGATATAAATTTAACAGCATTTTGAAAAGGAAGTCAGAGTGTGAGTAAAAATCGAATGGTGCTTACGGGAGAAAATGTAGAAACTATTATTAATAAAGCCACTGACGATAAATATTTACACACTAAGGTACCTAAAAATTGTAAAGTAAATTTTTATGTATGTAAGTTTTTCGCCTCATATTTTTATTTATTTGCTTATAAATGTTATAGAAAACATTGTGTGTAACACGGGCGGTGTGAAAATTATAAACTCGAGTCATTAGGGCCGTCGGCCTTAGGCCTTAGGCTTCTAAATAGCCTCTCGTTCGTTATTTTCTTCTTACCGCCCTTAATGCACAATGTACTATTATATGTTCTATGAATATTTAAAAAAATAAAAAATAAATTTATCTTTTAGATTTTTTTTTTTAAAAATGTTATACCTAGGACGTTAAGTACTGGTAAAGGGGATAAATTATTCTGTTCCTGGATTTTTATATATATAACTTATGGGACATATGTGAAGCCGCCTTAGTCCAGAAACACTATACCAGAAGCAGTGTTGCAGCGATGGGTCCATCACTCAGGAAAATTGTGGAAAGTGGATAAAGATCAAATTATGATGAGGATGTCCAATTTAATGATTATTAAAGTACCTAATTATGTCACATTTTAATCTTATTTGTCCTAACCTAAAGTTACCCTAACACGAGTCGCTCAACACCAAGTGAGTTTGCACAAATAGTTAAGGAGGAAATGAAAAGACAGTAGTAACGTTAAACAAACAATGTGCCTGGCAATCTAGGGCGATAATCGGCAAAGTCCGAGTAGAATCGAGTGTTGCCAGCGGGGGACAGTCGCCATCAATCAGGGTAACGATTTCGGGACGTGGCCAGGGAAAATAATGTTGACACGAACTGAAAAAAACAATATATAACTGTATTTCATTTCCTATCTCATTTTTGGCGATAAAAAACAATCACTAAAATTATGAAAACAATGGCAATTTTCGAGATTGTGTTTTTATAACATTTTTATATATTGTTAGTGCAAATTTAATTCGGAAGTTTGTGTTGATACAATGAGAGAAACGTACCTAATTAGATTGTAGCCTGTTCTTGTGTTATTTTTTAATTGGCTCAGTAATAAATGATAATTAACATTGGTTTATTATTTAAAATATTAATAATATATTTGACGCTTCTATGTAATGAAAAAAAAATTAGTTGTTTTCATTTTTCTAAAACGAGGAGATGAAAAAGTACTTTTAAAAAAACAATAGAAAAAATCGATTCTGATCCCAAATTGAAGGTGACCTACGTTTGTATATGAAATTGAAAGTTAAAAGGATAGATTGTGGAGTACGTACGTATTATTCGTTTCTATGTTTGACGCGAATGTTTTTTCCGAGATAGTCCCATATAAATTTGAAGAGAATCAGATCATGGGGCAGTTCCCCATTTTAGGTTATTATTAGTTAGGTTTTAAATTGTGCTTAAGTGGATACACTTCGCGGCGCCTCGCAGTGGGCTTAATACAAACGAATTTCTCACTTATTTTTGTCACTTGCTGATCAAACACCACGAAATTTTGAAGACATGTTCTAGTAATAAATATCTAGGTCTGCAGTGTGCCAGTTTTCTATCAAATTTTAAAGTTCAAAAGTTATACAGGATTCTAGTTTTTCATACAAATGGTTTTAAAAAGATTTCTGAAGTTAAAAGAACGTTTTACAAGATTTTGGAAAAAACACAGACCGAGGTGTTCGGCTTGGTATTATGACTAAGAAATTTCACAGTGATTGATAAGTTAATGTCAAAAACAAATGAGAAATTCGTTTGTTTGAACCGCGAGGTCTATCCTCTTAAGTTTTATATGTTTGAGTAAGTTCTTCGTGTGTAGGTTACGTGATATCATCGCCGATTTTGACAAAATTGAAATATGTACCAACTTAAAATGAAACGATTTCTAGAAGGAATGCAAATTAAGTACTATTAACTTTACTATAAAGGAAGTTTTTTATTGCGTCATTGTCTCTACGTGCCAAAAATTTATAACAAAGACCATTGAGTTTTCAACGGAATTCTACCGACCATTAGGCGATATAATTTCATCGAATTTTATATCCATCAAGTTAACGCGCGAGTGCCAGAAACCGCCATTATCCGGTCTCCTCGAACTCCCCGCGGAAATCTCGCCGTATTCAAATATTTAATTACTTTAGCTCTCGATCGTTTATAAATTCAAGCGGGAGTGGTATCATAAAACGCGCTAATGCCTTATAATTAAAATATCCTCAACAAGCCGTGGCGTAATGGCACCTCAGGCGACCGTCTCCTTCGTAGGAAAAAACGCATAAAAAATTACATTCACCCCAGAGGAGTCACCCCTTGTGTCGGGAAAATCGATTAAAAAGAGGAGTCGCGGGGTGAAGTGGCGCGGGTGGCGCGGGGAGAGTTTAATATGTACGAAAAAATGCACGACGCCGCGGGAGCGAGGGGAGGCCGGAGTGGGCCAGAGTTGCCTTCAATTTTTATAATTACGTTCATACGTGAGCGCGGCGGCGCGCGGTCAGCGGCTACGGGGGGCAGACGGGTTCGTCCCGGCAGCCGCTTTTACTTACCTTACCTACATAATTGCTTACTTAGAATTTTCCTTTACAAACTATATGGAATGTTTGATCTATCACTTTGCATGATTATTCGATTTTCTTATAAGAATTGTAGAGAAAAATAAATAAAAGGTAACAACAAAAAATTTTAAAAGAATGTACTAAGCGTACTTAATGAAAAAAATTCAAAAGTAGTAGTTATATTATAACTTTTTTCGTTTTCGTGACAAAATCAATTTCCACGAGCGTAAGAGGCTCAAAACTTTTCCACACACACAGCAATCAAGTAAAGGAGGAGGCAATAAGAGCGGGATAACCAACTGGAGGACGTCATCTCAGGAGACGGTTTGCAAATGAGCGGGTGACGCACACAGTCGCGAAAATGTACCCACACATTTGGTAATCCTACGTCCACACACGTTACTTACGCGCATACGTACATTTTATAAATAGATATTGCTTTTTTTATCCGGGAACAAGAATACGTGGGGGTGACTGGGTGGGGAGGCAGGGGACCGCTGCGGGGGACGTGTTGGATTTCAGATTGCTACGAACTGCAAAAATGAGGGATGAAAGAAATATAGCTTAAAACGCAGATATTTCCCGACGTCTTAAGGCGCGGGAGGAGAGTGGGGCAAGGGGGAGTGTGTGGAACAAAGTAGAGTGGCGATATTGAACCAAAATGAAATGGTAAACGAACCGTGCGCGTCCAATCTAATGCGAATTTATAATTTGGACCTTGCCTCGGACGGCTCGCTCTTTGAACTCTAACCGGGAGGGTGGGTTTCGGCGGTAAAGTTTCAAAGACGGCGGATGTGATTTAAATGGATATAGGGGAAGACTTAGAACGTTGACCATCAAAGATGCATTTGGATTCTATATATTTTAATTTCAAATCGAAGGTTTTTTCTAAGTCATTTGAAAAATCTTGGAATTTTTCGGTTTCGCGTAGGTAAAATAGCTCAATTTATAGCGCCTGTCAAACAAGTGGCGTATCTCATTTGGTAAGGTAGGTACTTATTATATTTAGATGTTGTTGGACGGTCGTTTCGGCAAGTGGATGTTAGTGTTTAGGAGTATCCTCATTATACCGACGCGCGCGTCCGCCGACCTAATTGTCGTCTCGACGACGCTAATCGGGATATGCGCCTTGTGATAATTGCAACAGATTACTGTCATTTTGCAGAAAAGACAAACGTTTGAAAACAGGAGTTAGTTAGTTTAATGTAATTTTGTCATCTTTAATTGTGCAAGTGGCATATGCGAGATTTAGACTTCAGGCCTTTTACACGGTAGCACTGTGCCATAAATGTAAAGTTTATCTACTCCTGTTCATAATGTTTTAAATATACTAGTATAATTGGCAGTTGCAAAATCATACTACTTACTGTGCAACCAAAATATTTACATGTTGTTAGTAGGCACCAAAGTAACAACATCCGTATGAGCTTTCTAAAAAAAAATGTTCTTTTCTGTGCGCATACCTACACATTTACGCAAATAGTTTTTTTTGTTTAATTATGAAAATGCTCACGGTAGATATTGACATGGAAGGGATTTCCACCTTCAAATATACCAGAGAGAGAATATTGTGCCAACTAATAATCTGCTTCCCGTAAATTTCAGACATTTAATATGAAAAATGCTACGAAGATTTTCATAGTGGCGAGATTCCATATGTATTATTGATTCACATGTATTAGTATAATTTGTGGAAACTTTACTGGTTTATGTGTTTTCTATGTATATAAAACTTTATATTTTTTATGTTAATACTGTCTGTTTTCTTAATACAATTCATAAATAAATAACCTAACAATCTGCCAAAACAACATTCTCGGAGAGCGCTTTATTGGTTTATTTTGAAGAATGTGAAAAAATTATATTTCCTTTACTCAATGTTACGCACGGAATTGGCCAAAATATTATGTTTTCTTAATAAACTTATTTTCCTTAAAATGCGTTTTTTTTTCTCAGTCGCAAATAAAAACTCCACAAAATTGGTATAAATTGTTAAAATTACCTTAATTTCGTAACAGTTGCATAAATAGCTATTTTACTACAACAAACTACATTCTCTGAATTGTATTATATATTTTAATTCTTTATATTGGAAAAAAGACGTATTATTAGACGTAAACACAAAATTATTGTAGAACAGCTAAAGATTACTATTGTACTTACGTCTATTACCAATGATAATAACTTTAGATTAATAATTTATTGTTTATTGAGATCGGCTATTCAATTAATACAACAGTTTTCAATGAAAACATTTATTGTAAACCATTATAAATGTTTCAAAAACAAACTTTAACTTTAGAATCTCTCGTTAATATATTAAAATTTATTTAGCTAAATTACAGCTTTAATACAATTTATAAATTTTCATCAAACAACGCAATTTAATACGACGCTCGTAAGTGATAAAAAGCAAATAAGTATTTTTTTACGAAATCTAAGTTTTTATACAATCATCTCTCGAATCAAATATCATATAAAATTATAGAGAGTAAATATCTTCAAACAGAGACAACTCAAACACAGATGTATCTAATGTACGTCGCATCTGGAGGTTGTGCAATCAATGACAGATTGCGGACGATCGCGTTAACTTTATTACCGCAGTTAGGTAGATGAGACAATTGCAAGAGTTGCTAATTCGCTCCGCTAATTGATAATGAGCTACGTAGGTGTAGAGCGGGCGGTAATAAACGGTAATTCTAACGACCGACACACGGTTGCGATGCATGCAACATGTATGTGTGACGCAACGCATTTGAGACAATTGCCTCAAATGCGTCTGAGCACTAAATTATCGTCATTAGATAAATAAATCAATAAATTCTTTATTCAAATCTTTGTCCAAACTTTCATAGTATACAATTAGTGTCATTGGAATAAAATGTCCATTCTTTACGGCCTAATCTAAATAAAATCTTCGAAACTAACATTGGGCTATTATGTTTACACTAGTGGCGACGCTATCAAAAAACGTTGCCTCACTGATGATATACTAGTTACTATGTTTCCGCCAATGAAGTGTGTGGATGACTGCCCAATGCGACTGAACTTACTTTATTACTTTTCGGCCGCTTTTTAGATAATATATGGTCTACTTTCAAAGTATGAGAGATGAAAAATATATTTTGGTACGTATATAAGTACTTTGGCCAACCAGAACAATATTGCACATCTGTGAATAACTAATATCATAAGTGCAAAAGTGTGTTTCTTTTTCCTTACTTCACGTCGCTTTGCACAGGGATCATTGAAAAAATGTAGAAGGATGTAGATACTTAGGAAAACAGTTCCCACAGGAATAACTTAAACCGATATATAAAACCGTGTATAAACTACAGCTTGCTATAGCAAACTTCCTTGCCATAATCAAAGCTTTGACTTAGGAATCCCACGCTAAAAACCAAATGAAACGCAGGTGGAGCCACCGATAAAAGCAAGTGGATACAAATTCTGTTCGAAAATCCATGCAAACAACAAGGACATCAGCTACTTACAGAACGCAACGCAGTGTATCAGAAATTTACTACAAGCACGTGACACTACGCTGTTTCAATAAACCGAGAGGGAAAACAACTTAGCTGTGTAAGCGAGAAAGTGAAAATTGTGTACGTGAACTGGAAGAAAAAATATTAAAAATTAATCAAGAGCCTGGCCGGGGTGGAGGGGCCGCACATGTGTCGGCAAAAAAGAGACTCCCTTTCGGGCACGTGCGAGTGCCGTAACGGCCTCGTCCCGTCCCCGTCCCGTCCCCGTCCCGTCCTCGTCCCGCGCCATTTAAAACTTCCTTCGGACAAACAGAGGATTTGTCACAATTACGAAGGCCGGCGCGTCCCTACTTGATTAAAACCTAAATCACGTGACGTGTTTACAGCTCCGCCGAAGGTGTTTTCAATTTGTGGACTTCTGAAGTCGCCATCGGTGTGCGGGACACGTATCGACGTATCTACAGGGTTGGACCGGACTCTTAGTTTGTTGAGAATTAAATTTATTGACAAACACTAATCAGTTACGCCACTTTGGACAAAGGTTTTCGTTGATAGCAGGGTGTTTGTGCTAGACCTTTCTAAAGATGTTTTACTTCTGTTTTCATCTTTTTTCCCGTTCTACTGTTTAAAGTTAAGAAAATCTAAAAAATGATAAACATGCGAGAGCTAAAAATACTGAAATTATGTATTTTACATTCGATTTAGGAAAAAAAATTGTAGCATGAAAGTTATAAAAACATTTAAAAACCACGCGTATAAAAATGAACTAAAAAGTAGAATATAATAACATCATTGGCTAAAAATCCATATCCATAAATTAATATATTATTAATTTACTAAGTCGGTTCAAATATATCTATTAATTGTAAATAGGAACATATTTAAATGTATTTCAGAATAAAACGTTTAAAGAATTATAACTAAATTATACAACATTAGTATACAAACATAGCTATTACCAGTCAATTCTAATGATAGTTATCTAAAATCATCAATCATCAATCAATCATAAAAAAAATCTAAATTTTGCACACCTGAACTTAAGGGTAAGGTATGTTAGGACTTTTCGTAGTACCTAGGTATATAAGATCAATGTGTTACACTTATTCTGGCGAATCAAAATATAATCATTATCAAATGCTTGGAACCGTTTCAACTTTCATACAGCTTTACTGAGCAAAATTTTTTAAAACTTTAATTTTTTTAAACTTTAAATTTTTTTTAAACATCTAATTTTTCTGTACCTAGGCGCTGACTGATGCTATTATAGTGTATTGCTGTATGATAGTCAAAAAGTGTCCACGCTTATTTGCTCTCTGATGTATCCTCATACATTACCCATACATGCTTATTGTTTACTTTTTAGTTATTTATTTATGAGCGTGATTTTTAAATGATTTTTCGTAATATTTTTTATTTTAACTTTTTAGTCTTGATTACTTTATTGTCATCGAGTACTGAGCTTCTCCGAAAATTTGAGCCGAACAAACAAACAAACAAACAGGTGAAACTAATATAAGCGTTGTAAGAAATGTTTAAAGCCTTGAATATTAAATAACCTGAAATTGAAATATTTAAGCTTCGTATTCTATCATACTGGTCTATTTCTTTTTTAGCCTTTGCCTAAATCAAGTGACAAGCTAAAGTCACGTTTTCTAATTATTCTTTATGTCCAAAATCCAAATTTGACTGTTGTTTTGTTTCGCCAAGATAACGTTTCAGCTATAAAAAGCGAAGTGAAAAGCGAAGATTAACATTTGAATTAATCGGGAGATTAAACATAATGAAAGAAAATCTCATTATGGCCCGTATAATGGCGGTGAGAAATATCGCAAGGCAAACAAAAAGAAAGAAAACGAAAAAGAAAAGGCGAGCGCGAAGAAAATTAAAAGCTCGAACGAAATTAAAAAATGTGAAAAGTGTAATCGACGCCCGTTCGGTATTAAGGGGAAATGCAAACAGGACGTGGGGTATTGGGGGGAAGAGGGGGCGAGAAAAGCGCTCAATTAAAGAACGGCTACGGAAGGTCTCGTTGTAATTAGATTCTTTCTCATCTCCTTAAATCACCACGTCTTCTCGAATGACACTCGGCTTGTTTAATTTGCAAATGTGACTCGTTTTCTTAAATTTATTTTAAAATTTTTGAAGTTATTACTAAATCGTTAAGTTAAGTATATACATTATAAGCACAGAAGCTTTTGTTTCGAAGCAAATTCGCGTTCAAAATAAGTTGTTGTTTAAGAACTAGGAATATTAATTGTTATTTTACAGATTTGTAATGAAAGAGACAATTCTTTCTAGTGTAGCTCTGCTTACATTAAACTAAGGGCTGATTTTTTGCGCACCCTTTTGTGCAGGGCGTCGTTAATTGGATTGGTCATTAAAAATGCTTCCAAGTTCTTAAGTAACTTTTCCTCCCATGTATGCACCTGAGAGAAAGATAAACTTTTAGCTTTCAAAGTTATAAATTTTCTGCCCTACAAAATTTTATCCGTGAGTTCTAGAACTCTAAACAAATCACAATAATTCGTAGATATTCGCAATAATATTTATTTCAAGGAACCAATCTAGTGCGAGCACGACACGCTCTTGGCCATTTATTTGATGTGTAACATAGTATTGTGATTTGGACCCTAGCGGAAAAACAGACTAGAGAGACTACCTAGTAGCGGCGAGACACTGGTTCTAATTAAATATACACAGGTTTCATACATTACATTACGTAAGTTAAATACTTCTAATTAAGTTAAATACGCAACATTCAAAAACATAAACAGAAGCTAAAACCGCAAGTAACTTGAACCCCTCTTTCAAAGTTCCACTTAAAATTCAAAGTGAAGTCAAGTAATTAATTCTCAGTGTCCGCGCGAGGAGGCGCTGAAGCGTAATTAAACATCTCGCCTTGTAATTACCAAGGATTAAAGTTGTCGGGATTTGTCGGAAGTTGTCGGGAATTGCCGGGTCTTAAGTGGTCGGTCAGCCGCCCAAGGCCAATTAAGGCCGCCCGCCCACAACGACGCGATTAAGCAATTAACGTGGGCGGGCGGGCAGACAGTCATTTAACTTCGGTTACATTTCCCTGTCGGAAAACTTTGACTTTTGGAATGGGCCGTTTCACGGAAATGGAAGTTAAATTTTTTATGTTTCTTAATTAATGAAATAACTGCTTTATAATTTTATTGTATTAATTGCGTTTGTTTGTTTATAATTTTTTAAACAATAATTTGATCTGCAGACAGCGACTTAAGACCAATTAAAAGACAAGACAAGTTAAAACAAGAAACAGGTTTTTACAGATCTTTTAAGTCATAATATAGGTATATATTTGATTATTGCAAAGATTTATACAAAAATAATCACTTTAATGTTATCTTAGGATTTCGAATCTGCCTTATTGCTAACAAATAAAACATATTATAATTTAATACCTAAGACGGGCGTACACCAGTGACTTAATTTACTTTGTACTGATTGCTCTGGTTGACCATACCTAATATGGCTGACATTTTTGTATGGTTCCATAATAATTTTAACCTTTTGATTTTTTTATCCTATATGAATAAATGGTACTTGGTGCGACAATATCCTATTGTGTCGGCCAAACGCAAATACGTTGCCTAGATGATCAAAAATGCTTGGCAAGCATGTCAATTTTTAAAGCTTGGCCATCAATTTTGACCGTTTAGGAAATGTTTGACGTACTTGACAAGCGTCTACGTGCTTGTCGATGTTTGACGACAATTTTTATTTAAATACAAATAAGTGTCAATGCTTGACAAGGCTACGGTGACCGCTTACCATCAGGCGGGCCGGGGGCTTGTTTGCCACCTTAGTGGTATAAAAAAAAATAAAAAAAATGCTTGAGGTTTTCTTGGACTGGCAAAATGGTTGACAAGCACGTAACTACTTGACAAACATTTTTGAGCGTCTATAGGGAACCTTTAAGACAAATGAGTCAAGCTAGGGGCTGTTTATAGTTACTGGTGTGCACGTACTTTAAATTTACACGTAAATATTTGTACCGAATTGCTTGGAGGTAAAGACAGACCAAAACTGTAAAACTATATACCTAATTTAGGCATTTTCAGTTAAAACTGTAAATTAGAGCAACTTTTCTTCCCAATTCTTATAATGAAAAAAAATAATTGTTAAGCTTAACCAAATTCATGTTGGTAATAAACAATTAATTAAATTGTCTACGAACGGCGTCGACATAAAGAAATAACACAAAACAGTCCCAAATAAATATTTCTCCACAAAATAAAATAATGAACAACCGTTTAAATAAAATAGAAACGTCTTAATTGACTTTAATAAATTAACACCCTGACCCGGAACCCCCAATTCCTTAAACAGCAATGTATAAAAAAACCTCGGCAGCTAATGACAGAGCGCCCGAAGGGTTAAGCTATTAATTAAAAGAAACCTCCAGAATCTTCTTACAAACAAAGTATCATCCCTCAACCCTTCCTCGCTCATTAAAGTCAAAGTCGTCGGTCGCTTTGATTCAATAAAGTCGTGTAAACTGCGCAAACAGCTGGCAGAGAAAGGGTTAATTTGCATGTCGGTGTTTGCAGGGTTAACCGGCGCTTCGTTAGGGCGGTGTAATTAATAATCTCTGACGATAGAGGGGGTTAAGTGGAAAGTTCGTGGGAAAGTTGAGGTAGATCAGAGCTTTTCGTGATACATTTGTATTCTTACGTGATTTTTGATTAAATTTGTGATTTTTTTAATAAGATTAAATATAATAAAAGAGCCAATTATAAATCGGTCCAATTACATTTGTCTATCGGTAACGATTCAGGTGCAGTCAGTCATTGGATGGTAGAGTGCTCTAGTGGGACAATTTTCTCTGCCGTGCTTCGAAGGGTATTCGATACTGGTGGTGATTTAGCCAAGTCAAACGCATAATAGGCAGCTTGAAACCGTTGACAGTCGAGTAGCCACTAGCTTGACAATGAACTATGGCCTAAACCGCCTTTCTTAACGGAGAAGCCAGCGCCTTTATAGAGCGGACGAAGGACGGCTTAGTAAAAAAGAACAAACTATAACAAACAAATTTGGATCTAGAATGATACTTTTGATACAATGTACAAATATCAAATAACTTTTATGGATTTCTTCAAGCACTAGATAATATGTAAAGGGAAAATACATTCATACCAAAACTATTTTGTTATGTATATTTAAACTTAACAGTCACATATTCGTTCACTAGTCTGGTAAAGATATAAGTGTCCTAAAATTTGTTTAAAGTATGGAAAAATATTCATTACAAATATTAAAAAACTGCCCTGTATGAATGTAAAGGTAAAAGTGGGAAGGTCTCATTAATACTAATATAATTGGAAGTCTGTAATTTAATCCGTTTCAAACAACAAATTAGTGAATTATGAATGCATGAGGAACGCCCCCGCTCGTGTCTCGGAAACATTTCTTCATTTGTCTTTCTAACAAGTTTTTATTTAACATAGAATATTTTGTTTTTTAAATTTCTTTGCGGTAATTATAGTTTATGTTGGTAAACGTCTATTTTGAGGTCTACTTTGAATATTTACTTATGTTTAAAGTTTGCTTGACATTTTCATGCACTATTTAGGTATAGTTATTTCCGTTCGGTATAACAAGTCTACTGTCTGTTGACCGGATTTTCCTGTATTTACCGGTTTTTTTAAGTATTTATAGCTCTTTTTTTATATTTTTATAGCTCTTATGTGTTTCGGAGGGCACGTTAAATCGTTGGTTCTGGCGGTTGTCATATACCAGAAGTTACGTCAAATCAGAGGCCTCATGAACGTTATGAAAACTCAGACAGTTGAATTCCCTGACAACCTTTACCCAATCCAATCTGCGCTAGGCCAGCAAGGTAGACTATGCCCTAAGCCCCTTTTGTTCAACTGGAGGCCTGGCGGGGTTACTAATATATAAATCTACAGGGTAATTATTTAGAGCTGGTAAAAAAACAACTTGCAAAATGCGAAAATTTTATGCGCCACCGCGGCGCTGCCCTGAACTCCCTAATAGGATTCCGCGTAGACTCTTACAGTTTGACTGTCATTAATAAGAAATATTTTTTCTGTTACAGTGGAGACGGTGATCCTGAGAACGCACTGTGAGACCCAACAAGTTAGATTACCAAATTTTAAAAAGCCGCAGGAATTCAGAGACCTTTTCGTTCTAGAAATCTAAGGTGTTTTCTATGAATATTCCTTTTAAGGCTAGGGTATAGGCCAGACCGCGAAAATACGCCGTTTTTGTGCAAATTTTGTGGCTAAACTATAGCATCTAAAGCTTTGAAATAAATATATGTTATAAAACTTGCTTTTGTCTAGTGCATTACCTTACTGAATGATTTTCATTTATTGTATTTAATGCAATAAAAAATCTGGAAGTGACCGTTGTTTCAACACTTGTGCAAAATTTTAAAGCGTGTATGTTGCATTTGCTTGTAATGAAAGTTGGTTAAATAATTAGAATAGCTTGTTATCTAGTGCATAGACTCTAAGTTGTAGCGAAAAGTCAAAAAAATGTGACTACAAAACGGTAATAACGTTAAATTCCATACAAAAAATTTGAAGTTTCAAGGCGTCATTACGGTATAAATTACTTAAAAAGTATATAACATATATATCTCATAGTAATGTATATGACATTATCTAGTGATTTATAGTACATTCACATACACAACGTTAAAATTACAGAAATTAGCTTTCTGGCCTATATCGCCCTCTTAATATAAAGTTGAAAAAAATACCAAAGATTAACTGCTGAGTTTCTTATCGGTTGTTCTCGGTAAGAAAAAAAAAATCAAGTGTCTAACTAACCACGGTTCATGATATACAGCCTGGTGACGGACGGACGGGCGGACAGCGGAGTCTTAGTCATAGGGTCCCGTTTTTTACCCTTTGGGTACGGAACTCTAAAAATTACAGTAGTAGCATAATTCCAATTGTGAGTGGCGCCTGTATAAGGAACTATATAAAAGATCCAATAGATCATAGTTGCTATAATTTTCTTTTTTATAGAATTTAGTATCTAAACAAAAGAAAACATTTGTTAGTATTACAAAATTATTATTGCATAGTAGCTAAAATTGCTGTTTATAATGCATTAACTTTTGTCAGCGGCTCCGCCCGCCCTAAATTTGGTTATTGTGGGATTTCTACGGGAGCCTTTTGATTCTAAAAAATTTTTGCTATATAAGTCTATAGCTGTAGCTATAGTTCGATCAAGTGGAATTCGATTATAGTTATTTCCACGGAAATTAAGCCTATATAAGTGCTATTTCAAACTATAATCTATCTCTGTGCCAAATTTCATCCAGATCCATTAAGCCGTTCTGATGTGCTTACGAGTAAGTAACATCCACCCATACTTTCGCTTTTATAATATTACTATACTTTGCCAGCGTCTCCGCCCCCCTTAACTCGGCTATCTGCGTGGAACTCCTTAATAATACTAATAAAGTATTCTATAGCAAGCTATAATTCGTTTTACTTCGTTATACAAAGTTATTTCCGCGGTTTTTCTTTATAAAAGTAACCTATATGCTATTCCAGGCCCTTACCTATATGCATGCCAAGTTTTATCCCGATTCTTCTAGTAGTTGATGCGTGATTGAGTAACAAACATCCATCCAGACATACTTTCACATTTATAATATTAGTAGGTAGTAAAGATATTTGGGGTAAATGAAAATCAAAACAAAAAAAGGAAATTTGAAGATTAGAAAACAAATCTGTGTATTTACATGGAATGGAAGTTATCACTAGATTAAGGTTCCTTACAAAAAATATTTAGTATAAATAGGCTGGGGCGAGCGGTAACCGTCGAGCGTGCGTCGGAGCCGATGGACCGATGCAATTTTGATTGATTGCATTGCTTAGTGTAGTGTAACCAATCTTATTGAAAACTGGCATTGTACGGCATCGGAAAGGCCATAGCTGCGTTCGACGCGCGGCTTGTCAAACGGTTTAAATTGAAAACAGGGGACAACCCTAAAGCGGGGCGCGTAATGTATTTGTGACATTTTATACTTTTGGGGAGTCATTATACTTGGTTTTTGACAAAAACTTGAGGTTGCCAGTGGTACAAAAAATATTATTTCTTCCACATATACCTCGGTTTTAGTAAAGAGCTACTAAATAGGAATACCGGAACATTCCATATCATGTCTGTGATGATATTTCATATAAAAGGCACTTCTGTTTATTAATTTTCTGACTCTGACTTTGCTCGGGTACACTTAGGTTTTTGTACAGATCTTGTTAAAACTATGAATACATTTGTTAATTCCCCCTAATTTAACAGAGTGTCCCAATAATGTTATTAATGTGCAAGTTTGCGAAGATGTTTGTATGTTTTTTTATACACGGATAAATTTATCACACACATATGTTTACAATATCCCGGATAGACATAAAATATTCTATCTATATCAATTAGGAGTTCTCACAAAAAGTTTTTCTACTACCAAAATCGCAGCGACCAAAGGACTAGTTTTCAATAATTTTGCCAGTGTTAGTCATAAAACCGTGCTAACCAGCGAAAAATTACAACGAATACAACGATATAATTAATTTATTATCTCGCACGTACGTACCTACCGTGTAGCCCATACGTAACAATCTGTTAAGTATGAGCTACCTATACCTGTTTTTATGCATTTATTTTTCAGTTTTGCGTAAGAAACCAATAAATAACATAAAAATAGAAACCTTTCTTAAGGTGTATAAATTGCAAGCTATTTCATATTACTTATGGTTAGTTTCACTGAAAATTTTAATAACTCTATTTATTATTTTAATCTTATTTTATTTATTAAAAAAAAAATCGAATTGTATCATTTGTTTGTTTGTCATTTAAATAAAAATCGATAAATTTGTAAAGACCTTTTAATGATACGTACCTGCATATCTATATTTAAATCAAAAATGTACCTATGCATTTAAATTAGTTTATTGTTAGTTTTTCTTTTTGTTGTTGAAAGTGAAAAGCTAAAGTATAATTATTCTGATCTTAACTTGTAACATTTTTTACGTGAGGATTGTGGATAGTAAACTTAATAAAAAAGGGACTAATTCAAAATCTGTACAAACAAGGTGACGCAGGGGACACCAAACAATCTTATTTTAAGGACATGTCAAAACCAAATGTCGATGTTTTTTTTTAAATAGATCGTGTTTGGACATGAGCACGCAATTTAATTTAGTATATTGATTTTTCGAGTATACTTTTTCCACCTGGTTTAAGATTTCGTAAAAAGAAAAATAATGTTCTTATTATTATAACAACACTTGCTATCTGTGTGTATCTGCTATTGATACCGACTTCGGTGAAGGTAAAGTTTTTTGGACTGTATATATATTCCTAAAGATATATGTAAATTAAATGATCTTTTTGATTGGTTTATATTTTTCAAAAATGGAATTTGAAATACAGATTGAAATATTTAAGCAGGACTGGTTAAAATGAGTTATGAACAGTGTTGCCAGGCTTTATTATGAAGTAAATAAAAAGAGTACATAATTAATAAAAAAACAGCCAAGTGGGTGCGCTAAGTTGAGGTTCCATAAAATGATAATAAAAAATAAACTTGTTACCTAAGTCAGCTTATTAGTATCTTACAAGCTAAGGTACCCTTGGCGCACTTTACTGATACGTCATTATTATAAATTTTAACATTATTAAAATAAATATTGTTGAATATTCAGTGGAAAAGAAAAAAAAAAGAAAATAAACTAGTTAACTAAGGCAGCCTTCTTTTCTGAAATAAAAAGAAATGTAAATGTGTTCTCAGCAACAACAATTAGAATAATGCTGATATTGGCACATCGCCGCGGGCACTGTACCGATCCTCCCTCGCCTCCCTATTATTTTATCTAATCAAAAAGTTTTAAAAGGAAAAATTATACCGGCCTTTATTATGAGTCAACTTTCTTTGGGAGGGGAACGGAGGATATATTTTTAATAACGATCCTGGTAAAGAAAGTCAATGAAATAAGAAATTCTTTTTGTAGATAAATAATTTTCTTTTTTTAAATAAAAGTGTGAAGTTTCGTAAATATTGACTTGTTATTTAATATTTTTTAGATTTGAAGAATTTAATCTTTTACTATATCTAGGTAATAAATATCGATCTATTATATATACAAATATATATATGTATATATATATACATAAAACTTGCTTTGGATTTATTGTCTACATCAAACTTCTAGATTTATTATAGTTTACCTTAATCATTACGATTTCAGTAAGAAACAAAAATCTAACCTGCCTGCATACGCCCAGTAGTGAATAGTAGGTATGTAAGACAGAAAAAGTTATGTAAAGTACATACTTAGTACCTTTACTAAGTTAAAGGTATCAATGTTCTTATTTAAGTGCTGCTAAAACTTGAATCGTAGTTTTATGTTTTTAATTTTGATTGTAAATGAAAGCTCCTAAATTGCAATCTATATTGTACACATATGTTAACAGACCAAGTTTGGACAAAAAGCTTAATTTACAACGTTAAGATTTTGGTCCAAACCTACGATATGAACGAAATTTACTAAAATAAGGGATAGAAAGTACTAATAAATCAAATAAAACATCATTAGTCATTATACCCATGTAGTTTAGTAATAATTTAGTTTTTTATTAGAAAATTTTGTTATGTTCAAAGGCGTTGGGTGAGTCAAAATATTTTTATATAAATTAAGGACGCGCAAGAAAAGATGCCCCGAAAAAATGAGGGTGAGATCTCCCCACGCACTTTCTTTACTCAACGTTTTTAGCAAATATGGTTTGTTTATTAAAATAAACAAAGGAAAAATCTACTTTAACACTGTAAAGTTAAGATACACTTTTCGTCGTCTGTTAATAAAATACATTTTTCTTAGCCAGCGATATTATTGCACACCTAGGATGCGTAAATCAGTGCTCGAGGCAATGGGTATTTTTCAGTCAAAAAGATGCAATTATATATGCGAAGGGATGTGGGTTCAATGCTCGAAGGGCAGAGAGCCGCGGAGTTGGTTTGAGTTTTTGATACCTTAACTATGTTGTGTATTAGGTACTCACGAAAAATGCCTCTAAATAATTTACTTTGTTGAAAATAATATTTAAATCCGTATCTGGATTATTTTAGTGGTTCTATTTGAGAAATTAAAATTTAAATTATGTAGCAACCAGCCTACGCGAGGAAGCTATAAGAATTACGTGGCAACTGGCCTACGTGAGGAAGCTGTAAGACTTATGTGCCAACCGATCTACGCGAGGAAACTGTAGTCAAGAGAACCAAAAAAGGAAATTAACGTCAAATTATAGTAAATAATAATAAATGTCCTGGATATTACACACAGCGCGATCTGGACCAGAACTTTACGTATATAAATATCTTTAATTTTTTTTATAAATTATACATGTTATGGGTATACATAAAAAAAAACACCCAGACTCTAAGCAAACACAAATGTTTTGTACACAAAATTTTGTCTTGCTCTGGGATGGAACCCGCGCTACTCGTATCCTCAGACAGTCGCTTTAACTAACAGAGTCACGTGTCGCTAAGAATAGACATAACTGATTTTGATAAACAAAATAACTTTTGGTTACTCTTGAACCCTTCGTTATTTGAATAGTTATAAGGTAAGTAAAATAAAAATAACTTAGACGCCGTATATTTTTTTTGGAAACATTTTAAATAAGTGAGTGCCACTTACGTCAGGTCACAAAATTAATGACTTTGGCAGCTAATGTACATCTGCGAAACTAAGTTAATTAAAATATTTACATATGGCATTTTTTAAGAAACATCTAAAACAGCCTACATGGTGGGATTCGTGATAAATAATTTCATCATTAAATTCTTATAAGGAGAGCTACACTTAAAAAATGTCTTAAAATCTCTACAATATTAATAGGAGAGTGGTAGAGTTATTAGCTTGTACATATATATACAAACGATCAGACCGACTAGATTTTTTGTCATAAGGTTCGGAAAAATCTAGAATTCTAATACATAGACTTAAAATTACTCTAAAAAATCAAACAGACTCACTGAAGTCAAATAGTATTAATGGCTACGGAACCCATTACTGAGCATGGACCGACATGGTCTTGGCCGGTTTTATGGAAAAACCTACCATATTTTGAGTAGAAAAAAAATATTTTTGGACTTACAAAACACAATTTAAAGGTTTTTGTTACCTTCCATAAATCTAAGTTAGTACACGTGTTACCTATTCGATTTGTGTACTGAACCAAACAAAATATAATAAAATGGTACGTAAAAATGCAAATTTGGTGTTTGTCAATGCATAATATGACCTTGCAGAAACTATCGGCGTCTGTAGCGAATTTTAATCTGTTTAAATTTTCAGTTTACCTGATGCGAGACGACCATTGTGCGTCTTCGCTGCCAAATTTATTTACTATAAATATTTATCGTTCTTAGGTCAAGGTTGTAATTCGTAAATATGTAATATACGTAAGTCTTCTTAGTTCCTATTGTTTCTTTTATGAGTTTTCTAGATGTTTTTGGTATTAGCTTGTAGTCGCCTTGGTGTTTTTACTATTTCCGCCTCAGTCTCACTGAGAAAAGATAAGAGTAGAAAGTAAATATTTGGCTAACTTTTTTGACAATCGCGATTGCTTAGTCAAGTAGTCTCTCCTTATCAGCCTCATACGTCGCCACTGCCAGGTCACGCCCTACATTTGGGCCATAGTCCACACGCGTGCTCAGTGGACTTCACATATGTGTTTTTTTTTTCGGCTTAGCGGTGTGGTCTGAATGATCAATGTACTTGCAAAGATAAGAAAAAAAAATTGGCACACGCGAGTCTTGAACCCTGCGCCACTCAGGACGCAAGGTGAAATCGTAACCTCACCACCGACTGACTTATTTATTGATACATTATGAATGATTAGGCAACTTTCGTGGTTTTGTTATGTTGAAATAATTTGGCATTTCCTTACACTACCTCGAGTGAAAACTCTGATAAGATTTTATGTAAGAAGACATAATAAAGTATGTATATCAATCTACACTCGACATTTTTCTATTTTTCCAACACCCCGAACCACAAAGTCCCGTAAAGAACGGTGGATACCCACAGCTACGTGTAAGACCCCATACTGCGCTCTTTTACGTCCACAAAAACACATTTCCGTAATCACCTTATAAAGGGATTACTATAAATAAAGAGGAAAAAGGAAATTAACCGCATTAGACGAGAAAAAAATCCCGTCCCCTCACAATATGTGGCCTCTCACTGATAAATAAAACGCTCTATACATGTATGAACCTAACCGAAAGTTTCGGTGTGAAATCTATATTTTTATTCAATGAAATAGACTTTTGTTGGTGTATTATATTTTACAAAACAATAAAATAAAATGAGTCTAAAAGTTAATAAATTAAGCTGTATTTTCTTTATAGTGCCTAAATTAAATTAAATATATTTAATTATTTATTTACCTTGCATTTTTATTTATTTGTGTAACATGGGCTGTACGGAAATTACAGACTCGAGTCATTAAACTAAATAGCATCTCGTTAGTAATTTTCTCCTTAACACCCTTAATACACAATGTACCATAATTTAGTTTATTTAATTTAATGTAAGTGCTTCAAAGTTGTATTTTTAGTATATAAATTCATTAAACGCTAATTACATGTATATTACAAAGTTTTAATACATTAAATGGGAAAAGAAAAAATGTTTTGAGGTATCAAATGGAAAGTGAAATGTTAAGTTTGATGTATCAGTTGGAAAACGGACGAAATTACTTGTATTAATGTAACAAAGCCTCTTTAATCAATCTTCTACTGAAGAATGAAAAACAGTAATGATTATAAAATAAAAAACTCAACTTAAATTTAAAAAAATATCAAGGCCTTCATTTCCACACTATATCACCAATGTCTGTAAACTTCTTACGCGTATTTACAAATCTTATTGTGGCCGAATTTTTTTTCAGCTGTCATTGTTAATTTTTATTTTATGATATATAAAAAACATGGTTAGTAAGTCCTTATATTTAAGTAACAAACCTATGGTGCCAAAATATGGTTAGTAATTCGTTACACTTCGTAACAGACCTATGGTGCCGGAAAATATGGTTAGTACCTAATTCCTTATATTCAGTGACAGACTAAGGTGTTGAAGAATACCTATTTTATACAAATATTTTCGTTGTGAAAGTTCGTAAGTTTGATTGTTCTTTATTCAATCACGCAGCATGAAATCTGGTACATAGATAGTTGAAGAGACGGAGAAGGACATACTTCATATCCGGTAAAATTTAAAAGTTCCCACAGGAATAACTATAACCGAATTCCACTTGATCGAACTATAGTATTTATATACAGTTATAGCTTGCTTGCTATAATTGCAACCTTTTTTAGTATTATCAAGGAGTTGCCGTAGAAATCTCACGCCGACAACCAAATTTAGGGTGGATAGAGCTGCTGGTAAAAGCTAGTTTTCTTTGAAACACCAGGTTAACAGACTGGTTATGTACTATCTACAGATGTGAATACTCACTAATGTGCAACTACATAATTTTTTTACTGTTTTTCTAATTGGTTTTTTCCATAAACTTGTTAAAAAACAAGTTAAATCCCGTAAACGAGTGCAGCCACGTTTATTTACTAGTTTATAAGTACATGCATCCGCGACCCCTGCATGGGTTTATGTCCAAACTGCCGAGTGAGTAGGGGATAAAAAAGAAAATGAGGAGTTATGTTTTCGGTAATAAAGGCCGGACGAGAGAAATCGTTTAAGACGACACCAAATGAGATGGAACGAATATATTTGATTATTTTTATGGCTCACAATGGGTATATGTATACCATGGATCCTGGCCAAACAATTTAAGTAAAATTAAATGTTTTGTTATTAATATGTTAAATAAATATATATTGATATATATCAAAAGTGTACAATTTTATTGTTTTTATAAGGATGTAACTAAATAGTTCCATTGTTACGTAATTTATTATTTTAGTACAGCCTTTGTAATAGTATTATGAAATTATGGCTAAAGTAAAGGCTTAAACGGATTCCAAAACAGATTGTCAAACTGAAGAAGATATATCATAAATATACTGTGTCCTGGATTAGGACATTGGATAATTTTTATTTCAATCAAGAGTTCCCACGGAAATAAGTTATCCCTGTGACTCTCGTTATTTGCTTATTTTGACGAAATTTCACACACAGAGGGTTCCGCACTACCGCAGAAATCTCGTACTTGACTGGTCTTTATTAATTTATTGTTTTACTACAGAGCTTAAGTTATAAAGTTTTAAGTTTGGATGTTGTTAATGTTACTTCTTTTACGATACAGCAAAAACACCAAGATCGTCATGTATAGAGATTCCCCTTAAATTTTTACTTTCTGTTTGTTTTTTAGGAATTTACTATAAATATTTGCCAAAATATTTTGTGAAAAATTCTGGTTTCTACCTACTTCAGTCTAAGTTCACTAATGGTAGGACAGACAGACAGATACACAGCGTAGACTGTTTGTAATTAAAAGCATTAGCATTAAGGACCCCATGGTTACGGAACTCTAAAAAAACGAATTCCCAATAAGACAATGCTACTTTGAATTTCCAATTAGACGATTCGAACATATTTTGCTGCTATAGATGATTTGATTTCAAGTGGTTCTTTTTAAATTATTGGTAAAAAATGATAGATAAAAAAACAAATTTTACGGCAAAACTGTAGATGCAAACACACATACTAACACACTCACAGGATCTGACCCTCGCGACATATTCTTGTAATGAAGGGAGGGATGATATAACGCTATTTTTTATTACCCTCTTCTTATACTCACAAGTAAAAAAAAACACACTATACACAGACACACACATTATCCGTTTTAACTATTAAAGTTTTTCTATAGAGGTTAGGGAAGGGTTTGGACGGAGGCCAGAGGGTTAAGCTCGCATGTTGATAAAAAAAAAAACGATTTTTGCCAGGCTATACGAAACTTTTAAGGGTCAGGACAATTAGCAGGTAGTTCCTTTGGTTTTTTGTTTGTTCTGTCATACAAAATATTTGAAATGTAATAGTACCACATTAGTAATTTCAATTATCTATACCTTAACTTACTAAAATTAAATGTAATAATATTAATAATGTAATAATAATTGCTAAGATATTTATTTATAGATTATCCGTATACTAACTAAAAGAGATAGTCTGTTAGATAACTGAAGGACTGAAAAGGAAATATAATGCTTTTTATTCCGCGACAGTGTTCCCGTATACCAGTGTTGGGCAACATTTAATTGCAATTTAACAATAAATTGATAATTGCAATAAAATTTGCCCAAAGCTGCCTTTTGTAAGTTTCTTATCGCGATAACTAGTGACATAACACTAGATAATGATTATAGACCTAGCTAGTAGTTACAGAATGTTAACAATTTGTTTACTGGTTTTAAATCGTTTTAGTAGAAAGATAGTGTCATCTAATCAAAGTGTGTATGTAGGTAGGTACTGATTTTATCTATACTGTCCATTGGACTCAGTATTAATTCGAAATAGACGATAGCCGTAAGCCGTAACGTAAACTTTAATGATAACCAAAGTGGCTATCTAAGCTTAATTTTGTCCGCAATCAAAATAAAGAGGTTTCTCGATTATTATTCTAATTTAATTCGGCGGAATCTCCTGTGTTTTATCGTCAGGTAGCGTTGAATTTCTAAGAAAAAATATTTATATCTCTTTCTATTAGAAATCCCATTGTTCGGGCGAGGGCACGTCAGCACGCGACAAAAGGAACATTAATTATAATATCCGATTAAAAAAACGCCATTTAGGTGCGCGAGAGAAGTCCTTTGTTTGAGATGATTGAATTTGGAATTACCAACATTAGACGGGAGGACGTTTAAAAAAAGAACTCGCCTATTCCGCGCTAGATAAGCAAATAAATTTTCTTTGCACGCAAAGAAGACTTAAGATTTAAGGATAAAATATATCAAATTACCAAGGAAAATGTTGCTTCTAAGACGCAGACAAAAAGATAGTCTGCCGAAATATGAGGATCCAATTCCATAAACCACATGGGTCGGAGGTAGCATGCGAGTTATGTTCGTACGTGCTTGCACATAGTAATTAGATATTACGACCGGCAGCTAATCGTAACTCGCACGGGTGTTGTTTTACCCAAAAGGGAGAATAAATCACCCGCACTATGCTGGCAACACCGCGACACAATAAAAAAAACGTAACAAAAAGAAACAATGATCAACGTGCGGAACAAAAGAAATTATACGGACGCGCGACGCGCAGATTCATTGCGAAAAAAATCGTTATGATAATAAAATAAAATGGTGAAATAAATGCAATAATAATAGCTATGGAGAACAATACGTTGCATTTTATACGTTCAGAAATGAATGTAGGTTTAATCTAAGCGTAGATAAACTTTTCGATGTTACGCTTTGCGACAGCTGATGCAAATGTAGGACTAAATTCGTGCGCATGAAGCACCTACAGTATTTTAATATTTTAATGAGATGTTTTTGTTTAGTTTGCTTTGTAATAACTGTGTTATTCAGTTTTTGCAACTATTACGTCAAAGCCCCTTACTTTGTGAAATTCATGGACGAATAAATATGTAAGCCGACGCGGTGCATACTTAAGTATCTTACTGTTGGTTGGTGGAATTACGTTGGATATGTCAACAATTTTTAAGTTTTTTGTTTATTTTCAAATAAAATATAAATCATTATTTATGTAATGTATTATAATATCAAAAAGTCAATGTATAACATACCTACATAGGTAAATAGGTGTCAGTACTCAAACAAATTGGCTTATTTTCACTCAAAAAAAAAAAAATCTTCGAAAAAAGCACTCGAGTTCCTTCTATTTTTGTGAATATGCGCTTTATATGCGTATGTTTGATTAATAACAGTTAAATAGTATTGCAATATTTAGCTTGTGTTGAAGTTGTTTTCTTTGAAACACTTTTAAGCCTACTCCAAAGTCCAAAAGAAAAAACCGTTAAGGTTTATTTCCATAAAACTCATATCTAAAGGCAAATTTCTTGTGCTTCTCGTATATATGTGGATGGTTATTAAATCTCTTAAGGAATGGGACAGTGTTGCCAGCGCATTATTAATGGAAGTGTATCACGGGAGCCATTAGATACGTAATTAACATCGATCGTTGCCTGTAAAAGCAAAAAAGAAAAAAAAATAAACAACTCTCAGAGTGCTTGTAGGAAAAAACGCCCCATTGACAACGACGACTTATAAAAACGTCATTAAAGATTGATAGCTAGTAGGAAGTATCATTAATATTATTCAATTAATAAAACGTAATTTTTCGAAGTAAAATAACGTACCCCGAGGAGGAAAAAGCAATTAGTGGCTAGATTGCGTTCCGTCAAAACAACTGCGTCGAGTACCGAAAAAAAAAACGAGGAGCATTCATTAAGCGAATAAAACTGCGAGGGGTGAATATATAAGAAGTTTTTTGCATAAGACGGCGGCGTCCCTCCTTTTTTTTTGGTTATTTAAAAAACTATGTGGGCGCAGTGTAAGCGGTTTTCGTCACACTTGCTAAGCTAGCGGTGGTTTTTTTTTTTAATTGCGCTAGTAATGAATGGTTTTATGGTGTCGTAATGAGTGACGTCTAGCTGTGACATTTGATTGTTATTGCGGGGATTTTTTTTAGTCACTTATGTTGATGTAGTTTTTTTTTTGTTTTTTTATGGTTTAGTTGTTTTGTTTAGATTTTGTGGTTAAATATTTTAGTAGCTGGTATTTTATGACTAAGGGTTACTTCACAGTTGTTTTTTTATGTGTTTATTTTAACGCGTCATGCAATATTAGAAGGGTATTATTAATTTGAGTGAGGTAAAAAATGCTTATTTGTATACCATCAATTATTTTGTCAGTTCCTTTTTTTTTTGTTCATGTTATTTGTTAGTTTTAGTAGTTTTTGCCAGCGGCTTCGATCACGCGGAATTCGGTCATCGCTTCTACGGGAAACCCTTGATTTACGGGAACAAAAAGTTTTATATATTATTTTCTGTACCTTCTTGTGGAAAAATCACTCTTGTCGCGGTGCACCTTTCCGACGCAAATGGATAGTGTCCTTTTCATTCGTGGATATTTTTTGCATATGGGTCTCTCGACTGGGATAAAAAGCTAATATCTTGTATGTCCCTCCAGTGAACCTTGGTACCAGAAGTCAGCCATTCCATATTTCTGCCTTTTGGATTTGAATAAATGGTGCCCTGGGACCTTATTGGGAACAGTCTCAAGCTATTCGAAATCTGAAATTCAATACAAAAATGTATGGAAGTCTGACTTACCTCTCGAAACCTGTAAATATATTTGCATACATTTTCTCTCGAATTCCAGAGTCTGAATTGCTTGAGGCTGTTCCCAATAAGCTCCCTTAGGTAATCTGTGCAAAAATCTGTTTCCTTGAGAACGCTTGAAGAAGTTAGTCGAGGTGGCCTTTTCGTTCCGCAAACCAATCCTTGTGCCAACACTTAGGCCACACCATTGACCCGTTGCAACGTAAGCTTAAAATAGTGCCCTTTGTATTTTATAGTACTGATAACATATTCTGTGCCGCCGGGACATATAGTACATAACTGCGGCGGCCCGAAAGTGCAGCATAACCGGGCGATCATGAGTGATCGTGAGCGAATGAGAGAGATCACGGAAACCGGTTATGCTTAGTTGTGGCCAAGGTTCTTCAAACATGCTTGTTAATTAAAACAATAACATAATAACTTACAATTGTAATTTGAAATTTAATTATATTGACAATAATAAAAATAGTTTAGGTAACTTTGCTGCCAATTCGCCGCGTTCAAATGTCGATTTCTTTGTTTACTTTTTTAAAATTAATTTAATGGCGCATTCTTTTTGTTTTGCAAGACCAAAATTTAAATATAATTTGATGAGTTATGTCTTTGGTTATCAATGTTCGAGTTTAAAAAAGTTTTTCCATTGTCGAATTACATATTCGACCGCTGCTCGAGCGGCCGGCTAAAACATTGCAGGCCGCTCGCTGATACTGTGCTACTACAAGTTCGATTTATCCCAAAGAAGCTTGTGCTATCTGATGATATATACGATATATCATCGTATATCGTAGCACGTTTGTGAAAAAGTACCTAACCTTCTCCGTCCCTCCAAGTACCTATGTACCTCTGTTCTAACTGAATACTTCTCTGTGAAGTACAGAATCTATTACCTGTATTGTGACAGAATTACAAACACATAGTTTCTTTAGTTATCTATGGTCTCGCTTTCTCGTATAAACCAAAATAGTCCAGATCGTCCGTACTGTACGACTGTCTCCTCGCGGAATTTTGACATATGTGAAATGGTATTTTTAAACATAGTCGTTTCAAATATTAAAATTTTGACGTTCCCGCAACTTTGCCTATGAAAAACACAATCATGTTCTAACGAATATCAACACAAAATAAGTCATTATGTTCTGTAGATAGTTTAGTTGCTTTTGAAAGTAACAAGATATACGTTTCATTCTTTCCTTAGCCCAAGGAAACAGACCTCTATTTCAGAAAAGGAGGTTTAAGCCATAGTCCACCACGCTGGCCTAGTGTGCATTGGCGGACGTTGTCAAGCCAGTTTTCTTTAACAATTTATCCATAAGGCCACTAACCAATACCTATAACTATTTTTATACACAAGCAACTCATGAACACTACGATACTTTGATTATCAAAGTTGTGATAAATTTGATCCCAAACGCCAATAATATACGTGTTTATACTTTTTTTGCGGTCAAAACATCCTGATCTTGCATACTAACTAACAAATCACCCGATATCACATCGTTAGATAGGTTAACTAATGCCAAAACGAGACATTGGGCAATTGGAATCATTGGAAACGATACGAATCGAGGCTCGGCTGACGTGCCGACAGCCCCAAATCGGTATTAGCGATCATTAAATTGGAAACAACGCTGTATCGGCGATATACCGCTTTTCTTTTATAAATATCTATCACGTGATGGTATGGAGGCGGCGCATAGTGACACGAGCTCCACAACGACGGTACAAATATTCAAATGGCGATATAAAAAGAAAAATAACGTAGCATTTAAAATCCTTGTTTGTTCAACAAACGAATCGCCTCTAGACATGGAATGGGCGCATCCATATAGAGCTTATTGCGAACAGTCTCGAGTAGGCTAGACTCGTAAATTCGGGAGTAAATACAATGTATGCAAGTTTTTTCACCTACTTGCATACATTTCTTTCTCGAATTTTCAAGTCTGGAGTGCTCGAGACTTTTTGCAATAAGTTGGTTTCTGCAACTGGAAAACATTGACGTGCAGTTCGTTTTGTCTTTATCATATGGAGTTAAGGTCGAGTTTTATTAGTTTTATCGTTTTTAAAATGTAACAAGATAACGTTTTTTCCTTGGTATTAGAAAACTGTCTGAAATATGATAGTTCTTCAGTAAAGAGACAAATCTATGACATTTTATTGAACATTAGCCTTTTGTCAGACTATGCTTTATAGTCAAACGTTGTATCTTTTTAGATAGCGTACCTAAGTACAAAAGATAGAGCTGGCTTTTTTGAAATTAATATGGCGCGACGGCAAGTTTACTTTGACATCATATTTATTTATAATTTATAAAAAAATATGTCGTCAAAGATACCCAAATAATCTACTGATCAGTGTGGTGTTTCATGCGGAATTCAAAATTTCAAAACATTTTTTGTGGAAACTTTGACCCAAGATTTCAATTTGTCTGTGTGTTTGTTTATCATGTAGATTCTTTTTAGTTAGTTGCTTTTTATAGTTCGTAAATAACTGGCAAAATGGGGTAAATTATTCCGTCTTATATTTTATCATTTACTTTTCATAAGATGGTGGTTTACGACAATAGAGCCGTAATAAGCCATCTTTTTTCAGATACACTACGTCCGAAGCAAGGTGCAGCGATGGGCTTACCATCTGTCACGCAGGACTGAAGTGGTTAGTGAAACGAAGTTGCCCCCACATTATGGTGTGGGTGTTTTTTTACCCGCTGGCTATCCCCTTCGGGCGATTGAAGTCGTGAATATCTACATACAAATATAAAATAAGTGATTCTGGATATTGGAATTTATTTAAATTACTACTACAAATTGCATTTGTATTAATAATTGTCATAAAATGAAACATTATGATTTTCAGTCATTTTGCCCACCAATTAAACACAACATGTTACTTTTCTGTTTTCAATATGAAATATATTGCAACACAATATATTTAAATCATAAATCGATAAGAACTACATAATTTATTTAATTCAATTTTAATTTTATTATAAATTGTATTGATAACGAGGTACACGTGCGGCAGGCATGCATTCCCGTTAGCGTTACGCCATTTAATATCAATTTCAATATATAACATTTAAATCCGTATTCAATAAAAAACGACACACATATATTAAAATTAAAAACATGAATATTCATATAAATCAACATTACCTATATTATAACAATGGTACATTTATCGTGTGGCCATTCAGTTATTTATTGAAATTTGTAACGCGTTACCTATTATATTTCATTTGTTAACATTTGCTTATTTTTGTCACATTCATTTATTATTAGTTAGAAAGAGAGGGATGCCAATCGTATTGATTTTCGTTGAAGCTATTGATAGGGTTTTTAATGGTTAAAAAAACTGACGACAATGGCGCGGGGTTTTTTCGACAGAATTATTTATTGCAAGTCGTAAATTGCAGTTGAAATTAAATCGTTTCTGTGTCACAGTTTCCGTATCTAATGATCATTTTAATGTTAATAGTAATTTTTATAAATCAAGAGACCTTTTTTAAAAACATAGGCTTGGGAAAAATGTTTGATGTGTTTTTTTTTTAACGTCTTCTATATTCTCCGGGCGCAAAAAGGTTGACAAACTTAAAATTTGGCGTGTAGGTTTCTTACTTGATGGAAGCGTTAAATAATGAAGAATTCATCCCGTAAAAAAAAAGAGATGTAAAAGTTAAATGAAAAAGTTAATTCGCATGAGTAACGCGGCATAAGATCTTAAAACTATTTAATCTCTGAAGGAATATGGGAAGTCAGGAGGATATGAGGTTTTTTCTGCAACTTAGATTCCGATATGGGGAACTCTAGGACCTATCACCGGACACATGTAGGTACTATCTGCACAAGTTGATGCTATGCCAAACTAATGTCACAGTCTGTGCCAGGGCTTTGCTACAATAATGCACACACGCTTTGTGATAAGAGTCAGTACTGACATGTACAAAAAAGTTTGGGGGGTTTGAAAGTTAAAGTGGCCGAAAATACTGTATTGAATAATATTGAAGTGGTCTGCTTAGACTTTGCAACTTCTACTCACTTAAGGAAAAACTTTAATAACTTTTGCCATTTTTTTTGTAAATTTTCATGTAAATGTTGGGTATTTTGGATACTAAAACTAATCAGCTTTACTTCATTACGACAAAACATTTAAAAGAACAAACAAATAAAATATTTAAAGAACAGAGTGGCATTGGCTTCCATTGCCTAAGGTAAGGGTTAAAAGAACCGGAGTACGGAGTATTAAGATAAACCGAAGTACGGGGTATGAAGATAAACCGGAGTACGGGGTATTAAGATAAACCAGAGAAATATAAGCCAACTAATATGAATGACTAATGAAACATAAACTATATATTCCTTCTTAAACATTAAAAACCTAATTTTTATAAAATATTATTAAACATTTTAGGATTATTCAAATACTTATCTTCCGAATGACAATTATTGCCGAATGCAAAAATCACAAATATAATCTTAGGCACAATAACTTCTTGAGCATTGTACCACAATTTATTAGGTTTCTAGGTAGGTAGACGGCTTCGTTACTACAATATGAAATTTGTTTAAAGTGGGCTAATGGAAGCCATTTGGTCCTATTTTACCGATGAGTAATCTCAAAGTGAAAACAAAACACGGACTAAACGTGTTTAGGCAAATCTAAAGTAAAGTGATCTTCATTACCTCATGGTGGCCCTGATTACCCCAAGTTCCCCTACTATGACAAAAGAAAATAGAATATAAGCAATGTAATAGTTTTACTTTATTAAAATGCACAAACCAATATGTTACAAACTAGTAGGTATATGAAATATGAAATATGTAAGTATAAGCGAAAAGCATACGTTTAAATCAATGTAGTATACCTAAGCCAATCTACACTATAACGCGAAGTGGACAGTTGTCTAATTAGCATAATTATATCATATTACTTGTAGTTATAAATGTGGCTTGACATATGCTCCAGACATAGGTTTTTGTGTGTCTAGTGTATAAAGTTACAAGTTGTATGCACAGGCATAGTATACACAATAATAAACAGACTCTGTCTTTATTCTTACGGCACAGGTAAACCCAGCACAGATATCTAGTGGATCATAAATTATTTGAACCACCCACCTGGAGCTTTCACTTTGAACTTACAGTTTAAACAAAGCTCTCTCCTGTAGAAACAAAGGCGGCTCGTCCAAAATCTTAGCAAAAACACAAAAGAGTCTGCGAACTATATGCAACCGCACTGTTCCAAGGTGCCAAAGACAATGATAATTGTTCCACGTGAAATATAGAGCTACCACCGACAAAAGAAACCGAGAAAAAAATACATTTTTCATTGTAACGCTCTTGGGCCATTCACAACAGGTAGGGTGATGTGGGGTAGCCATGGACAATAGATTCTATCAATGGACGATACCAATATTTTTTTTGGGTAAAAAATATTAAGTATGAAGGAGAGTTTTCTCCATTAATTATTTTTAAAAAGATGGTCCTGCAACTTGCCGTCACGGTTGGGTTTATTTACTTAAGTTAAATGTCCCGGTAGATAAAATAAATCCTATTTTTGTATTTATTTACATTGCTACTAATAATAATTATAATAGTCTAAATCTCTTGAATAATGATTATTATTATAATAAAATTACGGAGGACAAAACACATTAATGTGTATTTGCTTAGATATTAATTATAAGATTAACCTTATCTTTTAATGTTTAAAAATGCTGTAAAAGGTAATGCTGTTTAATATTTTAAACATTGTCTTCAGTAAACAAGACGTAATCATCTCACATTATTTAATAAGCTTTTGCCCGCGGCTCTGCTCGTGCTAGATACGGCTATCGTCGAGAAAATTTATAATTTTTTAAGTAGAAAACTAAGTAATTCAAAGTATATTTCAGCGAAATCAGTTCAGTTATTGTGGTCTAAAGGCATTACAATATACTAACCCACGAAATTTTGCGCTTCGTAGCTTTAAATATTTTTAAATTGAAATTATCGGATGTAATGAAAAAAAATTAAAACGATATTCCGAAGCGATGATGGTAATTGAAAAACTAAAACGAATGAAATAGATCTTTAACAATAGGCAAGTAGACACTGTATAAAATAATTTAATAAAATTTATTTAAAATCAAATCAAATATTTTTTACTTGCTTAAGATTATGGTGGTACATTTATAGTAGGTGTTAAATAATATTTATATGAGTTATCTCTCTTTCTGCTTAATAGAGCACAGCAATTTTTGAATATTAAAAATACTAACTAAGTTTAACGTATATATTATAACAAAATTTCAAGTCTTTCTTAAATAAAGAAAGATATCGAAATGTAACCAGAAATATGTTTTTTGCACAAGAAGTGTAAATGTATAAAAATATGGTTCAACAAGAAAAAGTCTCCTATTTTAATAGAGGATTGCCCATGCAAAAGGTTCGTTAAAGCCGGCAGCTGTTCGCTCATCGAAGTACGGGATTCAATACTGGGATGACAATAGACTGCTATGATGAGTGCGATAAATTAATAACATTTACAGCTCAAAGCTCGCTATTGTTGTAATATAAAAAGGTTCACAATTATTTATAACTTCTTAAACAAATTTAATAAAAAAATGTATTTAGCTATAAATAAATATATGGCTATTTATAGAGTTAAAACTTAAGTAATTAGTAAATGTACCTAAATATGTATAGTACACCTATATATAACAGGATTTTTTAAATGTGTTAATTGGTTTATTTTATAGGAACTTTTGTTGATAGTCAAATTTCTCGTTTCTTTGTTAATTAAACGTCTTATCTGAAAGAAATTGTGATGATGTGAAAATGGTTTCACATTTTGAAATCTTAGAATCCCTAATCTTCTGTGGATAATGTGAGATATATGTAGATGATATTAAGAATGCTCTTATCAATTGGAACTACAGTAGTTGAATATTTAATTTATTATTTAATGATAATATTAAAAACTTTGTATTCAACGACATAGTGGCCATTGTACAACAGAAATGTTATTATTAATAAACTTTGTATTCAACAACATACTCGCCACAGTACAACGGCAATATTATTATGAATAAACTTTGTATTCAACAACATAGTCACCATAGTACAACGGCAATGTTATTGTTAATAAACTTTGTGTTCAACAACATAGTCGCCACAGTACAACGGCAATGTTATTATTAATAAACTTTGTATTCAACAACATAGTCACCATAGAACAACGGTAATGTTATCATTAATAAACTTTGTATTCAACAACATAGTCACCATAGAACAACGGTAATGTTATCATTAATAAACTTTGTATTCAACAACATAGTCACCATTGTATAACGGCAATGTTATTTAAATCGCCAAGTTATTTAATTAAGAACTTAATCCTACTAATATAATAAATGAAAAAGAAGGTATATTTATGACTTCCTCAGGATACAACAAATCAACCGATTTGGCTGAAATTTGGAATAACGGTAGCTTACCTAGAATTAACACTTAAAATAAAATTGAAATTCAAAGGTTGCCGCAATAATTACGAGTTCTATAGCCGAATTCCTCTAACTACGGATATAGCTTGTATAGTTGTAGGAATTCTTCGCCTGTAAGTAAATTTAGCGCGGACGGAGTCACGGGCAAACGCTAATGGTAATTTTATATTTTTTTTAAATAAAAACATATTTTAATTTAATTTTGTTATTGTTTCCGCAGATAGTGAAAAAGATGGACTGAAAACAAAGCAAGTTTGCGTTACGGGCTTAAAATAAGAGGTGGCGTTTGTTAAGGGATTATTTCCCCTGAGATATGGGACTAGAACCACAATGGTGAGAAGACAATGGTTGTGCGTTCAGGTAGCAATTCTGTAAGCTCCAAAAACAACGATACACGTGCGTTCGCAGAAAACTTTAAACATAAACTACACCTTTAATATTAAACAGTGATTTCATTTAACAAACTGTATTGTGAGGTTAAAGTAATGTTCTGCGAAAAGCAATGTGATTGTCAGTTGTTTTGTTCGTGTTCTTATCTCGACAACTTTGTGTTTTATACAAAGTTTGCATTGTGGTTGGTGGTAATCTTAATGTTGGAGGTAAAATCAAATTTAACTATTGAAGACAAGCTGGAAGAACAGCACAGTTTTTGAGTTATTGGAAACAGTTGAACAATAAAAAGAAAGCTAATAAGATATACCTTTATTAGTATCTATACCTAAATCGTAGGTACGTCTCGCCATCGGCTGGGAATTCATTCTCACATCGTAGAATCTAAGCGGTCGCGCACAGTGAGGTTTCAGAAAAAACTTCCCACCGTGAACATTTAGGTTGAGGAATCCCTGCTAAGGTTTTCTCTAAGGACTACAGTATGGGGTGCTTCAAGAAAGAAGTTAAGTGATGCTCCGGGTTTTGTAGGCGTCTTTAGGCTGCTGTGATCGTTTATCATCAGGTGGGCCGTAGGCTTTTTTGCCACCTTAGTTGTATAAAAATAAACGTAAAAAGTTGATTTTAACATAATAATAGAATTGGTATAATTAAGGTTATAGAATAGGTATCATAAAACGAAAGCCTAAGCCAATGTCGAAGGTCTATTTTAAAAGAAAATCGGAATTTGCTATGTGACTTTTTCTGTATAGAATAGATGGAAAAGGTCACTTTATATTTTAAATACCTACCCCCAAAATATCAGAAGCAACGTATCGATTATTAAATATGATATGGTTAAAATTATAAGGTATCAAAAATACTCATATAAAAATTGCGGAAACCCGAAAGATCCCTGAATCCTGGATCCGCCACTGGTATAAACAGCAGAGGTTGTAGCTAAAGTAGTATTTATGACTTTCAAAGAACCCATACGTGCATTTATCTTTTTTCATTTTGTAATGATAAAATCGAATGAAATAACGGATACTTCAAATATCAATGAAAATACAAACATTGGAAAGAAAGTAAAAATTGTTATTGGTGCAAGACAAAGCAAATATAGAGGTCATAAAGATTTCAAAATCAATAATATACTTTGAAGACACCTTTAAATTCCGCGAAGACATATTTGATTAAGATAAGGCTGGATGAGAAGATGTTGGTTTAACATATCTTCACGAATGGACGTGTAAACAACGCTAGAAGTAAGCGGCTATTTAAATTATAACCAATATCGATCCTATCTGTTAAAGGATGGTAAAAATGGAAACAAACTGACGTGACTTCAGCAAACCGAGATAAAATAAATATTTTAGGGTGGCTTCGACCTAAACAAACAAATCCAGGATTTGCTGACCGTCGATATGGATTCAATTTAATACGTGGAACTATCAGTGATCTCATATATATTCAAAAGCACGCTTTATTACCTCTAGACAAGATATAAAATTCGATACTAAATTTAGTTTGGCTTCGAACGTCTTAAAATGGGATAAAATGATCGACCATTATGTTTAAATAGTTTTTTTATCGAAGGAAAACTAACGTCGTGGTTGATTTCTAACTTTATGTTACGAAAATTTTGAGTCAGTAATGTTTTAATCAGATAATGTTCTTAAGGTAAGCTAGAGTTAATTTTACAGTCTGGCTTATAATTAGGTAATACTGGCATGGGTTCGTTTTTCGCTCGCGGCGGCGACTTATCGGAATGCTTATCAAAATCCTGCAATATTTCTTCATTAACGAAGTGCAAGGAGGTGCATCTCGTCTTAAAGTCACTGTTATTTTTTAAACAAACCTGATATTAAATAAGTTGTAGTTATAAGGAACTAAAATTTTGGTACTTAGTTACTTTTCCAAGGCTGTAGGTTTTGTCTTAGATATCTCACTGAATCATCAAGCATTAAGAATAATAAAGATCGTGCAGTGGGACATTTAGGATTCTTTTTTCGTTAATGTAAAATATTAAAAAATTTGCAAAATCACTCAGCAATTGAAAAATATTAAGTTATTATCATCATAGTCAGAAAGCCTGGTCTGAGGCTGACAATGCGGAAGTGAAGACCATGGGTTTTTGGGGCAGAGGCTCATAGTTTATATAAAGAGCTAAAAAACTCTTGGTCTCTACCTCACACAATCGGAGAGCTGGCGATTACCTAGGTCAGCGAATCAGCATTGGCATTAAGCGTAAGCCACATTGCTAAAATTGATAAAAACATCTTTTTTGTTTACATCAATGGATGCCAACTGGTAGTAATTTGGACGATTTTTTTAATTTATAGAATTTTATACTTTAATATAAGTAGGTTCGTTTGTTGATATAACTAATTTCTAATTATTGTAATTTTTATATAATAGCACGTGGTTTAAGATATCAAAACAGATTTTTTCAAAATTCACTATCGGTAGCAATATTTGATTAAATGAAATCTAAAAAAAAAACAACAAAAGACGTAATCTATCAAACAATTTATGACAGTATTCTAAGAAAAATATATTTTAAGAAAATTGAAAAGGGTATTGTGTTTCATAATTAATGAAGCAAAAGGCTTTCTCGGTAATAAAATATTCTCGATCTAAGATTGGGATCGTCATTGCTTGTCTCTTTGTGCGACATTCTTTTGCGCCCAGGTGTTCACATAATTACATTGGATGGTGATAGAATAGGACAAATAGATGCCAAAGTGCATTTGAAAAAAAGGGAGGAAATAATGGCGTAAGCTTTGATTGATAACTGTGACAAAACGTAGCAGATGAGAAATAATAATTATTAGATCCTTTGTTAAAGGTGTATGAACTTAAAACAGGGGTGGTAGAGACTCTTGCTTTAAATAATTTGCAAAAAAAACAACTTTAAAATTAAAAAGGAACAAATGTTAGTAACCTGTTACTGTTACAAATTAAAGATGATTCCATCTTAGGTAATTATTATTTAGAGTTTTTTGAGTTAACGCAACGCAACAAACCAAGCGTTTGTAATTTTAAATAAATAATGTTGCAGTACCTATTTAATATGTGTTTATAATTTTTTTAATTTTAGATTTGTAGGTAAAATATATTTTCCCATTAAACCATCTAGGTATCTAAAAGTTTTTAAATTTAAATTTTAAAAAAGTATTTATTTACAGAACAATTTTGCCAACCCTGTGTCAATGAAAGCCGGCTGTGCAGCTCGCATTGAGAGGGCTAGACAATACGCTGCAAGCGTGCGCGCAGGTAGATATGAAGCAACAAATCAATATTTACTATCCATTCCTCGTCTGTGAAACATTTGCGACCTTATAACATGCCCCTTACGAGTGTAAAATTAAAAAAAACATTATTTTCAGTGCAAAAGCAAACATGGTAGAAATGTACTTATGTTTTTTTTCACTGTTCATTAGCTAAGTTCGCGCTTTATGGATCACGATCGAGGGTTCGACGGACGTGTCTTATTGTTTTGTCAAATACATGAGAATTTTTGTCAATAAAAGCTGGGTGGTATACTTACAAAGCTCAACCCTAAGTAAACTTCTTTGAGTGTCGAACTTTTCCACGAACTAAAAGCTATTATGCAAATCGTTATCATGGTAATCAAATTTTAGTGTTTTAATATTATTATACGCCAGAAAATTACGTTGATATACCTAAGGGCCCTCTAGCAGCTAATTAGCGCCGCCATCAGATATTATTTATTTCCTCTTAGTACAAACCATATTTTGATGTCTTGTGCGGTAATCGAACCTACGCCCCTTGATTCAGCAGTCGGGTCATTGCACACTGAGCCACGGAGCTGAGAAGTACAATGCAACCGTATTGTTTTTGGGACATACTCTTCTTTAGCAGAAAAGTTAATTAAGGTTCACTTCACATATTATGTGGGGCACTTTTAACAGAAATGCCAAATAATATTTACAAATGGATTGCAGGAACAATACAAAAAAAAAACCTTTTTAAAATAGCCTATGACTTGTGTTATAATTTCGACGTGATACATTTTTGAAATAAGCTTTGGACGAATAGGAAATAAATAATAACCAAGGGCGGCGCTAGTATGGTAGAGAAAGTCACCGTAGCTGCATACATATTTCATTTTCTAAAAACTAATTTTAGAATTTAAAATGATTTTATATATAGGTATGTAAGTTAGTAAATAATAAATACCGATGTGTTGAAAAAAAGGTATATTTCTAAATAATACTTTCCATCGTGTTACGGTTTAACGGCAAAATTGAAAACTACAGTGCGAAAAACTTTTCTAAAGTTCTGACCTTGGTATGGTCGCTAGTGTCGTTGTAAGTTTACACCATTTCAATATGGCGACTGTAGTTTTGATTTTTACCACCGTATCAGCACTGCTGTTGCACTATACAACCCGCTCATCAAAGGTAGCGACCATATTGTTTTGTGTGTTGCAAATTTTGGATACCGGCAACTTAAAAGATTAAAATCCTTTTTGCCACAGGTTAAAAAAAACCTCTGCTATCTATTATTCTATTGTTATTGTTAATTGTTGTTCAAACGCTGTAAAATACCGAAAATGCCGACATATAATTTAACTTAAAATACTTGAAATTTAATTTACAATTTTATGAAAAATATTTGAAGTTTACAGAGTTACGAGGTATTCGTGTCACAGTATCCCTGTGATATATGAAATTTGTGTATGTTAATGAATGCAAGTGTACTTGCAGCGATTAGGTAGATAATACAATATATAATCCAATAAATATGAAAAATAAAAATTTAGTAGCTCTGGGGGCTATACTGCAAACAGTTTTGAGTACCTACCTACGCCAGACTGAATTCGTTAATGAAATGTATGCAAGTTTTTTCACGGGTCTCGAGAGTTTAGACCTACTTGCATTCTTATTTTTTATGAAATGGAGTGCAAATGTAGCTTCATAATACCTATTTCACAAGAAAAATTGTCGTCCCCAAGTTATAGTGGGATGTTTTCTTATTGCGCAGAATCGTTAAATAGGGAAATTTAAAATTATTGTAAGATTTTTAAAAACTAGTTTTAAAACTACGTATGACACGTATTTATATTTATAATATTATTTTTATTCGTCTCCAAAGTGGCAATTTTCGGTTCTGTTTGCGTTTTTAGTAAAATATAACCGTGAAGGCATTCTTAGAAACATCTAAAAAAAAACCAGAACATTCAACAATTTTACCAATATTAGGAATGGACCTTCAGGGTGCACATAGGTTGTATATTAGAAATCCTACGTCGATAAGTAAATGCCGGTAAGGGTAAAGCCGCAGGAAACGTCTTGTACTAACACCTGACTAATTAATAACAACATATTTATAAAGGTGTATTTGTTTGTTATTACTTAGCTACGCTAAGAAGCAACCAATTGCGATAATAACTTTAAACAGAAATAATTGTAACCGATTTTCACGCGGGCCTAGCTGGGGGTAAAATATAGTATCTTATATTCTAGCTTAGATATATCACAAGCGTATTAAAATGTCTTTAAATAGTAACTTCAAATTACCTATTAGGTATTTGTGGTTCTTAATTGCCTTCTTTAATCAATATTATCACCGCGACCGATCGATATGAATTAAATCAATTTAATCTAATTAAAAGCATTACATATTTTTTGTTCCACAGAGAAACGAGGTACCTATTAGGAGATGAACTAGTAAAGATTAGAGGTGAGGCTGTAGCAGAGGGTCACTGATTATATCTACCGATACGTCAAACCGTCCGTCTATTGTACAGTCTTTCTATAAATTATTTATCCGATGTAATTTAATTTACATCTTTCCTGACCTTTTAGTGTGGCTGTTGGATCAGGAAAGAAATCTCTCGAACGGTCCATGTGACTCATGTAATTTTCATGGGTCTTATTGTATTACGGCAGGGAACACATTAACTAGCATTAGTTTGTTTTTGTGCGTCAACATAAGGTATGCCGTCAAGGCCTTATTGCGTGCTGTTTTTACGTCTTAGCCTATACTTACATATTTGCGTCATTAAAAAAAAACATTTTCCACCACTAATATTCGATTTTTATAAAACACTAGTTTTGCCTGCGGTTCCACTCGCATGTCCACTATGTCCTTCTGCGGGACTCAAATTACCTCCATGCCAAATTTGCCCGTAGTTCCCTAAATTCGGTTATCGAAGTAGGATATCAACTGCAACCCCTCAAGTATAGAAACAAAATCGACTCACACTTGACGTTTTCAAGTAGCCTTTGTCCTTTCTTGGGGTTCAAAATATCTCCATGCCACATTACATCTTATTTGGTACAGCGGTTAAAGCGTGAAGAGGTATCAGACGCACAGACAGAGTTAGTTTCGGATTTATAATATTAGTATGGTTTAGAAGGTGTAAAAAAACCATTGCGTTTTTTTTTAGTCTTTGTTGATTGATCTCTTTATTGTTTTTAATAAAAATGGTTAGTTTTGTATACGGTTAGTAAAGATTTGCAAAGGGCTCTTTAAAAAAAATAGATCTTCGGCACCTATAAGGTGAGTCATTTATCCTGCTATGCAATTTCATTTTCAACTCAAAATAAAGGTACGGTTTATTTATTGACATGTCTACAAAAAGCAGTACGAGGTTATAGTATATATAGCCTATAGTATATATAAATGACCATATAAAAGAAATAGAGAAAACCTCATCCAACTCAACATTTCGGTATTTATTCACCCATAGCACCAGTTTATTCACCAGTATGTTATTTCCTTCACCAGACCATCTTGACGACAACTAGTTTTTCCAAATCTTTACCTGGGACTTTAGTCATGGGCCAATGGTCAGTATGCGTTAGAAATTGGAAGTAGACGAGTTTTGATCGGAAGTTCTAGAAGAATACAGACATTTATGCACTAGGAAAATTATACCTTGCTTATTAAAAAAAAAATATACATTAAAGCGATATACGATGCAGATTATTACGAATAAGCCGTGGAATGTAAATATTCTAATATATTTTTTTCTGTAAGCAAATTTATCCATAATGGACAAACGAAACACTTTGATTAACGTATTGCGATGCTACTTTCATAAAAAGAAAAGGTCAATAAACTTTAAAGTGACAGTAGACATCACCAGCGCCATGTGTGATCGTAGAGAAGTGTATCTCTAGAGAGATGAGATGAGAGGTGTCCGGGAGGCTGCGGCCTTGCAGCGTCTCGCCACGCAGTCTACAGCGGAAGTTTACGACCAACTCCAGCCACTTTTATTGGCTACCTCGCACCGAAGCCTCCTCACTGCCTTCCATTCACTCACAAGGAATACACTTTTTTATTGCTCCGTCACTTGGATAATTTATTGACAATGAACACACGTGCATTTCTATTAATATTTTATGTCGTAAGAGTTTTTATGCGGCTATGTCCATTCGTCCGGCGGCCATTGTTGTTCTTGGACGGACAGTTTGTTTTATGTCCACTCCGGAGACCCGTTTAATTGTTGGTGCGGCAATTAATCACGGTAGTGCCGATACTTCAGTTTCTGTTGTTACGTCTTTTTCGTCTTAAAGAGAGAAAAAAACTATTGTAACAGTAATTTATGTGTTTAGGGTTCAGTACTTCGTAAGGTAAAATCAGAACCTCAATAAGGTTACTTTGTGTTCGTAAGTTCGACGACTATATAGGATCCTTTGTCTTTTAATGAAAAAGGCATCAAGCTCCGAAAGTCTATAATTTTGAAGAATACTAAAAATATGGACGTATGAACGTGTATTGTGATGTGGTATGATTTATATTTGGGTTATTAACATCACGTGGTCGAGGCGCTCGCTTTGCTAGGGTTGCATCAAGTACGCGAGCTATAGATGACGGCGGCCTTAGCGTGAACGCTTAAAAATCACACATCTTATCTCGGCGAGCGCCCTCTACTCACTGAATTTTTGATGTTAGACGTCGTCTGTGGCAATTATTTTGCAGGCGGGCTAGACAGCATTTTAAGATGATTTCCTACCAACAACGATGGGAACAAATACTGATCTACGGATACTGAAAAACTTTCACTCTTTGCAGTTTCTTCGTTTGCGGCTTGGATTTTGCTTACTAAAAACCAATCGTATAATGAAACAAAAAGACTGTGTGTAGTGTAAGCCCTAATTTATAGTACTTTTGCATACAATAGTCAAAACATTATTGTATACTGTGTTAAAGGCCAAATTATTGTATGGATACAATAATGATTGTACATATAACATCTCTGGGTGCCGCCGACCATCAGCAAGGTCTTAGGTAGGTAACATTCATGCCTATCTTTGAAGTACGCTACGCATGCTTGTAGGCTTATTAAAATATGTGCAACCAGCGCTGCGGACACCTATCCAGTGGTTGACCCCTTCTCAAAATGTTTTAATTCGATTTTTGCAACTGGGCCACGATTTAAGAACTTCTCAAAGAATCACTTTCAATCTGCTACCTATTGCATAAGTAATTTTTTTAGGTCTGTATTTGTTAAGGTTTTAGAAATATGAAAAAATACCACGGAAGTGGTTGAATTAACAAAGTTTACTTTAGTTAATGACGTTTATTTTTCGGCTTCACATAAGTGTTTAGCTGGCAACATTGTATAGTTACCAGTGTTAACATTGTTCAAAGAAGTATGTTACATTGAAGGAGTTTAACTAATCGTTGCCTCGAGTGTTAATCGAAGGATCGCTCTCGACGGCCGCGACAGATGGCCCATAAACCATCGTCAGTGTCGCAGTAAAACTGTTGTGCGGTTTTTCATCGTCTGACGCTCTTCCCTTCGAAATTATATCTTAAATAATGACAATTCTTTTTCATTCTTTGTTGTTCTTTTCCATTGTCATCGACACTTTGTTTTTTAGATTAGTAAACTAAGCCTTATAAGTTTACCCAAGTGAAGGAGGTCATCGATCTGATAGCAGATGTCACAAAGATATAAACTATCATATTTATCAAATATTACCTGATCCAAATTTTCATCAACTACGTGATGGTTATTTTCAGAAATAGTTACCGATAAAAGATTAATTTTTTGATAGTTGTCATGAAAGACAATATGAACAGACAGATTTCGCAGCTTTCAAGTTAAGTAATTTAATTTCAGATATATTAAGTAGGTATATCAATAAGTTGTAGAGTAATCTAAAAAAGGGCGACTATGATAAAAAAAAATGTAAAAGTACGAAAATATTGGAAGTTAGCTTTTTGGTGCTTCATTGATCCCGCTTTTAAGTTATTATTATAAATTTATACTTTTTTATATAATTTATACTATGAACAGACCCATGTACAAAATAACTAAGTTTGTAGGAACTTTTACTTCTAGTATTTAAACGAATGGAACTTTAAGAAGCTAATTCCGACACATTAAATAAACTAAATGTAAGACTCTTCAACTCCTCGTAAATAACAGCAGACAAAGTACTCTTAGCACCGCAGAATATGCAGTATATAATTAACAGTTATATTCGTTATGGGCAGTAACTCAGACACACGGCTCCCAGAACAATGCGCGCCATGCTCGGCACCTTATGGACGCACTGATTGAGCTGCAATATTGTAGTCCTGCAAACTACGCGAACACACACATAATCGCCATTTTTGTGTGTTAAGTTAGAACTTGTCTTCAAACTACGCAGGATCTATTGTAATGTATTTTATTTTTATACTTTCTTACTAATGCACCTTTTTTTTCTGACATTTCGCTGGCCATGACTCATTTAGTCATGTTCAGTTTCCATTCAGTTTTCATTTATTGTACATTAGGTACCTATATATATATATATGAAATACAATAAAAGCTTAGTAATAGGAAGAAAGCTGAGTACAAGAAGATGACCTTATCCCTTAAGAGCGATCTTTGCCAGGCAAACCTTTAGAATATGGCGTTACAGCCATGATGTTGCCATTACTAAGTTGTCATCAATGAACTAACCACTTTTTTCCGGCAAGTTTACTATGCATATGCAAATAAAATATTTATGTAATTAGCCTCCTTTTCTTTTTTAATTTTTTTTAAAACTTGTTCATTAATAGACTTTTTTAATCTTTTCATTTTTCATTTAATGTTATAATTTAGTGAACTTAAGATTATGTAGCCATAAGTAGTCTGACAGTTTTGACTGTCCAATCAATATTAAGAGTCCGGTATTAAATCAAATTGTATTTTGGTATGATTTTTTGGTTCTTTGACTAGGTAATTTTATAATAGCAAGCCCACTAGCAGCTAAAAGTACGTTATTCGTTAAACTAAACACTAGAAATAACTAAAGTAACTAACACCTAGATATACTTATAAAATTTTATATAAATAAAATATAAGTATCGAAAATCTATTACAGATGCAAGATGCGAGTACCTATATGTAATCTATGATTCTCAATTTTTAAATCTCATGGTACACTAATGGTAGGTACTTACATATTGTTGTGTAGGTATAGGATCGATGATTACTTACCTGTAAACAGAAAAATGAAAATTAGATATTTTATAAATTTATTAATAAGCAGAAGTAAATAGTATATAATTCGATAATGGTATTAGAATAATTTAAGAAAGTAAAAATTAAAAATTAGTTCCACTGTGACAAAAATTAACAATATTCTAAACGGTTTGTATGCTAGTAAAGATGGGTTTTGTTTACAAGCTTTTTTTATTGAACGTATTGAACACACACTAACCACAGATAAATTACGCTCTACCTTCTAACTCAGGAATGGGCTCCATGTGGCCTATAATGCTCATTCAATGCATGAATTGCATAGCCATACCACAGTATAACCGAAGCTATACTCAGGAGGTAGAGAGCAGTCAAAATAGAAATCAGCCAATTTAAAATTGTTTGCTTTTTGTGAAAGTGTAAAATGAAATAAAATAAGATAATGCGACCAAAGTGATATGTTGTGACCAATGTGACCAAGATCATCCACTGAATAAACCGTCCCTCAAAGTTACAGTTATGCAGTAAAGTTAGCAGAGACGAGAAATTGCTGCCTAATGTGATGGCGTCAGCTAACGCGTAAATCTAGGGAAAACTCAGTAAAATGTCTTTTTTTAAACGTTGGTACCAAAATAATTGAATACTGTTTTTTCCTAAAGCTCATTTGAAAAAGTTAATTTGATCATTTTGAGGTTATTTATTAGCTTTGTGTGTCTAAATATTAAACTCATATCGAACTTGTGTGCTGAGATCTTGTGAGTCAAAGAAACCTTAATCAGCATAGGATCATACAAAGTACTTACTTTGTGGCTAAGTAACCACGTCTAGGAAGGAATCACGGAGGAACGAAAGAAAGGCCAGAGCGCCCGCGTTCCGATCGACACGTTCGCGTCGTCATCGCTGGCGTGCGCGCAAATTCCGCCGCTTTTTCAACAAATTCCCTCACGACGCCTTCTCGCGTCTCTAATTGCACTTAATTTCTGCTCCATGCCTGTTTAAATACGGTTCTGAACCGTTTAAAATTGCAATTGAGAAACGAGAAAACACAATTTTGCAGAGCTGAGTTTAGCTTGAAGGATTTTGCCAGACAGGTCGTAAATCAAGGGTTTTGGAAGTTTTTCGGATCTCGGAAATCGGATGGAATTTCATGTGGGAAAAGAAATTATTTGAAATATTATCATATAATATTTTGCTTTAAGTAGTTTTTAACTAATCATCACCTAGAAAACATACCTAATCAGAATGGGTATAATACAGTCAAGCTCGTTTTGAAAACCTCACAGGTTGTAGCAACTGAAAAAGTGTCGGTGTACCAAATTAACATAGAAATAGCTATTGCAAATCTATGAGGATACCAATTTTGGTTTATTACACAAAGAATTGATTGATTTGGTGTTGGGATGCAAATATGCATTTTTCAGAAATACTACTCCTGTCAACCACAAAACTCTTTTTCATTTAAGACCGTTTTAAAATTGTGTTGAGATTTGAATGGAAATAATACAAAAATTGCAGTTAGCGAAAAGTATACTTACATTACATATTTTATGGAATCAGTACAGAAAAAACTAATATTTGTTGTTTCTTTTTAACGAAGTAGCAATTTCATCTTAAATAACGCCACTAAGACTCTCAGAAGAGTAAAAAGTCAAATAGTGAAGGTACAGAAAGCATGAGAACCTTGTAACAAGCGAAACCATTAACAAGTTGAGGCGTAGAGAAATATCTCACGAACCTTACTCATTACAAATTATGTCTGCATTCCTATATCAAACTCTATTAGAGACCAACGGCACAACGGAAAAGGGAGCGAGCCAATGGTGGTCTGACGATAGGACAATTAACATCCAGGTTATATAAGCAAAAAGGTGTTTGCAAATATTTTTATGACAAATTATTGCCAGCTATAAAAAGGGGTTTTAATGAATGTGGTTATGGCATTCCAGAAGCAATGAAATAGTTGTTTGTACCATTAATTTTCTTAGTTGTCTCTACAAGGTTCCTCCGTAATAAATAGTCTACTTATATTGTCTGTTGTCATATCCTTACGTACGAGCTAAATATTTAAAATGGTAGCGTAATAATATTACAATTTATAAATGAACCTTTCAGTTTGCTGTCGCTTCTATAACGACGTACTACAGTTAAATGTTAATTTAAAAATATTTATTAACTTGATTAAAAGTTAATCTTTGAAAGAGTTTCAGTAAGTTAAACATTCTGTAAATTTTATGAAATTAGGTATCTAGTGATTTTTAAGGTTCCGTACCCAAAGGGTAAAAAACGGGAACCTATTAGTAAGACTGCTGTCCGTCCGTCCGTCTGTCACTAGGCTGTATCTCATAAGCCGTGATAGTTAGACAGTTAAAAATTTCACAGAAGATTTATTTCTGTTGCCGCTATAACAACAAATACTAGAAAAAGAATAATATTAATATTTAAGGTCGCTCCCATACAACAAACGTGATTTTTTTTCCCGTTTTTATAGATAATGGTAAGGAACCTTTCGTGCGCGAGTCCGACTCGCACTGGGCCGATTTTTTTAATATATATTTAATAAAGTTTGATCTTTCAAATTGTTGTCACGACAATTCACTTTAGTAGAAACAACTAATGTATTTGTAGAACTAGGTGTGTTACAAAAAAACAATCAAAACAATTGAGTCAAGAGTTTGACATGTCGAACAAACTTAAAGGTAGAAATATAAAGTATTGTTTATAAAAGTTAGAGGACATGACAATAGACAACAGTGATGGACCTTTTGATGGTGCTTCGCCTAAACGAATAGTTCGCTAAAATGATCTAAATTCGAATTTACTGCAATATATTTAGAGTTTATTAACTTATAGTCACCATTAAGGCATGTGCCTTTAGAACATGATTAGGAAAAGTGGGGGCGTGATGTGTAAAAGAGAAAACCTGTAGAGTTAGAAAGAGATGCATTTACACTTAGGGTCACAAACGTGATGTCAGGTCAGGCACTTTTGCACCTCGCCGTAACAACGCGTCTCAAATTATTATGGATGCTTGATAAGTGTTGGGAGATAGCGATGTCTTGGTACTTTATGATGATAATTAAGTGTTTATGTTACCGTACTAAAGTCTGTTGACAAACGGCTTGCGTATATTTTACAATAATCAAGTTGTTTTGGTTAGACATCATATTTATCGTGAAAAGCCGCTATTTTATTCTATAATATTTACTATTCTTGATATAACGATGTAATATGAATGAATTCAATTTAAAAAGGGTAAATCTAATAAGGGCAGTATGTAAAATCAAAATACACATTAAAGTCATCATAACTGGGTCTAACAAGCTTAGTTGCTACAATTTACACAGCTCTGAGATATGAGTTATGATTTCTGTTGAAAATAGTTAGAGCTATCAGGTAAATAAATAACATATAAATTCATGTAAGACTTGATTAGTCTAATTTCAAAGATTTATATGAATATGTGTAATATTTGTAAACGTCGTAGTGGTAAAGTTTAACAAATCTAATTTGGCTGCACTGAAAAAAAAAAACTTTGGTGGAATTTACATACGTGTAGGTCCTACATAAAAGTTTTGATAAAATTACTGATAGAAAGGTTAATTCAACTAAATTCAAGGTAAATTATACCACTTTGTTTAGTAAACAGAACCAAATTCACGTGGTAGGACCGAAATTACCCTTTAAATAAGTAAATAAAAAAAAAACTTTTTTTCAATTTTCAATTTCAATTGATATGCATTAAGCCGGATTTTTTTTATGCCCCGCTCCAGTATCTTACTCTCACCAGCCAGCGTGCCAGCAAAACGGTCTACGGAAGGGTTGTGTTGAGTTAACAAAGTTGATAGTATGGAGAGTCTTTAAATACCAGAGGAAGGCATGCAACGTGTTCACTCTGTATACTTGACTGACTCCATATCGTGTAACAGAGTTCTAAGTTATCATTTCACACACCCCACAGCTGATTTCAAGGTTGATACTTTGTTTTTACAAAACGTTCATATGTGAGTATGCCTTAATGGTTGAAATAATAATAAATATAATAAATAATAAATATTTTTGGACATTACACACAGCGCCGTCTAGCCCTAAAATAAGCAAAGCTTGTGTTATGGGTACCAGACAGCGGATATAAATACATATATATTACTGTTTTTTTGTAAATACATACACATCATACATTAGTACACCCAGACTCAAGACAAACACAAATGTTTACCACATAAATGTTTGTCCAGTGCGGGAATCGAACCCACACCCTCTGCACGGCAGTCCATCACACTACCAACTAGGATATGATTATTAATCAGTATAATCCTTTGCGTAACGCTTATATATTTTTAAGTATTTCTTGTGTTGCTGACTTAGTAGGTACTCTATTCTGTTACAAGCTGTATAACACGTTTGTTTTTCGTTATTTAGTTTATGATGTAACTCTTGCGTGTCTAGGTTCTTCATCGATGGTATTTAAGGAATTTTATTTGCTTGGTCATTACACTAAGATCAATTTTAAGACCGCTAATAATATTCTGTTCTTAAATAATTTAGCTTAACACAATTTTCAGCTTAAAGTAATGAGTTTTGTACTAAAATGTAATAAGAAAATACCGTTGTTTTAACGATAACAAAAAGAGCAATATCCAATGATGTTTTTGCGTTAAGTAACAAATTTAAAATAGCCTAATAAAACAATATTAGCGTGGGTAATAACAGTTTATGGCAATAAAAGCAGTTATGACGTTGGTCAATAAACTTCCCGAATCTGTTTAACCGTTTTAAAATAACTCTAGATTAAGGATAAAAAGACTTGAGCTGGCTGAATCTATAACATTGGTCTCTTAATGCTCCTTAATGTGAATTTTACGATTGTTACACAAGATTTCAGCCGTTTTACATCGGCTAAAGCGATATCTATCTGGCGTTATTAAATCTTCAGATGTTCCGAAACATCAAATTATGAATGAGGAATAAATCAACGAAGTCGGTCGTAAAATGGTTTATGTTTTTGCTTGGATGGTCAGTTGCGATCGGTCTCAAATTGCTTCAGATTTGGACGCATGCAAATTACATCCGTTTTATAACCAAAGCTGTGATGTGTTTATAGGTATGTCGTATCGGAATAATGTTGAATTTCAGGTTATCGGATAACAGATAGGAGCAGTCGTGTCTGTCATAGCTAATTTGCTTCCAGCTGCTTGGTCCAGTAGATGTACTGGACGAATTAGGTTGAAATTTAGTACACATATAGGGTAAGGTTGCGTTAATTGTACCATTGCTTGGTCGTAGAGAAATATTTCTAGTACTGTTAAATGAGAAAGAAAGTTTCCCTAAAATAATGTCATAGAAGTATTTGATAGTAAATTTATTTTTTGGATTCCTGTCTATTTTGGTAGCATTTTGCCATTCATTTGGTATAAATAAAACAATAAATATTTGATTTGTTTATATGAGTACTTTTGATGTTAAATTTTGAAGGTACTGCTGCCTAAGTCGTACGTGTCAAGAAGTCGTTTATTATACCGGAACCACTTACGCATTGATTGAATTTACAGTTAAATTATAGTTACTATGTAAAAGGTTTTTTACAGTAGTTGGGAGCAGGGATATGTGCACAATGCTTTACTAAAATTCCAGAATGGTGAAATTGGTTGTAATAAAGCGTGTAGCAGGCATAGCATTCCAAAACATTATTCATTCAAAACCTTTCAAATTAAGGGTTTCTAGTATATAAAAAAGTAAATTTTAAAGATCTAATGATATGGCCGCAGTTGTAGAAGAAAAATCAACGTAGCATGTACATAAGGTACATAGTTTATAGTGGGTAGCCGGAAGTAGCTTAATGACAAAGGCGGAGGATCGAGTGTGGTGGTAGTGGACTGCTATAGGCTTAGTGTTGAATTAATACATATAATTTGGACAAAATATTACCGAAATACTGATAGTTCTTCGGCAAATCTGCTTCCTGTATGTTATTTTCATCTGAATTCGTTTAACTATAAACATTAAAGTTTTTTGATCCCACGTATTTCGTAACTTAATCTAATTTGATGTTACATAAGTAGGTATATCTGATACCTTGTTCGAACCTACCTACATTGCTTAGATCGTGTATCATAAACGCATTATCTCTTAATGAAACATTATGAAAGGTTCACATATTAATATTAGAGGGGTGCAGCCACATCGATGTGATAAATGTTCGGCGGATGACTTGACAGAAGTGCCGACTTCGATTCCCGATTGGCACCGCATTAAAGAATGCGATTTAGTGTTGCTCATGGTATCTACATTCTCATTATGCAGGTAATCGGCTTTACAACAAACTATATGTAGGTATTCAATGACAGAGTAATAATGTTGGAGTAATAAATACTAGCTTTTTCCAGCGGCTCCACCCCTCCTAGATTTGGTTATCGCCGTAGGATTCTTACATCAACTCCTTAATTAGACTAATGAAGTTTGATATAGCAAGCTATAGCCGTAGCTATAGTTCGGCTAAACTCAGTTAAAGTTATTCCCCTGGGAACTTTAAAAGTTTCGGAATAAAAAAATATCCTATGTCCTTCCCCGGGACTCAAACCATCTCCATACAAAATTTTATCTAAGTCAGTTTAGCGGTTTAAGCGTGAAGAGGTTATAGATAGACAAAATTGTTTTTGCATTAATAATATTAAGTATGGAGTTTACTACGTTCGAGTTACGGTAAGGAGCTAAAGTTGTAACTTACTTAAATATATAAAAAAAAAATCTCTCCCTGAAGTTGTGAAATTTTTTAAATTCATTTATTAACCAACATATATGCCCTAGCTTTATTATTTTATATTTCAGAAGGCTTATGTCCTGGGCAGATTGAAGGATTGTTTATAAAAAAGGATATGGTTTTTAGTGCTTAAAATTGATTGTTTTGTATTTTCCACGTCTTATATGTGAAAAAAATCTCCTGACATTGAACAGATTGAAATTTTGGATAAAGGTAGGAACTTTTAACCAAACTAATAAACGACTCAATTCGACAAATTGTATCCTTTCGCGATGAAGTTTTTCTTCTAACTAAATATATTAATAGTCAATAGTGAAATAGTGTTTTAGTTTTAATAAACTGTATTCCAATATCTGATTAAGCATTCACCATATTAATTAAGCATCTCGCATTACCATACGACGAACGAAGGAAAAAATAACTTCATAAAATATACAAACAAATGGAAGTCCAGAGGAAAAAAACGTGATCAAAACCCGAACGTATACAATGACAACTGCGAGGTGAATCAATCACAAAAAACGGAATCCGAGCAAAAACAACAATTAAACAAAAAGACTCGGCCTCCCAAAGAAATATTTAAAATACGTAGCCGAAGGTTTAATTTTCTTTTTTTTTTTTTGTTGACTACTAAAAAAGCTCTACACGTGTCTTGGGATGTCGTCTTTATTGGTTTAGTCCAATTAATAGTTTCTAATGTTATTCGTGGAAGGATTTCAACAGCCGTTATTTATTACTAATTAAGGTTATCCGAGATTTTAAAGGAATTTGAATAATTAAAATATTAATTTGAATTGTTTTTTGGTATTTACAAACAGCGCCGTCTTGCCCCAGAGTAAGCAAAGATGGTGTTATGGATACCAGACAACGGATACAAATACATATAATTACTTTTTTTGTAAATACATACGTTTCATACATAAATACACACAGACTCAAGATAAACACAAATATTTATCACATAAATGTTTGACTAATGCGGGAATCGAACCCATACCCTGTGCACAGCAGCCGGCCACACTACCAACTAGGCTGCAAGGGAGTCCTTGAATTAGATCCTTAACATCCAGTCATATTATTTTAATATGTAATTTATGGGAAGGATTAGCATAGTCTGATTGTACATAGTTTGAAAGTCAGTATTCTTTTTAAATTTATTGCTTATAAGTAAAAGTAAAGCAATAATTTTGATGTATGTATATTTATATGTAGAGATGTTTATATAAGTATGTAATAAATATTTTACTAGATTTGGTCAGTGGCTCCGCCCGCCCTAAATTCCGTTATCGGCTTGGAACTCCTAAATTCACCTTCGTTATACTAATGGAATGAAGTTAGCTGTAGCTATATAATATATATAGTTTTGATATATTTATATATATATTTGTAATATACGGAATAAAAAATAGCCTATGTGTTAATTCAGGTTGCCAGCTACCTTCATACCAAATTTCATTAAAATTGGTCCAGCCGTTTGAGCGTGAAGTAGTAACATACAAACACACTCACAAACTATCGCCTTGTGATGTGATTTATGTTACATTTTATATTTTTATATATAATTGACATCTCAATCTGATGTTTTAGTTTTACAACTTACCGTTGCTGGCATCGCTTAACCGCGCTATTACTTACTTCGTTTAGCTTAGGGTTCTTTCTGACCCTTTTTCGCTCTGCTCCTCTCTTAAGGGCTGTATTGTGGATCTTAAATAGCATATAATCTTCTACAGGAGTTGGGATATCAAAAGCAAAAGAATTTTTTAAATCAGATTTGTAGTATGAGAGATAAGCGCGTTTTAACAAAAAAAACAAACGAACTCCTTAGCTTTATTTGTAAATTATCCTTGTCTAGGTTTGCAGGAAGGTATCTCTAGCCAAGATCCTTACGGCTTTTGTACAGTTTTTTGTTATGGAATTTATTATGTGTGATTATTATTGTACAATAAAGATTGAAAAAAAAACTTATTTTTAATTTATTTAATAAACTAATCACAGCTAAAACCTGTATCGGTGACCTTTAAATTTTCCTATGAATAACTTTTATTGACCCTATTTTGATGAACTGTTTATGTGCCAAATAAAACACACCTACAATCACAAGTGATTAAGTGACACTTTTAAATTATTAATCTCAAATTAATGTGTGCTTGATGGTGCATACAAGTTTTCAAACAGTGAAAGAATTTTTAAAATCGGACTGAGGTTTCCAAACCTCTACTTATATTTTAAAGCTAAAGAGTTTTGTTTGAACGCGCTAATCTCTGAAACGAACAGTCAGATTTTACAAAAATCTTTCTGTATTTGTTAGCCCAATTTTTGAGGAAGGTTATAGGCTTTTTACTATCACGCTACGACCCAACGGAGCCGAGCAAATGATAAAAGCCAGAAGTAATGGCGCTGGCGAGGGATGCGACGAGTGATGTGAGAAATGGAAATTAGCTTATATAATATGAACAAACAAACGTATACTTATAATATCTATAAATAGTATAAATGGCATAAATTTAAATAGTATGTATACATAGGAATGCTAATAAGATCTCATTAAGCTTCCCGTTTTTCGATCATTGCGTCTTCGTAGACGTTATCAGTGGTCTTTTAATTTGCAAATGTTTGGACCCCGTACAAGGCTGAGTGATTGAGACCGAAAGCTCGCTCGTATTGACAGTACGCCGCATTCTATGTTAAATATGAAAGACTCGACTCGTTCTCCGATGACAGAAACGAGACAAATGGTGATGGAGTCGGATGTGGCATGTGTGTTGTAATAAGTAAAAATTATAATTAAAAATTAAAATTTTGCACAAGGTTTATTAGTGATGATTAGATAAGTGACACGGTTGGCTATTTTGAAAATAATATCTACTAACAAAAGAAATATTTAACACTATAATTTAAATATGTGTGAATTTTGTTAAAAAAATATATTGTATTTTTGAATATGTAACGTATTTAAATTTAAGGAAATAATAAATTCCTCATCGAAAAATGTAATTTACCAACCTAATTCACGCTTAGAACAGTGTTATTTCATAATCAATATTTAAATTTAACTATAGTAAAGTCCTGAATAAAAAAAAATACCACATCCATTTAAAGTTGTATGTATAAAATACTTCTAACATCTCTGTTACTGGTCATCCATACAGATATAAAGCAGCCTCTGGTCGCAACCACGGACTATATACTGATTGAATTATGGCTGTACCACACCTGATTAATGCGACATCCACGTCAGACGTACTATTGTCTGCTGAATCTGCATTGTTTAGTAAGGAGCAAAAAGAATGAACGCGATCGGGAGGCGAATGTGTGTAGGAGACAAATGTTTGAGAAGCGAACACGTTGCTGTATCAGCTATTGAACTAAAAGCTTAAAATTTATTGATAATTTATTAACGTCGTACATAAATACTTAGTTCTTACTTAAGCAGACAAGTGTTTGATACGTGAACACGTCGATGTATTTAAGCTATTTACAATTAAATAAAACTTATCTATGCCGCACCTAATTACTAAATCTAATATCTTTAAACGAGCATTTTTGTATATATATGTATAGTATTTGAATCTCGGTAACGGCTCCAGCGAATTTTATGAAATTCGGCTTGCTGGGGGTTTCGGGGGCGATAAATCGATCCAGCTAGGTTTCATTTTTAGAAAACGTCGTTTTATCCGTGTTTTCAGAAAATGATAAACTGAAAAATATGACGCTTCCTGACATCTATCGGCGAGTAGTAATACTATTATTTTTACCGACACAGCAACACTAAAGCTACTTGACAATAGATGGCGTTGTTAAAAAAAAACCTGCAAAGCTCGATCCTCCAGGTACTTCTTACTTAAGTAGATAAATGTCTGAGGGGTGAACACATCACTATGTGTAAGTCGTTCAAGCTTCGAACACTCTACTAAAACTAAGTATTGATATTTTTAATGTTGTACATAAATAGTTATTTCTAACTTTAGCAGACAAATGTTTCAGAAGTACTCATCATTGTTATTTCTTAGATGTTAAAGCTACTGAGCTGTATACTAAAAAAATATTAGTAATTCATTACTGCCCTACATAAAACGTAAATTTTTATTTTAATATGTTCAGGAGGTGAACTGAAGAAATTCATATTTGAATCTGGTAAAAAAAATTCAATTTATTAACGTTCATAATAAAGAAAAATTATTTTATTTATTTTGAAAAATGTTAGAAAAAATAAGCACAATTTTTTTCACTATGTTAAAATAAACCATAATTTTTTTCTGATGTATTACTTATTAGCTTTTGCGGATTTGCCCTTAGGGTGCGAATTTTCAGTTATAATGCAGGTACTCCCCCTCAAAGAAAGCTGTTCTGAAAATTTTATGCCTCTGGTTTTCAGGTGCTGTTATTATAATACGGTATCAGTTGTTAAGCCAAGTCAGAGGCCTTACGGGTGGTTTGAACTCTCTGTCATTCGAGTGGCCTCAACGTCGGCCAACCCGCATTAAGCCAGCGTGGTGGATTTATGGCTTAAGCCCTTATCCAAGTAGAGGGCTGTGCTTCTGCAGAGGCGTGTATAACGGCTGAGGCTGGCCTCTAATTTTCGCTGTAAATTGATTGTCAATTATTCACCGACACGACTTTTTTAAATAAAAACATATAATTAATCATTAATTTTAATCAGAGGCCACATATTGTTTTGGTAATTTTTTTAGGGCAATTTTAAAATTCACACAAGTGAAGCCGCTAGCTGGATGTTGTTAATTTTATTATAACCAAAAATATTGTTGATAGAAGTCGTCCTACCTACGTTGAAAATTAATAAGAATCAACAAGCCGCCTAACGTAACATCCGACGAAGCAGATCTTTTCCTTAAACAAACAAAAATAAATGAAAATTCAAAGGCCAAAATAAAAACGATAAGAGGATTAGGCGGAACGGAGATGACATTGGAAATTAAGGCTGTTTTCTTTTGTAATTTCCCCCTGTCACCCACAAGTGGGGAGGTGAGGGCGTTAAAAATGTATGTTGAGATGGCCCCGGTCAGCAGGGAGGCTCCGCTGAAATGATTTCTGTATATGTTTATGTTTTACACAAAGTTTATTCAGTTATAGCTCATTTATGAGGGTAGGAATAGTTATTAAGTAAATATTTTTTAAATTCTGTTATTTCTTAGCATTAAAACCAATAGACACTTACTATAAAAAATACGTTTGATTGAAATGGCTGGTTATTACTTCTGAAAAATATTTTTCATAAGTATAGTTGGTAATATGCACCTTGATTTTGCTATAGCATGTATATAGAGTATCTGAAACCCATTATACATAAGAAAATGTAGTAGAAACGGCTCCACTTTAAAATATTGTTATAGTAATTTAGTTACAACCTAGTCGAGTCTTTATTCCTCCTTACTATCCTAGTCCTTACAAAGCCAATAGAGCTGGTTAGTATGTTTTGATTGTGTCAAATACCATATTAAAATTGAAGCCATTATTAAGCCAAGTATTATGAGAACCAGGCTCTTCTTATATATAAAAAAATAAAGAGATTAAGACATTAATTTATTAATCTAAATATTCTATATTATCAAATAAGAATTCGTAACGGCGCTACTATGGGATAATTTAAGCTAAATTTGTACGTACAGACGCGAGGTCGGAACGCACGGGTAGCGGTCGAGTAGTGCGTTTTTACTGCGTCAAAAACACGCAATGTGAATGCGACGACGCGCAATAAATTAAGTCCATCCGACACTGCGCGATACTTGAACGTTTTAAATAAAAACATTAGCGGCTTGTTGAAATAGTCTTGTAGAAAAAGTGATATGGACCGATTTGGTGGCGAAAAAGACGAGAGGACGTGAGCGAACGGCAGAAGGAATCTTTGGTAATTTTCGTTCCTGTTTGATTTTCATTGATGGTTGTAAATATGGTTTTAATTGCTTGTTTAATATTTTTAAGTAATTTGCGTACTTATAATACCAAACATAAAGTTTAAGTTTCCTTTTACCATCACAAAATGAGTCGTTAGCCTTTATCCATTATTATAAAGTTTGTTTGTTTTGGCACAGAGATAGTTGAATAGCCGTCTCTTACGGAGTAGGTACATTGGCAACTTTTTTCCCCGAATTCCACTTAAACGAACTTTAGTTCTTTAGTTAACTTCTTCTTCTTTAACCAATTTTAGTATAGATGAAGGAGTTGCCGTAGGTTTCCATGCCGGTAACCCAATTTAGTCGATGGGGCCGCTTTTTAAAGTTTCTTGTGAGTGGCGAACCTCTTTAGGTTCGTTTTGACAGGTTTTAGGATAGTGACACGTATTTTGTGAAAATTTCAACTGGCTTTTGCTGTCGTTAAATTTATACAGCCCTGATACAGGCGTACATACAACAGGCGTAAGGGTTAGTAATAAATTCTCCATTGCACCCTTTGGACACGGAAACCTAAGATGAAACACTTACATAAAAAGTTCTCATATAATCTGAAGAAAACTTTAGAAAAGGATGGCTAATAAATTAAAATGCATACTTAATTAAAAATGAAACAAAGTAGTTAGTTTATGGCTACATATAAATCCAAAAGATAAATTAATTGAAGTGATTTTCGATGAAATGTGATAAAATAATAATAATACATGGTTTTCGGATTATTCTAGGTACTGCGTTGTTAGATAAGAAATATGTTGTCGAATATGGAGTGACGAACTTCAAGTCAAGACGTCACCTTAGCTTATATTTACTTGTATGTTGTTGCGTAAAATTTATTTACACATACACACATATATTTAATACTCATAAATGTTAACAAGATCTATTTCTAGGATCATCAGCTTCATATGTATTGCATAATATGTATACATATAACTAAATAACCAAGTGTCCATTTCAAATGTGTAATCTTCATATGTTTTTCATACTATGTATACACATAAATAAATAACCAAGTGTCCATTACAAATGTGTAATTTTCATATGTATTGCATAATATATATACATATAAATAAATAACCAAGTGTCCAATTTAAATGTGAACAATCTAGCTCCGCGAAAATGCACTTTCAGGAAAATGTAGACTACCTATGTGCAGGGTGTTTCAAAAGGGGGTTGAGTATATATTCATCTTGTTAGGTATGCGTCCGGATGCGCCGGCTTCAGCAAACACAATAAGAGCTTTCTTGGCTCTTCTGCCTTCTTCCTTACCCCTCACACCCTCCTCCCGACCGCCCACTCTTATGGAAAACTTATTAGAGCGCGGCCCGCCGGGGAATCCTTTTCCTTTGGTAAATATTTAAGGAAGAAATTAAAATTTGACAGGCGGACGTTGTGAAGGAGGCTGATAGAATCTATTCTACATATCCGTACGTGATGCTCCAATCGTGAAAGGAAATTTAGATTGAATTTGGCCACTAAGCTTTTAAAGCTTTTATGTGAGGACACATATATTAATTGTGTCCTATCTAGGATTGTGTTTATAATGTGACCGTATACAAACAGATATGTTGATAAATATTAAGAATATAGTTTTTATTTACCAGTCATAATTCCAAAAGGGATCGAAATAAGTAAATATTGAAAGTAGAATTGAAGATACGGAAATGACAGAATTGGGAAGTATGTGTGCTGTGACTGTCAATTTTATTATAATAGTAAAATTTATATTTTATTTTAAATAGGTTGTTATACACCAATTAAGCTGTGAAGTGTCTAAACGTAGGACTGTACAGTAAAAAAATGTCGTAACTACGAGGTGTTGCGTGCGAGCCAAGGGGTAATTTAAATCACATGAAATAATTTGGTTATTTACTACTTCACATTGCCTTAAAATAGAAACGTATAACATGGGTATGATAAAGATAAATATTTACACCTAGTTCATGAAATTCAGAAACAGAAAGGAGTCTTAACAGTAATCTGACGATCTTATAACTACTCCATTCTACGTATTAGACTGTGGTGTCTTCGTCACACTATTTTTGGAAATAAAATTGAATATGACTAAATTTTAATATATTTTTATTTCTATATATCTTAATGTGTAAATGCCTTAGCAAAGTAGACAAACAAAGAAAGCGTTAAAGGGAGGGCAATATACAATAATTCTCACGTAAAACCAATGTAGTGAAAAATGGAAAGCATACTGCTACGTGAGGTGCATTTATAACAGTCAGAACAAACTATCATTTCTAGTCGTAAACACGACATAGTAATATTCGCTCACTCCACATTCATTTATAACAAAGCTTTGTTAATTGAAATTCTAAATAAAATATTATATATACATATATAAAATATATATTCATCCATCTCCTATCCAATTTTGACTTACCTAATTTTTATAGTACGTCAAGACCTAGAAAGAGGGGTGAGTATAATACATTTTACCACTATAATTCTTCAAGATGGTGGTTTACGAGGAGTGGAATATACGTTAAGGCACTGTAGTCCAGAAATTCTATCATTATCAGACGCCGATTGGACTTAACACCTGTCACGCAGAACTTAAGTGGTTGGTGAAAAGCGGTTGTCCCCTTGACATGACATACATTTTGATTTTGATGTGGGTGTGTGTCCAGTCGCTGGTTACCCCCTTAGGTATTGAAACCATGACGATATACACACATCATTTATACATTAAAAAACTTGCCAATCAATGAATTGATTTAGAAATAAAATAATAGACTCATTAGTAGGTCTTTATATGAGACTAAAAATCAATCCAAAAACTGAATTTAATGACCGTTTGATAATTCGATCCGTGCTCAAGCTCCTAACAGAAATTACGTTTATCATAACCTTTTTTCATTTCGTAAAGTGAAAGTAAACATAAAACAGCCTGAAATGTAATTATGTTTTACTTTCGTATATAAGGCCATTAAGGGGTAATGTCTTGGCAGTAATTAAATACCGGGGTGGTGGGTAAGGGATGTGGGGGGGATGAGGCTGCGCGGCGGGGCGTGGTTGGCGCATGCGTGTAGCAGTTTAATTACTTACGAAAAACTGTTCATCGACGCCTTCAGCTAAGCTCATTAGGGCGGGCGAGCAGACTTCGCGATAGGCAAGCCCGGTGTGTACATAAGGATGTGATAGGGATGGGCTACACACTGTAGGTATCCAGGGAGTCTTCTTTCAGTTCGGTGGGAGGAATATTAATTAATGTAACTGACGCCGAGGTAATAAGAAGGTTTAATTCATTATATAACAGAATAAAGTAAACTACACTTAGTAGATTCAATCTCTCTTAAAAATTATCCTCTTTTTATTTTAGGCAATTAAAGGAAAAACTTTTTGGGGAAGTTCAGACAAAATGTTTGCCTGGTATGTATCAGGCAAAGTTGTTATATTGCGTAGTAGATATAGGAATAAATAATAATGATAATATACGATTATCGTGCGAAACTACGGTAACTGTTGAACATTCAAATGAAATGGACCCGAAATCACAGATAAGAAGGCTTTATGAAAAAATACGTATCAGGCGAGGTGGAGGAATGGAAAGGCGGAGGTGGAAAGGAATGGAGGCATTAGTGGGCTTCCTAATATAAATAGTGATACGACGAAGGACGTCGTACGCAGAATGTATTATAATTTTGCCTGAAATTGGAAAAATGCTGCTTTGTGTGAGCGTCACTATCTTTCACTGTTAGTTTTGGTATACCTTAATAAATAATAAAGCTCTTTGTGATTTTCAATTACTTTTTGTTTTAATTTAAAAAAAAATTAGAGATAATTGAATAAAAAATAATCAATTTAAAGATGAACGACATTAATGTGTTCTCAGACAATTTGTTTTAAAAGTAACAACACATAAAAACAAGTAAGATATCTGTATATTGAAGAAAAACAACTTCTTGTACCTAACTTCATTTTAATTGAATAATCTAAAAGTATCTGTAACGCTTGCTTGATTCCGTTTTTAAATCGAGTATAAACTATTTCTATTAAGTATACATAGTATAAACTTTTCCTATACAAACTTTGATGCCTCGTTTCACTCCTTTTAGAGTTGAATTTTTTGAAAACACATCAATACTGCCTAGGAGTGTATGGTTATGGTTGGTTATGGTATGGCTATGAGTCAATAGGACAATAAATAAGTTTTAATTCATACTTACTTTATCACATGCATGATTTTTTTTTTACTAACAGCTCCAAGTGACTAATTAAGTCCTAGTTCTTAGACCAATCCTACAAATACACAAAATCTTTATAGAATTAAGAAATACAAATATAAATATACATACACGGAAATAATCTTTCTTCGTTTATTACTTTCTGAAGATCTCTAACATTCTTTTAGGATCTTTAAAGAATTATTTCATACATGCTATTTCTATAGCTAAATCGTTAGTGTAAATAAATATTTTCATGTCAAAATGCAGTCAAAAGATTAATTACTAAAACATTTTCGATGAGATAAATTATAAATATTAAGAACAGTAAGGTATAGGGAAGCTGAATCAATTGAAAATTTGTTAAACACAAAGCATTCAAGGCGCATGCCAAAGCTTTTTAAATTGGCCACATTTTTAATGCCTCCCTGGTGGACCCGGAGAAATGTCTAGGAATATATCTAAATAGCCCGATTTCCATAAAAAATCGTAGCACGCGACGAGGTGCGGTTCTCATGTAAATTGTCTTTTGAAAATCACGTCACGTAGGGGGAAGGGTGCATATATTTTTGATTTGTTCTTCGTAAGGCAATCTTTTGGTCTCTTCATCTCTGTAATGATGCTGAATGATAAATGAGAGGACTGGGCTTAAATTACTTTTCTTCTTTTTTCGAATAAAAAATGCGTACAAAAAAAACGATATATCTAATGTAAATGGAGCTTTAGTTATTTCATATTTTTTATTAAAAAAAATGTTTTAGATCAAAGAGTTGATTAAAAATTTCTCATTTCTTTTGCAAAGTGGTTTAGCTTTGATCAGTTTTGTTTTTAAATCAAATTAAATAGGTTAATGAGAAAAGTTGTCATCGTGTCTTTTATTGGCCTCATTCATCACATTTTGTTTTATCATTAAAAAGCCTTTTAAACCTTAGAAACCAACTGCGCCACAATTTGTTTTCAGCTGCTTTTTAACGAACAAACATTCTAAATTTTTATTTAATACATCGACATATTTTATTTTTTATTTATAAAGCTCTAAAATATACTTTATGGCTCTAAAATATACTATTTACTAATTTGAAGTGGCAGTGGACTGACTGGCTGAAGGCAGTTGAAGCAGACGTGACCCAGAGTGGAGTAATCTATCAGAAACGGAAAGCGAAGCGTGGGACGACCTTCAGCTCGATGGACAGATGAGCTTCAGAGGGTGGCCGATAGTAGCTGAAGGATTAGGTTCAGCAGCAGGACGAAAATAAGCTGATATGATGATGATAAAGATAAAAAATCAATCTCATTTTATTTTAAGGTTTTTTAACCACGACATGTATAACCAACAAACTTTTCTGATCTTCTAACTTTGGGTGTTTGGTCGCTTGTGTCGTAGAAAAGTCACACTATTTCAATATAGCGACTGTAGTATTGATTTTTGACCACCGCACCGGGTCAGAAAAGTTTGTTGTACTATTCACAAATGATTGAACTATAATTATTGTCCAATATAAAGAAACAAATGTTTCTTTCTTCTAAGCTTAATTACCAAGGTAGTGATTTTTAATTAAATAATTAACCAAATATATTTATTCTATCACTTAATTTTGCATGCGTCGCCTCCGCTCGCCCTTTCGGTTACAGGTATGGAATTTCTGAATTGGTATAACCAAACAAGCAGCTATAGCTCGGTTATAGTTCCCACAGGATCTTTTGTATTTTTCGGGATAAAAAGTAGCCTATGTTCTTTTCCAGAACCTAACACTATACATTACATGTGCCGAATTTCATCTTGATCCGTCCAGTGGTTGAAGCGTGATTAAGTAATAAGAATCCATCAATCCATCTAGATATACTTCCACATTTATAATATTAGGGATATATCAACTAAAGATAAAACCTCCTTTCAATTTTCCCAACCGCACGTTTATAAGCATTAAACGCTAAATATTATGTATATCTTCGAAGGTATGGAACAATCATATACACATAATATTAAATAAGTCGAATGATTGAACGTCATACCTCTGGGAATAAATTTAGGGGGGTTGGTGGTTACACGTGTCTCTAGCTACTTGAATTGTCAATTCGGTATTAAGGCTGAAGGTCAGAACATCTACCTATATTATTCAGCGGAATCACTTTTGCGAAATAATATGTACGTACTAATATACTTCTTTTGTCTTTATAGACTATTTACAAGGATTTTGTTTAAGCTATCTATACTTGGTATACTACACCCTATACTTACTATATTATATTATAAAATGAGTTTGCTCATCTTTCCTTCACGTACCAAGGGAGACTCCACTTGGGCTGAAATTGGGATAATTAAGAAGACGGAGAAGGACGTAGGCTTTTTTTACCTTAAGGGACATACAGCAGCTAACTAGCGCCGCCATTAGATATTCTCAATTTTCTCTTCGTAGAAAACAAATTTTTAAAATCCAAATGTTGCTAATATAAAACTAGTCATGTTACTTTTAGCAGGTTTTATATAGTTTCTAAATATCTAAAAGATTAAATTGAGGATATCTAATGGCGGCGCTAGTGGGCTGTAAGAGGGCCTTTAACATTTAAATGTTCCGACAGGTTTAACTATAACAAAATTCCACGTAAACGAACCATAGCTATTATGGACTTGCCGTAGGAATTCCACGCCGATAACCGAAGTTAGCGCGGCCAGAGCCGATGGCAAAAGCTAGTAGGTAGTCTATATGTTTGATCCATATATCCAGTTATACTAAAACAGTCATACTAATTTGTTCTAAAGTTATTCTAGAAACGTCTATACTATTTTTCTCGAACATGCTATGATATGTGACCGTGTCTTGCACTAGCTTTTTTGTGATAAATCTTTCTTGCAGTAAAGTATCAGAGAGCAACCCGCAATGTTTTATATTACGAGCAAGCGCTCGAAAAATGGAACGAAATTTTTTAAACCCGAACATTGATAACTAAACAGATAACTTATAAAGTTTTTTTTTTAAATTACGTCCTGGCACAAAAAAAAGAATGCGCCATTAAATTATTTTGAAAAGTAAAATAAGAAATCGACATTTGAACGCGGCGAATTGGCGGCAAAATTACCTAAACTATTTTTATTATTGTCAATCCAGTTGTCAACTTAATAGATTTTTTACACGCATGTTTGAGAAAAGCACTACACAAAAGCCTTGGCCACAACTGAGCATAACCGGAATCTGTGATGCGTGCCTCGGCTATGCCTCGTCCCGCATATTCACTATCAGCCGGTTACACTGCGTTTGTGTGTACGGTAATGTACTATAGCAATATTACACGGCTATAATCAAGTAACGTAAAGTGATTAAACTAATCCAGGAAAGAGACAAAAAGATAAACTATAAAAAAGCAAATTCACAATTTTAAACAAGGTTACTATGAAATATTTAGTCTTCATTCAATTTAATCAATTTGTAGAAGAATGAATGATCCTTTAATACAATGAATCGGCATGAGATATAATTTTTAGCAAGTTTATATTTATGAAGTAAATTCGTTTGCAATTCAAAAACAAAACATTTAGAAATTAAAAAAAAATGTTTTTGCCTTGTTAAGGGTCGGTATATGTATGTAAAAATAATAATGTTTGTCGACCTAGAAGATCTAAGTGTGTATGTTATTTATGAGTTTAATAAAAAAACCAGCAAACTTGCACTCATAATTTATAATCGCTCGAACGTCAAAACACGTTTTTTGACATTTTACTCTATACGTTTTATTTTGCAAACATTTTTCCATTGGATCTTTAAAACGAATGGCTTTTTTGTGATTGTTTTAAACCTACTGATAGTAAATAACAAATTCTTAAAATGATCAAATCAATTTTCTGATTCTTTTTTTTTTAAAACGACGATTTATTGATTTTTCGCAAGATTTCCGAGTTGACTGTCGCCGTTACACTATGCAGCAATTATATAGTGCCGTCTCTTTACTTATTATAGACGCACTCTTTATTAAATTATATGATACTATGCGTATAAAATGACATTTGCTGATGGTCTGGCACGATATTGGCGCCACATTGTACGTAAATTGCTAGGATGTACTTGGTGCTCAGTACTAGTTGCGGATTATGGCCACAAATATGGCACCTGATCATCGGCCAAACTTTTTTGAAACACATAGTTATGTATGTTGTACTTATCTAAAAGCTACTGATGATGCTGAGATGTGAGTCAATTTTAAAAGCGTTATTTTATTTTCACTTAAAGACATTTTTTTTTAAACTGACTAGAATGAAAACATCTACAATGTGCTGAAAGTAGACTCATTATTAAAAAATAAAAAAAGTCAGCGCGCTGGACTATGGTCGAAGCCTCCTCTAGGGCGAGGCATATACCCCAGACCCCTGGAGTGGGGCTTACAATAGCTATAGCAATGCCAATATCGTCATCTATCGATTCTCGTTCCCATCAGATTTTTGCCCGAGAAACAATGCGATCTACTTTTCTTACTTACAACTACAATGTTACACAAATTGTATTACCTGAACAAATAGGAATGTTAATTGCTTTTAACCTTTGCGATTACAAATTGCGTTTGTTCTTGTTTTAAATAATCAATCATTCAGTATAAGGATTGGTTACCGAGTATGGGCAGACAGAAATGGGAACGAGTTTTCATATTGTAACAATTTTTACAATACACATTTATTTTAAGTAGATGCGCATCTTATGTTAGTGTTTTAAAATATTGCGGTCACGTAATTTATTAAATTGTATTCTTGGCCAATACTGACTTACTTTTTATAGTGTCGGTAACTAGGAAAGGGGGTATATTATAGTTTGTCCGTAACTGGCAAAGGGGCTTTATACTTGAAGAACATCCCAAGTTTAAATGCTGCAAAAATTCAGCAATATTTATCGGTACCTTGGTACTGGTACAGCTAAAAGATTAAATAAGAGCTCCGTGGCTCAGTGGATAAATGACTCGACTGCTGATTAGTGGGGCGTGGGTTCGAGTCCCGCACAAGAAAAACAATTATTATTTGTGTTTGTCTTGAGGCTGGGTGTTTTCTATGTATCATATGTAGGTATGTTTTTATAAAAAAAGTATATATATATATATGTATTTGTATCTATTGTCTGTTACATTAATAATTATTTTTATAATTTAATCAATACTATTTATTATTTTTATTATTAATTTCATTTGTACAGTTAACCATCGAAGGTAATGTGCGCGGTGAGACGGGGACGAGCGCACCCGACTACCATAATATCGTCAGATTATGGATAGTCGGGTCCTATATAGCACGGACGCAAAGCACAAAGAATTTCGTACATTGACCTTTTACTTTTTAGCCTATTATAGCCTCAGTTGTCAAAATAGTAATAATTTCTGATGACAGCGGTTGGTCATCGTATCTGTGCGAGCGTGACGGCAAATAATTATGCGCGTGCAACAGAGACAAATAGTGACTGGTCATTGAAAGAAATTCTTCCTGCTTCACGTCCGTGCTATATCTAGCAAGTAGTTGTACATTTTGTCGCGGCACCATGACCGTCATGTCGACGTTTGTCGATTTATCAAAGGTGACTGACTGCATTCTTTTAAAGTGAAGCGTTAAAGACAAATCGATATGAATAATTCTTTTGTTAAATGAAAAAAAAAATAGAATCAAAAAAATTTCAACCAAATCAATAATAAATACAAAAACTCGCAAAGTAAAATTTTTGTTTTTATTACATACCTACGTGCTCTACGTCCTTTTCCATAACTAAATTAATTTCTTGTTTCAATTGGAATAATTTATGAGCTCGCGTAAGCAATAAATGTATATCGATACTGCGTATTTGCTTGTGGTCGTTAAGACGGTGGATATATCTAAAAAGGAGAACAAAAACGTCGTGGCTTTACTCTGGACCCAATCGTAAAAGATCCAGACTCTACGGACCGACACAACAAAAATACTTTATTTATATGCTAATGTAATTTATATGACGCTTAATGTCTCACGGCGGGTAACGCACGATTTCTGTATCATTCTTTCAGGAGACAATTTACGGTAAAAAAGACCGTGTTGAGTTTAAATTAAGGTAGAGTTTACATTTCTGAAACTGACATGTGTGTCGATACGATTATGAATGCGCTGTAGGAGGCAGCTTCCAGCCCAGCTTCCTTAAAAGCTGTAGGGAGAGGAAAGGGGGACTTTGCTCTGGGAGAATCAATAAAAACACGCGAGAAGCGTTGATTATACAACGGGAATTTGTAAGGAAAAAACCAATTTCAATAAGGTAAGAGCTGTGAGCAGATAATTCAGCGTTTATTGTGTAACGGCTCAATGAAGATCTTTGTAAGGATCAAGAAAGTGCGTTTAACATATAACGAAAATAGGTTTTATCGATTTGAAGGAAATTTTAGGATGCTTTTCCCCATACAAACGTATTCCCCTGTTTCCTCCCCGGATAATATATATGGGCTCACACATTATGATGTGTGTGAGCCCATCGCCTAAGGTATATTGTGTCAGATACGACACTATATATTTATGTTATCAACCAAAAAAGAATATTAAGTATACATCTACCTACATATAAAAACAAAAGAGCTCTTGAAACAATGATAAGTAAAATAAATAATTGGAAATATCAAATTATCCAAAAAACTAAACATAAAATATCAAATAACTATTTGATGAAAAACTTATAACATCGTCTAAAAAGTTAATTTTAGACGATGTTTATAGTCAGGTCGACATACTACCTAAACGAAATAAAAACTGCGATCTAAGAGATTGTGAGAACGATCCAAATACTAAAGAATAGTATGAAACCCTTGTTTACCTAGATACCAATTTCAAATGTAAAGAAAAATTAAATTGTTTCAGTATACTAAATGTTGCTTTGATTCAACGTGGTCTTGTTCTAATATTTACACAGCAAAGTCTTAGCAGTCTTGAGCAGTTACCTAGTAATGCCCGACCAAGTCTTTGGTCTAAATGTAACTCCAAGGTTCATCAGAATCGTCTCCAAGCACGATATAATATGCTTACATTATAACAGAATTGAAGTAAGAATAAAACGATTACAGTCGTACATTGGAACATCAGACATTCAAATTAGAGGAAAACAAACCAACGGAAAAGCAGTGATGGACATTCCATCTCTGCATTGTATGGAATTTACATAAAAATCTCCGGGATGGCAGTCAGGACGTGTCTGCTTTAAATGCAGATGCAAGGATTGCACGAACGTAAATGCAGCCTTTCTGCTAGAGACTTTAATATATTGAAAACTAAAATGGAATTGGAATAACAAACTAATATCAATATTGTTAAGGGGAAGAGTAAGGCAAAAACGTAAGGCGTTTTTGTGCAAGCATTTAAAGCATTTACGGAATGGAATTGTTACAAACTTAAGTTTACGATGGTAAACTAAAAGTGACAAATAGTCTGTTAAAATGTTTAAAGTAAATATATAAATACTTGTATTAATGTAAGTGAGAGTATAATAAAAACCTCAAAATGTAATAGAAACGATGTAGTAATTATAGCACAAATCATAATTTATCTAAATATTTAGAATTGAATTAATCAAGAAACTGTTATAGCTATTAAAACGTATAAAGTCGGTATACGGGCGAAAGTTTTACGTGACAATGATTTTATGTCTGTCTCTCTCGCTCTTAGGCGGGCGCGTGCCTCTCACTCGCTCTCATTGTGAGCGCATAACGTGAGCGGAGCGTAACGCAGTTTCTTGAAGTGTCACCCGGCAAACCAATTTATAAGACGTTGTCACGTCAAAACGTCACAACAATATTTACCTGCTCTAATTTTTGACGTAATTGTGTTATGATATTGCAATGAAATTTGTTTAAGTACTTACCTTTTAATGGACACTGACACAAATATATGTCGACTTACCTGAAAAGAAATAAAATAAATTATATTCATAGTCGAATTACAAAAACGTTTCGTAATTTACACAAGGCCCACCCTTAAAGTAGGAAATGATCATAAGGTAGAAAATGTACTGCTATCTGTCAGATGAGAAAATGACAAACTGTTGCAAAGGGAGAAAGAGTTGAGCTAGAAGGAATTCAAGGATTTAGGTATACATAAGTAAGAATTTCAAAACAAAATTCACACTAGGTATAAACACAAAAAAACATACCAAGATTAGGCACTAGAAGCAGATTAAAATTAGACATAAAAGTAGTGCATCTAAAAAAAATCGTTTGCTGTGAAGAGGCTTAAGTTTTCAAAGAAGAAAAGAAGTTTATAGAGAATAAATAATAATCGGGTTTGTTTGATTTGAAATGATTAAAAATAGTTGCACCAAATATAATAGATCTGTAACATTTTATATGTATATATTTCACAGTTTTTATCCCCAGAAGGCTAACCAGTATCTGGACACACACGCACATCATAGTGCGGGGAACAGCCTCAGACATTTAAAGTAGATAAAAAAAATTAAAACGAAAATAAAGGTATAATTTTATGGTTGTACCTATATGTCTTATTACGGCACTATCGACTATAAGACAGACTCCGGTATTCGAGAGAAAAATGTATGGAAGTAATTTCACGAGTTTAAGACTTACTTGCAATCCTTTTTCGTCTAAAATTGCAGATCCTGCCGTAATTTAGACTGTTCCCAATAAGCACTCAGTACAAATCGCGCAAGCATTAAAACTCTATGTGGAAAATCATCGAATTAACGAAAAAAAAATCTAACACTAGTAGACCGATTTCTAGAACTGAATTTTAAAACGCCATTTGCGTTAGGAAATTGATGTTGCCACGTTTCGAAACATTAACACTTAACACAGGTGGGCTACCACATGCACAAATTTCAATAAGGATTAGATGCTCTGACCAAGGTCGATGATATGCTTAAAATTACATTGAGGTCAGAAATCGAATCTGAAACAAGGGTTAAATTAGCAAGCTAAAGTAGCAGTGTGCTTGTCAAGATAGAGTGGAGGTGTCTTAAGAGTAGAAACCTCGTAACAAAAGGCGAAGGGTGGAATGCCATCGGGCCGATAAATCTGTGACCTAAACCAATGGCGAGTGGCGAAAGGCAAAGGACAGGAAGAAAAGGCCCTCCATAAAGGAAGCTTATGATATATTTGAGCTGATACTAGCAGTAGACCAAAATAAGCTGATACGATGATATCGTCCTTTTAAAAGAAATGTCTCTGTTACTAAGCAAGGCATAAAAGTTTTAATTGCATTAAATGAAAAACATAAATAAGCAATGTTTAGAATCAGTTTTGTATTACCTAGTTTATTCCTCAAAAAGCGTGTTTAATACCCTAAAGTCTTTTCAGTAAGTTCTCTTATAAAGTTTAATATTTGCAGCACGGCCAATTTAAGCTATAAATTTTTGTCATTAGGACAATAATAAGAGTTGGAGTGAGTGGCATCGCGGGAACAGGATGCTATAATGCCTTTTGTTCGACTCTCCGTTACTTGCATACCAATGATATTAAAGCTTTACATTTTTTTATAATTACGTTATTATCAATTCTTTTAACAATGTTTTCCGTTTAATCATTAAAAACTGGTCAAGTGCGAGTTGGAATATACGATTCCAATTTTTGTTCTACTATATAGCTTACTATATAACAGTTTTAAGTTTGAAACTCATGTGTAGTTTATTTATTGCCTGTTCGGAAATCCACCATAGTTATTTTGTGAAAATTTCAGGCTATTACCCAATTCAGTCTAAAATATGGAGCCGTTTAAAGGTTGGGCAGACAAATATACATACACTACGGATAGCGAAGGTTTAGAAGGTAATAGAGCTACGATAGTACCTGTTAGACGCGTAACTCTAAAAATAAGAAAAAACTGTAATATCAGAACAAATACTGACTAAAAAGGGAAAGCCATAAATTTGAAATCGTCCAAGCCAACTAAAGTTATTGAATATATTATCGAGTACTGATAGTAGAGTATCATAAATAATAATAGTAGAGATTATTATTTACTTATTTATTACTGAGAATCTTTTTAGCTTTTAGAACACATAGGTAAAAATTAAGAAGAAAGGGCAACAAATATACAGACTTTATAAGCTTAACACCTGTGAAAAAGTCACTTAATACCTTTCAATGCATTTTCTATGACATATCCAAGACTTGGCAGAAAAAAAAACATTCTACAGATCTATGTATGGAGAACCACCCATAATTTTATTACAATACAAAATTGTATGCCGGTTAACATAAGACATTTGCAGAATGTCAGAATTGTAATATGTGACATACGGACGAACAAGAGTTTGCTGTTTTGAGGAGGAGGTTCTCAATTTGTCGGATTTATTTACTGATTCGGAAAATTCTTTTTTTTTTAAAAAAAAGGGTATAGATATTCCCAGGATATCAGATGAGGTCCCGGAGAAATCGAAGTAACACCTCAAGTTTTTAAGGCACACTTGAAGCGATTTAGGTATATTTTAGTGTGCGAGAAAATAATCCAAAAACCAAAAGTTTTTTTTTTCGACACCCATGTAAAGGTCAGCCAATCATGCGACAGGATGTTTGTAGGCAGTGGGATAAAAAACTTTGCAACTTAAAGTTCGTGTTTTAAAATCGTCAAGGGTACCTATGCCAATATGCCCTGTGCGAACGTTAATACTACCGTTTAAATTCCTTTGTTAATATCGTAATTTCCACTCAGGTAAATAGGCAATATTTATCAAGCTTTCTACATTCAAGCCACCAGGAATTCGAATCCATCACTATGCGCATATCGAAAAGGTATGCAAAAGCACCTGGCAAAATGACAGAAGTTGGGTACCGTATTGCAGTGTGAAGAATTTTAACGACAGATAAGGGAAAGTCCCGTATTGTTTGATTACTTTATAATGTACATTTACTATAGAGAAAGCTCATAAAGCACGCTATGCAAATTGTCTGGATTAGTGCGGAAATAAGGGACAGTAGTCAACTCTTACTTTTGCGTGACAAAATGATGATGATCTGTGAAGGTAATCATAACGGAGTTGAAGCTTTGTTACTACGGAGGTACTAGGGTTGTTACATTTCAAAATTAAAATAGAAAACAAATCTCAATTTGACATATATTTTCGCAATCACCATCAGGGTAAAAACGATATTCATATACAAATTCTATTTATATTTAAAATAATTTTGGTTTTTACTCATTTTTTTTTTTTTATTCAACATAGTTAACTTTTATTTATGCGTTCCAGAATGATGATAAGTATTGAAGCTTTATAACTACGAAAGATAAAAGGTTGTTACCTTTTAAGGCTAAAACAGATAACTATCAAGGATTTAGTAAACATTTACAAAATCACTGTCTGTCTGTATGAGTTAAGAACTATTCATATACTAATCCTATACACATAAAAAAAATCCTTTATATTAAGACACTAAATATAAGTTATATCAAACATATTGCACAGTACACATCGAAGGATAACGTTTTTTTTTAATTAGCTTAAAGATTTACTTACTTAGGGGTGGCAACCCTAGTTTGAACTAAAAATAGAAAAAGCTTAAAATTATTATAATAGGTGAGAAATCTTATGACAAAACGTGGACGTCTATTCCACTGATAGTGCTCTTTATTTATGTTTATTTTAAGTAGTGATAAGTAACTATGCCTACTTAACCAAAGAGTAATGAATTCTTAATCTATCGTATATGTTCAAAGACCCTATTAAAGATTCTACTTACATATATAACGAGTCATTTAAGCTTTAGAAGAACATTAAAATTTTAATAGCACTTTGACTTTAGTGACACGTTTTTATTATTAATAAGTTGATTTAAATAACACGTAGGAAATTAGCATGCAAGCCTGTGTCGGAATCTTTCCATTGTTTTCGCTAAATGACTTTAAAGTTATTGGTGATTATTTGACATGCAGGATAAAGAAGTATTTGCTTTAAGGAGAAAAATGGGTATTGGTGTTTATGGAAGTATAAATAATAATAATGCATTGTGTATTAAGGGTTCTGAGGAGAAAATTACTAACGACAGGATATTAAGAAGTCTAAATGACTTGAGTTTGTAATTTTCCTACCGCCCGTGTTGCACACAATATTTGTCATTTGCGAGTAAATAAATAAAAATATAAAGTGAATAAATAAATAAACTCAACGAAATACAATTGAAATCGCGGGAATAGAAGTAGAGAAAACAACGCCATTGCCAGATGTCGCTAGATATCTAGAGAATTTATAAATTGTTAAGTTTTGGCTGAGGTTAAAACTTGTATTTATTAGCTTGTAGTGTGCGCGTAGTTCATGTTTTGAACAGACAGCTTATATAGGTACATACTAAATAAAATAGATAGTACGTACGGCGCATCATTACCGCCCGTTGGTTCTATGGACGCCTGCTTTGCCTTGACAAAAGTAAAATTTACAAAGAAAAAGCGCGTAGTAGTAATAAACACCCGCTTTTCCTGCAAGTAATGACACTGTTTTGCGAGTATGTGTGATAAAAAAAATATGTATATGTTTATTTTCCAGTTCCTACAGTAACCAAGGATAATGTAGGTATACGCAAGCCTTAAATGGCCATAGTGGACTTTTCAAAAAGGAACAACATATATTAAGTATTATGGGATATGTAATAAATTTTTGTTTGATAGAATTTGGCGCTATTCAGCTTCCAACCCCCTTTTCATATTTATGCTTTGATGGTTACTTAACTACTTTTTTAAATGGCATAAAGAAATACGACACCGAATTTCGATACCTAAAGGCAATATGGGATTATTTTAAACATATTTTCTTTATTTTGATAAATTAATTAATAAATAATTCAAAAAGTAACCAACAACAGAACGATATGTTGACAGGTAAAAATATGTATAAAATAATAATTTACATTAGCTACAAATTTTAATATTCACACCTACGTTAATAAAATATAAGATATCTACTAATCATTTAAGAATTAGTACTTATTTATGCTCCAAATAAAAGAAGAGCATCAATTTACATAAAACATTAATTTTAAAGTGGTTCGAAGGTTAAACTTAAAATAAAAAAAAAAAACATTATTATTATTATTACAAGTATAGTCTACAAATCTAGTATCTTTATTTTGGTAAGAAAATAAAAATTCAGTCATTTAATAGAAAATAATGTGAGTGAATAGGACATATGGTTTAAGACATTTATTTCTCAAAATCGAATAAACATAATTAATTTTACATTCAGAAATATAGATAACATTGAATAATAAAAATAAATTAGAAACACACACAGACGTTTTACAGAAATATAACAGGATGTTATTAAATTTGTGAAGTTCTTTATGATGTGTGTCTTTAATACTTTTTTATATAATTTAAAGGAATAAATATCTTTTATATCGTTAGGTAATTTATTATAAAATTGTAGTCCTTCAAATAATATAGTTTTCATACCGTAGTTATTACGAGTCGCACGAAGACAGAGGTTGTTTGCTCGTCTGGTTGGCGTCTCTGTATTTGGCCTTTTTTGTAAACGATATTTGCTTGTGTATGTGCTTATTTAAGATCTTTCTTATTAAAATGCATGTGTTGAATTTATATAGCTGTGATACTGTCATCAATTTAGTTTCTGTACATGATTTAGATGTCAGCGTTAAGAGGTCATAGTGAAATAACATTTTTATCATTTTTTTTGTGTTGCTTGTAGTTTTGCCAGCCGAACCAAAAGCTTAAATCAAGTAGTCAAAGTGTGGTTTTACCATGGAGTTGTATTTGACATAGTGAGCGACAATAATTTAGAGCAGGATTGATCTAGGTGTGGCTTCCATGTCAGTCGGTTGTCAAGAACAAAGCCAAGGTATTTTTCTGAATCTACTTTTGTCAATGGTTCACTGTTTATCAATTGTGGCTTATAGGATCCAATTTTTTTGTTTTTTGTACTAAAAATTTATAGTAAGTTTTGGATATATTAATCGTTAGCAAGTTATATTGAAACCATTTATGTTATGCATTAGGATCATCTTGGGCATTTTCCATCATAATGTTAACAGATTAGCCGAAGTAGAATAAGCTGGTGACATCAGCATAAATTTATATTTCTCCTTTCAGGTCTATTTCATGAATATTATTCATATAGATAACGAACAGTAGTGGTCCAAGGTTAGATCTCTGAGGGACGCCACATATATTATGATATGTCACAATATAAATCATCAATTTTTATTACTTCATATCTGTCAGTCAGGTAAGAGCGGAATATTTAAGTGCAGTATCTTTGACAACAATATGATTTAGTTTCTGCAATAGCAAATCAATCACCCATTTACTTCCATTGCGAATAATTTCTCAGCCATATTCCGCTTTATAAAACACAATACCAATTATATAGTATAAAATTTACATTCTAACTAACCAATTCCCACAGTTTGTTCATCTATCAATTATTTAATCAAAATGAACTAACAGTAAATTTACATAGGCAGATCGCATAAAAACTTAAAATATCCACAAATTGCACATATACTATAAAGACACTGAGAACCGGTCATAAGTCATTAGCGACTAAATAGGGGCAGGTACCTAGTTGCTATCTTTGTCAATGTAACATTTGTTGGTAGCAACAAAAATTCATCATTCCTTTATTGCAAATAATAGATAAGAAAGTGTAAGCAAGTAATAGATAACCTTCATTGTAAGCGTATTATACATTTTCACATCAACATTATTTAATTGTTTTTTATATCTAATTTCGTCGACGAGGCCTAACCTCACAAAAATTGGGAAACCTTAAACTAACATAAATATAGTTTTACTCTTAGGCATGGGACATAAGATTATGTAAGTACCTGTATATAAGTATATCATAAAACTGTTATAGGTACGCTCATTATATGTATAGATACTGTTAACGCTGTGATTATGTACTGTTAACAATAACATATCAACGTAGGCTTAGGATTTAACACTTAGGTCATAATTTTCTACATTCAATTTGTTTATATTTTATTTTCCACAAGATAGTTTTACGGATAATAATTACTTGCCTACCTTTCTTAACAGATAAAAATAATACCTATTAGTAGCCAACATAAAATATTTATGTATATAGGATTAGTTAGTTGTTAGTAACTTAAATATCTTATCTTGCATAAATAGGATAATTATGTTTGTATATATATTTTTTTCTTATTTTCTCTTCTCGCTCACTTATTAATAAGGACGATATCTTTATGTTTCAAAAATTGCTATAATTCATAATTGTGGACGATGATATTGACTCCGTAGCACAGTTTCCAACTAGTACGGAGGTCAAAGAAAATTCTCTACAGTCTATGTAATGATATAGTTTAATATTTCGCATATATTAAAAATTATAACTTGTAAACCTACATTGTAAACTAAAGTAAATATTCATTCATTCATACATACATACATAAATAAATTATATCATCGATGATGATATCAAGGTTTTAATACCCCGCAGGAGGTGACTACCTATATATTCCATTACGCATATGGTCGGTAGCATTTTATAATTTGAAAAATAATTGTATATTGATATATAAATCATATATTATATATATAAATGTATAATTTATATATTCAAAACAAAATACTTATTAACTTTTTGGTGGTCACCAGGGGGTGCAATTTAATAAAAACTCTTATGTGCTTTCGTATCACGCTCACCTTGGAGTTTTACTGTTTATTACTTTTAAACTGGTAATTTACGACGTTTGGGAAATAAATTAAGCCCCTTAGTTCAGATACACTGCTTCAGAAGCAGTGTTGCGTCGATGGACTCACAACCTGTCACGCAGAACTAAAGTGGTTGGTGAAAGGAGGCGGTCCAATACATTATGCTGAGCCGCTGGTTACACTCTTTTGGGGATAAAAACAGTATAGATAAATATATATAAACAGTATATAAATATATGTACATATAAAAACAGTATAGATATAAATATATAAGTAGTAAATCACCAGCTTTATATAATATGCGTTAAAATAAAAAAAAAGGGGAATGGACAACATAATATACCTACTTTGCCTGTTCCTGACGAACTATAAAACGTAAGCCAGGATTGCACAGGGAAATTGTCGATGTTCTGACTTTTATGCAAAAAGATATACATTACCTCTTTAATGTCATAATAGTTGCATAGTTTTTTTTTTTTTTTAAATGTATTCATTAATTTATCATTAAGTATTTCGTATACCAACAGGAAGTTTAAGTTGACCAATAATAAAACCTATATTATTGTTATTTAAAAATTATAAAAAAACAACAAAGAAGTTAGTAAAAATATACGACTATTTCACTTGTTGTTTACCTACGTGATTTTACGGGACTGAACATCTACTGTGAACACAAGGTCTCCTAGTACAATAAGCATTAACAAGAATGGGCAAAGCGGAACGATAAATTATTACAAGCTATTTATTGATATTTGCATTAAATGACAATCGAAGGTGACACGTCGTAATAAAAAAAAACCACTAAAACACGAAATTGATGGAAAATCGAAAAAAAAAACAGGGTGATATTAAATATAGCGAGACATGCAAGCCGTTGGCCGCTGTGTTTGTGTTGCAGTCACGTTTCGCGGTAATGACAAATTCGCCACCATTGTTACTGTCGACTGACGATTTTTTTTTTTCAACTTCAAGGTTCTCATTTTGAGTAACAATTTGAACGTGCCAATAGCACAATTTATATGAATTAATTACGTAAAAAATTGTTCATAAAATGTTGTGCTTCTCTGACTGAGGTCGAGGCTTTTAAACAAAGAGCTAAGTCGCTGGTTAAATCAAATAAATTTTCTAATTTGTTGTCAGAAGAGAAATCTGTTATCAAGCGGTGCGTTTGCCCTCGAACCATGGATGCGTGTAATTGCGATAAAGACAGGGCAATTAAATATTTTGCTCGATGTAACGGTTATTAGCTAAGAGGCGTTCTTGTAAACGTACGAAACACAAAGGGTAATTAGAGACTTTTAATACTATCTCACATGACGCATTTGAGTACAAGAGTGTAGGCCATTAATTACTGTGTAACGGAGGGTTAATTAGAGACATTAATTGTGTGATGTCGGTTAATTAGAGACATTATTTGTGTGATGTCGGTTTATTTTTCAGTAAAGGGAATTTGATTGTACATGTTGTTTGTTTTAATTTAATTGTTAGTTCAAGTGTTTTCTTTCAGATAATAAAATAACACAGCAAGATTAAAATGAAAAAAAATTTCATGATTCTTATTATTTTTTGTCTTTCTGTTGTTATTAAAACCTTATTTAGTCTTACACATATTGTACACATATCACACTAATATTGTAAAGCGAAAGTTTGAATGTTTGTTTCTTTTTCACTATCAAACGGCTGGACCAATTTTGATGAAAATTGATATGGAGGTTGCTTTCACCCTGGATTAACACATAGGCTACTTTTTATTTCGAACAAATTCCTAAATAAAGTTTTCTGTAGCTTGCTATTGCAAAGGAATTTTGATGAAAATTGGAATGGAAGTAGCTGATACTCGGCTTAAAACATAGGCTACTTTTCATTCAGAAAAAATCAAAAGTTCCCGCAGGAATAACTAAAACCGAGCTTAAACTATAGCTTCAGCTATAGCTTGCTATAGCGAACTTCATAAGTATAATTAAGGAGTTCCACGGCGATAACCGAATTTAGGGTGGACGGAGCCGTTGACAAAATCTAGTTAATACATAAAGGTGCCTAATGATAAACTAATGTACTTTTTAAATGTGTCTTTGTGACATTTGTACTTGGACCTTAAATTTCAGGTTCATTTTGAGTAGTTGATCGATTAACTAATTCAATTTACATTAACATTATTATTTAAAAATTATTGCGTTAAGGCATAGAGTAGAGCGGTTTCATACTCAAGAATGACGTCAGCCGCCATACGCCCCACTGCAGAGGCACAGGCCTCTTTATTCTCTTCTTGAGGAAGGAGGCTTATAAGGCATAGACCAGGCTGCATAGACCAGCACGATTATATTAACAACTGCTTTCATATGACAAACAGACTGGTCGACAAACAGCCATACTCAAGACTGGTTACGTATAAATCAAACTAATTTTAAGTTGTAAGATCTAAACGGAGTGTTTACTGTAATCTTATAATTCATTGAAACCGCAAGGCACTGTATTTGACTACCTAGCGTATATTATGAATGCGAAAGTGGGTTCGTTTGTTTGTACTTCTAGCGAAACAAATATAGGTACAAGAATAGTTGACGAGACGGAGAAGGACATAGGCTACTTTTATCCCGGAAAATTCAAAAGTTCCTACAGGAATAAGTATAACTGACCGGACAAACTATGGATACAACTATAGCTTACTATAACAAACTTCCTTACTATAATAGCACAATGTAATTATGCTGTGATAATAGTTAAGGAATTGCAGTAGGAATTCCACGGCGGGGGCAATAACTAAATTTAGCGCGCGGTTACGTACAATCGTAGTAAAATTATAACGCTGTAATCAAAAGTGATGACGCTGTAATCAAAATTGCAAATGTAAATAAGAATGTTAATAATGATTATATTCAACGTTTTACCCGACAGTTATTGGCTGTTTGTGTTGTTAAGTGCAGTGTTAATCTGCAGAATATCGCTATCTTCGATAAAAGTTTGGAGCTTTATGGCCAAGCCGTTTCAAATTAATTATATTGGAATGTTGCATAAATATCTTTATCTTGTTTATTTAAGTGACAAGTATTAATATTGGTTTCGAAATTAAACATTTTTTTATTATGAAAGGTATGTTTCTTACTCCTAAACTAATTTTGAGGTCATTTTTTATTAGTGTTTATACTGAGGTTGGTTAATTACAACCTAAACAGTTATTTAACGAATATCGGTAACCATGAACAATAACCTAACATTTTTGTTAAGACTACGATATATCCTATTATCCCAAAATAGTCTGTCTTATTTGTTGTAGATTGAAGAAGTGGCACATTTTTTTTATACCACCAAGGTGGCAAGCAACAAGCTTGCGGTCCGCCTGATGGTAAGCAATCACCGCAACCAATGGACGCTTGCAACTCCTGGGGCATCACTCGCGCGTTAGCGACCCTTCAAAAATCTAATAACTTCTTTCTTGGACACTATATATAATTACCACCCAGGTATTAATCGGATTGGTATCACAATGCTGCGCGGCTTCTGTAATTTAAATTCTTTTACCGTTAAAAAGGGGGATATCTATTTAAGAAAGTGACAATTTTTCAACATATTATTTTAAATCACATTTATTAAAGGCTTATGTGGTTATTATCAGACAATTTTTCATCTTTCCCTTCGGAAACTATTGATAATAACCAGTTATTCATCGGATTGGTATTACAATGCTGCGCGGCTTCTGCAACTAAACATATTTTACCGTTCAAAGGGGGATATTTATTTAGGACAGTAACGATTTCTTTGCTAGAAAAACATTATCCTCGTTTTTATACATTGTGGTATCGTTAGTTAATTTCCAGCTTTCTTAGCATAGTTCAGGCGAAGATTGTTCTAAGTGGTTAGGGCACGCCTATAATTCACTGAGACCCTCGCTTCGTGGATCCGCGAGTCGTGACCTAGGAAAACACCTTGATAATTAGTTGGTAAGTACTTATTGTACTTGGCCAAGTTACTGGAACGATTTAATGGATTTACGATTTGCAGATATTTACTGATTTATTCGCTTTTGTTCTAACGTGCGATACTTACAGGGTTCTAAATTTTAATTCGTTAAAACTAGGTTTCAAATCTGATTGTTAGCAAGAATTACTTTATCTAGATTTACAATTAAGATTGAGTATTATTTACGTTATAAGCAAGCCTGAAAGCCGGAATGTGATCAAAACCTAAATTAACCACTTTTTTATGGAAAGGATATTATTGTGTCAAACCTGACTTAGCATCCACAATTCAAAGGCAAATAACCTACCTGTTAAGATTTAGCCAAATATTAAAGGCGATTTAATTTTTTTTATATTAATTTACTTACTGGTTATATTGTCATGGATAAAACACACTCGACATAATGTATTAAAACAAAACTCTTATTAAGAAACTAATACCTAAATTTGAAAAAATCTATGTTTGTTTGGTTGCTTGTTGCTGACTTGCATCTTCTTCATAAGTAGTTGAAACGTTAACCTATACTTAGCTCATATCTCTGGATTGGATTTACCTATATGCTGGTAAAACCGTAAAGTAAAGTAAACATACCAAATTTTAATATAATTTCATCTGTATTTCGTAACAAACTGACAAACTTTGTCGTTTAATAAATAAAGATATAAATAAGTTTATCGTTTTTGTTTAATGTAACCAAACTTTATGGCGCGCCGCCATTGACTTTTGAACACAATTGTATTATATTGTATTATCATCAGAAAAGTGACATTTGCTAATTTCGGCAATCATATGACTTTGAAATTCAGTTCACACGTCTTTTGTCAGTGCTGATTTAATCCCATCGAGTTTAAAAGTACCTATTTGGCCAGTCGCCTTAAAAATTGCATTTGTCTGGGAAATAAATAAAATTGTATGAGCTGTGTATTTTCATGCATCTTAAGTTCAGTATGAGTGAATCTGTTATGAAGTGGGTAAAAGAGTGCAAAATTAAAAAGCTATTCAACGAAGATTAACTAAGGTATAAAACATAACCTTATTTATTATCTTAGAAAGAGCGACAACCCAAGCCGAGGCTTCCCCCGCGGGAAGCCCTTGAGCGTTGGGCGCTATATGGGCTGAGGCTCCTTCAGAGTCTCGCCCCAAAAGTCCGGTGAAGCAGTAATGGCTGCAACAGCCAACTGCATATTTAGCTCAGAAAAAAAAAAAAAAAAAAAAAAAAATATCTTAGAAAGTTTATTTTTGGAATGTGTTGTCATCTAAATTAAAAAACTTTACCCTAAGACTGGTCAAGTTTGTTTTACAAAGAAAATACTGGTTTAGTGTTAATAATAATATAATATTTAATTAAAACCAAAGGTAAGTCACTGTTCAAGGGTGACTTGTTACATTTGAAGAGGTTATGAATAAAGAAAGTTTTGAAGGGGACATTTTGATTTGATACACTTATTGAAAGTACCGTTGCCTTTACTGAATGAGTGCAATAAATAAAAGAACTGGTCCTTAGGACACAGGGCCCTTATAATGAAGCCAGCATATTGTATGAAGAACCCTTTAAATCAAGTCCGATAGGTATTGCGACTTACATTATGGTTCAAGAGAATTTTAAACTGTTTGTTCATAATTATTTGCTGCTTACTATAAATTTTATGATTTGTATCAATTATATCATAAACAAATAAGTTTGTATTAAAGTGCTTATTCGCTTTCCTAAGTCTTATCATTTGAGTTGAGCATTAACTATGCAAAAAAATTGAAATTGTAGGTATTTTATGAATACTATATGTTTATATATAAATAAACGTGTATATGTATAGTTAATTGTAATATAATAAATACTTTGAGACTTGCTTTGACTAATGAAAAAGTAGCAAACTAATTATTTAGATATAAAACATACAGTTTACTAGTTATACCTACATAATTTATAAAAAGAAAGCGGAGTCTGACAATTTCGTTATGGAAAATTATTTAATGATTTTGGGACTTTGAAAGTTTAATGATTGGGAACAAGATAACAAGTAATGATGAAAACAATCCGCTTAATATTTCTTATATATGCCGTATACGGAAAGCAATTAGATTCATGCACAAGTCGAGATTAGAACCCAGAATCGTTAGTATTTTAGAGTAAAAACTACACCGACAGGTTATGAAAATATAGCTAAGATGAGACCGAATGATTTTGTACGATGGCAGTTAATATTTATATATTAACTATTTTGTAACAATAATTATGTTTAAAACTGGTACTCAAAAAGTGTTAGTTATAAAGGCAGAAAGATAGTTTAAAATTTGCACTTAGCTGGTAAAAATGTTTAGTAGGCACTTCTCCGGTGTAGTAAGTGAACCTAATAAACTTTATTTCCGTAATAAAATAGGTAAGCCCAATCTAAGCCAACCATAAAACTTCCCAAGAAGCAAATATATCTAACTAGCTTCTGCCAGCGGCTTCGCCCGCCCTAAATTTCGTTATCGGCGTAGGTTCTTGCGGCAACTCCTCAATTATAGAAAAAAAAAACAAACAATCTAATGTTTCCTCTTGAATGGCATAATACATTCATGTCTGTGAAACCATGGAAATATCAATATAAAATTTCAACCCAATCGGTTCAGCCGTTTACAAGTTATGTGAAAAAGATAAGTACGGAAGGATAATTCTTACTACCCGTTGTCCTATTACCCGTTTTCCCGTAGGAATGAAGCATTTTCCAGAGGTAAAAAGTAGCTTATGTTCATCAGGGATAATTTCGGCTTCTAATGGTAAAAGAATTTTTCAAATCGGTCCAGTAGTTTCGGAGCCTATTCAATACAAACAAACAAACAAACAATCAAATCTTTCCTCTTTATAATATTAGTATAGATATAGATTAAATTGCAATAATTGCTTATCTTTTACTATGCCCTTAAGTCTGAGGAGAGACTTTGCCTCCCTGTGTGTGTTGTGTTCTACTGCGTGTACAAATTGTGTTCTGAGGAATTGTTCGAAATGATGCCCACGGCTCCATTCTATCATCGCACCGCTTGCCATCGGCAGGGAATTCATTCTCACAGTTAAGAACCGAAATGGTCGCGTACAGTGCGGTTTCAGAGAAACTCCCCCCCCCGCGAACGCGTGGGTTGTGGAATGAGCTCCATGTAAAGGTTTCTCCAAGGACTAAGGGTTCTTCAAGAAAGTGATTAGATTTTTGAAGGGTCGGCAACGCGCGAGTGATACCCCTTGTGTTGCAAGCGTCCATAGCCCACCGTAAACGCTTACCATCAGGCGGACCGTAGTCTTGTTTGCCACCTTAGTGATATGAAAAAAATTAAGTTCTGCAATAACTAAGTATTTATATATGTTAATATTTTACTACTCAATTTTATCTACCTATCATTTTTCTCGTAACTTTATTGAGAAAAACGTTGTGTAACACGTAGTTTGATAATTGTAAACGAGTTGACGTTTTTTTGAAAACAAAAATTTAGATAGCTATTTTTCACCCTTGCATCACAATGTACCTACTATAAGTATTGTAGTCTTTGCTACTATTAAAAAGACAAGTGCTTTCCAACATTTCCAATTATCACACGTTCAGTTCCATTATTTTAAACAATAAAATATCCATAATCATCTCATATCCTGTTTTCAGATTTCCCGCGCACCGAATGGACAAACGCTTAGACGTGGACATCCTTATTGCATTAAATGAAATCATTCTGGGATCGTTCAATCAGATAACAATCCCGCTCCCAATCTCGACTATTTAGCGCGACGCAATGGACTCAATTAGGGTCTGGCGGATATGCGGGCCCCTCCGTCTATAGGGAGCCTAAAATGTTGTACGCTTAGGCGTGCACGGATTTTGTGTTAGAAGATAAACCTTTTCAACGGCGATAAGTAAACTGTTGAAGACTTTTGTTTTGTAACATTTAATTTTGAGCATATATTGTAAAATAAACTCAGGCAAAATATGCAAGCAGATTGACAATCTGATCTCCCTTAATTTTGGGCACCATGAAGTATAAATATTGAGGCTGTTGAGGCATGAGTTCCGTAAAAAAAATGGTTAGGTTAATGATATTTTTAGGGATCTGCACCAGAATGGTAAAAAGGGTGTTGCTAGTGATGACTTATGGTACGACGGAAACATGGTTTCTAACTTTTGGCATTGTATATATGCTTAGACTCATTCCGTAAGTTATGGAGACAGCCATGCTGAAGAGAAAAACCGAGGTCACCGATATAGCTTGAACGGTTAGCAAGCTGAAATGACACATCGCTTGTCAAACCTATATAACCGATGGGGAAGAAAGTTTCGCGAGTGGCGGCGATGGACTTAAACACGCAGCATTGGACAGCTCCTACCACGTGGATAAACCACGTGGATGAGGTCAGATCGATGTCGAGTCTCAGGATGCAGTCGGGAATTGTGGACATATATGGGGGACACTAACGTAGAACTTATTAAACTAACTATACCCTAGAAAACAAATATCCCTATAAAACACAATAAAAAAGAATAGGTAACTACCCGGACTTTATAAGGGTATTAACTAGAAATATATCAATATGTTGTTAATTTGAATACCGTAAAAGGAGAAGAATAGGAGAAAGAGGTTTGAAAGATTTAAATGTGGTGAAACCAGATTTTTAATATGCTTTTTTCTACTGAACCAACATTACCAATTCATTAAATTGCAGGGTATGTTTCATTGTTTAATTTAGAAACCAATAACTTTATTCCAAATGGTTTTTTTTATTAGTATCTTAATATATTTTTCTTTTGCTTTAGACACTGTCAGGTCACATCCGTTTAAGCTTAAAGTTTTATAAGTTAAGATGGGTTTTTTAAAAGTTATGTATGATGATCAATTTTCTACGTATACCTAAATAGACACATTGTTTTCGACATAATCACTGTCGTAACTTTCATCTCATCTCTATTCCTCTTAAAATTTACATTTGACTCTATCACAACATTTATGTTAGCGTATTGACGAATTCTCACATAACGTAGATCATTTACAGTTACAGCTTTCAAATGCAGCGTATAATGTGTTTTTATTTTTCAGATTGAGTTTCGAAAATAAATATTAATGTTGAATGAAAATAAAAAAAAAGTTTTTCGGGATTTTTTGCAACAAAGTTTTGAAAGGTGAATCATGCAGTATTTGATTACTAGAATTAACATGACATTTTGTTTTTTTTAAATTTTATAAAGTGTTTTTGGTTTTTAATTATAAAAAAATAGCATGTTTAGGAAAGGAAATTGACATTGCTGTTATACATATAAGTCTTGAGTATGATTTTATCAACTACTGTCTCTGTGAGTGTCCCTCTGCATGGGCATATTTAGGAATAACAGAAAAAATAACAGGAAATCTTCTTTTCAATTGAAATTTTTACTAGCCCGTTCCCGATGTCGTAACATTCATAGGTACAATAAGACTGAACAAAACACAATCTTATAGGTTAAGATAATGCAAACGCGTTCGACTCATCATAAATATATCTCCGAGTCAAATTTTAAGGTAATTTGTGAGATTTTGTATCTCATTTAATATGCAAGGAATATAAAGCAATGGTAGGATGAATTTATTACATATCAGGGTTCAGGTCGCAGCTGCAAATCAGACATTCTGCCTACTAATGCGTTTACATGCTGCGCCTTATGGTATCAAATCTGATCATTTGTAGTCATTATTAATTTATGAAATATGTAGAGTTATACACAGTTCTACCCTCTTATTATGTACGTAACTTTGCGTTATCTATAAAATTACCATGGGCAAGTGTTATTCACATAATGGTGGTACCTCGCAAGTTCTATGCTAAATAGTGGAATTTTTTCTGTCCCTCGGCCAATATGCGTGGCTGTTGTGGAAAATTTCTTGTAAAATTATATAAAAATGAACATAGGTAGATGTTTCACTGATTTAGCCTTGTGAAAGAATTTATTCAATTGTATCTTGGGTATATTAGTTACCTACAAAGCTAGGTTACATCATTTTTAGTTTTTATTTTCAATACGAAATTCTAGATGTTCTACATATTAAGAGTTTTGAGTATTTGACATCAAATAAATCTGATCGTTCAAATAGAATTTGTTACTGTTTTGGTAAAACCGTGTTATTAAGTTTGCAAATAATGTATCGCTTATCTCTTTCTGTCCAAAATATAATATTTATACGTAGCTAAACAGTAATTCATTGTTTAACCATTGTTAATTTTAGTTAAAAACTATAAAAAAATTAAATTAATTTAGATCTTTTAATGACAATAGTAATCAAAGAATATGGTGCTAGACGTTGAATAAGAAAATAATACCTGCGTCCTACGTAATTTATTGTTCAAGTGTTTCTGAATAAGTCAATTTTTGATACTTACTAGAATAGAACTAAGAAAATTTTACACTTTGCATGGAACGTTCCTTAATAAAAAAATCTTAGGTTGATGTTAGTTTGTTTGTTGGGACATACATCACGCCTGTTTCCCAAAGGGGTAGGCAGAGACCAAAGACTCCAACTTGCTAAGATCCTGGCATACCTCTCTTGCCTACGGTTCCGAGTAATCCTGACCTGGCCTTTTCTGAGAACGTACTAATTTGTTCTACATACGTTTGCATGCGTTAGTTTGTTGGGAAATAAAATGTATACCTCTTATTCATAAAAAGCATGGTACATTTCATTATGAATGTGAAATATGAAAAACCTTACAGTAAAATAGGTAATAAATAATTGTTTGGCTTCCTTGATCTAATTATAATTTAAGAAACCATTTTATTTACTAAACAATGCTAATATAAGGAATTAGGATAAATTGGTAGTTCCGAATACGGTGCCTGAATATTTTAGGCGGATTCCGAGTGTGTAAGATTATGTATTTGAAGAAGGGATTGGGATACCAGTGTTACCACCAATGTATGAAATATGAATTACAAAATAGTAATTTTATTGGACTTCAGAAACACAGTATTGAAGTTTTGTAATTGACAACAGTCGTTAAGCCAGTTAGAGGTTTAATGGGCAAAAATAACTGTTACCTTATCGAGCGGCCATTAGTTTAAGCCAATTTTAACAGGGATAGCGTGGTGGACTACAGCCTAAGTCTCCTTTCTCCGGTGGGAGAGCCCAAGTAGATAACTTGTAGTATTACTTGTAAAGCAATTAATCAGGAATCGATATATGAATTTAAACATTATAAAAACTTTATGGCGTTGTGTTGTTGAAAAGGTATAATTAAATTAAATTATGTGTAATAAATTAAATTATAATAAAATTGAATGTATTACGTTTCGGTTTTTATTCCCCGAAGAGGTTACCTAGTGTTAAAAAACACAACCACATCCTAAGATGGAACCACACACCAACCACCTCACCTACAAAAATATCCGACCACAAACATTTAGTATCCTTGGTAGCTCCTGGATTTCACAAAATTTTCTTATTATAATTCTTAATAGGTAGGTACTACTTGTAAGGTCATACGGGAATTACGATTGAAAAAAAATTCGATATATTTTACTGAAAGGTATACGCAAACAAAGTCGTGGGCGTTCCTTATATGAAATACTTCAGATTAGTTTAAAGTCTTGAGTACAAAACTTTGAAAGTGCAAAACAAAAAACTATGACGTTGAGTATAAATGTATGAAAATTAAGATTATCTACTAAATACACAATAATAAAATAAAGGTACTGGTAATAAATAATAATGACGCGGCGTTAATATGACCGCAAATAGGCCTTTAAAAAACAAAAAGAATTACCAGATTCGACTGCTAGTTTCTGTATTTAGTGCGTTTAAAAGTCAAATTTACAAGCCTTTTAAGAATTAGTGTAGCACAGATATTTTAATATTTTATCATTAGCCCAAATACTCTTAAAATACTCCTTTTTTTTCATTTACCCAAATTAATGTACCACCAAATCAAAGTAATGTTTGAGTATTTATCCTAACTCTTGGCTTCTGTTGTTGGCCGCAGATGACGCTTGAGCCGCTAGCGTCGTGGTAATATCGTCCTATGTCACTTTAAACTGGCCGGCTTACAACATTATTTTCATTGTTACTAGCATTTGCCCGTGGCTCCACCCGTGCTATATTCAGTATCTTCGTGGGATTCCTAAGGAAACTTGAGTACAGTAAGGCATCCAACTCACAATCAAGTGCAAGCTGTCATCTTGCCAAATTCCATAAAGATCGTTTCCGCGGTTTGGCCGTAAAAAGGTAAGAAACAGACGGAGACACTTTTACTTTTATAATAAGTATCTATGGATTTCTGTATTCATCATCATATCAACTTATATTGGTTTTATGGGTAGATGGTATCTCTCGTCTTTTCCTCATAAGTTCCAGAGTCTCAGGGAAAAGTTTGGACTCTCTAGTTTTGTTCTGCGGTGGGTAAAATTTGCGTCCCATTTCTTTTACCGTCTTCACCAAGTTGTTGGTCATTATGTCAACGTCGCCTGTGGTTTCCAGCGAATCGAATCTATTTTGAAGTTCCAGATGAAACTTGTCGGATCCTATCGTAGCTTGGGACTGTAAAAGTCTAAGAGTAGAATTTATTAGACGATTTCTTTCGGCCTTGTAATTTATATTTAGAGTGCCTCTAACAAGTCTGTGATCACTGCCGATATTGAACCTATTGATCACTGAGACATCTCTAAATATGTTCCGTCTATCTGTAATAATAAAATCTATCTCATTCCTAGTCACAGCGTCGGGACTTCGCCAGGTCCACCTTTTATGGGAACTCTTCTTGTAGAACGAGTTTATCAAAAAGAGCCCTTCCATTTCGAGAAAGTTTACCAGCATTTGTCCCCTGTGATTTCGCTGACCCAAGGCATAAGGGCCCAGTCTAGATTCGTCGCGTTTTTGTACTCCCACTTTGGCGTTAAAATCCCCCATCACAACGTTGTAGTTACCTTGGTGGTGCTATGAAGGGCCTTAGTGATATCTTCATATGTGGCTTCGGCTTCTTCATCAGAGTGAGACGAGGTTGGCGTATACACCTTCAGAGATTATCTGTTGGTAAGCTTTAGGACAAGGTATGCTAACCGAGTCGAAACACTACTGATTTTCACAACGTTGTTTATGAACGATTTGTTGACCAGAAAACCAACACCGCCTTGGGAAGGGTCATCCTTCTCGAAAGTAGAATAAGTTTCCTGACTCCAGGTTCAGCGTGTCCTCACCTTGTCTAAGGACTTCTGATAAGCCCATAAACCCAGTATCTGCCAGTTTATGTGACTGAGTTCTTCTTCGAGTTCTACGAGGTGATGATCCAACCTCATCGTGCGTCCATTGTACGTTGCCAAATGTACTCGTCGTTTATGGTAGCCGTTTGTCGTAACCCGGAAATTCCTCTACCCCACCGTTATACCGACCGCTACCGTAGCCGGGAACAGTGTGGCTGCCGGGAACTGATGGCCGTTTTTTTCTTGCCTTCACCATATTGGGTTTTGCCCATAGTCACCACGCTGGGCAGACGGGTTGGTGACCGCAGTTAGTTCAGATTACTACCGGATGTTGCTGCTGCCCAACATCAGTCTGTGTTTGGGGTTGAGAAATAAGACCCCTTTTACCTCTAAGTCGCCTTTTACAACATCCCAGGAAGATAGAGAGTGGTGCAATTCTGTTCTGCCGGAACCACACGGCACGGCACGGCATGTCATTTCTGTATTAATGATGAAAAACATACAGAATAGGCTAGCAACGAATATTCGGCTACTATTCGCTATTCGGCCTATTCAACTCCATTTATCCTATTCCGCCGAATAACGGATATCTAGGTACTATTCGGCCAAATACCGAATACTCAAGATTTTCCGTTGTAGCAGGGTGATTGTTTTTTAAAATAATGTATTTTCTTAGATTCAATAAAATAATCACTACCTATGCATTATCAACTTTCGTAGTACATGTGAGTTTTATTTAAAGGCCATAAATGATTACTATTTTATGAGGATTACGCAATTTCACTTTTGAAGTACACAAAACGAAGAGAGCACGAATAGTGTTGCCAACAACATAGGCCCTAATGGCACCATATTTCCAGCTTAATTAGCCTAATGTTGTCGAATTCCAGCTACTGTAGCCTACAGTGGCGATTTTTGGCCCACAAGTAGAAATAGCTCTTTGAATAAAATGTGAATGTAGCTTTAATTCATTTATTTACTGACATATTTACTTTAGAAAACACTCAAAGCTTTTGTGTAGCTTAAAAATACAACAATAATTAATGGTATTCTTAGGCCGTTCACTACGTGATTCGTGTACCTACCCGCCTCCCGAGTATGGCCCGGAAAATACCTTGAAATCCGAGTACGGTCTGGAGCTTGTATGTTCTTCTGTCTACCTACGTTTCACGTATCATGGCATTGGATGTATAATCCGTATTTTACCTTGTTTTTTTCACGAGACATCGTCTTTGAAATTACTATGAACGCGTTCAAAAAAGATTTGTGCAAAACGAAATGAAAAATATTTACTGGAATTTGCCCAAACTATTTAGTTAATAAAAAATAATAGATCATCTCTAGTTAGTTAGTAATTATTAACAGTAGGTCGAATAAATAGTTTTCACTTATTGCTTCCTGCATCTGGTTTATATTAGCTAATACGAATAGTAATTAAAGCTACTATATGTAATTAAGATATTCTCCAAAACTAACCAACCAATAAAAAATATTTTGGCTGACCTTCCTTTTATTATTAATATCACCTTTTCACATTTGTTACATGGATGGGTGGTGATTACTTTTCGATAAGTACTCCTTTGTAATTAAGCTAATTCAAAAACCTTGTCCCTGAAGTAGCTTAATAGGTAACCAGTCGTCTTTAAAAATTTTTTTCATTGCCAATTCTCGTCCTGAGTAGCCTAAATGGCGAAAAATCGCCTAAGTTGGCAACACTAAGCATGTAAATGTTCGTATTTATATTAGCACCAAACTAAAGATGTCAAAACACACAGCGTGGCGTGGTACCGATATGATGAGTGTGCGGGCGGCGCGGTGTCAGGTGAGAGAGGTCATGCACTGTCCTAATACTTTTTGCCGAATATTCGGCTCTTCGGCCAGGAAGCCCGCAGAATATTCGGTATTTGACAAGTGGCAGAATGTTCTATTCGTTGCAATTCTAATATAGACACTTTTGAAAATATAAATACATATGGATTTCTGCATTGATATTCGTAAATGATGAAAACAATAAACTACTAAGTGATTTACAAATTCAACAACACATTAAAGCTCAGACATTAACTACCAAAACAAGACCAAGAAAATTATTAAATAGGGTATGAATAAAAAAAGTTGCGTGCGTCTGCTACAAATTGCATCTAGAAGATGTCGTGACGATGTCAATGCGACCAACGACAGCCAATTATAAGTTCAATCACCGGTGTGAATGAGGGGCGAGCAGAGAGGAAAAACGACAATAAATGTCTGGTGTAGTCGTGTTTCAATTTACTGTCCTGATTTGCGATGTGACTATTTAGAGTTTGAGCTATTTGCACCTAATTTGCCCAAGCAATTCTAATTTGATCTAACTTTGCAGGTAATGCTATTACGTGTAATTTAAAAGTTAAAGTTATTTTTACTTTTTATTACGATAACATATTTAACTTGTATACCGCCTCTAGCTTCCTGTAGATCTAAATTATCATTTAAAACTGCACTACGTATTTGGTCGTCGCAGTATTAGGTAAGAAGTATGCCATTCGTGCGAAAAAAAAAATCACGCGAACACTATCGCACCGTGATAGAAAAGTGCCTACGGAATCACCAGTGGAAAAATCTATTTTTAAGGAGACTTTCTGTTGGGAAATAATTTATTTTTATCACCTTTTACATCCTTTGGGCTATGTACCAAAACATAGATCAATCTTTTGCTTCGTTTCCTTGTGAAGGTATAGTTCATCGCGGTATCACGCGCAAGGAAATGGTTTCCCGTGGGTACTGACGATTGGTATAAAAAGCATTGTTTTTCATTCTCCGTCCCTCGTACTATCCCTGCGCTAAAAACCAGGACACCCCGAATACTTGTGGCTACTTAAAAGTATAATGACTCACGGTATCACCTGATGTAAAATTCATCCTGTGGGAACTCTTGATTTGGGTAGAAAAGGATTTTTTAACCTTTTACATCCCTCATAGTACCAAAAACCACCTCGTTGTTCCGTTACGACGTAAAATCAATGATAAAAAATAATAGTTATTTAATAATTAAAAAAATATTCCTGTGCCAAAAAGGGCAATATGGAAATGCATGTACATACTTTTTTTATTTTCAATCAATGACCAATATTGCTAAATAACGATAAAAAAATAAATCGATAAGGAAAATAGCAATTTGTAGTATACAAATAAAAACATTTAAACTATTAAACGTCGCGCTTTTGTGACGTAAGACTATGTAAACAATATAACTTGATCTAAAATTTTTGTAATCGATACTAAATAAACCATGGCAGGATACTAAAGTCCAGTGTATGAGTATTGTTTTGTACTTAAGTTTAAGAATACTATGAAGCTGGGTCTCCTGTTCGTATTTTGCCGAAACATTACACACTTACACAAAGCATGTTTTGTTTAATGCAGGTGTTGTCTTCTACTTATTGTTTTTTAAAAAAATTACTGTCGAAATGACTTTTTTGCTGACCTTCGACTCCAATTTTAACAGATTTAGTAATAGCATGGATATATAGAAGTTTCTTTCTTACACTGATAAAGGACGCTACCCGTAAAATTTTATCACTCTATCACCTCTGATTTACTCTGTGAGTTGATATTGTCAGTAAATCAATCAGCAGCACGATGGTTTTATATATTAAGATGTACCATACAATTGTAACCACAGGAAAACTTATTCACATGGGAACTGTTAATCAGGTTAAAATTATTTTTTCCTCCTATACTTACCTATATTAACTAACTATTGACTTATATACACCTAAATGCGAAAGTGTGTTTGTTATTGCTTTATGTCCCAACGGAGCATCCAAATGACTTTATTTTTGGCACGGCAATAGTAAAAAAGAAGGAAAACGACAATACTCGTAGGCTTAGTAATAAAGATCCCGGTGGCACACTTAAGGTACAAAACCCTAAAAAGTGCCGCATAGCTATTAAAGTTTCGATAAATTTTGCTGAAATAACTTATATGCAGTGCTGGATTAAGTCCTATATAGAACCCTTTCAAAAGAGCTAAGGTGGCAAACAAGCTTGCGGTCCGCCTGATGGTAAACGGTCGCCGCCGCCTATGGACGCTTGCAACACCTGGGGCATCACTCGCGCGTTGCCTTCTAAAGTAGGTATTATAACTTTTTTCTTGAAGTTACTATTTATAGTGTTCAGCAAAATTATTAATACTTGTAGACACGCCTGTAGGTATTTACAACCAATAATTGTCTGTGGGCGGTGTGATCGCAATCACTTTTCGCGCTTAAGTACCGTGCGCAACAAAATCATTAGCGCTCACCCGGACATATTTCTCATGATTTAAACAGGTACGCACAAAATGGCGGTTATTGTAAATTACCATATTTTTTAGTAAAATTGACACTTGGTTATTACCGGTGGAGCTTGTCGGGGCAGTCAACGCCCGCGAACCATCCGGATCTAATTACGTTGTGTCATTAACATCGCGGAGACGGCACGTCCGCCTAGGAAATGGAATCGAATCATTAGTAGTTTGATTACAAAAAAGGCTTAATAGAAATATAATAACGTTGGACTGAGAAGAAATTGTAAAAAGATTGTAGAGCGATACAATAATTGGTGGTTATTTGTCGATACGGTTTGGAGCGGGTAATGGGTTGGGACGCTTCGACGTGACTTGGAAAGCTTGTGCCTCCTCCTTGCTCCAACTCTTAGGATATTAACAATTTAGCACAATTTACGGAGCGCTCTATTGCAAACTCCACTAAGTAAAATATAAATTAAATTTTGCGTTTAATTTAAGATAGTTTAATTTTTTTAACTTTTTTCCTCGTATTTAGATATATTATGAGGTTTTTATTTTAAAGTTAGTTATAAAAAGCTCCTACATGTATTTTCCGATATTAATCCCATTTAAGAGCCAAGTGTAAGTTTTTTTTTACTTTATATCGTTCGCGTACCTACTCGAGAACAGTCGTATGAGAAAAAAGTGTTTTTCAATGCAGTTGCTCGTAAAGTCTTCTTTATTATGTGTACAAATTATGCAGAAAGATACTCTTAAGAGCACGCGTTAAATAAAACACTACTGAAATCCATTATTTGACGTTAATTTTTAAAGCTAGCACCTTACACCATAGAGTAACGTGCAAGGAGGTTTTGATGTTTAAAAAAAAATAACTATTACTAAGAATGTGCGCTCTTCAAGTAATTAGTAGATAATAAACACCACACTACATAATTTAATGTTAAATTCTTGAATATGTCATTTAAAAATACATATTTTAAATTGTTTACGAAAACAAAATAATTATTGAACTTAATTTGGCTGTATGTAGGGCAGATCTCAGCCTTCTCGTGAAAAAATAAACCCGTATGCGCGCCTCTGCAAAAAACTTACTTACTTACTTTTTAAAAATGACTTCTGATGAAAAACTATAGATTTAACTCCTACAGATATCGTAAAAGGAGCCCAAAAAGCAAATGAGAGTACTTTGCCTCAAAAGTCAAGTACCTAGAAGAATATAAACATTTACTTGAGTAGAGAGTAAAAAAAATATCTTTAACTTTTACTTCCTCGCAAAATGCGTTGAAAAACGTTGTATGATACGCGCCTTTAATTTGGCACTTATTCGTAATCTATTTACCGATTTATCAAATTATATTTACCACACTTGTATCATAAATAACTATTACAATAAGTCCGTTACGGGTGCTGTTTTTTTTTTCTGAGACGAGAGAGTAAAAATTCAAAATGGGTACTCAAAAGGATTTCAGTAGTATTTTGTTTAGTATAAAGCTCTCAAGAAAACAAACTTACTATTAAAATTATTACCAAAAATAAGGTTAGGAGGCTAATAAACTCCAACCAAATTTAAATTCACCCTGGTCATTAATTACATTGTTCTTTTAAACTTCATAAATTAAAGTCATCTTTTTTCCTCAAAATCATAATATTAATTAAGTTACAAATGACTTTAAAACTTTCGACAAGGTGTGAGCAATATGGCCAATGGCCATCTGTACAATAAGGGCTATGTTTTTTATATATTAAAAACAGAGCTCCTTAGTTAATTTATTTGATTTTAAATACATAGTTCTTAGTGCTTTATTGCCACTAACTTTTTTTAGGTAAATCTCTTACAGTACAAGCTACTTAGTTATAGAATTTGCTTCCTTCAAAAGCACAAATCTCCCACTTTGCATTTTTCTGCAGCGACTTTATTAAGTTAACTATATATATTATTCACTATTTATTTATTTTTATGTCTTTAATTTATTATTATAACTACCAATGTATATTTTACAATATTTATTTTACACGTATGTACATTTTTGTTTGTTGGTGAAGTTTAAGTAACTATGTATTTATTTTATTAGAAATGAACATAGATGTACAGTAGATAACTGTTGTCGTTTTCGTTATAATATATTTTTTAATGTTACTTTTTTTTGTATTTTGCAAATAATTCGTTATGTAATGGGTAGTTTAATGAGTATATAATAGACTGCATAGCTGTGTTATATTTTTTTTGGCTTAAAAGTTTATTTTGTAGCTCTTAAATCAAAATAGTTATATGTGTATATACAGGTGTAAGCTTTTTTTTTTATCTGATTGACTACTGCAGTTGCCTGATGCAGCCATTACTGCTCCACCGGGCTTTTGGGGCGAGTCTCTGAAAGAGTCCTAGCCTATATAGCGCCCAACGCTCAAGGGCTCTCCGCAGGGGAAGCCTCGGATTGGGTTGTCGCTCTTGTGGTCGTCCCTTCGACCAGCGTGAGCCTCGAACTCAAAGGTGAGTCAGCGCCAGGAGGGAAGGATGTAAGCTAGTAATTTACGACGTATAGGACATATATGCAGCTTACTTAGTCCAGATATACTGAATAAGAAACAGTGTTGAGGCCATGGGCTCACCCCCTGTTACGTAGGACTAAATTGGTTTGTGAAAAGAGGTTGACCTTCACATTATGGTTTGGGTGTGCATCCAGCCTCTAGATGCAATCAGTACCAACTAGAACTCCTGAAGGGCGGAGTTAATAGATATTTTCTGCATTGAACTTTAAGTTTTATCTACTTTTTTATTATTTTATGTTAAGCTCAGATATTATTTTAAAACCATTAAGCTGCACCAATCATTAAGTTGGGGTTCGCTGAAAATAAGCGCTGGGGTAGTCATTATATAGCTGCCTATTTCGACACCAAAACGCTTATGTATTATAGCCTATATCAGATCACCCCGTTGCTGTATTTCTTAGGTATCAGTATAGTGCCCTATGGTATCACTAGTCGGAAAATCTATTTTCATGGAATCTCCCCATCGGTATAAAAATTATATTATCTTATCTGACTCTTCAGTCATCTCTATGCTTAACATCAAGTCATTATGATCCTCCCTTACGACGTAAAGAAATAGTGCTCCGTGAAAAAACATGTAAGTACGTGGGATCTTCCGATAGGGATAAAAAGTATCCTATGTCATTCTTTGTCTTTCTAACTAAATTGGTTACTCCGTTGCGACACTAAGGAATACATACGCTTCCTGTAGAGGTTTTCTTTGGCGATAATAGTAGGTTTAGAAGTCTTTAAAAAGAAAGTTGTTAGAATTTTAAGGGGTCATAAGGTCATAACAAAGTGCGGTGGACGCATTACCCTAGCAGTTCCCGCTCTTTTTTTTTCTGAACTAACTATGCAGTTGGCTGATGCAGCCGTTACTGATCCATCGGGTACCGGTGTTGATATCGGAGTCCGTCGCTGTCAGTAATGTCCTACTCGTGTTCCAACAAATCATTTACAAAAACATGTACACAAAACATTGTTGTTGTTGAAACTTTGTTTTTGTTGATGGAAACAATATTTTTGCTTTCCACGCTCGATGGAAAACAGCTAAACATTTACCCCCGCGAGTGTAGAGGGGCGGGGCACAATTAATAATTATATCGTATATATGATCCATGGTAAGTAATCAAATATCTCGTCCTTGTTGATACCGAATTTACTAAATCTGCTATTTCTTAAACTTAAAATATGATTTCTACGTTCGAAGTCATTTAGGCAGTATTTTGTAACACGCGCATTAAACAAAACATGTTTTGTGTACATGTTTTTGTGTAATGTCTGTGATTTCGGCAAAACACGATCAGAAGACCCAGCTTAACAACACAGTGTTAAAGCATTTAAAATGTATCAAATTGATAACCTATCTGATCAATGTCGTTATCGGTGGGTCTAAAAATAACCATTGCCGTTTCGTCAAAGCTTTCTTTTAATGAAAAACGGACTAATAACTAGCGCCATCATAAGAATGTTTATTTTACTTTTCGTACAAAGCGTGTTATTATATATGTATTTGATAGAAGATAAACTATTACTGATCAAAAGGTATATTCCCTGTATTTCTACTAGTAGTAGGATTGATACCTAGTAACACGGGAAACAACAAAGGATTTAGGTATAACGTATTGAATTATTTTTAGAATAGATTAATGGGACTTTTAATTTGCAATGCTGCTGACAGTATAATCATATTTAGCAGTAATGTTTAGTAAAAACAATAGAAACAATACAAAACGTTGTAAAAATAACTTATGACTAGAGTTATTTTTTCCATGTGTCACATTTTTGAAATACGCTTAACTATTTCTACGAAATCTTACTTAACACCGCGTATGAAATCTCAATTAACACCGCGTACGAAATCTCACTTAACACCGCGTACGAAATCTCACTTAACACCGCGTACGAAATCTCACTTAACACCGCGTACGAAAGCTTCTTTACTTGCAGACCCATTCTTTCACTTTCCGCTTTTACAATAAGGTATGTCTTCTACCTACATAAACTATTATACTTAATAAATGCTTCAATCAAGTCGAGTTTCAATGATCTGCCTACTTAGACATGATATTGCTTAGATGATTGTGTAAAAAACTCTTTTGTAGTTTTAACAAAAAGCGTTGTTTTCTGGTAAGCACGTCCTATGTATTGTGACTAACAATGAAATAATTAGTTGGTTCAGTAACGGGATATTTTTTACTCAACATTAGTTTTATTTCTTTGTGCGTTTGTAATTTAATATTTTTTGTAATGAATTCTTACTTTGGTGAGTGGGAGTTTGAAAAAAATCTGATTCTAATATTTTATGAACCAATGCGTGCGGGGCGTTAGAAAAAACTTTAAAATTGAGAACATTCTAAGGTTAAGTTGGTTGCTAACTACACTACAAAGTTTTAGTCCATCGATACATATCAAAGTGTTATTAATTTGTAAATACTACCTAAATAATAATTTAAATTGAGGCTATACTACATAAATTAATTTAATTAATTTCATTTATGTGTTCTTCGGGATATGATTCATAACTTAAATAATTAAAAAATTACGATTACTGAAAATCCTAAACAGACTACTTTTCACTGTTTTTTTTAAAGTTTTGGCAAAGAAATCTCCAAAGTTCTAATCATATCCGTGATAGTGTTTTAGACCCTAAGAAAAAGCATTTTTTCATAAAAATGATGTGTAATAATAAACTATTATTATAATTTTTTTCCATATATTACCATGAAAATCTCAGTGAGTTGAGATGTCGCTGCACTACTCACGCACGCATAGTTACAGATCGCGTCATCATTGTTTTTACTTAAGTTATTTCAAGTCGTACTGCCTCTTAAGTAAATAGATCTTACGGTGGCATTTTAACACGGCTATTCTGTAGTTTTTCGTTGAGAATTTCAGGCTAGAATATTTTCTTTTTTTCGTACGTTTACAAAGTTGGATTTTTGAGTAACTTTTTGATGATTTCATTTTAAGGCTCTGTACCCAAAGAGCCCCAAAGGAGCTTACGCTGTCTGACTGTCCGACATATCTTCGTCTCTATCTTTTAAACCGAAGTTGGTAGAAGCCTAAAATTTTCACAGAATATGCATTATTATGGCATATTATAATTATAATAAAAAAAGGATCTTACCACGACAGGTTTTACACAACCACGAAAATATTAATTTGACCAAGTTAATTAATATAATAATAGCTAAGCAGAGTTCCTTACAAATAATAAAAAAAGGGGTCCCCATACTAGTCCGATGTTTTTGTTAATTTTTCCCTATCGTAAAAACGGTAATACATCTAAACTCTACAGTAAAACAACAAATAATAAATATAGAGACGGACTCGTGCATTTTGTGGTGTTATTTAACACTGGGTGAGCGAGTCCGATTCGCACTTGCCCGGTTTTTATTTTGAAGTTTAGTTTTGAACACAATTTGGCGCAACTAAAATTTCGTTTCCGTGTCATGCGGCTATATTGCTAATGAGACACGTTAGTAGAATGGAGTAAAGTGAAAATTCATATCAAAAAATAAACAGTGCTTAGTCAAAGTAGATAAGCCACCACTTTTAGGGTAGTAACGCTTTTATTCATTAATTAAATATTGGAATTTTTAGTACTCTTTCCTCATTATTGGTCTCACACAAACTTTTAATCCTTATAAGGAACTGGATCGAACGGCATGAAATAAGTTTGGTGAAAACAGCCTTTTACGTTGCTGACAGTAACATTTTTCTAAATCTCTGAAAGTCATTCAAAATAGCTAAAATTATAGGACTCTTTAATTGTATAGGTGTAAAGATTATGGAAGCTACCTTTACCGAATCCTTTTAAATATCCAACCTGTATATCTCGAAACTTACGCGGACGAAGCCACCGGAAGAAGCTAGTATAATAAAGCTAAACATTGCCAAAGTCTATGTTATTTTTAAGGCTCCGCCCCAAAAATAGTGATAAGAAATCCTTATAGCGAGACTGCGGTGTCTGTCTGTTTGTCTGTCTTTGTATTCTACAGCTGTTTATCTTAGCAACTATAAATTTGCAGTTGCTGTAGAACTTATTCGCCCACATCTATCTAAGGTAAAATAAATATATACAAAAATAATTTTGTAGACTTAATGTGACACGGCAAGTAGAATAACACATGGGAAGGCTTTGTCTTAACATTTCGAAACTTTTTTATAAAATTATTACCTTAGTTTAGAGAAATTATAAAATTTAGATGCCATCTTAAATATTTTTTTAATAAGTAGGTAACTGAAAAAAACACTTCTGAAAATCTAATTGAGTGCGGAACTCTCGGTCCGCAAGTCTTACTCGCACTTGACAGATTATTAAATTAAGATGTTTTAATTTTTAAAAATGTCATCATTGTAGTGTGTTTGCTCGATATTTCAATAATTTATTTTTTATTTTTTAGCAGTTATACATTCAATGTTATTTCTTGCTCTCTCCCTACCGCGACAACTTCCAAATCATCCGACAGTGAAAATCCGTCTCATAATATCTTTTGATATGTAAATATATTAATAAATAAATAAAATATATCTAATTCTTTTAAATTGTTACTGTTTTTTTAATATTACTAAATATGCTAGCCAGTTAGAAACTCAAGGCATCTGACAGATGAACAAAACGCATGAACCAACTAATTAAATTTCATAGTCACGTTTTAGGAAACCTATAAGTGTGCTCAGAGATACTTCATTATAAAAACTCAGGTAATCTACTTTTTTGCTCGAGCGAGCTTGGTAAAAAATACAGAATTGTCAGATCGACCAGACTATTTATAAATGTTTTTAATTAAAAATTCTAGCGTTTAAAATTAGAGTACCTGATATGTTTTAGAAAAATGATTATAATTTAAAAGGATCTAATTTTAGCGTGGTAATCTAGGTTTTTTCGAGGTACCTGACTTGAGGCAAGGTTACCGTTTTAGAAATTTTAGAATAAACGAGAATGTTTGGTATGCATAAACCTGAGCACCAACATTTTTTTGGGTTTAAGGAACTCTTATGGTTTATCACTTCATTCAGATGCTGGAAACTAAAATTTAGCTCATGTAAGGTAGTAATTATGCTCGCTACAAATATGTTTTTATATAATATACATACCACTATTATCAGCGATCACAGCTCACCCACCTGATGATAACGTAGCTTTTAAAGTCGTGTTATACTATACCTTTGTTTTTAAAAATGCAGTGAGTTCCTTCTTATTAATTTTAATAAAAATATACAAAAGATAATCACAGTCAAGTTTTCAGTCGAAATTCAATAGAAAATTGTTTCGAAATCAGATGTTTTCTATTGTTTTAAAATTATAGGCCGAAACAACAACGTGCCGTCACGATAGTTGGTGCTAAAAAACTCGGCATTAAACAAAATGAGTAACTACATATTTCAGATAAACTAGCAATCTGTTATCTTCTTTCCAAAGTAATACCAGGAACCTAAAATCTAAAACAACTTTTTTCAACGATGGCACCTCCCACGGAGCCGAAATTTGTAAGTTCTAAAGAATAATGTTTTGTCTTTACGAATCTTAAACACCCATCCATCACTTGTAAATGAATCAAGACAAAAGAGGAGTTTTATTTTAGCAATCTCAGGTAGAGATACGCATTATTTTAAATCTTTTCACAAGAAAAAAGATCTCCAGTCTCGGAATGCAATTATATTCAATGTTCACCTGCCCTTAAGTAATTCCTAAACTTAGCTGGGGTACTTTTTATAAGCAGCCAAGTAAAAACTTTGTTTATTTAATCCCTTTGCAAAACCAAATAATATTCTGCATGCAACACACCTATTTGCACAAAAAATAACAAAAAAAGGATAAAGGAACTTAGGAAACAAAGCGAAAAAAAAAGAAAATACATAATTTAATAATATAAATATTGCATTTATTTCAACGAATTCTGCAAATATAATAATAACTGTAGATAATAATTATTATAATAATACTATTCAGTTTACAAGATTTTTTTTTTCATCGTACTTTAACAGGATGATTCATTTATCTTTATATTCGAAAAATATCAAAGAACATATTCACTGGCTGGCACTGTATTTGTTTCAAATAACTACAATATTAATAACAGTAAATGCAGATCGTGCATAATAAAAGGTTTAAAATTAAATTATACAAAATAAAAATAAAACTATTGGAAGTCGTATTGGAGGCAAATTCAATATTCTCGTAACGAACAGTTTACAAGTCAGCTTTTTTTTCACGTAGGTACATGGTAAATATCTACATGATGACAAAAATAAAATAAAAATAAAACTAAAGAACAAAAATAAATACAAACATTACAAAACTGAAATGAAAATAATAACAAGAAAGCGATATGCAAATAAAACATAAAAATTCTATTATTCGGCGCCATAAAATAAATTTGCATTTCATGGATCAATAGAGACGTATCAAGAAACTAGAGGCGGGAGAAAAACTCCACAGAACGTAGGTACGAATATAATAGAATAATGGCAGCTCCCGCGGCGCGTGCGACGCCTTCTTTGCGCATACGCAACCAAACGGTAGCACGAGCGAGACCCCTATACCTAGTTGTGAATGCAGCATTTAAATAATTTCAAGAAAATATTTGCATATCGCCTAACTCCCCAAATCGGAACCTCTCTTATGTAAATAAATGCATGACAGGAATAGCGAAAACGGCACCCGATCTACCCCACAAAACAGAAAAGACCTCATTATTATGTAAATCGTTACGAAAACTTTCTAATGTCTGTATGTATTATTGTACTTCTTGTTAAACCTTCGCACACGTCACGCGAGGTAAACTAAATATTAGATACAGTTATATCACAAGTTCTTAAGATGCCTCTACGAAACAACACACAATAAACTTACATATACCTATATTTATAGGTATTACCTAATGATATTCCAAAAATATATTCGGAATCACTCTATACAGTAACATCTACTGTTAATTTCTAATAGTATACCTTTACACGTTCAACTTATGTACAGTGGAGCAGAGAATAATAATTTACAAGCCCTTCGATCCTACAAGGCACCTTATTTAAATAGTAATAATATAGACTTCAGGCTTCGCTATGACTTTACATATAACTAAAACATATTAAATTCTCTAAAATATATAATTTGGTTTTCATTGAAATCCTACAACAATCGACATGTCTCTAGTATCTACCTAATAGGATTTTTAAATATTATGAACAAATAGGAAGAACAATTCTATTCAACAGATTACTAGTCTATTTCTCTATGGCGTGTCAATATTTCAATCTATGTTAAATATATAAAATTCACAGGAAAATGTATTAATCGATTATTCATGTGGAGCAACATGTATATACCCCAGATCAGAATCATTATATATACGACGTCCTTCACGCGTCCTACCATTGTATTTCGTTTGCATTTTAATAGTGACAGCACAGTGCCGCCCACTGGCGCACACGCGCATATCTAAAGACTAAAGACTAGCCCTGCCTCATTGGTTGGTACTGAACTAAACTCATTTTCACTATACTATAAAAAAATAAAATTACTGAAACAAACACAATAAAAGTGCCCCTTAGTATTTAGCACGCACCAATTTTTCGACTTATTGTCAAATGCCAATGATTACTTGAAGATTGAGAAATGTTTTTTACTGTTGATAGTACCAGGGATCAAGAAATTCTCAGTAATTATTTGTAATTTCTGAGATTGAATCGGCGGTGTACGTGCCGCTATTACCCTTTGCATCGGTGCAACTGAGCTGGAGGATGGATTGGATGGATTCGATTTTAATTTATACACAAATTGAAATACAGACACTACATAAAGATGACACAAAACATCGCAAATTATGTCTAAGTTATTTACAAAAAAGACTCACTAATAGGAAATAAAGCAACAACAACCGTCACAGCACGAATTAAGCTCCACTCGAATTGTTTGTTATAATATAAGATTAACTAAAAGAACGTAAGAAACACAATTGATCGAGTGAAACTTGCCGCTGCGACGTTCTACGTGAAAGTGTCCAGTGCCGCGTAGCACTCGGGGGTGCTAGGCGACGTGGACCGTGGTCAAGTGCACTCACCGTTGCCAGCGAGCTGAGGCCTCAGAAACGCGTTGTGAAGCTCGTTGGTGACGCCGGTCTCCATCCTTGCAGCCATCTGCATCAAGGTGAAGGTGGTCTCCTCTCCGGCAACAGCGCCGCTCTCGAGTCGTGAACGGACCGTGGCTATATGCCCGCGCGTGAACACGTGATCTTGCACTGAATATTTGTGACTGTATTTAAAATCACACACACGGCACTCTTCTGGAGGGGGTGCATCTGATACTTCCGGGAGACCGGCAGCTAACCGCGCTTTTTTTTCTTTGGCACGCGCGTTCTGGAACCAAACTTGCACTACCCGCTTCGGCAGTCCTATTTCTCGTCCAAGAGCCTCACACTCCGCCATTGTAGGCGTTTTGTAATCGCCGAACAAAGACTTCATTATTTTTACTTGTAATGACGACATTTGCGTTCGATATCTTTTCCCAAGTGGCCTAGGTGTGTGTTGTTGGCCCGGTATTGGTGAAGTAGGTTCATCTTCTTCGTAAAACTCCATAGTTTCTGAGGCGGTATCTGACCTTTCATCTACATCGGATCCAGGGCGTGACAAATCTACTGGTTTACTGAGATCTAAAGGTATTTCAGATTTTACGTGTTCTCGTCTTTCAGATGTTTCACTGGTAGCACCATTTTGCTGTGCGGCGGCATGAGCTTGTAATTCATTTACATATCTTTTCATTGATTCTTCACTGTACTGTTTAATGAACTTCTCCATGTCTGAGTGAAAAGGCGGGAAAATAGGGGGCAACATAGGCGCCCCCGCTTGCGAAAAATTCTGTTGCCTATCACTTTGTTGTGAGCCAAAACTAGGCGTGGATTCAGTACTTAACTCCTCATCTGGTAGAGCATCGACATTAATTTCACCTCTTGCACATTGATCAGCGTGTTTCGTACTTAAATGACTTTCTAACGCACTTTTTACTTTAAACAACGCGGGGCAAAAAGGACATCGCTTATTTATCACCTGTGCGTGTGCACGGAATTGACCTTTTCTCTCGCGCGCTCTTGTGTTTTGAAACCATACTTGGACCACTCTTTTTTTTAACCCAACTTCTCGTGCAATGTTCTCAAGCATTTTTCTTGAAGGGTTAGATTCGATTTGGTACTTCTGGTAAAGATAGTCTAATTGTTCTGGCAAAATAGTTGTCCTTAAACGTTTGTCTTTTGGCTGTTCTCCAGTGTCTATTTCTTCAAATTCATCAAATTTTCTTTTGACTTGCTGATTTAATGCTGCTACTAAAGGATGTCGTGCTTCGTCGTTTCCCAAAGAAGCATTCAGCTGTTGAAGTTGGGCATGTTGTTGTAAGATTCCAAAAGGGGAATCTGGCGGATATGTAGGAAATAAATTAGGATTCATTATGTGAACTAGCTGATGCTCTCTCCATAAATCAAATCGAGGGAAGACTAGGTTACAGTTATCACATTGAAAATTACCATCTTTTTCATCACGTGATTGATGAGATACAGGCGTTGTTGGCGTGAGAGGCGCTGGAGGTGCAGGTGATACAGGATAGCTAGGAGCAGCAGGTGTTGGCGTCCGTGGTGGTGCAGGTGAAACAGGCACATGAGGTGGGTGGTGCTCTACAGTACTTGAATTAGAGTCTTCACTGCTAAGAGTAGCAGCTACCTGTGCTGCAGCTGCTTGTGCTTGAGCTGAGCGTTTTGCATCTTCTTCCTTAAAACAATGAGTCTTTTGATGTCTTATCAACTCATAATATCTTTGGAAAACCAGTTGGCACTTTTTACATTGGTAATTAAGTCCTGGAGTGCGTTGAAATCGGTTTGCATCATCAGTCGCCCCCGCGGGAGGTTCTGCTGCTGGTTGGTTCTCGTATACTTTTCTTGCTTTCTGACGAGCATTTTGAAACCAAACTACTATTACTCGCGGGCTTAGACCTAATAACTTTGAAAGATATTCTAAATCATCATCTTTCGGATATGCATTGTTTTCAAAAAATTCTTGCAGAACTTTGATCTGATAATCAGTGAACCTAGTTCTGTTGGCGCGTTTGCCAGAAGACCCCGAGCTGTTGGATCCGTTCGAGTTGCCCCCGGATAGTCCGAAATCGGCCGGTCCCCTGCCGGGACTGAGGCTGCGATTTGGGGTCAAAGGCAGGACATTCGGGGGCGCGGAGTTTGGGGACGTGAAACTAGGATTCATCTTTGGTGGAAGCATTGAAGGATGTGGCGGCTGAGGTATACTCGTTGCCGGAATAGAATCTAATTGTGATTGTATTAATGAATTAAGAGACAGATGGGTAGGAGTTTGCGGTCTTGAAATACTATGTGAAAGATCAGGAATATTTATGTTTGGGGCAGGACTTTGTGATGGTACTTGGGGAAAAACAAAGCTTTTGTCCTCTTGATGCCTATCATCGTATGAGTTGTATTTTTCTTCCATAGTGGGTTCATCGTTAAGTTCCGGTTTCATTTCCTGGTGGTTTAAATTAGATGTTTCTTCTATTTTAATTTTTTTTTCAGGAGGTGGTTTTCCCTCATCTGAACTTGCTGATGAATCTAGTGGCGTAACTTTAGCTTCTCCCGTCTTCTCATACTCTTCAAGATTAAGTGTTGTAGAAGGTGGATTATTGAAATTATAAGGAGAGTCTTTGTTGCGCTGACGTTCTTTAAACAAAGTGTTCCGGAACCAGTGTTTAATTACCTTAGTCGCTAGTCCCGATTGCTTAGCCATTTTAGCAATAGCTTCATCACTTGGAGAGTTATTGATATCAAAATGCGCTCGCAATATTTTCAGTTGGTCGTCTGTGATTCTTGTTCGTGCCCTCTTTTGTCCAGCTGCAGCATTTGCCTGCAAACAAATAAAATAACGTTACTACATACTCCAAATTATATGAACCATCCAGACTCATCTTAAAAGGAACTTTATGTTGGGTGAACAAAGCAATGTAAAAATATAAAACGCTCATTTATCTTCGGTTCGTATTGCGACTCAGGTACGTTTGAATAATAACACAATTCGTTCGTTAATAATACTTCGAACCCTAGCTTCATAACAATGGACCCTCTGTTGCTTTAAGCTAACAGATAGGTAATATTAATCGATGGGTGTATCCTCTACTCTGTAGATATTACCGATATGTAAAGCAATTAATCGAAATAAGAGTGTAAAAAAATTTAATGTGTACTTAGGTATAGTTATAAGTGTCAGCAAACAGAATACTTTGTTTACTATTTTTTAAGTTTAAGAGAAATTAATAAAAAATGTTAGTTTAAAAATAAATTATGTGTAAATATTCCTAAATTACTTTTGTGTCTCTCATTCTATCATGTCATTCAGTTCTATGGCGTTTTTTTTTTGTAAATAGAGACTATTTTAATTATAAACAGTAATGTAAAATATGAATTGCTTAAATTTGAAATATTGCATTTAAGTTCCAATTTTTATTACTTAGGTGACAAATACTACGCTACTCTTGCCCTGTTTTTGACTTTAAAGTTTTTAGTAGGCTAGTACTATGTCAATTAATTTTACTTATTTATAGTTCCTATAAAAATAATATGCAATTAGATAAAATGATATCAGTATCATATAATTTTAGTCAAAAATTTATATTTAGGTCATACATAAGTTGGCAAACCAAGCTTTGGCAGTATTCTGTATCTATTTTGCTATGCCACGAGTTTCAGTAACTGTTAAAAAAGAATTCAAATCTTGTCTAGTCTTGTCATTATTTTAGCTCAAACCAAACTTGTAAATATATTTTTATTGGGGTTGCTAAGAATATAATATATGAAAATATATGCTTTTTCATTAAATTTTTTAAATGTTTTGATAGCAGAGCTTTAATTTTATGGAAAAAAAAACAATCATATTTTCATAATAAAAAAAATCCTTAAGATACTTTTTATCTTTTTTAAGATTTTATGAATGAAGGATATAAATAAATAAGTTGGAAATTTTAAGAGTTTTACAAATATAAATAGTTGAGATTTTTTTTGAAAATTGTGCAAACAACCTTTCAGTATATTCTATATGAAAACGTTTAAAAATGTATAAGTTTTAGTGTACTTCTATAACACTCTAAAATCAAAATTTAACTTTGAAAGTTTTATAACTGTAAATGAAGTTTTAATTTTTGTGCTAGATTTCAATTTCATCTTTTTAAGTCGAATAGTTTGGAGGAAGAAGGCTGTGACAGAAAGACGGACAGACATCGAATAAATTTTATAAATATCTTATTAGTTAAATTTTGCCATAGAACATAATATCGCGGACTTCTTGAACAATCCGTGCTAATAGAAATTTAGAGGAATTATTTTTCTCTGCCTCCATAAATTGATTTGAATCCGTAAAAAATACTTGAGTAATTATTGTGAGAATGACATTTGTATCCTAAGCATTGGCTTACATCTGACGGAAGATACGTTGGCTTATTGTCGGTCGCGTATGTTCGTTCATTCGGTTTTTCACCTTTTATACTACATGTTTAGTTTAGTTACTTCAGTTAGCTTGTACAAGATAGTTTTGTTTTATAATAATTAAGTTTGTAGTTAAACCCATTGAAGCAACTGGTATGTATGTGAAGCTTCACAATGAGATCGTAGAAGAAAAACATATTGGGTGCACTTTTTAAATATTTAAAGACAATCCAGTGGCAGTTTTAATTGAAAATTTACTTAGAATTGTGGTATAACCGTATGTTCATATAGTTTTTCGACGAACTCGTTTAGCTAAAATACTAACTAACTTGAGCAATGAATAACTCCTTAATACGCTGTACACATAAACGCTCTCCGCTGTTATCATGCCTAGAGTAATTGCATGTTAAAAATATACATATGGCACTATTTTGCGGCTCTTCGTTAACCGACTATGCGCTGAAGAGAGACGACTTCTGCCACCAGACGTATAGTACGTACGGTCGACGCACTAACGGATTACAGGTCAAGTATGTATGTTTTCCTGTCCTGGCGCTACGCGACGTATTTTCCGAAGACAGATGTGGGCCAACCCTAAGTTTCTAATATATAATAGGAGTGATTTACAAAATAAGCTTCAATTATTGATCACTAAATATTTGTTACATTATATGTATTTTGTATGTATATGTAAGTAACCCTACTTCTTCGTGTCACAATCAAAACAGGATTTTCATTAATTATGTACCATACGTTTTTTTTCTATTTTAAATCTGCTATGTGGTATAATTGATGGAAGATTAGCGATTTAAAAAGGTACATATAAACTTTTTATTATACCTATTCTGGTCTTTAATGTTTCGACAATAAGTGTTATTTATCCGGTATTCGTATGTTTCAATATAAGTAGTTACAGTAAAGAATATTAATTTTAGAGTAGTGTGAAAATATTATTTAGCATTGCATGGTAATGTTCTTTGCCTAAATTATGTAAGGTATAGGTATATTATGTTGATACTTAAGTATATTTTAATGGAAAAAACAACATAGTAAGTATAATGTATCGATGCCTATGTAACTAAGTAATAAAATCAAATTAAGTATATCTTAAATGAAAATTCTTTAGATGTTTTGTGTCTGGCCAGCTATTGCATTACATGCCATACTTAAACATAAACTTAAGTACATAAATAAAAAAAACTTAGCAATTTTTTTATACATAAATACTGCGGGAAACCAGCTTGTTATTAACATGAGTTGGTGTTTCAAAGAGATGAGTTAAAGGAGAAGGGGCAGTTCATATTTAACTCATTTAGTAAACTTACAATTAAAAGAGTCATTCAAAACCTTATTTATCAATTGCCTTTTTTTATAACGTATCTAAGTTTTGGTTACGTTACATTACGGCAGTAGTTATAAGTATGGTCAGATTAAAAAACCTAGGCAAAAATTAACTTATATTGCAACTCTATCCTGTATAAATATTATAAATGCGAAAGTTTCTTTGTCTGTCTGTCTGCTTGTTACTTCATGAGTCACTCATACATGGACTGATTTAGGTACGGAGATAGTTTGTGTCGCGGAGAAGGACATAGGATAATTTTTATCCCGAAAAATTTAGGAGTTTCCGCGGGAATAACTATGACCGAGCTTAAACGAACTAATCATTATTAATTAAGTATAATTAAGGAGTCACTAGTTTAATTAAAAAGTTGACTTAAGAATCCCACGCCGATAATCAATTTCAAGGCGGGTGGAGCCGCGGGCAAGATTCATTAATTATCAGCTTTCCCATTAATATTATAAATACGAAAGTTTGGTTGTTTGTTACTCAATCACGCTTTAACCTTTAACCGGTTAAATTGGGATAAAATTTGCCACAGGTCCTGGAATAGGACTTGCTATAACTAACTTCTTAAGTATAAGCAAGGAGTTACCGTAAGAATCCTACGCCAATAACCAAATATAGGGCAGGCGGAGCCGCCGGTAAAAGCTAGTATTTAAATATTGTAAAGGTAGTTATTAATTTGGTGCAACTATACTTCTCATGTAACTTAAGATCAGTACAAACAGACTACGCGTAACTATATAAATAAGCGAGTTTTCGTTTTTGTCTTTTTTTTAATAATTGCAATAACTTTGTAACCATAGATAAATTAGAATAAAATAGCTGTCTATGTCTTAGATTGACAAAGATTTTGGAACTTATCAAAACACCAACAACAACAAAAACTTAAATATTACCTTGAAAACGACTCAGAATATGGACGAAATAATAAACATTATTATAGAGAATGATTATTGATAAACTATATGTGATAATACCACAAAAAAAGATTATAATGCTTGCACGTTTATAATATATGATTTATTAGATTTTTATTTGCTAACATTTACTTTTTCAAAATTAATAATATAGATAAAGTAATCAATTATCAAAGTAAGCTAAATCAAGAACAAAATATAAAATTAAAAAACACTAACCTGTTGCTGTTGTTGTATTAGCTGCTGTTGTTTTAGCTGAGCGTCGTGTGGAAACGTCATCGCGTCGAAGGGTGGTGGTGGCAGCATGAGCGGCACCAGGGGTGGCTGCAGATTCATCGCCGCTAATGCCCCCACGTTCAAACCCAGTGGTAGTCCAAGAGACAGCATCTGTGCCACCATCGGATGTAGCTGTCCCAGTTGCTGTTGCAGCTGCAGCATATTAAGAGCTGCTTGCATCTCTTGTACCTGAGCAGCTAGTAGGGCACCAGCTTGAGCTTCTCCGTTTCCATTCTCGTTATTGTAGTTACCCGTACTATCAGCCCGAGGTGATGGTGATCTATCACCTGGAGCCGCTGGAGATGCTGCTCGTGGAGAATTAGGTGCACCTGATTTCCTTTCATACTCGGATTTAAACTGTTCCGCAAACTGTTCAAGAAATTCTAAAGGAACTTTGTCTTTATGCACTTCTTCACAATGAGTCTTTAACACGAACACACTAGAGAACTCCTTGTTACAGTGTTGACATGTTGATTTGTTTTCAACATCCGGAGGTTTTTCTTCAGGAGGTGGAGGCGGCGGACTCGGCACTCTCGCCATTACACGTTCTTCTTGCAATTTTCTCCGCTGGTTTTCATTATATTGCATGACGAGATCGAAGCCAAAAGTCTCTAGTAATTGCTTGTACATTTGAGAATTTCTTTTCGGAGGGTTGCCTTTTGCAACCATCTCGTCCAATGCCGCCGCTTCTGCGTCACCTAGTGGCGAATGCGCCCGCGCATCGCTAAACGGGCATGAGGTGGCGCGATGTGCGTCGAGGAGCTCCCCGGTAAGAAATGACGCGTGGCAGCGATCGCACGAGGCGCTACCTGCGCGCGGCGAACGCGGGCTACCTGGCCGCGCGGGGGGTGAGGACCGCGGTCCCCCACTGCTTGTAGACGAAGGGGATGTATTTTTCGGCGACAACACGTCTTGTAAAATTTTAGCGGGATCGTTTCTATCCGGCTGTTCGACCAAAGGTCGTGATAAGTCCACGTGACCAGCTGCGGCGAGCTCCTGTAACTTTCCCGCGCGAGTTTGATGAAGTACGGATCTCATGTGTATGTCTAGCGTACTTCCTTGTGTGTAAGCTACCTTGCAAATATTACACTTGTATCTTTTTCGATCATCCTCCTCACTGGAAGTACTTTTAGGTGTGAGTGTTAAGTTAGAGGGCGCTGAGCCAGCCCCAGGCGATACGGGCGGGTTGTTGTTATTCTGCTGTTCTTGCATGGCTCGTTTTAGTTTGTGCAAATGGCTCACGCTATTGTAGTGAACGAGTAAAATGTTCTTTTGTGTGAATGACTCTTTGCATACGTCACATTTGAATGGCCTGTTGGGATCAAGATACTTTTCCATAGGATATGTTAGTTTTTCACCTTTTCTGTGTAGAAGTGTTTTATTATGTGCAGTAAGGTATGACTGACGTGTGAACGCAACTTTGCATCTATGGCATTTGTATTTTCTGTTTGGATCATTATATGAATCTTCCGCCATTGCTTGCGAGTTCAAGTAGTCGTCTAAAAATTGTTGATCTTTGTAAACGATTGAGTCATCGGAGTTTTCAGCATCATTGTGACCAGATTCATCAGCTACAGTAGCACTAGAGTCTCTATCTTCTAGTTCACCTAAGTCATCATCAGCAGTTCTGAGAGCTTCTTGCTTCAATAATTCAGCTGTCACAGCATCTAAAGCTGCAGCTTGATTAGACTGCAGTAGAGGGTTAGAAGCAAGACTTCTTTTGAAATTAGCTAATTCTTCTTCAGATAATTCTGAGTGAGAAGTTTCAAAATGTTTCTGTAGCGCTACTACTGACCTAAAGCTACGTCCACATAAAACACATTTAGTGGCATCTCGGATTACGTGGTATTGAGAATGAAGTTGTAATTTCTCTATCGTTTTAAAAGCAAGACTACACTGATTGCAACGATATTTATAAACATGTTTTTCCGATACAGACATGTTTGCTGTAGAATTGCGAGCATGGGCCTCTCTGAAATGGTTCTGTAATAAGTGAGCTGCTTCAAAGTATCGATTGCATCCTTTTTTCCAGCACACATAACCAGGCCCTTGAGGAGTTTGTTTTAACTCCAGGTGTCCTGAATCGTTTTGATGCTGACATAGTTCGTCTACATTCCGGAAAGTGCGACTGCACGTAGAACACCGTTCTGTTTCTCCATCTGTACTGCCTTCAGAGCGCGGTGAAGAAATTTCACGTTCTTCATCTTGTCGCATGTCTTCTCTTTGTGATTGAGTTCCACCATTAAGCCAGTGACTTTGATCAACTAGTAAAAGCAGTCTTTGTAGGCCTTCAGAATTCACTGAATGTATTTGCATTACGTGGCGTTCAAGCGCTGTCCGTTCTTTAAATGCATCTTGACACAAAGGGCAGATAAAGTGACGTGCATTGTCGCTGTGAGCAGAAGAGACATGTGCGTGTAGATGAGTCTCACTTCCACAGCTAAAGTTACAATAAGGACATATGTGAGATCCAGGAGTTTTGCGCTCTTCGTCTCTTTCATTAGGCATGAGCGGCTGCTGAGATTGCTGAACCTGTTGTTGCTGCTGTTGCTGATGATGGTGCTGCTCCAAAAATCTCATCATCTTCTGCTCTTGCGTCAATTCAGGCTTCTGATCGATTGGTTCTTTATTATCTGTTCACAAATAAAATATGCTTTAATTAGTATCTACGTGTAGAAAATACATTCTATGATTTATAAAAGTGGTTCAATGAACCGTCCCGTACGAACTCTAAAACTCGAATGGATATCGATCAGCATTCCATAAGTCTACCTACGTGAGGTTTATCTGCAAAAAAGATTATTTCTATAAATGAAACTGAGTATTGTTCAGCGCGAACGTTTGTTACTTTACTGAATTGAAGTTAAAAATAAAATTCTTCTCTTTTATATTATTAGTAAGAGTCGTTTTGTTTGCGACGTACCGGCAAGACAAAGGTATCGCTCTATCCATCCTGTACGCACACACACGCACTAATGCAAAGGTAACAAGTATATTGTAATTTTGCACACAAAGGAGATATGGGACGAGCAAACAATCATTGTTCATTATTACAAAAGGTTTCAAATATTTCGTTTCGCATCAGATCAAATGCATTTGGGATAGTTGTCATATGCTTCGATGGGTGGGACGGAGATAGCTATAGAGGATATGTGAGACTGCAATTATTATTTGACCAGGGATAAGTCCACAGCAGCGTGTGAAAGAAGCTGGTCTGCATTGTTTACGCTCAAATAAGGAAGGTAAAAGAAACGGCCGATGTAGGGAGCCCAAGTATTCGTTAGTGTATCGTTACAATTATAACAGTTTATTAGATAAGAAACTAACATAACATTATGATAATATTTCTATTTTATATAGAACTCCAGAACTTACGTAGACGTTTTTTAATAGTATATGTACTCTTATCTGATAATATGTTATAATGAATGTAAACAAAATTTTAATTAGATATTCATGATTATAGAATTTATAAAAATAAGAATGTAGTAAAGATTAAAAGTGTAGAACTACGAAAACAATCTTAGCGAAAATTAAACGAAAATTTTAAGTCAAGCTAAATTTTTTTTTAATAAAAGTAAGCCTATAGATTAATCTTGAACTTAGTCAAAGCATGTAAGATATTAGTTTATTAGTCCAGGAATCATTATCCAATGGTATCCCAGAGCTAATTAATTTAGAAAATATTTAAATAAAAAAAACCTGGAATGGAACTTAAATCTCCCAATTTTAATACTTACTATGTAGAAATATTATTAAGATAAGTAGTAATTAATTATAATACGAGGGAAAACATTTTAGCTTAATTAAAACTTGAAAATTATCTCACAGTCCAGCGAACTTGAAACCAGTAGTTCCTACCCCTGTATTGTTAGGGAACCCGTTCTTTAGTTTTAAGCAGTTAAAACCGTTATATCTAATGAAGGGGAGCGGGATAAAGTAAATCCAAATAATAATAATGGAACTGACCCTAATTCTAGGCTGGACTGACCAGTGAATGTAATCATTTACGAAGCCAGATTGCCGTCCGACAGTCTGGTAGAAGCGAAGAATAAAGACCAGGTAAAGGGACCTTGTCTGCTTAAATGCGATCTTCGACGGTTTTTGTCAATGAACAAAGTGCCTTTTCTATGGAATCACCACATCGTTATTGCGTTGTAAAGTAAGTATTGTTTAACGTAAGTTTTGTTTTGCAAGATTTAGGTCAGAATTTTTACAATGTGGCGTCAGAGATAAAATGGTGCATTTTACTGTCGTAAGGTTTTCGTTTTGCTTTGTGTTTACCACTTTAAGTTTACCTCCTGATAGTGCTTATTGAATATTGTTTGCTGCATGGATTTTGGGCTGATTCTGATTTTTGATTCATGGCAGCTATAAGTGTCATGTTGGTATTAAGTCTACTATACCATATTTATTAAAGTTAATGTCAATGATTTATTCGTAATTCAACATCAAAAGTAATCTTATACTAATTTTTAAAGGAAAAAAGTTATTCTGTCAAGGGTCCGGGCTTTATACAGTAGTTTTTTTGTTTATTGATAATTTTTTTTGTTTTTTTGAAGATTGATGGGCACTCAATATATACGATGAACTAGCTATTCCTGAACATGTTGTACGTAAGTAATGTAAGCAAGTAGCAAGTGTGTAAGTAAAAATTGACCTTTAAATTCTTCCATAAATCTTTCATAAGTGCAAACAAAGGTACAACACATATATAACGTTATATTTCTATTGATTATAAAAAAATAACTTCTTCAATTTGATATCAGGGTTCATATAAGCAAGGTTAATCCTTTCATAGCTAAAAAACCGGTCTGGAGAGAAAAAGTTGGACGAACTTGATTGTCAAAAAAGTTTTTTTAGAGTTCCGTTATAATTCGTTAAAACGGAGCAGTTATGAAATTTGCTCAGTCCGTTTATCATACGCATTTTTCTCAAAAACCTTTTGACTTAGCTAAAACTTGACATGGTTATAGCAGTTGTTGGCATTGATGTTGGTAAGAACCGTAATGTTTTTTGATAGGGGCCGCTCAGAGGGCAGTGGAAGCAGAGGGGATTTACGAGCGTTTTCTATTTTATCGCTTAACTATCATTTCAAGCTTATGGTTGCATAAGATTGCTAAGACAATTTTTTTTTGTTTTTTTTGAACATATTAAAAAATAATACTGACTGGTATTTTAAAAACTATAAGTAGATATATGTGAAAAAAATATTAGCTTAGGTAGTAAATGGAGAGATGAAGATAAAAAGATAGTTAGATAGATATTTTTTAGTATATAAGTACCTACTACCTATATAAAAAAAACTTACTGCTACGAGTTACATTGATGACTTAGAACCTTAATTGTTTATATGAGTTACGACTCTTACTAGACCGGTTTCCTACATCCTAAATGAACCCGCGAAATATGTCAACTTATAAATACAAAGAACATTAGAAAGGAGTATAATAATCCAATCGAGTTACCTTACTGAAGCTACATTGTCCCAGTCCAAGCATATTTGGACGGTGGTCATGTATAAGAGCGTAGATATAGGTAGCATTGGTACCTACCTACAGTGTAGGTAAGAATTAGATACATCTACTTAACAACTTCTAGTGAATTTTAAAGTCCTAGTAACAAATACACAAAGCGTCATAGCATTAAGAAATTCATTTTATAATCTCTATTCGGTTATCTTTTGACATGTCACAATATACAGAACTAAGGTAAGTAGTAACTAAGCAAACTTACTTGAATAATTTCCAATAGGTACAAAAGCATACTTGTAGGGGTACCTATTTCAAATTTAAGAAACCAGCACAATTATAATTTTAATGTTTCTCTCTGACTTTGTTTACAACTTTCAAGATTTACAATGAAAGCAAGGCAGTTCGAAAATCTAAAATCCATTTCAAAGCGTCGTTCGTAACGACTGTTCGTTTAATAAGGTGAAAATAAGTAATAAGCATAAATATGACGAACACAATGGTGTAAGTTGGATTTCTTTCGCCTCCACATTTCTCTCGCACTTTATCGTATTTCACCATGGCCATAAACATTCGAAGAGCGATGCATTCGGCGACATTGTGTGATGATGTAGCTGCCTCATCACAAGGGGGCAATCATTCTTAATGCTCTTTGGCCACATACGTAATGTGAGTCATTGTCCCGTGTGTGTGGTACTTATGGAAAATTCGCGTTCTCAATTCAAATATTGTTTCCATCTCCCTCAGCCGCGGGGCGGAGTCGCCTCCAACCAATGACGGCTTACGACTGTGGCGACACCGTGCAAGGCGTACGTTATTAAAGAAACCTGTTCTAATGTTGCGCGCTTTAAATTAAATTTTGCCCGTGTGTAATTATCTCATTATTGTGATTACGAATTCTTCGCTAAATGCTCATCGCTTTAAATGGCGATTGCTTCGGTGAGAGGACTTCAAGTGACGGTTATTCGCTAAGCGATAATGAAGCCTTTTTTGTCGGAGATCGCTTACGAAACATTTAAGTAAATTAACACGAAACAAACAGTATGTCTATTTACACGAGCCACAGAATGCACTTCAGTTTGTAAAAACGCAGAACAAAATTGATTAAGGAACGAATCGGTTTAAATTGGAAACCGATAGTGACGTTTCGAAATCACATTCATAAGTCGACTCCGTATTGCTTTATCGATACGAGCGCCAGTAATGGTTTTGGTTGAATTAATTTTAATGGGATTTTTACGCTTTATAGAATAAATGTTATGTTATGAAATGTGTTTAGCACGATGATAATAAATATTTTGTATTGAGTTGCTACCGTTTGTAGTCGTAACGGATTGTGTAGAGTGACATCTAGTGGGAAGTAGAAGAACTTTATAAGTAACAATTTTACGATGACTGGCGCCCGGCGCATGCGCATCCTATTTCCGAATTTCAATATTTAATTGTAGTATAGATTGCAGAGCTCTGTGTTAGTACACCTGCCTACTTCAAAGTAATTATGTAATCTAGTCAAATAAGTAGGTGTCATTAAGTTGTTGCTTAATAGAAGTTTGAGGAAGTTATGCAAAGTAACAATAGGGCGCGGTCACGGTTAGAAGTTTAGTCGCTGAAAAATCCATTTTTGCTTTTTTGCTAATAATAAGAGAATAACACAATACACTTAAATTACTTGCCTACATAGATAATAAAAAAAATTCTAATAAAAAAATTTCTAATGATAAACACAATAAAGATCGAGTAGACTTATGAAATGCTTGTTTATATTATCGAAAGTGTTTAAACGCTCGTACTCACCAATATCTTGTTGATCATAGGGGCTTGGTAACTCCGACGGCTGAGGGATAACTTGGAAGAGCTCAGCAACATCTGGAGTCGGATCTTTGCCTTCAGATCGCCTTTGCAGTTGATGGATTTGTTCCATTTGTAAGTGTTTCACCGAGCGCACATGTTGCAGTAATGATAAACGATGTGGAGCACCAAAGCCACACAAAGCGCATCGGTAGACTCGGGGACGCTCACGCGGAATACGGGACGCGCATTCACGTATATGCCTTAACAGAAGTGCAGCCGCTTCGTGTCTCGATCCAGCGGCATGAAGTTGTAATTTATGTGCTGAGTTTGTATAATAGTCACAGGCACAACATCGGACTTGTACTCCTCCAACTCCTGCACCGCCTGTTCCAACTCCACCACAAAACTTTAACTTCCATTCGTTCCTTGGCCCACCTTCCTTCACATGATTAACGTGCTGCAACCTCTGGAGATGTTTGTCGGTTTTACAGTGAAGTTGGAAATTTGCCTTTAAGTTAGTCTTATAAGTGCATAGTTTGCAAACGTAATGACCTGCAACTAGGGCTAAGATCTCTTGCTCTCTAATTTTTGTGCGATCTTGGGCAAGGTGATGACCAAGTGCTTCCAGTGAGTCAGTTGAGAAGCAATTACATATACAACAATGGAATGTCCTTTCTGGTTCAGGATCAGCCGGTTCTGGTGGTGGTTCCATTGCTTCAGGGTTAAGGCCTACATCAAGATGAGCCCCCAGCTCTGGTGGAGACGGTCCAGGACCACCAGTCATAAGTTGAATCATAAGCGCCTGATTATATGCCATGTCAGCTAAAGCTGCTTCTGCATTAGGTGGAGGGGCGTCACTGCCAGGAAAATGTAACAAACTCTCCAAATGCTGCTGACTTTGCTGTCTATGATGTAATGCTGACAACGTTTGCATGTGTTTTACATTTTGCTGTAGAACTAGCATATTGTGTGTATGCTTTTCCGATGTCATGTGTATTCTTAGATTACGTGCAACATTTGTTTCATAATTACAAACTTCGCAGCGGAATGTAGGCTTTGGTTTCTGTCCCAATGGTGAATGATGAGGCATTGGTGGCTTATGTGGACCAGGTGGAGTATGCTGAGGAGCAGGAGGCAAGTTACTCTCACCAGGGTTACCACCATTTTGCAGTTCTTGCATATTGTTTAAATGTTTATCAGATTGCATATGTATGCTTAGGTTACCCTTTGTAGTAGTTGAATAATTACATACTTCACATCGATAAGGTTTGTATCCACAAGTATACGTTTCGCCTCTTGCTAATCGAGGATGAGGTTGACCAGCTATACAATAAATGCAACTTGTTTCTGCTTCTGGATGTTTCTCTTTCATATGTATTTCTAGAGTTTCTTGATATTTATAATGCCAATTACATTTTGGGCATTTAAGCGTCTTGCACGAATTTCGACTATGCATGCCAGCTAATGGACCACCCAGTCGTCCTGAATTTAGAATCAATTCACATTTTGGACAATCAGCTCCTGAAGGTCGTCCACCAAGATGATCTGGACAAACACCTATCGTTGTTCCAGAAAGGAATGCTGGTGGTGTGGGTTGAAACGGTGGGGAAGAATTTGGACTACTTCGAGGCTGTACAGATGCATTTATGGCATGAGGGTGAGCTACTGATATTAACGAATGTTGAGGGATCAGAGATTCAGCTAATGATCGTGGCGGTCTCCAAGATAGTGGACTAGGTCTTCTTTCATCACAAGTGCCGTTAGGTAACATTGATTCATTTTCTCTTTCGTAATTTATCATTTCTTGCTTGATAAAAGTATTTAAAGATGGACTTGATAGATCAGAAATATTGGCTGGACTTTCAGTTACTGAAGCACGTGTTGGTGCAGCAGCTCCTACTGGTTCTAAAAATGAGACTAGTGGTTCTTTATCTTTGCCAACACATTGAATGATGGCAGAAGCATTCTCTCTCGATAAGGCATCCTTCTCGGAGTCAAGTAACGTTAAACTATGATCTGACTGGGCATGTGCTACAAAAGATTTAGCGTAGCCAAAACTTAATTTACATATAAAGCACATAAGAATAGGTTTCACTGGTACACTGACTGGGCACTCTGAATGTGGAGACTGCGGTCTCGGAGCGTCTTTTCCTCCTCGTAAACTGAAAACTCTATAACTATGCATGACAGGTGCATCAGGCCTCGCTCGTGCCCTTTCCAATGCTAACCTTCCATAAATGGCGCCATATAATGACGGATTTCTTGACACATAGAACGCATTCGCTATCTGAGGGAAATCAAGTTGTCTTTCAACAACATTGTTATCTCGACTGTCAATAATGCAACCAGGCTCTATTTTAGGCAAGTCAGGTAAGCTGGTTTCTCCCTCTGATAGTTCTGGATCCTCGATTATGTAAGCGGAGCCATCTGGGTTGTAGACAATTTTGCCATCGAAGCGCTCTACATCAGAAGATAATGGTGGAGATTCTCTTCTTGATGTGAGATCAACAGCGTCTGGAGCCGCAGGCGGTGAAGTGGGCGCGGGAGCAGAGGGTACAGGCGCGGGTGCCGCGGGCGCGGCTGGCGCGTTTCGTGGCTCCTCTTCGGGGCTCATGTCACCGTCGTCGTCGTCGGGCTCAAGGGAGGCTGAGTTCTGTGGGTCTTCGCGCTTGCGGCGCCGCTTGCGCTCCGGGGGCGGGCCGCTAGCGGGGCCGCCGGCCTGTAGCGGCGTGGGCATGGCGCCGGGCGTCAAGGGCCGGCATCACATGCTCTCCTGCAACAAAACATAAAATAAAACGTTAAAATTATAATCCATCAGTATCTCTGATTGAACGTTTGACATTTATCTACACTCTTATACTAATTAAACGAGCTACCAATCTACTACTTTAATTAATTAGATACGTGATAAGAAAATAATTAAAAAAAAATATCGATTTCGCCATAACCAAGACAGTGAAATAATTAGCAGCATTAAGAAAATCGTCTTGGGAAACAGCATCAGTTGGTTTAGTATACCCTATGAAAAATTGCTTCAGAAAACAAGAAAAAGATTTGTCAGAGGGATCAATACCACTGTTGAACAATTCCCTGACCTATATCAAAAATATATGGTTACTGTTAGATTTTTTGTCTTTCCAAAGCAGTTAGTTCCTATTGCTGATCTAAATTCAATAAATATTTTTTTGATGATTATATTTTGATTCAATTTAGATTTCAGTAAAAAACATTTAAAACGATATAACGTACTACCAAAATTCAACGACTCTTAGTTGATACGGAATTTGCATACAAAACTGTATCTTTTATTTGCTATTTGCACGTAATAAGGTAACGAATATAGGCGATCAATAAAAACATCCCATAGGGACATTGTATTCGTTGATTCTCACGGACCAGTTTTACCTAGTTAATCTGAAGGTGAGTAATGTGTTGAATGTTAAATACATTATTGTTTGTTGTGTTGTCGTAACCGGAAGTGGGTGGAGCGGATGCTTATGTCACTGATTTTTTTTCATGTACACATTATTTTAGTGATCGTTTTTTTTTTACTACTAAGGTGGCAGACAACCATACTGTCCGCCTAATGTAAAATCATTGTGGCACATAAATTTAATATCATATATAAATACAAAATCACTTTTGATATGAATTTGTAAAAGTTCTAAGTCACATAAAAGTATAAGTGGTTGACAATATTTTTTGTTTCGTATTCGGATTAAACGTAACATAACTTAAGGCAAACAGAATTTTATTATATCAATATTTTCCCAAAAGAATAACGTTTCTCATGGATAAGTGATAGGTAAGTAGGTAACTCATACCTATGATTAAATTTCTGATAAGGCGACGTTTCCCATATGATCTTTAATCTAATGTACTCAAATTAAAATACACTGTAATCGTCCTTATCTAACCGAACGTTTGCGCAAACAACTGCGATCAATTTATCGTTTTGACAGCCTGTCACAGCTGTCAATATCGACACTTTACAATTAAGCAACCAACTGTCTTGAAACTCGACAAACGCAAGATTTACTGTTACAATCAACAACAGTTATATCAATATATCCTTTATTACTTAACACTAAGAAGAGATCAACAAAAATTCAATTCTCTTAAAAATATGACCAATCTGTAATAAGAATTTGTTAAAATATGAGATTAAGACGTCATCTGTGTTATCTGAAAAGATATCAAAGATACGCGTCCTACAAAAATATCCGACTAGAATTTAAATAAGAAATATATTTAGATGACAGCATAAGATAACTAAGGAAAATGGCACATGACATAAAAACAAGACAGGTAATTGATCACTATTTTGTTTTCCCCTAAATATGTGACATTTGCATATTTATAATTTATTACACATCTGCCCCAAAACATTTTGCCTACTGAATTGTTTTCGGTTACAATATGCAAATCGTGTGCATTATTCTTATATGTAACATGCTTGCTTTGTTACCCAAATAATGGTTATTAGGTAAGAATTTGTGGGTTACATTTATAATTTATAATTAAGTTATTGCCTACAATATATTTTAAGTAGTTTATCAGTAATTGAAAGTAAAGTACGAGTTTTAATTAAGGATAGAACATAAAAACACTATGCCGGAAGCAAATGCTACTCCTACTACTTACTGTCTTACACCTTCTTACAGACTAAATTTAACTTAATTTTCTATATACAGTCATAATATTTCACCTATTAAGTGAGTTTGTTTTTTCTTTTGACTGTAGGATACGTGATTCGATGAAGAGACAACATATTTGAGCTAAACTTGCATTTGTTAAAAGTAGCATTAGCTAGCACATGTATGATTTTACTAATATTTCAGTTTAGATAGATTATCTCTAGACTTTCTTATAACGACTGAAATACTTATCTTTAGACTTTCTTAATACACTATCATAACAATTCACCTATAAGTTAGTTTGTTTCTTTAATGTTATCTGTTCTGTACGTTACTCTATGTAACACAAAGAAAAAACTTATTACTTAAAGATGACATAAGTATAACGATAGAGTATTTAGAAAGTCTAAAGCCAATTTAGTTTCTCGTAAGAAGTTTTAGAACAATTTAGGCTCCTGAATGTGGAAATTGTTAAGTATTTTATCCAAATACACGAAATAAAATTGAATCTGACACAATTTAACAATAAATTCAATGAAATTTTTGATAAATTTTGATATTTTATTCTGAAACCAGCTCAAAAATTATATTATTAACGGTGTTAATTAAAAAAAATCATATTGTAGAATTATCCTTGTAATTACTCACAGTATTCCTAGTTATCGAATGCGTAGTCAGAACAAACATGTGCCTTTCGCAATTCATTATAATATTAATCACTGTGAGTAATAAAATGAGTGATTAAAAGGCGGATGTGTTCAATATTGTTAACAGGATCGAAAATAATAATAATAAACCTACAGCGGATACGAAATATTGATAAATATTCTTATATGAAGTTTTCAGCCACAAATGACCTTGATTTCATGGTAGCTTTCGGTAAAATAAAGTAAATATAAGATAGGAGCGCCTATATGGTGTTTACTTATTTTAACGGTCGAATAAGGGCCCTTAGTATGAAGTATTAGGTACTTATATGATAAATTACGTTATCATTATCACACCATCGAATGATAGTTTAAATATTTGTCAAGACTTATGACTGTAATTTGTATGAAAGGACGTTTTTGTTCTTTTCTAACGATCTCTGTGGGTTTGAAATCGATAACGTAACGGAAATTTTGACTTCTTATTAATTTTTTAAAAGCTCCGAACGGATAATTTATGTGGAGGTGCACTGTTTAATGTGCGTCCAAAGTAACTTCAAGTTTTATGAAATAAATATTGCCGAGTTACTTTAAAATTTGTACTCGTGCTTTGGTAGAAAGATCAGAATTCGAGATTATATTTAACCCTAACAGTGCTTGCGACTTAGGCTGCGACATGTGAACTTTAAGCCTTTGTAGGAACCGTTTTATTTTTCAGTAAAAAAATCCTAAATATTGACCTAAGATATAAGGTGTCACCATGACAAGATCTATTTTATTAAAGCTATCAAGTAGTTGTTGCGTGATAGATGCACAAAAAGAAAAGTATTCAGTTTCATTATATGTAAAGAATAGATGGAGATATAGGTTTAGGAGAAATCACAAAGTTTTTATGCAAGTTTTATTGCAAAACTCTAGCATTCGATAAATTGAAAAAGAAATGTATTGTAAATTAGCTTTTTAGGTTTTTTTCTTTTATCTACTGTATGTAGTATAGAAAACTGAAAGGGACTATTTGTTCCAATAATTGGGCAGAATTTTAACATAATGGTTTTCCAAATGTTGCACGTTGCACCCTGTTGTAACAAAAGTCAGTAAAATCATGAGAATTTGTTGCTATCATGTGCATTAACTAGCAAAAAAATCATAAAAAACGGTGAAAAACCTTTGATTTCATACGAAAAAGATGTGGGAGAGTGTGTGTGTGCAAGACTTATTTTATTAAGTGCAAATAACTTATAAAGTATAAAAAAAAACTGTAACAAAGACAAACTGACAATGGATACATTTATGGAAAATTCGTTCAATATCACAGAATACTTTATAGTAAGAAGTAAGAATACAGAATACCTATTTCAGGCCATACTTGCCTTCTTCAGGCTTTTCTGTCTTTTTATAAAAGTATAACTGAAGTGCAAATAGTAAAACGATATACAATATGTCGTTTATCAACAAAGAAGCTTTTATTTATTTTTTGACTCAAATAGGCATAGTGAAGGTAACAGATGCAACTGTATTCGTTGCACACTTACCATTTGGTTGATGCGGGCCACGGGTTACTATACCTTCTCTATAAAAAGCTCCTAGTAGTCAATTTAACATCTAGCTTTGGCAATCCTTTTTTAAATAAGTATAATATACTAGTTTCAATTTATTGTAAATATACAAAATTGACTTTGAACTTAAGAGGTGTGTTTGAAACATCATTAAAATTTTTGTTGACTATTAGACCTAAATGGAGAATTGAGAACTTGTTTTCAATTTAAAAACCCACACAATTATTTTTTTGGGTTTAAGATCAAGTTACATATATTATGGTAAAGCTATAAACTTGGTCACTCTCGGATTTCGTTAATATTTTGAGAAACAAATGCAAAACGGTGTCAAATGCAGTTAGAATAACTCGAAAATTTGGCAACATTTAAATAAGAAATATAAAACATGTAACTATTCCTTGGAAGTATTCGATGTATAAGTAAAATGTAAAAGCATTTACAAGCCAATCATATAGTGAGTAACTATACAACCCCCGCGACATCAATAATTAACCTAACATAAACCACAATTTCTAAAAACGGTCATTTGATAAAAAAATTATAAAGTACAACGTAAAAACATTTGAAATTACAAGGCGCTTCAGATACAAATGTAATTTCTGTTTTGCAAATAGTCTTAAGTGGCAGTCAATGAAGTAAATGTTTAATGAGAGCGCGCGTGCTCAGATTCACATGGATACAATCAGTGGCGTTGTCAATTCCACCAATACCCTGATGCCTGCAGTAGAACTAATTCCCGATAAACTGGCTCACATACATAATACGTAGTTACGTTGGAGTGCAAATTACACATGTATTTGTGTGCGTGAGCGTGAGAAACCTACGACGGATATTATTCATGTGTGAGTATGTAATCGTCGATACATTGTATGTTTTCGATCCAACAACACAAACCAACGAGCACATTCACACAGCCCGCATCGAAATACTCCTACAATAGTTACAAAGTTCGTCACAATAAAAATACGCCATTTTCAATTTATTAGTAAAGCTCACATCAAATCATTGGTAGAAACTAATGAATACGACTATTTCAATTCATTTTTTCACAACCAACAAACTGCATTATCACTTACTAATCCGACTTGTTTAGTCAAAGAGAAAGTTAATCAAATAAGATTTTTTAACAGTCAATGTTGGATTCGTGAAATTATTAATAGAAGTGAAACCAAGATTTGAAATCAGCTTGGGAGCGATAAATCCTATAATTAGCAACAACATGCACAGTCAATCAGTATACTCATTATCGACGCGAAATAGGAGTTCGTGCGCCATGGATCACTTTCAAATAAAAATTTACTGCCTAGAAACCGCGACTGAGAAGGACATGCCATTTTGATACAAGTAAATAGATATAAAGATACGTATAAATAAAATAATTTAAGAGCAATAACACTTAAGTATGTTATTAAAATGTAATTTGTAGTCAATAATATATTAGAAAAAGATGAGTGCAAAGTAAACAATAATAGTAACAAAGATGAAGATCCAGTAACAAGAGACGCAGTAAACTACGTCCATATTAATAATCGTTCGTTATTACGCAGGCCCTCATTAGGCCGCACTCGGCGCGCTTTACGAAACCGCAAAACTCTGCAAAATAATTACCCTCAGACTGCTTTCTTCACGAAAACATCGTAAAAGCGCATTAAATAACGTCTACTAAGTCGGCTCGAAGAATTATAATAAATAAGGTATTAAGCTGCCGCTGTCAGGCCTGAGCCGAAAATGTCGAAAAGCGATTAATGGAAATAAAGAACGTGGTCCAAAACAACGATTTTCTCATTACTTGGATAATAAGTGAAGAGTTTGTACGTTAAATGTTGTATGTAATCGTAGTAGTCTTGTTAGACGTGGGAACTTTGATTGGAAGACGAGTGGAGTATAACATGCCAGGGATTGCGTTCAACAATGTCCACCGTTAGGGTATAAGCTTAAGCCCTTCTTGATGTTAACGTTTTTGAGCTTGAACGATGGGAATGCTTCTTTTTGCTTGCTTCTGAGACGGTAAAAGGTATCTTACGGTAATGGCCGTGTTCGACATGAATCCAGCCTACATTGATGAAAGGGCAAGGAAGTGCAACAATCTCCTGAGATTCGTAATTGGTTACGTTCTTAGAAGATCTAAAGCTAATAAGAAAGATATGTTGAATGTTTTTATACTTGAATTGTGTTGCGGGCAAGGTAGGCCAAATGTTTTATTACATTTAAAGTTGTAGTTTGAAGTGGTTTTAAATAAATCTCGAAATATAAATATTTTTTTACAGCTATGTTTATTAATAGTAAAATATTACGTTTTTTTTTTTGAAATGATTGCAAATCAGCGCAGTCAAGGATAAATCGTAAAATTTTTTTTGGATTTATCAACATAACTTTCATATAATTAGAGAAATCTGTAATTAAACTGTTTCTCATTTCACATGGATAGGCAAAGTGACAGTGCGAATTTGTAAGCATCGATTGAAATACGTTGCTAAGTAATTACAAAGCTCACTTAAAGCATGATATGTGAATCTTACGTACTTACTAATTAATATCATGTAAGTATAATTATAACTTTCTTTCTCTTTGTGATAATAAAATTACCTTGGATAAAACGGAAAAATTGAGCCACATAAAGTTTTATAGTTTCTATAAGTAAATTATATGTTTTAGGATCAGTATTTTTTATTTGGTTGAATACAATTCTTCTTTTAGATTGTAAACCTTTGTTTTTTTTTATGAAGGCTATAAATATCAAACTTAATTCTATCCAATAATCAGATTTCGCTAAGACTTGACCTTTGCGTTCAAAGGTTTGTCAGAGGACGAATATATTGCGTGATGACTGCAGGAACCCACTAGTAGGCGCCACTTCACCAATCTGCTTTGAGGAACCGTCAATTTGTACCTGTAATTATTGCGGACCCTTCGATACTTATTTCTATTTTTTTCTGGCTTAATTGTTGCAACAGATGACTTTTTTGTCGAACCACCTCAAAGAGAGCGGAAAGGCATCAAACAGAACGTCGAATTTGGAAATAATTATAGATAAATAGTCCCTTGAGCGGCCGATTAAGACAATTTCCGAGGCAAATTGCTGCAGACGAGCATAATAGCACACGCTCTTCTTAGTCATAAATAAATCTGGACTACGTTTCTGTACAAGATTAAGATTGATTCGATCTCAATTCTTTATGCTATTAATGGATTTGTTGGATAATACTTCGATCGTGTAAAGTTTTTCTTTTTAAATTACTTTTTGTCCGTTCGATAATTACGATCAGCTTATTTTTTTCCGTCATTAAGAACACAACGGGTAAATTTTATCTTCGTTTGTAATTAATGATCGATACATGTGAAATAATTAATTAGCAGACGGGTTTGGATCAGGTCCTAAGCACCTTGGGTCTTGGAACAAAAAACAATGACGTGCGGTTTTGGTTGCGTCGGCGCGCCGATGCTGCCGCGGCGACATCCGCCGCACTCTGCGTCTATAATTTGTGAGACCTCATATTAGTTTTAATCTCATTTCTTGACGATGAGCGTGACGCCGACTGAACTTTCAAGAGAAATGTGTCATTAATGTTAATTTGAATGATTATTATATATTTCTTAGTTATTACTTATGATTTGATTCGGGCACGTTGTACAAAAACCTTAATAATATCTTTGTCTAATATAGATTCGGTGATGAATAAAAGAGCTAACAAACAGCTTTCTCAGTCAAACGTTGTCGCCGGATAATTAGATACTGGTGACGATGAATCGTAATGTTGGAACAATTACCTGGTAGAGAACGTTTTAGTCGAGTCGCGTAATGTGTTGACTGCTTAATGGACGTCTTGAAATCAACGTAAATGCAAGCTCAGATAAGCAGAAGGGTCATTTTATGTTCGTTTGGTGTCTGTGAAATTAGCCTAATTCAACGTTTTTGAATGGAAACAGGGTAAGAGTGACTATTGTGGGAAATAAGACAAATATAATAACGTCGTTAAAAACGATAAAAGCTTTAAGAAGGCATACATAGCAATTCTCTATAAAGACCAAATAAATAATCTTAAAGAACAGTGTGACGATGAACAAGAAAAATTAGCTTGATTTTACGTTTTAAAAAGGAAATATAATGAAAGACAATGAATTGTAGGGAACAAGACATTTAATGATGATTTTATAAATGAAAAGAGATTCAAGGATCAATATCGATACTCTATTAAGATTAAATGAATCAAGGCTTATAAAAACCATGTCGTTGAAGTAAAAGAAGATAAACGAATTTTGCAAGTAGTCGATGTTCTCACGGTTTTCCCGATACAGCAGGTCAAATCAGTGTGAGAGCTCTAACTTACTGTCGGGATGCGTGTGCGCAATTAAAACGAAACCTACAATCAGCCGCCATGTTTGTACATGGCCGATGTTAATAGCCTGCTGTAATTACATACCAGTATCATCGCATCGGTGCTTCTCGGAAGGCTGATCAAATTAATAGAACCTATTTCGGGTGAACCGTTGTACAATACGATTAGATCATCAAAATAATTGAAATAAAGTCAATAAGCTGCCTGAAAAAGTAATAGGCATTCGTACATTTTTTGTTGAAATCGATAATGCAACTTTAATTTAAAACTTTAAACTAAATTAATTGGAAATTATTTATGTTAAAAAGACAGAACATATCTAATAAATTTATAAAATACGTAAATACTAGTATGTATATATATACATATATTCCTACGAGTAATGCATGAAGAAATATATTTGCCACTTTCAAATGCACGGCAGCTAAACTAACGTTTCTTACTTCCCCGAAGGTCCCCTTTTATTTCCAAGAATATCTAAATTCAATTACATACTGAAGGCTCCTCCGCGAGGTGTGCCGTTGCACCCGCTCCGCCTCCAAAAAAATGAAATATACAACTCAATATCTTCACATTATTAAGTCGCTAGAGTTATGGGGTGCGCGAGTGCTGTGGGGTGGCTTGGAACACCAAAAGAATGCTAATTTAAAATTCTTATTTCCCCGTTTGTGTGCGCGTGCGCTTTATGTATCTACTTTTCTAGTCACAAAAGCCGAGGAGAAAGCCGCCCGAGCGCGTAATTCCAATCTAATATTCAATTTCAAAAGTAACGCAAGATTCATTCTCTGTCTTTTATTTCACTTAAATATGCGTTTTATTTCTTTTGTTTGAAGTTTTAAGAAAAAGTTCTTAATAAATTTGTAAAGAGACATTTTCATCAAACTTACATACCTACTACAATCACAAAGTTATTGATTGTTTTGAACTAGGAAGATTCTTTGCTAAATTTCAAAGTAGAGTTTGTCAAAACGAATTTGTTATATAAAAAATAATGTATAAAAAAATATCCTATGATTATTGGTTGACGGTTATTGTATCTCTACTAGGTTCCATTTTTTAATTACACAACACAAATTTATAAAAAGTAGGATTACTTATGTACAGAGACAAGATTATCTCTAATAAGACATCTCTTCCAGCTAATCTTGAGTTATCAAGAGATATAACATTGAAATAAGGTAAACATGTGTACAATGGTGTAAATAAATTAACTCTTTAAATTAATTAAAAACAAAATTCGTATAACTAATACTAAGCAATGTTATACTAGCTTATTTTCTTTTGAAAAAAGGATACGAATTTTTACTAAACATCCTATCTATCTTCATCTTCTCTTATTTCACCTACACCACGACTATCAAATTTCAATGCTCCAATCTTATAGACGTAATAATTCTTATGTATTGAAACATTTGCGATAATTTGTTCATATCCTTTGGTAATTCAATTACCGCCAAAGATGCTTTCTACAGAAAATTTAAGTTGAAGACGCTTAAAGCTTGGATCGTGATATATAAGCCTAGAAGCTAATTATGACCCATTACCATATAGCACCTTAACACCGTTTTATAGACTTATTTTAAGGTATACAAGTCTGTAAAGTACCTACCTACTCGGTGATACCTAGAAGATATTTTATGACCAAAAACAACTATAGGACCCTATATGATTAAAAAATTGTTTCTCTATGCCCAATCCTGACTCACTTTTTATAGTTCGTCATGACACGGGTATGTATGCAGGACTAGTTACCCCTTTCTAGGAATAAAAACCGTAAAGATATACATACAAACTTATACAAGGACATAATTGTTTTTTGTGTGGAATTAAAAGTGTATGATAATAGTACTCTTTAGGTAGTGATAAAATTTAAAACTTGTACTACCACCACAGCTGAATTGTAGATTTGAATGAGGTGAAACAAGCAATCGTATTTTAGATTTTCCTTATGTATCATTATTGTCTACTTTTGTGGGAAACAAGCAGCAGTGGGATTGTGTGACTAAAATTGAGGTTTTACTAAATGTATTTGTAAGTTGAAAAAAGTATTAGTAATAAAAAAAGAAGAGTAGAATAAAACACGTTTACATGCGGGCTCTATCGATGCACCACCATGCAATGGCTTATTGGTACACTGTTTGCAGGATTTCAGTGATATCGAATTTTATGTAACATTACAGTTTTGCAAGTTAGACAAAATTGTTATCCATATTTAACATCGACAGAAATTCATTCTAACTAGCTGTGTCGGTTTTTAAATATTTCAATACCATCTCCAATTACACAAAATCCTTTCTAATGTTGTAGGTAAGAAGAACCTTTTGGCCAAAATTACAAGTTTCTATGTTTCCATCTATTTAGATGTTTGGCAGTGAAATACTTAGTCTGTCAGTTTATTTTTATTTGATTTTTATGTAGATAACCAACTGTACCTGATGCTTTGGTTTTCGGAAAAACCAATTCCTTTAAGAACTATCGATTCGAATTCTATTCGCGGAGCATGATTAACCTGTGTGCCAAATTAAATCGAAATCCAAACATAAGTCTATTTCAGTAACAAACATTCTAACATATTCTCCCGTATCGGCAGTAACGTTAGGTGGGATTAATAATTAAATTGAAAAATTAAAATAGAGATTTAACGACATGTCGCATGATATTTTATGAGATTAAAACTGTATACATACAAAGAAACCAAAATTTAAGGTCCCAACTTATTTTAAAAATGAACGCGACGAACTCCGTTTATAATTATAATTAATACTCTTGCCGTATTAAGGTGGTAGACGAGGAAGAAGAAAAAAGGCTTCGACGCGAGAATTAATAACAAACAAATGGGCTACCTGCTATATTTTTTGTGAGCTTCCACAGGTAAGTCCGTGTTGATGAAAGGAACTCACATGAGTCTGTTTTAGATTTAAACAATGTTGTCTGATTTTGACACGGTTCGACTTTTTTGCTAGGTTCATTCAGAGAGAAGCAATATAACTAAAAGATATCTTTAAACAAGGTAAGTAAATTAATAAAATTGGTAGATTATTATGAGAAAAACTAAATATTTCCTTTCAGTACTTTGTTAATAGAATACTTATACATGAATACATTTAGTATAAAAATTAAAAAAAAGTTTTAAGAAATAAATAACTATTATTATGTAGCTATAATAAGTAATGTAAAAGACGAATCTTGGATAAGGAATAAAACAAATCACCTATTGATGTTTATATGTCTACGTAATATAAAGGTAATTCCATTCGAAATATAAGCAAGAAGGTACCAAAGTTTAGTCCAAAAACAGACATTGAAATTTAATTATGAAACGATTACATATGAACACAAATGAACTAAAAAGTGAACCTTCTAAAGGTTTCGAGTTACTATACCACTGTGACTTACTAAAAAAGAAAACAAGGCTAAAGCTGCATTGGAAACAAGAAACCAACGATTCGAAATCAGGGACAAAAGAGAGGAACTCTCTAAACGCGATACCATAATGACAAAACAGAAATATGATTTCGATTAAAAGGTGTGAAGAGTGTGGCTGGATTGGGTGCAGTTGTGGGTGCGAAAAAGAAAGGAAACTTGTTAATAATAAAAATATTTTATTTGTATAGTGGGGTAAAACACCCCCGCTGCGGGCTGTTTGGTTGGGAACGGCATCCATCATCATTATATTAACCGATTTAACACTTTTGAACAGATTCCTTTGACAGTTGGTGGTGGTTTTATATGTTACAGAGACAAATGCGCAAAATGCAATAACAACATTATTTTAATAGAAATCCAAAACATATAATATAGCTCTAATTGTGGTTAAGTTTTATTTACGCTTGATGTAATTTTTCACTGTATTTGTGTAGTTACTTGTATTTAGTGTAGTAGCCATAATTTAGAAATAAAGACATTAATCTTAATGTTAGTCCATTAACAGTCCATATTAAGTTGGATATTCCAATCTAGTCTATATAAGTACTGTTCTATATTTGGAATGAATCAGGCTTTATTAATTATATTAGGAGGACATGGAAACCAGGTCACACTTTACCAACTTTGTCGTCAAATGCAGTTCTATCAGCTGGACATAATGTAGATTTTATTATAATACTACTACTACTACTAGTAGCTAGGCGTTATAAAGTACCTAAATGTGTCTGATTTCGAAGCTTTCGAAGCTTTTTTAGAAGTACTCGATACTCTGAAAGCAACAGTAAAATGTTTGCATGTGTTTTGGATGGTACGACAGTGATTTCAGAAATAATATCGAAGATAATTTTTACTTTAAAACTAGTTTCTCTATGTCGTTTCTCTTACTAAATAATGACAATGGGGGTTTTCTACCAGTTATAATCGCCAATTTACTTCTAGTGTTTCTAATACTTCATACACAGGTTTAAGAACGTGTTTTACCCAAAATTAAATAATATTTTTAATCAAGGAATTTAGTTACAAAAGAACATATATAGCAATAAATACCTTTTCGCGTTACATAAAATTGAAACAAATAGGTTTAACATTTAAAAGTAAACTATTCTATACGTAACTAACATATTTATATTGTTAGGCATGATATAGTTTTAGTAGGCAGACAAGTTCATATTGAAAAAGTGATTGAAATAAGGCAAAGAATAACACAAAAAAAAAGGTCAACATTTTATAAGATTGTTATTTTTATGAAAATTTATTCGATAGAGTAGAAAATTCTGATCTTACCAACCCAGGCTGTGGGGTAACTATTTAAATTAATGCATTGATGACGAATTATTCGACTGGTTCATTCAGGAAATGCATTAAATGTAATGATGCATGTCGATATTAAAATAGGTATTGAAATGCAAAGTTGCCCATTACAAATGCGGGCTTTGATACTCTGCTCTACGGCCGGTCCCATGTTCTAGTTGTTAACCAATTTTTGTTCTCCAATCGACTAGATTTGACCCCAATTCCAATTAACATAATGTAAATAGAGAATAGTTTCCAATTTAAAAATTTAATTTATGGCTGCTACAATAAATTATTTATTTGTAAAAGTGTATCCAGTTATTTCATTTAGATTTGTTTTTAAGTTGAGTAGAGGTGAATCAACTTTAGGCCATTTGCGGTTCTTTAACACTATCCGCAATAGTACCAAAAGTAAAAGAATATTATATCGCTTTGTAGTGGCAACAGCACATATCTTGTATTAATTTGAATTTCATTTATGAAAGTTTTTGGGTTAGAATTTCGTATACTTATGATAAAAATTCTACAATTAGGTAGTGTTTAAAAAAAGTGTGATTTTTTGATTCACTAGATATGTCTCTGTTAACATGTCTCATAACGTATTACGACACGATTAATTTGTAATATCTTTATTGAAACTAAATAATATATTAAACGCTAAAGTATTAACAAATAAAACTCGGTGTCACTGAACTAAATCACTGCAAACTAAGAAAGGCACACACTATCACAGTTAACCCTACCCAACAATTAGGGCTCGTGATTAGATATTGCGATAAGGCTCATTCTGTTAATTACTCCCTAAAGCTAAACGAGCAGGTTCACTCGGTTTTAACCATCGACATAATTTAATAACGACATTAAATAGGCCGATTGTCGTAGATAAACATTCGGCCTTTAGCGATTCTTGCTAATACTAACAAAGTTGTTTGAATAAAATGCGAAGTATAGAACAAGTGTATATGTGGCTACTTATTAATGATTTTACAACATAAATACAACACTTCATCTTAGGGCCAATGACCATGTAAATATCAAATGAAAGCCAGAATATTGTCTGGAATCACAGCTGGTCAGGACTCATTTCTATTACAGTCAATTTAAAACGCATGCAACACATAAGGGCTACTGTATCACAGCGTCTAAACGAGAAACCATTGCGTGTGGCGTGTGTGGGACACACTAAATGGTTCAGTTAATTCAATAAAATCGGATTCAGACCAAGAAATGCTGGTAAATTTAGCATCGTTACTAAGTTGCTATCATAATCATTGTGTATGTCATTTAAGTATTTCATCAAGCAAATGTCAATCGAGTGACAAGGAATAAATCAGACATAGTCGCGAATGAATGATTCCCATTAGCATCTCTAAGGTTTAATTAAAGATCCACGTAGAGGCCGTTCGCCCACAACAATACATGTGTCCGTGTGTGGGCAATCAAATTAGAGCTAGCTTGCAGACAATGGGACCAACTCGAGCGTACCACCCCACGACAAAACGTTTTCTCGCAATCTTCGATCGCCGGATTAAGGGACAGTGTCGTTTCGCACGTTTTATCTCCGATTGTTCGCACTTAACGCACACTTTACGCCGAGTGCCCTCAAGAGGAAATTGAAAGCGATCGCTTTCCTCCTATCTTATCTGTAGTTCTAAACTAATTAATCGATGTATCGCGAAGAGGTTGTCGTTAGAGGTAAATAAATGCTTGCATTGAAATGGAGGAGGTGATTTATCGGTGTGAATAGACAAAAGTGTCGCGGGCGGAGCAGGCCGGCACAATGCGATGGAATGTCGTTACGGGCCGGTCGCTCGCCGCGCCGCGCTCGTGCGACCCGTGAATGCGGATTATTAATAACTCGCCCGCTCTGCTTCGAGTTCAACACGACTTGCGCGATCCGACCGCTGAGCGAGATGCATCCCATTTTTTGCCCGAAGCACTCGTTACACCTGTACAGTATGGACGCGCCTTAATTTATTCACGGCACATTTAATGATCACATATGCATTCTACATATTGACGCTTTTGATTGTGTTTAGGTAAACTGAAACAATATAATAACATTTTTTAATAATTTTATCCGTCGATCCCTGACTAGTTTGTCCCCTCGTCATCGACCCATCTTCTATACTGACAATAAGTAACAATAGAGTTGGCGCGATTATAACAAATTCCCCAAATTCTGTGGGTTCATATTTGACGGAACAATAAGGCGAAATAGTGATAATGTCACATGTGTACAGTTTGCCGCATTTGGAACTAATTGGGATATTTCATAAAGCTGCATCTATTGAATTTAACATCTGCTTCAATGTGAATATAATCAATTAATCATAATTTTCAATGAATGAAGTATGTAAGATTATCATATAATACCTTTAAGTAGCTGTACATTAAAAAAAAATTTTTCAACGATCGTAATAAAATTTATTTGACTAAAACAAAAAAAAAATGTCAGGTTCTTACAAAACAAAAAACGGGAGTTGCACAAAAAACAATAAGAGTGGAAAGGGCAAAGTGCTACTAAATGCGTGTCAAACAGAAAATGCACGATGAAATTACTTTTCACGTTTTGTTGTTCAGTACGTACCGGTGTAAATGAGACCACTTTTTGCCGCCTCGAGTAAGTAGATATACAAGCGGCCCTGCGTTGTCACGTCGTATCTCGCAACACCAAAATTAAATCGTCCCTCGATGAAGAGAAAAAACACATCTTCTAAGTAGTCAATTCTTATATTCATTCCATAGACTTTTGTTTGAATTTTATATTTTAGTTAATCGTCTCTTTCATTCCACTTAAGTATATATATATATTGGAAATTTCTGAATGTAGGCGTACTGTTTTCGTCACGATTCCTTTTTTTGTGTTGATATTTCCGTCAACTTCTTACATAGTAGCTGTGTCGTGAGTGACGCGATTCGTTACCCAAACTATAATTAATTTTACCGTTGCTTGATACTTGAAATGTTCAATGGGTGGAATTACTGATTGCAGTATCGACAATGAAGAACGTGACAAGTCTTTTGTTAATTTTCTGAATTTTAAATTGATGCCAGATTGATTTCATTTTTCCTGTTAAACCGTGTTGTAATGACACGAAGTTGTAGAGTTTGTTTTGCGTGAACATACGATTTGACAAATAAAATACTTCAAAATTTCAAATCAGTGACTCATAGATTTACTTTAACATGAGAAACAAATATTAATAGTGAAGAAAAGAACAAAACGAATATTAAATGAGTTCAAAAACAAAACTTATAATTGTGATAAAAATATCAAACTATCAGTTTAGCGACATTTATTTATAGTAATGAAATTGAATTTTGGTTGTTTCGTGGTAAGTTTCTCTACAGCTATGTTCCATTCGTTGAAAACATTTTGAGCAATCCAAATTTGTATAATTAACACGTTCTAATGCTAATTGTTCGCTGTGTAACGACAAAAAGTTGTCTTGTCGTGTAAGACTTATTAACTTGAGGCACACCTTATTCTCCAAAATTTAATTATCAACATTAGTGTTGACACCGAATACCGTTTGAGAAGAAATTAGGCGACTACGTGAACCGAGAAATAAGATGTTTGCAAAACTGTTCGAACCGCAATTTCCAAATCAGTTTGTAGAAAGTTGATAATTTTGTCACATTATATTATGGAATGCCACGATTGTTGAAAACGAATGTTAAAATATGAGAAACAAAAACAGTTAAGGTAATAAGTGAGGTCTCGTCAGTTCTTTTAATCCATAGTATACAGTAATACGATTTGATCACACACATTGATGTAAAAGTTAGCGAACATTCAAGTTAGTATTTGAGGATACTAAAATGGTCTGAATGAAGATTTAAAAATGATATAATGAAATTTTATAGCTGTAAAGTGTTTACTAATTAAATATGATTACTGTAGTCCTCAATAAAAGGCAAACAAACCACATATTAACTAGGTAACTAAAATATTGCGTTAGCGTCGGGCACTTATTTAAATAACATGATGAAACCGTTCAAAGTTATAAAAATAAATTAACATGAACGCGCAAAGACAAATAAAATAAGTCAATTCACAAGTCGGCTTCGACGTAAAGACTATCAAATTATAGCTACAACTATTTGAAAATGTACCAATCGTGATTGTTGCATTAACACTCCTTCAACCAATAGGATCGCCCTAAAAACTGTACTGTCTTCATAAAACAGTGTGAATTGTCAACCATCGGCTTTGAGCTTAACTAAAATACTCTAAGGTTTATATTGCCACATCGCATACCCAACCAAAGACGACATTTAGTTAATAAGTCAACATCTTGTCTGCCAAATGGGAAACCACTAATTAAAGTACTTTTCTTGACCGCACTTAAATGGAAGAACGCACACTTGCTTGTAAGTTTAATTAATCTGACTGACGAAACGAATGGATCGTTTTCTTTCTATTAGTGTCCGAAAGCGGTATATTCAATTGATTCGCTGTGTAGCAACAAACAGCCTTAGTCTCCCTTGTGTTTGTGCTAAGAATTTGAAGAGTTAACGTTTCTAAAGATCAAAGCAAGAATGATTAGCGGATCACTTGTGGATATTGTTGTTAGATAAGTGTACACTAATGGCGCTGGTACGCTTAGATATAAGTAATTGTGATTTACCTTTTAGCACCTTATTCCTACCAAGGACGAATGCAAAATATACTGCTTAATTAGTAATGGAACCTACCGCAAAAATCAGTTCATTCATCATCGAAATGGTTTCATTGTGCAATAATAGAAATCTAGTCAGTAAGACTAATTTGGAACAAAGTGATTGTACTGAATTGTTGTAATAAAATTATGAAGGCAATGCTATTAAAATTGGTTCGAGTGAGACAATGTGTTCCTAATGAATGTCAGGAGAAATATAAGAAATTATTTACGCTACGTAGTGTGACGATGGAGCTACAAATGTGAGTGACATAAAAGAAGATGTTGAAATCGGTGTATTAATGTAAAGTGAATGGACAACTCTAATTACAGCGTTCAACGGCACAGAACTTAAAAGTTACATATTTGTCGTTAACATCAGCACATCTAGACTTGTCAGATTTAAAGCAAATTCAAACTATAAATTATTAAATTTTGTTTTACATATCAACGTTAATACTACTTTATAGAGATACGAATTTATGAATCTTCGTTCGCATTCCTCCTACGGAGGCCATCGTTTATTATTCACATTAAACAAAAATTTGTTGTGACACAATGGATCCAATAGATCCAGTTTTATTTAGTAAAGCTTCTATTGGTAATAAAGAAGACGACATTTCGAAGACATTAAAATTCTCTGGATCGTATAATTACAGGTGACACATTTTAACATTAAGTCACCCACGCACGGTCTATGTTGTGGCATTAAACTTGTATAATTTGTGTTAAAGCTTTAATATATGAGACATTAGGGGGTCTCTCGCACTCGGCGTTCTAATGCATTGGATCGTTAATAAAATTATCAAAAGTTAAACAGGTTCTACAAGGCACGCTCGTGCTTTGGAGAGAACTTGTGTTTCTATAGCATCTGTGAATGGAATCGTTATTGAGAATTCCAAGTATTTTTGGAGGTCGTAAATAACACCGCCGCATGATATTTCCGCTGAAGAATGAATTATGATTTATAATAGAAGAACGCGGTATTCTGAATTGCTACTGGGCATTCAAATCTGCGTCGACTTACCAAATAAACATTGGTTATTTAAATAAATAATTCGATTATTTGGTTAGTTTGAGGTGCGGTTAGTGGATTTTAAGGCGTGTTTTTATTTAAGCCTATAAAAGTAATTTTATAGTCAACATTTATTTATTTATTTTTAGTTAAGACTTTGTATTAAAATATTTTTTTAGAGTTAAAATAAATTTATGTTGGTAAATTAACATAGCAATGGCTAAAATTTAGGTCGCTAGATACATTACTGTCTATCTGCATAAGTCTCGACATTACTAAGATTAGCAGTGACGGTTTTTTCATTTGCATGCTAATTGTTTGTGATAGCAATAGATCACCTATGCTTCCTATTTGTTAAAAAAACAAATGACGTCCTTATGACTGTTTTTATCATTGAAATACGTTTGGCATAAGTTGATATGAGCACTGGCCTCTCCTTTAAAAAAAATAGGATTAGTCCATAGCGCTGTCCCAGTGCAATTTTTTTAAGGTTTAACAACTGCTGTCATAGGACAACATATCTGATTAGGTTTGGTATGAAGATCACAATGTTTGTTTGTCAAGATTTTCACGCAACTGCTTCATGTATGTGAAGTGATGTGGCTGCAAGGAAAAGCAATGGTCTGGTTTTCAGTCCTAAATTTTTATATACTTACCGGCCTATAATTCTCTGAAAAAGTAATGTTGTCAAAGAAACTCCATTTTACTATAATTTTCTTTCTTGGCGTAAGTATACATTATATTAGCATTGTGGCGACCATTGATTTTGTAATAAACCTCTAGAGCATTCTTTTCCTTTGACAATAAATCTCGTACAATGCTAAGAAGAGATTACAAATATATTTTAGACAACAAACAACTTAACTTTTGGGTGAAAAAGAACTGTACAATATTTTTTATATGCACATATAAAACCTTAATTTGTACGCCCATCAAAGGTTACATAAAATATGGAAAAAAAGGACCGAAACAGCAGTTACTTAATAATTGGTTAATTGATTTTTTTAAACGTATATCCTATGATTTATTCAAGTCATTGCAATCCATACAACTGTTGAGAAACTACCAAAAAAATATCCCCTGATAATTACATGCTACACACGCGAGGAAATATGTTGCTTTTGCTTTTACGCACTCGGATGAAAGTAAAGTACATCTCCATCGATATTTGTTTAACCATAAGCAGCGGTAGATGTCAGCATTGCGTCAGCACGTGATTCAGCCGCATTGAGCCGTTCCGGTACCTCACCCCGTGCACAACTGTAATTATTCCGAGCACACGTGGACATACTTTATGGCCGTGCATGGCCTGCTTTATAAACGCACCTTCTTCTTTAATAGGTTAACGACTTATACGCTGTATCTATTGATTGTGGCCAAAAATAGTGACACTCTCTGGATTACTAATAATGTTATTGCTGTTTCAAAACAACAGTCGGTCAATGCAACAGGTACATGTTTGGTTTCAAACTTTTTCAGAATGTGTCTACATCTAATTTAATATAATAAATACGTAAGTTTGTGATTTTGTACATACATAAATTAGGTACTCCTTTACTCCACGGCTGAAGCGATTTGGCTGAATTTTGGAATATAAATAGCTTATATCCTGAACTAACATATTTTAAACCCGAAAATTCAGAAGAGAAACTATGGCTTCATTTTTATACCTAGAGTAACGACTTGCTATAGCAAACTTCCTTACAATAGTAGTAAGTATTTGACGTAGGAATTTCACGTCGATAACCGAAACGAGCGCTGGCGATGCGCGGTCAATGTCTTAGAAGTAGTAGAAACCACTATACCATAACTGATGGTTCTATCGTAAACCTTAGTAAAAGAAAGTGTATTTTTAAATCACGAACCAAATAGGAAGATTAACTGTACGTATTAGTTATTTCGGGTTATTAGTGTTGCTACCGTTTAAAAAAACAACTATAAATAAACCCAGAAACCACAATCAACGACATAGTCTTTAAAAGGAATGTACGTACAAATTCGAATAAATAAAAGTTGAACATGCGAGATTCAACAGTTGAGTTAGAGTTAGACGTCGTTAATGAGCAACCCATTTGTTGCGTAAAACCGGTAGCGGGTCCATCTTAAACCGTTACTTGCATATTCGGTCTTATACAACCATCCGATACTGATTTCATTGAAAATCACTTTTAATCAATTTCTTACCGGATTATAGCTACCATAATTTGTATGTGTTTTATATAAAAAAAATATTATTATTTTTATTTTAATGATTTTAATTAATCAAAGAATGCTCTTGGCAATTGTTATGTTGGATTTATTGAAAACTTCAATTCGTAACGGCGACTGTAATTTAATTAACTTTATAGAAATCCATTTGTAACAAAAATTAACCGGAATATTCATTAAAATATTTTATTACGTAAACTACTTGTTTTTATGTTTATAAAAAACAATAAAATTGGTTTTAGGATATCTTCAAAGACGTTCTTTGTAATCACTTATTATAGTATTTACGATGCTGTATGTATGGTTCTCATTTGGAAATATAGATATACAATTTGTATAAGTGTAGCTGTTTTTAAGCTATGCATACAAATTTAATGTATCTTTGCGTGATATAACAATTAATATATTGTGTTTGTGAGTTAATCTATATGTACTTATATAATCTAGCTGAAGAGTTTGTATGTTTTTTTTTGTTTCTCTGGAACGAATTCCGGACGAATCCGATCCGAATTAGTCGGATTTAAAAAAAAACTTTTTGCATTTGATAAGTATTCCAATCCTTAAGAAAAGCTTCAAGATATTGAACACGCTTCGACCCTTAGGAGCTAAGCAAAATAAAAAAAAACCAGAAAGGACCCTAAGCAAAAACGAAGAAATAGTTTGGGTTAGCGACGGGAATTAAAAGAGCAAAGCAATGTCGGCCAAGTCAGCTAGTAAATAGATAAACAAAAAGTCCAGGTGCGGTGACGTCATAGGTAACCATAATGGAAATACGATTATTAAATTAATTACAGTTACAGTTATAGACTGTCTACATTAGCACCTCGCCAATAGTTCATGAGAGTGTAGCCTAAATAAAAGTACTGTTTTGTATGTATGTGTAATATTCGCATAAATTGCAATAAAGTGTATTAACTTATACTTAATGAAATGACAACTTTGCTCTGCAATTGTTTACAAACATTGTTGTATTTATTGTGGTGGTTTAAGGATGTGCCACGATTTTGTACACGCACTAAACCGTGAAAAAATATTTTAAATTTCAATTAAATATCATTTTTCTCATGGTCATATTTTTTTTACATTATTTATTAGGTGACTGTAACTAGAAAGTTATTGATTAGGTATGTGTAGGTAAGTAGATGTCTAGATGTCAGTTAGATTTAAATATATTATCTCACCTTAAAAATTTACAAGTTATTAATTTAAATATATTTAGCATTTATTTATTTAATTGAAATTACAAGGCCAAGGATTTCGACTTCATTAATTATTATTGATACTAGAAAGTGATTGATTGTTGGTAAGTTATATGCGAATTATATAAGCGCAAGAAAACCTCAAGCTTCAAACCTACTTAGCGCCGTAGAATAATCAGAAGGTAATGTTCGGAAATTTTGTGTGCTATGTGGTCCGTCTCAGTAAGGGTTGCCAACCGTGCTATAATAGTATAGTATTGTACTGTATTTCGAATCTGCATACTATATATTGTTGTAGAAACACATAGTACGCAAAAATACTATATTTTCAACACCGCAATCTAACAAACAAATCTTTTATTTTAAAAATATATGAACAATAACTTTGACTGATACAAAAGCGTTTAGCGTATCCGAACGTATCTATCTTACTGCTTTCCAAACTTGTTAATGTCAAATTGACAAAGTCAAACGAATGTTTGGTCATTGGTCTGCTTTATTTTTGTTTTGAGATTTTGTTAATTATTTAAAGTTATTAAATTCCTGTTTTCTATTCCCGCCACTTTGGCATTCACAGAAAGGATATTTTCGGTTATGAATTCGAAGTGGTGAGAAGAAAGAAACAGATGTAGTATCTCATTAATAAAAAATGAGCTTTTGATTTACATTAATTTAAAAATTGAAAATACTATTTTTTTAAGTATACTATATTTTTTGATAGCTTAATCTGAAAAAAGAATCTTAAGAAATGTTGGCAACCCTAGTAACAGTGTTGTAAACTTGGGATTTGCCCTACTAAATTAGGAGGAATTAAACCGCAGTTAAGTTTGTTTTAGTGACCAAAAACGTTAAATGGTATTAACTACAGAATTCATAAAATATACTATATACCTACAAGTCACGTATAGCCAACAAAACTCAATCTTATGATAAATTTGTTACTGATAGTGCATTAAAAATTTTGTTGCAGTAACCTTTCTTGAGGTTATTAACTTAACCATACTTTGTTTAATGTGCTATGAATTTGACCTAATGTCTACTGGACTTGACATACAACGTCTGGACTTTAAATAACAAGGTACCTAATGTTAATTTTCCGGTGACGTGTTATACCTTTATAGAAATCTATAACAAAGTGCAACTTAATCTTAAGTAACCAGTTGTCTTATTAGCCTAAAGATTAGAAAATAAAGTTGGCTCCTGTTTGTAGAATAGTCAGGGTCCTTCAAAGAGGTTAACTATATGTTTTGAAATATCAAAACTAGCCAGTAAGTTTTAAAGGTATAATTTATTATTACTCTTTTTGGGTATAACGATTTCTAAATTTTTCAGCCCTATCATACAGTATAGAGATGGTAACCACTCAGTAACCAAGTCAGTACATCGATATAAAGAATTTTCTCCAAAAACATATAGGGAATATTATATCAATTGCTAACCATGTAAAAGGAAACAACACAGATCAAAGTCGATTTCTTAAAACTGCATCGGACCGCAGCCACACATTTGTGCTGTGGCAGAGCTTAGATACGTACTTGTAGGTAACGAACGACACCTAAATTTCCAAGTCACGTCGTCTATCTGTAACCAGTTCACATTTAAACAAATTAATAAGCATCCTATTATAAAACCTTGAACTTTTAGTTACAATACGTGGACAATAGATCTCGTTATAAATAACTTTACTAACTTAAACATTCAAGTTACAATCGGCGTTGGACTTACCCGCGTATCTAAGTAATTAATCGTGGCTTATGATTGATTAAACACATTAAAGACAAGCACGATTCCCATTTGAATATTAAATCTATTAAGCAAGTGACATAATACTTATTACAATTTCGATCTGAGTTATGGTATAAAACATTTGACATTTTTAGTTTTGGAAACAATATAGGTGGTTAATGCATTATGCATGACTGTTATATCTTAGGAAAAGTTATAGTTGTTTTATGTTAAACCAATAATAACAAAGGTTTAATTGTTTAAAGGAGGCTTGTCTGCAATTCTGAGTTTAAACTTGGTCGTAAATAGTTGATTTCCTGGTTTATTCTATTTAGTCATCAGATAATGTATTGTTCGACAAGGTATTGTAAGGAGCAACTTACTAAACTTGAGCGACTTCAAAATTTCTGTATCAGATTTATTTTTGGTCTACGCAAATTTGATCACATTTCCGAGTTCCGATCAAAGCTCTAGTGGCTCCCAATTCGTCTTCGCAGGAATACACATATTTTATTTCTTCTGTACAACGTCCTGTTCAATCCGTCAACACCTCGTTATCTCAAAAATCAATTTCAATTCCATGGTTCTGCAATAACTCGAGATTCGACTAATTTATTATTAAAAACGCCAACACACCATTCACACGCATATATCAACTCTTTTGTAGTGAAAGCAATCAGACTTTGGAACTCTTTAGCATTGCAAATACTACAAGCTCAATCATTGAGTCTTTTCAAAAAAATTACATTTTCACTTTTTTTTAATCTTAAGCTGTTCGCTTATGTATGTATTTGTATATATTTAATTTATTTTTTATATAGGAATGTATGTATATGTATCTATATATTTTTATATACTTTTTGTTTCTAAAGCATTATATATTAATTTATACTATGTATGTACTGATACATTTTTTAGTCTCGTCCTTGTGATATGCACACCTTACTCAATTTTCTTGTTTTTATAATTTCCCTACCCAAAGGTTATCTGGAAGGTTATTAGTAAGCGATAAGACCGCCTTATTGTACTTTTTTTTTTCATTATTTTATAGATTTAAATGTATGTCTTACTGTGCAATAAAGAATATTATTATTATTATTATAAAGGAATATTTGTCGTGCTGTGGTTAGCCGTCTGTTGGATTGTCTGTACTGAATGGTATCAGAATGATGCAAAAATGCTCGAGACAGTTTGAAAAAAAAAAATCAAAGCTAACAAAACTCAAATTTCTATGAAACGAAAAGCTTAGGCATCTATTTAGGTCTAGTTTAGTAATACTGGTCAAGTGTCTGTTATGAAGGGTTTCGTAGTTACTTTTTACTTAATTATGTACATAAGGTTATAAATGTTACGAATTGACGCTTCGATATTAGGTAAGTGTTTCAAGTCGAAGATCAAGTTATACTGGTTGAGTTTACTTTCACCATATTTTGTATTATGAATACAATAAAATAATCCCCTACAACGTGTTTGATGCCGAATTCTGTAACGCTTTTTTATTTAGTCAATGCACGGCCGAAATAGATGATTTTAAGAACGAAATAGATTATGTAGTAGGTACTAGGTAGGTATCGTTGTTTATGATTTTATTTCTAAACCATACCATGCTATTTTTTATTCTTCTATTCTGAAGGTCGACTATAAAACTATAAAATAGTAGTTTTTATTTACCTATTTGTCTTTTTTATCGAAATAATACAAATGGTATTTTAACTAAGTAATTTATGAGATGGTACCAATGGTTAAATGAACGTCTACTTTACAATATTTGTGAAGGTAGCAAAGTAAACGATAATGTTTATCGACATGAAGTTGTTGAGTGCCAACCCTACGCGTTTGCACCCATACACCACGCGAGCGCAAACAGGCGTGCGTAGTGATGCGTAACGCAAACTTCAATGTCGATATTTATTTTGGGACCGCAAACACTGGCAGTCGATATTTGTCCAGCTCGCGAGCTGATGGTGTAAGGTGTCCGAGAACATGTTTGTTGATGTCAGATTCTTACAAACAACACTAAAATTAATGAAAAGTCAATTGGCATGTGAGACGATTGTAATGGTTCTACATTAGATACAGGGCTTTTTGTGTTTTATATATACAAACTGCAACTATATAGATGATGTGAAATGAAGTACTTACCTATCTCGAGGTACTTTATTTTATATCTCTGTGGAGAAGCACATTTCTTATTGTATTTTTAATATTTAATTTGTATTTCATAATTATTCTCTGTATGTATGTCACAGTTGTTTTTCTTAGTAAATACAAATGCTATTGACTTAAAATTTGGTACATTGATAAACTTTCTCCTCTGCTTTTACCTATCGAAGGTTAAAATTGTTGTGTCAATATGTAAGTGAGGTTACTGCGGAAAGTGTAACTATTTTTGTATATGTTTTGACTTACGACCACAAATTTACAATAAATGACACCTTCCTTTATCTCTCAGGTTTTCGAGTTATAAAATAAATCATATTGATAAACTTATTTGTATTTAAGATAAAGTACGAAATCAAAATTCAACTATTTTTAAAAACCTTATCTACATAGGTAATGAAAAAAAGAATAATTAAAACTTCCGCCCGAATCTGAATAGCATTTAAAATAATATTTTTTGTTTTAAATAGGCATTGTTTTGATGACAATGTTTTACCTACTTTAAACTATAACATATATTTTAATTAATAAAAAATATGCTATGTATAGGTACAACATACAAAGCCCGTTACATTATTTTTTAAACTTATGCTTCGATATGACCATTACAAATGTGTGTTAAACTTAAACAGGATTATAAAATAAAATAATAAGGCTCAAAAGGAGTAAAAAAGTATCGTAAAGCCATAACTTCATTTTAAATTCCGTTTGGTATATTCTTCTGTCTCACTCTGAACGCTCACAGCAGGGGGCGCCATCGTTCTCACCTCACGACGCGAGTGGTAGCCGGTCTTTAATAAGTATCGATAAAATATGTCGATAAAATATGAATATGATATAAATATTTTTGATACCCCGACTAACACAAAACATGCGTCTAGGTAGGTCCTAGCTACGTGAAAAAAAAACAGAAGTTCAATTGGAATTGTGTTTATTTGGACTTGGTTATCCCAATAAATTAAACATTATTTAAATTGACAGTGAATTTATCTGTCTAACTGTTATGATCGCATTGCCAAAGACGTAGGTATTTTATTTATACAAAAATCGCTATAAATCTGCATCGACTTTAACTTAAGCATTGTCCCAAGAAATTTTAAAACTCAAAACTGGTTATGGAATTCAATTTGTATCTCCAATGTTTCATTTCTAGATTAATGGTCGATGAAGTGTCACGGGACAACACTAATTAATCACTTGACGGTGTTTCACATTAATTAAACAACATAAAATATAATTCACAAACGAGATTCGATCAAAACCCCAAGCTACAAGGTGCATTTTGTATTGTACATAAACATTAAATATGTAAACTACTGTTATCGCAAAGGCTAGCGATGGTGTGAGGTCTAATACGTTATTTGGAAATACTAGGTTTTTTTTTGGTAAAATTAAAAGTCGTTTCGAAATAAAGATTACCGCAATTAATATAAATAATAGTTGTAAGATACGATCGCAACGCAAGCGAGTCTGCCTTGAGACACTGAATTATATTTTTTCAACAGCAATTACGTTACTCCTAAAAGTTACCAAAAACATAATAGCTAAGAGACATAGTAGGTAAATACGCATGACATTGTCAACGTTTGTCTTATGATGGACATGTCAATCATTAGCACTTGGTAATATTATCTAAACGTAGTTTATCTCTTTGTCACTAACACTAAAATACATATGTAAGTAGCTGTAGGTATATGTGTTACAAAAGGTATATATTATGTATATATGAATGTTACATAAATATTAAAGGTTTTTGACAGGTTGGAACGCAGGTCATTTTATTTTTTTAAAGAAAGTTCAAAATTAGTTTTTTTAGGTAGGTAACCTATCTTGATATATTAATGTATAGGTCTACTTATTTATCAATTCTTTTGTCACTGAACTCTTAAACGGCTGGTCAGATTTAAATGGAGTGTGTGTTTGAGTGGGTCTTTGGTTACTTTAGATTCACAGTGGGGTTCGGTACATGGCGCTGCAATTGGCGCCTAGATTTTTTATTTTGAACGATTTTTTTAACAATTTTAAAGATTATTCATTCACAATACATATCGAGAAAACGTTTGTTGAAACCGCTAATAGCAGGCAAGCCAACGTTCGGGCAGGACGCCTGTTGGGTCCGCTAGTTATATATGTATATAAATTTCTAATAAACAATATAAATTAAATGTTAACTAGAACATCTTTTTCATACACACACATATTTCAGTAAGCGGGTGACGCCGCAGGCAAAATATGCCTTGTTAATAATATAGGTACCTACATATATCATTATCTACTTACCTAGCTAAATATATACGTAGACAGTGTAATAAATTGTAAGCTGTGTTGACTTCTAAATTTTTTTTTACCACTAAGATGGCAAACAAGCTGATAATCCACCTAATGGAAAGCGGTCACCGTAGCCTATATTTTGTAATCAATCAATCTCAACCGCTGTTTAAATGTCATAATAATATTATTTCTCAATAGATGCTCGCATTCAGTTCTGAAATAAAATAAGAAAATCATTGCAATCTCTAAATCTTAAACTAATAAATGTGATCCATAAAATCTCAGTGCTATAGTAGTAATCGTTATAACTACAATGACGGTGGAGGCATGTCCATGTTTTTATAGCCGTAATCAAAATGTGATTGTCGCACGTTCCCAAAAAAACTTCTTAATTATGATGGGCTGAGTGTTGATATAAACAATAATTGCTCACCTCCGCTTCCAAAAATGTTATTAAAATACGCTTAAGTTACTTTGCTCCTAGTCAACATCTTTGAGTAGTTATGAAAAATATGTTAGAAGACTTAATAGAAGTTAATATAAAAAATTGTATTCACAGGTGAACAGATGAGAAAGGTGGAGGACCGGGTGTGGTGGTGTACATTGAATAACGCCTTTGTCCAGCAGTGGAGTAAGTTGTAAGCTGATTTATTAATAACTGATACATCATGAGATTTAAATCAGCAAGCTATTCGGAGTTTCCTCCCGTGACAAATCTGAAACCAGTAAGAACTTCACTAAGAACTAGACACAGCTAAAAAGCATCCCTAACCTAATTAGCCTGGTTGCAAACAGCTCAGACCAATTTGTTTTGTAAATCTAAGCTTACTTTACCCAGTTAGTTGTGAAAACTGTTTGATAAGGAAGCCGGAGTAGGAGGATATCATATAAAGGTGCACACGGACCAAACTTCAATGTACCGATTCTATCCAATACTTATTATTGCTGATAAAGTAAAAAAGGCTTTAAGCCATAATTTTGCTTAATTAGATTTATTTAAATCAAGACACTTTTAAGTATAAGTACGTCTGCTTCAATTAGTGCGTCTTGGCAATATGAGCTTAATTTTGGTGCTTCAATATCAAAAACAAGGTTTTTAGTTTCTACATATTAGGGAAGCTTTTTTGATCGGTTTTTAATTTAATATATTAGTTACCTACTTTTTCTGACATCAACTACCCACCGCAAGTTCGATTAGCGATTTCAAATAGTATATCTACTGTAAATAGACAATTTCGCTTCAGTATTCTCCCAAAATTTTTCTTTCTGCAATTTTATCTTGTGATTGTTTCTTAATTTCGTCATAGAAAATATATAATTGACGTAAGCTGTTGATATTTTTTATATTACTGTAAGTTGGGGTTAACATTACTTAAGAGGCTGTCCAACGCCAAGTGACGCTTTTTTAAATGGAAAAAATCAATACTTGTAGTAAATATTTTAGGTTAAAAATTTAAAGCTATATAGAAGAACATATACCTAATGTCTTTTTCTACCAAAAACACGATAGCATTAATTAGCCTCAATAGAAAAAAATCTGGAAAAGACCTCTAAATTTTTTTTTTGGTTTTTAACCGCTATTCTTTAACATATAACATTAAAATTCATATTAATGGCTAGCTAACTAGAAAGTCCATGGCTGTAATTACTGAAATCTAAAAAATGGGGTTAGTTCTCAATTAAATACCTAAAAACCGATTTGACGCTCACGTTTACTTACATACTGCAAAGCGCTGTGGTCTTTTGTCTTGCTCAAGTGCACGTGTTATTAGATAGCTGTGTTTCAAACTGTCATATGAAGTAGGCGGTTAAATCCTGAAATTTCTAGTCGGAATACCGGGTCTTAAGTACTTATTATGTATTTACTAGGTTTAAAGAAGGTAGATAGATACCTTTACTAAACTGAAACGACACTTATCTCTGAAAATCTAGTAATATTGCAAAATTATACAAATAAAAACATTAAATTTTTTTTTATAACCAATCATCATAGTGGAAAAAGTCATGACATTTTTTCTAATACGAAAAAAAAACTAAAACTTTTAGTACTTATCTAAGTTTTTTGTCTTTCCACCGACACGCAGCGATATACTTATACTTAATATTTGTTTTGTTGGTACCTGATAGAAGTCTATTCTGAAAAGTAGTTTTTTTTAGTATATACTGTATAAACTTGAAAATACCTACTAAAATCTTTAGTCTCCAAGACTTTCGGGTATTGTACCAAGATGACTTTTTAAAACCGCACCTGTTACTGACAATGAGCATTTAAGGCAGCATATTTTACGAAATAATTATTATGCATATCTTTGGCGGCAGTCTCTGCCCGGGGGTATTATTGTTTTAAGGGAATTTTTATTGCATTTGGCAACACTGAACAATGGGAGAAGGGCCCGGGAGGGTAATTTCGGATATCAAGTGCAGTCCTTACCATACAACCTTCCAGAAACTAAAAAGACCGACACAACACTGACATCCAAAAATTATATTACTAATGAAAACAAAGTAAAAATAAATGGTAATGAATCCTTTTGTGTCAGACAATACAAAAGTTTAGATAAAGAAAATAATGGCTTCGTGCGAAAGCTTACAATTAATGATAAAAGGACTTGGGCTGATAAAGCTTTTGGCCTAATTGTTAAAACTCTCATATAATTCATAATTATAATTATAATCTCAGATAATCCAATTATAACAAAAAGGGTTATGTAATCTAAAACAGTGATAAAGAAAATCCCTTCTCAAGAGCCTCAAGGCTAAACTAAATTTGAGTTTTTCCTATCCTATCTAGTGTTCATGAACTACTTAATTTCAGAATCTTTGAACTATTTTTATCAAAGAAATTAAAAAGAGAACAAAGATATAGAAATGGAGGAAACGCCAACGCAACTTAAAAAAAAAAAAGATTTAAGACACGAATTAAAAAGCGTATATCTTGTTGTTTTTAAAATATTATTCAACAGAATATACACTGGGCGAAAATCAAGTATTCAAATAGTTATTAATCAAAGTGTAGTAGAAAAGTATGATATCCTACTAATATTGTAAATGTGAAAGTTTGTATGTCTGGATGGATGTTTCTTACTCAATCACGGTTTAACCACTGGACGGACCGGGATAAAACTTGGCACACATATAGATTAGGTCCTGGAGTAGCATACAGGCTACTTTTTATCCCTAAAAAATTCAAAAGTTCCCGGGAATAACTATAACAGAGTTCTTTTACACATTCACAATTTTATTACAAAATAAAATTTTACACCTTTGCATAAATGCGTAATAACTTGGGTCAGTATTAACATGTAATTAAATCATAAATTCAGATAGGAAAAGATAACTTAAAGAATAAAAATGCCGCCCGACGTTCGCTAATCCAAGTGATTTACAATTACTTGTAATTACTAGGCGAAGTTAATTGCTAGCAATTTTAATTATCAATTGGAAAATCTAAATTCTTTTGATAATGTAATGCAGATTACGTTTATAAAACTGGTTGTAAAGTAATTTTTTAAAACACTTTTATTGTAGGTTGAAGGTAAATTATAATTTGGTGTCTCTAAGTGTTCTGCTGTGTATATCTAAGGATATAATTTAAATGGAATTGGATCTAGGATTTAATGCAAAAAAATTTTTTACTCCGACACATGTCTTATCGTAAGTAAAACTGCAACCACGCATAAGAGTAGTTTGGTTAATACGACGTATCTACAGAAATTGAAAAATTGAGATATCAATGTTACCTACATGTTCCAAAACGTCGTCGTATGTAATTCTAAAGGCGCGCTTATCTCAATTTTGCAATTTTTGTAGATACACGGTATTTATTATAAAATGCTTATGAAGTCTAAAATTGTTTTATATGCAATTTTTTTTCATACACATTGGCAAAACGTAATCAGTTTATTTTACATAATGATATTTAATAGTAATAAACCTACACCATATGAATCACAATGATAATGATAAAGATGTTTTTCATTCATACGAATCTAAAAATAGTATGTACCTATATTTATTTTGATGACTTTACGTAGGTATTTTGATTTGAAAATCTTATGTAGTAACGTTTCTCAATAACTGTATATTATAGCGTAAAGAAAATAATACATTTTTTAAATCGAACAGTACTCGAATCATACCGAGCTTTTATAGAATTGGGTATCTAAATAGGTAAATACTTTTTTGTCTCATGTGTGATGTTAGTTAATGGTGGTTCTACTTTTAAATTATTAATATTGATTTGCACATCTTTAATCATATTAAAAGTTTTCACTTCTATATAAAATTATATCTTAATCGATTACTCTTAAATATAATTGTTATTAGTTTTTTTAAGGTGACAAACTAGATTACGTACGACCCGCCTGGGTTTAATTAAGCGTTCACCGTAACCCCTACACGTTACATGAAGAACCCCATACAGGGTGGGCCCATACAGTCCCTTAAGTAGGTATAGAGCACCTAATGTGTGAAAAAAGAAATTAAAATCAAAAAAGGCAACCGGAAAAGCTACTAAGAAAATTGCAAAGCACAAAAATCTGATTGGATTCAGATAGGTATTTGCAATTTGATGTTAAACCTACCTATAAAAGTTTTGAATCTGAATTTTTACATACATATTATCTACAGTATTTTAGTATATCTTGGTAAAATTGCAACATTACATTATTACTTAGTATGTATAACCAAAGTTTCAGAACACCAATTATCAACTCTACGCCATTTAATTAAAGTAAAAAATTGAGTAAATAAAGTTGTTCTTTCTTTCATACCTCAAATTACTGCAGGGACATTAGGCATATATTTTAAGATGTAATTTAAATATTACGTAATTAAGCAAAAAATAGTGCCAATTTTAATCCGTGAGCGTTATTTATGTGGCATGTAACTTAATTTGATTTTACAAATTATTTTAACTTAATTTGTGTATAAACACCACAAAGTTGATAAAGAACTCTATATTTCATACTGTTTTTGTGGTATTGTCATAATTTAGTCGGATTAGTCGGTTGGTAAGTTACCTACCTAGTTGGTAATAGCTGTTTCACTGGCATTAGATTCTTCCTCTACTGATCTGTGTCTTGTTCACAACGGAATTATCTATCCAGATCTTCGAAGTTTGCAAAGGTCAGAGTAAGCCAGAATTGCTTAGAAAAGAGTTCTTTGTAGAAGTTGTATTAAAACACATTGTCATAAATCTTACTTTTTACTTAGTATTGCATTAAGGTACATGCGATACCGTGTTAAGTAGGGGCTACAATTTACAGAAGGACGTCAATCAATTAAATTAGGGTATTCGTTTCGCTATATGGAACTATGTTTATTGGATTCCGTACCTCAAGAGCCAAAATTCTAAACTCTTGTAGAACCACTTTGTTGTCCGTCTGCTTGCCTGTCTGTCTATGAAGACTCTATTTCTTTGGAATACGTGGAGATATCAACTTAAAATTAATACTAATCAATACTAGTACAAATGTGTAAGGTACCTTGAAGCTGTAAAAAAATCGAGCTTCTAAGTTAAAATATTAAAAATATAGTTACTTACGGAGGCATATTTTAACTTCACACAAAGCAAGCAAGTTCTTACAGCAAAAGCAGAGGATAATATCAAAAGAACGTCAATTTGTAAACATAAAAATATATTTTAATGATTTCAAACTTACATTTTCAGGTGGAGAATTGATCGCGACGTCGATACTTTATTTATTAATCACCGCAGATGTATTTTTAAACAAAAATTAATCGCACCCAACTTTATTTTGACAAGAATTAAGATTAATAATATATACTGGATAAGCGAGAAGTATATCTAACTAATAATTTTCATGTGGTACGTACATGATATTATTATTATATTCCTCACCACATCACATTGGCAATGAATGTGTGATATACAACAGTTATCGTAATAAAGAGCGCTGACTATTGTCTTGTTGTAAGCAATGACTGATTATCGATTAAGTGTCTATCGATTATTCAATAGCAAACATTGTTGATAACGTTTTAGGGAGTTATCGGGTATCGTTAATTATTCTAGATAACACTATTCTAGTCCACTGAAGTGGTGTGACAATTTACTAAGCGATAACCATCGGTTACATCAAAACAACAGTTTAGAATGTCATTATAAGGAAATATGTGTGATTAATGAAGATAATTAAATACCACAGATTAATACAAAGTAGAATCAATTTATATACCTAACTGAAGAAAAGTGTATAATCATGATTTAGAAATTTGAGAGGATATGATAAAATATAAAATATACTTAGAACATGTATTTACTGTGCAGAGCATTGTGTCTTCAGAGTTCCGTAGCCAAATGGCAGACACGGAACATTTACCAATATTTTTGTCATATACATATTATGTCCGTTTGTACATTCTTCCGTATGTCACAGCCTTATAATTCTCTGCATATTAATATAGCTTATAACAATCTGGGGATCGATTCTGATCAAATCTCACAGGAAGGTGTCTTATGCAAACTGCCATAATTTTTTATAATAAATTATAATTAAACTAGGGGAAAATGTTTTGTAGTTAGCTATTAAAATAAGAGATGTAATTTTTTTTTGCGCACCCAATTTTGTGGGATAACGTTGGATAGACATTTATAAAGTTAAAAAAGGGAGGAGAAATGCTTTCTAAATTTTCGAAATAATTAAGCCCAATAAATAGCAAGCGTCGCAAAATTTAAAACTATATATATATATCAGGCATCCCGCGCTTTTAATATTAAAATATTTTTTAGGTGTGCCTTACACAGTAACATACCTAATTAACGCCTCCATAAGTTATTCTCTATTTCGTCTTTGTACAAAACACATTTCAAATATGTTACAAACCATTTATTTAGAACTAGTTATAAACTATTTCCAGAAAATTATTTATAGTATCTGAAATATACCTGTGAATTGTAGATAGCGTTCCAGCCAGAAACAGGTATATTCTAGAAACGACGTATAGCCTTCTAAAACTGGCTTGTTACTAGCTCTAAATATTTGGTTTGTATCATTATTAAAATATGTTCTGTACAAAGAGGAAATACAGAATATCTTTTGGCGGTGCTAATTAGGTATGCTTCTGCGCGTTAATCGAAATCTTTAGAATTAAAAAAGTACGAATCAGAGGCGTCAAAAAGCCACGCGTTATTGTCAAATGCGGAATGCTGAAAGGCGTTCGAGCGGCGTATATTCGCTACTCGAGACGCCACGCCGCAGGCGTTTCTCGACTGTCTACAAATTGGTGACGATCGAATGATAGCTTTTGATTGCTGAAATAAATAAATTTTATATTTGAATTTTGATGCATTTCAAAATTAATGCTCTTAAATATATTTAAATTAGAAAAAAGAAAAGTTAAACCAAATTCTTAAAGTTATAAAGTCTTAATTGTATTAATACACGACTTTGATTCTATTCGTTTGAATAACAGAATACTTAAAATTGCCATATAATTATTTCTGTTATTTAACATAAATATACAGGTAAATTAAGTATCGATGTTCCTATGAAAATCACTTGATTGAAATGGAAGTGTATAAAATATCATGTTAATAGAGACAAAAAAATTAGTTTTATAATTTTAACCCTTATCTTATCAAGCGAAAATTGTGTGATATTCGTGTTATAATGCGTGTGTGTTTAAATAATGCATGGGCTGGATGAGGAACACGTGTAGATATTTAAATTTAAAAATAACGCATGCATATTACGTAAGCTATAGATATTAAGTTAACAGATTAGAAATGTCGAGATATTCTTTGTGATTAATTTTTAATTCCTTTTTTTATTTCCTTTTAATATATCGTTGTGAGTTCGTTTTATATTTTTTTATTTATATTCAATAATTAATTTTAGTTATCTACCCACGATGATAGGTTTTAAAAACAAAATATAGGTAAATACCAGAATAATTATTAGTATTAAAAAAAACATTTGTAATAACAAAAGTAAAAAGAAAAACAGAATATACTTACATAGTGGTCAACGGCTGTAGCCATGTAAATTTAATATTTGCATGAAAAACACAAGGACCGAGTGGTTCAGTAGTAGATCGCTAGACTGTTTGCATGACGCGGGTTCGAATCCCGGTAGGAGCAACCAATTTTGTTGCAAGCAAATTAAAAAGTTGTCTTGACTCTGGTTTGTATCAAGTATGGCGATAGTCTCACCATCACGGATGTGTGACGGAATACTATCGGTGAAACGTGAATGTTACGAGCTTACGTTCGTAATATCTCATACCACCCCTTCAGGTAAGTACCTAAGTATCGTGATGGTAAATTATTAGTATGAAAACATAACACTGCCATAACTTTATATGGAGTCGGGTAAAGAAACGTTAAGGCTTAATTTCTGTGCGCTAATTCTACCCTTAATCAGAAAAAAATTATGTCCCTAATTTTTTTATTTAACAATCAGTTTGAGATAAATCAGTGATTAAAAGCAAATGTAGCGACAATTTACGCGATCGCTCGTTTGATCGCGTGATCGATTGCGTGTTGATTCTGGTAATGGTCGCACAGCAAGGAGCGGTGTGTGGCAGCAAGTTCGACGGCTGGCCTTGGCGGAACCAGTCCGTCTTGTCCGAAACACCTCGCGGCAAATTATTTAATAAGTAAGTAAAACAAAAGCATCTTCCTGTGCTACTTTACGCCATAGCAACGTTGGATTATTAATAAATTTCATTTCGCAATTAGATTATATGTTTAATTAGTTTTATTTCATGATTAGATGCAGGTTTTAATTAATTTAATTTCGTAATTAGATGCAAGGTTTATCTAATTTAATTTCGTAATTAGATGTAAGTTCCATACAAAGTGTGACTAAGGTATATCTAGACAGTTAGCTATGATAAAAAGTCAAACTGAGTGCGAAAATAAAAACCAAGTAATGCACGTCGAAAAAGTAGTTTTTGTGATAGTGAATGTTAAGTATAGTAAAGGAAAAAGTATAATCAGGTAGCATTAGAAGTATAGAAGTGAAAAGTACCTGCCTTAAGCTCTAGAACGTAGATTAGGAAAGACCGTTGTTAAGACAAAGAAGATACACTGACGGGAATTTCAAAAGTTATGATAAGTTTGTACGGTTACGGTTCTTTCCCTAGAAGTGGGGAAACTGGCTGGACCCACACCCACAGCATAATGTGAGAGACGGCTTCTTTTGCACCAACCACTAGTCCTGCGTGACAAGGGGTGAGCCTATCGACGTAACACGTGGCTTTATATACATATCTATGTGGAAGTATGTGTAAGTAATAAGTGGTAAAATAAAAGACCAATGACAAAATAATATATATACAAAACATTGTCAGTTCCTCAGAAACTATAAGAAATACCTAAGTCAGTATTGGGCATTAGGCGTTTTAAAGAAAAACTAGAATAATTTACCAGTGTAAAGTTACGTAATAAACACTCAGTCATTGCATTAATGGCTCCTAACCTATGACAAGTAACTACTTTCTTGTATTATCTGTTTATATAGTATACTAGAAATCAGATACGCGGTTATTCTCGTCGCACGTGCGTCACGACCCGTCCCCTATTTATCGGACGCGGTAAAAAGAAATCTCAGGCACGAGCCGCTGAAAAATGTACCACGAAATTTGATATGTAACATACATAGTTATCTATTATTAAGTTTCTCGCGTCCCTCCCGAAGGCATTGTACGTCCCAAAGGCGCGAGCCAACCAGAAATATTTCAAATGCAAATCGTGCTAGCGCTTTGAATGTAATAGTTTGTCGTGCCTAGCACACGCGCCGTGCACACCGGAAACAAATTATGTACCCTGCCCATATAAGCACGTACGAAATTGTCGAAAAATTGTTATTGATGTTGCTAAGCATTGATAAATTGTGCTAAACTGGAAAATGGACTTCTAAATTCGGACACCGTTAACGGTTACATATATGTATACCTACCTAACGGTTTTTCGGAAAGAACTCAACGGATTTATCAATTTATTGTATTTTTAAAACGAAGTTTTTGAATTGATTCGGTATATTTTGTTTAAATAAAATTTGAATTAGTTTATCAGTATAAAATATGTACTACTTATTTCTGTTACAATAATAATGCTTAATATGATTAAATAGCAGTTACTGAGTTATAATCATCTGTCTACCTATAGAATCTACCTAAAGTAAAATTGTAACCGACTTGGTGTCTGTACATATAAGCAACCTAGTACATATTTCTGAAATATGAAAAAAAAAAAAAGGTGAAATCCAAAACAATCATTTTTGAAATTTGAACATCGTCTTGTTTGTTGGTGTATTCGTTTTTTATCTCATCCATCTTAAGTGGATTACAGTTACTAGGATGTATGATTTATCGTGATACGTCATTCAGAAGCAAAGTTGATGGCTGAGCTTTCTCATACAGGCGCTTTGCTTATAGCTTCAAACGTTTGTACAAATATTTGGAGACATAGAAGTTATAGTTTGGCACGAGTTACGAGAACAAATGCGCAGACATGCACATCGTGTGGTTGCAAGCGTCCATAGACTGCGGTGACCGCTTAACACATAGCGGACCGTAAGCTTGTTTGCAATCTTAGTGGTATATAAAAAAGACATACTAATTGCTTGCTAATAAAATATAGTGCATTGTAGTTATCATCACCTTTCTCATTCATCACTTTTGACTTATGCTGTTATTGTTACAGTTAGGTATGATATTTTTCCAAATACTTGGAAGAATACCTAATAATCTTCTACTATATAAAGGTACAGTGCAACAAACTTTTCTCACCAGGTGTATGGTCGCTAGTGTCTTGTAAGTTCACACAATTTTTATTTAGCAACTGTAGTTATGATTTTTGACCACCGGGGACCCTATTGGGAACAGTCTCGAGCTTTTCGGACTATGAATTTAAAAGAAAAATGTATGCAAGTACATTCACCGGTTTCGAGAGGTAGTTCAGACTTCTAAACATTCTTGTCTTGAATCCCAGAGTCCGAGTAGCTCGAGACTGTTTCCAATAGGCTCCCGGGTCAGAAAACTTTTTTACACTGTACGTACCAACAGTTAAAGTAAAAGAAAACTTACACACTTATACAGTTAGCTATATGTTATATCCTGAGACAACTAATGTTATCTTCCTGTCTCTAGTCGATCTCAACAAGCCGTCACGATTGCTCTTATCTGTGAAGAACCTCTGATGAATCGTACAGCGGCGCTTTCCCAGGCCGATAACTTTTAGTTCGGCTACCGCCTAACAGATGGCGCTAGTTGTGGTGACACATAAATTACCCATTTGCAATTAAAATTCGTTTCCTACAGTTATTATATTCAACAATAATATATTAAACCTAATGTTTCTTTATACTAAAGTTTATTGCTCGATACCGAATACTCGGTTCAACGACTGGCTGTGAGAATTGTCGACGATCCTAAACTCACTTGCCGTATCGAGCCCTTAAGCCTGAGGAGAGACTTTGCCTCCCTGTGTGTGTTTTACCGCTTGCACAAGGAGTGTACCGCTTGTTGTGGAATGAGCTCCTTGCCGAGATTTTCTCTAAGGACTACAATATGGGTTTCTTCAAGAAGGATTTTTTAAGGGTCGGCAACGCGCGAGTGACACCGCTGGTGTTGCAAGCGTCTATAGGCTACGGTAACCGCTTACCATCAGGCGGACCGTAAGCTTGTTTGTCACCTTAGTGGTAGAAAAAAAAATGTTAATTAATTAAAAAAAACAAAAACTAATTCGTACATAACTAGTTTTCGACTATCGTTTTTACTTGATTTTATTTTCGCTCTTTTAAATAAAAATATATCTTTTAAATATAAAAAATTAAAGATTTATTGATTTAGGTACCTTATCACCTGGTACCTAGGTGCATTTATGTCAAATAAGACATTAAACATTAAAAAAGTAGGTACAAACGAAGTAAGATTGTAAATCTGTTTAGGCACATATCTTTAATTACTCAAATACCTAATTACATATCAGGTAGTTTGGTTCTACGGTAAATAGTGTAAGTCATAGAGTGTTACTTTTAGGATTCCGTACAAAACCTGAAAGGTTCCAACGGAGCCCTATTTTCTAAGCCAGGTTATCTTAACCTCGAAAACCTATCTTAACCTCGAAAACATACCCGAATTTTATTTATCCGTAAACGGAAAATCACGCATAATATTAATAGTATATATATATATATAAATACCTATACATAGTGGTAGTAGGTAGAACTTCTCTGTGTTTGACTTAATATAGAATAATTTTGCCAAAAAATGGGCCCCATATTAGAACCGCCATCTTGGAATTAAAAAAAAACTAATAAAAGATTTGCATTTAGCTTCATCTAAAACAAACGAATTTTTGCCAAGAAATCGATGTCATATTGGACCCCAGTTTCTACCCTCAGCTGAGTTAAAGAATATATTTTTTAACCGGCCAAACTCTTTTACCTTTTGCGCACCCAACAACGCAAAATATGGTTATGTTGCTTGCTTTTGGCTTAACCTTTGGAATTTCTCACTACGTGGGCACTTGCCTTTCCTTAGCAAAAAAAGGGCTTAGACCCTGGTCCGCTCAAATTTCCACTAATTTTCACAAAATATATGGCGGATTTCCTGACAAATAATAGAAAAAAAAAACAAAAAGTAAAAATTTAAGGGGATTCTACTTACAAAAAAGCTATTGTTGGTTTTTCCTCTATCATAATAGTGATAATACATAGAAGCTTTAACCTTAAGACGATCACAGTAAATAAATACTCATCAAGTGCGAGCCGGCCCCGTGCATTCAATGGTGGTACAGAACCCTTAATTACACAAGTACAACTTGCACTTGGCTGGTTTTTAAAAATTTTTCATTAAGTATAAAGCCAGTTTACATTTAGTGTATCAGTTACTATTTTACTATTTTTTATTTAGAGTAAAAATCGACATTTCCCGTAGTTGAATAGGTAAATAGGTAGCGGCGACTCAACAGTATTTATTAACATATATAAATGACAAACAACTTCTCGTAAAAACACGTACACTGAAAAGGCATTCAAGTGATTTAGTTACATACAAATAAATAATTCATACCTAATTCAAAAGTTGACTCCATTTTAGTTTCCTAACAATTTTTCTGGAATTGTGTCTATAGGTACCTATGTGTTTTTTCTGTTCTTATTATTATTTTTATTTTAAGGTACTTACCTATTACAGCCTATATTTTACGTCGCGTCGGCACCCTACTAATTGAATCTTTTGAAAATAGCAAAAAAAGATTTTTTTACACTGTTCCCTACAAAAAATGTATTTACAAATATATACATAACTATATCTACATATTTACTATGTGTATAAAAAATATTGTTTTCTCTGTATAAATTATACTCAATATACCTATAGATTTATTAATTACATTTTCCACATAGGATTCCAAACTTATTTTATTCAAGTCAATTTTTAAACAGCACTTTTGAATCGTTAGTTTACTAATTAATTTAATAAACTTTACCACTGGTTCGGAATAATTTTACTACCGAGAAAAACCGGCAAGAAACTCCGTAGATGACCTTGTATATTCATAGTTTATGATAACTTCATATTAAAATATAATAAAGGCTTAGGTACACAAAGCAAACTTTTAATGAAAAATTGATTCTTAATTTTAAAATAACACGTAAACAGATAGTTATAATTATTTGAAAACATATCCTGCCTCATTATTACTTACCTACCTATATAATATTTTACCTAACAGAGTTACTTAGTTACAAAAACAAGGTAGGTACTAATAATCAAGATTCGCTTTCTATTGTGTACAACTTTTATTAGTAAAAATAATAAACTAAAAAGCTTTATATGAATATTAAAGTGTTTGTATTTTTCTTGTATAATTTTATTCTGTAAGCTCATATTTCAGTTACCTACTTGACAATAGTAGGTACCTATAGCTTTCATCAGTAAGAAAGGCAATGATAAACTAAATATACCTATAATTTATAAAAATATTAAGGTATATTTCATTTATGCACAGTCACATATTTGTTAGTTAATCTATTGATTGTTTTTGATAAATCAATGTTTAAATCAAGACGTTATAAATAAATTCTCGTCTGGGCTTCCATTTCAAAAATGTTTAAAACTTTACCTTAAATGTTTATTTTAATTAACATACCCATATGTAACAAAAACTGAAAATAAATTTAATTTGAATTTAATTTTAACAATTGTTTATGTTGATCAACATGTTCTAAGGTCTTGGCACGGTATAAGTAATACAACTTCTTACATTATGGTCAACCTCACCTCCCCTCTATAAAGACCACATTACTGCTCGTATAAAATATGCACACATATTTATATAAACACACGTGATATCGTTTGGTAGTGTTAGTAGTCACAAATAACGTAATTTCCGTATGAAGTGTCCAAGGCATGGCTGTAGTGTTAAGTGAAAGCAATATGGAAATGGAAATTATCAGTATCTATACCTACGTATAGATATGTATTTGGGATTGCTTCAAAGTTAAAAAAGCCTATTTTTTGGGTGTCGAGCACAATTTTATTAAACAGGCCGAAAAAATATTTAATATAATTAATAAATTTAATTAAACTGTATGTGCCACAATGGTTGGTAATTTAAACAGGTAGTAGGTACTATTTTAACTAACATAGCGTATATTATAAATTAAGGTACTCAGAAACTGCATACCTGCTTTCTATTCCTACGTAACAACATTCGATATGTCTCCAAATAAAACATAAATAATGAAAATAAATCAATTTCTATTCTTTAGTGGCGCCATTGTTATTATTTTATTTGCAATGAACGCTTGCGCCTACGCACCTAAATCAATTATATTTTCTTGCCCATAATAAATTAAATGCTGTTTGCGATCAATGATATCAATCTAAGGTCGTTTTGATTAATGAATCGATCCGAATATCGATCGCCGAGTGGAAAAATGATCTACAGAAGCAAAATGGCTGCCTCTATTGTATTGAATATTGTCACATGTTTAAACAAGTAACACAGTAATGCAATTGATATATGTACTAGTTACTGATTAGTATAGACCCAAAATATAGGTTATTAACCTTGATTTTCTGCAAGAAAATCTGACACGCAATAAACGTTTACCCTCAGTTATTGTAGAAACACAGTTACACAAAAGCTATGTTCCTGGGATTTTGATTCTAGGACCTTCATGCTATGATGCTCTCTTCTCTACCTCATATTTTAATACCTACTACATTACCTACTAGATTAAAAAATAGAACCGTTACTCTGAGCTTTTCTTTATATTTTTCATAATAAGTATATTAATCCTATATTTCCCTAATTCCTAATACATTAATATTTTTCATAATTAATAAAATATGTAGGAAGTATATAATATTGAACGCAGATTTCTTTTATGACGTAAGTATATCTTCAATAAGAAAGGATTTTGCGCAATTCACACCAAAATGGGCTGAAATAGGAATTGATAGTTTATATGAAAGTAGATAATATTTTTGCTATGTGAAACTGGTTATTTTTGTAAATAAAACCATGAAAATTGCCATATAGACTTTTAGATGTAAATAAAAATTGACGTCTGAAAGAATTTTTGGAAAAGTTAGATCGCGCGGGTAATAGCGTGGTATAAAAGCTAGTGTTATACATAAATGTGGGTTTGTAAAGATGTCTGTTACTCAATAACACATAAACAGGTAAAGGAATATCGTAAACTTTAGCACACAGATAAAAATTGATCTAAATAAATATATAGGATTTTATCCTGATCGTGAGTTCCCACAGGAAACGCATCCTAATAATGACTAGTGGTCTATAAGTTGTAGGCAAAACTAGATTAGACGTCTAATCCTTTCTGTTACTGTCTAAACCATAACATAGGTAGATACAACATGTGTTTATAGGTAGTAAGAACTAAAATATTTTATTGAAATTAACAATACCTACTAATGAAGATTCTAAATAAATTTTATTCCAATAAGTATTTAAAATTGTGCGGCTTGGTTTAATAAAATCAAATTAGATACTAAAATATACTGAACTTATGCTCATAATAAGATTTAGGTTAAACATTAACACTTTTAAAGAAGGTAGGTACTTTTTCATACGTGTATTGGTTAGGTATGTTAAGAATGTTAATTAGGTAACAACAACATAATTAAGTTTACAATGTATTTGCGTTAAACGTTATTATTAAAACATAGTTTATGACACCTTATTACGTAAAAATAATAATTAAATAGAAGAGAAACAGGGTTAACTAAAAATCAATTTATATATTATTTTTCGCTAACGACTTTCTGCTATTTTCAAAAAAATGTTGAATTACTTCAAAAATGAGATGTCATCTAAGAATTTGTGACTTGTAAAAACAATCATAGAATAGCAAAATAAATCAGTTTGTATCAAAATATTAGAAATGTTTTATTAGTTTATCAAATAGGTATCTATAAATTTTTATATCTTCTACATAGGTATATAGGGTAATAGAGAGTAAATTGTTGTAAAGATATTATTCAAGTTAGACACTAAGTTTACAGCTAAAGAAAAAGGTACCTATCCGAATTACTTCGTTTTCTACCCTTTCAATTTTTTTTTTAATATTAACTTACATCTACTTAGATAAATAGGAAATACAAGCTAACTAAGATCTTACTAATAGTACTTAACAATTTAAAATTTTAAACTTAGAAACATGAAAGCATGATAGGTAATCTTAGGCAAACACTTTGTTCGTTAATATGTATTTGTAGTACTACTTCTTCTACTTACGTTTATCATTATCTAAGTTTTAATATTGTTCAGTCGTATAGATTAAATAATAGGTATTTTTTAAGTAGTAAAAGTTTGAAGCTTAGCCTTGACATTACATCTTATCAGGAAATATTTATGAACACTAAAATTATTAATTCACTACAAAAATGTAAGTACCTAATGTGGGAAATAAATATGCCACATTAAAGAAATATATTAATATTTTAAAAGTTCACACATCTAATTAGTTATTGGATTGAAATTTAAAATGGTACCTAGTTGCATGACAATTGATTATGAGGAGAGCTTCTGAAACATTTAAAAGTGTTTTTTTTTTTAAATAAAATCGAATTTTATAATTGAAAATTTAATCCTAATTTTTCAAGTTGGTTTTAGTTATTATTATAACTGCTTGCATCCTAATTGTTTGTTGTTGTGTGCCAATGTTATCTACAGCAAGTGTTTTTAAGTTAACCATAATATTATATATAATAGATAGATATTCCGCAACAGGACATACAAATAGGGAAGTGTATCTATTTATATTTTTTTAACTAGTCTCAAAGAACGGTAAAAATTACTTAACGGGTAAATGCAAAAAGAGAACAGACTGGATTTTGCATTTTAGGATAGCATGTAGGCTTTTCGTTTACTTATTATTTTTAATTGTGCCTGAATTCCTTTTTGATATGCACATATCTACATGATCTAATATATTTCTTATTAGACTAAATACCTACTCAAATAAATCTACTAATATATCAGCAGTAATAATCAGGTATGCTATTACTCCCTAGCTAATATCTCATAAGATTTCATTTATTTAATTACCGGGTTTTCAATATATTGACAAAAATATTCTTCTTAAGCTAGAAAAAAAATCTTTTTAATTAACTTTTCATTTATTAATTAATATTTATCAAACTTTTTATGGGCCAATATAATTTCAAGCTTGCCTCCGAGCTTTGTAACGAAAACTTTGAACAAAAATTCAAACTTGACACGTCCAATTAATAAGATGAAGATGTTATGTTTACTCATAAAAAAACTAATAAGAAGCATTATAATAAAAAAAAACCCTTAATATATAATAGATATTCCTATTAGAAAACTAAAATAAAAACCTCTGAGCATTGCCCGCAGAACGCAGTTAAACTCGTTGCGGCATAGCACGCACAGTCACTTTATATCACTTGTCCAATATCCAAATAAGAGAAAACTCGAACGACACTTCAGTAATAATCAGTCAAAGCACAGAAAACTTTCTTTTTACACCAAATACACTCGCGGTAAGTGTTAATGAGGAACTAAAGTTGTGTCGTTGGTGCAAGCTTGTATCGTTACGGTAACACGCACGGCACTCCACTGTCAACGGTCGCCGGCACACTGCGCGCCGAGTCGTCCGCGTACCCCCCGTCGGCGCAGCGGAGCCCCCGTACCCCCCGCAGGGGGCGTGCCGCCGCGCGAGCCGAGGCGAGGCGAAGGCTTAATTACAGTCGCGCAGGGGGCGAAGCGGGACGGCGATAGAGAGTGGGCGCGAGCTATTAGCGCGGAGAGCGGGACGACGCGCGTCTTAAGTATTTTGTATAAGTAATGAGGGGTATGGGCGCGGGGGATCCGCATCTCCCGCCAATCTTTAATGTTGATTACGGATGCCGCCGCCTATGTGCGTCCCTCATTAACGCCTGGCCACGCCTAGATTTAATTACAGGATCCTTTAATTGCAAGTGTTGGAATTGATCTTGTGTTTTTGCGACAGTTTTCTTTTTAGGTTTGTAATTGTCTGGTCCTCGGGGAATTGTTTGGTATTCTTGGAAATTATTTAGTAGGTAAGCAGTATGATGGTGACATTGAATATCTAATAAATAAAACAGCGAAACCATTACATTAAAATGTATTGTGTTTGTCTTAGTTTTCTGGCTAAACAATATAGGCAACTAGCAGATGTCTATTTATTTTATTATTCCTCTTTAAAAAACTGGTGACAATTTCAATTAATTTCTGGTGTTCGCTGCCATAGCTATGGATTGCTTAAGTTTCGACCAGTGTACAAAGACATAATACACTATTGAAGCATGCATAGAGACACAGTTTCGCGTACGGAAGGCGCTGGCACGTTAAAAATCTCGATTTTCTCGGGTTTTTGTCGGTATAAAATTCAAATATTTATTCACAACTATCAAATTAGCACATTCACTTGGTTATATAATATATATTTTATGAAATAAGAATCAATAGAATATCACTCTTGGTTTTTCAAATAATTCGAATTAAAGCCCAAAAATAGAGTGTCAGAATTTTTTTCTAACAGTTTTAATAGCCAAATTATTATAATATTAGCAAATCTACTTCATAACATAATGTTTGGAACTATAACTTATATTTTATTAACGTTAAAGAGTGTTTTCAGGACTGTAACAAAATTAATCAAATTCTTGCAAACTTAACTCGTTTGGGTATGCCATCACCTTAAAAAATAAAAAGGTTTTGTATCCTTATAAATATCAACCAAAAACAATCACCTAACTTATAAGTACTTAAAAGTTAAATTGTATTGATTTGTCCACAAAATTCATTATTCTGCTTGCTTAGGTAAGCCTACAGTCATTTAAGTAGTACCTACCCACATATGTTGTGTCATAAATAATAAAGTTATACCTATCTACCTATAGTTTGTTACATAGAAATAACTAAATGAACCTAACATGTGTATCGGCACTGTAGACAGGTACCTACTAATATAATAAAAAATAAATAAATGCAATAAAAAAAAAAAAATTTTGGTGGAAACGGAATTATGTCGAAACGAGATTAAACTGCGCAATTCGAAAATATTTTTGAAGTTCGTAGTTAGGTAATATTTATACCTAAAATTTGGTATTCAGAATGTGAAAATAATATTATTTATATTGTCTTAAAATTTATATTGATAACCAAGAGGTAACCTTACCTACCTAAAAACTTACCAACTTTTGTACCTACCTAAGCAAACCGAAAGCTTTTTACACATAGGTAATTTAAGTAAAGCTAACTACTTGTAATAGGTAGGTAGGTATACCTAACCGATACCTAACTAATATGAACTTTTGTGGGTAACCATTTTACATGCCCACAATAAATAATGGTCGTCCTTTATGGTTTCTCTTTAGGTTAAATTCCTTGCAACCCTTCTATGTTCTCGGGATGAAAATGTGCACAATACTTAGGTACCGTGTGTCAGATTCTTTTGCTTTTCTGAGGGCTATGTTAAACAGTGTAATAAGTTTATTTAAAGCCGATTGAACAAAGTAGGTACTAATTCGTTAAGTTAACATAAGTTGCGTTTGTTAAAATGAATAAAGGCCAAGTTAGGAATTTGTAGTATTCACACAAACTCATACAAGTTTAAGAGTACTAACAGACGTCTGTTTATGATGTTATATAAGAAATAAGTAAATAAATTAAAAAAAGTTAAGTAGGTAACTACCTGTATGTTGCTATTATTTATAAATTTTATAAACTCTGTCTGAACATAACCAATAGGTAACATTCGGGAAATAACAGTAGATTATCATATATAGAATATTTTATATAGAATTATGTCATCACCTTAGGTAGGTACGTGCCTACACACTTACCTACCTTAAAATCATCTAATTCCATTTATTAACCTACCAATTAAATTTGGCCTTTACGTAACTAAGTGTAATAACATAACATTAGGTCCCAAGTTACTATATAAAAGCACCTGAATATTTAAGTATTTTTCAGTCTTGTTTTAAGATTAATTTGCAAAGTAGGTAGGTATTGACAGTTTAGTTTAAGTTATTGTTACATACATTTAATTCACTCTACTTGGTTGATTTAACATTTGGTTCCCCTTCGTAGGTATCACATCCTAAAAAAATCCTTCGATGAGCCAAGTTACATGATAATCGGTCAAACGATGTAGGCGTTCATCAATCTTATAGGTACCCATAGGTATAAACCAACAACATCTATTTTTATATATATAGATACCATATTTAAAAAGACATTAGGTGCTTAGGTAGGTATTAAAACTTAATAGGGTGATAGTTTGCATCAATATAAATATTTTAACTATGGGACAGCTCTGACAATGAAAAAAACAGCCACCTGTTTCATACAAAAGTGAATATCCAACCCCATCATGTTCCAAATATGTGACATGGTTTTTGAGGATAATAGGTATGTCTTTTTACCTACCTACTTATAAGATAGATAAATATAAAATTATTTATTGCACTAAAAATTTATACAAAGGCGAACTTAATGGCTATTGGCATTTTCTTCCAGCTAACCCTAGTTCATTGTGAGATTAGACTTATTAGACTTTACAGTAGGTAGAGGTACTAGGTACCTTTATAAGTATTTTTCTTGAAGTCACCTTAGTAAAATATGTGATGTCAATAAAAAATACGTATTATATATTGGTATATTTATATTGACTTATAAATAATATAAATATGTAAAGAAGGCATCGAAATTAAAGAGCAGTAACATTTACCTATAATTTTATTTACAAAGATAACTATAGTGTTCCTATTAGGTACATAAACCAAATTTTTTTAACTAGGCTTTTTGGAATGCAACAATTTTTGAACTCCGTTCCACATAACATGGCGCGGAAAGTTTTTAATTCGAGCCCCTGGTGACCTCAATTAACTGTATCATCATCTCAGCCGCAAGAAGTCCACTGCTGAACATAGACATAATTAACTGTATAAGTTTCTAGTTTTAAGATATAAAATATAAGTTTAATAAACTTAATTACCTACCTGGAAGACCGAGCTTTGCTCGTTTTTTAACAACGCCATCTTTTGTCAAGTAGCTTTAGTGTTAGGTACATTGTGGTTGGTATTAGAACTGATGACGCTTAGGTAGGTTTGAACGTTTAGGTATAAAAGGTTTCCTCGTTTGATAATGCCACTTTCTTTCGTTGTTGATGTGTTAATAACAAAATTTGTTGTCTCAAAACGACAACACTCAATACACACACTACAGTAAAAAACGAATATGTATATAGGCAGTTTGACATATTTACACCAAAACCTTGCGTTTAAACACGTTAATTTTTCGGTGACAAAAACAATCGTAAACGAATAGTTTGTTACACATGATACTAAATTTTGATTTTTTGTCATCGGCTGAACAAACAGATGAAAGGTAACAATTTAATGATCATTGATCTCAAAACGAACACACAAATAATCTTACTACCTATATTTATTATAATAAAAATATTATTAAATTATATATATATTTTTATTATAATCAAACATAAATTCTTTATAAACACAGGTCAAACCGTATTACCTACGTAATATCCTTTTAAAAATTACAACTTAACGTGTCACTTGTTACGGAGAGCATAAAAAGAATTAATCCTCCTGGCTTGTGGTCACCAGGCTTTGTCTTCGGTAGCCCACCCACGAAGTCACCTTATTGACCATTATGGTTCCGCAAATGGAGGTTTAGATACTTACCTACATAGTAAAATCTATAAAAACCACCAACTTGTTTTAAATTAGAACTGTTGAACTGAAATGAATGAGTTTGGATAACGGTAGAATTTTGAGGTTATGGCAAAAAGTAGACCTATAATTTTTTTGACTATAACAAGACATTTTTTGATACGTCACAGCAAGCCGGAAATTGAAAAACAATATTTTTTATCCCTTTTTACCTAACTGTTTCTCAGGGGTATCGGGGGAATTTGACGGGATGAATTTTTGTTTCTTTTATGCAACCTTTTACAAGCGTAAAACTTCAGGTTTTAATTTTTTTTCTTCTAAAAATAAACGGATTTCGATCGAACTATTAAGAGTTTCGAAATGTCTAAAATGTGATAATTTATTTTACTTGTTAATTCAAAAGCAAGGAGAGAGAGAGAATAGTTGAAGTTAATGTATGGAAGTATTTTGGCGATGCCTGTATGCCAAAAAAAGTCAGAGCATGCCAATTAAAGACCATTCAAATTTAATACTAAATTGGGCCCAACAAAAAATATATAGGTATCACCCCCTAGGTTTAAAACATCAGATTAAGTGGTAAAAGTTAAAGGTACAGAAACCCTTAACCATAGGAATGCATACGGCGTTAGTAGCTGCTAAAGGTTCGTCCCTGTTTCGTTTCTTTCTTATCTTAGCGTCTTACCAGCTAGCGTTTCACTGGAAGGACTTAAGAAACGAGTCGCATAGGAATAAAAGGCTTGATAAGAGAGAGAGATAGAAGGTTGTGTAGAGAAGAAACTCAGAACTGTGGTGTAAAACAATGCAATCGTACAGAAGTTGTAGTTGAAGTTACAGAAAAAAAAGTTTAGAAAAAGGGGTATCTGATGTGGGTGACAAAGAAACCTTCTTACCTAAAACGTTTGTTTAATATCCACTTAAAGAAAGCCAGTCTCTTGTTCGTGAGTCACAGACAAGGGTTTTAGCTGAAAACTAGCGCCACGGTTTATGCTAAGCTTAAACCCATTCAGCGATGCACTGCAACACTGAACTGCAGCTAATAATTAGCTAAGTAAGTATTAAGTTAGAATAGTATTAAGTTTTTATTATTATTATTATTATTAAACGGCTTTATATTTAAAATAAATAGTTAATGATAACGGCGACAATTGTTAGATCAGGTATTTTGTATCTATACAATAGGTAATGTAAAAAGACTGGATTGTCCCTACTCCTTGAGCAAGTTTAATATTAATATTCCTGTCAATATTCCTAAGCCCCAGAAATAAGCATAGGTACTTTAATTTTAAATCTTTCAGGAGAAATCAAAGTCTACCTAAGTAATACCTACAATTTGACAAAGAAACCTAATAGATACTTACTTTTCTTAGGCATTTATTTAAATTTGGAAACTTGGTTGATATTGCCACAAAATAAAATTCTTTTATTTTTGGGGTTCCGTAGGTACCCAAAGTTTGCTTACGGAGCCCTATTACCTATTGCTAATCCTACGCTTTCTGTCTGTCTGACCGTTAAAGGGCTCTATCTTTTAGAACGAACGAACGAAGTAGGCAGAAGTAGTGCATTCTGTGGTGGTAATGGCTCTCTTTGCGCTAGTCGGAATGGCACCTGGCCTTTTTTTTTGTATTTTTAAATTAGTTACATTATCATAATGTATTATATCTTGCATGCCATGACAACTGGCAGCCAGAAACCGAGGCAGTACTCTAACTTTGTACCTGTACTTAGGTACTTACATGATATTATGTAACTATGCTTGTAATGCAAAAGTGTATGTCTTATTCGTTTTGCCGGCTCTGTGACTCTGTGGGTAATGACCTGACTGCTGAATCGAAGGGCGTGGGTTCGATTCCCGTACAAGACAAGCATTTACTATTCGTTTTTGTCTACAGATTGGGATCTTTCTTTGTATAATATGTATGTATTTACAAAAAAAGTATATGTATATGTAATGTGTGTATCCGTTAGCTGGTATCTACAGCACAAGCTTTGCTTAGTTTGGGACTAGACGGCGCTGTATTAATGCCAAAAAATATTAATTATTATTTATTTGTTTATTGTCCTAAATATATAAATAAATACCCAAATAATTGTTAAAGGTACCGTAAATTAACTAACTAAATAAAACATTAAGTAGGTACCTACATACTTATAGTTAGCTACAATTAAAACGTCATATAACTCATTGTACAATGGTAGTACGCCATGAATGAAAACACTAACTCCTGAAAACGTATCTACAGTGCACCAAAGTTTTCTGACCCGGTGGTCAAAAATCAAAACTACAGTCGCCATATTGAAACGGTGTGAACTTACAACGACACTAGCGAAAAAATACCCAAGTTAAGATCAGAAAAGTTTGTTGCACTCTCCGTGACGCTTTAGACTGTCTAATGTTCGTTGAAAATTCTTTTATTCGCGACGAACTATGAAACCAGATCATTCGCATTCGCCAACGCATTGATTATAATAACAATGGCAACGAACTTAGGCGACCGATATAGGTAAACAATGTAGGTCGATCACCTCACCGATGCAATAAATATTGAAGATCCGAGGGAAAAGCAACGGCTTGTGATGAAGAACCAGGTAAGACACCAATTGCGTCATTGGACCGACCGAGCCGTGAATTGTGTCATACTAGTCTATAGAAATCTGTTTAAAGTGTAATGCTCGAGTGACAACATTTGGATAAATTGCGGTTGTTTGTCGTTGTGTTCAAATTTCTATCGAATTATAATGCTTCGGTTGTGTTTTTTTTTGTGAATAGTGTTCACCTACCTACTTAAACAAAAAAGGTTGATAATCTTTGTGTTTATCAATGTAGGTAATTTATGTTTTTAAATGTAGGAGTTTACATGAAGTTAGGACATGTCAAAATCCTATTTGAAATTTTATTCCTATCCCATTTTGTGTTAATATGTGTTTTATTTTTGCTCTTAAATATGGATTATGTTTTGCGAAAATATACCTATTGGTCATATTATGAGGCAGTAACTACCTAAATTTTATTTGTTTTTGGCAAATGTTTCTCCAGATCCGACTAAAATTTATTGACTGTATTCTTCGGCATATGGTCTAGATCCTGAAAATCGTGGGAACACAATTAATGAACTTCTGTTCGAAAGAAAAAAAAACCCAAACGAACTGTAATTTTTTATGTTTTGGCAAACAAACTTCAGAGTTTTAAGTGCTGTTAATGCTTTAAACCCTGATAAAACGCATTTTTGATAACAATGATGTCAACTATTAATTTATGTCATGTATTTCAATAAAAAAATCGTTGAATTGCGATGTGCCTGCACTACTCACGCACGCTTAGTTACATATCGCGTCGTCCTTGTTGTTACTGTCACGTAGTACTGCGTCTTAACTACTAGCTTTACCCGTGGCTTTGCCAAATTTGGTTATCAGCGTTGAATTTCTTTGGCAACTCCTTGAATAAAGTAATGAAATTTGCTATACCTAGTAAGCTACTTGGCCCACCCGGATTTGGTTTTATATGGCCGGTGGTAATTCCTCCTGGAACTTTTAGGTAATTTAAAATACCTACGTCTAGTAGATCTCAAGTTTTGAGCAAATGTAAAATACAGTCTCTTATAAAACAATATGAACGAATAAATATATATATAAATACATAATAAATTTAATAGAAGCACATAAATATTGCTACAAAACTTTAGTACAAAAAATATGTAGGCCATTTGGAATCGCCTTTCCGTACCATTAAATTCCTAAGGTTTCGACTTTCTATGTCAGGTGGAATTGGAAATATGTGTTGCTTTATTTACTCTATGCGTTTGTTGTTATTAATTTTGGTGTTATATTTTTTATATTATTTTTAATGTAGTCGGGCGTTGTTAAAACTAATCCCGGCCTTAACTTAAGGACTTTAAAGTTTTTATTCTAATTTCAAAACGAAGGAAAGTTTATTTAAAAGGCAAAATGTTCATATCATACTAATTACTTAAACATTTAATGATTTAGTGAAGTATTTAAGATAGTTTTTTTATGTTTTTCAAAATGCATTATGTACCTACTTTCTGTGCATTTATTTTCTTTTATTAATGTTAGGTATGACAATTGTCTAAGTTAAATTAGAGCAACTCCAAAAAACATTACATAAGTCAGCAGTAAAATTGATTGACAGTCTGTATGTCTCCCCAAACTTTAATGGGTTCCATCTTTTAGACCGATTTAGGAACAACTCTAAAGTACAACAGAATATGTGTTATTATGGGGGTTAGTAGAAATTATATGGGAGGGTCACTATACAAGAAACATGTTTCTGTTCTTTTTATTATTAGATCATAGTGTAAGTATTTACTATAACAACAAATAATAATAACCGGTCAAGTGCTATATAGTCGGGCTTGTGCATTTTGTAGAGGTACCTACGGAACACTCGGCACGCGAGCCCGACTCACACTTGGCTCGTTTTTATTGAGAATATCAGGAGTATTCAAAGTTAATGTCAGATATTTTAGGATAGATCCTCAAGTCCTAAGTTTTTCGTAGTATTTACTGTTGGTATTTTGATTAATAGTTTCTTTGAGTGCCAACTTCAAGAAAACTAACTCCTTACTTTACCTAACCTACTACCTGTTGCGTAAAAGTTAACTAGGTGACTGAAGTTCCGTGAACAAAGTTGTAAATTGTGACAATTTGGTAGGTACCTTATAGTAAAAAGCGATAGTCACTGGTTGAATGCCGAAAATAGTAATAAAATTAAAAACGTTTCAAATTCGTTTTCCGCACGTGCTATAAATTTGCAATGGATTACCTTATACTATCTGTCTGCTACTTTAAAGACCTAAACACAAAATTCCTAAACTGAAGAGACAAATATTTTGAATTTCCGGCTACCAATTGTGATAAATGTAAACCTGGTACTGGATGGGAATCTATTCAAGGTTGAAAATAAAAACCTGCCTAAGTATTGCTTGAAAGTAAGTTTTGTCTGTAAGTCTGACAAAGTCGCGAAACATGGTATTTTACCTATCTATTATAAAATAGTACTTACATTGTGATACAAAGGTGGGACGTAGGTTACCAACCCAGTCTCTTGCCGGTTCTTCTTTGTAGTAATATCATTCCGAACCGATGGTAAAGTTTATAAAATAAATAATTAAACTGACGATTTATACGATTAAAAGTGCTGTTTAAAAATTTAATTGAATAAAAAAAATCGAGTTTTAAGTTTGAGATAAATTGAGGAAAATAATACCTAGTTGAAGATAAACAATTATTGAAATTTAATGATAATTGTTTGTAGGCAGGTTCTATGGCTGTGTTTGGATTGCTTATATTAACACAATTTGCTGTATTACATTCATTTATTTTTCCGAGCGGGTAAGTAGTAAAAACTTGTTCTAGTGCAGTTTTTTTACCTACTGGTGCGCATTGTGCAATTTTCAAGCCTATACCGTCTTTGAAAGTGTCACTTTTTGAGCAACTACGCAGCGCTAATATAGGCAAGTATGATTCTGCCACCTATGTTCGGGGCCGCGAAATAATTTCGACCTAGTATAAAATGATATTTCAAGCAATATTTTGCACTAACTTTTTATTGAAGATAGTAGAAAAATAATCCATTGAGGGATAATCTCTTCAAAACACATTATTTAAATATTCAATTCTTAATCTATTACCTAAAAGACTCTCTCTTACAAACAAAATAATTTAACATGGGATTTACCTACTCATTTTTTACAAGATGATTTGTCACTGGCCGAAAATCTGTTGAAGGCTAAAAAATAAAAAATAAAAATAAAAACGTTCCAAATTCGTTTTTCCGCACGTGCTATAAATATCCGATATCCACAGTTGTGCTGACCTCAGAGCGATCGGAGTCTTAAGCCTATTCAGAAGCGAGTTGCGAGCGAGCGGTCGTTGACCCGCGCGGCCAACCCCTGACCTTGTCGTAGCGTAGGTATCGTAAACCGAGCGAGCTGAACCGATGCTGAGTGACGTGATGTAACATTGACCACGTGACACGTTTTCACGCTACTACCTTTTCACTAAAAAACCGTATAAAAAGTTAAAAAGAAATTGTTTTTTGTTTTATTCTTGACAAGATATTCGTCAGAGGTGTGTTTTTGTGGCTTCTTTTCGGTAAACTGAATAGAATATTATTCTTTAGATACATATCAATTACAGTAAATGCAGTTAGTTACCTACCGGTGCGCGCTATGTCAAAAGTATCGCAGTTTGATACAATTAATCCTAAGGTAGCATAGACTTGCCAAATTAAGTTACCTACGTAGCTTAATTAGGGTAATGAGAATTCTTTAGGCAATGTTTCCACCAAAACCAAACCATTAAGCTATGATAAAAAAAATCCTATGTATCTTTACTATTAGGTACAATAAGTTTACGGTGACAAACCAATTATTTATTATGTAAATTTACAACCCATTTTAATTTGTTACTGTAGAACGACACTAAGGTAAAGAGTCTATATTTTTATTATGGCTTTAATAGACTCAACATAGGTTACAACTAATTTTATATTTTTTTAATTGTTACATTTGCGCTTATTTATAGCTAATTGTGTAACTCTGTTAAGTGTAAATTAACGCGATTTATTAGAAGGCCCCACATATTATAAGAATGTTATTTCTAAACAAATCGGACGTACATACTTAGGTAAACATATGGTCTTGTTTGTAGCAAGCTTCAAGTGAACTAAGTAGGTACTAAAGGGAATCAATATCGGGGTCAAGTTCAAAGTAGGGAGTAAGTGAAAGGTAAAAGACTGAAGCACGCAATCGTGTAAGTACCTTCCTACTAAAAGCGTTAAAAATGTCATAAGTTGAACTATTCGTGAAATTATTTTAAAGATATAACATTACATATGTGATTAATAAATATAAAATATTATTAACGACATAATAATATATTGTTTCATTGATTCATTCAAAGTTCATATTTCTTATACGATGGCAGGTTTAAGAGGAACCAGCATTTGCAATGTAAAAAAGCTGTCATCTTTTTTAATTAAAACATTAGACTCTAAATAATTTAACATTAAGTGCAATAACGTTACAAAAATTAATTATGTCATTCATCATTTTCAGTATTTAACTTAATTGTTAACAAAATAAACTTTATACCATAATTCTCGCTCATAAATAAACGTCTTTATCAAAAGAAGATACACGTACCGCCCCCTATGTGAAAACTGTAAAACTATTACGCCTTCGAGAAAACAACCCTGTGAGCAGGAAAACTCAAGAAAAAATTCCCTTGTAACGTATGTGGGAGCGCTACTAGTGTGTAAGGTAAGTCACTTCATACGACTGTGCTGCCATCTAGTAGCAGATAGTGGTACTAAGGGTCATCAGTACACTGTAAAAAACTTTGTAACTAACTAGGTGGTAGGCAGCTTATTGGGAACAGTCTCGAGTTCGCCAGACTCTGGAATTCGAAGGAGAAATGTATGCAAGTACTATCACGGGTCTCGAGAGGTAAGACCTACTTGTATATATTTTTTATATTATATATATATATATATATATTTAAGTCGAGCCTATTCTTAAGTATTCGGGTCTCGTATTTTTCGAGTGCAGAACATCACACATCGGGTAGATATCGGTTTTCGAGACCTATGTACCTAGTTTTTTTAGTATTGAGAGGTGATTTGGACTTCCATACATTTTGCTCCCGAAAACGTGAAACCTGAGTAGGTAGGTACTTTTTTTTGCAATCAGCTCCTAGTTTGCTCACTGACAAACTTTCGTCACCGCTACTGCTACACTCACAATAATCTATGTATTTATGTTGTAACAGACGAGACTTTGATGTCATATTTACAGATTTATTGCCGGAAAGATATAAATATTGGTTTTCATACATTTTGTATGACGTGTAGACTTACCTGTAACAAAAATATCAAAATAAATACTTATATTAACTAATAAAGTTTTTCTTACAATTTTACTTTACAATAAACGTCTCACTGTCTTCATTATTTCAAGTAGTTTTTATGTCGAGAAGGGGGTAACCAGTGACTGGACATACACTCTGATCATAATGTGACAGGTGGTAGCACATCACCACAATAACTGCTTCTGATGTAGCACGGACGCTAAGGAGGAAGAATTACGTACCTACGTACCTTTTACTTTTTAGCCTGTGTCAGTTTTCAAAATAGTAGTAATTGCTGATGACAGCGGTCGGTTATTGCATCTGTGCAAGCGTGACGGCAAATAATTATGCGCGTGCAACAGAGACAAATAGTGTCCGATCATTGAACGAAATTCTTCCTGCTTAGCGTCCGTGCTTTAGCAGTGTATCTGGACTAAGGTGGCTTCATATATATCCTATACGTCGTAAATAACCAGCTTTAACGAATAATAAGTCGTGAAATAAGAGAATAATATAACCCCATTGCTAGTTCCCGACGAACTGAAAGATGAAGATCAGGATTGGGCAGGGGAAAAGAAGTTATTGAGCTTGAGAATCTGGGTTGCAAGATAAGTAATTATGGATTATTACGAAGGTTAATTCCAGCTGTGACATATTTAACTGGAAAATACTAAGTCGGATACACTGATAAGAAAAAATGACTGGTCAATTACATAGACGACAATATTTCCTAAACAACGCATGCTAGTTCTATAAAGTCAAAGGAACATTGAAGCGTATTTAATCACTAAATAAAACTATTACTATTACTATACTATTGCTACCTATACATTTTGTTCGATGAAGCTATCTTTACTAGTTTATGAAATATCGTCATTTATGTAAGTGACTAGTTACTTTTGCTCGGTAGAGTGAGTATTTTCTGTGCCTATAATACCCATTTTTTCTCACATACCTAGTTATATTCCTAAGTAGGTAAGTGTCACCCGATAGCATTGCGCTGACATTTCTTTGAAATCGATACCACCCCTTATATTGGGTACCGAAATGATTGAACATCCTTATCGCGACATTTTTCTAATGGCGGCTGGGCTTGTGTACGATACCCATTTCGTTTTTACGGAGCTTATGCACACGCTTGATTTATAAGATTTTGCGTTCGTGTCTGTCTTCTGTTAGTTGCTCGTTTTTAAATCCAATGCATTATAATATCTCGCAGGCTAGTTAGTATTGGGGCCAGCTACTGTGCAGAGGGTGTGAGTTCGATTCCCGCACTGGACAAACATTTATGTCATAATATAAACATTTGTGTTTGTCTTGAGTCTCGGTGTATTTATGTTTTTACTAAAAAAACTGTTAATGTCCAAAATATTTATTATTATTATATATTTTATTATTGTCTGATATTTGATATAAAAATGTATACAAATACCTAAATGAGATGTCCTATGTGGTCGCTGATCTTACTAAACGACGTATCAGACAATTTTGGCTTAACTAACTAATTTATTGTAGGTGGGTCCACTTTTGCAGATTTATCGATCAGATTAATGGACGTATCCTTACCTTCAAGCATTACACTGAGAAAACGGACAGTCATCAGAGTGAGATATTTGCTCGGTTAATTGGAAATTGATTGATTTTAACATATTTGTTATCTATTATTATTAATATACTCTCGGCTGCTGCAGCAGTTTTCGTTTGGTTAAGTACGAATCGTAATAAATTTAATGATTTAACGTTTAATTTCACAATTTTAAGTTAGGCACTCAGTTATTTTTGAAAAGGTATATTTGTTTAATTTCGTATTAGTTAGTCGATTATTATGAAATAATTGTGCTTATTTATTTTTAAATAGTTAATCGGTTAAGTATAATTTATTATTATTTTTAAGATTAATCTGTAATTTAAAAAAAGAATTGCGTTGGTACGGTTTAATCAAAGAAGACTTTTGACAATCCTTCCTTCATTGGTCACGAAAAATGCTCCGCGCCTACGACGGGCGCTCAAAGGAAAAGCGAAAAAGAAGTCAGTGTAATTTTTTTTTAGCTTTTTTCTCAGGTTTTGCCTAGTTTTTTTGGATGATTAGTTTTAATACTCTAGGGTAAAACCAAAAACGTAAGTCACTAAGATTTGTTGATAATTTTTACTTTTAAGACTGTTCTTCAATACTTTTAAATCTTATTTGTCGTCGAGACTGATTATTTCAGAAATAAGCACAAATAAGTAAGTGGTTTCATTAAACACAAGTTGATTTTTAAGTTTGTTTGTTATTTTCTGTCGTTTTTTTCTACAAACGTATATGGAAATGTAAAGAGAAAAATTAATACATAATTTTCATAATAGTGCCGTATCTGCTTTAAGTGCATGTATTTAACTAAAATATATATTTACTTCTTGCAAAAATAATCACAAATATATATATAATTGATATGTATATCTAATATTTATCAGATAACACCAAGCCTGAGGATACCTCAGTGGGCTGCAGAGTACAGATCCATGAGCGTAACATACAAACTGTCAAAGTGTATTACTCACTTTTGTGGATACTTTTAGTGCCTTGTTCAAAAAAAAAAGATAAATTAGCATGTTACGGAAGTGGAAAAATACTTTCGTACAGAAAGTGTGTTGTCTCCTTAACACCCCTTTTCTTTTACATGTCGCGAGCTAACGACAATACGAAATCAATACCGACACCATCGATGCGAAAGTCGTGAATAGCAAAGTGACGCACACACACAAAATTATTGCACATGTGTGTGTTTTAATAATATGCAAGTTATAGTGGTGTGAAATGAAGACGTTTGGTAGGGTGACCATTATTTGGTGTTATTTAAGTACCTTCCTATCTAAATTGAGCGAAAATTAGGTTAATGCGAAAGGTATCAATTTATTGCTAAACAGAATTACTTTCCTATATTTTTGAAATGTGTAGGTGTATACAATTTTTTTTAATAAGAAGGTAATGTTTGTTGTGACCTTACAAGAGAATGCAAAACTCATCAGTTAATTTTTTTCAAGAAATCATAAAAAAAACCAAATCTGTAGAAAACTTATTTTAAAATTTTAGTAGATAATGTAAACCTAAGTTATACAATGATCTAGCTTAAGTACCTATGTTTTATTGGAATAGAGCAAAACTATTACAAGTGGAGGTACAAGCTAAACTGTACTTTTCCTACTAAAATTGTTGTCAACACAAAAATTGGTAAAAAGAAAACGCATTAACACATATAAGAACACATGGCAAGGGAGGACACGCACACATGCTCACCGCCTCCCGACCTCACACCCAACGTTTTCTTTAAAAAGGTTCAACTCCCATCGGGAGTCTTTTGATAAGGAAATGCAGACATTTTAAGAAAATCTAGTTACCAAATAAGCATTGAGAAGTAAAGCGAAGCTATTTACAAAATACAATCACAACTTGCGTATGGGTGGGTCATATAGACGACGTATTTTACATATAGGTTGATAAATAACAAAATACTTCAGAGGATGGTTTTTCCCGGAGATAAGACTAAAAAGTAAAAGATGTCTACTTAATTTTTTTATTTGTAAAATAAGTTTCTTATTTTTTCTAAAGTAGAACATGAAGCGCAAAGAAAATACCATCACGACACTTTTTTCCGAAGGGATGGTCAGAGATGTTAAAAACGTATGGTTGTAACATCTATGTTTAACCGATGGTATTTTGTCCCACATCTACGTAGTTGTAGAAAATACCTTATTATATCATATATACTCGTGGGTAATTCGAGCCTTTTTGGTATTTGTTGAATTGTCATATTAGTATCATATTCAACAATTTAACCATTACTTATAAATTGCTAGTAATTTTTTTTTCTGAGAATGGGTTTAAAAATAAAAAAAACGGGTTCACTCCGGGAATGCCGACAGAAGAACTTGAATATTAACTATTTATTTTTTCCTATACTAGCTATTTACTTCCCTTTTCTTCCTTATAAATATTTATTTATTGTATATAAAAATGTTTAGTTTATTTACTTTTTTGACCCTAGTATATTTGACATCTCAATCTGTCACAGAATTAAAAATCCCATATCCAAGCTCCAAGTGAACCTCATAATAGCCATTTACTTAAAATAAAAACTAATCCAATGTAAATAAAGGTCACGTGTCCTGTCGCGAGATCCATCTTACGAATTTTTGATAAGGCACGTGATCCTGACGCGAGTTTAACATTTTTTACCCATAAAAAAAGTGCACAACGCCGCTAATTAAGTTTTCACTGCAAAAAAATACTAGGTACTTAAGAGGTAGTAACATGTGACAGAAAACTCGAGTAAAAACAAGGATGACGCGATATGTTACAGAGAGTGAGTGAGTAGTGCAGCTCCATCTCAACTCACTGAGATTTTCGTTGAAATAAATGAATAGTTCATTATACATCATTTTTATCAAAAAATGCTTTTTCTTAGGGTCTAAAGCACTATTACGGCTATGATATGTAAAGTTGTATACTAAAACACTTACCACTTTGAAGATTTGTTTGCCAAAACTTTCAAAAAATCATTAAAAGTTAGTTAGTTAGGTTAGTTTAGGAATTTTATTTATCAATCAAGAGTTTATTTACTAATCGTGTTTTTACGTTTTTCAGTGTTTGGACCATATCCTGAAGAACTCGTTCCTTAAATTTAAGTCGGATCTGCTCAGCGGATCCGTAGAAACCTTTGCCAAAAAAAAAAATTAAGGTATTATAGCCTCTTAATGTTTGTTATTCTCAGCATCTACAACAGAAATTACGACATTTATTAATTAAAATTGCCATCAATGATGACATATAAAAACATTAAAGAGGATATAAAGAAACCTCCGCCCTATTATGAAGCGGTTTGAATTCCGTTATAAAGCCCCAAAGCGCAACGAGATTTGCTAATAATCAGCTCCCCTACTAATTAAAAACCGCTTTTAATTGCTTGAAACCTGTTGCGTGTTTTTGTCTCTGTCTTATGTAATATTCTGTCCTTGTTTCACGGAGGCTGCGCGATCGGCCCGTATCCGGATATCAGGGTCTAAGCAATAGTAAGAAAATTCAATTTTTGGGACGCTTTTTTTTTGTGACAAATTTAATTTTCAGTTGTCGTCCGTTTGCTCGCGTTAACTAAACCGTACCTTAATTTACATTGTATGTACGGTTAGCCACACGCTAAAGTACCACTATTGGGATTCTAAACTGTTTGAAGTTTTATTATTATTCTATTATCTATAATTACCATCCATTAGTAAAATTACCATGTTAAAGTAACTTTAATTGGTTCGATATTAAATGAATCTGCCAATAAAATGTATAGTACTTTATTAATTATAAATATTTGGTTGAAATGCTTCGATCGAGGTGACATGGTATACTTTTAGGTGTGGCCTTTTGAACATAATTTAACAGCATACCGGAGATATGTTCATTTGTATGTTTTTTAAATACTAGACAAATAATAAAAAAAACGAATATGAAACATAAATTATACATTGTGTTTTAGGGTTTCGCAGTCAAATGACTGAAAAAAAGGGAACTCCTATAAATTCGTTATGTGCCTCCGTCCATCCGTTTGTCACAGAATTATAATTCTGCCATCTTTGGCAAAGATTCTACTGAACTTTTACTGAGATGTAACTTTTGTAAACCGCCATACAGATTTTTATGGGAATTGACAACATTACATTGAATACCATACATTTAACCGAAAGACGAACAACTTGATCCGATGGAGTGGAACATCATTGAATAGAACTTGAAAAATGCATATAAGGTTGGAAAGGAACTTTTAATCTGAAATTTATATTTTGCAAGTTATTGGCTGCCAAATTTTGAAAAGTTGCTCTCCCCCCTCCAACTTTAACTTTAAACTGCGTGATATAAAAGTTTCAAAACGATAATAGGGCTTTATAAATACCAACAACAAAACATTATTTTGGACAAAATCGATTAATAATTTTTAAGATATCTACAATACGGAACCCTAACTTAATACGTCTACAACACGCACTTGGCCGATTATTTTAATAAATGATAATGTATTAGCTTTTTCTAAATTGAGAGTAGGAAATTAATGTTAATACGAACGCTGCTCATGCATAAATAATGTTGTTAAAGGTTGTAGGTACATATCAATATAACACTAAAATAAATGACATATACTTTTATTAATACCAATATTAATTTAAATTTATTAAAAGGAGTCTACATTTATGAAGAAATATTATGTTTTCTGACTAAAGAAATTCTATGTTTCATATTTTTAGAATACCTACAATCATGGTAAAGAAGATTAAAAATAACCTAATCGTAGAGGTAAAGGTATGGTCACATTGTCGGACGAATATTCGTGTAGTGTTGTCGCAATAAAGTCTGCTAAACGTGGCCATATTAGATTTTAACTAAATTTCATTAGGCTCCGAGAAATATTTTTAAAGTTAAAGTCAAGTTTTTTTTTATTCAAATTAGGGTTTTACAAACACTTATGAATCGTCAAAGTTATTAAATACTTACAATGGATAAACGCTCAATACCTACACGCGCGGCATTGGATATGGCAATGGATTTAAAATGGGGTAAAAATACCCGGGAAAGCGCTTATATATTTTTAGTGTACCTACACCTATATATATTAGTTTAAATTTTCATTCGTACAAGACAATTAATGTAATTTAAGACTCAATAACAATAAAACAAAGCTATAATCTGTTATGGTCCCGGCAGATATTAAAACTGTAACACAAGGCAATCTATCACACAAATCATAACGCAATCATTCGGCACCACTTACAGTTATAATTCCACAAAATTGCTTTAGTCGAATGCTGGAACGAAATTATCAAGTCATTATCAAATAGAACCCCTTTCTTTAATTACCTACACATAATCTTTGTTTGTTTGTATGTTCCACCCGAGTCATTACTATAATAACCGGCGAGGAGGGCTTAATTCGTGCTACGGCTAGGAATGATTAAGGTTGATTAGCAGTAATTTCGTGCACTTGTTAAATTATTAGAACACTTTTATTCTTATTAAATTGGGTACTTTTCGTTGTGTCATTACTGTTTTTATGATAGTCTGTGTGAATTTTTCATGTGCTTTTATATTTGGTAAGGTTACATTCACATTGTTGCTTAAAATAGTTTTTATTCATTGATTCGCCACGTTAAATTCTACCGACTAGCTAATAAAGACTTGACAACGTCAGCTACTTTGTAGGTACTGAATTAGTGCGGTGGACTATGGCCTAACCCTCCCTTCTCAAAGAGGATGTCTGTGCCCCTATAGTAGGAACAAACAACGGCAACAATAACAACTGATACAGGTCACATTGAAACGTGTTCTGTGAAATATTCAACTACCTTTAACGGTACCATTAACAACTTTGTGATAGACAGGTGGATGGACAAAGACACTTTGTCAAATCATTGATTACGAAATTATTCAAATAAATAAAAGCCAAATATTCCTATTTTTTTTTATCACTATTAGTACTTTATATTACAAAATGTTTTTTTTTCATCCTTACTCATAAACAGTTTCATTACGTGCAGACAAAGCGGCTCCCACGGGCTTTTTCTTTGTAAAGAAACTCTAAAACAAATCACGCGTTGATATAACTATCACAACTCACGGGCACACAATGACGCGCCTATTCTATCAAATAAGAATGTATAAAAGCTGTACTGTTGCTGAAAATATGTTTCGTATGTTTTAACTTCAGTCAAAACTTTTTGTTTCGAGATATATTTTATTACTATTCCGGCCATTTCGATTAAGTAATGGTGAGTTTATTTACTTATTTATCTTATGTTTATATTTATTTAATCGCAAATGTTATGAAAAACATTGTGTGTAACACGAATGGTACGGAAATTACAAATTCAGTCATTAAAGGCCGCTCGTAATTAATTTTCTACTTACCACCTGCAATACACAATGTACCCACTTACTGTATAACATTAATCTGACCCACATAAAGTTAAAATTTACTGGAAACATAACAGTAACTTATTCAAATTTCACTATTTTACACTTGACTCTGCTAAGCTTAGATTATCTAAGTAGTTAGAGGTAATTGGGTATTCAGGGCAGTTACAAATACTTCGAGTGGTCTGATTAGCAGTTACATTGTTTGCTATTTTGTAGCTTCAAGCCATATAAAAGTTACGTAGGTAGCTTACATATAATAATTTGCTACTGTATTTAAATAAAATATAATGGTATAAAAGGTTGCCCAATCTTCGATAATTGGATTGCATGTTAATTACTAGTAAGATATAGTAATTCATTGTTATAGATTTAAAAAGCAGGTAATAGTACATTGTAGATTACCTTAATTGCTTTGACACTTGAGGTAGTTTATCAGCCAAGTTGAAAATATTTTTATTACTAATTAGTAACACGGTAACACTATCTTACACGAGCTACGAGGAACAGGTATGTGTGTGTGTATGTGTGTGTAGCAATCGATAGGTCACGTCATGACATAGATCTGAAAAGAGTGTTTGCTAAAAAAACTGTTGTTTTTTACAGACGCAATAATAAATCTTAATGAATAAATTCTCAATAAAAAAAAAAAAATTTAGGTTGCTCGTGCGGTACTTGCTACTCTACTCAACTCATTTTCTTTGTTAATTAGTGCTGTTAAAAGAATAAGAACAGAAGTGGCTATTATTGCTATTTCGATCAGAATGGGCAACCATTTCAAAATCTTAGTCGTAACACTAATTGTAGTAGGTAGGTACGTAACTAGAAAATTTAGCGACATTCAATATTTAGAATTTCTTAGCACGTGCCTTGATTTAATAACTGGCTCACATAGCTGTCTTGTGAAGAGGAAAGTCATTAAGATCCATTTGATTACTTTGTCTCGATTAATTATAATGCTAATATGAAATAAAAAACCATCATGTGGAACCGGTCTGGCACTGCGCGCGACAGACCTATTATCATAAAATTTTTAATTGCCCTCTCAAAGACATCATTAGTGCTATATCAGCATTAGCAACATAATCAGTACTGATTGTATTTCGATGTAAAGAAAAAAAAGCGATGAAAAATCTCTGATAAGAATACAAAACGATCCTCTTTATTGGCAATTAAATCAGTCTATGAAATGCGATAGTGCCTATTCTTTGACAAAACAATGCAGACATATTTAAATTAAGAATCATATTTAAATTAAGAATCACATTTAAAGTTCGAATGTTCAAAACACGTTATTCTTTTTTTTATATTAATTATTATCCGTTACGACCACGGCGGGACATGACTTGGTATTTTTCTTAAATTTTAAAAAACTATGTCCACCTACAGTATGATTATAACTTAATGAAATCTTGAATAGGTTTATTTAAAAATGGTAGATAGTTCACCCAAGGGACTAAAACGACCCATTATATTAGATAGATAGATGTTACATTTTTTTTGTTACTTCAAGTGCGAGAAATTTAAATAAATAAGTTAAAAAAAATGTACCTCAAATAGGCAACTTTTAACAAATATTATATCTACGACTTAAGAACATTATCATTCGTTCTAAAAATAGCTTAGAACTAGTTTTATTTTTTGTTCAAATTATTGAAATACGCTTTCTACGAACAGTAAATAGAAAATATCCAATAGCGTCGCTAGCGAACCGCAGGGATGGCCTTAAAGTTGAAGATAAAGGATTGAAGTGTTTCACAGTTTTTTAAAAAAAAAACACCTCTAGCTAAAGAGCAAAATAGGGTGAAAAATTGTGTGAGAAATCAGTTGTAGGTAAAGCCATAAACAGCAAACGGTTTGTTTTCGGTTTGAACAGTCCACGCGGACATAGTCGCACGAATAAGCTAGTATGAAATAGATAAAAAAAATATCATCAACCTGTGGTCGTAAATATCTAAATGATTTAGAATCTTTGCTAATTTAAAAAGGAATTAATATATTTTGTAATGTCTTTTGACAGTGCCAAAATTATAAAAAAAAGTTATTGGCCTCAAAGCACTCGGCTTGAAACCTGAGACAAGCGCGAGGTCATAGCATTGTGTGAATATATTTTCATGTTAAAAGGTCTAAGATTTATAGCGATAGAATTCATTATTAGCCATCTTTAAATACAAATATATTATTATAATAAAAGATTGGAGCAAAATGTTAAACAAATTTAAAATTAGCTGTGGTCTTAGTAATTATAATAAAAGCCAATCAAGTGCGTTAATCGAAGTAGTGTCCCACTAACTTAAGGTTCTGTAATATAAGTATTGTATTTTTGAATAATATTTCTTGGTTTTATATGATCAGAAAAAATATCCTCATTTAATTAGAATAATGTACGGCAGTTTACATAAGACACTGGCTGTAAAATTTATCAGATTAGAATTAGAAGGATGTGACCAATCTTGAAAAATTGAATTGTAATTTAATAATTTAAATTTATTGTTAATGTGGCTATTGTATTAAGTGGCTATAGTAGGTATATCTTCACAGTTTAAAATATAAAAATATTTATCAGTCCTTCGATGCACATATGATCATGATGTGGGGAACAGTCTAGTTTTTAACCACTTTAGTACTGCGTGACGGTGCTTATCTTCATAGCTGTCCGTCACATACAGTGTATATGTATTCGGTTGTCTTTATATATGTCCTAGTAGCTAATATTCACCAGATATAATGTAGTAGTCAAAAAATAGATCAGAAACAAAATAGTTTATTCGACGAACTATTAGAAAAAAATAATTGGATGAGTGGTGACTGATATTGATGATCTACCAAACAGGAAGTGCCAGAGGACAGGCTGCTTCAAGTCCAATTGCTCTTAAAACAGTGGAGTTTTTAAATAAAGGTGGATCTTTTCGTAACTTGATGAACCAACGACTTTAAAAGAGTATCACAGTGCCTGGATGAAAGAAATATGGCTATAAAGAGAAAGATCATGAAGATAACTTTATCATGTAATTAAGTCCACATGTCTACCCATTTTTTCTAAGTCGATACAATTTATAACAAAATTATGATAAACATAAACGATAAATCTTCCCTAAAAACTCAAACGAATTCCGACATTTTGAGAAACACAAATATCATAATAGCCATTCATATAGCTAATTGATTTCTTGACCTACTATGCCACGTCCTAAAAAACTAAAACTAATGAAAAGGAGACGAACGTGGTTGTCTTCTGGCAGTTCGAAGTCATTATAAAAATATAATTAGTCAAATTTAAATTTTCTGCGCACGGTGAGCCAGCGCGTGGGCTGTTCTTGACGTTTTTAATTGCGCACCATGCTGGGTGACTCTTCGGACACGTGCCTTGTTTTGTTATTGACCGTCCGCTAGTTTGAAAGGTGACCAACTAGGTTAACAAATGGGTGCGGCCATATATTGATATTGATACTTTTCAACGTAACTTTTGTCAATTCGTATGGAAATTTCTACGCAATTCTAATTTGTAGGTACTGTGGTTCCAAGCATTATTGTTGACAAATTTCAAGGCATATTTAAGGTGCGTTCTATTGACGGCATTGAGAGCTATAACATCGCATAGGCATTGAAATCGTTCTGTTCACCAAATGTAAACAAACAATATGGCCGTTCACTTTTTTGACGGCGCATCCAATGCTCTACCTCCTGAGCATGTGCAGCCAATGCGTTGAATGCGGTCCTGAAGTGACGTCATAACGCATTCATTTTTGGTCAACGGAACGATCGAATGTGCGCATAGAGAGCATTGAGTGCATTCAATGCGGATAATGCTTTACAACAAAACGCCCCTTTAGTAAACTTAATGTTGGTATTTTTAATAGGTATACCTAAGTATATGCTGAGATTTGATGTTAGTATTATTAACGTACCTGATACTTCTTGTTTGTCATATAATATTTTTTTTTATTCGCCTGAATTCTTGGATTACTAAAAATTTCAGCGCTTTAAAGACTTCGCTGATAAGTATATATGATGTAACTGATCTATAATCTTGATCACCTTCAAATGGTACTTTCTTATTCTTCTATTCTGTTATACGTATGGTTTTATTTTGTTTCCGTATTTCAAATTGCTCAAGTGTTCGAAACCTTGTAATACTTCTGTTTTAATCCTTGCGATCACTTTCAAAATCATTTGTATTCCCACTCTTAAATTGCAATTTTCACACGAAAAATTGTATTGTAAGGTTAAAATATCTATGTATAAGATAGTTACAATATTAATCAAGCAATTAGTAACTTCTGTGGAGCACATTAAAATTTGATCATTTAAATATTATGTATATATAACCATATGAGTAAATTTCAATATTTCGTTATGCAAATTATATAGACCCTATTTTACAGATTCCATTAATTAAACACTAATGTTTCTTATTACCATGCAATTCAGTCTTTGTATGCTAATTCTTAAACTGGTCCAATTACTAAAATAGTTTATGTTTTAAAAATGTCTATTAGAATATATTTTCACGCAGAGCTATAAAATTTGTTTGGATTCTTTCTAGATGGCATTAAAATATTTAGAATATATTATGAATTCATAACACCAATATTTTACTGTTTTAGCTCAAATTTTTTTCATTAGTTAAGTCTGCTTTTCAGTATAAGTATAAAGAAAGTACTCGTGAATCTTTAGAAAAATTTAGAGTATCGAGAAGATGATTACAAAATGATGCTTTTTTGTAATCCATTTATTTGTTTTATTTATTATTACATTTAACTTTATTGGTACTACTACTATAACGTCCTTTCCTTAATCAACTGCACTATTTTTACTATTTAAGTTTCACATATTCTATTTTCTACCACTTATTTTTTTTCAATGAAGCTCTTATGATAAGTTTTATTTTTCAAGCATAAAACAGTTAAGTATGATTTTCGCATAATTGTGAAAAAGGTAGAATCAGACAGAAGAAATAGATGATTCTTTTAATAAGTACTAATACTAAAAACCAAAATGTTTTAAAAAAATATGTTTAAAAATGATGGAATTATTAAATAAGTAAAATATACTTATTTTACATCGATACTAAGAGTTAGGTAATTGAAGATATTAAATGATTTGATGTAACTTGTGTATAATAATGAAACCTATATTAATTTTGAAACTGATTTTTCTGGTATTATTATGGATGCTAATAAAAGGGGCATAGGTCCAGATTTGAAATATTCTTCGAGTAAAAGCGTTGAAATAATAACATACCAGAATAACTACCACATTAGACACAACAAAATTGCAAACCGTGTAAATATTACACACAAATGTCTTTTACACCATAGTTAATAGTAACTGACGGAGAAAATTACAGTAATCGTACCTTACTGCAGCTAAGTAACGTAATGTAACCTATTCACATGCTTTATGAAAGTTGGCGACACGGTTTTAACTTCATATGAGTGGTTGTAAAGATGTAACAACTAAATAATTACTAATCTGTAGTCGAAATTTGGTACAGCCCTAGTAACCGGCCTTTTTGCGTATTGACTGACGGATGTTATTGTTAGGTAGAAATTTTTATCTTTGATTAGATTTCTAAAGAGACGGCAACACGCAAGTAATGCCCCTACTGTTACAAGTGCCTGGCTAATACGATACAGTATACTTCTTTGCCACCTTAGAAGTAGAAGAATAATAAATGCAATAGTATGTTAAAGGTTTGCTAATTCTAAGTCATACCTACTTACCTACAAGAAAATTATAATAATTGAATTTTATGCAATTGTTTCGTATGTGAATTTTTAACACGAGCGATAGTGCAATAGAAAAGCACGATTGTTAAAAAGACTAATTTTGTGCTGTTGCATAAAATCCTTTTTATATGATCAGAAAAAAATATAATACTTAGGGCTGTAAGATCAACTGCAGTTTAAACTTTGTAACATATGTAGTTTAGCCGTTATTTTTGGATATTCCAGTAAGATCAATAACATTTTAGCGTCATTTTATGGTTTAAACACTCCTATATCACCGAAAGGTCAAACTCCGATTGTTGGTCTTCAATACGGCTGACGTTAATTGTTTACTTTTTGTAAATATCTGCAGTTAAAAGATTTTAATTATTACTTCAGTGATTCTGGTGAAGAAATTTTGGATATTTTGATATAGGTAATTATAAAAAGTAGTAAGTACCTAGTCTACTGTCCACATTAGCTAACACAAATCTATGCCAATAAGGTTACCTGCGTTTGCTCTTACATATTTACTGTTGTCATGTTTCTACAAATAAATAAAAAAATATTTTAGGATATTAAACACAGTGTCATCTGGGCTCAAACTAATCAAAGCATGTATGTACTATGAATACCTTACCCCTTTTTTTATATATATATATATACATTCATATAATACATAATTCATACAAGACAAAGGACAAACGTTCATCATTTCAATTAGTTTGTCCTGTGCGGGAATCGAACCCACATCCCTAGATTCGGCAGGCAGCTCATTTACCCACTAAGCCACAAAACTGTGAAATATTTTTTTTTCTTAATATTTTGTTTATGTAAGCATTTAATCACATTTCAGTTAGACATTAACTTGTAAAAATTAATCAAATCAGAATCTCTACTGAGGCAATATTACTTTTGACATGTATCCTAAATTTAGGAAGTTGCGTAAATATTTCGGATGGACACCAAAATAATTCCTTCTTCGTATAGTATATTAAAAATAACGAGATCCTAAGATACAGTAAATATTAAAAAATTGGCAGATATAAAATTTATCACCAAGTTACACTTATCCATTGGCCTTGATGATTGAGATATCCAGGTCAAAAAATATATATCTAATCTATCTCAAATAAGCATATTTTAATAAGATTTTTCCAACAAGTTGTTTATTTAACAGACTACAGATTTCAGTAACTTGAAATTTATTATCCAATCCCTGTATAAGACGAAAAACAAAAATAACGCGTTTATTAGGATTCGCGGAGTGCGGGTTGCGTCGACTGGCCATTGTTTTGTCCCGCCATCAATCACCTATAGCCTGGCCGGTGTTTGGGTGCAGGGGACAAAAAGGGGGGAGACGAAGGGGAAACGAATAACGGTTATTGAAATGAGACGAAGCCGTCTTTTTTCCCCAAATTTAAATTTTGATAAGGCAACGTTTCGTTTTGTGCTCCTAACTCGGTCTTGTTTTGATTGTTTTTTTTTCTGATGTGGAAAATAATGAGGAATAATACAAGCTATTAATTTATTTAATATTAATGGACACCCGCGGTTTGTCCTGCATTTTTTTAAGGTATGGTTGAGTTCGTCAATATTGTCATTAATGAATGTCTTTAGTTTTTAGCCCGTGGTCAAAGAAGACCATGATTTTATTGGATTTCTATTAATACTCCTCTTTTGTCTTGTATTTCGGATCGTTTTTATGTAATTTTTAGTCTAGCCTAGCTTTACAAACAGTGTTACGGCAATGGGCTCACTACCTGCCGCGGAGGACTAGAACGGACGATGAAAAGAGATAATGTGGGTGTGTATCCAGCATTGTTGGGAAAAATTTAATTGCAATCAACAATTAATTATTTGTTAATTGATGCTATCGTATTAACAATTTATCAAAAAATGTTAATTGCTGCATTCACAAATCAGTAAAGTAATTGTTATTATGGCTGACGCAACTAAAAAAACATTTGTTAATTAGTTTTCCCCCCGCGCTTTCACCCGTACTTAATTCGGTTATCGGTGCAGGATTTCAACGAGTACTTCTCAATAATAGAAAAAAAACCTACTCACACTTGATGTTTTCAAGTAACCTATGTCCTCCCCCGGGACTTAAACTATCTCTATGCCAAATTTCATCTTAATCGGTATAACGGTTTAAGCGTGAAGGGGTAACAGACAGACAGAGTTATTTTCGCATTTATAATATTTATATGGATTGCATTTAAATTTTGCCCGACACTGGTATCCATCCACTTTACTCCCTTACGGGATATGAAATCGTAAAGATACACCTACATATCAAGTTTTAAGTTGTTTATTCGTAAACTTTTGTTAGTTAATAATAAAATTTATGTATATACCTGCCAAAGTCGATTTCAGTACAACTAGTTTTGAAATGCGTTAATACAATCCAGTCTAGCCATTAGGGCCAATTTGCCTAAACAATCAGTACAGCTTAGGAATTACATTTCGCAAAATCTTTTTCTAGTCGATTTGGGTGAGGAATTGTAAGTTTTCCTTAACCTATTTCTACAATACGTGGATATTTGCTAAACGCTTAATTATAAAATATAAATAAATGTATAAAAACCTCATACCTAATCAGGAATTTTATATAAATTACCTTTGTTGTTGTATGTAAGTCGTTTCTTTCCCATTTAACGCCTGAGTGAACTTTAACATTTAATAAATAAATATAATATGTTCAATAAAATGTATGTTAATCGGTTTTAAATATATATACATTTAAATTATTGTAATTCTTAGATACCTACCTATATGTAAGTTAAACAACATTAGTGTGTTCCGTTCCGTAACAATTTATATTTATTTTTTAATACATTTTATATAATGTGAATATCCATTGAAAATGCAAGCCAATTATCGACAAGTGCGATTTGTGCGAACTGAGGCTATCTACTAAAGTCCCACCTCAACCGCTGCATTGCGCTCTAGGTAAAGCGCGGTGAGACGCGAGGGTGAAGTAGCTGTGTACGTCATATGCACGTGAGATAAAATATCCAAAGATGGATTTCCATACATATCAAAAATTACTTTTTTATGGATAGTTTAGGCTAGGTTATTTGAAGTATCAACTAAATAATTCCTACTTACAGAAAGTTGAGTAGAAAAGTAAAAAAAAAGATTTGCAAGAACACAATAGCTGACTACTATAAACATTAAATATAAATATAAAAATATAATTCTATGACTATATTGTAATCAATATATTCAGAATAATTCTATAGCATTGATCTCATGTGAATTTGTCTCTCGGTCTCAAACGTCTTTCGTATCCAGGGCGAAACACAACATTGCTAATTTCTCTGAATAGTAATGTAAAGTAGGTAAGGAATTTATACTATGTCCTGGGAAGCTGGGCATAATAAAAACAAGTGCGTGTCGGGAACGTATTTATATTAATGGTTAGAACTTACTTATAATTTTATTTAGTTTCAGATTTTTTTTCGAGAAAAGTGAAAATTGGATAAATAATAAAAGACATTGAAACCGCCACAAATTGCCATCCGTACAACGAAGTATCCTTAAAAATAAAAACCATTTTTTCATCTTTATGAAGTTAAATAAAACGTAAAAACACTGTATTTAGTATAACATTAATATACATACTATTTTATACATTATTATATACTATATACCTTACATGTAGACAAAAACTAAAAAATATTTCAGTTTTGTTAATGTGTTTTACACCAGTCGAAGCGCCTCGGCACAATTCCAAATATACCGAACATTCGTTTTTTGTCGCATTGACCGCGCGAATCGAATATATTATACGAAAGAGAATAAGACGCATTAACATATCCTCAATCTCTATATCAGATTCAAGTTTTGTTTTTCTTTGTAGAATATTTTCTCTTCAGATGTTCCTTAAAATGCAGTTACTTTATTCAAAATAATGCTTTACAACACGTCAACACCTACACACACATAACATTTTTTCGCCCTCAAGTAAGTGCTATAATTCGATATACTTTTATCTCATCGATATCCAAAGACCGAGAGAGTTGTAAAAGGTAATAAAAACACCATTTTTATGTCTTGTGTTTAGACGGAGTTCGAGAAATGATAAGAAAACCTGTAGTCCAGTCGATACTGTATTATGACCGGATACCTCTAGCCATTCACAAAAAATAAACTCACACATGTGTTCTTTTTATATACGTATAGAAGTAGTATCAAACACACGCAACAGCGGTCACCTTGGTTCATTCATAAAAGAAATAGTGCCTTTTACACCGGCTACAAAATACTGGCAGTTGTGCCAGTCAAGCTATGGACTCAATTCTTATTTAAAATTTTGTCTGTTATGGTTTAGAATTCTTTTAAACTACGGAGGTTATTCTACAATAAAACAAATTTGAAAATATGAGAGTTGCCAGTGTCGGTTAGTATTGTCATAATTAAAATTTCAGACGATTCTTGTTTGTTTATGTACAATGAATAAGTTCTTTTAAAGGTCTTTGGGTAACGTGGCTGTCATAGTATTATTTTATTTAAAGCACAAGATGCTATTGTAGGAAATATGATATTCAATCAGAATGTAGGACAGATATCGGTATAATTATAATCGTTATTATTTATAGCCATTATTCAATTTTCTTAATCTAATACGACAAAGATAATATGTTTATGTGTGTGCGTAGTAGCAGTATTGGGCAAAATTTAATTGCAATTAACAACTAATTAATTCTTAATTGGAACTGCAGCGATTTACATTCGATTGATTGTTGATTGCGATCGCAATTAACAGTTATTTTATTGTTAACTGTTAATGCGATAGCTGTTGATTGCAATTAAAATTTTCTTAATTAAATCTTTTTGTTAACGATGGTAAATTTTGAATAATTACTAAAATTTGATACTTAAATCATCAAATTTAATTATTAAATCAATAAATCATATTTAAGCCAAAATAAATTAGTTTTCTATAAATAGATTCATATTAATATTTTAGGTACACGTTTAAACGTTTAAAGGTTAAAACTGTTTCTGTATTACTTTTATGTTCCACTACTTAAATGTGCATGTACATGCATAAATATAATAAATAGGTCCAAAATTTCTCTTCTTATTGATAACAAGTTGAAAAAAATTATCTCTTTTTATATGGGAATTCGGTACTTTATTAAAATGTCCATGTAAACCCTTTTATGCAGGAAATGTTTATGCTACACCTGACTCTTTTATGGAGAGAAGTGATAGTATGAGTCAATAGAAGGCGTCATAAAACAACAGCGGCTTTGAAACCTAAGCGAAAAGTATTACAAATAGTAAAAGGAAAGAGGTTTTTAAATGACGTATATTTGATGACTGCCCTATAGGTATTTCTTTGATGAATCAATATAATTAACAAATTCAGTAAAAATATCATATGTATATGTACTTACAGTCAGGTCTCCGGCGCTTTAGGCTCGTCGCCTGTACCTATATTGGTTATTTTAAAAAGGTTTAGGTTGGTAGGGACTAGTGGGCATACCAACATAATTGTTGTTAAAGTGCGTATTATTTAACACGAGTCTTAGTACTACCACAATGGCACAGCACTAGTGTTAAAAAGACTAATTATGTGTGATTGCATTACAATAATATACCAGGCAAAAAAATATTTTATCCTGGACATAAATTTTAAGCAATTTACGCGGAAACCGAAAATTTATGTACTACAAGAATCGTCATCTATTTGAAAACTTAAGCACCTAAATACTATTTATAAACCAGTCCCATCTAGCGTTAGCTTTTTAACTTTTTAGTACGGTATAGTCGTGGTGTAATCTTGTGAATAGACTTGTTGAATCATGTTACTGAAATGACTACTAATATAATACTACGTTTAATTTTTTTTATTTAAAAATTAAACTACGGAAGTATGATAAAAAGGTATAGGTATCTGGCGTAACACAAGTTTCTCAAACAAGAGGCGATGACTCGTCGTCGACGAAGAGAAATCATGATATTACCACAGGGCACAAGCTTACTCCATGTCCATGTTTTTTTTAGTAATTTAATACATACGTAGATACTAATCTACCCCTTTTCTCAGTATATAAATAGGAAGTTATTTATACTCTGAGTGGTTAAATAACAATAAACGATTTTCATATTACAATATTGTTGATGTTGAGTTCAAATCACGTCAGACTTTCATTTTTTTTTTTTTTTAATATTATAATGGGCTCGCACGGTCTTAGCAGACCATTTATGCATTTGCCAGAGTCAAAGTCAATTATATTATATCGTATCGTGGCGCGGGCGTTACCGCGCGTCCTCGTTTTCAAGTCCCAAGATTGGGCGGGAGATTTGGTGTGGATCCTCAGACATTGCGCGTCATGTCCTGCTTATTTCTTCATAATTCACTATTCATGAGCCTTCGCTGCACAATTCTTAACACGCTTTCGTAAAACTTTGCTAAAATATATACATCGAAAGTCACTAAATGAATTTAGAAAAATTAAACTGAAAAAAACACCACTCCTTCTTAAGATTCGCGCCAAAACTCCAGACTTTCATTTGTTTGCGACTTTTTGTCGCAGCATAATCTGTGGCCACTCGTCCAGTAGTAACATTCCATATCAGCGGACCATTGACATCAGATGTCTTAAACTTGTTCCCGTATAGATAGTCACGTGTTAATTAATTCTAGCGTAGGCGTCGTTCTACCATTATCGATAGAAATTATGTGGTTAGATCTGTACTTTATTGCGTCCTCGTCTTTATTCGTCATGTCAGAATATGATAAAGATGTGGTGAGATTCTCGTGCCTGATTTTATATGACTTTTTATAGTTATATAATTAGCATATTGTAACCGTTTCTTGAATGCAAATGACTTGGATTTCGTATGGATTATTTAATTATATAGTGCTATTTTTATTACATCTAAATGTGATTATATGTATTATTCATAAAATTTTGTAAGTAATTGCTATTATCCTGCTAATATTATGAATGTGAAACTATGTCTGGATGTTTTTTACTCAATCACGCTTCAACCACTGGACGGATCGGGATGAAACTTGGCACATATGTGTATATGTAAGTATATGTTAGGTCCTGGAATAGCACACGGGCTACTTTTTATGCCGAAAAATTCAAAAGTTCCCGTGGGAATAATTATAACCAGCTTTAGCAAACTTCATTAGTATAACTTGGGCAGGCGGAGCCGCTGGCAAAGTTTAGTTGTTAATAAATTTACACAAGAAATTTGCTTCGTTGAAAATTCAAATTAACGAGCTTAAACTAACAGCTTAACGAAGAAGTTGTCATTTGCACGAGCTTGTTAATTTATTCTATGCTTTGATTTTTGGAATGTATCAACAAACTGCCAAATCATGCGTTTCTTTTTATAATTTGTCAAGAACTGGCAAAGTTATAATATTATTTTGTATCTATTCTTGTATTTTGCTTTTTATCTTTTATTCCGAGGCTGGTAATTTACAATTTGAAGTGAGATATATAAAACCACCTTAGTCCAGACACACTGTACTAGAGACAGTTTTGCGGCGATGTGCTAATCACCTGTTAAGAATAAAGTTGGTGGTGAAATGAAGCCGTTCCCCACATTCTGATGTGGGTGTGCTAGCCACAGGTTATAATTTTTTTGGGAATTGAAATCGTAAAAATATACATACATACAAGCATCAACGAACTGGCGCTGACTCACCTTCGGGTTCGAGGCTCACGCTGGTCGAAGGGACGACCCCAAGAGCGACAACCCAAGCCGAGGCTCCCCCCGCGGGGAGCCCTTGAGCATTGGGTGCTATATGGGCTGAGGAAGCCCGGTGGAGCAGTAATGGCTGCATCAGTCAACTGCAGTATACAGTCAGAAAAAAAAAGCATTAACGAATATAACAACTAGGTTCCTCGCCTTGAAAGACAGTAGACCCCGCTCCTTATACTAAAAAAACTATTATTACCTATATAGCTCATATATTAAGCAGTAAACTAAGTATTTATTTTATATTTATTACTGCTTACTGTTGTGAAATCAAGTATTACCTAAGTAAAAATAAAATATTACAATTTAAAGTTCATACTAAGACTTTAATACCGCATAGTTAACTTTAGAACGACCAGGGAATATGTTCCTAGTGCGAACTAGAGGCGTTAAACCTTTCATAAAAGGTAAAGTACAGCATTTACGTTGTGATATATGAAGACGATTTGTTCTAACCCGACAAACCATTCACTGTTTACATTGTTGGTTTGCACTTCGTTTGTGGAGGAATTTTGATTGAGATGTTTGAAAGAAAAGAGTAAATAATTTACCACTGGCACTCTAAAAAGAAATATTATTACACAGAATAGCGTGTACAAACACCTGTTTTAAATTTAGAATTTACAGAAAATGATGACTCATTAGTCAATAAATTAAAATCACCTTAGGTCGTTTCAGAGCACAACGAGAACGTTAACTGGAAGGTAAACTGTACCGGGCGATTATAACTCAACAATGAGTAAAACAATTACTCTTTGAGTAATAAATAATAACCTGGAATTCCTGGTTGTAATTAAAGACATAGTCTTTTGAAAAAAAAAAGGATTGTTTTGAATTGGATTTCGTTATTTGCTTTTAATTTTTTGTCATTGTTTTGTTATATGAATTGCATGAAACTAATAGCTATATACCTACCTATGTTATTGCTATCTATAGACTGTGTGTTTGAAATTATGACCTAATTAAACGTCTCAAAATACGTGTTCAACAAGGTGAGTTATTTTCTCATAATTAGTAGTAAGCATCAGGGTGCATAAACTTGTAAAAAAATTATCTTATACCTTAGAATTCCTTGCTGCCCTTAGGATAAATTCTTGAACCTTTCGGCTCGCTACGCTTGGGGTTTAACTATAGACTACTTGGCTACTCACAGTCTCTCTCTTAACTACCACTTGAAAGGCTATATACTACCTAAATTTCATTTTTTTTTGGCAAATGTTTCTCCGGATCCGCTGAGCAGATCCGACTTAAATTTAAGGAATGAGTTCTTCAGGATATGGTTCAAATCCTGAAAACACGAAAAAACGATAAATAAGCCTTTGTTCGATAAAAAAAATCCTAAACTAACCCCTTTTCACTGTTTTCTGAAAGTTTTGGCAAACAAATCTTCAAAGTGGTAAATGCTACTAGTTTACAACTTTGCTAGAGCATAGCCGTGATAGTGCTTTAGAACCTAAGATAAGCATTTTTGATAACAATGATATGTAACAAACTATTAATTTATTTTAATGAACACCTTAATAAGTTGAGATATAGTTGCACTTCTCGCGCACGCTTAGTTACATATCGCGTCATCCTGGTTTTTACTCGATTTTTCTATCACGTAGTACTGTTTCTTAAAGGACCTACATACATCGCATGAAATTCATTCTCTTGCTGTGCAATCTAGTTCAATCTACTATAGTATAATATACCATAGACTTAGAGAACTATCGCATTTCCTAGTCAGCTGTGAAAACATAAATGGGCGCAAAAGTGTTACAGAGGCAAAGCGAACCTTTCATCTCATATCTCTTTATAACTTGTTTATACTCTTTATAAACATTAACAAACAAAATGGCGGAAATTGATAGAAATAGAAAAGAGACCCCAGGTTTACTTTCTAAAGGATAGTCAATTTTGTGAAGCTATTGCGCAGTCCATAGGACAGATTACAAAACTTGGACTCCACTCCACTGACGCCTCAGACTTTAGTGAAATATTAATATTAAAATTTATTTTGTAAACTTGCCATTGACCTTGTGTTGATACAATTTTGTAAAGGTTGAAATATACATATTAATTGATACTCATGCACTTAAATATTCGACCTCTAATAAAACCAATTTAATAAATTGGATTAATGCGAAGTGTTGCCATTTTAAAGTTACAAAAAATGAGAAATGTTTTGATTACTATTGTGGTATATTTTTAAATAATTTTATTCGATAAAGAGTCTAATTACAGAAATGAGAGATTTTCCAAAGGCTGAAATTTCAAAAAAAAAAGTTTTAAAAGTTTAGGTAGATGGCGTTGAACCAACAAGGAGCATTTTTTTTCTGGAACTTAGTGACTAGGCTGTGTTCCAAATTCAAACAAGGGCCTATACATCATAAATAATTATGTGGCTTTATCATATGGTATTTTCCCGCATTTGAAATAAAAAAGAACGTACCTCTTGACATTTTTTCCCTGTAACTTTCACGCTGCGCTTCCGGAGCTCTTGTTTTAGGTCTGCTACAGACCATGATCCGTAATTCTTACTCATCATCAAATAACAAAGTAACAACAAAATAACGAATAAGAGTTCCCAGCACAGAGGTAAACTTTATATCTAAGAGCACCTAGGGATAGAAAAGAATCACAACGTTTTACAGAGGATAAACATACCATATGTTTAAAAAAAAATACACCTTGTCGAGTCAACGCCATCTAGTCTATATTTTAGAACTATTTTTTTTTCTTAATTCGTCTCGGAAAACTTCTCATTGTGATGACACGTGTTACCTTAGGTAACCTGTGGTACCTGACTGCTGGGCTCCTGAAAAGGTTCGAATACGCCCAGTAACATATGAAGAGACTATAGTATAGGTATTTTTGCATTTTAATAGTTATCATGTGGCAATGGGCAGGCCACTTTGTTTCTCGAACCGATACCTAATGAGGAAGAAAGGTTCTCGAGTGATAACTAGGGACTGAAACACGCCGCGTGGGAAAGTCTCTTACTAGGTGGACAGACGATCTGGTTAGTGACGCTGGAGGCCGATGGATGCAGCAGACTCAAGACTGGCCGAAGATCTGTGACTTTGCTGCAAAGGTTTCTGCTTAAAACGACTTGTAGCAGAAAGGCTATCTACAACTCACATAATAGGATGAACATTTCAAAGGGGTCAGTAGGGGCAGCTTCCATAATCGGTATAGCTACAAGAAAATGGTCCTGGAAAACTGTTCAAGATTCTTTGTAGAGATTATTTCAAAACTTTTTTCATTTCATCCGATCCAGTATTTTATAAGGATCAAGAGTGTGTATGGAATCATTTATTCATCTCATACACACTTTATGTAAAGCTTTATAACTTCATATCGACAAAATGACCATGCTATGTTTCAAAAAGGTTTCCGTGCGTTGCGGTATTAAAACGCAGCGGAGTAGGTACTATATACATTATATATTTTTGCCTTTGTCCGCGCAGTATTTGCTTATCGCTGTAGAATTCTTACGAGAAACCCTTCGAAATAAAATCAAGGACCCAGCTGGTAGGCTAAAGAGCATGAAATTTTTAATAAAAAAAAAATCTTCTTTGGTAGTTACTGGTAACTGTACTTCGAGTACCTGCGTAGATACAAGTCAGCGTACGAATGATTTATATTTCTAGTCGGTAGGACATATATATGTAGCTTTGTAGTTGTATAAATAGAAGGTATAACAATAATAAGTGAATTAGATAAATAAACTAAAGTAAATCTAATTTTTAAATTAAATTATACCAAATTAAAATTAAATAAAAATAGATAATTATAACAATAATTAAAAGTAACTTAAAAATAAAGAAAATAGTCTTAAATTCAAGGTTATATATATACAGATTAAATTAAAACATAGCCTATAGGTATGTTGCTCAGGAATAATGTATTTTTTATTAGAGGTAGAAGAGTAAATATAAATAATATTAGTTAAGTAGTTCAAGAGATTACAAACAAACAAATTTTACCTTTTTATAATATAAAGATTTATAAATTTCACCGGATTATAACTTGAACGGCGTGTTATTTAGTATAAATAAATTTAATGTATTTATGCTGCGTCAATTAGTTATTGTGATATTGTATACTTAAATATGCGAAAAACAATGTTCAAAATATCCTTCATAGAAGTTTTAAATTATTGTGACATTTATATATAGATAAGATAACATTTAGAAAGGAAGAAATAAAAGTTTTTGAACTATTAAAATGTAGCAAAGGTATTTCTTCGAATCTGTTTTAATTTAATCGGCGTAATTTACTTATTTATTATGCATTAAGTTTTATTTAAATTAATAATCTTGACATTAGTATTCCGCCCACACAATTCTGCTTCGAAAGAAGTCGTCAACCATATTTCCATAATTAATAGTTTTATTTTGGATAATTTAGAAGCACTCTTCATCTAGGTAACGGTCTTTCGTAATAATACTTAAATTCCACAAATTTGACTTAAGCTAGGATGTCATAAGACAAAAAATGAATTCATTGGAGTTAGTTACCAAATGTATAACGAGGTTATTCACAATTATTTTATTTAAAGTTCAAAATATTTTGGATTTATATTTTATACGATTTTCCTAACGGTTTCACTTGCAGAAAAAAACTATTCTCATGGGCACTCTTGATCGTAATTAGAGAATTCTATGTTCTTTTTTATTTTTACAGCTATCCCAATGCTAAAAATCAAATCTATGTATGTTTGGTACCTGCGTAAGAAAGACAGGTTCACAGAAAAAAATATACCCGTGGGAACTCTTGATCTATCCCTGCGCAGAAGACAAGGTCACTGACCTGACCTATACGTTAAAGTTATATTTATACTAATTTATTTATATATTATAGTTAAACAAAACATATTGAAGTAAATACTCAATTAAAAAAATGTTAATGCAAAACTTATTTGTATGGCAACTTGGATGCTTTAGAAATTGATGTTAAGTTATTTTTTTTTATGAAATAATCACTTTCCTAGTTTAAAGAATTTTCATTACAGAAAACTTAATTTTCAATTTAACTAAAGTCCATAAGGTAATCCAATATACCCTTCTTACCATTTATATAACTGCAGTACATAAGTGTGTATTGAATTAGTGGGTGATCATAAAGTTAATATAATTCGATTTATAACTAATTATGTTTAATCGCGTGTTCCAATTAAGGCGGTGCTGTATTTCGCGGCATTACTTGCATAAACTCCGGGCTGTGATGGACTAATCCTCGGCGGACAACACGCCTTGGGCGCGTTATAAATTACGCGATCGCCCGCTACAACGGAGACAAAGGACGAAGGTCTATTCTGTTATTACATTTGAATATTTTTAGTTGCCTACTGTTTTAATGTTAGTTATATTTTTAGACATAGGTCTATTGACTTTATAAAGGTACCTACATAGCATCTGCTTATAAGTTGGTAGAAGTTCTGTTAATATTGTTTATCGGCCATACAGGTAAATATAAAATAAAATAGCAATTTTATTAGAAATTATAGCTGACGTTTTTGCCTTCTACCTTATTCGAATATGATTTGGGCTCACGATCAAAAACAGTTTTGTTATTATTACTTGGTTTAGTATTATTACTTGCTACTAAAGGTCATTAATATATAATAATAATTTATTTAATTTAGAAACTAAAATTAGATGCAGTTATTAAAGACTGAAATTTTGTTAAAATTACACATTTTTAATAAATAAATTACATTTTTTAAATTACGTATAAGGTTAAAAAGTTTTATTTATTATAACTTTTTTATTTTTAATCTTTTGGGTGCTCATTTATATATATCCTTATAGAACGTACGTTAATGTAACTATATATAGCTTGTTTTTATACTTGCGAAAAACAAGAAGGTTTTGTAACCGCAATAGTTAACAAAATTATCCTATTTGATAATGAATATGTTTTAGATAAAAATATAAAGGTCAAAAATACAAAATCATAGGGTTTAATGGCCTGATTGAGAACGATTTTTTCTGTTAATACTAAACGAACTAATAATCATAGCGTTTCTAGAGTAAAGATTTGAGATTAATAAAACTTATTACTATGTAATATAAGTTTTTAAATTTTCGCGTTATGTAATAATGTACTGATACAAATATTTTTCTAAAAATGCTATTAAAATATTTAATGAATTAAAATAAATAACACATCAAAGCAGTGCCTAACATTATTTGTTATTTAGTCATGACGTTGGTACTGTTACTTATTTGCAGAATCTTCCTGGAGCTAAGGTCTGGACATGCTCTCGCGCACTACAAATTACAATCAACACGGCGGACGTGTTTGCACGTGGGGACGCGGCCGCAGCCCTATCACTTTACAATAATATGTACCTACACACCTTTATGTTTATTTTATACTAAGTAATTTCTCTATTAGGACACTACCTCGCCTCTTGTTTGTTTTGTTTTCTTAAGTACGCAAAGGATTTATTAAACGTATTTTAAATTGGTCCTTTTGCTTTTGCCATTTTCTTTTGCAACTTTGTTTTTTATTCTATGGACCTTCTAGTAAATGACGCAAGTTACGTTTTTATTAGGCTTTTAATAGACGATTTTGAAAGACCTTCTATCCTGACCGCAAACTAGTAAGGTATTACGGTGACCAAAAAAAATTCATGCGCGAGCCGGAATTCGAACTCCGACCCTAATCTATATCCCCTACACCAACAGATCAACTAGTGTGTTACGTTGAATGAGATTCATACCACCAGAACATTGCAGTTTATTCTTTCTACCTTCTTTAACATCATTACAATTTCGTCAATTAATTTAAAGACACTACTTATGTGTTTTTGCTGAATTTAATTCTTGAACTCATTTAAGACAACTAAACCTACATAATAAAACTAAACAAAGTTGCTATTTACGGGGAACTAGAGAAGTGGGTATTTATTAACGATAACTATCTGCTAGCTGTGTCCAAACATCAGTCAGGGTAGCAGCGCCAATAATAGTTTTCCAGCCTGCACTGATTTACAATCAGTATAGGGCTGTCGATCCGCTGCGCCTACGCACGCCACACGCACTATTATCTTTCTACACGTATTATTTATGGTAAGAAGCTTTTCTTAGGATTATGTAGATCGAGTACCAACAATGTTCATATTTTTGCTTTCTGTTTTCTTTTTTAAATAGCTTCTTTTACTGCCAGATGTATATTAAGTAGGTATCTTTGCATGTAGTGAGTTCTGATGATGATAAGTATAATTTAAAATTTATAAAAGATATATCTATTTTTGAAAATAGGAACGGAATTTCTGTCAGTTGAATTTTTTTTTAAAGTGGATGTGGGTGCCTTATACAACTAAGGATTATGTATAAGGGGGTAAAAAAGGAGTTAAAAGTAGGATGAAAAATTCATTATTTTGGAATTTAAATACATGAAAGTGGCCTTTTGACATAAGTTAACTTAAAAGGCTTAAGAGGGTGATATAGGCCAGAAAGCTAATTTCTGTAATTCTAAAGTTGTGTATGTAAATGTATTATAAATCATTAGATAATGTCATATACATTACTATGAGATATATATGTTATATACTTCTCAAGTAATTTATACCGTAATGACGCCTTGAAACTTTTAATTTTTTGTATGGAATTTAACGTTATTACCGTTATGTAGTCACATTTATTGACTTTTTGCTACAACTTAGAGTCCAGGCACTAGATAATAAGCTATTCTAATTATTTAACCAATTTTCATTACAAACAAATGCAAAACACGCTTTAAAAATTTGCACAAGTGTTGAAACAATGGTCACTTCCAGAGTTTTTATTGCAATAAATACAATAAATGAATATTATTCAGTAAGGTAATGCACTAGACAAAAGCCAGTTCTATAACCTTTTTTTTTTTTCAATCCTTTAGATGCAATAGTTTAGCCACAAAATTTGCACAAAAACGGCGTATTTTCGCGCTGTAGCATATACCGCAGCCTTAAGTTGAGTTACCGTTTTTTGATAAACCATCCATTAGGGAGTAAAATAGAAAAAGAAAATATATTCCTACTGGATTATTTTTGTTGGTGTAGCGGTATTTTAACCTTATTTGGAAAATCATCTATTAATATAAGTATCCAAAAGTAGGGGAACGCAGGGCCGTCGGGCAATGGGAGCTATGTTGATTGAACGAAGCGCATGCACATTAGCGCGATCGTAAGCACTTGGTTGCTTTCGTCAATTGTCGGCATACTTCACCTGACGCGCTCGAACCGTTGGTGCCATTCTTTTAGTCCCGAGGGACGATTGTGTGTTTTTCGCTCCACGCTTACAAAAAATTGTGAACTGCCAATCAAGGTAAGCATGAAATTATGTTCTTATTTTATTGTATTTATGCTTATAATATCTCTAGATTCATATCCTTATGAGGTCCATTAATTAAATTGTGATTTAAAATAGAAATAAATATTTATATTATTACTTGTCAAAATGGTGGTCAGCGGCTAATGGTAGCCCAGTTTTTGCTTACCTTTGTTTAATAATTTTACAGCCGTAATCTACCTTATTTTTTGTTTTAGATGCCACTTAAAAGAAATCGAACAACCACGAAAGCTTCTTGGACGGTGGATTCATTAGATGCGGTATCTGTTTCAAAAGAGGAGGCATTTCGGTCTGGATCTTTAGTTTTCTATTAATAATTTCAAATTTGTGTTACAAATAGTTTTATTGTATTGATAATTACAATAACTAAGGTCTCGTTTAAAGTAAGTTTTGTTAATTTTTTGGTTTAAGAGTAATTATAATGGCTCCCATTTCCCGTATGAGCCTTAAAATGGGCTCTCATTAGCCGCATTTGTCGGGTAATAGGAGCGACTGACTTTTTTTTAAAACTGTAATTGTACCTTAATACGTGTCTGTGGTTGATTATAACTGTGATTGTATACTTTATTAATGAAGGTAAGAGTTGAATATTAAAAATTACAAGAATTTTGACAATCGTGATTTTTATCAAAACTTTCCCTTAGTAGGCTCCCATTACCCTGTTCTCCCTGAGGGTTTTTTCGTAAAAATATGTTTTTTTGGTTAGTAGAATACTGGTTATGTTAGTTAAGAAGCAGTGCAATTTGGCTATTATAAGTATTATTATTATTATTAGGTATAACACAAACAAACTCTTCTCCATGATAAGTAAAGTTGTCAATTACAACGTGATAACAATATTTACTACTCCAAAGTTTCGTTTTTTTTAAATACTTAACTATTTTCTAAATTATTTTTTAAGGATTTCTATTTTGCCGTTTTAATATGATTTTCATAATAAATATACTAAGCGTAATTATAACGGTGGGGCTAATTCAGGGCATTTGAAGCAATTAAAAACTTAACTTTTTTATAAGTTTTATTTTTGTTAGTTAGTGCGTGCTTTCTGTACGCAGAAAGTTAAATTCTAACAAACACATTTCATTTATCATTATAAATTAAAATTAAAATTTATCATTTAAAATTAAAATTTTTAATATTCGTATCTATATCTTTACTGGTGTACAAAATTAAATAATGTTTCTATATCTGGATTCTGATCAGTAAGAAGGCACATAAACTAATAAATGTATTGCATAAAGATGGCTACATCTTTGATTGCTTTAGAATTACGAGTGCTGTACCGTTCTTGATTATAATTGTGCGGACAGCGTGGATCTGATTCGCGTGACCAATTCGCGAGGTAATGCCGTTCGCCACCAGAGCGGGGCGCGCGCGTCGTCTTACCCGTAATGCCTGACCGTTTGCCGCTGGCCGTACATTCGCACTTAATCGAGAAATATGGCGCGTGCTCTTATGCCTATATTTATTACTCACAGCCTCCCAGCTATGGGATTAAGAGCCTCAATTTATATAGCTCTCATTAGTGAGTCTAAATTGATTAGGGTAAGCTCCTACGGAAAAACTTCTACGTTCTTTATGCAATGGCCGTAATAATTTCTCACTTCCATTCCGTATCTTATTCCACATTCCATGCCATTAAAATTTTTAAGCTGTGTCCATTAGTGCCGTACTATTGCTCAACGGTAGAATTTGATCTGAATCCATTTCATAATTAAATTAGTCACATTGATTATCCGGTTTTCTAGAAAGAAAAATCATAAATTGGCTAAAACAATTCCAGAGGTTTTAATCAATGAATTTGTATCATGGAATTGAGTTAATATTCTACTTATTGTAGGTTGCTTAGTTAATTTACTTTTTTAATATTTATAAGGTACTTACTACAACATTTTTTCTTTGTTTCCGATGTCTCGGCTCAGTTACAAGACCAAATAAACTTATACAACAATTTTACACGAACTCCAAGTTATTAAGGTACTTATTAAAATCAAGTAAATTCTATAAAACTTATATACTGTTAAAATGTTTGAATCCTGATTTCTCACACACAATTTACATATAGTTTTTTTAAAGGTTACGTAATACTCATTATGAACGCATGACCCTATTATTGCATTTTTATTAAGACGGGTAAATAAACGTAACCAAATAACAATTAAGAACTCCTTAAATAAAATCAGCATACTTTAAGTGTGAATCTGAATACATTAACGCAAATGTTCTGTATTCTACAACATCGCGTCGAATCCATTCTTAAGTATGTTTCTATCAAACCTTTTAGTTGAATGTTGAAAGGCACTTGAGTTAACAGTGTTTATGGTCTAAAGTGGCCATAATTACAACAATACAAGAATTTAACAGATAAGAAAGACGTTGTTTATTGTTTTTGGTTTAGTTCATAATTTAATGTAGGTATTTTATTTAATTAAAGTAATTAAACGTTATGTGACGAAGTATAGCTTCGATATAGATTCGATATAAAATCACAACGAAAGTTTCAACAATCAACACTTAAATATGCCTACATATGTTTTAAAAATATTAAAAAAATAGAAGTTATCGTTTTCAGCTTAAAATAACACTAGAATGTTTGGACTTCTCGGTGTTTGTTTATTTTTATAATAATATTTAACAGCTTTATAATAAAAACACCATAATTTATACTACCTAATTTTTGTTTTCATTATAGTAACAAAAATGTATTTTATTATTGAATTTATTTTAAAATTGTTGAAATTTATTTATTTGTGAAATTTATTTAATTATTATACATTATTATAATACGGACACGAAATTCCGTCTACTTTTCGTAACATCTAAAATCATAGTGTTAAAAATTTTAAACTTATATTTACAGTTCATAATATTCGTAATTACAAGACTCTAACTTTTATTTTATTACTAGTTTTTGCTGAATTATTCACTAAATTCGGTTATCGGCGTGAGATTCCTTAGGCAGGTCCTTTATTATAGCAAGGAAGTTTGCTATAGTAATCTTTAGCTGTAGATATAGTTTCTTCAGGTGGAATTCGGTTTTAGTTAGATATTCTTCTGCGAGAACTTTTGAATTCTGTGTGCTAAAACTAGCTTACGTCTTATCTCTATGCCATATCGCTCAATTGGATAGAAACAAACTAACTCACTTTCGAATTTATAATATTAGTATGGATTTAATTACCAAATCAATTCTTGTTTTTTAAAATCAAATTAAACCATAAATCGTTTAGAAAATTATAAACGTAAATAAAATACGTAGTCAGTTATGATACGATTTCTGTTAAAACAATGTCGGTTTTTGGTAAATTTATGCTTACAACCCAACATGGCCGAATAACTAGTGCATTTTCGTACGAGTTGCCAACATGCAAATAAAAACTTCACGTGCAGTTACCATGGAACGTTGCATCAGTTAATTAATTACTGGTGTTAGTTTAGATAACGAACGACATCTATTTAACAACGTATACAAGAAAGTTCTGGATAAGAAAACTGCGGTAATTTTACAACAAACATTTTATTCGTAATTCAAAATTTATAATAACAATTACTAAATTAAATAACGTAATTTTTTTTAGCTGCTTCACGGTTTTGTAGTGATTTCACATTAAATAATAGAATTTTTTATCATTAATGTTAATTTTAAGGAACAGGAAACGACGTCCCTACTGAATATAGAAGAAAAAAGCATTATTGCATTTTAAATTTCGAATAACAATAGTAACATAATTTCCTTAAACAACGTTATTTTTTTATAACTGTTAATAGTTTCGCATTTCTACTTTAAAACGTTTTCCCGTTAAAGTTACGAATAAAAAATTGCATTTACATATTTACGGGCACGTTCCGCATACCTAATTAAATTAAAGTTAGATTAATTACCCTTGTTAGCTTTAGATAACGAAACGTCATCCACCTTACAAACAATACATGTATATTTACCAGATAAGAAAGTCGCGATTTATAGCTTGCATTTCTTTTGTCAGTTTCGAAATTGTACTCGCATAAGTTAACTGAGATTAAAGTAATCGAACTTATAAATTTTGTCGCTTCTCCTTTATAAGGCGTACAGCGTGTCGACGCAAACTTCGTACAAATTAATGCATCGCATTATCAGATTGAGTTTCGTACATGGCGTTTAAACACAGATAATTTTGTGTACGGATTTTTTTAATTCGTTTGAGCTTGTTATGTTGGCTAGTGATGTAATGCGAGCTCGCGACCACAAGCGTAGGCGTCAAGGCTTTGACTACAATAAAAAAATCGTGTTTTTCAAGTTTATTTAGCTGTACAAAACATTGTCTTGTAATAATTTTAGTTATATCGGTGTTTTGTGTAATATAATAGAAGTATGAGGAAAACGGTTGAATAACTGTTATAAAAATGCATTTTACGATTGTGTTTCGACTTGTTATTTATGAGACATGTTTAATAAATCTGACATGAGTTGTAACAGTCTTAGGTATGGTAGACTCGATAATTCGGGAGTAAAATGTGTGCAAGTACTTTCACGGGACTCGAGAGGTAAGACATTGGGAACAGTCTCGAGCTATTCGGACTCTGGAATTCGAGACAAAAATGTATGGAGGTCTGACTTACCTATCGAAACCGGTAAATAGTACTTTTATACATTTTTCTCTCAATCCCAGAGTCTGGCGTACTCGAAACTGTTCTCAATGTGCTCCCTATGCATAGTATTTAACACTGTATGAAGACCAAAAGTCGCAAGTGCGGCCCCATAGACTTATGTTTTCTGCACTTAGCCTCATGTTCAGGCCATTTTGCATAGGTAACCCATTCATGTCATTGGTTACTCATACCATTTCAGCTCTGTCCATAAATCATGGAGGCGTCTGATCTAATGTTATTTATTGCCTCTCTCATAGGTTGTAGATTTTTAAGGAGCTTTGTCCGTTGGTCGTTCACGCTTTTGCAGTGTAGGACAACGTGAGACGGTGTCTTTTCGGCTTCCATGCAGCTCCTGCAGTGTTTGTTTAGCTGGCAGTTTCCTACTAAGTTGTAACAGCTTGTACGACAGATTTGCGTCCAAGGATGTAAGTACATTCTTGGTTTGCCTGCAGTCCGTTTCTTGACCACGTTTAGAATTGTGTAATAGGTATCGGCACTATTGGTTCCGGTCCCATTATTTTAGTACCTGATCCTCTCTTTGCCAACTGATCCCCCGCATCATTGCCTAGAGACCCACTATGACCACGTATCCACTGAAGAGTAACCCGATTCTTCAATGCAATTTTTTGCAGATCACAGTGATACTCCAGGATTAGTCCACTGTTGATGCGCTGGTAATTGAGTCCGGCCCCATATGGAGTACTGCTGCCATTTCTGGGGAGGTGCTTGGCCTGTTTGACTCGGTTCAATGACGGGCTGTGAGAATGATCGTCGTCAAACTCGCAAGCCGTATCGAACCCTTAAGTCTGAGGAAAGACTGAGTGACTGAGGGCTCATACTGTATAAAATTCTTATTATGGATAGGTACTGTGCCATTGGTAAAAGAGTATGAGGGACATCTTAATAATATAAGTACATTACTATCGCGGCCAGCAAACGTAGTATACCCAGGTATCGTGATTATGCGGGCCAAGGCATAGCCTAATATCAATCCTATACCCTAGGTAAATTAATTCTAGCGGTGGTAAAAAGATCGAAATGGTGGAAAAAAAGATGGCCACCATACCAATTTTAAAGAGTTATAACTAGGCAGAGGTTAGGTAAAGTTTAGTGGTGCTCGAGCAAATGTTTTTGGAAAACCAACAGAGTCAACTGTTGGCGATAAACTTTTGCTAGAAGTCAATTGAGAAATTAAAAAATAAAATATATATATAAAAAAATATTTTTTGAAAAACAAGATTTGATGAGAATGCTTAGAGCATTCATAGAAGATAAACTTCAAATTGAATAAACCTATCAATTTATTATATTACACAAATTATATGATATTGCTTGTCGCGAGATTTACCTGTGTAAATAAACAAGATTTTATGTAACTTGATTTGACACAATTATAAGAAAAAAATGATTTAAGTATTTTATGTAAGCTTTTATATAAATATAATAATCATATAAATTGTGTTATGTAGTCAATTGATGCCTTTGATACAATTTAAAGTTTATTTTCTTCTTTTGAGAGCATTTAAATAAAAGCTAATTTTCAAAAATATTTTTATTATTAATTTATATTAAAATTTAAACCTTTTCATCACATTTTAAATGTGACTACTGATGGAACCGGGTATAAGAAACCATGTAACCGGTACCGGTTCTGCATGCCCTAGGATTAACGGCTGTTTACGGTTATCTTTAAAGTAAAATAATAGGGCTTATGCTGCATACAACCAAATTATTTTACAGTTAGTGAAAACAAACATTAATTTTATATTGAAAAACACCTACTAATGAAAGCAGGTATCAAAATATTTCATAGACAGTAGCGACACGCTCAATTGCATATTGGTGTACATCCGTTGCGATGAAGATTTAAATTTTGCATTCTTTCTTTTCTAATTCCACGAGCGTAAAACCCTAAATAAAGTTGTCCTTTTTCGTACGGTTTGTGCATTAGGGACATCGTTTTATGGTATGTAGATAATTAAGACAAAACAAAAGAAGAGAAAAACAAAAACTCGAGCTAACAATGTTTTATTTATAAAACATATCGTATCAAATATATCGTAGCGTGTACAAGAAAGATAATTTTATTTGTTAGGCATGTAACTTAGACAGGTTATCTATGATATCAAATAAATACGTTTAGTACCAATAATCTTAAATATCCATGTTGTAGGGAAACTACAATTTCAGTAAATGTAGAATAAAGGGAGGTTGAAAAAAAACTAAAAACTATTCGTAAAACAAAGAACTATAATAAAAGCCACCTGAACCAAATTACATTTACTGGCAGCAAAACTGTAATTTAGCTCGACGGTCGACGTCCAAATAAAACGACTAGGAGATACTAATTAAAAAACTAAACAAGTTCCAATAGCCATGAAATTCCTTTTACGAACGGTAAACTTTTAAGGCAACTTTATATATCCAAAGTATGTGCAGTTATGCTCATATGTACTTACGTATAGCTTAGTCTAATCCAAACTATTTTATACTATTAAGGTGGCAAACAAGCATGCGGCCCACGCGATGTAAAGCTGTCACCGTAACCTATGGACGTTTGTATCACCAGTTATTTTTATTCCGTCCAAGTATTTTTAACTAGAACAAACATTTTTTGATTTTAGCTAAGTAAATCAGCTTTAAAAAGTAGACAAATTAAGAATTAACGTTACAATAGAATTACAAATTGTCACCCCATAAAATCTCGATGTCGGACTCAAGAAATGAATAATTAGGAGTTTTAAACAAAGTCAAACAAGAGTCTTTGTCTTAATTATTACACCATTATAAAGCGAGCCCCTCCCTAAGGGCGACCCTTGAATTCGAGTCGCACAGATATTGGCTAATGAAAGTTAAGAGGAGCTACAAAAACTTGCAAGACAAGACGGAGCATTAATTAATTTTAACCAACACTGGTGGGTTTATGGAACGCTTAATTTCCATTTAGTGGGCAGTTTTTTTTTTGCGGAAACCGTCTTGGGTGAATCGAGTTTTATTTTACTTGGCGAGACAAAAGGGAAGTGATTGGGAGTGTTAATGTTTTGTCGCGATTTCATTTGAATTAATTAATGAGTTTAATGATTGTGAACTTTTTCATTGCTTCGATCCGACGCTGCAAGAAAGACAGCGGTATTGTGGTTAATAAAGTTTTCAAGGCACTGTTGTTTTTTCGATTGCTTAGTTTTTTTCTTTCTTTTGAATTTGTTCGTTTGTTTTTAATTTGTTTCTTTTTAGAATTTCGTCGACATTGTTTGGGGTTGCTAGTGCAATTAGTGAAGTTTCGTGTATTCTATTTGCTTAGATTCGCTTTGAATTAAAAAAAAAACATTACAAACAAAAAAACATACCTGTTTAATTTCAAGGTAAGGCCGCCTTACATGAAAATTTATTAAAAAGAATTCACTGAAAACGTAATAATGACATTAACATAAATTTAAAAGATCTAAGACTTCACTATGATACCAATCATTATAATTGATCACTCGATTGTCTGAAACTTAGAATTCTTTAATAAAAAACGTTTATCTATTCAATAAAATCAGCATTTAGATATCACAAGCTGGCTTTGAAAGCAACTATTTGGCCACCTGATTTGGTAATTAAAATACCTAAGTAAGATCAGTGACCAAATCCATTAAGAAACTCAATTATGAGACGCCTACACATTATTTTATACTAATCCTATTCTGAATGTTAATATCTCTGGACAGATTATCGTTCTCCTTCTAGAAAATACCTAGTATTTTTCTAGGATTCCGCAGAACTTAAGAAAACCGTTAAATCTTGGAGTATAATTTGTGTAGCTGTATATACATACATAAGTCCATTGGTTTAAACGTCTACTTGTTTGTCACAGCGTATTTTAGCCGATTTCAGTTGAAATTTGGCATCATATGAATTAGGTGACCAAATATCAGATCTAAGGTGATATTATAAGTTAATTTCAAAAATTATATGGGGAAATCGAAAATAAAAACCAAGAGGTAAATAGAGTGTCCTTAAAGCATCAACCAATTGTCCATACATGTCTGTCAGGCATTTTTTTTTTTAGGAACGAGTTTACAGAGATATGAACTTCAGATTAGAATAACAAACAAAATTCAATTTTATGTCAGCGCAATCAAAATTTTTGAAACATTTCGCCATTCAGAAACCCACTTCCAAATACATCCAGACGTATACCTTTTAAAAACAAGGTTTCAACATAAAGAAAGGAGGATTTTGATAATTGTTAATTTTTGATAATTTATATAAAATAACTTTTTTGTTTCCCCATTACACTCTCAATCGGTCTACATCGACCGTGATGTAGACCGATCTTTGTTAAGTATTTTTTTATACTACTTAATTATGTTTGTCTTTAAATCCGATTTACATTTTCGTTAAATCGATTTTTGGATTTTACTTAAATTAATTTTGTACGGAACTATCAGGGTGCGAATCCTACTCACACTTGTCCATTTTCATGGTAATTTAATACACACATATTATGTCACTTAAATAAACTAATTTACTTACATATTTATTATAGGTACTTTATCTATATTCTTATTATAATTATTAATACAGTCGGAGAATATCTTCTAAATTTTTTATAGTAGTTTTTGTTTTTTCCAAAAAAAGCGGTCAGAGGAAAATTTTATTTGAAACCAGCTATTCACCTCGGATTTCTATATGTCATCATAGTTAAAAAAATTGCTTATGCCCATGATTTACCGCTGTAAGTTGGCCCGCTTTGTAAGATGCGCCTTAGCTTCAGAGAGCTCAGCTTTAAACTTGGCTTTGTAGGACATATCAAAATAAATTATAAAACTTTTAAATGTTATTCTTTGATTATATTATATTTTATTATTATTATATTTGATTATTCTGTTAGCTTTAATAAGATCTGTCGCATAGGATTTTCTTTAATATTTTCTATGTATACACACATCTAGTCAGTTAAAATTTTATCAAATTAGGTTTTGAAAGGGCTCCGTACAAAAGTTGTAAAAAGGAATTCTGCACAACCAGACTTTGATGGCTGTTTGTACTTTGTTTTTTGGTATCTCTGTAATTTACTTATTATCTGAAAGACCGCGTATTTTTGATTTAAATTTATTTTAGTATGTACCCTCAATAATATTCTAACTTAACCTATACAGGATAGAAACAATTCCATGTTATTATAAACTGGCTTTTGCCAGCCCCAAATTTGGTTATCAGCGTAGGATTCTTACGGCAACTCTTCAATCAAATCAAATATTTTTAAATAATAGGTAACGCTCTTCCCTCTCATGACTGCCCGGCCGGCCTTGCACATCATAAATGCGCGCGCAGTACTTGATCATTATTTTGCTGACATGTTATTTTAAAACTGCGATATTTCCTAAGATATTCATTGAAATCGAATGATGTGAAGTGAAATTTTGTTATAAATTAAAGACTTGTGATGAATAACGTATTTATTTGGATAAGGATTAATTTCATGTTTATAAAAACACCTTCGCAAATAATTATTTTAGAACAAATTTAGTTAGCATAAAAGAGGAGCCAACCTTAAAAGATAGACATAATCCGTCGCGGAATTTTTTAAAGATCTTTTAAAGAGGAACAATTCCGTCATACATGATTTTGGCGAAAATTTTACCGTTTACGCAGCGCACGGAGCGGAAGCTCTCAAAAAAACTCCCGATTTTGAAACATTCCTCATTGGTGCACCGCTTCTATTGGTCTTAGCGTAATGATATATAGCCTTTAGCCTTCCTCGATAAATGGGCTATCTAATACTGAAAGAATTTTTCAAATCGGACCAATAGTTTTTAAGATTAGCGCGTTCAAACAAACAAACTCTTCAGCTTTATATATTAGTATAGAGTATAGATAAATGGTTGTTTTGCTAGATTCAATTCCGTGTGATATCTTGAAATTTAATTTCGTAGGCTACACTTAGATCTTATCTGATCAGATTTAAATCTACTTTTGAATACCTTGAATTTTTGACATTTACAACTTCCATTAAATTTGATCAACAATTAAAGTGTGCGATAGGTATAGTGACATGGAAATACTTTTTCTTATCAGGTATATTAAACTTTATTGAATTTGAGCAAATTTCTGAATGCCGTTTTCGTCTTTTTGGAATAATAAAAAATAAATTTACTTACCAAACTATTCATCTATATGTAGGAACGTATATTTTTGGGCAACTTTAAGTTTTACTATAGTACAATTGTAATAAACGTGTCTGTAATTTTAGATATATTTTTTTAAAACAATTAAAATATTAATACAATTTTTTGTTTTTATTGAAGTTTTGTGTATTCTATAGCTACATACATCAGCTGCGAAGCCCGATTTTGATAAGGTTTTCGCAGTAGGCACGAAAGGATTTGTTTCCATTTATAATATAAGCTATGTTGCATCTTATTGGACCAAAAAAGGGGCGGAATTAAAATAAAACGTTAAAAGTCTTCAAGGGCTGAAAAATAATTTTTTATAAACTTTGTATAGTAACTAAATTAACTACAAAAGCAGGTAAAGATTATAATTTAGCAGAGAAAATCTAGAAGATAGCATTGGTTGGCAAAAGGTACGATCTAGGCATACCAGAAACACTAGACGGGGTAAAAAAATAATGAGGTAAAAATAACGGGGTATAAAAGTCCGAACAAAATCCTAATTTACTAATCGTTTTGACATGCGTATTATAGTTCTGTATCAATATATGCCATTATAGAGTTTTAAGTTGCCTAAAAGAGTCATCGTCTACTATATTTTGGCCTTTTTTTGCTCAAAGATTTCTATTTGTCTACTCATAATAAAAGTCCATAAGTGAGAAAGCAACGGAAGAACTAATGAGACGTTTATATTCAAAGGTCTCGCGCCCAGCCCAGAATCGCATTTCATAATGAAACTTTTATAAAAATTAAGCTAAGAAGAAACACTTTTTAAAACTGTTATTAATTATACAGTAAAAGTGAAACAGTAAAAGCTACCAGATAGTTAAAGACTCATCAGAAACCTCCGTCAATTATGACAAGAAAGCTCAAACAAATTAAACATAGACTTAAATTTTCAAAGGCAACTCCCCAACAAATTAAGTCAAAGAAAGCTTTAAAGAATAAAAAATGAGATCCTGCTGATCTATAATAATTTAACCCGTTTAACGCAGTCGAGTAATAAAGTTTAAAAAGTTTATTTTTTAACACTTTCGGTGCTAATGAGGGGGCGTTGGAAACAATTTGAAGGATTACCTTCTAAAAGCTTCCGTCAGGGTTTTAATTGAGACTTTTTTGTGGGCCGAAAGGCTTTTAGCCCCTTTGAACTGACTCGCGCCTTACCTTTGTGTCCGTTTGTCGGTGATCTATTAATGAACGAAAATATTTTGATAATTTTTCTTTAAACAAATTATGTGTTGTTTTCAACTGACTTATTAGAAGAATAAGTTAGTGAGTTCTGTCACAATTTTTTTTTATTAATTATTATCGGTCACATTAAAAATTATTATTTCACGAATAAAACATGTTATTTTATTTATTTTGTGTACGTCTATGTAGTAGGTATTATATTTATTGTATTAATATTAGACAAAAAATCACAAATTATATATATAACTAAAATAAATTAAACTAAAATATAAACCTAAATTATAAATAAAAAACCTGATCTAAACCATTGCATTGTGGCATAGTGCCCAGAAGGCTGGCAGCGTTTCCTCTCTGTATGGCTAAACTAATTCTTCGTGCCAAGAAACTGCCAGCCCGCTGGTCACGAGATGCGTCAACCAAAAGTTTAGACAATTCTTTATAAAATTAATGGGCATCCGATCCCCATGGGCCCATGGTTTCAACAGCAAAAGGAACAAATACATAGCCCTCTCCCAGAGCTGTGTATCTGCGTCTTTTGCCATTTTCGGCCATGGTTGCAGCAGAACCAGCCCTAACTGATGTTGTAGAAAGATATTATGTAAGTATATCTAAATATTTTTGTCATACTATATTTATTATGTAGTAAAGTGTATTATATCTTATTCATATCTATTAATATAATAACACACTTGTTTGTTTTTATTTATATTTATATTACTTTCTTGTTTCAAGTTGCACCTACTCTAAAATCGTATTCTACTAGATTTCCTCTACCCAAAGGTTGTCTGGAAAAAACGCTAAATAGCGATAAGACCGCCTCAACTGTATTCCATCAAACAACTGCATTTACTACTTTTAATTTTTTTTTTGTGTTATAAATAATTTATTACATTACATTAATTTGCCTTTTTATAGGTTACGGTTATAATTAAGTAGCAACGTATATGTTATTTTGTGTTCATCCCGTCCCTAATCTAGATAATTTAATTAAAGATAGGAAACCAATTTGTAAGGAAATTGTTACTGGTAATTCATACCTAGACATAGAAAACTGTTGTCTCCAAACACATTCAAGTATAATAAGACATTTAGACTCTTATCTGCGAAACTTTAAAATATAGACGACGAAAGAATGTAAATTGTAAATGTAAGTTTTGACGCTCTTTTGATAAACTTTTCTGACGTCAATTCGAAAAACAGCAGAAAGTCTTTTTAGTTATTTGCTATTTACGAATACTGATGTCAATAGCGTTGACGATCTTAGAGCATTTAAAAAAGATAACGGATGTCATAGGAAAAAAAAAATTATAGGAAGGTTGGCAATTTATACATCTATGTATTAACTTATAAAGTCAAATTAGCAACTGTAGCCTTGATAAGTTGCAGTTAAAAAAAAAAACGGGTTGCACTCCGGGAGTAAGAAATATACTACATGGATATAACATTTTAACATGTGTAATCCGCACTTTCATCTTTTCATCAAACCAATTTCTTCTTACTTTTTATTCGTCCTATACCTAGAATTTAACATTTTTTACCCATCACAAAAAAAGTGCACAACGCCGCTAAAGAAGTTTTCACTTCAAAATCAATCTTTTTATTTTGCCAATCATCCTATTATGGCGTGGCATTATGGTTTCCGTCTTGCGAATTTTTATGGCCTGGCATTATGGTTTCCGTCTTACGAATTTTCGATTAGCCTGACGCGAGTTTATCATTTTTTACCCATACCAAAAAAAGTGCACAATGCCGCTGAAGAAGTTTTCACTTAAAAATCCGTCAAATTCAATGGGTTCAAAATCCACAGATCACTAATTGGGTACCAATCGTAAGTGGCGCCAAATTAGTTGGTAAAAAAAGCCTAGCGGATAGTGTTGACGATGCTAAAGACTCTACCACTGCGGTTCTTTTACATACTTACTTACCTAATAAGTAATCTGTGGATTTTTAATCCCATTACAGAGCGCTTAAATAAGTTTCATTGGCAAAACAAGAAATTAAACAACAAAGTTATATTTATCACCGAACACGTAACATCTTATACAAAAGATGAACGAAACGTAAAAAGCATAATCTAATCTCGAATAAGACATTACAAGAATACCAATGCATGCGCGAAAAATCGATCGCGAGCTGCCGTCTTAAATTCCTCACCCTTTTCGAGGGGGCTCCCCCAAAAAAACGAAAGAATAGAAGAGGGAAAAAATCTAAATCGTCTCATATCTCCCTCCCGCTTCCCGCTCACCTCCCCCCGGACACCTCCAACGTGAAGCGCCCTCCTTATTTCGTATGCGAGCTCCTCCGGCAATCATTATAAGGATATCGATTAGGCCCACGTCTCTAACCTGCCCATATCTTTGTGGAGCACCCGTGTGTACATAGGACTTCTTTTTGGGCACGTTACCCTGTTTTTTGTAATTTCCATATTATGCTTTAGTTAAGAGCCCAACTTAACTTTGCCGAAGAGTCTAAGCAAAAAATCCATTTCTATCCAAGTGTGCATGTGTTGCCTTTTGTAATAGTCTGATTTAACATTTTATTTTAAATTTTTAAATCAATATAGCACCATATTGAATATCAATATCAATTATTTTTTCTATTAGCTATTTGTTTTCCAGACAGATGCTAGTTTAGTGTGTTATTTTCAACACATAGTATGTTGGCAATACGTAAGTTAGTTATACGTTTGTATCGCAATATAATTATGTTTAAGTATTTTTTACACTTAAAATTTAGGTTTTTCAAATATCGAACTGGCCAGTGACGACCTATCGCGTTGCCATAGCCGCTGCGGCGCTGGGTATAAAAAAAAATCATTTTGTTTTATAATTACGTATAACAAACTTGTAAATTTAGTTACTTCCATTTAACAACTATTCTATGAAGAGTATGTTTTCTTTTCCCTGTTTTTTGAGTAAAGCAGTATACAAGTCTCGATCGTGGTTTCGTATTATTGGCAGCCAAGTCCGGTCCGTCCTTTAATCACTACTCATCCGGAAAAGGCTTGCTTTTACGGCCTCTATAGTACCTACTATTATTAATTTATTGATTATTTTTTACATGATCCATTTTATTTATTTATTAGCAATAGGGATGTTTGTTATACTTAATTAAAATCGCCTATGTATTGATTACAATAATCTTGAATCCTCAATATCAAACTTTCTAATTCAAAAGAAACTATAGTTACTAATGACAAGTTCATTAATTTAAAACTCTACATTATTTATCACTATCAAGTTCATCTCATCACTAACTCTGTCTGTCTGTCTTACTGTCTGTGTGTTACCTCTTCACGCTTAAGCCGCTTAACTGATTTAGATGAAATTTGGTATGGAGATAGATTGAGTCCCGGGAAAGGAAATAGGATAGTTTTTATCCCAAGAAATTCAGAAATTCTCGCAGGATTAACTATAACCGAGCTTAAACGAACTATAGCTACAGCTATAGCTTCTAATAGTAAACTTAATTGTTGTAATTAAGCCAAATTTAGGACGAAAGGAGTCGCTGGCAAAATCTAGTTTAGTCTAGTCTAAATATATTTATTTTATTTATATCCAGAAATTAAAATTGCCCAAGTCGAAATGAAAGTCGCAAAGACTTGTATAGTTAACAAGAAAGGACGGTCCTCGTGTAAGCATATGCAAATTGTTTCCGTTAAACTATTTCGGAAGGTAAACACAGAGGGTCGGGAGACCCACGTGTTCCCTTAGATCCGAGCAACAAGATTAAAAATGGTGGATGGCGGTCCGCCGTGAGCCGGGTCGAGTATGAGCGAAGAAATATTGGAGTTTGCGAAGAAACCCGCTTTGGGGATATGTAAATAGGAAACTACAAAAGTAATGTTTGACTTGGGGCGCCGTGTGACTGAGTGATTCTTGGGTTATTGCGATTATCTAATATCCTATTTGAAAGTCCCTTTTTTACTAACCTAGTTTGTAAATATTGAAATCAATTAGCATTGTCTACAGTTTCAATGCTTTATTGGACGATTATTAATATGATTTCAATGTAGAAATAAATAGTACTTTAAGACGCAGAGCTCACGAGTGTCATATGACTGCTTTCAACAGACTTCAAGGATAGTAAATACTTTGTAACTGTTAACATGTTGTAAAAAGTTAAAATTTAATGGAATCTAACAGTTTTGATATGCTTTTCACTAACATGTTAGAATAAATTTTCCAAAAATAAGAACTAAGTTCATAGACAATAATATCTCCTTGTTAAAAATTAAAAAAAAACAATTGTAAAGTAAAAGGCACCTGTGCGGAAATTGTCATTACCCCACAAGTGCGTAATGGACGCTATCAAGATGCTAAAAATGTGGAAAGTGACCTTTATTATACATACTTATTGATCGTACCTACGTGTAATAGCCAAGCCGTGGCATTAACTTATTCTAGCCGACAAGAACTAAGTGCTGCCTGTAATGTAACTAAATCCAACCTACTTTTAGCTTTCAATGCTGCTTAGTTATAGTACGGTAAAATTAACTTCAAGTAGCGTCACTGCCATGGTTTTATTTCAAATTATTAGTTTAATATATCCAAATTCTTTTTTATTTATATATTAACTAGGCCAAGACTTTTACTAAATGATCAATTACTGTCAAAACATATGCAGCTGTTGATTGATAGACTTAAATGCCTAATCAAGTAAACCTACTGTTTATTTGATACTAAGATACAAAACATATGAAAGAAAAACAGAATTATACGTGCAAGACCAAATATGCACAAAGATACCAGGGCGTTATAATGAACAGGTGGATCATCATCTGCTAAGAGATCCTTTTAATAGGCGATATTAAATAGTGGTCCAAAGTTTCAGCCTTGCGGGCTACCGGAGCCGTTAACAAGTTTTTTAAACTCACATTCTAGTGTCACAACACAATTAACGTCAAAACGTATGGAATGTTGTTATGAATTGAAAATTAACAATTTAATAAAGTACAACACTGTAAAATTTTAAGTAGTGGCTTGTAATTTAATTTTAATTACTTAATTGTATTCCGTTCAGTTTGTTTGGTTTTATTTAGTGTTTGTATATTGTTTTATTAACGTTTTACAATTCTTTTTAGCTTGAAAATTAAAAAAAGTATAATTTTAAAATTCTTATATTACGAATGCAGTTCTTATTAATTTAAAAAATACTCATTTCCTTGAAATAAACAGCACATACATTTTTTTTTAATTCTATGTGTTTCTGTAATATTGATTTGATTAAAAGTCTTTTATCTGTCTACATTTAATTTTCCTTCTGTTTTGTTTTCATAATCTTAGCCAACTAAAAAATATAGGTATATGTATATCTGTATGACATCACATCTTTGCTCATAATCTACAATCGGATATACATCGATATAAGCAACAGATATTCCCGCAACCGAAATTTTGTGTCACCACCTGAGCATGTAGAATACCTATATCAAGTCACACAAACACAACTACACACTAATTACTGGCATTGCTCTCTTCCTAACTTAGCTTACTTTGTATTCTTGTCCTTCTCGTCACTGGTTTGTAATGAGTCCTTGTAGCTTATTTCGGTGTAAAGCCGTTTCGGTGCGGCGACACTGTGAAAAGAGCATGTCTTGTTATTTATATCGATGTTCTATTGAGTAATCAGTCTATACATTACTTTCATTTTAATCTGTATATTGAATAAAAATTAATGACTTAAGGACCCAGTCGAGGTCGAAATCCTTACTGATTTAAACACATGTGAAAGTGACTTTGTAATGTTACATCATCATATTTCCTGAGATAGCCATTTTAGCTAAATTTTAGTATGATTACCATAGAGTTTTGTCTCGGACCGAAATGGTATTTGGTGATGGTAAAAAGGTATTTTTGATTTAAATTTTGCCTATAGATCATTTAAATAAAATTTAAAATAAAGAAGAAAGTGAACTATAAATAATAGTTTTTTTTAGTTTCGCGTCACCGTCTAAAAATGACCTCGTACAAAAGTTTCACCGTCAAACCGACAAAAGAATATTTTTCTACGATCTTCAATAAAACTTCCATTATAATTTAGAATAAATAAGTTTCGAAAATCAAACTCTCTGGACTCCGGTGCGAAATGTATCACAGGTCAGTACGAAATATTCATTTCGTATACTTGCCCTGGTACTGTCCGAATAAAACTGCTGCCTAATCGCGCAGCACCGTACCGAGGAGCAAAGTCACTTAAAAGGTATACATACAATTTGGAGGGAAAACGTGGCGATTTTTTCTAAAAGTGATTCTGATGATAAACCAGGATTGGACTTTCATGTAGCAAAAAGGTTTGATCGCACCGTAAACAAAATAGCTTTCCTTACTCTCGGACTGGAAGCTTCTCACCTCTGGTAAGAAAAATCGTCATTTTGTACTCCCTTTGTATGAAATATATACCTAATATTAACATATTCTGAATTCTGGGAGAGGGTAGGGACATCAACAAGTATATTGTTAATATAATATACTTTCACGAAAATATATTAAGGTTCGTAAATGGAATTTAAATTATAGGTACCTTTCACAAACAAAACTTGATACAACTTTACAATTCACTAATTGTAACAATATTACCGGGAATCGAACTCAAGATCTTCAATTACCTAATGAAGCGTACTACCACCTGTACTTCTCAGGGCACGTTCGTTTTGTGATTAAGAGTTCCCACGAATGATACTTTTCACACTTTTGATAACGCCAGTTTTGCCACCGACACCTACCGTTCGTGTAGCTTTGAAACGTTACTAAAAAAATTTTGTTGTTGACGTACACACCCTACGATAAAACACACACACACTACCATAAACAATGTATATGTATAGGCAGTTTCACAGATTAACACAAATACCCCACCTCAAGACATGAGTCTAAAGTTTCATTTTTCGGTGGCAAAAGTGACAAAAATTACAAAAATATCGTAAACGAACGCATGACAGTTTGCCACAGATCATGCTAAAATTTTGATACCAATGCTAAACGAACGGATGACAGGTGACAAAGGTAATGAAAATAATGATTTTGCATCCCAAAACGAACGCGCCCTCAGTCGTCCCTTTCTTATTTGTACAAGTACAATATTAATTTAAAACATAAATATTAATTATTTTATTTGTGGAAATTACTTTTTTAATACCCAGTTACAAAAAACAATCTAAGACCTAAATCATATCCTTAATTTACTTCAGTTAAATCTAATTTTTAGCAAGCGCAGAATATTTCAAACCCATTTCATTATACGGCATTAGCCGGCGGACGACCACGCGAATCATCGTCCCTCCGTGTCCCAAGCCAAGAACTCCCAATTTCCCTCATTACTTACCTCCCGTCCGAGACAATGGCAAGACGAAGACAAGAAAAAAATAATAATAATTTCAAGTGGAATAACGCTGAAAATCTTTTCACGGTAAGAAGAATTATTGTTGTTTTGCAAGCGAGTTCTCTGAGACAAAAATGCACCATCCTTATTACTGCCATTGTTCGGTGTTACGAGCTTTATTCATTTTTACTTGGCTCGTCTTGAATACTTATTAATTTAGGACCGTGATAAGCTTGGATTCACTCCACTGAAGAAAGAAAATGTCTAGTCTTTGTTTGCCATTCTCCTATCTTACTTGAATAAAATGCAATGGGACTTTACTGTACAATAGAGGTATATTCATGTAATTCAAATATAGACCAGGAATTATTAAAATCTTTACTGTCTACAACAGTGTTTCTTTTCTTTTTATTATTATAAATTAAAATTATTAAAAAAAAATTACGTATTTGTATGTGAAACGAAACGTTGAAATGTTCAGATTAATTGTGACGTCAAAGTCTACTTGAGAAAAGTATAATGCAACATTCTTTTTTGACTTGGTGGTTAAAAATCAAATACTAGGAACTGGAATAGGGTGAACTAACAACGACTTTAGCGACCAAACAAACATCCAAGGTCAGAAGGTTAGAAAAGTTTGTTGCACTGTACACTTCTTATTGTATTCTTGCATTTTAAAACATAACTTAACTGTACGTAAACACTTGTTTAATATATTGTAAATACAATTTTTTTTATTAATCTCAGTGATTATGGTAATTTTACAAAGTAAGCAATTAATTAAAAATATAGAAATAATGCATGCCTTTGCAAAGTTTTGCTGCGATGTGTTGCAATTAAATATTAATACTAAAGCAATATTAGAAATGTAACGTATACATTAATTTGGTAGCAGACGTTTGATAGTAATACAAGCATGCTGATATACTAATGTTGTTCAAAAGGGTAGAAAACTGCTCGAGAATATCCAAGGGATGAAAAGAGTTTTCATAGTTTATTGAAATAATGTTTTCTAAACGTGAAACCGATATAAACACATTATACGAACTTTTGATTATGATGCCTGTAATTGCCTTCATCTTGATTTTGGATGTTCTATGTTCCTATGCCTACCTAAAAGTGTAAGACCAGATCCAGTTTAAGGTATAACTTTCATTGCCATAACTACATTATCTGGGTAACAACTGGAGATGAGAAGTCCTAAGTGCCGGATCATTACTATGTTACTAAACAATATAAATATATGGAAATAAAACAGCGCCCTTAGTATATGATTTTTATAACACCAAACACAGGAAGGGAATACGAGGGATTTTTAAACCACACAAATCACACACGCAAATTTTTTTTGACTTTATAGCTTGGTTACTACACTTTTCTTCACAGAGCTAACAATAAAAATAATTTCACTTCGTCTTTATAAGAGGAATAGCTGCAGGATTAATTTTAATCAGATTAAAGTACATTTTTGTTACTAAAATTACATTAAAAAACTGAAAAATTATTTATTGTCAAAAAATTCGTATAAAGTCCTGCTTCAAAACCAAGACAAACTCTCGTATTCCCCTTAGGGGCCAAGTCAAGAGTGATTACGAATTTTAATTATTTTTTTAAGCCGGTGGCGGCGAGGTGATGTTTCCCCGGTGCCGAGGCTTATGCAAACAATCGACTCGCACTTGGAATTAATCCGACTCCGGTTTTTTCTTCGCGACAAGGACTTAACAAGCAAAGAAGTCATTAAGTCGGAAGATATTTAGAGGATTTCTTTTAATTGCGGCTTCCTTGACGTCCGACTTGCTAATTGGTTCGTGTTAGCGAATAATTTAAGCAAATTGAATCTGGCTGAAAAATGTTTACTTTAATCTGTCGGCTGAAAATTTGTTTGCATTAATTACCAATAAATTCCAGTAGTTGGTATATTACAGTAACATCTATCAACTATGTTGCCCTCATTGTAAGCGTACAAGTTATGTGTCATTACTGTGCATAACACACCCCCTATTATCCAATTATTTCTAACCTTTCAGCGTTCAGCCGTTTCAGTGCAGCCGTAATTACTCCGCTTGCTAAGTTTAAACGTCGTGCATGACAGTGTAAGTGATTGTATGCGGTAAGCCATAGAGTTGTGCTAATTAAATATTTGTGGGTTGCGTGCAATCGTGACTGACTCTGGTTATACAGCCTAACAGTTTGTATGATATCAGACCAGCTTTAAATCGCAATCCCTTTATCTAGATTTTTGAGTATCATGATTCTATTAAGACTAGTTACATTAAGTAATGAAAATTTGATTGTTATCAAAGTCTGTTGCATTGAATGTTTAATAATATATTGTACTATTTAAAGCGGCTGTTAAAATTTTGATAAAATTTAATGATCATGGAGATAATAAAAAAAAATTTAAATGAACACATACACTAATAAGTAGCTCTAACCCCAAAGAAGGAAATCCTTTATTATGTTACCAAAAACGTTCAACATTCATATCCAAGTCGGGGTTGGAACCCAAGAACCTCGAGTCGATTTTTACACATAGGTTAACAAATTGATCTAGATAGGTTGATTTACTATATTTCAGAATTTTAAACGCTTTTAGACTATAGACGACTTCATACTTTCTGACTTACACATCAATAATAAGGTTTTGGCTAAAAAATAAATAATTTAAAAAAAATACACGATAGATGCAAAATGGCTTATTTTCCTCATCAAAGTTTTCAAAATCAGGAAAGATTACACAAAACAAGATAACGAATTCAAAAAGGCTGACTGAATATCGCCATTAAAATGACTCATTTATATTAACGAACAAACTCATCAATACTCATTCAGCCGACTTCACATTTCCACGAAGATCCTTCACTAATTGAAATTGAAATCTGATTTCTCTCCCCCACTACTAACCACTGAGCCAAGCCAAGTGATTAAAAGTATTGGAAAAAATACAAATAATGAAATTACAATATCGCTAACGACGACCGTCTCCCCAGAATCCTTTTATATTTTTTTCGGGGAATAAATTAGAGTCTAGGAAGGGAAAAGAAAGCCACGGATCCGCAAACAGCGACTAACAATTTCATTTGTTTAGCTCTGCGTTCCACTAATGATCCCAAGTATTTTTTTGCTTTATTTTAACTCTTTTGTTATATTTTATTTTATTAACTTCAATTCGAGGTTGTTATAAAAAGCTACTTAATTTGTACAAATTCATATGTGATATTTCTGAACTATTTCTTGTATCCACTATCCTATTGCAGAAGTATGAATAGATAGTGGATTAGCAAATTAAATGATACGGTTTTAATGAACACAGTTTGAATAATTGGCCTTTGTCCAGATCACGGTAGAAGAAAATCCTCTGTGCGGTAGAAGAAAACATGGTAATTATCTTCCCGTGACAGGTAGATCACGTGATCAATCCAAGAATGCGTTCAGCGTATTATGTTTTAAAAAACTCCTTAATTAATTATATCATGACGTAGTCTAGGTCAATTGTAGGAAGTTTAGTAAACACTAGGCGTAATAAATAGTTGAACCATAGCGCAGATAAGGCAAAACAAAACTAGACAATAGACCACTGTCTTCGTGATCATTTTTGTCCTTAAAGTAAGCGCCATCTAGCTACGAGCAAGGAAGTTACTGTAACACTCACACATACACACCTAAGTCATTATACGTATTTAGTTACTAAACACGGCTACACCCCTAATATTACCATTTGGACTATGAACCTGCAGAAATTAAATCATTACCGGTGTACAATTTCAAATCTTCAACAGTAAGCGATAAGGTTCCGGTAAAGACCGACTACATATATGTAGTCGGTAGTAATTTATAAATCAGTCTCACTACCTATGACTAATATCCCTTCGGAAAAAAAATACAGAAGTGTGAAACTGCTTACCGATAGCCCATGCAGTTTTTGCCTAGTGTATCTTAATTACGAATTTATTTTTGATTTTCATTACTATAATGGAAATCGTCATATGAAAATCAACACAGACTTGAGGTTTGACGTCATCATAACAATATATTGTACAAATACTCGTATTGTTTTTGTATCTTTAAATGATCACAAGTTAGAGAATGGCGTTATCCCATACACATCGTTTTTTAAAATGTATAATATGAAAATCATATAAAAATGTATTCATAAGTAGCTATATATACATATTTTACTATTGATAAGTATAATACACATCAGGGATGTAGTGCAATGAAAAATTACCCTATTTTGAAAATGAATGACGCGGATTAAGACAGCAATAATTCATCGAAAAAATATACGAGGGAAGAATATTAATAAGATGGTGTACTACTCCTCATTTTTTTTCCCTCTTAATATTTGCGTAGTAATTTGCCATTTCCCAATTAAATGGATAGTGTGATTTAAGAGTTTCTGTGTCTGTCTCTTTTACTGTGAGTATGCGAGCGTTATAAGTGTACGGAAAAACAGTGGTTCATAATATCGTTGACTACTTCTTTGAAAATAAGTGTCGTAATGATATTTAATGTTTTTTTGATTTTTATTTTATTACTTTCAACTTCGAACCAAATATACAAATCGTTTATTACTTTCATTTCGATGGTCATTTCATTGTACCTTTTTGATAAAAATCAATAGAGTTATCGTAAAATTAAATGTCATTTTCTACAAATCAATAGTTATTTGTATTCAATAGAAAAACTCAACACATCTGAATCATTAGTAGGTAGTTTTTAATGGGAATACTGAAAAAAATAAAATTTACTTTTTACGAACTTACTGAACATATTTGAAAAAATAAACTATATTTTTAAAACTCGATAAAGAAAAAAAAATAGTACAAATATTTACGTTAATGCAACACACACACTTTGTTCATGCGAAGGTATATAACATTTTATATAAAAAAATGTGTTCAAACAAGTAAAACTTGTTTTCAAAATCATTGTTGTTTAATTTTTATATCTCAAATGTGTTGTTCGCCGTACAATGATACTGGAATTGAGTACATACATTACAGTATAATGCCATCCAGCAAGTAGCACGTTTTCGTACGCGTTAAGCTCTCGAATTTTCTCGGAACTTTTTCCGCTCAGTGCCACTTATCACCCCCTCCCCCTGCCCCGTCGAGCTCGACCACTAATTGCGTCCGTTAATTAGGAAACGTCATGAGTGTTTACCAAGAGAGCTAAGTGTGAAGTTCGTCTCTCCCCACTCCTAATGCCTTTGCGTGAAATTACTTCCGGGCAAGTTGAAACTTTTTCAGAAATAAACTTTGGATTAATTAGCTGATGGGAAGAGGATTAGCCGCAGCGTCTGCTCTCTAACAAGATTATAAGTTTTGTTTCATCAACTTTTCAGCTTCACTTACCTTAATTTTGTTTGTGCGTTACAGCTTGCGACTTCTTGAGAAAAAATAAAAAGTGATTTATTTACTACAAGTAAGCAAACAGGTGGACCATTTGTTTCTGTTTTGTCAAAGTGCACACTTTTAAAATAGTCTTGTAAATTTAAAATGATATACTACTGCTTTTTTGCTATTAACTATAATATATAAATAATAAAACTGATATATTGGACGTAGATAATTTAAAATAGAAAAACTTCTTAGACTAGTTATATACCTTTAACCTTTTAATGAATATACCTTAAAGCCCCTTTTCCAACTATCACATATAAATTTACTATTAGGTTTGATTTTAGCAGACCTTTACGAGTTCTTCTAATCTTATATTGATTAAAACATATGTATTTACAAATGTAATTTAATAGTGTATCTAAATATAATCGACGGGCTGGAAAAAAATTGTTTTAGTAAAAACACTCTTCGTAATGCAGGTCTACCTATCTATATATTTATATATTATATCTTCACAATCGTCAAAACTCATACTACAATTTAATTCAGCTACCTACAGAATTTCTCATAATACGTTCCTTCTTTCTCTTGTAAAATTTAGATCAATGCATTTCACAGTCCGCCGACGATACGTAAACATTTTAATAGCGTTCGTGACGAAAGCTAGCGTTGAACCAACTTGCTATTCTTCGACTACGTTAACAATAATAACTATATCTCAAATCAAAGATACAACACAGCAACTAATGATATTATTTAAAACCATTTAGAAACTAGAGTCTGTAATACTGATAAAGATCTATGTCAAGCTTTTGCGTAAAAAAGAAAAAATAAACAACTCTAATGCAACAAACTTTTCTGACCCGGTCGGTGCTTAAAAATCAAAACTACAGTCGCCATATTGGAATAATGTGAAATTACAACGACACTAGCGATCAAACACCCAAAGTCATTTTTTTTATAATAACCAGTTATGTGACTTTAAGAACGATTTTGCGATTGCTGGTATCTGATAATAAAAATCTAGGTAAAAAGTGCAGGTAGGTAAATATGAGTATTGTGAGGTTTTATACTACTGTAACTTCATGTTTTGGGGCCTTAAATTTACTGAAATCGGTTTCCGTTCCAATTTTCATGACCTTTTCATTTCACTAACAAAATGACAGTGTTTCGTGAATAGGAAAAGAAAAACAGAGTCAGGGTTGGCACGTTAAAGGAAATTAATTGAGGCAAGGTGAGGCGTGGACACCCCTGTAATTAACACGTAGCGAGCTTAATTACAGAGCTCGTATTAAGGATAAGTGAAATGTGTCATCCGAGGCGTCTTTATTGCGCGCCGCCTTAATCGATACACGGCCTATTTGATTAGCTGTTGCGGGGTTGATTAGTTTTATTATGGACACGCTGTATAGTCTTTTCTAGCAATTAGGGCGGATATTGTGTGGATATTTATTCTATCTATAGTTTAAGGTAGGCTATATAGCCATCTATGTATGTATATTTAAATGTTACGTTTTCGTAATTAAAAAAAAACCGGCCAAGTGCGTGTCGAACTTCGCACATTTTGGGTTCCGTACTATATGTAGAATATAAGCCGTCCGAATGGCAGAATTATTCAAAAGCAGTAGGCGAGTGAATCCTTTCTGTGCTATGTATTTGACCGCAAAATCAGATTGGTTGAAATAGGAAAAATGAGGGAATTTCAAAGAAAAAATCTAATTTATGTATATATTGGTATTTGTTAGTAAAATATACGTATCTAATAATAAACAATATCACCAAATTTCAAGTTCATAGGTCAAAATTTGCGTCTACCTTTAGCTTTCCTTCCTTAAAAACATTTAAAAATATTTTTTGATAATTTATATCGTTTTGGGTCAACAAGATGCTCATACTGTGAAAATGTGAAGACTGTAGCTCCAACCGTTTTGCTATGAACCTGTGTGACAGACGACGGACAGAGGGACACGTTAGTGATAGCAATATGGCTTCGTTTGGACTCTGCGGGTACGGAACCCTAAAAACAGATTATTCAAAACAATAGTAGATACTATAAGATTGTTTGAATTTTTTTATACCCAGTTTATTTTATTTAATTTTGTATAAAGTGAAAGCGCGTAGATGATTTTAAAACAATCAGAAATAATTAAGAATAATTTTCGTATTTCTTTTAACGAAAACAATATGTACTTCTAGGGATATAGGTACTAACATTTATTTATACCGCTGTTTACCGGAATAAATACATTATATTTTTCATCAGATATTTACAATGAAATTTCTAGAAAGCTAACTCTTGGGAGTAAAACTGCTCCCAAGAGCTCCATCCACATCTTAAAAATTACCTGTAATATAACAATGACGAAAGTGCGACGTTGCAAATTGTATATCAACCTTGGTTGCATATGACTGTGTGGTGTTATGACAGCGCGAGTTGGCAACGCCGGGTTCGGCGACCCCACTCACAGTTTTAATGATAAAAAAATGCGTACAGAGGGGAGGCGAGTAAGTGCCATCGAAGGAGGAAAAAATACGAAGGAAAATATTTGGCGCGACAGGTTGCTCTTCCCCTCTCTCCCCTTAAGGGGAGACCTTGATAAAAATTAAATCTTAACGACGGAAATTTAAAGATGACGCTCCAACGATCAAGAAGAGTGCACCATCTGAGACCAAGGGTGCCCTAATTGGGCCGAGTGTATAAGAGTACCTACATTACTACAAAGTGTATAAATCTTATTTGCTTATTCGAACTGCCGTTCATTGATTAGGAAATAAAACAGCTAAGTTAAATAGTAATTTTAGCGTTTACTTCTAACTTATTGTAGAACTTATTAAAAATATGTATCCTTTTATGTAAAAATATAAAAATATTTATTATATTATATTATTATATATAATTTATTGTTTTAGTAACTATTTTTAACTGTATATACACTGGCGAGCAAAAATAACCAGTGACTTACAAAAAGAGATTAGATATTTCGTAACCTAGTAAAGATACCTTCATGGAACTAAAAGTATATTAAAAAGAGTTTAATTTTACATGTAAATAATTAAATACGAGATTAAATACACTGGAGCAATATTTATTTAACTTCATAGAGCTATCATAAGTTGTTTAGGAAATATTGATGTCTATGTAAGTGACTTGTTATTTTTGCTCGTCAGTGTAGCATATTATTTAAGTACATTTTTGTTTTATAAGTCTACGGGCAGTAAACAGACGGAGAAGCAATGTAGAAAGTTATTGAGAATTAAGGGGCCATTATAGGTAGGATCACGTAAATACACCGTCTTTGTGCAAGTTTGATACCAAAATTTTGAACTCTTAAAATAGATATAATGCTTCCAGTATAAAACTTTGGCTAATTCATCACCCGATTAAATGATTTTTATTTATAGTATTTAGTGCTGTGGAAAATCTGAAAATGACTTATTCCAACACTTGTTCAAATTTTAAAACAATTATTGCATTTCATTCATAAAATTATTAGGATTTGTTGTTTGTTAAATTTTTAGTGAAAATAAAAAAAAACATCGGCCTATCTATTTGGTTTGTAGCAGTAGGTTAATCTAATTAATTTTTTAACTGGTTTCAATCAATTAACTCAAAATCTATGATTCCTTTTAACACTCCTGTTCATGCATGATTTTAGTTTTATTTAAAAAATTATAATTATTTATTCTTGCCAAGACAGCCGGTGTTTCAGCTGAAAAAAACATTTAGTTTCAGCTTTATCACTTTACTAGCGGCACTAATAAAAAATTAAATTAAATGTGCACGAATTTTGACTGTATTTAGTATTTTTTTAAATTGTTTATTCATTGGCACTAAGCTTAAAATAACTCAAAAAGACTTCATGAATTAGTACGAAATAAAATAATAAATTATTAATTGGTGAATGGAAAATATATCTGTCTTTCAAAATCCATCTATAAATATCGATTTTGTTTTAAAAAAGTTTAAACAAAATGGCTGAAAATAAAATAAGTCAAAATCGTCACCTTATTGAAATTCAAATAAGGATGCAAGAAGATTTGCATCGGTCCGCATCGAATATTGATTTTCTTGCGTCGTCTTGGGGCTTACATTGCAATCCGACTTGTTTAAACTTTTTATTTCACTCTTCACTCGCGTTTTTTGTTTCAACCACTCGCCCCTAAGGTTTGCTCCCCCGAAGCACTCCCTCTTGCATAAAAAAGCTTCTAATCGATAATTTGTGTGGGGGTGCATTAAGCATATCGCCTGAACTGTGCGGCCGTTTTTCTCAACGCTTTGAGATTTCACCCTCTAGGCTATTTTTGTTTTCCTGGCCATCTTAGAAATTGAGGAAGTGGGCGGTTTGTTATGGTATATTTTCATTGATGTATAAATAGGTATGTATTGGTAAATGTTATTTTAGGTAAAACAGTTATGTTATGTATACTCATTAAAATAATAACCACAGAAATAAAATCATAATTTTTAAATTCCAAAGATAAATGACAGGTTTCTGTTTATTTACAGTAAAAAATAAAAGAGGAAGAACTACAAAAAAAATCAAATCGGAAAAGCGATTTCAAATTTATTAGTTTAAGAAAAATGGCTACAATTTCAGATATGTATGTAAAAAAAACTTAAGCAATTATTTGAAATATATGGTCATGCAATGACTATTACCTACAGTGGAATACCTACAGTGACTCTCCGCAGCCCAAGCTTCAATAAAAGTCCCAAACTTCAACTGAAACAGCGTACATGGAACGTAATGAAAGTACAAACTAAAAATTTTAATCTGTACAACAAATAGGTAAGGATACGGATTTCCATACAATATCCATACAAAACGAGAGAAACGGGTGTCGGATCTAATCAGAGAAGACGCACGGCGGCGTCGCGTGGTGTGAAGTTAACTGCCAATATCTGATGCACCGGTATTAGTAACGCTCCCATTGTATTTGTTCTTTATACTTTTTATGTGCAGGGACGGGCGATAATGTTTTTATGGCCGAGGAGGGTCGCCTTAATCACAGTGCCGTTTTTATTAAAACTAGCCAATGTTTTCGCTCGGTTATCCGTTCAATGGCTGTTCATAAATTGTAACTCATATTAATCTAATAGTTTTGTTTTTTGTTGCGTCATCAAGCTGCATGCATTTGAGCAAAATTTTTCATCTGTGGTATTGTCAGGATAAAAAAAAATAATTAAAACACTTTTATATGCAAAATAAGATATGCACGAAAGTAAAAATATATAGCGTATTTCGGTTGGTTGCGGATAGATACAAGGTAGAACACTATTTTACAGAGAGTGATTTTGACAAAAGTTAAGTTAGGTTTAGAGATCGTGACGGTAAAGCTTTGGTATCGAGAGATATCTTCATACTATATCTTTAGATTGTCTATGTTAATGATTCTATGAATATATTAAAAAAAAAAAACATTGTCAGTTTTGCAGTGCTACAAAAAAGCTGTTGGTGCATGATACACGTCTACACAAAATAAGTAACTCTTTTATGGGGCAATGTATACACTTTTACAACAAAGTTCCCAATAAAATTCAAAATCTATCAATAAGTAAATTTTAATCTTTTATCAAGCAGGTACTTTGTAAAAAGGCATACTACAATATTTCAGACTATGTAAATGATAAAAATCCTTGGGACTGATGATGCTCAATTACAGGATGCATAGGTAAACCAAATTAAAATGGAAATGACATAAAATTGTACGGCTAAATTTTTTTTATTTAAAACATTAATTGTATTTTTAGTTTATTTGTATTATTGATAGTGTTTTTAAAAGAGTAACTATCGAGTTTCTTGCCGGATTCTTCTCGGTAGAAATCAACAACATTGTGAACCGGCGGGAGGTGGGAGGGTTCAAAAAATAATATTTTATAACTTTGACGATTCAAAAGTGATTGTAAAATCCTTATTTGAATAAACCATTTTGACTTTGACTACAAACTTTTCTGACCCGGTGATCAAAAGTCAAAACTACAGTTATATTTAAATGGTGTGAATTAACAACGACACTAGCGACCAAACATTGGATCAGAAAAGTTTGTTGCACTGTAACATACCTAAAAAAAATTGGTTAAGATTAGAATTACTCTACAAAAAGTCACTAAGAACGTTTAGGTACGTTTTGTTATCATTTTTTTTTCACTAAAAATGTGACGTCCACATAAAATGCCGATTTAAGTCACTTTACTTAACAACTGGTATGTTCCACTTGAACGCATTCCAACACACGATAATAACTCCGAAACGGCAATTCCAGACAAAAAAAAACATAAAACAAGGTATATGAGTCAAGAACATTGGAGTCATAAACTGAGTAAACCACCCCACACTTTCACCCCTTGCTTGAAAACGTCACCCCCGCACGTACTACGTAGAAACACAAAAAAGGGCACCAAAGGGACGTTACGCATCCCAAGTAAGCGCAGCTCATTGCTGGGGCCTGCAGATGTCTTTAATGGCTTTAAATTATATGTAGAGAGTCTTACTGCCGCTTTTTTTCTTATGTGTGAGATTGTATTTGGGCCTTAACAGCTTTCATTTGTATTTATCCTGGTACATCTTAATACATCCTCAAGATATACCAGGATAAATACAAGTGAAAGCATCATAACCTTTCGATATTAAAATTAGCCTATACCTGTGACTTTTTTCGCGAGGACTTTTTATAGAAAAGCATTCGGTGTCACCTACTAAATATAGGAATTCTCATACAAACTGTCATCTGATGTAAGGCCCTATAAGGGGTGATTACCCAAAAATGATGACACACGTACATACATCAATTTCCTCTTTAATCCAAAGCCAAATATATTTTTTTATATATTTATCTTAAACAATTATGGATGTCTCTTTAAACTTTTTTTCTTAGTACTCACGTACGTTATAACAGTAACCTCTGTGCAAAATTCAAGTCTCTAGACTCAGTAAGTAGTTTGGACATTGCGTTGATATGTATATCAGTCAGCCGGCAAGTCAGTTTCTTTTCTAACCTGCTCAATAAATCATCTATCTATACCTAGTTATTTACAAAAGGTATACCTTGTCGGTACATAAAAGATATAAAAAAAAATACTTGTGTTACGGTATAGATACGTTTTTGAATCCAATAAAAAACGATAATTGTTTTTTTAACTTGAGCATAAAGTAAAAATTACCAAACGGATTTTAAAATCAATTTGGTAGACAATAGCTATAGTCTATCTAGTAAATTTTAATTCCGGAAATAAATTCCTTCGATTGTCAGCTAGTTAGTTATATAATTATAAAGAAGTTTACTTAATAAAAAGACATTGCCTGTAAATCTGTAATAAATTTCAGTTTACTGAAAAAATGTCTATTATTTTACTCCATTGGAAAGAAACAAAATTTAAAACATTATAAATTGAATAAAATGTATATCTATTTGGATGAATACGATTTAATATTTCCTATTCCGATCGAATAATATTGTATTATTTATTCTATGTTAATTTTTATAGCTTGTGCTATTATACCATATATACTTACCATATTCTTAAAAAAATAAATTGTATTACCTCCATTTTATAATGAGTTACAAAAAAAAATGTTAACTTAAATCTTCACATTACAACATGTGTGGCGTATTTTTGGTTAAATTATTCAAATTATTTAAAGATACACAAACGCCGGAAGTATATATGGCATAATGATAAATTGAAAATTAGTTTTTATATTAATAATTTAAGTACTACTTCACAAATTTAAGAATAATTCGCGTTTTTTCCTGAGAATCCGACTTTCAAGTACTGCGGAAACACACAACTTCAAGCAAGGACCTTCTAGCAAAAACAGTTACACTTAAGTGCAAGTAAGTAATCGTAGGTGACTAAGCACAAGTTACTGCGATTTCATTACACGAAAATTACAGAGAAATTGTAAAGTAATGGCAATTACCATGTAAGTCGCAGTTACTAACGATCGTCATTACGCATCGTCAAGAGTCTATTTCCATGGGAAGTGAGGCGGGCAGCTCTACTGTTTTCCGCTCCGCTCGTCCCGCACCGCTGCCTCTTGTTTAAAGTAACCATAACTTTATATTAAACAGCCATTGCAGTAAACACGTATTATACATTTAAGTAAATTCTTGCATACATTTATTAAACGTGTTTTCTTTAATATAAAATACGATAAATTAGTTGTAATTTTACTTTTATTCATGTTGAGTAGATCTTCGTTAGGTATAAGCTTAGATTTAGATTATATTCCATGTTTGTATTTTAAGTATAATTGTATTTTAAGTATAGTTGTATTTTAAGTATAGTTGCCTAGTTACCGATATGTCAACATATTATTTTGCTATGATTTTATACCATCCACCCTGTTGATATAGTGGTAAAACACTCAGCCTTAAGTAACCATCTGGGAAAGTTTTAGCTTTGAATCCTGCTACTATTGTATGTTGTAGTCATTTTGGATACGTGGCCTTATTGTATCTACGAAGTAGCCAGAGCATATGGTATTTCTATTGCCATAACTCTTAGACACCAATACTGCACACCTCAAAATCATCATAAAGTGTAAGTAAGGTCGTACTTAGATTCGTTTCTTACATTTTGCAGTTTGAAATCCTTGCTTAAATCGATATCTTCTTTTCTATGTATAGATAGACAGATATATTTTTATTTCATTCTAAAGATTAAATTAAAACTAATTCATACATTTTATTAAAAAAAGGCATATCTTAAATTTAGCACTAAAAATATAAATTGGGGAAGCACGAGCCCGGACAGAGAAATACGCAGACAATCGCGTGGTTGTACGTACCTAATAGAATAAAATAAAGAACTCGGTAACACGATCTAGTTAATTTGAATGGAACTATTGGTCCATTGAACCGGATAAAAAAAATATATAGGTCCGTTACACATTGTTTTAGGCCACACACAAAAGCGCGGATGCGATCGCCACGCTCGATCGCATTTCTGTACAAACTCTCTACATATTATACACGTCATTTGTCTACCTGTTGGTGTAAAAACAATGTTATTTCCTGTGCTGGCGGTCATGTTTTATTTGTTTAATCACTGTTTTGTATCTGTGCATTTATTGTATATTGTCACATAATAATAATCCTACATAATTTGTTATGACAATAGAAACTACACAATTTTCCACTTCGAATATTATTTGATACGATCCAGTTTTTTGACCTGGGGGGCAATTCATAATAAATTTTTCGCTATCTGATTATAGTCATCATTTTAGTGTCGGATCCTACAAACATGTATAAAATGATCTAGAATTCTTGGCTTCTTGAATACCTACTTGCAAAATAAATATAGAAAGTGTGTATTTGTTATTAAGATAGATAGTTTGAATAAGGGGCCTGTAGAAGTTATTTGTGATGTAGAACAATCAGGAATTGTAGATTTTTATAATAAAGCAGTTACAAACAATCTAGTATGGGGTTATCCATTTATGCGACACATATTTAGCAGAGAGGGGTTTTTGAAAAATCACAGTTGCAAAGGGGTAGAGGGGATGGTCTAAAGAACAACAAAATGTGTGACGTACCTTATTTATGGATGCCCATGTTTCTTGAGTGGAAAAATAGGAATTCGTAGTTTAAACTAGCTGTAATACTCGACGACGCGTTGACTTAATAAATTAAACGTTAATTAAAGGGAGAAAAAATTTAATTCCTCCGCTGTTTCAGTCCAAGAGACTATCTTCAGTATGAATGACTTATATGTTAAGTCAAGACAAACTTACAGAACAAACTTTTTACTGAAGTCAAATACTTAAATTAACAATAAAACTACAAATACAACAATGAAAAAGAATGCGTTTAAAGAGCACAAAAGTCTATATTTTTTTCCTAAAATACCTACCTTTTATAGCTTTATAATTGTTTTTTATAATATTGTACACATAACTATTGAAAAAAATGTGAGAACCACGATTGTGAGAATATACCTTTATAATAACCTTATATTTTTGCAGAACTTGCTTTGATTTGCTTCATTGTTTGTTGGTAGAAACTGTCTATAGAACTCACCTTCTGTAACAAAAAATAACACTAAATAAGTAAATGACGCACCTAGATACAATACGTATCATTTTAATTTTCTTTCACAAAGACGAATCATATAAATTGCTATTTCACATAAAATCTTACTAACAAAACATTCTAAAAGTCCCATTGAAGTAGAAATTTTAAAATATGTGCGACAATTATCGATACACGATGTTAATACTCCTCTTACGTTGTGAAGAAGATACCGAAAAAAACTCCCCTAGCGTAAGATTTATTCGCAAATTACTTATAAATTTCTTCTTTAAAATGCCACACTAGTACATTGGGGCTCGCCTATAAAAATGTATTTAAAATGTCGCCGAGGAAAATGATTTATAAGGAACGGTGTCGTAAATTTGTCCACTGTGACATAGACAATCGGGGCAATAAATATTGCGTAGGGATAGTATATGGATGGGGAATATTTGTTGTTTAACAAGACGAGATACAAGAACGTATATTTACCTAAAAATGTGTTGGAGATATATGTAAAATAAATGCTGTGGGTATTATTTGTGTTTCTTCAAACATTTAAAAATAATTATTTAATACTTGCTTAAAGTATTATGTTTTACTTATTTACTATGAAATAGCACACATTTCGATTTACAACCTTACTTTTAGGTATTTACCTATGTAATTTATAGGTTTAAAATAGTTAGGGAAAAACATTGTTAAATAAAAAAGAAATTGGTATTCTTTCAGTCGAGTGGCTAGCTCAACGTCAGCAAAATCGCAATGGGCCAACTTAGTGAACTATGACTAAAGCCCCCTTTTCCAAAGAGAGGCCTGATCTGTGTCCCTACAGAAGGACACGGCTACTTTCTACCATCGCATCGCTCGCCATCGGCAGGGAATTCATTCTCACACTTTAGAACAGAAATGGTCACGTACAGTGCGGTTTTGGAATGAGCTCCCTGCCAAGGTTTTCTGTAACGACTACAGTATGGGTTATTTCAAGAAAGAAATTATTGCATTTTTGAAGGGTCGGCAACGCGCGAGTGATACCCCTGGTGTTACAAGCGTCCATAGGCTACGGTGACCGCTAACCATCAGGCGGACAGTATGCTTGTTTGCCACCTTAGTGGTATAAACAAAAAAAAAGGACGTGTAATGGCCGTGGCAAATAACTTCATATCTGCAGGATGCGCTTTAATTAAAAGTGATTGTATTCTTAAATTTCCACGCTGCAGAGTCAAGGGCAAAAGAAAGCCCAGGAAAATATATAATATATTTATAATAAATAAATATAAAATAACCATATATCAAAAAATTTGTGAATTATTTAAAATCTTCAACACCAGTTTTGCAACTGACGTTCTTGTTGATTTTAATTAAAATTGAAGTCACATCACTGCATCTTATCGGTTTTTATATCGAGCATAAAAAGGGATCAAAAAATAATAATAGACATGGGAATATTCATGTTCCGCTCTAGTACGCATGCGCTAATTTATGCAAGACGATTCTTCTTTTTTAAATAAAAAAATAACAAAGGCCTTCGTCAAAATCGCGATCACCAATGTCACCCAACACTTCACAAGGGGAAAGATTGAAAGAAAAAAGTCTAGCCACCCTAACCTGACATGTCACTCATTGTATTTCTTATTTTTGTCACTTAAATTTCTTTTTTTTTTAATGGAACAAAAACAGTTTTATTTAATTGTTTTTTTTTTGTGTTCGATTATTTCACACAATTTGTTGTTTGTTGTTAAAATTTTTAAGTACAAATTGATAATGTGTCACTTTTGTTTTATAAATCGTATATATTTAAGACAAAATTGACACGGAAAAGACACAATTAACGTTTAAGTATAATTATTTGGTCTGTGTGCCATTCATATAAAAAAATAATTCTACACAAATTTTTATTATTACTTCCAAATCTCAAAATTACTAGCGACTGCGAGAAGCAGCTTAATGAATATATGGGTCAGAACAACCGTTTGTTTTATTAAATAGAATTAAGCCTATACTCAGCAGTGGACATATTGTGTGTGATATGACGATGACTAAATTTACAACATTAATCAAAATAAACATAACTATATTTTAAGTTACCTACATAGTTTATCAATTCTGCTAGCCATGTGTTAGCATGCACTGAAATTGTAATAAAAATAGTGACAAATAATATAATAAATAGAATTTCGTAAGAAATACATGTTGGATTTCGATATAGTGTTTCGTACCCACCTGTGAGACAGGAGCTTTCTCAGTCACCAGCATGTTATTAAACCAACCCGATCGATTGGAAAGGGTTCGATTCACTGAGAAACTTTTAATAATTGCGCACAAAAGAGATCCGGTACGATTCGAAAATTCTATTATTTATAGTTTCCGATCATGGTTTGAATACGCCTTAATTATCGGCTGCTGTATGTCGCACCACACCCTTATCCTTGACTGTTTTCTTATGAAACTTTAACGGCATTGTGGACTTTCTCATGGACTAATTAAAAAAAAAATTTTTTACAACTAACTAAAGAAATATCAACACAAATGTTTTATCATATGTATAACATACATAATCTTTTCCGCAAAATGTTCACAGTAAGGTTAACCAGAAATATAACTTCAGTAGTTTCCCAATAAAGCTATTGTAACTAAATTATAAAGTTGATAGTTTTCAGTTTCTGTCTAAATATAATTATATATCCATAATAAAGTTGATTATATTGCTGATTCAGGCGTAATAAAATAATATTAATTCAGCTGCAAAAATCAATTTTAAAAATAAATGGTCGACACCCAAAGTAACTTACATTAAAGAATTTTTTTAAAAAAGCAATTTTAAAATTTCACAAATCTTAATTAACAATAAAAGTGCCGCTTACAATAAAGTCCAGAGCACAATTTTTTTTAACCCGGTGGTCAAATATCAAAACTACAGTCGCCATATTAAAATGGTGTGAACTCACACGACACTAGCGACCATATACTGGGTCAGAAAAGATTGCTGCATTATAGATAATGCAGATGATGCAAAGATGGATGCAGTTTATTTTTATTAACCTTAGCACCGACAAATTATAACATTTTTGTAAACCTACTACAACTTCCTTAATAATTCTCTACGCGATAAATCTTTAATTATACTTAAACACATACGAAAAAAACAGAAACACTAAGAGATTATGCGTTTTACAAGTAGAGAATACATTCTACTTCAATTCCTGAGTACTGATTAAGTCTAATATAAAGGGGAGAACGGCGTATTTACACGCCGTTTTTGTGCAGGTTTTAAAGGAAAACTATGGCATCTGAAGGATTGAAAAAAAATATTTGTTATAAAACTTGCTTTCGTCTAGTGCATTATTACTCAATTTATTGTATTTAATTTAATGCTACTATAAATCTATATATGACTATGTTCAACAGTTGTGTAAATTTTTGTATTGCATTTCTTTGCTATTAAAGTCGGTTAAATAAATAAAATTTGTCGTTACCTTGTACATCGACTAAGTTGTACCAAAAAGTAAAAAAAATGTGACTACAAAACGGTCAGCACGTTAAATTCTCTACAAAAAATTAAAAGTTTCAAGACGTCATTATGGTATAATACTTTAGAAAAATGTAGAAAATACATCTCATAGTGATTTATATGGCATTATGTAATAATTATGTGATAATTTTTATGTTATAATTACGGAAATTAGCGGTCTGGCCTATAAAATGGGTAGTCAAAGTTTGTGCAGTATATGACATACTCGTGTGTAGGTATAATTAGACAAAGTCATATTCCGAGAAATATTACAGTAGTAAGCGCCATCTAGTACAAAAAATAAGCAATTAGTTCATGGCTCTATGTCCTCTAGTGGGCGCCATATTTACTTTATTGTGACGTCACATAGCCTATAACCAGTGGACTATTAAGACACTTCCAACGGTACCTCATTTGCCAAATAATGATAAGTTAGTACTTTAGAAGTTATAAGGGAACAGATGAACATGCATACATACCGATCAAAATCATAACCCTGTTTGGGTAGTCGGGTAAAAATTTACAAAATATTCCTCAAAAATATGTTACTATAAAAATGCACAAGAACATATTATAAATGTAGCATAACTTTTGTGTCTTACGGTTGATTTTGTGTACACTTTGAATTATTTGTGTTTGTGAAGGGATAAGTCTTCAAAAGTGACGAGTCTCATCTACCTGAAGGCAGTTTTAATAAGCCAGAATTTGTTTTGAATGGTGATCGGCAAGCGTGAAGATTTTGCAAGGATTAATATCGATCGTTGACAATTCGCAAGCAATGCGTCTCAAAGTGTAGGCAACTCTAAGTTTGATGAAGAAAGATGATGATTTGTATTACTTTATTAACAATAATAATTTCATTCTGTAAATATTAAAAATGCATAATTCACTTTTACTAAAACAAAATAAAAATAACTAAAAATACTAAGTAATTAATCAAAATTGATAAATTGCTGAGTAGGAAAATTTAATTATACGATTAATAAACTATGAAAATGCATAAGGATTAAAATAACTAAAAATAAAAAAAATACCGCCAACAAAAAACAGTTTACATTGGTACAGCGATTACCTATCAAAATTGATTATTCCAAGATAAAATAAAAATCCATTATAAGTTTTTAAATAATAATTTTGACAATATATAAAAAAAAACACTATTCAAATAAAATAATGCATCTCGTAACAAAAAAAAAAAGAAATTTTGGGAAACACTGCCTAACGGATGTAACATTGTTGCTATTGATTGATCCCACAAAGAACTAAAAACTTATTTTTCAAACTGAGAACTGATACATTTATATTATTTTCGTAACCCTTTGCAACCGACAAACAATCACCTCTATGATCCCCGTACATACATTATTCTTTGGGACTCAAAAGCATACGTTGAGATAAACTTAATAGTAAATACATTTTGTGGTGTTTGAAAAATTACAATTTGGTGAACATCCTTGTAGACTCTTGTGATCGTGTACCAATACAAATGAATATTAATGATATTTATCTATGAGTTAATAATTTTTACTTTTTGGAGTTAATAATTCATATTGCTAGTTCATTCACAGTTATTATTACCCGATTTATTGTGTTTTGTTTTCATTGTCTGTTATCAATGATAAAGTTACATCTCACAACTATATTCATCTGCACCGTTTAGGCTATTAGTAAATCACAATTGTGCATAATAAAAAATGTATATGTATAATGTATCTATACATAGGCTGCGGTGACCGCTTACTATCAGGCGGACCGTTAGTTTGTTAGCCACCTTAGTGGTGTACAAAAATGTACAAATATTTATTTAAAACCTATATATGTAACCCATCTAAAAATAGAAAGATTTTTTTATATAGTAATCAATTGCTAACGCGTTTTAATTGATTTGATATGATGTAACAACTTCGAGACAATAAAAATGTACATATATAGCATAAAATCTTACATACCATATACATGTAGTTTTATGCAATGGATGTCAACGGAAAATCCTAGCACTACCACTACCAACTGTAGCATTTGATCTTCAGGTAAAAATGATTGTATTGGAAATATGAAGCGGATAGTAATTCAGTAATCGATTCTCAGGTTTTTTTTATTTAAAAGGGTTTCTTAGCCTAAAAAAATTGTGCTTGATATCGTGAAATTTGAGTTCGTTTGTTTATTCTACGAGTGTCAAAAGACTAAAAACTCATTGTCAAATAAAGTAAATGTTTTGGATAGGGTATGGAAAACAATTCTAACTTACTTTCTATAGTTCGTCAGGAATTAGCAATACGGGTGTATTAATCTGTACCAGGGTTTTCTATTTTACCGCTTATTAGTGTAAAGCGTAATATACGATGTAAACATAGGACATAAGTAAAGCCACCTTAATCCAGATACACTGCTATCGAAAGCAGTGTTGTGCTGATGGGCTCACCACCTGTCACACAGTACTAAAGTGGTTGGTTAAAAGAAGCTCTCCACCACATTAGGATGTAGGTGTGTATCCAGCCGCTGGTTAAGATTTTAAGGATAAAAGCCGAAAAGATACTTACAAAACAAATCATATAAAAAAACTAAAATTTATATAAATTATAAAAAGTATGTTTAAAAGAAATATAAAAATAAATTGAAATATATATATTATCATGACATAACACACGAAATTTCTTTTTCTTAAATGACCTGACATTTTTACTAACGCCTACGCACTTAAAAGACTAATATTTTAGTGAAATAATTTAACATTTATTTGAAACAGATACTGTAGTAATAAACGATCCGACAAAACAATATTAAGTATATGCATATTTATGTAAACAGATCAACCTTCTAGAAGAAAAGAAAGTTTGCAAAAATGCTAATGTAACTATTAAACGGTACTACCAAAAAAGGCAACTACTCCAAAAAACAAAACACATAAAAACGATATCAAATTTTATAGCTATAATATGATAAGTCAGTTACACACTTCTTATCATTTTACACGCACGTCTGATATGACGTATCGAGAATCCAAAATGTTATGACAAGAATCTGAACGCACCCTAACCGCTGTGGGTACCATAAAATAACCATTCCTAACATGTTATATGGCCCCGTAAAAAGGTGTATTCGACATAGTTGATGTACGGGTTAAATGGCTATCTAAATGTGTATTAAAATCGCATCGCTACAAACTACTCTATTGGAAACCGTAAAAAATCACCTGGAAACGTAGAGCTATGAATTCGCGTAGAATAAGTACCATACAATGCTTGCACGGTTCTTTATTCCTCTGAAGTTAGCTACGAGTTGCGTGCCCGGAATTAAATGGATTTAGGGGGCGAGATGGGTCTAAAGTGTGCTAAGGGAGAGTATTTTCAGAGACAGAAAAATCCATGGTGAGTAGACGGACAGACGTACGTAACAGAGGACATTGTTTTATGCTATGTTGTGATTGAGCAGTTATTACAAAGAAAGTAAATGTTTTCGTTTTGAAAGTTGTGTTTTTTATAATATCTAATCCAACCTGATTTATAAAATCTTAATTTTTAAAATTTTTGTCCTTCTAATCATTAAGTCGTTATAATTATGTACTTAAATAATCCTATGTTGAATATCTGTAATCTAAATTCGGATGTCAGATTGTTTATTACCATATCATGCTCCTTATAGTTAAATATTTTACCGATTTTTTTCAACTGCTGATCTTAGAACCTTTCTTTAAAATACCTTAGGTAACTCAAGTTCTTTTTATATCGTTGTTTTTCATGGTAATTTTTTTTTTATATTAGCCAATCTTATTCCGGAATCCACGTAAATGGATTTGTGGAAGGTAAATCATTAAATATAAACTTTGAATATTGCGATATCATAGGCTACTAATCCTCCCGCAATTCTGGTTTAAAATATTATATAATGTTTTACTTATGAGTACTTTCAGCAGAAAATAGAAGAAAGAAAAGATTTTGAGAGTACAGATTACAAATATACATACATATTTACGACTAGTATAGTAATAAAACCCTTCTTTTGAAATACAATACATATTTTGAACAGATAACAGAGCATATCATCCACAAATATACACTCACTGATATAAAAATGTTTTACAATACAGTTATAATTTTTGAAAATAGATGACAGAATAAAATTATTATTTCTGTAATTATATTACTGTGAGTTGTATGTCTATTCCAAAACTTCTTAACTCTACATGCCCTACAATACCGCGGATGCATCCCAGGTAGCTTACGGGATAAGCATGTGAAAACTGCCAGTTCGACATCCAAACACCCATAAATAAGACATTAGCACATCGTACGTGGTACTTTATATAATTATTTATATTCTATTGTTCAGAATAGTTTATGATTTAGGTAATTTACGAGAATATCTTAACGGAAAATATAATTTAACTCTCTTGGGGTTCAATATCTTAAAAGGACCTTACAGGATTCGTTTATTTTTCTACCTGTCTATGTCAAGACCTTTATTCTTCAAAATGGCGAAAGTATCAAGCTGAAATTAGTATGAAGAAAGTACTGAAGTGTATATACTTAGAGCCTCATAAAATTCTATTCTTTCTAACAGTAAAATATGGAATTTCAAGTCGACAAATGATGACAAATCTTACAATATTTTACTAATACCTTACTTATTTTTATTATTTTTCCTCTCATATAAACAACTACTAAAAACCCCCTTCTAGGGATAAACTCCGTGAAGATATACATCTTTTATGAAGAATGAGGGTGTATCTTCAGAAAGAACGAGTAGTTTTTTTCATTTCTTTTAAATTACGTAAATAATTTAAAAAAATACATATGACTATAACCGATTGTTATCGTCACAAAAATGACACAAGTGTAATTAAGTGACATGGAAAATGACATTGATAAGGGATTCATTATTAAAAAACACGTGTAAAAACTTTTATCTGTAAATATCAGTAAATGAAGGGAGGAAAACAACGGTCAAGTGTCAAAAAGGTGCGTGAAGTGGTCACTACAGTAGATGGAGTACGATAAGGGGTGCCCACCTGAGTGTATGGTGTTACACTACCCTCCCTTGTGTGCTATAACTGACTAGCACACTTATTTTTATGATTTTCGAATTCCGCATTAACTTGACGTGAATCGTTAGGGTTACAAAACTTTCGTGTTCTTTTTTCAGTTCTTTAAGAGTTGGCCTATAATTGTTTTATATATATATATATATTAGTGTTTAAGTATACGTAATAGTACTATTTCAATGTTATGCTTAAAGTAGGTATGCAGAAAATATTCTCTGGTGGCAAGTTTTCGGTTTTTTGGATGTACAAATATAAACTTAATAAAAATCAGATAACCTCTAAAAAATTTTTACCTTTGTGTTGCTTTTTAAATTGTAAAAGGCATAATTTTACTAAGAGCTAAATAATCCTATCAAATTAAAATGTAAGTTGTAATTACAAGGCGTCACGGTGTACTTTGATCATTTTTACTTGATCAGCTAATAAAGCAGTTAAGACTGTGAAATACGACGAATATGTCGATCATCTTAACTACAGAGTTCCGTCATCCGGTGTTTCGTAACTCATCCTTTTTGTGTTCAACACGTGGCATCTGTTGCTACTTGCATGGTTTTACCGAAACTGCCTTTATTATTTGTTTCGTCGATATAAATTTTTTGCGGTCTTTTTATGGTATACTGCTATATGGCGTCATATCCATAGGTAATTACTTGGTTCAATGTTGATTTTGTATTGAACAGTTTTGCAAGAAATTTATTAGCATGTAAAAACAGTAGATAACTACCTAATCAATTAATTTCAATCATTCAATCAGCTTACAGCAACACTGCTGGACACGGGCATACCCTAATGAACGCCACGACACTCGATCCTCCGCCTTTCTTATCTAGCTATTTCCGGTAATCTTTTTTATGTCAGTTTAAAGTTACTTAGCGACCTGTGGAACGGGCTATGCTCGGAGTTTCTTTGAAGGATGGGTATGATCCGACGCAAACCAAAGCCGGCATAGCCTACAGAATAAGCAAGCTAAAGTGGAAATGGGCTGGTTATATTTGTCGCAGAATCGATGGCCGTTGTAGTAGACGAGGCTTAGAGTGGAGACCACGGATTGGTAAGCTTGGGTCGATTAACTCATATAGGAAATCCACAAATAATAATGATTATTAACAACATAATTTGCAAATAAAAAAAGAGAGATTGTCATATTTCTTTTTGTTAAGAAACCATAATTTGGAAATACCCCAACTTACGCCGAAATTTTAAGGCATTTTCTTGCTCGTTTGGTTAATAACAATAATATTTTTATGATGATTGCAAAATTTTTAATCTATAACGTAGCCTAAGGATTCTTAAGTAGAATCCTGAGTGTGGTGAGGGATTCAATATTCGTCGCTCTAGCTAAAAACATTTCGTGACCGAGTGATAAACTCCAATTTTCAACCCTCTGTATGGAAATAAAATCGGCCAAGTGCGAATCGGACTCGCGCACGAAAAGTTCCGTACCATTATCTACAAAAGCGAGCAAAAAAATCACGTACGTTGTATGGGAGCCCCTAAAAAAATTTTTTCTGTTTTTTAGTATTTGTTCTTATAGCGGCAACAGAAATACATCTTCTCTGAAAATTTCAACGGTTCATGAGATACAGCCTGGTGACAGACGGACGGACGGACAGCGAAGCCTTAGTAATAGGGTTCCTAATTACCTCTACGGAACTCTAAAAAGCAATTAAAGGCGCTTTTTGACAGAACTCTAATAATAAAAAAGTATAAAGTATAATGTTTAAAGTAAAGGAATCTAATAAAAAAAATACATTTACATTTAAAACATTTTGAATGTTGAACTGTTGTTGATAAGAGTAAAGAATAAGGACGCAGTTCGCATTTTCTATTAGAAGAAATTGCTCAAAATTCATTACTGCCCGCTTCGAGAGCGGAAGCAAAAATGCGCTTTGCTCCCGCCTAATAGCGTATAAATTAACGTTTTTCGAATAGATGGGATGAAATAGTTATTAGTTCAACAAGCGGGCAAAGTTGTTTTTGTGAAGGGTGCCAATTTTAAATGTCGAGCTAGCGAAGTAGTCCAGAATTGAATCACAAGCGTAGCGAGTGAGTCTAATATAGACTACTGAGCACAGCGAGGGATTTAAAGGCACGAGACCTAAAATATTTTGCTCTTGTGTGAAACATAAAACTTTTAACCTCTATCAGCTTGAAAAAATAGGTCTTAGGCAAGTAACACACTGAAGACCATATTAAGCAATAAGTTTATTCTATTTTACAAATACAACCTACAATACACTCTGCTCCTATTAAACGAATAAACAATAGGTAGCCAATTATTGAACAATGCTTATTGCGATGCTTTAAGATAATTTTCACGTGACTTCTTTTTAAAAAGCTTAGTTCAGCATTAGTACTTGTTGTCTTAGCTCTTCTAGTGTTAAGGAAATATCTTCGTAACTTTGGTCACTCATTTTTTTCAAAAGAAAAGCAATTATACGTTTATAAACAGTACGGTATTTTATTGGCTCTAAATCTAAGGTTAAAATAACAAATTATTTTCGCTCCGTTTCGCTTTCTTTTTTTGCAGACGTGCGTTCAGATATTTACTATATGACACTTTTATCGAAAACAAAGTTTTTTTTTAAATAAACGCTATTAATTATTAGTAGGTAATTATTAATAATAAATATTGAGTATGTCAACAATTAAAAAATACAATGTAGTTATGCTTCTCAATAAAATAAATTTGTATCTAAACCAATTATCGCGTTGTTTTATTTTCAGTACCTATCGCAAAATTTCAAAAGGTAATATTCGAACGTTGCATTACTTTGTTTCACGCTCGCAGCAAAATTCGATTTTGCCCACCGTTTTTAATCAGCAAAGTTTCAGTGTTCATTTGTTTGTCTGGATAACTGTAAATGTATTATTTTCCAGAATTAAGTCTCTCAATTGAATGTAACTTTAATTAACAGGTTCAGAGGATATTATTGTTATCAGCTGATTTAGTGAATAGAACGTCCTGATTCAAGAACGTCACACTCCGGCGTCAGAACGTCCGACACATCCGGTCAAAATCGGACGCGACCCATGTCCGTCAGTCATACCTTTCTTATTAATTCTACTACAATAAAATTGTCAAACTAAACAGACATTTTGGCGCGGCTCGCCGTGTCTGTGTAGGCGACATACAAGGCACAAACATGGAAATAATTGATTTGATGTATTTGGAATGTTTTGATCAACAAATTGCAATTTCAACATTTTTAATGTGGTGCTTTTGTATATATCTATTAACATAATGTGTTTCTAATTTTATAGATGTGTAACCATATATGGAACAGTGAAATTAATTTGTGGTTTATGCAACAGTGATATTAGAGTCTGTTATATGTAACATATGCTAGTATGTTAACTTTCCCCTGGAATTATGGATTTAAGAATATATATTCTTAACCAGTATGTACTGGTTTAATAATTATGGCTGCTTTCGAATTTTAAGCGATCTCAATACTATGACAAAATTTATATAGCCTTAACATTTTAATATGAAATTATTATTTTACAATACCATCTCAAAATGAGAGACCTCTAATAAGAGTATGGGCAAAAAGAGTATGAAATCACAATGTTATTCTCACATAGAGTTCATTTTTCTGTGACAAAAATATCTTGGAAACTAGCGAACAGCTTAGCTTAAAACGTGGAAATTAATTATTTAAATTATACTACATAAGCCATTCCATAGCTTTATTTTCCCGCTGCTAGTTAATAAAGAGTCATGAATAAAAAATAGAGAAACGAGCGGGTCGGCCATTTTTTTTTAAACCAACGTTTCAACAGATATATTATAACAAAAACAATAAGTTTATAGTCAAAGAATGTGTGAAGGGGTATTATATTTTGAAACTTGTAATAGGACATTGGAACCGATTTTTAAAACGAGCAGCCAACTGCACATTTAATTAGGGCGCAGCCTTGACGTGAGAGTTAGAAATGACTTCGATCCACACCTACATATTGTGCCTATAGTGTGTGTTTTTGTACTCTATTATCGCATTCGAGTCAACGAAATAAATATTAAAATTAAACCCGACCCTAGCGGACTCGTTTTTAGAAAATTTTTTGATCATGGGACTGCACTGTTATTAATATTATATAAACGAAAGCGATAGTAGAGTTAACAAAGACTCAAACTAGGCCCACTGAAAGCTCTATCTACCCTGTTCATTATTGCTTTATGGTCTTGCACAAACTCAGTTTTTGCATTTTTTGTCTCTAGTACGATGTGGTTTGTGAAAACTGTTAAAAAACTTGTGGTGACAAATTCAATTAAAGCTATAGGTATTGCGGGTTGAGCCACCTGAATCTCAATTACATATATTACAAGTGTATTTAGCATTTTGATATTTGCATATCTGGATTTCCATAACAGAATAAGTTTAGAAACTAATTAAATAATCTTTACCAAATGCATGTAAAGGTCGTGTTAGATATATATACTCAAATAATATAATTAGAAACAGATTAAAGTAACATAATGAATGGCGTGATGCAGATACTTTGCGCAGTAAAAGAAGGTATAGTTACAAAGATTGAGGCAGGTACTAATATTTTTTAGGTGGTTTGGGGTAGTTTGCTAGGGAGAATGAAAGAAGATGCTTGTAAAATGTTTAAAGGTAGGTAGTAGTAAATGGTAGTTGTTAGATCTAGACATCGACATACACACATACATACATATATAGATCTAATCAAATTTAATCAGAAGAGGCAAAGTCAAGTGTATAACTCAACTGTTGAACGTGTTTGGAAGCATTAAAGCGATGAGTAAAGTAATAGAAGTGAGCCAGGATAGCTGACTCTTTGGGAAAAAGGCGTGTTGTTATTTATGCCTACCTATGCATGTTTTGCTTAAGTTTTTGACAGTACTCCAAGTCACCATGAGGGCAGAGTTCTACCATTATTAAGCATACAATATCTGTATCTATAAAAGAAGAATGATGACTGACTGACTGATTCAATGACATTTCAACGCACAGTTCGAACCGCTGGGTCAACAATCTTAAAGTTCAATCTTAAACCGAAAAAGGACATTAAAATTTTTATCCATTAAGGGACTGGAAGAGGAATGGAAGTTTGTATGGAAATCCGTCGTTTTTTAAGCTAAATGCATGAAAAGTGGTATTTGGTCTTAAAGTTAAAAATTAAGATTAACGTGTTTTCATTGTTTTTGAAAAATCAACCCAAGGCAAAATAGGGGACGAAAATTTGATTAAGAATTCCAATATTTTTGTAGGTAAAACCATGAACAGTTAGAAGCTTTGTTTATTTTGGGACGAAGTCGTGGGAAATTGTCTAAGTAGAAGGCTGATTGCATTAAGTATTTACAGTGTACTTATTTAATTACCAACCTGGTTGTTAATTTCCGAAGCCTTCAGTGTGCACTGCAACACCGATATGGTTTCTAACGACTTATCCATTCACACTTGCAGCTACACAACTTTGTTGCAATTTGCACAGCCTTCCCTTTTTCATCTTTACTATCCATAAAAAAAAAATTACGTATTAGAGACAACCCAAAGACTTAGATTTCTGTAATCTGTACTATGGACTGCGCAATAGACTCACAAAATTGGCCAACTTTAATTAGAGAAAGTTAACCTGCGGTGTCTTGTCTTCGCTATGCCTATGAGACAACCCTATTTGTTAAAAAGTAAATTTAATTTTTTTTGCCAGTATTTAATTAGCTCAAAGAAATAGCACTGCAGTAGCAATTTACATTTCGAGGCAGTAAATATTCTTAAGGCAGAAATATCATTATGACTATTTGGCAGTTTAATGATTTACCTTGTGACCTATTTTGAGGATAAGTATTTTGCATATTGATTGTTTGAGAATTAAATTTAGGATTACCTTGCGGCTTAAGAGCATTAGGTAAATTCCTTTTTTATGACACACATTTGTTATGCAAAGGAAGTGAGTAGGTGACACTAGCAGGCTTGTTTTATCCAAGGCTAAATGGCTGATTGAATTTTGTTTATAAATATGTATTTATTTAATTTATAACACAATCTATATCTAGATCTTTTTTCCTTATTAAGAAAAACTTTATGGAAACAACGAATATTTAATTTTAAACTTTCTATCGGACATTAAGTACTATGTGTGTAATATTGACATTTCGTTTATAGCATTTTTAGCATTAAGTTTAGTTTTGTTTCGTTTTTCGACTGATTATATCACTGAATTCATTAAGTATGTTTTTAAGCAACACACCTTTCTTTTTATTTCGTTAAGTTCATTAAATTGTATGTGGTGAATTCTAATCTTATAGCTAATTTTAAAATTAGTATCAAATGTTAGTGTTATTAGTATAATTTTTTTTTAATTTTAAATACAATAGTTATGTTTTATGGTAAGGATGAGAATGGAGTAATTTACAAGTACTTATGAATGTTGTTAGAAATTACTTACCTTTTTAACCGGCCTCAAAATTACTGGTCTCATTAAGATGGGTTTTTACGCCATTCGACTGCATATTTGGAATGGAATAGGAATGGAAATCTGGTAATGTTTTAGGGTATAAGACTAGACCTAGATTATAGAAAACTAGTATTACTATAGAATAAAACATAAGAGTGAATCAGTGAAATTTCGATTATGGGTGTTGTGCTTGATCGATTTCTTTCGCTTAAGTAATCAAAAGATCCTCGCTACGCTCTGGATTCTACTATAGCATCCGTCACTGCTTTCGGGATCCAACTTAGTCCCTCGAATTGAATTCTCTTTTTTTTCACTTGCTGTATAATCTACTATTTTTATATTTCCTACTCTTAAAGGTCTTAAATAAACATTATTATTTAGTTAATAAACTAACAAATCAACAAACTTTTGCTTTTTATAATTTTATTATGATAATGCAATTTCGTAGTTTTTAACACGAAATGAACAATCTATGTCTGCCAAAGTACTATTGGCTAATTATATATAGAATACTATGTCGCAAACCAACTAAGCTAATGAGAAAAATGCTAAGCTTTATTTAAAGTACTTACTTAGGTACGAACATATTTTAAAATTGTTATGCATAACATTTAGTTAGGTTTTAAGTAGTTTTTTTGTATTTTTAAAAGTTTCTACTGCCATCATAATCTCCATCTCTTCTTTCTCTCTTTCTTTGATTTGAGTGATCTTTGACATGAGGCTTGACAATTGAGTTATTTAAAACAAGTTACACAGAAGTAGATGAGGCCCCCCCTAACGGTACGTGCTAAAAGTGTTATGCAAAGCAAGCATTCAGTTAGAGTAATAATATGGGCACGAGATCACACTGTATGACAGACTATGCATAACAGATGATTCCTTATGGTGGTATAGGCAGCTCTAGAAACGTTAAAGGGTCTTCGACAGACATGCAAATAGCACAAACTGTCTTGTCAGCACGTGTCTTTGTCATAAATATATATGCAAAGCAGTTGTTACCTGCAAAAAAAATCTTAAGAAAATATTAAATTATAAGATTCTTATGTTAATATATGTGGGAAATAATCTAGACGCCGAACGCGCTAGCGCGAGCCGAGCACACGTCATGTTTGCCACGCGCTTTCAATTGAGTAAACTTATAAATATGTAGATATATGTTCATTTTTAAGCGTCTTTGACACGACTAGAAGTTTTTGCTACAAGTTTTTTATCGTCTGTTGACCACGACTGTATTTGACAGATTATGGATACTTAATGAATGATTTTTGTAAAAATTACTTAACGCTGATTTATTAGCTAACGTGTCGAAGTGCAGACGTAAATTATAGCCACGGAAGATGAGTAGCATATTCTGTGAGCTTCATTAATTAAAATAATTTTATTGTTTTTTGTTCTAGAACTAGTACTTATCTAGTTAATTGTACTGTTAAGGACAAAAGGCATTCAGAAATGTGCGACGCGAGCGCCGTAGACAGGAAGTTGTGACATGTCGTGTTTAAGAGATGTTTTCTAAACAGTCTCGTTTTCACAATTAGTTTTCATTGCTGAGTAGGGTATAGTTTTCTACTGGACTCGTGATATGAAAGAATGAGTAAAACAGCAATGCATTAAAAGTTTCATATTAAACTGGCAGACATACTGTTTAGAATAATAGTTAATAAATGCAATAATTATATTTAGTTTATGCAAATAGGTTTTCTAATAAAGGAGACGATTATTTGAAATCGCAAATTTCTTTTGTAAAATTAAGTAACGAGAGACGTCACGGATCGATCGAGTGATTCTAAACAGTAAACATTTGAATATTATTTCAATCAATAACTGATATATGCAAATTTTTCAACAAAAGACATTATGTATGCGACAATGTAGAAACCGTTATCGCAACAATTTAAAATTTCATCAAAGGTGCACTAGAAATAGAAAATAATAATTGATCGAAAGCTTTTGTCATGAATGATACATAGACCCTTCGAGTATCGAGCGGTAAGAAGAATCCAAAAATTAACCAATGATGGGTCTAAATTTAATTTCACGTTCCGATACCTGCCTTATGAGAGGTAAAGGGTACCGTAATCAAATTATGCAGCCGTAGCTAGCATTGTTACAGACATGCATAAATTTAAGGAATTTTATTGTAGACTTGGCTAAGGGTTACGAGGAAGCTTACGATAATAGACTAGATGTGTCGAGATGGGTATTGAATGGGATAAGTTCATGTGGGAAGAAGGGTTAACATATAAATGATACTTATCAGATAATTGAGACCAATTGTGATTACTACCATCGGTTTTTATAGATTTATAAATTAGGCTTTGAAGTAAACTCGGTTTTAGAAATTAAAATTTACTCCGATCTGAAAGAAAATATATATTTTACCAAGAAAAGTGTTTCAGTTAGTATATCATTGTGAGTGTTATAGAAGTAACTTATCACCAAAGGGCTTCGAACGCCAATCAAACGGCTGTAACAAATGTCACCCTTAGTGGAAACAACATCAGTATCACATTACAATAAGTTCGTTATGAAAAGAAACCGTTACTATTACCAAAGGGTAAGACACCGCACTAGAGGGCGATCCAATTTTGTAAAATTCTTATAACAGTAATGATATGGAGCACGGGCGTTGCATACTCTAACAGGAGAAAAGAATTTCGGAGACGTTGCGAACATTGATATGTAGATGAGATGGCACAGGTAGCGGAGATGTTATTGAAATTAGAGATACATACGTTGAATTCAAGAATAGCGAAGTATTGCTGATCGATTTTACCCACACACAGCTTTGGCGGACGACAGGTGGGCTATTCCGAATTTAACGTACGTTCTTTTGTATTTCGTAAGCGAATATATTATAAAATTTATTTTAACTGCTAACGCATTTGATTTTAGTGATGTGTGTTATCTTTATTATGTTGATATTGATTAATTTTAAAATGACTAAATTTCCATTAAATAAGAAATAGTATTTTAGGCGTACTAACATAAAATAAAAAAAGTTTGAGGGTATTGAAAGTACAAAATCAAAACCATAAATAACATCTATTTAGAACAACACTAGAAATTATTAAAAAAAAAAACAGCTCCAACAGTTCTTATGACAATAACCACATTCAAAAAGGTTTATGCAAAAATTTATCAACTTGACTTATGAGAATAAAGAGCACGGGTAGCCAAATGTACCTAGTTGTGTGACCCTATGGATACTTTGCATAAAAAGAGTCCACGTGCGAATTTACATACAGACACCCTGTCCAACACCCATCTTTATCCATAGCAAATTTTATATAATAATTCGTAGATTTACGAATAGCACGAGCCACAGATCACCTTCAATGCGTGCTAAGTAAGGTAAGGTAAATTTACATAAAATCCGACGCGAGCCAAAACTTTTAACGTATGAGATAACGTTTCGGGGAAATAGTGGCTTGTATATATTATAAAGCATTGGACAGAAAGCGTCGGGTTGAGTAAAATGTTTGTCAGGGGCTTTATTAATTTGATTAATAATCGCTTTATTTATGGTAATGTTGTCGTAAAGAATTCAACTCGAGACATTCTCTCATTTGTTCAAATATTTTACTTGTACGGTCTGTACAGCAGCAATTAAGGAAAATAATTTATTAAAAATGGGGTGTCAACTAGTGACAGGTAAATTGAAATATGCTGATATTATTTAAGAATTCTCGAGTACTTTTTGTATTTTCAAAGGTTTTTGTTTATTTTCGAAATTATATTGAATAAATAAGTTAATACTTCGTTAAATATAGAAGTAAATAAAAAAACATACAACCGAATTGAGAACCTTCTCCTTTTTCGAAGTCGGTTTAAAATATAATTAGAAAAGGTCATCTTTTAATTTTATTAGTTTAGTTATTGATATCCTTTATATTATTGATAGTGTTTTTAAAAGAGTTACTATCGAGTTTCTTGCCGGATTCTTCTCGGTAGAAATCAACAACATTGTGAACCGGCGGGAAGGTGGGAGGGTTCAAAAAATAATATTTTATAACTTTGACGATTCAAAAGTGATTGTAAAATCCTTATTTGAATAAACCATTTTGACTTTGACTTTGACTTTGACTTAGCACGTTTGAGCTTCATTAACTTATTTTTTTACCAAATTAGAAAAAAATATACGTAGGTAAATTTTTCGTCGTAGTGAATAAGTCTTACTTATTTAAAACTAAGATTGCCTGTGACTGCGTTCGTGTGAAATTTGATATTTTGTCGAAATTCTTTTATTTTTGAAATAAAAAGTATTCTTTACAGTTACAGATTGCAAATATTGAACAATTTTTACGTTGCTTTTTTGCTACGTAATTTTTTTGTTACATTTTGTTAAGATTTGTTAACGATTTTTCTAAATTTAAATAATAACTAATATGGAAACCCGTAAGCATAGAAAAGTATATGTGCGTACTTATTATCAACTTGATCAAAGATTTTATTGAGGTTCTACGCTGAAACTTCCTTTGCACTAATTTATTTGATAATTTATTTTAATGAAACTATGTTTTTTACATCAATTTTCATAACAGTACCTAAATTCTCACTCTACATTTTCTTTTACTGTAACCAATAAGCAAAGAGACTTCAACTAAAAACCGGTAGCAATTTGTCAGTGTTCGTATCGGCCCAGACTTAGTCAATAATAAAAATTTCCTAACTTTTTCTCGTTTTCGGGTAATATTAGGCACGCGAAGCTTCGTAGACTGCGCCTGTGTAAGCCCCGAGACGGTATAAATTTCATTATTTACTTTTGACGTACCTACTTAAACAACGCAAAAAACTATATTAATTGCCTAAAAGTTCGTTGGAGGAATGAATTTAATTTTTATATTTGCGTGTATAAAGGCAGTAAGAATTTTTTTTGTTCTCAAATTTTTCGAATTGATGAAGTTTGAATAAGAAAGCTCTGGCTGAAATGTAACTTTAGACAATATATATTTCATGGTTAATATGTACTTATGTTTGTTGTTGTTTTTTTTTCTACTCTAGTTGTTAACTGCGAAGATGTTCCTATTAATGTCACTTTATTTTAATCGCTAGAATTTAAAATTATCCCTGTGCCAATTTAAATTTATTTTGATTTAAATGCTTAGTATTACGTTACTAGTAAAATAAATTCCACCAAAAACATTTTTATGTAAAATGTTGCCACGTCGAGACCATACGGATCGCACTGTCAAAAAGTTATCAGATCTCATGTAGAGCCAAGCTTCTCACTCTACACGGCTTAACTCTACCAGCCCTAACTTTACAAACTCTACACCTTAGTCAAAATATGTGGCTTGCACGTTTCGTTACTACAAGAACATTTGTATAACAGAAAAGTAATTAACAGTGTTTAAATATTTGATCTTACGCCCATGTGACGGTAGCAAAACGGCCAAGCCACATATTTTGACTAAGGTAAAGATTTGGTGAAGTCAGTATGTTTTTGGTAGGATTTCACATCTTTTTGTAAGTTACTTACGACAATATTTTTTTATTTTCTCCATTTTTTCTTTCTTTTTTGGGATGTATTTCTTGCAAATCAAAGGTGCCTTCTTTCATAGCCCACTCTCCTTGTAAGTAAGTTTACATAATAAATATCAGCTTACTAGGACTTCAAGAAATACCCTAAGAATCTTGATGATCATCAGTGAGTCAGAGACAAAATTGTGGTTTTTTAGATATCTATAAAATCTAAAGTATAAGGGCTATGCAATTGAAACTTTATATTTTTAATAAGTCCGCTATTAAAATCATATCCCGAGAATTTTGTTTATCTGGTGTAATCCAAACCCAAGTTATGAGAGTTAAAATAACGAAGAAGCACTTTAATAAAAGGTAGGTAGTACCCTTGCGCTTAACTTGGCTCGTAACTGCCGTGCCCCCAGATTCAAAAGGTTTTTAGTGTGTGCGTTACTTTGTTTTACTTGTTCACGTCACAACACAACAGATTTGGCTGAAATTCGGAATAGAGATAGCTTATACTAGGATTAATAAATAGGCTTAAAAATGTTAACCAGTTCAAAATAAAATTCAAAAGGTTTGACAGGAATAACTATTGCCGAATTCCTATACTGAGTGGAACCGTGGGTAAAAGCTGGTAGCAAATAAAGCGCATCTAGCAGTCAGTCCTTTGGCAATCATAAAGTAGTAAAAGAGTTTTACTGTATGAAAAAGTTTGCATGTAAAAATAGTTTTATTTGTGTGTATAGTTTAAATTGTTATTAGTTGTGAATTTGGCAGCACGCGCGCCATTGCAGAAAGCTCGCGAACGACTTCCGATGGGCGAATACTTCAACCTTCAAATGCTTTCCTTATTCGGGAAATTGCTCTTTTGATTATTTCATTTTGTTTTTTCCTGGGCTGGTATTTATTTTATTGAAGTTTTATTGTTTTGGAGTGAGTTTTCTGTGAATACTTATAGGTGATTAATTAGTTTTTACGTAAATGTCCTTACATAATTTAAGAATTTCATACATTTTGTATCTATAGTATCTATTTTGCTTTGTGATAGGTGTTAGATATTTATATATTATTGCAAAAAGTAAGAAATATAGTAATTGAGTACCTATCTAATTAATTAAAGGGAGGTCGAGGGTTAGGAGAATGCCAGATTTGGGTCATATAAGAGATTTTACAACTTTTGAAGATGATTGAGTGTCGAAACTTGGTAACATTTTTCATATTTTTGATGTGTATGTTCGGGCGAGTTATGCTATATAAGTTCTTTTTTACACGGTTTTGCGTACCTTGTCTTTGCAAAGAAAAGAATATGTATATATATAATAAATTGGATTCATCTCAATGGCTCATACCATATTTTTAGTACTTATAGATAACTAGACGAAATCCGCGGTTTTACCTGCGGAAAAGCCTGTATCTGTGAAAACTTTTGGTAGGGATAAAAGTATTCTTTGACCTTTTCTGTCTCTAACTATCTCGGTGCCAAAAATCAAGCTCATTGTAGGCACCATTTCGTGTGCGAAAAACTACGAAGCAAAAACTCTCGTGGGGACTCTCAATTGGAATAAAAAGAGTTCTATATCCTTTAAAGTCCCTGCAAATATCCCTGCGCCAAAAATCAGGTCTCTTCATTGTTTCGTTGCAATGTGAAGGTATAGTGTCGTTTTTTTTTGTAAACTTGATTTACAAACATTGATATTTAAAACTAAAAACGTATTTTAATCGAATTAATTTATAGCCTTTGTAATTAAAATTTTAATAATCAGTTCTGTAGCTGAAGAGATTACCTGCTACATACAAACAAACAAACAGATAAATTATACCTCTTTATATGTTAAGTATAGATATAAGGAACTTTTAAATATTTTTTACAAATAACTGTACTACCTTTTTCCACAGTGTATTCCATTTCTGTAAACATCGTTGGAAACGCAGTTGGAAGACTTCCACTGCATGAACGTAGGCCTCCAATATGTCTCCACAACAACCGGTCCTGAGCAACCCACGGCTTCTTGCGTCTCTAACCAGGTCGTCTGAACATACTTGTACTGTATGTTATTTAACCATACTATTCATAATCATATATAATGCGAGTGTCTTTGCCTGTCTGTCTGTTTGTTACCTTTTAATGGTTAAATCACCGATATCGATAGAATTTAGCGAGGTGATAGCTTGCACCTTGGGGAAGTACATAGGACTTTAAAAAATCAAGTGTAGTGGTTATTCTACTATAATTTAGTAGTTGATATAGAAAACCTTCGCTGAAAATCGAATTTAAGGAGTCGCTGGAAAAATCTAGTAATCGATTGCCATTTTTAACCAGAATTATATAAAAAAACTATTGTTTCTCAAATTTTATAATGTTAAACTAGTAATGTTCAATGACCAATATGACTTATTCCGATGCTTCTGGTGTATTCCAACAAGGACATCGGCTACTCCAGCCAGAATTAATCAAATCAACTAACCCCTACCCACTACTTTCCAATATAATTAACGCTTTGATGTATGTGTGTATGGAAAATACGAGTAAAAATTGCACTTGTGTGCTATAATGAACGATTATAACAGGGCTTGCAGTATAGTAAACGTTATATGTCATAGATTGACGTATTCCAATTAGAACCTTTTACTGTGATGTTAAGGTTTGTAATTTATTTTCGCTAGTGGATTTATAATCTGTTATGCACTTGGTGTTATTGGTGTGAGTTGTTGTTTCTTCGTGTGGGTTGATGAGTCACATTTTTTTTTGTTTCGTGGGTAAGGCGCGAGGGTGCGTGTGTGGGGTGGCAGTACCCCTTGCTTGGCGCAACCCCATCTTATTAATCAGTGAAGTACTGGCCGTCTCTTCACATGGCTGTTTGAAATCACAAAGCGTTATATCTCGTTTCTAGTTGGAAATTAGACTAAGACAGTTTTTACTCATCAACCGGTTACCCTACAATTATATACCTACCTTAATATCCCAAAATGGTCTATCTTACTACTACGTATTCTAAATTTAAAGAAGAGGCACATAGTACAAATCTAAAAAAAAACACTCCTAAACAAAACGACTCCCTCACACCCCAGTTGGCTACTGTTCCAACAAACATTTATCTGATTAACATTTGTGTTTGCCTTGAGTCTAAGTGCATTTATGTGTGACATGTGTCATGTATTTACAAAAACAGTAATAAATATCTACTTGTATCCGTTGTCTAATATCCATAACACAAGCTTTGCTTACTTTAAGGCCAGACAGCGCTAAGTGTAAAGTCCATAAATGTTAAAAAATTCGGACAAGTGCGAGTCGGACTCGCGCACGAAGGGGTCCGTACCATTATCTATAAAAATGGCAAAAAAATCACGTTTGTTTTATGGGAGCCCCCCTTAAATATTTATTTTATTCTATTTTTTATTTGTTGTTATAGCGGCGACAGAAATACAGCTTCTGTGAAAATTTCAACTGTCTTACTATCACAGTTCATGAGATACAGCCTGGTGACAGACAGACGGACGGACAGCGGAGCCATAGTAATAGGGTTTCTAATTGCCCTTCGGGTACGGAACCCTAAAAACAAATGACTAGAGCCACGGTACAGTCACACGTGTCGTCAAGATTTTTTCTCAGTAATTATCTTCAAGCATTCCTACATTGACGATGATTGCATCTACCATATACTTTAAAAGACGTCGTAATTTAAATACAAAACTAATTCACATCATATTTTGTGCTGAATTTAATAAATTCTTACCAGACTTATTCGCAAAACGCTATAATTGATTAACAAGATCAAAATATTTGTCTATTGTAAAAAGTTACATACGTAGACCATGTTAAGTAAAACATAAAATACAAAAAATCATTAAATAAATTTATTGTTCGTCAATCAAAAGTAAATTTTAACAACAAAACAAACCTCTATAGCAACCATAAAATGATTTCAATATACCGTCAATTTGTTCAAACTTCGTATTCAACTGAATAATTATGGAAAATTATTGCCGTCCCCTTACAGTAACTATTAATGTGTCAAGCGAGGCGTTCGAGGTAGTTAGCCCCTATAATAATTAAAGGCCGACGACGAAAGTATCGACTAAACAATCAATACCCGCCTGATCTATAGAAAAGAACACAAAAGCTCGAGTAGATAACAATCCACCCCCCCATCTTGACCCCTTCCCCGCGCTTTCACCCCCCTCATTAATAATATCGACCCCTTTTTACTAATTACATGTGTTGCGAATGCAAACGCCAACACTTTGTCGTTTTTAATAGATTAACTTGTACTTACAAATATTTATGTGTGCCTACTATATATATATATATATATATATATATATATATATATATATATATATATATATATATATATATATATATATATATATATATATATATATATATATATATATATATGTGTGTGTATATATTTATATATGTATGTATAAAAGCGTTGCTGGATGATTTTTAATTTTTAATTTAGTGATGACCATGGTAAAAAAACCAATATAATCGATAACAATCTTATTGGAAGGTTAATAATAACAATATTTATATGTAACAGAAACACATACTATAGGTATACATTCTACACTGCCGAGCAAAAAAACACTAGTTACTTAAATAGACGACAATATATCCTAAACAACTCATGATAGCTCTATGAAGTTAAAGCAACATTGAAGCATATTTAATCATGCTCTCATGTCATTATTTATGTGTAAAATAAAACCCTTTTGAATATACTTTTTGTTCCATAGAGCTATTTGAACTAGTTTATGAAATATATATTGTCATTTATGTACGTGACTAGTTATTTTGGCTCGTAAGTGTATATACTCATTTTAATTAGAGGATAAACACTATTGCTCATACCTAGTTAAAAAATAACTTGTAAGAAACACTATTCATATATGTTAGGTACATATATTTCGGCTTTTCTGGAAGCTACTAGCAACCTAAAGATTCCTATGAGAGAGAAAGTTACCCATAGACCTATCTAACGACACTCCACACGATAGGTTCTGTACATGCAAAGCTACCCTTTAAAATCTTTTATTTCAAAACTATCTAGAGAATCATAAAACATGACACATCTGCCTGTAGAATTTTATGTAAACTGGTGGTAAGATGGCAAAATATAAGGTTTCCGATTTTACCATTCGCTCCGAAGCCCTTCTTCTTTCTTCTTTCAAGTGCCATCTCCGTCCAGGAGATCTCTCTATCTTTAGTCAAGTGAATAAGTCTGTCTATGCTCTTCACTTCCAACCAGTCTCTTAAATTTTACCGAAGCCCTAAACACATTTAAATCCTACTAATATTATAAATGTGAAAGTTTGTTTGTCTGTGTGGATGTATGTTTGTTATTCTTTCACGCTTTAACCACTGGACGGATCGGGATGAAACTTGGCAAACATATAGGTTAGGTCCTGGAATAGCATATAGGCTACTTTTTATCCCGAAATTCCTGCGGGAATAACTATAACCAAGCTTAAACGAACTATAGCTATAGCTACAGCTTGATATAGCAAACTTCATTAGGGTAATTATGGAATAAATCACAGTCGCCGATAACCAAATTTAGGGCGGGCTAATTAAGGAGTAAATCACAGTATTAATACTGTGATTAAATAAAGGATTCTCACGCCGATAACCAAATTTAGGGCGGGCGGAGCCGCTGGCAAAGTCAAGTCAATAATATTTGTGACTTGTGACAAGTACTATAGATACTCCAAACTCGATTAGTACATCGAATTCGAAAGCGATTTAAGAGTTAAACTTTAGCCGCTTGCATACCTATTCTACCTGTTATGATTACATACCTGGTCTACTGAAATTTTAATCGACGGTAGAAATCCAGGTTATTTTCTGTAAAGACACACTAATATAAATATACGACACACACACTCTCATTGGTGAATTGGACTGTAATTTCTAAATACTGCTAAATTTCAATATAATTGACAAAAAACTACATTAAGCTGTAATATAGTTACCATTAGGGCTCGTCATTAGGTAGTTACCCAGCAGGGCACAATAAAATAAATAATTAAATATTTCTAAACCTATCACGCATTACGATCGTCGTATACTAAGCATACTAAACACAAAATGTATTTGTATCCGTTGATGTAGTACATAAAAAATTGCAGATTTAACTGCTCACTTACATTTCTAGCAAGCAAGCACCAACATTCACACATAAAGCTTGCAACCAATATATCTGGTAATGGCGAAGTATTTTTAGTTTAAGAATTTCGTCGATAGTGTGCAACTGTTGGGGAGGCTTGCGTGCGTAGGGCAATGACGCGTGTGTGAGTGCTACTTGGGCAAGGTCAGGGCTTCGCTCTATCTGATCAATGGTCACTCCGTATCGCGAAACAGCTGACGAATCGATATTCTGACTCTTTCTTAATCTATGTACCTGTATTGTGATGTGAAAACTAATCGAGTGCGTTTTTTTACTGTGTATATTGGTACCTGTACACCTTTAACTTACACCGGTATTTTACGGTACTATACAGAATTCACTATTGTATACCTTATAGACGAAATCTCAAGTTGTTTATGTTTTGTGTTGTGGGGAAACAATTTCAAATATAAGCTATTCCAAATTTTATCTTTCCAAGTCCAATGATCTTGAGAAAAAATGGCCATGACAGACGGATAGGAATGTGATGGAATTTATGTAGTTTTCCCATTTAGTATTTATTTACAAAATTAAAATAATCCATGAAAAACTAATCCGAAATCCATACAAATAAAATTAAAGACATAGGTAGATATATAGGTATGATAGGTTTAAATTTAATAGTAAATAGAATTTACTAAAAAAAGAGGAACCCTAACAAAAATGGTGTAATTAATCAACTAGTTAATCAGTGTGACGAATAAAAACATTATTACGACCCGCTTCCTTAAATCGATCAACATGACGTCATCAACAATCGAATCGAGTCACCGCGTTGTAGAGTATCTGTTTTATTTTTAATTTTGTCGGAGCTGCTTAGCAAAGTAATAAGTGTGATTAAGCCTTTTTTATTGTATTAATAAAAATTGTTTAAAAAAAAGTTTATAAGGTTTGATTTTTGTTTTTAATTATTGTACAATTACTCGCCATTTTCGCATTCCCAGTAAACCAGGAACACGCATTTTTGGGCAGGTCTAATTTTATGATACTAGGGACCTACGTTAACTCATATAGGTACAATTAGGTTTGTTTTTCTAAAGACCGTTTTGAGATCAACAATTGTATATTTTTCGTAATAGTTTTGCAAAGGTTACAAAAGTGTACTTAATTGATCTTTGAACTTCTTTGAACCAAATATGAAAAAAAAGGCTTATTGTAGAAAACACTACAGTGCAACAAACATTTCTGACCCTGTGACCTTAGGTATTTGGTCACTAGTTTCGTTGTAAGTTCACACCATTTAGACTTTAGTTTTAATTTTGTTAGACAATACCATATAGGTACTGGTGTTAATTTCGGAATTACGTTCTAAAAGATCCTATTATTTTAACAATTTGATTAAATATTGGCCTTATCATTGCTTTATAAATTCAAACAATTCACGCAAACTTTTAAAGAAGCTAATTAAACATGGAATTAGAAAAATTCGAATTGTAAAGATATTGATGTTTTAGTTTATAACATCTTTGGTAATACGATAGAGTAATCGATAGTCGCCACCACAGGCAAACACTGAAGGGTGCGTCAGCTTCTCGTGGGGCAGAAAAAAGCGAAAAGCAATCAGTGTGGCATAATTAGTGCGTCGTAAGTATAGGGCGGGTTGCCATGGCAACGGCGTCGGTATTGATGCCCACAGCTTACCCGTCGCATTAATTTTCAACGGAATTAATCGAATCAAACTAACGCTGTTATCGATTGATGTCATGGAAATGAGTTCTTAGCCACTAGTTGTACATTTTAATACATAAGCATACTTTTTTTTAAATCAGGATATTGGCAGACTATTAAAGACAAATATAAGTATAAACTGTCTACAGTACAACAAACTTTTGACCTTGGGTGTTTGGTCGCTAGTGTCGTTGTAAGTTTACAACATTTTAATATGGCGGCTGTAGTTTTCATTTTTGTCCGCTGGGTCAGAAAAGGGCACTATACAAAATGTTGCACGGGCGTGACAGTTTATTACTCTGTGGACTATATTTTTTGTAAAAAAACAAGTTGATAGTACAGAACTCGGAATGGACACAAATATTAAGAATGCTTTTTTGAACTCAAAATATTTTTAAAACATTCACTTTTTACTGTATGGTATTTTCTATTATAACGTGAGGAAAACTTCCGTTAATTCAGTGTAAATCAGACTTTATACAATATTTTACAATGTACACATTGTGACTTTTGTTTTCTTGACCAGGAATCGAGCCCAGGACCTTTGACACTGCAACCGACACCATTACCAACTGACCAATCAAGAATTGAAACCATTTGTAGTTTAGAATGAATAGAAAAAGATAAAATTAAAATGAATGAAGAAGAAGAAATTGAAATTTGACAATGAAATATAAACAATGTAAAAGTGTAAGCTAAGTGCACGCAGGCATATTACGTCTTACCGAAATTAAGGAGCACATAATTTTAACCACCTTTTGTATTCAAAATTCGATAATTTATTGTCGAAATAATATAATTACGGCCGACTGACGGGACGGATTGGTTGCGACCGGAAATTCCATATTACCGGAGAAATTAAAGCGGAAACATTTGGCCACCGCCGCTCGCAAGATGGCGCGTCGCCGATTATTGTGTCTGGTCGATTTATGAACGATTATCTATTGTTGTGTCTAATTATTTATTTATTTAATAAGAACGTACAACTTTCTAATCAGCTTTTTTTGGCGAATCTATAAATTAGTTTTAACTTCAATAAGTTTCTAAGTACAGTGACGAAAATTGAAGAAAAATAAACGCAACTAGTACTTAAAATACAACAAAGCTAAGGTTTTCCGTGAATCCCACGGATCACTATTATAGGGTCATATGAAAATTGTAAATTAAAGAAATCACAGTCTTCAACTTTTGCAAAAGCTTATAGCAGCGCATAATGACCTATTTCATCAAACAGTAATATTCTAAACCAGAGACAGAAAACAATAATATCAAAAAGCTTTGCATATTTTTATTTCCAAATATAGAATATTACTGCCGCGGCCTGCAACCGCAGCATAACCGGACGATCGTGAGAATGCAGGACGAGGCATAGCCGAGCGCTCGAGCGGTCAAATATAAAACATTGCGGGTCGCTCTCTGATACTGTACTGAAAATACGATTTATCTCAAAGAAGCTTGTGAAAGATATAGTCGCATATCGTAGCATGTTTGAGAAAATATGTTTTTATATGCCACACTAAAAGGAAGTAGGTATAACAAAGAAAATGTCATCTTAAATTCTTCTTCCTTCTCTAATAAAAAACGTTATAACTGCAAGTTTAAAAATGTCATAAAACCTTTCTTATATATTTTTTTATTTTTAATGTATAAATGTTGTGTATACCGGCCGTAAACATAGAGTGCACTTTGTTTTTCTTTGAAATATCCTTTAGCTTGTAATTTTCCTAAAACGTTTATTAGCAAAATATTGTATAATAGTACCTACTTTTATTTGAAAAATAAAACACAGCTAGTTTTATATGCCCTAAATCGTAACTTCAAATTAATATAGGTAAATGTATACATTGCTAGTAATAATACTCTGTAATTTGTAATTTGGTTATGGTAACCAAAAAAATATGTTAGCAGCATTAGACAGATTAAAATCTACACTTTGAGTATTTAACCACTTACCTTTACGTCAATATTTTAAGTGTTTTTACTATAAGATAATCAAAATCAGTCAACAAATATTATATTGTAACAAACACACACATTCTAACCAACCTATGCACTTTTTGTACACAAACCTCATCAACATATGATTATTCCAAAAATGAAAGAAATTTAATAATATATATGCTATATAAGCATATAAAAATGCAGCTATACCTTTGGTTAAATTATACATATATAAAGATATATGTGGGTACATAGTCAGAGTATTTATTCTCCAGCCAGTATTGTACTTTGGTAGCTCAATTGTCAGAGCACTAAGACGGAATCTTTAGGTTGTAGGTTCAAGTCCTGACTTAAGGTCCAACCTTTTTTTATTAATTAACTAAATATATTTATAAATATAACATAAGCTAATAATAAATTATCTAGACTTACCAGAAACAGAGCACTTTTGGCACATTGTATCATGGCCATCCGTAGATTACAAAGTCGCCTTCACTTTCATATAGACACAAAGACACTTATGTTCATTTGGGATTGGATTCAACTGTCATTAATAATCAAACAAAATTAAATTAAAAATCTGTCTAGACTGTAGAAATCATGGTATTAAGCAATAATAAACAGAAAAAATAGTTTACTATATATACCTACAGTATAACCTATTTATTTGTACACATATGGTCAGTTAAATTCATAAATCATTAAAAAATAAAATTAAGAGACCGCTACGGTTAATATGTGAAATACTTTCTTTAAACAACAGGGCATTTGTTTATGAAAAAGTAACATTGCACTGAAAATATTTTTGTCTTTCGCCTTCCAGTTTGTTTTAAAGTTTTTGTTTTTCGTTTTGGTTTCTTGAAACAATACTATAATATTTTATAGAATAATCTAAATACCGTAAGTATTCAAATATTTTTGGATTTTTACTATTACAAAAAGAAAATAATAGATTGATTGAGGTGGAACATTAATTTTCTCAACAAAAACGATTGCTTAAAAAATGTTTGTTACACATTTTAACATAAACAAAAGGTTAAAAGACACATTGTTAAAAATTTGGCCATGAGGCAAATATATTAGAACTCTATCAACATGTCTTATTAAATTATCTATTTTATTGCGACAGTCAATATGCAGCCTCAATAAATTCCAAAATAAAGATTAAATCATTCTTACTTTTGTTTATCTCCTATCGGGGCCATTAAGATTTATTCACGTTTCTTTGATCACCAATAAATCATTGCGGGACTAATTAAAAGTACCCTTTCGGTGATAGGAACGTACCTATCTCGACTAATCTCGGAGTTGCAAACCTGCGAACATAATTTACGATATCTCCTCCAGCCATTCGCACGTAAACTTTCTAATTTACTGACCGACAGACAGACAAATATAAAAGTAACTAATAAAAACAACACGTTGGAAAAACTATAAAAATATATGGTCGAATGTCCATGTTTAATTTTGTTCTGACCACACCCGAAATCCGGTTGATAACAGGCCCTTAATGTCTGTCAAAGGAACAATTAAAGGAGTTTAGTGTTGCCATAAACCAAAGGATTAATTTTTTTTTGCCTTTTTAATGATTTTAAATTATTAAATTTGCATTTTTGCGTTTATGCTTTAGCTTTCAAAGATTTAAAAGCATTTTATACTTAAAATATCACTAAAATCGTAAAAAATGAAACTCTATTAATTTTTTCTTAAGAATTTAGTAGTCTTTCAACCAATATTATTAACAATTTATATTTTTTAATTTAACTTAATTTAACTAATGTGAAAGTTTACATAAAATGTACAAGAACTTTATGTATCCACTCGACATAATTTGGTTATAAAGAATACAAATTGGTTTATTTACCTTACTTTAAAGTAATCAGGAGTGAAATATTCACCCGCGACGCCTCGGTTACTGCGATTATCCGAGTCCGAGTCGAGTAATTTATTTTTAAAGCCCGTAAAGTCTCACTCTTTAAGTAATAAAAGTAACATTTTACCGGAGTTAGTAACGCGGACCACTATTATGGAGTTCTTTAACAATAAGCCGTTGCATTTAAAAATCATTTGTTAACGTAACACTGTCGGAAAGCTAAGTATTAATGTCAACTTTAGTTTAAGGAAATACTGATAATAACTTAAAAATTACTAACCAAATTCTTGTACGATTTACTAGAATAAACATAACGATTTGTAAGTTTTTACTAATCACACGCGATAGTATTTCACATAGTAACCGAGGTCTGTTTAATGGGTAAGAATGAGAACAAAAACTAAGGATAACGAGATGAGAAAAGTTGGGTTAAGAATATACGGAAGTTAATTAGAAACGGAACGAAAAACAACCGTAACTGGTGGCGAAGTTAGCCGTTCTAGCGCGGCCAATAGTACAAAGCACTCACACAAACTCAGGCCCTCACTACCGTGGCTCTAGCATTTGCATACCGCCCGCCCAGGCGCGCGCCGCCGCCCAACCTGAGTGACAGGGATAGAATAGCTCCATATCACTTGACATTCCACGTCCGTTATTCCAAATTTTAAATTTTAAAATTCGAAACAAAGTTCTTTATTTGATATTAATGGAACAAGGAATTATATTTGAAATTTATTCGCATGGAATTTTTTATTTTCCTTTTTAATGTACGCAAATTAGTTGCCAGTTGCGCTGTGAAAGGGATGAAAGTAAATTTATCGCCCTCGTCGCGGAAGCGTTGCAGCTTGATAAGTAAATTTTGGAGAGAATTGGAGGATTGTCAGAGAGAGCATGAATGAGCTACCAAGAGACCTTAATACTTTAATGAAGATATATGTAGGATTGATTCGTTAGTGCTAAATTTTGTAAGAGATGTTATTTATCGGAATATTTTTACAGTGAAATAATACAGAAGTGTTGGCTGAATATTCTTGTCGCTATGATGCGGCAGAAGCATTTTTGATCGACTTGAAGCAAAGTACCTATAAGGTTCTTCAAGAAGCAAGGGATTAGATTTTTAATTAATTTTTAATACACAAGTTATGCTTCTAGTGTCACAAGCGTCTATAGGTAATCGTGACCGTTTAACATTTGGCGGGCCGTTAACTTGTTTACAACATGTCATATTTATATAAAATTGTAAGCTGAAACGTATTAGTTGCTACCAATTAACTTTGAATAATTACTACTATTTTTCTGCAAAAAAACAAGAAAGTGGTCTTTTATATTATTCATCTTATTTTGGCAATAGAAAAAAAATTAATAATACAACAAACTTTTCTGACTTGCTGTATGGTCGCTAGTGTCGTGTAAGTTCTCACCATTTTAATATGGCGGCTGTAGTTTTGATTTTGACAACCAGGTCAGAAAAGTGTGTTGCATTGTACTACGCTTCAAGTTTAAGCAGATTTCAAAAGAAAACAGAATTGAATTTGAAGATATATGACATAAACTGAATACACAGACATCACTTGTATGTTTATCGTTTTTAATCATAATGTAATCTGTACATAATGTTAACAGCTGTGTCAAATCAAGTAAAAACCAGATGAAACGCCTCAGAAAAGGAATCGAGTAGCTCGGTTTACTGACGTTTTTGTAAGTTTCTATTGTGTTACCAGTTATCTGCCGCTGACTGTACTTAAGAGGTCGCCTTTGCTAGGTTCTCGAGATGTTAAAGTTTGGAATACTTAAATTTTTTTATTTTTTTAAAACGAACTTCTGGTTTGTCGATATATTTAAAAAACAAAACGCTTGTTTCCATCTCGTTTTTCGTTAGATTAGATTATTTTGTAATTTCTTAAAAATAGTTGAATTGTAATAACAACATAATATTCATCGAGGTGGTTTTTAAATAACTACTAATACAATAAAAACTATTTTTTTTTAATATAGGTACTTTCTGTTATTTCACGCGTTGGCTGTCGCCGTCACACTAGACAGCAATTATATAGCGCCGTCTCTTTGCTTACATCTCTACATGGGTGGCTTCTTAATAAAAACACACAACAGAGACGAAAATGTAATTACAAGAATTGCAAGATTTATGATAGGATGGAAAACAATCCACATATCATTAAAGATCACAGACTAAACAAAATATGAACCTAAATTAGCACACGGTAAATTATGTCTTATAGTCGTACTAATTAGCATCATATTACAATAGTTAATGATGCTGCTTAAGTCTTTTTGGTGTTCGGACAGGATACTGCATATGCATTCTTTTACTCAATGTGTGGATACTGGAAACACGGAAAATGTAGTAGTTAATTTTTGCGCAAAGCTGGTGTGAGGGAGAAGTGCACTCATTTACAAATAGTTGACCAAGTGTGAGCGGGATGGTGATACCAGGGTTAATTCACGTTAATTAATGAACGTGGAAGGCTGCGCTCTTTATTGCTTTCGTGGCTGGACGCTAAGACGGTGTCGCTTAAGTTTTCTTACATGAAAACACAGTTAATAGTGTTTGTTTTTCTTTATAGGTCTGGTAATAAAGAAATGTTAAGTGTTAATTTTCTAAGATTTATAATTAATTGGAATTTTAGTTTTTTTTTATAACAAAGGCTCTTTTACTTAATTAATAAAAAAATATAAAAATTAAAAAAATAACATACATTTATAGTCCCTACTAGTGTAGCACTGTAAACTACAGTAGTAGTTTCAAAAAAACACTTTAAAAAACAGAATTTGAGACTATTTATGTATATTTATGTTTAATAAATAACGTGTTATGAAGATTTCTTTCCCTTGTATAATATAATAATTAAATATTCCTAGGCATAGCAGACAGACACCTCTGATTTAAAACTAAGCATAGCACACACTTCAGTAGCTACTGTAATTAAAAGCACTGCTTGCTTATGCTGGGTACCAGACAACGGATTCAAATACTTACATACTTCTTTTTATAAATACATACATTTATTATATTAATATAAATAAATATTTTCATAGCAAAGATCCGGTCAAAAAATTAACTTTGAGCCAGGACGTGAACCTGCAACAATCCTTACAGTCCCTGTAAGTGATCTACAAATTGAGCTGTCGAGCCACAAGTAAAAAAGAAAAAAAAATTAACGAAGAAAGATTATTTCTTGTATGCATATTTATAATATATTTCTTGATTCTACGAAGACTTTTGTATTTATACGATTGATGTACTAGGACTTTATAAATCAATAGGAGTTGTTTACGTTTACTATAGACAGAAAACACCCAGAATTAGGGAAAAAACAAATATTCATAACATAACACAAAACCAGCAGTTACTTAACCAAAATTTATTTTTTCAAACGATAATAGTAACAAAAACAAACATAATACATTCGGGTAACATACATACATGTATGTAGGTACCTACTAACTTAGCAGACATATCTATAACCGTAAATACCGTGTACTTAATGTGGCGAATGTTTTCTTAATATCACCCCGCTGCGTGAGAGTGTAGTGGGTAAGAAATTAAGAAAATGCGGTAACGTCTGCACGCCACTCGAGGACGCTCACTTAACTGAGTGTATTGTCTTCCTAGATGGTTTTTGTTCTAATAAAACCCTTAAGCTTTGTTAATGAGTGTAATAACCTTTTTCTTTCTAATATTGTGTTTGTTTTGTTTAATAAAAATTAGTTGTTTTGACCTGTAGGTTGGGTTAATTGTGTGAGTTGATAGACAGTCATATTTAACAATAATATTAAAATACCATCCTGAAGAGTTGGTGATGTGAATTTTAAGTTTCGCCGATTGGGACTCTCATATTCCACCTTCAAAATGGCAGTGACTTACATTGTGACATGGCTGTCCAATGTAACCACTTACCTACATACCTACACAACTCAGTCCTTAATGTGTAAAGATTATGAATACAATTAAATATTGCTGTATATTAATACAATATACTTTCAAAATAATGTCACATCCATATAATCCATTTAAATATTATGAATGCGAAAGTAATTCTGTCTGTCTGTCTGACAGTTACCTAACCTTAGTAGTATAAAAAACCTCTTCACTTTGTCTGTCTGTCAGTTACCTCTTTACGCTTAAACGTTGTGCTGATTAAGTTGAAATTTCGCATGGAGATAGTTGGAGTCCCGGGGAAATACATAGGCTATTGAAAACGTCAAGTGTGAGTCGGTTTTATTTCTATAACTGAGGAGTTGCCTTAGTTGCCGTGAATTTAGGGTAGGTGGAACTGCGGGCAAAAGCTAGTTTACAATAATATTTAAAAAACGTGGTAAGGCATATTTTTAAAAGTTCTTTTATCTTTATAAATTATTTAAACTTTTTTTTCTGAGTTTATTTAACTAACTCCTATATGCCCCTTCTCATCGCTAACCGGCGCTATTACTTCGTTTTCGCTTACGGTTCTTTCTTACTTTTTTTCTTGTTACTCGACACCTAAAGGTCATTGCGTGATGCTAAATAGCTTATAACCTTCTTCAAGAATTGGCCTATCAAATGCAAAATGTTCAAATCCGACTGGCAGTTCCAGAGATTTGTGCATTCGAACAAAAAAAAAAAAAAAACTCGTCAGCTTTATTATATCAAAGTATAGATACGGTTTAGTATAAATATGGCCTTACATTATCTGTATTCTCATTGCTTTAAGTCCAAGAACCCTATAACCTGAAATCAACATTATATTTCGTCGCTTCTGTGGCTGCGTAGGCGTCGAGAAAGCGTCAATGCACGCGTTCCTTATTGGTGGTCTTATTCTTAATATAATATGCATAACATCTTTTATGTCCGGAATATTTAGATTGGGCATGATATGTAAAGGCTTATCTATAGGCGTTTAAATATTTTATTTGGATATTGTTATGTTAAGCTGGGTTAGAAAGTATTATTTGTGAATTACCAGCTAAATCGTATATTTAATTGTCCGATACATTGAGTTTATTTCAACTTTTTTAACTAAATTTTTGGTTTTTGAGGACTTTATTTATCTATAAGAAACTACCTAGTTGGCACAGAACAGCCGTTATTACTTGCGGCGTTTTTCGACAAATATAAAAGAGAACTAAAAATTTAAGAGAAAGATTTACATTAAAAAAAAAATAGTTTAAGAGGGCGATATAGGCCAAAAAGATTAATTTCTGTAATATTAACGATGTCTATGTAAAAGTATTTAAAATCATTTCACAATGTCATATGTCGTCTTTGTTTTACTTATATTATAATGACGCCTTTAAAATTTTATTCTTTTGTAACGAATTTAAAGTATTTTCCGTTTCGTAGTCACATATTATTATATTGATAAATTATAGTAAATGCACTAGATAACCAATTCTAATTATTTTATTCATAACAACAAAATGCAAAACACGCTTTGAAAATTTGGTCACTTCCCGAGTTTTTTAGCATTAATTACAATAAATGGTAATCACTCAGTACGGTTATGCACTATGTAAAAGCAAGTTTTATAACATATAAATTTTTTAATTCTTCTGGTGCGCTATAATTTTACCACAAAATTTGCACAAAAAAGGCGTATTTACGCCTATCTGTCAGTTTGCCTTAATTTTATGGTTAAATATCATATTGAACATTATGTTTTATTGCAACTTGAATTAAATACCTATATGACACATCCATATAATCCATACTATGTTACGTGTTACTCCAATACTTGATGACCGTGTTGACACCCTTATCACTTAAGACTTATAATGTTTAGTGTAATTTAAGTGTAACTTACTAAATATTTATACGCGTAACTACTTACCTCCGTACCCAAAGGGTAAAAAACGGGACCCTTTTACAAAGACTCCGCTGTCCGTCAGTCTGTCACCAGGCTGTATCTCATGAACCGTGATAGTAAGACAGTTGAAATTTTCACAGAAGATGTATTTCTGTTGCCGCTATAACAAGAAATACTAAAAAATAGAATAAAATAAATATTTAATGGAGCTCCCATACAACAAATGTGATTTTTTTGCTCATTTTTGCTCAATATTAATAACGGCAACCGGTAGACGTTTGAAATATTCATAAAATATTTTGTTATATATTCATTTTCAAAATAAATAATTAATTTATAATAAAAAAAAAATTAAGGGGCTGCTCACATACAATAAACGTGATTTTTTCGCCGTTTTTATTGATTATGGTGCGGAACCCTTCGTGCGCAAGTCCGACTCGCACTTTTTTATCAAGAGTGGAAATGTTACCTTTTGGTGTGAACCTCCACAATCAAGGATTGTCCCGACACCCCGTTATTTTTCCGACGAAAAAGTTAAGGCAATTAATGTGTGCAGCACGCTAATAGATGGCGCTGTATTATTTGTATATCTCGGTATGGTTTTGTTTTCGATGGGTATATGAAATGATATAATTTTCAAACATACGTATTCTTGAAGAACCCTATACTGTGATTTTTGAAATCTTTTCTGACACTGTTAGTGTCAGTGAGATTAATAATAAACGTAACAAGGAAACTGTCTCTAAATAATTACTATAAGTACGCAATCATTATTTTGTAAGTAATTCGAGCAATAAATATCATACGTAAATGAACTAGTTTTACCATTTCGGTTGCAAGTTCCAACTGTCATGGCAACTTATACCAATTTAAGGGTTTCTTATTTATTTTAGTCAATAAGGAACTCTTATATGTCTTATCCGTCCGAGATTTTTAGTACTAGAAAACTGTAATTTGGTATGAGTCAAATCTTGAAAAATTTTTTTAGGGTGCACGTAAAGTGGAAATGACTATTTTCTTGTCTATCCCATGGTATGAGGTGTTGTTGGATAGGTCGTTCAAAATGATTGCGTGAGTTTTGAAACCATTTTTGATTCAGGGATCCGTTTACGAAATATTGAGCTTCAAAGTGAAATGTCTCGAAATAGACAAGTGTAAACCCTTGACAGCTAAATGGTTCTTTTTGGATATAGATTAAATAGTAGTAAGTACACATAGCGAAGTTCAAAGAAAAACTATTACAGCTAAGTAGATAGGCCTTACAAGTAACTTGGAGTAGTAAAACAATGTGACCGGTAACTACGGAGCCCCATATTTAAACTATGTCTGTAACTAAAGCGATTTATAAAGGCATGGTTTTGGGTTTATCTAATAATATCATACGGGACGGTCAATTAATTTATATTTTGATTTATTAAAAAACTAGCAAAGTGCGTGTCGCCCTAATTAACGCATTAAGTTAGGGTTCCATACAATGGTAAAGTATTACGGATATCTAATTACTTAGGAATCGATATTGTTCTAAACAATTTTCAATGGAAATAATAATAATATCGTATTATTGTGGTGGGTTTTAAATTTATCGGACGCGTGGCATAATTTTTTGACTTCCGAAAAAGTTTCTTAAAAACTTAAATTGGATTGTTTAATACCTATTTAATAAATAAATGCCCAACTTGATGGGGTGCAAGAGATTTTTCTTTATCTGATTTTATTCATAGGGAGCTTAAAAACGTTGCTATTAATTTCTTTACAAAACTTAGTTACTTAATATGGTATTTAGTTACTTAATAAATTTCATCTTAATCGATACCAAGGCGGCGGAATTATAAGGCCACAAGGCGCCACACGGACTGACTGACTAACAAAAAAATATAAGGGGTACTATATAGATTTTTGCCATTTGGCTACAGAACCCTAAAAACGGTACAAGTCGATATTAATTGAAATGTAATACTTTGGTAGGACCTTTGAGAACCTTTTTTTTCTAGAATTTATTGTAGGTACCAATAAAATATATCCGCCATATAGTAAAAATTATGAGATATTTTTTTTTTGTAAAAATGTCAAGTAGGGTAATTTAATTATAAAAGGTCTTTAAAAGGTTTTAAGTTAAACTACGCAAATTAAAACCAAAAAATGTATTATACAATAAAATTACCTTCAGTAATTTCTCATCACAATAAGATACAAAAATAAAAATTGGGGCAAGTTAAGTTAGTATAAAATCAATCAGAAAAAAAGCAATGTTTGGTCAACTCTCCCTAAATATCTAGGTAAGATGGCCACACTGTCCAAATACTCTATTGACTCTTATACCGAATTTATACATCGATATGATACGTCATATACTGGTTTCGTATGTCTTCGAGTGGTACCCCCATAGACATCTTAGTGACAAAAAGTCAAGAAAACTCTTTTGATAATGTTAATTATCTTATAAAGCATACATTTTCCAAATTAATAAAACATCAAAATATTATAAAAAAAATATTAGAAGTGTACCTATTAGATAGATGGGCCATCTACCCCGTATCCTGATTGTCTGGAAGACTGACACAACTGACACTAAAATTGTTTTATTAGGGTTCTTGTTTTTTTTTTTTAATTTAAACACTTAACACTAAAAAAAGAAAGTTCCACCTACATACTATCAAACACTGCAACAAATAGCCTGAATTTCGAGCTTTGTCGGAGCATTTAAAACCGGAACTCACTATATAATTGTTTACAAAAGTATACACCAGTCTAGACGTTTCCAAATCAGTCTCTGTATGTAAATCAGGTGAAAGACACGAATTTTATTGATTATCATTTGTGTGGGCGGTGTTAATAATGTAAGCTGATAATAATCATTTCTACAGCTTTTTAAAAAGTTTGTTTAATATGTAAAAAGTAAAAATAGAGTACCTAACAGTAAAGTTCAATAGCCTTTAATGGTACAAATACTAATAGTTATAAACAACATAAAAACATTCAAATTTAAATAATTAATCATTTAGGCAAGTAACATTTAAGTTTGTATTTTTTGTGAAGTGAAAGATTTGATGTCTTTTATTTCCTCAGGCATTATCAACTTCACTAGAACATTCATTTGTCAAAATTACAATAATTAAACACTGTTTGAAGTGTTTTTCAGTCGTTTTCACTCGATTTGCAACGGCCATTTTGCGCAAGTGAGTGAGCATTCACCAACTCGTTTCATTTGCGAATTGCAGTAAAAACGAAAATGGATTTTAATAGAATAGTAATACTCACTGTTTCATGACGAATACCTTGAAATGCTGTTATATGAGGTAAACAACTACATAATAACGTGGTAGTTAGGTACTTAAAATCTACCTTTCAGTTTATAAGTGAGTAATATTGTATGATAACACATTTGCGCATTGTTCAATTTTGAATTTCTTTTAGTTGATTAAAAAGTTTTCATAAGTTTAAAACACAACCAATGTATCGTCAAAAAAGATAAAAATCAAAGTCTAAAACTATTTTTATTTTTATTGCAATCGTGTTCTAAGCAAACACTTAAGTGCAACAAGTTAGGTATCACTTTCCGCTCGATATAACAATTTATTATTATTTTTTTGTAGTGTAAATTTTAAATAAGTATTATTTAGGACGAATTTGTGAGTTTAGGTTACTACGCCACTTTTAGTTAATTTAACTTAGATATATTCTTAAAACGAAACAAAACGTTAGTCTATTACTAGTTTTAATTTAAAAAAAACTAATTTTTACACGACGAAATCTTAAGAAAATGTTAATACGTTACGTCATCTGAAAATAAAACGAAATTGTGTGTTTGTTAAAAAGGGTTCAAATTATAGCTCCATTTTCTCCTTACTTTTATTTAAAAGAAGAAGAATATTTAATCCCAGTTATTAGTAAATTATTAATTTATTAATTTTATACAAGTGTCATTGTGTGGATGTGGAAGTTCCAAATTATTTGTTTTCTTTTTTACCATGTAACTATACAGACCTAATAGGTTTCGTGGTCGTAACATCGCGTCTTCAGTTTAGGTAAGAAAAGGGCAATCAAATATGTCTTGTTAATCTGTGGTAGCAGAAGCAAGCAAGCATTATTACACGCAAATGATTTCTCTATAGGTGCATTAATATTTTTTCATCACACTTACTCGTAAAAAGTGTCATAACGTGCAGGAAACGCGGGTGCTAAGACATTAATTACACTCAAGGGCTTTTTCTTTGTAAATTTTACTATTCTCTAAGCAAAGCATTCACAGATGCCTTGGGCGGTAATGATGAGCCTATTCTATCAAGTACTAGTATGTTAGAATATGTCTGTTCAAAACTGCAACATTCAAAGCCAACATTGCACACTACAAGAGAGCAATTACAAGTTTTAATTTCAACCCAAACATATTTATTCACAAGTTCTCTAGATACCTAGCGTCATCTGGCGGTGGCGTTGGTTTCTCTACGTCTATTACTGCCTATTCAAACTATATTTTTATTTATTTATTCGCAAATGTGATGTAAAACGTTGTATGTAACCCGGGAGGTACGAAAGTTACTTAAGCTTCTAGATAGCCTCTCGTTAGTAATTTTCTCCTTACCATTCTTAATACACAATAAACTATTTTAACAGTAATGCAGTTTTAGTTGTCATTTTTATTTACGTACCTACCTCTCTCACCACAAAAAAATGAGTCCGAACTCTAAAGCGCTCTTAAAAGGTTCAAAATTAATAAATCCTTTTAATTATCTCACAGTGAATTTTACAGTGGCTTTATCAAAGAAAAATACTGCAGATGCACGGACTTTACGGTCATATTTCAGAAGAATGCAATAATAACTGGTTGAGGGTGTCGTACTGTAAGAGGTTTAATAGGGGAAACACACACATACACATCACACGCACACTTTGAAATGTATATTTACATCGAATAGTGTGTTAGATATTTAGGGTTGTCAACGAAAATTTAAATAATTGAACTAAACTACTAAATTGTACTAGTAAACTAGGAAATAACTAGAATCATAAACCTGCGTTATCAATAGATAATAGTAGTGTGATTTGATGTAAATACAAAGGTACAATCGGAAATCTACAATAGCATTACAAATAGTTTTCTATACGAATCGTCAGGATAATAATAATGATATAAAAAACTTTTTCCTTTTTTATTGTTTTCAATACAGTCTAATGTATCTAATAAAATATTTAGTTCTAAATTTAAATTGGACAACCCTATTCTAATCACCTGTTAAACTGTATTAAGAAATGAAGTATATTTCAAATTTACCTATTGTAAGTGCAGTTCCTAGATAAATACAAACATTCGCTTTTATTGGCGTAACAAAAAACCAAATAATAATCAGTTAAAATCCAAAACCAAATCAATTAAAAAATCAAAATAAACTTAACAAAATATAATATCTAGAACAATAATAGTCAAGGCCCACAATGTTTCTGTTACACGTATGTGTGTGTTACATAACATACAAACTATTTAAATCAGTATTAAACCAGCTTTTTACCTCGTCTCTGTCCGTTCAGATTTTGAATGCTTTAAAATGAAATTTATGTATAATATAAATCATATCACTTTTTCATATCTTTATGAAATTAAGGATACATACATTTGTATCCTATTTTGTTATCCTGTTATTTGTTTTAGGACTAGGATACATAAGTTCTTATCCTTAATTTCATAAAGATATGTAAAAATGATATGATTTATATCATACATTAATATCACTTAAAGTATTCAAAATCTGAACGGACAAAGACGAGGTAAAAAGCTGGTTTAATACTGATTAAATAGTTTGTAATTGTGTTAAGTAAAAAGTAACGTACAATATTTTAGGCAATAATCTGTACAAGAAATATTTGATGTTGACAACCCTAACATAATAGCTACAGACTGTAGTGTGATATCACCCCTAAGGATTAGCAACGTGGCTATAGGAGTACACTATTTTGTTATCCTATTATTTGTTTTAGGACTAGGATACATAAATTTGTATCACTTAATTTCATAAAGATATGTAAAAATGATATGATTTATATCATACATTAATTTAACTTTAAAGTATTCAAAATCTGTACGGACAAAGACGAGGTAAAAAGCTGGTCTAATACTGATTGAAATAGTTTGTAATTGTGTTAAGTAAAAAGTAACGTACAATATTTTTAGGCAATAATCTGTACAAGAAATATTTAATGTTGACAACCCTAACATAATAGCTTCAGACTGTAGTGTGATATCACCCCTAAGGATTAGCAACGTGGCTATAGGATAACACATCGGCCGCAAATGAAGAATAACTGATTGCAATAAATAAAAGTAAAAAAGAATTTTACATTTCACGTATTTTACTATATTTAGAATAAAATTTACAAGATAAATAAAATAACCTGGATAATTTGATAGTTTGTTGCCAACAATAACGTTTCGTGACAACAATACAACTCCTCAATAGATTGTTAATGTCGTCTACATCCATAAAAATTGCACATTTTTTTTTTCTAGACCACTAAGGTAGCAAACAAGCTTACGGTCCGCCTGATGGTAAGCGGTCACCGTAGTCTATAGACGCTTGCAACACCAGTGGTATCACTCGCGTGTTGCCGACCCTTCAAAAATCTAATAATTTCTTTCTAGAAAAACCTCATACTGTAGTCCTTAGAGTAAAACACAACCCAAACGTTCGAGGGAGGAAGTTTTCGGACCTACCCCTGGATTTTGTAATTAGACAAAATGATCTTAAACTTCTTTCTCTTCTAGATAGAAAATCATCTTTTATTAAAGTCGGTAAATTACATATTAAATTTAGATATGGAATAATAATTGAAAGGTTAAGTTAAGCAAATAAATACTAAAAATGCACCGTAAATATATTTGACTCAATATATTCTACCTGCAAAATCTTTTAGTTTATTACATCTATATTCAAGACCACCAATTCATTTTAAATATCATTAATAAAAAATGAAACAATTCAATTACCATCTTTACTAATGGTGTCAAATTTAAAAAGCTTACATTGACAACTACTCGTTTGAATTTAGACAGTGATTTATACAATATTAGATACATTTTCATGTTAAGTGTCGCCATAAAGTAAGCGAAAATAGACACTTGTTCGATTCGAACATTCTTGCGGTGTAATCAGCGTTTTCACCTAAAAAAACACACAGAAGCTTAAATGTGTCATCATAAAACTAAAACAAAATGCAATACTTGTACCGCATTACGCATCTTGTATCACATTCTATTTTCTATATTACAGCATTAATTTAGATAGCGAATCTTCTGTTTATGGAAATCGACACTAAAGTACTATAACATCTTAACAAAACTCCTAAAGACTCATAAACAGCACTAACTGAATGCTTTACACATTCAAATTGCTTTGTTTACACACAGATTTGTCTTCAGATGTATTAAGTTTCTAAAACAAGCAACATTTCATTACTTACTCACATGAAAATAATCCAAACACACAAATTCTCGCCGGCGACACCGCTGACGCAATTAATTTTACATATTTTAGTTCATAATTCACTTAAGTTGAACATCGCACGTCATAAATAATGTCAAAATTAGTTTCAAAGTATAACTGAACAACTTTTGTTTACGTTTCAGAAGCAAAACATCACAAGTATCCGAGTTTTGACAGATGATCATAAAGTACAAACACGAACGCAGTTACGTGTACATTTACATACGCGGTTCGGCCTCGTTGAGATAGTATAACGAAACGTAAAGCTTGCGTTTAGAACTTTAAGTATTTGCAATTGTGTTAAATTAGTTATTATTATTTTTGCGTTCCGTTTTCAGCATGTTTTTCGTGTGTCCGACACTCGGTTTGCGTTAGTACTGACCACAGCTTAGGGCGCCGGTCATGCGACGATGTGTGCGTATGTTGAGCTTTCTGCACGCGATCTCTTCGAGCTTAAACGTGTGGGGAATGCATAGGTGTGTGTATAAAGTTTGTGTGTGGATGTGACAGGCTAGACTCATTGACTGCGGCCCTTATTGTATGAATGTGGAAAAATTATAGTGTTGAGTTTTGTTTTGGGCGAAACTGCGATGCGCTTTGTTTATAGCTCTTGTGGATACTTGAGTCTCCCAATTTACTGGGACGTTACTGTCACCGGTCGTTGCTGAGGCACTTTATTTGTTTGTAAGCACAGTAAAGTTAGTAAATCAACAATATCTTGTCTAATAGGATTATTTTAATCTTATTTAATACCTACATACTCAATTAGAATTTTTTATCAATTTGTATCAAAACGTATTTAGTTCTTTTTAATTTAAAATTTATCCGAAATGCAGATAATGTACAAACCTAAGTTTTATAAAAATCGTTTTCTTTCTTTTTTTCTTAAGTAGTAGTTAAGTATATTTTATAGTTTGGTTAGGTCGTTAGTATTATCTTATTTAAGCTTACGACCCTCCTGATGGTAAGCGGTCACCGTAGTCTATGGACGCTTGCAACACCACAGGTATCACTTGCGTGTTGCCGATCCTTCAAAAATCTAAGAACTTCTTTCTTCAAGATGGGGTTCTTGAACTATTGTAGTCCTTAGAGAAAACCTTGGCAGGGAGCTCATTCCACAACCCAAGCGTTCGCGGGAGGAAGTTTCTCTGAAACCGCACTGTACGCGACCATATCGGTTGTAGAGTGTGAGAATGAATTCCCTGCCGATGGCGAGCGGTGCGATGGTAGAAAGTAGCCGTGGGTATCATTTGTTTTGTAGCGGCTCGCCCTTTCTTTTTATGGGCATAGTACAAACCTATGTTTGATATCTACTGTGATTTCGTTCCTTTAGTGTATTTGTAAATGTTTTACCAATGTGCATAATAAAAGCGCCCGAGCGAGTTTTCTTCTCCAATTACGCTTCGTTAACACTATCCTTGGAGATATTGGTCAAAGATTTTACAATTTTCAACTGATGCAGCGGAAAGTTAATATTAATAAGTATATATCTTTTTAGTTGATATTTCGTCCTGAAGTGACTGATAGGCCGAGAGCCTATTGCTCTGTATCGGGCAAAAGCCTTTATTTACAAATATCTGTAAATTTTTTACATGTTTCGCACACATTATTAAATATAATTATTATATGTAATAATGTAGATATATACATACATATATATCCAAAGCTAACTTTAAACCAAAATCATTGAAAAAATTATTCATAGAATTTGCGTATAATAAAGATTACAATAAACTACAATGAAAGGAAGATGAAAGTTCTGAAAGATTTCTATTAACAATAAAATGTCAAGTAATGTAAAACAAACATAACTTGAATTTCTTAACACAATAAATTATAATGTTACTAGTATTTACAACATATAAATGTCTTTAAATATTATTTTTTTATGTTTTGTTTACATTTAGCACTTCATATATCATATGCGGCAGCGACTCGGTACTTGCATTCTGAAAGTTAAGATTGCACATTTATCACGAACGACCATGCCGCAGGATGGTCCATTAAGAGATTTTTCGGATCCATAAATCTCACTTCCCTACATCTTGCTTCGATACTACGATATGAAGTTCATACGTTGGCACTTAAGTCGAAATGAGTGAAATAACTTACTAAAATGGTTTTCATTTCAAAACCTACTTAAGTTAAACTTAATTTAACTTTAACTTAATTAACTAACTTACTTCATTTCATATTTACTTAGACTACTGAGACCTTAATATTATTATTATTTTTACATTATAATACATAGATAGAATAGATTTTTTTTCAATTGTAATAAATAGATCAAAACAAATAAATGTTTGAAATACGAAATATGTCAAATATTTATTTGATTTTATGTATTTTAATACCTTATTCTCGCGACTTCGTCCGTTTAGATTTATGAAACAAAGGAATCTTTTAACTATTGGTGGTTTTACTTACAAAAATATCGGAATTGTCATAAATTTTTTATACCTTATTTTGCCCTCTAGAAGATGATATTCCAAATTAATTTTAAGCTTATAGACCAAATACATTTTTTTTCAATTAACTCCAAAAATTAAAGATTTCCACGTAAACAACCAATATTTTATTTCTTAGGAGCTGAATTTTGCAAAATTTTTTAGTATTTGCTTACATTATACCAAGAACCTTTGTGCAAAATTTCATTAATATCTATTTGACATCGATAACTGCAGTGCAAATTAATTCAAATTCAAATTCAAATTCAATATAATTTATTCAGTTCAGGCTACAATAATTGAGCACTTATGAATGTCACTACGCCATCGGTTCGTAAGTCTACAGGGCGGGAGACCTTGTACTGAGGAGAACCGGCAAGAAACTCAGCAAGGGCATTTCTATTCTCCCTTTCGCTTACAGCGTCCAATTAAAATATTGGAAAATAATGGAAAATGGAAAATATAAATTATACACTCCCTATTATAAAAGGACATTTTCCATTACAAACATAAAAAAACATGAAATATAAAGCACAAGCACAACATTAAAAAGTATCTAATATACACAAAAGACAGTTTATGTATTAGCTGTATTAATAGAAAACCATAGTCACATGATTTACTAACGTAACTGATATTGTTTTTCTTTAATTAATTAATTAATTATTCACTTTTGCATACATAGAACCCACCACACCCGATCCTCCGCCTTTCTTTGCAATATGCAAGCCATCCAATAATAAGCAAAAAAATCTTACACAAATACATACCTCTCAAGTAATATTCACACAGCTTTAGCTGTATCGTATAATTAGTAGTTTTATTTAATTACTCGTCAAGTTCTGTGGATACGTCAGGGCCCTCCGCCCAATCACCATTCAAACATACTGCCGACCATTCAAGCTGCCGGTATTTGAAGCATAAAAGCTTTTTGTTTAAGATACTATGAGAAAAGCTTAGTGAATATGATTTGAATTGATTTTTTCGATTTGTATAAGGAGGTAATTAAGCTAACATGTCGATTTTGTATGAAGATAAAAAAAATAAGTCCGCAGAAGTTTATTTATTACTAGCTTTTGCCCGCGGTTCCGCTGACCCTACATTTGGTTATCGGTGTAGGATTTTAACGGTAACTCCTTAATTATAGAAAAAAAGCGACTCACACTTGACGTTTACAAGTAGCCTATATCCTTTCTCGGGACTCATACTGAAACAAAATTTTCCGTCCATTATTGAGCGTTAATCGAGAACGTCCATGGACGATATTTGCATAGATAGGTACATTTTACTTTTGTATCGTGATGCCGTAAATGTCTACGATAAAATCATGCCAGACCGTAAATTGACATGATGTTTTAAACTTTTAAAGCGTCTAATATCATAATAATACAGATAAATATATATATATATATAAAACAGACTATTGTAAAATTGACATTTGTCTTAATCACACTTACTTAATAGATACTTACCTACTTACTTAAGTATGTGTTTGTCTTTGTGTTTGACATTCAATAGAAAACTGGTATGCAGATAGATTTATTTATAGAGTTTCAGTTTCATACAGCTGTCATAAACCGATTACATTACTCATTTGTATCGGGATTTACTTAAATGTTCTTACCATTCAATGTTGCGCACTTACCATTAAGTAAAAAAAAAAAATAGAATCACCAACATATGGCGTCGAACGGAAGTGTGGATCGTCTGTCAGCCCTTTAAAATTATAATGAAACGTTCTCATTTCTTTCAACTGACCACTCATAAAGAAGACAATGAGGAACAAAGGCTGACGCGGCTTCATCCGGAGGGTCCTTACATTCGCGGATTTGAAATACATTTTTGAACGTTGAATGTTAAAGTTAATATTGATTAAAATCTTATGGTAGCCCTTTTGAATATTTTTCCTTTATGTACTTAAAGTACTTACTTATCTAAACAAAAGTTATATGAGTAAGTTATTTTCATATTTTTCTTTATATTTTAAATGGACTTAATCCTTCTAATATTATAAATGTGAATGTTTGGATGTTTGTTACTCAATCACGCTTCAACCACTGGACGGATCGGAATAAAACTTGGCACTAATATATGAATAGAACATAGGCTAGATTTTATACCGAAAAATTCAAAAGTTTCCACAGGAATAACAAGTTTGAAGTTTGTATAGGTCGCCTATGTCCTTCTCCAAGCTACAAGCTGTCGTATTACCAAATTCCAACGAGGTCAGCATAGTGATTTAGCCGTGAAAAGGTAACAAATAGAGACACTTCAGATTTATAATAGGCAAACACATGTCTTAAATATTTGTGTTTGTCTTGCGTCTGCGTGTATTTATGAATGATATGTATGTATTTACAAAAATAGTAATTAATATACACGTATTTGTATCCGTTATCTGGTATCCATAACACAAGCATCGCTTATTTTGGGGCCAGACTTCACTGTGTGTATTATCCAAAAATATTTATTTATTTATTTTTTAATAGTATTGTTATGGATAAAGCGTTCGATTAGAGATGTCTACTAGTCACGTCATATTGGTGACAATAAGCAATCGGTTCCAAATTTAAATATGTTAGTACAACACATATGTTAAAAGACAGTTTAAGAACGTAGCGTTTTACTGCGTAACACGGACAATTGCGTTGCGACTCGAAGACTTTTACAGCGGGGGCGGGTAAACGCTTGCTTTAAGGTGACTGCCAGTTACAACGACATGTTACATACCCCATGCCAGCAACATTCGCTATATGCAAAAATGAATAAGGATTGAATCATATTTTTTTAATTCTGTGTTAATTTAAGTGCTAATATTTTGAATTAGTTTTCAAAATGCCTTAATTATCAGTTTGTCGGGAGTTTCCTATACTTGTTATGTACATTTTGCTTCTTACCAAAATTCATGATTCTAGGTCAACGGGCAGTACCCCATAGGTTTTTATTTATTTGTGTCACAATATACAACAAACATGACCGTATTATGGGTATAATTTTTATTGCATTGATTTAGAAGATTGATTTTTTTACAACTTTAAGTGACCATAGACTTTAGTATTTGATATTAATTTTATTTTGATGCCTCCACGTGTTAAAGGGCCCTGAAGGACAGACAGACAAACAGGTTTTTAGTACTTTATAACTACAAATTACCCATAGGTTTTGATTTGTGTGTGAATGCCGAAATATGCGCCAAAAATGGCAGTATTTCGGTCGAATTTTTTTATTGCGTCGATTTTTTTACAGCTTTAAGGGACAGTAGAATTTAGTATTTGATGTTAATCTCAACTGGATACTTTCACGCGTTCCTGAGAAAAAGGGTCTTGACAGACAGACGGACGGACAGCAAAGTAATTCTATAAATATGGGTTTCTTATAAAATATGGTGTGGAATTAAATATTTAAATTTAACGTAATCTGTTAACCATGTTACGTATCTGTGTGATGAGTGACCTCTTTAAAATTGAAAGTGACGTAAGTGCTGTTTTAGTACGCAATCGGTGAGCGAAAGCTGTAAATCAAAGTTTTAGTGTCGAAATGTTGGGAAGCGCTGGCCACTGGGGTGGCCAGTCTTAAACATTTTTTTAAATATGTTAAAAAAATAAGTTAAAGAACAATATGACATTTGTCAGTTATTCGCCTATTGTTCGAAGATGAATGAAGTGTGTTCTGTTAAACTGACTATATGCATACGTCGTCAGTAATTCTATATTGTGAAAGACAGGCCAGTATTTCAGAGTAAGAATACTGTGTAATTTTTTGTTGAGTGCTCAGAGTTTCTTTATCACTTTTGCAACATAATATAGTTAATTGTTGATATCGATGGATTGTTAGAAACAAATATTCAAGTCTTCCAAACCATTTTTTTATGATTATAACGATTTGTAAAGGTGAGTGGATATTCGGCCTAGGCTTCTAAATAGCCTTTTCGTTAGTAATCTTATCCTCACCACCCTTAATCCATAATGTACTATTTTTGATTTAGTACGAAAGTCCATTATTAGTGAGTACTTACTAAACAACTTAATTTTTTTGCCCAAAAATTAGTAAAGATAAGTTCACGCAAGCAATTTTAATTTATTTTAGTGTAAGGATTGTTTAATTAACCTACTTATATTTTAATTAAATCAAACGTTTTATAATCTCATCTCGTATCCGAAAAAAATTACCATTGAAAAAACTTTGTCTACAATTTACCATTCAGTATAACATCATCGTCACATAATAACAAAGTTGTCGTTCTACGGCAGTGATTAAATTTCATGCGCCGTAAAACAATGACCACAAAACCGCGACCGCTCGCTATTCCCCGACTTCGCCAAATTAACCCTAGCGTTGCTGTTGTGCTGTAGAAACTGGTAAATGACAGCAGCAGCATATTTCTTAAGTATAAATACATTTTAATGTTTTGTTTATTGTTTTTTTTTTGTGCTCAGAGTTCTTTGTCTAAACAAAAATAACAAAATCCCGTTGAAATTATGTCACGTAGTTCTGTCTGTAAGTCCATTACATCGTTAGAGCTCTTTCGGTCTCTGTTCATATCAGAAGTTGAAAAAAAAATGTTTCATTTTCTAATACATTAAGAAGAATGAGGAAACATGTTAAAGATATAATAAGGACTACCATAGTTACGAGTATTAGAATTATTTAAAAAGTTATTTTAAATAGGTACCGTGAATTAACTGTAGTAATTTATAATTATCGACAAATTTAGTGATCCCTTATTATTATACCATTACGCTAGCCACTACTTAGTTATTACATACCTTAATACCTATCATTTACCTATAAAAAACAAAAATTTTGTTCAAACAGGAACGTGATTTTTTAAATAGTGCGTAAAACAAATAAATCAAAAACATGCTTTCTAACAACCGTGTGTTTGTGAAAGCTACTTACTTGGTTATTTCTGACACAAAGGTTTTGTTGTTACAAAGTAGGCGTATGATATTAAACTCGTAAATTGATGGCCTACTCAGGTGGCCGCTCTAAAATTGTCCCTGCTTATATTAACGCATCTCGTAAACTTTCACGCATATCGAAATACTTACTTATAAACAAAATACTGAGAATCAATAGGAACAAATAAATAAACAATTGGTTTGTCCATCAATAATCTAGTTGCTTCTAGGATTGTTACGTTTTACTATTCAATCGAAAATGAAGAGTAGTAGGTACCATAGGCTAAACAATAATTTCAGTCGGCCATCAAGGGTATCTAGACTAGACTGAGGAATGGTGAGGTAAGGTGCGCGGCAAGACGGGAAGTAAACGCACCCGAGGACCCTATAGCAGTGTTGGCCATAATTTAATTAATTAACAATAAACTTATGTGTAATCGTGACTATTGGATTAACTATGAAAAATGCTTCAGCCACAAATTGGTTGTTGGTAGTGTGGCCGGCTGTTCTGCAGAAGGTATGGTATGTGATAAACATTTGTGTTTGTCAGGAGTCTAGGTGTATTTATGTACTTAATTCAATTCAATTCAATTCAATATTATGTAATGTAAGTATGTATTTATAAAGTATTGGTATCCGTTTTCGGTATCCATAATACAAGCATTGCTTACATTGGGGCCAGACGGCGTTGTGTATAATGTACAAAAATTGATATAAAAAAAAAATACTTAATTTTAATTGCTACAGTAACGATTAGCAAAAAAAAATAATTGTTCATTGCAGTTTAATTTTGTCCAACTCTACCATAATACGGTTACTCGGGTGGTATCTAGCAAGCCATACATTTTGTCGCTGTGCCATGACTGTCACAACGTTATCGGATTTATCAAAGGTGACTGAATGTAAGAATGAAATTAATGTTTCGGCTGTGGTACAACAGTACACTAATGAATATATACAACCTAATATATGTATATTTGTGAAAGTTTGTTAATTACCTAACTTCGCTACAGAGAAACCAATTAATTTGCATTTTGGCACAGAGATTGTTGAAGTGGTTGAAGGGACATTTTCCCACGGGAATAACAATAAACGAATCCCACGCGGACTTACTATGGCTTAGGCATAGCTTACTGTAACACACTTTCTTATTATTAGCAAAAACTAGCCGCAGAAATAACACGCTGATTACCGAATTTAACCACAGACGGACCTACGGACAAAAGCTAGCAATACTATGTAATAAAACATACCAAATATTTTAACAGTTACTTTGTTGCAATTTTGATATTTAAAGCAAATCTGAATGACAAACTATATTATTTAAAAGTACCTACCTATGTATGTCAAAATATCATTATTTGTCCTTATGATCTAAGCCCGTTTAAGAGTTCGTCCGCACTGCTGAACGTGAGCCTCGCCATGGACCTCCCCACTCCAAAAATGGCTGGGTTTTGAGCTATCTGCATGTAGCGTAAAATATACGTACAAGTAGTAATAATAATCAATATTTTTGGACATTACAAACAGTGAAGTCTGGCCCCAAAGTAAGCAAAGCTTGTGTTATGGGTACATATTTATATATATAATACTCCAAAACTCAAGACAAACACAAATGTTTATCACATGAATGTTTGTCCAGTGTAGAGATCGAACCTATACCCTCTTCACAGCAGCCGACCACAGTACTAACTAGGCTGCGAGGAAGTATATACTTATTCAATGATATTTAAGGAAATCTGTAAAAAGATTCTGTAAGGACATAGTATGTGTGTTGGGTAGGTACGTAACTATAAGAGTTTTATAACATGTTTTTTAGTATTTAAATTGACATCATTATTTTTAACTTGCTTTCCTTAGCTTCTCTTTACTTTGTAAGTAAATCTTATAACTCACTTCCGATTATCGTATTCATACTTTGTAAACTTGACAAAATATTATATATACCTAGTAAACTACTGGTAGAAATGATTTTTTTAAGATTGTCATATATATAAATATATACCAACAGTAAGAACATGGAGTTAAACGAACACAGAGTCTCTCATGATGAAAAAAGTTAGGGTAACTCCTCAATTACTAATGTGATTTTAAGTTTTTAATTTTTTTTTTAATTCTATTCCAATTAGAAATTTGGAGAAGTTTATGCATTATAAGAACATAAACTAAACACAATAAAATGTACATAGGTAACTATTTACCCATGTTATATGAAGTTAATTACATGGAGCACCAAACATAAAATACCAAAGTAACGTACCTACCTATACAAACACTTATATTATTAAACTAGTTAATTCCCACGACTGCGTATGCGTGGGTTTTTTGAAAAAAGAAACCTTTTAACCGATTCTCATGCAAATTTTTATAATTTTTTATCCCTCTAGAGATTGTTTTTTTTAAAAACACGTTAATTTTTAATTTTCAACCTTAAGTCAAATTTTTATGCTTCAAAAATGACGAATTTCGTCACAAACTTTAAAACCTCATTTTATACCCCCTTCCGTTATAACAGCAACTTCTGTTAAAATTTCAAGACCGAGTAGTTTGATCTGTGTATAGATATATCAGTCAGTTACCAGTCAGTCAGTTTACTCGTTTTTTACATAAGGTTATATATATATATATATATATTTGTATTTGTATTTGTCTTTATTATATTTTATTTAAAACCTCGAAAGTTTTATTCGTTTTATCTCAGAATGAGATTTTTGTTAATCTTGTAAGTAATTGACGGTTCTTTACGGTTAATTTTATAGGTCATTAATTACCGTATTAACAGCTTTTCGTGGACTCAGTAACGAGAGAAACGCGGAGTCATGTTACTTAAGAAATCAATACTGAAGTTCTTGGAATATTGCTGATTTTTAGTAGTTGGACAATTATCTTATGTCTAGGTATGTTAATTTACATTTAGGGTTGGTATTAAAAATAAGCGGCAAGTAGAAATATCAATCGATTCTAGATAATATTCTGACGGTCAAAATAGTAATAAGAATACGAATCATAACTTACTGTATTTTGCCCGCGGCTCCGCCTGACCTAAATTCGGTTATCAACGTGGAATTTCTACCTTTATTTTACTAATGAAGTGTCCTATAGCAAGCTATAGCTGTAGCTATAGTTCGTTTAAGCTCGGTTATAGTTATTCCTGCAGGAACTTTTCGGGATAAAAACTATCCTATGTCCTTCCCTTAACCTATCTCTATACCAAATGTCATTTATATCGGTTCAGCGGGTTAAGCGTGAAGAGTTAACATTCTCTTCTGTGAGGAAATTACTCCTATTTTAATTTTACTGTAAAAATGAGTAAGGCATTACATACGAGTAAAAAACCAAATAATTAAAAATATTTTTGTTCTTTGCCTTGATACAATTTATTATTGATTTTATAATACCGTAACTGCAATTTGTAAGACAACTTATTTATTTATTTTATGGGAGACTTTTTTGTAGAAGATCAGTCAAAAGTTGTCTGTCGACACTATTGTATTGAAGTGTATGTTGGGTGTAAGGACATAAGTAGGATTAAGAAATAATACGCAGACATTTTGTTTGTATGGCAGAAGACTTCAAAGTAGAATAATTGCTGTAGAAATGAAAATATGAAGAAATAAATGTGTGTATGGACTCTGAATCATACGTTATAAATGTTATGATAAAAGTGCATTTCTTGAGTGAAATGAGGACAAAGACCAACCAACCAAGGTTGGTTGTTGGTATGTTAAAGGCCTCTGGGTTTGTCGAGAGGATGAAAGATAGAATACATGCTAGAAATAAAATGAGGTTAAGTAAATAAATAGAAGTGTTGGTAAAAGTACCTTAGTCAAATTAAATATGTTCTTAGAAAAAAAGAAGATCAAAACATATATAATCGAAAAATGTGTATAAGAACATTTGTGGGAATAGTTGAAGAAAAAAAAAACACAACTCTGTAGTCCCTACCTACCAACTACCGGCACTTGCTTATGAATGTTTGTATATAAATATGTTACGGTTAAAAGCCGAAATGCGGCGTTACATACTTTTAGCTGGCTGCAACTAAGGCTGGGATGCATCAACTAACTTTAACAATAACAAAAGTCTGACAGCTCATCTAATACTCGAGTATAAGCAAAGAATGGAGTACACCATCTGACAATTGTTAAATTACGTCATAACTTTAACAATAACCTTCCGAAAATGACTGGTTATTAGTAGTTAAAGTTGACAAGCCGCTAAAATGATCATAAATGACGTTATAAATGTAAAATACAACAATCTTGATTACCTGGTGTTTTAAATATATGTAAGTAGCATTGCTATTGAAATAAATTTATTTATATAGTATTTGGGTCTATGTAGGAATCTCAAAGAATTTGTAATAAGTATATAATTATGGATAATAGCGTTACTGCTAGTTCTACTTGCTATTATTACTTATAAATTCGGCAAAGCTTAGTAATATATATATATTAATATATAATATATTTTAACCATTACAAAAAATCATTTTTTTTGGAGGAATAAAACAGAAAGTATCCATATTTATTTCTTGTCTGCCAATGAAAACATCAACAGAGTTACAATACACATGCACTACTCATGCATGCTTAGTTACATATCGCACTATCCTTGTCTTTACACAAGTTAACTGCCAAGCTACATTGGCTCATAAATAAATAAAATTAAGGATGATATTGGCCATGCTTTTGCACAATATTTTTTTTTATTCATTGATTAAGGCATAGATTCAAGTTCTTTAGCCTAGCAAAACACGTAACAATAATATTTACAACTTGTAGGACGCCACCCAAATTGGCGAATTGTAACGGTTAAAGTAAAAGGAATTATCAAAGTTATTTCTCAAAATTACTTTAACAATCATGTTGTTGCAAGCCAGCCTAAGTGTAGCCAACTAGAACTGGGTGTTACTTACACAACATAACTCTAACCTAATCTATGTAACTTTAGCCGGCTAGAACTAGGTGTAACCGCATTTCAGATTTTAACCGTAACATATACATATAACAGAGGGACGATGCATTATAAAAAATATCTCTATTAACAGTTTATTTAAATTGTCACTTGTTTAAACCACTACAATTCCTTATTAAATATTTAATAACCAAACGGGATATTTAAATGAGGTACGTCAAAGTCGACACGTGCATTAATGAGGAATCACAACACAAAAGGTAATAATCCTTGCGATTCATTTAGCCTGCGGTTACTGCAAGTATGCGGCGAATGTTCGCGGCTGGTATAACGCGGTTCCATAATTACTGGCGGTGCAACACCTTGTATGTACCACGAAGCTATTGAGAAATGTCACGTGGATTTCATATGAGGCAATTGTCATTGGTGCAGAATTAAATGGACGGTAAAGTGTTATTTATTTTAATGATGCGAAATAGATGATTATGTACAGTTCAAGCTATAAGTAGTACCTACTAGGTGCAGATTACTGCTATAATTTTAATTCGAATGAGTAAATGTGTTAAAATGGCATAGTATATCGAAATGTACATTATTTTCTGACAACATTTCAATTTCTGGTCTTTGCAATTTCTGTAACAGGTAATTGATAGATTTCGACGTCAGACAGGTGTTAAGTGAATCAACAAAACTTTACTATACCTAACTCCCTCTCTATTAAGGTATTTATAAAAAAACATTCGTTGTGGTATATTAGTGTGTCCAAACCCAAACAAACAGCGGAGTTTGTTTTTTTGTCTGTACGGGTGTCACGCGAAAGCGACTAAACCGATTTTGATTCGGTTTTACCCTTAGTTTCACTTCTCAGCTACAGGTAATCCTTTAAAATTAGAATATTTATGATAACATGCTACAAGGATAATTGTGCCGGCAATACCTAGCTAGTACACAAGTTTAATACACTTTATCATATTAAAAACTGGCAAACTACGTCTTGTTCGCGCACCGTGGATTTATGTAATAAAAATATGTTTTAATGGAAATCCTTAATACCATAGAAAGGGTTTTTGAGTTTCGAAAATGACGCCATATTATCATAGTTATCAAAATATCATGGCATAGCTCATGATTTTTTTGTGTATTAAGAGGCAGTACTACGTGACAGTAAAAACAAGGATGGCGCGTTATGTAACTGAGTGTGCGTGAGTAGTGCAGCTACATCTTAACACACTGAGATTTTCATTGAAATACATGAAATATATTAATAGTTTATTATAAATCACTGTTTTCGCACTTTAGCAAAGTTTTTAATTAATAGCACTTTGAACTTTGAAGATTTGTTTGCCAAAACTTAAAAAAAAAAATAGTGAAAAGGGGTTAGTTTACGATTTTTTTCTATAGAACAAAAGTTCATTAATCATGTTGTCACGTTTTTCAGCGTCTGGACCATATCCCGAAGAATCCAGTTAATAAATTTGAGTCGGATCTGCTCAGCGGATCCGGAGAAACTTTTACCAAAATAAATGACATTTAGGCAGTATAGACTCTTAAAGTAAAGCTAAAAATCCCTCCAGAAAATCAACAAATATCCCCTTACACAATTAACTACAACAGTATAGGTACCTATATCTGCTCACCACGTAGATTCAGGTAGAAAATAATCAGTAAGCAGCAATATTTGTCTGTTATTGTCATGTATCACAACTGTCATGTGTCATCTCTGATTAACTTTTATCGATCCTCGGCTCGCATATAACGACATGTCCCATACTCGGGAATCTTAAATCTGTAATTTCAACTTTTTGCATTCCCTCTCGCTTCGGGTTCTATAACGACACAATAAATGTGTTTTACGCGCTCACACTTAACGTTTATATCGCCTTATAAGTAGATCGAGAAATAATAAAAGAAAAAGAGAGTGAACATCAAGAAAGCAATAACGTCATTATCATAGCGAGTCCGCCATCTCTTTCCAATAGGTCTTACCCCTTCCTCGGCCCCGCCTACCGCGTATCGCCTCTGTCACCTCACCTGTATATCTCAAAACATTACACATATGCAAAACTTTCGCGCTCGCATCTCGCCCCGTGTGGCACACATACAGCCTCCGCATCCACACCAACGCAAATTGTCTCGTAACTTACTTGCAGATGCACTAAGGCCATGTTTCATATGGAACAGGATGTATACAATATCAGGAATCACTGAAAATGCCTGGATTTACAAAATAGTATAGCATGATTTAAATAGGTATCAGTAACTGTTTGTTAGGTACTAGCACACATATAAATTTTACTAATGACAAAAATTAAATTAAACGGCCAAAACGTAGGTTTAGTTTTTGAAGTGGAAACTTCTTTAGCGGCGTTGTGCACTTTTTTGTGATGGGTAAAAAATGTTTAACTAGCGTCAGGACACGTGACCTGATCGAAAATTCTTAAGACGTATCCCCCTATCTTTGAGAAAATGTATGCCTGCGCCTGCTTTCGTTTTTTTAGTAAATGGCCATTATGAGTAGTACAGGAAGGTTGAAAATGGGATTTTAATTCTATGACAGATTGAGATGTTAAATATACTACGTCAAAAAGTAAATAAACAAACATTATTATTTATAATAACTAAATATGTATACGAAGTAAATAGAAAAGAAGTAAATAGCTAGTATATTTTCACATCTGCCGGCACTCCCTTCTGCAACCCGTTTTTTTTTAAATTAATTTCTAGAATCCTAATTAATTTATTAATTAAAAGTCACTATTTATCCAGATCGAAAGCTTCCACAGGAAACCCACTGAGGTAACTTAATGCCACGTTGGTGGTGCAACGGAAAAAATCTGTAGGTATTCAAAAGTTCAAAATTTCAATAAGTTTTTTAATGATATATCTTTCTCTTAGCGCAATTGGATTATTATGTATTTCATTATAATTAAAAAATGTGTAAAATTAGAAAATTATATAATCGCATGTCAGTCATTGAACTGAACTTCCATTTTTTACAAAAAACCGTAAATTAGTCGCTAAATTATTTAATCCTAAGACGAAACTAATACTGATAAAAAGAAAATCTCTGTCTCTGTTACGAAATTCAGTAACTAGTTATTTGATGAAAATCCGATTTTGACATCAAAACTGTGACATACAACACAGGTTATATAAATATGCAAGATAAAAATGTTCTATATCGCCTCACGAATGTGTTGTATGGACATGCTTTTTTTTCGTTCTGCGGACGTGAGTAGGTATATAGCGCATAGCACTCTGTTTATACGCTTCGAACAGAGGTCGGTATTTCACTTAACCATGTCTTCGACATTTCTCCTATTTGTCTTCCACCTATTTATCATACCGCTAGATAAACTGACTATGCCCGCATTGTTATAGTGATATAACTAAGTTAATAGATATGCCTGGCTAAAAGTTTTGTCTGGCTGACCCCCTGATTTTTTTCTTAATGTTAAATTTTTGGGCAAATGGCCTAGCACCAAAAAAGTTTTAGAATTCCAGCGGTTTGGGTTTATCTTTAAAAATATTATATTGTTGAATTAAAATACTAATAAGGTAGTTTTATAGTATGGATAATTTTTACAGCTTATAGCCAAATAAGTTATTTAATGAAAATCCGAATTCGACATTAAAGTTGCAACACACGACACGTTAATGTACCACAAACTTTTCTGACACGGTGATCGAAAATCAACGCTACAGTTGCCTTATTAAAATGGTGTGAACTTACGCTACACTAGTGACCATACACCGGATCAGAAAAGTTTGTAGCACTGTACCTTACTATAAATACGCAAGATAAAAATGTTCTGTATAGACTTACGAATGTGTTGCATGGCTATGCTTTTTTTAAGGTTCCGTACCTCAAAAGGAAAAACGGCACCATTAGGATTACTTTGTTGTCCGTCTGTCTGTCAAGACCTTTTTTCTCAGAAACGCTTAAAGGTATCACGTCGAAATTAATATCAAAAATTGGTCTACGGTCCCTTGAAGCTTTAAAAAATCAACCTTTTAAGTCAACTCAGTAAAAAAATACGGCGTAAAAACGGCCATTTTTGTCGCATATTTTGGCATTCAGAAACCTACAGGGTATTTCCCGTAGTCCTAGTATCCTGAAAATTGACATGAAGTAGTACTTAAATAACAAATATAGGGAAAAATCCGAAATTTGTTAATTTGTAATTATAAAACATTTAAATTAATAGTTTGACTGACTGTCTGTTAAGACCCTTTTACTCAAGAACACGTGGAGGTATCAAGTTAATTGGTAAAAAAATAATATCAAATAGTAAAGTATACGGGCACTTAATGTTGTAAAAAAATCAAGATTCTGAGTCAATGTGAAAAAAAAAATATGCCTAAAAGACGGTATTTTTTATCGTATATTATGACACCAATTAATCAAAACCTATGGGGTACTTCCCCTTGACCTAGGTGACTTGATCTCATGATAGAAGAGCTATTTACATATAATAAGTTTGTGCGGAACCCTCGGTGCGCGAGACAGACTGGTTTTTTTTAAACTGTAGGCGGGACTAGTGCATAGCATATTTACGCTTCGATCGGTACAGAGGTCGGTATTTCACTTAACCATGTCATCGACATTTCTGCTATTTGTTGTCCACCTATTTATCTTACTACCAGTAAGATAACTACACCCGCGTTGTTTTAGTGATATATCTAACTGAGTAAATAAATATCGCTCAAGGTTTTAGGCCGCTATTATTCCAATATTTTTTGTCTTTTATTTTCCAGCTTTATTTGCTTAAGGTAATTTTTTCAAAATCGTTTCTTAATGAAACTACGCGTTGTATATAAAGGGCCTATACATGACTTTAAAATCGTCTTTGATATGACTATCCGATATCCCTATAATGTAGTCTTAATTGTAAGCTTTACATAGTTCTTTTCGGTTTTAACCCGGTTACCTAACCTAGAACTAACTATGTAAAGCAACAATGATAGTTATCTCGGAACCAATTTTTTTTGTTTATTTGAATTAAGGTTCATGAAGCGTTTAAAAATCGGCAAAGTGCAAGTAGTACTCGCGCACGAAGGGTTTCGTACCATTTCATTCATACCATTATCCACCACAATATTTGTTTTATTTTTAAAGTAACTACATAACTAAATATTCTGTGAATATTTTAAGCATCTGCCTGTTGCCCTTATCAATATCAAGCAAAAAAAATCACGTTTGTTGTATGGGACCCCTTATATAATATATTTTATTCTGTTTCTTAGTATTTGTTTTTATAGTGGCAATAGAAATAAATCTGTAAAAATTTTAACTGTCTATGTTCATGAGATACAGCCTGGTGACAGACAGACGGATGGACAGTGGAGTCTTAGTAATAGGGTCCCGCTAATTACCGTTTGGGTATGGAACCCTAATAATCGAGTATGGCATCGATTAAAGACCTGATATGAGCGAATGCTTTCTTGAATCCAATACATTAAAGTTTTACCTAATTGATTCATTTTGACAAAGCCAATCAAAACGTAATCGATTAATTGCTGTATAAGTTACTTATGTATTTTTGATTAAATCTTTAAAAGCTAAAAGTCTACGCGAACAAAGGGGCAAAGAGAGAAACTACTGGACTATTTGGCCTTAAATGAACTACTTATATAAAGTGGTTGAAAATGGTTTTTGCACACCACCGTTAAAAATATTAAAGACCTTCCTTTTTAAATCTGATCATAAGTCTCCATAGTCTATCCTCAACGAGGGCGATTTGGATAATCCTCACGCGGGCCCAGTGCGGATTGTGTATTTCACAGACGTATTTTTTTGAGTATGCAGGTTTACACACGATGTTTAGCTTTACCGGAAAGCCAATGTTCAATAATGAATGAGAAATTAAGAAAAAGACTCATAGGTACACGCTGAACTACAACGCCACTCAGGACGAAAGATGAAATCGAAGCTCCTACCACCACCGACTTTCAGCCTTAAAAAAAATATTGGTACTTTACTCTGTGTCAAATTACATATTAGCGAAAATGGCGATTTTTTTATTGCTCTTATATTCCAGACTTGCCTATATACATAGTTTATAGTGAGGTAAGTATAGAGAAGGTGGAGAATGCAAGTTGTAGGTTACATTAGACATCTATGGCACGTCCAACGACTACGATTACATTGTGTATTAAGGGTGGTAAGGAGAAAATTACAAGCGACAGGCTATAAATAAGCCCGTGTTACACAAAAAGTTTTTCATTACATTTTTGAGTAAATAAATAAAACAAAGAGGTTAATAAATAAACTATTTCACTAGAACACAATTGAAAAACAAGTACAGAAAACCACGCCACCGCTAGAATTTATGAATTAAAAAGTTTTGGCTGAAGTTAAAACATACTTAAATGTACAATACATATTTTGGGCAACAGGAGAGGTTTTGTACTTACTTGATAGAATATGCGCGTCATTACCGCCCGTGAGTTAATAGAAACGCGCATGTTGATTTGAGAAAAGTAAAATTTAGAATAAAAAACCCCGTGGGAGTTATAAAGGTTTTAGCACCGACTTTGCCTCCACGTAATGACACTATTTACGAGGTAAGTGTAATGAAAAAAATAAAACTATTGTTCCACAGCTTTGATGTAATAGTCATACTCGCATAAAATTTTCACTATTCAATCACAGTAATAATCTAGATTTTTCGTGCTTCCGTTCTATTTTCAATAACGATTAACTCGTCACCGATTTCAGTCATCAAAAGCAATTATGCATATTGTGTAGGTAGTAGGAAATAGTTCATTTCATTGCTGTAATTACACTTTGTCCAGTTCCATTGTTTGAGAAACAATAAAATAATAATAAATGGAAATGTATTATTATTTTCCGTATATATTCTTCTGTTGTATATCTAAAAAAAAAAATATTTTTGGACTTTACACACAGCGCCGTCTGGCCCCAAAGTAAGCAAAGCTTGTGTTATGGGTACCAGACAACGAATAAAAATAAATATATTACTTTTTCTTGTAAATACATACCTATCATACATAAATACACCCAGACTCGAGACGAACAAAAATGTTTATCATAAATGTTTGGCCAGTGCGGGAATCTAACCCGCACCCTTTACACAGCAGCCGGCCACACTACCAACTAGGCTGCGAGGGATATCATAATAATATGCATAATAAGAAAAAATAATGGACCAATTCATAACTTCAAGCTATTTAAAGACGGGAAATAAGAACAAAGGTATGATTCCTACATTATAATTATAATTCCTGCGTATAATTCCTTACTAGCTTTTATTTCCGGCTTCGTTCGCGCTAAATAAGTTAGCGCAAGGAGTGGTCATAGGTAGGAATCCCACGCCGATACCTGAATTCAGGGCGGGCGGAGCCGCTGGCAAAATCTAGCTATTGATATAAACAGAGTTGAATAGAACTAGATGAACTAATTTTATTTTATACCGCTAAGGTGGCCAACAAGCTTACGTCCTGCCTGATGTGAACCGGTCACCGTAGCCTATGGACGCTTGCAACACCAGGGGTATCACACGCGAGTTGCAGATCCTTCAAAAATCCAATTACTTCTTTCCTGAAAGACCCATACTGTATTCTCAATACACCTTATAGAATTCTATAACCTCGGGGCAACCTAGACGAACTGGTGTTGGAAAAAACTCCCTATGAAATAAAACCCATAATCGGTACTTCAAAACCCACATCGGAATTGTTGCTAAAAACTTCTCTTCAAAAAAAAAGTTTTCTTCTAATGCAAGAGCAATTGCTGCAAAATTTGCGGATGTCATAAAGCAGGACTCTCAAATGTTTTATGTATTGCGTATGTTATACTCCACAGCTGCAATGGCTGAACCTGTAAGAATGTTGGTGGACTTAAGGGACGACTTGGTCTTTATAAAGATGATTTTGTCATAAAAAATGCTGCCCAATCAATATTAAACATAAAAATATTATTTGCATAGATATTAATAGTAATAGGTACATTTAACTTAAGCAGATAAACGAAAAGTCACCATCTAAGATTTTAATGTTTTCATTCTACATACTTTTTCTTTATTTGATGTTGAACAATCCCTTCCACCCCATTATTCTATCAATTCAAAAACTGTTCAATTTTATTTAAAAAAATGTAATTTGCGGCTACGCCTACCGGGTATCAAACTCTAGTCCTATTGACTTTGCATTTTAAAGTTGCTAAAGTCAATGTAAGACATTTTGGGAGTATATTATATTCAGTAAAGGTGTCGCAATGCATTTACACTAGGTACATAATTCCTGCTGTCATTATTATTAATAGTTTTTGTATAATTTAGTTCCCATAATTACAATGTTTTCTACAAAACTGTAGCGCACACAACGTCAATGATTACGTCCGCTTACCGTTCCTGTAATTAAACATTTTAATCACTATACCTTTTAAGCCGGAGTTTCAATAGCTATTGTTTTTTAATAAATCAATATTTTTGTAGTTAACGACATATAGTTATTTTTTAGTTAACTATGACTAGAATTATTCTTTTATTTATATTTATTTTAAATTAATAAATAAAAAAAATCAAATGATACATCTGGTCCTAAACTTTATTCACTAAAATGATTTTATTTTTTTAAATAAACAAGTAAATGTTTTGGACATTACATACAACGCCGTTTAATCCTAAACTAAACAAAATTTGGAGTATGGATACCAGGCAATGAAAAAAATATATATTACCTACACATTATATATAGGAAATACCCAGACTCAAGACAAACACAAATTTCATGAATGTAACCGAAACCTTGCCCCTCGACTCAGCAAGCAGGTTTTACCTACTGAGCTACAGAGCCGTCAAATATAAACACTTATAACTAATTTTAAACACATACAGTGTAACAAATTTTACTTAACTGGTGGTCAAGAATCAAAACTACATATTTAAATGGTGTATACTTACTACGATACTAGCGACCAAACACACAAGGTCAGGAGGTCAGAAAAGTTATTTGCACTGTACAAAGGTATTAAAACAGTATTTTGTGCCGCATAAAAGGTTTTTACTTTTGTAACCATTATTATTTTAATTTTAAATTACATAGTTTTTATGATCATAAGTGTTTATCTCTAAATTTCGCAGGCCTTTTAGGTAGTTACTAAAATTTGAGCCTTGCTAATACTACAGAAACAAATGTTACTCATAGTAATTTTTTATATACATATGTACATTTATAAAATTTCAAATATATATCTACAAATTTTCTCATATAAGTACGATAGAGCGGGGCAAAAAGTCTGGCAGGTAAGAAGTCCCAATATACTACACTCTGTATAGAACTGCGATATAATCAAATGTCTATGTGATTGGAGGATATTGCCGCAGGCGGCCAGACGTACCTTAACACGCTATACTTAACATAAATATTCAAAATGATTTGATTTTGGTTTTCCTATCGCTAAAAAAAGTTTGCGTTTTCGTTTTTTTATAGATGTATACTAAATGTCAAAAAGTTGATGTTTACGCGTTTTATCCTGTTTTATTATTTTTGCATTATTTTTTAAATAAGTAATAGAACGCGAAAATTTAAAAACTTACATTATTTTCATAACCACACAAATAACCTTTAAAGCAGGATGAACATATGAGGAAGTAGCATACAATATTATGTATAAGGTCTTATATAATAAGATATCTGCGTAACAAATGGCAAGAATCGAATGACGTTAATATTTTTATTTTTTCGAGAGGTGCCAGTGGAACTGTAGCTTAACGAAAAAAATAAAATGAACCTCAGCCAACGTGTCACGCTTAGTTTAAATAAGCATACGCTTGCACTAATTACTTGAAGACAATTTATTTCCCATTAGGCCGGCCGCGTACGGCCGACCTTCGGTTTATTTCGGTCGCCCACCTCGATGTGATGACGATTATTTTAATTTTGCTAATTACACTTTAATTACGAACCAAGCCGAGGTTATTCGTACCTTGGCGTGTGTAATTATCTTCAAATAATTGATTAGGCAGTTACATTTTGTTTTCACAACTTCTTTAAAAAGAATTAATCCGAATTATTCAATAAATTTATATAAGTAGTGAATAACTACCTACCTTCAACGTAACAAACAAATAGCGCTGTAGTAGTACTACTGCTCAGACGAAGATCCTGGGTTCGAATTCTATCACTGTGTATATGTTCTGTTCAAAATAATTCTAAAATAAAAGTAAAAGTTGAAGTTTCCTTGTAGTTAGCAACTATAATGTTTTCCCACATTAAAATATATTTTTCTTTATGCTATTTTTATATACATTACGTCTTTCATGCTTCGGAAACCCATTACGTACTTGCATGAATCTTATAAACAAACTCTGCCTATGAACAATACGTTACACAAAAGAAAGCATCTTAAAATAATCCGCAACTAAGTGATCTATTCTAATATTTCTTGTAATAAACGATCACTACTCTGACGTCATTACCAAAACGCATTATAAATCACATGAAAATGTAATCTGAACCATTTCGTAGTTCAGCATTCCGTAAGCTTCATAAAATAATTTATATGGCTACGTTTGTTTTCCTTACTTCATTTTCTTCTAAAAAAAAAACAATGGGAAGTTGAGCGCGATCAGTCGAGAGTGTAAACGCTGCGTGTAGATTTAAGCACTAGGGTGATTTATGCGTTTTTGAAATTTTTAACATTCTCCTACAAATATAATTCTTATTCTAAGTGCTTTGAGCTGTAGACACGTATATGAATTTATTGATTCTACTGTCCAACAAAACTAAAATTTTTAAAAATAACACTCAAAGTTTACAATCCTATTTTTTTATTACCTATAAATATGTTCATGTCAAAGTTTGTCAAAAGACCATATTGTCAACATTAATTAAATAGAAATGTGTGCGACTGGACTAAAATCTAGAGTCCTAGTAAGAATAGTTCGATATCGTAACACAGTGAAGAGCTCATAGCCCAATCACCTTCATCTAGTGGACACGATAAATGAAGTTAAGTAACGTAACGTCGTGCGTGGTCAATCATTGAACGGGTTACAGCCTGTTGACACATTTTTTTGTGCTCGTGCTTCGGAGGGTACGTTAAAGTGTTGTCTCTGGCTATTGTCATATGGCAGCAGTTGAAAACTCTGTCTATTGGCTACTATTTTGAACCGAGCTAGGCCATCATGTTGCGGTTAACTATGACCCAAGCGCTAAGCTTCTTTTCTCTGAGAGAGACCTGCAGCGGGGACTTACGAACACAAATAGGATAATAGTTACGTGCACCATGGTAAGGCAATAACGGGCAACAATGGGTAAAGTGTTGGACCACATAACTTATTTATTTATTTATTTATTCTAGAATTCAACAGCTTAATTTACAACCGTAAAAGTTCAAGTTTAGCTTAAAAAAATACTACACACTTAAGCCAATAAAAGAGCTCCTCGACATGATGTCGCATATCCAAGTTTTTTTTTAATTAAAGTTAACCATTCATAAGTACTGCTGTGACACATGTTAATCAGCACATAAAGAGAAATTTCACTAAACATTATCAATATCAATCTCTGTAAAAAAGTGAGCGACCTACAAAGCGTGATTGGTTGATACAATCTAATAATTTATTGTTTTCTTATGGAGGACTACCTGTTCATTTTTCTATCAAATACAAATTTAACGAGTTTTTAAAAGTAGCTTCAATGTCGAAATTAATATCCGATATAGGTATAATTTTCTATTTAAAGACTACCGCACAGTAGCGAATTGTAGTTTGACAAATTACGCGACTGATTTGTGACTTCCCGCCATACGCCTGCTAAAGACTTTTGCGACTGCTTCTTGACTTCTTTTAGCAAACGCTAGATTACTCAAATCATGCTTTTCAAATAGCTAGTGTGCGGTGGTCTTAAAAAATGTACACTGTGATTTTACATTAATGTGGTTTAATTATTTATTCTAATTAAGTGAAACAAAGCACATTTTAATTGATCTTGCATGTATAAAAAAGCGACCATTCGAAGAGCTTTATAACAAAACAGTAGTGTTAATATAAAACATTTGATTATATTTGATACACTAAGATAAGTAACTCCTTCATACTTAGATTAGTAGTTATAAATCGACAAGGTGCGTTACATTATCAATCGCATAAGGCTCGATCACAAAATTATCGGCGACAAAGCCGCCCTGCCGTCGTTAAGACCGATTTACACGAGCCTTTTGCCCGCTCGACTCCCCACGTGATCGTCATTGTCTAGCCATAGTTTCAATTCGTTCGGCCATTGTGTCGCCTCGAGATGAGTGGACGTCGTTAGTGAGATCTCGAGCAGTGAAGATAAGACTTGTACAAAAGAGATCGGTGTAATCTCAGTGCGTGCTCACATTTAGCGACGAATGCCCTCTTAATTGTGGCTTTTGTACGTTTTATTTCAGTCGTGAATTTTAGTTTAAATGTTGAATTTTTTTTTAATTTTGCTTAAATTGGTATACCTTAATTTATCAAGTTATTGTGATTATTTGCTTTATTTATTCATTCGTTCAGGTATATACCTTCTTACAAACTAGTAGTGAAAAAAAAATATTATGAAAATTGTATGCTTAACTATACATACATACATATACATAATATCTTGCAAAATCCATGCTAAGAATTAAGATATATATGTATATATATATATATATATATATATATATATATATACACGAGCTGTAACTTTTAATAAGAATGCGACAGCATCAATCTCTCCAGAACGGGAAACTCCCCTCCTGGCGCTGTCATTTTTATTTTTAAATACATACACACATGTGTTCACTAGCTGTGATCCACGATGGCGCTAAATTTGTCCGGAAGCGCCGGGAAAGAGGTGTATATGGTCAGTTTCATACAACTCCGGTAAAGCGAATCCCGAATGCTTATAGTCCCAGCCTTAGTCTATTTAATTTAGGTACTTACGGGCGAGTTTGTTCCTAACTTTTTTTTCTGAATGATGGAGAAATGGCTCTAAAACAACTAGGGACAGTCTTTTTTATTTAAGCAGTTTAAACAGAAGTTAAAATAAGGCGTCTAAAATATCTCAGCGCTTACTTAGTGAGTCCATCTTAAAGTAAACTAACCTTTCGACGTTTGACAGCTTTCGCCTAACAATACCAGCCAAATGAGGAACTTGCCACAAAAATCTCTTTTGTAATGCGTTCTATTTGTAATCTGTGCGTAGAGTGATATAGGCATCATACAGTGCTAAAATACTTATAGGTTTGTCATAATAAAACTATATTTAGCTTAAGCTATAAAGTTTTTTTGTTAATATGTACATAACCCTAAATACCTTACTTTTCCAAATCATTTTTGTTGGTTTTTTAATGATTTTCGTCTATGGGAAATGTGTGCGACTATGATAAATAAAGGTAACCTTATTAGGGGAGTGATGAAAATAGCTATACCGTTATTATCACCAGTTTCCATATCATGAGATTGCAAAGTAATGTCATATTGTCCGTTACTTTGTTGACTCGTGATAAGATTAACGACAAAAAAAAATTATATAATTTTAAAATCACGCATACAATGGTCATTATAACTCATGAGTTCTTCTATTGTTATTGACGGTGAGATAAAATTGAGTTTCAGGTGGCGGTTTTATTTTAAAAATAAGTATTTCAGGTAGCGCACAGGCAACCCAATAATATGAAATAAGTATTTCAGGTATCCAAGTAAAATTTAACAAGTACGATGCAAACTGTACTCTATTTTAAATTAATAACAAAGCTCTGATCCCACACTAAGCATATATATGTATAACTTAAAGTGAAGGCAAAAAAAATCCAAGCATAGATTTGAACCCAAAACTTGCACTAATATTTAAGAAAGCAGGTACATTCTATCTGTAAAACCAACAGGGTGAATATAGGCACAGGATAAGTAATAGTCTAACGTATACTTTATTGAGGTTGTTTTATTTATGAAATAAAGACAATGAAATCGAAATATTAATGACATATTTCTCCTACTTGGCGTCTTCAGTAGTATTCTTTTTCAAAAAATTAGATAACTATAATTTCTAATGAGCTTGCGTGATTCTAAATAATCAATGGTGATAATCTTATCAATAGCCTATATATGTCGTGGCCTGATCTTAGAATTGATCACTTAAATTATTTGCCCGACAATTTCATGAAATGGTTATATTTCATGATGTAGAACAGTACCCGCTTGCCACATCATGATATGGTCTAGCCAAATCAATGACTACACAGCGTTTAACGATATGACCAGCTAAACTCATGACTACTTTATAATATGGTCAAACATTAGTGATCATATCGTAAAATAGTTACACTACCTACCGTTAGAGGCGCGGATGTCGCTTTATTTTTGTGATGCATCATGGCGGCAGACAATTATTCTGTATTAAAAGCGAATATTAATACTCAAATAATAACATTATAAAGTCAGTACTCATCCAATTATTTTTTTTAGCTGCATTAAAAATGTTTAAAATATCCATATTTGTAAATTAAGTCAAAAAATGCGCTTTACCTTGACTATTCAACGAAGCAACGGTGTGGCCCAGGAATAACTGAGTGGACACAAAAGAATTTAGAATTAAGAAATTTAGAAGAAATCAAGAATTTTGTGTCGGTGCAGTTATGTTAACGACATCCACACTATTTGCAATTTCCCTTATAACGTCTACGTTAATTTTTAAGCTAATCATTCAACGTACAAGAGCAATACATTTTTTTAATTATGGTAACCCTACATTAATGATATGGCCAAACGTAGATTGAAATATCATCAAACGTTGACGTTTCAATCATGATATACGATAATTTAAAAAAATAGTCGGACACATCATGAAGTGATCAATTCTAAGACATGGCCACGACATATACACATTCGCCAGTGTTTAAACTCGACATTCGCTAGCTATAATACTTAACTTGAGAAATACAATAGTCAAGAAAGCTATATCATGTAACCGGATACATCCGATTGGTAATTGTATCTAAATCGACTGATATTAGTATTGTCTGACAAGTTGTGTCGGAGAGATGGGACTACATTCATCGATGCTATGAAGAGATATTCATTAAACACGCACACTAACGGAATTCCTGCTTCACACTTGCAACTCTTGCGTGTACGTACAGGGGAATGCAGATGTTGGATATAAAAAAATAGAAATGACATGGAATAAATATATAAGTACGTGATTAATATAAAGACTAAATTTTGAACTCGCCTACAAAGTATTATGAGGTAACAAACAAGCTATTATTTGGCTTCATATTAATGTACTTAGGAATACATTTAGTAGGTATTAAAAACTTTTTACTGATGTATGATGAGATTAAAATGTCGCAATTTTGATGCCACCTTTATTCCATTCAACAATGTACTTACATTTTAGTCAAAGAAAATAAAATTGTAAGTAGAAAAATCAAAACCTAAAGTGTACCTTAATGACTCCTAAGGATGTTTTCCATGTAAGGAGCTGTCGCTTTTACGTGGAATTGAGATGGACCCAGGATAAGAAAAATCCTATTTTCTTTCTAAAGATCTGAAATTATTACGTATAAATTTGAATATACCTAAACTGTTTTTGTTCGTAACGCTGTCCCAATTTTGTTAGATTCGCTTTATCGATGCTCTTCGCGAAACTATATGGAACTGGAAGGAAAAGCTATCTTAATATATATCTTGCCTATAAACGTGCTCAAATACTGATTATGCCCAACAAGTTCCTCCCAGCAGCGCCACCACACACTGTCGTCCTTACTGATTTTGTGGCTAATTGTCAAGGGAACCATCCCTTGACACTGATTCAATGAGTAATGGAAGTTTGGTTTTAGCAATCGCGGTGCTAGACATCTAAATTTTAAGTTTAAGTTCCTTTTTACTTAATTTAATTGACATACCTACCTAATCTCAAAGGCAAATTCCTGATTGCCTTATCACTGCCTAGCCCAAACCACTAAGGATAAAAAAATTCGAAATTTCAAGATAGAGTTGATCTCATATAAAAATCACCGTAGAAGGGCGGATTGATCAAAATTCAACCGCTAAGGAGATAAAATAGGGATTGGAATTTGGAATCAAAATGTGTTATTTTTATAGTTAAATCTTTGGAAATTGGTATTTGGACTTTTGGTTAAAAACTTAAAAAGTTTTAGAATTTAGAAAATCGTGCCCAAAGTAGTAAAATACGGGATGTAACTTTGTATGAAATTCTTGTTATTTCAGCAAATAAAATGATAAAAATTAGTACCTATACTTATACAGTTTTAGTTGTCAATAAAGAATAACTAACCTCTTTGAGCTTTTTTGGAAAATCATCTTCTGAAGCGGTGAAATACGGGAAAAAAACTTTTACGGAGTGCTTGATAAGCTGGGAAAAGTAAGACCAAGCAGGATAATAAGCTAGTATTACACAATAGTATTGTAGCCTTGGAGATATTTTCGTCTAACATTCATTCCATTTCGTAGCTTATTCACTCTTTGGTAGAATATCAAATCCTATGGCTAAATTTCCCGATGTGATGTTGTGTTTTGTACAAAGTTAGCGATTAAGTTTCTATGTTAGAGTTGTATATGCATCAAAGCATAGTTAAGTAAAAAATTTATACTTATATTATAAATGCGAAAGTTTGTTTGTTTGTTTACGTGTCCTCCCTTCACGCTCCATTAGCTGAAATTTGCCAAATGGAAAAAGAATTTATGGGATTTTTGAAGGATCGGCAACTGGCGAGTAATACCCCTGGTGTTGCAAGTGGCCATAGGCTACGGTGACCGCTTACCAGCAGGCGGACCGTTAGCTTGTTTGCCACCTTAGTGGTAAAAAAAATTAAAGACGGAGAAGGACATAGACTCCTTTATATCCCAGCAAATTTAAAAGTTCCCACAGGAATGACTATAACCAAATTCCACGTGGACGACTTCTAGCTATTGCTATGGCAAACTTTCTTACTATAATCAAGCAGTTACCGCTGGCATAAGCTAGTAGTACAAATATAGCAACTACATTCTCGCGGAATTAAGACTATAGTAAGGGTTAATTTCCAGGTCTTTACTATGAAATGTAGTACCTACATTTCAATGTTATTTTTAAGCTGGCAAGTATAACAGCTACGTATATGTAGCTATCTCAGTCTACACCGCTGGCCCTCAGAGATCGGCAGGAATAAAATGAGGCCTAATTATGTCCAGGTCTACTAGGTACCTAACTAAAGAGCATTTTATACAATATATATATAATAAAAGAGTCGTTGTCAGTGAACAAACTATTTGATAAAACTTGTGTTTTTTGGTTAACATTTAGGTTTTTTTTTATTCGGATTATAAAAAAATCGTGGGTGTGATAAATAATTATACAGATTACATACTAGTGGTTCATATAAAACGTTTATACTATCACATCTTGTGTGACAACTGTGACCTTCTTTCTAATATCTACGTTGAACTATACTTGAGGCGCGTAATCAAGCAATATTCTTCTTAATCAACCCCACCCACTACGACGGGGGTCGATTCATCCAACAAAGGAATTGATTAAGTAACTATACTACGATATTACCCCGCAGTATTATTCCACTATAATAAAGAGGGCTTGGTAACCGTGGTAGGTACCTACTTAATGAGACAAAACTCGATTAGAATTCGTATTAATCTTGTAATAACTTGGAAGACGGAAAGTTGGTTGATTAGATCGTGATACCATCGCGAGAATAATATCTGATGTTGTAAGGGTTGTTAATAAGAGTTTAGAAGGAGCTAATGCTGAACGACTTGACAAGAGTTTATGTGGATGACATTTTTATGTTTTTTTATAGGCATACATATATAAATATAAATATTTTTGGACATAACACACAGCACCGCCTTGCCTCAAAGTGAGCAAAGCTTGTGTTATGGATACTAGACAAGGGATACAGGTACATATATAATACTTTTTTTTTGTAAATACATATATATTATACATATAAACACGCACCAAACCTCAAGACAAACATAAATGTTTTTTATCACATAAATATTTGTCCAGTGCGGGAATCGAACCCACACCCTCTGCGCAGCAGTCGACCACACTACCAACTAGGCTGCAAAGAAATTAAAGTATAAGTCAGAGGTATATAATTGTGATTCTCTTACGAAGAAATATGTGGGTATGGATTTGATAGAAAAGTAATACCTAAATCAGCTGAGACGTAATCACGTAAAGCCAGTTACAACTATCTACTATTCGTACAGATTAAAAAGAAAAGCAAGGTTCGCTAACAACCACAACAACCACACCCACAACAACAACCAGTAAACTTAATTATTTATAAACGCCCCACTGCAGGGCCATAGTCCACCACACTGATCTAATGCGGGTTGGCGGATGTTGTCGAGCTGGTGGTCGTTCGACTGTCAGAGTTTTCAAGCCGCCTATAAGGCTTCTGACTTGGCTTGACGACTGCTGTCATGTGCGGTTTGGAACTTCACATTGTTGGGCCCCCAACTAGGTTAAATATGTTAGATCTACGAAGTACTTAATGCAGTGAATTTTCTATTAAGTAAGTATTTATTAAGGGTGCTGTACCCTGAATGCAGTGCGAATTTAAAACAATAACTAATTTATTCAAGACACATAATATACCTATGCTAATTTATGTATTAGGCTATGTATGTTTAGTATCTGTATTATTTATATGTAGGTATATAAAACATAATTAAATATTATACTAAATATTATTTATATGTACCTATATAACGTTCCTCAATTTAAACTACCTACTTTTTATCTATTTTTACTTTTTCCTGCACTCAAAATTTGCCTGGTAGAGATTGCTCTCTAGCAATAAGGCCGCCTATTGTACTTTTTTTTTCTTATATTATCTTAAGTTATTATTGTGTTGGTGTACAATAAAGCATATTCAGTCATTAAAGAATTTGCGTCTCTTTTTTATTTATTTTATTGTACTGTGTACAAAGCATAAATTAGTTAGCAATTATAGACCTCTATTTAACATATTTTTCTTTTAACTTTTCAACCACCTGTTACGCTGGACTAAAGTAGTTGGTAAATCGAGGCCGCTCCCCACATTGTGGTGTGGTTGTGAGTCCAGCCACTGGTTTACCCCCTTCGGAGAGTATGAACCGTGAAGGTATATGTACATATACATACATACATATATATCCTCCAAGTGAAACAACTTTAAGTAAATAAAGGTAACTAATTAAGTTCAGTACCGATACGGTTTGAGTTAAGCAAGAGTGTTAAGACCGAAAGGCGCTAAGTACCTTAACTTTGGCTTGTGTTAGACTGAAAGTTACGGTGTTATCTAAATGAGACCATCTTTCGTTATATAAGCTAACTTAATTAAGAACTAGCAGATGAGAGTGGGCGCCGACGGCGGGAGGTATACGACGGCCTGCGGTAAGTTATTGGCTGATAATAAAGTGTAAATTGAGTTTCGTAAAAAACAGAAACAGAAAGCCTAAAAATTTTATTCTCATAATTTTTTTTTTCTATTTTTTATGTATAGACGTCTATTAAATGGCTTTTAATTTCTAAATATAAATAATAGACAGATGTTTACATTTCATTCAATTTACGCTAAAATAAGTATTGCGTAAATTCTGGCATTTTGAAAAAAATAGATCTAAATAAACTCACTCTAATTCGGCATTCAAGTACATAGTATTCATATAAAAATAAATACATCCAAATCCTTAATTCAATCAATAAAAGTACTCATAAACAAACATAATATTTTGCTTGGATTTACTCTTATATAATTCGATAATTTATCCAAAATGAATTGAAATCTTTGGCTGCTAATACAAAGCAAACAATGGTGTCATTCATGAACTACCTATTGGTACCTGATAAACATTTTCGCTAAGATATCGAACCTACACATAATTAAATACTAACTTTACTTTGCGTACTTAATAAAATAATGTCCATATATTTGATGCTAGAGTATGTTTTTGAAGATGCAAGCCGAGTATGTAAGGTTCATGATGACCTGGTTGGCTTCATGAGAGGTCAGTAAATGCCATATATCTTCACGGTTTATATCCGCAAAAGGAGGTAACCAGTAGCTAGATACACATTCACATCGAAATGTGGTGGACAGTCCTTTTTTACCAATTACTTTAGTCCTACACTGCCTTTGATGCGGTATATCTGGACTAAACTGTTTTTATATGCCCCATACTTCGTAAATTATAAACTTTAAAGTGTATAGGTATAAGTGGTAAAATTTACTTCCTTAAGCAGAATAATATTTTCCATTGCCAGTTCCTGGTAAACTTGAAAAGTAAGTCAAGATTGGTTTGTGGTTGTTGATGTCTGACAATAGACGTAAGTAGATTTAACAACCGGCCAAGTGCAAGTTAGACTCGCACAACGAGGGTTACATACCTACCACCACTTACGTAATTTACAAACCAAACAAAAAAATTGTTCCGCTAAGCGTTCACCCATCCAAGTACTGACCAAGCCCGACATTGCTTCACTTTGAATATCTTTTCCAACAAACAAATGTGTTACTGTTTCTCTTAATACTATTTCTAGGTAGTGTTGCGCCGGTAATTTAAAATGGCAATGGATTCGGCACGTCTCACACTTGGCCGATTTATATTATCTGTTGTTATACTTTAGAGTTCATACTATTTTTCTCTGCAAGTTTGAAGTTTGTATGTATGACCGTTTTTACGATAGAGCAAAAACAACGAAAATGTAAAAACCTTTTAAATTTCAACTTTTTATTAATATATATTCTGTCAAAAATTCAGGCTTCTACCTTTTTCGGTCTAAAATTTAGAGCCTTTTAATGGTTGGACAGACAGAGAGACGGACAGACAGAGTAGACTTAGTAATTGGCACAGTTGGCACCCTCTAGATACGGAACCCTAAAAAGGAAAAGAGCCTGAGTATTTTATCTATTTAGCACCTTACTCCTTATCCGAGCCAGCTAGTTACCATTTCGCTACCACCGAGACTGCTAAAACTAAGTGTCGACATTTATGTGTGAGTATCCATCGTACGTTAGTGTGCGTGCTAAGACAACAGCATTAGTGTGCGTAAACTATGTGCAATGGATTAGTGTTATAATAAAAGTTTTTGTAGCAGATGTCAGATATTAAACAGGGTTCCATATTATTAATAGCGGAGAGACGAGACCGAGGAGTGTAATATGTAAAAAGTTAGGGAATTAACTTTTATGCGGAAGAATTCGTTGTTGGCTTCTACATACTAAGAGATTTGATTAAGAATTTGTGAAATTGTGTTCTTAACCTTAGTAATAGAAGTTTGTTAGGTTTTTGTACTCAGATTAAATAATTATTAGTTATGAGAAGTATATTAGTACATTGTGTATAAAGGGTGGTTAGGAGAAAATTACGAAGGCTTTCATGTCCCGAGTTTGTGTATTACAAAGCGTACCGCCGTTGTTACACACAATTTTTTTAATCATATTTGCGAGTAAATAAATAAAAAAAATAATGAGTCGAATGCTTTAGTAACATCATTATGGTTTATATGTGTGAATTTAAAATCTTTTGAGCATTCTTTTACACTTTCTTTCATCACTGCCTCTGCTTATAATGGAGATTAAAAATTTTATATTTTTGTTAATCTGTTGGTAGGAAAAACTATAGAGACTTAAAGTATTTGATGATTTAGACTGTCTGTCTGTCCAACCTTTGATGAGTTATATTTTTTAGACCGAAGCAGTAGAAGCCTAAATTTTTCAGAGAACACATTCTGTTTTATTATCACGGATTTCCAAGAATAAAAACAAAAAGGCTTGAGAAGGCTTCTTACAAGAAACATGGTTTTGTTGTATTTGTTCTTTCGTAAAAACAGTAACACATACAAGCTTATAGTAAAACAACAAATAATAAAACCGGTCAAACGAGTCAGGCTCGTGCATTCATTGGCGTTACAGAACCGGAGGTACGCGAGTCTGACTCCTTTTTCAGAATCAAATGTTCTATTTTAGTGATTTTTTTTTTGTCATTTACTATATAAAAGAAGTGGTAAAAAATGGAAAAAAAAATTGTACTCTTTTGTATAAAAAAGGAACTTTACATTTTTTCCTTATTACTTATAATGCTCATACTTAAGTAATCCTTAAGTGGCCTTATGAAAGAAATTATTAACGTCTACAACGTAGCGTCCGTGCTACGGCGTAGCACGTAAATAAATAAGGCCGAACGCAAACGGAACTAATTTCCAGCAATCTATCGCCGTCTTCCCCCACCCCTTCTATGTGTGCTTGACATCGGCTAATTACTTATGTAAACGCTTGACCTTTTGTTGGTCGAACGAGGTCTTATAAGTTATATCATGAGAACATGACAAGAATGTCTAGTCGTAATGTTATTAGTAACAAGTGATTTTGTCAGCCTTATTTGGAAATTAAATATTATATTTTTAGCCTAAATAATAAAAATAAACCATAAATGCGAGTTAAAGTTACGCCCTAATATACAGAACAAGAAATAAAAACATCATTCTATGCTTTTTTGTAATGTGTATACACTATGGTTTATATATAATGCCAAAAACTTCTGGACGTAATAATGTAATGATTTTTTACCGTAGGACTTGTCTAGTCAAAAAGAGATTTTTAATTAACAATTGCTCTTGACATCCACGTTTTACCAATGACATTTTATCCCACAGATACGATAGGTGGAAAGCCTATCGCTGTCCCGGGCACAAACCAAAATTGAGACAACTTTACAATACACAAACTGTAGCAATATAATGGATGGCCTTACCGAAAATCGTACCCGAGACTTCCGATATGGCAGTCTTACGTTATTAACGTCCGAGTCGTCTGTCTAATTGAGGGAAGTTATTAAATATTATATAGGACCGAAAAACTAAATCGATAAATTTGCGTTTTCTTTACGTTTTGAGACCTGGAGAAATGTTTGCCAATATTATTAGAGTAATGTCTGTGTGTGTGTGTGTGTGTTGATATCTCTCATGACATATCAACTTGGTCCGATTCAACCCTAACCACAACTCTGCGCGTTCACTGCTAAGAAAACTCATTTACTGTGGTCCCACAATTCCAGGACACTCCCCTCTCCGTCTCCAAGAGAGATGTTCAGTTACCGGATCATTTGCAAGATAAGGTGAAGCTGGCGTCCAAAAAACTTGGTGTGCACAACAGAGCGAAGCAGTAATTCACGTCGGGGCACAGGTTGCTGCTTTACAAGTCGCAAGTTCGGCCCCATATGGAGTACTGCTGCCATCTCTGGGTGGGTGCACCCGGATACCAGCTTGGCCCTTTTGACTCGGTAAAACGACGGGCTGTGAGAATTATCGACGATCCCAAACTCACTTGCCGTATCAAGCCCTTAAGTCTGAGGAGAGAGAGAGAGAGTCTCTTTGCCTTCCTATATGGTGTTCTACCGCCTGAATAATGAGATGTGTTCTGAGGAATTGTTCGAAATGATGCCCACGGCTATACCCTACCATCGCAACGCTCGCCATTGGCAGATAATTCATTCTCATACTTTAGAACCGAAATGGTCGCGTACAGTGCGGTTTCAGATAAATTTCCTCCCGCGAACGCTTGGGTTGTGGAATGAGCTCCGTGCCAAGGTTTTCTCTAAGGTCTACAGTATGGGGTTCTTTGAGAAAGAAGATATTAGATTTTTGAAGGGTCGGCAACGCGCGAGTCATACCCCTGGTGTTGCAAACGTCCACAGGCTACGGTGAATGCTTATAGGTATAAGAAAAAAAACAATCCAAACGCCACGTTATGACTTAGATCTGACGAGAATGTGAGCAAAATCGATCCAGCGGTTTGTTTTTTATCGCTTAAAAAATTTTTTTTTAAAAGACGCAATAATAATTTTCATGTATAAATTCTCAAATATAAAAAAAAGTTATCGTAGATTACAATACCGCACCTATTTTCTTCCAAACTCTTTTTTTTTATTATTATTATAAACCTTATAATACTTCATCATAATAAATAATAATAATAAATAAATAAACTAATTTCAGATCTAAATATCCATACTGGTAAAAAATTTAGTATTGATGTAAGTACCTAATGTAAAGACGGCTAGGTACTCTTAATTTATAAGTTTGGTCACCTAGTCGTTATTTATGAGATAAACCTTATAAATAGTTCAGAATTTCTATTAAAAGCAAGAGAACATTTTTCTCCGTGTAGATTTACCAGCTTTAAAGGCCAGGAACAGATAATATTCCCTCTATGGCAACAATGAGGAGTATTTGGGCAGACTATTAAAAAGTAGATAGCACGACTTCCAATTCTAGCAATGTTATTTTATTGAAAATTAGGGTTCCATAAAATATAGAGATGAATTTAATAAGATCATGTGGTTCTCGTATTCTGAGAAAGAGTACTGTACCTTTAGTATTACGAACCTGTAGTTAGATTTACGCAGTTAGTTAGTAGCAGGACTTTCCGGGTGTAGGTAGTACTTGTGCAATTAAGAAAAAGCTAATTGGTACTCCTCGGACTCGAATCGAAACAGGTTGATTAAAAACTTTTACCTACACGTAGCTTATACTTTACGAATTGCTATACAAAATTTATACTATATTTGTGATATTTATTTTGTTTGTTTGTTTATTATTTCTTATCGTTGACTACGGAGCATCCAATTGAGCTATATTTTGGCACAGAGAGTTAAAAAGGCGGAGAAGGACAAAGGAAAAATTTAAAAGTTCCCACAGGTATAAGTATAACCAAATGTCACTTGGACAAACTATAGCTAACTAAAGCTTGTTGTAGAAAACTTTTTTACTATATTCGAGAACTTGCGGTAGACAGACGCTGATAAAAGTATTTAACTCGGGCGAAACCTGGAACAAAATCTAGTAAGCTATATATTCCGCGAGTTGAATTGCTAGACACAACTTGTATAAATATGAGTTCGTATCATAAATTAATATTTGATAGTATTTCGATTGCAAAGAGGTACCTAGTTGGAATTTTCACTGGCTAAACTCGTGCCTCGATAGCTCAATTGGCACGGCACTTACACGGAATATAAGGATGTTGCAGGTTCAAGTCCTGGCTCGAGGTTAATCTTTTGACTACATGTTGCTAAGAAAATATTAACTTACATTAATAATATACCTTCAGGGAGTCATAAACGAAGAAAGATTATTTCTGTGTATGTATATTTATATTGTATTTCTTAATTTGATGTAGATTTTGTATATTTTGTATAAGATTGATGTACCTAACAGTACTTTATAAGTCACTAGGAGGTATATTCATGAAACTCATGTCGTGCCCAAAAATACTGATGGTAAATGACTTGGGTGGTCCGTCCACTTGCCGGATCTACATCCGTTAATTCTTACTGTCCCTCAATAGACATGTCTAATCTTTATGAGTAATCGTGGTCTTAATGACCGTTAGTGTACCTATTTGGGTTTGAACGATTGGTAACCTCTATGCAATTTTAAAACGGTAATTAGGAACGGACGGTATTGAATGGGCTATCTAAGGGTTAAAGAATTTTCCACATCAGACTGATATTTCTAGAGATTGGTTCAAACGAAAAACCAACAAATAAACAGACTCTTTAATTTTATTATATTAGTGTAGAAATACAATTGAATTACAATGCATTGCTGAGAAGAATTTAAAATGAATTAATATAATACCTATTTTGTTGCTTCTTTTGAAATTAAATCTAAATCACAGACAGCTTTAGCTTTAATAGTACATTGTGTATTAGGTTAGGTTATGTTTTTTTTTATTTGCGAATTAATAAATAAAAATATGAGGCGAAAAAACTTACATACTAAAAAATTAACTTTACAATTTTTAAAAACACAATAAAAGTTTTTCAAGTTGCCTTAGTGAGTAAATATTTATCGTCAGGAGCTTCATTTTTGCTTTTGCAAAAATGCTATTAATTTTATATACTTATTGTTCAATATTGATGAAATTTTTGGATTTGAGAATGCTCTTCAACATAGAGTAAATTGTCCATAAGGAAGACTGTATTTAACGGCAATTTCCCCAAAGTTAGCTAATAGGATATTTACTTAAAATGAACTTGTTTTCTTCTTGTTTATTCATGTAAATAAAACTGGCGTATGCAGTTAAGTACCTACTAAGTACCTACTTGTCTTAAGGCTTCGGTGGTAACAAGTATAAATTTATTTATTGAGCCTCATTAAATGAAACTCATCTGACTACGAGGACATTTTTTTTAAGTAGTAAATAAAGACAGGAACAAAAGTGTAGCCATCTAATATAGCCAAATATTTGTTGCACTTTAATTGTTCACTTGGCGCTTAGTTCATATTTTGGACTACAGATGAATAGATAAAACAGTACGTTAAGTCTCCGTACTGTTTTATTGTACAAAAAGAGCGTGCAGTGCGTTCAATGACATTATGAATTATATCGCCTGTGGGTTTTCTTGAGAAAAGAAAAACAAAAAAACCCGTGGGAGTAATGAAGGTCTTACCACCCACTTTATTAGCATGTAATGACACTGTTTACGAGTCAGTGTGATGAAAAAAATAATACTACTATGTAACACGTAAGATAAGTTATCATCTGATACACAGTTAGTGAAAGTAAATGTTACCAATTAAATAAAGAAGGAGCTCGTGGTCCAGTGACATTTGCGAAATTAAGCAACGTCGGGCGTCATCACTAGGTATTTGCATGGGTGACAGCAGTCGTTAGGCCAAGTCAGAGGCCTTATAGAAGCTACTAGCTTCTACAATCAACCCCATCCGGATAGCGAGACTAGTATCGACGACCTCCCCTCTCACCTTCGGGTTCGACGCTGGACGTTTACGCTGGTCGAAAGTACGACCCCAAGAGCGACAACCCAAGCCCCTTCAGAGTCTCGCCCCAATAGTCCAGAGGAGCAGTAATGGCTGCATCAGGCACACTGTACTGGTCATCCTGGAAAAAAAATGACAACCCGCACTAGGCCAGCGTGGTAGACTACACCATAAGGTTCTTTCTACAAGGTACATCTCTTCTCTTTTCCTTCACTTCACAACTGCATTGGGGCGTATAGCGGGTGTGGAGAGGCGAAATAAATAAAAAAAACCTCTAAAGCTGATAATATTTGTCTAACAACGGGTTACGCGTGTGAACACAACATCTGTTAGGCGCGAACAAAGAAAGCAAGCAACGTGTCAATTAAACGCATTTGCTCGTTTTTTCCTCCGTAACGAAGCGTAATGCAATTATTCGTAATAACAGGATGAGTCTCTGCGACAAAGCTACGTCGTCGACGCCCCGTAATCACTCAGACAATTAAAATGTCATTACATTCTGTATTATTTTTTTATATTTACGCCTTACCAATGTTACTTTAATTATGTCGGAATAAGAACCGAGTAAAAAGATCTAAAAAGCGGTGTACTTTTAATGTGATGCAAAACTTACAACAAATATTAAACAGGGTTACGCGTTTAGGTTTCAACCTGCCGGGTGATTTTGAAACTCAAATGGTAATCGTTTTCAAGCCGCTTTCAATTTTCTTACCATACTTGTAGTATTGTGCACCGTTCAATACATATACGCGGAACTCGAACTGGTGTTGGTCTTAATAACAATCATAGTTATCAGTGGAGTAAGAAATTGGCCCCACTGTTTTCTGCTTATAGCGTTTTAAATATATTTTTTTCTAAAAGCATTTTAGTTACCGTAATAAGTTTTAACAACGCGGACATACTTTTTGTTAAAACAATTTGCAAATCATATCTGTCAAAGGACTATATCAGTTTCAGAAAGAGGAAACCGAATTTCTTCTTCGAGGTGATGCGATATATATATTTATAGATAGATATAGTATGAAGTTTTTGAAAAAAAATCATAAGGTAAGTACCACATCTGTCTCATGAAGTCTCTCTTCTGTAACAACGTAATAGGGATAAACTTTTAGCCGTTCCTAGTTACCCACAAGACTGGAGCCAGCTTTTGCAAAACAGTAATGTAAAAGAGACCTTCGACTTGCCAAACCATCTAAAGATAATGAAAAACAATTAAATTATTTATATGTATTACATTAAAATACAATGGATACTGTTATCATAGTGTCCGAGAGTTCAGCAATCAATTATTATTAATAACAAAAATGTCTCTAAAACTAACATGAGAGATACACCTAAATTTTGAGAATACGTAATTCGCTTGTAACCTGTGAATTTGATATAGAAACAAGCGTATTTTTAAGGTCCAAAAATTGAAATGAAATATCGAAAGGTAGAAAATCACTTCTAAAATATATATTATAATCGCTTACTTGCATTAGTGGGAACGGAAACTGCGATAACTACCAACCTATCTAATTGTATTTATTTGCTAAATGAGTTTTTTAAATTTCAAAATCATCAACGCCAAAACCACAATAAAAATTATACCGTACACACAAATAAACAGTTAGTCTTATAATTTCATTGTGAGCAAAAAAGAAATTTAATCATGAGAAACAATAATAATGACTTCTAAGAAATTAGATTGAGTGTAAGTACGGGAGCCACGCAACTTAATGTTGATTGTAATTTTTTGAATATCACCAACTACAAAAACAACGAAAACACAACTTTAAGCTCAAGACTGTAGAGTTAATAACAGATTGGCGGTTGCTGATGATTTCACTATTGTTAAATCTGTATGACTATCAATTATATCCATAGAGTATGAGAGAGTGCTTTGTGATCGAACCAGAAGCTCTCATTCGGTCATTCTAACAATTGAAAATTAAAGAACCGATATAATTTGAGGTCACACTAGTGATGTCAAGCAAATAATTTAACACACAAAAAAAGTGTTAAGGTGTTTTTAGCTCAAAGCTGTAATAAATAAAACGTGGAATATATATAAATTAATATGTTAAATAGTTGTCAATTTCTATAAACAAGAGCCTTGTTGAGTTGTATATAACAGGAAAAAAAATAATAGTAGATCATTAACGATTATGCGATATATAATAAATAAAAATTCTAGTTACTAACATTAATATAAAAAGAATTTATTTATATCAATGTTTACTCATTTTATTGTTTAGAATAAAACATTCAAAAAAGAAAGATCAGCGACTACAGTGGCGCAGTGATAAAGCATCATTGGACTGCTAAGTCGAAAGTGTTTAAAAAAGTAGTGTTTTATAAAAGTTGTCTTGTGACTGGTTTATTCCCGGTATGGGGACAGATTCACCCCCTATCATCGTAGGACAGACTACTATCGGTTAAAGGTTAGTTTTGAGCAGTATAAACTGTTCCTCTAGCTACTTCAGCAGTCGAGAATAAATATCATGAGGATATTTAAAAAAAAAAAAATTTTTACTCTATGATATGTCCCGCCCGTTGCTATCTGGAACGCGCTGCAAGAACGTAGCGTTTTGCTGGCAACACTAGTTGTTAATTCGCTGTCGTTATCGAACCGAAAAATAACCTAAATATTAAACTTTGTGGTTTTTAAACTGAAAAGGCAGTTTTCTTCGCGTTACGCTTATACTTACAGTAACAAACATTAATAAAAAGTGTTTCGTATGTGTGACAGTGAAGTGAGGACAACTTACAACAGGGAAGTATTTTGTATATTTTAATATTTTAGGTGACCGCTTACCATCAGGCGGACCATGTGCTTGTTTGCCACCTAAGTGGCATAAAAAAAAAAAAAAAAAAAAAAAGTCGATTCTAGCCCTATTTTTCTGTTCCTCTCATATTTATTAGTGTAATTTACTGACACGTGGTCCATGTAGGACCAACAAATTAAATCTTTTAAGGTAAGTAATAGTCAATCGTCTATGGTTATAACACGCGTTAGGTTTCGCCTTACCCGTCAATAGGACGAAACAAGATTTTATACAACACAAATTTAAAACCATAAACTTGAAATAAATACTAAATACAGTATATACATAAGTATGTATAAATTTTAAAGTTAAACCGAATAAATTTAACTATCGTGCCGTTACAGTCACATCACTATGGCAAATGGCATTAACACGTCACTCGTAGAGATGATAATAGCTCAGGAGCCGTACCTGAGTTAATTGCTATAATAACTTCCTGTGTCAAAATAACAAAGGAGCGATGCGGTACTGACAAAACAAGTAGTAATGCGAGTTTGGTAGCTGGCTCTTACATTACATTAATTTTTTATGACATGATATGGCTTCAATATTATAATAAAAAAAAACAGTCAGGAGCTGTCAGACCATGCTAAGTGTAAGGTGTTTTAGTCATCACGTTGCTTACGTCCGAAAATTAACTTTACTGGGTCTAATATATATCAGAAATTATAGGTACAAGCATATTAGATTTTACTGAAATGTGTTAATTTTAAGGTAATTTCAGTCTATGTGGTATTCCAGATTTTTCTAATAATGCGTTCTGGGTGATATCTTCACCGCGGCAAATTAAATACAGATCCTAATATTATCAAAATCCCACAAAGCTCATCGGCATCAGTACTTTAGGGAAATTAAATCTTAAGTTTTGCTAAAATGTGTTCATATTTTTATAGCGGGTAAAACAATATACTTAAGAACTTTTATTAGTTAAATTACAATAAAATTAAAAGGTTAAGGCCGTCTTCTTTTCCAGGACACCTTTTTTTACCGAAACAGTAGTAGTTTTTACAAGATTAAAATTGAAGAGCCCAATACGAGGTTTAGCACAAACTTACAGTAAAATTGCGCAAACTGCCAAACCTTTTGCAGTAGAGCCTGGCAAAATTTTGCCCCCGTGTTGTTGTGACCTTTACGGCCAATAACATTAGGCAGTAGTCAGAAAAATAGCTCATCATAACTTTTTCTGGGAACGTCTTACGCTGAGCTTTTCAATACGTGGTATCGGTTCGTATACAGCGACATTGCACGTCACACCCATTGTATAGAGCTACGTTGCACGTCACACCTATTGCCACAACCCAATTTACAGGGGAATGAGGAATTTGTTGATAACGTAAATAAACTTGAGTACTTGAGATAGCTCATCAAACTAATGTTTTCTATATTAAATTTAAAACACTTACGTGTAGAAAAACTTGATAAAGAAGAGGAAGGAGATTTAAAAAAATAGGCCAAGTACTATTAGGACTTGCGCACTTAACAACGGTTCCGTACCATTATCTATAAAAACGGCAAAATAAATCACGTTTGCTGTATGGGAGTCCCCCTTATATTTGTTTTATTCTGTTTTTAGTATTCGATGTTATAGCAGCAATAGAAATACATCTCTGTGAAAATATCAACTGTCTAACTATCACGGTTCTTGAGATACAGCCTGGTGACAGACGGACGGACAGCGGAGTCTTAGCAATAGGGTTCCGCTAATTACCATTTGGGTACAGAACCCTTAAAAGGAGTTTATTTATTAATGAATAAATTTACCTACTATTCATTTGCACGTGTATAGAATCATATGTTTATGTGACTGCTTTAACCAAAGTATTTTTAATATAATAACAATACGATGATATCACTCATCATTGTCGACTAGAAGCATGAAAGAACAAGTAGGTTCAACCTGTGGTCCAAGTTTTAGTATAAGTTTTATAGTTTTTATATTTTCTGTGTCGCGAATGATAACATGTACTTTATTATATGCAAAAAGTGCAATACGATTAAAATAAAACCAGCTAATTGCTAATGTGGCTACATTGCTCGCCATTAGCCGTGCCGTACCTACAGTCAGAAATTATGTATTTTTTAGCGCCTTCAAGTTTCAAATTTAATATCTTAACTAAACTTCAAAAAAGTACAATTCTAATTTGATATAGTAGGGTAACTGGTTATCTAAATAACTTGAATTATTTTTTCTAAATGATACTAATTATAATTTAGTTCTTGTTTTATTTTTAACCAGATTTTGCCAGCAGCTACGCCCGCCCTAAATCGGCGTGGAACTCCTTAATTATACCTACTAATAAAGTTTGCTACTAATGATTTTTGACACTTGCTGATCAAACACCACTTAATTTTTGATTTTTGCAGTGTGCCAGTTCTCTATCAAATTTTATAGTTCAAAAGTTATACAGGATTCTAGTTTTTCATACAAATGGTTTTAAAAAGATTTCTAGTTAATAGAACGTTTTGCAAGATTTTAGAAAAACCACAGACATAGGTATTCGGATTGGGATTATGACTAAGAAGTTACACTGTGATTGATCAGTAAATGTCAAAAACAAATGAGAAATTCGGTTGTATGAAGCTCGCTGCGAGGCGATAGTTATTCCCGCGGGAATTTTTTGGGATAAAAAGTAGCCTATGTCCTATTCCAGGACCTAACTTACATGTGTGTCAAGTTTCAGCCTGATCCGTCGAGTGGTTGAAGCGTGATTGAGTAACAAACATTCAAACATCCAAACGAATAACAACGAAGAACAAGGATAGAATAACGGAAGTAACCAGCATTACATGGGGTTCTTCAAGAACGAAGTGTTTATACCTGACTCAAAATCTATTTGCAATTCGTGGTAACAAAAATGACCTTGGCCCGCGTCTTTCGCTTTGTAGTCTATACAATAGCCATGGGCTAAGTAACTCCAGACAAAGATTGGATATGTCACATATTATTCCGATTAAAGATATGTATCTATATAGTTATGTCCGGAGTTAACCAAGGCTACTATGCAACACAACAATGTACTCTGTGATGCAACATATACGGTACGTAAATTTGGAATTTTGAAGATTAAAGGTTTAATCAGTTTCGTGATTCGAAAACTAGTTAAAGAATGTGACAATTAAGGTGGTAATCATGAAGTATTTTAATGATTTATGATTAAATTACCAGAAAAAGTGTACATTAAGTAAAGTGAGGTTATGTTTACACGAATTGCAAATAGATTTTGAGTCAGGTTAGATTTTTAGTAATGCTCCGGTGGTGCTGCAAGCGTCCAAAGGCTGTGGCGACCGCCTTACATTAGTTGGACCGTTAGATTGCAACCAGCTCAGTGGTTTAAAAAATGTATTATTCTCATATATTTAAGGAAACGCTTAGCGCTTTTACTTTGTACCACAAACAACTTTAACGAAGGACGACTGCATTAAATAATGATCAGCAATTGAGAAGGGTTCCGGCGTCATGGCACGTTGGTCCTTGTACCACATTATAATTGCCACTTCCTTTTTAATATGTACTTGCTATTATTTCTTTAAATCTGTGAAGGTGAGTCGGTATCCTGACAGCGGTTTATACCTACAAAAATTAAACATAGGTATTATTAGGAAAATTTTCTTAAAAATATTTGTACTTAAGTGATTTGTTTGTCAATTTTAAAATAGGACTAAATATTTTTCTCATAGAAAAATATTGATAGTGACTTTTATGAAATCATTAGCTTTTGCCAGCGGCTTCGCCCGCGCTTAATTTGCTTGTCAATGTACAGACTTTGAATCCCCGTTTCACAAAAACAAAGTACCAATATTGAAATATAAATTATTTCTAAGCTATAACTTACTGTTTAAAATTTCCACAACAAAAAGCTGTTACTTTATTTATAAATTTTGCTTTTTTTTATTTTGCTTCACGATATTTTAGATGTTTATCAAATACCTTGTTCATAAGATAAGTATAAGTACTCGCCAATGTAAAATACGCTTCTGAAGTTAGACGCGAATGTTTGTATGTTTAGGTACTTTTTAGTAGTTAGTTTATTTCGTAACTAGCTTTACCAGCGGCTCCGCCCGCCCTAAATTCGGCTATCGGCGTGGAACTCCTTAATTAACTCCAATAAATTAATTAATTACTTATACTAATAAATTGCTATAACATGCTATAGGTGCAGCAATAGTTCGTTTAACTCTTTTATAGTTATTCCCGCAGGAACTTTTGAATTATTGAGATAAAAAGTAGCCTTTATGCTATGGCAGGACCTAACCTATATGTGTGCCAAGTTTTATCCCGATCCGTCTAGTGGTGGTTGAAGCGTGATTGAGTAACAAACATCAATCCAGACATACAAACTTTCACATTTATAAGATTAGTAGGATTATTTATAATTAAGAATTTCAAAAACTAAAATATTGCTAGTTACTTATACATTATTATGAAGAGCATTTGAAAGTCCTTGACAATACCTGCGTGAAATTAATCACCTAACTTCATTCGAGGCGCATTTAAGTTTGGCGAGGGAATGTTCCATTGATTGGATGCTAGAGGCAAGACTCTTTAGCTCTTTAACACACGTGTGGAGTGACGTCAGACTTCGGACTGATGAAAGCCCTTAATTACCTTTGTCTAGCACAACATGGTGTCTGCACGTGTGACTTTAAATAATGCTTTTTGAATAAAGGCCGGCAGTTCATACAATGTTTCTGTTTCGATTTTATCAAGTAGAATGATACTTAATGAACTAAATACGTGAAGAGAAAACAATATTTTTCTTTGTTCTTTTTTTTATAGACTGACCCAAGAGAAGGGTAATGTTTTTCGCAAATATATATATCCGGTCCATTGTAAAATTCTGTAGCCTCAACGGCTCAACCGGTTTCGATTAATGAAATCTCAAATGAAAGGTATTCATCTCCCGAGTGTTATAGGGCACATAAAATATTCAAGCGCGAGTCTAAAAAAAGTAAAAAACAAAAAAAAAATCTTTTAATAAACATACATAAATAAAAAGACACGGCAGCAAAAACATTAAGAATTAAAAATAAAGAAATAAGTGTACCTAAAACATATCAAATACTTAACTATAAGCAAACGGGACTCGTTTGCAATTGCAAATAGTATTAAGTAAACAGATTGCTCAGTAGTTACATTAAAAAGAGTTTTGTCTGCTTAGTTAAATATTTGGTATGTTTTAAGTGCACTTATTTATTTTTTAATGTTTTTGCACCTGGTTTTTTTTTTGTTTATTTGACTATTTATTTTAGAAGTATTTTCTTCTAAAATAAACTCACTTTGATTGATTCTAGACTGTCAAAATTACTACTTCCTTGCAGCCTAGTTGGTAGTGTGGCTGACTGCTGCGCAGAGGGAGTAGATTCGATTTGCGCACTGAACAAATATTTATGTGATAAAACATTTGTGTTTGTCTTGAGTCTGGGTGTATTTATGTATAATTTTTATGTATTTACTAAAAAATATATATATAATATCCATAACATAAGCTTTTCTTACTTCGGGCCAGACGGCGCTGTGTGCAATGTCCAAAAATATTTATTTATTTATTATTTATTTAACAAGTTTGTAATGAAAGCAAAAATGATGTACCTACTAGGGTTTCTGCTCGAGAATTCTCGAACTCGAGAAGACTCGAGAAATCCGTCTTGGTTCGAAAAATCCCGTGCCTTTTCCACGAGCCACTAATTTCAAGTATTCGTACACGCCGCACTTAGGATTTTTAACTAAGATCTCAATCAGTGTTAAAGCTACTAAAATATTTTTAAACAACTGATATTGAATTTGTTATAAACAGAACTTTTAGTGATCTGTTACTTTTAGTTTTTTTATGATTTAATTATTGTAATGATTATTTAAGGAGCTTTCTATGTTTTGATATCGATTAAGCTGCGAAATACCAGACTGATTAAAGAATTACTAACTGTTAGTTACTTAGTTGAGCTACAAATTAGCAGAGCCTAATTATTTTTATTGTTATTTCTAGACAATTACTTATCATATGTAGATTGACTCAAATTTTAAATAGAAACTCTTAGGGTTGTTGGGATACCGTACCACCTTTAGCTATCTGTTTTCATTAGTTATTTAAGATTTTATTATTGTGATGCTTCTGTAAGAAGATTTTTATATTTGATCTCAATGATTTAAAAGTTAGAGCTAATAAATACCAAAATTATATTATTATTAAGATTATTAGTAGAGCAATAGCTTGATACTTAAGTTTTTTGTTTCTAGATGATTAAGACGCACGCAGATTCAACAAATACAAATATTATATTATTATTTAGATTATTAGTAGAGCAATAGCTTGATTGATGAGAAAATTTGCCGAAGAACTAAGGTTACCGACATAGCTCAATTAGTTAGCAAGCTGAAGTGGCAATGGGCAGGCCACATCGATCGTCGAACCGATAACCGATGGGGAAGAAAGGTTCTCGAGTGGCGACCACGGATTGGAAGACGCAGCGTGAGTCGGCCTCCTACCAGGTGGATAGACGATCTGGTCAGAGCCGCAAGAAGCGGATGGGTGCAGGCGGCTCAAGACCGGCCGTATTGGAGAAATAGGGGAGAGGTTTACGTTCAGCAGTGAACGTCTTTAGGCTAAAATGTACGAATAAACGAATAGCTTGATACTGAAGTTTTTTGTTTCTAGATGATTAAGATGCACGCAGATTTTTAGTGTTTCTTTTTCTACTAAGTATTAAGATTTGTTTATTATGTGTTTTTATGTTTCGTTTTTCGTTTTTAAGTAAGCGCAGTTGGGGGTAATAAAAATATGTTGCTTTCGTAATTATTTTGAGTATTTTCTTTAAATTTTATTACCAATTATAAGTCTTCTTAGAAAGCCTCGAGACTCGAGAAGACTCGAGAATTTGGCCACGATAATTCCATTGCCTCGAGAACGAAAATAGTTCGAGAAATCAGAAACCCTAGTACCTACACAGGACATATTTTTTAAACTGAAAATTATCGCCAAATAAGTAAATATCGTATTCAAACCTATTAAAATCCTTGTGGACTACTTAGTCCTAAACAATATATGTATATGTCTCTAAAAATAAGTACATTGATAAATATTGTGTCGTAAATGTAAGTGAGTTTTAAACTAATGAATAGTTAACTTAGATAATTAAATAAACAAGCTCATCAGCCAATTCTCTCAGTAAGTGTTGCATAACGTTGTTATATTCATTAGTTCGGTATCCTGACAGCGGTTTATACCTACAAAAATTAAACATAGGTATTATTAGGAAAATTTTCTTAAAAATATTTGTACTTAAGTGATTTGTTTGTCAATTTTAAAATAGGACTAAATATTTTTCTCATAGAAAAATATTGATAGTGACTTTTATGAAATCATTAGCTTTTGCCAGCGGCTTCGCCCGCGCTTAATTTGCTTGTCAATGTACAGACTTTGAATCCCCGTTTCACAAAAACAAAGTACCAATATTGAAATATAAATTATTTCTAAGCTATAACTTACTGTTTAAAATTTCCACAACAAAAAGCTGTTACTTTATTTATAAATTTTGCTTTTTTTTATTTTGCTTCACGATATTTCAGATGTTTATCAAATACCTTGTTCATAAGATAAGTATAAGTACTCGCCAATGTAAAATACGCTTCTGAAGTTAGACGCGAATGTTTGTATGTTTAGGTACTTTTTAGTAGTTAGTTTATTTCGTAACTAGCTTTACCAGCGGCTCCGCCCGCCCTAAATTCGGCTATCGGCGTGGAACTCCTTAATTAACTCCAATAAATTAATTAATTACTTATACTAATAAATTGCTATAACATGCTATAGGTGCAGCAATAGTTCGTTTAACTCTTTTATAGTTATTCCCGCAGGAACTTTTGAATTATTGAGATAAAAAGGACATATTTTTTAAACTGAAAATTATCGCCAAATAAGTAAATATCGTATTCAAACCTATTAAAATCCTTGTGGACTACTTAGTCCTAAACAATATATGTATATGTCTCTAAAAATAAGTACATTGATAAATATTGTGTCGTAAATGTAAGTGAGTTTTAAACTAATGAATAGTTAACTTAGATAATTAAATAAACAAGCTCATCAGCCAATTCTCTCAGTAAGTGTTGCATAACGTTGTTATATTCATTAGTTGCGTAAATGCAATGTAAAACATGGTTTAGTAAATTGTATCCGACAATACACACAATAAGTGCTAATTGTATTTAAAAAAAGAAACATGCACGTAGGCTATCTACTTAACCTCTAGCTATTATAACTTAACAGACACTTAACGCCAATTACATAAAACCAAATTATTTTGCTGTCATCACCTACAGGTTACACGATTATGAACCTGGATTGCTGTGGAATAACATATATTGTTGAAGAAATGTGAAAGTCTAGAAGTTAAATTATTCTTACAAAAAGGTAAAGAAAGGGGGAAGGCGTATTACTTGATATATTACAATAGAATTGTAATGTTCACTAGGAGTGCCTAATGTATTTATAATTTGTTTGTTTTATTGACTGATTTGCATTTTATTGTATTTAATTAAAGTCGTTTATTTCGTTCAACTTATATAGTATAGATGATAAAGACGTTTATAAAATTATAAAAGTCCCGCGTAATTTTTTTATTTAAGTAATTTTGTTTATAATTGAAGAATTTAATTTTTAAACGTTAACTAAGTATAAATGGTTGACTTTAATGTGCATACAGTCAATAGTATCTGTCTACACTTTGTCGCGTTACTACTTTATAAAAGAACTAATTATACTAGGGTACCTTACGCCGTCAATTTACACTCAGATCCCCGTCACTCAGGTACGTTGATGACTGAATATATTAACCTATTATGGATAAATATTTTCCACTTGAGTTCAGACAATAACAAGGTTAGTGGTTGATTTAGCCGTCGTTTGTCTTCTTGTGCACAGGCCTCCGCGTATGAGACCGCGGCTTAGGCCATAGTTCAATGCTCCGGTCTTGTGTAGATAGGTGTCCTTGTCAAGCAGCCACTCAGCTGTCAGAATTTTCAAACCACTGCTGTCATAATATGACACCAGCCTAACTTAGCATTATGGCCTAACACCTAAAAGCAACCAAGTTGGTGCTATTGATATGTTCTATTATTTATTTTCGTAGTTAAAAAAATCAGACCTTAGAGTCGTACACGGTTACGTACATAGGCCAAATATTTTGTTAATTCTTGCGAAAAAGTACTGATTTAATTCGAATACAATAAACCAATTTTTGAAAGATACTATGATAAAAAGCATAAAAACTACATAATTTTTTCCTTTGTTTAAAAAAAACATATGTGGCAAATACCATATCCATTTATTGTTTTTACAAAATAATATTTATAAATCTTTGAAAAACTAGTTCTTTTAAATACTGATATAGTATAGGTAGTAATAGTACTACATCAATGTTTCGAAGAGATATTGAACCAAAAGTATTCCAGTCAAAGGCTTTTGACCACTTTTTAACCGACTTCGAAAAATAGAGTAGGTTCTCAATTCGTCGGAATCTTTTTTTTATGTATGTTCCCCGATTACTCTAAGACGCCTTGACCGATTCAGAAAATTCTTTTTTTGTTTAAAAGAACTAACAAAAAATTGAGGGATCTCTTCAAATTTTTGACGGCACACTAGAAGCTGTTTGGGTATTGTTTTAGTGTACTTATTTCCGTAAGTCAATAAATAGGTCACTTAAAAGTAAAAAATAAAAACTTTTTAACAAAAACAACAACTAACTTCAAAAGCATGCAAAAGGTAAAAATAATTATTACAAAAAATCTGAAATAAATTATTACCGCCTTCAAAAAAGGAGAAGGTTCTAGGTTCGACGGATATATTTTTTTTTATGTATGTCCACCGATTTCTCCGTCAATTTTGAACTGATTTTAAAAATTCTTTTTATTCAAAAGAGTACATTCGTAAGATGGTCCAATATTAATGAAGTGGATTTAAAGCTTAAACTTTTGGAGAGAAAAAAATATTGATGTTAATTTTGAAGTGGTGAAACGCGCCTTTTATGTTGATGATTGTATAAAATTTTGTCACAAGTATGGATGTTTTTAGTGTACGTGAAAAAAAGCAATTCATCACTCAAAAGAAAAAATAAAAACTCTTCAACAAAAATTGTTGGTTGGTTTCATGCAAGTGAAGTGTGTTATGTACATAGGTACATACATACACTGTTAGGTATGTGGTAGGTACATGGACACCAACTTTAAACTGTGATTCAAATCAGATTTTTGGCAATAAGCAATTATTTTTATATCACTAAAAACATCTTTTTGAAGCCGGTTGTTTTTTTTTGTTAAAAAGTTTTTATCAGTGTGTTTTTGAATTGAATTGTTGCTTTTGTTAGCTAACTCATAACAATTGAATATCTCGGGTTAATTTTATAGCTATTAATTAAGAAACGTAAACTTTACGTAAAGTTTAAGTTAGTAAAAGAGCGCACTAACAGGCTGTTAATAATGAGGTCTATAATTATGTTTACCAACCAGTATTCACGAAAGCAAGCGATATATTAACGACAGTTAAACAACAAAAAGTGAGGAAACAAACCGTTTATTAAAACTCAAAAGTACTGAAGACTCGTCCAACCTCTCTGAAGCTTTAATTGAGGCTTTACATCGACTACAAAACGGCTAATTGTGGCTTCAAGTACTCATTGTGAGAGTTTGTTCCTACGTCGATATATAGATAGTCTGGTTGGAAGCGACACTTGGTATATTATTTTCCTAGAATATGGGTTAATCCAGTCACATTTACTGGGTAACTCATTTCTGTTATTATTTTTACCCAAATAACATTTTTCTATTTTTGTTTAGCGATAACTGAAATGATAAACTTGAATGTCTGTATATAAAACATATTTAATAGTTAAACCTGCATACACATAATTTTTTTATTTATTCATTTCTGCACCTCACACCAATACTTGTTTTCTATATGCTTTAGTGTAGCTAAATAATTTATTTGTTGTATTATAATCCTTACACCTATTTGTAACATATTACTAACAATGCAGTTCTTATGAAATCACTCAAAGCACAAATAAACAAATCTATATCTCTAGCAATTTGGTTCAGAGTTCTGAAACCGTGGTGCCCCTTTTTAAAGTTAGTGCGTGCTTGTAGTTACCTAAATCAAATCCATTGTTATTGTCTACAAATGTAACCTACTATTTTTATCCAGTGCGTGTTCAGCCATTTAAATTCTGAAAGCACGTGACAGTGGCGCCACTTTCATTGGGTTAGTGCGTGCTTGTAGTTACTTAAATCAAGTACAAAACAAATCGATTGTTAATGTCTATAAATGTCACTTACTATTTTTATCTAGTGTGATACTATAAAGAATGTATTTTATTCTTTTCGGGAATGTAAGAACGTTGCAATATTAATGATTCTAAAGGTTATCGCGATTTAAACACTGTATTCAACGCTTTTTCTGTATACTACTATTTCGGGGGGTACTTGAACCCCCGAAACTCCCTCAGGACACTATATTGTGTCAGTAATCTGTTGCTTGGCCAAATGGTACTATGTGTGTTATCCAGGAATATTTGTATGTTATTATTGTTTATCGTTTATTTTCTGAGTCTTGTAAGCGATATTTCGATAATTCCTAAAAAAACTAGACTCATCTAGTGAAGTTTTAATTCCGTTTATAGTTGTGTCGTTCTACTCGATTCCTGCAAGTTCGTGCCCTCCGGTGAATTGTGTGTGAGACCGCAACGAGATATAATGTTCGTGTAAATTACTACTTTACTTACAATTATTAACCTCATTATGAAATGAAATAAATTCCATTTTTATAACTATAGAGGAGACTAAGGATTTGATTATAGATTACACTTTTTATTAACAATTACTACCTTATGCAATGATATTTAAGTAAAGAAACGGTATCTTCATACTCGTATCATTCGAAATATAAATTTGATCTGCTTTTATCTACACGTACTAACCTCAGACGAATGTAAGAAAGTGACATATGGCTGAATCAAATTACGACAATTGTCCTAATTTCGCTGCCTTAGTTTTTCCGTGCTAGTACTATTTCTACCTTTATTATTATATACACTATCATTGACCTTATAAGTATTTTTTTGCTATCTTATACAGTAGTATCAAGAAAAGATAACGATCGTTAGTCGAACCGATAACCGATGGGGAAGAAAGGTTTTCGAGTGGCGACTACTGATTGGAAGACGCAGCTTGGGACGGCCTCCTACCAAGTGGACAGCCGATTTGCGCAGGGAGGCCTACGTTCAGCAGTGGACGTCTTCTGGCTGAAACGAACGAATGAAAGCACGAATTTGCAATGTGGTTGTTCCTTCTGACTTTCTACACATATTTTGCAAAGAATTGGCGAAAGAGTATATTTACCACTTGTTTTCTTGGTAATTTTCCACTTATAGAATATAATCTAAAGCTACTTTCCACCACGCCATATTTCATTCATACACTGTATCTTTGTGTCAGAAGCACTGCGGCGATGGGCTCTACATCTGTCACTCAGGACTAAAGTGGCTGTTGAAAGAGGCAGTCTACCACATAATAATGTGGGCTTGTATTCCGCTGCTAGTTACAGCTTCCGAGGATCAAAATACATTCATACAAACAAACATATTTAACGTTAAGGTGCTAAGGATCCAAAAAATTAACTATTTTAGTCCCTAATTGTTGCCTAAAAAAACTATGACGTCATTTCCTATTTAAATTCTTTTTAAACTTAATTTGAACAAACAGACTGGATAAAATTTTAAGTCTGAAAAGAGTTTACTACAGACTAGTTTTATTCTTACCACAGGTTGGCATAAGATCAAAGAATATTAGATATATGTGAGTTTTCAAATTTTTTAACTAGTATCTTATTATGTTAATCGTAATAATTATGTTGTTATATTGAGACCTACGTTTAACATCGACCTTTAACACATTTTTGTGTTGTAAAAAAACTTTATTTTTTATGTTAAAACTGTGTAAATTGTGGTTTTGTTCCCAAAGAGACTGTTCTTTTGTTACATGCATAATAACATAGTTACCATAAATCGAGAACATTTGGCTCGTTAATATAACCTGTATTATGTCAAGTTTTTTCTTCAGATAAATTAAATTTACAAAGGGCTTTAACAAGATGGAGTCAAGGCAGCTTATCGGGAACAGTCTCGAGTCTCGATATTAATAATATTTACAATGATTTTTAATATTGTGGAGAATTACCTAGTAGTACATTGATATCATATAATTGTTGTTATATAATTGAAAATCAATCAAAAGGTGGGATCGAAAAATCGTATTTGGTAGTGAGCTTTGTTGTAAGTCTATATGTATCTATATACCCAAATATAGGTCCAAAAGGCTACCAAATGGCGTTATGCCATACAGTTCGCATGTCTATAAATATTCACCAAAATATCTTAAATATTTGCCAAATAAAAATCTTTGAAACCGACCCAGATCGAAGAGATCCAAGAAGGAATAAAAGAAAACGAAAAGTGCACGAATTTAATCACTGCAAGTAGTTTGAAATGTCAATCCAATCTAATTTAAGTAAATTGAATTAAAAGTACTGTACTAACAAAGAAGTAGTTAACCATTCAACAAAGTAAAATAATGAAAATGCACGTAGTTACATCTTTGGCAGAGCAGAATTTTTAAAATACCTCATGCATATTCATTTGATTACTTACGCAAGAAATGACTCGTACGAAAAACAAGAAGTCAACACGTTGTGCTACCTTATTATTACGTATACAAAATAAACACCTCACCTATCCCTATCCATCCCTAGATCGCGGAGGCGTTACCTTAATGACTGCTAATGAGTGTTTTTATTATTTTACAATTTTGAAATAATTTCTTATACGGCGCCTCTTTATACCTAGATAAACATCAAAACTCGCTTCACACCTCGATCTGATAATCGAATTAATGCTCTCATACCATTTCACGCTTTTTTATTGCTTTTTGTGTTGTTAATACGGGGTTCCGAATAGTAATTTAGGGTTATCAGTGCATCCGATTGAATTGATCTGGATTTTCGAAATGTTCTTTTGGCATAATACGCACGTAAATAGTAGGTACTTCATTTAATAATAAGTTCTCTACTAAAAATAATTCGAGATTTTTATTATAATTTTTTCGCGATATACAAATTTAAAGCTATTAGGTATTTTAGTATGCGTTGCGCGTTTTTTATCGGTTGCCTCAGTTATATTGAATTGTGCGATTGTAACACAATCCATAATACTATTCATATAGTAAAGTTGAAATGTTATTTTCATCTACTCAATATTAGAGATAATATGTAGGTAATATATATATATTATATATATCAACTAAAGAAAATAAAAAATATGCTAACTATACGTAGACATTAAATGTTTCTTTATTATCTTAAATGTTAATAATATAATTGTTTAAAATTATTTAATAACACTTAAACAAATCATATAAAATACCCGGACAAATTGCCGTAAAACATCTTGAAGGTACCAGAACGAAACAATCAGCCGCGCATCGGTAGATCGCCCAACCTGATAACCCGCCCCGCGCCTAAATAACGCCACTATTAAAACAAAATGTAGAATAATAAATGGCTATTTAATTCTGGCTGTTTATCTTTTGCATTATTACAACCGTTGAGCGTTGATGTTTGTTAATAACATATTATTTCACGTTTCGATTTACGAATTTTGTTTGAAATAATCTAATGCAGATATCATTTCGTGTATCATGATTTTTTATGGGAATTAAGAGAGGGTATTAAGGTAATTTGACATTAGTAGAATTAAATTTTAAATAAATAAGTAAATTTTAAAAATAAACCGGGATTAAACGCGTCGTTATTTGGCAAATTTTATTTTTAAATTGGCCCGTTTTATTTTTAAATAGAACGCGACGATTTAAAAGCTGGACAAAAAAGGTCAGTATCAGCAAATACATAATGTAGTAAATTTTCCCGATAGATAAAAACCACAAAGTCACCAAATTGACAAAAAGTCAAGTGCATATGATTTAGCTGAAATTTTATTATAAAATTGCTCAATACAAAACCTACGCCTATTAGTATATAGTATTAGTGTTTAATGCTTTTCGCCCATACTTTTTTGTATACAGCATTTGTCTGAACGGTCTGGCAGTTGCTAAACCGTACGAATTAAAAAGAAAACATTATGTTTACCAATGCAAACAACATTATCAAAAACGCGATCAGGTCGCGGCTAAGACAGAGCACTTTAGCTTTTGAATCATAAATTGGTACTTACTAATTGGTTCGTTCTACATTTAGATCAATAAGTATTTTTCACATTAAGTTATTGTTTCCTATTAAAGTTTCTATGTTTGCATGATAATGAATCGAAATTATTTTTTTACACACATAACTAAAGTGAATAGAGCCCGGCGCCCGATTCGAAGCACTTTGATACATTAATAATTGTTTACCATAAAACGACCTACTGAATATATTCAATTCGTACGTCAGAGGGGGTTTTAGGATGTAGGTACGAGAGTGTTATTTAAAAATCATGATATTTTTATTTAATTCAGTGATTGTTGAACTATACGACGAGTGTGTACTTGTAATGCAGCAACCTTTGCCCCGACGTGAAGTACTGCTTCGCTCTGTTGAGTACACCAAGTTTTTTGGACGCCAGCGCTACCTTGTCCAGCAAGTGATCTCGGAACTGAACATCGCTGGAGATGTGAACACCAAGGATCCCAATGCTCTTGGAGATGGAGATGGGAGTGTTCTGAAATTGTGGGACTACAGTGAATGGGGTTTTCTTAGCGGTGAACGCGCAGACTTGTGTCTTTGAAGGGTTGAATCGGACCAAGTTTTCCCGTCCCCAGTCAGAGACCTTGGACAGACCGATCTCGATTTGAGACACAATTTCTTCACGTTTTTCCTCCTCAACAGAACGGGGGATGCTTGCACGGCCCGTGTAATAAGCGTCTCCAGTACTGTCATCTCCATAGCAATGTATGTTGTTGATCTCCAACATATTATTGATGTGCAGTAGAAACAGCGTAGGAGACAGCACAGAGCCTTGCGGGACACCAACATTAATGTCCATGCTATCAGAGCAACTACCGTCAACTACGGCTCGTATGCGTCTGCCGGACAAAAAGCTAGCCACCCATTTGCAGATAGAAGACCCCGGTGCCAGACCCGATCGAACGCCTTCGCTATGTCTAGGCTACATGCCAATGCCTCCCCCTGACTCTCAATGGCTAGTGCCCATCGAGATACACTAGAAGGTCACTAGTGGAGCTATCGTGGCGAAAGCCATATTGACGGTCGCTGATCAGGTCGTTTTTTTCTACGACCTGAAGGATAGTTCGCAAGTCGCCCATCTATTTTGCCGATGAATTGGAATTTTGCTCTGGCAGTTGCTTTCTTACTGAACCTCGAGGCAGCATTTAATTTTCGGTTTAACTTAGAAATATTCGGATCCTTATAATTACGAGCCGTGGTACGCAGTTTTCTTAAGAATTTTAGCTTCTCTGCAAGACCTATTTAACCACGGTCGTTTTTTGACGGAATGAAACATTCCATACCAGCAAGGATTGTCTCAGTGACTGCGGCTGCGCAGACGTCGGGATCATCTGAGCTAAAGCAGAGCTGCCTCCACGGGTACGATGCATAAAATTCTCGCAATCCATCCCAGTCTGCCGACTTATAGTGCCACACACGACGCCAATTAGTTGGTCCAGAAGGATCGGGTTGTGTGCATGACATTTGAGTCTGAACGAGACAGTGGTCCGAGGAGCCAAGAGGCGCATCCACTGAGACGGAGTATCCGTCCGGACGTGTAGTCAGCAGAAGGTCCAGTAAGGAGCTCGTATGGTCCTCTATATCTGGTATTCTCGTTGGAGAAATTACCAGCTGAGAGAATCCATAGGTAAGAGCAAATTCATGAGCAGATATCCCTGCATAGTTATTGGTTCGAGAACTGAGCCACTCACGAAGGTGGGCGTTAAAGTCTCCCAAAATAACTAGTTCTGCTGTAGGATATTGCTCTAGCACTTTGTCAGTCGTCAAACTCAGGTGCGTGAAGAGTCGAGTTACGTCCGTGTCACCGCTATGAGACCTGTACCGCCGTGATCTACGCGCACCCACAATATACAGGTCCCTGTCTTCAAGGCTATGAAGTCGGCGACAGCAGATATCCTCCCGGACGAACATACATACACCGGCACGACTCAAAAAATTGTGCTCGAGTTTGTAGCCGGGATAATGAAGGTATGATGTGTCGGCAGGATATCTGCGTCTCCGTTAGAAAGAGGTGATGGTGGACTGCATTAAGATTTGCGTGAATACCCCTGATATTGCAAAAATCCACATTGTATGTGGATGGAGTAGCCGCTGTAAAAACTCTTTTCCTTTTTCTATTTCTAGCCAATTTATAAAAAGTTGCTTAGACTAGGAATGAGAATTCACTGCACAGACAGCTTAGAGGACAAAAAAGTGCGGTACTAAGACTGCCGAAGCTCAACACAGATGATACGGTTGCTGGTACGGCGGGCGGAAGGGCCCCTGATCCCCTTCTGTTGTAGTAGCCGGGTCCACTCCGGTCTCCTTCTTCGGCACGACTACCACTTCAGAGACTTTACTCAGGCTGGTGGATCAGCCTCCCGGGGCGGAGATTAAGTGATCCCTGGGTTCGGGAACCCGTTCCACCTGCGGGCGGCCAGCGGTCAGCCGTTTCATCAGGTCTCTCTGACCGCCGAATCAGCACGCCGCGTCTACGCCGAGCAATGACAGCGATAAGCACCGCCGGTCCTCCGCTGTCCATGCAGCGAATCCTCAAAGAGAGCTCTGGCAACCTTACTCACCACCAGGAACACAGCACTACTCAATGTTAGTGTTATTGTGGCCACGGTTTTCTGTAAGGTGGAGGTACTTCCCCAGTTCGGGCCGCTCATTCGAGCAAGTACTCGCTATGCCCCGCTTTATTTGTTGGGGCAGCTTATTCGAGCGAGTACTTGCAGTGCCCTACCTCTCTTCAAAACCTACCTCTATAGTACTTAAAATATTTGAATTTGGAATCTATTGCAGTTAAACACACTTACTGTATGATTAACATCTCTGATGCCAAAATATTCTAGACATCATGAAATCATAATTCGCCGAAACGTAAACAAGACTTAAGGATTCCTACAAAGAGTATTAACTAGACTTTTTCCGAACATTTTGTTTATGAAATCAGATAATCTTTGAGTCTTAAAGCAAAAATACATACTGAGTTTCTCAATAAGAGTAGATTTAAATTAGAATTAACAAGCTATAAAACAAACGATGATTCTGAGGATAAAATAATAGATATACTCCTAAGGTGATGAAAATCTTCGCGCAAGCGTTCTTGCCGAAATCTAAATTTAAATCGTATTTACGCGAAGCTATCGAGAACGCGTAATTAATACAATCTTTGTTAGAGAGTAATTTGCCAGAGCTAATGCTAGCGTGTGTAATCTTCAAAGGGGATTTAGAAACACGCGTTCTATTCTATTTTAGTCGTGTTCTGAAACAGAGAAATATTTACAATCTCTGTCGAGTACTTCAGCGCATCCGACGGTCGTTATGCGTGAACGCATCAATACTGACTCATTCCCGAACCCAGATTTGATTGGATCGAATTGAGATGAAAATGCCTTCATTAATTATGAGCGCATCATCTCTCGCGTATTTCCTGTTTATGCAATGTTTTGATTTTAGGATTTGCATTACCTTCTCATGTAATATTTACGTAAGGAATCCAGATAAGTATTGTGTCTACATATTTACGAATTAGTACAGTTTCAATCTATAGGTATTCAATAGTAATTTTTAGGGTTCCGTGTGCAAAGGCTGTTAAAAGGCACCTTTTACTAAGTCTACGCTATATGTCCGATCTTTTACCTGTCCCTCTCTATTGTTTTTAACTTTAACAGGCAAAAGACTAAAAATTGCAAAGACCTTGCGTAACTAATTCATTCGCGTTATTTCGTCCGCGTGGATGTTCACAAAAAAAAATCTAGTGTTTATTTTTTCCTACAAAAATATTAGAATTTTCATAGAAATTTTCATCCTCTATTTTCCAAAAACGACCAACGGTTAATTTTTAACTCAAAGGACAAATGCTAATTTTTATGCATTTAACTCATTTAATGGCATAGACATATTCTCAGAATAAAATACTCTTGTCTCTAATACATTAATTACACTTTCATCGTTCTTAACTCTGCCCACGCTAACAGTAATTAAAAACTAAAATAAAAAGAACGTTCCAAATCGTTAAAATTAATCTCACCAGTTCAGACAGAAAATGTAGTTTATTGCAAGAACGAAAAACATCAAAAACGTTAGTAGAATAATGTTTACTATAGTTTTCTGTAACCAGTAAAGAAGATTTGCAACATTATTACTAGATTTATGCACCTATTGATGACGTAACGGGTTTTTATTCTCAAAAGGGTTTAATAAATGGCTAGTACAATATTGCTTTTGTTACAGTGTTTCTAATTATCTGGACTAATAAGGCTGCATATATGTCCCATAAGTCATAAATACTAAATAGTGGTAAAATTAAAGACCAGGAACAGGGTTTTACCAATTCTAGGTTAGGATTGGACACGACTAATTTTTCATCTTTCCTAGTAATATCTTAGAATAGCTATGTTTTTTTTTTAGTTTTAAACGTAATTGTTGTGGTAAAACACTGCCACAGTATCAGCACTACAAACAGTATAACATTCGACCCTATTACCCAGAGGTGACGATTCTCTGACCACTTAGTTATTTAGCCCTGAAGTTAGCAAGTAACAATAAATTTTGCAGATTATGTAAGGAGTGACCAGGATGTGCATTTGCTTTTTTCCTAGGACCGCGAAACTAACGTCTGCAAGTACCTACTAGAAGTTGGATAAACACGGCTTAGTTAACACGCAGGATTTCAGGTCGCTTGTTGTTTGGTGTAGACCTTCCATAACTCCTCCAATGACACACGTCTAACGAAAACGATATGCAAACCTAAGCAACATCGGCCGTGGTCACTACTCGGATGGGTGACTGCCTGTTGCACATTTTTGTCTGCTCCTCCGTGTTTCAGCGGGTACGCAAAACTGTAGGTACTGGCTGTTTGTCATATGAAAGCAGTCGTCAAGGCAAATTAGAAGCCTTTGAAAACTCTGACATTTGAGTACAGGTAAACAGACGAATATTTTGACTAACTAACGAGCAATATAACAAAGTAAGTGGCACGACTATCTCACGACGCTATCAAATCTGACCTGGGATATACTAGAGGCGGCACATCAACCAATTAACTTATCCTGGGACTCCATTAGATAAACTTAGTTCCAGGTTCAATGGCAATGAGATAAGATTTAAAAAAGTAAAGAAAGCTTAAATAGATTTAAAAAATTACTTCACTCTATGGTCCTCTTAGCTGAAGAAATAGTTTTTTGTCACTAGAATATCAACTTCTATTTTAATATCTGTGATTTTCCTTTTAACATAAACAAAGCTTAGGGGCATATAATTCCTATGCTTAAGTTTAAGATCTGCGCGTCATATGTTTTTTCTATAGTCAAATTGTACTAGGCACTGTCTCATGTGCTAGCCATGAAGAGAGCCATATTTCACGCAGAGCCAACTTATTATATTATTGTTTACCTGCTCGAAGTTGTGGCGGAGCAGGTAAGATTTGTAGATATATAATAAAAAAAAAAGATAAGTTAACACCATAGACATGAAAAACTGTACAGCGCATTTCCTAAACCGCTGTGAAAAAAAATGGCGCAAAAGTGTGACAGATACAAAGCCAACGTATGGTGTCTTATCTGTGAGAAACGACACCAAAGGTTAACTTTGTCTTTTTCTAAAGTGTTGCCAATTTTATGAGCCTATTGCGCAGTCCATAGATTTCACAGATTACAGAAGTCTATGGTTAACACACAACACAAAAAAAAAAAAAACGTACGCAGATACGCTTTCAGGTATCTATAGATTAATAGCATATACGAAGTTATGCAAACTGTAGTTAAAATAAAACTAATAAAATTATTTTAAAACCTAAGAGATAAATTTGTGAGTGTTGCTCAGCATAGGTGAGAAGTTTCTTTTATTATTATAGTTCTATTGATATCTGTGCCAGAGCGAGCCGGTCAACGATGAACGCTATTTCACTAAAAACGCCATGTGGTACTCTATCAATGATTGAAAACTAATAATAAACTTTTTATTGCAATAAAACGATAAAAGTATTGGAATTTGCAATAAATAATGGTAGAAAACTATGAAGAAATAAACAGAGCAGTTAAAACAAGTATGTTTTAGAGCGGAGTAAATGACACAATTGATTTAGTAAAGTACGTTCGTGCACAAGCTATGCTAATTGCCTGTTAAAATCTAAATTTAAATTTTGAACGAGGAACAATAGTCAATAAAATTAACACATATTTTATTATTAAAATACCAAACTTTACTATTCAGGAATTGGCAAATGAAGTTGATTAAGAATAGATTATGTAGCTTTATTTTATTGAATCACATGCCAATAACGTTTATGGTTCTAAAGTCTTCGATCATAGGAACATAGAAGATACCTGTGACTTTCGATTAGAGATGAAAACTTCCAGAAAACTTTTCTTTTCTGAGGCAGTATGCCTGATATCTACCAAAATTTCCCGGCAAGTTTGTGAGATTTAAACATTTTTTTCTTTTTTGTTCGGAAATACTCAACATTAAAATTTTAGTATAAACGGGAAAATAAATTTAATTAATATTTTATTTAAAATAAATATGTTAAGTAAACCTTATTTAATTTTGAATTAATGTGGTATTTAACTTTTAAACATGTTAGCCAGTTAAAACATGTTAGATATTATTATCAACCCAATAATAATGTAAAAACATATTAGTTTTTATTATCAAGCCAGTAATGTAATTTAATGTAATGACAAAAAAACATGCAAGTTTTTATTATCAACCCAAAAAGTATTTTCAAAGCATTGCATTAAAAAAAATTGGTCCAGATTCCACATCAAAAATAAGACGTTTTTGGTCGCCTGCCAAGTTCATTATGAGCGTTCATGAAATTTCACATTTGAATTATTTACTGTCTGACTTATGACCGTTACTTAAATATTTGGTAAACAGGAAAAATATTGCTCTGATCGATCAAATTTAATGCGCATATCTAAAATAGCGGCTTTAAGTGGATAGCAGCATTATCTAGCGTTGTTCAAGAACAATATACAAATATTTGTTTGGATAATGTGAAAAATAGAACATGCTGTAGAAATATTACATCAATTGTTACTCTTTTCAAACTTCTATTAAATTATGTTGCAAAAAAGTGAAAGATTTAATTTTATGCGAAGATCGTTTTGATAAACAAAAATTAATAAAATAAAATTGATACTAACGTTAGTTTTACTAGGTAATTTTTTCAGCTAATGCATCTATATCTATATTTATCTATGATATAAACAGCTTCCGACATTGAAATAAGAAGTAAATTGAAACAGGATATGTTCCTACAAAATGATTTCACGTCTTTTCATACAAATTTATGGTAAGATTAGAATTTTCTTCTGAGCTTTGTGCGTCATTTAACCTTATACCAGATTAAGTCGTTTCCAGATTTATATCAAATTTAAGTACATGATAGCAAAGACCAGAAAAAAATAAAATAAACCTAAGGGATATGCATCAAAATACGGTAGCAGTAAAGAGTTATAAGTTGCAAGCGATAACATAAGGTTTACAACCTGTTAGTTTTTTTATTATTATATCAAATTATTCTCATGACAAGAGTTATGGTCCCAAATATAACATTTATAAATAATAAACAAACTCTTGGACTTATATCATTAATGCGATCTTATATCAGAGTGCAATATGCAAGCCAACAATAGACCAACATATAATGAATCATCTCCGACGAATCCATGCGCCAGTCGAAGATTATCGAACTAGAACACCAACACTGGCGGGATGCATTAAAACGCACGTGAACCTAATTTACGCCTGCAAATAATCCCCTCAACTCAGCCAACTTTAAACAAAGTAGTTGATGCATCAAACGATATGACATTTTAGCGTAATTTCTAACTAGACATTAAAATATCTCCGTAGACGACTTCGACGTCCGTCCTTTGACAACGCAGCCGGTGAAAACCACAAACGCTAACCAGAGCTCCCTTATTTATAGTGTGCCATCTGTCAGATTGTTCCAATTTCAAATTCGAACACCGTTCTAATTGGATTGTATTTTTGTTTAAAGTACTTCTAATAAGCTGGCTGAAACACGCACATTGTTGCAGTCGTAGCAAACACATTGACGTATGTTTACGCGTTCGCAATTAGATCATCCATTGATATATGGATTCCTTTAGTAAGTTTAGTGTGTATCTGATTGAGATGTTACACGAGGCCTGGAACTGATTAGCGGTGTGCATGTGTTAGTTAATACATAGCCGTGAATACACTCACATGTGTAAGCATTAAGTGCGTTTTAGATTTTATTATTTAATGACTCATCTTTAGGGATGTGGAAATAGTCGAGAGTGCTTGCGCTATTCGTGTTGAAAAGCCAGTAAGTAATAATAGAATATTGGCGCATCTACCCCACAGTATTATGTTTTAATGTTATTACTCCTCTACCGTATGATATTTCGTTTCGGTGTTATTTTTGGAGATCATTAATTGCGGTGCGGGATTTTTTCATAACGTCTTTTAAAATTTTATATTTAATTTCGGTGATCAATGACAAAATTAAGATTGTACTGATAAATTAGGATGTTTTTAATATGATTTTACGGACCATAACCGTTTGTTATTGTCATCATTATCACGTAAAATATGTCTGGCATTTATTTAAATAAGTGGGTGTGGTTTAATATTATCTTAGGAAACGCTAGCTTCACTAGTCATATTCAATTATACCGTCACGCTATACAGTGCTATGTTTACATTACAATAGATTGACTATTTTGTAACACCAGTACACCGGTAGCACCTTATTCGAAATTAACGTGTACGATAACCAATTTTTAAAGAGCTTATAGTACTTTACTTGTACTATGATATAGCAGATCAGTTTATAATGGATCAAACACGGACTAAAGCAGTGTCATTAATGATGGTCATTAAATATGAATTATAACTATAAAGTAGGATCAAGAAAGTAATTAGGGCAACCTATTAAATTTATTATATCTACGTGTTATAGTTGTTTCAGTTTAAAAGAAATCGGCTAATTGCTAGACGGACTCGCGCATGAAGGGTTCCGTACCATTATCAATAAAAACGAACAAAAAAATCACGTTTGTTGTATAGGAGCCCCCTTAAATATTTATTTTATTCTGTTTTTTAGTATTTGTTGTCATAGCGGCAACAGGAATACATTTTCTGTGAAAATTTCAAATGTCTAACTATTACGGTTCATGAGATACAGCCTGGTGACAGACGGATGGACACTGGAGTCTTAGTAATAGGGTCCCGTTTTATACCCTATGGGTACGGAACCCTAAAATAATACTCATTATATAACACATAACAAATAGAGATATTTTTTCTAGTAATTAATATTAATCATCACCAACAAAACGTAAAACGAAAAACCAACCAAAGTGCGTGTCGTACATGTAGTACACTCACTGATGGTAAGCGATCACCGTAGCCCATGGTCGCTTGTTACACCAGGGGTATCACTCGCGCGTAACCGACCCTTCAAAAATCCAATAACTTCTTTTTTGAAGAACCCCAAGCTTCAGACATCTAAGCTCTGACAACACATACTTGCTGTAGACTTTACTGATGTTTTTTTAAACGAAAATATGTTATTTTTATCTGTATCTATATATTACCACAGATTACAGTCAAAACATCAAAGGCGTTTAAGAGGGTGATATATGTCAGAAAGCTAATTTCTGTAATTCTAACGTTGTGTATGTAAATGTACTATAAATCATTAGATAATGTCATATAAATTACTATGATATATATATGTTATATACTTCTTAAGTAATTATACCGTAATGACGCCTTGAAACTTTAATTTCTTGTATGGAATTTAACGTTATTACCGTTTTGTAGTCACATTTTTTGACTTTTCGCTACAACTTAGAGTCTATGCACTAGATAACAAGCTATTCTAATTATTTAACTTTCATTACAAGCAAATGCAAAACACGCTTTGAAAATTTGCACAAGTGTTGAAACAATGGTCACTTCCAGATTTTTTATTGAATTAAATACAATAAATGAAAATCATTCAGTAAGGTAATGCACTAGACAAAAGCAAGTTTTATAGTTTAGGGTCTTGCCTATACCCTAGCCTTAAACAGAGCAAATGTCGGATGTTTCGTCAACATCAAATACGATGACCGACTCTATGAATGCTTAAAATACAAAAGAGTCAGGAAATGTTACGAATATTATATTATATTTGGTTATCGGCGTAGGATTCCTACGGCAACTGCTTAATTATATAAAAAAAAACCACTCACACTTAACGTTCTCTCTCTGTGTCTTTCTGTCTCCCCTCGTAAACCCCCGGGGTACGTCCAGCGGTTGGAGCTGTGCGTCGATTGATCAGTCAGTCAGTCAGTCAGTTAGTAACGTTTGCCTTTTATATATACAGAGATTATGCTTTCTATTATTATATGCTTTCTATATAAGTGTATTACCAAACCACCCTAAAAACAAACTTTAGTAGAATAACAAAATCACTTACTGTTAAAATACTCTCTTAATAATAAACTAAGTGTGATTGAATTACCCAAATAAATACGTTTGTAAGCAGTAAGTGCATTAGGTAGGTACTAGATGATTTCTAATTTCAATTACTAAAATAAAACTAATTGAGTTTCATTGGGTATTATAAAAATTTCATATACCAATCTTTGATCATTACTTGCCTTAGATAACTTAGTGGAACAAACAGACGATGATATATTTTAAAGTTAAAATGTCATACACAGACATTGAGGTGTACGCACATATTTTTTTCATACTTCATAAGTAATTTATACCCTAATGACGTCTTAAAACTTAGTTTGGCGCGTTCCCCGCGCGCGCTACACGTACTTTGATTTTGTATGGAATTTGTCGTTTATCGTTTAGTAGTCAAATTTTTTTACAACTGCTACAAATTATGGTCAGTGCACTAGATAACAACGAATTCTAATGGTTTACTGACTTTACTAACAACCGAATGCACTAAACGCTTTGAAAATTTGCACTAATCCTGGAACAACAGTCGTTTCCTGATTTTTTTTAAAACTAAAATCAATGAATAAAAACACACAAGTCAATGCACTAGGAAAAAGTACGTTTTGTAACATACATATATTTTTCAATCATTTAGAATCTATGGTTTTGCTAAAAAAAAGGGTCAAAAACAGTGTATTAACGGAATCTAGCCTATGTAGATATATCTAGTATGGTAATATAAAGTCTGTGCCTATATCTTTGCCTTAAGCGCAGGATATATAATACCACACACTATAATAATATACTTGTATTAATAGTACAAAGTATTACTAAAGTTTTCTTCTGATTGCATTTACTAAATATTTTTCAATAAAACTACTAAATAGGTTATATAGAAACTACCATAGAGATTTCGTAATATCTAAGGTATTTTGGTAAATAACAAGATTCTAAAATGTTTAATTGAGTACTCTAGTAAAGTAAAAAATGTACTAAAGTAGTAAGGTACAGTTAACAATATAAACCGTTAAATTTACTAAACCAACCTGGTGCTTCACCAACCAGTATAACTTAGAATATTCAACCGAATTTTGTAATTTGACTCAATTTAACTGTTAGAATTGGTAAAACTAACGAGATGACTGGTAAATCTAACTTAAGATATTTTTTAGTGTAACCTGACATTGAAACAGACCGAATAATGGAGCTATATTGTAGTCACTCTTCAGTTTATTTTAGGTACTGAACCCTTTAAAACAAATAAACTTTTATCAATATTTGACAAGTTTTTAAGAGGATATACTTCGCGGCGCCTCGCAGCGGGCTTCATACAAACGAATTTCTCACTTATTTTTGACACTTGTTGTTCAACCACAATGAAATTTTGAAGACATGTTCAAGTTATAAATATCTAGGACTGCAGTGTGCCAGTTTTTTACAAAATTTTAGAGTTTGAAAGTTATACAGGATTCTAGTTTTTTATAAAAATGGTTTTTAAAAAGATTTCTAGTTAATAGAACGTTTTACAAGATTTTGGAAAAACCACAGACATAGGTATTCGGTTTGGGATTATGAATAAGAAATTTGACAGTGATTGATCAGTTAATATCAAAAACAAATGAGAAATTCGTTTGTAAGATGTACATGTACATATTTCTGTACATAGGTTTTCCTTCTTTATACATTAAAGTGTGTGAAAGTGAAAAGTGAGCAATAGTATCATAAACGAGTTTAATAATAAGAATCACCCACGAACATCGCTAGTGATCTTTCCAAAAATTATTTTTCTTTCTTTCTTTCTTTATTCGTGAACGAACAGGATTTTTTAAACAATAAACAGATTAATTAAGTCCATAGCGAGTTTTAAATTTTAACAGCGACATCTCGTGAGGCTAAAACAAACTATTGAATCATAAACAAATTTAAAATTTCTTTTTTTTTACCAGCGAATATTTTTTTGGCTCTTTTGACTTTTGACGTAATTAATCGCATTGTACACAAAAAATATAAGTAGGTACATAAATTTAATATAGGCTATGATAATGTGAAAACTATAAGCTGTTGGGAATATTTGACAATTTATAATAAGTAGATTTTGCGTCAAAATTTTAAGAAAAAAAAATAAAAAAATTAGAGCAAGTAAGACGAAAAAAAGACGTTAAGAGACAGTAGTAGGTACGCGACAGAAAACTTTAGTCGGAACAAGGATGAAGCGACATGTAAGTAAGCTGTATATCTTTAGCTTGTATATCTTAAAATAACGCAGTTATTAGTCCAAAACATTAAGTTAACACCAATCCTCATGTACAACAAATAGGCCTCAGATAATCCATTACAGAAAACGATTAAAAGTACCTAGGGTTGCCATACGCCCGGATTTTGTTCGAATTGTTCGGATTTCAAAACCATGTCCGGAATTTAGTCCGGACTCGCAGCTACGTCCGGATTTTTCAAATCTAATAATATAATAATAACAAAGTCCTTATATCTGAAAAATACGAATGGTAGGTAATCAGAATCAAAAAAAAATGGCCAAATAAAGGCGTGAAAATTAAATTGGGTTACGCGGAGGACAAAATTATCCTGTTGCAGCCTACAATAATATGAATATTGCAATGTATCTACGATTTTATACTTGAAAATAAATAAAGATGCTGATTAGTAATTTTTTTTAATACTCACCGACTCAGAAGAGATTGTTGCCAAGTAACATTCGTATTTTGGAAGCGAAAGCCATATGTAAAGTTAACTATATCGGATGTGGTCAATATGAGGTGACCGCCTAGGGGCACATATTTCTGAGCTTCTCTGTGCTTCGGAGGGCAGGTTAAACCTTAGGCCTAGAGGCCTTATGAACTAGGCCAGTGTAGTGGACTACGGCCTGAACTTCCTTCTCCGAGGAGATACCTATGTCCCTGCAGTGGGGAGTAGAATAGCTGAGGCGATTCACATAATTATCTACTAGTACTTATAGAAAAAATTACCATGCGTCCGGACCGGAATAATTATAGCAACCCTACCTATAGGTCCTATTTGAGTGTCCATCGCAAACGATTGATGACTCCTAAAAATTTCTCATTCTTTGCATGATTTAACAAAGCTTGTTTTATTCATCTTCCTTGCCAATAAAGGTAATAAGTAAGCCTAAATGCCGCATCATTAATAAGAAAAGAAAACAAAACATAAAGTCCCTATTGTCTTCCACATGTTTTGCCTCATAACATCCATAGCTCTCCAACAGTGATAATTTATTAATTTCGTTTCCTCTCTGTTTGTTCCCCATGATCAATGTACAAAATAAACACGTAAAATCTGCAGTTGACATTGGCGCCACTATCTAAACAAACAAGAAAATATCCTTACTCTAATCTGTGTAAGATTTATACCACTGACAAGTTGTGTTTGCTTATTGTTCCTCCATTTTCCCCCAAACTCCCTTGCCAATGATAAGACTTTGTTTTCGTGATTGCTCTTTGTTAATCATACTTTCTTAATTAAGGAGAACGTCGAGGCTAATTTAGTGCGATAAAACGTTAGCAAAACAGCAATCTGATATTTGTTTGTGCTAATGAGTTTGTAATAATGACATGGCTAAGCAAGAATGACGTAGATAAGAACATGATAAGGCTTAGAGTGTTTCATAGTACATTGTGTATTTAGGGTGGTAAGAAGAAAATTACTAACGGGAGGATATTTAGAAGCCTAAGGCAGAAGGATTTAATGATATGTTTGTAATTTCCGTACCGCCCGTGTTACACACAATTTTTTCATGACATTTGTGAGTAAATAAATAAAAATATAAGGTGAATAAATAAATTAACTCAGTAAAATACAGTCGAAATGGCGGAAATAGAATTAGAGAAAACAACGTCATCGCTAGGTGGCGCTAGATATCCAGAAAATTTATGAATTAATTTCTTGTCGTGTGCACGTAGTTCATATTTTAAACAGTCAGCTCTATATACATACTTGATAGAATAAGCGCATCAATACCGCCAGTGGGTTGTATAAACTCTGGCTTTGCTTGAAAAAGTAAAATTTACAAACAAAAGCCTGTGGGAGTAATTAAGGTCTTAGCACCCGCTTTACCTGCACTGTTTACAAGTAAGTGTAACAAAAAATCAATTAGATCGGCTTAGCATAGGCTTTTTAATGCTTACACCAAAGGAGATACCATAAACAAAACGTGACGTCACAGTATATGCAAATAACTTTTTTTTACTAATAAAATAACCACTTAACCACAGACAGCCAGCGATGAAATAGCGTGCGGCCCATACATACATACATACTGGTGTTACAAGCGTCCATAGTCTAAGGTGATCGCTCACCAACAGGTGGACCGTGAGCTTATTTGCCAACTTAGTGGTGTAAAAAAAATCAATGAAATCGTCCGATATGCGGTTCGTCCATATTAATTTATACATTAGTGATCCGTTAATAACACTTAGTTTAATATTTTATACTTTTGCATTAAAAATAATGTGTTGTTTAATGTTATTTAATAGATAATTTATTGTAGTTTGTTTAATAATTCAATACAACAAAAAGAAATAAGTTGTACGTACAATGTTTGTTATAAGAATTTTGGAATTGACATGGTGTACATTCAAAACTCACCTTAAAATAAGAAAAAGAAAAGATACATTAATTTGGAAATACGTAGTAGGTACATATTTTTGGTTGTTTTTACTATAAACATATTACTTTTACAAACTAAAATTAGGCTGTGTTGCACCAACTAACTTTAACATTAACCAGCCGACAAAAAAAAGGGAGATAATATGAAAATTTGCATAGTCAGCTTAATATTAAACTAAACCGACCCGTCAAAGTTCAGCAAACCACTAGCTGGTTAACTTTATAAAAAAAGCTGACGATAGTAATTTCCATACAATCTGCCATGTTTGGTGACTGGTTAGCGTCAAAGTTATTTTGTGCGACCTTGCCTTAAAGTTGATAAATAAAAAACATTAGTAACTCCACCAGTGACGTAAAATACCTAAGTTTACCCGCGAAAAATAGGTTAGTACCTCTGAGAATACGATTCGTTGACTACATACAGAAGGCGCTCAACCTATGTCAGATGAACAACATCATGTTATCAATACTTAATTAAACTGTTAAAAATAAGTATACTGGCTCCATTTATAAGTAATTAAACACTAACTATTGTTTTTCTTGTATCTTGTATATATTTTCCTCGGTGTAGTGAGATGAAAAATTGTGTGTTACGCGCGGCTACAAATATTTTTGGGTTTTATGCATTAGAATATTATTTTGTTATTTATAACTATTTTTTTTAAAATTATAACTCTTGTTAAAAAAGATGTTTATTTACACTTGTGAAGATTTTACAATGACAAACACCTAATTGTATCAGAATCGACTACCTCAGGTCAAATAACTGTACATCTACTTAGCAACACTGAGTTTATACAAATAACAAAGAATAGTACAATAAAAATTTAGAACTTAGTTATCGGTATAAGTTAAGTTAAATAAAATAGGCATCAGGTACTATTTACAGTAAATATTTAAATGAACAACCGCTACAATATTTTAACTGAAATCAAGGAACAGCTTTCAAGTTATTCTTGCTTAATAAAACCCACATAAGGGCACTACCTTTCACAATGCAGCAACCAAATCTCGCCCAGCCGCGGGCCTATTCTCCTATCAATCTAACAGATGATAGACCAGTATCACGGGCTAGGAACACGAGATGCATAATGCTTGCTTCAGATAGCTGTCTCGAGCACGAAGCCTCGAAGCTTCGCAATTTATTGTTTCACGATCTCAAGCTGGCTCATTATTAAAACGGTTTGGTTCGTTCTGAGGTGTTGCTGACGCTCCGGGCTGTCCTGTGCCAATTACTTCGTCCGAACCGTGCTTTGCTCTAGCTGTTCTGATTTAACATCACCCGTTCTCGACCTTTTAAGTTTTAATATTTTCAGGGTTCCGTGGCTCAAAAGGAAATTAACGAAACCCTTATATGATCATTTCGTAGTCCCATCTCTCTGTCAAGATCCTTTTTTTTTAGAAACGTGTAGAGGAATCAAGTTAGAATCCTTTCTTTTAATATTATAAATGTGAAAATTTGAATTTTTGTTACTCAATCAAGCCTCTACCACTGGACCTATGAAACTTGGCACACATAAAAGGTTAGGTCCTCGAATAGGACATCGGCTACTTTTAATCCAGAAAAATTCAAAAGTTCCTCCGGATATGACTATAAGCTCAAACGAACTATAGCTACAGCTAAATTAATCAGTAGCAAACTTCATTAGTATAATTAGGGAGTTTCACGCCGATCACTGAATTTATGGCGCGCGAAGCCGATGGTAAAATCTAATATAATATCAAACGTCTAAGTAAGTAATAATAAGTCTCTAACTCGCACTTGTCCGGTTTTTGAAAAGCGCAATCAAAACATCAAGTTATTGTGTAGTCAACAAAACCATTTCGTACTTAACAGAAACATTCGAATCATTAATAATGTACAATGTCAACACTAAAAGATAATTTATTTCTATTTTTTAATAAACAATACGTACGTAGCACAATTTAAATGGTTGAGAATCCATTAGAGGTACAAAAACGACGTCGACTAAACGTCCAACTAAAAACAATTTTCTTCAACTTCAACAAACAAAATCGACTGGGCTTAATTGCCGTCTGATCAATAACTAATTGTGTTCAACTCACATAGGTTCGTACGATAAAGAATAATTACCGAGCAGCCAAAAGAATCGATCGACATTAAAACGTGAGGTTAATCCATCATTTAGATATTACGTAGCGATTGAAGCTTAACGTTTTTAATTTCCAAAATTACACCGCACGTAAATCCGAAAGCAGGTGACTAAACACGTACATATAATTACCATGTCGTAAATTGTCGAACATGAGTGGTGGTGGAGGGTGACGCGACCTAAAGCCCACCTCACACCTACACCGACCTGTCGTGTTATTTTTGTAATCACTTTCATTCCTATAACGCGACACTAATTAAAATTTAGTTTCAGGCCATTAGTTACAATCGCGTTTCTTCAAGTTTCATTTTTTCCTACCTGTAATTATAGACCATGGGTGCTACTAAATGGGCATGGTAATGATAAATTGTAACATTGAATTATTATGTAGCTATGAATTCCGTATTCAAATTAGTGTGACTAATAGGTCAGAAGTGTGGATTTAATTGTAGCAATATGCTATTATTGCGCTTTTATTAACAAAAACGTATTTGGGATTTTACGTTGAGTTGATCATTAAAGCGGGCAAATAATATCGTGTTATTAGAAGGTGGTTTTAAACTAAAAACTGGTTTAAGTCAGCTAAGGCTCGTGACTCGTGAGATTCTTACCGGTAATAAGGCTGTGTATACACTGCGCGCCGAGTTATTAATTAACAGGTCGACAGCAAACAGAGAGCGGCTACCGAACTGCGCTTGGTACACAAAGGCCATATTTACTCAACAAGACTTCGGCGGAGCGGTGTGGAGAATCTCATTACCGTAGTTCTTAGAAAATTGGAAGTGAGAAATGATCTTCAGAAAGCGTAATGGTCACCTATCGTATCGTGGTGTTCTTATTTTGAACCCATTATCACAATAGTCGGAAAACTTTAAGACCATTTTTTCTTGGGATCATGTCGTTGACATTGTGTATGCATAGTACAGTGCAACAAACTTTTCTGGCCTGACGTATGGTCTCTAGTGTAGTATAAGTTCACACCATTTTGATATGATGACTGCAGTTTTGATTTTTGAACACCGCGTCAGAAAAGTTTGTCGCACAGTAATATTTTTTATTTTTGTAAAATAAATTTGTATGGTACTATTAGCTATTTATCTGTACCAGGGATGGTAAACAGTTGGCAGGGACTAGCTGTAGATATCATGTCAAGTAAAATATATTTCAGAACATATTTGGCACAGAATATATATTGCGGTGAAACTAAGAGCCAAAATATGTATGTAGCCATTTATCAAGGCAGAAATATGGCCAATCTTATTGATGAACTAAGTGATACTTCATAAAATTGGAAAAAACCTTGTTATTATAATATTTTTGTTGAACTTTAACATACAAAAATAAAAAATTATAAATTATTTGGAATCTCGTACTTAAATGTTCATATGAAGGTAAGAGTATTCATAACGAAAAGTAACATGCAAAGTTAGCAAGTTTCAAGATTTTTTTTTTTTAATTATCATTTAAAAACTAGGCAATCGGCAGGCCACATTGCTCGTCGAACCGAAAACCGATTGAGTGCAGACCACGGATAGGAATACGCAGCGTGGGTTGTGCGACCAAGGTGGACAGACGATCTGGTCAGAACCGCAGGAAGCGGATGGGCGCGGGCGGTTCAGGACCGGCCGTTGTGGATACATATAGGGGAGGCCTACGTTCAGCAGTGGACATCTTTCGGCTGAAACGACGAACGATTTAAAAACTCTTCAGTAATATTATACACGTAAATCATTAGCCACATCACCTAATATCTAATGAAAAACTATTTTTAATTTTCTAGTAAAATTTTAAATTTTTTACAAATTTTGAAGCCTAGACGGTAATTTATTGATAGTAATTAGCATCATAAATATCATTTAAGAAGCACAAGGACTAACTATCATACAATAAGCATAAAGGCTGTTGTCTGTGTAACTTGTATCAAACAACGAAAAACACAAACAGAAAGCTTAAATTACACTCATATGTTTGCCATATGTTTCTATTTCTCAGATTTCAGTTGCTTGATTTTTAAATTCAGCTAGTAATTCTGTCAAAGATGAAAACAGTATTATCAGTTACATCTTGTTTGTGTTTAATTTTTTTTTAATTATTATCGACTCGGCATTAGGTTATTTTGTGTCTGGAAATCTTTGTAGAAAATCAATAGTTACCAACTTCTTTTAGAAATTTGTGTTAATTATATACTTTTAAAGAAATATAAGTTAATATTTATTATACACTTCAATATTATATACTACATTACAAGATCATTACTACATCGCTACAGGTGTAATAAAAACATTATTAGAAAAAAATTGTGTAATAGACACTAATGTATAGTATTTTATTTCCTTGTTTAAGTAGACAATTCACATCAAAAAAAAGTCGATCAGAATAAAGAAATGAAAAAGTTTTCTACATACAAACCTCGTTTAAAGTTTTTAACCCAGAGACGTTTTCAAAATTTGTAAAACCTCGTTCCACTGTTGTTGACACCTTAAACATTTGCTCACAGGTAAGGGACCGATGAGTTTTTTCGAATCTTGACTATACTCAAGCTATTCTAGTACTTGACACGGTAATAACAATGGTAATGATAATTAAATTTACTATAACTCACACAACACTTTTAATTAGTTACTCCGAGTTTTCGTGTTTCGTTCGCGCGTTTGGGCGGGCGGCGCGCGGCGTCTTAGCGTGTTAGGGCGCCGCTTTCCACTGGGTAGCAAGCGGCGCACGCGTCGCGACGACGCGGCGTCAAGTTAGTGTTGTGATATTGTAAGCACCTTGTTGCAATCTGTAAGCTCGCGAAATGTTTTTAGTATTAATGGTATTGCAGTTTATCGGCCACGTGTTTAATGTCTTTGGGTGTTAGTGCTTTTTAGTATGATCGAAGAAAGATTTGAATGGGTTTCGTTTACAAAGTGTTAGTAATGTAGAAATTAATATAAATATGATTTTATTTTTGTTACAGCTATAATAGTTGCAACTGTACAATTTAACGAGCTTTTTGTTTTTATACGACTCGTGAAGCTGCAAACGATTTTCGTCTAAGCATGATGAAGCGTCGTGGACCCCAACTGGACATAGATCATTACAAAGAATTTACTAACTGAATGATGGGCTCTAAGGCTCACGCGACAGTCCGCTATGATTTTCAATGAAATAATTTATAGTTTGTATGTATACGATTTTGTTTCCCAAAAGAACCAGTAGCTAGATACACACCCACATCATTACATTTTCACCAAACACATGAGTCCTGCGTGAGAGAGTGTATCTGGACAAAAGTGACTTTATACATACAAATGTACTGAATTACCAACTTTTCAGTTCGAAGGGGTAGTCAGATTTGGTTGCGAATTTTGTATATTAAAAACAGCTGTCTCTCAACTATTAGTATGGAAAAAATGTCACCATAAGTTCCATGAAGATTTTTGGTACATTTGGTAAATAAATAGTTTAGAATAGGAAGTAATCATTTCGAAACGTACAAAAAGTTAAAAAGCGTGTAAAGTTAATATCTGAGGTGTTTCATATATTTTTTAAGAATCATCTTGACAATTTAAATATCCTAAAGCCTAAAGTATTAGTTGAGATCATGAACTATGTCTCAAAAGATTTTTCCATAAATAAGCTTATTTGCGGTTTTTATAAAATTAAGTAGTTATATAGCTACCATTAAACGAGAAGAAAGTTCCATTAGTTCGTATATTTCCGTTTATACGTGGGCTGTAATTATACACAAACTTTTAGTTTCATTTTAGTTTCTTTAATAGCATCGGGGGATTTGGATAAGTTATCGTCATGAAACTTCCTCACTTTTCATGTAAACAAAAGCTTCATTCTCTAAATTAAAAAAATAAACTTCTCACTACCATATCGACCTATACGAATTGTAGTGATGACTGCATTCCTATTTTTTTATCGAGACGTGGAAATTGGTAATGAGATGGAATCTATTTTAAACAAAACTTAGTGTAAGAATACACGTTAAAATACCGTCTGTCTTACTCTGATACGGCCTTGGTCGCTTAATTGAAAGTGTTGACATCGAAACTGATTTATGTTTTTCATAAAATTCGATTTGAACGACGTAAAATTAAATATTATGAGTATTTACTGAAGAATGTGGAACTCATCATTGTTTTATTGGTTTAGAAATAAACGGGTTGTAAAAGAAACCTTCCTACGCTACTTTGATTTGTTATGAATATGAGAACGCTTTTAGAACAAATATGTCTACATGAGTGATGTAGCAATTTGATTTGAAGTCACCTGCGGTTAGATTATAGTTTTATTGAATTTTTTTGAGTAAGTTGTCGACACTTTGAAAAAGATTAAGACTAGGGTTTATCAATCTAGACTGCAAAAGGTTATTAGAGATTATCATCATAAGATCAATCGTTATCGATAAAACTTTTGCTAAATTACTTATTGCGGTCATTGTATTTGAAGAGAGAATAAGAAAATTATTTATTTGACGACAGCACAATTTAGTTAGCGTTAAAATATTTACATTATACTTATAACCTATATATTAATATTAACTTAATTAATTTAAAAAATATATATATATGTATATTTTATTACTGTTACGCTAAATAAGCACTGACTCAGCATATGCTGCGGCTCTAGGCCGTGGTGCTCGATTTCAGTCAGCCCTGAACCTAAGCTTACATTCCGACGTCCGTGCTTTGACAACTAATTATTTTACTATTTAGTTTACAATTATTTTTTTTATTTATCCCTGACTACTTACATATATTCACGATTAATAATCTGATTTAATTAATATACTACACATTCAACAAACAAATTCAAATACTAATAACTACAAGGCAATTAAAAGAAATTGGTAACATATTTCATAACAAAGTAGAGTAAATGTTTGGAGTGCCGAAAAATCCACGTTTAGCTTTGAAATATATTATACAGACTGAAATATTACTTTAAACCTAAAAAAATAGAGAAGTGTGAACAACTACATTAACACTCTTTCTGCTGTTATTCCTTAAGGCTAGGGTATAGGCTAGACCGCGAAAATACGCCGTTTTTGTGCAAATTTTGTGGCTAAACTATAGCATCTAAAGCTTTGAAATAAATATATGTTATAAAACTTGCTTTTGTCTAGTGCATTACCTTACTGAATGATTTTCATTTATTGTATTTAATGCAATAAAAAATCTGGAAGTGACCGTTGTTTTAACACTAGTGCAAATTTTTAAAGCGTGTTTTGCATTTGCTTGTAATGAAAGTTGGTTAAATAATTAGAATAGCTTGTTATCTAGTGCATAGACTCTAAGTTATAGCGAAAAGTCAAAAAATGTGACTACAAAACGGTAATAACGTTAAATTCCATACAAAAAATTTAAAGTTTCAAGGCGTCATTACGGTATAAATTACTTAGGAGTATATAAATTATATATATCATAGTAATCTATATGACATTATCTAATGATTTATAGTACATTTACATACACAACGTTAGAATTACAGAAATTAGCTTTCTGGCCTACATCGCCCTCTTAACAAAATTTTTAAACTTAATTTAAAAAATTAAGTGTAATAAGTATATTATATCTCGATCGTTCAACTGCTTAAGTTCCTATTTTTCTTTTCCAAACAATGCCAACTTTTTTATCAAACTTTCTCAATTGATCACTAAAAATAAAACAAGTGACGCAATAATTTCGCGTTCTGCTTGAATACATCACCTGATGACTAATGGGTCAGAATTCAGATTCCAAATCCACCCACAGGTAAAAGATAGATTGCTGAACTTCATCAGGATTCTAAAATACGGGTGATGACTGTGTTGCTAATAGAACAGACGATATTATAATCGTATTCCAGTAGATATCTTCATATTTATTTTAACATATCAATTTCCTTATTCTGAAAACTAAGAAGTCTGAGTTGATATCTTAGCAATTTTTTTACTCCACTAATGCGGCAAACAGGCTTGCGGTCCACTTGATGGTAAGCGGTCACCGCAGCCTACGGACGCTTGCAACACCTGGGACACCACTTGTACGTTGCCGACCCTTTAGAAATCTAATAACTTTTTTTTATTAAAAAACCCCATATTGTAGTCCTTAGAGAATACCTTGGCATGTAGCTTATTTCACAAAACCGCCTATGCTACTGAATAAAAACAGCAAGAAACGGAAAATAGTTTTCGTTTTAGTTGTAAGTATCTACATATGTACTTGTAGTGATTTACTGGACTTAAAATGGACTTAACTTATTTAAGCAGGTGAAGATATCATAAACGGCATCGTTAGAATTATTTTCAGGTATTTTACTTCAAACTCAAAGATTTTATTCAAGTCGACTTTTAAACAGCACTTTTGAATCTTTAATTTAATTAGATTTTTGTGTTGTCATTTTATTATTTTTTTGGACTTTATTTTTAGCTACTTACTGAAATGCAAGAAGCAAGACTTCTTTAAATCAATAAGAAAAACAAATTAGTTGTAAAACCTACAATTTATACACTCCAAGAAATGAGCAAGAAGAAACCATTAGATAATGCCATTTTAAGTAGATTAATAGTTAAAAGTAAAATTTTATTTTAAATAAAGGCTTATTCAATTTAATGGCCTAATCAATTTCGCATTAAAAAAAATAGAAATTTTCTTTCTATTTAGATTATTTTCTCGTGTAATTTGCTACAAGAAGTAGCAACTGCTACAATTTTGCTACAACAGAGCAGAATCAGTAGGTCTAGAAATTAAATCTTGTATTAATAAAGCTAGTCACACCGCGACACACCAGCTAGTTAATTGCCCTACATATATATAAAAAACAATTGTATTCATCACCCACACAGTACAATATTCCACTAAAATAGATATGGACTTGTGTTCACCTTCATCTACAATAAGTCGAGTTAATTAGAGCATTTACTAATAAACCTTTTCATCAGCATAATTAACCTAATTAAACCGAGTGACACCGGGTCGGCTTAATTAACCGTGCCAATTCTTACGAATCTTCAGAGACGTTCGTTAGTTTTAATTACCAAATATAGTTTACTAGATTTTGCCTGCGGCTCCGCTTGCCCTAAATTTGGTTATCGGCGTGGAGCTTATTCTTAATTAACTCCTTAATTATACTAATGAAGTTTGCTTTAGCTGTAGTTATAGTTCTTTTAAGCTCAGTTATAGTTATGATATTATATATTAATTTTGAATATTTCGGGATAAAAAGTAGCCTTTGTCCTATTCCAGGACCTTAACCTATAACTGTGTCAAGTTTCATCCCAATTCGTCCAGTGATTGAAGCGTGATTGAGTAACAAACATTCATCCATCAATCTAGACATACTTTCACATAGTGTTAAGTAAAAGAGAATGGGCAGAAATGTATGAGCGTTTGTCTACCAACTCAACTGTAATGAAATAGACGTCATTAGAAAGCTTAATATTGCTACATGATTTTATTATATGGGCGCAAATGTGAAGGCAGTGGGGTTCGAGACATTTTGACTAAATTAAGAAAAAAAATGTTTTCCCAAATCTGGCGCAACACTAACGATCAAACACAACATATAACTACCGTCTGTTTGCTTACTTCCATGTTTCCAAGACTTTCGCCCTGATTAGGTACATGAAATTGGTGCAAGTCGGTTCTGGAGCTCGCTAGAAAGGCCAATTATAATACAATAAAAATTTAATCCTTATCTAACTAAAAATATCTTCAAAAAAAAGGGGGCCTCGCACTCCTCCTCTACACAAGCGCGATTCCCTTACTTCCACCATTCGAACTCAATTCGGTAGGACACAATGAACAATTAAGACATTATTTATATGGATTTTGTTAATTTTTCTCTATCCCTGCTACTACATCTTAATGTCCATATAATCAAATTAGGTATTAACAACGAGTTTTTCAATGATATATCATTACTGTTGAATAGGTTAGTGTTGCCCAGTCTCCTTATATGCGTTAACTAGTTGTTATCAGTGGTGAGACTCATTCATAATTAATTGTAGGTAAAAAGTACAAGTGATGAGTAAAATCAATTAAGAAAAATATGAGTAAAACCTTTTAACAAAGTGTTTGTTCATACCGTACCGTTCCGGTTCATTAATTTATATATATCAACTCATTTTTGCTCGTGCCACTTGTATCTTCTACTTACTATATTTTAAACATCCTTTATGTATAAAAAGCGAGTTGTTTGTTTGTTTATTTGTTTGTTTGTCTTACCTCATCGTCGCAACGGAGCATTCAAATGAGTTAAAAAAGCTTCAAAAATTATCGTACTAGTAAAAAAGTATTTGGTTGGTATAAAATGTTGTGATGCACTGTATTATTCGCTATATGTGTAAATTAAAACAAAGATTTTTTAACATCGATATATAATTACCTTAATTATTTAGAAAAAATCAATTTGGATACAAAAGGTCAGGAATGTAACTAAGCTGCATCGGAAGAAAACAATAAATGAGTACGTACAAAAGGGTAATTTATCTCTTTACTCCTAAACAAACTTAACACTGCGATAAAAAGAGACAATTGTGATTTAGTGCAGGTCAATTAGAGTTTTAATCACGACAATAGTGCACAGTACAATGTGTTAAGTTCTGTCAGTTGCCTTTCGATCGATCATAGAACTACGAATGAAACAGACATGCTTTGGAAATTGACATTGGGCTAGCGTGGCTTGAGTCTCTTTTTTCTAAAGAGAGACATAAGGGCACATGCCCATGTAGTAAGTTTAAACAATGGGTGAGGCAATGCATCAAATAATCAATCACGGTATTGTAATAAGACAAAGAAAACTGATCAAAGAATAATTCCCTGACTAATCGTAAATATAAATGTAGGCATGAGTTAGTTCTTCTTCTTGAGTATTATTCGAGTAGAAGTTGCATACAAATAAAATAAAACATATTTTGGATGGTAAATTATTTTTTCTACTACCATCAATAAAAAAATCCATTGCATATTCGAAATTAGAAAATGGAACTTTCTACACAGGTGCGAAATGACTCTCAGGTCTTTACGAAATATTGATTAAAATTTCATGTGGCCTGGATAGGCCGGTGCGAACTGTCAAAGTGATACTGGCCACGTCGCGACGTATCGCGGGGCAAGGTTTATTACAAAAGACACACTTTGGCTAGAAATCTTGGCGATTTTTTCTGAAAGTGACTATAATGATGAGGTAGGATTGGACTTTCAGTTAGTAGTAAATGTGTCGTTCGTATAGTGTACAAAATGGCTTTTCTTACACTCGGATTGAAAGCTCCGTCTCCCTTCAAAATCAGCTTCATTCGTTAGGTAAGAAAAAGCGTCATTTTATACTCGGTGTACGAAATATACTATTTCCTTTCTCTTTATTAAGCCGTCTTCCGTATAGTATATATAGTCAAATTTAAAAACAACAATTCCATACACTTATTCAGTTGACGCAAACACAATAGTATAGTCGCAGTCTAGGCACACGGGTATTTACCATTGCCATTTAGATAAACACATAAAAAAATGGTGAATGTATGGAAATTAACTTACATTCCATGTGATGTAAATTGAATTTACATCCCGAATTTCGAGTAAAATTCTATGTACTTTTTGAGTATTAGTGATAATAAATAATGTTACATACAGGCCGCTAATTGTTTAGGAATGTATCGATTAATAAATAGATTGTTGAAATAGGCAGAAATACATTTAATTACTCGTTTATAGGTCTCTGGATACTCCATGCGGGCGTTCGCTTCAATCCGCCTAATTGTAGAGAATTAATTGTTACGTCCATTTAAAACCACAAGCCAAAGCTATTGTGTTCAATTCCCAATTGTCGCCTTAATTCATCTCCACAGATTGGAGCAATAATTTCTATAATTTAAACAACCAATGTGTCTAATTGGTCAGTAGATTATGGGGGTAGTTACAGTTATTTCATTATGTAATAGTAGGACTGATTGAAAGAAGAAGAGAAAAGATGAAAAAAAATTACAACAAAAACCGTTTGGAAAAATATGTCGTGCATATTATCTAAAAATTTGCTAGAAACGCAATAACTGCATCAAATTGGCCCAGCTGTTTGTCTGAAACAGAGCTACTGCAAACTGCACTATCTGTTCTAAAGCGGTACCTATGTAAAGCAAATAATTATATACAAAGCACTGCAGTACTTTTAGAGACATAAGTACCAGACATGCAGACACATACACAGCCTCCTTCTCTAAACACGTATATCGAATCTGTTCCATCATCGTTGGTAAATTAGTCTATTTCAAAGATCAAAAACAAGAATTCACTTAATTCTTTTGCAGACATATTTAAATAACGTTGTATTTTAGTACTATTCTTGTTCAAAAATAGATTATAAATGAGTGTAATCAACATCAAAATATTATATTTTTTCTTGACTATTAACGTTTATTAAGGCGAATAACTCATAAATAAGATTAGTGCTGCCGTTTGTCCTCAATTTGTGTCACTTTTAGCAATCGCTACATTTTTCAATGCTCATCTATCATTAAAATGTTAACAGTGGCCTCGGCATCTCTGTAACCACACTGTCTTAAAAATGGTCATTTATCATAATAGGTTATTATTTTAATTTTAACATAGACATATCAGTATCATCGCCGTAACATTATTAACATTTCAACAAATTTCTTCCACTTCGATTTTTTATTTTATTTTACTAATCAGATCTCCGTTCCTATTTATATGTATATTACAATTTAAGACAAAGAACAAGGTATTTAAATTATTATTTTCCCCTTATTTCCTCAGATACTGCCTCAGCGTCCAAACTTCTTGCATTCTTAAATTTTAGAAACGAAATGAGGTTTTGTCTAAGGGACTACAGTATGAGGTTCTTCAAGAAAGAAGTTATTACATTTTTAAAGAGTCAGCAACACGCGAGTGATACCCCTGCTGTTGCAAGCGTCCAGAGGCTACGGTGACCGCTTACCATCAGGCGGACCGTAAGCTTATTTGCTAACTTTGTGGTATCAAAAAAAAATGAGTTGCAATCCGGGAGTGCCGGCAGAAGTGAGAACATAGAACCTGGATATAACATTTTAACATGTGTAATCCGCAGTTTCATCTTTTCATCAACCCAATTTCCTCTTACTTTTTATTCGTCCTATAAAGTGTAACATTTTTTACCCATCACAAAAAAGTGCACAACGTCACTAAAGATGTTTTCACTTCAAAATTATAATAGGCGTGGCATAATGGTCGTCTCACGATTTTTTATGGCGTGGCATTATGGTTTCCGTCTTACGATATTTCGATCAGCATGCGCGAGTTTCTCATTTTTTACCCATCACAAAAAAAGTGTAAAGCGCCGCTTAAGAAATTTTGACTTCGAAAAAAAAATTAAAGCCCAGCAAACTGTTATATATTAATATGCCAAAATATATCCCTGCAAATCTTAAATATATTTATAGCTGCGTGTGTACTAACTTAAAGTTTACTTTTGTAAATATATCTTTAAAGGCCTTGGCCGTGAGGCCATTGCTGAATTCATTTTATTAACAGCCTAACTCACGGTTTGGTTTTCAGACTCTGCTTATCTAGCAAAGGTTTACTTTCACGGCCTCAACAGTAATGCACAATCTAATGATTTGGATTAGAAAGGTCGGCAGTGTTTCAGGTAGTTCTAGATGCTTATGACTCAGGATCAGGCCTAAGTTCAGTAGTGGATACAAATAAGCTAACAAGGAAAAACAGATTTGTTTTTTTTATTTTTTATTGTTAAAAGTTTTGCATAGTTTTAAAAATCGGCCGAGTGCGAGCCGGACTCGCATACGAAGAGTTCCGTTCCATTATCTATAAAAACGGCAAAAAAATCACGTTTTTTGTATGCGAGCTCCTTAAAATATTTATTTTATTCTATTTTTTAGTATTTGATGTTATAGCGGACACAGAAATGCATCTGTGAAAATTTCAACTGTCTAACTATCACGGTTCATGAGATACAGCCTGGTGACAGACGAACGGACAGCGGAGTCTTAGTAATAGGGTTCCGCTAATGACCCTTTGGGTACGGAACCCTAAAAATTGATTTTAACTGGTCCAACTCACTCAAAAAAATTAAAACTGGTTTCAGTTAATTTTGTTTTGTTTCTAGATATAAGAATAAGATCTTTCTCACTGACTGAAGATATTTGTAGGACCATTAAAAAAAACATATACCTATATATACTATATCCTAAATTCCTGCCTGTTTACAGATCGTCAACGTCAATATAAACTTGTCTATTCAAATAAAACGGTTCATAATTCACGTAATAGGACATTAACAGCTAAAAAACTGCTATTTTTAAACATCTAATGAAACAACTCGAACGCAATTCATCAAGCACCATTTTCAATTTCACACAGCGACGTGTGCGTCACATCTCGCGCGTGTGGAAACGCAAAATAAAAGCAATTCTTTCTAATTAACTTCTGTCCGAGATTGAGTCGGGTGGCTTGAAATAGACTCGCGAGCACCGCCTGGCTTATACACGGACAGTTTCTGGATACATCCGAATCCATACTAATACTATAAATTTGTTTGTAAGTCTGTTTGTTACATATCACGCTCCGTGTGTGTAATAATTGAAGCTAAAATTTGGCACAGAGAATTTGCAACATGGCTTTCTTCTTGGCCTCTAATTGGAATGTCGATTAAGCTTGTATCAACCGACGAAGAAAAAAACTAAAAAGCGAAAAATAAAATAAAGGTATTTGGTATTAATAACTAAAGTCCTAAACTAATTTCGAGTTGATGCATTTGCCGTTTAATCGAAGACAATTTTTTTTTGTAAAGTAATCACGATGTTCAATGAATATTGTTTGGAGCCGACACAAAATCTATTAGGTACTTACATTAATTTCGGAGCTTAGGTAGTTAGATATTATGCAAGCAAAACCACGGGCATTAAAAAGTGACTTATAATTAACGTTTGGATATTTATTTGATTGTTTTCATTTCGACGGATTAGTGTGACGTGGCGCGCTCGCGGAATGTTCGAACGCGCGTGACTTTTTTTAATCTTCTGCGCAGCTTCTTAAGAATTACGATAGGCTGATGTTGTCAGTTCTAGTCATTTTATACAAAAGTCATTAAGGATCTTTTATAATTATCAAATCTTGTCTTTTTTATTTTTATTCTGAGAATTAGAAGTAAGATACACGTCGTAGGATGAGTCTTGCTATTTAAAAAGGTTGATTCTTTCGTTAATAAAATTTGCTATTAGTCTTAGCTTCAACCATAACCACTATTTAATCTTAACTGTAGAGTAAATAAGCGTACCTACAACTACTATGAATTGAACCACAGTATAATCTTCACTGAGTGTAGTAGGTAATAGTGGTCCTAATTAGTGTGTCCCTTGAAGCAATATCTGCATACTAAGGATACGAGATTTATTCCAAGGTCTGTTTCTTTTATGAACTTCATGAGGTCGGTTTAGAAAAACCTTCTCCCACAAACGCTTAGGCTGTGGCATGAGCCTACTGCCAAGGTTTTCTCTAAGGACTACAGTATGTTGTTCTTCAAAACAGAAGTTATTAGAATGTTGAAAGATCGGCAACACACGAGTGATGCGCCAGGTGTTGCAAGCGTCCATTGGCTGCGGTTTCCACTTATCTTCAGGCAGACCGTAAGCTGGCCATTTCAACAGAAACATACGAACCAAGGAGGTCGTGACCCAGTAATATTAATCGATCAAAAACGATACGCGAAGTTATGCATCAATGGGCACTTTTATCTAAACTCCTCCGTATTTCGGGAAAGCACATGATCTTGGCTGTAGTCACGTGACAGCAGTCACTAAGTCAAGTCAGAATTATTATTACAGTGGCCACTAGTTTGATAACGTCTGCCTATATGCCCTGGGCCAAGGCGGTTGACTACAGTCCAAAACTCCTTTCTCTAAGGGGAAGCCTGTGCCCCTGTAGTGGGGACAAAAAGTCTGTTAGTCAACGCTGAGGCAATGCAATGGAAAACAGACTAAATCCATTTGTAATTGTTTTTACAGAAAACGCTACATAGCTACAGTGGTCCAGTTTCAATGACCTGGAAGTATGTAATGTAAATAAAATAAACAAAAAGCATATCAAGCTGTAACTAATGAAGACTTCTAGTATGACAAGACATTGCCTGTCGACGGCAAAAGCTGGAGTGTCTTGTGCCAAAAATTATTAAGCGTATGATCGCTTACATTCTTTAGTGAATATTATAAATATATGAAATAACTTTTCACATTCGTGTTTCTTATTGTTTTCGAAATAAGGTTCAGATTTTAAATTATCAGCTTTGAAGTAATAAGGTAAAGTAAAAGACTGGTACAGAATAACCTGACAAACTATAAAAAAATTATGAATAACAAACAATAAAACAAACTGGAGAAGTCCACTTTTGTAGGTATAACTTTTGCACACGGTTTCATTCGCTCAAAATTTAGTTATCGGTGTAGGATTTCAACGGCAACTCTACAATTACAGAAAAAAAATGACTCATATTGACATTTTTAAGTAGCCTAAGCTTACAAAGCTGTACTCTATATTCTAAAACTTGTCTGCCTCAACCCATGCTTTTGCACAGTTGACCTTTTTGACCTTTGTTATAGTCACTAGAAAATTCTTATAGACATCTGCAGGTGTTGGCACCGGCGTGAAGGTTATGATGGACTCGTAGCACCTACCAAGTGGTCACCCCCAGTCATCTTGTTCAGGAGCTATCGGCACAAATCTGCAAACCACATATAAGACAAACCCATCAACAGTTCACCTTGATTATTCTACGACACATCCCATTATCGCTGACTATAATTCTTCTTCGGATTGCCTAATTGAATAATAGTTTCATTCGTTTCAGCCACTGCTAAACGTAGGCATCCCCTATATGTATCCACAACGGCCGGTCCTAAGCCGCCCGCGCCCATCGGCTTCCTGCGGCTTTGACGGCGATTTAATTCAGTAAAAATCATCTGGTTTCGAGATGACTGTGACATGCATTGTCCATTTACTTTACGTTTTAATGAAAATATGTGAAGAACAACGATTTAATCAGCAATGTAGGTCGTCTGTCCACCTGGTAGGAAGCCGTCCCATGCTGCATCTTCCGATCCGTGGTCGCCACTTGAGAACTTTTCTTTCCCATCGGTCAACGGTTCGCCAAACGATCAGGCCTGCCCATTGCCACTTCAGCTTTTTTTTTTGGGGAATTCGCTCTCGGGGGCGTGCCTTCGACCAACGTGACTATCGAACCCGAAGGTGAGTCCACGCCAGCTTCAGCCTGCTTACTGTTTGAGCTATGTAAGTAACTTTACATTGTTCTTCAACGAATTTCCTGGTTTCGGATTTTATCGCACGAAGAAGAATGATGGGTAGGTTAGTTTTAAATTGATTAGAAAATAAAATCAACCACGTTAACAAGCTAAGTTTATTCAGATAGTAACTAAGTAACCGATATCTCAAACGTTGTAATGTCCAACACCTACTGTAGATAATATTGATCTCTCTCGTGCTCAGATTACCTTAACAAGATACGACACCTTATATAAACTAAAATATTACACATCACTATTAAGTTTTAACTTAATCTCAAATCTTACGAGTTAAGCCGTAAGTCCTTACATATCGCATTACTAATCATATACTAATAGTTAACAAGATTATGTTTCCGTTAACAATTTTATATAATCTGTGATTTCCCTAAAATATTATAATTTACATAAAATAATAATTTAATTTAGAGTGTACGTTAAAAGTTATGTTAATCTTAAATTGCCTTCTTGATCTCAATATTTGATCTTAAAATTATTGCTACTAATTATCATAGAATTGTGACTAATTAAAAATACTTTGACCTTTCCAGTATAGCTTAAATAATCTTAATATTAATTCTGGATGTGGGCCGTAACTGTTTTATCGAAAGTAGTGAATCTAATTTATTTAATTTAAATTTCTACTTTGCTTTCTTGCATTTATTTCACAGATGTGTATTCTACAGATAACTAGTATAATTACTATTCCAGAGTAGTCTTTTTTTCTGCTTATTACATTTACATTAAAATAAGGTTCCAATCCTGATTAGTAAGACAATAGAATAGTGTATTGTTTTCAATGTACTCATTAATTTATTTACTATGCCATAATACCGTTTTAAACCCATTCCATATCCATATATACTAATATTATAAATGCGAATGTAACTCCGTCTGTCTGTTTGTTACCTCTTCACGCTTAAACCGCTGTTCCGATCAAGATGAAATTTGTCATGGAGATAGTATGAATTCTGAGAAAGGACGTAGGCTACTAGAAAACGTCAAATGTAAGTCGCTTTTTTTCTAAAATTGAGGAGTTGCCGTTGAAATACTATACTGATAACCGAATTAAGAGCAGGTGTAGTCACGGGTAAAAGCTATATATCAATAAAGGTTTGTGCCTAGTTAGCACTAATTTGGCTGTTGTCATATGTGACAAAAGCTGTTAACCCAAATCAGAGGCCTTCTAGTTCTAGGCGGTTTGAAAATTACGACAGTCGAGTGGCCACTTGGTATAAAGAAAACTTTTGGTTACGTATTGATACTTTAAAAGAAAATGTTATATATGTTAGATTTCTATATTTTTGTTTTTGCGGCATAGGGTTGACAGAAAGAGCATATATTGAGCAGCACAGTGCCTTATAAGGGAAATCACTTTCGAGCAAAAATAACGAGTTACTTACATAAACGAAGATATTTTATAAACAAGTAAAGATAGCTTCATGGAACAAAAAGTTTCATTTAGTGAATAAATACGCTTCAATGTTCCTTTGACTTCATAGAGCTAGCATGAGTTGTTTCGGAAATATTGTCGTCTATGTAAGTAACTTGTTGTTTTTGCATGTCAGTGTATGGAACGTTTGGTTAGTACTTGGATAGTAAATGATTCAGATCCCTTAGATTATTCTTTAATTCGCTCAGATTTTTAAAAAAATATTAGGGTACATATGTTTATTAAATTATCAGGTCACCAAACACTAGAAAAACGACTCACTGTCTAAAATACTAATTACAAACGCTTGTCGGCCATATTGGAATTCGATAAAATAACAATTAAGGTTGCATTAATGGACGATACAATGGCGGCCGCGTCTTGCGCTCGCGTCTCTCTGATAAATGACCTTTCCTTCGGGACGCTAACGGCGTGTTTTTGATTTATAATATTATTTGAATAAAGGTAATGAAAAAAAAAACTGTTTGTTCAAGCGTAATCGATCGGAAAGATCACTTGGAATGTGCGAGTTGTTTAATTATTATATGGTATGTATATTAATATTTGGTCTATTGTGTTTGTATTTGAAAGTCTTGTTGTCTATATCTATAATGTAGTGTTTTTTTAAGGTTTTAGTTTAAATTTTATGTTATTTTAAAATTGTGTGCTGCAGCAATTTAGGTTTTTTTTACTTAACAAAAGATGTTATTTATTGGATAAGTGTAGGACAGGAAGATCGGGCGCGTGATTGTGTTGACGCGAAATTGGCACACTTATATGAAGATATTTTACTGGTTCTACTGTGATAGAGTCAACTTACCAACCTAATACCTCAATTGAAAAAAGGTTTTTTATGTCAGTCTATAGTAGTCTATATATAAAAGTAGATATATAACTGACAAATTTTAAACAATTCGATACTTAACAAAACTATTACATAGTTGCTATAAAAAGGTTTATAAAGGGGCCTGGGTCCGAGAATTCAGTACATAATAATTAAGAAGGTTTTATAGCAGAGACGCATTAGTGGACATGGGATTAATCTCAATGTTTACGAAATAAATGCTCTTATAAAGATAAAACCTTAAAATAAACCTTAATTACTGACAAATTGGTCGCCCGCATTTAAATTATAGACGCCTTAAATTTTTTTTATTTAATCAGAAATGTCCTTTAAGTATGTTGACTTATCGTATTTAAGCACTTCGCGTGTCATCGAGGTTTATAAAGTATATTTTTTTAATGTTTAACGTTTCGTTATTTGTACAACCTACACTTAAAAGTCAACAATTATGTTTGGATTACGAACTTTAAATCTTCGTACATTGATATGTGTAATATATAAAATGATCGTGTCACAGTGTTTGTAACAAAACTCCTCCGAAATGGCTTAACCGATTCTTATGAAATTTGTATGTATTTTCTGTAGGTCTGAGAATCAGTCGTAAAGATTTTTTTACCATCCTACCGGTCAAGTGCGAGTCGGACCGGTTGTGCTCCGCAACCATCGGCTTCCGGCGGCTCTATCTGGGTCAACTGTCCACTTGGTAGGAGGCTATCCCAGGCTGCGTGTTCCAATCCGTGGTCGACACTCGAGAACCTTACTTCCCCATTGGCCCCACTCATCTTGCTTACTGTTTGTGCTTTGACGGCGATTTTGATTCTTCGGCGAATTTCCTCGTTCCTAAACGCTGTCCAGCCGAGCAAATTTTCCCAAAGATAGACTTACCTGACTGACTACTCAAAAATGCTTGTAATGTGATCATTATTTTAACAAACTTCGAAAACCGCTACTCGAACAGGGGCCAACAATGTTGTATGAAATTTAATTGCTGGTGAGTTTTAGCCACTAAAAATTATCTTTAAAATTTCATTATGAGTTTTGTTTCAAAGATAGTTAGTTGTAAAAACACTTTACGTAAAAAACTTGTAATGAGATCATTATTTTAATAACTTTCTTTGCATAGCAGACAAAACATAGACCTAAGGGTTCTTTTGTCTTCAAAGTCAAATGGAAAGCAGCAAAAACAGGTGAAATTTTTTGTTTATCGGCATTTAAGTTTACACACTGTTTTGTCATTTTTTACTTTCAAATGGTTATTTAATACTAAATTGCACAAAAAATAAAAAAAAGGGAATTTTATGCGAGGGCGTAAGTTGGATCCCGAGAGCAGCTAAGGATTTTAGAGTATAATCGTGAGCGGAGCGAGAGTCGAAAAGAACTGAGATAATTTTTTGAAGTGAAAACTTCTTTAGTGGCGTAGGCTGATCGAAAATTCGTAAGACAGAAACCATAATGCCACGCCATATTTTAGCATATTGCGATTATGAGTAGTACAGGGAGGTTGGATATGGGATTTTAATTCTATGACAGATTGAGATGTCAAATATACTACGACAAAAAAGTAAATAAACAAACATTACTATTTATAATAAATAAATATGTATAAAAAGTGATGGGAAGTAAATAGCTAGCTAGCTATGTTTTAACTTCTGCCGGCGCTCGCGGATTGCAACACGTTGTTTTTTAAGCGTGTTGTATCTATACTCTAATTTTACCATTGACTGCGAGAAAATAAAAGGTAGTATTAGCACATTTTGGTATATATTCGGTAATTATTACCAGGTAATAAGAGAAAAATGACATAACATAAACACAATATCAATTAAAACAATATAACAATTGTTCCAAATTGAAAATGATTTATTCACTCAGCGAGTAAAAGTGAGTTTTATATGTATTCACAGTAAACGTGAGTTTAATTCAATGCTATTTTTTTATTCACTTAGTGAGTAAAAGTGAGTTTTTTATTTTACTGCGGGTTCAAGGAATAAAATACCGGACTTAAAATATTTTTAGGTTTTTTCCTTTGTTTTGGTTACGGTTAGGTTTTTGCACACTCAACATTGAATAGACTTCACGCGGCTAGTTGTCGTGTTAACTCGCCCGAGTTGTACTTTCTGGCGTATGTCAACTTATCTTTCAGTCATTCATTAATTCAAAATTCTCTAATGAGGGAAAAACGGAAGACAAACGGATTGTTTATTTAAAGAAGTTTTCTGAAAAGACTATTCCAACTTTTACCCTATAAGTATAAATAATTTGTATATAGAAATAAAATTTATAACATAATCTATATGACAAACCATTTACCAACAAGGTTAAAGCAAATGTTGCTTCGAAGTGTTGTTCACAGGAAACACAATTAGAAACAAAATTAATATCAAAACTTTTTACGCCTCTTCTGGCAAGTACCGTTAAAGAAAACACGTACCCTCCTCCGATTCATATTACGTATCGATATTTGGACAATAACCGACTTCAAATACATTTTTTTGATCTGTGTCTACAATATCTATGTATAACATTAATCATCCCCAATTGGAATGGGGGATCCCCAATCAATTGCTGAACACACATTTTATAACGTAACCTTACGTTGAATTCCAAGATCAAATTCCCGCCGTTTCCACCATATGTAGCAAAAATTATTACAATCATTTAAAAAATGGTTAAGATTTTGAGGCCCTGTATTTAAATCGGTCCACAAGTTAGGAACAAATACTGGAACCAAAATTAAAAATATTCTTAACATTCAATATTGAATTTGAATTATAAAGTCGCATTACAATTATTGCCTAAAGAACTTAAAGAATTCAAGTTTTATTATGAAATTAAATTGTTAAAATTTAATAAAATTGAAATAAATTATTTAAAAACGTATTCCCTAAAGTTATAATGAGTACATTTTAGAACTTATTCAAATTTAGAATATAGTTATTTCTAATCTGATTTGTCGATAACCATTTAAGGAAATCAGAACTTGATACGTAATAGCGACCTCTACCTTAACCATATATTTACTTTATCTTGTTCAATACACTTAAATACAAATTAATACAACCGAGAGGCCGAGACTTAATGGCGGTCCGGACTGTTTATTTTACACCTCTGACGGGACACGAAAGTTTTTTTATATATTTTGTATTTAGCAGAGTACGACGACAGTTGACCGCTTTTAGCGCCTTCTGAATGGGACAGCTCCTAGATTTTTTCTAAGAACCACCAAATAGTAAGAGGTTTTTAAAAAGTATTTCTTTTGAATGTTTCTTATAGTTCTACGCATACCACAAGTTTGTAGCCAACACAAACACAACAACCGGAACTCCTATAGTTTCGTCATGTCTGTCCTTATGCCACAGCCTTTACTTTTTTAGGGGTAGCTCCATCCATTAAACTATGGGTCATTTTCCTTTCATGCACCCAAAAATCAAAAAAAAAACGCGATAATTTTGATAGATCTTCATAAATTATTACAAACAAAATCGTTTTACGTTTTTTTTAGATATTCGCAATAATTCCCATTTAATGGAACCCTAACTTAATGCGTGTACGACACGCACTTGGCCTGTTTTACCTAAACAAAGGTTGCAATGAAAGAAAAATCAGAAAAAAACGTCAGGTTTTGGGTTTTATCTTAGAAACGTCACATTGTACAGAAAATACGTGGTCAACTGTACAGTCCGTTCGCAATTTATTTTTGTTTTTTATATTAATTATTTTTTTATACCTAACTAATAAAAAGTTTGTCGTATTTTTTTAACTTTAAAATTAAATGCGTTACTTTTAAGAACCCATATGGACTTCATTGTCATTCTTAATTCTGTAATCCGCTCGAGCACAATTGCAAGTCAAATCAATTATCTATTTTGAAGATTACAAAATGGCTTCACCAAAAGTATAGTCTTTGTCATAGCATACCAAACAATTAGTAACAATAATAATCTAACGAGTTTCTCGATCACGACACTGTCGCTATTCAATCTTATTTTTATCGAGCCTGTATCGATATTCATAATCGAAAAATATTGTCAAAGCACCTCCCGCACTGGTCGATAAAAATGTCAGGCCACACGCAGCCGGTCATTAGACACCTCCGGTAGAAAAATAAATTAAATAAAAACGAGAACCGAACTCAATGGCCTTATTCTGAGAGAGAAGCTTTTAAATTATACTCATACTAACTACCTAACTTAAGGCCCCATATACTGCATACTAGCGCCGCTGCCGTCACTAGATATTTTTACTTTTTATTGGTACAAAGCCTATGTATTTCAAACAAGTCGAAATATAAAAAGTAGGCATAAACTATTTTTTGCATTATTTGTAAAATATGTCTTTGAGTTAAGCGTATTGGCTAAAGGCGGGTACTATCAATTGCAACGCGAATCATATTTCACAGATATAGGTATTCTCCAAAGACTAAGTAAACTATATTTTTTTACTTGTCTTATCATGTAAACAAAACCACGTCTTTTCAAAATCACAAGATTCTGTCATAATCACTAAACCCACCAAAAATTCATTTGCGGCGAAAAACAAACACTAACAAAATATACCACATCAATAAACAATTCATATTGTTTTTTTTAAATACATTATTTTTTAGCAAAATTTAAGTATTTACAAAACCCATTTCCACAGAGTATAACAGATTCAATATTCGTATATCATTGTTGTCTATGGATCTTAGAGATGGGACGAGCATACGAAAAATAGAATAATTTTAAATCCTTCATTACCGTGTCGTGTTATATCTTTAGGTCTAACAATAGTTCTAAGAAAACCGTATTAAATTATTTTAGAATAAAATACTTATTTTTATGTAAAACAAACGTAAAACCGATGCACCGACCCCACGTTCTATTATCCATGTATCGAAATTAGAAGACAGTGATGATTATAGTGAAGACCAATAAAAGTACATATCCCCTTTTTTTAAGTAACAGTTCCGTATCTAAGATGGAAAAAAATGCCTTTTAAGATCACTTTTTTAATTGTTGTCCTTTTGTCTGTATATCTGTCAAGACCCTTTTTCTCGAAAACGCGTAAAGGTATCAAGGTTAAATTACATATTAACTAAGGTCTGGTTCCTTTGAAGCTGTAAAAATATCAAGCTTCTAAGTCAACGCAATAAAAAATACGGCCATTTTTGTCGCATATTAGGTATGGCATTCACAAGTAAATCTAACCCTATGTGATACTTCTTGTTGTCTTGAAGAATCATGAAAATTGACACCAAAAAGTTGTTTTAAATGACAAATATAGGAAAAAAATCAAAATTTGTTAATTTATAGTTATAACGCATTAAAAAAAGTTTGGCTGTTAAGAACCCTTTACCCAAGAACGCGTATAGGTATCAAGTTGAAATTAATTTCAAATACTAAAGTCAACGTTCACTTAAAGGTGGAAAACAAATTAAATTTTAGGTCAATTTCAATTAAGAAATATGCCCATAATACGGTGTCATTTTTGCCGCATATTGTAGACAAACAAATTTAGAATAAACAATACCAATAATTTAATAACACAATAAATAATCAAAACCTTCAAGTAACTTGAAAAAAAACGAATGTCAGTAAGGATGAGGATGTTTGTGTACCTGATATTAATTATATCTGGAGATATAAACAGAGTAGAAGTTACGGTAAAAATTCGTAAGTAAGTTGGTACTCATAATCAAAACGAGTTTTATTGATATTTTACGCGAGTAACAATATAGATTATTTTTATTTATTTTTAGTTTTATTTTTTAGCAAACTTGCAACAATTGACTATATAATGCAGAATATATTATAATCTAGCGCATTTTTAAACCACACTTGTCTTGCGGAATCTAGTGCTTTTTATAAACTGATCTAGTGCCCAACACTGAAACAGACCTGGCAAACCCCGATCATCACTGCTTTTACCATCTCACTGCTTGCCATCGGCAGGGAATTAATCTCCGTGAATAAATTAATATTCTGTGAATGAATTTCAAAGGTATTTACTAATATGAGAAAATATTCGTTTGATAGCTCAAACGCCGAATTCCCAGCGCTAAAATTGTTTCTGGTCTCCAATATTTGTTAACATGATAAGACAAGTAAGAAAAATGAGTTTTACGTTTTAAAAATAGTTTAGGACTAGTTTTTATTTTCACTTTTTTGAAATACGCTTAATAATTTAAAATAAATTAATGGCGGCGCTAGTGTGCGAAATATGGGGATATAAGAGGCAGTGTTTCTTGCAGAAAACTAGAGTAAAAACAAGGATGACGCGATATGTAACAGCATTAGTAACAGAGTACCAACATCTTAACTCACTGAGGTTTTCATTGAAATACAAACAAAAAATAATTAAATTGTTTGTTCGACTTCAGTGTCATCAAAACATGCTTTTTAACTTTGACTTTTTACCAAAAATATAATGGTGACAAACTTTGTTGGCAATTTCAAAAAGAAGTGAAGATTAAGATTCAAGGTAGGATTGGTTTTATCGAACAAAAGTATGATAATAATTTTTTTTTACGTTTGTCAGGTTTTTGAGCTATATTCTGTAGAACACGATATCTCAAATTTTAGTCAAATCACCTAAGCAATTCCAAAAAAAAAGGCATTTAGGTATTATAGTTTATAGCCTCTTAAGTTAATACTCAAACTTTGTTTTAAATGCTTCTGAATTTTATTTAACCTTCGGTTTGCTACAAATCATGTCTTTTATGTAGTTTTTGATGGTCAAGACAAAGCTTAAGAATAGGGATGTACTGTGCTGATTAATAAAATTTTGTAAGCAAGTATACTAACTCAAAATCATTAAAATACTAATTATTTAATAGAAAAAAAAAACCGAATGATACCATGGATGTTAAAAGTGCGGTTACTTCAGACAGAAACTGATAAAAGAAAACTGACGCACTTCTAGTTTTGACCGAAAATTTTAATTGTTTAGTTGGACTATTCAGTTAAATTGTTACGTGCGTCAGCAAAACTGAGAACTGTGAAGTTGAAGTTGAACTGACGACTAAATTTCCACGGAGATAAAACAGATAAGAGATGATTTTTTTAACCATTAACATAGGGCACTAACATAGGGAGGTACAACATGGGACCTTATTGGGAACAATCTCGAGTTATTCGAACTCTGGAATTCGAGAGAAAAATGTATGGAAGTCTGATTTACCTCTCGAAACCCGTGAATGTACTTACATACATTTTTCTCTCGAATTCCAGAGTCCGGATAGCTCGAGATTGTTTCCAATAAGGTCCCAGTTAAAACTGAAAGTGCATGTTGTACCTCCCTATGTTAGTGGTTAAAAAATCCACCTTAATAAGTTTAGGTTCTTACCCGAAAAAGTAAAATTCTGTGTAATTAGTTAAGACTTCCAAACCCTTAAATCCTATAACACTTTCTCCTGATTGTTTGCTTTAACTTTAATTTTAACTGTTTGCAAAATTAGTGACACTATTATGTAACTATTTTCATTATCTTTAGACGCCACTGTCTATATGCATATAGAAAGTATTAGAAACTAAACATTACCTTATATATGCACCTGTCTTTAGAATATATATCTTTCCTGCCCTAGCAGCTTAATTTTGACATTCATCACCACAAATTATTTTAAAGGAACACGAACATCCTGATTATAATCAAACTTTCTTAGAAACATTATTAAATTCTTAGCAGGTTTGATTTTCTTTAAATCAAAATTAATTGATAAGCGATTAGAGTTTCTGTTACTGGAATCCCTCAAAGGGACGTTGGTCTGACGAATCTGTTCAATATGCGTAACGAATAACGTCTATCCGCTCACCTCTTTTTGTCACCAATAAAAACATTTTACAATCTCAATTGCTATAAAACTACTGATTGAGATTCAAGTCGCTTTGTAGAGAAATATAAAAACAGACCAGTTGTTAATCGGTGTCCACTAAAATCAAGTTTTTACTGTTTACATGTCAATTAATCAGAACCCCGTACGTGCCTGGAAAAAATGTCAAGAAGTCACTAACTATGACAATCTACGTGTGTAACTCTTTACGTTTCTATTCCCCAGGAAGGAGTAACCAGTAGCTGGACACAAAACCGCTTTCTAACAACCACTTTAGTCCTGCGTGGTGGTGAGCCCGTCGCCGCAACACTGTTTCTGATAGCAGTGTGTTTGGACTAAGATGTCTTAGTTCGGGCTGCTCATTCGTGCGAGAACTCGCTGTGCACTACATTTACTGTACAGTGTTCTTTAACGAGATACTATACTATTTGAAAAATTACATTTTAGTTTCAGTATCTGTGACGCGAATGAAGTTAACATTGCCGTTGAATTGTTTTACGATAAACTTTATTCTATTTTAGAAAAATGCGTTACAAAAAAAGTGCGGAAACTGAGAAACAACATGTATTCATATCCACAAAGACCCTACACTTTTTTGGAAGTATATCAAAGAAAACTGTAAAGAACGCAAAACTTGTAATGAATTCGTATATAACGATAAAACTGTTACAGGTCCAGAGGCAGCATACACCTTCCAGGAATAATTCCAATCTATTTTTCGCGCAAATATTCCAATGTTTAAAAGGCAAGCTAGTTCTAATAAGAACTCGCTAAGTGTTCATATTAATAATATAACATTGAATGACATCCGATGGACAGTTAAGCGACTGAAACCACATTCCTAAAGTGATCCCGATGGCATACCTCCCTTTGTTCTGAAGGGCTGTGTTTTTGGATTTGAGAAACCATTACTTCATGTATATCATCTCTTTTTAAAGCACTCATTGTATCCAGCGGTTTGGAAGATATCCAGAGTGATTCCTATACCGAAGAATAGTGCCAGATCTAGGGTTGAAGATTATGGGCCAGTCGCTGTACCATTAGTCCCTGGAAAGGTATTTGAGTCTTTTCTAAACAATTACATTGTACGGTAAGTTAAAGCAAATCTAAGCGACGTCAACACGGTTTTCGCAGTAGCAGGTCAACAACGTAAAACCTTATCCATTGTGCAGGCAACAGTGGATCAAAAAATGCAAGTTGACTTAGCCTATTTTGACTTTCAGAAGGCATTCGACAAGGTAGATAACGACATACTACTTCAAAAGTTTTCAGCGATAGGGTTTACCCCGAAATTGTTAAAACTATTTGCGGACTACTTTCGCAATAGAGTCGAGTAGAGTAGTTTCTGACCCGTTTATCCATCACTCAGGAGTAACCCAAGGCAGTATCCTTGGTCCGACTCAATTTTAAATCATGATAAATTACCTCCCCGAAGTTGTTAAATCGGCTCAGTGCCTGATGTTTGCTGAAGAACTAAAACATGTCTTCAGAATAAAAAACCGTCTGACTGCGAATCTCTCCAGCGAGACACTGATCCTGTAACTCAGTGGTGTGAATCAAATCAGTTGGAATTTAACCTCTCCAAGTGTAAGGTTATGTAAGCTATACATTTGCCCGTTCGCGTTCACCTAACCGCTACCTTTACTCAATCAACGACGAAACTGTCACTAGAGTTTCGTAGACCCAGGACCGAGGTTTATAAGTGGATGCTGAGCTGACATTTAATGACCACATTATAAATATTTGCTTCCGAGCTTCGAAATCACTGGGATTTGTTTTGAGGTAAAGTACTCAGTTCAGTGATGAGCGTGTGCTTCTTATCCTATATTACGCCTATTTAAGAAGCATACTCATATATAACTCTATAGTTTGGGATCCTCACGAGGTGTCGCACGCTTTTTATATATAAAAATGTATGGGTTGTATTCTATGATGGGCTTGGACACTCTAGAGCTAAGAAGGAAGATAAATTTGCAGATGGACTATTACTAGCTACTTAACGACGAAGATCACTGTCCCGAGACCCTGGCTCTATGCTGGTTGGCAACGCCCTACCGCCGCACCGAGTTCCCGACGTTTTTTCGCGCCCGCGACCATCTCATACTCACAGTGCGACTCACGCACTCACCTGCAGAGCCCTCACCTTGATCAATACCTTGATTTCTCCTATACCAAATGTCGATATATTTAATAGTAGTTTTAATGAATTAGTTCGATATATTGTGGAGTGGTTCGGAACATTAAAGTCATTTAATAAATATATTTAAACAAATGACATTCCCTAAATTTTAGAATCCAATTATTAATATATATTATTCTTAACAATTGCTGTTTTTAATATAATCTACCTATTGACATGTTTATTATTTATTAATTTATTAATTTTTTATTTTTTTCTCTTCTAATTATTTTATTTGTAATTGTAACGATAACCTGTATTATTATTTTATTTAATGATTCTAACCAAAAAGTGCGTTTTGGTTTACTTAATAATTAATAGGGAAAAACATTAAAAAGGTGCTTGTCCTCGATTGTTTTAAAACTTTTCGAAATCAATATAAACACAAACTTCATTTTGTATGTTTTTGCGTTTCAAAATATGTATGAAATATACAGACTGTTCTCAAAATATTTTTAGAAACTTCAATACTAAAAATCAAGGGATTTAGTTTGATTTAGTTTTTAAACAAACCAAACCATGCATATTTGCGAGCTTTAGTCATCATCTGTACGTGTTTTACCGCTAAGAAAGATACATTAATATGGAAAGCTCGCTTCTGCCAATGTGCTGGCCAACGCTGCCCCCGCGAAGATGGCTATTGTCTTTCCAAAACGTGACTTTAAATGTTAATTGGCCGATTAAAAGACAAATGCGGGTCATTTCAACCATTACCAGTGTAGGCCTTTTGAATATGTATAATAAAATTATTAGATAAAGTGTGTATTTAATTTGTATGTTAGGTTTCTAATGAGGATATGCGCTTTCTTGTCACAGAGAGAGCTTGCGTCTTGAATGAGCAAGTAAGGAGCCGGATACGCGAAATGGATTTTGTTATGAGCGTAACTGTGCGCTTCGGATGCAGAATGTAATATTAGAGCCCTTGACGTGGGAGCACATATATTTATAGTAATTCAAAATAATTAGCTCACTATTCTGTAGTAATAAAACAGTTATGTTCATGTCATGTACTTATAACACTTACTTGGTTCCATGAAAGAATAGGAGCCTACGCTGATAATATATCTGTCAATATAAGCGTAAGTATTTGGCGCTTCAAAATCAAAGAAATTAACATAAGGCAATCTTGCGAAGGCCAAGAACAGTGCAGTGTAACATCAAATTGCAAAAGTAAATTAGTGGACAACACTCTTTTCACCGTCTTATTATTTAAAAAAATAATGACATAATTTAAAGATATTATTTTGATATTTTAGGCTATACAATTTAGATAATTTTCATTTTAATTTCGGTTAATTTATGCGGCGTGTTGTTAAAAATATTCAGTTTTTTGTAGTAAATATATCCTTTGTTACAAATTTTTTGTTGATAACAGATTAAAATTTACCTACAGATTTTGTGACACCACAGTTTAATGTTATTAGGAACTTTGTTGTAAAAGTGTATACTTACGTTGTCCCATAAAAGAGAAACTAATTTTGTGCAGACGTGTGTTGGCTCCAACAGCTTATTTTTACTTCTAGTATTTCCTTTGTAAACGTCACTTTTTTGTTAAAACAATCAATATTTTTTATGAAAAAATAAAAAAAAAAGATTTTTATATATGTACTGCGTAGTTGAATTTAAAATATTTAGGTACTTCCTTAAACCTATCCCTCAGAGATATCATAGATCCTAATTTGTAAATAGTACGAATTGCCCTTTTTTGCAACATAAATATTGTATTGATAAATCATCAAACAATGGAAATAGCTAAAATATACTGCATCCTTTTATCAAATTTTGAGATCAAAATCAAATATTTATTTATAAAATTACTACAAAATCTTCAACAGCAAGTGGTCCAACACGTATTTGCCTGTTTAATAAATACATACATAAAATAACCTTAACATCTGTAGGTTACTAAGATATTAAGTCGAAACAAAATTACCTAAGTTATTTTTATAACTTATTTCGACGTATATATAAAAAAAATACGTCCCAAGATTTTAATTAATATTTAAATTTAGCTGTAGCATTTTATTACAAATTAATTTACTAATTGTTTATTAGATTGGATAAAAATAGACGTATATTACATTAATTATGCATCAAACTCACCGGAGTCTATGGTTTTTTTTTTAATTCTATAAATTAAGTTATATCATCCCAGGGGTCCATTTCAAACGATACCTAATTACAATTCTAATAAGTCGTCGACCTCCTTGAAGGTTTTACGTAGTGGTTTAATAATGATTACTTAACTATATGATACACGTTGGTCTGTCCAAAATTATTAGAAAGACGCAATACAGTTTCGCTATGTGATAATTATAATCGAGGAAGAGTGTCTTTTGGAGGTCTATATAGAGTTCTCACTTACAATACGTGAGTAAATTGATAGTTTTGACTACTCTTAGGGACAAAGCCATAACCTAAGCCTATAAACAATCATTACCGAATGACCCTACATACGTACGAACACGGCTCTACTACAGGGGCACAGGTCACTTCTTGAGGAAGGAGGCTTAGGGCATAATCCACCACGCTGGCCGTTGTTTAACTACAGTGGCCACACGACTTTTAGAGTTTTCAAAGCACTGTCATATGGCATTCAGGCCTGACGGTTGCCCACCGAAACACGGTCACACAGACAAACAATGCTTTGTATTAGTACACCTGTGATGTTTTTGGACATTCCTACTTTACACCTCTTCCTCCTGTTACACGCAATGATGGAATAGACCAACATGAAACAGAAAAGTTTAGTTATAATTTACTGGGTTTATTTACGTGAAAGTGTTACTTACCTGTAGATACCTTTAAACATCTCAATATTCCCGGGGCTCCATCCGCCCTAAATTTGGTTATCACTGGAGTTCTATACTAACTTCTATATAAACTCCTTGATATACTTACTTGATAAATTCCTAAAGAAGTTTCCCATAGCAAACGTTAGCTATAATTCTTTTAAGTGGAATTTAGTTATAGTTCTTCCCGAAGAAAACTTTTGAATCATCCGTGATAAAAAGCATTTGTCTTTCTCCTTCTTTTCAACTATATCTGTGCACAATTACAGCTGAATTGGATGCATGATTGAGTAACAAACAAATAAACAAACTTATAAAATTTTTAATATTAGCAGGAAGTAGGATAAAAATAAAAGGTAAAAATAGACAAGAAAAAAAGTGTGTTAAAAATGTATACCATTTGCGTGACGAGAATTTTTTAACAGAAGTTTTTTACAGAAGTATTTTAAAGCTAAGCGTTTTGATACTAAAGCGGAATATTTCAAGACATATTAACGTTACGTACCCTAACAAAATGGAACATTGTGAATTCGGGCTGTTTTCGTCAGACATATTATTATGTGATTGATAAGAAATGGTCTAATCGCAGATGTGAACCATGAATTAAATGTTACAGATAGGATAAGTAAAATATTCAGGGTTATCATGTGAAACATTCAAACATAGACCACAATTCCCGGAGGATAATAAAAAAATCGGCCAAGTGCAAGTCGGACTCGCGCACGAAGGTTTCCGTACCATTATATGTAGAAACGGCAAAAAAATCACGTTTGTTGTATGGGAGACCTCTTAAATATTTATTTTATTCTGTTTTTTAGTATTTGTTGTTGTAGCGGCAACAGAAAAACATCTTCTGTCAAAATTTCAACCATCTCACTATCACGGTTCATGAGATACAGCCTGGTGACAGAGGGACGGTCGGACAGCGAAGTCTTGGTGATAGGGTTCCGCTAATTACCCTTTGGGTACGTAACCCTAAAAATTGTAAAAAAAGAATAAGAATAAGATCCACAAAAAAAAACTTCACTATTCATTCAAATATTGTATCAGATACAATAGATCAACTAAAGATAAAAGCCATAGATAGGTAAGAGAAGTATATACGCAACACTATTTTGCAAGTATTTATAATTCCAGTAAGTTAGTAAACACAGTAATAGATTTTATTCATATTATAACATAACAAACGAATAGGTTGAAAAATAAAACGAAAAATGATCTAAACTGGTGACACGGACTTACGTACAAAACAAAAACAAACTTGTTGTACAAAAAAAAAAATTGTTACCAGAAGATACTTAACTAAATAAAAGCTTCGTTAATTTTAAAAGTGATTCACTCAATGCACTAATATTTTTACCAACAACCAAACAATGACAAACCAAGTAAAAATGCTTTCTTAGTATCATTCAGTGCGACATTAGCAAACAAAATAATAAAAAGGTTTTCGCGATCAGAATTCTCAATAAGTTAATATTCAGTGAGTGTTTAAAATTCCGTAAATGCATGAAAAAACAATACATTAGGTGTCGTATAAATTGAATGCTTGTACAAAATGAGTAGGTAATCATCTGTCAGGGTTGGCGTATGGGACGCATTTTATAATTACAAATGCGACTATACGTTGAATAGTAATCATTCGTTCGTTCATTCGATCCCGCGAATGTCCTGTGACCGATGCGCTGCGCATTCTGAATGGGGCAGTTGAACATAACGCGATCAAGATTTCTTGACCACGAACTAAAAACAGGTGCTCCATGGTGTTGAAGAATGATTGATATAATCTAATAATAGGCTATTTATAACATTGCCAGTATTGTGTTTGTGCCTCTATTTTTTTCTTTTTAAATGTATCTTTTTACTTTTGTAAATGTTTATATATAATGTAAGGAAGTAGGTAAGTATGAGAATTTAAGTTTACTTTATTAATTTCAGAACTATCTAGTTTCCTGCGGTGTTACGTATGCGTAAAGAGTATTATGCAAACTTTTGTATTTACTGTTTGCCCCTTTATTTTCTATCACAGAGAATGTAAACATTATCTGATAATTCAAAGTGATTTTTTTTTTTTTTTTTATACCACTAAGGTGGCAAACAAGCCTACGGTCCGCCGGATGGTAAGCGGTCACCGTAGCCTATGGACGCTTGCAACACTAGGGGCATCACTCGCGCGTTGCCGACCTTTCAGAAATCTAATAACTTCTTTTTTAAAGAACCCCATACTGTAGTCCTTAGAGAAAACCTTGGCAGGGAGCTCATTCCACAACCCAAGGGTTCGCGGGAGGAAGTTTCTCTGAAACCGCACTGTACGCGACCATTTTGGTTCCAAAGTGTGAGAATGAATTCCCTGTCGATGGCGAGCGGTGCGATGGTAGAAAGTAGCCGTGGGCATCATTTCGAACAATTCCTCAGAACACAATCCATTGTACAAGCGGTAGAACACACACAGGGAGGGAAAGTCTCTCCTCAGACTTAAGGGCTCGATACCGCAAGTGAGTTTGGGATCGTCGACAATTCTCACAGCCCGTCGTTGAACCGAGTCAAAAGGGCCAAGCTGGTATCCAGGTGCACCCGCCCAGAGATGGCAGCAGTACTCCATATGGGGCCGGACTTGCGACTTGTAAAGTAGCAACCTTTGCCCCGACGTGAAGTACTGCTTCGCTCTGTTGAGTACACCAAGTTTTTTGGACGCCAGCTTTACCTTGTCTAGCAAATGATCTCGGAACTGAACATCGCTGGAGATGTCAACGCCAAGGATCCCAATGCTCTTGGAGATGGAGAGGGGAGTGTTCTGGAATTGTGGGACTTGTGTCTTTGAAGGGTTGAATCGGACCAAGTTTTCCCGCCCCCAGTCAGAGACCTTGGACAGACCGATCTCGATTTGAGACACAAGTTCTTCACGCTTTTTCTCCACAACGGAACGTGGGATGCTTGCACGGCCCGTGTAATAAGCGTCTCCAGTACTGTCATCTGCATAGCAATGTATGTTGTTGATGTCCAACATATCATTGATGTGCAGTAGAAACAGCGTAGGAGACAGCACAGAGCCTTGCGGGACACCAGCATTAATGTCCATGCTATCAGAGCAACTACCGTCAACTACGGCTCGTATGCTTCTGCCGGACAAAAAGCTAGCCACCCATTTGCACAAACCCTCGGGCACTCCGTAAGAAGGCAACTTCGATAGAAGACCCCGGTGCCAGACCCGATCGAACGCCTTCGCTATGTCTAGGCTACATACCAATGCCTCCCCCTGACTCTCAATGGCTAGTGCCCATCGGTGTGTGAGATACACTAGAAGGTCACCAGTTGAGCGACCGTGGCGAAAGCCATAATGACGGTCACTGATCAGGTCGTGTTTTTCTAGGTATCTCAAAAGCTGTGTGTTGATCACACGCTCCATCACCTTGGAGAGGAGAGAGGTTATAGCGATAGGCCTGTAATTCGATGGATCTGATCTATCGCCCTTTTTGGGCACCGGGTGCACATTCGCAGTCTTCCATGAAGACGGAAATTGCCTAGTGTGGTAGGAAAGCGTGAAGAGGCGCGTGAGTACAGGACATAACTCAGGAGCACATTGCTTAAGCACCACTGCTGGTATGCCGTCTGGCCCACTCGACTTATGAACGTCTAGGGAAAGCAACGCCCGCCGGACCTCTCGCTGTGTTATAGAGATTTCCGGCATGGTCTTACCGCACCACGATAAAGTAGGTGGTACAGCGCCTTCGTCGTTCATATTCGAGTTGGAGGCAAAGAGACTGCCCAATAGATCGGCTTTCTCTTTTGCACTATGGGCCAAGTCACCATCGGTCTTTCGCAGTGGTGGTAATGATGACTGGCAGAAGTTCCCCTCGGCAGCTTTAGCAAGCGACCAGAAAGCACGACTCCCAGAAGGATAGCTCGCAAGTCGCCCACCTATTTTGCCGATGAATTGGAATTTTGCTCTGGCAGTTGCTTTCTTACTGAACCTCGAGGCAGCATTTAATTTGCGTTTTAACTCAGAAATATTCGGATCCTTATTATTACGAGCCGTGGGCCAAGCCTCATACGCAGTTTGCTTAAGAGTTTTAGCTTCTCTGCAAGACCTATTAAACCACGGTCGTTTTTTGACGCCGGCAGCTACTCGCAGGTTAGGAATGAAACATTCCATACCAGCGAGGATTGTCTCAGTGACTGCGGCTGCGCAGACGTCAGGATCTTCTGAGCTATAGCAGATCTGCCTCCACGGGTACGATGCATAGAATTCTCGCAATCCATCCCAGTCTGCCGACTTATAATGCCACACACATTTTATATATATATATATAAAAAATGTCGACACTGATAGAAATAAACAAACCCAATAACATCTAGGTATAGTCGCTTTGCAGTATACCCTATGCACATGTCCCTATACCCTACACTCACAACCAAATTAGAAAGTTGCGCGACATAGGATGCGCACCAAAAACGTAACGAGGTCATTCATCGATAGATTTTACTCCTCACATTTTTCTCATACCGGGCTCCTTATATATGCAAATCGATTCTTAAGGAGTAAACTCCAATAAGAATATATATATAAATGCGGATAAAATTTGACTGAGTAACACCTTAAGATTTTGTTCTTTGAATTCAGTAACATTCCGTGATTTCTCAATTCCCAAGAATTCTATTAGTAAAATTTAAGTAAATAAGTAATAATTCTTGGTAATTTTTGTTGCGAATTTCACATAAATCGATACCTTGGCTTATTTTACTAGAAAGGAACATTTTTAAACCAAATAAAAGATCCCGTAGAAGACAAAAACAAAATTATAAAAACTAAATTCCATGCGACAGCAAAAGAATTAAAAATAATGTTTTTATTTTCATGCCAATCTTTATATGTATGCAATAAACAAATACATAATTGAAACACAGAAGTTGCAGTAAAATTCAATTCACCCAAGTTATCCAACTTACAATTCAGCTCATGACAACATTGGAGCGCTAATACACGTGCTTAGCGGTACAGCTAAAGAGGGTTCCAGTACCAAATATGCACGCCGTAACAATTTACCGTCCGTATACGGAGTATAAAGCAGGACCGAAAGACAACGGTCCTAGCAAATAGCATATCTATCCAAATTCTAGATAAAGTCTTTTCTACTATCTAGACTATCTTCACGTCAAATTTTTTTATAAGTGAAGGCTCAATTACTATTAATATTATTACTATTTCTAGTAATAATGTCTAGTAAGTAAAATGTTTATGATGAAGGAGATATATTGTAAGAGTATATCGTAATTGCTATGGGACCTAACGAATCCAAAACTATTGTGATTGTAAAGTATCGATTGCCATTTCAGTATTAGAAAGTTAAGTGTAGACATAATTATTTTTTCTTGAAATGAAGTTAACATATGTACATTAAGGATTAGCCTTAAAATTATGTCAGTTACTTTAATATTTAGAAGCATCAGTTCTTTGTAAACTTCGTCCGCTAAGTTCTTTATATACTTCGTCCGCTAAGTGACTTAGCACCGGAAGTTATCACTAAAAAGGCACACTGTTTTCTCTTTGCCTACCCTTCAGAAATCTAAATACGTCATTTTTGAAAAACCCCATACTGTGTGAGAGTATTGAGATACGTACAAAATGGTGTGAGGATGAATTCCATGCCGATGGCTAACGGTGCGATGGTAGAAAGTAGCTATGGACATCATTTCGAAAAAAACTTAAAATACATGCCATTATACAATTCGTTAAAATTACTGTACTTATATAATAAGGAATTATTATGACCTCATTAAAGGAAAACTAATTAGAATCACGCTCGAATTCTGCGTCACTGAATGTTTTGGAAAGTGTGATTCATTTTAGGGGGGCTTTACACCGGTACTGCTTGCTAATGTCTCGCTAGTCATCAGGATATTGCAAACTACATTACGACTTAGATTATGTAGATTAAAGAAATTCAGCAGTTATAACAATCAGGTTTCCCCAGCGGCATCTCACAGTGAAGCGGTACTTTTATTCCATCTAAGATATCCATCACAAACGTGAGTGTCGTTCACAAGTGCACAGGATACATCTATGAATGTCTTTATTGCTGTGTTTTTAGTCATTTGAAAGATTTTCTCATAATGATTGTCTACAAAATGAGGTTTGTGCCGTCAAAAGCCTTTGTCTAATCATTACAACGACTCTGGTATCACGCATTTCCTCCTTAAATTTTCATGTACAATTACTAAAAGACTCAATGGGTCTATTACTTAAAATAATACCCTAATTGTAACTTAGAGCTTGGGCTTAATTGGAATATTATTAAAAAATCCCAAATGTTTGATTTCAACTGCCGCTATCTGAAACAAAAGATATTAATAAATTATAATAATACTAAATATAAAAAAAACTAATATAGATTAATGTTTAATTACAAATTATATAATATTGTCACAAATTTTATATGATAAATCAAATTACGGATTTATTAATTATCTTGAATAAAAAGCATAAATAAAATCTCATATAAAGCAAAAATTCCAAACCTAAAAAAACTGAAAAATAATTCGTTACTGATGATAAATAACTAATCTACACATATATAAAGACTTGTTTTGACTGACTGACTGATTCATCAACGCACAGCTTACATCACTTAAGTAAGCAAACTTGAAGTATATATAACATTAAAACACATAGGTTCCTGCTATGGCGTAGGGCTCCAATAAAAAAAGATTTTGCAAAATTAATCCGCTTTGGGCATAAAATAGAAAATAAAGATTGGCATTAAAATCCCTACCTGTTTGTATAGTTAAATCTATGGCATTTTTATTTTTGATAAGAAATTAAGAATTACGTGTTTCAGCATTTTCGGAAACTTATCCTTACTGTAGCATCACATGATAGTGTTAATGATTTTTATGATAATTTATTTAATTTGAATATATAGGCTGGAACATTGAGAATAATAGGATATTAAAGTTGACAAGCTTGGCTTGGGTGTCATCTTCCATCATTAGTGTGTATCCGACCATATCAATAGTTACGTTATCGTACATTAATCAAATGGTATCCGTTGTATAGTGTGGATAATTTTTATCTTTGTCATTAATATTACATTGTTGAGTGTGAAAGATCTTCCATTGTGTAGTAGTCGACAGGAAAAAGTACTCTCTAAATGTAGTAACTACTGATTATCTTCGATTGTCATAGAATGTAAGAAGTTTTGATCATTACTTATAAGTGTTCGTTAAAATCATTCTGAATTAATTATTTTATTTTTTCTGTTTTTCTATTCTCTTTCGATTAATCAATCACCAAGTTTTATGTAATGACGGTACAATTATACATATGTTTTTTGCAATATGTACCCATGTATAATTCTTATACAACTCCTTATGACTTATAAAGTCCTAGTACATCAAGCTTTCAAACACACAAAATCTTGGTGCCTCGATAGCTCAAATGGTAGAGCACGTACATGGAATTTAAGGAGTTGCAGGTTCAAGTCCTGGCTCGAGGTTAATCTTTTTACTATATCTTTGTTATAAAAAAATATATAGTTACATTTATGAATAAATCTTTTGATATATACCTAGTGTATGTATCTTATAAATTTAAACACACATTGTACATATATATATATATATATTCATATCTCGGAAACAGCTCTAACGATTTGAATGTTTTTTTTTTATTTAGATAGGGTTTTGCTTTTTAAGTTTACCTATATAATTGTATTTTTTGTAAAAACGCGATTTTCAAAGCTTTTCAAAATTTTCCTGGTCGCCCAGGTATTAAAAACAGTTTACGTGGGATGTATATAGATATATATCGGCGATATGTAAGCTTTATATATATTTGTATATTTTAACATTAAATTGTTCAATTTTATTCTTGTCTACTATACCTACGTGTTAAAAGCCTCTATCAAGTTTTACATACAAGGGTTATTTGTTTAAATTAATGATCAACTAGTTGAAAATTCCTTCACCTACCATATTTTATATGGTGTGCAATAAAAATGTCATCATATGAAATGAAATGCTTAGTACAGTAGGTAAAGTATTTATGTATGCACGTATATCTTCACGGGTTTTATTCCCAAAAGGGGTTAACCAGCGGCTGGATACACACCCACAGAATATGGTAGATCGCCTGCTTTCACCAACCACTTTAATCCTGCGTGACAGGGGTGAGCCCAAAGTCGCATCACTGCTTCTGATAGCAGTGTTTCTGGGTTAAGGTACCTCCATTCTCAGTTCCTCACGAATCATAAGAAGTAAGTCAGGTTTGAGCAGGAGGACTGTAAAACGTTAGTAACAGAAAATACAGCAGACACATTTATTTACCCTAATACAGAGTATTGGTATGATGCAGGAAAATTTAATTACATGAATGTTTATGTCTGCACATTTTAAAACTATAGAACCTTAAAACTGTAGACACCTAAACATAGACTTAATAATGTGTAACAACAATTGTTCTATAATGTTAACTATTCGCGTATCAATAATTCATAGCGCACTTCGTAATGTTATGCATATCAGCAACCGTTACTTAGAAACCTTACACCATTCATTAGTAGTTTTGCCGCAGTCTGCTTTGGCAAAACCGCTGGGCCACATAACACTGGCCCAAGACTAAGAACTGCTGGAAATGTTAACAAGCTTGTCATGTTGGTACTGCTCATTCAGCCACCGATTACCGAATGAAGCGCGGGATCCAGAATTTAGTTATTTATTATATTATCCTTACAAATTAGAACCTAAAAGGTCACGCAGAGTGCGGTTTCAGATAAACTTCACGAGCGTTTAGGTTGTGGAATAAGCTCCCTGCCAAGGTTTTCTCTAAGGACTACAGTATGGGGTTCTTGAAGAAAGAATTTATTAGATTCATAAAGGGTCGGCAACGTGCGAGTGATGCCCCAAAGTGTTGCAAGCTTCTATAGGCTGCAGTGACCGCTTACTATCAGCTGGACCGCAAGCTTGTTTGTGACGTAAGTGGTAAAAAAAAGTAGAAATCAAATAAATAATTTTAAACGATATGCATCATTTGTAGCAGAGTTCAGAAACTAAGAGTATGCTGTAAATGACTAACGTGGGTATATTACCACTATTTGACTTCCCACTCTTGCAACATTGTATTGCTTCCTGTACTGAAAAACTGGCAAGGTATAGCAACATTTCATTTTTGCGTCGAAAAATGACCGCATTTGTCGTACAGTGTTACAAACTTTTCTGACCCAGTATATGGTCGTTAGTTTCGTGTAAGATCATACAATTTTAATATGATGACTGTTGTTTTGATTTTTAACCACCGGGTCAGAAAAAGTTTGTACGACTGTAAGTACGACCATTGTAAATAGGGATGTCCATTATCTCTTTAGTGTGAATATTTCGTTTTTGACTTTGGGATTTCGCTTCTGAATCCAGTCACTTCCATTTAATTTATTTCATTAAAGCCGTTAGTACGCCGTTCATACGCCGTTCGTGTTTTGACGATTTAATTACATTTTGATCCGGCTGCTTGTCGATATTACGATGTGGGTGTTCGATATAAGTCTAAATGTTAATGTCCATCACACTTAGGTCGTAGTTTGATTTGCGCTTTGTTATACATGTACGCACTGTGCTAGAGATTTAAGTTTTTAATTGAAATTTATTATTTAGTGACGACAATTTTTGAACTAAGATGTTAGACGCACGTGTAAAATAAAAATGCAATTCCTTAGAAATAAAGACCGAATTAATAAGTGATTCTAGTAAGGGTTTCTAAGGATGTATTTTTTAAGGTTTGGCTATCAAAATCATCTGGCACTAAAGTTTAAATATTGAGTGAAATAGGTATAAAATTTTAAATTAATAGGCCACTTTGTAAAATTCTGTATCGGTCTTTAAGAATAGACTTATAGATTGGATTCTTAACTCTCACTCTCACGCACTAAATAAATCAATATATGAACAGCATAAATGATCACAAATTGATTTCTTTAGTGTCCTCTATCACAATCCACCAAGACGGGGATACATATTTTTTTGACTATCCGATGAAAAGGTCATGACGCATGCCGTACCTCTTTGTACACGACTAGCTAAAAAGTAGTTTTTCTGGATTCATGTTTATACCTAGGTATGTTTATGCGTTTCTTTATTCCCATAACTTCAGAAGAAGTGTATTTCATGAGCATCGTACCTATGCAAAAATCTGTGATTTAGATCCTGTCGCCAACTATAGTGTACACGAGCGCACTATGATGAACCTGTCGTGAGCACAACCGCAACGGATATAGCACGCAAAAGAGCAAGTTAAACCCTAGTCTTGTAGGTATTGTGAGGGGTCACGTTGGCCAACCTTTGAGCTATTTGTTTTGTACAATTGATTTAATTTCACGGTTTTGAGAGTCATTTGTATAATGAGAAGCGGTTCACAGAATCTTTACCTGTCTTCTGATCTATGGCACGTGACGCTGTCCTTATACGGCTTGGAGGACGTTGTCGATCTAGTGGCCATCTGAGTGTTAGAGTTTTGACGCCGACCATAAGGTCTCTGACTTGGCTTAACGACTGTTGTGGTATGACAAACAACCAGAATCGACAATTTTACGTGCCGTCCGAAACACGGAGAACCTCAAAGAATTGTGCGACTAGGCGGTCACCCATCCAAGTAGTAACCAAGATGCTTGCTGTTGCTTAACTTCGCAAATAGTTTCCGATAGGCAAATGTCACTGGCCCTGTCTGTAACGCGAATTTCGCAGTATTTGATACAAATTTTTGCCATAAGAAACATCAGATATGGCACCCTACACAGCGATAAGGCACCCTAGCTGTACCTACTCTAAATAGTTAAGATTTTACTGTTGTTTTGTTTTTTAATTGTTTGGTGTGCAATAAAGTATATTCTAGATACTAAAAAGTACTAGAAACGCATTAAAAATCTTAATGATTCCATATCAAGAGAGTTGTTGCTTTTTTCACGGCTGTCAGTAAAATTTAACGCCTTGTTAAAACTATGCCCTCCTTTAAGTGGCAGATAGTTAGTACCCTAAGTACTCTAGGCAATTTAGTTTTGATTGGGTTTTAAAATTTGATTGGTGTTTCTATGACTTATCTACACCTTTAGAATGGAATTTTCTGATCATAGATTTCGAGTTCTGAAATCGGTCTTAAGGACTGTGCAATGGCCTCACAAAATTGACCAATCTATAGAAAGAGACAAAGCAAACCTGTGGTCACTTTTCTCTTTCTATCAGCGTTCCGTGTTTTGTTTGTTTGTGTTTATTAAAACAAGTTAGAAAGAGACAAGAGACAACAGGTTCGCTTCGTCTCAGTCACATTTTTGTGACCAATTTTTATTGCTGGCTGGCTAATAAATGCGTTGTCCAGTTATCTATGTCTATGTAGTCCTGACTGACTGACTAACAGGACTGACTGAATCATTAATGCATAGCCTAATCTGCTTATACATATGTTAGACATTTAAGATTTTTAATATATGTTTTGTTTATAGCAAAAGGCTTTACTAAGAAAAGATTTTGCGAAATTCATTCCCTAAGGGTTGAAATAGAGGTACAAAGCAAGTATAAAAATCTGATATTTTTAAAGTTAAATACAATAAAATTGGTATTTGACTTTTTGATTAAAATTAAGAATGACGTGTTTCACCTTTACTATGGAGTAAAGTAGGCAGGGTATATACTGTGTATAAAAATACGCTTGTTTTAATGAAATGATATGAACTAAATACTCAGTTACGATAGAAAGGAAAAACAATTATAAAGCACAGTAGTTATTGTTTTATTTAAATTTTATGAAAAAATAACAATATCCAGAATTCGATTTTTATACTGATTTGAAATTTCAATTTAAATATTTTTAAATAAAAAAAGCAACCAAAAAAAAAGAATCATTAAAAACTAAAACATAAAACAATTAATATTATTGTAGCAATAGCAATCACAGTGCCATTGGCATTGAAACTGACGGACTGATATACCTAATAATTTACGTTTTCGTCATTTCTACCCAGTACCTATTAAATAGAGAAGCTATCTGCCAAAATTCACTGAATTAAACTTCATTGTTTTAGCTCAAACAAAAGTCTTTAATAGCAAAACTCTCTAAATAAATCACAACCCTATAATTCAACGGGCGTGCCACAACAGCAACGATTCAACATGAGAAATTTTCGGCTTCGAAAATACATTTCCCTCACACATTTAGTCCATGTAACCTATAGTCTACAGGCTACATTTAAGTTAATTATAGGATTACACTGAGTTGCATTTAAAGTGGTATTTTCGTAGTGTAACAGTGAGATGGCACGCCCGATAAGTGCCAACTCAATATATACTTGGAAACCCTAACTCATTACGCATTCGGGTCGCAAACAAAGCGTACGCAGCCGTAAAAAACAAAACGCACTTATAATTATGAGCAAATGGATTAACTACTCGAATTTACCTGTTATATCTTCAAATTTTCGTCTTTACATAGTTTAAAATCCTACTACTACTAATATGATAAATGTAAAAGTTATAGTTATTTGGATGTTTGTTACTGAATCACGGTTCAACTTCGCACTGAACGGATCGGGATGAAACTTGGCGCACACATATAGGTTAGGTCCTGGAATAGGACATAGTCTAATTTTGAGCCAAAAAATTTAAAAGTTCCCGCGGAAATAACTATAACCAAATTTAAACGAACTTTAACTTTAGCTTGCTATACCAAACTTTATTAGTATAAGTAAGGAGTTGACGTAGGAATTCCACGCCAATAACTAAATTTAGGGCGGGCGGAGCAGATCTAATAATAAATAATCAGAATAATAAGGTATTCAATTATTACTAGTATTTAGTATTTTATTAAATAAGTAAAATAAATTTGCAATCCGTTTTTAAGACTGTGTTAGAATTCGAAGTGTAACAAACGTTTCCATCCATTGTTTGTGACACAATGACGTTTTGGAGTAGAATATTAATACGAATGAATTGCAAAAATGCAACATTGATAGAACTAACAAGAAGTACTTATACTTAATAACAATTAGGTCTTAACGTTAAATCATCATTCCACTGCTGAAGGCCTACATTGCGTGCCATTTTTGACAGACCTCTGCGTACCGCTTACAACCGGGCTGGTGGGCGGCCCATGCTATGCCATCCCGTACTTCGTCTCCACTCTAGGACACGTATGCTCCATCGGCCATCGATTCTCCGACAGACGTGACCAGCCCACTGCTATTTCAGCCTATAAAGACTGGTCTATTGTTATATTCCGCAGTAATTATATTTTATCATCATATTGTAATGAAGTAATCAAAAGTATATATGGGCATGTTAAAAAATATAGAGTTGGTAAACTTATTTTTTTGTAAGATTTGTGTTTAAACTCAATTGGTAATATAACATCACAGAACAATAAGAAACCACGACAGTAATTTATGTGAGAGTCGCAGACCCTTAATGCTTGGATTAACATTTAAGATTTTAACCGATTCCCATGAGGCACCTGTTAATATTCAATTTCGGAGACGTACAGTAGCTGCCAATGATGGAGTTAAAGAAGCCAGTAGAATTTTAATGGAAGTTAACGACTTTTTAGACACATTAATTAAGCATAAGTTACAACAATTTATACCTTTCTTTAATGTTTTGTAATCATGGCGAAAAGGAGTTACTTTAAAATTTCGTCGTATCTATGTATACGTACGTATATAATCTACTGGTTTATAAACACGGCATTCTTATGCAATTATGAAGAATTTTATGTAATAGCAGTTTAGTTGATGTTCTAAATAATTCATTTTCAATTACAAATCGTTTGATGCCTTTTACAAGGTAGTTATTTGCATGAATTTTATCTTTTCAGCAGAGATTACTCTACTAAATTAGGAGTATCAAACCCGCCCATCCATCTGCAGCCCCGTCCCGCAAATTGGAGTCACACACTAAGGGTTGCGTGACACCACACCAATCTTGTGCATCAACATTGATAGAATTTTACCATGTTATTTTACCATTAGTATAGCATTTTCTGTATTAAAAAATAGGCTTATTCAGTAGGTAGTATCGGAGATAGAGGAAGGGGGAGGCAATGGTTTACTACTATCTACTTTATTAATACAATAAACAATATAAATACATATATATTTGGAACCCTCAAAACAAGCACTTTCCTTTCATATGTTTGTTTTAGTTTGTAAAATCTTGTTTTTTTAATTTCCTGATTTGCCGCCCAAAACTAACCTAACTAACTAACTATATTCAAAATTTATTTATTTACGTTACACGTCCATATTTGAATTCCAAAATCCATATGTATACCAAATTTTAACCAAATCGGTCTTGTAAATTTGGTAAATTGGCGGTGACAAACGGACAGACACATACAACAGTAATCCTGTAAGGGTTCCGTTTTTTGTTTATACGTACGGTACACTAAACAAGGGGTCAAAACATCCAACTGTTTAGTTTTTATACATCTACACAAATGAGTTTCATCAGGAACGCACTACGTTGGGTGCCATGATTTATATGGGCTTTGCGACCCGCTGCCCAACAAATAACTGCATATATGGTACTTGACTAGGTCGAAATTTTTTTTTAAAAGTGCATTACAAAATTATGTTTTTGATAATAGTTGGTTGATAAATGATAAACACTAGTAATGTACAGTATAACATATTTCTGGTATTTATGGTCGTGTTATTTTATCTTGAGGACATTCCAAATCGTCGCCATCGATTTGCTCTGTAGAATGGCTGAGTTTTCCCTTTTTTATGTAATTTTTGTTAAATCAACAACTGAATAATTTATTTTTTATTTTAACTCCATTTGATTTTTAAACTATGATTTGATTATAACTTTGATTTTTATATTCCTAACTAATAGAAAGTCTGTTTGTTTGCTGTTAGTTAAAGCGGAGAAACCGATTGCGCTGATTTTTGGTACGGAGATGGTTTAAGGGGCGGAGAAAGGAACAGGCTGCCTTTTATTCGGGATAAATCAGAATTTCCACAGGAATAACTATCGACAAATAACACGCAGAAGAAATATAGCAACAACTATTACATGCTATATATAATCAAGGACTTGTCGTAGAAATCCCACGACGATAACCAAAATTTAAAGTAAAATTATATTATAAACGGAACGTTAATTATATAATTGTAACATAGGTTACATACAACTAGATTGTCTAAAAAAGTCTAGAATTAGATTTGAAAGTTGATAGGTAGCAATTAATTTAAAATAATAGGAAGTGACAACTGTTCTATTTAAGGATAAATTATAAACACATTAAGATTCTAAGATAAGATCTTATAGCACTATATGAGTTGGTACATTAACATTATTTTATCACTATTTTAGAAATTTCAATATGAATATTGAATAATAATTAATTGATAAAAGCATTTTAAAACTAGGTAAGTTTTGTAAATAAATGATTTTAGGGTATAGGATTATTATGGGTTATATTTTAGGATAATAAGAAACAATTAAAGCATTTTAATTAGGAAAACACAAGTTTATTACGAAAAGCACTCAGCACAAATTTAACTTTAACCTTTTAAGGCAAATTGTTCCAATTTTACGTTATTTTGATCAAAACGATACTGTTTTTTTTACTAAATTGCGACTGAAAGTAAACTATATTTAAAAAATGGAAAACTAGAAGTGTTCTGTGATGTAAAAAAAAAAAAAAAAAATTATTAGTTTATTATTGTGTGTGTTATTTGTATAAAACTGTCATCATCACTAAAATTATATGTCGTTCACTGCAAGACTGCAACCTTAAAGAGTTCCACGCCGATAACCGAAGTTAGGGCGGGCGACGCCGCTGGAAAAGTCTAATAGTATGTATTTATTGGCGTTGTAACTTTTTGATCATAGTAAAAAAGTTTGCTATAGCTAAAACTTTAATTTATCCACGTGAGATTCGGTTATTCCTGCGACCACTTTTAAATTTTCTGAAATAAAGTGTACCCTGCCTATGTCATTCTCCGTCTTATAAGCTATATGATTCCTTGAAATATTAATACATTATGTTCGTAACGTAAACAAGAATGCAGCACACATACTATATTTTTCTTCTCTTAAGTAGGTACTCAGTGAGTTAGTTGGACTTATGTTTTTCGCACTGAGCCTCATAATAGGGCTATTGTACGTAGATAACTGATTCATGTCATTGGTTACTCATACCATCCCAGCTCCCTCCAGAAATCAAGGGGGCATCTGATGTTATTCAGCGCCTCTCTCATGGTTTGTGGATTCTTAAGAAGCTTTGTCCGTTAGTCGCTCACGCTTTTGCAATGTAGAACCACGTGAGAAGGTCGGTAGACTGTCGGTAACGCCGATATTGAAAAAGTGTTCAGCGGGCAGTGACCTGTTATTATGCCAACTATGTAGCGTAGGTTATTCCTACAAATTGTAACCGCTTGTGTGACAGATTTGCGTCCAAGGATGTAAGAACATTCTTGGTTTGTGTGCAGTCCGTTTGTTCTGCCCTCTGTTTGTTGTGTTGTTGGAAGGTTCTGTCACATAACCACGTTTTGAGATGTGTAAATGGTATCGGTACGATTGGTTCAGGTCCCATTATTTTAGTGCCCGATCCTCTCTTTGCCAACTGATCTGCCGCATTATTGTCTAGTAGGTACCTATAAAAAAAATATCTTTATTTTTGCTATTTAGGTATCACGTTCCCGTCATAAATTGTATCTGTAGCGGTAACAATACGACTTATTTTTATATTGCCTTGAAGAGCTACCATAAAAAAAAAATATATAATATTGAAGTAGTATATATATATATATAAAATTGTAGTCTTCTTAATGGAAATTTCATAAGCCAGGTGGAATAACATTTGTGGGTTAACCCATTATAATTTTAATCCATGTTAAGCCATTACAATTTTATATCATTTCCAATTTTAAAAACACCACAAAACTAGAAAAAAAGTCAATCTGTGACTGATTTTAGTGACGTTAAATTAAGGAACTCAATGCCATCTGACATTTTTAAGAGCAAAATACGTATGTATTCCAATAAATAATTTCAAATTAAACAAGAATTACAATTTATTTGACTTAAATGATCGTTTATCTTTGTATGGTATTCTAAATGCGAATAGTTAAAATTGTTTTGTGAACTGTGAAAACATTTTAAAATATTGTAAATTGACTATCCAATTAATATTTCAGACAGTTATTAGCAAATTATTCGAATTATAAAAACAATATTTAATTTAAATGGAATACAAATGGAAAGCTCGTGTTCCTTCGCTTATTATATGCTTATTTGTACTAATATGTTTACAATTAATGCTAGTATAAGTGTTTTGGAACATTTTTACTAGATTTGCAATGCAAAAATATCTATATTTAGACGATACACTCTGGGCAATAGGTAATGGAAAGCAATATCTTTACGCGACAACCAATCAAAATGCTACAGCAATTTTTTGTGATCTTTAGCAAACTAGAAAAACTCAATGTGTCATTTAATTGATATTATGATCTTGTTTATTAATACTTATTTTATGTTTTATGTGTTGAATAAGGCCATGTTCACACTAGCGTTTGTCTGGCGTGCGCGTTCTCCTTACGTTTAACCTGCGCTGCCATAAGATATTAATAAATAAACAAATATTTTTGGACATTACACACAGCGCCGTCTGGCCCCAAAGTAAGCAAAGCTTGTGCTATGGATAGCAGACAACGGATAAAAATACATATAATTACCTTCTTTTTTTTGTAAATATATATATAGATAGATAGATAATACATACATATCATACATAAATACACCCAGATTGACTCACAAATGTTTATCACATTAATGATTGTCTAGTGTGGGAATCGAACCTACACCGTCTGCATAGCAGCCGGCCACAGTACCAATTAGGCTGCGAGGGTTGCCTCTTTGTACAAAACATATTTTAAAAATGTTACAAACCAATTATTTAGGATTATTGACACGCTTATTGCAATTATTGCGATGCGAAGAACATTTTCTCGTTTGCCATTTATAAAAATGTTAGCTACAGACTACATATGTGTCACGACAACAAAGATCCGCTTACTAATAATTCAGAAACCTAAAATCAACCCACCTGTTTTTTTATCCTCGTAAAAATGAGTACGCAATTAATATTCACATTGAAAAACACATAAACGAGCGTAACTAACAGATGGCACATTGTTATTTCCTTGTAGGTACCCGTGTTTAATTAGTATGCGACTCAGCTAAATTCTAACTAAAGAAATTTGTGACCCAAGGATCGTAAAATGAGTCATTTTAACAGCCAACTAACGGACTATTAAAGTTTCTAAAACACAGTTTTTGTACGCAGATTGCGGACAGAATTACGATTGAAATCATTATTCTGTCAAAAAATTTAGATTACATAGGTATAATCCCTACGTATTGTGAAAATAATAGTTTTGACTTCAATGACAGTTTGTGTTTGCTTATACTATAGCATTTTAATTGATGATTCTTGCTTGCATGTGTAACATTAGCTTTATTTTTTTCGTTCTTCTGAAATCGTTGAGAAACTAACGTGCTCGCAAGTAATGACACAGATTATATACTAATATACTAATAATGATATCGAATACCGTCTGGAAAGCGTAGTGCAAGGCAATTCAATCAATTCAATCTAACTGCAATTTTAAGTCCACTTAAAAACAATCACCATTTTAGTTAGACCCCGTTAGTTGACCTTGCTGATTATGTATTCGTATTGCAACTTAGGATCTTACGTAGTAGAAAATATTGGGGAGACTTAAGTTTAGCGGATGACATAAGTAAAACAAGATGCTGATAATTGTCAAAAAAAGGAACGTGAAACTGTAGTGGAAACGATATGGTAATCGAATAATAAGAATAGGTAACTATTTATAATACTAACTTTACCTACTACATATGTGTAAATGTTTGAGAAGAGTTCACCAACCGTGCCTTACAGCAAAAATACATAAGTACTACGAAGTTCAATATTCATGTCGCGCCCCTATTAGTTGTTGTTTTAAATGCTACCTTTAAAGTTGATAAAGAAAATACATAATTAGGGTAAGTAATATAGTTTTGGAAACATATTGGGAAGGCGTACGTTTAACAGTGAACGCCTTTCGGTTAAGAAGAACAAAAACTACTTAGTATCATATCAAACACAATAAATTTTAGCGGTAAAAAGCAATTTCTTAAATCTAATAACAAGTTGTTTTGTTAAGTTACCTCTGGATCTCAAGCTAGGTAATCCTCAGTTATGAGCGTCAGAAAAATAAAAATACGTTAAAATAATACGAAAGTAACAAGTAACTATAATATAACTTAGTTGTGGAGACATAATAATATGAGAGAGGCCTACTCCCAACAGAGGTCGTCTTCCGGCTGAGATGACATCGACGACGATGAAACGCTTAACACAATCGGTGTAAATAATATCCAGGTTATTGTTAAAAGTACAGTTAATTTTTCTACAATTCCTGTTTCCTCTTCTTCTTGTTCCTTTTTTGGGGGTTGGACGTTTTTGTGCGTCCATCTTGAGGTGTCAACGGTGCTGGAATTTTTTACATCTTAAGATCTCTATTGACAGTGCATCATCAGAATGATGGTGGTCTACCTCTTGCTCGGAGTCTGGTATTGATGTTGAGCACTGTTTTAAGGAGTATTTTTCATGTCATCTCATCTAAGTCTTCCCTCATTGACGTTATCGGTTATATCGGTGGAACTTTGTAACTAAATAATTTCTATAAAATCTAATCCAATTTTCTGGGCATAACCTAGGCATTCTAAGATAAATTTGAAACATCTTAATTGTCTCAATTAGAAGTAAAATGCATGGTGCAAGTGGGTGGGATCATTTTAAAAGCAGTAAACAAAATTATTTAAACTCACGCCAGCAATTAGTTCAGCTAGAATTAAATCGGACGTTCCCTCGAAACTAAATTAAAACCTTGCACGCCAAGTAAATGTGAATAATTACGTATTTAATAACGCTTTTGTTCTCGGAAAGTCGAAGAGAAAATTCGAGTAATTCAATTGTGTTTAAGACCGTTTAATTCGAGTTGGACAGTGTACCTAGTAACTTGCTTTCGAAAGCGACTGCGTTAAATTGTAGTACCTACATTTGTTGTTTACACAATTCCACTGTAATCATATTATCTATCTTTATAGGTATATAAAAGGGTAAACTGACTGACTAAATGGTAGAGACTTGTAAATTTTACACAGAGGTCTATGCTGTACTGTTAATTAATAATAATAATAATAATAAATATTTTGTACATTACTCACAACGCCGTCTGGCCCCAAAGTAAGTAAAGCTTGTGTTATGAGCACCAGATAACGGATACAAATACATAAATATTACTTTTTTTTTGTAAATACAAACATAATTACACCCAGACTCAAGCGAAACACAAATGTTTATATTATGACATAAGTGTTTGTCCAGTGCGGAAATCGAACCCACACCATCTGCACAGTAACTGGCCACACTACCAACTAGGCTGCGAGGAATCGAGCACAGATTGGAAAAGATTAGAAGTTCTTGTGGAAATCCAACATTTTTAAAGCTGAATTCATGTAAATTGGTATTTCGTCTTTAGATAAAAAAAATAGACTGAAGTGTTTTACTTATTTTGGAAGATCAACTCTCCAGAAGGCAAAATTGGGGATGAAACTGTATGACACTTCAGATATTTTTGTAGGAAAACCTACAAACAGTTAAAAGATTTCATTTCTTGCAATGTTCACGCGGACCAAATCACACGAATAAGCTATATACTATTATAGCTTAGTCGTGCGATTTGATAAAATAAAAATAAAATTTAGACGTAATTAAGACCAAGTTAGGATGCATTTTAGCTTTTTTTCTATACTTGAATCTAAAATATATAGCGTTAGAAAGTTTTTTTTAGTTAGAAAATAATATATATATGTACATATTAATTAAATTAATGGAAGGGATATCATATAAATATAAAAAATACATTTTAATTTAAATTGCATAGTTTCATTCATTCAAGTCAAGTCGTATCGTCACACTGTCTTATATTAATCTAATACCTTAAAACGAGCAATTCTTGTATATATATATATATATATATATTAATAAACCTTCCCCGGCGGTGGCCACAACCATTTACCAAAATTTCATTACAATAGGTTAACCAGTAGTGCGCGGGTCCGACTCCCACTTGACCCTTTTTTATATCATATAAACCTTGCCCTAACAATAATAAACACAACATAAATTATCCAATTCGGTGCAGTCGTTTATATTTTTAACATAGCACCATCTATCTATCAATGCAGTTAACAGATATCGCCATCTGTAAGAATCGTTTGGAGCTAAAAGATAATTGTGACACGTGGTGGTTATGTGAAACTTTTGTATTTTTAACATAGCGCCATCTATTAAAGAATCAAATTCAAATTCAAATTCAATTTAATTTATTCAGTTTGGCTACAATAATTGAGCACTTATGAATGTCACTACGCCATCGGTTCGTAAGTCTACAGGGCGGGAGACCTTGTACTGAGAAGAACCGGCAAGAAACTCAGCAAGGGCATTTCTTTTCTCCCTTTCTCTTACAGCGTCCAATTAAAATATTGGAAAATGCCCTCCCTATCATAAAAGGACACTTTCCATTACAAACATAAAAAAAACATGAAATATAAAGCACAAGCACAACATAGAAAAGTATCTAAGAAATAATCAATGTCTTACAGTATTAATAAACAAAACAAAAAAGTAAGACTAAATACTAAGAATACAAAGAAGTATGCAAGAGCAGACCAGCCTCCACAGGCGGCACCCGTTCACGAGTATGACACATGAATCAGCCATCGCTTCGCTCAACCATGTTTTAGGGAACGTAACGACCCAACACACACGCCACCACCGCAGAGACACTTTGAGAGAGCATGACACACTCAAGCAACTCCAATAAAACTTCGATTATACTAGTTACAATGTGTGTAGTAAAGGAACAAAATATAAGAGGAGAAGATTGGAAGGTTCGTCGTTTGGAGCTAACAGATAATAGACAAATAATTTGCAATAAAAAAATATTGCAACTATAAATTGAGATGTAAGCTATCCTATCTTTTAAGTTGGATCAAATAACAGATAGTTACGAAGTTTGATCAAAATCGGTTCAGTAGTTTAGGAGTCCATCGCGGACAAACAACGTGACACGTAATTTTTATATATGTAGATGTATAATCTGAATCTCGGAAACGGTTCGAACGCTTTTCATGAAATTTAATACACCCGGGGGCAATAAATCGATTTAGCTAGGATTCATTAATAGTAAACTGAAGAATATGACTCTTCCTGAAATCTGTTGGCGAGTAGTAATACTATTTTTTTACCGACACTGCAACACTAAAGCTACTCGACAATAGATGTCGTTATTAAGCAGCACTAAAGCGACCTGGCAATAGATGGAATCGTTTGAAAAAAAACAAGCAAAGCTTATTCCGAAGGTAGTACCTACTTAAGATTACATATTTGTAAAATATTAAGTTTTACAAAATGTTTCTCAAATGTAATTTATAACTTGATTTGATTCATTTTGAACGCAAGTTAACTTTAGTGCTTTGCGTTGCTTTTATCAAAATCTGATAATTGTTTTTAAATTACTATGACAAGCAGACCGTTTGCTTGTTTGCCAGTAAACAAGTGTATAGCCCGCCTAATGTCAAATAGTTACCGTATATATAGACGCTTGATAGTAGGGGTAGGTAGATACTCTCGCTATTACGCCTCTTCAAAACTCTAATTACAAGTTTTTATAACGCTGCCCATAGATAGATAGATGGAAAGCTTAATCCACTTGCTTTTCGTGGTAGGATTTTTTTTTGAAATAGCACTGTGCGTGATCATTTCGATCATAAAGACCGATGTGATATGGCAAGAATACCCGTGGGCATCATATCAAACAATAATTCGCAGATAATGGCTTAGTCAGAAAAGTTTTGGGTCATCAATTTTTATCTAGGTACCTACCAAATTGCATAATTGTTAGACCTTGTTCTGCGGGAGTTAATAAAATATCACATAAAACATCGCGTGTCATCACAGAATTTTAGATCTGAGACAAAAACCTTAAGGCCTTAAGGTTTTTGTCGGTAAAAATTCAAATATTTATGAACATATAAGTATGAAATTAGCAAATTCACTTGGTCATATTAATATATATTTAATGTAATAAGATTGAAGATAATATCACTCTTGGTTTTTCAATCAATTTAAGCCCAAAAACAGTGTAATTTTTTTTTTCTATTTGTTTCAATAGGCAAATTATTATAAAATCACTTAAAATTCACTTAAGGTTTGAACATATATATATAACATATATTTTTTCACGTCAAAAAGTGTACTCAGGACTGTAACAAAATTAATCAAATTCTTGAAAACTTCACTCGTTTGGTTATGCCATCACCGTAACAAACATTCTTAGATTCTAAAAATTTGTAGTCTGCCGCCGTTGGATTCGCGAGTTTGGCACGCACTTTACCAATTTTAGGGTTCCGTACCCAAAGGGTACTAACAGGACACTATTACTAAGACTTCGCTGTACGTCTGTCCGTCTCAGCCTTATGAACCGTGATAGACAGTTGAAATTTCCACAGATGATGTATTTCTGTTGCCGCTATAACAAAAAATACTAAAAAACAGAGTAAATAAATATTTAAGCAGGCTCCTATACAACAAACGTGATTTTTTTGCTCGTCTTAGCTCTATAATGATAACTGCAACAGGTAGACGCTTGAAATATTTACAGAACATTAAATTATATATTCACTTTAAAAATAAATAGTTAAATTAGAATAAAACAAATTTTTAAGGTGGGCTCCCATTCAAAAAACGTGATTTTTTTGCCGTTTTTATAGATAATGGTACGGAACCCTTTGTGCGACTCGCACTTGGCCGGTTTTTTTAAGTTAGCCTGGAAAATGGAATCTCAACAATTAATATGCTGCTCAATATACCTGTATATAGTAGTAATAATAAGTTACTCAATAAATCAAACACTGTACTTAGTTATAAAAGTAGGGTCTTTGTTAATCTCGCTCAGGAAATTAAACGTGGAATTACCATAATTGATACGGTTCAAGTTAAGCCGCGCTGAAAACTAATCGTCTTTGTGAAAGCCATTTTAAAAGAGTTCCTTATTACTAGTATTCTTCGTTTGATATTCTGCGTATTTGCAATGAGAAGGTTTTGGAATCTAATAATTTGTTTAATCTTATCTTAAGGTGAAACCAATTTAGTTTTATTCCATTTAAATAATCTTTATTACATTAAATATCGTTAACCTTAATCATTATTGGAATGTCGTCTTTAGGACGTTCGTAACGAGCATATTTTCAGAACAAGAATATAGTTGGCATTTTAAACAGCCGAAATTGTACCTAGATAACTCAGTGGTAGAACATTTAGACGAAACCATAAGGTGGCAAGTCCTGGCTCGAGATTTATCTTTTTGGTACAACTTTCCTATGAAAACATTTATTTTATGCTAAAGATTGGAATTATTATATAAACACTTAAGATTATTTAAGCAATAAACTAACAAATATTGTCAGCTAATCATATTAATACAATCATGTCTAAAAATTTATTTTATTAAAGCCGTAATACAAAAATTAGTAAGAAAAAAACAAAAGAAATTACCCCTTAAATCGTTTAACAGTAACATTGTACGGTCAGTTAATATCAAAATGTTCATTAAATTTTATTAATTACATAGAACCTGATCACAATCGACACGCGTCAGCTATAAAATACTTAACCCTACCCTATTCTTTGTATTACCTTGTTCGGAATTAATCAAATCATTCTTAGATTCTTATCTTAAGAAGTGTATCTTTAAAATTAGAGCAGGATGCAAGACCGATTGTTTTCCCTCGCCCACGAGCGCATGCCTTACTTGTTGTTATTTTTTTTAAGTCGTATAGTTTAGATAGATATAACGGATTGTAATCATTTCATTGTGTGAGCTAAGATGTATCTGAATTTGGTACGGGACAAAGAAAGTACGAGAAAATTACAATAATAGAATTTACGACATCCGGAGAGTTATTAGAATGTTTTCGTGTTATACATATAATTATCTGAGTCGTATCGATGCTGTTATAAAAATCTGTGCATTTTTTTCATAGTTTTGAAGCCATGCTGCATAAACTTTATTGTGGAAATGTGATATTTTTAATAGAAAAAAGTATACAAAAAATGCATCAAATTGAGTTTGAAATATTATTTTTAAGTATAAATGAAATTAAATACATTTGATAAACATAGATTCTGGGAGAAGTGAGTGCACATGCCCTTTATTATATATTTTAATATATCGATACTGCTATTTATTTATTTATTTTACACAGTTTACATATTTAAATCGAATTTATAAAAACCTAAAACAAATTAAACTCTTCGCATTTAAATACACGTAATTTCAGACTGACCTTTAAATCGCAACTTTTTAATTCAACAAAATGAGTACAAAACTTTCTCTAAGCCGTACCAACAAAAGCGATACGATAAAACAACATATGTTTCTTCACCTAACGAATCTTCTATAGCATAATGAGTACAACAAAGCAAAGTGGGGCCGTATTTACATAATGTCAACAAAGTAGGTGTAGGAGTGTCAGAGTGTCGCAGCCTCACTGGATGTATACACTCTAGAATGACATTAATCGAACGCAAAAGGAATGCTATTGTAAGTACAGTGTATTTTTAAACTGGAGGCTGTTCTCTGATCAAATCAGGTCCAGAATCTGATTATGACAAGTGAGAAGCCCTTTTGTTTATGTCCAAAGTGACATTGTTACATAATAGGAAATACTTACTGGTTTTGTATTAGTTTTGATTCTAAGACAGTTTCTTATTAATAAATATACCTTACAAATAATAAAACTAATTGATGTATATTGTTTTTAGTGGTTTCGAAAAGGTCCTTGTTTTTTGATTTTTATACTGTTCAACATTTAACATACCTACTAGACAAGAACTAATAAAATTTGTATTTTGTTATAGAAATTCTCTTAAAAATAAGGTTTAATTTAGTGAATTACTAGCTTTTGCCAGCGACTTCACCCGCCCTAAATTTGGTTATCGGCGTGGGCTTCTAACGGCAACTCCTTGATTATATTAAAGAAGTTTGTTATAGCAAGCTATAGCAGCAGCTATAGTTTGTTTAAGTGTAATTTAATTTCATTTAGTTTTACTTACTCCTGCGAGAACTTTTAAGCTTTTTGGGATGAGAAGTAGCATGTGTTACGTTGCGGCGGGATTTAGTTACAAATGTTATAGTTATCCCGTGGGATTTTTTTTTGAAGTGAAAACTTCTTTAGCGGCGCTGTGCACTTTTTTTGTGATGGGTAAAAACTGTTAAACTCGCGTCAGGTCACGTGTCCTGATCGAAAATTCGTAAGATGTCACTCGCGTTAGGACACGTGACCTTTATTTACATTAGGTTAGTTTTTATTTTTAGTATATGGCGATTATGAGTAGTACAGGGAGGTTGGATATGGGATTTTAATTCTATGACAGATTGAGCTTTCAAATATACAACGTCAAAAAAGTAAATAAACAAAAGTTATTATTTTTAATAAATAAATATGGATAAGAAGTGATGGGAAGTAAATAGCGAGTATGTTTTCACTTCTGCCGGCACTCCCGGAGGGTAACCCGTTTTTTTTTTTTTTCAGGGACAGCCTATATGGTATTCCAGATTATAATCTATCTTTGTGCCAAATTTCATTTATATCCGTTCAGCCGTTCTGGCGTGATTGAGTTACAAACATCTATCCATCGATGCTTTCGAATTTATAATATTAGTATAAATGAAGAAATTAAAATGGTTTTGTAATTTATGCTACTTCTTGTTAAATTTTAATTTTTTATACCCCTTGTTGCAATGCGGTCACCACAGCCTTACCATTAATGTTCCGAAGTGTGAGGATAAATTTCCTGCCGATGGCGAGTGGTGAATGGTAGAAAGAAGCTGTACGCATCATTTCGAACAATTCCTTAGAACACATCCTATTATATTATATAATCGGTAGAACAATGTTGGACATTTGGCATTCTTTTTATATTGAGTTATCACTGCTGCTGTTCATCTCCGATTCCATTTATTGTAGAAGAACAGACAATTGCTGTCATCTCTTACTTTATTTTCTCTTTTGGTGGTTAAAGACTTTTAGTGCTTAAATGAAGAATTATTGTAAATCAAAAGTCAGCTCAGTGGCTCAGTGGGTAATTAATCCGACTGCTGAATATAGGTTCGAGAGTTCGATTCTCGCACAAGACAAACATGTATGTGATGAACATTGAATTTATTGAGACTGGGTGATTTTTATGTATAATATGTAAAGGTGTGTATCCGTTTTTTGGTATCTATAGTACAAGCTTTGCTTAGTTTGGGATCAGATGGCGCTGTGTGTTATGTTCTAATTTATTATTATTTATTTATTATCTATCCGGACATTTTTGAACTTGAAACTCTATGATAAATAAGTTTTAGAAGAATAAAAACAATTTAACAAACACTATGACAATAACCAGACAGAATTTTGTGAGTGAATACAAAAGAATTAAGATATATTTAGTATTTTATCGTCCGGACAACGATACAGATACGAAATTAGTAAATGAATTATACTTAAAGTTATAATTTTTAGAAGCGAATGTCAAGTTAGGAGATCGTTTTATGAATACAATGGCGGTTGATCCCCGGGACCGACGCCCTGCTGTGCGCTTGCGCATACACCACATAAAATGAGATAAAAACTTAAATAAAATCCTTATGTAAATTAAATTTGTAGATCTTCGTCTGTGGATATAATAAATAAATTTGTAAAGCGACAAAATAAAATTCACTCTCGTGGGCTTGTTTGGTAGCCAAATCGATGTCAGACAGCAACCAAGAAATTATATTGACATACGAATATTATTAGAAGGAAAATTTTACTGTTTGTTTTTAGTGACTCACTTAATAATATTTTGCTAACTAATGTGATTGATATGGGACTTGCAATTTCATTATTAAAGGTGTCTTTTACTCATTTACTCATTTTTAATATTTTAAGAAAATAACTTACTGCATGGCAACTTTGTCAGAGGCTCAACTGGCTTGACATTTAAGGGAACAATAGATATTAATTTACGACTTAGAACTTGTTATTATTAAAATTATTATTTTTTTTTTACGACACAGTACTCTAATTAAGTAATTTGAATTTGTAAGGAGTTAACAAGAAGGTGGGTGTTTTAAATGAAAATTTTTGATCATATAGGGTCTTATATATGATCGATTCTCTGAAGTGGCAGTAGGCTGGTGTCAATCCCATTGCCACTTCAGCTCTGTCGAAGGACCGATACCCGAGAGAGCAAACGAGTTCTATAGTACCTATAGCGGCCGCAGAGGTTGAAGTGTGTGATTTGATTTCCTCTAGTCCTGGGAACCGACTACCTTTGGGGCGTGCCATAAATGTCCAGCAATGAATAGTTTTCACTTCAAAACTATATCCATCCAACAGTCATATCAAATAGTGTAGCATATTAAATATCTGCTTATACTAAGCTATATATACCTACTTGCATATCCTTCATACTACTGTTTTTTTAACGTCTTTCATGTTTAACAAGATATTTTCACACTTATGTTTAAATAAATCTTAGAATCACACATATTTTTTAAATCAATCTTTGTACCTATACATTATAAACAAGACAAATTGGTTCATTAGAAACTGCACTAACAGCGTATCACGGCTATGTGGCATCCGTATTAAACTACGGTCTTCTGTTGTGGGGTAACTCTGTTGACATAAATAGAGCTTTTAAAACACAAAAAAGATGTATAAGAGCAATATGCAACGCTTGGGTAACAGATAGTTGTAAGCCTCTATTAAAAAATTAAAATTGTTTACATTACCATGCATGTACCTACATCAGGAACATATGTCTGTTTGTTAGACAATATCCTCAAAACTTTCCTAAACATTCATAAATCGTAACCTCAAGGACGTCAAGAGATAAATTGAAATTATTTGTATCTAAATGTAATTTTGATATATATGGTAAGAATGTTCGTTATATGGCAATAAAAATTTACAATAAGTTGCCATGTGATATAAAAGCACTACCATATCATTTATTTAAAAAGGTTTGACGGGATGGTTACTAGATAATTGTTTTTATAGCGTTGGAGAATTTCTTAACAATAGATAGTGTGCAGCAATTGCTGCCAAAAAAATAGAAAAAATGTGAGTTTTGTAATTTAAAAAAAAATTGTAATATGACATGTGGCTATTGTAATTAAAAGTTTGCAATATGACATGTAGCCATTGTAATAGCCATTTTGACATTTTATTTTGTATTTAAATTAATTATGTTGAGAAATGTTAAGGATTTTTTATTATTGCTGACATTTTAGAATTTCATTAACTACCTATTCCATTGTAAAATTTGCACACCCTGCCTGATAGGGTAGAATAAGAGAACCATGTACATCAATAATTAGTTAAGACCATCTGTACCTTATTCAAGCAAATAAATAAATAAATAAATAAGTATATTATTCTAGTCCTAATTAAGACTGACTCGTTATAAAAAAAATTAAAAAAAATTATTGATTTTTTTACGTGTTCGTAAAAATATTGGAAAATTTTAGAAAATACCTACTTAAACGTACGCTGTAATTTTATTATTTTCCTGAGTATTCTTAACACTTTTTACGTATACACGTACTTATCTTAAGATACTTCAATCCTTATTTAAGACTAAGTTAAATAAAAAACAATTTGATATTTCTATCTGAACTATAACTAAGGAAATAGCCTTTTAATAAAAACGCATACTAAACTAAATATTTATAAGTTCTTTGTCCTAAAAAAACAAAAGATCACATGAATAACATTGATATAAATTCATCAAAAACGAAACATATAAATTGTAATCTTAGACTGTCGCGTCTAAAAAACAAGACAAGAAATTGATTTATTTTACTAATAAACAGTTTAATTTATTACTCTAAGACAAAGCGAGCGTGATTAAACAATTTTTGTTTTTATTGTTAATATTGTTAACACTGATGTTTTAGCCCAATATTCTACTTAGGGTTTGTTCGTTTTAGTATAAAAAATTTCCACGATTTATAATTTTCGCACGTTTACCACTATTATTTTTCGTTCGGGTACTTTAAAATGTTTTTCACAAAATTATTGGTTATTTTATAAAAGTGACTTAAATCGAAATCGAGGAATTAAATATAGCACTATGAATCAAAGAGAATATAGGTAATCACCACATTTAACTATAAATTAAAAATATAAGAAACTAATACATATTTAGTTACACACTACAATGAACTATGAATACGTAAAGGCAGTTTCGTCAGATTTATATAAAAACCCTCATCCAAAGTTTCATTTCTAAAATTTCATTTTTTGGTGACAAAAACGACAAAACTAATCATATGCTCAGTTTGTTCATTTTGACAATGTTGACTTAATGGATGAGAAAATAAACAAAAATAGTAATTATTTATCCCGAAAAGAACGGACATTTAGAGTGAAAGTTTGTACTTTGATGTATTGTCAGTGTTTTCTAGAGACGTATTTATAATTAAATCTTGACTAATTTGGATTGGTCAATTTATAATGATGACGAAGTATTAAAGCAATCAAGCAGAAACAACCTATTGAGTTATTAATTATCCGATGCCCGCTGGCAACATTAATTTTTGGTATTTATTCATTAAAAAAATAGAAGGTAATAATTTATTAATATATAAAGTTTGCAACGTTCAAAAGTGTTTTGGATCCTTGCCCAATTCAAACTGAAAATGCTTGAATCGATTCAAAATTGCTATAAATGTAAATAGACTTAGATGAATCGATTATTTTGATTTGTTAGATAATTCTATAGTGATGCGCTAATGTAGACAGATTAAAATAAAAAAAAATAACCGTTAGCATATCGTAAATAATATTAACAGTTATAATTAACCGACTTTTGTTGACAGAAATAATATTTTTTAATCAAATATTAAGTGTTGATTAGGTATAAAAAATTGATGTTACTGATTGCTTGCTATATAAACCATTGGTTTGTAGATATGGCCATGTAATTAAAGTTTAAATTGGATGTCTCTATTTGTAAACTTATGACTAACTAATTTATTATGCAAGGAATTTTTAACTAATTAGTTTGGTTGATTGTATTATTTATTAAGATGATATCTTTTGTGGCTAAAGGTTTCCTTTGTTTCCTACATAAATATTATTATATCTTTCCATAAATTTATATTTCAATAGGAATAGTGTTCGAGACATTTTTAATTTATTGCAACTTATGTTTTTTTTTTCTATAAGATAACTTTTATTTTTTTTGTTACACCACTTGAGTATTTTTTAAACATGTAAATAATATACTTACGACTTTTACGACCTACCTGCCCACTTACATTCCTACATACAATTCTTTCTTTGATATGCATTTTTTCAGGGTTCTCTATAAGTGAATACAGTAGGGTAAAAGCGGAGGTTTAATGTAGGTAATCAAACCCGCTACGAGAAATGTCAAGGATTGAGCTATAAAAAGTTCGTTTTATCCATTAGTGAAGGCCAAGACAACAGAAAAATAAGGTAATTTTGGATGTCTGTCTATCGCATCCGTGTATAGGGAAGTTTAGTAAATGAATTAAAATAACTGATACATAACTATTACTGGAAAATTTATTAATAGTAAAACGTTATATTCTATTAATAAACAATATTAAATGATTCACTATGCAAAAAATAATGAGGCACTTATGAAAATGAAAATAACATTTTAATTAATAAGATATTTATACTTATCTAATGATTTAAATGGTGAATTACAACATTGTTTTTACTGTGGTCTACTGCCTAGTCTAACATAAGTTTGTTAATTGTTACACCACCGTGTCACGGCTACTATATAGCCACAACCGGGCGGTATTAACCAATACCTACATCTAAAGTCACATACATCTTTTAAAGATTTTTTATCTTATACTGAAGCTTTTGATCTTTAAAAAAACAGATGTTATTTGATTTAAAGAATGCACTGTTAATCAGAGATGAAAAAAGGCAACCCTTTATTATCATTTGATATTTTTGGTGTGATATTGATAAACATGACAGGAATATTGCTTGAACTTAAAGTGCATTAAAAGTTTCTGACCAGTGGGTAGAAATCAAAACAAAAAGTCATGCTGTGGTACATCCTACAAGCATAATTAAAAAAAAATAACTCAACTTATCTGCTCTAAATTTGTCTAAGTAACACAAACAACGATTTTCATTTAGATTTTATTCATGTGTGGGTGATAATAATTTAGTGTATTGACATCTTCACGGTTTCATTACCCAGATGAGGGTAACCAGCGTCTGGACACCCACCCACATTAAAATGTGATGGACAGCCTCTTTTCACCAACCAACTACTATAGTCCTGCACGACAGCCCATCGCCGCACCACCACTTATTCTGATGGAGTGTGAGTGGACTAAAAATTCCATACGTCATGACTAAAGTCATAATTGGTAAAATTGAAGACTAGGGACAGAATAAATGTACCCCTTTGCCAGTTCTAGACGAGCTATAAAAAGTAACTCAGGATTTGGCAGGGGGAAAACTGTGTATGTATAAATTACATACTTATAATAATAATAATAATAATAGTGATGAATATATTTGAACATCACACACAGCGCCGTCTGGCACCAAAGTATACGAAGCTTGTGCTATCGATACCAGACAACGGATACAAATACATAAATATTACTTTTTTTAGTAAATAAATCCATATCATACATATATACACCCAGACTCAAGACACACAAATGTTCATCACATAAATGTTTGTCTAGTGCGGAAATTGAACCCACACCGTCTGCACAGCAGCCAGCCACACTACCAACTAGGCTGCGAGGGATTATGATGTTGAAATAAAGATTTATTTCTTGGTTATGCGTATTCGTATGGCAAAGTCATGGCACATACAATGACTACGGGCGTAAACAAAAGTAACACTTATTTATTGATTAAAACGAACAGAAAATATTTTATTATACTTCGGAACAAAAAAAAACGAACTTACGTATACAAACTGCAGGTTGAAGCAATTATTGCCATGGCACAATAAGGCACGCGCACATCTGCCGAACATATTTACATAGTGGATGATTGGGATGCAAGATTAATTCCTATAATATTTTTTGTTTCATCCTCATTTAGGTGCAATCAGGCTTGTTGGAGGAAAAAAAATTGATCATTATCATACTTCAGCCCTTAAGCTATTTTTTCAGACGCCAAACAAAGGGGTGCTTGTTTGTTATTAGGTTAGGGGCGATAATGTAATGCAATTACTTTTTTTAACGTAAAAACGCCAAAAAATCATTATTCAAATCCGCCAGCTGAGCAAGCGTGGAATAGTGATTAGGGTAATATTTTTAGCTTCTAACCGAAACTTATTTATTTTGACGGCCCTATTCTTTTGACGGCCCTATTCTTTTAAACTGTGATCAAAGAATAACAAATGAGAGTAACGACTTAGAAAGAGAAATTTATAGAGTTATCACTCCATCTAGTAACAGTTAACCCTCGTGCAAGGGCATCATTAGGCGAAATAAGACCATTAGCAGTCTTTTCTCTTAGCGGCTATGAAAAGGGTTAAATCGGCCCTCCTGCACAATGGCTTTATTCTATTACGAGCCGCTTACACGCGCGATGTAATAAATATGAATGTTGTACATTGCAGATTATGCTCCTTTGCCGGGGGTCAAAATATTTGAATATGCGTCGAAACAATTTGTGAAGGATTAATTGGCAGTTGGGAGAGTTGCTTTATGAAGTTCTGTGTGGTTTACTGACGACTTAATGATCTTGTACGAACAATGTGTAGGTAAATATGTGTCAAATTTATATAATGTGTTTCTTCTATGAACCTATAGCTTGGTATGCTTGATATTAAGATAATTTCCACATAATATTTACACTGTTTAGATAAAAATATACTGTCATTCCGTGCCTGGTGTTTAGAGCGGTTGCAGAGAAACTTCCTCCCGCGAACGCTTAGGTATTGAAATGAGCTCCCTACCAAGCTTTTCTATAAAAATATGTCTCTGCAATATAGGGTTATGAGGAAGAAGTTATAAGATTTTTAAAGGGTCGGCAACGCTCAAATGATGCCCCAGGTGTTGCAAGCGTCCATAGGCTGCGTTTACCGCTTACCATCAGGTGGAACGCAAGCTTGTTTGCCACCTGAGTGGTATAAGAGAAAACTTATTATTTTTAAGCTGGTGATTTTTGACTTGCTAAACATATCCAAGTTATAAAGCCCCTTATTCCCGATTATATACCTATTGTATGAGGCAGAAGCAGTATTGCAGCAATAAGCTTATCACTGCTTACCGCTTTTTTGGACTGAACCCGTAATATTCCATATTCATACATTCGTGTATTAATAAAAAACTAAAAATTAAAGCTAAACTTAAATATAATCCCATATAATTTGGAGAAACTGTTATTATTGAACAAAGCGTAAAAATAAATAGAAGGCAAAGAGAAGAGAAAATACACTTATTCTTGGAATAATTTTCAAACAAAATAAACGACACAAATTGAAGTGCTCTTAAAAAATCCCAGCGGAATATGCGATCTGTGTCGAACTGGTTCCCGTATAATAATTATTCAGAGAGAATCAACGTCAACGTGGATGGCTAATTACAAAGCGCTGAATAGGGGCTTTGCCTAGTGAAAAGAGAAAAAAAAAAAACAATTATTAACGATACAGTGGCCGACAGAGTGGCCCGGTGCACGATGTCACATCTGTTCCGAAACAACCCCACGGATTAAACTGATAATTATTCTGCAGTGATAATTACCAGATTTAAGTTTGGAATAATAATAGTCTTTATTGTTATATTCTAATCGTCAGATGTTACTGTTTTAGGCACGCGACAAGACTACAATGAGAAAAGTCGTATACATAAATCAACAATTACTATAATACAAGTTAAGCGACCAAAGACTAATATAAACTGATAAGGTCCGGTTACATTCGATAAGTTAAGCAACTTTGGGCACAATAAAAAGAATCTTTGCTTTGGGTATGGTCAGTCATTGTGTAGATGAACAGTTGGTGGCACATTTTTTAGGCTCTTCTGTGTTTAGAAAGGAACGATAACCTAAGCCTCTTTTCTAAAATTGCTGTGACGCTGCACAGGGACGTACGATGGTTAACACAAATAAGATAACACGCGATATAGTTATAGCGATACGCAAATAAAAATTGCATATTATGTTTAAAACAAACATATTAAGATCTCAAAGAACAATTTTGTAGTAAAAATCGATTTATGTATACCAAAAGGCGGTCGACTTTTGGCGGACGAAAATCAACAATTTTCATGCTAAGTGATGAACCAATACCACAAACTAAATAATACTAAACTAGTACCGACACTAACAAGCTACTAGTTGTTTCCGTATGAATTTATAGTGAAACATAAACAATTGATTATATAATAAAAAAATATTAATTTAATTTTAGTATAAAAAAGTATACAGTAGCGTTTACCTCCGAACGCACGCGCCCTGAGCTGTAAAGCATATTGAGTGCCACGCGCCGAAAGGGTTAAAATAGCTTTTGTTTCTTTGCTTTTAACAAATGAAATAAAAAAAAATTCATTGATGGTATCGTTTTCAATGAGCACAGTAATTACTCTGATTCGAGTAATTGTTGAGTCAAGGGTCTCCATGGCCTTTGTTTCTACATTCAGCTTTTCTTTGACCGTGTTTTCGTATGGCATATTGAAATTGAAGTGCTTGCTTTTTTTTGCCCTCGGGCGCAAATTGTTGCTTTGTTCACTATTTAGGGCTCCGTAGTTAAAAGGTTTCTTGTTGCAATGTTGTTTGTATGTATGAAATGATAGTGGATTCTAAGCCTAATTATTTAGTGGCTTGAAGTAACGTGTAACTCCTATGTCGAAAAACTTAATAAGACCTTGCATTCATTATTTTAACTGGGTATTAACGGCAAATTTATGGGGCATTATACAGAATAACTTATACATAATTAGCTATCCTAATCTTAACTAAGAAATTAATGCGAGTGTTTGTTATTTTTATTTATAGTCACGACACAACGGAGCAACCAAGTGATCTATTTTATGTGTTGAAATAGTTGAAGGATATGTGATCTTTTTTCATTTTAAATTAAGTGTTCCTACGGAATAGGATTTTCCATGGATGATACTGCCCCGCCGGGTACTTTATATTTACGTCGTATCGTAGTAACAAAGTGACTTAAATTTTAGTACAGAAATAGAAAAAGGTGGAGGTAGACGTAGGCTAGACATTGTATACTTTTATCTTGGTTAGGGCTGGGCCTCACCTGACCGAATCTGACGGCGGCGTATTTTCGATCGGGTTGCTCGATGCACTAAGGGAGCAGCTCAGATAGACGCGATGAAACGCGGAATTTTAAAATAGCAATACAATATGGGACTTGTTAACTAGACAAAAATAGTTAGATCTACAGTACCTTAAAGCTGTAAGAACGAGCTTTCAAGTCTCGTCATAATTTGACATTAGCAAAAAAAATTAAAACCTATAGGGTAAAGTTGGCAAGAGGCATGGTCTCCCAGTTGAGGAAGTTAAAACGCACAAAAAAAAATATCTGTCTGTCTATATCTCAAGACTCTTCTCTTTAAGAACGCGTAGAGGTATCAAGTTAAATTTTATATCAAACACTAAGATCCACGGTCCCTTAGAGCTAAAAAGAGGACAAGGTAAAAAAATACGGACATTTGTATATTTTGACAGTCACAAATAAATCAGAACCACCATATAGTTCCCGTCGACCTAAAATCATAAAATTTGGAAATAAGCGAGTTGGGGCAAAATCCAAAATTCGTGCTCTTTTAGGTATATAACATGATTTATCGAATACAAATTTATATATGCAGTACGTGTGTATATCATCATTAATATGGGAAAACATTTTTTCAACTACAAAGTTAATTTGGTCCTATCATCTAATTTTGGGGCTAAACTACATATCTACTCCAAAAAAACGGTCAAACGTCAACGAGACCTGAATTCCGCGATGGACAAACTATTTACATATAAGTTCTACGGAATCCTCGGTGCGCAAGTCAGATTCACACTTGTCCGGTTTTTTATTGTATGCACACATGCAATGTTTTTGTTTTTTTAACTACGTTTCCGAAGCGGATGAGCTAATAGTTATTTGTTAAACAAGTGAGTAAAAGCGTTTTTTGGTAGAAGTGCCGACTTTAAATCCTGAGCTAGTGAAGTAGGCTAGAATTAAATCACCAGCGTAGCGAGTGATTTAAATATAGACTACCGAGCATAGCGAGGAATTTAAAGGCACGAAACCGAAAAAATTTGCTCACGCGTCCAACATACAACTTTTCACCTCTACCAGCGAGAAAAATATTTGTTAGTGGCTCCACCCGCCATCAATTCAGTCATCGCGCGCCTGGGATTGCGACTGCGATTCCTTGATTATAGTAAAACAACCGACTAACGCTTAGACGTTTTCAATTAGGTACTCTGTGTCCGTTTCCAAGAAGTAAGCTATCATGTTGCCAAATTATATTAAGATCGGTTAACCCAATTGGGTTAACCACTACACACTTTCGCATTTATAAGAAGAAGAAAGAAATCAAAATAATTCCAAAAGTCAGTGTTCGAACAGTGAATTACTTTGCCTCACTAGTGCGCAAAATTCGATTTTGCTCACTGAATTTGGACAGCAAAACTATCCTTTTCGTGCTGGTGAGGTGAAAATACATTTAAACTCAGAGATCTTTTAAAGCAATTAAAATATACTTTATTACTTGACGTCACTATAGAAAAACCGTATCTTTACATACAATGGAAAAAACAGCAGTGTGCGCCTTGCCTAAAGCAAGGGGTTTTCGCAATTTCGCATTCATAACGTAGTTTAATTACATATTCAAATGCAAATGAGTAGACGAATGCCGCAAAGATTCGTCCATACATTTGCAGTATTAATATGCATTCATGCGTGTTACTGAACACGCCAGAACTATGATTAGCAAATGTTTTAGAACTGAATAAATATTGCTAAATTATGAGTGAATTATTATTTTTTTGGATAAATACATATATTAGTAAATATGATTGAATTTTTATTTTAATAAATAGAATAAAAAATACCTTCTCTGAGCATCTAAACTCACTCTAAAAAAAAATAACAAGTTACTCGTTTTTTTTTATAAATAAGGAAAACAGTGCCAAAAATATTTACATGTAATGAAGTAAAAATAAATAACTGGTTTGTTAAAAGTCGCAGCACAGGAAGGTTAATTAATTAACCTTACATATAAAAAAGTACGTATGTTAGTTTCTAAATTATATTGTTATTTTCCTTGACTGCTATGAAAAAAAAATTATTTATTTGCTCATATCTTATTACGACACACAAAATCGCAGAAACAATGATCATGTCCTGAATTATCATTTATGACTTAAAACAATGTTATACATAAATGAACCAACTAATTTTTTAAAGAAATATTATAAGTAGATACATTACAACACCGTTTTATTTTGTCTTTCTAGAAATCTGAAACAAGATTCTGTGCTTTAACCAATAAAATAAATCTTACTTCAAAAGGTGTAACAGATCTGGTTCAAAACATGTCCCAGTCCTTCGTTACGTGTTTAATTACAAAACGAAATCAATTTTATTAATTGGTAGTGTTAAAAACGGGCAAAAGGCTCGTTCAACCTGTGGATCTTGGTCATATCTCTTCTTTAATCCGACATTGAATGTGTTATTTTTACTCTTCTGAGTGGATTTCGAATAAATTTTATCACTTGGGACTAATTTGGTTACAAATTTATTTGGTTGTTGGATCGTTAACAAGGGTGTATTCACGGTGCTATGTGGACCGCACTGTTTGGTATCCAGGCATGGCCGTTATAACAATATATCGACACTTCCAACTTGATAAAATGAAGACGACACTTAGGATTATTATTTTGTTTTTTTTTTTAATATTGCTGGAAAGGTTTTGGATGTAGTCTGATGAATAAAATTTTTATTACCGCAAGTGTTACAGCGATTACAATTTTTAAAATATTATGAAAAGAGGTCAGTTATATTTTATAATAATAGCTTGTTGTTGTAGCTATATAACGCTTAATTTTATTTTTTAAGTAAAGTAAGATGCTTTTGCAGCTTGCATGCAAAATAAATATACTTATTGAAAAGTTATACCAACAGCAGTCATAAAAATGAAATGCAATGTTTATATTTGAGATGTACGGAACTATTTATAATAAAAAATCGGCCAAATGCGAGTTGGACTCTCGCGCACGAAGGGTTCCGCACCATTAAAACGGGATAGAAATCATGTTTATTGTATGGGAGCCCCTCTTAAATATTTGTTTTATTTTAATTTAATTATTTGTTTTTAAAGTTACTATATAACTTAATAGTCTGTGAATATTTTAAGCGTCTACCTGTTGCCGTTATTAATATCGAGCAAAACAATCACGTTTGTTGTATGGGATCCCCCTTAAATATTTATTTTATTATTTTTTTTAGTATTAGTTGTAATAGCGGCAACAGAAATACATCTTTTGCGAAAATTTCAACCGTCTAACTCTCTCCATTCTTGAGATACAGCCTGGTATCAAACGGATGGACGGACGGATAGCGAAGTCTTAGTAATAGGGTTCCGCTAGTTACCCTTTGGGTACGGAACCCTAAAAACGATACAATAAATCACATATTATTCATCTATGAGGATCGATGTGATTTTACAGAAACGAGTTTTTTGTAAATGCCCATACAGATTGGATATGAAAAGCAATTAGTAATAGCTCTTGAATTGAACTGAGGGATTTTTTTTTTCGTGCACGTTACATAGGGTTTTGAAAATGCATTTGAGATTACCAATTTTTTTTTCCTGATACATAGGTACATTTTGCGAGTTATAAAACAAAGTTGAAAAACTTGTGTCCGCCCCTCTAACTTTTAAACCACGTGTTCTAAAAATATTAAAAAAAAATAATGGATCTTATGTTATACTTCCAACGAAAATAAGTTAATACAACATTAGTTCATAAGTTTATCAAAAATCCGCAATATTATCTTTCTACGGACCCCTATTGCGTGCCATAAGCAGGAACTTGGCTGGGTTTTTATAACTTTATATATTAGCTTGTTGCAGCCGATGGACGCTTGCAACACCTGGGACAATATTCGCACGTTGCCGACCCTTCCAAAATCTAATAACTTCTTTCTTGAAGAACTTCACACTGTAGGCTTTAGCAAAAACCTTGGGAGCCAAGGAGCTCATTCCACAAATCCAAGTGTTCGCGAGAGGAATTTTTTCTGAAACTTCACTGTACGTGACCATTTAGGGTCGAATATGTGTCAATTAATTCCCTGCCAATGGCGTGCGGTGCAATGGCAGAAAGTAGCCGTAGGCATCTTTACCAACAATTCTTCAGAACACATCCCATTATATAAGCGGTAGAACACAAACAGGGAGGCAAAGTCAGGCTTAGGGGTTCGATACGGCTAGTGAGTTTGGGATTGTCGACGATTCTCACCGCCCGTCGTTGAACCGAGAGAAAAGGGCCAAACTAGTACCCGGGTGCACCCGCCCTGCAGTACTCTGGCTGGCAGCAGTACTCCATATGGGGCCGAACATCTATCGAATATTTAACGATAGACGGGTCTATATAATTAAGTTCTAGAACTGTACTGGAAGTCAATGACGGTACCTTGTGGTTAATGATAAAACAGCCATGACATACAAACAGAAAGACATCGACGTCACACCAAAAGGATTCAGATGATCATTTAAAATGTTTTCATGAACTTTTTTAGTTGCCAATTTTGGAAAAAAAAAAGTAAGAAATAATCATTAATTTAGAAAATTTAAGGAAACTTATTCATTGGTGGTTTACAACACAAACTGATTAAGTTTAGTAAAGGTAGTTGTCTCAACAGAATACCTAACACCGTGCTTAAAGTCAGCGACACAAAAGAATGCATTTTGGCACTTGGTTGCATTCTTGGAGATCGTATCAGCAATGCAGAATGAATTCTTAAGCAGCCATTAAAATTAATGGTTCCACTTAAGCTACAAATAAAACATTTAGATCACGAATATATGTTTGTTAAATGAGTAACTGTTTAACATTTTATCATTGTTCTATTTTGATTTTATAGCTTCCTCGGAAGAATTATATTGTAGTAGGTACTTAATTTGTATATTGTGTACAGATTTTTGTTTTTGTATATTATTTGTCCTACAAACAGTACAGTTTGAACCACGGTTCTTGGGGTTTTAAGGTCATCTACGCAGATCGCAGTCTTGTATTCAGTTATTGGTTCCTTACCGCGTATGCGTTTTTTCGCATTCACCAATATGATCCGAGAACCGGGATTTGCAAATATGCGAATTTCTAAGTACACTTGAGTAAAAAAAGTGTAAAAATTGTAATGATAATTAATTAATGTAGACAACACCTACGACGCATATTTCTAACCAAAATCGAAACAAAATTCCTATCCATTTAAAATTATAAGCCGTATAGGTGAAAATGATTTATTGATTACATAGTTATAAAGACAGACTTACAAAATTCTTCATAATTTAAACTGTTTCTGTTCACTTAGTTTTAAGAACTCGATCACAAAAACAACATAACATTTCTTGACATTGGCCTATCTATATTTTATTTATTTAATTTTATTAGTCATGATATCATATCAAACCAACCAAATTTCAGTATTTACATTTTAATAACTGTCACCCACCCATATTAAAAGATCAATCCCGTATATTCATTATCGCTGCGTGGTCAAAGTATTTGTAAAGAACCGTCAAAATTATATGAGTACTGAAATAAAATTTTATCAAAAAATATCCTAGTCATTTTCTGAATAAACATATTTATCAAAGACATAATATTTATTCAATACATTTTTATTCAATACATACTTTTATGGCTGCCAAAAACTTAAAAAGTTATTGAGGACTTTCTGCCTCCATGACGATATCAAAGACTTATGCTGCCTCAAATACCCTCTATTAATTATCGGCAAAATCGGAAAATTAAGATCATACTATCAAAATCCAATCTCAAACGCTCAACAGACATATTTATCCAAAATAAAAAATATGGCCAATCTCGATGTAATATATTTTAACTGCAACCTAAATACACATACACACACAGATATACATCACTCTGAATGTAGTCGCAGGTGATTCCCTAGGTCTCAAAACGTAAATGAAATACAATACAATTTTAGCAATCCCTAAAAGCTCCCTCGCAGCCTATTTGGTAGTGTGGCCGGCTGCTGCGCAAAGGGTGTGGGTTCGATTCCCGCATTGGACAAACATTTATGTGATCTAACATTTGTGTTTCTCTTGAGTCTGGGTGTATTTATGTATAATATGTATGTATTTACAAAAAAAAAAAAAAGGAATATATATGTATCTGTATCCGTTGTCCGACACCCATAACTTTGGGGCCAGACGGCGCTGTGTGTAATGTCCAAAAATATTTATTTATTATATTTATATAAATATTATTATATTTAAATATTATTAATTCTGATTTTTGGACCTATTTATAGTAACCTTCTTGTCTCAAAGAGAAAATAATAATAATTCAACAACTATATGAAGGTAACTGTCCGAATGTCAAATCGTATAAAATCGATTTTGTTTCTCTTAATTTGAAAATAAGACACTTGTAAGTAAATTCTGTTTCCAAGGGTAGGTACATAAAATACAAGATGTGATGATATCAAACAGAATTCTAATTAATTAATACTTAATTTAAATTGGTATTTTGTTATTATAATGTCGTTAGCATTGTGGTCGGTTTTGTTTTTAAGACGACGACGTTTTATTATTACCTATAAGTTACCGGTAGCATTCATGAATTATTTACTTAATTGTGAATTATGTAGACCCTTTTATATAACTAATACAGATAGTTACGTATTAAATTTTATCCTCCCTTACTATAAAGTTTTCAAATCAAGAAATCAAAACTAGTGTCATATAAGTAGGTATCTAGTCTTTTCAGCAACTTTAAAACACGAGCAATAAGTAAACCTTACTGAAAACGCTTCCACAAGATGGCGCTTGATTAATAAATAGGTCACGCTTCGTATTTCCCGCGTAATTTGCTTGAGTCGAGATTTATATTCACTAATCATAAATTTCTATTATACATATATAAATTACTTATTACAACCCTGCTATGCCACCAACATTTTTATCCTATAAACCTCAAAATTAAACAAAAAAGTTTTTTTCGAACAATGAAATTTCAATAAATTACTATAAGTACGCAAAATGCAGAGAATCCTACTAATATTATAAATGTGAAAGTATGTCTAGATAGACGTTTGTTACTCAATCACGCTTCAACCACTGGACGGATCGGAATAAAACTTTGCGTAGATATAGGTTAGGTTCTAGAATAGGACATTGGCTACTTTTTATCCCAAAAAAATCAAAACTTAAACAAAGCTTAGCTACAGTTATAGCTTTCTATAGCAAACATTATTAAAATAATTAAGGAGTTCCACACCAATAACCGAACTTGGGCGAGCAGATCCGCTGGCAAAATCTAGTTTCTAAGTACTTTAGTAAGTATTTTTAAGACTACTGTTACTCTTTTATGCATTGTTTTTTAAGTGCTCGAGTGTAGAGTGTTGTACGAATGAATGCAGTTTTCATTACTTCTGAAAATAAATAAAAATAACTTAGAAGATCTCTTCAGACATTTTCTACAAAATAGATAAACTTGATGGTTGTTTTATAATGCAGTTTTGTCGCATTGGTCTATGGGAAACTATAACAAAGTAAAGCAACTTTGGGTGTGATCAGTGCCTAAATGGTTCACCGCATAGTGACACATTTGTTTGAGCTCCTCCGTGCTTCAGAGTGCAAGTTAGATAGCCAATCCTAGCTGTTTGGTAGCAGTCGTTAAAACAAGTCAGAGGCCTTAAGGGCAGCTTGAAATCTCTGACAATCGAACGGCCACTAGCTTGAAAAATGACCGTCAAATTGCACTAGGGCAGCGTGGTCGACTATAAACTTAGCGTCTTTCTCAAAGGAGAGGCAAGCAAGCAGGAATGACCTGAGACATTGTAGTGTCTCGCTTGATTTAACCTGAAATATAAACAACGAAATTAATATCTAATTGGTCGTTAAATAACATTTGAAAACAAAATTTTTATTTAAAATCACCAAGGTATATATTTAATTTATCATGAATTAATTAATTAATCGTTTTTAGATTAGATAGAATGTTGTTTACAAAAAAAGACAACTGAAAAAAAGGCGTACGTAGATGTTGCATTGCATAGAATTTTTTTTTATTGACATAGTATGACATTTTCTCTTTATTATGTTAAATGGTGTTTTCAAACCTTCTTTTCTTATAAAATCTTGAATAATAGGTTATGGAAAGTTTATGGAACATGGTATTGATTTATAATTGAAAAATAAACGAGCACTTGTGCTATTCAAACAATTCGGTACCACCTTAAAGCAAAATACTTTTTAATACTAATAATATAATTATATAAATAGCTTGATGCTAATCTGTTTATTAGAGATGTAAGAAAAAGTACCTATGATAAACGTGATGCTAGTAATACCTATATAAAATAAAGAACCTGACTGACTGACCTAATGGCATGCCCTTGGTTTTATAATAATTGCATATTAAAAAATCTGCATATTCCCAATTGCACCCGGACGAAGCCGAGCCGGTTTGCTAGTTTTATTTCACCACTACTTCTTCTGTTAAACCATACTAGAATAATTTATCCAAATTTATATTAAGAAAAAAACAGCACTTAATTATTAAGATTTCAATGCCTTAAAACGATAAAGAAGACAACAAAGTGGATTTCTTTACAAGCAAAGTTAATTAACAATCAATAAATTGGTGATAAAAATAAAAAATCCTATTAAAAACAAAAAACTGAATATTCATGATAAAGATTGTGAATCACCGCAGACCAGTTTATCAACAAAATCAACTGGTCTTAAAACAATGACGATTTAGACGAAACCTATTCTAAAAGGGAACAATAGTGTAGACACATCGTAAAGTAAGACACTGCGCAGATCTGCGCTTAGCTCAAGAACGACCGAACTCTGGAAGAGCTACTGAATAACAGAGAAAGAGAGAAAACTGCACAATGTGCATGAAGCACAATTTAACAGAGTAATACATAGACAGAGGGACTGGATAACGCATTTTCTAGACAGCTTTAAAGTAAAATCGTTTGCAAAAGTGTGAAAGAGACGAAGTGAATCTGGGGTATTTATACCCTTTTCTTCAACAGAAAAAGGGCACATAGTTGCAGCATATTAGGTTTGTCTCTTTTTAAAGTGTGGCCAGTGGTGTTTTGCGAGGTTATTGCACAGTCTATAGGACAGATTATGGAACTCGATGTCCATGGACTAATACTAATGCTAATACTGAAAAATCAAAATGGCCGAAAATAGCATATGACTAAATACGCCTACAGTTATCTGAATTGTTTCATCCGTCCGATATCGGACTTATGAGTTTTATTTTCAAACATAGTATATAAAGTCTACAATATTGTAACTTATTCGTTTTTACTCTCAAGCACTATTTTTTTTTTAAGTGATAACTTCTTTAGCGGCATTGTGCACTTTTTTTGGTATGGGTAAAAAATGATAAACTCGCGTCAGGTCACGTGTCCTAATCGTGGAAATTCGTAAGACGGAAACCGTAATGCCACGCCAATTATAATTTTTATTTTTAGTATTCGCGATTATAAGTAGTACAGGAAGGTTGGATATGGAATTTTAATTCTATGACAGATTGCGATGTCAAATATACTACGTCAAAAAAGTAAATAAACAAACATTATTATTTCTTGACAATGTCAAAGACATGACTTGTGACATATTTGAGTGTTAAGCGCGAATCGTGTGTAAAGGTTTTCACTTCTGCCGGCACTCCCGGAGTGCAACTCGTTTTTTTTATTATATTATTTTACCTAAATTCTACAGGGAGCTACTTCCTTATGGATATATTCATTAAAATTTTAAAGAATTATATTTTACAAATAACAGTGGAAAAAAAAAGATAGCAGTGGTTCTAAAAGTTTTCTTAACACTTCTAGTGATGAAGTTGTAAGTTGTTCAGAATAAACAGATCAAGTGATATCGGAGTGTGGGCCGCCCGTGCTGCAGAACACGGCGCATACGCAGGTTGTAACTCTTGCTTGGTGCTGTATTTGATCAGGGCCGCACTCAGAATCGCGGTCATAATGCTTAATAAACGCTAAACTTACTGGGAATCAAATACACATTAAAAATTAAATACTTTTCTAAACAATTTCTAAATATTTTAAAGTTTATATATAAATGAAAATATACTTTATTTTCAAATATAAGAAGCGATAAATTAGTTCTTCGGTGAATTTCCTCGTTTCGGATTTTATCGCGCAAAGAAACACCAAGCATATCTCTTTCCATAGCAAAGTTGACCTATATAACACGATTTTTTTTTTAAATAAACCATTTTGTATTGCAATGAAATTTTGCCAAAAAAATGTAACGATATGATTTAGAATGTAAAAAAAAATGTCTTACTCTTAATTAGGAATTATTTAACAAATAAGGTTAGCTTATAGTTGTAGCTAGCTGTTACATTTTTCATATTTATTGCATATTTTCTTAGTTCATAAATCTGGTTTAAAATTTTTAAAATGTAATCTACAATCATATTATGTGTTTTTGTAATACTGTGTCGCCTAAAACCCTATGTGCAATATAAATAATTAAAATTATTGAACAAAATTGTTTAATAAAAAAAATAAACCCGCCTGATTGCGGTCCACGCATTTGCGGAGTGCAAAACATTGTCAGTGGAGAAGCGGTGTGAGATATTGCACGGAGGCGCTCTGGCAGCCATTATTTATGTCCAAATTTAAAAATTAACTAACTTTTGTTAAAAATATTTGTATGTAAATTTATATACAAATGTTTCTTAAAAAATAGAGCAAATTAGGTGTAATTAATCACCCTTAAATTGCATGAGACATTCAATTTCTTTTCCTTACATGAATTTTGTTTCTTTAGACCAGTTGGTTAGCCAACATTTTTTAAGGTATTTTAGTATTTATTTAGTACTATCTGATCCCGCGAACGTTGTTTCTCTTTTTTAAACAATAAGCGAGCCACCTATTCTGAAAGGGTGGTACTTATTCAGAAACCTTCCCCGGCGTGTGAACATGTATATATACATATATATATAGATGACATAACTATATGATCATAAGATGTGTATATGTATTAAAATGACAAACGTATAGAAAATGAAAAAAACTTTTTGAAAATCCTGCAAAAATTGCGAGTCTGTGAGTTCCCACGGCAATAACCGAATTCAGTGCGGAGGGAGCCGCGAATAAAAGGTAGTTTAATGATTCGACAAATCATAAGTATTTTATTACAACGATTATTTTGTGCCATTTGTAGTTCGTTAGTTTTTTTCATTTGATATCTGTACTACATTATATATTTATTACATATTTATATTTCCAAAAAAGAGAGTGAGTCTTTTGTATCTATATGCAAAATAATTTCCTAAACTATTAACCCGATTAAAAAAAATCTTTTTGAAAGCTACCTTTCAAATGTCCAGAAGGACATTGACTTTGAATGGTTCCTTTCTTATGGAAACTTATTCCATAAGAAAGTTGCAGCGAAGTGCTAGTTAAATCACAGCAAATGTTATATTGCCACTGCTAGATTGTGTTTTGTGCAATGAATCTATTACTTAAATATAGTAAGTTATTACTTAAAAATTTAAGTGATTTAACTTTTGCCGTCACAAACAAACTTTTACAACCCCTTTTATAGACTGCCTACAAAATGTTGGCATGACTACGCGCCCATCAACTTGACTGCATGCGACTGTGTAGACTAAATAAACGTACTGTTTTTTGCATAGTTTGTCGTTAGCTTTCCGTACCCAAAGGGTAAAAAACGGGACCCTATAACTAAGACTCCGCTGTCCGTCCGTCTGTCACCAGGCTGTATCTCATGAACCGTGATAGTTAGACCGTTGAAATTTTCACAGAAGATGTACTTCTGTTGCCGCCATAACAACAAATAAAATAAATATTTAAGGGGGCTCCCATACAACAAACGTTATGTTTTTGCTCGTTATTGCTCGATATTGATAACAGCAACAGGTAAACGCTTGAAATATTCACAGAAGTTTTAGTTGTATATTCACTTTAAAAATATATAATTAAATTAAAATAAAACAAATATTTAAGGGAGACTCCCATACGGGATTTTTTCGCCGTTGTTATAGACAGTGGTAAGAAACCCTTTGTGCTCGAGTCAGACTCGCACTTGGCCGTTTTTTTTTACTAACACACTTTTACATACTGTACTTACTTACACACACATTTGTATACATTTTGATGTTTTGTAGGACGTGCGTAGATTTTGTAAATGCACTATTCACGACTAGGTGCTAAATTTGGAAAAGTTACTGTATAGTGCTTGTTTACGTTATACTTAAACACCTTTCTTATTTCTAGTGCCACTGTTAATAGGTCAATAAGACAAATTGGTAACAATTAATTTCGTTCTTATTTTATTTTGTAACCAAATGGCAAAAACGAACATACATAACAATACTACGAGAGCTCTTATTTATAGTCTTCTATCCGTCATGTCACAACTTTATTATTCCGCCATCTTGCTATCGACTCAGATAAAAATTTCAGCAAGGTAAAGTGCTATACCAAGCAAAAATTCAATCGCTATACATTTTTGTAATGAAATTGAAAAAAATAATTAGGCTTAAATCTCTATATATATAGTACAGAGGAATCATTTTTGGCTGCACACCCTATTGTGGGATGTTGATGGACGGGTCTTTAAAAAATCAGTCAAGTTTCACTGGTAGATTTTTCTCTCAAGTATTTTTTCCCGATTTATTCGCTTCCAAAGTTGTTTTTTTTTATTTAATCCATAACAAGATAATCAGTTATTTTAGCCACACCAGCTTCCCATTCTCTTAGCTGGTTATTTCACGATTTCAAAGTTCACGGCTGGCTTAAGTAAGTGTGACGTCACTCAAACGAGTTTTATCTATAGACGCATTTGACCTGGGGTCTCCCGCCCACGTTGTTGAAGTGGATTCTTTTTTCCTATTTGATATGATTAAAAGGCGAGAATCATCATAATTCTAATCCTTATTTCGATGTCTTGTTAGGTATGAGATATTGGCTATCTTTAGTTAGGAAATTAACTAATTTGAATTCGAAACAGTTTGGATTGCACACTTACTTTAATATGTCATATTGTTATACTCTGGTTGGTCAAGATGATACTAGTGAATGGAATGAAAATGTACGTTTGGACATAGCTGTGAGGACATTGACAAATGCCTACAAATATTTCAAATCATATAAAAGTTACCTAAAAACCGGTTTTTACTTACTTATATAGGAAAACCTAGAATAAGAATTCTTAGAATATCTGAAAAAAATGTTAACAGATTTTGTTTTAGACAAATTTGGTTGAAAGAATTAGGTAAATTATTGTAATTTTTGCAATTTTTAAGGTTTCGTTTTTCAAAACCTGTCTGTCTCTCTGTCTTTCAAGACCCTTTTTCTCAGGAACGCGTGAAGGTATCAAGTTGAAATTAATATCAAATATTATGGTCTACAGTCCCTTGAATCTGTAAAAAAAATTCAGCTTCTAAGCCAACGCAATAAAAAAATACGGCCGAAATACAGCCATTTTTGTCACATGCTTTGGCATTCACAAATAAATCAAAACCTAATAACCTAGTGGTCCTAGAATCATGAAATTTCACACGAAGCAAGGTCTTACCTTATAAATATAGGAAAAAATCCGAAATTCGTTAATTTGTTATAACAAATTCAAAAAATGTTTGTTTGTCTATCTGACAATAAGCTTTTACTCAAGAACGCATGGAGGCAACAAGTTAATAATAAAGTCTACAGTCACTTACAGCTGTAAAAAAATCAAACTTCTAGCAATAAAAAATATGCAAAAATATGGTTATTTTTGTTAATTTATATACTGCGTATAAAACGCACGCATAGTCAACCAGTCGCCTGGCCTGGGACATAACATAACATATTTTTACTTCATTCAGGTACGGACTTACGGTATAGAAACTGTTTAGAGCTACAGAAAACGGAGAGGCGTACGTTCACATATACAACGGTGAACGAATTCTGGCCGAGACAAACGAACGAATTAAATATGACACGATGCTGCTTTCGCTTTTTTAAACGGTGGGTCTTTCGATTTTTCTTCAAATGACATGCCAAACCCATAATGACCAATTTTCGACTTACGCGTTATAAGATACCTAAGTAAGGTATGCTGATACTTTGAGCATCGTTGGTTAATGTGGCTCTTCGTCGGTTAACCTCATTACAAATCAGAATACCTAAAGAAACTAAAAGCTCTGTTTGCAGTGCGCTTCGTAACCTGAAACTACTATCGATCCTCCAGGCCTATTATGAAGACACACTAACGAGCAAAAGCAGCTCGTCACTTACGTAAACGACGATATTTCATAAACAAGTACCTAAAGATAACTTCATGAAAATTTTCCTTTGATTTTATTATTTTATTATTAGACGTAGATTGAATTTAATATAAATGGTCGCGTACAGTGCGGTTTCTTCCTCCCGCGAACGCTTAGGTTGTGGAATGAGCTCTCTGCCAAGGTTTTCTCTAAGGACTACAGTATGGGGTTCTTAAAGAAAGAAGTAATTAGATTTTTGAAGAGTCGGCAACGCGCGAGTGATACACCAGGTGTTGCAAGCGTCCATTGACTACGGTGACCGTTTACCATCAGCTATCTATCATCAGTCGTAAGAAATATTATCGTCTATATAATTGACTAGTTATTTTATTTCTCAGTGTATTTAATATATTTTGCAATAAAATTTGTTTGTGTATATTAAACAATAGTGGTATAAACTTAATGTTTAGTTGTAAAGGAATTACGAAAAAAAAACATTTAAAACATGTTATGTTCTTTGAACACATCCGTTTTCTTCAACTTCCATAAACTATAACTTTTGATTACCTAAGATTTAAATTAATTAAAATTTTATAAAGTTCTTTTCGTAAAGTCCATCTAACACCCAATCAAAATTATCCATACGGCTAATGAGATATAATCAAGATGGAAATCTGTGTATATTTGTGAACGGTGTGCTAGATTTTGTTCGGACGGACGGACGAACCGGGCCAGAGTGACCCCCGGGTCGGACTCTCGCCCGACGTATCATAATTACCAGTGAAATAACCTGATTGTGATCACGACACGCACACAAACGCGCTTTTGTGTTTGTTATGTCAGTGGTACTCAAAGTTTTGTTTATTTTATTGTATTGTTGAGTTTTTTTTTTAAAATACCAGCTGGCCTGACAGACGTTTTTCTATCTTTTGGTGTGCTACATTTATGCCATGAAACATATGTACCAACATCCATTTGTATGTATAGATATATAAATAAAGTACTGTTTTATTTTTAAAAAAATTATAAGTAAGCTTAATATCAAAATATTGCAACAATTTACACACAAAAGCCAAAGTTTAACAACTCTAAATTATTTATTCAATATTATTCGATGATCTCTTAAATCCTAAATGAGTTTTCTCTAATTAGCCGATAATTTTATTGCCCTTTATTATAAATCCAGTTGATTTCAATGTTGAATTTCGCCAAAATGTTTCGTTTATGCAGCTAATAAAGAGTTTTTTTACAGTCAATTATTTTAATTAATGTTTAAGGATTGTCATAGATAACAAATAAATATAATAATTTATAAGCAAACAAATCTGAAGTTGTCCGTGATATTAAAAATGATTTGCCTGGTTTACGTATAAAAATGTTATTACTTCAATATGGCACCCAGCTAGTAAGACCTTGTCACTCCTATTTTTTATAATCTTATTACGTAGGTACTTAATTTCTTAATTTCATTCGTTTCTATAGTGTGACCTTTACCGCCTACGTAGGTATGTGTTAATAAGATATCATAAAATCTTACAAATATAGAGTTCACGTCTTAGTTATGACATTTAGTGATTTATTTAACTCAAGTCTAATGTCTTATTTAAGTATAATAAATTAATTGAATATTTTAATTTATTGTACTTGTCCAACAGTTGTGAAAATTAATTAATTTTAAAAATTCAGTTGCGATCTGAGCAAGACAAATAAAGTTTGAAAGCCTCCCACGGAGTGTACTGAAGCTGCGTTCTAGAGGCCACAGAGCTGTACTAGTGTGGCACCCTGACGTCTCTGATACCCACATAACTTCACCATTTTGTCTAACCAACTGTTAAATACCCGACTCGAGCCGTCGATACATCCATCAAACAAACAAACAGCTATCGTTTGAGAATCATTCCTTTTTCTCCGCTTCAATTAGATCTTTTGTAGCGTCTATACAAAAATGGACGTAAGTTTGAAATAAAATTAAATGCGTCGTTTAGCATTGCTTTTTAAAATGTTTGGTGTATTGTTGTTAAGGCTATTGTTGTTGTGTTGTCGAGTGATTCTTTGTGATGTTGCACACATACATTTTGGAGATGTTCTATTAAGTTTAAGAGAAATCGGCGGTTTACTAGTAGGGATAGTCTGGGATAGGCTTATGGTTTTGTCTTAACTAACTCAACAACTTATTACATATTCTGCCTTCATAGTAGAGTTATCTGTAATTACTTCCTCTGGAGATACGCTTGGAGTCAGATAACGAGGTTGTGGTGGCGGCAAACTTATGATTAATTTGTCTTGTCTATAAGAGTTCTCATGCTGCTCACCTTATGGACCCTGAAAATCTGCTCGACTCATAAGTTACTGTATATCAAGAGGCAGTTTGAAGGTTGCATCTAGAATTACTATCATATCAGTTTACATACGTCCACTGCTGGACGGACATGCTTTACTTAACTTTCTTCAGAATGTGCGGCTTTATGCCACCTGTAATTAAATGCTATTCCGTGCATAAATGCATTCGGTGTCCGTTTTTAGCATTTGGAGAATGCAGGGTTTAAAAAAAGAACTTGTCTATAGTTTATGATAGTTTATTTTTGTGTTTTCAGTTTACAAGAGTTAAGCGTCAATCAAATTAATTTATCATTCAACATGGTTTGCTAAAACGGGAAATGCTCAAATGTAGACACTTAATCAATTTACAGATATCGATATTGGAACGCTCAATCATTTTTAAGTTTTTCAAAGACTAAAAGTTGTTAAAGGTGAGACTCTTATTAAATACTTATTTTATTCAAAAAAAAAAAAAAAATGTCGATTGAAGCTATTTAAATTTTTAGAGTTCTTTAGCGTTTAAGCTTTGATGTTATCGATTGTGCTGCTATTGAACAAACACTCGAATTTAACTTTTTTACGATTTTTTTATACCACTAGGGTTGCAAACAAGCTTATGGTCCGCCTGATACTATCGGCTAGGCTACTAACCGTACCGTAGGCTATGGACGCTTGCAACACCAGGGGTATAACTCGCGCGTTAATGACCCTTCAGAAATCTAATAAACTCTTTCTAGAAGAACCCCATACTGTAGTCCTTAGAGACCTTGATAACCTCTGTTGATCTAGATTTTATTTTGATATACTACAGCTTTAATGTAGTAATTTTCTTGTTTACAATAATATTTTGCAATTATTTGACAATAAGTATTTTATGTGTGAAAAAGCTCAGGAATTCATCAAAATATACATTCTTAATTTATTTAAAACATCGAACTTTCTAACTAAGAAGAGTCTTACCTATCTGTATAATTTACTAATCAGCACCAGCTGTCAAAAAAAAATCTGACAATTCGTCAGGACCGTCAAAGAATTGAGTAAAGGATAAGCTCCAGTCGATTGGGTGCGGTCTTATCTCGCATTTATGGACCGATCTTAAAAAAGATTTATGATAACGCACGACCAGGACGAGCCCACAAACACTTTAAAATAAATGACAAGAAGTCACTTCCAATTGTGATGGAAATGCTTTCTGCAGTAAAATTAAACGATAACCCTGTCGTTTAGGGAGATTTAAATGGCTTAGAGGGCTTTTATTGGATCTACCTACGTTTGGTTTTAGTTGGGTTGTGACTTGTCCAATTTTATGCTCCCACCTGAGACGATGTCTATATTATTTTAATGTTCAATATAAATTACACGTTTTGTAATTAAATTTAGCATTTAAAAGTTATGTTATACCCAAGTATTGACCGCTGTATTTCTTATTATATTATGATGTTCGCCGGCTGTAAGAAATATAAATAAATGATTAATACATGATTTATCATAATTCAGAATAAACGTTGGTATTTTTCCAGTAGTCGTTATATTTACTTAAAAAAGTTTACTCTTTATTAATTATTTTTAATTTTTTATACCACTAAACAAGCTAACGGTCCGCCTGATGACAAGCGGTCACAATAGCCAATGGCCGCTTGCAACACAATAACTCGCGCGTTGCCAACCCTTCAAAAATCTAATATATTTCTTTCTTGAAAAACCCCACTTTGTAGTCCTTGGAGGAAACCTTAGGCAGGTTATTTTATTAGAATAATATGTATAATTTATTGCAGTATTTTTCAATTTATAATAATACTAGCGGTACCGGCGAAAGTTGTGCCGCTGCCATCCCGAGTCCAGCTCGCACTTAACACATCGAAATTTTTATATATATAAGGATTATAAGTGCGAAATAACTTCATATCTCTGAGCATTTCACCTCTAAGTCACTGCACCGATCTTGATAAAACTGAAATGTGATCTTGAAAAAAACTGTAGTGAAATATAAATTTAAACTAGCCTTTGCCATAGTTTAATCAATGCTTTTACTAATTTTAAACGACTTAAAATAAGGAGGAAGTTCTCAATTCGGTTGTTTTTTTTAATGTTTGTATTCACCTCAGAACTCCGTCATTCAATTACCAATTTTTATTTACTTTTAGATTAGCCGCATTTTTATCAAAATACATTTGATGATTGCGTCCATGAAGAATTGAGGCATATCTCCTCTAATATAATTGGCATACGCATAACAATATCGGTATCTTCAGTAACAATTCCAGCATTTTCATAAGGAAAGTATCATTCGGTGAAGTGAAACCATTGAAGAAGATAACAGATGGAACTTCTCAATGGTACCTATTTCAAGTGTCGAGATAAATAAGCGACTATAACAAATAGAAATGGTTTGGATAAAAATGGCACCATAAAACTGATCTTATGAAGATGATGAAACTCTGTTATAAAACAATGTATCCTAGCTATGTTTGGACTTATTGGACGCGTTGCGTGGCTCTATTTATTCAAAACACAACACTTATACAAAATCAGATATTTATATATCTATGTATTTATTGTTTGATTATTTTAAGTTACTATAGGCAAATGTTAAAAACGTAGTTTTAAGTTTCTTTATGTTGACTTTGATGCTCTACTAAAATGTGATCAGTACACTGAGAAAAAAATATTGTGAAATTGACTTGACACTTTGTTACTGTGGAGCCCACCAAAGTCCATAGATAGAATAATAACGTTTTTATGGTCACTTTGTACTTTGATAATTCAACAATGCTGTCGAAGTTAAATGCTACAACAATGTTACTACTGTCAGCCTGACAAAGCAAATTTGTTACAGTGACAAAGCCTATGTTGTCCTCATGACCAAGTTTGATTCTACAGCGATGTTATTTTGTCACTCCGACTAGGTAATTTGCTAAAGTGACAAAGCTTACGTTGTTCTCATCACCAAGCTTGAATTTACAACGATTTTAATGTTGTCAGTCTGACTAGGTAATTTGCTATAGTGACAAAGCTTACGTTGTTCTCATGACCAAATTTGATTTTACAACGACGTTAATGTTGTCACTCTGACTAGGTAATTTGCTATTGTTACAAAGCCTACGTTGTTCCTCGACTACCCATAATGCCTATAACCAATAGGCAATAACTAAGAGGGGCGCAACGGAAATCACGCGCCCTTTTGTACACTCCAACTAGTAACATTGCGCCTTTCCATTCCTGCAAGCTTAGGTGTTGTGTACCTACTATTGAACACATATAAACGCAGCTATGGTAATGGCCTTCAAAATTTTTTTTATTCCTAAAAAGGAAACTATAACCACAAAACCGGCTAATATTCTTCAAGAAATTCACTAAATCCTTGATCTATAGCTGTAGCACGTGTTGGTAAACTTTTGCAAAAATTAAGACAAAACTCAAAATAAAATTGATAATCGTCCATTACCCACTTGAACCAAAGTGAAACTAAACGAAACAAACGTTTGCTCAAGACGCAACGCAATTTTGCCACCCTATCAACTTACTTTTTCTAAGCGACAACGTTTTATTTTGTCAATTTATTGAAACATTGTGTTATTAGCAAAGTGTACTAACGAATTTGCTTTGTAAAGTATATTTTGTTGTAATCTCAATTTGTCCATAAGTACGTTGACAACTCACGATTGCTAAACCAACAAAATATATTTTGTTTTGATCTTAATTTTGCCAATGGACACTTCGACAACTTTACATTGTCACCGCAACAACTTAGGATGCTTCAAACATTGTCGATTTGACCACTTAAGACTGTCAATGGAACAATTTATTTTATACATAGCTTAAATATTAAAGTTCAATAGCTGCTCTAGCAATTAACTTAGTTACGGTATTTATAAAAATCTAACAAAGCGTATTTTGGCACTTTGTTAGCGCTTTTTTTTCACTGAATATAAAAAAAAAATAAAAAATTATACCGACTTCAAAATTATTTTTAGTAGATTTTTGAATTCAAATTAATTTTTGGTATTTTTTTAATAATACCTACTTACTTTGATAAAACACATCTCTTGAACATGAAGTTACATATATGATACATGATAGAATGATACCTAATACCTACCTTACGCTGTGCGATTTTTTTGCTTTAGGGTTTCATGTCATGAACTGAAAGCAAAAAGAAGATGAACTACAAAGACGAGATAGAGAGAGAAAATGCCACTTCCAACATTATTAAAAAACTGTTCAGAAATGTACCTAATTAAATAAAAAAATTGAACTTCTAAATTGCGTTCTTGTTTAAAACTATTTACGAAAATAAATCATGCAATGAGTGTCATGTCGTCATACTAATTGTACGGAAGCTAAAAAATGATTGTAAATTCAAAAAGTCAAAACTTTATTAATTAATAGTTTTTATTTTACAATAAAGTATTCAAATAAATTATAGAATAAAATAGAATAGGATAGGTCTTTACGTGCATCGAATATTTGTTACATAAAAGATATTTGGTACAGTATTTGAGGTCCATACATATTCTACCATTTTAACTGGCATACAAATTAATTTGTGAGGTACAATTTATCTACAAATCTTAAAAAAATTACATAAAAATGACAATATAATTACCCAAATGAAAAAATAAAGAACGTTAAAATAAGAAACGTAAGAAAAAAATAAGAATGTGCGAAAAATAACATTACAAAATTAATTGAATTATAAATTAAAAAAATATTCATGATTATAAAATCTTAATATTTATAATACATAAAACCTTAAAAGATCATATTATTGCTGTCAAAATTAATCAAATAAAATGTCTACTGTTTTTTGTATGTGACAACTATTCACATAATAAAGATTGTTTTTAGTAAAGTATTGCAATGTTCAATCAAAAAACACACAAGATTATGAGAGTAAAACTGTTAAATATGAAAGTTAACAATAAAGTAAAGTTATAAAACTTTAAATTGTCATTCATGTTTTGTGACAAAAATCTTAGTTAATATAACTCATATATTAACATAACTGTATACGCAAGGTTGTAAAATACAATACTCATCGAAGAGCTCAACCTATATACCAAGTTACAGTATTATCTATAGCAATGTGGGACACATTACCATTAAAATAATTTTTATCCCATATTGAACAGCTGAACTTCGAGTTATCATTCGAAAATAATAATAACATTACAATATTTTGTGCATTAAGTGCATACGGGGTGTGGTGCCTTCGATAAGTATGTCGAAGGTTTATACGTTATTCGAGATACGGAGATGCAGTACTACAAATCTACTAGAGTTGACTTTGTTTAGTAAAATTTCAATTAAGTTTTTGCGACGGCATTGACAGCTAGGTAATTTTTTTTCTATGACTTGACAGCTGATCACACATTTTGGTGCTTAGGTACAGATGAGTTGAATGATATCAAGACCATCCTTAAATGATGTGCCGTCATTAGCCACCAAGCGGTTTTCCTACTTGCTATGATGACGTACTGTCTTATCTGTACCTTGTACACAATACTTTTTAAATTGTGGTTTTAGCCTTTGTTATCTAGTAAAACCTAAATATATTTATCAATTATGCTCTAATATAAATATAGTAAACTTTTTAAAGCTGTTTCAAGACATTCGGTTTACTATGTCGATGCTTCTGTTACGGGATCCTTAAACGATCCAGTATTGAAATATTTACTGTCTTTTGCTATATTTAAAACCAAACTTGACAATCCTTCTATATTTTTATGTAAAATGTAATAAATTGAACACATTTATATAAAGAAAAAGGAATTGAAAATTAAAGCTATCAAAAATATTTAACAATTATGAATAAAGTTGTTTGTTTTTATTGTGTGTTATAGTCTCGTTCTTCACCTTGGGCCTTAAAAAATTTCGGTATGAAAAATTTAATTGTTAAATAAATATTAATATATTTATTATTAAATAGAGATAAAAATGCTTAAATAAGATTTAATTTGCAGATATAACAGGCATCCAGGCATTAAGATGCTTCCAGCTACCTTGTCAGAAAAAACTCATCAGTATACCTATATTACCCTTTTCAAGAATAAGCTACGGTAATGGACAACCCCGCTAAGATTCGCTCTACATTATAGAGATTCTTATACACTCAAAGAATTCGAACCTTCATGTTCCCCACCCGAAGATTCATCCCCCGACCGACCTCGGCATGGTCGTAAAACTATTGTTAGGCAACCTCGGCACGTACTAACAGCCCCAGATGACGATGTCGCTGTCCGGATAGCGAGATTAGTCTCTAAGACCTCCCCGAATAAGGACTCCCCCCTCACACGACGCCGACGTCCCCGGGTTCGTCGGCGCCCGAACGGATACACGACGTATCAAAGAGTGCCGGGGCGATTCTCGCCGCCACTCAATCGCAACCGCACCATCGTAACGGGAAACTCCCCTCCTGGCGGTGACCCACCTTCGGTTTCGAGACTCACGCCGGTCGAAGGGACGCCCCAGAGAGCGATAACCCAGGCCGAGGCTCCCCCCGCACAGCTCTTATTAAGAGCGTTGGGCGCTATACGGGCTGAGCCAACTGCATAGTCAAATTTAAAAAAAAAAAATTGGAAGAAGAAGTCTAGGAATTGCTCTTGCATAATGAATAATGTAGGTTTATTTTTATGTACAATTATTTTTTTTTAGTTACACATTCCAAAGTAACATTAGTTTTAAAGTGACCCACAAAATTTACATTACTACGTATTAACCTCGCAATCGCAGCGATTCTTATAATCCCCGAATTCTTATAATGATTAAAACATATGTCCTCTTGCGATACGAAAATTAATAGCAGCATAAATTATTGATTAATTCCATTCTAGTATTTTTAACGATCATCATAAAATTGAGCCGTAGGCGTTACTAACGATTTTCAAAGTTGGGACTAAGCAAGGTGTAGCACCAACACAAAATGACAACTTTGTTATTTTTATTTAGTTTTTCATTCTTACGCCTGTAGTTACAATGATTTGTTTTATTAACGATACTTAAACAGCTCTTATTAAGAGCGTAGGTGTGCATCATTCTATTATGGTACCTACTGGATTTTATTAAGTAAATTCTTTACGAATGAATAATATTTTAGTAATTTATTATTTTTTTCATTACTTTAGCTACTTTACTGCCTCCATATTATTTCTGCGTTTTATAAAACGCACTGTAGACTACGTGTCAGCAAGAAAAATGGAGTTTCACAAAGTAAATACTAGAAGTAAAAATAAGCTGTTAATGCATGATACACGTCTACACAAAATAAATAACTCTTTTATGGGGCAATGTATACACTTTTACAAAAAAGTTCCCAATAATATTCAAAAGCTATCAATAAGTAAATTTAAATATTTTATCAAACAAGTACTTTGTAAAAAAGCGTACTACAATATTTCAGACTTTGCAAATGATAAAAATCCTTGGGATTGAAGATGCTCAAGTACAGGATGCATAGGTAAACCAAATTAAAATGGAAATAATATAAAATTGTACAGCTTAAAATTTAAAACATTGATTGTTTTTAGTTTTTATGATTTTTTTAAAGTGTAACTATCGAGTTTCTTGCCGGATTCTTCTCGGTAGAAATCAACAACACTGTGAAGTTTTGACGATTCAAAAGTGATTGTAAAATCCTAATTTGAATAAAACATTTTGACTTTGACTTTGTGTAACAGTATTTTTGTTTCTGTACCACTAAGATAGCAAACAAACATACGGTTCGCTGATTAAACAGTGACCGTAGCTTATGGTCGATTTCAACACCTGGGTGTTGCTTAGGTGTTAAAGACCATACAGAGGATAGGTTAGAGATAGCCAATCACATTCCCTAGTTCCCAGTTCATTTTGCAGATCTAGAAATAACAGCTAATCCTTTTGGCTCTAATTTGGGTCTCGGAGCAGGAAGTGTAATTTCTCCAAAACTATTTATTAGTGTAGATACTGTCTCCAGTATAGGTACTTTCGTAGTTTCGGAGTTCAAAAAAGTTGCTTACTTTTTGAGATACAGGACTGAAGTACCTATTATAAATAGCATGTTTATAATATTATTATAATTATAAAGCATAGTGAGGTGCAATTGAAACTGTTTGGCCTATGACCTGCGTAGGCGTAGGCATACATAGTAGGTACCTATTGGAAGACCTGATACTCAACATTACAGCTTGTATGTGTAATTTCATGGTTTTAATCCCCCGGTAACCTGTGGCTGAATAGACCCAAACACAACACACACACACACACACAAATTAGTCCTGCGTGACAGGTGGTGAGCCCACCCCCTTTGCCAATTCTTGACAAGCTTTAGGTACCTAAGAAGTAGGTACCTACGTCAGAATTGGGCTAGGATACGAGAGTATTGACACAAAATAAAGTAAAAAGAATAAGACTTGCTTATTATTAGCTAAACTTGTCAATAAATTTACTGGAAGAATAAATTTATTGGTAGCGACCGTTGAAGAACTTGGAAACTTTCATTTGACACCAATGTGTCGTCCAGTGATTAAAACAATCAGCCTCAACTTTAACTCTCAATCCGCATTCTCAATTATTTGTATCTGAATTTAAAGAAGTATGGAGGCAAATGACCTCAATGTGTGAAACCAGACGTTAAAATGCGTGCGCAAACGTACACGGTATATCCACATGCACATTGTGTCATATTTATTTGAATTAATTTAATATTAATAATGTGTCTTATGCTTTATTTTAATTAATATTTGTTGATTGAAATTCTATCGTTTTTTTTTCATATTTTAAATAACATAACATAATGATGTAAAAAAGTAAAGTTTAAAAAAAAACTTTGCTGTAATAAGATGACCTTTATCCTGAATTAACATAGTCTCTGATATATTTCAAAGAAATAAATATTAGAATTGCGATAATTTGCAATAGATTAATATTGATTGGTTTTTTCGCAAGGTGCACATGATTTAACGTAAAAAATGGATTTTCACTACAGCAGTAACGCTGTGAAACGATAGGTGGCGTAAATTCATGAGCGAAGATTGAATCACTTAGTATTTAACAATAAATTTTTTGTATAAATTTATGTCTGTCTAAATTTATTGATCAAAAAATTGCTAATTGGAAATAAATTTTAGGAATACTTCCTTACATTTATTGTATGTACACATTCAAAGAATAGGAGAGATATGTAAATAATTATCTCCTAAACCAATATTCTTTGCAGAATATTCTGAAGTGATAATGTTTTTTCCAACCTTATTTCTTTTCTTTACTTATTTGGAAATTTCTTAATTAAGTATAAGTAACAAATTCCAATAAATCTCCAGAGAAATTCATGACTGACACAAACGAAGGATTTTGTTGTCGTTTGAAAAAGCGAAACAATCTCAGGTAGATCGTAAAAGTGCCGAAAAACAGCTCACCAACAATGAGAAGCTCAAAGATATTTATTGGTCGATTTTATTGGTCGCTTGTAGAAATTAAATGTTCACATTTATCACAGGGAGTGACGTGTGTACTTATATTTACTTACATGTAAGTAAAAATATATGTATTTGTTATGGTCAAATGGCGAAATCCCTCAAACATGAGATATCGGTGTTTTAGCTCAGAATGTTAAAATAAAGTATATATTTTTGCGTTTTGATGTTTTTTTTCTATCGAGAAAACTATTTTTGCAAAAAGTCATCTTGAAAATGTCATGCTGAATCATTCATTTTTTTTTCATTATTTTTATGGAGCCATTTCTTCGTAAACACAGACTCTATTTCGGTATATGCAGCCTCAAGATATGCGCTTAGCCTGGAATTCTTCTAGATATATGTGCCTGCTACTAGCTTAAATCGATTGCGCTAAACAAATTTCAAAAATTATATATCCAGCAATATCTTACCAAATTTTGAAATGCCTTAGCCGTTTTACGCCCTACTCCTAGTATAAGGCGGTTCAGGCCATAGTCTAGCACACTGCTGGCCCATTGCGAATTGGGGATGTTGTCAAGCTACTCGTAGTAGCTTCTCGACTGTCATAGTTTTAGAGCTCTTTGTAAACAGCCGCTATGTAGGGGCTCCAAAAAACCCCTATTGATTTTTTTGTAATTTTATTCGAGCTGCTTTCAAACAAGCCACTATAAATAAGTTCAATATATTATATTATATTATATTATATTATATTATATTATATTATATTATATTATATTATATTATATTATATTATATTATATTATATTATATTATATTATATTATATTATATTATATTATATTATATTATATTATATTATATTATATTATATTATATTATATTATATTATATTATATTATATTATATTATATTATATTATATTATATTATATTATATTATATTATATTATATTATATTATATTATATTATATTATAATATAAACCTTCAAATAACCTATTTTCTGGAACTGATGAAATTAGATTAAGATTGTTCTGTTTAACTTGTTCTTGCCAACTCGCACTTAACCGTTTGTTTGTTTTAAACTTACAGAATGGGTATTCGATTATGATTTATTAACTAAAACCCATTGTGTCTCCCAAAAAAGTTGCGCGAATAGATACAAGCCAAAGATAAAAGTCAAATCTAGAATGACATCATACATATCTTATGATACAGCTCATAGAAAAACAAATATATCTTCACAAAATCTACATAACAATGAACAAGAACCAATAACCAATAATGTAAAAAGGCTGACACTAATACATATTAATGCATTTCGGACCAATTTTAAGGCAGCAAAGCACACCTATAACTCTGACAAAGTTAATCTTGCTGTTTTAATTCAAGAAAATATTGCCTATCATAATGGAATAGAAGTCAAAAAAAACTAAGAGAATGACTTTGGTCTTACAAATTACTGTGGCATATTTATAAACGGCCTTAGATGATTTGGATTTCAGTCTCACCCGGGCGTCAAGTCATTGCTCGTCAATCTATATTAAAATAAACTACATTGTTTCAACGTATTAACAAATTTCAATTAACTTTCTTAGTAGAGAAGATAATCTTATTAGTAACCCATTGACTTTTAAAATGAAACTTCGAATTTGTTTTGTAGCTTAGCATATTCAATGAATGCATGAGAACTGTTTCATAATTTGATTAATTATATCTCGGAAGGGCCAATTATGAATCAAAATATAGTGCATCAAGTAGGTGCTATTATTAACATTACAAGTATTCGTTTTTATATCATTACCATCAAGTACTATAAAAGTAGGTGAAAGTATTTTGTGATTATATATATTTTGTTTAATAAATGTTCAAATTCTCAAGTGTACCTTTTTAACAACACTTAGATTTTCGCACAAAATTTATTTAATTAGAAAGTTAGTATATAGACCTTGACCTATTCTACGACTTGTTTTATTTTCAAAATGGTGCCTTAAATAATCTAGAAACATGTTATTTGATCGTAAAAAATATGGAAAAGGAAGAATAGTGCTTAACACACATTATAATTGTTGCGAAGCCTTTTTAAGATCTTATTTAAGCTAGCTATGCCAAATTCCATATACTTATATCCATGTATTTAGAATCAGTAAGGATATTTACCATTTTTGGCGGTCTTAATTTTGCTCCTAAATATGTCAATAAGCAAAGATAATATTTTAAGATCATAGAACCTTATCGCGAATCTACAACACCACCATTGTGTATCATACACTAATGTAGGTAATTAATCCATGCTTAGTTAAACATCTGTCATCAAACTTAAACTATAACTTGCTTTAACTTGTCTAAAATTTTAGGCATCATATCATAAGACCTGATTAATCGAACTGATGACAAAGATGATTTGATTGCTGATAAAAGCATCTTTTCACAGCAAAAGAAAATCTTACAAATACCAGATCAACAATTATTACCAAGCAAGTGCAAAGATATTATCTTAATTCCCAAATTCAATAACCTAACGGTTTTTTATTTGAAACAATATTCACAGCGGTAAAGCTCCGAGTTAATCAGAACGCTAAAGATTGTGTCGGAAGACAAGAAATAAAATATCAAAAAAGAAACAATCATAAATACAATAGCGCAAGTCATAGAGTTTCCAACGTCGACTCTCAATAGATTGTGCTGATAGTCCATGCTGGGTGTTTGCCAGTTCAATTATCATTACGAGGCGAGATTCAGCCGAGTCACCGTGCTTGTGGGTGACCCGCATTAAATCGGTTAATTCAAACTATTTATCAACTACATTCGTTATGCATAGGATCAGATTTTAAAATTGTTTGATGGTGTTGTGGCAGTCTTTCCATTGTGTAGTATAACCCCGCCTGGCTTAGTTCGATGGGAGTGCTCTATGATAATCGAGGTGTCACTGATTGAACTTAACTGTACTGACAATACGTTAAATGCTATTGATTTTGTCCTACAAAAGCGAATGTACAAAATTGAAATTTAAACTATCAAACTATTGTTGAAGACAGAATGGCGCACTAACACTGACATAAATGAGCACCTAATTGGAATGTTACGTTATTAGGAGTTAAAATCGTGCAGCATAAAACAAGGTGATTGGACCAATTCTCACGCAGATAATTGTAATAAAATAATTCATCTTTAAATCCACACAGTCATGAAAAATAAATTGATTTTATTGATGTTAAATAAACAAAAACAAGTCTTCATATGAAATTATTTTATATAATTAATTATGTTTACCAATTAGATACGTTTGAATACATAGGAACCTAAATTGCAAAAACCTGTTTAAATATAATAATATAGAAATAATCAAAAAAGATATTAACATTTTTTTAAATGACTAGCATGTCTACAATAATATCTACAAATTAACCTAAGCTCTGGAATGTACAAAAATCCAATCGCCTTCTAACTTAGCAAACAATAGCGGTTGAAAGGGTAAAGAAAAGACAGAGCCAGTAGCGATCACTGATAATCCCAAAGTCTATTTGGTGACATTTTGAAGTGTGTCACTCAGGCCTCGGGTACCATCAAGTCGTGACGCCCCAAGTGGTAACGTCGTGATCCAAATTAATTAAAACAGAGACACAAAACTAAAGTTATCACGATTGGTTTGGGAGTAAGTAAAATATGGATGAGACTTGAGAATAGAGAGATGTTCTGCGATATTTAACAATAGTTCTTAATAAATATTGACATGGCAACTGAATGAATGCGATATTCGTGGCTACAAAATAGATTCAAAATTAAAAATCTTTTTATTCAAATGGGTTACTAAGAACACTTTCGAATCGTCAAGTGAATTAACTACAACTAGTTTTACAAACTAATTACAATACTGTTTAATTGCGTGCGTCCAATAGTTACTCTTTGTAAAATTACAAACAAAACATAATATTAGAGTGAATCAACTATTAAATACATGTTTTGTATTGAAACACTTAAAAAACAAGATTTACAATGTAAATAGTTTGATTTTAAATAAAAAACAATCAAAATTCAGGTAATATTTCAATTGCCTATTGTTTTTCAGATTGCATAGGGGGACCATGTGATACGTTAAAAGTATTCAATTATTCTGTGACAAGATTTAAAGTAACTCCCGAGAAAAATATATTCACATATAATATATTATTATATTATTGACATATATATGATAATATGATATGAAAAATTACATAAATGCATGCGCAAACGTGTGCGTTTTCTACGAGAGCGGTAACAAGATTGTATTAGAGGGAAGGTGACGTTGAAACAAGAGAGGAGCGGACAGTCTAACTGACAGACAGACTAACTGCATGAAGTTGTATTTATTAAAGATTAAATAATCGAAATTCGTTACCCTACCTTAAGCCTATACTTCGCTAAAAAAAATTAAATGTGCCATATATTTTGCAGAAGCAAATCCTAATTGCATACAAAGTTTGTTAATGTACTCACTATATAAATGTATAATATTTAGATAGCCGATTATAATCTATACTCAAAGACACCATAAATTGTTCTGGTTCTCTCAAACACCTTCAAAATTACGCATACAAATTTGGAAATCACCAAAAAAGTTATATTTATCGACCGATAGATACTTTGATCTATCTAGGGGGGCCCATATCAAAATGTTTTTAAAATTTTAATTTAACTTCTAACATAGCCTTTAATTCGAAATTTATGCTAACAAATTTAGATTAGCGCATACATTAATATAAACACAATAAATCAGATGTAATATCCATATGGTGAAATACTGTTAAATTTCTTGACATCGGCCCACCGCTGAGTGCCATGAAACACAACACGCTAACCGTCACATTTCAAAATACAATATGCTAATTAACATGATCGGACTTTTTTATTTTTGCTGCGGAGTCTCAGAAATGAATGCAAATCAAGACCACACTTTAATTACGGCTTGGACACGACAACCACAGCGTTAAAGATTGCAGTTTTGAGAATTGCCAGCGATGGGCTTGGAGGGATTTGAATGGCAAGAGGATATTGTATTGTGTTGGAATGAGAGTGACTATGAGAATGTTTATCGGTAATCTTATTAGGGTTGTCAGAGTAAAAATTTAAGGCACAGTTTTTTCAATTACTAATTTTTTTCAATCTATACCGTGTTAATAGTAAAAAGATTAGCTAAAACGTAGTAAGAAAAAAAATACAGCCATTCTTATATATGTAACATTGTGTTGTTGTTTTAGGGTTCTGTACTCAAAGGCTGCCTACAATGCCTGTCTGTCTGTCCGACCTTTAAAAAGCTCTGGGTTTTTTACGTAACATAGAGATGGCTGAAATTTTATCAGTACATGTGTTACGGTGGATTACCTAACAAATAACAAACAGTTCAAAAAGTAAAAATTTAATGGGGATACAAGAAACACGTTTTTGTTGGTTTATTGCTTTATTTCTTTATTTAACAATATATTCGAACTTCGAAGTAAGGCAACGTCGGACTAGGTCAGTAATTGCATGGGTGACCGCTTAGTGGCAAACTTTTTGTTCTTGTTTGTGCATTGGGTAAATGGTGGTACGGAACGACTCGCACTTGACTAATTTGTTCTTATTTTCTTATTATTATTAGGTTATACCATTACATGTCAAGTGGTTTTAGTATTTTTAGTATGTTCAATTTTTAACACAAAGTTTTATTCACTTCACTCGTTAACTTCTCTTGAGAAGTTATTGGGATAGGTCCGAAAATCGATATCGAAAATTTTGTGTTATCTTTACGTTTCAAGACTTGGAGAATCATTTGCAATCATTTTTAGAGTGATATCTTTGTGTGTGTGTGTGTGTGTGTTTGTGTGTGTGTGTGTGTTTGTGTGTGCGCGCGCGTGTGTGTGTGTGTGTGTGTGTGTGTGTGTGTGTGTGTGTGTGTGTGGGCGTGTGTGTGTGTGTGTGTGTGTGTGTGTGTGTGTGTGTGGGCGTGTGCGTGTGTGTGTGTGTGTGTGTGTGTGTGTGTGTGTGTGTACGTATGTATGTATGTAGACATATTTTGGCTTACGATTCCTCAATAACTACTGGACCGAATCGCTCTGATAACATATCTATCGATACGCCACGTCATGACTTAGAACTGAAAGGAGTCTGAAATAAATCGGTCCAGCGGTTCGTTTTTTACCCGTTAAAAAATGACTTTTTTATGCACGCAACATAAATTTCATGTATCGATAGGTAGTAAAGGGTTTTCGAGGGTGCTGATTTCGAAATTTTTATCAGTTTTTTAAAATTCAAAATGGCGGCTCCAATATGACCACATTTTTTTTTTGTCAAAGATTTTTTCTCAAGAGAATTTACATGTACGATACGTGCTGCCGAACCAATTTTTTTCACTTATTATCAAAACTATTTTCAATATGAGTTTTGGAAAGTAGATGAATATAAACGATTAAAAGAAATAACAAATCGTTTTAATCTTAAATTCACATTTTAATAATAAGGGACCATTTTCTAAGAAACATTATCAAGTGTTGAATCTCAACTCTTATATCAATAACCGTTCGAAGACTCAAAATCATTGGAACTGTCTCCAATCAACAATAGAAGACGACATTAATTCTATCCATCTTCTTAAACCAAAAAAGGGTTGAAGTTCATTAAACGACGCATTCCTCAAGTATTCTTTGGAAACTGTTAATAAAAATAATAACAAGGCGGCCACCCTGCCAAGTGCTATCAGCTCCATCTGTTGTCGTTGCGGACAAACTCGCCTAATGAACGATGATAAATCATATTCGAGAGGCGGCTCGCGGCCGCTTCCATGTTATTCTTATGGTGCATACCGAGACAACATTCATCTTAAATTTTATACATTGCTGTGTCAACTTAGTAAGAACTTACAATTTCTTTAGTTGCGCAAGCAATAGTAATTGTGTTATATTTTACTATCGAAACAGGTGTCATATAGAAGCGAAATTGTGAGGTGTCTCTCGTTTCGTGTCCCTGCCCGTACTCCATTGTGCTTACTAATGATTTTATGCAAATGCAGCCTCTTTAGATCGAAGTCTTAGCGCGATCTCCAGGCATCAGGTACCAAGTTCATTATTAAGAGTTTGAAATATGACTTTGAATTTTTTATTATTCTTATGATTAAGGTTTTTTAAATATCCCACGTCGCATATATGCATAGACATACTATAGATTAGAGATTTCAAATAGAGAATTCATATTGAACTCAATACATTTTGTTTAATTTTTTTATCATAGGATTGTTTTCTTTTTAAAAATTCAAGAAGAAAAAAAAAACATAATACATTATTGCATTTTTTAATTTAAACATAATTATTTCATTTTATTTGTATTGTATATTGTATAGTGCGTATTTATTGTCATTATGGTTTATTGTATTTCATTCATCATTATTATTATGTATTTATATTAATGGATATATTATACGAACCTAGCATTAACAGTCTAACATTAAAATTTGATGCTTTTTGTTCTTTTTTTGTTTAACACCACGTCTTTATTCTAATCCTTACTAATATATAAAAATTGGCCAAGTGCGAGTCGGACTCGCGCACGAAGGGTTCCGTACCATTATCTATAAAAACGGCAAAAAAATCACGTTTATTGTATGGGATTATTTATTTTTAAAGCGTCTACCTGTTGCCCTTATCAATATCGAGCAAAAAAAATCACGTTTGTTGTATGGGGCCCCTCTTAAATATTTATTTTATTCTGTTTTTTAGTATTTGTTATTATAACGGCAACAGAAAAACATCTTCTGTGAAAATTTCAACTGTCTAGCTGTCACGGTTCATAAGATACAGCCTGGTGACACGGACGGACGGACAACGAAGTCTTAGTAATAGGGTACCACTAATTACCCTTTGGGAACCCTAAAAAGGAAGCTATATGTTTGTTTTTGCTTAACGTCCCGACGAAGCATCAAATTGATCAGATTTTAGTACTGTGATAGTTGGAGTAATGGAGAAATAGATAGGGTACTTTATATCCTGGAGAAAGCATGTAGAGCTACCCATTCTTCACACGACAATAGACCAAAGAGAAGACTTGGTTTTTTGTTGCATGATTTATGGAGTGACAGAGAAGTTCCTTTTTATACTGATCGAAAGTTTCCTTAGAAATATTATGCCTTAAGAAATAAACCAAATATATTTGCTCACATTTGTGTAGTTTTATTGCAAATTTAACTAAAGAAACTTAAAAATAATAATTTCTTTCTAGTAACCTTTCTTTGGATTGAATTTCTTATTATCCAATCTGATTTTGACTTTGTATCTTTATAATCTTCCAAGCATTCTAAGCATTAGGCGTTTTCCTTGTTATCATCAAAAGTATATTCTTTTTCAAAATCGGAGCTTTCAGAAGAAGACAAATTAGCTTTCGCTTTTGTTTCGATTTAATTTCTTTGTTCTCAGTTCCTTTTTTCTGTTCTACTTCTTTCATTTTTGTTTTCTTTATCTTCGTCTATGTATTCTGCTGCGTCTCTACTCGTAGTACTTAATTCTGTTCTGAGTCTCTTCTTTTGCAGGTATATCTTTTGTCGCCTTTCTTTTATATTTTTTTTTACTTCTATGAATTCCCTTAAGTCCAAGACAACAGCATACTGTTTTCCGCTTTTATAAAATAGAATAGGTATACTCAGTATAGTGGCTGTGGTTACGAGTGTAAGAAAATCTTCGCGATTCGAAATCAGCAATTGAGATTCACGAAATTTGCGTTCCTTGAATGCCACCGATAACAGGCCTATTCCTGTGAGCTGCTTCGCTCGCACCGACGCGGTGGGGCACAGTACTTTTCTAATATGACGTTAAACTTGTCGGTGCGTATTTTTAAATAGGTAAGGTAATAATCGAGGCAACTATCCCCCTAAGGCATCTATCCCACTTTTACCCTAGTTGAAAAGAGGCAGAAGGACATATGGTATTTTTATTCCGATGGAAACATTCCAATGGGAATATTTATTTTCACCTCACCAGCACGAAAAGGATAGTTTTGCTGACCAAATTAAGTGAGCAAAATCGAATTTCGGGACAAATACTTAACCTTGTTCATTTTTATTAAGAATATAACTACATAGCATTATTTAGTTTTTAAGTGAGTTTCTATAAATTATTAGTATTATTAAAAGTTTATACAGCTAACTTAAAATATATCATACGTTGTTTTGATAGCAATGGCAGAGGTTGTAGTAGGTACAATTTCGAACGCAACCTCAGTTAAAAAAAAAACAAAGTATATATTTTTCTCGCTGGTAGAGGTGAAAAGTTGTATGTTGGACGCGTGAGCAAATTTTTTCAATGTCGTGCCTTTAAATCCCTCGCTATGCTCAGTAGTCTATATTTAAATCACTCGCTATGCTCTCTCTCTACTATTCTAGCCTACTTTGCTAGCTCAGGATTTAAAGTCAGCACTTCTACGAAAAATCGGTTTTACTCACTTGTATTATAAATAACTATTTTTAGAACAGTTTCTCAAAAAGTGCTAAATTACGAAGGTTTTTTGCGTGCGGGAAATGACGAGCTAGTGCTTTACATTTTACCTTCACTAAGCGAAGCTGTCGGCAAAAACTAGTAAATTTATTAAAAACCACTTGTTTGCTTCAAAAGGCTACCATTTAAATATCGCAATTTATAACCAGATAGCCTAATTTTGCCTTAAAGATAAGACATCGCTACCATAAATGTTTTATTAATCTAAATACTAAAATTTATTGAATTTAATTAATTACCAGTTTTAATTAGAAAAAAACAATTAAGGCTGATCTGCTAGATTTTTTTTAAGTGGATATAACTGAATCCTACTGCTACAAATGTGCAAGTTTGTGTGTTAGTATGTTTGTTGCTCTTTAACGCTGCAACAACTGAACCAATTTGTGTGAAATTTGGAATGGGGATAGCTAATATTATAAATTAACATATAGGCTACATTTTATTAAGAAAAAACCGAATGTCTAGAGCTATAGCTAACAGTAGCTAAACTTCCTTACAGTCGAGAAGTTATTGTATGAATCCCACGCCTAACCTAATTTAGTGCACACGGAGCAGCGGCCAAAAGCTAGTGATTGCATAAGATCATTACCCATCTTTGTTATGGAATGTCCTAACAAATTCTATTAAGTTACCGATTTAGTCACAATTTACTGATTTAATTTATCTTTAGAGACAGGAAGTAACTTATTATCATTCAGACGATATCAATCATCAACCAAAAACAGTAATCGAAGTCAATGTCTTTATTTATAGTTCGCACTGTTTGTCAAAATTTACACAAAACTGATAAAAAAGATATATTTATCATATTATTGTAAAAAAGCTACGGATTAAATATTTTATGATTATTATCGTTTTGTTAAAGAAAAAAACTGAACACCTGTCTGTGATTCGTAGAGTAGAGTTTTCTTTCATGTCATATCATATCACGTACATTTTAGTCATAGAGAATAAATTTAGTCACAATTTCGAGACTTTGGGCAATTCAAACTAATATAAATAATGGCACATACAAAATGTTCAAAAAATAAACTAAAAATATACGTTATATAATACGTTTAATAAGAATACAATATTTACAATACGAAATTTTTTGTAAAGGAAAAGAAACGGAAACTTTTAGGAACTCCCAGACACAATTTGCTTCACACTGATAAATACAATTTTGGATAAAGATTTCGCAATATGTAGAACCTAAGTTGTAGTAGTCAGTCATTATACGCGTTGGTATCATTAAGACCTGTCGTTTCTCTTTAAATAAGCAAATATTGCACAGAAAGATATTAGCTTTAGATCTTTGACTTTTTGGTTCCGGTAAAAATTATTATTGACTTAAAAATATACCCTCACAGAATTTATACTCTCAAGCAATAGTTTAAAATTGACAGTATAATATGATTCCTAGCTATTCCTGCATGTTTGACCTTCACAAGTGGCTCTATCTTCCAGAATCAATATTTTGTCGGTGAAGAAATAGAGTATCCAAGTAAAGAAGATAAACTACTTATATAGTAACATAATTTTTCCTTGTCTGGATTTAGTAAGACCGGCTGAGAAATTCTTAATTGAGTAATTTATGCTTAACTATGCAATTTTATCCAATAAAGCAAAAATTTTTATTTTTCCATACGGAAGTATTTGTCAGTAACTCTGGTTCTTGTCATCACAATAAAGACAAAATCATTTCTTGCCGAGCAGGAAGTCATGCTTATCATTAAGAACCCAAAAAAGGTTGCTTTTTATCATTTATTTTTTATATTGGTGACATAAAACTTGCTCTCTCTCTCTATTTAAACCCAACCGAAAGACGTCTACTGCTGAACGTACCTTACCCAGCCTTCATACGTCTCCACTGTTGGTACACAGCGTATTACCTTGGGCGATGGAAATTTGGGAATATACATAGTCCATCTCGCAGGCCCGGTGTGGATTCTGGACTTCTCATACGTCTTTTTGAAGTATACAGTTTTCTTGCGATGTGTATTCAAACAATGTACTTGAGAAATAAGCCTACTGTCTCTGTGTTTCTAAGTTTTAACGCGCTTGCATTCACTGCATTTACATAAGGGCGCTTTATTCCAGAAATGTTATGTCATTGACGTAAATATAACAGAAACAAGAAAATCCCCCTTTCACACATTCCTTTCTAAGTTTGTCTTAACGTAGGCTGAAAAAATTAAGGAAATACTATTGTACTTACGTAGTATAATGTTTATATAGGTCTTTGTATCGAATATTCATTCATTCTACGAACTTCCGTTTAAAGTTAACAAGGAAGCGCTTAGCAGTTGATTAACCTTAATTTTTAGAATCACCGTCTTTAAACACTTGACAAAATGATTTATTAACTAGACAGTAGCGTTTAGCAACTGTCACTTAACTATTTATCAAGCACTTACATTTCTGAAATTCTGCTAATGTTCATTATCATGTTTTGTTAAAAGTGTGGGAAAAATTTCTAAACTAATGAATGAATCATACGGTAGCAAATATATGAGAGTGAGTTATACCTAGTTGAAGACTTAGGTAGATACAGCAAAGATATATAAAAGTATATTTTCTTGTAAGAGTGTATCTTCTTTGGATATAGTGTGTTTAGTTTATGTAAGTGGGTAAAGATAAATGTGACCGTAAAATAGCTCCTGAACTTTGTGTATCTGTATTTTAATGTGCAACTGAATCAGGGTATTAATTTGTTTGCTTTATAGCATAACTGCAAATAGAGTGTTAACAGATGACATCCATCTGATATTCTCTTGACTTTCTTTAGTTCACTTGTTGATACATTTGAACAGCTATATTTCAAGTTACATAAGGTATAATCAGGATCTTAGGTATTCTTCTTAATTGAACAGGGCTTAATTTTTAAAAAGACCTTCATTTTATCTTAACTGCTTCATAAGCTATATGCTTCCCCAATGTGCGCTACCAAATTCGGTCCTCTTATACGATTCCGGAAATCTTATACACAAGAAGAAATTCTTTTACAGGACATTGGTCAATTTAGCTGAGTAGTCTCCTCAAGACTTATTAATATACTGTGTTAAGGTTGTATAGATGATCGGTCCATTTCTAATACCTCTTGTAAAAAAAACCATAGTTAACTAAACTAACAAAACATGTATTTTCGCTCAACCTTGATTTTTAAATGACAGTTTGTTAATTCTGTGTCAGATAAAAACTTGTGTGTAAACTCACTTTTTTATAACTATTGACTTTGATGCTTACATATATATATATACCTTAATTTTTATAATAATTATACTCTTATTAATGTAAGTATATTATTAACTAAATCTCGGGAAAACCGTCAAAAACAAAAAACAAATGTTTTACGATCACAGCCGTCCAATTAGCACAATCTAAATATTCTTTTTTTAAATATCGAATATATCGTACAACCTGCTCCAAAATGTTTTGAAGTTTTTTTTAAATAGGCATTGAAAGTTGCAATTAGCAAATTATACTCAAACAGACAATAATGATCAAGAAATACAGAACACCGTGACTAACAGCCTTCTCGGAATTTGGCACGTATCATTTTGTGATCTCAACTTATTAATTGACATCATATTCGGTGTTGCAAATCATTATTCAAAGTATGTGGTACAATAGCAGTAACTGTTTAAGAACACTGGTAAAAGCCAGCTTAAGCCTTTAATATCTTTTTTTTTGATTATACAGGATGAAAAAGAAAGGCCGTGGTTAGACATAAAGTACCTACCAAAAACAATTGTAGCCTATTTTACTGTAACGAAATATTTTTTTATTTTCCAAAATAAGTATAACTGCATTCAAATAATTTTGATAAATAACTTGTTAAGTCAGGAATCGAACCTGTGAAATTTGAAAAGAAAAACAACCTATATTTTATGACATGGGTCGAAAGTTAAATAAAATAGAAAAAAAGGACCAAGACAGATAAAATATGATAATTATATTGTTGTTAATTAGCTAAGTAGTAAATATACAGTACTATAGGTAATAGGTGGATATTTATTTATCTTTCTTGGTCTTTTTGATATTTACATAAGATACTGGGTTATTCAGGAGAAATTGATTTAAATTATATACGTTCGTGGTCGTGGTAAATGGGTAAATACATTATTTTTAATTTTAAATCTAAAAAATCCTTTATTTTCAAATCATTTTATAGTGTAACACACTGTATAATGTTTAAAGTTCTATGTTCTATCTTCAGTAGTTTCGGCTCAGCGTTAATAAGTTAGGCTGAATAGTTTTTTCTTTTGAACAGATATTTTTTTGCAATCATTGAAATATTTTACAGGGAGTGTTGTAAAATCATTTTCTCCACCAATAAATTTGGGAATCATTAAACATTTGAGCGCTAGACGCATATTACTGATTTGGACTCATCTTGCGGAAGTTTCGTGCCCGCCTTGAGACATTTAGGTGGGGCTCTCTCTTCATTAAATTGGTAAATAAAACACATCCGTATATTGGATCCAAGCAAGTTAATTCAATGTCAAAGAGATTATTCCTTTGAGTTGTTCTAATTTTTTATTCAGTGATTAAGTTCGAATAAGGAGTCACATACCTACTGCTCTCATGAACACTTTTTCCCAGAATCATAAGCGGATGCCACATCGATAAAATCACTTAACCACATGCACACAAACTAACAACATATGTTTTCTATAATAGAATTTTCAGTAATTAGTTTTCTCTATCTAATATTATAATGATTGTGTAAAAAAGGTTTTGCCGTGCTTACGTGTGCATGTTAAATACTTCATCTACAGAAAGGGATATCTATAGGTATATATTTAAATGAATAAAATTATGACATGTGAAATCAAAACCGTTTTTAAAATAATAAAACAATTCTTATTCAATTGTTATGAACTATATTTTTAAATCCGTCTAATTTGGATTAAGAAATGTCAATGGAGTTATGTTGCTCCATACGAATTCGCATTTAACACCGCCCACGTTAATCTGAGTAATCTAAATTATTGCGTAATTCTAATTTTAATTTATGCCGCGTCTAAAGTCATTTAAAAACACGTCATCAAAGATTTAGTTGAAATGCTTTGTTCTAAATTTAGTGTCGACTACGAAATTAATTTATGTTTCCTATATAAATAATACAAGAAAGTCAGAAATAAACGAATAAATATTTTTTGTTTAACTTGACTATATCAACACCTGAGATTTTTCCTACCCACGGATCAGTTTACTGTTGTATTTTACACAACGCTTTGACATTCCGTTTATTAGGTAGTAGTGTTATATTTATATGTGTATAATACCAGGCACATATAAATTCGAAACCATATTACAAGAAGTTTGCCAAAAAGAAGTATAATGTTTGCCGTTCGTAAACATAGTTATGTTCTTTCCGAAAGGTTCCTGACAACCGGGTCCGTAAATAAAACCAGAAATGTTTTGTGTTAAGAACAAAAATTCTTATGTTACCTAATAGTTACTACAAATTCACTTTCAAAACTTATATTTATCATTTTTAGCTACTATATAATTAACCATTTGATGACTTTTTCTTTTAAATTCTCTAATTATTTGGTGTTGTTATTATTGATTCACGTATATCTGAAACATGGTCATTTGTGCTATAGCGTATACCGTTTACTTTGGTTTCTACGCTTTAGGATTGTGATTGATTATGATTATAATTAGAAAGCAGTGGTGGCAATGGCAATATCCAGTGGCACTTGAAACTTTAAGACGAATCAAATGACACATCACTTGTCAAAATCGATGCAGCCGTTTTACCAAACAATTGAAAGATCTTACTTACAAATAGGTCAAACACGTAACTTTCCTTTAAAACCAGTAAAAGTTTCTTATACCATGAACTTGATTGTAAAATGGTATAGCTCAGTAATTTCCTGCTAATTCCTATCGCATATACTTCGTGTCGACGATATTGTGTTTCGTTCCATTGTGTGCGAGCTTATATTAATTAGCTGTACTGAGTAGAGAGGTTTGACAATCACGCCACTCGTGTTTGACTTATTTGACCTTTGTGGTGGGTCAGTGAACTATGTTCATATACCGTACACAAAACTGGCTATTTTAATTTTAACAACACTTTTCATAAAATCAATATTTTGGTTATACAAGTAACGTACGTTTGTTTATTTAAGAATTACTTTTTCTTATTAATTATGATTGAACGGTATCTTTTTTTTATTTTGGGGTTAATAAATTGAGTTAATTCGTTTTGTATCCTTTAATTCTTACTGTTGTTTAATTATGATTTCTTAGGTACTGAATTACTATCTTTCCAATTATTTGTCAAATACCTCAATTCAATGGGTCTAGTTATATTTAGTAAACCTGTACAGCATTAGCAGTTTTCTAAATGTCATTCATTTTACAAAGCTTTGCTTTAGTAAATTAGTTCAGAATACTAACTCGGAAAAAATAGCAAAGCCAAGGTGTCTGTGGCAAACATTATTATTTGCATTTTTTCAACCGCTTGACTTTGTTAAAAGTTTAGATAAATATAGTTACGTGTAACTTCTTGGGTAACAGCAACTCTATTCATAGTATTTGTCCCATTTTCTTTGCTATTTTATCCGTTAGTATTCTTAACTCTTTTACTCGATTGCTATTATAACATTGTAGACTCTTTATTAACCATCTCGATAATTCCCGAATCCTCAGTGTAAGGGTACCAAAAATCAAATTAGGCTTCAGATAGACATGGACACTGTACAATTATTATTGAGTAATGACCACAATGATTAATGAAAATAAAGTTCTTATCTCTATTTAAAAAGGTTCTATTTAATTTCAGAACTAATTAAAGACAGAAGTTGAAGTTTTAGATTAAAAAGTTATTTGTTTTTACAGCAAGGTTACTTGTTAGGTTAGATTATTAAACATATTTGCCTAGTGAAGACACACAATAAAAAGAGTATATATTGAAGGTCAGGACGTATCCAAAAACATGATTCTAAATACTTAACTCGATGGAAAAATGAAAAAGCTCTCAAATTTACTGAAGCAGAGAGGTAATCTCAAGCAGAGAGACAGCACCAAATAAGTATATATATGTAAGCTTTACCTCTCTTCAAAACATTGCTTAAACGTCAGTAGAGGTTGTGACGTAGAAATATTTTTGCTAACTTTTGCTTTAATAAATAAACAATTACTTTTTCAAACTCAAACATTTAAAAATGCATTGACACAGTCTTAACTAAGATCAGTAAGAATATACTGCTCATAATAATGCTGGTAAGAAATCTTAAAGCGATTCAAAGATATCTAATAAAAACACTAAGTGGATGATACATTCGGTGTCACTTAATTCGTAACACAGCTCAAACTCAAACAAAGACCAAGGAAAAACTCCGATCAATTAACGATACATCGACCATTGTCAGATAAAAAAATGATTAACAAAGACAAAAAATGAGCAATGGGCTTTGGTATATCCAAGTACACAGTTAAGGCTTGTCAATAACGGACCACATTAGTCAGACACAAACACAGATTCATAATTCTAAATCTTTTAATTGGCATTAAGTATGACGACAGACAATGACTTGCCCAATCAGGCTTTTCAAGTTATATTTATAGAGCAATTGCAACGTGCTTTAGCAAGATCAAATTTTAGATCAGAAAAGTTTTTATTAATGAATTAAATCTTATTATTGGCGTTATTAGATTTTCAATTTTTGCTGATCACGGGATCACATTCAAAAATCTTTATTTTTAAAACATTGAATTTAAAAATTGTGTTCATATACTTACTTAAAAGTTCTAGGTTATTTATTAATTGTTAATTATTCTGTTGTACAGTTTCAATAGTAAAAATTATATTTTTAGAGCAGTTTTGGGACAGTTTTCTTTTTGATAGCACTAATTTTTATTTGATTCCAACTATTTTAATAATAACTAACTACTTATTGGTTCCTTAGTCAAGACTGAAATACAATTTTATTGTAACATTTTTAAGAGTTACCCATTTAGAACAAAACGAAGCTAGCTTATGCTGTAGATATACTTGTCTGAAGTGAAGTGTAAAAACCAGTCACAATAAGGTACCTTATACTTATTTGATTATCAACCCAATATAAAATCTTTAATTATTTTGAAGGTTATAACTGCTCTACATAAATGACTGCGTGAGTTCCATTCTAATCTGCGGCGTCTAGGAGGTTGGTCGGTGTAAAGTTCATCAATGCTGAATTCAATTATCGATTACACCATTGTGTTTCGCTCTTTCGATTTATATTTAAATACCAGTCGTTTACGAGAAATGAATTGTGAAATGATATTACTATAATATTTGACGAAACGAGGCGACTAGCATCGTGCGGTACAGGGTTGTGTTCTCGCTGCAAAACGCGTAAATTAGAAAGTTAAATGTACAACATTATAATTATTTTTATCTAGATATACTTATATACGTATAGAGAGAGTTGCGTTTTATTATATAACCTCTAACCTCTAGATTAATTGTTTGAAAAGAACATTATTCCAGATGGACATAGGCTTTATAATGTATACAAAGTAGAGGGACTTTAGCGAAACAACGTTCTCCAGGGTACTCCTGGAAGGTCCTGTTGTTTGTAAATATCTAAAATAACAATTTTCTAGGTGCATTTTCTTTATTTTTTCTATAAAGTTACTTAATGAAGTCTACAGTCAAGTTTGAATTTTTTCGATGATTGTTTTTTTGTAAAAAGAAACTGATCGAGCCAAAAAAAGGTGGTTTGACAGTAGCCACTGCGAGTGGCATAGTAAAAAAGACTAGATAATCATAATAATATATTACTTTAAAATTTATAACCAGTAAATAAAATTAAGTACTTGTTTCAACACTTGCCGAAACATAGCAGTTGTTGTTGTTCAAAAATATCTATGGTCTATTCATCATAATCATATAAAGAAAATTTGTAATTAGATACGACCGCCTATGCGAAAAAAATGTTTCTGTAGGCCGTAAATAACATAATTTATTTGAAGATTACTTTGAACAAAATTTATTTGAATTATGTTAGTTTAATGTGAATTATAGGTAACCGTCCGGAAATGTTTAATATCCCTAGTTGTTAATTTATCTTTTTTTTTTTTCTAGTTTTAGGGTTTCGTAGTCAAACGAGGAGCCCTCATAGTTTTATGTCCGTTTCATATCCTATTTTTTTCCCGCAGCAGTAGTTGATTTTCCAAAAATGGTCAAACAATTATATTTTGTTTTTACCATTTATTTTCATAGCAAATTCTTAAAAAAATTCGCACTACAAGTTACACCCTTACTTTAGTCTCTTAGGGGATGAATTTCGTCAAAATTATATCTTAGTCAAGCTCTACGTCATAATTAGAACCTACGTTTAAAATTTCAAGTTTCCAAGACAGTTTTAGGTTGTACGTTAAAATAAGTAAATCTTTACATAATGTAACTAAATATAATTATTCACGCTATTACAATATTTTAAAAGAATAAATATCTCCTAAATGTTAAGTCAATCAATCTGAAGGTACAACAAGGTTTCTTAGTGTATTTTGGGCTCTAAAGTGGCCGTTACTTTAGCGTTATTCAAGATAAATCCCTTAACGCTTTGTTGTAAAAATGTAAAAAAAATCAAAGATGTTGGCTCATATTTTGAATTTGCTTTGAAAAAAAAATTATTACATTTAATTTCATTCCGAGATATAGCCGACCCAAGCAAAGCTTTTTTACTGTCTCTACGAACCCTTTATGAGTACTGAATTTTACACTATGCATGGCCCGCTATACTTTTAACTATTCCTTTATGACAATCGTATATATTACTTTCTAAGGACTAAGCCAACAGCTTCTTCCAGGGCTAGCTTGTTAATGTGTTACAAATTGACAGATTGAAGCCATGACAACGACCTGACCAACGTGTCATTTAATCTTCAGAACATCTTTAAAAGAAGAAGAAGTTTTCCTATTATTTTTTTACGTTAAATGCCTAATTCCGTAATTATTACGATACAGAGTATATACATTTTTTTATTATTGTTCAGAAAAACTCGTAATCTGGCCCAAAGGCGCGAGCTCACATGTTTCACGTGGTTTTCAAAAGTGATAACAGATGGTGCTATTTTCCCAGTAGAAAAAATATAAACATTCACTTTTTATCCTTGTGTTATACATATGGATTTTATGGATTAACTTACCATTTATTAATTTTCGATATTTTAGAAAATTTAACACTGGTACAATAAAATAGATAAGAATAAATAGAAAAAGACATGATAATACAAATAAAACCATTTTATCGTATTGACACACAGAAGGTCTCCAATTATGAACCGAGAGCGTGATATCATGAACAAAAATGTATCGGTCGAGACTAGCGACAATTTCCTTGGTGGTCTGTGTGACTCGTTGTAATCTGTCATCTGAACTGTCAAATTACTAACGGGCGAGCGACCGATCGGCTACCGAACTTGTTGTAGATAACACAGCTGCACCGTGACATAGATTAAGTCTCAAGCGATTCGACACATGAAACTAACTGCACTTGTAAGCTTCATTGCCTCTGAGATGCATTTTATTGTATACATGTTGTAAGTAGGTTTAGGCTTAGTGTAGGCGTCTTTTCTTAACTTCTCTTGAGAAGTTAAAGGAATAGGTCCAAAAATCGAAATCGAAAATTTTGTGTTTACGTTTCAAGACTTGGAGAATCATTTGCAATCATTTTTAGAGTGATGTCTGTGTGTGTGTGTGTGTGTGTGTGTGTGTTGTGTGTTTTGGCTTTCGATTCCTCAATAACTACTGGACCGAATCGCTCTGATGACATATCAATCGATACGCCACGTCATGACTTAGATCTGAAAGGAGTCTGAAATAAATCAGTCCAGCAGTTCGTTTTTTATCCGTAAAAAACTGACTTTTTTATGCACGCAACATAAATTTCATGTATCGAGGGGTAGTAAAGGGATTTCGAGGGTGCTGATTTCGAATTTTTTATCAGTTTTTTAAAATTCAAAATGGCGGATCCAAAATGACGTAATTTTTTTTTTGTAAAAGAATTTTTCTCAAGAGAAGTTGCATGTACGGTACTTGCTGCCGAACCAATTTTTGTAAATTATGAATAATGTACCTAGGTTAACCTAAGTAATTTCCTTTAAATACACAAACATATATTTGATAATAGTAGATTGTATAACAAGGGATCAAAATAATATTTTTACGGCGAGGGCGCTATTTTGAATCCAGAGTGGAGCGAAGGATTCTAGAGTAGAATTCCGAGCATAGTGAGGCATTGCGAACTAATAAAAAGAATGGCACATTTATTTCATATATTATCACTACTTGAGGAAAACGCACTTTTTTTTAAAATGTATCATCATAAATACGAAGTTCAGTAAACAATTACAAAGGCTGAATACATTTTACGCAGTTTTTGTTTTTTTACAAGCTTTTTTTTATTTGGTGCGAGCACAGCCAGCCAGTTTTTATTACACAGCATAATTACATGTTTATAGAATGTTCTTGATCGATCTCTTTAATCCACATTCGAAATTGAAATCATTTTAAGTTCCTAGGGATTTAAACTGCAACTTAAATTCCCTCTTTACGAAGAACCAACCAAATTTGAATATATGAGATAAAAAATATTTTGTGACCGAGTGATACACTCTACTTTTCCTAACCCGCCATGGAGAAAGAAATAAAAAGCGCTTTTAGACACAACTCATGAAAAAAAAATTGGCTACGTCAAAACAGAAAAAGACTATTTTATTTTTCCTTTAGTTTTAGTAGATAGGTAATACAATCTTCTCTGTTTTAATTCATCGCTAATCTATGTCCCAGGAAGTTAGTACGTAACGTAATATCATAAACAGGTAACGAAATAAGCTTCAGTAACAGTTGTTTACAATACATCTAATAATCTGTGACATTAAAAAAATAAAATAAATTAATGTACTTTTACCCTGACCGAGACACCTGATTGGTCTTTTTTGTCTTTCGAACACGGAAAGTTAATTAATTTTTCTTGTCAACCAAAGTCAAACGGCACGCGATGATTAATTTTTGTTTTAGCCTAGCGGGTAGATACCTGTTTTATCATTGGACTTAAAATTAATCATTAAACTCGTCTGCAGTAAAAATAGTTAGTAAAATATTGTTTATTGTCTAACAATAGTTTTAAATAAAAATACGGCAAACTTATTTTCAATAAAGATATAAATTTCAAATTTATGTGAATAAATAGGGCTTTGAATATAAAATATATTATTTAAGAAGAAATAAAAATTTCTATCTGGCTGTCTAAAGTAAAACTGTCGTTGCAGTATCTTAGTTATACCACAGAATAAAGAATAGCGCTGTAGTACGGACGCGAAGCAGGAAGAATTTCCTTCAATGACCGGTCACTCTTTGTCTCTGTTACACGCGCATAATTATATGCCGTCGCGCTTGCACAGATGCGATGACCGACCGCTGTCATCAGAAATAACTACTATTTTGACAACTGACACAGGCTAAAAAGTAAAAGGTCAATGTACGAAATTCTTTGTGCTTCGCGTCCGTGATATAGTAGAGAATTTTCATTCAAACACAAACTACAAAGATTGTCTACTCTGTCTTTAACGCAATAAAAAACAATTTCAAACAATGGCGCGGCTTGTAGTTGTACGGCACAGAACGACGCACCACTTACCAAAATCCGTGTCACTCACAAAACGAAACGGCTGGAGAGCGCTTTTGGTCTGGTTAGCCAATCGCCGGAACACTGCTACTGATACAATGTATCTGGACTTAGGTGGCGTGTAATAAAATAGTCGGTGATGGCCTAGGGGTTTTCATTTCGCCTCACATCCTGAGGGGCGGAGGTTCAAGCCCGGCCTGTAGTAAAGAATCTCTTTCCTCTTTTCTCAATTACATTGATTATTCACTACAGTGGCATTTCGGTGAAGGAAAACATCGTGAGAAAACTTGCATATGTCAAAAAAAAGACGTCAGTCAAGTGCACAATCCGTACTGGGCCCGCGCCCTTGAATTATGGCCCAAATTGCCCTCGGTGTGGTGTGGGCAGTTTATGCCCTAATAGTAAGTAATTACTGGTAAAGATAAGAAACAGAATAAAGCTACAAACTTTACAAAAAAATACAATTTTTTTTTTATTTTTAAACAACAACCAAAAACATCAAAGTTCATGTTTTCGGAAGAGTAAATTCTGATTAAACGATAGCATACTTTTAAGCTTTCCTCGTGATGCTCGCTTATTAACCCCGACCCTATTACATCTTGTAAGTATAATGCCTCAAAGAGGGTATAATCATCACCCATAAGTCGTTACTTCCAACTTTAATGCAAAACTTAGTAAAATGAAAGACCAGGAACAAAATAATGTACCAATTTGTAAGTTCTTATGACAATGATAAGATAGTATAAAATAGAATATAATAGAATTAGATAGAATATCATAAATGCATTATTATTATAAATGCAGCTATCACTCTATAGTACAGTTCTGAATTGTAAACGAATGATTTACTTTTTGTCTTTTTAAAAAAAGTTTGCAGTCATCCAAAAGAAGTTACTCTCAATTAATTGAATTGTTCTTTAAACGAAAATCAATGTGGTTCACTTTACTGCAGATGTGTCACTGTGGACCTACTCATTTAAACAAATGGTTAAGAGATATAAAGAAATATTACTTTTATTTCAACAATTTAAACGAGTACCTATAGATAATTGTTGATATTAAGTACAGACTAATTTAAATGCAATTGCTTGATGTTTATCCAAAATAATCAAAACTCATTAATGTAAAACAATTATTTACAATTACAGAATCAGTGATAAAATTTGGTTTTAATTGCTTAAAACTGTCAAAAGGCCCATTAATTTTATATCTTCTAAAGATAAGCTTGATTCATATGGTCATTGGTCAAGAGTGTCACTTAAATTGATTAATTTAAATGGTACTTACATTAATTTTAAGAAATATATTTTGATACTGACGTTGTTTGTCGAAAATATTTCTGTAGATAAATTATTAACTTGATATTTAAATTTATTAGTGAACACGAACATCTAATCTGGTGATTAAAAATATTAGCATAAAACAATGATTTGGTATTGGACAATAACAAAGGTTTCAGATTGCTCGAAAGGTAAATGATCTCACCCACGAAGTGGTGGTATTGTCACTAGATAGTTTAGGTAATTTATATCTTTCTTAGTTAGGGATTTGTTTTTTGGTGTGAGTTTTTGTGGTAATTTCTATTTGTTTTAGTAGCTGATTATATTATTTGGCTTTTATTCGCGGCTCCACTGCGCTTAATTGGGCTATCGCCGTGGGATTCATACGACAACTCCTTGATTCTAGCAAAGTACGTACTTATAATCCAATTATCAAATCAAATGAAATTTGAATAAATATTGTTTAATTTGTTTTAATTTTATTTATATCTAGAACATTTCTGCAAAAAACGAGTGACAAAAGGGTGGTGAGGCAGTGCGGTGGGGAAGGGCAAGGCTTGTGTAGTAATAGATTCACTAAGATTTATAATTATGAAATATCTCTGGGAATATGGAATTATATTGCAATAATCATGGTTGACGTGACGTGATGTGTTTCTATAATACTAGCTTTTGCTAGCGGCTTCGCAAGCCCTAAATTTGGTTACCGGCGTAGGATTCTTACGGCAACTCCTCAATTAAAGAATAAAAACCTACTCACACTTGACATTCTCTCTCTCTCTCTGTCTCTGTCTCTTTCCATCTCTCCATCTCCCTCTCTATCTTTATCATTTTCAAAAATAACAAATAAATTACTACTAAACATTAATTAACTAATGGACTAACCTCGCGATCTAGGTGCTTCATACAGACTTTGAACCCCCGTTTAGGGGTGAGTTTTAGAAAATCTTTTCTTAGCGCATGCCTACATCATAATAGCTATATGTGTGCTAAATTTCAGCTCGATCCGTCAAGTGGTTGGAGCGGTGCGTTGATAGATCAGTCAGTCAGTCATTAATAGTTACCTTGGGCCAACACTAACTTTACCCCGCGACTTTGTTTACGTAAAAAAGTGAAAATATTTTTAAATAATTCGTACCACCACCCTTTCCCCTCATGACTTCCCGCCGGCCTTGCACATCATACATGCGCGCACAGTACTTGATCATTATTTTGCTGCGATGTTATTTTAAAACTGCGATATCTCCTAAGATATTCATTGAAATCAAATGATGTCACGAGCAATTTTATTTTAAATTAAATACTTGTGATGAATAACGTATTTATTTGGATAAGGATTAATATCATATTTATAAAAACACCTTCGCAAATAATGCATTAATTTAGAACAAATTTGGTTAGCATAAAAAAGGTTATACTGAGCCAACCTTAACAGATAGACAACTGGGCTTTTTTGTAGAACTTTTAAAGAAAAACAATTTTGTCATACATGATTTTTGCGAAACTTTAACCGTTTACGCAGCGCACGCAGCGGAAGCTCTCAAAAGGAAAAAAAAACATTTTCTTAGGTGCTCCGCTCCTCTTGGTCTTAGCGTGATGATATATAGCCTTTCTCGATAGATGGGATATCCACCAGAACCAGTAGTTCCTATGATAATCGCGTTTAAGCAATCAAACAAACTTTTCAGCTTTATAATATTAGTATCGGTACGAGTCAATAGAAAAAGAAAACTAGTACTAAGTATACACAAAACAATCAAACACCTAAAAAGTGTATAACCTTTTTAGGCTTAGAAACCTTCAAATGAGTTACTAATATAGAACGGTGACTTTCGAGACATTCCAATTTTAAAGAGTATTTGGTTATGTTTTTAAGTGAGTTCAACCTTTTTTGAATAAAATCGTATTGATATCAACTTCGAAGCAAATCAGTGGCAAAATAACTTTCCTCCCCTGTTTATCCCCGTAAGGGGATGAATTTTAATAAAATACGAAACACGTATTCCATCAATTCTGACTAAAAAGGTTTATGCCAAATTCGAAGAAGAGTAGACCACGGAGTCACGTTGTCCCATACCTTTTCCCCCTTTTTCACTCCCTCAGGAGTAGAATTTCGGAAAATCCTTTCTTATCGGATGCTTACGTCATACAAAGAACACACCCTCCAAGTTTCAGGTCTCTACGGTCAGCGGCTTAGGCTGTGTGTTGATTCATCAGTCATTCAGGACAAAGCATTTTATATTTAAAGATGTATATTACTATTAACAAAGCGTCCCCAATGCTATATAAAATGAAAAAAATAATAAAAGACATGTGTTTGACTTTGTTTTAGTAGCTTTATATTACCTACTAAGTGTTTCAATACATATTGTATACTTAATAGCTGATTATCAAAGTATTGTATAAAACTTCTTGCCAGCTCCTTTTCGTAGAAATTTACATTATTTACATTGTATTTACGATTCAAAAGTGTTCTCAGAAACCTATTTGTATAAATATTGTTTGATTTGATTTGAAAATAAGGTGTGATTAATGTAATGTTTTACGCATTTATTTGATTTATAAATGTGTAAGACACTTAAGTGTTTTATAAGTTTTTAGTTCTTATGTTAAAGTCAATCTTTATCAATATTATAAATGTGAAGGTGAGTTTGTTTGTGTGTCCTTCTTTCTCGTCGCAACGTCGCATCCAATTTAGCTAAAATTTGGCACAAAGATAAGCCAAGGGACGGAAAAGCATACAAGCTTATTTTTATCCTGGAAGATTTAAATTTTTCTGTAGGAATAATCATAACCAAATTCCACATGGATGAACTATACCTACAGCTGTAGCTTAATATAGCGAACTTTCTTACTATAATCAAGAAGTTGCTGTAGAAACTCACGCCACCGATATCCAAATCTAGCGCAGGCGGAGCCCCTGACAGAATTTAATACAATTATGAAATAAAAAGACATACTAGTATAAACATACATATTTTATATACAATGGTATTGATTATTCCAGAATCCACAATATTCCGATCAAAGGAATCTGCAAACTCATAAGTTTAATAATTTCTGTTCATTATTCATCTTCAAATAGTTATTTGCACCCCATAGCTTATCCTGATTTCAACTTTAGTAAAAAGCATTGTATCAAACAAGGTATGGTACGTACAGTCAGTGACAGAATGTAAAAAAACTTAATGCAAGTTTTTTATAAAGAAATCGACTTGGTTGGTTTGTAGACAGACACACGAACGGAACCTTTTAAAAGGAATATTTTATATTATTTTGAATAAGCACGCTTTGGCTTTTAGTGACGCTTTCAGCATCTTGTTTATTTTGTTCCACTTGACTCTTAGTACCAAAGCCGGTATCAAGCTGAGCTTTAAAAGTCAAAGCCAAACCCAAAATATTTTTATAGGTTTTTAAGAATACTTTTAAATCATCAAAATTGTTTTTTATTTACTTCACAACCAGTTTGCACCAGTGACTTTTACGACAAAGGCCAGACAAGAAATTCTACGGTTACCTTCTGACAAAACATTATTTAACAATATTTTGTAGGTACATATGTATAGAATAAAAGAAAAAAAAAGAAAATAAAATGAACTAGTAAAACTTCAAAGCAATCTTCGAGACAGCTAATTAGAAATGAGGTTGGTCCTAGTCTGAAGCTTATTTTCACAAATGATCCAGACTTAATATTATCTGCTTTTAATGCTACAATTTATACAAGACTCTATTACAAATTACCAAATGTCTATAGTGCTTTTTAAGTTTAGCGAAAGTGATGATCAATACAATCAAAAGCTTTTGGTGTAAATCATAGAAAACACCAATAACTTCCTATTATCCTAACTCATCTGTAGAGTATATATTATGTTGGTCGATGAAACTTCTGCATCAGTCGTTAATCTCTCGTTACATGGTGTTAAATTTGTTGTAGACCGGTACCATTAAAATGCAAAAGCAATTGATTCAGTATAATCTTTTTAAATACCTGGAAGAGAAATTGAAACTTACCTAAAACAGCCATCTAAATCTTTAGATCTAAGCAAAGGTATAAATCTACTTTCTAACATTAGATCAGGAAAAATACTCTCATTACCCATTAAAATTAACTGCTGTGTTGTTGGATACTGAAATAGAATTTGAAATTAAACCTTTTTAAAGTGTCATATGTAAGATTAAAATTATTAAGAAGCAATGACCATACCTTACTTAGTTGAAATTAATTGTAATTTATGTAATGTTTTTTGTATAGAATCGATTAAAAGATAAATTAATGATATGTATGTAAGTTGCTAATTTTTTTCTTGACTCTTAAATAGCATTGTCGTGATGAATTTTTTTCAATAAACTTTTTAAATAATTACAAAAGGTATCAAATTTTAGCCTATTGGTTGATTGTTTAGTATATCGACAAAGATAGCCATGAGTCTAACGCATTATGTGTTAACAGCTAATGGTAATTCTATAATGCAATGAACACAATCAGTCTGCTCAGAAGTAAAAAGGAACCTGTATTTCATAAATAGATATAGTTCAACCTTGGCACAAAGATTTTTTATCCAGGCTGTATACTGTCTACTGGTGGTAGGTACTTCAGATATTTTATTCGAAATCTCAACTTGTTTTTTAAAATTATGTGTTACAAATTTCTGTTGGATCAGAAATTTCATCCAGACTGTACTTCACAGCAAGACGCAATTCCATCCACACTTTCATTAATTATTCCAAGTTAGATAAGACACTGCATTCTTAATGACCCACGGTCGAGAGCCATTGCTCATCGGTGATTGTGGACCTCTGCTTTATTTGTCGAGTGGGATCATTAAGCGTGTTGTGTTCTTTGAGTGTGTATTATTTTGTATGGAACTTGAGGGCATTGACAATTCTTGACGGTCAATTGTGAGAGCATGTAGGTAAGTACCTACGATCAAGTAGTTACTTTGTGTTTTAATAATATAATGTAGTTCTGATTCGTGTAGGTACTTTATGTGAAGGATTATGTGTACTTGTGTTCTAATTAAGGTAAAAAGGATATATCAATTTTATTATTGCGGTTTGAAGTTGCTTTACTTTTATATCAATTATCATTATATTGATAGTCACTTGTAAAAGCATATGCAGACGAGTAGATCAAGGCCGTTAAAGTGATTGGTGTGCAACTGACAATGCTATATATACATATATATAGTAGTGCTATATATACACATTTAGTAAAATTGTTCCATTCAAACCGAAAAAATGAAAAATGTATGACTTTAAAATTAAAATAATTGTTCAGATAGATCTTAAATATAAACTGAACCAATCATAGCGTTGTTTTATTTAGCGTCAATGAATTAGAAAAGTTAATTATCGAACTAACACATTTATGGGTTTCGAGAGGTAAGTCAAACTTCGATAAAGTTTAATACATTTTTGTGACGAATTCCAGATTCCGAATAGCTCGAGATTGTTCCCAATAAGGTCCCTGAATTACGTGTTTTAAATCGATTTATAAAAAATAGCAAAGTGTATGAAACATTGGCGACTTCCAAAAGGAGACTGGGCTGATGTCATATTTTATGGAACAATCCAAAACAAGGCAACCAAGTAGGTAGTAAGGAGCAATTTTTTAATCAATGCTAAAAACTGTTTCTTTTTTTTTTATTATTTTTTTATATGTGAAGTAAATGTCTTTAGAAACACACACAAGACTGGCAACATTTAACCTGCAGAATTTTAGCAACTTTACTTTTAACTTTTAATTAGTAACTATTCCGTATTTTTTTTTATATGTATTTTTTGTAAATTGAAATAAAGTCGTTATTTGATATTGTAGTCAGAGTGATAACCTAAAACTAAATTATTCTCGCTGGTAGAGGTCAAAAGTTGAAAGTCACACACATGAGCAAATCTTTTTAGGTTTAGAGTCTTTAAGTTCCTCACTGTGCTAGAATCACTTGGCTTCACTTGCTCCGAATTTATAGGAGGCACCTACCCCAAGAAATAAACTTGCTTACTTGTTAAACAAATAACTATTTGTTATGGGAATAACTTATGTTAAGTTTTATTTATATTAACATTACAACAATTAGTACTCAGTTCACGTTGTTGATTTGATTCACATTTCGAAACATAAAAAGTAACATTTTAGTAAACCAAGGATCGAATAAATCAACCTTGAAGATAAAATGAAGTGATCCCTAGAACCCCACCCAACAATGAAGAAGCGAGTATGACAAAAAATAATAACATTAAAAGTGAAATCTTCCAGAGCTTTGATTGACCACAAATCAATATTAATGATCAAAGTCAGCGGGTGTTCCAGCAATGCTTTCTATCTCTCTCTTTGTAACTAAAGAGAAAAAGAAAACAAATGTTTGGACACCTCACCCTTAAAGCGCTTTAAGTGCTAAACGAATAAAACCATTAATTACAAGCAATTCAATGTACATATTGAATTTATTCAAATGGTGATAAATGGTCGTAGTGTAAGAAACAAGAGGTGCAAAGGAGATGGACATTCTAGTTCTTTTATGAAAGACTTGTTTAATGCCTTGTTGGAATGTTTGAATCGAATGATTTACTGTTTAGCTTCACGAAGAAAGCCAATACTTAAAAAACGTATAACATTAGTACAATAATTAGTTCTGATGTGTAATTGAACTATGTCGTACTATTTTTTAATTCAGAGATAATCTATATTTATGTAATATACAAAAATATACAAAATATTTAATTAAAATCGGCCAAGTGCTTCGGGCTCGCGCACAAAGGGTTCCATACAGAGAAAAAAATCTCGTATGTTGTATGGGAGCTCCCTTATATATTATTTTTTAGCCGAAGCCTTAGTAATAGGGTTCCTAATTACTTTTCAGGTACGGAACCCTAAAAACGACAGTCTGATAACGACCGCTGTGCAATAGTAGCGCATTTGTCTGCCGTGGTCTAAGATCTAAGGTTCGATTTTTGGTAGGAACTACAATCACTACTCATGAACTAGGTCCGAAAATCGAAATCGCTAAATTTGCGTTTCTTTTACGTTTTGAAACCTGGAGAATAGTTTGCCATCATTTTAAGACTGCTGTCTCTGTCTCTGTGCGTGTGTGTTAGCTTTTTTTAACCCTCAATATGTCAAGACCCATTGGACTCTTTTGTCTCGTGACCATACTAATCGATACCCTTCCGTCTTGACTTAGATCAGAAAAGAGTTTGAGCAAAATCTAATTAAATCAAAAGCAAAACATATTCTCACTACTGAACTAATTTTCAGCTTTTTGGTACATGTTATCTAGAGTCCGGTTCATCTTTATCATGTTGGAACATAGTTTATTTATCAGTGACACGACGGTGGACGTTCAGAATATATTAGACCAATCTCTTTTTATGGGGATACTGATGTGTGATGATATTATACCGGGTACAAGGTGAGCGGTTCCAAAAACAAGTAGCGACATCTATGTTTTGTCTTAAGAGAATAACGATACAAACAGATCGCTTAACGCATTAAAGTCGAAAAGTATTTATTCAAATAGGGCTTTTTACGAACACTTTCGAATTAAGAGCGTTACCCCTGCTAACTAGCGCCGCCAATTGATATTTTTATTTTTCTCTTTGTGCAAAGCGATTTTCAAAAATGTGCGCCTACAGAAATATGGTACTAGTTATAAACTATTTTTAGAATTTATTATTATGTTTCTTGGATAAAACTCCGAGTTAAAGATAGCATAACTGCTAAAAGCGGCCACTTTTAGCAGAAGTGCTATCTACAACTCACAGTTTTATCCTAGAAACAGTACCAAACGTTCATAAAATAGCTTATAACTGGTTAAATATTTCTCTAGAGGCACAATTTTGAAATTTGCTTTGCACAAAGAGTAAAATAAAAATAACAATTGGCGGCGCTAGTGGACGTGAGGAACCCTTTTAAGTACATAATATTGTATGTTATTACAAAAGCTTAGATATATCAAAAGTCATTATATATGTAACGAAAGTATATGGCCTAAACCTACCTATATTTCATTAGATATAACATGAGTTTTAACCAATGATTTTTATTATCCTATGTATAAGTATTTTTAATTATATAATCGTAACAAAAACCAAACTTTGAAATATTTCACCATAGATATGGGTACTAATCCAGCATTACCAGCAACCCTTAAAAGTTTGTATGCATTTAGAAAAGGGTATCTTAAAATAATTTAAGTGAAAGGTCATTTAGGTACTCTTTTGAAGAACAGAAACCCATCCCACAGCCCAAACAGCTGATTTAGTGTTATCACTAAATGTACCTATTTATTTGTTAGTAAGTATGTGAAGACTCAATTCCCCAGGGGAAGATAAATAATAAGATACGTGTAGTTCGAAAATACAATTTAATTATAGCTTTCTATACGATTACACTTTTCAAAAATTAAAAATTATTTAATTTCAATCTCTATTATGCCATACACAATTTTAAATCTTCATTTTGGAAATTATTCATTTTGCCGTCTTTTCTTTTTTTGACGACCGTTTTGTAATTTTTACCCCAGTCGACTTTATTATCGCCAAAGTTGACAAATCGTGGTACGATGTAGTAGAATTACGACTATCTCCATATATTTCCCGAATTACGGAAAAGAAAATTCAATAAGGCAAAAAGGCCAATCCGCAAAAATCAAGGTCTTCGTAGTTCCTATTAAGTAAAGCAGAATTATGGTACCTTCTGTATGATTTATGGGGTAACTCACAAACCGTCGACAGATATTCCAGGAGATCAAAATTCCTTATATGTTTTCTATTTGATCGAATCCGATCAAAAACACAGTTTCTAATATATGGTCTACGCCAATAACGTTACACCAGGTAAAATAATTAATTATCTTTATTTATTTAAAATTTCAATTTCTTTTTTTCATCTCTTACTTTGAGAAAATCTTAACCAGACTGACTTCGAATATTTTTCGATCTGTCATCTTTTTAAAAATCAGATTTAAAAGACTGTTGACGTAAATGAGTATTGCATTCCATGCCTGTATGGATATAGAATTTAACAATGATTTTGACATAATACGCAAAAGGATAATTTAAAGCTAATTACACACTACATATACAAAATAAAATACTTCACTTGCTACAAGTAGTACCTAAGTTTGGAATTTAAACTGACTTATGTAAAATACTAAGACACTTACCAGCCCTGGTATAAGATATCCATGACTTAAACTGAAATTTAAATTATTAATTTTATTATTATTACTTTAAGAAAATCCCAGCAGAAAAAAAACAACTTCACCCAAAAAGCTTTAGAATTAAAACAATACCCTACAAATCCCTTTCCCCTACACTTATTAAGCCCGATCCCTCGTTAGAGAGCCCACAAATCTCCACTAAACTCGCTATGTGACAAACACAAAAACCATAAAATTAAATTAATGCCTTTTCCTTACCTCCTCCTTAAAGATACTTGTGGTCTTTGAGGAAAAACATAAAGGCATTCGAATACATATTGTTATTATTTCTTATGAACTTACCGGTGATAAAAGCAATTATAATACTATATTTAAACCCATAAATTTTTAGTTTAAATAAAAATGACAAAAAATTATCCGTTTTACAATTTTGGTCGATGTGTTTGACTACATCATCACTACAACTTTAAAAACGGATCAATATTTGTCATTAAGAAAGTGCGTAGAAATAAAAAAAAAATGTTCAGTGAGTGTGAATTATAGACTTCAAAGTCAAAGTCAAAGTCAAAATGGTTTATTCAAATAAGGATTTTACAATCACTTTTGAATCGTCAAAGTTATAAAATATTATTTTTTGAACCCTCCCACCTTCCCGCCGGTTCACAATGTTGTTGATTTCTACCGAGAAGAATCCGGCAAGAAACTCGATAGTTACTCTTTTAAAAACACTATCAATAATACAAATAAACTAAAATACAATTAATGTTTTAAATAAAAAAATTTTTAGTCGTACAATTTTATGTTATTTCCATTTTAATTTGGTTTACCTATGCATCCCGTAATTGAGCATCATCAGTCCCAAGGATTTTTATCATTTACATAGTCTGAAATATTGTAGTATGCCTTTTTACAAAGTACCTGCTTGATAAAAGATTTAAATTTACTTATTGATAGATTTTGAATTTTATTGGGAACTTTGTTGTAAAAGTTTATACATTGCCCCATAAAAGAGTTACTTATTTTGTGTAGACGTGTATCATGCACCAACAGCTTATTTTTACTTCAAGTTCTTAAATCTGTCTTATGGACTGCGCAATAGCCTCACAAAATTGGCTACTCTTTAGAAAGAGACAAAGCGAACCTGTGGTCTCTTTACTTTTTCTATCAACGTCTGCCATTTTGTTTGTTTATTTTGATTGAAACAAGTTAGAAAAAGGTAAGAAACTACAGTTTCGTTTCGTCTCTTTCACAATTTTGCGATCATATTTTTTTCAAAGCTGCAAGTTAGGCAATACCTCTATGTCTATGGTATGAACTAACATTTGGGTTCAAAAAATTAATACTTCTATCCGATGACATATATATAAAAAAGGTAAAATCTCAACCTTAGCTTACAATTTCTTTACTATTTATCAGCCAAAATGAATTTTCTCAGGAACAACAATTTCATCTTATTTTTGTTTCCTAGAGAACTAAAACTACTAAACTAACTAAACACCCAGTTTAAAAACTAGGAGAGAGTTTTATCGATTTTTCTTATAGCAAAGTCAAAATAAGTATTTTTACTGACTTAAGATTGAATGTCGCTGGATGAAACCCTCAGAATTCCTAGCCGCATTTCGGCGACAGCGATCATAGAAACTTTTTTATCCGACAAAATAGAGAAGATATTGTTCATGTAACCATACAAAATATCTGGAACATTATGTGTTTTTGGTCGGTTATACAATAGTCATCGCCATTATGAACACTTGTTTAGAGGTCAAGTCACCAATGTTTAACATAATAATAAGGTTCAAAAATTAATACTTGCCATGAAATTCTACACAATAAGTACCTAATTTAATAATACTTTTCTGAAATGCGCCAATTTATACAAGAAAAGTTGCACAGCTTCTTCAAGTTATAAATGGAAAAAGTATAAGGCTGTGAAGTTAGTTCATTATTATACTTAACGGAGTTTCCTTTAGTATGAGTTTACTCAGGAAAAGAGCTTTACGCTTAAATTCAATTTATTTTACGTGTAGATATGATAAAAATATATAACTAAATATTATAACTAAACTATAACTATAACTAAATATATAACTAAAGCAAAATAGTTCAAATTTCTTTGTTTTATGACGGTTAGATACCTTAAACAAAAATTGTGAATTTTCGAACTACTGGCTTCTGCTGTTGGCGGCAGATGGCCTTTACAACTACTCGCGGCATTTGCGACGGTGCTGCTTGCACCCTGTCGCGAAAAGTTAGAGCGGTTTGCACAAAGGTGTCCTAGACACGAATCTCGGCTTGGGTAACTTAAAACTAAAACTGACTTAAAATTAAAACTTAAACTGACAAAGCAACTTGGAGATATGTGTGACATCTTGAAGTTACTTCCTAGTCTCAAAAATCTGGTTTTGACAAACTTACATAACATAACCACTGTGTAGGTACTGAAGAGGTAGGCAGAGACTAAAGGGTAAAGAGAAAACATGGAGTAAAGCTAGAATCGTCTGTTTGTGCCAGCTTCACGATAAAACTGGTTAAACAGTTTTGATGAAACTTGGAAAAGTATGTATTTACTTTATACCACTAAGGTGGCAACCAAGCCAACGGTCCGCCTGATGGTAAGCGGTCACCACAGCCATTAAGCTTATTATTATCCTGGAGCAGAAGTTCATAATATGATATACCTACCTATATAATATTTTGGACTTATCACGTAACGCCATTGGTTCCAAACTAATTAAGGCTTGTATTATAGGTACCAGGACAACGGATAGAGACGGATATAATACATATTATCCACATAAAACACTTGGAACAGATGTTTATCACATGAATGTTTGCCCTGTCATGAATGTTTGCCCTGTGTGAAATCGAACCCACGTCCCTTGGTTAAATAGGCAAGTCATGAGCCTGTCATATCTTATTCTATCTTATTCTTAGCCTGTTATACATATACTATACATACTTAATTATTTAAACACGCCTTACTTTAACCAACCAATGCTAGTCGCCAGCTAGTATTTGTATTTTGGGTCTTGAATTCATAGATACAATTTTGGAAATCGAAGGTATTCTAGATACTTAACAGGTATTTTGGAATTAGTTCAGACCGCAGTCAATATCTTTTAAGCCTACAATGACTATTAGCTGGTAATTTTGAAGAAGGTTTACCACTGGAGTGTCAAAAGTTAACTTACTTTTACTAACTTAGGCTACGGTGACCGCTTACCATCAGGTGGTATAAAATAAAAAAAAAACGCATTTGCGTATACGAAATAAATATAAATGAAAATGAAGTAGCACCTTAGCACTAGCAGACCTTTGACTGTTTTTCGCATGACTTTCACATAAGCTAGATAGTACCAAGTTAAATAAGAACTTTCAGAAGCCTTTCAGGTAACATTTTATTTGTGTAAGTATGTATGGATATCGTTACAGTTTTTAAAATTCGAAGAAGTCCCTACGCATATTTTTACCAAACATTTTTAGCCCTGCGTGACAAGTGATGAACCCATTAAAGTGTCGGCTATCGAAAGCGTCTAAACAGAGCAATCGTAAGGTGCGAAGTGTGGCGAGACGGGGATGAGCGCTGCCAACTATCCTATATCTAAGTTGTAACACGGTTTTAATTCAGTTTAAATGGACTTAACTTGCTTTGTACATGTCCGTCAATAAGGTTGCAAATTGCTATTTGATAAGTGGTTTTTTAGGACAAAATATTTTTATATTAAATACAAAAAATTATAAAAAAAAAAAAATTATATTATATGTTATAAATTATTTAATAATAAGTACACTTATAGGGACGAAAACAATTAATTCTGTAATATTTTGGCACACTTCCAAATTTTGTTTTGTTTAAAATCTTTTACCATGTAGCGCCATCTAGTGGTGAGTAGCAGAACTATTATTTAATTAAAAAAATATTGCAAATCAGAAATGATTTAAATATTTAAGAAAACTATTATAATTTTTAAATTAAATTCATGGTAATATCAGTGTTAGTGGTTTGTCTTTAAAATATCCGGCACTAAATAAACACGGAATAAGTTTATTGGGAACAGTCTCGAGTACCTACGTAGTAAGTAGGTCTTACCTCTCGAGACCCGTGAAAGTACTTACACACATCTTTGTCTAGAATTCCATAGCCTGGCGTACTCGGGACTGTTTCTAATAAGCTTCCTGAACTGCCTACAGATTTTATTGAAACAAAAAATTATCATAGAAAATGTCCACATCACAAAGTATAATACTTAGTTGTAAAGTTTACTTCCTAGATATTACCACAACACAGAAACTTATAAAATATACACAGAATGTTTAGAAATACAAAAATATCTTATTACATAGGTGAATATGTTTTATTCCATAATGATATATAACTTTAAATTACATCTAAATGAAAAGGAAAAGTAAAGAATAAAGGTCAAGTCATTATATAAATATAATGTTGAAGAAACAGAATTATTTCAAGAAAATTTAAAATTTTCATATATTTTATTTTTTCAAAAAAATTAACACAAATAACTAGAACATTCCTTGAGTTTTCAACGGAAACATTTTGATAAATTGTAATATAGGTGTATGTGTTACTCTATGTTGATCAACATTGTTAGATTCTATAATACGGTCTACATATCGCCTTTTTATCGGACACTCGGTATCAAATTGGTAAGGGAGGGTATCGATAATGCAATAGCGTCTTTAATTAATTAGTCGACCAATCCCATACACTAAACTTTTACGACTCTATACTCGAAGAAAGAAGCCTTCAGTAGATTTATAAGGCCTGAATGTTATAGCTAAATACCTAAAAAAAACAAACAAGTGTACCAAAAAATAAAAACACTCCTTAAATATGTGATATCACTTCCTTATATAGCACATATATACGGTTTTGTTAAAGACCTTCAGAGAAAGAATCCCTATACCTCTCACTATGAAGACATATTGCGTTTCGCGTTTTCAACTCGCGATCGTATTTATATATTCACACTCGCATTACTAGTAGATATGTTTAAGATGAGATTTGAACGTGTGTGGGATTCGTACATCTGTACGTTGGACTAAAAATACCAACGGGAGATGAACCCCTTTGCTTCCCGAATCGTTATGCAAAGTTGAACTGAAAATCGTTTGGCGTATACACAAAGAGGTCTATCTCCAATGGTGATGTACGATATAGGCTTTCTTGAGCATGTGTGCGTGTATGTTGGTATGCACGTCGCCTCTAGGCGCGCAATAGATGGGGGTGGGCAGGCGAAGAGGATGGGGTATAAAGGAAAACCATTTACATTTGAGCGATTCGTCCAATTTAAAATTCCTACAAGATAGCTTAGACACGGGTGCCATTCTTTTGAGGCGAGCATCATATGAGGGGCATTTGTACTGTTTATTCTTTTAAAAAGAAACATTGTTTTTATTTATAATTTATATCCATTTCTTTTTCATTCCACAAACAATATTTTTCTATTTATATATAAGTACATCCTTAACATTTTTTATTGTTGTATATCGGTACAAAATATGGATTTAGCTTTTTTTGGTTCAAAAGCAGTCAAAGGACGTTTCATCAAAACGTCATAGGTTGCTTTCAGGACAAATTTGCCCGCTTGCCCACGTCTCGCGTTTTACGAGCTAGGCCGACGAAGATTCAGCACCCGAGGGACACATTTCGCCTCCAAAAACTTTACCCGTTACAAATTTGTTTTTTTTTTTTTTGCCTTATCTGCTCTACGCGATTTTGACAAACCTAATTCCGTATTCAAAAATATTTCTGCAAGTATTGTGCTTGTACGGGAACGTTTTATTGCCAGTCATATAACGTTTTAAAAGTTAGCCACTTTTGCCGCACGGATGTTTTTATATTTTGTAACTATTGTAGTGATTTGGTACTCAATGTTTTATTGTACCTAATTGTTGTTTGATAACTAAGTTTATGTTCTTTTTATTACAACTTTATTGTGTAGTGTTGTGTGTTTTGAGGCAATATCAGTGAAAGTTTTTATGATACCTGTATTTTATGAGATCATAGAAAAAAATTGAAGGCTCTTATATTTTATGAAAAAATGTGAAATACAAATTACCTACTAACTTATTTAAAGAAAAGAAATTACTAAAATATTAGTTTATTATTTATTTAAATGATAGCCTGCGGTATTACTTAAAACTTAAAAACGGAAATGTACAGAAACTTAAAAATTTAGAATTCGTAGTTCAACAAGTTACCTACCATTCAATCGCTACTCAGTTTAATGTACATTATCGGTAAATATAATCAATTAAATGTTTAGTAACATTAAGAGAATACACTACGCAGCGGGCTTCATACAAACGAATTCCTCATTTGTTTTGGACATTTACTTATCAATCACAGTGAAATTTCTGAGTCATAATCAAAAGAGTGATTTTTCCAAAATCTTGTCAAATGTTTTTATTAATTAGAATTTTTTCTTATAACCATTTATATGAAAAACTAGAATCCTGTTTAACTTTTAAACTATAAAATTCAATAGAAAACTGGCACAATGCAGGCCTAGATATTTATTACTAGAACATGTCCTCAAAATTTCGTGGTCTTTGATTAGCATCAAGTGTCAAAAATAAGTAAGAAATTCGTTTGTATGAAGCACGCTGAGAAGCGCTTCGAATCGCCTTCTCTTAATTGCATAAAATTAAAATTAAGAAAAGTTTTACATATTATTATAGCAAATGAATGAGCTAAAACATAACATGTAACTAATAAGACTTTATTAATAAAAAAAATTGATGAAGAAAAATAAATAAAAAAACCTATACGTACTTGTAGTTAAAGAAAGTTGGCAACCCTTGACAAATATAAAATTTATTCTCATCAAGCAGAACACGCCAAGAACCAATACAATGTGGTTGTTAGAGGCTTATTTTGCATTCATGGAATTTTCTTAAGCGCTGCTCAGTAGGACATAGACACAGCAGTCTAGCATGTGGGGGCTACTGTGCCATCCAATTTGCTATTCATATTTCGTACCCAATCGCCGAGGTAATTTCAAAGGTCGACATATTGACGTACCTGCAGAAATTTATGGAGTTAGACGACTTTATGAACGTTGGTTATGTGCTCGTATGAAAGTGTGTACAGATAGGTAGGTACAGCTAAATGAAATACACATATCCAAGGTTTGGTTACAGAATATGTTTTTTTTTACGTTACATCAATACAAGTATCAACCTATATGAAAACTAAATATGTGTTAATAATACCAGTACTAAAAACTTGTGTCTGCTTTATGATTTTAATTGCACTTTTTTTTTAAAGTTGGTACTGAAATAGCAAAGCCGCCGATGCAATTAAAATTCAGTACAGTACTTGAAGTTAACATTTTTAGTAATTTTTTTAAATAGCATAGGTTTTTACATCTATATATATATATATATATATTTATGCAGGAGAAACTTACATCGTGATATCTATATTTTCCTTTTTATTCTTTAATTGTGACAGCTTTATTTAAAGAAACACATTATTAGAGCTGTTACTGTTTTTCAGATACCTAAAACTTTCCGTTGGATAGCTTTAATAATAAATAAATAAAAATGCCTTTTATTTTATTTACTTACTACAAATACTACAATTTATATTTATGGACAATTTGGATTAATTAGTATATTGTAATTATAGATTAGGTTACTTTATTTTATTATCTTAGGTTAATTCAGAACATTAATTTTAATTAGTTTTAGTTTTATAGACTTAAATTATAGTATTATTATTTTATATTATGGATCCCTTTTTTAGGTAAAGGCCTTCACCGTTGTCTTCCACAGTTTTCGATTTTTACTGGTTTTTAGCCAGTCTGTTCCTACATTTTCTTGAATATCATCAGCCCACCTTCTGTATGGTCTTCCTACCTTTCGTTTGCCTTCTGGTCCGTTCCATTTTGTGCTCGCAATTGTCCATCTGTTATCTGTTAGTCGTGCTACGTATCCAGCCCATTGCCATTTTAGTTTTGATGCATGAGTGTGTGCATTCATGAATTTGGTTCATGAATGCACACAAAACGAACCAGAATAGAACAGATAAAATAATGATTTTCATGCATTGACTGAAAGTTAAAATAAATAAATAAGTTGATTAGTTTTTCTGTATCCAAAAATTAACATACTGTCTTACTTGGCCTTTACTGTAAAAATTGTGTTTTCAGCAGTACGACTCAGTAATGATCAAATTGTTTAGCTGTACGTCGAGAGGAGGTCCAACCTTTTCATAATTTAAATAATTTAGAGAAAGTGATTCGATAACCGAGTTATTGGAGAAATGCTATGCAAAATTAAATTGATTTTGCATTCAAATGATATTATGATTTGCATGCATATGAAGAATGAAATTGACTATTAAGTATGACTAGGTATAAATAGGATGGAAAAGAAAGGTCGTGGTTGGAGGGAAAGTACTTTAAATATTCATCATGGCAAATTTTACTGAAATAAAATGTTCCTTTAATTTTCTAAAATAAATTAAAACTGTGCTTACCCTGTTCAAGCCGAGGACCAAAACTGTAAAATATGAAAAAAAAAAACTGTGTTTTAAGGGTCATTCATAAGGTTCATTTTCTGAACAACTTTTTTAAATAACATAGCTTAAATTAAAAGAAAAACCCAACATGATAAAAAGTATTTATGAACTAAATTACCAGTTATTTAGATTATTTATTATAGTACTATTAAAATAAACATGTAATATTTTGTTTTTTTTTTCAATTTAAGACAGTATATTATTTCAACAAAACTGATCCTTATAATATTATACATGTTGTTTTTCTTTATATTTTACAGGTTCGTTTCTCGGCTCAAACATGTGCTATATTCAAAACCTTTGAATGCAGCTTAACTTATTTAAGTAAATAATGGAATGTTTCCTTTTAGTAAAATCGTCCATCATCAATATTTAGGGTAGGTACTGGCCTTTTATTCCCCCCACCCATATATTAATTGTAAGTATACTTTTGTTTGTAAAACAAAACTTGAAACTCTTACGATAATTAAGCGCCGGGTTAGTGCGTGTCGGATATGCACAATTTAAGGTTAATTATTAAAGGCCAACAAGTGAAAAATAAGAGATTTTAATTCGAGGGACTAAGTTGGATCCCAAGAGCAGCGAAGGAAGCTGGAGTTAAATCCTGAGCGAAGCGAGGGTTACAAAGGACCGATATAAATTTTTTTTCACGTGTTGTTTACTCTAATTTTTATAATTGACTGCGACAAAATAAAAAGTAATATATTTTACTTACTTTTCAGTTACTATATTTATATTTATCAAATTTTGTTTTATATCCGGTAATTATTTACCGGGTCATAAGAGAACGATAACTAAGTATATACTGAACTATGATATGAAAACAACCACAATGACAATTAAAACAATTAAACAATAAGTTAGGTTCAATAGACAAAAAACAACTAGAATTGACGGGGTAGTTTTTTTTTTAAATAGCCCCATTTCAACTGCTAGTAGCTACTTTCAACACGTTTTATTTATTTTTTTGTGTTAATTTTGTGGCAAACTATATCATCAGAACTTACAACTTTTTCAGAAGATGATATATGTATAAAGGCTGTAAAATTTTGTATTTAAACATACTAAGAGAGGACAAAATTCTATACTTCCAAAAGTTTATGAAAGAACAAAGGCCGGTTACATAAGAGTTGAAAATAGGAGTTGTGATCAGTTTTTTTAACACATACATAGGTACATAATATCACGCCTGTTTCCCAGAGGGGTAGGCAGAGACCAAAGACTGCCACTTGCTACGTTCCTGGCATACCTCTCTTGCCTCATCTATACGCATCAATGCTTTCATACATTTTCTACGGTTCCGAGTACTCCTGACCTGGCCTGACCTTTTTTGATGGTTATTCTAAACAAATTTATATAGTTTTGTGTAAATGTAGTTTTTTTTTCATATTCCTGATTTTTCTTTATTTCTCAGGATACTTATCTTTTTAAACGTTTACGGCTTTTTTTAATAATAATTTAGCTATTAGGACTTTGTAAGCACGTTTCTCAAAAAATAATAGTATAAGTAGGTACCTACGTACTTTAAGTAAACCGTAGACTAGCTTTTATTCAAATTGCCTCCTTCAACAACAATAATAAAATTGTAATAAAAACAAATAAAGAAACCCTCCTATTATAAACAAATATCATAAAAATAGTCAGTACCTGAGTACCTAAGTCAATACTCGCCGTTAAACTAGGGACATGGTACGAGCCCTAAAAGCCTATTACGCAAAATTGTCTGCAATTTCCTTACTATCGACTAAACGATTTGCAAATGCCGATTTCTCATACGTCATAATTCTTCGACACACAATAAAATTGCAACTCACTTCTTAATATTTCCGTATATTTGTTCCCTTAAACAAGGCAAGTGGTTGACGGAGAAAGGAAATGACAAGGTACTCGTCGCTTTTTACAAAATTCTTATATTAATACAATACTAGCTTTGTCCTATGGCTCTTTCCGTCACCATCATTATCATATCGGCTTGTATTTTTCCACTGCTTTCTCCATGGCGCACCAACTTCAGCTACTATACCGGCCATCCTTTTAAGGTCATCAGTCCATCAAGCTGGAAGGCCTCCTACGCTTCGATTTCCATTACGCGGTCTCCACTCTATAAAATACTTCTGCACCATCTCCGCTGCTCCTTTGACAGACGGGCCAGCTCACTGCCACTTCAGCTTGTTGAGTCTGCGAGCTATGTCAGTGCCTTTGGTTCTCGTTTTCTCACACGCTGGGCAACTTTGAGCTTGAGGACTAGCCCCACTGTACTCTTACCGTAGCCCAATTAATATATTATTATCACTATCATATTCGTCACTTAAGACTATGCTGTGAATAAATTCATTTTTAAGTTACGGCAAATTTTATTTAGAACTACTTTTTCCCAGCAACGCTCCCTAAATTTGATTATCGGCGTGGGATTATAACGGCAACACCTTAATTATAACTAATGAAGTTTGTTAAAGCAAGTTATAATTCGTTTAAACTCAGTTATAGTTATTCCTGCGAATACTTTTTTCGGGATAAAAACTATCCTTTCACGGGACTAAAACTATTTCCATACCAAATTTCATCTCAATCGGTTCAGTGATTTAAGTGTAAAGCGGTAATAGACAGACGCAGTTACTTTTGCATTTATAATATTAGTATGAATTTAGGAAGAAGGATGATTATTCAATTTTAAGGTCCCTCTAAAATCGCATAAATCCACTCGTTAGTTACACATTTCATTCTATTGGAACTATGCACTAATTTACTATCAACTGATGAGGTTTTTCTTCAAAAAGAATAAGGAAAAATAAACTAGTCACGCATTAGGGAGCAAAGAAAAAAAAAACCGTTCGCGTGCATTCAGAACATTATCAATGCCATTGTCATAAGAACTAATAGTTCTACAAGAACCATACAATATGATAATAAAATCGACCTTTAAGTCTTTAAATAGTCATTATGTGTTCTTGATTTTCATGACTGGACTAATCAATGTCATATTAGGAATTATTTACCATGTCGTTTGTAAATGGTTAACCATCGTCATTACGGTCATTCTGTAATTGCTACAATTTTCTCCTTATGTCTACTTACTGAAAGATATCTGCATGTGACTACAATGTATTTATTTCCTATTGTTTTTTAGGGTTTCTTACTCAAAGCGTGCAAACAGGTGCATATTACTGAGGTATCTGTCTGTGCGACCTTTAAAGGTTTCCATCTTTTAAACCACAATAGGTTTATACTCAAATTTGTACAGAATATGTAATTTTATCGGTCGGTGGTTGCCTAGTTGTTTTGGTATTTGCCTCGCGTTCTGGGGGACAGGGGTAAGAGCTCGGCGTGTGTCCTGATGAGTATTTTTCTTAATTTCTCAAGTAAATGTTATTTGTTCACACCACTGGAAGTTTGGTGAAGGAAAACGTCGTAAGGGCGCCTGCATACATCGAAAATACGTAGATGTGTAAAGTCCACAATCTGCACCTGGCCCGTGTGATGGATTATGGCCCAAATCTCCTTCGTCCACTGTGAAGGTAGGCCGTAACTACAGTGGGGACGTATAAGGTATGTTATGTAAAAAATAACAATAATAGTGCAAAAACGGTAATACGTACATGTTTTAAACTTGCATTTTACAGTAATGCTCTATAACTGTTATAAAGCCGACTTATATACAGCAACAAATAATACCGAACGAATTAAAAAAAAAATTAAAAATAAAATTGAATGCCCGACTGCTTATGATCAACGCTATACAGCGTAAAAAGATTATTTATTAAACGTATGTTTTCGAAGTTAGTAAAGAAAATAGATGGAACTTGAAAATCAACTTAACTGCATGAGACATGAACCGACTGCCGAATGCTGTCATTGTATTTTGCTGTAGGCACTACTAATCGTAAATGGTATGGTAGAAGTGAGGCCGTCGGTACGACTTGTACTTGGCCAATTTTTTGTTATGTTTATAACATTCGTTCATAAGTTGAGTAAGCCAGACGGTGTACCAGTAGTGGTGCCCATCAGTGTGTGAGATGCACTAGAAGGTCACCAATCGAGCGACCGTAGCGAAAGCTACATTGACGATCGCTGACCAGGTCGTGGTTTTCTAGGTATATCTCTCAGGCGGATATCTCTGGGAGGGTGCACCTGGATACCAGCTTGGCCCTTTTGACTCGGTTCAACGACGAGCTATGAGCACTTGCTTCATCGAGCCTTTAAGTCTGAGGAGAGACTTTGCCTCCCTGTGTGTGTTCTACCGCTTGTACAATGGGATGTGTTCTGAAGAATGATGCCCACGGCTTCTTTCTACCATCGCACCGCTCGCCATCGGCAGGGACTTCATTCTCACACTTTAGAACCGAAATGGTCGCGTACAGTGCAGTTTCAGAGAAACTTCCTCCCGCGAACGCTTGGGTTGAGGAATGAGGTCCATGCCAAGGTTTTCTCTAAGAACTACAGTATTTCAAGAAAGAGTTATTAGATTTTTTAAGGGTTGACGCAGCGCAAGTGATACCCCCGATGTTGCAAGCGTCCATAGGCACACACGGTGACCGTTTACCTTCAGGCGGACCTTAAGCTTGTTTGACACCTTAATGGTATAAAAAAACAATTTTGCTTTTGTAAAAAATTACTCCAGTGTAGAAAATTACATAATTAAAAAAAATTGTTCACATAAAGTTTTCTTATGGAGCTAAGTTTAATTATTTTTTTTTTTTTGTGTTTAGTTATGCTAAGACATTTATAAAAAATTAAAAAAAGATAATTTACAAAATTCACTAATAATTTTTTTAATGTTACATATGAAAAGCAGTAGCAGAATTATTTAACGGTCTTTAATAATAATCGGTTAATAAATAAAAATCCCTCACGCAAGCAGACAGTATAAACACTCTCTGAATATGCTGAAACTTTGCTTCGCCGTTAGTTACTCGCTGCCTAAAAAACCTGTGATACCATCATTATGACAAAAACTCGTATCAAATGAGTCTATTCAATATTTTTTATTGTTTATTGCAGTCAACTTTTAATTTGACTAAGTTTTGGATGCGTGTGTAGAAGTCGTTATTTTTTAACTTTTATTTTCGTATTTAGTAAGGGTTTACTTTCGTTTTCCAAACTTAATGCGCCCTATTAGATACGGTATGGGTATGTTTCGTGTGACATGTTCCTTACGACTAATGATATCTCGCATTTGCTTGTGTAAAAGTAATTTACTGAAAGGATTGTTCTTTATAAAAGTTTCGTTAACGAATTTCGTAGCCCTATTGTGTGTGTATTTGAAATACAAACAAAAGTTGTAAATATTATAAGTCAGTCAAAATACAAACCTTTTTTTCTAGAAACTGTTATTTTTTTAATTGTTTATAATGATTCATAAAAAAGTATTCGTTTTATTTTAAACTAAACTGAAACCACAAACACAATTTCAATCTCGCCACGAAATAATAAAAACTATCTTGTCTTTTGAATTAAAAAATATATAAATTCAAAATCGTTAATCTAAGCAGATTTATTGTATATTATAAATATAAATAAAAATAAACAAAAGAATTATTTTGTTACAATATAATAAGTTGATTTACTTCTTAAAGTGCCTATATGCACATATTGCTCTATTTTAGATTAGATCAGAGTTTTAAAAGGGTTTAAAGATTAAAATTATTTTTTTCCACTAAGTTTACTCCACCATTACTTACTCGAAATTAGTTTCGAAAATCGAACTTATTGGACCCTGGTACTAAATTGCTCACAGGTTAGTACCAAATATTCGTTATATATTTTTTTTAATATTCGGTTGAGCCCATAGATTTCAAGTAATCTGTATTATAACTGTGCAATAGCCTCACAAAATCGGCCACACTTGAGCTAGAGACAAAGCAAACCCGTGGTCTCTTTTCTCTTTCTATCCACGTCCACCATTTCGTTTGTTTATGTTAATACAATAAATTAGATAGAGACTAAAGAACACATGTTTACTTCGTCTCTATAACAGTTTTGTAACCTATATTATTTTCACAGCTTGCTGGGAAATGCGCTGTCCAGTTCTCTATGTCTATAGTCGAGCCCCGTATGAGGCAGAATGATCCTGGCCAGTTATGAGCGCCGCGCCGCCTTCGGCCGATACACTGGGTTCTTTCTTCGGATCAGAAATTCGTAATTTTGTACTCCATGCGAAAAATTACGTTGTTTAATAAATAAGTACCAATATTGCTTACCACCTTAAATAAAAGCTGATAAAACATTTTACTCTTTTTATTCATTATAAAAAAAGTGTAATATTGACTGATTTGACAAATTGCAGGTTCAAATTTTGCCATACCATACGTTTATCAAATCAAATCAAATATTTTTTTATTTCGTGTACCAAGTTTTTTTTAATATTGTTTTTTTTAATCCATAGGCTCCCAAACTAGTAAAAACTGTATTATAGGAGCCAGTGGCTTCTCCCATTTGAATGTTATTAATATTAAATTTAATATTCTATCCAGAATAAGTTTTGTCTTACAATAAAAACAGTGAAAATAAATGAAAAATAATAATGTTAAAAGTAGAATTTCATAAACATATTTTCAATATCTTCGTAGACATTATAACATTTATATTTTTCTTCTAGTCAATTTAAGAAGTCTCGCTTGACCTTAATTTCAGTTATGTTATGGTTAATGCAAAAATTGGTCAAAGTAACGAGGGCGAGGCTAAAGGACTTTACTAATTTATTAACCGCAGAGCTGTCTATCGGGCCACAGTACGTACAGAAATTAACCTTTCCCATATTGCCTTCGTAGTCCATATTAAAAATTAGGACTCATAACCTCTTGATACTAGGATAAAACAATTTTATCCTTGTTATTTTTTGTTTACTTTCGGCAGATATAATTATTTTTATGGTAATTATAGTATTTTTGATATATTTATAAAAACATGGCCATGGACGAATAAATTGGCAACTTGTGTTCTAATTACTATTAAAATTTTAACATATGTCTACATATTTTGCATCATAAGGTTAATAAAAATCCTTATGAAGGTAAATCCTATAAAGTTATAGCGTTTTCTAAGAAAAAAAAACTTTTTTTAAAAAAAAAGATAAGTCAGTTTGCTAAAAAGTGCAATAGGTATATTATATTAATTACAATCACCATTACAAATATTATATTAACTACAATCTAACTGCTTCCTATATGCCCATTTGCAATTGTGATAGTAATGTAAAAAAAAACTTTGACTTTGAAATAGCAGATTTTTTTAAGTAATGCAAAACTTACCAGAATCAAAACTTTCAGAAAAACTTTAAGTTTGAATTTGGGGAAATAAATAAATAAAAAAATAAAAAATAAATATAACATTAAAACCTACCTACTATTGACCAAGTATCAAGATTAAGAATTTTTCAAATTACTGTATGGTACGGCAACTCATAATAAGCTTGAAATTTTCTTATAGCTTAACTATTACATGGATTTTCTTCGAAGCCAAGGGTGTATGCAAACTTAGCTATGTTTATATACCTACAAAATGCTATTAAGGCACTAATCTAAATTGATGGGGCGTCCAAAACCGTTCATTTTTTCATAACATTAGTAATTTCTCCGGCGTAAAATAATATAATAAACATAAGCTATGTTCATTACTTAATGTACTCTATTACGCTACTGGACATTAATTTAACGATTACATGTTGTTGTAAGTATTATCGAGCTTTTATAGCTAAATTACGAGTAAGAAAGTAATTTCGGATGTTTGTGTTTTTAAAATGGAATTAAACTAAACAGTTTTAATATTTTTTTATTGGGTGCAGACAAAGCAGGTGCTAATACCTTACTCTTTCTTTCTTTCTTTTCTTTGTAAATTTTACTATTCTCAAGACAAAGTTGGCGTTTATAGTACTCACGGGCGGTAATGACGCAACAATTCTATCAAGTTCATATAACAGCTGTCTGTTCAAAATATGAACTACGCAAGCAATTATAATTTTTTTATTCATAAATTCCCTATAGATCTAGCGCCAACTAGCTTACTTGCAAATGTGATGAAAAACATTGTGCGTAACATGGGTGGTGTAGAAATTACAAACTCGAGTTATTAAAGCCTTCGGCCTTCGGACTTGGGCTTCTGCGTAGCCTCTCCTTCCTAATTTTCTCTTTACCACCCTTAATACACCTACTATTAAAAGTTAAATAAAATAACATAAAGAAAAGTTTGATTTTTTTAGTTTTCTACTCTATCGAGTACTCACTCCCCCATTTTATTTTATGCTAGTCGTGTCCAGATTGTCCAATGTCATACCTAAATAATATACAACCATCGATGTATCTGTGTCGATCAATTATCCACAATTTGTGACAAGTGTGGATCGCTTGACAACAATTTGTACGTAAGCACTAATTGCATAGAGTAGTGGAACTTTCACAGATATTTTGTGCTGCCATATTTGTTTTTAGCACCACTGAGATAATTAATTTGAACTTGTTAACTTTACAATGCTCCAAATCTATGAGAAATTCCTAGAACGTGTGAAATTTAATGTAGGAATCTTCTACAAAATGATTGGTTTGTGACATAAATTTACAGTTCACAAATGACTGAAATTATGTGGTCTTTTTGGTAACTTTGCTTACGGTAAATGCAAACGCTCACACTTTTTTTCCTTAACCCAACTTTGAGCAAAATTATAAGAGTTTAAATATATTTTTAAATAAATCATGGAAACTACACTGTGTTAGATGTAGTAAGACAGTGCGTAAACTACCATTAACGTAGAAATAATATATTATAATGTCTAAATTAGATACATATATAGTACATTACTGCAGTGGCCCGCAAACACAGCATAACCGCGGCGGGCGATCGTGAGTATGCGGGCTGAGGCTCGCATCACAAAGTCCGGTTATGCTCAGTTGAGGCCAAGGCTTGTATAGTGCTTTTCTCAAAAATACGTTTGAAAAAAAATAATTATATTGTTTACACTGTATTGACAATAATAAAAATAGTTTAGGTAATATTGCCAAGTTCAAATGTCGTTTTCTTTTTTTACTTTTTAAAATAGATTTTGGCGCATTCCTTTTTGTTGTGCCAGTTCGATATTTTAATAAAACTTGATGATTTCTCTTTAGTTATCAATGTTTGTTTTGAAAAAGTTCGTCTCATTTTCAAATTTCATATTTAACTGCTCGAGCGGACGGATAAAACATTGCAGGTCGATCTCTGATACTGTACTGCCAGCACGATGTATCCCAAAGAAGCTTGTGAAAGATATGGTCGCCTATCGTAGCATGTTTGAAAAATGGTCCATTACTGCCGCGGCCCGAAAACGCAGCATAACCGGGCGATCATGAGTATGCGGGCCCAGGCATAGCCAAGGCACACATCACAGAGTTCTCAAACATGCGTGTACAAAAACTAATTTTATTGACAGCTGTACTAACAACAAAAAAAATAGTTTAGGTAATTTTGCCGCCAATTAGCCGCGTTCAAATGTTCTGTCTCCTTTTTTTACTTTTTAAAATTATTTTAATGGCGCATTTTTTGTGCCATTTCCAAATTAAATAAAACTTAAGTTATCCCTTTAGTTATCAATCTATGGGTTTGAAAATTTTTGTTCCATTTTTAAATTTCATATTTCACCGCTCGAGCGCTCGAGCGCACGGCTAAAGCATTGAGGGTCGCTCTCAAATACTGTACTGCAAGTACGATTTGTCCCAAAGAAGATTTATGCAAGATATGGTCACATATCGTAGCATGTTTGAGAAATAATAATTTACACGATTGTCTTACCAAACAATTACTCTATACAATTAGCCAAAATTGTCTATTAAAGCCGTCAGAGATTCATGCAAATGACCCGTCTAGCACTCACGGTCCAACAATCAGCACCGATCAATAGCCTATTGGCATGTTTAATGAGTAACCAAGGATGCCCGGCGGTGGCCACCGGCCTTAATTGGTCACTGTTGAAACTGATCGTTCCCAATTGTAATTGGAATAATTAAAAAGATCTAGTGCGTCACTGACAATTGACGAAGGAATTGGGCTGTATTGATTACCTACCTACATATTTTGATACTTGCACTGTTATTATATTTGAAACTAGCTTTTGCCCGCGGTTGCACCCGCCCTAAATTTGATTATCGGTGTTGGGATTTCAACTGCAACTCCTATGTCCCATCCCGGGACATAGGCTACTGAAAAACGTCAAGTTACTTTCGCATTTATAATAAGTATTTATTTGGATTTAGTTTTTGCTGTAAAATTTCGTATATAAGGATGTTTTTTGTGATTCTTCTATTAGTATAGTGTTAAAAAATCAAACGTCGTCTTTTACAAATAGTTGAAGGAATCTGTCTATTAGAATAACAATCATAGGATAGATGATTGTATACCTATGATGCTATATTATGAAGTATTATACTAAATTATATGTGAAATGTATAAAGGGGATGAAGTGAGGTGTAATGTAAAATGATTTTATATAGTTACTTAGTAACGTAAGTTTTAAAGTAAAAACGCAAATAATGTAAATTAAGACGAGCACTACTGCCGACAAACTGCAATGCAGTTTGGCAGACTGTGTGAATTTAGATTATATGTAATCATTTGTGACGAATAAATAAAAAAAAGGAATTTATGAAAGCGCCGGAGTACCGATGGAAGAGTATAAAGATAACATACGTGCGTAGGAAAATGTGTTTTAATGTATACTAGTAGGTCAAGACAGTATACTTCATAACACTCCATGCTCGCAACTATTTGCAACCTACATTTTTGCCTGAGAGATGATACGTCATTCTTTCACTAGCCTATGGGCTAGGCAGTTATTATCCTGGTCCGATATATGTACTTGTTGTTATCAGAGTCGAAAGAGTAGAGTAAAAAGTACTTGTTTTGTACAAGTATTTTATGATGACGAAAAATTAATATTTTCAAACAGTTACTCATGTATGTTTTAATCAATCAGTCTATAACAATCCACTGCTGCATAAGGATATAGGCCTTTTATAATAAACGCCACTAAACTTGGCCGGCTACTTTTTTGAGGTCATTGGTCCATCTGGCAGGAAGGCGACCGACGCTGCGCATAGCAGGTAATTTAAATCTTACTCTGCTAAAGGAAGTCATATCAATATTATGAAATAAACAATCATTCACAATCACTTCGACCAAGTAACGTTACAGACACAGATGTTAGACAAATTAGGTCTCCTAACTCGCACAAATCGATTATGTACCTATACCTAGTAATAATGAACTTACTGTCTAACTGAGTAGTGAACATAATAATAATTAACCTAGTACACTGAACGAGCCAAGTCATCCCACGCACCGTCCGATGTCTAATAAACCAGTGTAGTAAGGAATCCCACACTTTGCCGAGCAATTGTTGTGTCCAGTGTTAATAAAACGGCTTATATTTTAACTATTTTGACAGTTCAAAGCAGTTTATATCCCAAGTTACACACAGCTGTTCCGTCTTACAAACATTATTCCCTCGTTTCTTCTTCTGTCATAAATAATATGGTTACATAACGAAAAACCCTAAACATAGATATAATTTTACTAAATGATAATACCGAACAGTATTGAACTAGGTCTAATAACATTTACTTTCGATGGCTGACTACACTGATGAGCAAAAATAACTAGTCACTTACATAATCAACAATATTTCCTAAACAACTCATCAAAAGTCAAATGAACATTGAAGCATTTTTAATCACTTATTTATATATATAAAATAAAACTCTTTTTTATATACTTTTTGTTCCATGAAGCTACCTTTACTAGTTTATGAAATATCGTCGTTTATGCAAATCACTAGTTAATTTTGCTCGTCAGTTTACATAGTAATAAAATTTTGTAAACTTTACGTTCGTGTTTCACTTTTAGTCGCTGGAGGCTTCTAGTGAACCGCCTACAGCGTTCGTGAAAGCATTTGGTTCTACACATTGATTTGTGATTTCGAAGATTATTGCTCAGGCTTTGTACACTCTATGTCTAAGTTTCTGTAATCCAGTTCTCTAGTTCGATTGCTTTATAATTTTCCTAACTTCATGAATTATGATTTTAATATCTGTTGGCGAGTTCATTCTGAGTCAATAGGGTGCATGCAGTAGGAGCAATCAGGTTTCAGTACAGATAGATAAGAACCAATAAATTTACTTAACCTGTCTTTAATTAATATTTTCAGCCATAAAGGCATAAAAAAGTCAAAAAATTATCATCAAATTAGATAATGCCTAAGGCATTAAGTCCACCTATTGTATTTTAGTGCAATAAAGTGTTTAAATAAAAATAAAATAAATAAAATAAAATAACACACCATAAAAGTCACTTTTGTTTGAGAATATAATAAATAAAACTATAAATTTGTACGTTATCACTGTTAAACATTTTAGAGTATACTTAGAGTATATATGAGGTGCTGTTTAACCTAGTAAAGTGTTGTATCTTAACGTAACAAGACTTCACCGTTATCGGGCTACGTGCAGACACACCAACAGATTCTAATCTGCTGATATTTTTAATCTATATTTCGTACGATCAATAATACTTCCTTTACTCTATCTAACCAAAGGCCTATAAGATATCTTCTTTAACCAGTATAGAGGTGACAGGTGCAATACAAGGGTGAACTGGTAACTTGCGACTACCGCACATCAGTAACTAAAAGCCCATTTAGTACCTACCTATGTTATAATGTTTTGTCCAGAATATCATTGGATCTTTTCAGTAGATCCAACTAAGGATATAACTCAAACATTTTATTATATTATAATTACATAGGCTACGGTGACCGCTTACCATCAGGCGGACCGTAAGCTTGTTCGCCACCTTAATGGTATAAAACAAATTACATATCACATTGTCCTTATCCTCAAGTGATCGCCAAAAGTAGTATTATCAGACGCAGAAGCCCTGTAGCTGAAAGTGTAGCTTACTAAATTGCTAGTTTTGGGAACTGTAAATCGCTAGTGTGCAGCAGGCGTTACACTCATGGTTTACATCGCTTGATTACATTTCAAGCTACCAGATAAGTGTAATCAAACCGACCAATTTAAACTAAAAGTCATCCACGTATGCTTGTATTATTTAAAACACGAGCAATGCACTCTACTGCGTCTATGTCATCAACCATTTTTATTAAACCAACACGCAGCTTATATTCAGAAGCAGTATCAAATATCTCTACAAGAAAAAATAAATAAAAATATGTCCGTGTCAGTCTCTTCACTATTACAATTGTATACGGCTTCCTCTTAGGTACGTAAGCTCTAACAATGGAGTGTGTTGACTTCTTCTTATACTTCTTTATTTTTTATTTTAGTGGACTAGTGTCGCGTACGAGTTTTTATTTTTCTACTTTTCTTACGCTTATGACAACTTTATTAAGGCTTGTCCCAAACGTATGCAGTGTACTTCATTCATTAATTCTGATTCTGTGTGGTAAGGATTTGTATGGTAAATATTAAGCTTACCGCGTACACGGAGAGCTTTTTTCACAAATTAAAAGTGTGAAAAGCTCTCCGTGTACTACGCGATAGATTGATCCAAGTATTTTTAACTTGTTGAAATTCGTTATTTAAATATAGGTACTACAGGAATAAGAGTCGAAATATCGAAAACAAAATTTGAAGTCTTATACAAGTGCCGATCAGCTGATCGAACTTAGTACGAAAGGTTAAATTTTTTTTTCAATATTTCGATCCATGTTCTTTGGGGAAAGTTACTCAGTATAAGAAACATAATTATGTCCTGCATAACTGTTTGAACCTTTAGTTACACGTAGTATACATATAAAAGTAATTTTACAACTTTCTTTCCTGAAGAAATTAAAATAATTTAACTTTTGTTTTTGTTCAAATAGTTTTAGCACAACCTAAACAACTTTATGGGTTTTAGCTTGAGAGGCGTTGTTAGATTCGTAGAGAGATTGACACTTGATATATGAAATTCTTAAGATACAAAATAGCGGATTTTATGCGCTTCAATGTGCGGGCTAAATATTTTTTTTTAACACCCACGAGTTGGAGATCAAAATAAAGGGCTTTAAAAGGCCAGTACGAGAATATATTACACTTATAATAAAAAACACGAGCGAGATTAAAGAAATAACACTAAAAAGATGTGAATAAAAAAAAAAAAAAAAAACCGACTGCAAAACGTACCAAATATTTAACTATAGGTAAGCCAAATGCAAGTTCAAATAATGGACAGATTGCTCAAACTATAGTTTAATACAGGTGGTATACAATTAAATGTATATAAACCTTAAAATGAGTTCCGACTGCTTATAGTTAGATATTTAGTATTTTTTAATTTCTTTTAGTCGTTGATGTTTTTGCAGTCGGTTTTTTTTTATTTGTTTACTTATTTATTTTTATTTATGACATTTTCAGACGTGCTCTATACGAATATATTATCTAATTTTAAGATAACAAACATAAAGACATAGAATAATTAAATAACTTTGAAACAATTCGGTTGGGATTTGGAAGTGGGGAATATAAAGCAATGATTTTGATGATTGTCACTAGGTATAATTAGCGCAGTTGTCCCTATCGCACATCGGTGTCTTGGCCGTGTCTTAGCAGTTGTATTTCCAAATACCTATATGCGTGTATTCGCTGGGGCCTGATATTTCCTCTAAACACGGTAACGGCAAACCCTCTCCGCCTTTTAATTCTGCTTTTTTGGAAATATGCCGATGTTCAAGGCAAGGCTAGGCGAGCCGCGCCCAATTGCTGCGCAGTTTCAACGGCAAAATCGTGTCGTGTCGATCGTCGGTAAATTATAAAAGCGTCCATTCATTGTACTCACGTCAAAAACCTTAGCAAACGACACATTAAAACTAAATACCTAATTAAATTGCAAGAAACCAGCTGTTACCTGCATATTAGGTAGTTACTACAGTCGCCTCGCCTTGGCTGTTATACGTCCCACTGCAGGAGCACAGACCTCTCCTTGATTATGGACGCGTATGCCCTTTTAGCCTAATTCGGGTTGGCGGACGTGGTCGAGCTAGTGGCCTACTGTAAGAATTTTCAAGCCGCCCATAAAGCCTCAAACAGCCAATACCGGCTTTACGTGCCCTACGAAACACGGAGGAGCTACAATCCTCACAGAAAGCTAACACAACTCGCAGAGCCTATGTTATACACACGGATCGTTGCAACTATAAAAACTATTCAGCGACCTCATGTAAAATTTCAGTACGAAAGAAAAAAAAAATCTATTTTTAACCGATTTAAAAAAAGGTGGATGTTCGACGTGCAAGTGCTTCATTTGAAAAAACTGTCGGTGAGGTTACAAAAAAAAAATTTCATTCGACTTTGCACAGTATAAAAGTAACCCTTATTTTTTTTTATTGTTGGTTTCTAATATACCTAGTTGATCTTGAAACACGTTACTCAAATCCAAATTAACAGATACCATTTTTTTCCTTATAAGGCAGATAAGTAGGTAGGTACGAATATATCTCTCCATATAATCTTCTTTTTTATACAACTAAGGCGGCAAATAAGTTTGTAGTCTGCCTGATGGTAAGCGGTCACCGCAGGCTATTTTAATTTTTATCACAAACACATATTATATAAACTAACGTAGGTTATAAAAAAAATCTCAAACAAAACATAAACAGCATCTTATTTTAATCCGGACAAAGCATGCATTAAAACTTTACACTTATTTAAAAAAAAAAAAAGTACAAAAGCTATAAGGTACTTAAAATTCGCATCAGCTCAATAACAAGGCGGGCGGGAGGAAGGCCCGTACCTAAAGCTCCGTGCCCATGCGTCCCGCGCGCATTATTCATGTAGCCCGCTATTTGTATTAGTTACAAATGAACGGTTACCGAAATCATTTAAATGCTAATTCGATAATTAAACCGACCCGCCCGTAACCGAGCGTGATACCGAGACTCTATTGATTTCGCTATGTAGGTGGGTAACAACATGTTGTGTAACGCTACTGGAGTAGTCATTATATATGTTATTTATAGTTGTAGGTATAAGGAGTTGTTAATGTATAAAAAAATTACTGTCGGACAACCGTCCGGAATCGTGACAACTTGTGCCTTTCACTTTTTATGTCTGTCTCTCTCGCTCTTAGGCGGGCTAACCATGCCGCGTGCCTCTCACTCGCTCTCATTGTGAGCGCATAACGTGAGCGGAGCGTAACGCAGTTTCTTGAAGTGTCACCCGGCAAACCAATTTATAAGACGTTGTCACGTCAAAATTTAATTTATCTTTAACTGCAGGTTTAATTTTAGTTTTGATTTTAAGGTGTGTACTTGGAGTAGTTAAAATTTCGTACAAATTCCATGTAAAAATAACTTAGATGAAGTTAATAGGTGTACAAAACAAGTAGTAAATAGTAATTTATAAACTATGTAAAATTATGGAAAAATAAAACCATAACATTCTAAATATTCATAATTCCTGAATTAATAACAATGTTTATGTTTGAGTAATGCATCGGAGTGGGAGCCGTTTAGCGATCGGTTTCCAAATTTTTCAAATATCCGCAATATCTATTTTTATACAGAACCATAACTTTGACACGTAATTGGCCGTGTATAAATCGGTAGTAAGCACTCTCTCGCGGCGCATCGCAGCGTGCTCCATACACACGAATTTCCCACTTATTTTCGACACTTACTAATCAAAATTCATGAAATTTTAAAGACGTGTTCTAAAAATAAATATTTAGGTAGGTTTCTATTAAAATTTATAGTTTAAAAGTCATACAGGATTCTAGTTTTTCATACAAATAATCTCATGTAAAACTAAAACATGCTATACTAATACTTTTGAAAAATTACAGACATCAGCTTAAGATCATGTCTAAAAAATTTAACGATGTTTGATCAGTAAATGTCAAAAACAAATGAGAAATTCACGTGAAGTGAATATGAAACACGCTTCGAGACGCCACGAAAAGCTGCTCATACATAAAACAATAACTTATGGCAACTCAAATAATACTATGACCATCCAAGTTGAACTAACTATTCATTTAAATTTTTGTCAAGAATTAGTACCAGGTTCCTGTAAATAAATTAAAGTGATCGCTTGGACTCGGTGGCGAGAGCGAATTAGTTGTCTCTTTGTGCAATCAAGCGAGCCCTTCGCGCCCTAATGAATATGAATATGGCTGAATACGTCGAGAGCGGTGCGGACGGAACCCAACGGCTCGGCTGCTCGACGCCGACGACGCAGCTCATTACAATGGATCTCTGTTACACCAATCTGTAACCAATAAAATTTTAAATGGTTAAGTTTGCATATTTAGACGTTTAATATCGTACTCAATCACGTCGTAAATACTGAACTGTGTACCTGAGTTTTTAATGCTACGATCGCGTTCTGTCAACGAAATACATGTATGGAAATGAAAGAGCGCCTCTTGCAGACGCGTTTTGAGACGGTTTTTTCTTAAATATGCGAACGCGTTACAAATACGCAAAAACTCTCACTGGTTCTAATGAAACTCGGTAGGTAGGCGACTTATGCCCCTGATTAACTCTAGGAATATTGTCATCTCAAAAAGTAGAAAATTAAAAGTTGAAGAACGCGTAGCCAACTATTTAAAAGGTGAAAAAAACTATCAAATTGTTGGATTTGAAGGTCGCATCCATGATTTTAGTTTAAACATTTCAAAACAAACACAAGTAGCTAAGCATAACTACACGCACAGAACACATAGACATACACGAGTGTCCATAACTTAGTTTTTATGTACGACATTATGTAACGATGTATAGTTTTTACATTTAAAATATAACGTAAATGGATTCGTACATCTTTTTAAATATCTAAAATAAAATTTACTGTCTGAAACTCATGAATGATTACGCGTTGGTGTAACAGGCAATCAATTGACTCTTATTAATACGCAAATATAGCTTCTGTAAGGTAATAAAGCTCGTCGACTTTGTCTAGTAATTCGCTTGAATATTTTGATAGTTAGACATGTACGTATAATTAAGCTACTCAAATACCAATTGATACATATCTTATGCGAAAAATAAGGCAAAAGAAGTCAAATTTATTCGTGCTGATATATCTTAGCATGATGTCCTTATTTATTTTTATACTATTTATCCAATGTATTTTACGACGAAAAAAATATCCTGACTCTCTGAATGACTGATCCATCAATCAATCAATTCTGAACCGCTATGGGGTTAGAAACCTAAAGTTTTAAATTATAAGTCTCTTTTAAGATTTTAACGACCACTTAGAAAGGATCTTTCGAAATTTGCCTCTTAAGATTTCAGTTCACTTCCAGTTTGTATATTTTTTTGTATTTATATAAATTTACAGTTTAGTCTATAAAAATTGGTATTTGGCCTTTTGGTTAAATATGAAGTTTGATGTATTTCATAGTATTTGGAAAATCATCCACTAGGAAGTAAAATAGGGAATTAAACATTGTATTTCATAACTTTGACGATTCAAAAGTGTTTGTAAAAACCTAATTTGAATAAAAAAAAATTGAGTTTGACTTTGTATTTTCCGAAAGAAAAAAAATCCGGGATTAACGTCTTAATTTAGGCTATTCCAGCTGTGCCGAGAATTTGAAGTGTAGTCAGCAGACTCCCAGAAGCATCGCAACGCAAGTTACGTGCAGTAGGCGCACTCCGTAAGCCACGCAAGAGCGTGCCGTAATCATGATGGTCCGTATCAACTGCAAACACAGCAATCCGGCACCAGTGGTCATTCAGCAGTCGATAGGTCGTCAGAGTTGCTACAGATGCGGACGTTTTCTTCAAGAGAAAAAATCCTACTTTAACACCCAAAGTCTCCTTTAGGGTATCGGAAACTAGAGTAGGTTTTAGTAGTTAAGCAATAAAAAAAAGTTGCCGAATATTGAATCGTCAGCTAGCTCTCTAAACGTTAAGTATTCTTTGACATTCAGTGTCGGTCGCCAATATTTTTTAGGGTTCGCTATTCAAATGTATGAAGCCGAACATGACTAATACCTGGGTGTCGAGAAACTTCTACGGTTTCTTGTATCGCTGGTCCATCTTCCTACCACTAAAACTGGAACAGGATCTTTATCCTGTTATGTAGTGAGTTATTCAATATACGTCGTTTGAGCTAAAAATATTTTGTGTCCGAGTGATAAACTCTACTTTTCATCCCCCTCTATGAAAAAAGAAATAAAATGCGCTTTTGGACACTAATCATGAAAAAAAATCGTATGAAAAAGTATAATTATAATTAATGTATAAAGTACTCAAAAGAATTTATATTTATATTTATATTTAAAACAGTTTGACAGTTTTAAAATACAGCAAACACGCACTTTGACGAATCATTCAACGTTTTTGGAATATATGGGATGAAAAATTAGTTGATGCATTCGAGTTATTACTTTTCTTAAGTAGGTATGTATTTATACTTTCCACCGTTTCTTGTTTTGAACTTTTTAACTTTGTTGAACTTTTAACAGCATTTGTAACAGACAGGACTCAGTAATATCAAAACATTTAAAACTCAAAAAAATCATAAAGATTACCTGTCATTACTATCTCACACGTTCATCAAAAACATTTAATAACAAAAATGAAACATAAAAGCCTCAAGAACACAGTCTCATAATCACCAGCACAATAACAAAAATATAACAACAATCTCATTCATTACCGAGAAAACATGGCGTTGTTTGTTGCCGGCCAAATTACACCGACAAAAGTTTAAAATGGCAGATCATAGAGGAGTTCCCATGAACTTAAAGATTTTAAGTAAGATAGAGGCGCTTTAACAATTAAACGTAACATGCCATAGTACAAAAAAATTTAACAGAACCGGTAGCGAGCGTGCTGTTAATATTAAGCAGGCCGTTAAGCCCAAAGAGTTTTAACAAAGGTTTACGCTTTTTCTTGTAAAATTAAGGCGATGTTTATCTAAGTGCAGTAATAAGTCGGGCGTGCTCTTCATCGCACGTGCACTAGTTTTAACTAACAACGGTTTTTTTTCTTTGAGTTTGTTAGGCAAAGGTGTTAGGGCCAACGCACACTGAGTTATTTTTTTTGAATTTGGTGTAAGCGTGGTTTCGACTTATAAAACCCTGAAACCTTGTTTAAAACATTTATGGATGAATTTTAATGGCAATGTGTATCTTTTAATAAAACAGAATTTGCGTAGAAATAGTCCCAATATAATAAAAACTTAAAATGCCTACAGAAACAAAACACAAAGAAGCCAGTTACTACTTATATAAGCGTAATGTATAAGAGAAACTATTTAAAAAAGGTTAGCTGATTGTTACTATAGACAAATGTATAGGTGTTACGTATAAGCAAGCTCTGTAGGTTTCTGACATAACGCCACGCTGAATGACAATGCTAATTTTTACCTAAATAATTGTCCATTCTCAGATTTTGTAGAGTTAAAACCAGATTTTTAAAGTTCTTCAAATGAACCACGAACCTCAGAACTCTAATTAACATCATTAAAAATTATGTATGTCACTATTATTATTATTATTATATTATAGTTGCTAATACTTTTATGAAATAAATGGTAAATATAAATATTTTAATCGTTTCATATTTGGATTTCAATGTTACAAGATTATTCTATAAAATATTTTTCCACAAGTCGTTAAACAGATGCTTTAAGATAATTAGGTATGTACATCAATAATACCTAGTGTATTTCGTACCGGGTACAAAACAATGTACAAAATAACCCCTTTCCTACCTGAGATAGGAAGCACATTGCAACGTGAGCCGATGGCGAACAATAAAATTGTTATAGTTTCAAGTTATTATTTTTGAGTTGTTTAGTGTACGCTTAACCTTAATTGGCATATCTACGCTGAGCGGCGCTCATACTATGGTCCACTTCTCAGTAATATTGTAATCTCAGAACAAGCATCACACATACCTACGTGCTCACCCATCAGACATAAAAAAAACATCATACAAAGACTCAACTTCATTATTTTAATTTCTTTCCCTCAAAATTTGCATGTCCAAATCTAAGGTTTGTCGACAAGGTTACACCACTAAAGAACACAGGAGCAACTCTAGGTATATCTTACTCTCTCTGTTCTGTGGTTTTAAAGTTTTGTGGCATCTATGCTTCAGAACTATAAAGTTCTAGATCGACGCGGATTCTAAACCACAAGCCCTTTAGTATATATGTCGCAGGCAAATCGTATAATCCGCCGTTTCATAATATGCCTAGGCAGATCGTAAAGTATGGAATAGAAATTATCATATAACTGAACAGATTATTATATGAAGCTTGGCTGGAACCCTCCGCTCGCTTCGCTCGCTCCGCATCTACGATTGCAAAAGAGTAACTGAACGTAACCTAACATATATGACTTATACAGTGCGATTTCTGTTCCTTTCGTTTCCATACTTTACGATCTGCCTAGGGATATTATGAAACGGCGTATTATACGATTTTCCTGCGACATATATACTTCCAATATGGCTGATAAAGGAATCCACGTAGCACATAATTTGAGATTTAGAAAATCGGTTCAATCTTGAAGAAGAAGAAACAAGCACTTTGTATGAAAATCCCATATTTAGGAGGTAAGGACAAAGCAGAGTACATACATACCTCACCTATATATACCTACAGGATAAAACAAAGAAACACCTAAACACAAATTTCGTTTTAAAGTTTTAATATTGATTAGAATTAGGTACATCGGATCAAAGACAAAAGCATATGCGACTTAAAATTCCAACACAAAATTCAACAGAATTTCTCTTACTGATTGTAATTAATACAGATCTCAACCCGGAAATATCTGCACACTCCATCAAACTCCGAGGACGGCTACAAAGGCAATCAAACGATGCAAAATTGTTACAGTCGAAATTAAACTGAGCAAATTCTAACTGGGTGCGCATTCCGTAGATTCTGGGAACAAGTGGCGAAATTACGAAGAGGCCGACCCTTGCCTTTTAACCCTTCTTGTCATTTGCGAAGAACAAATTAATCATCATCATTTACATGCAGGACCAGTAGCCAGATTTGTTTCAGCGATTATGTCACCCTTGCTTGTTAGCGCTAGGGCGGCGTCGGACAGATTTTGAGTGCTTGTTTTAATATTTTCATGTCTTAATTTAAAGTTAGGAGTTCAGGATTGATTTTTCACACTTTGTCTGGGAAATTTTTTAAAGTTCTTTTAAAGAACAGGAGTTAAGTTATATTACAGACGTCGTCTTTGAAACCGAGAAGACTTTCTATTTGCGGGAGTACTAAGTGAATATTTCCGAATATTTGTAGGAGCTTTCTTTAAGTTTGTTATATGTTTACCTATTCCTAGTGTATAAAATAAACATTTTTTATTATAGTATTTTCTGTTTTAACAAGTTTTACTTATTACGTAAAGGAACTACAAGCGTTACTTATTTCATAGCACGTTTCATGACTTTAAAGTCTGATCTCGTTAATTAAACTACCATTTTTTAGACCCATAGATAACTTATAAGAGAACTAAACACGACAATAGTGTGTCTATACAGGCATTTTTAGATCCATCACACATAGCTAGTCCATAAAATTACTAAACACGGGACATGGTGTGTTTATACATACATTTTTAGACCCAACACCCATAGCTAAGTCATAACATTAACTAAACAGTGCAAATGCTGTGTTTATTCATACATTTTCAGTCCCATCACCCATATCTTAGTCATAAAATCAACTAAATACGGCAAATTTTGTATCTACACATACATTTTTGTAGACCAATCATCCATAACGAAGTCATATCATTAACTAAACACAGCAAGTGTTGTGTCTATACATTTTTTTTAGACCCATCACCCATATCCAAGTCATAACATTAACTAAACACGGTAAATGTTGTGTCTCTACATACATTTTTTGGACTCATTACCCATAGCTAAGTCATAACAATAACTAAACACGGCAAATGTTGTGTCTATCTAAGCATACATTTTTAGACCCATCACCTATAGCTAACATAACAATAACTAAACGTTATATCTATACATACGTTTTCACTGTTGGACATAGGTTTTTCCCAATGAATGCTACCATACTCGGTCCGGCGCCATTCTCAACCCTACCTTGTTTAAGTCACCTGGACCTGGCATTTTTCAAACAATAAAAAACTTAATAAAACTAAATATAATATATTCAGCTCTACATTTTTTTCTCTTCCAAATCGGATGATGACGTCCAGAGACGGTTGGACGTGAGCCGCGTCAATTATAACGTTCATTTGGATTTGGCACAACGCGGCCGCTTAGGCCCCGCGCGGTCAGCGAAGGGTTGACAGGGGAACGCGTGACGAATTGCTTGTCCTCACAGAAAATTAGTTGGGATTATAATGAATTTATGTTATACATGCTTATCAGACATTCACAACTCATTAATGTTTTGTTAATCTTTATAGTATGAAGGCATGTTTACGGTTTTAGTCCCTGGACCACTAGGAGTTTCGATTCCGCCTCGCGTTCTGAGGTTTTGAGCCCGGTGTGTACAAATAAGTTTCTCTCTTAATTTCTTACGTAAGTACATTGATTATCAAGTTCAACTAGCAACTATCTTGTCAATGACATATATCTTTAGAAAACCTGTGTTTCGTCAGTGCTGACAGATACAAGCTAACTCAAATTAAACTATAAGGCGACTTGCCTAAATTGTTCTATTTATGTACCTATATGGACCACGTCTGTCTGTCCTACTTCAGCTAAGGGAACTGTGACGATACCATATTTATGCCTTAACATTTTCGTAATACATTGTGTTTATTTGTAATACAAAAAAAGACGTATGTATAGACTGGGACTGAACTTGCGTGATGGACTATCCCCCTTGCTGAGGGTAAAGGCCTTGCCCTAACAGTGGTGACGTATGAGTCTGGTAAGGAAAGAGTGGTTACATTAACACCCACATTATAAACGGTGGGACAGACTCTTTTAACCAACTACTTTAGTCCTGGGTAACAGGTGATGAGCTCAACGCTGCAACACTTATGCAATGTATATGCCTATACGTAGAATATCACCAGATTTAGATTAATGAATGGTGAAATGAAATAGAAGAGCCCAGACAATATATTCCCTTTGATATGTCCTGATGAACTTTAAAAAGTAATTCAGGATTGGGCAGGGGGATACTGAGGAAATAATAGTAGGTTAGTAGGTATGTAACGCATCTAGTTACAGGACGCAACAATGAAATGTCCTTTACTCACCTAATGGTGGTGAGACCTTAAAGGGGCTATTAAAGAATATTTTTTTTAACACACTTGCTCATAAAGTAGCCTTTACTGCACCCTATTTAGGTTTTTAATAGCGCCTATTAATGTTTCAATATTTTAACACTCATATAAGTAATTTAGTTTCGTTCAGGTATGATAAAAACAGTCGTATGTGAATGGTGAGCACCTCTCAATACATACATCCCCAACCTCGTCGGTAATGAGCAACCCAGCTCACTTGTATCGTAATGTACTGCTTTTATTTAATTTCTTTTACACTATATTTCCTCCTCTGTTTAACAGTAACCCAATAAACAACATAGATCTTCCGCTTGTACAGTGTAGATTGTTGAGTTAGGAATGAAAGAAAAGGTACCCATTCCTGAAGAAATATTATCACCAATAGTTCGGGTCTAAGATGGGCATTTTCCCCAAATTAAACACTCTACTTTTCATTTCGAATTGACAACCTTAACTTACCAAGAATTGACACTAATCTCACTTTTTTTCCCTCCCGCTTTTTTCTTTTATACTCGCTACATTTTTCAAGCGAGTCAGTGATTTTAAGTTGTACCTTAAGTACATAGAAGAAGTAATACGCAGACCTTGTACTCATTGCTAGCTGGATAAAAGATTGTTTCTAATTTATGTCAATAATCTACATTTACAAATGTATACACATGTCTTACGTATGTAAATATTTAATGAATTGTATGAACTTATATATGTTTATATAATACATAGATAGGTACTTTTGTAACAAGATAATGAATGACCAAATACTATGTAAATAAATACATCATCTGTGTAAATTTCAATTGTCTAACTATCACGGTTCATGAGTTACAATCTAGTGACAGATGGACGGACAGCGAAGTCTTAGTAATAGGGTCCCGTTTTGTACCCTTTGGGTACGGAACCCTAAGAACCCCAGCTTTCTGCATGAGCCAAAGGTCATTGCCGCTGGTATATAATGCCTGTGGCATTAAGTCCACCTATTGTGATTCTATTACAATTTCTATCAATAAGTAGTAATAAGTTGCCTTTAAATCTCGTAAAAGTAGAAGAACGATGATAGATTTATTCTATCATGTTATATGATAGAAGAATCCTGATGTAAAGCGGGTTTTGTGAGTATTATTTACCATCATAGGTAGTTGACATTGATGAAATATCTGACCAACACCTTCGCAGTAAAGTGTCGAGGTGTTAGGCACGGTATTTATTAATCTTCAGCCTCTGAACGTTCTCTGCAGAACATAGTTTTTCTCCTCAGGTATCCCAAAAGAATCAAGCCCGACTTAATATATTAGGTATAAAGTATTAAATGAAAAACAGAACTGAAAAGAGGTTTCAAAAAAGGTTTAAATCGAAACGTAAGAGATGTCTCTCTTTCTCTAAAATGGCTAAGATTATAAAGCACCAAAGTTTGCTTTATGAATAGCGGAAGTTTTCACCGCTTCATTAGTCCCCTCCCCAAGACTTTGAAGTGGTATTGAGCGAAACGATCAGGAAGACGTTTGCAAAGGGCGCTCTTAATATTGGAGGATTAACGACACCCTTTTAAATTAAAAACGAAATGAAAACTTCGACGACACTTTTCCACCGACCTTTCAATATCGGCTTGTAACGCTCACGACATTCTACGTACAAAATTTATGATATGAAGCTAAAATTATTAAAGCCTATTGTTCCTCTCTAAAGAAATGTGCCCTGAACAATACATTCATAATTTACTTTTCGATGCATCCCTGTTCACTAAGGTAGATAAAGTCGTGATAACGAATGGTAACTAAAATAATAAAATAAACTCCCAGCGCTGTGAAGCAAGCGACATATTTCATTAATAAAGGCAAAACAAATAACAAGATATCAAACGGACTCACTTCGCAGTGTCCATACGTTACTGAGATAAAACAAAAGATTCGAAACCGTTGAATTTATGCGTTATCGAAGCTAGAGTGATGCCGAGTTGGAAACAATGGGCGATCGTGGCGCCCCATGCGGCGAAATGCAGTATCAACGGTGGCGAGTTGCGGGGTCACTTTAAGGTGACTAGTGACATCTATTATCCAGTAGTTGAAATTTCTGTACTGGTTACGTGGAATGTAAGTACTTACATTACTGAAGTCACATATGCAAACAATGTTTTTTTTTAATTTTGCAATATTTAATACTAATTTAAGGGTATGCATATGGCAAAAATGGATTGTTTCGTTTATCCGTCGGTTCTTGTATGTCACACCCTCGTAGTGTTCATATACATAGTGTAGTAAATAAATAAATAATGAAAGGCAGCAGTTTTTTTTTTTTTTTTTTTTTCTGAGCTGACTATGCAGTTGGCTGTTGCAGCCATTACTGCTTCACTGGACTTTTGGGGCGAGACTCTGAAGGAGCCTCAGCCCATATAGCGCCCAACGCTCAAGGGCTCCCCGCGGGGGAAGCCTCGGCTTGGGTTGTCGCTCTCGGGGGCGTCCCTTCGACCGGCGTGAGTCTCGAACCCGAAGGTGAGTCACCGCCAGGAGGGGAGTTCCCCGTTACGCGGGTGCGGTTGCGATTGAGTGGGGGCGAGAAGCGCCCCGGCACTCTTTGATACCTAGTGTATCCTTGTGGGCGCCGACGAACCCGGGGACGTCGGCGTCGTGTTTGGAGGGAGGCCCTATTTGGGGAGGTCGTAGAGACTAATCTCGCTATCCGGACAGCGAGATCGTCATCTGGGGACGTTAGTACGTGCCGAGGCCGCCTAACAATAGTTTTACGACCGTGACCGGGTCGATCGGGGGGACGATACGTTGTGGATTGCACAATTAATCGATTCGGGTGATTTTGCGTACGCTCGAAAAAGCGGACTGCCAAGTCTTTAAAATATTGGGGAATCGTGGGAAGTTCGAAGTCTCTGTGTAGGTCCGCATTGCGAACGTACCAAGAGGCTCCAGTGGCCGCTCTGAGAAAGCGGTTTTGGAGGGTCTGGAGTTTGTGGAGATTGCGCTTGGACAGCGCAAAGACTACGCTAGCATAAGCTAGTATGGGGCGGATACAAGTTGTGTAAAGATTTAGCTTATTTCTAAGCGACATCTTACTATACTTGCCTATCATGGGATAGAGACGGCCGAGGACAAAAGCGGCTCGGTCTCTGACTATTTTGGTGTGAGCTTGGAAGTTCAAACGACTATCCATGGTCACACCGAGATATTTGGTCTTATTTTGCCAGGGAATGGCACGACCGAAAAGAGAAAGGGGAGTTAAGGGTATGCATATGGCAAAAATGGATTGTTTCGTTTATCCGTCGGTTCTTGTATGTCACACCCTCGAAGTGTTCATATACATAGTGTAGTAAATAAATAAATAATGAAAGGCAGCAGGCCGAACATTCGCCCATCTAATCAGGTTCGTTAACCTGTCAACATTATGATTGCTCAGTAAGCAGAAACTGACATGCTTGCTGTGGCGATAAATGTTTTGTAAGTATTTGAATAATTTCATTTATATTAAATCTTAATTTATTAAGTGTTAAAATAGTAAAAAGTGTATGAAGGTTATTTTATAATAATCTAGCTCTTGCCCGCGGCTCTGCCCGCCCTAAATTTGGTTATTGGCGTAGGATTCTTACGGCAACTCCTTGAGTATACTTAAGAAGTTTGTTATAGCAAGCTATAGATGCTGTAGCTATGGTTCTGCTACTGCCGTGGGAACTGTTGAATTTTCCGGGATAAAAAGTAGCTTTCAACCCATCAACAGTGCGGTTTCAGAGAAACTTCCTCCCGCGAACGCTTAAGTTGTGGAATGAGCTCCCTGCCAAGGTTTTCTGCAAGGACTACAGTATGGAGTTCTTCAAGAAAGAAGTTATTAGATTTCGGAAGGGTCGGCAACGTGCAAGTGATACCCCTGGTGTTGCAAGCGTCCATAGGCTACGGTGACCGCTTACCATCAGGCTGACCGTAAGCTTGTTTGCCACCTTAGTGGTATAAAAAAGCTCAATTTAGCTCAATTGGATGCTCTGTCGCAGCAGAAATAAGTAACAAACGTTATAATTATTCCCGCGGGAACTTTTACATTTTCCGGAATGAATAGTATGTCCTAGTCCAGGACCTAACCTATATGTGTGCCAAGTTTCATCCCAATCCATCCAGTGGTTGAAGCGTGATTGAGTAACAAACAACCAAACATGGAAACATCCTAACTTTTGCTTTAATAATATCATTGGGATAACTGGTATTTGAATGAATTTGCCAGCGGCTCCACTTGCCCTTAATTTGGTTATCGGCGTGGGATTCTTACGTCAACTCTTTAATTTATATTAATTAGGTTTGCTATACTATAGCTAGGTCTCCTGGCGGTGACTCATTTTCGGGTTCGCGACTCACGCCGGTCGAAGGGATGCCCCCGAGAGCGACAACCCAAGCCGCGGCTTGGCGCTTGAGCGTTGGGCGCTATACGGGCTGAGGATCCTTCAGAGACTCGCCCAAATAAAGTCTGGTGAAGCAGTAATGGCTGCAACAGCCAACTGCAATGTCAGTTCAGAAAAAAAAGACATACTATAGCTAGCTATAATTTGTTTGAGCTAGTTCACGCGGTAACTTTTGAATTTTACGGAATAAAAACTATCCTATGTCCTTTCCCGGAACTCAAACTATATCCATACCAAATTTCATTTCAATCGGTTTGGTGGTTTAAGCGTGAAGAGGTAACAGACAGATGGACAGACAGGCACAGTTACTTTCGCATTTATAACTAATCGCACGTCCGGTAACTCATACGCCTAAACCCCGTAATGGGACCTTGCGTGTGCGAGGGATAATATTAGTAGGTATGAATATTTAAATAGATAAATAGGTACTCATCTCGTACTCAAGTATTTGTAGAATAGTTTCTGATACCTATATCTCCAATAAATATCAGGCTTACACAATTTTTTAACGCAAAGTTTGTTAATTGACAAAAAAGAAATAATTAAGACCCGTCTGGAGTCTGTAGATTACTTATACTAGGAATCCTTTCTAAGCAAATCTTTGTCTATAAGCTTTCAATTCCCAATTATAAGCTTTTAAAGAAAGTAAACAGATGTCACTAAAATGACATTTTAGTTGTAAGTAAAAGTTACTGCATATGTTGATCTCAATAAAAATTACTTTGCCTGTACCCTTCAGGTATTCTTAAGATTTGTGTATACATGCAGTATTAGTCTTAGTCATCGCCTTTAAATTCAATAAACATCGCAAAATAAAATAAAAACATTCGAAACTATATTGCCATAATATGCAAGGTTCCCTGAATTTTAGGAAATTCTTTCATTAGACGAATTATAAAAAAAATTAAAATAATGACAAATCAAAATTTTATGAAACCATAAAACGCCAAGCTATGTTAGTAACTATTTTTGAAGTCACAATACAAAAAAAATCTACAGATTATAATATAAAAAATAATTTTATATGATGTTTACGTAGTTTTATATATATACTTTTGTATTTTCTTTGTTACTCAGCTAACCCTTTATCTTTGCATCATCAAATTAATCGCTATAGATAAAATTCCTAAGTAGGAAACTAAAGGAGTTATCGTTATAGTAAGGAAGAGCCGTCTCGCATAAATATCTTGTTAAAGCCGAATTTATGACCTCCCTTAACAGTCACGAAAATAAAAAGTTTTCGAGATATTGTTTTCATAATTACTTGTCAACATGCGATTGTCTATTTGTCAGGCTAATTTGCTTTTTGTTGTCAACTATATATCATTCATTAATGACATTCTATAAAATACTACCGTTTACGATAACTTGCCGTGAATTTATCGTTACACTTAGTGCCTGGACCTAATTAGGGTAAAATTTGTTAAAGGGAAACCTACGGGACAGTTGAATCATTTTCAACAAATGTTATTTTGCAAAATGCAGAGGTATTTGTTGTATGTTGGTATGTTGATCAAAAAAATGTGTAAAAATCTAGTAAATACCTAAGCTTAGATTTTACGTAGAAGGTGTAAGGTCCTAATCTTTCTTCTTTGTGTTTTTTGTTTGTTTTTTTATTTATAATAACCCGTACAAAAGCGAGAGTATTATTATTTATTTTAGCAATATTAATAGCGCTACGTACAAACTCTAAAAAGGTATGGAAATAATATGTGACCTACGCTTAATATGTGTTGGATGAGTCAAAAACTATTATAAGAGTCATCCCTTTCAATACTGGGGTCAATATTTAATTTGAACTCTGTGGGCAAAATATTTTATGTATAAAATTTGATAAAATGTGCTCCAAATGTAGACAGTAAAAGAAAAATGCCCTAAAATAAGTGTTAAGTAACAATTTAAAAAAATGAAGTGGAAAGGCAAATCTAGCTTTCCGCTATCTTTTCAGTACTTTTATGGCCAACTTACCCTAATATGTCGGGTGAAGTGGCCAATTATGTTATTTTTTAAATATGTTTTTTGAATAATTATTTTTCTCATGTAGATTTTCAAAAACTATGAAATTTTTGTAAAACCAATAGTTTTTATTTTATGAAGCTTTGAAAAAACCATTTAATATGGCCATATCCAACGAATTTACTCTGGCTAGATAAATATTGGACCTTGTTGGGAACAGTCCCGAGCTAGTTGGACATTTTTGTATTGGATTTCAGAGGTCAAATAGCTTGAGACCCAATAAGGGCCATTTTATAGTTAAAGTACAGTTGCGAACTACTAACAGTGCAAAAAAACTTTTCTTACCTGGTGGTCAAAAATCAAAACTACAGTCGCCATATTAATATGAAGTAAACTACACGACACTATACACCGAATCTGAAAAGTTTGTTGCACTGTGCTTAAAGTTATTAATTAATTATAAAACCTTAAAAACTTATTGGAAATGAAAATAAAAATAAAAAAGACGTTTCCATCAATGTGTTTTTATAAAAAAAAGATATTTATTTATTGTTTGATTTAAAGCTGATAAGAAAATACTCCATACAGGAAAGGTGACAGGCGGTGGCCATAAAAGTTAAAAAGGAATCGCTAATACGTTCCAATAATTTATCGACAACTTGACCTCGCTTCATTTACATTAAACAAATTGTTAATTTTTTGATAACTATCATCCGGAACAGATGGTCAAAACCGTGACAGTTTAATATTAAACAACAACAAAACTTATCACATTGGCTTAGAGTTTAAAATTAAGCGTATAAAGTTTTTGTTTTTTTTAATGTTACCGGTAATTGTTGGAAGTAAGCATGGCATGTGCCGTGGTTATGGGACAGGTTGACCACATGTGGCGTGATCTGTCGGGAATTTTATCGAATGTTTTAGATAATAGAGCGTTAATCGATTTGGGATCGTTTAGCTTAATCAAAATTTCTTTCCAAGCAATTGAAGACATAGTTTAATTTTAAACTATGCAGAGTGGTAAGTATTTAAATTTTCAATTACAAGAAAAAAACTTAGTGAATGAAATCCTACTAATATTATAAATGTGAAAGTTTGTTTGGATGGGTCTTTTTTACTCTTTCGCGCTTTAACCACTGGACGGATCGGGATGAAACTTGGCATACATATAGGTTAGGTCCTGGAATAGCATAAAGGCTACTTTTTATCCCGGAATTCCCGCGGGAATAACTATAACCGAGCTTAAACGAACTATAGCAATAGCTACAGCTTGATATAGCAAACTTCATTAGTGTAATTAAGGAGTAAATCACAGTCGCCGATAACCGAATTTAGGGCGGGCAGAGCCGCTGGCAAAGTCTAGTATTACAATACTTTTAGTGTAACGTTAGGTGTTTTCCCGTGGTGCGGTGTCACTTTCACAATAACGTTATTTCACCCACAGCTACACCTATTGGGATCAAATTTTGTGATTTTATTGTTTAGCACCACACCAACCTACCTACATTGTTGATATATTATGAGTAATTTAGGTCCATAAATATAGAATTTGTTAATGAATTGACTACATCGCCTAACGAATCCTAGCATAGCTATAAACCATTCAGTCTCTAATTCAAATTTAAATAATTTATTTCTCAAAAATATTATATCATATCACTTTCAACTTTATCACTACAAATGTAGTACTTACCTACGGCATGAGTCTATCTACTCAGATGGTCCAGTAAAAATGTTGTAATTATACGAAAAAAAATGTTCCCCTCGCTTCTCTCGCTCCGGTTTTTTACTTCTATACAAGGAAACGGTTTCACGTCGGGGCAAAGGTTGCTGCTTTACAAGTCGCAAGTTCGGCCCCATATGGAGTAATGCTCCCAGCTCTGGGCGGATGCACCCGAATACCAGCTTGGCCTTTTTGACTCGGTTCAACGACGAGCTGTGAGAATTGTCGACGATTCCAAACTCACTTGCCATATCGAGCCCTTAAGTCTGAGGAGAGACTTTGCATCCCTGTGTGTTCTACCGCTTGTGTGTGTTATGTGTTATGAGGAATTGTTCGAAATGATACGCAGGGCTACTCTCTACCATCGCATCCCTCGCCATCGGCAAGGAATTCATTCTCACATTTTAGAACAAAAAATGGTCGCGTAATGTGCTGTTTTAGAGAAACTTCCTCCCGCGAACGCGTAGCTTGTGGACTGAACTCCCTGCCAAGGTTTTCTCCAAGGACTATTGTATGTGGTTCTTTAGAAAATAAGTTATTAAATTTCTGAACGGTCGGCAATGCGCAAATAATACCCCTGTTGTTGCAATCGTCCACAAGCTACGGTGACCGCTTACCATCAGGCGGACCATAAGCTTGTTTGCGACCTTAGTGGCATTGAAAAAAACTAATTACCGTGCATAACCTACACCATATTTTTTTCAAACTACATTTTCCTTTCTAGTCTCTGATTATCCGGATCTTTGCAATAGGTAGGTCGTAGGTTTTTCCCAATCGCCAATCTGTACATTTTTTTTTAAATACATATGTAAATAATATAAGCAAGAACAAAAACAGTAAATAATAAGCGACGCATGTGTGCTTGACTAAAATGCGACATTTATTTGCACAAGCCATTACCGCGCCTCGGAAAGTGCCATTAACATAAAAGAAGAAAATAGGAACTACTTACAAACTCAATATCAGAATCTTTTGTGTCGCAAATATACTTTCGCGGCCCTCAGTTCGCGGCCATCCGTTAACACATTGATTATACATCAAGGAAAAATAAAAAGGAAATAGTGCCACGAAAAAAAGCCGCCTGTAACCTAACGATTTCAATCAGAGAAAACGTTTTGCGTTTTTATGGTACTATCTCGTTTCGAAACAGATTATTCTTCATTTGATTTATGGTGGTTGAGTCTTCGAACGATATTATGTTTTGGTCATCCATTCGATTCCGATTTGAATGCTGAACGCCAAATGGGGTGGTATGAGACGGGGTGGCACTAGTACTATATTAATCTCGCAACCATTTGTTGTAATCTACATTCGAGATTGGTGATTTGACGCCAAGTGTTAAGGTTGAATTTTCTTTTATTGTTTAAACGAGTTAGGTCGATTTAGAGATCGTCAACCGATAGAGGTGAGATGAAACAGTAGCGTCGTATTCATTTCGGAGATGTGTGTGTAGTTCCATCCTTTTTCCACGCCTTAGAGATTGCAGCCCTAGGATGTATTAGATTTGGGTTTTATCGTTTTATTGCTTATTCTTTTTAGATTTTCAACCGAGAATCGTATTACTTTTTTTTAATGTAAAACGTAAATAACCGCTCCGGTTTTTGTAATTGACAAGAAACTAAATCTTTGACTCCCTCACAGCCTATAGTTGGTAGTGTGGCCGGCTGCTGTGCAGAGGGTTTGGGTTCGATTCCCACACTGGACAAACATTTATGTAATAAACATTCGTGTTTGTCTTGAGTCTGGGTATATTTATGTATGTATATACGAAAAAAGTAATATATAATGTATTTGTATCCGTTACCTGGTATCCATAACACAAGCTTTGCTTACTTTTGAGCCAGACGGTGGTGTGTGCCATGACCAAAAATTATGATATTACATTATTATTAATATATTGTTATTATCTACATGATGTACTGTAGAGATGCAAATGTTTTTAATAAAGCAGTAAAGCAAAAAATATAGGTATTGGTAACTTAGCCGCATGAAATTAAAGAAATATTTTATATCATACTGCGTTTTGATAGATATAATGGTAAACGTGCAGTCCAAGCAGACCACTAAAACGATATCCATACAGACGAAGTCATGGAAAACAGTTGATTTAAGTTAGTTAGTTGGGTTTACTATTTATTTGGTTTTGAATTAAATGCGACAACCCAAGCCGCGGCCCCTTGAGCGTTGGGCGCTATACGGGCTAAGGCTCCTTCAGAGACTCGCCCAAATGAAGTCCGATGAAGCAGTAATGGCTGCAACAGCCAACTGCAATGTCAGTTCAGAAAAAAAAATTTTCGTGAAGATAAAATAAAATTAAGGTGTTTGAGGTTTTAATTATGTAAAATGAGTAAAATTTGTTTTGAAATAAAACTTTTTAATCCTTATTTATACACATATTTGTGAAAGTCTGGCTTTTTGTTGAGTATAGCTTAGGCGTAAAAATAGTATGTAATATGTAAATTAAATGTATAAATGAGTGAAATATATTTTTTTTTCATCTGTGCCGTAGAGTTAGTTATATAATATAATAAGGCATTTTTATTTTCAAGTATAAATTGAACCGTTCAAGACTGAAAATGATTTTAAACATTCAGGGGTGGCATACTTGAGTAAGTGTTTTGCAACGAAATATTTCGTAGTCGGTTTGCGGCATCTGGCGTGGGTCCAGTCGCTTGATGACAGCTTATGAATAATTTTGGCAAAATTCATCGCTTTTTCTTTTTGAACGGATATCATTTGACTTTTCAATTTGGTCAAATGTTTTGTGTAATAGTTTCTATTATTGTCGTGTTTTTTAAGTTATCTGTGAGACGAAAAGTTGTGATTTTACCCCTGTATGGTTTGTAGGTTCTAAGGGTTCAGGAACATTATACAGATTAATGAAGTTCGAAGACAAGGTTGACCAAATAAAATATGATTCTTCACTGATATTTTGCGTGTGCCTATATTGAAAAAAAAGGTTTTATAAATTATAATTATAGGTAAAAAATACTGATCTTACCTACCTAACACTAAGTTACGACTGACTAAAAAAACAAATTTTAACCTTAAAATTATTCTAAATTAAAAATAATAGTTTTGAGTAGATTTCAAAAGAGGTTTAAACTAGAAATTCTTATATATGTTACAAAGTGACTTTGATGGCTCCAAAAATTGTTTTTTGTTTACCTTTTTAATCTTGGAGAATTATTTGTGACTATTTTCAGAGTGATGTTTGTAAATAGTTAATTGACTGAGTTTTTGAGGATGTTAAATTCAAATCTTTTATCTGTTTTTAAAAATTCAAGATGGCGAAATGGCGTCCATTTTTTAAAAATGGCTCGATTTATGGTAGTTGCTGTCGGAAAAATTTTTAAGAAGTATTATAAGTAGTCTTCATTCAGTCTTATCTTTTGAAAATCCTGTTTTTTTTATTTAGTAGTTAATTTCAAGAATTTGAAGACGGGCTTAAGTAGAAACTACTTAAAACATTTTTATACAAAATAAATTATTTCCCAACGAGGAAAAGCTTTTAACTTACAACCTGCTATGTCCACATACTTATATACCTACTAATATTATAAATGTGAAAGTTTGTAAAAATGTCCGGATGGATGTTTGTTACTCAATAACGCTTCAGCCACTGGACGGATCGGGATGAAACTTGGCACACCTATAGATTAGGTCATGGAATACATAGGCACATAGGCTACTTTTTATCCCGAAAAATTCTAAAGTTCCCGCCGGAATGACTATAACCGAGCTTAAACGAACTATAGCTATAGCTACAGCTTCCTATAGCAAACGTCATTAGTATAATAATTTATGGGTTAATCAAGGAGTTCCACGCCTATAACCAAATTTAGGGCGGGCGAAGCCGCTGGCAAAATCTGGTCACATATATACCCATCTTAATAAATACCAATGCAGTGTGTCAAAATGTTTCTATCTCCCCAGGAATATAAAACCTCATCGGCATTTCGGGCCCATTGGAGCAAACTTCCGTTAATTAACATAAACGGCGTTTAACATAAACAAATTGATGTCGCGATAACGTCGATCGTCACGTAATGTTGACTATTCATTACTGCAATTAACACGTTTCACTATAAATTAACTGAGCGCTCTGCCGTGACGGGCCCGCCTTGTAATGCTTAACTACTGTTTATATTTACTGTAACCAAGAGATAGCTTTTATGAATCATTGTTAAAACCTTTCTATCTAATCTTCATCGTGATCAGTTTAAAAGGTTTTTTACTAAATACCTAGCTAAAATAGTTTACCAAAATTTTAACGTTAACTACATAAGATAGATATCTATCTTGTTGTTGTTATGAATTAATATAAATAGGTACAAAAAATATAGTTGTTGCCTAAAAAATGTAAAAATAATAGTTTGCAAGGATAAAACAGTAGTGTCGGCAGGTACTTACTTGAGAAGGTTTCAATGGTAATCAAAGGTTTTATCAAGATTTTTTCATCACCGAGTCAAGGATAAAGTTTACTTCAGAAAATAATCAGCGATACAATTATAAATCCGAGGTTTAATGTAGTCAGGTATGTAGCGCCATCTATTGTCAAGTAGTCGCAGTACAGAAGAAAGAAGGACGTTACAAAACGCGAAAAAGGAAACTTCACTAATATCAAGTACCTTCCCGAGGCATTTTAGATTTAGGGGATCTCCAGTCATGTCCGAAGGTCTGAACAAATTAAGAATTTTACTAATTTGTAACTTTATTGGTGCATAATGACAGTTAAGTAAATATTATTGAAATCTGCCCACTGACGAGGAATCGCCTAAAACTAACCCCTAATCAAATTCACGTCTATTTTTCGATTGTCGAAGAAGGGTAAGACAACGTTGGGTATGTCTTTATGTTTCAAAATGTGATCGGCGTCTTGACCTTAAAAGTATAGAATACTACCTTCTTCTCGGGGTTTCGCCCGCGTCCGATTCGGTCATCTGCGTGGAATTGCTGTCCATTGATGAATTGGGATAAAAAGTACCTATTTGGTGTTATTTTCTAGCTATACCTAACTAAATCTGGAACTCCCTTCTTCGTTGCGCGATGAATATCTCTACTCAGTGATATATTTCAGTATATACCAATTCAATATTTACCTGTTCAGTATATATCACCCACTCATATTTAAGTATCAACTTTCGGTCAGGATTAAAAGTATTCCATGTCCTTTCAAGGTCGATTGGATGCTCCAATACAATGGCAATAAAAGCAGACATTCTTGATATATCATTAGGCTTTTTGCTGACTTTTGACCCCAGACATTGGGGAGCCCAGACAGACTCTCAAAGGATGTTACCCTGAAAATCGTGGGTACATTGCCAAAAAAATCCCGTGGAAACCTGAAAATATTTTATGTCCTTCTGCTTCCAGCTGCCTCTGCGTCAAAAATCAGGCCACAATAGTGCCATTTTTTCCAAATAACTACCAAATACTGATGTAGCGAACCCCCGCACCTACATGCAGTCTAAAACATCGGGCCACTCTGGGTAAACTTGTAACCATTTTCTTTTTCTTGCTGTAATAAAATGCTTGATTATTCGACAAAGAAACCGGGCCACTTACAGTCATCGAGTTCAAATGCAATTTCCTTTAAAAGTTCACACTTAATTCTAAATAAAGTAGTACCGTTGGACAGGTTATTTCATAGGCTTTATTTTAAGAATATGACGTATAGTGTAAGACAATATTTTACTCCGCTCTGATGGTAGACTTAAATTATGAAAGTTTTGTTAATATTATATCAAAAAATATTGCTAATGATTTGTGTGTAAAAAAGTGAGAAGTCGAAATTGTTGTCATAAAATTTAGTCATTTTCGGTTTGATTGTCCTAAGTCTAAATATTACGGTTGTTTTCTTTCGTTAAATACGGAAACGATGCCCCAGGTAGTAGTCAACGTTTCTCAAATACTAAAAACAAATTGTTTTTTGGTGCAGCACGTCCATAGAAGATAATAGGAGACTAGAGCTTTTATCGACACCCCGGGACTGCCGATAATCCTCTGCAGATAATGGACACATTAATTTTAATGTCTTGAGGAATCGACGTCTCAACGCATTGCAGGTGCAGAAGCAGCTTCGCGAAGAACGTGGAGAAGCAGAACAGCGCGAACAGGCAGAAGCAGGTCGGCCTCTCGACATCTCGAAGGGCTGCAACCAGCCCAAAATTAACAGTGGATCACCGCAGAATAAGCCTCCAATTTGCCCGTGAACATAGGGAATGGACACTGAATCAATAGGCACATGTTCTTTTTTCTGATGTGACCAGAGTGTTTCTTGTGAGAGTGATCGAAGGCAGAGAGTGCACCAACGCACCGGAGAGCTCAGTGCTTTATTGAACAAACTGTTACATATGGTGGTGACTCAATTATGTTGTGGCGTGGTATTTCTTTAACTGCACGAACAGAGTTGGTTGTCATTGAATCCAATGTTAAGTTACGTGGTCAAACAGTAGAACGATATATTCTAGATGCTCTTTAGGATCATGCAGTGCCTTACTCATGTTATATTGGAGATGACATGCTTCTAATGCACGATAATACAAGACCTTATGCTGGGAGAGTCGTTTTTTAATATTTAAGGGATGTTGGCATTCGCAATATGACTTCGCCAGGACAAAGCTGTGACTTGAACCCCGTCAATTATCTTAAGGATGAGTTGAAGCGTAGGTTGCGAGCTGGGGTTCCAATGTATAAGTTTATCCATATTATCCCTTGAACACAGTTGAAACGATAACAAATCACTTTCACCACAAAATAACATTATCACCTTCTTATAATCACTTTATATCATTGATTACACTATTACACTTTGTTATTTTTACTTGTGTCTATGTGCTCATATGATGACATTGACACTCAACGGTATATCGTAGCCTGTAGACTATGGACTACATAAACGTTCGAGAGAACTTATTTGAACCAAAACAAAACGTAACCTATGTTAGGAATGGACGGAATAGTGGTTTTTTGAAATACTTTTCAATTTGGTTGCAGCAAATCAAACAAACAAATTTTATAGTATTAGCATAGCATTATTAATTACCTTGCTATATACGAGTAATATACACTTTCGAACGCCCGCCCCTCAATACAGATGGCAGACGACGAGGCCACTAGGACACCACTGACTTAACCGACCCACCGATTTTAAAATTGTTACACTGTTTGAAAGCATCATTTGAGGATACCTGCAGGTTAAATTTTATTTAAAAAGTTTAGGGATCCGTAACATATCAAGGCGCTGTGCTTTAGTTGGTATTCGCACCTACAAGTAAGAATTTAGCCTTATCTTTTGTACGGATAGCAAAACTCGTAGTTACGTTTGACAAAAAAACATAAAATAAAAATTCTCATGCTGTAATATACGACTACAGAAATTAATCGATATAAACAAATAACACGAAGGAAACCGGAAGTAATAAAAGAACAGTTGTCACCACCAGCGCGCCACCTTTAGCCAATAGATCTGATCAGTGATGAGCATACTTGATGACCGTTAAATAAAGACAAAAGATAACAAAGTAACAAACATCATTGCCAAATCCAGCAGGCAGGAATCGAAAATCAAAATATTTCAAGCAATACTTTAAATAATCAATCTAACTAGGATACTTTTTTAAAGGAGAACCCAGCGAAAAACTTAGTTGCTCCTAGTTAGAGCAAAGGCCCTACCATTAGACCACCTAACTTTAAATGTCAATATATTTTGTGCCATGAAGGCGTGCTTAAAAAAATATTCATTGGACTTCTAGCATTTTCTTTCTAGCACGAAGACTATCATTGGATCTCTATATTTATAATATTTATGGTTCATTATCAGAAAATTTCTTGTTCATGATATATTATATATTGTAGGTGATATTTTCTTTTTTTTATATATTTATCACTTCAGAATAAGTTTCATGGACCTAGTACGAGCATATACCAGAAAATGAGAACCAGTTGTTTTCTTCTTTAATTTTTCGAACACTTAGTTCTCCGGTGGTATTTATAATGCGCTGGTATAATTATTATTAGGGCTTTACCTAGGTCTCTGCAATACTGCTGATTGCTGATTTGGTCTCAAAGTGGTATAAAACTAAAATATTCTTTATATTTAATAATGTAAATTTAGTCAGGTATTTCATATTAAATTGTACATAACTTTTAGCTACCTAATAAAACTAAAGTTAAAATAAAAAGGAGAAGGTTTTCAGTTCGTCTCTATGTTTTTTTCGTTACAACAAACAAAAAGAAACACTAAATAAAGTGTTGATTGGGTGTTTGTTTTAATATTTGCGACATCTATTTATTGTCATCTTTTGTTTTTGCATGAAAGTTGAAATGTATTAAATAATTCCTTTTCACTACAGTTATTTCAGTCTGAATAAACTAAAATTTACTCAAGCTTATCCGCAGACAACAGCTAGTTCAGAAATAAAATCCTCCCAAGAGTAACTGAGGTGATTTATGGAGGAGCATCGAATAATCACACAGGTGTCGTATAAATTGTGGACCATTTGTAAAATAGGAATTACGCCATTCGGAACATTGTCACCCTCTCTGCCGGCACGCATTTGATAGAGGCCCTGGGTAGAATTAAAAAACTCTTACTGGGTTTACCTTACCATTGTGGTTATCTTTGTATATATTAGTATATAGTACCAATAAATTATTATTTGTTATTGTTTTGCTGTTATTACACCACAACCAAGAATACCAGCAGTTATAAGAATACCAATACAGAATTTTTAAATACACAGATTGCTATGCAGGTGACAGTACTGGGGACGCTTATCAGATGGGCCGTACAAAGATATAAATCTGTTCAAGGTCCGTGAAAAGAGACGGGAAAACTTGGTCAACCCAATAAGTATCCAAAATGCGCAGGCACCGCTAAGAAAACTCCATTCACTAAGGTCCCACAATTCCAGAATTCTTCAAGAGCATTGGGATCCTTGGTGTTGAAATCTTCAACGACATTTAGTTTCGATGTCATTTGGAAGACAAGGTGAAGCTGTTGTCTAAAAAAAACGTGGTGTACTCAACAGAGAAAAGTTGACTTTAATCCGGCTTCACATGGAGTATCTGTTGCTGCCATCTCTGATCGGGTTCACCAGCTGAAAGAATTGTCAACAATCCCGAACTAACAAACGGTATTTAATCTTTAAGACTGAGGAGATATTTTACATTCCTTGTGTTCTTCCGGATTTATAATAAATAGGACATGTTCTAAGGAATTGTTTGAAATATTGCCCTTCGGAAGTTAAATCATCCTGACACCTTAGAACCTGAATGGTCACGTACAGTGCGGTTTAAGAAAAACGGAGGTTTAAAATGTAAAATGAACTTGCTGCCAAGGTTTTCTCTAGGGACTACAGTATAGGGTTCTTCAAGATAGGAGTGATTAAATTTTTAGAAGGTAGGCAACACGAGAGTAATGCTCCTGGTGTTGCAAGTATCCATAGGCTACGTTGGCGGCTTTTCATGGTGGATAAATGTCAGTAGTAAACTTTAAATAGCAAATATGTATTGTTGAGTATCTAAATTAGTAAACAGTTTCACAATAGCACAGCACGAGTGTTAACACAACAAATTTTGCGCAATTTCATACAATGTTTTTATACGACAAAAAAATATAATAATATTAATATATAATAATTATAAAAAATTTTTTTTGGTTTTCGTACGTGAAAGAATTTTTTTTTTTTTTTAATATAACTTTTGTTTTATAACCTGAGCTGAGATTGCCGCTGCATACAACAAACAAACAAATTTTACCTCTTTATAATATCAGCCTAGATCAGCCATACTCAAAGTGTGCTACGCGGAGCTCCCCGGCGTTTTTTTTTTTATACCACTTAGGTGGCCTGTGGACGCTTGCAATACCAGAAGTATCACTCGCGCGTTGCCGACCCTTCAAAAATTCTATAACTTCTTACTTGAAGAACCCCATACTGTAGTCCTTAGAGAAAACCTTGGCAGGGAGTTAATTCCACAACCCAAGCGTTCGCGGGAGGAAGTTTCTCTGAAACCGCACTGTACGCGACCATTTAGGTTCTTAAGTGTGAGAATGAATTCCCTGCCGATGGCAAGCGGTGCTATGGTAAAAAGTAGCCGTGGGCATCATTTCAAACAATTCCTCATTCACATCACATTGTACAAGCGGTAGAACACACACAGGGAGGCAAAGTCTCTCCTCAGACTTAAGGGTTTGATACGGCAAGTCAGTTTGGGATCGTCGAGAATTCTACATGTCATCTGCATTCTGTCTCTTAATTATATCAAAAAGGAATTTATCAAACTATTGTACCTGCTTAAAGAACTAGCTAGCCCGGCAGACGTTGTTCTGCCCTTAAAGTTGATGCGCTGTAGCGCCATCTGTTACAACAAAGGAGTATAACCCACGGCACCACCTGCGCGGATTTCTATTAGATATTTAATTACCCAATCCAGACATATCTATGTCGATAAACTAAGTAAAACCGCCATCTGTTAGAAATGTATGCAACTCTTAACTAGCACACGTCATGTAAAGCTCATTGTCTGTCGGTATGATTTTTCCAACATCTTGAACAATTATCGTTATATTTCAACAAATTAACACAATTCACTTCACTCTATCAATGAAAACCGCATTAAAATCCGTTGCGTAGTTTAAAAGCACTAATGAATAGTTATTTCTCTATCACATAATATATAATGTTACCAAAAATGGAAAATAAACTTTTTGTAATAATATTAAACGTTTTTTTAAGCTTGACAAACTTAGGTTATCGCTTAATATAACGTAATTTTATATAACATCTTTTGAATTATGATAAAAATAGCAATACTTGACCAGGTTTTCATAAATTTGCGACATTTTTTTTTTTTTCTCTGAGCTGACTATGCAGTTGGCTTTTGCAGCCATTACTGCTTCACCGGACTTTTGGGGCGAGACTCTGAAGGAGCCTCAGCCCATATAGCACCCAACGCTCAAGGGCTCCCCGCGGGGGAAGCCTCGGCTTGGGTTGTCGCTCTCGGGGGCGTCCCTTCGCCCGGCGTGAGTCTCGAACCCGAAGGTGAGTCACCACCAGGAGGGGAGTTCCCCGTTACGCGGGTACGGTTGCGATTGAGTGGGGGCGAGAAGCGCCCCGGCACTCTTTGATACCTAGTGTATCCTTGTGGGCGCCGACGAACCCGGGGACGTCGGCGTCGTGTTTGGAGGGAGGCCCTATTCGGGGAGATCGTAGAGACAAATCTCGCTATCCGGACAGCGAGATCATCATTTGCGACTTACCTTGATCCATGACTCAGTGGGTGTGGGTTCGATCTCGGACAAACATATATGTAATAGCGTTTGTGTTTGTCTTGAGTCTGGGCGTTTTATGTGTATTTGTAAATAATATGTATGTATTTACAAAAAAAAAGTATACATGCATAGTACAAGCTTTGCTTAGTTTAGTACCTACCTAAGGGCGCTGTGTGTAATGTCCGGAAATATTTATTTAAAAAAAAAACACTCATAAGAGTAGGTATTAAATTTTGCTGGCTTTCTTTCCTCTTTGGTTCGACATATGTGCCGTTAGACCCACCCTTAAGACCAATTTGATTGAACTTTTTTTTGGGACCTACTGATTTATTAAGCCCTAGGACATCAATCTTACAAATACACAAATCTTTATAGAATTAAGAAGAAATCATATTATTAATGAGGAAGTAACTCTGTCTGTCTATCTGTCGCTTCTCCACGCCTAAGCCGCTGTAGCGATTAAGATGAAATTTGGCATGATGATAGCTTAAGACCCGGGGAAGGATATAGGCTACTTGAAAACCACAATTGTCGGTTTTTTTTCTATAATTGAGGAGTTGCCGTTGAAATGCTACACCGAACCGCGGGCAAAAGCTAGTACATTATAAATAATCGTTTTTTTTTTTTGAGATGACTCCCTGAAGTTTAAGAGTCTTTAAAAAAAATAATATATCATACAAGACATATCTATATATACATCATCATTGTATAGCTTCTAGTAGGTAAACAAATATTTTTATACTTATTCTAAATGAAGAGAAATAATATGCTATATAAAATGAAGTAAAACTTTAATTCCGCTATATTTAAAACTATTTCCGTAATTAATTAGACGTTGACAACATAAATAGAATTGTTGTAGGTACCTAAGTATTGTATCATGTTCTCAAATCAGTGCCCCGACAAATTTCCTTCGAAACTACCCGACACATCGCTCTTCTGGAATTTTTAATAGTTTTACCCCTTCCCGTTATCGGGGCGTCGCAAGCTAATGTATTTGGAATCTGCCTGGAAGCTTTATCTATTGGAAATGGCTGTTCAAAACTACAGTTGGCCTGTGAAACTACTTTTAACTACGAATGATAAATCCAGGGTTAGGCCAGGTTAGAGACTCTGGTTAAAGAGGAAAAGAGGGCACTAAAGTCCCTTATTAAAAAATATATAAAAAAATTGACTGTTTAAGATTAAGTAAAAACTGAAAGTTTTTTTAAGGTTTAACACTGTTATATTTACTACAATTCCTTTTGTGACTGAAATATAACATTTATTCTAATTCCTTACATTACTTAGAATAACATATCATATTTTTTTTTACTTACAGCAAATTTAACTTAGCAAACTGAATACCGATTACTGAAACTAATATATACCAAATAACTTAAGAGTTCCTCACATTTACTATTTCTGTAGACATGCATATTTAGCTGCATTTAACTGATCTACCTGAACCTAGTTTTAAAGACTGTCCCAATGCCCATAAAACTAGAGTGAATCGAATTTAAGTAGTCAATTAAAATTTAAACCTGTTGTCTTCTATAGCCCATCTTCCCCGCAGCACTGTATCGTAGACTAGGGCTTTATACGAATCTCTCTCCTCTCCTCGAAAATGCACATTAATATTAAATGGCTTGGAAATGCTCCGTTGTGGGGGTGGGAGTGGATGGGGGAAATGGGTGCAATAAAAAAGTAAACTGACGTCGATGATACACTGAAGGTGGTTTTTTGTTACTTATTTGTTGTTAGAGCATTATCTTTATTAGGAATTTTGTGCAATTAAATTAAAAGCTACATATATCTACATTTCTTTTTGGTTAATTTCACTAGAGACAACAAAGTCAAGGCCTTGTTTATCCTCTGCTCGACTTATGTAATGTATTTTGCTTTTTGCAGCTTTGTTTGTCACCTAGGTATTTTACTTAGTTTTTCTTAAGAATTTTGGTAGTTTTTTCTGCATTTTTTAGCAAATAGAGATAGAATTAAAATAAAAAATAAGTATGTATTTATACTAGTTGGTGGAAAGAGTTTTTATTTCAATTCCTGGTAATTTATTTCAGCTCCTGGTAATTGTCGCATTTAGTTTCCATAGTTTTTACGAGAATTCACGGTGGGAATAAGTAAAGGCACCTAGGTGTACTAAAATAATGAAATATAAAATTTTAATAAAAAGACCACGCATCAAAGGAAATAAAGGATTTTTTTTTTTTTATATATGTTGTTATATGTTGTTCTGCCTTGATCTCTTATATTCCAACATTCATTAATAATAAGCTCGAATAAGTTTGATTCAACTCACTTAACTAGAAAAAAGGTGTTACTTAATAGATTTTTTTAATGTGATTTACCTTTGTTCGCTTCTATTGTTTTAAGGGTTACTGTCTGTACATTAAGAGCAAAACGGAGCCCAATTGCTGTCACTCTTATAACATTTCGTCTGCCCTTTCATGCGTTCAGTCCGTATGTCACGGATCTCTGGCTCATAACTAAGGTTTCCGGAACTGGATACCTGGGTATTTCAGCGTTTTCAAGCCCGGGTATTTTTTGATGAAAAACCACTCGGGCACCCGGCCCGGATATCACAATAAAAAACAAGCCGGTAGCAAATTGTAGAGCAATTCCTCCCAAAGTTCTATAAGAGACCAAAAGCTTTTAAATTTTATAAAAAAGTTGCCATTTACGTGACGAAATGTGGTTGTGACATGTTAATTGTTTCAAATCAAATCAAACTTTATTCAAATAGGTTTCTAAGAATACTTTTGAATCGTCAATACAATGTATACAATGTTAATTTCTGCCAAAAAGAGCTGGCAAAAAGTTCCATTTAAATTAGTTTTTATTTGTTTTTATTGATAAGGATTAACGTCACTAAATTTAGTCATCACTTCATCATTCACTCGCAAAGTCGATGCCGCGAAAGCAAAATTTTTTTTTTTCAAATTGTTAATATTTTTATATTGTAATATTTTTAAACATTAGGTATGTTTATTATAAGATTATCATACTAATATTATACAGGCAATAGTTTGTGAGTCTGATATTTGTTATTTTTTCATTCTCCAACGGCTGAATTTCTTTTGGTGGAAATTAATATGGAGGTAGCTGACACCCTGGATAAACACATAGGCTTTTTATGCAGAAAAAAAATTTTTTTTTAGTTCCCGCGGGAAAATCTATCACCTAACTATATATAGATAGATCGGAAACCACTGAAGCGATTTAGATGAAATTTGGTGTGGAGATAGTTAAAAACCAGAAAAAGGACAATTTTTCATCCCAGATATAACGTAAAAGTTCCTGCGGTAATAACTATAACGTTTTTCCAAGGAGAATCCAATTGAACTAAAATTTTGCAGATTGTTGAAGATACGGAAAAGCTACTTTTTATCCCTGAAAATTCTGCCTGAAACTGAAAAAAGTTGCCGCGGGAGTAACTATTACTGAATTCCACGAATGAACCATGGCTGCAGCTGTATCTTGCTATAACAAACTTCTTTAGTATAACCAAGAAGTTGCCATAAGAATCCCACGCCGAAAACTAAATATAGGGCGGGTGGAGCTACTGGCAAAAGCTAGTTTTACTAAGAAAAATATTTTTTTTAGTTTTCCGTTTGATTTTGTTTGAGATTTCTTACTTAGTTATAATTTAACAAATAAGCAAAAGGTAAAAAGTGTGGGTGATGGTGATTTATGTTATGTTACTTAAGTAATACTTCGATTACTGTTATTTTCTTTGATTGAACTTTGATTTAGTTAACTTGATTCCTCCACGCGTTCTTGAGTAAAAGGGCCTTGTCATATAGACAGACAAACAAGGATTTCTTTCAATGTGTTATAACTACAAATTTGGGATTTTTTCCTATATTTGGGATGTAAGACTTAACTTCATGTAAATTTTTTTTATTCTAGGACAACTGGAAGTACGTTATAGGTTTTGATTTATTTGTGAATGAAAAACTATGCGAGAAAAATGACCGTATTTTTACATTGCTTTGATTTAGACATTTGATTTTTTACAGCTTCCAGGAATCGTAGGAATTAGTATTTGATATAAATTTCAACTTGACACCTTTACACGTTCCAGAGAAAAGGGGTCTTGAGATACAAACAGACACACATAGAGACAGACGGACAACAAAGTGATCCCATAACCCTAAAAATCATGTTTGAGCATTATTACCCCTGACTTTGGGTCGTGCCGCTTAGGCTAAAGGGTAATAACGCTTAAACGGTTTTTGGAATACAACAAATAAGATTTGTTGTAAAATTAAAAAACGTTTATATACAATAGTTATAAACTGATTACCTTATCAAAAAATAGAATAGTTTATCAAAAATTAAATAAGTTATAAAATTCTGGACTACAACCACACCGAGCTGAAAATTGGATTAGTGCAGCCGTATACAAAGAAACTTAGGAAAAGTATCACGGTCGCGTGCCGCGAACTGACTAGTGCTCATACGTCTGTTAGAGACCCCCGCCCCTGCGTTTAGGTTACGTAGCATGTTGCTATGCACTATTTCGATTGAGTTTTAGTGGTGAGCGCCATTACCCGGTGAGCGGCATTTTCCCTGCTTACCCTACTGTATTTAAATAACAAATACTGAAAATGCCGCTTTATATGCACCTAATTTGCAAGCTGTGACCCAAAGAAAAAGGGTCTGCGTGGCTATTATATCTTATAATTAGCCAAACGCACTTTTAAAATCCGTTTTAGGTAGGTACAGAACCCTCAATGCTCGAGTCCAAATCGCATTTGACCGGTTTTTTCAATCTATTAATTATGATAGCTTCTTTAAAATTCAAATAGGAAAGTACCTACGTATTACTGTTTACCTATGACATAAAAGCGTGTGATAGCATTAGTTAAAAATCTAGGTATAGTTAGATCATTACCCTGACACCGATCTCCAAAAAAAACGTAAATAAAAGACTAGTATCTACAAGGTTTATGTTTAAAATATATAATAAAAACCGGTCAAGTGCGAGTCGGACTCGCGCACTAAGGGTTCCGTAAAAGATAAACCATATTAAGGGACAAACTTAACTTTGCTGTTAGAAAACTGTTGTCCCCATAAATCAACGGTTAGTTTACCAACTGCAAATACGTTTATAATCGTAATTTTTTTCTTTGTGATGTAACTACAAATTTACGGTTATCAGATTTTTTCCTGTACCTACTTGTGCTACATGGCATTGCTGCTTGCCAAATTACATAATTGTAGGTCAACGAAAGGTAGCCGTAGGTAGTAAAATCCGATAGGTTTTGCTTCCCTTGCGAGTGTCAATATATGCGACATATACCTACGGCAATGTCTTTTGATTGCGTTGAATCAGAAGTTTGATTTTTTTTAATGCTGCAAGCGTTTGCAAATCTGAGTACTTATTTAATATTAATTTCAGCTTGATCCATTCGTTCCTGATTAAAAGAAACTTGACAGACGGACAAACGGACGGAAAACAAAGTGAGGATTAGGTACTTTATAAGGGTTCCGTTTTTTTCTTTTGAAGCACGAAACCCTAAAAATTTAACTGTATAGAGGGTGAAAACAAGCAACGTCTTTAAAGAGAAACACACAGGTGCCTGAGCGGTATGACCACAAGTTAACCAAATCCTACCCTATACTATAAATTCATGAAGCACTTGGCCAGTCACTTTTTAAGGTTCCGTAGTCAACTAGGGACCCGTATAATTTATCCATGTCCGACTGTCCGTCTATCCGCGGTACAGCTCAGATACTATTAGTGCTAGGTGGCTGTAATTTCACATGGATATACTAATTAAACTCCCCTTGGGGATGATTTTTTTTTCTCGTCAACCCCGTAGTGTGGGGTGTCATTGGATAGGTCATTCCAAAATGTTAGTGGTGTGTTTTACGATTTAGGGATCCTTTCGAAATATTAATTTTAAAGCTTTAAAGTGCTAATTTTTGTTAGAGTCAAATATCAATCTTTCATTCTACGGAACCTACTGTGTTTACGATACACACTTGGCCGGTTTTTGCGTTTGTATAGCAAAATAAAACATTTTTACCACCATTACTTTCTAGGCTTCTACCATCATTCATCAAATATAAAATCTAGTAAAGCAGTGAATAGTTACGTAAAAACTAGTATTTAGGTAGTCTGCGAACATTTCAAAAACCTGATGAAAATTTACCTACCTAGTTACAACTATTATACTATTCGGCAAAATAGGATTTACCTATTAACATTTATTTATTCGATTTTCTAACTTGGATTGTGAAAGTATTTTCATATTTTCCCGTTAGTTTCACTACCCGATAAGAGATGGCGTGGATGGAAACTGTAATGAGTGCTCTCTCTCAAGCAATTTACTCCTTACACTAATTAAAAGAGCGAGCGAGAGAAGCCACGCCCTGCGTTGAGAACAAACAGAAAGGGGATTCCCCGTGCACCAATAAGAACGCTTGATTATTTGTAATTAGAACGCTTTGCTCTTCCTCTTGGGGAGATGACCAATGGGAATTTTAGCGACATTCCTGTTCCAGCCGTAAGGAACGAAAACTGCTTGGGTACTTGTTTTAATTAGAAATTCTTACTGCTTGTGGTTACTGTATTTGGATATTGTATTTGGATGTGAACAAGTTTTTAGGGGCGTTCTTGTTTCGATTTGACTAACTTAGCTAATTAATTAATTAAATGGCCAATTATTTTTTATTATGTCGTTGACAATCTTAATTTGTTAAAGCTTTTACACAAATATACTTCACTCCTACTAAAAATACTCTACAAGGTTGCATAGAGAAATAAGTACCTAAAAATGGTTTATTTAAGTTGTTTTTCGTTGAATTGCAGGTTTTATACCTATTTCGTTTTGAAAATCAGTGTTTGGGAAGAATTGTAATAAATTTAACCTTTATTTTGAATTTTTTTTCGACTTTTTCCCAAGAGACACTTAAAACTAGGATAACTGTTATTTTTAAGTTTAGGTAGGTAGGTTACTATTTTAAATGGGTTACGTTAAGATGACTGTGAGGTAAATAAGCCTTTTTAATGCAGCAAGGTTTTGTCGATTCATTTATTTAGGTACCTAAGGTCTGTTCGGGTAATAAGGCCTAGCTAATCAAATTCATTTGTTTAATTAATTATTTAGCCTTTTCAAACTTTGTAACTTTTTTTTGTATTGTTATGCTGAAACTGCAGGTTATCGGAAGAAAAATATATTTTTTACTTTGTTATTTAAAATTTCTAAATGAATTCAAAGAAATTGAGACAGTTGCGGAAAATATGGTCTTGGGTGTGCAATAAGACCTATGTTTTAATAAATAACAGAATGGCTTAGTTAAATTTTAATTAATTCTGTGATGACTCGTGGAATTACGATTAGGTAGTTCTGGCGCTGAAAAAGTTACATACAAATGTGTGTTAGCATAGAAATCAATAATCTTCCAAACGATGTAAAAATTTGAATGCTGCACGTAGGTTTTATTAATCGCACTATAATAATATAAAAAAAAAAAAAAAAAAAATTTTTTGCTGAAAATCTATGATAATATTTTGATTTTTCTTTCTCGTTTCTCAGACTTGGGAACATTTTATAATTCTTTCCCATATTGTGAAACTTTTTGCACTTTTCTTATTTTAAAATTTAGGGGGTAGGCCTTATTAGCCGACAGGCCTTATTGCCCACAGGTACCTTACTACAGGGCCTTTATTCAAATCAAAAATCATTGGGTTTCGACTTAATTACGGTTTCATGATTATGAAGGGTCAATGTAAATCTTTTATTTATACTTCAAAACTGAATTTTCAAGTAGATACCTACACCTAGTGAGTTTAGTTAGGGGACCATAACCTCTCTACCTATGTAAGAAGCTACCCTACCTACCCACCGCTGATTAGTTATAATGCTCTCAAAAATATGGAACTATTGCAGGGGAGGTAACAAAAGCCTTCCTTAGAAGCCTTAAATCTCAAGTTTTGTGAACGATGCGAGGTTCGTAGGGGTAATTTTATAAATATTATCGAACCTTAAAAGGTTATATCTTTGGTATTAAGCCATACGTATAATAAATTGTAAAAAGATTTTTTTTAAGTTCTTTTAAATGTAGAAAAACTTTCATTCCGTGCTCTATTGAAAAAGTAGACAATGATCCAAGGAGGAAAAGTTCTTAGTAAGAAGAATCAAGCCGGCCACAATGAACGGACGAACTTTTAGCTGCCAGTTTGCATATAGAGATAAAAGTAGGGAATATTAATGTGAATCGCCGTCCCAACTTCCCCCTAGTCTCCCGGAGAGGGAGTGGGATGAGAAAGGGGAGTTTCTTCAGGGCGAGTGGACCGCGGGACAGTCGTGATTTTAATTATATTGCGACCTGAGAGCGTTGAGAGTTATAGTTCTGTGGCAAGTTGTCATTGGCATTGCATTTATAGATAGGTATCTAACAATTTTCCCTTATAATAAATACCTATTTAGCAACTTAATTACGTAGGTAACTAAAAGTATGTAAAAACGAAACTACATTTGCAAAGGCTATACGTCTGTATACACGTACCTACCTATTATTTATAACTATTGATAATGAAATATGTATATAGGTAAATTTAAAATTGCATGGGTTAACCCATGGCCTTTTGAACCGAGCTTGCGTCATATACTTGTCACGGCAAAAATATACATTTCTGTAAATAATAATAATAATACTATTAAAATTTAATTAGAATAAGAATAATTAATTAGAATAGTTATTGCAGTACTATTTAACCAACCCATTCCCTATAAAAAAAAGGGTGCCATATTTTTTCGGGAGTGACAGTGCAATAAACTTTTGAGAAAGAATATTGGTATGGAAATTAAACATGTATACAACTAAGTTTAAATGTCCGTGTAACCTTCCAGCCGTTGTCGTTGATAATAAAATATAAAAATATGAAATAAAAAGTTGTGGTAATACCACACCATTTGCGCAACTCTTTAAAATCTAATCACTTTCATCTTGAAGAACTCCATCCTGTCTCTCATGCTCTATCTTCTCTATGCAACTCTTAACAGGGATACCTCATTACAAAACTTAGTCGTGCCCAGTAGAAAACTCCTCTTAAGCTGCACGGTGCTTGACTATTTAGGTTCTAAGTGAGGATGAATCCCTTGTCGAACCTTGTTAGCCTCCTAAATAAGCCTAAAGCTGCTGAACGAGATATCAAAAAAGCTATGATGATGAGGAAATTTGCTAAAGAATCAAAGTCATTGACACAGTTCCGATAATTAGAAAATCACATGCCAATGGACAGGTTGTATTACTGCTCATCAAATCGTTTCAATGGGCAAAAAGGCTGCTGAATGGCGACCATCGACAAACAATTGTAGCGTGGGACGGTCCCCTCACCATGCTGCGAGAGGATGAAGCAAACAAAGTGTGCTAGAGTCACAGCACGAGGAATGTCAAAAAATCAGCGCCGATTAAAATCGTAAATGTCAAAGCAATGCTGATAAAATATTATAACGTAATCCTGCTGTAGATAAATCTAGATAATAAACTCAAAAAATGGTCATTTACTGGCTAACAGATAACACACAGCCTTAGTCGGGGTCTAAAGGCAAAAAATATTGCAGAGGCAAGTAGGTATATACTAGATACTACAAACGGAATTTTAAAAATTTGTCGCCAAAGGCCTTTTCTTTATCCGAAAATTGGTATATTACTTCAATATTTCTGAAGTTAGAATCACGGAAATGGGTGTTAAGACTTAGTTAACATATAAAAGTCATTTCTAAAAGCGTTTTTGGTGATTCATATACTAAGAGGGTAAAAGAAGGGATTCTAGAAGTTAGAAACACTAAAGTTGGTGAAACTCTTAATATTTGGGAAAAGTCGGATGGTTAGTTAGATTTAGCCGTAATAAAAGAGCAAAATAACTATTGTTTATCTATACAATAGGAATAATTAAAATGCTTAAGGTTGCACAGTTATGGTTGTTGCACAGTTATGTTGTTAAATGTCATAAATAATGCTGATTTGACAGGAAATTGTATCCAAGAAAAGCGGAGGGTATCGCCTGTTAGGAGTCCAAAGTAAAACCCAACCACCAGCCATAAATTCTGGAGCACATATATTATAAATCAAACTTATTTTTCGATTACACATAAAAGCAAAGAAAACTACTTACAAAGAAGATTACAATGGCCGCCAATAAAGTTAACCCCTTATTCAACTAAACATCTAACTCGCATAAATTTTCTTTCGACAAAACTAATGTCAGTTAGAACGCCATTACGAAGTTAAACAAATTCGGAGACGTTACTACAAATAAATTTACTATGTGTGTAAACACAATGTTTAAGTATGTGTGCTTGAGTTAAAAGGCGCATATGCATATGTGGTGTATGTAAATACGAGACCGTTAGACTAAGGATGTGTGATGCTGGGAATCCAGAGCGAGAGGTCTTTCTCATTATCGACCTAGGGTCACAGCGCATGCTCCAACTTCAGTCTCAACCCTGCTAACGAACGCCTTATTACGACAACGGTTCATAGCAGTAATTGAGTTACGACTTTTTACGTAGCAATTTCTTTTTTCTCTCAGAATCGGGTCGTACGCTAATTGGAGCGAATTTTTTGCGTTCTCTTGTATAAGAAATTGGATTAGACGAGCGTTTCAGGTTGAATAGATAAAGCATTCTGGCTAATGTTAGCTTTGCTTTTAAGCTAATTAGGATAACAATGAAAAATTTTCAAAATGTTATCTAAAAGTTTTGCTGTATTTTTAATGACGTTTTAATTTTATTATGATATGATATTTATTATTATACATTTAGGTAAAGCTAAAGTATTAATATCGAATATTTTTATCTTTTTATTTTTAACATAGTTTAATTACTTAAATTTTAAGAAAACGTTAAATGATTTTTTATTAAGGTACGGTAGGTTATACTTGACAAAACAAAACGTACTTATATACGTTATATCTGAACTAATAAAAAAAAAACCTAGAGAGCAAACGTGAACGTGCTAATCTCTGGAATTACTGATTGGATTTGAAACATTCTTTTTGCATTTAATAGCCCAATTCTTGAGAAAGGTTATGGATTATGTAACATCGCGCTACGACCCGTAGGAACCGAGCAAAAAGAATGCAAGCAATGCGATAGAGACGCTTCATCGCAAAAGCAACGAAAAGAGCAGAACAGAATGTCTGCCAGGGAGCTTATTGGGAGCAGTCTCGAGTAAACCAGACTCTGGAATTCGAGAGAAAAATCTATGCAAGTACTTTCACAGGCCTCGAGGAGTGAGACCTACTCACATGCAGTTTTCCCTCGAATTCTAGAGTCTGGCTTACTCTAGAGTGTTCCCAATAAATAATTTATGATACGTAATACGTTAAAAAACCTTTTAATAAGATACTTATACCTATAAACGTTATTAAGAACACGACCACTAGAAACCACGGGTTAAGTTGGTTTTTTCCGAATTCAATCAAATGGACCGGTGGTTAAAATTTTACGTACACAGCTGACGAACGACTACGAAGAAAACAAATTACCATACCATGATCTGTAGTTATTGATAGAGAGTTGGATTATTTAAGATTTTTTTTTATACCACTAAGGTGGCAAACAGGTGGTCTGCCTGTACATGTCACTAGAGGACAGTTCTAGTTTTTGACCTCGAGGCCCCTGTGCTAACTGTGGGGGGCAAAAAACCTCAAAATTTTTGGACTTTTTTTAGTTTTTTGCTTTAATCTTCTAATCTAAGCGGTTTTAATGTACCAATTATCAAAAAATTGTAGAACATTTAATTTCCTTTCAGTTTCACTAATCAAACGTATTTTTCACCGAATGTTAACGGAGATACAGCGGGTCAAAGTAAGACAAAAATCACAAAATGAACTAAAAAGGGGGATAATAATCGAGGGTTTTCGCCTCTTAACTTTTTATTTTTACTACTCTTAGGTAAATCATGTTAGTTACTTATCAATATAAACAACTAAGAGTCTTACGCCCCTCCTCCCCGCCGAAGTCACGACCCCTTATTTAAAATAGGATAAATTAAACAACTGTCGTAAATCTAAGAGCTCAAACTGGGTTCCCACTGAAAATCAGCGCCGTAGTAGGCTGTTAGCATTATGCTTAGTGGTTAAAACAACTTTTTAAAGCATAATGTTCGTTTATGTACAATAATAACATATAATATGTTTATATAGAATGCTTTAAGTATTTACCATATTCGATCGTTTAAATGCTAAATCAAATTAAATGCTCCCACAATTTAATTAGGAGTCAGGAATTTAAAGATGAATTAAATCTTATTAAAAACGTGAAGATTACGCAATTACGACTGATCAGTTTGCAGGTTAAGTGGACGTCTGCGACTCACAAAAAGCTATTGGTGGCTCGTGATTCTGATGTTAATGGAATTTGTCACTGACTCGTTAAAGAAACATCATGATATCAGTGGATAGAAGAATGGTAAGTGTAACCCATTGATCTGCAACAGTTTACCCTGCGCCTGCATGGCTTGTTGTACCCAATGATCTAAAATCTTAATTATACCCTTTTACCTACGTAACGAAAGGCGATCAGGAAGGATCTTGGGGAGGAACTTTATCTTTACTCCACATAAAAAAAATCTTCAACTTTTATTAAATTCCTACTAATGGTTCTTGGAATGTTTCTATATATAGGATATATATGTATAAGTCTACTAAATTTTATATAGCATCAAAAATAGACCTAGATATAGGTATATGTTGTACACACCTTATTAAATTCAATAAATACAATGCGCCACAAATGCTAGTGACTAATTAAATCTGAAACTTAAAACCATGTATGTATATTGTGTTTGCTTAGTAAATGTTTTTCGTCTTTAATGAGTTTTATATTATGAGGTAGTCTTAGTGCTACTTCGTGGATACTAGATAAAATATTATAGTTTGGTATACCTACGCGACTATTGATGCAAAATTGTGGGACTGACACAGGACCGTGCAAAGTGGCGAATTTCGGAAGAAGAATATATCAAGCATTGGGATGCATAGGGGCTGATGATAAAGATGATATCTAATGAAGCGAAACTTTCATCTCAATTTGAAATTCTCATTAAATTAACAGTAAATACCTACTTTATTTTATGAAGTTTAAAATATTTACTAGGAATTTCAACAAACTATTATTAAACCACAAAGCTTTTTGAGTCTGCTTTAGTGTTCTTCGTCCATTTTCAATTCCGTAGCTTCAAGCAGTGTCGGTCCAGCCAAATTACTCCGTTCTTTACCTTATATACCTTTCGAGTAGACTACAACGGTTCGAGGGATGAGGTTGCTCGTTTGTTAGGTCGTAGCCTGTAAGAAAGAATAATATGGATCAAGTAAAATTTATATTAGACGTACGTTTCTTTAAATTAAGATAGGTACTGCTTAACTTTTTAGAGTGTCGATATTGGAGTTTTGGAGGCGCGGCTGCCTCATATAAATCTGTCAATTTCTGAAAGGGTGAATTTCCAAAAAGAGCTAGGTTTCATTATGACAATAAAGAAACTAGGGTTGCCTAATGAGTGCAATGTTTAGTTTTTGAGTTATTTAACTAGACACAATTAAAATCCTTTACACACCGTTATTACATTTGCATCTTTGTATATAATCGCATTCACAAAAGCTATAAAATGTTTTTGATAGACTTATCCACCATATGATTACTGCCTCTAAGTCCACAACGTTGCGGTGGTCAACGGGTACCGCTTCGAGTGGCGCAAATTAATCTGTCTATTGTACTCTTTCTGCTATTATTTCCTTTTGTTACTTAATTCAAATTTCAGTTGGTAGGTATGTCTATATCAAAATTTTAAATGTACTGTTACCAACCAAACATTCAGCTAGACACAGGGGTGCCCTTATATTCAGTGTTGGTGATTTGGGTTATAGTCCATCATGCGACGTTTACTGAAAAGTGGTGTAAATGAATAATGTAGATGAAAATTCAAAACCAGCTTATGGTAGGTACATACCGTGTTTAAACTTTCATCCCACAGAACGCGAGTGAGACCCAAAACCAAAGCCTTTACTCGTAGTGGACACTACCAGCCCCCTAAATAGTCTCCAAATTAGTTTTCGTCTTTATTTAAGGAACTATTGCTTTAGAATGACAGAATGAAAACTGCCTAAGACTGTGGGTGTACCCAGATCACTGGACCCAAAGAACATCATAGTCTAAACCTATACAAAAATACTAATTTATCGACTATTTCCTATTTACCTGAACCTATAGGTTCCACAGAAGTATCCTCGATTGAGAATTACGAACATCTAGTATTAAGTTTCACAAGTTAGAAATTTGTCAAAAGCAACCCATGTGAACATGTGTATTTTTTGTATATAAATAGGTATCATAACTCCCTTTTAGGGTTATAAAAAGTTAAAACAAAGGACCTTAAACCTTTTTAGGTTTGTAGGTACTCTGTTGTGTTTTATTACTAAGACACCACTGTCCGTCCGTCCGTCCGTCTGTCACCAGGCTGTATCTCATGAACCGTGATAGTTAGATAGTTAAAATTTCCACAGAAGATGTATTTCTGCTGCTGTTATAACAACAAATACTAAAAACTAGAATAAAGTAAATATTCAGGGCGCGTTCGTTCTGGGATTAAGAGTTCCCACGAATGATACTTTTCACACTTTTCATAACGCCAGTTTTGCCACCGACACCTACCGTTCGTTTAGCTTTGAAACGTTACTAACAAAATTTTTGGTTACAAAACCTGCAAAACGAACGCTTGACGTACACACACTACGATAAAACACACACACACACTACCATAAACAATGAATATGTATAGGCAGTTTGACAGATTAACACAAAAACCCCACCTCCAGACATGGGTCTAAAGTTTCATTTTTCGGTGGCAAAAGTGACAAAAATAACAAATATATCGTAAACGAACACATGACAGTTTGTCACAGACGATACTAAAATTTTGATACTTTTGATACCAATGCTAAACGAACGGATGACAGGTGGCAAAAGTAATGAAAATAATGATTCTGCATCCCAGAACGAACGCGCTCTCAGAATAATTGAAGACTTTTAACGTATCACATGGTGTCCCCCCTATAAAATCTGAAAAACAATATGCAATTGAAATATTACCTAAATTTTGATTGTTTTTTTAAATCAAACTATTTACATTGTAAATCTTGTTTATTAAGTGTTTCAATACAAAACATGTATTTATTAGTTAAACACTATAATTTTATGTTTCGTTTGTGATTTTACAAAGATTACCTATTGGACGCACGCAATAAAACAGTATTGTAATTAGTTTGTAAAGCTAGTTGTCGTCAATTTACTTGACAATTCGAAAGTGTTCTTCGTAACCCATTTGAATAATTGATTTTTATTTTTTGATTTTGATCTCTAGGCAGGTGCACCCAGATGTCAGTTTGGGCTCTCAAAGCTAAAAGAATTGTTGACGGTCCCAAAATCACAAACCGTTTTTAACCCTTAAGTATAAAGAAAGAATTCGCCCCCATGTGAGTTCTTCCGCTTGTACAATGGTATGTGTTCTGCGGAATTGTTTGAAATGATGCCCACGGCTACTTCCTATCATCGCACCGCTCGCCATCAGCAGAGAATTCATCCTTAAACCTTGGAGCTCAAATAGCCTCATATTAAATTTTAGGGGGTAGGCCTTAATAGCCGACAGGCCTTGTTACCAACAAGTACCTTAGCCTTAAATAGAATTACGTAATAGGCAAAGGAAAATATGAAAAATAATATGCAATTTGTAATGTTAACAAGTACCTACTTACCAACAGGAGAGGTAGTTAAAAGACACATAAAATAATCAGAAGAATACATACATAAATATATTCATATTTACAACGTATATCCGAATTATCAAACTCAGATGCAAAGCTCTGAAGCATCATTTATTTGAACAATATCCACGGTAGCAATATGGAGATTAGGAAGTGGACAGACGCGCTCTGCCGGTTGCTGATCCGACATGATACATCAACGTCATGGACGACAGTGGACAACTCCCTTTGCTCTCGTTTTAACCGACATAACAAGTATGGAGATGGCTTTATTAATTTTCTTAAATAATTACTTATTTCTGCTCCATCCATATACGTACATAGTTTCGAGCTACGCCAAAAATTCATCGTTAATAGTATATATTGAAAAGCGATTTTGTCTTATGTTAACTCTCCTATTCTTTAAAGCGTAATAAAAGTAGCTATGCTATATTTCTGTACCCGACTGGCAGATTACTGTGTGTCCACTTTTGGCGGTTTCAACTTTTAGACAGTATTTCCGAACTCTAACATAATTTTTAATGTCAGATTTTTTCGAAAAAGAAACTCATATTACGTATGTACTTTAATTATAGCTGCGTTTTGTTAACGGCATAAAGAGCTATGACATCTCATAGGCATTGAAACCGTTCTGATCAACAAATGTAAACAAACAAAATGGCCATTGACTATTTTACAGTGCATCCACTACACTACCTCTCGAGAATGTGCAGCCAAAGCGTTAAATGCCGACTAGAAGTGACGTCATAGCGCATTCATTTTTGGTGAACAGAACGATCGAATATAGAGCGCATTTAATGCTTAAAATACCTTGTTAGCTATATATGTCCAAACTGTAAGGCACGGCCTACCCTCATCCAGAGTGATTTGGGCCATAGTCCTCACGCGGGCATAGTGCGGATTGTGAAATTCACATATGTCTTTTTTTGTTTGACGTATGCAGGTTTCCTCATGATATTTTCCTTCACCGAAAAGCCAGTGGTGTGGCTGAACAATTAAATTGAAAAATTAAGAAAGAGACTCATTGGTACACGTCGGGCTTGAACCTGCTCTACTTAGGACATAAGATGAAAACGAAACCCGTCGGCCATCACCGACTATGCGTCTAATGCTTGTTAAGAAAACGCCCCTAATATAACAAATTTGACATTACACAACAATGTTATGCGTGACGTTAGACTTCTGTCAATAAATTAAAACCGCTTTGTTTAATTAATCTGTCTCCATATTTTGATATCTCATGTCAAAGACTAATAGTTGTTTGGACATCAGCTTTGCATGCTTGTTAATAGTAGCATTAATGCTGACCACAGACTAACAAGCATGTCGTTTGCTACAACTGTCTGCAGACGGAACAAGCGTCTATTTAAGATATTTTAGTTAAATTAATAGGAAAACTACAAGGTTTGATAAATTTAAATGGCGAAATATGAACTGCATATAAAAACAGGGTCACCTAACCTCTGCTGCGGGCGGCGGAGTAACCAAAGAGCCTTAAATTTCAAAAACAGTCTAGTGGTTTCAGCCAATAGTAATGCAATAGTTTGTAGCAGGTATAAAAAACTTATTTAGACATGAGAATATGTAGGTATATAAGCATTATAAAATATGTTAAATAATTAAATTAAAATAAATATAAGTGGGTAATTTCAAGTTTGTGTTTGAATGTCAAATCTCAGGAACTATTAGTGTAATTTTAATAAAAACGCTTGTTTAAAGATGGTCTATGTTATATATATAAAAGATTAAACTTACTAACTGACTGCCATATAGGTATATCAACCCACACTAATGGATTTTTTTTAATACCACTAATGTGGCAAACAAGCTTATGGTCCACCTGGTAGTAAGCGGTCACCGTGGCCTATAGAACTTGAAATTTTGAGGTTACTGTTATAACGTAAGACACTAACAAAGGATTTTGCAAAATTAACCCCGAAAAGGGTAAAATGGGAGTTAAAAGTTTTTATGGATATTTTCGTAGCTCTATGCAAAAACTTGGTATTTGTCTTAAAGATTAAAATAAAGCTTAAAGTGTTTTATCGTTTTTGGAAAACCACCCCCATATAGAATGCAATAGGCAATGATTTATTTTATATTTTTGTAGTTAGAACCACAAAGAGTTTAAACTTTTTTCTTGGATAAAGTCACGAGAAGAAGCTAGTCAATGAACAAACCCAACTACTGGGTCTTTAAATTGCGAAAACCCAGGCGAGCCCTAAAAAAGAATTTACAAAATTCATAACCTTATGTTAAAGTAAACTCACTGTTGAAAGTTTGAATTGAAATCCGTCATTTTTGTAGCTTTATTAAAAAAATGGTATTTGACCATTTAGTTGAAAATTAAGATTGACGTATTTTACAGTTTTTGTAATTATACACAATTATCTCCTACAAGGCAATATAGGTGTGAAAATTTATATTAGAATTCCGACTAGTTAAAGTCTTTTTTACAGGTCCACGCAGACAAAGTAATGGTACTAAGCTAGCTAGCTTTATAACTTCACACTACTACTAAGCAGCAGAACAGTTTCTTAATTAAAGTAAATAATAAAAACCAAATATTATTTACATATATTATAAAATAATGAGAAAAATCTAAGTAACTTATTTACTGAAATGTACTTACAAGGCTTCAAGTAATCTACGAAGGTCTCGACAATATTTTCTTTCGATCAGCTTTCAGGAGTGTTTGAAATTGAAAATGACGTCAACTATTAAATGTGGGTGTGTACGTTTCATATTTGGTACACACCTTTAACTTTATAATGGAAAATAAGCATTTAACGGAAAGTAACCTGAAATGGGCTTTAAAGCTGCAACAACTTAGAAATTGATATGTTGACTTTTTAATGAGATTAAAGCGTAAATAATATGCAAAAATTAGTTGCTGGATGTCCATTGCTGTACATAGATGTACTTCCTCTTAAGAACTTCTGAAACAATAAGTCTAAGCCGTTGGTTTTATACAGTGACTTCCTGTGGCCCTTATTAGATCGTCCGTCTATGATGACCTTTTCCAGATGACGGTCTCCACTTACTCCCTCACAGCCTAGTTGGTAGTGTGGCCAGCTGCTGTGCAGAGGGTGTGGGTTCGATTTCCACACTGGACAAACATTGATTGATTGATCATAATAAAAATATTAGTGTTTGTCTTGGTCTGGGTGTATTTATGTATGATATGTATGTATTTAGAAAAAAAAATATTATATATATGTAATATTTATGTATTTTTATCCGTTGTCTGGTACCCATAACACAAGCTTTGCTTACTTTGGGGCCAGACGGCACTGTGTGTAGTGTCCAAAAATATTTATTTATTTATAGAAAATCGCTTCTGAGCTAGAAGACGTCCACTGTTGAACTCCTCCATATGTCTCCAAAACTCTTGCGGCTCTAACTAGGTCATCTCTGTCCACCTGGTGTGGAGCTGGTCTACTAGCTTAGCTTTAAAACAGTACAGAAGAGTATAATTACACTCTTTTTTACCTTCTTAACCAACTGTTAGAACGAATGATAAAAATTTCGTTTAAAGCTAACTCAGTGAAGTTCCTGTAGTTTTTATTATTGTTTTTCGTTAGAAATGTCTCCTACCTAATCAAAATGTACTCATGTGCATCGTAACGATCGCATCCAATTTTATTTTTCTCTAGAAACCAACATTATTCATATAAATAAGAGAATTATCGTAAGATGGCAACGTTATTTGCTTTACATAGCGATAATGTAATCATAAATCAACGCCGGCCGGACCGCTCCGAAGGATCAAAGCCTCTATATATCAAACTAATGCCGAGATGATATGTTAAATAAATAGCAAACCTACACGATATTGGGATTTGGATATCGAAATCAATACAACAGATACACAAGATTTTCTTGTTGTAGGAATATTTGTAAAGAACAATAAATATTCTTGGCCATTACAATATAATACAGCGCCATCTAGTCCCAAACTAATCAAAGCTTATGCTATAGATACCAGACAACATCAGATAAAATAAACACATAAATATACTTTTTTTTGTAAATATATATTTATTGTACATAGTAAACACCCAGTCTCAAAACAAACACAAATGTTTGTCTAGTGCGGGAATCGAACAAACGCCCCTCGATTCAGCTATCGGGTCAGTATCCACTGACCCACAGAGCTGACTTAGATTAAGTTATGTTGGTAATATAAGAACAATGATTTTTTTTGGGTGGTAGTGTGGTGGTGGTGGATGGTTGCCTATAACGAAGTCTATAGCACCTTCATTTTAAATAATAAATCTTTTTTGTTTCTATAATAACAAATAAGAAAAATACAATTAAAATCGAGAAACCTTTGTATTATATTGTGTACGGAACCCTTTGTGAGTGTGCGAATTGGAGTTGGTTGGTCTTATTAACTTGTTTGAATCATACGATACAAAATTTTACAATTTGAAATATAATATTGGTGTACACCAAGAAGAGAATACCTATTCAGCTGCTAAACCACTAGTAGTACTATTTTATTTTGTAGCCATAAAAACCTATAAGTGCGGACCTATATGTATAACCAAATAATCTGGAAAGATTTCGCTGCCCGTTAGTGAAAGTTAAATATTATAAATAAACTGTTCCTTTTGGTTGTAAAGTGACAAACTAACAAAGATAGAAACTGTTCTTTTCGGTTATACAGTGAAGAACAAACAAAGATACAAACTGTTCGTTTCGGTTATACAGCGACAAACAAATATACAAACCGTTAGTTTTGGTTATACAGCAATAAACAAACACAGGCACAAACCGTTCTATTCGGTTACACAATGACAAATAAACAAAGATACAAACCGTTCGTTTCGGTTATACAGTGACAAAAAAAACAAGTTTATATAAAGTTACAAAGATACAAACCGTTCATATAAGTTCTATGTAAAGTTACGAATAAACAAATATACCTTCAATCCGTGCCTTTCAGTTATATTATGAAAAACAAAGAAACCAACTGTTCTTTTAACTATAAAGTGACAATTACAAACAAACTGTTTGACTTTATAATATTAGTTGTATTTTTCACATTTGAAATTTCTTTATATACCATCAAAAGGTATCATATAATCAAAGGTTAGGAGAATTCGTTTCTTTCTAGGGTACTTTTGTAGTCAATCTAGGAATGCTTATAGTATCTATCTGTTGTAGTCGTTTAATTCAGAGAATTGAACACTACAGCGCTACTGAAATATGGTTAAAACCTTATGATGCAAGTCGATAGAGAAGATACATAGAAGTTACGTACATGTACTGTTTAAGTTAGTACCATGTTACACATCCACCTTTCACATATTACACTTTCCTTATATCGAAAGTATCATTTAATGATATTATCGGAAAAAGGGTTTACACATCCATCTAGTGTAGACAGTGTAGACAAAATTTCGCTATCACTACGCCGCATCACAGCCAATAGGGTATGTCGTTCTCAGTATCTACAAAGAAATTACGTGTTCCATTCTATGAAACTCCAGGGGAAAGGGGGATGACGTCACCTTCGACGCTGCCTCGAATAAATGTAATGGAAATTGGAGGATTTGTTTACTCATATTCTTCTCACACTTTTAACACTAAAAGGTAGGACGGGAGAGGTGTGGCTTGTAATAAATTTAAGTAGTATATTTTACTTTATGTATTACATCAATGAAATTTGAAGAACTGGGTGAATATTATCACCTTGCTTTACGATACCTTTACCATACTTACAACTCGGGCCAGTTAAAGGCTGGGTCCCAAGGCCTGCTTTCTTACAGGTCAGACTGCGCCAGGCCAGACCGACAGGCCGTAGGCACCGTCGCATTCGGTGAGGTCTGCGGTGGCCTGCTGCCGCCCGTCCGATCCATCGGGAGTCGGTAAGTTCAAAGGCGCGGTGCGGCGCGACGTGACGATGCCTGTCGCGGCCTGTACGGGCGCGCCTGCGTTAGTTGTAATCTTTCATTTCACCTGCGGCGGCGCCTGCGCGTACAAGCACATAATGGAGTGGACGAACAAGCTCATATTCGAGTTTTTAACTCTTTATGAAAATGAACCAACGCTTTGGAATAGTTTGTCGCCTCAAAAATAAAAATAGTCGGGTTCAGCTAGTTAAAATTACCAACTTTGATCGGCTCTTGTTGAATGACGACACCCACCAGCGTCGTTTCTTCTGCTTACTTTTTGCTTGGTTTATCAAAAGTTCACCACTGAATAAAACCATAGCGGCTGCAAACGCAGCCATGCGCTCCGTAGCGTCACATATGTTGGAATGTCAGTCAACAGGTCGCACAGGCCGACACACGCCGTGGGAATGCTTAGTACGGGCTGCGACAAGCCTGCTGAGGCGAGGCAACGCCTGGCGCGGCCTGTCGTCTGGCGGGCCGTGGGGCCTCACCTTAAGATGACACCTGGCCGCACAAGTTTCTTCAATGTAGGGTGTGCAAAAAAATGGTCAGAGGAAACTAAAACTAACTCTATCGATTTCTATCATCAAAATATATGGTCATGGGGAACCTCAAAATATATAGTTATGGTTTCGTACAAAATTTCATAAAAAATTTTTTACCGCACCCCCATTTGTAAAATTATGTTAAGTTAAAAAGTCATTTACAGTTAATAATTTTTGTGTTTATTTTTTAACTATTGTTAGATTGTTGAAACAATTTCAAACATTTGTTTCAAAGTGATTTGAAATTGAGACGGGGTGTTGGATATAAATAATATTACGTTTACTTATACGATTATACTATGGATGAATGTAGATTTATACTTCTATGGATGTTGTCAATGGTTTTGTGGTGTATATGTATAAAGGTCTATACTATGACTGAATTTAATTTAGTATTTAGAAAAGCATTTCTCATGCACTTCATACATGAAATCCCAATAATTACAAATGCAAGTTGACATAAGTAGAAAAAACTTTCAATGTTAGATTATAACTTAGATATAGTTACCTGAAAAATAAATAGTTCATAACTATTAATAAAGTGACGTCTGTACGACACTAAATTAGATATGTCTGGTACTCATTTTCCTTGGCAGATTTTTCGAAATATCGACGTTTTGCTACTTAGTCAACAATCTCGACTATTTTGCAAAGTTGACGTTCCGATGAAGAGAGATTATGTGATCTACCACTAACACCCGAAATCTATAGATTATATGCAAATAAATAAATCTTTTTAAAAATACTGACTGTCTCAGACACTTTACTTGACTTAATACGTAAGTCATATAGGGGATGAAATTTTGTACAGAAACTTTTAATTATTCGAGTTAATAATGTGAATTTGTATTTAAACTTCTGTTTATAAATAAAAGTCAGTTTTTCAGGGTTTTCGGAAATTATCACCTAAGGTATTGTGTTTCCACGCGCGAAAAAAAAAAACAATTTTTCTTGAGTAGTCACATATCAATTTATCTTCCCCTTTCCATAAACGTCCTATAAAAATAATTTTGTAGAAATTATCTATCCAGGTTATGTCCTGCTTAAGTTGATTTTTGCCTTCACCATTTTTTTCATAGCTTATAGTTGTTGTAGAAATCACAAAAATATATATCAACATTCGGTAGGCATATTTCCGCAATTATTTGTCCTATCAAGATGAACTTAACACCAGCGTGTCGGTTTTACGTACCCTCAGAGACACGGAGGACCTCAGAAAAATGTGCCAATAGGCGGTTACCCATCAAAGTAGTTACCACGCCCGAAGTTGCTTAACTTCGCTTATTGTTTCCGATATAAGGGTACCACGACCTTGATAATAGAAGGATATAATTTAATCCAGTTTCTTTATGCCTTTGACAGTATTTTTATAGCTCTAATAGTCTAATGGAAATTCCTCAAAATCACGCCCGGGGAGACATTTGGTGGAGAGAGGGGTGTACGCTGGGTCCTAAGGCACGCTTCTACTAAAAATCAAAACTGGGGTATTTATTTTGAGGTCTGATTAATTTTTTGCTTTAATAAGCAAAGATTTATAAAACTATTTTACCATTAGTACAAAAGAAGGAAGTTAAGCTTCTTGAAAAGACTAAAACTGGTATTAGGCACAAGTCCAAGCTTATCTAAGTAGGCGTAAAATTTATGTTAATGATCCCTCATGACGGAAATAACATAAACGTTGAAAGAAACTAGACGAAAGCATATTCCCCTGATAATGGTCCGTTAAATGATCCTTTAGGGTACTATTCTTGGATCATGCACTCGACGTGTGAAACGTCTCACCGATGGAATATTTATATAATAAATGTGTTTTGATTTAATTGCTAAAATAGTAGAGTTTAACGAATGTGAATTTACAAGAAACATGGATGAAAATCTGTCTATCTCATTCTTTACGATATTTATGTAAGTGTCTTTTATTGCAAACAAAATTTTACTCTCAATCTAAGTGTAAAAAACGGCCAAATGCGAGTCAGACTCACGCACGAACAGTTCTGTATTATTATCTGTAAAAACGGTAAAAAAAACACGTTTGTTGTATGGAAGCCCCCATAAAGATTTGTTTTATTTTTATTTAATTTTTTTTTTTTTAATTGAAACTAAATATTCTGTAAATTTTTGAAGCATCTACCTGTTGCCGTTATCAATATCGAGCAAAAACGAGCAAAAAATCACGTTTGTTGTATCGCAGCCCCCTTAAATATTTATTCATTCTATTTTTTTGTATTCGTTGTTATAGCGGCAACAGAAATACATCATCTGTGAAAATATTTAACTTTCTAACTATCATGGTTCATGAGATACAGCCCGGTGACAGACGGACAGACGTCCAATTTTTTACCCCTTGGGTACGGAACCCAAGAACCAACATGATATTATTAATGTACGATCATATTATATATTTGTAAACGCCTTCTCTAACATAGCTCTAACGATTTCGATGATACTTACAAAACGGGTTTACTTGGGTGAATAAACGATTTAGCTAGGTGTGATGTATGGAAAAATTCGTTTTTTTCGTGATTTCACGTACGAAGCAAAAAACTTGACTGACCTGCGCAATATAATTGGGAATTTCACCCCATAAATCACCTTATCAAAAGCCCAGCGCCTAGAGCGTAAATCTATTCCTCCCGCGACGGAACCTGCAACGTGGTCAGATATAAAAATGTGTTTTACTTTATTCCGAGCGAACCTTGTTCGCCTAGCTTGTGGAATTAGTAAAAATAACTTTTTTGCTTGTATTGAAATTCTTTATTTAAGTTCAATTAAAAGTAATATTCAAAATTTGGTAAATATTAAAATCCCCAACAGATGAGTACTTTTTGAAGCTGCTCCAAGAACAAATTTCTGCAAATATAAAAATTAAGCCCCAGCAGAATCTTATATAATGTTTCTTTTGTATAAAAAGTACCATCATATTACGTGTATATTGTATGTCGACTGAATCTGAGAATACCACCTTAAATCTGTAAGGATACGCAAAAAACATAGCTCGAAGCGTCCAATCCATTCTTTTATACCCATATAGGACTATCGCCCTTGGTTTATCATACGCTCAGGGCCTTTTCTTCCTATCCTAGATTATTATAATACGTATTACCCATAACGTTTGATGAAGGTGGCGTTACTTAGATTTTATATTTTATAAGTAGAACGTACCTACTAGTTGTAATAAAAATTAGATAATTGCATTTGCAATATTTTTTTAGTTATTGTGCTATTGTGCTATTTGCACAAATTAAAGGTGCCTAATTAATTAATTAAAAAACTTATTTGATTTTTTTTTGGGTTTCGTGCCTTTAAATCCTCACTTTGCTTCTCTTTTCTCAGGATTCAATTTTTTAACCACTCGTTTCGCTGGTTGGGCCAATCTTTGAAACCTTCGCTTGCTCGGTATTCAATATAATAGGCACTCACGCCAAAAAAAACTTTTCAGCCCTGCAAATATTTTGATATCCTATGTGCAATATTTATATAGGTATTTGATTGACCAAAATTTCTTTTGCTAGTTATAGAAAGTGTCACATATACAGCGCAAAACATAACAGCTAAAATTCCATTTTCTTTAAAGTAGCGTAATCATGCGGACGAGAAAAGCGGGACTTGTCACGTCTCCCCTTTACCAGACCTCTCTTTCTTTTATAATTTTCTCGCCCCGGGCCATTGGATTGTGAAAAAATGCAAAGTTCCAAGGAGGTTTCCCGACAGAGCGATGCAATTTTTACTCCCTTGTCGCTCGAGATGAATGCGTGTAGTTCCCCCTTTTTCATTTGTACGTGTTATGGGATACTTACCTACTTGTTGAGTTTTTCAAGCTTTCTTAGTATTTGGGACACGTCTGGAATTGTTCTTTGAAATATAAATGGTTTGTTTGTTTGAGTTTCTGTTGTATTTCTTTATTTATAACAATTTATTTACAAAAGCTGACTTTATTGAGCTCTGGCAAGTTTTTTTTTTTTTTTAAATGTATTTGTCAACATCTGCGGCTTAGTGGGTAATAATCTAGCTGCTGAACAGGAACCGTGGATCCGATTCTTGCACAGGATAAACATTTATATTTGTATGTGTCTTTAGTCTGGGTGTTTTCTATCTATAATATGAATGTATTTACAAAAACAGTATATATGTATATGTATTTATATCCGTTGTCTCGTATTCAAATAACAGGCTTTGCTTAGTTTGGAACCCAGAGGATGCTGTGTGATTTGTCCAAAATCATTATAGTTATAATTATTATAATGTATCAACTTTTTTATTAGATAAAGTTATATATAAATATTAACACTAAATATTATTTTGGATCCATTTTCAAGAAGGTAATAAAGTTGTACTTCAAGTTAAAAAAAATATTTGAAACTTTTAAATGTACCTAGGTATATTTCTTTTATTTTCTGGATTAGCTATTGTATATGATATATAATGCGGGTAAAATCGCAGGATACAAATAGTATTTCATAAATTAGTATATTATAACAACAAACTGGCAATTTCAGTAATGATCTGAAACGGACCCCACTAAAATAGTTCTCGTGATTTACAATCCTAACATATCTCTCCCGAATCCATTTGCAATCCGGTCCCAAAACTATTTCAAATAAAGAGAATGTCTCATAGAAAGGAAAACCTGTGTAAAATAAATAAAAAATATAATAATTCAAAATGGCGTTTCTTCTTTTAATGACTTTTAGATACTAGGGGTTCACTTTAGCTGTCAAAGAGTTTTAGGTGTGTTTTTTGTTGATAAAAATAATTCCACGTTTTTAAATATTGTGTTTCTTCAATTTCCTTTTCTTTTCATAAATTGATTGTTTGAAAGGATTTTTTAACTTTTTGGAGATGTGGCTTTAAGTTATAAGAGTTTATATATACGTACCTACCATACCTAAATATATTTTTTTTATTAAAAAAGAAGAAAGACAGAATATTATTTTTCTTTCATGGCCATGAGGCTCCATTTCATTTCTTTGGCAAAATATTCAACAAAAACGTGAATTGGGTAAGTCTTGCGCTTGAACTTGTTAATTCTTGGAATTTCGAACAAAAATGAAAAAGGGACCTGTTGAATACAGCCCCAACCAGCGATAAATATTTTTTTTGAATAATAGTTATTATGAAGTACTGTTAGAATTGTAGTATGTCTTTTTTTATGTGAAGCTGGCAAACACGCTTACTGTCCGCCTTATGTAGCATACTTGTCGTGAGAGTGTATGTCGCTGGTGAATGCCTGAGTCCAGACAGTAGATATCCTTATCTTCTTACAACACACTAACAACACACAGCACCTTCAAAGTACTTGTGTTAATGCGACTCAATACAACTTGAATTTCCCTTTTTTTTTCAATTACAACCAACTTGATTTTTTGGGGCACAGAAGGAATTTACTCACCTAATGCTTATAAATAATTCTGCCATTCGGACGACTTATACTCTACATTTGGAACGGAACCCTAAATGTGCTAAGTTCGACACGCACTTGGCCGAATCCTTAAAAAAAGATACAAGGCTGAAATAATACATTTTTTTTAATCTTATTAAAAACTTCAACATTTGTAAAAATTGTTAGTAAATAAATACTTAAGTGAATATTAAGATAAAGTGTAAAGTAAATCTGATTAACGCCAAAGTACCGCTGTACCATCAAACCTACAAATAAAGCTGAAAGCTAGGCAAAAACTGTATTTACGGAGGTCGCCTAGGGACCAGGTGCGGGAGAAATATTCTAATGTCGGTGAGAGCGACCCGCCATCCATAATAATTTAACCCCATCCTCTTTACGTACAACTGTGTAGGTAGATATTCTACGCTACCTCAAGAAAAATAGGTAGGTAAATGTACGCAGCTCTCTACTAACATAATTTGACAAAGAACATCTTAGTGTACTCAATTATATAATATATACTTATAATTCAATAACATTTAGGTCTGTTCCATTTGGGGTAACCGATTAAAGTTTTGGGCGGGGCGCGCTTTATATACTCTGCTTGTACCTACTATGTATGAGCTTACTATTACAGGTATACCACACATACGGCAACTTTTACGAATAAATCTTATAAAAACACAGTTCTTCATAGAATCAAGAAATAATTTAAATAGGTTTACATTCATATAAATAAACAACCTATCTTCGTAACGACTATCTGGAGTTACCGGTAGAGGTATCCGCCAGTTCATCGAAGTATGGGTAATTCGTGATTTTTTTTTAAATAATAATTTTATTATATATGTGTACCATAGCTACACCATATAGCACAACCTATAGCCTATGTCACCCTAGTTAGTGGTAGGATTCTTACGATACTATAAGGTACTTTAATATCGATTTAGGTCGAGCACACATTACGAGAAATTTGTACGAGGAGGATTTGGAACGAGTGCCCGTCCGGCGCGTACGAGAATTTTTCTATAGGAAATTTCTCGTAGTATGCGGCCTATAGGAAATTTCTCGTAGTATGCGGCCGGCCTAAGACGTAGAGTAGCCGCACATTGCGAAATATGTCCGATAGAAATATTCCCGCGCGCGGCGCTTTTACCCCACGCACTGGTCCGGTCGGCGATTCTGAAGTCTGACTTACCTCTCGAAACTCGTGAATGTACTTGCATACATATTTCTCTCGAACTACAGAGTCCGAATAGCTCGAGACTGTTCCCAATAAGGTCCCTGTTTTGTCTAACAGCGTCGCCATGACACATGTGACTCTTGCTTTCTAAACACGTACAACAGAATGGATGACGACACGTTATTGTCACTGGCACTGTTGTTTCTATTCTACAAATTATTATAAATGTGAAAGTTGTTAGGATTGTTTGTTTGTCACTCAATTACTCCGCAACGGAGCACTCGATTGAGCTGAAATTTAGCACAAATAAAGGACTCTACCTACTAATATTAAATAAATAAATATTTTTGGACCCAGCACCGTCTGGTCCTAAAGTAAGCAAAGCTTGTTTTGTAGATACCAAATAAAGGATATATATACATACATATACTTTTTTTTTCGTAAATACATCCATATTATACATAGAAAACACCCAGTCTCAAAACGGTATGAGGGGTTTAGTACAAAATGTATGGCAGCGCGCCGCTCGAGAAAAAAAATCTCGCGTCCGGTGGAGGTGCGATCCGGCGCGCATCGGAACGGAACCGAGCAGCCGACACGCGACAAATTTCTCACAGTCTACGGGGTATAATAAAAAATGTATGCACAGAGTGCCTTCCGGCGCGCACTAAAATTTTTCTATCATAAATTTCTCGTAATGTGCGCCCAGACTAAAAGTGATGATGGATGAAAAAACGCACAAATATTCGTACAAATCATAAGCCGTGTGAACCATGGACTCTTTTTTTTCGAGAAGTCATGTAATAACCATAATTTCGTTTAAAAAAAAATACGTAAAAATAGTCTCGTACATTAAGATCCGTAGACCAAGAATTGTTGCGGATATTTGTAAAACTTGTAAACCGATTTTCTTAAAACCCCGCGAACCGCCGAGGGCCGTCTACTCTAATGCGTTATTCGAACGTAAATATTGTTAATAAATTAAGAATTTACTTAGTTTTAGCTAAATAAAATATAACCTATTATTATGGATATTATATTCCATGTTTTTCCATAATTTGAAATGGTTCATAAACTTAATTTACTACCTGTTTTACACAACCAAATCATCATCTAAGTAATTTTCTAAAGAATTTGGACGGAATTTAACAAATCAAAAAACAACCATTAAGCCGTTGCCTAGGACACTTGCTTCTAACACGACACACACACACACCTGACCTATACAACGACACCTCAGATTGTAGGATAGACAAGAAAAAAAGGCATTCGCACTTTAAGGGAAGGGAAGATAACTACCATAAAAAAAATTTTTTTTCATGATTTTATATTTTCTACTTTGAGAGCGTGATTAATATACCTATGTGATTGAATTACAATCCAATTTTCCAACGCCTATTTTTACTTTTTAGTACTAAGAGTCTCTTAGCTTTGACAGACAGACAGACAGACAGACGGACAGGCATGGCGAAACTATAAGGGTTCCTGATTGATAACACCTAACTAAATGAAGCCTAAAAACCTCCTTGAAATCTAGACATTGTCATTACTGCCATCTAGGATGTTATCAGGGAACTCGTTAACCTCATCATTAAAAGAAAGAGGAAGTCTTGCGAGTGTTGGTCAAGCACTGAGAGATATGATGTAGCAAGTTAACAAGTTCTTACAGAAAATTATAGATGGTAGGGAATTAGACGAATGTACAAAACAAAGAGTACGAAGTTCAATAATTTTTTCAGTTAGCATTTTATATTTTTTTTAATGTTTGTGGTAAAATAAAATATTTTTTCTACTTTGACAGCGTGATTAATATACCCATGCCTATTTTTTACTTTTTAGTACTAAGAGTCTCTTAGCTTTGACAGACAGACAGACAGACTGACAGGCATGGCGAAACTATAAGGGTTCCTGATTGACAACACCTAACTAAATGAAGCCTAAAAACCCCCTTGAAATCTGGACGTTGTCATTACTGCCATCTAGGATGTTATCAGGGAACTCGTTAACCTCATCACTAAAAGAAAGAGGAAGGCTTGCGATTGTTGGTCAAGCAGAGCGAGATATGATGTAGCAAGTTAACAAGTTCTTACAGAAAATTATAGATGGCAGGGAATTAGACGAATGTACAAAACATAGAGTACGAAGTTCAATAATTTTTTCAGTTAGCATTTTATATTTTGTTTGATGTTTGTGGTAACGTAACAAAATGGTGTTTTTTTCAATCGAGGAGTTGCCGGAGGAACACTACACCGATAACCAAATTAAGGGCGGGTGGAAATGCGGGCGAAAGCTAGTAAATAATGTAAATAAATGTATTATTTATTTTTATGCAATAATATTAAATCTAAATAAAATAAGCTTTTCAATGTAACTAGATATTCAAATTCAACCTGAATGATATTTTTTATGCTATTTAACGATTTGTTTCTTTTATTTAGGAATTAAATGCCTACCTATTTTAACAATAATCACTTCAGTATCTTTTTAACTGCCTCGGCTATTTGCTATACTTGACTTTAATGGTAGGTACTACATGGTATTTATTGACTTCACGAAGCTATCTATATAACCTTACCACTATAATACTTTTAAAGCATTGTATTAAATGTTACAGACCCAATTTTTTATCAGTCAAAAGTAGTTTTGACTGCAAAAATCCGTTAAAAGTCCTTTTTTTAATAATGACGTCGGCTAAAAGTAGTATTGTCCATAACTATTTCTTCATTCATTGCAAACAGGAACATTCGCGTTGCAAATTTATGTCAGGTTCCTTAGACACCCAATAATCTTGCAGTACCATAATCTGGACCCAGTTGTCTTGATCCAAAACACCGGCTAACAAAGTAGTTTTAACCAAAACAAAAATATTGGATAGTTGTGATTTTGACAAAAATATATAAAGGGGTATCGGTTAAAAGGGGTTTTGACCAAGAATGTAATCTAAAATCACTTTTGAGCTTGAACTTTATTTAACAAAAAGTTTAAAAAAAATTGATTATTTTATATATAAGTCTGTCACGCGGCCATACCTGATAGAATTATAGCCAAATCTTAAGCAGATACAAAGTACGTTATAGCTTCGGTGTGACTAAGTTTTGCTAACGTAATTAAGTAAAGCATTAAAGTTAAGTTATCTTTTCTGTGAATTTAGAGTTCTATATCGATGACAATAATCTAATTCGTCATCTCATTGAAATGACTATCTCTTATAATATAGTACAAAGTATTGATAAAGCGTTCCTTCATTATATATCTCCTCATTATCTGCATATTTTAGTACATTCAAGTCCATTGTCCAGAAAATTATTAAACATTATACGAAACCAATGCCTATAAATTGCATAAATTGCATATTAAACGCATGCAAATTTTTGGTGGTCTACGTTCGCCTTTTTTAGTATTAGCTTAAAATGATACTATGATAATAGATAAAATATATTAAAACCAAATAGTTTTAAAGTTTTTCAAGAAAATAAATGAAAATTGACGCTCCTCTTTAAGTACTCCTCTATAGTCTTCAAATTTTATTTATTTTTTTGCACAAATCAATACAAACTTATTACTTCAACTTACTTAAATTGTTAAACTAAGTAATAATTAGTATTTCTATATTGTTAGTTAAGTTAAGTTATAGCTTAACAAATGTAAGCCATATAATGTACATAAGATAACAACTTGTGAAGTACAAAACAAAAACTAACAACACAATGTACTCACATAATTAACATCGTATTTTGTTCGACTATGCAGTTACACAATTATGTCCTACATAGTGTCAGCCTAAGATTTTTGTAGAAGTATCATCATATAATGATGAAGTCGAATCGAATGCAGTTTATACTATCCATAAAATCAAAAACATACGTTTCGAATATAAAATCATCCCTTTTTAAGTCGGTTGAAAACTGTAAAATAACAAATTCTTTTTTTTTGTGTGATTGTTTGTTATGCTCTAACGCCTAAACATACATATATTAATCACGCCGAATGAGTGGTTAAATAAAATCTTATTTATTTTTTTGAGGCTACTGAGGGTGCGTTCGTTTTGGGATGCAGAATTATTATTTTCATTACTTTTGTCACCTGTCATCCGTTCGTTTAGCATTTGTATCAAAACTGTCAAAATTTAAGTATCATCTGTGACAAACTGTCATGCGTACGTTTTCTATATTTTTGTTATTTTTGTCACTTTTGCCACCGAATAATGAAACTTTCAACCCGAGGTGGGGTTTTTGTGTTAATCTGTCAAACTGCCTATACATATTCATTGTTTATAGTAGTGTGTGTGTGTGTTTTATCGTAGTGTGTGTACGTCAACCGTTCGTTTTGCATGTTTTGTAACCAAAAAATTTGTTAGTAACGTTTCAAAGCTACTCGAACGGTAGGTGTCGTTGGTAAAACTGGCGTTATCAAAAGTGTTAAAAGCATAATTCGTGGGAACTCTTAATCCCAGAACGAACGCGCCCGTAAAGTGGTGGTTTGTGTGTGTATGTTGTGACGGGCAACTACGGATCGTGGCCCGACACGTATACTTTTTTTTTAAATGTCATGAATACATTACACCTTCTTCAAATTTAGTAAAACTTTATATATAAATAGTGATTTACACCGTACACACACACACACACACACACTCTTAGCTGCTTTTGTTTTTTGAACTACTTTTTATTGTCAATTCAAGAATTTACCAATTGAGATGAGTTGTTGTGTGACCTCGTGAGTTCATACAAAAGCGGAGTGAAGCTAACGTGATATGTTCAGCATTGCCTAACGATGATCAGCGCCAGCATCGCGATACCGTTCATCCTGCATGTCCCGCGCTCTGAATGCAGGACACAGATCCTGAGCGCACCTAATCATCTCTACCACTATCTTCGTCACCGGTGAGCAAACGACCCTAGTGCGTGTCTCCTTCTGCATGCAGAAGACAGACCTTCCATGTTATTTTGTAATTGAACACTAGTACGTCATTTTTTGGATCCGTAGTCAACAAGGAACCCTTATAGTTTCGGCATGTCCATCCGTCCGTCTGTCCGTCCGCAGCTTAGTTCAAAAACTACTTATACGTGAAAGCTGCAATTTGGCAGTATTTGGGATATACACATTGATCAAGCAGACAAAGTGGTAGAATAAAATCGTTGAAAAAAAATTTTTTATGGTACCTACCCAACACGTGAAGTAGGGACGTATTTTATTTTTCTCGTCTACCCCAACGTGCGGGGTATCGTTGGATAGAAATTCCAAAAACATTGGCGGTGTGCACAGATCATTTTTTGATTTAGGGCTCCGTTGCGAAACATACAGCTTTAAAGTACTATTTTTTGTTAGAGTTAAGTGTCCGCCCCTCTACCAGCAAAAGTATAGTATTTGGAAATGTAAAAAAAATTATGGTGGTAGTGCATATAATGAATATTAAAGGTAAACTTTCACGGGTAAGTACACTTTACAGGCTAATAAGTAATAGTCGACCAAGTTATAAAATGTACTGGGAAACGTGAAATTTTCGTACAAATTCCATTAAAAGTTACTTATATGAAGTAGGTACATCTGTAAAACAGGTATGAAATATAAGTAAATGAACGATGTATAATTATAGAAAAATAAAATAATAACATCCTAAAAAGATATCTACCGGATGACCTACAACCATGAATTTTAACACTAAGCAAGGTCTTCAAGGACATTACAAATATAGGAAAAAAAACCGAAATTCGTTAATTTGTAGTAATAACATATTAAAAAAAAGTTAGTCCGTCTGTTTGTCAAAACCCGTTTACTCAAGAACGCGTAGAGGTATCAATTTGATATTAATATTAAATAAATATCTACGGTAACTTAAAGTTGTAAAATAATCAAGCTTCTAATTCAATGCAATACAAAAAAAAAGTAAAAATCAGAACCTATGGGGTACTTCCCGTTGACCTAGAATCATGAAATTTGGCAAGAAGCGAGATTATACATCACAAATATAGGAAAAAATCCAAAAACTGATAACAAACCTGTGACACTTGATCTCACGATGAAAGAACTATCTACATATAATAAATTTGTACGGAACTTTTGGTGCGCGAGTCAGACACGCACTTGGTCGGTTTTTTGAAGTTAAGCGTGTTTTTGACTGGTTTAAAGTTTTGACTGTAACATACTCGTTACTAGACATTGAATATATGCTGCTGGACTGCGTCATTCTTAAGCTTATAACAAATAAGACAACGGATAGCGTTGATATCAAAGAACAAACATTATCATATGTGAGATAATTAACTATGAATGATTTTTAACAACAAAATCTAAAATATATTTAACACAACAAGAAATCGGTTTCTAAATATGAGTTAAATTGTTTATAATAACTTTTTTTTTAAATAGATGGTAGGTAAGGTAGGTAGGTATGCTAGTACTAAGTACGTTGGTATAATTTTAAAATTGTCATTAAGACGTTGGTATATCTACTATTAAATATCAAAAAAAAATAATGATAGAAATATAAAAATTCAAAACTAAAATTTATTAAGGAAATAAGGGTAGCGTTGAACTGAAGTTGATTTCTCTTGTTTACTCAAGATTTCAACTAAATCCACTTTTATCTCTGTTTCTAGTGCTCACTTGTAGTACTTGGCGGAGAATAACTGATAGCAAATGCTTATTTGATTGCAGACATAATACTTGAAACACGCTTTTGTATTGTAATATTGAGTGGCGGCTTTTAAAAATGTTTAATACCACTGCATCTGTTTCTCCGATATATTTTAATGTAGCTGAATATTGTTTGTTTGGTATTAATTTAGGAGTTATTGTTGGAATAATTTTGTATTTTAATGTGGTTAATACTAAATATAATACGGTGGCAGGGTTTTTATTTGGTGGAAAAAATATGTCGGTGGTATCTGTTTCTTTAGCCCTGATTGCCAGGTAAGTTGTTTATTAATCTTTTTATAGTGAAGGGCTATATTTTTTTCGTAAATGCGAAAAAGTTATGCAAATTTTAGGCGTGGGCAGTAACTAAAAAGGGTGTTTCAGAGGGTTTGTTAAACCGTACGTCTTGGCTGTTTTTAGGTAACAGCAGTCGTTAGGTCATGGTCAGAAGCCTTATGGGTGACTTAAAGACTATGGCAGTCAAGTAGCCACTATAGGTATACGTAGGTACTACGTTACTAGACAATTTCTGTGATTCCACTTCCGGATTATGGCCTCCTTTCTCTAAGGATAGGCCTCTTTATCCTATTTATCCTATTAAGTGAAAACTTCTTTAGCGGCGTTGTGCACTTTTTTTGGTATGGGTAAAAAATGATAAACTCGCGTCAGGTCACGTGTCCTGATCGTGAAAATTCGTAAGACGGATGGAGAGTAGAGAGCTGGCGCGGCGAAGGAGAGGGAGTATCCCCCTCTCTTTCTACGGCACGGCGAAAATGTATGCCTGCGCCTGCTGTTTCGTTTAGGCGGCGCAGGGCGCTTGCGCGAATGGTCGTGTGTGTTTATGTTACAGCTGTGTATTCGTAAAATTCGTGTATATAAAGTGTTTAAAATATGGAAATTGAACAAAGTGCATCTTTGTCTTTGCAAAATACGGAAACCGTAATGCCACGCCTATTATAATTTTTATTTTTAGTATTCGCGATTATGAGTAGTACAGGGAGGTTGGAATTTTAATTCTATGACAGATTGCGATGTCAAATATACTACGTCAAAAAAGTAAATAAACAAACATTATTATTTCTTGACAATGTCAAAGACATGTCTTGTGACATATTTGAGTGTTAAGCGCGAATCGTGTGTAAAGGTTTTCACTCTGCCGGCACTCCCTGAGTACAACTCGTTTTTTTTTTTAAGGTTTTATTTTGTTAACTGAGTCTAGGTTAGATAACCAAATTTTAAGGATTAGGTATATTTCAAACCATAAGAATAAATAATAATATTTTGGTCAAACATACATACATATTAAATTTATAGGTATGATATTGAAATTGTTTTAATTTCAGTCACCTCACTAGTATAACGTTGCTGGGTGTGCCAGTTGAAATATATTTGCGAGGGACACAGTACTGGGCCTCGGCTTTGTCTCTCATTATTGTCACTTTTCTCACAGCAGTCATCTATTTACCAGGTAATTATTATAACTTGCATAGAATTTTAAATGTATAACTAAAATTAAAAAATCAGAAATGTTTAAATCCACAATTTGTGTAAACTTTTGTTATGTCAGGGTATTCACGCCAATCATAACACAGTCCAACATTACCATTACATTGACCAACATGGCCACTAGCTTGACAAATGTCCGCCAATTTGCACTGGGGCAGCGCGGTTGACATAGCCTCCTTTTCTAAGAAGAGGCAAGCAAGCAAGCATTGATGAATGACCTGAGACATTGTGGTGTCTGGTTTGATATCACCAAAATATAAACAACGAAATTAATATCCTATTGGTCGTTAAATAACATTTGAAAACAAAATATTAATTTTTAAACAAAGGTATGTATTGAGCCTAAATCATGAATTAACCGTTTTTAGATTAGATAGAATGTTGTTAACAAAAATAGACAAGTAAGAAGAAAAAAAGGTGTAGGTAGATGTTGCATGGATAATTTTTTTTTTATTGACATACAAAATCATTTTCTCTTAATTGTTTGGTGTTCTCAAACCTCCTTTCTTATAAAATCTTGAATTATAGGTTATGGAAAGTTTATGAAACATGGAATTGATTTAGAATTGAAAAATAAACGCGCACTTGTGCTATTCAAACAATTCGATTCTTTCTAATTGGGAAGCAGATATCTACATTACCCTGGTCACAAACTTAGGCACGATTTTCACGGTCTTAAAGACAGGTACATGCCAAGGGGCAATATTGTCGACGCCCATAGATCACGGTGGCTACACCTTTTTCAACGCGTGTCCTTACAAGTTTTACAGCAGTGACACGAACGTAACACAGGACACAGGACTGACAAAGTTAATATCATTCATAAAACTTCACCAAAAAAAATTTTGGGAGAGTTTAACGCTCACCATCGTAAGTGGCTCGGTTCTCAAAACAGTACATAAGGGATAAAAATAACGAACGTACTTTGTATTACTTGACACAAACGCAACGTATGAGTCATATTTTGACAAATTCGTCATAATTATATTAGTTGCATCATAACCAGTACAGAGCCGAATAGTTAGTTATTTAACTTTAGAGATGGCGCCACTTCCCAAGACCCTAACGGATACACAGATTTTGATGATTGATGTGTCAGTTGAAAGATAATCACTTATACTATCGAAAAAAAAATATTACACAACTGCCAAATATCCGGTTTTTTTTTTTCATCTTAATTTTCTGTTTTTATTTAATTACGTAAAACAATGTAAAAATAGGGTATTTTTTAATAATTTGTATGCTTACAAATTTATTTACACATTTCATATAAAAAAAGGAAAATATCTTAAATTATCTTATCTATATCGTAATCTATTGTCTGCGTGCGTGGCCGTGGCAGGATCATTATTCTAGCTTCCGAGCGCCGCCGCCGACATCGTGCCAATCAAATCCAAATTAAATATCTCCCCGAATTTCGATAATCAAATGACAATTTTATGTTCAGTTTAATACATTGTTTTTAATAAATATAAAATTCTATTATAACATATATTTTTCGCTTAAATTGTTTGTTTTTATTTAATTACACAAACAAAATTAGAAATACGGAATTTAATTTTATTTTTAATTACGGAATCGTCTAAATTTGTTTATCACTCCCTACTAACATTGTGCAAAGCGGCTTGCCTTCATCACAAAGTGGAGCTTTTTTTTCATAACTGCTATGATATAATATGATAATTTATCATATTTTTTCTGTTCCAATCCACCATTTAGCTGGCAGAGAAGGTAGGGGGCGGAAATTATCACTTTAATGTTGATTATTTTGCAAGCGGATCCCTGAATCGACAAATGTTTGTACACACCCTCACAATATTTTGTACGGCCTATCCAACTTTGTCTGAGTGATTAACATGTTAACCCATTTCAAATAACAGTTTTCAACTAGGTACTACCTAGATACAGACCAGACAGACGGACGGATGGACCTGACGAAACTATAAGGGTTTCTAGTTGACAGAACCGTAAGTTAGTGAAGTTATAGAAGTTATTGGATTTTTGAAGGGTCGGCAACGCGTGAGTGACCGCTTACCAACAAGCGGACCGTGTGCTTGTTTGCCACCATAGTGGTATAAAAAAAAAAAAATAGGTACAACAGTAAAATTCAGCTGCCATTTTGTGCGGATTTTTGTTTTGCGCAAATGGAAATAGTGTAGCTAGACCATAAATATAACAAAGTTACCACCTTTTACAATTTTATGAAATTAATTTTTATTTCAGTGTTCCACCGGCTGCAGCTCTCTTCCAGCTTCGAGTATCTGGAAATAAGGTTTTCGACCCACACTCGGACAATAGCCGCCTTGCTGTTCGTCGTCAGCAAACTGATGTTGCTGCCAATTGTACCGTATGTGCCACTAATGGCGTTTCGGTTAGGTCCGTAAAGATTTATTTGAATTTTTTTTAAAAGATTTGTCAATTATAATTAAAAATTCAGCCAAGTGCGAGTCGGACTTGCGCACGAAGGGTTCCGTACCATTATCTATAAAAACGGCAAAAGATCACGTTTGTTGTATGGGAGCTGCCCCTAAATATTTGCTTTATTTTCATTTAAATATTTATATTTAAAGTGACTATATAACTAAATATTCTGTGAATATTTTAAGCGTCTACCTGTTGCCGTTATCAATATCGAGCAAAGTCGAGCAAACAAAACACGCTTGTTTTATGGGAGCCCCCTCAAATATTTATTTTATTCTGTTCTTTAGTATTTGTTATTGTTGCAGCAATAGAAATACATCTTTTGCGAAAATTTCAATTGTCTCACTATCACAGTTTATGACATACGGCCTAGTGACAGAAGGCCGGACGGACAACGGAGTCTTAGTATAAGGGTTCCGCTAATTACCGAATAAATTAATTTGGGTACGGAACCCTAACAAGTAGTTTGTAAGCCCACGATTCGGCTAGTTGGCTAAACTCCTATGGTCGTTGAAGCATCCAGCATAGAATACATAACACTTATACTTATATTGTTTTATAAACATTACGAATTTATTTCATTATGCTAAAAAATATTATAATTAATCTAAATAATACTATTTTTTGTATTTCAGTTACAGACCCTCTCGCGGGTCGTATAACGGCAGTAATCTGCGTCGCTTGTGCAACCTTCAGTGCTATTGGTGGGTTACGGGCTATCATCAGTATTGGTATCGTAACAACATTCTTAGCCGTGGTAGGCACAGCGTTGCCAAGTGGACTAGCATTGCTGCCAATGGGATTCAAAAGTATGTTGGAGATTGCAAATCATGGGGGTCGCTTGGTATTTTACGAGTAAGGAGTTTTTAGTATCTAAAATATACATAATTGATTTAATGACTTATCATGGCTGACTAAGCTTTGGGCTCTCATTTAAGATCCCATTTCCAACAACTAAATAACAAAACAAACATGAAGCATACTGGTTTTACGACTGTATGAAATTTCAAGTTATTTTCAAGATTGCGATATTTCTGTCTGAAGAAATCCTTATGGCGAGACTTTGATGAGCCAGCAATATCCTCAATACCCTCGTTGTTTTTTGCATCGGTACCAGCATCGATATAAACTATAAGATAAGACTGAAACCGAAATTTCGTGTCACTGCCGTATAATGTAGTTGTAAACATATATAGACACGCACATACTAATTACTGTCATTGCTCTCTTTCGTACTTAGCTTACGTTGTATGTTGTCCTTCTCGTCACTGGTTTGGAATGAGTCTTTCTAGCTGTTTTTTTTATTTAAGCCTTTATTTCCCTGAAAAATACAATAAATTTTAATTTAATTCCTTGCTTTTGAAACATATATAAGAGATAATTAACAATAAAATTATAAAATAAATCGTAAATAATAGCATATTTTACTATTATTATTGGGTTGGGCAAAGGCCTCCTCCATCTTTTGCCAATTCCTCTATTATGAGTCATTCTAGTCCAGGTGGGGCCAAAAACACCCACAATATCATCGCACCATCTGCGTTTGGGCATACCTCTAGAACTTCGTGTATCGCGAGAGTACCAGTGGAAAAACTTCTATATTATATACTCGTCACAAATTTAATAATTTACCATGGCAAATGTGTTAAAGGGGTAATCTAATCGAGACATATGAAATCCTGACATGCAATTACAACCTACCTAACATACGTGACATGTTTGTCTTGAAGGATGCAAACTCTCATGGACACTCAAGAAGACACCATCTTACTATCACGCGCTTCAGATCCGAAACCAATATTGCACACCACTTTCTGAGTAATCGTGTTGTGGAAACTTTGAACAGATTGCCGGCCAGTGTAGTTTCAGCCGATTCAGTCAGAACTATTTTAAAAATGGACTAGACAAATGGTTTAAAGACTTCAAGTGTGTGGACTTACAAGAATGACATATTAAGTGAATAATATTTTATTGAAAAGGACTAATAGTAGAGAAGCCAGGCCGTCGAGACCGAAGTCCCGTCGGACCGAAGAGTCCTCTACCGACATTGGTTCAGCATGATGTCTTGGATAAGAAAAGACCGGTTGTCGCGGTCTTACAATGGTTTCTGTATATACCAATTAATTGTGTTCCAAATCTTTCAAAACATTTTCTTTATCAACTTTTTAATAGCTTTTTTTCATTAAACTATCTTTGTCATATATTTTTATTTAATTTAATTTATTTAGATTAGCTCTATATAATATTAATCACACGTTTTGATATTTTATTGTAAAAATATAAACTTTGTATTGCAAAAGAGCTATGTACTTTCTGAAGACGACATTTTGGAATACCATTTTCTCCTTATTCCTTGTATTAACACTGTGTAGGTCACTATTTTAAGCAAAAAAATGCCAATTTTTAATAGGCAGGTGCTCTCCTACTTCTTAAGTAACGTCTCCTACTTCTACTTCTTCTAAATTCAAGATATCTATTGGATGTATTTGATGTGACATTTAAGTCATCTTAATATTCGCTTTTGAACTGGTTAAAAAAATTTTAAACCCATATGACAAACTCAACAGGCGCTTACTTGCTCCAGGTTTGTGAGCTATAGTTTTTTTTTTTTTTTGTGAACCGATCGTAAATTTATCTAATTGATTTTTGTTTCAGTCCTGATCCCGAATTGGCTCATCACACATCGTTCTTTGCAGTAACCTTGGCTCTGAGCGTCAACTGGCTCTGGAAACTAAGTTTAAGCCAGTCTTCAATTCAAAAGTTGTTGGCAGTTCCGACAATAGGCCAAGCTAGAATTTGCTTAGCCGTGTCTTGCGTGGGAATAATATTAATGAAATTACTTTCATGTATTTTGGGGTTGACACTTTATGCTTGGTTTGCTGGCTGTGATCCACTGTTGACTGGACAAATCAAAAAACACGAACAGGTTTGATTTTTTCTGTCTATTTAAAATCATTTATTGGCTTATCCTAAATCTATAAGAGCTTCTATCAGATATTTGACAAAGGAGTGTCTGACGTTGACTCTACTGGCTACACAGAGCCATTGTATGATACCTTAGGGCTCCCTGGTAAAAGATACGAATCGGACCTACAAATTCATCAGACTTTCCGGGCCTCTATTTTACACTTGAATGTTATCTTATGGAAAAAAGGAACAATCCCGGCTTTCCAAATGTTTTTATTTACTTAATTAACGAGAGGTCTTAACTTCTACACTACTTGCATACTTAGATCTGCGGTTTCTTAGAGCTATACAAAAGAAAATTAAGCTGTTTGAATATTGTGACACTCACAAATAAATCAGGCCCTTTAGGTTTAAGGGTAACTTCACGTTTACCTTGAATATAAAATTTGGAAATATCCAAAAAATAAATTAATTTAAGTTTATTAAAACGTTTTAGAATTGCGGAGAATAAACAATTCTTATCATACACAAAAATTATGAATTTCAAATCTTCATCTTCAATTTTCGTCAGTTATACAATGACATGTAAGTACAGCTATACCTAATATGAATTTTTGTGTAAATGTTTATTCACAACACTGGCTTTCTCGGTTAAGGTTGACATCGTGAGGAAACCAGCATAAGGCAAAAAAGTTGTTTATGCCTAAGGCTGCGCCCGAACTGTGGGACGTATCAAGGTTGGTAATGACATTTACCCAATTATCACTTATTTATGACATTAATTCATAATTTTTAAATTCCAATACCGTCACTGTAATTTTGAGTGTCTAGCTCGTATACTTTTACCTAAAACATTATATTTACTTAATAATATGAACTTTTACACTACTCATGCTCTGAAAGAACCTTCATGCATAGACAAAAATAGGGTCGAAAGTACATGTTTGCAGAGATTATCACTATCTTGCCCGTTTAGACGGAGAAATTAAAACTAAAAGCACTTTCTATTTTAAATCTGACGAACAATTAAATAGCTTCTTTTTGTTTAGTACAGTGCTATCTGTGATTTTAACAGCGAACTAATTACACTTTTAAAAAATAACTCACTATTTATAAAAAACAGAAAACATAACCATAGCTTGTAATTATTCGGTACAGCGCCATGTAAGTTTATAAAAGTGAATTAATATTTGTTAAGTAAATTAAAACTTTAATTAATTATATTTTATTATCCTCGCATTTGTAGTGTAAAGCACTATGTATCACTCGGGATGAAAGACGATTTCCACCTCGTGTGTTTTAAAGCCCACAGCTCCGCTTCGGGCCTCAAACTACACCCTCGTCGGTAATCAGTCACTTTCACCCCTTGGTGAACAATTTACAATTACAACTTTTCCTAAAAGATATAAAACCTTTTCAGTTGGTGCCTCTATTTTTAAACAAGCTGTCTATTATGTTTCCGGGAATATGTGGCATATTCTTAATCTCTATATTCAGTGCTACAACGGGGTGAGTGAAACAGATTATATACCTAACCTGTATTAATTCAAATATTTTTTGTAAATATTTTAGTGTTCTTAAAACCTTTAAAATGTTAACTTGAATGAAATAAATTGGATTTGATTTGTTAACTGATACTGATTGCCCTTTTCTCTAAGGGCCATCCCTGCGGGCCTCACCCTGCCATGGATATGTGTAATTTACTGTTCATAGAAAGCGTATTTAAGGTGATTTGCCGGGCAGAGTTTGCATACATAATTCTTTGCCATACAAAAAAGTAGCCTATGTGCTATTTCAGGACCTAATCTATAGGTGTGCCAAGTTTTATCCCGATCCGTCCAGTGGCTAAAGCGTTATTGAGTAACAAACATCCATCCATACAGACATACTTTCACATTTATAATATTAGTAGGATACTATAGTTTTCAAAGAAGGAATATTGAGTTTAATTTTATTTCTATGTAATAAGTGTCAAAAATTAATGTCGTCAAAGATATCAAACAAAGCATAATGAAACTGAACATAGATAATATTAAAGGTATCATAATCAGATACTTGATGAATGATGAAATTGATGATCATAATTATATCTGATGTTTACGACGACAACAATTTCTGTTAGGATTAGGTGATCTTCATGTAGATCATATTTTCTGTTCAACGTTCTCATTATGATGAAAAGAGATCTGTTTAGAATAGGTAAACAAATTTATGTAAGTTGTGTGAGGTTGAGCAACGCTGATCGTGGTTACTTGGATAGGTGACAGCATAGTGGCATATTTTTATAAGCTTCACTACGATTAGGAGGTTTGTAAAACCGTAGGTCCTGGCTGTTTGTCATAAAAAGTAATCGTCAAGTCAAGTAGAGGCCTTATGGGCGGCTTGAAAAGTAGCAGTAGTCGAGTGGCCACTGGTTCGACAACGTCGCCAACCCGCATTAGACCAGCAAGGTTGACTATGCCCTAGGGTTCCTTCTTCAAGGAGAGGCCTATGCCCCTGGAGTGGGGCGTATAACAGCTGAAGGAGTCTAAGTATGTTCATAAAAAATAAAAAATTATTAGGAATTATTTCCTGCATTAAGGTCATTTCCTGTAATATTCAAGACTTTTCAATAAGTTACCTGTAATTTTCAGATGCATAGCTTCAATAATAAATTCTATATCTGGTGTCTTATTTGAAGAATTGATTAGACCTTGGATGCCTCAAAATACAAGTGAACAGGCATGTTGCAGAATTATGAAGGTGTGTGTATTATTTTTGTTTTTTATAAGTTTTGCACAAGAGAAACAATCGTGTGTCGCTTTTTGCGAAAAATCGTCAAAAATTTGCCTGGGAGTAGGGTTGTCACATTTTAGTTTAAAATCAAACTAGTTGAAACGCGCGGTTTTATATACGCAAGCGTGAAGACAACCTAATGTACCAATATATATTTTTTTTATAGTAGAACTTACATTATGTAGAATCTACATTATAGAACGTACGTTATACATAAACCTCGTAAAGTCTAAGAAATTATCATGGCACAGAAACAAATTGAAATGAAATCAAAAATGTAATTTGCCTGCCTTATTATGCTGATGTTTAAAAAGTCTAAAACCATACCAAAGCTTTTAAACTAGTTATCTAATTAAAATTTATGGGTACCTACCTACCTATTTGTAATAGACGATAACGTTTATTTTCTCCAGTAAGAGGATACGATTCACGGCGCCTCGCAGCGGGCTTCATACAAACCAATTTCTCATTTTTTCTCAGTTGTTTTAGACATTTACTGATTGACTGTAAAATTTCTTAGTCATAATACAAACCTTTGTCTGTGGTTTTCCAAAATCTTTTTAAATTTTTTAATTAACCATAAATCTTCTTTTAAACCATTTGTATGAAAAACTAGAATCCTGTATAACTTTTGAATTAGAAAATTTAATTGAAAACTGACCTAGATATTGTAAAATCCATACAAATGTTAAATCCATTCGTTTCGTAGAGTGGGAACCAGGAAGCTAAGCGTTCAGGACTTGCAACCTGAAAGAAGGTTTAAGGGGCGCCCCCTTACGATGATCATCAACGCTCACCTACACTAGCTAACCAGCCAAAATAGTAAAACCCTACTAACGCCGCTAAGGATGGACATGAATTAGACATAGTAATTACTGTATCTCTTGGCAGACCTAGTTCTTTAGTGGGCTATATAATTATTATGGCTGGTATAATCTTTGTTACCACTTCTACTTTTATAGAAGATTTATCTTTTCCTAGCTGAAAAAAGTCCTAGGAACTAGTGATTGAGATTTCTTTCAACCATAAATTTCTAACCGGCAAAAAAGGCGAACTCATTACGATGCTTTAACATTAATTTAGATATTTTTAAAACACAACCTAAAGAATTTCACAACGCACACACAATATTTTCACTGTAACTTCTAATATAAAAGTATTTACTAACCGGTAATGGTGGCACGATCAAGCTGTAGTTTAACCCCATGTGGTTCCTAGCTTCTAGTGACCCACAAGCGTAGACTATGGACAATTGGTCGGGCAGCGTTTCGACAATTTAAACGACGGCAATTGAATGTTCTGTATGTATAGAACCACGCACTTTTATCACCACTAACCCCTCTCTAGCAACCTTCTACCCCACATTTCAAACCCCCCCATCCTATTTTTTTTATTCTGGACGTATCACCGGCCTTAATTAATTTTAAAAAACAAAAAAGAATATCTTTTAAGTATAATTCTAGTTATGTTGGTTGGGGTACTATTATAGAGTTCTAGATTAATATGAAAGGTCTGGATAAAACGGCCTAATTATCCTAGACAAATAGAATATTAATATTATGTTCTAAATGTTCGTAAAGTTTTAACAAACGCAGGGTAAGTTCAAATAAACTAACACGTCATACGGAATACGTGAAAACCAAAACAACTACCCTTTATCATTGTTAGAATATTTATTGTACGAGGCTACCCTAATGATTGTTAAACGATTCACTTAGGTAAGTTTCGCGGGTGTTTTCAATATTATAAAAGATCTAAGTAACTTAAACTTAAGCGGTTATATTCAATATTATTAAACTCCCAATAACAGTAGAATAACTATTTAACTAGGCAATAAAATTAATAAGAAAAGAAAACCGTGGATAACAAAACAAACTCCTATCTAGAGGGTCTCCGATTTATCCTAAGTTTGATTTCCTGAATTAAAATTTTATTCGAGTAAAAGTTATAAAACTACCTCAAAGAGCATATGAAACGTGCTTCCATTTCTATATCACTTAACCACCAATCAGCGATATTCTTAAAACGACCTCCAATCAAATTGCCTTCCAAACAACCATCTAATCACAGTAAGTTTTAAAGCATCCATACTCGCTCCACTGGTTCAAAACTTACGCAACTTCATTTTGTCTAGAGTCCGAATCCATAAATCGGGAGTTAGATTACTACCTACATTTAACAATTAATTCCGTGTTGATGTCTATGATTCGTAAGTTCATAACTTAATATTTTACATTTTAGTCATTTGTACTTATATTTTCTTAGCTTGAAACCTTTCATAAAATAAATCATACCTTCTCATCTAATGTATAAAATTACTAAACTTGAATATCTGAACGCGCCATTCTAATATAAAGATGCATTTTGCTTTAGGTAGTACGTTTATTGAGAATTGTTTACTAATGCAAATTTTCGCACTAAAACTTGAATAAAAACATTGTATTACAAAAATGTTAAGGCATAAATATGGTATCGTCGCAATATTTATTACTAGAACATGTCTTTAAAATTTCATGGTGTTTTATCTAGAAATGTCAAAAATAAGTGAAAAATTCGTTTGTATGAAGCATACTAAGAGGCGCTCCGAATCGAATTCTCTTAATACTATTTTATAAGCGTAATTTTATTTTTATGAGCGCGTTCGTTCTGGGATGCAGAATCATTATTTTCATTACTTTTGCCACCTGTCATCCGTTCGTTTAGCATTGGTATCAAAAGTATCAAAATTTTAGTATCATCTGTGACAAACTGTCATGCGTTCGTTTACGATATTTTTGTTATTTTTGCCACTTTTGCCACCGAAAAATGAAACTTTAGACCCATGTCTGGAGGTGGGGTTTTTGTGTTAATCTGTCAAACTGCCTATACATATTCATTGTTCATGGTAGTGTGTGTGTGTTTTATCGTAGTGTGTGTACGTCAAGCGTTCGTTTTGCAGGTTTTGTAACCAAAAGTTTTGTTAGTAACGTTTCAAATCTAAACGAACGGTAGGTGTCGGTGGCAAAACTGTCGTTATCAAAAGTGTGAAAAGTATCATTCGTGGGTACTCTTAATCCCAGAACGAACGCGCCCTATGTAAGCACAAATTGTTACCTAGCTACCCAGCTTTTACTTAATAAAACCCATAAAGACCGTTATAATAAGTCTCAAACTTCACGACATGAATAAGAATGTATACTAAACCGATACTATAAGGGTGCGGAATCTGTTTATTAGTTAACACATTTTAGGTGCGTTTTTTTTGCCTAGGCAAAGTAGGAGAAATGTCATTAACTTTGTCTAATCATGTCGAAGTTTATATCTCAGCAAGTTTGAGGAATAGGCTATAATGGACCATTTTGCTAGGAACATAAAGTTCTGATTTGATTTTTACTTTAAATGTCATATATGCCTTTTTCTACTCGTGTCCAGAAAAATCACAAAAACCTTTTAAATTTGTGCAAAGTTAGAGCATTTAACGGTATAATAATAGTTTTACAAGCGAAGAATATTAAGTATAGAAAGAAATAATTTTACAAGCGTCCTTAGCCTCCGTACCTATAGGTATATATACAGTTACCGCTCAAAATTAGGCGGGCCGTAGCCTTGTTTGCTCTTTTGGTATAAGAAAAAACTAGCTATTATAAAGAGTATTTTTTTGTATTTTTCAGCTTCTGTGTATAATAGTGGGGCTCTACTGCGCTGGAGTGTTGTGGACAGCTAGGGAACTGGACCGACTCCAGCACGTAGCCTCAGGGGTTACAGGGGCCACGGCCGGCACTTTGCTTGGACTGTTCACATTGGGCATTGTCTTCTCCAGGGCTAACTGTTCTGTTAGTATACCTACTAAATATGCTTAGGTATATCTTACACTAAAAGAAATCTTTTATTAAAAAAACTTGCAGTCATTGTTGGGAGAGCGAGAGGTGAGTATTTATGAATAGTTATAGGTACCTATAGCAAATAGGTATTAAAGGGATTACTGAACTCTCAGCAAAATATTGTTTGTAGACTATAGTTGGTGACATTTATTGCTAAAGATACTAAAAAAATAAAATTTTGATACGGTCTACATAAAAATTGACCAAATACAATTAGGACAAAAAAGATTTTTTAAGGTTCTGTAGCAAAATACCGAGAACGAAACTCTTACACCTTAGTCATGTCCGGCCGGCTGTCCTTATGTCACAGCCTCATAATTCCGCAGTACTTTCTGAAACTTTACAGAAAGGTGTCTTATGACTGTAAGCCGCTATACAGTTTTGTAATTAAATTAAGTTTTTTGTTGTTTTGGGGTAGCCCTCTATTTTATCATGCTTGTGTTTTCATGTAGCCGTTTGAAGTTGGTGTCATGCAAGTGAAGTGTGTTATAAACTGTTAGGTACATAGACACCAGCTTCAAACTGTAATCCAGATCAGATTATTGGCAATAAGTGATTATTTTTACCTTTTTATCGCATCTTTTTGAAGCCGGTTGTTTTTTTTTGTTACAAAGGTTTTATTTTTTGCTTTTGAGTGACGAATTGTTTTTTTACTGCCTCTTATACTTTTTTAAGTTTTTAGCAACAGCGCTATCTGTTGGTTCTAAGGTGAACTATTACCATTTTTGAACAGCGAGCTTCATATAAACAGTATAGAGACGGAGTGTACCGCTGCTGTCTAACTTAACGTAGTATTAACTTTGTGACAAATGTACAGATGGCAGTACAATACCATTTTTATCTAGATTGAAGTTGTTTATGGTCAGCCGGGGTCAATTATGAGCTCCAGTGAAAGCACACAGTTCCTAATTTGAGTACTTTAAACTGTCGAACATTTATGAAAGCTTTGATACGTGTATATGAACAGGCGTGATTTACGCACATAATTGCACTTTTATAAGCATTGGAGATAGGTAGGTAATTAGTAGATGTTTTGTGCTGCTATGGCAGTTAGTAGCTTAGCGTTTGGTAGGAAAAAATCTATCAAGCTACTTATCGCTCAAGGGGTGGTCAGAGAGAGATATTGCGAAAGTTATAATACATCTTGCTCTAAAATTTTATCAGAATCGGTGGGCTGTGATATACGGACGGACGGACATTACGAAAATATGAGGATTTCGTTTTTTTTTTTCGCTACAGAACCCTAAAAATGGCTATTCTCTTTAGAACTATGGATTATGTTGTAGTCTTATACAAACTCTTCATTTATAGGTATCTAATATACAGATATTTGACTACTTCAGTAATATACCTTAACTTTAATATGAGTTTTTTAAAAGGTATCAAAATAAGAGGCCATTATTTTGATAACTTCGAAAAAAAAAATCTCGTAGGAATTTGAATTTAAATGTCTAATCTACAATTGTATCACTTGTTTGGTGAGTTTAGCCACTTAATACTAAAAAAAGTTTTTTAAGAGTTTAAGGCACTTATTGGGAACAGTTTTGAGTACGCCAGACGCTGGAATTCAAGAGAAATATATATGCAAGTAGGTCTTAAGATCAGTGAAAGTACTTGCATATATTTAAATCCGGAATTATGATGTCTGCCGTACTCGACACTGTACCCAATAAGCTCCCAGTTCACCTATTGTATTTTTACTAAACTTCAAATTAAGGCTTATTCCACTATTATAATAAACCACAAACCTTTTTTTTAGTATTTTTAGACTTTGTCAGCGGCTCCGCCTACCCTGAATTCGATTATCTGCGTGGAACTCCTTAATTATATAAATGAAGTTTGCTATAGCAAGCTCTGGCTACATCTATTGTTCTGTTAACTCTGTTATAGTTATTCCCGCGGGAAATTTTGAATTTTTCGAAATAAAAAGTAGCCTATATGCTATTCCAGGACCTAACCTATGTGTAGGTCAACTTTCATCCCGATGCGTCCAGTACTTAAAGCGTGATTGAGTAACAAACATCCATCCAGACATACAAACTTTCACATTTATAATATTAGTAGGATAAATATGATAATCACATTAAGGGCGCGCTAACCCGCTCTTTTGTCTTGTGTAATTTAAACAAATTTATCAACTGCAGTATTATCTGCCCTAAAGCTTCATTTCTTTCTGGTAAGACCCATATTCAAAGTTACATAAAAAAAAAAACAATTAAAATATATAAAACAAAACTGGTCATATTACTCGTTTAAACTAGTTTTACATCATTATCATAATTTAAATATTTCATTCGATAGTATAAGGTAGTATAGATAGGTCTAGGAGAGAATTAGTTTTTTTTAACAATCAAAATGTTAGGTACTTAGTTACCTAGTAGAATTTTCAAGAACTAATGTTAATCAAATTTAAATTAGTGTTATATATTACTTACTAAGGTTCTTAAAAAACTTTATTATATTTATCGTATTTTAGTAAACTTTAAATTACAGTAAACATTCAACTGTCATCATAAACCATAATCTTTTTCAAGTAATACTAATGCGGTAATCACATTAAGGGTGCACTAAGCGGCTGCCTCCTAAGCCTTTTGCTGTGTGGCTGGCTTCTGATAGGGGCGGAAAACGCCCTAGCTACAGGGGCGCTGACCTTTCAGGGAAAGCCTCTGGCTACATCAGGCTGCGGGAAAGCGAATTTCACCCGTGTCCTGCCCAACGTCACATCAAGTATTCATTATCCTGCGTGAGTACTTACCTACGTTTTCTCTAAGTTATCACTTTAGTTTTTTTAGAAGGTTTTTTCGAAAATAGTTTTTGGTTGGGACAATGCATGACAATAGATAAATCAATAATTTATAGTAAACATAGTGTAAAACTAGTGTAAAAAAAGTTAATTTCATGCGAGGGCCTAAGTTGAATTCCGAGAGTAGTACAGGATTCTATATAGTGACCAAAAAAGAAACCTGGGGGGACCGAGTGATTCAAAGGTGAGATATTTTATTACGAGTTACGCATTTTAACTTTTACCATTGACTACGAGAAAATAAAAGTTATACTTAAATTACATTTTACTTAGCTAACAACATTGAAGGTAAAACACTAACTGTTAACAACATTGAAGGTAGAACACTAGACACAAACATTACTTGAATTATTTTTTTGTCCAAAAATTACATGCTTAACTTATATTAACAGAAAACTAAGTTTGCCGTGTTACACAGTTTCTGGAAAACATCCCCTGAAGTGGCAGGATAGGGAATGAATATTTGTATGAAAATTCCAATATTCTTGTAAGTAAAATTATAAACAGTAAAAACCTTTCTTTTTTCCCAAAAGTCCACGCGGACGAAGTCGCGGAAATAAGAAAGTCTATCACAAGCAGAGCGAATACAAGCATAGCGTATACCTCAAAAATTCCTTCCTGACTTTTAATCCCCGTCCGTAACTTGAGTCACACCGATGCTAACTTTTATACCCCTTATTAAAACTTTCCCCATATTGGTGTTATAACATTCGTGCAGTTTTATGACTTTTCCGCCTTGACTCTTTCTCCTAAGCCTCGAGCAAATTTGTCATTGATGAATATAAGGCACTTAGTAATATTGTAAAACTTTGTTACAAGCGACAAACTTTTGATCAACGAAAGACTGTTATTTATGTTATGTTATTATATGTATTTGGAGGCTTCAGCATTGTAATATTCTAATATAAACTGTATTTTGTATATTTTATGATTGATATAATGGTCAGGGAATATCCTTAAAAACTGCCAAGATTCCTATCCCTAGTCTCAGATTATATGATACTGCACGGACGCGGAGCAGGAAGAATTTTGTACATTGACTTTTTACTTTTTAGCCTGTGTTAGTTTCTGGTCTGTCACTTGTACTTGGTAGGTCATTGCATCTGTGCGAGCGTGACGGCAAATAATTATGCGCGTGCAACAGAGACAAATAGTGACCGGTCATTGAACGAAATTCTTCCTGCTTCACGTCCGTGCTACCCTAGACTTATTACATAAATATACATACTAGCCTTTGCCAGCGGCTTCGCCCGCCCTAAATTTGGTTATCGGTATAGGATTCTTACGGCAACTCCTCAATTATAAAAAAACACAGAAGGTAAAATATTTTTAAATAATACGTACCGCCCTTCCCCCTTATGACTGTCCGCCGGCCTTACACATCATAAATGCGCGTGCAGTACTTGATAATTATTTTGCTGCGATGTTAATTTAAAACTGCGATATGTCCTAAGATATTCATTAAAATCGAATGATGAACAGGGCAATTTTGATTTAAATTAAATACTTGTGATGAATACCGTATTTATTTGGATAAGATCTATTATCTAGTTTATAAAAATACCTTCAAAAATAATGTATTATTTTAGAACAAATTTGGTTAGTATAAAAAAGGTTATAGTGAGCCTATAAAACCTTAAAAGATAGACATATGCTGTCGCGGACTTTTTTTTAGAACTTTTAAAGGGGAACAATTCTGTCATACATGATTTTTGCGAAACTTTAACCGTTTACGCAGCACACTCAGCGGAAGCTCTCAAAAGGATAAAAAAAAACCGATTTTGAAACATTTTTCATTAGTGCTCCGCTCCTATTTGTGTTAGCGAGATGATATATAGCCTATAAGCCTTCCTCGAAAAATGGGCTATCCAACACTGAAAGAATTTTTTTAAATCCGACCAGAAGTTCCTGAGATTAGCGCGTTCAAACAAACTCTTCAGCTTTATATATTAGTATAGATATAGATATAGATTTACTTAAAAGTTGGTAATTCACGTATTTTGGGACCTATATAAAGCCACTTTAGTTCCGATATGGCGGTGGAATGGTAAAACGAGGCTGTCTCCCGTTTATGATGTGCGTGTGCATTCAGCCTTTGGTTATCCCCTTATGGGGAAAAACCTAAAGATTACGGGGTTGTATTTTTAAATATTGTTGTCTTTTTTCTTGAAATAAAAATATGAAATGTATATATTGGAAATGTTGTTCACAGTACGCAGTTCCCAACAAAACCACTCCAATCTCTCTTCCGCATCTCTTTCACATACTGCCCTTTCGCTGGAGCAATATCAGTGCTTCTCATAGGCGTACCAATGAGTTACTTCACCGGAAAGTCGAGGACTGATTCAATGAATCCTGATGTCTTCTGTCCGTTGACGCAGAGCTTTCTTCATAGATCTGAAATTCGCAGCACCACCGCTTCTTTGGAAGCTAGAGCCCCAAATACGCAAGATGTCTACTTAGCTTTGGATGAGGCTTTAAAACATTTAAAGGAGGTTATTGATCGATAGTTAGTTATAATAAAATTTTGTTTAACATATTGTGTTTTTCTTTGCTTTTTTATTCGTTGGTTATCAAAAGACATATAACCTACTGGTTTTGAATTAAACCGGGTTGAGGAACAAATATTACAAAATTGAGTAAAACTGTAGTTTTTGTACCAATTTCATTACGAAATTAGAAAATAAATGGGTAGTGGGCTGTGTTGGAGCTACTTTCGATATAATGAACAGGCCCGCCTCGAACTTGACCGGTTTTATTGATAAAACCCCCATGTTATATTCTGTAAAAAGCGCTCTAAACGATAGAACCCTTTAAAGGTCGGACTGTCTGACTACAGACAGGAAGACAAGCAGATAGACGTATTGACAGATACATAGAGTAAGTAACTTTTTAATTGGCATTCTTTGCCCCTTACCTGGTCTGATGTCAGATTTTTTTCGCCAATCGGCAGCGGCCACTTCTCTCTGCCGATGTGAGCGCGGATTTTGAGTCGCCAATGTCTCGTGTGGAGTACGCTGCCTTTTTCATCTAAATCGGTCGTGGAATGTTTTTCGTTCCAATAATTAACTTTATTTAAAATAATTGAGTGTTTTGTTTTACACCCTCCTTCCTTTATAGTTTGGAAGTTATTTGAAGTCGATTTGATCCATACTTACAGAGTTAAAATCCGTGTAAGTAAAAAGAAAAGGCTTCGAAGGTCTTAAATGACGACTCTAGGCTTACTTTTCAGGGTTCCATAGTCAACAAGGAACCCTTATAGTTTCGCCATGTCCGTCCGTACGTCCGTCTGTCGGCTCAAAATAGTTCAAAAACAACTAATACGAGAAAGATGCAATTTGGCAGGGATATACACATTGATAAAGCCGACAAAGTGGTAGAATAAAATCTTTGAAAAATAATTTTTTTTAGGGTACCTCCACTACACGTGAAGTGGGGACGTAATTCTTTTTTCTCTTCTACCCCATCGTTGGATAAGAATTCCAAAAACATTGGCGGTATGCAAAGATTATTTTATGATGTAGGGGTCCGTTTGCGAAACATTAAGTTTTAAAGTATTAATTTCTGTTAGAGTCAAGTGTCCCCCCGCTCTCTACTAGCGAAAGTACAGTATTTGGAAATGTAAAAAAAAATTGCGGTAGTAATGCATATAATGAATTAAATAGGAAAACTATCACGGGTAACTAAACTTTACAGGCTAACGAGTAATAATCTACCAAGTTATAATATGATAATTTTCGTACAAATTCCATTCAAAGTTACTCATATGGAGTAGGTACATCTGTAAAATTATAGATAATGGTACGGAACCCTTCGTGCGCGAGTCCGTCTCACACTTGGCCGATTTTTTTGGTTCTTATGACCTAAAGCGCTAAAAGTACATTATCTATATGTCGCCAATTTTTTGTTACACTCCCCCGTCTGGTTTAAAGACGTTTCATCAAATTCTCGTCAATATATTTTACTAAACCAGGCTTTACCTTGTGCGTTAGTTTATCGGTTAATTAATTACCGCAATAAATTTAATATATAGTCGTAAATCTCAATTTGAGTATTATTTCAACTGCAAATTTTTATACCACCTCGGTTGTTGCAATATAATGTGAGTAAAATCATCAGAATGTGTTGTCTTTGTCAATATATAAAATTTATATAAAAAAAACTTGTCAAGTGCAAGTCGGACTCGCGTACCGAGGGTTCCATAAAAGGTAAATTGTATTAAAGGACAAATTTAAGTTTGCTGTTGGACAACTGTTGTCCCAATACACCGACATAGGTCGCAGTTAGTTTACCAACTGCAAATTAGGTTTTTATAGTTTTTATATTTTGTGTTGTATTTACTAATTTACGGTTTTCAGATTTTTTTCTTTACGTGTGCTACATTCTAGGATTACGGGAAATATTCCATGGGTTTTAATTTATTTGTGTCATAATATGCGACAAAAATAACCGTATTTTGGATTAATTTTTTATTGCATTAACTTAGAAGCTTAATTATTTTACAACTTTAAGTGACCGTAGACTTTAGTATTTGATATTAATTTTAACTTGATACCTCCACGCGTTGGACCATCTAGCTATATCATGCGCTTATACAGAGGGTGGGATTTGGGTGTCGTATCCCCCCCCGAAATCTTTGAAATTTCAAATATTCAGATGCACTTTTTCAGCGCATTCGAACCTTGCCGGCGCGACACCGTCGTCGTCGACCCGGACTGTCCCGGATCTGTGTCAAGGATCTGTGTATTAAACTACTACTTTTCTTATGCTGAAACACTCGCGTTGGGTCGGTCGGCCCCTTTTGGTTTTCTTCGGCGGGTGCAATTTAGGCTAATTTGCAGAGTTTAATGCAGAAAAACCTCAAGGAACTGTCAGTTATTTACATAGCAAGAATTTAATAAGATTGATTTTAAATTACAAATGGGTAAAATAAAAACAGAACCACTACTATTTCGGTATTATTTTTGTCATACCAAACACCGAAAAAGGGAGTGCAATATCAAATATCTGGTAATCCTGGTTGTCGGGCGAGAGAGTCAGGGGGGTAAGTGCGAATTTAAACAATGGAGACGTGTTTTTGCTTATTTATTTTTGAAAATAAGTCTGGTTGAGCAAAGTTGTAAAAATTTTCAATTAACGCACCGACAAATTAGGTTTTTTGGCGCCATTATTGGCGTGATGGCATATTTATGTTCTATCTATGTTCGATCTAATTTCCAACAAACTTTCACAGCTTCGGCAGAAGGCTGGAAAATTATTAAAAAAAAAAGAAAGCGAGCGAGTCAGTCATTCAGTTGGTTATTCAAGGAACACAATGTTGAACCAACGTCTTATGGGGTTGTCGCTACTGAGTAATCCTAGGAATGAGAGTGTGGATCCTGCAGCAGTTGTCCGTAGATGTACGGTTTCACACAACAGAAGGTTAAAATTATAGTATATTAAATTGTACTAGTAAGAAAAAAAATTTTTTTTAAAATCTGTTATAAAGAATTTTATTGCAAGAATAACTAGGTTTTCATACAACATCGTAGTAATAAATAATAGTAATCATAAAGGTTAATAGGTACAATAAAATAATCATTATGTTAGCAGTAAGGTAAAATTCTATTGAATATTTAAAATTTTACATATGAATAATGACTATGGCAACATCACGCGTAAGTAAGAATTATTGTGCATACACTTAAGCATCGATTGATTGACCTATACCTATCAGAATCGAAAAATTCTGTTTGCTGGTGCTAAAATGGCGTAAGGCAACCCATTTTACCGCAAGTTTAAAACGTGTCTATTCAACTTGGCAAATAGCCTCAGGCTGTCACTGTTCACCCCCCCGAATACAAACCCTGGCTACTCGCCTGAGCTATATGCTGGGATTAAGATGTACTCTAATTGCAGACCAAATTAACAATCAGTGGAAACTGTTCAGTAGATTTTGATGATGTATCGCACATACATATTCAATCTACAAATATGTATATATGTACAAATATTATTTATTAAATATTTAAGAAATATGTAAAACTTTTGTCATTGTTTATTCACGTACTGCCATCTAACGAGAAACAGATTAACTTTTATATACATAAGCAGATAAAACTATGACACGTAATAATGCATTTTTATCAGCCGCAACAACACTATTTATTATACATATTATTGTTTAAAATAATTCGTATTGTATCGTATAAATAAATTGTAAGATTTACACAAAATAGGAATTTTCTCGGTCTCAAGTTGGTGGCTGACTGGAGTTTAGAATTAATGTCTAAAAACATGAAGAGAACACAGATTGCAAAACGTTTCAAAAATACTTTGTGAGAAGCCAGTCTAAAAAATAAATAATAGTTTAAAAAAACTAAAAAACACGCTTTTTATAGAAAACCGAACTAAAAAATAGAAAATAAATTTTAATAAATTTAAATTAAGAAAATAGTGTTAAAAATTTCAATGAATATAAATTAATAATAGTGTGAATAAAAAAAAAAAAATTTTATTTTAAAAAAAGCGTGGGGTGCAGGGGACAGATATGAGTAGAGTGATTATCATTTCGATAATATCGTAAAAAGCACCCCACGCTTTTTTTAAAATAAAATAATTTTTTTTTTATTCACACTATTATTAATTTATATTCATTGAAATTTTTAACACTATTTTCTTAATTTAAATTCATTAAAATTTATTTTCTATTTTTTAGTTCGGTTTTCTATAAAAAGCGTGTTTTTTACTTTTTTTAAACTATTATTTATTTTCTACTTTTTAGTTTGGATTATTTATAATAGCTTGTTTTTTTAATTTTAAACTATTGCACGACTCATGATGCGAAGCATCAGAGAGTGCTTTACGATCGAAAAAATTTATTCGCCTTATTTTGGCAACTATTTTTAGTATTATAGCCTTGTTAGTTAAAGGAATCAAGATATTTTGCATACTATTGTCGAGATAACTGTAGAGAAAAATTATAGAAAATTTTAATTAATTTTCTTACCTTATCGACTATCGATGAAAATTATATAAATTAACAAAAATCATATTTTGCAAATTGAAAAACGGAATAATTTTATCAAATTAGTGTATTGTCATCGGTCCTCAAAAAATCTACAAAGTTTGAACGAAATCTGGCCGTTTAAAGTGGGTCAAAATCGCGCCCAAAGAAGTCGGTTACAAACAAACATACAAACATACAGGTGAAGCTAATAAAAAGCGTGTAATGAGAATACAAGAGCTGGGGTCAGAGTATCCATGAATAAGTCCACCGTTAAATCACGACACGTTATTCAAATATTTGTCAGCAAAAAAAAACTTTAATTATTAATAGGAACATTAATAAAAGAGTTACCATGCATACCTATGCTTAGATATTTTGTAAATATATAAAATAAAAATCCTGAACTGCTGCCTCCATAAATAACTCAGACATTTTGAAGAAAATTTTGTTATAAACGAATATGTGAACAGGTAAATACGAATACCTTAACCTAAAGCCATGAGGGGAATACGGACAAAGGTAATAGCTATCAACCCGCATGAATAGGGGTTGTTAATGGAGGTCGCTGTTCAAAATCAACCCTCACGAGGAAAATGACCCCCTTTTCCTGGTGAGGTGCGCTACGGATTCCTAGTACCCCTAGTACGCATATTCATGATTTATCACTGACGCAGGTAAGGGCCTTATTCTAATTAAGACCTTCTCTTAATTTGTCAATACCACAAACATATCAAATATATCAAACACAGTACTTAACACTAACTCGTAAAGTGGCTCTTATTGCACTGCTTACGTGCGTTTAACGTTCTATAATCCCTTAGGTATAGTGCAACAAACTTTTCCGACCCAGTGGTCACAAATCAAAACTAAAGTCGCCATATTGAAATAGTGTGAACTTACAACGACGCTAGTGACCACACCAACGTTAGAAGGTCAGCAAAGTTTGCTGCATTGTACAATAATGCAATTTTTTTATGATACTTAGCCACATAATAATTAATACTTAACACAAAATAGGCTGTTAGCAGGTTTGCTAGCCAGTGCGCTTTGTTTGAACGCAGCTAAAACAGAAATTCATGCGCTATTTTTACAAATCTTTGTGTATTGTATGGTTTTTTGGAAAGTGTGATGAAAATATCGTATTAGGAGCGTGAGCATTGGTTAATTTACACCAGACAGCATCCTAAAGATGATTACGTAACTAGGAGAGACTGTTTCGAAATCATTCCATATTGACACTTTGTATTTTTTCATAGATACTTATGATACAAATAGAAATACTATTTGCAATATCTTTAAATACTAGTTTTGATCTATTTGAAAATATTCCAGGCTTTTACAGACACAAACTTAAATTCACTATGGCGAGAATTTCTGCTATTTAGGAATTCTCGGAGTGTCGCTACTAAAAGCTCAACATTCGTAACTCGAACCATTTGAGACAAATAATTTCAATTCGACATAATTTTAACCAAGTACCTAGTTATTTAAATTGCTTTTCTAACTCAACTTTTACTAAGCTATTCACTTTTAGTATGACAGTATTACCTACTTGTTAGGTATGCAAGTTTCATGGGGATGTGTGTCAGTTATTTATAGAAAAACAATTGTAATAAAATAAAAAAAAAACAAATACTCGCTTAAACGTTAGTTAATTGAGTGTTCCTACAGGAATAGTTCTTTTGCGGGGAAACGGCAAGAAACTATGGTCTGAGGGACAAAAACGGGGCAAGGTTCCTTTTTATCAGAATTTTTACGGTAATTTTATTATTTTTCGCGAATGAATTTGTCACGCACTATCGTCTGCGACACAACGAATCAATCCATGGAATCAACGCAGTAACATCAAATTCGAACAAAAGTAGCTGACGATACAGATAATAAATAAGATTAAATTTTTAAAGTATTGCTATAGATATCTATAGTATATGTAATATTATACCAAAAATTATTACTATGATACTCATTACGACGTAATTGAAGAATCGGACGTTTATAAGGGCTCTAAGGTACCAAGAGTACCAACACAGAATACTAAGTTTTAATAAACGAAATTGATAAACGCATACTTAATCATTATAGAAGCAATCGTTTTACTATAACTAATACGGAGGCGCGCATAATAAATAAATAATTCTCAAAACAATTAACCAATTTTTAAATATTTTTTGTTTTACTTTAGGGTTAAAACTACATTCACTCAAAGTTTTAAGCTTCCATGCATCACAGATTATTTAATACTAGCATGCATTACTGTTTTAACGTAAAACAAAAAGTTAAACTCGCATACAGACGGTTCTCTTAAGACCATAGACTTCTTACAGGTTATTCTGTAACCTATAAGCAAAGAAATATTTTTTGTCTTTTTTTTTTTAATTTTAGGTGGTTAATAACCTTAGCATTTGTAAAAGAAAGATTGGCTGTGGACAGAAAGACACACGAGTGATCTTATAATGGTTCTGCCGTTTTTTTTATTTGGACGTACCTACGGGACCCTAAAAACTACAACATTCAAGAATTTATTAAAAAACCACAAATCTCTGTAATTCAAAATTTGCAGTATATAGGTAATTAAATATATATTTTAAGGATTTTGTTTTGCAATACTTTGTTTACAATTAAGCCAAAAAACTTTTGGAATGAACTATTGCAACCTGTTCAAATAATAACTTGCATACCTAATTATCGATGGTTAATTACATATCAAATACAAATATTCTTTATTGCACACCTTAGATATAACAAAATAAGAAAAAAAAACACTTACAATACGTAGAATAGGCGGTCTTATCGCTGCATAGTGATCTCTGCCAGACAACCTATGAACAAAGGATAATTATGGGAAAAAGGTCGGTGGTGTAAATACTGAAAATTTAAAATAATTTATTCGACATCGAATTACATAAGTTTATATGTACAAACAAAAATATATTACATATACATATTTAGGATAATATACACATATACCTATATATACACATTACACATACGGAAACATAAATAGGTACCTGTTGCAGATAATAAATGAGTGTTTAACAGTTTTTTAATTCGAACGAACGGTTATTTCGTAATTTAATATTTTTTTACTATTTTCAAGTTCTGTTAACAATGTTAACTAGGGATGGATCATACTTGCAAAAGCCTGAACCAGGGCTTACAAGTACGGGGCTCTACAAAACCAAGGCTGAATACCAGTTTTCAATAGGCTTGAAAGTATCTAAGTCAGTATAACTCAGAGGGAAAATAATTTTATTTAAGTTTTTTTTTTCCTTGGTATAATCCAGTTAACTCTGGCAGTCATTAAGTGTATTAGTAAACGCTATCAGGTCCTTTTTTTAATTTTTTTTTAATGTTGTTCCGTGCATAATGAATTCACGTTTTATTTTCATTAGCTGCTAAGAAAAATGTAGGGAATTTAATAAATTTATTTATGTGTAGGTATAGGTAAGCATATAGGTTATGCATGTCAGACCTATAATATTTAAATAAACCGGCGTATCTAAGAGATATCAATTCATTTTCATACATCTATTTACATGTTTAGGTACATCACATATTTTTTATTACTTGCACTTTTATTTATTTTTTGAATAATGTTTTTATTGTACTTTTTTATCTATCTACATACTTTTCTATGTTCTGCTGTAAGCTTACACTATTCTAGGTCCTGTGCCTGTAAAATGGTATAACTATATCGACACTAGCTTTTGCCTACGGCTCTGCCTGCGCTAAATATCAGTGTGGGATTCCTACGACAACTCCTTCATTATACTTAGATAGGTAGATATAGTTCGTTCACTTGAAATTCGGTAATGGTTTTTCCTGCAGAAGCTTTGAAATTTTCCGGTACTTATTATAAAGTTTATGTAGCCAATGTCCTACGTCTCTTGAAGATTATGCTTGTGCCAAATTTCTGCATAACTGGATACTCCGTTGGGACGTGAATATAGGACAAACAAACAAATAAATGAACAAAGAAAAAGACAAATTCACTTTCAAATTAATGGTAAATGCGGACGGAAATAACGAAAGAATGGGTTTATTTTTTGCCTTTTTGTTACGGAACTCTCAAAACCTTATTTTTTTTTTACAAAATGGAATCTCCATCCATTTCTTACGTAAGTCATTTCATATCATATTGTTAAAAGGACGACCATCTCCAAGAAATGGGTGAGTGATGAATGTGCTTACGTCACAAATAATTCAGGTGCGGTACACGACTTGACAATACGCAATTTGTCACCGGTACGCATAAAAGCTAATGGGAATGGAAAAATGGATATCACACATATAAAAAGGTAGACAAGTAGTTATACTTAATTTGACTCGACTGCTAAAAGGAGGGCAATGTTTTTGAAACTCAAATTTTTATACTTGCTGAAAAATAATTTTAAAGATTTGGCGCAGACAGACAGAATGTAAACTATATTACATTGTCACGTAAACCCAAAGTGCATGCAAAATAGAATCGCAATCCAATAGATTACTAAGAAGTTGATAACAATTTGGTTCAGAGATTTTAGGCGAATGGACAGGCGGATAAACAGACAACGTTTTCTATTGCAAAGTCACGAAACACCGATGAGTATGCGAAATGGCAGAACGATCCAATAACAAGAAGAAAGTCTACATCGGCTTCAACAGATTTGAAACGGGGGCACAGAAGCTACAGCCCATCCAGTAACTTTTCGTGACCGAGCTTTTGAAACAGGAGGCCAGAAGCTACTGGCCATCCAGTGACTTTATTGGCAATGAAAATTCTCATTAGATCCAGTTTATTAGAAAACAGATCTACTGAGAAAAAAATATCTCACTAGATCCATTATGGATCTGGACAATGGATCTAGTGAGAATGATCCCTTTTTATGACCGACAGAAGTACCTTTTGAAACAGATAAGCGTCATTTTTGTACTCAGTGTGATATATAATATTTTAATACATAAATAAAATTAAAAATGAAGAAACATAACAAAAATTGTATATTAGTAATTAGCAAAATTAATCGCCAAAAGGTAATCTGTAACATATACATATTTATTTAGATATGCATGAAATAAATCAGCTGAATGTAAAGATTTTAGAACTCTTTCTACTTTGTTCCAAGTAACTAATATTAATTCGAATTTTATATTTTTTTGACCAAAAATTTAACGATATTTTTATGGGCAACAAGTAATTATTTTCTTAACCAAATGATATTTATACTTCAATGTACAAAAGCAACATAAAGTGATCGACAGTTTAAAATTAACTAAACCTTCCAATGCAAGCTTTGGTCTTTAACTTAACCTAAATAAAATTTATATGTAGATGCTTCGTTCCAATATAAATAGGGTACCCTTTTAAGGGTAACCTTCCTTTTAACATCCTAAATTTCATATTTTAGATGATTTTATGAGATTAATATACTCACCCACAAAACAGTAACACCAAAAACCAAAAAATCGGTTTTTTTATTTAATGGAATAAATTTTTATGTAACATTATTGTCTAGATAGCGTAGATGTTTTATAATTTTTTTAAGTTCTAGATATATATCTAGAATCTTTACTTGTTTAACTTAGATTGCGGATATCTTAAAGATTTTGTGGCAAATAAAGCTCTATTAGTATTTTTTACCAATTTTGGAATCTAATGTCAAATAAAATATATACACATTAAAGAAGAAGTAACTTTCGTGTTCTATTAAAAAAAAACTGTTTTAAGTTGGGCTGAAAAGTTCGTAGGCTAGCATAGAAAAAATCTTCTTTTTGATAGAATTTGATTTTATTATTCAATATAGGTAGTTGCCTTCGAGGTCGATACAACGATGATAGCGGTTATACAATTGTTCGTTACAATTTTTATAGTACTATTTGGCTTTAGATTCAAAATAGCTTTCAGTTTCGGCGATTACCTCTTCATCGGCAAAAAGTTTAATCCAGCGATTGGACTCCGGTGTGCTGATGATGGAGCCATGTTTAATCCATTGTCACATATCGACGCAAATATTCGGGTTCATTACGATTGGACAGCTCCAAACACTGCTCAGAATCATCAATTCGCTGTTGTTTTTGGTCGATTGTAAGCTCGCGCGGCACCCACTTTAAACAGAGCTTTTGCATACCCAAATATTTATTCACGATATGTCCAACACGTTCCTTTGATATTTTTAGGGTCTCAGCTATCTCAATTAACTTCACTTTACGGTGACCCGAAATAATTTTGTGGACATCTTTGATGTTTTCGTCGGTAACAGCCTCTTTGGGGCGTCCACTGCGTGCATCGTCCTCGGTGCTTATTTCGCCTCGTTTAAACTTAGCAAACCACTTCTCAACAGTTAATTTTCGTGGTGCAAAGTCCGAATAATGTTTATCAAGCCAAGCCTTGGCTTCAATAGTATTTTTTTCGCCAAAAAGCAATATAATAATAAACACACGATATTCTTTTTTATCTATTTTTAAACTAACAAAAGTTACTTCACTCAAAATGCTATAACTCACAAACTAATAAAATGACAGCTGTCAATTTTATACACATGGCTTTTGAAAGTAAGGGCTAACTAAAAATCATATGGATTTAATACTAGTAGCGCCATCTATGTTTCAGCCTACGAACTTTGCAGCCCACCGATTATAAGTTTTTCGGATATCCGTAATAAATAACTCTCGTAAGTACTACGAAAGACTAAGGTAATAAATAAATGATAATAATAATATATATATTTTTTTTTGGACATTACACACAACGCCATCTGGCTCCAAAGTAAATAAAGTTTGTGTTGTAGGTAGACAACGAATACAAATACATAAATATTACTTTTTTTTGTTAATACATTTATATATCATAAATAAATACACTCAGACTCAAAACAAACACAAATGTTTATATTATGACATAAATGTTTGTCTAGTACGGGAATCGAACCCACACCCTCTGCACAGCAGCTGACCACACCATCAGCTAGGCTGCAAGGGAGTCAATGCGTGTATGATACGCACTTAGGCGGATTTTTTATATACTCGTTTTGAAATGTTTGCAGGATATGTAGACATCTTATAATATGTATTTAGTATTATCTGCTGAAACAAATTATTGTAATCGCCTTAAGGATTTTACGGTTATTGCACGGTCATGGCATGATGTAATTTAGTAATAACCCTTTCAATTTTCGGCTAATCCGTAAACGGTACTGCCCAACTTCGGACGGATTGGTTTTGGTTGATTGCTCCGAGTAGGACATTATATTAACTGTCTGTGTTAGGCTTCGATTATTCCATTATTACCTAATTTACATATTCGAAGGGTTTAGATAATAGGTTTGATGGCCATTTATGACTTTAATTATCATTTAATAGATTTTGCTCGTGGCTCCATCCATCCTATATTTGGTTATCGGTAAGGAATTTTTATCGAAACTCTTATTAGTAAAGAAGTGTGTTATGCCATGATTTGTTTTGAGAAATTGTTCGAAATGATGCCCATGATTACTTTCTACCATCGCACCGCTCGCCTTCTGCAAGGAATTCATCCATCACACCTTACAACCTAAATGGTCACTTACAGTGCGGTTGACTATTGTAGTAGTATCGAACCGCCCGAACAAAACTGCAATGGGACGCAGTCGTCGTAAAAGAATGAGGGTAGTGAAAGATCCTGACCTCGACTTTTACTTCCTCAGTTCACCCGTGAAGATGGTGCATGCGCAACTTTCCCAAAATATCGGGAACTCAACAAATCTAATCGTGGGAAGCCTAAAACGTGAAGGTTTGGGGCGTAATTTTGTTTGTTGCTATACTAATACTATCTTTTATACCGAATTTCAGATTTCATTTCAGGACTTTCGGAAGTATCCGTACAATTTTGATGATCATCACAGAGTCAGTGACGAAATTTGGGTTTTTTTAGATATCTATAAAATCTTAAGTATAAAAACTATGCAATTGAAACTTTATACGTTTAATAAGTCTACTTTGGACGTTATATCCCGAAAATTTTGTTTTTCTGGTATTATCCAAATTTAAGTTATGAGGGTTCTAAAAAACGACAAAGCGCTTCGAGTAAAGATAGATGCCCTTGCGCTTTACTGGACTCGTCTTGACTCACGTGCGAGTGATCCACCAGGTGTTACAAGCGTCCATAGCAGAGGCGGCTCGTGACAATTTTTAATGGGTGTTCACCAAAATAAAACAAAAGAGGAATTGCTTAAATGCTAACCTTTTATTATTTTATAACTAAAATTCGATTACATATTCAGATTTACAAACGCGCGTCGCTAGTGTATGCTTTAGTCTCTCATTTTTGTCTTTATTCATACTGAGTAATTAAAATGTTTTAGCACTGTTTAATCACATCACAATAATCACATTTTATTGTGCTATAGTTACTTTTATGTAGGTATGTACTTATTTAATTTATTTTTAAGAACTCGCGCGCACGAATAAACCATGTGATGTGATAAGAGCGGCAACAGCGCTCTGGCGCGGCGCCGGCCGTCAGACCGAAGGCAGTGGTTAAGCTGGCATCATAGCCCAGGAGCGGCGCTCAACATTTTGCTAATTATTCATACAAAATTTTCTGTTTTACGTGTGAGACTGTGTCGAACTTTCTCTTACGCACTCGTTGATTTTACCTTTAGTCTTTGTACTGAAATTCGTTTCATAGGAGCGCAATTGCTAGCGCTCCACTTAGTGACACAGTCTCCTCAGTGCAATTCCATACTAAATATTGAGTGTGTACAAAATGTTTTTAATGAAATTCTATTTTAATATTAATTATTATTAATTGAGTAATCGAAGCATATTAATTATTTATTTTAAGTAAAATCTAAAACACATTGTTTCTTAAGTAGATAATTATTTTTGGGAGTGCACTGCACCAGCGCTCCTTAGGACGAGCCGCTTCTGGTCCATAGGCTTTGGTGACCGCTTACGATCAGGCGGACTGTAAACTTGTTTGTTACCTTAGTGGTATAAAAAGTCCGTCTACATAGACTTCGGTTATAGTTATTACTGCGGGATTTTTTTAATATTCCAGGATAGAAACTTAAACGTTTAGACCTACCTCAGCAAATAAAATTTTATACGGAGATATTTCGTTCAAATATAAATAGGTTACCCTCGTCAAGATAAAGACCAACACGTTCCGCCATTTCCTTTCATAATTCTTCCTTATACGCAAATTCCATATTTTAGACGATTTTATATGAATATTATTTTAATATTAGCAAAAGCATACACAGTAACAACAAAAAAAATAAAACTGTTTTTTTTTTTTAATTTGCTGGAATGTATTTTCTTTTACCATGCATTTTAGGTTAATACAAGATATGTAATCGATCTTACAGTATGGTGTTGCGGCTCAAGCGTTTTATTATTTTGTATATATTTTTACTTATATATTGTATCTTGTTTTTCGGATATATTAGCACTTTAGCACAATATCGAAAAAACAGAAATACTGTTGTGTCGCGTGTCTTGAATTCCTGAAAGATTGAACATTTTTGGATATAAGTCAAACCACACTAAAATACCACCAAATGTAAGTCGAATCAGCATCGACAGGGCAAGTAAGAACTTGTTTAAACCGCTGAGCAGATTTGGATAAAATTTGGAATGGGGTTAACCATAGAGAAGGGCATATCTACTTTTAAAGTGATGGCATACCCAAATGAGTTAAATTTGCTAGAATTCAATTAATTTTGTTACAGTCCTAAGTACACTTCTTGACGTGAAAAAAATGTATAATATAGTCCAAACCTTAGTTAAGTGGATTTGCTAGTATTATAAAACTTTGGTTTTTAAAATTAAATTGTTTAGAGTGATTTTCTCCTAATTCTTATTTCATAAAATATATATTAATATGACCAAGTGAATTTGCTAATTTCATAGTTCTAAATAAATATTTGAAGTTTATACAAACAAAAAAATCGAGATTTTCGAAGTGCGGTCACTCGTTAACGCCTGTCGTACGTAAAAGTGCGTCTCTTTGTACGCTTCAATAGTGTAATAAGTCTTTGTACACTGGTCGAAACGGCACGTTTTTGCTAGGGTATGCCATAACCTTAACATCAATCAGTTATCTTTGCTTAAGGCTAGGGTATAGGCTAGACCGCGAAAATACGTCGTTTTTGTGCAAATTTTGTGGCTAAACTACAGCATCTAAAGGATTGAAAAAATATATGTTATAAAACGTGCTTTTGTCTAGTGCGTTACCTTACTCAGTGATTTTCATTTATTGTATTTAATGCAATAAAAAATCTGGAAGTGGCCATTGTTTCAACACTTGTGCAAATTTTTAAAGCGTGTTTTGCATTTTCTTGTAATTAAAGTTGGTAAAATAATTAGAATAGCTTGTTATCTAGTGCATTGACTCTAAGTTGTAGCAAAAAGTCAAAAAATGTGACTACAAAACGGTAATTACGTTAAATTCCATACAAAAAGTTGAAAGTTTCAAGGCGTCATTACGGTATAAATTACTCAAGAAGTATATAACATATATATATCATAGTAATGTATATGATATTATCTAATGATTTATAGTACATTTACATACACAACGTTAGAATTACAGAAATTAGCTTTCTGGCCTATATCGCCCTCTTAAAATGATCATCAAGTGTGTGACGGCTTAGCGCGGAAAGAAATTAATGAACGCTGAGCGATTTTGATGAAATTAGGAATGGGGATAACCTTGGGTCAAGTCAAAGTCAAATTTTTTATTCAAATTAGGTTTTGACAAACACTTTTGAATTATTTTGCACAGAACATGGTCGGTACAAAGGTTTTAACAATATATTAGTTACGATGAACAAACATATTCCGCCACAATCGGCATGCAAAATTTGTCATTTTACAAAAAATAAATTACATTCTAAGTCTTAGAAGATAAAATTAAAATTTATGTATTGATACCTATTTCTTATCCTATTTTTATTATTTACTACTATAAAATTCTTTATTTTTATATTTTACAATTATTCAAAGTTCGATTTCAAAATTACACAAACTGTCTTTATGTCAAAATTTCTAAATTCTGTCTTTTGAAAAAATCATTTAGTTAACAACATAACTATAACACATAAAAAAAATAGAAATATAACCATCAATCATATTATATTGTTATTTTATGCCATACAATTTTATAATAATTTCATTTTGATTTGGTTTATTAATTGAGCATTTTCAGTCCCATGGATGTTTATGATTTATTTGTAATGTGTGAAATTCTGTATCATGTACTCTTTCAAATGTTTGATAATAGATTTATATTTACTAATTGATAGCTGTTAAATATTATAAGGATTTTTTTGTTCAAGTGTATCCCCATAAAATAGTTACTTATTTTATGTACACGTGTATCATGCACCAACAGCCTATTGTTAGTATTTACTTTGTGAACGCCAATTTTCTAACGGTAACTATTAATGTATATTTTTATGAACATATAAAAGATTTTTATAAATGTACTGTGAAGTTAAAGTTTAAATATTAACTTCCCTTAACCTATCACTCACAGATATCCTAGATCCTAATTGTTTAGGGTTCTGTACCCAAAGAGTTAAAATTGGGATAAGGTATATACAACAAACGTGATTTTTTTGCCGTTTTTATACATAGTGGTACGGAAACCTTCGTGCGTGGGTTCGACTTGCACTTAGCCGATTTTTAAATAGCACAGTTAGCCCTTTTATGTAAAAGAAATATTGTATTTACAACAGCAATCAGATCAGAATCAGATACCATATGTCATTATACTATGAAAATAGCTGAAACATACTATTTTTGCAGTGTCGACATCGGTCAATTGTCTTATTTTCTTGCTCGCATACACAGCAGAGCTAAAAGTTTTGGCTAGGTTATGAATATGAGGGCCCCATTGAAGTTTGGAGTGCAGCGTTATGCCAAGAAAGCCTGTTGAATTAACAAGTTCTAATTGCTCGCCACTAATATTAATACATGTATGTATCTTACTAACATTTGGTAATGTAAATTTTACACATTTGATTTTATTTTCTTATCAAGTAATAAATTATAAGCGTTCAACTAATTTACAATCTTAGTAAGGACATTATTAAATTCAGCATAACATGTCTGCAAATAATAAAATATCGTGGTTTTTACATGATATGGGAAATCAATTATGTAAATTAGGAAAACAGAACTACTATGAAAATGTCAAGTGTAAGTCACATTAGGTACTGGATGAAATATTCGACATTTTTTAACCGTCTGAAAAAGATAGGAATTTTACAAAAGCGCTGAGCAAGTTTTGATTAAAAAAAATTAAAATAAGTTATGTGTGTGACTGGTAAGCGCACTGAGTTTTATATCTGCTGAACCTAAAAATTCAAAGATACTTAAATCGATATCTGTGAATGAGCTAATACATAATACCTATATATAGCAAAAAAACTTTGTTCGGAATGTTCCAGGACTCCTCTTATGTTTATTCGAGAAGAGAAGAGAGAAAGAAACAGAGAAAGTATAGTTCCGAGTGTGATAAAGGCTGTTTACAACGATTAAGAGTTCCCATGGAAACATTTTTCAGTTACTTTTCACATATTTCAAATATTTTATTTCTTATATGATTCACTACTTATCGTAAATTACGATTTTGCGATAAGCACTTATCATTATATAATCGCTTAAATGATTGAAATGATTTTCTCAGATCTGTTGAGAGTTTATGCATAACATAAAGCATTTAGAGACTCCGTTGAATCACTTAAGACAAGAATATTGTTCAAAAAGGTGAGCAGAAAAATTACTGGAAAAGAAAATTGTATTTTCACGTCGTAATGGTCGTTAAAAGCATATCTGTGTTAAAGGAAATGGCGGTTAAAGGAAGTTGTTACAAAAAAGGGCATGTGCCTACCAGACACGCATTATCTGGAGATGCAAAGCAATCGATAAATACAAATAACTTGTGACAAAGTTCTTTTTATAAACCACAGTGAAAAGGTTGCAGGTGTTGAATATTGTGGACGGAAAGATCGCATTTTGACGTGTATACGATGACCGTCTTCCTCGTTGTACTGATGGGTATTACAGAAAAATGCCTATGAAAAAACATGTAATTATGAAAGGTTTACACTTGTGTGTGTGTGTGTGTGCGAATGTTTCTAAGATACAAAAATTATTGTTATATGATGTAAAGACTGAGGTCAACGCATGTTTGACTAAAAACATGTACTTATGAAAACTTTACACTTGTGTGTGTGTGCGAATCTTTCTAAGATATAAAAATTATAGTTATATCGTTGTAAAGACTGATCTGAGGAGAACACAAAAACGCATGTTTGACTATCTCCCCACCATGCCACCACCCGCTATGACGTCATAGACCGCGAGAGTGTGCTCTAAAAATAAGCTGTTGCGCAAGAGTCGCTCAGTGCAACTCACGATAGTATCAAAACCATTTGTTGAATTTTAAAGGAATAAACTGTATTTGATATACTTAGATTAAAACTTTATTTTGACGAAATAATTGATCACCAATGAAGAAAGGTTTTGTTCTTACCGAAATAAGAATGAGGAAGACACACAGAACAGTGGCACCAGCTCGAAATTTATTTAATGAAATAAAGAATCAAGAGAATATCAATCTTAGTTTTCCAAACAATTTGAATTTAAGCCCAAACATAGAGTGTCAAAATTATTTTTAAGCTATTGCATAGCTTCTATCGCGGGCCTTGAGCGCGGGGACCGAATCCAGAAATTCCGTAACGAAAAAACCTCACGCTCCCCACTCCGACGGGCAAGGAGGTGTGGCTTGAAGGCCGTGCATCGTCTAACGTCGTTTCAGTTCGGCAGTCTTCGACACGGCGTTGTGTGCGATTAGACGTATTGTACAACTCTACGAAACTCGCACGAATCGAGACGAGCTGCTCCGAAATCGGACGAATGGACAAGAGTCCACAACAAAATATGGGACCACCACCACGCGGTATTTTCTAGGTATTTAGAGGATATTAAGTCGCAAACTTATGTTTCTTATTTCAGTTATCATAAACCTATAGTTTCAATGATAAATATTCCTGAATAACCAACATCTACTGTAAGATAATAAAACCCACATGTATTGTAAAATAATAAAAATATTTTAAACAATATTAACTTTTTTTATTTATTTAATAATAGAAAAATTTGTTTTCTTATCGGTCACCACGCTCAAAAAGTGTAACTTGAATTAATATCAAAGAACAAGAAATACTGCATGAATAAAATAAATAAATAAAATTATAATTGCATAAGTTGATACAAAATGCTATGCAATAGCTTTACCGCGGCAGTCCCCGAGTGCCATACGTCTTTTTTTTTTCTAACAGTTGTAATAGCCAGATTATTATAATATTAGCAAATCCACTTAATTAAGGTTTGAACTATAACATATATTTTTTTACGTCAAAAAGTGTGTTTAGGACTGTAACATAATTAATCAAATTCTTGCAAACTTAACTCGTTTAGGTATGCCATCACCTAAGAGCACAGGTTAACGCCTGCTACACCTTTGGAACACAGCTTACTATTTTATGAAGAGTCCTACGTAAATGTGTTAACTTTGATCTAACATGACAATATGTGGTTTTTGTTTAAGTTTGTCGACTTTCCATTTAATATGTCACGGCCCGTAATTTTAGACCCCACCTCCCTTGTTACGTTTTTTTTCCCAATTTTCAACCGACTTCCAAAAAAAGGAGGTAAGTGTCGTATAAGTGTGTTGTAAACTGTTAGAGAAGTAGGCACCAACTACAAACAGTAATTTGGATCAGATTTTTTGAAATAATTATTTTTACCTTTTCAGTGCATCTTTTTGAAGTCGGTTCTTGTTTTTGTTGAAAAGTTTTTAGTATGAAAATTTGCTTTTGTATCACTTTGCATAACTTATTAAATAGATAGTCCCTTAAGCCGTGGTATTTTTTCTTCAATAAATTGTTCATTGAGAAAAAGTTCCAATAACCTGATTATACCCTAATTTGTCGGTGTAATCAGTACCTAGGCATACTAGGCAAAATATTAAGAAAAACAAAGTTTTTGGTACCTGTACTACAGGAACACAGGTCTTTCCTTTTGAGAAAGAGGTTTAGACGCTGCAAACACGCCTTCCCAGTGCGAATTTGCTGAAGTTTTTTAAGATGCCGGTCTCAAAAAGCCTTTCACTTGGCTTAACGACCGCTATTTTATGACAAAACAGTCAGGATCAACAGTTAACTGTGCTAAGGAAGCATGGAAGAGCTCAGAATAACTTGACACTAGGCGGTCACCCATCCAGGAACTGACCACGCTGGACGTTAAGACTTCACTCATCATTTCGGATAGACGAATGAGACTGGACAACAAGTTCAAAACAAAGTATGTTATATCTATATTTCTCCATTATTTTGATCTTAAAGGTATACAATAATTGGTTAATCACAACTTTTAGTTGACCCATACGACTTTTTAGGAGCACTTTTACCTTTTTCTATATTTTACCATTTCCGAAAGAAAAATTATATTCAGAAATGTTTGGTATATTTGACTACTTCAGCCAGACCATATGAAATACTTGCTTTTGCCCGCGGTTCTACCCGCCCTAAATTCTGTTATCGGTGAAGGATTTCAACGGCCACTCCTTAATTATAAAAAAACCGACGCACACTTGTCTTTCTCCAAGACTCAAACTATCTTCATGCCGAAATTCATCTGCATCGGTTCCGCGGATTAAGCGTGAACAGGTAACAGACAGACAGACACAGATACTTTGGCGTTTACAATAGTAGTATGGATTTCGATTAATGTAAATAAACCTCGTAAAAATAAGGCAGACATTTTCTTTCATAAATACTGTCTGAACTCCATACTTTAATAATTCTATTATATTATTGTTTTATTTTTAAGCAGTTTTTCATAGTAATTAATTTAAATTCTTGTGTAAGTGTTAATTGTCACGTATATGTGATAAGTTAAATAAGGTAATAAAATAATAAGCAAATTCAAGTTGAAGTTGCAACATAGACAAATATATACACGTAGATCACGCACTAATAGCTATGTATTTAAGAGACAATTTATTTTTTATTTAGTAAAACCGTAATACTCCTGAAACTCTAGAGATACGTTTATTGTAGATAATTATAAGTAAATTACTACAAAATATAATTAATTAGTATCTGGTCAGTTGAGTATCATTTCCTGCAAACATGCTGCTAGAACATAACGTCTATTGTCGTTAGTTTGGTGACCCCGACGAAGAACAAAGCGCGAACTTCACGACCATGAAGAGGAACAAAAAACAAACTTTGCGATCCCAACAAGAAGCAAGAAGCGAACTTGCAACACTGAAACTTGTGAAAAATCACAGGAAGACCTAAAACCTAAAACAATCATTACAATGGTACCTGAACAGAAGTATACTGCAGCCTTCTCAGGGGTTAACAGTTCCCAACATACAGACAAAATGGCAGTACAAACAGTAAGACAAGCAACGAGAAGCGGCAGCAGCGAAGACGACCTAGCAGCAATATCCTTGACATCTAGGATACCAGAGTGCTGGACAGAAACAAGGAATCCTGACAAATGGTAGAAATAACGAATAAAGTATGGAAATGTGCAAAAACCATGCAAATAGCTCAAATATCACAACAAGTGCCAAGTAGCGTCAGCACACTAGCGTCAAACTTAGCTTTTATTCTGGTGGAAGTTGCCATGCTGAACTTAATAATAGCTAGATACCGTAATTCGTACATTTGGTACAAAGACAATTTTTGAAAGGAATGCGATATAACTATAAACTTATCAAAGTGCAGCTTTGGACAGATAAATATAGAATTTTTGGGATACCAGATCACACCGGAAGGTACGAAGTTACTAAAACATAAATGATCAGAAGATCTGAAGATCAAGTTTTTGGAAATAAGTCATTATTTTTACCTTTTTAAGGCACCTTTTTGAAGCCGGTTTTTTTAATTGTTAAAAAGTTTTTTCACGTGCACTAAAAACATCGATACTCGTAACAAAATTTTATGCAATCATCAACATAGTAAGTTATGCCCGAACATACATAAAAAAAAATCCGAATTTAGAACCTCCTACTTTTTTTTAAGACGGTCTACATAGTCTGGAGTACACTTTCCCAAAAAAATACTAACCCATGGAGATTCACTATAAGAATTAGAGATGATAAAATTTTTATTAAATTTACGTATTATTTCCATATTTTTGAGACATGCGTAGGTCTATATTAATATTATTGCAAAAATCTTTCCAACTTTAAAACTTTTTGCTGCTGTTCATATAACTTCAGTTATCTAATTTTTCAACACTGCTCTGTACATTCGGGATTAAAGTACAAGGCCTGCCGCAAAGAAGCTTGGTACGAAATATACTATTTCTACATCAAAACTTATTTTGTGCCAACAATTACTAGGCCAGCGTCAAAGCCTAAGCCTCTTTTCTTTTCCCTGTGTCCCTGCAGTGGGGCCTAAAATGGCCAAAGCGAGGCGAGAATCTTTGTTAGCAAAAAATGAGACCTTTAACCGCACTTCGGGATTTTATAGTATTAGAATACACAATCAAACAACTTTTAGCACTCTATTTTATTCAACGACCTTAGCAACTACTTCACAGAATTGTGATTCGGATCCTAATCTATCAGCATAAGTCTTTCCATTGTGTATAAACTCGTCGTATGAAACCCTAAGATGTACAGTGAAACCAAGTGACTTTCCTATTTTCTGAGACCCTTTTCCTGTCCATATTGCTTGACAAATTTTCGGATGTCTTGTAGTGACTTCACGTGGATTCATTGTTGCATACCCTGGCCCCAGATCCTGTACAGTCATCTTTGATACTGGCCCATATTTTAGTCTCTTAGCTAGATCTAGAGACTTCTCACAAAGTAATTTTGCAAGGTTTTGTAATCTGTGTTCTCTAAGTGTTGCCAAGAACATTAATTCTAAACTGCAGTCAGCTCCGTACCTGCCAAAGACATTACAGTTTGTGTTATTTTAATAATTTATTTATAGCTAGCTGTTGTATATAATTTATTTACTGCTCTGCTCTTAAGGGCATAGTATGAATTTATATATCCTATAACCTTCCTTTATAATTGGGCTATCAAATACAAAAAGATTTTTATCTGACTAGTAGTTCTAGAGATAAGCGCTTTCAAGATAGACACAGAGAACTGGACAGCGCATTTCCAAGATAGATGAGAAAAATAATGTTTGCAAAAGTGTGACAGAGACGAAGCGAAAATTTGGTGTCTTGTCTAAAAGAAAAGATACCACAAGTTAACTTTGTCTCTTTCTAAATTCTGGACAGATTACAGAACGCGAAGTCTTTGGCTTTCAAATAAACAAACAAACTCTGTAATATAGGTAAAGGGTGTTTTATTTGTTGGAACACGCTAATATCTGGGACAACCAATCGGATTTAAAGAAAACTTATTGCATTTGATAGCCCAATTCTTAAGGAAGGTTAAAGGCTATTTAACATCACTCAAGAACCTTAGGAGCTAAGCAATAAGAAAAAAGCGGTAATAACACTGAGCAAAAACTTAGTAACAGCACGGACGATTTATACGACGGGGCCTCACGGGGGATTACAGCAACGCAAAAGACAGCCCAACGTCGGTCAGCTATAGTATTAGATTAGAGATGGAACAATAATTCAATGGCATTCATTTTGTTGACAACATCGGTGGATGTGAGTAAATTATTTTGTTTATTTATATTATTGTGTTCTTAGGGATTGCATATCGCACCTTTGCGTTTCAAACCCCGTTTTGCAGAAATTGAAAACCCCCCAATACCTCTCTTACTGATGCTTTTTTCACTTAGTGTGTGTGCTATCTACTATTAAAATACAATATTATTGAAGATGAAGATCTTCTTTTCTTGTTTGTCTTACTTTAGTAGTAAAAATAAAACCAGCCAAGTGCGTGTCGTACACGCATTATGTTAGGGTTCCGTAGCATTAAAATATCTAAAAAACTTATAAACTTATTTTCGTTGAAATCATAATCGTGAAATTTTTTTACACTTTTCACAAACAGTTTTGAAGTTAGAAGGGACATACATTTTTCAACGTTAGAAACCAATAAATAACTCAGAAAATGTACATGTTAAAAGGCATACTTACTACCTAAATTACATTTTCAGGCAAAGTATTCTCCGAATTGACTCAGTAGATCTAACTTAAGTTCGATAAAGAAAGTCCTTCACTCTTTTTTTAAATGTTTTGGAAAAGAAGTTCTAAGTGATACTACTTTAAAGCTTTGATAAAGCATAGCCGTGATAGTGTCTCAAACCTTTACAAAAAGTATTTTTTGATAACACTGATTTTTAACATTTTTTTTTTGTTTTATGAGTGGAGACGTAGCTGCAACACTTACTTACTTTCAAAATAATTTTCAATACTTACTTAAAAATTTCAATTGTATTTTTAAAGATCTTTTCAACTACTGCCCAGAAGCGTTACTCCTTATTTTTTTTAATTTCATTACAAAACTGTGTTGCGGCGGAAAAGGAGTTGTTCGACCTAGGGCCACAACACTGTACACCTACTAAAAAATAGTTTAAAAACAGTACCTTATATCCTAATTAGCCATTTTCAAATTTTGTGTCTGGTTTTAGTGTACAAAATTGATTTTAAATGTTTATATTCATATTTTCGATGACATCACTGAAAACATAATGCGGATGCATATTATCTATGATCACCTCGAAACGTATTAACCGTTGCATTTTTTGAACTAGACACAGGCCAAAAAACATCTGATTTGATCAAAATTGGTGTAAAGGAAGCGGAATTGTAAGGCTGTGACATAAGACCGGACAAATGTACGGACGGACATTATGAAACCATAACGATTCCAATTTTTTCATTAGACTACGGAACCCTAAAAAGATAGCAGTATAAATATTATTATAGACACTTTACTTACTTTTCAAATAAATTACATCTTTCGTCAACGTTAGACATGAACTGTATGAGTGAGCGAGATGACTCTTCTTTGCAACGTTCCTCAGCAAATACTTCGAAGAAAGTTTTTTCTGATGAATTAGACGTTGGTACCTGCAACATAATTAAATGCAAGTTATTAATCACACATTGCTTATACATTTCTATAAATACAGGGTAAGTATTGTTTTATTCGTGTGTCTTTTCGAACAAATGTCAGACTGTCTCTTACTCAGTCGACTCCATGGTTTATAAAAGTTAAAAATGGTTTTAACAAAACATAGAGTTTTTTTAGTTAAAGTTAGTGTATAAAAATGATGTAGTCTATGCTAAATACAAGAAAAAACAAAGAAACGAAATAACGTAAACAAAATCATTAATTCATTATATTATAATTCAAATCAGGGATTCCCAAAGTAGTCGACAAACTGATTTTTAATTAACAGAAATTCTTATTTGAAACTTTCAAGATACTATATAAGTTGTGTTACGTGTACCAACTTGTTATAAGAATGACTAAGTAATATTTTAATGTTTTTTTTTTTTCTAAAAATAACTACCCACTTTATTTTTATGTCATTTGTAATTAATTATTAGAATTATTAAAGTTAATTGGCTATGGGGGTCTGAGGCATCAGTTCATTTTAGAAAAGGGTTCTCTTGCCCAAAATAATTTGGGAATCCCTGATTTAAATAGTATTTAGGGACTAGTTGTTTTTTTTTTAGTAATTATGAAAGGTCATAATTAATCATCACTGCAAATAAAAAATATCAGTAAGGTGAAATTTACCTCCGATAACTATTTTTTGTGATTATTAACATTTAAAAGTATTCATGCACTTGGCACTTACTACCTTTTTGATCTGGGGCTAAAGCAAGGTTAGTGACACCAACACTCGTAGAAGAGTACACGGTGTAAAAAAAAGGACCTGTAGTTTGTTAAACAAAACAGCTGCTACTTCTCCACTGCAAGTGTCTACTGCAACCAGGGATACTCCATCCAATGCTGCATCTGCGCACAGTTCCAACAACTCTTCAGCAGCCGAAGGGTTCTTGTTAACTTCTGAACCGATGCTCACAGGTTCGTCTTGACAAAAAGCATCTCTTATAACCTGGAAATATTGTTAGTTTTTTTAGATTGTTTGCTGTTTTACCTCAGATGAACATTTTCATAAGTGAAAAATAAAGGTTTTCTCTAAGAACTACAGTATGGGGTTCTTCGAAAAAATATTTATATTAGATTTTTGAAGGGTCGGCAACGCGCGAATGATACCTCTGGTGTTACAAGCAATAGGCTACGGTGACCGCTTACCATCATGGACCGTGAGCTTGTTTGCCACCTAAGTAGTTTTAAAAAAAAAATTAAAAGTATTGGTTTGACTAGGTATAGTATTATATGTTTTGAACACACGTCTTTCCAATCACGGCACTTCTATAGTTGTTTAATGCACTCTAATTCATTTTATTTACAAGTTACATTTATGAATACCTAAGACATTTTTGGCTTATCTGGTAACAGGACTAATTCTTTGAAAAAATGAAACCGTTATTTTTGTTGCTTAGAAGATACTATATGAATTTAAAAAGATTCCTTTAAGTTAAAATAGTTACATAGACTGTTTAATTCTAACACCTTAGAGCTTAAAGTTCTTAAGTGCTTACATCATAACGATATATCAGGGTAAAGCTTAGTTACAAAAGTGCTACAATGGCGTTACTGCTTAAAGCGTTATAACAGAGTACATAACACTTAAATCATTTTTGCTGAGATACAACAGTGGTATTTACCAATTAAAGCATTATTACTAAGATACAGTAGTGGTACTTACTATTCGAAACGTTATTACTGAGACAATTCTTACTTATTATGTTACGAGTTTGTATATTAATATTTTTTAATTATGTAGCGTTTGACAATTTCATTAGCATTAATTTACAATGAAATTAATGTCATGAAATCTCCTTTAAGTCTGAGGAGAGACTTTGCCTCCCTCTGTGTGTTCTATCGCTTGTACAATGGGATTTGTTCTGAGGAATTCTTCGAAATGATGCCCACGGCTACTTTCTATCATCGCACCGCTCGCCATTGGCAGGGAATTCATTATAACACTGTAGAGTGTTTTGAACCTAAATGGTCGCACACAGTATGATTTCAGAGAAATTTCTTCCCGCGAACACTTGGGTAGTGAAATGAGCTACTTGCCTAGGTTTTTTCTAAGGACTATAGAATGGGGTTATCCAAGAAAGATGTTATTAGATTTTGAAGGCAACGCGCCAGTGATGCCCCATTTGTTGCAAGTGTCCATAGCCTGCTATGGCATTTTACCATCAGGCGGACCGTAAGCTTGTTTGCCACCTCAGTGATATTTAGTCAAAGTCAAAGTCAAAAAAAAGTCAGTATGGTTTATTCAAATTAGGATTTTACAATCACTTTTGAATTGTCAAAGTTATAATTTTTTTTTGAGCGAATCCTCCCAGGCGTTAAATATATTTTTTAATAGTACCACTCCTGCATCGGTTGTGGAACGGCCTTTCATAAAGCCAAACTGTTTACTACTAAGCAGGTCATTGATACAGAAATGGCTTAACATTTGACAAAGTATGATTTTTTCATAAACTTTACTGAGTACAGGTAGTATTGAAATAGGCCGAAAATTATTAGGATCGTTTCATCTCATCAGGAAACACTCCACTATTAACACAGCTATTAAAAATTATGGCTAAAGCTATAACATGAATTATTGAATTTATAGTTTTTACAGAAAGTCCCCAAAGGTCTGTGGTGTTTTTTATTTCTAATGTTTTAAATGTGTTTATGATATTCGTGGGACTAATATTTTTAAATACAAAGGGAACTTTACATTTAGGAACACTGTTTTTTTTATAATTTTTCTGCTAAAATTGGACTTAAGTTTAGATGTTAACTGAACATCTACAACTTTGAATGGAATATTGCTAAAAAAAATTCAAAGGCAATTGCATCAATTGTACTTTTCCGCCTCTCCCACAATGTAGGTTCTATAGCCGGCTTCATTATATTATTTAAATGGACGACAATAACACATTTCCAATTATCTTTATCAGATGTATTCCATCAAAATACATGATAACATTTTCGTAATTTAACTCTGAATTGTAAAATGAATAATCTTTCAGTCAAAAACGTATAAGATACAATAATAAAAACGTGAAGATACAATAATAAAATTGTTACATTGCTTTGCATTATGTGATTACTTACCTTGAGCGCACCGAGAAACGTTGAAGCTGACAGAGATTCTATTCTATACTTCCCTAAAACAATTTAAAGAAAATCATTTTTGACTCAATAAATTTGTTTAGTTGGTAAAAGAGATTATTAATATTGGGCCCAAAAATGAAAATGCCGTCAACAGAAAAATCAATCGATTCTGTCCAAAACATCGACATGACTTTTTAATTATGACTTCAAATGTCTACGAATATCCATCAGATGTTTTTATGTTTAAAAATCTTGTTACTGATACATTTTCCAAAAAATAATTCAATTACATTTAACATTATTTAATTAAGACAAAATACTAAAATTACGGCTTTAGTATCTTTTTTGTTAGTTAAAGCCATTAGGTATATTATTATGTTCTTCTTTTATGTAGGATTATATTTTTAACCTTAAAGACTGACTAAAATTATTGATTTTCTCCATTTTGAGAAGTGTCACTAGGCATTGGTCACCCTCTTAAGACTAAAATCCCATGGATAAGGCTGCTCAATTTATTGATATACCTTATCGACATATTGTTACTACGCACTAAACCTTAATGATTCTACTGCACGCAAAAACTAAAGGACACCGTAATGTAGTAGGAGACATACTATTTGTTGACTACATATAATGTAGTACCAGTATTTATCAAAAGTATAAATTTCTATTACACTATAGTTCAATCAAAGACATCAAAATTACTGTTACTATTCGGTCATTGAACCACATAGTTTGGTGTATGATTTAATTTATTACATAATTAAAATGTGAATCTTTGCTTTTTTATTATTCATTTTGATGTATTAACATTTTAAAAAGAGCTGCTGCTAGTATTTTGATAACTCTTCTTAGTTTATTGGTAGTTAAGTTTATAAAAATAATAAAATGTAAACATTTTGCTGCTTGGATTTGATGCAAAGACAAAAATGTTTAAAATCAAGTTATAACAGCAAACACGAACACGGCGTGTTTAAGTGCCGTAACATTACCAATCATTGAAAGGTTTCACATAAAATTATGCAATGTTTCTACAATTACAGCAAAATATAGTAATGGCCTACCCATTATTAGGTATCAGTCACGAAACCCAGATAATGACACCAAAGATAAGAATTGTCACTTACCGGAGTCGGTTGTGTACCATTCCATTATCACAAAATATTCTGTCACTTAGACGACCGACTGTGTTAAACACTGTAGTTAGACTGTCTGTTCTGTTGATAATGTACATGGAAAACGAACACTAAACGTGTCCATAATATGCTAATCGGACAAACAAGTATCTATTCGAGATTTGTTCCAGCTACTGCAAATGCAAGGTCGCTGTGCTTCGTTTTTCGTATGTCCAAAATTATATATGTAAACGCTTATTTGTTAACTATACATGAAAAATCGAGTAATTACGATCAATTTGCGGATTAGGATACCTTTTTCAGTAAGACTTTAAATCATTTTTGACAGGAATTTGTCTTTTCTTTCGAACTGTGAGTTTTAAAAATCATGAATAGATTCAAACAATAGACTATCAATAAGGCTATCAAAAAGGGTACTTACTTGTAAAGGTAACAATACTCTTTATATTCAGGCAGTCAGCACTGTATGTGGTCTGCGGGTACACGCAACCATTTCAAATAGCTGCATGGTAATTGCGGAACCCGGATCGTCGCATGAATGATGAATGTGTCTAGCCAATTCGATTTTGTATCTGATTAAATAAAGGGTTTGTCACGTAGCATATGCAAATTATTTTATTGGTTTTTAGCTGTCGGCAATCTTCTCCTATAAATATTTATAAATATATTTATAAATATTTATAGGACCGATTGTAGTATATATAAATGTAGTAACAGAATGGCTTAAAAAAATTAAATCTGAAATGTTGCTAACATTGTTAATTTTGATTAACTAAAATCCATTATACATTTCGTATCATATTTATATTTCTCGTAAGTCGCACTCAAAAATTATTATAAAACTCGACAGTCATGGTAGTTGAAATACCACAGTATTGGGGGTTTTACCATGGTTTTTCCTGCAATCTTTTTAAAGAAAGAACTACAGTCAAAGTTCAGTTCGAGTCAAGGCTCGGTGGTATAGAGATGAGAAGAAAGAATACAAAGAGGCGGGATATGACATAGACATAGAGAACTGGTCAGCGCATTTTCCAGCCAGCTGTGTAAGTCTTGTTTATGAGAAAAGAGACCACAGTTTCACTTTGTCTCTTTCTAAAGTGTGGCCAATTTCGTGAGCCTATTGCGCAGTCCATAGGACAGATTACAGTACTCGAAGTCTGTAGGGTAAAAGCCGGATAGTTGCTTCGGTGGGATACACGCCCCGGTTGTTATTAAACTATATTACGATTATAAGTTGTGTTAACGCTTTACAACAATAAGTAGTGACCGCCCTATAGGCCTCAGTGCCGCATAAGTCATCGGAATAGGGGCACTGGTTTTTTTCGTGTCAGCAAAAATCTTCCGCGGCGAAACTTTGTAGAGCGTTATAATTATATTGGTAAGTAGTTTCTATTGAATATTTTTATTACTGATCGTGGTTTCAGTCATTTTTTGTTTCTTTGCATGCATTAGACTATTATATTTTTTATTTATTTTGCAAATAAATAACTTCGCGGATAGTTGCCCTTAGAGTGACTAAAATTTTCTTAACAAGCAAAGACGGATTTTATTTTTTTGTTGTTTTTTTTCGAATTTACTGTGACTAAACTAAACTATAAAACTATTAAAACTATTAACTATTAAAACTATCTAAACTATTTAATAATGTTAATTAATATTTAAAATTGTACTTAATAAAAGATCTCAGTAAATTATAAAGACTGTTTAATAATAAATATTACTTTAATTAATATAAATTTATTTCTATCCAAAATAAAAATCGTACCGAGGTTACTAACCCCACACATGGCAAGTATCCCCCGAAGCATTTTCGACGCTAGGCTACTATCCGCCATAGTAGGCAACTATCCCTCTTCTGAGAGATGAAATAAACCAGTATTTACTCAAAACCATTGTTAATTTCGTATACAACAATTGGCTTTTATAGAAGATAAATGACCTATGTTGTGAGATACATACTGAATATTTTCAGCAAGTTCATATTTTAAGAAGTATAAAGCTGTTTCGAAAAGTGCCGCAACTATCCGGCTTTTACCCTATGGGGTTTGAATAATTTTCATCTATGGTTAATTAAGTCAATAAAGTAAAATTTAAGATTTTAAAGTGCTTAACAGTTTTATTCTTATTCTTATTTTCATCTATTTTCTTAAATAACTTTTAATATTAAAATAAAATAAAAAATTGAGACTTTATCAACGAGTTTAGTATTAACTACAGCAGTGTGTTGTATAAACATAAATACTATTTTTTCCTTCCAATTATAACTTAAAAACGAACTTGATTGTTTAGGACAAACCTAACCAAACACAATTTCATACAGAGATACTTCGTACATATATAAACGGGATTCCTTCGTTAAGATAAAAGACGAACACGTTTCACCATTTCCTTGTGTAATTCTTCCTTATATACGCAAATTTCATTTATTTTAGATGATTTTATGAGAATAATATTTTAATATTTACACAAACTGCATATATACAGTAACACCATAAACGTTAAACTGGTAATTTTTAACTGACATCAATAGAGGTTATCAATTCGACCATTCGTATGTGATTATGTTAGTGTTAGAATTGCACAATAATAGGTAATATAATTATGTAATTCTGTGTGTGCTTCTAAACAGATTTGCCAAATTTAATATGTGTATGTATGTATGTTCGTATATTTCTCCACGTATTTCTCAGAAACAGTGTAAGTTTCATCAAATTCGGATAAGTAGTTTTCAAGTTATAGACTGTTAAATTCGAACGACTACCAATTCAAATCAAATCATCAAATCAAACAATATTTCTTCAAATAGATTTCTAAGAACACTTTTGAATCGTCAATGTTAATTTCTACCAAAAAGAGCTGGCAAGAAGTTCTATTTAAAGTAATAATACAATACTTTGACAATTAGCTAAAGCGTATACAATATGTACCGAAACACTCATTAGGTAATAAAAATAAGTTAGTAAGCTACTAAAAACAAAGTCAAACATGTCATACATTAATTTTTTTTTAAGTAGCATAGGGAGCGCACCATGTGAAGCGTCAAATATCGTCAATCGAGTCAAGGAATTCAGATATTTAAGAATATTCCGATATTTAATAGTACTAGGGCATTAGCGCCATAATAATTGTATTTTTGCACAATCATATGTACATACATATAGTTACATATACTTAAAACTATCCATAAATAAAATATAATAATCCCATTAATATTATAAAGGCGAAAGTTTGTGAGTGTGTGAGTGTGTATGTTTGTTACTTCTTCACGCTCCAACCACTGGACGGATCGAGATGAGACTTGGCATACATATAGGTTGGGTCCTGGAATAGCATTTAGGCTACTACTTTTTATCCCGAAATTGAGCTTAAACAAACTAAAGCTAAAGCTACAGCTTGATATAGCTAACTTCCTTAGTGTAATTAAGGAGTACACCGATAACCAAATTTAGCGCGGGGTAATTAAGGAGTAAATAAGAGTATCAATACTGAGATTAAATAAAGGAGTCCCACGCCGATAACCAAATTTAGGGCAGGGCGGTCGCTAGCGAAAATCCCAATAATATTATCAATGCGAAAATTTGGATGTTTGGTTGTTTGTCACGCTTCAACCACTGGATGGATCGGGAACCGCTCAACTGATTTAGATGAAATTTGTCTGAGTCCCGGGGGAGGATATTGGCTATTTTTCATCTCGGAAAATTCAAAAGTTCCCACAGGAATAACTATTACGTTTGTCCTTAATCCTGCTGCACTGGGAGCATGTAAATGAGCTGAAATTTTGCACAAGATAGTTAAAGATACGGAACAGGACAAAGGCTACTTTTTATCTCGAGAAATTCAAAAGTTCCCGTGGGAGTAACTAGAACCGAATTCCACGAATGAACCATAGATGCAGCTATAGCTTGCTATAGCAAATTTCTTTAGTATAATCAAGGATTTGCCGTAAGAATCCTACGCCGTTAACCAAATTTAGGGCGGGCAGAGCCGCGGGCAAAGTCTAGTTAATATTATAAATACGAAAGTAAATCTGTCTGTTACCTCTTCACGCTGTAACCGCTGTACCGATCAAGATTAAATTTGGCATGCAGATAGTTTGAGTCCCGGAGAAGGACATAAGCTACTTGAAAACGTCAAGTATTATCCCTTTTTTATTTCTTTTTTCCTCATAATTGAGAAGTTTCCGTTGAAATCCTACACCGATGACCGAATTTAGGGCGGGTGGAACCGCAGGCCGTATCTAGTATATTATAAATGCAATAAATATTGATAAATACTAAGAATACAAAGAAGTTTGTTCCACAGGCGGCACCCGTTCACTAGGATGACACATAAATCAGCCATCGCTTCGCTCAACCATGTTTTAGGGAACGTAACGACCCGACGCACATATATATATATATACACAGACATATTTACATTTTATATACATATTGAATATTGAAAAAAATACACATTCATGCACATATCCGTATATACACACACAGATATAGGTATATTAATACATGTATATAAATATACAAATACATATAAAAGATATAAAAATAAAACTAAACGTAAATTAACTGATAGTTCTATCCGATAGCGGCAGGGCTCCGAACGCGAGCGGGAGCTACACACAAACACGTACATGTACATATATGCTATGCACAAACACAACAGACATCGCACACCCGAAAGTGGCCCAGTTCCTACACAACAGCCCGGCAACAAATGCACATCATTTAAACTGCCATCACTTTGGAAACTAGCCTATGGGGAAAAGAAGTGACAAGAAGTTCCCGCATTTACACCTGTTACCAATCAGCCATGCAGGAACCAAGCCACTAAGTACACAATATCTATCCAAACATGTATATACACACATACACGTACGTACTCCCCACACCCCCACACCCCCACACATCCAAAACCCCAATAAAACCAGGGAACCAAAGGCGGATTGCACATGGTGCATCCCCTGGTAGCTCGCCACCAACCACTATAAAGTTAACAACAGTCATAACATTACTAAAACCATTATACCAGTCATTAGAAAAACACGTCGTCAGGGCAATTTTAACGCGTAACATAACCGATTCCCTCGCTGCTTGTGAGCCGATTTTATACCAGTAAGGTTGCAAATAAGCAGACGGCCTGCCTTAATTTAAGCGGTCACTGTAATCTATGGGCGCTTCAAATGCCATCCAGGAACAAGCATTCAAGCAAGCATTCACGACCCTTTAATAACTCCCTTTTCGAAAAACACCTTACTTTTTTAATTAATAAGGTCATCCCCTTTTGACATAGAAATGCATGTCCAAGTAATGTCCGCCTTCAAAGCCAAACTAAAAGGAAAAAAACTAGGTAATTACTTTACAAAAAAAAAAACAAACCCGCTTTGCTTTTGAGGACGAACTGGTTTTTTCTCGTACTCTAAAACCATCCATACTTTTATACAATCAGCAACATAAAAGGCGTGTTTCACCAGTTCCAAATTAACATCAATTATTTTTTTTCTCTAAAAGTATAAATTTTAAATCCCCTAATGAATATGGAGGAGGAGCATACTCTTGCGAATAAAAAAATAATTTTTGAAATCGGTTCACAAGTGACGGAGAAATCGGTGGACATAGATAAAAAAATGCCCGACGAACATAGAACCTCCTCCTTTTTTGAAGACGAACATTGAGTTGATTATTCTTTTCCTTGAAGTCGAATGCCAAAAAATAAAGTTCCACATGCTTGCGAAATGGTTATTTTTCCTTTTTAGTATGAATTTGAAGGCGGTGCAATTATTATATATATATTTTTAATTTTGTGGAATAAATTTTTACCCTGCATTTTAGGTCCAAGACAACTGACAAGTTATCTATACAATAATATAGTCTGGCATTTAAACAAAAAACAGATCTCGATGAAATTATGTATTTGGTGGTACTTTTGAAGATATATATGTATATAGATAGATACATGTTTCTTTAATTGTTCTATTTTTTATTAACTATTTTTTAAACAAAAAGAATAACCTTAGCAGATATAATGACATAAGTACCTGGAGGACCGAGCTTTGCTCTTTTTTTTTTTAAACAACGCCAGCCTTACCTAGCCAGATCGATTTATCACCCCCGAAACCCCTTCATACTAAATTTCATGAAAATCGTTGGAAACGTTTCCGAGATTCAGATTATATATATATATATATATATATATATATATATATATATATATATATATATATATATATATACATATATACATTTATACAAGAATTGCTCGTTTAAGGGTATTAGATATTCAGGTACATACATATGTTTTATTTGCCTTGCCACTCGATTGACACTGCCTCTAAAGAAGACATACTGACAGTGCATCTAGCTACAGTTGCCTTAATGTCGGATGCCAACAGAACCTTTTTACCTATCTTTACTTGTCTTCAAATAGTGGCTCTGTGAGCTGTAGACCTCGCGAGTCTGTCTTTGCATAGCTTAAAACTGAATAAATGTTTACCGGGCACTGATTCAATGCGACACAGGACATTTGCATTTTTTTCCATTCCTTTACAACCCCAACCCTTAGAATCGGATGAAAAAGTCTCGTCTTAATAAAGGTAACAAAAAAGTTTTATGACATTTTTCGGAATGGCTGCAATATGATTTTATCTACGTTTTTTAACCCCCATATCTCCACCATTAAAAATTTTTACAAACAATCGACAAATAAAATCCATATAAATTTATGATACAAGTGCGGTAAATAGGCTATTACGAATACGTGCCAAATGTAAAACACGAGAGCAGCGAGTGTTTTCAAAGAAACGCATTCGGAATAACCCTTTACGACACTACCTTTTTTTTTACGAGGCAAAGGTCTGCCCTACGTAGCCAAATAATGTTCAATATATATTTTTAAATGCGAATACAACATAAAATACGTAGTTTTAAATGATATATCCAAGAATATAATATTAAATTATGTCATACTTATAGTCCAGTCAAAATAGACATTTGACCTAGCATAAACTCGCATAGAGCTGAAAATTGGCAGAGACGTTCAATACATCATTATAAATAAAATGTCCAAAAATTCCCCATCGATCCTCCATCTGCAAAATTTTTATTCAAGGTCAAACGTACAAAATTAAGGTTCTTTCCATTTTTCTCGAAAACGGTATCGTGAAAATAGGTCTGGCAAAAGTTGTAGATCATACAATTAATCCAGTAATTTTTTCTCTTACGAGTTACTATTCGTGAGATATCGCGGTTTTAATAATTAGAAAATTCATATTTCACATAATACGCTCACATTTCCGCACCACCTATGAGGTAATGTACTTGGCGCATTTTTTTTAACGTGGTGGTGGTAAAAGTTTGATAAGATCGTATCTTATTGATTGAATGAATGGTTATATTGTTAATGATCAAAGTGGAATAGGTTGTTTTCTTCTTAATGTTATTATATTAGATAATTGTTTAATTGTACTTCGACAATTATTTCTTCGTCTTCATTTTCTTCGTCTTGCAGAATTTTTGTTCGCTGTTCTAAAAAAAGCGGTGCATCAATTGTCTATTCATTAATATCATAAATATTTTCATCTGTTGTATTTGTTTCAATATTAGAGCAAGTCTGACCCTGACAATTGATGCATACTGGCGAACAATAAAAGGGAGTAGATTTTGAATTGGCTCAAAATAATTGTCTGTTAATTTCCAACCCCATCCTTCTGGGTCCAGCTCATTGCCTAGCCACACTTGAACTTGATCATACACACGATACAAGTGTTGAAAGGCAGAGGCAGATGTTGGAGGCAGACAACTGTACTGTTTTATTGTTCCATGCAGATTTTACAAACCTCAAATATCTATAGTTGTCTATGGAATCAATATTTTTTGGAGCACCATACATTGCAAGAAAAAAAGGAATTTCATTTGTAACGATGTCGTGTGGCGAAGAGTCAATTTTTGTAAATACTTCTACGCAATAATAAATACTGCTATTTTACCTCTTTTAAAAATTGGTGATGTAGTTTCGCAACCAGTTATTGTATGTAAAAATAAAATATGAGCTTGACATTTCAGATATGGAGTCAGACTTTGTAATGAATATATTGTTGATTGTACTTGAGCTTTCCCAGGTTTCAAAAAGTAAATAATTTTATCATTTGGAGTAATATCAACGAATCAACATCTTCCCCAATAACGACAGTTGTATTTGAACTTTTCCAATGTTCTATTGCTGTTTTAGTTATAAGGACATCAGCGTCATTATCGGCTTGTTTTATTGGTATAGCTGTAAATTTTTCACATAACAATGAAATGAAGCGAGACTTATTATGAGTATTTGCAAGAAATTGTTGTTGGTTTGTTGGAACGTTAATAGATCGATCAAAAACGATATCAACAGATGAAGATGATTTTGTAGACCGACGATGTTGTTCTGCAGCTTTAATATGTTTCATATGATAAGTATAACCATTAAATACAATCGTACTGTTTTGACCAATATGTTCTACAAAATCGAAATTTCTCTTCTTTTTCATTTATATTGAACGTCCGATGACGTGTACAGGCTGCATTTTAGTGCATATGTAAAATATAATTTTCTAATTATTTAAACCGCGATATCTCACGAATGGTGAGTCGTAAGAGGAAAGTGAATGGACCATTTTTGTACAGAATTGTATGATCTACAACTTTTATCTGAGCTATTTTCACGATAAAACTTCCCCTTTTCGAGAAAAATGGAATAAACCTTAATTTTGTACGTTTAACCTTGAAAAAAAATTTTTGCAGATGTAGGATCGATGGGGACTTTTGATATTTTATTTATAATGATGTACTTAACGTCTCGCCAATTTTCAGCTCTATGCGTATTTTATTTTATTATGACTTATTTTTGTCTATTTTGACTGAATTATTATGAATTGTTGATCTTTTCAAACATGAAAACCTCCTCGCATCCTACTACATAGTGTAAGGTGCAAGCCTTAAAAATAAAAGAAAAAATAATTACTGCACCCGTAAAATAATGGATTTCAGTAGTGTTATATTTGATGCGTGCTTTAAAGAGTAATTTTCCGTATCATTTGTTTACATGATAAACAAGACACTTTACGAGCAACTGCATTGAATACAGTATTTGATTTACATAGGTACATATCTATCATGGCATTGAAACATATTTGTCAATTTCATCGAAACATATTTGTCAATTTAGAGAATGTCTGATAGAATAAGCCGGCCCTTACCTGCGTTAGTGATAACATCATGAATATGCGTACTAGGGGTACTAGGAATCCGTAGCGCATCTCACCAGGAAGAGGGTGCCATTTTCCTCGTGAGGGTTGATTTTGAATAGCGGCCTCCATTGACAACCCCTATTCATGCGGGTTGATAGCTATTATCTTTGTCAGTATTTTCCTCGTGGCTTTAGGTTAAGGTATTCGTATTAACCTGTTCATATATTCGTATAGAAGAATATTTTTTTTCCAAAAAGTCTGTTATTTATGGAGGCATCGGAACAGGTTTTTTATTTTATATATTTATGATTGGTCCTTATTTTTATAAAATTTATACATTTCACTTCATATCAATCATTTATTACAGTTTTTTTTGTTAAATTGACACACGCAATTAATTTAATAAAAACTTTACTTATTTCATAACTATTTTTCCCCGCGGTTCCACCCGCTCTAAATTCAATTATCGGTGTAGAATGTCAACGGCAACTCCTTAATTATAGAAAAAAACCGACTCTGGTCATAAGGTTTTCAAGAAGCCTTATATCCTTCTGTGGGATTCAAACTATTTACATGCCAAATTTCATCTTAATCCGTACAGCGGTTTAAGCTTAAAGAGGTAACAGACCAAAAAATGTAGTTACTTTCGCATTTATAATATTTATATGGATACTAGCTTTTGCCCGCGGTATTACTTACCCTAAATTCGGTTATGGGTGTAGGATTTCAACGACAACATTTCAATTATAAAAAAACGAACTGCAGTTGACGTTTTCAAGTAGCTTAAGAAATTTATCTTACTTTTATCCTAATTTTCTACTTCTATTTTAAAGATTAATAAAATAATCCAGAAAAAATGCCTTTGTTAATTTAAGTTAGTAGTTACCTTAATTAGTTTAGTTTAGTTTGAATCTAGTTTCTTACATCGGGTAATAACGAGCGTCATCTTCCTCGGTACATTACATTAATTCGTGCTAACAATTACAGGGCCAGCGTTATAGCCTAAGCCTCCTATTCCATTGAAAGGCCGTGCAGGCGAGGCGAGAAACTTCGTTAGATTTTAGAGCTTTACCGCACTTCGGTATTTCGAAGTATAAGACTACAGATCACATCACAATCAAACAGCTTTTATCACTCTATTTTATTCAACGACCTTAGCAACTACTTCACAGAACTGTGATTCGGATCCTATTCTATCAGCATAAGTCATTCCATTGTAAATAAATTCGTCGTAAAATATCCTAAGATGTACAGTGAAACCAAGTGATTTTCCTATTTTCTGAGACACTTTTCCTGTCAATATTGCTTGACAAATTTTTGGATACCTTGTAGTGACTTCACGTGGATTCATTGTTGCATACTCTGGCCCCAGATCCTATACAGTTATCTTAGAGACTGGCCCATCTTTTAGTCTCTTAGCTAGTTCTAGAGACTTCTCACAAAGTAATTTTGCAAGGTTTTGTAATCTATGTTCTCTAAGTGTTGCCAAGAACATTAACTCTAAACTACAGTCAGCTCCGTACCTGCCAAAGACATTACAATTTGTCATTTTGTATTTGTATAATTTTCTGCTCCATTCTTAAGGCCAAAGCGTGAAGTTATATAGGTTTGACTGGACTATCAAATACTATTTTAAATCCTACTATTAGTACAATTTAAAAAAAAATTAAAGAAGAAAAAACGAAGTAATAGCGCGGGAGGTCGCTCACGGATGATGGTGGCAATGGAAAGGACAGAACGACGTCTGCCAGGTCAGTTCGATGGCATTTTTTTATTGACGACATCGATGGATGTGAGTAAATTTTCTCTTCTTACGGATTGTAGTTGTGCGACACCTTTGCGTTTTTAAACCCGTTTGGCAGAAATTGAAAAAATCCCAAAACCGTGCTTTCTGCTGCTTTTTTCACTGTTGTTGCAATCTACTATTCAAATACTATATTTTTCTTCATCTTGTTTTTTCCATCTTATTTTAGCAGTAGAAATAACACCAGGTGCGTGCTGTGAACTCATTATGTTAGGCGTCCGCACCGGCCCGTGGCCTACTTAGCGCCTAAAGGTTAGATGGTTGCCTCGTTACATGTTCAAATAGAATTGTAAACTAGCTACGCGTCAGGCGACAAGCTAGGCAGTTAGCTTAGCGCTTCGCTCGGTGCTTGGCTGGACACCTAGTTTTCTGCCTGGTGTGTATCTAAGAAAACAAATGTGTTTGACAGAAACTAGAAAGATATGATTGGTATCAAGAAGCTAATGACTAGCCACACAGGCGCACTGCATGGCCATCGTGTTTGGGTGTCGGTACGCAAGCAAGGCGATAAGCAAGCCACCAAGTACCCATCCTAGTGACATACCAGGGGTGTATCTAACCTCTAGGGGCTAAGTAAGCCACCGGCCGGTGCGGACGCGGCTTTAGGGTTTTGTAGAATTACAATTATTGAAAATATTTCAAAAACTTATATTATAATATATTTCAAAAAATTATGATCGTGATATTTTTTGACATTTCAACAAACGTTAAAAAATTTAGATAGGACATAAGCTTTTCAACGTTGGAATCCAATAGATAACTAACATGTTAAGAGGCATACTTTCTACCTAAATTACAATTTTTGGAAAGGTTTTCTCTGGATTGATTAGTATTAGATACTTGCACACACTTGCATCGCCCCGCCCGACCGACTTCTTGTTTATTACCCAGTATAAAAGGGCTTGACTCGATAGAGTACCCGCGTAACGGGGAACTCCCCTCCTGGCGGTGACTCACCTTCGGGTTCGAGACTCACGCCGGTCGAAGGGACGCCCCCAAGAGCGACAACCCAAGCCGAGGCTTCCCCCGCGGGGAGCCCTTGAGCATTGGGCGCTATATGGGCTGAGGCTCCTTCAGAGTCTCGCCCCAAAAAGCCCGGTGAAGCAGTAATGGCTGCAACAGCCAACTGCATTGTCAGTTCAGAAAAAAAAAAAATAAAAAAAAAAGCTGGCTCAGTTGTATATTACAAGTAAAGCCTTCTGGTTGCATCAACTGTGGTGCGAAATAAAAGCAATGGAAATATATTTATTTATTTATTAAATTGGAGAAATACTAATGAACAACTTTGACTTATATGCGAATCATAATACCAGAATTCAGTAATTCTCTAAAACATTTCTCACTGAGAACATAGAGTTAAGAAGTAGATTTTAGGTACATTTGTAAGCGGAAGATTATGATCTAGTTTAGTATTTTTTTATGTGAATACTTACATTATCATGGGTCTTGACGGGGAAGACTTCTGAGAAAGCAAAAAGGGTCAAGTGCGAGTCGGACTCGCGCAATAAGGGTAAACCGATTGTAATGAAATGAAATGGTGACAGACGAACGGACAGCGAAGCCTTAGTAATAGGGTTCCTAATTACCTTTCAGGTACGGAACCCTAAAAATACTTTAGTTAAGTACAATTGATTATATAATTTGTTTGTAGTAGATGATATTTTATCGTGTGTTTTTTATTATGTATATGTTGTTATAGTATTTTAGCTGAAAGTTTTAGCTCTTTTTTTGGCATTTGCCTGACTATTCATTAAGGTCCTTAAGTACTTATAATTGTTTTTCTTGCATTTTGTGAATAGATAGCTTACAAATCTTGAAAATACTTAAAGGTATATTTGTGTTTGTAACTGAGATTTCATAAGCAGATACGATAGATCGTATCTCGTACAAATTGTGATAATTTTGCTATTCTAATAAACCATTCAAAAGAGCGACCACTAGAGAGCTTCTCTTACCATTTCTTCTTTCTAGAACGCCACCTCGTTTCCAAGACGATAGTTGTTTATGGACTTTTCGTATCATTCTTTTAAAACTTACTTCAGACTTTTATTTATATATCTCATATTCAAAATGCCCTGCATAGTTATATATATGTTTATATATATGTTTATACCGTAGAAGCCAACATACGCATAGTTGAAGAGAAACTTACTTTTTAATTAATTCTCATTACTTTAAATTTTCAATTGCATTTTTGAAGACATTTCCAACTACCGCACAGAATGGGAAACGCTAAAAGTTTTTTTATTTGTCAGTTCAATGCGTAGACTGCGAAATTACAAGTCTGTGACATACGACGGAACAAATGGACGGATGGTCAATGGAACCATAAGGGTTCCATTTTTGTCATCTGACTTAGTAAAAGCCTTAGACTTAGTAAAATGAAAAAAAGTTAATGAGTAATTTTCTTTAATTTTTTTTTTATCATTTTTTAAAATATGAATTTATATATGAATGATATGAATATCAAAAGTGATACCTTTAAGTAAAAAAAAAGTGGATAGGTCCAAATTCAAATTCAAATGCTTTATTTTTCAAAAATAGCACCTGACACGTCCTGATTAGCGACCGTCAATATGGCTTTCGCTACGGTCGCTCCACTGGTGACCTTCTAGTGTATCTCACACACCAATGGGCACTAGCCACTGAAAGTCAGGGGGAGGCATTGGCATGTAGCTTAGACATAGCGAAGGCGTTCGATCGGGTCTGGCACCGGGGTCTTCTATCGAAGTTGCCATCTTACGGAATGCCCGAGGGTTTGTGCAAATGGGTGGCTAGCTTTTTGTCCGGCAGACGCATACGAGCCGTAGTTGACGGTAGTTGCTCTGATAGCATGGACATTAATGCAGGTGTCCCGCAAGGCTCTGTGCTGTCTCCTACGCTGTTTCTACTGCACATCAATGATATGTTGGAGATCAACAACATACATTGCTATGCAGATGACAGTACTGGAGACGCTTATTACACGGGCCGTGCAAGCATCCCTCGTTCTGTTGTGGAGTAAGAACGTGAAGAACTTGTATCTCAAATCGAGATCGGTCTGTCCAAGGTGTCTGACTGGGGACGGGAAAACTTGGTCCGATTCAACCCTTCAAAGATACAAGTCTGCGCGTTCACCGCTAAGAAAACCCCATTCACTGTAGTCCCACAATTCCAGAACACTCCCCTCTCCATCTTCAAAAGCATTAGGATTCTTGGTGTTCACATCTCCAGCGATGTTCAGTTCCGAGATCACTTGCTAGACAAAGTAAAGCTGGCGTCCAAAAAACTTGGTGTACTCAACAGAGCGAAGCAGTACTCACGTCGGGGCAAAGGTTGCTGCTTTACAAGTCGCAAGTCCGGCCCCATACGGAGTACTGCTGCCATCTCTGGGCGGGTGCACCCGGATACCAGCTTGGCCCTTTTGACTCGGTTCAACGACGGGCTGTGAGAATTGTCGACGATCCTAAACTCACTTGCGGTATCGAGCCCCTAAGTCTGAGGAAAGACTTTGCCTCCCTGTGTGTGTTCTACCGCTTGTACAATGGGTTGTGTTCTGAGGAATTGTTCGAAATGAGGCCCACGGCTACTTTCTACCATCGCACCGCTCGCCATCGGCAGAGAATTCATTTTCACACTTTAGAACCGAAATGGTCACGTACAGTGCGGTTTCAGAGAAACTTCCTCCCGCGAACGCTTAGGTTGTGGAATGAGCTCCCTGCCAAGGTTTTCTCTAAGGACTACAGTATGGGGTTCTTCAAAAAGAAGTTATTAGATTTCTGAAGGGTCGGCAACGCGCGAGTGATGCCCTTGGTGTTGCAAGCGTCCATAGGCTACGGTGACCGCTTACCATCAGGCTGACCGTAGGCTTGTTTGCCACCTTAGTGGTATAAAAAAAAAATATCGCTTGTTTTAAAGTCAATTACTTTACGAAGCCAAAATGGCGTTCTGGTGACAAGAAACTATCCAGCAGTCGCTGTTTTAATTTTGATTAATCAATACAAAATAATTATCAAGCAAATTATGTTAACAAAAAAACAATATATTTAATCCCATGCATTTTTATTATCAAGGCAGTCTTAAATTGTGTAATAAAGTTTTCAAGTCTCCAAGTTCCAAGTTCTCCCAAGTTTTTGTTTTACAAAAAAAAATTAACTTTTTAAGTTTATTTGACATACATTGTCCTTTAAATGATTTATCTATTTCTTAAGCCTTGTGTGGATCAGAGCAAGCTTGTGTCTATTTCGAGTATAACAATTAGGAGTAACGATATTCTTTTAAGAGAAATCAATATTTTTATTAACATAAATTAAATTATCTAATATATACTGAGACGGTAAGTTTAGAACCTTAATTTCCTTAAATTTATCTCTTAAAGAGTGCCTATGGGATAGAGTGTAAATTGCTCGAATAGCCCTCTTCTGCAACACAAAGTCTTACGCAGTATTTGTTTCCTCTATGACACAAAGATTGTTTATATATCAGCTGCGTGTCCCCATAGTAAAATACCGTAGGACATCACGCTATGAAAGTAGCTGAAGTGTACTATCCGGACAGTAGCTTCGTTTGTAATTTGACGAATCTTTTTAACCACGAATGCTGCAGAACCAAACCTATTCGCCAATCTAGCTATATGTGGGCCCTACTGAAGCTTTGTGTCTAGGGTCATACCTAAAAATATTGTATTATCTACAATATCTTACTGCTTCTCGTTTTTAAATACACTGGTTCTTACCTGACTGACATTTGGTGATAAAAAATGTATACATTCGGTTTTATTGCTATTAAGGCGTAAATTATAAATGCTGAATCATTAGACAACTTTAGTCAGAGAGTTGTTAACATTATTTAGAGTAGTTTCACGTATTTTATGTTTTAAGAGGAGTGATGTGTCGCCTGCAAACAACACTATCTTATGACTATCTTTTACAACCATAGGCAGATCATTAATGTATATAAGGAATAGGAATGACCCTAGATTGAAACCCTGTGGAACACCAATTTTAATGGTTTTATTTATGTCAGCGGTCTAAATTCTGTTATCTAAATACGAGATACTTAGTTTCAGGGCAGTAAGCTTAATACCATAGATTATATAGTATTGTTTTTATTAGTTATTTACAATTTTAATAATTAGTAGTATTTTTTGACAAAAACACACAGTGCCGTCTGGCCCCAAAGTAAGCAAAGCTAATGTTATGGATACCAGATGACTGATACAAATACCTAAATATATATATATTATTTTCAAATACATACGACATATCATACATATATACACCTAGAATTAAGAAAAACACAAATGTTTATCACAGAAATGTTTTTCCAGTGCTGGAACCGAACCCACACCCTCTGCACAGCAGCCAGCCACATTACCAACTAGGCTGCGAGGGATTAATTTTTTTGAAGTTAATTCCAACAGCGGCTTGATTCCGTAAAATGATTGTTAACAATTCTCGTTTGAAATCCATAGAAATAAGATGTACATTGCGCATTTGACATTACATATGATATTCATCGATTGTCGCGAAACCTAAATGTATATCTTATTTCTTTCAAAAAAGGTTAGCAATCTTTTTACGGAATCGACCCGCAAGTATACACCAAACGTTCGCTTAAGCTGCCGAAGGAAGCGTTGGTCAGTCGTCCTTACCACGACTGCGAAAGATTGATGGTGACTAGGCCCATAAAGCCTACTGTCTCTTTTCCTCCTGCTATACCATGACACAGTAACATCATGCCGAAAATTTTCATAAAACAGTGGGAGGTCCGGTAAACATTGCGTTCTCCAGAAATTCACAAGTCGAGTGGGACAAGCGGTATACCAGTAGTGGTGCTTAAAGAGTGAGCTGCTGAGTTTTATCCTGTACTCACACGCCTTTCCGCGCTTTAGTATTACTCTAGGCAATTTACATTATCGTGGAAGACTGCGATTGTGTACCCGGTGCCCAAAAAGGGTGATAAATCGGATCCATTGAATCACAAGCCAATCACTGCTACCACTCTCCTCTTTGAGGGGCACTAGCAATTCAATTCAATGGGCTTTCGATCGGGTTTGGCACCGAGGTCTTCTATCAAAGTTGCCATTGTGACTAGGTTTTCATCCGGTACACATACGAGCCGTAGTCGACGGTATTTGTTCTGACAGTAAGGGAATTAATGCTGGCGTCCCATACTGCACTGTGAGCACTGTGCTGGCTCCTACGCTGCTTTTACTGTATATCAATGATATGTTCTCTATAGATGACTTAATAGCTATACAAATAACATTGCCGGAGACACTTACTTACACAAGCTGTGTAAACACTCTCGACCCCAGAGGTCTTCCTGTGAACACTTGGATAGTGTAATAAACTTTCTGCCCAAGTTTCCTCTAGGGACTGCAATACAGGGTTATTTAAAAGGAAAGTGAACGAATTTTTAAGGGGTAGGCATGGCGCGAGTGATGCCTCTGGTGTTGCAAGCGTCCATAGGCTCAGTAACAACTCAGACCGTAAGCTAGTATCCCACTTTATTAATATAAAAAAAAAAAAAAAAAGTAAATGTAATTTCGAGACATGTATTTTCCTTGCATTAGTTGAAAAATTTTTATATTTAGTCTTAGCGGAAAGGAGAATTCCCGGATTTGTATCTTAATAAATAAAATCGCTCTTTCGAGTATCTTTTACTCTTCATTATATTATTTAGGTAGACGAAAATAACAAATTTCCATTTCTCTTCATCAGATAATACATTAAAATACACGAAAACATTTTCGTAATAATAACTCTCAGTTGTAAAATAAACTCCACACTTTTCTCAAAAATAAATATACAAATTTATCTTAAAATGTCGGTTATATACGCAATAAACTTTCAGTCATAAACGTAAAGATACCGCAATAAAATTAGTTACCTACGTCGCTTTGTGTCATGTGATCACTAACCTTGAGCGCACCGAGAAACGTTGAAGCTGACAGAGATTCTATTCTATACTTCCCTAAAACAATTTAAATGAAATCGATTTTGACTCAGTTAATTTTTATTTAGTTGGTAAAGGAAATTCTTCAAATTAGGCATATATAATGAAAATATCGGCCGGCGAAAAAAATTTATCGATTCTGTCCAAAACATCAGCATGATCATTTTTTACTATGACTCCAAATGTCTAAGAATATCCTTTTTTTGTAAGTAAGTAGTTGTCTTGTTTTCAAAATATTGCCAAAAAACTATGTAATTCCATTTAACATTATTTAATTAAGTTGTTCAACGTTAAGTGTTTAGTGTGTCGATCAACTACTAAACGGCTTGACCGATTGGGTTGTAATTTTGTATGTGTACTTCCATGGTTTCACAGACACGAATGTATTATGCCATTAAAGAGGAAAGATTTGATTTTTTGTTTTTTTTTTATAATTGAGCAGTTGCCGTAAGAACTAACGCCGATAACCAAATTTAGGGCGGACGAAGCCGCTGGCAGACGCTAGTTAAATAATAAAACGTGAACGTTTTGAAGCTTGAATTTGATGTAAGGACGAAAATGTTTTAAAACAAGTAAAGACAGCAGACACGAACACGGCGTGTTGAGCTGTGGTTACGACATTGCCAACCTGTGAAAGATTTCACATAAAATTATACAATGTTTTTACAATTTACAACAAAATATAATGTTGGCGTACCTATTATTAAGAATCAATCACGAAACCCAGATAATGACAACAAAGATAAGAATTGTCACTTACCGGAGTCGGTTGTGTACCATTCCATTATCACAAAATATTCTGTCACTTAGACGACCGACTGTGTTAAACACTGTAGTTAGACTGTCTGTTCTGTTGATAATGTACATGGAAAACGATCACTAATCTAATCGGACAAACAAGTGTCTATCCGACATTCGTTCCAGCAGCTCGCAGCTACTGCAAAGGCAAGGTCACTGTGATCCCTTCCTCGTATTCAGTTAGGGGATTCTTAAATGACATATATACGCTTTTTTGGTAACATTTCATGTAAAATCGAGTAATTACGAGCAATTTGTCAACTAGGATAACTTTTTCTGTAAGACATTAGTTTGTATTGTAATTCTAGGGTGTGTTCAAAAACTTAGCAAGGCAGAAAAATAGTTTTAGAATTCTCACTCATTCGTGAACTCCGAGTTCGAACCTTTGCCACTAAAGGCACAAGGTGAAATCAAAACCCCTAGGCCATCACGGACTTGGATGTCTGGTAATCAGACTAACAAGTGGGCGAAGGAGTGAGACTCGTACTATGTATAATGAATCGTGCTTTTCATTCTTTAAATCACCTTATAAAGGAAACACTACACTCACTACATAAAGATAATATATATATATTTAGGTAAATTATTCATTTAGAAACTAATCAAAAAATAATAGGTGGGCTCGTTGCAAAAATATTTTTTTGGGTAATTCTAAATGTTATTAATCTTTAAATTGCACATTGTTTTTTCTTATGTGAAATATGTGATAGCTTTGGAAATAATTCAAATTGATTCTATTGCAATTAAATTTTAAATTGCCTTTAGTTATTTTTTTGGTTTTATTGAAGTAAAGATTTTTATAGTTAAATTGTTTAAATTAATCGGTTATTTCTGTGAAGTAACATACGATTTTAATTACATGCCTACTAATGTTTTAATTTGTATTACTTTGTTTATGCGTTCACTTTCGACAGTTACACCACACATTTTTACTTAATTAATTACAACAGTTTTAAACATTTGTTTGTTTTGTTTACATTTAGTACCTTACGACATTGACAGCTAGAACTTCGTTCATTCACATTCACCGTCGTTCGTGCGCTGGCGTCCATCAAGTCCTCCGCATCACGGAACATATTCTCACTGGCTTTCAACCAGTATTAGGTAAGCCCCGCCACACGGGCGCTGTCTTCTTCGATGTAGCGAAAGCCTTCGACAAAGTCTGGCACAACGGTTTTATTTTTTTAACTATACAACTTTCAGCTGCCAGATCGTCTCGTGCTCATCATACGAGACTATTTGTCGAACCTTAGCTTTCGCTATAAAGTTGAAGGCATTCTCTCTTCCCCACGTCCCATAGAAGAAGGAGTCCCGCAAGGGTATGTGCTCGCCCCTATCTTGTACCTTCTGTACACCAACAACATCCGATCCGGACGATACCGCTATCTATACCACCGATAGGTAAGTGAGTCGAATCACTAAGAGACTCCAACCCGCTATCACCGCCCTAGGCGAATGGTTTCGGATCCTCAAAGTGAATCCCAATAAAAACTCTGCCGTTCTCTTTACTTCAGGCCGCCTTCCGCGGCCATCTCCCCGCTCTCTTTTCGGTCGTGCCATTCCCTGGCAAAACAAGACCAAATATCTCGGTGTGACCCGGCAGGCCGCTTTATCGAGCGCATACAAAATCACCCGAATCGACTAATTGTGCAATCCACAACGTATCATTCCCCCGACCGACCTCGGCATGATCGTAAAAATATAGTTAGGCGACCTCGACACGTACTAACGGCCCCAGATGACGATCTCGCTATCTGGATAGCGAGATTAGTCTTAACAACCTCCCCAAATAGGGCCTCCCTCCAAACACGACACCGACGTCCCCGGGTTCGTCGGCGCCCGCAAGGATACATGAAGTATCAAAGAGTGCCGGGGCGCTTCTCGCCCCCACTCCATCGGACTGCACCCGCGTAACGGGGAACTCCCCTCCTTGCGGTGACTCACCTTCGGGTTCTAGAGTCACGCCGGCCGAAGGGACAAGAAAGCGACAACCTAAGCCGAGGCTCCCCCCGCGGGGAGCCCTTGAGCGTTGGGCGCTATATGGGCTGAGGCTCCTTCAGAGACTCGCCCCAAAAAACCCGGTGAAGCAGTAATGGCTGCAACAGCCAACTGCATAACGTCGATACACCAGTTACACACATTGAATTTCTGCCGCCATTTCCAACTTTCTTTTCCGTAGTGGGTATTTTGCCGCATTGTGTCCCAATATGACCAAAATTATTACATTTAAAGCACTTGACCCTGTTTGGACACTTATTCGCTAAATGGTTTTTCTCATTTACCAGTAGACAAAGAGTCTATCAAATATACAAGTTTTGTTACTAGCAGCCCAGAGGCCCAGTACGAGTTCTTAAAGGCACCCTTTGGTTTGTCTATATGCCAAAAATACTTTAGTAGATTTTTTATTATAATATTTCGAGATTTAGTAAGAAGAAGAATCTTCAATGGATTCAAACTTACTTGACTGGAAGAAAAAAATGTGTTGAAATCAATGATATGAACACATCTGAAGAGTTATTGAACATTAGATCCCCCTATGAAATGAACATATGCGGCGTTCTACAGGGAAGCATTTTGGACCCGCTATTGTTTTTATTATATATTAACGATTTGCCAAAAACCACGGAACATCAATGTGTACTTTTCGCTGATGACATTTCAGTAGAAGTACCAGATAAAGATAAAAATAAATCCTTTCAGTTTGAACTTAATACCACAACAGAATATAAAGTTAGATGGCTTGAGGAAAATAACTTGTATACTAATATCTCTATAACAAAATATATATCATTTACTAATTTATAAATTAAACAAAAACCTAAGTCATATGATATACATTGTAACAAAGAAAAAATTTAAGAAGTTTCTAAAATAAAATTCTTGGGATTAACATTAGACAAATAAGAATAAGTGAAACATGTTTTGTACTTAAATACTTTAGAACCATCATATGTAACCGTGTTTCTTGCAAATAAATCTATTTGTTTGTTTGGTTGTTTGTTTGCTTCGCACTTGGCAAATTTTTTTTGGTTCAGCGTCAGATCTGGACCATCAGATTTAAACAAGTGCTCACCAACTTAAATACAGCGATGTAATTAAAAAATTCAAACACTATCCACTATTAACAATATTCCTGGTCTATTAGAATTCTTCTTTAAATCGTACAGCATTAATTAAATATAATTACTTATTATGTATTTTGTTTACTTGGGAAGTTCAAAATTTTCAATGTTTCCACCGTTACATCATATTGTCAGCCAAAAGAGTCATACATATCGATAATGCATAATGTCGGTAGTGTACGAAGACAACACTATTCTCAACTCACACAAAGACAGTTACTAACACTTACGCATTTTTTTTAGTATCATCAATAAGCTGACATTGTATATCTTTTACATTCTATATCTATGGTTGAAACAGCCTTTGGACTACTTCAATGGCTTCGTGGAATGCGTTCGCCGCCGATTCAGGACTCTATAAACGCGTGCCTCAAGGTTTGTCTTTAATTAGAGGAAACAGAAAGAAGTTGCAATCGCTACATCGTGGTGAAGGATGAAAATGCTTTGAGGGCTTTTCTTGCAAACTTTTTCTAAAATTGGGCAAGCAAGTTTTGTCGTACCAATCTGCTGTCACAATTATTTTGGTCTTCAAGTGACGCTGTTATGTGATGCCCTGATATGCCAAAACAAAAAACAACCTTTTCCTTACTAATGCTTCCACTTTCGTTGGTGAATCTTTAAAAGGAAAGACCGATTCTGACTACTAGATATTTCTTTCCCTTTCAAAGCCATAAGTTTCGCCGCCTATCACAATATTATAGAGACCGCCAATGATATTGTTTGTATTAATATATTTGGAGACAGCCAATAATCACACTAGTAGGTGTTTATTGGGCATTCTGGCTCACTTTCCGCAGCGCAGATGCACGTAATCAATTCCAAAATGTTTATTGGGCATTCTGGCTCACTTTCCACAGCGCAGTTGCACGTAATCAATTCCAAAATGTTTATTGGGCATTCTGGCTCACTTTCCGCAGCGCAGATGCACGTAATCAATTCCAAAATGTTTATTGGGCATTCTAGCTCAATTGGAGCAGTGAAGATGCGCCAGCATCTGCGCTGCGGAAAGTGAGCCAGAATGCCCAATAAACACCTACTAGTGTGATTATTGGCTGTCTCCAAATATATGTATTTTGCAATTGATTACGTAAAGTTTTCAATTTGGGTGAATGTAAATAGATTAACGTATTTGATACCGACCAACCTTCTTCTAGCTCTATGAACAAGGTATTTTGGAGAGCATCATTCCGTTTTACGAGAGAAGAAGACATAAACTTACAAATATATACAAACCGTTCTGTTCTGTTCTAGTAGAAAAATGTTTTACCCTATTACAACTGTCGGGCAAATAATATTTCATTAATCAATTATAAAAATCTTACCTTTCTTTTATCTTTCGGTAGTCTTGTGTGTCAATGTCTCTCAAATTAATATAAATATGGAGTCATAGCGATTAGAGATTTCATTGCATAATTAACTTCTTTCACCAAGACATCATGAAATTTGTAAAGCAGCCACTAAAGCTACATTTAGAAAAAATATGTTCTGAATCTGATCTAGGCATATCACGTCATGGTAAACTATTACCTAATTCGATTCGATGTTTGATTTGCGGACCATCTAACTGTGGAAAAACAAACCTAATAGTTGGACTTCTTTTGCATGAAAATGGTTTATGCTATAAAAATATATATTTATATTCCAAAACGCTTTACCAACCAAAATATATATTTTTAGAAAAAGTGTTAAATGAGGTTTCAGAAGTACAATTAATGAAATATAACGATAATAGTGACGTTATAAGCCCTCATCGTGCAAAACCTGATTCAGTAATTATTTTCGACGATGTTGCTTGTGAAAATCAAAATAACATGATTATTTCTCAATGGGGCGACATAAGCGTATAGACTGCTTTTATTTGAATCAAACATATAGTAAAGTACCTAAACAATTAATAAGAGATAATGCAAATCTTATAATTTTGTTTAAACAAGATGACATTAATTTACGACATGTTTATGATGAACATGTCAGTACAGATATGAATTGGAATCAATTTCGTGATATGTGTTCGGAAATCTGGAAAACTTCGTATGATTTCATAGTAATCAATAAAGACTGTGAAAAAAATAAAGGTTGCTATAGAAAAAAGTTTGATACTTTTGTCATTCTTGATTAAAACTCTTATAAACGACAAAAACTCTGATATGTGTTTAGTGTTGTCTATAACATTGGTAAAGCTTATTGTGAAAAATGGATTCGCAAGTAAATATCAAAAAAGAGATAATTAAATCAGCTAGCGTTGTTAAGAAAAAAGTTAGGCAGTTGCGTAATATTCAAACTGAAAATGATAAAGTCCTTAAATCTGTGTTCAAACCTTTAACGGATCCACTACATAAAATGGTATCAAGAAATGCAACACAAAATATCAAACCTAATTACAATGAAGACGTAATCCCAGGGAAAAAAGCAAAATATATGAAAACTGAATTTGATTTTGATCTTCAGGGTGGAAGTGAATATGAAATAGATTCCGATGAACAGTGTGAAAAAGTTGATAAAACTCTTAAGAACTTTGATGATTATGAAGACGATATCTATGAAGATGATTCAGAAAGTATGAGCGATACAAATAATAAAGAAACCAACATTTCAAGTGACGCTTCATTCAAAACAATTGAATCTATTTCAAGTCCACAACATAATTGGTCACCACCTTCAGAAGGAACTGTAAAAGTATTGGAAGATATTCCATTTGGTGTTAGAAATGAACGTGGTAAACTGATGATAGGTAATTCTCGAATTGTCCAAACAGAAAATACAATTTTAGTTTCTGGAAAGCCTTACAAAAAAACTGAAGGTCTAATGGAATTATTATTTAAAAGAATACCAGATTTAAAAACAATCACTAATAGTGACTTAAACAGTTACAAACAGATTTTAACTATTACAAATGCACATAGGCGTGACTTCAACCCTAAAAAACCAATTAAAAGTAATAAAGGAAGCAAGTACTTAAATATTATCAAACCACTTTTCAAGTTATCTAAGCAATGTACAAGCACCGAAAGTCTTACTCAAGGGTCTGGGTTACCAATTTTAAAAAAATATAATAAAAATGTTGATTATATGTATTGGGATGACCCTAATGAGTTAGTTGAAAGACTAAAACTTTTAATATCTTCTCGTGATGCAGGAAACAGTGGATTAGACAATGAAATAATATCTATCGTAGAGGAGTTGCAAGAAGCTGGTATTATTAACAAATAAAATATGAAAAGTAACGTATTACATGCATTCTTGACGATTTATTCAAATATAATACAGAGAACTTTATATTAACATTCAGTTGTAATCAAACCATTTAGGGATACATTTATTAAACAATGAACGTTGACAAGTTTGGTCATCACGTGCATAAAAGAATGCGTTTGTCAGAAGTTTTCGATATTACTGACAAAGTATTTCTTAAGTCTATTAATGGAGATTTAGACTTAATATCAGCAAATATAAAAGGACTCAAAACACCTCAGCTACCTGACGAAGCCGTCAATAAGCAGTATGTAGATAATGTACTAAAAGAATATTGTGGAAAACAATCTTTCCTGCTCGAAATAAATGCTATAAAAAGCCTGATTCAAACTTTAAAAAATCAGTTGCTAGATATTAAATCAGAATTAAAAAAGGTTGGATCACAGAAAACCGCACCTAAACAATTATGAACAGAGAAGACATAGTTGGTGAACTTCACAAACCAGCTAAAAAACACTTCATTCGTAGGGCGGTAATTTTAAAAGGGATTGATGATTTATGGCAAGCTGATTTAATTGACATGCAGAAAATGGAAAAAGTGAACAAAGGTTTTAAATATATTTTAGTTGTTATAGACTGCTTTTCAAAATTCGCGTGGGGAGTTCCTCTGAAAACGAAAACAAAACGTGACGTAGGAAACGCTTTTCAAAAAATTTTGGATTGTGGTCGAATTCCTATTAACCTTCAGACAGATATGGGAAAAGAATTTTACAATGAAGTTTTTAAGAAAATAATAACAACTTTTAATATAAATCACTATTCTACATATTCTGTGAAAAAGGCGTCAATTGTTGAAAGATTTATAAGAACACTGAAATCAAAATTATATAAATATTTTACTTTAGTTGGAAATAACAAATGGATCGGATCACCTTTGAACGATGCTTTGTCATCATATAATGATACTGTCCATCGAACCATAAAATTTAAACCAATAAATGTAACATGTGATAACCAAACCGTCATTATGAATAACATAAAGAGGAATGAAACACCTCAGTACTTAAGAAAATCAAAATTAAAAGTAGGTGACTGTGTTCGGATTAGCAAATATAAAGAAAATTTCAAAAAGGGGTATACACCTAACTGGTCTTCTGAACTATTTACCATAACAAAAGTTAATAATACTTACCCAGTAACTTATCACATTCATGATCAAAGAAATCAAATAATACTCGGATCCTTTTACGAACAAGAGTTGCAAAAAACTAAACATCCAAACATTTATTTAATTGAAAGAGTGATAAGAAAGAAAGGAAATAAATTATTTGTAAAATGGTTAGGACTCAATGAAAAGGAAAATAGTTGGATTAACGAAATGTCTATTGTATAGTGTTTACTTTTAACTTATAAATACTTTATAATTGTAAGATATTCAACCATGTATTCATTTTAAATTCAGTGATGAACGGTGGAGGACTTGTTAATAATATAGTAAACATTTTACCATTTGAACTTCATTTACAGGATATAATTATTGTGGTCCTGGTACAAGACTACAAGAAAGATTGGCTCGAGGTGACAAAGGGATAAACGAATTAGACGAGGCTTGTAAGCGTCACGATATAGCATATTCCGAACATCGTAATTTAGAAGATCGTCATAAAGCTGACTTTGCGCTTCTGAATATGGCAAAACAAAGAATGAAGTCAAAAAATACTAGAACCGGAGAAAAATTAGCATCTTGGCTAGTAAGCAAAGTTATGAAAACTAAATTAAAAAATGGTGCTGGAGTTAAATCTTTTAAGCCAGTCGTATCTAAAATCCGTCATTATATGAAAAACCGCAAGCCAAAAGATAACAATACTGCTATAAAGATAGCCTTCTTGACTGCAAAAAAATTATTTAAAAATAAAAATGTTTGCTTACCCCGTCTTATACCAATACCAAAAACTGGAGGGATTCTACCACTTATACCAATTTTTGCTGGCTTATCTGCATTAGGGTCTTTAGCTGGAGGAGCTGCAGGTATTGCTAAAGCAGTGAATAGCTATAAATCAGCAAAGCAAAACCTTGAAGAGTCACAGCGTCATAACAAAATGATGGAATCTATTGCGTTAGGAAAAGGTCTCTACATCAAACCTCCACCAAATGAATATAAATTCTTTTTCACGACCAAAGAAGCTCAGAAAGATACAGGTAATTCGCAAAAGAGCACCTGTGTCACTAACATCTACTAACTTAAAAAAAAAATTAAGTGTTGAAAATAAAGACTTTTTAAAATTAATTGGATTACTAAAATGAGTGTATTAAACGTAGCTCAACCTATTGTATTTGATAATACTATAGAAAGCATGGAAATTCATTCGTATAAGCCTTATATCACTACTTTTAATAAAAATGATGAAATAAGAATACCTATCAACCAACCAACTTGTACGTATTGCCATCAGCGAGTACAATATACCTAGAAGGAATGGTCATCGTTAAAAAAGGAGATCTAAAAGATGTTGCAACTAGCGATAATTTTACTAACAACCCCATTTTATTTCTGTTTCAAGATGTTCGCTATGAACTTAACGGAGTTGAAATAGATAGAATTAAAAATGCTGGTATAACAACAACTATAAAATCATTTTTGTCTATGAATGAAAATGAATCAAAAATTTCGAAAGCATGGGGTTGGGATATAGATGGAACAAAAAATACAAGATCAGGGAATTTTGCAGTATCTATACCACTGAACAAAATGCTTGGATTTGCTGAGGATTATAATAAAATAATAATGAATTGTAGACATGAGCTAATACTTTACGCAGCAATACTAATCTAAACGCAATAAAACTAAATACTGGAGAAGTAATAGATGATATCATACTTAAAAAAATTGTTTGGCGTGTTCCACACGTAAAAGTTTCCGATCGAGAAAAACTAAATCTATTAAAATATCTAGAAAAAGATCGTTCAATCAACTTGTTATTCCGAAACTGGGACTTGTATGAATATCCCTTATTACCAAAAACAACAAAACATACATGGGTAATTAAAACGTCTTCACAAATAGAAAAACCGAGATATGCTGTTATTGCATTTCAGACAGACCGAAAAAATAAATCAGAAAAAGACATGTCACACTTCGATCACTGCAATATAAGAGAAGTTAAAGTATTTTTGAATTCAGTGTATTTTCCCTATGAGGGTCTTAATGTTCGATTTGATGAGGATAAATTTGCTTTATTATATGAACAATACACTAGATTCCAACAGTCTTACTACGGACGACGTCCTGAACCCTTGCTAAGTTATAAAGAATTTAGAGATAAAGTACCGTTATACGTTATAGATTGCTCAAGACAGAACGATACACTTAAAACTGGCCCAGTTGATGTTCGTATCGAAATAGAGAGTGATAAAGATATACCAAATCTAACTTCTGCGTATTGTTTGTTATTAAACGATTGCATATTTGAATACAAACCCTTAAGCGGTATAGTGAAAAAAATATCATGAATATTACCGGACCTATTTTCGTAGACTTACAAGGCTTTAAGGATTCTCATAATAAATTTATTGTAAAAGAATTTGCCTTGGCTACCTCAGAATACACTCAAGTATTTCTAATAAAACCACCATATCCCTTTTCTTATTTGACTAAGGAAGAAAAAAGAAATGTATCTTGGTTAGAAAGTAATCGCGGTATTTATTGGAGTGACGGTTACATAGATTATCAAGAATTTAGAAAACTTATCAAACTAATTTTAAAACACCAATATTTGCTTTTGAAGGGTAGAGAAAAAATCCTATGGATTAATGAACTTTGTACAGAATGTAATGTTGAAGATATTGCAGAAAAGGGATGCCCTAATTTTCCTAATTTGTACAGCACCTATTCTAAAGGGCAAAAAAACAAATGTTTTAATCATAGAAAATATTGTGCTCTGGAAAATGTTATTTGTATTAAGAAATGGTGCAATGAAAATGTGGACGTTAAAAATAAAATACTTGAATTAGTTTAAAATATAATAGTTTAGTTTTTTCATTTGTGTACAAATGTATAATATAAGTATTAAGTATTAAAATATATTAACTAAGTATAAGTATTTTGCTTAACTAAGTTTAAGTATTTTTATTAAGAAAATTCAATAAATGTTATAACAATAAAACATTTTTTATTTAATTTCTATTCCTAAAGAGACATTACATATCTTCATGTTTGTACATGACAAAATCGTTTATTTACAATACAAAAAAAAGAGAAATAAGTTTTGAATGAAATCTCCACGGAGGAAACCTCTTCCTCTGCTACTGCTACTGATATTCTTTGCCTCAGGTATATCTGAAAGACAAGGAAAATAATTAGATTTTCTGTAAATTTTGAAAGTAAAAGCAAAAATAGGAAAGTTTATACATACCTCTGCTCATTAAATTTTCTCAGTTTGTTTTCCCAACTCTGTCGAAATAAGGAAAAGGGAATGCAGTACAGAATTCATCACTGGGTCATTTTCACTTTCTGCATGATAACTTGTTTTAACAATTGTTCTGCTTTCCACAACGTTTGGTAGTTCTGTTAATTGACTAATTTCGATTTTGACCACATACTTTAAAACTTTGCCTACTGAAAAAGCGATATAATTTGCCTTTTGGTAATTAGACATATTTTAAAATTATAATAAAGACGTGTTAACGAATCGACACCTTTTAATTATGTGATTTATTTTTCATATAATGCAACAATCTGTTTGCGTCATACAGGTTTTTGTTGGTTCATGTATGTTAGATATCGTATGACCGGCTGCCTACACCGAAGACATCTTGAATATCGAAATGTATCTGAATCAGCATAAATTTTCTTTTCTAACGTTCGTAATAAAATAGTAAAAGTTTTTTTGTTTGTCTGTCTGTCACAAATGCTAATTATATCTACCAACATTCTTTATCTAAAGGTTTACACTAAAGTTGGACTTAGATTAATAAAACAACATTTTCAAATAGGTACATTTTATTGTTATTATAAAAAAATCACAAAATTATAAAAAACACAAAATCCAAAAAAAATTAACAACAAGTCAAATAGTTATAAAAATATGAACTACCAAAAAGTAAAAGTTCTTGCACAGCTAAAACGTTAGATTTACTTTTATAAAAATGAAGTACCATTTCAATTTGACTGACAGTTAGGGTATTATAACAAGCTAAATTATTTCTTATATTATGTACAAAATGACTAACTATTACATAGTCATGCTTAAGTAAATAGTTTAATCTTAATTCTACATAATGACAAAATGTACTAAGAGCACCACAAATTAAAGAAATCACATTTTCAGGACAACGTTTTTCACAAAAAAGAAGTTGTTATAGAATAGTCATGTTGTCTATACATTTCGAGTTGATTTCAATGTAAATTCTGTGCCATTCCTTAGTAGTAATAAATAAATCATAATTCTCGCTATTGACAAGGATATGAATTTGTGGTAAAAAATTATTGACTGCCCATAATCCTGTAGTTATATAAATATTATTTGAATATACATAATTATGTTTTGAAATAATAATATCGGTTAAATAACTTTCTGCCATCTTCGCAACAGTGATATTCAGAAAAATGAGCAATGTCCCCAAGCGAACGTTTTTATGTTGTCTTCCATTATTCGACGTTTTTCGTCATAGGAAGACAAAGCTACTTTGTTAACAGATCTTGTAAATATTTCATGTTTAAGAGACTTAAAAAAAACATTTTTTCTTCGTAGGATTTTGTCTTTTTTCTTCAAAGACTTATAATAGTCATTGAAATGAACACCATTTAAAACATATTTTTGAACACCTTGTAGTGGTCCCAAGCCTTGTATAGAGAATTGAAATAATCTGGACCCCACGACACGGTGTTGACATGCTAATTTAAGTTTTAAGAGAGCAGGTAAATTAAAGATGGAATTCATCAATAATAAATATAAATTAGATTAATCACCTTCGTAATTCATACCAATCGAATACTCCTAATAAATGGATAGAAACGAGATCAATGAAGTATGAATTAAGTGAGTGGTCCGGGATGTCCTCACCGGTCTTCGATTAATATGTTTATACCTACGTCATAAGGCGTAAATCGCGGTAGGATCCTAAAATCATCAATACAAAAATAATTGCTCGTTAAATACGACCGATTCGTAAAGTAGCAGATAACCAGGAGGTTAAAATATATGGAGAATATCGATCGATTATTCTCAGTTAATTGATATAAACGTTGTAGGGTGCGAGAGGGATGGTAGAGTAGGCTCCGCGCCGCTTACGACGAGCATTCATTGCGTAAACTAATCGAAGCCGTATAATCGAGCCACGGAAAAGCGGAGAAGCTAGTTCAACGGATAAAGAATTTAGTTGAATAGGTTTGCGCCTTCGATAGAATTATACGATTATTACTATAAAGTAACTGGCCACTAAATGCGAACCACGTGCGTACACGTGGAAGTAAAATAAAGAAGAAATTAACTGGCGCCACAATTTCCAGACACGCTATGTGTTCAGGCCGCGTCTATAGTGGGGAAGGGGAAAACGGTTATAAGCGATAGGCGTCAGTTGCGGCACCCTTTTTCACTGACGTCGTGCCGAGAGGCTGGCCGCGCTCGAGGTTCCTGAGGAAGTGGGAAGGACAGGACGCATAAAGATTTGAAGAAATTTAATACCGGCGCCGTGCACGTTTCGCCTACATCAAATATCAGTAAGTGTCTTTTGTGAGAACTGAGGCTAGCAATGTCAACTTATTATTGATGGGTTTGTACTATGGGGCTTTGTGAGGGACTTCCTTTATACGATGGCGTAAGGACTGTGTAAGGGACCGTGTAAGATGCCACCTTGGTCAAAGTGAAGGGTTGGTTGGGGAAAATTGAAAGTGTTTGACTTTTTGGTTGGGATTTAGTCCGGGATTTTAGTTGTAAATTTGGGGTAGAGAAGAAAAAAACCCTTACTTATTAAAAATGCAGAGGTAATTTGTTGACATTGTTGACTATGTACTCTCTAAGGAAAAGAGATTGCCGATTTCTGTAGAAAATTTAGTGGAGTAAAAGGTTCCTGCCGGGATCGGTGTCTTTTAACATGATGTTGTAAATTTTGTGATACCTTGTGGGAGGAAAACCCCGTAATTAAGCCCTGATCTGATTAGATAGGAAGTCGGTTAAGCTTAGGGTTAAGGCTAGGGTAAATCTTGTGTATTCCCTGTAGTGCGTGTATGTGTATGAGTTTGGATATCCTCACTGGATAAAACCCTACGCGAGTCCCAGGGCCGCGGTTACTCGCACTGATCTGAGTCGGAGGTGAAGGGACCCCCCAAAGGACTTGCTAGGGTAATCCTTGTGTGGCCCTTGCCGTGCATATATATGTATAAGTAGTAATCCCTGTGTATTCCCTGTAGTGCGTGTATGTGTATGAGTTTGGATATCCTCACTGGATAAAACCCTACGCGAGCCCCTGGGCCGCGGTTACTCGCACTGATCTGAGTCGGAGGTGAAGGGACCCCCCAAAGGACTTGCTAGGGTAATCCTTGTGTGGCCCTTGCCGTGCATATATATGTATAAGTAGTAATCCCTGTGTATTCCCTGTAGTGCGTGTATGTGTATGAGTTTGGATATCCTCACTGGATAAAACCCTACGCGAGCCCCTGGGCCGCGGTTACTCGCACTGATCTGAGTCGGAGGTGAAGGGACCCCCCAAAGGACTTGCTAGGGTAATCCTTGTGTGGCCCTTGCTGTGCATATATATGTTGAGTAGGTGATCCTTGTGTGAACCTTGTCTTGAATTCCTATTAAAGGAAACCCAACACGATTTAGTAGGTGCTCATTAAAGTTGTACGAGTTTGTTGCATGCAATTCACTATTATGTTAATGATATCTCTTTATTCACTATTTATTATCATAACAATTTTAAATTACAATATCGTGCTGCTTTGCGGTATGGTGGCCCCAAAGCAAGCAGACCCTTGGTAGATAGAGGTAGGGGAGGACGGGGCAGTCACAGTAGGGGTTCTTCAAGCGGGGTCTGGCTTGTTATAAGATGAGGGGAGATCGGGGCTTGATGTTAGAGACATGCTTGATTAACTGCAGGCTTCGGGAATCTAAGGGTGTGAGGGGCTGACGAAACCTAGATCTAGGTTGGCTCCAGTTCCACCCTTCACCGGCGTCGAGTAAGGAAGCTGAACTGTTAGATTCCGTTTAGGTAATGGGCGGCTAAAATTTAATGTGGGATTTTTAACCCAATCTCCTTAAGGAATTCGTATATAAATAAAACCTCCACTCCACCCATTACTGCGACGGATAGATTTGGAAAGCTAAGTATTATTGTGTTCATATTTAAATATTTGTTTCCTGTGTAAAAATAAACGTAAACCTCATATGTTTTTCAGGGCCGCGACATTAATCTAGCGAGTCTAATTTTTTATTAGACTATCTAGGCTTTATTTTATTGCTTTATACTGTTTAATTTATGTTTTGACTGAGCCATTTAAGATAAATATGACAGAACTTCAACCTTGACCAAACTTTATTAACAGGCTATGAGGTGACATTAGTGGGTCAGGATTTGTTCTATTCTTCACCATGAATCACCCCGTTGAAGACGTATTAGTATAATCATACACAATTCTCTACTAACTGATGAGGCTCTGAATTGTTGTATGGAAAGCCGAAACGTTAAGTTCTAAACACTCAGAAAAGGGCTAACCCTTACTTGATCTGGCTAATGCGCCAGGTCCTAAGTGTGGATATGTCTTCCTTACAATCCACCTTAAACATACTTATTGTGTGTCAAACTAGGTGTTCTGTCGCCTTAATTACTCTGATGAACAATTTACCACTTAACCATGTGCGTAATCGCACACCTATTTTATTATTTCTTGTGAATTTAGGTTGCACGGCATATGTTTCGGGCGAGTATAGCTTCTCCGGACTAGCGGCTACTTAAACTTAAGGAGCCTCGGGTTCGAACCGACCGATCGTAGGTTATATTCAAATAATAACGAAATGGTCCCTTTAGTTCCGTAGTTAGTCATAGTAGTAAGGATAAATACATGGTCGCCTGGTTGTTTGCCACCTCCGCAGCGTTATAAATGTAGGAGTTGGCGGGGAGCACTGCTTACCTATCCTAAAGAACAGTTTAAGGCACAGTGTACGAAGGATAAGGTTATCTATTAACTCAATTACTAAATGACAGGAAGGCGAAGCCACAAGGTAAGCTAGTTTGATTAAACCTATCTACGAGTCTGTCAGGAGTTGGTCGTTATATACCTTCCTTGTTAAAGGTTCCAAGACGTTAGTCAGATAATAGGTACGATACATTTGACAAACGCTTAAGGCCAGACGGTACCCTAGGCCCTCAAGGCTATTCAAATTCAAGTTATACATAATTAATTTTCAATATTCATTTTAGCGATCAAGTAGGAACAACCTAGGGTATAAGTTAGGCGAGCGTTAGGTTTTGTCTCAATTTTATAGTTTTGTTTTCATAACCTTTATATTCTAGTGTAGATAAGCGCCATAGTTTGTAAACATAAACTCAATTTTAGATCTAATAACGAAATTCGTATTGACCGGGTCGCGAGATACTAAACCAAAACCGAACCAACGTAAATTAGTCGAAGGAAGGTCGAGTAACACGATTAGACTCTGTATCTGCGCAGAAGACTAAAATGTGAACTCTGCGCACCCACGTGACCACGAGACGCCAGCTGGGCACTTTGATGCACAGGCAAATGTACGAAAAGTCTGACCGTTTAGTCATTAATCGGCTGAAGGGATAATTTGGAGACGGGCCCATCAATTCTGGATAGGACAACTTACGAACCCTTAAGGAATGGTTGTATATGTGAATTTTCCTGGACGATTCCCAGTTAGGGTTACCCGTTAACGACCTGGAAACTAGGATTGGTAGATTTAGATAGACTTCCATACTAAATCGTCCGCCCATAGTGCCCTCTATAAGGCCTTCTCAATATCTCCAAGATTATTAGACAGTTAGCTAAGATATCGATCGACCGAGTAATTCTACGATTATTACACAGATGGCGTGAGCCACAGTGGTAAACAATAATCATGAACGTAGGAGGATTTCTAGATACCTACGGTTAGGACTATGTTATAACTTTATATAAAGGGTAGGCTGTAGATGTATTTCAGGGTTACATTTACTTCTAATCTGTTAGTTCGTCTTTACGGTGATTCTCCCTATATTATTATAATATTATAAGCCAGCTAAGGGAGCTAGTAAGGATAGTGGTAGGGTTTTCTTTATATACTTAGATTGTCTATTTGTCTTTGGGGTGGCTTCTCGAATACCATTGCGATTTTATAATTCCACTTAGGGGGTTGTTAACGGGTTGTCAACGGATTATTTATGCATTTACTAAACCTGTCGGTCTGTCCGTGGGTGCACTTTTAAGTGTTATTATGGCGGTTTTGTAATTTACTTAAGGGGTAGCCAGCGAGTATATTCGTGTGTTATATATATATATTTTCAATCTGTTAGTTCATCCGTACGGTGACCTTTCATATTACATTACAGTTTTATAACTTCACTTAAGGGGTCGATAGCGAGTCTGCTAATAATTTAACTATGTACTTAGTAGGTCCACTTGTCTCCTTAGTGCTCTATATATATTGTTATAAGTTCATACCTTCACTTAAGGGCAAGCTAGAGAACTGGTGATAGGTTAGCCATGTAGGTTATAGGTTAGTTAATAGTGAATCTGCTAATAGTTTAAATAAATTATATAAATAGGTACTAAATAGGTCTGTCTGTCTCTTTAATTATTTTGATATATTGTTATAAGCGCATAACTTTAGTTAAGGGGAAGCCAGTGAGGTTATTAGGAGTTAGTACTTTTATATGTCTAAGGGTTCTCCCTTTAAGGTGAACTTTCTAGATTACTATGAGGTTACAATTTTGCTTAAGGGAAAGTTAACGAGTTTATTGATGGACTATTAAGAGTTCTTCCTTAAGGCGATTCTCATACATTACTATAAGATTACGACTTCACTTAAGGGGTATGCGGTCTTAGGGTTTCATCCTTATAGTGAGATTTCATATACTATCATAACGTTATAACTTTGAGGCCTATCGTGTTCGAGGGGTAACCGTGTTATTACGAGACATGTTCGGAGTTGTAAGGAGGTAGCTAGGCTCATGAATAGGGTGACTTAGCCTTAGTTACTCCGACTATGATATATTAGAATAATAAACCGCATACGTTTTAACCAGGAACTCTGATTTAGTAATTTAAATTCGGGTCTAATGCTAATTAGGACTTAGTGGCTCCGTGGTTAAGGATTAGTTATAGGCCACTGGCTTTAATGTAGGTAGAATGTAAGATTAGAGTTTTGATTCTGTTCTTTCACACCTGGGACTGATTAAATCCATACCTCTTAGGATCTTGGGTTATTACTGGTCACAACGAGGGGTCCAAATAGACGATTACGCCACTAGACGATCACAGCCAAATAAAATATTAGCTTTCTTTAATAATAACATTAACGGTTACAAAATATCATTTACATTTTAACAATAATAAAGGCAATAATAATATGTTAGGATTACGTACGTCATCACATGCCTTCACGTATTCAAATTGGCGAGTATGTCGGTATACTCCACGTGAGTTCAAATTTAAATAATTTTATTTTTGAGGGGGGGGGGGGGTTACTACAACCTTTAGCCTTTTTTATTTCGCACGATTCCGTTCTAATACAATATAACTTAGATCGCAACCCAACAAACTCTACAATATTTTGACCTCCTAATTCATCTTTAAACAAACCTGGCACTTTTTTGTTGACGCGTTCAGTTTGATATTTATTTGGCTCCGAGTAGTTACTTGTATCAAAATAGTGCTTTAAATTTAGCTTTAAATGCTTATAGAAGTCTTTTGTTTCTATTGAATATAAAAAACTATCAGTATCGGTATAACACATTTTTAAATTAGAGCCGTAAAAAGGTTTCATAATAGTGTAGTGAAAATTATACATATGGCTTTTGGATAGTTCTAAGACTGTGAAACCTATGTATATAGGTTTATCAAGGACTACTTTTTCTGGTTTCAATTGAACAGCTACACAATTTTCGGTAAATGTAGTTGAACTATGAAAGTTAGGTCTAGATATTAACTGCTCTGCACAGTAATTTTTTTTTGTCTTGTTTTTATCATCACTCCATTGATTTACTATTTTAACGTCTAATCTATTCTCTGTGTTTTTCAAAGTTTTTCCAAATATGCTGTTATTCATTAGTTTGAAAAAATCTTGTTCAAATACAGATTTAGCTTGTTGCCTTAGTTTAGTGTTTAGGTCAATATAGTCTTTTAGATAAGGGCTTTGTTTGAATTTTATTACTCGATGCACGGTAGTCAACTTAAGTCCCGCTTTTAAACACAGTTTCAAATGGACGTAATGAATAACGTAAAAAAATTTGTCGTATAAATTAGGAATCAATTTTGATGTTTTTGAACCGGGTGGAACACATTTTTGAGGACAGAACGGTAAATCATTGTGTGAATCATGAAGTTCTTCTGGATATTCGATATCTACTTCTAAAATGTACCCATATTCGTTTTCGTCTGGTATTTTGCAAACGTTTAATTCATCGATTTCTCGTCTATCTAATAGTCTAAAATCAGAATATGGTAAGTATGCGCACATAGCGTAACCATATAAATTGTTACAATCAATATAAATAAGGTACTTCTCAGGTTCAGCAGGGTTATAATTATTTAAATTCTTATTGTTGCATTTTGCGAACCGCGTAGAACATAAGCATACTCCTCCCCGTATTCCTTTTTGAAGCATTCGAATGATTTCTAGATCATTAATAAGTTCTAATTTAATATTAGTTTTTAATAACATGCTGTCCCAGCTCAAAGCAGGAGCTGTCAAATAATAAGCAGCATCGACTTCGAAATTTAACCTACAAGTAGCTCGAAATTTTTGAAAAACATCGGCTAATAATAAAATATCCGTAAGTAGGTACAGATCTGTGTATTTCCCTAAATTTTGAATCTTAAACGTATTCCAAACCTTAAGGGCGTGATTATAGTCCTCTTTAGAGATATTTTGATTTGTTAGTGTACTAAAAAAATCTTCATAGGACGGTAAGTTAGTTTCGTCATACGATTTCCAGCTTTTCATATATTCATACGGATATACTCCTTTGCGTCTCAACAATTTAAACTTTGTTTTATTCGTAAAAAACTTAGACAAGTTGACCAAGTCTTTGGTAATTAAATTTTCCGCTAACTTTTGTAAACTAGCTCCTAAAAATTTAAATGAATCTACAAAACGGACTGGAACAAAGCTTCCTTCTTCGGTGAAAAAAACTTTGTAAATGAAATATAATTTTCTTTAGTTTTAGCTATAACTTTTATTTTGCCACGAATATCTCCCAGCTCACGTATAAATAAATGTGCATCGTAGCCTGAAAGGTTGTGAAAAAACACTGGAATGAATTTTGGTAATTGGAAATGTATATTGCAGTAAGAATGTGCGGCACCCCTATATTTGCCTGTTAGGTGGTCATGATCTCTTACTTTATCATCAAATAACAATTGGGAGCAAATAGAACAGTCTCTGGCATTAGTGAAATCTTTTGAATTATTTTCGGTAAATATCAATGGCACAGGATTTTTCAAAATTTTATATATCTTTAGAACGTCGCGTTGAAGACGTAAAACCACCTTTGTTAAAAGTTTGATTTGTTTGGCATGGTTCTAAAAAACATTCGAAATCTGCATAAATGACAAAGGGTACGTCTTGCATACGCTCAAATTGCGTAAACTGTAAAATTGAGCCTTTATTAGGCAATTTGGTCGATACCCCTCCACATACATGCTCATCAAAATTAGTTTTACAATTAAAAAAAAGCAAGCAGTCATCACAAAAAAAGATTTTCCCATGATGTTTAGTAGTTTGGGATCTAACCAATCGTTCCAAGTTTTTAATTAGACAGTAATGACTACGGGACTTATTTTGCAAGAATAGAAGATTGACATGACGCTTTTTTCTATGTGTTGTTCTATACAATGGTCCAATTATTTTATTATTGGAATTCAAGCCGTAAACGTTGACACTAATTCTGTGATTATTTTTTTCAAATATTTTAATGTCCGAGAATGTCGCCGGAAATGCCATATTTTTGGTGTTAAGTACATCTTCGAAGTGAGGATAAGACGTAGTTCTGTCTGCGTTTGATTTAGCTGGGAACAATGCTGCAATTATACTCCACAAAAAACAAAAATTATCGTTATTTTTTACATTAATACAAGCTTTTTTATTTTTTACATATTTTGGCAATTCAATAAAACTCGAAGCTCTTAAAGGTGAATACCGATTTAAATTAATTTCTAAATACAGGCTTTTTAAAAATGACCACCCACTGTCCTTCTCTTGGAATTCGCTATTTTTTTTGTTTATTTTTGACACAAGATCAGAATACAAGTGGTTAAAATTGTAATTTTGATGAATAATTACATTTTCTGTTGCAAAAGATTTAATTTCAATATAGTCATTTTTCGGTAAAATGAACTCTCCGAAAAATTCAAAATTTACTTTTAAATTAACATGTTGTGCTAATTTAACATCGATAAGCTGTCGAACAGCACGACGCAAAGGTATTCGAGATAAGAACGTGTGAGGTGTAAGCAGATATGAATTTGCTGAGCTGTTACTTGATGGCGACCCCGAGGCATTGCTAGTGGGGCAATGCACCCTGTAACTAGAAATACGGTTTCTAAATGCTGAACTAATTTTTTCTACACATTCATTGATCTCAACAGCGGTATTATTCTTATGAATATTACTACGAAGATTGGCAGAAAATATCCTACTCGAAACATCTTGTTCGCAAACAGTACAAAAAACTTTTTTACTCATATTTACATAGATCAGTAGTATGGCTCTTAGGAGTTGTCAGTGTGGTCATTTATTTACTGTCGGAAAATCTAAATTTCTATAAACAAAAAAAAACCAAATTTTAAAAAAGTATTCGTATTTTAAGCACATTAAGGAAGTTGTAAATAAAATGACTAATTTAGGTTATCTACTTTTTATCCCAGGAAAAAATTAGTAATATTTATCTCGTATTATATGTAATCAAAATTATACTTCATATGTTACTAAAATTATTTGTATGATAAAAAAAACTAAGTACAGTATCTACCTATTTAGTTACTTTATTATTACTAATAAAAAAAATTTAGGAGCTAGTTTACAAAAGTTTCATTCTTTTTTATTGGAGTAAAACTTGCCTTCTTGGACAAACTTTAGCTTTGCTTTTCTGAGAAAAATTCTTAGTTCCTCCAAATCGGATGACGACGCTTGAAAGCGTAACGCAACTTGGGCTTTCTCCAAACGCTCTTTCCACCCAGTAGCAGCGATAACGTCTTTGGTGTTGTAAACTCTCAGCTCGATGAAAGTATCGCCGTCGAGTTCCGCGGTCCGACGCAGCACACCATCCGCCACTCGCCGGGTCAGAGACGACGTAAGCCCCTGCTGAGCGGCAGCACGAGCAGACCGAGAAGCTTCAAGTTCGTCTTCACTGTCCGAAGACAGGAGTCTGTAGCTCGAGGACCGTTTTCGTGATGATTGCGGACAATGAGCGCTCAGCGATGCAGTCACAGTTCCTCGCGCCTTCCCTTCCACTTTCTTGCGCGGTTTTTTTACTTTTGGCTCTGCCTTAACAGAACTTGCTTCGATCCTGTGTATCAAAAATCAATATAAGAAGTCAATATTTATTTCCATAAAGAAATTATGTAGTGCACGTACAGTATTCTTAATACTACCAGTAATAAATAGGCCTCAGTATTCTTATTTAAAGTACTAATTTATGTTTAAAAATAAATATTAATGTTATAAAAACAATGGCTTTACTATCCCCTTTAATCATTAGGGTTTGGTATTTAATTTGAATACAGTGAACTTAATAAGTAATGAAACTATTAAAAGCGTAAGACAAAATTAATCTCTTACAACACACCTTCAACAATCCGAATCTAGATACTTTGGACACTTGATATAAACACTTTTACTAATTACGTCTTTAATCCGAACATAATACAAAAAAAAAAAAGTGTGCAGTCAACAAGGCAAGTAAGATAAGTTCGGATTAAATAGGTAGGAATAGTTGGTAGGAGTGTTTATATCAAGTGTCCCAAAGTATCTAGATTCGGATTATGGAGGGTGTGTTGTATGGGAGATATGACAAAACTAGAAATTCTGAGGTCAGCTTTTGGAGTTATAAAAAGATTTATGTAAATTACATTTTTCAACAAAAATAATTGAGTTTTCCATATTAAACTAACCTAGTCTCGCCGTCGTCTGAATCGGAAAAGGAAAAGCAGGTGGTTCCCTCTTTTCCAACCTTCCTCTTCTGTTTGAATTCAAACTCCGACCTGTAACAATATAGTAGTTAGAAAGATCTTGACTTCTCATTATATTTATAGACGTATTTACCTAAAATTGATTCGCATTATTTAGAAAAGTAACAAGAACAGGGCCTTTATTCAATTACGAACAAATCATATGATTTCGAGATGATTTTGACCTACGCTGCCGCTTTACATCGTTAGTCTTTTCTTTCATGTTTCAGAACGTTAAGCCATAGAGTAATGTAGATCATAATCATCTCGAAACAAGATGGATTTCACAGAGTTAAATAAAAGCCTGTTATAAAATTAACATTACAGATTTATGTACAGATAATACTAAGTTTAAAACTTCAATTTAATATAAATAATTAAACAAACACACAGATTACTTCAAAGTTAAAACTTACGAACATAATTTTTGATGCTTTGATCCTCAGCTTGAAAATTAGAAGTTCACCAATATCAGCTTGGTTGTTTAGCAGCACTTATTCACACCCAAGAGTGTTGGAAATTGTGTAAAAATAAGGCTTAAAAAGGGAAAAGTCAGAGATCTGCAACCTTTTATTACAGTTAACTATAATCAGAAGAAATTAAATCGTACACACTGGTACCCTACATAATCAGCTGACACCGAGCGAGAGCAAATTAGACTCCATAAGAAAAGACCTTGGTTTTCTTAGTTCAAGAGTCAAGTAACATAAATTGTAGTTTAACCTACAATAAAGTACTATGAAGTGTAGGTTAACCAAACTTATAATTTTATAAACAGGTATTTACGTTCATACTAAATAAAGATTATTCAAGTTTTATACGCTTACTGTTAAACGTGTTTAGTACAAATATATTGTTAAGTCATCTAAATTTATAATATACCAATTAGGTTTTCTACCCCTTAAATTGTTTCAAGTCAGCAAAACGGCATTCCCATAGAAAAGATTGAAGAATAAATATATTTAATTACTATTTTATTTTACATTAATAACAGAAATATGAAGTACAAAGAATATGCCGCTATTTGGTTTGGGGTTCAATGTTGAATATAAGAATGGTTCTTCTCAGTGTCCGCGAATATAAATTACTTATATGTTATAATTAATTGTTTTGGCATACCTTATTTATGTTTGTAAGGAAAAATAAGATAAAGGTAAAACTAGTAAAATAAAAAGTCTTGTGCTTTAATGTTAAAACAAGTTACCTACTCGAATATATATTTTTCAATTACCTTAATTACTTATAGTTTTTTAATTTTTAAACCTCAAAAGGCTAGCTTAAAAGTTTATGTTTGTTTTCTTAATCATATTATTTTGCTCTAAGTATATAGTACCCAATAGAAATAACAAAACTAAACCATAAATAATTAAACAGGTACGTAAGGAACCCAGAGCAGATTATGCCGCTTAGATATCGTAACACAAAGAAAAGCCGCATTAATGTTTCTTTCCATAAGATTTGTAGAATAGGTAGCTACTTGGTTTACGCTGCACAGCAGTCACGTTTTGTTGGATATGCAATAAAACTGGGGACTTACCACGAAAACTTTTATGAAATCGAGTGTTGATCAAAATTATTAGTGAAATTTTACATATATTCAGGCTTAAGGTTTCATTAGATTAAAAAAAATTAAAACTTAAACAAACATTATGTACAAAAGCATAACTTTCATTTTAAAAAATCTTTCTGCATTCTTCATTTATATTTTTACAATTAAAGTTAATTATGGTTAAAGATATTTTAAGACTTGTCCTATTTGCTATAACCTTTTGTAAAAAACTAAACGTAAGTTTGATTTTAAAAACACTCTGTAACGAAAGTATCTTGCGTTATCGCTGACCGATTAAGATGTTTGATCGACAGTGTTAATGGTGAAGCGCCTGATTTATGGGAACAGTTTTCATTTCAAACAATTGTTCTAATATGTGCGTACGTCATTTTATTATATATAAAATTACATGTTTAGTAAAAAACATCTTAATCTGATTTAAGATATGTAGATAAAATTTTGGAGTTTAATTTGTTCTGTTTTAGAAGAAGCCTGTGTAATAATAGATCATATCGTTTACTGCGATAACGAAAGTTTTAACTTTAAAAATCATGTGCTTAGAGTTAGATAAGATTAGTGTGTTAAGTTATCCCTCCCTGTATCCTAAAACGGAACGATACAGCCTAAACACCTTGTGCATAGAGCTAGAAGAAGGTTGGCGATGTCAAGTACGTTATCCTTTCCTGATGCCTTGTTTTGAAAAATATGACGTTAACGCCTTGTGCATAGAGCTAGTAGAAGGTTCGTCTGTATCTGTGTCAAAACATATTTTCTCTCCTATATCCTAATACGGAACGATACGGCCTAAACACCTTGTGCATAGAGCTAGAAGAAGGTTGGTCATGTCAAGTACGTTATCCTTTCCTGTTGCCTTGTTTTGAAAAATATGGTCTAAACGCCTTGTGCATAGAGCTAGTAGAAGGTTCGTCTGTATCTGTGTCAAAACATATTTTCTCTCCTATATCCTAATACGGAACGATACGGCCTAAACGCCTTGTGCATAGAGCTAGAAGAAGGTTGGTCATGTCAAGTACGTTATCCTTTCCTGTTGCCTTGTTTTGAAAAATACGGCCTAAACACCTTGTGCATAGAGCTAGAAGAAGGTTGGTCTGTATCTAATCTATGTTAAAACTTTTCTCTTTCCTGTAAAATAGGAGTCCGATCTGCTCGGAGCACATGTTTTCCTTTGTCATTGCAGTAAACGATAGGATCTTACCTAGAACAAAATGGTTCAATTCCATTTAGTTGTTCTTCTATTTATCTTGTTTATCTTCAGACATATATTTTCAAGAATTAAACTAATTACAAATGTTTATCTAAATGTCATAAATCCTAATTTAAACAAAATCTAGTGTAATAGTGTGCAAGTGGAAGTCATGAAAAATATTTATTGGTAAGTTTTTATTAGTAAATTAATCATTCGCTGTGGTTATTTAAAAAACTATTTCGTGTCGTTTACATCACCCAAATTGAAAACTTTAAGTAATCAATTTCAAAATGTTTATTGGGCATTCTGGCTCACTTTCCGCAGCGCAGATGCACGTAATCAATTCCAAAATATTTATTGGGCATTCTGGCTCACTTTCCGCAGCGCAGATGCACGTAATCAATTCCAAAATGTTTATTGGGCATTCTAGCTCAATTGGAGCAGTGAAGATGCGACAGCATCTGCGCTGCGGAAAGTGAGCCAGAATGCCCAATAAACACCTACTCACACTCCATCAAATTTCGCAGTCATTTTATTGCACCACATCATGTGGTATCCATCTAGTGCACCGCTTCCGTATCTTCAGATATACATGTTTAACCTATTTTGTTTTTCCGTCCTTCGCGTCGCAACGGAGCATCAAATCGAGCTAATATCTGGCACAGAGATGCTTAAAGAGGCGGAAAAGGATAAAGGCTACTTTTTAACCCGGAAAATTCAAATGTTCCTGAAGGAATAACAATAATTATTTGTTGGTATGTACTTCTTTCACTTTGCTACAGAGTATCGTAAAATAAATTTATCCAAAATAAATTTTATCTCCGCCTGATGAGGCGGGCTGAACCTCAAATATTTATTTTATACTGCACAGATACTTTTACTAAGGGCCATTTAAGTCACGCTTTTATCTCATCGGCACGTTCTGCAAGATTTTTTTACCGTGAGTTTTACTTCTTATGGTCGAAACGAAGCATCCAATTGGGCTGAATTTTTGCACAGAGATAGTTGAAGAGACGGAAAAGGACATAGGATATACTTTTTGTCCCGATTAAGAGGTCTCACGGATTTTTTTTTATTCGGGAGTTATACTACTTCAGATCGCAACGAAGCATCCAATTAGGCTGAATTTTGGCACAGGGATAGTAGAAAAGACATAGAAGGACAGAGGATACTTTTAATCCTGATCAAAAGTTCCCACTGGAATATTTTTTATCCACGAGTCTAACTCCTTCAGGTCGCAACGAAGCATCAAGCAAATTCAAAACTGAGCTGAAATTTGGCACAGGGATAGTAGAAGTGACGGAAAAGGACATAGGCTACTTTTTATTCTGGAAAATTCAGGAATTCTACGGGAATAACTATAAGCAGGAAACCAAATTTAGCGCGTGCGAAGCCGTGGGCAACAGCTAGTAAGTCGATAAAACAGTGCCAGAGTAATGTTTTTGGAGCATTGCTGGAATCCCATTACTTATAGAATATTCGTAGAAGCAGATTATTATTTGCTTTGCAGAGCACTAGATGTATATTTCATTCCATGTCACTATTTGACGAGGGCATTTTCAATAATAATTAAACTTTTGTTTTGTCAATGACGACACGTACAAACTAAACCCAAATGAAACTATAGGGCGACTGACCTCAATTGTGCTCTTGTACGTACCTATATGGACTAAGTCTGTTTGTCCTAATGTCTTGTAAGGGGACTTAAAGGAGACATAAAGAAAGGGACAAAGTCTAACTTAAAACAATAAATAAAAAATCTAAATAACTTCCCTGGCGTAGCGTCGGTTGTCCAATTATATATCACAGCCCTTCACGTATGACTATTTTTACACAAAACGAGTAATTTTTAGTGCGCAAATAGTAAAAATAAATTCTGAGAAAATAGGTTATTTTAATTCTGCAGACTAATGACAACCATAGAGTGTTGCCAGAAAAACATAACAGGTTGCGTTCGATACAAAACAATCCCCCACCCCAGGCAGATCGGGTCTGACTGAGACACTGTATACTTTGCTGTTGCGACAGAGTAGCAACAGCTGTCGTAAGAATCGAGTCGATTCCGAATCCTACTAAAACTTCAGCAATGCGAGGAACGCTATTCGAGCCGGGTAAGAGTCGAAGGATGCGACCACGCCTCCAGAGAAGAGATGGCATATCCTTGACCAAGACAAGATCACCCGCTTTCAGGAGTTCAGTCTTATCCGACCAACGCACTCGCTGCTGCAAGAGATGAAGATACTCGAGAGAAAAAGCTTTGAGACATCTGCTGCAGCAGTTCATAATGTGCTAAAGAGTTGAATAGAGTATCTAATAAATATATCTAATAAGGGTCGTCAAGGGGCCACCCACCCAAAAATTACCAAGAGTCAACACCTCCAAAATTATTCGGGTCCGGACAGAAGGGCCTCGAGTTGAGAACCGCCTTAATTTTACGGAAGACTGTAGATAGTTTCTTGAAGGTGAGAACAGTCTCGCCGACAGCGCGGCGAAGATGTGTCAAATTCCGCCCCAAGAAGAATATGCGGGAAATATATCGAAATTCCACTTAATTCCCTTTCGGGAAAGGTGATAACCTATGCCCTGCTGACTTGCAACAAGGAACTGATGGACTTGTCGAAAATACCGTTCACTACCCTTATAATTGGTGCCGCAATCAGAAAGAACGGATGATATTTAGCAATCCACCGCGGCAAACGAAGCGAGAAAGACAGGCAACAAAAGCCTCAGTGGAAAGAGAGGAGACTACCTCAAGGTGGACAGTCTTTGCAGCTTTGTAACAAGACATACAAATATGCCAAAGTATGCCTTGGCCACCTTGCGTTGCGCAAGGTATAAGTCTTAATGTAAAAGGTATCAGCATGAGAATTTCTCAAATGGTTGTCTTGAATAAACAGCAAGGTCAAGTGGCTATCTTTAGGCAAGTTTGCATGACGTAATGGGCCAAATATGGGAGGAACAGTGACATACAAATATGCCACCTTAGCACAACTTAAATACGAGAAATTAAAAAATAAACTTGCTATGCCAAAGTTTAGGCTTACTAAAGTCAACAAATCATTTATGGGAAACGGTGTAAAATTTTATAATAAGTTAACTGTAGAAATTCTAAAATTAGGTGACAAACAGCTTAAATTTTATATTAAATATCTGCTATGTAAGAAAGAATTTTATAATGTAGATGAATATTTGAATGACAAAATTGTATGGCCTAGTATTACACAAAATTAATGTTAGGTCTTCTATTCAAACTTAAATAATGTACGTTTGATAAGTTAAAGGAGCACTCTAAAGACCAAGATAAGTGACGATGATATGTCTCTGTTGTTTACTTTATAGTGGTTGGTGGCGAGCTACCAGGGGATCCACCATGTGCAATCCGCCTTTGGTTGCCTGGTTTTGGTGACGTTTTGGATGTGTGGGGGTGTGGCGCAGAGGTCCGTACGTGTATGTGTGTACATACATATATGGATAGATATTGTGTACTTGATGGTATGGTTCCTGCACGACTGATTGGTAACAGGTGTACATCCGGAAGTTTCTTGTCACTTCTTCTCCCCTTAGGCTAGTTTCCGAAGTGATGGTAGTTTAAATGATGTGCATTTGTTGCCGGCCTGTTGTGTAGGGGCTGGGCCACTTTCGGGTGTGCGACGTCTGTTTGAATGTGTGTGAATATGTATATATGCGTGTTTGTGTAGCACCCGCTCGTGTTTCCGAACACGGGCGGCCGAACGAGGCTTGAATCAGATAGGACCTATAAGATAATTTACATTTTATATCTTTTATATGTATGTATTAATATATGTCTGTATGCGTATGCATATGTACGTGTACATATGTACGTCTGCTGTGTAATATTATATGTTATATGAATATAGTACAATCGAAGTTTTATTGGAGTTGCTTGAGTGTGTCATGCTCTCTCAAAGTGTCTCTGCGGTGGTGGCATGTGCGTCGTGTCGTTACGTTCTCTTAAACATGGTTGAGCGAAGCGATGGCTGATTCATGTGTCATACTTGTGAACGGGTGCCGCCTGTGGAGGCTAGTCTGCTCTTGCAAACTTCTTATATATATATATATATATATATATATCTGCTGTGTAATATTATATGTCATATAAATATATTTTTCTCGGGAGTTACTTGAATCCCGTCACAGAATAATTGAAGACTTTTAACGTATCACATGGTGTTTCAATACAAAACATGTATTTATTAGTTGATACACTATAATATTATGTTATTTAAATATATTTTATATTATGTTATTATTTACTTTTGAATAAAAAGATTTTTGATAAATGAGTCCGCGATCGTCCAGAAATGGGTTAAGTCTGGCTAATGCTTTTTTGATTTTGGAGCTACCAGCTTGAAGATATCAACTAATATATTAAGTGTTTCAATACAAAACATGTATTCATTAGATACCCTATTAAACTCCGATAATGCTCTAGTTGTACATTGTGCACTACAATATGGAAAGCTTAGACGGCGATAAAACCAGTTCAGAATCCCGAATCGGAGATCGACAGGCGTTGTTGACAAATCGGTAAATCTAGCCAATCACTCTGAATAATTTTTCAAAAGAGAGCTGATCCTAATCAACAACGAGTCTGAACAAAGTAGAGGGTCAATCTTTGCCGCCAGACACGTAAACCTGGAAGGGGATCCACCAACTTCAGACGAAAAAAACCACCCTGACTGTTCCAAAAAGCCACTTAGGTCCCCACCAAAGTGAATGATCGACCAAAACAGGAGCCATTCAGCCATTGGAAGCAATGTCGGCTGCATTCAGTTCCCCTGAGACGTGATTCCACTCAATAGCAGCGGAAGACTCCAAAATCTAGAAAACCCTATTAAACTACTAAAGGTCTCTTGAAAATAAATGAACAGAAGCTTTATGCCAGGCGAGCACAATCTGGCGGCCAGTCCAAGCTAAATCGTAGCTAAGCAAGCTAAGTCGTAGGAAATTGCATCAATTGACTCAAAAAAGTAGCACCAGACAATTCCATCTTTGGAATTGCCTTTGTCTTGGTCGTGCCAAATTGAGAAAGACCGAACCATCTAGCTGAATGGCACGAAGATAAATCACAGCCGCATAGCCATCCTGGAGGAGTGACACTGGATTTACCAGGGGGTAAAAAACATCTGAGAATGCGCACATGAGAGAGATCCTGAATGAACGAGACATAACGCATCCAGGATGTCAATAAATCACCAGTAAGAGGGTTATCCCAGGAGATTCCCTCCATCCACTGATTTTGTAAATGAAACTTGACCCAAAAAACAACACAGCAAGCCAACCGCAAGGGTCAAAAATCCGGGCTCTGGCAAACAATACAGTGCACTTAGTCCAGGTCTTGGGAGGTGAAAGAGCTTCTACCTTAAAGAAGAAACAATCCGCAATCAGTTGATATAGTACTCCAAGAATTGCAACTGAATCAGGGTTGTCGACATTTTGAAGTTCATAGGATGCTGTTGGAACTCCTCGGCGAGACCATCGAAGAGCTCAGGAGAATTGGATTTCCACTTCCGAAGCTCATATCCGCCGGCATTGATGATTCCAATTAGCTCATCGCGGAGAATCAACATGCAAGAACACATGCAGATATCATCGACGTAGATCTCACTGTACAAAACAGAAGCAGCGCGAGGGAAGTAAACACGTTCCCTATCGGCAAGCTCAAACAGGGTCCGAATAGCACGAAGCGATCGGACTAGGGCAAAGACTGCAAATATTAATGTTCATCTCAAAGACGGTCATGGGTAACGCAGGATCTTCTCGCCAAAGAATCAAGTAATACCTGCGATCCTTCTAATGGATCAACGTCTGACGAAACATCATACAGATATCAGCAACCAGAACTACCTGATGTCTCCGAAAATTTGTCAGGATGTAATGAATATCCCGGTGCAATTTGGGTCCCGAGTGAACACCTGATTGAGAAGTGTACCTCCCTTGTCCAGTCAATGTCAGAAACACACACATGGCCCGAACCTTGGTACTCCTACATGAACTCCAAATACTTCTGTCAGAAGACAGGGTTGCACCTCATACGCTTCTCCATGAAAATTAACCGTTTTTTACCATGCATCCTTGAGTTGCCGAGGGCAGGTTGGTTCGGCAAAAAGGGGAGCCGAGTGAGGAATGGAACAGTCGAAAATCGACAGGTATTATTCACAAAAAGGGCCTCACACTCTTCATTGCAGGAGGCTCTTCTACTTCCCAAAAGAGCTGAACTGCATCCGCAAGGGACATACCGAAGAGCCAGACAAGGTCAGTCTGAAGAAGGGCACAAATTGGAAGTGCTAAGCCCGTTATGGCATGACTAAAATCTGTGGGGAGTGTCACCGACCCACCGGCCTGAAGAAGCTTAGCCAGTCCTAAGTTGCATTGACCTATAAAATTGGCACCGAAAGGTAAATCAACCGAACTGGGAAGATGATAATCAGGATCAGCGACGGCCAGACCCGTTGTCAACTCATAACTTTCCAGCGTAAGCAAAACTTAGGTATGATCACCCAAGAGATATCTTGGATAATCCATCACCATTGCTGAAATAGTCCAACGAATAAGCGAATTATAGAGGGGAGAAATAATAATAGAAATCTGAACTCTAAGACTTGAGACCTTGAGGCCACTGATGACTTGAATGGAATCAGCTGCCAGAGTCAACTGTAGTTACAGCTTTCTTACCAAAGGATAACCAAGCAACCCTGAGAACCCGACAAAAAGAGGCACAAGACGAGAAGGCTCGAACCTGTGCAGTGGGGAGCACAACTGTCAGCGGTGCTAATTTGGTATCGAAGGAGGAAGCTGTAAACGCTACAGCTATAGTCATCTCTGGTATTGACTAGTAAGCGGTGAACCTTATTGTGGCGGCGAAAGATCCCACCGTGGTAACGGCTGCCAACTGGCAACATACGGTGGACGCTTCATAAGCGCCGAATTAGGGGGCTGATAAGGGGCCTGAAGGGGTCTCGGCCTATTAATTTGAGGCAGATTATAGCCTAACCTTGGGTACTCTGCAAAAGGCGGCGAATAACTGCGGTATCCAGTGTGCGCTTCCTACCCAAATTATAACAAAACAAAAAAAAACTTACTTTTTGCATACTAGAACAGGAGGGGGTGGGTAGGCAACTTAGGCAACCCTCGACATAGGAGGGCGGGGTGCTTATACAGCTATGAGTAGAGGCGGCTGAAGAAAAGCAGAAGGAAGGAAGGCCCTCAGCCCTTCGGCACTTAATTTCAAGAAATTTCTCCATATCGGAGAAGGTATGAAGAAAAGTGGCCGATTCACCGCCACAAACAAACTCAAAACGGCTCTAACTTCCGGTGTGAGACGGAAAAGGACCAAATGGGCAAGTGGAAGGACCACTCCTTATCTACCTTAAGCCCTAATTCCTTTAGTCCATTAACTGCAACCAACATAGGATTAAGAAGCACTCTCCGCAGGTTTGCCACCTCAGAAATATTAGGCAACTGCAATAACGGACTGACGATAGTATCAGCAATTCACCTAATATTGTCATATCTCGTAAACAATAAATCCCGGGCGGTTTTATAACCGGCATCATCCTGAGACAATTGCCTAATCATATCATATGGCTCTTCAGCGGTTGATCCCAGCAAATATGAGAACTTTTGAGAAGCGTTTGGATTAGACCGATTATGAACCAAACTATTGAACCCGTTTATGAACGACTTGCTACCAAACTTGTTTCGTCTATGATGACAGGTACAAACTTAACCCAAATGAAACTATAAGGCGACTTACCTCAATTGTACTCTAGTACGTATCTATATGGACTACGTCTGTCCGTCCTAATATCTTCTAAGGGGACCAAAAGGAACCCTAACTTACAATGATTTAATAAATTTGAGGAGACATTAATATAGGGACAAGATTTAACTTAAAACGATAAATAAAAACCAGCCAAGTGCTAGTCGGACTCGCGCACGAAGGGTTCCGTACCATTATCTATGAAAACAACAAAAAAATCACGTTCGTTGTATGGGAGCCACACTTACAGATTCGTTTATTTTAATTTAATTATTTATTTTTAATGAGAATATATTACTTAAAAATTCTGTGAATATTTCAAGCGTCTACCTGTTGCCGTCGATATCGAGCAAAAACGAACAAAAAAAACGTCTGTTGTATGGGAGCCCCCTTAAATATTTATTTTATTATGTGATTTAGTATTTGTTGTTATAGCGACAACAGAAATACATCATCTGTAAAAATTTCAACTGTCTAACTATCACGGTTCATGAGATACAGCTTGGTTACCGACGTACAGACGGATAGCGAAGTCTTAGTAATAAGGTCCTGTTTGTACGCTTTAGGTACAGAACCCTAAAAATATAAATAAATTCCGTAGTGTAACGTTGGTTCTCCAAAATTATATATCACATCCCTTTACGTATAACTTTTTTTACACAAAAACGAGTAATTTATACTATTGTACTAAGTACGCAAACAGTAATCACAAAACACTTTTTATTATGAAAGTAAAGCAGTTTTCTGAGAAAAAAAAGGTTATTTTAATTCTGCAGACTAATGACAACCATAAAGTGTTGCCAGAAAAACAAAACAGGTTGCGCTGCGCCGATAGCAACGGTACAAAACAACTATACTTACACTTTTTGTTTAGAAAGCGCATGCGCCTTGGTATATTGGTCCCTTCACGACTTTTACTATGTACTATTCATTAATGCATGTAAATATTTTAACTTTACGGGAAACTCTCTCACATTTAAGGTTCTGGCACCCAATTTGCCTGCTCGTTATGCCACTGTTTACAAGTAAGTGTGATCCCATTAAAAACATAACATGTACAAAATTGTACAAGTCTTGTAACTTCTGCTATAAAAGTTGTGAAATCGAATGTACACCAAGTCGGTTAATCCGATTACCTGCTACCTGCTATGCAATAACCTACCTACTTACCTCTCGCATTCCATTCCATTTTTTAGCGCACGATTTCTTTCGATCAAAAATAATAAACAGTATAAAATACTTTAGTATTAATATAGCAATACCTATCAACGACGGACTTCTAGTGCTCGGGAAAACCTCTTAGGTTTATGTTTGACACTAGAATTTTAATAAAATGGTAAAAATACTGTTTAAAAAAAATTAACATTAGCGCTCCGTGCTTTTCTTTGTTTAAAAGTATCTATATAAAGGACTATTTAATTTACTTAGTAGATTATGTTGCTGTGTGCATTTGCCAAGTCACTCTTTTTATTAAAGAAGTCCATCAGAGGCTTTTTAATTATGTTATCCTCAAAGGCACTACGCCCGAAGCTTGGAGCAAAAGCGCGATCATACTTTTCTTCAAAAAAACTATGTAATGTTTTAGTTCGTGTCGCTACTTCTTGATTAACGGATTAAATAAGTACATACCTACATGAACAGTTGTGATGTAATTAAACAGTGCAAAATAAGGTAGGTAAGGTAAGGAACGGTAAGTGTCGGTAGCAAAATTGGCGTTTTCAAAAGTGTGAAAAGTATCATTCGTGGGAACTCTTAATCCCAGAACGAACGCGCCCTATATAGGCGAATGAATTTTAGTTAGTTTTGTTGAGTAAGTAGAATAATAAAAGGTGAGCATTTATGCCATTCCAATGTTATTTACCGAACACCCATTAAAAATTATCACGAGCCGCCTTTGCTCAAGACCGGCCGTTGTGGAAACATATGGGGGAACGTAGGCACGTTCAGCAGTGGACGTCTTCCGGCTGAAACGACGACGGCAATCTATTTTAGTCAATGGCGTACCGATATGGGCACTTTTACAACATAAAAATAATTTTGGGTCGATGTTATATTTGAATGACTTTCGTTATAAATCAAAAACTATGTAATATTCAAAATTTAAACCACGATACATCTTGAACGTGTAAATACTTTTTATAATATGATGATTGGTTATAAATATAAATAGTATTATGAAAAATTGTCGTATTTTTTTACTTATTTGTACTAAGGGTACCCATGCAATAGTAAATTGGTTTTACGACAAGGTTGAGACATACAAACAATACGAAATGACGAATATCCTTATTCCATTCTATTATAAAATATGTAGGTATTTAAATTAAAAACATTCTCTGAAGATCAAACTATTCGCAATCATTAAAATCTGAAATAAGAACAGAAACATTCTTTTAAAACAATTTTAAATTGAAATTCTTCCCCTTTGATTCACAGTCGTTAAGGGGAAATCAAAGTGCGATCACGATTCACATTGGAATTTGTTGATTTTCATTCAATTTTACAGTGGTTTTCGACGGAAATACAAACAAAAAGCATGATTGCAAAACAGGTTATATTAAAAAAATTGGCCAAGTGCGAGTCGGACTCGCGTACGAAGGGTTCCGTACCATTATCTATAAAAACAGCATAACAAATCACGTTTGTTGTATGGAAGTTCTCCTTAAATACTTGTTTTATTTTAATTCAATTTTTTATTTAATAAAAAGAGAATATATAACTAAATATTCTGTGAATATTTTAAGCGTCTACCTGTTGCCGTTATCAATATCGAGCAAAAGCGAGCAAAAAAATCACGTTTGTTATATGGGAGCCCCCTTAAATATTTATTTTATTTTAGTATTTGTTGTTAAAGCGGCAACAGAAATACATCTTCTGTGAAAATTTCAACGGTTTTATTTCCTGTAGGGGTTAACCAGTTGCTGGAAGCATACCCACATTACAATGTGGGTGACAGCCCCATTTCACCGGCCACTTTAGTCCTGCGTGACATGAGGTGAGCCCGTCGCTGCAACACTGCTTCTGATAGCAGTGTTTCTGGACTAAGGTGGTTTTATATAAGTCACAAATACCAGCTTCGTCGTAACAAGCGGTAAAAGAAAGACCAGGATTAGAATAATAAAAGAAGTAAGTCAGGATTGGCAGCAGGGGAATGAGTTGCTCAGTTGAACACCTGCTTCATTATTGACAAGCAGCTCCCGACATAGGTACTTGCATATTGCGGAGGTTCTCGTATACCATTTTGTCAAGAGCACCACACAAAAGTGTTATCTTTGGTCTAACATGACGAATAAGTGGCTTGTTTGTAAGTTTGTAACTTTTTATTAGACCCACGTATTTTTTCTCATATAAATGTTTTATTCAGAGAAAGTTCCAACGATCTACCCTTGTCTTAACTCGATGACATAATCAGTATAGTTGGCAAAATATTAAGAAAAACATAGTTTTTTCTTGTCGCCTCGTCTTGTTTAGGCTTGTACGCTGGCTTAGTGTGAATTGGCGAATGTTTGACGAGTTAGTGACGACTCGGCTTCAGACAGACAGCATCGTTTTTACGCCGTTTTAACGAATATCATTTGGCAAAACAGCTGGGATAAACAGTTTAACGTGCCCTTCAAAGCGAATGTCATTTGCCAATGAGCTAATTGACATATATGCTATCTTATATATATATATATATATATATATGTATATACCATAACCATAAGTTAACCCACAAAACTATATTTGCAGAGAACCATTCCCTCTTTTCTATATTTTACCATTTCCGAAAAAATATTCAGAAAGGTCTTGTATATGTGGCAACTTGAGCCAAAGCATACGAAATGTTTAGATTAAATGTAAATAGGCTACCCTCGTCAAGATAAGGCAGACATTTTCTTTCATAAATATCTCTCTGAATTACATACTTTAAATAATTTTATGAGATTAATATATGGAATATTTTTTTATCTGAAAATCACATAAAGTGTGAACGTGAAAAAAGCATGCGTTAGTCATATGGCATTAAATTTACGCGGCGCAGCGTAAGTTCCACCATTAACAATACTTCACATAGGTACTTCAACTAGTAAAAACCAGTCAAAAAATAACCTGTTATTTATTCTACTATGCCGTCTGCTAATAGACCGGTTTTCAAGCGATCTAACGCGGTAGCTCGGTGATGCCCTAGTGGATGATGATAGTGGCCTAGTGCCGGTCGGTAGTGGTTTTGGTGTTTCGAGCCCGGCATGTACCAATGAGTCTTTTACTTCATTTCTCAGGTACATTGTTTGTTCACACCACGGTCATTACATACGATGAAAATATCGGAAGGAAACCTGCATACTTTATAAAGACGTATGTCCAGTATGGACTTAAATCCACACTGGGCCCGCTTGATTGACTAAGGCCTAAAACGCCCTGGCTCAAGGTGAGGGTAGGCCGTGCCTCAACAACCGTACCTCCACTTCTAGTAAAGATTAAGCGTCGAATGTCCAGCATATGCTGCAGCACTTAACGTAATGAGATTACATATACGCGCAGAAGTTAAAACCATAAAGTTATGGCGAAAAGTTGGAGGTCCTGTGATAACTTTTGACCCCTGATACCAGTGAAGGGGTCTTTCAGTAAATAATGACATACCTATATCGGACAATTAAATGTTCGGACAGACGAATATTGCGATAAATTATATTGTTTGTTTGGACTATAAATCCTGTCTTTAGATGTTAAACATTCCAGATTGTGTGTTATTTAATTAAATATATAAAAACGGTACAAATGTGCGTTCGTCTGCCTTTATACGCACACAATTTGTATTATGTCTCGTATTTTCTTCGTTGGAATTTTCGTGGATTTCAGATTAAAGGCTGTAGGTATGTTTGATACTAATGTAAATGTGTGTGGATGTGTGTCTGTGTATATCCATGAAGTACTCCAAATTATGTATTTATCCTGAGTTCCAATGTGTGTAATTGGATTCCAATGAAATACAACATCACTGTCAAATTGTAGGTGTTGAGTTGCCGACATTTGGGGTTCCGTACCTCAAAAGGAATCCTTATAGAATCTCTTTGTTGTCCGTGGGTCTGTCAGACTGTCAATAACCTTTTTCTCAGGGACGCGTTAAGGTATCAAGGTAAAATGAATATCAAATACTAAGGTCTAAGATTAAAACTCAAGCTTCTATATTTTGGCATCCACAAATAAATCAAAACCTGTGGGATACTTCTCGTTGTCCTAAAATGATAAAATTTGAGACGAAACAAGGTCTTATAAATTCGTTAATTTGTAGTTTGTCTGTCTGTCTGTCAAGACCCTTTACTCAAGAATGCGTGGAGTTATTAAGTTTAAATTAATATCAAATAATAACGTCTACGGTCACTTAGTTTTTTTTTAAAACAAGCTTTAATACAATAAAAAATATGCCCAAAATACGTTTAATTTTTGTCCTATATTGTGACAAATAAATCAAATTCTATGGGGAATCATTAATTTTGGCAAGAAGCAAGATGTTACATCACAAATATAGCAGAAACTCCAAAACTGATAATTAAGGCATAAAGCTGTGAGACGTGGTCTCATGACGGAAGAACTATCTACATATAATAAATTTGTACGGAACCCTCGGGGCGCGAGCCAGACTCGCACTTGGCCGGGTTTTTTTTCGTTTGTCGCATTCTACCGCAAATCAATGTATTTGAGGGAAGAATTGAAGTATGCAAAACTGTAGAGCAAACAATTTATGTATCGTATAAGTTTTTATGATTTCTTTTAAACACTAGGAAAGTGCGTAGATACCTGTCTACTAATGTTAAATATTTATAAAAATAATCTTTCAAAATAAATGTTATAACTGTGTCTGTATATACGTTTGTTAAACGGAAATCACAAATCACAGTCGCAGTTAAAAAATGTACGTTTCCATTCCATATATGGTGACTTTCCTATATATAAAATCAATGATTTCATTGGATTTTTTTAACATTTAGGAGTATCTAATACCTTTAAACGAGCAATTCTTGTATATATGTATTTAGCTAGGTTTTATTTTAGAATTAAGAAAACGTCGTTTTATCCGAGTTTTCAGGCAATGATAAACTGAAAAATATGCCTCTCCCTGACATCTATTGGTGAGTAGTAATATTTTATTTTTGTACTGTTCGGATTTGAAAAATTCTTTCAGTTTTAGATAGCCCAATTCACCGAGGAAGGCCATAGGCTATTTATCATCACGCTAAGAACAATAGAACCGGAGCACCAATAATGAATGTTTCAAAATTGGGTTTGTTTTTTCCTTTTAAAAGCTTCCGCTGCCTAAACGGTTTTTTCGCAAAAATCATGTATGGCAGAATTGTTCCCCTTCAAAAGTTCTAAAAAAAAGTCCGCAACAGCATATTCTATCTTTACATATACCAAGGATAACCCATGACTCATCAAAAGGACAACTGGGATGCACCATGCAGCGTCATCAATTTCCCATTAGATCTGCATTTGCCATGACTGTCCATAAATCCCGAGGGCAAACATTCGAATCTGTTGGGATTGACTTAAAGTCCAGTCCGGTCTTCATCCATGGCATGTTATATGTAGCATTTTCTAGAGTTAAGCGACCAACTACGTTAAAAGTCTATCTACCAAATGAAAATCCTCGACATACCCGCAATATGGTATGGAAGGAAGTATTAAGTTGAGATCCGATTTCATAATTAAAACTGTGATGATACAAATATACTTACGTAATTGATTGATAAACTGTAAAAACTTGTCAGAACTTGTTCTTATAAAATGTTAAACAAATGGACTCGTGATTTTTTATTTTAAAAACCAGTTCATATTTTCTTATTATTATGTCGGTAAATAGTCGAAAAATATTATTCATATTTCATCAGTAAGTAATTTGTATCTGAATATAATTTCCAAAAAACACGATTTACCAAAAAAAAACATCATCCAAGTACTAATAATAAAATTGTAAGAGTGAAATAGATTATAATTAATAAGACGATATTTATTATAACATGATTGTAACACTGTACTTCTATTATCTACCCAACTTTCAACAAAATTAAGGACTAAATGTCTCTTAAAAAAATTACCCTTTTCATATCGACTAGGCGTCTACTTACATTTTTCTTTCTGTAAGTTACCGCAGTTACTCGTGATTTTCTGGATGAAATGTTACAAGGCTTGAAAATTCAAATTTTTACAAAAAAGTTAACCTAAGCAGAATCGTCTTAAGATTGAGATTCAAATGCTTCAAATTTCGTTTTTAGTCATTCTTAAACTAGTAACTAAGTCCTCGAGACAGTAGGCCCTCAAAGCGAGTCGTGGTCTAGGAATTAATGTTGCGTACATAAAACCTTGCATCCAGCTATCTGTGGAGTATCTTCATTGTCTGGGCTTCGAGGCTGTGATGGCTTATTTTGTTAATTTTATAGCAAAGTCTCTCAAAATTTAAAGATTTATGTTAATTTATCAGCTATATAAATTCTTATTCTGTTGGTGAGTATATTGTTTTTAAGGAATTTATGACCAATAAGAGACGATATATGTCAAAGTTTTTGGCATTGATAATTGAATCTTCCTGTATTAGAATATATCAGGCCAAGTGTTTCCTGGCTTTTAACAGAATTCGATAAATTTAAATTGTCGTCTTTGTTATGCAATGGGGAAGTAAATACTAATTACAGTCTGACACTGTGGTAATTTCAACTAATAAGAAATTTATGTGTATATGTATATATACTTGAGATAGAGGTACTTTATTTTTTAGTAGCAACACTGTTATGTTGCTTTTACAACCTGAAAGCATTATCGTGAGACTTATTTAAAATTATCCGTTTTAAATTAAGCCGGCCAAGTTAAATATCTAAATTAATAATAATACCATTACAACACTTATTCCCGAAGCGGTGATCAGAAACATTACAAACGTAAAAAACGCTTAACGGGATACCTCTTTACTATGGGGTATCCCGTTAAGCGTGATAGGTGTTGTAATAGATGATGATTTATATAAATATTAGACTTTGCCAGCGGCTCCGCCCGCCCTAAATTCGGTTATCGGCGTGGGACTCCTTTATTTAATCAGTGATTGACTCCTTAAGACTGCGGTATAGGCTACAACGCGTAAATACGCCGTTTTTGTGCAAACTATGGCACCTAAAGAATTGAAAAAAAAATGTTATAAAACTTGGTTTTGTCTAGTGCATTACCTTAATGAGTGATTTTCATTTATTGTAATGAATGCAATAAAAAATTTGAAAGTGACTAGCGATATCTAAGATAATTTGATTACAAAACGGTAAAAACGTCAAATCCCATACAAAAAAAAATTAAGTTTGAAGGCGTCATTATGGAATAATTTACTAAGGAAGTATATAACAAATATATCTAAAAGTAATTTATATGACATTGTATAATGATTTTTAGTATTTACATACACAACATTAGTATTACAGAAATTAGCTTTCTGGCCTATATCGCCCTGTTAACTACTCTAATGAAGTTTGCTATATCAAGCTGTAGCTATAGCTATAGTTATTTTAAGTTCGGTTATAGTTATTCCCGCGGAAACTTTTGAATTTTTTGGGATAAAATGTAGACTATGTGCTATTCCAGGACCTAACCTATATGTATGCCAAGCTTCATTCCGATCCGTCCAGTGGCTAAAGCGTGAAAGAGTAACAAATATTCAGACATTATTACAAACTTTCACGTCTATAATATTAGTAGGATGACACTTGCCCGTAAATTTTCACCAGAATTGATGCAATAATGGCATAATCAAAAGGCTGTGATATGTGGACGGATGAAATTTTGAGGGTTCCGTTTTTGTGATAAAGTCACGAAAAAAAGAGAGGCCCAAAGCCATAAATTATGCATTTCAATAACTAAAAGAATTTGTAGAAAATATAAAAGTCATTTAATGTTAATAATTTCCCTTTCTTCCGCTTTTCCGCAGGGGATTTAATTGGGCCTTGTTCTGAAGAAATATCTACCAACTCACTTTCATAATAAAAAGAAGAAATTAGATTTTTTCTCAAAGTATTTTGTACTATCCATACTAATATTATAAATGCAAAAGAAGCTCTGTCTGTCTGTTACCTCTTCCCGCTTAAAACGCTGTACCGATTATTAATATGATATTTTGCTTGGAGATAGTTTGATTCCCTGGTAAGGACATAGGCTACTTAAAAATGTCAAGTGCTAGTCGGTTTTTTTTCTGTTATTGTGGTTGCCGTTAAAATTCTACACCGATAACCGAATTTAGGGCGGGTCGAAACGCGAGCAAATTTGGCATGAAGATAGTTTGAGTACCGAGGAAGGACTTACAGATAGATTTTTCTCTAAGGGTTACGTACTATCCATACTTATATTATAAATGCGAAAGTAACTCTGTCTGTCTGTATAACCTCTTCACGCTTAAACCGCTGTACCTAGCGATTAAGATGATATTTGCATGGAGATAGTTTCATTCCCTGGAAAGGACAAAGGCTACTTGAAAACGTCATGAGTGGGTCGGTTTTTTTTTCTATAATTGAGGAGTAGCCGTTGAAGTCCTACACCGATAACCGAATTTTGGAACCGCGGGCAAAAGCTAGTATTTAAATATTTCATCTATCTACTTTTAGGCTATCTACACACATATACGTATGTCACACTATTTTCGCAGCCAATAAAATAAATAAAATAGCTGATAGCGGCTATTGCATTTCTTTTTTATTTTCAACTTAATATTTTGTGGCGTCTTTAAAATATACATATACAAGTAGCAATGTAGAAATGAACACATGTTTCGGTTAACTACATAACTCTACTTTTGAATTACACCGTTTAATCGCAGTCGCGTATTATTTAGTCACGGAGTATATTATTTAGTCACTAACTTAAATAACAAATCTATGTCTGTTACTTACTGAGTAAGAAATATGTACTTATATATTTCATCTTCGATAATGAAGAACATCTCTTTTAACACAATAATCCGGTTTACGCTCAATTTACTCACAACGCCCCAGGGCATGATATTCAACCTTTTCGAAGAAGTCAGTTTACAACTAACGGAAAAGGTAATGAGGATACTGCTTGTAATATAATCTAAAAGCGGATGTTTCTGATAAAATATGTGAGATGTTACTTAAATATAATACTTTACTTAGCATGTAGTTGTGTTCACACAAGTAAGGAGGGAGCGATATGAATTATGTTTAGTTTAAAAAAAATATTTATGACTGGTTTTAGATTTTTTGGAATTTGCTTTTTAGGTAATCAAAAAATTCCAGTGCCAGCGCTAGTTAGCTTTTATGCCCCTTAAGTTAATGAGAATTTTTTTTCTGACTACCCTATACAATCAAATACTAAAAATTTGAACCTCAAGCTCCCAAATTAAATAAAAAAATCTACAAGGTATCCTTATTTAATTTATTTAAATTGGCCTATAGCTCCGCCTTAAAAGTATAATACCTTAGAGACAGGAGACTACTTACTTCTTAAGAAATTAAAAAAAAAAAACTGTTTGTTGTCGTCTTTATTCTCATCCGCAAGTTGAACATCTAACCCTCATTTTCTACGTCAAATCTGTTACGTCTCCAAGGTGCCTTCATGACCTTAACAATACATGAAAACACAATAGAGACCTTAATATCAGTTTTACTCACGAGACGCCCACAAAACGTAACTATGTTTAAGTGGCATTAAGATAAAATAAATAAAATTACTTAATTTTTCTTTAAGTTGAAAATTGATAATATTAGCCAAAGTTGACATAGAATGTAATACATAATACAAGTACTGCAATAAAAATTCAAACAAAGTCGATTTTACATTTTAAATTTTAGGTAGGTAGTCGCAATGTCACTTTAAAAGTTTTATTTTGTGTTATGATTATTTATGATAAAGCTACTTTAATTAAGTTTATGTAAAATATCTTAAAATCCTAAATTTAGTCTTAGAACTTATCAAAATAAAGGTACACGTACGTGTGTTAAAATAAAGGTTCACGTACGTGTGTTAAAATGAAGGTTCACGTAGTGTGTTAAAATAAAGGTACACCTATGTGCATTAAGATTTAATTTCTCCGGCATCAGACCGTATTTGTCATCTTCACCTACTTTCTTGTCTTCTCTTACTTTTTTGGAATAAAACAATTTTTTTTACTAGCTTATGCCTGTGGTTCCACACGCACTAACTTTGGTTATCGCTGTAGGATTTCAACAGTAACTCCTCAATTGTAGAAAAAGAAATCCGTCTCACACTTGACATTTTCAAGTAGCCTATGTTTTCCCCCGGGACTCAAAAAACACAGGTTAAATCTTATGTTTATTTGTAACCGACTTCAAATAAGAGTCGGTTTTCAATAAGGTGGTTTTATTTAATGTTCGTGAATAGAATTGGAAGTCCGTCATTTATAAAACCGCTTTGGCAAATTATTTTTCAAATTTGATGATATAATCCACTTTTTACCGGAGCTTTGAAGTCGGATTAATTTTTTTGTAAAATTTTTATTTTCATATATATCGCGACTCCACGTTACCTGATATACAAATAAGAATCATAGGTACTTTTTCATGATAGAAAATACTTATGTACTTTTTTCCGAATGCATTGTCTACACCCCGACTTAAGACTATGTTATATGTGAAATGTTTATCAAATAAATGTTTATGTTGAAAAATCGAAACCACCCCGTCGTTTATGTAGACATGATCAGTCTCCACTAAGGCAAATGCGAAAAAGAAAATGATAGAAAGAAGAGAGAAGGACATAGGTTTTTATCTCCGAAAAATCAAATATTCTCGTAGGAATAGCTTTAACCTTTAGCTATATTTTATTTGTATTTTGATTGTATGATTTGTTTTATAGACATATGTAGATATATACATATGTAGATATATACCTATGATTACATCTTATTTTATTGCAATGTACATAATATGAATGGCATGTAATAGTAACTATTATTAATAAGGAATGTTTATGTCTATGTCAGTTAGTCGGTGGTGGCCGAGAGGTTTCAATTTCACTTTGCGTCCTGAGTGGCGAAGGTTTAAGACCCGGCGTGTATCAATGAGTCTTTTCTTAATTTCTCAAGTACACTGATTTAAATTCATACCACTGGCTTTTCGTGAAGGAAAACATCGTGAGGAAACTTGCATATGCCAAAAAGAAGACGTAAGTGAAGTCCACAATCCACACTAGGCCCGCGTGTGGACTATGACCCACATCACCGTTATTGAAGGTAGACCGTGCCCCAGCAGTGGGGACGTATAAGGCTGATTAGGATAGTCTATGTCTAATCAAATTCCACATGGACAAACTAATAGCTTACTATAACAAACTTGCTTATTATAATTAGAGTACATCAAGGAGTTACGGTAGTATAGTAATCCCACGCCGATAACCGAGTTTAAGACTGCGGTATAGGCTAGACCGCGTAATTACGCCGTTTTTGTGCAAATTTTGTGGCTGAACTATAGCACCTAAGGGATTGAAAAAAATAAACGTTATAAAACTTGGTTTTGTGTAGTGCATTACCTAAATGAGTAATTTGTAACTATTGTATTGAATACAATAAAAAATCTGGAAATAACCATTGTTTCAACACTTGGGCAAATTTTTAAAAGCGTGTATTGCATTTTATTGTGATGAAATAATTAGAATAGCTTGTTATCTTATGCATAGACTTAAGGTTGTTGTAAGTTGTAAGTTATTTAAAAATGTGACTACAAAACGGAAAAAAAGTTATATCCCATACAAAAAAAACTATGTTTCGAGGCGTCTTTATGGAATAATTTACTAGGAAGTATATAAAAAATATATCTAATGGTTATGTATATGACAATGTGTAATGATTTTTGGAACATGAACATACACAACGTTAGTTTTACAGAAATTAGCTTTCTGGCCTAATTCTCCCTCTAACGCGGGCGGAGCTGCTGACAAAACCTAGTAAGATAATAAAACTATGTTTGCTAAAACTCTGAAGAAAAACGCAAACGAGAATCCTCCGTAAGAGCTCACACCCGTCTTCACAAAATGTAAATTGACTTCATCTGGAAAACGCCAGACCCGCAGGTCTTTTGGCGTTGTTCAAGGAAATTGGTCTTACTAGGGCTAAAATTAAATGAATTCAATATATCCAACCTTATTTCCTGTTTTGCTAATGTAAACATTTCTTAATTTGGTTTCCTAAATTCTTTAGTTGTCATAAAGTCTGGTTTTCTGCTCGTGTTTCGCCGAAAAATCTACACAAAACATGTTTTGTTTAATGCACGTGTTGTCTCCTGCTTTGGTACTGTTGTTTGATGTTTTTAAAAATATTTACTGTCAAAATGACTTCCAATGTAGAAAACGTTTTTTCACATTTCAGAAACAGTAGATTTCGTAGATTCGGTATTAACAAGGAGAAGACATTTGATTACCATAGATCATGTATACGAACGAAAATAATGATTGTGCCTACATGGGTTAGATGTTTTCGGTCTAGTGTAAAAAGCAGAAACAAAAACAAAGTATTAACAACAAAAAAGTGTTGCAAACGAAAAATGTTTAGTGTAAAGTTTTTGTGTAATTTTTTGGTAAAATACGCGCAGGAGACCCGGCTTTAAACAACCACCTTTCTAGTGACGTAAACAAAGAGATGGCGCTATGCCATTACTGCACGGTGTGATATCGACAGTCAACAAATAAATTTTTCAGGAAAAAATAAAAAACGTTGTTTATAAAAAAGACTATAAAAACTGTTTTAAGTAAATTTAGACATTGTTATTAAATGCTTCTAAAAACATTGCAAAGCCTTTTGTAAAATGAAATTAACAAACGACGTGACTGAAACAAGGACTTCCTATAGATACCTATAGAAATAATTATAGATATTTATTTTTTAGATAAAATCATTTTAAGGTACTTAAACTAGTCGATCGCCCAGAAATTTCGCGATTTCTCATTTTTACTACTACTACACATAGAGCTACAATATGGGTTTCTTCAAGAAAGAAGTTATTGGATTTTTGAAGGGTCGGCAACGCGCGAGTGATTCCCCTAGTGTTGCGGCGGACCGTGTGCTTGTGTGCCACCTTAAAAGTATATAAAAAAAACCCCAATTGATGTCATCAAAGTTATCTTTCATTTGATACACCATATTTGCTAACATTATAGTTTCAACCCTGTTACACCCCATTTGTCGGTAATGTATAAACTCTATTATATTCTACTTTTCTTTTGTATTTTATCTTATTCAAATATTCTATTGAGTAATTCTACTGTATAAAAAAAATTTCTATTTGGCGGATCCCATTGTGTGGGATTAGTTAAATATGTAGGTTTTTAAAAATGTATTTAACGTTTGTATGTTAATTTTTATCTTAGGATCTTACATTGCAAGTTATTGATTTAAAAAAATTACTATTAAAAAAATTGTACTTACATAAACATAATATAATAATACGCAATTGCGATTTTACTGAAATCAGAATCGCGTTCTTACATCCTAATGACCCTTAAAAGCATAACTGTGTAAGGAAAAGAAAAATGATTATTAATGAGAGTAAAAAATAATCTAGGAAATCTTTCACTTTGTTATTTTCTTACGGCTCCATTACACAGAAGGTATCTACTATTAAAACATCCATTATAATTTTAATTGAGTGAATTAACATTTTAGAAATCTGCATTAGTTATTATGTTCTAATAATGATTAGGTATTCCTAGATTTGACAATTATTATAAGATAGATTTTCCCATCGTTACACATATTCTGTAAAAATTTTGAACTTCTTCCTATTTCGGTCTCAATAATAGAGCCATTTAATAATCAGAAAGATAGACTGACCGACAAACAGACTGAAAGCGTTGGCTTAGTAATTTGCACCTTTTGGGTACGAAACCTAAAAAATTATCGAAGACTTCAAAATATGATCTTTCAGTGTTCAATCTTCAAACTTGTTGATATAATACCCAGCGTTGTAAAGGCAAAATTTAAAGGGCAGCTACCCGTTAAACATTTGACCAATCTAATGGACATTCAGAGAAGTAATTAAGTTTGACGGACGATTATGAAAGCTAATTGCGCATTAGCACATCGTGAAACAACCGATAAGCTTAACTATATGTTAAATTAAATAAGACATTTAGCTACCTAACAGATAGAGAATGGTGAAATTGGGTCTACGAATTTGTACCTTGTCTGTGATTAATAGATTTGTCCAAACAACTGCCGAGATGAAAAAATAAGACTGTAATCATCAAGCGATTAAAAGTTTAAATCACACATTTTAGACTTAAACATATTCACTGAACAACGCCATCTGTGGATATTCAAGAAGTGACCAACGCTAATAATTTTGTCAAAGAGACTACGTCATATTTTGTCATTTATTAAAACAGTGTTATTAACGAATTTCAGACAAATGTGCATACAATTTTTCTTTGTCCGATATATTTTGGTATTTAATTTCAATGGCCCCATAGCTCCCTAATGTTGTCAATTCAACATTGTATTTGGAACGTAACTGTAGTATTAGTTTAATTCTTCCTACAACAAAAGATACATATAACAATAAAGACGTTGAGGCCGGAACTACGTTTTAATGTGCATGGCTTACGAATAAACGGATCGACAACAGGTGCATCATATAGACGTACTGATGGATTATAGACGGATCGACTGGCCGACCGATAGACTGACAAACGTCAACATTAACGGGTCAGCAGACGGACACACAGATTGAAAGACAAACAACAGAGAGACAGGCAAATAGAAAGATGGACAGATTGATGCGCAAAGAGTTTATAGACAGTACTACGCAATTACAATAGCAGTCCGTTCCCATCGTCTTTTTTTTAAACATGCATGCACCTCAGTATCCACGTAACTATAATAAATCCGAAAGTGAGTTTATTTGGTTGTCCTTCCGTCACGAAACAACAGAGCATACAATTAGGCTGAATGGCACAGAAATAACTAAAGAGGCGAAGGACATATGAGAAAGAATTAATAAGGAAAATTTAAAATTTTCCTATCACATAGGTATTCATTCCACGTGACAAAATAAAATACAATACATACAAACATACAACAAACGTGATTTTTCTGCCGTTTTTATAGATAATAGTACGGAACCCTTCGTGCGCGAGTCCGACTCGCACTTAGCCGTTTTTTTTTTAATAAAAGCAAGATAAATCCTTTTTTTAGCTACGCCACTACCAGGCACCATAGCAAAGGTGGATATTTTTTGTAAACTATAGACGTGTTCAGAAATTCTGACTGATCACAGATCATCTTACAGTTATACGTTTTGATATCAATATTCAAAGATTAATGCTGATCCTATCCCTTTAGCTCTGTAAAAGAACCATTCATGTGTGATACGCGATAAGGTATAACAAATAGCTAGATTCTTTTTTCAAACTTTATTAAATATGACATGAAAAGTGAAAAGCTGAATTTCATTTTGGACTTGAAGAGGGTTTATTTTATTTTCCTTGCCGAGATCAAACTAGGCGGCTTAGGAAATTCAAAGACATAAAAGCTTTTTATATCAACGTCTACGAAAAAAGTATAAGTATTACTATACTAAATACATATAGGTACTTACACTAAATTCAAATATTAAGACAGTTAAAGTTTGAGAAACAGTATTAAACTGAACATTCAAAAAACTACATATTAAATTGTTGGCTGTAGTGAGAATAGCATTCTAAAGCTACATTCCGAATGCCTAACATTCTGTGATGCCGAAAATATTCTAAATTCTTGATAAAGATCTAGATAGCTCAATATGAGTTTCAGTGAATTTCATTTTACGTTGATGAGATGTAGGTCGAAATAAATGGATTATTGTGAAAATCCTAGGATGTTTGCGGAAGTCCGGAATATTGAAAAATGGAACGAGTTTTGTTATTTTCTAGGCTATTATTAAGGTTTTTTCAGAAAATAGTTTAATGAGGGTCGGATCGGATTTGTAGCGCTGATTTGGTAGGACAAGGGGAAATTTATAACATCTTTTTGACTGGTTAATACATGGCTCTTCGTAAAGAAAGAGTTAGGGATATACGAAAATATTTATTTAGTAAAAGTACGCGCGAGTGATGTCCCAGGAGTTGCAAGCGTCCATAGTCTGCGGTAACCGCTTTACAATCAGTAGGACCGTTACCAACTTAGTGGTACAAAAAAAAAATTTTGAGGTATCATAATAATAAAAAACCTCGTCATAACTTCAGTAAGTAAACAAAATAAGCATTTGATGTTGAGAACTGTTGAAGGACATGTGCAAAATTAGTAATTACAATAAAAAAAAATATATTTTTTTCAACGCACTTGCTCATAAAGCAGCTTTTACTGCACTATTTTCAGCATCTGAGTAGCTTAACCACAAATACCGCACAATGTTTTTTACTTTACGGATTTTTTTTCAATTTATGGCAAGAATTAATTATGGCTAACATACTTAGAGTTCTTATTGTTTCCAACATGTTTTTTAAAAACATATCAAACTGTTAAGTTCCATTAAACATTAACTGTTTACAACATTTAAACACTTAGGCTGGGTTGCACCAACTGACTTTGACGGGCCGGTTAAGTTTAAAAAAAGGTGCCTATGCAAATTTTCATACAATCTTCCATTTTTGACGGCTGGTTAACGTAAAAGTTAGTTGGTGCAACCCAGCCTAAAGTAAAAATTTACTGATCTGCAAGTGTTTTGAAAACAGTTATATATAACACTCGTAACCTCTGCTTAATAGACAGCCGGCTAAATTACGACATCGCCTTCGGCTCGGGCTGCAACCTCCAACATTGTATACAATGCAGCAGCCTGTGTCACTCGTATCTTTTACTCGTACTAAATCTCCGTAATATGTTGTATGTTTAGATTTCATTTAAAGTCAAGATGTTGTATTTATTTTTATTAGTTTCAGGCAGGATATAAATATTTACACTAAGACAAAATATGTACCTACGTCTAAGTGAATCCCAGTATAAGTGAAGCCGCGTCCCCTCTATAGAGCAATTTAATTCTCACTTCATCCTATGGAGGGACCCTGTTTATTATTCCAAACATTTTGAACCCAAATGTTAATGAGATTAGTATTACCCAAAAGCTTAAGATTACGTAACATTCGAGTTGCTGGTTTAATATACCAAGCCAGAGATTTACAGAGTGATAAATAAACTTCGTATATACACGATAGTTTATCATTTAACAAAATGAAGGTAATCGAAATATTAGGAAATCGCTCCCTTGTTAGGTTAGGTTCAGATTTGTTAGGTTTTTGTTAGTCAACGTGATTATTGAGTAAATTGCGTCAAATAATCATAACCAACGAAGGTAAGAATGTTGAATGTTTTTATTGTTTTTTAAGTTTTTTTATATCTTTTCTTTTTATTTTAAATTTTAATGTATATTTTATTGCAAATATATAATTAAATATACCTACTGCAAAACTTACAATGAAACTTTTTAAATTTGCTTTGTCTTAGTAACTTACTTAATCATTTTCCGTATCATTGAGCAGTTCCGGTGGCCGGTGGTCTTCTTTATCAGTTCCACTTCACCAAAAGACACTTTGCTGATTTAGAATACTTGATTTGTTACAGAAAATACCAAAATAGCTATGTGTATGCCTAAAATAATTAAGGAGTTCTCTCAATTCTTCATGGATTCCATCATCAGAATTGGATTTTGGTACAAATGTGACCAATTTGGAAGTATGCCCTTTCAAATAAAAAAAAAACGAATTGCACTCCGGGAGTGCCGGCAGAAGTGAAAACCTTTACACACGATTCGCGCTTAACACTCAAATATGTCACAAGACATGTCTTTGACATTGTCAAGAAATAATAATGTTTGTTTATTAACTTTTTTGACGTAGTATATTTGACATCGCAATCTGTCATAGAATTAAAATTCCATATCCAACCTCCCTGTACTACTCATAATCGCGAATACCAAAAATAAAAATTATAATAGGCGTGGCAATACGGTTTCCGTCTTACGAATTTCCACGATTAGGACACGTGACCTGACGCGAGTTTATCATTTCTTACCCATACCAAAAAAAGTGCACAACGTTTTCACTTCAAAAATAATTTTCCAATTTTATCTCCGTGATAACAAACATAAAAAAATACAACTGAATTGAGGATCTCTTGTATATTGTGAACGCAAAGTTTACTAAACTCAAAATATCTTTATTTTTATCCGTAAATTCCTCCTTCAATTCTCCTTTTTTAAATGACATCTGTTACGTCCCCAAGGTGCCTGCCTTCGCAACCCAAATGATATATAAAACCACAATACCTTAATATCAGTTTTTACCCACGACGGATATAAAAAGTAAGTGTGTGATAAAGTGTCTTAAAGAGAATCCCTGTTTTATATACATTGATTTACGAGTTATAATTTTGTGAAAGAATTTACGTAATTGAGGTTATTTTTCCTACGCAATAAGCTTAATACATAGATATAGCAATGACAATTACAGTTACATATTATACCTATTTGTTTTCAGTAAAAATCATTTAAATCGGGATTGTAAACAGTGAAGTACATGTCAAGACTACGCATAGTCAGGGTTCGTGGTAACTTATCATCAATTATATTGACTGTTGAAAATTACTAATATTTTTGAACCTTGAGTGTTCAATGAGTGTATGTAACTACAATCAAATTATATTCGTAGTGTTTAGTTACATTTAGTTGAGTCCGATTTGTAAATCCATACTAATATTATGAATAAGTAAAATTTGTTTGTCGGTTAGTACGTAGGGGTAACTACTGAAGCGATTGTAACATATTTTTTGATTAGAATAAGTTTCAAGGTCATATTAATGTACTAGTTTTAGCCAGCGGCTCCGCCCGCCCTCAATTTGGTTATCGGCGTGGAACACCTTAATTAACTCATTAATTATTATACTAATAACGTTTGCTATAGCAAGCTAAGCTCGGTTATAGTTATTCCCGCCGGAACTTTTGAATTTTCTTTCTAATTTAAAACCTAATCAATAGGTGCGCCAAGTTTCATCCCGATCCGTCTGCCTGAAGCGTTATTGAGTTTTTTTTTCTGAGCTGACTATGCAGTTGGCTGTTGCAGTCATTACTGCTTCACCGGACTTTTGGGACGAGACTCTGAAGGAGCCTCAGCCCATATAGCGCCCAACGCTCAAGGGCTCCCCGCGGGGGAAGCCTCGGCGTCGTGTTTGGAGGGAGGCCCTATTCGGGGAGGTCGTAGAGACTAATCTCGCTATCCGGACAGCGAGATCGTCATCTGGGGACGTTAGTACGTGCCGAGGCCGCCTAACCATAGTTTTACGACCGTGACCGGGTCGATCGGGGGGACGATACGTTGTGGATTGCACAATTAATCGATTCGGGTGATTTTGCGTACGCTCGAAAAAGCGGACTGCCAAGTCTTTAAAGTATTGGGGAATCGTGGGAAGTTCGAAGTCTCTGTGTAGGTCCGCATCGCGATCGTACCAAGAGGCTCCAGAGGCCGCTCTGAGAAAGCGGTTTTGGAGGGTCTGGAGTTTGTGGAGATTGCGCTTGGACAGCGCAAAGACTACGCTAGCGTAAGCTAGTATGGGGCGGATACAAGTTGTGTAAAGATTTAGCTTATTTCTAAGCGACATCTTACTATACTTGCCTATCATGGGATAGAGACGGCCGAGGACAAAAGCGGCTCGGTCTCTGACTATTTTGGTGTGAGCTTGGAAGTTCAAACGACTATCCATGGTCACACCGAGATATTTGGTCTTATGTTGCCAGGGAATGGCACGACCGAAAAGAGAAAGGGGAGAAGGCCGCGGAGGGCGGCCTAGGGTAAAAAGAACGGCAGAGCTTTTGTCGGGATTCACCTCGATTCTCCATTTCCGAAACCACTCGCCTAGGGCGGTGATAGCGGGTTGGAGTCTCTCAGTGATTCGACTTACTTGCCTATCTGTGGTATAGAGAGCGGTGTCGTCCGCAAAGAGGGCTAGATTGGTACCTATCGTTTTAGGGATATCGTTTGTGTACAGAAGGTACAAGATGGGGGCGAGCACGGACCCTTGTGGGACTCCTGCTTCAATGGGGCGGGGGGAAGAGAGAGTGCCTTCGACTTTGTAGCGAAAGCTACGATTCGACAAATAGTCTCGTATGATGAGCACGAGACGATCTGGCAACTGAAAGTTGTACAGTTTAAAAATTAAACCGTTGTGCCAGATTTTGTCGAAAGCTTTCGCTACATCGAAGAAGACAGCGCCCGTGTGACGGGTCTTACCTAACGCTGGTTGAAAGCCAGTAAGAATATGTTCCGTTATGCGGAGGACTTGATGGACGCATGAGTGTTTGGCACGGAAGCCAAACTGCTCGTCTATTAAAATGCCTCTGGAGACTATAGCGTTCCGTAGGCGAGCGAGGAGGAGGTGTTCATAGAGTTTACCAAGGGCCTTTAGTAAACTTACGGGGCGATAGGAGGACGGCTCGGTACGAGCTTTGCCTGGCTTATGGATGCCTATAACAATTGCATCTTTCCATTGAGAAGGAAAGATGCAATGTTCCATAGCAGCGTTAAAGATCGCTACTAGGAGGCAGATAAGGGGAAGAGTGAGGCGCTTTAGGATATCGTTAGAGATACTGTCAGCACCGGGGGCTTTACGGGGGCGTAGGTCTTTAATGACCTGTACGACTTCGTCGACAGTGACAGGGGGCAGGGGGTCTTGTGGAGGCAGAGAAGTTCTGCGCTTCACTTCGCCGTCTACCTCGCGCACGTGGTCGGGATCGAAGGGCTGTGTGCTTAAGGCACATTGGGCTTGGAGGCTAGACGCTAGGCAATCCGCTTTTTCGTCGTCATTGAACACGGGAACGTTGTTGAGACGAGTTAACGGAGGGAGAGAGTATGCGGTTTCGGATTTTAGAGCTTTGGCTAAGTGCCAATAAGCTTGGTGAGAAGGAGAAATGTTCTCCATAAGATCACCGAAACGTTGGGCGTGGAGCTCAGCTACAGCGGTTCTTACACGGCGGTGTAAGTCGTTGAAGCGAGCTTTATTTTCGGTAGTGGGAGCGCGATCGCAAGCGCGGCGGGCCGCGTTACGCTCAGTCATTAGCGACCTGATGTGCTGAGGAAGGATTAGGTGATGATAATCACCAACCGGCACCTGTCGTGAGCACTCGCCAACGGTGGCGGTCAGGTGTCTAGTGAGAGAGTCGATAGCTACGTTTAGGTCGGTCGCGGAAGAGATTAATTACGTTGGGAACGCGGTCTAGATGTGGTGAGCTGGGATTTTCGAGCAATTGCCCAAATTTATCCCAGTCCGTCACGGTTCTAGTGTCGGGAGGAGAGTCCGAAGGGGAACCTAATCGGAGGATGACAGGGCGGTGGTCCGAGTCAAGTTCGTCAAGCAACTCTATAGAACGAAAGCTTAGCCTTACATTCTTTAGAAGTGCTATGTCCAGAACGTCAGGGTTGTTCCTAGTATTGTGGGGAAAGAAAGTGGGCGTCATGGGAGCGATAATGTCAAAGTTTAGTCTGTCAACTAAATCGTCAAGGAGTCTGCCTCTCCGTGAAGTTACTAAAGAGTTCCAGCGACGGTGCTTTCAATTTAGGTCGCCGGCAAGAATGACGGCGTCGCCTAAATTTAAGAGCGCCTGCAGGTCGCTCTCCAGCAAGTCTTTTAAGGGAGAGAGTTAAACCGATGCAATGATGATCGGCTGATGGCCGGCCATCGCTAAGCGGCAGACGGATGCTTCTAAGTTCGTAAGTGGTGGAGGATCGATAGGGGGAGCAATGCAGGGAGCGCCTGTAATAGATGAGAGTGCCTCCGAGATTGGAGGCAGTTCTATCATTACGGACGGTGCGATAGTTCGCGATCGAAGGGGTACGGACAGCGGGCTTTAGGAACGTTTCCTGGATGAGGAAGACGTCCGGTTTTTGGGACGAGAGGAATTGCGATAATTCCTCTCTTTGGTTGCGGAGACCGTTGGCATTAAAATAGCCTATGGAGACGGACCAGGGTTTTTCGCGCGCGGTTGTGCAATCCATTTTGGTTTTAAGGTTTTGGAGGTACGCTGCGGAGGGCGGCGAAGAAGTCGCGATGCTTAGCCATGAAGCCGAGCATTTGAGAGAGATCGGTGAGTTGTACGTATTCGGCGTACACGATCTCGAAATGGGATGGGTCACAGGCCCAAGAAATCTCGGTGAGAATACCGAGATGCTGCTGCTCGGCCGTCTGAGCGGCGTTGCGGGGCAGCGCGAGAGAGGGGCGCGGGGGGGGCAAGACGCGTTTGCGCGAGAGGCGCTGGACGCGGGATGTCCCGGGACATGAAAGGGGCGGGGTAGGGAATACCCGTAACTGAGACGGGCCCGGGGAGAGTAGACAAAAGTTTGTCTGTCTCCTTAGATTTGGACGCGACAACTAGCGCTGGAGGACGGCTCCAGGCGTTGACAGCCGGGAGGGGGGCAGGCACGAGCGGAGCCTGTTGGCGGGGGGCGGGGGGTCGCGATTTACCCTGTTTGGGTTTACGCGAGCTCTGTTTAGGAGCTTTGGGGCACCCGCGGTAATTCGCTGGGTGGCCTTCACTCCCACAGAGTACGCAAGCGACCGGGTCGGATGCGTTAGAGCGATCGCGATCACAGTCCGGAGTGGCGTGATCGCGCAAACATTTCACACAGCGCGTCTGCAGTTGCGCTGTGCGTGGCCATAAAGCTGGCATCGGTGGCATTGACCCGGGTTCGACCGCTTGTGCGGAGTCTCGACCCGGACGCCCTTGAGGCTGCACACATCTTTAATGTTAAAGATGGCTTTGCCTTCTTTGGTCAGGTCTAGTACTACGAGCACCATGTCGTAGCACTCTGACTTGTTAGAGCCATTGTACATTCTATGTACTTCCCGTACGGGGAGGCCTTGGACGATTAGGTCGTCCTGAACAGTCTTAGTGGAGAATTCCTTAGGAACTCCCCTTATGACTGCTCGGAGAACGCGTTCCTCGGCCAGCGAGTAAGTATGGTACTCATACTTTTGGGCCGTGAGGAAAGCCGTCAGATTTCGGAAATCTGAAGGTGTCGGGACCTGCACTTTGATGCCGCGCTCGGCATCATTGCGGGCGTGCGTATAATTAATACGCTTGGCTTAGCGTTAGCTATATTTGGCCAGGCCCCTTTGTCTTTGATGACAATGGGGGGTGGAGTTTTTTCCGTCCGTCCCGGAGTGGGACGGTCGGCCTGCGAAGAGGTGGCGGCGGGGGTTGTGTCCATGGCGGCTGGCTCAGGGCTGGCCGCCGAGGTGGACGGAGAGGGGGAAGCGCTGGGCGCTTTGAGGCGTTTAGCCTCGGAATCGGAGGGAGGAGGAGTAGAAGACTCCAGAGCGGATGCCGCCGAAGCCTTTTTGGACTTGGCGGACTTCTTCCGCTTTTTTCCCTTTTTGGTCCCCAGGCCAACCACTTTGAAGCCTTCGTCGTCCTCGGACAACGCCGACTCAGCGGACATTACGGCTGCTGGAGACAGGGGTGCGGTTTCGGAGGTTGCGGGGGGCGGGGTAGTGAGTGACCGAGAAGGGGTCTCATCGGCTACCGGAGTGGGGGGGCGATTGGGCACAGGGGCCCGAAGAGCGCGGCGAGCGACACGCGGGTCGCGACAGCGGGGTTCGCGGGAGAGAGAGCGCGAACGAGTGCGCGAGCGAGAGTGTGAACGGGACGGGGCACGCGGCGGCGAACATTGGGAGGTTACCGAGTTGTCGGACGATTTGTGGGTAGCCACAGCCTGGACAGCGTAGGCTCGGATCAGATCTGAGTGATCACGAAGGCAAACCTTTATGATCTCCCCTATCTGTTCCCGGGACATGCCAGTGAGTAATTCGGCCATCGCGGGAGTGGCCGAGGTGTAGATTTTGAGTGCCTAGTGACTCCCCACCATTGCTGGCGAGGAGCAAGAATACCTAATGGGTGTGGCCAGGCGCCCCGCAGTGCTACGGATTGCCTGGTGTGTACCTAACTCCTACTCCTACGGCCGGGGTTACGTTGTCACCGTTAGGTTTCCCCCCAGCAACGAGACGTGAATCAATAAGAAACGTTAGGTAGACCGCAACTCTGAAAAGAGCTATACGATCTCACCCACCAGCCCTTGAGCACTCGGAACTGGATTTCTACAAACTAAACGCAATCGATACTTAAAACGCGATAATGCACGGAGCGGCGAACCGCTGAAGCGGAAATACTACGCTAGCGATTTAACACAAAGCCGGACTCAGACCGGGCGAACCGGTAACAGTCAAAGAGGCAAGCGAGGGTCACCGCTATGCGTAGTAGTTCCGCGACTACGAGAACACACACTCACGCACAAAAACACACAGTATCGCTTCGATAAACTTCGCGTTATGGGCGCGTTGAAGAACGCGCAAACACACCTAGAGCGGGCCGAGAAGCAATTTCCCAGCCAATACACACTGCCGAGCAGCGCTCAACACTCAGGCCGATTTTCCAAGAATTGCGGGCAATAAACCGAACAACAATTCGAGGTCGTCAGCGCTGAGGCAAAACACCACACAGGAATGCGCACCAGCTGAGTCACCACTGCACGGAGCACACTGAGAGCACTTGACGCTCTAGAACACGACCGCACAACACGAGAGTCGAATCGGGAATGATGTTATTGAGTAACAAACATCCATCCAGACATTCACTTTCACACTTTCAACTTTATGATATTAGTAGGATGTAAATCAAGTCGTAATAAAGGCACTATTAATGTACGTTGCAACAAAGCAATGAATACTTTTAAGCTCGACCAAGAGTTTCTACCTACCTACACGTATATTAAGTCTACCAAACTATTTTGTTCAGTGTAATGTGTCTTAACGCATGTGTTGATTAAAATAATATACAATACAGAAAATTAAATTTTGCAAAATTTCCTTAGCCTCTTTCTTCGATTACAGCGAAGCAGCTTCATATAGTAGTTTTTTTGTCATGAATACTCAGGCATGAGTTGGTATATGATTCAGTGTTTCAATTACAAAAACATGTTACAGAAGGTACGGGTGATAGATGGAAGGTCTGATATTGAAGAAACTAAATTTACTTTGTGCTATATTTATGAATAATATTTCTCTTGTCATATCTCAGTTTGTTCTGTTCACCCTTACTTAAATATACTTTATCTCAAACATGCTACGATATGCGACTCTTATTCTTTTTCTTTTCTTTAGGATAAATCGCCCAAGCGCTCGAGCGGTCAAATATGAAATTTTAAAAAAGGAAAGAACTTTTTGAACATTGACAACTAAAGAGATATTTCATCAAGTTTTTTTTCAAATTTTTAACTGACACAACAAAAAGAAGGCGCCATTATATTAATTTAAAAAAGTTAAAAAAAGAAATCGAAATTTGAACGCGGAAAATTGGCGACAAAATAACCGAAACTATTTTCATTATTGTCAATACAACAAAGCATAACCGATAACATAAGATCGTAAGTATGCGGGACGATAAGCATATATTGTTTTTACTGCTTTGCTAAAGAAATAAATTATACTCTAACTACTACTAAATAACGCATTAAACTAAAGTTTAACATATTGATCTAAAATATTAAGGTTTTTTAGTCAGATAGACATGTTATACCAACACTTCTAAAGCCATAGTCGATGTGGCATTGTCGTGGACACTGAATATAACTTAATATTACGCAGCTGTTATCGAATTTTTACCATAAGGGTTCTTTTAGTGCTATTTTGGTTCAGAACGCTAAAAGTGGGCTGTCTTGTGCAAAAACAAAATTTTAAATTATATAAGCGCGTTTATCATAAAAATTAAATAATTTGCTAAAATGAATTAATATGATTATTTATAGTAATAGATGCAGTTTTCTGTTTCTGCAAGACAAAAAACATAAAAATAATAAAATTTATGCATAGTATATATGCTAGGTAAAAGTATGACCTAACAAAAAGGAATTGTTTAAGTCCATATTTACAAAACTGTAAGTTATAAGATAGATAAGTCATAAAAGCGTAGGAATAGCAAAAGTCACAAGGTTTGTAGGTCAGTGCAGAGTTTTCCTTCCTAATGTAAATAACGACCCATGTCAACATAAGACGTGTAAATATTCCCTTTTCTTTTCAAAATAAAGCTAATTTCCTTAGAGAATAGAAAATATGGTAAAATAAATGCAGAATTTTCCTCTGAGCTTTTCTTTTGACCTTTTTGATATAGACAGGCTTTAGGCTGTATGATATTAAGCAACTTAATACAATATTTTCACAAATTGTAGGCATAAAATTAGTGCATTTTTTTTGAGTTACCTGTTGAAAAATGGAGAACAAACTATAATAAAGACGTGCATCACCTATTAATGTTTTCCTAATTGATTAAGGGAGACCTATATTCAACAGTGAGCACCAAATATTATGGATTTTGTTTATTTTTGCTTTATGTGTCAAAGGGTACTAATTCGAAAAATTGAAAGTTTGTGAAATCAGTAATTTGGAAACATAGTGATTTGAAAATTAAGTTTTTTAAGATTGATGGTTTAGACAAATAAGATTAGGTTTAGCATACAATTTGGAAAATGTGTAGTGTAAAAAAACTGTGAATGAGGACCCTAAGAACTGACATGCATAAAAATGACCGACGTGAGTCGAAACACATTAACGGATTTTCGTACAGTGACGACGAACATACAGCGAATTTATCAATTTTATATTAATCGATTCTACTACAGCATTCTTATGTTGGACACAGGCCTTTGAGCCTTATCCAACACAAGCCACCACACTAAGTTCTTAGCTTTTCTTGTCCACCCACTTCCAGCTATATTTTGTAGGCCATCAGTCTGGGGCTGGTTAATCGATCCGTGGTCCCCATATTAGAGGTCTGCCTCAAAGGCCATCAGTTCTGTGTAAGACATTACAAAGATTTATGGCCTTTCTCTTTCAGCATCACCTTAGAGGATACAGGATTCCTTAAAGGGTAGTTTTTTCTTGGCGCCTGGATGCTCTCATGGTATTAAGCCAACAATATTTGAAATTCTAGGTAAAAACTAAATTGAATACAATATTCATCTCAATATACGTATGGATAAAACTTAATTAAAATTCCTGACAGAGATAATTTTAGCTTTAATTAAAGCAACTTTACTGAAACTGAGTTTGTGGCACAAAACTTAACGAGTCAAGAGAGAGATAAGAGGAACTGGTCTAATATAAAAATATATTCTAAAAAAAGAAATTTCTCAAAGTTCAAAAGTTCCGTGTCTCGAAAAGTAAAAATTTCATACTTATAAGATCAATTTTTCTATAGAGGTATAATGCTCAAATAAATATCTGCCCTTTTTGGATGTGATTACATATTGAAAGATCGGCTAAACGAAATGTCGTTGCCCTGGTGTTGCAAGCGTACAAAATTAATCACTTAACATCAGACAGGCCGTACCTACTTCTTAATTGCACTTTATTGGTATAAAAAGTTAGTGTTAAATTAACTGCAATTAAAAAAAAAAAAACAGGTTGCACTCCGGGAGTGCCGGCAGAACTGAAATCATACTAGCTATTTACTTCTCATCACTTCTTATACATATTTATTTATTATAAATAATAATGTTTGTTTATTTACTTCTTTGACGCAGTAACTTTGACATCTGAATCTAGCATAGCATTAAAATCCCATATCCAACCTCTCTGTACTACCTACTCATAATCGCCATATACTAAAAATTGAAACTAACCTAATGTAAATATAGGTCACGTATCCTGACGCGAGTTCCGTCTTACGAATTTTCGATCAGGTCACGTGACCTGACGCGCGTTTAACATTTTTACCCATCACAAAAAAGTGCACAACGCCGCTAAAGAAGTTCAAAAAAACATAAACTTTAACCAGGTTTACTTTTTATTTTTATTATAATATTTTATTTTAAAACGCATTTTAATATTTATATTTTCAAACCACTTCCCATAAATCATTTTTTAACATCGGCGATTTTAAAACATAGGTGGGAAAATCACTCCAGTGCGAGTTGGACTCGCGCAGTTCCATTGATAAGGTAATATAAATAAGGCTTTTGATACTTATGAAAATTCAAAAAAAAATCAGTTTACTAAAAAGACTACTTGGCAACTCCTTAAAACCAAAGCTTTCGTTTTTTTTAAAAAAAAGGGCTTTAGTTTAGGTGTGAGTCCACGTGAAAGTAAGTTATGTGTTAGATAATGTACTGTTTATATGTAGCCTGTTCATAAACATATATGCTAGTATGTTTACATAATTATTACCAGATTTTACTGAACTACCGATACTCCGTTGTGTTTGGAAAATTTTGATTGTCTAAACACAACGGAGTACAGATGAGAGAATAGGTCAAAAGGTTAAGCAATATGTCATTATTTAGATCTAGTAGCTCCAATATTCTCTAACAACGCCCAAAAGACTTGAGGATTGGCCCTTTCCATGATGAACTCAATTTACATGTTGCGGAAGCGCTCCTTAGGGATACGCTTTGCATTTTGAGGTGAACAATATATGTAGGGTCATATAATGATAGAGGAACAATACTGTTTTGTTAGGTAAATAACCGCAGGTGTTTTTTTTTTCAAAAATAATTTTAAAACGTTGCATCTATATACTGTTTATTGATTCCATTGACAAGTATTTTTAGTTTTTTAATAAGACTATGGATGTAGGAAAACAATGTTTGTAGAAGTATAAGGGTTGAAGTTAATTTACCATAATGCTAAGTGAGAATCTAATTATAAAGATCAAGTATTGATACATTAGGTTACGTACTCTAGTTCGCGTAATTTTTCAAAAATTATTCCCTTTTATGAGTTTTATGAATTTTCCTTAAAAAGGCTTATGACTGTTTATAGTCTTTCTATATCAAATTTCTGTGTTAATAAGTATTGACATTATGGGATAATATTTACACTGGCAGGCTATGGATAGTTTGATAAAAAGTAAACTGGATTAAAGTTTAGGTTTTTTTTTTATTTACAATTAATTTAACACTAACTTTTTATACCAATAAAGTGCCAAAAAAATAAATTTCGTTTCGCCGACCTTTCAATATGTAATCACACTCAAAAAGGGAAGATATTTATTTCAGCATAATACCTCTTTAGAAAAAATTATCCTATAAAATTTTTACTTTTGGTTGTGTCCAACAGTAGAATGCTGTTCTAGAATTGATTGATATAAAATTGATAAATTTTGTCACTGTACGAAAATTCATTAGTGTGCTTCGACTAGCGTCGGCCATTTTAATTCGTGTCAGAGATTAAGGTTCTCATTCACGATTTTTTTTATATTACACATTTGCCAAATTGTATGCTAAACCTAATGCTAAATGCTATGTGATATTAGGGTAATATTAAGGTAGTTTAAATTATGTAAATTACTTGCCATATTGTTGTGTGGGAGCTAAGCTACTTCTAGATACATGATATCCGTCTAAATGTGTGTATGCAAACATGTTTGTGTGGGTGTATAATGCGCCCGATTGCGTTTGGACCCTGCTGATGTCAGGCGGCCAATCGAGGTTTTAATAAAAAGATTATGAATTATAAAATTTGAAATAGTTCAAATAAATTTTTAAATCATAGTTCTCTTTATAGCTCGCATAGAAACATTCAGCTTATTCAAGTGATTAACAGTTAGATACTAAGTTTTTGTACTGTAAGTCATTATTGGCAACACATACTGGTTACAGTATTTTGGCACTGAAAATTATGTAACGTAAATATGTAAATAACTCGACATGAATGTAAATACCAAACGCTGCTAAGGTGATTGGATTATTTTATTCACCTCGTTATCGAAAATTGACAAAGTTAGGTTAGTAAGTGCACTTTAGGATTACCACTCCCAACAACAACCGGTAACGACGGAAAATAACATCAAACACGTGGTACTTAAATAAAAGTGTTAATCTTCCTCATTTTTTGGCTCACACTAATTTGAGATCTCCAAACATATCAGAAGTCAGTAATGTACACGCCATTTATGTTACTGATGAATCCTTCTCTCCTTCTTTAAAGCTTAAGAACATCGCCATTGCTATTGCCCATGCTATCTTTAAGAGCATTGGAATCCTTAGCGTCTACATCAGTAGCAACAATGAGTTCTAAGGTTTGTTGATGGTCACAGGTTTAGTTGGCGTCCAAGAAACGCAATGTACTCAACAAAAGAAAGCCGTACCTGTACTGTTACCTTATCGCTTTACAAGTCACAATTCTAGTCTCATATGAAGCATTAATATCATCTCTGGATGGGTGCACCTAAATGTCCAGCTTGGAAATTTACCACAGTTCGATGATGCGTTGTGAGAATAGATAAAAATCCAATCTTATTAGTGGTAATGAAGAGAAACTTTGCTTCCCTATACATGTTCTATCGCTTCAGAACACAGCCTATTGTACCACCATAGGCTGTGTTCTGCCGAATTGTTTAAACACTACTAATTTGTACGATTGCACCGCTTGTCATCAGCTTGGAGTTCATCTTAAAACATAAGAGCCTAAATGGTCACGCACAGTATGGGTTTAGAAGAGCTTTATTCCTCAGTTTCTCTTAGGTTACTCCTTGGTGTTGCAAGCGTCTTTAGGCCAGGGTTGAATCCTTATTGGCTATAGTAGTGGTATTAAAAAAACATGTTATAAAGAAGCGGTAAAAATAACGTATCTGTGTTTATCACCTTTCTGCTGTACTCCTTTGTCTTTTATATAATCTGGCAGAGCATATGTACTTACGTGGTCCATGGTACTTAAGCCCTTTCGAAAGCTTAGCATAGATAGTTTAGCAGGCTGTAAGTTGTCAAATCTACGTTTAAGACAAGTCATAGTGACCCCGAAAACGGCTTGTTAATATGGTGAGAAGCTAAATAGATTTTCTTATTCAACAGGCTTTTAATGTAAAATATTCCTCTGGCATGGTCCCTTCAAGGACTGCGTAATTAGAGAGCCTTTAAAGGATACGTTTTTTTGCCAATCTATACAGTGTTTCATGCACTTACAATTATGGTGTGCTAAAATTATAATTTCGGTGGAAGATTTAAATTTTGATGATAAGAATTTTCGGTAAAGATTTTAATTTTGGCGGTAAAAAATATCGGTGAAGGTTAAACCTTTTTAAATATATTTATTTGTAGCTTGTAACACATTTACATATCTATGATGCTTACTAAAGTAGTTAAGAAACAGACTCTCAGAATAAAATAGTACCACCGAAATTAGGCAAGAATTGTACATGTTGAAATTTACCCACTTATTCTTATAATTTTTGGGTTCCGTACCTAAAGGAGCGCTATTGCTAAGCCTACGATGTTTGTTTGTTTGTCCAACCATCTAAAGTAGATAGAAGCTTGAAATTTTCACAGAATAGACAGATTACCTAAAAATAATAAAAAGTTCAAAAAGTAACAATTAAAGGGGTAAAAATACGTGTTCGTCAATTCACTTGCAGCGATTTTAGTGTGAGATTTAAAGTATAACAACAGATAATAAAAATCGGCGAAGCTTGAGACGGACTCGAGCCATTACCATCTTAAATTTATCATATTAGCGCCATCTAGCAAAAGTAGTCTAGATTATTAAGAAAAACAGTCACATATTTTTGTTTGTGTTAGTAAATAACGTAAATGGTGGCACGGAATCCAGGGTGCGTGAGTCTGACTGGCACTTAACAGATTTTTTATTTAACTTCAAAAAGTATAGTAGTAAATTTACTTAAAAATTCACTGAGACATTCTCTCGGGAGAAAATATGTAGGTGATTTCGCATTTATTTAGGTTAAGTATATTATTACGCAGAAAGGTGAGTAACTGGAAAAAGAAATTGTGTTTCTTCGTCCTAATGGTCCCTTAAAAGCATATTTGTGTTCAGAGATAAAAATATTATTACTGAGAATTAATATAGTGTTTTTAGAAATTGGATTCTTTTCTTATTTTTAGATGCGTAATCATAAAATGTTTTTCGTATATGAATAGGATTTGCTTTTTTCGCGGGAAAATCTTTATTATTAGCATTATAACTTGTATTTACCGAATACCGAAAACCGCTACGCTAAATTATTCTGTCGTGAAATAATTTAACCATCAACTGGTTATTAACAGAACCTTAATAGACAAAAGTTAAATCGCATTAGTTGCGTAAAAGTCACTTTTGCTATAAATTACATAAAGTTGTATTCATCAACATGTGTAGTTGATTGGCTACAAAAAAATGAAGGAAATAAGATAGTGCAAAGAAATGAATGTTTTTGTGATAATACTTCAATTATATATAAATAAGTAATTCAATATTTTTGGACATTACAAACTACGCCATCTGGTCCTAAACTTTGCAAAGCTTGTAATACCATCGATACCAGACGACGGATACAAATACATATATATGATTTTTATTTGTAAATTGTAAAAATTATGCATAGATAACACCTCAAAACAAACACAAATGTTCATCACATAAATGTTTGCCTTCTGCGGAAATCGAACCCACTCCCCTCGATTCAGCAGTCGGATCATTACCCACTGAGCCATGTAGCAGATATAACTAGTTATTTAGTAGTCCTGTAATATAAAAGTATACTAGTTAACAATCAAATTAGAACGAGTTACACAGTATCCAATATATTGTAGGGTTTTGTCAACCTTTTGATTAATTTGATGGTATATTATTTGTTGTATTGTTGAGTAATATAACCTTTTATATTCCTGATCTATCTTGGTTTTATGAAGATATCACGAAAATTTCTAAATGCAGTAAAAAAATTGAGAAGGTATAAATAACGATTTTAATAACGAAGTACGAAGTTTAATAACCTCTACTTTTATGGACAATAACTATCAAAGATTTGGTAAACGTATAAAAGATCTATGTTCTGTATTGTTAAAAACAATTTTCAAGCACTTTTGCAGCTTTTGTTATGTAAGAAATATTAACTGTACAGAGTGTTCAGTAGACACCTTAGCTATTGTTAAACGAACACCCTCCGATAGCTTTTCGTGCTCATAAAACGTAACAATAACCAACATGTACAAACAAATCTGAACCATATTGTAAACCAGACACGTGTAGATTTCCTTTAACTAGTATAGTGTTGGCAGCTGATAAAAGAAAAGTCGATATGGAAAATCGGTACATGTGAATTGAAAATTTTATGAGATATGCCGCCTTTATCAGTTTGAAATTTTGATGTTAGTATGTTGTATTCAAAGAAGTTGTTTGTATTGAAAGCATTTAGATACTATGAAATAATCAAACGAGGTGCATGTAAATGTAGTATACTAAATTATGTCTTGGTTTAAATCATCATCTGTGGGATAGTCGCTATTTTATAACCCTCCTGGGACCTTATTGGGAACAGTTGTCGTACAGTAACAGTAGTAGTAGTCGAGCTATTCAGAGTTTGGATTCGATAGAAAAATGTATGCAAGGTTTCGAGAGGTAAGTTAGACTTCCATACATTTTTCTCTCAAATTCCAGACTTCGAATAGCTCGAGATTGTTCCCAATAAGCTCTCTTTTTAGGGTTTCATAGTCAATCAAGGAACCCGTATAGTAAAACAATGACTGGCCGTCAATCCATCGGTATGTCGCAGTAAAATTACTGTGACACTATAGCTATAAAAATATGAATCAACATCTTTATATATATAATTCTACTGTACGTGTGTATGTCACTGTACTCCTAAACAGCTGGACCGATTTGAATGATTTTTTTGTATGCGTTTGGGTGGCGCCCTAGATGGTTTAGCTTCACAAATCAGCCCGGCAGATGGCGCTGCAGTCGGATGCAGGACAACGTCTGCCCGGTCAGCTAGTGTTGATATATATATCTATCGTGTTTACCAATACCAAGTTACAATGAACCATGCAAAACTCGCAGTTCAGTAGCAATAAGAACCACATATTCCTCCAAATATATCCTAATTCATTTCTTACATAATTTAATAATGCGGTTTTGTCTTTATTAATGTACATTTTGTGTTTAGTAATATCAAATAAAAAAATAAACACCTTATTAATACATCAATAATTTGTACCAAACAAATTATTGGTAACTTTATAGTATTTTCTGCTACTTTCGAAAAAAGTGGGTTAGGTCAGATGTTTATTTAAAAGCTAGATGAGCGAGGAATATTTAAGCGTTATTTACTTTGTTTCTATTTTCTAAAACTACTGTCGCGCCACCTATTCTGAAAGGGTTGTACTAATTCAGAAACTTTTTCCGGCGTGTGCACAACCATTTACCAAAATTCCATTATAATTGGTTTGCTCTTAATGCGCGCGTCCGACTCGCACTTGACCCTTTCTTTCTTCCATAAAAACCTTGCCCTAACAATAACAAACAATACAAAAAAAGAGTTATCTAATTTGGTGCACCAAGGAAAACAGGGATTCGTTTTCATAATACACTAGCTTCTGCCAGCGGCTTCGCCCACCCTAAATTTCGTTATCGGCGTAGGTTCTTACGGCAACTCCTTAATTATAGAAAAAATCGAACATTCGTGTCTGTAAAACCATGGAAATACACATAAAAATTTTAACCCCATCGGTCAAGCCGTATAGAAGTTGACATTCCGACAGCAGCGCTGGGTCCAATTGTATTTTTAATCCAGGAAACCATCGAAATACCCTTATAAAATTTCAACCTAATCGGTTCAGCTGTTTAGAAGTTATGCGAAAAAGATAAGTACGGAAGGATAATTCTTACTACCCGTTGTCCTATTACCAGTTTTCTCGTAGGAATGAAGCATTTTCCCGCGGTAAAAAGTAGCCTATGTTCATCAGGGATAATGTCGGCTTCTAATGGTAAAAGAATTTTTCAAATCGGTCCAGTAGTTTCGGAGCCTATTCGATACCAACAAACAAACTAACAAACAATGAAATCTTTCCTCCTTATAATATTAGTATAGATAATATAAGATTCAAGTTATCAACATATAAACTAGATATCATAAGAATAATTACAGATTACTCATATAAAGTGATAAAGTTATGAACAGTTTCTAATTGTGTCGAGGAAGCGCTTTCAATTTGATTTACGATAATTGGTTCAAAATTTGTAGTCCACACTGATTTCCCAGTCCGTGTCGAGTACCGATTATTCCATTTGCCTCAATCACGGACAAATTGATATTGATTTGCATATTTAAATTTACTGTGTGAACTGATTTAACGACTATAAATATGAGTTACGATAAATTTATTTACTTAGTTTGTCTTGAAACTATTTTTTTATGTTATTAATAAATCACTGTCAGGGAAGTTTAAACTTTGGAAAAATTGGATATTTCGATTTGATCTTTGTGACAATTACGATGCGATCAAATTAAATACCATATTAGGTCTAGGATCTATGGAATTGCTGTTTTTATGCCTGATCTATGGAATTTGTATAAAAAGGTAATAAACCCGTCGAAAATATCTCTGGACCTCGCAGGAATACGCTTCCCCTCGCGCTGCCCCGCACCTTGCCTCGTGTTCGCCCTCTCCTATTTAGTACCATACCACACTTAAAAGTCCAGACCTAGCTGTATGGCAAGAAGTGCCTTCTTATACAAAAACGAAGAAAATCACCGGCTACAAAGTGTCTGTTCTATCGACACATCTTTATTTTTTTGTTTTCTAGTGTAGTGTTGCCAAAAACTCAAATCTTTCTACATTTTAAATCAAATGAAAATCGTGGTTAGAATAATTATTGTTCTCAGCGATGTTTTGCTGTATTTTAATTTTAAATAAAAATAATACCATATGTTATATCTTATATTAACAATTTATTTATTTTATATTTATACCGATAAAAATGATAGCCAGGGTTTGTTGACAAGATGATCTTCGCATAGAGAGATTTTATATTCCACAGGCATTGAAATCATTCTATTAACTAAATGTAAACAAATAAAATGGCTGATCACTATTTTGACAGTGCATTCACTGCACTACCTCTATAGTATTTGCAGTCAATACATTGAATGAGTACCGGAAGTGACACCATTCTGCCTACATAGTGCATTCATTTTTAGTCTCAAAATTATCGAATGCCTGTATTTAGTGCATATTTTATAAATTGCAAATAAATTAAAACCTTATACATATTTATTCATCCGACACTACTGCTGCAATATAAAAGCGAACACCTACATACCTCTTCATACATTGAAAATCATTTATTTTACTCAACTTTAAACTACCAATTTATAAATTTATTTATTTACTTTTGGGTAAATGATAAATTAAAGCTGGCAATTATTATCCATCAACATAACTAGCAAAATATTTACGTTCTTTTTAATTTACGTTATTTGAAAGTGTTTTTGCGGTTCTGTTATCTCAGTGTCAGTTTTGACTGTTATTATTACGTTTCTAATTCCATTTCCCTGTTAAGTTACAGTTTTGTGACAAACAAATGACTATCTGTATTTTGTTTTGTCTTGTGTTATTTTGTGAGATAGGTATTGATAAGATAACGGCTTCATTAGGTTTAAGTTTTTAATAAATTGTGTAAGTTATTTTTTGATTCCAATTCGATTTCGATTTTCTAGTACAACTTGAATAGCTAGTTTCAAAAGAGATGAGAAAACACAGAAGTACCTACGTTTATTTTTTGTTAGCACAATTTCAATATCATTTTGTAACTATTTTACGTAAGTGTGGATTCAAAGCTTTTTTGAAACCAGTTATCTTGAAATAAAACCCTCAATAATCAAAACAATTGGACTTAGTTTAGAAAAAGGCAGTCAACCCATAAAAAATCACTTTTCAGGTATTAAAGTTGTTTGAACGTGACGAAATGACGTGGTGCAGAGAAATAAAAAAAAACCCTTTTAAGATATTAAAGTTAAATTTAATATCTTAAAAGGGATTTTTTTTATTTCTCTGCACCACGTCATTTTTGCGGTAAATTTTTAAGCTTAATAGATTAGGATGCATTATCTTATACCCAAATAGAATGCAATAATTGGTAGCCAAACTTTTTTTCTTTTGTATGGACTTTTTGAAAAAAAAAAAATTTTTGTATTATTTTTGAAATTTTTTGCTTGGTATGTATTAAACACACCCCTTGCTTCGCTGCGCCCTAGTCGGGGAAAACAAATATAACCACACCTAATCCTAACTAGCACTAGTATTTCAGTACAGACTTTTTTATTTTAAATTATTGTTTCAAAAACTTTTTTATTTCTTTTGTGTAAATTCTACTCTTCAATTAAAATATTTTTATCCAAAAGTAACTTGGTGCAGAGAAGTATTTACCCTTAAAAGTAACTTTTTGCGGGTACTACCTAAGTCATATTTTTTTAATATACGTACACACACCGGCACACATATGAAGCTAGTTCGTCGCCGTGTCAATAGATGACGTTTATTTTCATTCTTACCATTTTAGACTGCAAGAGGGCACTGTTTTCCTTTTAGTATTATTACTGTTCTCTATGACCGTTGCCAAAGCAAGCGCCGACACACATGTATTATTATTCTCGGTTTCGCAAGTCGTAATGACTCTCCAGTTTGCATGACATAAACTCAGGTCCGTAGATATTTCCGTCGGGCTTAATTCTATTTACTTGACTATTGTTTTTTTTTATCAACCAAGAAAGTGTCTAAATTCTGGAAAAAGTCACTTGGCGTAAGATCTGGTGAGTACGGTAGATGGCAGAGAGCTTCCAGCTCTTATAGATCGTCTGTTGCGCTGTATGGGCGGATAAGAAGCAGCAAGGACAAGTATTTGACATTTGACAAGCTGTCAAATGAATTGTTATTTCAATGTAACAATGTATTCAGTGCATTAAAGTTTGCATTTGTAGTAAGCTGTCGGTTCATATTATGCTAAAAATCACACTTTCAAGGAGTATTATTAAAGCAGCAAATTATGTCCACTACCTTTCTAGGCTATAATTTCATTTAGTGCATTGCTTAGGTGATGCGCCACGGTTCGTCTTACAAGATAAGTACTTTTGATTGTCTTAAATCCATTTTTCATCGCAAGTAGCAATGCAGAAAATTTTCTTCGTTTCTTTCTAAGAATGAGCAACGCACTTGTGTTTTTTTTGGGTGATACCCATTTGTCAGGCCCTTTTTGAAACGTCTTTTTCACACAAAATAAGTAAGATCGTTTTGATGCTGATTGTCTACGGGTGCCTACAGGATGATAAGAATCCTGCGGAAACTTTTAAAGAACTTTAATATATCAAGCTATAGCTGTAGTTATAATTCGCCCACGTGGAATTCGGTTATCTATAGTTATTTCTGCGGGGCCTTTGAGTTTTCCGAGATAATAATTACTCTATGTCCTCCTGCGTCTTATCAACTCCCTGTACCAAATTTCAGTTCAGTTAAATACTCTAGAGAATATAAAAGGATTGAAAAACAACACAAACAAACCCACTTTCACATTTATAATACTAAAATGTGGATTGACAATATAACAATAGAAATATATTGTAATATTAAAGCGATTTATAAGAACGCGGCCGTTTAGAATGAGAAAAGTTTGACTGGCATTGTAACAAGTTTGGAAACTTTGTCGCATGTTTGCGAACACAGAAAGTTTGACGACAGATTTCGGTGTAGGTAGGTGTTGTCAGAAATTTCATTAAAGCATCCATTACCAATTATCCTCGTAAATAAATGTATAAATTAGAATGGAATTATACAAAATTTTACAGGTTAAAAACTTCTTTTTTTCGTTAAATGTTGTTGGACAAAACACAGCGCCATATGGTCTTAAAATAAGGAAAGCTAGTATGAATATGTACATATATATTATGCATTGAAAATACTCAGTTTCAAGACAAACACAAATGTTCATCAAATAAAGTTTGTCGTGTGCGGAAATCGAACTCAAGCGTCTTGATTCAGCAGTCGGGTCATTATCGACTGATCCCTGGAGCCGACAATATATGAATAAGGGATATTCAGAGATATTATTAATAAGAACCGCTGAACATAGGCCTCCCCTATGTCTCCATAGTGACCCATCTTGAACCGCCCGTGGCCGATGGTTGTAACCATATCGTTTGTTCACCTAGAAGGAAGCCGTCTTATGCTGCGTCTTCCGATCCGTGGCCGACCTTAAAAACTTTCTTCTAACGGTTCGATAAGCAAATCAATCAGTACCTATACCTCAATTATCTACACAGCTCCTATTTATATTTATATTTTCTTCCAATTTAAAACCTGTCATTTCCAATGAAGCAGTGCACCCTTATTTTCCACTGCATTAACCACGGTTACCATCCACAAACTCAGGAGGGCTTAACCCTCGATCTATAGGAATTGTGTCAGGTAAATACTTCGGATAAAATTTTCGTCTTCTACTGCAGTGAGTTTATTTTACTTTTAGTTCTCTTTAAATATAGGTATCTAAACCTAACAATTTTGAAAATACACAAGATCAATTTTGTTTGATATATTTTTCTTTGTAATTAAATTTTTTATTTTGCATAAAAAAGACGAGAAGAATATTTTTATAAGCATTAATTACTTACTGAAATAAGTTAATTACCTTGCCTACCCTGGGTAGGAAAAAAGGAAAAGGAGGTAAAGTTGAGAAATACTTATTTATTACCTAAGAACACCCTAGGCACATTCGACATGCCCTTGACTGGTTTGTTTTTAAAAATATATCAGTAATAAAGCAAAATGCATTGGATACACTTTTTTATTTTTATTTTGGTTTATACAAATACAATCATTTTTATATTCATAATATCTGAAATAAGAGAACGTTCCTACAATTTAATTGGAAAATAGAACAATAACCCAATTTAATAATAAAAGTGTCATATCAGTACGTTTATTAGAATTACAGTTCAGCTGAAAATATTCCATTTCAATTCTCAGCTAGCCATATGTCAGATGTACAATCACCTCCAGGATACCTGTAAAAAAATTATGTATATTTTAGTAAGTATCACAAACATATAAATGTTTTCCTACCTGTTTTGTAAAGTACCTTTATTTCAAGTAAAACTATTTAAGACTTTTTATTTGAACATTCTAAGGGAAATATTTCAAATAGTTATTTGTGCTTGGTAGTTATTTGGGTTTACTTAATCTTTGTGCCAAGCGGGCTTACAGGCCGAGCGGTGTCAGTAAAATGTTATTTCACCCCCTCACGCTTGTTTAAAAGCCTGTGTAGCTTCGTCTTTAGTTGCGTCTACGCCGTAGACAGTGAAAGCTGCGTCGGATAGGCCGAAATCGGTAAGTTATATCGATGTAAAGTTTGGCAGCATCGTCTCAGACCCTATGTCACCACTTACGTTACTTTTTTACATTATATTGGTGTATTGGTTTTTCCGTTTGTTTACAGCTTATACTTGTGATCAAAAACTCTGGACCTCCATAAAAGAAACGTAGATAGTTAGGAGCCAGGAATGTAGTGCCAAACGCTAGGAGACAGTGTTCAAGAGTTGCGAATCAACTTGGCACGGTTTTTTGGGTTCTAATTTCCCACCTGAACCAAAATATATATCCCAATAATAGTCTAAAACACAAAAAACCTGTGCCAGTTGTCCTCCTAAGTTTAATCGTAAATCTTATTACTAATGTAATTTGTGTGAAAAACACGTATGCTTAGAGTGTGCAAAACATTATGCTATGACTGCATTTGGTATTAAAAAGAACCAAAATTTGACCATTGCCAGTTTCTTGAAATGACACGTTTGATTAAAGCAATAATCAGACCGGTCGTCACCACTTAAATTACACAAAAACCATGTCACCAGTCAAAGAAATCCTAATTTAAAAGTAAGTGTGCCTCTGTACCTGTTAATTATTGACGTGACAACGTCTTTTAAATTGGTTTGCCGGGTGACACTTCAAGAAACTGCGTTACGCTCCGCTCACGTTATGCGCTCACAATGAGAGCGAGTGAGAGGCACGCGGCATGGTTAGCCCGCCTAAGAGCGAGAGAGACAGACATAAAAAGTGAAAGGCACAAGTTGTCACGTTACAATGTTAATAATATTACGATTAATAGCAATGTTTTTATTATTATAATTAATTATTGTAATTATTATGCTGTGTACTACAATAAAACAAAAACAAAATAATCAAAGAAATTGAATTCAAAAACTTGCTTCGTGTTTTTGTCTATTCTAGCCATAAAAAAGAGTTGTAAATACTTTACACTATTGATTTCAATTAACATAAGTTTCCTCTACTGAAAACAACGAAACTTTGATATTTAGATATTCCAATTAGTCACAATATCCGACGTCCTCGTAAGTCTTGTATGGGTATAACGAAAGTGTAACGACTTAATAAAAGTTTTACCGCATCTCGTGAGGCAATACAGGGCCGTTCGGCTCGTTACCGAAGTCAACGAGAAAGTTAGGATCCAACTTCAGGCCACCGTTTTCAATATCGACATCCAACTTTACCATCCAGCCACCCTGTCAACAAAATAAAATAAAACGCTTAGTGTTTGTAATGTATATAATATATAAAGAAAAAGAAAAAACAGCAACTTTGAGAAAAACCTCCTCTGCACGAAGCGAAACTCTTGAACAGTTTTGATTTTTTATACTAAAATTGTTTTAAGTTTGAAGCTTGTATATCACCGTTTGAAAGATAGAGCAGTAACCACAAAAAATGTTTCTTGTATGGCCCCCTTAAATTTTTACTTTTCATTTTCTTTATTATTTATTAGGAAATCTGGTAAAATATATTCCGTGAAAATTTAATGCTTCTATTTACTTCGGTCTAAAAGATAGAGCCGTATAAAAGTCGAACAGACAGACAGTGAAGACTAAGTAATAGCGCTCCGTTGGCACCCTCTAGGTACGGAACCCTAAAAAGTAAACTATTTATCAAAAGCTTTATAAGTAACAACATGATTCGTGCAGCTATCGAAATTCTTGTTTTAACATATGTATTTGAGTTTCTTGTTTCCTATTGAAACTCCGAAGTAAAAAAGTTTGGTTGTTTAGCTGTAAAACCTATATTCACTAACAAAATGATACATGCATGCCAAAATGGACTTTAAAGTACGAGTAAATATGACTTCATAATGGTAATTATAATAAACATTAAAACGATCACCATTGGAGTAAGACAATCGACGCACAACAGTTTAACACAATCAACAGATAATACAAATACACGTATTTTTAATTAGTACTTATGTCAATTTATTATCTTACTTCTTTCACAAATTGAGGATAAACTTGCTTGTCCCAAGATGTGAAAAGTGATGAAGAGACGTATAAACGCTTTCCGTCCAAAGAGAGTTGCAGCATCTGTGGCCCGCCTTGCAATCGTTTTCCTTTTACAGTGACAGGTTTTGATGGTTCCTGTATAATAATAAGAAAATTAGATATTTCTGATTATTAAGTCATCACGACCGCTAACTCGTCTACCTGTTGCTGTTATCAATATCGAGCAAAAAAATCACGTTTGTTGTATGGGAACCCCCTTAAATATTTATTTTATTCTATTTTTTAGTATTATTTATTATAGCGGCAACAGAAATATACCAATAGGGTCCCGTTTTTTACCCTTTGAGTACGGAACCCTAAAAAGTAGGTAGACTAAGAACGATCAACTGCATGCACACTTACGTTACGTACATAGGTAATTCACAAGAACATAACTTTCGAAGCTCATACTAAATTCAGTTGACTGCTAGTTACCTATCAAGTTAGTATAATGTTTTACTAGCTTGAATGAACACAAGTTAGTAATCATTTAGGCATTAAGTGAGGAAGTTAAGTTGCATACTGGCTGAACATTGATCGCATTGCTAATGCTCCGTACATATTTGGCCGGAAATTGGGCATGAAATAGCAAAGATTTGTTTTTTGAATAAAAAGAAAAATTACACTGACAACAAAATGTTACTTAAAGGCCCTAAAATCATAATGGTATTGTAGCAAGCTACTTAACACGTGTACTACAACAGTAATTTTGTTGCTGCTTCCGTAATAATTGAACAACATACTTACGCGTTTATATACAGCACCATTCTTCGTAATGCTATTTCAGCGAATTACGTACAAGTATGCTGCATATTGAATAATAGTGTATCTTGATGAACTTACGTAGGTCGTCCACAAACCGTAATCGATATCTACATAACTGAGCTGAACCATAACACGTACGTTATTTACGTACTTAAATACATATTCGGGTAGTGTAGATTCATGGTAAAGTAGATGGGCATTATTGTAAGTATGCAGACTACTTATACGAAGGTAGTACGTACGTAATTTATCTTCTTGCATACATATTCGGGTAGCGTAGATTCATGGTAAGGCAGATGGGCATTATTGTAAGTATGCTGACTACTTATTCGAAGGTAATTGCTACGTCTGCAAAGTAGCTAAACAAAGTCATTATGTTAGTACTCAGCTTCTTTAGGAATCTTGTTTCCTATGTAAAATACGTAGCCAGTGCCTTGACACACAATTGTTCCGCACTATTGTAAGTTTGCGACCTACGTATAATAAATACTTGGACTGTGTTATGATGCGTCAATGTAGCGGTTAATTGTTAGTATGTGGCTTACTGATATAGAGGTTTGGGCTACGTCTATAACGTAGACAGCCCCATTATGTAATCATTCTCAGTTTCCCTCAATAATATTGCTACCTACGTAAAAAACGTAGTCGGTGCCTTGGCACACACGTATCCCAATCTGTTGTTAGTATGCTACCTACTTGTAGCGGACCATATCGTACTGCTACAAGCAAGGCTGACGTCACGCGTCCTACATCGCGCTATCAAAGTTTCTTAGACAGTTCAGTATATATAGAAACCGAAGCGTAAGTGGGCTTTTTCAAGCGTTCACAAAATCACCCGAATCGACTAATTGTGCAATTCACAACGTACCATCCCCCCGACCGGCCTCGGCATGATCGTAAAACTAAAGTAAGGCGGCCTCGGCACGTAATAACGGCCCCAGATGACGATCGCGCTATCCGGATACCGAGATTAGTCTCAACGACCTCCCCCAATAGGGCCTCCCTCAAAACACGACGCCGACGTCCCCGGGTTCGTCGGCGCCCGCAAAATACACGAGGTATCAAAGAGTGCCGGGGCGCTTCTCGCCCCCACTCAATCGCAACCGCACCCGCGTAACGGGGAACTCCCCTCCTGGCGGTGACTCACGCCGGTCGAAGGGACGCCCCCAAGAGCACTCCGGCTTGGCACTTCTACTGTACAGCACAGCATCACACCACCCTGTCGAGCACTCACACTCGAGCGTGGCATTCTATGCACATCGCTTCTGCCGCTAACTCCGCTAACTCAGGCCAGTGTCCCGATTTAAAGGGGCACACAGCCAACCAATTCTGTGGACCCGACTCACTGTGGCCACACGCATCCTCCATGTCAGCACTCGCCAGTGGATCTCCTCTTTGCCGCCGCTCCACATACTTATGCAAAGATTTTTGCTACGACTACAAACGATTCTAAATTTTTATCCTATTTAGAACCTTGAGACATAGTAAACTTTGAAATACCTAATAACGAACCTTAGTTGAGTAGTTTATGATTGAGTCTGGCTTTCAGCACATGCCTATACAGCTCATAATACGTCACAATCAGCACACTAGTCCAATAAAATTTAATGACAATATTAGGCCAATAACAGCGCTATGCGGCTAACCGGAACGGTTGGCAGAAGCGTCGGCGCCGGCTCGCTGTATTGAAACTGCAGCGCGGACTTTTATAATGCTCTTTACATCTCTGTAATCCCCGCACCCGCTCCGGCGAACTACATACCACTGTTACTGGCTTTGGATTAGATCTTTTTATTCAACCATACAAACCTTCACCATTTTTTTTATTTGGGTCTATTTGTAATCATACAATATGGAAACTATGACTCACACGTGTATATTGTATATTGTAATGTCTGTTTGAGTTAGGTTCCTTATTGACTATCACGATAATTATTGTAAAAGTAAAGAGTTTACCTATAAAAACATCCCATACAGAAAAAAAAAATTTAAAATTTTATTTCAAACTGTACTGTAATATACTTATTTTGATATAATATCTTATACGAAAGTGTATTTATACCTACCATAGAACTTATATTGCAGAAGCCTTATAAATAGATCGTAATCAATAAAGCGTAGGCAGACATTGGCGAAGCGTAGGCTAATGAAGACGTTGGCTAGACTTACTAAGTTTTTAATTAAATCAGCAAGACTGTGTTCAGTTAAAAATTTAAGTTAGAAATTTTTAAAATTCTAACTGTAACTGTAAAAATAAATAATATTTACACCACACCCACTTGGAAAGAACCTTCTTGCTAAATGTACAGTTGAAAGTATGTGTATGCGGATTTTTCTTATTACTGACCTACTAGGCGGGTAATTTTTTTAAAATACAACAGAAAGGAAAATTTATATATCGCGTTCTATATGTGGTAATATATGTGAACTATATTTTTTAATCAGTGTTCCAAAAATTTTACTGGCTATTTGCATTTTATTTTTCATTTAGAAAAAAATTTAATGTTTAAGCTGGTGTAAAAGGTGGTAAAATTTATTTCAACAAATTGTAATAATTATGATATAAATTTTAATTAAACATTTTAAATATTCCAATTTATAATTTTTTATTTTCCTCGTAGGTGTAGTACAAAGTACTATGTTTTCGGTGTAAAATGCGTTTCCTGCCTCGTGTGTATTTAAGGCCCTCAGCGCCACTTCTGGTCCCTAACTTTACCCTTGTAAGTGGGTCAAAATACTTTTGAGGCCTATAAAAACGTCCCTTGTACATTTTAACGCATATTTTTTTACTCATTCGGATAATCTACAAAAAACATATTATTTTCTTATTCATAATGACATACGCTTACCCAAATTTTCACTTATATCGAAATACATGGGCTCAAAAGAAAAACTTGTTTGGTAACGCAGTAGACATTATTTTTGAAGGGTCATGGGGACTGGTAACGCAGTGGTAATTTGAGGGTAACCTAGGAGGGTAGGGAAATTAATAATAAATATTGAGGCCAGGTTGAGAACTAACGTAAAAATACTAGGAAAATATTTTGAGATGTCTACAATTTTGTAAAAGTGTTTATAAATTTTCATATCTATTTTAGGCACAAAAAAGTATTTTGGTCCAAGTAATCGATTACTTTCACCCCTCGGTGAACAATATAATATCAGCTACAACGAAAGAACAGATCAAAGTGCAGATCAAATACTCAATAAAACTTAATGACACATAAAACGTTTAAATTTTGAATATTTCATTAAATACCAGGCCTTGTGAAAACCAAGACTGGCAAGCTTTTGGGCAAATACAATATTTGTAAATAAAAGCTTGGTTTTGAACATGTTTTAAGTCAATATACGTAAAGCATGTTTGTAAAAAACTGAGTATGAGTTTTTTTTTTATACCACAAAAGTGGCAAACAAGCACACGGTCCGCCTGATGCTAAGCGGTGACCGTGGCATATGGACGCTTGTAACACCAGAAAAATGAAAAATTCTTGAACTTTGAACCGACAGACTGTTTGTTTGTTCTGTATGATGGGTATAATACGATTAAATCAACTTCTGAATTATCTCATGCACAAAAATGTCTCAAATTCAAAATATTTAAGAAAATACCTTCAGTTCTTTATCTTCGACAACGGTAAGATTTTCACCGGCAATTCTGCCTCCTAAATGAATTTGACCCGTGAGTTTCGGGTGAGCAGGGTCGGATATATCATACTGCCTCACATCTCCGTGCAGCCAACACGAAAAGTATAAATACTTGTCATCCAGAGACAATAAAATGTCGGTTATTAAGCCTGAAGCAAAAAAGAACGCATAGGAAAAAAATATATAAAAATAAGATTGTTTTTAATTGTAAGTATACCTACTAATTTTCAATAATTGTTTTTACAAATAAATGTATCTTTTTAGCACATTATTTTTTATGGCAACCCAACATCCACCACAAAGGATGGCCAGCATGTTAGAAAAGATTACGTGAGGTACTAGTTTTGTCTATTTGAGATACGTGGATTATTCCTATGTAGGTTAAAACGTTACTTAAATATCACAACTATTTAAACCATTAAAAACCCGCGGCCGTGACAACAAACAAAAGTTTTTTTTTAAAGTAGGTCAAATATTTAAATTTCGTCGGTAAAGTACTTTCTACAATAATGCACTTTCTACGTTATACTTTCAAAAGTATAAAACCCAAAGAAATTCATGCAACAAGTGGAAAACGTTATAGAACAAATTTTTAAAGAAACTAATCCTTACTCTTGTTAATGTAACATATATTTAAATGATTTTAATTATACCTTAGGAATGCTACAGTACTAACTAACTTTTAAAATTATTCAAATCTTTAAAAAAGTATTTTTTTTCAATTTTAAATGAAATAAAAATCCCAACGAAGTTGCTTTAAACTCGGGGAACTAAAAGGGATTACTTTGTGCTCAAAGACTATACATCAAAAGATCTTAAAGAAAAACAAAAAACAAACAACTAACTTACCGTTAAGTTCAAACTCGGCGCCGTCTTTGGAAACCTTTTTGGCCGGTACATCAATAACTTTTTCAACTTTCCAAGTTTCATTTAAAGCTTTGGAAAATCTGCAAAAAAAAAATTATTTCATATTTTTATGAGAACAATGAATTCGGTTTATAAATAAATATCATGTCTTATAATATGTTTTTATAACGCACAATTTAGAGGTTAACAAATAAGATTTAAACGTATTTAATTTCTCAAAAAATATAAATTACGTGGCTAACAATAATCTGTTTAGTTAGGAGTGGATAACTCCTAACCGTGATAGAAGGAGCCTAGAGGAACCATAAAACTTTGCTTATAGGAATCGAACCCACAAATAAAACATTTGATTACATACCTATAATAATATATATATATATAAGGTCGGGGTTTCTTTGAAAGTTTCTTCGCATTTTATATGAAAACTTAAGAACGAAGTGCATCTTTAACATCAAAATTCCCGATTTGTAAACGCAAACCAACTTTGAGCTACTCTTACTGTTAAATTAAAAATCGATGACATTAAAAACATTACAATTCAAAAAATTAGTAAAATGTTGTTTCCCGCTATTTTTCATTTATTTTTCTTCTAACAGAAAGAAAAATAAATGAAAAATACCGGGAAACAACATTTTACTAATTTATTTCTTTTTTGAAATGTAACGATTTTAATGTCATCGATACCAGCTAGATACAAATAGTAGCCAAAGAGATTTTTTACAAGTTTATACATAGTGTATGCGAAAAGACTTTTTCCCCGACCGATTAAAAAATAGTTAAACATTTTTAAGAATTGTAACTAAAGAATGTAGTGTATACTTTCCAATAAATAATACTGTTTACCTTACAAAGCAACAAAATAAACCTATATGGGAAGATCAAGTTTCTATCGAGGGAAATTCCCAAAATCCTTACAAATCCCTTACCTGTAAACATTCGCCTCGACACCGCACCCAACAAATCCCTGTGCGGCTTTGGGATCATGGAGAAATCGGATTTCGAGGGGTGCACAACCTTCTTTACCTAAATCTATAACCTGCTGCAACTCGTGTGTGGACCATTTGTAAACGTTCAGTGAGGTTCCGTACCGAGATGGGTTCGATAAATCTTCTGGATGAAAACCTCTGTGAAAAAATTTACAAGAGTTAAGTTTTTTGTTTATTTTTTAGGTAAACGAACACTGAAGACTGAACTTATATTAGCCTGTCGTGTAGGCAAATTTATGTGCATAACAAAAATCTTTGGTCACTTAGGCGTCATCTTTGTCATTCCTACAGTGGTAAAAAGTAAGACAAAACAGTCTAAAAATTGTAAGTTAGTAGCCTGTCTGTTTGTTACATTTTCACGGCTAAGCGCTGAACTGATTTCAATGAAATTTGGCATCGTAATAGCTTGCATCTTGAGAAAGGACATAGGCTATTTAACAGACACATATTTAAAATGTTTTATCTTTTACATTAATACCTATATGAAGGAAAATGTATTGTGAAAAAGTAAAGTAAAGAAAGATACAAACGATTTGAAGTATTTTGGAGTGCCCCATTCTGAAGCAAACATGACGTCATGGTACGGCTGATACCAGAAGTCATAACCAAATTTTGCAAGTTTATCTCCTTTTGTCCATGTTCCTGAAAAGCAATACTGCTTGAGAAATAGTGTTTTAATTTCAGTAATTCCAGGTTCAATTATAGGTATTTATCTTAAAAAAAACTCATCTTAAGTTTCATAACAATAAAATTTAAGATTTATAGGCAATAAGGCCTGATGATGTCCGTAATTTCGACCTCTAAAATTTAGAATATACTAGTACGAAATAACCCTATTTCCTTCAACTTCAGAATCTTCACTTAGGATCTATTCTTATCTTGTGGAATATTAAAATTTAGAATATACTAGTACGAAATAACCCTATTTCTAAAATTTAGAATATACTAGTACGAAATAACCCTATTTCTAAAATTTAGAATATACTAGTACGAAATAACCCAATTTCCTTCAACTTCAGAATCTTTACTTAGGATCTATTCTTATCTTGTGGAATATTAAAAGAAGCAAATTTATTTGTTTTATTATTTTTCATATTTGTCGAGATGACATATTTATAGAAAATAATGTGTATGTTATTTTATTCAGATCCTAATGTAACATATCAAAATATCTATATTAATTAAGTATTGACAACGACCAAGAAAAGTCGAATATGTTTTGTACTGATGTTTTGTACCAAATTTCAAAAAATATTTTTCGTAGAAATTCTTCGACCGGAGTTTCCCAAGCTATCTAATGATTGCCTCATTTTGGTCTAAATCTAGTCTAAATTAGCTTTAATTAGTTGCATAATAGTAGTTTATGGATTAAGTAATAAATTTAATTTTTACCTGTAACTTTTAATGTTTTTGAGTCTATAAGTACGTAGTCGCCTTTCCCATTCTCGTCCTTATCTCCCATTGTTGAGATCATTATATTCCCATCTGCCAGACAGTGGGTTGTGTGTGGGAAGGTACAGTTGAACGACTTTAGTTCATTTCCACTTATTACCTAATCAGACAACGCAAAAGACAATTAGAAACGAGATATCGGATCTGTTTTTTAGAATTATCCTTTCTACGAGCCAAGCGAAGCGAAAGGGCCCTACCATATATCCTCATAGCTTTGATTTGAATTATATGAGATAAACAAAATTCTCGAGATATGATATAAATAGTAGACTTATTAATCAAATAAAGTTTCAATTACATAGCTCTTATGCTTTAGATTTTATTGATATCGAAAAAACCCCGATTTCGTCACTGAGTCACTGATGATCATGAAAATTCTTAGGCTAACGGCCAAGCCAAATATTTTATTAAACTAAGTTGAAGAGTTTGTGAAGTTAGGGTGTGTATAGTGAGAAGCTTGGCTCTACATGAGATCAGATAACTTTTTGACAGTGCGAGCCATATGATCTCGTCTTGGCAACATTTTACATAAAAATGTTTTTGGTGGGATACTATCAAACGAGAAATATTGATTAATTTGTTTATTTCTCGTTTTTGTAAACGGCTCCAAGAATTTCAATTTTAGAGCCAACGGAGTGAAAGAAATTAAAATGATTGTCAACAATATTGCTGTATCCCAAAAGTGGTTAAAACTTTGCCCTGTTATATTTCATACTGCATTTAAACAATAATTCTAAGAAACTAATGGAATTTAATATAAATTCTTTTTATTATAGCCAGTTTGTTACACGCTTGTTTCCAAAGACCTTTAAAAAATTTCTAAAATTATTTTAGTGCTTTCAGATACGTCTGATTTTTTTATTACATCACTCTTGTAACAGCTTTCAAGCGTAAAAAACGATAAATTAAGAAACTTTCACGGATTTGTTGACATAAATATTCAGTTTTATGAGATTCTTTTACAAACAAGGTTCAGCTTTGGCGACTCAGCGGCCGTCAAGTTTTCATGACTTCGGAAACTGAATTTTAAGCTCGAAGATTTTTTATGGCATATGGCTTTTGCTTTACTTATTTCGTAAGTACTGAAATTCTGTAACCTTTCCAATTCAATTTTACCCAAAGTTTTACTTTTTTGTTTATGCGTTCAAGCTGGCAGAACTTAAGAGCCATATATAAGTAAATACATACACCAACTTTGAACCATATACGTAAATAACTAAAATGTGTTATATCTATTTTGACTTTAACATATGTACCTATAAGTAAAGATTGACATTGTTAAAAAGCGCAAATTAAAATGAGAGATGTTATCTTTAATTATACAAAGTAAAAATGACTTACTGTTAATATATGATTAAATAATCAATTACGAATTCCAAATCTTTTATTTTACTAAGCAATTAACGGTCGGTGGTGGCCTAGGGGTTTCGATTTTACCTCATGTGCTGAATGGCGGAGGTTCGAGCCCAGCGTATACCAATAAGTCGTTTTCTTTATTTTTCAAGTACATTGATTATTCACACCAGTCTTTTCGGTAAAGCAAAACATCGTGAGGAAACCTGCATACGTCAAAAAAAAGACGTATGTGAAGTCCATAATCCACACTGGGTTCGCGTGTGGACTATGACCCAAATCACCCTCGGTGAGAGTAGGCCGCGCCTAAACAGTGGGAACATATGAGGCTAATAATAAATCAATTTACAATAACGAGTTGATAATACAATCTTTTCAAAATAGTACAAAAATTATATGCTAGAAAAATCGACAAAAACTACACCTAAAATATCCCCTACGATAACAAGACGCTTTTATTCTATCGATTACTTATCGATTATTGTATAACAACATGCATTTATTGCTTCCAGAATATTTCGTTTAGTTTTGAGGAAATATGCTCACAACCAAATAATCAATGTGATTTTTTTCATTATTTCTAAGTAATAATAGTAAGTGCTTGTAAATTCTACCATAGAAATGTTAGAACAACGATTCTTAAACGTCTCTTAGAATAATTTAACGTCATCTTGTGCTTACTTTATGAAGCTCTGGCTTTCGAGGATCAGTGCCGACGTCCACTACAAATACATTGCTTGTCTTCAAAGCTGGCATTAGGAGTAGATCCCTCTTCAACTCTGGGTTGTCATAACAACTAGAGCACACGTTCCATCCGCTGTGATGTAGTTCCTCACCTTTGCTACCTGTATAAGTTCTGTGAATCACCTGCTCGCAAACGGGAAAGATGAAATTTATTAAATACTAGACTTTGCCAGCGGCTCTGCCCGCCCTAAATTCGGTTATTGGCGTGGGACTCCTTTATTGAATCACAGTATTAATACTGTGATTAACTCCTTAATTACAATAATGAAGTTTGCTATATCTAGCTGTAGCAATTATAACACATTTATAATATTACTAGCTTATTCCCGCAACTTCGTCTGCGTAAACTTTTTTTTAAAAAAAATAGCATTTGACTATTTACTGTTTTACATACAATAACATCGGAATTCTTATACACATTTTCATCCTCTATTTTGCCGTCTAGAGAATAATTTTTCAAAAACGGTGAATCACGTGAATCTTAATTTTTAACGTTTAAGCCAAGGTTTAGCCATTTCCATGCAAACTGCCAACGCATATTTTACCCCCTTAGGGGATAATTTTTCCAAAAATCCCTTCTAAGTGCACACTTACGTCATTTAAGGAACGTTTGTGCAAAAATGTCATGCTTCTAGACACAACGATTACAGCTGTTCATTGATCGATTAGTCAGTCAGCCAGTCAATTTCTTCTTTTATATAAATAAAGCTAAACCGGCGAACTACTAATTACTAATTCAGAAAACTTCCCCGGCGTGTGCATAACAACTTTCCCAAATTTCATTACAATCGGTTTCGCCCTATTGCGCGAGTTCGACTCGCACTTGACCCTTTTTTTTCTCAGGAACCTTCCCCGGCGTGTGCATGACAACTTACCAAAATATCATTAAAATCAGTTTACCCTTATTGCGCGTGTCCGACTCGCACTTCACCATTTTTTCTTTCTCAGAAACATTCCCCGGCGTTTGCATAAACACTTACCAAAATTTCATTACAATCGGTTTACCCTTATTGTGTAAATCCGACTCGCACTTCACCCTTTCAGTAAAACCTTATCTTATCGGATGCCTACATAATACAAAGAACACAACCTCCAAGTTTCAGGTCTCTACGATCAGCGGTTCAGTTTGTGCGTTGATCCGTCGGTCAATCAGGACAAAGCATTTTATATGTATACATATGAGACAGGTAGAAAAAGAAAACTTTAAGTATTATTGTACACAAAAAATCAAACACCTAAAAAACGCATAACCTCTTTGAGCTTAGAAACCTCTTTAATGAGGTATTAATATAGTACGGTGACATTCGAGACATTCCAATTTTAAAGAGTATTGAAGTTGTTTATGTTTTTAAGTAAGTTCAACCTTTTTCGAATAAAATCGGATTGAGTTTTCAAACATGTGTCAAAATAAAATGTAAAATAAATCAAAAGCACTAAGAAGTATTGATATCAACATCGAAGCAAATAACCGCCACATAACTTTCTACCCTTTTTTAACCCCGTTAGGGGATACATTTTAATAAAATACGAAACACGTCTTCCATCAATTCTGTTAAAAAAGGTTTATGCAAAATTTCAAGTAGATTGGACCAAGAATCACGTTGTCCTATATAAACTTTTCCCCCCTTTTTCACCCCCTTAGAGGTAGAATTCCGGAAAATCCTTTCTTATTGGATGCCTGTGTCATACAAAGAACACACCCTCCAAGTTTCAGGTCTCTACGATCAGCGGTTTAGGCTGCGCGTTGATCCATCAGTCATTCAGGACAAAGCCTTTTATAGGTATAGACAATAGTAGGATAGTTTCTTAACGGAGTGCAGTAACAGTTTTTATTTTTTATTTACGCTTTTGGGTTCCGCATCAAACAATATTTTAGGGTTATTATTACTCTATTACAAAGCCAACACTGCCCGTCTGTCTATCAGTCTGACCTTTAACAAGCCCTATCTTTCGAAACAACTATGTTGAAATTAACACAAAGTATTTTTACGGCTGATTTCTCGATAAATAATAAAATAATAAAAAGTAAAATTTTGAGAGAAAAACCTGTTTTTGTTTATTATTCTGTACTGTAAAGATAGTATTACATACTTAAAATGTAATTTAAAACAAAAATAAGGCTAATGGCATTGTATCACACTTTTTGCAGCAAATTTAATGTTGGGTGGCAAAATTTAGTGCGCGAATCCGACTCGCTGTTTTTATTGTTACGGTGTGTTTGTGTTAGACCTCGTAACCTTTCCCATAGAAACTTACTAAATTGTACGCATTAACACAATCAGCAAAAATATAGAAAACGTTAGTATTCTAACTATAGTACATTTCTGCTTAAATTGTTTTATTAAAAAGGTCTATGCAGAAATTAGGTTACTAATGTATATAACATTACCGAAGGCTAAAGTTATAAAGTCCAAACCTGGCTGTAAGTAGGCGATTTGGGATCCAAGTCAACAGTAGCGAGGTAGTCTTGCTTATTTTCGTCCGGTTGGACGCAGATCACGTACATAAGTTTCTCTCTCGGTCCGTTCCTAAATGCCTCTAAAGGAGACGAATAACCAGGACCGCCTTTGCCTGTAGAAATAAAAACGTAGATCACTTTCATTAATATTGTTTTTAAAGTCGGTGCCTTACAACTGGGTTTCTGAGGCGGGAATTCTTGAGAAATTTGTCTATAGTCAAGACGGGAAAAAAAACTCAACGCCTTGAGAACTCAAGAAATCCATTCCAGGCAACTAAAAAAAAATCGGCCAAGTGCGACTCGGTCTCGCGCACGAAGGGTTCCGTACCATTATTTATAAAAACAGCAAAAAAAAAAAAAAAACACGTTCGTTGTATAGGAGCCCCCCTAAATATTTGTTTTATTTTAATTTAATTATTGATTTTCAAAGTGAATATATAACTACATATTCTATGAATATTTCAAGCGTCTACCTGTTGCCGTTATCAATATTGAGCAAAAATGAGAAAACAAATCACGTTTGTTGTATGGGAGCCACCTTAAATATTTCTTTTATTCGGTTTTTTATAGTATTTCTTGTTATAGCGGCAACAGAAATACATCATCTGTGAAAATTTTAACTGTCCATCACGATTCATGAGATACAGCCTGGTGACAGATGGACGGACGGACAACGGAGTCTTAGTAATACGGTCCCGTGTTTTACCCATTGGGTATGGAACCCTAAAAACACGCATTTAACACGTGACGCGAGTCGCATCGCTGCCACCCTACGAAGCTGTAATGACTATTAAGCCAACATCGACGGAGAATGAGCGTGTTTTCTCGACATCGGGTAATATTGTCAGTAAAATAATTATTCGCCTATCAGTTGATGCTGTTAATGCTCTTGTATTTCTGAATTATAGGGATAAAGTGTAAAATTAACAGTTTAGTTGGCATGTTTTGCTGAAATTGAAAAAATAGCATTGAAAGTTAAATTTTAATTGTTGAATCGAAAGAATCATGAGACTCAAAAGAGTCCAATATTTTCAGTTTAAGTTGGTAGCCAAATGTTTGCTTTGTTAAACAAGTTCTTATAGTAATCTAAATGTACTGGTAATTTTGTTGATTTAATTTTACTTATTATTTTTTATTTCATTAAAGACTGTCGTACATTTGGGAACTTTACGAGAGACCTAATAATTATAAAAAAAATAACTACGCTACTCCTTACTTTTTATATAGACCAACCGAGTATAGTTTTTTTTAATTAATTGTTTGTTGTTGCTTTGTATAATAATTAAGTACAATTCATAAAAAAATACCATTTAATTGATATTATCTGTCAGTCTAATTTGTAATAAAGTGAAAATTTTAAAATAACTTCCTGTTAGCTAAAAATTTCAAAATTTCTCGAGATACTTGAGAAACTCAAAAAATCGTGGTCGAGAATTCTCGTTCCTCGAGAAATTAAAAAGGTCGAGGGACCAGAATTTCTACGTACAACTAATAGTATTTGTTCTTATTAGAAAACCTATATATTATTCTGCTCAGTGACTCAGATAGTAGTTGTATTAGTAGTTATATTCATGCTGAAACGAGGGTTTCAGGTTCGATGCCGGGAATGGAACTAACCCTTATGTGATAAACATTCATGTTTGTCTTGAGTCTGGGTGATTTCCATGTATGATAAAAAGTCATATACTTAAATCTTAATCTTTGCATTTTACTATGAAATTTCAATTTTATGCTCTAGTGCAAAAATAAATTAAACATTGATATCATCTCCCTTCACCCTCTCGAACCCATTTTGTTTTAGACTTCATACGTAAGGGTGACAAAAGTATTCAAGGCTACTTTTACGATCTTCAGAAGGGTCTTTATAGGGGTAATCACGTCAGTTAATTCGTGTGGGTGGGTGGATAAAAAATTGCCAATATATATATAATATTGTATAGTATTATTTAATAATAGTTTATTTTTTCTTAATTATTACCACATTTTTGACAATGTCAACGTTAAATGCATTAAATTATTTAAGCTTTATTATGATGCACTAATATCGAGATTTTGATTTTGTAAAATGTAAATATGTATGTCCGTATACATACACCAACTGCAGCAACACCCACCCTTATTTGTGTTTTCGAACCATTAGGAACCCATTGCAATGTTCATACAAAAATTCACCCAAATCGTTCCAGCCGTTTAGGAGGAGTATGAAAACGATATTTGAACGCGGCAAATTGCCTAAACTCATTTTATTATTATCAATACAATTGTCAATAAAATAAGTTTTTCTTACAAGCATCTTTGCGGGCCGCCGCATTAATGGTGTTAATGTTAATACTATACATTGTGAAGTTTATTTGTTAAGTATTTTAATCCAAAATATGTTTTTATTAGTTAAGTTACTAAACTATTATGTTTCGTTTGTGATTTTACAAAGAGTAACTATTGGATGCACGCAATAAAACAGTATTGTAATTAGTTTGTAAAGCTAGTTGTAGTTATTTCACTTGACGATTCGAAAATGTTCTTAGTAACCCATTTGAATAAAGATTTTGAATTTGAATTTCGTACCGTCATACATATAAAGATTAGACACGAGAATGAACTAAATAGAGGAATAGATATATATTTTTATGTATAAAGGAGTAAACTGTCTGACTGATATATCAACCCACAGCCCAAAATACTGGGTCTAGCTTTAAAGACTTGGAATTTTGCACGAAAGTTTTTGTATTATGTAAGCGAGCATTAAGAAAGGATTTTGCGAAAATCATCGCCCTAAGGGGTAAAATATTGAAGGGATTTGAAGTTCGTATGGAAGTTTGTAATTTTTGAAGCTAAGTGCATAAAACTTAGTATTTGGTATTAAACGTGTTTCACGGTTTTTTTTAAAAAAACCCTAAGGGGCAAAAAAATAGGGGAAAGTAATTTGTATAAGAAATCCAATATTATTGTAGATAGAACCGTAAACGTTCAAAAGCAGTCTTTAATTTCTCTAAAAGTCCACGCGGACGTAGTGGTGGGCAGAAGCTAGTATAGACATAAAAATAACAACAAATAATATCGACGCCTTAGAACATTCGAAACGTAGTATGTTTTTTGTGAAATCGTATAACATCAAATTATGTGCTTATAAATAATAATATTTGGGAAATGCGTAATCATATAAAATGAGAGCTGGACGAGAGGCGTTCATCAGAGCGTTTTATACTGCCTCTCGAGTGTACATTTTTTTGCTGCTTAAAAAAATGTCTAAATTTTGAAGATAGTAGAAATCTGTTGGGACAAGGTCCGGTGAGATCGGTAGGTATTTGAGAGCTTCAAGATGTAACTCTTGTAGCTTTGCGATGGTCTGTCGTGAAGTATGACCTCCCGCGTTGTCGTGGAGAAGCGATTAAACAGTCTTGGCTGTGAAATGGTTAGCTACTCCATCATTATTTGTAATTCTTTGCAATAGACATAACTGTGCCATTAAGAAGCTGTGATGTACAAATCCGGCACTGGTTCACCAGACAGTCACCATTATCTTCCCATGGGTATTTTTTTAGCGCACTGACTAGGTACACCCACTGCGACAAATGCTTACAGTTGTCGTACAGGATCCACTTTTCATCGCAGGTAACAATTTGCCACTTTTTTATCTTTCCGATTGGACGCAACACGCAAGTGCTTCAATGTTGGTTTGACATTAAATCCAAGGTCCGCAGGAAGCTTAGCCATAGATTATGTTGGATCCGCTCCCACTATCGCCTTAAATTCGTCGCTGTCGATAATATTTACAGTTCCAAAACGATTGAACCAATAATAGACGGTGTTAAGGCAAGCCGCAATTTCACAAAAATAAATCACTATCTATAAACATATGACTGAATTTGAAATTTAAAATAACATGGCTTTCGAATAAAATTTATTTGATTTCCGAATACTGTTTTTAAAAATCTCCAATTTCAAGATAATACACATAAATTTCGATATCGAAGGACAGCGTGTAATTGACATTGAAATTGAAGGTTAGGTTAGAATTTTAGTGTAATCAATGTTTTTGTTTTTATTGAATTTATATCATCACCTTTATCGGAGTTCGATGACTGTGGTTGTATTTTGTTTTTTTTATATTGCGACTGAAGTTTTAATGTTTCACCGCCAGGTCAGAAAAGTTTGTAACACTGTACTTGCCGCATTACTTATTTGTCACAGTCCATTTACTGTGTCAGTACGCTCTTATATAACTGAATATGATACACTTCAGTAACCAATGTGACTGTTCCATTATTTCATTAATAGATATTATAAGATATATTCAACTGTTCTATTAAAAGATATTATCTTTATAAAATTATACACCATTCGGTTTATTTAATATCCGTAAATAAGTCTATTCAAAATCTATTTAATCCAATTTTAATTCAGTGCCTTTGTCGTAGAAATATTAAGTAAGCTCCAAAGTTACGCGCTTAAAGTTAATCTCCAAAGCTCAGATTTTTAACTATTCATCTTTTAAACAATAATTTCTAATTCAATATCTTGGTGAAAGCATTAATCAAACCTTATTATTGTTAACACCAATCAATTTTAATTTTTTTCAGCATCATCATCAATCATCAAAAATCAACAGTGAACTAGTTTTTCATATATTTAATTTTTTTGTGTCATTCATTAAGAGTAAGCGTGAAGCGTCAAGTTTGAATTAATCAATTTAATTGTAAAAGCACATAAAAAAAATTATATAATTTTGTGTTTTACGTTATGTTTAAAATTCATCATTTCATCGGTTATTTGCATGTTTACTACAAAAAAAAGTTGGCCATCACGGAACGCCTAGCAGATATGAGTTCTTAGTGAATATTCAAACTAATTTTTTAGAAAAAAATTTTAGAAGACAATGGACAACAATTTTTCAATAAAAAAATACCATTTTTATTCTTGACATAAGTATTTTGACCTTGCAGCGGAATTAAAATTTGAAATAAAAGTTAAGTGAAAAAAAATAATTAATTTTTATAATAATTAATGCAGATATTTGATAAAGATTAAAATTAAATTATTAATAAAAATGAAAAAAAAAAGCATCAATATCAAATCTTTTGAAGCATGATATAACTAAAGCAGCGGAAAACGCTTGTCCAAATTAAAAAGAATAAAAAATTAATTAAGAAGTACAATGCTTCAAGAGCACAAAGTGTGATTTGCTTAAAAACATAGATTTTTATTAAGTGATTAATGATTTTGCCTATCCCCAATCTAGAAGGGTACTTACCTCTTCAGTCTACATAAAATTTAGGCATTTGCTTGTGAATACAAAAATACATTTGTTGTTTAATTCATGAAAATATGTAATAGTGCTGAGCTGTCAAGGTCATAGGGGTCCCATTTATCTAATATGGCCAGGGCCTCCAATATGTTAAATACTGCCCTGGGTACTTATGTTATGACTGTGGAAGCAAGCGAAGAAACGTTAAAATATGCTAAATCCGGTTTTTTTCCCTTGCGCTCCCTTTTAATTACTCTGACCTGGCTGTTTTTTCATTGTGCTTATATTTAGATTTTTATATAAATATATCCATTTTTGGCCGATTACACAATAATAAGATTAGTTGTTAGTGTTTATACATTGTTATAATTATATATTTACTAATTTTAGACAGAAATTTCCAGAACGAAAAAAGTATCCTAGAACCTAGTTACTATTCATTTTTAACCGACTTCATAAAAAAGGAGTTTATCAATTCGACTCGGATGTTTGTAATTTTGTCAGAATTGCACAGTTTTTGCATATGTTAGTCTATACCAGCTTCTGGACATGTGTGCCAAATTTCATAAGTGTATATGTATGTATGTTTGTATGTTCATCCGCGCATATCTAAAAAACTATAAGTCGGATTGCAAAAATTCTTTTTTAGTTGTACTAGGGAACTGTGCAAGTTTTATCAATATCGGTTAAGTGATTTTTGAGATAGAGAGTTAAATGTGTATTAGTCACGAAGAAAACGTAACGTTGGCTGGCTTAACATTGTTAAACATGACATTATGCATGTTGTTTGAATGTCTGCATGCAATTAGGCTGTAGCTAAACAATTTCAATGAGAATTTAAAAAAGGGTTTGGGTAATTTAAAAAAATTAATGGTAAATTCATTAGACGGAAACACTTTATGGATCTTAGTAGAAACTTTACTTTAGACAGATAAATAATTGAGGAAAGGTACTCGAACGAAAAAATATTAAGTAATTAATTAGTTTAAATTATAACTAAAATTAAAAAAAAAGTAATGTAAAAAAAATTAAACCGACTTCAAATCTGTAATTTATTTAATTAATAACTTAAAAGAGAGAAATAAAAGTTTTATCTAAAGTAAATATACCAAAGCGTCTACATAACTACGTGTACATACATACATAATCACAAGTATGCCCATGACAACTTATATAGATTACGTGCTACGATATGTGGATATAAAGTATATTACCGCATTCTACAAATACGAATACCCCCCCCGAGATCGACAACCCAAGTCGAGGCTTCCCCCGCGGGGAGCCCTTGACCGTTGGGCACTATATGGGCTGAGGCTCCTTCAGAGTTTCCAAAAAGCCTGGTGAAGCAGTAATGGCTGCAACAGCCAACTGCATAGTCAGCTCAGAAAAAAAAATACGAGTACTAAGTGACAACCTTTATTTCAAATATTGAAGGTTGGATTTAAAAAAAAATAGTTGGCATATTTACTTTAGATTTTTTTAAAGATTTCTTTTATTTCCTTAGTTTTTAATTTAATTAATTACAGTTTTGAAGTCGTTTTAATTTTTTTAAATTACTTTTTATTGTTTTAAAATTTTGATATAAATGCAAAATTACAAGTCACATTTACATCATTCATCATAGTCACAGTATGATTTACTTATCACTGATCCGAGTATATAAAATTAAACACAATAATTATCTAAGCACTCTTCATTCAAAACAAAGTAGTACGGAAATTAAATTCAGTTCTATTAAACGATATACAATACAAAGTTATACTTACAACAAGACATTGTAAATGATCACAGAAAAACTAACAGACAGTAAAAACCACTGTGTCTAATAACCGAATGCCGGTCACTGCGCATGATAAATGTCAACACAGCCGGCGGCGCCACATCATCGTCGAAACGCGAAATAGGTACTTGATTATGTAAACAAAACACGATAACGCTTTCCGCAGCCATAGTCAAACATATATCCGTCCTGCTTTGACTTTTATAAAAAAGCAATCAAACAGATACTTACCACTTACTGCAAAAAATATACCTTAAATTCAATTCGTGAATAAAGCCTATCACACACGGAGCAATAATATATTTATGTATATTAATGTTTAAAAATATATTGCGCTATAATATAATATATTATAGCTGGGCACTATAGCATTGGAGTTTTATTAACCCTAATGCGCGTTTAATATAAAGGTGTTCTGATTTTTTTATTTAATATTGGATTTTATTGTTCTTCAGAGTAGGTCGGTGGACACCTTCAGGTGGACCGTTAGCTTGTTTGCTACCTTAGTGGAGTAAATATATAAATATCTTTAAACACAAATAAATATAACTGCGAAAGCTACTTTGTTTGTTTCGTGGCTTTAACCGAATCCCCCATCTACGTACGAACAACCAACGCTTGCTATAGCGATATTCCTTACTAGAATTCTGTAATTAAGGGTTTGCTGTAGAAATCCCGAGCTGAAAATCTATAGCGCGTCCGAAGCCGCTAGCAAAAACTAGTTAACTATAAACATATTAATTTTTACCGCGGAACAAGAAATAGAACAGTCAGTGTCTTTTCTATGAAAAAATATATCGTAATGTACCTTGCTAGGTATATAGTTTTAATATAGGTCAATACCGTAATATCCCTCAATATAAAAATGTATTAATTATATCGTAATATGTGTTATCATTGATATCAATATATATATATATATATATAGGTGGGCTTTATAAATTCTCCAGATTTACTAAGCTTCTTTTTTACCTCAGGCAGGTTGTTGGTATGTATCAAATGTATCAACACACAAATATTACGCGCCGAAACGGTTTGTTTGTTGGTCCATATATAACTATATTAAGTCGCTAGATGTCCACTGCTGAACGTAGGCCTGATCCATACATAGATTCCAAAAAAGACATATGAGTAACAATTACAATGTTTCTGTTGACTTTACGATTTGTTTATTAACTTGCGAGATTTTATTGTATAGGTTAGTACGTACTATATTAGTCAATTTACATTGTAAGGTTTTTTTTTTGTGCAAGAATGTCTGAACTGAATTCTTTCTGTCACCGTACATAGATACCTACTTTCAGACGTCAGTGAAACCACGTGAATAGCTAGTACCTATAAAGTTCCATAAAGTAGTTTTTGATTCAACACCCAGCCTAAACGACAGATTATAAATATACTATGCAACAAACTGCTAGTTGGGACCTTGGAACATTTTTTCTATTTAGGTTTATATAGTTCAGTACCCGAAGAGTGCCAACGGAGCCCTATTTCTAAGCTTACGGTGTATGTCTGCCAGTCCGACCATTAAACGGCTATTTATTTTAGACCAAAGTACGTACAAGCCTTGAATTTTCAGAGAATATGTGTTATTAAGATGGATTTCCTAACGAATAGTACGACAACAAAAACTAAAAATTTAAGGGGGGTCCCTATACAAGAAATACGTATTTCTTGTTTTGACTTTACTGTAGAAAACTAAAAAAAATACATGAAAGCTTCAAACTTAACAAAATCAAAGCAAAATTTCTATAGTATAATAATTAATAATAAAAATTGGTTAAGTGCGAGTCGGCAATGTGCATTTAATGTTGGTACGGATCCCTCGGTGCGCGAGTCTGACTTGCCCTTGTTGGTTTTTATTACAAAAAGGATAAACATAACTACAAGTACCTATACATAATGTTTCAATAAATCAAAAAATCTTTCAGTGATTGAAAAAAAAGTCAGTGATTCTTAAAAAATAATTTTAGGAAATTACTTCCTGTAAAGGTACAGATAGTAAGTACAATATTAGATGTAAAAACGTCAGATATATACCGGCAACAAGTACCAAAAACGATACGTCGCTGGTTGCAAATGCAGATTTGCTATGTAGTAATATAGACCTGATCGTCTACCATATTTTGAATTCAACCAAAGTCATAGTGCGCCTAAAATAGTTGGTACCACCAGGTTTTTAACTGTGAGGAAATTTCCAAAATCGGTCTAGTATTTATCGATTTTACCATATATAAATAATGTAGAACTCAAATTAATTACACCATCTTTTAATTTGTTTTTTGCTTCATACTAAAGTTAGTATTCTATTTATTTAACAACGACAATATTTAATAGGCGTTAAAGTTTGCATCCAAAAATAATTGTCTCTCTTGTTTGTTTAAGCAATAATTTTATTCATCAACCGATGTCATACAGATACGATACAGCTTGTAGCAGAAGAGCTATGTAGGTACAAATATTACTATCCTATACACGAGTACTACAAAAATAGAAAAAGTATACTACGTACGTGCTCTGTAAGACAAATTCCTTCCGCATTGTCGAGACGCCACGAATTTGCATACTATGTTACTGAATACTTAACAACATTCCGTTACTATAATCTACATTATATGAATTTATTGTCAAATGAATAAGTCTTTTGATTTAATGAGTGCTTACAAAAATCACTGGTTCACTTAAATTAACTTATTAAATAACGTATCCAATGTTATTAGAAAAGTCTTTTTCCTTCCAGCTGTTTGTTGTGAATGCGAATGACTGTCTTGCATTATCCTTTTTAAACTCGCGTGTTGATGGAACTCATGTCGAATTGAAACATGTCTACTGATATTTTTAAATAAAATATGCCACAATGCCTTGTCCTTATCTTTCCATAATAAATCGGTCGTCTTTTCTTTTATCCTCCGCATATTTTCCTCGATTCTCCTGGCTTTTATTTCCATTTGTATAAGAGAACGGGTCGTGTTTGTCAAAAGGTGGTAAAGGTATTCTTTTCTCGTTTTCCGAGTTCCGGAAGCCGTCGCATTTTTCAATGTCTCGTATTCAACATAATCACCTGCTTGCGTATCATTCAACGTAGCGTATTGTAATTGCTTAACGTTCTTCGACCGACGGAGATTCAACCCGATCACTAAAACTATGAATGCAAAACCTAAAAGTATGAAACATTTAGCATGTTTACGGACATGTTTGGACACAAAATTCATGTTAGTTCAAATTTTACGGCACAGTATCATTGCTGGTGTATCGCATTGCATTTTTATATTGATTTTGTGGCGTTAAAATACGAGCAACAAGTCACGGGGTTGTTTTTCGGAGGGCGAGCAGCGCCCTCTCCCGGTGTAGACGAAATCGGTACTGGCGCGAGAACGGACGGCTGTTCCGTTGCATGATACGAATTTCCCCGGCGACTCTTTCTTGGATGCATGAGAATTTATGGATGCGAATCTATTACACAGTAACAATTTTTCCGATTGTTATTTTTTTTTAATCTAATTATAATATATTTCAGTCAAATACTAGGTAGTTAGGTTAGTTTACATAGATTTATTAATATATAACTATTTTTGTATTAGTTATGTGTAAACGTCTCTTAGTGATTATTAGTTTATACTAGTATGTCTTTACGTGAGAAAGGGTAATAGATATATGTAATAATATAAAAACTAACCGAGTGTTTTATAAACTTTCGTTGGTTTAGTTACGTCTTATTTTATGGTAAAGTAATTGAACTTATTTATACATTAAATTCTTTTTAGTAACATGATTGGAATATGTTATGTAAATTATATTCGAGAAGTTTTTAAAATTCATTTTAAAGTCAATCGATATTGGAAATTAAACAAAAACTTAATTGTGCCTTGTTTTAGTATTGTTTTTATTATAAGATCTCCACCATGTTTAAACTGACTTAGATGATTACTTTCATTTTATTTGAAGTCTCAAGTTTTAGAGTTCTGTTGTCAAACAAGAAAACAAAAGTTTCGTCGATTCTGTCCAGACGATGGTCAAAGCGTAACTTTCAGATTTTCTGTTTGACTTGGATGCTCTAAAACCTGATTTATTATGACATGGATTCCGTATTCAATACTGTTAAACTTCTAATATGACAGTATGTGCGAATATGCAGCTTAATACCTACTACATGTGCTGCTTAGAATATCTGTTTCTAGTAGGCTCCAAAACCGTTGTGATTTAAAAAAACCGGCCAAGTTCGTCTCGTACATCGCAGCGTACTTTTCTGAGTCGTTGGTAAAAAAATTGAAACTGCAGTCGCCATATAAAAATGGAGAAAACTTACAGACCACTAGCGACCGCCACTGGCTCAGAAAAACTTGCTGCACTATACACGTATACATGCATTAAGTAAGGGTTCTGAAAAATGAGAGTAATTACAGGTATCTGACAAACTTGCGAATCGATTTCGATTGTAACGATTTCTTGTGATATTTATCCCAACAAAAACATAAATGTGAAATGAGAGCCAAGTTCAATATTATGATATATACCTTGGATGTTGACTTCAACGACAAAAGAACCACTGAGATCTCACTTCTTTTGTCGTTGAAGTCAACATCCAAGGTATATATCATAATTTCCGCGCAGATAACCAAATTTAGCGCGAAAGCTAGTTTTAGAAGATAACAAATTGACATGTAAAAATATTTTTATGAAATAAATGAATATGAATATAACTCCGAATATATGCCGCCCTTGTATCGATTCTGATAAAATATACATAACGATGTCTTATAAAAACCACCGTACAGTTCTCTGAATAAAAATAATTAGGAAATAATCTTACAAAAATGTGTAAGCTAACTACCTACCAATACATTGAACTAAGGTATTTAAAAATATATATTGCGAATCTTTGGGGTGTTGTTGGATAGGACTTCAAAACTACTTTAATGTTTCTAACAACTCTTAGAGAATTATAAAGTCCTAGTACATCAATTTAAGAAATATAAAATTCTTCATAGTTGAGAAATACAATATAAATATACATATATAGAACAATACTATAAATAGAACTAATAAAACTAAACTAATAAATAAAATTCGTTTATGAGTTCCTGAAGGTTAAATATATCATACATGCCATATATCCATGGCTTCATGAAAATATTTATTTATATGTTTGATGTTTCAAAGTAAATTTTATCTGAAATCTACATATATTTTGCTAGTTATTATGAATTATAAACCACGGGGTGTATGAATCTAAAAAAATAACATTATAATACTCGGCAGCGTGTCAAGCCAAGTTCAAGTAACAGAACTGGCGAGCAGCACCGTATGTAATATTACACGAACCATTTGGAGCCACTTTTAACCCCCTCATAACTCAAAACCTATTTCACATAAACGTGTCAAATTTGAGACTCATATATTGAGACTTGCGAGATACATATGTGTACAAATTTCATAAGCACATCTCAAACGGTTATTTAGATATTAACGTTCAAAAATCGTCATTTTTATCACTGACTGACCTATAAATCAAAACTCTAACCCAGTTACAGATGACCTAGGAAGTTCAAATTTGGCATGCACATAGGTAATTAAGTGAATACAAAGGAATAAATCAGAAACTGGTAATTTTTTATCATTTTATTATAATTTTTCACTTAACCTTTAAGCGGGATCGCGGTCATTTGTAACGGCAGCGGTCGCGCGTAACCTTAATGACCGTCAAGGTTTTAAGAATTAAAAAGACAAATTATTAAATTATTTGAATAACAATGTACTTAAACACACTCCCTTAAGATAGAATAAAAAAAATATACTTTTACGAAGTGCGTCGCGCGAATCTTCAACGTCAGGCGCGCGTTTACTTTGCAAAACCCACGCAGCATGCACAACGAAAGATATAATTTAGATTATGCAATGCGCACAGAAAGGAAGAATCTATTGTTTTGAGTTCACAATGAACCTATGAGAGGCTTCTAATATTGGCAAAAATGAGTGATGATAATATACGATTTTATAACCGAAAATAGGGTTACCGCGGTCAAATCGACGCCGCGCGACCGCTTGAAGGTTAATTAATTCTATTAGGAACATTTAACTTATACTTATAAAAACTGTTATGTAAGTATCAGCAATCAAAACTTATGACAGCCAGTCTTTATGTGGATTTTAAGGTTTTCACGTGAATATATAACGAGTTGAATACCACCCTTGTTTTTTATCAAAATATATCCGTTTTAGTACTTATAACTAAGAGTATAGTCGACTTTCGTGTTTATTAACTAGGATTAAGTATTAATTATTGTTTCAATATTTAGCGCACATCAATAGTGTAAGAGCATTACTCATAAATAATTAAATAATAGCCATTTCGGTACACGGCGCGCGGTGCGACGTCGGAGCAGCGGGGTGGGAGCGCGAACCTTGACGCGAATGTATCCCAGCGAGTGGCAGCCGCACTCATAAGCGAGTGCCGCGCCATCTTGCTGTCCGGTTGTCTCTTGATATCTGACCTACCTATACGGTTGCGATTTATGCTACAAAATTCATAGGTTTTCTTAAAAATACTTATATATTTGTGGTTATATTATTATTACAATTCTTTAAGAAAGGACGTATGGTATAGGCAATAGTTTAAATAAAAAAAAAAAAAATTTAGTATAGTTATAAGAGTTATAAGTAGGTATGTATACTTATCTCTGAATGAGTTCGAGAATGAGAACTTATTGGTTACAATTTTTTTTCTTTAGAATTCAATAGATAACAGGTAATTTGTTCCGTAATCGTCTTAAATAATTATCTTTTTATTACGTATTTTGTACAATGAGTCGTTCAACAGAATTACGGTACTTACCTTACACCGAATTATTCCAATGCCTACCGATGGAAATTCCATTCAATTGCATATTTTTTGTTTGAGTATAGTAATATACAACAAACAAATAGGTTGCGTGCGCTATAATAGAGTATGTATCTTCTTAAGATCCGACTAGAAGGACCATGTAAAATAGTAATTTTTGGCGCAGGGTTGATTGGTCTAAGAACGAAGTTAAAAAGGCAACAGCCGAATTCCTAATATCACATTTAATAAGTCGATACAATAGCATAACTAATACAGAGGGTATGTGTTCTCGCTTCTCGAATAATGTCGAACTGTCGAGTCGGTCATGTCTTGTAGCCATGCAAGCAACACAACCCCTCACCTCATGTTTTCCCCGCTTGTTCCAGCTATCGACATGCCTTGTGCGGTCTTAATAAACGACGCCTTGTAACATGTGCGCTTACGCGCCAAGACAGAGACAAGTTAATCAAAGAAAACATTAACTATACTACATACATAGGATAATAAACAAACAAATAAGAAACTTAGGTACCTAAACTTATCCTACAAATATCAGTAATATAATAGGTAGGTCAGTCCGCACGAGTTCTCTATTTAACACTGTACGACCAAATAATACCTAACTTATACCTATTATTACACTTATAAAGTTACGCTAGCTTATACCTAAAGATCACGTCATCGTTGGCTAGTAGAGTCGTTAACAACCTATTAATAATTTATGTACAAAAAGTAATGAAATCCCATCAAAAACATAAATGTGAAATGAACGCCAAGTTCAATATGATGATATATACCTTGGATGTTGACTTCAACGACAAAAGAACCATTGAGATCTCACTTCTTTTGTCGTTGAAGTCAACATTAATGGAATATGCAGCTTCCATCGGTAGGCATTGGAATAATTCGGTGTAAGGTAAGTACCGTAATTCTGTTGAACGACTCATTGTACAAAATACGTAATAAAAAGATAATTATTTAAGACGATTACGGAACAAATTACCTGTTATCTATTGAATTCTAAAGAAAAAAAATTGTAACCAATAAGTTCTCATTCTCAAACTCATTCAGAGATAAGTATACATACCTACTTATAACTCTTATAACTATACTAAATTTTTTTTTTTTTTATTTAAACTATTGCCTATACCATACGTCCTTTTTTAAAGAATTGTAATAATAATAGAACCACAAATATATAAGTATTTTTAAGAAAACCTATGAATTTTGTAGCATAAATCGCAACCGTATAGGTAGGTCAGATATCAAGAGACAACCGGACAGCAAGATGGCGCGGCACTCGCTTATGAGTGCGGCTGCCACTCGCTGGGATACATTCGCGTCAAGGTTCGCGCTCCCACCCCGCTGCTCCGACGTCGCACCGCGCGCCGTGTACCGAAATGGCTATTATTTAATTATTTATGAGTAATGCTCTTACACTATTGATGTGCGCTAAATATTGAAACAATAATTAATACTTAATCCTAGTTAATAAACACGAAAGTCGACTATACTCTTAGTTATAAGTACTAAAACGGATATATTTTGATAAAAAACAAGGGTGGTATTCAACTCGTTATATATTCACGTGAAAACCTTAAAATCCACATAAAGACTGGCTGTCATAAGTTTTGATTGCTGATACTTACATAACAGTTTTTATAAGTATAAGTTAAATGTTCCTAATAGAATTAATTAACCTTCAAGCGGTCGCGCGGCGTCGATTTGACCGCGGTAACCCTATTTTCGGTTATAAAATCGTATATTATCATCACTCATTTTTGCCAATATTAGAAGCCTCTCATAGGTTCATTGTGAACTCAAAACAATAGATTCTTCCTTTCTGTGCGCATTGCATAATCTAAATTATATCTTTCGTTGTGCATGCTGCGTGGGTTTTGCAAAGTAAACGCGCGCCTGACGTTGAAGATTCGCGCGACGCACTTCGTAAAAGTATATTTTTTTTATTTTATCTTAAGGGAGTGTGTTTAAGTACATTGTTATTCAAATAATTTAATAATTTGTCTTTTTAATTCTTAAAACCTTGACGGTCATTAAGGTTACGCGCGACCGCTGCCGTTACAAATGACCGCGATCCCGCTTAAAGGTTAAGTGAAAAATTATAATAAAATGATAAAAAATTACCAGTTTCTGATTTATTCCTTTGTATTCACTTAATTACCTATGTGCATGCCAAATTTGAACTTCCTAGGTCATCTGTAACTGGGTTAGAGTTTTGATCTATAGGTCAGTCAGTGATAAAAATGACGATTTTTGAACGTTAATATCTAAATAACCGTTTGAGATGTGCTTATGAAATTTGTACACATATGTATCTCGCAAGTCTCAATATATGAGTCTCAAATTTGACACGTTTATGTGAAATAGGTTTTGAGTTATGAGGGGGTTAAAAGTGGCTCCAAATGGTTCGTGTAATATTACATACGGTGCTGCTCGCCAGTTCTGTTACTTGAACTTGGCTTGACACGCTGCCGAGTATTATAATGTTATTTTTTTAGATTCATACACCCCGTGGTTTATAATTCATAATAACTAGCAAAATATATGTAGATTTCAGATAAAATTTACTTTGAAACATCAAACATATAAATAAATATTTTCATGAAGCCATGGATATATGGCATGTATGATATATTTAACCTTCAGGAACTCATAAACGAATTTTATTTATTAGTTTAGTTTTATTAGTTCTATTTATAGTATTGTTCTATATATGTATATTTATATTGTATTTCTCAACTATGAAGAATTTTATATTTCTTAAATTGATGTACTAGGACTTTATAATTCTCTAAGAGTTGTTAGAAACATTAAAGTAGTTTTGAAGTCCTATCCAACAACACCCCAAAGATTCGCAATATATATTTTTAAATACCTTAGTTCAATGTATTGGTAGGTAGTTAGCTTACACATTTTTGTAAGATTATTTCCTAATTATTTTTATTCAGAGAACTGTACGGTGGTTTTTATAAGACATCGTTATGTATATTTTATCAGAATCGATACAAGGGCGGCATATATTCGGAGTTATATTCATATTCATTTATTTCATAAAAATATTTTTACATGTCAATTTGTTATCTTCTAAAACTAGCTTTCGCGCTAAATTTGGTTATCTGCGCGGAATTCTTACGTCAACTTCTTGGTTATATTAAAGAAGTTTGTTATAGCAGCTATAGTTCGTTCAAGTGGAATTCAATCATAGTTACTCCCGTGGGATTTCTTTAATTTTCCGGGATATAAATTACAGTAGCCTATGTCCTTCTCCGTATCTTTAACTATCTCTGTGCAAAATTTTAGCTCAATTTGATGTTCCGTTGTCAATTTGGCAGGAGGCAGTAACACACATTATAGTTGTTCCTTCAGGAACTTCTTCAGGACATAACCTACAGTATATGTGTGCCAAGTTTAAGGAATACTCTTCGTTTTTTACCTCAATAATTAGAATCTATTAAATTACATTAAGTTACTTAAATATATTATCTGAAAAACACATAAGTTTCATAATATACAAATCAAAATTTACCATACCGGAATACCTAATTAATTAGTAATAAAAAAACAAATACATATTAAAGAAAAACAAAATTACAACCCTAAATCTAAATTCAAATTTTATTAATTTGGCACACAAGGTCCAAAAGTGCCCATCACACTTGCTGCATTCCCTGTCTGTATGGCTAATGAAATGCGTTGAGTAAGATAATAACTGACCAGAGGGTCTTGGCTCTTTACCCAGAGATGGCCTTAGCCTCAGAACACCAAGAACCGGCTGTTTCAGTCACAAAAGGAATGAAGATGTAGGATGTCAATAAATTTAAATATTTATTGTATTTAAGACGGGCTGCTTCTGTAGCGGCTGATCCCGAAGACTTTATGGTATTATGTAAATAAGAAGTAGCAAAAGTATTGACACAAGTTGCAGCCCAAATCATACAGCGGCCTCACGACAACCTAGCTTTGCAACGAGCCGACGAAAAGTATTACCAATAGCAATTGGTCGGATACACCCGTCATTTAAAGTTTCTATATTATTGGCGGCAAAGGAGCTATCTGATATAAGCAGACGAACGAGTACAGCGAGTATGAACGTGAGTTAAGATCCTCTTGGGAAAATGAAAACTTATAAAAAACAATATTTTTTACCTTTTGTATTAACGAACGCTGGTCCATGGTACTGGAAATTTTAAGAGCGACATAAGCAAACGTAAGCAGCAAACTTAAATCTTCAATACTGTTGGAAGAGATACAGTTTTCAATTAGCAATGACAGTTTACCAGCTGCTAATGCGAAGGTAGGTACTAATTTCTTAAAAAAACTAATAATCAAAGCTAGTTAGTATGAGAAAAACAACTAAATCAATTATGCAATTATCAATAAATCACTAAGAAGGACAATCATTCAAAAAAAGTCATAATTATAAATGTAAATGTAGAATTGGCTTGATAAACAAATTTTGATTTTGATTACACATTTGCATTTCGTATCGGATTAAAAAAAGACCACCGAAAAAACATCATCGCTTCAGCAATGCTGTAATGGCGATAGATTATTATTTTTAAATTTAATTATAGTAGATCAAAATAGAAATCATGAAAAAAACAAAACTTTTATCACACAAAAATGACAGGTTATAGCACGGACGCGAAGCAGGAAGAATTTCGTTCAATGACCTGTCACTGTTTGTCTCTGTTGCACGCTATTGTTATATAAATTGGTTGCAAATAAACCATTCCACAATTTAGTATTTATTAAATAAAAAATACAGTAAATTTATTTAAAATAAATATAAATCAGATTTAGAGGTATGACAAGTCATTTCAGATCTAATATAAATCCAAACTACGTCCACATGAAAAAATAAAGTTTCTAACTGTTTATGGTTTTACCTCCAAAGATGTCGGAATTCTTATACAAATTTTTATTCCCTATTTTAACCTCTACGGGATAATTTACAAAACAAAAGTAAAGCAGTCAATCTTAATTTTCAAGGTAAGTGCCAAATACCAAAATACCAATATTGATGCATTCATTGTAATGGATTTAGTTCCAAAAATTTCCAAAAAAACTTCCAACCCCTGTTTTACCCCGTAAGGAAAAAATAATCTAAAAATCCTTTTATAGTGCTCGCCTAATTTATAACAGGATATCTCTTCAAAACTTTAAGTCTAGACCCAGTAGTTAAGGCTGTGGGGTGATATTTCAGTCTTTATATAGATTATAGATAGATATGTATATTATAGATATTTGTATAGATTTAAAATTGGGTGTTAACAATATTAAGTTCACCAAAGAGACTTTAAATTTAGTAGACCTTCATTTAAGGTATCTTCTAGGTACAAAGCCTCCATTATGTTGGTGACATCAACTGGGTTAATGTTGTAGTCATAACATAAAAGTTATTGTTAAAAAGTCTTTGGGCAAGTAAACATGAGAGCGAAATTCAGCTCGTAAAATACACCAATGATCGTTAACAGCTTACAGCTATATCTTGTTGAAAATTATTATACACAACCTTAAATATTCACATCGAAATGAGTTTCTTGTCGTATGTCTCGATGTTTTGTTAGGGTACCCAATCTTTTTGAAATACATTAATTAAGTGTTGTTTTAAATTAAAATAAAAATACTTTGATACAAAGCTGTTTTTTTAAGGGTAAATTAAAAATCGAATCCAGTCAAAAACGTGTTATGGTAAAAGTAATACAAAACGTGATTTGCAAAGTTAAACTTGCTTTTTACTCGAGCAAGGTCACTGTTTTCCATTTAACATAGTACGGTTTACACCATAGTGTAATTTTGTTACTAAAATTTAAATATAATTGTTAAAGATTTTATGAAGTACAATATCATTAGGGCATTGGTTAAACAATTGGTTTAATTATTACACCAAATCGGCATAACAATATTAATAAATTGTAGGAACTTTAACAATCCACAAATTATGTATTATGTAAGGCAAGCGTCGTCCGAGAACTGCCCGCTCTATTTATTTGTACCCCTGTTCAAAACGTTTTCAATAGCCAAAAAGTATCTGTGTCGCCAGCACAAATTTCCTAAAGTAGCTAAATTATTAGAAACCATGACAAACATTATTAAATAAATTCACTTCCTGCCATTGCACCGCTCGCCATCGGCAGATAATTCATCCTAACACCTTATAACCCAAATGACATGACTTTACAGTGTGGATTCAGGGAAACTTCCTCCCGCGAACGCTTAGGTTGTGGAATGAGCTGCCTGACAAGGTTTTCTCTAAGGACTACAGAACGGGGTTCTTCAAGCAATTAGTTTTTAAATTTTTAAAGGATCAGCAGCGCGTTAGTGGTGCCTTAGGTGATGCAAGCGCCCATAGGCTGCAGTTACCGCTTACCATAAGGCGGACTTAGTGGTATACAAAAAAAAAACGCGTCAACCATAAAATCTAAATTATATAAATAAATCTAAATCCTCATCAAAACCTATAGTAAAATCTAAAGTTAATAAAAGGTGAAATGAACGCTAGTAACGCAAAACTTGGTACATTTACTTACGATGCTAATAGCTCTATGTTTAACAGGCAAGGTTGCCTAGATGCATGAATTTTGATTAAAAGCGATTTCAATTTTGTTCTAAAGAGAGTATCAATGAATTTCTATGTTGGGTGGCTGCGGAGTAAATAAGTGAATTGTGATAAATGATACAACAATGTTTTATGCAAAGATGACTTATACGTCTAGATACCGTGTCCGAAACAACATCCAACGGAGTATTGCGAGCCATTTTCCTATCAATGTGTGTGTAAATCAGCTAATACGACTATAATTTTTGCGTCTGTGTGCGTAATTCTGGTGGTACGAACCTTAAAGCAATTACCTCAAATTGGGGAGTTTTTACTTGTATTCAGTATTGGCAGTGGTGACATATTAGATACATTGAGGTAGAACGTTAACCTTTGCTACGAAGGTGGCAATCCGTTGACCATGGCCATGTAATGCATGTTAAAACCTTAGAGTAGGTTCCAAATATATACTGTAATGCTAAAATATAGATGGATACACAAAATAAAATCTGTCCTTCTCAACCATGGCATCCGTGCACACCATGTACATTATTCATAGGTCTCGCCATGTGACAATAGCCGTGTTTTGTTTGTTCACAAGATTTTTTATAACATAGAAAGCTATCGCATCACAGAGCCATGGAAATCGTTTTGTTCGCCATAGGTCAAACAAACAAAAAAGCTGTTTACTATTTTTAAAGAACATGCACTGATCTACCTCCTGAACATGTGCAGCCAATGTGTTAAATGCTGACCATAAGTGCCGCCATATTGTACATAGAGCGCATTTATTTTTTGTCAACAAATAGATCGAATGCGCGCATAGAGCACATTCAATGCATACATTTTAGAATAATTACTAAATTTCTTTTGCGAAAGCGATATTGCTGATAAATTATAACGGCCGCACGGAACCGCAGGAATCGGATGACAATGCTACTGTTTAAATGTGTACAATTGTCTCAGTTATCATTTATTATGAATTTCATACTCGTCAGTGTTTTGTAGTGTCATTTAGTTATCACCGGAACAACGAGTGCCGTAGTTAGTGCCGTACACCTATTCTAACAAGCCCTCTTAAATTTTTAGTTTTTGCTTTTATATTTTCATATAATGTATATTCTGAAAAAATTCAGACTTTTGCCTACTTCGAGCTCTTTAAAGGTCAGCGTAGGCTTTGCGATAGGACTTCGTTGGGAACCTTCGAACCTTTTAATCAATAAATTAAAGAGTATTTTGACCTCAATTAACATAGGAAATGTAAGGATTATATATAATTTAAAAATTAATCAAAAAAATTAAAATATTTTAGTAAAACTTTAAATTAGTTTTCTACAAGCAAATCTAACAAAATTCATTATAACTACATTATATTTGTTTTTCTTAAGATCTAATTAGTTTATCGTTGCTACTGAATAATTTATATTACTGATTGATATCTCAGAATATTACAAAAACAATGCAAATTACACTCGGCTTAGCTCGTAGTGCTCGTACAAAGTAATTAGTTCATCAAATCAAGGTTAAATGCACCCGTGTGCGCGTGCCTTTAATTTGCCGCTGCTGGCCGACTAGGCACCGCGGCAGCGTCATATAACAAAGACAGCCGTATGATTTTACACACCCAATTGTACGTGTGCGTACACCGTCTTTCTAATAAAGTATCTAGTATTATAGGTAATTAAAGTAAAAAAGTCCAAAGTGTGACGTTACAGTTCGTTGTAAAGAGAAGTTATTTTTTCAAACTATTAATGTATTTTAGGAAACGGTAATTAGTTAATTTCATAGTTAATTAAATACACGATACTACTTTTTCTATAGATATTTAAATCTAACTGTTTTATTCCGAAAGATTAGAAGTCCGGTAAAAGGTTTGCGTTCTATATATACAATGTCGCACGGGTACCACATCAATACATAAATAATTTATAAGCCTGAAATAATATAATGCAAGTGACTTAAATGTTCAAAGATATATAAAGTCAGTTTTTACTAAACGTACATTGACACCTAGGATCCCAACACCAAACGTCTAACTTTTTGAAGTAAGTATGGTTTGAATACCTAAACTGAACTATGCTGGTCCTAGCAGATCGCCTCGTTGAAAGATTCAATTAAAGTTTCTTCGAAAAATAATTTTAATGAGTTATGGCTGTTAAACATATCTAAATTTCTGGGATATAATGTGACAGTTTGTCCAACAGAGTTTTCCGGTTTATACGATTGAAAGCATTTCTTAGGTCAATATTAAGAAGTATATCAGTGCAATCTTTAAAAAGAAAAGTTGTAGCGGAGTGAATACGAGCAAATTCCAACTTATTTGGTTGAAAATGTTACTGTGACTTGCTTACTATATGCCTAACAGCTAGTTTAGGAATTAAAAGTCGAAACGTACCTACTTGGAAGCACAGCAAATGTCATTTTTTTTTAAGGCATATTATCTGACATAAAGAAAGTAATCTAAAGTCAGAATCACAATATCTAGGTAGGAAATAATGACAAAGCTATGTAGTATCGCTTAAAAGAGTAACACTTGCATCACTGGTAGATATACTTACTAGATTTTTGTGGTATATGTGACGGACTATGGTTACCAACGTTCAGAACCACGGTTCTTCGATATCCTTACTAGTCAGTGAACCGTTGGTAGATACTTAAGTGCATTTTACTTTTATTTTTGATACCATTAATTTAAAAATACATAAATATTCCATTTTGGACTTATGAATTATATTAATATATTGTGGTTCGGTCCATTGTCATTTCAGTTTTAGGGCTTGCGTAAGGGCATCGGTTATTTTGGTTTTTTGTATCTTATAACTTAACTTTTAACTTTGTGTATTTTCCTTAAGTTTAGTATTCTTTTCTCAATTTTCTCTTTGTGTTGTTCTGATCCTTTGTTAATTTTTTGACATAAATACCAATGTTTAATAACCGTACAACAAACAAGGCAATAAAATGGTATCAGTTACAATTTTTTTCATGTTTATCGGGTAGTCCAAGTTATATTTGTTCTACTTTAAATTTCTTCTTTGCTGTTTGTTTTGACACATGATTCCCGTTTACCCAAGTATGTGTAGCTGTTGACATATTCTATTTGAGTTTGTATTATTTTGATGGGTAATTAAGTACTATTTGTAAGTATTTTCGTTTTAGTGGCGTTCATTACTAATCCTACCTTCAAGCTTGCTTGATCAAGTGAGCGTAACATTGCTTGTAAAGTTTTTAGTGTTTCAGATAGTACAACTACATCGTCGGCGAATCGGAGATGGCAATGGGCCGGTCATGTAACACGGTACACATACAACTGATGGACACACAGAACTACGCGGTGGAAGGGTCCAGTAGGAAAAAGAAGAGTAGATAGACCGAAAAATAGGGTGGGCTGATGACTGGCGGCATATTGGAAAAGATAGAGATGCATGGAAGAAGTTGGAGGAGGCCTTTACCCAAGAACAAGACAAGACAAATAACTAATCTATACCAACACTAAGATAATGAGCAAAAAAATTGTAACAAGTTAATACTAACTAACATTTGTATGTAACCTAAGGATATGGAAATAAAAAGGCTTTATTATTATTATTATGAATTATAAAAATAGAACAAAATTGAATAAATTTTAAGTACAATCTTTGTTCTAAGAATTTTAAATTAGCATGGTCCAATTTTCTTCTATTTATATCATTTTCAATAAACTTGAAGGAAATTAAAAAAACGCGAGTGATTCCAAGCAGCGAAGATAATTAAATTAACAACTTTAGAGTTACTGAAAACAATTAACCATTACTATTATTTTACTAATTTCTATACTACCTATTGTTATAGGAACCTGAAAGTAAAAAAGGCTTTACTAAAGAGAACTCAAACTTTTGTAGTTCGCAATTACGTTTAATGGTGAACGTATATTTAGTTTACGAAGTCAATACAGGGGTGTTACGAACACAGCCAAGCCGAAGAAAGTTTCTAATAGATTTATTTGAAAGTTCTTTAGAAGTTAACGGAGAGAGTGGGCGCAACAAAGTCTGCCTAAGTGTTTTTGCTATGGAAGATAGGGAAGAAAATAATACACGATTTCTACTTAACAAATTTATGATCAAGCATATACATACATTTCGTAATCCCTAAATAACTTTAATATTTATTTATTTGTTCTTTCTGTATAATAATAGCTTTTCTACCAACCTACCAAAGGGCTAAACAGAAAATCTAAGATAGCCTGTGTCCTTCTCTGTCTCTTCAAATAATCTGTGCCAAATTTCCACACAATTGGATGCTGGGGTATGTAATAATAGTTCGTTGAAGTAGAATTCGGTTACAGTTCTTCCCGCGGAATCTTTAGAATTTCCCGGGATATAAAGTAGTCTATGTCATCTCCTTGACTAGGAGATGAATAAGATAACCTACTTTCGGTAATTCAGTCTTATCCGATCGACGCACTCGCTGCTGCAAGAGATGAAGATGCTCGAGGAAAACATTTTTCAGAAGCTCTGAGACATCTGCTGCAGCAGTTGAAACCATGCCAAACGGTTGAGTGGAGTAAGGAATACTTGGGTAAGCCGTCAAGGGTATCAGTTACAAGGGTCCATCCACCAAAAATCCGGGATTAGCGATCCGGGCAATAGTCGACAAGAAAGTGCGATTGGTCCTATTCTTCTACTTGGAAGATAAAGCAATCTGGAATCGGCTGATATTGGACTACAAGAATCGCCACTGAGGTAGGCATGTCAAGTTCTGAAAGATCAGCGGACTTTGCTAAACTTCCTCGGGATCATCGAGGAGAGCGAGAGAATTGGATATTCACTTTCTTAACTGATATCCGTTAGCATGGAGTATTCCAACTAGCTCATCGCGAAGGATCAGTGCCTCCTTAATACTGGACGCTAAAATACAAATATCATCCACGTAAACGTCGCTGGACAAAACTGAATCCGCACGAAGAAATACGTTTCCTATCGGCTAACTCTAACAGAACCCGAATTGCGACTAATAGACTGATGCGAAAGCCATAAGTACTGGTGTTTAGCTCAAACACTGTCATAGGCAAAGCAGGATCCTCTTGTAAAGAATCAGCTGATACCTGCGGTCATCCTTATGAATTACAGTTTGGCAGGACATCATTCGAATATCGGCAACCAATATGACCTAGTGTCTCTGAAAGTTCTTTTTTATCTACTTGTAAATAGATGATGTTACTGCATTAAAATTCAATTTGTTAAGTCGTGTGCACAATGGAATTCCCATCACCAACCTATAAGAAACCACATGACTTTTTTAAAATATTCTTTGGGCAAACTGCTCTGCCTTTACACACTTCTAAGAGTTTCTTAGCGAAATGGAAAATAAAAGACCTTTGTAATTTCGGCATGTTGGTCGGTTCGTCCATCTGTTGGAGTATCAGCAGCCTTTCAATTCTGCATTCGTTCAATCGATTCTGGTAAAATTTTACATTATACACAATAAATACACATTAAATTGAACAATTAAAATATAAAAATACGTTAAACATTATTACCGATACCAAAGTACTAAGAATCTGTACTGGAGATAGAGGTACGTAAAAAACGCTCCGCGTCGCTTACGCCTGTTCGTGTCGAAAAGTACCGATTACAATTTTTGCCATAACGACGATTGAAAAATAATTAAAGTACTAAACTACTACCAAACTTTTTATATCAATTCATTGACTGTTTTGTTTGATTTTTTGATTGTTTGACTGTTTTGTTTTGTTTGATTGTTTGACTGTTTAATTTCAACAATATACAATTCTAATAGATACATATAATTCCTGTTAAGTCCACATTTGACCAGTTCTTTTGGAATGTAACAAATAAATAAATCATACCAAATTTCAGACTAATACTGAACCAATACGTCACGCATAAAGCATAGCAAGAATAACAAAAGATATGAAAGCAATAAGGTAATGCATAGGCATACAAAGTGAGCCTGGCCGACATTTATTACGCTACTGATTTAAAATAATCGAAACACAAAAAACTTCAAACACTTTTAATAATATTCTCATCCTCGTGAGAGACATCACAAACACGTTCAATATACCTCGTTCCCAGTAGGCATGTGATAAGGCATAGATTGCACCAAAATAAATGCCACGAATGCATTTGTATTTTAGCCGCGGCTCTTTTCATGATGGCTACCGTTTTCATAAATATTTAATGCAATTCTTTGTGCTTCCAGGCAGCTGAATGACATGTGCTAATAGAAATAGTACCTACGATCAATTATATAAGGTAAGTGATAGTCACTAGGCAGGCAGATACAGATAAATATGAGAATATTTAATGATGACTACAGAAGTACGAAAATGTACCTATGTCCAACGTAGGTGCTTAAGAGGATACACTTCGCGGCGCCTCGCAGCGGGCTTCATACAAACGAATTTCTCACTTATTTTTGACACTTGCCGATCAAACACCATGAAATTTTGAAGACATGTTCCAGTAATAAATATGCAGTGTGCCAGTCTTTTATAGAATTTTATAGTTCAAAAGTTATACAGGATTCTAGTTTTTCATACAAATGGTTTTAAAAAGATTTCTAATTAATAGAACGTTTAACAAGATTTTGAAAAAACCACAGGCTTGGGATTATGACTAAGAAATTTAACAGTGATTGATCAGTAAATGTCAAAAAAAAATGAGAAATTCGTTTGTATGAAGCCCGCTGCGAGGCGCCGCGAAGTGTATCCTCTTAATATTAATTGTTTTTATTATTGTTGCTTAATAAGGTGGGTACAGAATAAAGAATGTTACTTAGTTAGTTGCCAAAGGGAATATGACAATGTCTATGATGGCCACAGAAGTAATATGTTTGTACTTATATCAAAAGTTGGTGCTTAAAAAGGTGGTGGTGTGTACAGAATAAATTAGTACTTAGTTTGTACTAAGTATGTACCTACATATATTGTTCTAAATATTTAGGGTTCCGTACCCAAAGGGTAAGATGGGACCCTATCACTAAGAATCCGCTGTCTGTCTGTCTGTCCGTCCGTCACCAGGCTGTATCTCATGAACCGTGATAGTTAGACTGTTAAAATTTTCACAGAGGATGTATTTCTGTTGCCGCTATAACAATAAATACTAAAATACAGAATAAAATAAATATTTAAGGAGGCTTCCATACAACAAACGTAATTTTTTTTGCTTGTTTTTGCTCGATATTGATACATTCAAATTAAAAATACATAATTAAATTAAAATAAAACAAATATTTAAGGGGAGCTCTCTTACAACAGAGGGTTTTTTTTCCCTTTTTATAGATAATGGAACGGAACCCTTCGGTCGCGAGTCAGACTTACACTTGGTCGATTTTTTTTAAATGCATTGCGCGTTGCGTTTAACTATATATTAGTTGTAGTATGAAAAATTATATACGCATTGTTGTATAGTATATCGTACACGACAGGTTATACAAAAACTACTCATAATTTTACTGACGATTTAAAATTGCTGTTTCAGCGATTAATGTTTTATTTATACATAGAAGATTCTTCTTCATAAGCGTAAGTCACTAAACTTCTTCTAAACGGCTGCACCGAGTTTGATGAATTTAGCATGGGATGGAGTAGGTCCCTAGATGTTTTAAATTCACAATTTGCCCAGTAGGTGACTCGGATTGAGTAGTTTTTTTTTATTTATGGAGTAAAAACACTAATTTTCATAATATATGTTGATTTAGTGTCATTGGTAGAAAATTCCAAATTTTTGCTGCACTTAAAGACGTTAAACGTAGGAGTTCCTCAGAGGTAAATTTTACTCAAACCCTTTCTGTAGATGTTATCCTCAATGCCATACATTTTGTTTTGCCTACGCAAAGCAATTGAACACTATCAGACAGCCTCTCTGCCCGTAAATCAAATTACCGTCTGATTAGACTAGGTTACTTAGTGTGGGTACAATACATTGTATCTACGCAATGTATAACCTAGATACAAATTCACATGGCCGATATCTAAACATATTATAGGTCAGACTGGTGATACATAAATAAAGTGATACTCTATTTTGTGTCAGAGATTATTTATGCTACTCTAATAAGTTGAATGATAACTACACTCGTAGGAATATGTTACATTGAATACAGTATTAGTCCCATTCGGATATGTTATAACCGCAAACATAGAGAAGAAAAGAAGATATATTTATTCTAAATATTAAACAACAACAGAACGAAAAAAAAGAAAAGATACCTACAATGTTAAAAATTTACGGCCATTCAAAAACTTTTTAAAAAAATGTATTGTATTAATTGTTATTAACGCTGCTTTTAATTATTAACTGGCTATCATTAAAGACAAAGGTCTTCAACCAGTGTGTGTTGCAAGTGATGACTTGTGGTACAAAGGCATAGTCGCTTATTATCGGACTCAAAAAAAGTCGCTTACCGGGTGATGAAAAGAGCAAGCGAGCGAGAGATGGTCGGCTTTTTCCTACCTACATCTACATGATCGAATCAGAAATAAGGACTACACTAAGGAGTTCTTTTAAAAAGTAGTGATAGATTTTTAAAGTGTCAGCAAATCGCGATTATTGCCCCTAGTCCATAGAGTATCCAATAATTGTGATAAATAGTAATCACATGTGTCTCCACTCCTCGTGTTCACACTCGACTTCGCTATTATAAAAGAATATAAATAAACTGAACTGGGAGAAAAAAAAAAAAAAAAATGTATTTAAATAATATTAAAAATTATTTACGGAAATAATTCGGAATAGAATTCGGATCTATAGGAATTTTCGGATAGATCCAGTTCATTTTATAAACCATTACTGATACCATTTAATAGAACTCATGAAGCACTTTCAGGATCAATAAACAGTATTTCAAAATCGTCTATGGTTTAGAAATAATTGAGTAAGATCACATAGCGTTTCCACCCTGTATATAGCTATTTTTTACTTATACTTAAAGTTTTGCGTAATACAAAATAAACGTTGAGCAAATTAAGTGAAGCTACGTATTAAGCGGACGTATCTACAGGTATTCTGAGAATCTATTTGTCATAGCCTAGCTGTTATCCAATACGCAAACGGAATAGTAATATTAAAAACTTTAACAAAGAACTCTAAAGGCATAAATAAACTTTAGCTTATAACTTTATGCAATCGTCTGAGGCAAAAGATAATAATTTATAAATTCCTGACATAACAACGTAGCTTGTAATACAAAAGAGCAATATCACATTCACTATTGTGCAAGAGGTAAACGCACGCAAAGTAGATGTCTCTGAACTCGTCTCTGAACTACTTTTGAACTCCTCCCTACCTGCCATCATGAGGTCGTCGACGTTTAAGGATAGAAAGCTTTTCATAATATCGTTTGTATCTATTAATAAATTGTTACCATTTATACTCTGTCTCGGTGTTCACAACTCACTTAATTTATGTCATTAGTATTTAACAAAGGACTCTTTTCGAGAACTTAGTGAGTTTTTAGACAAAAGTAAAGTTTACACAATACAATTTGGAAGCTTTTTTAAAATATCCTGATTAATAAATAGACTTTATATGTCTAGTTAAAATATACATCTAGTTTTTCTATTTTTGCCGCAAATTCTTGAAAAGCAATTAGCGTCATATTTTGTCTTCTTTAAAGTTTTTTTACTTCTAGGTACTAAGCAATTAAAAGTTTTAAGTTTATTAAAATAAAGTTTGCCATTTTAACTCTTATATGATTTTAAGTACAAAAACTTCAAAATTCTCATACAAATTTACATTACCTATTTTGCCTTCTAGTAAAGCTGATTTTCTAAAAACGGTAAAACACGTCAATCATTGATTTCAATCTCAAGGTCAAATACCATTTTTTGCATTAACCTTCTAAAATTCTTCAGACCCCTTTTTACCCTCTTAGAGTAGAACTTGGTAATTTTCTAATTGCTAGCCTGCGTTACAACGAAAACATCTGTCCAAAGTCTTAAGTCTCTTAAGTAGTTGGGGCTGTGCGTTGATACATCAGTTGGTCAGACAGTTAGTCAGTCAATTTACTGCTTTATACTCGTAAATACATACGTAGATAGATTCATTTGAATCATCTTCTCTGGTGCTCTGATGTCCATGTCCTAATTTTCACCAATTTATTTATGAATCTGGAGGTATTATTTACTCTACAAAGTTAATCAGCATACAAACACTAAAGTTTTATGCGTAAACATTAAGAGTTAACTGATAACTTCCTCCTTTTTAGGGTTAAAACCCTTAGTTTCAGAGTTCAACAGTTCATTGTGTCTGTCGTCCGTCAGACAGTCCGTTCGTCGTTTGTCACAGACTTATCTACAGCCTTTGCATCGATTCTAATAAAATTTTACAGTCGCAGTAAATTTTTTTTCTAATCAAAATTAAAAAAAAATGTAAGGGTAGGTCTATTGAACTAAGGAATGATTTTTCTTACGCAGTCCGTTATGTAGGGTATCGGTAGATAAAGTCTTTAAAATGGCTTTTGAGGTTTTCAAGTACCCTTTTCCTAAAAAGTACGCACATTTTGCAAGTTCTTCGGAGTTAAACATAGTAAAACTTGTAACATATATAACCTGATAGGTCATACCTTTTTGGATTTCATTTAAAATTATTATTTTTATTTATATATAATAGTATAACTGTCAGATGGACATTTGGATATTTTGATTAAGTCATAACTTGATTTAAGATTAAACTAGTTCTCTTGACAAGGATTATAATTACGTATTATTGTACATATTTGTAGGAAGAAAGAATTAAAGAAAATTTACTGTAAAATACAATCCCACGAAAAACATTCTGTAAAAAACTAGCCAAGTCTCGATGGAGCTGCTTATTTATCTCTAAAAAGTAATGAAATCCAGACAAAGTCGTGCCAAGTCTAAGGTTCCTTACTGCGATTTCTTTATTATTATAGTTAATGTTGTGTGACTTGGCCGTTGAAGGGTACACAAGGGTACAAAACCAGGTGCTCCATGACACCATTGCACCAATCTGTCGCCAGAACCGCTACCCAATGACGATGGAAAATTGCCACTAATCGTTCGACTATTTCCTCTTGTAAACTTGTAAGTATAAGTATAGAAGCCAGTCTAGTCTTATCCAGAGTTTTCCATTAATTTTATTTATATGCGTATTAAAAGCAGAAGGGGAGGCATTCACCCAGCAGTGAGACGCTATAGGCTAGATTAAATTAGAAGATGTGTTCCACTACGCTGGATTTTTGACATCAAATGTAGCGGCCCACCAAGTTGAATATTTTTTGTAACGGCGGTATGTCGATCGATCTCTAATAGTTTGGTTAGGCTCTTGTGTTTTTCTAATCAGGGTCACCAAATACTCCAGATCTTCGATTATCCTAGTTTTTATAGTTTTCCCTTTATATGGCCATTAAACCCTAACTCTGTACCAAACTTCAGCTCTCTGAGTTTATGGGAAGTACTAGTTCTATTTTGATGATCATGAGTGAGTGTCATAAATGCGAAACTTTGCTTTCGCTTAACTTTGGAACAAAATGACCCAGACTTAAAATTTTGGATTTTAAGTAAGTGATTATAGCTTTCTGGATGACGAAAATTTCTGCGTTCTGGTCTTATCCAGAGGTTTTCAAATAAGGGCCTGAAAATGCGGCGAAATGGTTCCTGTATAGGATGGTACGGCAGTGTTTGCTTCGCGCTCGACTTGACGGAGGCACTGCCGTGCCCCCCGATTTTTATTTAAATTACAATAACTTCGAACTTCATTGAGCTGTAATGTTCCTGGACCCTTAGAACCTACTATTTATAAAGGTACATTACAAACTTTATAAATGAAATAAAAAAATATTTCCAACCATAATAGTTTTTATCACAATCGTATCGCAGGTTTTCCAGATATCTGCAATAATTCCTATTCTACAGAACCATAACTAAATGCGTGTACGGCATGCACTATGGTGATTTTTGAAGTTTATCATCATCATCATCATCATCTCAGACGCAAGAAGTCCACTGCTGAACATAGGCCTCCCCAATAGATTGCCAAAGAAAACGGTTGGAAGCGGCCTGCATCCAGCGTCTTCGTGCGGTCTTCGCTGTGTCTGACCACCTTGTGGGCGGTCTTCCGACGCTGCGTTTGCCAGTCCGTTTGAAGTTCGGTTAGGAATAAAAAAGTGATTGCACTTGTGGGCATAAATATAACTATCTACAATACATCATATTTTGATGTATCGAGTTTGAAATGTAAATGATCGGCTAACTTTGGACATGTATGAAAACGGTAGCACTAGTGACGCGTAACCAGTGGTTTCGAACGTCAAATTGCGAAATCGGTAGAGCTGTGCACTAAAATCGGTATATTTGTACCTATTTGTTCCCAAAATCGGTATATGACAAAAAATACAAAATTCAATTAAATTCGTTTATTTAAAATAAAATAGTTCACTTACAAACAATTACAAACACACTCAAGACTTATTAATTATTCGTAGCTTATTTAAAAAAAAAAACTACAAAAAAACAGCTAAATAGGCTGTCAACATAAAAATACTTACGTAATTATTTTTTTGTACCATACCAGTGTTCTTTGGCCATATTCTCAGTCATTTTTGAATTTATTTCAAAGTCATGACAATTCGCGTCATTGAAGAGTCGTTAAGCATGTAATAGACCAGTGATTGACTCAGTAGATAGCCTATTTTGTTGTTTTGTTTTCATAAGATTAATGTGCGAAAATATGCGTTCAACGTTGGCGGATGAATGCGGCAAAGATAAAATATTAAAGATAAAACATTTGAGTGTCATCGCCACGCTTTAATAAACTGACTTCATCCCAAAATAGTTCTACATCATCGGAAAATGTTTTGAATTGTTCACAATTTCTTAAAATGCGCCACTCTGTATCAATTTCCTGGAAATCTTTGCACTGAACAATATTGGGAAATAGCCTACTAATAGGAACTATCGACGCAGTTTTGCCACTTTTAACATTTGTTGGTTCAATTATGTCTAAACTTTTTAGTGGATTATTTTTCAGTGGAAACCGCGTCGTTATTTGCTTACAGGCTTCTATATAAGAATCTAGGCATCTGCATTTAAACAAATTTACTTGATCTGGTGTTAGATCTGCTGAACTACTAAGTAGTGTATTAAACGCCACAGCACCATAGTATACGGCGTCGATATCTACAAAATTGCTAGGGTTTTTAAAATCAACATTTTCAATTGGCGTGCTGGCTAAATATTCTCTTTTTAAAAACAATCAAAAATAGTTCTTAATGTTCCAGTAATTTTGTCATATAAATTGTGAATTTTCGGGTGTTCTGCTTGCATTTCTTTATTTAAATCGTTAAATAGTGGAAGTAGAAATTCCAAAAATAATAATGTCGTGGGATCTTGGAGCTTCTGTAATATATGCTGTGCAGCTAAAACATGACCATTATTAGATACTTGGTCTATGAAAATAGTTTTAGAGCAGAAACTTGTTCCAATATTCTTTTCACTGCTGCATGGACTGATAACCAGCGGGTCTGAGAGGGGTGAAGTATTTTATGTTCTTTTAAGTCACAAAACATTTGAAAATTTTTAAACTCTGCCACTCTTTTTGGACTAGAAGAAAAGTAGTTGTAAATGTCCCTTACAAGATCCTCTACAAAGCGTGGCAGTTTGGTACAAGCATATGACGCGCAAAGGTGAAACGAATGGCAGGTGCATTTAAGTATAAAAATATTGGGAATTTCGTTTTGCAGCGACATTAAAACAGAATTATTACGCCCCATCATTACGTTTGCCCCATCAGATGCAAAACCTATTACATTATTTTTTTTTTTAAAAATTAACAATGTGTTCAAATAAGGATACTGCATTAGTATCTTCCAATGGAATAAGAGCTAAAAAACAATCTTTGATGCGATGTGTTTTGGCATATCTCACGACTAGGCACAAGTGTTTGATTGTGCTAAGATCAGTGGACTCATCAATAATAAGCGAAAAATTAGTTTGCCGCAGATCTTCACATAAATTATCGAAACTTTCTTTACCTATAATATGATCAATTATGGCGTGAGTTTTCGTCGTAGAACATTTTAGGGCCAATCTTATTTCACCTGAAAATAAAATAAAGAATTAAAATGACGTAGGTATGTCTTGTGGTCATTAGGGCATTCACTATGTCTAGCAGGGGAATGCCAGGCCAGGATCTTCGTGTCCTACAGCAGTATGGGTTGTTGTGATGATGATGATGATGACATCTAGAATACTACACAACGATTAGTAGAAAACAAAATAATAATAACAATGTAGGTAAATAGATAGTAGGTTGTAAAAAATAATTAAATATTTTTACCTTGTTTAACTAGTGTATTAGATTTTTGAGTTTTTTTCGCAGTAAATGATGATATCTTCGGTTGTGATTTTATATTCTTTGATGATACCAAGAGTCCCTGTTAAGAAATATGTTTCTTTAGAGCAGCTTTCCCTGATGTTATGTTAATATCCTTATTATAACTCTTACAATAGGCATAGTTTACGCCTTTACTACTTTCTTGCAGCCAGCCTGAAAATTCTTCCTCCCATTCTTTTCTATAAAATTGTAGATATTTTTTTCTTTTTGCGCTTGTACTCGGTTCCTCGTCACACTACAATTTAAATTAATAATTTTCACAATTTTAAACACTTCGCAAACTTTCTTTTCGAAGTTAAGAATATTAATGGAAAATTAACCCCGAAATCCTGTATATATAGCCGAGCGAAAGTGAATTCCCGAACGGGAATCCCCTATAACAGGGATTTCTAAGCTGTGCGCTTACTATTGCTATTAAGGGATTCCCCTTAACGTAAAACGTAAATGAAGTGGGCTACCACGTTAAAAAAATCGGGAGAATTTCCACATATTCTCTGAAATCGTGGAAAAATCGTTGCATTTCGGTATTTCGGTAGGACAGAGCCCATATCTGTAGAAATACCGAAAAATCGGTAGGTTCGAGACCACTGCCGCGTAACGTACTATTTCCAGTGTTACCAGCGGACTATGCTCAAAAGTTACCACAAAGTGAAGAAAAAGTTTTCCTGTAAAAAGTAACCCATTTGTTTTTTTTATATACATATACATTATATTATTAATCTATACACGTCCCTGATAAAACGAAATATTTTTAACAAAGAAAAAATTAAAGCAACGATAAGGAAATTTTTAATAGAGTCTTAACAGAGCGAATAAGCGATAGCCGATAGAAGAATACTTTTGTGGAAGCGGGAAAGAGACAATGGTATAATTTGATGTTACGTATTATCTGCGTTGCATAAAAGCATCCTATTGACTAACCGAAATGTCTTAAGCGCGTTACACACTTTCAGATTCAAACTCATATTAATAAGTGGCGAAATTTACCTTTGAATTTGTTTTCAAAAAGCAAAGTTTTTTTTTAAACGTAACTTCCTTTTAAGTCGAGTAGCCTCCAGGTAACCTCAGGGTCTCAAAAGTTACCCAAAAGGTGACAAAAGTAACCCTTTGGCAACGCTGCTATTTATTCGAATAACTTTGCAACCGTGTAATTTACAGAAACTTATGTGTACCTACGCCCAGTTATAATGTTTATTTTATGCCTTTTATACATAATTTCTTTTACGCCACATTACGTTAACTACAGAAATTCGATAGGTACCCAATATAGTTAGGGTTCCCTGATATCTGACGGAAGATACGTTTATTACAACGTTTATTACGTTTAAAACATAACAATGAATAATAGAACATCGAACATTGATACTTGACCGATGGTGCGTTGGTCAGAAGTGACTCGAGTCTCGTCGCATCGACGTAGTAGCGGCATGTTACGCCACGTGTATTTTGAATGATGCATTGACAGCAGTCGTGACTTGGGCGAAAAACGTTTGTGTACAGCGTGTAAAAAGGTTTATCTCATTAATAATTTGTAATATACATGACTAAAAACACACCAGCGTATCTACAGTCATATATAGAGTAACTCTGAAGCTTCCGAGGACTTACAACTTCGTTACTGGACATGGGTGGCATACTTCACACGTCCGTCAGTTTTTACTCCTTTAATTAGGTTTTAGAGGATATAAGTAATCATTTAATTTACAAATTATTTGGTACTCATTTATAGTTTTCAGAAGCAACGTTAAGACTTTGTGATTTAATGTTTTTCAGAATTTATAAACGCGATCAGGAATTTAAAGAGACTCACAAATTGTTTAAACTTTAAAAGCTAATATAAACTCGCAAAATATATCTTGGACAAAAAAATATTAAAACCTTCAAATGGATTTTTAAAGACCTGAACGACAAAACAAATTTCCATTCCTTATTTCAATGTATGGAGAGCTCCTCTGAAAACAAAGTTTTTCTCAATTTTATAATAAAACTGTATGGTAGTTTTCACCTTCCTGCAAAATTATAGTGCTTTGGCATATACGGACGGATTGTGATGAATAAACTAAAAGGCATTTGACTACGGAACCTAAAAAAGTAGTTGAACGCCTATTCGAATAATTAATATTGAACTGTTTACTTAATATCTTAAGATTGTCACATACAAGGTTGATTCTTATATGTGTCAGTATAAAACTTAACTGTTAAAATGACCGTTCCAAAACGGTTGGAGGTCACTTTTTTCTCAAACATTCTACGATATGCGACCATATCTTGCAGTATCAGTGAGCGGCCAGCAATATTTTAGCCGGACGCTCGGTCGTCGATCGTCGAATATGTAATTTGAAAAAGGAATGAACTTTTTTAAACCCGAACATTGATAACTAAAGTGAGAAAGCTTATCAAGATTTATTTAAATTTCGAACTGGCACAGCAAAAAGAATGCGCCATTAAATTCATTTAAAAAAAGTAAAGAAGAAATCGACATATGAACATTCGCAGCGTTCAAGTGTCGATGGCGGCAAAATTATCTAAACTGTTTTTATCATTGTCAATACAGTTGTCAATATAATTAGTTTTTTTTTAAACATGTACGTTGTTATTTTTTTGTTGTAATTAACACGTATGTTTGAGATAAGCACTATACAAGCCTTGGCCACAACTGATCTTAACCGGACTCTGTGATGCTTGCCTCGGCTACGCCTATGCCCGCATGCTCGCGATCGCCCGGTTATGCTGCATTTGTGGGCCGCGGCAGAAATGTCCTATACTGGGCAATTATAAGCCTTAGAAACACAGCCTTAACATCATTTATATGGATGATCTTTTAGGGTGTGTTAGAAGTTCGCCTTTCAGTACTTCTTTAAGGTCTTCGTTGCGAATTTTATGCAGATATATATATAGATATATTTGTAATTTTAGTGCACGACTAGTCTAAGCTCCTAACTTTCAGTCTAAAAAAATATTTAATGCTTACAGATATTTTTTTTTATACCACTAAGTTGGCAAACAAGCTTACGATCCGCTTGATGGTAAGCGGTCACCGTAGACCGTAGCCTATGGACGCTTGCAACTTGCAACACCATGGGCATCAATTGCGCGTTGCAGACCATCAAAAATCTAATAACTTAAGTGTCAGAATGAATTCCCAGCCGATGGCGAGCGGTGCCCCCGGCGTGAAGTACTGCTTCGCTCTGTTGAGTACACCAAGTTGATTGGAATTTTGACAATATCCTCCTCGTTCCCGAAAACAATTTTATTTATTTTGAGCAGTTAAAGAGTCATAAGCGCCCTATATAACAAAATGTCTATGAAAACCTTAAGGGACAAAGGCTCGCCATCTTTGGAATTTGTCAATAATGCCATCAATGAAAGCATATTGGAGGCTTTAATAATAGCGTTACATAATGGCAATTTATCTCATTGTCTTAGAATTTACTATCTTATAAAAAAAACAACATTTTAAAGGTTTCACGGTTATATGTTACTATCTATAAAGCAACTGTTAATTTATATTTAATAAAGAAATGAATTTTAATTTTTAATTGAAATATTGAAATAATGTTCAAGTGAACTGATTGGACTTTTTGACACATTTGGATAATGTGACAATTATGATACAAATAATATGTATAATAATAAAGTAATAAGAAAACTACCCAAGTGTCCAATCCTGACTAACTAACTTTCTCTCCATGGTGTTTTATTTTACTGCTTTTAACTATAAAGCTGGTATTTACGACTCATATAGCTAGACCAATAAAACCACTTAAGATCATCCGATGGGTTCACCATTTGTCACGCAGGACTAAAGTGGTTGGTGAAACTAGGCCATCCCCCACATTGTGGTGTGGGTGTGTGTCCAGCCACTGGTTAACCCTTTCGGAGAATATAAACCGTGACGTTATAATACATTAAGAATACTACAAAAAGCGTAATAAATAGTTTATTTAGAAATAATATTGATAATTATTTAAATTAAATAAATCAATATACTGAAAGAGGTATGCTGCTTTAAATACTGAGATCAAAACAAGAATACACTACTAATTTACCTATAATACACAGTAGTTATCAATAAAATATTTCATTATCTTCAATTTTACTACATGACAGCAAGGTTTTTGTTCACATATGTCATTATTCAAGCAGGAGACGTCCACTGCTGAACGTACTCTTCCCAAATGTATCCACAACGGGCTGTCCTGAGCCGTCCGTGTCAACGGCGTTCTGCGTCTCTAACCAGATTGTCTGACAATCTTCTTAGAAGGCTGTCATACAAGTTACATTTTCATAACACATCATGAATAAAGTTTTCTATTCTCACAAACTGCTCGTATCACAAAATATCAATCTTCTTATTGTACTGTTATCGGAATCGTGATATTACTATTTCAGGTCATTCTTGTAGTTTTACACCTTGACGTGTCACACACACATCACATCAAGATCTTTGATCTGGCTTTCAGCCTAGAAACCTTTGAATTCAAACAAAAAATTTCCATTGTCATCTTCAAATGACGCAACCTTGATCCACTTAAGCTTTGCAATGTAAGTTTCAAAGTCAATCATTTCACTTTGTTCACCAACCTTCGGGACAATATTGAATAAGTTCAGAGATTGAACAAGGTGTTGAACAGCACTCGTCAACTAATTGCCTTTTGAACCTTTCACTGTTGAAATGCAAAGCAGCCCTTTTTCTTCTTAAATTCGACAAATCAGACATTGGCATATCACCAAAAGCCATCCCTCCAGTACACAGTCGGTAAACAGTATCGGTGATATATTTATTGCACGAAGCTTTTACATCAGAACTCATTGTCAACGGCTCACAATCCATTATGCTCACAAAAATTAATAAGAAGTATGTTAGCACGATAATGTTCATGATCGAAGAATACATCTTTTTTTTTATTTATTGTTTTTTTTTTTAATTCACTAGTTTATAGAGTGACTAGCATGAGTTGCTCGAAGGAGCTGATGTTTCCGTCTACTGAACGAGACTGTTTATGTCTCTGAATAAATAGGTACGATAACCTATGTCAACGCTGCTGACATCTTATAATATTAAGTTCAGAACAACATGTAGGAGGTCTCGAGGAGTCAAGTGTGTACACTATTTGTTATTAATAGACTTCAGATAAGAACTTGTTTTTAGGGTCCATCAGTAGGTTAGTTTGGAGGATGTTTTTAAAATAAAAGTAGAGAGTTCGTTAGGTTGTGTCCTATTTTGTGGTTAACAGATCATGTTTACTACAAGTACCTACGTACTTGATGTAAAACGCAAAATGTTTTTATCGTTTATTCAAAGTTAAACGGAAATTCTTCTGGATTTTTTAATATTAGCATTGACTTTCCTATCCAAATGGCAAAATCAGAAGCCTTACAATTTCGTCACGTACCCTCCGTCTGTCTATTTATACCTCACAGTCTTATAAATCCATCTTTATATAGATTATTGCATCGGTTTTGATAAGATTTTTCAAGAAGCAGTATCAAAAGAACCGTCACACAGTTTTGTATTGAGTTTTTTAACTGTAGTGACTGCGAGAGCATACGCTAAACTAAAAAAAAAAAAATTTTCTTTGCATCCCATTCTGTGAGGCGTCGTCGAAAAGATCTTCGAAAATGCTTTTGAAAAATTTCAGTTACTTTTTCCCTTCTTAATTTGTAAGAAATGTGAGATATCCGCATAAAATCTCATTCTGATAAACCCTAACCTATTATTGCACATTATGAAGTCATTAAAATGAATGAAAATAGTTTTTTTTTTAAATATCTGATAATCGCTTAACGAAGCGAAACTATATAAATAATAACCTCTCGTTTAGTACTTAATATATACATAGTGAATAAATAAGGTTTTTTAATATTATTGTAATTTGTTTCGTAATATTTCAGAAACAATGTTAAAATAAAAACCTTATTTATTTACCGAATGAAATCGGTAAAAAATGCTAGGGAGCTAATAAATAGCATTTAAGAAAAAACATTGCAAATCAAGCTAGTAGTAAACAAAAGAGTTCAATGTCATAAAGTACACCATTATAACATTGATTTCAATATCAATACAAAAACATACTATATTACTTACTTACCTCAGCCATTACCATTATACGTCAGATTATAAGGCCTCTGACTTGGCTTAACGAGTGATATTATAATATGGGAACAGCCAGGACCGTTGGCTTGCAAAGAAGACTAAGACATTTCCGTCACATTGATTATTTTTTTATTATTTAAACTTACACAATTACTTGCAAAGAAGCTTAACCAAGTGCAGAATGTTTGCAGAAACCACCCAGTATTATGTACCAGTATATTACTTTTTAATATCCACCTCATAAATGGTCCCTTTCGTTTTTAAACCTATTAGAGAGAATTCGAACAGAAAACCCGTATTATTATTTTTTTGTAATAAACATTTAGGTATAGATAACATACTTAGTATAACTAACAACTCCGTCATTTGTTATGTTGTACTTAAAATAAAATATCTTAATGTTATAAACACATTAAGTAGTTACCGACTTTGGTATTCTAGACCTTAAATGAATCACGTTGTTTGTTAAATATTACCGCAGCATAATCATTCATTGCATCTATACAGTCGGCATTCGAAGGCGCCTAGACAGAGCAATGATAAGATGCGGTGGGAGACTTAAGGGGTAGGTATATAGCAGCTAACTAGCGCCTCCATTAGATATCCTGAAATTACTCTAGGGCCATCAATTTAATACGTCACGCAAATTTTCGTAATTTTACACTTCCACCTCTCTCCTTGTCACCCTTTTTTCCTAATTTTAGGATAAAAAATTTGCCTTTGTCACACTTTGCATGACCGGGGGGTCACGGGGGTAGGGTAGGTAGGGCTATCCCCTAAGCGCATGACGTATTAAATGGATGGCAACACTAGCAGTGTCAAGTTGTTGTCTAAAGAAATATCTTAATAAAAATTTTGTGCCCTGGCTTATTCTAATTAGAAACAATTTTCGCTCATATTATTAAGATTAATAAAAAGATTAATATTGTTTTATGTGTAGTGCCAGGGGAATGTTTCGGACCGCACACGATAGAAGAGAAGTATTTTTAACATTTGTATTTTAATTTAAGGTTCTAGATCCTGTCCCTATTTTTATGTTCTCTCTTATTATTAGCTGTTATTTAAAGCTCCCTTAGACGATATAAGGACACAAAGACGTGGCCCATGTAAGTGCAACAACACTAATAATTTAAGGTAAGCAAAATTTTTAACATTTTTTAACATAGTTGGATTTCGCTTTACCCGTCACTTTGACGAAATAAGAACAATTTGTGAGTTGTAGATAGCGTTTCTGCTAAAGAGGCCACTTTTAGCAGAAATGCCAACTACAAGTCACAGATATTTTCTACAAACTATATAAAACTTTCTAAAAATAGCTTTTGACTAGTTTTATATTTCCAACATTTGGTTTTAGAAATTCGATTTCTAGGAAGAGAAAATAGAGGATATTTAATGGCGGTGCTAGTTTGCTGCAATATCTTTTCAAATATGGTTAGTCGAGGGTTGTCTAGCCAGTCATACGTTTTGTCACAGTGTCATGACTTTCTATTCGCTGTCGAATTTCTATTAAATATCATAGCAAGGACCGACTGAATGAATAATATTTTTGGACATTACACACCGCGCTAACTGGCTGCAAAGTAAGCAAAACTTGAGTAATGGATACCAGACAACGGATATAAATACACTTTTTTCATATTTTTTTCTAAATACTTACATATTATACACAAATACACCCAGACTCAAAAGAAAACACAACTATTTATAACATAAAATGTTTGTCAAGTGCGGAAATCAAACCCACACCCTCTAAAAAGCAGTAAAGCAGCCGGCCACACTACCAACTAGTCTGCGAGGGAGTTAAATGAATGAAATGAATTTTTACGCTGTGACATTACAATATGTCTTATTAAAAATATTTGAGTAACTCCAAGTACTTATTGATATGGCCTTACATAAGTTAAATAAAAACCAATTCATTCAAATATGTCACGCAAAAACAGAATGTACGATATAAATAACAAAAACATGTGTGATGTGATAAAGAACGTAATACTTTGAACCATTCGATAAATCTCCAATTTATTATTACTCAAGTTAAAACTAATTAGGCAGGCAATTGAAGCTACTTTGGCAATACTTAAAATGTCAAAATAATTTTAAATAAGTGACTATAGTTTAAATAAAACATTTGCATGTTATAGAGGGGTTATGTCATTTTGTTCTTGGTCGTTCATTTGCCATTTATTACTTTAAACTTCATGACTGTTCTCATGTTAGTAGTACATATGGGTAAATAAAACTACCTTGTCCAGGGTAGACACAGCAATAGAAGCAAAGTGGCAGCGATGGTTTCAACACCTGTCAAACAGGCAGGACTAAATTGATTGGTGAAAAAGGCTGGCCTCCTGATTATGATGTGGATATGTACCCATCCAGCCACCACCTACTGTAAAATTAATCCATTAACATAATATGTATATTACACATACAACTTGCATAATGTCAATATATCTCTCCTTATATTTTAATTAAATGAAATATTGTGTCAATAACGCGAGACATAACAGAGAGTGGAAAATTGTTATCGACACAGTAATTACTTGGCATTGCTACAATGTTAATGTTTACATAAAATATGTCATTTTCTAGTGACTTTTTCAAACTATTTTGTCAAGGAGTGGTAATTGGTACCTGCAGATTTATATTTATGACTAGAGGAACGCCGCGGTTTCACCCGCAGAGAAACCTCGTTTTTGTCCTTATCTCGAAGCCAATAACCGAGACAATATCCATCCAACTATACCTGCGCCAAATATTAGATCAATCGTGCCTTTTTAGAGTTCCGTAACTGAAAGGTAATTAGGAACCCTATTACTAAGGCTTCGCTGTCCGTCCGTCCGTCCGTCTGTCACCAGTCTGTATCTCATGAACCGTTATATAGTTACAAATTGTTAAAAACAAAACATGATTTTTCTTCTTGATTTTGCTCGATATTGATAACGGCAACAGAATATTTAGTAACATAGTCACTTTAAAAATAAATAATTAAACTAAAAAAAAACAAATATTTAACTGGGGCTCCCATACGATAAACGTGTTTTTTTTGCCGTTTTTATAGATAATGGTACGGAACCCTTCGTCCGCGAGTCCGACTCGCACTTGGCCGATTTTTTCTTACGACATGGTTTACAAACACTGATATTTCAAACTATATTCCAGCCGCTCTGAGAATGCGTTCCTGACACATGTCAGGTGTACCTAACTAGTGATAGGTAATAAAAAACACAGGTATCTACATACTAGATATTTACAACCGATTCAAGTGAACAGTATTAATGTGTTTTTTTTTTAATTTAAAGTATTTTCAATATTTTTTGTTTTGTCATACTTTTATTTTCAGATGACATTTAACCATACAACATAAAAATCTTTGTATTTACATGGAAGTAATGTGATGTTTTTTCCTGATATTCACAATTCCTCAGGATGCAAAAAATATGTTAATTCAAGAGAATTTATAGCTAACCAATGACAGACATTATCATAGCCGCTCTGGGCGAAAGAGAGAGAAGAGAAAAGAGAGAAACTTCATCCCAACTGTCAGCATTAAAAGTAAGCATTGTATAGTGGTCACATAGTGCCCAATATGGAGCCCGGTCGTATAACTGTGAATTTGTGGAGGTGGATCAGTGCAGCCGACCTGGGAGAACTAATCAGACTACCCAGTTGAGCAAATAGTGCTAATTATGTGGAAGACCCGGAAGAGATCATGCTACCCACCGTTCGAAATGTGTATCCGGAGAAAGAATTGCCGTTAATAACGTTTGTGCAAGATAATTGTCCAATACACCGTTCGCGTGGTGTGCGAGAGTGATTTCACCTTAGCCTTTTAGAACACCGGATTTAAGTCGCATTGAAAATTAATGGGGTTTCATTGTCCAACGTTGGGATAATCAGAATGAGCGAACTGCAGAAGCGGCTCATTGTTTAAAATATGGGACAGTATTAGTGATTCAAATCTGTACAAAATCCTTATAGATTCAATGCGTTCCATACTACGTGACATAGTGGAGACCGGGCTAATAAGCATAACCAATAGTTTTTATATTTAAAATAACATTCAAAACTTATTTTTGGTTTTGTACGTTTCTGAACTATTTATTTCGTGATAGTAAAATATTATTTTATTTATAACTTAAGGTCAAGCAAAACACACTATTCTTAGAACTATACTTTAACTTTCAATTATTGATAAGTAATCAAAAGCACAGAATTATCAAAACTGCAAAACGCAATGACACCGCCTCGTTTAATCTTTATAATAACTCGGTCTCAAATTAATTTATAATTTTTTTTTTGTTTTTATACTACTAAGGTGGCAAACAAGCACACGGTCCGCCTGATGATAAACGGTCACCGTGGCGTATGGATGCTTGCAACACCACATATGAGACACGTAATAATACAATAAAAACAAAACAAAATTATAAAAAACTAGCTGACCGGGCAGACGTTGTCCTGCATGCCTACTACAGCGCCATCTGCCGGATTGATTTGTGAATCTAAAATATCCAGGGCGCAAACGCATACAAAAAAAAAATCATTCAAATCGGTCCAGAAAATCGTTTAGAAGAAGTACAGTGACATACACACGTACAGTAAAATTATATATATAAAGATAAAGCAAAACTACTAACAAAACACACTATGAGAATGAGACCCAGGGCCCCGACAAATTGAGCTAGCGATCTATCTATTAAATGGTCGATATATCGATTGTCTTTCTGTGTGTAGCAAACGTAATCTCACTACTTCAGTAAACCACGCCACCTAGTTTTTTTTTTTTGTGAACGTGAACTTACATCAATTTACATGGAGTTCATACGATAAAAGAACTTGAGGTATCCGTTTTGCAGCTGAGTGTACTTTGGGTACATTTGGTATAAAGTCTATTCTATAGCTGAAGAAGTTGATTTCCTTTTATGCCCATGTTCTCTTGTTTAAGGTAAAGCTTTGAAAGTGAGACCATGTCTAAAACTTTCAAGAATATTGTCAGCCATTTCTTTTCTCATCCAAAATTTGTTAGTTTAAAAACCGCGTTTTCTGATGATCGCCCATTTCTACAACCGTATTGATTATCTGAAAGCAAGCCTTTCGTTTCTAAAAAGGTAAGTAGCCTATTCTTTATAATTTTTTTTAAAACTATATAGAATGTCAAGAATATTGAGATTGGTCGGTTATTATTGACAAGTCTCTTTATCCAGTCTTAGGGATAGGAACAATTATGGACTTTTTAAGAAATCCGGAAGGATTCCGTCTCTAAGACAACGACTGAATAAGTGTGTTAGAACTGTGGCGATGTAGTCTTCAAGTGATTTTCATACTTGAGCTGAGATGCTATCATAGCAAACACCAGTATTTAATTAAAAGTCAACAATTATTCTATCTATTTCTTCGTTAGTTGTTTTCAATAGTAGTTGAAACGGGTCGATGTTTGTAGTTTTGTTTTGGTAGTTATCTGGTTCTTAATTTGCTTCGCATATGACATTCGTGTCATAGGCGGTAGGTATTACATAGACTTCTGTAACCTGTCCTATGGACTGCGCAATATTGCCTCACAAAATTGGCAACTGTTTAGAAAGAGACAACGCGATACTTCTTGAACTACTTCCATACTGTACAGTCGTTTTGTCTCTTTTACTCACATCAGCAATATTTACTTTAAAGATGGCTAGGAAATTCACTGTCTAGATCTTTATGTCTACGTAATTACCACAATCAATTTTTAGGGATCCGTAGCTAAATGTAAAAAATATAAGTCTTATAATTAAGAGATTATATTCGTCCGTCTACATGTCCAAAATTTTCTTGGATCATGATGAAAAAGAGACTTGCTCTCAGTTCTTGCTTGCCTCTTCGCCTAAGCCATTATACGCCCACTGCTTCTGCAGGCCTCTCGTTAGAGAAGGAAGCTTAGGCCATAGTCCATAGCGGTTGACACTTGATTATCAGTGTGCTCAAGCCACACATCTACAACAGCCAGGACCGACGGTTTCACACAGCACGGAGCACGGAGATCAGAAAAATCTGCCACCTGCTGTCACCCATCTCAGTACTGACCACGCCCGACGTTGCTTAGCATTGCGTATTGATTCTGACAAACGAATGTGACTAGGCCACGAACTTTTCGTAGCCTTCCAGCTATAATTAATAATAATAAAACAGGTTACAGTGGTAGGTGTAAACATGTGCTTTTAAAACGTGTGAATCGTAAGATAAATACAGTGCAAAAAACATTTCTGACACGGTGTGTGGTCGCTAGTGTCCCGTAAATTTACACTTTTTGATATGGTGACTATAGTTTTATTACAGACCACCGGGTCAGAAAAGTTTGTTGCACTGTAAATACATGACAAGAGTTTTTCCATTTCTTGATTAAGTTTAAATTGCTTACGTAAACATTTTTATATGCATTCTTCTTTTAATGTATTCTTTTTTTTCTTTTTTTAATGTATTCTCTGTTTTCCGTTTTACATAATATTCATTTAAGGCTGCGGTTATAGGCTAGACCGCGAAAATACGCCGTTTTTGTGCAAATTTTGTGGCTAAACTATAGCATCTAAAGGATTGAAAAAAATATATGTTATAAAAATTGCTTTTGTCTAGTGCATTACCTCACTGAATGATTTTCATTTATTGTATTGATTGCAATAAAAAATCTGGAAGTGACCATTGTTTCAACACTTGTGCAAATTTTTAAAGCGTGTATTGCATTTTATTGTAATGAAAGTTGATTAAATAATTAGAATAGCTTGTTATTTATTGCATTGACTCTAAGTTGTAGCAAAAAGTCCAAAAATGTGACTACAAAACGGTAATAACGTTAAATTCCAATTAAAAGTTTCAAGGCGTCATTACGGTATAACTTACTTAAGAAGTGTATAACATATATATCTCAAAGTCATGTATATGAAATCATCTAATGATTTACAGTGCATAACGTTACGTTGCATACACAACTTTAGAATTACAGTAATTAAGTTTCTAGCCTATATCGCCCTCTTAAACAAACTTTATTGATAAAGTTTTCGATGATATTGGATGTTTGCTGCTCAATGTTGTATTCGCATTTGCTTGATCAACGGTATAATACAGGAAAGGAGCAAAACTTTTTTGAAAAAACGAGCAGTAATTTTAGTCAAATCAGATAAACTTGAAATTTTTTGAAATTTGTCAAGATAGGTGTCAAATTCCGAAGTAAACAAGTTTGATTAGGAGGATTTGGCCCAAAACGCTGTATTAAATGAATCTTCATAAAAATGGGTACCGGGGGGTTTTCTGGTTCACTGATTACAATTTTACTGTTACAAATTTTATGAAACACCCTTAAAACAGTAAAAACTCCCCTTTTTTAGGATTTTTTTTTTGGAATATTCTGGAAGTAAAGCTAAGATTATCAAATAAATGCCATTTTTGCAGAATAATTAAGAAGAAAATGCTTGTTTTGATAAAACAACAAAATTGGGATATAAGGGCTATATAATAATACGGGGTTAAAACTACCCCCAGAATAAGAAAATATACAAAAAACATGAGCTCGGAGCTCTTTTGTTTTGTTTTTTCTTTTTTTGCTTATTCTTTTTGGCTTGTGACTTGTTTGACAGTGCACTGTGTTACTCTTTATTTATTAAAATAAAATTAAATAGGTGAAGTTCTTTATTTAGAAATCATAAAATATTAATGACTGTGGTACTTACTAGCATATATAGTGTTTTCTTCGCCAAGTGTCGTAATTGTGGGAACTTATAAGTAAATAAAATAATCTTGATTGCTAGTTCAGTTGAAATTATCTACCTTCAATTCATATCAATGGTAATTTTTACAAGCACCTTCGTGAAATATTTGTAAACGGTGTCATCTGGTGTCCGGTAGCTAACTACAGAATCATGCCTAAGTGTGGTGCATGTGGTAAATTTGTTTCGTCGACAGAGGGCGTTAAGTGCAATAAATGCATAATATTATATGATCGACAGTGCGTGGCTCTGCCTGCAACCGGTCGAATCGCTACTGCCTGGGTATGCCCGGCCTGCACTAGCAAGGTTCCGCGAGACAATAATGCAGACACACCTGTAAAAGGGGTGAGTTCAAAAACGGGTATAACTGAAGACAATACAGTGTCTGAGAGGAATTCCGCTGAGGATGCACTTGATTTAGCCCTGCATATGAAATTGCTGAGAGAGGAAATAGTTGACTTCCGGGGAGAAATTGGGAGACTGCGTGCTAGTGTCTCGGTATGTGAGAATCGCCTGGACAACCTGGAGAAGCGTATTGAAGCAGTAGAAAAAAATATAAAAGACTCATCTGGAGACGAGTGCAATGCCCAAACTTTAGAGTTGGTAGCCGCCGTATCAAAACTTCAAGCCGAGCTTAATGACCGCGACCAAGAGCTTTTGCAAAATGACATCGAATTAGCAAATCTGCCAGAAGAAAAGGGGGAAAATTCGGTACATCTTGTTACTCTAGTTGCGGCAAAGCTTGGAGTTGTCGTAGAAGAGCGGGATATCGTTTGCGCGGTACGTATGGGCCCACAAAAGATGGGAGGTGAAGGTGGTGGGGACGACTCCACGGGACGCACGCGCCCCCGCCCCCTAGTAGTGCGGCTCAGTCGCCGCACCCTTCGCGATGAGCTTTTACGCAGCGCTCGCGTGCGGCGTGGTGCAACCACTGCAGAGATGGGTCTTAAACAGGAGGCAAGACGGTTGTATGTTTATGAACGGCTGACAAGACATAATAGGCAATTATTTTATAAGGCTAGAGAAGAGGGACGACAAGTCAGTTGGAAATACGTCTGGACTAGGGATGGTAGAATATTTGCGCGACAAGATAATGGCAAGCAGGCACACAGAATTCGTTCAGATTCGACCTAGGTCGTATTTTTAGGGCTGCTGTCGTTTGATCACAGAGAAATTAAAGTACTACAGTTAGAAATTTATAAACTCTATTTACGCTTCAATGTTGATCTTATTTTGAGCTTAACAAGTAATAGTAATCATTACATTGTTGCAAAGTACATGCTGATAAATAATTGTTTTTGTTACCTATATCTATTAATCAGAAAATATCTCTGTTTTACACAAAAATATAAATTGCTAATTGTCAATGCTTACGTGTGTATGTATATAACAAATTTACTAAGTTTTAAATATATTTACAATGCCTTTAGAAAGCAACTAAAAATATCTGACTGTTTGGATATAAATTGTAATTTTTCAGAAAGCTATCTGTTAACCTTTTATGCAAAATAATTTTTTGTCGTCTATGCCTTTCTGTTTACTCATATAACTACTACAATAATAATTGAATACTTGTAGGTACATAATCACTAAAATGTTTATAACATTTTTATATACAATAACATTTTTTATACAGTCCTATATATGTGTAGGTATCATATTTATAATACATAGACAATTATATCTTAACAGTAGAATACAAGACTAAAAACTTAAGAGTCAGCTTGTTCAATGCAGGCTCATTAGGTACACAACAAAATGAACTCATAGTGGCAATAGAGAACCTATCTCCAGATCTGCTTGCAATTAACGAGACCTGGATTAGAGAGGGGGAGGAAGGTCGTGCTCCTGTAGTCCCTGGGTACCGTCTGCGGCATATACCACGACCAAAAAATATTCGATGTGGTCGGGGTGGTGGAGTTGGTTTTTATATCAAGAAAGGGATATATGCCCGTACTTGTCCCCACCCGGTCACTGCCAATGTTGAGCAAATGTAGATATCAACTAAGGTTAATACTTTGGAGGTTATAATTGGCACAGCATATCGCCATCCCTGGTTAGATGTGAACCAGTTTTTCGAAGCCATCACCATGTCTGTAGCTTATTTTGCTTGGGCAGATTATGTAATATTATAAGGAGATTTTAATATCAATATATTAAACAGAGGTGGTAATAAAAACAAACTTTTACAGGAATTTATGCAGACACTCAACTTGACACAATATGTTGATAAACCGACTCAATTTACACCAAACAGTGATACATTGATCTTATCTGTACTAGTGCTTCGGTACACCAATTATGTGTCACACATATACCCGATCTCGGAAATCATGCAATGGTGTCCATGGATCTTAATCTCAAAAAACCAAAATTAATAGCACATAAAATTCATTATAGGCCCTTAAAAGAATTAGACAATTTTATTAAAGATTTAAACCATATAAGCTGGGGCAAAATTAAAGAATTAGAACTTGTGAATGAGATGGTTATAGTATTTACAAATATTTTGTTGGCATTATTTGATCTCCATGCTCCAATAATATCCAATAATATAAGGAAATGATTAAAAGAAGTTATACCCGTTATCAAGCTACTAAATCAGAATTACACAAAAAGTTTTATAAGGACATGAAAGCTGTAGTTAATTCTGCTATTCACAATGAAAAAAAGGCCTATTTTGAGCAGCACATCAATTCAAAAATGAATGATCACAAAAGGTTATGGAAAAATCTCAAAAACAATTTCCTTACTGAAAAAAGCTCAAACATGAATATTCATTGTATATGCTCCGATCCCAACACTCTAAACAATCACTTTTTGAATATACCAGGAAGAGTACATGCAGACATTTCAACTCTGACATTCTATGAATTTCACAGGTTTGGTTCTAAAACATTCCAACTAAGCCCAGTGGGCACATAGGTAGTTGCAAATATTATTAAGGGGTTGCATTCTAATGCTGAAGGAAATGATCATATATCGTTACAGATGTTGATCATGACTCTCCCTAAAACCTTAGACATTATTACTGCTATAGTAAATAAGTCATTAAAAAGCTCTGTTTACCCTGATTTGTGGAAGGTGGCAGTAGTAAAACCTATTCCTCAAAAGCCTAATCCAATGAGCGAAAAAGACCTACGGTCAATAAATATTTTGTCCTGTACTTCCAAGGTTCTGGAAAAAGTAGTTAGTATGCAACTTTCAGGTTACTTAGAGCAAAATGATATACTTCCGAAGGCCCAGTCAGGTTTTCGGAAAGGATTTAGAAAGCAACTGCTCTAACTGATGTTATTGACAATATATTGCATTCACAGGATATTAGCATGGGCTCAATATTAGTGCTGCTAGATTTTTCTCGAGCATTTGACTCAATAAATATTCCACTTCTATTGTCTAAACTGTCATATTACGGTCTTGTTCCTTCTACAGTGGCATGGTTTAGTAGCTATCTTGAAAACAGATATCAATATGTAGAAATTTCTGGGGATGATGGTATAAAGAAGGTCTCATCAGCACAGCATGTAGAAAGAGGAGTGCCACAGGGCTCTATTTTAGGGCCTGTTCTGTTTGTTCTGTATATTGCAGACATCACCTCATGCATACACAACCGTAACTATCATCTTTACGCTGACGACCTTCAGATTTATATGTCAACGCAGCCACAAAACACTCTTGAATCTATAAAATTAATAAATAAGGATCTTAATAGGATAGCATTATGGTCAGACAGAAATTGTTTAGTGTTTAATCCAACAAAATCTACTCGTATGATCCTAGGTTCAAAAAAACAAGTAAATATGATTTCTCAACACCAGCCAAACATCAATATTGCTGGTAAACAAATTCAGTGTGTTTCTGAGAGTAGAAACCTGGGGCTTATACTTGATAGCAACCTGAAATTTGAGTCTCATGTTTTAGATGCAGTACGAAATTGTTTCTACCGTCTAAGATTACTGTACAGAATGAGGCCTTACCTTAGCGTGGATTTAAGAATTCAGCTATGTAAGTCCCTTGTTTTGTCTAAATTAAATTATGCTGACACAGTGTATGGGCCATGTCTTCTAGCACGCTCCAAACATCTCATACAAAGAGTGCAAAATTCATGTACCCGTTTCTGTTTTCCCATTCCACCAAGGACCCATGTGACTCCTTATCTTAAAAACCATAAGTTGCTTAAAATAGAAGCTCGCAGGAAACTGCACTTTTCGGTTTTATTGTTTGGTGTTATCAAAACACAAAAGCCAAGCTATTTGTATGAAAAATTATCGTGGGCCCGAGATAGAAACAAATATGAAACTCGTGCTACTCATATATGCCTTATGGTTTTATGTACATCAATAAAAATGCTGAAGTTGTAAATCCAAATTTTAAATTAGTATTTTATATTAACTATTTATTACTTCAGGAACGAAAAAATATCAATGCTCTCTCTTTCTCATTTCACATCCCTAAAATTGTGCGGTCGCGCATTGAAATAGGTAACCACAAAAATATTCGGAACTCAATCTAGCGTCAGTATTTGGGAGTACTTTTTTTAGGCTGGCAATATTTTCATCAAAAAAAATTTTTGTTTCCTGTTATTCATTTGTCTGAATTGGTCTAAATCTTTTGTTTACGTTCTGTAAACAAGTTTAAGTTCTGTATTTGTATGGTGTAAAATATTACGTTAAATATTTTTTTAAGGTAAAATTAACGTTTTGCACCAATTTCTGAATATCATCTGTGTATAAAGGGATTTTTCCCTGTCCATTACAATTTTTTTCATGTAAGATTGTTGTGTTGCAGAGAAGTAAAAAATTACCTTAATCAATTCCCCACGACATAGGTCAGCATCCTTTAGAGGCAGTTTTAAATTCTCTGCCAGCCGTTGCTGGAATGATTTACCACCGCCACTTCGAACTGCCAAATCTAAAACTGTTTTTATGGAAAACATGAAAGCTTTCCTCCTTAAAGAGCAAGTAGTATACGCTAATATGTAATGGAGAAATAAATTTTAAAAAGCTAGCTCACCTAATGTTTATTAGATTGAGAATGGAAACTTTTCATTCATAATTATGTAAGTTTATGTCAATATATTATAAATTACCAATAAATTATTCCAAGAATGATAAGTTACGTCATAGATTAATATATTCTTCTTCTTTTTTCCAAATTGGCAATTCGTTCCTCTTCCAAAAGGTGAAGATCATTTATTGCCATAATCCGTTTTTTTTTTTCGTTGCCCCCAGTCAAAAATATTCAGTGCTTATAGGCTTGTTATTTTATTATAAGGTTTAAAAGAGAGGCGGGATATGAGTTGTGTTGTTGGGCATTATAATATATAAATATAAAAATGGAAGATAGTTAAAATAATAATAGGTAGTAATAGAAGGTAGGTATATAGAAAATAAAGGAGATATTATGATTAATATATTGTATACTGAAAGGGTTAATTTTAGTTTATCACTTTTTTGTTTTTCTTCTCTTATTTCTTTCTTTTTGTCTTATGCAGCTATTTTATATAGATTATTTATTTTGTATTTATAATTGTAGTAAGTGTAGTTAGTTATTAATAATTAAGCATCTTTTTATTTGCTATTGTCAAACGAGTCGCAAACGAAAGGTTCTCACTGAAAATCAGTGTTGTGACCATTTGGTCACAGCGTAATGCTGAGTGAGAAACCTTTTTGGCGCACAACTCAAATTAAGTTAATAGTGTTAACATTTCGTTTTTTATGTTCCTGTTATTTATAGGTTGTGTTGTCCAAATAAAATGTTTTTCTTTCTTTCTTCTTTTTGTTTTGTAGTAAATTTTTTTTTTTTCGTTTTTTGACTATTTTACAATTTATTTTCCCTCCCCCGCGGGTGAAAATATCCCTGAATTTAAAATAAACGATATAAGTTATTAAATTTTCTTGTTGGAACTTTGCCTTTTACAACCGAATAACTAATAATATTTGTCGTAAAAAGAAAACACTAACCTCCCCTGGGGTGAAAACTACCCCTAAAAAAAAAATGTAAAAAACTTTTTTATTAAAATTTCTTTCTTAAACGTTCAATGGAAGCTTAAAAAAAATAGTGATTTTTTATTCAAAATTTTAGGCCGTAACTTTTTTTGGCTTATCTACGAGATCTACAATGAACCATTTTAAAGCTAAGGTTATCGCCAAAATATTAGGTGATGCCAAATTTCAATTGGATTGACCATTTTTTTTAATTTCACCTGAAGAAAAAAAATTGACCGTTATAAACATAAAATATGCTATTTTAAACGGCCAAATCGCCTTACAGATGAAAATTTAAAACAAAAAATACAAGTGCTAATTACTCGGAATAAAGGCTTTAAAATTTGGTTGTTTAAAATAAATAAATTTAACGCTAATGGCCAAAAACTGAAACAAGATTTGACCCAATTTTATCAGTCCAAAACATAAAAAATAATTATCCGATAGGGCTAAAAATGACTGGACATATATAGGAGCATGTGTTCTGACTTTTCGATTTTGTTAAAAGATTTTTTTCAAGCACCTCAGTTCAGATGGTGCTTAAAAATTGGCCTGAAAAAAATTAGAAAAACGTTTATTTTGCCCATAACTTTTTTCTGCTTATTTTAAACGGTTCTGGTTGCTCTCAAAATTTTCCCAATTTCGTTTTCTTGCAAAATAATAGTTATAATTTTTTTTGTGGAAGTAGTATTTTTCCAGATATTTACGCCAGAACGATCCAGTCTCTTCATTTTTCATTTAACAACCATTTTTGCCATGTCATAATACAAAAATAAAAAAAGAATCGATTTATTTGTCAACTAAAATACTTCATATTATTAGTATATAATTTTTTTTGTAATACTACAAAATTTTTGGTGAAATTAACTTTAAAAAATGTAAAATTATTTGACAAAAATCACAATTTTCCTTGCGCTATTACTCGGAAGGGGTTAATTATGATAAAAAACGACAATTTATCGAAGGAAAACTTTTTTTTCAATCATTAAATGCTGACGTAATCATCATCTAGATCCCCCATATCATCAAAAATAAGCAAAGCAAGGACCCCCCACCCACCTATAGTGCTTACGTAATACTTGAACGGTCCCTTTTAGAATCACTTCGTTGTCCCTCTGTCTATCTGTCTGCCAAGACCCTTTTTCTCAGGAACGCGTAAAGGTATCAAATTGAAATTAATATCAAATACTAAGGTCTACGGTCCCTTGAACCTATTAAAAAAATCAAGCGTCTAAGTCAAAACAATAAAAAACTACAGCCATTTTTATTTATTATTGCTTATTTTTATTAATGGTACTTCCCGTAGACCTAGAGTCATGAAATTTGGCAAGAAGCAAGATATTACATCACAAATATAGGCAAAAGAATGATTTCTGTTTATTAATTTGGATTTAGAGAAAAACAGTCTATGAAAGATCAAGTGCATAGGATTACCAATGTTATAAAAAATATTAGAAAGGAAGAAAGAAGAAAAACTATAACCTTGATTAACATATAAATGTCGGACATATTAACAATCTATTAATGAGTAGGTATCAACATCACTACAATGTTTAAATCACTTTGTTGCTATGCAGTCATATGGTTTATTTTAACAGTTAATTAGCTGTTTATCTAAGATCAATAGGTATCTGTTTACGTATAAATTAAGACATCAAAAACAACTTAATAAGGTTAACATTTAAAATTACAGAAAGAGAGATTTAAAAACATAGAGGATGTGAAATACTTAATCTAAAAGAATATTTATATTTATTATTTTGATTTCATCTTGCATCATGAGCGGCGGCGGTTTGAGCCCCGTTTGTAACAATGAGTCTTTTTCTAAATTTCTCAAGTCCATTGATTATTCACACCACTGGCTTAGCGGTAATAGAAAAAAAATGTGAGGAAACCTGCATATATATAAAAAAAACATATGTGAAATCCACAATCCGCACTATGGGGCCCGCGTGTGGAGTATGGCCCAAATCACCCTTAAGGGATTATTAATAATAACAAAATTTAAGCCGTTTTAAGGCTGTCGTTTTATGCCTTATAAACGTTTTAAGCAGTCAGAAGAAGAGAAGCCTAAATAAAAGTATGTATAGTACAACTTTTTCTTCTTATAACTGTAAGAATATAAAGCGCTCTGTTGATGGAGTCAAGGAATTGTGCTGTTTTGCGGTCATCATCGCACTTCAGGAGACGTGGCAACTGCCTTGTGATGTTCCCTACCTTGCGTCGATCCATGACGACTTCGGGAGCACGGGAACGTCAGCCGTGGACACAACTGCAGGTATTCTCAAGGGTAGGCCGTATGGGGGAGTGGCAATGTTGTGGCGTAAAACGGTATTCCAGTGTGTGTCAGTGATACCATGTGCAAATCCGCGTATTGCGGCCATACGTGTTAAAACAAATAATAAGCCGGTACTGATCGTCAGTGTTTACATGCCAACTAACTGCAAGGATAACTTGGCAGAGTTTACTGACTGTTTGGGTGCGATTAGTGCTATCATTGAAGAGAATATTATTGAGTCTGTGTTTATCCTCGGGGACTTGAACGCACACCCGGGTGAGCGATTTTACAGTCAACTTTCAGAGTTCTTGGAAGAGCAGGACTGGGTGTGTGCAGACGTTAATAAACTGCAATTATCGGAAATAGTGCAGTCATTGAAGCGTTATTGGTCCGAATTTTTTTACTGTGAACCGATTTGCATGAAATTTTGGAATTATGCTTATCTTACCCTTAACTTCAAAAGTGAAAATGATCTGAACTCCGCACCCACCCTGGGGGTGGTTGCCACCCCTTCTCGGTGGTGTAAATTTTTTTCTTCAAAAGAACCTCGGATATCGATAGAAGACCTAATTTGAAGAAAAAAATATTCTATAAAATTTTTCAAAAAAATAATACTTTTCAAGTTATTGGCAATTGAAAATTCGGAATTTTTTCACGTTTTTCATCGTTTTTTTGCAAATGTCTCCAAAGATATGCATTTTAACGAACATTTTATGATGAACAAAATTGTAGCAGGTAAAAAACTGAACCAATCGGTTTTTTATAAAGTGTTCTAAGTGCAATATTAAGCTAGATATTAAAGATCAAAGCCGTTTTTTTTATTTTGTCTAAAATTTAATCGATGTATTCAATGCCATCTGGCGGCGAGCAGATACATTTTATGTATTTTAATAAAATAGGGTTTTGTAGTGCTTGAAAAAAGCTTTAAAATGAGCAGTGTTAAAAGTCTTTTGCACGTAAAATGAGTGAGCTGTAATGCAAATCAGAGGAACATCAAAAAAAAATCAATTAGTTTTTGGACCATAACTCCTTCAATTTTGATGCTATCACAACTTATAAAAAACCATTTTAAAGGTAAGGAAAAGAGCTACAACTTTTTTTATTACAATATATAGTGAGAAACCCAGACGCCATGGTGCTGCTGGCACCCTCTGTCAGCGCGCTACGGAAACTAATTGCAGTGTGTGAGTTATATGCCAGTTCACATGGTTTTTAAGGCAGGTACCAAAGGTCCCTCTCTTGTCCCACCAATCAAGCTCAATGGTATTGCTCTTAGTAGAGTGTACCAATTTAAATATCTTGGACATTGGGTTACTGATGACCTGAGAGATGATGTGGATATGCAGAGAGAGCGCAGGGCCCTATCAGTTCGGGCGAACATGCTGGCACGAAGATTCTCACGATGTACAGACACGGTTAAAATAGTGCTTATTAAGGCATTCTGTACTTCATTGTACTCGGGGAGTCTTTGGTTCAGCTATACCCAGAAGGTACCTAATGCACTGAGGGTTCAGAACAATAATGCGTTCAGGGCGCTGCTGAGGCGCCCCCGGTTCTGCAGTGCGTTTACAAAGTTCGAAGTAGCGCGCAGAGATGGGTTTCACGCTGTATGGCGAAAAAATCTGCCTCTCTGCTTAATACAGTGCGTGGGAGTGATAACGGGGTCCTGAGTGTCATTGCCGACAGCTTTGACAGTCCACTGAAGTGGAAACTTATACAAAAAACTAAATTTGTAAGTTGTATAAAATATTAAAATTGTATTTGTATTTGTATTAAATTTGTATAAGCTATTAAGTACTAACATAGTTTTTAAGATAAATTGTTACTAACAAAAATTTGGATCGATGTTGTCCCAAAAATAAAAATGAATTGAATTGAATTGAAATTGAATTAAGTGAGAAGACAGACAAGTAATTAATAAACGACTTATGCATATAATTATTAGCACCGTCGGTAACTAGTCTTGCATTTTTTAAAACATTAATATGTTGATTAAAAGTTTCATGCAATAGAACAGGCAATTGTTTAGTTCTAGAACATGTTAAGTTTTAGGGTTCTAGGAGGCGTAGAACTTTGAGGTCAGAAAACAAAACAGTCCTCTCGGCCAATTCCTATTCGCCGAATTTGGAAGGCCGGATCGAAAATTCACCTTTATAACCCGTATGACGACAGGAGGCAAACTTGTATTGAAGCAACTTTATACAAAATACGGGAAAGCTGTTTTTACGACGAGTTCCGAACAGTTCCGATTAATGTTAGTTCGAGCCGAAGGTGGGGGTTGACAGTCGAAACGAGTTATTACAATCTTGGACGTGTATTAAACAACTGCTTTGACTAAATTTTTTTTTTGTTCATATTTGTTAAAGTTAAAAGCACTAATGCATAATAGTCAATTAATTACCAGCACGCAAAACCTCTACGTAATATATCACATTTTGAGCAATATGTTTCGTCGCCACGAGAATCTTAGCCATACTCTTCTAAAACTCTAAAGATAAAAGAAGTAAACAATTGCCTGCATTATTACAATTCCATATTTAATTAACATATTAATGTTCTTAAAAAAAATGCTTGGCTACGAGTGCCAGCTACATCGAAAGTTAACATGCATATATGCTTATTGTGAATGAAATTTGCACCGACACCTCATCGTACCTTAAATTGTTTACTCTGTGTCATAGGTAGGCATTTACCTTTTAGTGTCTTAAACTGCATCTACCTTAAAGCTTATAGGGTGAAAGCTGTTGTCATGAAATCAAAACCAACAAAATAGAATTAACAGAAGCTATTAATTTTCAGAATAGAAACAATATAAAGTTGCCGTCACCACCGTCGTCTTAATCCAGCGAATTTAACGAATGGACTAAAAAGTTTTAAAATTTTCCAACACTAAAACAGACAAAAGTTAAATTACGATCAAATTTTAAAAGATACAAAAGTTATCCAACTTCGGATTACGTGATTTCATTTGTGAGTAAACTTTTAAAGCTTCAATTATAAGTTGTCTGAAAACGTCACTTATTAGTCGATTAATTACTTTGAATAAACAAACAAATTATCTTTTATTTTTATTATGAACATTTTAATTACAATGTTTTTAAACTATTCCCATGGGAAAGCTCGCTCGGGATAAAACTATTCTTGTATTTCTATATTCCTTTAGCTACCTTTAAAAAATCAAGACCATTGTATGCACCATTACGGTGTAAGGATAAGCCGTCCCCAGCAGTATAATATATTCCCACAGGAATTCTTTTGAGGTATCTAGTGTATTTTACACCCGCTTACGTCCCTCCAACTATCCCTGCGTCAAAATTCAAGTTATAACTTTGCTTTGTCGCATCGCAACTTAAAAAAATAATGCCTTTTCCCCTCCGATCAGATTTATTGTCACCGAAGTTACACCCTTTTATTTGATATCCCTTTCGGGCAACCTTTCTTGGTAACCTTATAGTTTTCAAAATAGAATAGAATATGTATTTATTGAATAGAAAAATTTATAGAATAGAATATATTTCATCCGTCTTGAATCTCATATCTCAGTGACTCCTTGACTAATGCTGCTCATATTTAAACTTCTCATTTTTAAAAATCATGAAGATCTAAGTAACAGTACAGAGTTACAAAATTCTATAGTTTTTATCTATCTTGCACCCCTTATCTCCGTAACCTCTCGACTTCTGTTCGTATTCAAACCCATAATTATACAATATTGGCCTTCACTACATGTTTACTAAATATAATAAAGATGGTTACAACGTAAGGTAGTCTTATAATGTTCTATGGTTACAACAGTTCTCAAGTTATCTTCAAATAAACATATTTTATAATAACAGATACAAACGCCTTAGCATCTTACTATCTATATTTTAAACCGTATTTTAATAAAAAAAATTATAGCTTTTGTTATTCGGGGATAATGCAGATTTCTATTCGTCTAGGATTTTTTAAATTAGGTGCATTAGGTGCAGAAACTACGATACATAAATAATTTTTCATCACACTTACTCGTAAACATTGTCTGGGTGCTAAGACCTTAATTACTCCCACGGGCTTTTTCTTTGTAACTTTGATTTTTCTTATAGCAAAGTGCGCGTACAAAGAATTTACGGGCGGCAATGACGCGCCTATTCTATCAAGTATACTTAAAAGCTGTGCATAAATTCTCTAGATATTTAGCGCCATCTGGCGGAAGTGTTGTTTTCTCTACTTCTATTTTTGCAATTTTAATTGTGTTTTGATAAGTTCATTGTGTATAATCGGTACAGATATTACATCATTGAAGCATTCGGCCTTAAGCTTCTAAATAATCTCTCAATAGTAATTTTCTCGTTACCACTCTTAATGCACAATGTACTATTAATAGCCAGAAACAACTTAATTTATACAAATTGTTGTCCTTTTCTCAGAATTTCTTGTTATTTTACGTTATTTCTGTTACTTCATTTGTGTAATTACGTACTTACCTTTGGATTATTTCTGAGGATATATAATTATTTTTCAAAGAAATTACTCAACGCCCTCAAATGTATTTAAGCTATACAAAAGGTATTCATTCCACATTACTTTTTACTCCTACGTACAAGTACACTGTTGTAGCTTAGACAAGTGTTTTCGTCATTAATGGTTGTCGTAAATCAGAAAACAACTCAAGTAGTCCGCCACTTCAGTAGATATTACGTGATGGGACTGTAACTAATGTGGACATCGAACACATTGTTGGTGTAATTTATGTGCGTATGTAATCTATGACACGATTATTCTACAAGTACCTATGTCATTTACAGGCAGTCTCTTCATTAGGTATGTTCATTTAGTCAAGATTTTTCTTTATCTTCTATATAACATTTTGGCTATACATAATCATTTTCTGAGACAAAAAAAGAGAAAAATATATCTTGAGGCCACCGCCACGCCCCAGCCAGATATATAAAGAGTTATATTATCATATCAAAAAAACATTACTCTTTAGATATAAATATTTTTCTGACACCAAAACAGTTTTAAAAAGATATGTTTAAAAACTTCTAACAATTTCAAGTTCTCCTGTTTCCTTGACACCAGTTCAAAATTCCCGACGTGTCTGCAAAATTCCTGTCATCCTACAAACGAGCCACCTTCACCAGCTGGCGATCTAAGTCTCTAGCCCGTACTCCTACCTTTTACTTGTCTCTTCTGCACTTGGTACGTCAAACTTAAAGTTTTTGTTGTGCCAAATAGATAATAATCCAGTCAAGTTAGACAAAAACCGTCGAAAATTAACACGTTTTCGCTCTGTCGTCGCAAAATTGTAGTTACCAAAATCTTATGGCACAAACACAACAGCTCGCAACGTCGCAGCTAACAGAAAAACATAATATATTATGTATCTGTTAAATAATATTTTGATTTATTTTCCAAAAATTTGCAATGGGTACCTAAAAAGGGGTGCGAAAATTTTCGTTTTTTTTTTAAATAAAGTTGTTTAGTTCTAAATCGTATGGGAAATTGAAAAATCTAAATGATGATGAAATACATATTCTTGTGTCATAATAGCATAAGATATACTTGCTTTATAAGCTTATAAAGTCAAGATGTCAGACGAATCTTAAGCAATCAGGGTTTCTTGGATAATATTAACTTGATTGGGTTATGAAGCGTTTTATCGTAGAAACCAGTATTAGACACATGCATTAACTTTACTTACACTTAGAAGCATAGCATAAGTTTGCTGCTAGTCACTGTTAAAACGATCACCAAGGACACAAGTATTTTAAGTATTTGAAGCTGTACCTTCTTAATGAACCGGTACAATATAATAGGGAGTATCTTCCTCCAATTATGTACACATCTGATTTGGTGATAGATATTATTTACTAGTATGTCTGTTTAACTAGCGAGCACTTTCGCAATCTTATCTCCAACCCAATTTCGTTTCCAACATTGGGATGGGGTGGAAAGATAGAGAAATAAATGTATTTTTTTAAGGTAGGTTACAACCTTTATCTTTATCACTGATTTCACCACAGCACTTTCTATTTTTTAAGGTCTCGAGAGAAAAAATTGTTTAGGTCTAAACAGATTTAAGAATTTTTTTTAAATTTATAAGTATTTTTTTCACGTGTGGATAATTATTGAAAACTAGTCAGACTTCCAAAGTCAAAAATATTGTGTCATTCCCTAAAAATTTTTAACCAAAAATTCTGAAAATCTAAATTATAGAACTTTAAAAGTAGTTACTTCTACTAGCCTAGCCCATAGATTAAAAATGTAAAATACTAGCCTAGCACAAAGATTGAAAATGCAGAATACTAACCTAGCATATAGACTAAAAATGCGAAAGCCAAAAACTTCAGACATATAGCCGATCAAGTTCATTTTATTTTGTCTCACTGACTCAAAAAGGCTCACTTTATCGTTTAAAATCTGCATGGAAAAGCCTACTTTATCCACTTGCGCGCAAAAGGTTTTTTTTAATGTTACAAAAAGAGACATATTGAAACCGACCTAAATGCGGTTCGTCCGTACTACTTAATACATTAGTGATCCGTTAATAACACATAAGTTTAATTTTTGATAACTATTAAATTTTTGATAACTATTAACGTTAATGTCTTGTTAAATAGATTATTTATTGTAGTTTGTTAAATTATTAAATACAACAAGAATAAATAAGTTTAAAGTAAGTTTTATGTACCTTCTACGTAATTAGGTACATCATTTTGTGTGATTTTACACTAAACATATTAATTTTACTGAATAAACTTAAAGTTTATGATTAAAAAACATGAGCAACTCCACCAGTGACGTAAAATACCTAAGTTTACGCGCGAAAATAGGTGAGTACCTCTGAAAGTGCGATTTGTTGACTACATGCAGACCACAGAGTCCATTTGTATACAATGAAAATGCAGACATACAAAAGGCGCTCAACCTATTTCAGAGACTTATAATGTTATCAATACTTAATTAAATTATTTTAATAAGTATACTTGTTTCATTCATAAGTAATTAACCCACTAATTATTGTTTTTCTTGTATCTTGTATATATTTTTCTCGTTGTAGTGATATAAAAAATTGTGTGTTTCGCGTGGCTGGTTTTTTTTTTGGGTTTCTTGCATTAGGATACCTCGCTAAAAACTTCTAATATTTTGTGTGTAATTTAACGGTTTTACCGTTTTGTTGTTACATTTTTTTTTACTTTTTGCTACTATGTGTATGCACTTAGTTTAATAATTCTATTTTATTTAACTAACTTTTGAAGTGAAAACTTTTTTAGCGGCGTTGTGCACTTTTTTTGGTATGGGTAAAAAAGGATAAACTTGCGTCAGGTCACGTGTCCTAATCGTGGAAATTCGTAAGACGGAAACCGTAATGCCACGCCTATTATAATTTTTATTTTTAGTATTCGCGATTATGAGTAATACAGGGAGGTTGGATATGGAATTTTAATTCTATGACAGATTGCGATGTCAAATATACTACGTCGAAAAAGTAAATAAACAAACATTATTATTTCTTGACAATGTCAAAGACTTGTCTTGTGACATATTTGAGTGTTAAGCGCGAATCGTGTGTCTTAAGGTTTTCACTTCTGCCGGCACTCCCGGAGTGCAACTCGTTTTTTTTATTTTAAGTAAAGCAACACACGTGTGGGCGGCGGCAAAGAGGAGAACTCATGCCAGGCGAGGTGTTTTGCCTGGGGACAGCCGTGGTCCACTTAACTTATACTTCGGTTTCTTTATATACTGAACTGTGAAGGAAACTTCGACAGCGCGATGTAGGACGCGTGACGTCAGCCTTGCTTGTAGCGGTACGATATGGTCCGCTACACACGCTTTAAAAATTTGCACAAGCAATAGCTACTTTCAGATTTTTATTATATTATATTTTTCTACTCTCCAGCACTAAAAGGGTTTGCTGCTCAAAAACAGTGGGCAAAAAGAACGTCTAAAAAGAATAAAGCGAAATGGCGCGAATATAATTAGTGATTTTAACCTTAGATTGTTAATTATTATATTTTTTTTAAAAAAAAAACCAGTGACTCGTATTTCGAAGATATTTCTTTAACACCAAAAGAGCTAAGACAACAAGTGTTTTTCAAAAGGTGCTAATATTGAAAAGAATACTTAGTACCTACCTATTGTGTATGTTTTAAAGGATCAGAGTATAGTATTTGTTAATTAGAATAAACTTATTGCTTAATATGGCCTTCAGCCTACGCTCGTGATTCAATTCTAGACTACTTTGCTAGCTCGGGATTTAAAGTTGGCACACTTCACAAAAAAACAACGTTCGGCACTTGTTGAACAAATAACTAAATTTATTAACTGATAAATGAAAATTACTCAATTAGGTATGCACTAGATTAACGCAAGATTCATAACATATATTTGGTACAAAAACTGCGTATTTACGCGATTTAGCCAATATTTTAGCCAAACAAACACAAAAATCAGATTTTTTTTCCTATCCATTGTTTCCTTTCTCATGTGTCTTCCTGTTTTTCTTAACAGTACCTGGAGGACCGAGCATTGCTCGTTTTTTTTAAACAACGCCATCTATTGTGAAGTAGCTAAAGCGTTGCTGAATAACGCCATCTATTGTCAAATAGCTTTAATGTTGCTTATTACTACTCGCCAATAGATGTCAGGAAGGGTCATATTTTTCAGTTTATCACTGCCTAAAAACACGGATTAAACGACGTTTTCTAAGAATGAAACCTAGCAAGATCGATTTATCGTCCCCGAAACCCTCTGCATACTAAATTTCATAAAAATCGTTGGAGCCGTTTCCGAGATTCAGATTATATATATATATATATATATACAAAAAGTGATTGATAAACTGGATCTTTGTTCATACTTACTGCACAGAATAATTATTACTAGTAACTTACACTGACATCTTAAACCTGTCTAGCCCCTAAGGCCGGCCGCATACTACAAGAAATTTCTGACGGGCACTTTGTGCATATATGAGAAAGTAGCTTTTATAAGGAAAAAGCGGTGTTTTTCAAACAAAACAATTGGAAGAAAAACAAATAAAAAGTACAATGACTGTCGAGTAACAATATGTAGAAAAACACACAGATTTTTATATAATTAGATTTATAATTATTAGGAAAATAAAAAAGAAGAATAATCCAAAGATGATAACTCCTTCGTCCTTAATAGTAGTGTCCTTAATAGAAGGGGAAGATATATTGTACGAGAATTAAATGAATGATGTCTGAAGTCTAGGAGTGAAGCAAATAAAAGTTATGTATAAGCATAAGAGGTTTATATTACTAGTACAATATTGTCGGCGATGTAGTAAAGTAGAGGGGTGAATAAACCATAAGTTACACCCCTAATACTGTTTGATACCCACATCCTGACAAGAATCTTCGAATGTTACTGCGGTAAGAATAGCGGTCTTAGCAAACGAAAAATAAGCAACGAGTGCGAGAGACTTCACAGTACTAACCTATGAAATAAATAAAAAAACGTATCTATACATACAAGACCTTAATAGCCTTTTGTATACTTACAATATGATTTACTATTCTAATGCTTATGGAGTATAATATATATCCATCAGCAATATTTCAAAGGTGCGTTTTAGATTTGTTTTATCTATTTTGTATCTGAAATCATTATATGTTTTTGTTTAACACAGATAAAGTATTTATGTTTGATTATAGATTTATTATTTATATACAATTTTCTCGAAAACAAAAACATGTGCATATATATATCATAGAAGTAGTAACCCAGACATGTTATATTTATTTATTGATTGAATGTCTCATTAGTTATCGCCATTCAAAGTCGTTGTTTGTTTGTTTATTGTATTCCGGTAGACGGAACTTTGGCACGAGCATTGATCAAAATATTTACTTGTTAATCAAGGCCTTTAACTAAAGACACGTTTCTGATAAATAACTAAAATATTACATAGCTGGCAAAGTTTTAATAACATGACTAACTCGGGTCGTCTATACACGGTAAAGAAGAATTAGTTGAGCCAAGAGAATATCGTATCATATTTGCACAAACGAATATCTGCTGCATCTATTATCTTTCTTGAATAGTTAAAATAATATGAAGTTAACACAAGATCAAATTCTTTGAGCCAGTACCTTGAACCGTATCAGTTTGGGAAATATTTAATTCATTGAAGAAAAAAATGCTTCTTTATTTGAAACACTTTGTTTTCTTGGGCGTAGAAATTCGTGTGTCATTGGATTGAGAAAATGTTAAGTTTACACAAGAGAATAGTGCTCTTAACTAGACTACTGCAGCTCTTAAGTTAATGACATTATATTTTGTTTAAACCAAAAAATGTTTGGGTCCAAAATTACAATCCGTCAAGATAAGAATTATTAAATATAGTTTTTTTATAAGCCGTTGTAAGAGCCTTACTTTAGGGGCACAGGAAGTCGTCCTGGAGGCTTGGACCATATGAAGTCAGTCTACCGCACTGCCTTGTATAAACTGGCGGGCGAATTTTAGCTGATTATACAGTGTTATGTTTTATTATAATTGTTACGACAATTTAACATGCCTTCTTAAACACGGAAAAAAAATTGCAGCTTAGAGGTCACCCATCCAAGTACTGACCACGCTCGACGTTGCTTAACTACGACTTAACGTTTCAACTGGGCTACGAGCTTTTCAATGCTCACAAAATAATTAACTTTTGGTTTCTTGCATAAACTGATACTAATTTGACGCACTAAACCTTACATTAAACAATTATTTGAAATTAAAACCCAACACGAAATCCTATGAAGGACAGTGATGAGGTTCATTCGTTTTAAAAATGTAAGTATTTACTAAAACGAAAAAAAAACGTCCAAAGCGATACTAGCTGATTAATTTCAACAAAAATGTTTAATATTTTAAAGCAGCATTCGATTTATTTCAACTAAAACAAGAGTTTCAGCTTAAAATATTAGATTTTGAGACACGAATCCAACAAATACTGATAAAAAAAAGATTTTCTCTAATTCAAAACATTACTATCTTAACTGAACATTTTTTTATTTTTTTTTTATTTTTCGTTTATTTCAGATTATCTCCATATGTTGTTAGTTTTTATACAATCTTAGAAGTATGTTAGTAGTCAAATCACAGATTACAAATTAAAAATAAACATTTTTCTGTACAATAATATTAGCTTTAATTTATTTTATAATTAAAAAAAAAAATTACATCCCCAATTCACGTATACCGTAAAAAAATTTTTTCAAAGATTTTATCCTACCTCTTTGTCGACTTGATCAATGTGTCCTGCCCAATTGCAGCTTTCTCGTATTAGTAGTTTTTGAACTAAGCCTCCGACAGACGGACGGACATGGCGAAACAATAAGGGTTCCTTGTTGACTACGGAACCCTAAAAATTAGTTCATAAAAAAAAAAGTTTATCAATTATAATTAATAAAATGATTCTTGACTGAATGCTAATTCTTTTCGTGGAATAGAACTTGGAAAGTCTTTTTTTTTTTCGTGTACTTACTACATCTATCAGAACCATGGTAAAAGTTCAAATTAAAAAAATTATGGCAGCACGGTCTAAGACTTAGAAGGGTGCGGTATAGGCTAGACCGCGAAAATACGCCGTTTTTGTGCAAATTTTGTGGCTAAACTATAGCATCTAAAGGATTGAAAAAAATATATGTTATAAAACGTGCTTTTGTCTAGTGCGTTACCTTACTCAGTGATTTTCATTTATTGTATTTAATGCAATAAAAAATCTAGAGTGACCATTGTTTCAACACTTGTGCAAATTTTTAAAGCGTGTTTTGCATTTTCTTGTAATTAAAGTTGGTAAAATAATTAGAATAGCTTGTTATCTAGTGCATTGACTCTAAGTTGTAGCAAAAAGTCAAAAAATGTGACTACAAAACGGAAATAACGTTAAATTCCATACAAAAAATTAAAAGTTTCAAGGCGTCATTACGGTATAAATTACTCAAGAAGTTTATAATATATATATATCATAGTAATGTGTATGACATTATCTAATGATTTATAGTGCATTTACATACACAACGTTAGAATTACAGAAATTAGCTTTCTGGCCTATACCGTCCTCTTAAGGCCTGTCTTTAGGAACGAATAAGAACAAAAAAAAATAATGTCTAATATAAAACAAAATGTTGAAAAGAAAAATATTTAAAAGAAATATATCGGTATCACAGTTCAAAGTCACGTAAATATTGATATAACATATATTATATATATCTGGTATAAATCTTTTATTTACCTCAACTACGATTGGTGTAAGTCATTCGAAACTTTGGAAAACAAAATACAATTTTTACGCGATTCTGACCCTTTATATTTCTATGAAATATATACAATTTAGGAAAAATATTATTTCTCATTCCCTTATAAAAATATTTCTTGATAGTACGGTCTTGCTAAAGAGAAATTTTCTTTGAAATACTAGCTTTTCTAAGAAGTTGACGAGCTCCAATATGTTCCTTGATTTATAAGTTGGTACACTAATTTACTCGGGATTTCTACTTCCCGTACTCTACGGATTCATTCTTTAGATCAAAATTTCAAGAAGCACTTTAATCTGAAATGTGTTGTGCGTTCGTTTTCTTGTGTTAGCTCCAAATACGAGTATACATAATATACACCTATGTCGTTGTCGAACTGTTATTAGTGGCGTTTTGTTGACCGACATAATGTACATAATGCGGTAATCCTACCAAAGAGAATGAACCAAGATTTGTACTGTGTTATACAGAATTTATGACTTTTAACTTGGCAGGATTATGACATTGAACGCATTGAAGCAGTGAACATAACGCACCTATACCCAACCATTTGCGCCTTGTTTCTACTGCAACTTTGCCGCGTCTTAATTTATTTAAAATTACATTTTTAACATTTTAATGCTGGAGAGACACATCTGAGTGTGATTAAAGGCCTGGAAATAATTGAAAAAATTACTTAATCTCAAAACAAAAATTAAAATTGAAAATTTTGAAAATGGATGGAAGGATATAATCTAAAAAAGGTTACTTAGATTAATTTTTCTTTTGAAAAACCCCCGATTAAAAGGAAGTAAGTAAAAGTAAGGTAGGTATCTACTCTAACTCTACTGTATATCTTTGCTGTTTGAAGACCAAATATGATTTTCTAGTCTAGTGGTAGTCTTAACGGACCATGTGTGCTTATTATTTTATGTAAAAGTGGATATTCATAAGTATCCCAGTTTCGGAATTCTATTTGTAGTGGTTTAGCTTTTTCTTATTGTTTTAAGAGCAACAATCGTTCACGATCTGACACTTTAATATGAGACATACATTGAATTCTATCAATATTTACCAATGTCTGACCGTCTTTGCCAAGTATTAGCATGTCACAAATTGATTAACACTTAGTCAAAATACTTCATGTTTAAAATTTAGTATTATTTTGTAGTAATCTTCAGCAAATCGTAACACCTTATTGAGTGGTAACATAACATAAAAATTCCATGTTTCGATTTTGTTCCATTTAAATAGCACCCCCACAGAGCTGCCTGTTTACTTTCTCCTTCATTCATTGAAACTAAAATTTATCGTTGATGTTATAACAACATTTCTAACAAGATCTATTTCAACTCCATTTATTTCATGTCTAATATCATGAAATAGAAACGGAATAGGATTGTTATTAAAAATACACTCTTTTACTGTCAATTTCCCAGTTGAATCTTTTACAGTTATGCTAACACGTCCTTCTATGTAAATAGAACTAGCTGAAGGTAGTAAATATACGTCTTGCTGGTAAGTCGGTATTCTGATTTCATCATTCTCTTTGAAGGTACTTATATATGGAGTATACGAATGCGCCTCATAGTTTTCAATAGTGTTATCAAAATCTTAAGAAAATTCGTCGTCCTTTCCATCATCTTTGTTCCCAATTTCAATTAAACTGTAACAGTATAAAAAAACTATTATGTGTCTCGTAGATATGAAGCAATTAATTTAAAAAAAGTCTATATTCATTTACGTACCAAATACGTAACGTACATAATTTTCAATTAGTCACCTCATAAAATTGAAAAATTTTGGTTCTTTCAGGACAGTGAATGGCAGCCCTGCTGGATTCTCTTAGATTTGTATTTACTATACTTTTTTTTAGTCCGAGGTACTTTTTTACCCTGTCGTCCCAAATTCGACTCACACGTATAGTTTGTTTTTAAATAGCTATGTCCTTACCCTCACCTTATCATATTTCATTATAATCGGCTCAGCGGTTCAGTCCAATTCCATTAAACTCTCTACATATGTGCTAATTCGTCTCGTACGTGATGTTTTCAAGCAACGCACGTTCTTTTCCAAGGTCAAAGCTATACCCTTGCCAAATTTCATGAGAATCGGCTTAGCGGTTTATTTCTACGATACTATCTAAAAAAAATCTCATTCTAACCGGTTTGGAGATAAATGGAAGTACGCGTTTTGTTTTAATGTAGCGGCTACTGGCGAGTATCTAAGAACCAACGCCAAAAAGATAAGTTTTGTAAGTACTTAACACCTAAATTGACACGAACCCCCTCTGTTGATAAGTATAGGTAGGGTAAAAGGAGTTTTATCAAGTAAAGAAAATCATATCCACAGATTTCCATTTTCTTGTCGCTTTGATAATGCAAAGCAACACGAATAACTGTAAGCAAGTTTGCCTAGAAAGCTCGTCCACTTTCAAGTAGCCTCTGCAATTTATAGTGGAAATGACATTATGAACCCTCCTATGTTAAAATTTCGGTATACATACATACATAACATCACGCCTGTTTCCCAGAGGGGTAGGCAGAGACCAAAGTCTGCCACTTGCTACGATCCGGGCCTACCTTTACCTCTCTTGCCTCATCTATACGCATCAATGATTTTTTTTTTATACCACTAAGGTAGCAAGCAAGCTTACGGTCCGCCTGATAGTAAGCGGTCACCGTAGCCTATGGACGCTTGCAACACCAGGGGTATCACTTGCGCGGTGCCGACCCTTTAGAAATCTAATAACTTCTTTCTTGAAGAACTCCATACTGTAGTCCTTGCAGAAAACCTTGGCAGGGAGCTCATTCCACAACTTAAGCGTTCGCGTTTTAGGTTCTAAAGTGTGAGAATGAATTCCCTGCCGATGGCGAGCGGTGCGATGGTAGAAAGTAGCCGTGGGCATCATTTCGAACAATTCCTCAGAACACAACCCATTGTACAAGCAGTAGAACACACACAGGGAGGCAAAGTCTCTCCTCAGACTTAAGGGCTCGATACCGCAAGTGAGTTTGGAATCGTCGACAATGCTCACAGTCCATCGTTGAACCGAGTCAAAAGGGCCAAGCTGGTATCCGGGTGCACCTGCCCAGAGATGGCAGCAGTACTCCATATGGGGCCGAACTCGCGACTTGTAAAGTAACAACCTTTGCCCCGACGTGAAGTAATGCTTCGCTCTGTTGAGTACACCAAGTTTTTTGAACGCCAGCTTCACCTTATCTTGTAAATGATCTCGGAACTGAACATCGCTGGAGATGTCGACACCAAGGATCCCAATGCTCTTGGAGATGGAGAGGGGAGTGTTCTGGAATTGTGGGACTACAGTGAATGGAGTTTTCTTAGCGGTGAACGCGCACACTTGTGTCTTTGTAGGGTTGAATCGGACCAAGTTTACCCGTCCCCAGTCAGAGACCTGGGACAGTGTGGTCTCGATTTGAGACACAAGTCCTCCGCGGTTCGCCTCTACAACGGTACGAGGGATGTTTGCACGACCCGTGTAAAAAGCGTCTCCAGTACTGTCATCTGCATAGCAATGTATGTTGTTGATGTCCAACATGTCATTGATATGCAGTAGAAACAGCGTAGAAGACAGCACAGAGCCTTGCGGGACACCAGCATTAATTTCCATGCTATCAGAGCAACTACCGTCAACTACGGTTCGTATGCGTCTGCCGGACAAAAAGCTAGCCACCCATTTGCACAAACCCTCGGGCACTCCGTAAGATGGCAACTTCGATAGAAGACCCCGGTGCCAGACCCGATCGAACACCTTCGCTATGTCCAGGCTACATGCCAATGCCTCCCCCTGATTCTCAATGGCTAGTGGCCATCGGTGTGTGAGATACACTAGAAGGTCACCAGTCGAGCGACCGTGGCGAAAGCCATATTGACGGTCACTGACCAGATCGTGTACTTCTAGGTATATTCTCCCGGACGAACATACATACACCGGCACGACTCATAAAATTGTGTTCGAGTTTGTAGCCGGGATAGTGAAGGTATGATGTGTCGGCCGGGCACGATATCTGCGTCTCCGTTAGAAAAAGAATGGTCGGCTGCGCAGTTTCGAGATAGTGGTGGACTGCGTTAAGATTTGTGTGAATACCCCTGATGTTGCAAAAATCCACATTATATGTGGATGGAGTAGCCGCTGTACAAACTCTTTTCTTTTTCGTTCTCATGGCCATAATATATAAAAAAAGTTGCTAAGACTAAGGATGAGGATTCACTGCACAGACAGCTTAGAGGACGAAAGGTGCAGTTCTAAGACTGCCGAAGCTCGCCAATAGCCTCCTCGTTGTAAGGCGGAGATTAAGTGATCCCTGGGTTCGGGATCCCGTTCAACCTGCGGGCGGCCAGCGGTCAGCCGTTTCATCAGGTCTCCCTGACCGCCGAACCAGCACGCCGCGTCTATGCCGATCATGACAGCAACAAGCACCTCTGGTCCTCCGCTGTCCGCGCAGCGAATCCTCAAAGAGCTCTGGCAACCTTACTCACCGCCAGGAACACAACACTACTCAATGTTAGAGTTATTATGACCGCAGTTTTCTGTAAGGTGGAGGTACTTCCCCAGTTCGGGCTGCTCATTCGAGCAAGTACTCGCTATGCCCCGCTTTAGTTGTTCGGCTGGTTATAACATTATTCGGAATAACGAATCTTTAACATATCAACAATACTTTATGTAGTTAATAGTAGTATTTATGTAGTAACTACATATAATTCGTCTATAGGATTCTGATGGGTACTGAAAATCCGCATAGGTATGAATGCGGTACTGTCGTCTGTGGTAACCTTGCTTTTATGACTTATAATAATATTATAATTTTAGACATATGACATTGAGCCATCTGGTCCCAAACTAAGCAAAGCTTGTATCACGAAAACCAGACAACGTATACAAATAATTTTATATTTTTTTTATAAAAACATACATATTATCATACATAAATACACCCAGACTCAAGAATAACACAAATGTTTATCACATAAAGGTTTTGTCCAGTGCGGGGATGGAACCTACAATCGTACATCCCCTGCAGCTCTCAGCAGCCGGCCACACTACCAACTAGGCTGCCAGAAAGTATGTGCTTATTTGAGTTTTTTTTATTATTATATCATATATAATGAGCTTTGCTTGATTGTTTGTAATAGCATTGTTACCTGCATATTTTATTTTTGTCATTACCGTTCCTTTGGTACATACCCAGCTGTCTAATGACAATTGACCGGCAAGAACGCAGCACGTTACTTATGCCAATGATAATTTACCTCATCCTTTCGTCATTCATTCCAACCTCCACTGTTGAACGTTGGTTTCCTAGTACTCTTAAATACTGTAATAAGAGGAATTATGTCAAAGTTTACCTGTATTTTAATGTTTCTCTTTTCGGCATTGTTTTTTTATAATTACGTGAAACAAAGATACCCTACACCAAACATGGCTAACCTATGGCACGCGTGCCATTGGTGGCACGCTACAAAACAATTCGGGCACGCCAATAATTTATGAAAATTCTAATTTCACCTACTTATGCTTGCAAGTCATTTTTAGAAATGAAATCTAGTTAAGCTTCCATTCTGCTTAGTAACAAAGTACGACCCTAATATGAGATTTTTAGAACCTAATTTGCAACAACAGAAATCACACCAATCTTTTATTTAATTTGATTAAATATAAAATATTAAACATTTCCATTGCTGTAAACATTTCGAACTGCAAATAGGTATCTAAAAAGCTTTAAGTTTATAGCATTTCGTTTAATTTTCTCCATTATTATTAAGTAATCAAGATTTTTTGACGGCACGTCATAAGTACAGTATTGTTTTTTTCATAAAAAATGGCACATTCATTAATAAAGGTTCACCATCCCTGCCCTACACTGTACATCGCTAATTGAAATATCAACGTTAATATTACGAGTCAATATAGAACACCCTTATCAGTGCTGCACCGGGACAGCCAATACGAGTGCTTAATCGGCCGATAATATATTTACGTAAATTCAATGCGGTATTTTCAGGACAGCCTGATAACGATATCATTGTTTGATCAATACGTAATTATGGCTTAACATGCCTTTTTGTTACAGTTTTTGTTAATAAAATTCCTATTTCAAAACGTATTTTGCTAAGTATTTTTTTTTATTTGATCGTCTAGTAAAGTATGAAATGGTGATCGGTCTGAAAAAATAACTAAGCGGACATAGCCAAACGCACAATCGGTGAACTAAAATAACATTTGTGGACGCCAAAGACTCGTAAAATCACTAACTGGTTCCCTCTGATAATGCTCAAGATATCATTCTTTTTTTTTTCTGACTGACTATGACGCTGAATATGACTCTGAAGGAGTCTCAGCCCATATAGCGCGGGGGGAGCCTCGGCTTGAGTTGTCTTTCTGGGTATCATTCGTCTATTGCAGATGCTTAAATATTCGAGTTATGTAGGATGCCACCGGAGTGACACTTGTAAAGGCAACAATGGACTTTAATGTCATCGCTGCGATTTCTGTTCGCATTTATATTGACAATTCCTGGTCTTCAAGGCCATGTTGGAGTCCTCTCGGACGAATATAATACCCATACACCGGTATAACTCACGAAATTTGTAATCAAGTTTGTATTTTAACAATTCACAGGGCAGAACATTTATACATGTTACGCTCAAGTACCGAAAACGCTAATTAAGCGAAAAAACTGTTCACAACGCGTAATGGTCACTGTACAACATCCACGTCGCGAAATTCGTGTTATGGCTTTTATGAAAACGCTCACGACGCGTTGTGGCAATCACAGAAAGACCATTTACGGTCTTGGCTAATTTCGTGTCGTGGCTATCATGCTGTACGACTACGACGCATTGTGGCAATGAAGAAAAGCCATGACGCGTATATAGAACCATATTATAATACGACGCACAGGGATTTGCGGTATCGATCCTACTAGTCTCGAAACTTTTTTTTAGATGTCCTTAATAAATATTTTTTGTCCTGTAATAAATACCAGACAGACAAAATATAAAGATATCGTGTCATTAAAATAAAAGGTCATTTGTTATCTGTTGGACACTGTTAGTCACAGGATCGAATAAAAGTTTTCATAAGACCCACAACACGAATTTCGCGACGTGGATGTTTGAAAGTTTTTTCACTCAAAGAGCGTTTTCAGTCTAAGAGCGTAACATATATAAAAAATAGCAAGCTCGTCTACACAGTTTTCGAGTCAAGGCGAGCTATGTAATGATACGAACTTCGTTAACTTTATATTAACAAAGTCCACTCATGTTAAATCCCGTTTTAGTCATCACTTTTACGCAAGGGGTAAAATTGTTGTCACGGCAAGCTGAAGATTGTATGCAGCCTTTGTTTCGATGTTTTTTTTTAAGACAATGATTCTAGATATTATTCGAAAAGTTGGCGGTTCAGACTCGTATGTGAAGTTTGCTGTCATCCTTATATTTTATATAAAACTTAACTATTTATTTAAATTGTATATTATTCCTTCCTTTCTTTCTCAATATTTTTACAACCAAACCGACATTCAGCTGATACCGCAGTTATCAAATTTCTTTTGGAAAAATATTTTTGTTAAGAAGCGATTTAATTCTACGAACTTTCAATTGCCCCTTGTTGACTAAATTTTTACTATACAGTTCTCCTAAGTAAGCTCCTTATTCCCGGATCCTTTATTCAAGTATTTACGGAATAAAAAATAAGGAACATATCCCTTATAATCCTATACAAATTCTGTATGTACGGTATTTCTATATCCGCGGCATATTTTACGGAACGTAGGTAGTGTATTTAGTAAATAAATATTTAGTGTATAAACGTAAATTTGTAATGTAATTCTTCTCAAGTATAAATTATGCACCAAAAGTTCTGGTTATATTTTCGTTAACATAATTCGTAAAGTTCGTAAAGGAATCAAAACACACCAAATTATTAAAAAAAAATCAAGTCCGTAAATATTTTTTTAACAAAACGTCTCTGAAATCGATTCACGTAAGTAGCTGTTATGAATGGTGAACCAACTGAAGTGGTCAGAAGTATAACAGGCCTGCAGTGGCCTTGCCGCATTATATTTAGACCAGTCACGAAACGTCGCCAACGTCTAACCGCGTCGACTTACAATCGCTATCCAGATATTACATTCACCTTATCAACGAAAATGACTTTACGATTACGTTGTAATCGCTTTACAGTTATCCGTATGGAGCCTACAGTGTTTACCAAGTGTAAAATTGTGTTTGACGTGGTGTAGTCAACTTTGTACGTGTTTGACGTGGTGTAGTCAACTTTGTACGTGTTTTTTTTAGTATGTCGTCAACTACGTCGCCAACGGGAAAAGCGAGTTAGTATATTTTTAGTTATGCTGTCTAAATAGTCTAGACGTTGTTTTACGCAAGAATACTATTTGTATCTAAATCGTGCAGCATTTAACTAATATAAGTTACTTTTGTTCTATTTGTAAAATTAAATTTAGTACTAAATTTCACATAAATTATAATATTAAGTATAATAGTGTTAATAGAGGATTTGTTTGATTTTACAAGTTTAATTATTATTGACAATAGATAATCCAATAAAATTAACGTTAAAAAAATGGTAATTAAAAAATAGCTTTAGTTAAATTATTAAATACATCAGCTTACGAATCTTCTTAACATCATAAAAATCTATACGCGAATCTGAATAGCATACCTTAAGGCTATGGCATACCCTAGCAAAAGCGTACCGTTTTGGCCAGTTTACAAAGACATATTACACTGTTAAAGCATACAAAGAGACACAGTTCCACGTACGATAGGCGCTAGCACGTGACCACACGTTGAAAACCTCGATTTTCTTAGTATAGAATTTGAATATTTATTTAAAAATATGAAATTACCATATTCACTTGACCATATTAATATACAATAAAAAAAGAAACACGAGAATATCACTCTTAGTTTTCCTAACAATTTGAAGTAAAGCTCAAAAATAGTGTGAATTTTTTTTTATAGCCAAATTATTATATTATTAGCAAATACACTTAATTAAGGTTTGAACTATAGCATATATTTTCTTCACGTCAAAAAGTGTCCTCAAGACTGTCACAAAATTTATCAAATTTTAGCCAACCTAACTCGTTTGGGTATGCCATCACCTGAAACATATTTTAAGTGAACGATTATATAATAAAAAAAAAAGACTAAAAAACAACAAAAGAACAATATGCAATTATTTGTAAACAAGAAAAACGTAATAATTCTCTGAATAGCTTCCATTACAAAGAAAAAAATATACTATTGTATAAGATAAGCTGTAATCTGGAAAGCCTCTACCTAACCAAAATTGAACCTCGTAGACATCTCACCACAGATATTTAACACATCAGCGAGCCGGAAAATGAGAGAGAATATACATCTGGTAGTCGAAACGATTTTGTTGACTATTGCACTGGTATATTGCTATAAATCAAAATAGAATCGTAGTTTTTACCATTTGAATAAAATATTTCTGTTAAGATACGCGCATATACATTTGCTGTATGAGCGTGAAGCTGAAGTCGACACTGTTGATCTCAAATAGAACTCATTTTTCAGTGGCATAAATATATTATAGTTAGGCGTACAGCTTAGCGTAAAAAGTGGAAAATAATGAATTACAGTTATATCACATAAGATATAAAAATTCTATTACAGTAATGTTCTAGTTTTATAGTTACTTAACAATTCATGAAATGAATTATGTTCGCACTACTAGTTGATAATGAGCTATGAATTAAAAATAGAAAAACGAGAGGTTCGGGCGTTATTTTTTTAAAGCGATGGTTTAACAGATATTTCTAGTTTAAGAATGTAGAAAGCCACGTTATTTTTTTCCTGTCTGAAACTTGCAATAGGACAGTGGAATTGATTTAAAAAACGAACAGAAAACTGCACATTCAAGTAGAGCGCAGCCTTAATAAATTTAATATACAGCTAGAGATTAATTAAGTTTATAAAACAACTGGCCTTATTTTTATTAACAGTCAATTTAATTTGTGCTCCTATATAGTGGAAATCTATGCAAGTACGCCATATCTCTCGAGACCCGTAAAAGTACTTGGATACACGAACTCATGAGTCTGGTACTCTCGAGCACGCAAGACGGGCAGTCTTTCAATAAGCTCCCAAATTACGTTATGTTATTATTTCTTGAATCATTGATTACTAGTTGATTCCCTCAGCTTTGCTAGCGTAAATGTGAAATAAGTTAAGATTTTATTTTCCCACATTTAGACTTGCTCACAAGTTGATGAAATGTATTTCATTTTCCTTTCTAGGAACTTATTTCACTGTGACATGAAAATTCCTTAGGAAAGTATCAAACACAAATATAACAAATCCCAGTCTTTAAAAATATCTTTTGTATTAGGTAGTAGGTATATAGAAAAAAATAGTTTAAGTTAAGTACGTACGTACACCATAAATTTAGGCTTAAAGGGAAATGAAGCGCGTCATAAAATAATAAACAAACTCAGTATCATATTTTTTCAATTTCGAAATTCAAATGAATGTTGAAAGTACTACTACATCATAAAATAAACTAGCGCTAAAAGTAGTAGCTGCTTCAGAACCTAATCCATTACCCCTACCCCCTGGACTTCGAGTTCTGTAATCAGCCCTATGGACTGCGCAAATGCCTCACGAATCCATTCGGTAGAAAGAGACAAAGCAGTGCTGTCGTCTCTATTTTCTCTTTTCATCAACGACTGCCATTTTGTGTATGTTTTTTTAAAACAAGTTAGAAAGAGAAAAAGACGCCACAGTTTTGCTTCATCTCTGTCACACTTTTTTGACAATTTTTTTTCACAGCTGGCTAGGAAATGCGCTGTCCAATTCTCTATGTCTATGTACCCCCAACATGTTCTCGCCTGTATTAATTTGAACTATATATTTATTTTCAGTAGTCCTAAGCACTTTGCTAGAGACAGATCATTATGAAAGCCTGATCAAGGACCTGACATGTACCAAATGTAACAAATATATGAAACCTCCCATCCATCTCTGCATAGAGGGACACAGCATCTGCGGACCGTGCTTTCAGAAGAGTTACCAGTGCCACGTTTGTAAGGTACCAAATTATTTATTTTGCAACAAATAATTTCAATTTAAATAATTTTAGCGGCTCCGTGGCTCTGTTGGTAACTTAATACCTAACTCTGGGTGTTTTCTGTGTATGATAAGTATATATTAACAAAAAAAAGTTTTTGCATCCGTTGTCTGATATCCATAATACAAGCCTTGCCCCAGTGGCCTAGATGGCGCTCTGTGTCATTTCTAGAAATATTAATTTATTATTATATTCCTATAAAATAAATATAATATTAATAATAATATCATAATAATTAACACCTTCTCATTTCAAATATTGAAAGTATGTATCATATTTGGTAAAAATTGTTGTTTAAGATTTTACAAAGTTTATTTTTTTAAAGCAAAGGAATAATTACAACCGAATTTGTCATTGACGAACTAGGGTTGCAGCTCAAGTTGCAGTAGAAATCCAACACCTAGCGAGCGAGATCTAGTTTATTAATATGAACAAATCTTTCGTATTTTTCATCCCTATAAACGATGACGTATGTGTTTCCGAATACGAGAGATACCCTTATTTCAGAATATTAACACATATTTCGCAATCGGTCAATCACAGCAATCGTATTGATTGCGAAATCTAGTAATTAATTTATAATACCCTGTGCGGTACACGTGTTTTATAAGTGCAACGCAATAGTTGCATTTCTAGATTTCTCTACATATATTTGTCAATTGACGTAGTGGTCACAGAATAAAACAATGTAGTGTGCAACCTGTGACACGTGTCAGAAATAAACAATCAATCTTGCATCTTATTAAGATGATATATGGTTGATTATGAACATTATAGAAAGTGTTACGCGAAATATGAGGTTTGTTTTGAATACCGTTCAATGCGTTTAATGTCATAATCCAGCCAAGTTAAAAAGACATAAATGTGTATGACAGGTAAACAAATTTTATGATATTCCTTTAGTCGAATTATTGACATTGCTTTAGCCCATTATGTACATAATAGAGTCAAAAATAACGCGTTATAATGTTTTGTATTTTTATTGTTGCTTGCGTTACACAGTTCTGTAACAAGAAGTTTGTTTTAACTTTTGTCTTAATTATGTGAAAACTAAAAACTTGATAGATTACGAAGGAAATATAAGTTTATTCAAGTAAAAATCAAAACCGTTATCAAATCATTAAGGTTATCATTGAAAGTGAAAAGTGATAAACGAGCAACCTAGTTCAGTTATTAGATACGGATTATAAATGAAACAAACTTGTAGCCTTGTAGACGGATTATTCTTATTGTATACTATACCATAGCGTAATTATTACGCTATGACTATACGAAGTAATGATATATTTTACATCTTCTCTGTTTATAACAATTAAGGGGCTAGAAGATTTAAAAAAACAAATTAATTTTAAGGGGATTTCTCCATACATGCTTAAAAAAGGCTGTCTACCACATTATAATGTGGGTATGTTTTTAGCCACTTGTTTAAATGGAGTTAAAAGGTGCTTGTGTAAAGGGAATGAAAATCTTCACGTTATACATTACATACAAATAAATCTGCATCGGTATCACCAGGCGTGTTTATTGGTTGGCGTACGAAACCCTGTGTTGAAATCAACTGAGTAGGGTAACAAATCCTTTTCTTTACTTAGTAAAGTAACTTCGTAATATTTGAGAAATATTTCTTAAAATCAATTATCAGATTGTTTTTAGAAAATCTCCTTAATTTAAAATTACTGAAATCTACATGGTTGTGAATGCATAGACAATTTTACATGAACGAATCAAACGAAGAGCTTGGCTAGAAAACGATAAATATAGAACAGCTAAAGGCATGACTCAGTGCAATTAATCTTCCGTCTCTATCCAAACCAAACCCATAAATATTGATTTATATGGTTCGTACATTTGGTTTTCCCATAATGCCTACGTACTGTGAATTTTCCTTGTCGACCACTGAAAGCTATTTTGGCCTGAGCAAAAATTCACAGATTATAGTGTGGTTAAGTATAAATAACGATTTCGATATACTTATTATTTGGTTATTGGGTCGATTTGATTAGAGTTTTCTTTCTGTGTTTCCTTAGATGTTCCTTAATGTTGTAATTTTCCTGCCACTTCCAAAAATTAACCACTTATTTTGGGTTTTTATTTTTTGAAGCTAAAACTTCTTTAGCGGCGTTGTGCACTTTTTTTGGTATGGGTAAAAAATGATAAACTCGCGTCAGGTCACGTGTCCTAATCGTGGAAATTCGTAAGACGGAAACCGTAATGCCACGCCTATTATAATTTTTTTTTTTATTATATGTGTTTTTCTCGTGGGGTTGCCTTACCGCTTACATATTTCGATGGCTTAACGTCCCACCCCCTTTTTTTTTTTTTTCTTTCCTATGATTCTTTCGTGGTTGAGTAAGTTTGTAAGTTATTTACTTTTCTTTATGTATATGTGTATTCAATGGTCTGTCCGTCCGTTCGTCCGTAAAGAAAATTGAAAACAAACATGTGTGTACATTAAATACTCGTATTTATCTATTTACACGTTTAGCATTTTTTACAAATAAAAAATGTTATAATACGTAGATAGCTCTTTCATCATGAGATCGAGTCTCCTATGTGAAAGTTTTTGATTTATTTCTGTCGAATCTGTTTTCGGTATATTTTTTTGATGCTTTCGGGGTTAAAAATACATGTTAATACTTATCGTTTAATTTCCTTACACGTGAGGGGCGAGCTAAGAATTTACTATGGCTGATAAAAGATATGTTATTCAATAACTCTGGACATTGTATTTTTTTGTTAATTATTTTAAATAATGTACATTGATCTATTATAATTCGTCGGTTTTCAAGAGAAGAAATGTTGAATCTTTCTGGGAATAGTGCACTATTTACGTTTCCGAATCTGTAATTAAGCAGTATAATGAATTTTTTCTATCCTTTCGATGGACATTTGTATTGGGGTGACCAAACAACAGATGCAAATTCGAGAACAGACCTAATAAAGGTGAAATATAATATTTTAAGTGTTAATATATGTTTAAATGGCTTAGTGACTCTGCTGATGAAGCCGAGGTTCCTGTATGCTTTTAGGATTATGGAGTCAATGTGTTCGTTAAACGATAATTTGTCAGCTATAATAACTACTAGGTCACGTACGCTTTGTACATGCACAAGTGATTTGTCAAATAGCTTGTAAGAGAAGTATATTGGTTTCTTTTTGCGTGTGTAGCTTATGACAGAGCATTTATCTATATTTAAGAAAAGTTGATTATCGTGACAATATCCCCTTAGAAAAACTGCTTACTTCTTTACTTCTTTCTCAAAACAGTTAGCAGTACGAAACAAAAAATGTAAAAGTAATGTTCAAACTATTTATTAGACCATAGTAGCAAGTAAATACTTTTAATCCTAATTTTTATTTTTGCTTTGAATCTCACTTGATTTTTTTTATTTCTTTAGGTACTGACAACTTTTATTTGAAATACAAGCACCATTTGAAAATTAAAAGAAATACTTATTCACGTTTTGAGAACTTGGTAGTATTTTTAAAATTTCGTAATTAAAAATAATTATTGCGAAATGTTGTGGTCGAAATTAGAAATTGCTACGGTGCTGTTAATCATAAATAAATAAATAAATAATTATTTTTGGACATTACACACAGCGCCGTCTCGCCCCAAAGTAAGCAAAGCTTGTGTTATGGATACCAATCAACGGATAAAAATACATATATATAACTTTATTTTGTAGATAAATACATATCATACATAAATACTCAAGTCAAACACCAATGTTTATCACATAAATGTTTGTCCAGTGCGGGAATCGAACCCACACCCTATGCACAGCAGCCGGCCACACTACCAACTAGGCTGCGAGGGAGTCATGTATCATGTACACTCGACATGCTTTATGCTGTTTTAAGTAAGCCGAGAATTAAATTATGTCTACTTGGGATAGTTAGCCTCTAATGAACAAGTATACTTATTAACGCAAAAGAAAAAAACGGAACCTGCAAATTAAAAGTATCGAAATATAAATTTTCACGATTGAAAGGTATTTACCAACAATTTATCAAATCTCCTGAAGCTTTTAGTACAAACAAAGGTTTTAGAACTATGATACATTAACATAAATTCTTCTATACTAAATTTATTTATTTATCAAGTTTATTTATTATTTTACATAATCTACAATCAAGTATATTTTTTTTTCTATTTTCAGAAAGAAATATCTCAAATACATTCAGTAGTTCTGGAGTCATTGGCCAACAAATTCTTATTTCCATGCGTCAACAATGGCTGTCCGAAACACGCAACTTTGCCACAATTGGAGAAACACACGACGCATTGCCAATATCGCATCATTAACTGCTTCATGGCTCGAGTTTATGGTACGTAAAACTGTTTTGTCGACAAGAGGATATTTAAAATGTTTATTTTGGCAAAGTTACAATTGCTATGTAACTATTATACGGCTAAACTGGTTTTATACTTATTTTACGTATTGCTGTTACGTAATTTACAACTTTTGGAAGGTGAAATTTTATTTTATATGTACGAATTAAATTTATGTAGGTATTTGTTTTTCATGCAACAAAACTATCATCACCTTGCGTCTATTTTTTTTATTTTTGGTTGTACTTTATGGAGATTCTCAAGCGATATACATTTGAATTAGAATAGTATTATAAGCTTTTTTTTATACATTATACACGCCAGTTAGAAAAATCACTGGTTAAGAGTCAGTAATTCAAATAGGACATTACATATTCCGCCTTGCGGAATACGCCCGAACTTCCGATAATGCATAAGCTCCTTATGAGAAGTAATAAAAACTTTTAACAGAAAGTTTTTGTGAAATTTGAAATGTGAGTTTTTTACACATAGTGAGTGAGTTTTATACATTGCAAAAACGACGTTTTGGAACACTTACTAGTTGATTATTTTTTCCTGTATTTACAATGTGTGAGTGATTATTTTAAGTACATAAAGACAACTGTTTGCGATATATTATGCTAATGTTAATTTATTGTGATACAGAAATAAAATGGTTTAAGGCTTTAAAACAATTAAAATATTGAAAATGTTCTATCAGGATAGGTTTTGGAAAAAAAAAGTTGTAATCTCATTATTTGTTTTGAATTGCCACAGAAAAAAGGTAAAATTCAGAATAATCATAGTTAAAATAATATTCGATAATGGCTTAACAAACTTACTCACATTAATATCATAACCCTTTTTGACCAATTTCGGATCGAAAACATATAGGTCCCCAACTGTTAACAAATGGGTACTCAAAGTATGTTTAGTTAGCTCGCAGGGAATTCTGATTCTTGTTGTAATTAATGTAGGTTATCTGTGTTCTATAGATGCGCTTTACAATTTGATTTGAATGGCAATAAATAATTTAAAAAAACGGTCAAGTGAGAGTCGGATTTACGCACCGTGGTATGGGCCACCATTTACGTAATTTACGAACACAAACGTCGACCCTCCTTAAATTTCTCTTTTTAAACTTTTAATTATTTTTTAGGTAATCCGCCATCACAACACATATGCTGTGAAAATTTCTACCTACCTCGCTCTGACAGCGTAGGCTTAATAATAGGGTTCTGTTGGCACCCTTAGAGTACGGAACCCTAAAACAAACGGTTAAGTGCATTGAAAAAAATTAAAATATTCAAACTAAATTAGTTTAAGATATAACAATGTTATATATAAACGACTAATAAACTAGAATAGTAATAGATTTACGATGTTTAAACACTGAGTACCTGGGGACCGAGCTTTGATAATTTTTTAACAACACCATCTATTGTCAAGTAGCTTTAGAGTTGCTGTGTCAGTAAAAATAATAGTATTACTACTCAACAATAGATGTCAGGAAGAGTCATATTTTTTAGTTTATCATTATCTGAAACACGGATAAAACGACGTTTTCTAAAAATGAAACCTAGCTAGATTGATTTATCGCCGCCTAAGCCCCCTGCATACTAAATTTTATGAAAATCGTTGGAGCCGTTTCCGAGGTTCAGATTATATAACTATATATATACAACATTTGCTCGTTTAAAGGTATTAGATAAGAGTATCAATGCCAGTTCTGATATACAGGGTCCCATAACTCCCATGGCCTTATTGTCAACGTAATTTAGAGTTATCATCACGCCGGTTATCTTCTCTACAAGTTATCTGATAATATTATTTGTAAAAGGCTGTCAGTGTTATGTGTTTTAATTAGTAGATTTTAGTACCCTTTTATCAAGGGTATCTAAAGTGGTTCGACCACATTTTATTCTTATTTAAGATTACCTTCTTACGGGTCATTGAGCAGACAACTAGCGCCGCTATAAGATATTAATTATTTATTGCCAGTTTGTAGAAATTGTAGAAGTCTATTTCAAAGATGTATGTACTACATAGAAGTTATAACAATAGTTATTAGTTATATTAAGGACGTTTTGTGATTGTGGTCAAAATTCACAGATTGACTTTTTACTAAAACATATAAATGACAGCAAATAACAATAATATAACTGAATTTCGTAACAACCAAATGCAGTACACGCTTTCAAAATTTGCACAAGAAACCTTGGTCAGTTTTTTTTTAAGTATAAATACAATAATTTAGCAATAAATACAATAAACGAAATCACTCAAAAGATAATGCACTAGACACAAGCAAGTTTTATAACATATATTTTTTTCAATCCTGACATAAACTACGTATTAAGGCTGCGGTACAGGCCAGACCGCGAAAATACGCCGTTTTTGTGCAAATTTTGTGGTTAAACTATAGCATCTAAAGGATTGAATACATTATAAAACTTGCTTTTGTCTAGTACATTACCTTACTGAATTGTTTTCATTCATTGTATTTAATGCAATAAAAAATCTGGAAGTGACCATTGTTTCACAACTTGTGCAAATTTTTAAAGCGTGTTTTGCATTTGCTTGTAATGAAAGTTAGTTAAATAATTAGAATAGCTTGTTATCTAGTGCATTGACTTTAAATTGTAGCAAAAAGTCAAAAAATGTGACTACAAAACGGTAATGACGTTAAATTCCATAAAAAAATTAAAAGTTTCAAGGCGTCATTACGGTATAAATTACTTAAGAAATATATAACATATATATCTCATAGTAATATATATAACATTATCTAATGATTTATAGTACATTAACATACACAACGTTAGAATTACAGAAATTAGATTTCTGGCCTATATCGCCCTCTTAATGCGATCTTGTCTATATTTTAGCCTTAAATGACAATGTGATATACTTATATAACACTATAAATTGTTTTGGTTTTTACTGCCGTGGCCAGCAAATGCAGCATAAGCGGATCGTGAGTATGCGGGTCGAGGCGTAGCCGAGGCATGCATTACAGAGTCTCGTTATGCTCAGTTATGGCCAAGGCTTGTAAAGTGATTTTCGCAAACATGCGTGTAAATAAAAAAATTACATATGAACGTACATGTTTACACTTTAACAATAATAAAAATAGTTTACGGTGTTTTGGCGCCAATTCGCCGCGTTCAAATGTCGATTTCTTTTTTTACTTTTTTTAAATTAATTTAATGGCGCATTCTTTTTGTTGTACCAGCCCAAAATTTAAATAAAACTTGATGGGTTATCTCTTTAGTTATCAATGTTTTAAAAAAGTTCGTTCCATTTTCAAATTACATAGTCGACCGCTCGCGCGCTTGAGCGGCCGGCTAAAACATTGCAAGGCGCTTTCTGATACTGTAGGGCAAGTACGATTCATGCAAGATATGGTCGCATATCGTAGCATGTTTAAGAAATAGCTCTTTTTTCCTCTGAAATATTTTTTTATTTTTTCGGAATGTATTGAAAAAATAATCAACTAGTATCACTTTTATCAAACTCTGTTTTAAATCATAATTTTATTTTTATTGCCTTATTTCGATAACAATTATCATTGTTGTTTTGTAACTGATGTTATCGATATCACCTTCAAACAAATAATAATAAACTAATGTGTTTACACTGTTTTTACTGTGTTGTTCGAAATGATGCCTACGGCTATTTACTACTATCGCACAGCTCGCCATCAGCAGGACTCACACTTTAGAACCGAAATGGTACCCGCGAACGCTTGGGTTGTGGAATAAGCTCCCGGCCATGATTTTCTTTTCGGACTGCAGTATGGGGTTCTTGATTTGAAGGGTCGGGAACGCGCAAGTGATGCCCTTGGTGTTACAAGCGTCAATAGCCTACGATGACCGCTTACCATTAGGCGGACTGTAAGCTTGTTTGCCACCTTAGTGGTATAAAAAAACAGTGTACTGTGAATGATAAACTAAAATAAATGTATTTAGTTTAGATTAGAGCGTTTTCTCTAAAATACCGTCGCGAAAGTTTCCCTTCCCGTCTCGGACATGTATGTTTTTCTGTATTTGCCCTTTGTGTCTGGTTACTATGATAACTTTATAAGTCCAAAGCAATGTATGTGAGAGCATAGTATAGTATACTTCTTATACTATGGCATAATAGTGCTAAATATTGTTATTAAAATAGATTAAAAATTTTGAAGATATCATTAAGTCCATTATAACAAACCTGTGGTCTCTTGTCTCTTTCTAAGAACTAAATATATATTTATATATTAATGATTATTTTAACAAGCTAGAAAGAGTAAAGAGATCTCAGTCTTACTTCGTCTCTGCCACACTTTTTACACATCTGGCTAGGAAATGCGCTGTCCAGTTATCTATGTCTATGTAATAAACATAAACAAACACAATGGCGGACGTCGATTGAAAGAGAGAAAAGACCACAGATTAACTTTGTCTCTTTGTAAAGTGTGGCCAATTTTGTGAGGCTACGACGCAGTCCATAGGACAAATTACAGAACTCGTTTTTCAGAAGTCGTTTCGTTTGAAGAACTCGGAGTATACGATTCGCGGCGCCTCGCAATGTGTTTCATATAAGGTGCGTTCTATTAACGGCATTGAGAGCTATGACATTGCATAGGCATTGAAATCGTTTTGTTCACCTAATGTAAACAAACAATATGGCCGTTAATTATTTTACAGTCATGTGCAGCCAATGCGTTGAATGCGGTCCCGAAGTGACGTCGGGCATTAATTTTTGGTCAACAGCACGATCGAATGTGCGTATAGAAAGCGTTAAGCGCATTCATTTCGTATAATGCTTGTCACCAAAACGCACCTATAAACAAATTTCTCATTTGATTTTGACGTTTACAGATCAAAACACTGAAATTTTCTAGATATGATCTCAATCCGAACTCTATCCGAATCTTTGTCTATGGTTTTCCAAAATCCTCAAAAATGTGAAAACTTAAAATCTTTATTAAGACCATTTGTATGAAAAACTAGAATCTTGTATTACTTTTAACCTATACAATTCAATAGATAACTGGTACACTGCAGACTTAGATATTTATCTTCAAATCTTCCTGCTGTTTCGTAAGCAAGTTTCATAAATAAGTAAGAAATTATTTTTGAGACAGCGGAAAATGTTACTTTTTTATTAACACGGTTATTTTCGTTAACCCGTCACTTCTGTAAATCTGTCCACAAGAAAACAAAAATATTAAAGTCTTCTGTATAATTAGTATATATTTTTTCCTGTTCTAAGGTGAATGCAAATGGGAAGGTCGAGCTGGTGAATGGATGAACCACTGTTTCTCGGAACACAAGCAGAGAGTCAGCGAATTACCATTTATTACGGTCAAAGACAAATGGGATCCAAAAAGAACTGAACCAGTTTTGAATTACTTTCTACTTCGATGTTACGAGAAGATTTTTAATGTTTACCAGATATATGACAAAAAGGGGGGTCAGTACAAATTTCAGTATACAGATATAAATTTCAAGATATATAGTTATAAATGTGTGTTTACTCAGAAGGTAATGCTGATTTCAGAGGCATACATAACTTATACTATGGTCAAATGATCAAAATAAAGCGTAGCGTAACAATTGAATAAATTCAAATATATAAATGTATATAACTATATGGTTTTATAAGTTTTTCAGACAAAACCCAGAATTGTCAAAAATTGATAAATTTGACGGTCCCAATTTCAGTATTTTTTTGGTTTTTAATAATTTTTTTTTGTATATAAAACAGAGAACCTATGGTCCATTATTTATTCCTGTTGAATCAGTTAAATAAGTCTATTGATTCTATATTTGCAAAATACAAAGCAGTTTTATGTTACCAATATGTACAGGTATAGAAGTATTATGGTTGATGAATGGCTTTAACGTTAATGTTTTTTTTTTTATTTAATTTATTTTTAGGAAGAATGATGTGGACAGTGTTAGTTAACGACGATCAGGCTGAAAGATTTTATTTTGAAGTCGATATATTTCTTCCAAATTACCCGAGTAAAAGGATTGTCTACAGGTACGATATGGTTTTATTAAAAAATTATTATATAGTTCATATCAAACAAATGAACAGATTACCTTTTATGTGTGTTCATTCTTCGAGTTCTGTACGCAACTCTGTAGTTATGGACTGTGGAATTGCCTTACAAAATTGGCCACACAGAAAGAGACTGTGGTCTGTCTTCTTTTTTTTTCAACGACCGCCATTTTGTTTTAACTGGTTACAAAGGGACAAGAGACCATCGCTTCACTTCGTCTCTTTTCAGTTTTGCGACGTGTATAAAAAACAACGTTTTCATCCAAATCAAAGAATTTTCCTTGTTGCGCTCTTCTTAAATTTGTATTATTTACAAAGAAGTCCTAAATTTATAGTTTAATTTTCCGTTTCGCAAATAACATCTCGACGCTTTCAAAGTTTTAAATAACAAGAATTATTTATTATAGCTCAGGGAGTAACGGAATCTTAACAGATAAATATATATTTCGTCTTTTCTTTATCTTCTTTAATTATCTGCGCTTCTTCAGGTAAAAGCTCTTAGATTAAAATTATCGAGCAAAGCTTAATGAACCTTTATATAATGCGGTACCTAGCATGGCTTCAAATTTATTTGAAGAAAAAGTGTAGGCAGGGCATGGGTATATTTGAGTATTTGTGTACTTAAATGAACAACCTGTGCCATACTATGTATTAAAATAAGTGCACCAATATTTGTACAAAATGCGTGTACAAATTACCTTCATCTATTTCTTATTCAATAAAAAAATAACGTTGTTTACACAACAACTGAGCTAATTTGGCTAAAATTTGGAATAGAAATATTAACACATAGGATATTTTTTATCCTGGAAAATTCGAAAGTTCCCGAAAGAATAACTATAATTTACTATAATATTATATCATATTTTTATAGCTTGCGATTACTTACTTTAATCGAGGAGTTGTCGTAGGAGCTCCACGCTGATAGTCCAATTAGGGGGATGGAGCCGAGGGGACAGCTAGTTGTTTATAAATGCGATTCATATGACTGACATGCTAACATTATATTACTTTTCTTTAAAAACTTATAATGTTAATGTCAAAAGATATATAATCGTATATATGCAATAAATCTGGTTTTTAGCAGAGATTTTTCTAGAATTATTGAAAGTATTTACCTAAAAAAAGTACATACAATAAAATAAGGTATTAATTTAAAAAATTAAAATAATTATATTAAAAAAGTACATACAATAAAATAAGGTCAGAAAAGTTTGTTACACTGTAAACATATACAGGACAACGTGACAACAAATTGCTCTTAATTTTTTAAGCATTTTTATTTTACGATGTTCTGCACTACATTATTTTGGAAATAAGTACTATAAATGACCCATTCTTGCGTACTCGATTCTGTATTTATTCATCTCGCTTCGTCAGTATGCTCTAGCACACTCTTAATAGATATAATTAAAAAATTTCATATCTTACAGACGGCCATGTAAATGTGAAAAGGATGCTGATTTTCTAGAACACACACAAAACGTTTACATTCCTGTAGAAAACATTTTTTCAATGTTGGATGAGAGTGAAGCCGTAAACTTTATTGTGAGAATCGGTAAGTCAAATAAACTCAACATACACACACATAACAAATAAAAATTTAATCGAATCCTTAAATGCATTGATGAGAAATCCCATTGTACATATAAGCTGCTTGAAGGAAAGAAAGTTTCTCTTAACATTAGAGTTCCTTAGTCCAGCACGAGAAACCTATCCTATTTAAGACCGTGGGCACAGAGAACACATTTTTGAATTAGAAATCGTTACACAATATTGGTCATATAATATCACAGTTATGTTACCGATAATCTCTTACCAATATAAGTCTTTTTTATTTATATTTCACTACATATAACTTCAAACATATTTAACGTATAAGATAAAAGCAAATTCTTATGCATGTAACTAAGTTTCAAGACGATATTATACAGATTTTCAATTAAGGGCGCAAGTAGCAACTCCTTATCTTGAAAAGAGAAGGCAACCTTACATAAAATATATTTTGCGCTAAACGTAAAAATATTGGTGTCTTAGTTGTGCTTAGAAAGATGGTACTTTTGCGGTCATAAAATCTTTGCAAATGATCAAAACTGGAGAAGATGGTTAACGCAGATCCCCAGTCTAATCCTGACTTTCTTTTTATAGTTCGTTAATAACTTGCAAAGGGTTTACATTGTTTTATCCATTGTGTGTCACTTATTATACTCTAAACCTGGTGAATCACAACTTATAGGGCATATACAAAACCGAATTAGTCCATATACATTGTATCAGAAACAGTGTTGCAGTGATGGTCTCACCAACGCCTCCAGCCGTGTAAGCCTAAAGTTAAAGGTTGGTGTGAAGCGTCTGTCCCTTGCATTATAATGTAAGTGTGCATCCAGCCACTGGTTCCCCTCTTTAGGGGATTAAGGCCGTGACGTTATAGAAACATAAATATATCCTGTCTAAAAATTTTTTTCAGGTGAAGTAGAGAATTTACCACTTCTAGATACTCCTGCAGACAGCACAAGCCTTGTTCTGCTCCATGGTGACGATCCTAAAGATGTGGAAGAGCAGCATGAAGAATGAACCCACCAAATGAATAGAACCTCTGATTTAAATGAAAAAGTTTTTGAAACTTATGTCCTGCTCTTTAAAGTATATTATTACCTCCTTTTGGAAATAACTGTATTAAATAAATTTATTCTATTTTGCCTGTTTATTAACCATCTATATCCTAATAAATAATACTAAGAGATGTTTGCATGTGGAGTTTGTGTCTATCTGTCCCAGTGGCGTGCACTCCATACAGGTAGAAAGGCACTGCCTACACTTGATAAAATATCAGTATAATAAACCACGACTTGCGTTTTCATTTAGTTACTATACGTAGCTACAGACTGTCCAGTAACAATTATGAAAGCGTAAAATGAAAAGCATTTTACGCTTTTCGTGTAGATGGCGGTGACAAAAGCAGAAAGCTTAGATACTTTTGTCCGTAGCAAAGACACACAATTATGTGTTCCTGGATATGGCCTATCAAATACACTCACAAAGTGTACATACATTCACAAAGAAACGAGATGACAATCAAGTATATCTTTGCACAGGCTGTGTCACTACCGTCTTTACAAAACGAGAAAAAATATTGCAACTCTATATAAACTTTAGTTCTACATATGCATGGTTTCCACAGCTTGAAGTTAGTGCCTCAAATCAAAGTCAGCTATATATATATATAGCAAATATCTTTGACGAGCATCGCGAACTATTTTCCGTGAACAGATGGCATTATCATAGAGAATATTCATTATTAGATGTACGACGACAACTGCCGAACGTGACCGAAACTCGAAGAAGTTCTTCGAGAAGGTTATTGTTTACAATAGTACCGGGATATGACAATGGCTGTAATTATTCGACTTATTTAAAAATCAGCACTTTTTCTTTTGTTTCATTTCGTGTATCATACCGACTTACTTTAGTTGATTAAAAACGTCGCCATTGTTTTTGTTTGTGTAGATACACAACAAAGACAGGTTAACAAGTTAAAATAAAGATTTTGTTATTAAGTGCCTAATTTGTTTTTTAAATAATAAATGAGTGCACAGGCTTTGATTGAAAACACGAAGTTTGAAATTAGTTTAGGGCAGTGTGTGTGTTTGTGTATACAAACAAAAATTAAGAATTGTTTAAGTGACAAAAACAACTAGTTACAGTGAACAGCTGTTGTATTCCGGATTCTATCCGATCACAGTAACTAAAAGGGAATGCAAGGGAAAAAATAAGGTATGTACCCAAAAATCTAAAAAATATGTTACTATTTTCACTGGCTAATTTCGTGCAAACATACAAATAATAATAAAATGTATGGAACGAGATACGGGTTTGGGATGGCATACCACAATTAACAGTTACAATATACACGACAACACGTTGCAATTTTTAGGTGCGTCGATTTTTTTGCTAACCCTGATAAAAACCTCTATGTACGCCATTGCTCTGTCCTAAATGTCACACTTGACCGATTTATATTTTTACACCAAAGAAAATAAAATATACAACGTGATTCTTTAAATTATTTTGATAGTAAATGGTTTTCAACTAGTGTCTGATACCAGTGTATGCCATTTTGCGTCCGTCGCGTCGTTTATGATGCATTTTTAGAACTTAAAAAAATCAAATTAAAAGGAAACCTTTCTTTTTAAGCTATTGCATAGCTTTTGTCGCGGGTTCTGAGCGCGGCGACCGAATCAAGAAATTCCGTAACCTAACAACGTCACGGTGCTTGTGTGCGTGCGACTAGACGTATGCGTAATCACGTTTTGACTGTACGGAAAATCAAGTTTAAGGCGAAAAAAAATTTAATTTTATATATTTTTTTGATGACATTCATAAGATTAGGAGTTTTGTTAGTCGGTTATGAGAGTCGTAAAACGATTGAATAAACTTGACTCGATACAATAAAATCGCAAAGGTTCCTCTAAATCTTCATTTTTATAGAGATACTTCTACGCGGGAAACAGTTTTTTTTGCTTGTTAACTTTTTTCAATAAAATTTCGTCTACGTGTTCCATAATAAATACTTTAGACGATTATGGTTTTATTTTATCGCGAAAGAGTGTTATTTTGTAGCAAAAAAAAATAATTTCATAAACAACGTCGCGTGGGCCGGCCATTGTTATGCGTATCATAATTAAGCTACACGTATCATAATTTAGGCATGCGTATAATGTATAATAGTATTTACATTATTATACGCAAAAGTATCATAATTTTCCCATTCACCATTACAAGCAATTTTAGGCAAAGACAAAATCGGCAAAAATGTTTACTGATGTATGTAATGCGTTTTTATTTTGCGTACCTACATAACAATCCAATGTGCAAATATATTGACTGCGTTCAGTGCTATATCTATGGATGATATTTATTTACTATACTCGCTTGGCATTTAGACTGCAGTCACCTTGTCAATTAAACAAATTACTATATTTTTTTCTGTATTGTGCTTTGCCTATATTTTTCCATATTATCTACTTTAGTAGTAAACTAATCTGCATAATATTTATCACTTTCAGTTCCAATTAAGCAGTTGATAATTTGTTTCATTCGCAGAATTTAATGTTAAATTAAAAATTAAGTACCTATGAATCCACAGTTATGCCAACACTACAACGAAAGGAATTCTTTCGTCTACTCTAGCCAAGTAAGAAAAAAACGAAACATAAACGTCAGTACCCGACCTAAGTTGCACATTACTTGGCGAAGTTATATAGGTATTAAATATAACTTCTTTACTCGGTCGGGCATCAGCGTTTCTATACACGCTATCGCTTTTATGCATACATAGCTAAAGCCCTTTATGCTTCAAAAAGTGTTACTTTTGACCAACTGTCATGGGGATTTGGTATAGATATTTTGTAGCAAAACGCTAAACATCAACATTAGATTTTGATACCAAAAGCTGAACCCCAAGAAACTCGAACCGCTTAATATTTTAAATAAAACGCAGCTACTCAAAAATACGATAAACGTCAATTTTAATGGCAAGTATAAGAATTAAAAACGTGTTCCTCTGCTGCTAGAATGAACTGTCCCCCCCCCCCCCCCCTTAGCTCAAATCATTAAAAATATATACAACCCGTATCATAATTTTTTCTAAAGTGTCATAATTTTGACAAGCCGATGCCATAATTTTTGAGCTTTCATCTAACATCCCTGCTCTCGCCTTCCATCAGTCAGCCGTAGCGCCTCGTCGAGAACACTTGCGTACAACTTTGTTGCGCCCACCCCGCTGCCGCCAACAAAAATTTTTAAACGATATTAACTTCTCATTTATTCAATACGTAATATGTAAGCAGCTGTTTTTATAATTGCATAAATGCATTATCTTTACCGCGGCAGGCTCCGAGTGCCACCCGTTCCTTTTGAAGTGAAAAACTTCTTTAGCGGCGTTGTGCACTTTTTTTGGTATGGGTAAAAAATGATAATCTCGCGTCAGGTCACGTGTCCTGATCGTGAAAATTCGTAAGACGGATGGAGAGTAGACAGCTGGCGAGGCGTAGGAGAGGGAGTATCCCCCTCTCTTTCTACGGCGCGGCGAAAATGTATGCCTGCGCCTGCTGTTTCGTTTAGGCGGCGCAGGGCGCTTGCGCGAATGGTCGTGTGTGTTTATGTTACAGCGTGCTACGCGCATCCATGGATGGTGACAGCTGATGGCTTGACCGTCTGTGTAGTGGCCATACTGCTGTGTATTCGTAAAATTCGTGTATATAAAGTATTTAAAATATGGAAATTGAACAAAGTGCATCTTTGTCTTTGTAAAATACGAAAACCGTAATGCCACGCCTATTATAATTTTTAATTTTTAGTATTCGCGATTATGAGTAGTACAAGGAGGTTGGATATGGAATTTTAATTCTATGACAGATTGCGATGTCAAATATACTACGTCAGAAAAGTAAATAAACAAACATTATTATTTCTTGACAATGTCAAAGACATGTCTTGTGACATATTTCAGTGTTAAGCGCGAATCGTGTGTAAAGGTTTTCACTTCTGCCGGCACTCCCGGAGTGCAACTTTTTTTATTTTTTTGTTGATTAATTTTGGATGGATGAGATAAGGCTAAAAAAAACAAACAAATACAGTTACTATGCAAAAATTGCAACACGTTTGATAACGAGATATTGATTGATCAACATTCATTCATAAAATTATGAGAGGGGACTGACACAAACACTATATGGAGTCCTCAGACCAAATGGCTTCAAAGATTTGACAAACAACGAGACAAATTCCGTGGCTACTAGTAAACAACGAGGCAAATTCCGTGGCTACTAGTAAACAACGAGGCAAATTCCGTGGCTACTAGTAAACAACGAGGCAAATTCCGTGGCTACTTGTAAACAACGAGACAAATTCCGAGGCTACTAGTAAATATTGCAAATGAGTATGATGTAAACAGGACTTTTGAGAACACTATCAGAAAGTATTAATATAAATTATTAAATATTATTCTTCAGTTAGGGTTTTAATTAAAAATATCATTAACAAACTAACACACATAAAAAATTAAACATGCTGATTATTTAGGACAACAATATAAATAAATTTTGTACTAGCTATAAATCGTTGGCACACACTATCAAAATAAAGATAAAAAATATTGGAAACGTCGAACCCGTCTGCGTCAATATCCAAATCCCCAATGAATAATATTATCCTTCAGTGACTTCATTCGCATTTCTGTATCAAATGCCGGCGCTTGACATAGCTTCAAACATTTGTACACATGTGTGGCAAAAATGCTCAAATACTGTGCCACACTATGTGTGTAAATAAAGGTACAAATATTTGTACAAAGATCTGGCGCGGGTTAAATACAGGCGCTTAACATAACTTTAAACATTTGTACAGATATTATTTAAGGCCGTGCTACACTATGACTTTAAGTATGTGCACAAATATAAAACATAATATAAACAAAGATCTGGCGCTGGCTTAGTAGTAAGTTTTGTAAGCAACACTGATATTTTATTCTTGTAAGGTTATATTTTGCCGCAAAGAAAGCGGGCCAGTTATACAATTATGCGATAACTTTTAAAATATTAGAGCAATTCTTTTTATAAAAAAAAACTTAATAAAAGTTTATTTCATTACGAATATAGCAAGGAGTAAAACTAAGTAGTAAGCTTCTTGGCGCATTTCATTTCTAGTTAACTTTCCTTTTATTTATAATAAATATTATAATGTATAATAAACTTTGATTTAAGCACTATAAAGTTGTCTATAGTACAGTCTTTGTTTCATAAAGCCAATGTTTTGGAAGATATTGAGGTTTTTGTGACCACACCGATTTTTTACGGCCCAGTGTATTTAGTAGAAGGTTTTATTACGAAAACCTTTGGTAATGCACACGCAGTATTTGGTTTTAAATTTGTGAATTACTGCTTTTCAAAAACCATTTTTTCACCTGCGGAAATTAATTATATGCTCATTTCCACGGGCATTTCGAGCTATAAAACATTGAAATTTCTATTAAAATTTGTAAAGTGGAGTTAAAATGAACCATAACTAAGTTCTCATTTTCGACAGCAACCCGTGTCCAAACAATTGATGAAGTTATTGTATCTGACCCATTGACCAAGATGATATTTAGAGCAGCGATATTTTAGGTCCGAGAAGTGAAAATAGATCACTTTCATCCCAGTAACCTATATACCTGCGGGATAGGAAATAATGTTTTATTCAATTTTGGTATAAAATATTTCTATTTCAAACTGTTTCAGGTAAATAACAAAGTCAAATTGAAAACAGGCAAAGTACAAGTTTTTTTTTTTTTTTTTTTTTTATACCAATAAGGTGGCAAACAAGCCTACGGTCCACCTGATGGTAAGCGGTCACCGTAGCCTATGGACGCTTGCAACACCAGGGGCATCACTCGCGCGTTGCCGACCCTTCAGAAATCTAATAACTTCTTTTTTGAAGAACCCCATACTGTAGTCCTTAGAGAAAACCTTGGCAGGGAGCTCATTCCACAACCCAAGGGTTCGCGGGAGGAAGTTTTTCTGAAACCGCACTGTTCGCGACCATTTTGGTTCCAAAGTGTGAGAATGAATTCCCTGTCGATGGCGAGCGGTGCGATGGTAGAAAGTAGCCGTGGTCATCATTTCGAACAATTCCTCAGAACACAACCCATTGTACAAGCGGTAGAACACACACAGGGAGGCAAAGTCTCTCCTCAGACTTAAGGGCTCGATACCGCAAGTGAGTTTGGGATCGTCGACAATTCTCACAGCCCGTCGTTGAACCGAGTCAAAAGGTCCAAGCTGGTATCCGGGTGCACCCGCCCAGAGATGGCAGCAGTACTCCATATGGGGCCGGACTTGTGACTTGTAAAGTAGCAACCTTTGCCCCGACGTGAAGTACTGCTTCGCTCTGTTGAGTACACCAAGTTTTTTGGACGCCAGCTTTACCTTGTCTAGCAAATGATCTCGGAACTGAACATCGCTGGAGATGTCAACGCCAAGGATGCCCAATGCTCTTAGAGATGGAGAGGGGAGTGTTCTGGAATTGTGGGACTACAGTGAATGGGGTTTTCTTAGCGGTGAACGCGCAGACTTGTGTCTTTGAAGGGTTGAATCGGACCAAGTTTTGCCGCCCCCAGTCAGAGATCTTGGACAGACCGATCTCGATTTGAGACACAAGTTCTTCACGCTTTTCCTCCACAACGGAACGTGGGATGCTTGCACGACCCGTGTAATAAGCGTCTCCAGTACTGTCATCTGCATAGCAATGTATGTTGTTGATGTCCAACATATCATTGATGTGCAGTAGAAACAGCGTAGGAGACAGCACAGAGCCTTGCGGGACACCAGCATTAATGTCCATGCTATCAGAGCAACTACCGTCAACTACGGCTCGTATGCTTCTGCCGGACAAAAAGCTAGCCACCCATTTGCACAAACCCTCGGGCACTCCGTAAGAAGGCAACTTCGATAGAAGACCCCGGTGCCAGACCCGATCGAACGCCTTCGCTATGTCTAGGCTACATGCCAATGCCTCCCCCTGACTCTCAATGGCTAGTGCCCATCGGTGTGTGAGATACACTAGAAGGTCACCAGTTGAGCGACCGTGGCGAAAGCCATATTGACGGTCACTGATCAGGTCGTGTTTTTCTAGGTATCTCAAAAGCTGTGTGTTGATCACACGCTCCATCACCTTGGAGAGGAGAGAGGTTATAGCGATAGGCCTGTAATTCGATGGATCTGATCTATCGCCCTTTTTGGGCACCGGGTGCACATTTGCAGTCTTCCATGAAGACGGAAATTGCCTAGTGTGGTAGGAAAGCGTGAAGAGGCGCGTGAGTACAGGACATAACTCAGGAGCACGCTGCTTAAGCACCACTGCTGGTATGCCGTCTGGCCCACTCGACTTATGAACGTCTAGGGAAAGCAACGCCCGCCGGACCTCGCGCTGTGTTATAGTGATTTCCGGCATGGTCTTACCGCACCACGGTAAAGTAGGTGGTACAGCGGAAAGAAAATTCTTAAAGGAAAATTATAGAGAAAGGAACGTAGCTAATTAGTTGTTTATATTTAGGGTGCGAAAGTTCTAAGACACGAGGGTGTTGTATTTTCATTTGGAAAGAGTTCCGTAGAATGATAAAAAAAATACTGATTTCTGAAAAACTTATGAACCGATTTTAAAATACTGATCGTGATTTTTTTTTAACAATTGGAGAACTATTATTTACCTTTAATTTTTTTTTAATTTCATAACAAAACTGTAATTATTGCGGTTCACATAATACACGTTTCTATTAAATTACATCAGAAACGATGCTAAGTCGTCGGAATTATAAGGCTGTGACATACAGACGGATGTAGGAAGAACACATCAAAATATAAAGGATTCCGTTGTTCACTTATGACTACGGATCATCAATATAACTATCAATTATATGATATGTTAACATCTCACAAATATTATAAAGGTGAAAGTTTGTGAGTTAGTGTGTTGGTAATTTATTATTTCACACGCTCAAACGGCTGAACCAATTTTGATTAAATTTGGTATGGAGATAACTGACACCCTGGATAAACACATAATAACTATAACCGAGTTTAAACGAACTATAGCTTCACTATAGCTTGCTATAGCAAACTTCATTAGTATAATTAAGGAGTTCATTAAAAAGTTCCACGCCGATATCTGAAGTTAGGGCAGGCGAAGCCGCTAGCAAAAACTAGTTTATACATAAATGTGAAAATATAATTGTTTCTTTGGGTCTTTTAATTTTGTTAGGTTATTCAAACGCTTTTATTATTTATAAATGCTTAATAATATGCGTTTTATATCTGAATATTGCGATAACCGTACATTAGATTGTGTTTATAATTAACGTTTATTTCTTGTTCAAATTAATTGCCATCATGAAGTTATACCCGAACCTTGTACCTGCTACACGTGTGCCCATATTAAATTCACCAGAATTAATTTGGTCACAAAGCTGCCAGCACGTTTGTGTGTTCATTACTGTGGCCTTATTGCGGACTTCCCCTACTCGTGTTAAGATAGAAGCGCCTAATATATCTTCATTTATTAATGGTTTCCCCTCTAAATAGACATAATATTCATTTGCCTTATGTCTTTTGTTTTAATGAGTTTTAGTTATAAGACATAATTTTAGTATCCACCGCAGATGTTCCTGCTTTTGCCAGTGGAACAGGAAATCTTAAATATTGATTATGATGTTAAAAACACAAAAAAAGAGTGAATAAGACTTGAGAATAATCAAAGTTAATGTCAGTTGTCAAAATAACAGTTTGGGAGGTATAAATAATAAATAAATAATTATTTTTGGACATTACAAACAGCGCCGTCTGGCCCCAACGTAAGCAAAGCTTGTGTTATGGGTACCAGACAACGGATACAAATAAATAAATATCACTTTTTTGACCACTGTCAGCAGAAGATACTACTATTGTGTAGTGACCACTGAACACAGGCTAAAGGGTCAATGTACGCAATTCTTCGTGCTTCGCGTCCGTGCTATAGTTATAACCTATTTTTGGATATTTTTTTTAGGTATTGTTTATACGATAAATCCGCGATTTGTAGATGACATATCTGCTTAAAGTGGCTATTTCTAACAGATATGCTATCTATGACTCACAGATTTTCTCTAGAACTAATATAAAACGTTCTAAAACTAGTTAATGATCTGTTATATATTTCTGTAGTGACACATTTTTGAAATCCGCTCTAGACAAAGAGTACATTTAAATTATCAATTGACAGCAAATATCAGTCAGCAGGTGAAACGTTCTTAAGCTTAATCGCTTGTTAATATTCAAAGTGACAGATAAGGCAATTAACCTAAAGTACCTAGCAAGTTAAACCCAGCAACGATGGGCTGAAATAATATTTTTACATTAAAATTGCCGAAGTACTAAAGTGCTACATCATAAGACGTCAATTTCAATTCACAGTGAGATTTTGGAATTGGCGATGTGGCGAGGGAGGAGTAATTGATCACAGGAGGAATACAGGACGACGCCGACGGCCGCTACTAACCGCCGCGCAAATGGTTTGATACAACGAAGAGCTCGGTTCGCACCAACGTGTCAAATCAGTTGATTGGTCAAAGGTTACATTTACCGACGAAAAAACTTTTTAATCGAGTCAACCTGGAAGATTAACTTTGTAGCGTTAATTAGATGTAGTTGGCATTTTCATTGGCCACTGTGGTGCGTCGTTGGTTTAACTGGTAAAACACTTACACCGTCTGCACGGATTGTTGCAGGTTCAAGTACTAGCTTGATTATATTTAGATGGACCTCTCAATACATTATAATAAATAATCTTACTGTTCTATTATTAGAACGGTTTCAAATAAAAAAAAAGATGTTTTATGGTTACTTGTTTATAGTTCTATTATATTATTAAGTGATTTAAGTTGGATTTAAATCGGATAAAATCACAAAGGCTTGGGATGATATGGATTAGAGTAAACTAAAATTCACGTTAAGCAAAGCAAATTTTTAATCCTTTCCACTGACGACATCCTGTGAGAGATCGGTCGATATCCAATCAACCCTTTAGATGGTGATAAATGAATGTCAACACCAGCTGATTGCTACCCTAGCTTACAAACACAAACATTATATATATCGTTAAGCTTGTGTAACTTGTTATAAATCTGTGTTAATTCGTTACTGTAATCATTAATGCCTAGTGTTGTTTAATTAAACTAACTAAGGTCGAATATGAAGGTAGGTCATGTATTTAAGAGTGTTCCTGATGTCCACTAGCAGAATGCCATTGATTATTTTTTACTTTCTATTTGAACAAAGCGAATTTCAAAAATGTGCTTCTACAGAAATATAAAACTATAGCACGGACACGAATAATATAATGAACGAGCACTATTTGTCTGTTGAACACAAGCTAAAAGGTCAATGTACGCAATTCTTCGTGTTTCGCGTGCGTGCTATAGTTATAACCTATTTTTGGATTTTTTTTAGGTATTGTTTATAGGATAAATCCGCGATTTGTAGAAGACATATCTGCTTAAAGTGGCTATTTTTAAAAGATATGCTATCTATGACTCACAGATTTTCTCTAGAACTAATATAAAACGTTCTAAAACTAGTTAATGACCTGTTATATATTTCTGTAATGACACATTTTTGAAATCCGCTCTAGACAAAGAGTACATTTAAATTGTCAATCGACAACAAATATCAGTCAGCAGAGGTAAGGCTCTAAAGCTTAAACGCTTATTAATATACAAATGACAGAATAGGCAATTAACTTAAATATTTAACACGATAATTTTGTCTAGCGCAGTCAGTAATAGACATAACATTTATCTATATAATTATGCAAGTCTAGAGTATTTTTTTTTTAAACATATTAAAAGGAAAAATGTTTATGGCCAGCCATACAAGACTACGCTTCATTTTGGAACACCGTTCAAATACGTCTTGAAAAACTAAATCGTTTGTATTATATTTTTTGTTTATATTAAACACTGTACTTACTAGGATATTTTTAATGGTGTTTTATAGGCAATAACTAAACAAAGAACAGTGCTACAAACTTTTCAACCGACTTCAAAAAAGGAGGAGGTTCTCAAGTCGACTGTATTTTCTTTTTTTTTTTAACGGTTGGTGTCTTCGTAACTAACAATTTATAACACACTTCACTTGCATGTCACCAACTTTAAACGGTAATTCAGATCAGGTAATTGTTTTTACCTTTTCAGTGCATCTTTTTTTGTTGTTTAAAGCCGGTTGTTTTTTTTTGTTTAAAAGTTTTTATATGATCATATGTTTAGTCACTAGTGTCGAGTAAGTTTTTATTTTTGACCTACAAATCTGAACAGTCTGTTGTTAGTTGAAGTTACTATTATTCTTTTTAGATCAAAATCAGATGTCAATGACCTCAAAAAAGAAGTATAAAACGTATGGACAAAAAGTAAAAAACTTATTCTACTTAATTGAGCTATTACCTATTATGCCAAGTGCAACAAACTTCTCTGACTCAATGTTCAAAAATCAAAACTACAGTCGCCATATTGAAATGGTTTGAACTTACAACGAAACTAGCGACCAAACACCCAAGGTCATAAGGTCAAAAGAGTTTGTTGCACTGTAAACATACAAGTACGTATAGTTAGAGGAGTCACAACAACAGCAGTTGGCACCGCGCTGTCTCATACTATTGCGGTGTATAGGCCCCACTTCACTTTGCCAGCAGGGGCCATCTGTGATTACTTATATGTATACTAAATCACACTAAACTATTCTACTGATATAATTAATGCTAAAGTGGTTTTTAGGGTTCCGTATTCAAAGGGTAAAAAACGGGTCCCTATTACTAAGACTTCGTTGTCCGACTGTCACCAGGCTGTATCTCATAAACCGTGATAGTTAGACAGTTAAAAATTTTACAGATGATGTATGTCAGTTGCTGCTATAACAACATATACTAAAAAATAGAATAAAATAAATATTTAAGGGGACTTCGATACAACAGACGTGATTTTTTTGCTCGAAATTGATAACGGCAATAGGTAGACGCTTAAGAAATTAACAGAGTGTTTAGTTATATATTGACTTTACAAATAAATTATTGAATTAAATAAAACAAATATTTAAGGGGGGCTTCCATACCACAAACGTGATTTTCTTGCCGTTTTTATAGATAATGATACGGAACCTTTGTTTTTATTTACTCCTTCACGCTTCAACTACTAGACGGATCAGTATGAAACTTGGCACACATATAGGACCAGATTTTTTTTATACCACTAAGGTGGCAAACTAGCTTACGGTCCGCCTGATGGTAAGCGGTCAACGTAGCCTATGGACGCTTGTATCACTCACGCGTTGTCGACCCTTCAAAAATCCAATAACTTCTTTCTTGCAGAACCCCATACTGTAGTCTTAGGAGAAAAACTACTCAGAAAATTTATAAGTTCCCGCGGGAATAAAAATAACGATTGTTATTCAAGTTTTTTTGCATAAAGATAATTGAAGATACGGAGAAGGTCTGTTTTTTATCCCGGAAAATTTATTCCACTTTAACGAACTATAACTGTAGCTATAGCTTGCTATACTTATATAATAATTAAAGAGATGTAAGAATCTCACACCGAAAACCAAATTTAGGGCGAGCGGAGCCGCTGGCAAAAGCTAGTTAGATATAAATACATAAAATCTGACACGTTGTGCTTGTTTATAGTATAAAATCTAATAGCTTAATCATTTACATCCGGTTCAACTTGACTCTAAATCTCCCCAAAGCAAAACCAAATAAAAATGTTCAAAGTCGAAGACAAAATGTTTACATAACTTACTTTTTATGTAAACATTTATTAAAAATTTGCTAAAAAAAATATATGAATTTGTCACCGGAAGTAAGTGACGCAAAGTCACGACTTCACTGCGTCGATATATTTATGTCGTGTGCTTAAATGAACATCAATCTTTATGTCATTTTCCGGCGAAGGACTTTGGAAAAAAAATGGCTTTATCGACATTGTGCAAGATGGATTTCAAACTCATTTATCATGGCTTGAGAAATTATAAAAATCTACACGCTTACATAAACACGTTGTTATCTAAGCTTTTTTATATTTCTGTTCATCAATTACCAGAACAAAACCATTTTTTTCTCTTTACAATTAACAAAGGCAAGCTTTTGCATTAAACATCAAATAATTCATTTGTTAGGCATAAATTAATTATACACTTTTCTTTGTGTTTGCATTTATTTTTTTTGTAAATTCGTCGAGCACAAATAATTGGGTTGAAATCTTTACCAGCAAAGTATACCTACTTGGGTTTATCTGCGTCCACAGCTTTTTTTTTCTTTTAATTAGAAGGAAATTTCGGAAAATGAAAAAAATCGGAATTATGGCTTACACGTTCTTAGTGATTTACAAAATCCTAGTAATATTATAAATGTGAAAGTTTGTATGTTTGGATGGATGTTTGTTACGAATCACGCTTCAACCACTGGACGGGTCGGAATAAAACTTGGCATTCATATAGATTAGGTCCTGGAATAGCATATAGGCTACTTTTATCCCTAAAAATTCAAAAGTTCCTGCTGGAATAACTATAACAGAGTTTAACGACTATTGCTGCAGCTATAGCATGCTATATCAATTCATTGGTATAACCTAAAATAAAAATGTAATCAAGTTTGATATTTGATCTAAGTAGTTTTGTGTTCTAAGTGGAAGATGACCATATTTTGGGCATAAGTTTTTATTTCAATGACTTAGAAGTTTGATTTTTTTTAACTTTATGTGACTTTAGATTTTAGTATTAACTTGATACCTTCACGCGTTTTTGTGTAAAAGGGTCTTGATATATATATACAGACAACCTTTTTTTTAATGTGTTTTAACTACAAATTACCAAATTCGGATTTTTTTTTTCTATATTTGTAATGTAAAACCTTGCTTTGTTTTTAATAATTCTAGGACAACGGGAAGTACCCTTTAGGTTTTGATTTATTTATGAATGCCAAAATATGCGACAAAAATGGCCGTATTATTAACCGCCTTTTAAAAAAAAGGAGGAGGTTCTCAATTCGACTGTATATATATATTTTTTTTTATGTGTGTTCAGCCACAACTCTTTGTTTATGAACCAATTTACGTGTTTTTTTTTATTCGACAGGATATACCTGCGAGTTAGTCACATAGAAATTTTATTGAAATCGATATAGTAGTTTAGTTTTTAGACAATTCCAAATAACTTTCCCTTGAAAAAAGCACTTCGTCACTCAAAAGTAAAAAATAAAAACTTTTTAAAAAAAAACAACTGGCTTCAAAAAGATGCACTAAAAAGGTAAAAAAAATTACTTATTTCTAAAAAATGTGATCTGAATTACACTGGTTTTATGCATGTGAAGCGTGTTATTAACTGTTAGGTAAATTAAATAGAAACCAATTTCAAACTGTAATTCAGATCACATTTTTTAGAAATAAGTAATTATTTTTACCTTATTAGTGCATCTTTTTGAAGCCGGTTATTTTTTTTTTATTAAAAAGTTTTTTTTATTGCGTTGACTTAGGAACTTGATTTTTCACAGCTTCAAGGGACCGTAGACCTTAGATTTGATATTAATTTCAACTTTATACCTTTACGTGCTCCTGAGAAAAAGAGTCTTGTCAGTCAGACAGACGGACAATAAAATTATAATATAAGGGTTCCGTAACCAAAAGGGTAAAAAACGGGACCATATAACTAAGACTTTGGTGTCCGTTTGTCTGTCCGTCTGCCACCAGGCTGTATCTCATAAACCGTGATAGTAAGACAGTTGAAATTTTCACAGATGATGTATTTATGTTGCCGCTATAACAACAAATAGATACTAAAAACAGAATAAAATAAATCTTTAAGGGGGCTCCCATACAACAAAGTAATTATTTTGCTCGTTTTTGCTCGATATTGATAACGGCAACAGGTAGACACTTGAAATATTCACAGAATATTGAGCTACATATTCCCTTTAAAAATAAATAAGTATATAAAAATAAAAAAAATATTATCTTACCGATTCAACAAACATTTTTGCCGTTTTTATAGATAATGGTACGGAACCCTTCGTGCGCGAGTCCGACTCGCACTCGGTCGGTTTTTCCGTTTGCGGTACGAAAACTAAAAATACACCTACTGATGTTTCAAACAGATGTGATATATTTTTTCGTTGGTCGGCACTTTGAGATCTAAGCCCAACTTATTATAAAACGTGAATAATCTCCTATTACCTTTTTATAATAATAGCATAGATAATATTCGCGCGCTAATGAAAAGGGAAGTCAACGTTTAAAAAGTTTTTATGTGGTAGCACTTTATGCATTGAACTAAGGATTTTTTTTTATTTAGTTATTGGATTCCCAAGTAAAAAATTTGTGTCTCCCCCCGCGTGATCTAAAAAGTTGTGAAAAATCACGATAGGGCTGTATAAATACTACAAATGAAGAAAATCGGTTCAAAAGTATTTTAAGATATTTAAAATAATTCTCATTCTGCGGAACCCTTACTTAATGCGTATACGACACGCATTTGGGAAGTTTTTTTTTCAAATTATTGCGTACAATTTGGCACTACATAGGTAGGTACAAATCATCTGTAGATGGACTTCAATAAAACCATACATTTGTGCTGAAAGCTAGCAAAGCTTAAGCTGTAATTAAAACTTTACTGTTGTTTAACGTAGGTGTTGGGTCGCTATTACTGTCTGACGGAGGTCTGACGGCGCCCTGCCGTCTACATTACACGAATGTATATTTATTTGGCTAATAAAAGCTTTGTAAATTTGATCGTTAAAGCTCTTTTTGTTACGATGGAAAAAATATAACAATAGGTACTTTAAATATATACAAGGACAAATTTTTTTTACGTTAAAATATACTAGTTTAAGAGACAAAACATTAAGTATTTAAAAAAAAAAAACTTCAGTAAATTTTTAAGTCAAAAAGACAGTACACAAAAAATTAAACAAAGTGTATTTAGATGTATCCACTTAATAACGAACGACATATAACAAGTTATAAATGACTGTTAATGACTTTCATAAATCCATAACTAGGTATTTTATTTGTCAAGCGATGTCTGTGTTTGCAAGTCAGGCCCAGGGTATCAATCAGCGGCTATTGACGTCATCCATTTATCACCATCAGAAGGGTTGATTGAATATCGAGCCATCTCTTACAAACAGTCCACATTTAAATGACACGTAAGATTAGCAGCTTGCCTTGTTTTGCTATTAGTATATCGTAAATATTTTTTTTAACAAAAACCACCTGAAAAAAAGATGCACTAAAAAGGTAAAAATAATTATTTCAAAAAATCTGTTCTAAATTACTGTTTAAAGTTGGTGTCGTACACGTGAAGTGTGTTATTTATAAACACATAGGGAGATAGACACTAACTCAAACTGTAATTTAGAACAGATATCCTGGGCCTGACTTTTGTGTCTGAGTCGGTTGCTGTTTTTGTTATAAGTTTGTTTACGAAATACTAAACATAGATAATGTAGGTAGCCACATTGCTAAAAATGATGAAATTGATAACATTTTCTAGCCTTATTATGGCGTTCCTGGTCCGATACTTACCAAATTTGAATGGGACTACCTCACGAGTATTTAAATAAAGAATTATTAAAATCGGTCCTCAATTGACGAAGAAATCGGTGAACATACATAAAAAAAATATACAGTCGAATATATAACCTCCTCCTTCTTTTTTTGAAGTCGGTTAAAAAGCATACAAACGTGAACATTTTGTGTGTGAGTGTTTTGAAAAATGTTATATCGTTTTACATTTTTAAATGCCACTTATTTGGTTTTTACGTAAACTGCAAATCAGGTTCTTAGAGTTTCGTAGAGTACAAGGTTCCCCTTATAGTTTCGCCATGTCCGTCCCTCTGTTAATCTGACTGTCTGTCAATCTGCGGCTTAGATCAGAAACTTTTTGTTATAGAAAGGTATAATTTGGAATGATCATAGTAAAATATAGTCTGTGGCATACACAGGTTCATCACAAAGGCAATATTTATCTTTCGAAAAGCCATTTTAATTCGTGCGTGACAATTGTGCGGGTGTTATCGCGGTTTGCTTTAAATTCAAACCATTTTGTGTTTAATTTCGTAAGTAACATTAATAATTGGATAATATTTTTTGTTGTTTTAAAATGCAAAAGCATTTATGATTTAAATCGTTTTGTTGTTGGATTAAGGTAATTAAGTCATGTAAGTACAAAGACAATCTTATTTTTCACTTCTATTAACTAAATACCTAAGCACTAAGCAGTTCGATCCAGCCGTGATGTCTGTTATATTTTATCTAGGTATAGAGGTAGGTACAGACTATATAACTGATTGATGCACCACGGCTTTGCCCGCGACAATATGTTTTTCTTAGTATCACTAATACCCATTAATTCTTTCTTACCAATTACTTACGTTATAAAAGAAATGTTTGCGTAAAATTTCCAGTTTCTGTAGACTGTGTTTTTTTGGTGCGTTATCGATGTGCAGTACTTAATTTAATTAGTATAGAAACAAAAGAATATTTATTAGGAATGGCTTTATTGTTTTGTTGGAAACTGTAACTTCATTAGGCTTAAGTCGTCTCTGGAATCTAAGCTATATCTACATACCTAATTTTGTTTACACACGCGGAGCGTATATACCTAGTAAGGTGTCATATAAACAACCAGATTTGTTTTATTTATGATATTAGGAGTATGGCAGTAGGAGCATATAAATGGAATAGAATTAAATTGGAATTTAACTCAATGAAATGTGGGTAGGCAAAGTGTAGGACGCCTTCCACCCCGGTCGGTGGACCGAAGACCTTAAAAGGGTGGCCGGTGGTGGTGGGTGTGGAAAGATGGCACCCCATGTAGAAGGCTTATCACTTCATAGCTATCTTGGTATTTTTATATACCTAAAACTAGCACGCCCCTGCGACTCAGTCTCCGAATTTTTTCTTTTTTTAAAAATCGGTCCAGTAATTCCAAAGATTTTTCCAAACGATAATATACAAATTATCTGCAACATAATATGGCAAATAGAAATAAGCCCACGTTATGCTTCTGATGCGGCTCACGACTGACAAGGGCGATACTGTACATACATGCAAAGCATTAACGAATGTTTGTTTCGAATGTGTGCTGATACGGCTTTGTAGTTTTTGTTCAGAGAGGCCATGTTTGTTTCATTTGCTTTCGTGTTAATTAAGCAAGTGCATTCAAGCCTGAACATGACCCAATTTTTAAACAGTCGGCACCGTAGGCATTTCATATTGCTATGCTGACACAGGTAAACATTATGTGCTATACCTAATCTGACAAGGTCTCCTTTGGATTTACTCAGTTGAATAGGAAATTAGTGTATAAGTACCTTTGCTCAAATCGTGTACCTACTTACAGCATGAAAACCAGTAGGTAGTGAGAATTAATTACAAAAAACTTTAGTAGATTTTTTTCTTCATTTAAATCCTTTTACTGTATATACTAACCTGCTATTATAATTTAAAATTAAAAAGTATCGAGGCAACACAGCCCTTTTATTCGCTAATAGCTTCTGCCAGCGGCTTCGCCCGCCCTAAATTTCGTTATCGGCGTAGGTCCTCCAGCAATTCCTCAATTGTAGAAAAAAAACAAACAATCATATCTTTCATCTTTAATGGCATAATACATTCGTGTGAAACCATGGAAATACACAAACAAAATTTCAACCCAATCGGTCAAGCCGTTTAGTAGTTGATATACCGACAGCAGCGCCACCTACCGGGTCCAATTGTATTTTTAAATCATCCAGGAAACCATCGAAAAACCATATAAAATTTCAACCCAACCAGTTCAGCCGATTAAAAGTTAAGTGAAAAAGATAAGAACGGAAGGATAATTCTTACTACCAGTTGTCCTATTACCCTTTTTCCTATAGGAATTAATATATATATAATATAATATAATAGCTAATATTCATCAGGGATATTATCGGCTTCTAATGGTAAAAGAATTTTTCAAATCGGTCGAAAGTTTCGATGGATGGATTTTTGTTTACTCAATCACGCTAGAACAGCTGCACGGATCTAGATAAATTTGGCACAGAGATAGATTAGACAGCACATAGGCTACTTTTTATCCCAAAAAATTTAAAAGTTCCCGCGGGAGTAACTATAACTGAATTCCACTTAAACAAACAACAGCTACAGCTATAGCTTGCTTAACAAACTTCTTTAGTATAAGCAAGGATTCAAGGAGTTCGTAAGATTCCCACACCAATAACCAAATTTATGGTGGTGGGAGGCGCTGGCAAAAGCTAGTGCTTTATAAGTGGTAATCAATATAATATAATAGACTTCCTTTTTAAGTTATACAGTACCTACATCATTACCATTCAGTTCCGCTTTCAGATTATATTTACTGGCGGTTGACTTCAGTTTCAGTAACCTAAGCAGTAAGTTACCTTCTTAATTTGTCTAACGTAAACTAAAGACTATTTCAGCAAAAGTCTATTGAATTGTTAATTAGGTCCTCAGTCACGGTTATTTTGCTTGGAAATTATTGAGTTTACGTGGCAACAACTACTTACCTAATAGACCAAACCATTATAAATTAGAAGACTTTTTTTTTGCGTGCATAAAGCGATTGAGGAATCGTCGAACAGTACTTAGGTTTTTTACTTTTCTCATTTATACGTCATTTTCTTCGACTCCATTCGCCTTGTGCCTAAGTAACTTGACACAAAACTTGACTGTTAAAACTGTATATTTTAAAATATCTACTACACGAGCATAGAAAAAACTTATATAAGAACCAAAGAAAGCTTTTTATAGTTCATGAGCTTTACTCGAGCAGGTGACATTGTTTACTCCAGTGAGTTTTTATGCCAATGGCTACGCCACCACCTGATAAAATGCTCTATTACCAAATGATTTTAAAATTGAATAACTATGCTTTCTTTTACTGAAATTTCATTTTATTTCATTAGGATTTGATTTAATCTATCTAATTATTTCCATTATGGGCATTTACATTTACATTAATCCATAGGTACTAAAATTATAAAAGCGAAAGTAATGATGTCTGTCTGTCTGTCTGTTACCACTTTACGCTTAAACCGTTGTACCGATTAAGATGAAATTTGACATGGAGATAGTTTGAGTCAGTGGGTAGGAGGACATAGGCTACTTCGAAAACGTCAAGCGTAAGTCGGTTTCCTTCCTATATTTGAGAAGTTGCCGTTGCAATTCTATAACAATAACCGATATTAGAGCTGGCGGAACCGCTGGCAAAAGCTAGTGGGATATAAAGGTAAATTGCCCATAATAGAAATAATTTTAAATGCGTAAATCAAGTCCGTATATATAATAAAAAACACATAGATTTCTACTTCATTATAGATTTGATATAATAATAACAATAATAATATACATCCAAGGTCTGATATAAGTAAAAAATGTATGTAACCAAAAAAAACCGAACAATCTGGCTCGCTCACCAAGGGTTCCGTACAAACATATTATGTGTAGATAGCTCTTCCATCATGAAATAAAGTCTCCTAGGTCAACGGGAAGTACCCCATAGGTTTTGATTTATTTGTTTCATAAAATGCTATAAAAATAAACGTATTTTGAGCATATTTTTAATTCACATTGACTTAGCATTGAAATCAAGCTGATTTTTTTCAACATTAAGTGCCCGTAGACCTAACTATTTAATATTCAGACGACAATCTACGCTAATTTCTCAAAAAAGGTCTTCTTACTTATTCTAGATTGAAGAAGTAGCAGTAACTACAGAGCTGAGAAAGCAGATAGAGAAGCTGGGGAAAGGCATAACATAGGCGAACAGAATTTTGAATTTTTCTCACTCCTGTCACGCCTGTGTTTTTTTCGCTATGTAAAATTGTGATAAGAACAAAGTGCTTTTTTTAATCAGTTTGTGGTTCAACTCTGTTTCTTTCTGTGACAGGACACTTTTAGTTTTTGTAGGACATAGAATTTATACGTTGAATTATTTAAGTTATGATTGTGAGAGGACACATTTTTTTGAGATTATTTTACATACTCGTGTCCTATTCTATTGTGTGTATACTAGTTATTTGGACCGTGATCAAAATTTGTGTATAGTGCTTATTAAAAACATTAATAGAAACATAAAAATCAAAAGTTCCCGTGGGAAAAACTATAACATTTGTTATTACTTAATCCTGCCGCAATGCTTGCTTACTTTGCTTGCCAGCCTTCATACGTCGGGGCACGGCCTACCCTTATAAGCGAGGGTGATTTGGGCCGTAGTCCACACGCGGGCTCAGTGCGGATTGTGGACTTCACATATTACGTTTTTTTTTTTCTTGACGTATGCAGGTTTCCTTACGATGTTTTCCTTCACCGAAAAGCCAGTGGTGTGAAAAAATAAATCAGTGTACTTGAGAAATTAAGAAAGGACTTATTCGCAAACACCGACCCCGGGGTTCGAACCTCCGCCACTTGAACGTGAAGTGAAATTTAAACCCCTCGGCCACCACCGGCAATGGCAGCATCTTATTGGGCTAAAAATTTTTACAGAGATAGTTGAAGATACGGAGAAGGACATACGCTTCTTTTTATCCCGGAAAATACAAAAGTTCCTGCGGGAATAATGTTCAAAACCAGTGTTACATGCCATTGATAAAAATAAAAAATAAACATCAGTAATTATTAGGTTTGGAACAAATATTCGCCTACCATTCGGTATTCGGCCGAATCGGCTACCGAAAAAACTAAATATCTAGGTATTATTTGCCCGAATACTTTATAAATATGTATTTTATTGCAATCAATAAAACAACCATGCATTATCAACTTCCGTATTATAGGCGAGTTCTTTTTAGAGACCATAATTGATTATTATATTACTAGGCTTACACAATTCCACTTTTAAAGTTAGCAAACCAAAACGAAGAGAGCACGAATGTAAATACGAACGAATGTTCGTATTTACTATGAGCACCAAGCTAATCATGTTAAAACACGCAGCGCAGCGTGGGACAGATACCACGCGCTGGCCGAATACTTTTGCCAAATATTCGGCTATTCGGCCAGGAAATCACAGGGCGAAATATACTATTCGTTACTAGTTTAAGAATTATACATTATCTTTAATTAATCCCTAAGAGCAACTATCCTCATAGTAATAAAATCATTGATACGTCTATCCCACATGGTGAGCATTTAGCCCCAAATCAGTACTGCAAAAATTAATTTATTTTTTGCTTTTAGATAGTACTCTTAATCATGAAGACACGGTTTTAATTACAAATAATTGCTTGTTTAAAAACTTTGACTGTTTGAAAATAATGAGCCAATTTCAAAATGTGGGGCAACTATACCACTTTTACCCTAATAAGAATAAAAATATTAAATAATGGCTAACAAACGTTATAAAATTATACAAAAAACATGCAACAGGAGATGTTTTCAGGGTTGTATCGATATCTCAGATAAATAAAACAAGGCATAAACTAAAATCCTGCGATTTGAGAAATTACTAGCTTTTACCTGCGGTTCCGTCGGCGCTTAATTCAGTTTCTGCGGCAACTTCTTGATTAGTGAGGAAATTTGCTATAGCTGTGGGAACTACGACACCCAACTACAAATGCAAAAACTTGTTCCAGTGGAAACTCTTAATCGGGAAAAAAGTATCACATATTTATTTTTATCTTTTCCGCTATAACTGTTCCAAAAATCTTGCTATTTGGGTGCTCCGGTATGAAATGCGGAAATAATGCGAAAAAATTGTTCATGTGGAAACTCACAATAAAAAAAATATCGTCGATTCCTAGCTCCCATTCTTAGTTATGTTAGGGTAAACCAACAAACACACTTTCGTATTTATACTATTTTTACTGGCTTCGCTCATACGAACAAAGTCGTTGGCGTATATCCCAGACTTAATTTCAACTTGATACCTCCGAGCGTTCTTGCGTTAGAAGGGTCTCGACAGACAAAAACCAAAGTCTGAAATATGCAAATAATAATATTCGAGTTTCTGCGTCGTATGAAGAATTTTCCCTGGCTCTATGCCTCTCTCTTAATTACATATATAATAAATATACCGAATTATTTGTTAATACATATTCTTTAACTTTTCAAAATAATTTTACCGACATTTATGCGATATTATTATTTCCAATTCAAACCCTAATTGAATATAAATAGGTATTACATACATTTTTCATATATTAAATAAAGTACGGTTCAAAATTACGTAGATAATAAATTGAGTTGAGAGTATAGTTTATTGCTATAAAAGAGATTTCAAAAGGCTTTATTACAATTTATTTTAGTACCTTCATAAAATTGGATTCATATATATTTATCCTCAAACATTCATACGTCCACCAAATTATCAATAGGTACGTTTTCACAGGATATTTACCTATAGTAAACGCCATTTATGAATAGTATAGTTTTTGTTTTGTCATAGAGGTTTGTTGTTTGTATGATAGTTACAGACTTTTCTGACCTTTTGACTTTTCAAACTCAAACTCCATTTTTTATTTTCAAATTAGGTTTTTACAAACATTTTTGAACCGTCAAAGTTGTTGAATACTATTTTATTTTTTGAAATCCGGTTCACAATGTAGATTTCGACCAAGAAGAATCCGTCAAGAAACGCGATATTAACTGTTTTGAAAAATGATTGGGTTAACATAACTAGTATACATCATGAAAAAAAAAATTAAAATAAAATCATCAATGTTTCAAATAAAATAAAAAATGATAATGATAACAACACAGTGTAAACAACACTTTTAAACATTTTATATTACTTTTATTTAAAATAATTTCTGTGAAAGCTTCACATACCAAGTTTCAGCTTTCTATATAGGACTTAAAGAGTGCGCATAGAATTTTGATGATCATCGGTTAGTCAGTGATGAAATCGGGGTTTCTTAGATATCAATAAAATCTAAAATGTAATAGCTATGCAATTGAAACTTTATATGTTTCATAAGTCTACTATTAATATAATATCCCAAGTATTTTGTTTATCCAAACCCAGCACAGCCCTTGCACTTCGCTTAGCTCGTCTTGGTGGAGGCACTACCGTGCTCCCAGATACATTGCCCTATAAAAGAGTTACTTATTTTGTGCAGACGTGTATCATCCACCAACAGCTTATTTTCACTTCTAATATATACTTTTTGAACGTTACTTTTTTTGCTGAAACCATCAATATTTTTATGTAAATGTAATTTTCATATTTGTACTGTGACGGTAGACTTAAAATATTAAGTTCCCTAAACTTCTCCCTCAGAGATACCCGAGACCCTATTTTGTAAATAGCACAAATTGCCCCTGTTTTGTAACACAAATATTGTTTTTACATCAGCAGCGCCACCCCTCAAAAAGATGCTATATGTCATCATTTAACAAAATGTGCGCGGCGCGATAACAGATGGCGAAGTATTTTTTAAATTGCAGGCTATGGTGTTGTTGCAAACGTAATATAAGTTTGTGAGTTACTCTTTATATTATTTAGTTTTTACCACGAGTGAGTGAGATTTAGAATTTGTTCCTTTACTCTAGAGATGGATCGTTGAACGTCAACGTTAATTTGCGTTGGTCAAGCAGTTAAATTTATCAACAAGTTAACGTGCTCCTAATGTCAACTTGTGTAAATGAACGGTTATTTGGTAATATTTTTTTTTTACCATTATGCGCAAGTTTACGAACTGTTAACCAAGCAAACTAAACATATAGTTCGGAATGGGTGAAAAAGGTGTAATGAAAAATTTAAAATATTACAAAAGGTTATACTATATATGTACATACATATTTATAATAATAAATATATACATATACGGAAAAATACAGTGTCAACATTGTTCAATTGTCTTATTTTATGATCGCACACAGCAGAGCTAAGTTATTTGCCTAGGTTATAAATATAAGGAAAACCCATTGAAGTTTAGCGTCTAGCGTTATTCCAAGAAATATTGTTAAATCAACGAGGTCTAATTGCTCCCCATTAACATTAATACAGGCCTGGGCCTGACTAACATTTAGTAATGTAAATTTTTGCATTTGGTTTTTTCCTTATTAAGTAATAAATTATTAGCTTTAAACTAATTTACAACCTCAGTAAAGGTATTATTAAATTCACCATAACATGTCTGTCGTCTCTTTAAAAAGAAAAGAGGTTTCGTCAGCACATAATACAATATCATGGCTTTTTACATGATATGGGGAATCATTGATGTAAATAAGGCATAGAAAGGTAGATCTTTCACCGTTGGTATCAATCAATGAATCTTTATTTGCATAAAATGGAGTGTAGTACATAAGCTCTTTACATTAAAAAAACTGGTCGTCCATTTTGCTAGATAGCAGCATGCAAATCTTATTTAACCCACATTTAACCTAAGTAGGTGTACTATTACTAATTTGACATTACATAATAAATTCATGTACACACATAATAAATCTTAATACTGACAGTTTTACAAACATTACCGAACTACTTGCTTCAGTCCTTAAAAATTATTGCATTTTTTACTTAATATCCCATTATTTATTACACTTTCCCTTTACCTTATCACAATTAACTTATTTAATACCAATAAAAATACATTTTGCAATATAATATAATCACTTATTCTAAATGTCAATAAGTATGTTTCTTTTATAAATGTCAGTAATATAGTAATTTTATGTCACATAGTAAATAAAAATTTCAAAAAGGGAATTATTCAATTATTTTTATATTTAAATCAGATAAAAAATTGGTATTAATATTGTAAATAATAATAATAATAATTAATCCTATTTTAAATATTTTTCATTTTATCTTCTAAGAACTCTTTAACTGAATAATAGCATTTTTTCATCAACCACTAACGAAACTGATTTTTAAAGATTTTAAGTGGCATGTCTTTTACATTGACGGGAATTTTATTAAAGATAATAACAGCCATACTATTACAGTTTCTTTCATAAGAAGTGGTCTTAGTAGTGGGCATCACTAGCTTATTAGGATATCTTGTGTTAAAGTTACAGTTTTCTTTCTTTTTTTTAAACAAATGCATATTTTTTTAACAAAAATTGACACTTCATATAAATAATAATAATAATTAATCCTATTTTAAAGATTTTTCATTTTATCTTCTAAGAACTCTTTAACTGAATAATAGCATTTTTTCATCAACCACTTACGAAACTGATTTTTAAAGATTTTAAGTGGCATGTCTTTTACATTGACGGGAATTTTATTAAAGATAATAACAGCCATACTATTACAGTTTCTTTCATAAGAAGTGGTCTTAGTAGTGGGCATCACTAGCTTATTAGGATATCTTGTGTTAAAGTTACAGTTTCCTTTCTTTTTTATAAACAAATGCATATTTTTTTAACAAAAATTGACACTTCATATAAATAATAACAATAATAATTAATCCTATTTTAAATATTTTTCATTTTATCTTCTAAGAACTCTTTAACTGAATAATAGCATTTTTTCATCAACCACTTACGAAACTGATTTTTAAAGGTTTTAAGTGGCATGTCTTTTACATTGACGGGAATTTTATTAAAGATAATAACAGCCATACTATTACAGTTTCTTTCATAAGAAGTGGTCTTAGTAGTGGACATCACTAGCTTATTAGGATATCTTGTGTTAAAGTTACAGTTTTCTTTCTTTTTCTTAAACAAATGCATATTTTTTTAACAAAAATTGACACTTCATATATATAACTCCACACATGCATGGGAGTGTGTTTGGCAAATAATGTTTTACATGAATTCCAAGGTCTTACACCACACATTGCTCTTATGCATTTTTTTTGAATAATAAAAACACGATTGATTTCAACCGAGTTTCCCCACAGCAAAAGCCCATACCTTAGTGAAGAAGCTACATGTCCATGATATGCTAATAATGCTGTTTTTTGTCCTACTACCTTTTTTAGTAAAGAGCAAAGACATACTATCTGTAAAATGTACTGTACTATCTGCAAAGACATATCTACTTTCTGTACTCTGCTACTCATGTAGGAGATCAAGAAGGTCGAGAGTTATGCCTCTAATAGGTATCATAGTGATGGTGCTTCCTAATGAGAGTTTTATGTTAGACACAGTCAAATGCCTTAGGTAAATCTCAAAACACTTCAAGAGCATCATGCGAATCGGTTGTGGAACCTTTGGTTTTTTTAAAAACTTTAATGAGTCTAGTAAATATTGGAATAGGCCAAAAATTGTTAGGAGTTTGGTGTTTGGTCGCTAGTGTCATGTAAGTTCACACCATTTTATAATGACGTCTGCAATTTTGTTTTTGCCCACCGGGTTTGAAAAGTTTATTGATTTATATCTTGGAATTAACATTGACTAAAGTATAATTTTATTATAGATCCACTTTTTAACTTCAGATAATCCGAATCAGATTTGCTATTGCTATTTATCAATAATTGACACAAAAAAAAAAAAAAAAACACGCTTTAATAGCAAATTTAACTAAAAAGCAGAAATTTCCAAATCAATTAGGTCTTGAAGAGGTTAAAATTGCGTTGAAAGAACCTATCCATACATATACATACTTAGATTTCTATCAAAATTAGACATGTCACCCATTTTGTTAAATGGTGGAACCTAATTTTTTTTTTGAAAAATCGCGATCGTCATACTTTGCCGAGGCCAGATATCGATTTTTATCTCAATCTGAAAACATACACATTTTTTATGACGTGGTGGGGGGTCAATAGGGGGGACACTCCGGAGTTTCGTTCCTACGCGGAGTTCTGCCCTATTTCTAAATCATTAGACGTCTTACAGTGGGTGAAAATTGCATTGAAAGATTCCGATTTTAAGCGTGTTAAAAAGCATATTAATTTATAAAATGCTAGCAATTTATTTAATTAATAAAATTCTTGATGCTAATAATAACTATGGTAAATGTAGCTCTATGATAATGACAAGTTATAAGTAGCGAAATAGATATAAGTGTGAAAAATTAAGTTTGCTGAATCCTAAATTCTTCAACTCTACAGTAACTTTTGTTATAAAGCATTTTAATATTAGATTTAAGAGTACCTATGTCGATATCGGTAATTTTACAATCTGGAAATGAACATTACTCTAACATTGCATACTGTTAAAACATGTATTGCACTAGTCAGTGTATCATTAGATTTGTGCATTGACTATTTTAGCAAAAAATAAAAATATGTTACTACAAACCGGAAATAAAGTTACGAAAATTTCATACAAAAAATTATAAGTTTCAAGGCATCATTCATTACTTTAGAAATTACTTAAGATGTATATTAAATTAATGACAATTTAAAATTTTATTATTTCATTTTTTGTACATTTACATAAATGTCATAAGTGTTACAGAAATAATATGGCCGTAGCCAAATGGCAAAAAACGGAACCCTTATGGATTCGTCATGTCTGTCTGTATTTTCTTTTTCTTTAAAACAGTTCTTCAACGTTAGTATAATTTAAAACTAAAACTTCGCAAACTTCTATTTATATATTTATCTGTAAGTTTGTGCTTGAGACGTAATCAGTAATGGTAAATAGATGGCAACAGGCAACAGACAGTTTTTGTCATGTTGTAATGAATCATAACCACATGAGACCTTTGTATCTTCGGCGTTAATGTAGTCATAAAGGTTGATAATTTCTGTATTCGCAGCTAAGATTATTAATATTTTCGTCAAATATAACAAAGACTTAAGATGTATATTACGTAAATTTATGACAATTAAAAATTTTATTATTTCATTTTTTGTACATTTACATAAATGTCATAAGTGTTACAGAAATAAGCTTTGTGGCCGCTATCGCCCTTTTAACAATAGTACTTACAGCTAAATATTAATTTTTAGGGTTCCGTAGCTAAATGGCAAAAAACGGAACCCTTATGGATTCGTCATGTCTGTCTGTCTGTCTGTCCGTCCATATTTCACAGCCACTTTTTTCCGAAACTAAAAGAACTATACTGTTGAAACTTAGTAGGTAGATGTATTCTGTGAACCGCATTAAGATTTTTACACAAAAATAGAAAAAAAAAAAAATTTGGTGGTTCCCCATACTTAGAACTTAAACTATTTTTTTTTCATCAAACCCGTAGGTACGTGTGGGGTATCTATGAATAGGTCTTCAAAAATGATATAGAGGTTTTTAATATCATTTTTTTCTGAACTGAATAGTTTGCGCGAGAGACACTTCCTAAGTGCTAAAATGTGTGTCCCTGTGACTTCTAAAATAAGAAAATGATACATTTAAAAAAAAATATGATTTACATTACCATGCAAACTTCCACCGAAAATTGATTTGAACTAGATCTAGTCAGTAGTTTTTTTTAATAATTCATAAATCGTAAACCGCAATTTACCTTTCATTCAATCAACTCAAATATAAAATAAAAAAAAAAACATTTAATTTTTATAGATAATGGTACGGAACCCTTCGTGCGCGAGTCCGACTCGCACTTGGCCGTTTTTTATTTTTACTTGTTCTTATTTATATGTAGTTTTATCAATTACTCGCACAAAATAAACATTGATATTAGCTTTTAAAAACTCTTAAAGAATCCTATCCTACTAATATTATAAATGTGAAAGTTTGGATGTTTGTTTCTTAATCACGCTTTAACCACTGAACATATCGGGATAAAACATGGCACGCATATAGGTTTGGTCCTGAAATAGGACATAGGCCTTTTATCCCGCAAAATTAAAAAGTTCCCACGGGAATAACTATAACCGAGCTTAAACAAACTAGAGCTACAGCAAACATCATTAGTAGCAAACCTCATTAGAAGGTATAATTAAGGAGTTCTACGCCGATAACTGAATTAAGGGGGGGGTGGAGCCGGGGGCAAAGTCTAGTAAATCATAAATGAGCATTCGATTCGCCTTTTTTTTTAATATAAGGTGATTGATGAAGTTGCTTTTTTGATACAGCTGATAAATCCATTTTTCAAAAGTTGTCTGGCAAATTGAAATAGCTTTAGAGATTTATTTTCTTTAAAACAGTTCTTCAACGTAAGTATAATTTAAAACTAAAACTTCGCAAACTTCTATTTATATATTTATCTGTCGGTTTGTGCTTGTGTCGTAATCATTAATGGTAAATAGATGGCAACAGGCAACAGACAGTTTTTGTCATGTTGTAATGAATCATAACCACATGAGACCTTTGTATCTTCGGCGTTAATGTAGTCGTAAACGTTGATAATTTTTGTATTCGCAGCAAAGATTATTAATATTTTCGTCAAATATAACAAAGATTTCATGTTCAAAGTCTAAGTAGAAAAAAATTGCTATCCTATCGTGTGTTACTACGGAAACGATTACTTCTTAAAAAGGGCATTTAAAACTATTCCATTTTATAATATCTGGTTTCAGAGCGTCTGGTATTAGTAAATTATAAGCCGGCCACAATATCACCCCAAAAAGTTATTTTAAAAATCAAAAATAAAAACACAGATTATTATTATGAAGCCGGCTACAATATCACCCTACAATTGTTTTTAATAATAAAAAATAAACACAGATTCTAGTTGTGAGCCGGCCACAATATCACCCCAAATATTATTTTAAAAATTTCAAAAATAAAATCACAGATTATTATTATTAATCACACTAAAAATGATTTTTAAAAATCAGAAATAAACACAGATTCTTATTTAAATCCGGTCCCTGTCCTATTTTTCACTTGTCTTTAACTAGAAAATATTAACATACCTACATCTCATACTTTTCTAGAAAATAACTGTTTTTAAATTTAGGTATTTGAAAGAAACATCGTTAGAAAAATAATTGCCCATTCTCTCGTTTTTTTATTTCCTCATTATAAGTAGTAGATAAATAATTAATTACAAAGAGTGTAAGTAACAAAAAAGCTTACAAATTACTGTAATCTAATACCTTTAAACGAGCAATTCCTGTATATATAATCAGAATCTCGAAAACGGCTCCAACGATTTTCATGAAATTTAGTATGCAGGGGTTTTCGAGTTAGGTAGGTTTTATTTTTTGAAAACGTCGTTTTATCCGTGTTTTCAGGCAGTGATTAACTGAAAAATATGACTCTTACTGACATCTATTGACGAGTAGTAATAAGCAACACTAAAGCTATTTGACAATAGATGGCGTTATTAAGCACCGCTTAAGCTACTGGAAAATAGATGGCGCTGTTTAAATAAACGGACAAAGCTCGGTCTTTCGGGTACTACATTATAAAGAACGTATGTGATCCTATAAATTTAACTAATACATATCCGATTTTAGGCCTCTAATTCGAATAATATTTTCGTACTGGTATTTTTGTTACGAAATATTATTAAGTTTATTGTTCACGATATGGGCCAGTACTCCCGATTAGCACGTGTAAATGTACACGGCTCACGCTCACGCACTTTGAAAATTGATTGTAATGAAAGATTTTTTGTTTATTATTTTACCGATAAAACCCTTAACTCCCATTAAGGCAAAGGCGTACGCACAAGGTTCTCTCTTGATTATAATTATGGCTACATGAGCCTTCAATAAGCATGTCCTTCCGTGCTCTTAACAGTACATTTTCAGTACTTCTTTAGGTCCGTGTTCTTATAGTCATATTTCAGTAACAACACTTTTAATGTTCTCAAAAAAAAAGGGTTGTACTCCGGGAGTGCCGGCAGAAGTGAAAACATACTAGCTATTTACTTTCCATCACTTCATATACATATTTATTTCTTATAAATAATAATGTTTGATTATTTACTTTTTTGATGTAGTATATTTGACATCTCAATCTGTCATAGAATTAAAATCCCATATCCAACCTCCCTGTACTACTCATAATCGCCATATACTAAAAATAAAAACTAAACTTATGTAAATAAAGGTCACGTGTCCTGACGCGAGTTCCATCTTGCGAATTTTCGACCAGGTCACGTGATCGTGACGCGATTTTAACATTTTTTACCTATCACAAAAAAGTGCACAACGCCGCTTATGAAGTTTTCACTTGAATAAAAATTGATTAATAAGCTAGCCTAATTGTAAATATGAAACAATATTCAAAAGGGTTGGATAGTCGTTCCTACCTACTTATTAAGATACGAGTAGGTATGTTATGACAAGTTATGACAAGAAATTCTATTGTCACTCGAGTCAGTTCATAAGAAACAAGGGTTTATTTTTGACAAATGATTCAGTGTAACAAACTTTTTTGGTCCAGTGGCTGTCGCTAGTGTCGTGTAAGACGACAGTACTTTATAAGGCGACTGTAATTTGATGTTTGACCACCAGGTCAAAAGAGTTTGTTGCACTATACAACTACTTCAGCCTTCAGTTATTCACATAATCGTGACTGAAATTAGCAGAGAAGTGCAGAGATTGCAAGTTCGATCCCCGTATAGGAAAAGATTATTTGATGAACATTTTTTGTTTATCTTAAGTGTACGTATTTATTGTGTATAATATATATATGCATGTATATCATACGTCCCTACTGTCGGGACACGGCCTACCCTCACCGAGGGTATATAATATAATATATATATATACAATTATATCGATAGGCAAGTATTTATAAGTAGTCTTGTAGGTACCTATAATACAAGCTTTCACAGATGGCGCTTTGTGTTAGATGTCCAGAAATATTAATATATCTGTAAGAAAATCTTCGCTAAAACTTGGCTTGGAAATTTAATTCTAGCCGTTGAAGGACATTTTAGAATAAATAAGTCAGCTTCTGAAATAACTTAATTCTGTTTGCTTTATTCAGTAGCTTAGCTTAAATAAGTTTTAAAATAAAATTCCGCATAATCGTAATTTCAAAGAGTAAAAGTTCATTGTTTATTTATAATGGTAAGTTAGCAAAGAATGCTATGTTTACTATACACAAAGATTATATACCTATCTGTAATGCTTATATACACCTATAGTTTATTGTTTTTTATTGAATAATGATGTATATAGGAGCCATTCAACCCTGCAGCCTTCATTGAACAACAAGAAATAACGTGAAATACATAGAATATTTTTCTTAGAAAGTACATGCAGGTAAAGTTTGTTTTTAAATAACTTTGGCATTTATAAATTAATTAGCATGAATACTGCGAAGCAGCACAGCAATCGGCAAAAGAAACAACCGCCTTATGTTGATGTTGCCGTAGCCTATAATGATATAGACGCTTGCAACACCAGGGGAACGACGACACAACTAGCAAAAATGCGATAAAAGAAAATCCTATAACACAAAAGAGTGATATCATATAGAAGTAACGCCTGTGACTGCTATTCATATATATGTATTTCTTTAAGCGTTTAAGCTGTTGAAGGCTTTACAGCAAAATCGTGACATTTTCCTATCATATAAACGTTTACTCTGCCACTTTGTATAACGCCTATAGCACTGTTGTGAATAGGCACTCACAACAGTCGTTATCGAGCTACTATGTTGTATATAAGGCTTTCATGGTACTGCTATGAAGCGAAACCATACTATTATGGCCCCTAAATAACTAATATAACACTGGAGTTTAAATAGTCACTATCACTGCTAAACCGTGATACAGCAGCTACCGTTATAATGAATTTACAACAAATTTGCGTTAAAACTGCTCCCGTTAACAACTGCTCTAAAATCGTCCTAATTGGACCTTAATTAACACTCAAAAGTTATAAAAAGCATTTACAAGGCTTAGATATCACTAGTTACATAACAACTTTGTTATTTCTTATTTATTACTAAAAAGTCACATATCGCTGCACATGTGCAGATGTTTTAAATGGGCTGTATATGAGAAACCGCAACTCTATTCAGTTATATATCAAAGTCTTAAAATTAGAAATATTTGCTAATTAATTTAAATTTATTTACCTAAATATTAAATAATTAATGAAGAGCATGCAAAAAACACCATTAATATACTACTAGAATACAGAATGATTAACATTAAACAAATAATAACTTATAAATTATTTTTGTCACCAAACTTCGAAATTTTTAGTTGGTTGACACAACAGTAATTGGATTTGTAATAGGAAGAAATAGCAATCACTGCATTAACACTCAATGGTTGTATATCAGTGTTCTCGTGTCCGTTTTATCACTTTATAGTGATACCAGTTTTTCAAATTCCCTAATATATAACCGAAAAGTCACAAAGAACAACGCTTATATGACAAATATGTATCTAATTAGCCCCAAGCGGAGCTGCAATACAATAACTTTATCACTTAAACGTTCTAAATCAGGGGCCCTTTCCGCGTTGTAGAAACGTTTCTAATATTCTAATATGACCAATCATGAACACCATTTTGCCTCCCGGAAACGGTTCTAAAACCGGTATACAGCTAAGATTTGCTAGTTGAATGTAGAGCCTCAAAAGTTAACTTTTGAAGCTTTACATTTCATTCTGTATAGAACCCTTACTAGTAAAAATAATATTACTTTATATTATTATTGCAGCTTGATATCTCCAGCCACCAGAAGAAATAGGACAGACACACAAACAGATAGACGTCAAAATGACCCTATTAGAATATGGTTTGTAACCTTTGAAGGTACGAAACCCTAAAGTTACAGTATGTTTCAAAATATATATTCTACTTCCGCACGAAAGGTAACAGCTAAATGAATGTTAGTAATTTAATACGCATCCGTACGTGGAAACCTTCGTATATAGCAGCCATAAACTCCAATTTACTCCCCTGTTTTCAAAATTTCACCTCGCTTTCTCTTTGCTTATGGTAAAGGTACACAGTTGCACATTCGTTCAAATTTAGGGAGCAAATCACCATCCAACATTATTTGACGCTTTTCTTTTTTTCTGGTTTTGAATGGATAGCAGTTTTAATATACTTACGCGCCGTTTAATATGGTATGACGCAATTGATTTAAATACCATTTTTTTGCAGCTGCATACAAGATTTTACCGACAACGAAAAAAGAAAAAAAAAATTTTGGTAAATTTAATGCTAAATATTGCGTAATTAAGTAACGGGACGGAAAGTAACGTAGTTGAAATAAGTTTTTGTTTGCTCTTTCCACAAAAAAAACTAATACAACATTCTCAGAGAATGACGTTTTTGGCAAAATGCTAGATTCCAGGCCGCACCATGTGGAGGGGCACTGTATAGCCATGAAACAGTGGGGTTCCCCTCCCCCTTAGAGGCGACATGCCAGAGTTTCCTCCGTCACGTGTGATGAGTCACCGTCGGGTGCACTTGCGCGCATCCCACCTTACATCAATACTGGAGGCATTCTGCGCCTCGTGCCCAGAGAACCTGGGAAAAGGTAGCTCAATCTCCAGTTTTAGGGGTAGCTCTTAGTAGCACTTTCCTGCTTCAACATATCTAAAAATTATAAATCTAAAAACGATGCACGTAATATTCCCAGTATTATTGAATAAAAGTAAACAAAAAGTAAAAATGCTGACGAAAACGTCAAAAAGCGTTAGTTAGCGATAGTACTCATATAATTTTTCTATATTATGAATTGCATCGCTAGCTAATAATTTAAAATCACTGTATCTCTTGTTATTGTTTTCATGTACCATATTGTGCTTAGCTATGACAATTCGCAACAGTAGAAAAGCATCATAAATTTCATGCTCCCACAATTTTGCGACATGATTTATAAGGTTTTATTCAGTACCCAGATTTATTTTGATATCAAACATAAATGCTTTATTTTCAAAATTTTATTGGCATTTCAGCAAAAATGAAACTTCACGACATATTTTATACTTTTAACAGTGATAAAGTTTCTTGTTAAGTGTCAACTTGAATATTAAAGTTATTTTTGCAGAAAATAGTGATTTATTATTTAAATTACAATGATATGTCATCGTTTTTCTTTTTCTTTCTGACATCTGCAAAAAATACAATTACTCTTAATCAAATCTTTACAACTATATATTTAATGTTTGCAGTGAGAGTTATATACGTTGCTACGTGTATGTATGTTTGTTTGTAGGTTAGTACAGTATACCTATGTCAAGCCGGTAATATAGAAATACGATACAGTAGAACACCTTTCCAAGCATAATCCATAAGATATCCTCTGTAGGATAAAAGTTCCCATAGGGATCTCGACAAATATTAAAGTTTGCAATGAAACTACTTAAAGCTTCGAGACTTGGTACGCTTCAAATGATTAGATATGTGGTTTCTTATAAACGATAATATATTCATACTTTTTATTACGTATATTTTAAGACTTTTTATGCGGGTGGTTTTGTTATGATTATAGTATTTAAACAATGACATTATAATGATGTACGTAATGCATATAAAAATAGGTGCCAAATAATGGCCAAATGTAATCATATTTAATTACTAGTCAGTTATTTAATGATAGTAAATTTTATTGTAATTTCATTAAAAGTAGTTTTTTTTTTTTTTTTTTTTATACCACTAAGGTGGCAAACAAGCTTACGGCCCGCCTGATGGTAAGCGGTCACCGTAGCCTATGGACGCTTGCAACACCAGGGGTATCACTTGCGCGTTGCCGACCCTTCAGAAATCTAATAACTTCTTTCTTGAAGAACTCCATACTGTAGTCCTTGCAGAAAACCTTGGCAGGGAGCTCATTCCACAACTTAAGCGTTCGCGGGAGGAAGTTTCTCTGAAACCGCACTGTACGCGACCATTTAGGTTCTAAAGTGTGAGAATGAATTCCCTGCCGATGGCGAGCGGTGCGATGGTAGAAAGTAGCCGTGGGCATCATTTCGAACAATTCCTCAGAACACAACCCATTGTACAAGCGGTAGAACACACACAGTGAGGCAAAGTCTCTCCTCAGACTTAAGGGCTCGATACCGCAAGTGAGTTTGGGATCGTCGACAATTCTCACAGCCCGTCGTTGAACCGAGTCAAAAGGGTCAAGCTGGTATCCGGGTGCACCTGCCCAGAGATGGCAGTAGTACTCCATATGGGGCCGAACTTGCGACTTGTAAAGTAACAACCTTTGCCCCGACGTGAAGTACTGCTTCGCTCTGTTGAGTACACCAAGTTTTTTGGACGCCAGCTTTACCTTATCTTGTAAATGATCTCGGAACTGAACATCGCTGGAGATGTCGACACCAAGGATTCCAATGCTCTTGGAGATGGAGAGGGGAGTGTTCTGGAATTGTGGGACCACAGTGAATGGAGTTTTCTTAGCGGTGAACGCGCACACTTGTGTCTTTGTAGGGTTGAATCGGACCAAGTTTACCCGTCCCCAGTCAGAGACCTGGGACAGTGTGGTCTCGATTTGAGACACAAGTTCTCCGCGGTTTTCCTCCACAAGGGAACGAGGGATGTTTGCACGACCCGTGTAAAAAGTGTCTCCAGTACTGTCATCTGCATAGCAATGTATGTTGTTGATGTCCAACATGTCATTGATATGCAGTAGAAACAGCGTAGGAGACAGCACAGAACCTTGCGGGACACCAGCATTAATGTCCATGCTATCAGAGCAACTACCGTCAACTACAGTTCGTATGCGTCTGCCGGACAAAAAGCTAGCCACCCATTTGCACAAACCCTCGGACACTCCGTAAGATGGCAACTTCGATAGAAGACCGCGGTGCCAGACCCGATCGAACGCCTTCGCTATGTCCAGGCTACATGCCAATGCCTCCCCCTGACTCTCAATGGCTAGTGCCCATCAGTGTGTGAGATACACTAGAAGGTCACCAGTCGAGCGACCGTGGCGAAAGCCATATTGACGGTCACTGACCAGATCGTGTACTTCTAGGTATCTTAGAAGCTGTGTGTTGATCACACGCTCCATCACCTTAGAGAGGAGAGAGGTAATAGCGATAGGCCTGTAATTCGATGGATCTGATCTATCGCCCTTTTTGGGCACCGGGTGCACATTCGCAGTCTTCCATGTAGACGGAAATTGCCTAGTGTGGTAGGAAAGCGCGAAGAGGCGCGTGAGTACAGGACATAACTCAGGAGCACACTGCTTAAGCACCACTGCTGGTATACCGTCTGGCCCACTCGACTTATGAACGTCTAGAGAAAGCAACGCCCGCCTGACCTCCCGCTGCGTTATGGAGATTTCCGGCATGGACTTACCGCACCACGGTATAGTAGGTGGTACAGCGCCTTCATCGTTCATATTCGAGTTCGAGGCAAAGAGACTGCCCAGTAGATCGGCTTTCTCTTTAGCACTATGGGCCAAGTCACCATCGGTCTTTCGCAGTGGTGGTAACGACGACTGGCAGAAGTTCCCTTCGGCAGCTTTGGCAAGCGACCAGAAAGCACGACTCCCAGAAGGATAGCTCGCAAGTCGCCCACCTATTTTGCCGATGAATTGGAATTTTGCTCTGGCAGTTGCTTTCTTACTGAACCTCGAGGCAGCATTTAATTGATGAATAGCTGATGTTCACTGTGTGTTAAATGAACTGTTTATTTTTTTTGTGTAATTTTATGATTTTTATCGTGGATGAATAGTCATTTAGTGCTATTATAATAAAATTATATTGTGACATAGCGTTATTTATAACGTATAATCTGTACGGAAATTATAAAAGATAAAATTTTGTTTGTTTGTTTATGTGTGGGGTAATATCTGCAACTACTGAACCGATTCTTAAAAGCTGTCCCTAACTGAGTAACATAGACTATAAATTGTTTTGATTATAATAAGTTTTTAATTAGAAATGTCAATGTAACAAAGATGACTTATACGTCTAGATACCGTGTCCGAAACAATATCAAACGGATTGTTGCAAGCCATTTTCCTATCGATGTGCGTTTAAATTAGCTAATACGACTATCATTTTTACATCTGTGAGCGTAATTTCGTTGTTACCAACCTTAAAGTGATTACCCCGAATTGGGGTGTTCTTACTTTTATTCGGTACTACAATTTATTTTGACTTTCGATGACCACTGTGGTGACACATTACTTTGAGATAGAACGTAAGCCTTTGATACGAAGGTAGCAATCTGCTGACCATGTAATGCATGTTAAAACCTTACGGCTGCGCCCCACTCAAATGTGCAGTTTTCTGTTCGTTTTTAAAATCGATTTCACTGTCCTATTGCAAGTTTAAGATTGGAAAAAAATAACATGTCTTTCTACATTCCTTAACTAGCAAACTACTGTATTTGTTTTAAGATATCTGTTAAAACATTGCTTTAAAAAAATAACGGCCGAACGTCTTGTTTTTCAATTTTTTATTCATAACTCATTATCAACTATAGTAGCGGAAACATAATTTATCTCTTAAAATGTTAAGTAAATATAAAGCTAGAAAATTACTGTTATAAAATTTTTGTATCTTATGTGATATAATGTAAATAAAATAATGTAACTAATTATTTTCCACTTTTTACGCTAAGCTGTGTATTAAATTTTAGCCACTGAAAAATGAGCTCTATTTGAGATCCACATTGTCGATTTCAGCGTTAGCCCATAAAGCAAATTTATATGCGCGTTGGGGGCCCTCTTAAAGTATGTTCCAAATATTATTTACTTTAGTGCTCAAATATAGATGGAATCCGTGCGCGCCCTGTACGTTATTTATAGGTCCCGCCATGCCCCCTTAATTTTTTTGTTTTTATATTTTTATTATTAGTTAGGAAACCCGCAAACATAACACATATTCTGAGAAAATTTCAGGCTTTTGTCTATTTCGAGCTCTTTAAAGATTAGGACCCTTCGGGTAGGGAAACAATCAGGGAGTTTAATTAATAAATTATAGAGTATTTTAATCTCAATTTACGTAGGAAATATAAAAATTATATAAAATATGTTATTTAAAAATTAATCAATAAAATTAAAAGATTTTAGTATGACATTTTATCCAAAAGAAATTCAAACAAAAATCATTATAAATACATTATATTAAAACCTAATAAATTTATCATTGTAAATAAATAACTTCTGTTACTGATTGACGTTTCAGAATATTACACAAACAATGCAAATTAAAGTCGCACTATAATTCTACACACCCAATTGCGCATGTGCGTACTGTGTCTTACTAATAAAGAACATAGTATTAGGTAACCAAAGTTGAAATTTTATATAAATAGTCCAAAAGTCAACGTTACAGTTCGTTGCAAAAAGAAGATATTTCTTTAAACTATTTACGTATTTTAAGATACGGTAATTAATTAATTTCGTAGTTCATAAACTACATGATACTACTTTTTCTATAGATATATAAATTTTTTTAAACATTGCAGAAGTCCGGGGTAAAGGTTTATGTTCTATAAATACAATGTGTTACAAGGGTCATCAATACATAAATACTTTATCAACCTGAAATAGTGTTATGTTTTAAGTGACGTTAGGTGAAAAATATGTATTGTCGTTTCAGTATTCGCCTTACTAAACTTGGGATGGGAAGTGAACGTACCTGTAGACTTGGCAACACAGGCAGAAAAACGTTTGTTTTGCGAATAATTAGTTAACTCAACATACGAAAACTTAGTTTGTATTTCAAATATAGCAAACAGATTAGTGTGATTACTTGTGACAAGTAATTTTTTATCATCAACCTTTTTTTTTTGTAAATAGTTTACCATGATTTTATGGCACAAATCGACATTTTTATTACTTTACGCGGGAGCACAGTTCGCGTCGAGGCACAGATTACGTTTGATGTTGTGTGACGGCAAGTACCTGAAAATTAAGGTACTCGGATCGGCTCGTTATTTGTGCCCAAACACGGTATCTAGACGTATAAGTTATCTTTGGTTTGTAAATTAAGTCGCAAGAAAAAAGCACTATTTCATTACGTTGCAAGGTATAGCTGGGGGGTATCGATTAACATTTCCCATGGATTTTTTTTGTGGGCTGTTTTTCGCACTTTTGTATATACAATGGGCTTGAATTTTTTGAACCATGATAGCTGTAGGGACATAAAAGGACAAAGAATACTAGTATCACAATTGAAAGTTCCTATGGAAATAGGTTTTCTACGGGTGAAATCGCAAAGTAAAGTATATATTTTTTTTTTTATCACACTCATTTGTAAACAGTGACTTACTTAATACTCCCGCGGGTTTCTCCTTTGTAAATTTTACTTTTTTCAAAGTAAAGCGGCGCGCGTTAAAAGCGAGCAATTAAAAGTTATAACTAAAGCTTTTTGATTCGTAAATTCTCTAGATGTTTACACTATCCGTCGGTAGCTTTTTTTCCTCTACTTCTATTACCGCCATTTCAATTGTGTTTTGGTGAGTTTATTAATTTATTCACCTAAATTTTTATTTATTTGCTAGCAAATGTGATAAAAAATTGTGTGTTACACGAGCGGCACGGAAACTACAAACTACAGTCATTAAAACCTTCCGCCTTAGGCTTCTAAATAGCCTCTCGTTAGTAATTTTCTCCTTACATTACTCTTAATCCATAATAATTTTATAAATGCGAAAGTAACTCTGTCTGTCTGTGAAGAGGTATGGATTAAGATGAAATTTGGCATGGAGATAGTCTGAATCCCGGGAAAGGATATAGGCTACTTGAAAACGTCAAGTGTGAGTCAGTTTTTTTTTTCTATAATTGAGGAGTTGCCATTGAAATCCCACACCGATAATCGAATTTAGCGCGGGTGAAACTGCAGACAAAAGCTAGTACACAATACAATTATCCTAATGTCTTATTGAAAAAACTATACCTATATGAATATATAGTAAGGTTGTACAGTACAAGGCTCGATGGAAGACAATAATTAATGACAACTAGATCGCTTATTAATTAGATATGTACATATATAATATTCCAGTTATTTTAATCACGCTATTTTGTCGTTACATACCTTTCTTGGATTCTGAATTCAAGTATATTTCACTAATCTACTACCAAGTATTGTATTCCCAATCATAAACATTATGACAAGAAATGTGTAGGTTTATAAAAAAGTTTTTTTTTTTACAAAAAAATCTCTAAATGTGGAGCGTTAGCTGATCTGATCCCAAGCTCAGCAAAGGTTGTACTACGGATACTAGATAACGGCTTCAAATACTTATATACTTCATTTTGTAAACACATTCTTATTATTGTACATAGAAAATACCCAGACTCAAGACAAACAGAAATGTTTATCACATGTTTGGCCTGTGCGGGCATCGATCCTATTTACGCCTACAGATCCTACGTTAATTTGCAAAATTTATGTAATTACAAAATTAATAGGGATAGGATTTTCACAAATTACAAAATTATGGACTACAATCTACAATCTTAAATACATATCAGGAAATTGTTCTTAAGATTCACGGCCCATATCACCAATAAACATATTTACGGGGTTCTTACCGTGATTGAGTAATAGAAGGTTTGTGATAACGATATTTCGGTTTTGTTACAAAAACCATGATTGCAGAATGACTATCCTACCTACTTGCGAGTTTGAACGATAACTATGGGCTAAAACATTTAACCTATATTAACTTAACATTTTTTTTATGGCAATACTGGAACCCCTCGAAAGTGACTTTTACAAAACACTGCACCGTGTTGGTTCTTTTTTAGAAACGCACTAATTTGTGATTGTTTTTTAGTAGATATATTTGCCGATAATCATCGTTCAAACTCGCAATATCCTGTAATTGCGTTGCTAGCAATAAAATTAAAATGTCAGACCTTCAAATCTTCTAGTACCTAATTATGGTAAGACCCCTGAATACTTATATTATGAAATTATTTCCTAGTATTATTATAATATATTCTGAATATATATAATATAATATCATACACACTACATTCATGATTAGATCAATAGTGTTAAAACTTTAAAACTGCGTTAAATCACAAGTTTTCTAAAATCCTGTAAAATTACCGTACCTTGAACTTTAATGTGGTGTACTATACTGCACTGTGTTGACACCTTGGAACACAAAATCGATTTACATGTCTCGGAAAACCTTATTAATGTAGGTAACATTAATAAAAAAAATTCAACACAATAATCATTTTATATTTAATTCAAATATTTATTTATATTTATAAACAGAAGAATTGGTAAGCCGTTAATTATTTGCAAAAAGATGCAAAATATAATTAACGAAAAACGTCCTAAAGCTAATGAAATTTTTTCACACGAATGGATTTGTCTTCTGCCTTAGCTCAGCATACGAAAAAAAAAAATTCTTAGGGTTCCATCGAAGGCTATCTAATATACAGCAGTTATTTAATTGTCGCTCAGGCTAACAAACATGACTTCTATTAATATATATTTAAAAAAGTAAACTTATTGACTGACTGCTATATTAACCCACAGTCCAAACTAATAGGTCTAGAGAATTTTGCACAGATGTTCCTTTTATGCAAATTTTATTAAAATACAACTCATCATAATTTAAATGGTGGTTAGAAATTTAAATGAAAATCCGTAGGCGAGGAATAAGAAAGGAAAATAGTGCAAAATAATTTATCCCTTTAAAGGGTAAAATGGGGTATGGAAATCCGTATTTTTTAAGCTAAAGTCACAAAAATTTTAATTTGGCTTTTAGGATTAAAATAAATAATATATAAATTTGTTTCATACACAGTTAAAAATTTTTTTTTTTAAAGTTTACGCGAACGAATTGTCTAGCTGGAAGACTTGACGAGCTTCAGCAACCACAACAAACTGGGTTTCGGAAAAGCTTCAATGCCGCCGACCCTATTCACACTCTACGGCAAATTATACAAAAAAAACTCAAGAGTACATCTAATCAGCCACTATGTATGACGTTTGTGGAATGCAAGAAAGCCTTTGACTTCATCGAAACCTGGGCCGTGCTAGATTCGCTGGAGCAATGTCGCATAGACTGGCAATATATTGAGTGCGGCGATGTTCCTAAAACGCTGCTACAATAACCGTTCAGTTCCAAGACCGTAAGACAAGTGCTATCCCACTGCGTAGGGGAAAGGACGAACGAAGTAAACTGCGAATACATCACACACCTGAGGTTTGCTTTCATGGCGTAAGGCATCGTTATTATGGCAGTTATTGGAAACTCTGAGTGAAATATTGCACTGCCTAGATAAATCCTCCCGACGAGGGGGGGCCTAGGCATAAATTTAGACAAGACAAAAGTCATGTTGAACCAACACTAGTACCTAAACAGAAATTATTTTTAACGCGAAGAGTAAGGAAAAAAAATTAACGCGATAAAAGCACTAAGCGAAGCTTATTTTAAGACTCAAACAACGAATGTCGAACCGACTACGGAACCCTATGCATGGCTCAGCAAACTCTTGACTGGTTTTTTTATTTATACTACATGTTCAATAACTTTGTTTCGTTTCCCCTCTACGATCATAAAATAGCTTGTTTAGGCTTGTTTTATAACCCTTTTGGGAGTGATTAGTCGTTGTTTTGCAAACTATGTTTTATTACTGGTTGTGTACATTATAAGTTTAATAATTTATGATTATTACTACCGTAGCAAAAACTTGTAATTTAAATATGTTGTACAATTAATTTTCGCAATGTTGTTGTCAGTTTTTTAGGGTTACGTTGTCTAATGGATGGGAGGATCTGGTGATTTTATAAGTGTTCCTTACCGTTATAACATTTCCCAGTGCGTCTGTTGATCAAAGTCTGCCATCAATTAATTACTGTTACTCACTACATTATACCCAATATAAAACTGTAGTCCACTGTTAAGTAAACACAGGATCTGCCATGACGTCATAAAATCTACATATATGAACAAATGTGCTTTTAATTTTAAGTAGGTACCTGCTATATATAGGCTTTTCTCAAGAAACTGCCATAGTGCCATAAAATCTACAGCTATGAAATAATATCTTCGAAAATAAAGAACTTACATTGCATCTTAAAATCTACATTAATGAACGAATATGCTAGAAATTTGAGGAACCTGTTAAATATAGGATTTTTTCAATGAACTGCTATAAAATCATATTTAAAATCTATATCTATAAACTTAAATGCTCGAAATCAAAAGAAAGAGCCATCGATACTAATATTATAAATGCTATAGTGAGATTGTTTTATGGTTTATTTGTTTGTTTGCCCTGTTTCCATGTCGTAATGGAGCATCCATTTCAGCTTAAATTTAGCAAAGATAGTCAAAGAAACAGAGAAGAACAAAGGCTATTTTCCCGAATCGAATCCCTCATGAAATAACTATAGATACAGTATAGCTTGCACCCAGACTCAAGACACACCATGTTCATCATCACATAAAACTTTGTCTGTCTGTTCATCTGCCACAAATTATTCAAAATCAAAATCTTATTATTCAAATGGGCTAAGAACACTTTCGAATCGTCAAGTAAATTAACTACAACTAGCTTTACAAACTAATAACAATACTGTTTTATTGCGTGCGTCCAATAGGTAATCTTTGTAAAATCACAAACGAAACATAAAATTATAGTGTTTCAACAAATAAATACATGTTTTGTATTGAAACACTAAATAAACAAGATTTACAACGTAAATAGTTTGATTAAAAAAAAAACAGTCAATATTTATGTAATATTTCAATTGCCTATTGTTTTTCAGATTGCATAGGGGGGCACCATGTGATACGTTAAAAGTCTTCAATTATTCTGTGACGGGATTTAAAGTAACTCCCGAATATTGTAATCAACTTTAACATATTCCACGTTATTGGTTCATGATGCGGTCTTGCATATGCTTTTCATTTAAGTGACAATGCAATATAAAATCAATAAATTTTTTTATAATTTTCAATTTTATAAAAAAAAATTACTCTCCCAGCTTTTGTTTAAAATCTTGTTTTAACTTAAACTTCTTATTGTACGTTAGTTAGGTGTTTTCAAATGAAAAGGGGTCAAAAGTATTGTTTATCAACAATACCACTTGACACAGTTACTTGACGATAGGTCTAGTCAAGTGATTTTGCGATGTGCTTGATAAAAAGTACCTCATCCTTGCATCACCCAAAAAGCTACTAAAGCCCTGCGTCGCGGGGAGGCTTGATACTGCACGTTAAATCCCGATTTGGTCCCGTTCCCTCTGGTGAAGGTAGCCCGTTGAATGGGAGCCCGTGCAATCCTGTCGCTGACGAGGCGCCTACAGGCATCGAGGAAGAAATCTACACAGCGCAAAAGAGCAGCATTTTCAAGAACCCAAGTTTTGATCGGGTTTGACACCGACAAACAATTGCTCGGCTTCTTATGAATAAGAGCAATCCGTTCCCTTCTATACAAAGGCGGCCACCCTTACTCTCCTCCTACTTAGATATTGGTAGGTAGTAGTATAGCCATGTGTAGTCTGTTTGTACATATCTATAGGCGTACATAACATATGACCACTTGGCGTTCGTCACGCAGACATCGTTGGACTTGAACTGCATTAAGGCGGCGATTTCGCAAAACAGTAAGTTGCTGATGTAGCCCTAGGTCTGCCCGTACCTCTATCGGCGATCGAATGCTCCAGTCTCTAGGTATCGGCTGTAAACCCGTTGTACCGAAGATCTGCTGATTCGAAGTCTCCGAGCGACATCACGTGGCGAAACGCCTGCTTGAAGTAGTGTTACAGCTTGAACCGCTTCCTGAGGTGTCGTATCCATTATTGACCGCAGAAAGTAGCACAAATACACGCGTATGAAGCAAATGATGGACGTCAACTAACGAAATAACAAAATATCCGACTACCCTCATTGTAAAAAAAAGAACGCTAATCGCAAACTCTAGTCAGAACAGAGAAAATCGTTGGTATTGTGTATGTGGCTTGCGGACAATTGTGAATTGACAGTACTTGTAATAATTTTGTGGTAATTTCAATCCACATGAAACGTACTTTCTGTAAGTATAACTTTGATAATTGTAATGTAAATTGTAAAATCAGAGTTCCAAGGTAGCGGGTGGCTCGATTTATTTGCTGTCCAGTGTATGTGTATATATATATATATATATATATATATATGGAACGCCTTTAAGCGTTTAGGCCGTCTTTCTGTTAAAATATCTCTTCCTTTACTGACTGAGCGTGTGTGTAAATAAACCCCATTACTCTATACCAGAGATGGCGAACCCATGGCACGCCCCAATTCGGGTACGCCAATAATTTCTGAAATTTCTATTTTCACTTACCTATGCTTGTAAGTCATTTTTAGAAATGAACGCTAGTTTAGCTTCCATTCTGCTTAGTAACAAAGTACGACCCTAATGTGAGATATTTAGCACCTAATTTGCAACAGCAGAAATCACACTAATCTTATTTTAATTTGAATAAATATTAAACATTTCGATTGCTGTTAACATTTCGAGCTGCAAATATCTAAAGAGCTTTAAGTTAATAGCATTTCGTTTAATTTTTTTTTTGACGGCACTTCATAGGTAACAAAACAATTTAACTGTATTGTTTTTTTCATAAAAAAATGGCACATTCAATAATAAAGGTTCGCCATCCCTGCCCTATAGTTTGTTCTTGTTTCTTAACCACTGCCACTAGGTAGGTAAGATTGAAAACCAGCTGTCTACTCTTGACAGCACTAGGAGATTCCTGCTAATTTAGTTCACGTCGCCTAGTGTCCCGAATCTCTCATACGGGCAACCAGGGGTGTGACACTTTAATATGATTTGAGAAAAAGGTTTTTTTTTCCACAATATTTATGTAGTTGTCAGACTGGGCAAATGAAAGCGGTTGTGTATAATTACACTGTGACAAGGGTCTGACAGTCGTATTTACGACAGATGACATGATCTCGCAAACTAGAAGAACATTGCACCTGTGTTAGAATAGGTACTGTAATACAAGGTCTCTTAGGTAAAAATAAAGTTTGCTACAAATTCTGCGGCGAACTACTAAAAGTAATTTTATTTTCAAAAATACATTACAGAGTATATATATTATTATTATTATGTTGTTTTATCATGTTTTGCGGATATTTGTAAATCTTATAGACAGATTTTGTTTAAAATAGTGTGTAATAAAAGTATTTAAAAAGGATTTCCTTCAGATTTTTAGAACTCATGGTTTCCACAAAAATGTTAACTTTGAAAGCTAAACTAACTCGCTAAACAATCTTAATATATTCACGACAGAAAAAAAAAACAGTGAAAACACAAATACTTATGTATAATTATAAGGCAGCACTACGTGACGGTAAAAACAAGGATGACGTGATAAGTAAGTGTGCGTAAGTAGTTCAGCTACATCGCAATTTACTAAGATTTTCATTGAAATACAGGAAATAAATTAAAATTCTTTTTCTCAGGGTCTAAAGCACTATCACGGCTATGCTGTTGCAAAGTTGTAAGCTAATAGCACTTAGTACTTGGAAGATTTCTTTGGCAAAACTTTTAAAAAGCAGTAAAAGGGATTAATTTAGATTTTTTTCCTATCGAACAAAAGTTTTTAAGAATCTAAACCATATTCCAAAGAATACAGCAATTAAATTTAAGTCGAGTCTGCTTAGCGGATCCGAAGCCGTTGCCAAAACAAATTAAATTTAGGTAGTATAGCCTAAAGTAAAAACTATTTATTTATTACGTATAAAACAGACAGGATCAGTTTTCGTCTTTACTTTTTTAAATTATAAAACATTTATTTAATTTGCTTACTTCATAATATGGCCGCCCTTCTAGACCAGAATTTGTATGACCAATTAATTAAGCACATGCTGGCATCCGATTGAGCTTAAATTTGGTGCCGTGTAGTTAACTTACATAAACATAGGACTTTTAAAAATTAGAATAAGCTTGGAGCGTGAAGCGTCATTATTTTATTAAAATATAACCTAAAGCTCTTAAGCAAATATACCTTTTTATCTTTTTCTATGTTTATTGATGTTATATTAAATAAATATTCCCACTTCTGTTGCTTTACAAGATGAATTATTTTCTTCTGTAGCTTAACAATGATTTTTCAAAGTTTATTATTTTGTTTGTCAACCGTTACCTAGTCGAATAAAGTACCGGGTCATGTTTTATTTTCGACACGGTCTGTTTGTTTCATAGCTTCAGCTTCACGAGTATTTGAAGCGTAAGTTTGTAACGAACAGTAGAGGAGAGGCAAAGCTCGTATTCCCGTTATTTGAAATCCGGATTCTTTCAGAATATTGCGCATGAATGCAGGACTTTTCGCATCAGTTTTCGTACAAGTATGCTTGAAAAATCAGAATACCAAAGAGCTTTATTCATATTTTATGTGTAAGAGAAAGAATATCCATATACCTTATTGCGCATATAATATACATGGATATATAGTTTGATCTTAATAATTGCATGTCCAAAGTTTCCCAAATATTTTAGAGGTGTGAGTGTAGATATGTAGATATGTGTCTGTATACTACGCTCTCAGTAAGAATAGACATGGTGTATATGATGTCTTGGTTCCTCCGTAACTAATAAGTATAGTTCGTGCCATGTAACCTAAAATAGCGGCCGTCTGCGCAGGTACAGTACGGACAAATGTACTAACGAAACAAAAATGTGTTACTGCGCAGGTTCAACTTACGTGGCGCGATTTATAACAGGTTTTATACTTGGGGCTACGAAGAGGATGTTTCGAAACCTAATATATATTATACTAGACTTTGCCAGCGGCTCCTAAATTCGGTTATCGGCGAGGAACTCCTTGATTAGGTATACAAATTCGGTTATTTCCTCCTTAATTACACTAATGAAGTATGCTATATCAAGCTGTAGCTATAGCTCTAGTTCGTTTAAGCTCGGTTATAGATATTCCCGCGGGAAGCTTAGGATAAAAAGTAGCCTATATGCTATTCCAGAACCTAATCCAAGTTTCATCCCGATCTGTCCAGTGGTTGAAGCGTGAAAGAGTAACAAACATCCATCCAAACAAACTTTCACATTTATAATTAATATTAGTAGGATTTATTAAATCATTTTTGTTGTTTTAATCATGAAACGCGAATATATCGTAGTTGTAATCAGGGAAAGACTTTTCTCGTCTGCCACAGTGCTGATAGCCAGGCACATTTTGGTTTCTTAAAAACTGGGATGGATCATAAAAGCCCTTAATAGTTATTTATGAAGCTGTCGTTTAATGGGGGGCATTAAAACACGAGTGTATGATACTAGTATCACACGTATCAAATACGTAAATTAATTTTCTGGTTCGCAATGCGTACCTATGCGCTTATTTCAGGAAATACCACCGTCCACAATCACTAATATCGATTTTTTATATAATTTGCACGAAATTTAGAGTTGCAATTCCATACGGAACTCGAGTTACATGTTAAGTAAGATAACAAAAAGTTAGTATCACTAACAATAATGCAATGCGCTTCCAACCAACTTTATGAGTGTAACAGTTAGAAACTTCGATTAAGAATATATATTAAATATTCTAAGTTCAAATCCCGACTCGATCATGATTTTTTATTGTTTGCCATCGTAGATTTAAATGTACAGCAGAGCATGGCTGCTCTATAACTCTGTTTGTAGCAGTGACAAATGACTGTCTGCCGATCCGAGGAGCAAAGATTCGATGCCTGTACCGGGCATTTATGTGAAGCACATTGTATTTGTCTAGGTATATATCTGAGTATTTTCTATGTTAGATATGTAAGTAAGTAAACAAGTGTTTGTATCTGTTTGTATAGTATAAACTTTGGACCAGATGGCGCTGTGTGTTAACGTCCTAAAAATATTTATTTATCTGTATTTTTATTTAACTTTATACTATTCAATGTAAAGATTGTATTGTAATTTTTTTACCTGCTTCTTCTTTGTGACGATTTTCACAATTAGATTTATTTTCCACAATATTTACGTAGTTGGCAGACCGGGCAAATGAAAGCGGTTGTGTATAATTACACTGTGACAAGGGTCTGACAGTCGTACCTAAGTACTACAGATACCATGATCTCGCTTGATCCTGAACGAAGCACCTATTTTCAGTTTCTTTCCTTCAAAGTATTCTTTGAAGAATTTAAGAATAATTAAAGAAATTGGAATGGAAATGAAGTTTGGAATGCTTTAAAGTAAAAAGGGTATAAATTTGAATGACACTCATTTCTAAACCAATATGAATTTATTTTCCTAATAGGATTAAAGAAAACATCACTCTAACAAAACATGGTTTTTATACGTATTTCATGAAGCTTTAATATCAGTAGGATTTTTTGACTTTTAATATAATAAGTACGCAGTATTTGTTTCCTCTATGTAATAAGTCTTATTTATTCAGTAACCTAGCCTATAACGTATCCATTAGGGGGGGCATTGTTGCCTTAGCTGTATCCTTTAGAAAGGGCCATCTGCCATCTGCCATTTCCGCGAAATAAAAAACTTTTGTAAATAGATGTAAACAACATCGAATTCTTTTTTTATGTGAAAAAAAAAACCTGCATAAACCGGCCTGAAATTAAATTCAGAATTTGGTCTCAACCAAGCAACCAATAATGTTTTTTTAACCAAAATGTAGTCTGAAATTGGTCTGATCACTTACCTCCGTGTCGCGAGGGCTAAACTGAATTCTACCCCCGTGTTTGGGCTCTTACTACTTGATCTGACTAAAGGATGACGCGATACAAGCACAAGCTAAACATTCATTTTCCTTCAATCTCTATTCGTCCGACTGAATGCTCCGGCTAAATGCTATAAAAAACCTTAAAAAACCGGCCAAGTGCGTGTCGGACTTCCAACATTTGAGGTTCCGTATCAAATGTAGAAGCTGTCGTATTTTGAAGAAAAATCTAGTTTATCAAAATATTGCTATATATGTTTGTAAAATATACTTAATAATTAAAATTATCACCAAATTTCAAGTTTATACGTAAATGGGAAGTGAAAAAATTCTTCGGAACAAAATTTTGTAACAAAAGCTGACTTTAGTGGCTCCGCATTCCTTTTTTTTAACGCAAAACAAACATTTTTTATCTACTCAATAAGCTCTAAACAACGGTACTCCATTCGATGGAGTAGATAAAAATTTTTTTTGGCGCCCCCATTTTTATTTATCTTAACATTTCAAACATATTTTTTGACAATTTGTATGGCCTTAAGTCAGCAAGATGCTTATACTGTGAAAATTTGAAGACAGTAGCTTCAAAACTTGCGTGACGAACAACGCACAGATAGACACGTGAGTGACAGCAATAGGGCTCCGTTTGGACCCTTCGGGTACGGAACCCTGAAAATGACTAGACCGGAAAAATATACCAACGAAGCAAAATAAATAAAAGCTTTTTCTAAAATGTTCGTAATTTATTATTACTTAGGGTTTGTTTTCCAGCTACAATTCTTTTTACTTCAGTACCTACGTTTTGATCATTAAATTTATGTCTTCGTGATGCTGGCTGGATCCTCATATTACTCCAATGCTGATATTTAAAATTAATGATATGAAAATGATATTTAAAAAGAACTTTATTACCTTAAGATTTATTGGAAAATATAACATTACGCGTACTGAAAAACTGTTTCATCCGATTAAAGCTATAAAAAAACTTTAAAATGTAAATACTGACCGGGCCTTTAATTTGTTGTACCTTTATAAGATGTGTATATAAAAATACTTTTAAGTTATGGTCCAAGTTTTTCGTAACACATAGGGCCTAAGCACTATCTCCTACACCGAACTACTCACAATAATGCCATGATTCCCATCGAGACGAACAGGAAATCTATTACACCTTAGTTTTTAGGGTTCTGTACCCGAAGAATCCAAACGGAGCTTTATTGCTGTCACTCACGTGTTTGTCGGTCGTCAGTCAGCTACAGTCTTCAAATTTAAAGTATATGCATCTTGTTGACCCAGCCAAATAAATCAACAAAGGGTACTGTTGTTTCCAAATCATTGAGTAGAAAAATAATGTATATACAAAGGGTGATCAAAAAGTAGTAATAAATCGATATAAAACATTAGGACATTTCCATGCAGAAGTTTTGATGACGGCTCTGACTAGACATAAAATGAATGAAGTTTCAAAATGTGTCTGTGTGTTTAAATACCTTTAACCTGTACTTACTAGTGAAGGTTTCAGCAAGCTCTCTATTTTTTTTAGATTTTTGTGAATACTAGAAATATCTGATTATCATTACTTTTGTATATATTACAAAATATTAGAAAACAAAAAAAATTAGAAGCCACTTACGTCAGCTTTTTTTGCAAAACTTTTACTTTTTTTAACTTCCCATTGATCAATAAACTTGAAATTTTATGATAATGGTAATTATTAAGTATATTTTACTAACAAATACCAATATATTGATAAATCACATTTTTTGTTTGAAAGTCCCTCATTTTAAAAAAAACTTGAATCTGCGGTCAAATGTGTAGAACAGTAATGATTCACTCACCTACTGCTTATGAATAATTCTGCCATTCGGACGGCTAATATTCTAAATTTGTAACGGATCCTTAAATGTGCTAAGTCCGACACGCAATTGAACGGTTTTTATTACTATACCTAATACACCTTCATACTTTATACCCCGATAACCGTGACTCCATACTATTAGAAGCCCTATACAAACAGTAAGGCTGCGCAGCGCATAGTAGATCATTCGACGACTCTCTTTATTTTTTCATCGTACACTTATAATTAATTGCCTTCAAATATTTCTATATCAATATCAAGATACACTTTTATGGTTTTTGTTATAGAATTTCAGCTTCAGTAAAATATCCAATCAAAATCTAAGTACACACGATATATATAGCTCAGTTTAAAGAATCCCGTTAAATATGTATATTCTGTTAAGGCTTGCCGCATACTACGAGAAATTTCCGATACGCGCCGGACGGGCACTCTGTGCATACATTTTCATGAGACACAAAGTGCTCGTCCGGGGCGGCGCCGGCTCGCGCAACAATTTTTCTATAGATAAGATACATGCTCATTTTTTTTTAGGGATCTGTACCCGGAGGGTGCCGACGGTGCTCTAAGACTAAGCCTACGCTGTCTGTATGTCTATCTGTCGGTCTGTCTGTCCGACCATTAAAAGGCTCTATCTTTTAGACCCAAATAGGTAGAAGCCCGAATTTTTCACAGAATATGTGTTATAATAGGGTAATTTTTCAAAAACTTTGTGTTATAATGGGAGATTAATCTAAACTAAGCTATTATGGAGGCGGGGATTTTTAAAACTTACCTGCTGCGTGTGGAAATATTTCAACCAGGGTTCTAAAGCCAATGCTCTCAAAAACTTTTAGGTACTCAACAAATGAACTGTACTTCGAAGCTAAAATATTGACTGTTAGACAGGTAAACTATCCTAAGGACACATTCGAATACTACTTTTGACCTAGTTAGCTTTCTACAGAAAAGGCGCAAGGATAGACTCGTGCTAAATCCCAAATTGTCTTCATCATTCGCACAAAGACAATTTTATTACTTAGGACCATTTTGTATGGGAAAATTAGAAAACATTTTAACTTATACCCTATTAACTTACATAAATGTAAATCAGTAGTGACTGAATTGTTACTAAGTCGAAGTTATAAATAGACTAAAAATATGTTAAACAGTTCTAGTATATGTAAAATTTGCACACACAAACACACACACAGTAACACATTTATTTGTTGGATACGAATACGATATTCAAAGTTAAACAACCCGGGGCTTGGTCAGTACTTGGATGGGTGACCGTAAAGCGGCACACTTTTTTTTGTTTGTGTTTGTAAACTACGTAAATGATGTTAGGTACGGAACCCTCGGTGCGTGATTCCAACTTGCACTTGGCCGGCTTTTTTATTGTTCTCAACAGTACGAAGCAAAGAAAATGAATTATTTATTTAGTTCACTATATTGATTTTAAAGGTAAATTCACATTGATAAAGACAAAGAAGGTTGGAACGGACTGTATTACTGGCAATATACGTAGTTCTTTTTTTATTTATACCAATTTTAATCTAACAGTGTACAAAAAAGAAACGATAAGTGATCTCACTCGATTATTTCTAAACCACGATATCGAAATATTGATTATATTAATCCTGAAAGTGCTTCACGAGCTCTATCTAATGGTATCAATAATGGTTGTATGTATACTATGTGTCACATTTATATAAATATTTCAGTTTATCGGTAGATATTGCTGAAAACTAGAGATGTAAGTTAAAAAATCGATTCAAAATCGAGATCAAGAAATATTCCTTTTTTTACATACTACTGGAAACTAAACTTTTTCGTTTCGTACACTTTTTACTACCTTGACTTTTAGAGGATTTTTAAGTTTTTACCACTAAGGTGGCAAACAAGCTTATGGCCCGCCTGATGGTAGGCGGTCACCGCAGCCTATAGACGCTTGACTGCGGCATCTCTCGCGCGTTGCACCCTTCAAAAATCTAAGAACTCCTTTCTCAGAAAACACCATACTGTGTGTCCTCAGAGAAAACCTTGGCATGAGTTCAATCCACGACCTAAGCGTTCGGGGGAGGAAGTTTCTCTGAAACCGCACTGTACGTTATCCTCTAGGTTGTAAGGTATGAGGACGAATTCCCTGCCGTTGGCGAGCGGTGCTACGATAGATATCATTGATATTTTTTACTAAAAAAAAATCGGCCAAGTGCGAGTCGGACTCGCGCACAAAGGTTTCCGTACCATTATCTACAAAAACGAGCAAAAAAATCACGTATGTTGTATGGGAGCCCCGTGAAATATTTATTTTTTCTGTTTTTTAGTATTTGTTGCTATAGCGGAAACAGAAATACATCTTCTGTTTCAACTTTCAAATTTCAACTGTCTAACTATAACGGGTCATGAGATACAGCCTGGTGACAGACGGACGGACGGACAGCGAAGCCTTAGTAATAGGGTTCCTAATTACCTTTCAGGTACGGAACTCTAAAAATTATTGTAATCGAAACATTTGTCTTATTTGTCAATAGCCTATGTTACTCAAGAATGGTGCAGCTTTATTTTTATTTTTTTTCTCTTTCTATTAGTTAAAGAATTTTCGCATCGGTTCAATTGTTGCAGAGATTACACTAATATATACAAAAAAAAATATACATACAAATATATACAAATTTTACCTCTTTGTAATAGAATTATAGATAACATTTAAATATAACTAACCTTTCAGACTTCCTGACCCACCACTGTGATGCTTTATTATTACCTGTTCAATTTTGCAAAGGTGCAGAATAAAACTGTCATACATACAACGGTAGTAGGTACAATGTAGGAGCCGCTGCAATATTGGACTTGAGTACTCTCCTGATGTCTGTGTCTACATATATTCTCTAAATTTCAGTATCTCAATCTCTTAATTTTTGCAATTTTTGGTCAGTGAAACTACACATTTTATTACATAAAGAGAAGGTTTCCACCCCTAAACTCTTGAACCCTAGAAAAACTAGGACTGAACGTTTTCATTATAAAGAAATATTATATCTATACAATTGAAAATAATTTTCAAATGAACAATAGCATTAGAAAGGTTGAACTTGAAATATTTTCCACTGTACTCACAATTTCTTTTGAATCTTAGTTGTACCAAGATATCGCATTTAGTACAGCTTCTCATTACGACTTCGACAATTGAGCAACAGCCATAAGTGATACTATTCTCTATTATAGTGCAGACATTACATTATATCTACACAGCTTACAGTTACTACAAGTAAACGAAATTTTGTGAGAGTAAATCGATTTAAAAATACTTCATATTCCCAATCACGGTGTCACTTATTTGATTGAAACAGATCCATTTTCTCAACGTGACTTTACTATTACAAAAAAATGGGCTTTTGCTATTAAAATCACGTCTGTTCACATCTCATCATCATATCATGTTAAATTGAATGAAATAACCTCTTAAGAGGTACGTAATTTTCCTTGATAAAGTTAAAATACAATACCTAAAGCTATTTTGCTATGTTTCCGATTAATTCAAACTCTAGCCATAAATTTTGATTTTCAGACTACATGTGAGACAAGGTGAGCTTGTTGCTTGTTGTTTAGACATGTAAGATTTAACACGATATTATTAGTTGACTTCACCCAAAATTCTCGTACCCGACAACACACAACAGCTATAATATTTGCGTAATTGGAAACGTAATGTATAGCTGCATATGCTTGACAATTTTCCTACGGTTTCTTCTATCTTTTTTTCCTTGATATATGAAAAACCCGGGAGGCAAAAGTTGCGGGTAAGTTAAATTTTCAAATCAATCTGTTCAACTATTCTTTAGTTATACAAATGGCGACGTGCTGACAAACATACAAACCTATACTTTTTACAATAAACAATGATGATCGATAAAATATTTAAATTTCAAAATCTTTTTATTCAAATGGGTTTCTAAGAACGCTTTCGAATCTTCAATTGAATTAACTACAACTAGCTTTAAATACTAATTAAAATCCTGTCATATTTTTTTAATTTTTTTTTTTTTTTTTTTTATATCACTAAGGTGGCAAACAAGCTTACGGTCCGCCTGATGGTAAACGGTCACCGTAGCCTATGGACGCCTGCAACACCAGGGGTATCACTCTCGCGTTGACGACCCTTCAGAAATCTAATAACTTCTTTTTTGAAGAACCCCATACTGTAGTCTTCGGAGAAAACCTTGGCAGGGAGCTCATTCTAGAGCCAAAGGAAAGCGGAGGAAGTATCTCTGAAACCGCACTGTACGCGACTATTTCGGTTCTAAAGTGTGAGAATGAATTTCCTGCCGATGGCGAGCGGTGCAATGGTAGAAAGTAGCCGTGAGCATCATTTCTAACAATTCCTCAGAACACAACCCATTGTACAAGCGTTAGAACACACATAGGGAGGCTTTCAATAGGTACTCTTTGTAAAATTACAAATGAAACATAATATGATAGTGTATTAACTTATAAATACATGTTTTGTATTGAAACACTTAATAAACAAGATTTAAAATGCAAATAAATTGATTTTAAAAAAAATCAGGTAATATTAATTGTCTATTGTTTTTCAGATTGCATAAGGGGGCATTATGTGATATGTTAAAAGTCTTCTATTATACTGTGACGGGATTTAAAGTAACTCCTGAGAAAAATATATTCATACACAGCAGACTTATATATACAGACATACATATTTACATTTTACAAACATGTAAATAAATAGGTATTCATATACATATTAAAGATATAATGAAATACACATACATGCACATATTCATATATACACACACAGACATATATTTATGCATATATTTAAATTTACAAATACATATAAAATAAAACTATACGTAAATTAACTTAGATAGGTCCTATCTGATGCAATCCTCGTTTGGCCGCCCGATAGCGGCGCGGCATATATGCACACCCCCATTCAAACAGACGTCGCACACCCGAAAGTGGCCCAGCTGCCACACAACAGCCTGGCAACAAATGCAGATTATTTAAACTACTAGTAGTTCGAAACTAGTCTTAAGGAAGAAGAAGTGTCAAGAAACTCCCGGATGTACACCTAGCTGTTACCAATCACCTATGCAGGAACCAAGCCATCAAGTACACAAGCTCTATCGAATTTGTATTTACACACATACACATACGTATTCGACGCCTATTATTTAAGTACTTTAAGCTATGCTTCATAGTTTCCTATTTTTAATACAAAATATCGGTTTCCTTGGAATAGAAAATTTTAGTGAAATATATCGTGTCCTAACATCTGAATAAAACATAAACTATGATGAATCATATTGTACACCACATGCATTTTGAAACCCCGCGGCCTAAGACCTTCACAAATATAATAAAAGTCAATATTTTCCAGCACTGCACGATCGTCCAACCGTCCAACTGTTCGTCTAATATGTGACGTGTAAATTGTGCCCAGATCAAAGCAGTCGACAAACTTATACATAAAGCGCACCTGCATATCAGAGTGACCACTTCATTTAGCTCACTCAAAATACAGCGATGAAACACCCTAGGCTTTGACATTATCTATCTACTAGCCAGCGGCTTCGCCCGCCCTAATTTTCGTTATCGGCGTAGGTTCTTACGGCAACTCCTCAATTATAGAAAAAAAAAAACCATCAAATCTTTCTTCTATAATGGCATAATACATTCGTGTTTGTGAAACCATGGAAATACACATACAAAATTTCAACCCAATCGGTCAAGCCGTTTTGTAGTTAACATACCGACAGCAACACCACCTACCAGGTCCAATTGTATTTTTAAATCATCCAGAACACCATCGAAATACCCGTATAAAATTTCAACCGAATCGGTTCAGCCGTTTAGAAATTATGTGAAAAAGATACGGAAGGATAATTCTTACTACCCGTTGTCCTATTACCCGTTTTCCCGTAGGAATGAAGCATTTTCCCGCGGTAAAAAGTAGCCTATGTTCATCAGGGATAATGTCGGCTTCTAATGCAAAAAGAAGTTTTCAAATAGGTCCAGTCAAATCTTTCCTCTTTATAATATTAGTATAGATAAAAAATTAGATTAGGACTTTGCTTTTGGACGTAGCTTTTATTGTGGAGTTTAATGTATAGGTAACCGTTAAAAAAGAGTATGGAGTCCGATTTTTATCGACTGAGAAGGTGACCGCTTACCATCAGGCGGACCGTTAGCTTGTTTGTTAAAAAATAGAAGGGAGAAAGGTTGAAGACACTTGGAGTGATAGATTGTTGTGTAGTGCTAAAATAACATTAAATCATATAAAGTATGTGCTGTAAAGTTAGTGCTGACTTGACTGGTAAATATTTGTTTGTAAAGCTGCAATATATCAATATATATAAATCGAAATAGGTAAGATTGAATTTTGTTCCTGTTTTTGCTGCAAGCGTGAGACAAAGTAAAAAAAATAACTTTACGTGACGTTGAAAAAAAAACACGCGATGACTGGTAGAGAAATTAATCTTACTAATATTGATTAAAGTCATAAATAGTATTTTTTAGTTTTTGAAGTACCTACTTACAAGAATGAATATTGCTTATTTTGAAAATATCTTGCTTTGTTTTCGATGACAATGTCATGTTGTTAAATTTCCGAACGCAACTTCTATAAAAAAAACGACAACAACCTGTATAAAATCTAGTTAGGCGACTCAGGTCGTAGTCGTCCAGGCACTTGAAGCAGGGATGTGGTACCTGTTACCATATGTAGTATGTAGTTATGTATTTAATACCTTAAAACGAGAAATTCTTGTATATATGTTTTATAATCTGAATCTCGGAAACGGCACCAACGAGCGGTTTTGGGGGTGATAAATCGATCTAGCTGGGTTTTATTTTTAGACAACGTCGTTTTATTCAGGCAATGATAAACTGAAAAATATAACTCTTCCTGACATCTATTAGCGAGTAGGAATACTATTATTTTTACCGACACGGCAACACTAAAGCTACTTGAAAGTAGATGGCGTTGTTAAGCAACACTAAAGCTACTTTACAATAGACGGCGTCGTAAAAAAACGAGCGAAGCTCGGTTCTCTAGGAGCTGGGTAAGTAATAACGCGAAGGTACTGTATGCCGTTGCCATTCCGTGCCGAGAGGCCCCAGATTTGGTTACAATGGCATTGTCGTGGCTAAGTTCTTCTATTTGGTGGTTCGACGAAAAATATTGTATGGCTAATTTTTTTTTAATTGCAGCATTGATGAGTGTATTTTTTTGTATGTTTTTTTTAAAGAGTAACTATCGAGTTTCTTGCCGGTTCTCTTCGGTAGAAATCAACATGAACCGGATTTCAAAAAATATTATTTCATAACTTTGACGATTCAAAAGTTTTTGTTAAAACCTAATTTGAATAAAAAAAATTGACTTCGACTTTGACCTTGACCAGAAAGATTACTTTTACAAAGAAATTTCGCTTACCTGATGGTTTTAGTAAGCGAACCATTAACACAAGGTTAGGAGCACCTATAGAACCGCCCCAACAAGTAAACCCTGAATGGCATGATCGACCTACTAAAGACCGGTATTTCATTAAGAATATGAAGGTAAAAGGCTTAAAATATATATCAATATGTTTATTTTTATAGGTTATCCTTAAATATTAATCATTACCGCTATTTAACACGTATGTTTTCATGTGTTTATATAAAAACAAATATCGGTGTATGTTTGTATGTTTACAACTATGTAGCTGAAGTAGGCTTCCGTTTGCTTAATCAGAAGTCAGAACGAAGGAAGTAAACAAGGCCTCGGAATAAAGACTACAAAGCTGTCTTCTCAGCATCAAACTCAAAGCAAACATTCGTTAGCAATTCGTATGTCTCGCCTTTGTCAAACGTGAGTCGCCTCCGGAGCACATGAGACAATCTAAATCATTCACAAACGTCGTTATATAGATTTTTTATTTTATTTTCTTAAGAAAACCAACAGCTGTTACACAAGATTTAAAATACACAATTATCCTAACACAAGCAAAAAATAGGTTTTCCTTGTGTAAAAAATATTCAGAATATTAAGATAAGAGTGGTTACAGTTGTACTGCTGTTTAAATAATTATAAACATAATCATTTAACACAGATAATAGAAGATAGATAAATACAAAAGTCTATACAGTATACCTATATTATACCTTTGCAGTAATTAAAAATAAAAGTAATAAAATGATATATTTGTATTCTTTTTGTATATTATATATTATTTAGAACAACATTATATGTGTAAGTATACGTATGTGTGTAAGGGTATGTGTGTGTATGTGTGGGTTTGTATATGTGTGTGAGTAATTATTAATTCATGTGTTGTATGTGAATAGATCTATGAACGAGAGATGAATGAAGAAAAAATATTCACACAGAATTCCCTCTTAGGGTTACGTAGCCAAATGGCAAAATGAAAGCCTTATAATCTACTCAGGACCCACAGGACGTGTTTTTACACGTCATACATACTTTTATAACAGACTTATAACTACGTCATCTTTTCAGTGATTTTCTCCATGAGCTTGCAGAATCAAAACTTGCTAGCGTATGGAGTTGGTAGTCCTGTGAAAAGTGTTATTTCTTTAAAGCAGTGATCGTGGCGCTATACCTTTTCATACAATTATTAACTAAATATGTAAACATACTGATGTAAGTTTTGAGACGCAGGTCATATTTTTGCCGCCGTACAATTTTATGTTAAAATTACAAAAAGATAAATGTATGGATACTCGTAGTTTTTTATAGGTGAGTCACATGTAGCTGGGGGATAATATTTTGTATGATTTGTATGGTTTCCGTGACTAATAATGCTGATTACATTGTGTGAAGGAATATGGGACAAAAATTTAAATAAAACTGCAATAACAGTTCTTAAGTGACTTAATAATTACTTTGTGAGAAATAACTTTAAAAGTCGTTAATAACGTGTAATCGCTCCGCTAGTATACCAACTTTGTCCAACTTCAAGGTTTCGACCATTTACAACGATAATCAATATGTAAAAGGTATTGTAAAAAGTATTTCAGATACTTACAGTTTTTAGTTCTTAATTTACTCGTACCTAGTTTAGGCGGCGCAGGGCGATATATATATATACCTGCCTAGTCAACAAAGAAATAAATAAATTTCTTATAAAAAAAAAAAAAAAAGAACGAGTTGCACTCCGGGAGTGCTGGCAGAAGTGAAAACTTTTACACACGATTCGCGTTTAACACTCAAATATGTCACAAGACATGTCTTTGACATTGTCAAGAAATAATAATGTTTGTTTATTTACTTTTGACGTAGTATATTTGACATCGCAATCTGTCATAGAATTAAAATTCCATATCCAACCTCCCTGTACTACTCATAATCGCGAATACTAAAAATAAAAATTATAATAGGCGTGGCTTTACGGTTTCCGTATTTTACAAAGACAAAGATGCACTTTGTTCAATTTCCATATTTTAAACACTTTATATACACGAATCTTACGAATACACAGCAGTATGGCCACTACCCAGACGGTCGAGCCATCAGCTGTCACCATCCATGGATGCGCGTAGCACGCTGTAACATAAACACACACGACCATTCGCGCATGCGCCCTGCGCCGCCTAAACGAAACAGCAGGCGCAGGCATACATTTTCGCCGCGCCGTAGAAAGAGAGGGGGATACTCCCTCTCCTACGCCGCGCCAGCTGGCTACTCTCCATCCGTCTTACGCATTTTCACGATCAGGACACGTGACCTGACGCGAGTTTATCATTTTTTACCCATACCAAAAAAAGTGCACAACGTCGCTAAAGAAGATTTCACTTCAAAAAATGTACTTCTGGCTACAATAACTACATGTGTACCAAAAGTATATTCTACGAAACCCTCGGTTGTAACGTTACGAATATGAATTTGTTATCCAAATGTGTCACTGTCATTACGCATCAATATGTTTGTATGTATTTTTCATTATTTGTTATTAAAGCGGAAAATTCGACAAATAAAAAAAAAATCTAAGAGATATAGACAACAAAAACTATTTTTGTTATAGTGTTTTGTTTTTGCTGTTTAAAAAAATTTTTTTCGTGTGCCTACGGTGCCTAGTATTGTACGGTGGTACAGAACCCTAAGTCCATCTCGTATTTACCTTAAATAAGCATTCCTTTTTACCAGAAATCCATTAAAGTTACTGTAAATCAATTTTATGTAGTTCTTTAATGGAAAACAGTTATCATTCTATCTGAAAAATTACTATATACGTAGATACTATGATCTTATCCACTCCGGACCCAAGGCACCCTTGGAGGATACCCCTGGGGGTTAATTAGTTGGACTTATGTTTTCCGCACTTAGCCTCATGATAGGATTGTACGTAGGTAACCGGTCATTTAATTTACCCCTGGGGGTGCCACGGGAACTTGAATAAGGACTTGATTTAGTGCAGTGTTGTGTTGAAGCTATAAAATTCTAAAATACAGTAAGAAGTTTCCGTATACATGTAAATATAATTAGTTGATGTAATTCACCAGAATGTTTTCATTAGTTTACAGAGAGGGTGAAATGGTATGAAATATGTTCCAACAAGTATACACAGATAAGACAAGACTTATTTAGTTTGTTCAAATTTCAATAGTTTTAAGCGAAGGATCTGGACAGTCTAGTTCAGAATATTGGAAAACTATTGTAACTGTACTCATGAATGAACTCCAATCGCTTGTGAAACCAAACGATCAAGTTCTCGTCTTTGTTTAAAAGAAACTTTGTTTCTAACGGTTGCAAACTAAAATACTGGTATTAACACCTAACTACCAATAAATGTTACGTGTTACTTGCATCTGTAGGTACTTATTATATGATTCTTAGATTCCTATGTATGTATATTTATAATGTATATGTTAATTCTATGAAAATTTGTGTATTTGTTAGATTGATTTACTAGGACTTCATGAGTTCCTAGTTATTATTGTATGTTTAAGATTTAAGAGTTTGTTCAAACGGGAAGATAAACAAACAATAGAATAGTTATTTGTCGTGCAAGGCTGGAAAGTTGGTTTTTGGCGTGAGTGCCTACATTGAATACCGAGCAAGCAAAGGATTCAAAGACTGAACCCACAAGCGAAGCGAGTATTTCATAAATGAAATCCTCAGCAAAGAAAGGGATTCTAAGGCACGAAACCCAAAAGAATTCAGCCATGTGAAACAAACAATTTTTCATCTCACTACAGCGAGGCAAATATACACAAGATACGAGAAAAACAAAAATTAGTGTTTTAATACTTATGAATGGAACAAATATACTTATTTTAAATAGTTTAATTAGGTATTGATAACATGATAACAAAATTATTAGTCTCTGAAATAGGGTAAGCGCCTTTTGTATGTCTGCATGAGTTAACAACTTTTCGCGGGTAAACTTAGGTATTTTATGTCGCTGTTGGAGTAACTCATGTTTTCCGCAGTCACTGAGACAATTCTCGCTGGTATGGAATGTTTTATTCCTAACCTGCACGTAGCTGCTGGCGTCAAAAAACGACTGTGCTTTAATAGGACTTGTAGAGAAGCAAAAAGTCTTAAGAAAACTGTTTATTAGGCTTGGAACACGGTTCGTAATAATGAGGATGCGAATATTTCAAAGTTAAAACGCAAATTAATTGCTGCCTCGAGCTTCAGTAACAAAGCAACTGCCAGAGCAAAATTTCAATTTATCGGCAAAATAGGTGGGTAACTTGCGAGCTATCCCTCTGGCAGTCGTGTTTTCTGGTCGCTTGCTTAAGCTGCCGAAGGTAACTTTTGCCAGTCGTCGTTACCACCACTTGCGAAGGATGTTGACTTGGCCCACAGTGGAAAAGAGAAAGCCGATCTATTGGGCAGTCTCTTTGCCTGGAACTCGAATATAAATGACGAAGTACTGTACCACCTGTACGCTGTACCACCTACCATACCGTGGTGCGGTAAGACCATGCTGAAAATCGCCATAACACAGCGGGAGGTTCGGCGGGCGTTGCTTTCTCTAGACGTTTATAAGTTGAGTGTGTTTACCAGCAGTGGTGCTAAAACAGCATGCTCCTGAGTTATGTCCTGTACTAGCGTGCCTCTTCGCGCTTTCCTACAACACTAGAGAATTTTCGTCTTTGTGGAAGACTGCGAATGTGCACCCGGTGCCTAAAACATCCATAGATCAGATCTATTTATCGCGAAGAGGTGCGTTAGTACAGGACATAACTCAGGAGCATACTGTTTTAGCACCACTGCTGGTAAACAGTCTGGCACCCGGGTCTTCTATCCAAGTTGCCATGTTACGGAGTGCCTGTCGGTTTGTGCAAATGCGCTGCTAGCTTTTTGTCCAGCAGACGCTTACGAGCCGTAGTTGACGGTAGTTACTCTGATAGCATGGACATTAATGCCGGGATCCCGCAAGGCTCTGTGCTGTCACCTACGCTGTTTCTACTGCATATTAATGACATATTGGATATCAGCAACATACATCGCTATGGACATGACAGTACTGAAGACGCTTATTAGACGGGTACTGCAAGCATCTCTCGTTCCGTTGTGGAGGAGAAGCGTCAAGAACTTGTGTCTCAAACCAAGACCACTATATCCAAGGTCTTTGACTGGGGACGGGAAAACTTGGTCAGATTCAACCATACAATGACAAAAGTCTGCGCGTTTACCGCTAAGAAAACCCCATTGACTGTAGTCCCACAATTCCAGAACACTCCCCTCTCCATCTCCAAGAGCAGTGGGATCCTTGGTTTTGACATCTCCAGCGATGTTCAGTTCCGAGATAATTTGCAAGACAAGTTAAAGCTGGCGTCCAAAAAACTGGGTGTATTCACCAAAGCGAAACAGTACTTCACGTTGGGGCAAAGGTTGCTGCTTTACAAGTCGCAAGCCCAGCACCATATGGAGTATTGCTGCCGTTCTGGACTCTCTCTTACTCTTACTCTTTTGACTCGATTTAACGACGGGCTGTGACAATTGTCGACGATCCCAAACTCACTTACCGTATCGAGCCCTTAATTCTGAGGAGAGACTTTGCCTCCCTGTGTGTGTTCTACCGCTCGTACAATGGGTTGTGTTTCGAGGACTTGAATGATGCCTACAGCTACTTTCTACAATCGCACCGCTCGCCATTGGCAGAGAATTCATTCTCACACTTTAGAACCGAAATGGTCGTGTACAGTGCGATTTCAGACAAACTTCCTCCCGCGAACGCTTGGGTCGTGGAATGAGATCCCTTCAGTATGGGGTTCTTCAACAAAGAAGTTATTAGATTTCTGAAGAGTCGGCAACGCACGATTTATACCCCTGGTGTTGCAAGCGGCCATAGACTACTGTGACCGCTTACCTTCAGGCGAACCGTAACCTTGTTTGCCAACTTAGTAGTATAAAAAAAGGTTACATTATATTAACTGAGCAATCTACATTTAAAACCTCAAACAGTTATGTCTATCATTAGTCAAAAATAAACCCTTGTTACATACCGGAGCGGGTGACATTGGCAGGCTCTGCGACAGACGCCTCATTTATAGGGTTGCCATACGTCCCGTTTGTACGGGACTGTCACCATATTTGAAAACCTTATCCCGTATTGCTATTGCGTCCCGTTTTTCGTTAATATAAACGTGTACAACAATACGACTGTCGCATATTGCCAATTTAATGAATATGTATTAGTTAGGGAAGCAGGACTTCATAATTATCTTATTAGTTAATATCTTGTGAGTAAACATAAAGTTTTTTTAATAATTGGCAATCTCGAGAAATATTACCTTAAACGTCCTAATCAGTTCCCAATAATTATGGCAACCCTACTCATATAACGTTATATATCGACCTGTCAACCCTTCAGATAGAGTAAATTTGTCATGTCACCTACAGATGATTGATAAACCTTAAATGAGATATGTTTTCCAATTGTCATGATTATTTGTAAAATAAAGTTCTTTTGCGTCAACGTTTTGTTTGAAAAACAATGTTTGTGTGTCCTCAACCTTCTTCTTAGAAACGTTTTGAATTTCTATTCTATTGATTTTATTTTATTTTAAACCTCCGACGCCAAAAGAGGGGTGCCATAAGCTTGACCACTGGGTGTGTGTCTCTGTCTGTAAGGTTTTTTTTTTTTATTTGAAACCAGGTTTTCTAGCGGTAGTTCTTAACATGTTTGACACTTCGTGGAGACCACCTTTTGGTGAAATTGTGAAATACCTGTCAGTGAACTAAATGGGAAGGCCGTGTCAAATTGTATATTTTACATGTTTTACGTGTCCAATAACTTAAATTTTAAAATGCGATAATTTAATTTCATCTTTAAGACTTTTGCTTATTTACACAATATTTTTATTTTATTAATGCCTTTTCCATACAATATTTGCGTGTCTGAAAAAAGAAAGATGAAGAAAGAAAGAAGAATTAGACAAAACAGAACCTGCTTGATCGCCGACATCCGCTGAAGTCAATCTGCCTACTGAAAACGAATCTCCAGGAACTCCGGCAGCGCATATCGAAGTCGGCTTATCGATGCCCCTACTAGACAAAGGCGTCCACTAGCCCTCCCTTTTTAAGGTTCGAGGACGATCCACCATCAGGAGAGGTCACATAAGCTGGACCCCTCCCCGCGAAACCTTAGTAACGAGTAACCTTATATAAAGAGCACACCTCAAGCAACTGGGACATTATTTTTTTGTGATCGACGTCACTCGGACGGTAAACATGAGCCATTTTTTCTATTCCCTATTGATTTTATAATTGTGAAATACTTGTAGTTTGTTTGTTTTATTGGATGATTAGCTAATAAGGTTAATTTTTTTTTTTAGTTTTGTGTAAATTTTTTTTATGAAATAAAGTAGGGTAACGTTATTTAATTTGTTCTTTTTTTTAATATTTTCACTGCTGGTGCTAAAATTATATACGTTTCTTTCGGTCAATACATATAATACAATATAATTATTTTATTCAATAATAATAGTAGAGCAATACAAATAAAAATAATAATTATGAATAATATCATGTCATATCCACTCACCATATAGTATAATTCTGCTTTCTTTTTCTCGATTTTGGTGCAATTTTTTAAGTGTTTGGACTGCTTCATCTCCTTGGTGAATAATCTACTGTTAATTAAAATGGGTCCACAAGTTATTTAGATATCCTACTAATATTATAAATGTGAAAGTTCGTTTGGATGGATGTTTGTTACTCTTTCACGCTTCAACCACTGGATGGATCGGGACGAAACTTGGCATACATATAGATTAGGTCCTGGAATAGCATATAGGCTACTTTTAATCCCGAAAATCTTGCGGGAATAACTATAACCGAGCTCAAACGACCTATAGCTATAACTACAGCTTGATATAGCAAACTTCATTAGTGTAATTAAGGAGTAAATCACAGTCGCCGATAACCAAATTTAGGGCGGGCTAATTAAGGAGTAAATCACAGTATTAATACTGTGATTAAATAAAGGAGTCCCACGCCGATAACCGAATTTAGGGCGGGCGGAGCCGCTGGCATAGTCTAGTACGCAATAATTCCCTTTACACGGAACCCTTAATTAATGCGTGTACTACACACGGCTATCTAGTTTTTTTATAATACAATGATGTCAAGTTCTTTATAAATCTTATAATTAAAATTATATAAAGTAGCATATAAAGCTTAGATAAACAAGTTCATTAATAGCTTATAGTAAAGCATATAGTAGCACATTAAAACAGCTCCAATTTAATATAACTAGAGTGAGCTAGAATAAAGCTATAAATATATAAAGAGGACGTCTTCGAAACCGATAAACGATACCTACGGCACCCCATGGGATAACCGCGACAATGATAAATATCGTTCAAGTCACAAACAAGGTTCTTTGGAATAAAATATGTACTCTTAAAGAGTGTGTTTCTTGGATAATCTAATAAAACTTGTTTATATTCAAGCCTTGTGCTGTTATGTTTATGTTAACAAATGTCATGTCACAGATAGAATACAACTTAGGTTACTAAGTAACCATGTTTTCTGTCTTGTTTGAATTAACAATATTTTCCAGATATTTTCGTTTCTCAATTTAGCAACCCCATCTGAAATAGTTGCTGAACCTCGGTGGGAGATGTTACACCACGGTACCCTAAGAGTTTTGCAGATATAGCATCAACCTCAATACATTGCCTACCGGATTATTGCAACACCAATAAAAACAGAAATCAATGACTACGCATTGATCTAAATATATCGAACACCGCACGAGGAGCTGCTGAAGACCTACCATTTAAATGGACCTTTTTCTTTCTTCGATGGTAGTCAGTAGCTTAGATTAATAGACGGGAAAACTTGGTCTGATTTAACCCTACGGAGACACAAGTCTACGCGTTCAACGCTAAGAAAACCCCATTTATTAAGGTCCCACAATTCCAGATCACTCATCTCACCATCTCTAAGAGCATTGGAATCCTTGGTGTTAATATCTCCAGCGATGTTCAGTTCCAAGATCATATGCAAGACAAAGTAAAGCTGGAGTCCAAAAAACTTGGTGTGCTCAACAGAGCGAAGCAGTACTTCACGTCGGGGCAAAATATGGAGTACTGTTGCCATCTCAGGGCGGGTGCTCTCGGATACCAGCTTGGCTCTTTTGACTCGGCTCAACGACAGACTGAGAGAATTGTCGACAGGCCACGAGTTCGTCGAGATTAATATAATCTTAAACATTCACAGAAAATAAGTCAACAAAGACGAGAGAATATAAGATACATTCATAGCAATGCAACTTAATTAGGCATTCTAATGCAGCGCATTGTCACAATAATGGTCATAACTGATTCCTACCGAGAAGATCCATGAAGAAACTCAATAGCACCTATTAAAAAACAATCTACCTAATATAACAGTACAAGCTTTGCTAAGTTTGGGATCAGATGACGCTGTGTGTAATGTCCAAAAATATTTATTTAAAAAAAACATAAACTTTAACAACTTTGTAAGCGAACAACATCAGACACACTTGAAAGCTTTACAATTTAAAATATTGTTTTGTCAATATATGTAAAATTTGTCAATAATTTCAATTTTGAAATATTGCTTCTAGATTACATTAGGAATATACCATGTGCAGCATTTAAAATATTTCTTCCTGTTAATTTACAGATAACTTCAATGGTTTGAATAGTGCGCGAGTCTTGAGTAGAACGGTGCTAAAACCTTACAAAACCAGAGAAAAATGAAAAAAAAAAGTTCGCATGTTACACACAAATTCACAGAATACGCTACCCAATGGCGCTACCGAAATGGTTAATACATATTATATATGTACAGGATAAGTATACCAACATGTCAAATAATTGTTAAAATTTATATAATTGGGTTATAAATCCACAGATTACTTATTAGGTAACAACCGTAACTGGCGCCAAATAAGATGGTAAAAGAACGCTAGCGGATCGTATTGACAATGCTTTATTTACCGCTAGGGTTCTTTTACATACTAATTTGGCGCTACTTACAATTGGTACCTAATTAGTAATCTGTGAATTTTTAACCCAATTAAAAAAAAAAGTATACATATTACCGATAAAATTTATTTATTAAGCCATAGAGTTTCCTTTGGAGACTACTTACTCCACCTCGGATACGTTAAGAATAATTTGATGATCAAAGTCAAGCAGCGATTAAATTTTCAAAGGGCAGACAAGGCGTCTATAGGCTGTTGCAACTTCTTAGTTGCTTAGTATCAGGTAAGCTGTAAGCTTGTTTGCCACCTTGGTGCTATTAAAAAAACAGTTGAAATAATAACTCTTGAAACAGGCCAAGTCATTATTTCCATGGCATATACCAAAAATTATTAAAACTCCTTTAGGAAAACCGATATAGGTTCTAGCATTCGTTACCCGTGTTACTACTAGTCTTACTATACTAGTAGTAACACGGGACTTTTTATAATTCCCATATTATTACTGGCATATTATTACAATTATTGTTGAAACCTCTTCCTTTTTCCAAAATCATTGACATTTACTAGTATCTACAACATAAAGTTAACTATGCATGTTTACCTATCAATTAATTGCCTTTACAGTATTTATTTTTAAAGGCACGCGATGTCCTCGTTAGCTGTGAAATATTCAATTAAAGTGATATCGGTAAAAACCTAAAACAGGACACACAAGAATCAATTTATCAAAGTGTCAATACATTAATACGAGTGTACAATTGATTGTTAGTTTTAAGGAGCGATATACGCTACATAGCGTAAATATGCAGTTATCCATCTATATAAATATTATAATATGCATACACATATTATAAATATGCAGTTATCTATGCATACAAATATTATAAACTAGCTGCTGCCCGCGACGTCGACTGCGTGAACGCTATACTATAACATCACTTTTTGTGAACGAAACCATAGCACGATCTTATTCGACGCCAACGCCATCTAGTTAGCAAATAGGAAACAATTTTATATAGTGAAAAATTGTAACACATCTAAGTTTTGACTTTACACGATTTTTTAACATAAAATAAATGGCTATGTGTGAGTAGAATAATTAATTATTAAGAAGCAAGTCAAATATGCGTCGTTAGATTACACGTTGTTACAGAATGCGTTGAAGAAATAAAGGTTCACTGCTCGTTCCCCGTAGGTGATAGCGTGATAATATGTAGCCTATATGTTGACCCGACTTCTAAAAAATAATCGTGCCAAATTTGAAGTAAATCCATGCAGTACTTTTTGAGTTTATCCCGAACATACATACATACAAAGAGACAAAAATTCTAAAAACTATATTTTTGGCTTCGGTATCGATTGTAGATCACACCCCAAGTATTTTTTAAAAAAAATATTCAATGTACAGTTTTGACTTTCCTACCATTTTATTATATGTATAGATATGCAGTTATCAATCTATACAAATATTATAAATATGCAGTTATCCATGCATAAAAATATTATAAATATGCAGTTATCCATCTAAATAAATATTATAAATATGCAGTTATACATCCATACAAATATTATAAATATGCAGTTATCCATCGTAACAAATATTATAAATATGTAGTTATACATCCATACAAATATTATAAATGCAAACGTGAGTTTGATTGTTTGTTTGTCGTTCCTTCACGTCGCAATGTAACGGAAAAACGCCACATAAATGCATAATCTCCAGGAAACATTCATTCATGCACACTCTTACATAAAACACTAACTCATTTTTCATTAGGTACTCAATTTGTCATTTGCTTACTGGCTCCCATAATACAGGAATACCTAGTATGAGAACCAGATATTATGTCTAAGCTTGTTTGCTTTTAGTGAAGCATGCATAATTTAAACATGCCTCATTAAGCACAGCTGTATCAATATAATATATCTTATAAGAAAATAAATACAAAATAAACTGAAAGCCACAGTATAAGTAGAAGAAACGAAGAAGAAACGAACGAGAGAACACTTTGCCTCGGAAAACTTAAAAGTAGCTGCAGTCCAAACTCCGCATGGACGAACAATAGCTCACTAGCACTCACAGGAATCCCACGCCGATAACCGAATTTAGCGCAGGTGGAGCCGAGGGCAAAAGCTAGTTATAAAATATAATTATGCTTATAGACTTACTTTGTCTTCTTGCTGTATTATTTTTTTTATCATAGGTTTAGTGCGTATTAAATGACGTAAGACTGCCATTTCTAGCGTCTAAGGCTCGATCTCCAGTACGATAAATTGATGAATAGGTGTTGCTTTGTTACAATTTCTGAAATTACAAATGACCTTAAATATGGATTTTACCCCGTACAGGAATAGAGACTTACCATTTTTTTACGACTACGAAAAAGATGTTACAAGCATTTTAAAATGTTCACCACCACAGTTGACGTTCATAATATATCTGACCAGTCCTCCGGGGATAAGTATCGCGGTATATTATTATGAGCCTTTCTTATATGATTCCACAACAGTCTGTATTGAGCCGCCTTCATTTTGTTGCTTTCCGTAGCTCGTACCAGGCCATCTGTCGACCTAGAGCCGAATGCGACCCACTATATCTGCACTTTAATACGATTTTGAAAAAGTTGTTCGATGCTACTGTTTGACCATTTTTACTGGTTTTGCACAAGCATCTTTATCTTGTTACTAACATCCATTCTTCAGAAGATATTAAAAAATCATTTTCTATTGCTAAAGTTGCAAAATTACTTTTGAAATGTTGTTACCTACATCTTCTGTTGGAGATAGTGAACTAATGTCTAGTGTTTATCCTTTTATACAACGAAAGTGGTAAGCAATAAGTATACAGCCTTCCTCATGTTGAGTTGTGCCTTTAATAGATACAAAAAAAAGAAACTGGCTGAATAACTGACTGACTGATTGATTCGATAACATATTAACGTTAGATCTCTACATAGCAGGATTGGAGATTTTCGTGCACTGGTTTATATACATAGATGTATTATTAACAACTGTCCTATATTTCATCATATAAGTTATATAATGATGGAAAGTCGAAGCGTAGCACACAAACGAAGGCATAAATTTGCAGAGCTCTTCAAACCTATTTGCACACTGAGTAAATGAAATTGCTAAGCTTGTTGTGTCGCGTTTCTGAAGCAAGATTCAGGAGCTGAGTTCAATTCATACGCACCCTAATTCAGTTGCAGTTCCGCATATTGTTTATACATAAGTTCTAATTCGGTCGCCTTTATGCTCAGTTTATTGACTTCAACTCAAATCATATCCGTATTTTCTAAATTACCTTAAATAATACTTTTGGAACCCATGCGCTCATGCGCTCATGCGCTCAAGTAAAATCAATTCAAAGTTTTTCATGCAAATCCTCCTATTCCTACTCATATTATAAATGTGAAAGTTTGTAGGTTTGTTTGTTACTCAAGCACGCTACAACAGAGCATCTACTTTAGCTGAAATTTGGCACAGAGAAAGATAAAGAGACGAAGGATGATATCTATAGAATTTTTATACCGAAAAATTTAAAATACCCACGGGAATAAACATAATCGAATTAATTAAAAAAACTGTAGCTTGCTGTAGCAAACTTCTTTAGTACTTACTCGTATAATCAAGGAGTTGGCGTAGGAATCCCACGCTGATAACCAATTTCAGAACGAGTGGAGCCCGGGCAAAAGCTTGTCGTTCATGTAGGTTACTTAATAATTCACTGATGTTTTATAAATGAACTAGACGACCTGGCAGACGTTGTTCTGCCCTGCGGTGTCCTCGAACCACAGAGCCGCGTTGGCCGCTTTTTTATTATTATTTGTTGTTATACTTAAGAGTTCACTATACTTAAGTTATACTTAAGAGTAGTTCAACTGTTTTTCACTGCAAGTTTGAAGTTTGTGTGTTTTAATGTTTTTACAATAAAACAAACACACCGAAAATGTATTTCTGGTATGAGGACTCCCCAAACAAATGTGTTACTGTTTCTCTTAATAATATTACTAGATGACGTTGTACTGTTAATTTAAAATGGTAATGATTCGGCCCATGTCGCACTTGGCCGATTTTTATTATTTGTTGTTATACTTTAGAGTAAACACTATTTTTCACAGCAAGTTTAAAGTTTGTATGTATTACTGTTTTTACGATAGAGCATGACTTTTTATTATTTTTTCGATAATCCTCCATTATAACACATATTCTGTAAAAAATTTAGGCTTCTACCTATTTCGGTCTAAACGATAGAGCCTTTAAATGGTCGGACAGACAGACAGACAGGAAAGACAGACAGCGTAGGCTTAGTATTAGGGCTTCGTTGGCACTCTCTGGGTACGGAACCCTAAAAAACGAATTCTTCAGTTTTATTATATGGCTAGTAAGCTGACCAGGTAGACATTGTTCTCCGTTGCTGACATCCGCCGTCACGTATGTTTTGCACTTATGTCTTACTCTGGCTCAGATGAGTAATGACCTGCCTACTGAACCGAGGGACGTGGTTTTAATACCCCCACAGAACAAACATTTTTATTACCATCATATGACTTTGCTTTAGCTTTTCTGACTATTTTTGCTCGGCTCCTAAGGGTCGTAACGTGGTGTTAATTAGCCTATAACATTTCTCAAGATTTCGGCTATTAAATACGCAAGAATTTTTCTAATTCGACTGGTAGTTTTCAGAAAATCATGGTATTAGTCAGCAACATTAAAACGTGGCTCGCGGCAAAATTTTGTTAACTTCTTAAAAATCGAAACATGCCTTAGTAGGCGAGCCTTTTCAGACTCTTTGGAATTTCAACATTTTTAAGCAACATTGCGGTCTGCATTTATTAGTATAAAATTATGCTCTTATTTTTCTCTTTGAATTTTAGCCTGTCTCTCAGTCTGGCACAAGGCTGTAACTAAAAACACAAGTAGGTAGGGTATTAAATTATTACCATCCTAAGCGGTCCGAACCTTAAAATCGGAAGGAATTGTACAATTTGTGTCGCAATTATCCTTAATTATCATCCAAATTTATAGAACAATAAAATGACACATTCCACAATTTCTTCTAAATTTTGAGGCATGAATCGAATAGGATCCTATATTAGCTAAGCTATACCTACATGGTCCTTGAAGTCGGATGCGAATTCTTTTCAATTATCCTTTACACATTTTTACACTTAGTTAAATATTTAAAAATACTTATTACACAAGAGCATTAGTTTGAAAACTTTTTCCAACTCATTCGGTATTTACACACCGTCAACTCCATCGGGGGAAGTTAATTTATTTTTTACATCACGCGCAATCAATCATGTTTTCGACGGTTTCTTTGCTCGTTGAAATATCGTCAAAATCATTTTATCGTTGAAGTTTTTTTTATAATATTTAATTTCAGTTTAGATTTTATCCTTGAAATTTTGTAAAAGTACTAAGTAGATTTATTACTTTTGTAAACTGTCTAGATTAGAATTTATTTAATAGAGTAATTTATTAACAAGTTAATGGAATACAAAAACAAGAAAACTTAACTTTGATAAAATAATATTGTATTAGACCAAATATCATACTTTGTAGCGTACCGTCGAATCAAAGATGTATAACAATTTATACTACTACTATACCGAAGGAGTTTCCAAGAAAAATCATAACTGTAGGTGAATTACGATTTTTATTGTGATTGTGGTGGCAATTTAAGTACAGTGAAACAAACTTTTCTGACTCTCTGAAGTGTTAGTACCGTCGTACGTTTAGTCCATTTCAATATGGTGACTGTAGTTTTGATGGTTAACCACCAGGTCAGACAAGTTAGTTGCACTGTACATGATTTCATCGTTGTTCCTAATATGTGATATGTACGTATTTAACAATAATGTGAACAATAAGCGATTAGAGCTTGACTTATATAAGGTAACGATAAATTTGATTAAAAATTAACATTAAAATTGAAAAAAAAAAGTTTTGAATTATATAATTGTGTCTTCCAATGATATTTTTTTTAGATTATTGTGCTACTGATGATAAATTAATGGAATTCTAACATTTATTATGTTCTTATCGTTGCATAATTCTTCGAAAAAATTACAAAAATGCAAAAAACATCGCAAATAATCAAGGAGTTGGCGTAGGAATCCCACGCTGATAACCAATTTCAGAACGAGTGGAGCCCGGGCAAAAGCTTGTCGTTCATGTAGGTTACTTAATAATTCACTGATGTTTTATAAATGAACTAGACGACCTGGCAGACGTTGTTCTGCCCTGCGGTGTCCTCGAACCACAGAGCCGCGTTGGCCGCTTTTTTTATTATTATTTGTTGTTATACTTAAGAGTTCACTATACTTAAGTTATACTTAAGAGTAGTTCAACTGTTTTTCACTGCAAGTTTGAAGTTTGTGTGTTTTAATGTTTTTACAATAAAACAAACACACCGAAAATGTATTTCTGGTATGAGGACTCCCCAAACAAATGTGTTACTGTTTCTCTTAATAATATTACTAGATGACGTTGTACTGTTAATTTAAAATGGTAATGATTCGGCCCATGTCGCACTTGGCCGATTTTTATTATTTGTTGTTATACTTTAGAGTAAACACTATTTTTCACAGCAAGTTTAAAGTTTGTATGTATTACTGTTTTTACGATAGAGCATGACTTTTTATTATTTTTTCGATAATCCTCCATTATAACACATATTCTGTAAAAAATTTAGGCTTCTACCTATTTCGGTCTAAACGATAGAGCCTTTAAATGGTCGGACAGACAGACAGACAGGAAAGACAGAAAGCGTAGGCTTAGTATTAGGGCTTCGTTGGCACTCTCTGGGTACGGAACCCTAAAAAACGAATTCTGCAGTTTTATTATATGGCTAGTAAGCTGACCAGGTAGACATTGTTCTCCGTTGCTGACATCCGCCGTCACGTATGTTTTGCACTTATGTCTTACTCTGGCTCAGATGAGTAATGACCTGCCTACTGAACCGAGGAACGTGGTTTTAATACCCCCACAGAACAAACATTTTTATTACCATCATATGACTTTGCTTTAGCTTTTCTGACTATTTTTGCTCGGCTCCTAAGGGTCGTAACGTGGTGTTAATTAGCCTATAACATTTCTCAAGATTTCGGCTATTAAATACGCAAGAATTTTTCTAATTCGACTGGTAGTTTTCAGAAAATCATGGTATTAGTCAGCAACATTAAAACGTGGCTCGCGGCAAAATTTTGTTAACTTCTTAAAAATCGAAACATGCCTTAGTAGGCGAGCCTTTTCAGACTCTTTGGAATTTCAACATTTTTAAGCAACATTGCGGTCTGCATTTATTAGTATAAAATTATGCTCTTATTTTTCTCTTTGAATTTTAGCCTGTCTCTCAGTCTGGCACAAGGCTGTAACTAAAAACACAAGTAGGTAGGGTATTAAATTATTACCATCCTAAGCGGTCCGAACCTTAAAATCGGAAGGAATTGTACAATTTGTGTCGCAATTATCCTTAATTATCATCCAAATTTATAGAACAATAAAATGACACATTCCACAATTTCTTCTAAATTTTGAGGCATGAATCGAATAGGATCCTATATTAGCTAAGCTATACCTACATGGTCCTTGAAGTCGGATGCGAATTCTTTTCAATTATCCTTTACACATTTTTACACTTAGTTAAATATTTAAAAAAACTTATTACACAAGAGCATTAGTTTGAAAACTTTTTCCAACTCATTCGGTATTTACACACCGTCAACTCCATCGGGGGAAGTTAATTTATTTTTTACATCACGCGCAATCAATCATGTTTTCGACGGTTTCTTTGCTCGTTGAAATATCGTTAAAATCATTTTATCGTTGAAGTTTTTTTTATAATATTTAATTTCAGTTTAGATTTTATCCTTGAAATTTTGTAAAAGTACTAAGTAGATTTATTACTTTTGTAAACTGTCTAGATTAGAATTTATTTAATAGAGTAATTTATTAACAAGTTAATGGAATACAAAAACAAGAAAACTTAACTTTGATAAAATAATATTGTATTAGACCAAATATCATACTTTGTAGCGTACCGTCGAATCAAAGATGTATAACAATTTATACTACTACTATACCGAAGGAGTTTCCAAGAAAAATCATAACTGTAGGTGAATTACGATTTTTATTGTGATTGTGGTGGCAATTTAAGTACAGTGAAACAAACTTTTCTGACTCTCTGAGGTGTTAGTACCGTCGTACGTTTAGTCCATTTCAATATGGTGACTGTAGTTTTGATGGTTAACCACCAGGTCAGACAAGTTAGTTGCACTGTACATGATTTCATCGTTGTTCCTAATATGTGATATGTACGTATTTAACAATAATGTGAACAATAAGCGATTAGAGCTTGACTTATATAAGGTAACGATAAATTTGATTAAAAATTAACATTAAAATTGAAAAAAAAAAGTTTTGAATTATATAATTGTGTCTTCCAATGATATTTTTTTTAGATTATTGTGCTACTGATGATAAATTAATGGAATTCTAACATTTATTATGTTCTTATCGTTGCATAATTCTTCGAAAAAATTACAAAAATGCAAAAAAAATTAGTGTCGGACAACCGTCCGGAATCGTGACAACTTGTGCCTTTCACTTTTTATGTCTGTCTCTCTCGCTCTTAGGCGGGCTAACCATGCCGCGTGCCTCTCACTCGCTCTCATTGTGAGCGCATAACGTGAGCGGAGCGTAACGCAGTTTCTTGAAGTGTCACCCGGCAAACCAATTTATAAGACGTTGTCACGTCAAAAACATCTTATTACAATTATCACTATCTTATACAGGGTTCCGTATCCAATGGGTGGCAATTAAAACCTATTACCACAAGCAAGCTTATCGTCTCTTTGACACAGGGTTATATCTTTATAACCGTAACAGATACATTGATAGAAAAAATCTACGCAACAAAGCAGGATTAATAACATGTCGCTGCTAACTAAACTAACATCTTTTCATAATTGACAACTCCCACAGTCCCTAAAGATAGAGGCTGCATGGAAGCCGAGAAAACGTAAGTGCAAGCGCTCTTACACTGCATAAGCTTTAGTAACAAAAAGACGGGCAAAGCTTCTACGTAATCCGGAAACCATAAGAAAGGCTAGAAGTTACAACCATAGACTTCGAATTCTGTAATCTGTACTATAGACTGCGCAATAGCCTTACAAAAACTACACTTCAGAATGAGACAACACAAACCTGTGATCTCTTTTCTCTTTCTATCAACATCTCCTATTTTGATGGTTGGTATTTATTAAAACGAGTTAGAAAGAGACAAGACCCTTCGCTTCGGCTCTGTCACACTTTTGCGATAAAAAAATTTCACAGCTGGCTAGGAAATGCGCTTTACAGTTCTCTGTCTACTGTTACATCAGATAACCCTAGATTTCTGGACAGATCTCGGATTAGTGATACAAACCCTTGGCACATCCTTAAAACACCACAATAGATACAAACAAGTGTTCGTGTGTTACTGTGGTTTCGACTCACAAAGTAAGTAAAGGGCAAAACAGTTATTAGGTATGGGTTGGCAAACAAAAATCTATGCGAATATTACATATACATACAAAATAGTTCTTTTAGTTAAACAACACAGTCTTATAAAGAACAGCGAAAGTGTAACAAGATTTTTTAATGCGAATATGTTGTCAAGCTTAGTGCAGAAATTCTATCATGGAATACGTGTTACTGTGGTTTCGACTCACCAAAGCCGTTTTATTTGATATTTCACATGATACAGTTTGCAAAATCTTTAATTTTCTAATTAACCCTCCAAAAGTGAGCACTTTTGCAGTATATTCAGCCTCAAAGGCAAAAGTGACTGCCAAAAAAAAAATTAAGTTACTGGTCTTATTTATTGAGAACAATTATCTTTTTCTCTTGTTGCCTAATCATTTACGGCATACAAAAGACAAAGAAGAGACTGATTCATTCAGACTTTATAAATAGTAAATGGAATAATGATAAATAATCGATTTTCTTGTTGTTACTGTAATATTTATTCAAAAAAAGTAATCGTTTGGTTCCCGTCTCGCACTAGAGGACTTTTTGTTTTTATTGTGTAATTAACTGTCTTTTTTAGGGTTTATTTAATTAGGAACGATATTACTAAGGCTTCGCTGTCCGTCCGTCCGTCCGTCCGTCTGTCACCAGGCTGTATCTCATGAACCGTTATAGATAGACAGTTGAAATTTTCACAGAAGATATATTTCTGTTGCCGCTATAACAACAAATTCTAAAAAACAGTAAAAAAAAATATTTAAGGGGTCTCCCATACAAGATACGTGATTTTTTTGCTCTTTTGTAGATAATGGTTCGAAACCCTTCGTGCGCGAGTCCGACTCGCACTTGGCCGATTTTTTATTAATAATAAATCTAAAATTACAAAAAATATACTTAAAAGCAATATTTTTATCTCAATCATGAATATCTAGCTGAATATCAGCATACTGTTATTACAAAAATATTAGTTTAAATATTATGTAATATAATGCCATGTGTTGGAAACCCAAAGAGATCTATTTTCAATTTGACTGAAAAATGTAATAAAAGCATTGATGCGAGTGGATAAAGCAAAAGAATCAGGAGATCGTACCAGCGGGAATCTTTGGTCTGTGTCTACCAACCCTTTCCGGAAAATGACACAATTTTATATATGTTTAATAGCCATTTTAGTATATTTACTCCAAATATAATCTTAATTCATGATGATTCCATGTGAGACGCGTACCTATGACTGCTAACAGGTGTTTAATACATAATTTTCCCAAACCTATTAAAAGATATTTTTCTTCACTAATAAAAATCCTTCAAATGCAACATTCAAGACGAAATAAAATTAGTTTTTAATTTATAATAATCGATGTTTATTCAAAATATTGTCTGAAGTTTACATTCAGTCCAAACTCGATAATTTTATATACCTACACTTATAACATGTAAAAATATATTTACACTAAGAATTCTCACAAAACTTTTTATCATCTTAAAACATGAACATTTTTCGACATAAGTCTTTATTTTAATCAATGGCTAATTTGGCATTATATCCGATCTTCTTCTGTGATGAACGCCATGATGTCTCAAATGTATTTCCTTTTCTCTTAACCAGCGATTATAATTCTCATCAACAACTACACTATTATCTGGCTTCATAACAGATTTATGTAAAGACTTATCTCCATCTTTAAACAAAACACACCACAAAGATTTATCCTTATTATCCCATAACAATGATTTCGTATATTCCTTTAACCTTCGACTATTTTCATCAACTCGCTTCATTGCGATTTCTATTTTAATTAAATCCTTGTGATAATCCGGCTCTGGCATCGTCGAGGAACTATTATCCTCTCCTTGGGTCTTAACGGCGGTTATATTAATCCTTGACAAGTAGTAGTTCTCATATTGGCTGGCTAAGCCTTTACTTCGCAGTAACCACAAAACACTGATAATAAACGCACAAGATACAATTAAAGTTAATATTAAAAGAGTTTGTCTTAAAACTGTGGTCCTCGGCATCCTACATGTATGTTACGTTTTGTTTATTTTTGCTAGTGTGATCTATAAGGACGTGACATAACGCGTCAATAATTTCGGTTCTGTACGCCGCAGATTGCTACGCCGCGTAGCGACAACACGCTGCGTAGACCGGCTACGAACTGCCGTAGAAGGCTGCCGGGTGCAAAAGCTCGGCGCATATCCATTGTTTATCTCAGTTGTAATTTGCAGTTCATAGCTACACCCGAGCTGCAGATGCTTTTAAATCTCTTTGTGCGAGCTTTCTTTGCACTTTTGTAGACTTATTGTACTGTAAGTTTTAATCCCGTAAATACTGTAAAGTTATAAATACTGGCTTTGCTTTTCGTCCGCTTTTTAAACATATTTGGGAAATTAAATTAAGATTAAAATACTTAAGCGGACAAAAGTAATAATAGAGCCTTATTAACGCAAGTACAGTAGCGCTTTTCTAATTATCTATAGAGTTAAAAGATACGTGGGTTTATACAGTCGGGGTCTGATTTTTTTTATTGTTTTTTAAATAAGTTACTTTATCAAATTGTTTGCAGTAAGGTCTAAAGTGCCATATTAAAGACCTTATTACCATAATTATAAAAGTTGTAAAATATCGATTCTGATATGATTTTTGGATGATGAAACTCATTTCATCATTTAAAGTTTGACACGTTAGCATTTGACGTAGTGATTTTTTACTCTGTTGCATCCGTTAAAGTGACATTTATCAAATATATTTGGTTAAGTAAATATTTTTATAACGAAACAAAATGGCAGGTTAAACCCGCAACAAAGGCTTGAAATAATATTTTTACATGAAAACGGCCTGAGTAAGGAGTAGTGAACACGAGAACTGAATATATCTCGATTTTTTTTTCTTTTTATTCCAATGGGTTACTAAGGTCACTTTCAAATCGTCAAGTGAAATAACTACAAGTAGCAAAAAAAACCGGTGGTTCACCGTGAGATTTTGGATTCATTATGATATGGCGACACAGGGCACATTATTGATCATACGAGGAATTCAGGACGTCGACTGACACTAACTACCACGCAAATAACTAATATGATTAGACATTTCAAAGACCACGGCTTCAAATCAACTTCGTATGATAAAAGTCCCCTCGGCCGTTCGTCTTGAAAAAGTACCTGTATGGTGTTATAATTGCACACGGTATGATGAATCTCATATCGTGCTTCTCTCTATGAATCTGGGACATAACAGTAAAAAAAGGGTTGATGAGCCATGATGACGTTGGAGAATTGACGTCATTAGAAAATAGATACGGGAAATAATTATGTGTGACTTTTGGAACAGGCAGGCGCGTTGTGTATCCTATAGCAGATTGTGGGATTGATTACGTTCAGGATAATTCGTCAATATACACAGCCTGGGCAAGGCAAGGTTCAACCTACATCGTTACATACGTCATATTCAATGGCCTACTCGATCTGCTGAATTTAACCCGATTGAATATCTGAGGGGCTTAATAGTTCTACGCTGGAACTGTCGGAATGAAACAAACCCTCAAGCTCTTATATCACATTGTGTTCGGGGCGTCGATTACGTTAGTTGTTACTAACAATTCTTGATAGAAATAAGATATACATTGCGGTTTCGCGACGATCAATGAATTTCATACGTAATTTCAAATGCGCAATGTATATCTTATTTCTATGGATTGCAAACGAGAATTGTTAGCAACAACTTTACGTAATCGACACACGGGTATAAAGTGGTATTTCAAGCAAGTGAAAACTGAGCAAACATAAGTTTATGAAATATGCAGTAAAATTCTAACTTTTTTATACAATAAATAAAACAAGAATAGTTTGACAAAACTGTATTGCGCCACGCAATTTAAAGTTCGGAATTCTATATTAATTCTAACAAAAATCGATTCACCAAAAGAAAACACTGAGTACCAAAGTAATATTCTTAAATAAGAAACTATGTTACCGAAACAACCGAAAAAGCACTAAATGCCGTTTAGATATCCTCAAACATAAAATAATAGTGATGGGACTCGGAAAAATAAAAGGAAGTCCTTTATTTAGAGTAAGAAGAAAAAAAATTATTGAATAAATTAAAATAGTTTTTTTCTGATCTTAAGTTAAGTATTACGTACTAATTAACTATGAAATCTCTATTATCTAAGTAATCAACTATTGCAATCATTAGTAACTGATCAACTTGATCATTTCACATTTAATTTATAAATTTAAAATTTACCAAGCTTTAATTTATCAAGCTATAATTTATTATGCGTTAGTTTAAAATGAGTGATTCTTAGTGCATAGGTAAAAAATTGTAACTTTAAAAAAATAGATATTTACTAACAAAATGTCAAAAATAACATTACTTTATACCCTGCTGTGTAGGTAAATAAAATATATTATATTGATGATAATCAGAAAATAACAAAATTTAATTAAATTTAAAAATACGCATGGCGCATCACTAGTGCAACAAATGTTGATTAAGGATAACTTAACTAAAAATTGGTGGTTTTTCCGAAGGTATGACTTTCTCTGATGCCATTCCATGTATTTTTTTCTTTTTTCTGGAAAAATAGTGACACTCTGATCACGTTTTTTGACGTGACAACGTCTTATAAATTGGTTTGCCGGGTGACACTTCAAGAAACTGCGTTACGCTCCGCTCACGTTATGCGCTCACAATGAGAGCGAGTGAGAGGCACGCGGCATGGTTAGCCCGCCTAAGAGCGAGAGAGACAGACATAAAAAGTGAAAGGCACAAGTTGTCACGTAAAACTTTCGCCCGTATACCGACTTTACAGGCAACCAGTTTTTTAGCTATATTTAGGTTCAATTGCTGTAATCACATTTACAAATGTCATCAATTTTGCAACAAATGCAAAGTGCGTTCATATGGCACTTAGTGTCTTATCCGCAAACCTTGGCACTTAGAACTCAAACAAACTTCAATCTCCATTTAGTTCATTTTGGAAGGTCTGATGGGACTAAGTGCTTTATTGTATCATTGGCGTTGGCACATTGTACCTCTCTGCATATTCTCTGCTTACGTAACTTAGTGCTTAATTTAAACCTAGTATTCAATTGTGCTGATTTATTTATTTATTGGTAATCTGCTCCCATTGCATGCAAAATTACTAATCAAAATAACATTTTTTGACCCTCGATATCTCAAGAACCAAATTGGTCCACAATTTGTCTCGTAAGTCGTGACCATATCAATCGATACGAGACATCATGACTTAGGGTGACTTAGATCTGAAAAGAGTGAGAGCAAAATCGGTCCAGCGGCAGCGGTTTTTTTTTTATCGCCAAAAAACTGTTTTTTTTAAAGACGTAATAATAATCTTTATGTATAAATTCTCAAATTAAAAAAAAAATCTCAGGAGAACTTTTTCGTGCGGTAATTGCTATCGAACTTTTTTTTATGATAGTTATTGCCTTTGTCTGCAAAGACAAGTAAGACACATATATTGGTAAGTCTTTAGTTTTTTTTTATACCAATAAGGTGTCAAACAAGCTAGCGGTCAGCCAGAATTTAAGCGGTCAACGCAGTCATCGACATGCAACAACAGGGGCATCACTCGCTTGCTTTCTTTCTTTTCTCTCCTCTCTCTTTCTTGAACAGTCCCATTTTGCAGCCCTTAAAGAAAACTTTGGCAGGGACCTTATTTCAACTCAGCTCAACCTATGCGTTCGTGGAAGGAATTTCCTCTGAAACCTCAATAATTCCCTCAGCTTGACGTTGAACCGAGTCAAAATGGCCAAATTATTATATTATATTTATTTAGATTATACTCCAGTGCGCGAAAAACCAGAGTGAAGAGCCGAAGGAAATACATTTCTATCAATAAATATGCAGTTTGGAAAATGCAAACTATACCCTTATTATATGTGACTTATAAAATGATATTACAATATTTTTTTACTTTTCAATACAACCAAATTAACTTACTAAAATTATTTTTTCTGTCAAAGTTTCATTACTTGCCTACTAAAGACATTTTAACTTCGTACCTTTTTATACAAAAAAGGCCATTTTATTTACAAAGGTTAAAAGGCAACCATTGTACCGGGGTTAATAACGTGATTCAGCTGAAAAAGCGACAGTGATAACGATCTCATTGGCTGCAATTACCTGCAAGAAGTACCTATCTTTAGCTCTTTTGTGTTAAAAGCTATATTTAACCCAAATGACTGCAGTAATAGGTGCTAGAAAAATTATAGATGGAAATTACTGTGATTAATCAACATTTATCTAGATTTGCTTCTCATAATTATAACAAAATACGAAAATTATATTAAAAATAGTTATTTATATTTATTTTTATGTTGTATTTGACATAATAATAAGTTCCTGTTAATCTTATAACAAAATATTTAAAATTGACCGCTAACGCTATCATTTAAATCAGTATGTAATCTATATTAAAGAAATGTTACTCTGTGAAAAACGACAGACTGCGTATTATTATTAATTCCGCTAGGATATTTTTCACGAATTAAATGCACAACAATACAGTAAAAAGGTACCTAGTAAATAAAAAAAATTTAGACGTAACACACAGCGATAGCTAGTCCTAAATTAAGCAAAGCTAGAATTATACCTGACAACGGATACACATACATATGATTATCTTATTTTTGTAAAAACGTACATATTATACATAGAACACACCGAGACTAAAGACAAACAAATATTTGTCCTGTGCGGGGATCGACCCCATCCCCCGTGCACCCTCACCAACAGTGCCAAGCAGCTGCCTAATAAATTAATATATTGCCTAATCCAACCATGCTTCAATACCTAATTTGCTATATTAGCATTCGATATGGCGTAGTAAATCCTTGATATTAAAAGTGAGCTTTGAATTGAGTTGAAAGCACAGACTTAGTTGAAGAGAAGGAAAAGAACATAAGCTTGCTATCATCCCATCATCCATTGAAATTTTTAATATATAATTTTTAATATAAATAACTAGAACCGAATTCCACGTAGATGAACTATAGCTCAGTATAGGAAACTTTGTTACAATAATCAAGGAGTTGCCGTAGGAATCCTATGCCGATATCAAATTTAGCGCGAGCGGAACCGCTGTCAAAAACTTGTATATTAATTGATATTATGTGATAAGAGAAATCTATACTTTGATATTATAAATGCAAAAGTGTCTTTGTTTGTTTGTCCTTGCTTCAAGTCGCATCCAATTGAGCTGAAACTTGGCGCATGGACAGTTGCAGAGACGGAGAAGGACATATGCACATGTCCCAGATGTTACAAAAGTTTCGTTTATATTTCGTTTCGTAAATTTCGTTAATAACTAACTAAAACCGAATTCCACACGAACGAACTATAGCTGCATTCCCTCCCTCGCAAGCTAGTTAGTAGTGTGGCAGGATACTGTGCAGAGGGTGTGGGTTCAATTCCCGCACTGGAAAAACATTTATGTTTGTCTTGAGACTGGGTATATTTATGTTTGATATGTTTGTATTTACAAAAAAGAAAGGAATACATTTATATGTATTTGTATCCGTTGTGTGGAACACGGAACTCAAAAAAAAAAAGGCAAAGTAATTTGGGGCCAGACGGCGCTGTGTGTAGTGTCCAAAAATATTTACTTATTGTTTGGTAGAAAGTAGCCGTGGGCATTATTTCGAACAATTCCTCAGAACACAATCCATTGTACAAGCGGTAGAACACACACAGGGAGGCAAAGTCCCTCCTCAGACTTAAGGGTTCGATACGGCAAGTGAGCCCGTCTTTGAAACGAGTCAAAAGGTCCAAGCTGGTATCCGGGTGCACCTGCCCAGAGATGGCAGCTCCATATGGGGCCGAACTTGCGACTTGTACAGCAGCAACCACTGACCCGACGTGAAGTACTGCCTCGCTTTGTTGAGTACACCTAGTTTTTTCATCGCCAGCTTCACCTTATCTTGTAAATGATCTCGGAACTGAACATCGCTGCAGATGTCAACACCAAGGATCCCAATGCTCTGGAGGGGAGTGGGGTTTTCTTAGCGGTGAACGCGCAGACTTGTGTCTTTGTATGGTTGAATCGGACCAAGTTTACCCGTCCCCAGTCAGAGACCTTGGACAGTGTGTTCTCGATTTGACGATTGACGGTCACTGACCAGGTCGTTTTCTTCTAGGTATCTTAGAAGCTGTGTGATGGTCACACGCATGGAGCGTGAGAGAGAGACCTTGGAGAGGAGAGAGGTAATAGCGATAGGCCTGTAATTCGATGGTTCTGTTCTATCGCCCTTTATGGGCACCGGGTGCACATTCGCACTCTTCCGTGAAGACGGAAATTGCCTAGTATGGTAGGAAAGCGCGAAGAGGCGCATGAGTACAGGACATAACTCAGGAGCACACTGCTTAAGCACCACTGCTGGTATACCGTCTGGCCCACTCGACTTATGAACGTCTAGAGAAAGCAACGCCCGCCGGACCTCCCGCTGTGTTATGGAGATTTCCGGCATCGTCTTACTGCACCCCGGTATAGTAGTTGGTACAGTGCCTTCATCGTTCATATTAGAGTTTGAGGCAAAAATTATACCTACATTATCACAGGTATAGATTTCCCGAAATTTCCCAGCTGAGGCCAAATGTTAGGAGTATTTATATCCTGTTAATTAACGAAAGTTGTTATCTCTGACGGTAGTTTCGACACAATGAAACTATATGATGTGGATCACTCTCATCTTTCTCTAATTTTGATAATGACAAAATAGTAGTTATTTGTTATGTAAGACTGGTAAGTTGCTTTTTGGCGTGAGTACCTATATTGAATACCAAGCCAGCAAAGTATTCAAAGATTGAAACGTTTTTCCCGTCGTGTTTAAATTTCGAAGTGAATACTACGAAAATAACCTCCTTTACCTGCTTTCCAATATTTACTGTTTGTATTCTGGGACCGAGTTATTTAACTTCCTTCCCTCAGTATATTTACAAAATTACTTTCCCTATCATAAACGAGGTCGATAAAAGGAAAAGGGTGAATTTTTAGCGACTCGTTTACTGTCGTACCCGACAGCTGGATTATTAATAAACAGCCAGCTTTTGTCTTTCTTTTGATGAACTGGACCTTTTTTTTTGTAACGGGAAACGTATTTTGGATGACAATGAGAACTCTCCGACTTCGGTATTAAAAAGATTTAAAATAAGTCAGTTTTATTTATAGTTATGTCCGTTTAAAAATTTAAACATAATTATAAATTAAAATTAAGTAGTAGGCTTTTACGATGTATTATAGGAATGGAACGCGAAAATTGGAAAACTTATATGGTTTAACCTGTTTTTTTTAAATTGGGCTAAAGATTGTAAACACTTCATTAAAAAGACCGAATGTACAATAACTTGTAATAAGTAAATTTTTCTTAAACATGCTACGATATGCGACCTTATCTTGCACAAGCTTCTTTGTAATAAATCGTACTTGCAGTACAGTGTCAGAGAGCGGCCCGCAATGTTTTAGCAGTGCTCGTGCGGTCAAATATATAATTTAAAAAACCGGCCAAGTGCGAGTTGGACTCGCGCACCGAGGATTCCGTACCTACCACCATTTATGTAATCGACAAACACAAACAAATTATTTTTATATTTGAGTTGATTGAATGAAAGGTAAATTGCGGTTTACGATTTATGACGTTTTAAAAAAAAACTTCTAACTAGATCTCGTCGAAACCAATTTTCGGTGGAAGTGTGCAAAGTAATGTACATCATATATTTTTTTTAGTTTTATCATTCTCTTATTTTAGAAGTTACAGGGGGGGAGACACTCATTTTACCACTTTGGAAGTATCTCTCGCGCAAACTGTTCAGTTTAGAAAAAAATGATATTAAAAACCTCAATATCATTTTTGAAGACCTATCCATAGATACCCCACACGTATGGGTTGGATAAAAAAAATATTTGAGTTTCAGTTTGAGTTAAAGTATGGGGAACCCCAAAAATTTATTGTTTTCTTTTCTATTTTTGTGTGAAAATCTTAATACGGTTCACAGAATACATCTACTTACCAAGTTTCAACAGTATAGTTCTTATAGTTTCGGAAAAAAGTGGCTGTGACATACGGACGGACAGACACAGAGATGATGAATCTATAAGGGTTCCGTTTTTTGCCATTTGGCTACGGAACCCTAAAAATGGAACGAACTTTTTAAACCCGAACATTGACAACTAAAGAGATCAAACTCATAGTCTTAGTTAAATTTTTACTGGCACAACAAAAGAGTGCGCCATTAAATTAATTAGAAAAAGGAATTGAAATTTGAACGCGGTGAATTGGCGGCAAAATTGCCTAAACTATTTTCATAATTGTCAAGGTAGTTGTTAATATACTTAGTTTTTTTTTAAATAAATTTTATTATGTTATTGTTTTAATTTACACACATGTTTGAGAAAAGCACTATACAAGCCTTGGCCACAACTGAGAATAACCGGACTCGAATGCGGGCCGAGGCATATACTCACAGTCGCCCGGTTATGCTGCATTTCCAGGCCGCGGCAGTAAGGTACTGTATTTAGATTTGTTTTATTCGAAGTACAAGACTCTAATTTTGTTTTAAAAATCTAATAATTATCTTCTTGAAGAACCCCAGTCTATTGTCCTTAGAAAAAACCTTGGCATATGGGGCTGGACTTGCGACGCGTAAAGCAGCAACCTTTAGCTCAAAGTGAAATACTGCTTCGTTCTGTTGAGTACTCAAAGTTTTTGAGGCTTCATCGAAAGAGCAGAGCAATTAATTTAAATTACAATTAATACTGGATAAGTGTTTCGTCACGCACGCCACCTTCCCAGGTGGCGCCTTTTTAGGGTTCCGTACCTTCCGCACCGCCCCGCGTCTGCGTGACCTTGCGTGCAAAATGTGTACATAAACAATTAACGTGCTGGAATTTGCAATGAGAAAACACTGAATTCCTTTGTATAAATTACGAACACCCCCTTAACAATAAATTACTAACCAACGTGTATTTATTTAAATATATAATGGAACAGATTTATTAAGACGAGGCATTGAGAGAAAGGTTAGTTTTTCGTTTAAGAAAATTAACAATAAAAGCTACGTTTTTGAAATGAAGCGTCATGTATTTTCAGACCTTTTTCTTGACTTTGTCAGCTTAAAAACATTGGATAGATAGTTTTTTTATTCGAAATCACCTCTTTCAAATCATTAAAATTATTATTATAACGTAAAGCCTAAATCTTTCAAAATAGCTTAATTATGTAGGCACAAAAATACCTAAAATTCAACAGCTGGTAATTTTGATATTCGTATCCGTTAATTTTTAGTATATTAAGTGGATCAAGTTTTGTTTCCGATTTTAATGTTTCAGATACTTCGTGTGCAATGAATTTTGAATAAAGTTCTTTTCTTTTCATTGTACTTCACTCATTAATGACTCGCCTTAAAAACCAATTTTACAACAAAAAATACAAACAACCGAGTTCAAAAAGATGCACTTAAAAGGTAAAAATAATTACTTGTTGCCAAAAATCTGATGTGAATTACAGTTTGAAGATGGTGTCTATTTACCTTACAGCTTATAACATTCACTTGCATTACGCCAACTTAAACGGTATTTCAGATCAGATTTATGGCAATAAGTAATTATTTTTAGCATTTTTAATGCATCTTTTGAAGCCGGTTGTTTTTTTTTTTGTTAAAAAGTTTTTATATTTTTTGCTTTTGAGTGGCGAATTGCTTTTTTTTCTCAACAACATCAACAAACAACAACATCTAAACTTGTAACATTTTTTTTACAATCATCAACATGATTATGAAAAGGCGTGTTTCCAAATTGGTAGAGAAATCGGTCGACAAACATAAAACCTCTTCCTTTTTCTAAGTCCGTTAAAAAATAATTGAATTAGAAAAAAACCATTTGTGATTAAGAAAAAAGTAGCTATTTCCCCTATATCTAATCCTGAATTATTTTGTACAACTTGACTTTTTTCAGGTTCAGATTTAGTAAAGGGTAGTATATAATTCTGTCCCCGATCTTTCATTTATTCATTTATATGTAGGCTCACAGGAAACAATGACTGGTAAAACGAGCCTCTCCCCCACATTGTGATGTGGATGTGTGTCCCGTCAGTGGTTACCGCTTAGGTCCATTCTAGATAACTTCCTGATATACATACATACATTACCGAAAAATAGGTTTGTACGCTTCATCATCATCATCATAATTATCAGCTTATATGGTATACAGCTCATTTGCCTTCCGTATTTACCCACCACCAGCCACTCTTTTAAAGTCGTTGGTCCATCGGGCTGGAGTGCGTCCTACAAATCGCCTTACTTTACGCGGTTACCACTTTTGAACATGTTTTCTCCATCGGCCATTGGTCCACTACCACTTCAGTATGCTGATTCTGCAAGCTATGTCGGTGACATTATTTCTCTTCCGGATGTCCTCATTTCGCATTCGATCCCTCAGATACACTTTGAACTTCTGATCAGTCTTAAATGTGCACATTTCGGCGGCATAAGCCATGATTATTTTATTATATTCTCAATGTTAAGAAAATGTATGGAATTAAAAAAATTAGCATATATATCATTATCAATATAAATAAATACTTTCATAGCAAAGATACAGTCAAAAGATTAACCTCGAGCCAGGACTTGTACCTGCGACCTTTACATTCCGTGTAAGTGTTTACCACTGATGAGAATCCCAACTACATCTTTGCTCTAGAAATACGCTCGTAGTGAGTCACATACAACTCCTAGTGACTTATTTTTTGTGTAAGAATGATGTACTAGGGTGCGGAACCATACGCGTCCATTAACCGTAACCGTTAAAAATTAACGCGTTACCTTCCTTGCATTCCACTGGAGTAACTCTTGCCTGGCGCGTCCCAGCCGCGGGGGTGGGCACCCCTTGTTTCAGTAGGCCGGAGCAAGGTGGTGGCTGAGTTCGGACAGGGACCCAGTATCGCGGGGTATAACGCGAAACCCTTGCCCAGGGTCCCGGGTGAAGTCCTCAACGGCTGCGATGGCGAAAGTGGAGACCACGGATACGGTGGAGCAGGCGGAAGAGGCACACCTGAAGATAGGCTGCCCTCACATATTCGGGGGACCAGGCTACTTTAGGTCTGCACCATCAGGCGGGATGGTCCAGTAGGGTTGGCGACGGGGATCTGGTAGTAGGATCCAACGGCGGCTCCCAAGCTTCCCACAAAAGTCACCGTCTTGGCGTCAGAAGCAGCCGGCCGGAAAATTTCAAAGCCACTTTTTATCCTTGTCTGAATATGAAAGTAAACGCAAATAAAGAGCGGTTTAATACTAGGGCGTACCCCCGAAGCGACGGCTATGAGAAAAATGCCAGGGCGTTCCCCCCAAGCGACGGCAAAGGCAGCACGTGTGTCCTGAGAATAGCAACCTGGAATGTGGGCTCATTGACAGGCAGAAGCGCCGAACTGAGTGAAGTGCTTACTCGTCGTTGTATCGATGCATGTTGCGTGCAGGAAACTAGATGGCGGGGATCAAAAACTGGAATAATCGGAAACGGGTATAAACTGCTTTACCATGGTATAGACGCAAAGAAAAACGGAGTTGGTGTAATATTGTCAGAAAAACTAAGTGACAGACTAGTGGACATTCAAAGAATCAGTGACAGATTAATAGCAGTAAAAATTGCTTTGGATAAACAACCATGTTTAAATATAGTTTCAGCATACGCACCTCAAACAAACTGCACTGACAATGAAAAAGAAAATTTCTGGGATGACTTATTACGCTTGATAAATGGTATACCACCAGAAGAGTCAATTATTTTGATAGATGGCACGGTGGCTATGGCTACGGGTCTCAAAACCAAGATGGGTTGCGGATACTGGAGTTTTCCGCCGCATGTGATCTTGCCGTTACTAATACGTTCTTTAAAAAGAAAGACATCCTTATTACGTATGCAAGTGGTGGTAACTCAATGCAAATCGATAACACTCTGAGTAGGCGTAAACACCTCGGCCGCTACAGAGACAGCAAGATTATCCCAGGCAAACCTTTAACAACCCAACATCGCCTACTAGTCTCAGTTTACAAACTTCCAAAACCACTTAAATTCAGTTGTAACGTAATTCCAAAGCTTAAATGGAAACGCCTGAAGGAACCGTGTGGTAAGACATTAAAAAAAGATTTGGCAGAAGAGCTTGGATCGATGAAGGTAGAATGAAAACAGACGGCACAAAAAATGTGGGCTGATTTTGAACAGCACTGTAGAGCCAGCGCTGAGAAACATCTGGGCCGAGTGAAACCCAAAACAGGGCCATTTAAAGAGACCAACTGGTGGCAAGACACCGTTAAAAACGCGATATCAAGAAAGAAAGAATGCTTTAAACTATGGCAGCCTACAAACGAAGAAACACACAATGACAGCTATATCTTAGCTAAGAAAGAAGCTAAAAGAGAAGTTGCGATCGCGAAAACCGCAGCTGATAGTAACTTATATGAAGAATTAGAATCAGCAAAAACAGAAACAGAAATACACCAAATAGCCAAGAAAAAGACAAGAGAGCACGAAAGATTTTAACAGGGTTATATACATAAAAGACAGCAAGGGTGTATTACTGACCTCAGATATAAATATAAACAAACGCTGGACAGAGTACTACCAACACTTACTTAATGTCACCCATCCAAGGATAACAGACACGGAAAAACCCAAACCTATTTATGGTCCCTTTACCCGCCGTAACACCCCAAGAACTAGAAAGAGCTATTGATTCCATGAAAAACAAGAAAGCAACAGGACCTGATGAGATTCCAATTGAAGTCTGGAAACAGCTTAAACAAACAGGAAGGATTTGGTTGTACCAGCTGTTCAACAAACTGTTACAGGGGGACTGCATTCCAGAGTCGTGGCGAAATAGCTTTTTGATGCCATTCTACAAGGGTAAGGGAGATATCCGTGACTGTAGCAATTATAGGGCCATTAAGTTGATGTCACATACTTTTAAGCTTTGTGAGAGAGTAATCAACAATAGACTAGTCGAAATAATTAAGCTAACACTAAATCAGTGCGGTTTTGTAGCTGAGAAAAATACTCCTGATACTATCCAAGCTGTCAGAATCCTGCTGGAAAAGGCAAGAGCGAACAACAGAAATCTCCACATGGTTTTTATAGACCTCGAGAAGGCCTTTAACCATGTGCCGCGAGACCTTATATGGGATGCGTTAAGAGCTCAGCAGGTACCTGAACAATATATAACTTTTATAAAGGACACGTACACCAGAGTTACAACTCTAGTCATCAACCCAGCAGGAATTTGTGAAAGGTTTGAAATTACAGTCGGAGTCCTCCATGATTCCGCACTCAGTCCACTCTTCTTTAATGTCACAATATAATTTAATGGTACCATGGAATAAATTGTATGCAGATGACGTCGCCCTCATATCAGACTCGATTCAAGGCCTCCAAAATGATCTAGACTGCTGGTCAAAATCACTTGAAAGCAATGGCCTAAAAATCAGTCGCAAGAAAACAGAGCAGATGTCGTGTATATTCAATGGTCACAAGGAAACAAATCAACAACTCTACATGGATGGCATACCACTACCAACGGTTGAACATTTTAAATACTATAATAGGTTCTATTATCAGTAACGACGGTAAAATCAAGCGAGATGTAACTCATAGAACCACCACAGGATGGATGAAGTGGAGACAGCTCACAGGTGTAATGTGCGATAAAAAGATGCCCATTCAACTAAAAGGTAAAACTGTACCAAAACAGCGATAAGACCTGCTATACTCTACGGTACAGAGTGCTGGGCATCTACACAGCAACATCTGTCAAGACTTCACGTGACAGAAATGCGTATGCTATGTAACTCTTCTAGACAAAGTTCAAAACATACACATCCGTGGCAGCTACAAGGTTGCTCCCATCATTGACAAGGTGAAGGAACGTCGTTTGCGATGGTATGACCATATACTCCGACGCCCTGCAGACCACATGGTAAATGTAGCTTTAAACTTACCCACCACGACGCGACGCCGCGGAAGACCCCCCGCCACCTGGCTGACGACGGTCCAGTAATATCTGAAGGAGATCGAGATAGACGCAGCAACAGCGCAGGATAGAAATAAATGGAAAAGACAGACAAGGAGAGCTGACCCCAGATGATGGGAAAAAGCTTAGGATAAGAAGAAGAAGAAGAATGATGTACTAGGACTTTATAAGTCACTAGGAGATTTACATAAATATCATTACATATATATTTGTAATTGTATACAATATTTCTTTAAAATTCAAAGTACAAACCTTGTCTTCTATAATGTCTACAACTTTGTTAAAACGATCGTAAAAGTTGAATCAAGTTTATTATATCAGGGGATGAACAATAACGCAATTCATACGAATAGGTACAGCTTCAAAGTCCCTGCTCAATACAGTAACAAGTAAATTATTAAACTGGTTTTAGCTTTCAAGCAGCTGAAGGGAGGGGATTAATAACTGAGCAATCTGAGTCACAAATGGGAATTGCGAATGGACGTTTAAAATTCAATTGAAATTTGTATCTTATATTTAAATATTTTGACAGCAATGATGCATTAACCTCGATCCAGCGGGTCGATTCCTTAAAAAAATTGGTAACCTTTTTTTAAAAGAAATAAGATATACATTACGGTTTAGCGACATCGATGAATTTCATACGTAATTTCAAATGCGCAATGTATTATCTTATTTTTATGGATTTCAAACGAGAATTGTTAGCAATCATTTTACGGAATCGAGCCGCTGGACTCGAACCTGTAACTAAGACTATAAACTTCAAGGAGTCATAAACAAAGAACGATTATTTCTTTGTATTTATGTATATTTATATATATTGTATTTCTTAATTCTATGCAGATTTTGTGGGATTGATGTACTAGGACTTTATAAGTCACTGGGAGTTGTTTGTATTTTATTTAAGATATTTTGAATCATAGTCAGATTCTGCTCACTGAATTCATTATTTATTTATTTATGAGCGTCGTTTCAGTATTAAGATACTTTTGAACAGTACCATAACAAACATTTTTTTTTTAAGATTGAGACATATCAAAATACTACTGTAGCCGCGGGAAGATGTCGCTCGCTCTGTTATGGTTATCGTCATGAGATTTTAACGGAAACGCCTTAATTAGAGTAAGGATGTTAGATTGCTTGTAGCTGTAGGAATTCAGTTTTCCTGACTAAAAGGTAGCCTTTGTGTTATTATAGGAAATATGCTTTCTCCATTTCAAATTAGCCTAATCAATTCAGCTGTCGTGGCGTGCAGTAACAAAGATACTAACTCTCTCTCACACATCCTCACGATATTCCGAAAATATACTTAAACCTAAGAACAAGTTTCCGTATCGCACAGTTGCTACGTGAAAGAATTATTTCCACGGTATCGCCTGAGACAAAGAATTATTTCCACGGTATCGCCTGAGACAAAGAATTATTTCCACGGTATCGCCTGAGACAAAGGGAACTCTATATCTCTCACTTGGATAAGAAGCATTCTATGTTTTTTTTTCTTCCAAATATCTATGTGCCAAAAATCCAGTATAACCATTCATATATTGCAACGTGGAGGAATAATGCCCTTCAGTAGCATCCACGAAAAAACTATTTCCTTCCGGGAGCTCTTTATCGGTATAGATTATCCTGTCCGCTATCCGTGCCAAAAGTCAAGGCATTAAGACGCTCTGCAATTTAGGAATAAATGTTCGAAAGATCCGAAAAATATGTTCCTTGTAGCAACTTTTGAACGGGATATAAAGTATTTTATGTCTACCTTTATCATTTTAGCTACATCTGAGCCAAAACTCTTGGCATTTGGGTGCTCCGATACGGAGCTAAGGACCAAAAAATGCGAAAAAGAGTTCTCGTGGGAACTCTCAATCGGATAACACGTCGCCTAGGCCACATTCAGGCCCATATGCTATATCTGTGCAAAACCAACAAATGTACAAACACACTTTTGCACAGATAACATTGGTATGGATTAACAAGCGACCAAACGCGTGTCGTTCAATATAATAGTATACAAATTAAATCAATTTTTTTTTTTTATTTATTGATAGAACTCTTTAAATCTTCAGAAATCTGATTACAATATTAATAATATTTCTATCTAAAATAGCCGATTTATCAATACAAAAGAAACTGAACAAGAAAAAAATCAACAATGGTTTTACGATGTTTAATTATATAATGAGATGTGTTTTGAGGAATGTTCGAATTTTTGCCCACGGCTAGTTTCTAACATCGCACCGCTCGCTACCGGCATGGAATTCATCTCACCCAGTCACACCTTAGACCCTATATGGCCACATACAGTGCAGTTTCAGAAAAACTTTGCCCGCGACCGCTTAGGTTAGGCTTAGGTTAAGGACTACACAGTATTGGGTTCTTTAAGAAATAAGTTATTAGATATTTAAAGGGTCGGTAACGCGCGAGTGATGCCTCAGGTGTTGCAAACGCGTGCATAGGCTGCGGTGACCACTCACCATCATACGAGCCACAAGCTAGTTTGCTACCCCAGGGGTATTAAAAAAATGTTTTATGAAATAGCAAAGCATTTTTTATTTTACTTAAACTTATACTAATACTATATATTACTATATATATATTAAACTATATTTTATACTAACTTAACTTTAAATTCATAAAGTTGGCTATAATGCACATGGAATAAGATCAACATTTTTAATTTTGACTAAAAATTACTTCTTATTTCATACTCTAATTTTGACTCAAATTGACTTGTAATATATTGGATAAAGGTTTCGATAACGTTTGTTAGACGTGCAAGTAACTGCCATTTGTCTAGTTTTAGTGATCGGCAATCAATGTAACGGATAGAGCAATAAGTCATTTATTGTTTACCTAACTGGCCAAATACCAGGATAAGTAATAAAACCGCACAAACGGACGTTACTCGCACGTCCAACAAACGTTATCAAAACCTTTATTTAATATACGAACATGTTCTTGTAACGTAACACGTGCAGTGAACTTTTATCTCCATCTACAGAACGTCAAATTGACTTACTTAATGAAAAGGGCGATACGTGTCTTGAATTTCTATCAACACATTTCTTAAGAGATGAAGCAGAAAGACAACTGATTGGTTTAACTTGGCAACACATACTAATTTATGAGTTTTTGTGTGAAAGCTAGTTTGTCACCTTGATGGTATCAATAAAATATATCTACTAATACGTAAAAGTCAATGTTTGTTTGTTAATTGTTTGAATTTTATCTGATTGCGATTAAATTTGGCAAGGTAGATATATAGATAGCTGCACCTTGGGAAAGGATATAAGGACATAAGCTGATTCAAAAACCCTTTGTGTCGTATAAGCATATAGTGAGGGTTAATGAGGATTAAATTAAACTAATTTCGATAAAATTTAGCAAACTGATAGCTAGAATAATATTTATCTTCTTCTATGAGAGTGGGATTTTATACAATTTGTAGCAATTTTTCAAGTGTAGGTTTTCAGGTGTAAGACTTTGCCGTGACAACTAGTTTATAAAATATTATATATTTAAAAAGTAGTTAGGTTATTTTTCTTTTTTTTTTTGAGGTTTTATAGGACATAACATTTAGTTTTTTATACCATCAAGGTGACAAACAAGCTTATGGCCTGATTTTAAGCGGTCACGTATGTGGCAACACCAAAGGATTCGAGGTTTGCGGACCAATATAAAATGTATTTGAATATTTGTGACGGGCAACTACGGAATTGGACCTCCTGAACCTTAGCCCGATCCGAAACGGCCAAGTAGCGTTTCTTTTTTGGCCTGAGTTATCGCCCACTGCCCAAAATGACCTGACATCATTGTGCTCCATTCCTAGGTCTGGACGTGTAGCTAATAAAATGGTGATAAATAAAAAAAAAAAAATGTGAAACTTTTTGTTACTCTTATAAGTTTAGAGGTGCATCGCTGTGGCAGTAAAGCTAATTTCCGCCCTACTCGGTATATCGGCATTCTACTCTCAGCTTTTCCAGTCATTTTAACTATGTCGTAACTTCATTTCGCTGAGTCTACTAGTGATGAAGCTGACCGCTTGTGGCCATGTGATAGTGGTTCTTATCATACATTGATTTCGATCCCTTTAAATGTTACTTTTAGGTAGTAGTTTCTATTTTAACTATTCCACTTTAACAAGAAATTTATTGATTAACAAATTAATTTATACTAATTTATTTTATAAAGAAGTCAAATATTTTTGTTGGTTTGTCTGTACGTAGGGGTAATCTTTGCAACTACTGATCCGATTATGAAAATTCTTTCACTAAGAAACGTAAGAAAACACACATACCTTCAAGTTGCTATGAAGTATGAAGGTGACCTGATTTTCTACTTTTTACTGTTTACAAACATACACAATTTTTGCAAGAAGTTCTCTGGAACAAGGGAATACTTCTAAGGGTCTTAAATAACACTTATTTATTTTGACGTTAGTATCGCAATAGTAAAAGTAAAACACGAATGGAATTACTTCTCAGAATTTATTGTACTAAAGGTTTTGCAGTTTTTTCTATTCTATTATTATTGACGTGACAACGTCTTATAAATTGGTTTGCCGGGTGACACTTCAAGAAACTGCGTTACGCTCCGCTCACGTTATGCGCTCACAATGAGAGCGAGTGAGAGGCACGCGGCATGGTTAGCCCGCCTAAGAGCGAGAGAGACAGACATAAAAAGTGAAAGGCACAAGTTGTCACGTAAAACTTTCGCCCGTATACCGACTTTACAGGCAACCAGTTTTTGTTACATCCCTAATGTGCAATGTCACCTTATACTACACCTGCTCGGAAAGAACCTTTATAGATATCTAAAAGAACAGTTGAAAGAACGTCTTTGTAGAGACGCTTTCATTATTAACTTGCTCAGCGAGTTGCATAAAAATTCTAATATATACGACAGACCGGAAATTTATTATCTTTTATTTTCCTCGTAGGTGTGATATAAAGCACTATGAATCACTCGAGGTAAAATGCTATTTCTACCTCGTTAGTAATCGGTCACTTTCACCCCTCGGTGTACAATGTTCTATTACATCCTTAACAGCCTCGTCCCTATAGTTGGGTCACAGCTTCTCCTTATTGCGCCATAGTCCACACGCAGTCCCAGTGTGGATGGTGGACATTTAATACTTTTATTTTGTCGTATGCAGGTTTCCTCACGATAATTTTTTTTTTCACCGAAAATCCAGTGTTGTGAATAAACAATGTACTTGAGAAATTAAAAAAAGACTCATTGGTACACGCCAGGCTCGAACCTCCGCTCCTCAGGGCGCAAAGTGAATTCGAAACCCCTAGACCACCACCGACCATGCTTTTTTTTACATATGTAATTATATAACTTTACATGTTAAGTTCATAATAATTGTTATACAATTTGTTGCGTGATGTTGTTTATTTTTGCAATAAGGCACGGCAAGCCCTTATGTTTATTAGGAACATAAGGAAAATATCAGTTAACGCTGTTGTCTCATTAATTAAGTTAAGAAACTTGTTAAAAGCTCGGAAACTGAAGCCGAGATTGTTTCCGCACCTAACTAACTTTACCTAATAGAGTTTTGACTCCTATTTAAACATTTATTAATAAAATTAACTCACATATTGAAAGACGAAAACAATTTTATATAAAATTTATCTGATAATTTTATACCCGACTATGGAGGGGGGCGGTTTAGTATGTATGTTAGCATGTTCATCTGTTCCCGTGTAGCCCCTAACCTAGAAATCATATTTTGACAAATGAGTCCGCGTGTCATAGACGACATGACGTCATATTAAATTTGACATAGTGTATATGACTTGCATAATTCTGAGCAATAAAAAAATATTTACAAATCCTACCCAATATTGGGTATATTCTTTATTGTGCATACTTAATAAATACAAATAGTATTTAAACAATTAAATAAATAATAAATCGGCGGTCATATCGCTAATGAGCAATCTTTTCCAGACAAACTTTATAAAAACAAATTAAGTGTAATAGTTTATCAGGAACTGGAAATGGGGGAATATTATTCAGTCACAGGTCTTTCATTTAACTGATTATTACTTAATTACCCACATTATGATGTAGGTGTGAAGTGCGTATCCAGCCACTGGTTACGTCTTTCTCAGGTTGAAACTATAAAAATATAAATACATACATATCGTGCTTAGCAGGTTTTAAATAAAAGGTTTTAATTTAAAGATTCCGAAAATATATAATACTGCCTAAATTTAATTTTTTTTGGCAAAGGTTTCTCCTCTGAGCAGATTCGACTACAATTTAATGATTGTGAATCTTCAGAATATGATTCAGTCCCTGACCCTGAGAACGGTGAAAACACAATTAATGAACTTTTGTTCGAAAAAAAACCTAAACTGACCCCTTTTCACCGTTTTTTTTTTTTTTAGATTTATGCTTAGTACTTTTAGTGCTATTACTTTATAACTTTGGTAAATCATAGCCGTGATAGTGCTTTGAACCCTGTAAAAACGCATTTTTTAATAAAAATTAGGTAAAATAAACTATTAATTTATTTAATGTATTTCAATGAAAAAATCAGAGAATTGTAGCTGCACTACTCACACATGTTTAGTTACTTATTGCGTCATCCTTGTTTTTACTGTCACGTACTACTGCCTCTTAACCCAAGAAAAAATAAAAAAAATGTGTCGTATTTGGTATAGAATAAAAGTTTCCACGAGCACATTTCAGATATAAAGATATTTTCATGACCTTTGATATAATTCTATCTAGTTTTAGTTTTTAAAAATAGAGCATATAGGTGAGTTCAACTTTGAGAAAGAGGTCAATCGAAGAATCCAGCTCGGCTGGGAAGCGTTCGAGAAACTACGCAACATCTTTTAATTCAAAATACCTTAGTGCATAAAGACGAAAGTCTCTAACCAGTGTGTGTTGCCAATGATGACTTACGGTACATAAACGTGATATCTAAGTGTTGGCCTCTTAAATAAATAAGCTCAAAATGTCACAGAGTAGAGAGCCATAGAAAAAGCTAGTTGTTTCTTTACACGATTAAATCCGGAAAAAGGAATTCGCCGAAAAACCAATAACAAACTTAAACTAAAAAAATCTTATTACACAATTTAAAACTACCTACCTTGATGATTTAAATGGTTTTATGATTTTTTTTGTCAAAATAATTTACTCGATAATTTATATTGTTTATTCAAAATTAAAAGAGCGACTGCTGGAGAGATTCTTTCACCGTTTCTTCTCAGCAGAACGCCATTTTGACTTCTAAACGGTAGTAACTAGTAACTTATAGTTTATTGACTTCAAAAAAGTGATTTGATATCCTATTTTTGAGAAATAAATCATTTGACCCAAAGTTACCGAAATAGCTCAAATAGTTACCAAACTAAAATGACAAAGGTCAAACCACATGACTCGTCGAACCGATAACCATTAAGAAAGATTTTTTGGAGTGGCGACCATGGATGCAGCCTGGGACGGCCTACTACTACGTGGACAGAGCAAGCTGATTAGAGCTGCAGAAAGCTGATGAACACGGGCGGCTTAGGATCGTTCAATGTGGAGACATATAAATGGCAGTGGACGCCTTTGGGCTGAAACGACAACAAAGAATAGTTATTCGTTATGCAAGGCTGAAAAGTTGGCATGAGTGCTTATATTGAATAAAACCCGCGAGCGTAGCAAGAGGTTCAAAATTTGAATCCTGAGCAAAGCGAGGGATTCTACGACATGAATCCCAAAAAAAAAATCCAGCCGTGCGAAACACAATTTTTCATCTCACTACAGAGAGGAAAATATATACTTGATACAAAAAACAATAACTAGCGTTTAATTTCTTATTAATTGAACAAGTTTACTGATATAAAATAGTTTAATTAAGTATTGATAACATGATAACACCATTATGAGTTTCTGAAATAGGTTGAGCGCCTTTTGTATGTCTGTATGTAGTCAACAAATCGTACGCTCAGAAGTACTTACCTATTTTTACGGGTAAACTTCGGTATTCCCTGGTGGAGTGACTCATGTCTTTTATTATTAACTTTAAGTTTATTTAGTAGAAGCAAGTGAGTAAATTTCAAATCAATGTTTTTTTCTTTAAAGTGCGTTCCGAATTTGCACCATGCGAATTTTAAAATTCTTAAAACAAAAATTATGCTTAAAATTTATTCATTCTTTTTGTATTGAATAATTTAACAAACTACTATAAATTATCTATAAAAAAACATTTAAAAAAACATTACCTTTAATGCAATAGTAATAAAAATTAAACTAAAGTGTTATAAACAGATCACTAATGTATAAAGTAGAAAGGACGAACCGCATTTTAGACGGTTTCATTATGTTTGTTTTGTAGAATTTATTAAGTATCCATCAAAAACATAGATATAGTAGTGAAAAAATCCTATGTCTATGATCAAAACCAACCTTTTTGGCAAACTTAGACATACTATAAATTACATAAACCTGTTGCAACACGTATCCCCAGAGGTGCACGCCTCTATGTTGCCGCAGCCTTGTCCCACGCCATTAACTCTATGGTAGGTAATAACAACCTACGAACCTGGGAGCTTTTGTTGTCATCCCGTATGCCGTGCTTCACGTTAGTCCGGATCTTAGTAATAAAAAGTCTTTAACAACTAGAATAAAGGAAAACTGCGTGAAGTATGGTACTTTAAAGGAGCACTCTTTAATCCCATTAAATATTTAAGACTCGAATCTAATTTCCAAATGGAGACAATCTACTGAGTCTGCCACATTGAATCTTGTGGAAAGCAAACTTAGTGATGGCAGTATTAAGGCACGTATACTCGCACCGTCGAATCCTGAAACTCCATTTCAGGAGGGAAAACACCCGGCTTCAGCAATAGATTTATCACTACCAGAGGCACCGGTAGATAGTGATGACACCATTGAGGGGACAGCATTGGAAGTTTCATCAGCCGTTGGTTTTTTTCAGAGTGTGTCTGCTGGAGGTTTAGATGCTTTAACACCACAACATTTAAAGGATTTAATATGTGGTGCAAGCGGAGAGACTGGTAAGACCCTTCTGAGACATTTGACGACCCTTATGAATTTAAATTAATTTAATGTTGTCGGGCCGAGTAAACGGTGCTATTGCAGATATTTTATACGGTGCAAATTTGTGCGCACTAAAGGAAGGAAGAAGGAAGGCCAATTGCAGTTGGTATCATCTATCGTCGCCACGCCGCCAAGATATGCTGTAAAAATGTAGCGCCGGTTTTGGCAAACATTTTTCAGCCTCTTTAGTTAGGTTTCGGCTCACGAGGTAGTTGTAAAGCCGCCGTCCATAGATGATGGGACATTGGGTGGTGACTCAAATTCTGTATATGAAGATCTTGCCTTTTTGATATCTTAATTTTAAGCTATTGGTCTTGATTTAAATTTTTCAAAATGCGAATATTTCGTTCCAGCATTGAACCTGAAAAAGGATTTAGAAATAGAAAAATTTAACTTTTTAGTCCCTTATATTAAAATAGTTGGCAATAGTAATTTTTGTCTGATAGGCTCACCTATATTTGACGAATCTTTCTTTCCATTAAATTAGCAAAAAATTCAAAAAGTTTCGCAGGTTTCAGACCGCTTGACAAAAATCAATACTCACATGACATTCACCATTATTCATTTCTGTCTTTTCATACCTAAATTTACATATTTTGTCAGATGTTGTCAACTCACAAACCTTGTTCAAAGTTTAGACCACATCATAAAAAACACTTTGACTAATGTTTTGAATGTAAATTTAAATAATCGAGAATAGTTACAGGCTTCATTGCCTGTACGTTTTAGAGGTTAAGGCATCCGATCTGTTTCTTGAGTTGCTGTCCGAGCTTTTTTTTCTTCTGTTCATGGCAATCAAAATTTCATAAATACAATTCTTTCAAATATTCCAGAAATTGTTGAAATTTCTCCGCACCGTGTTGTGCTCCACACCACACCTGTCAATGTGGCTTTGCTGTCGACCAGCGCAGTCATCACAGCCTATGTTACACAAAGAGTGCGGGCAGGTTTTCTAGCGTTAACGATATCAGACGCAGAGCTCTTGTCATCGTCAACTGCGCGGCTGTTCTTGGACCGAATGGTCTCGTACGTGACGATGGTAAGAAACGAGACGGCATGACTTTGATTCCTTGGATAATGGGACGGCCTCCAGTTTGGGACGGTACCTGCATCGATACCCTTTCGCTGTCACACCGTAAGGAACACGGAATAGGGCTGGTGCGGCGGCTGATTTTGCAGGAGGCAACAAAAGGCGTAAATATACTACCCTAGACAGTGGATAAATATTTGAACCTTTTGGAGTCAAAACATTAGAACCGTGGGAACAGAAGTGCAAAAAAAATTTTAAACGTTGTTTAATTGTTTTGGTTCTAAGCAAAAAAAACGTACTTTGTGATCGGTTTTGTAGTGATTAATGATAACAATACTACGTAGTTAAAGAAAATTTATTTTAAATAGTTTTTATTATTTTAGATAATAATGTAAAATATAAGTTATATATTGTACTTAAAAAAATATAGTACTTATATATATAATATATATACAGAATAAAAATAAATATGTTAGACTTTATCAAAACATCGTTAAAGTGTTTATTAACTCAGAACTTTATTGCAATATTAAGCAATTTGGTTACCATTTCGCTTCGAAATACATCTTTGGTGAAGATACTTTATTAGTCAAACTGTTAGCGTCTCTCTAAGTTATGCAAGAATATCACCGTTAGTTGCAGTGCATGTTCAAAAACAAAACCAGCAGATTCTACTTCTAGTGCAGTTTACGAGGTCTTATCCCGAGGGCAAAGGCAAAACAGTATGTAAATGTTTTGAGTAAAATGCAAATTATATCACCAGACTGTGCAAATGTAAAACCGTGTACCTGCTAACACTGTACTTTGTCATTTTATTCATGTACTTATTACAGTACTTGTGCTATACAATTTATCTTAAGTGTTTTGTTTTATTTAAAATTAAATCTGGAACATCGTTTCTTGGAAAAGTTGATGCTAAAAAAAAAATTAAAAGTTAACGTACTAATATACTAATATTTTAAAACCTCCCACCACGCTGTGTATTATCAAAGTATATGTCTAGTGGTTTTGTTGTGATAACTCGACTGTACATTAAATCCATACTAATATTATAAATGCGAAAGTTACTCTGTCTGGTTGTCTGTCTGTTACCTCTCACGCTTAAACCGCTGTACCGATTAAGATGAAATTTGGCATGGAGATAGTTTGAGTACCAAGAAAGAATAAACGCTACTTGAAAACTTTAAGCGAGTTGCCCATTTAGATATTTAAACATTGTTAAACTTTTGTTAATGTTTTTAGTTCGAATTATCAATCCAATACCTTTTAACGAGCAATTCTTGTATATATGTATCTATATATATATATATATATATAGATATATAATCTTATTTTCATGAAATTTAGTACGCAGGGGGTTTGGGGGATGATAAACCGATCAAGCTAGGTTGCATTTTTAGAAAACGTCGTTTTATCCGTGTTTTCAGGCAATGATAAACTGCAAATTATGACTCTTTCTGACATCTATTGGCGAGAAGTAATACTATTATTTTTACCAACTCAGCACCATTAAAATACTTGACAATAGATGGCGTTGTTAAAAAACAGGTCCCGAGGTCCTATGATTTTTATAACATAACATTATGTTCATGATGTCATGATACCTATTAGTTATGTGGTGTTATATGGTAATCACATGGTGCTTAATGTAATTCAAAAATTGTTTTCGTAAGTTTGACTAAATTTTTGTATGTATTAAGTTTTAAGTACCTATCTAAACATGCCTGGAACGAACTAGGACGACGTGTACGCAAGCGAAACCACACTTCGTAAACTGACAGAAGCACTGATAAAGGAATGTGAGAATTTTCCTCAGCATTGGCTCAGATATTCGGTGAAAAGCATGGCAAACAAACAGCTTGTGGTGCCAATACAAAACACTAAAAGTGGAAAAATTGCATACTGCACACCTTAAACCATTTTTCGAAATTAATGAAAATTTATTTGGTTTACTTATTCGAAATAAACTCCAGAATCTTGAACTTGTATGCTTTATATTGAGCACTATAAAATTGTCTAAAATACAGTCTGTATTTCATAATGCTAGCTCCAATATTTTGGGAGTTCTTGTGGTTATTGTTACTGACCTGCTTTTTTGCTTATCCAGTATATACCTACCTACTTTTTTTTTTTTTGAAGACATACATATGATAATCAAAAACACCCAATCTCAAGACAAACAAAAATGTTCATCACATAAATGTTTATCTTGTGTGAGAATCGTCCCACGTCCCTCGATTCAGCAGTCGGGTCATTAACCACTGAACCCTGGAGCCGATATAGTTTAATATTGTTCACAAGTTGTAGTTGTTGTGACTAGATCTAGACAGCCAAAGAAACGTAACTCAGCGTAGGTTGCCTCTTGAGTATACTATTTGTATACTTAAGAGGCAACTACTTAAATCCTAAATATATATAATCCATACTAATATCATAAATGTGAAAGTACCTCTGTCTGTCTGTTACCTCTTCACGCCTAAACCGCTTTACCAATTAAGATCAAATTTGGCATGGAGTTAGTTTGAGTCCCGAGATAGGATAGTTTGTTTTTTTCTATAAATAAGAAGTGGCCGTTAAAAACATACATCTATAACCGAATGTAGGGCGGTTGGAACACAGGCAAAAGCTAGTATTATATAATTAAATACTATCAGTATTCAATTAAAAATGTTAATATTTTTTGTATTTGGAATTCTACGAAGAACGCAAATTGACTAAAAAAAAAAACAAATAATCTCCTTTCAAATCAAACAAATTCAGTTAAATAAGCCCCGGAAATCTTCTACACCTACATTGTATTTGTTATTCATTTCTCGATTTACTCAAACGCAAAACGCAATTCCCAGATCACACGATGAAATTGAAAAACTTTTCGGTTATTTATTTGTAGCGTTTCACGGAGCTGCGAGACGGAACATTAAATTATTCTATGCGAAAATTGCCTGGTAACGGTTATATTTGAGAATAATATTCAGTTTTTTGAAGTGAAAACTTTTATAGCGGCGTTTTGCACTTTTTTAGTGATGGGTAAAATATATTAAACTCGCGTCAGGACACGTGACCTCTATTTTCATTCGGTTAGTTTTTATTTTTAGTATATGGCGATTATGAATTGTACAGGGAGGTTAGATATGGGATTTCAATTCTATGACAGATTGAGATTTCAAATATACAACGTCAAAAAAGTATATAAACAAACATTTTATTTATAATTTTTTTTTTGGAATTTTATGACATGGTATCAAAGACCTTTAGGTAATGTCTTTATTTTGGTTTTCACAGTGAATATCACTTTATATTGCTTTTATTGTATTTTTTATATATAGGTATGTATACGAAGTGATGGAAAGTAAATAGCTAGTATGTTTTCACTTTTGCCAGCACTCCCGGAGTGCAACCCGTTTTATTTTATATATATACATTTAAGACTACTAAATTATATGTTAATATATATTTATATATATATATATACAACTTCTAGTGACCTATAAAGTCTTAATACATCAATCTTATAAACACACAAAATCTTCATAGAAGTAAGAAATACAATATAAATTATACATACATAGAAATAATCTCTTTTCGTTTATGACTCCCTGAAGGTTAGAGTCTTAGAAGAAAATATATTATTCATGCCATGGCTATATCATCAATATAAATAAATATTAATAATAATAATAATAATAATGATGAGCTTAATTCATAGTTATTCTGTTTATAATTTATTAGTATTACCTTATTTTTAGGGTATCAAGTTGAAATTTATATAGAATATTAAGGTCTACGGTCCCTTGAAGCTGTAAAAAAATCAAGCTACTACGTCAACGTAATAAAAAAACGGCAATTTTGTCGCATATTTTGACATTCACAAATAAATCAAAACCTATTGGGTACTTCCAGTTGTCCTAGAATCATGTAATTTCACACGAAGCAAGCTCAATCACAAATATAGAAAAAAAAACCAAAATTCGTTTATTTGTAGTTATAACACGTTAAAAAAAATGTTCGTCTGTCCCTTTTTCTCAATAAAGCGTGGAGGTATCAAGTTAAAATTAATAGCAAATACTTAAGTCTACGGTCACTTAAAGTTGTAAAAAAAAAACAACCTTCAAAGTCAATGCAATAAAAACATATGCTCAAAATACGGTTATTTTTGTTGCATATTGTAACACAAATAAATCAAAACCTATGAGGTACTTCTCGTTGACCTAGAATTATGAAATTTGGCAAGAAGCAATGATGGATGGTAGCACACATAAAAAAAAATTTATTTGCGTTCATTAATTTATTTGCAGTTGGTAAACTAACTGCGACCTATGTCATACATTGAGGCAGCAGTTGTCCAACGGCAAAGTCAGGCTTGTCTCTCAATACAGTTTACCTTCTATGGAACCCTCGGTGCGCGAGTCTGACTCGGACTTGACCGGTTTTTTATTTTGAAAATCCATTAATTATTGTATATAGTGCGCAATTACTTTAATTAAACTTGTCTGGAAGAGACCACTTCTTAGTATGTAATATTATTATTTATTTGTGCTGTTTGTATTTGTACTTTTCCTTTTATTTTACAATTTGTTTATATTTTAGAATTCTTTTGTTTAATGTGCAATATAGTATAATATTATCATTCCAGTTTTCTTGGCAACGCCGGTTTTATTTCCAATACCATTCACGGGATCTCGCGAAGTGAATGTCATTTTTAACTGTTATGTATTAAGATGGTTGTTTATTTAAGTAGAGGGGTTCATAAATCTGCGTACTATGGAAGCAGGTGTCTAGGAAAACTGATTTTTGGAGATTTATACAGAGGGAGTTATGGATGTCTAGAGTTTTTAACGACGATTCTAGTGTCTTGGGGATTATGTTATTATTGTATTTTGACAATGTTTAATATTATTATTATACTCTTTATTTATTTTTAATCTTATAATTATTATTATTATACAGTAATATTTATTATCTAACCTTTTTAGCATTTACAAAAAAATGTGTACAATAATCTACAACGTTATCGATACGTCCTACTTGATTTTTTTCTCAACCTGAGTGCCTAAGTACGAGTTTTTAACGCAACTATCGCGTTCGCGTCAACGAAATACATGTATGGAAATGAAAGAGCGCCTCAAGCGGACGCGTTTTGAGACTGTTTTTTCTTATAGGACTTTTAATGAATACGCGAACGCGATAGTAGAGTTACAAACACGCAAATACTCACACTAGACACACAGGGGAACCACAAATCTGCACAGTAGTCGCATAGCTTACTGTTCACTAACACACACTTAATGACATTAGTTATACATTATGTATAGACTTATCATTAAGTGTGTGTTGGTGAACAGCAAGTTGTTGCTCCCCTGGTCGAGAAAAAAAATCAAGTATTACATATCGATAGTGTTGTACACTATTTATTTATTTATATTCACGGTTTTATTACCGTGAAAGTGATTGTGCAGAAACACCCACATCGTGGTGCCACTTCAATTCTACGTGACAGGTGGTGAGCCCTTCGCCGCAACACTAATTCTGAAACAATGCTTTGTATCTAAACTAAGGTGGCTTCATATATGTCCTACGTTGCAAATGGCCTGCTTTACAGTAATACGTCACGTCAGGTTCATAGAAAGCTTGCAAATCCACAAATTGCATAACGTCATGTAGGTTTATGTATGTATTACGTAACGGGTTTTTTTCCTCGAAGATGTTATCCAGTGACTGGAAACACATCCCCTTCATAATTTTGGAGACAGCCTCTTTTCTTCAAGCAACACTGATAGAAGTATATCTGGACTAAGGTGACTATTATATATGTCCCATAAGTCATAAAAACCAGTTTTTTTTAACAACGCCATATTAATTTAGATAAGAGTAATGGACTATGTCTATGTCTGTCCTTCTAAGATTCGATGTAGTTTAGAATAAGAATGTTATTCAAAAGCTTCTAGAAAATATTTTAAGGGTCCGCAAGGGCATGGCGAGGAACCATGCAAAAGATAAAACATTCTAATTCTAAACTACATCGACTCTTAAAAGGACAAACATAGACCTAGTCCATTACTCTTATCTATCTTAATACTATGTACAAATAATAGGATTTTATGGCAAACTTCCATGTACACCACAGTACCTATCAGTTTATAACACACTTCACTTGCATGACCCCAACTTCAAACTGTAATTCAAATCAGATTTTTAGATATAGGTCATTATTTTTACCTTATTATTTTGACATTACATTATTATTTTGACTTCAAAAAGCTTAAGTTTCAAAAGTGGTTTTTGCACTCTAAAAACGTCAAGTCTGAGTTAAAAAAGCACGCGGAGGAGAACCAAATAGAAATTTTTTTATTTATCTAAAAAACGTAAAGCATAAGTCTAATTATTGAAATGAAATCAAATGTTTTTAACAAACTTCAAAAAAAAATCAAAAGCCGCGCGGGTGGAGCCGCGGGTAAAAGCTAGTATCTCGTTTTTTGTAATGTATTTTTAATTATTTTTTTTAATTAAAAAGTAATTAATTTAATATTTAATTCAAGTAATAAAAAGGCAAGTATTAATAATATTTTTACTAAAATATAAACATAATAAAATTATGGTCGGCTTGTTTTTGATTAAGTTTCGTCGCGAAGCCGAGATCTTCTTAGTAAAGTTGGCTAGGCGCGAAAATAATCTCGGCTACAGTTACCGAGCTTCTAACAAGTTCAGTGTTAATTAATGAACCGCCAGTGTAAACTAATATTCTCCTTATCATCCTAACAAGATATACGAAATTCATATCCATCTTTTATATATTTTTATATAATTCGTCAGGTCCATCGAAAACGTGTGAATCTGCTATATAATATAAAAAAAAAATTGTGTAAAGGTACTTCAAATATCTTTATACACACTTCAAAAAAAATATAGATCCATTTTTTTGAAGTGTGTATAAGGATATTTAAAACACCTTTAAACAATTTTTTTTCCCTACACGTTCATATGATAAATAACCACAGTATTATGCGAATTTGCGATTTTGGACAATAACGTAACACCTCATCAACTTACAATAGTTTAATACTTTTAAAAGAGCAATTCTTGTATATATATATATATATATATATATATAATCTAAATCTCGGAAACGGCTCCAACGATTTTCATGAAATTTAGTATGCGGGGGGTTACCAAACCACACTACACCACAGTACCACCAATTTCAAAGTGTAATTCAGATCAGATTTTTGGTCATTATTTTTACCTTTTTAGTGCATCTCTTTGAAGACAGTTGTTTTTTTTGTTAGAAAAATTTTGCTTTTAAGTGACGAATTGCCTTTTTTCTCGTACACTTAAAATATCCATACTCGTAACAAAATTTTGAACAATCAACATAAAAGGCATTTCACCAGTTCCAAATTAACATCAATTATTTTTATTATTAATTATGAAAAATAATATCCCATATTAAAGTACATGTTGTAGTGTAGTCACCACCTGGGATGCAACCCTTAAAAAAAAAAAAGAATTTCCCGAGTCGGGCCAGGCGTCTTCGAGTAATCGGGGAACATACATAAAAAAAAAGCTTCCGACAAATTGAGGATCTCCTTTTTTTTGAAGACGGTTAAAAATTGGCACCAGCAATTGCGGTATGATGCTAAAAAAATCTTAGAAGTCACATCAATATTAGAAGTTGGTGTGGTAAACCTTTTTGATGTGAAACATCAATTGGCGCGCCTTGGCAGTAATATAAAACCGTATGCCGTGACGGCAAATGGCATGACGCTCTCTGATGCCGTCTACGCCGCCACTTTCGACTCTCTTGCGTGTGTGCGTGTGCATACTAGACACTACGTTACATCTCTGTGTGAGCCGTTTAGCATCTGCCAAATATTATTCAAAAATTTAACCCTAAATTGCAATTTGAACAAAAAATATTATTATTGGAAAAAATCTCACCTAATAATTAATATTAAACTAAATCTACCTGCACACATTCCTTAAAAGGTATTCGTTTAACAATTTGTGTATTCCTGGAAAACGTGTACTACATAAAGAGCAATCTAGTGTAGAACCAATTCTACAGATCCAATCGAAGAAAAGATGGCCAAAACGTGCCTTTATTAGTTGGTCACAGATCAGGGAAATGGAAAATATAACGTGGCTACGTGACCAAAGTTTAAACTATTTATATTGGAGCCTAGTTGGAAGTGTGGCCAGCTGCTGTGCAGAGGGTGTGGGTTCGATTCCCGCGCTGGACAAACATTTATGTCATAATATAAACATTTGTGTTTGTCTTGAGTCTGTATTTTTGAGGGTGTATTTATATATGATATGTATGTATTTACAAAAAAAAAGTAATATTTATGTATTTGTATCCCTTGTCTGGTACCCATAACACAAGCTTTACACACAGCGCCTTTGGCCCCAAAGTAAGCAACGCTTGTGTTATGGATACCTGACAACGGATACAAATACATGGATATTACTTTTTTAAAGTGAAAACTTCTTTAGCGGCGTTGCGCACTTTTTTTGGTATGGAAATGATAAACTCGAGTCAGGCTGATCGAAAATTCGTAAGACGGAAACCATAATGCCACGCCCTCTGCACAGCCGGCCACTCTACCAACTAGGCTGCGAGGGAATGACAGGTATAAAATTGTTTACGTCTGTTTTTATTTGATTTCTTTGGTCACGTACCTAAAGTCAGGCGAGGTTCAGAATTCAGAAAAAATAGTAACAGAAGAAATACAATCTTAGATCTAAGTGGTTAGTGGTCACATGTTAGAACACTAAAATCATATCTGCCTGTAACGAAATGAACAAAAATACACAATCAGAGCTGCGGTATCATCAAGTATCATATAATCTTGCTCTCGTATAATACTTAAGTTACTTAGAACCAACTTTGTACATCCGCCCTTGCTAACTGGCTTATTACATAAAGGGAAGTGTTCTTCAAAGAATATTAAATTATAATTTCATGAAGCCTTGCTCGATTTAATCTCCGAGTCAACATCAGCCGTTTCGGTTAAACGGAGCCATGTGTCTAATTCGCTTTTTGAATGTGGAATAAGATTACAATTAAAGTCATACATGTTGTTTAAGTGACAAGTTTATTCAGTTACCTGTATCAGATGAAATAAAAAAAAAACAGTTATCTGTATTAGACGAAATAAAAAAATAAGTTAAAAAGTTATTTCGTTTTGGCAAAATGTGCAGGTTAATTTAAGGATTTTAAATTCATAAAGTGTCCTTTACTCAATTGCGTAAGGCACTTTGGGAAAGAGGGGGAGTCTGTATATCGTTACGCAGCATTCATCGTTTCTATGCGTGCTATGCGTTGCGTAACTTTTATCAGAGATACTGTTTGCGTTGAACACCTCATTAAAATTCAAGTTAAATATGTAATTATTTATTCGAAAAAAACGATCAACAATAAAAACGCATAGAATTACTTAGAGAACACAGTGTTTGCTATATCCACTAGCATCAATGATTTCATACACGTTAGTTAGTTAAGGGTACTTTTACCCAATTTAACTGAGAACGGAATCAAAACCGAGGGACGTTCAACTAGATCTACCTCTATTAGTTTCTGGCTTACTATGGTTTCCCTGGTATGTTTTCAGGTAAAACTAGGATCGTCTATTTATTAAAAACTGAAGTGAAAAGTAAGCAGAATCTTACATATTTAAAATTTGAACTTCACTGCATTAAATTCACGGGCAAGATTTTTTATTGCAACGCTAAACCGTGAGATTTCCTTTTACTAAAAATACATGTTATAAGGAACATGTCTCGAATACGTCAGACACGAGAATTCAGAAGTAAAATGTATGCAAGTACTTTTACGGGTGTCGAGAGGTAAGATCTACTTGCATACATTTATCAGTCTACACTGAGAGACAAAACAACCAGTCCTCAAATCGTTGCAACTAGTTTTTTTGGTTGAAACAGCGCCAATCTGCTGTTTGGTTAATGGTACAAGTTAGATCTTGTTAATTCTAATTAAATAATTTGACAAGCTTATCAACATTTGATTTTAGCAAGTTTTTCATGTAGTTTGACCATGCTCAACAAGTCGTTGTAACATGACAAACTTGTTAAATCGACAGTTAGTTTGTTATTTAATAATGTTACTCTAACATGCTTAGCGTCTAGTTTTAAAATCATAAATAAAATACTTTTCATCTCACTACTTGGAAAGGTTGACTTTGTCGTTTGAAATCTAAATAAATCTGAGCGGAAAACCCTACTTTATCCGCTTGCGCGCAGAAGATTTTTTTTCTACAAAAACAAACATAATTTAAGTGTCCGTAATATGGTTCATCCTTACTACTATATATATTAGTGATCCGTTAATAACACCTTAGTTTAATTTTTGATAATATGGCATTAAAAATAATGTTTTGTTTAATGTTATTTAATAGAAAAAATTATTAAATAAAACAAGAATAAATAGGTAAATTTATTTTTTGTTTTAAGAATTTAAAAATTGGCATAGTGCAAATTCTTAACGCACCTTAAAAAAAGAATTATTTATTCGGAATTACGCAGTAGGTACATTATATTATTTTGGTTGTTTTTACTATAAACATATTACTTTACTAAATACACATAAAGTTAATAATTAAAAAACATAAGTCACTCCACCAGTGACGTAAAATACCTAAGTTTAGCCGCGAAAAATAGGTAAGTACCTACCTGTGAGCGTGCGATTTATTAACTACATGCAGCCATACAAAAGGCGCTTAACCTGTTTCAAAGACTTATGCATAATGTTGTTGTCATCCGAGCTTAGTAAGTGTGCAAAATTTCATCGAAGGGTGATAATAGGAAGTATGTTGAATTAAGCTTGCAACGTTCCACCATAAGATTGAAGGAAAAAAAAAGGATACATTGTGAGTTAAATAAAAGCAAGTAAAAATTGTGTCTTTCGCACGGCTGGAAATTTTCTTGGTTTTCGAGCCTTAAAATCCCTCGCTTTGCTCAGGATTCAATATTTGAACCACTCGCTTCGCTCGTGGGTTTAACCTTTGAAACCTTCGCTTGTTCGGTATTCAATATAGGCTATCACGCCAAAAAGCAACTTTCCATAACAAATAACTATTTTTTTACTCTAGGAAAGCATTTCACGCGGAATGAAAAAATTATGTTTGTGATGCAATGCATACGGTTGACTACTGCTCTGTGTACCTAAATACCTGGTAGTTGAAGAAGTGGGCTGCTGTTGCAGAGGGTGTGTCAATTCTCAGCGACGGAGAGTCACCAGTGGTGAGGCGGAAAAGGGGAGATCTACCGCCAGGCAACGTGGTCTACCTGTGGACAGCCATGGTCAATTAGTTATTCGGTTCGGAATTTATATATAGGTTTCTACCGAAAACACTTTGATAGCGTGATGTAGGACAAGTGATATAGTATGCCTAACAAGTCGTTTCAACAAAATATCATTTAACAAGGTACATAATGTTTGTTCAACCAGATATACTATTGAAATAATTTCGTAACTTGTTGGTTTCATATGATACCAACAAGTTACTGCTACAACTGCTACTTGTCTTTTGTAATAAGTTGACTGTATTAAATTAATGTTAAGCTGGTTGTTTCAAATATTTTTTATTGTTTCAGTCAAATGCCCATTAACAATTTTAACTTTGTTTTTTGTAATATATCAAGCTGTAGTGTCTATATTGCATTTGTTTCCGATAACGAAGGCACTTTAATTTCGGACAGAACACCACTTAACAAGTGAAACTTGTTTGAATCACAGATTAGACAAACCTCTTTAATGGAAACATGTATTTTTGGCGGACACATATTAATGCCTACATCCATTTGGAATAACTAGGTAATCTAAATATATTCAAACAGTCCAACTTTACATACCAGTAGGTACACAGCTATGTACCAAATATTCCTTTAGACTCAGAAATATTCACCCAACTATGACAGTGTCTAAACACTTCCTACAACAATTATTCACCGTCTACTTGTCCTCACGACGCAGTGCACCCATTATAAAAGTGTTATCATGAATAACTAACTCACTTAGTTCTCGCAAGGTTCAAGAGTGATACAAACTTGCGTTAAGGTCAACATTTACTTAATTAAATTAAGTAACATAATCAATCGGCAGTGAGTGGCCCAAGCATTATGTACTTTACACTATCAATTTCGTGATAGTTTTTAATCCTTATGTACCAAAAACAATATTAACTATTTAACCATACTTATAAAAATTTACAAACGCAATAATAAATGTGCATCTTTACATATGAGGAGTCGTTATAAGAGCTATAAATGCCAAAATCTTTATCTTTAGAATTTTTGTTTATATGTCTATCTGTTGGTACGCGCATCACACAAAAAGTACTGCACGAAATTAGATACGGTTTTCACAATTGTATTGCTAGAGGTCTGAATAAAACTCTAGTATGCTTTATATTGATACGCCACCGCTTAGATGCCGAGTCATAAGTTATAGGGTTGGTAACTGGCCTATATCTGTACTTGCATAGGATATATAGCTGTCTAGCAAATTTACCTACTATAATCACGGAGTTGCCGTAGGTATCCCAAATCGGTAACCAAATTTAGCGCAGGCGGAGTCGCAGGCCAAAGCATGTACGTAATAAAAAGCAAGAGGTGTCGTGGCACAAATGGTTGGAACGAAGTTTTTATTGCTAAATTTCATTTGATTTTATCTAAGGACTACAGTATGAGGTTCTTCAAGAAAGAAGTTATTAGATTTTTGAAGGGTCGGCAACACGCGAGTGATACCCCTGGTGTAGCAAGCGTCCATAAGCTACCTTGCTGTCCTTCCCTAAAGTTATCCCTATTCTAAATTTCATCAGAATTGGCTCGATTTTATCAGGAGAACAAAACTATACAACTAAATGTAATCTGTGACTGTGATTGCTTTGACGTAAAAACCGGAACCTTCTTTTAGTCTAGCCCTTACCCACCGTCGTCTAAATTGCAAATTGCCAAAAGGAACTTCGTCCCAAAAATAATTTTACAAATCCTCCAACATGAATCAGTAACCTACTAGTTTTGGCACTTACAAACTCACGGGCTCATGTATTTAATAAAAACCTTAACTAAGGTACTCAACAACTTATTTACCTACCTACCCAAGAACCCAGGGACTCACAAACTCGGTTACGTACGCAAGCATACAATATATGGTACAATCTCTTCCTGACGGTTGCGTTCGCAAAGTGCAACTCGGACACCTTGTATAATAGTGAAGACAAATTCTTCATAAGTACTCTACATTACAGAACAAGAAAGATATAAGAGGCCTATTTCTGACACTATAAGATATAGATATTATAAATACAAATGTTCTGAAAAGATTTATAATTCGTCGGTTGGACCGACGTAATAGGATCGTAGAACGTGCGCGCGCTCAGTCACATATAATCTTTGACAAGTCGCGGCTTACACGGTAACAATATAACAATATAACCGTCGCATTGTGGATACACATGTGGCTGCCATTTTAGCTATTCGCCCAACTGTCTTCGGTTAACCAGCCGTAGTCGGACCTGCTTAACCCTATTTTGGTGGCGAAAAATGCGTTGAGGGGTCTTAAATTCCTCGTCAACGAGTTGTCATTTTTGCTGTTACACATTGCTTTGAACAAATTGCCCAATGATGACAGGGCTCGCATAAAACAATTGCGGTGACTCGGCGTCACTTATACCTACTTTTGACACTTTAGAGTCATTTTGAGGACTGGAGTAGGAAACTGGAGAATTTACCTGCCGAGCCACAACCGGGACGGTGACAATTTTCGGCCCCATCTGGACCCCGTCAGCAACCTCGTCCCGGGACATCGCGAGGTACCGGGTCGTTTCGGCCCCCCAGAATTTTGACAGTTCAACGGACTGAACGGTGTGGGGTGTGTTACGAACCGGGATACACCATTCGGGATTGCCACCAGTTCATAAAATCTGGGATGGCCCGAAAACGATTTCTGACACGTAGGCTAGGCCTTTGAATATTATGGAGCACCTAGCCAAGGACTGTCGACAGCCGCGACCTTGTCTAAAGTGTGGTGGGGGTCGCCACCCGGACTTAAGTATGCCCAACCGAGAGGATGGTCCTCGGATGACACATACAGTGTGTCTACGGCTCGCACGGGCGGGGGTTCGTCGACGCCGAATCAAACCCAATCGCCCCCGTCCCCAGTGCAACATCGACCTCCCCGCCCCGCTCACCTCGGGCGAGCCCACGGGATGGTCGTCGGTGACACCCTCTCGTGCCGCCGATGGCGCGCGCGTCTCAGCAGCCACTTATGCCCGCGTGGTCGTATGCTTATACGGGTTCAAGCGTGGGGCATTATGAGCCACAGGAGCCCCGCGGCCAAGTACGGCGCTCAGGTCGGGCCAACGCCCGTTGACTCGTGGCAGCCGTTTCACCAGTCTCTCCACCACCTGTAACTACTGTTTTACCCACCGCGCAGGTTATAGTACCTTGACCGCACGGACCTGGTGTAGTTGTGCCTGCGATTTTGGACTCAGGCGCTCAGGGGTGTCTTATGTCGCTGTGGCTGGTGAAGCGTCTCCGCTTACAGGTAAGCTCGCAGAGTCATGGCATTTCTAGAGTAGTAGGTAGGTAGGTCATAGGATAGTCTAGATAACGTCGTGGGTATGGTCTCGTTTTCCTTTTCCTCCTTGCTCAAACCTAGTATGCGATATGAACTAGTAGCTGTTGTCCTGAGGGATATTTTAGATCATCACACTCAGGTGCCACTGCCGACGGACGTGCTGGATATTTCGTCTGGTCTGCAGTTGACCGATTAAAGGTTCCACCTACCTGGTCCTGTGGAGCTTGTGCTTGGCGCTGATGTCCTTGGTTTGCTCGGACTGGACAAGGCCATATTACTTCAGCCAGGTGGGTTGGTCGCTGTTGTCACGGACTCGACCAGTCGACGACGAGTGTGAGTCATATTTTCTCGCCAATACGGGTCGTTTAAATTCTGCTCGGTTTTTGCCCTCGACTGCCCTTCCTATCCCCTCGTCCGCGCCTAGGCGACTCCTGGAAAACAGCCGAACAAAAGTTTATTATCCATGGAGCGCCGGATGTGTCGTGATAGGCAATCGCACAAAATACGTGGATTTTATGCGCGAATACGGATTTCTAAGTCACATGTCGGTTTCGCAGTTCGAGTTGGAAGGCAACGAACATTATAATGTTCCACATCACGCCGTCATTAAAATGGTAAAATACGGATGGTGTTCGATGGGTCGGCGCCTACATCTTTGGGTGTATCCTTGAACGACTGCCTGATGTTGGGACCAACGCTTTAGGTAGACATCTCGGACATCTTAACTGGGATTCGTCGCCACCAGGTTGTATTTGTGGCTGACATTAAGATGATGTTCCGTCAGGTCATGATACACCCTGAAGATAGGCGGATAGGACCCGGCCTCTCCATTGGTTGTTTATGAGCTCAACACCAATACCTACGGGCTAAAGTCGAGCCCGTTTATAGCAATTCGCTCGTTGCTACATTTGGCTGATTTTCCCGCGCGCAGCTGCTTTCTTTTCTTCTGACCCCTACTGACGATATTTGTACGGGTGCTTCGTCTGTGGAGGAGGCGTTAGTCTTGAGGGATGAGCTAATCGGCTTGTTACGGTCAGGTGGTTATGAATTGAGGAAATGGCTTTCCAATTCACCTGCCGTCTTGGAAGACTTGCCGTCAAAACATCAGCAGGAGCCCCACCTATTCCAGAATCCTGAAAATCCTGACACCATCGCGGTCCTCGGAGTTCAGTATCGGCCAGTTCAGGATATCTTCACTTATTCGGTTGATTCGTCGGACACAATAAAGAAGTGGACTAAGAGGCTGGTTTTGTCCACAGTAGCGCGGGTCTTTGACCCTAATGGTTGCGTGGCTTCTGTAGTCTTTTGGGCCAAATGTTTCCTACAGGAGCTCTGGATTTCTGGTCTCGAATGGGATACCCCGTTGACCGGAGACTTGTTGTCTTACTAGCTACGCATTTATGAGACACTTTCGGTCCTTCAACACGTCTCCGTGCCTCGGGTGATCTTACCCCCAGGTTGTTATCGGGCCAGTCTTCACGGCTTCTCTGACGCGTTGGAATCCGGTTATGTGGCTGTCGTTTATCTCCGCACCGTTTACAGCAATGGTAATGTTCGCGTCAGTCTGGTGGTCGCAAAGAGTAAGGTAGCACCTTTGCGGACCAAGTTGACAATCCCCAAGCTGGAGTTATCAGGAGCTGCATTGTTGACTCGACTCCTCAACCATGTCTTCTCCATCTTGGGTAAATGGGTCAAATTTGACTCCGTCACGGCATAGACAGACAGCCAATCCCTTGTTAAAGGGAACCTTGTCCCACCCACAAATAGGTGACTTGCTGTTCGATCGTGTCCAGACCTCTCGACCTTTCACTAAGGTTGGGTTCGATTTCGCGGGTCCGTTTTTGGTGAAGCCGTCAAGTGTTCGCAATGCCAGACAGTTTAAGGCCTATTTATGCGTCTTCGTCGGTTTGTTTTCCAAAGCTGTGCATCTGGAGCTCGTTTGTCTACGGAGGCCTTTGTCGCATGTCTGTCGCGGTTTGTCAGTCGGCGTGGTCTCCCTCATTTAAGTCGCTCAGACTATAGCACAAACCTTAAGGGTGCAAATCGCTATCTGAAAGAGGTCCTTCAGTTTTTGTCGGACAATCACACGTATTTACTCGGAGTTGTCCAAACGGGGCGTGACTTGGATTTTTGAACCTCCCGGCTATCCTTCGTGGGGCAGTATTTTCGAAGCAGCTGTCAAGGTCGCTAAAACTCACCTCTGTCGTGTGATTGGTGACACGGTCCTCACGTTTGAGGAATTACAAACGGTATTTTGCAATGTCTAAGCGTTATTGAACTCACGACCGCTATGTCCGATCTCGTCGGATCTTAGTGACCTGCAAGCGCTAACTCCAGGCCATTTCTTGATCGGTAGTCCCTTATCCTCCTTGCTTGAATACCCCTTCATCGATGTGTCAGTTAATCGGTTATCGCGCTTTCAGTTGCTTCAACAAATTACGCAATTGTTCCACCGTCGGTGGTTCTCAGAATATTTACATTTGTTACAGCAACGGGTTCGGTAGACGGATAAAACCAAACCCCCGCGCGTCAGAGACCTTGTCTTCTTAAAAGACTCAAATTTACCGCCCTTGCAATGGCGTTTAGGTCACATCGTGCAATTATTCTCCGGTTCGGACGGTATCCCGCGGGTCGCAAAGGTCTTGGTAGGGGATTCAGTCCAAAAGCGTCGCGACGCTTTTTCGATTGCCAGTAGATCAATGGCTCTGGCTCGGTTTATCCTCATCCAGACACGGTCTGGCTGGGGCGGGGTTCGTACTGAAAAGATTTATAACGTAATAGGATTGTCGCGGTTACTCTGTGTGGACCGAAGCCGCAGTCAGTCATAATCATTGTCAAGTCGTAGCTGCCTATGTACATTGTTTTGATTGAATTTATTTTCATGTATAAAGTGGATAAGTCAGTGAAACAAATTACACATACACAAACAAACACAAACTTACTACACCACAAATTTTCACAAAAACGTAATACAAACAACTGATGCCAACCGGTAAGTCCTTGTAATTTTACTTACGACCTAGTTAAGGCCTTCGTGTGGCCCAGTTTTTAATATCCAACAAAAGAAACTCTGTCTATATCGGTGCCAACCTCTTCACGCCGTTCAAGCCGCTGTCCCGATTAAAATCAAATTTGACATAGAGATAGTTCGAGTCCTGGGAAAGAACATAAGCTACTTGAAAATGTCAAGTATGAGACGGTTTTTCTCTACAACTGAGCAGTTGCCGTTGAAATCCTATATCGAATCTAGGGCGGGTGAAACTAATAAATGGAGATATATAAGATACTACGTATTTACCGGACTGAATTAGTTGTAATATTTTATGAACCTATAGACAAAATACATATATATATATATATATATGTAAATATATATTCATAACAGAAAGAATTACCATCGCAATCGTGTGGCGTATAAATTTGGCAGATGTATTATGTAAGCAAACATTTATACAAGAATTCTATGTCGCCATTAGCTAAAATTATTCGAACATTGTAGGAGTTAATCGCCTGAGAATCATGGTAGAGACTGAAGGCAATTGCACCTCCGTTTCACAGAACATTGCTCAGATTCAGTGGCCCTGCTGCCTAACTACTAACTAACTCAGATACTGTGGTTAAATAATATCTTGCAAGATGTGATTAATAGGTACCTAGTAAAATTTCAAAGTTTTGTATATCGAAGGTTTATTTTCTCTGTTTGCCATTTATTAGTTCTGTGTTAATCATTTAAAGTTGGTAATTTAAATGACGGAATAAGAAACTTAAACAATTAGTTGTATTATTTTCTAACATAAGCTCAAAAATTACTTGATTAAGCCTTACCTTTCTTAACCTTTGTCAATAAACCGGCTAAAATAAAAATGCTTTTTAGGGTTGCATTTTGACCGACTCACCATTTTCGTCGTCTTTTCATTCTTATGAAATTTCACAGAAAGTTGTCTTTTTTGAACTGCCATACATTTTGTAATAAAAGTAACTCTGCAAACATTGAATTTGGGAATAAATTGTATTTCCACTTGATCTGTCATGTAAAGTATCGTAGTAAAGAACTTTAAAATTGCACTTCAGGTATTTAGGTTTTTTTTAAAAGTAATACTTGTTCGTGTCAAAAAAAATTAAAAAAGATCACGATTTAATGCTTATATACTGTCAAGGATTTTTTTTTACGTCTGCCATTTTGAGGTTTTTTTGTTTCTTAAAACAAGTTACAAACAGACAAGAAACCTGAGGTTCGCTTTGTCTCTGTCACACTATTGTGACTATTTTTCTTTATAGCTGGTTAGGAAATGCGCTGTCCAGTTCTCTATGTCTCTGGCTAAAACATACGAGAATTTAAAGAAAAAAAAAACAGTTGCGTTCGAGGGAACACCGCCCTTAAAATATGTTACAATACATCTTTAATGCTAATTTATGCATACAAAGAAATTAGCCTCGTAAGTCACAAAGTAAGTATAAGCGTAACACAATTTAATATTCATAAGCGTATCAACTGTAAACCAGAATATTAAACTTTTAAGGGAATATATATAGACTTATTATTCAGGCTTCTTATTGAAATACCGCTTATAGATATAGAAAGAAAGAGATTATAAACATAAGAACTTAAACATAGAATTTTTAAACAGTAGTTCTATTTTAATTAGACTTGATATTTTCTTGTTTCGTCTATTTTTAAGTAAAGGTACTTATGTTTTGAAACTTTTGAGGGCCCAAGTTTTTCATAAGAATGGCATAAATAACTTGTTATTTCAAATTCAATTCATCCAAGTCTTTCTTGGTATAACGCTGGACTCCAAACTTCAATGAGATCCTCATATTCATAATCTAGCCAAAAAACTTAGTTCTGCTGTGTATGCGATCAAAAAAATAAGACAATTGACCGATGTCGACACTGCAAAAATCTTATATTTTAGCTATTTCCATAGTTTAATGTCATAGGTAGCGCTGCTGATAAAAATACAATATTTGTGTTACAAAAACGGGCAATTCGTGCTATTTACAAATTAGTATCTAGGATATCTCTGAGGAATAGGTTCAGGGAAGTAAATAGGTGAACGTTAGCGTCGCAATACATATATAAAAATATTTTATGTTTACATAAAAATATGAATAGTTATCGCAAGAAAAGTTACATTTCAAAAAAAGGTGTTTCATAACTTTGACGATTCAAAAGTGTTTGTTAAAAACCTAATTTAAATAAAAAAATAACTTTGACTTTGCAAGAAAATTATCCTGATGATTTTAAAAATTATTTGTGAATGGATACTAAATTATTTAATATTTTATTGAATAATTAGTCATAAGATTACAAAACAAGATTCTATGATGAGGCGCGAGTGCATTCAGGCATTCTCGTTTCGCGTGGTAAAGAGCGTATGTGTAAAGCTGACTAAAATACAAAGACTTGCATGCGTGACTGGTTGTCGCAGGCAACGCGGCCGGGCGCGCTTTCGCCTCCTCTTTGTTTATGTTTACATGCACGCTTTCTCCCCCGCGAAAGGTTAATCACATTTTAATGGGAAAAATGAGGGAATTTCAATGAAAAAATCTTATTTATCAATATGTTGATATTTGTAAGTAAATATCATAAACATTATCACCAAATTTCAAGTTTATAGATTAAAAAAATGTTCTGAATAAAATTTTGTAAACTTTTGTGACTTTGGTGGCATCTTATTCTTATTTTCTAATATTTTTTGTTTTATCTACTCAACGAGTTCTAAACAAAAATACCCTACTCGATGGGGTAGGTTATTTTTTTTTCTCACCTCCCTTTAGCTGTCTTAAGCCCCCCTTAAAAACATTTAAAAATATTTTTGTCTTTGGTTCAACAAGTTGCTTATTATTCTGTTTGTAAAATTTGAAGACTGTTTGGCTGTAAAACCTGTGTGACAGACGACGGACGGACACGTAAGTGACATCAAAAGGGCTCTGTTAGACTCCTTTTGGTTCGGAACCCTACAAACGTTTTATAACTTGTGATTTTCACATAAATTCCAACGCTAAATTTAAACCTCAAATTATTTTGCAGGAAATCGTACTGCGTGAAAATGAAATAAAAATGCCAGTCTAAATGTGATTTTGAATTAACCAATTTTCATTCGTGTTTTTTTTTTTCTATTTTGCATCTTGTTCAACTCGCTACTAAATAATTCACGACGTAAAAGTAACGAACGCCAAATTGCTTTGCAAGTCATGCGTCACCGAAGTTTCGAGGGCAAAAGTTACAAATTAAATTCAACTTGCTCTTTCATTATTTCGTTTCATTTATGATATAGATGTCTACAAAACCTTTTATTGTAAAAGTTTCATAAATGAAATTTGACTATATTATGTATAGCATAATAAGCATTTGTTAAAATACTACGTGTGATGCAGCACAATTGTACTTGTTCAAGGGATTGGTACCCACAATTAGTGTGCACGACTCCTTAGTCACTATTCGCACAATTTACTTGTCACTAAGATTCGGATCTACAACTAGTGTGCACGAAGCAATAGTCACTATTGGCACAATTGTACTTGTTTAGGAGATTGGTACCTACAACTTGTTTGCACGACACCGTAGTGACTATTCGCACAATTGTACTTATTCAGGGGATTGGTACCTGCAATTAGTGTATACGACCCCATAGTCACTATTAGCACATTTGTACTTGTTCAGGGGATTGTTACCTACAACCTGTGTGCACGGCGCCATAGTCACTATTCGCACAATTGTACTTGTTCAGGGGATTGTTACCTACAACTTGTGTGCACGACACTAAAGTCACTATTCGCACAATTGTACTTGTTCAAGGGATTGTTACCTACAACTTGTGTGCACGACGCCAAAGTCACTATTCGCACAATTGTACTTGTTCAGGGGATTGTTACCTACAACTTGTGTGCACGACGCCAAAGTCACTATTCGCACAATTGTACTTGTTTCGGGGATTGGGATCTACAGCTAGTTTTCACGACGCCTTAGTGAATCAAGAGACGAAGAATGCGACCGCACCTCCAAATAAGTGGCGGCATAATCATCTCCTTATCTGACCAACGCACTCGCTGCTGCAAGACATGTAGATACTCTAGAGAGTACCTTTTCAGAAAGCTCTGAGACATCCGCTGCAGCAGTTCATACCGTGCCAAGATGTTGAGTTGAGTATCCAATGAGGGATACTCGGGTAAGGCCGTCAAGGGCCCGCCCACCAAAAATGACCAGGGATCAACTCCACCATATCATTCGGTTTTGGGGAGAGAGAGTGTTGTGTTTTATAAATGAAGTCACAAGCACCAGATTTTTGTATCAATCCTGTGGATCCGCACAGTAACAAAATAGAAATAAACTGCGAATGGAATTTACCTGGCAGTAAATTCTCAGTCTCTATTTAAGTAATAATATTAATATTAATTTAATATTTTACTTTGAATTAAAATCATTACTTAGTATAGTATTACGCATACTTGAGTAGCTTCCCACTTCTTTTAAGATTTACAGTTTCGAAAATTAATAACTTAATAAAATGATTCTCTTAAAACATGGTGCGCAAATCCACTTCAGTAGAACGTTATTTTTTTTATTTTCGATTTACTCAAACAAAAAACGCAATTTGCAGATCACACGATAAAATTGAAAAAGTTTAGGGTTATTTGTTTGTAGCTTTATGCTGTAAGACAGTACATTGAATTGTTCGCATCTATAATTATACTTATAGCTATAATAACTTTTTCCACAGCTTTGTTCGCGCGGACTTCAGAAAGCAATAAAGCTTTCACGTAGGTACATCGTTTTTTACTATTCGAGTTCTCATACAATTTTTCATACCCTATTTTTCACGTAGATGATGTTTTTCTAAAAACGGCGAAACGGTCAATCATATATCAAGCTACAAAATTGATGGATTTCCATACAAAATCCTAATCCCCACTTTACTCCTATAGAATATGAATGTTACTAAATCTTTTTTTTATAGAGGCCTTCTTCCATGATGAAGCCACGCTCCAAATTTCAGGTTCTTAGACCTAACCCATCAGTTTGGGCTTGTTGCAAGTTTTAAGTACTTAACTAATTAACTTTTGTGTGTACACATATTCTTCCAGTTTAAAATTCATACTTTCTACCATCTAATTTTCGATATTTGATAGAGCATCCCGATTTTAAATTACATATAGATCATCAAAAACTGGCAATGGGGTAAGTATTCTAAGGGGTCATTCTACTGGTATTTAATTTTATCATTTATTGCTGTAAATTTATAGTAATTTACGGCGACATAGATACATATGATGACATACATATAAAGCCACTTCAGTCCAGACACACTGCATTACATGATAGAGTAGAAATTTAATATACATGACATGACAATGAAAAACCAATATTTTCGTTTTTTTTTTATTTGAAATACCTACGTTTTAAGCTATAGTTTATGTAAATATTTACAAAATTACCATCCCCCGAAATCGGCAACGCAAATGCTGGCGGCCGTCTTAGTTGATTTTAAACTGAACCAAACTGGTCGTATGTTGTCAATATTCAAAATCGTTTTTTTTTCACGTACAATAGAGATTTCGGATTCTTAAAGTCCGAGATTAAGCGTATTTTTCTAAAAATGGAATAAAATTGAATTTATTAAAAGCTTGATTAAAAATCTTCGAAAAGAAACTTTATAAGATAACGATTATTTTGCCGATGGTACAGGGAATTGAATTTGCAACCATCGCCTCAGTAAGCCTGTGACCTAATTACTTTAGGCTGTAGTGTAAGTGACCAACAAGTGCTATATATTCCCTAAAGAACCTACTCTGATGCTCCGCTAGAAATAATCTTAAACTTTAAATAAGTTGTAAAAGCCAACGTTCTCACAACGCCTGAAACTTTGCCAATTTTCCCAATGGGAGGATATTGTCAAAGTTAGTTTTAGATTGATCAACACCTCGCAAAACATAGACCATGCTAACAAAATAAGGAATATTGCAAAAGTTTTAATAGTTGGGTTAAAAAATGTTATTAAATATTTAATTTACATACTAGTGCATGTTGTCTTCTAAGATTTTACTTATTTGATAACTTACAGATACCCAAATATGTCTATATTTATAGCGGCGGTGGCACTGATACTAATGTCATTATGACGGCACTAACACTTACAAGGGTGGACACGTTCGTGTTCGCAAACAATATATTTTTCACTGACTTTGACGCTTCCGGTATCGTGTCTTCACTGAAATATCTGAATAGATTTCAAAAATATTCACAAATTATAACCCAGGTCACAAAACGTGAAGAAACATGTAATTTGGTTTTAGTTTGCTTTAGAGGATTGTAAAAGGTGGTTTTATATTCATGAAAATCTAAAACGGCCAGTGCAACAGTTTTCACCCTAGACGCCGTTAAAAGCCTCTGGGCTCTGAATTTTCAGAGTTGACTAATTTATCAAAGGCCCACACGTTTTTTGTCGGATATGCATGTAAATGTCATTTTGGGCTACCCTCATACGATGAAATGTAAATTATTTGTGATGAACATCACGTTTTTTTCACGTGGCATTACATTAACTGTAATTCAAAACAACATTTACAACAGAATTAATAGTTTATTTTGTTGTAAATTTACGTTTGTTGTAAATTTATGGACTAGTAATGGTCGCTAGCTCTCTTCTAGTAGTTTTTCATTACAAAAATGATAAATCTCATCAAGATCTTCATTTCACATGGCAGCTGTCAAACTATAAATGGTTAAATCTCCGTAACCATAGATCGTAGACTAGTAGTTTCATTACAAAAGTGATAGATCTCATCAAGATCTTCATTTCAGATGACAGCTGTCAAACTATAAATGGCTAAATCTCCGTAACCATAGATCGTAGACTAGTAGTTTCATTACAAAAGTGATAGATCTCATCAAGATCTTCATTTCAGATGACAGCTGTCAAACTTCCTTTATTTTAATTAATTCAATTTCAGACATTTTTATCAGTGTCGTGACGATTGACAACATAAAACAATATCCCAATAAAATAGTTATAAGGTTCTGGCGCACTACCCCCCAACCTCAACCCCTCGCCTCAAAAAAAGCTCACCCTCTCAAAACATCGTTGGTTCTGGCTCACTACCCTCCAACCCCAACCCCTCGCCTAAAAACTTTTCTGCCCCCCGCACGACTCGCGCTTGACCACTCTCAAAACATCGTTGGTTCTGGCGCACTACCCTCCAACCCCAACCCCTCGCCTAAAAACTTTCTCAAAACCACCCCCTGTGTCTGGGATACGTCGACTCACGCTTGATCAGAACTACCACGTGACATCACTGTGGGTTCTGTGTAGTTTTGTTAAGTAGTTATATCATTATCGTAAAGGGTCCATCGTATTTTTCCGTTTATTAGTTATTCTTATTTAATTACAATGTCGTGAGTGCGATAATGATGTTTGTGGTGACATTCCTAATACCTTTTTAATTATATTTGTATTTGTAAGATAAATCGTATATATATAGGATCCATAAACACTAGTCGATAGTATTCGAGTTACAATTTATCATCAAGTGATTGAATTCATCCTGTGTGATACTGAGGCTGGTTCTATTTACTTCAAAAAAAGCTATGGAGGTATGTGTTTTTTTGCTTTATAATTCTTTATCTTTTTTTTTTTTTTTTTTTTATATACCACTAAGGTGGCAAACAAGCTTACGGCCCGCCTGATGGTAAGCGGTCACCGTAGCCTATGGACGCTTGCAACACCAGGGGTATCACTTGCGCGTTGCCGACCCTTCAGAAATCTAATAACTTCTTTCTTGAAGAACTCCATACTGTAGTCCTTGCAGAAAACCTTGGCAGGGAGCTCATTCCACAACTTAAGCGTTCGCGGGAGGAAGTTTCTCTGAAACCGCACTGTACGCGACCATTTAGGTTCTAAAGTGTGAGAATGAATTCCCTGCCGATGGCGAGCGGTGCGATGGTAGAAAGTAGCCGTGGGCATCATTTCGAACAATTCCTCAGAACACAACCCATTGTACAAGCGGTAGAACACACACAGTGAGGCAAAGTCTCTCCTCAGACTTAAGGGCTCGATACCGCAAGTGAGTTTGGGATCGTCGACAATTCTCACAGCCCGTCGTTGAACCGAGTCAAAAGGGTCAAGCTGGTATCCGGGTGCACCTGCCCAGAGATGGCAGCAGTACTCCATATGGGGCCGAACTTGCGACTTGTAAAGTAACAACCTTTGCCCCGACGTGAAGTACTGCTTCGCTCTGTTGAGTACACCAAGTTTTTTGGACGCCAGCTTTACCTTATCTTGTAAATGATCTCGGAACTGAACATCGCTGGAGATGTCGACACCAAGGATCCCAATGCTCTTGGAGATGGAGAGGGGAGTGTTCTGGAATTGTGGGACCACAGTGAATGGAGTTTTCTTAGCGGTGAACGCGCACACTTGTGTCTTTGTAGGGTTGAATCGGACCAAGTTTACCCGTCCCCAGTCAGAGACCTGGGACAGTGTGGTCTCGATTTGAGACACAAGTTCTCCGCGGTTTTCCTCCACAACGGAACGAGGGATGTTTGCACGACCCTTGTAAAAAGTGTCTCCAGTACTGTCATCTGCATAGCAATGTATGTTGTTGATGTCCAACATGTCATTGATATGCAGTAGAAACAGCGTAGGAGACAGCACAGAGCCTTGCGGGACACCAGCATTAATGTCCATGCTATCAGAGCAACTACCGTCAACTACAGTTCGTATGCGTCTGCCGGACAAAAAGCTAGCCACCCATTTGCACAAACCCTCGGGCACTCCGTAAGATGGCAACTTCGATAGAAGACCGCGGTGCCAGACCCGATCGAACGCCTTCGCTATGTCCAGGCTACATGCCAATGCCTCCCCCTGACTCTCAATGGCTAGTGCCCATCGGTGTGTGAGATACACTAGAAGGTCACCAGTCGAGCGACCGTGGCGAAAGCCATATTGACGGTCACTGACCAGATCGTGTACTTCTAGGTATCTTAGAAGCTGTGTGTTGATCACACGCTCCATCACCTTAGAGAGGAGAGAGGTAATAGCGATAGGCCTGTAATTCGATGGATCTGATCTATCGCCCTTTTTGGGCACCGGGTGCACATTCGCAGTCTTCCATGTAGACGGAAATTGCCTAGTGTGGTAGGAAAGCGCGAAGAGGCGCGTGAGTACAGGACATAACTCAGGAGCACACTGCTTAAGCACCACTGCTGGTATACCGTTTGAAGAAGAAGAAAAAGAACTAATGAGAGCGTGTGAGAATTATGAAGATAATGCTCTGGAAAATCCGTATTATAAACAAACAAACAAACAAAATTTTTTATTTAGCAAACACACACATACAAATATTAAAACAAAAAAATAAAAGAAAAAAAATTATGTACCAAAAAAGAGTGCATGAGCTAAATGGGCCTCCCCCTCAGCATGATATGTACCCGTGTAGGTACAATACTGATTTTCAGTGGGAGCCCTTACTGCATCACTTCACATTATGACACTTCACTGTTTAACATCTGTAAAGAAGTTGAGGAAACATTCAGGTATACATTCTAACTATACTTATTTAAATTTTATGTTACATATTTGTGTTCTTATATTAACATAAGCATGTTATACCTACAGAAAATCTTCAATTCAAGTCGGTCGAGGTTTGAAGAGACAAGCTGATATAAGTGTTGAAGATTTACAACAAGCATCGACGTCATCATCTTCCAATACAACACATAGACAGAACGTTATGTGTCAAATATGTGAATTACAGGTTATCGGGAAACAAATAATGATGAAATCTATTTTGATAAGTTTCAAAGAAAATTAAAATTACCTTTTGTAATATATGCAGACTTTGAAGCTCTTTTAAAACCCGTCACCTCATGTGACCCTGATCCATCGAAGTCATATACAAAAACAATACATGAACATGAAGTTTATAGTTATGAATACTATATAAAATGTTCGTATGATGATAAGCTGTCTACATACAGAACATACACAGGGCCTAATTGTGCAAAAATGTTTATGAAAAGCATTTACAAAGATATTAGCAATATACATAGGATAAATTGTTTTCAAAAATGTCCACTTCCATTAACTAACGAAGAGAAGGAATCTATTAGACAATCGCAATTATGTTATATTTGTGAAGGGCTATTGGGTGATGACATCACAGTAGACTATGATTGGAATACTGGTAATTTTAGAGGTGTTGCTCACGAATTATGTAGTTCAAAGTATCGTGTTCCCTTTTTCATTCCCATTCTATTTCATAATCTAAGTAATTATGATGCTCATTTTATTGTTCATGCTTTGAATTTTAAAGATGGAGAAATAGATATCATTCCGCAAAATAAGGAAAAATATATTTCATTCTCAAAAAAACTTAATATAAAAGGTCATTTAGTACATTTGCGGTTTTTAGATTCCTTTAAATTCATGGCCAGTAGTTTAGATAGTTTAGCTAAAAATCTAAAAAAAGATCAATTTATAGAATTAAGAAAACAATTTCCAAACGAAAATGATTTTAATAAACTTATTAGGAAAGGTGTTTTTCCTTATTAATTTGTTAATTCTTATGAATCCTTCAAAGTTACAACTCTTCCAGATCAAGACGCTTTCTTTAACTCTTAAAGTAATACCAGTGTCTCAGATGATGATTATAAACATGCTCAAAATGTTTGGGTCCAATTTAAATGTAAAAATATGTTGGACTATTCCAATCTATACTTAAGAACTGATGTAATGTTACTCACTGATATTTTTGAAAACTTTAGAGAAATTTGTATCAAAACATATGAACTCGACCCTGTACAATATTATACCCTTCCAGGATTAAGCTGGGATGCAATGCTAAAATGTACTAACATAACACTGGAATTATTAAAAGACTTTGATAAAATAGCATTCGTAAAGTCTGGTATAAGAGGTGTTATTTCACAGTGTTCTAACAGATATGGAAAGGCAAATAACGAGTACATGGGTGATTACAAAGATAACGTACCAAAATCTTACTTAATGTATTTTGATGCAAACAATCTCTATGGTTGGGCAATGTCTCAGTATTTGCCTGTAAGAGATTTTAAATGGGTTACCCCGAACATAGACTTCAATATATCAGATTCATCAGATATTGGATACATACTGGAAGTTGATCTTGAATACCCTGAAAATTTACATGATCTTCATTCAGACTTACCTTTATGCCCTGAAAACATTGTAATCGGTAACAGAAAAGATAAAAAATTAGTACCAAATTTATATAACAAAACTAAATATATTATTCACTATAGAAATCTGAAGCAATGTTTACAACTTGGTATGAAATTAATTGGAGTTCATAGAGTTTTACAGTTTGAGCAAAGTCCTTGGTTGAAGAAATATATAGATTTAAATACACAACTAAGAACTTTAGCTAAAAGTGACTTTGAAAAAGATTTTTATAAACTTATGAATAATGCAGTCTTTGGTAAAACTATGGAAAATGTTGAAAAACGTGTTAATGTGAAATTGTTAACCCACTGGGAAAACCGTGGAAAAATTCAAGGTGCACAAAGTTTAATTGCTCGCCCTGAGTTTCATAATCTATCTATATTCTCCGAGTCTTTAATTGCTGTACAATTACAAAAGACTAAGGTATATTTCAATAAACCATTTGTTTTAGGATTTTGTATATTAGAAATATCAAAAACATTGATGTATAACTTTCATTATAATTACATGAAAAGAAAATACAATAATAGTGTCAAGTTATTATACACTGATACGGATAGCTTAGTTTACCATGTATTTACAGATAATTTTTATAATGATATAAAATCTGACTTAGAATGTTTTTTCGATACTTCAGACTATCCTAGTGATAATGTTTATGGTTTCCCACTTTTAAATAAAAAGAAACTTGGATATTTTAAGGATGAGAACAATGGTAAAGTATTTCGGAAGTTTGTAGGACTTCGATCAAAAATGTATGCAATGGACATTGAAAGTAAGGTTATTGCTAAAGCTAAAGGTGTAAATAAAAGTGTGACAAAAAAGATGAATTTGGAAAATTATAAGTTGTGTCTATTTAATAAAAATGTAAATGTTTCACAAATGTGTAGGATTCGAAGTGTGAAATATACTATTTTTACACAACAAATTAATAAAACTTGTCTATCCTGTAATGACACCAAGAGATATATTTTACCTAATTCAACAGATACATATGCTTGGGGTCATTTTAAGATTGACTTATAGTTTTGAAATAATAATAATATAGAGTATTAATTGTATCTGGTTTATGTGTGTTTAAAAAATGTAAGGTAATAATTATTATTAAGTAACCTAATGATTGTAATTTTTTTTTTATTATTAATTATATTGTTTTTAATATATAAGTGTTTGTTTTTATTGCTTTCCTCCATATGAATTTGAACATTTTGAAAGAGAACACACATTAAAAAATAATTATGATTCATTTTTATCATCCCTTTACAGTAATTGTAGCTGGCCCTAGTGGATGTGGTAAATCAGTTTTTGTTAAAAATTTTGTGAAACATGCTAATGAGATTTGCAATCAACATTTTTCTAATATTATGTGGTGTTATGATGAAATGCAACCGTTATACAACTTGAACAATGTTAATTATTACCAAGGTATTCCTGACCTCAGTATGTTTGATGGAGAACAACCACAACTAATAATAATCGATGACCTCATGCGAGAGTCTGATGGTCGTGTTGTTGACATATTCACAAAGGGTAGTCATCATAGAAACATTAGTGTTTTCTATATTACACAAAATATATTCCATCAAGGTAAAGGACAGAGAGATATTTCTTTAAACTCTAGTTATATAGTCTACTTTAAAAATCCACGAGATAAAACACAAATTCGTTACTTAGCACGTCAAGTCTCACCTGAAAACATCAAATTTTTGGAAGATGCCTACAAAGATGCTACTAGTGAACCTCATGGCTACCTAATGATAGATTTAAAACAGGACACAATTGATATGTGTCGATTTAAAACGAGAATATTTCCTTCTGACCAGAACTGCATTGTATATATACCTAAAAAAGGATTTAAATACAGCAAACATAATGAAATTCCAATCATTCATAAATAATGCATTCAAGAGTGACTACACATCAAGAACTTTTAAAATCGTTGCATGTATTGAAACCAAGACATAGAAAAGCTTTACTTAAATCTTGTAGTAAAGAAGAAATAAATTTTATTTGTGAGTGTATTTACAACGTATTACAGGGTAAAATACCCATCAAGGAAAATGATAAAAACAAATTAAAAAAATATAAAAATATATTGAGAAAGTTGGTTTGTAAAGGAAGAAACCTACTTAGAAAAAACGTAATTATTCAAAGGGGTGGTGCCTTTTTACCTATTATTTTAGGATCTGTTCTAAGTGCCTTGGTGAGTTCAATTTTAAAACCTTAGCAGGAAAATAAAAGCAAAAATAGAACATGCTAAAAAAATGATTCTAATTGAACCTAATTTGATAGAAAAAATTAAAAAGGAAAATGAAACACAAAGCGCTTTAAATACTTTATCCCGTTTAGATGGTGAAATGAAAGATATTTTAAATAGTAATGTAGAAGATAGAGAAAAATGGATTTTGTATTTACAAACACTACAAAGGTATTTACATTTTACTGAAGTAGAACGACGACCATATCAAATACCAATTATAACCAAAACAGAAAGTTCGCCTAATTATAAAGATACTGATGTCATTAAGGAAACAGTCCTTGACACTGAGCAGGTATCAAACATAAAATCAAAAACCATAAATGATACTGACTTAACCCCATTTTATTCAAAGCAACAACTCTTGAAATTGATTCCTAAGACGTATATAAAACGAGGTGAATTACTAATAGAATCAATTTTTTCAAATTAAAATAAGCTAGATTGGGATACCAATGGAACTGTTAGTATCAATAATATGAAAATACCAGGGAGTAACATTATAGACCTGGTGAATGATACACTAAGACCACTTAAACACAGTGATCCAATTGGGTGGCAAGAGTTTGCATCAGCATTAAAAGAAATTAAAATACCATTAACTTATATTGGAAATCCAAAAAGACTAGAATATATTAATAAACTTTACTTAGGTGATATAAAAGAAAAAATTCCACTTAACAAATTGCAATCAGATAAAAGTTTTACTCCTACTAAGACTCATTTTAACAAAATCAAGAAAAAAATAGACTGGGAAAAATGGACCCCCTATTAGAAATAAATCAGATTTACTATGATGTTTCTCATCCTGCTGGATATGGAGGTGTTAACAAACTCATCAACTCGTTAAAGGGAAAAATGACAGCAAAACAAGTGAAAAATTGGTTGCAAGAACAAGAAACTTACACATTACATAAACCTGTAAGAAATAGATTTCCTAGAAATAAGTACATTTTATCTAATTATAATGACTTGTGGCAGGTGGATTTAAGTGATATGCGCACTTATTCTGAATATAATGATGGTTTTAAATATATTCTGTGTGTTATTGATGTATTTAGTAAATATGCATTTGCTAGATGTTTAAAAAAAAAGACATCTATAACTATAAAAGAATGCTTTGAAAGTATATTTAATGAGTCAAAATCCTTACCTAACCACATTCAGTCAGATAAGGGAACTGAATTTGTTTCTAAGGATGTGCAAAAATATTTTAAAAGTAAAGGTATAAACTATTACACCACTAACAATCCTGATATAAAAGCTAGTATCGTGGAACGGTTTCAAAGAACATTAAAGACAAAAATGTGGCGGTATTTCACACATCATAACACATATAGATATGTTGATATTTTAAAAGATTTGATTTATTCTTATAATCATAGCTATCATTCAAGTATAAAAATGTGTCCTAAAGATGTTAACTCAGAAAATATTATGACTGTTTGGAATAATTTATATGATAGAGATAAAGGGCAAAAGGCTATTCTAAACAGGTTTAAAGAAGGTGATTATGTTAGGATAACAAAACATAAACACATATTTCAAAAAGGATACGAGAGCAACTGGAGTGATGAAATATTTGTTATTACTTCAGTTATAAGAAGATCACCTTGGGTAGCTTATACGTTAAAAGATCTTCAAAATGAACCCATTACAGGTACATTTTATGAAAAAGAATTACAAAAAGTAATATACAACCCCACTCTCCCACATAAAATAGATAAAATACTCCACACTCATTATTTTGGAAATAGAAAGCAAGTACTAGTGAAGTGGAAAGGTTATCCAAACAAATTTAATACTTGGGTATCATTAAAAGATATAGAAAAAATATGATTAAGGAAGATTTTTATTTAACTTTGCTCAGTAATAGTTCAATGGAATATTTTCCGAGTAATACCACTACAAATTTTTCAACAAAACTTCCAAAACCTATAAAATTAGAAGGACAGTGGTCTGTTGGAGTTGTAGAATTTCAATACCCATGTAGTATGTTTACAGTTCAAGAGGGTGAAAATATAATGAATATTACTAAGAAAATGATAGTACCTTTGGATAAATCAATATCATCAGTTATTTATAAAAATCATATACCTGCAACCAATTATGATAATATTGATAACATTTTAAAAGCCTTAAACCTAAAAGAAAACTGTCGCTTTCATTATGATAAAGTTTCCCAGATGGTCTCTGTTCAAATTAACGATAAAAATATATCATCTTTAACGTTATCATCAAAGTTAAGTATTCAACTTGGCTTTGAACCAAAAACTAATTTAATAACAAAAAATGTTGGAAGATACCCACCCAATTTACATTTAGGATTGCCTTCTCAATTATTTGTTTACTGTGATATAATTGATCCGCAAATAGTTGGAGATGTTATGACACCATTGTTAAGAATAATACCTTTAGACCCCGAGAAATATATCTATGGTGCTTATAAGATGCATGTATTTTCACCGCCCCACTACTTACCAGTTATGCGAAGAGAATTTGATACAATTGAAATAGATATAAGAACAAACACTGGTAATAAAATACCATTTCAATTTGGGACCGCATATGTTAAACTACACTTTAAGCGATTATAATGCATAATAACAGTATTTGTCCCTATGAGCAATATTATTCACACCAAGCAGGATCAGGAATTGGTGTAATTTATAAAGGTGTACCACATCAACGTGGTCATGGAATAGGAAGCTTTTTAGGAGGCCTGTTTCGATCAGTACTTTACTACCCCTTTATTATCAAGTGGGGCAAGAGTAATTGGTAAAGAGGCTCTTAATGCTGGAGTGGGATTATTAAGCGATATGATAAGCCAGAAACCAATGAATGAATCTGTGCAAACACGGTTAAAAGATGTAAGTAGTAATTTAAAACGAAGAGCAGATGATAAAATTGAAAGACTAATGAATGGATCAGGTTATATAACGAAACTTCAACGTCGGTTTCATTCCATTCCGTCAACAGCTTTGAAAGAGTTGAGAACTAGAAAGTATAAAATTAATAGAAATACTAAAGATATATTTTCAAACAAATAATGTCATTCTTGCATAATCATTCATGTGAATGTATAAAATCGGAATTGGATTTATTTGCTTTACCAACAACTCAGACAAGTATTGAAAATGTACAATGGATACACTACAAACCTATATCATCCCTTACAGACGATGGGCCAATTGAATTTCAAATTCCTGGTACGGGGGATGATTATATCGATTTGTCTCATACATTACTACATTTAAAAGTTAAAATTCGAAACCAAGATGGCACCAACTTAGCTGCTGCTACAGTAGTAGCCCCAACTAATAACTGGTTACACTCACTGTTCAATCAACTCGATGTGTATTTAAATCAAAAACTAGTATCTCCACCAAACAACACTTATGCTTATAGGGCATTTATAGAAACTTTATTAAACTATGGTCCAGCAGCTAAACAATCTCATCTGACTTGTGGACTATGGTATGAAGACACAGCTGGAAAATGAATTCACTAGATGATTCTAATGATGGATTTAAAAAAAGGAATCAATTGGTACGTGAGAGTAAAGAGGTAGAAATGGTAGGACATTTGCATGGGGATTTGTTTAATCAAGAAAAGTTTCTGATAAATGGTGTTGAAATTAGTCTTAAACTAGTACGATCAAGAGAAAGTTTTAATCTTATGGCTGGTGCAGATGCTAAACTGAAAGTTACTATTACTGACGCTACACTTATAGTTCGAAGAGCAAAAATTAGTCCAAGTGTATTATTAGCACATCAAAAAGTTTTAAGTGCAACGACCGCTAAGTATCCTATAACCAGAGCTGAAGTCAAAGTGCTCACAATACCTTCAGGAGTTCAGGGAAAAACGCTTGATAACATATTTATTGGTCAAGTTCCAAAAAGTTGTATAATAGGTTTTGTAAACAATGCTGCTTTTAATGGAAGTTTTAACAGACACCCTTTTAACTTTGAAAACTATGGAATAAATACATTTAGTTTGTATATAGATGGCCAACAAATACCATCAAAAGCTTTACAACCAATGTTTCACAACAATATATTTACCACAGCTTACCATACACTATTTTCCGGGTCAGGTATACACTTTTTGAATGATGGTAATGCTATGTCTAGGGAACAATATGCAAATGGATATTGTTTGATGGCATTTGATTTAACTCCAGACTTATCAGCTAGTTCTAAGTCTCATTGGAATCTTATTAGACATGGAAGCGTAAGACTGGAAGTTCGTTTTGAAGCAGCACTCATACAAACAATAAACTGTATAGTGTATGCTGAATTTGATAATGTTATTGAAATAGATAAAAATCGTAATGTTTCAGTAGATTACAGTAGCTAAAATATAATAATTAGAACTCAATGAAAGGACTTATTATACTTTTGACATTCATAATATCAACATTTTAAAATGAATAATTTAGATATTCAAAAATGTTTAAAGATAATTTCTCCGAAAATTAAACTAAATGTATTTGCTGCAAATAGATTACCAGTACTCATGCACCTACCTGCTTTTCTCATTAGTAATTTAGATGTTGACAATCAACCTGGATCGCATTGCGTGGGAATACATATTAATAAAAATGGATTAGGTGAATACTTTGATTCTTATGGTCGTAAACCTAGTAGACATCATTTATATTTCTTAAATAAGAATACTTAGATATGGAGTTACAATAATAAAAGAGTTCAAAATGACTTTACAACTGTTTGTGGGGAATATTGTCTTGTTTATTTGTATTTTAAGTTTCATGGTAAATCAATGATTGATTTTGTAAACCACTTTAGTAATAACACTCTATGTAATGATATTTTATTATAAGATATGTTTAAAACAATTTTTGATAATAAAACTTTTTAAAATAAAAAAATGTTTTTTTCTTATGTGTGTGTTTGTGTAATTAGTGGTTAAAAACCAAAAAATATTTTTTATTTATATCATTTATTCATAATAAAACTCAAACATGATACAATTTGATTCAAAGTTGATTTCGAGTAATACTGAAGCTGGTTCTTATAAATTAATTTAGCTATTAGAGATTACTTTTTAAAAAAGTATTTTTTACAGTTATTGGTTTCTGCTATTTGCTTCATGATATCAAATATGATACCCTTCGTTTGCTCATATTTTTCATCTTTTATATCCGTATAATATTTGATCCTCAGTTCTGAGTGTTTCCAATGTTCATCAACTGGTACTTTTTTCAATTTTATGAGGTCATACACCTCAATTTTCATCAAATGTGCATGAGCCCCATCATCATTATTAGTAGACAAGTATGTGACACCAGGGATACCATCTTTTGAAGATCTCGCCACTGTAGAGCTGAGTTTCTTTTTCTTCTGATTGGTCCCCTCAAAGAATGAGTCGATACTATTTCGACGAGACCGTTTGAGCTTTGTTGTTTCTAAGGCCTTCTCAGTTGATTGCTCATCATCCGATGTAGCGTAGTAGTAATGCTTGAACGTGTTTTCTTCCATTACGTTAAATGTTGAATTCTGTAATAAAATAAGCCTATGCTTTAAAAACATATTTGTATAATAATTTGAATCAAAAATTTGCCTAAAGTGAAAACCTAAACAAAATTGGTTTAAGTAATAGACATTCAAACAAACACATAGTTTTGAGGGTCTGTAATATATAATAAATATAGATAAAGAATTATAAAGCAAAAAAACACATACCTCCATAGCTTTTTTTGAAGTAAATAGAACCAGCCTCAGTATCACACAGGATGAATTCAATCACTTGATGATAAATTGTAACTCGAATACTATCGACTAGTGTTTATGGATCCTATATATATACGATTTATCTTACAAATACAAATATAATTAAAAAGGTATTAGGAATGTCACCACAAACATCATTATCGCACTCACGACATTGTAATTAAATAAGAATAACTAATAAACGGAAAAATACGATGGAACCTTTACGATAATGATATAACTACTTAACAAAACTACACAGAACCCACAGTGATGTTACGTGGTAGTTCTGATCAAGCGTGAGTCGACGTATCCCAGACACAGGGGGTGGTTTTGAGAAAGTTTTTAGGCGAGGGGTTGGGGTTGGAGGGTAGTGCGCCAGAACCAACGATGTTTTGAGAGTGGTCAAGCGCGAGTCGTGCGGGGGGCAGAAAAGTTTTTAGGCGAGGGGTTGGGGTTGGAGGGTAGTGAGCCAGAACCAACGATGTTTTGAGAGTGGTCAAGTGCGAGTCGTGCGGGGGGCAGAAAAGTTTTTAGGGGTTGGGGTTGGAGGGTAGTGCGCCAGAACCAACGATGTTTTGAGAGTGGTCAAGCGCGAGTCCTACAAAGCAGAAAAAAAGTTGGTAAGCTTTTTTTTAGGCGAGGCGAATATCGGCGGGGTGGGTTCCGAAGCTACAACCGAACCGAGTCGTACGTGAAAGCTATTTGATTCACAATCACAGATTGAATAACTAGAGAGCCGTCAAAGTCATGGATTTAAGGTCCATGGGGAAAGTATATCGAGCCAAAGGCTTTTACCTTATTTATACCATATGGTATAATAATACGATATAAGCTTCTTGCTATCGAGAGTAAACTGTTATTGCACTTTAAGTGTTGTTTACACTCGGTGCGTAGCTTCACAACGCAGCCTCGTCTTGAAGTAGATTAGGGATGCCTAAATGATTGTAATCGATCTTTTTAATGAATTATGTAAGTATGCTAAAACATATTTTTTATCACAAGCATTCAATCCTCATTCCATTACTATTATTTGCACTTAGCTTATTACTTTCACGGTAGATTAATAGTAAGAACCAGAGCCAGACCCCACGCCTATTTATACGGAAATAGTAACATTTAATGAAAAAAATTAGATTAGATTGTTATTTTTAAATAAGTGGCAATACGTAAACATTTTTGAACGATGATTTTTAAACGTCTCGTTCATAAACGACAATAACAAAACTTAATGTGTTGGTTTGTTTAATAGTTGCAAAGAATGTGGAAATTGTACAGAAACACCACTTTTAGGTTATGATAGGTAAGATTTTTTTAGCTCAGTGAAACGCAGATGACCGTTCGTGACGTCGGTGTAACTAACCTCGGTGTTAGTGTTTTAACACTGACTCGTTCGGAATCACATTTACATTTACGTACATTTTTATTTTTAATAAAAAAGTTCTACAATTATCTACATAAACTGCTATCTACAATAAGTTGGTAGTTTTTCAGTTCTTAAAAACCACTAGAAAGCTATAACAAAACGATTTTTACTGGATTAAAACAGTTCAATCGAGCCTTGGAAAATACACGAACCAACCCTAAAATTCGTGACTTTTTTTTTGTCATAGAACTATTCTTCTGCTAGTCCGCTATAAAAATAATATCTTATGGGAACTGAATAATGATTAAAAATACAACACATGATTTTCCTTTGTTCTTGGCTAACAGTGTATGGACGCAGAACAATGTTCTTTATTATATCGACGCTCTTTTGTTTTTTCGACATTCATTAATTTTTAAACACATTTGTTTTTTTAATGATATTCAACGATAATTCTGCAGAATAAAATGCCACGTGAAATTTTAGTTTATAAGATTATTGATTATTGTTTTTATTTTACAAAATATATGTTCGTAATTTTCTCATCCTCCAAATCTGATGATAAGATAGATATCATTTGAATTTGGCAGCATTGTATTTCTGGAAGACCATGGGGGAAAAAATGTCCGTGGTCCCTTCCAGGGACTACGGCAGGGCCCCCGGGAAATAAAGGAAATTTTTGTGTTGTCTTGAGATGGATCTTTCAGGCTGCATGAGTTTTATTGTACAATTTGTTATAGTTTAGCTTAAGATAAAATAACATGATTTTTGTCTATTGTATAATTTTTCCGAACACAACGTAAGACGTTCATCGAATTCACGTCAAAAGACATTTTGAACTGAACAAACGAATTTGTTGTTATTTCGCTTCTAGGGAAAAAATATAGACATAGCATAGGTAGTTTCAAAAAAAGTGTTCTATTCAAATTCATTTGGTAAGACAGCTTTAAAATACACCACTTTATTTTATCTCGTAATCAAAGACTTCTATATAGATTATTCATCAGTTTTACTTGTTTCATTAATTAACTCTGAAAACTTAGTAGGAGCTCGGTAATCGGAGAAGATATTGTTTCCGCACCTAACTAAGTTTACTAAACAGATCTTACTTAACAAGCGGGCTTTTCGTCGAAACTTCATGTAAGACGTACAATTACACATAGGTCATTATGCTTACTCTATAGTAACGTATTGAAATAGCAATACAATCATAACATACATAGTACCAATAAAAAATAATGTTAATAGAAAAAAAACCGATATCCGTCTTCAAATTCAAATTAGTTTTTCAACACACTTTTTATAAAGTAGCTCTTATTTCATTAAAGGTTTGTAATGCAGCTTATGAAACAGGTAGAGCACAGCGAGTACTGGCTCGAATACGCCGCCTGAACAATTAAAGCGGGGCATAGCGAGTACTTGGTCAAATGAGCAGCATGAACTGGGGAAGTACCTCTACTTTACAGAAAACTGCGGCCATAATAACACTAACATTGAGTAATGTTGTGTTCCTGGCGGTGAGTAAGGTCGCCAGAGCTCTTAGAGGGTTCGCTCCGCGGACAGTGGGGGACCGGCGGTGCTCATTGCTGTCATTGCTCGGCGTAGACACGGCGTGCTGGTACGGTGGTCAGGGGGACCTGATAAAACGGCTGACCACTGGCCGCCCGCAGGATGAACGGGTTCCCGAACCCAGGGATTACTTAATCTCCGCCCTGGGAGGCTGAACTGCCCACCTGTGTAAAGCCTCTGAAGTAGTAGCGTACCGGAGAAGGAGACCGAAGTGGACCCGGCTACTAAAACAGAAAGGGATCAGGGCCCTTCCGCCCGCCGTGCCAGCAACCGTATCATCTGTGCCGAGCTTCGGCAGTTCTAGTACCGCACCTTTTGTCCACTAAGCTGTAGAAATTAAATCCTCATCTTTAGTCTAAATAAACTTTTAAAACTATGGCAATTAAAAGAAAAAGAGTTTTTTAGCGGGCACTCCAACCACATTCAATGTGGATTTTTGCAACATTAAGGACATTCACGATAATCTTAACGCAGTTCACTACCATCTTGAATCTGCGCAGCCGACTATTCTTTTTTTAACGGAGATGCAGATATCCTGCCCGGCTGATACATCATACCTTAATTATTCCTGCTACAATTTAGAGCACAATTTTGTGAGTCGTGCCAGTGTGTGTGTTCGTCTGGGGGGATATTTGCTGCGATTTGCGAGCTATTCCTCTGGGAGTCGTGCTTTCTAGTCGTTTGCTAAAGCTGCTGAGGGGAACTTCTGCCAGTCGTTGTTACCACTACTGCGAAAGACCGATGGTGACTTGGCCCATAGCGCAAAAGAGAAAGCCGATCCATTGGGCAGTCTCTTTGCCTCTAACTCGAATATGAACGACGAAGGCGCTGTACCACCTACTAAACCCCGGTGCGGTAAGACCATGCCAGGAATGACCCTAACACAACGGGAGGTCCGGCGGGTATTGCTTTCTCTAGACGTACATAAGGTAAGTGGGCCAGACGGTATACCAGCAGTGGTGCTTAAGCAGTGTGCTCCTGACTCACGCGCCTCTTCGCTATTTCCTACCATACTAAGCAATTTCCGTCTTCATGGAAGACTGCGAATGTGCACCCGTTGCCCACAAAGGGTGATGGATCAGATCTATCGAATTACAGGCCTATCGCTATTACTTTTCTCCTTTCCAAGATGATGGAGCGTGTGATCAACACACAGCTTCTAAGATACCTAGAAAAACACGACCTGGTCAGCGACCGTCAATATGGCTTTCGCCACGGTCGCTTGACTGGTGACCTTCTAGTGTATCTCAGACACCGATGGGCACTAGCCATTGAGAGTCAGGGAGAGGCATTGGCATGTAGCCTGGACAAAGCGAAGGCGACCGATCGATCGGGTCTGGCGTCGGGTTCTTCTAACAAAGTTGCCATCTGACGGAGTGCCCGAGGGTTTCTGCAAATGAGAAGAAAGCTTTGTGTCCAGCAGACGCATACGAGCCGTAGTTGACGGTAGTTGCTCTGATTGCATGGACCCAGCAGCGAAGCAGTACTTCACGTCGGGGTAGAAGTTGCTGCTTTACAAGTCGCCAGTTCGGCCACATATGGAGTACTGCTGCTATCTCCGGGCGGGTGCACCCGGACATCAGCTTGGCCTATTTGACTCGGTTCAACGACCGGCTGTGAGAATTGTTGACGATCCCAAACTCACTTGTCGTATCGAGTCCTTAAGTCTGAGGAGAGACTTTGCCTCCCTGTGTGTGCTTCTATATTCTACACACAATGTTTTTGATCACATTTGCGAGTAAATAAATATAAATATGAAAGAACCTACATAAGTATTTAAAAATTTACTTTATGATTTTTAAAAACACAATAAAAAAGTTTTCAAAATTATCTTAGTGTGTAAATATTTAGTCAGGAGCTTCAATTTTATTTTTTTCTACATATTCACCCAAAGGTAGTCAACCTTTGATTTAGTACTCACATACCCATCTGACTCCCTCTTCAAAAATGCTCTCAATTATATACTGTTCAATATTGATGGAATTTTTGGACTTGAGACTGTTCTTTAACATAGAGTTAATTGCCCATAGGGAATACGGTTTGTATTTAACGGCAATATTCCCAAAATAAGCTAATTGGACATCATCAAAAAAACGAACTCATTTTATTCTTGTTTCTCCAGATAATAAAACTGGCGTATGCGGTTAAGTACCTACTTGTCTTTTGGCTTCGATGGTAACAGATTCATATTTATTTCTTGAACCCCATTAACAAAATCTAGCTGTGTCGCATTTATATGTACCTCATCTGACGACGATGACAAATATTTATTTCTTATAAGTAAGTTGTAAATAAAGAAACTCACCAAATTAAAAATAGTGGGAACAGAAGTGTAGCTATCTAGCGATAACTAGACAAATTATGGATTAAAAAGTTTTAGCTAAAGTTAAAATTTTTTGGGTCGCTAGTGTCGTTATAATTTCACACCATTTTAATATGGCGACTGTAGTTATGATTTTTGAGCTCAGGGTCAAAAAAAATTTTTGCACTTATTATAGTGGCTACGCTTGGCGCGTAGTTTATATCTTAAACTACAGATGGCACTTTTGCACATACTTAATAAAATGGATAAAACAGTACAAGTTTGTCGTACAAGTAGAGCGCACAGTGCGTTCAATGACATAGTAAATCATAACGCCCCTGGGTTTTATAAACTCCCGCTTTGCCTTGAGTAAAGAAAAAATTACAAAGAAAAAGACAAGAGACACTGTTTACAAGCGAGTAGGTGTGATGAAAAAAATGTTGTATGGCACTCTTTAACTTTCGCCATTATACACTAGGGTTCATTACGCCCTCGTCTTTAGGCTCGGGCTAAAATCCTGCCTTGTGTGTAGTGGCCAACTTAACTCGCTTGTATCATCATGTACTATTATTATCAACGGTTTTACATGCAATTTAGCTCCCTTCTATCACAATGTACTATTATCAACTTTTTTACGTGTAAACTTCCAATTACATTATATATACATACACATGAATTTGTTCTGTAGTAAAAATAAACGTTGGTAACTTTGAGCCTTACATAAACAATAAAGATGCTTATTATATATAACAGAAAGTCAGGCGTGACGAAGTTGAATTTGCCTTCCGATTCGCATTTTGACTACTGAACCTAAAAAACGACAATACAAAATAATATTGTTTTATTAAACTTTTTGCGTATAATTATTTATGTAGGCTGACGTAAATTCACTTAAAAGCTTTTTGAATTTTAATGATGAATATGTAAAATGACACCGGCCCTTCTAATGCGGGTAAACCTTAATTGTATCCTAACTGAATAAAGCTCCAACATCACATATCAAAAGCTTTTGAAAAGCTTACGTATATTTACTAACTAATTCAATAACAACACTCGAGTCGATGTTTTGTACGTTAATAGAAAACCTTTTACTGAAACATGAGATTTATAATTAAATTTTCATGTTCGATTTTAATAAATGTAAACCTCCGTGTCCAATCCTGACTAACTTCTTATAATAGCTTGTTTGTAATTGTCAGAAGGATATAGTGTTCTGCCCTTGGTCTTTCATTTTACCGCGGATTTCTATAAATCTGGTATAAATGACTTATAGGACATATATAAAGCCACCTTTCTCCAGTTACGCTATGTTGCAGTGATGGGGTTATTCAATGCAAGATACCTCATACGGTAGGGACCCTATAGGGTTTCATTTGATAGGGCTTCGAAAATGCATTTGAGTATTTTACAAAATGAATAGAGAGCTCACCCTAAACAAATCTTTTCGCAATTTCTATAACTAATCTGTAGGCGGTTCACAAAGGACTAGTGATGAGCAATATTGGTCTTGGTCTTGCTGTCTTGGTCTTGGTCTTGCGAAAAAGCAAGACCAAGACCGAGACCGAAACCATTCTTCGACTTGCAAGACCAAGACCAAGACAATATGGACAAGAACAAGACTAATACCAAGACCGACTATGCAAGACCAAGATTAAATACGCAAGACTCAACCAAAATTTCTTTTTCACAGTAACTCGCCTTTTTCTATGTGAGATAAAATATTTATATTCAAAAAATACCCGCCTGCTAAAGAACGAAAAAAAGTACTGAAATCTAGAATTATATTCAGCAATACTAAATACTAAATTTTTAACGTGCAATAAAATAAAGTATTTTACAAAATAATGATTGATTTTAAACTATCTATTCACAATCCATCTTTGAACAAGCAAGACCAAGACCAAGACCAAGACTAGTTACAGTCTTTGTAAACATTTTATTTTTATTCAACAAACATTTTTAAACCTAAATTTACTATCTTTGAATTAAAAAAAGTTCATTAAAATATTATTTTGTTATTCAAAGATGGATTGTGAATAGATAGTTTAAAATCAATCATTATTTTGTAAAATACTTTATTTTATTGCACTTTAAAAATTTAGTATTTAGTATTGCTGAATATAATTCTAGATTTCAGTACTTTTTTTCGTTCTTTAGCAGGCGGGTATTTTTTGAATATAAATATTTTATCTCACATAGAAAAAGGCGAGTTACTGTGAAAAAGAAATTTTGGTTGAGTCTTGCGTATTTAATCTTGGTCTTGCATAGTCGGTCTTGGTATCAGTCTTGTTCTTGTCCATATTGTCTTGGTCTTGGTCTTGCAAGTCGAAGAATGGTTTCGGTCTCGGTCTTGGTCTTGCTTTTTCGCAAGACCAAGACCAAGACAGCAAGACCAAGACCAATATTGCTCATCACTAGTCCTTTGTGAACCGCCTACAGATTTGTTATAGAAATTGCGAAAAGATTTGTTTAGGGTTAGCTCTCTATTCATTTTGTAAAATACTCAAATGCATTTTCAAAGCCCTATCAAATGAAACCCTATAGGGTCCCTACCGTATGAGGTATCTATCATTGAATAACCCCATCACTGCAACATAGCGTAACTGGAGAAAGGTGGCTTTATATATGTCCTATAAGTCATTTATACCAGATTTATAGAAATCCGCGGTAAAATGAAAGACCAAGGGCAGAACACTATATCCTTCTGACAATTACAAACAAGCTATTATAAGAAGTTAGTCAGGATTGGACACGGAGGTTTACATTTATTAAAATCGAACATGAAAATTTAATTATAAATCTCATGTTTCAGTAAAAGGTTTTCTATTAACGTACAAAACATCGACTCGAGTGTTGTTATTGAATTAGTTAGTAAATATACGTAAGCTTTTCAAAAGCTTTTGATATGTGATGTTGGAGCTTTATTCAGTTAGGATACAATTAAGGTTTACCCGCATTAGAAGGGCCGGTGTCATTTTACATATTCATCATTAAAATTCAAAAAGCTTTTAAGTGAATTTACGTCAGCCTACATAAATAATTATACGCAAAAAGTTTAATAAAACAATATTATTTTGTATTGTCGTTTTTTAGGTTCAGTAGTCAAAATGCGAATCGGAAGGCAAATTCAACTTCGTCACGCCTGTCTTTCTGTTATATATAATAAGCATCTTTATTGTTTATGTAAGGCTCAAAGTTACCAACGTTTATTTTTACTACAGAACAAATTCATGTGTATGTATATATAATGTAATTGGAAGTTTACACGTAAAAAAGTTGATAATAGTACATTATGATACAAGGGAGCTAAATTGCATGTAAAACCGTTGATAATAATAGTACATAATGATACAAGCGAGTTAAGTTGGCCACAACACACAAGGCAGGATTTTAGCCCGAGCCTAAAGACGAGGGCGTAATAAAGCCTAGTGTATAATGGCCAAAGTTAAAGAGTGAGTTAAAGACCAAGACCAAGACTGTTCTAGTCTTGGTCTTGGTCTTGCTTTGCTCATCACTACAAAGGACACATCTCTATAAAATTGTTGTGACATACGGACGGACGGACGGACATGTCGAATTTAAAAGGGATCCGTTCCTTACCATTTGGACACAGAACCCTTAGAAGCATTAGTCATTAAGTGCTATTACCTATGTATAGTCGAAAACAGACAAATAAATACTATTATAGACTAACTTTTGCCAGTGGCTCCGCCCGCACTAAATTCGATTATCGGCGTGGGATTACTTACTACGGCAACTTCTGGATAATAGGTAGTAAGGAAGTTTTGATCTAGCAAGTTAAAGATGTGCCTAGTACAGTTTGACTGGTGCTATTCACGTGGAATTTGGCTATAATTATTCCTGCGGTAACCTTCAATTTTTTCGGTTTTAAAAGTCCTTATTAACAATCTCTGTGCTGAATTTCAGCTCAATTTGATTTTCCGTACATATTGGAAGAGCAATCAAACAAAGAAACAAACTTGCAAACTCACTTTCGCATTTATAATATTATTAGATAATATTAGATAGATAAATTAGGTATGGGTTACTATATATCCATTAATCTGAAAACATAGGAGACTAAAATTCTTTGTTCAGAAAATACATGATCTCACCTTATATAACGTGAGGCGTATAAAAAGCTTTTAGGACGAGCAAATATTAGTGAAGCATCAGGGACGTAAAAGCTGCGTGTTTTGTTATACTTTTATACACTCTTTTATATATTTATCACCAGTTACGGTTGATGTTATGAAGATGAGTTTTTATACATCAGAAGAACATATTTTAGATTAGTTTTTTAGCATTACTAGTTGTGCCTACGACTTTATTCGCGTGTTATTGAAGGTTAATTTTTATTATTACCTCCATGTGTTATTAAACTTAAAGATAAATTCAAGAGAAATTTATAAACCATTAGTTAAACTCCCTGGGCAGTATAAGTTTACGTTCACATAATTAGATTGGGAGGCTGCCGGGCCGCACTGTCGAGCAACGTCTAATGTAAAGGTAACTTTACGTCCATAGCAAGCATATTGATAGGCATATGTGGCAATTGCCAAGTACGATAAATTGATATTGAAATTTGACTTTTATTTTACATAAACTATTTTTCTAAAAATACCTAAACCGACTTCAGATCCACTAAAAAGTTAAAACCAAGCCCTTAAACCAGACATATTTACAGAACATTCAACAAAATGTTTTATTCCCCTAGAAATCGGTTGATGTTTTTGTTACAAAAAAAAAACAAATTTAATTTTTAGTTGCCCTATTAAACAAATTTCATTTATCAGTTGATACTTAAAGGCAATATTAAAGAAACTTAGAACCTTCTTTTATTTTTATTCGAAACCATAAAATAAGTCAAGAAGCCGAATGATAAGAAAGAAAGGATAAAAAACTACAAAGATTCGGTTTTCATCGCAAATCTACTGAATACATCACTAAACTGTAAGCGATCAAATTACTTTTTAACGTTTGTCTAAGAAGGTTTATAATATATACCTATACTATCTGTTAGCGACGGACCACACGAAACACATAAATAAGGATAGGATAGGATAGGATATAAGGATTAAAATGTAAACATGTTTAAATAAGGATTTTTGGATAAATAAAGTCGTATTGACACAATAGGGTAGCTCTAAAACGATACGTAAAATAATAAGTTAGTAAGTTGTAAGGTTTGTGAATTATATGATAAATAAATAATACTAAGTTGTAACGTTGCAAGTGACGAAAAATAAAGTCACAACAACTAGGATAGAAGTATGTCGTTGCAATGTGAGATAGAGTACATAAGGTTTGCTCAACTATGTACATTTTAAGTAAGAAGGTTAAATAAATAGTAAGATATATAAGAAATAACGTAGAAATAACTTAAGGAATACATGCGCTATGTATTTCGTAAATAATATCTCGTGTAAACTTAGTAACTATAGGTAATGTCAGTAAGGATTTAATATGTAGGATTGTCAAAAATAAAATATACGATGTAAAATAATAGTTTAGGCGTAAATAACATGTAGTGTAAGATATGTACTCAAGCAGAGTTGAGTTAAATTCTTAATAATTCTTAATAATACGTAAATAGTTAAAATCTATCAGTGTAAAATTTGTATTTGTGTATTGTATGAAAAGTAAGAGCGTGAATTTTTACAAAATAAGCAATACGTTGTGGATTACGCTCTTAACCTTTTGCTTAGTTCAACAAACTCCCGCGCACTTTCCCGTGGAGCTACTAGGCCGGGCGTGAATTTTGAAATTATAAGCAATACGCTTGCGAGACGCCCTTTGCATTTTTTGGCTCTTAAAGCCACAGTTTGTGAGATATCTGTATGAATTCTATTTCATAATGTTTGTAAAATTAATAGCTATCTGTAGAAAGTAATTGTAATGTAGAGAAAATTCATTTTTATATTTTAAAATAACAAAAACATGTACCTCCATACAAACGAGTTGTAGACAAGGACGGCAAGAATTGTAAGAGTAGTCTAGCAATAGTTTACAACCGTAACGGTAATTTTATGGCCTGCCGCTTTGTTCGAAATTGTTTAAAACTCGAGCGATCCAGCAGTCGTGGTCAGTTCGCAGTCGCAGTTCGCAGCAAGAAATCAAGAAAGGAAGAACCAACAATCAAGGAAGAAACTCTGCAAGAAAATAAGTGCTCAATTGAAGGTTCAAGAAAGAAACGCTGCTAGGAAAAAGGAAGAAACTCGCTAGAAATTAAGTGTAAAATAAGTGCTCTAGTGTAAATAAATTCTTCACAAGAAGACTCAGCTTCACTTCGGCTATTTTATTTTGCGCTCAAGAAATCTTCGTGGTCAGCGGTTCACAAGTGCGACACCCGGCTTCACCCGTCCGGCCCGCAATACGGTCGCCCACAACATACAGTCCACTATAAACACGTCAGTGGCCTAGTCTAGTAGCTAGCTACCGTACGGTTGTCTAATTTCTACGGCGCTTCGTTGTCGTAGCTTCGTTTTAGCAACCGAGGAAGCTAGCCTACGCCCGTCGCCGCTGTGCGTGTTCGTAACAATTTTCTGGTCCTGTCGAGCCGGATTTGGGAAAAAAGAAGCCGTCAACATGCCGACCACAAGATCCGAGTCATCGCGTTCCAAGACGACCGAGTCAACCCAGACGAAGACTACTGGAGAGAGCAGCGGTACATCGAGAGATTGGAGCCAGTGCACGCCGACCGAAACTAGTACTGACGTCACCAGTCAGTCTGCGAAGACAATAAGGACAGCCCCCCCCAGCACCAGTGCAGAAGAGTCCGGGGAGCTGAATATCGTAGCTGACACCAACAACGCAGTACCAGCCAGGCCTGCATTGCCACCGCCTGCACCGCTGCCCAAAGAAAAGGGTACAACGAATGGTCAAGTCCAAAGGAGGAACCGTGACATCGAAACGCAGTCCGTCCGCTCAAATAAGAGAAGACAAGCGGAGGCTCGTGCTAGAATGGAGCTGGCTCGTAAAGAAGTTGAGCTGGCTCAAGCCAAACTAAAGCTAGCAGAAGTGGAAGCCGAGTCCGAAGAAGAAGAAGAAATAGAGATCTTCGAAAGGACCCATGAAGTGGAGGAATGGCTTGTCCAAACTGAAGAGAGGCAAGACAAGCGAAGACATCATCACGAAAGGCCAGCTCCAACCAAAGAAAAGAAGAGCGACATCCAAGAGCTGGCCCAAGCTATCGCTAAGCTCACCGAAAAGGCTCCAGACACAGCAGCAGCATCCAGATTCACCGAACTTCCATACTTCAATGGCAATTGTGAAGAATGGCTGGCTTTTAGAAGGTCATTTGAGGATACAGCTCCATCCTTGTCCAACGTGCAGAATCTGGCACGTTTACGAAGGGCAGTCCAAGGAAAGGCAAGGGAAGCTGTACAAAACCTGCTATTCACCGCCGAAGATCCGAAGGAAGTCATGACGGGACTGGAAGCAAGATTCGGAAGACCTGGAGCCCTGGCCTTAGCCGAGCTAGAGAAGATGAAGAGTCTACCAAGGGTCAATGAAAACCCAAGCGACATCTGCCAGTTTGCAAGCCGGGTCCGAAATGCAGTAGCAAGCATCAAAGCACTGAAGAAGAGTCAATACCTCAGCTCTCCTGAAACATTGAAGAGCCTAACTGAAAAGATGCCGTCTTCTATGAAGTTCCGTTGGTTTGCGTACCATCGAGAAAGAAGGGATGAAGAAATGCCTGAGCTCATCCTACTGGACGCATTCCTCGGACTAGAAGCCGACATCTGTGGGGACTTTGCTCCACCTGAAGAGCTGAGGAGGACTTACAAGGCGGTTCCACCACAACCAAGGAAGCCCTGGGAACCCACAAGCGTACCGAAGAGAAATTGGGAACCAGAGCACAAACCAATAAACAACGTACGGGAGCCGCCTCAAGAAAGAAAGAAAATTGCCTGTACGGGATGCGAAGGCGATCATTACTTACTTGACTGCAAAACTTTTAAAGAGGCTGACCTGAATGGAAAATGGGACATAGCGAAGAAAACAAGGACATGCTTCAAATGCCTACGCTTCCGGCACTCAAGGTTGAATTGCAAGGCGCCGGTATGCAAGAAGTGCGGCAGATGGCATCACACGTCCCTCCATTCAGAGAAGCCGCCAAACAGAGCAGAAGCACCAGGCACCAGTCAGTGTTACCAACTGGGCCAGCAAGAAGGAGAAGAAGCTGAAGAAAAAATCGCTTCAATCCATACAACAATAAGTAACGAAAAGGTCTACTTAAAAATAATGCCAGTAGACGTATATGGACCGAAGGGGCATGCCAGGGTCTTGGCGCTTCTGGACGAGGGCTCAACGGTGTCACTATTGGACTCAAAGGTTGCTGAACAAATCGGAGTCAATGGGAAGAAAGAGACTCTGACAATAGAAACCGTTGGCGGAAAAATAATTAAGAAAAATAGCTCCGAATGTCTGAAAAATTAAATTAAAGGGGCCTACAGAAGAGACAAGAGGGCAATAGAGCTCCGAAAAATGGAGGACCTTAAGCTGTCGCAACAGAAGGTGGCAATAGAGGACATCCGTAACTGCCAGCATTTAAGCGCCATTAAAGATCAGCTGGTCTACGATAAAGAAGAGCCCAAGCTTCTAATCGGGCAAGACAACTGGGGACTCATAGTGACAAGAAGATTGAAGAAGGGAAAGAAGACTGAGCCCGTAGCCTCACTCACCAGTCTCGGGTGGGTGCTACATGGCTGTGACGCTGCTTCAACAGTAGCAGTGCATTTTGTCAACCACTGTCGCATCTCGAACGAAGAGGAGATCAATGAGATCGTTCGAGACTTCTTCAAATTAGAGTCCCTGGGGATCGAAGCCAAGCTGCCGAGCCATGACAGCGACAGAAGAGCCCTGGAAGTCCTGGAGAAGACAACAAAGAAATTGCCTGATGGGCAATACGAAACTGGGCTTCTGTGGAAGAAAGAAGATGAAGTTCTTCCAAACAACTGCAAGCAAGCCTTCAGTAGATTGGAAATCGTTGAAAAGAAGCTGGATCAAAACAAAGAGTTGAAAAAGGAATATGAGATCCAAATGACCAATCTCCTCGCAAAGGGGTACGCAGAGAAGGCACCGTGTAACGGCACTGATGGAAGAACATTCTATCTTCCACACTTCGCTGTCGAACACCCAGTAAAAAAGAAGCCCAGAATCGTCTTCGATGCAGCAGCCAAGTTCCAGGGAAAGAGCTTAAATGATGCTCTCCTGCCCGGTCCAGATCTACTCCAATCACTATTTGGAGTATTGCTGCGCTTTAGAGGCCAATTGCAATAATGGCCGACATCCAAGACATGTTCCTCCGCATTAAAATAAGACAAGAAGACAGGGACAGTCTGAGGTTCCTTTGGCGCGGAGAAGAAAGAAAAGAGAAGCCAGAGGAGTATAGAATGACTTCTGTCATTTTTGGTGCTGCCTCATCACCAGCCACAGCAATCTACGTCATGAACAAGAATGCTGAAGAGTACCAGGAGACCCGCCCAGCAGCAGTCCAGGCACTAAAAGAGAATCATTACATGGATGACTATTTGCAAAGCTTCCAGTCTGTTGAGGAAGCAAGAAGAGTATCGGCAGAAGTTTGGGAAATCCATGAGCGGGCGAGTTTCCACTTGAAGGGATGGGCAAGCAATAACCCAGAAGTGCTCAAGGGTTTCCGAGAGAAAAATAAAAGCGCCAACCTTGAGCTTACCAAAGAAGAAAAGACACTGGGCCTGAGGTGGCTCACAGAAGAAGATGCTTTAGCCTTTAACATTGGGCTACGTAATACGCCAACAGAAATATTAGATGGCAGAAGGGTTCCCACAAAAAGAGAAGTCACGAGCGCCGTGATGTCAACATTCGATCCCATGGGCTTCGCTACGCCAGTCCTGATCCAAGGGAAGAAGTTGATTCAAGAAATTTGGCGAACACAGATTGGCTGGGATGAGAAAATACAAGAAGGCCAACAAGAAGCCTGGCAAAGGTACATAAAGGAAGTCGCTACCTTGGACAAGTTGAGGATACCAAGGTGCATTTCGCCATGCCAAAGAGAAGGGCAGCTGCACACCTTCACAGACGCTAGCGAAGAGGCATACGCGGCGTCTGTATATTGGAGGACCAGAGGACCTGAGGGTGAAACACACGTCGTGCTGGTGGCTGGAAAGGCAAGGGTCTCGCCGACAAAAACAGTCTCAATCCCGAGGCTGGAGCTACAGGCGGCTTTATTGGGAAGCAGACTAGCAGCCACCGTGGAGAAAGAGCTCAACCTCATGGTCACTCAAAAGACGTACTGGACCGACTCAAGCACAGTACTTCAGTGGGTGCAAGCTGACCCAAGAAGATTCAAGACGTTCGTGGCTCATCGATTGGCAGAAATAGAAGAACTAACAAAGCCACAGGAGTGGAGATGGGTTCCAACGAAGATGAATCCGGCTGATGACGCTACACGGAATACGCCTAGCGACTTCAATCACACCGCTAGGTGGTTCCAGGGCCCAGAATTCCTAAGGCGAGGCGAAGAAGAGTGGCCCGCCAAAAAGTTTGGTTTGGGCAAGAGTGAAGACCTGGAAGAGAAGGCAAGTCACAAGGTCACCACCATTAAGGCAGTAGAAAAGGAAACACCAGACTTAGAAAGATTCTCGAACTGGAGGAAACTGGTTAACACCATGGCAAGGGTGTTTCAGTTTATCGATGTCCTGAAAAAGAAAGTCGAGAGGGTCAACACAGCGCGAGACAAGGACGTCACATGGAAGCCGCACAATAAAAATAAGAAGAAAGCACAAGCCAAGCCGGTGATTGAAAGAAAGAAGGAACACAATTTTATAAAAATTGAAGAGGCTTTCCAAAAAAAAGGCAGAAGAATATTTAATTAAAAGAAGCCAAAGTGAAAGCTTTACAAAGGAAATGAAATGCTTAAAAGAAAACAAGCCATTGGAAAACGCAAGCCGCCTACGAAAAATCGACGTTTATCTAGGCAGCAACGAAAAGATAAAACTGCGCAGTCGAACAAGAAAGTTCACGTTTAAAAACGCAGTAAATAACCCACCCGTAATAGATGGGAAACATAAGATAGTACAACTGATAATTCAGTACTATCACAGAAGGTTTTTACACGGTAACACTGCAACCGTAATGAATGAGCTGCGGCAGAAGTATTGGATTTTGGGCCTAAGGACAGCGGTAAAAGCAGTCATTTACCAATGTCAATGGTGCAAAGTCAGGAAAGGTTCGCCGCAAATCCCGCCCACTGGAGACCTGCCCGGGGAAAGGCTACAACATCACGCGTATCCTTTCTCCAATGCAGCCGTGGACTACTTCGGGCCAATGCAGGTCACCATCGGCAGGAGAACAGAGAAGCGCTGGGGGGCGCTCTTCACCTGCCTAACGACAAGGGCAGTACATTTAGAGCTAGTGCCATCACTAAGCACTAGCTCCATGATCATGGCGCTGCGAAGAATGGCAGCGAGAAGAGGAATGCCAAAGGTCATCTTCAGCGACAACGGGACAAACTTCGTCGGAGCCAACCGAGAATTGGAAGAAGCAGCCCTAGAGAAAGGTATAAGGTGGAAGTTCATACCACCAGGAAGTCCAAATATGGGGGGCGCATGGGAAAGGATGGTACGCTCCGTGAAGACGTCGCTGGCCGCAGTACTGCACGAAAGAAGTCCGCCAGAAGAGGTACTGCACACACTGATGACAGAGGTGGAACACGTCGTCAACTCGCGTTCGCTCACCGAACTCAGCATGGAGCCGGACGATGAAGAAAGTCTGACGCCTAACCACTTTCTGATTGGAAGGTCCTGTGGAATGATGGCACCTGGCGAGTTCACCGATCACGAACTAGTCGGAAAAGCCAGTTGGAGGACTGCACAGCGACTCACCGATCACTTCTGGAGAAGGTGGATCAAGGAGTACCTGCCGACGCTGATGCCGAGAAAGATCAGCGGAAGGACTACGAGCGACCCAGAGGAAGGCGACGTGGTACTTATCGTGGATGCAAACCTGCCACGAAACTCATGGCCACGTGGCAAGGTGCTGAAGGCGTACCCAGGACCAGACGGAAGAGTGAGGATCCTGGACATCCAGACGAATGGAGGAGTGCTGCGCCGCCCGAGTCGCCGTGTCGTCGTGTTGGTTCCAGCTACATCGTCGCCGCAACAGGATGGAGTGCTTCGCACTGCGGGGGAGAATGTTAGCGACGGACCACACGAAACACATAAATAAGGATAGGATAGGATAGGATATAAGGATTAAAATGTAAACATGTTTAAATAAGGATTTTTTGATAAATAAAGTCGTATTGACACAATAGGGTAGCTCTAAAACGATACGTAAAATAATAAGTTAGTAAGTTGTAAGGTTTGTGAATTATATGATAAATAAATAATACTAAGTTGTAACGTTGCAAGTGACGAAAAATAAAGTCACAACAACTAGGATAGAAGTATGTCGTTGCAATGTGAGATAGAGTACATAAGGTTTGCTCAACTATGTACATTTTAAGTAAGAAGGTTAAATAAATAGTAAGATATATAAGAAATAACGTAGAAATAACTTAAGGAAGCGCATGTATTTCGTAAATAATATCTCGTGTAAACTTAGTAACTATAGGTAATGTCAGTAAGGATTTAATATGTAGGATTGTCAAAAATAAAATATACGATGTAAAATAATAGTTTAGGCGTAAATAACATGTAGTGTAAGATATGTACTCAAGCAGAGTTGAGTTAAATTCTTAATAATTCTTAATAACACGTAAATAGTTAAAATCTATCAGTGTAAAATTTGTATTTGTGTATTGTATGAAAAGTAAGAGCGTGAATTTTTACAAAATAAGCAATACGTTGTGGATTACGCTCTTAACCTTTTGCTTAGTTCAACAAACTCCCGCGCACTTTGCCGTGGAGCTACTAGGCCGGGCGTGAATTTTGAAATTATAAGCAATACGCTTGCGAGACGCCCTTTGCATTTTTTGGCTCTTAAAGCCACAGTTTGTGAGATATCTGTATGAATTCTATTTCATAATGTTTGTAAAATTAATAGCTATCTGTAGAAAGTAATTGTAATGTAGAGAAAATTCATTTTTATATTTTAAAATAACAAAAACATGTACCTCCATACAAACGAGTTGTAGACAAGGACGGCAAGAATTGTAAGAGTAGTCTAGCAATAGTTTACAACCGTAACGGTAATTTTATGGCCTGCCGCTTTGTTCGAAATTGTTTAAAACTCGAGCGATCCAGCAGTCGTGGTCACATTCCCGATTCGACTCTTGTGTTGTGCGGTCGTGTTTTCGAGCGTCAAGTGCTCTTAGTGTGCTCCGTGCAGTGGTGACTCAGCTGGTGCGCATTCCTGTGTGGTGTTTTGCCTCAGCGCTGACGACCTCGAATTGTTGTTTGGTTTATTGCCCGCAATTCCTGGAAAATCGGCCTGAGTGTTGAAGCGCTGCTCGGCAGTGTGTATTGGCTGGGAAATTGCTTCTCGGCCCGCGCTGAGTGTGTTTGTGCGTTCTTCAACGCGCCCATAACCGAGTGTTTATCGAAGCGATACTGTGCGTTTTTGTGCGTGAGTGTGTGTTCTCGTAGTCGCGGAACTACTACGCATAGCGGTGACCCTCGCTTGCCTCTTTGACTGTTACCGGTTCGCCCGGTCTGAGTCCGGCTTTGTGTTAAATCGCTAGCGTAGTATTTCCGCTTCAGCGGTTCGCCGCTCCGTGCATTCTCGCGTTTTAAGTGTCGATTGCGTTTTAGTTTGTAGAAATCCAGTTCCGAGTGCTCAAGAGCTGGTGGGTGAGATCGTATAGCTCTTTTCAGAGTTGCGGTCTACCTAAAAGTTTCTCGTTCATAAACGTCTCGTTGCTGGGGGGAAACCTAACGGTGACAACGTAACCCCGGCCGTAGGAGTAGGAGTTAGGTACACACCAGGCAATCCGTAGCACTGCGGGGCGCCTGGCCACATTTAGGTATTCTTGCTCCTCGCCAGCAATGGTGGGGAGTCACTAGGCACACAAAAAATCTACACCTCGGTCACTCCCGCGATGGCCGAGCAACTCATTGGCTTGTCCCCGGACCAGCTAGGGGCAATCGTGCAAAATCTTGTTCGCGATCGCCCAGAGCTGGCCCACGCCATCTTCACGGCGTTGGGGCCTGCCCTCACTGCGTCCAGCACAATCGCGCCCTCCCCGTCCGTCTCATCGCGTTCGACTCCGCGCTCTCGCTCGCGCAATCGTTCGCGCTCTCTCTCCCGCGAACCCCGCGAACCCCGCAATCGCGACCCGCGTCTCGCTCGCCGCGCTCTTCGGGCCCCTGCGCCCATTCGCCCTCCCACTCCGGTAGCCGATGAGACCCCTTCTCGGTCTCTCGCTACCCCGCCCCCCGCAACCTCCGAAACCGCACCCCGGTCTCCAGCAGCCGTAATGTCCGCTGAGTCGGCGTTGTCTGAGGACGACGAAGGCTTCAAAGTGGTTGGCCTGGGAACCAAAAAGGGTAAAAAGCGGAAAAAGTCCGCCAAGTCTAAAAAGGCTTCGGCGGCATCCGCTCTGGAGTCTTCTACTCCTCCTCCCTCCGACTCTGAGGCTAAACGCCTCAAAGCGCCTAGCGCTTCCGCGTCCCCGTCCCCGTCCACCTCGGCGGCCAGCCCTGAGCTAGCCGCCATGGACACAACGCCCCCCGCCGCCACCTCTTCGCAGTCCGACTGTCCCACTTCGGGACGGAAGGAAAAATCTCCGCCGCCCATCGTCATCAAAGACAAGGGGGCCTGGCCGAACATTGCTAACGCTATGAAGGCCAAGCGTATCAATTATACGCACGCCCGCAATGATGCCGAGCGCGGCATCAAAGTGCAGGTCCCGACACCGTCAGATTTCCGAAATCTGACGGCCTTCCTCACGGCTCAAAAATATGAGTACCACACGTACTCATTGGCCGAGGAACGCGTTTTAAGGGCAGTCGTAAGGGGAGTCCCTAGGGAATTCTCCACCACGACTGTCCAGGACGACTTAATCGTCCAAGGCCTCCCCGTACGGGAAGTACATCGTATGTACAATGGCCGAAATAAGTCCGAGTGCTACGACATGGTGCTCGTTGTACTAGACCTAACAAAAGAAGGCAAAGCCATCTTTAACATCAAAGATGTTTGCAGCCTCAAAGGCATCAGGGTCGAGACTCCGCACAAGCGGTCGAACCCGAGTCAATGCCACCGATGCCAGCTATATGGCCACGCGCAGCGTAACTGCAGACGCAGACCGCGCTGCGTCAAATGTTTACGCGATCACGCCACTCCGGACTGTGATCGCGATCGCTCAAACGCATCCGACCCGGTCGCTTGCGTACTCTGTGGGAGTGAAGGCCACCCAGCGAATTACCGCGGGTGCCCCAAAGCTCCCAAACAGAGCTCGCGTAAACCCCATCAGGGTAAATCGCGCCCATCCGCCCCCCGCCAACAGGCTCCGCTCGTGCCTGCCCCCCTCCCGGCTGTCAACGCCTGGAGCCGTCCTCCAGCGCTAGTAGCGTCCAAATCGAAGGAGACAGACAAACTTTTGTCTGCTCTCCCCGGGCCCGTCTCAGTTACGGGCATTCCCTACCCCGCCCCTCTGATGTCCCGGGACATCCCGCGTCCAGCGCCCATGAGAAGTGCACCCGCACCTCTCGCGCATACGCGCCTTGCCCCCTCGCGCCCCTCTTTCGCGCTGCCCTGCAATGCCGTTCATACGGCCGAGCAGCAGCAGCACCTCGGCATTCTCGCCGAGATTTCTTGGGCCTTCGACGCGGCCAATTTCGAGATCGTGTTCGCCGAATACGAACAGATCACCGACTTCTCTCAAATGCTCGGCTTCATGGCTAGGCATCGCGATTTCTTCGCCGCCCTCCGCAGGGTAGCTCCAAAACCGTAGAATCAAAATGGATTGCACAACCGCGCGCGAAAAACCCCGGTCCGTCTCCATAGGCTATTTTAACGCCAACGGTCTCCGCAACCAAAGAGAGGAATTATCGCAATTCCTCTCGTCCCAAAAACCGGACGTCTTCCTCATCCAGGAAACGTTCCTAAAGCCCGCTGTCCGTACCCCTTCAATCGCGAACTATCGTACCGTCCGTAATGATAGAACTGCCTCCAATCTCGGAGGCACTCTCATCTATTACAGGCGCTCCCTGCATTGCTCCCCTATCGATCCTCCACCGCTTACGAATTTAGAAGCATCCGTCTGCCGCTTAGCGATGACCGGCCATCAGCCGATCATCATTGCATCGGTTTATCTCTCTCCCCTAAAAGACTTGCTCGAGAGCGACCTTCAGTCGCTCTTAAGTTTAGGCGACGCCGTCATTCTTGCCGGCGACCTAAATTGCAAGCATCGCCGCTGGAACTCTTCTGTAACTTCACAAAGAGGCAGACTCCTCGACGATTTAGTTGACAGACTAAACTTTGACATCATCGCTCCCATGACGCCCACTTACTTTCCCCACAATACTCGGTTTAACCCCGACGTACTCGACATAGCACTTCTAAAGAATGTAAGGCTAAGCTTTCGCTCTATAGAGGTGCTTGACGAACTTGACTCGGACCACCGCCCTGTCGTCCTCCGATTAGGTTTCCCTTCGGACTCTCCTCCCGACACTAGAACCGTGACGGACTGGGATAAATTTGGGCAATTGCTCGAAAATCCCAGCTCGCCACATCTAGATCGCGTTCCCAACGTTATCTCATCCGCGACCGATCTTAACGTAGCTATCGACTCACTCACTAGCCACCTGACCGCCACCGTTGGCGAGTGCTCACGACAGGTGCCGGTTGGTGATTATCACCACCTAATCCTGCCTCAGCACATCAGGTCGCTAATGACTGAGCGTAACGCGGCCCGCCGCGCTCGCGACCGCGCTCCCACTATCGAAAATAAAGCTCGCTTCAACGACTTACACCGCCGTGTAAGAACCGCTGTAGCTGAGCTCCGCGCCCAACGTTTCGGTGATCTTATGGAGAACATTTCTCCTTCTCACCAAGCTTATTGGCACTTAGCCAGAGCTCTAAAATCCGAAACCGCAAACTCTCTCCCTCCGTTAACTCGTCCCAACAATAGCGTTCCCGCGTTCAATGACGACGAAAAAGCGGATTGCCTAGCATCCAGCCTCCAAGCCCAATGTGCCTTAAGCACACAGCCTTTCGATCCCGATCACGTGCGCGAGGTAGACGGCGAAGTGGAGCGCAGAACTTCTCTGCCTCCACAAGACCCCCTGCCCCCTGTCACTGTCGACGAAGTCATACAGGTCATCAAAGACCTACGCCCCCGTAAGTCCCCCGGCGCAGACGGTATCTCTAACGATATCCTAAAGCGCCTCACTCTTCCCCTTATCTGCCTCCTAGTAGCGATCTTTAACGCTGCTATGGAACATTGCATCTTTCCATCTCAATGGAAAGATGCAATCGTTATAGGCATCCATAAGCCCGGCAAAGCTCGTACCGAGCCGTCCTCCTATCGCCCTATAAGTTTACTAAAGGCCCTTGGTAAACTCTATGAACGCCTCCTTCTCGCCCGCCTACGGAACTCTATAGTCTCCAGAGGCATTTTAATAGACGAGCAGTTTGGCTTTCGTGCCAAACACTCATGCGTCCATCAAGTCCTCCGCATAACGGAACATATTCTTACTGGCTTCCAGCCAGCATTAGGTAAGACCCGTCACACGGGCGCTGTCTTCTTCGATGTAGCGAAAGCTTTCGACAAAGTCTGGCACAACGGTTTAATTTTTAAACTGTACAACTTTCAGTTGCCAGATCGTCTCGTGCTCATCATACGAGACTATTTGTCGAATCGTAGCTTTCGCTACAGAGTTGAAGGCACTCTCTCCTCCCCCCGCCCCATAGAAGCAGGAGTCCCGCAAGGGTCCGTGCTCGCCCCCGTCTTGTACCTTCTGTACACTAACGATATCCCAAAAACGATAGGTACCCAATTAGCCCTCTATGCGGACGATACCGCTCTCTATACTACCGATAGGCAAGTGAGTCGAATCACTGAGAGACTCCAATCCGCTATCACCGCCCTAGGCGAGTGGTTTCGGAAATGGAGAATCGAGGTGAATCCCGACAAAAGCTCTGCCGTCCTTTTCACCACAGGCAGCCCTCCGCGGCCAACTTCCCTCTCTCTCTTCGGTCGTGCCATTCCCTGGCAAAATAAGACCAAATATCTCGGTGTGACCATGGATAGACGTTTGAACTTCCACGCTCACACCAAAATAGTCAGAGACCGAGCCGCTTTTGTCCTCGGTCGTCTCTATCCCATGATAGGCAAGTATAGTAAGATGTCGCTTAGAAATAAGCTAAATCTTTACACAACTTGCATCCGCCCCATACTAGCTTATGCTAGCGTAGTCTTTGCTCTGTCCAAGCGCAATCTCCACAAACTCCAGACCCTCCAAAACCGCTTTCTCAGAGCGGCCTCTGGAGCCTCTTGGTACGTTCGCAATGCGGACCTACACAGAGACTTCGAACTTCCCACGATTCCCCAGTACTTTAAAGACTTGGCAGTCCGCTTTTTCGAGCGTACGCAAAATCACCCTAATAGTTTAGTTGTGCAATCCACGACGTACATTCCCCCCGATCGTCCCCGTCGCGGTCGTAAAACTATACTCAGGCGGCCTCGGCACGTACTAACGTCCCCAGATGACGATCTCGCTGTCCGGATAGCGAGATTAGTCTCTACTACGTCGACCCCGAATAGGGCCTCCCTCCAAACACGACGCCGACGTCCCCGGGTTCGTCGGCGCCCACAAGGATACACTAGGTATCAAAGAGTGCCGGGGCGCTTCTCGCCCCCACTCAATCGCAACCGCACCCGCGTAACGGGGAACTCCCCTCCTGGCGGTGACTCACCTTCGGGTTCGAGACTCACGCCGGTCGAAGGGACGCCCCCGAGAGCGACAACCCAAGCCGAGGCTTCCCCCGCGGGAAGCCCTTGAGCGTTGGGCGCTATATGGGCTGAGGCTCCTTCAGAGTCTCGCCCCAAAAGTCCGGTGAAGCAGTAATGGCTGCAACAGCCAACTGCATAGTCAGCTCAGAAAAAAAAAAAAAAAAAAAAAAAGTCGTGGTCAGTTCGCAGTCGCAGTTCGCAGCAAGAAATCAAGAAAGGAAGAACCAACAATCAAGGAAGAAACTCTGCAAGAAAATAAGTGCTCAATTGAAGGTTCAAGAAAGAAACGCTGCTAGGAAAAAGGAAGAAACTCGCTAGAAATTAAGTGTAAAATAAGTGCTCTAGTGTAAATAAATTCTTCACAAGAAGACTCAGCTTCACTTCGGCTATTTTATTTTGCGCTCAAGAAATCTTCGTGGTCAGCGGTTCACAAGTGCGACACCCGGCTTCACCCGTCCGGCCCGCAATACGGTCGCCCACAACATACAGTCCACTATAAACACGTCAGTGGCCTAGTCTTGTAGCTAGCTACCGTACGGTTGTCTAATTTCTACGGCGCTTCGTTGTCGTAGCTTCGTTTTAGCAACCGAGGAAGCTAGCCTACGCCCGTCGCCGCTGTGCGTGTTCGTAACACTATCAATGCCTACCGCTTAAAGACCGAAAACGAAAAGATATGACTAAACTGTATAATGGCTAATGTTTTAATCCTAAATGAGAATTGTTTCCAAAATGATTGTGACATCTGCTGCAGTAGTTCAAAACGCGTGAACCTGTTCATGGCGGTTTCGCTACATGGATTCTCAGGCAGTGATTTAAGGAATTCCAGGTCATAGGTCTCTCTGTCGGGACAAAATGGCAATCTGGTCAAAAAAAGGACCGGATTGGAGCCTGGTTGGGATGTTCACAAAGAACGCTTCACAGTCCTGGTCTTCAGGGTTCTAACGAGATGCAAGGCTCTTCCACTTCCCAATACCGCAAAATCGCTTCAGCGAGAGAGAGAGAACCACACAAGTTGTAAGATCCGGCGAATGTACAGGCACTAGTGGTTGTGCTGGGCCCATTATAATGTGTTCCAGGTCAGTCAGAACCGCGACCAGTCCACGTGGCTAAAGCAATTTCCCTGCTCCCGAAGTCAACATGCCCAAGACGTCAGCACCTAACAGTACATCTATGGGTACTGGAACATGGAAGCTAGGATCAGCAAGGGGTAATTTAAGATGATAATGGCTTGGGCCCGCTTGAGACATGGCCGGTTTATGTTATGTATTTGTTATTATTAGTTAGAGCTCACGTCTGGTTTGTAACTTGAGTGTATTACTGTTTTTACTATAGAGCAAATTCACCGAAAACGTGTTTCGTCAACCTCCCTTAAATTTTAACTTTTTATTATTTATTAGATAATTCACCATTATAAGTCTTGCTGTGAAAATTTTAGGCATATGCCTATTTCGGTCTTAAAGATAGAGCCTTTTAATGGTCGGACAGACAGACAGACAGGCTTATTAATAGGGCTCCGTCGGCACCTTTTGGGTACGGAACTCTAAAAACCGACATAGTAGTGAAATATAACCTTAAATCTTCATACACGTATAGTAAAACGAGAAAAGTCGCGGAAAAGTTGTGGAGCTATACTTAAATTAACTTAAATCAAAATATCCCTCACTATCACAAGTACGTGTTATTCGCACTGGCTCCTGGCCAACTTATTTAGAAAAACTGTATACTGTTCACGAATTCAAGGTTTTTTTTTGGATCACATCCAACGACCTGATATTAGTTATTTTTCCAAAGAAAGTAACAAATATCGTTTCGATTTCATTTGTTTGCCTTTTTTCCATCTTTTTTGTTTTATTATTTTTTTTTTTTATTTATTTATTCAAACTTACAATGCACTTAACTTACTTTTTAATTCTGCCAAACTGCGAAACAGTTTGTCGGCAGTAATTCTCGTTTTCTTATTTATATACATTATATCCATTACTGCTAGGGTTACTTCATAACTATGTAGCATATTAATATAATTCTTGAGTTATTATGTTTATATAATAAGGTTTTCAGTTCATAAACGATATAAATAAAATGACAAAGTTACTATTTTTAAGGAAAATTGGCACTGTTGTATAATAAATGCTATTAAAACATGGGTGTTGAGTAGAACGAGTTGCAAGCGAATTCCACTACAGTATCACACAAGTGTTTTAATACCTAATTATGTACAGTTGCATAAACAACTTTATCTACACCTACGACATTGACTGTTATCGGTATTTTGTATTGTATTGACGGTAATAACTGGTTACCAATTTTTATTGTTGCTGCTGCATAAATATCTGGTAGGGTGAGAATGATTCTTGTATCATCCATTTTACGCTGAATAACATCAAATGCCTCCTTAACTTCTGGATGGAGCTGGGATGGTATGAGTAACCAATAACAGGTATTGGTACAATGGCCCTATCATGAGGCTAAGTGCGGAAAACATAAGTCCAACTAACTAACTACCATCCATTTTATAGACAAAATAAATAATAATTATATTTTCGTAAAGAGCAAACAACAAACAATGGCGGCAAAATAGTCGTTTAAAAATAAACGCGTTAGTAAAACTGATAAAAGATTTCAATCTAGCACCCTCAAAAAACAAACAAAAATTAGTTTTATCAAAGGTTGGTATTTTTAATGGCCATCATGGTACTCGTGGGCATATCTTTTGAAATTTTACCAGTAATATAAATAAACCTTAGCGTAAAATACTTTAAAAAAAAGATTTATTACATCACCCTAAAAATAAAAATAGTCTGGTCTCAAAGCGTAAAGAAAACACAAAATCAGCAATTCAAACGGACTTTCAGACTCATTTAAGTAACTTTTTATCTTAAGCTAGCTTATTCCCGCAACTTCGTCTACGTAAACTTTTTGAAAAAAAACAGCTTTTGACTGTTTACTGTTTTACATACAATAACATCGGAATTCTTAAACACATTTTCATCCTCTTTTTTGCCGTCTAGAAAATAATTTTTCAAAAACGGTGAATCACATAAATCTTAATTTTTAACGTTTAAGCCAAGTTCTAGCCATTTCCATGCAAACTGCCAACGCATATTTTACCCCCTTAGGGGATATTTTTTCCAAAAATCCCTTCTTAGTGCACACTTACGACATTTAAGGAACGTTTGTGCAAAATGCACATGCTTCTAGACACAGCGGTTTCAGCTGTTCATTGATCGATTAGTCACTCAGCCAGTCAATTTCTTCTTTTGAACCGGCGAACGTTGTTTCTTTTTTTAAAACAACCTAATAGGGTTGTACTTATTCAGAAACATTCCCCGGTGTGTGCATAACAACTTACCAAAATTTCATTACAATCGGTTTACCCCTATTGCGCGAGTCCGACTCGCACTTGACCCTTTTCTCAGGAACCTTCTCCGGCGTGTGCATAACATAACAACTTACCAAAATATCATTAAAATCGGTTCACCCTTATTGCGCGAGTCCGACTTGCACTTGACCATTTTTTCTTTCTCAGAAACATTCCCCGGCGTGTGCATACAAACTTACCGAAATTTCATTACAATCGGTTTACCCTCTTTACGCGAGTCCGACTTGCACTTGACCCTTTTTTCTTTCTCAGAAACATTCCACGGCGTGTGTATAACAACTTACCAAAATTTCATTACAATCAGTTTACCCTTATTGCGTGAATCCGACTCGCACTTCACCCTTTCAGTAAAACCTTATCTTATCGGATGCCTACGTCATACAAAGAACACACCCTCCATGTTTCAGTGGGTCGATTCCGTAAAATGAGAGCTAACAATTCTCGTCTGAAATCTATAGAAATAAGATATACATTGCGCATTTGAAATGCCATATGAAATTCATCAATTGTCGCGAAACCGCAATGTATATCTTGTTTTTTTTCAAAAAGGTTAGCAATCTTTTTACGGAATCGAGCCGCAGGTCTCTACGATCAGCGGCTTAAGCTGTGCGTTGATCCGTCAGTCATTCAGGACAAAGCATGTTATATGTATATAAGATAAGATAATATGTACACAAAAAATCAAACACCTAAAAAACGCATAACCTCTATGAGCTTAGAAATGAGGTCCTAATATAGTACGGTGACATTCGAGACATTCCAATTTTAAAAAGTATTGAAGTTATTTATGTTTTTAAGTAAATTCAACTTTTTTTGAATAAAATTGGATTGAGTTTTCAAACATGTGACAAAATAAAATGTTATTTAAATCAAAAGCACTAAGGAGTATTGAAATCAACTTCGAAGCAAATAACCGACAAATAACTTTCTACCCCTTTTTAACCCCGTTAGGGGATGAATTTCGATAAAATACGAAACACATATTCCATCAATTATGTTAAAAAAGGTTTATACAAAATTTGAAGTAGATTGGACCAAGGAATCACGTTGTTCCATACAAACTTTCCCCCCCTTTTTCACCCCTTTAGGGGAAGAATTCCGGAAAATTCTTTCTTATTGGATGCCTATACGTCATACAATGAACACACCCTCCAAGTTTTAGGTCCCTATGGTTAGCGGTTTAGGCTGTGCGTTGATCCATCAGTCATTCAGGACAAAGCCTTTTATATGTATAGATAAGAATGGCTGCCATGGCCTTATCTCATAATATTTTTTTTGTAAGTTTAATGGAAGTCGCCAGTGACATTCGTATTTAACGATATGCGAAGTGAAACTACCAGGCCAGCGTGGTGGCCTTATGACCTAAGCCTCCTTCTTCAGTCTGTGACTCTGCAGCAGAGCGTATAGCAACTGAGGCGAAAATAAATACTAAAATGTCGATAGAAAACCGAACGCAGCCGCGCGCGGATCTCTAGTTGGTATGCAGACTATATTCGGAGAAGTATGAGAATAAATGAAATCCCTGAAGACCTTAGATTAATTCCCTTCTTGGTATTTCTTAGGAACAATAAGCAAGGAACAAAGGGGGACGTGATTGCTCATTTGCATATTTCATTGGGCGACAATTTAATTTCCACCGTTCTGTGAGCGTTAATAACGGTTTATTGTCGTATATCCACAGGGTATTTACATAAGAACAGTTTAAAAATCGTATTTAACAATTAACTTTGTAAAGAGATTTGAAAACCTGCTGACTACAAATACAAAAAATGCTTTAAATTATAACATGAACATGCACCCCACAATAAAAAGGTAAATCTAGCAAGAAAACTTACTATACATATTAAATAATCTATACCTATACTGAAGCTTAAGTATTCTTTCTTATCTTATCTATTCTGAACGCGCTAATCTCTGGAACTACCAGTTTTTGAAATATTTTTCTTAGGGTTCCGTACCCGAAGGATAATTAACGGAATCCTATTACTAAGGCTCCGCTGTCCGTCCGTCCGTCCGTCCGTCCGTCTGTCACCAGGCTGTATCTCATGAACCGTTATAGTTAGACAGTTGAAATTTTCACAAAAGATGTATTTCTGTTGCCGCTTTAACAATAAATAATAAAAAACAGAATAAAATAAATATTTAAGGGGGCTCCCATACAATAAACGTTATTTTTTTGCTCGATTTTGCTCGATATTGATAACGGCAACAGGTAGACGCTTAAAATATTCACAGAATATTTAGTTATATTGTCACTTTAAAAATAAATAATTAAATTTTTTTTTTTTTTTTAATTATTAATATTTAATGGCTCCCATACAACAAACGTGAATTTTTTGCCATTTTTATAGATAATGGTGTCCGATTTGCACTCGGTCGATTTTTTTGTATTTGAGTTGCTAACGGGGGAGTTCAGCAACGAAAACTGCAGTACGACGTCTGCCAGGTCAGGTAAATATAAAGTACAAACAAATGATTTTATGTTTTAACTATGTCACCCTATTACAGAACAAGCCCCTTACTAACTTTCTGCAAAAAATTTCGTTCCAAGATCGTGTGTGTCGTTAGATAGCTCATTTTTTTAAATATTGAGGGTGTGTGAAAACCATTTTTCGATATAGCAATGCGTTTGTGAAATATTAATCTTTAAAGTTTTTGTTAGAGCCCCGTCTCAACTGCCAGCTAAAAAGCTGCTTTTGGGTGTGTGAATAAAATAGTGGGAGTAGCTTATATAACGAAATTAAAAGGAAAACTATTATAGAGAGATAGGTAGGATTTACAACTTCATGAGTAATAGTCAACCAACTTAAAAAATGTAGTCTGAAAAGTAAAACATTCGTACAAAGTCCATTAAAAAGGACAGATGAAGTTGGTACTTGTATAAAACAGATATCTATTAAATATAAGTTTATAAACCATATAACACTATAGAAAAATAAAATTATAACTTTCTGAATACTAATACTTACTAAATTAATAACAATATTTACGTTCGAATAACGCATTGGTTATTGGCACATAGGTACATCGAACATCTCGAACTACCTAGATAATTTGTTCCTATATAAGTTTGTGATGTGCATTTTAAAGGTTTAGTTTTCGATTGATTTGAGTTAAATATCGTTTGAAAAACTTTAAATTCAATATAGATTTGTTTACTCTTTCTTTGGCGTTTATTGAATCTGCTTTGGTGGCGCAAAATTTGATTGTTTTTTTAATTATATTATAATAAATTGAACTTTTATTTATTTTGCTAATGTGTCAGCGCAATAAGTACCCATACTTTCTTTGCGTGGAAGAAGTGTAGAAAAAGGATGTTGGAGATAGTAAGCATTCTTGGCGTCATTCGATCGTTAGTTACATAGTTTACTCGACAGTGAAATTATGTTAATGTATTGTACCATACCTATTCATATAAATAAATAAAGATGTATGAATAGTTTCTTCGACAATAGGGTTTATTTTGCATGTAGGTAATTCAAATATAGACCAAAAATTTTATCTACATTCTTTATTGTTATGAATTAAACCTACAACAATATTTTTCTATTCAATCCGTTTATAATTAAGAATGTATGAATTATTTATTACCTACATAAGTATAGTATTATCACAAACATTTAAAATTTAATTCCTTAATTATCTAGGAGTGCATACTAAATATTTATTAAGTGTTTCAATACAAAACATGTATTTATTAGTGGATACACTATAATATTATATTTCGTTTGTGATTTTACAAAGAGTACCTATTGGACGCACGTACTGTTATTACAGTACAGAATTGTAATTAAGTAATTAATTTATTAAGTTAGTTGTAGTTAATTCTCTTGACGATTCGAAAGTGTTCTTAGTAACCCATTTATATTTTTTAATTATATTTTTTGAATTTTTATCTAGCTTATTACCTAAAAAAATGCAAAACTGTAATAAATCGTTGCCACTGAGTATCTTCCCAAAATGGTTGCCGCATTGCCGCGTTGGATTGCAATTCAAAATGCTTTGGGCAAAGTAAAGGCCAGCATTTTGTCAAGAGAAGCTCCAAGGAATCAAAGTTTTGCCGTCTGGTTTCTTACCATCATCACGTACGACACCATTTGGTTCAAGAACAGCCGCGCAGTTGACGGTGACAAGAGCTCTGCGTATTATTATCGTTAAGGCTAGAAAACCTGCCCGCACTCTTTGTGCAAGATACGCCGTGATGACTGCGCTGGTCGACAGTGAAGCCACACTGGCAGCGGTGTGGAGCTATTAAGAATTTTAATTATTGAATAGCATAAAAAATAAGACCAAAATTCAAAACACGAAAACGGCACATTACTCTTGCATGAAGGTTTTTGGTAATTTACTACGGTATATTTTGTAACAATTACTAAATTAGAAGCATAAAACCAAAAAAATGTTACATTGCTACTACTTATGTGCGCCACAATGGCGGCCTTGTACCAAATATTGCTGTTTTCCTTGAAGATTGAAAATATTAAAATTATACATGCATATTCCCCTCGGCGAAATACAAGACCGTCCCAGTAGAGGACGTAAGAAATACTTTCATAGTATAGTATAATTCTAGATTCCGACACATTATCAAACATAGATTAATACAAAATCCATAGATTAAGGTGAGAAAAATGTAACGTGAGTTTGTAATCAGTCACCGTGCAGCGTATAGTGGAACTCTTACCTAATAAACTTAACCTAATAAAAGTGTACCTGTTTACCGATAGCAACAAAAAAAGTCCGTTTGCTTTAACAACGCTCCGCAGCTTCAAATTACAAAAATATCATTTTCTCTAACAAAAAAATTGTTTTCGACTAAACAAGCCCTTATTCACCAGAATGGCAGGGTCTGCTCTTTGATTCGTCCTGGAGCTATTAGGGTTGGTTGGTAGGAACTGAAGAGCAATTTTAAGATAGGTTATCTATTTTGTAAATGTATTTTATAATAGGATTATAGGAATTTTCTACTGTAGCATAAATTCAACCACGTTTATTCATAGTGCTATTTTTACAAATGTACTTATCTTCTGTTTCTAGTCCATTCGTAGATGGTAGACGTCCATGTGTATTCAATTTACTATTACATTCTCCTTAAGTTATAGTATTCTATAGTCTGTGCTTTAATATTCTTACCACTTGGGAACGGTTCAAGCATTAGGTACTGAAATTACACAGAAGGCATCCTTGAAGCTATAACGTAGTCAAACGTAGGCTACTAAGTATTTACTACAATCACGAGTTCCCATAGGAGACGAGAATTATTATATATTATTTAATACAATACCCATGTGAGCCAAGACAGGTACAATATCAGGTCATCCAGTAGGTATTATCTGTCTTTGTTTTCGTAACTGCTTTTACTGTGTTAACGTTTTCAAGTTCACGCAATGCAATGATTAGCACAGCAGAGATGAAATAATTATGAAGAACAAAATATCTGATGATAAGTTTGCGTGTTCCATTTATTTTTCCTTGTTTTATTTTTTAATATGACTAATTACTATAAAGTATTTTTGTGTTTAGACATTTTTGTGTGCCAAGCGATATTTCTGCCGATTTTAGTATTCTTTACATATGTGAATGGGTTTGTCCCCGGATTGGTCTTTTATTTTCAACCGGGACAACCCAGAGTTTAATTGGAAAACGACTTACTGAAGTAGGTTTAGGAGTTTAATCACAGATTTAATACAAGTAATTAAACGTGTTCAAGTGGCAACTAAAACTTAATGTAATTTTGTAACAAACACATTCATTAAATTTTTTTTTCTATTATACCACTAAGATGGCAAACAAATAACGTTTACGCTGCACCGAATAGACTAGATGTTTTTATGGACCAGAGAGTGACAAAGACAATATATTACGACATTGTACTTTAATTTGACCGTCGTACTTTAATAATATATGTACGTAGCTTGAATCTTTAATCTTCATAATCTTATCTTATCTTTAATATCTACGTTCTTATTATATGTATAAGATTTTATTAAAAAAATTATACGGTTCAGAAATTACCTCCGAAATAACATGTGGCGAAAGAAAATGTTGTCTCTCATTTACATAGTTAAAGCGAATAACGCGCAATTTCATTTCTCAGGTTCGTTTTACAGGCTCAAAAACCTTCATACAAAGTTGCGTTCAAAAACCCTTCTCGAGTCGATACAAGTGTAACTTTGATAAAAGTAAAAAAAAAGTATAAAAATGAATTTATATCTTTTGTGTAGTAGGTATCCACAGTACAAGCTTTGCATAGTTTGGAATCAGGTGGCGCTGAGTGTAATATTCAAAAATATATTTACTTTTTATCATTTATGTATATTAAAAATGTATAATTTATAAAACCACCACACGATAGTTAACTACCACACACATTTACGAATCAGTAAATGTTTAAAATTTGCAGTTATATATAATTGAGATGGAGACTATGAATTCCAGAAATAAAAAAAAACGTATGATGAAAATGCAGAGTCGAGCTTGCCACTGCAAATTTCGCTATAACATTTTTGCCATAGCTTCCATTGTTTCCTGAATTTCACTAATTTTCTAATTTGCACTAATTCGCTTGCTCTTTTTTTGCCGTGAAGACAATAGCAACTTTATATTTATTTATTTTTTTAATTCATCAAAACCTATTTTTACACCAAAGATGAATGTTACGGTTAAACTATACATAAAATAAATCTTTACGTTTAAGGCCTTAATACTGTTAGCCTTCTCATAGAATTTTTCAAACTTTTTTAGTTCCACTAGTTTTATTATTTATGCAAAATAAATAACTCAACGACATTATAGTATCTTGCAGCCTTACAACATACTTCCGAGCAACCTAAACTCTGCAGTACCTGTAACTAATTTCTTTATAAGAGCAATTCTTGTATATCTTGTATATGTATATGTATATGTATATATATATATATATATATATATATATATATATATATATATATATATATATATATGTGTGTGTGTGTGTATATAAACTGAATCTCTGAAATTCAGCGTGCAGGAGGTTCTGGGGGCGATAAATCGATTTAATAGGTTTCATTTTTAGGAAACGTCGTTTTATCCGTGTTTTCAAGCTTACATATTTCATATGACACTTCCTAACATCTATTGGCGAGTAGTTATACTATTACTTTTACCGAGACAGCAACAGTAAAGCTACTCGACAATAGATGGCGTTGTTAAGTTACACTAAAGCTACTTGACAATAGGTGGCGTTGCAAACGAAAATGAGCAAAACTCGGTCCCCAGATACTAGTATATCAAGTGAGGAGTGAGAACGTTGAATTTCTAAAAAAACCCAGGAATTTAGGTACCTAGTAAAACACTTATTGCTAGTAAAAACAAAGTAAGGAATGCCACAAAAGATTTTCATAAATTATAAAGTTTACGTTTCGAAATGCGTAGGTCTACGGTGTTAAGAAGACGACATAAAGAATAATTCATGAAGAAACTAAAGCCGGTGGGGTACTAGTGGTCACCAGGACATTTTCTGTAAGGAATTCACCCTTCATAAACATTGTGTGGGGTAATAAAATGCTATCCATCCACAGGGCGCAACGACTTTTTAGCAATAAGATGGCAACAGATAATAAATATGCTAAGTATTCATAATGCAAACATAGTTATAAAGCTAGGACAATGGACAAAGTAAAAGAGTTCAGTATCCAAGTTTTGCCCAATATCGTACAGTGCAACAAACTTTTTTAACCCGATTGTTGTCGCTATTGTCGCGTCACTTCACAGCATTTTAACATAGCGACTGTAGTTTTGAAGTTTTATCACTGTTATTCAGCAAAGTTTGATGCATTATACTCAAAAATAGTGTTATATAGTCTGTGGTATTCAGATAGGTTACAGATATTTTACGAACTAAAAATTGATAGTTTATTAAAGTTCAGGATGTAAAGCGTGATCCACCTTCGTAGTCCGTAATAGATCCAATATTAGTAGTGGATGTATGAAATAAAATGACGAATTTTAAACTTTAAGACCCATTTAAATATTGCACGCAAACTATTATTTAATAAGCTAAAGGAAGCTAACAACTCGCAAAATATAGATCTAAGGGGAAAAACATATATAGGGCTGTGAATACATTTTTAAAAGCTGACAAGAAGTTCTATTTAAAGTAATAATACAATACTTTGTTAAATAATGTATTAAAAGTATACAATCTGTATTAAAACACTTAAGTAAAATAAATAAGTTAGTAAGCTAAAAAACAAAGTTGTGTATTACAATCCTTCAGAGTCTTGCCTCGAAAGTCCGGTGGAGCAATAATGGCTGCATCAGCCTACTGCATAGTCAGTTCAGAAAAAAAAACGGCAACCCAGTGATTATTGTAAAGATGTTTTCTGCATCATTCTTTAGCTGTGGTTATTGTTCATTCACATGGAATTCGGTTATAGCCGTGGGATTCCTACGGCATCTCTGTAATTATAGTGATTCATGATTTGGTTATAGATATTTCTGAGGTACCTTTTAGTCTTTACCCTTCTACGTCTTTTCAACACGCACAGTAGATTTAAAATAATAGACTTTAATCGATTCAAAGATAGGCCAGATTTTAGTCAAAATTACTAGTTTTTAACCCCGAAGAGTGGTGGTTTAAGTTAGACCGCTATGTGTGTGTGTGTGTGTATCTGTCTGTGGCACCATAGCTCTTAAACAGATGAACCGATTTGGATGCGTTTTTTTTTATTTGAAAGCAGATTTTCTAGCATGTCTGACACATGTTTGATTAAAGTTCAGCCGTTTCAAGGTCATCAGTTCTTTTGTAACTTGGGTCAAAACACTGAGTACTTATAATAAAGTTAGAGGGCCAACAAACACATAGGTATTATTTTGTTTACTTTTAGGCATTTTCAGTGACAGGGGTTTTTCTAAATTTCTAATTTAATTTCTATCTCATATCCACTTCCTAGTGTTGGATTTTTATGAGATTTCATTACTTATTATGAACAAAACATCTCAATACAGACTTTGGACATTTTTTACATCATGTTTTTGTTAGGATACCTACTTTTGATTGAGAGTTTTAGTTCTTGCATATTTTACCGAAGCAAATGATGCGTTTTTTTATCAAATTTACAGGCATACCATCTCCGCGCTGAAGACTACTTTTTCGCCATTTTAAATACAATTTGCGGTTTGGCATTTAGCGGCTACAATATAACAAACCTATCTGACAGACTCTCTGCATTCTTATATATTGTTTATACGTTTATACAGGATTTCTTTTGTGGGGGCACGTGGGGACCCCCCAAAGGAAATTCCAAAAATATCGAAAAATAGCCATGAAATGTGAAATGTACAACTTTCGAGAATTAGCATGCCTCCAAAAACGAAGTGACAAAAAAAGTATATATTAATAATATACCTATACACTTTAATTACCTTCTTACTTAAATTCAGAAATAGAAGTTGGAAATATTTTTATTATAAAAGTAATCTCACATTAGACCAACATTAAGATAAACATAAGCCAAAAAAATATAAACAATTTAAAATTTCGCTCCATCTTCAAACCCTAGAAGGCACTCGTCCTCCATTTCTTTCTTTTCCACGAATGCACATTGCGGAAGCTGTAATGAGTGCGAAAGCTGTTCGAGCTCGAACCCAATTTAAAATAATATTCATAGGTTTTCGTCATCGATCTGATAGGACTTCACATAAGTTTTTTATATAAGAGTTAGTTCAGGAGCCGAAAATCCCATCAACTGACATCACGATTGAAGTGATGGTAGCATTAACTCTTTCCACAATATAAGTGTATTTCTTTTTCTTCTTCTCCTTAGTCAGTATTCAGTATCTAAGACACGAATATCAAACAATGCCTCCCTCTGATGTTCTCTCACTCCACGACCATCAATATCAGTCCGTAGGATTTCACCATCTTCTTATATCGCTGGTCCTTAACGTTATTTTCCCAAGCATATTGACATAACTCACAGAAAAGATCTCTTACTTCGTTATGGTGCCTTGAAATCAGAGCTCCAGTTTTGCAACAAAGAGCATGATTATTACCGAATAAAGGGCATCCACAACCATCACATGTAGTAGGTATGGATACTGATATTCTGTAATAGCGCATTGCAAGTGCGTCTCGAAATTCAAATGAAGACAGGTCAAAATTCACATTTTCTTAGGAACAGCAGAAAGCCAGACATTGATATTTTGTAATAGCGCATTGCAAGTGCGTCTCGAAATTCAAATGAAGACAGGTCAAAATGAACATTTTCTTAGGAACAACAAAAAGCCAATTAGATAATGTTAATTTTATAATATGACTGATACTACTTACAACAGCACGTCTCTTATATGGGTTAAAATGATTTAAGGCATATTTTAGTAAATTATTTTGTTTTTCTTCAGTTCTTAATCTCACTTTCCTTTTCGCCATATTACGAACCTGATGAAATCTTCATGATTATAGCAGAAATTAAGTGATTCCTCCTCCTTTAGATATTTCAAAATTGAGATCAGCCATCATTAAAGGATTTGTAATTCAGAAATATGTCACAATTGACGGATATGTATAATTATATATAGATAACATATATTTAAAGCGCTTTAATTTTCAATTTCATTAAAACTATATTAATTTACCTACGTGACCTGTCAGCTACATTAGTTTGTATAACTGAAAGTTTATAATTAGTTTTTAGACGGTTTACATTTCCATTAAACTAAAGTTGTTAAAGTTATAATTTTTAAAAGTGGCAATTTGCCCCGAGTCTGTGGTAAAAAGTTTACCAAGTTTTGATAACTTTTAGAAATTGCATCAGAAATTTCTTGATTTAAATCATCATCTAACAAACATAGTATATAATTACCTATATAAATTAGATTGGTGGTGAGCAATTTAATTAAATTGTACTAAGGTGTCCCGCGGTTTCACTTTACAAGTAGAATTGGCAGTTAAAAGCTGAATTGGAATCCCAGCGGGAGTCCGTCGTTTCTCATACGCAAGCTAAATATCTAGCTGTGAAATTAATCAACATCGGTTAAGGGACATACAGCAGCTAACTAGCGCCGCCATTAGATATCCTCAATTTTCTCTTCGTAGAAAACAAATTTCTAAAATTCAAATGTTGCAAATATAAAACTAGTCATAAGCTATTTTTAGAAGGTTTTATATAGTTTCTAAATAATATCTGTGAGTTATAGTTAGCATTTCTGCTAAAAACGGCCACTTTTAGAAAAAGCGGTTTAGCTGTTAAATGCTGAGAGAAAAACAGACTGACGTTCAACTTTATTTATGTGAATATCTGATTCCATAAGATAACGAGCTCTATTTGATAGACAACTTAATTCTGTGTCCGTATAATTCACTCATGTTTACTAGAAACATAGGCCGGAACGATGTTTTTTTCCCAATTTTTAAGGCAAAAATTCGCTTCGAAGCTTTTAGCATTAAGCCTGCCTATAGAGCCACTAGGTAAAGACTGTAAGTAATAGCTTATCTATGACTTATCTTAATTTTTATCTAAATCTTTTATCTGTGACTTTCATGGTATACTAGACTTTGCCAGCGGCTCCGCCCGCCCTAAATTCGGTTATCGGCGAGGAACTCCTTAATTAGGTATACTAATGAAGTTTGCTATAGCAAGCTATAGATGCAGCTATTGTTTGTTTAACTCTGTTATAGATATTCTCGGTGGAACTTTTAATTTTCGGGACAAAAAGTAGCCTTTATGCTATTCCAGGAGCTAACCTATATGTATGCCAAGTTTTCCATCCAGTGGTTGAAGCGTGATTGAGTAACAAACATCCATACATACAAACTTTCACATTTATAATATTAGTAGGATATATTACTAAAAAATGTGTACTTCTATTATAAGGATTAAGTCGGAATTGTTAAATAAACAATACCATGCACAGAGCATATCCTTAAACCTCAAGACAATTTTTATCTTCCAATCTTCTTAAGAGAATACATTCGCGGCGTCTCGAAGCGCGCTACATACAAACGAATTTCTTACTTATTTTTGACACTTACAAATCAAATACCATGAAATTTTGAAAACGTGCTCTAGGATTAAATATCTAGGTCTGCAGTGTGCTAGTTTTCCATTAAATTATAAAGTTTAATAGCTATGCAGGATTCTAGTTTTACATACAAATCATCTCGAATAAGATATAAAAACTTTTTTAGGATTTTGGAAAACCACAGACATAGATATTCGGCTTGAGATCATGCCTACAAAATTTTACAGTATTTGATCAGTAAATTTCCAAAACAAGTAGGAAATCCGTTTGTATGAAACACCATGCGAGGCGCCACGAATTGTATACTCTGAAACACTTCTGATTATCATATAGCTGAAAAATTGCGCTATTTCACTTCACTATGAAACCTTCAGAACAAAGCGCTAAATCTATTAACTTTTTGTCATTGCTTCGACAGAGAGAACAAAGGCAACTCGATTGTGCTACGCATTTGCATATTTCATTTGTCGGCAATTTAACATTCTCTGTCAGCGGCGCTAATTTTAGTACATTTCGACGTACTGAAAATTACCTGGATTATAGTTCAGTGCATAAACAAGCAAGCAGAAATCACGTATTTAAATCACGAAATATAATTTTAATATTAAAGGCCGCAATTTTTGAGGTTTTGTAATGAAAATTACTAGTTTGTTTATAGCAACAAACCGGTGTCGTTCACGCATTGATTTTGGGCAAAGAATAGTAAATTTTGGGATACATAGCTTTTAGAACTTAACCTTTTTTCGAAGTAGGTTTGTAGCTACCAATTCTTATTGTTGCAATTTGCATTACACTGCACTTTTACTTTGCACTCATCACTGTTAAGAAGGCCCCCAAAGCACATATACATTTTCTTTATTAGCGTTAAGCTGAAATCGACAATGTTAAACTGAAATAGAGCTCATTTTTCAGTGGCAAAAATATATTATAGATAGACGTACAGCTTAGCGTAAAAACTGGAAAATACTTAATAGCAATTATATCAGATAAGATATAAAAATTCTATTACAGCAATTTTCTAGCTTTATAGTTAGTTAACATGTCATGAAATAAATTATGTTCCAGCTACTAGTTGATAATGAGTTATGAATTAAAAATAGAAAAACGAGAGGTTCAGCCGTTATATTTTTAGAGCGATGTTTTAACAGACATCTTAAAACAAATACAGTAATTTGCTAGTTAAAGAATGTAAAAAGCCATGTTATATTTTTCCAGTCTGAATCTTGCAATAGGACAGTGGAATCGATTTTAAAAACGAGCACAAAACTGCACATTCAAGTAGGGCGCAGCCTTAAATGGCGTTGTTTTTTTTTTTTGGAAAAATTAATAATACTAACCTGTCATTAGCTTTTCTTAAAACGTTTTGGAAAGTACCTAAATCAAAACTGACAAACACATTCCACCCACAATATTAAACGGTGTTTATATAGTTAATGACTCTTTAGTATTATTTATGTTTTCACTTATTTTTTTTAATTTGCTTTATACGAAGAAGAAATAAACATTATCTAGTGACGGCGCGACGCTAGTGTGCAGTATACGGGGTCTTACGAAGCAAAATCGATTTATTAAGGTTGTGGCATACACCATTAATAGTAGTGCATTAATTTTGATACAGACCTGAGTACACTTTTTGACGTGAAAAATAAATATATATAATAATTCAAACCTTAATTAAGTGGATTTGCTAATATTATAATGAATTGGATATGAAACGTTTAGAAAAATAAATCTGAAACTCTATTTTTAGGCTGGTCTTTAATTCAAATTGTTTGGAAAACTAAGAGTAATGTTCTCTTGATTCTTATTTCATAAATATTATTTTAAAATTGTGTCAAAGTTGTATGGGGGTTCACATAAGACATAAATGCGATGGAAAGAGAAGAGAATTATGTGGTTCTGTGACGGACGAACGACTTACCTAAATTATATCAAAAACTACGATAAACAGTCAATCGGAGTTGCTGTAAGAATCCCACGCCGATAACCAGCAAAATATAGTATATTATATATTATTATCGATGTACCTACGTTGATAACCATTTTAACTCGACAAAACCCTCCTCATTGCAAGCATAGTGAGCTTCTGTGGGTAGGTGTGCAACTGTCAACACCTATATTCTTAAGCTCTTAAAAAAATAATAAAATTAATTGTAAAAACTTACTGTATATATATAATTAAATGCATTATTAATAAACAATAAGTTGTTCTATCTGCTGGCAGAAAGATTTTCCTTTTAAAATCTGTTTCACTTTTTTCCACACTGAAATATGGTCATCATGTCCGCCATTGATTGTCTATCAAACATGATGACTTTGTTTAACCAAAGAATGAGTGAATTCCAGGCAGACCTTGACAACAAAACCACTGATCCAGGTAACACAAATATGTCGAATTTAGCTGAGGACTTCTTGAAATTTAAAAAAATTGTATTGTCTGCACTTGGTGGACTCCAGAGATCCTTGCTCAGAGCTGCGATGATCTGGAAATGAAGGGGAGACGAAAAATCTTGTTAGTCCATGGTATCCCAGAATAAAAAAATGAAGACACCAGTATGGTTGTGATCAAAATGATTACTGACAAACTAAAAATTTAGATTTAGTGAAGAATAGTTTTAGCCGGTGTCATCGTTTGGGTCACCTGCATACTGATAAGCCAAGACCCATTCTAATAAACTTCTTTCACTTGTCTGTTCGTGACCAAGTCTGGGCTTCGAAAACTAGTCTTAAGAATTCTGGGGTCACACTGTCTGAGTTATTGACCAAAAGCAGGCATCAAGTATTCATGCTAGCGAGACAGCGATTCGGTTTGAATAAATGTTGGACGAATGCTGTCTCAACCTCGGCTACAACAGACGGCAAGACTACAGTAAGGAGTAGAAGGGCAGCTAAAAACAAGTAACTGCTTTGTTCAGCACACATAAGAAAGTCACACATCTGAGCCGTGCTCAGTTGTATTCGGCGACACTGTTCAAATAAATTCCACTTTCCTAGACATTTAAATCTACCTTCAACACTGCAAATTATATTTTATATTACGTTTGTGTATCAAATCTGTCAATCTTTATTTTTTTTCGTTTCTATTTGTCATTGTCTGTCTGCCATATATTTTTCTTTATTAGAATGTGGAATCATTATTGTATGTTATATTATTATTGTATGCTATTATTAAATGGTGTTAACATTATGGAATTTTATTTTGCAGTGTATAGCAACGGCTATGTGCAAAAAGCTATATTTAAAGTTACGTCATTTTTATTACTTCTTTGTTTTTGTTGTTCTTTTTCTCTGTTTACAATATTTTGTTTTTACTATTAGTGTTATTAGCTTTATGCATTTTTAAATGCACATAAGCATGTTTCATAATTTTTCCAGGCTGCTGGCAGGTAGAGAATAATTTTTTTGTTTTAAACTTTATAATTATATATTAGGTATGTAATCCAAATATTTATAAGTATATATTATAAAAATACACTAGTTACATGTCTTCCCTTGATAATAGTACAAATAGTAATGATCACTTTTTTTCTCTTACCTCTTCTACTGATAACTGAACAGTGACGGAAGTTTCCAAAGTATTTCAGATTCCCTCAGCGCAACACTTAATTCTGCTTTCGCAGAGTCTGTGAAAAATTTCAATATTGTCCATATAAATGCTCAAAGTATTCCGGCACACTATACTGACTTACTTTCATCATTCGAAAACAGTAATATCCACGCCATACTTATTTCAGAATCATGGCTAAAGCCCTGTCTCCCTTCTACAATTTTTCCTCTACCAGGTTTTCAGCTAATCAGAAACGATCGTACAGATAGAGTAGGTGGTGGTGGTAGCAATCTATTTACGATCTAATATTCCTTTTAAAATTTTGAGTATGTCTGCACAACCTCCGCAGCCTGATGCCGCTGAGCACCTGGTTATTGAAATACTGCTTTCACACACCCAAGTTCTTCTTGGAGTATTTTATAGTCCCTCAATGCATATAAATTATTTTACGTCTTTTGAAAATCTACTTGAAAAATTAATACCTCTTTATAAGCATAGTATTCTAATGAGCGATTTTAATACATGTTTACTAAAAAGTGATAGTAGGTCACAAAAACTCAGGGCAATAATTAATGCTTGTAACCTGAATATGCCTCCACTTAATGCCACACATTATTTTCCAGATTCTATTCCCTCGCTTCTAGACTTAATAATTGTGTCTAAATGTCCAAATCATATAATCAAAAATGGTCCGTGCGCTGCTGACGCCTTCTCATATCATGATTTGATATATTTATCTTATAAAGTTAGACCTGCAAAGATTAAGGCGAAAATACTTCTGTAGCGCAATTTTAATGGTATTGACGTGGAAAATCTGCGCAAAGATGCACAGAATATAAACTGGAAGACCGTAACTGATGCCTCAAATATTGGTGACAAAGTAAATTTGTTCAATTCCTATATCACCCAGTTATATGACGTACATGCACCAATACGGCAGATAAAAGTGAAACACCTTCCCGCACCTTGGCTTACAGAGGATATAAAAGATTTTCTGAAGAAAAAAAATAGTGCTAAGTCAAAATTTAAAACTGATCCTTCTAACAAAAACCGAGAAAAGTACAAACTTCTTAGGAATCGCTGCAATACTATGTGTAGAGACGCACAACGACGCCATATCCACAAATCCGTCGAAAACGGAGATCCAGCTAAAGTCTGTAAATTTCTAAGGTCATTAGGGGTTGGCAAGTCTACTGCGACTACTTGACTTATCCAAGCGACATGAATTTCGATTCTCTAAATCAACATTTCTCTTCTCCAATTACTTTTGATAGTAACACAAAGATTAATACTCTGAACTCTCTTTCTATTAGTTCAACCCTGACATCCTCCTCTTTGACTTTTAGTCGAATTGACGATTGTGATGTTAAGAAGAGCATTCTTTCAGTTCCATCGAATGCGGTCGGTAATGACTGCATTAGCCGTAAAATTATCTTACCCATTCTTGATATTATCGTTCCTGTCATTACCCATATCATTAATTATTCTATTAGAAATGAAAATTTTCCAAAAGTGTGGAAAGAAGCTCAAATTATACCTCTGCCAAAAAAGACAAATCCTTCCTCCTTTTCTGACTATAGACCCATTTCCATTCTTCCTTTCCTATCCAAAGTTTTAGAGTGGGTTGCTCAGAAACAAATCAGCAGTCTTCTGAACCAAAATGACTTACTTGACCCATATCCATCCGGCTTTCGTCCAGGTCATAGTACGGCTACTTCGCTAGTTAAAATAACTGATGACATTCGATTGGGAATGGAGAACAAGCAGCTGACAGTTATCGCATTACTTGATTTTAGCAATGCTTTTAATACTGTTGATTTTGACATAGCACGTTACGCTCTCTTAACATATCTCCAACGGCAATTGACTGGTTTCACAGTTACTTGTGTGGACGTCGGCAACGCATTCAAGTTGATGATTATACATCTTCCTGATGCGATACTTCTGCCCGTCTCCCACAAGGTGGCGTGGTGTCTGCACTTCTCTTTACTATTTTCATGAATTCTATTAAATCTCAAATTTCGTCTCATTACCATATGTATGCAAACGATCTACAAATCTACTCGCAATCCTCCTTTGAAAATCTAAACCTAGAAGTAAACACTATTAATGCAGATATTGTATAAATTGTAGCCTGGAGTGAATCACACAGTTTAAAAATAAACCCGAGTAAAACACAACACAGGCTATCATAGTAGGAAGCTTAAGACTCGTTAATAAAATTGATTGGAAACAGTTACCCTCCATCATATGTAATAATGTTTGTGTTCCTTCTAGTGAATGTGTGAAAAACCTAGGCATTTACATCGATCGCACATTATCCTGGCATTATCAGCTGAAGGAAATAAGCAGAAAACTGTTCGCCTCTATAAAATCTTTGAGAAGACTTCAGAACTTCCTGCCAATTCCTACCAAATTGCGCTTGCACAGTCATTACTCCTCTCGGTTCTTGACTATGGCGACGTATGCTTTCCTGATCTTACTGAAGAGAAGTTAAACTTACTTGAGCGCCTTCAAAATTTAACTATACGGTTCATATTTAGTTTACGAAAATTTGATCATATATCAGAGTATCGTTCTAAGCTCAAGTGGCTCTCCATTCGCCAACGCCGGAATACACACCTTCTTTCTCTTCTTTATTCCGTTCTGTTCATACCTTCAGCACCAAATTATCTAAAACATTGCTTTAAATTCCATGGCTCTTCTATAAAAAATCTTAGATCTTATACAAATTTACTTCTAAAGATTCCTTCACATTCCTCTCAGTTTTATAACGATTCCTTAACCGTTAAATCTATAAAACTATGGAATGCTTTACCGCTGTCTGATATTGATCAGACAAGCCCAAAGCTTACACTGCTTCAAAACGCAGGTTAAAAATTACTATAGATCACATTAATAATTATTATATTACAAATAAGACATGTTATTTTATTTATTTTGTGTTCGTCTATGTAGTAGGTATTATGTAAGTATATGTGAATATATTTTTTCATACTATATTTAATATGTAGTAACACGTATTATGTCTTATTTATATATATTATTATAATAACACACTTTGTTGTTGTTATTTAAATATATATTTTTTTTTTTCTAGTTCCAAGTTGCACCTACTCTTAAATCTTATTCTACTAGATTTCCTCTACCCAAAGGTTGTCTGGAAGAAATCGCTAAATAGCGATAAGACCGCCTCAATTGTACTCTACCAATCACATGAATATACTATCTGTAATTATTTTCTTGTGCTATAAAGAATTTACTACTAATACTACTTTTCATATGAAACTTTTGCTTTTATATGTCGCCATTACTAGACAGAGTTTTTGATAAGACATTTTTAAAACCATAAACAAATGGATTAAAATACTTGTTGTCATTATATCAAAATTAACCCTTTGTGACTAACTATTAATCAAATATCTTGAGTTCTCTCACTCCTCCTTTTATTTATTTCATACTATTAGCTAGCAGATACAATAACAGGTTTTGACAAGGATGTATCTAAATGTTCCTATTTGATTACCAGCTTTAGGTAGAAGAAAAAGAAGAAACTTTTTTTGAATCGGTTTTAAGACTTGGTTTCGAATGCGGCCGAAGAATACCAGAATATTTGTATAAATTTTGACAATTTGCTACAAGTACTAATATCTCGGAAATAATAAAGTACGTTCGTGAAGTTGAATCATGTGGGCCGTTCGACAAGATAAGTCGAAGTGATTGATAACACAACGAAGATGTGTGGAACTATACGTCACATCAGTCTTAGTGAAATGTTCAGATCTACGGAGATTTCTTTTTATCAGAAGTAAGTTATTCTGGCAAACATATCTACGGCTAGCTTATTACCAGCGGCTTTACTCGATGTAACTTTTCCCGTCGTATCACCAATATAAACTTGTTTCTCGAATTTTAAATTCTGAAAGATGTTATTCTTTATTTAAGTTTATATTATCTTATTACTATACACAGTTTTATTACTTATTTTACACCTTATTACGGTAAAACACGCCATTACTAATTTTAAACTAAATGGCCAAATAACATTATTCATGTATTTAACTTGACTAAAAATGGCCGACCTTCATACACACTTCCAACTTCTATTTCACCCCTTTGGAAGAATAATTATGAAAAATTCTTTCTTAGAGGAGCTCTACTTCATAAAAGGAACTTATGTTCAAAATTTTACGTTTCAGGCGTTGATAAGTAAGTAAGGGTCGTGATTAAGAACGAACTCTACCGGGATAGAGTTTGATGGTATCTCTTTTGTCTTGTACAGGCAGTGCTACACGAATTGGGTTTATGAACGCGCCTCACACCATGTATACATGAAGATTAACATTTTCTACAAATCACAACTTTTAATGCTTTATTATTTAAATGTTTGCAATATTAACCATGATGCAATACTATTAATACATTTATTCGGCCATTTATTAATTAGGTATGCAATGAGATTAAAAAAATACTTTATGTAAAAGATTAACCACTGAGTCTCTTGCCGGCTCTTCTTGTTATTAAAAACATTTCGAACCGGTGGTAAACTCTATATATCTATATTATTAATTAATAATAAAACTGAATTCAATTATTCAAAAGTGCTGTTTAAAAGTGTACTTGAATATTATTATTTTTGACATTGAGTCAAAAAATATATGCCTACAGCAGTGTGCATTAGGAAAGTAAGACGTTTTTTCCCTATTTTTTCTTGAAAGAAATTATAATTATCTTATTTTGTTTTACAGTTTTAGAGGTTAGAATTTTGTTCAAATATACAAGACAAGTGAGAATAATCCGGACAAGTGCAACTCTTAATGAGGATCAACGAGGTTTTTAGTTTTGAATGTAGTATTAATGTCCTTGAAACAACAAAAATATTGGTATAGTTTTTTTTTCATACGACCAAAAATGAGCTAGTGGTATTCAAATTAATGCGTCGATCGCCGAGTTGCTGCGGCGCAGAGTGCGTGACGTCATCTTACTCATCGGCTGTCAGTTAGCCGTTGGCAGGAACAAAGTGCGCAGTGTTTATGTTTGATTCAAGAATTAAGTGACCAATTTGTGCACGGTTCAACTTTGTAACCATGAATAAATATTTTTTAGTGCCTAAATGTGCAAACACAACAATTAAAACGCCAAGAAAACTATTTTTTTGCGTGCCAAACGCTACGCTATGTTTGCAGCCTCCCTTTTGGGCAGGGCAGTCATGACAATCCACGCTTAAAACTATCTCCGCTTTTTCATCACACCTAATTTTGCAACAATAAGCTTGACTTTTTATCCTAAGTTAAGGCGTTATTTTTGCTTTAACTGTACAGACATGCCCTAACCTTTGGACTTGGACAAATCTCACAGCATCATCTTCATAGGTTTCACGTGCCGATCTGTAATAAATAAACTAAATCGGAATAAAAATGTAAACCTCAAAATACCTAGGTATCCTAACAATATATACTCATTATTCAGTAAAGTTTGGTTTTTTTTTTTTCAAAAATCCAATTACTTCTTTCTTGAAGAACCCCATACTGTAGTCCTTAGAGAAAACCTTTTTTAGTCACTGATTAATGAAAACCGGCCAAGTGCGAGCCCGACTCGCGCATAAGGGGTCCGTAGCATTATCTATAAAAAAGACAAAAAAAAAAACGTTTGTTGTATAATTTTAATTTAATTATTTATTAACTTCTCTTGAGAGAAGTCTTGCAATCATGTTCAGAGTGATTTGTGTGTGCGTGTATGTATGTATGTTAGCTTTTTTTTGCCCCTCGATATCTCAAGAACTAATGGACCAAATCGCTCACAGACCATTTTAATCGATATACCACGTCATGTCTTAGATTTGAAAATATTTTGGAAAAAATCTGTCCAGGGGTTGTTTTTTATCGCTAAAAAACTGTTTATTTTTTTCTCACGCGATATTTATAACTTCGCGGATTGAGAACATTTCAACAATTTGTACATATATGAAAGGACTAACACGCAGATTGGTTCCATTCAAATTTGGTAAGACTTGGTTCATAGAAAGTTAGAATCAGCAACAAATACCACATCATCTGTGAAAATTTCAACAGTCTACCTATCACTGTTCACGAGATACAGCCTGGTGACAGACGGACAGATGGACATACAGACAGCACAGTCTTAGTAATAGGGTTCCGTTTTTACCCTTTAAGTACGGAACCCTAAAAATGAGCGAGACGGCAAAAAACAGCCATGACAACCACACTCAACAAATATATTAATAATTCCGTCATAGATCAGCAAGTTTAGTGTATTGAACCATACTAAATAAATCGCAAGTAGGTACCTACCTAGTTGCTTTCGTTCAAAAGCCATCCGCGGATGCCAATTTATCGCAATCGCGAATGATCTACATATAAATGAACAAAGATAACATTCGTTATTCAAGATATAATATATACTTTATTCATAACTGCCAAATACGTCCCTGTATTTTTACTTTACATTCATTTTCATACCTACCACATACAGTCAGGCACAAATCCAAACTTTTGTTCGTCCCTGCATACAGCTTAGAGTCCGCACCACCACTCAAGTCCTGTCATAATAACTGGAACTATTGCAATAAAATTTAATAAAACACCGGCGAATCTGTTTTACCTTATTAGAAACCAGAGAAATAACAAATTATACTTTGATAGGGATAGCACTTTGTGGAATAGGTACCTATTAGGTATAATTAAAGAACTGGTTTCCACTCGATCTTAGATAAAGAATCAAACCCCTCGCACCCTCTCTATAGAGAGTAAATTCCTTGCCGGTGGCTACAGATAATACATACCTAGTATACGTACCTACATAGTTATCGGACTTGAGTGGTGGCGTGGATTCTATCTAACTAAAGTACTATAGTTACAATATGCAGGCAGATAAATAGGGTGCAACCTTACTTCTGTAGTTTCCAGCCACGGATCTCAGCACTGGTAAACTTCGAATGATTACCTAGGTATTCAAATACCATAAAAGAATCCACTTTCGGAAGGTTATCTGATTGAGCTTGTACAAAACCAGCTTCAACTTTATTAATACTCATAATGTAGGTATTGTTTTTATAGTAATTATCACAAATTTACACTCTTGATATGTATCGACACTTTATTTAGGTACATATCGCGTCTCAGCTCCGTCGAGTTGTGAGCGACTTGTGAATGAGTGCACGAGCGCGCAGTCCGTTCAAGTACGATGACGTCACACGTAATCGCGGCGCATTGGCTTTTAGCGGCACGGAAGACTTATTTTATTATTTAATATCTTTGTAAGTAATGGTCCGATTTTAATAATTCAAAAAGATATACCATTCTTATGTTATAAAGAACAACATAGGTACTAATTCTATTTAATTTGTTTGAACTTTACTGATCCTCATTGCGAACCGAGGGTTCCGTATAACATCGTATGTAGATTTTATTGCATTGTATGTTCGTACATTGAAGGGTTCAAGTTTCAAAAAAAAATATCCCGTTTTTAAAGCTATACTTACTTTAGATACTTTAGAGACTAAAATTGAATGATATATGAGAACGCGCGCTGCAGTTATGCAATCATGAAAATTAAATCCAGCAGATAGCTTTAACAGAAACAGTGGGCAGTACCCGTGTCATGCATGAACGCTTTGAAAATACTTGTTAATCTTTGCCTGAACACTAGTATAGTATTATATAATCTGTACCAGAACCAACCTGAACTGAAATAATTAGAAACCTAGTTAGCACATTAATTAAGGTCTATCTGCTTTTTATGTAATAGTTATAGAAAAAAAGGGAAATTAATTCGAGGGACTTAGTTGGATCCTGAGAGCAGCAAAGGAGGCTAGAGTAGATTCCAGAGCGTAGCCAGGAGATGATTTTTGATTAATAAAAAGTACTATAATCACATTTTGGTATATATACCAAAATGTTTTTATTCACTCAGTGAGTAAAAGTGAGTTGTATTCACCTTTTTGTTTTTATTCACTTAGTGGATAAAAGTGAGTTATATTCACTGTTATGTTTTTATTCACTCAGTGCGTAAAAGTGAGTATTATTTACTGTTATCGATCAAAAAGATGTCCTTTTTTGAGTGGCAATGGTAAAAAATGTTTTATGTAAGTATCTGTTTTCTAGTGCAACACGACATCCTACTAATAACGTCTGGCCAGTCCGTCCATCCAGTCCGTAGTCCAGACACACTGCTATCAGAAGCAGTGTTGCATCGATGGGCACACCCCATGTCCCGCAGGACCAAAATGTTGCTGAAAAGATGCTGTGTCCTACATTTTTATATGGATGTAAATCCAGCCACTGGTCACCCCTTCTGTGGATAAAACCCGTGAAGATATACATTCATACATGTCTGCTATACGAATAGGTATGTATCAATATTTTGACAAGTGAAAAGTAATTTAAAATATTAAAAAAACCCTAACCCTAGTAACTGAAAAGAAAAAAAAAATTAGGAACTAAACATCCGCCATTTTGATTTCCAATAATTTTAATATAGCCTATGACACTGCTGTGGTTAAAACGAATCCACGTATAATTTATGAAAATCGGTTTAGCCGTTAAGTAGTTACGATGGAACATAGAGTCCCATATACATACAGATCAAAGACATATACTCTCATTTAGGGCTTCACCACAGTCTGGTAAAAAGAGAGACACAACACAGGAAGGACTAGAATTTGAGACCTAATTCGAATTGCAGGAAGCCTGTACAGTCGGCTTAACTCTAACCGTTTGCGACGACGACTTTTAAGCTCAACACAACGTAGGAGACCTCAAAATACTCGATGAGATGATTTGACTAACACATGACCATCAAACGTTGAAGATCATCTTTCGTCAGTTTTTTTAAAACCACTAAGGTGGCAAACAAGCTGCCGATCCGCCTGATGGAAAGCATTCATCGTAGCCCATTTTTTTACGTTTTACAGCACGACTAAGCTCTTCACATCTGACTGAATACCCAATTGGGTTGTCTTACTTAGAGTTGTACTTACAAGGTGTAATTTTTTTGATAATATTTAAAGCCCTAATCACGTGAAATGAACACTTGACCGTTTTAATTATTCAAAGCATGGTTTGAGTTTTCAGTGGGCACGAAACAAAACTTCGTTAGCATGTAATTAACAAGCTCGCCAATTTTATTGTAACAGCCCGCCTTAATTTTGCGTATTGTCCATTTATGTTAATAAAGGAAAATTAAATTACTCCGAATAAAAACGAGGAACTGGGACAAAGTAAAGTACAACCTGTTTTCTTCGTACAATGCAATTAAATTTAAAGCCTTACAAAGTATCCACGGAAATTGTTTCTTCTTAAGTAATTAATTTGAAAGCAATTAATTTATGAACTGACTTTAGGTTACACCATTTGCAATACAAGCTGTAGCTATCTAGCTACAGCTTTGGTAGTCATACCTAAATCAGAAAAGGGCAGCTCAGAATAACTATGTATCTTTACAGTTTTGATCCCTAAGGAATAACAATTATAAATACAGACCATATAAAGACACATAAATAGAAATACAGTGTATGTATCTGAAGTAAAGATGCTTTATATATTATGTGTCATAACTGTAACCAAAGAGTTAATAGTACATTGTTCACCGAGAGGTGAATGTGAGCGATTACCGATGAGGGTGTAGTTTGATACACACGAAGCGGGAATTGTATTTTCACTCGAGTGATAACATAGTTCTTTACACTACAAATGCGAGGATAATAATATATAATTAATTAAAGTTTTAATTTACTTAACAAATTATAATTTACTTTTATAATCACAGATGGCACTGTACCAAATAAAAAGAAGCTATTAAGTTTTTTCGTCTTTCTTTCAAATAGAAAGTGCTTTTTTTAACATTGCCTTCTTGCCTCTAAACGGGCAAGAAAGAAATAATCTCTGCAAACACATACCTTCAATCCTATTTTTGACTATGCATGAAGGTTCTTAGAGCATGTGTAGTGCAAAAGCAAGTATAACTAAACATAGAGTTTACTTTCCTATGTTTAGTTTTGTTTTCACTTTCATATATGTGACATAAAACTAGCTAGAGAGTTAAAAGTCTTCCAAGTCCATAGACAAAGCGCATAATTCTAGCTAGAGAGTTAAAAGTCTTCCAAGTCCATAGACAAGGCGCATTTCCTTGTCAGATGTGAAAAAAACATTGGTCGCAAAAGTGTGGCAGAGATGGAGCGAACCTGTGGCGTCTCTTTTCTCTTTCTATCTTGTTTCAATAAAATTGCGAACGTTGATCGAAAGAGAGACAAAGCAATAGACCACATGTTTGCTTTGTCACTTTCTAACAAATGATCAATTTTATAATTCTATTGCGCAGTCTATAGAAGAAATTAAAGAACTCGAAGTCAATGTGCAAATCTAACTAAATATAGTTTTTTCTTTTTGTTAGCCAGTGTCTCAATTTTTTTACTGTTAACTCGGATATCGTTGGCAAAAATTGTGTCCAGCTATACGTTGTTACCTTTACGTTTTTGTAATATTTAACAAAATACAATTTTAAATCGAAATATCTAAAATAATGAAGTTCTGGAAAGTGAAATCCGACTACGCCTCTAAACACCACCTAACTTCTTTCCTTATACATAATACGAACATTACGTAATTGTAAAAAATTGTGGGCAGATTTCAAAAGTTACCTACATACGTACAGACGGCTTATCCTCAATTTCAACGGCAACGTCCCTCTTTTATGTACGTAAGCCCTTGTACGCTCTATTCAGGCACAAGCACTTCAGTTTTGGGAGAACAATAAAGATAGATGCCGAACTGATACGGGCTTCCCTTTTGAATGTGAATATCGGGTATTCCTTTTGTATTGCGTAACGTAATCTTTTATTTTTTAAGGCTGCGCCCTATGTGCAATTTTCTGCTTGTTTTTAGCACATTCACGTAAACATATCTATATCGTAGCTCTGTGGCATATTGAATATCACTTTTTCATACAAAAGGAAGCAGCATCTAGTGACGTTGTACAAATAGCTGGTGAAATCAGGACTAGTATATATTGCACTGACGTCCAAACGTCCAAACATTCATATACACTAAAAAGTTGTGCACGAACAAAGTAGGCCAGGACGGAGACAAATCAAAAAAGGCGAAAAAAATATCAGTGAGGTGTAGCACTAAAATTTTGAAAGTTCGATGTGTCATGGCACAGCCACCCAACTCTTAGACATTAGTATGGCCGGATACCGTACTACAACGTCAATAAATCGAGTTTTCGCTGTACGTGACAATATAGGTATGTTGTGCCACAGTATATCTATAGATATGTGGCGTACACATACGTTGTTCGCATCAACGTGTCAAAATCGATTCCACTGTCCTATTGCAAGTTTAAGACTGAAAAAAAAAGCATGCCTTATAAATTTTTACCTAGAAACTTACTATGTTAGTTTTAAGATATCTATTTAACATTGCTTTAAAAAATAACGGCCGATCCTCTCTACGGGGATGTGGTTTGTTGTGACCTCTAAGCTCGACCAAGGCGATTGGGTCGTAAGTTGTTGTCCATACACTGCTTTCAAAGTTCAATAACTAAGCTATAGTCATAGCTATTGAAGTTTTCATCAGATTTGTCTTTATGTTGATTTTTCCGCACAAATTTCTATTTTTATTACTTACTTATTAAAGGTATTATTACGGTCGATGGCCACTATCTCGTCAACACGCACTCGCACAGCGCGGTGGACTTTGGCCCAAGGCATCTCGTCCAATTTGAGCATGTGGTCCTGCAGTAGGACGTATAACAACTAAGGCATGAATACCATTGAGAATTTAGGTATCAGATTTTTCTTTTCTACACTACTGTCATGTGTTGTAGCAGATTACCTTTACAACAGGAGGACTCACTTTTGCGAAGATGCTGCTTGCTCTCTGCTGCGAATGACAAACCTCGACTTGGGCAATCGCTCTTAAAACTTATAGGTATGGCAAAAATTTACCGCCGCTTCGACAAAGCAAAGGTGTTCTGAAGAGAAAAAAGGCGCAAGAAATTCTTCAGCCGTCGCCTTTTATAATTATTAAAATCTAACTAATCAAAGCGCCCAGGTAAATAAGTGTAAACATTACCTACTTAGTATAGGTACCTGGTATATTTTAAATACTACACTTACTTCTACTACTGGCAGTAGAAGTAATAAAAAAATTATAATTATCTACATTTGTAATTTTAATGTTTTGTATCTTGCGAAAAGTGCAAAATTGTAAACAAAATCGTCTGAATTCTTTTTCCCTTACGTATTCGCATTACTAAAATTGTAAGAGGGAATCCATGTCAGTTTAGCGTTTCAATATCCTCCCGAAGCATAAAGGGCTTTCGTCTCAACAATGGATGAGTACAAGGCTATATATAATTTGGGTTGTTTTCATTGAATCCGTAGTAATCAGCAAATCTTCAGTAAATCCTAGAAATGTTTTAGTAATGTCGGAATTACGACGAAGAATTGGATGAGTATCATATCGTTTTATTAGATTTTGGATTCTATTTATCTTATAAGTTCTCACATTACTGTCTTTATTTATACTATTCTTAGAATAATTATAATTTTTATACACTAATATTTGTAAAATATATATTTTTTTACTGTTTTCACACTCTATGACTGACTAACTGACTTTATTTTTTTTTAATAGGTAATTTTCTACCAATATTTTTCTTTCTCTCTACCAAATTAAATCTTAAAAACCATTAACATTATAATTAAGAAAATTATAATAAATAAAAAAAAAATATTGACTATAATGATTATAATGACTGCCTCGCAGCCTAGTTTGTAGTGTGGCCGGCTGCTCTGCAGAGGCTGTGGGTTCGATTCCCACACTGGACAAGCATTTATGTGACAAACATTTGTGTTTGTCTTGAGTCTGGGTGTTTTATGTATGATTTGTATGTATTTGCAAAAAAAAGCTCTGCTTACTTTGGGGCGAGACGGCGCAGTGTGAAATGTCCAAAAATATTTATTTATTAATTTTTAAAAAATGTAACGTAATTGCGTGGTGACGTGGATACTGAAAGTTGACTATGAAAATGGCTATATGACCAGAAATGAGACCAGAGTCAACATAGAGCTTAAGTCACCGACGTAGCCCGCAGTACAAGCAAGCGACGTAGCCTGCAGTACAAGCAAGCGACGTAGCCCGCAATACAAGCAAACTGTATTGGCAATGTGCAAGTCAAATTAGTTGTAGAACGGTTGTTTTACAGCTAAAATATTAATTTTTTTCGTATGATTTGATATTCAACTCCTTTGATGTTGAAGAAAAAGCCGACAAAGTCTAGACACTAATGGCGCCGTGACAAAAAGTACGACTGGCTGGACAGCGCCCTACATTCATAACGTCCGCGAACTGAGACATTTAGACAGAGTAATGAGCGCAACCGAATAGCATAATTTAGTCACGTATAGCTAGACGAGTGCTGTCCAGCCAGTCATATTTTTTTTTGCGGCTCGTCTATATCTGTATGACTGTCTGTTTGAATGAAATGAATGTTAGGGCTATGATACGTCCTAAAGTAGGAGTCCTATAGACGTACAACTTTAAAGAGCGCATGTTTTAGACTATAGATAACCAAGTTAGTCCTAAGTGTACGCAAAAAAAAAACCTGTGTGCCAAACTGCTAAACTCTACATCGATTTGCAGTTTTCGAGCGAAATTGTCGTTGTACACCTGCCACTAAGTTACTCGTCGCGTTGGGGACACACGTTAAAAGGGCGATATAAGCCTGAAAGCTAATTTCTGTTATTCTAACGATGTGCATGTGAAAGTACTTACTTAAATTCATCACACAATAACATATACATTACTATGAGATGTTGGTATATACTTCTTAAGTCATTTTATACCTAATTTACACCATAATGTCGCTTTTTGAAACTTAAATTTTTTTGAATGGAACTCAACATTTTTACTGTTTCGCAGTCACATGTTTTGACATTCTGCTCTAACTTGTAGTCAATGCACTAGATAACAACTAATTCTAATTATTTATTCGAATTTTATTACAACTAAACTTTAAAAATATGCACAAGTGGTGAAACAATGGTCTCTTCCAGATTTTTTTTTGTAGCAATAGCAAAAGCAGAAAGGTGAAATAGCCCTAGAGATCACATGAATTTTTAGGTAGTCGTTTTTTAAAACTTGGAATGGTGTTTATCAATTATTATGAGTAGTGCTGAAAACCGAAATGGCGATTTTATAGCAGTTGGTTAGCGAGAGCTATAGGTACCTAGCGTCGCAACGCCCAGCAAGTTTTTTCCTATGACGAATTATTATTAAGTTTTTTTTTTAAAAGCAGATAAAAAAATATTCAAATTAATAAATAAAAAACCGGCCAAGTGCATGTTCGACTCGCGCACGAAGGATTCCTTGCCATTATCTATAAAATACACAATATTAATACCGCCAAATAGGTGCCAGACTTATTTTATGATATTTATTAATGCTCATATTAATATTTCCTAAAGTAAATTATTAAAAAAATTAACTTCAAAAATACCTTTATTAACAATTTAAAAAAATCTCCAGACTGATTTACTACCCGTTGTAAGCTGCCAGAATTGTTTTAATATACTTATAAAACTTCAAATCAATAAGAAAAAAAAAATTATTAGCTTTTAAAAAAAACTTCAACATAATTGTTTACTGTACAAGAAACTAGGCGCCGCGACGCCTCAGCTGGAACCGCCATTTCATTATCAGCACAACTCAAACTAACTCACTCCAACTTTTAAAAAATCACCTCTAAAAATGCATGTGATCTCCAGGGCTATAATGCACTAAACAAAAGCATGTTTTATAAGATATATTTTATCAATCCCTTAGCTTTTGTTTTTCTTTCGTTAATTGCCTTAACATTTGCACAAAAATGGCGTCTTTACGCGATATAGCCTAAAACCTACTCATATATCTAATTATTATGTTGTCAAATGGGGAAATTGTATTGTGTAGGACTTATTAATTTCTATGTTTTCAGTAACAATATACTAGTAAACTATTAATTAGTGTGTGAAAATAAAATAGGAAGTAATTTCTTTAATGTTATAGTTATGTATGAACACGTAAATTATTTTAAAACAAAATTATCCAAATAAAAGCACTAACAAACTATCTCTGCTACCGCAATATAATGGCAGCTCATGGCTCCCGGGCGTGACACACGTTAATACAAGCTCATAAATTCAGAGAGAAGAGAAACAGACGACGCATCGTGATATTTAGCACTTACCTAGTGTTTTGTTTGAGTAACAATGTTAAGACTCTACCCAAAGACATGGATTTTAACGGAAAAATTCACAGATATGAATCTAAAAGTCTGTGTGAAAATTCGATGAATTTCGTTAAAAGATATTGCAAAAAATACGTAAATTGATTCATCTATCGTTATTAGGTATGTTTACGGAAATTATTTTAAATGGAAATGACCCAGATATCTTTAAATTACTGAGGAGAATCTACATAGTGTTAATACAGCGCACAAGACATGATAAACGATCTCTGATAAAAAAAGCATGGGACACGTGGGAGCCAATGCTCGAATCGGCGAGATATTATGAGTGAAATTTCAAACAGGTTGTATGTATGTCATTTATTTCTTTTTAAAAATTACATTATGTCTTAAAATGTTTTAAAAAAAAAAGATCGTCAAGTACAAAAATAAAATAATAAGGAATAAAAATATTCAAAACAAATACAAACAGATATGTCAAAAATGTAAAACCAAAAAATATATAGAATCAATATTCAATACGAAATGTCAAAATGTCAAAATAAAAATTAAGAAAATGTCAAAATTAAAAATGAATAAATAAATGTAATTAAAATTCATTGAAAAAATAGATAAAATAAAAATCACAGCTTTTCACTGTATTCTTTGACAGAATAAAGTGATTTCGTCAATATTCGTCAAGGTTAAATATCTTACGGTTTGTAAATTGTATTCAGCAATTTTTAAGCCTGACACGCGGTCCAAAAAAGTGGTCGAGCAATAAGCATAGGTACTTATCTCTCACCCAATTTAGAGTGGGGACCACAGATCTGAGGTGCAGCGTAGCCCAGCAAGGTCGACCAGCGGGTCAATATTTTAACCCCAATGGTAATCATTCTTTATAGACAGTAATTAAAACTAACTGTTAACGCGTTTACGTGTAGTTGCAGTATATAAGTAAAGCTTTTATGACAAACACGTAAATAAATAACTGTGATAATAGGATCCGAGCTTTAACTGCACAATGAGACTATGAGACCGACTTAACGAAAACATGGATCATTTCTTTTATGTATCTATTTAATTTATGTATAAGTGTACTGTTTTTATTCCCTAAAGGAGTGAGAGCGAGAGTATGTGTTTGTGGACACTTTAGCCTCTTGTCACCTACCACGTTAGTCTTGCTTCTGATAGCATCTGGACTAAGGTGGATTACTTAAGTCATTAATATCAGCTTTACAGTACTAGGCGGTAAAATACATTATCTATTTGAACATGTATTTATTAGTTGATACACTATAATATTATGTTTTTGATTTCACAAAGATTACCTATTGGATGCACACAATAAAACAGTATTGTAATTAGTTTGTAATGTTGTAGTTAATTTACTTGACGATTCGAAAGTGTTCTTAGTAACCCATTTGAATAAAAAGATTTTGATTTTTTGATTTGATTTTGAACAAAAACAGTTTTCTACCTAAGTACTAAAAAGTGTTTCTTAGTAACCCATTTGAATAAAAAAAAATTGATTTTTTGATTTAATTTTGAACAAAAACAGTTTTCTACCTAACTACTAAAAAAGTGTTTGATGATCCAAATAAAATATTGAACCGCATTGTCTAATACCTGACTATATTTTCCTATTCAGAAGTTCTACTACGAAAGATGTGTTGTAGAAATTAACGAGTTCTTCTATAAGTTTTATGAACGCAAGTACTTTTGAAACTAATGCCAATCGCAATATCCAACACATTTTTTTCCATCCTTCGTACCAGTCCGTTATTTGGATTTGGATTTCCTTATTTTTTGGCGCCAAGTTATTTCATCTTTGATTTACCCCTTCTTTTTCACTAGGTTTAGTTTAGGTTTAACGCGTTTACGTGTAGTTGCAGTATATAAGTAAAGCTTTTATGACAAACACGTAAATAAATAACTGTGATAATAGGATCCGAGCTTTAACTGCACAATGAGACTATGAGACCGACTTAACGAAAACATGGATCATTTCTTTTATGTATCTATTTAATTTATGTATAAGTGTACTGTTTTTATTCCCTAAAGGAGTGAGAGCGAGAGTATGTGTTTGTGGACACTTTAGCCTCTTGTCACCTACCACGTTAGTCTTGCTTCTGATAGCATCTGGACTAAGGTGGATTACTTAAGTCATTAATATCAGCTTTACAGTACTAGGCGGTAAAATACATTATCTATTTGAACATGTATTTATTAGTTGATACACTATAATATTATGTTTTTGATTTCACAAAGATTACCTATTGGATGCACACAATAAAACAGTATTGTAATTAGTTTGTAATGTTGTAGTTAATTTACTTGACGATTCGAAAGTGTTCTTAGTAACCCATTTGAATAAAAAGATTTTGATTTTTTGATTTGATTTTGAACAAAAACAGTTTTCTACCTAAGTACTAAAAAGTGTTTCTTAGTAACCCATTTGAATAAAAAAAAATTGATTTTTTGATTTAATTTTGAACAAAAACAGTTTTCTACCTAACTACTAAAAAAGTGTTTGATGATCCAAATAAAATATTGAACCGCATTGTCTAATACCTGACTATATTTTCCTATTCAGAAGTTCTACTACGAAAGATGTGTTGTAGAAATTAACGAGTTCTTCTATAAGTTTTATGAACGCAAGTACTTTTGAAACTAATGCCAATCGCAATATCCAACACATTTTTTTCCATCCTTCGTACCAGTCCGTTATTTGGATTTGGATTTCCTTATTTTTTGGCGCCAAGTTATTTCATCTTTGATTTACCCCTTCTTTTTCACTAGGTTTAGAGCGATTTTATAGTTTCTTACCGAATTCAAAAAGAAGGCGAGATTCTCTATTGGACTCTTTGGGGTAGTCAGTTTTATAGCGGATATAATTTTCTATTCCTATATTATTATCTATATGAACAGGGAGACACGTGTAAAATATGTATAAACCAATATACGTGTACAAAATTTCAATCTTGATAGTTTCTGAACAAAATGACTGTGTCATACGGTTGGACGGATGGACGGACGCGGCGGACATAGCGGATCTGGAGGAACTGTACCTAATGGTTCCTTATTTTACTACGTAACTCTAATAAATCGGATAGACAATTTCTATTAAAGGAAAAAAAATACAATAGAAACCCAGGAGTATTCAGTGCAGAAGAAGACATAAAAGCTTTCTTGTGTAATAACTGCTTTGCCACGCGCAGATATCTGCATTGGATATATTGAGTCTACGTATCGACTAGATCGCTTACGGCAGTTAAGGAACTGTTTAAGACACAGACTAGATATCTGGAGATTCTTGTACCTTCTTATTTCTATATATAAATAAAATTAAAGTGTCTGTGAATTTAAAAAGGGGATAACTGTTTCAAAAATGTTTATGATTATTATTAATGACACTTTTAAGCATAAATAAATAACATAATAAAGATTTTTTTTATAAAAAAAATAAAAACCGACTTCAAATCTTGACAAAGTTAAACTAATAAGTTAAAAATAACTTTTTTTTTATTAGTTCAATTAGATTTACGTGTGTAAGCAAAATTTCAACTCAATCAAACACCGGGAAGTGGTCAAAACTATAGTGGCGTTTCGTTGACAGACATTATGCACATTATGCGTTTAATGTCAATAATCCAACCAAAGAGAATAAGCCAAGATTTGTACAGTGTGTCACATAAAATTTCTGTCTTTTTTACTTGGATAGATTATGACATTAAACGCATTGAAGCACTGAACAGAACGCAAAATATTGAAGTGCGATGCTCTTGAACGCCAATTTTCACACTTTGGCTTTGGAACATTGTATTGTCATGGGCGTTTTGTCTAATAGTTGTTGATCACACCCTTAAGAGTGCGTCTATGCAAAGACGTAGTTAGTTGGACTTATGTTTTCCGCACTTAGCCTCATGATAGGGCACTTGTACGCAGGTAACCGATTCATGTCATTGGTTATTCATTCCATCCCAGCTCCGTCTCGAAATCAAGGAGGCATCTGATGTTATTCAGCGCCTCTCTCATGGTTTGTGGATTCTTAAGGAGCTTTGTCCGTTTCGGTCGCTCACGCTTTTGCAATGTAGATCCACGTATAACAGCTTGTACGACAGATTTGCGCCCAAGGATGTAAGAACATTTTTGGTTTGTCAGCAGTCCGTTTGTTATGCCCACTGTTTGTTGTGTAGTTGTAAGGTTCTCTCACGTAATCACGTTTTGAGTTGGGTGAATGGTATCGGTACGATTGGTTCGGATCCCAATATTTAAGTGCCCGATCCTCTCTTTGCCAACTGATCCGCCGCATCATTGCCTAGAGACCCACTATGACCACGTATCCATTGAAGAGTAAGTTGGTTGTTCAACGCAAATTTTTGCAGTTCACAGTGACACTTCAGGATTAGTCCACTGTTAATGCGAATGTTATTGAGAGCTTGTAGCCACAGATTATTATTGCATATCAATCAATTTTAAAATATTCGCGAAATAGTCTTTCGTTTCATAGATTCAACAAAAAATGTGTTCGAAACAAAGTTTTTTCGAAAAATAAATGTATCGAAAAAGTGTCAAAAAACGTTCGAGCGATTAAAGATTAAGTATTTTAGTTTTCTGTGTCAAAATATTAAACTCATAAATAACATACAAACTGAGATCTATATCGACAAACATGACCAATTTGACATATGACGGACCCTTAAATAAGTATTTGCTTAGTTTTCTTTTTACCGTAACCATTGATAGTTTTAAAAATTCTAGGATGAGACTGAGACAAACGCATTAAAACGCGCATAATAACCTGCCTATCACTTTCGGTCGTATTCAAACAACACCACATCTATTGAAAAACAAATAATATAGCTTCGTAAAATATTGTAATATTAGTCATATTAAAATGGAAATCGACAGCAATATGATTTGTAATGTTCAAAGAAAATGTACTATCGTCAAGTGTTGCGCAAGCTTATCCGACAAGCTGTGTGTGCCGAGAAGTCATAGAAAGAAAATATCTTGCGTAAAGATCACCTTCTTACTAAATTATGAAATTTTAGCACTTTACTCCACCAAAAATCACTTTAATCGCATTTCCTGACCCCCGTAGATAATTCAAAGTCTTTAAAACTTTTACAAATAAATCTGAAAAACTATGCCATAGTAAAATGTAACTTGGAACCCAGCCACCTCCTTTTAAAATTTAGATCGCTGCACGGAAACCAAGCATGACAGACATGACTTACAGTTGGACCGTGTCCAAAACTACGTTCCTTTATATGCCACCCAGTGATAGCATGTGGTGTGGTAACTTTGGACAGTAGGTACGAAATACAAAGACAAAAAGAACTTTTTAAAATTTCTTGACTTCGGCTAAAAATTGTTTTAAAAAATTTAAGACTAAATACATTTAATATACAAAAATTGACCACTATTGTAAAAAGGTGTCGTGCTCGATCGAACTAAGAAGAAACAAACACAGAAAAAACACTATCTCGAACCGTTAGTAAAGATGCCGAATGGCGAAAACGAAAATCAACTATTATATTACAACTTTGCAGCCATCTACATCGACCGATCTCAAACGATTTAAACGCAATTCTGATGCTTGAAGACAATCCAGAGAAATAAAAAATAAGTTCTTTAAGAATAACCATCAATATTGGAGCTAACATAGAGCCTTCTACGTGGTCAAAGTAGCTTCTAGTAGCGTGCCCGACTGGTCGACCTGGTAATTACAGAAAATCATTAATTTCACAATAAAAAGTAAAATTCACGAAAACAGAGATTACTAAGCCTACGTTGTCTGATCCCACCTTTAAAGGGCTCTCTCTATCTTATAAACCGTTCAAGTAGCCGGTAGTCAAACATATTATATTAATATTGATAAAGCTATCAATATTAATATAATAAAGCTGAAGAGTTTGTTCGTTTTTTCGTTACAACGCGCTGATCTCTTAAACTACAGTCTTTTCTGTTTTCGATAGCCCAATTCTTTAGGAAGGTTATAATCTATTTAACATTACGCTACGACCCTTAAGAGGTCAGGTCAGCTAGTAATTATTTAATGTACCTAACACGGCACACGCACACCCTGCCCGCACAGCTTCGGGACCTCAATAGCAGCATTTTGCGCGCACACACGCACGCACGCGCGCACACACGTACACACACACACACACACACACACACACACACACACACACACATACACATACACACATACACACACACACACATACACACACACACACACACACACACACACACACACACACACACACACACACACACACACACACACATAAACTACCCTATCCATTTGTACTATGCCGATGTGTTTTGCACGTCCCATTTTTTTAATGTTTGTACTTAACACATTTTATAGCATAAGTTGCATGGTTGCAATGTTACAGTAAGATCTGATTATACTTACTTTTAAATATCTTTCAAAACTCCACCAATTATTACCAACTGGTGGAAAATGTAATTATAAACGTAGAAATATTTTACTTTTTCATTTTCAGTCACAATTTTTTATTCAAGAGTGTTTTTAAGTGTCTCCAACTCTTGAACAAAACTCCACCTGCTGAAACTTTCCCTTACTTTCAAAAGTAACTGTCCTTCAAAATATCGGAAAAAGCAGATGCAATAAACTGAAATTACTTCTCGCAAAAATATGAAGAGTTAAATGTCCTACTACTTGGTCACAGAACTTTTTCTCAAATTCGTAAGTGCATGGTATCCCGGGCTGTGCCCATTATGTACCTATATCCTTATGGCCGGTTACTGTTTGTGTCTGAAAATATTTTTAGCTTACGGTTCTGGTTAGACATTATGAGCCACAAAGCATGCATACAGTGGATTGAACTACAAATCTAGGATGTGTATTAGTGGTCAAATAGACTTCCCATATTTTCTGAAGAAGAAACAAACTGGCTGACTGATTCAATGTCATATCATCGCACAGCCAAAACCGCTTTGTCTAATAGAAACTTAGTATCTATGTGGATTTCTTATTTCGAATAATTCTATGTCCATCTTTGTTCTTCTAGCTCTGTGCTAAAATTCATGTTATCCTTTTGCGCTGTTCTTACGCAGAAAAGTTATTTCCCACGGTATCACCCGAGAAAAAAATCTACTCTCGCGGGAACTCTCTCCCTACCCGGATAAAAAGTTGTGTTCAGGACTTCCAGATATCAATGTATGTGCCATTAATGGTACAAACCATTCTTTTATACGACGTAAGGGAGTTATTCATTGTGATACGAAGTATGCTACTTCTATTTGAAACATAAAAAAATCCTGTGGGAACACTTAATCTGTTTGAAAATCCTATGTTACTTCCAGGCAAACTGTGTGCTCAGTGTAAGTTTTTACTATCGAATACCTATAGTATGGAAATGTAGGAGCGGCGCTTATTGGGCGCGTTCTAAACCGTCTTTTCCTTATAGAACTTTTAATGAATTGGCACGCGAACGCGATAGTAGAGTTACAAACTCGTAAAAACTCACACTAGGCACACTTATCGTACTAAACACTAAGTACGCAATAAGGTCGGCCGGTTCTATCTTGTCAATACAATACATACTTATTTTACACATAGTGCGCCCCATATGAAAAACAGAAAAACAACAGGCAATTTAAATATTGCCTGAGTTTTGGTTTTTAGGGTTCCGTACCCAAAGAGTAAAAACGGGACTCTATAACTAAGAATCAGCTGTATGTCTGTCCGTCTCTCACCAGGCTGTATCTCATGAACCGTGATAGTCAGACAGACAAATTTTCATAAAAGATGTATTTCTGTTGCTACTATAACAACAAATACTAAAAAACAGAATAAAATAAATATTTGAGGGGGCTCCCATACAACAAACGTGATTTTTTTGCTTGTGTTTGCTTGATATTGATAACGGCAACAGGTAGTCGCTTGAAATATTCACAAAATATTTAGTTATATATTCACTTCAAAGATAAGTAATTAAATTAAAAAAAAAAACAAATATTTAAGGGGAGCTCCCATACAACAAACGTGATTTTTTTGCCGTTTTTATAGATATTGTTACTCGACTCAACTCGTACTGAGCCGAATTTTTTTTTACATTGTAAAGCTTGTTTTATTAGTGAATTTATAAGTTGACTATAATGCATTTGTTGGTTGACTAAAACACAAGTCAACAAAAAAACTTTTTTTGTGTTTGTTATTTAATCACTATTGTCTGATTTTTTTACATTCAAAAATAACCTAAAACTCAATTTACTACTTTATTTATTAATGATAAATAAAATACCTACACGATTTTTGCCAAATGCTTAGAGGTTACCATTCTTAATAAGCAAACTTTATAAGATAAAATATTATTTCTTTTATAAATTAGTTATAAAAAATCAAAATCGGGTACACAGAATTCAGGCACCAAATTCGTATTGACTTGTGTAATGTTATGTTTTGTTTGTAGTTATACAAAGAATAGACTACTATTGGATGCTGGCAATAAACCAGTTGGTATTGTAACTAGTTTTTAAAACAAATTCTTGATCATTTCTCTTGACGATTCAAAAGTGTACTTAGAAACCATAATGTTCTGTGTTAGAAACCCATTTGAATTAAAGAATTTTGAATTTCGAATTGAATTTTACCTTGTTTGTTACAATGTTGTTGTCAGATGTTGACAGAGCCATCTGTTCCAATGTTTCGAATTTTCTCACTGCGTTAGTTGGTCGTGTTACTTGGATAGAACGTGATAATAAGAGTTAACGATAGAGGGCGCCATCCACTCTTTTTTTTTTTTTTAGTAAAATATTGGAACTTGGTAAGTATAACATCTTTAAGGAATCTTCATAGATGCCACTAAAGTAACCAGAAATAAATGTTTTATTTATAAACTAAGATAAGATTGTTAAAAATATTGATAGGGTAAATGAGCCATACATCAGCCCCCTAACTTTTTTTTCAACTTTAAATGGTTACTACGATCTCATAATAAACAATAACCTAAGAATCTCATCTCGTTTATTGTAGCTTGTAATGTTGAGTTTGCATTATTATGAATAAAAATGACAAGATACTAGTAAAACATGTTTTTGTGAATTTTGTGGTATATTCCAAATATCAGCCGCCTTGGATGCAATAACAGCCTCATGCGTACCAAACATCAGCCTAGCATTTTTTCGTGATTTTCGATGCTTATGCTCTAAGATTTGATAGAAATATTTTTACAATACATTTAGGCCGCTACTACGCCTGCGTGGGATTCTTACGTAAAGAACATCTGATTTAACAGAGTTTAAAAGTATTCTGTGTTAGTCTTTGTTCCTCCATCTACCCTTTACCGAAAATCAAGTAGACCCTTGCATCGTCGACATATATAAAGCATCCTAAATTCAGATATATTGCATTACAAGCAGTGTTGCGGTGATAGACTCACCCCCTGTCATGTAGGACTAAAGTAGTTGGTGAAAAAAACCAATCCCCTAAATAATGATATTATATATTATATATGAATATATGAGGATAAAAACCGTTAAGGTATACAGATGAAAAACGAAAAGTATAATGACTATTCATTATATCAATAACTACAAGTCTCACTATACAAATAACTTAAACAAAATAATGGAAAAGACTTATGGTTGTGATTGTACTTCACAATTAAATTGTTATTATTTTAGTTAGTAAAAGACGATATAGTCATATGAAAGCTAAGGAAGCTGTTTCTAAAGTAAAGCTATACTAGATAAACATATTTTAACATGTTATAAATAATGTCAAGCACAAAAAAGTACAATAGCAAACAAAAATCGATAATTGAGTAAAAAATATAAGTGGTGGCTGATATTTGGAACAGTTCCGGTACCAAATTTCAGCCACTCCGGCTGATATATGGCACTCAATACAAACAAATTGACCAAACGCCAGCCCTCTATTAAATTCTAAATCCAGGACAAAATTTACTTAATTTTTCTAATTAACTGTATGAAATATTCATACTTGTTCCCTTAAATTATAAAGATATACCTGAGCATCAAAGAAAATGAAATATCGCTTACTAAGTGTCCAGAAAAATCACGCAGTTTGTTAAAATTTGCGTGTATTGACACAACAATCCGTGAAATGGAGATTAAAAGAACCCTAACGAAGGGATAGGAACGATAATTGGAAGATAACGTCGGAAATATATATTCTTTTAAAAAATAGAGCATAGGTGAAGATAGGGCGTTATTTCTTATTTCTCACAGAAAAAAGCACGCACGGCTGATATCATTTTCGGGGATAACATTTGGGGGGAGGCTGGTAATAGGAGCATTCACCCTACTGATAATACCTGCAGCGTGTAACCTGCGCGTCACACCCCGTGATCGTTTATACTTATGGCACAGCCGGACCCTTCATGACAAAAGGCTTAGGTTAGGGTAAACTGTTATTATTACTCATCATACCATACATCCGTACTGTTGTGGCATCGGCCTACCCTCACCGAAAGCGAGGGCAATTTGGGCCATAGTCAATAACGAAGGCCCTTGGACTTAGTGGAAACAGTCTCGAGTTATTCGGACCTGTAATTCGAGAGAAAAATGTAAGTAGGTACCTACATTCACGGGTTTCGGAAGGTACCTAAGTACTAAGTAAGTACTTCCATACATTTTTGTCTCGAACACCAGAGTCCGAATAGCTCGAGACTGTTTCCAATAAGGTATCAGTACGGATTGTGGACTTCACATAACTACGCCTTTTTGATATACCTATGCAGGTTTTCTGACAAAATTTTTCGTTACCGAAAAGCCAATGGTGTAAAATGTATGTATACGAAGAATGTAAGTAAGCCTAATTGAGAAATTAAGTAAAACTTATTCGTAGATTACTGGGCTCTAATCCCCACCCCTCAGAAGGCAGACTTTGTTTTATTATTATGTTGGTCGTTTATTAATTGACAGTCATATGAAACGTATAAAATCAAAACTAGCAAAATAGGGCTGACCTAAATTTTGGCAAATTAAAAAAAAAAAATTAAATATTTATGATTAATTACAAATATTTTGCTATTATTTCTAGATGGAATTAAGCCATAGAAAGTGTACAACTTATATAAAAATATAAGCACGAAAGTGCAAAATCACATTTAATTTGCTAGATTGCCGATTTTGGTTTAAAAATATTTAAGATGGCCGCGTTTGAACCCAAGAAAAATGACTTTAACGCGAAGCAGACGACGAAAACCACTAAGCCCGACCCTTTTACTGAAGGTTACAATGCCATTTGTTTATTAATCGACAGCTATTCCTTTAATGTTACCATGGTAACATTCTCAAAACAAACACTTAATCGATGAACTGTGTGACACACCGATGGGCACTAGCCATTTAGAGTCAGGGGCCTCCCCTGCATTAGCATGTACCCTGGACTTAGCGAAGGTGTTTGATCGGGTCTGGCACAGGGGTCATGGCCATCTTAAGTGGGTGACGTACGACGTCAGACCGCAGTTGTGTAGTACGACAAAGTGACTCGGCTCGCGTTAGGTTTGTGTAAAGGACTTATTTTATTCTATGTTTTGAATAACAATTAAAATCGACTTTAATAATTTAATTGCTATGTTGTAACACGTACATTATTTTGAACGTAATTATCTAGATGTAAGTAACAACATACGAGACGCGACAAACTGTCTCTGCCAACGCAATAAAATAGTGAGTAATAAATTCGTGCAAATCTTTTAAACCGGTTGGATATCTGACAAACTTAATCGTCGGATTTTTAGTTCCCGTATTTAGGCTGATACACTTTCGAAAAGTTCATTAAGCCATAAGTACGCGTCCTTACTCGAACGTCCATCATCCACTATCATCCGAGGCTTTAGCTATATGTCCGGCAGACGCATATGAACCGTAGTTGACGGTAGTTACTCTGATAGCATGGACATTAATGCTGATGTCCCGCAAGGCTCTGTGAGTCTGTGCTGTCAACCACGCTTTTTCTTCTGAATATCGATGACTCGTCACGATAACAACACACATTGCTATGCATATGACAGTACTGGTGACACTTATTACACGAGCTGTGCAGGCATCCCTCGTACCGTTATGGAGGAAAAGCGCGGAGAACTTGTGTATATACTGCTGCCGTTTCTGAGCCGGTGCACCCGGATAACAGCTTGGCTCTTTTGACACTGTTCAATGGCATGCTGAGAGAAAAGTAGACGATATACAAACCATACCGTTATACAAACCATATCGAACCCTAAAAGTCAGAGGAGAGACTTTGCCTCCCTATGTGTGCTCTACCGCTTTTATAATGTGATGTGTTCTGAGAAATTGTTCGAAATAATGCCCAGGGCTACTTCCTACCATAGCACCACTTGCCATCGGCAGAGAATTCATCCTCACACCTTAGAACCTAAATGGTTCCGCACAATGCGGTTTCAGAGAAACTTCCTCCCGTGAACGCTTAGTTTTTTTACTGTTAAATGAAACATTTGAGTACGTTTTCTGCACAAAAATAATTTGACATTATACCAGGCTTATACACTCCATATAAAATTCATGTATTAGGAAACTCAACAGCTTATATTATATTACACACAAGATAATATTTAAATATGCATCCAGCTAGCTACAAATTTAAAGTGAAACTGATAAAAAAGATTATAATTTGATAACGATGTATTTATTATGTTCTGTAGCTGCCATCATGAAAGTTCAAATAACAGAGTCTCAGGATAAGATGCAGTGGTGACTGCATGCAACTTTTGGGTTTCTATAATTTTCATTCGTATATTTGTATGAAAATTGCAGTCAAACGTGAGTACTTAATAGATGCTTTTTCTGAAATTTCTGACCAACTTACTTAACTTTTTAAGAATTCTGACTGAAAGTCTGAACTACTGCCAGTCAAACAACTTTTTAATGCAAGCTTTAGTCAAAAGTTGTTTTGACTGATATATTTCAATCAAAATTATTTTTGACTATCGTTTGCAGTTAATAGTACTTTTGACCGGTTAAGAGAATACACTTGGCGGTCAATAGATAATTAATAATACCAAAATAATCTATAAAGGTTGTAATTCGTAAAAAAAATATTCATAGTAAGTCTTTTTTGAAATGGAGTAGGGTAAAACACCCAAATGTCGGCCACTTAACATGAAACGCAACTTTCAGTCCTAACCATACCTGAACCTTGAAGTTATCCACCGTTGAATTTGCATTGTCGGGCTATTTGACATTTACACTTTATGTTATTGAGTATATATAGTGATTATTAACACCTTAAATTACGTGACAAAGAATAATAAGCATTTTAAGTTTTGTACGGCAAATTTCCCTAATATCGGCCATCCTTTACCTAACTACGGCATTCTTCTATCCTAATGTCGAATCGTAAAAAGGGCAATATATCAACAGAAATTATTTATTTGTGTTGAAACTTTACCATGCATAACTTTAACTCTTTATAATACCTTTTAAAATAGAAATCGTATTAGGTTATTTATGTATTCTTGTTTTTCTTATTATTTGAAAATTGACCAATAATAAATAAAATAAAATAAATAGTTGAAATTTCCAACGGTAACTAGCTTTAATGTGATAAACAGCATTGTGTTTTACGGCAAAAAAATATAAACACACTGTTCTACACAGTTACATGAATAAACTAATACTGTATTTCTGTTAGAGCAGCCTAATTTCGGCCTTGATTTTTATAGTCTATTAAAAAAGTATAACTAACATTTTGAGGCGGCCGAACTTTGGTTATTCAATTAACGGTTTAAAAGCCCTAACTTAGGATACTAATAAATCCTTTAAAATTTAACATTGCTATTTAACTGTCCGGAATTAGTAAGAAAACTATTGTAAGCTATTGGTGGACAAAAAAAAAACATATTTCCAGGGTGGTATCCTTGACGTTTTTTGCCAAATTAGTGACAGAATTGCAGTGTGCTGCCCCTCGCCGGCTTTACATAATCTTTATCATAACCTTTCATTTCATCATTCTATCAGTAGGCAGTGAACACATTTTAAAAGTTATAACGCAGTTATTGATAAAGTTAATTATTGGCCGCTTGGCCCTTTTGACTCGGTTCAACGACGGGCTGTGAGAATTGTGGACACAGACACACACTTTCACACAAACAAACATACACACACGCATACACACTTTTACACACACGCAACTCACATAAACGTGCGCAACACCATTCACTTTTAGGAGTAAATAAAAGTACTATGTATTATTGACAAATTTAAATTGCTTTATTATACTAAATAATGAAATTGCATTAAACTAAACTTACATTTATAACTTAGAATATCTATACAGAGCTGATAATAAAATAATTTTTCTTTTCATAAAATACAATTATGTTATTACTAATGTTAAATAAACTTACTTCCTTACACTAATATAAGACTACTTAGATATGAACTCAACATTTTTATAAAATTATGTAAGAAACGCATTGACCTTGCCGCGCATACATTGAAATCTTTGGCCACAACGGCGCGCATCACAGCACAATACAACTAATTAGTCTCTAGAAATAAGTTATACAATTACCCTCACCATGTTTTATTTTTACACTTTCTTGTTCACTATTTAGTTTTACTACTGTGGCAAGGTGAATGAAGTCTGTGCAATATTGGTTACCTACATTGTTAACAAGCTTGTTCAATCAGGGAAGACACTGGTTCCTGAAACACAGGATTTTACCTTTATTGGGAAACAGGGTTTATCAAATGTAAGTTACGCTAGCATATAAATTTAAAGCCATAAGTTTATACCTACTATTTTACTTGTGTTTTGTATTCCACCTTCCATCTGTGTCTGTGTAATGTGCTTCAATTTTTACAATAAAGAATTATTATATATTATTAATTATCAACGATTCCAAACTCACTTGCGGTATCGAGCCCTTAAGTCTTAGGGCAGAATTTGATCGCACCGTTCGCCATCGGTAGGGAATTCATTCTCACACTTTGGAACCGAAATGGCCGCGTACAGTGCTGTTCCAGAGAAACTTCCTCCCGCGAACGCTTGAGTTGTGGAATGAGCTCCCTGCCAAGGTTTGCTCTAAGGACTACAGTATGGGGTTCTTCAAGAAAGAAGTTATTAGATTGCTGGAGGGTCGGCAACGCGCGAGTGATACCCCTGGTGTTGCAAGCGTCCATAGGCTACGGTGACCGCTTACCATCAGGCGGACCGTAAGCTTGTTTGCCACGTTAGTGGGATAAAAAAAAAAAGTACTAAGTTATAATTTTAAAAATCGTGTTCACTGCCTACTGATTGAAGACATTAAAGGTTATGATACAGATTATGTAATGCGTCATTGAATTATAATTTAAATGCAACATTATCGGTATGTATGCAATATGGTGTTTTTATGTCGTACGCTCCAGCTACATACTAGTATAGAAGCCGGCGGCAGCAGTGCAATTTTATCACTAATTTGGCGAAAAATGTCAACGGATACCACTCTGGAAATATGTTTTTTTGACCATAAATAGCTTGCAATAGTTTTCTTACTGCTTCCGGACAGTAAAATAGCAATGTAAAAGAATTTTTATTTTAGTTGTTTAATTTAATTTGCTACTTAGAAATAATGAGGCCCATGATTGGATTCTTATTTTATTATAAAACCCTAATATTGGCCTGCGGCCGAGACAAGGGGTATGACAGCAATTTTATAATTTATTAGCATCCTAAGTTAGGGCTCTTATAGTTTATAAGGCGTTCCATACCCGTTAATTGAATGACCAAAGTTCAGCCGCCTTTTAATGTTAGTTATACTGTTTTATTAGACTATAAAAATCACAGCGGACATTAGGCTACTCTTACAACCTAAGCTCGGCCACATTTACCTGATCTGATTAAATATAGGATGTACAAAATACTAAATAATTCTATTCATGTAATTGTGTGGAACAGTGGTTCATAATTATTTGCTAAAATACACAATGCAGTTTGCCACATTAATAATTTATTTTTTCATAATAATATAGTTTTTTTTATAATTTTATTATATTTTATTTACTATTCGTCAAATTCAGTTTTTACAGACAAATCATAAGAAAATACCTATATAACCTAATATAATTTATATAATAAAACTTTCAATTTTAAATAACAATGACTAATAATGCCTTCTTTTGTTTACGATTTAGTACATTCTTTAATGGCCGATATTAGAGTAAATGAAGGTTGTATTATGGAAATGTTACAAGCGTCCACAGGCTATGGTGACCGCTTACCATCAGGCGGACCGTCGGATTGTTTGCCGATTTTTTATATATAATATTTAATTTATTTTTTAATATTTAAAAAAAGTTAAATACCTACTGTTATATTCTTTTTACTTATAATAGGAATAATTGGAAATCTCTAGACTTTCGATCTTAGTGACACATTGTTCACAGTAGATGTTAGTACAATTATTTTGAAAAATAGGTATCATACGGCAAATTTTTAAATAGGTATGTATTCATTATAAAAATCCATTCTAATATTATAAATGCGAAAGTAAATCTGTCTGTTTGTACTCTCCACGGTTAAACATCTGTACTGATTAAGATGAAATTTAGCATGGAGATAGTTGGACTCCCGAGAAAGGACAAAGGCTACTTGAAAACGTCAAGTGTGAGTCGATTTCTTTATAATTAAGGAGTTTCCGTTGAAATCTTACATCTATAACCGAATTCAGGGCGGAAGGAACTGCGGTCAAATTTGGCATGGAGATAGTTTGAGTCCCGAAGAAGGACATAAGCTACTTAAAAACATCAAGTGTTAGTCGTTTTTTTTTTTCTATAAGTGAGGAGTTGTCGTTGAAATTCTACACCGATAACGCGGGCAAAAGCTAGTATTTTATAAGTGTAACTTACTCGTGATCCTGTCTGTTCAATAAATTGCAAATCAGATGGTTACACTTTTAATTTTATTACCTACTATTATTTTGCACGCTCTAGGCGGTGCTCTTTATAGGTATTACTAGCTGACCCGGTGAACCGTGTTTCTTTTTTTTTTTTAACAACTGCCGCACCAACCTATTGTGAAAGGGTTGTACTAATTCAGAAACCTTCCCCAACATGTGCATAACAACTTACCAAAATTCCATTAAAACCGTTTTCCCCTTTTTGCACGAGCCTGACTCGCACTTGACCCTGTCAGACTCGCACTTGCCCTTTTTTTTCTTTCTCGGAAACCTTACCCGGCGTGTGTATAACAATTTACCAAAATTTCATTAAAATCGGTTTACTCTTAGTGCGCGAGTCCGACTCGCACTTGACCGTTTTTTTCTTTCATAAAAACCTTGCTCTGACACTAATAATAACAATAAAAAAAATTAACCGAATTGGTCTAGCCGTCTTCGAGTTTCGCGCTTAGCAACAAATTTTGCGATTAATTTTAAATACCTACCTAGTTAAAGTTAAATCTAATCACCTTGCTGCGCAACGAAACATGCAACAGTGATATTTTCGTAATTGTTTCCTTAGGTACCTACCTACTTACGTCAAATGCAATATAAGTGAAGATTCGCTCACGGATGGCCCGCGACTGATTTTGGCTGCTACCTCGCCTCGCCTCCCCCGTCTCAAGCCCCCCGTGTTTGTCAATCGAGCCAGCATCATGATAGAATTCGATTTTTGCAAATTTGACTAATGATTTTTGTGTTTCGAATTATTGTGTTTATTCATTTAATTTAGTAAGTATGACAGTAAAGTTTTTTTTATTTAGAAAATTTATTATATTATCTAGGTCTGTGGTGCTTTAAAATTTTCGGAAACGTTTTTGTTATAGTATATAATAAGCACGAAGTTGCAGCTGTTTTGACCATAAATTACAAGTTTTTGCACTGTAATAATTTTAGAACTACACAATTTAACGTAAAACTGAAACACCACAGACCTAGATATTAGTTGTCTGGTCTTGTTAAAACAAAAAACATTGAGTTTGAGGGATTGATATTCATCAGAGGAGAAAAATCCTGACTGTAACATATACACCGAAGTGTGTATAACTACACGTGCCGATGTCGGACGATAGGCCGCTGAATATTTGTATTACTGTTTGTACTTGTATGTAAATATTTTCAAAAAATGATTCCGTTCCAAAATATAGATGAATTAATATTATATTAATAGGTACAGATGCCTAAATAATCCTATACAAAGCAACTAGACCGCTACGTCGTATCTCGGGCTATTTGCATATTCGAGACAAAGGAAAGCTGAATCCGTTACAATACAAGATTTTTCTTGAAATTTTACAAATTTTTAGATTATCTCAATTCGCATATATACGGAACCCTACCTGCCTGAACAGAAGCCACATGTTATAAATAAACCTGTTAAAAGTACCTATTAACTACGTAAAAGCAAAGAATAGGTCTGTGGTTAGCGGTGAGGTAGGATAATGTAATCAAAATTTTTGTGGGTGGTCGACGTACATTGATAATAGCCCCGGAGCCACCCAGCGCCCGAGGGACTTTAATGAATTTCGATGTTTACAAACGGGTCATTATTGCACTATCATGCCGTCAAATTACACAAAGCAACATTTACAAACAAGACAAAAGAAACTTATAACTACTGATAAAATAGTACACACGGTGCCAAAAACACCCAAGGGGAAAGAAGGACGTTTTCTCTTTACCTGCATTCAATTGACCTCCTAGAAACAAAGATTTAATATTACCTCAATTTTTTTCAACTGTTTCTTTATAGATTTCGTAAATTTTTCGTAAATTTTCGTAGATGTCATAGATTGTATGTAATTTCACACAAAATATATCGGTAGCAATTTTTGTGTCAAAACTTAGCATAGGACTGAGAAATAGAATCTTTAATAAATATTTGGCCCATCAAAAGTCTCCCAAGGTTTTAGAGGGTACTTTTTAGGGGTTTCGTAGCCGAATTGCTATAATAAATATTTTCATTTAAAATCCTTTCACATTTTTTTATCAATATTTTAAACAAGCAATTCTTATATATAAATATATATATATATATATACAGGATGGCCCTGTAAATCGTGGATCAAACGTAACTGGGTGATAGAGGGGGTCATTCCAACAATTGGACCCTCTATGGTATGCTCGGAGATCGATGGCACAAAATTAATGACCTTTTTTTGTTTTTTATAGAAAAATGCCCTTTTTAGTCATAAATTGGCATAATAAGTAATCCAGTGAAAGTGCCCTAAAGGTAGTAAAAAAGACTCGTAGATAAAATGCATTTCTGCTGTTGTGGGGCTGCTGCTGAAGGGTTTTGGGGGCGATAAAATCGATCTAGCTAGGTTTCATTTTTAGAAAACGTCGTTTTATCCGCGTTTTTAGGCATTGATAAACTGAAAAATATAACTTCTCCTGACATCTAATGGCGAGTAGTTTTACCATTATTTTTACCGACACAGCAACACTAAAGCTACTTGACAATAGATGGCGTTGTTAAAAAAAACGAGTCAAGCTCGGTTTCCAGGTACTTAGTACTTAAGCAAGGCACCAATCCCACTGCAACATAATAATTTGTATTCCATAGCAAATTTAAATATGAGAGTGGAATCTTTGCTTTGACCATGAGAATATTAATAACATAGAAATGATAATACCATATCTATTTTAATATACCTCTTATAACAATGTTTGGAAAAACACTTTATACAAAAGTTTTCAGCTTTATATTCAGTTCAATTTAACCGAAGTCTCCTCAGGGCAGGCCTACAGCATTGGAAGCAGTAAAAAGGTAAGTGCGTCACATCACATTTACAGCTATCGTCAAGTTTTAACGACCGCGACGGTTTTATTTGCTTCACTGAAAAATCTAAAATTGCAACAACAAAGTCTCATTATTTACATGTGTTAATACATATACATCTGTATACATTTTTAGCCCACTTCAATGTATGAGTTTTTTTAATATTTATTACCTCAGAACTCCATCATTTATAAACCGATTTGAAAAAAATTGATTTATGTGGAAGGAATAACCCAAATATTGGTCCCATTTTAATTTAGTAAGCATTGGTACAAGAAAACCAGAATTATATTATCTTATAGAGAAGTGTGTTCAAGTTGTATTATTTTCATTACTTAGACGAGGTTCTACCGCACCGGTATTGGCGTCTTGACTGGCCATGTAAGTTTCTGCGTAGCGAAGGCACCACTTTAAATGTGATTAATAAAACAATATACGATAGAATTATCGCTCCGCATTTTTGATACGTGCAAACTTGTAACGAGCATTTTAGTTGTCAATTTGACATTCTAAGCCTGGGTGCACTGTGGTGCATCATATTGCGGTGCGTATATATTCAAAATCGTAACGCATCAGATTTAGTGCGCGCTTTAAACTTGAATTGAACTGAATTTGATGCAATTACTGACCATAAAATTCACTAAAACCATACGAGGTGAAGGCTATCAGTAAAAAATAAAAAAAACCTTTATCTGTAAAAGGCTTAGTGACAAAATTTCTTTACAGTGTCTCGGGCAGTATAAATTGCGGCGATCTGTAGACGTTTTTGCGTAGTGCGTGGGGTTTAATATACTTAAGACGAAGATATTCCCTAATATCCCAAAACAGTCTCTTACTTGTTCTAAATTGAAGGAGTGGTACATGCAACAAATTAAAGATAAATACAAAGACTAGGGCTAGGGCTAGCTAAAGGAAAGAAAAAGAGAAAAGTCGAAAAGAATTAAAAAAAAATGTTTATAAATTAAGGAAATAATACTTAAATAATCACAAAAAAGTACTGAAAATGTAGTTTACTTGTCTTAGATCTCGATATTTTGTCCGGGAACCCAATTATTTTTTTAATTCATTAATTTGGTATTGTTTAATTTTAAAACAATTTCGGATAGAATTTCTATATAAAGGCTAGTTTTTTTTTTTAATAAATCAAAAATACTAGCCTAAAATGTAAGGACATGTCACATGAGGTACGATGTTTAACCTTATAAAACCTGGCTTAAGATAGTTTTAGCTTATTCAGACTTGACTTGCTCAACTGGCGTCTATCGTACCCTTAAGTGCACAGTGTGCAAACATTCCGTGCGGAAACAAACCGCAACAAATCTGTAGCAAACCACAGATATCCGCATGCAATTCTATCTCGCAGTGCGCGCAATTTAATTGTGTCATTCACAACTTACAAATTTTTAAAAAAAACGCACAGCATTTTAAAGAAGGTACGATAGGCCTAACAAATTCGATAACCATTTTGACATTATATGCATTCGACAGCAAGAAAAAACCAATTTTTGACGTTTTAATTTTTAGGGTTCCATTTAAAATTGTATTTCATGTAGCTCATCTATAGTTTCATCACATCTGAGGGTTCCGTAGTTACGTTGCAAAAACGGACTTCGTCATGTTCATCCGTTCTTCTTTTTCTTAATTTTAGGGTTAAAAACATTAGTCATTCATTATACAGTTTCATCATATCTTTCCGTCGGCTCTTAAGCGGAAAGCATTGATAGTGTATATATACATAAATATATTGTAGGTATGTATTTACCTACCTACAAAGACAAATGTTAAATAGTAATTTGAACGCTTTTCGTCTTGTATCTTCTTTAGTTTCGTCATTATTTTCAATAATTTGTTTTTAGGATTCCGTAGATATATGGTAAAAACCGAATCCTGTCCTAGTTTCCTATCCTCTGTTTCTTATAATTCGTCCTTTTGACTTATTTATGGTTTCGAAAAGAAATAAAGGAGATTTCTAATTTTATTTAATACTTGACTTTAATAACCAACTCAAAAATTTTATTTAATACTTGACTTTAATAACCAACTCAAAAATTTTATTTAATACTTGACTTTAATAACCAACTCAAAAATTTTATTTAATACTTGACTTTAATAACCAACTCAAAAATTTTATTTAATACTTGACTTTAATAACCAACTCAAAAATTTTATTTAATACTTGACTTTAATAACCAACTCAAAAATTTTATTTAATACTTGACTTTAATAACCAACTCAAAAATTAAATTCGTTTACCAGGGCAACTAAGAATTAAAAAATAACTATTTTTTTATGAAATACATATACCGAATTCAGATCCACAAAAAAGTAAAAAACAACGCCATGGAGCAGATTTTTTCATAGAACATTCAGCTAGGTACATGTTTTATTCGCATTAAAGTTTGCCACTGCCCCTTAAGCAGACATACTGACAGAACATCACACGTGTTGAAAGTACTTACTGGCTAGCTAAATTGAGCTATTCCATAGAGCTTTACTTACAGTTAAAAAAAGATACCCCGCCAATTTTAGTTAATTTTTTCTATTGAACCTAACCAATTAATTATTATTGTGGTTGATTTGTGTCATTGTTCTTCTATCACCTGGTAATTATTACCGAATATATACTAGAATGTGATAAATATTATAATAGTAACTGAAAAGTAAGTAAAATATAGTACTTTTTATTTTTTCACAGCCAATGGTAAAAATTAGAGTATAAAGCAAGTTGAAAATCAAATTAATCTACTCTAGAATCCCGAGCTTAATCCTTCGCTACTCTCTCGAATTAAATTCCCTTTTTTTACACTTGTTGTATAATTCTACTATTATAAATGCAGTTGCTCGTAAAGACTTCTTTATTATATGTACAAGTTATGCGAAAAGATACTCTTAAGAGCACGCAGTCAATAAAACACTACTGAAATCCATTATTTCACACGTGCAATTATGATTTTTTTTTTTAATTTTTAAGGCTTGCACCTAACACCAGAGAGTTGAATGCAAGGAGGTTTTGATGTTTGAAAAAATCGGCCAAGTGCGAGTCGGAGTCGCGCACGAAGGTTACCGTACCATTATCTATAAAAACGGCAAAAATCACGATTTTTGTATGGTACCTTTACCCTTAAATATTTATTTTATTTTAATTCAATTATTTATTTTTAAAGTGAATATATTACTAAATATTTTGTAAATATTTCAAGGGCCTACCTGTTGCCGTTATCAATATCAAGCAAAAACGAGCAAAAAAATCACGTTTGTTGTATGGCAGTCCCCTTAAATATTTATTTTATTCTGTTTTTTCGTATTTGTTATTATAGCGGCAATACATCTGTGAAAATGCAATTGTCTAACTATCACGGTTCATGAGATACAGCCTGGTGACAGACATACAGACAGACAGAGGCAGAGAGAACAGAGTCTTAGTAATAGGGTCCCATTTTTACCTATTGGGTACGGAACCCTAAAAATCAACAATTCATAAGTAAGTATAAGTACTTAGTAGATGATAATAAACACCACACGACATAATTTAATATTAATTCTTTTAATATGACATTTAAAAATACTTATTTCAAATTGTTGTCGCAAACAAAAATATATATATAGAACATTATTTAGCCGTATGTAGGGCAGACGTAAAAAAACCTGTATGCATGCCTCTACAAAAAAGCGCGCCATTTTATTGCAAAACTGCTTTGTCTTTAGTAAATTTTACTATTTAAAATTTAGTTCTGATGAAGAAATTGTAGATTTTACTCTTACAGATATCGTAAAAGAATCTCAAATAGCAAATGAGAGTTCTTTGCCTCAAAAATCAAGAGATAAGTACTTAGATGTATATCAACATTTATTGGAGTGGAAAATAAATAAAAATGGTTTATATTTATGTCTAACTTTTACTTCCTCGCAAAATGCATTGAAAAACGTTGTATGATACGTGAGCGCAAAGGGTTATTCCGAATCCGTGCCTGTAAATTTAGCACTTCTTCGTAATACATAACCTATTTACTGCACTTGTATCATAAATAATTTATTATTTAGCGCGATGTGTACAGTGCAACAAACTTTTCTAATCCGGTATATGGTCGCTAGTGTCCTGTAAGTTCACACTATTTCAATATGGCGACTGTAGTTTTAATTTTTAACCACCGGACTCTTTATTATTCGTGGCACAAGGTCAAAAAAGTTTGTTGCACTGTAAGTGACTTTTGCTTGTGCAAATGTCATGTGACACTTAAAAATATGTCTGCTCCAAGTGTCTCTATCATCAAAAATTCTTAATTGTATTAATGGGCCCCATATACAGTACGATTGATCTTTACGATTTGTCGTTTCAGACCGATCGAAACGATGAATCGATAGTGTTATAGATAGTTAATGATTTATTTAATCGAAGACGATAACGGGAATCGCAAAAAAAATCCATGCGATCATAAATATCGTTACGATGAATCTACAGTGTATGGCTCTTTGCGATCAACGATTCGATGGTACCTAGGTTCCGTCATTTACATATAGTTGTGCCACTCTTTAGAATGGAACCTTAATCCTTTAAAATATTTACATGCGAATACTGATTTCGCTTTAATAGCCATTTATTAACACACACTTTTCTATGTTTTCTACTGTAGCCGAATCAAAGTTACCGCCACATATGTAAGGAAAAGAAGTTCGTTTTCCATTTTATAGGGATCGTATTGAATTATTTGAGCACGCTTTATCGTTTCGTTTTAAACAAGTAAATGATCGATCGTAACGATCAATTGTTTCGTGTATGGAGCATTGATGAAAGCAAAATACTTTTTTGTTTTCATCAATGGTACGGAGTAGCATTTTGAAGCGATCGAGCGTTACGATTTTCGTCAGATCGATCGTAAAGATCAATCGCACCGTATATGGGGCCCTTAAGATTAGCATGTAACTAGCTTTTGCTTTTTGGTTATCGGCTATACGGCGAGTCCTTGATTATTTATATAAAGAAAGTTTAAAATTCGTTATTTAAAGATTTTCTTAAAAAAATATTATTGTAGGTGTAGGTCCATACAGATTTCAAATGTTTATATCTTGTCTAGAATGCATTACTACAACTTGGAAACTTGGAATAGAGATAGCTTATTTATACCCTAAATTGACTCTTAAGATACAAAAGGCCGCAGGAATGTCATTTACTGAATTCATAAATCTATACGTAAGTGGTGCAGCTTCATTTCAACTCTCTGAGTTTCATTAAAATACCTACATAAAATAAATAAACAGTTCACTATAGATAGGTACATCATTGTTATCAAAAAATGTTTTTTATTCAGGGTTTAAAGTTAGTAAGTAAACGGCTATGATTTAGCAAAGTTGTAAATTAATAGCACTTAGAACTTTCAAGATTTCTTTGTCAAAACTTTAAAAAGCAGTGAAGAGGGGATTTTGTTATGGATTTTTATCGCAAAAAGTTTATTAATAATTTTTAAAGTGAAAACTTCTTTAGCGGCGTTGTGCACTTTTTTTGGTATGGGTAAAAAATGATAAACTCGCGTCTGGTCACGTGTCCTAATCGTGGAAATTCGTTAGACGGAAACCGTAATGCCACGCCTATTATAATTTTTATTTTTAGTATTCGCGATTATGAGTAGTACAGGGAGGTTGGATATGGAATTTTAATTCTATGACAGATTGCGATGTCAAATATACTACGTCAAAAAAGTAAATAAACAAACATTATTATTTCTTGACAATGTCAAAGACATGTCTTGTGACATATTTGAGTGTTAAGCGCGAATCGTGTGTAAAGGTTTTCACTTCTGCCGGCACTCCCGGAGTGCAACTCGTTTTGTTTACGTGTGTCAGGGTTTAAAACATCTCCTGAAAAACCTTTGCCAGAAACGTCTTCAATTTAGGTAGTAAGCCTCTTAAGTGTGTTAAGTTAATTATCACAAGCTGATAACAGCATTTAGCGCGGGTGGAGCCATGGGCAAAAGAGAGTCAAGATATGTAACATTTTAACAATAGCCCTATTTTCTCTAAAAGTTAACCTTTAACATTTGAATAGAACGTAAAGTTACTTATCTTTGGCGAAACTCGATAAGGCCTGGTTGTTAAATCCAATTATGACGGGATGGGTACTACAATACGAGAGGAACTGGATTACTGTTATTCGAGGTCATTGTGAACACCTGCGTCACGTCCACTTAGTACTTATATAATAACTAGCCATTTATGCAATTTTTGCGAATGTAAGTACTTTTTAACACGAGTGGTAATTACACAATAGTATTTATATGTTTGCTTCACTATACTATAGCTGCAGTAGTAGCTTGCTATGCAATCTTTGCTATAATTAAGGAGTTGCCGTAGAAATCCTATACTGAAACCAAAAGCGCGGGCGGAGCCGCTGGCAAAAGCTGGTATATAATAACTATGAAAAATATAGTATCTAGTTAACATTTTTTTGACTTTTGAGGTACGGAGTAAATTTTTTTGTAACTTCTATTGCGTAGCACTAAAGCATTTTTCTCTAAAACAAAAAAAATCTACACATATTTATTTATATATCTACATAAATAAATTTATAGTATGAGTTCTTAGTGAATAATAAAATTACAACATAGTAACGTCGCCTTTGGATCTATTACCAATGTCGTCTGTCTGCGTGCGTGTGAATTCTAGGCTGCGCACCGGATTCCAAGTTAGACCTTCAGCAAAACAAAGTGAAAACAGCATCTTATTTTCCTTTAATCCATGTTCGTATATACTTAGACATTCAGGATGCTATACCTACCTACTTACGTTTAACGTCATAGAGCATTGTATATACCTACAACGTCAGCAATTCTTATAGGGTAATTATACTTTGGCAGCAAATCTAAAGTAATTAATGTTTGTAGCATTTCAATCTAGGAGTACAAAACAGTTGAATCCGATTTTTCGTTGATGAAACCGCCTGGCACTATTCCTTCACGGCGCAAAACGGTGTAACGGGGTGCCATGATTTTTGGCACAAGGATAGAGGAACAGATAATATCATGAGTTATTTCGTTTTGGGTAATCAAGGAGTCCACGTCAGAATTTCGCAGCGATTACCAAAATCTTAGCGGTAGAAGTACACGTTAAGCTCCAGAAGTTCACATCATATGAAACCCCGTAATTCTGTAAAAAACTAAACCTTTCCTTTAAATATATCTTTGTTTATACATAAACAAAATATAGTAAAAACATTAAAATTTTATTCACAAACTTGTATTTCAATAAGTTCTAGGGAATATAATCTAGGGAATCTAGGGACAAAAGGTTACGGAAAATGTCTCGCAGTTAACGAATGTAAACACGTTGTCGTCGTACTCATGGCGTCTCGTCTGGATTTTGAAGCTTATTCGGATAGAAATTGTTTGATGAACCCTCAAACTCAAAAGATCAGAGATAAAAGGTTAAAGTTCAAATGTTAGTTCCAATGTCGTTCGTCTGCGTCCCGTACACGCAGACAGACGACATTGGTAACAGATCCAAAGGCGACGACGTTACCATGTTGTAGTTTTATTATTCACTAAGAACTCATACTATAAATTTATTTATGATTATGTAGATATAAAAATATGTGTAGATTTTTTTTTATTTTAGAGAAAAAACCTTTAGTGCTACGTTATAGAAGTAACGAAAAATTTTGATCGGTAGGTACCTCAAAAGTCAAAAAAATGTAAACCAGATACTACATTTTCCATAATTATTATATATCAGCTATTGCCAGCAGCTCCGCCCGCGCTGTTGGTTTCAGTGTGGGATTTCTACAGCAACTCTCTAATTATAGCAAAAATAGTTCTTTTCCGTCCCGCAACGTGAAACAAACCAACCAACTCACTTTAGCTTTTATGATATTATTATGGATATAAGTACGGATAATATAAATACCATTGTGTAACTATAACTCGTGTCAAAAAGTAGCTACATTCGCAAAAATTGCATAAATAGCTAGTTATTATATACTAAGTGGACGTGACGCAGGTGTTCACAATAACCTCGAATAACAGTAATCCAGTTGCATTTTATGTTTGCAAGGCCCGTGTTATAAGTGTCTCCATTGCTGGCATCTGCATAGTATTGTTGATGTGAAACATTTCATTGATATGCAGTAGAAAGAGCACAGAGCCTGTATTATTGTTCATGCTGTCCGTGCAACTACTGTCAACTACTACGACTACTACTTATGAGTCTGCCGGACAAAAAGCTAGCCACCCATTTGCACAAACCCTTGGGCACTTCGTAAGATGGCAACTTCGATAAAAGACCCCGGTGCCAGACCCGATCGAACGCCTTTGCTATGTCTAGGCTATATGACAATGCCACCCCCTGACTCTCAATGGCTAGTGCCCATCGGTGTGTAAGATACACTAGAAGGTCACCAGTCGAGCGACCGTGGCAAAAGCCATATTGACGGTCGCTGACCAGGTCATATTTTTCTAGGTACCTTAGCAGCTGCGTATTGATCATACGCTCCACCACCTTGGATGATCTATCGCCCTTTTCGGGCACCGGGTGCACATTCGCAGTCCTCCACGGACGGACGGACGGAAATTGCCTTGCGTTGTAAAAGAGCGCGAAGAGGCGCGTGAGTACAGGACACAACTCAGGAGCACACTATTTAAGCACCACTGCTGGTATACCGTCTGGCCTATCGCCTCATGAAGATTTAGAGAAAACAATGACTACCGGACCTCCCGTTGTGTTATGGAGATTTCCGGCATGGTCTTACTGCCCCACGGTATAGTAAACCGATTGAATGAAACTATCCCACTTCCTGGTAAGGAGCGTCTGTCGACCTAAAATTTTGTGATCAATGGAATCTATCGAATGCCCTCGTTTTGAACGTGTTCTAAATTTGACAGATTCCTTGTTATACTGATCAAATAGGATAAAAATATTTCGATATTCCTTTTTATTGGGATCCTAAGTTGTAAGAATACGACACTGAAATCACCAAAAGTCTTTGTACTTTTTTGCTTGTATTAAAAAAAATCCATGTAAAGTTTACACAAGGCAAACGCCTCCTTGAATCGCTGGATACCATTTTTATACCATTTTTTACCGTCTTGTAGTATCCATCCCGTCATAATTAGATTTAACAACCAGGCCTATCGAGATTCGCCAAAGATTTACACTTTACGTTCTGTACAAATGATTAAGGTTTACTTTAAGGTACTTTTAGAGAAAATAGGGCTATTGTTAAAATGTTACATATCTTGACTCTTCTTTGCCCATGACTCCGCCCGCGCTAAAAGCTGTTATCGGCTTGTGATAATAAAGACACTTAAGAGACTATTCTACCTAAATTTAATTTGTTTCTGGCAAAGGTTTTTCAGGATATGTTTTAAACCCTGACACACGTAAAAACACGATTAATGAACTTTTTTACGAAAAAAAAATCCCTAACTAAAACCTTTTTCACTGCTTTTTTAAAGTTTTGGCAAAGAAATCTTCAAAGTTCTAAGTGCTATTAATTTAAAACTTTACTTAATCATAGCCGCTTACTTACTAACTTTAAACCCTGAAAATAAGCATTTTTTGATAACAATGATGTACCTATCTATAAAAAACTGTTTATTTATTTCATGTAGGTATTTCAATAAGACTCAGAGAGTTGAAATGAAGCTGCACCACTTACGTATAGATTTATGTATTCAGTAAATGACATTCCTGCGGCCTTTTGTATCTTAAGAGTCAATTTAGGGTATAAATAAGCTATCTCTATTCTAAGTTTCAGTTAAATCGGTTCAGTTTTTCTATTATGAAGAAGTTACAAACATTTTATGATAGGGAGGGCATTTTCCAATATTTTAATTGGACGCTGTAAAAGAAAGGGAGAAAAGAAATGCCCTTGCTGAGTTTCTTGCCGGTTCTTCTCAGTACAAGGTCTCCCGCCCTGTAGACTTACGAACCGATGGCGTAGTGACATTCATAAGTGCTCAATTATTGTAGCCTAATCTGAATAAAATTATATTGAATTGAATTGAATTGAATTCTATCTCACAAACTTTCGCATTTATGTTATTAGTAAATTCCCTGCCCATCTCACTTTTAGGGTAAAAGCCGGATAGTTGCTTCGGTGGTATACATGCCCCGGTTGTTAAAAAACTATGTTAGGATTATAAGTTGTGTTAGGGCTTTACAACAATAAGTAGTGACCGTCCTACAGGCCTCAGTGCCGCGTAAGCCATCGGAATAGGGGCACTGGTTTTTTTCGTGTCAGCAAAAATCTTCCGCGGCGAAACTTTGACGGGCGTTATAATTATATTGGTAAGTAGTTTCTATTGAATATTTTTATTACTGATCGTGGTTTCAGTCATTTTTTTGTTTCTTTGCATGTATTAGAGTTTTAATTACATTGTATATTATGTTTTATTGCTAAATATTTTTTATTTATTTTGCAAATAAATAGGGCAAGTATCCGCATCAAAAAGGATAGTCGCCTTACTTACTTACGCGGATAGTTGCCCCTAGAGTGTCTTAAACATTTCTTAACAAGCAAAGACGGATTTTATTTTTTGTTGTTTTTTTCGAATTTACTGTGACTAAACTAAACTATTTAAACTATTAACGATTAAAACTATCTAAACTATTTAATAATGTTAATTAATATTTAAAATTGTACTTAATAAAAGATCTCAGTAAATTATAAAGACTGTTAAATAAATAATAAAGATTACTTTAATTAATATAAATTTATTTCCATCCAAAATAAAAATCGTACCGAGGTTACTTACTTTCCCCGCACAAGGCAAGTATCCCCAGAAGCATTTTCAAAGCTAGGCTACTATCCGCCATAGTAGGCAACTATCCCTATTCTGAGAGATGAAATAAACCAGTATTTACTCAAAACCATTGTTAATTTCGTATACAAAAATTGGCTTTTATAGAAGATAAAAGACCTATGTTGTGAGATACATACTGAATATTTTCAGCAAGTTCATATTTTAAGAAGAATAAAGCTGTTTCGAAAAGTGCGACAAGTATCCGGCTTTTACCCTAGTTTATCAAGAACTGGGGAAAAAAGGCTATAGTCTCTTTTATATGGCCTATTATTTACCGATTAATACTTTAAAGTTGGTTATTTAGGGTGAATGGAAATATATGAATCCACCTTTGTCAGAAGCAATGTTGCAACGACGGACTCACCACCTGTCACGTAGGACTGAGGTGAAACAGTGTTGCCAACTCGGTATCAGGTTTTCGGGAAAAAATAGATTTTAAAAAAGGGCTAGATTTGCTCAATAAATTTAAAAAAGGACTAAATTGCCATCTTAATAAAAAATAATTAAAGAAATGGTACTTGCAAACTATTTATGATATTTTTACTTACTAAATAGATGCACCCTTGGAGTATGTATGGCCTCATATTGTTAATGTAAGACAAAGACAAAATTAAAGTTTCATTTTTGGGGATTTCTATAGATTGGAGTGCGTTTAGTTTTACAATGTTTTATTTCAATTTTTGTCTTATGTTTTCACGATTGTTTTAGGCATTTTTTAGACCCATAGACTTTGAGTTCTGTATAATGTCCTATAGACGGTGCAATTAGCTCAACTGGCTGACAAAATTTGGCCTCACTTAAGAAAGAGACAAAGTAAGCCTACGTTCATACGGCGACTATTTTTCTCGCATACTGTTTTACCGTTTACGAGTCGGCCGTTCACACGGTGCGAGGTCCATTCGGTATTTTCACGTATGCGGTCTTCCAGTATACGTGGCCGCCGTTCACTCTATCTATTCGATACGCTTTGCCAGCCGCCACACCGCCAGTCTTTGAGAGCACGCCATTTTTTTTATAGTTGTCTATTGATTTATCCCATATTATGGGTCGATCCTCGATAAGCGTGATAAATAACTCGACCGTAATCGGCAATCCTCTTCGCCAAAGACATCACAAACACAACTACCTGCTGCCTGCCCCCGCGCGAGTCAAGTCTCGTATACGAGAAACCAGTTTGTCCGTGTGAACGAATCAACGTAAATATAAGCTCCACTGAGCATCGCATTCGATAAAATTGTTTCGAGAATCTCGTATTCCTAGCGTCAAAACCCTACGGTATACGGTAAAAAATATGTCTAGAATACGAGATTTTCTCGCATAGACGCCACGTGCTCGATTTTCAGAGTTGCCATACAAATTTTTTTGTCACTACGATATTCGATAAAATCTCGCATACGGTATACGAGAAAAATTGCGCCGTGTGAACGTAGCCTTAACCTGTGGTGCCTTTTCTCATAGACAAGACCCCACGCGTTTGCGACCATTATTTTTTCACAGCTTGCCAGGAAATGCACTGTCTATGGTTAGACTTGTACATGAGCTTGGGGCTAAAAACTGAGCTAGGGGCTAAATAATTATATTAAGGGCTGAAAAGTCTGTCCCCCACGTCATTATGTGTGTGTGTGTGTGCAGCCAGTGGCTATCTCCTTCCGGAAAATAAAAAACCGTGAAGATATACATACATGATACATTTAATATAGCTGCTGTTCATACAATATATCTGCACAGTTTTTATAGAAACATAAAAGTAATATTTTCTGCTTGCACTTTAGGTAAACATTTATAGAATTAGGTATTTTAGTACTATCTAAATCGCTTTACAACTTACTGGCATGACAATTTGATAGTAGTGAAAAAGAGCGTTAACAAAAGCGTTATATTTCGAGAGTAAATCAAAATACGTCTGTTTTTTTTTGCACTTAATCTATTCGCGCACATTTTTTTTTCCTATTTTACACAAACTATTTTAAACTTGGTCCTCGCATGAAATATGCTTTTTTTAACTCGTGCAATCTTATAACGAATTAAGTATATCATTACATTAATAGTCAAATGTATCTGATTAGTGGTCATTGATGCATTAAACCATTAAAAAAACACCTCTTTGAGCAACAATTGCTACAAATGGGGTTGAAATAACTATTATTTAAAGGAAAGGGCTAATTTTCATTACCATGGCTACAAAAATACAAAACAAGGGTTGCTCGAAGATTATATTTAACTTTTAACATATATATAGTAATAAGTATTTGGCATTTTATAAACAAGTTGATGGAAAAATACACAAAAGACTGCATAAACACACAAAGATTCGACCAAAATAATAAAGGGTGCTTAGTGTGGGACATGTAACATTTAGAAATCATATTGTATAAAATGGAAATCGGTGTAGATATCTGCCAGGTCATAGTACAACTGCAAAAATAAGTTAAGTCAAAGTCTAGAGCACATTTCTAGTTTTAAAAAGGATTATTGAACTGTCGCGTAAATGCTCTATTCACACTCTCTCAACGCGATTTGGGCGCACTTTACTCTGTTTAAGATTTAATTAAAATCGTAAGAAGCCAAATAGTCGTAGGTATAAATGTCGAGTAAAGGCAACTTCTATGCTGCTGGTGCTATAAAAGTATACCATGACTCCATAAATTTGTTCGATTGTTAATCAAAAGTAATTAAATTGCTTTCACTCGGCTTATTAATGGTAAAACAGCTATTTGGTTGCAATGACTCCGCTGTTTAGTCGTGTAGATGTAAAAGTCAGGTAATACTCAAAGAACAATTTATTTGTGAGCATATGATATGGGCTGTTGTGAACTTTTGCAAAAATTTAAAATTAATAAAAGTACGTAGTTTGTATAATTTATAACAATTATATTACCAATAATGACAATAAATCATGATTAACATTCTTCAGCTCTTTCTTAGATTTACTTACCAAATTAATAGTTTTGACTAAGTTATTATTATTAGCTAATATTTTCATGGGCCCCAAGGTTCCTTAAGCAATACCTTATCTTACCAGTGTAATACTACTGTTGGGGTACGGCCTACCCTCACCAAGGGTATAGTATTATATAGTCTATGCCGAGGGCAAATTGGACCATAGTATACACGTGCGGGCTACGGACTTAACATAGTTCTTTTTTGACGTATGCAAGTTTATTTACAATATTTCCCTTTACCAAAAAGCCAGTGGTATGATTAAAATTAAGAAAAAGACTTATTGGCACATACTGGGCTTAAGCCTTTGTCCTTCCGGGATAAGGTGAAATCGAAAACCCTAGGCCACCACCAACTTAAGCATTATTAATATCAATCTAATACGTAAAATGCATCATCCATTTCATCAACGCAATTGTCATTACTCAGCATTACCTTTTAGTTTTTTTACGGGTTACATTGAAGTTAAGGGTTCCTTTGTTTAAGTACAAAGAAGAAACACACCCTACTCTACTTTACTGATAGATGGTTTATATTCAGTAGCTTGTGTCAGTAGCTAATTTGTAATAACAAAAAATATATATTTGCTTGACAAGAATTATAACCTTTTGGGCAATCTTGACGCAATTGTAAACAATCAGCGGTTTCAGCAAGCGTAAATTTTAATCTATTTAGCTCTTAATACACTTCCCTTATCTTCGAAAGGTTCCCATTTTTAAATTAACTAATTATAATCATTTTTTCGATAAATGTAAACGGTTTAAAGTAACTTTGCAAAAAAGTCTTTTAAGTAATGTTAAATAAATTTCAAATAATGATTAGGGAACCTTTCAGTGCTGTAATAGATGTTTTAAGAGCTTTTATAGCCTTAATAGACAGAAACTAAAACACTGAGAAAGCTTTTACAGGACATTGAGTGCTATAATAGTAACTGAGACGCTATTTGGTTGAGTAGGAGCTTCATTTTATATCACAAAATGCTGTAATGATTTTTTTTTTCTAAATGCAATCAAAGCCTCTAATTAATTTTTTTTGTATAAAGTTCATTTATCTACAACTTACATTTATTCATCATGAAGCGGCTTTTTCAGAATTGTTGTTTATAGAGTACACAGAAATACTTTGGTATTATAATACTTACTATACTAATACTTACTAATAACTAGTTTATTACTGAGACAGAACCCTTAACAAAACGGTCTAAAACTAACAACTTTGCTGTTACTATTTTTTATTTTTTTATTTTGAAGACGAAAAAGGGAATAAAAAAATAGTTGTGCTTTTTAGACCTCGCACGTACCTACACACCTGGAAAGTCTCCATGGTCTTAAATAACTGCAATTACTGTCAAAAAGTTCTTTTCTGGCTCAGTTCTAAAATATTATTATAAAGAGAAAGTGCGGAATTTATTAGTTTAAGAGCATTGGCAATCAATTTATATCGATCTATACGTGTATTTCAAAAAAAAAATGGGTTTCGTAATATACACGGGGACGAAGTCGAAACTAAGGTAAATATGTAAGATATTCAACCATGAAACAACCTAATAAACAAACACAACAATATTTTTTTTAAATATGGATAGGCCTAATCTTTTCTTTACTAGTAAAATGATATCATGTCCCTAGAGCTATTATATTTAACTCTTATAGTACATTATCATTTAAGTGTAAAATTAATAAAGTGATACTTATGTACTAAGGTGGACTTATCGCATAATGCAAAAAAAAAAACCTGTAAAATATAACATTTTAAAGGTTAGTCTACTGATTCTTGTTTCATTTCAAAGTAGGTATAAAATGTAAATTTAATAATTTTAATATTTTTTAATCGGTCAAGTATAATATTGATTCAAAAGATATATTTGCAGAAACAAAACTATTAAATTATCTTATAAATACAATTCCTTGGAGGACGTTTGCTGAGACGGAGAGCTTCGATACCTCGAACTTTGTAATTGCTTTGGAACTATCGACGAAGGTAACTTTTAGAGCATTTAACTTAGCATTTCCTCGCGTTTCTTTCATCAACATAATTTGCCACGTTATCGATACCTTATTTACGTAAGAAATATACTAACAATAAAAACTTAAAAAGGTGGAGGTTCTCAATCACTTTTTTATGTATGTTATTCGATTACTCAAAAATTCTTTTTTCGTTTGAATAGGAAAACTTTTCAGATTCCCTTTCTCATTGAGTCAGGAACTGATAATGGCATCCTGGGGAATCCGAGGAAACTCTTTAAATATTAAAGGTAGACAGATTTTGATTTGTCTATTTTTCAATTATTTGATTTTATATTGAAGAAAAACACCATTTGGTGAAGTAGAACTGCTGATGATGACCACATATGTCCCAGGAAGTACTCAATACTAATAAATATTTCACGGGTTGCAATATAATTAGGTACTTTAATATAGTTGCTCAACAATTTATGCTCATCTGGTAAAGTAGAGCTGATGATGAAGTACCTAGAGAACTCCTCAACAATTAACAACCCTGCATCGGGCAAAGCAATAATTTGTATAAGGTGACGAGAAGGTGATATTAGGTCATTGTAGTCCGCTTGACCATTTTAAGGGTTTGAAGAAAAATGTTAGAAAATTCTAAGTTTCTTAAATTATTGACTTTGATGACCTACTAAAATATGTTTAATAAAAGGCAACTAAAAATTAAAAAATAAACTATTTCCCAAAAAAACATTAATCCAACTTGAGAATGACTAAAAAGTAAAAATAAGCCCCTACAGCAGTCTTATATGGCAAAACATTCATGTTTAATTTACCATACAGTTGATTGCCAATGCCCTTAAAATAGACATACTGACAGAACAATACGCTACAGTTTGCCATAATGTCGGATGGCAACAGAACTTTTATTTGGCAATCGACTTCAAGGCGTTGCTGAATGTTTTGCCATATTAAGTCTGCTTTAGGGGCTTATTTTTATTTTTTATATATTTGTACTATTTAGTCAATTTGAAGTCGGGTAGGAGAGATCAAAAAATTGCATATTAATGTGGGATGCATTACTTATTCATACGGATCCATGGCACCCCTGGAGGACACCCCTGGGGGTGCCACGGGAACTTGAATTTAGACCCGTGGCACCCCCAGGTCCTGAAAATCATACATTTACTTATTTTTATCTGACCAGTTCTATGTGTGGTCGTTAATTAAACCCTTTTTTTCATACAATATATCGGTATTTTGTGTATTAAGTAGAATTTAGCAAACAACTTTAGTCACTTATGCCTTTTAAGTCAGCAACTGTAACTTACTGTAACTGAAATTTTAGGTACCTCTCTATTATTAACCTTGTAATAAAATCGCAACTACTAACTCCACTAATGGACCTGAGAGTCCCGACTAATAATAAGAAACTTACAAGATTAGTGAGCCTTAATTACGGTCCAAGCCAGACCACCCAGGTGGCCCATCCCGAGCACAATCATTAGACTTGACCAACGTATAATTGAAGTCATTATGGTATGGCTATTAGAAATGTACATAAATACTAAGAGATGTACAATTTGATTCTTTTACCCGACTATAATAAATAAGAAAATTAAAATAACGAGAAAGGAATATCTTTTTTATAAAAAAAATAGAAAGAAAAATCATAAGTAACATATAAGGAATGATAAATCAAAATTCTAAGTAATTATTAAAAGTTTTATCGGTAAACGGGCCGCCCGCTATACAAACTTACGATAAGCAAGTTAAAATAATACACTTTTAAAATTGATTATAACTAAAAACACTATTTAATATTTGAATTTTTTTACTGTATTTTGTTGACTAAAATTTATTTTTAAATTTTTTCAACTTTGACGATTGCTCTGTCTAGACGCTTTCAATGGCCGACTGTATATGAAATATTGGTTTCAATGTGCAAATGCTACAAAGGGCGCGTTCGTTCTGGGATTAAGAGTTCCCACGAATGATACTTTTCACACTTTTGATAACGCCAGTTTTGCCACCAACACCTACCGTTCGTTTAGCTTTGAAACGTTACTAACAAAATTTTTGGTTACAAAACTTGCAAAACGAACGGTTGACGGACACACACACACTACCATAAACAATGAATATATATAGGCAGTTTGACAGATTAACACAAAATCCCACCTCAGACATGGGTGTAAAGTTTCATTTTTCGGAGGCAAAAGTGACAAAAATAACAAAAATATCGTAAACCAACGCATGACAGTTTGTCACAGATGATACTAAAATTTTGATATTTTTGATACCAATGCTAAACGAACGGATGACATGTGGCAAAAGTAATGAAAATAATGATTCTGCATCCCAGAACGAACGCGCCCATAAAGATACACTCAATGTGGTATTAAATCTGTTTTTCAAAATTATTGCTATTCACGAGAAATTTAACCATCAAAGATCCCAATTTTTTGATTTTACCGATAACAACCTTAATATTTTAACATACAATAAGAAAATTATTATAATTGATATAAGTTAGTAGTAGTTTTTTAATGTAAGGCTACTTAATTTTTAATGGTACCCATTTTATCTTAAATAATATACTCTATGCACCTAAATATTTTGCAGAAAGAATCATCACCATAGTTTTGAAAATTAAACAGTGGTGATAAATTTGGGCTTCATTGCTGTTGGCTGATGGAATATCCAGGTCGACATTGCTTGTTATGAATGTTAGTCATCTTTGGAACGCGCTTTTTAGCTGACTACAGAAGGTTATGAATGATATTAGCAGTGTATATGTTAGAATGTGTTCATATGTTTCCGTGTTGCTCCTACGCTACTTGTCAGATTTTTACAAAAGAAAAACGTTTTGTTACCTTCGTCGTACTGGTCCAATTTATCAAAGGCTATGTGACGTCAAATTAAATCAAACATGGCGGATATAACTTGCAATATACCTACTCTGTACAATAAAAAAATATCACAAATATATCGGGACTGAGAAAGATTTTCGAAAATGTATAATTCATATGTAACGAAATATATAAGCTATATATATAAAAAATCGGCCAAGTGCGAGTCGGGCTCGCGCATGAAGGATTCCGAACCATTATCTATAATAAACGGCAAGAAAATCACGTTTGTTGGATGGGAGACCCGCCTGAAATATTTGTTTTATTTTAATTTAAATATTTATTTTTAAAGTGACTATATACCTAAATATTCTGTGAATATTTTAAGCGTCTACCTGTTGCCGTTATCAATATCGAGAAAATCGAGCAAAAAATATCACGTTTGTTGTATCGGAGCCCCCTTAAATATTTATTTTATACTGTTTTTTAGTATTTGTTGTTATAGCGGCAACAGAAATACATCTTCTGTGAAAATTTCAACTGTCTTACTATCACGGTTCAGGAGATACAGCCTGGTGGCAGACCGACGGACAGCGAAGTCTTAGTAGTCTTTGGGTACGGAACTCTAAAAAGCGAATTACCACTCTCACACTGTTAATTTATTTTCGTGAAGCTTTTAAGCTACTAATCCTATTTTAATAAATGAGATGTTAGCTTCTTCTTAGTGTTTCAGGTTTTATAGGCTATGTTATGTCTCATAAAATCCAATTTTATGCATAATAATTAAAGGGGTTTAAATAAAACATTAGCCGCTTTGAAAAAAAATCACACCTGCGTAATGTCAGATTTCAGAGTGATTTTTTTTTCACTCGAAAACTATATATATATATATATTATAATAAAAATTTAAAAAATAATGACAATTGATGTTTGGCTTTCAATTGATCAGAGTAATATTCGAATACAAGTTCCGACGTGGGGCTAACGCAGCAGAAACTGTTCGTAACATGCTGTGTTTGGAGATGATACGGCCAACCATGCATTTTTAGTTTACCCGTTTTCGTGGTTAAAGCTTCGATCTGAATAATGAACCACGATGAGGACCAGCCATTAAGGTAAAAAACGATGAATTAAAGGTGATGGTAAAAGCCAGTCATTGTCAAACTACCAAAGAATTAGCGGCATGGTTTGACGTTAGCATAACCACAATATTGACTAATTTGCAGCACATCAGTCTTCATTTCATCATTCATTATTGCTTAATGCTACCACCAGATCACACACTGCTCGTAAAACCGTTTTAAAACTACAAGAACTGGAGTCAGAAAACATTCGTCATACTCCATTCTTGCTTGTCCTCGCACCATCCCATTTTTTCCACGACTTGGACCTTTATCCACGAAAAAAAAATTCTTCCCAGGAAACAGTACCAAATGCCTTTACACACGTTGTGGACTCCAGGTCCACAGAGTTTAATCGGCAAGTTTTAAATGATTACATACCAGAAATGTATATATAGACAACGAGGGTAGATACTTTGATTAAATAAATATCTTTCATCCTACAAAAAAAATATATTATTATTTCATTACGAAATGTCAATTTTATACTTAAGCTCCTAATTATTGTTTATTAAACTGTCATATAATACCTAGTGATATGCAGTTTAATACACTACTTTATCGACCTTCATTTTACGGTTAAATTTAAAAAAGTGAAAACAAAAGACTAGATTTTTCAGGCAAAAGGTTGCCAGAAATTTTTATTGCTGCATCTAATATATGATATATCGAATGGAGTTAAATTAACCTCTTTATCACTACTAGATGAGACGCCACTAATTTTGTTTTTGAACTTTTTAATAACACAAGAAACTATTAGTTTTTACTTTAAAAATGTAGATATTTATTTTCTAATTATATTTCATAATCAACAAGCAATTTCATATTGTTGCTGAATTGACATTTTTTCCGACTAGCGTTGAATTTGCTAGTTATAAGTAGCTTTAATATTTATGAGGCGTCACTACCAGGTACTAAGTTACGGCTAATTAGACACAGGTTGGTCTATTTGTGTTGAGGTGAGGTCAACATTGTTGTTTATCAGCATATAGTGGCGTTTCAGTTTTATTTCAACTAAGTATTCGATTTCACAAGCTTTGTTACAAATTTAGATGCCAACAGGTATACAGTCTAAAGAGTATACCTATAATGTAAAGACCTGTAGCCTGAAGCATAAGAAACTTTTTACGTAGGTATGCCTGTAGCATGAAGTGTAGGGTCATACGCGGTTTTCATTTTTTTTTGTTATGAACTTTATTCAAATAAGTAAGGTTAAAGTTAGTTCCAAAGACCCGGCTAGTTACTTCATGTTACTAAATTATATTTTAGTATTGACTCTTTGGAATATAGGAAAAATAGTTTTCGATTGCTGAGTCAACTAATTTATTTCATTGTTAATCAATGGAGAGCAAAAACACACAATTTAAAAAATTGCAGAAAGAAAAGACGTAGTCGACCACCAAATTTTATATACTTACCTATAACAAGATGGACGGCCAACTGATTCAAAATAATGAATTGGGTTCTGTTTAACGCGTCTGTGTTCAAAGAAAAAAAAACTCGTGTTGTTGATATAGATGGCGCTATTTACGATGCTATATATACTATTTACGCAAAAAATAGCCGCTGAATCACCTTACTGACATCTCGCGCTTCTCCAAGCAGCTGCCTACCGAACGCTGAACTCAACTCACCGGGCTGCAAGCAAAGCTGTAGAGGTGCTCAAACTACGTGAGCTGAGCTATGGATGGGCTGTGAGAAAGCAACAGAATGACAGTCCCAGCTCACTCGCACTCATCAGTCTATAGGCGTCCACGGGCGGGGCGCCACGTGCGACGTGCGCTATCCTTGCGCCTCGCGACTATTCATTGTTTTTACCAAGTACACCATTGTTAAACACTATTTGAACATAAATCAATACACCATCAAAGTAAAATTAAATTACGTGTAACCTAGTGTAATTAGTAGATAAGTCCGGTGACAATAAGGTGTTTATTACACAGCTACATCTGCTACATGAACTGGTGGTTTATTGACAAGTGAAACTATATTACCTTTCATTCAAGGGACAGTTCTATTCGCTAAATTTCTATTGAACTGTGTGTGAAAGTGCTTTTTGTTGTAAAGCAACATATGCAAATCAATTATATACTCGAATTAGGGCTACTGAGAGCTCTCACTGCAACGTTATATTACTTATCAGCAAAAAGTACTTGGCCTGTAAAATATCATCAGGTAAGTTTAGACTTGAAGTGTGCAGATTTTCAGCTTCGCCAATTCGCAAGGCGTATAAAAATAACGAAAAATTGCACAGGTTACTGCTATTTTAAAAGCATTTTTGATCAAAACTTTTACAGGATAGATGCACGCTCTACTACTAAGGATTAAAATCAGAAAAAACGTCACCATCTCCGTTTACTTTCCTTTTAACAAAAAGGAAAAAAAATCAGGGTACTATTCCAAAATTACATGAAGTTTGAGTATCATCAGTTCTATCCCACCTTTGTCGAAGATCGACAATTAATAACCGATAAACCGAAGAATTTAGAAACGCTGTATAAAGAGAAGAAATCTAATTCTTGAAAGAAAAAGAAAATACTATATAATAAAAATATGTACTTACCTACCTAGTATAAGTATGTGGGTATGTCATGGACGTATACGTACATGGGGTAAGTAAGTAAATTGTTTATGACAATGTAAACAGAAGAAATCAACTTCCAATGTAGTTACAATAATGATGACATAAGACATGTGTCATTTTGTTTACAAAACACTGAGAAGTTCAAAGAAATTTGATACAACTTGAACGATGATTTGTCTGACACCTCCAGGCTTACATGGATTTACCTAATAATTAAAAAAAAATATGTTAACAAACTAGATCCACATAATAGGTACCTACTCTACAAACCCATCATTCATTAAATTAAAAGAACTAAAAAAACTTTTTGACACAGATGTTTCATTTCACATATTGTTTATAGAAGTTTTTAAAAAAATAAGCAGTTTGAAAGCATTTGCTATTGTTTGTTATTTCTGTACTCTTCATTTCAGCTTTGTTTCAACCATTCGCCGCTACTTGATATCCTCAGGCTAATTGAAGTTTGTAATATAAATGTATGGATATAAATTATCTGGCAGCAGTCGCTTTGATGTATTTTGATATGGTACTCTTTTATGTACGGTTTACATTATAGAAAAGTTATAGTTTGAAATGCGGGTTGGTTTAATTATTATTCTTCTGTGTGATCTGTATTAATACTTCTTACATATTGTATGTGTACATTTTTGAAATTTTTTTTTTTCATAATGCAATTTGTGATACTTGTTGCATGTACGTACACCTTTAAAAATGTATGTTATAAGTGTTATGTATGACAGTCAAGTAGGTAAATGCAATAAATCAATGCAAGGGCAAAAAGTTCTAAGTACCTGAATCAGAAGACCAAACGACTAAAAAATATTAACGAAATGATACTACAGCGAAAATAGTTGAAAATAGTAACGAAATAGATATACTATTGCAAAAATAGTTACATACCTACAACAGTAATAGAAATAGTGAATAATTTATATAGATGACTTAATTTGAATTTCATGAAGGAATTAAATTAAATCTATGCACCTAATTGATCACAGATTAAAAAAAACAAACTAAGTACACACTATTTATGCCTATACAGCTTTCCTCTAACCGCATTTCAAATGAAATAAATTTCATCGCGAACGACATTCCAGAATTATTTTTTTTGAGTCTGTATTGTACAACCTAAAATTTGATCTCGAATTACGTTTCGTAAAAAGAATGCTACGGTAGTGCATAATAGTTGAATGGCTACGCATAACCCATTATAACACCATTGTTCTGCAGTGAAACATAAATAAAGCCAACAGTTCTACCTGAAGTGTGCTTTGGCGCCATTACAAGAGGTAATGCAGTCCGACCCAATTACGAAAGTGCAGTACCTACATGTACACATTCAGATACCAGAATATGGTACTCAGAGATTAGATATAGATACAAGACTTTTTAAACATACGAAGTTATATTATGGATACAAGAAGATTAAAAAGTTAACCCTTTATAATATTAACTTGATAATGAAAAGGAAAAAGAAGAAAAGTGTACTTTGGTAGATAAAAATATATATAACACAAACATACATACAAACATCTATGAACGCTCAAAACATGACACTCTTATTTCCTCAAGCAATCGTGTAAAAACGAAACGGCCTCGTAACATAAATTCAATTACTATACGCAATAAATATAACACTCTTATTAAGTGTGTAAATAAGATTGGAAATAAAAACAAAAAATAAACAATAAACAGGAAAGTCATCATGATAACTAAAAAAGCTAGTAGGTAGCTGAAAGCATCCCGGACCCAAGGCTCCCCTGGACGGATCATGTATCCATCACCAAGTTTAATAGACACCTTAAAAAAATTGCAAACAGAATGATTGTAAGATATAGAATTCTTGACAATTGAGGAATAAATCGATTAGATTTATTTCTCGATCGATCGGCTAATTATGTTTTTTGATGAATTAAATTATTAATTTCCCCAATTGTTATCAAAAACGGGTTTTTTTTTTAAATAAAATATTAGTTTCACATAAGTAGATAAATTAAAATGTAAAAGCAAAAAATATGAAAAAGTAGCTGCATAATTATTATTTATCATTACGTAATGTCGGAAATACACTAGTTTCTTAGAAAAATAAAGATGAAAACTGTAAACTTTTAACTTATTAATAAAGGCATCGCAAACATATATCCAAGTCTTTAGAAATAAAATAACTTGAACTTGATAAACCTCCTTTATTAATGAAATTTTAAATGACGATGGAATTAAATATTATACCATAATCTCCCATTTAACATACCTAAGAAAAATGCCTACAAACTGAATGCAATTATTTCATAATAGAAAACACGATGAACTGTAAACCCCACGATATTGTCTCGTAATTACATCGAGGCTCTCACTTGACGGATAATTAATGTCTGCTTTCACAAGTGTTTCCATGAACAGTTCTTCACTGTTGTCGTTTTGATTTCACTATACCATTTGCTTCCTTACATCAAACGTACGTGCGCGAGAAATGTTGCATTGTTCATGGGCTGTGGTTAGCTTGTTTGTCACCTTAGTGGTATTAAATAGTTAAAATTATATTAAAAAGGTAATAAAGGTAATTTACGGTACCCTAAAAAGAGTAACGTTTTGTTTTCAAGTCATGTTCTGCTGTCATCATCTCTATCAAAAACATCTGCGGCACATATTATTTAGGTTATGGGTATGTAAAACTCTTGTGGTCCAGTAACATTCACCTATTTGAAACGATATCCAATGCTAAGCATTTTTAAGCGTGGTCAGCCATTGGATGGAGAACCATCTAGTGTCACAATTTTGTGTCTGTTGTCATATTAGCCAAGTCAGAATCCTTATAGACTTGAACATTATGACAGTCCAGTAGCAACTAGCCTGATGTCTGCCAATTCGAACAGAGCCAGTGTGGTGAACTATATGGCCCTAACCTCCATAAGAGGCCTGTGCCCCTATAGTGGGTACAAAATAACGGCTAATACTATTGCATATACTTAGCTAGGGGCCATTATGATTATTAAAAAGATAATATCTGTCTTATTAATTACGTTCTACTATAACGATCTGCAAAACATTTCTGTCGCAATGTTTAATGAATTTGGTATTTGTACAAGTGTAATAAATAGGTACGTTCAATTTAAAACGTTACGAAACGAAATAAAGGATTGCAATGGCTATTCAAGTAAATCAATGTCATTTTATCAGTTTACCTTTTTTTTGGCTTTGAATATCTTTGCCCTTATTCATTCCATTCGTGTCGCGTCATTCCTGGCAACCAAGTGGTCAAAATTCCACAGGGATTTATGATTCATAGACTGCATTTTTTGATGGTTGCGCATACTTAACATTAAAATTTATTCTTTTTATTCGTTAATAACTAAACATGTTTTAAACCGTGGCTTGTATTCTGTGGAATATATCAACAACCTTTTTCTAATTTATGATTGTTGGTAGTCTTTATAAAATTGAACTAAGACAATAATTTAGTTGAGACTTTTGCTCTAAACTTTTGAAATAATTGATCGTAATTTAACTATTTTTGACCTACTATTGCAATTCCATCTAGTAGCCTATCTATCCAATAGACTAATACCGTCTATACGTATAAGGTAGTGAAAATGATCGGTACTGAAAAAGTCATAAAACCCAGTTGATGTTCCACACATACATACATTACCTCATACCAATCACGTTCAAACTACCACAAAAACTTTACAAATAGTTCATTACTTTTTCATAATAAATGATACACTTCATATTATAACTACAATCGATTACCGTATCGAATTTACTGACATAAAATAGATAAATAATAAGAAATATTATACTTGAATAGTGTTTTTATAGGTATAAACACAAATGAAAATTTGCGAATGTTTGAATTAAAAAGTCTGAAAAAATCCCAGATGTTGCACACACGACTATAGTGTACTCCTACCTGAGTAAGACACGTACCTACCTAATTTAAGTTTTTTTAAGTAATCTTATCGTGAAGCTGCTAGTAATAAGAAGAAATCTGCTATGCAACCAAAGTTGTATAGGTGACAAATAGATTATCTTGTGTCTAAAGTAAAAATTTTGTATTACTGCTAATTTAAGCATTAATTACAACAAGATAACTAGAAGTCCGTTATAAAATGTTAATTGCTTTACCAAACGTTTATACCAATCCTTTTAACATCGTCTCAGATTGATGTTTGCAAATAACATAGCAAATAATCATTAACAAAGTCATTAGTAAGCAAGCATTTGTCCAGGAATTGGTCTAAGGTAATGCTTATGTTCCCACCACCTACGCCTTTACATCACAGATGAAATACAGTAATAACATAACATACCTAATTAGAAGTTTTAGTAGCAAATTAAACTATGATGAAGGGTTATTCTTTGTAAATTTTTGCTAGGCCTGTAAAGAATTATGCTTCGAATACTATAGAAAATTAATTAAGAACAATTACTAAGTAACGGCCAGCACCATTGTATTTTTTTTATCAAAACTCCGACATTGAAGATTGCATACGAGACTAAAGGCGTCATGGCGACATGCATGAATATTTCGCAGAATATGTCTATTAAACAGACATCGACACTGGCAAATGCACACACTTTGCGTGCCATTATATCATAAAAACTAAATTTATTCAATAAAGATATGCCGAATCGATATTGTTTATGATTGTGATTGAAAAAGGAAAGTACTATAAAATATTGTTCCTTTCAAAATCGCTTATATCTATCTATCTAGAGCGTATATATCGATGAGGATAGTCAACCTGTCAGTAAATCTTTTATTTTGCTACACCGTCCATTACGTAATAAATGTTCTCAATTCTCCCATTGATCGTGCCGATTTCATAACTTATGCCGTGCTTGATTGAGTGCTTTGTACAAGGTACACAACACAATGGCTACAAGTAACTTGTTGCGATCTAAGCCGGATGCAAAGCAAGTGGCTACAATTGGGCTGTTTTCCCACGCAATCATAAACTACCCGCACCTACCTACTACTGCAGCGGTTTAATAAGCGCTTATAATGCATACACTGCACACGTCAAAGATTATTGAGTCAAATTTATATATTTTTTGTAGTTTTGCGCATGCTATCAGTTTGTATTGTGCGGAACTGGCTGTTGCCACTTATGAACTGAGGTAGTATTTTCGTACAATACGAATTAACTCTATATAATTCTTCTTCCGAAATGAACTTCTGAAGTAAACTCCTCAATTTTCTACTTCAATAATGTTCAAGAATTAGGTGGTGCTATAACATTAATCAGCCGCACCCAATATCAATAGAATACGTATTTCAGTCACTGTGAATGTGTAGTATTGTAAAGTTCTCCAAATTGTATAAGCATCACATGCGGAAGTCTGTGACATCACATACCAAACACACAAGCTAATTAAAATGCATAAAAGTATAATACATAAATATGATAGCAAATTGAACCGTAGCTTAGGGTTACACTACACCTCAGTATCGCACATCGGTTCAAATTTCCAAGCACAGACCGAGGATTTTTACGCTAGCGCTAGTTCCAAGTGACATTATGCTTAGATATTCATGTTGACGATCTAACCTTTCAAAAGTTTATTCACAAATTGATTTCTATTGAGGTTGGCTTGGTTCATTGAATTTAAACAATTGCGAATTATTTATTTCGGACTCTTTTTGTGATAAGGAACGTGATAATTGATCGAGAACGAATTTTGTCAGTTTCTGAAACTGAGTCGGGCCGCTGGTTGCACGCTATCCCTACTCCTAATTTGGGCATACACCAGAATACATTACGCAAATCAATATGCTTACGTCTTGGTGTAAAGGTTTGCAAATTTTATATCCGTCCTTGTGGCCAAAGTGTAGACCAACATGGAACACATGGTCTTTCTTGCAAAAAAAACACTGGTCGTTTTTATCATCATGGTACACTGAATGATCTTATTAAAAGGTCTCTTTGCACCGCCTCTGTTCTTGCAGTCTTAGAGACTGGTGGCCTCTTCAAAGACGATGGAAAGAGATCTGATGGGCTCAGCCTTTGCCTTTTATTACATTAAAAACACGTCTACTAAACCTGGAGCGGCCACCGAGGATCGCAAAAATTCGTCTTTTTTTTATTTTATTTAATTAAAAAAAAAAAAAAAAAAATTGTTTTTACATTTCTTTGCGTCTTAAAACAAAATATGTTTATGCAGACGCTGCACAATCGTTGCTATTACACACAATACTTAGAGAAAGGAAATACTTTACTAAATAGGTAAGAGTTTGTGGCGCTTGCTGTAGAGACAATGGGTCCTTGGTCATCGGATGCCAAAATTTTTATAAAAAATATATTTAAAAGACTTATTTTGGCTTCCAGTGACTTAAGGGCAGGGTGTTTCATTGCTCAACGACACAGTTTGGCTGTTCAAAGACGCAACACCGCCATTGTAATGGGCACATTGTCACAAGGAGCCAGATTGGTGTTCTTTTTATAAGACAAGTTTCCTTTTTCTTTTGCTTTTAGTTTTATTTTTATGGTTATTATTTTATAGGTAAATATTTTTAATTTTTAGTATAGGATTTAAGGATATTTAAATATTAATTTAATTATGTATTTACTTGTATGTATTTATATTGACATTTAACGTTTGGAAATATAGATAGTTATTTAATAAACTACATGAGCTCTTTGCGTAATGTTTATTCAAACATTGCTTCAATGTTTCGTATCTTTAACGATCTCGTTATAACGAAATCGCAAGCCGATTATTATTTTAATATCATTTGAACTTGAAAGATATATTTTTATTTCATCAATGGTGTATTCTATGTTGAAACATCAATTATGTTTTCTTTAGAGCCATAATACATATTACAGAAAATTAGAAATACACACACGGTATTTAATCTTCACTGAACTACCTACGCTAGATAACTATATTGTCTTTAGTTAACACTTTGTCACTTTTGATCCCAGGTAAACAAGGTGTTTATCTAAATGCGAGTAATAGAATAGGACACAAAAGGATAGGTAAGAACATCAAGCAAATTGATTGGACACCCAAAACATCAACTTTCCATTGGTTTTAGTATATTCCGTGCGTCCCACGTAAGAAGTAATGAGGTAAGAATCCTAAAGCAGTTATTTTGGCCCGAAATAGATCACACCTGAAAAAACTATTCTCAATTCAGAAATTGGTACTGCCTCGTTGCTTAGCGACCAAGTGACTCTGTCTGGGTTCGACAAACGTCAATATGATGCTTAACGCTTAGATTGTGGAATGAGCTCCGTGCCAAGGTTTCTCTAAGGACTTCAGTATGGGGTTGTTCGAGAAAGGTCAGAAAGAAGTTATTAGATTTTGGAAGGGTCGGCAACGCGCGAGTGATGCCCCAGATGTTGCAAGTATGTGCATAGGCCGCGCTGACTGCTTACCATTAGGCAGACTGTACGCTTGTTTGCCACCTTAGTGGTATTAAAAAAGAAAAAATGTGTTTTAACTAGGTGTTTTCTTAACTTACCTATTTACCTATTTATTATTATAATATGATTTTAGTTCCACTGGCCGGGAATTGAATTCGGTACCTTCGACTAGCAACATCATTACGAAATAAACAGTGTAGAACTTGATTATATTGTTCAACAATTTCATAAAACAAAAATTACAGGTGTAGGTATATTTTCAATCCTTCCTATACTTTAAACATTTTGAGTTTTAAGCATAATAAATTATTATTTATTGCCCAAACACTGTAAAATTTAGTAAATAATTTAGTAATACAGAAAGTGCAAGTTAGAGACCGAACACCTGACCTATAAACAGATGGTGTAATCCAATAATATGAGTTAATTCGGTCTTCGAAGCAAACCTTGCGATACTAAAACACTTACATAAAGTAGGTCATAACATAACAGAAGCTGCACATCCGTAATAAATTTAGATGATAAAGAGGTGGTTTACACAATTGGTTTATGAACCTTGGTTCACATGCCTTCTTTAATAACTATGGAAAGTATTTACTTTATTTGGTAGGTATTGTTAAAAATTCATGTTTTTGCTTACATTATACAATAGCACATTGATACAAGAGAGCTAAGTTGGTCATTACAATGACCATAGGTCACGCATTTCTTACGACATTTTTCAACTCACTTGCGCTTAAAAAACCATGAAAAAACACAATAGCCAAAGTAGGTAGGTAAACGCACTGCACACACAGCTAACGCGGCAACAGCCTACATTTGTTATGATTTAAATATGTGCCATTGCACACTGGTGCAGGTATGGTGAAGTAAAAAGCACGCGTGTTTTATAGGCTGCATTGTGAACCTAAAAGTAGTGAAATAAGAGCCGCTTTATGAGCAAGTGTGTTGAAAATAATATTGCAAAGAGAAAACGTTAGTCTGTTCATTTGTTACTTTTTATCCTATTAGGTACCAACAAAAATAACAAGTGTGTAATTATGGGACCTATCACAGTCACAGATGAGGCGCGATTCAGTACCTACCTATACCGTCTGCGTATGCCAGTTGTTAAGACCTATCACAGTCACAGATGAGGCGCGATTCAGTACTTACCTATACCGTCTGCGTATGCCAGTTATTGTTAACTTCACTGAATGTTCTTGTGCAACCTATTGTTTCATGTTTTGCAGCTGCATGGTGTACAAAAGCCATTAATCTTGCCAACTTTCACTTTTATCATCCGTAATCATAATCACTGCGGTTAAAAATATTTGTAAGTGACATAGTTTTGGGTTTCGGCCATACTATTACATACTGTGTGTTCGGGCGTAGTAATGTGTTTAGTTATAAAAACAAGAGTAATCGATATCTACAGGGGAAATGGAATCACCGTTCTTGCAATAGTACTACAATGGCTTTATAGGCCATTTTTCATATTACTCTGCCAACAATGAACCCTGACAAGAGATAAAATTTGAAAGAGACGTTTTTAAATTGATAATTGAAAAACAAAAAATGACAATTATTAATATGTATTATACAGATAAAGTAACAAAGTTTTTATATCTTATAGTTAATGGGTCGGTACGAGGGCTCGTTACGAGATTTCACCTCGCACTTGACCTGTTTAGTTTTTGATTTGTGTCACTTATGTATCTGTTATTTTTTATTTTTTTTTTGCTGCCACTGATATGCAAAAAAACCAGCCAAGTACGAAATTTTTAAATTTGTTTTATTTTTCTAAAATTGAAGAGTTGTCGTTGAAATCCTACACTGATAACCGAATTTAGGGCAGGTGGAACCGCGGGAAAAAACTAGTGTGGCTTAGTAAAATATATTACCCGCGCTTTTTTCTGTGGCTTCTAGCTTATTTTCTACTCGGCAATAAATCTCCTTCGTTACTAAAATGTTACGTTGAAATTGCCGCTTGGGCGTATCGACCAATTCAATAGCTATTGTGAGCCCGCGAACAAAATCAATATGTGGATTTTGTTCGAAGTCGAAGCTTTTAAAATAGAAATCTCATCCTATATATTGCTATCCGTTTCAAGCTTACGAAACAAAGCAACCGGTTTTGTTTATTTTAAATAAATAAACCTGTGTTTTTGTTATGAATAGTAAAACTTGTAAGGCTGTAGCACACGAATAAAGTTCAACGAGGAAACGTTGCCAGCAGCCTTCTGTCTGGTCATTCTTATAATTCAGGATAGTTTCTTTTGTTTATAGATAAAGATATTTTCAATAATACCTAATTTTAGATTAATTAAAATGTAGTCTATATTTAATCAGATACCTGTAAATAGTGCCATAACCTGAGATATTCCAAGTTATCAATTTTCAAAAACTATGGCAGCACATACTTTTTTCGACTGATGAAGTTATTTTCGTCTTACGGCCCTTGTTCTAGAAATCTGGTGTAAATCATATGTTGATTTATCTATATTTTTCAGAAAAACCAATCAAAATCATGTAGCGCCGTGATTGGTGTATAGGTAAACGGTTTATATATGTCAATAAGTATTGTTTAAGTTTAAAATGAAAAAGAGTAACTTTTTAATGTTAATTATTTAGAAAAATGTAGTTATTTGTGTTCACAATTTGTTGTAATTTAGGGGACAATAGACGCCAGTTGAGCAAGTCAAGTATAAAAGCTAAAATCCATCTTAAGCCCGCTCTTAGCCTATGTATAGAAATTCCAACCGATTTCTATATTAATATAAAGCAATACTCAGTTAATGAATTAAAAAAATAATTGGGTTCACTGACAAGAAATCGAGATCTAAGACAAGTAAACTTAATTTAGGGCACTTTTTTGTGATTATTTAAGAATTATTTTCTTAATTTATGAATATTTTTTTTAAATCCTGTACATATTTTTTTTAACTGAGGTGTTTCCCTAACCTCTGCATTGTTTTGTGATTTGTTGTATGTGTGGTACATACTTCTTCAATCTATAACAAGTATGATGTTTCTTTTTTGGGATATTAGGGTGTAGGGTCCTCAAATAATGATATAAATTATATGCATCGCTTATCGTCGACGACACGGTCTTCCACCACTCGCGTCTGGCGGCGAGCTCCATACCTTCTAGAAAACTGGACTTAATGCCACCCGGGGCTTTGTTTTGGGACAACGGGACAGGTAACCGAGAAAAGGGACAGCCCCGTTCAAAACGGGACGTATGGTCAGTTTATGTAAAGGTTTCTGTTGTCAGATTATTCAGTTTTTAAAAACATATATAATATCACGTCTGGACGTCAGAACATTAGTTAGTATACCGTTACCTCGATTTGTTTCCGTCAGTCACGCACTCAATTCTTCGTAATGGGTCACAGTGTAATTTTAAAAGATACTTATGGAGCGGCGGCGACGGCGCTGCGTGGGACTCTATCTGTGTCTACAGCTAAGTGTACATTTCGGTGGCTGCGATTGTAAAAACGCTATGACCCGACCAAATACACAGGATGCATATTGTTTGTTAAGGTTACGTGAAAAACATCTTTTATATTTAGTCGGGTAACGACGTTTCTATGATCGTTATCGCTATTGTGTACACTTGTCTAGAGCTTTTGGTGTCTACATGCGGAGGCAGAGACACGACTAATGGTTGATAAAAATGGTACCTTCGCCCACCCTACGACTTCATCTCATTATCATTATGAACCTACGTTCAACTTTCTCTTTGTTTTTGAAGACTTGTTGTATTTTACACTCTGAATGGCCTTTTGATCTCTAACTGTTTCCCTAACCAGTTTGCCGGATAGTATGTTACAAGTTTTGTAATTTTTGTTCTTACTCTACATTTTTAGATGGAACACCTCAAAGCGGAGACAAGAAAATTTTAAACTTCGATGTACCTATGAAGTTTTTTTTTGTAAACAAGCACCATTTACAAACACACTCATTACTTGATATGACAATATTTGCCGTTTGTTCACATTATACTGAAATATCCAAAACACATCTAATTTGATTTAACTAAAGAATAGCATCTTCATTATGATTATTTCCATATAATGATATGTCACTCTTCTCTTCATGGCTATAGGTTTGTGATGTCAGAATATCTTTATATATACAATTCTACTGTACGTGTGACTTTACGACCGATTTGAATGAATTTTTGGTATGCGTTTGGGTGGCGCCCTGGATGGTTTAGATTCACAAATCAGCCCGGCAGCTGGGGCTGCAGTCGGTATCATGCAGGACAACAACTGCCCGGTGAGCTAGTATATATAGGCGAAAACACAGTATGAAACGGTAACTAACTACTTATAATAAACGAAATAACTCTGACGAGTTATTACATAGTTATATTATTAGATCATAAATGTCAGAAGGATATTATAAAAGAAATATAAGTTTATGTAATACTTAAAGTAAAATAATGTGCTTAGCCTTGCATGGGCAGCAGCGGTCACGTACGTATTGTCTGACCGTAAGATTAAATTTGACTTCATTATACTTTATTACGCTATTCGGCGAACGTATACACATTCACGAATATTAATATCAACATTAATGTTATTTGTCTAACGCGATACAGTCGTTTTAGGAGTTGTATCAGATTTCCGGTCAGTTACTCGTATCTATAAATCTTACAAAGTTGCACCGTAAATTTTTTGGACATATGGTAAAATGTTAAACAAACATCTCAGGACATGTCTTTGTTATAGATACATTCAACTACTAGGAGATTATGAAGTCCCAGTACATTTACCTTACAAATAACAAATATTCGTAAAAAAATAAAAATAAAACTGAATTAATAGTCCGGAAACACTGGAATAAATTCGCAAATTAATAAATTGCGCATGATGTAATCAGTGTACATTATAATTAATAATTTAATATGAATTTGGAGGCTCAACAGTTGCTTGTGCCAAGTCACCTCTTCAAGTAGAGTGAGTAACAGCGGATGTACAAATATCTCAGGGCATTTTCAGGCTGTTAGTATCTTTGTTATAGATACATACAGCTATTAGAAACTTACAAATTCCTTGTACATTAATCTTACAAATACACAAATCTTCATAAAATTAAGAAATGCATGATAAATATAGATACATAGAAATATTTTTTCTTCGTTTGAAACTACTTAAAAGTTGAATTCTTCGAAGCAAACATATCACAAAGACCATATCATCATCGAAATTACATTTTTTTATTTAACACTAATTTACTATGTTACTTTACAAGTCATAAGTTCGGCCTCATATGGAGTACTGCTGCCATCTCTGGGCGGGTGCACCCGGATACCAGCTTGGCCCTTTTGACTCGGTTCAACGACGTGCTGTGAGAATTGTCGACGATTCCAAACCCACTTTTTTTTTTTTTTTAAACCACTAAGGTGGCAAACAAGCTTACGGCCCGCCTGATGGTAAGCGGTCACCGTAGCCTATGGACGCTTGCAAAACCAGGGGTATCACTTGCGCGTTGCCGACCCTTCAGAAATCTAATAACTTCTTTCTTGAAGAACTCCATACTGTAGTCCTTGCAGAAAACCTTGGCAGGGAGCTCATTCCACAACTTAAGCGTTCGCGGGAGGAAGTTTCTCTGAAACCGCACTGTACGCGACCATTTAGGTTCTAAAGTGTGAGAATGAATTCCCTGCCGATGGCGAGCGATGCGATGGTAGAAAGTAGCCGTGAGCATCATTTCGAACAATTCCTCAGAACACAACCCATTGTACAAGCGGTAGAACACACACAGTGAGGCAAAGTCTCTCCTCAGACTTAAGGGCTCGATACCGCAAGTGAGTTTGGAATCGTCGACAATTCTCACAGCCCATCGTTGAACCGAGTCAAAAGGGCCAAGCTGGTATCCGGGTGCACCTGCCCAGAGATGGCAGCAGTACTCCATATGGGGCCGAACCTGCGACTTGTAAAGTAAAAACCTTTGCCCCGACGTGAAGTACTGCTTCGCTCTGTTGAGTACACCAAGTTTTTTGGACGCCAGCTTCACCTTATCTTGTAAATGATCTCGGAACTGAACATCGCTGGAGATGTCGACACCAAGGATCCCAATGCTCTTGGAGATGGAGAGGGGAGTGTTCTGGAATTGTGGGACTACAGTGAATGGAGTTTTCTTAGCGGTGAACGCGCACACTTGTGTCTTTGTAGGGTTGAATCGGACCAAGTTAACCCGTCCCCAATCAGAAACCTGGGACAGTGTGGTCTCGATTTGAGACACAAGTTCTCCGCGGTTTTCCTCCACAACGGAACGAGGGATGTTTGCACGACCCGTGTAAAAAGCGTCTCCAGTACTGTCATCTGCATAGCAATGTATGTTGTTGATGTCCAACATGTCATTGATATGCAGTAGAAACAGCGTAGGAGACAGCACAGAGCCTTGCGGGACACCAGCATTAATGTCCATGCTATCAGAGCAACTACCGTCAACTACGGTTCGTATGCGTCTGCCGGACAAAAAGCTAGCCACCCATTTGCACAAACCCTCGGGCACTCCGTAAGATGGCAACTTCGATAGAAGACCGCGGTGCCAGACCCGATCGAACGCCTTCGCTATGTCCAGGCTACATGCCAATGCCTCCCCCTGACTCTCAATGGCTAGTGCCCATCGGTGTGTGAGATAAACTAGAAGGTCACCAGTCGAGCGACCGTGGCGAAAGCCATATTGACGGTCACTGACCAGATCGTGTACTTCTAGGTATCTTAGAAGCTTTGTGTTGATCACACGCTCCATCACCTTAGAGAGGAGAGAGGTAATAGCGATAGGCCTGTAATTCGATGGATCTGATCTATCGCCCTTTTTGGGCACCGGGTGCACATTCGCAGTCTTCCATGAAGACGGAAATTGCCTAGTATGGTAGGAAAGCGCGAAGAGGCGCGTGAGTACAGGACATAACTCAGGAGCACACTGCTTAAGCACCACTGCTGGTATACCGTCTGGCCCACTCGACTTATGAACGTCTAGAGAGAGCAACGCCCGCCTGACCTCCCGCTGCGTTATGGAGATTTCCGGCATGGTCTTACCGCACCACGGTATAGTAGGTGGTACAGCGCCTTCATCGTTCATATTCGAGTTCGAGGCAAAGAGACTGCCCAGTAGATCGGCTTTCTCTTTAGCACTATGGGCCAAGTCACCATCGGTCTTTCGCAGTGGTGGTAACGACGATTGGCAGTTTTGGCAAGCGACCAGAAAGCACGACTCCCAGAAGGATAGCTCGCAAGTCGCCCACCTATTTTGCCGATGAATTGGAATTTTGCTCTGGCAGTTGCTTTCTTACTGAACCTCGAGGAAGCATTTAATTTGCGTTTTAACTCAGAAATATTCGGATCCTTATTATTACGAGCCGTGGTCGAAGCCTCATACGCAGTTTGCTTAAGAATTTTAGCTTCTCTGCAAGACCTATTAAACCACGGTCGTTTTTTGACGCCGGCAGCTACTCGCAGGTTAGGAATGAAACATTCCTTACCAGCAAGGATTGTCTCAGTGACTGCGGCTGCGCAGACGTCAGGATCTTCCGAGTTAAAGCAGATCTGCCTCCACGGGTACGATGCGTAAAATTCTCGCAATCCATCCCAGTCTGCCGACTTATAGTGCCACACACGACGCCAATTAGTTGGCCCAGAAGGATCGGGTTGTGTGCATGACACTTGAGTCCGGACGAGACAGTGGTCCGAGGAGCCAAGAGGCGCATCCACTGAGACGGAGTATCCGTCCGGACGAGTAGTCAGCAGAAGGTCCAGTAAGGAGCTCGTATGTTCCTCTATATCTGGTATTCTCGTTGGAGAAAGTACCAGCTGAGAGAATCCATAGGCCAGAGCAAATTCGTGAGCAGATATCCCAGCATAGTTATTGGTTCGAGAACTGAGCCACTCGCGATGGTGGGCGTTAAAGTCTCCCAAAATAACTAGTTCTGCTGTGGGATATTGCTCTAGAACTTTGTCAGTCGTCAAACTCAGGTGCGTGAAGAGTCGAGTTACGTCCGTGTCACCGCTATGAGACCTGTATAGGCACGCATAGATACGAGTGTGGCCGCCGTAATCTACGCTCACCCACAATATCGACAGGTCCCTGTCTTCAAGGCTATGAAGGCGGCGACAGCAGATATCCTCCCGGACGAACATACATACACCGGCACGACTCATGAAATTGTGTTCGAGTTTGTAGCCGGGATAGTGAAGGTATGATGTGTCGGCCGGGCAGGATATCTGCGTCTCCGTTAGAAAAAGAATGGTCGGCTGCGCAGTTTCGAGATGGTGGTGGACTGCGTTAAGATTTGCTGGCACGGCGGGCGGAAGGGCCCCTGATCCCCCTCTGTTGTAGTAGCCGGGTCCACTCCGGTCTCCTTCTCCGGCACGACTACCACTTCAGATACTTTACACAGGCTGGCGAATCAGCCTCCCAGGGCGGAGATTAAGTGATCTCTGGGTTCGGGATCCCGTTCAACCTGCGGGCGGCCAGCGGTCAGCCGTTTCATCAGGTCTCCCTGGCCGCTGAACCAGCACGCCGCGTCTACGCCGAGCATGACAGCAACAAGCACCGCCGGTCCTCCGCTGTCCGCGCAGCGAATCCTCAAAGAGCTCTGGCAACTTTACTCACCGCCAGGAACACAACACTACTCAATGTTAGTGTTATTATGGCCTCGGTTTTCTGTAAGGTGGAGGTACTTCCCCAGTTCGGGCCGCTCATTCGAGCAAGTACTCGCTATGCCCTGCTTTAGTTGTTCGGGTGGCTTATTCGAGCGAGTGCTTGCAGTGCCCTACCTCTCTTCTTCACTTGGGGTATCGAGCCCTTAAGTCTGAGGAGAGACTTTGCCTCACGGTGTGTGTTCTACCGTTGTGGGTTGTGTTCTGAGGAATTGTTCGAAATGATGCCCACGGCTACTTTCTACCATCGCACCGCTCGCCATCGGCAGGGAATTCATTCTCACACTTTAGAACCGAAATGATCGCGTACAGTGCGGTTTCAGAAAAACTTCCTCCCGCGAACGCTTTAGTTGTGGAATGAACACCCTGCAATGGTGTATCCAAGGACTACAGTATGGGGTTCTTCACTATTACTTCTGTAAAGACAGCGATTGGCATTTTAACAAACATATTTAATTGAAAATCACACGTTTGGTGTGATATTTTAGTCAAAACTATTTACAATATACTTTAGGATACCTAACTAGGGGAACGCAGGGTAATGACAGCAGTCGGGCAATGGGAGCTATGTTGATTGAACGAAGCGCATGCACATTCGCGAGATCGTAAGCACTCGGTTGTTTCCGTCAACTGTCAGCAAACTTGCCTGACGCGCTCGAACCGTTAGTGCAATTCGTTTAGTCACGAGGGACGATTGTGTGTTTTTCGCTCCACGCTTACAAAAACGTGTGAACTGCCAGCATTAACGTAAGCATGAAATTATATTCTTATTTTATTGTATTTATGCTTATTATATCCCTAGATTCATATCCTAATGATTCCCATTAGTTGAATTGTGATTTAAAATATAAATAAATATTTATGATATTACTTTGCAAAATGGAGGTCAGCAGCTAGTGGTAGCATAGCTTCGCATTACCCCGTTTAGTCATTTTACAGCCGTAACATTCCTTATTTTTTATTTTAGATGCCATGTAAAAGAAATTGGACAACCATGGAAGCTTCTTGCACGGTGGATTCATTAGAAAATGCAGTATCTGTTCTCAAAAGATGAGGCATTTCGGTCTGGATCTTTTGTTTTCCATTAAGAATTTCAAATTTATTTCGCCGTTTTGTTTGATTTTTTTTTTTTTTATTGTGTTAAAAATAGTTTTATTGTATTAATAATCATAATAACTAAGATCTCATTTAAAGTTCGTTTTGTTAATTTTTTGGTTTAAGAGTAATTATAATGGCTCCTATTTTCCGTATGAGCGTTAAATGGGCTCTCATTAGCCGCATTTGTCGGGTAATAGGAGCGACTGAATTTATAGTACCTTAATACATGTCTCTGGTTGATTAACAGTAATTAAAGTATACTTTAATAATGAAGGTAAGAGTTGAATATTAAAAATAACAAGAATTTTGACAAACGTGGTTTTTATCAAAACTTTCCCTTATTATTACCTGTTCTCCCCTACTGAGAATGTGCTTCAAGACTTTAAATTCCCTCTGTGCTGTGTAATTATAATAATAAATAAATATTCTTTCTTGTACACCAGAAAAAATACAAAATCTAAAGATCTAAGTATAAAATTTTGTTTAGCAATAAATATTTCTACTTGGTAATTGGATGCAGAGTAACAAAAGTGCCAGAGAAACCTCAAATTTTTACTAAAAAAAATTTATTGTGTAAGAATGAACGAATGAATTCTTTCATAATGTCGGAAATATGCAATAATAGAAATACATGCTGTACACAGTAGATAAGCTATTGTGATAAACACAATGTTAAACAAGTTGAGCGTTTAACATCGTTATGTTACTTTCGTTTTCGTCTTGAATGCGATAAAAACACATTTGATATTTGTATAGTATACAGATAGAAATTATAAAACAAAGCTTACTACTACATACCTACAACCACTGATTACAACACTTTAAAATAAATGAAATGTTGGAATCCTACTTCCTAGTAATATTATAAATGTGAAAGTTTGTTAGTTTGTTTATAAGTTTTTACTCAATCACGCCACAATCGAGCATCAAATTAAATTGAACTTTGGCAGAGATAGTTGAAGAGATGGAAAAGGACCATTTTCACCGAATTCCATTTGAACGAACAAAGCTGCCAATATAATATAATATATTTCTTTTAAATCAAACAAAACATACAGCCCTAGTTTTTCATTATAGTTATGTCAACAATCCTAAAAAAATCGCAAAAGGTTCAGAGGGTGGGGAAATGTTTACACACTTTGTATGTTTACGTGCAGCTTCCCTGAGTAGGTATTAGTAGTAGTAGTAGTAGTAGTAGTTCTAGTAGTAGTGATAGCAGTAGTAGTAGTAGTAGTTGTTGTAGTAGTAGTGATAGCAGTAGTAGTAGTAGTAGTTGTAGTAGTAGTGATAGCAGTAGTAGTAGTAGTTGTTGTAGTAGTAGTGATAGCAGTAGTAGTAGTAGTAACAGTAGTAACACTAATTGTATAAAAAAGTACTTCCTTGTCAGTTTCAAAAAGGGCCTAGTGGCTATAAGCTGCAGATAAAAATGAGTCGTCTCTTATCCGTTTGCTTTTGTCAGCTGACCGTTCCGATCTGACACGTTTGTCAGGATTGTCACTGATACCGCCAATGTGTTCAATAAAGGAATTATTCACAAAGAGGCCCCTAACGTATTTTTAAACCGGCTGCTGTAGCATTTGTCCTACTGTTTTATACATTGCACGTCCCAAACGATATTTTCTAAAAGTGCCCTTTGCAACGCGCATTGTTCATTGAAATAACATTACACTTACCTGCGCAATCTAACTGCCAAACTAGACAATATTAAGTACATCGAAAAGCGTATACCGCTCAGAAATTACTTTGTCTTCAATATTCGACTCTTATATTTTTTCCTCTAAAATTAATAGTTTTGGAATAAAATGAAAATAAAAACCAAATATGTGTAGATACATAATGGTATCCACTTCATCCTTCTCAAGTGCGGAAGTTTTTGATATGGAACTCAAAAGCAAAATAGGTTGCATTTATATTATAATTTATAATTATATTATAATTCATCAGGTGATTGGTTTGTTGTCTTATTTCGATGGACTTAATTTCATCATGAAAACCTCCTACATTTATTTTAAAAGTAATATAAATCTAGCTTATATATGGATAGACACGTTTTCGGCTGCGAAAGCGAGGGTAATGTTTTCCGCGTTTATATATGTATTCAATGTATGTATTGTATTCATGTATTGTATTCAAAAGAATGACAGATTAAAAATGGAAAAAGATTCAGTTCAGAGAAGAAGTCAGTTTTTTATGAGAGAGATTCACGATTACATGTATTACAGATAAATAGAAATTTTAATTAAAACAAAAAGATAAATATTTTTATACAGTGATTCAAATTCTCCAAAGATACAGAAATGAATCATTTCAGTCATTTTCGCCATATAGAACCTTATTTTTTTATTGATCTTTAAAAGCTGGTGATGGCATTGATTTGCTAGAGATAAGTGAAAAGAAATACACCTTATTACAGAAATTATATTTACTACGGTTCTAGTCGACTAGAAAAAAAGACTACGGTATGGTCGTCTAGAAAAAAAAAACGGCATAACGGATAATTATGAAAACTGGAAAAAATTCAAATTCATATGGAATAATAGAAAATCGTATTATTTAATTGTGTAGTATTTAAAAGTACATAGAACTATAAATAAATTGTATTTACGGACTCTTCGAACTATTTCCATTTATTTTTCCCTGAGGAAATAGTCTCGACAACTTACAATAAAATAGTCTAGCCCAAATCAGACCTACTTTAGAATATTACTCGAACTATAGGTATACCTACTTACATATTATTATACCTATCGTATTTTATATCAAAACGAAGAACTAGATGATTCCTTCGTCCGAGACAACTTACACTGAGTTTGATGCGTTTCGATGGCAGGCAACGACCTTATACAGAGAAAGATAGAAACGTAAGATGCTGCCAGGGATTATTTGTTGGGCAGTTAGGTACAGTCCGGAAGCTACAAAGCACAACTTTGGAAAAAGCAGTAGTGAGTCTAGGGCTAACACTTTCACAAACGGGCAAGCTTATGTAGCGCTAAGGCGTATGAACGGACGGACTTGCTATTGAAGCCCCAGATCCACAAAAACTGCTCAACAAACCGAGCGACCAGCATTCTTTGGATGATAACAAGCGTTTAAGGGGCCTAAAATTAAGGGAACCTCTATAGACCTGACCAGAGTACGGATCTAGTAGTCGTTCGCGTAGTTGCGATATTCGTTTTCCTTGTATGTTAAAAGTAAAAAGTAAGCAAATAAAAATAAATGATTAAAAAAACGCAAAAAGGAATAAACAAGTGCAATAGGGCATATGTTTTTATCGCTATGTATGTAAGTTCATCTGTTTACACATATATTCTTAACTAGCTATTATAATTTGACAAATGAAGTATCGTCTTAATATTTCGCTGATTATAGGTTTTGTGGTTAACTAAATGCAATATGGCACCCTCTAGACAACACAAAGTCCTGTAAAATTTAATTTAATTTAAATGTGAAGTGTGGGATATCAAATGAAAGAATTACTAGTTGTTGCTGGTTGCTTTGCTCGGTTGTATTAAATCGATATACCTATAAGTTAATTTTACACCTCGAATAATAAACAAATCGTAAGTAGTAAGTAAGTAGTATCTTTTAGTTCGTTACCTATGTATACCTATATAAATAGGTAAGAAACCAAAACCCGACTAGGGTTTTAGTTTGTTTAACTTTTACTTGTTTGAAGTTATAATTAATCAAGATTCAGATAGAGCTCGAATGAATTCAAATTACTCTATTTTAAAACTAACATTTTGCATTGAATTAAGTATATAAACAAAGTACTACCTACTATAAAAATTTAGAAAAGTTTGTTATATATAAAGAGTATAGTATATAATACATATATACTATAATGTATATATAAAATATAATGTAGAAATGCAGTTGTAATAATAGTCTGCCAAGCTCAACTTAGCTTTCTTTAAACAAACACGTAAGTTTCCCGAAAAATATATAGATATATTTTGTCACGTGAAGATCCCACCCAATACTTTGTTCAAATACTGTGAAATGCCAAGTAAAAATAAACCGTGACGCCAATGACATTGAACATGTCTAAATTGAGTGCTATGGTTGATATTTATAATTCCACACCCAACACGTCACACTATGCAGTGCGGACATACATTCATGTAGTGAGAATTTTCTATTCTCGAACGATCGGGCTATTCTGTAGCTCCAATGGCTATCGTAATCGTTTTTATGTTTACAACATTGCCTTTCCATTGCCGCGCGCTTATGGATTATGATTATTGTGAAGCATTCACACGCGCCATTGTAGAGAAAATGGTGTTGAATTTTAACACGATTACGATTAAAGTTAGAAAGCAGCTACGCGGTTAAGGCAAGAATTCTGAAACCATCAGGAATTTGAGCAATTTGTGGTTTAAAAGGCCGTAAAGTTATTGTTTAAAATTTTAGCTGGCCAGTACATTCAGTGTCTAAGATTGTGGTTTCCTTTTATTACGTAGCTACAGGATGGAGTGATTTCAATCATAGAGAATTAAATTTTGAAAAAAAAAAGTAAGATTTAAATCAAAAACGTAAAAGCGACGAAAATCTAACAAAAACATTTACTTTTTTTTAAACCACTAAGATGGTAAACAAGCCAACGGCCCGCCTGATGATAAGTGGTCACAGTAGCCTATGGAGGCTTGCAACACCAGGGGCATCAATCGCGCGTTGCCGACCCTTTAGAAATCTAATAAGTAACTTTTGTCTTGAAGAACCCTATACCGTAGTCCTTAGAGAAAACTTTGGCAGGGAGCTCATTCCACAACCTAAGCGTTCGCGGGGGAAAGTATAGATATTGAATGAAAATACTCTCTTTGTCACTGAAGTAATTATCTATAGCTATTTATAAAGGATATATGCAGGTAATTCAAATAAATACCATTTTTTACACTCTTTAGGACTAAGGAGCATACTTACAGAATTGTTTTTATTTTTGTAATCTTTAGCTAGTGAATGAAAGAAATTCAAAATAGCAAAGCGAAGCTGTAATGTTAAGTTCGTCTATGACGTCAAAGTCTACGACAGCAAACGCATTAGTAGGTGCACTTCTTATTGTATTCTACACTAAGGTATAATAGCGCATTGCATGCCAACGATACATTTCAGTGTTATTGCTATCAAAATTATTTTGGCTAAATTGTACGTTAGTCGTAAAATACTTGCTAATTAATTTTTTTTTTTTTTCGTGAAAACAAATAGCTGCCATGGCTTAAGTGGTGGTCTTATATTTTGGATCTAAGCGTGTTTTTAAAGAAACCCTTATAGGTTATCGATTGAACATTGTGATTACACAATGAATATTAATATTATGAAAACATTAACAGAATTAAAAAAAAAAGCTAAACCATTCTCTACATGTTAATTGAACTTGGTATTTTCCCTTACACAACAATTACACAGCAACAGTATTTAAAAGATCTTTAAAAAGACTAAAACAAAACGTACCAACGCACGCATAAAGCCGGTTGTTTTCCACGCATCATCGTAAAATGGCTATTTCTGCTCAAAAGCAATAAAAGGTGGCTCGGATAAGACATTCATCCACATACGTATCTCGGCTTACGGTTTCTATCATCTCATGCTCGCTGCTCTTTCGACGCCAATAAACATTCAAGAGGTCCTGAGGGATATAATATCAAACTATTGTCAAGACCTCTTTTAGCCCACGTACAGTTTCGGATTATTTGTGTTGCTATAGTTGCCAATCTGTAATGGATGGGGTTAGGAAAATGTTTGCTTTTAGGAATATTTTTTTCATATTGTATATATTTTCGAGATATTTTATTTATAATAAAATCGGTGAAATGCAACATTTGAGATTCGTAATATCAATACGTACTGACAATTATTATACATACTCAGACTAAAAAAAAAAAACTTTCACGCGTTCCTGAGCAAAAGGGTCTTGTCAGACAGACATACAGATAGACAAAAAAGTGATCGTATAAGGCTTCCGTTTTTCCTTTTAAGAAACGGAACCCTAAAAATGATGCCGTTTGTTAAAAAATATTAATTAGTACGTAGGTCACGAGTCTCGGTAGCAAACCTACAAACATATTCAAACTTAGCACAGTAGGGCCTCGATAATCCGAACCATTGCTAATCGGAACGCCTCTATAATCCGAACACTATAACTGATGAAAACATGAGACACAACTACAAAATAAGAATGGCTGCGAAAACGAAAGTTTGGTTTAGTACCACTAAAGTGGCACTCAAGCTAACGGTCCACCTGATGGTAAAAATTCTCTGCTTGTTATTTGAGGAACCAAAGCTAATTGCAAGGATTTTACATACTTACTTGGATTGTGTCTGCGTTAAATGAATGCTTGGAATGTTATGTGATTGCATATTGAGGGATAAAGCATTTTATATTTAATAGTGCATACTTTCAAATACAAAAATATTTGTTTCATCCTTTCAAAATATCTACATACTATAAACCGAACGCTCCATACATCCGAACAGTTCGGATTATCGAGGCCCTACTATATTTCAAAAGAATACTTCACAAAATTAATTGATCATTGATTCAATAAAATAATTGAAACTTAAACTTAGTATATTACAAACGAATAGTTTACAAAGTTTATAAATTAAAATAATTTAATCAGAAATAAGTCTGGTGAGTTTTAATTTACTTATTTCGTCGAGTATCTAAAAACTATCTCGATAAATTCACTATCGGATTTATTTAACGATACTTATAATAGTTTTTTTTTTTTTCTGATCTGACAATGAGTTGGCTGTTGCAGCCATTACTGCTTCACCGGGCTTTTTGTAGGAATCCCACGCCGCCGATAACCAAATTAAGGGTAGGTGGAGCAAAAACTAGTACCTAACCTAATAATTTCAAAAAATATCAAATTAAATAACGCACTTTTTATACTCATACTCTTTATTCATTAATTTAAATTTACAATGTCAATTTTGAATTATAAAATATGCTAAGTAGGTAGGGGGTAGGGGGCCTAGGAGAGTTGACACAAAGTTTACTTACTCGGGCTTTACTACTTCATTAAATAAGCTAGATTTGGCAAGTAATGTATCATTAGAAAGCAAATTTCATTCTTTAATTATGAATCACAATATAATAAGTAATTAGCAGTTAGAACTTTTTAAAAATATGGTTTTTCTACATCAAGTCAGTTTGTTTCAACCCTCCTAGTACCGAGGTAAGTTGAAACCGGTACCTGAGTAAGTTAATACATAGAGAGAGGTTGAGCTTCTTACGACAAAAAAATGCAATGAAGATATTAAAAACGTTTTAGTATCAACATACATGTTTTAAGATTAATTAGCACTACAATCTTTGAACTTATAATGGTATTCAACCTTTTATTACAATATAAATGTCTTGAGATCAATCAGCAATAAAGTTGGGTAAAGGCCTAATAATCTAGGGTGTAAATATTTTTACGGGAGTCTTATCCAAAGTAAATGGACTAAGTTCCTCAAGTTCATGGTTGGGTAGAATAGAACATGGAACAAACAAATGCTTCTGGTTCATGTTTCAGGTGAGTTGCTCTGGTATCTACGACTGGAAGAGGAGTAGGCATATTTGCATTGTCTCTGCTGTTTTAACTATTCCAGGCACGTCATATATCTTCGTTATTGCTCCGTTAGTCCGAATCCAGCTATCAGCAGAGGTATTTATTGTTTTCTTCGACGGGCCGAAGACAGCATGGTCTAAACACTGTAAGTTATGCCTGCAGTGTAGAAGAAATGTTAACAATATTACGCCCTTATCCTTGCAGAATGTAACCTAGGCTACGTGAGAGCTATAACTGACGAGTATCAACAACGCTGTATCATCGGGTGACGATCGAACATGGCTGTGAAAATATGAAAATCCTCTTTTTGGATCCAGCTCGAGGCATTAACAGACCCTACGCTGCCAACCAACTGGTCCATCCCTTATGAAGTGATCCTAAAATCGCTATATAGGAAATATGAACATCTCTCTGGCCTCTGTAACCACCGTCCCTCTCTCGGCTGATGTGGTGATCGCACTTACTTGTTTGTTCCTTCTGCGAGCGATTACTCGGTTGTATTTTAAAATAGACGTCGTAACTTAATTTAAAAATGAGTTGAATATGTTAAACTTAGTAAGTACGGCTTTAAAACAAATCTGTACACATCATAAAATAAGTAATATAACATGGAAATAAATGGAATCTAAAATATGATGAAATACTTGTCGTGCAATTTTCGCGAAAGACGCTTTCGCTCCATAACCTTTTGCCCGGCGGCAGCGGTGGGTATTGTTAAGTCGGAGCGACGGAGCAGCGGGTTAGAACCGAGTTGGTGCCAAACTTCTAATACATATCGTTGCCGAGATATTGAAGTTGTGTCAACTTACCTCGATCTCCCCTACTATTAAAGTAAGTAAGAATAGGAATATAATTTTTATTATATGAAAGTTAACAAAATTATTTCAAGATCTTTTGTTCTGTTATCAAAGCATATACTACTTAACGTAATTAAATTTTACAAAATCTGATTCCATTGTTCAATTCCCAGGAAATAAAGGCGCTTATAAAAAAGCCATAGAAATTTACATAAAGACAAAACGATTTAAACCACAATGTTCAGCGGAAAATCGGTCTAGTGATCATAACATTGTTGTTTGACAGTCAGTTACTGTAGCTCACTCAACATAGATTGTTCTATTTCCGATGTTACAAACTACGGATGTTACACGGAACAAAGGACCTAACAGGGATTGTAATTTTATTGTTAACGATTATTTCATATAATATTTTGTGAAAGACTAGCTTTAGACCACTTTTAACAGCAAGTGCTGCAAACTTTGTCCAGTAGTTATGGTTGTTACGTTTTTCTTTGTTTGTTCTAAGGCCCAGATTAATAGTCGGGGCTAAGACAAAGTAACATTCTAAGAAAGAGGCTTAGTAAGCGTAATGTAATTAAATGCAACAATTAACATAACTGAGGCCCGTTATAATAGTCGTTGCTTAGACAAAGTATTACTTATTTGCTAAGCATATTCTTATTCTTAGCTAAGCCTGAGTTACTAATTGCCTTTACTCAGGACTGTCTAAGCAGGTAATGTGTTAATAATAATAAAACATAGATTTAAATGCTCAAATATTCATAAAGTATTTATTTCTTACTGCTTACGTCGTCTTATTTAAGGGTACCATTGCCAAATAGGAGAATCTGCGAGGGGTAGGGCAATAATTCTATGACATAAATACCTACTACCTAAGTATTCTATTACATAAGACTTTCAGAAGTATTACTTAGGACATTACTTAGAAACGAATATTAATCCGGACCTAAATTACGTCTAACTGAGGACAAATACACGCACTTTCCTATTATTAATATTAGAACGATAAATTTTAAAGATAGTCTATATTTAAGGAATATATATTAGAATTACATTTTGTGACGTATTTCTCTATTTAACTATGTGACATAATTACGGCGGCTTTACGTTTTATATTTATAAGTTACCTAATTCGGTCCTTTGTCGCTAGTGTCGCGTGGTTTTGGTATCTATTTGTAGTTTAATTTCTAACCACGGAGTCGTAAAAGTTTATTGTATAGCAAATCGCAAAAAATATATACAACTTTAACTTGTTTGCTTAAGTGTTTTTTTTTATTAAATTTTAATAATAATTTCTATTAAAATATTAATTTATATTAAAAAATTGTGTTATAAACCAAAAAATGTCAATAATTATGGATGAATAACAAATCTATATGTTAATTTTCGAAGTTTAATTTTATTTAATTTCGTTAAGTCACAAACTTAACAAAAACACTTAATTTTGACTCAAAAACGACGCCTCAGTACTAAGTTAAAACATAGTTTCATTATATTTTGTAGGTACTAACTGCATCATTCATAATCTTATCAAATTTCCTTTTTTTCACTGTCTACAAATAAACAAATCGATAACCTTATCTTGAAACCACATGTCCCTAACTTTATATCATTCATTTAAAAATTATTGTATTTTTATAATATGTTAATAACAATAACAAATAACTAACTAGTTTCTTAGTTTAACATGTTTGTTCTCTCTCGAATATAAAAATACTGATGATACCTACTGTAATATATCTTAGAAATATAATATTCGTTATCTTTTACATTATCCTACCTATCATCTTTCATTCCTAATTTTGTGCAAATTATCTTATTATTGTCTTTGTCCTTAAAAAGTGTTTTTGATTTTATTACCGTAATTTACAGGAAAAAACAACTACATAAACAATTCTAAACAAGGGTTTTCACATAATCAGCAAGATGTAATGATACGAGTATACTATTATAGCACGCAGTTTCGGAGCGTGCTTAGTGAAGCGGCCGGAACCGGAAGTACGGCGCGTGCGGCCATAATGCTATAAAAATGCCTAGCTTCCACTACTGCAAAGCTATATAGCCTATCATATCTTAAAGACATTTTATTTATTTTCTCAAAATTCGAAAACACGATTCATAGACCAGTGAATAAGTGCTGCAAATGCGATTTAATGCCTGCAATTTACGCATGGTTTCAACGTTAGTATATACAAAGAATGTGGTAGATACTTAGATGAAGATTATTGCAAAATTGTGTTGGCGTCACATAGAAAAATATCACGGACTGACCAAGAGTAAAAAGAAGCACTAGAGAGCCTTAAATGAAGAAAAACAGATCTTATATCATATAAAGAACAGACAAGAAAGAAAACATGATAGGTCATTTGATTCGGTGTGACTATCTTATAACAAATATATTTGAAGGAAAAATAGAGACTAAAAAGAATCGTGGAAGACCAAGAAGAACAGATAAACTGAAAGAGGATATAGGGAAGAAACCTATAATAGACTGAATAAAATGGCATTAGACAGAAGAAAATGCAAATAGCTACAAGTGTTTCGCAGTTAAAATAATGAACCAATGGAGTTTATATTGCAAAAAAAAGGAAAACCTTATGTAACCCTGATATACGCTATAAAGTTGAAGAAAATGGCATTAGACAGAAGAAAATGCATACAGCTACAAGTGTTTCGCAGTTAAAATAATGGACCAATGAAGTTTATATTGCAAAAAAAAGGAAAACCTTATGTAACCCTGATATACGCTATAAAGTTGAAGAAAATGGCATTAGACAGAAGAAAATGCAAACAGCTACAAGTGTTTCGCAGTTAAAATAATGGACCAATGGAGTTTATATTGCAAAAAAAAGGAAAAACTTATGTAATCCTGATATACGCTATAAAGTTAGCTATTTCATGTGTACTTAAGAAGTTTTGTTTCAGATTTCAATAGATAATTAAAGTCAGTTGGTTTTAAATATAGTTTTATTGTCATAATATTTAAGTTGACTTTGAAAAGGCGAAAGTGTTATTTTAAGATCACCTTGTCGTGAGCACATTAATTATCATTGATTCGACTTTCGAAGTGGTCTCTACTAACCTACTAGTGTGTAAAATAGCTAAAGTTTACAAAACTTATAAAAGTAAGACAAATAAAGTCTTTCTGATAAAATGAAATTATTTACTTTTTTTACTGAAGCGTTACGTATATTGTTTAATATAGATGCGCAATGTAACTACTGTTTGTTATACCGACCTACATACATTTATTTACTTATAAATATACAAGTGTCTAAGTTACCAACTACATATACCAAATGGCAAAGGAAATTGTCCACTTTGTATAGACGTTTTGACCTAACGTGGATAAATTCTGAGACAAAAAAAATATTATATTTCAAGTAGTACATACCCTTACGAATATATGTTTTACAATATTTTAGTTACAATGATCCCCCTTTCACCTATTTTATAGCATTAAGCGTTTAAATATAGGTAATTAAAGATGACAACTGCTCACAACTGCTAAAGCTAAAGCCAATTGATATAGCAAACGTCATTAGTGTAATTAAGGAGTAAATCACAGTCGCCGATAACCGAATTTAGCGCGGGGTAATTAAGGAGTAAATCACAGTATCAATACTGAGATGAAATAAAGAAGTCCCACGCCGATAACCAAATTTAGGGAAGGGCGGCCGTTAGCAAAATTCATTAATTACCAGCTATCCCATTAATATTATAAATACGAAAGTTTGGATGTTTGGTTGTTTGTCACGCTTTAACCACTGGGTGGATCGGGAACCGCTCCACTGATTTAGATGAAATTTGTGTGAGTCCCGAGGAAGAACATAGGCTATTTTTCATACCGGAAATATCAAAAGTTCCCGCGGGAATAACTATAACGTTTGTTACTTAATCCTGCTGCACTGGGAGCATTTTAATGAGCTGAAATTTTGCACACAGAGATAGTTAAAGATACGGAAAGAGACAAAGGCTACTTTTTATCCCGGGACATTCAAAAGTTCCCGTGTGAGTAATTATAACCGAATTCCACGAAAGAACCATAGCTGCAGCTATAGCTTGCTGTATCAAATTTCTTTAGTATAATCGAGGAGTTGCCGTGAGAATCCTACGCCATTAACCAAATTTAGGGCGGGCGGAGCCGCGGGAAAAGTCTAGTATCTTTATAATTCTTAAAATACTTTTACTACGAAATACTATAAACGTTTATATTTTGAATAAAATAAAATTATCTTTAGATCTTTTTATTTTAAAACATAATTGTTGACGTTAGGCCAGATCTAAACAATGCTCTTTTGACCTTTTATATTTGTTTAAGGGGTATGTATGTCTGCGTAGAGCTGAGGGATGAATTCTTTTATTTCCCGCACCTTAGGTGTCGTAAGAAAGGTCGTTCTTTTTATTTATATCAATGTCATGTAAGTATATTTTGCGAATAACCTGTTTTTTCAAGTTCAAACTCAAAAGCTTTAAAATGGGTGCTTGCCTCTTTTAATCCGCGTGTTCTAAAAATCTTAAAAATCCCAATGAATATTTAAATTATTTCAAAGAAAATTGTTTCAAACAAAATTGGTTTATAAGTTTTTCAGATATCTGCAATAATTCTCATTCTACGAACCCTTACTTAATGCGTGCACGACACGCACTTGGCCGTTATTGGTGTTAATAAATCTAACACCAATACAACAATACAATCTATATTTGTCATAACGTATAAGTAAGTATAAAACTTACTTAATAATGCGTAAGTTATATAAAACTTAATTAATTATAAGATATAAGTATAAACATTAATTTACACAAGTTTTAGTGCTAATAAAACTTAAGCTTTCTTTGTACTAAATGTCATCTCAAAAGTTGCATAAGCAACTTAGCTAGCTAGCTTAACTAGTTTGGATTTTGCATATAAAAAACCTCTTATTTTCTGCTGCAATTAGTGTTATACCTATATATGATTTTCTATCTACATTTTACACCGTTCCATTGACTGGACAGAGTGAATGTTTCATTGTTAAACCATTTTCATTGAATAAAGCTATAATTAAACCATATTGTCTGCTATAGTTAATGTTTTTTGCTACTCACACGAAACCTCGTTATTTTCCGTTCTCTAGAACACTAGACATGGTAAAATAAAAATTGATTTTACTCTTTACAAAGATTACATTTACAAGTTTGGTAAGTACAGGTATTTGTTGTGAGATAAGATGGATCAGATAATAATTTTACATTTGTTGGTCAATTAAATTTCTAATTAGATGGCCATAGGCCTTTGGCGTCTTTGTGTAACTGTGAAATTCTTGATCGCCGTAGGATTTTGCGATTGAAATTGGTTTTATGAATAAGAATGCAGGCTTGTAAGTCTTACTTTAAAATAAGAATATAACAATATTATTTAATGATTATATTCTCTGATCAAGATTATGCGTAGTCTTACTTTAAAATAAGAATATAACAATATTATTTAATGATTATATTCTCTGATCAAGATTATGCGTAAGTACCTAAACACCTTTTCTCTCGAATACCAGATTCCGAATAGCTCGAGACTGTTCACAATAAGGTCCCTATGTTTTCGGTGACCGAAAATGATAGTCTTATTTAAAGATTCATTTGACTCCTTTGTGGAACTGTGTTATTCTCGATCATCATAGCGATTGAAATTGGTTTTAAGAATAAGAATGCAGACTTGTACGACTTACCTTAAGATAAGAATATTACAATATTATTAAACATTAGAATATTCTCTGATTAAGAATATGCGTAGGTACTTGCTAGTCGTCTGTGACCGCAAAAGACATAGTATATATATCTAGCTAGAATTTTGAAACTCCTATAAAGACCCAAACACTCTTACTTGTTGGTTTGGTAACATGACTTGTAATGTTATCAACAAGTCAGTTATTGCGTCTCCAAACGGGACATGTCCCCATTTCTCATTGTTTGCGTCCGACGCCTCTGTGATTGCATAAGAAAGACACGTTCTACCTAACTCTGCCTCTCTTTCTCTCCCCATATCCCGTATAGTCCTTGTTTAATAATAAAGAGGAATATATTAAAGGCAATAAATAAACTAAGCTGGACGGTCGTTAAATCATAATTGAGAGCTGGGGACGTACGAAAGGCAGAGAGAGACGAAATAATAAAATAGCTTTTATATTTGGTAACTATTATTTTCTAATACGAAATATTTAATATCTTTTTTTATATACCACCAAGGTGGCAAACAAACTTAAGGTCGGCCTTATATTAGCGATCGCCGGCATCGTAGCCTATGAATATTTGCAACACCAGGATAGTCTCACTTAATATTATAAAGGCTAAAATTTGTGAGAGTGTTTGTTACTTCTTCTCGCTGAAAGGGCTGGAGCAATTTTGATGAAATTTAGTATCGAAGTAGCTTTACTAACAAAGGCTACTTTTTATCCCGAAAAATTCAAAAGTTTCCGCGGGAATCACTATAACCGAGGAGTTAATTTTAAGGTGTTCCACGCCGATAACCAACTTTAGGGTGGGCGGAGCCAAAAGATATTATTATATAATGTGTGTCAGGGGCATTACTCGCCATCATCTTCAATCAGGTTGTTAGGGTACCGTACCCAAAGGATAATTAGCGGAACCCTATAACTAAGACTTCGCTGTCGGTCCATCCGTCCGTCTGTCACTAGGCTGTATCTCATGAACCGTGACAATAAGACAGTTGAAATTTTCACAGATGATTTATTTCTGTTGCTGCTATAACAACAAATACTAAAAAACAGAATAAAATAAATATTCAAGGGGGCTCCCATACAACAAACGTGATAGTTTTGCCATTTTTATAGATAATGATACGGAACCCTTAGTTCGAATTTTAAAATTTCAAATTTAACTTTTTAGTCTTGCCATACCACAAAATAAAGAATTGGCCATACTATATAAATTGTAATCTAGTTGCTAGATACTAAACAGTTTTATAAATACTGCATAAAGTGATAGATGACACGCCTACCACGCTGCGACTATGATAAGATTAGCGGCTATCGTACGACATACGCCATGAATTGATTAATGTCTTTGATATGTCTATTTTTTACAAAATACGTAAGACACGAATAAAGACGATCAATCGTCATTTGATCAAAATATATTACCGAAGTGATTTAATTATGGGTACTAAAATAAATAAATATTTTTGGACATTACACACAGCGCCGTCAGTTTCCGAACAACGCGCGAGTGACATCCTTGGTGTTCAAACAATAACCATCAGGCGGACTGTAAGCTTGTTTGCAACCTTAGTGGTATAAAAAAATTGCTATTACAATTTTAATAAAAATCCAATAAAAGGATCGAGAAGTTCTAATTTTAGGTTTGTAAGTATATACCTACGTCTTGTCTGTAGATGGCAATTGTCTTTTAGATCCTTAAATAAAAGAAATAAAATTGGCTGTGTTTGTTCTTTCTCCTTGAGAACCAACGCATTTTTATTCGGAATGAATAAATTCTTGTATTTTTTGACTTATTACGCAGATACTTCACTATCTGTTTTTCAACGCAGTAAGTAACTACATGTATTACATACCTATTTTGAAATACGTGTAACTAAGCTTACAAATGTTTACCTAAGTGTAACTTGCTCAATTTAACTATTACTACTAATGTATTTATTATTTTATTTAATATTGTTAAGTATTAATTCGTTACTTATATTTATTCAGTTAGCACATACTATTCAAATAAATCATTAATCATAATCTCCTCTATCCAAAGTTTGTCTGAAAGAGATCGTTCATTAGCGATAAGACCGCCAATTTACTATTTCTTTGATTATTTTAATAATGTTTTTAAGTATGCGCAATAAGTATATTATTATTATTATACTTATTATTAATATTAGAACCAAACATACATACCTAATTGTGCGAAAAGGTAATTGAAATCTTGGACTACAATAAAAGAATAATTGAATTGACCGGTAAGATAAAAGGCTGATATCAGTCAATTATTTTATTTTGACAAACCCACTCAAAGCCGAATCGATATATTAATTCCACAGTGTCTTCCGTTATCTTAGGTCAAGAATATTAGGTAGTATTTCTATTTCGACTTCGATCCTAAAGATTGTCTAATTTCTGTTTTTATCATATAAAAATTTTGTTATGTCATGGGAGATGCTTTTAATTTGATAACATTATAATGAGATATTTTACTCCCGTAAACGTCTGTGATAAAATCGTGACGGGGCGTAATGTAAATAATAAAAGTTTTGGTATTACATAGGAGAAAACTATTCCACAAATTGTATATCTTACCTTTTAAATAGGTTTTTTAAGCCTTTCAGGCAAGCGCAGTGACTACTTTACTTGTGCCGCCAAAGGATATTCTTCAACGCTATCTACAACTCACAGGTATATTCCAAATAAATAGATTTTAGAAGAATTTAGAAGTTCTAAATAATTTGTAACACTTTTGAAATATATTTTGTACAAAGAGGAAATAAAGAATATCTTTTGGCAGCGCTAGTTAGATAGCCTTTACCAAAACGCTGAAAAATAAATCACATACCTCGATAGATTTAATTTATTCTTCATCAAAACAACACCAAACAAACACCAGTCATCCCGCATTATTCACGCACGTCGAGCATCCAAAGTGAATAAAGAGTAATCCTGCTAATCCCACAGGTTCCCCCTATGCCCTTCCACGTAATCCTAAATTGGTTTACAACGCTATTTTATATGCTGAATTTTGTCAACGGGACAATGTATACTATAGGGTTTTACCTTCGTCCCCCCGATCGACCCGGTCATGGTCGTAAAACTATTGTTAGGCGGCCTCGGCACGTACTAACGTCCCCAGATGACGATCTCGCTGTCCGGATAGCGAGATTAGTCTCTACGACCTCCCCGAATAGGGCCTCCCTCCAAACACGACGCCGACGTCCCCGGGTTCGTCGGCGCCCACAAGGATACGCTAGGTATCAAAGAGTGCCGGGGCGCTTCTCGCCCCCACTCAATCGCAACCGCACCCGCGTAACGGGGAACTCCCCTTCTGGCGGTGACTCACCTTCGGGTTCGAGACTCACGCCGATCGAAGGGACGCCTCCGAGAGCGACAACCCAAGCCGAGGCTTCCCCCGCGGGAAGCCCTTGAGCGTTGGGCGCTATATGGGCTGAGGCTCCTTCAGAGTCTCGCCCCAAAAGTCCGGTGAAGCAGTAATGGCTGCAACAGCCAACTGCATAGTCAGCTCAGAAAAAAAAAAAAAAAAAAAAAAAAAAAGGGTTTTATTCCCCATTGGCCCCCTTAACCCCTCATCTCCACTCTGATTTCGCCGTGCCTTGCTTAGGGCGTGAAAAAAGTAGAGTTGACCGCCATTGAAACAAGTTAGATAGTCTGAAAATGTCTTGTACTCATGAAATTCGTCGGCTCCGTGGGTAATAACCCGACCAAAGATTACTTATATGGACCCGACTGCTGAATCTAGGGGCGGGGGATCGATTCCCGCATAAGAGAACTTTTATTATTTGTGTATGTCTTAAGACTGGGTGATTTCTATTTATAATATTTATGAATTTTCAATTAAAATTAAAATATATAAATTATTTGTATCCGTTGTCTGATATCCATAGTTTGGGACCAGACGGCGGCGCTGTGTGTTCTGTCCATAATATTATAAAAATATAAATGTTATATTATTATTATTACATAGAAAATACAAACGAATTAGAGTCAACCTTAAATAAATTATTTGTTTTCGTTTTTCAGATTGTCGCTGGAAAATTTTCCTTAATCGGTAAGTATTTGCTTCATTATTATGTCTGTTTCGTAATAAAGTTTTAGTGACAACCCTGACTTACTAAGGGGTTAAGAGCGCGTAAACAACGAAAAATGACCCAGTTCGCACTCCATTGAACCGTAATACTTCACGGTCGAAATATCAAGTTGTCTGAGGGTTAAATGTGTCTTGTATACCAATTTTATTACGTAAAACATACAGTAAAAAATAATTATTAGTCTTCCACTTCGCCAATTTATCCTAAGCCACTAAATTAAAACTTTCTATCTCCCTTACAGTTTATACACACTTTTCTTGCACGACACCAACTTCAAACTGTAATTTAGATCAGATTTTTTTGAAACAATTATTTTACCTTTTTAGTGCATCGGTTTGAAGTGGGTTGTTGTTTTGATGTTAAAAGATATTTTTTTTACTTTTAAATGATTATATATCTCTTCTCTTAAAAAAGTGCTTATAAAAATTTGAAGAGTTACCTGATAATCTACTATTTTAGTGCCTACCTTTACATAAAGCCTTTGAATTATTAAAATTATTTTTGTTAGGGTTCCGTATTTCAACAAGAAACCGTTATTGAATCGTAATATATCGTTAAAACTAAATAAGTGACATTATATTATTGTATTAAATAATTTAGTCAATATAAAAGAAACTTACTTTTTTCCATGGTTTTGCCCACCTAGAATTTCGATCATCGTAGCATTTCAACGGAAAACCCTCGATCAATTATAGTACATAATGTACTTATTTATTACCGCGGTAGTACTTACTAATTACCGCGGTTTATGGGGACTCCAGATCGGAATTAAAAATGTGCTTTGTCTTTCTCGGTCCCTCGAGTTATACCTAGTTATCCTTAAGGTAACCCGGCTTCTCCGCTGCGAGGTGAAGGATGATTGCTCGCGCACAAACTATTACCTTGGGAAATGTCGACGGGAATGAAAAGTATTCCACGTCCATCCTCGTCCTTTAAGATATTCCGGTGCCAAAAATCAGATCACTTCGTCACTTTGCTGCGTTGTTTGTTGCGCCAAAGAGTAAAATTGCTTTGTAGTACAGTAAAATGTATTCCCATAGGAACTATCGAGTGTAATAAAAAGTATTTTGTGTACTTTTCTGTCCCTTTAAAAATAAGATTAAATGGTTGCTCCGTTGTAGCGTTAAGTTAAATACAAACAGACAGACTTTCGCATTTATTATACTAATTGGATTAGACACTTACCTTCAGAGTTAGAAACGAGGAAAGATTATTTCTATCTATGTATATTTAAATTGTATTTATTAATTCTTTGTAGATTTGTTTATTTGTAAGATTGATGTACTAGGACTTTAGGAGTTGTTAGTTAGTAGTAAACGATATTGTCAAGTATTTACCAAAACATAAACATAATAAGTTACTATTAAACCTTCACGTGCACAAATCGCACTCAATTATATAACAATCCATAAACGAGTACTGCGTGTGAACATTTAGGCGGAACATTCACATGGGCCAAACCAGATCGTAAGACCTCTGGAACCTAAAAGAGTCGTCATTTTAACTCAAAGGAACTGCGCTATACGAGAGCTCTAATTAAAATGGGGTGCACTGTTAAGGGGATAGATCCGTTGCATGTGTGGGATGTGGGATTGTGGGGATCACCACCCCCTCTAATAGTAGAGCAAGGTGCAGCTGTGCGATATGGGAATGAACCTAAAACTTAATAGAAGTGCGGGATGTTGGAGCGCATATGGGACATCAGCTGTGGCTGATTTTTTCGACTGACAGCGGAGCAAAGCACCTGCTAACTTCGTAGTAAGGTGGCGGAAACTGAAAAAAGGTAGCGTGCAATTTATAACTATTATTTCTGATTCATAAAAAGTACGAAACTACAAAGTAATATGAATGAGAATGGAACAAGAGTTTTTATTCCAATTTTCCTGCAAAATCGATTTGTTTAGTGTAGTTAAACAATGTATATTGTAAGTAGAAACTAGGGATGGTCGTTGCTAAAAAAAATTGATGATGTCATCGATGTCAACATCGATTGTCGATGTTTATCGGACACTAAAATATCGATAATGGCTAACTTTGATGTTTTTTGATTGATTGTTAGAACTACCTAAATAAAACTCAGTAAAATTGAATGTATTGTCTTTATTATGCTAAACTCGTCAGTATAAGCTGACTTTGTAATTAGGTACATACTTTTTACTGCATTCAAAATTATGTTTAACGTAGAAAACCAATTTTAATGAAAAAAAAATGTAGGTATGAACAAGAGCGCGACAAGGACACGACACCTAAACAAAACAAGTTTTTTTTTTTATTTTATGGATATTTTAAAAATTCAGAACTTGAGGAATCGATACTTACCATTCATAGGTCGCAACCTACAGTTCGAGGTCTTTAGCGTGCAATTTTAACTAATTTTGCAATTAATGCAAAAAATAAAGATTTTACTTTGCAAACTACGTATGCTGCAGATTCAGACTACCTAGACAAACAAGTGCGCACATCTTTCTCTCGCCGATATGCACACATGTTAGGGGGATTGGATTTTAGTGGCTCTGCTTGTGAGTTAACAACGATGTTCTATGCGACCTCCGATTATTTGTTCATAACATCGATACTTCACACATAGCAACATCGATGATCATCGACCATATCCCTAGTAGTAACGAATTACACAATACAACTAAAATTATCGTTGTAAAAGTAGTACTGTAGCAGTTCTTGTGTAATAGCATTTCTTTTTGTTTAATTTTACTTATTTAATTAAAGCGTAACTGTAAGCGGCTTGGTTGGCTCACCGAATTTGCAAATGTAGTTGAACCCATTAACTAGATTTTTTGCTTGTTTGGTAACATTAACAAAAGTAGAGTATTTTTACTATTAAATAAATATGGTGAGGCATATAAAATACTTTTGGTCAATAATCATGATTTCTTGAGCCCATGTTGAAATATTCACCTTATTGCATGAATATACCTCGGAATCTATGACTGACTCTGTCTCTTCTTACAACCACATAAAAACAAGTAAAAGAAACAATACTTTTTATTCCGGTCAAAGTTTCCCGTGGGAAACGAGGAAATGTATCTTAATCTAAATTCCACGAGGGTACAGTCGCAGGCATCATATTGTGTAGGTAATTAACCTACCATGAGTTTACATAGTCAATACGTAGTTCACAGGCCCATACGACAGACGTGATTTTTTTGCCGTTTTTATAGATAATGGTATGGTACCCTTCGTGCCTGAGTCCGATTCGCACTTGGCCGATTTCATTTAGGAGTTATACATCATTTCTACAGATTATTGTAGGAATTAACACCTCATCATAACTACACTCGCTAGAAGACTGTGAGAAAACAGTGACTGTCAGTCATTACCCTTGATAAATCCGACTAGCTACGTCGAGAAACGCCGCGACAAAATGTATGTCTGTTCAGATTTCACCCGACTTGACATATGTGACGTATAGTCGCGTGCGCTCGCTCCCGTCTCGCAGCGCTCCTTACCTCACGATTGCTTTGTCTAGACGCCTTCGATGGCCGACTAAATAAAATTGTTTAGGCTGTGATAGTAAAATGTAGGTACTTTAATAAAATAAAGTAGGTACTATAAACTCAGGAGCTCGTGGCTCGTTCGGTTATCGGAATAGCTAAGAAACGTTGGGCCTGGTCAATCATTGGATGGGTGATTTATCTCAGCTCCGAGGACACGTAAAACAGTTTGTGTTGTTGGTGTTGTGTTGTCATATTATATAGATGAATAGCAATCGTTGAGTCGTCTCAGTGGCCACTAAGTCGACAATGTCCACCGATTCGCTTTGGTCAGTTCGGTGTACTATAGCCTAAGCTAAGATCCGAAACGGAACCCTCCTACATGCCAAGTAATGGGGATGTAAAACTTCTTAGATAACTACTTAGACAACAATACACATCGTTCAAGAGAAGAGTATAACTACCATCTACAACAGAACTATACACTATCTGATCGGAAGCCATGATAGAACAAATTGTACATTAGTAGGGTAGTAGCATCGATATAAGTACTCGTAGAAGATAATATTTCGTTCGCGTTTTTTTTAAACCATTTCACTATTTTCAATGTACAGTAATGTATGTATAAGGATTTTCATATCTTATGTTCACAGTCTAGGCTTACCCAGTCTAGTACAGGCAGACGGAGGAGTCTAGTAATGGACTTATCCTTTTGTCGAAGTCATACATTTACTAGCTGGTTCTTATTAAGTTTTCCAGAAGGGCTGAATTTCGAAAAAAATCCTCGTATATGGAAATTCTGTACTGCGGTTAATTTAACCTTTTTTAATAAATTAAAAGACATAAAAAAAATATTATAAAACTAGATTTTGTCAGCAGCTCCGCCCGCCCTAAATTTGGTTATCGGCGAGGAAGTCCTTTATTATACTGATGGCTGTATAGCTGTACGAACAAATGTTTAACGAACTATAGCTCGTTAAAGCTCGGTTAATGTTATTCCTGCGGGAAAGTCGGGATAAAAAGTAGCCTATGTTCTATTCTAGGACCTTACCTATGTGTGCGCCAAGTTTCATCTCGATCCGTCCAGTGGTCGAAGCGTATATTGATAAAAATTCGTCCTCAAACGATAATGGTTATGAACTTTACCGAACTCCATTTAACTCAACTCACTAAAACTTTATTCTTACGACTTACGTCATTAAGTCATTGATTTAGGTATTACGTCAACATTAAATAAAAACTTATTGACCGTAAAATCGTTAGTTACAGTTGTACGTAACATTTAAATTCTCAGAAAAACTGCCAAGGCCAAGCCAACTGATCAACCGAACACAAGTGATATTATTAATGTTAAATAATTAATTAATGTTACTAGATACAAAGTTCTGTGCAATTTTAACAGTATTAGGTCTTTAATTGTTTTTTTTTAGTATTACATATAGTATATTATATATTTATATAGTTGGTAGTGTGGCCGGCTGCTGTGCAGATGGTGTGTGTTCAACTGGACAAACATTTGTGTTTACCTTGAGTCTGGGTTGTTTGATATATGTATTTACAAAAAAAATATATATATATGTATTTGTATCCGTTATCTCAAGTAAGTTGTTCTTTAAGAAATAAGTTATTAGATTTTTTAAGGGTCGGCAATGCGAGTCCATAGACTACGATGACCGCTTACCATCAGGCGGACCGTAAGCTTGTTTGCCACCTTAGTTTATCACAAGCATTAGTTATCTCTAATCTGTTATTACGCCTCATAAAACTTTTAACGAATCTTATTTAGGTGAATTGATTAACTTGTCCTATTGCCTTACTTCTATATCTTATACAACTCTCAAGTAGGCTACACGCACAGTGATACGCATTAACAGCCTAATCTTCAAGCACATCCGCCATCTCATTCTGACATTATAATGATAGATAAGGCTGGAAAATCTCGTTCCCTGACTAATATAATCGGTTCTAGAACCATCCATCTCCTGTCATATGAGCTGTGTAAGCTGCGATTTATGTACGAAATATGAGCTGATATGGGTCTAATTTCATCTCAAGTGACACCGACACCGCCGTAGCATTGAGTACGGTGTCAATTACTTATTCTATAGGTGTGATATAATTTTGTACATTTGTAATTAAAGTAATCGATTAGTTTTAGGTGTACACCAACTATATAATGATTTTGATAACTTTTATAACAAAAAAAATTTCTTGGTTAAGGATTTATGTTCCGAGATTTTGACGTATCTTTATTTATAGTTAAACTATATTTATATTATGACTAGTAGTTCCTCGTGGTTTTATTCGTTGCTTCTCTTTATAGCTAACTAACTCAAAAAGATTTTTTTGGAAATGATGATCAAACTGGTAGATGCAGATATCGCTAATATACATACTTACATACGCATCAACTTTATACACATACATAGTGAGTGTTAAAATATGCGGCATAAATAGCCATATTTTTAATTTCTTGGACTTAGGAGCTTGATTCTTTTACAGCTTCAAGGAGAAGTTAACTTAAGTATCATAATAATTCCAACTATAAAACTCCGCACGTACCTGAGAAAAAGATGGACAGACAGTGTTTCTATAAGGTTTCCGTTTCTGTTTCTAAGATGCGGAACCCTAAAAAATATCCAAAACTTGTAAATTTGGAAAAAAGCTCTAATAATATGTTTTTTTGTTCAATTTTTTTTTACAAATACTTTTCATCTTTTACTTATTAGATATATAAGTACTATTTTTATATATTATACTTTATTTTTTTATTCTAGCTGGACACTCTTAGCACGAGTGTTAAAATGACTCATTACGAGCAAATTTTATCTACGGCACAGAAAATAAAACCCATTAAAAAAACTATCAAAGCCCAAAGGCAAAATAATAAAATTTGGAATATTACCGCTATTAAATATTTTTTAAGATTAAAAAGATTTTTTATGGCACGCAATTTGGCGCCAAAAATCCGCCATTTAGATTACCAACAATTTTAATATAGCCTATTTCACTCTAGTGGTTAAGATGAATCAAACCACGTATAATTTATAAAACCCTGTGCTATTAATCGTAATATTATTAACATTGTAACGTGACAACTTGTGCCTTTCACTTTTTATGTCTGTCTCTCTCGCTCTTAGGCGGGCTAACCATGCCGCGTGCCTCTCACTCGCTCTCATTGTGAGCGCATAACGTGAGCGGAGCGTAACGCAGTTTCTTGAAGTGTCACCCGGCAAACCAATTTATAAGACGTTGTCACGTCAAAAAGGAAAGTGAAGAAAATACATAACACTTATTATTAGGGTCACCATACGTCCTGTATATACGGGACTGTCACCATATTTAAAACTTGTACCGTATTGCTATTTTGTCCAGTTTTTCGTTAAAATACGCGTCTGCAGCAATACGACTGTCACAAATCGTAAATTTAACGAAAATTTGTATTAAATGGCACCAAAAAATGTTTTTTTTTTTAATTATTAATCCTAATCTCACTTTAAACGTCCCGTATCAGTTATAATAATGGTAATTCTACCTATTGTAACAAGTTGTATGGTTGCGTGCGACTTTGTAAATTCTTCATATTCCATCGTAAGTTATTTTGCTTCAAAATTGTTTCTCATATTTAAGCTTTGTACGTAAATAGGTTAGTTATGTATTTATTATATAATGTTTAGCAATAAGGTATAAGACAAGATTATAAGATAATCAAATAAAAGATATTTGAATTTAATAAAAATACTGGCTCTGGGTCGTCGCAAGCTTCGGGCACTGCGCTCTATGCTAAGTGCTCTTCTATGATTCGATGGATTTAGCACTCGCACGGTAAATGAATCGGAATTTGACTAATTATCTGAAGAAGACACAAGATGCCACTTTATCCTAAATTCTACAGATACGTAGTCATTCTACATCACGATAATTTTCTCTTAGATGAAGTTAAAAGTAGGGCGAAATGATTTCTTTACTTGAAGTAAACTACCAATTTCACACTTAAAACTGGTAAACCTATATAAACATTAGTCGCTAAATTGAACCTCTTGTTTAACAACCTACAATACCGGTGTTAAAAATTACACCTGCTAGCAAAAGCGAATCAAACCATGTACAAAAACAAACACGATCACCGTTGCTAAGTAAAGCCAAAGCCAAAGTAAAGTGGGGTATAGATTTCTACTTTAAAGCTAGTTTACTTACCGCGAAAGCTTGAGGTAAGCATTAACATAAGCAGGTTAAGAGATGATAGGTACGTTTATCGACTGCGGTGGTGTGCGTTCATCGCACTCGGTTGCAACAGGCAATCATCAGCCTTGCAAATGACCCGGGGGTATCGAGCTGGTTGTCGATTTGCGGTCAATGCCTCGAGAGATTGCACTTGTGTTACAGGTACTTATGGTATTAGGACTTTTTGTAAGAATTCTTATTCTTAGTAATTTTTTATAGGATTTTAACACTGCATCGAAATGAACTTGGTTTTTTTTTTCATTTTTTTTACCAAGGTGACAATTCAGCTTAAAGCCCATCAGATATTGACCGGTTACCGTAGGCTATGGACACTCACAACACCACGGGCATTATCTATGCGCAATTTCTTTCGTTATACCTAAGTTTAACTGGTATCTCGTTTGTGGTAAAGAATAGAAAAATAAATATAGTAAATAAGTACCTAAGACTAGGTATTGTAATGGTAAAATTCATTGTGTTTTAAGGGTAATAAGGAGATATTACTAACAAGAGGCTATTTAGGAGCCTAAGGACAAAGGCTCAATGGCTCGAGTGTTGTAATTTCTGTACCGCCCGTGTTACACATAATGGTTTTAATCACATTGGCGAGTAAATAAATAAAAATATATTGTAAAAAATAAATAAACTCACCAAAACACAATTGAAATGGCGAGAACAAAAGTATAGAAAGCAATGTCAGTTAGCGGTATCTAGAGAATTTATAAATTTAAAGTTTTGGCTTAAGTTAAAAGTTATAATTGCCCGCTAGGCACCTAGTTCATATCTTTAACCATAGATAGCGCTTTTGAACATACTGAATAGAAGGAACAAAATACGTAGAGCGCGCGAACGGTACAGGTTTCATTTTTTCATTATCATCATATTCTATGAACTCCTGATTTGCCTGGACGGGAGTAAAATTTACAAACAAAAAGCCCGTGGGAGTAATTAAGGTCTTAGCAACCGCTTTACCTGCACGTAATGACACTATTTACGAGTAAGTGTGATGAAAAAATATTGCTTAAAAGGGAAACATTTTAATTAATGATCCAATCATGACTAAAACTTACATTAAATACAATAGCCCAAAAATGGCAAATTTTATTAATAAATTGACAGAGTCGATTCTTCTGCATCATTCTTTAACTACTATAAGAACAATACAAACAGCAGACAGTTCGTCTTCAAGGTACGCTGAGCACACCTGCCCCGTTTAATCCGAACCCTGTAATCGCCTTACAATCGAAGGCCTTGACTATAATTCACAAGTAGATATTTAACTTGGCTATTTTTGCCTGACCGTTGTTCGACGAAGGTGAATTCAACGCGAATATTTCACAGCACTTCGCTAACTGCTAGATAATGGTTTTAAACGACCTCTAACTTTGTTGTAATTGTCTTAACTAACTTATGTGGGAAATAAATTTAGCTTTAGAATGTGGTAATAGGTTTAGTATTTCAAGTAATTGTAGTGAAAAGTAATGGCCAAATGGTTTTTAGGGTTCCGTACCCAAAGCGTATAAAATGGGACCCTATTACTAAGACTTTGCTGTCTGTCCGTCTGTCACCAGACTGTATCTTATGAAACGTGATAGTTACATAATTGAAATTTTTTCTAGTTTAATTCTTTTAGTGGACAACTTCTATTTCGAGTGCAGTGGTAGCTTGTATTAGTTCTCAACAAAGCGCTTACCAGTTTCTTTTCATTGACCTATATCTACATTATGAGTAGATACAGATCGTTTTTGATTTTTAAAAGTAGCTTATCAAATCTTCTGTAAAAAACAAAATATACATTAGCTTTCTATACACAACAAACACATATGTACATACTGCTATCTATAAGGTCAAGCCGTGGTCAATGCATGCGCCGTTCGATGACAAAAACCCACTTTGTATTTGTAAACACATGCGTGCAGCCACACGTATACATGCACACGTAGGGTCGTCAGGTCTAAAAGAAGAAAAGCCGGAATTGGCCTCATATTTAGCCGGGCATTTTGCCCTAAAAGCCGGACTACCATTTCTTAATAGAAATAAAGTCAGTCTATTTATTACTTGTTTATTAATACTGTGCTGCAGTAAGTTTTTTACGAGGTCTACCTTCAGACTCAAAAATTATAATCGAAACACAGTCTTTTTACTAAAATAATCTCAACTTCTTCATAAAAATAATGTGATTAGCTTAAGCTCTGCGGTCATCCTTATACTACATCGCTATAAAGCCCAAAAACCCGCCCAAAAATTTAGCCGCACACGACCGTAAAAACCCGAGCCGGACACCTGACAACCCTATGCACACGTATGTAGATGTAAGTATGGAATGGAAGTCACCAAGCGATAACTCCGATAACCTTGTTATTTCACATTAGTCCACTTCCTACAAGAAGTAGGTCTGCGGAGTGACATTGCGCTGCATGTGTCGACTTTTTTGTTACAAAAATCACAAGTTTCTAAAGGAAATCCGCACTATTAAACCTGTAACCTATAAAAACCGGTCTATAAACTATACATATAAATGAAACATTGTAATAAAACTTTGAATGAGTAAACTTCGATAATTGCACTTTTTACGAAATATTTTATGTAGAATTATCTTAAAACTTTTTTGTAACTAAGAAACTTTTTTGTTAACATAATATCTTTTGTTTTTTAGCGTAACACGACCTTGATTTTTTGTACCTTTTGGAGAACTATATTCAGAGTTTTAGACCAGCAAGCACCCCCATACGTATAATCATACCTAATAAAATCAAATCAAACAATATTTATTCAAATAGGTTTCTAAGAACACTTTTGAATCGTCGATACAATGCAAACAATGATAATTTCTGCTAAAAAGAGCTGGCAAGAAGTTTTGTTTAAAGTAATGATACAATAGTTTGATAATCAGCTAACAAGTATACAATATGTATTGAAACACTGTCGGTAATATAAATAAGTTAGTAAGCTACTAAAATCAAATTCAAACACATGTCGATCATTATTTTTTGTTTTTATGTAGCATAGGGGGCGCACCTTATGAAGCGTCAGTTATCGTCAATCGTGTGAAGGAATTCAGATATTTAGGAGAACTCCGATATTGAATAGTACTAGTGTCAATAGCGCCATCATAATTATATTCTTGCACTATCATATGTATACATATACTTAAAACTATCCATACTATCCATGAATATAATATAATAATAGATATTATAAATGCGAACGTAACTCTAACTGTTACCTCTTCACGCTAAAACCTCTGTACCGATCAAGATAAAGTTTTGCATGGAGACAGTTTGAGTCCTGAGTAAGGACATAAGCTACTTGAAAACGTCAAGTATAAGTCTGTTTTTTACCATAATTGAGGAGTTGCCGTTGAAATCCTACCCCGCCCTGAGCCGCTGGCAAAGTCTAGTTTACTGTAATTTGTCACTTAGCTCCAAAATTAAGAGATTTTCATACATACTCCTAACCCCTATTTTACACCTTTAGGGCATAACTTTTGTGAAATCCTTCCTTAGTGGAGCCCTACGTCAAGTTAATGCCAAATTTCAAGCCTAGACCCAGCAGTTTGGACTGTACGTTGATACGTCACTTAATCAATCAGTCAGTTCTTTCTTTTATATATACAGATTTAGAAAAACAAAAAAAAATTTTTTGCCTGTTATGTCACATATTGTTTGTAGGCGGACATAGTAGTGAGAGTAAAGAACTGCAAAAGGCCGTGTTCTGCGTCTTTGAGTTTAAGTACGTTGGGGTCACCACTCGAAAACCATTCTTCCCCATCGGTTAACGATCTTCCAGCGATTGTTTTGCGCATTGTTTTTAGCATGCTAATATTCGAGCTATATCAGTGACTTTGGTTGTTTAACAGGCCTTCTCGTTTTTAGCAATCAATAGCGCAAAGTACAACCAATTCCGAATCTGTTGAAGAAAAAAATTCAAAACAAAGTTCTCTCCACAGGATCACTGGGTTTCATCGAATATTTTTTAAGGAGGCCTTAAGCCGAGAGACTTCCTACCTTTCTGTGCCATAATACATATCTACCAGCAACACACTTTTATCTTGTTTAAAGACTTTTATCGTTAGGTACCCATAAAACCTTCTTTATCGATTCGAAGGCTATTTCAAAATTTAAAACCTTTTGTCTTAGGGTCTAAAAAATACTGAGCGCTAAACTTCTTTCTTCACAAATTGACATTCAAACGCGGCTAATGACAATAATGTAGATTACCAAACGAGGTGACAGCTTCCCGCCTACCATTGTAGCTGGGCCGGTGACTATCTGAGTTCAACGGACAATAATGTTAGGTAACCGTGCATACTCTGCTTCGTGCGAACAATTTGAAGGTCTTTGGAACTTTTGCAGGAAATAATTTTAGGCATATAGTCTGCGTGAGGCAAGTAAGACTTTACTAGACTTTCGAATGTATGAATAATCATATGGTTGTTCTGTCAGTAAGACATTGTTTTGTACTACATACCAGTAACTATTAGTTGATAACTCCACAACAACGGTTACTCAGTCAGAATTGTATGGATAACCATTAATTTCCATACAACTGATTATTCATTATAAATCTTGAGCGTAATCTGTCGTGTAAGGTTACAAAAAGTTTTATTTTTTATTTTAATTACTCTGTCCCTCTGGCTATATCTGCTCCAGTAATCGGATTATACCACCACGACCTTGTTAGTTCATTGCAAAGTTTTAAGAAAAGGTCAATTTTTCTTCCGTCTTGACTTGGTATAAGGATATTTTTAACTAAAAACTTATGCTATATAAAACATAATAAAGGCTATGTCCAACCAGAAAGTCCATTTTATTGGTAAGAGATTTTTTGAAATTAGGATGAGTAGTTTCCAAATTTTACCTCTTTGTGATATAAGAGTGTAGATTTGAAACTAAATACTAACAAAAATACTGCTTATTTATATTATTTCCTTATGGAAGAGTGCCCTACTTACAGATTACAAATTCACAATAGATTTTACAGGAAAGAGCTAGCTAAACACAGAAATAGTTTCTTTCTTCAATTATTCAACAAATACAGTTGATAATAATAAATCAGCAATTCTGTTTGGTTTATGGAGATGGACATTATTAGATGAGGAAGTAGTAAAGCTCAGACGGGAAGCAATCGTTTTGGCAAGAGTACTGAAGGCGTGCATGGATTGTATGTTAATGGGATCTATAAATCTATGGCATAACCATATTATCTACATGTGTGGGAGACACACGTTTATGAGAACGTAGCAAATTGAAACATTATTGTCGTGATGGTCAAGGGGTGCTTCTAAAAGCTAGGACGTTTTGGTTACCACGTAAGAGGTACAATACTCGGTTTTGTTATCGAAATTCTACTAGTCTAGGTACTAAAATACCAACACCAGGTTATTACTTTATAATAAACCTTGATGCTAATTTAATACCAGACAATTACGTTATAATAAAACGTGATGCTAATTAAATACCAGACAATTAAGTTATAATAAAACTTGATGTTACTTAAATACCAGACAATTACTTTATAAAAACTTATCATTAATAACATTTCTTATAACAATTATTTCTGTTACAGCTTCAGATAATGCAATGTTTTGGTGACATAATTTAGTTTTTTAGAAATAAATTGGGATAACCTAATAATTAACTACAAAACCGGTAGTAGACTTTCAATAATGTCTCCTGCCCAGTTGTCATCTACATAACAGTTGATAATATTATCAGATTTATTACTTTGTTTGTATGTTAATTTTAGATTCTTTGTGAAATACAAATAGTTTAGAACTTACAATGCTTATTTAAAATGAGCCTCATCATAACGGTTTTGAAATCTACTCATTTAATTAACACTAAAAGATATATCTCGTCTATACCATGACTAATATGTAAGAGTACACCTATTAAATTTTTATATTTAACATCTTTGTTTAAATTTGACTGACTTAGTTTAGACCTAAAAGTAAAGTTTTGAGTTTTTAATATTATATTGTTTAGCTAGTGATTTTATATAGTTTTCTGGCACAATGTTAAATTATTATTACAGTTTTCATGTTTATACTCAATATCAATTCCAATATATCGGTTTACTTTATTTAAATACTTCATTTCAAATTTATTATATAACAAGTCATCAACAAACAAAAGAATATGTATATATTTATTATTTTCTGTTCCACAATAAAGACAATAGTCATATTTACTTCTACGAAAACCAAGATTTTTAATGTAGTTATAAAACATTCATACCCAGCACGTGGGTTTTTTTTTAAATCATATAATGCTTTGTTGAATCTATTAACTCTATTAGAAAAATCATCATAGCCTATTGGCTATTTTACAAAAACTTCAGATAGCACTTGATCATTTAAAAAAGCTGTTTCAACATCCATTTGAAATATATTTAAGCTGTACTGACAAGAAAATTACAGTAGTAACTTTAAAGTTTGCATTCTAGCAACGTATATACTCAATATACTGTAGTAGTAGTATCATTTATATTTTCTTTCTACTGAAAACCTCTAATTACTAATCTAGCTTTAAAAACATCACCTGTTTTTTTTTTGTATACCTATTTCACGTCTAAAGTCGCTCTATCTTTTGGTTTACTCACTAATTTCTAAGTGTTATTTTTAAAAAGACTGTTAATTTTGCTGTCCATTGCATGCTTTCATTTCTCAGCTTTATCACATGCTACAGCTTCCTCTTGTTTGTATTTTTTTATGATCATAATTTTTATTGTCTTGACAGTTATCATCATTACTTGACTATGATTTTCTTCTGATATTCTAACATAGACTCTACTTCCATAAAATTTTAGTTCGTTAACTGATGGTTTCCTATTGAAAAATATTTGATAAGGTGTCTTTCTCAGTGTGGTATTGGCCAATGTCCTGTTTTTCAGATAAGTGGCAGCTTTATCACTTCGGGTTTATCAACTTTTGCTTCTGCCGTAAGACATCTTGATATGTCCATTATTGTTCTGTTAAATCTTTACGCTGTGCCATTTAATTCATGTACATATGCTGGACACGACTTTACAATTGTACCATTTTCTTTTTTTTTTTTTATACCACTAAGGTGGAAAACAAGCACACGGACCGCCTGATGGTAAGCGGTCACCGTGGCCTATGGACGCTGGTTACACCAGGGGTATCACTCGCGCGTTGCCGACCCTTCAATAATCCAATAACTTCTCTCTTGAAGAACCCCATACTGTAGTCCTTAGAGAAAACCTTGGCAGGGAGCTCATTCCACAACCCAAGCGTTCGCGGGAGGAAGTTTCTCTGAAACCGCACTGAAAGCGACCATTTTTGTTCATTTCTTGGACCGAAAACCTTAAAATGGTCGCTGGTAGTGGCTGGATGCGGAATGCAGAGGACCGGGAGAAATGGCACGCCATAGAGGAGGCTTATGCTCAGCAGTGGACCAATATGATGATTATACGTACTAGTAGGTATTCATAATTTACTTTGTTGAACAAAAATGATTCTAAAATAAAACCTAAACAACATAATTATATTAATAACTAGCTGTTGCCCGCGACTTCGTCCGCGTGTATTTGATTTTATCACGCGGTTAACTGTTATACAGCAAAAAATATATAAAACAAAAATACAAAGTTTGGATTAATGCCTAAATCGTAGATAAAAATAAAATTTGAACAATTGTTCCCACGGGAACCCTTTAATTTTCCAGAATAAAAAGTATCTAAGATGTTGACCAGGGATATAAGGTATCACCATGCAAAATTTCATTGAAATCGGTCCAGCCATTTCGGAGATTAGCCCGTACAAACAGACAAACCGACAAACAGACAAACAGTCAGAGAAACAAAAAAAAAATTAAAAAACATGTTTTGGTATTTTTTCTCTTTTTACATCCCCCTGACTTAGTTTTAAGCATTTTTTTTCTATGTACAGACATTCGACCTCTACAGTTTTATTATATGTATAGATATACGTGCGATGCGATGACTTTAATTGCCAGCCACTTTTTGTTGCGATGCACATTCTCTGTGCGGCGTGCACCGTTGCATCCCGACTACAGACCAGACATGCCAGATGCTGCGGAAAATGAAATGGAATCCGCTAACTGCGCTTTGCTCTGGTTTCTGTTTCACTGGATTAAAAGCAATGTGAGGATTTTTCGTTAAAAACGTTTTGAATCTTTTTTCATTGTTTTCATTGTAATTCAGAGGTTTGTCTTAAGATTTTAAGCGATTTTGCCCGAGTTGGGCAACAAACTACAGTATTAACTTAATACAAAGCAAATTAAGTTATGAATTTGAATACTAGTTAGAGCCTATAAAACCAATAAAAAAATTGATTTTCATAACCTATAGGGTCTGGTTTTAAACAAACCATTTCCATAACGCACAGTTACCTTGTTCTAAGATCTACATTTAACTTAACTGAGGGACTGAAATACAGTTTAATCCCCTAAATCTCGTCATTTACCGAGAGGGTGCCGTCACTGAGTGAGCAGGAAGGCAGGGACAACGTGTCATTCATTACGGCCATGATGACAGAGCGGCGGAAGAGCCGGAAATTGCTGCATTTCTACATCCGCTACATTACAGCACATAATTTATTATGAATATCAAGTACTTACCTACTCCTATTTATAAACCAAATTATTAATCGTCTGCTTAACAAACGATGGTCATTCATTGTAATAAACTGTAGTTTTTATTTTTTTTCTAATAAATATCTACTTATTTTTTTAATATTATATTTGACTTTCAGGGTGTAAAAAAAGTAAAGTTTGTACCGAGTGCAAAATAGCTTCGCCTTCAGCTCACGTCGAAACTAGCTTCTTTCCTCGGGAAAGAAAAAGCATGATTTTGTACTCGGTACGAAATATACTATTCCGGCCTATATCGCTCTCTTAAGATGGCATTCCCCAACGAATTAAGTTTGCAAGAATTTCATTAATTTTATTACAGTCTCGAGTACATTTTTTACCGTCAAAAAATATATTACACTAATTTGCCAATTAACGCCTGTAGAAAAAAAATCTGACACTCTATTTTTGGGCTTTAATTGAAAATGTTTAGAAAACTTAGAGTAATATTCTCTTTAATCTTATTTCATAAAATATATATTAATATGACCAAGGAAATTTGCTAATTTCATAGTTGAATTTTATACCGACAAAAAACCGAGAAAATCGAAATTCTCAACGTTCGGTCGGTTACGTGCTAGCGCCTATTGTACGTGGAACTGTGGCTCTTCGTATGCTTAAATAGTGTAATTTGTCTTTGTATACTGCTCGAAACGGCACGGTTTTGCTAAGATATGCCATTGCCTTAATAGTCCGGGAGCCAGCAATCCTGAAAGACCCGTCATCGCGGATTCTAAAATTTTTAATGAAAATTTATAGTTTATACTCACACGTATAAAATGCGCTTGGTCGGCTTGGATTTTATTAGCCGGTAATGATTTAAATAAATTATATATGGTTAAATTCATTAAATGTTTTACCATCATCGTGGATTTTAATTTCCCTATGGGTGATTTTGTACAAAATGTTGTACTTAATTAGAAAAAAATCGGCTGACCAACATTTTTTTGCCGGAAAGGGTTCGCAACCCTATTTAAATGATATTAGAGGGGGTAAAATTTCTCCGTTATCACGGATTTCTTTTTTTTTATTTTACGCGTTTTAATATCAGTTTTATATCTTGGTATGCCTGCTTACAAAATGAAGAATACCAAAATATGTTTGAGCATTTGACGAATCCAGAAGACATAAATAATAAACAAATTACAAATTCAGTACAAAGGTTTACAAATGAGATGTATAAAATAACCAATAATGACGTGAATGCTGCAAGATTTGAATTATTTTTAAAAAATTTTGCAAGTACATGTGACAAAGAACAATTTCATTCAAGTAATATTCCTCCATGTTGGAAAACATTAATGCAAAAAAATTTACGCACTATGTTTGTAAACTCTATGTGGCAAAATGCTACTGAAGCTATTTGTATTTTATACGAACCAACGGAATGTGGATGGCAATTAAATGAATCCAGTAAACTTGAACCATTGGTACATTGGCCCATCGGCGCCGTTTAAAGTTGAAGAAGTTTTAATTTGCCAACAAGATGAAGAAGAAGAAGGTGAAGAATCATCAGAAGAAGAAAGAAGTTTTAATATGAATGATAACGATGTAAATGATTATTAATAAATAAAATTAAATTAAACGTAATCTTTGTATCAACCTTAATTTATTATACTAAAATTAAAATTTACCTACATTTCCTTTAAATAAATTTTTGAATAAATTCGTAAATATTTTTTTTTAAATAAATTTTCCTACATTTCCTGTTTCCTATATTAATCTATATAAAATTCAAAATTTAGGAGAGAAATCAGAGGTAGAAAAAATAAATTACTCCAAAAGAAAGAGTCTTCAAAGTAGTACAATGCATGATGCTTAGCTAAATAATAAAAACTGGTATGCGCGATTCTTCCGGCTATTTCTAAGCAGGCATACCAAGATATTTTTAATACTGATATTAAAAAAAAAAAACAGAAATCCGTGATAACGGAGAAATTTTACCTCCTGTTATATCATTTAAATAGGGTTGCGAACCCTTTCCGGCTAAAAAATGTTGGTCGGCCAATTTTTTTCTAATTAAGTACAACATTTTGCACAAAATCACCCATAGGAAAATTAAAATCCACGATGATGGTAGAACATTTAATGAATTTAACCATATATAATTTATTTAAATCATTACCGGCTAAAAAAAACCAAGCCGACCAAGCGCATTTTATACGTGTGAGTATAAACTATAAATTTTCATTAAAAATTTAAGAATCCGCGATGACGGGTCTTTCAGGATTGCTGGCTCCTCGCCTATAAGGAAAATAAAACACTTTTAATCGATTTACTCGAAATTCATAACTTAAGAAAATTAACAGCATAAAGAAAAGGGATTATATACCTACTTAAGGCTCATCTGTAAGATAGATATCAGAGTATTGATTTTTTAAATCGTAGTCATACTAAGAAACTTTTGAAACCAATTCAAATCGCGAAATCCTTCAACAATACAGAAATACGCTACCAAAATTTCATATCAATCTCATCAAATTCTACCTTATTAAGATAAATTTATATTGATAATGCCATTATGCGTATTTTCATTAAAAAGGCACAGTCGTTCTATGTGTCTGAAAAGCTTATAAAAGCTCATCATACAAATCTTTATAAGCTTCTGCACATTTTTCTTCTCTTTGATTTATGTTCATGTGACATAAATTCCTATCGTTTTTCCTCACAATAATAATATCTTTATAGGTAAATACAAAGGGTTGTATATATATGTACGTATATATGTTTTTTTCTGTTGCAGGTATTTCGGAGATCAAATTAGAGAACCACCATTTACTAGGACATCAGCCGACTGCCCTTTAAAACGTAAGTTTTACCGACCGATTTAGATGTTTTTTCTTAATTACGGCGGTTTTACCTGGGTTTACCACCACAACTCCGTAAGCAGGAATTGAATTACAAAATTAGTTTCAAGTTTAATTTAATTTTAATCAATAAATCCTACGGCAATTAGATAAACGCAAATTGGTATTACCTCCGTCCCAATATTAAAGTAGGTGAAAATTTATGTTTTAGGTACAAAAATTCACTAAAAAGTTAAAAATAAATTCCTGTTGCAAACACTACTGCAGAACTTAATAAGCAAGAGTTGAATTAGAATATTAGTTTCGAGTTTAATTCAATTTCAATCAATAAATCATTCGGCAAATAAAAAAAACGCAAATTTTTAGTTACATATACATTTAAATAGGCTCAATTCGCCTGAATTTTTTTGTGTACTCAGATCTTCGGGACCGATTTAGATGTTTATTCTTAATTATCATTGATGTTTTAATTACAAAAAAATCACTAAAAAGTTAAAAATATAAGTATTATATTGCAGACAAAACTTCGAGCCAAGTCTTCTAAATACTTGTCATATTTTATTTAAAATTGGATCTTTATTTACCGCTTACAATGATGTAGTCAATAAAAGACCTCCAAAAATATTCTTTTGTTTTGAATACAATATGTATTCAATGCCAAGGGCAATGTATTTTTAGCGTATCGACCCTGACTTCTACTATAAGGTCACGTTGCGAGGTTCTTCATATAAACATTAACTGCAGTTTTAGACTTTCAAAAATATACCCCACTCGTCTACGCTTTGTTCAATTTTATAACGCTTGAACCGGTTAATATAAATGTAGACAAAATCCACTGCTGCTTTGAAAGTAGCTACCTACCTACCTAGTACTAAGTACCTATACTAATTTTATATAAATACTAGCTTTTGCCGACAACTTAGCCCACGTATTAATAGATATTTTTAACTCCTAAGTATCTCAATTTTCAAATTAAACTTTAGGATTATAAACACAGTACCAACTAAATAATTTCGGTAGTTATCTCCTTGACCCTCGAACAAACTTACAAATAAAAATATTTATTTAGGTTTGGAGATGTCCAGGGGGTCGCACAAAGGAAATGATTACACAGACCCTAACTTTTCTTTCATATTTCTATTATTTCCGTGGGAGCTATTGATCTGAATAAAAAAAGATGTGTTACTCTTAGGCATTATGTATTTTGACTTTTTCAAGCCCTCTGACTTCGCTTAACGACTGCTGTCATGACAACACGTATATCGACGGTTTAACGTACCCTTTGTGTATCTTATTTTATCTAAATCTCTACATATATCGTTCTAGCTTTTGCCCTCGGTTCCACCCGCCATACATTCGGTTATCGGTATAGACTTTCAACGGCAATCCTCAAATATAGACAAAAACCAACTCACACTTGACGTTTCAATGAAGCCTATGTCCTTTTCCCGGAATCAAACTATCTCCATGCCAAATTTCATCTTAATCGCTACAGCGGTTTAAGCGTGAAGAGGTACAAGACAGAAGACTGACAGATTTATATGGATGTATTATAACATTTTAGCAAACTGTCATGATTTTATTATATGACAATGTCAACAGCCTGTTTGACAGTTAATTTTAATCCTCGTATCCATCGCACAGCTGACCTTCATCTATCAAAATATCTTATTTAAATGTCAAGCACAACCTGACTGCGACCTCAGTATACGTAATAATAGCTTTATATAGCATGTCTGAAATATTTTGACTTAAACTATATTGTTTTTTTTTTTATTTCATACTAAAAGTAGTAAGACAGAACACTTCTGGAATAATTATTCTAAGGGCTTCGTTCAGTATGGGTAACAAGGAAGAAGTTATTTAGTATTTTCAGAATCAGAATGTTTTATTTGTAAGCCATAGGAAAATTTGTAGATGTTATATAACTTAGTGTACAGCTATGCTCTGCCGTTTTTTAACAGCGTACAAAATTATTATTGTTAATCTATGCTCCACACTAACGGTATCTGAACGTCTATAATTGTCCTGTGACAAATGTATTAATATAGCCTATGTACCTAAATTTGAACCAGCATACTGGCCAGTACGTTGTGACGTCATTATCTAAAGTCATATTTTGGAACAGCCAAAATATGACTTCACACCGTACTGGCCAGTATGCTGGTTCAAATTTAGGAACACAGACAGTATTAATCACTGGGTTTCATGTCGAGGATAACCTAAAACCGTCTTTTCGATTGAAATTTTAGTGTGTATTAATTTCAATAGCTTCACGCACAATTCTACTCTAATAATGGCGATCAGTGGACAGGATTTGTGGGGCATGGAGCTCTATCCAGTTATTAATACCAGCGTTAAAAAAGCTTAATCTTTTTTCTCGTGTAAGACCCGAAATATATAAAAATAAATTAATTTACATTACGAAAAGTCTGTCAGTTTCTTGATTATATTATTTTATTATTATTAAGTTTTACCAAATGCTTAATTGTGAACAGATCACTGCCCTGCTTGTGCTAGTACAGATGCCAGGGCAAACTAACTGAAATCTAGTAAATCAATGGCAAGAAACCCTACGGCGATGACCAAATTCTGCGCGGGCAGAGCCCCCCGAAAAAACCTGGAATGTTACATTATCTTTTATGTCACGCGGTTTCTAAGTAACTTTTTGTTTCTCTACCATTATCTTATAGAATCAAGTTCTGCCTTATAAACTAGAGCAGTGACACCAATCAGTGAGTCAGCTTGACCTGGCTTCACCCGTCCCTGACCGTGGCGACACCGCGGCAATACAAGACGTGCGCTGAATACTGTTGTCTAGTAGGTACGACTACTTGCAGCGAATGAATACCAGGAACCGTAGTATGCAAATCAGTGACATATATCGTAGAATGTTATAGAAGAGATACATACGACACTTATCCTCGAAGAGGTGGTCACAGATAAAACGCTAACAGCTGCGGCGAACAAGTGATAATGCCCGCCACGTCCACTTTTCACTAATAACATTCCGGTCCCAAGACAGGCTCTAATGTGATAGAGGGTGAGAATCTATGATGGTTTCTCGGGTACGAACCGAACCCGACTGAGGAACTTGTACAATGTACTTGACCTTTTTGTTGTCCCTATCAGGAATCCCCTTCGACTTCGCGGCTTAACATACGAGTAGTAGTAATTAAATGTAGGAATCTACTACCACTACTTAGTTACTATCATTACTTTGAAGTAATAGGTAATAGGACCACAGTAACAACCACAGCTCACCACCGAATGTGTTGTCATTTTTATTCATTTTTAAACTTACCAAAGTATCTACACCCTGTATATTAGGTCGACTCCAGGTTGTCTAGCGGAACCAACCAGCTTACTTAATATAGCAATCTAGGTTCTTGGTCCCACGTTAGGTTACCCATACTATAAAAGAACAGTAAGCCTGCCGTCCTGTCCGCAGGAAGTTAGGTACCGGTTCGTGACACTTACAACTTAATATTTCATTAGGATTAAGGATCTGCAACGTATTGTTATATAACGTTTATTGTTATTATTAACAGGCATTTAAAAAAATTATATACTTAGCCACGTATGTGTTCCCATATTGTAATCTACTTGAACTTTATGTATTTGGTATACTTATGAATGAATAAATGAATCGCTTATTTGCCAGGTTTAAATTAGTTTACATTGTTTGTTACAAATATGCTTCTTTGAATAATAATAAATAAATAAATAATTTTGGACATTACACTCAGATCCTTCTGGCCCCAAAGTAAACAAAACTTGTGTAATGGATACCAGACAACGGATACAAATACATATATATTACTTTTTTTTGTTAATACATATAAATCATACATGAATATAACCAGACTCAAGACAAACACGAATGTTTATCACATAATAGTGCGGGAATGAAACCTACGCACTCTGCATAACAGCCAGAAACACTACCCACTAGGCTGCGACGAGTCTCACATTATATATTTGTTAGGGTCAGCTCATCGTAGAACAAAGCACTCAAAAATTTACAAAACATAATTATTTTAAAACTACAATGTTATAGACAATACATTTTACACATAGATTTACATTTTAGTCTAGGTACGAGTATATATTTCAATGTAGACTTCTGCAATATCAGGGGTATTCACGCCAACCTTAACCCAGTTCATCATCACCGAGGAACTGCGCAGCCAACCATTATCTTCTTAACGGAGACGCAAATATCCTGATGGGCCGATACACTACCTACACTATCCCGGCTACAAACTCGAGCACAATTTTGTGAGTCGTGCCGGTATATGTATATATTCTTCCGGGAGGATATCTGCTGTCACCGCCTTCATAGCCTTGAAGACAGAGACCTGTCGATATTATGGGTGCACGTATATCACGGCAGCCACATTTGTATCTATGTGCCTTTAAAGGTCTCATTGCGGGGCAACCGATATAGCTCGACTCTTCACGGACCTGAATTTGACGACTGACTAAGTTCAAGGACACTATCCCACAGCAGAACTAGTTATTTTGGGAGACTTTAACGAACACCATCGTGAGTTGCTCAGTTCTCGAACCATTAACTACGCTTCTATCTGCTCATAAATTTGCTCTGACCTGTGGATTCTCTCTGCTGATACTTTCCCTAACGAGAATACCAGATATAAAGGACCATACAAGCTTCTTACTAGACCTTCTGCTGAGTACACGTCCGGACGGATATCGTGACTCCTCGGACCACTGTCTTGATCGGACTCATGTGTCATACACACAACCCGATCCATCAATGGCGTCGTGCGTGGCATTATTTGTTCGCAGACTGGGATGGATTGCGTGATTTTTATGCATCGTACCTGTTGAGAGGAGCTCTGCTTTGGCGCAGAAGATCCTGACGTCTACGCAGCCGTAGTCACTGAGACAATTCTTGCTGGTATGGAATGTTTTATTCCTAACCCGCGAGTAACTGCTGGTGTCAAAAAACGACCGTGATTTAATAGGTCTTGCAGAGAAGCTAAAATTCTTAAGCAAACTGCGTACGAGGCTTAGACCACGGCTCGTTATTGTAAGGATCCGAATCGCCTCGAGGTTCAGTAAGAAAGCAACTGCCATAGCTAAATGCCAATTTATCGGCAAAATGGGTGGGCGACTTGCGAGCGATCGGTCTTCTGGCGAAGTTGCCATCTTACGGAGTGCCTGAAGCTTTGTGAAATAGATTTGGCTGTTTGTCCGACGCATACGAGCCGTAGTTGACGGTAGTTGCTCTGATAGCATGGACATTAATGCTGGTGTCCCAAGGCTCTATGCTGTCTCCTACGCTGTTTCTACTGCATATCAATGACATGTTGGACATCAACAACATGCATTGCTATGCAGATGACAATACAGAAGACGCTTATTACACGGGTCGTGCAAACATTCCTCGTTCCGTTGTGGAGGAAAACCGCGAAGAACTTGTGTCTCAAATCAAGACCACACTGTCTAAAGTCTCTGACTGGGGACGAATAAACTTGGTCCGATTCAACGCTACTAAGACACAAGTCTGCGCGTTCACCGATAAGAAAACCTCATTCACTGTGGTCCCACAATTCCAGAACACTCCCCTCTCCATCTCCAAAAGCATTGGGACCCTTGGTGTTGACATCTCCAGCGATGTTCAGTTTCGAGATCATCTGGATGACAAGGTGAGGCTGGCGTCCAAAAAACTTGGTGTACTGAACAGAGCGAAGCAGTTCTTTACCTCGGAGCAAAGGTTGCTGCTTTACAAGTCGCAAGTCCGGCCCCTTACGGAGGTCTGCTGCCATTTCTGGGTGGTAGCACCTAGATACCAGCTTGCATGGCCCTTTTGACTCGGTTCAACAACGGGTTGTGAGAATCGTTGATGATCCCAAACTCACAAACCGTATCGAACCCTTAAGGCTGAGGAGAGACATTGTCTCCGTGTGTGTGTTCTACTTATATAATGGGAGGTGTTCTGAGGAATTGTTCGAAATGATGCCCACGGCTACTTTCTACCATCGCACACACACCTTAAGACCCTAATGGTCACATACAGAGCGGTTTCATAGAAAAGTTTGCTTTAAACTCAAATATGAACGACGAAGGCGCTGTACCACCTACTATACCGTGGTGCAGTAGGACCATGCCGGAAATCTCTATGACACTCTATAACAGGTCCGGCGTGCGTTGCTTTCTCTAGACGTTCATAAGTCGAGTGGGCCAGACGGTATCCCAGCAGTGGTGCTTAAACAGTGTGCTCGAAAGTTATGTCCTGTACTTACGCGCCTTTTCGGAATTTCCGTCTTCATGGAAGATTGCGAATGTGCACCCGGTGGTCAAAAAGGGCGATAGATCAGAATCATCAAATTACAGGCCTATCGATATTACCTCTCTCCGATAGTTAGAGTGGGTAGGGTCTTTCAGAGAAACTTCCTCCCGCGAACGCTGAGGTTGTGGAATGAGCTCCCTGCCAAGGTTTTCTGTAAGGACTACAGTATGGGGTTCTTCAAGGAAAAAAATATTAGATTTTTGAAGGAATGTTAAGCTATTTGTTTTATAAATAGGTATAAGTATAACAAGTTGGTCAAGATAGCATTAAAATTAATTACAAAAAATTTAAAATTTATTACTATAAAATTTAAATGGCTACCATTCTCATCTTTTTGTAATTAATTTTTAGTTAAGCTTTACAAAGGCGCAAAGTTTATAAATGTTATGTATAACAATTAATTAAAATACTATTAAAATATTCAACTCAATAAATAAATACTTACATGACTCAAACTCTTTATTAATATTTTAATAATATAACTTTAGCATCTCGTTGTAATTTGAATAAATGTTATGACCGTCTTCGTTCTCATAGCTCCATTTACAAATCCTACAGTAGGTAAATGTAGCGAATATGATAAAGCGAGCACATTCATTTTTCCTACTCCGAAACAAACTAGTTTTAGTCGCATCGTTTCTCCTTTCTATTAACCTTGACCTCGACGTTCAAGTTAAATATTGCATCTCGTTTAGTATTTAATTTATGTAGTAATATGGAAATAGATATGTCTTGAATTTGGCACTAAAAATGTGTAGCCCGATCACAAGTTGTTTAGCGACGCCCGTTCCATCTACATGAACGTCACATTTATGAAAGACTAGATTTTGCCAGCGGCTGCGCCCACACTAAATCCGGTTATGCGCATGTAAATTTTTAATTATACTAATGAAGTTGGCTATAGCAAGCATTTGTTCGCTTAAGCTCGGTTAGAGTTATTCAAGCGGGAACTTTTAAATTTTTTAGGATAAAAAAAACCGGCCAAGTGCGAGTCTGGCTCGCGCACCGAGGGTTCCGTGCAAACTTATTATATGTTGTTGTATATTATTAAAAATATTTTTATTATATGATGTAACTAAAAATTTACGGTTTTCGCAAGTTTTCCTTTATCTGTACTATAAGACGTTGCTTCGTACCAAATTTCAAGATTCTGAGTTCACAGGAAGTACCCTGTAGGTTTTGATTCCCTTGCGAGTTTCGAAAAATTGCGGAAATTTGCGGCATAAACGGCTGTATCTTTTGATTGCGTTGGCTCAGAAGTTTGATTTTCACAGCTCCAAGGGACAGTAATACTCAGGGTATTTGATATAAATTTTAGCTTGATACCTCCACGCGTTTCTGCGTAAAAATTAAAAAAGTAAAAAGTAGCCTATGTTCTATTCCAGGCCGTAACCAATATGTGTGCCAAGTATCATCCCGATCCGTCTGACCAGTGGTTGAATCGTGATTGAGTAACAAACATCCAAACTTTCACATTTATAATATTAGTACCTGGAGGACCGAGCATGCTCGGTTTTTTAAACAGCGCCATCTATTGTCAATTAGCTTAAGCGTTGCTTAATAACGCCACTTATTGTCAAATAGCTTTAGTGTTGCTTATTACTACTCGCCAATAGATGTCAGGAAGAATCATACTTTTCAGTGTATCACTGCCTGAAAACACGGATAAAACGACGTTTTCTAAAAACCCGAAACCCGCTGCATACTAAATTTCATAAAAATCGTCGGAGCCGTTTCCGAGATTCAGATTATATATATAGATACATATATACAAGAATTGCTTTAAAGGTATAAATTAGGATTAATAGCACAGATTATATAATACTATACTAGTACAGATGCCTCATCCCATACAATGAAATGGGATCGCCGTAACTCGGGCTATTTTTCGGGCTATTTCGTTTAGCCGCTAGATGCCGTAAGTAGCAGCGGGTAGAAAATGTTAGCTAACGACATCAAGCGTTTCTCGTTGAATACTTACTGTTATACTTGTAACTGGTTCTTTGAAGACAATAGTGCGGTCTTATACCTAGCTACATATCGAGTCATACGACAAAACATCGCGTATCACGATCCTACATATTTTTATAATAAAGTAGGAAGACGAGGAAGTTTATTCCGAAAAAGTCTCGAGTACTCGGATCTTGCCTTTTTCTGGGAAATGTAAATGGAAGTACATCTTACCTCTCAAGATTTAGAAAAAAAGATCTTAAGAGGAGAGTTGCAATTCCATAAATTCCCCCCCCCCCCCGCAATAAGCTCTGAGATTTCAGTTAATTAAATATTATCTAGGTATTGTTAGAAGTTAGTAGTGAATAAGATTTTTTCAACTAGTTATCCAAATTTAAAATAATAATGTTAAAGAAGATATGTCATGAAAATATATACCTACCTATTATTTTACAGTATTTTTTATAACCAATCGGCAACGATCCGAAATGCAGATATCTATGCAAGTTAAGAAAATTACTAGGTAGGTACCTAATAAATATGTAAAAGTAGGTAGGTACATAATGAAATTATAATCGAAAGCTAAAACGCTACAGTTATAAGCAGTACATTGTTTTCGTTATATTTCTTTACAACCGGTACGGATTAGGGGGTCGAACGTGTTTAAAAGTTTCTACCGAATTCCTTTGTTTCGTAAGGTAATTTACAGGAAATTTGGTATTAAGGTTTAAGATTAAAAATATGTAATGATGGAAGCTATTTCAAGTACGAATTAAGGGGGCCAAAAGGTGGGTTTAATTAGTTTTAAGTGTAGGTATGTGAAAATCGCAAATTAAATAAAAAAAAAAAATTTTAGGAGCATAACATTTTAGAACAATTTTTTGGGCTGGTTTATAATTTAAAAAAGTTTATAAATGAAAAGATTCTCACCAAACGCACGGATGTAAAAAACCCAAAGGTTAAATTATTATTAAATGACAGATTTTTAGAACAATTGTACAATGATTTCCTTTAAATCAAGTGTAAGCAGTGCCAAATGATAATTTCTCATGGTGGGCAGGGAAAAACAGAAAATAATACGAGTATGAACAACCAATAATGTCAACCAACCCTGATACCTCAGCTAGGTTCTATGATTAAATGTTCGATCGACCACAGACAATTTCTCCCAGTCGCAGTCCTAGTCGGCGCCGAATAGTCGCCAACTTGTCACCGACTACGAAAGTGGCCGGATGGTCAGCTTTACCGACTAGTCGGAACATCCCTACTTTTAAGTGACCTTTTGGCTTATTTTCTCGTTCACTAATCGCTTCAAGTGTGCCTATAAAAATTTGAGTTTCCTCGATTTCTCCAGGATTCCGTTATTATATCCTGACCTGATGACCATGGGACCATCTGGGAAGTATACTCTTTCAAACTAACAAAAATTTTCCGAACCTGTCAAGGCGACTTCGAGTAATCGGAAAACATACAAAAAAAAAGATTTCGAGGAATGAGGAACTTCCTTCTTTTTTGAAGTCGATTAATAACTAGTCACTTAAATAGACGACAATATATCCTAAACAACTCATGATATCTGTGAAGTCAAAGAAAGATTAAAGCGTATTAAATTATTTATGTAAATGTAAAATAAAACTTTTTTTAATATACCTACTTTCTGTTTTACTAGTTTATGAAATATCGTCGTTTATGTAAGTGACTAACTAGTTTTTGCTCGTAAGTGTACTAAAATTTTGTCAAAAATGGGTAGAGTTAAACAGATGCATCGCTTAATTATTAACGGATCGATGCAAACGACAATGTCACGGGGTATCCATTTGTTGTATACCAAAATCTTCTCCAGAATGTAAGAAATACTTTTCTGACCGTATCAATATCGGTGCAGGCAAACTCGAGATAATCACGGACAAACCTACATACAAACATACGGGTCAAATTGAGAACCTCCCTTTTTTCAAATTGGTTAAAAATGTAAGCGCTATTATCTGATGTGTTTTCAATTCTAAAGTAGGTGCACTTGTGCGATGGCATGCTGTTCTTCAAAAGTGAGCTATCCTTTTCACAAAACAATTGTTTAAGAATTTAAACACATTCGACCCAAGATAAAACTAAAAGAAATAAATTGTACTGAGGTCGAAGTTCACGCTTGCGTGCGTTTGTTTTATAATATATCTAAGTATGAAGGTGGGTAGATACCAAATATTTTTTTTAATTTGGTTGGTAAGTACCTACATCTATTCATATTATTCAGTGACACTGTTGTGTTGTGTCGCTGTCAAACTCAGAACATGCGAACAGCGCCATCTATCAATCTATAGTGAAAATTTATTAACTAAACCGGCACGTAGTTCAATTTATTGCCGCTTAAAGTACAACGACCTCATTCAATTTATGTAAAATTTCGAAAATTTAATAAAGGCGCCCATTACTTCATTTTTGTTAGCTTAAGGGACATTTTGATATTAAAACAATATTTTTTAAGGGTCGGTTACTTTTCTTTTTCAATAAAATAACAACCTAAATAATAAATCGATACTCACAACGCCATCTATTGATATGAATTTAAATCATTTCTGTTTTGTTTGGGATAAGACCCCGTGATTAATAGTATGATTTAAAATTTTAAAATCATATTAGAATGGTTTACAGCACATATAGTACGCAATATATACATTAAGTTTTAATTATATGCTCGAACCAAGCTGACGCCTCGCTAATACGACTACGTAAAGCATTTGATCGTTCCGCGATCCTAACCCCGAACTCGAAGCTGGATTAAATTTTTTAAGCAGTCTTAGGAATGGTAGTGGGAAAGAGTTCGCAAATCAATCACCCTGCATTTTATTTGGGAGAACCCGGTACTTCTTTATTGGCAGGGACCAGAAAGCTTTCGCGCCCCGACGGCTGCATACATTGTATATGCTTACAAAATCAGATATGAATAATGTTTTCAGAAAAATCTTGTAATCGACCCACACTTGATGTTACTTTTTAATGTCGTTCAAAATACCTACTTGTTTTCGTAGATATATGGTCACTTTCTCTTTTTTTAATAACTTATAAGTCAATGGTCGCAAATGTGTTTCGGTATATCTATTTTCTTGCATTGGAAGAAACTGACTGCTTATGAGATCACCTCCTCCATGACTGTGTATTGGAAACATGATAGAAATTTTCTTTGAATATTAATAGAACATTCATCTGACAAAACATTAATCTTAACGTCTAAACTAAAGGTGGGTTCTGTTCACTGCTTCAATGCGTTAAGTTAAAACACGGTACAAATCTAGGCTCATTCGCTTTGGGTAGATTATTGACATTAAACGCATAATGTCGGTCAACAAGGGTTTGTTTGTTACTACTTAAGATTAAAAAGTAGGTAGAAGAGGTTATAAGTACCTATTTTCTTCTACTTATTCGTTGCCGTCAGACGCCAAAAAACCATTTTCTACTACCTTTTTTTGGTATTTAACCTTAAAGCGAAGACCTCAGTGGTTTTGGGTTTTTTTTATTTTTTTAGTAGATTTTTTAAGTCGGTTTAATTTCTTTTATTTTAAGTAGATTGTCTTATTCTGGTTTCCATGATCAGATCTTCATCAAATTTAAAAGGACATCACTCTGGATTGTCGGAAGCGAATGCGAAGATAAGCAACATTGGTCGTGGTCAGTCTGTAAAGAGGTAATTTATCATTGGCACCAAAAATATCAAAGTCTTAGTTCGTTTACGATATTTTTGTTATTTTTGTCACTTTTGCCACCGAATAATAAAACTTTAGACCCATGTCCGGAGGTTGAGTTTTGGTTGTAATCTATCAAACTGCCTTTACATATTCATTGTTTATGGTAGTGTGTTTGTTATTATCGTAGAGTGTGTACGTCAATCGTTCATCAAAAGTGTGAAAAGTATCAAACCTGGGAACTTTTTATCCTAAAACGAACGCACGCTGATAAAGAAATTGAGAAAATCTTGTTAATACGCGAACAGATGTACATAATCGATTAAAATAATGGAATTATGCACCTACATTGAACTTAAGAGGTTTCAAACCACCAGGTATTTCCGAAATAATTACTGGCAGTCAACTAAAAACAGTGAAGTGGAAACTGCGAGTATATTCGCAATCGGTTTATAATTTAGAGGTAGCACTGTAGATTGCAGGTAGGTATAACAAGGCGTGTCCACAGAAGGAGAAAGTATAATGTGGTATAGGGTTCACGTCCATGCATGACCAATGATCATATTGCTTTCTCTCTTGTCGTTTGCCTCTAGCACTATTCACTCATTTAGTTGATTTGAATTTGATTTTGATCAGCCAGAATTGTACTTTGGTTGCAGGTTCGAATCCTGTGTCGGGGTTATACTTTTGACTGCATCTTTGCTACAAAAAAATCTATTTATATTGATAATATAGCCATATTATATGGCCCTTTTGATATGGTATCTTTGAAGACTACAACTTTTAGATTATTTCTATGTTTGTATATTTATTACAAATATCTTAATTTTAAGAAGATTTGTGTATTGAGCGTTTTTGTACCCTGAAAGTATTGAAATTCCCTTAGTAAAAATTTATAAGGCTTAGTTTTCAAAATTCCACGTGGACAAAGTCACGAGAAAAACCTAGTATGATATAAAGTAAAAAGCTGAATCATTCATTTTTATTCCTATATATAAGTAACTAAAAATAAAGCTTGGATCATGGCCAACGTTCAAAATGTAGAAGTTATATATAGTTATATTTCCAAAGCGACCTTGTGTTCCTAAATAATCATAAATTAGGCAAAATTAATCATTTATGTATTAATAATGCTTATCCTGACAGATATTATTTTATTTATTTATTGACTGGACTTACCGACAATACTTATAATTAGTCAAATGTGTTTTGACACTCTAGACTTAGACTAAGCCTTTGCAGCAATGCCATTTTTTGTCGTTAGTATTCCTTACAAAATAAAGATATTCGAATGAAATCTATTTTAAGCATTCTTTTATTTCACATTCATTCATTCATTCGTGCTGTGTCGTTCATTATGATTCTCTGCTTCGCCTTGTATCAAACATTGTCATGTTCAAATAGCTATTGTTACTCCTAAAACTCGCACAAAATGCAATATATGTCCTTTTTTTCTGATAGGCCTCGACACTACCACTAAGACACACATGGCTGTAGAGTCGCCGGACTACAGAATAATTATAAACTTAAGGCTGTACTAGCTACCTGTATAAGGGCTGTATATCCGCTGATACAGCCCTTATAATTGTAAATTGGGCCCCAAATTAACCAGCATTAAGCATGACAGTGGCTTGCTAACAACTGTATTGGATCATTACAAGAGCTGTACATAGGCTGTACATTTGCTTAGATATTCAACAGCCGTTACGGACTACAATACAGCTCATTTAATTCTTTACAACAGCCAAGCCCTCGAATCACCTTCTCTCATTCTCTCTCTCAGACAGCAAAGATGTGTTATATATAAAGGTAAAATAAATAAAAAAACTTTCAGTTTCGTAATATTTTATCAACGGTGACAACATATTTTACTAAATGTCCTCCTCTTCACTTAATCTTAAGGGATATAATTTTTCATATGTTTTATTTATCTGTTGATTTTTAGAGTTTACTGTGAATATATATATAATATATATTATCAAATGTTTCACGCGCCTTCAAAATAATACTGTTTTATTAAATATATTTTACAGGAGAAATATGGTGTACAAATTATTTATGGATATTGACACAAAATTATTTAATTTAAACTCATAAATTATCAATAACAAATAATTTAGATTGTTTTATTACATTAATACAAATAAATATATTGAAAATCAATGAGACATGATTTGGTTTTTGTCATAATAAATCGGTTCTGTTCAGCTCAAAATGGCGTTAATTTGCTACACAGCACTAACTCTTGCTTAATACCTTTGACATTCTCTTTTCTGTATCATGGCGGTATTAAACTGTATTCAACAGGTGAAAGCATTACTATAGCTGTACAATGGAATTAAATTAGTTTGATGGCTGTCTAAGGGTGTTTTTAGGGATAAGGAAATCTCGATTTCTTTGACATTCTTTTTTTTGTATAATGGCAATAATCAACTCAATTTAACAGCTGAAAGCATTACGCTAGCTGTACAATGGAATTAAATTAGTTTTATGGCTGTCTAAGGGTGTTTTTAGGGATAAGGAAATCTCGATTTCTATGACATTCTCTTTTTTGTATAATGGCGATGATAAACTCTATTTGACAGCTGAAAGCATTACGCTAGCTGTTCAATAGAATGAAATTGTTTTAATGGATGTCAAAGGGTAAAAAGCTAGATAAACAAAGAGTATTTTGAGCATGAGAAAATCTTGATAAATATCATTTTGTACATACTTTACTTAATTTTGTGAACCTACCCGCTCGCCAACAAGCGAATGATTTTTCGTTCGTTCCGCAACCACATTGCGAGGTTATGAAAAAAATCACGTCATCTTAACACCATATAATTACCCCCTAATAAATACTGAGGCTGTACAATAGCTGATATTTTCACTTTATACTTAAAAATTGAAGTGAAGTTTAACTACACCAATTTACAACTCAATGAGTCATTTGATGCTTTTATACATCGTACAGCAGTTTTAGAAATTCTATACTATGTATTATTCAGCTACTATCAAGCTTATTTATTAGCATTAGCATAGAATTAGTGTACACCGAATAAAATTCAATGGTAATATTTGATACTTTAACACAGCTTGTGGCATTATAAGGGAGGTGTCTTTTTCGCGTTCAGCAGCCGTTTATATGCTTGAGTCTTCTAAAACAGCTAGTAGCATTATATGTTGCCAAAGTCTGGACAACAGAGATTTCGAATTCTACACTAATGCATTATGTTGAATTTTTCTTCATTATGCAGTCATAAGTCATCTGTGCCGTATAACAGTGTACGAAATCCTGCTAATGCAGTAATCAGACTAGTTTTATCCTCTTTAACAGCTAAATTACAGTATTTGACTGTAATATAGCTTGTTTTCGTATATAATTCACGCTAATGTGCTACTTGGGACGAGATCAATGCCCCCATGCATTTGACTAGAATAAAATATCCAAGTACGGTACAAGCAATGCTTTCTACAAGTGCCTACTATCTCATATCAAGATAATCAGATGCAGTTACTTTCGTTCCGTTCCTTTCAGTTTCGTATTTGTAGAACTGGGGAGTTGTTTATTTTTTACCAATATAAATATCGTATAGTGCAACAAACTTTTCTGACCTTGAGTTTTTGGTCGCTAGTGTCGTTGTAAGCTCATACCATTTCAATATAGCGACTGTAGTATTGATTTTTGACCACTAGTTCAGAAAGGTTTGTTACACTATACACTATACAATTCACTACAGCAAAAAAAATGTGTTAATTGTTTGTTAAGAGTATACAATCCGCGCATTTAAAATGAGCACTTTTTAGACAGAAATCACTAATTTGTTTCTGACATTTACATGTGAAATTTTGTAGACATGATCTCAAGCCAAATATCTATGTTTGTGGTTGTCCAAAATCCTATAAAATATTTTTTACCATTTGCACTCGAAACAGGGCATTTTATTTATCGATAAAAGTGAATAAAACATTCTTTTACTCACTAGAGAATAAAAACATAACAGTCAATGAAACTCACTTTTACTCAAGAAACGCGTCGCATTCATTCATTTTAATAAAAGACATAAATATTGGACTTTCAGGTAGTAGAAAAAGTAAAGTTCGTACCGAGTACAAAATGGCTTTTCTTACCCTCGGAATAAAAGCTTTCGACGTTCGCCTATAGCTCACGTCAAAAATAACTTCTTCCCACGGGTATGAAAAAGCGTAATTTTATAATCGGTACATACAATTATGAACTCGAAATCTTATTTGAGTTAATTTGCATGTAAAAGTAAAATCCTATGTAACTTTTGACCTATGCAATTAAATAGAAAACTGGCACTCTGCAGACCTAGATATTTATTCCTAGAACATGCCTTAAAATTTTTGTGGTGTTTGATTGGTAAGTGTAGAATATAAGTAAGGAATTCGTTTGTATGAAGCACGCTGCGAGGCGCGGCGAATGGTATGCTGACAGCAGCGTTGCCAGTTTTTTTTTTGCCAAGTCGGGATTTGATTTAAAAATCGGGACGTCCCGTATTTTGTAAAAAACACTTAAGATGCCTGTAAAATCAAATTGAAGAACCGGGTATTAGCGAAGTGGGACAGATTGCCTCGCGTGGCTCGCAGAGCCGGTGTCGTGCTGTGCAAAAAGTCGTCGACCTGTCTACCGCAAATAATTATTAAAGGGCACGGCAGCGACAACTTGTCTCGTCTCGCTTCACCCTCTTTCGCATCTCGATCTTCATACCATACCATTATGGCATATAATAAGGCATGCAATTTTTAGAGCTCTCTAAGGCAAATCAGACAAAAGAAACTTTGAGTGATTGTGTTTATGGGTTTGATTAAAACTTGTGGACGTTTTAATTTTAATTTCAATATAATTGATGCTAACTAAAATCGTTTCATCAGGTTCAATTCCATAAAAATAAGTCTGAAATTCTCGATATCCAATACGCATACGTTTATTTAAGTAAAAATCTCATACTAGGCCTACTTATTTGTAAATGGACAACGAAAACACTGAATGTGTAGCAATAGGCTAAAGTTTTACAGGTAGTATATCTCGCCTACATACAAACACAGTAAATTGTTCCTCCAATGCCTTTTCAAAACAATGTTTTCAGATTAACCTTTGCCCACGTCTTCCGGCTGGTTCATATCGTACGGTCCTGACTAAAGATGCGTTACGTATTTTCGGCCGCGTATGTAACAGCCAAGCAGAAGAATAGATACGAAAACATCAAACTATCAACGACGAGCGACGCAATCGAAAAGACGCCGCCTTTAGTATGAGTGGATTTTAGCATTTAACAATTCCTTGTTCGCGTAGATCTTAAAACTAAGCTAAAGTCAGAGAGCGATATTTTTTTCTCCTGCAATATTATATTTAACAAAACGTGCTTACGTTCGTCTCGTTAACCCCTTAAACACGACCGTCAAACGAAAACCTTATCAAAACCAATCTTCAAACGAAACTGTCTTCACTTTTGCATGAGTACCAAACAAATAGATACAAATACGCTTCCATTAGGTACAGCTTTATACATTCTTAGCATCAGTTTTATGTGCATTATAGAGGTTGATATGAAAGTGACACGGCTGCACTAGACCGATGTCGCAACACCTGTGGATGCAAACCAGAATAGATCGAGGTACGACGCGCCGCAGAGAAAATCTCTTGCCGCTTCTCATAGATTTATTATCATCATCTATGAAAGATATCTAATTTCACTTGTGGCTTACTCACTGGCTGGCCTACTTAGTTTCCCCTGTTTTGTGACGTGTTTCGAGGTGATACTTTAATTTTGGTAGGAATATATCCTAATAATATTAATAATCCTGATATTATTGATAATATAATATAATATAATTGATAATTCTATGAAATGTGGTTTAATATTGTACACGTCGCAACAATTATGACGTCAGTTTACGACGAGTATGTCCTATACACAAAGGTTCTTAACAATCTCTTGAAAGAGTTCAAAATGAATTGTTATAATGTTATCACACTTACAAATTATTGATGATAAATTGTGTATAATATGTATAAATTAATAATTTTTTGTTGTTGCTTTCAGGTGGACGCAAGGATTCGTGATGGTGCGATCAGACGATAGCGTCAGATAGCCGCCTAGAGGCAACAGGCAACCCAGCATGGGCGCTAACATGGGCAAGAACTCGAGCCTGCTCGACGCGCTGCCCTCTGCGCAGGGCACGCTGCACGTCGTCATGCTAGGCCTCGACTCCGCCGGCAAGACAACTGCTCTCTACCGGCTCAAGTTCGACCAATATCTCAATACTGTCCCTACTATCGGCTTCAACTGCGAAAAAGTTAAAGGCACGCTTGGTAAATCGAAAGGCGTCAACTTCCTCGTTTGGGATGTTGGGGGACAGGAGAAACTTCGTCCTTTATGGAAATCGTACACACGATGTACGGACGGCATCATCTTCGTTCTTGACTCCGTCGACATTGAGAGGATGGAAGAAGCAAAAATGGAGTTGATACGAACAGCGAAGTCACCTGACAACGCTACAGTTCCAATTCTTGTTCTAGCAAATAAGCAGGACTTGCCTGGGGCTAAAGAACCTCGAGAGTTGGAGAAGTTACTAGGTTTACATGAATTAGTGTCATCGCCGCATGGTTCAAGAGATACCCACTCGTGGCATGTGCAGCCCGCGTGTGCAATCACAGGCGAAGGTCTTCACGAAGGACTAGAAGTACTCTACGAAATGATACTCAAAAGAAGAAAACTCGCAAAATTACAGAAGAAACGTGTAAGATAAAGGAAAAGTTCTTTGAAGTCGTATTGATATAAGTTTTGGTCTAGATGTCGAAGTATTAGGAAATGCTCAGTAAGTAGATGACACAGATGTATTAGGACCATTTAAAGTATGTACGTTTGCAGTACATTAATAGTTGATTAGGTATTAACTCATAATTCATTGCTCAAATTATACTCAACGCTGGTAGAAAGGCATCATTTCTTTATCTTAAGACTTTCCTAAAATGCTCAGAACTTGACTACATACCTATTTTGCGAATATAAGTAGAATTTTAACTATATAATATTGGTCGTTGTTTCACGTATCTTTTTTTTTTAAATTATTCTTCAATGATAAAAACAAGTGGTATTCCTACTAGTGTTGTAAAAGTTCTTAATATTACCATAATGTAATAATGTATGACATTAAACTGCGTAGTTACTAGAAATATTACAAAAAAGTACGCTGATTTATAATCAAATACTGCAAATGACAATATTTTATTATGTTTTAGAGAAAACATTTTTTTTACACTTTAATTTCTCTGTTTATCCTTTTTGTTTATATTTTATCCTAAAAATGTGGCTTTGATATTTTTGCCAATAATTTGACATTTTAAATAGTGGCCACATTTTATAATAAATTCATTAACACAAAGTATCAAATTAACTCAAACACCAAAGAACATGAAACTGCAGAATATATTTATCTTATTATTATTTAAAATTCTTATTTTTTACTTCTTACAGTAAGTTCTAGGGAATGCACAAGGACGCGAATAATTTCCTGTACCAGCCTATATTATTGGGACATGGCCTACCTTGGTAACCTTAGATAGGCGTGGGCTATTTAGGCCATAGTCTTTCACGCGTATTGTGGACTTTGCATACGTCTTCTTTTTTTGACGTATGAAGGTTGCCTCGCGATGTTTTATTTAACCGAAAAGCCAGCGGTGTAAATTATCAATGTAGTTGACATATTAAGAAAAATACTCACTGTACAACACGTATAATAAAAGAGTGCAATATAACTTGCCTGTATAAATTTACAAAAAAATTAAACTAATAAACTTTTTGAAATACTTAACATAAATCAATCAATCAGTGCACAGAGAATTAAATATATAATGTTTTCTATCCATCAATGATATATTTTTGGAATAAACCATGCATAAAAGCCCTACACAATTTTGCTTCTCTGCTGATTTAGAACAATACCTTCCTGAATGCAAACGCATAAAAACTTTTATATTCATTAAAATCCGTTAATGAAAATATTACAGTGAGTATTACAGTTTGAACCTTGCCAACCAATCAAATTAAATTTTATATTTCGTGCACTCATTAAATAATTTTTGCTTCTTACTGAATGCACGAAATTTAAAATTTTATTTTAAAAATAATAACATAACACAATTATAGATTTTTGAAGGGTCGGCAACGTGCAAGTGATGTCCCAGGTGTTGAAAGCATACATGCTGCGGTGACCGCTTACTATCAGGCGGACGGCAAACTTGTTTGCCACCAAAAAAAAAAAAAACATATTAATGAAATAACGTACGCCACTTTAATTGTGCCCGATTTTTTACCTAATAATGTTTTTTACCCATGATTGTTTTTTGATGAAAAAAAAAAAAAAAAGATGTGAGCCATACTTGTAATAGTATAGTGCAACAAACTTTCTTGACCCCGCAGTCAAAAATCAAAACTATCGTCGCCATATTGAAATGGTGTGAACTAACAACGACACTAGCGACCAAACACCCAAATTCAGCAGGTCAGAAAAGTTTTTTGCAATGTACAATACAATGTTTTGTAACATTTTTAAATATTGAGTGTGCATAGCTGTAAAATCTAAATGTTTATTAACGATTTTAACAATTTAGGGAATAAGAGTTTTAATTGAAATTATCTTGTGATGCATTATTTACATAAAGAGGCTTTTTAAAGATTTCATCTTGTATGTATTGTCTTTGTAAATATAATTAATGTAAATAGATAGAATTTAGAGAAAACTCATATAGTCATTATACTATTTTCAAACCAGTTTTTTGGTTAGTGTTTTTAATTTTTATGGGCATTTATTTGTTTGAATTGAATCCTTTATTTTTAAACCACGCCAATTAAGGTGAAACCTGATTTTTTTTCGTACAAACTACGTGACATTATTTTAAACTATAAACATTTCATTAACTAACATTATATATATATATAGTTTTTGCGACTATATATAGGAAATACCGATAGAAGATAAAAAGCAGCCAAGTTTATGTTGTGCACGCATTAAGTAATTAAGAATGAGCATTATTGTTAATATTTAAAAATCTTATGAACCGATTTCGTTCAAACTAATTTTCGTTGAAGGTATTTTATATATAAATCCCCGTTATTGTAATTTTTTCAAGATTTATATAACTCGCGGTTTAAAAGCAAAATATACATCTCATACAAAAAAAAATCAGAGACCTCTATTGCATTTTTAAAGCCCTATCAAACGATATTTAACAAAAAAATTCTGCCCTCAGTACAATGTATGAAGAGCTACCCCTAAAAAAAAATTTTCTCTATTTTCATAACAAGTTTTTATGGCGGATTACAAAAGACATATTTTCTTATAGCCTCAGTAGAATAAACGCAAAGACGGCGGAATTATAAGGCTGCGATATATGGACGGACAGACATGACGAAACTATGAGGTTCCGTTTTTGCCATGTGGCTACGGAACCCTTATAAAAACTTTGAGTAGGTAGTGAAATAGTTATAGTTATGAATATTTAATGCAATGAAGTTTCTACTTATAGGAAAACTGAATCGGTTTCACCTTCAGAATGTAATTAAACTAAATGTCCAATGTAAATTTCACTTGCATCACATCCTTTTACCATCCGCTCAAGTGAGATATACTCGGCTCGGCACTCTGGTTCGGTTACATTCATAATTGGAGTAGTTATGTATTTATATACTAACATATAAGTATAGAATTTCACACTAGTAAAGACTATCAGCATAACCAAAACGAAAAATAACTTGTAACTATCTAATTTAAGTATTTATCCAAAGCATTAAGTTTCCGGAAACTTATGCTTGTGAACTTATTGTAGGTATATATGCTACTTTTTCAGTATCTGTAGATAAAGGTAAGCAATTAGGTAGTTAAGTTGCGACAAAAGGTAGTAAAACTCAACCTAGTTTCCAGTAAAAGTATAGTCTTTGTTATTTTGAGTGACAGAGACGTATATAGTTAGTTGGCACGCCTTTAAATTTTATAAAACTCCGAAAATCCTTATTATATGGCCTGTTTTCGAAAACTCATCGTGACCGGTGCCGCGGTGTAAAGTTTTGTGCTGTTTATTTCTTTCCTGCAGAAAACTATATGTGCCGTTTCTGTGTCAATGCTATCCGTGTTGACCAGCGTTGTTTCCGGACACGACCCTGATTTACCTTTTTCAGGGTTCGTACCCTAAGGGTGTCAACGGAGCCTTATTACTAAGCCTACGCTCACGCTATCTGTCTGCAAAGTATCTAGAGGTGTATAAAGTAGATCTACTCGCACCAAACGGTTTACGTTGTTTTTGCTATCGTCAAAACAGTAGTTATTGTTGCAGTTTTGTTGCAGTTATTATAGTATTTTTCTCAAACATGCTACGATATGTAACCCTATCTTGTACAAGTTTCTTTGGGATTCTCGGCTATGCCTCGTCCCGCACACTCACGATCGTACGGTTATGCTGCGTTTGCGGGCCGCGGCATTAATGTACTCACTAGCGTGAGTATATTTATAACAAATCATAAAAGCCCACCATATGTGAGACGGGCTCGATATCAATTTTAATAAATCAGATCCTAATTTTTTTTTTAAGTTTCAATTATTATGAAACGTTTCTGATTTCAATTAGAATAGGTATGTAAACTCTACCCTTTGCCAAATAAAGTACGGAGATCATTCATTTTCGATGTGGAATTAAACAAAGGTCATATTAGATATTCTTTTACGTCTTTAACGACGCACTAACAAATCGTCTCCTACATTTTATTATACTTAATGCAAACTTCATGGTGGCTAGGCATTGACTTCGAAATTGTATTAAATTAGAATTGCAAGCGACGACGTTTGGTAATTTTTTTAGAAATTAAATAATACTTATTGCCTTATAATAGAGTTCACACATGCGATTAAAGTAACGTCACTTCCAATTCTAATTTAATAAGTACTGATTTGGTTCAAAAGTAAATGGCTAGCATTCATAAAGCTTACGTCGAGAAATAACAATAAAAAATGAAATAACAAATAAGAAATATACCTTATTAGAAGTCTGTAATGATATAAGCATATTCATACTTTACCCATGATTGTTTCGTTTTCATTTAAAAATGCAAAAAATCACTAATATTTCGTGACGAAGAAAACGAATGATAGTTATTATAAAAGTTATTGTAGTACCTAGTAATTGAAGCGCAAGTAATATTGTGTGAAATGTGTATTAATTGTATATATGTAAATTCCCCGTAGTTATTTATGATTGTTACTTATGAGTGTCACCAAATCCAACCTACTAGGAAGTGTAAATTTTGTTATTAAAATATTTTATTACAAAAAAAATAATATTATCAATGCATATTATAATAATTATTATTGTATTTTGTTTTACTGTGGGATTGCTACCATCATAGTTTTTATATGACTCCCCTAAATAAAACCTGTTTTTTAATTAAACGATGTTTTAATTTCTGTATCTTCTTCTACACTTCATCCGTAACCAAACTCTGCATGTAATTAGCAGGATCTTCATCTTCAGTCCAGTCGGTAAATAAGGATAAATATTCTCTTTCAGCATCTGTTATTTCTCGTTTCCCTTTACTTTTAACACTCAATTTTACTATTTTACTAACTTTAGGCTCCTTTTTACTAACAGGAGGTTTAATTTGTTCGGGCACGATTTTTGTTCCATTTTTAGGTAACGGTGCGCAAGCGCGAAGAAGATCTCTTTCCAATCTTTCAAACAGACGCAACTCTCTAGTAGCTCTGTGCGCTTTTCTTATTTTACGTTTCTCGTGTTCAATGCATTGTTTCACAGCGTTTTGGATTGCATGGCTTCGTATATCCTCAAGCCGTTTAGTATATACCATATAAAACTCTTCTAAGGCTTTAGCTTTAGCTACAATATCCATATTCATAGGACTCTCATTGTGTATCCTTTCGTAACAAAAATCTAAGTGCAAGTCTAATTTTAAAACCTCTGGTGCCCCAACACTTTCGTAAAATAGTCCATTTAATATTTTAAAGAAACTTGCTTTTAATTGAGAACATCGTTCTTCACAGAATCCTAAAATAGATTGAAAGTCTTTAATGTCGTTTCTGACATCTGCAGTTTCTAAATAAATTCTATCCTTGAGTGTTTTTATTCCCTCCTTTAACATATTCGCGTAAGGTTTTAAACGAGTAACATGTGTAAAATGAAGCAATTGACGTTCTTCTATTGACTCGAATACCATCATGAGATCGCTTGGCTGAGTAAAGTATATGACAGGTTTCACATATTCTTCATTACACTCTTTCTTTAATTTTTCAAAAACCACATTGAAAGTATCGTCCTCGCCAGAACTTCCGAAGTCAAAACCTTTGGCTTCTATCTCAATGGATCGAGCAAATTCTCTATTCTTAGATCGCCAACTTGGAGGTGACAAATAATAGAGAAACCTTCCATACTTATGCTGAACATCATATCTATAATCCAATCCAATAAGTCTAGACATTATGGTGAATTTTTCTGCAGCTAAGTTTTGTAGTTCTACTTTTTTTACATCAACTTTTTGTTTTAACTCTTCCCATTTTTCTAAACAACTCATAGAATTTTGATAATCTTCTGAAATAAAACTGTCCAAATTTTTTACTTGACACATATAACTATAAACTGTTTCATTGTATTCCTTTATTTCCCTTCTGCAATCGCTTTCAATATGTAAGATACAGTCATTTCTATAGCCAATTTCTTGTCTGATACGTACCTGACCATTGATTAGGAATTCAAAAGATTTGTAAATAGCAACATTTTTATGAGCTAACGTACGACCATTCACGTAGCTAAAAAAGTCTTTATCGATATCTGTAATAGCTTTAACATCATCATAAGGGTCATCTACATGTAACCGACTTCGCAGATCAGTACTTAAAAATTTGTATATACTATCAACGTTTACTTTCAAACACTGTTTTCTATTGTTCTTTTCCCCTCTCTTAGAGTAAAATTTGTATGGTAACACTAACTCTTCCTTTCTGAAAATTTTTCTTTTTAAAGGTTTTTCTTTGGCTAGTGTATATTTTCTCAAAGAAATCTCTGTAGGTGTACGCACTGGTTTGTGCCATAAACATAATCTTTTATTTTCATACTTTTTCGTATGTGATGAATCTTTCGCATATAACTTTGGTTTCGTAATGCGAACAATAAAAGCATGGACATTATCGTCTTCCATTTATATTTTGTATAGGTAAAAACTGTGATATATGTTTAATCAAAAAAATATTGTCATGAAGCCATCGAGATTAATAATATTTCCAATTTTACATATTAATTGAAACTAAACCACTTAAATTATTTCTAGATTTTATTCTAGGCAAAAAAGAACTAGTTAAAAAGAGGGGCTGATATGAGACAAGTTAGTCTAGTCAGAATCCGGTAAATTAGTATACACTGATTCTTGAGGTACCCAATTAAATGCTGGTATAATGTATTGATAATATTGTTCTAAATAAGGAGCTGGGTTTGTGCCTTCACACCATTCTGTAAAAGACAAAAGACCTTCTCGCTCTTCTTCACTAAGTTTATATATAACTTGTTTTTTACTGTCCATGTCGCCTCGCATCTTATTTAGTGACATTGCGCTTAAACTCTTTTTAGATATATGTTTCTTTAAAATTGGTCTAGTGAATATTGCAGGTGGTAGAAATGCCTTTTGCATAGCGTTTGTCATTTCTCTAAACGCTCTCAACTCTCTTTCGGCCTTATATGCAAGCTTCATCATTTTTAAGTCTTGAGCAAAAATGTCACGTCTAGCCTGATTTACAATTTTGAAGTCTAAGGCATCGGTCCGTAAATTGTATTCTTCATACATAATTTCTAAAATTTTCATAGGGTCCATTAAAGAATGATGGCCTTCTTCGCATTTTCCAATAATTTGTTCGTAAACATATTCTATACATATTTTTAATTTCAATGTACTTGGACTAGCAATGGTTTCATAAAATGTTTCATTTAAAATCCGAAAAAACTTTTCTCGAAAATATGTTTCGTTGTATCTTTCTCTTTCAGTATCTTTTTCAATATTTTCGATGTAGTATTGAAAGTAATCGAATTCCTGCTTTGTGCTTTGTTTTAAGACTTTGATGCGGTCTTGTAACTGAAGAAAAGGAGCGTGAGTTTTTGATAGCTGGATCAAATATTCTCTACTTTGCAACTCCATTGTGCGAAACAAATACAGCATTTGTTGTGGACTGGTAAAAAAGAGATGAGCCGGAAGAGGATTCTTAAGTTCTATTTTTGCAGACTCAACGATCTTATCTATGTCAAGTGTCTCTACTAAATCGTTATCAGTCATGAATACCCCGCTCTCAAATTGTATTGACTGAACTCTATTTTTCATGGTTTCATCGTGATTTTGTCGCCAAGAAATAGGAGCAACAAATAATAAATATCTTCTATACATTTTCAAAACACTGGTGATAGCATCCAATTTAAATATGATGTTATTTAAAACAGTAAGTGTTGATATGTAACCAAGAATTTCAGCATCTTTTGCAAATAAATCACTATGCAATTTTTCAGCTTTTGCAACTTTTAGACATGCCTTTTTATAGTCTTCAGTTAAAAATTTCTGAAAATTCTTCACATGCTGCCTCATTTTATCTACAATCTTGTCATGCTCCTTGGTTTCTTCTGTTAAATCTTTTTCGATTTTTAATACAAGATCCCGTCGATAGCCTATTTGTTGACGGTTCATAGCATAACAACGAATGTTATTCAGGTATACTTTTACATCATCAAAACACCGCAAAGGACGACCTTCGATGACTGTATAAAATTCAGGATGAATTTCAACAACTGCTTTCACATCGTCAGGAGGCTCTTCTATAAAGAGCCGTTTTGACATATCTCTAGTTGCTGCCACCTTCAAACTATCCTTGAATTTCAGAGGTTTTGACAACCTTTGCTGAGCGACCACTTTTTCTTTACGATCACTGTACTTTATGTACGACAGTAATTTATCCGATCTGGGTACTTGAAAAGATTTACCTGGTTTTCCTTTATCTTGTTCTTCTTTCACCGCGTGTTTTCGGTTTGTGAAATAATATTGAGTATTTGGAACATTTCGACGTCGAAACACAACATCTAAAGTTTTAATTGGAACCATTGGCTTACGTATTTCATCAAGACACGACATAATGAATAGCTAGATAAATTATTATTAAACAATCATGTAAACAAACAAAATATTTCAATAAAGTACAATTTCTCTATTGACAGTCTCAAACGAAACTTTCTACCAATGTCAAGTTTAAAAAAGAGGTGTTGTATATTATTTTCTAACTTCAACTTCTGTTTCTAATTCCGTCACAATTATCCAGTCAAATTAAGAGGCTATACTACCAAATTTTTTTTTTTGTCAAATGTTTCTCAAAATCCGCTGAACAGATCCGACTAAAATTCAAAATTAGTGAAGTTTTGTGCGATAGATAAAAAAATCTGAAGTGACCCCTTTTCCCTTTTTTTTATAAGTTTTGGCAAAGAAATTTCCAAAATCTTAAGTGTTATTAGTTTACAACTTTGCTAAAGCACAGCCGCGATTAGTATGTTCGATGCTTAGTTTCTACCAGCAAGCCAAATTTTCGGAATAATAAAATAAAAAACCGACAAGTAACAGATTTAGAACTTGCGAAGGCTATAATATAATTCGTATATGAGAAACTAGCCAAGTCAGACCTTAGGCTACAATATATTATCCTAAATTATAAGAAAAAAAAAAATTTTATGTTGTTATCAATAAATTTCTGGCCTGACCATTGAACTTGGCACCCATTTAGATCTCACTTCTTTTGTCGTTGAAGTCAACATCCAAGGCATATATCATTATATTGAACTTGGCTCTCATTTCACATTTATGTTTTTGATGGGATTTCATTACTTTTTGTACATTAATTATTAGTAGGTACTTATTTATAACAAAATTAATACCAAATGGTTTTTGTTAAACTACTGTATTTTCTTATGTTTACGGGGTATAATTGTCTTTTTTGTGTTACCCTACTAATATTATAAATGTGAAAGTTTTTATGTCCGGATGGATGTTTGTTACTCAATCACGCTTTAATCACTGGATGGATCGGGATAAAACTTGGCATACATGTATAGGTTAGGTCCTGGAATAGCATATAGGCTACTTTTTATCCCTAAAAATTCAAAAGTTCCGGCCGGAAGAACAATAACAGAGATAAACGAACTATTGTTGCACCTATAGCATGCTATAGCAATTCAATACTATAACTAATTAATTGGAGTTTTAAGGAGTTCCATGCCGATAACCGAATTTAGGGCGGGCGGAGCCGCTGTCAGAGTCTAGTTTTCTATATTTTCTTGTATCTTTGCGCTTTGTAGGATATCCTTCTTCGCCAAACAAACCCAGTAGAACACCATCCTGATGATACACTCCGATCTTAATATTATGCAAATTTACTGTTGCCTTTAATTTAGAAGCGGCTCCATAAGCTGTCGAGCAAAGCATGCTTGCTCGATACTCTTCTTCAGAGCAGTAAGGGTCCCGTTTGGAGCGCTAGTGTACATACTTAAATCATCCCAGTTACGACATACATACTCTACTATAGTCTCACGCAACCTATTTGTTTGTTGTATATAACTATACTCAAACAAAGAATATGCAATCGAATGGAATAGGCAGCTTCCATCGAGAGGCATTGGAATAAGGTAAGGTCGGTGTAAGGTAAATTATTTTTAATACGTAATATATTTAATACGTAATAAAAAGATAATTATTTAAAACGATTACGTAACAAATTACCTGTTATCTATGGAATTCTCAAGAAAAGCAATGCAGCCATTACTGCTCCACCGGGCTTTTGGGGAAGAGCTTTTACTGGGGTCTTCTATCGAAGTTGCCATTTTACGGAGTTCCCGAGAATTTGTGCAAATGGGTGGCAGGCTTTTTGTCCGGCAGACGCATACGATTTGGACATTAATGCTGGTGTCCCGCAAGGCTCTGTGCTGTCTCCTACGCCCTTTCTACTGCATATCAATAACATGTTATCCATCAACAACATACATTGCTATGCAGATGACAGTACTGGAGACACTTATTACACGGGTCGTGCAAACATCCCTCGTTCCGTTGTGGAGGAAAACCGCGGAGAACTTGTGTCTCAAATCAAGACCACACTGTCCAAGGTCTCTGACTGGGGACGGGTAAACTTGATCCGATTCAACCATACAAAGACACAAGTCTGCGCGTTCACCGCTAAGAAAACCCCATTAACTGTAGTCTCACAATTCCAGAACACTCCCATCTCCATTTCCAAGAGCATTGGGATCCTTGGTGTCGACATCTCCAGCGATGTTCAGTTCCGAGATAAGGTGAAGCTGGCGTCCAAAAAACTAGGTGTACTCAACAGAGCGAGGCAGTACTTCACGTCGGGGCAGAGGTTGCTACTTTACAAGTCGCAGGTTCGGTCCCATATGGAGTACTGCTGCCATCTCTGGGCGGGTGCACCCGGATACCAGCTTGGACCTTTTAACTCGGTTCAACGACGGGCTGTGAGAATTGGCGACGATCCCAAACTTACTTGCCGTATCGAACCCTTAAGTCTAAGGAGAGATTTTGCCTCCCTGTGTGTGTTCTACCGCTTGTACAATGGGATGTGTTCTGAGGAATTGTTCGAAATGATGCCCACGGGTACTTTCTACCATCGCACCGCTCGCCATAGGCAGGGAATTCATTCTCATACTTTAGAACCGAAATGGTCGCGTACAGTGCGGTTTCAGAGAAACTTTCTCCCGCGAGCGCTCGGGTTGTGGAATGAGCTGCCAAGGTTTTCTCTAAGGACTACAATATGGGGTTCTTCAAGAAAGAAGTTATTGGTTTTTTGAAGGGTCGGCAACGCGCGAGTGATACACCTGGTCGACCAGCGTGAACCTAGAATCCGAGGGCGAGTCAGCGGTCTCGATTACGATCTATAATACAGCTTTGCTTAGTTTAGGACCAGGTAGGACAGCACCTGTGTGTAATGTCCAGGAATATTTTATATTTTTTATTTGTTATTAAGTTTGAGGCTAAAGAATGTGGCAATAGTCAAAATAATAAAAATAGTAGTGCAAAATAGCAACATTTATTATTTTAGCATCAACCATCGATATCTTAAATATACCTGCATTGTTTATAAGGGAAATGCTTGGAACACAATTTTGGCTTCGTAACTTTGTTTGAACTAGTTAGGAAGTAGTAGTTAGGAGTTAGTAGCTTGAGCCGGGGGGTAGGGGGGAGAGCTGGCTTAAAGGTCCCATTTTTCTGCTTTTCGCTTATATCTCTGAAACTATGCGTCCTAACGACATGACCATTCTATACAAAATTGAAGCTGATTAAATTTGCTACAAGTTTTACTCAGTCAAGGTTTTTGATATCTTGTATAGTTTTCAAGATATCTGATATTAAATGAAAATGTAATATTGAAAAAAAAAATTCCTCACATTTTATGCTGTTTTTGACCGAATAGGTATCTCTTCAACGTAGTAACCCAAAAATAAAAGCCAGCTATAGGATTGTAGAAGATCAAATTTTCTTCAATAATATAAATTACTTTACTATTTATTTACTTTCCTTCAAAAGTCAAAGCAATTACAGTGTTTTGTTTTGTTTGTTTCAAGTGGAATGTTTTGGAGTCACATTTAACGATGTCGTGAGTGTTGTGACGACGAAATCGGCAGCAAGTGTTTTGTTTGTGATAAGGAAGTGACTGCATCGAGTCCTGGTATTTCTAAAGTGGGTGAAAAATGGATAGTTTCCCTTAAAAAAGCCGGTAAAAAGAGGGGTGACGGCAAAATCAGCCAGCTAGCCAATGTAACTTCAGTTCTCGTCCACACGTTGTGTAGAAAAAAATAAACACGTGAACCCAGTCGATCGCGACTTTGGAGAAACAAGAGGCATCAACATCAGCTCAGACTTAAACATCTGTGCTGTGATCTGTATAACTCAAGTTCGATTTCAAATTGTTTTATTATGTTCCAGTGTTGTGTTTTATGGATACCGGCAAACAAATCCTACGCAATGCTTGGTATGATGAAAAAAAGAAAACAAGGGAAATGACAAAAGACTCACTCAACTTACACACTCACTCAAAGATTGATTGCAAACTTTACCCCGAATATCATGCCTAATGATTTCGACGGCTTTTTGCACAATCTTAAGTCTTTCTTCACTTTTCTTACATTTACATTTTTTGCTCTGTTTGACAGATTAACTCATGTCTCTTGTTCCTTTTTCTTATGCTTGGTATCAAAAAAAAGAACAAGAAACAAGAGTTATTCGGTCAAACAGAGCAAAAAATTAAAGGCAATTTTTTTTTTCCAAAATTACGGACCTTCAAGAGCGAATATCTCGAAAACTGAACATGATATCGCAAAACTTATAGCAAATTTAATCAGCTGTCATTTTACATAGAATGATCATGTCGCTAGGACGCATAGTTTCAGAGATATAAGAGAAAAACCTAAAAATGGGACTTTCAAACCCTCCCCTCAACTCAAAGGCTACGGGTGGGGACTTTTAACATGTTCACCTCCTAACAAGTCCAAACATAGTTACTAAGTCAAAAATAGTGTTCCAATTCCAAGCATTTCCCTCTATACCTTTTCGTTGCCTGGACTAAAAGAGGTCAGTGGCAGAAACGGATGCTGATCAAAAACAAAAAACTTACAGTGTAGCAAACTTTTCTGTCCCGGCTTTTGTCGCTAATGTTCCGTAAGGTTACAGGATTTTAATATGGCGACTGTAGTTTTGATGTTTGAGCACCTGGTCAGCAAAGTTTGTTGCACTAAAGATTGTTTTTAAAACGTCATTGTCATCTTTAATGCTACGAAAATCTATGTTTAATTGACTTTTCATGAAACTTCTGCCCCTAATACGCCTTTCTTCGTGATGGTTCATAAGCAGACTTCAATCTTTTACTTAATTTATCGACGTCTTTCAACAATTTGTTTGCGTCTTTGGCTTGTTTAATTTCCTTCGCTTCACTTTCAAAAGTTTCCGTCTCGATATCTTTTATGAGTTTTAAATCGAATTGCGTTAAATCCAATAATACATTCTCATATTCACTCTTGATAGCTGTTACCATATCAAGAGAACTAAGTCCAATATCGTTTGGAGCTATCAGTTTTTCATATGTATATTCAACGTGGTTGAAAATATGCAAAACCATCTTTGAAGAAACCAAGTATGCAATCTTATCTTCTAAAATTCTAAAAAATATTTCCTTTAACTCTTCTTCTCGGAGCGTATTCCATGAGATAATTTGTTTCAATTCATTTATCTGAAATATTTTGATAAGTTTTAAGTTATTTTGGTATCTTTTTTGGCAAAAAACATAAGGACTTGTATTGTTGATCGGCATGTCCAACGTTTTATATAGGGGAACGGGGGGAATCCTAAGTTTTGGCTAACTTGTATTATTTATTTGGTATCTAAATTACCTGTCCATACTAATATTATAAATGCGAAAGCAACTCTTTCTGTCTGTCTGTTTATTTGTTACCTCTTGACGCTTAAACCGCTATACCGATTAAAATGAAATTTAGCATGGAGATAGTAAAAGTACCGAGAAAGGACACAGGCTACTTGAAAACGTCAAGTGTGAGTCGATTTTTTAATAATGATTGAGGAGTTGCCGTTTCAATCCTACACCGATAACTGAATTTACGGTGACTGGAAACGCAGGCAAATTTGGCATGGAGATAGTTTGAGTCATGGGGAAGGACATAGGCTACATGAAAACGTAAAGTGTGAGTCGGTTTTTTTCTATAATTAAGGAGTTGCCTTTGAAATCCTACACAGATAACCGAATATAGGGCTAGTAAACAGACTGACTGACTGATATATCAACGAACAGCCTAAACTAATGGGTGTAGAAACTTGAAATTTTGCACATACATATTTTTGGTTATAACGTAGGCGATTATTAAGAAAGGATTTTGAAAAAAGAGTAAAATGGGCGTTGGAAATTTGTACAAACATATGCTCATCATTGAAGTTAAATGTATAAAAACTAGTATGAGTCCTTTAAGTTGTAAATTAAGATAAAGTGTCACTGTTTTTGGAAAATTATCTTTAAGAGGGAATAATAGGGGATGAAAACTTGTATGACAATTTCGATATTTTTATGTCTAGAAATTTGAAATTTTGTACAGAGGTTTCTTTTATAACGTTGGCAAGAACTAAGAAAGGATTTTGCAAAATTCATCCCCTAAGGTGGTCTAGGTTAAAAATTAAGATTGGCACGCTTCACTGTTTTATGGAATATCATTCCCTAGATGGCATGATAGGGAAAAGTTGCATGAGAATTCCGATATTTTTGTAGGTAAAACCATAAACAAGATTATAACATCTTACTTTTTTTTTCAAAAGTCTACGCAGACCAAGTCGTGGAAAGAGGCTAGGATACAATAAAATTCTATTAGTAATTTATCAAGTTTTTTTTATCAGGAAATTAAAATATGTATTTCGTTATCAAAAAATACAGTTAATAATAGTTTTCTAATGTAGATAACTTACCTTTTGTTCTATGTAACTTAGTTCTAATTTTATATTTTTTTTCAAACAATCCACTGCTTTCAAAAACTTGTTTTTCTCCGAGTTGAATTCTTCCGTTAGAAGCAAGTAATTTGTATTTTGTTTCTCTAATAAATCAAAAACGGTTACCAATTGCGATGGGTTCTCAAAGTAGAGTCGAACAGGAGCAAAAGTATTCAACCTTTCTTTGATTTTATCTATGTTAATACTTTGAAAAATATCCGTTTCAACTTTAAACACATCCAAATGCTTTAATTTCAAATTAATGTTCTCTTTCTGTTGCCACAAAATTGGTGCTGATTTATGAAGAAAACTCTCAAACGATAACAAAATCATTAAAGTATCATTTATATACTGCAACTTGGACTTGATAGTAGCCAATTCATAATTAGCTTTCTTGTGAGCTTCTGTGTGGTTCTTTAGTTCCTTTGCCAATGCATCGGACTTTTTCATCACAGCAATAGTTTTATCATTGTCGTAAGCTAAAAACTTATCAAAACTTTTTTGGTATTCTTCAAAATGCCTATTTGCAGTGTCATAAATATTTCTTTCTGTTTCAATTTCTCTATCAATTCTTATAATTTCATCGATAAGAAATCCTTGTAGTGTTCTTTTCAGAGCCACATCTTTAATATCTTGCTTATATTTACTGATTGAAGTATTAGGTCTGACAGGCCGACCCTCTACTAAAGTATAGAATTGTGGATCTATGTCCAAAACAGTCTTCGTATCGCCGTCGTTGTCTACTTTAATAGGCGGGAGCTTTATTCCGAAAACTGTTTTTCTTGTTTTTCGATTCACAGACTTTTGCTTCTGCGTTTTATCCATTATCAAACTTTTTACTGTTATACTATATGTTGTGCCCGAGTGTGGTCGTGAAATCAATATCACTATAACAACGCTAGTTCGATATATGTTCAGGAGCCTAACTACAAACTCTAGCGAGTGCGCATTTCCGAGTGTTTGCAATACACGTGCGAGTTTATTGTTATATATATAAATAACCTTGATTAACAAGTGTACACAAGTGTAACGCGCGAGCTTCACGTACTTTGCTGCAGGCGTATAACTTGTACTGACCATCCCGATTCAAATGTTTTTAATTAGAATACAGTTCCTAGATCCCAGTACAAAGGAACATACTCGTACCATAAGTATACACAGTCGAACCTCACTAGCGGATTTCTATGACAAGTTATGTAGCACCTTAACTGGTTATGCTGTAGAAATTAACGGTTATGATCACAGAACCGTCATAAAGACGATCGCGAAAGAGTCGACTCTAGAGAGCTTCAGAGAGTAGACACACAGAATTAAGTAGTATTACTTACACTGGGGAAAAGGAAGGTAGGAATAAGGAATTCAGTAATGGAAGTGGTTGTACCAATATAGTACTTTCCGTTAGTAACAAAATATAAATTGTATGTGTGAAAATAAATTGAACGTTAAAAACTGATCATAAAATAAACAAAACAAGGAGTAAAAAATATTCGAATGAATATGATAGCGAGAAAAAATGGTTGAGCTGTTTTTGAGTTTTGAGCGAATGTGATCTCATTAAAAGTTTTAATTTTAGTTTACAAATAAAACCGTCACAGAATACAATGTTATAGAGATCATAATAAATCAGGTGAAAAAATTCGACACATGTTTTAAAAACATTGATGACAATGGATGAAATCTACAAGGATCGTATCTAGTGGAAGTCTGCAGTAACGTAAAGTTTACCCATGGAACGCTACTCCTGATCTGCACTAGCGCCGCAAATTGATTTTTTATTTTCCTCTTTGTGCAAAGCTAATTTCCAAAATGTGCTTCTACAGAAATATGTAACCAGTTATGAGCTATTTTGTGAATGTTTAGTACTGCTTATAGGAAAAAACTGTGAGTTGTAAATAGCACTTCTGGTAATAGTGGCCGTTTTTAGCAGATATGCTATCGACAACTCGTAGTTTTATTCTAGAAACATAACAATACATTCTAAAAATAGCGTATAATATATATATTTCTGTAGCCGATCAATTTTTAAAATTCACTTTGCACAAAGAGGAAATAAAAATATCAGTTGGCGGCGCTAGTGAGCAGGGGAAACGCGTAAAGGGGTATATCGCTAGTTAGCAGGGGTAACGCGTTAAGGGGTATATAGCAGCTAATTGATATTTTATAATTCCTCTAAGTTTGATGATGAAAATCGAAATGAGTAATATGTTAAGTAGATATATTTATTATTTCATGATTTTAACATAAGAACAACTAAATACATACATGAACTTATATAAAAAATACTAAATTAACGTTACATTTGGTTAAAGAAACAAAATATATAGTATTTTTAATTATTGTATTGTAATTAATGTATTTTTGATGAAATACGCCATTTATAATGTAAAGGTCAACAAAATCGTAAACTTTAAAGACTTTATTTGATCGATTAAATGTAACTACGGAACCCTACACTATGTATCCTTGTAAAACAATTTCAAGACGTATAATATAGATAAAAAGTGTAAAAAAATTATGTGTTTTTCGTCACTTAAGTGAATAAATGTTAAATTAACAAAGATTCTTTTTTCAGAAGCATATAGAAACAAAGTTAACATTAAATTCATTCTTTTAATCTTATGCACTTCGTTTATTGTGCTTTGCGTTCGTTAATCGCTCGAAGAGCTAAGTTCTTCTTCCTTTTCTTCATCTTCAACTTCTTTCTTTACTGTTTCCCATGGCATAACAGGTAATGGGTCTACAAATGTGTCATCTATCTTCAATTTGTAAAGTAAACGTGGTGTAAAGTGGGTAGGAACTGGCCATACTTTCTCTAAAAAAGTAAAAAATGAAATATGTATTCACAAACACAATGCTCAAAATATAAAAAAAGTATAAAGTAGGAGAGGGATCCTGGCCGTCTAAGAATCGTTTCTTGGCACTCTGTGGGGGTTTCGGGCGGTGGAGGTTGGCGGGGTCTAAAGTCGTAGCACTTCAGGGAGTGGCGTTTTACACTTGTTTAGTTACTGCTCTCTACCCCGTAGGGTTGTAGAGTGAAGTTATTAGCATAGCCTAAACAGAAACATCTACAATAAACGGGCTACCAATATAAATGTAGTAGCTGAGATAACCTTTAAAACTGTCACCATTTTAAGTCGAAACTTTCGAGAGTTAATGAGTTTAGATTTTACTCTAACCTTATCACATAACAAGAAACAAGTACCATACAAACCCAAATCTGCTTACGCCCATTGCTGTACATATAAACAACTTGTAATCTTAATTTACTGAGTTTTATACAAGCCCCAAACACGAGTTTTTGTATTAATATATAAATCATCAGAAACTCACTTTTACGCTTCTAATTTAAATTATTTTACACAGCAGCACGCAATACGCACTAAATTTAATTAGTGCTATAAGAAGCTGCAAACCCTAAAATTTTGTAGCTCATTACCAGTTTATTTATTACCAGGACTCATATGTCCCCACTGTGGGGCACGGCTTACCTCACCTCGGGCAAAGGCAATTTTGGCCATCATCACTCAGGTTGAAAGGAATTGTGGAATTCATTTATTTAACGTATATATGCAGTTTTCTTTACAGAAAAGCCAGTGGTGTGAATAGACGGTGTACTTGAGAAATTAAGAAAAAGAAGCAATGGTCAAGTCGGACTTGAACCTTGGCCTCTCAAAACGCAAGGCAGACACCGAAGCCACAAGCTGCAACTTGTATATGAAGGTATACCGAAATAGAAGGTGTAGGCGTCGACCCTTCGATGCTGATGAGCGACTTCTCGCAGATTAAGAATATACTGCGACTGTAGAAGGAACTCCAGCAGTGCGACTTCTGGCAACGCACTCATCCTTGGGTCTGTCGCGCTCAAACCTTCAAAGGATAACTGCAAATGAATAATAAAAAAACATTAAGGTGAATCAGAATCACATTTTTCATACAATCTGCGTAGTATCAAATATAAAATATAAACATTTCGCTACTGTAGAAGCGATATTAATATAATTATCATATATCTTTTGACTATTGTCGCAAAAATCATATTCAACCATAAAATGCCAGTAAATCATTAAATAACCAGAGTTTTCATTAAAATTATTAATTGGATAAAAAAAATATAAACTGATTCTCTGGCATTTCATGTGGGGTCTATATGCTTTTTGGGACTATATTAAATAACGATATAAATGATAACGCATCGGAAAAATTTAATTCAGATTTATACATTTAATTATTGTTATATTATATATTCAGATTTTTAAAATACACAAATAGCACAAATTTTAAAAATACAATTTCTTTTTTTGTAAATACGAATAACTATATAAAAGGTGTTACAAATAAAAAAATCAGTATAAGATTATCCTGCCTCATAGTACGCGTATAAATATTATAGGCCTGTAAAGGGCCTTTAATGGAAGCTCGCAAAATATACGTCATAGGGAAAAGGTTAAAGACAACGACATTTCATACAATGGGATGTGCAAAGTAAATAATTTCATACCTCTGTAAGTATGGAGTCGTACCCTTAAAAAGATTTACTCAAAATTTAATTACAAAACAGTACGGTATTTTCCTGTAAAGAAATTAGAATCGATGTAAGGACAGCGTTACGGACATACGGACGACCGACAGGAGGACGGACATGTCGAACATTATAAAGAATCCGTTTTTGGCATTTGGCTACGGAACCCTAAAAAGAGTAAGTACACAGAAACGGTCTTTATGTATCGTTTCGAAGGTTTAAAGGGTGCGAGCACCTTGAAAGCTAGCTATAGCTAAGCTGGCGCCATCTATTATTAAGGCATAAGTTACACAGTTATTTTTCAACAGGGACAGTAAAGGAAAATCTGAAACGACTGGAGATATAACAAAACTGTCTTAGATATTAATTATTAGGTCTTGTCATTAAGTCATTTTTAGCATACTTCATTTTTGAAGCGCGAGTTGTCCATAAAAATAAGAAAAAAAATATTTTTTTAATGCAAATTTATTGTTTCATATAAGGATCATTTAATAATGCATGGTGAGATGCGGTTCGCAGCGTGATAGGGGGCTACACGCTCTCGACTAGCCTTTATCTTCACATGTGGCTAGCCGGGAACTGTCATACATCAAGTCGAAGCGCCATGACTGTCTTGAAATTGCCGGAATTTTCTTCAAAATCAAAGGCGATGCCCGACTGTGTAAATGAAATGAGTGCTTAGGCTGTGGTATTAAGTATATTGGTTACTTTACTAACATCATGTTCAGTTCTGGCGAAAGTGCAAAGCCTGCTGATCTTGTCAAGGCAGATACGAAGTTGCTCCATGTGCTCCTGTAAGGGTCCAAACACGTCCAGCTTGCCAACCAACGACGGCGGATGTGCAGGGATTGCTCGCCATGTATCAAACAACAACTGACACAATAAAATATTATTGCTCATGCTACTGCTACATTACAAAAGTCTGCTACTATTTTCTTTTGAGAGCTATAGATTGTTCACTATTTTAAACCTGCAGCATTTTATGAATGAGGCAGGTACAAAAAAATGTATTGAATAAACTGCCGAATGCCAGTGGAATGGGTAATAACCACGCAGCTTCAACTACGGTAGGGAATATTATTCCAAACACAAATTGCCAACCGTCTGTACCTATACTGCAATTTTGGATATAAATCATTGCTCAAAGTCAAAGTCAAAGTCAAAGTCAAAATGGTTTATTCAAATAAGGATTTTACAATCACTTTTGAATCGTCAAAGTTATAAATATTATTTTTTGAACCCTCCCACCTTCCCGCCGGTTCACAATGTTGTTGATTTCTACCGAGAAGAATCCGGCAAGAAACTCGATAGTTACTCTTTTAAAAACACTATCAATAATACAAATAAACTAAAATACAATTAATGTTTTAAATAAAAGATTTTTAGTCGTACAATTTTATGTTATTTCCATTTTAATTTGGTTTACCTATGCATCCTGTAATTGAGCATCATCAGTCCCAAGGATTTTTATCATTTACATAGTCTGAAATATTGTAGTATGCCTTTTTACAAAGTACCTGCTTGATAAAAGATTTAAATTTACTTATTGATAGATTTTGAATTTTATTGGGAACTTTGTTGTAAAAGTGTATACATTGCCCCATAAAAGAGTTACTTATTTTGTGTAGACGTGTATCATGCACCAACAGCTTATTTTTACTTCTAGTATTTACTTTGTGAACGTCACTTTTCTTGCTGAAACTATTGATATTTTTATGTACATATAAAAGATTTTCATATATGTACTGCGACACTAAAGTTAAAATTTTTACTTCCCTAAACCTATCCCTCAGAGATATCCTAGATCCTAATTTATAAATAGCACGAATTGCCCTTTTTGTAACAAAAATATTGTATTTACATCAGCAGCGCTACCCCACAATAGGATACCATATGTCATTAAACTATGGAAATAGCTAAAATATACTATTTTTGCAGTGTCGACATCGGTCAATTGTCTTATTTTCTTGATCGCATACACAGCAGAGCTAAGTTTTTTGGCTAGGTTATGAATATGAGGACCCCATTGAAGTTTGGAGTTCAGCGTCCAGCTCATCTACTCTTACGCCTCTGCCACACTATGCTCATCGCTTAACTCCTCGCGCTGCCGCGATGATGCTTTCTTTACTCGCGCAATTAATCGCGACGCTCTGCAATAGATCCTTTGACTCGCGGCCAAAAACCGACAAAACAGGGAGCGGTGGGCATGACGAGTAACGTTGCCACATTATGTCTCTACATCCTTTCCTCGCTACCTCCCATGCCACTCGACGAGTGTGTGGGCTCTGTGGCAAGGCTATATTATATATGTATATAATTAATTATATATTCTTATATATAATATTCTTATATATTATATATCACTTAAATAATGTTATTCTGCCAGCCAAATGAAGGTGACAAGTATTACGCAAAAACGGATGTTTTTTATACAAATTTACATATGCGGTTTAGGATATGAATTAAAGTTTATCAAAGAAAGTTCAATTGCTACGGTGAATAGCTTTATCAGAAATAATCAAAATATAAGGACATGGGGTTTCAATTCACGCCTATTTTTTTTCTACCATAAAACTCATTCTCTACATCACACGGAGCCTAGTTGGTAGTGTGACCGGCTGCTGTGTAGAAGGTGTGGGTTGGATTCCCGCACTGGACAAACATTTGTGTTTGTCTTGAATCTGGATACAACACCTACCGTTGAAATAGAATGGTAAACCATCAACAACTTTAAACGCTTAAACATTTTCCGTTCCGGCTTCGGAGGCGACTCTTCATCATTCATAATTTCTTTTAAGCTTTCAGTGTCTTTTGCAGATTCTTCATCTAGTCTATTCATCTTCTCTATCCAGTCTGATTCTCGTTTGAACAAGAACCTCAACTGTCGATGTACCGTATCTTCGGAGCCCTAAAAAAATAAACATATATAGGTACATAATTAAATACCAGTGGCCCATTCCTCGACGCAAATCTGCTCATCTGCATTTGACATTCTTCAAAATATGCAACTTGCAACTTCCTCTTGCTATTTGAATACTCATCATAAAACTTTTTAGTTTTGGAACATAAAACTAATTGAAGAGTGGGATTTACAGCGTGAAAGTTTGCAGAAAGCTTCCTGGACCTTTGGAATTGAAATTTTGAAAATCTTAACTAACATGTATAATATAAATGTTAAAGTCTGTTTTTTTTTTAACATTGCTTAACGTAGCAACAAAACTTTCAATTGGCCTAATATTTAGGCTAGAAATAGTTGAATTTGTCCCATTTCAAAGTTTCTACGCGAATAAAATATATTGCTACAGATTAAACTATATAACACTATTTCTTCACTACCCAATAAAGCAAATTCCATGTTACAACGGCAGAACGGACTTGATTCTTGTCACAGAAGTAGCTGGGGCGACAGAAATACTTTTAATCCCAGTTAATCAATCGGTAGAGATTCCACAATGGTGATCAAATTCAGAAAGCCAGCGTCAAATATATGATAACTTAGAAAGTGTAGAAGAAGAAGAAGTTACATCAGCAGAAAAAGTACATTTATGTGAGGTTAACTACTATGTCGAACTCTCTCCCCTGAACTTAATTAAATCTGAGTGAGCATATTCCTGTAAATGTACTTCTTCCATGGAATTTCCCATAGGTATACGTACCTCAACAATGTGCACAAAGTAGCTATCATATAGCAGTAGCAGACCACGCACGCTTATTTCACAGTAACCTGAGTTAACATCTTTCATATTCTTCCGGAACTCCTTTATTAATTCTTCCTTGGGCATAGCATGCTCTCCGATATAAATCATACGAATAGCATAGGTTTTCTGAAAAAAATTTTGGAAATTAATTATTAACATTGTATTTCACGCTAAATTCGGTTATCAGTGTAGGATGTCAACGGCAACTCCTCAATTATAGAAAAAAAACCGACTCACAATTGACGTTTTCAAGTAGCCTATGTCCTTGCTCGGGACTCAAACTATCCCCATGCCAAATTTTATCTTCGGTTTAAGCTTCAAGAGGTAACAGACAGACAGAGATACTTTCGCATTTATTATATTAGTATAGATATTAATACCGAATTGGATATAGTGGTCATTGACTATTTTCTTGCTTACCAAGCCAACTCTTTTGAAGTTTTCTTCAACCACGTTTAATATAGAGCGTGTGTCAAGTTCAGGCAATGCCATTTCTGTAATTGGTTAACATCATGTCAGCTTAGCTGAAGGCTTCCTTTACAAGTATATCCATCTTTTAATATACAACACCAACCCCATTTAATATTGACATAGTTGCTATGGAAACTATTACTGTCAATCATTTGAGACTTACGCAGACTTCTTACTTCTGACCTTGTGACCTTAGGTGTTTGGTCGCTAGTGTCGTTGTAAATTCACATCATCTTTCATTTTAATATGGTGACTGTAGTTTTTATTTTTGACCACCAGGTCGCACTTTAATATCAATCATAGGGGCCTACTCCACGACGCAACTCTGTATATCTACACTGACTCTTACTATTTGATTCTTCAAAAAAATGTTGTAAGTGAAAACTTACTGAATACTTGGATTGGCAACATGAAGAGTTTGCAAAGAGCTTCGTTGAGTTGGTCAAAAGCGTGACGCATTTAGCGAACTTGGCTATTTGATCCTACATATTAGTTTAGGACCAATGTGGCATGACCAACTTAATTTTATCCTTGATAAATTAATATTTATTATGTTATTTAGACTTTAGAAGGTTACTTTACGTAATTATTGAAAGCAATAACGAAGGCACTAGATTTTTTCTAGGATATAGGAGACTGATCGTAATAAAATTTCTAAATGCTCTTGATGAGTCTAACCTTATAATTCCAGTAGCGGTAATAAATAGTGCGACCGCCCGCTACTACACGATCGTCGAACTTTTCGTCCCACCATCGACGTGAACTGTAGTAGATCGTAAATATTTGATAATGTTGTGTTGTTTTGGTGCGCGATCGCTCTAATAATAATTTACTTATTAACAACATGAACATAGGCCTCTCCCTAGGAGTTCCTCTTTGCACGGTCCTTTTTACTCTAGTATATTATTATATATTCTGTGCCTTTACGTATCCAATCGCTCCCAGATTTTTTGCGTATATCGTCGCGCCATTAGGCTAGGGAAAAATCATCCACCCAAAAATCATCTACAGAAGTGGTCATCAGTTTTGGGACTAATGAAGTTAACCCATTGCCATTTCAGCCCGCTAACCCAAACGGTTATGATGACGGAGACCCTATTTTTCTGTCGGATTACCTGATTGCAGATCCGAAAGAAACTCCAAGCATAGCTCTTTCCATTGCCTGTAAGCAACTTTAAGCTTATTGACTAGCCTCTGACAGAGTCCACGTATCGACACCATGTCATCATAGCTAAAACTGCACTGATTAAACATTTTTGTTTTCAAGCTTTACGGTAGGGAAGACAGAGTAACGTGGTCATTTAGCATAATCGAATACTTTCGTCTTATCTATGTTCATCCGAAGACTAATATGTTGAGAATTAAAAGAATATAAGTTAGAAGATATTTAGGGTGTCAAATTGCATGTAAAGGTTTTAAAAAATAAAACTGTTATTCTATTTTTTTTTTTAGAAGTTTGAGTTTTTTTTTAGAATTCTAATTTAGAAGTATGTTTACTTGCTTTACGCCTCTGTAATTGTACCAACATGAATAATAGAGTAAAGAGCCTATAACAGAATGCCAGTTCTGCCATATGGAACCAACTAGGTTTTCACACATACCCAAAGATAGATGTGCAAAAATGCTGTCAAAATGCGTTTGGGGGCACAAAATCTTATCGGCCCATAATTCGTAACAACCAAAACACCATTAGCGCTCCTACGCACTAGCGGTTAACCGCAGGGGCGGTAAACCGCCTATGATTGTACGCACTTAACCGCCACAAAATTTCAACCGCGGCGGTTGAATTAATCGCGAAGGAACCGCGTTAAGCGGTTGGACCGCTTTAACGAACTGCCTAGGCGATTGACCGCTAGTGCGTAGGAGACCTTTAGGGCAGTCACACAGTTAAAGTTTATAGCCGAGTAAATACTTCACGATTTGAAAGAGGAATCAAGAAGCCCACTGACCTCTAATACTACCCACTAATAGAGTTCAGTGAAGAAGCCACTTCAAAATAATTGGAAATAAAACATGACATCAATATACTACATAGAATTAGTACTTTACCTGCTATATTGGATGGAACTAAAACAAAAAAACACCAGAGACATGGCAGCATATTGTAAGTCCTTCGCCCGTCCTAAAGTTTTGACAAAAAAGAAAAAACAAAACATAATCAATGAAATGAAAGACAAGAAAGACTTTATACCTAAATTTATACCTACATAGTTTGTAAACTTTATGCAATATTCTATATCTTATAAATAGAACAAATAACCGAAAACAGAATTATGGCTTCTAGAATATTCACAAAATCTTTACATTACAAAGAATTTTCCAGAATGTGAGTAGAACAATAATGATTTTTATAACCTAACTATATTATTTTAGTTATTATAATTTGTTCATTTTGCATAATAATGTCTAGGTCTGGCTTTTTTTCCTTGCTCCTTACTCTGACCTATTGAGACAGCATTAGTAACCTGATTGACAAAAGTAATGTAATTTTAGGTTAACTAAGGTTATAGGTAGTAATGGTTCAACCGAATGTTCCACCCAGACTTCAAATTCTGTAATCTGCCCTATGGACCGCGCAATAGCCTCACGAAATTGGCCACATTTTAGAAAGTGACAAAGCTAATGTGCTACAACTTCCTGTCTATTTTATGTTAAATTAAAACAAAACGTCAGAAAGAAACAAGAGGCCGCTGATTCGCTTCGTCTCTTTCACACTCTTGCAATCGTTTTTACTTCACAGCTGTCTAGGAAATGTGCTGTCCAGTCTCTGTCTGTGGTTCAACCTAATAGAACAAAGTAAATTACAGTATTGGGTCAGAGGTACTAAAAGGTGGTGCAAGGTCTTTAATTTAGGGCCCAACCAATCAGAGTAACTAAAAGGGGGCGCAAGGGAAAAAATGCCACCCAATATTGAAAGCAAATTGTCAATACTCTGATTATAGTAATTTATAGATAAGTTTCTAAATTTCCTTTTTCTGTACCTCACACATCCTCAGCTTGTGGCTTACCGTGGGATTAACCTAGCCCTTCAGATCCTGTTTAACCATTTAAAGTCAAAAGTCAAAGTCAAATTTTCTTTATTGAAATGAGGATTTTACAACCACTTTTGAATCATCAAAGTTATGAAATACTATTTTTTGAAACAATAAAACATATATTATGTAGTAAATTTCTTATAAAGGCTTATATGCATATAACAGAGGAGAAGTGACATGCATGTCCTTTTGTTATTGATTATACTTACACTTAATGATTTTAAACTTTTAAAACTGGGGTTATTTTCTGTAACTTACTTTTGTCACAATATTCTTTTTCTCAAAAACTGCTTATCTACTCAGCAGTCAGTATATATAACAAAACAAAATGCTTCACTTTAATAATTGTTTATTTATTACAAACATTGTTTAAAACTCTTAGTTAGTTAGTACATCTTTTGAAAAATCCTTTCTGTGTTTCTCCATATCTTTTCGTTTAAGGTATTATGTAAATTATTTTTTTATTTTTTCAATTTCCTAACCATTGATTTTATCCCCATAACAAATCAAAATCCCTGTCTGTCTTCTTGAAATCCGTGACCTTTTTATCCTTGTCTGAATATCTTCTTCTAATGAAAATGCCGTCTTAGACATATATACATTTGTATTTTTCGTTTATTACCCATGGTACACCCGCATGGTTCATCTAGGTGTACCACTGCAATAAACTAAAAGAATTTACCTTTGGTCCACCCGTGTAGTTCAGTATGTAATATGGCAACGGTGAATTTTTCCCATTGTGAATTGTGAAATTCCTGCAATGGGACTCCCCAATTCATCTTATGCAGGAGTTTATTTTGAATGACAGCTGTCAAACTAAGAAAGACTATACCTCTAAAACTAGTTATTGTAGGCAAAGAAACACTCTTTGGATAAATGAGAGATCTCATCAAGATCTTCATTTTGGATGACAGCTGTCAAACTTAAAAGAACCATATCTCCAAAACTAGTGATCGTAGACTAGAGGTTTCATTGGAGAAATCAGACAAAACAGCTTTCATCCGAACTGAAGATCTTGATAACATCTATCATTTCTTCAAGAAAACATCTAGTCTATGATCAGTAGTTTCAGAGATATAGCCCTTTTTAGTTTGATAGCTGTTATCTGAAATGAAGATCTTAATAAGATTTATCATTTCTCTGAAGAAACATGCAAAAAATACCGTTTATTGCCCGACATGCGGGTCTACCATGGATAATAAACGGTATTTTTATAGAAGAATTATCCTCAGGAACAGGAATAAAAAAAAGGGGAATAATGTAAAATCCACATCAACAGAGCTGTGGGCAATAACTAGTCCGAGAATAGGCATTATTTGCTTATAAATCTTATTACCAAATTGGCTAAAATCACATTTTCATATTACAATTAATCTGATCTACAATTTTCTATCCTACTAATATTATAAATGTGAAAGTTTGCATGTCTGGATGGACGTTTGTTACTCAATCACACTTCAACCACTGGATGGATCGGGATAAAACTTGGCATACATATAGGTTAGGTCCTGGAATAGCATATAGGTTACTTTTTATCCCTAAAAATTCAAAAGTTCCTGCCGGAATAACTATAACAGAGTTATATTGCTACGAACTATTGCTGCACCTATAGCATGCTATAGCAATTCATTGGTATAACCAATTAATTAATTAATTGGAGTTAATTAAGGACTTCCACACCGATAACCGAATTTAGGGCGGGCGGAGCCGCTGGCAAAGTCTAGTACAAAATAACTATAAACATTTTGCTACTAATCATGAGTTCATATCTTATACCTCTATTTACCATAGCCTCTAAAATCACATTTAATGGGGTAGTTACAAAGTTCATCAGATTTAAATATAATTAATTAATTACTTGATTGGGTAATATAGGAATAAATTGCAATATTTTTTCTATGAGTGCAATGTTAGTGTTGTCACTAACCTTGTATTTTTAGTGTTGATAGTTTTTTGCTCGATTTATAAAACCGGCAGTAGCTGCAGACCTTTAAATTTAAAACAATATTCTCAAAACTAAATCTAGCAATTTGCCATAAACCATTAGCAGATGAGGGTGCAGATGTGCTGATTGTGGCCCATAGAAAGAATTGTACATTAACAAATTATTCACGTTATAACATGTTTCTCTCTCTGTCTATATGGTCTCTGAGGGATCAAGTGCAAAATGAGGACATCCGGAAGAGAACTAAAGTTACCGATATAGCTCGTAGAATTAGCAAGCTGAAGTGGCAGTATGCTGGCCACGTCTGTCAGCGGACCGATGGTCGATGGAGCAGACGTTTCCTAGAGTAGAGACGTCATACAGGAATTTGAAGCGTGGGAAGCCCTCCAGCCAGGTGGACTTACGACTTTAAAAGAGTTGCTGGATGTGGAAGGCAGAGGCCTGGAGAAATGCCGCGCCATACGGCTAAATATATAGGCTTATGTCCAGCTGCTGATATGATGAAGCTAGTAATTTGATATCTTTGCAGGTATCAGGTAAGTTTTGATATCTGATTTTGGCTGCTGCAGAGAGCTGTAGAGCCAGTTGGTTAGGGTCCTCCTTCACCATGCGCATGTCGAGATCCTGATACAGGTACGATGTGGGCCTTTGATAGATATCTTAAAATGCAGTTGTCTCATCTTTGTATAATACTCACATAAGGATGCTGGAAGACCAAATGAATTTTAATGCTGCTTTGCAGACAAGAAGTTTATTGTTGAAGGACAGTTTTGAGCCAATGCAGACCTTTGTATTTAGGATTAATTTCCTTTCTTTTAGTTTCTATACCTCTATATTTTCTCCGTGACTTTACGATCTAGGTACATATCCAGGTATCAAGCTGAGTCATTTTGTGGCAGTTTGTTATTACATAAAGTAACAGACACTTTCCTGGCAATAGGAAAAGGTTGCTGAATTTTAGAGGTTGTTGCTGGGTTCTTGATTGAATCCTGTTAATATTTAAAAAGTCAATTATTTAATTTTTGTAGATTTTAAAATATCTGTAAAAATTAACAATATTACCCGATAGAGTAATTAATTATTTTATCAATAAAATTTATTTTATCTCAAAAAGTAGTTATTGGAGGACAATAAAAATAGCGATATATGTTGATATGAGTGGCGAAATATTTATAGTTATAGATATTCATTGTTGGTAAGGTTGTATGGGAGCAATCTTAATCAGTTTTATCTTAAACAATTTTATATTTATAGTTGTAGATTTGATTGATTTTTCCAAGAAATTTGTTAAAACACTAATTAATATTATTTCAGTGTGTTTCAAAATGTGCATCAATTCACAAATAAAGCTACATTACCACAAAGCATTAAAAGAACTGCTATTTTTAATGCTTATTTAAGGCACGCATTAAGACAATCTCAACTAAGGGAATTGTATCCCTGTAGATTTTATTCAGTTGAAATAGCAAAACAAATTGATATTGATGAATATCGAAATGAGCACAACATTACAGTCATAGGAGATGATATACCCAGCCCATACACTGATATAGACAAAAGTCACTTTCCAGATTATATAAAGAATTACCTTAGAACACAAGGTTTTGAAAAACCAACCATTATACAGTCACAAGGATGGCCAATTGCTTTAAGCGGTCAAAACTTTGTCGGCATCGCGCAAACTGGAACCGGTAAAACATTGGCATATATTTTACCAGCTTTTGTACATATTAAAGAGAAAAAAGCAAGAAAAGGTCGTGGTCCTATAGTTCTAGTTTTAGCTCCAACAAGAGAACTGGCTCGTCAAATTGAAGAAGTGGCAAAAGATTTGGGAAGACTGTTAAATATTCGTTGCGCTTGTATTTACGGAGGAGCAAGTAGAGCAAGACAAGCTGCCGAACTACAAGCAGGGGTAGACATAGTTATAGCAACACCTGGCAGATTAAACGACTTTATTGATAGCAAAACTACCACGCTAAGTAGGTGTACTTATGTAGTATTGGATGAGGCCGATAGAATGTTGGACATGGGTTTTGAACCACAAATAAGACAAGCTCTGGAAGGTGTTCCTTATGAGAGACAGATTCTTATGTTCTCTGCTACATGGCCTAAAGAAGTGAGACATTTAGCAAAAGATTATTTAGGAGAGTTTGTGCAAGTTAATGTTGGATCTACAGAATTATCTGCCAACCACAACATCCAGCAGCATATCCATATTTGTGAACAAGATGATAAAATGGAAGTGTAAGTAAAATAAATATCTAAGTTAAAGGAAAAGGCATTCCGAATTTATTCTCTAACAGGCACTTACATTAAACTAGTTGACCGGGCAGACGTTGTCCTGCATGATCCCGACTGCAGCGCCATCTGCCGGTCTGACTTGTGAACCTTAACCATCCAGAGCGCCACCCAAACGCATACAAAATAATCATTCAAATTGGTCCAGCCGTTTAGGAGGAGTACATTGACATACATCTTTTACTTTTACCACTTTTTGTACTTTATTGCACTAAGGAAATAGGTTTAAAGATGTTTAGTTCAATACCGTGACATAATTGTTGCCGAAAAACAAAATTTTAGAATTTATCAAATCTTTTGCCTGCTATCACAGCTGCAAATTTAAACATTTAAATTCAAGCCTGAGGTTTGCATGTATTTGTAATATTTAATGAATTGAAATAAGAATTTTATTGTATGGAAATTACCTTACTATTTTGTTTTATTTTTAATGTATAGATTCATTACCAATTTTACCAATAATGTAGCTTTTGTGCAAAGAGGTTATACACTCTTCTATTTTTACTATAACTGTACTTAACTTCTGGTTTGAAATTACTTTTATACTGATAAAAACCCACAAAATACCTAGTACCAAACCAATCATTTCAAAAATTGTTTAACAATTTATTTTTAAAAAGCATGACATGATATACAATTATCTTATGGTAAAATATAATATTATGCCTCACAACTATTTTCTAAACTAAGTTGTAATTCTTACATACATTAATTACTTGGTCACAAACTGCCAAACGAACTGCCAGTATTATTCTGTCCCTGGGGTTCCGTTATACCTCTTATTACTGAAACTGTAAAGCTGGTGATTATGATTAATACAATAAGGGCATACAATGCTACCTTTTTCCAATTACATTGTGTCAGAGGCAGTGTTGCGGCTCACCACCTGTCACGCAGGCCAAAGTAATTCTTAAGTGGCTAGTAAAAAGAAGCGGTCCCCCACATTTTGATGCGAATTTATCCATAGATTTTAAACTGTTGCGTTTTTCACTCATTAAAAACCCGATCATTATCACAAATTATATATTACATATATTTGCTTTATTTTTTTTATTTAAAATTATCTTTGACAAGGCATTACTTGTAAATATAAGAACTTTCTCATTTCAGTTTTAAGTCTATAATGCACAAATTATCAGGCGATGGCCTTGGTAAAGTATTGGTGTTCGCCAATACCAAGCGATTTGTGGATAGTTTAGAGCTTATGCTGCGCAGAAATCAGTGGCCAGCAATGGGCATACATGGTGATAAGACACAGCTACAAAGAGACAGAATAATTAGCAAATTTAAGTCTGGAGATACAAGTATACTGGTCGCGACAGACGTTGCAGCAAGAGGACTTGGTAAGTTATGCTCAAACTTCATTAATATAAAGCCACCGCACACTTGAAACTGTGCAATTAGTAAATTGTTAATCGCTAGTTATAGCTGAAAGTTGCAAATCTCTTGCGATGCAGTTACGCTACACGCCTAAAATCGCCCAGTTTGGCAACTTTAAGACTGCGCCATACGTGTTTTCCGCTCGTGCTTTTTAAATTGGTTCCACAGCTTGTTTTAAGTTTAAAAAAAAAAAAAAAATACCATACTTTTACAGATTTTACAAGTAAAAGCATTGCTTTGAAAAAATATTTCCCGATCTTCGTTTTTCATTATAGAATGCTCCTTATCTACATAAGTCTAACTCTTAAGTCGTTGGTGTAGGGTGACCGTTAAAGGTTTGATAGGTTTTTATTTGTTTTTTATATTTTTTTCTTGTCATTACTACTTATTGTAGATAAATAATGCTTATCGAGAATTAACGGAGCTCGATCTTTTCGAGGTAGACCAGTCAGCGTCAAGCTGGTCTAAGTTGTGGGTAATATGTGTTGTACACATTAATAACATTTCACTATAAAAACAATCCAAGAAATATCACACAGAGCAATTTCGTCCCAAACTGAGCAAGGTTATTATTATGAGCACCGAGTAAGAATTAGATACAGAGGTCCGATAAAAGGCATCTCAACAGGGCAATTGTCTTAGTGAAAAGTGAGGGTTAGCGACTCCAACTAGCCTTAACAAAATGGGCTAATAATACCGGGCATAAAAATCATAATAAGGCTAGTCGAGGTCGCTCTCTGCCCTGCACTTACGGCTCGATTGCCCTGTCTTTTTTCCAATCACTTAAGCAATGAGTCCATCTCTGCAAACAGAACAATCTTTTAATTAAAATAAATAACTCTCATGTGGCACAAAGATAAACAGTACCTACTTAAGGTGTATCCGAACATCGTTTTTTTCATACAAACTGGCTTACACTTAATATATATACAAGAGACATTTCGCTACTCAAAACGTGTTATTATCATAAAGCGCTATTCGTCATAGTCGCAAAACGCATATTCATCTATAGAAGCCTGTGAATTATTAATAATAAAAAATATTTATTAAAATAAATGTATGTAAGCAACAAAAACTTTAGTTATTTTATAATTCACTGTCATTTCATGAATGATTATGAATTTTGCGACATTGATATGTTAGACAAAATAGCAATGATATATGGTTATAGCATATTTTAAGCAGCAATTTTTTGTAGTCATGTATATTAAGGGCACGAAAAGTTGTATAGGAAAAATTTGATTCAGAATCACCATAACAATAATAATTTAAGTATTTACCTGTATATTATCTTAAATGTTTATCCTACTTTAAATTTTAGATGTTGATGGCATAACGCATGTAATTAACTACGATTTCCCGAACACTGCTGAGGACTACATACACAGAATTGGACGAACGGGCCGTTCGGAGAATAAAGGCGTGTCACACACAATTCTCACAGAAGAAAATGCAAGACAAGCAAGCAGTCTCATTGCCGTCCTGAAAGAAGCTAAGCAGGTAGAATTTTGTTTTCTACTGTAAATATACACGGATATATGTATATACACCGTTAAATTTTAATCGTTTTAATGCCGTGGATGGGTGGTTCACTTTACAAAGTACTATTCATCAACAACTTAATCTTGGTTATATCTCTTAAAATAAAAAAGATAGGAAGTGATACTGTTATATCCGCAAAGTGCGTGAAAACAGTAGTAGCGCCGCGAGTTAGTTACCTACGTATGCTTACGTAGTACAGGTTATTGGACTCGCTCAGCTGGTGTCAATTTGATCGTTTGAAGAAATTCAATGTTTGCACATTTTCCTTCATACTTTTACGGGCTTAGGACCGTCGTTAACCATATCAAGGTACTCCATGTTAGAGTACGCGTAATTTTGAGACGCCATACTTTCGCGCGACAAGGATCGTAAACAGCGATGCACGCACCGCACCGGTAACGTCTTAGAGAAAACTGTTTTTTTTTTTTATGTTTTGACAGAAGCCCGCGGGGCGCGGGGGGCACACGCCTTGCGAATTTCCAATCAAATAAGTTGTAGGGGCGGTAATTAGTCTAGCATTGGTTAATTTATCGAAGTCCACGTTGACTGCGCTACGCGTTATTGGTGAAATGAGTCATGCGTCATAATAGGATCGGTCTCTTTGAATAATGACCTACCTACTAATAGCTCGCGTCATTTTGTCACTCAAGCAAGAATTGATTCGAGTATAAAAAACAATGTTAGTTTATATTTTATTTTTATCTTTACAAATCGATAGTGTTTCATGCACCTGATCACCTGTCCACGGCATTTAAACGATTAAAATTTAACGGTGTATATATGGTCCAACCCGTTCTAATGCCCGTCCTTTTGTAAAGCGAATGTACCGCTGTTAAATATGAATTTCAAAACAGTTCCAAGCAGTTCTTCACCTCAGGGCAGAGGTTGTTGGCTTATGAGTTGCAGGTCCGGCCCCACATGCAGTACTGTTGCCATCTGATAGCACCATGGTAGATACGAGATACAACGAAGAGCTGAGAGAATCTCAAACTCACCAGCCGTATTGAACCCTTAAATCTGAGGAGAGAGTTTGCCTTCGTGTGTGTGTTCTACCGCTTGCATAATGGGCTGTGTTCTGAGCATTGTTTGTAATAATGCCCGCGGCAACGTTCTATCATCGCACCACTCGCCACTGGCAGGGAATTCATCCTCACACTAACCTAAATGGTCACGTACGGTGCTGTTTCAGAGGAATTTCCTCCCGCAATCGCTTAGGTAGTGGAATGAACTTCCTGTCAAGGTTTTCTCTAAGGACTTCAATACACCATGCTTCAAGAAAGAAGTTTTTATATTTTCAAAGGGTCGACAACGCGCAAGTGCTAATGGTCTTGCAAGCTTCCATTGGCTACGATTACTGCTTGCCATCAGGCGAACCGATATCTTGTTAAAAAAACTATTATGCCTACCTTTTATAGTTTATACAAACTATTACTTTACGATTTTATTAAAAGATTTTTATGGCATTTTTTGATCTAGTGATTTCAAACGTTAACTTTATCAACATTTTGTTTTAGGATATACCTGAGGAACTAGAGGACATGGTCAGAAATTACGATGAAACGAAAATTAAAGCGTATCAAGCAAAAATGAAACCTAAGCAATTTGGTTGGAACCCGAACAAAAGATGGAACAAGTTCCGAGAAAGTAAATACTAAATCATAATTAATTCTAAGATAATTATAGCTGTTTATGTATAAATTATATAGGTTACATTATTAACGCTAATTGGTTTGTGTTTTTTTTGTATTCTTTTAAAGTATCAACTCTGAATTCCAAAACAATGTTCTGAGGTGGGGCTAATGCTAAAGTAAATATACTGAAAATAACTTTATTAAAAAAAAAAACCATTACTGTATTGATAGGGTAAGTACCTTATCTATACATATAATATGAATGAGCAGATTGCTAAAGTAATTATAAAACACACGAGTACGTAGACGGTCAAATCTCAGTTTCCTATAAAGGGCATGTTCGTTTTGGGTTGGAGAATCATTATTTTTGTTTACTTTGTCATCTGTCATCCGTTCGTTTTGCATTGGTGTCAAAAATAACAAAATTTTAGTAACGCTCCTAACTGAGCCCTTACAAAGTTTAACCCCCCCGGAATGGGGTAAAATTGGCTAAAAACTATGCAGTGGTCATAATTAACCAAGGGGTAAAGGTGTACTCAGTAAGATTTTTTATACGCTTCTATACATCTCAATCTACATTAGTATATTTTATTTTAATTAATCAGACCTACGGAACATACAAAAAAAAATATAAATGTTTAAAAAGTAACTTTTGGCCATTGCGGCTCTAGCTGCAACTACCGTCGGTACTATATTAAATTAGCACGGCAGCGCAGCATAGCATATAAAAACATCATGTTCTATAGTTTGCCTAGGTATGCAAAATAAACTGCTTGAGTTTTTCTCGAAGCCCAAACTAAAATAAATAAATAACTAGGTTTTCATACATCGCACATTTTTTTAAGTAGACTAAATTATGTTTCAATAGGGTCTCTACACGTGGATAAACTTAAACAATTTAAGGACGGAAATACACACGAGCAAATATGACAAATCGGCAACAGCGTCCGTGCTAAACTTCTTTCATACCATACCGACTTACCGCCAAACTATCTTTCTTATTCTTTCACGTTGAATGCACACGCGGCACACAGCTTCTATTCTGGAAACTGAAGCCGCTCTTCACAATGCCCTCTGCCCGCACGCTTACGCCCGCTACGTGACCTCAGCACGCACGCTTGCGCCCGTAACGTGCCCTCTGCAGGCAGGCGTGCGCCTGTAACGTGCCCGTTGTGTCGCAATGTCACGCGGATGTTGTACATGTAAGTTGGGTAAGCTTTGATATGGAACTATGGATTTTTTTCTTATATCAATCTAAACTAAACAAGTCGCCTAACGCGATTGAAGTTGGCGGAAGGGTTGTCTCATGATGCTGTAGAAACATTTTAATTGCTTTAATCGTGAAAGATTATAAAATTAAAACATTAAGACTGTCTAAGGCTTTATTATTTCACTAGATGTGCCCTGCGGTTTCACCCGCAGATAACCTACTCCCGATCGATCGGGCATTATTGTACTCTGTCCCTTACAGCTATCTGTGCGAAAATCAAGTGAATTGTATATGTCGTGGCCAGATCTTAGAATTGATCACTGTATGGTGTTACCATTTTATAAAATGGTCAAATTTCATGATTAGAATAGTACTCGCTAGCCACATCATGATATGGTCTAGCCAGATCAATGACTACTAAGCCTGTAACGATATGAACAGGTAAGCGCATGACTACTTTATGATATTGTCAAACATTAGTACCTAATCATATCGTAGAATAGTTACATTACCCACCGTTGGAGGCGTTAATGTAGCTTTGTTTTTGTGATACATCACGGCGGCAGAACATTATTCTGTGTTAAAAGCGAAAATTTATCTTCAAATCTACACTAAAAGGTGAAGTTTAGATGTAGGAGACAATCTACGTACCTGCTTATCCGATTTCAATCATTTTAGCAGTATTTAAAATGGACTTTTAAGATGGATATAGGATTTTTTTTTAATATCAAGTTTTTAGTTCTAAATATTCATATTTGTAAATAAAGCCAGAAAAAAAATTGCACTTTGACTTTGCATCAATGCAACGATATGATCCGATTCAGGAATAGCTGAATGATAGCTGTTTTTCCGCAGGTGAAACTGCGGGATCTTCAAGTTAAAAATAAAGCTGTAGCGAAATATCGTTATGTCATTGCAGTATCGGTGCTGTTATGTGAACTACCACATTGTAGACTATTTGTACAGACCGTTATAAGTTTAACGTTAAAAATTAAGTTAAGTATAGCCAAACATGAATTGACATATCGTCAAATGTTGACGTTTGTTCGATATGGTCAGTTGTAACTGGCTATATCATGAATCGGACACATCATGAAGTCAACAATTATTAGGGCGTTCCGTCTGGCTACTTTTTAGCAGAAATTGTTAACGGTTTGCGTTTCATGCTTTTGGTAGCAAAATGTAATATTGAATTTCAGCGTTTATTTGGAGCGGTTTTGGTACGAAATGTTGCTACCAAAAACCCATGTCGGAAAGTGGGTATTTTGCGTTACTTTTTGACGTTTCGTTTGGATAAAAGCGCCGCTGAAATTATCAGATGCGCTCAGATGGAACGGGTAGTTGGTGCTAAAATGAGGTTTAACTATTAAATTTTAACGCGGCTCAGAAGGAACGCCCTATCTATGATCCGGGCCACGACATATACACAACTGAGGAACAATGCTTCGTAGACTTATTCCCGTGAGTAACCTCAATCGGAATAAAGTGTTCTATCCTGTTTAATTCCTCTAGCTATCGCTGCATCAAAAAATGCAAAAATATTTACTAAGGAAAAGTGGTACATAGGCTATGTTATGTTTTACTTACTATTAGTAAGTTTTATTAATTTAGTACAATAGTTGCAAAGTTTATCCCCTACATACGAACGAACATATTTTACCTCTTAATAATATTAGTGTGTGTGTAGTGATAATAATATTAAATAAATGTATTATTCTTATTTATAAGTTACACATCTCTTTTCTCATAGAGGGTGATAAAAAGTAGTGTATCACTCGGTCGCAAAATTATTTTACCTCGTGTGCCGTCCTTTGAATCCCTCGCTCTATTTGAAATTCTAGAAACTCTAGAATTCTTCGCTCGTCTATTCAAAATAGCGCCCTCGCCGTGAAAATCTTATTTTGATCCCTTGTGATACAATCTACTATTTTAATCTTAAGTAGGTCCTGTGTACCAAACGGCTATCCTCTACATCGATTTGTTGTTAAATGGCTAAATTGGCGTTGTACACCGACCGCTATATGGGACATATAGGTACGAAGACACCTTCGTCCAGACATACTGCATTAGGAGCAGTACAGCGGCTCTAGAATGACTGGTGTAAAAAAAAAGGAGACCTCAACATTACGTGTGTGTGTTCAGTCACTAATTACCTCCATACCTACATGTGTGTGTTTTACCGCTTGTATAATGGGATGTGTTCTGAGGAACTATTCAAAATGATGACCACGGCTACTTTCTATTATCGCAGTGCTCGCCATTGGCAGGGAAATCATTCTCATACCCTAGAACCTAAACGGCCACGTACTGTGTGGTTTCAGAGAAACTTCCTCCCGCGAACGCTTAGGTTGTGAAATGAGCTGCCAAGATTTTCTTCTAAGGACTACAGTATGGTGTACAGAAAGAAGTTATTAGATTTTTGAAAGGTTGGCAACGCGCGAGTTATACGCCATGTACTGCAAGCGTCCTTCGATGTCAACCACGCAATATTAAAAGGAGATGGATCAAAAAACCTTTGAGACGCGGGAGTTGAAGACCAACAGCAACAAAGTTTGTACAGAATATAGTGTATATAAATAGTATGAACACAATAGTGGGTAGTTCTGCTCATGCTATGACAATCGTTTGGTACCTGGGTTGGGCACGCCACCAAGAAAGTATTCTACCACCTGCCAGCTTTCTAGATGGTATTTTAGTACGTGAGGATATCGAAAATTAAAAAACACTATTTTATCAAAAGTTTTTTTATTTTACCCCACTTTGTGTTTTATTGACCAGTTATATAATATAGATAAGGTATATATTCATGCCACTGCTTTGTACAGAAGGTGAGAAAAATTGGTTAACATAAGAATTTTTTTTTTTATTCGGTTCCGTAAATATTTTCATTCCTCCCAACACAATGCGCACACAAGCATTTTAACATCCTCGTGGCCAATCCGCCGATGAATTCGTCCAGTGACTCAACACGGAGGTCTTTCGCTATCGTGGAGTTACTCACGTGTCTTGGGGCAACGGCTGCGATGCGGTTTTTAGTCCTCTGTAGTCGCACGCGTTGAGTTGATTTCTCCAACAAATACAATTGAAGACTGGAAACGTATATTCGTATAAAGTTTTATTCTCCTATTCTTTTCTCTGTTTAGCTGACGCACCTTATGATATTCATGACTTTTCTATCAAAGATTTTCCAAGAAGCGTAATTTTTTTTTATCTGCGCGCAGTTCAAAACCTCTGGGTTGTAAATAAATTACGAAGAGTTGTCAAGTCAAGCGAGAGTCTTGCTTGAACTTTTTTTATGCAAAATGACTTGTACTAAGAGGGTGTGCAGCTTGTAACATCATGTAGGTAAGTAATATTTTTAATTGGATATTATTTAATTTTTTCATTATCGAATTAGAATAAAGTAAAAGTTATTATTAAATTGAGATTGTAGAATAATAAAACAAGTAAAATTTAATGGAATGCAAATAACGTATAAGCACGCTTACTATCAGCGTTTAATTACACCGATACGAGATGATCGTGATGGAGCTCTGTGATGCGAAGCGCACGGTTGATAATAACTGGTCAGTGTACCCTGGTAGATGAAGGAAGGGCTGCGGCGGATAGTGCGTCAAATCTGTTTAGGTCAGGCTCAGGCTTGCTAATTGTGAAGCGCCGGTAAAGGGGAATCCCCCGCCAGGTGAGGAGTTATACCTGGAGAACGCCTTGTCTTAGATATAACGGTATTTATACGAACTATCGAAAAAACTTCGATAGCGCGATGTAAGACGCATGACGTCAACCCAAATTCATAGCAGTACCATATGATGTTTGTTATTAGTAAATTACACTAATTCTTAGAAAGGTGTTTGTAAACGTTAATTTGCCTTCATTGTAATGACATGCTGTGTTTTATCTGCCCACTTTAATAAAGTGTTTTGTAATCTTTATAGTGCAGTCATTGAAGCGTTATTGGTCCGAATTTTTTTACTGTTAACCGATTTGCATGAAATTTTGGAATTAGGCTCATCTTACCCTTAACTTCAAAAGTGAAAATGATCTGAACTCCGCACCCATCCTGGGGGTGGTTGCCACTCCTTCTCGGTGGTGTAATTTTTTTTTCTTCAAAAGAAATCGGATATCGATAGAAGGCCTAATTTTAAGAAAAAAATATTATATATAGTTTTTCAAAAAACCCAATACTTTTCAAGTTATTGGCAATTGAAAGTTCGGAATTTTTTCATGTTTTTCATCGTTTTTTTGCAAATATCTCCAAAAACATGCATTTTAACGAACATTTTATGATGAATAAAATTGTAGCAGGTAAGAAACTGAACAAATGGGTTTTTTATAAAGTATTCTAAGTGCAATATTAAGCTAGATATTAAAGATCAAACCCGTTTTTTATTTTGTCTGAAATTTAATCGATGTATTCAATACCCTCTAGCGGCGAGCAGATACATTTTATGCATTTTAATAAAATAGATTTTTGTAGTGCTTGAAATAAGCTTTAAAATGAGCACTGTTAAGTCTTTTGCACGTAAAATGAGTGAGCTGTAATGCAAATAAGAGGAACAAGAAAAAAAAAAACAATTAGTTTTTGGACCATAACTCCTTCAATTTTGATGCTATCACAACTTATAAAAAACCATTTTAAAGGTAATTAAAAGAGCTACAATATATACTGAAAAACCTTTTATTTTAAAACGGTGAAGGGTCAAAGGGATCGAGGATATTTTGAAGAAAAAAATTACACCACCGAGAAGGGGTGGCAACCACCCCCAGGGTGGGTGCGGAGTTCAGATGAGCCTAATTCCAAAATTTCATGCAAATCGGTTCACAATAAAAAAATTCGGAGGTACGACCCTATTTTTCGCTCCAATGACTGCACTATTAGTAAGCTTTATATGTTGATATTAATTACCCTACTCATAAGTACTAGGAAAGTTTTATAGGATTTGTAAAATTCTGTAATCCGAAGTACAAATTATTAATTACGGAAATGAATAAAACTATTTTGTTGTTATTATTTTATGGAATTAATAAAATATACTTAAATTTATCATCATATCAGCCTAAATTGGTCCACTGCTGGACATAAGCCTCCTCTATGTCCCTCATAACTAAAACTTTTGGAGAAAAAAAAAACGGGTTGCACTCCGGGAGTGCCGGCAGAAATGAAAAAATACTCGCTATTTACTTTCCATCACTTCTTATCCATATTTATTTATTAAAAATAATAACTTTTGTTTATTTACTTTTTTGACCTTGTATATTTGACAGCTCAATCTGTCATATAATTAAAATCCCATATCCAACCTCCCTGTACTACTCATAATCGCCATATACTAATAATAAAAACTAACCTAATGTAAATAAAGGTCACGTGTCCTAACGCGAGTGACATCTTACGAATTTTCGATTAACAAACAAACAAACAAACAAACAAACAACAAACAAACAAAAACGCCATATACTAAAAATAAAATAATAATGTTTGTTTATTTACTTTTTTGACGTAGTATATTTGACATCGCAATCTGTCATAGAATTAAAATTCCATATCCAACCTCCCTGTACTACTCATAATCGCGAATACTAAAAATAAAAATTATAATAGGCGTGGCATTACGGTTTCCGTCTTACGCATTCCACGATTAGGACACGTGACCTGACGCGAGTTTATCATTTTTTACCCATACCAAAAAAAGTGCACAACGCCGCTAAAGAAGTTTTCACTTCAAAAATTATTAATGTTAAGTTGGAACTGGTGAAACGCCTTTTATGTTGATGATTGTATAAAACTTTGTTACGAGTATGGATGTTTTTAGTGTACAAGACAAAAAAAAACAATTGGTCACTGAAAAAAATCGTTTATTGCAGATAGCACTACCAGCCGCACTACTGGTAGTGCTGTTTACAAATGCTAGCACTACCATGGCACCGTTCAAATGTTTAATAGTACAATCGAGGAAAAAAATACAAAAAGAAACCGGCCAAGCGCGAGAAGGAGTTCCGTACGATCTAAGAAGATTGACGTGTGTTTGTATTTCGATGGAATGATGACGAAAAGATTGTTTTTCCCACCGACCTACCGACCGATATGTCGAGCTTTTATAGTCGTTTTAATTTTTTATTTTCAATATTATTGCAAATGATAGCTGTCAAATTAGAAAAATGATCGATCTCATCAAGATCTTCATTTAAGATGACAGCTGTCAAACTAGAAAAGGCATCATCTCTGTAACTATTCATCTAAGACCGAAATAATAGATCTCAAGATCTTTATTTTTGATGACAGCTGTCAAAATAGAAAGAGCTATATCTCCCTAAGTATTGATCTTAGACTAGCAGTTTTTTTGGAGGAATGATAGATCTCATCAAGATCTTTATTTCAGATGACAGCTGTCAAACTAGAAAGAGCTATATCTTCCTAACTATTGATCTTAGACTAGTAGTTTCCTTGCAGAAATGATAGATCTCATCAAGATCTTTATTTTTGATGACAGGTGTCAAACTAGAAAGAGCTATATCTCCCTAACTATTGATCTTAGACTAGCAGTTTCCTTGCAGAAATGATAGATCTCATCAAGATCTTTATTTTTGATGACAGCTGTCATACTAGAAGGAGCTATATCTCCCTAACTATTGATCTTAGACTAGCAGTTTCCTTGCAGAAATGATAGATCTCATCAAGATCTTTATTTTTGATGACAGTTGTCAAACTAGAAAGAGCTATATCTCCCTAAGTATTGATCTTAGACTAGCAGTTTCCTTGCAGAAATGATAGATCTCATCAAGATATTTATTTCAGATGACAGTTGTCAAACTAGAAAGAGCTATATCTCCCTAACTATTGATCTTAGACTAGCAGTTTCCTTGCAGAAATGATAGATCTCATCAAGATCTTTATTTTTGATGACAGTTGTCAAACTAGAAAGAGCTATATCTCCCTAAGTATTGATCTTAGACTAGCAGTTTTTTTGGAGAAATGATAGATCTCATCAGGATCTTTATTTTTTAAGACAGCTGTCAAACTAGAAAGAGCTATATCTCCCTAACTTTTGATCTTAGACTAGCAGTTTCCTTGCAGAAATGATAGATCTCATCAAGATATTTATTTCAGATGACAGTTGTCAAATTAGAAAGAGCTATATACCCCTAACTATTGATCTTAGACTAGCAGTTTCCTTGCAGAAATGATAGATCTCATCAAGATCTTTATTTCAGATGACAGCTGTCTGTGTTTCCGCAAGGAAAATGCTAGTCTAAGATCAATAGTTGGGGAGATAAAGCTCTTTCTAGTTTGACAGCTGCCATTAAAAATACAGATCTTGATGAGATCTATTATTTCTGTCTAAGATGAATAGTTACAGAGATGAAGCCTTTTCTAGTTTGACAGCTGTCATCTAAAATGAAGATCTTGATGAGACCTATCATTTTTGCAAAGAAACTGCTAGTCTAAGATCAATAGTTAGGGAGATATAGCTCTTTCTAGTTTGACAGCTGCCATCAAAAATAAAGATCCTGATGAGATCTATCATTTCTGCAAGGAAACTGCTAGTCTAAGATCAATAGTAAGGGAGATATAGCTCTTTCTCGTTTGACAACTGTCATCAAAAATAAAGATCTTGATGAGATCTATCATTTCTGCAAGGAAACTGCTAGTCTAAGATCAATAGTTAGGGAGATATAGCTCTTTCTAGTTTGACAGCTGTCATCAAAAATAAAGATCTTGGTGAGATCTATCATTTTTGCAAGTAAACTGCTAGTCTAAGATCAATAGTGAGGGAGATATAGCTCTTGCTAGTTTGACACCTGTCATCAAAAATAAAGATCTTGATGACACCTACCATTTTTGCAAAGAAACTGCTAGTCTAAAATCAATAGTTAGGGAGGTGTAGCCCTTTCAAGTTTGAAGTTTGAAGATTAAAAATTTAATTTAAAAAAAATATAAAAAATGAAAAAAAATAATCCTAGTGATTAACAAATCAACCCTGGCACAAAGAGTATAATATGTATTTTAGTTCACGACTGTACTTTAAAATATTTGAATGTCTGGTAGTGCTATTTTTTGTAAATAGCACTACCAGTAGTGCGGCTGGTAGTGCTATCTGCAATAAACGAAAAGAAATATAAAAACTTTTTAACAAAAAAAACAACCGGCTTCGAAAAGATTAACTAAAAAGGTAAAAATAATTACTAATTTCCAAATATCTGATCTGAATTACAGTTTGAAGTTGGTGTTTATGTACCTATGTAACAGTTTATAACACACTTAGCTTGCATGACACCAACTTCAAACTGTAAATCAGTATAGATTTTTGGAAATTAGTAATTATTTTTACCTTTTTTAGTGCATCTTTTTGAAGCCGGTTGTTTTTTTTGTTAAATTTTTTTTATAAAAGTGTATTGAACAAAAAATTATTTGTCTCCACGTTAAAAGGTGTACTTACGCAAAAAGAACCAATGTAGAGGATAGACGTTTGCTACACAGGTACATTAGGTTCGTTTATTGCAGATAGCACTACCAGCCGCACTACTGGTAGTGCTGTTTACAAATGCTAGCACTACCATGGCACCGTTCAAATGTTTTATAGTACAATCGAGGAAGAAAATACAAAAAGAAACCGGCCAAGTGCAAGAAGGAGTTCCGTACGATCTAACAAGATTGACGTGTGTTTGTATTTCGATGGATTGACGACGAAAAGATAGTTTTTCCCACCGAGCAACTGAACGGCACAACTAGTGCGGTCGGTGGGATATGTCGAGCTTTTATAGTCGTTTCAGTTTTTTATTTTCAATATTATTGCAAATGACAGCTGTCAAATTAGAAAAATGATCGATCACATCAAGATCTTCATTGTAGATGACAGCTGTCAAACTAGAAAAGGCTTCATCTCTGTAACTATTCATCTTAGACTAGCAGTTTCTTTACAGAAATAAAAGATCTCATCAAGATCTTTATTTTTGATGACAGCTGTCAAACTATAAATAGCCATATCTCCCTTACTATTGATCTTAGACTAGCAGTTTCCTTGCAGAAATGATAGATCTCATCAAGGTCTTTATTTTCGATGACAGCTGTCAAACTAGAAAGAGCTATATCTCCCTAACTATTGATCTTAGACTAGCAGTTTCCTTGCAGAAATGATAGATCTCATCAAAATCTTTATTTTTGATGACAGCTGTCAAACTAGAAAGAGCTATATCTCCCTTATTATTGATCTTAGACTAGCAGTTTCCTTGCAGAAATGATAGATCTCATCAAGGTCTTTATTTTCGATGACAGCTGTCAAACTAGAAAGAGCTATATCTCCCTAACTATTAATCTTAGACTAGCAGTTTCCTTGCAGAAATGATAGATCTCATCAAAATCTTTATTTTTGATGACAGCTGTCAAACTAGAAAGAGCTATATCTCCCTTATTATTGATCTTAGACTAGCAGTTTCCTTGCAGAAATGATAGATCTCATCAAGGTCTTTATTTTCGATGACAGCTGTCAAACTAAAAAGAGCTATATCTCCCTAACTATTGATCTTAGACTAGCAGTTTCCGTGCAGAAATGATAGATCTCATCAGAATCTTTATATTTGATGACAGCTGTCAAACTAGAAAGAGCTATATCTCCCTTACTATTGATCTTAGACTAGCAGTTTCCTTGCAGAAATGATAGATCTCATCAAGGACTTTATTTTCGATGACAGCTGTCAAACTAGAAAGAGCTATATCTCCCTTACTATTGATCTTAGACTAGCAGTTTCCTTGCAGAAATGATAGATCTCATCAGAATCTTTATATTTGATGACAGCTGTCAAACTAGAAAGAGCTATATCTACCTTACTATTGATCTTAGACTAGCAGTTTCCTTGCAGAAATGATAGATCTCATCAAGGACTTTATTTTCGATGACAGCTGTCAAACTAGAAAGAGCTATATCTCCCTTACTATTGATCTTAGACTAGCAGTTTCCTTGCAGAAATGATAGATCTCATCAAGTTCTTTATTTACAGGTGTCAAACCAAAAACTGCATTATCACTGAAAGTCCAAAACATGTTTTTCGAAATAAATATTAATGAGATCTATCACATCTGTGAAGAACCTACTAGTCTACGATTCAAGTTACGGAGATAAAGCCGTTTCTAGTTTGACAGCTGTCATCGAAAATAAAGACCTTGATGAGATCTATCATTTCTGCAAGGAAACTGCTAATCTTAGATCAATAGTAAGGGAGATATAGCTCTTTCTAGTTTGACAGCTGTCATCGAAAATAAAGACCTTGATGAGATCTATCATTTCTGCAAGGAAACTGCTATTCTAAGATCAATAGTAAGGGAGATATAGCTCTTTCTAGTTTGACAGCTGTCATCAAAAATAAAGATTTTGATGAGATCTATCATTTCTGCAAGGAAACTGCTAGTCTAAGATCAGTAGTTAGGGAGATATAGCTCTTTCTAGTTTCACAGCTGTCATCAAAAATAAATATCTTGATGAGATCTATTATTACTGCTAGGAAACTACTAGTCTAAGATCAATAGTAAGGGAGATATAGCTCTTTCTAGTTTGACAGCTGTCATCAAAAATAAAGATCTTGATGAGATCTATCATTTCTCCAAGAAAACTGCTAGTCTAAGATCAATAGTTAGGGAGATATAGCTGTTTCTAGTTTGGCAGCTGTCATTGAAAATAAAGATCTTGATGAAATATATCATTTCTCCAAGGAAACTGCTAGTCTAAGATTAATAGTTAGGGGGGTGTAGCCCTTTCAAGTTTGACAGCTGTAATCAGAAATAAATAATGATTAAAAATTTAGTTTAATAAAATAATAAAAAAAATCAATAAATGAAAAAAATTCCTAGTGATTAACAAATCAACCCTGGCACAATAAGTATAATAAGTATTTGTGTTCACGACTGTACTTTAAAATATTTGAATGTCTGGTAGTGCTGTTTTTTGTAAATAGCACTACCAGTAGTGCGGCTGGTAGTGCTATCTGCAATAAACGATTAGGTTATATCACATTTTTAGCCGCAGGTCTTAAAAATATTTCATATAGGGACGGAAGTTATGACGTCTTAATTATTTTGTATGGAATTTGAATATTTTTCAGAAACAGGTCGTGTGCAGTAATAGAGCTTTTGAGCCGGATCTAAAAAATATACTATACTATTATTTTTCGGACATATCAAGTTTGTTTATTCTCAAATGATAGGCAATATCCTCATTTAATATTATTTATATTTTTATATATACATGTATTTATCTATATTTTTAGATCCGGTTCATTAATCTGATACCCCACACTATGGGTTTCTGCAAAAAAAAAATTAAATTACATACAAAAAATTTATGACGTCATAACTCGGGGGGAGTACCTAAATTTAATATCTGCGGCTCAAAGTGACTGAATCTAAAGAACCTGTATACTTATCGGCTATCCGCTACATAGATTTGCGGTTTTCAAGCCAAATGTGAGTTGTACACCAACCACTATAAGACGCGTTTTGTGTACAAATTGAGGCTTTTAATATAAAACTTCGGGGTTGAACCCCCAAAAGCCCTTTCTAGATACACCTTTACTTCACGATGTTAATCAGACATCATACTTATATGTTAATAGGTACAATAGTAAAAATCAAAATAATTTGGTTTAAATGTACTTGTAATGTAATGAGGGTATTTTCATTTTCTACCCAATAGATACTTGGTTTCGTAAGTTCTAGGACGAACCAAAGAAACCATTAAACCTCCGCCAAAATGCAGAGGTAAAGACGGTTTTTTTAGGAACTGAAGTTTGCTTAAATTTATAGAAACAAGAATGTTTACGGTTCCTTAAAGCTGTAAAAAATCCATTTAAAAAGATTCAACATAATACATGTCGTATATTGATCACTTCAGGATGGGTCCATCTCATTAAATGGTTATTTAACGATATAGAACGGTACCCCTTGACCACATCATGATATGGTTCAGCCAAATCAATGACAACTCAACTTTAAACGATATAAATAGCTAAACCAACGACTACTTCAAATTGTCAAACATTAGTGATCAATCTTAAAATATTTAAATTACTTAACGGTAAAGACATTAAATGTCGCTTTGTTTTTGTGATGCATCATGGCGGCAGACAATAAAATTATTCTGGCTTCATATTTACTTACAGTAATATTATAGAGATTAAGTTTTGTAAGTTTGTGTTCAAATTACTCTTCAGATTTCAATTTTTTTCACAGATATTTACTTTCAGGTGGCACTATAGGCTTTATTTTGTTTTTAAGTCATAGGTTTTGCGTTCACAATGGTTGACGTCCTTTAATTTGATGCCCTAACACGATAGATTTTTGAATACTTTAATCTCGATCAGAAGTTCCCACAGGAATAAAGGTTACACTCCTTTCAAGTTTGTAGCCAGAATAAAAAGCAAACGAAATATTGGGCTCCAACCACACGCCTTGGACCCTTTATAAGCAACTCGCCAGATTCTCAACTCACCAGAAGTACAATGAATTATTACAAAATAGCACTAAATTAGATTAAAGCTTTTAAACAGACTTCAACTTGGTTTTTAAAAGTAGGTTTGTACTGTACCTACATAAAAATCAAGTGGAAGTACAGGCCTTAGAAAAGGGTTAACCATTTTAAAACTATTTGTATCAGGTGGGGTCCTACTGATGATCGCAAGAAATAATACGTCAGATGGCTTTGATGTTTATATTTTTATATATAAGTAATGTGCACGAACACACAATGTGGAATGATAAATACTACATATATTATTTTAATTACATACACAATATGAGAGCACAAACATCAATAAATTAATCAGCCAATCCTCATTAGGATCAACAGCTAAAAATTATCACAGTGAAGAAAAAAATCATTTAATATTAGCTACTTAAACTAAAGTAGTATTGATAATACTCAAGGTACCAAAGTCACATTAAAAAACTAACTGCGATCACGATTTATCAAACAACTTCTACATTCTTGACAACACTTACGCACACAGTTACACCTATGAGGATTTTTGCTAACTTAACCTAGTTAATTCAATAATCGTTAAATCTCTTGTGTCCACCGCCCCCCTGGTTTCCGAAGTTAGATCCACGTTTGAAACCACCGCCGCCGCCGCCGCCACGACCGCTGCCGTATCTGTTTTTGTTCCAGCCACCACCGCCTCCATGGTTGCGATCAGCCATTGTCTGCAGTTGAGGACTGACAATCTGAAATTAACACCAACAATTTAGCATAATCATCATCTATATTATATGCTGCAGGTATATTATCATATAACCCACTTGTAATGCTGTCTCTATTACACAAAAATTTAAAGTATCCATGGTATCCATTTATAAAAAAAATTTTTTTTTGAATACTACACAGCAGCATCTGGCCTTAGAGTAAGCAAAGCTTGTATTATGGATACCAGACAACAGATACAAATTACTTTTTTTTGTAAATACATACATATCATACATAAATTACACCCAGACTCAAAAAGAACACAAATGTTTGTCCAGTGCGGGAATCGAACCCACACTTTGCACAGTAGCCGGCCACACTACCAACTCCCCTGTGAAGCAGGTATCAATCGTACATTTTTTTCTCTTTTGCAGGTATGTAAATTAAAATCTGTTTCAATAGTAAAATGAAAACAATACTCGAAATATGAGCCCAAAGCTTGCTACTAATAATACCGATCTGATCTGTAGCTGGCCACTAAAAATTGGCAATGAAATTTGGCTTAAAAATAGTTGTCTTTGAAGTTCAATCTATGAATAGAATGATGATTTTCAGTTCAAAATCGTTTCTGGGCATTTTTCACTAAGGTTAAATAGGGGATGTTTGTATTGGAGTCAGTTATTTCAAAGTAACCATATCATACTGGCCAACTGACAGCGCTTAGCCCAAACTGCCTGATCTAGGAATACCATAAATGCAGCGATTGTAAGTAGTTTTATGAAATGAGAATATGTTAAATCGCAAAGTTACTTTAACAGCTAGTTAACTTGAGTCTAGATAAATGAACAACCTTATGGATACAAATAAAAAATATGTTACAACATCTGAGGATGGGATCCAGACAATAAGGCATGGACACCGAAGGCATGTAGCTGTCTTTAATGTACCTCATACTTGCATTCATGTCACGCCATGTTGAGACGTACCCATGCCAAAGGTATGAGGAAAATATTTCTATTTAACTGTGGGAATATGTACATACCTGGTTAGCTTCTTGCAGCACAGATACAAGGTCTTTTGCTTGTCGGGAATTTGAAGGTGTGAAGAATGCATAAGATGTGCCCTTACATTGTGATCGTCCTGTTCTTCCAATTCGATGAATGTAATCCTCAGATGAGTTTGGATAGTCAAAGTTAATTACATATTTAATGCCTTCCACATCTAAAAATGCAAACTATGTTAATAGAGGTCACAAAATGTACATGTTGATTCAATCATACTACACAATATTTCTGTATTATATGATCTACTATGCAAAATACATATGAATAGTTCTAGCTCATTGAATATGTAACTCTGATGTTTACTTACATGAATGAGCTACACAAATGTACAAATATCCAACTAATACTACTTTCAATAATTTGCCTCTCACTCGAACCCTGGAGTCTTGTAGGGCTATTCAAGTTTATCATTAATAATTATCTGGCCCCATTAAAACTCCATTTTAGCCGTAGAGAAAACCCTTGACCTCTTGCCGATCATCTCAACTGTGGTCAAGTTTTTCAACGATGCACCATTTGGTGAGTTTTCTTACATCATGTATCAAACGCATAGTGCATCACCAGGTTTTCACAACTGTCAAGTGTATCCGCATAGACGGACAAACCATCTAGCTTTCCGGCCTCGGGTCCAGTCCAGTGAAAGGCACTTTGAGGCACCATGATAATGACGAGTTATTGCATTCTTAGGAAAATACCACTGCATAACTGACTCATCTACTAATCCAGTGGAGTGAATAGTCGCCCAAGAATTTAGGCCAATATTCTGATAGAACACAATAACTTTCCGCCAGTGCCTCTGAAAGTATAAAACAAAACTTAAAGTTAACTCAAATAATAAATAATCAAATTCTCATAATATCATTAAAATTTTTTACCCAGTAAAAAATAATAACAAAAATTTACCAAGGCCTCTTGCAGCGACATCTGTGGCAACAAGAATGCTTGCTCGGCCTTGTTTAAACTGGTATAGAACTTGATCCCTCTCTTGTTGTGTTTTGTCACCATGCATGCATACTGCTGGCCATCCATAACGCCTTATGTTCCTAGTTATGTTCTCTACTTTTCTTTTTGTTTCCATAAATATTATTGTTTTAGCTCCTGGTTCTTGATTTTGCCCTATTTCCTGTAGTAATACTTGTAGCCTGAAAATTAGAGATATTTTATATTGAGTTATAATTTTATATTGAATTACACTTCATCTTACATAATTTGTAAAGGTCAGATCTTCTTAGAGGAAAAAGTTTTTCAAATCAGTATTTCTCATAAAAACTTATAAATCATCATGTAAATGATATGCTCGATTAATATCTTTTAAATTGTACTACTCACTTGTTTTCTTTTTCATGTTCCTGGCAAACATCAACAATTTGTAGAATGTTATGGTTTGCAGCTAGTTGCATTGAACCAATATTTATCTGTAAATAGTCACCCAGGTAGTCCTCAGCTAATTTCCGTACTTCCTTTGGCCAAGTAGCAGACCACATCAAAGTTTGTCGGTCTGGACGAATTTGTTCTATGATCTTCCGAATTTGAGGTTCAAAACCCATGTCCAACATTCTATCAGCCTCATCCAAGACCAAGTAGGTACAACGTTGAAGATTTGTAGTACCCTTTTCTAAGAAATCTATAAGCCTTCCAGGTGTTGCAATAACAATTTCTACTCCCCTTTCTAGATCTCTAGCCTGTTCTCTTTTAGGTGCTCCACCAAAAACGCAAGTATTTCGTACATAAGCAGCATTTCCAAAATCTGTAGCTACTTGTTGGATCTGTTGTGCCAACTCTCTGGTAGGTGCAAGAACTAAGGCAATAGGACCATCACAGCGTCTCACTGGGGGTTGATTATTGATATGTACTATAGCTGGCAGAATATATGCTAAAGTCTTTCCAGAGCCTGTCTGTGCAACACCAACTAAATTCATTCCAGACATAGCTATGGGCCATCCTTGAGCTTGAATAGGTGTTGGATCTTTGTACCCCATGTTGACTATGCTCTGATTTACATAATCTGGGAAATTAGCTTCTTCAAAATGCTGAATAGGGTTCGGAACATTAACACCACTCACAGTGATTTCATGCTTGTTTCTAAACTCTTCTACTTCATAAGCTGATCTACTCAAAACTGAGGGGTGGGGATTGTAGAAGTCTTTATTAAAGGGTTCTAAAGATAAATCTTTCCAATTAGGTTGACTCATATTTTGTCCTCCAGTAAATTCTTTTTTGCCACCAAATCCTCCACTATTTCCATACCTCCCATTATCACCACCATATTTTGAGTTGCCATTTCCAAATCTATTTGCTCCAAACTTGGAACTACCATTCCCACCGCGATTCCAACTGTCAGACCTATGGACAAGATAATCACTTAAGAAAAGGACATGACCTAAATTGGGGGTGAATTTAGAATCCATTAGACAGATTGCACTAAACCCGACTCGGAATCTAATTTGCAATTCGGGTAAACAAAAATGACCTTGACCCGTGTCTTTCGCTTTAGTCTATGCAACATATACATAACTATGAATAATATTTCTCATCGTAAATTTGGGAATTTGTAGATTTTAGGTTTAATCAGTGTCGTGATTTGAAGACCAGTTTGAGAATGAGACAATAAAAGTAATAATGTAAATATTTTAATGATTTCTGATTAAATTATCAGAAAAAGTGAGCATTCAGTAAAGTTAGGTTATGTTTCAAAGATTGGCAAAAAGATTCTGAGTCAGGTTTAGTTGTTTAATTTGTTAAAGGGAATTCAACTAGTAGAAACTAGACATTGGCTTAATTGCAATTGACAGATTAGTATTTAAGAATGTTAGGTACATTAGCTTATTAACATATAATGAAATACCTGTGTTAATGGAAAAAGATAAAAAACATTTTGGTTACAGATATCACAAAATGCAATTGCAAAATTACTAAAACTAAACATTGCAAACCAATAAAATTATTTAAAAAGCACACTTATAAAAATTAAACTTAAAAAATAGGCATCATGGAGCAAAAAAACGTAGGCACTTTTCAAACTATCATTCAGCAATACAATAAAGCATCAGCAGAAAGTTGTAATTCTTATTTAATGCTATTGAAGGAAATGTTATTGTATTGCTGTATGATTGTTGAAAAGAGCCCACACTGTTAGCTGCGTAATGTATTTTCTATTATTGTTTTCTACTATTTAGTTTATTTTTTAGTCCGTTTTTTAATGTTTTTTATATTTTTTTTATTCTATACTTTTAGGATTACAAGATTTGATCCAAACAAACAGGTGAATGAAACTAACATAAGGGTTGGAAAGATACTTATATTTTTAACATAGTTTAAAGAAGAAATTGAAAAATGAAATAAGTGAAACAAATTTCTATATTTGTAACTTTGCACATTTTCATGTGCCAAACGTGGGCTGAACATTGTCATTACCATTCATAGAATAACCCAATGAATGAATGAAATAGGCAAGATTAGTGGAAAATATCTGTTTGGTACATCCAAAAAAATGTTGAGACATGCTTTTGATGTATTTCAGTTATTTTAATTTGGTCTACAGTCAGCGTTGCCAGACGTCCCGATTTTGAAATCAAAATTAAATGTCCCGCGCTCAGGCTTAATCCCGCATTTCGGGAATAACTCGACCGCGTATGCAGCGTACTGACTCAACTATTTAACGATAGGGTAAATTTAAAATATCATTCTTTTATTAAAATACATTTTCTATGGATATTTTTACTAGGTACATATCTATTGTCACGTAAACGTAATTTGAACTCAAATAAAAAGATAAATATTCAAAAACTTTAGATCATATACGTTTTTTTCACTATGTCCCGCTTTCGACAAAAGAATCCCGCTTTTTTCACTCAAAATGTTCCTAACTCCCGACTTGGCAAAAAAAAAAATCAGGCAACGCTGTCTACATTCCAAAATGCAACAAAGATAATTTTTTATATTTTATATCAATATTTTATAGGTTTTGGCCCAAGTTAATTTTAAAACTTTACCTAGTGAAAATCACTTGACAGAGTAAAAGTGAATTGGAAAGTACTTATTAAAGTACAGTTGAACTAGGACATTTATCCTTAATAAATACTTGGAACTTTGGGTTAGTTACATTTACAATACTGCACTTACAAAGCAAACAATTTTATACTATACAAACAAAATATCATACACAAGCATGTGTCCATTAATCTATTAAGGCCAATTTACACTTCAATAAGTATGTATGAGTAAAATTGTGGTTTTGGCAATTTCTTATCGTTTGGACAGGGTTAAGCAGTAACTTAACTATAAAGTACAGTGAATAGAATGTTTCTATTTTTACTACCCTACCCGTGCAGTACCCTCCCGTAGGTACCCCGACAACTTAACTTGATGCACGTGTTGACAAGCAAGTTTAGTATAGTTCATAAGTTGACAGGCCGCAACAGGTTTTGTTTCAGTTACTTTTGTGTTTTATATAGCCACTTGTACTTTAACTAGATCGCCATCTGGAGGCTACTTACTACTTAACTCTCCGATTTCTAAACTCGCTACTGTACCTACTAATTGAAACGGTAATCAAAATTTTGGAAGGATACTAAATCTGATCTCAATTCAAAACCAGTATTAAGTATAGATAAAAGATTATGAACATATATTGAATATATAGCAAGATTAAATTTTGTCATTATCGCCTCACAAGGTATATACTACAGTACAACATTCAAATCTATACCAAAACTTACTCACTAATTAGATATCGGTCAGTAGGTCACGCACACTTCCTAAAGTTAGTTTAGTTTACATTTAATAGGACTGGCCGGCCATTTTAGATAAAATCAATATGTAGCTGCAATCTACAGTTAGCATGAAATCAAAATGGCAGCAGCAAAATGAAACTAGGGTCCATTAGGAAGCCGTTACCTAAACAGGAAACATTAAAGAATTGGAAAATAAGAATTGTAACGTATGCATGTATTTAGTCACAATATAACTTAGCATACCTAACTTAAATAAAAGAGAAAATAGACGTGAAGCAGAAAAGTGGATGAAATTTAACTTTATCCTAAAAATATAGTGAAATAATAGAATATCTTTAAAAGCAAATACACTTACATGATTTCTGAGTATTTGTCAACGAGGATGTGTTGGATGAATCACGATTATGTTTTAAGTAGCAAGATCTATCTGAAAAATAGAAAAAATAATTGGGGTAAATTCAGCCAACCCAGCATGTAAGTGACGGCAATTAACCAAGGTACAACGTATGCACATAAAACAATAATTTAGTGAAACACAATATGGAAACTACATGTAAAAGTTCTAATTTATTTTAAATAAATGAAACACGTCTTACCTTGATCACTGCTACAGAAAAAGGAAAGAATATTAATGATTTAAGAGTGACCATAGATTTTTGAAGAAATCTACTACAGTATACAGTATAATTAAAATACTACTAAGTAAATTGAAAAATCTATGGTATCATTGCTGATATAAAACCTAGGTAAAATTAAAAAAAAAATACTTAGTTCCCAGAAATGTATTATGAACAGCAGTTTCCATTTTTACATTTCCAGCCCGTCACACACCATGCTATACTATATATATTAATATAAAATGTAATAAAGCATATAACGATATATTTTCAATAGTAAACATTAAGTTACAACACTTGCGGCTATAAATATATTTAGTTATTTATAGACATATTTTGTCATAATAATATATATTATAGCTCCGTGTGTAATGAGCTTTAATCAGCATGATCGTCTTTAATCCTACATACCTACTTGTTTTAATTTAACTTGTGTAACCATTTTCTCAACAAACAGACAAATGCGAGTTTAACTTGAAGGGAATACTATATTGGAATTTCAAAAGCTTGTTCGGGTCACAGCTTAGAAGCTTCCTAATGAATTGGTGCTTTTAGTATTTGTTTTTATACAAGAGGTTTGTAGTAATTTTTAGTACATAATATTTATTTAATATTCAAATTTCTAAGTAGTAACGAAAATTATATGTAATTTATAATTGCTTTGTAATCAAAAATTAAAATAGATTTGTACTTTATTCAATAACTTTGATACAACATAACCACAAATGCCAGTGTAAGATTTATAAGGTATTAAACCTGCTTAAACATAATTTGATAGAATATCTTATTCAGTACCTATTCGGTTTTGGACCAATATTCGTCTGCAAAATATTCATATTCAAGATCTGTTGCTCATTCCGTTTACGAAAAAGCCCTTTACAGACGGAACTACAAACAGTCAAAAGAATTTTCTTTTTCAATTAAGACGACAAAAGTAGTGTTTAGTAAGTTATGATGTACACAGAAATCAAACACAGGAATTCTACAACATTAACAAAAGAAGTAGACCTTTTTATCAAAAAAATTGAAAAATTATCATGGCTTCGTTCACTTTAGGTGTGATTATCGCTGTTTGTCCTTCGCCCGGTGATTACTGGTCTTTGGTGCGGTTTACGTGACTTTTGAAACTGATCGGCTTTGAAAACAGCAGGGGCTTAAAATATACCGCTAGGTTGCAAAACAGTCAATGTAAATTCCCAAGTATTGTGTTATTGTCTCTTATCATCATTCCTCATTAGTCAGTCAACAAAAAGTACTCTTTATTACCTATAGTCGCTCCAGTATTATTAAACCTATTAAAACGGGTGCGTCGCGGGACGTACCGCAAAAGTGAGAACTGAGAGCGAGAGAGGCAGCGGCTATACGCGCAGCTTATTGAACGACACGATGCGTTCGCCAAATTATTTAACGGCAATTAAACTGAACCCATAATTTCTTGAAATCTCAATAATACTACAGAATTTTAATTTACTACACTTCTTTTTGTCCGCCTTAAACATACCATAAAAGTAGTAATCTACTACATATGGTCACACTGAATGAATGGACTGACTCAATGTTGCCACTTGGCAGGTAGATCAAAGACAATTAGGGCGTTCCATTTGGCTACTTTTAGCAGAAATCGTTAGCGGTTAGCGATTCATGCTTTTGGTAGCAAAATCTAATGTTGACTTTTAGCATTTCGTCTGAGCAGTTTTGCTACTGAGGTATATTGCGCTAGTTTTTGACAGCTATCAAATGTGAAAGTGAATACTTTGAGAAAAATACTTATAACGTTGTTTTTTTTTTAAAAAAAAGTTTAATTTTGCATTTTGAACTTTTATCTTTGTTATTATCTACAAAAAAATCTAAATAAAATATTCAAACGTATAAAATACTAGCAATACTGAAAGTAATTTAATAAGGTAAATTATAAGGTAAATGCATATATCTGTGTAGTTTCAAAAGTTTCATTTTATATGTTGGTACCTAACAAAAAACTAGCTTTTCGTACCTACGCAAACCAGACATAACCAAACAGAATAAGTTAGTGAACATCATGTGAAAATAAATAAATGTAAGAGGTGCCCATAAAAATTGTCGCAAAAGTGTGACAGAGACGAAGCAAAACTGAGGTCTTTTGTTTTTTTCTAACTTGTTATAATAAACATTATTAAACAAAATTGCGGATTGAAAGCGAAAAGAGGCTACAGGTTTGCTTTCTCTCTTTCTAAAGGATGATCAGTTTGCTTTGTCTCTTTCTAAAGGATAGTCACACTGCACAGTCCACAGGACGGAACTCAAAGTCTATGGTAGGGGGAGTTAGCGTACTTACATTCGGTCCGAATAATGCTTATTGCGCTCACGTAAGCCGCGATGACATCACGAATTGGTGCGTCATTTATTGTGTTCACAGTCCCCAGCGTATCGAGAGAAAGCACACTGAGCGCAGCTGTCAATTCCTTTATTTTCTCTTTTATTATCAGGCGCGAGTTTTAAATATTTTAAACAAGTTTTAATTTAAATATTGGTGGAATAGCTAGGTATGATGATTTTATTGAGGCAGGAGAGTTTTGGTTTTGTTTATTTTATACAGTTCTCAAATAAGTTGAATAATATTGAATTTTGGAAATAATGTTTAATTTTAGTAATAACAAGTTATTATAGTATAATAAAAATTTTAGATTTCATTACCTAAATAATTTTATAGTGTGTTTTGTATTAATTAATATAACCAATGAAATTCCATCCTACCTAATTTAATTTTCGCCTATTTGCTTAGAGATTTTGATATGTTGTTTTCGTTAACGTACAATTCGGTCCGAATCAAGCTTAGTGGACTTTGACTCTTGCGAAACGCAGAGAAAAATACGCGCAAGAGATATATTCATATTTTACTATTTCTTCTTTAATTATGCTGCCCACTTATGCTCGTAGCGAGCACCGCAGGGCACCACTGCACCGCGCAACCAAAATTATGGATAAATAAATCGTTGAATCCAATTTAAGAAACAGAAAAGTTTCAAGACGTAATTGTGGTCAAAATTACTTATGAAATTTGGAACAAATATATGAACAAGTTAACTTTGGCATTGCGTATTAATTTTGTGTATATTTACGTCAGTATTTTTAACATGTTATGTTTTGATAAAGATATTTAATAAATTATCTTAATGTCAAAGAAATGTTTATGTTGTTCTACATAACAACAATCTTCAAAGGTATTATATAAAAGGTACTTATTTTCATCTTTTATAAGACCATCCCCAGCTGTGCTGAATTTGATGTACACACTGTTAGAGATGAAGGCAAAAGACCATTCTCTTTCCAGAATCTTTGCCACCTCGGATTCTGGAATGCCTAGGGTCAGAAATGTTCTCCTGCATGGTCGCACCGTACAGCTGCCAAGATTTGACGTTGTACCAGGGGTTCTGCGCGGTCAGCAGGCGATGTGTTCTCGTTAAGTCCGATCCAATTGATTTTTGACAACAGCGAAGCGCGGACTCTTTTCACTATGTCTGACTGTCGGATGACAGTTCCAATTTCGCTTCACTGATTTGGATATGATGTGTATTGTGTGTGTGTGTGTGTGATGGGTGTTGTGAGTGTGACGTAGTGTGTTAAATAATGTATGTGTAAGGTCTATGTGTATGTATGTATGTATGTATTGCTGTGTGCATGTTTGTGTGTGTGTGTGTGAGAGAGAGAGAGCGTGTGCGGGTGTGTGTATGTGTGTGTGTGGTATGTGGACTGCATTTCTAAGTATGCCCGCTTTTCAGCCCATAGGTTCCTTGATAAATGTAGGCCAAGACCCTCGCCATTTATCAAACATATACAGCACAAGTTCGTACCTATACCTCTGCACGGGGTTGGGTTACAATTATATATTTAAACATTAAGATAGGTATGTAGGGGTAGTTAGCCTAATGTGCTGTAAGCATGCTAATAATTTGGACCACGTTCGAAAGCGGCAGGCAGTTAGTGTGAGCTCTGTGAGCGTAAATCGGACCGCACCCTATGTTATTTTGAAAGTTAATTATTATTTTATAATGCGTGCACACATATCTAGATGAACTTATATTGGTAAAATGATAATTTTTAGTGTACTGACCTTTTTTTTGTTCTACGTCGTGATAGTTCGCAATTTATTCCATAGGTTTTAATAGTATATCTGTAGTCTTAGCCAGCGAATGTTTATGTCTTTTCAGCAAATCTACGGAATTCTACGGATATTTCAGCTTTTCCCTACGGTCTTACAAAAATTGGACTTGGCAACACTGTCCCCGTCTTTTAATTAAAAAAAAAAATAAAAATAAGAAAACTGGTGGTGTACAATTAATTGTGATGTGAAATTTGTTTTATTTTGAAATAAATATAAACAGTCTCTGTATTTTGGAAAGTAGTTTGTATTTTAAAAATGGCTATGCAACCTCATAGTAAGAAGAGAGTATGTTATTATTACGACAGTACGTATCATTGTTTTAGATTTTAATCCCGCCAATGGTCAATTATCAGTGTGCTCGAAATTTATCATGTTAGAACCCTCATACATAAATGAAATGATATGCCATAATTATAAAAGTTATCTTTCGGTATTGTTTTGCATCGAGTTCTAGTAAATATATTGCATTTATTCGTCTTCATAAATTTAGCAACGTGTTGATTGATACATTTCTACGCGTCTGTATCGCGTTCTGTGCTCCTATTGGTCAGACTAGCAGTGTTCTCGTTTTAGTTTTTCTTCTACCGACCAATATGTGTCTAGACTGAAATGACTTGAGTAACATAATTCTAAAAAGTTGAAAAGTAATTACCGATTTCTTACTCTTGACTTAACTTACTTTTGAAGTTTTGTTTTTGTTTAAGGTGACATAGGAAATTATTACTATGGCCAAGGACATCCGATGAAGCCACACCGCATACGTATGACACACAATTTGTTACTTAATTATGGACTATACAGAAAAATGGAGATCTATGTAAGATTGATTAAATCTATAAATTTGTAGTTATATATATTTTGACTAGGAGGAAACAAATTGAATTAAATAAAAAAAAACCCTACTATGAATCCATACTTGCTCAAGTTTGAGTTCATAACCTCTGAACAAACTTTAACCGGACACAACTTAGATTGTTGAGTTGTTTAATGTTTTTAATACCCATTGTTAACATCAGCCTATACGAAAATTTAAGTTGTTACGTTATTATGTCAAATAATAATTGATGTTTTGTCTGGTTCTGAACAAATCTTGCTCTGTATAGTCACACACATCAACTTGGGTTGCATCCAAAAAATTTTTTGTAAAATTTTGCTTTAGCAAAAATTTACTGACAAAGTGACTAGTCTAAAACCTTTGATAAACTCAACTTACTCTTGACTTAAAGTTAAATTGATTGGTGAGGCAACCTTATACTAAAAAATCCTTGAGTATTTAACAAAAGAAAGAAAAGTAGCTCTTCTGTACATGAACTTGTTTGAAGTTGCTACAGAAATTGTTTTATTGGAGATCAATATAAAATTCTTTGGTACTGGCCAAAGTAATTTACAAAACTATTAAAAAATCTGCTGACTCTATAGCGTGTTAATAAATTACTAGATTTTAGTCTTAGGCCCAGATTAATAGTTGTTTCTAAGTTATGTCCTAAGTAATACTTCTGAAAGTCTTGCTTGGAGAATTCTTTACAATACTTACTACTGCTATTAGTCATATTTACCAGATTTTCAAAAACAGAAAGCCATTTATACTAACCATAGAAGAAAATTAATTTTGGTGGTTATCATAAATGGCTTTTGTTTTTTTTTACCTAAAATTCAATTCTTTTTTATGTCAATTCATTGTTAACAGTGGTTTTGTTTATTGTCAACACTGAATGGCTTGTAACCTTTACCTGCATGCATCAAATGCCATAAAGAGCAAAAAACTGGTTGTGTGCAAATTTTAACTTGCGCACCAATGAGGGTACCGTAGGTACTTATGTAATATTATTATTTTCCCACCACCTCGCACCTCTCTCATTTGCCTTTAGTATAGTACTTACACATAAGTTGACATAAGCAACTAGGAAAAAATAATTCATAGATATTTAAGTATTTGAATCTTTGTTTTATTATTGTTAACAAATTACGTGCTTAGACTCTCCTAAGTAAAGGAAATGCGTTACTCATGCTTAGCTAAGAATAAGAGCATGCTTAGCAACATGTGTGTGTATCAGCAGTGTTTATTATTACATTATTCAAGTTAAGCCTATATCATAGCAATAAGTAATACTTTGTCTAAGCAACGACTATTATAACGGGCCCACAATTATGTTTGTTGTTGCATTTAATTACATTACGCTTACTTAGCCTCTGTCTTAGAATGTTACTTTGTCGAAGCCACATGTGTTGAATTGTACTTAAGACTATAGCACACTGCTCTCTCTATAAAATAAAATAATACTACTACATTAGAAAGACAATTTATGCATACCATATGATGTGTGTGTAATTAATGGCTGACTCGCAAAATTCAATTCAATATAATTTTATTCAGATTAGGCTACAATAATTGAGCACTTATGAATGTCACTATGCCATCGGTTCGTAAGTCTACAGGGCGGGAGACCTTGTACTGAGAAGAACCGGCAAGAAACTCAGCAAGGGCATTTCTTTTCTCCCTTTTTTTTACAGCGTCCAATTAAAATATTGGAAAATGCCCTCCCTATCATAAAAGGACACTTTCCATTACAAACATAAAAACACATGAAATATAAAGCACAACATAAAAAAGTATCTAATATAAACAAAAGACAGTTTATGTATTCATCACTAAGAAATAATCAATGTCTTACAGTATTAATAAACAAAACAAAAAAGTAAGACTAAATACTAAGAATACCAAGAAGTTTGCAAGAGCAGACCAGCCTCCACAGGCGGCACCCGTTCACGAGTATGACACATGAATCAGCCATCGCTTCGCTCAAACATGTTTAACCATGTTTTAAAAAAGATCTTGTGCTACAGAATATTTGTTATTACTGACTGTAAACACTTACATGTGAAAACCTTTGCATGTGAATTACCAACAAATATGATAAATGTTGGTTACTATGAGGTAGCTCTTCAAAATCCACTGCAAAGAAGGGGTGCTAAATGGGCATGCAGCATGTAATGCTATTGTATATTCTGTGACATAATGCACATACATGAATATGCTTGTATGTATTTAAACATACCCATTAATTTTTATATTTTAGAGACCACACAAAGCTACTGCTGATGAAATGACAAAATTCCATTCAGATGACTATATCCGTTTCTTACGTTCTATTAGACCAGACAATATGTCAGAATACAACAAACAAATGCAAAAATGTAAGTAATATATGGATATTACAACTTAATGAAACAAATTGATTATTATTACATTTAGTGATATTTTTTGTTAGTGTAAGTATGGATTTATGAAATCATGCATTGTTGTTTCCAGTTAATGTCGGTGAAGACTGTCCGGTATTTGATGGATTGTATGAATTTTGTCAATTATCTGCCGGTGGTTCAGTAGCTGCTGCAGTAAAACTTAATAAACAGGTACCTTATATTTTGTGTAGCAAAACTTAACATACAAAATATAATAGTAAAGTTAATATAATTTTTAAACACATTAGATGAAAGTTGCTTTTCTATTAACACAACTTATTAAAGCTTATTTTCCTTGTATTAACACTGTGTAGGTCACTATTTTGGCAAATAAGTTTCAATTTTGGTGTACATACATTATACCAGATATATAGGCAAGGAACAGTTAAAATATTAATTTACCTCTTTAGTTCCCTAAGAGAAATTCAAGGTCCCGATTAAATTCAAGGTCATAGATTGACCATACTGCTCTCTTTTTCTTAAAGACTGTATCAATATCAGCTGCCTTACCCCAAAGCAAAATGCCATAAGACATGACAGAATGGAAATAGTCAATAGCCTCCTAAAGTTTCATTATAAAAGCCTAAACATCAACTATATTTTTAGTATGTTTAGAAACAATAACATAATACCGATTTTTCTGACATTAGATATATCTGTGAGTTAATAATATTACACAAAATCTTGATCCTATGGTCCACTCGTAAAAAATGGGTTTCACTATACAAAAACTACCTTAAATGTTATATATCTATATAAGTGACAAATCAAAAAGTAGGTATGTAATATTTTTTCATTGACTAAAATTTCAGTGTTCAATTATCTATAATTAGTATCATCAATGACTAATTGAAGCTGCAATGCATTGGTACCAGCACTACTCTTTTCAAAAGTTAACGACTACCCTTATTTTGACTCTGGGCATGGACCATACCTGACCAAGTTAATGTGCATTAACTAATCATTAGCCCTAAGTTAGGGAAGCTTTCTGAGTATTTTATTGATATGTACCTAGACAAGTACTTTAATGATCTTGTATCATGACCATAGGCCATTATCAGACAAATAATTTAATAATTAATCAGACAAATAGAATAATCTAATGTCAAAATGAGAGTGCAATGCCGTGCATCCTTTCTTCCTTAATTATTAGTTCACTTGCAATAACAGCCTATGATTATGATTACATTAGCAGTTAAGTTTATATTTCCAAAAAAATTTCAGGCTTCAGAAATATGTATCAATTGGGGTGGAGGTCTTCACCATGCCAAGAAATCTGAAGCGTCAGGGTTTTGCTATGTAAATGATATAGTTCTTGGCATATTGGAATTACTGAAATACCACCAGAGGGTTTTGTACATAGACATAGATGTACACCACGGTGATGGTGTGGAAGAGGCTTTTTATACTACAGACAGAGTAATGACTGTATCTTTCCATAAATATGGAGAGTACTTCCCAGGAACAGGTTAGTTCTTTGTTGGACTGTTTTTGATGCTAATTTAATTTTGATTCTAATGTAAAGTAGATGTTCCGAGGCAGTAAATCATAATAATGGATGCAGTTTATGCATGGTACATTATACTTTTAACACTCTCAAGTAAAGGTAAAAGATTTGTCAAACAGCGGGCGCGACGGCGGCTTGACGCAATGCTAGCGTGGCATAAGCAAACGCTGCGCCGCGATCACGCTACGCTGCAATGCTCTACGACAAGGATCTGTGTGTGATGGACTGCCCGCCTAGCGTCACTTTTTATTAAAATGTCGAGCAAATCAGACATTGAAGAGCTACTTCTCTTGATTTCTTTAAATTCATTTCTTTTGCAATGCTTTACCAAATGAGCGCCTTTAAATGAAATTTTTGTAGTCTTGATTAGATAGATCGTACAGAACTGCATACTGCAGTACAAAAATTATTAATTTTTCAACATACATCTTGAAATTTGTATCGAATCGAAAATCTGTAAAAGCTTACAACTACCTAATCACTTCACGCCGCTCCACGTCGCGTCAAGCTCCCCCTTAGCTCTCTGTGTGCCGAGTCATAGAAAAGCAAGTATAACGGTATAGGCGGCGCGCTATACAAGCTCGGCGTGTTCTGTGAGACGACTTACATATGTTTTCATAGCAACGAACGCGAGAAGAACTAACATGTCAGCCTTGCGCCACGCCAACGTCGCGCCCAGCCACGCCGGCTGTTTGCCAAAGCCTTAAGGTTTAAATGTAACTTAAAACATATTTTTTTTATCTAATACGGCTTTTAGTGGAATTCCTTCCGTTATCTTATCTGTTCTGCTAATTTTTTTTGTCATTGAAATGGGAATTTATCAATAATAAAAATACATCCTTAATATGCTGCTAATAGCCCTGTACTAAGATTGACTACATCTTAGTATAACTTATTAAAAGCTATGTATGTGATTAATATAATTTTATTTCATTATTTTACAGGAGATCTGAGAGACATTGGTGCTGGAAAAGGAAAGTATTATGCAGTTAACATTCCACTGCGGGATGGCATGGATGATGAATCATACGAGTCCATCTTCGTGCCCATCATCTCAAAGGTCATGGAGACATTCCAACCCAGTGCAGTTGTATTGCAGTGTGGGGCTGACTCACTCACAGGTAAATTTTTTGCAGTACAATGTATACCCATATAAAATCTTCAAATTATTTTAAAATAATCTACTGTGACACTCCTCACTTGGCCTGTAATCTGGTATCGCCATACTAAACCCCAAATGCAAAGACGGCGGAATTGTAAGACTGTTTTATTAATCATAATATAAGTTTTTAGATAAGCTCCTTTAAGGCCCTGCGGCCACTTGATATTTTTTTACATTAGAATATGTGAGTTTTGGGTTGTGCTTCTGCTAAAAGTGCTCACCAAACCCAATCGAAAATTTAAAAATACTCTTACACAGCTATTCGCTTGTTATAATTTTTCATTTCTTAATAAAGCTTTGAATAAAGATGACATTAAAAATATCCTTTCCTTTGAGGGTTTAACTTAGTGGTAGTTTTATACCAGCAGACACGTGATCATGTGCAACTACTCCACAAACAAAGTGGCAGTAATAAACTAGTAAACTGTTTTTATTCATCTATGCCTTAATAGAATATTAAGTAATCTTATATAGACCAATCATTTATTTGTCTATTTTGTTATATAATCCAAGCGCATTTAGAAAGGGAATCTTGTCAAAGTGATTTAAAAATGACTGTTCTAGTGAGTGAAGTAGAGTTATTAAATAAGTTTAAGTATTCAACAGTCATTTATTGTTACAATCACTCATATCAATCAATCCAAATATGACGAGTTTACTGACGCTAAAGCTGGCGGGCGTGCATGCATGCCTCAGTTCAAAAAGGTCACATCCCATTATGAACGCGAGCCGATAATACCCATGTATAATCTGTATATTTATTAATATATTATATAATATATTCAGGAGACAGACTTGGTTGCTTTAACCTGACAGTTCGGGGTCACGGCCGATGTGTGGAATTAGTGAAGAGATTTGGTTTGCCGTTCCTACTTGTCGGAGGTGGCGGGTAAGAAACTTACTAAAAACCTGTGATTCTATACAATCTTAGGGATAGAACTATATCTCATATGACAGTTTTTTTCCAAATTAATTAAAAACATATTTATCTGATTAAAAAAACGCCTATTTGGGTATGCTAGTATTTTCTTATGATTGTCATATTAATTTATTTGCTAAAATTTGGTACAATACAGCTGTGTTTTTCTTATAATCTAATAATTACATTCAGCTTATTGTTAGCATGCAAAGGTTACAGTGATAAGTCAAGAGGTAAAATGTATGTTATATTTTTTTATTGATTTTGCTCTTTTTTTCGAATTTATGATATGATATGTGCATTGGAAGTTAATATTATAAATCTATATTTGTTACAGGTACACAATCCGCAATGTTTCCCGTTGTTGGACCTATGAGACGTCAGTCGCTCTTGGTGTCGAAATCGCCAATGAGTTGCCATACAATGATTATTTTGAATATTTTGGTCCAGACTTTAAACTACACATCTCACCAAGTAATATGTCTAACCAGAACACACCAGAATATCTAGAGAAAATAAAAAATAGGCTGTTTGAGAATCTTCGTATGCTGCCACATGCCCCAGGAGTCCAGGTGATAAATCTAATAAATCTAATGTACCATCTTATGGATTTCATATTATTGTCTGCATTGCTCATTGTTTGCCAGTTATCTTAACAAAGTGACAAAAGACACATATTGTTAATGTCTTCAATGAAAGCAGATAAATATTTGAGGCTGTATTCGAGAACTCACCCTGACGGGTTTGAAGGACCCGCATTGAGTTACTGGACACTGCCCAGTACAACAGATGTACTTTCATATATTTATTACCAGTCACTATTATATTTTGTATCATTATTATTACAGCCGTATTTATTCCTGTAAAATTATTTACAATTCATGTGTATTTGTTTTGTTAATACGTGTCTTAAAATTTATGTTAGTTGTGTGGGAGATTTTATTTAATTAAATATTTACAAACCTTTAAACCTGTAAGGGCCATCTCCATCTTTTGCCATGTTTTCTTACATTTTGTCTTCTCCATCCAGTCCTTTCTATCCACTTCTATAATGTCACCTATCCATCTTTTCTTTGGCCTTCCTAACTTTCTTTTCTTAACTGGTCCTAGCCATTGAGTCGATTTTAGTGTTAATATTTATAATTTTTTTAACTTCTCTTGAGGGAAGTCATTATAATACCAGTAGGTCCAAAAAACAAAAATCTAAATCGTAAAATTCTTTTTCTTTACATTTTGTGACCAGGAGAATCTTTTGTGTGTGAGGGTGCGAGGGTGTGTATGTGTGTGTGTGAGGGTGCGAGGGTGTGTATGTGTGTGTGTGTGTGTGTGTGTGTGTGTGTGTGTGTGTGTGTAAGCTTTTTTGCCCCTCGATATCTCAAGAACCAATGGACCAATTTCTCTCGTGACCAATCTATCGATACGCCACGTCATGACTTAGATCTAAAAAGAGTGTGAGCAAAATCGGTCCAGTGGATTTTTTTTATCGCTATAAAAACTGTTTTAATTATTAAAAAAAAAATCTCAAGTTGCTGTTACGGTTGCTACCAAACTATTTTTTGTATCACATTTTAATGATATTAAGCAAAAAAATATATTAAATGATCTTCTAGTAAAATTATTACAAAATTTTTGACATATTTTTTTTGTATGTAACAGGTTCAACCCATCCCAGAAGACGCTGTAAATGACGAGTCAGAGGATGAAGACAAAATAGACAAGGATGAAAGACTTCCTCAAAGTGAAAAGGTAATCTAAATGCAAAAGCAAATTTGAGACTTAATCATAATAATATAGGTCCGAAAATCAAAATCGATAAATTTGCGATTTCGCTACATTTTGAGACCTGGAGAATCGTTTGCCAGCATTTTTTAGAGTGATGTATGTGTGTGTATGTATGTACATACATATGTATGTAAGCTTTTTTTTGCCCCTTAGTATCTCAAGAATTATTTATTAAAATATTAGGACCAATTTGTCTCATGACTCGATACGCCACGTTATTACTTAGATCTGAAAAGAGTGTGAGCAAAATTGGTCCTGCGGTTTGTTTCTTATCGCTAGAACACTTTTTTTTTTAAAGACGCAATAATCTTCATGTATAAATTACTGAACTAATTTTTTTTTTCAATCCATTTTGTCTTGTATAAGTGAAACTATTAAAATAACCGAACCGAACGTTTTTTGCACTGTATGAAATTAAGAGAACTTGAGAACGGACAGAAAAACAAACATTCACTTTTGTTGATAAAATAAAAATACAGACAATACAAAGGATTTTTTACACAACGTTACGGACGAGCGTAAAATCCGTTGCTCGGTCAGGTCGGTAACATCAGCGCTCACCGACTAAATCAAGCCTAATTAATCAATTCATCCTAAAACACAAACGAATATAGAAAAGAAGCTTAGTAGGTTTTTGTTGTTATTTTTAAGGATAAGCGAATAACCGGCGACGGTGAACTGTCAGACTCCGAGGATGAAGGCGAGGGTGGACGGCGTGACAACCGTTCGTACCGCGCACAGCCCCGGAAACGCCCGAGACTAGACAAGGACAATTCGATGAAAGATGAACTTAAATGTGAGTACCTTTAGATATATAAAAATATGTCCCTGCCCCGATCCAATGTTAAATAAAAGATCTACGCGTTAGATTGAAACTATATAGATGAGGTTACATAATTTTTTTTATTCTGGCTATGTTGTCCGGCTACAAATCATAGAAAAACTAGTATTAAATGAAGTTAAAAAATTACGTCATACCAGGTTGATAGTTAATTAAATAAATGAAAATGTTAAGTTTGAAAATGTACTTATTTTTCAGCTGAAGATGTTAAAGACGAAATGAAAACGTTAAGCAATGCAGAAGAACCAAAGAAGGACTTGCCGCTCAATCCTTGATATGTTCCCGACACCAACAGAGAGCACAAATTGTAAAAACAACTCTCAATACTTGGGTCTAACACCGATGTAGTATATAAATTAGCGCTTCAACTCAGAATGATGAAACAGCAATCTAGCACACAATCTCGCAGCAGTTTTCTATAAATTGTCACACTGTCCTCCGCTCTCTAGTGTCGACCTCACCTACTCTCTGTTAGGATCCTGTTACCGCTCGTATAGCACACACATTTGCGCGTGTACACAAGTCATTGATGAAATGTCCAAAATTTACCTAAACTAGATCATCTAGTTAACTACTTCTGACAGAAATTCTGATTCTGTAAGCGTTTATCAATCCAATCTGTAAATCTCAATTCATACTCTAGTTGTGTTATAGACTAACATGTTATTGAGGTTTTGAACTGTTCAAAAAATTATTTTGTGACCCATTCTGTTGCATAAAACATGACTGTTGTCTATCCAGTTCTTGCTTGCAGCGCTAACTACACTGTGTTAGACTTAAGCTATGTCTCTAAATGACAACTATATACTATAGTTAGACATTAATTTGGACTGAAATGGAAATAAAATTATATTTTTCCACATATAGTGTATATAATTCTGGCAAAAATCGAAAGGCAATAAATACCTGTTATTAAGGGCCTTAGCACACACGATGTAATAACCGGCGACTTGCTTGCTTGCGGAAAGTTGATGCCCCGTCCGGACGCACACACACAAACTTGTCCTTTTCGGAACCTCAATGCACGTGGCAAGTTGCCAAAACGCCACGATCAAATGATCGATGCTAAAAGTATCGTGTGTAGTGAGGCCCTAAATGAAATGTAGCAAGATGTGGTGTGTTCGAAAGTACCACAACTGTGGTATTTTCAAAGATTTTTATGTAGTAACTATGTTAAATATTAATGAGAAACAACTCCATTTGCATTTTAATATTTACAGTAAATTAGCTATAAGTAGCATTAAGAAGACAATGACGAAATTTCTAGGCCCTAAATTATCGAAAAAATTAATTTGGTCAATTTTGGGGAAAACTGTCAAGTGAAATCATGACAATTCTTAAAAAAATTAATGGAGGAGCATTTCCAATTGTAAGAACTATTTGTAAATAACAGTTGTTTACATAAACATTAAAAAAATTGAGGAAAAACTCATTAGTTAGTTTTTTTTTAGCAAATAATATTAAATTGGTGTTGCCAGTTTTAATACTCAATCCATCGTTCATAATCAAACCATAATAATCCTTTGATTTGGCTACATAGAACTTCCTAATTTATAATTGTCCTATATACCTATGTATAAAAGATATGTTTTATGCTCCCTAGATTATTTTCTGTGCTTGCTTTTAGTATGTATTATATGTTTAAGTGCATGCACAAATTCATACCTACATCTCACCACAAAATAATCACCTTATATTCGGGTGTTATAAAAGTTTCAGTTAAAGCCCACACGTAATAAAGAGAATCTGCATTTACAATTAATTTAAATAAGGGGGCGGCCATGAATTACTTGAGGCGTTTATGGGGGGAAGAGATCAAGCTGAATCTCACTTAATCTCACGCGGGAAATATCACGTTATTTATTTTCTCTTAAGAAACAGTGTAAAATTTCGAGAAGGGTTAAATTAAGTAAAACATGTTTCCTTAATAAAATATGAGAATCCTACATAATAATTATCACGGTTATGCAAACGCAACAAAGTAGCAAAATATGTTTTTTTTTAAATAAATCCAAATCCATTATTTAAGCAAAGATGCATGTACACTAAAATACGCATTTTGGAAAACTCAAGTGAGATTATGGAAGGGGGAGGGGGTCGAGTAAAATCTCACATCTCACTAAAGGGGGAGGGGTATCGAAAACTAGCCAAAATAGCTTCACGTAATTAATAGACGCCCCTTATACAGTTTTGTAAGTGAAATCTAATTTTAATGTACTTTTGTTAATTTGTAAAAATGAAAATAAAAATTAGATTTGGCAATTGAAATTAGAATGTGAAAAATTAGTTATTTTCATTGTGTTGGAATAATAATTGTTTTACAAGTATCATACTTACACACTGTGAATACTTGCAAGTCCAACTGTCTAAAACTATATCTTTCAATATCATATGTAATTAGTAGAATTGGGGTAGTTTAAGATAAAATTTCGTTGACGTTGTAATGCTTGCATTATTTGTTAGATTTAACAGCTTAATTCTCTGAGCTCAATTAACTTTAGCACGTCGCTAAAGGTACTATGGACATGATTTTTTAAGAATTTGTCATTGCAATGTTTGCATACTCTTTATGTTACTTACTATAAATGTATTTTGCTATCCTGCTGCGATTGCCAAACCGAGATATTGTTAAAAAACATTTTCTATACGTTACTTTGGATGAAAAAGTAAATAAAACAGTACATAATTTTAATGCAAGATTTACTTTGAGCCTCGGGAATTTAGCCATCGATCTGTTATTCACTTGTTGTAAGTAGAGTTGCCATCCGTCCGGATTTCCCCGGATTTGTCCTAGTTTAGAGAGCGTCCGTGGAGCGTCCGGGCGGGGTTTCATTTAAAGTCCGTGTTCAAAAGTTTCTAAAAACGTTTTGTTTCTTAAGAAGACTAAATTTAGTTTATTTTTTGAATTTTCTAAGTAACTTTTAAAGAGAAACTTTATATGACCGGATTCTAAGCTCCAAAATCCGGGACTTTTACGCTTCTTGTCCTAGTTGCTAGATTTTAGAGATGGCAACCCTAGCTGTAAGATATGTCTGATGTGTGGTAAGGTAATTGCTATTGTCGCGTTTTATTGAAAAGAAAATATCTGCATAGAGACTGAAATAGTTCTGTACACCAAATCTAGACAAACAATATCTACCTTCCGAGCATGTGCAGTCAATGCGCAGAATGTGTACCGGAAGTGCCGCCATATTCACCAGAGAGCGCATTCAATGCTTGTCGACAAAACGCTACATTTATATTTCAATGTATACGATGATATGTACGTTGTTACAAGTTCTTTATATGTTTCAATTTTAAATAGATCTTGTATACTAACTAGAATTTCACAAGTATCGAATAAGAACCTAATTTGAAAACGCCATAATTTACTGTATTTAAAAATGTAATTGAAAGTTGTCTAAATATAGTAAAAAAGCTTCCAAAATGTTTACCATGGATATCTTAAATTTCATTGAACCAAATTTCATCAAAGACCTTATATAGTTTCAAAATTGTCTACAATATTAAAGACGTAGAATGAATAAAGAAAGTATGACGATTTTGACAGTTTCAGCCGTTTTATACCTTTCCATTACATTAAATTAAGACCATGAACCTTGGGTTGGCTTATTTCGTGGTAAAAAAATTAAGATAAGTAACTTTTTCTGATAGATATCGTGGCTATAAGGATAGGAAATAACCGTCGACGATTTTAGATTTGTGTTTTTAGATCGGCTGATAATGTCACAGATCGGCTAGCGACACGATATCGGTGGACAGTGTCTGTATTGTTACCGACATCGACCGACACCGATGATAACTCAATGCGGGTGCGGGGTGAGAGTGCGGCATAGGTAGTTAACTAGTAGTCTAGTAAATATCGGTGACGTTGCTAAAAACATGACTTAACTTTGATAGAATCAAAACACACAGAAATGTCGGGAACGGATCGGTGTCGGTATAACTGCCGACATGTCGATATCGGGTCTGTGTACATGAAACATTATTCAGTTATTAAATAAAAAAAAATTGGAATTCAGATGTGTGAATTTCTCTTTTAAAAGTGCGAATGTGTTTTTCTAAGATATATTTTGTACTGATTTTTAAGTTCTAATATTGAGTAAAAGTGAGATTTCTTAGTATTTACTACTAAGAAAGTAATTAGTTTGTTTTATATATAAAACTGTAATATTGTCCCTGTAAGAGGGCCATAAGACTGTAAATATATTTTTATCGTTAATTATATCAAGATGTGTCTAGTTATGTAGTTTTATTATACCGCAATTTCGTTTCCCACGGCGCACTCAGGCGTGAGTACGAAAATTCTAGGTGGAAACCTAAAAATATTGCGCTTTAACGTGAGTTATTTTTTATACAGCTGATTGGTTTAACGGAACATTTACTGCCTTATTAGCCTCATACGTCCTCCGGCTTAATTCACCTAGGTGCATTAACTTCATAATACTATTCATAGACTTTAATCACTAGTCTATAGACTATATGTAATAAAAAAATCATTCTATATTTTTAAGTAAACTTTATTCACCCAAAAAAAAGCCTCTGTCCACTAGGATTCCCTGCTAAAATCCCCTGGGGGATTCATTTGTAATTTTTGTTCCACATAGATCTTACCAATAATGATTTCCTGGGGGATTCAAATCGCAACTATATTTCCGTTTTGTCGGCAATGAAGACTTTCAAATGTGCTTTATTGGGACTTGGGAGGCAATCAGAAAACTGATAAATAATGCTAATAACAAAATCCACGAATACAGTTTGGTGTTGCAACTACATAATATGCGATATATAGCGATGTTATCGCTAGCTATATCTCCGTGACATTGATTGCAGACTAATAGTTTCCTCACAGAAATGATTGAACTTTTTAATATCTTTACAGTCAGACCCCATATGGAGTATTGATGCCATCTCTGGGCGGGTGCACCCGGATACTAGCTTGTTGAACGACGGGCTGTGAGAATCGGCGACGATCTCAAAGTCACAAGTCATATTAAACCCTTAAGTTCGAGGAGAGACTTTGTCTCCCTGTTTGTGTTCTAGCGCTTGTATAATGGGATGTGTTCTGAGGAATTGTTCAAAATGATGACCACGGCTACTTTCTACCATCGCACCGCTCGCCATCGGCAGGAATTCAACCTCACACCTTTTATAACCTAAATGGTCACGTACAGTGCGGTTTCAGAGAAACTTCCTCCCGCGAACGCTTAGGTTGTAGAAGGAGCTCCCTGCCTAGGTTTTCTCTAAGGACTAAAGTATGAGGTTTTTCAAGAAGTTATTAAATATTTGAAGGGTTGGCAACGCGCGAGTGATGTCCTAGGTGTTGCAAGCGTCCATAGGCTTCGGAAACCGCTTACCATTAGGCGAACCCCACCATCAGGCGGATCCCAGTATTGTTTGCCACCTAAGGGGTATAGGAAAAAAATGAAGCCCCCAGGTAAAATAACTATGTTTAATGTGCTCTGTGAACTCTTTGAACCTGAGAAAGATATTGTTTTTTTCACACTTTTATTAATTAGTCTTTAATTTACTAAAAAAATATAATGCAATTGAGAGCTATTAAATGAATAGCTTGTCATTTATTTACACGAAAATTATACAAATATCGTCATAGTAGCTTGCTTGGATCTTGTAGATTTTTCTTCGAACTGAGGGTAATCGGGCTAAATCAACTTGGTTTTACCTAATGAAAATCTGTGCCAAGTTTCATATTCTTACCACGGTATTTGCAAGGTTTCCTCGAAAGTGACTGCTAAGCCATAAATGAAAATAATTCATTCTCACGCTAGACTATCACTTCATTTTATTAATTTTATTTTATTATTTTTTAATTTATGAACCCTGACGTTTACGTGGAACATCACTAAATAAAGTTTTAAATATCGCTAAAATGTCTGCCGCTAGGCTAGGTTACTGAAACGACAAATATTTAGAAGGATATGACTTGCATGCTTTCTTACTTAAATAAAACAATAAGTAAAATTATTTAGTATGTGTATTATAATTGTAAACACATTATCACAACTCTAGACATAAATTGCACCGTAAATAAAAAAAGTACCTTCAAATCAGTCTGGTACTAAAATGAGTTCATAAATTCATCAAATGAACGGATTGAATACAAAAATACTAACTATGAAACAAGCCTATACTTTGCTGCCATAGATTAATACTGTGTCCTACAGATCACATTTGACAAAACAATTGCAAACCTACCTCACACTTCACAAATCATCGCTGTTGAATGGCTTCATATCTAATTACTTGATTTGAAATACATTGAATTTATATTCTTCGATTAATTATAAAACAAAAAGTTGTCCGCTCCGTTATAAAATAGCGTAATATAAACGCGGGGCGCTGGCATTAAAGTATGCATGGCATTGCTCCAGAGGCCAGACCGCACTACGCGTCAGCGCAGTTCCGCCCAGTACGGTCTTATTCTTAATCTTAAAAACAATCTAGCGGCCTCAAGAAACATGTATAATATGTTGACTAGCGGCTAGATGTATACACGTCAATTTCCCAAAAAAAAAATAGAAAGAAATATTTAAAAAGTAAATTTTGAAATGAAAAGTTTAAATGGGCTCAAATATGAATTTTTTTAAATGTACACATCCTACAATATCAAAATTCATCTTTTTAATGACCAAATTCAATAAAAATTATAAAGGATAAAATTCCGACACTTTTCGAAAGGTTTATTTAAAACTGAAGTTTTAAAAATAATAAAACGGGATTAAACGCGTTGTTATTTGGTCACGGGTAGACTGACCAAGGCTGGTGTAACCCACCCAGCGTTGCCAGACGACCCGATTTTGGCGGGACGATTCGATTTTTAAATCAAAATTAAATGTCCCGCCCGAGGCTCAATGCCGCTTTTCGGGAATAACTCGACCGTGCGTGCAGCGTACTGAGAAAGCGCGGGCAGGTGGCACAGACAAGTGTGGACTGGCGGCTTTTCTATGGATATTTTTACTAGGTACCTAACTATTGTCACGTAAACGTAATTTGAAATCAAATAAAAAGCCAAATATTCAAAAACTTTTGATTATTTACGTTTTTTTACTATGTCCCGCTTGCGACGAAAGAATCCCGTTTTTTTTCACTCAAAAAGTTCCTAAATCCCGGCAATAAAATATCTGGCAACGCTGAATCCAGCCGAAACGTCGCGAAAAAGGTAGTTTGCCAAATAACAACGCGTTTAATACCGTTTTATTATTTTTAAATTAGTAATGGAATGCGTAAATTTAAAAACATAAACTGAAGTTTTGGTCCCGACCGCTATTTTATGACGTCATGGCTCCGTTGTTGGTGCAGGGTCTGCAATCTTACAACCTATAAGGTTAAGACTATTAAGGGTGAGGCTATAGGCCTCTGGACTTTCCGGACCGGCTAAAAACTGCCCCGAATTAGCCGGATCCACTCCGTCGCACAGAAAAAAATAATTGAATTTTTCCTGCATTGACTACATAGAATCAGACATTATTCGTCTTGAATTTTACCCGGAAGCAGCCTTTCTAAAACGATGTAGTTGTATGCAACTGACCACACGATTAGTGGTGATGGTGTGATGTGATGTTCAGAGTTTAGTTATACGAAACCAAAAACAGTTTCCGATTGCTATCAGAGCTGCCGCTGTTGATCCACTTCCTGTTCTGTGGCTTTAGCGTCACCGCTATGGTGTGTATCGAGAGTTTTGCATAGCAATATGCGCGTCTTTTTGCCATTTCGCAAATCATCGCTACAGTTCGGGTTTTTCCCGTCTTCGTAAGTCATTTTTGGCTATTTTTTCTAGAGAATCAAAAGATGCGTCGCATCGGCCAATCAGAATCAAGAAACATCCAATAGGAAGTCAGAAAAGGAGTTAAAAGTAAGAGCATATTTTATAATGGTCTACATAATATTAATGCAGTACTTCCGCTGTAATATTTTGACTTACGTGACTTTAGCGACGGTATCGAAAATATTGCCGATAGTACCTACGGGGAATCACCGACTGCAAAATAGGAAATATATCTGGACGGCTATACATTACTATCGGCCCATGATTACATAAGAATCAACAACTGTACCACGTGGTTTTGCTTCTCTTGATCTGTAGGCCACAGTACAAGAAATCCGATATTCAAACAAGTTGTAAAGATTTAGAAGTAGTTACTCTAATGAACACTTATATTTATGGGATCGAGTTCTACTTATGTATTGAATATCGTGATCGTTGACAAACTGTTTTACCATCACTCTTAATCATTATCTAATCTCGTTAATTTGAACTTCATTTTAAAAATTACACGCTATTTTCATTAAAATTTAAAATTATTCGAATTCCTACTTTACTTTCAAAAGGAATGTATTAATTGGAAGTTAGTAATAGTTTTTTATGACTTTTACTATTGCAAACAGTTAATAATTACACAATTTTAATAGTAAAATTATTTTAATTAGGGCATAAATAAATTTGTGCGTTACTGTAGGCCTTTTTTATATGACTAGGCAAGACCAATTCAATGTCATCACAAGCAACATGCTAAATAATTCAGTAAAATAATGTTAATAAATACAAAATGGTTAATCAAAATATATTATTGATAATGACTACCTACATTCTATATAATAATACTAACTCAAATCACAGTGGCTACAAAATAAAATATATCTAAGAGGCATTTATTATGACTAAATATACGGCATAAAATATAAAATTAAATATGTAATATTGCCTCGTATAGTTTTCATCATTTGACAAGAGCGCGGTTTGGTCAGGAATCGCACCTATAAAAAAAACTAAAGTTTTTAAGACAAATTGATTCAATTTATACAGTTTTCACAAAAGTTCCTAACTCCACAATACCATAGTTTTAAATACAAGTTTTAAACTGGTTTTTGTTATTTATAATAGAAATCGACTAGGATTCCCAGATGAGTGACACAATATTATAACTTATTCACGGAAAAGCTGCGCACAATACAAAATTTGTTTTAAGGGAATTTTCACAAGGAGGGATTAAAACTAGTTTTTCGAAAGCGTATAGATAACTTAGGATAACATAGGATATACATCAATGGACACGTGATATCTCCAATCTCAATTGTCCTATTACTTACAATACACATGGATTTTTCTTTTCGTGGAAAAGTAGCTTTGAGTTCTATGTGAAAATGAGTTAATAGTTATGTAACTAGTATCTAATCGTTAAAAATCTGGCACATTTGTGAGCATCCAAGAATAGAAACCCCATTGCTATGACAACGTTGAACCCTGTCCAACTATCATAATTTAATTTCACAGCACGGCTCTTGTACTCATTACGATTCTGCCCCCTCTGAAAACACATTTGGAGTTGTTAAAATATATTACTTGAAGACATGCATAAAACTATAATCTCGATTTTTTTCGTTTGGTGGATAAAACTTAACAAAAAATTCGTCATTTTTTGGGCAAGTTAATTCCCCTGACCAAATTCTCCGTCAAAAATAGTGTAGTATAGTGCAATAAACTTTTCTGACCCGGTGGTGAAAAATCAAAACGTCATTAGCGACTAAACATCCAAAGTCAGAAGGTCAGAAAAGTTTGTGGCACTGTAAAGTATTTTTTTACGATAAGCTTACATGGTTGCATTTTAAGTATCATGCTTCTGAAAGAGATATTTAGATAGATCGAAACATTTATGGCCAAAGAATAAAAAACAACGTACAAACCTGGAGTTAGAGGGTGATCTCGTAACATTGAACCTGTAAGATAAAAGTTTGTGTAAAAAACAATTAACTTTAAAGTGCAGTAAACTATGTTGATTGTTGGAATGTAAAAAGTGTAAAAATTTGAGAACTATGAATTAATGATTGAAATACACTTTATTGCAAATAAACACAGAGAGAGAAAAAACAGTATGTTATTGGCTGGGGGCCGTTCGGTTTTTAACCCAGATGTTAGAGCTGACACTGAACACTGTCTCGTTCGGAATCAACCCCGGATGAAAACACTACTTCTAATTCGTTCGAAAACTCTAGAGCCGCGTAATCGGTGTTAAAACCAACCTCGATAATGTTCTGACGTCACAAATGTCAAAGTGACATTTGCTTGTATAAAATGACAGTACTGACACCGGTTTCCGTAAGGATACTCTCGGGTTAGTGTAATAGCACGGACGCGAAGCACCAAGAATTTTGTACATTGACCTTTTACTTTTTAGCCTGTGTCAGTTGTCAAAATAGTAGTAATTTCTGGTGACAGCGGTTGGCCATCGCTTCTGTGCGAGCGTGACGGCAAATAATTATGCGCGTGCAACAGAGACAAATAGTGACCGGTCATTGAACGAAATTCTTCCTGCTTCGCGTCCGTGCTAAACACTAACCCGAGAGTATCCTTACGGAAACCGGTGTTAGAACTGTCAATTTATAGACCGTGGTAACACTAAGATTTTGGACTCAGCCCCTTATGGGTGTTTTTCTGATATAGTACAATAAATTAAATTCATGCAACGTTAAATAGATTATCAATATTACCTATATAGAGAAATACAGATAACACATAGCAAAATCATGCAGTAGCATAATATTATGTTTAGATGCATAGCAATATGTTCTTCTGATGCTTTTATGTAAGTTGGCCTTCATGCAAAACTAGCTACTATATGCTACTCCTATCTATATGCACTACTATTACATGGGCTAAATTGTAACTAGGTTATACGCACGCACACAATTTATCTATTATATTCATTGACTATTTTATGATATCATCGTATGAGTATGTCGTCATGGATGTTATAGCACAGTATTAATACTACCTACCAGTATCACATGACTAAAGAACCCAGGAGACCGATAGCTTAGAACAACGTTAAAAGAATCATACCTAAACTGGTAGGGTTGTCAACTGACAAATTTAATAAATTAAATCAATAGATAGCGGATATCGATTTCGTCCCTCAGTTCAATGTATGGAGCTACCCCTAAAAAATTTTTCTTAATTTCATTACAAATCTGTTTGGCGGTTCACATAAGACTTTCATCACAATCTATATATGCAAAGATAGCGGAATTATAACGCTGTGACATACGGATAGACGGATGGACATGATGGATTTATAAGGAACCTTTTTGCCATTTGGCTCTGGAACTCTAACAAAAATCTCTGATTTTATTTGTATTCAGTAGGAAGGTACCAATAATATAAGAATGCAGATTTATGCGTATACATTAATATATGCATGTTTATATGTATCATTATTATTCATTATTATCGTAGGTACCTACCTACGTTTTTTAAGATTCACCTTCCTATAGTAATTATTTAGCCAACTAAGTATAAAAAAAATACCTGTCAAGATCTTTTAGGTATGTAAAAAAGGAAATTTCCTTTATTTTATTAGAATTGTTCATACACACAGTACATGCATTCGGCATTTCTAAAAGGCTTTGCAATAATCGATAGCAAACACTACAAGAACTATAATTTAAATCGCTCGTACACGAAGCCCTGAGATGCGCACGCTCACTGAGCCAGTTAAAACCGGTTTTTACTCTAGCAGGCGCCAGTCCTCACCCCGTTCGCCCTGTCAGTTACAGGCCACGCACACATACCCGTGCTTGTAGTAGTGCTCTCGCTAGCGCCGGTTGTTTGAAGCTATCAGTCTGTAGGTTATTTAGTCATGTGCCAGTATTTCGAGTCCGTTGTAATCAAACACATGCCGCCACCGCGTAGGTATCAGCACCAAAACTTAATTAAGAGACAGGGTTTTCACAAGTTTTAAAAAAAGTTCTTTAGTATTTTATATTTATTTTACACAATTACAAAATACAGTTTGTCAAAAGTGGGACGTCGTCTGGAAAAGCTGGAAATAATAATACATGATAACTATTACTGATAGTTGATAGACTGCCTTTGTGGCACAATTGGGAGTTTGGGAGTAATACTGCACTGCTTGCTAAATTAAGGAGGTGGGTTCGATCCCCGTAGAGGAATGCAAATGTGGTGAACATGAAACATTAAAAAAAATGTCTTTGTCCCGAGTCTGGGTGTTTTCTAAATGTAATATTTATGTATGTATTTATAAATAAAGTATATAGGTATTGTATCCGTTGTATTGTATCTACAAGGTTCAACCTTTGCTTAACAGATATGCCGTGTGTTATGTCAAATGTCATAGATAATAGAATCATGATAACAAAAGTGTAACTGCTAGATATTTGCGACAAATTTTCGACTTTGACATTTTCTAACGTTCTGTTATTGAATTTGTAGTTGTATGTAGTAGATTCCCATGCCAATAAATAACGTGAGTAGGAACTCTAATCAAAAGCAAGAGCATGGTCGGGATTTAAACTAGACCTTTTTTTCAAAGTATCGTAGTTTTACAGCAATATTATTACCACACAATTATCTAAAATGTTGCATAAAATTTGCTTCCAGTTGTTTACAATAATAAACAAAACCAGCATCCCCCATGCTGATTTATTTATATGGCATGCAATTATAAACAGAATATATTCTGTAAACCATTGTGAATTTACGAGAGTTAGTTGCGCTCAAATCGCACACGTTCGTAACACCCCTTTTGAACAGAGAGCGCTAAATAGCTGTGATTGCGCTCGCCGACTCTGCCGTTCGCTTTCACGCAAGGGGGGATCGTTGGCCTGCGCAAGTACATAAGTCGGAATACTGGTAAGTAGTAATATTATAACCCTGGTTATAGTTGAAAACCATATAATATATAAAAAAGGAGACTCTGGTGCTTTTAAAAAGAAGAAGTTATAATATTACATTTATCACGTGTCCGGAAGTCTCGACGAACTTACAAAGTCCCCTAAAAGGACATGTTAATAAATGATGTAGCCAAGCAACATGCACACTTTGACGACGTCTATCATTCAAATTAAGCCAACTTAATACATTGACAGTTCAGCCAATGAACTAAACGACACATATGTCACAGCCGCTTAACATGAACTGCCAATAAAATATTGTTTTCGTTAACGCTACATGCAGCGACTCAATTGATTATAGACATGCAATACAAATAAAATAGCTCTACTTGAGATATTCTTATAACGAATGATACATTAAATAGTTTTGAAAACCTTACATTTTTTTATAATTACTGATTTACATTATACCGATAAAAATAAACTACAGATATCTCGTTTAGGCCACATGAATATAAAGGCCTAAAATTGGGTCTCTGACGGACACTAATCTTTTTCGGGGGATTTTTTTTTTAAACTGAATTTATATATAAAATACATTCAAACATAAATAATTCGCGAAAATGAAAAGCTATTGTATTTGAAAATAGAATCATAGTACAAATAGAACAGTGTTTTAACTCAGGCTATCCTTGAAAATAATTACTTTCACGTGGGAGGGTCTCTATTGACTTAGGTGTTATCTGTTTATTGCGTCACGCATGTCACAAAGTAAATTGAAAACAGTGTGACAGTCATTTTTCATACATAAATTGGAAAAATAGTGTGACAAGGAGGGAGGGGATCTAATATTACGGTAATTTGCGTGTAGTATTAAATGGATGACCCGTTAGTGAGAGCAATAAGAACTGTGTAGGAGCGAGGGTATGAATGGCGTGTGGTTTGTGTTGACTCGTATTCAGTACGCTTGAATGTTACTGTTCTATTTGTACTATGGCAGAGTGAAAGCAGCGAGCGCGCGTTTTACCTAAACGGCAGACCAGACAAGGACTAGACATCGCTCAGTACAGAATAGCGTCTGAAAGGTGGTTACTGGTTAGTGCTGCGCCCGGCGTGATACCGACGATGCTACCGCCGACGCAAGCCTCCACGCCTTCTGTTGACCACCACCAATGTACCGTTAGCAACACAATACTAACAACACATTTAGAAAGGACAGTCATCATAACAAGTTTTATTAAAAACATGACCTAGTTATTAATATCGAAAACTCTTTAAGTTATTAGATGTCACAAACAAAAAAGGGCGCACATAAATCCATTTTTGTTTTACTATTTCTAATTAGCAATGGAAAAGAAAGTTAAAGTCATGCAAAAGTGATTAAAATTTTAATTACGCATAAGTAATTCCATACATTACATGTTTTTTTTTCTAAGATTTATAACAGAAAATTTAGAATTCTAGCAAAATGCTAACATAAAATATTAGCCATAAAATAAAAAAAAATAAGGTATTACGTCTTATACCGTAATAGTTATTTATGATATTAGTGCGGTAAGTTGGTTATTACAAACGAGTGGACGAATGTAATGCTTACCATAGTCACGAGTTTGTAAATATTAATTCCACACGAATATCATACGTTTTTCAACACATTAGCGAGAAAACAGTTTAATTTATAGGTATTTAAATAAGCTTTTTCATTCAATGTTTTTAATAGCAAATAAGAAATTATACACATAGGTCATTACTTTTGGAACTTAATAGTAAAATTTGAACAATTATTGAAATTCAGTGCTGCTTTGATAGCATAACTGACTGACTGACATTTTTAATTTCACATGTATTATGTTGAACGGGAGAATGAGGCGTAAAGAACTGCATCTTTCGTCTCATTTTCTTTTAGTATTAAAGTCAGTCAAACATATAGATCAAAATCGCTTCCAAGGTGGTTCGATCGAAATTTTAAAAAAAACTGTAAAGTATACGCACGGCGCCATACAACAGAGCGTGCGGTAAAACAGGCAGTTATGTAAGAGTACCTTTACAGCACGTTCTGTTGTATGGTGCGTAATTTTAAACTTAAGCTTCGTAAATGCATTTTTTGAGCAAATGTGTTGAAAAAAAAAATTGTTGACAGTCAAATTTCTTTTCAAAATGTAGTTTCTTTGGTGTTTTTTTGTAACCTACAAAATTGCCAGCTGAACAACTATTGTCTATTATAGGTATTAACATTGACTATGGAACCCTTTCGAAACTTCAAATATTTTACAAAACACATTTTGAAAATGTTACAAATCAATTATTTAGAACTAGTTATAAACTATTTTTTTAAAAGGATTTACATCGTTTCTAGAATATATCTGTGAGTTTTCGATAGCATTTCTGCTAAAAACGGCCACCTTTAGCAGAAACGCTATCTATCACTCACAGATCATTGCAGATACAATACAAAAAGTTCTAAAAATAGATAATACCTAATCCTAAATAATTGATTTGAAAAAATTTTAAAATGTGTTTTGTAAAAAGAGAAAATTAACAATATCTTTTGGCGGCGCTAGTTAGGTAGGTACTACGCCTTGAAGCTGTTCTTTCCAAGCAATAATTTAATGGATGATTTAGATTGATATTATTATGGCGAAACTCTCGCAGCTGCCTCAGGGCTCCGCGGAGCACACTTTGAGAAAGGCTGACGTAGATGATAGTAAAGGTGCTCACCAGTGGTGCAGACGGCGCTAGTGTCCGGGTTGACGCCAGCCACAGACCACGGGCGCGCCTTGCCAGCCGCGCGCGCACACCCGTTCCCTACGTCACCAAACACGTTACACTGACACCCACACACATGCACGCTTAAGCAATCTAATTAAATTAGTATTATTCATTAATTTTGTCGTTCTTGAAGGTCAATTATTATTCGAGTAAAGGTAAAGAACTAGAGACTATTCGACGTTACCTTATCTAGCAGTAATAAAAAAATGCACACTTGAGTGAACTGCATTTATTGTGTACGAAATTTTGTATTTATAATAATATACTTGTATGATAAATAACTAAACCTTTCCGTCTCGTTTGTAGTAATTTTTTGGTTTAGTATTTTATGGCAAAAAGTCGTGTTGCACTGGTTCAAATCATGTGTTTTAGAATTTGTTATTTAAAATTGTGAACGGCAGAATCATTATCCAGCTAATAAATTCCCAAGGTTGATTGTTTTTTATAAATTGACTTTTTTCTATGTATATGTATTTATCGTGTATTACATAATTGTATGAATATTTGTAAGACCAAGACTTTATAAGTCATCGTAGTTGTAAATATATTCCAAAAAAATACTATGTATTTATTAATTCTATGAAGATTTGTGTATTTATAAGATAAGTGTACCAGGACTTTATAAGTCACTAGAAATTGTGATATATTTGAAAAAAAAAATTACTTAGAAAAATTCAGATTTAATATTCATAATATTTCTTTTGGTTTTCATATATATTTTAGTGCGTATCGCGTAGAAAATTAGCAAGTACCTTATTACAAATTAAACAATTAGCGTTTCCCAGTTTTATAAAAATACACCCAAAAAAGTATTTAGCACTTGATGAATGATTAATACGAAAAAACCTCGGCTTAAGCAGGTGAGCACATTTTCCAATGGCAGTGTGGACGAGGACAATATAAGCCACAATGTTAAGGTACGATTTTGTGCTTACCCATCGTATTGACGTTGTCGGAAGACCGTGAAGGTGGCGGGCTGGTGGTTGCCGCTCTAAAGCCTACGTTATCGGAAGATTTGCAACGGGACACTTCTGAAAACGCAAGATTTTATGTCTCAAGTTCTAATACTTGAAAATTAAGGTGTATAAAGTTAGTATTACAACCATAGAATTCGAGTTCTGTGTTCTGTCTTATGGACTGCGCAATAGCCTGGCAAAATAGGCCATACTTTAGAAAGAGACAAAGTTAACCCGTGGTATTTTTTTTTTAGAAAAGACACAACTGTTTTGCTTCATCTCTGTTACACTTTTGCAACCATTTTTTTTTTGACAGCTGGCTATGAATTGCGCTGTCCATTTCTCTACGTCTATGATTACAACTCACCGCATTCCAATAATACGGGCGTACTCTCTCCTGAAGTCACACTGTACCTGTAAGATATATACTGAATTATTTCTTACAATATTATGACTAATGCTTTCGGCCCATAGGTGAACACTTCTGACTCACTTACTTCTTCTCGTAAAAAAAGCTATCTGTACAAGGCAAATAATATTGTTCAATGATTAATACTTGGCCTTTTTATGTCATCATTTTAATTCTTGTTTTTAATTGATACGTCAACGCCATGTCTGGTTGGCGAGTTGACTAACTTTTTTAAGGCATGAGCTGGATAAAATCAAGTATTTACTAAGATTTTCTTTTCAACGTGGCGCTATCTTCAACCTTGACGCGAATTAATGAGGTTTTAGACTAGTGCAAACTAGTTTTTTTTTTCTTATTTTTTTAACAACCAAATACTGGTCGCCAAGTAGCTGCGATATGACGTGGTATTTCTTCCTCTGTAATTTTTTTTAAAAAGGTTTATGTATGCAAATCACCCAGATTTAATATCTTAAACTGAAAATTGAACGGCAAATTCAGAAAGTCTAGCCTATACACGAAAAACCTTTTTTGAAAATTTAAGAAGAAGACATATAATAGCCAAGGTAATTAAATTCTTTCGGTGGCTAAATAAAAAAAAAATCTAATGATAATGAAAAAGTACTTTTGATGAATGTCGTTAAAAAAAAGGAATTTACAAAACTAATCTCTTTTTATTATTGGTGACCACAAGCTCGACAACGTCTGCCAATTCATCCTGGGCTAGCATGGTGGACTATCACCTAGACCTCTTTTCTCGATGGAAAGGCCTGTGCAACGATCAAAAAACCTCCAATATTATTTGATAGTTCATACATGGTGTCGTCGCGCTGTAGCGTGGGTGAGTGTCGAAGCGGTGAGGGTGACGCGAGCGAAGAGAGCGAGTGTAGCGAGCGCGAAGTAAGCGGCGTGCGCGTAGAAAGCGACGCTTCCTCGCTGCCCGGCGGCGTGCGGCATCCGCGCCAAAACTCGTCCAAACCTAAGTAACACATACATGATTTGAAAAACTAAATCTTTGTTTTTGTAATTTATCCTTAGACATGACACTTTCGGCCAATATCATAAAATAATGATTACTTTTTATAATTCACAGGTTCCATTTCCGGCTTAGCCAGGTGATTTATCCAAAATCTTGAAATGTAGTTTTACTTATTTTATAAAAAAAAGGAATTGTTCCTTTTAGTACGATAGCCATCATTAGTATTTACGGTATTTTCCCTTCAACCTTTCTTTAAACTGTCCTAAGGGCTTTTGAACTTCTGATCAGTAGGACCTAGATCAGTGCCGCTTTTAATGACGTTTCTTACTTTCTATTTTAAGTTAGACTGTGAAAAAAAAATTAATTATTAGACAGTATAAGGATTTTAATTTTACTATTAGTTACCTTCATCTATATCTTGTGATTGATCAGTGATAGGCCGAGATGGAGCTCTTGTTTTTGTCCGTCGCGGTCGACCTATAATATATAAATTGAATATTATTTATAATTCTGATTTCTTTCTCCCTTGATGCGACTAATTACACCCACATTGTAGTGGGACGATACGTAAAACTAATTTATGGCCCATTTAGTTATTATAAAAAAAACTTTAGACTTAATTTCATATCAATGTGATGACAATAAAGAAAAATCAGTAAAAGTCATTTATGGCGAAGGAGTCGGCCAGTCGGGAGAGTTCTGTTCCCGGTCCGCGTGTACCGCACCTCACGCCTGCTCTGTCTAGAAGCCTTCGATGGCCGACTGTAGACTATTTGACTGTGGTTAAGATTGTCTAATCTAACTGCGCGTACCTCCATTTTATTTTTTATTTAGTGACTAGTGACCATTACCTATTTGCGTGTATAGCATTAATATTTGTATTTTCATATATGTGTCACTGTGGTGGAGGAGCGTGCTCTGTTTGACGTGAGTGTTAGTATTACCTTTGACGAGATGTCTGAGCGTGTGCGCAGGCAATTCTGCGAGGGCATCTGCCGCTTCAGCGTGCAGCGGCGGCAGCGATAGCATCTCGTTGCTGCTACACTGCTGCTCCGCCACGGACTTGGGTCGTACGCGTCGACACCCGCGCTCCCGCCGCCGGCACCCCAGCGGCGTCGCCTAAACAACAACCGTACATGTATCATCGTAGTATCAGCGCGAAATAGCTTCAGTATACGTCGATTCGACGTAGAAAACTGTCGTCATTTTTTAAGTTAACCCCTACAAAGGGAGCACTAATATATACTAATTATATAATTATCGACGGCATACATTGGTATGCGCATTAAAAATTGAGAACACGTTGAACAAATATATCCAAGTTGGGACAGAAGAAAATCCCATTTAGTGTGGATTCAATTATTCCAGGACACAAAAGGGGTCCATTTCCACCATCTCCTAAAACCCTTAGTGATAACATCTTCAGTAACGTTAAGTTACGAGATCATTTAGAAAATAAAGTCAAGTTGGCGTCTAAAAACAGCTCGATGTACTTAATAGGGCTACTTTACCTCGGGACAAAGTTGGTTGCTCTTAAAGTCGCAAGTCCGGCCCTATACGAACTATATGTACTGCTGCCATCTTTGGGAGGGTTAAGGGACCTGAGACCTTTAAGACAAGTAAGTGGCATTGGAGTCTAAGAAGAGTCTTCGCCGCTCTGCGCCTAAGTGTCCTGTACACCAGCGCACCGCAAACGCTTGTTACACTCTTTTGATAAGTCAATAGTTGTCGGCAAATTAATTACTCGTTCTAATTTGTATGAAAGATAATTAAATTTTTGCTTACCAGGTTCAAATAATCCAATTTCTGCCAGCATGAAACCGTTAAATCCAAGGTATAATTTTAAAGACTAAATTTATTATTATATAATATTTATTTAAGACAAAATAAAATATTTCGCCTTAGTAGAGAGTGGTCAGTCCAAGTTTTTAAACACCATTATTTTAACCTTTATTGTGCTTTTAAGGTTAAGAACAAACAGAACCTAACCCAAAATATCTGCAACATAACTGTTTATACTATAAAGTCTAGCAATCTCATTACTGAAAAATGCCATTCAAATTTTTATTACGATGCGAAGTTACAGGCTTAAATGGTTAATCAACCTAAACACTGTAAAACCATATTTTATTATATTTGTTATGATATTTATTATGATACAAGTTATCCACTCCCTAACACTTCTTCTAAGGGCTTAGCATGGCTTTACTATTTTATACCGTAACCTTACGTGGAGTGACGTTAAGCAACATGTTGTATGAAAAATATATAATAGTTCTACAGATGATACTGTTCAATGTTTTCATACAAAATGGTTTTTTTTTTGCGCCGATCGTGTAACGATATGTCATACAATATTAAGGCCGTGCTGAGTCCTCTGAGCACTGACCCCGGAATGTGAGATAGGCGTGAGCAGGTCTGGTATATCAGCATCCGTGTTATGTATCGGCTCGCTGTCCGTGCCGTCGATGCCTTCACAAGCTGCTAACGCCAAATTTTCCACAGCCTCACTATGAAACAAATAAACGCTACAACTTAACAATATAAGAATTTTGCAGTTTTAAAATAATAATAAGCTGTTCGCAGCGGTTTTAAATTCAAATTATTTTTATTCAAATGGGTTTCTTGGAACACTTTCGAATCGTCAAGTGAATTATGTACAAACTTATTACAATACTGTTTTATTGCGTGCGTCCAATAGGTACTCTTTATAAAATCTCATATAAATAAAAAATAGGTATTTATTTATACATATTAAAGAAATAATAAAATACACATACATATATATATCTATATATACACACATATATTAATACATATATATAAATATAGAAATAAAGATATATAAAATATAACTATACCCTAAAAACCCTTTTTATGGTTAAAAGGCAAGCTTATTTGAAACGCAATTGTATACTGATTTATTTCTTATAATAGGCAAGTTAAAAAAAAAAAAAATGTTTATTCTGCATGTAAACGATAGCTTACGGCTATTAATACTAGTAGCTAATAATACTAATAATAATATTTACCTACCTAATATCACTTTACTTGATAAATATAAATTGACGTAATTATTACAATATTGTAACCAATATCTTCGGAACCACTCGATAGTATAGATCTCGTGTGTTGCATCAAAGTCGTGCTTCAGCGGTCGCAGTAGAACTATAGTACGTTAGACTGCCCAGCCGAAAATCCCAGTTTCGATTTCCGGTAGAGGCAGCCAATATTGATACAGTTTTTAATTGTACACTTGTCTCGACTTCGGTTTGTACCCGGATGATTGCAACGGAATACCGATGGCAAAATGTTACTGGCATTGTTAAACGTTCGACGCAACAGTTATATTAGGAATACATCTTCTATCACTTATCGTGATGATGTATCATAAATAAAAAACGGGTTGCACTCCGGAAGTGAAAACATACTCGCTATTTACTTCCCATCACTTCTTATCCATATTTATTTATTAAAAATAATAACTTTTGTTTATTTACTTTTATGACGTTGTATATTTGACAGCTCAATCTGTCATAGAATTAAAATCCCATATCCAACCTCCCTGTACTACTCATAATCGCCATATACTAAAAATAAAAACTAACCTAATGTAAATAAAGGTCACGTGTCCTAACGCGAGTGACATCTTACGAATTTTCGATCAGGACACGTGACCTGACGCGAGTTTAACAGTTTTTACCCATCACAAAAAAAGTGCACAGCGCCGCTAAAGAAGTTTTCACTTCAAAAACAAATTAGTTATTGGACATTTTAGTTACTTGAGTAAGTCTTGCAGCGTGGTGGTGCACGGCGCCATAGCGTCCCGCACCGCTTGTAGAGAGACCAGTTCCCCCGCACACCCGCCGCCGCCCATCGCCGCGAACACTTCACTGCACCGCTATACACGATCAAATTCTCAATTAATACATAGAATGTGTATACAAAACGCTTCCAGTCCAACAGATTTTTTTTTAGAACTTAGGTCTAACATATAATAAATTGATTTGAGAATGAGAGCTACACCAAAAAAAACTGACACTTATTTCGCGGCACCGCTACGTCACAATCACAGCCATGCATATAGTACAGTTTTGCTACGTCACAGCCATACATGTAGTGCAGTACGGGTTTTCTTATTATTTGACATGGAATATTCCTGTATATATTTCGTTATTTTTGACGCTTCTTGCACATACTACTATTGTAATGCGAAAGCTTCGCTCTCAGTCTGTCTGTCTTACCTTTTCACGGCTAAACGATCCGCTGAATCGATCTCGATAAAATTTGACTTATAGAAAGAACTGAGACTACTCAAAAACGTCAAGTGAGTCGAATTAGCACACATAGTCACAAGCAAAATTGGCCTAACCGCTGAGCCGATTATAATGAAATTTAATGAGGGTAGAGGACGAACATAGCTACATAAAGACATACAATTCACGTCACCAAACTGCGCCCGGGATAACGGTGCTACTGAGTGATTTCATTTTTAACATTGGGGTATCTGAAGGGACCAAAATATATTATATTCCAGTTGATCGCGATTGAGTTCCTGTAGGAATCTCACGGCAATGATCGAATTGTATGCGTAGAACTCCTTTTGACGACCTGTAGATACTGATGCAGCAAATGGTGCGCGGCGGAAGCAGCGCGTTCGACGGCGGCGGGCAGCGGTGGCGGCGGCAGAGCAGCGGCCGCCTGGGCAGCGAGCGCCGCAGCCGCCTCGCCACCCGACCACGCACGCTCAAGTGCCAACGCGCGCAGCCTGTGCGACTGCGCCGGTACGCTGTTGTTTGATAGCCTGGTCACATTTAATACAGTCGTTATCAGAGACAAAGATATTAAGGCAATCTTTATTCAAGGACCGACCGCTCCGGCCGTATTAGCAACCAGTTGCGGTATTATGCTATTGCAAGGTACTTGGCAGCCTTGAGCGCGGCAAGCTGTATCCGTTCGTTTTAGCTATTTTCTCATTAGAAAATAAAATATAACCTAATGCTTAAAAATATTGAATTATATTTTTTGCTCTAACTTTAATGTCACTTGTGATTCAATTTTACCCATTTGATTTTTAAAATTAGATAAAGCATCTATTCAAATTCAATATCTTTTTATTCAAATGGGTTACTATGAACACTTTCAAATCGTTAAGTGAATTAGCTACAACTAGCTGCACAAACTAATTACAATACTGTTTTATTTAAATCACAAACGAAACATAATATTATAGTGAATCAACTAATAAATACATGTTTTGTATTGAAACACTTAATAAACAAGATTTACAATGTAAATAGATTATAGAATATTTCAATTGCCTATTGTTTTTCAGATTGCATAGGGGGGGCACTATGTGATACGTTAAAAGTTTCAATTAACGACATTTGTTTAACGACAAAACATTAAGTTATTGTTAACAATATATTGTTGTTACCTATAAATTGCATCTTTATAGACTTAACTATTTCATCTTTTATTAAATGTATTTTTTTAAATGCTATAGAGTATAAATTATATTCGTAGACATATGCTTATGGCTGGTACATGAACCCGATATTTTATGGATTTAGTGAGTTGCAGTGTATGAAATAGTATTATCTTTAGTTATATACCTATTACCAAACAAACTAACCATACCCCACTTTGATCAATTTTTTTATTATAATGTAATATGTAATGAATTTTTAAACGGAAAGTTTTGGCCTGATCTGTTTCGGTCTTCCGCTTGCAGTAACCACGATTACTCTAAACTGATAGATACGTATTATGATAATATTGTAGACTGTTTAACGAGTGCCTCTACTGCCTCTCATAAAGGCAGGTGTAAACATATAAAACAAGTGGATGGTTGGAATCAGCATGTTCGCGTAAGCCATCAAAATGCACGGAGCAGGGTAGGATATATGACGAAATGATTAATAGAAGGATTTTTTTTTTAAAGAAACTTAAATGGTGTCAAAGGAATGAGAATAAGATTTAAATGGATATAATTGCCAAACATCGGTACAAAAAAAACTTCGGAAAATTTTGGAATGCAACTAATAAAATGAAATACAAAACTAGTATACCTCTAACTGTTAATGGTAGTCAGGATGCAAAGCAAATCGCAAATATGTTTGCCTCTCAATTTCATATTAAAGGGCCTAAAATTCAAAACAGTCGCTTAGAAACTAGTGTTGAACCGCGTAAGATCCGTGATGACAACGGTGCTGCCACCCCGACTTCTGTGTTTCATGTCGACCTAGAGCAGGTAGCCCAGTGTGTTCAGGGGATGAAAAGGAGGAAGTCACTGGGTCATGACGGACTCAGCATAGAGCATCTGATACACGGTGGAGTAATATTGTTTGAAAAACCTAATGAGAACCGTAGTTAGACCTATAGTTAAAGACAGAACCGGCGACTTATCCAGCCTTTCTAACTATAGACCGATATCAATTGCCACAGTATTTTCGAAAGACTTATAAATCCTAATTTAATAGAAAACATACCTATCAACTCTGCGCAGTTTGGCTTCCGCGCTGGTCATGGTACAGACATGGCTATTTTTTGTCTAAAAAATACAGTAAGTACAGTGTACGCTTGTTTTTTAGATCTGAATCGTGCATTTGATTCAATAAAATAGCATCCTTTGGAAAAAACTCAGGTCCACAAATGTATCAGAAAATTATCGTGAGGCTCCTACTGGTACGAAAGCCAAACAAACGAAGTCCGCTGGAGCAGCGACCACTCTGAAAGCTATACGATGGAATGTGGTGTGAGACAGGGGGGTCTAACGTCGCCGGTCCTGTTAAATCTGTATGTAAATGGCTTGATTGAGGAGTTGAGCAGATCCAGAATTAGGTGCAATGTTGGCAGTATACGCGTCAACAATTTTAACTATGCGGATGACATGGTTCTGCTTAGCCCTTCAGTCAGTGGCCTCCGAAAGTTACTTTGTATTTGTGAGCAGTATGCTGCAGAACATGGCTTGACATAAAACGTCGCCAAGTCCGAAGTTATGGTCTTCAGGTATGGCAAAGGACCAGACAACATACCTGATATACATATGGGCCGTTCTCCCTTAAAGGTGGTATCTAGTTTTAAATACTTGGGCCATATTATTACAGACACACTACGTGATGAAAATGACCTCGAGAGGCAAAGACGGGCTCTTGCTAGAAGTAGTAATATGTTAGCTCGAAGGTTTAGCCAATGTTCAGATCAAGTTAAGGTTACTCTGTTTAAGGCATACTGCCGGACGTTCTACACAATCAAGCTCGCCTACAACTCATTGCGTGTACAATACAACAATGCTTTCAGGGCTATGCTTGGCTTACCCTGGCGTTGTAGTGCTTCTAGTATGTTCGCTGAAAACAGGGTAACCGATTTTTATAGCAATATGCAGAAAATGCTTTCCGGCTTTAAGATTCGCCTGTATATAAGTAAAAACAAAATTTGTTCAAGTCATATATAGAAACATATATATGACATGTAAAGAATTTAGTGAAAAATTTGTGACCTAAAATTTTTTTATTAATTTCAGTTTTTACGTTTGAATGATATTATGTATTATATTTAATTTCAGTTTGATTTCAACTAATTTAATTGTGACTTGACATAATTATTTATTTATATTTTTTAAGCGAAATTTTTACAAAATCTATTTATTATATCTTACTAATAGTGACGAAATTGTGATGAAATTTTATGTATTTATTTTGTATTTGTATGGGACTTGTGCCTGAAAATAAAATGCTTTTTTAGTATTATTATTATACTTCTTTCGACTTTATAATAAAACCCCTCCCGAAGCACGGCCTATTTTTGGCAGGATGCCACTAAAAACTGGACTATTGCCACATAATGATCTTCACCTTTTGGATGAGGAAAGACTGGCCATTATTTTAATATGCCAATATTTTAAAAAAGACGAACAGCGGTAGTGTTACCGTTCGTGTAGATCCCGCCAAAGCGCGGCGACTCTCTCGCTGGCACCGCGGCCCCCCGCCGCCGCGTCGCTGCCTGGGAACTCCACGCGTCGTACCGACACAGACCGGCGCAGCGCCGTCGCTATATCCGTTAAACCTGACACACGATATTTACGACTCATTTACACTATGTTAAACTATTTAAAGTCAACGAATAAAGAGACGTGCTAATACATAGCTATGTAGAAACTGCGCTAACTAACTATTTTACGTTAACATATCACTTATTAGTCGCACTTGTCAAAATAACTAAAACACTAAAAACACTTTACCCACTTTTTTAGGATTTTCTACACTGAATAGCAAAACTCCTATAGGTTGAGCTGATCCGGCGAGTACACGTTGAGCCCTGTTAAGTAGCTTGTATTACATTTTATATAGAATTTATTTATATATTTTTTTTATTAAAAGGCACTTTTTGAATCAAAAATAAAATATTTTGGTAATGCTTGTTTCTGTTTTACCTTTATATATTGTTAGCAGCGAAGAAGTATGTTAGTAAAGTAAAACTATTATTTTTTCAAAGTCAATGGTAAAAATTTGTGCATACTTATTCAACTGGAATTACTCGCTCAGCTCAGAATTCTACTCCTGAAACTTACTAGGTTCAGGTACAATTATAAGATCCTTCCTACTCTCGGGATTTAACTTAGGTCCTCGCATGAAATTTGCATTTTTTTATTTATTCTGCAATATCGCTAAAAGAAGCGATGAATAACACAGTATAAACCACTCACCTTGTAAACTAAACGCATTTCTGTCTATGTACAAAGTCTGTAATGTACAATTACACTGCAGGGCTTTGGCCAAGAGCCTAGCGCCTGCGTCGCCCGCCAAGTTCCCACCAACGTCGAGTGACCGCAGTCTGCGCGCTCCGCCAAGAGCATTCAATAACCCATATAGATCACCCTGAAATATAAGTCGAATAAAATTTTGGCTGGAATGAAGCAATGGCCGGCTTTGTATTTCAACTCCGATTTTTAAAAAGGTTTTACTACTTTTGTTTTATTTATAATATTTCATTACAAATCGAAATGGCGCCCGACTTAGGGTATGTATAATGTAACTAAAAATGTGCGTATCAGTGACAATGTTTCAGGTATGTTTCCAGCTTGAGGAACGGTAAATAAGCGTGTTACATTACAATGTGTAATTCATCTATGTTTATCATATGTACATAATAAACAATACATTGCTCTTCGCGATATTGCTAGGAACATTGTCGCAAGTCGCTCTCGGCGTGTCGACGCAAGTGACTAATTCACTCTTGTGATCGGCGTGGCTTGGCAAAAGTGTTGTTGGCAAAGTATACCGACCTGTGAGTAATTTCGCATCGGAGACCAGAAAGTTCGATTTTCGATACTAAATTCGAGTGTGAAATGGAACTTTTTATTGAAGATAGCAAAAAAGTATTTATACTTACCTTTAGTTTACAATCACTAAGATCTAATGACGATAAAGCTGTGTCTGGCTCTTGAAGAACATGAACTAGGGCCTGAAAAAAAGTGACACTTTTTATACGATTACAAAAATGTATCTAACCTGACTGATTTATCCATCAATGTGAAACTAGTAGATGTATTTAATAATGTGAAAGCGTGTTAATACTAAAAGAGGATCTCACAAGGAAACCCTAAAGGGGGTGAAAAAATTATACAAGGTGGCGCAATAGCATCATTAGATTAGAAAAATTTTAAAATGCTATTCTTTTTCACAGCTATGTCTATTTGTCCGCCACCAGAGTTGATGTAATTATTATAACAGGTTTCCGGTGTTAGATTGTCGATTTCGTGGCGATTGTTGTTCTTGTGAATGGTCTGCGGCTAATTTACGTAGATCAGCTACTTTGAGGAATCCCACAGAAAGTAGTATGAGGCCGTTAAGACCAACCAAAATCCCCTAATCGAGAAATCAGACGGCCTGAAAGTGATGCAAAAACATTGAATTAATTATTCCGCATTCTGGTAGCGAAAATATGAAGATATATTCGTTAAGATATAATAAAAATTTTCGTACCGGTCACTAATAAAAAAAAAAACAATTATGTTAACATTCAAATTACAAAAGTTTTAGCGTTTTTAAATAGAATAATACTTTTTGCGCCACCAGTTGTGTACCTTTGTATTTCAATATATGTATTAACAAAAATATACATATTGAAAGAAATGTAAGTCTATTAACCAAAATTCAACCTAATGGAAAATAAAAAAAAAATAGAGATTTATTGGATGGGACAATTTATGACGCGCGGGTAAGATCAACTAGTTTTATAATATCCTTAACATAACATTAATTTTTAATTACCTGTATTAAAGGCGGCGCAAATGACCTTTTCCCTGTTAGTCTACTTAGTGATAAATGAGTTATGGAATGATTTTTTCCTATTGCTCTCACTATTCCCGACAATTCAAACTCCATACCTGAAGAGCAAGAAAATATAGAAACATTATTACTACATATAAAACCCTACGTATACATACACATATTGATCATACCAATCAACCTTCCAAATTTTCCAGTAAATTAAGAATAGCCAGAAATAGGAGAATAGCTAGAAATAGGTTTTTCTGGGCCCTATTATTTCTGTACAAAAAAAAAAGTAGAAAAAGGCCGTTCAGGCCATATTGTTTGTTTACATTTGCTCAACAGAACGATTTCAATGCCAATAGGATGTCATAGCACTCAATACCGACAACAAAACGCTGCTAATATTATCATATTATACCATACGTTATCTTATGCAGTGTACTTCATATAATATTTTTAGCCCAATGTCTTTTTTTGTCTGTAAGAATCTATAAGGGATGGAACATCACGTATTGTCTGAAATATTCAAAGGTTGTGTGTGTACTGACTGTTATCGGAGAGGTCTAAAGCTCGTAGACATCGTACGCCGTGGATGCAGGACTCCAGCACGTGCGCGGCTTGCGTCGAACCAATCGCGCCAGAAAGGTTCAACTGCACGCCCGCCGCACTTTCGTTACACGCCAGACCGAGCAGTAGACTCCTACATAAAATAGTTATTTGTTATGCAAGACTGTAAAATTGCTTTTTGGCGTGAGAGCCTATATTGAATACCAAGCAAGCGAAGGATTCAAAGCTTGAACCCACGAGCATACCAAATGGTTCAAAAATTAAATCCTGAGCAAAGTGAGTGATTCGAATGCCCCATTTAAAATCAGCCACTTTCACTGCTCCTCGCGCTGCCGGCAATAATTCCCTAAATACTGCCGTGGCAGGATCGAGAGAAATATGTGTTTACAATCACTGACTTCACTTTAGACTTTCGGCAATGGCAAACGTCTAAATAATTACAGCGTCCGCGCTGTGTCTTCTTGCAATAGGCAATTATGTTAATTCTGTAAAAAGTAATAAAATTAAAAAAAAAAGACGTAGAAAATGGTGGATGATCCATCGTAATAGAACTCTGTAAGTACCTACCTACCTACATAACGGGTTTTTTATTATGTTGTTTCGTACCACCAACAGTTTTTTGTTTCAGGGACGGAATGGAAAACTTTTTTAATAAAATTAATTGTGAAGAATCTGGGGAATTCAGTAACTTTTGTAGAATTTCTCATACAGATTTTGAATTTTTGTTGAACAAAATTGAACCTTTGATAAAAAAGCAGACAAGAATAAGCATACCTATTCCATTAAACATACGCCTAGCAATAACCCTTTGACATCTTGCAACCAAATATAGTTACCGAAGTCTACACTACTTATTATATATTAAGCTATTAACACAGTTTTTAAAAATGAAATAAAGGTAATGAAACTAAGTATATTTAAATAATAAAACCGGCCAAGTGCGTGTCGGAATTTACACATTTAGGAATTTCAAAAGAATTACAAACTTTTAAGAATAGTAGATATTTATTTTAATTAATAGTAATAATTATTAATGTCAACATTTAGGAATCACGTTTGTTATTTGTTTTATTCTAATTTAACTATTTATTTTCAAAGTGAATATATAACTAAATATTCCGTGAAGCAACAGGCCTTTATCAATATCGAGGAAAAACAAGCAAAAAAATCACGTTTGTAGTATTTATTCTGTTTTTTAGTATTTGTTGTTACAGCGGTAACAGAAATACATCATCTGTAAAAATTTAAACTGTCTAACTATCACGGTTCATGAGATACAGCCTAGTTAGCGGCAGTACAGCTGAGTCTTAGTAATTACCCTTTGGGTACGGAACCATAAAAATGGACTAAGTGCACCGGTGCCGCGCGTGGCGCCGCTCGGCAGAACATTTCCAGGCTGGGATGAAGTTCAATAAACAAATGGATGAGTTGTGACTAGCTTGTCACGTTTGTCAATTCGCACTGGGCCAGCGCGGTGGACTTTGGCCTCAGTAGTAGTTGCATGAACGGAACTTACTTAAGCGCGTCCGGCGGCATTTTGCAGTAAGAGAATTCGAGCGTGGTGAGCGCGAGGCAAGCGGTGAAGAACTGCCGGAAGGACGGTGGAGCGTCTTTGGGTCGACGCACTGACGACCAAGGGTTCCGGCCTACCAGCAACTCAGAGAGCCGAGCCGCACACCCACGCAACAATGCACCCCACATCTACAAACAAAAAAATTAATAAACTTTTAAGACATTAATCTTTGAAGGGGTTGGTCAGAGATATTACGAATAGCAACTATCGTAGTGAACAATTTAACTCTCGAAGCATCCATCTTTCACCGGTGGTTATATTCCGTTCCAAAGCAGGTAAGTGGCGAAAATATCGCCGCTTCTGGAGTGAATTTGCCATGAGTAAAATAATTTATAGCATAATTTTATGGCAGAAAACTGAACAGAATTATTAGGAATAATTAGCACCAAGTGCACAAGTATAAGAGTAAAAATCTTCATAAAAAAAGATTCAAGATTAAAATGCAATCGAGATCGGTGTAAAGCTTAGCCCCCTGACTCAAGTCGACTTTTTACTATACACAAAGTGTAAAAACCTTTGCCACGGCCGGTCACTGCACCACTTAGACATCAGTCTATTAAGAATTGTGGCCTGCGGGCGTTGTAAAGTACAAGTAGTAGCCATTTCATGCAGGTCACTATCCGCCACTCTCTAAAATATAATCCTCCGCCCCTCTATTACGATCCTTTTACCGTTCTTATAGAACATGCAAATATTTGCGCGTATATACACACGTCATTTTGTTTTTCAAGTGTTAAAAGCCACGAAACGCGGTATTTGTAAGATTACCAGAACTATTGCAGCGAGCGACTATCGCTTGAGCGTCAAAAACTCATTCGATTTTGTATTATTTCCGTCCGTCCGTTCGTTCAAGCGAGCGTCATTGAGGCAGCCGCGTCTAATAAGTTGCTGGACCACTAAAATGATTGCCGGCAGAAGCTTTATATTAGCTATGGCGATATAAAATAAAATTTTCGCTTAACAGGTTAGGAACTCGTCGACTGACTTATCGCGTACGTCTGCAAAGTCACATATTTCATTTTATTTCATTTAATTTTATTAGTGAAGGTGTCCATACAAAATTTAACTTAATATTAAGTAATACACTATACACAAAACACTCAATTACATTAAAATAACTTAGATTACATAGACAAAATTAGATAATTAAATTGTTGCTAGATGAACCTGCCAAAAACTGCGCTGTTCGGCGAACACTCTCAGTAGACTGTTTGAGCTTTCCCGTAACCTGAGCACATCGGAGGCCACTCTTCAGCGCATTATAGCAAAGAAATCATCTGTGCGGCCTCTCCGCAAACATTCCCGAGGCACTGCAATGACGGGGAAGCCCCCAAACAGTGCCCGGAACGCATGATTACACTGAATACGCAGGGCTTGGTACGCTTTCTTACAGTAGTTGATCCACAAATGTATGAAACATCTGGCAAAAAGCTTTGAACAAAGGTAATTTTATTTACCTCATGGGACAATTTAGCATCTAGTCGCTGAAATGGTACCCGACTCTGTGCGTGCGGTGTGCCTTTAAAAATATACGACTTTATTGATACTTAAGTAGAATTATTGAGATACACAGTATATATATAGTTTTAGCACAGCCTAAACATTTATTTTATTAATGAAGTCAGCGTGCGCGGCGAGACGTATCGAGCCCCTAAGTCTGAGGAGAGACTTTGCCTCCCTACTCTCCTTTGCCTCAACAACTTACTCATTTATACAATATGCTTTCTACCATCGCACCGCTCGCCATCGCCAGGAAATCCATTCTCACATTTTAGAACCAACATGGTACCGTACAGTGTTGTTTCAGAGAAACGTCCTCCCGCGAACGCTGGGATTGTGGAATTAGCTACCTGTCAAGGTTTTCTCTAAGGACTACTAATTTGGCTCTTCAAAAGAAAGAAGTTATTAGGTTTTTAAAGGGTCGGCAATGCGCGAGCGATGCTCCTGATGTTGCAAGCGTCCATAGGTTACATTGACCACTTGCCATCAGGCGGACCGTTAGCTTGTTTGCCACCCTAGTGGTATAAAAAAAATCAATTCAATTTTTAGGCTGAAGTTTTAGAAAATTTTAATACTCACATTTTCTAAAATAGTTTCTGTATTCGTCAGGTTCAAGTGCGTCAATACGTTTGGTTGAGCGAGAAAATTATACAGATTCTGTAACAAATACATTTTGATTATAATAAATGTAACAGTACCAGTAACTAATGCATTAAATTGTATGTCTATTAACCAATCACGCATAAACGACTAAGTATAAGGATTTGGCTCACAGGTAGACTAGAAGGCTGACTGTCTAACTTTAATGGGAATGGAAATCAGTATCATTACCGCTCGTGCGGAAATGATAGTGATTTTAAAAAAGTTTTTGAAGTAAAAACTTCTTTAGCGGCGTTGTGCACTTTTTTTGGTATCGGTAAAAACTGATAAACTCGCGCAGTAAGCAGCATAAGTAGTAAGCAGCATAAGTAGTAAGTAGCATAATGCCACGCCATATTTTAGTATATGGCCATTATGAGTAGGACAGGGAGGTTGGATATGGGATTTTAATTCTATGACAGATTGAGATGTCAAATATACTACGTCAAAAACGTAGATAAACATTATTATTTATAATAAATAAATATGTATCAAAAGTGCAACCGGTTTTTTTTTTAGCAATGGATTTCTATTACTACACGTCAATGCCATTCGGTTTCAAGCCCAGGTTTGTCAAATCTGACAGTTAAAGATCATTGATAGGCTTTTACGTCGAATGGAAGACCTAAACAAGCGTGCTGCGAGTACTGGAATAGCTTAAGATAACTTTTTTTCTTACTCAGAACAAAACCTAGTAAAACATAAATATCTTTCTCCAGTTGTACCAATGACCCAGGGGCAACATAAGTGCAAGCAATAACAGAACAATTTTGGCAAGCAACCAGACGTGATATTTGTTGAAGATTTATAAAAATACTTACATGTACATCGTCCTTAAGATTATTTTGCGAGAGGTCTAGATGTGAGAGAGTGGAGAGATGGCACGGATTGTCGTTGAGCATTGCCGCCAGATGTGACACTGTCTTGCCAGTGACGCCGCATTGCGAGAATGCCACATGCCGCAAACCATTGGCATTGTTTGCCAGCCCTGACAATATGCTAATAGCACCTGTATACAAATTAAAAACAAATGTAAATTTAACAATTTTGTCCTGGCCTGATCCACAAATCCATAAAGTTGCTCAGCGAGCTATGGAGAGGGTTATGCTTGGTGTTTCTTTAAAGGATGTTAACAGAAATGAGGAAATCCGACAAGGACTAAAGTAACCGACAGAGCTCACAGAATAAGCAAGTTGAAGTGGCAATGGGTAGGTCATATCCGTCGCGTAACCGTGCAGCATGAGTCGCCCCCCAGCCAAGTGAACTCACGGTAAGCGGGCACTAGTATCCAGAACGGTCGCGCGGCGGTAATTGGCTTTTTTTTTCTGAACTGACTATGCAGTTGGCTGTTGCAGCCATTACTGCTTCCTTGGGGTTTTGGGGCGAGACTCTGAAGAAGCCTCAGCCCATAAAGCGCCCAACGCTCCAGGGCTCCCCGCGGGAAGGGAAGCCTCGGCTTGGGTTGTCGCTCCAACGGCTGGCGTCCCTTCGACCGGCGTGAGTCTCGAACCCGAAGGTGAGTCACCGCCAGGAGGGGAGTTCCCCGTTACGCGGGTGCGGTTGCGATTGAGTGGGGGGCGAGAACCTGTTTGACTTCGTCGACAGTGACTGGGGGCAGGGGGTCTTGTGGAGGCAGAGAAGTTCTGCGCTCCACTTCGCCGTCTACCACACGCAAGTGGCCGGGATCGAACGGCTGTGTGCTTAAGGCACATTGGGCTTGGAGGCTAGACGCTAGGCAATCCGCTTTTTTGTCGTCGTCGTCGAACGCGGGAACGTGTTGGGACGAGTTAACGGAGAAAGAGAGTTGGCGGTGTCTGATTTTAGAGCTGTGGCTAAGTGCCAATAAGCTTGGTGAGAAGGAGAAATGTTCTCCACAAGATCACCGAAACGTTGGGCGCGAAGCTCAGCTACAGCGGTTCTTACACGGCGGTGTAAGTCGTTGAAGCGAGCTTTATTTTCGATAGTGGGAGCGCGATCGCGTGCGCGGCGGGCCGCGTTACGCTCATTCATTAGCGACCTGATGTGCTGAGGCAGGATTAGGTGGTGATAATCACCAACCGGCACCTATCTTGAGCACTCGCCAACGGTGGCGGTCAGGTGGCTAGTGAATCAGTCGATAGCTACGTTTAGGTCGGTCGCGGAAGAGATTACGTTGGGAACGCAATCTAGATGTGGCGAGCTGGGATTTTCGAGCAATTGCCCGAATTTATCCCAGTCCGTCACGGTTCTAGTGTCGGGAGGAGAGTCCGAAGGGGAACCTAATCGGAGGAGGACAGCGCGGTGGTCCGAGTCAAGTTCGTCAAGCACCTCTATAGAGCGAAAGCTTAGCCTTACATTATTTAGAAGCGCTATGTCGAGTACGTCAGGGTTTGGCGGTGAGGACCGCCATAGGCTGATTGACTGACCAGTGAAAAAAATTTTTGTTGATCCTGAATCATATTTTTATGTATCTTTACGGTTTTAATCCCAAGAAAGGGATACACATCCACATCATAATGTGGGGTACAGCTTCATTCTATTAATCAGTTTACTTCTGCGTAACAGATGGTGAGTCAATCACCATGACAGTTTCTTGTATTGTACCGGGAAGATGGCTGTATATGTCCTCGATCACATTTGGTAGGTTATAAGTGGTAAAATGATGATCCAGGGTGAGTATTATAACCAAATTTATATATATCAAAATTGGGACAGAACTCGCAATGAATTTTTCATTTGTTATTTATTATTGCGTCAATCAGTGTTTGCAAGTATTTTAGCTATTATTAAGCACCGTAAGCTGCAGAAAACTTGCTTTTTTTAGATTAATTCTTGTCTGTTTGGATAAGATTCCCACAACGCAAAAAGTGTTGAATCTGATTGTTTATATGGTCTTGTGCCAAAACACTACTAGCGTGAATATTATTAACGGTTCTTAGTAGGGTCATAAAGTTGTGGTTTCTCAGGAACTAGTGATGAATGTAAAGCAATTTCACCATGGCTTTTAAGAAATCGTTACAGGTTGTAAAAATGTTTGGCAAACAATGGTGCTATGTTCTATACATTTGTACATTGAAAATTATGTTTTTCCTTATATATTATGTTATATTTCGCTTAGATTGGCTAAAATATCTATTTCTGTGAGGATTTTTGACTTCACATTAAAAATGTTTATATAAATAAAATGTTCGTTACGATCTAAAAGCTGGATACGTTCCTTTCTATACGAAAATATTACCTTTGTCTTCAATATGATTCTGTGAGAAATCAACAGTGTGCATTGCGACAGAGCGTGCACGGGCCAACGCATGTCCAAGTCTCGCGGCGTGGTCGGCCCGCAGTGCGGCGGCGCGCCAGCTCAACCGCTGCGGCGCCGGCGCGGCGCACCGTACTACCCTCGCCAGCGCTTCCCACGCCTCACCCCCCGCACGCACACCGTCCCCGCAAACGCCCACGAACCAAGTGTTGTGTTGCAGCGCGATCAGAAGCGGAATCAAATCTCTATATTAAACAAAAATATAATAAAAATTGTATACTATAAGACCCGAATGACATCGCTGCAAAGAGTTTTTGAAGCCTTTATTAAAATGTATGCGCTATTAAAATAGCAATGCTATGCAGCAAAATCCAAATAGCTAGAATAGAAACTTATATGATTTTAAATGTAAATTGTCATTAAGGTAAGAACATCAAGCAAAGGCAATTTGTACTTTATTTCTCATAAGATTACATGGAAATCACTTACATGAGAGAGTACAATTTTAATGTAAACATTTATGAGCGACGGCTGGGCAGTAGATTTACATTTAACATCTAAGAATAGATTTGTGAATATTGTAATAGCAGTTGGCCGTGAATGTTGTAGGTAGTTCGGAACTGCTTGCTTACGTGCTTGTTAATATGTGTGAGAATGGTAGCAGTTAGTAAATGAAATATGTACAAAACATCCTAAATCATTTTTTTATCTAATAACACAGTGTCATTTTTTTTATCTAAAAACATAGTGTTACACTTAGTAGGCAAGGTGAGGTCAGAACACAAAACATACCTTTGGTCTAAGTGGTCAAAATCTTTTAAATGCAGCATCCTTATGTCATGTGCCAAGTATATCGTGTCAATATCCCACGCCACTTCTGCCCTGTGAATTAAAAAGGAAAATTGTGCTTTAATTTTGTGGCGAAATAATAATAATAAATATTCTTGGACATTACACACAGCGCCATCTGGTCCCAATCTAAGAAAAGCTTGTACTATGGATACCAGACAATAGAAACAGATACTTAAATACCTATTTTTTTTGTAAATAACTATACTTGTTATATTTGTACATATTAAACATAGAAAACACCAAGACTCAAGAAACGCATTCATCACATAAATGTTTTATCCTGTGTGGGGATCGAACTCGCACCCGTCGGATCGACAGGCAGAACTACTACCAACAGAGCCACATCCTAACGCTAAAGTTTCACTATCTCATAATAAATGAATTCCTATTGCCTTTTAACACAAAATCATTAAAATTATCACACTATTTTCGCGTCAAGTGACAATTAACGAGTAACGCATGATAGCTTGTAGCTCATAACATAGGTCTTTTTTACGTTAGCAAGGCGCCAGCTAACATTTTTTTTGTAATTTAAATTTGACATTGTTGCACCTACGATCTTTGGTTTTACTTTAGGGCGGATTTCTAAGGCAGCGCCATTACATTTAGATAATCAATAGTATAAATTTCACAATCACTTTTATAGTTTAAGGTTTAACTAAGGTTCTATAAACTGGTACTGGAGCTTAATCTTTCTTATATTTTAGGTAAATGTTATGTTGGTCGGTAGTGGAATCAGATATTATTTTCATTATATTGCACTTAACACCGGGCATTTTGGGGAAGAAAGTATGTATGGAAAAATACCTATTTCAACCATTTATTTAACTTTTGACTTAAGACGCCTATAAAGTTCCTTATGTTAATGAAACAGGCCGCCAAAGACGAAAAAATACAATACAATAACGATAACTCACTGTAACGCAAAAAAAACTCGGTCCGTCGATTTTTTTTATTACCAGTCGAAGTGTCAAAAACTTACCATTTATAATTTTTATTCCTGACTTACCTACATCGTTTCTACATTTTAAACTTTTATATTAATGTGAAAAACGTTCAACCTTTTGTATGGTATCTTATTCCTATTCAGTTTTTTATTGATTAAAACTTCCTATCCTTTAACTTCAAATCTCAATTATTTTTTTAATTTTTCACTTTTTTCACTAGAATCCCAAAAATATAGTTATTTAAGCGCCTGGGGTATGTTTATAGATCAATACAAAATGCCAATGTATTAAATCGATTAAATCTTCTTCATAAATAAAGTCGATTGTTTTAAGGAATCGAATCGATAACGCATTTGGACATCACTAATTGATTAGTACTCAAGCTGTCAAAAGTTAAATAAATAGTTAAAATTAGTATAGCAAACAATACAACGCCATAAGCGCGATCGTTAAATTAAACTAGCTAAGTACCAGTACCGGAAAAACCTGCATACAAAATATCAATTTATTTCGACTTACTAATCAACGAATAGGCTACAAACGAATTAAGCAAAAATAAATACCTAATGTATTTGTTTAGTGTTGTTACAATAGCAAGTATCTTTCATTCAGCAGAGATGAGAACATGGACATAACCCAGATTTAAACTTTTTTAATTGTATATTTTCATAGATCCATATAAACATTATAAATGCGAAAGTAACTCTGTCTGTCTGTTACCTCTTCACGCCTAAACCGCTGTAGCGATTATGATTTTTGTTATTTACATAGTTCGAGTCCCGGTAGTTAAATTTTAATAAACAATTTCTTTATAAACATGGGACTGCGCTAGCATAGGCTAGGTAGGCAAAATCTTAGCTTTAGAGCCCTTGTAGACCGCCGGACCAATGAAGAAACGGACCGCGAGAGAGTATCTTAATACAATATTGTGATTGGAGGAAAATGCTGTCTTTTGTCCATGTCAGAGCATTAGTAAGGCTTGATTTGTAATAATAGGCAATTTCACATAAATAGGGTATTACCTAAGAGTACCTATTTATTTTGAGGAGCTGGCGTCAATGATATATTTCAGTGGGCTGAGATCCAAAGTGGTCCGTCAGCCTTAGGGCCTACCTATTAAAACACTATAAAAACATAATATTAACCTGAACGGCGTTTGACAAAGATCACACATTGCCGCATATTGATTTGAGAAGTCACCGCAAGTTGAGTGTTTCCGTGTGCCGCTTACAGCTTGAAGTGGAAATGGCAAATTGACCTAAAAAAATTGGTTAATAACAACATATATTAATAATTTATTTAGGTATATTGGAGAAGTGACTTTGCTCGGATAGATGTCTTGGTGTTTAACAACAGGCGCAAATTATGGGCTTAATTATTTTTTAGACCATATTATTTTAGTTCGACTTTCTGTCTGCATTTTAAGTTCTTGTAATTCAAATTCAAAATCTTTTTATTCAAATGTGTTCCACCTAAGAACACTTTCAAATTGTCAAGTGAATTAACTACAACTAGCATTGCAAACTAATAACAATACTGTTTTAATGCGTGCATCCAATAGGTACTTTTTGTAAAATCACAAACAAAACATAATATTATGTTAAATTAATTAATAATTAAATGTTTTGCATTAAAACACTTAATAAACAAGATTTACAATGAAAATAGTCTGATTTAAAAAAAAAACTAAATTTAGTTAATTTCATTTGCCTATTGTTTTTCAGATTGCATAGGGGGCACCATGTGATACGTTAAAAGTATAGGTATTCATATGAATATTAGAGATATAATAAAATACACAGACATACGTATTCATATAAACACACAGACATATATTGAAATATACAATTACAAATAAAACCGTACGTAAATTAACTTAGATAGGTCCTATCTGATGCAATCCTCGTTCGGCCGCCCGATAGCGGCTGGGTCCGAACGCGAGCGGGTGCATCACACAAACACGCACACACACACACACTGTGTCTGATGAGAGACTGCCTCCCTTTGTGTGTTCTACCGATTGTACAATGGGATGTGTTCTGAGGAATTGTTCGAAATTATGCCCACGGCTACTTTCTACCATCACACTGCTCGCCTTCGGCAGGGAATTCATTCTCACACTTTACAACCGAAATGTCAGGTACAGTGCGGTTTCAGAGAAATTTCCTCCCGAGAACGCTTGGGTTGTGGAATGAGCTCCCTGCCGAGGTTTTCTCTAAAGACTACAGTATGGCGTTCTTCAAGAAAGATGTTATTGGATTTTTGAAGGGTCGGCAACGCGCGATACCCCTGAGGTTACAAGCGTCCATAGGCCATGGTGACCGCTTGCCATCAGACGGACCGTGTGTTTGTTTGGTACCTTAGTGATATGAAAAAAAAAAACGACTTGCACTCCGGGAGTGCCGGCAGAAGTGAAAACCTTTACACACGATTCGCGCTTAACACTTAAATATGTCACAAGACATGTCTTTGACATTGTCAAGAAATAATAATGTTTGTTTATTTACTTTTTTGACGTAGTATATTTGACATCGCAATCTGTCATAGAATTAAAATTCCATATCCAACCTCCCTGTACTACTCATAATCGCGAATACTAAAAATAAAAATATACACAAAATACGGTCATTTTCATCGCATATTGTGACACAAATAAATCAAAACCTTTCACATAGGAGACTCGATCTCATGATGAAAGAGCTATCTACGTATTATAACGTTTTTTATTTGTAAAAAAGTTTACCCGGACAAAGCCCCTGGCGGGAGCTAAACGTGTAAATAGATAAATACGAGTATTAAATGTACACACATGTTTGTTTTCAAATTTCTTTACGGACGAACGGACGGACAGACCATTAAATACACATATACATAAAGAAAAGTAAATCACTTACAAACTTACTCAACCACGAAAGAATCATAGGAAAGAAAAAAAAAAAAAAAAAAAGGGGGGGGGACGGGACGTTAAGCCATCGGAATATGTAAGCGGTAAGGCAACCCCACGAGAAAAACACATATAATAGAAAAAAAAAAATTATAATAGGCGTGGCATTACGGTTTCCGTCTTACGAATTTCCACGATTAGGACACGTGACCTGACGCGAGTTTATCATTTTTTACCCATACCAAAAAAAGTGCACAACGCCGCTAAAGAAGTTTTCACTTCAAAAAACAGACATCGCACACCCGAAAGTGGCCCAGCTCCCACACAACAGCCTGGCAACAAATGCACATAATTTAAATTACTAGCCTAAGGGGAGAAGTGACAAGATTAATATTATATATATATATATATATATATATATATATATATTACACAAAATACCCGATTAATTTGCAGTTCTTGTAGGAATCCTCCTCCTCTAGGATTATCCTACTTCCTAAGAATTCTATACTAATATTATAAATGTGAAAGTTTGTTTGTTATTCAATCACGCCGCGTCGGAGCATCCAATTGAACTGAAATGCACAGAGATATTTGAAGAGACGGAAAAGGACATCTTTTACATGCTTTTTATACCGGAAAATTCAAAAGCTATTGCAGGAAAAACTAAAACCAAAAAAAGCTTGCTATAGCAAACTTCTTTACTATGATGTCGCCGATAACCAATCTAAACCAAATTAAGGGCGGGCGGAGCCGCTGGCAAAAGCAAGTATATCATATTTTACAAATTATTCTTTAATATACAGATCACGCTATCATATCTATTAAATAGTCGGTCATGCAGTAAATTTTCCTGCCTGACTAATTTAAGTTGGCAATTAACACCTCCACTCCATAACAGTTTTACATACTTCTTAGCACGTCACTGTAACACAACTCTCGATTAGACCGTTTTTAATTATATTGATTTACAATGCCTTTCATAGAATTATCCTTATAACTTTGATATAATGAATTGTTATTCATTTTCATTTGAGAAAAAAAATATACTTTTTTGACAAAGAAAAAAAATTAGTTCGGTAGCAAGTACCGCACGAGCAACTTCTCTTGAGAATATGTTTTTATTGTTGAGAATTTTTAAATGAAGATTATTATTGTGTCTTTAAAAAAAATCAGTGTTCTTTAGCGATAAAAAACAAACCGCTGGTCCGATTTTACTCAAACTCTTTTCAGATCTAAGTCAAGATGTGGCGTATCGATTAATATGGTCACGAAAGAAATTGGTACATTGGTTCCAATCTGAAATATCGAGGAGCAAAAAAAAACTAACCTACATACATATACATGCACACACAGACATCACTCTAAAAATGATTCTCCAGGTTTTAAAACGTAAAGAAAAGGGCAAATTAAGCGATTTCGATTTTTTGTCCTATTATAATAACTTCCCTTAAGAGATGTTAAAAATGTATAGATTTTTTGTTATATAACTTAATTTAATAATAAGAATAATTCATTTACTAAGCATCATTTTACATAATTAACAAAATCTTGTGTTCCCAAACTAAGCACAGCCTGTTTCATGTCGGCCTTGGCTAAGATTTACAAACTAAAAAACTTACAAAACATTACAAAATAAAGCATACAAATGAATAAATGATTATATTATTATATATGAGTATGTGTAAGACAGGGTGGAGGGCGGGAGTGTAAATTTTGCCTTCGAAGAAAATTTCTAAAATGTGTTTAGCTTAGGAGTAACCAAGGGTATTGTTTCCTTTTTATGTAAACCGGTACCGACCGTCTTTCGACAAACGGATGCCGGAAGGGAGAAAAGTGTTAAGCAAATAATGATAATTGAATTTGTTGAAGGGGAATGGACTGTGTAACTGTAAGCTGTGATTTTAAATATCGCAACTTAGCGCAGGCTTAAGTACCGATCACAGGTAATTTATCAGAGTACATTAAAAATACACGACGATGTAAGTACTTTTTAGACATCCTTTCTGTTTACCCAATCCCAAGTTTCGAGAAAATTTAACATTTTTGGTCACAAGTTAAAAAATATACCACAAAATTATAAGGAGGCTCCAACCTTCTTCAAGATTATTTCTTTGTTATATTTAACATGTATTTCTTAATTCTATGAATATTTGTGTATTTGTTTGATGTACTAGGACTTCATAAGTTCGTAATAGTTGTGTGTTTATGACATTTGTAACGAGCGTATTTTCAGAGCAAGGATGTAGTCAGTGTGTCAGGGTTATAGCAAGCCAGATTGTACCTCGACAGCTCAGTGGTAGAGCACTTAGACGTGATCTAAGCGTCGCAGGTTCGAGTTCAGGCTCGCGGTTAATCTTTTGACTACATAAACACATAGCAAAGACTATGGAAGTATTTATTTATATTGATGAAAATAATTTAAATTGAAATAGGCAAACAATGTCCGTTCTATGACATCCCACTTGCCGTAGTTAATCTTTGTTTGAGATTTCATTTCCCTATTTCCAATAAACGAAATTTTATTTTCTCATTTTTAGATTCGGGCAAGCAAGTCCTACAGCTGTCCCAAATGTCTAAAGCATTTGTAGTTGCTGACGAAGACAGCTGTGACATACAGACATACAAAGCATAAGAGACATGAAGTCTTACCACAGGGGTTACTTTTATCCAATTTCGTATCATGTGATGAGGTATATTTGTTATATACTTCTTATGTCACCTTAAAATTTTCATTATATATAGGATTTTTTTAGTTTTTGCAAAAACTTATACCCAATGCACTAGATAACAACAAATTTTATTGAATTGACTTTTTTTTTCAATCCTTTAGATGCTATAGTGTTATCTGAAAATGTGCACAATAACAGCGTAATAACGCGATTTATAGCCTTAAAAAATATTTGGAGAAAACGTCAATTGCGATAAACATTGATTAATTTTTTTTTATCTATATTTATCGTGCCGGTTAATTTTAACGATATATTTTTAATACAGAAAAAATAGAGGGACAACCTAGCCATACTTTAAGGGTTCCGTTCTCCGTTTTGCGGTGTGAGATATCTTTGTGTGGGGTGAGACTCTAAAAAAATACTTGTGTGTCATTGACATTTAAAACACCATACACGTTAACAATAGAGTAATCAAATTTAAATACATAAGTATATGCGTTCATGCATCCGCACACATTGTTGAGCAATTAATTGAGCATATAAAGGTTAATATCTCGCCTCGTCACTAAATTGAGTGTCACTACACTCAACTCTGATGTAATTACCGATGTAAATTGAAAAAGTAATTTTACTAACAAACCTTGCTGATTATATCCTCTACAGCTACGTTCGGAAAAAGATCATCGAAGGCTGCTATTAATGCGTGCATCACATTAATTACCCCTTCCGACGTTCCTTCTTCACCTAAAACACAAATTAGCTAATTATTTTTTTGATCAATACAAAAGGCAAGCTTATATTCTTTGTATCTTGAATTGATTAAGTCGTTATTAAATTAGCAATGAGATAACAACTCGTCTTCAATTGTTACACTTATAAAATTAAACAATATTTTATAAATATGATAAAACTATAGTATAGAGTTTAACTATCGTATTACGCTAAAAACGACATGACAGTTTTTGATGGTAATTGGCATAATGATAGCTTTAAATTTTATCCTTAGTTAATATTAGGATTACTTATTTACTTACTAAACTAACTATATATATTCCTTAATAAAAAGTTCCAGCGACAAGAACAGGACTTTACTTCTGGGGGGATTGAACTATGGTTTGTGACAAAATAAAATTAAAAAAAACTTATAAAAGTACTCGAAAGTTATTTTAAAAATACTCTATAAAAGGGACACAAAAAGTATGCAACAATTATATATTTTATTATTTAATATAATTAAGAAAGAATTTATTAAGACTGCGATATAGGCTATAGACTGCGTAAATACGCCGTTTTTGAAAAAACTTGCTTTTGTCTAGTGCATTAAATTAAATAATGATTTTCATTTATTGTATTAAATGCAATAAGAAATCTGGAAATGGCCATTGTTTCAACACTTGTGCAAAATTTTAAAGCGTGTATTGAATTTGCTTGTAATGAAAGTTGGTTAAATAATTAGAATAGCTTGTTATCTAGTGCATTGACTATAAGTTGTAGCAAAAATTCAATATATGACTACAAAACAGCAAAAAACGTTAAATTTCATACAAAACATTTTAAGTTTCAAGGCGTCGTTATGGTATAAATTACTTAAGAAGTATATAACAAATATATCTCATAGTAATGTATATGACAATGTGTGATGATTTAAAATACATTTACATTCAAAACGTTAGAGATACAGAAACTAGCTTTCTGGCCTATATCGTCCTCTTAATTCATTTGTCCACAAAACATTTATTTAGTTGATAAAAACCTTAGCTACGCTCAATTACGTTATTATATGACATAGTTTACTTACTGAATTTCTTACACCACCCACCTGCCATATATGAAAATATTTAAATCCCTACATACCTCTAAAATTTAAAAAGATACGGGTAAATCTAGTTTGATGAGAGTAAAAGGGTAACAAATTAAAAAAATTTGCTACGAAGAAAAATCATTAATATATGTCACTCCAAGTAATACATTGTGTGTCACAATCATACAAAGGAGAATATATTAATTTAAATAATAATGGGAAACTAATTTTTTTTATTAATTTGACCTCGGTTGCACAATAGGAAAGTATCATGACAAAACAATAGCCGCAAACGAGGAAAATTCAATTAGATAAGCGGCGCCGCTGGTGTCGGTCTCAATGCCAAAATTTAGCACTGACCGATTAAGGACAATGCTGTGCTAAAGCAAGCTTACAAGCATACTTGTTACTTTTCCACACTGCACCAGCCAGATGGATTTGGATCAAAATGTAGAATAGTAATTTTTGGCGCGGGGTAGATTTATTATAGGCGTTGGAATGAAACTATAGAAAATATGTACACAACTTAAAATGTGACAACAGTACAGTACACATTGTTTGGTATAGTAATAGATTATATCCTGGATATAATAGTCTATATTTTATCCCAATAAGTTTAGCATAAACAACTCTAGCGCGGGTGGAGCCGCGGGCACAGCTATCGTATATAAACTACCGGGGTTTAGCGGGATTAGTATAGAGTGATCCTATTGTACCCACATACATACCTAATCACAGATGTTTCCCAAAGGGGTAGGCAGAATCCAAAGACTTCCACTTGCTGCGATCCTGACACATTCTTACGCTTTGTTCGCACGAATCAATAATTTCATACACGTTCGACGTTTTAGAGTACTCTTGACCTTGCCTTTTCTTAGAACGGGCTTAATTTGTTTGACATACGTTTGCAGAGGGCTATCTTTACCTACATATTTATTTTGTGTTAGAAGTACCAGGTACCTTATAGTCTCGACCAGCTTGATATTCTTTGTCTGCCACAACTTAAGTGGAGGCTCCGCTAGAGGGATGCCCTTAAGCGCTTAGTCACACATAGTTGCTGAAACTTTTTGAAAGTATCTCCCCTAAAATCCTATGTGTGATACTGTAAAAGCCGCATTGGCCTGCACCATTCAAAAACAGTAAAACTTACCTATGAGTATAGACACCGGCTTGTGTTCGTGTATAAGTGTTATTGATAAATGGTTAGCCTTTTTGCTTTCCAATGCTTCAATTTCCATTAAGTGAAATCCATTGTCAATCTGTTAACGATAAGATAAGATAGGTCTTTACTTTTATTGTTCTAAACGTAGCAGTACATGAAAAAAACCTAAAATAATTTTTAAACTAAATATTTTTGGCATGGTATTTAATAATGTGTTGGTTCAACACGTATTATAAACGGATATTATAAAATGCAAAATTAACTGAATTTGTCTGTCGATCTGTTACCCTTTCACAGCTAAACCGATGCAGCCGACAAACCACAGCTTAAACTGAACTTTGGTAGAAAGAAGTCAGTTGGAAAGCATAGTTTACATCTTGACAAAGGACAAATACTCCTGCAATTTTACGCTGATTTTATAAAGAAATTATCTGTAGAACGGCAATTCAGTACTTTCTCAACTTACCTACTTTACTAACTTATCTATATGTATCTAGGTACATACTCTTAAATACTAGTAGATATACATTAATAAAAAAATCTCACCCTTGTTGGTATTTTTGTTGTGGTAATAAATATTCTGTATGCTGTCACAATCTGTGAACAAAAATCACCAATAGTAATAATAGCAGTAATAATGAAAATAATATTTTATGCTTATCTATAGTCCAACCAACTTTTTTGACCCAGTGGTCAAAACTATAGTAACCATATTAAATTACTGTGAACTTAAGCGTCACTAGCGACAGACAATGGGTCGGAAAAATTTTGTTGCACTATACTTCTTGGTTTTAAAATAAAAAATGATAATTCTGACGATTCCTTTGACGATTCTTGACCAAATTGCTTCTAAGATATAAGATGATCTACTGCAGAATACAGTAAACCAAACCATTGCAATGAGACACTTGCCCCTTGAATTCGAAAACTTAGAAACATGCAAATATTTGAACTATGCCTTTGCTAAAATATGGCAGTCATCTATAGCCACGGAAGGTGGCCTATTTCTTACGTAAGAAGTCTGTTTTGCGTTCTGAGGGCAGAGGTTCGAGGCCGGGGTTTACCAATTAGTCTTCTACATTGTCCATTTACACTTTTTAGTATTGGAAAATATCGTGAGAAAACCTGCATTAGTCAAGACGTATGTGAAGTCCACAATCCGCACTGGATCTGCGTGATGGACTATAGTTAGGGTTGCCATACGTCCCGTATATACGGGACTGTCACCATATTTGAGAACCTTGTCCCGTATTGCTATTGCGTCCCGTTTTTTGTTAATATACACGTATAATAAATACGACTGTCGCAAATCGTCAATTTAATGATTTTTTAACAAGTTTGGCATTCAGGACTTCATAATTATCTTATGTATCAATTATCTTGTCAGTAAAAAATATAGTTTTTTAAACTTATTGCTAACCTCAAGAAATATTACCTTAAACATCCCGTATCAGATCCCAATAATTATGGCAACCCTAAATATAGTACAAATCAATCTCGCTTAATGTGAGGGTAAGCTGTGCCCTAAATCGAATCAAGGCGATGGCCGACTGTATGAAAGAAATAAATGATTTTGTTGTGTTTATACGTAGTTTTTAAATGTCTCATTTATATAAAATAGATCTTTACGAAATTAAACGTTTAAAGTGGTAGGAAAAAAGTTAAATCACAATTCGCCATTGTGTGTTCGACTGTCGTATTAATTGTCCCAGGTTCGATTTCCGTTAGTGGCAATTCATATTGTTACAATTTATAAATAGAACTATATTGTAACGTTGCCTTTAGTCTGGTTTGTGCCTGGTACATTGTTGACGTTATATCTCTGACAAACACTTTCGGGAATAAGTGTCGTGATGGCAAATAAATAAATAAAACAATAATATTTAAATAATTAGTTAGTTAGATACAAAAAAAAATAAGAGTATCATACTAAAGAAGGTTAGTATTGATAGTTCTTTCAATGAAGCTAAATCGCATTAACATAAAGGTGTCGCATGGGAACAATATGCGCATTCAAGCGAGTGCCCAGTTCACAGAACATGACGCACCTACATAAATGACTCATCCATTGTCAACTGAATAACATCGTTAAATGTACTACAATCGTCGAGTAGAAAAAAGAAAACCCGCATTAAGTTAGGGTTCCATAGAATGAGAAGAGCTATTTGTAAAACAATTTCATTTAAGGTGAATTCGACCTAAAAAAATTAAACAAAGTAGGTTACACTAAATATGTACATATATTATTATCTTCACGGTTAACCAGTGGCTGAATACACACCCACATCATAATGTCCCCACAACAACCTCTTTTTACCAACCACTTTAGTCCTACGTGACAGATGGTGAGCCTATCGCCTACTTCTGGTACAGTGTATCTGGAATAAGTTTTTTTTTATACCACTAAGGTGGCAAACAACCTAACGGTCCGCCTGATGGTAAGATGTACCCGAGGCCTATGGAAGCTTGCAACACCGGGAGCATCACTCGCGCGTTGCCTACTTTTTAAAAATCTTATCAGTGCAGTAATTGAAGCGAAAAATAGGGTTTTACCTCCGAATTTTTTTACTGTGAACCGATTTGCATAAAATTTTGGAATAAGGCTCATCTTACCCTTAACTTCAAAAGTGATCTAAGCTCCGCCTATTATTTTTAAGGGGTGTAAACAACCCCTTAGTGGAAAAAATTACATTGAGCCAGTTTATCGCTAGAAAACGTGTTTATTATTACGGGGTGAAATTGTAAAGTGTTTTCTAACACAATTACGTCATAATAAAATAATTTTCAACCCCTTGAAAACCATACATCCCTTGCAAATAACACCTAAATTGAAAAAAACACAAGAAATTACTTTGGTATGACATAAAAAGATTTAAGTATACAGTAAATAATATTTTATGTTCTCTATCTTAATTATCGAACTTTTGACCACCTTTCGACCCTTAAAAACAAAACCTTGATAGAAAATTGTTTAAAAAAAAATCTTTTGATGAAATGAAAAGGATTTAAATGTTATTCCACATTTTCAAAAATGATTATTATATTCTAAAGCTTTTCAACCCTTAAAACTACCGCTAAATTAAAACAGTAAATATATATGATTACACATTTAAAAATAATTCAATTATAGAGTAAGAAATCACCATTTATTGAATAAAATATAAACTTACAAGTTGTCTAAAACTGCACAAGATTGAATTAGTAATACATTTACAGTAGTAGTAGTTTAGTAATACAAAATAAAAAAATAAATTGTATGAATTATAGTATATTAAACTCTTGGTAGAATATAAACGAGTTCCACTGCTTAAAATATTATTTATGTAGGGCAGACCTAATTAGTAATCAATATTTATGTAAAAAATGTGATATATATATATTTATATGAACATTGGTATGTAATTATACATAAGACAAAAGTTTTGGGTCTCTATTACTGTGTACTTTCACTTTGCTCCAAATATTCACACTCCAAAATTTCCGCTAGATGGCATTGAATACATCGATTAAATTTCAGACAAAATAAAAAACGGTTTGATCTTTAATATCTAGCTTAATTTTGCACTTAGAACACTTTACAAAAAACCAATTTGTTCAGTTTTATACCGCCTACAATTATGTTCATCATAAAATTTTTGGAGATATTTGCAAAAAACCGATGAAAAACGTGAAAAAAATCCGAATTTTCAATTGCCAATAACTTGAAAAGTATTGGGTTTTTTTCAAAATTAAGCCTTCTAACAATATCCGAGGTTTCGGTTTTTGTAGCACCTCTGATGCTACTTCTGGAGTTTTATGGCTTGTCAGTATGGCAGTGTCATTTGCAAAGGTTGCCGTACTGTCTCCAGGTACTGTTGGAAGATCTGCTGTGTAAATTGTATAGAGGATCGGACCAAGAACAGACCCCTACGGTACACTAGCTTCGATTTTGCATAAAGCTGAAGTGCTTCCTAATTCCGACACAAAAAAGTGTCTGTTTGCTAAGTAGAACTTCAATATTGTGAAGTATGTATGGGGCAGACACTGCTTTATTTTGCATTGCACAATAGACCTTTGTGCTATACCTTATCAAAGGCCTGATGGATGTCCAGGAAGACAGAGGAACAATATTCCATTTTTCTAGCGCTTTTCCTATATATTTATATTTATTTGGCAGGTTAACAGCAACATACAATTAAATAAACAATACATTAAGATTTACTGGAGGATATTGACAAATCTTCGCAGATAGATAACACATAGATTGCTAAATTAAACTTAGCGAAAACATGAGCTAAGTACATACAAGGGAATACAAATTCAAATTCTAATACAGTTACAAGAGATATACACTTGAATACATACAACACCCACTTATGTAAACCCACACCTACAAAAAAATCGTTGTTTAGCACACGCCTGAGCGTAGAAACACTGCTAGTATTTACTATTTAGGTCTAAGTCTAGTTTTTTGTTCAGCTCATTAAATTAACGATAACGATAAAGAAAACTATTCTGCCTGTAGTTAATTGATGCTCTTGGTAAAATCTATGCTTGTGGACTCCTTAAGTGACATCTACCCGGAACGTTGAATAATACATTACTTAATAACTGAGGACAATCAATGACACCTATTAGAATCTCTAGCAAGATCATATCAGCAGTTCTGCGACGATATGCTGGCTGACTAGGTGTATTTGCTCAAATGTCCCATGCTGTTTCCTGAACCAGAGTTGGTGTTCAGGTATTGCATTTCTTTCTTTGGGTATGGTAGTAATTCTTTGCAGTAATATTTTTTCAAATAATTTCGACATTGTTAGCAATAGACTTTTTGGTCTATATGAGGTTTTCTCTCGGGCAGGTTTACCATGCTTGTGGATCATTATAATTTCCAAGATTTTCCACTGAAGTATTGCAGTCTTAGCATGGAATTTATCAAGATTATTAGGATGACAATAGCTTTGCGTGGGAACTCTCTCAGAACTTCCTTAGGTATAAGGTCATAATCAGGTGCTATTTTATCATCAAGATTCCTTTTTGTTTTTTGTACCTCTTGCGGAGTTACAGGTTTGGGTGAAATATCAAGTAGGAAATCTTCTAGTCACTGAGTTCACATGTTCTGTATTACTGTCATCACTTACATCATTTGGGGTAAAGACCTGTGTTAGGTGCTTTGCAAAAATGTCCGCTTTTTCCTGGCCTGTTCTGGCCATCTTGCTGTCATAGTGTTCTAGGGGGGATTTTTGCACTTAGGGTCTGTCATATGATTTAGGGAACTTCCACAGGGAGTAATAACTTTCTTTTGTTGCCTAGAGTGACTTTAATTTATGCTGGAGTGTGTCATCATTAGCTCTTTTAATTAGGCCTTTGAGTTCTACTATTCCCTTATTTAGCAAGGTCTTGTCAGTGGGCAGTCGGGTCTGGTGCCAAATTCGGCGTAACTTTCGCTTTTCTAGTATTTTCTGCTTGATTTCCAGAGTGAGATTGGCTGAAATACCTGCGGTTTTAATGACGGGCGTATTTCTCTAACAGGCTTCTTGGATTATGTTAGTGATTTTTTTTAAAACAGAGTGTACATCCTCAGTTCTCTTAAGTCTTATGTTAAGCTGTATTTTCTCTTCTATGAATACACTAAAGGTGTTCAAATCCGTGCGTTGGTTGTAACGTGTTTCTGGTCTTTCATTTTTAATTACTGTTGTACTAGTAGTTAGCCCTTAGATGAATGTCAACCAAGAGAGCAGGTAGGATTTGGAAGCAGATACTCAACTTTAGACGAGATGTTATCAAACAATTATTTGAAAAAAGTAAGGAGTTCAACTTCATCTTTTATTGCTGTTTCGTGGACTACAATAAAGTTTTCGACATAGTAGAGCATGAAAAAAACTGGCTAGCACTTAAGAAACAAGGTGTCGATTACAAATATATTAAAACACTAAAAAAAATCTACAAAACAGCAAGGCTAAGATTAAATTAGAGAAAGCAGAAAATGGGGAAGCCAAGGCGACCCCCTCTCACCAAAACTTTTTACGTCAGTTAATAGAGTAGGTTTTTCGACAACTAGTCTGGGAAAAATGTGGACTGTCCATTAACGGTGAAAACCTGTCACACTTAAGATTCGCAGATGATAATCCTCTTGCTGACGATTGAAGACCTGCAGAAGATGTTGAATGAACTAGATAGGGAAAGCCGAAAGGTGGGATTAGTCATGGACACACAAAAGACCAAAGCTATGACAAATGGGAACCAGAAACCTATCAGGATCAATAACAACCTAATTGAATATGTTAAAGAATATATATACCTAGGTCAAATCATTTCTCCTTTAGATCTAACCACAAAAGAAATTGACATACATATTGGAAATGCCTGGAAACAATATTGGAGTTTAAAAGAAATAATGAAAAACAGTGAAACCAGGATAACTATTAAGAGAAAGCTTTTTGATACCTGCATACTGCCTGTACTTAATTATGGTTGCCAAACTTGGACCCTCATAAAAATTCACAAAAAGAAGCTCAAAACATGTCAGAACTCCATGGAAAGAAGTATGATAAGGAAAAGACTGTCCGATAGAATAATAATTGCAACCATTAAGAAACAAACAAGAACAAAAGACATCATAAAAACAATAAAAAAGTTAAAGTGGAAGTGGTCAGGCCACTCAATAAGAGGAAGTGAAATATAGTCAAAACTAGTCATGAATGGTACACATGTGACTAAAAAAGAAAACAAGGTAGACCATTTAGATGGTGGGTTGATGACATCAAAGCCATAGCAGGTGGCATATGGACAAGAGTAGCTAAGAACAAAGAGAAATGGGCACAGTTGGAAGAGGCCTTTATCAATCAGTGATATACAGACAGTGAAATCTCCGAGTAGCTGTCCCCACTGGAGGCACACTCTGCATGTTAACAACAACTAAGAACTCATCTGCTCATAATTCAAGGACTGATTGCAAAAAAAAAAAATGAAATTCACTAAAAAAATCTATAACAATCCAAAAAAGTTAAAATCGTAGTCCTCAATTGCGGCTTTATCCCTAGACACTTTTGATACATATAATTGGCAAAAAAAATCTTGATACTTTGCATTTATGATATTTTTCAAATACTAAGTAAGACAAATAACAGAGTTTGACCATTTTTTTTTTATTAGATTTTTCACTTATTTTATTAATGCAGTAGAAACTTAAATGCAAAATTTAAAGATATACTTACAATAATCTTTAACGCTTCATACTATTTTCACTATACACCTTACACTGATGACGTACCAATGTATTTTCACTTTGTATGGAGCTGAGAAGACCATTTTTGCATGATTTAAAAAGAGTCATAAGCAAAATACTTTAAAATATTAATATCGCAAAATTAACACAAAAATTCTAGTGCATATTCCCTATTAAATTAACATGTTTGAAAGGGTAGGATAGTAGGTTGTAGTACTGTTGGCCTTAAATTATTACTGCTAATATTGCCTTATATATTTTCTTAATATATGTATTGCTGTGGTTTATAGACTTAAAAACTATGCTGCATGACTACTCATGGTATACTACACACAATAGTACCTTCTGTTATTGCGTCCAGCTAGAAAATGAATAGGTTGCTGCTGCCTGGACTGTATTTTCATTCAACTAAGTTTCATTAAATATTTACATGTATCAATGGAAGTAGGGTAAACTTATAATTTAGTTTATTCAAATTAGGTAATGTAATTAAGTAATTAAAATACATATTCATAAATTATATTGGTAGAAAGACTGATGACATACCAGGACTCTGTTATCAACTTTATCACCTCTAGATTCCATCCGAATAAGTGATTTGTACAGTATCTTAACATTTTTCCCCAAAACATTGTTGATGCTTTCTGTAAATGTCAAATGAATTTATAAACATTGCATGTGATTTTTATAGGCATTACAATTAAGTACATATAATTACGAAGTTGAAGTGTAAGAAATCAGACAAAAACAATAATACTGCTAACCATTTAATTCTGTAGAAATTTGGGATTTCAATGACATTTTACTAACTTTCTTCAAAGTCATCACAATGTAAAATTGTAACAATAGCAACTATACAATGCTCCCATACTTAAATTAAAATTGGTAAATAAGTTTTTATCGGAAATTTCTGTAGTAAATAAATAACATTGAACATTTACGAATCATGTATGTATTATCATTTTTTTTTGTTGTGACCACAGAACACATATAACAATCTTGTGACAGTGTTTCCAGATGGCTTTATTAATTTCCCTGCCGCCAGTGCTATACTATGCAAGAAGCTTATAAATGAATTATTTATTAAATAAATACATTACTGTTTTAAAGTCGGTTTAATTTTTTACTTTTTTATTTCTTCATTTTTTATTTCAGTAGTTATTTAAACTAATTACTTAATATTTTTTCGTTCAAGTACCTTTACTTAATTATTTCTTTGTCTTTTACGTGTATTTTTAGGTGAAAATATAGTATCTACTTAATGATAGTGTATGTATTAATATCTACTATGCATAGAGCAACACGATCCATATATAAGAGGAGAAGTAGTACAGAGGGCCATTCCCTAAAGTATAGCATGTCATTTTGGGGCAAAAAAATTAGAATAAAAACCTCTATAGACTTCCGTTGGCAGATTTATTTTATCCAACTAATCACTTTTACGTACAAACGCTTTAACGCATTCACCAATGGATGTGTAAGCGTGTGCTAATTGCAGGAAGCTTATATATATATATTGATATTATATATATTGATATTATATATATGTATATATATAGAGGGTAATTGGCTATAAGTTTAGGCAAAGCCACCACTCCAATCCACTAACATGCAGGGATGCACTGCAAACTCCACGCAACCTACACGGACAACGTTACCGCAACAAATGTACTCAACCCTTTAGTAGTTTAAGTACGGAGTCTGTACGTGCACTTCCTATTGCACAGCGGTCTAAGAGGAAAATCAGACCCAAGCAAAAACACAAATTTGGAAATACATTGATGTCGCACTAAGAGCTGGGCTAAAATACCGATGTGCGTTAGGAAATAATATCGGTGCGGTGGTTTGTATTAGGTACCCACTTTTCTCCTCCAAGTGTCAACCGAATTGCATAAAAATGTTGTGTTAATGAATTATTTTACAGCAGGGCCCCAGTTATATATGTTAAAAAAATAGGTTCCATGCCAAAATCCAGGAAGGAAACAGTGAAATACGTTTGAATGGGGAAAAGCAACTTGCAGCCGGCATTTGTTGTCCATTTGTCATTTGTACTTACAATCCTTCCTGGAGGTATCGCCAAAAGAACAAAAAAATTATTGTGGGGCACTTCCTCGAGACGGATCGCTTCACTATAGAATACTAGGTCCAATAATGCATCATTGACCTACACCAGCGGCATTGTGACGTGACGTCATGTCCTGTTCGTTTGCATTCCTACTTTGCGTCCGTTCACCTATTGTGACATTAATTGTGTATTGTGTCAAATGTGCTTTTGTCGGTTGGGAGTCCATTCAAATTCAACACTGGAACTCGCACGTTTGAAACTGTTGAACAATTCTGCTCTAGTTAGATTTTCAAGATTTAATTTATGGAAACATCTTTTCTAAATTAGAAAAAAAGGAATACAGGGCCCAACTTTAAAATGGATCTGTAGGAAGCACAAGCTATAATGCAAAAAACCTACAAAATCTTATTTAAATGGGCACACGACATTGGTCTTGCTATCAATGCAAAAAAACTAAGCTGCACATACACTCAACGCATTTAAAATATTTTATTAAGCCAGCCATTGCGAGCCATGATCATCTATATCTTAGTTATATACCAAATCCAATGTACGTGAATCCAACATACATTTCGCTAGCCGAATCTGTAATAAGCTATTGTATTGGTATATACGGTCGCACACATTACCTATCCTGGAAAAACTTATAACTTACAAATAAGAGTATGAAAAGCTGTAGTACCTAAAGATATATACAAAAACGAAGATAAAGGCCTATTTAAACACTACAAAGTAATGTAATAAAGATGAATCTACTAACAGACGAATTCACTATGATAGAGAACTTGTGTAAAAAACAAGGCATGATCACTTACGAAAACTACTACATTCTAAGCTGCTTTTCAACTTAAGTTTTACCAAAAATTAACAATGTATATGGAAAACGATTGTCAAAATATAGTTTACCAAAAACATTAAATCGACTGCCTCAACATATTTGTAAAAATATAAAAATTTAACTATTTCGCGCGTCGGAAGCGAGGACTCACCGCCAATCTTAAGGTTGCCGGATGCGCCCCCATTTAACCTACACCCCTACCACAAAGGAAGCCGAAGGAAACCCCGAATATGGGCCCGCCTACTACCTCAACAATTCCCCGAAAAAGACCTAGCCCTCAATCAATCACAAAAATCCACTCAACGAGACCTTTTTTTTTTTTTTTTTTATACCACTAAGGTGGCAAACAAGCCTACGGTCCGCCTGATGGTAAGCGGTCACCGTAGCCTATGGACGCTTGCAACACTAAGGGCATCACTCGCGCGTTGCCGACCGTTCAGAAATCTAATAACTTCTTTTAGTAAGACCACTGAAAACTCCAAAAGCTTCAGCAGCGCAAGCACTGAAACACAACCAACCGGCTTGTTCAAGAGCGTCACTATCACCCGCTCAACCGGTTCAAGACCTACATAGTCAACAGTTCCAGATCAATAACAACAACCTGTTACCGCAACTCCTGCATCATTGATGTCTACCCCAATGACTACATATGCAGCCATCACAATTTGCGCCTACAACAACCCAAGCCACTGGAACCCAACCCTCTACGGTTAGCAAGGCAAAAAAAGAAAACTACCCTCCGTTGGTGGTGGAAACACTACCAGATTGGCAAAGGCACTTCAAGGCCTTAAGGGAGAAGCTGGGTCGTGCTCCAAACGCTCGTCCCTTTGGCCGCGGAGTTCGTTTTCCCCAACAGAGGATCTAGAATTATTGTCGTCGTACCGTCCAAAGGTATTTGTCGGCGCTGGAAGACGTTTCTTGGTTCTCATACCAATGCCCCTCAGAGAGGAATCTGAAGGTGGCAATAAAGGGATTGCCAGCTGACACGGTCCCCGAATCCATAAAAAAGGAGTTCGAAGGCCTCGAATATGAACCTGAGTACATCAGACACATATCAACCCGTCAAGGAAGACCGGGCTGTATATTCCACGGACAATTTCGGCGCACGCTGAATACCACTTCAGGCATATACGAAATAACAGAATTGTTAAATATGCCTGGTATAAAAAAACCTGGAGCGGGAAACGCGAAACCATGCCAGCTATTTCGCCACTTATCCCACGCTTGTCACCGGTAATTTGCCTGTGTCAGATGCGGCGAAGAACACTTTGCAAGAGATTGCGAAAGACCTCGGGCCCTGACACCTACATGTGTAAATTGCGGTGGTCCACATGCTGCAAATAACGTCTCCTGCCCTGTCTTCAAGAGAGGAGCCAGAAACAATAGAGCTGGGAAAGTGGCGCTAGCCAGGACCAGCACCGCTCTCCTCCAAAAATCTACTGTCAAAGCCACGCAGGGGCAGTCCAATCTGATGGCACCCACAAACAATCCACAGCAGAACGCAGCTCCAGTGCCGCCGAAAAGAAGTCGAAGTAAGTCCCTAAGAATAGTTCACTGGAATGCCCAAGGCCTGGCTAAAAAGACTAGCATACTACAGATCGTTCTAAAAGAGCAAGATATAGACGTGGGCCTTACAAGTAAGACCCATCTTAGATCCGGAGACAAGCTGAAAATTTCCAACTTCTAGGTCTACAGGCAGGATGAAGATGGCCTCAGAGGACTAGCGGTGCTAGTAAAGCGCAAAGTGGTCCATCAGAACTTCCTTCGGTATCACCGACTTCCTTCTATGCCTTAGGAGTGGAGTTATGGATCGCCGGCAAATATATGCAATTTATAAACCTCTTGCATTTAGACTGCAGATTACCTTACCCCGCACTTCTAGCCGGCGATTTCAACTGTAACCGATATCAACTGTTTTCACCCGGCTTGGAACTCAACGACCACAAATACAAATGGAAGACGCCTATTCAATGACGCAGAGATTCACAGATATCAAGTCAGCGGACCGTACATGCCGTAGCATTACTCCTTTCGCGTAGCATTTACCCTAGTCGTCATTGACATCATCGCATTCCGAAGACTGCTAAGCCAGCCCACTCAAAACTCAAATAGTCCTGCCCGATGACATGTTATCGAAATGAACTTGCCGGTACTCGTCGAGATTTGGGAACAAGCCGTCAAAGCTGTGCCTACGGCCGCACGACGCTTGGTGGACTGGGGTTCTTTAAATTCCGACATAACATACAGAAGGAAATGGACGAAACTTCACACCCGGTAACTGCCAGCGGTCGGCTTACCAAAGGACATAAAAGAAGCCATCACTGAAAAGAGGCGCCTTTTTCAAGTATGGCAGAGAGACCGCTGCCCCGCTCAAAACAGAAAACTAAACGCCATGACCAAGAAAATAAAAAATAAAATCGACGAACATGCAATAGAAATTTGGGAACGTCACATCGAACCCATAGTAGACGATTGGGCCAGCATTCACCGACTATGCCGCCAAGTTACAAACACCCCAGCCCCAGTTCACCCCCTTTTGGCAAAAGACGGGACTCCGAGGTACAGAGCAGAAGACCGTGCAGAAATCTTTTCCATACACCTGGAGAAACAGTTCAAACCAAATACTTCGCCAAGCCGATAGCTCCCGAAGAAGATCCAGTAGTCTTCTCCCCAAGTCAGGTCTAACGAGAGATCCGAAGAACAAAGCCAAGAAAAGCCCCGGGAAACAACCTGATAAAAAAACTCAGCATTGCATCACCTGCCCTCCAGAAAAAAAGCGGCGGTGACGCGCTTGTTTAATGGGATAATGAGAACGGGACACGTGGCCTCAAACTACCACCTCCTCTCCAGTTACTATATGAAACACCAAGTCTCTGCCAGTGATAAACAAATCACGAGCTGCACAGGCCTTACTTTGTCCTGTGCTATCATCAGATCTTCCACTCCGTGCAAGAATCGGGGTCTACAAGATTTACCTGAGATCTCGTCTTACGTATGCTGCACCGGCCTGGTACGCACTTATTAGTACAACAGAACGCGAAAGGCTACAGATAACTCAATCCAGCACACTGCGCTCCATAGTAAAGGCTCCACGCTATGTAAGAAACACCACCATTGCAAAAGATCTTCGGATTGAAGCACTGGAAGGTTTCGTGAAACGACTCGCGATCTAAATGTTCACTGGCTTTCCCCATTTCTCCGAAAGGAGTTATGTGAGAGGACAAACTGATCATTTGGTGAACGATTTCAATGCCTATGCCACAGATTATTTAATACTATACTAGTACCTATGCGATGTCATGGCTCTCAATGCCGTCAATAGAACGCACCTATTGTCTTTGGTGAATATGTACTCTGTGGAAACGACCCAAAATTTGTTGTTTGTTGGTAAATTTAATTATTCTGATCCAATATTGTAAATACAAATTTCTTTTTCTGAACTGACTATGCAGTTGGCTGTTTCAGTCATTACTGCTTCACTGGGCTTTTTGGGGCGAGACTCTGAAGGAGCCTCAGTCCATATAGCGCACAACGCTCCAGGGCTCCCCGCGGGGGAAGCCTCGGCTTGGGTTGTCGCTCTCGGGGGCGTCCCTTCAACCGGCGTGAGTCTCGAACCCGAAGGTGAGTCACCGCCAGGAGAGGAGTTACGCGGGTACGGTTGCGATTGAGTGGGGGCGAGAAGCGCCCCGGCACTCTTTGATACCTCGTGTATCCTTGTGGGTGCCGACGAACCCGGGGACGTCGGCGTCGTGTTTGGAGGGAGGCCCTATTCCGGGAGGTCGTAGAGACTAATCTCGCTATCCGGACAGCGAGATCGTCATCTGATCACTTTGAAGCTTTCGTCGTCCTCGTTTGAGGACAACACCGACTCAGCGGACATTACGGCTACCGGGGACAGGGGTGCGGTTTTGCGGAGTGACCGAGAAAGGGTCACATCAGCTACCGGAGTGGCCGAGGTGTAGTTTGTGTGTACCTAGTGACTCCCCACCTTTGCTGGCGAGGAGCAAGAATACTTAAGTGTGGCCAAGCGCCCCGCAGTGCTACGGATTGCTTGGTGTGTACCTAACTCTAACTCCTACGGCCGGGGTTACGTTGTCACCGTTAGGTTTCCCCCCGAGCAACGAGACGTTTATGAATAAGAAACGTTAGGTAGACCGCAACTCTGAAAAGAGCTATACGATCTCACCCACCAGCCCTTGAGTACTCGGAACTGGATTTCTACAAACTAGACGCAATCGATACTTAAAACGCGAGAATGCGCGGAGTTGCGAACCGCTGAAGCGGAAATACTACACTAGCGATTAACCCAAAGCCGGACTCAGGCCGGGCGAACCAGCGTCAGTCAAAGAGGCAAGCGAGGGTCACCACTATGCGTAGTAGTTCCGCGACTACGAGAACACACACTCACACACAAAAACACACAGTATCGCTTCGATAAACTTCGCGTTATGGGCGCGTTGAAAAGCGCGAAAGAACACTCAGAGCCGGCCGAGAAGCAATTTCCCAGCCAATACACACAACCGAGCAGCGCTCAGCACTCAGGCCGATTTACCAAGAATTGCGGGCAATAATCCAAACAACAATTCGAGGTCGTCAGCGCTGAAGCAAAACACCATACAAATTCAAATTCAAATTCAATATAATTCATTCAGTTTAGGCTACAATAATTGAGCACTTATGAATGTCACTACGCCATCGGTTCGTAAGTCTACAGGGCGGGAGACCTTGTACTGAGAAGAACCGGCAAGAAACTCAGCAAGGGCATTTCTTTTCTCTCTTTCTCTTACAGCGTCCAATTAAAATATTGGAAAATGCCCTCCCTATCATAAAAGGACACTTTCCATTACAAACATAAAAAAACATGAATTGTTGTGCTTTATACAAGCACAACATAAAAAAGTATCTAATATAAACAAAAGACAGTTTATGTATTCATCACTAAGAAATAATCAATGTCTTACAGTATTAATAAACAAAACAAAAAAGTAAGACTAAATACTAAGAATACAAAGAAGTTTGCAAGAGCAGACCAGCCTCCACAGGCGGCACCCGTTCACGAGTATGACACATGAATCAGCCATCGCTTCGCTCAACCATGTTTTAGGACATATGACACAGGAATGCGCACCAGCTGAGTCACCACTGCACGGAGCACAATGAGAGCACTTGACGCTCTAGAACACGACCGCACAACACGAAAGTCGAATCGGGAATGGACGGTTTCGTGAAACGACTCGCGATCAAGATGTTCACTGGCTTTCACCATTTCTCCGGAAGGAGATATGTGAGAGGACAAGTGATCATTTGGTGAACATGACGATTTCAATGCCTATGCCACAGATTATTTAATACTATACTAGTACCTATGCGATGTCATAGCTCTCAATGCCGTCAATAGAACGCACCCATAGAGGAAACAAATTGGAACGCACCTATTGTCTTTGATGAATATGTACTCTGTGGAAACGATCCAGAATTTGTTGTTTGTTGGTAAATTTAATTATTCTCATCCAATATTGTAAATACAGATTTCACAAATGAACAAGAACTATGAAAGGTGTTCGCATTGCAATCGTCGTAAATGGCTAGCATCGGGGTGTCTCCGCAAGTGGTTAAAACCGTTGGAATGTAAACACCTACAACGAACCATTGATAACAAAAGAGACTATAATAATACTTCCGATATAGTTAACTGTGTATTTTTACAAGATCGTAAGCCTGCTGTAAAGAGTAATAAGTTTGTGAAGTTCTGGAAAAATAAATTATTTCTAACTGGCAGCGTGAAGTCATTACAGCGATACTTTGGTAACAAAATTGACGAGGCAGAAGACTTTAAATACAGAAGAAATATTGAATCTTCTACATCACCTTTCAATTGTATTGTTTCTAATCAGGAGTTTGAAAATAAAAAAGATCTAGAAATCAATACAGATATCCAGAGATGTGAACATGCAGATGGTCATTCTGTACTTAGAGGGCATCATCAACATGCATCAATTGAATCTTGTGCCATATACTGTCAGCTATCAAAGTATGTATTGAAATAGATAGCATACAAAGGTAGTCTTTTTTTTTTTGGTAAATTTTACTTCTCCGTCGTGCATTGATTGATATAAATAAAAAGGGAATGATGGGTTGGAGTAACTAAAAGGGGGTGTAAGCTAGAGACCCCTCTATAGGCTACTGTAGATAATTTCTGTAGTCTTATGAATCACAAAACACAAGTTTTATATAACTAATATATTACGAGTATTTCATATTAACATAACAAAATCCATATATATTAATATTTAATATATTGTTATTACTTCTGTCATATTATTATTTTCCACTATGCATAGACAAAACTGCAGACAAACCGATACATACTACAACACCTAATTATTAAACTGTCTTTATATTTAAAATTCATAATAATGCAGAGCAGTTTAATAATTACAGACATTACAGTATCATATTATTAACATAATTACATAACTTAAATTAATTAAAAAATCAAATTATTACAATGTCTCTGAAACTTAACTTTGTTCAAAGGCTTAAGTGTCATCATATCGGCCAACTGAATTTCTGAAGGACCATATGGTGTCAATTTAGCCTTCTGTATATTTCTCTTATATAAAGTGATAGCACACGTCAATGTGCTTGGATCTTTGGCTAAAAGAACTGGTTCTGATCAGCTGTAAAGTTAAACCCAACCGAAATTTGTGGTATACACAAACTAATTGTCAAAATAAATTACCATACGATACATATACCATATTAATATATATAGATATGTAGGGCATGGGTACATGCTGATAAATAGAATGAACAATAAAGTGCATGCATGTGTGTAAGAGATAAAAGACAAGCCCCTGGTTAGTGTTATACATTCAGAGCATGGGTTTTTTTCTATTTAAACTAGAAAATAACAGTATCTAACATGCAGTTAACATGGAACTTATGAGCATAGCCAGAGCTGAGAGACGACTAGTTGGCCTTCTCGCAATCACTAAAATTACAAAATTCCGTATCTTTTACACAAAAGTGGTCAATGTTATTCCCTTCCTTTAAATTATTATTAATTAAATGTTATTGTTTGTGCTATTTTTTAGAGTTTTTTAAACTTCAAGAAAAAAAACAAGTATTTTTGCATGAATATGTCCAAACATAACTTTACTATAAACAATATACCTGTGATACCTCCACAAATACCATTCACTGACTGAGACTACTGAATCTCTGATGAGCACTTTTTGCTAGATAACTGTATGTATATCTTTTTTATTTATATCAATGCTGCTATGTCCAATTTAATGAAAATTTATAATTGATCAAGATGAATCCCCTTGACCTCAGATGAAATTAAAAAAATTAGTGGAAATTCTAGTTTTTTTTTGTCATTATAAACTCTGTTGCATGAGACAAAATAGAAAAAAGTAATATGTAGCAGTAATTTTTTATTTGCAGTATTGCCTATTTTGAATTGTTTTTCAAAAATAAACCTTTTTTTTAAAGTGATAAAGGTATGATTTGATTGTGGCACTCACCTATAAGGGTGTAGCAACAAGATAGCAGCAGCAGTCAGTCAGTGCCATAATCAAGTTGTAAATATTTTAGTCATTTTATTTTTATTGTATAAGAAATATATATTTCTTATAAACTAGTTTTCACTAGGATCTAAATTTTATCTGTGTATAAGGTGATTCATCTTGATTAATTGAATTTTTGTTTTGTATTGCACAGAAGTATCTTTTTACCAAAAGACAGTAAGCAATAATGCGATCACAAGTGTGTTTCAGAATTAAAGATGTAGTGACAAGGACTGAAACTTTATGTTACAGTAGTTCAGACATTTTGAGAGCTTTATATATCAACATAAAATGGAAGGATCATTAGAGGTAGTACATAACTAACAAATAACCATCAAATTGAGTTTGTTTTAGGGAAGGCAAGATCATGAATACAAACAATCAATAGTGTATGAAACATTTATGTGAGTGAAAAAGCAAAAAAAGTATGCCATGATCATAGCACATAAAAGTCTTTTGCCTCTGTCTATTCTTTTGGGAAATAGGTGTAATATTTGCATGCATGTGTGTAGGTACCAAGTAGGAATATTATAAAATAACCTATCTACTCCTACTGCTCTTGATTCCTTAAAACTGATTTCTTTTTGAGTCAAGCTTAGGAATTTTTGACTATTATTACAATTAATGTTGGTAAAAATACATAATTCAAGAAGATATTAAATGGATATAGGTATTTCAAGTAGCAAAATTCTGAACTGAAGGTAATAAAATTGTTATTTCATGATCTGACTAAAACATTGTATATTAGTTTTATTCTGTTTTGATTCATGATTTATGCTTTTGTTTCAGGCATGGCTGGTATTGGGGTGGTATAACTTCAAGTGAGGCTGAGTTGTTATTAGCAGGACAACATGATAATGTCTTCCTTGTTCGAGACTCATATGATTCACGACATATACTTTGTGTTTCATTTCGCTGTGTAGGCCGCACATTACATGCCCGTCTACGTCATGCAAATGGACTGTTTTCTTTAAACAATGAAACATTTGTTCCAGCAAATAGAATATCAGAACATTGTGCAACTGTGGATGTAAAATCAAATTTATTTGAAATGCCGGTCAAATTAGCAAGACCTTTGAATAGGCAAGTGTTTTAAGTCCTCCTTTCAATTTTATTGCAAAGAATTTTAATTATTTTTGACAAATAACACTAATAAAATCTGTGGTTGTAAATCTGTTTGATGACGACTAAATATATTTTTATACCACCAAGGTGGCAAACAAGCTTGCGGTCCGCCTGGTATGAAGTAGTTTTCACAGTCTATGGACGCTTGCAACTCTGGATCACTCGCGCTTTGCCGACCTTAGGTTAGGTTCCAAAGTGTGAGGAAGAATTCCCTGCCGACGTACAAATATTGACCTACCCATTTTTGATAGAAGAAAATAAAAAAAACTGTCATGTGGACTACAAGGTTTATACTGCGTAAAAAATATGTGCAAAATATGCGAAAATTTAAAACATTTATCTAGTTACATAAATTCTGTTGAGACATAGAAAATACAGTAACTGAATCAATATAAGAACATTAGCTAGAACAAACTTAATTTGTTTGATTCGTTTTCTTTGGAGACCTTGAATTATTACTATTTTATTTTAAGATAATTGTTATACCTGCTTTGTTTCAGATTTGCAAGATTAGATTCATTACAAATGATCTGCAGATTTGTCATAAGACAAACAGTTGCACCAAGCATTTGGAGCATATTGCCACTGCCGCCAAATTTGATACACTACATTTCTGTTGGGACTGACTATATAGTACCCTCGTAGTATATTAAAGCCCTATTATTAATATTATCTCGTAACAGGTTAAATGATAAATTTTTCTTCTCTTAATTTTTATGACAGGGATCATTATTCTATTTTAAGTTGTGTATATGGTTGACAAGTATCTACAGTACAGTACTAATGACTCATCTTTATTTTTGTGAACCTACAAAAACAACAATTTGGGAAACAAAAATACAATTTATTGGGTGTATGATACCACGTTAAGGTGTTTTCAGAGATATGCGTGCTTCGAGGTGCGCCTTTTCAGACTAGCTACTGTGATACTAGTCGGAGCCGTCCGCCCCACGTCTCCGGTACCTTGAGTGCGAATTGTATGAAAATGAGGCCACGCACCTGTATGGATAGATGAAACAAGCATATCTCTGAAAACCTCCTTAGTTAAGGTTTATTCCACGCCAGTTATATCAAAGGCTGATCCAGTAATAGGGTATTAATAGGGTTGCCATAACTATTGGAAACTGATACGAGACGTTTAAAGTGATATCTCTCGAGTTTAAAAAAAAAACTATAGTTTGTTGATAATACAATTTTTCTTGAAATGTACGATTTGTGACAGTCGTATTGCTGAGGGTTAACATTATATGTTTCCCGTTATTCGTAACATGCAATCCACTAAAAATAGAATAATTTTACAAATTTTCACCTAATATCTAAATAGCTTGATTTTACCATTATTACTTATGGGTACCTACTATCTTTATAGTTGTTGTAACTGAACGAAATGTTTCACGTGCGTGTAAAACGCAGCTTTTACTTTATTATGGAATAATTATGGTCGATATTATAATCATGTTATAGGTAGATTGTCCATTTAAGACTAAAAGAGGTTGTAATATGAAACCTAAAATTTTGCTCGCTTCTTATTTTTTTTTATATGATTTAATGTACTGGGTGTCATTGTTAGTACGGTCAAACGTGGATACTTGGGACACTAAACTTACTTATTCATTCTTAACTCTTTTCCCCGCCACCTATGAGGTAGAGTCTGTAGGCGCTTTTTTTTTTACGTGGTATTTCCAATTATTTTTTCGAAAAACAAAAGTATTCTCGGATTTTGGCCCCTTTCTCATAAATTTGCATATCAATTTATTTGATTCTACCTTTTCCATTCGTGCAATAAAATATTTTGTCGTCGGCTTTTACAACTCTTTGTTGTAATTAAGTTTTATTAAAGCAGTCATCTTTTTTATATACTATATTTTCAGTGTTAGTATTCTCTTGGTGTTAAATTTTTTCTTCACTTTCTGAATACTTATTATCTGTATGCTGGTTATTTTGGTCCTTAATTATTATTTTCTCAAAAAGAGGATCTTCATTTTCATAGTTGTTACCATCAGAACTACAAGAGGTTGTGTCAATGTCTGCACATTACGAATTCTACTAGACTTTCAGTCAGCGTATCACTATTGCCTGATACAAGTTCTTATTGATTTATTGGACTTAGTCTACTCGTTGATGGGCCTTGTCTCAGTACTTTTGTTATTAAATCTTGAAAGTGTCTTTCAGATATGCTGTCTCCTGGTTTGACAATAAGTTTTGATCTTCTTTTCTTGACAGATACATCTTTTTCCGTAGTTTTGTGTAACATTTCCACAATTTTTAGTGAACAGAGTTCACCAGATGACTGGTTTCAGGACTTAGTGCAAGTCTTTGAGCACAGCTTGCGGGTTGTGTGGATAAATTCCAGATGCCCTAAAGCCTAAAATGAAATTTAAAACATGCGATCACCCAAGGTTTCCTATGCCTTTATTAATAGATTTGGAAACTTGTCCTTGGAAATTGTTCCTTTGTTTTTTTAATTTCTAATCGGTCAAAACTTTTCTCCATTCAGACATAAAGCTTGTAAAGACTGCAATGTCTAGCGGCTGACATAGATGAGTCGAGATTGGTGGTAAAAAACAAATCGGAGAACTTGGATTGTCTCCTATAATGAGATTTATACAAGGAGAACCGTTTTTCCTCTCTATTTCCTTTCCAGTTTTCAAATAATACTCCATCAATCCATCCGGATTTTGATCTGTTGTATCTTGCATCTGTAGGTCCATGTTTTAATCTAATAAGAATGTAAGTGTATAAAGCTTTATACACAATATAAGGCGGTAATATGTTACCAGTAGCAGTTCCAGCAAACATGGCAGATGTACTGCTTTTTGAATGATCGATAACTCTATCAACATGCTTACTTCCTCTTCTAGCTAATACCTTTTTTCTGCCTGGATCGCTCCAAATCTACTCTTATTGTAGAATTTTCCAGATTTTCAAAGTATGATAAGATATCTTCTTTTGAAATTTATGCTCAAGATCGTTTTATGTTAAAACACAGTCTTGGGGACACCACTCCTCACCGGACATGTTATTTTTAAAACGTTGGCTTGCTTGATCCCTTTAAATCTAAGTTAGATTCACTAAAATCCTCAATTCCAAAATAGATAGAGGAATTCCCCAATCGGCTAAAAGTTTTGAATTGTTGACTTTGGAATTTCTATTTGTCTTGCGCGGCTCTCAATGTAAAAAATAATTATCTGAAATATTTTCAAATGTTGTACTTACGCAGTCTATGATGCTTTGCCAAATAGTAAGGGTATTATGGGCAACATGGGACAAAATGTTAATGATGAATAATGTCATGGGTAACTTGGGTCAACAGGTAGCGGTTTGCACCGGCAACTTGGGACAAGATCCCAAGTAACCCCAAAAAAGTTGATTAAAAAAAAAAAACCGTAGTTTTATTAATGCTCTCTATCAAGGTGACATTTTTAGCGGAAAAATACCCTGTGAATAGGAGATTTCATAAAAAAAATCAATCAAATTTCATACTAGTGGTTTACACTTTAATAAGTAAAGTTCAAAGGTCTTAAAACAGCGAGAGATGTTACCAGTGACTTTGATTGTCAACTTCTGTGTAGTTGTTTACAAAACCCTTTCTCTTTTATCTTACATTAATACAATACACATGGTGGTGACAGTTTGAGCATATACTAAAGAATTCAGATTTGCCAGCATTGTTTCTAAATTACCCGTACTTGACCCAAGTATCCACGTATGATGGTAACCTCATTAGACAACACAATAGTTTGATGACACGCGGCCGAAGCTGTTGGCAAAAGCTACTAAACAATTAAATATAGCTACCATTATTGCATAAAAATAGGAGTCTTCAGTACTTACCTATGTACAAAAGTTATAAACGTTTATAACAAAAAAAAATTAAAAAAATATTTGGGCAGGTATTGAAAGTACTAACTTACCAGTTAACCCGACCTGCAAACATCAATAAATCTATTAGAGCTGTGGCATTATTCATAGGGTGCGCCATAGTTATTTTGTTTGTTACTTTTATATGACTACACCAGTCTACAATTTGATTTTTAAAAAGTTAGAAGCACGTATTTATGGTTGTTTATACAGGTATTACTACTACTCATGTTGTTATCTTAAATTAATATATATATATACAATATTCCAATTAGTATTTTGTCCTCAGAGTACCACCGCTGAGTAAATCAGTGGTACAGTAAGAATTATCTTCCTCAACATACTAAGGTAGGGGAAGGTGGGGACCCTTCGTACGGTTTCCACATTTTATTTTTTTTATTTTTTATTTTTTCACGAATCAATCACCTGACAGCTTAAATTTATAGTTTAACTATCTGATATTCATATAAAAAAATTACAGATGATTTCATCTGATGTTTCAACCATAATTATGATTTAAACAAAATCTGGAATATGTACGAATCTGCCCCAACAACGGGGCACCTATATACAGTCTTGGGGGCACCTTTGTACGCTGTGGGGTAGTTCCGTACGTGCATTTAAAACGACACATAGTATAAATCAAAATTATTTTATTAGCAATGAAATTAAACACAAAAATAAAGATTTCACTTCTATTAAACAAAAATAAAATATTTTTCTTATGATCAACAAAATTACATAGCTTTTCCTATGTAAAACAAAACGTAAATGACTTTTCTTAAAATTAACGAAAATTAAATTACTTTCCTCTGACAATAAAACATAAAATTGCTTCATTTTCTACGTAAATTATTTATCTTAAATTTAGAATCACTTTTTTTAATCTTTGGCGCGGATTAGCATTGCAAAAAGTTGTTGTTAATTAACAAGATAATAAAAACTATTGAACAGTAAAATTTGAAAAATTTACTGAAAAAGTGAAAAGTTTTGATGTTCTAGAAGTACAAACTGTTGGAGGCTTAGGTTCAGGAAGAATCATTTCAACATCAGTTATATAAACAGTATGAATATCTTCAACATTAGGGAAAACAAATGTCCACGAAAACCCTGGCTTCTTTCTTAGATAAGATACTTTAAATTCAGTCTGACTATAGTGACCGACAACTTTTCCTACATAGTAAATAATACTTTTTTTCTTAGGGAACTTCACTAAAATAAATGAACCGTCTTTAATATTTGCTGGAATTACATCAACTGTTAATTGACTTCTGTTCATTTCAAAATTTTCATGCTCAGTTTCATCTTCATCTGTGATAGAACTTGAACTCTCTTGAAAGCTTATATCAGATCCATCACAATCAGATTCATCACTTTCTGTGTGTTTAGCTTTCTTGTTCTTCGTTTTTAAATTAAAATCAACTAAACTACGTTTCATTTGTCTTGCCCTAGCCCTTCTTTCCTGTTCTAGCTTTTTCAATTGTTTTTCATTGTGTCTCTCTTCAATTAGCGTTTTTTCGGGTGTGTCAGTATAAATACGTGATTTTCCTGGCCGTCGTCCTTTGTTTGTTTTATTACTTCTTACAGCAGTCGGATAGGGTCGAATTGCTTCTGGTGTCAAAACTGTCTTCAAAGGAGCTACTATTTGATGGATTGGTGAATTATTCAAAGTATATGGTTCACAAGCATCTAAATTACACCTTTGTAGTTTATCATCATAAGTTATCAATGGTGAGTTAATAGTTTGTTCTGTAGATTCTCGCGGAATCTCCATGAAATCCTGTGTTCCAGAAGTAGCGGGTTGGCAGATATTAGAGACACTTGGCTGCGGAGTAGGTGCTGACAAATCTTCAACGATGTTTTGAGTAGGAGGCACATTTTCTAAGTTACCGGATCTATACACTTCAGTTGGAGCAAAATCTTCGTCACTAAAGGCTAATTCATTAAGAGGCCATATTCCGGGTTTGTTAAACCCGCTTGTGATATTTTTTGCGGTGAATGATTCGAAAAATGCAATTTTCACAAGCTTTGGAATATTGTAAATTGTCAATGCTTTGCCTGGGTTCGTTACATGCCAATTATTGAAAGCAATTTTCAACTTTGATTTAAATGGTGCAAAGACTCCCACATCAAGTGGTTGTAGGCGGTGAGAGGTATGTGGTGGAAAAGATAGGTAAATTATGCCATTTTCTTTGGCGTAGTTGATGGCTTCGAGAGAAACATGGCTTTCATGATTGTCACACAACAATAATATGGGGTTATCTTTTGTGCAGAGTGTGTGCTTCTGGATATGTTTTAAAACAGAGACGAATATATGGCTATTTATCCAGCCACTTTTATTTGCAGCGCCGAGACTTCCTTCGGGTGCTCCTTCGAGAAAATTATCTTTATAATGAACGCGTGGAAACACGAAAAGTGGAGGAACGGTATTTCCACTAGCAGATATAATGCCACCAAAAGTTACGAGCTCGCCTCTTTCAGCTGCTACAATTTGTCCGACTTGTTTTTGACATCTTGGAGCCAAGACTTTAGGAGTAGCTAGAACGGTAGATACACCTGATTCGTCGAAATTAAAGATTCTGTCAGCAGTTAATGGATGTCGCTCCAACACTGTCTTCAAGTTGGTATAAAACTCGGTAACCGCAGTTTTGTTAAACGCAAAAGTTCTGGCAGCGCTTGTGTTCTCGGGTTTGCGTAAACTGAGTTCCGGGTTTCTTCTGCGAAAACCATACATCCATTCTTTCCCAGCCATCTTATTTTCTTCCCACTTCGCTGGATATTTCAAACTCAAAGATTTGGCATACTCATATGCTAGCTTTCTTACTTGAATCGTCGTAAGTCCATAATGCATCTTACAACATTTGATAATATAATCTTTTAACAGTGTTTCTTCTTCCTGAGAAAAGACTTGGAAACTTGTATATTTAGAGTCAAATGTACGGTTGCTTGACCCTTCAGCATCATTGCTATTCTTGTATTTTTTTACACGGCTTTCTAATGTTGACAATTTCAAATTATACTTGGCCGCAGCTTTCCTATATGACAATACTCCTTGCATAACATCCTGTATTGCTGACTGCATGGATTCTTCATCCACAGCTTGGGTACTTGTTCTTTTTGGTTTATAAGTCCGCACCATGTTTCTGTGAAAAAATAATAAGAAATAAGTATTAAAATATGTATATATGTAGATCGGCCATAGCAAAACACAGGAAATTTAATGCAAAAATTAGCAATTAGCACACTAACACACTAAATCGTAGCTAACTACCAGTTGGGGCACATTCGTACGCGTTCAAACGTGCCTTTTCTGTTCTGTCCGAAAGTACCCCACTAACTAAATAACAACAAAATATAACCTCTTTTAATATTAATAGGAAAACGTCATAAATTAAGTATTGAAAACGTATCTTAAGTATATTTTGCTACTTACTGATAGTATACTCTACATGAAAACTTATTTTAACTATGGTAACAATAGACAAAAACATTGATCAAAAAATTACTTACCAAGTGCGAAAACACGTTCGTGCCTGTCACTTCACTCTCACCGGTGCGAATGGCGCGATACTACGTTGACGTTAAGTTGGTACCTCGGCTCACGCACACATACAAATGCAAGACCGTACGTTGTTTCGTTCAAATTTTATTTTGACTGTATGAATGTGCCCCGCGTACGAAGGGTCCCGACCTTCCCCTACTCAGGTAATAAATAAGATAAGGTAATTATTTTAGTAGAGAAAAATATGTATATATAATTAAAATGTGTTCAAATTTATAAGGAAAGTGATAAAAGATGCATAAAATTAAATATTTTATTATCTGATCTGTGTTTTAATCTGGGTCCATAAATAAATGTATTGGTCTCGGGAACAGTATTGGTACTAGCACTTCATTCACTATGGTCACTGCCATTGGCAGGCGGCTGGACATCCGCCGCTCTCTAGTATCGACCTCACATCCCTGTTACAGGCCGTATAGAATTAACACGGACACATTTGCAAAGAATAAAGCGATTTTTTTATAAAGTGGCCAAAGTGTCTCCGGTCTCGTTTGTAGTTTGATGGTTAACACCCTATTACCTATTTTACGACGGAATAACAGCTAGTAAGAAGTTTTCCTGTCTCTGTGTTACCATACGTTTGGGGATATGTGAATGTACTTTATTTTTTTCAATCAATTGGCGCAAGCTTCGGTACATACCTTAAATTCATCGTTGTCAAAGTCAAAAAAGCTCATTCTTCGAATCAAAATTCCCCGGAACGGGAGCGTTTTACCTAAACTTACTACCTACCTACCTACCACCGCCACTAATACATTTTTAATTTTAATACCACTAAGTTTGCCTTCAAGCTTACGGTCCGCCTGATATAAAGCGGTCATCGTAGCCTATAGACGCTTGCAACACCTGGGGCCACAATCGCACGTTGCATACTTTTCAAAAATATAATAACTTCTTTCTTGAAGAACTTGATACCGCAAAAATGACCGGAACCTTTGTGGTCATGCATACATTGTACTATATATTATGACAATTATCGAGCGATCTTACAAACCATAACACTCTTGACTTGCAATGTAGACCATAAAACAAAAATATACCGTTAGACTAGGATCTAAATTAATTTAAAGAAGGGGGCCACCACTAGGCTTCAAATTGTAGTGACCAATGTCAAGAGCCAAGCGAAGCGTAAGGACACTATATAACTTTTCTCGAAATCCTTCGTCATTTTTTGAACGACATTTTTTTGAATTTGGATTATACCAGATAAACAAAATTTTCGGAATATGATGTCAATAGTGAACTATTTAATAATATAAAATTTACACACAACTTTAATAATTTAGATTTTATTAATAGCAACCCGATTTCGTCACTGACTGATTCACTGATGATTATCAAAACTCTTAGGGTAGTTCTTGTCCCCTAAGAGTTGGTCCCCTTGTCCCCTTGTCCCCTTGAAGTCCTAAAAAGCTGAAATTTGGTATGTAAGCTAGTATTAGTACAAACAACAAAAAAAAATCTAAAATTTGGAATTTTGGTGTTGGGAACCCCTAAACTAGGGGATGTACGTTTGTATGAGACTTCCGCAAATTATGATGCTAGAGGCACAGATTATATAATACTATACTAGTACTAGAGGCCTGAAAATTGATGTTGGGATTCCTTGTTATACAAAAAATAAAATACATGTTTTAGGATTTTTTGGAAATCACCCCCACCCTTTACGTTTGTTAACCGTTGTACACCCTAGGGGATGGAAGTTTGCCCATACAAACTTAATTTCATGCTAGAAATCTGAAAATTATACAAATACACAGAATTCTTATTACAAAATAAAAAACATCCCCTTAAATTAGGTAATAAAAGTGTATAGGGATTTTGCAGCTATAGTCGAATATATGTGATTGCCTAACAGCCAAGTATCGCCCTATTCTATCGTTTATTAAAAAGGCAAATATAGAGAGTAGGCTATGAAAAAAAGGCACCTCTGATGTGAAAGAATACTTTTCAAAAAAGAAAGTAAAAATGAACAAAATAATAAAAATTGTTATACATTTTTCACCTTACGCGTAGCGCCAAGCCACATATTTAGCTTTGCTCTACATGAGATCTAATAACTTTTTGACAGTCCGAGCCATTATCACGCCTTGGCAACATTTTACCTGAAAATCTGTTCAGTGGGATTTCACTTCTTTTTGTAAGTTACTTATTTTTACTGTTCATTACTATACTATGTGTGATGATTGATGAATGAATTGTTTTGTGCACTTCTGATACTACACAATTCTACAAAATAAAGCGATTATTTAGGTGCCGGCGGCTTAAGCATGGATTCTTGTACAGTTTAAAAAAAAATTTGGTTCAATAGTGCAAAGAGCACGATTTTAGTTATATTTACGATTTATTTTTAAACTAAGTGCTTTTTTCTTTTTATTATATAACCGTCACGATAAAGTTTAAATTTAGTGCCTCAAAATGATTTTTAAAGTTTTCTACGATCACTTAGTCATAAGAATTTTAAATCTCCTATAGTCCATTGAAATGTTACATGAGCGTTTTAGGTATATTTGTTAGAGGACGCAATTTTATTTTTGGTACATGTGTGGGGGTTTAATAGAAGCTTAACCTCAAGTTTGAGGGGTCGCCACCCTTGTCATCCGGCCGCCATCTTGGAAAAAGAGGTGAAAACACTTTTTTCGCGATATCTCTGAAACTATGTGTCTTACAAAAAATTCGTAAATACATAATTTGTAGCAAATTGTTTTGCCTACAAATATGTTTATATAACTTTTTGCCCTAAATTAAAAATTAAAGAAGTTATAAGCAAAAAAGTGAGAATTTTTTTATAAAAATTTTCGTTTTTGCTCTGTAACCTTTTTTATACATTTTACAAAAAAATTACCTCAGACCAATCTTGTAGATGAGCTTTTGAGGAAAATTTCTGTCTGTAATTTTTTTTAATTTCATTCATTTAAAACGCTATTACAGCGCTCCAAAGTTGACCGGGTTCGTCAATGCTCATGAGAATCCGGTCAAAACGAAATGTTTAGCTTATTATTAATTTTTTTTTGTTGTAAATATATTATTAAATTTTTTTTGTTAAATTCGTATAACTCTACTTATTCATTCCTAAATATTTTCTCCGCCACCTACGAGGTAGAGTCTGTACGCGCGTTTTTTTTACGTGGTATTCCCAGTAGGCATACTCCACGGACATCTTGTTTATAAGGTAATCCTCGACATCATAATGTTTTCAATCACTTATTAGATAGCTACTCTAATCTACTTTTTTTCGATGGTCGGCACGGCAAATGTGAATGTTCGAGGAATGACAGGAGTTAAAATTGGAGTCATAGAACTTAGAAGAGTAAAAAACAGAGAAAAAACCATTTTCTTTTAGCATTTCGGGGAGATACGCCTACTACCTGGTGTTACAGGTGTCCATGGTCTTAGGTGAGTGCTAAACATCAGGAAAGCATGTTTGCCTCCTTTGCATTAACCTTTTTTCGAGATAGAAGCTTGCACCGGGCGCACAAAAGGCTAGTTACGACACTGAGTGCACCTGAAATTCGAAATTAAACAGATCATTAACAGCATCCATTTATTCCACAAAAATACTGACAACATACCTAATTAAAGTCCTATTTTACAATTTGTGTCGTAGTTACATATAAAATTGTGTGCGTGACCGTTTCCAGGTGCCTTTTCTACTTCACAGTATTTATGCCCAAAATATTCTTAGCCTGAAAGAGAAATTTTGTATTAATTATAATAAAATATTTAGTTTCTTGTTTCAATTTCACTGTCTCGGCGAATCGGTTAGTATATTCCTTTGCCGAAGATTATGTAACACGGAATGTCATATTGATTCACCATTGGTCGCCTATTGCCTCGCTTCCGTTATGGGTTTTGATTCTGATATACCTATGTATGTATAATAAAAAAACCTTATATTAAGTTAACTCTCTTGTAGGTAAGCGTGGGAAATATCTAAAATTTCGCTTGTGCATTGCGTTGATGGTGGTCACAGTACCAAATTGAGAGTTCCTCAAAATCGGTACGTCGCAGCACACGGTTAAAAAGGGGCTCGCACTCTTCCATACAGCAGATTTCTAGAATCGGCCCCACACCGCCTGTCGGTTACGATGCTGTGTTGTTGTTTATCCATCAAACGAACGAGTAAAAAAACTATTACCAATGACTAACGAGACGTGTCAAGCTAAATTTTCATCAGAAGCCAATGACACAAGAAACGCGTCAAAACCTAAATGGAGAAAATGTACTAAAGTATCATATATTTCAGCCTGTAGGGCCTGTGACACGTCTAGCGTGTCATTCTAATATAGTACACAACTCCTAGCGAAAATCGGTCTAGAATAAGAGGTCATTCATGAATTGGTTAAATTTTATTATATGTCATTCCGTCCAAATACCCTTAAGCCAACCTAAACCGTGTTTACCTGACTGAAGTACTTAAACAGTAGGCAGAATTAACAGAATGCAGACAAGCAAAGGCTATTATATCCTTAAACAAACACATGTACAAACTACTGCAATTCCCTACCAAATAGTAGGCATTATAATATGCCAGTAAAATGTGTGTTATTATTTCTCCCAATTGTAAGGCTTGATGGAAAAAAGGATCCAAGTACCACTCTCTAACCAAACATTGAACTTACTGTGACAAAAGCAGCCGTTAAAGTCTGTGGGGCTGCAGACACTGGATTCAAACTGATGGCCGTCTGTATCAACTGCGCGTCCCGTATTCTTGACGTCACAAAGTTCTTGGTGCCGCTGCATTCCTGGCTATTGTCGGTCAAGTAGAACAGCTCAGCTGCTTTGTAAATACCGGCTAACCCCACCCGGCGAATGTACCAGTTAAACTGAAAATATGCATTGATTTGTGAAAATAATTTCTTATTAATCTTTATTTTAAGTAAAGCTTATATAATGGAAACCAGATAATGGATGCAAATATTTATATACTTTACTTTCGGTAAATGCATTGGTAGGTACATAATAACTTTATGTTATGTAACTAAATTCAACATAGTAAACACCTAGACTTAAGACAAATACAAATGTACATCACATGAATTTTTGACTTGTGTGGGGATCGAGCCAGCGGCTCTCGGATCCCCAGGAAGTACTTACTACCAATAAAGCCACGCGCCAGGGAGCCACCGATTTAATTGATTTAGCTTCAATTTGACTGCAACATTTTGACTTCATCTAATAACCACTATTATAATTGGACAATCTAGGTTAGGCCACTTTTTACGATTTCACCTATATTTGCTATACCTACAAACTTTCTCTTGAAATGTGGTATGTTCCAATTAAGAATATAATAAAATACTTACATCAACACTACGATCACCAGAGTGGTAGCAAATATCATCTACCAGGGAAAGTAATGTCGCTAGACAGTTTGGTACATTGCCGGGTAACGCTTGTATCGCCATTGCCTTGGGCCAAGTGCTCCTGAAAGAAATTATTTAGTTATATGGAAAAAATCGTAGAAGTGCGTGTCAGACCCGCATAGGTAGGTCTAGGGTTCTGTATCCATTCCAAATATAAGTTAATAAAAATTGGTTCGGCAGCAACTACCGTACGCGAGTAGGTAACTTAACTTACTAGTCGCTTTGTTAAATTTTGGCATAAAACAATGCGCGCCATACTAGATCCGCCATCTTGAATTTTGTAATACTGACAAAAAATATACAGTACCTACCTCAGTATCAAACAGATTTTTTTTTAAAAAATGGACTCCATATTGAATTTAAAGTTAAAAAATAATATAATACTTGTAGATTAAAATTCAATAGAACTTAGTTTTATCTAAAATGAAGAATATGAGATAAATACCGACAAAAAAAAATTTATTGATGATAAATGGGTTATTTACAAGTTCAATATTTCTGAAAAAAATCAGTTTGATTTCAGGTGTAGAGGAATCGATTGAGATGCCGATTGAGCAAGTAGGCAAACTAGTAGGGTTCCTTAAGAGGGTGATATAGGCCTGAAAGCTAATTTCAGTTATACTAACAATAAGCATGTACCTAAATGTAAAGAAAATCATTACACAATGTCATATACATTACTATGAGAGGTATTCTTTATAAACTTCTCAAGTAATTTATATGTAATAATGAAACTTGTAATTTTTTGTATGGAATTCAATGTTTTTACTGCTTTGTAGTCACATTTTTTGACTTTTGGTGAATTCCATATTTTCCTCTAAACAAGTCCTGTTATTGGTCGCTGTTATTTTACGAGACAAAATGATAAATCAGGCTGAGGATATTCACTGGATTTATGATCTAACAATGAAATTAATATTTTACTTAAAAAGTCTTGCATCCAAAAAGTCATTAGGAAATCTAATTACTTATAAGCTGAACATTGGTCTTATTTTTTACTAGTGAAAGACTCCGAGATGCTATTGCAAATCTTACTATGAAGTTAAATAATTTGATTGTTCCCTGATGAAATTCATGCTTTAATGGATAATCATTTTATTGCTCCTGATAAATGTCCAGGTGTATGTCCCATTAGAAAAGGAGAATTTCTTCACAGAATTTTATCAAAATGCATGTTAGACGTTACTTGTCATGATGTTCACGATGTTTGTGGAAAACTTCAACTCTGTAGTAGTAGTATTAGTGGTGGTGTAAAAGGAGGAATTCATGCGTTGGACAGTTTGTTTATTGAATGTTGAATTCCAGATTACCATTGGGGCTTGCTTTTGGTTTATGCGAAAAATGCAATGCAGTTTGGCAGATTTGATCAAACTTTATTAAGATGTATATTTTTAATATGTAATAAATAAAAAAAATAATTCATGTATGGAAAGCTAGCTACCCTTAAAAACTATAAAATAACTAACTCACTTGTATGGTTCAATCATTAAAAGCCTTGTCATAATAGCTCTTTCTATAAACTTTGTTGGTACTTCAGATTCCTTTAGTTCACTTGTTGGCCACTGTACAGAAAATACAATATAATATTATTATTAAATATATAAGATAAGATTGTTATAAGTTTGATACTCACAAGTAAACCTAAAGGATATTGATACTTAGTTCATAATGTGACTCAGTTATCACATGGGAATCTAGATAGTAAATGTTCGCAATAATTTTAACATATATAACGATAATACATGTAAAACCAACCAGCGTAGGCTAATGTTCCTGGGACCGTGACACATCAGCATCCTAAAGAAGTATGTTTTCATGTATTGTCCATTTAATACCCAAGTAAAGCAATTATCTAAAATGCATAATTTCTTAGTATGGGTCATCACCCATACTATATTTAATTCTAAGCTAGATAAGAAGCACTTATACCATGGTATCAAAAAAAACATATTTATAGGAGTAAATATATACAAACAGTTTTTCCCATAGACTTTTTGGAAATCTATAATGACTTATGAATATATACTGGTACTATTATAATAGTTTTTGTTATATGACAGTAGTCGCTACGCCAAGTTGAAAACTTGGCTTTTTCAGTGTCCTGCAATCTGCAATGGGCCAGCATGGCCATGGCCTAAGCCTTCTTTTTCCAAAAAGAGATCTGTGCCTCTGTACTGAGGATGTACAAAACAAAAGCACCTAGACCAGTGACTACCTCAAACTACAGTGATAAAATTTTACATCTACATACACATATACTAAATAACAAAAATGAATTTGGTAATCATAAAAGGGACATAGCTAAAGTGACATAATTTACTTAAAACTTAGTCTGAAAGCACACTTAAAGAAAATAGTAACTATGTAATATACCAAGGTACCAAGGAATTTATAAACTTACATCTTTCATCTGGTCCACCAATTGTTTGTTGCATTTGACATTGAAGTAGTGAACAAGATCTCCACCTCCATTAGGAAATAAGCCATGTGTAACACCAGGGTAGCCAACTGCTTCAGCACCGGAACTTAATGATTCTACTGACCATCCTTTTTTAGGGACAAACTCTAGGGCTCTTTCCAATATTCTACTCTTCACATCTTCTTCATATTGGCGTTCATCATGCTCTGTTGTCATTACTTGTACCTTTGTTTCCACATTATTTTGACAGTAATTTCTTATCACTCTATGAATAGTTTTGGTCTGGGCAGATGCAAGAGGCAAAGCACACTTTTTGCTAGTTCTCAATGCTGTCAACAAAATTAATTTACTGACTGACCAAAATTTGGGTTATAGTTATTTTTATTGAAGATTCTACTATGGCACATTATGTTGAATGATAAAGTATTGCTAATACTATAGTAATGAGATAGGTATGGTAAATGTAGCAACACCAATGAACAAAGAATAAAAAAAATAAAAATGATTTGTTTATTGATTACAGTTAATGATTAAATAGTAGGATCATATTTAAACTCATTGACTCATATTGATACACTCAGTTAGACGCGCTACAAGACCTTCCATAAGATGAAAACAATTTAGAGCTGCAAGTAGTATTTCTTTTTTCTTTTCTTTAGGAATATTACCAAGAGTACTTCCAGCAACATTAATGGAAATTTGTGGCTCAACATTTTCACTCTTGTCGACATCTAATAACTTAACTTCATAATGAGCTTTAGATAACTTCAGACCTGTTCTCAATGGATCTAAGTATTCTGACTCAATAATTGATAAATGATCTTTGATACCAGTTTTGTTTTCAGTGTCTTTCAAAATGAGATATCTTAAACAGTTCAATACTGATAAAATCTGATCAGATAACTCAACAAGGTCAGTTTCTACTCCTTGTGGTAAATGCCAAACCTTTCTTAGCATACTCAAGAACTGTGCACCCGTAAAGCAGTCTGGTAATAGTGGACTCTTAAAAGCTTCATCAATTGAATTCTTGTATGATGTAACTGCATAACCCATTAATCCAGGGTGATTAGCAGTTTCTAATATGTACTTTATTAGTATACATCTTCCTTTAAACTCAAACTTTTTTATATGACAACCAATTAAATTAACTGTTTTTTTACGTACCAAGGTGTAATTTGAATTAAGAGTGACATTCATTAAACTTTTACACAATTCAAAATGTACTGGCAAACTTAAGAATGTATGGGAAATATTATTAGAGAAACGGTTAAACAGAGAATAACAAAGAGCAATGCCTTTCATAAGTGGACTGTACTCAGAAAAACTAAGTAAATGTATTACACAAAGCATACCAGTGTGTACAATATACTCTGTAGAATATACTTGTGGAATTGCATATTCAGGTATATCAAAATGTCCTGAATGTACACAATAATAAAATCCTGATAGTGTAGTCATATTAATTTTTTCTTCATGTTCATAAGGTGATTTCTCATTTTCACAATCAACATCTTTGCTTTGTGATTTAGATTTATTTTTATTAAAGTTTTCAACGAAGACCAAAAATTTATTGACATCTTTTTCTAGAATACATATATCTTGTAACATTTCATAGCAACATTGTCTGGCTTCACCTGATGCATTTGATTCGGGTTCTAAGTCCAAGTAAATAAAAGGTTTTCCTTGAAGACTTATTAAAAATGCTGTTATTATTTGCTTAGTTTTTGTGTTACGATCACCTTGATTCAATTCCTCAATAAAGGGTTTATAAAAAGGAATAAGAATTGAACAAACTTTATTAATTCTTCTTATATCATCATCACAATCCATAAGGAGCCGTTCTTCGCCTTCCAACTGACAATCAGGCAATGGAATAGTTTCAATATAAGTACTTATAGAATTGAGACACCATTCTAAAGATCTAGTGCGTTTATGTGACAATTTCTTCAGAAGTTGTTGCAACGGCTGTAGTATAATACTAAATTGAGCATCATTTTTTGCTAATTCTATTTGTTCAATAAATTCTAACAGAGCTTCTTCAGGAGTTGCTTTTTGCACTATAAGTGACAGTAATTCTTCACAAGTGTTGTGCAATGATGGTTTTAATATTATAGTGTCATCTTTTATTTTGTCTATGATGACAGAAATTAAATCCCAACAGTTATCTTTAAACCACTTGACACATTTTTCATCATTTGGAAGGTTTAATGCTTCCTTGTACTTCTCAGCATCCAACAAATTAGAGATCACAGACACAATGTCAGTTTTATTATCCATATTACTTGTTTGCTTATTGAACTCTATTCTAAAATCACAATACACAATAATTCTGTTGTAAGCATAAATTTACTGTTAGGACAATTTAATTTTAGGGTGAGATTTAAATGTTGAAATCACTCAATAAAAATACTTACATCGAAAAAATAAACCTGGCAATTTGTTCATATTTATACTTTTAGATATGTATCCACCTGCAAGCAGTTAGGTATTATATATTATTATTGACAGAATTAAGTATTTGTAAATGCAAATTTGACGATAACTTTTATGAATTAAAGATGTATTCTATTCCCAAGCATTGAACTTCCATTTGATAAATTATATTTTTCTGCGCATTGAACGCATCGAATATCCTTTAAAGATAAAGATATTTTCTAGACAAATGTACACACAAGAGCACCGCGGTCTTATAAATAGAAACGTTAAACGTAACTGAACTAAAGAAGATATGTTTATGTAACTTTATAAAATAATCTGGGTGCAGACCATCGAGCAGACATAGGGCTGCCATCTCTAAAAACTTCCGCCCAGGACTGAAAGCGTAAAAACCCCGGATTTTGGGGCCTTACCCCGGACATTTAAATATTTTTTTATTCACTTTTTGCTCTGTTAAAAATACATTTTACTCCCTACTTTATTGAAAAAAAAACATGGAATTTTAAGGCTTTTTTCGGATAAAATCTTGTGTTTTTACTTAATAATATCAATTTAATATATCTTTGAATTAAAACTATTTATTAAAAAAAATTTATGCACAAATATAGTTTATATTTATTGTAATGTCTATAATGACAGGCGTTCATAATATTTTTAATATGACATTGTATGGAAGTACTACTATATAACATTCCTCCCCATTTAGTCTAATTGTTCAATGAGACGAGTTGGACGTCTAATTTGGCGATGACTATGTCGTCGTAGTGGAGTCGCTCCTAGAACTGGTGTTGGTCTTTCACCCGATTCAGGCCATTCCGAATTATTTTCATTCAAACATCTCATATTTCTAGAATTTACAGAGACGTTTGGGGGTTCAATCAATGATGCTCGATCACTTGTGAGTAAAAGATTAGGTGATATCATATCTGGTGATCTTGATATTTTTTCAATATCTTTGTTTTCAGTAACAACAGTTTGGTGAAGTTGTTCACTCATTCTTGGACGGATGTGGTCAGCATGTCTTCGTTTTTCTATACCTTCAGGAATGGTTATAATATATGAATATTTATTATTTCTTTTAGCGATTACAGCTGGTTTCCACTTATGTTCGCATTGAGTTTTTGTAAATATTTTATCTCCCGGTCTGTAAATAAGAGAAACTTCATCGGTTTTGATATTTTCTTGAATAGTTTTGTGCTGCAATGTTTTTCTGAGATTTGGGCGTACATTATCCAGAAGACATGGCAGTTGACGACCAAGCATCATTTGAGCTGGCGATTTTCCTGTTGTACTGTGAGGAGTATTTCGGTATGAGAACAAAAAGTTACGAAGTCTGTTTTTGGTACTTAATTTGTCCCCAGTACTAGCAGCCATTCTTGTCTTTAGGGTGCGGACTAGACGTTCTGCTAACCCATTAGTCCTTGGGTGATATGGTGATGACGTAACATGTAAAATACCTTTGTTTTCACAGTATTCCTTAAATTCTTTTGATGTTAGTTGGGGTCCATTATCGGATACTATAACTTGTGGTATTCCAAAAGTCGGAAAAATAAAAAAGTTTATCGCATAATTTTGATGTGGTTATTTTTATCATGGGTTTCACTTCGATCCATTTAAACAAAGCATCAGCAAGTACAAGCCAATATTTCCCTTCAAATGGTCCTGCAAAATCAATGTGAATTCTTTCCCACACTCGATTTGGAATTGACCAGGAAAAAACAGGGAGTTTAGGATTGTTTGGTCTGTTTTCTTGACATTTATAACATTTTTTTACATGGAATTCAATGTCTTCGTCGACTGACGACCACCAAACATAAAACCGTGCAAGAGCTCTCATTGAAGATGACCCAGGATGTCCAGTGTGCAAATACTCTAAGGTCTGAAGTTGCAATGTTTTTGGCATCACAATTCTTCCTTGTCACATAACAATTTTGTTTCCTAAAGAAATTTCATCACGTTTTCTGTAAAACGGCTTAAGGTCACTTTCATTGTGATAGTTTTTCCAATCTAATTTTATACATTCTGATACTTGTCTAAGGATTGAGTCATTTTTAGTTTCTTTTCTGATAATTTCCTCGTTTAATGTTAGATCTCGGATTTTGCCCTGCTGTTGTTGTTTACTTATTTTGTTTACTAATTTTTCAGTTTCGCATAATTGTTCATCAGGGTTAGGCATTCTAGACAGGTAATCAGCCACAATATTATGTTCTCCTTTTTTGTATACGATGTCATAGTCATAGCTGCCTATTGTCAACAAGTCTGTTATTAACAATCTTAGGTAGATTTCTTTGAGGTCCTAATATATATATTAGAGGCTTATGATCGGTTACAAGTGTAAACTTCGTTCCTCGTAAGTATTGGTCAAACTTTCTTATTCCAAAGAAGATCGCTAGAGCCTCTCGATCAATGACTGAGTATTTGCTCTCCGCAGGTTTTAACTTTCGAGAAGCGAAAGCTATTGGCTGGTCAACGTTTTGAATTTTATGATATAACACCGCTCCAACGCCCTTTCATAAGCATCGCAAGCAAGGTATAATGGTTGGTCTTCATTTAAGGCAATGAGATATTTAGAATTCGTAATGATACGTCTTATGTTTTGAAATACCTTATCTTCTTTGTCCTTCCACTGCCATTTTTGACTATGTTTATGTAGATCTGCGCATAACCCATGTATATGTGGTATGAAACGTTCATAAAAAATTACAAGGAATGATCTGAGTTCTTTGGTGTTAATGGGAGGTGGTGCTTTTAATATAGCTTCGATTTGGATTTTGTAGGACTTGCTCCATTTTTGTTTATAAGATGTCCTAAATATTCAATTTCAGGTTGCAAAAAGCAACATTTTTTTAAATTTAATTTTAAGCCAGCCTTTTGCAATCTTGTTAACACACTAGAAAGATTTTCTAGGTGTTTTTTGTCATCTTTTCCTGTTACGGCTATGTCATCAAAATACACTGCAACATTTGAAATATCTTCAAGTAGTTTTTCTAAAAAACTTTGAAAAATAGATGGGGCCGGTGAAATTCCAAATGGTATTTTATTGAACTGGTAATAACCTTTGAGTGTTGAGATGATAAGATACTTTTTGGAGTCTAGTGCGACTTCATATTGCAGATACGCAACTTTTAGATAAATTTTAGAGTACTTATCACCATTTGCTAAACGTTGACGTAGTTGATCGAATAATGGAACGGGATGCATGTGCTGAATTAATGCTTGGTTAACAGTAGTTCGATAATCACCACAAATCCGTATTTGTCCATTTGGTTTTAGTACGTTGACAGTTGGTGTTGCCCATTCTATTGATATTTCATTTGGATTAACTGGGGTTATGATACCTTGTTCTACTAAACGTTGTAGTTCGATTTCAACATTCTTCTTCATACTAAATTCAACAGGTCTAGGTGGTACGTGTTTTGGTTCTGCATTAGCCTTGATATGAATGTTAACTTGATAATTGCACGCCTCATAGGCGGAGCGGTGAGGTAGTGCTCTACTCTCGACATGTCAAAAAACCCAGTCTTTCGAAACTTAAATGACGTTTTTTTTTTAATATAACACTTACAGGATAATATGAGTGCACTAATATGAAGTTAAATAATCTGTCTAGCACATATGGTACATTTTATAAACAATTAATTTGTTTAATATAATAAATAATAATATTAAAACTAATCATTCTTGGACGTCCGTGAGTCTGTGTTTATGTGACCATGTATGTGGCAGAGAAATTGGTCGAAAAATTCATCTTACCGGAATACTTTTGTTTTTAATATATAAAGAATTACACTGTGCTGATTCCTAGTTAATATTAGCGTTCTAAGTACTGTCGTTTAATTATAATTTATAAAAAACTAATATACCACTGTATACTGTATATCTATATATATATTTTTTATTTTTATTTTATAGTATATTTTTTCCTCACCTTATTTGTTATTTTATTTTAAAAAACTTGAGTTTTTGTTTTAGATTTTTTTTTTTAATGTGAATGACCGCTATGGCATGCACTTTTGGATTTTCCAAATTTTTAACTTTTCCCAATTTGTTGTTAAAAACCTCAATATGTTTCTTAGTAATGTTATTTAGTAATTCTTTGATGTTGTTGGAGCTTATCTTAACTGAATAAACTGGTTTGGGATAGTTCATGTTAAATATTTCACTTCACTGTAAACCGAATAATAAAGGGTCTGCTCTTTTCATAATGACCACCGGTAGTATTTTTTTTCACCGTTTAATTCCACAGTTACGTCAGTCAGGCCTTTTGATTTTAGTGTTAAATTAGAGTAAGCTCGCAGGGAAGGGCCTTTTCTTAATGGTGGTGCACCAATATCTCTCCAAAGTTCTGTACTTATTATTGAATAAATAGATCCAGGATCCCAATCCATAGTACATTTAATGCTATTTATGTTTACATCAATTTTGACGTGACAACGTCTTATAAATTGGTTTGCCGGGTGACACTTCAAGAAACTGCGTTACGCTCCGCTCACGTTATGCGCTCACAATGAGAGCGAGTGAGAGGCACGCGCCCGCCTAAGAGCGAGAGAGATTGTTTACATCAATTTTCTTACATCGTGTGGTTTTGTTATTAATTTTACACACAATATCCTCGATGTCGCTTACATCGTTAGATGTCTCAGATGAATGTGAAGAATACTTATCTTCTGGATAGTTGCTACTTCTGTTGCTAATTCTGTGTAATTTAGTTTGAGTTTTGTAGGTCTTTTCTCAAAATATCATATTCATTTCCCCACATGTTGCATTTGGCTTCAAAATAATCGATAAAATTTTCGACAGTAGTAGTAGAAGGGTTAAATTTATCATTTTTAAAATTGTTTATTATGTCTGTTTTACCTTGTTTTTGCTGTTGTGATGTAGATACTACATCATCATTTGAATTCGGTGTTTTTTGTTTTGTAACCAACAGTTGTAATATTTGGGTAATTTGCTGTTGTTGAGTTTGTTGCATTTGAAGTAGTTCTGTGAATTGATCCGTATTCAATGTTTTTTTCTCCTCGTCGCCAATAATATATCTTTGAATTAAAACATTTTATGCACAAATATAGTTTATATTTATTGTAATGTCTATAATGACAGACGTTCATAATATTTTTAATATGACATTGTATGGAAGTAGTACTACTCTATGACAACTTTTTTCCGTCCTTTAAGTAAATTAAATAATAGTAGATTATACAAGTGAAAAAAAAAGGAAATTTAATTTGAGGGACTAAGTTGGATGCCGAGAGCAGCGAGGGATTCTAAAGTAGAATCCATTTTTTTCCAAATTCAAAATGTTTTTATTCACTCAGTGAGTTTTATTCACTGTTATCGAGGAATGCTCCTTTTTAAAGTGGCAATGGTAAGAATCATTTTTTTTATGGTTCTAATAACAGTTTAGTTATATTTATCGGTCTAAATAGGGTTAGTAAGGGCACAAAGCTTTCTTTGATTCTGTCGTCTAGGATTTTTTTAATAGATCCGAGAATGTTTCGGGTTTCTAGCACATAATTGTCGCTTTTTCCTAGTTTTTCGAGTTTGCTGTACAAGATATGCATAATGGAGTGGATGAGAAGCAAATAAGCCTCTGACAGTGGGTTTTGGAAAAAAATTTACTAAGGGTGGTCTTTGAATGGTTTTGAAGTAGTTGTAAAATAAGTTTTCCATGTTAAAAAAGGAAAATATGACTGGCAGGCTTTCTGTACCATTTGTTCGTGAAATATTTTAATCGCAAACAAAGGAGTTTCTGACATAAATGAACATTTGAATACAGCAAAACATAAGAAACCAAGCAAGTTCTTCAAAAATATCTACATTTTTTGTGACATCAAGTTCGGGAGACCTCCAAATTCGAGCAGCTGAAGGCGCACTTTATAACGCAGTCGGCCATCACTTGTCCTTTAATTCCTTGGATTGTACTTGCGCTTACAATAGCGAAATATTCTCGGGGTCAGATACCGCAAAATAACTGTCATGTAATCTTACTAAAACTACAGTAGTAGTTACAGGAGTAGCAGTAGTGGTAGTAGAGAGAATTAAAGACTTTTGTCGATTGCCGAATTAACAAACGATTAACGCCACATACCATTTATGAGCGCAGCTACTGATGCCAGCAACCACAGGAACACAAAATTATCCCCTTGGGTAATTTAATATTTTGATGTAAAGACGGAATCACGACGAAAGTCCTTGAAGTAGAGACCACACCAAATTAAATATCTGAGACCATTTCAAAACTGATTATAAACCAACTTCACAAATAATATTTTGTGCCTCTCTTGTGGAGTTAACTTAAAATCCGATTTCATGCAATTTAAAAAGAAAACATATAACATAATGTAATTGAAAATACTGAATAAAATGTTTGAACCCTGTAAACAACTAAATGAAATGTTTGAACCCTGTAAACAAGCTCAGTGTCATGTCAAATCATGTTAATCAGTTTTCATTCAGTTGCCCTTACTTAGGGCTGCCATCCGTCCGGGTTTCAAACGGACTGCAGCTAAAACCCCGCCCGGACGCTCCCCGGACGCCCTCCAAACTAGGACAAATCCGGGGAAACCCGGACGGATGGCAGCCCTATGCAGACTCAATATAAAAAGGGATATACTATTCCGACACTTTTGATCTTGAGTGGAATGCCGACAACGTCTATACAATGGCATGAAGAGGCTGGGGTTGTCACAAATCAACAATATTTTTTAATCAACATATTCATTTATGAAAAATGTTGTGTGATTATATAAATTAAATTATCTATCTATATAATAATTTAATGGGTCAAAAATTGTACAAATGGCATTTCACATCAAACTTGTTTATAACACATTACAAGTGGATATAAGATACCTTTATTTATGTTTTGTACCACTAAGGTGGCAAACAAGCTTATGGTCCGTTTGATGGTAAGCGGTCACCGTAGCCTATATATGGACGCTTGCAACATCAGGGGTATCACTCGCGCGTAACCGATCCTTCAGAAATCTAATAACTTCTTCTTTGAAGATCCCCATACTGAAGTCCTTAGAGAAAACCTTTATTTTCTTATAAAGAATAGTATGCATATATTATGAACCTACTTGTTTGTTACTTATTTCAACACTGCTTCAATAAATACTTTATGTTCAACAATAATTAAAAGCTTTTTTTCAAAAGTTAAATCAAAAATTCTTAAAATACAATCCTTGTAACAAACTTAGCCCTAACATAAAGAGACATTCTGACCAATCATTTGTCGAAATTTTAAGAAGAAATATTTTCCTAATGGTTTATTAAGTACTAGCTTCTGCCAGCGGCTTCGCCCGCCCTAAATTTCGTTATCGGCGTAGGTTCTTACGGAAACTCCTCAATTATAGAAAAAAAAACAAAAAATCGAATCTTTCCTCTATGGCATAATACATTCGTGTCTGTGAAACCATGGAAATACACATACAAAATTTCAAACCAATCGGTCAAGCTGTTTAGTGGTTGACATACCGACAGCAGCGGGACCTACCGAGTTAAATTGTATTTTTAAATCATCCAGAAAACCATCGAAATACCCATATAAAATTTCAAACCCATCGGTTCAGCCTTTTAGAAGTTATGTGAAAAAGGCAGTCATTACGTAATTAAGTAATTTGGAATGTACGGAAGGATAATTCTTACTACCCGTTTTCCCGTAGGAATGAAGCATTTTCCCGCGGTAAAAAGTAGTCTATGTTCATCAGGGATAATGTCGGCTTCTAATGGTAAAAGAATTTTTCAAATCGGTCCAGTAGTTTCGGAGCCTATTCAATACAAACACCCAAACAAACAAACAAACAAACAATCAATCAATCAAATCTTTCCTCTTTATAATATTAGTAACAAACAAACAAACACTTAAATCTTTCCTCTTTATAATATTAGTAAAGATAAAGATTTCAGCTATACTTTCATCTGTTATTATAGCTATATTTTTATTTGTTATTATAATGTCTTTGAAACAAACTAATTTCTTGAATTTATCAATAACAAAATGATACCGTATGTGTCAGTGTTTCAGTTTTTTCTATTTTTCACTGATGTACGCCAATTTATTAACATACTGATTATCTTCAAATATTTCTATAAACTTACTATAAACAACATTAAAATCAGACAAACAAATTCTTTAACTAACAAGTCTCAGATATTGCCACATTCAAGGCATTGTACTCTAATTCAGTTGACGACAGTGATACGCTAGATTGTTTTTTGAACACCAAAAAATGAGGCAACTGAATATAAACATAACCCGAAGTAAATTTTCTATCATGGATGTCACCAGCCGTCACAGCCGTCAACAAAACCGTAAGACCTGTATCTTGTATATGTAAGTATATGTATGTACATATGATTGTACAAAAATATAATTATTATGGCGCTAATGCCACTATTACTATTAAATATCTGTATACTCCTAAATATCTGAATTCCTTCACTCGATTGTCGATATTTGACGCTTCACATGGTGCGCCCTCTATGCTACATAAAAACAAAAATATTAATTGACATGTTTGACTTTTTTTTAGTAACTTACTAACTTATTTTTATTACTTAATAAGTGTTACAGTACATATTGTAAATTTTGACGTGACAACGTCTTATAAATTGGTTTGCCGGGTGACACTTCAAGAAACTGCGTTAGAGGCACGCGCCCGCCTAAGAGCGAGAGAGACAGACATAAAATCATTGTCACGTAAAACTTTCGCCCGTATACCGACTTTACAGGCAACCAGTTTTTTTTATAAAAAATGTTCATAGATAGACTGTATTTTTTTCAAATTTCAGTTGCTGTTTCGCAGGTTTTTATCGAGCACCTAACTACTAATAAATTCTTTGAGCTACACTTTTTCTTTACTGCAATTTACTTTATCACTACTGTACCGTAATATATGTTACATATATGCATACAACTCTTTGATATATTTACAAGCATGTGCTGGGCCCATAACCTGAGAAATTTTCTGTGAATATATAAATTAAAATAATAATCCATATATTTTTTTAATAGGTAACCTTTGTATCAATGACGTTAAACATCAAACTTACTTTACCATAGATATAAGAAACCTATATTTACTTATAATAAATAGTATGCATGTACTTATTTGTTGCTTATTTTTATTATATATTTAAATTTCTACTAAGTAAACGACTAACGTGAATCACGTTCACGAAAACAAAAACATCTTATATCTAAACGCACAGTGCGACAAACTTTTCTGACCCGGTGTTCGAACTACAATCACTATATTTAAATAGTCGAAACTAACATGACACTAGGCGCCATTGTGTCTTATTCTCGTACAAACAATTTTTTTGCAGAGCAATGGGAAAAAAGGTACAAAAATACTAGAAAGTTTAAAAATCAACTAATAATTTTGAATACGTCCTTTGTTACAGTGCGTAAGACTCTGTACTCAGCTTTTATCAGATACGTGGGTGGTATAAATCGCGGCACGTAAGTTGAACCTGTGCAGTAACACATTTTTGGATCGTTAGAACATTTGTCCGTACTATACCTGCGCAGACGGCCGCCATTTTAGTTCAACTTACGTGGCGCGAACTATACTTTTTTATTCATAAACAGCTCTAGGCTTGAGCTGTCGATCAAAATTGAAAAAAAAAATTGCAGTTTAAAAAGTAGTATTTAATAGCTAGTGAATATAAAATTAAGGTCTTATCTTATAAAATATCGGCGACGCCTATTACGTTATGGTATGTTTTTATCTTTCGAACAATTTGATAGTTGCTCGATGGACTCCATTGCGTTGAAAACAAATCAAGACAAACAAAACGTCTATATCTTAATTCAATATGTCTTGATAAAATGAGTTTTATGATGAGCTTTGCTCGTTTTTTTAACAACGTTATCTATTGCCAAGTTGCTTTAATGTTGCTTAACAACCCCATTCTATTGTCAAGTGGTAAAAATAATAGTATTATTACTCGCCAATAGATGTCAGGAAGAATAATATTTTTCAGTTTATCATTGTCTGAAAACACTGATAAAACGACGTTTTCTCAAAATGAAACTTAGGAAGATCGATTTATCGCCCCCAAGATCCCTTGCACACTAAATCCCATGAAAATCGTTGAAGCCGTTTCCAAGATTCAGATTATATATAAGTATATACATATACAAGAATCGCTCGTTTAAAGGTATTAGATATGGAAGGTTGTCATGTCACCTTTTACAATTTAAACGTTCCTAATCCCTTCTTACAGCGAAATGTCGATCAGATTTTGCGCTACGCTGAGGGGAATCACGACTGATTTTGGCTTCCCTGACGAAAAAAATCATTAAAAAAAATTCTATCTTGAAAACTACCATTATTTACTCTATGAAAACTACGAAAAATCGTAGAACATACATGAGGGTGATTCGGATACTCCTCATCATAAAGTAGCTAAATTTTACGTTTGAACGTCAACTCCCCGGCTATCCTGTATAGTGATACCACCATTGAAGCATGAACTCAGTAATAATATGTCCTTTGTATTGTAACACTAAACAAAATATCATAACACAGAAAGAGACAAAAACAGTCCCTGTAATACGAGAAGAATGTCCCGACTTTTGTCGTGTTGCAATGCACACGCAATGCATTCACAGTGCTGGATCGTATAGCGTGTTAACAATGCGATGTTTTATTTATACTTTTATATGTCATTAACTTTTCAGGTTATATTGAGAATTTGAAATGAATAGTCAATAAATTATTAAATTGAAATGATGGCAGCAAAACAGAAAAATATATTTACTCGCAACAAACCTCTGATAAATATTTATAGTGGAATTGATAATGAAGGAAAAGAGGTAAGTTACTAAGCCGAAAAGCTTTAATGATCATATTTAATTTTTTGAATTAAAGTTATTTATAACGAATTTACTCAATCTGTCAGCTGATTAATTTCTGTGTATATCAAAAATCTTTTAAGAAGTTTTAGAACAAAGGTGGGTCAGAGCAACTAAAAGGCAAAAAATGAATAAGTGGTTAGGGTGTTCAAGAAGTGGTACTGAGAATGATTTTTTGTTTTGCGTTTAAGTTGAGCCGAATTAAATTATAGGGCTAAATTGTAAATTTAGAAACATCGAAAAAAAGATAGGGAATTGGTGTAGGGTAGTAGGGTTGCAAACCATAAAGTACAATTTAAACAAGTCAAGCACTTGACATAGTAAAGCACTTAGGATGCGTTCCAAATCACTTTAGCTCTCTGCAGAGATACATTTATTTTTGTCATTCAAACAAATTTAATGTTTCAGTGGATTAGGATTAAAATAAGGGACAGATCTGAGAGAGCACTTCAATTTCAGTTTTTTAGGTTCGAAATGAGACAAATTTGACACAGAGCACCTACAATTCAGAACCGACTTTTTCAACCCCAACACGCCGCTGTCTTGGTCTGCCCTGCATTCCGCAAGGGCGGAGGGGCTGCTATTCCCGCAGCGTGGGAGATAAGGCAGAAGTGAAGTTTGTTAAAAAATTAAAAAATTACACCCTAAATTGTATGCACTAATGTCATCTTTTTATCTAAAGTGTTACCCAATCTGACTTGAGATGGTAGCAATTTTTCTACTCCATCATCGTCTACAGCCTCGGTTCAAATATGCAACAATCGTCAAATGATAATGCTTTATCACGTAGCAATAGTGAAGACGAGCAGCCCCTTTCAACTTTCATTTCCCATAATAAGTCTTCAAGGTCTGCACCCCCAGCTAAAAAGAAAAAATCTACACTTTGGAAAAAAGAGGAACCCGCTTTTATTTGTACTGAATATCGTTTACAGCCACCATCAGATGAAAGTAAAACGTGTCAAAATCCTCTGAACTACTTCAAATTATTTTTTCACAATGCATCTTATCAAGCATATAGTCAAACATCTACGCTTTCTTTGATGGCAATGGAATAGATCTACGTTATTTTAGGAGCAACAAGCCAGCAAAACCATTATCTACAATGAGATACGAAAAACAACATTGGCTGGTCCCAATAAATACTGAACATCGGTGTTCAAACCAATGTAGAGGTAAAAGTAAATTTCAGTGTCAGAAATGTGATGTAGGCCTTCACCCGAAATGCCACATGGCATACCACATCGTAAATTAAAATATGTTTATTTTCTGTTGCTTTTTTATAATAAATTTCTTCATAAAATCCGTACTTTTATTTTAACCTTTTTTAACATCAATTGTGTCCACCATGCATAACATCCGATTTATCAGACGGGTATATAATCTGAACTTTCACAAAAACTAAATATTTTATGTCATTTAATCGTCAAAGGCACTCTAAATGATAATATATTATAGTGATCATAATGAAAAAGGCGTTAATAAACTTTATGCACTAATGGGTTAACCTGTTTTAACTTTAGCTCAGTCTATATTTAACCCAAAAATTTTTTTGGAGAGGCAAGGTGACTGTTGGTTAAGTTATTTTCTTGGGATCCAGCGAAGGGAGGGGAAGTAGGGGGAAACTCTGCCCTTTACTTTATAACCGCACAATATTTGATTTTGTCCATACTTCAATTTTTACTTCCAATTATGTTGCTTGGTTGACGATAGCTCAAAGTCTAACTGTCTAATAACAATGAAACCTCGTATTTATACTAATTATGAGTCACTGAACATGTTAGAATCCTAAGGAGACTAATCACCCCCCTCCAACCCTCTCATTCCACGAACTTAAAAATGCTCCCTCGTATCTAACACTGTTTTCGTGTGGTAGTGTTGTGTTATCTAACAGCGCTGGTGGGCAATTATCCTTCTGCAGTGTGGAAATAACTTTTGCAGATTTGGACGCTCTAGCTTTAACTCTCCATTTTTGTAGGCATTTAGTTATTTTATCTAGTCCCTTTTGTAGGGTTCGTGATGCTACGGTTGGGTTTTTATCACTTGCCAATAAAGCAGTATCAACGGCAAATGTAGCAGTAGTGACGACATCCATTACAGATAGGTTGGATGTGTATATAGTGTATAACACAGGACCCAACACTGATCCTGGGGGAACACCAGCATTTATTTCATAGAACTTGAATGTCCTTTCACCTTCCCTAACTTGGAACATGCATTCTGATAAGTAAGATCTCAGTTATCAATATAGGCTATGTGGAAGGCTAGTTTTTATCCTGAACAGAAGGCCCCTGTGCCAAACTCGGTCAAAGGCCTGTTGGGTGTCCAAGAAGACTGATGCACAATATTCTTTGACTCTTAGTGTTTTCCTTATCTTGTCGCACATCTTTTCCCCTTAGGCTAGTTTCCGAAGTAATGGTAGTTTAAATGATGTGCATTTGTTGCCAGGCTGTTGTGTGGGAGCTAGGCCACTTTCTATGACAAATGAGAACAAAAGTTTTTTTCCAAAACCTTTGCAAAACCACCAAGCATTTCGCTATTTTATCATTTTCTGATTGGAAAGGCCTAAAAGATTGAATTCAAGGTTTTAATACTTTGCTTATAAAAGAAGTAATTTACATATACTATAGAAACAGTAAAGTGTGTTTAGTTTCAATAAATTGTTCCTTTTTGCTCTTATTGATCTTTAATGATTTTTAGGTTGAAGTTCGGGAAGATGCAGAACAGTTGGTAAAATGGCATGAAATATCTGATGCACTAGTAGCTGCTGGTTATTACCGGGCACAGCTTCAGGGCTTATCTCCTTTTGATAAGATAGTTGGTGGGCTTACCTGGTGCATAGAACTTTGTGATATTGATGTTGATGTCAGTCTTCTGTTTGAAGAAAACCTCACAATTGGCAAGAAAATGTAATATTCATTTTAATTTTAATAATAGTTTTTAAGATTAGATACACAATCACACAAAGTAAAATATTTTTTGGTGAGAATCATTGAAATCAGTCTTATCAGGCATACAAATGATTTAATTTGAGAGAAAACATTGGGATGCAAGCAGTCTCAGCAGGGAAAGGGAAGACTTACTTTCAGACATTGTCTGGATGGGAAGAAGAAGAAAAGTATTATTGAAAAAAAACTGGCCATTATTGTCTTTGATCATGTATCCATATCTGAGTACATACACTAGAGTGTCGACTCAATTTTTTTTTGTTGTAAGGCACATGCATTATACCAGAAACATTAATGTGAACCATAGTGGTACCTTTTAAAAAACAAAACAGGTGACATCTCTGACATGAGTAACTATTGGCCTATTTCGCTTACAGCAAAATAAAAAGTTAAGTAGCTTACGGAATATGTGAATAATTTATATGATCCACAGTTTGGCTACAAAGCAAGTTTTTACAGTGGGTTTAAGCTCTCCACTTTTGTTCAATTTTTATATTAACCAGCTTGTTGAGAGACTGTGCTTCATGCATGTCGGTTGCCATTTAGTCGAAACATTTGTAAACAACATCAACTACGTCGATGATATGGCGCTATTAAGTCCTTCAATAAGTGGTTTGATGCTGCGTCTTTCAATCTGCGGTGACATACGCGGTGGCAAATAGCCTAAAATACAACAAACAAAAGTGAGCTAATGGTGTTTTGTTCAACGAAACATTAAATTATTATTATTCGCCTTGGTATTGCAGCATTGAAGAACGCAAAGCACTGAATTACGTAAGCGTTTTACAATTCGGCTGAGCGTGAACCCGCCTTAATACAAAACGGCTAACGCCCTAATAGCGAATTCTATCATTTGATTGCAACATATACATATGTCGCAGGCAAATCGTATAATCCGCCGTTTCATAATATGCCTAGGCAGATCGTAAAGTATGGAATAGAAATTAGTATATAACTGAACTGATTATCATATACCGCTCGCTCCGCATCTACGTTTACAAAAGAGAAACTGAACCTAACCTAAAATACATGATTTATACAGTACGATATCTGTTTCTTTCGTTTCCATAGTTTACGATTTGCCTAGGCATATTATGAAACGGCGGATTATACGATTTGCCTGCGACACATACATGAAATTAAATATTGGCAACATACCTACTGTTAGGATTAAATTTACACTCTTTCCATCTGTTGCAGTGCACTCACAGAGAAAATTGTTAAAATCCTACCATCCATGAAATGTCCATACATAATAGAACCTCATCAAATTCAGGGTCTGGACTTCATAAATATTTATCCCTTAGTGCTATGGCTAATTAAGTATTCAAGTGAATTTAGAGAAGCCAAAGAAGACGAATTGCGTAAATTTGCAGTTATGCAATATGAAAGAGACCATATGTTTGAATCAGATCGTGCACTCTTTGTTCAGAAAGAGAAGCTTTTAAGAAACCTCTCTGTTGTACAGGTATTTTTCTTTCTACTCAGAGCTTGGACTTCTCTCTCATTTGATTTAGATGTTGGTTCAGATATTATATTCCTCTATAGAACTCTAAAATGGGACAAATAGTTAGTTCCTTGTGGTTGTTGAAATTGGTGCGTGTGTGGCAATAAAAACTCATTGTCGGTTTTGAAATATTTGGTTGAGTAGTATGTTCCCCATTTTTAGGGTTCCGTACCTCGAAAGGAAAAAAGGAACCCTTATAGGATCACTTTGTTCTCGGTCTGTCTATCTATCAAGACCCTTTTACTCAAGAATTTGTGTAGATATCAAGTCTATAGCTACAGCTATAGCTGGCTATAGCAAATTTTATTAGTTTAATTAAGAAGTAGATGTAAGAACCCCACGCCGATAACCAAATCTTAGGCAGGTGGAGCCGCTGGGATAAGCTATATTACATATTATAAATGCGAAACTAACTCTGTCTGTCAGTTACTTTTTCGCACTCAACTGCTGTACCAATTAAGATTAAATTTGACATGGATATAGTTTGAGTCCCGGGGAAGGACATAGGCTACTTCAAAACGTCAAGCGTTAGTCGGTTTTTTTTTCTATAATTAAGGAGTTGCTGGTAAAATCCTACACCGATAACCGAATTTAGGGCGGGTGGAACCCCGAAAAAAAGCTGCAATGAAGCAATGAAATCAGGGAGATAAATTGATTAGTGGTATATTATGAATAATATAATATGATTAAAATAAAGATTAGTTTTGTTGAACTCATTAAACAAGGTTGGTTTTACAGAAACAAAGCCGCATTTGATATACCCAGTTGTGTCTTTTTAATTTCAGAATTTATATAAACCATGCCGAGTGCGTAAAAGAAAGGGTGGCTTTCCTACCACTGAGCTGGAGCAAGTTAATGCAACACTATCTGAGTATGACCAGCGAATGTTAATACACGTATCCAGCAACCATGATGACACCAATAAAGACGAAGGGCTTGACTTTTTGGTACGTTACTTTATTTTCGACTGTTTTGCCATTGATTATATATTCTATGTAAAGGCACATGTTTGAATAGGTATTGTGTGCTCGAAGGCTTGGTACCTGTTTTTTTTATATCACTATGGTGGCAAACAAGCCTACGGTCCGCTTGACGGTAAGCGGTCACCATGGCCTATGGGCGCTTGCAACACCAGAGGTATCACTTGCGCGTTGCGACCCTCCAAAAGTCTAATAACTTCTTTCTTGAAGAACTCCATACTGTAGTCCTTAGAGAAAACCTTGGCAGGGAGCTCATTCTACAATGCTCTTTCACCATTTCGGTTCCAAAGTGTGAGAATGATGACCCTTTTAGGGTGGTCGGTCCACCGAGCTGGAAGACTTCCTACGCTTTGCCTTTCGGGACACGGTCTCCACTATAGGGCGCGTCTGCTCCGTCTATTATTTTTTACCTTGTGCTTATTCCTAGAAATTAAAAAATGTTGCTAATATAATTCTGTTTACATTTTTCAGTATGACTACGAAAAAATTTTAGCGGATCCTTCAGCAACTACTACAGAAGTGAGTATTTTAGTATTATTTTAGTGGTTTCTTCCATAGTTTAGTTAATTGTTTTCGTCACCTCCTGTCTTTGAGCTCAACCTTAAGAAAAATATTTATATATTAAAAAATTAGGAACTTTTAACACTGACGCATACATAAAAGTTTAGCTAAAAATCCTCTACCTATAAAGAATAACAACAAATTTGTTTAAAATTTGTTCTATTATGATTATTGAATAATTTTCTGGAAAAAATAATAGTTTGGGGTGATTAAATGGAGGAATACTCTTTATAATAAACAATGTGTTATTCGCGCAAATCTAACTTTTCCCATTATCACCCATAAAAGGTGATGATTTCTCCTTTGTTGTAACGACTGGTGCGTTAAAGGGGTGTACTAATTTAGAAACTTTTTCCGGTGTGTTCACAACAACTTACTAAAATGTCATTACAATCAGATGAATAGTTTAACCTTAGTGCGCGAGTCCAACTCGCACTTTTTTTTTCTTTCTTCAATAAAAACCTTGTCCTGAAAATTACGAAAAACTAATTACTCCAAAAAATTAATTATCCAAATAGGTTGAGCCGTTCTAAGGTGATGCTCCATCATATACGTGGCAATCGATTTTTATTTATATGAATATGTATATATTTAGTATAAATAGAAGATTGAATATTGTTATTCCAATGATTGTTATTTTTGTAGACTGAAAGGTATTATAAAGATGAAATTGCTGAAGAAGATACAGCTGACACCAAAGTACATTACGCAGTTCTACAGTCTGAACTAACTGGTGAAGTTTCCAAAGAAATTGAAGCAAAAGAAAAGCTGAAAAACTTTGAAGAAGTTGAAAAACTTACAAAAACGCTTGAAACTATGGAAAAAGAAGCAGAATTTTTGAAAAATGAACATGAAAGTAGAATGGAATCTGTCAAATCTCACTATATTGATATAGTAGATAAGTTGCAAACTATTACATATAAATTGATGAATTCTGACGATTACAGGTACTTTAACCACTTTGTTGCGAGTGGTTTCATGTAAATAGATTCACATGGAAGTTTCTTTCAGATCATACAAGCTCCTTGATTTACATATTACAGTTAATAAGTTAAACGATTTTAATAATAGGGTACAGAGAATAATTAGAAACTAAGTACAGATGAATATAAATATGAATCGATAAAAAATTTCTGTGCATTTAATTAATTTGTAAGGTATTTTGTTTTAGTGAATCTAAAGCTAAAGTGTTCTACAAATCCTTAAAAGAGCTAGCGCGGGAGAGCAATGAACTTCTAATGGTGGCGCAACGAAAGGAAAAGGAAAACAAGGCGTTACATGAAGAGCTCAGGTAAACTACTGCTACAGGCCAATTTTGGTCCATCGCTGGACATAAACCTATTCCAATAGGGCGCGCCAGTTCTCGCAGTCCTCAGTCTTCCGCATTTGGTTACTTCCGGCCATCCTTTTAAGGTTATCGGTCCATAGATATTGAGGTTTACGTTTCGGCTACCGGTACGCAGTCTCCACTCTAGAACACGTCTGCTCCATCTGCTTTCATTGTCTATTATTAATTGTCAATGTAAAATAGATCATTCACAACTTACTATCCTGACCAGTTTGTATTTCTCGACGAACCACGACCCGTGATATATGCCTGGTGGTTGCATATGAGTGTGTATGTTCAAACGTGGCAAAGTCAAAAAACGAATTGAAATATTCTTGTATACTCATTACTCACGGTACAAGTATAAGAAGTGTAGCACAAACGTAACGCTGGTGAAACTGCTGGGGACAGTTATACTCGGTCCATCGAGTCGATCTAGTACGCCCAGAAGGACTTGCGTGAGTGACTTCAACTGAGCCTACAAGCGCCTCCGATCGCATTCTTCTATCTAACGGAAACGATAAGTGAAGTTAAACAACGTCGTGCGTCCTATATGGGTGACCGCCTAGTGATCCCTTTTTGTGAGTCCCTTCGTGCATCGGAAGACATCACGCTTAAACACCAGTCCTGGTTGTGTTGTCATATGAGGGCAGTCGTTAAGCCAATAACTCTTATGGGGACCTTAAAACTGTTAACAGTCAAGTGGCCACTAGATCGATTTATGCCTTAAGCCTCTTCTCCAACTTGACTTGTGCCCCAGTGGGGCGTACCACAGCTGAGGTATTTTGTATACTAAAAACCGCGTACTACTTACACTACAAAAATAAATGATATGTGTATATGTGCAAATGTGTGCGTGTTTTATGCTTACGGTAATAGGGTGGTAACAGAGGGGAGGCGAGGTGAACTCTAAAGAGCGGCGGAGAAGTTGTATTACATTTACTGTGACTAGACTATACCCTATTTAGTATTATATTTAGTATACACTAAAACATAGTTTTTTCAGCTTGATGAGGGATCACTTGATCTTTGATACAGTGCCTCATTGTGGTTTACGCGTTCGCTTGAAATATTAATAAGATGATTTTACCAACATGCTTGCTGCTTTTTAGGTCAGCTCAAGATCCCGTGACAACAATACACGAAGAGCCTCTAACGGCCGCGGAACTAAAGGAGTTTAGAGACAGAGAGGAGAAACTCAAGAGTTTCATATCCAACAAGCGTTTAGAACTGGGCAAGCTTAATCGCGAAGTTTTAAGGTACACAGTGGCCGTGGATGAGGTGCCTGGACCAGCTGAGCTCTTGCAGTATGAGAAGAGATTTGTCGAGCTTTACAACCAAGGTAAATGCTTTTTGTACAGAATTATCTTGATTTGAATTTATTTTTTTCATGTATTGTCAAAATGGTTTATTGAAATTAGGATATTGCAATCACTTTTGAATCGTCAAAGTAATACATTTTTTTTTTGAACCCTCCCAGCTTCCCTCCGGTTCACAATGTGTTCGATTTCTACCGAGAAGAATCCGGCAAGAAACTCGATAGTTACTCTTTTAAAAAATTTAAGCCGTACAATTTTATATTATTTCCATTTTAATTTACTTTACCTATGCATCCTGTAATGAGCATCTTCAGTCCCAAGGATTTTTATCATCTACATAGTCTAAAATATTGTAGTATGCCTTTTTACAAAGTACCTGCTTGATAAATAATTTGAATTTACTTATTGATAGCTTTTGAATATTATTGGGAGCTTTGTTGTAAAAGTGTATACATTGCCCCATAAAAGAGTTACTTATTTTGTGTACACGTGTATCATACACCAACAGCTTATTTTTACTTCAAGTATTTACTTTGTGAAAGTCACTTTTCTTGCTGAAACTATTGATATTTTTATGTACATATAAAAGATTTTCATTTATGTACTGCGACGCTAAAGTTAAAATATTTACTGCGCGAAACCTATCCCTCAGGGATATCCTAGATCCTAATTTATAAATAGCACGAATTGCCCTTTTTTGTAACAAAAATATTGTATTTACATTAGCAGCGCTACCCCACAATAGGATACCATATGTCATTAAACTATGGAAATAGCTAAAATATACTATTTTTGCAGTGTCGACACCGGTCAATTGTCTTATTTTCTTGATCGCATACACAGCAGAGCTAAGTTTTTTGGCTAGGTTATGAATATGAGGACCCCATTGAAGTTTGGAGTCCAGCGTTATGCCAAGAAAGACTGTTGAATTAACAAGTTCTAATTGCTCGCCATTAATATTAATAAATGTCTGTATCTGACTAACATTTGGTAATGTAAATTTAACACATTTGGTTTTTTTTCATTAAGTAACAAATTATTAGCGTTAAACCAATTTACAATTTTAGAAAGGGCATTATTCAATTCATCACAACATGTCTGTCGTCTCTTAACTTTAAAAAGCAAAGAGGTGTCATCAGCGAATAAGACAATGTCATGGTTTTTTTACATGATATGGGAGATCATTAATGTAAATAAGAAATAGAAAAGGACCTAAAATTGAGCCCTGAGGGACTCCCATAGTGACTGCTGATCCGGGAGATCTTTTACTATTGACATCTATTTTCTGTACTCTGCTACTCATGTAGGAGGTCAAAAGGAGAGCTTTGCCTCTAATACCATAGTAATGTAGCTTCCTGATGAGATTTTCATGTTGGACACATTGGAGCATCATGCAAATCCTCCCAGGCATTAAATATATTTTTTAATATTGCCACTGCATCGGTTGTGGAACGGCCTTTCATAAAGCCAACTGTTTACTACTAATTAGGTCATTAATGCAGAAAACATAAATTACATTTGTAAAAGTATGATTTTTTCAAAAACTTTACTAAGTACAGGTAGTTTTGGAATAGGCCGAAAATTATTAGGATCTGTTGAACTACCTGATTTAAAAAAGAGGTATATCTTTGCTAAGCTTCATCTCATCAGGAAACACACCAATATCATCAACACAACTATTAAAAATAATAAGGGTTGCGCTATAACATGAATGATTGAGTTAATAGTTTTTACAGAAAGTCTGTCCCCACAGGTCTGTGGTGTTTTTTATTTCTAATGTTTTAAATGTATTTATGATATCTGTAGGACTAATGTTTTTTAAATACAAAGGGAACTTCACATTTAGGAACATGAGTATTTGTTAATTTTTCTGCTAAAATTGGACTTGAGTTTAGAGTTCATTTGTTTTGAATGGAATATTGCTAAAAAAAATTTCAAAGGCAACTGCTACCTCAGAATTTGTTTTAAAACTAGTATCATCTACAATCAACTCAAAGTCCAGACAAGAATTCCTAGCTTAACCAGTTTCATTATTTATTATGTTCCATGTAGTTTTATTTTATTTATTAAATTTTTTACTTTATGTCTGAGGTGAATTGATTATACAACAAGACAGACCTTTTTAAAGGTTTTTGAGTATTTTTTTAAATATTTCCTAAATATTTGGCTATTATTATATGTTTTTTCTTTATATAATTCATACAGTTTACGTCTACTTTTATAAATACCTGGGGTAGCCCATTCGCTTAAACTGAAGAGACTGGAAATAAGTTTCTTTTTTGCAGTAAATATTTTATTATACTCTGTAGTAATAGTGTCAAGAACAGTATTGTACATATCATTTGGGTTGCCATTATAAAGCAAATCTGGAAGTTTATGCAATAAGTTAGATTTAAATGATTCAACCCGTTTAGTTGTTATTGGTATAAATTTATTTTCCTTCTTTCTGTGTAAAACCACTAACTGTCCACAATGATCTGACTCTAGATTGCTTATAATTGATTTTTGAATTGGTTTTATGTCAGTAAATATATTTTCGATGCAAGTGGCACTGGATACAGCAATTCTAGTTGGTTCACAAAACAAATTATTTAAATTAAAAGACCGAAATAAGGCAAGCAATCTGGTGCTTAATGAGCTATTTTTTAAAATGTTTATATCAAAGTCTCCACAAACAATGATTTGTTTATTGGAATTGCTGATGTTTTTCAGCACTTTTTCCATAACTAATTCAACATTATCATACATTGCACAAGGCGGCTTTTATACACTCACAACAATGAGATGCTCAACTTCTATACAGGACAGCTCGGTTGTTCGCTCAATTGAGAGGCTCACAATGTCATTACATTCCTTAAACTTTAGCTGTTTACTAACTAAAATTAAAGAACCACCATCGATTGCATTTACTCGGCTGAACGAACTTCCCACCTGGTGATTAGTGAAATTGAACATACACTGACGGCTGCGTAGCCAGTGTTCAGTTCAGTGATACATAATATGTCAATCTTATGGCAGTTTATGAACAATTCAATTTCTAGTTCTTTCCGAGACATTCCTTGTATATTCTGATGCACCAGGTTCAATGGAATATTATTTTTTGTATGACAAAGTTTCTTTTTTTGTTTCTGTTTGCATAAAACTTGAGTAGACATAGATTGTTTAATATAATCATTATTAATGTTGGAATTATATAATATGCCAAAGTAGTCCTTTGTTGCCTGAAAATTTAATTTAAATTATTAAATGTCAAATTATTATACTGCTCAATAGCAGGTTGTTTAGCTAAATGATTAAAAACCTTTTCCCATTTAATCGCAAAACATTACTACATTGCCATCAACATTACATTTTTGTGAAACACTAGTTGAGTGAGAACTGTTGTGAGCATATGATTGTTGCTCGTATTCAAACTGACACACATTGATGACTGAGGTGTAAAGGTAGTAACAAGGATGCACAATCCGGCTGTGAATCGCTGAGGCGTTTACAATCACACATACTGTGATTGAGTTGTAATGACTCAAAACGCTCTGCATAATATTTACTCAATTCTATTAGCTCATTCTTATGCAGTGTGTGCTGCTCCATCTCTCTCAGAGACTCTTCATACTTGCAGGTCATCATCTGCAAGGATGTATGTAAATCTTTTATTTGCAAGTCGAGTAAATGTGTATCAGTTTTATGTTGTAGCCTACTGTTTTCTAATTGCAACTATATCTAACTAACTAACTAATCTATCTATCTATCTCTACCCTAACCCGAACCCTATTACTAAGTCTACGCTCTACGATTGTCTTTCCTATCAACCTAATAAGAGCTCTATTCTGTGTAGACCTAAGTAATTAGTTGCTTGAAATATTGACAGAATATGTGTTTTTGTTATTAAAATTATAATTAAAATAGTGAAACAACAAATCAAAATTAAAACCGCTCAAGTGAGATGTAGGCCCGTGCAGACTGTGGTGGTACGGAACCACTAGGCCGGTTTTTGTAGGCTTTAAATGTGTAGTGTAAATATATATTTTTGTCATCATATGTTAATAATTAAATATTACAATATGTTTTGTTACAGTTGCGTCTAAACACAGGGAAACCAAGCAGTATTATATATTTTATAATACATTATATGAAGTTAAACTTTATACCTCTAAGGAATTGAGTTTATTGAATTCAATTTTGGACAATTATGAAGAGTAAGTAATTTGCTAGACTGTTTTTAAAATCCGATGTACGTATTAACTTAGCCTCTTACCTCTTCTACGCCCAATTTTGACTTACTTGCAATGATTATGATATAACTATATTATTCTGTCCCTGGTCTTCTATTTTACCGCATATTATTCGAAAGCTAGTTATTAACGACATATGGGATATAAATAAAGCCACCTTAGTCCAGATGCACTGCATTCTGCATTAAAATCAGATTTGCGACTTAGTTCACTTTATTTCTGAAGCTATGGGCCCGTTTTGACTTTAACACTGAATTTACAGTGATAGTCTTTGTTTTGCTTTTGGGTCTAATGTGGGAAAAACTTGTCACCTGCCCTAATCTTCTGCCGGAGCATCTGAAATTTTATTTTTTCGTTCTTTTACGTGTAAGTAAGTTAAAACTAAGCATTTGCAGGGCAATGTCTTCAAATAAAAAGAGAGAAGAGTTCATGACTCAGTTCGAGTCCATAGTTGAATGGGTCAATCAGACAGTGCGAAAAGTAGAACTCAAATTCAAGCAAGAAAGAGACCAAAAAACATCTCTGTACAACGAATATAGCCGGCTAATGGAGGTCCAGAGACAGTATGCCGCTGCCCTCAAGAAGTTGGCAGAAGAGAGACAGAAGATTGAAAGAGAAAAGCGTAGCTGACCTGACTACGTAGGTTTTTAACATGTGCAATGCTGTATATCTTCTAAACTTACTGTATTATAGTAGAGTATTAGAAAATAGTAGAATTTGTACGTAGAACTCTTCTACTTTTATATAAAGAAAACACTCATATTAACGAATTATTAAGTTATTATTATTATTAAGACTGATATTGTTTTATTTATGTAGTTTCGTATCAATACAATTTTTATTGTTAGCTTACAATATTGTTTTCCTTATCTTTTTGCTCGCTCTCTCTCATGCTGGTAGGTATGTATGTTTAAATGTATGGTTTTAGTATATGTATGTAGATACGCTAAATTGCAGCCTTGGTAGTTCAGGGTTAACAGCCAGGCCAGGACAAAGTTGGTTTAACTAGATATGTTTCTGGATTTCAAATGTTATATGATCACTTTAAACCACACCTACTGAATAATTAGGTTTTAAACATATTATGTTATTGCAATGCTACAGTGATCACGAAATCAATTTACCCAATACTTTCGATTTTAAATTAGGATTTAATTTGACATCGAAGTTTCAACATCGATTTTTTTAACTATTATGCTACTATTTTTTAACTATTGCGTCCTTTACGTTGCTCTGAAGTAAAATTATTAGCGTTTTGTTGAAAATTCAGTAAATTGAGAATTCTATTACTGGGGCGGCCCTAGAATCTCCTTTAGGGCTGTGCGAGATCTCATTGTGGCGCGATTCCCAATTAGCAGTCACATATATGTAGATTTTTTTAATACCACTAAAATAACTTCTTTTTTGAAGAACTCCATACTGTAGTCCTCAGAGAAAACCTATATATAGCGACAGAAGATAATATACATTTTATTGTTTACATTTTTCTAGAAAAATAATAAGAATGAAAATAATAACTGAAAATGAGGATTGAACTACGGAAAGGGTCTATTTCTCAAGTATATGTATGAAGGTAGTAGTTACCCCTTGCAGCCTACAAAAACCGGCCAAGTGCGGGTCGGACTCGCGCACCGAGGGTTCCGTACAAAAAATATGTGATGTAACTAAAAAATTTAGGTCCTTTATATGTACATACTATAAAAAATTGCTTCATGCCAAATTTCAAGATTCTAAATCGACTGGAAGTACCCTTTAGGTTTTGATTCCCTTGCGAGTAGTTGCGAGTTTGAAAATATGCGGCTTAAATTGCTGTTTCTTTTGATTGCGTTGACATAGAAGTTTGATTTTGTGACAGCCTCAAGGTATTATAGACCTGAGTATTTTATATAAATTTCAATTTAATACCTCTACGCGTTCATGAGGAAAGGGGTAGTAACTGTAAAATTATTAAAAATATTTTATGATGTAACTAAATCTTAACGCTTTTCGCAATTTTTCTTTTATCTGTGCTATAAGACGTTGCTTCGTACCAAATTTCAAGATTCTAAGTTCACGGGAAGACCCTGTAGGTTTTGATTCCCTTGCGAGTTTCGAAAATTTGCGGAAATTTGCGGCATAAACGACTGTATCTTTTGATTGCGTTGGCTTAGCAGTTTGATTTTTTTACAGCTCCAAGGATTACTGTTCCTTGATAACCTGAGTATTTGATAATTTTAGCTTGATTACTCCACGCGTTCCTGAGAAAAAGGGTCTTGACAGACAGACGGACGGACAACAAAGTGATCTTATAACGGTTCCGTTTTTAAGGTACGGAACCCTTAAAAGTAAATCTGAATCAGACTTTTCCCATACACTTCGTTTCACTAAATATCCATGACTAAGTATAACATTTCACAATGTCGCAAAATGCATATTCATTCATGAAATGCCAATAAATTATAAAACAACTATAGTTTTTATTGATTTCATAAATTTATTTAATTTAATAAAATATTTTTTGTTAATAATTTACTGGCATTATATGTATGTATGTCTGTAATAGGAGGTGGAGATCTAAAAGTAGGATTACAGCGTTAATAAGATGTGATATGAACAGTCTTCGTTGGCCGTTGTTTGTGGCCAAAAATGGTCATTAAATAACTATTCCCCCACATCTCCAAAATAGTATTATTCATGTTTATAATCATTGAGCTAGTATGTATAGGAGACGCTATTAAAAAAAAAGTTCAGTCGCAGATGAAATACTAGTTAAGCCACGTACTATACGCCCGTTCCAGCAGCCATTGATGATGAACTGTAGCTCATACACTGCAATTTTTGGGACTGGTAGTGAAGGCAATGTATATAATGAAATCATTAATCTTTTAATGTGATATTAGCGAAGAAAACCAGATTGAAGTCAAAAACGTTCGATGTTGCTATGGAAGTATGGTAAAGTACCCTGATAAAGACGATAATTCATATTTAACATTAAAACCCATAAAGTTCTTAATTACATTTATATATTTTTAGACATTTTCATACAATATAGTTAAAAAAATAAAACTATTTTAGGACGGTATCTCACAGCACAAAATAAATAGATATAGAAGGACCACTACACAATAAGTGCCTCAAACCTTTTCCTGCGCCGCATGCACAAGTCGCGTACAAGCGAACTCAAAAAGAAGTTTGAAAGGAATATAACTGTCACAACTGCTTCGTAACTTCCACGTGCGCGTTATACTAGATGTAACTATGCCCGCTCTGGAATCTTGACTGGTGCGAGTGTAAAATACCTCGCAAGTCGCTCTTTCTAGACAAGGTCTAAAACTCCAAGTCATCATGAGTGGACCTTCTGTGCCTATTTATTGTGCGCATATAGTGATTGTATAATCAAAGCGTGACGACCGCGCCATGTGAGTGTCCCTTATGCGAGGTCGAGTGCGAGTGAGAGTGAGAGTGCGACGATGTAGAGGTGCTCTTCTTGTACATGGTAAATGAGACGAGCTCGCGGTTGGCATTGGTCATGGCCATCGCGTGTGACACCACGTCGTAACCGAAAAGCGCGTGGATTCGGTTCACCACCACTAGAGTAAGCCCTTTCTGCGTTATGCGGACTGCACGTTCCGAATCTGATACTGAAGCCACTGACACGGTGAATGATGAGTTTAATTCCTGCAACATAAATGTTTTTTTTTTATTTAAATAAGAAGTACTCAAAATTTTCAAATTCTGTACTTTTTAAAAAAAATATCAAAAATTTCATGAGTGTGCGAAATCTCATGCAAATAGCCAGTGGCATCGTGAATCGGTTACACGTTCTAAAAATTTTCTGGAAATCATGCAAAGAAAAAAAAATGACTTCAATCCATTATATCTTCGCTCTTATTTTGTGCTACGCATGATTTACCCCTTCGAGGAAAAACAGAAGATGGGTCAGTTTACAAAGACTTACTACATTTCCGAGTTGAGGCAGGAGATACGGATTTAAAAGACTACTTTGCGACTGGTTCGAAAAATGCCCTTTATGTACCCCATCAAGTGCAAAACGAAATTATTGAAACCTGTGCTGATGTTCTTCGTGAAACCACTACTGATGAAGCAAAAGAAGCGGCATACTTTTCAATCTTGGCTGTCGAGACAGCGGATATAAGCGGGACTGAACAGCTTTCAATGGGCATAAGTACAGTTACGTTATACTTGAAGAATTTTTGGGGTACAGACCACTTCAAAAATTAGATGCTGCATCGATTTCTGAAGTTATAATATCTTTTTTGACATCATGTGGTTTAGATCTCAACAAAATGGTTGGGCAAGGGTATGATGGTTGCTCCACGATGGCTGGACATGCTGGTGGAGTTCCGTATTTCCACTGTGCTAGTCACATATTAAATCTTGTTGTCAATGATTTAAATAATTTGTAGTGAAATAAGAAATACTGCTGGAATGATAAAGGAAACTATAACTTTTCTTAGAGAGAGCATTTTACGGCGAAAAACAATTCTAAATATTTTCTTGTTTTGCGGAGTCAGATGGTCTGCAAAGTACAAAAGTATTCGAATTTTCGCTCAAAATTTCACCAAAATTGCACAAGACCTCTCAGAAGATTAAGCCACTAATTCTAAGACAAAGGTTAGAGCTTACCAACTGCGAACTGTTTTGACCACCACAAATTTTATTGGGGCATTGCATATTATTGCTACTTACTCGGCAAAGCTTGAGCCTATCTGCAACCAGCTTCAACAAGTGGATTTTGACATTAATTCAGTGAATGACCACATTTGCAAACTCACTTAAATAATAGAGGGTCACAGACAGGACTTTAGTGCTATATTTGTAGAAGCTAAACAAAGTTGCGAAGACCTTAATATTGAGATTAAATGCCAACGAGTTACGAAACGACAAACTAATAGATGCAACCACCCATCCGAAAACGTTGAAGAATTTTACAGAAGAGATTTATACATCCTTTACCTTGATTCGATCATTTCTTCTTTAAAAGACAGATTTTCTGAAACACATGAAAAATCATTTTCTCTGTTACAACTACACCCAAAAATAATAAAAGGCCTCAGTAAAGAAGAATTTCTTAGAGCTGCAAAAGATATTGAAAATTTGTATGGCGATCTTTTACCTAATTTTATTTCAGAAATCACGACTTGGTTTGAAATGTGGAAATATCCACAGCCAGCGGCAAATGATATCAGTGGAGTTGATCGATATGAAAAACATCTCATAGACTACATCGACGAGACAAAAGATTTCTTTCCTTCGGTAGCAGAAGCGATCAAGATTGGCCTTAGTCTACCCGTCACAACGTGCACAATCGAAAGATCTTTTAGCACACTTAGAAGAGTTAAAACTTGGAATAGGTCCACAACAGGTGACAAGCGACTCTCTGGATTATGCTTGTTAAGTGTACGTGGGTCTCTTCTCTATCACCCTACTGGGTGTTGAGGTGCGGGTGTCGGGGGAGGGGAATTTACCTCCCACCATGACCCGGGCAGAAGCTCAGGGGTGCTGAACACCCCCGGTGAAATTTGAAAAGGCGGCCTACTTATCAGGCCCCTTTGTGGCTAATATATAATCGCCATAAGCGATATAGAAAATAGAAAAAATAAAATAAAATACGAGAGTAGACGCCAGAAAAGAAAACAAAAATAGAAGCAAAATAAAACAAAAGTAAAAATAAAGCAAAACAAAAGAGCGAAATTAAAATAAAATAAAAATGAAGCAAAAACAAAACAAAAACGAAAATAAAAATAAAAATAAAATAAAAATAAAAGCGAAATAAAAACAGAAATAAAAGCAAAAATAAAATAGAGGCGAGAAGGGCGATAAGAATGGAATGGAATGAAGGGAGGAGGGTAAGGAGGTAGGAGGATGAATAAGTAAACTTATTCACCCACAGGAATGAGCTCTCGGGGGAGAGCCCTGCCTTCCGGCGGGCGGGCGTGTAGGGGTGCTATGCCCCTTAAGTGTACGTGGTGGCTGTTGTCAAGTGTCCACCGAGGCAAGATAACCAAGGACAATAAAGATAACTTTATAGAAAACGTCATTAATAAGTTCGGTCAAAAACCCCGCCGGCTGCAGTTGCTTTTTAAATGAGAATTGTGTAATTACTGCCTACTAATTATTGTGAATAAAAAAAATGATTTCCAACAGACGGCATTTTATTTCAATAATTCCTGTTGATCCCGAGATTCCCAAGGGGTGCAAGTGCACCAGCTGGCACCCCCCCGCCGGCGCCCATGCAACCAATGTAACATTATAGTTTTGCCCACGATAGATCTTTTCCAATGGGAATTCTTGATTGAAAGAATAGAAATGATTCTATTTCTTCAAGTGGACCTCGTTATATCGCTACGACGCAAAGCAAATAAATAGTATACTCCGCAGAAAAAAATATTGGCATGGGAATGGGTACTCCCGTAGGTACCGGATGAAAAAACAAAATTAGTGTGCTGAAAAACAAGTTACTCTGTTGACTCGTTAGTTACCTACGTCGTACGACCCGAACGATAAGCACCATGGTGGAAAAAACTATTGCTGTGGGAACTCTTGATCGGTATAAAAGTATGCTATGTCCATTTCCGTCCCTCCAGTCATATTTGCCTGTGCTTAAACCTAGTTTACCCTGTCGCTCTCTTGTAACGTAAAGGTCCTATAGTAAGTACCGTAAGGCGGTATTACCCGCGAAAAAATCTATTCCCGTGAGAACTCTATATAGGGATAAAAACCATCTTATGTCCTTCGTCCCTCTAACTATCCCCTCGTAAAACTCATTTTCGTTGTATGCTCCGTTGGTACGTGACAAACATTCAAACTTTCACATTTATTATAGGTATATTACAATGACCTTCTAATTGGTATATTAGGTATTTATCAGTCTGAACAATTTTGTATTTTGTGGCACTTGCATGAAACCAACTTCAAACTGTAATTCAGATCAGATTTTTGGAAATAAGTAATTTATTTGTACCTTTTTAGTGCATGTTTTTGAAGCCGGTTGTTTTTTTTTGTCAAAAAGTTTTTAATTTTTACTTTTGCGTGACTAATTACTCTTTTCGAACACTAGCAACATCCATATTCGTAACAAAATTTTATACAATCATCAACATAAAAGGTGTTTCAAATGATTTTTTGCACCAAAAGTTTAAGTTTTAAATTCACTACATTAATATGGGGACGGGATTAATATCTCTTTTCTCTCTTACCTTTAATTAAAAAAAAATTTTGCAAATCCGTCTATATATGACGGAGTTATGCCCGAACAACATCCGAATTGAGAACCTTCTCCTTTTTTGACGTCGGTTAAAAAGAAAAGTTTTATTCAAAGAATGAAGAATAGATATGTAATGAGGTAGATCGTTTACAATGAATATGGCATTTTTATTACAATTTGACTTCAGAATTCTATGCGAAGTTTTATCGTGTGGATCTACAGTAACTTATTTTTACTACTACTCCACTCATGAAGGGCACTCCTCCGAAAATTCTATTGTTTTTATTTTGTTTCGAAAAAAATCACGTATAAATAATGATGTACTTGCCTTGATTAGATCAACATATAAAAAAAACAAATAATTAAACATTGTGTTTATTTACCCTCACTAATGTGGCACGTTCATCACTTTTTAGTCCATACACAATAGTGCCTTCATCTTTGGAGAGATGCTGTGCGCTGAGGCTTCCCATGACCATGATGTACGGCATTTTGATACCTTCCATAAAGCACTATCGGGCGACCACTCGTTCTTATCAACTGCCCGTGCGAAACAATCACCGACAAACGATAGGATTCATATTCACAATGGGGTACGCAGCTGCGACCTCGAAGTGCTTCGTATCTGCCCAATTAAGTGGAACTGAACTGAACTGACTGAGGTAGTTAGGTTACAAGCGTGAGCGCGGCTGCTACATTAGCCGACAGGTTGCAATCCCTGTGTGGGTGAACGCGACGCTTGCATATAACGAGGTTCACAATGACTGTGTGTGTGTATGTGTAGACATGGGTGTACGTACGTATGTCTGGTTTCAACATGGTGGTATTAAGGTTAGCGCACACTGCGTCGGGTCACAACGTGGCAGAACAGAGTGGCCACGTGCGAACAATATTTCATAGTCAAGGTCAAGCTATTTGATAATAAATTTTATATTGTCGATAAATATTTTAATAAGGTTGTATACGTTCTTTAGTACATTAACGGAATTTTAACAAGATGCAGTGAGGTTTGCCGCACTGTTAATATTATAACTAACCATAGTGAGCCATCCATACCAATATTATAAATGCGAAAGTATTCTGTCTGTCTGTTACCTCTTCATGCTTAAACCGCTGAACCGATTTAGATGAAATTTGGTATGGAGATGGTTTGAGTCTCCGGGAAGGACATATAAGATAGTTTTTATCCGGAAAAATTCAAATGCTCCCGCGAGAATGATTATAACCAAGCCTAAACGAACTATAGCTAAAGCTATATCTTGCTATAACAAACTTTATTAATATAATTAAGGGGTTGTTGTAGAAATTCCACGCCGACAACCGAATATAGGGCGGGCGGAGCCGCTGGCAAAATCTAGTAGTTCATATGTATTTACTAGTAATTGTCTAATCCTGGCATACTTTTTAATTCGTCAGATACATATAGGGTTCTATTATTCTGTCCCTGATCTATCCTTTTACCACGTATTAATCTGAAGCTGATGATTTACTTCCTTAAGGACATCATATAAAAAAAATCACCTTCTTAGTTCAGTTACATTGGATCAGAAACAGTGTTACAACGATGAGCTCACCACATGTAACGCCACGACTAAACTGGGTAATGAGAAGTGGTTAAGGTAGTTCTTATCATGCATTTTGCATGGCACAATATGCGCTTACCTTTACTATTACCGACGTCACGTGGCCTTCACCAAGAGCGGTGCTCGCTCAAGAAGCGTGTCGTTCGTGCCGTCCGCGCCGCCACGCATGTCGCCAGCACAGTCATTGTGAGCCACGACAACGCGCAACGATAGATCTAGGATCAACACCTAAAAAGTATGCATTTTATGAGCTAAATGTTAAACACTAAGCATACCAATTATTCATCGTAGATAATTTCACCATAATTTTGTTTTTTAAAACTTGCATATCCATACTAATACTAATATATTCTATGCTCATCCATACTAATATAATAAATGCGAAAGTAACTCTGTCTGTCTGTCTGTTATCTCTTCACGCCTATACCGCTGTACCGATTAAGACCTAATTTGGCTTGGAGATAGTTTGTCGCAAGGAAGGACATATATATTTTTTTCCTATAATTGAAGAGTTGGAATCCTACACCGATAACCGAATTTAGGGCGGGTGGAACTGCGTGCAAAAGTTAGTAATCCATACTAATATTATAAATGCGAATGTCTGTCTGTCTGTTACCTCTTCACGCTTAAACCGCTGTACCGATTAAGATGAAATTTCGCATATATTAGTTTAAGTCGCGGGTAAGGACAAAGGCTTCTTAAAACGCCAAGTGTGAGTCGGTTTTTTTTCTTTAATAATAGAAGAGTTGCCGTTAAAATCTTACACCGATAACCAGTTAGGGCGGGTTGAAAAAGCTTGTCCACTATATGTGTGCTTACTATACTTAAATATAAATGTTGCGGTTTCGTAGCCAAATAGTAAAAACGGAACCCTTATAGTATTGACATGGCCGTCAATCTGTGTTAAGCGCAACAAACTTTTCTTACTTGGTGGTTAAAAATCAAAACAACTGAAATGGAGTGAACTAACAACGACACTAGCGACTAATCACTTAAGGTCAGAAGGTCAGTAAAGTTTATTGCAATGTACAGCCTTAAAATTCTATCTTCTTTGCATCGTTTCTGATAAAATTTTACGGGAAGGTGTCTGTTGTAATTCGCCATATAGTTTTAAGATTCCATACTTACACTGAACTGATGGTTTTATTTTTGCGCGCTCTAAATTTTAAGTAGTGCCATTGGATGGTCTAAAAAAAAGGTTTTCCTGTCTCTAATATGTAGGGTATAGTAGAAGACAGTGAACCAGTCAGCTACATTGAGCCACCATAGGTAGTTCGGGGTCAGAATGTTGCTATACCGTGCAACTCACAAATATAAAGCCGGCCGCTACCCCGCGCCGCTCTCCCTGTCGTTTCGGACTATCGCGCTATAATTTTCGATTTTTGTGATAAAAAAGTAAGAAATAAGAGAAGGATCTATTATTTTATTGTGTATCGAATTACGCATATGATGCCTAATATGGCCTTGCCTATGACCTATCTTTCGCACTGGTAGAGGTGAAAAGTTGTATGTTTCTGACGAGAGCAAATTATTTCAGGTCTCGTGCCTTAAAATCCCTGGCTGTGCTCAGTAGTCTATATTACTACTACGACTACCTCGCTAGTTCGGGATTTAAAGTTGGCACTCTTCACAAAAAACAACTTTGCTCACTTGTAACTAGTATCGAAAATTCTTTTGGACGAAATCGGTTCACTTGTTTATGTACATATACACGGTAAAAAAGAATAAGTTGAGCCAAGAGAATATCGTTTCACATATGCACCAACGAATATTTACTTCATCTAAGATATTATTTCTCTTAAATATTTAAAATAATATGAAGTTATCACAAGATCAAATTTCATTGAACCAGTAAATAAAACTATCAATTTGAAACAATATTTAATTCATTGAAGAAAAATATGCTTCTTTATTTGAAACACTTAGTTTTCTTGGGCGTAGAACTTCGTGCTTTATTGCACGGAAGAAATTTCTAGTTCACACAAGAGAATAGTGCTCTTAACTAGACTACATCAGCTCTTAAATTAATAACATTATATTTTAGTTTAAAACAAAAAATGTTTCGGTCCAACATGACATAGTTAACCGTCAAGATTAAATAAAGTTTTTTTAAAAAGCCCTACGCCTCTTTTCTGGAGGCTTGGGCCATATAGAGTCAGTCTACCGCACTGTCTTAGTGTGTCTTAGCGGACGTTTGTCGAGCTAGTAGTGCCCTACTGCAGAGGCACAGGCCTCTTTTTCTGGAGGCTTGGGTCATATAGGCAGTCTAGCCGCACTGCCTTTATATGGACTTTGTCGAGCTAAGTAGAATAGCTTCTCGCCTTTAGCTGATTATACAGCGTTATGTTTAATTATAATTGTTATGACTATTTAACGATCCTTCTTAAACATGGAAGAAAAGCGGTCACCCATCCAAATACTGACCACGGTCGACGTTGCTTAACTTCGCTTATCGTTTCTGATAGACGAATGCGACTGTTTGCTGGATGCTTGTGGTGCGGCGGCAAAGAGGAGATCTCCTGCCAGGCGAGGTGTTATGCCTGGGGACCGCCGTGGTCCACTTATCATTCTGTTCGGTTTTCTATATATACTCATCGACAGAAGAAACTTTGATAGCGCGATGTAGGACGCGTGACGTCAGCCTTGCTTGTAGCGGTATGATATGATCCGCTACAAGCTTTACAATTCTCAGAAAATAATTAACTGTAGGTTTCTCGCATAAACTGATACTAATTTGACGCACAAAACCCTACAATAAACAATTATTTAAAATTAAAAGCCAACACGAAATCCTATGAAGGACAGTGATGAGATTCATTCAATTTTGAAAATGCAGGTATTTACTTAAACGAAAAGAAAATTCGTTCAAAGGGATACTAGTTGATTAATTTCAACGAAAATGTTTAATATTTTAAAGCAGGTATTTTATTTGTTTCGACTAAAACAATAGTTTTAGCATAAAATATCAGATTTTGAGTCAAGAATCTAACAAATTCTGTTAAAATTATTATTTTCTCTAATTCAAAACAATATTATCTTAACTGAACATTTCACTGGCTTTGATTTAAGATACAATTATTTTCATCGAAAAATATAGTTTTTAATAAGTGACGTCGCAGATTTAAGAAAACCATGATTTTGGCGCAAAATAAATTATATTAAAGCAAAATAATTTTTTTTTTCAAACGAAGAAAAATAAAATGTTGCATATAAAAATGTATTTATTTTATACAAGAACATTAACTGTCTTAGGGTAATTAATTTAAGTTTGGTTGATCTAAAACGAACATTTATTTGGTTAAAAAAAAATTTGTTCATACGAAAAGAAGTTTATCAATTTCGATTGATAAAATGATTTTTTTTCTGGGAAATAATATTGCCTTCTGTGAACAAAATATGTCCAAAATAGTTGGATTTCTTGACTGAATGCAAATTACTTTGGTGAAATAGAACTTGGAAACTCTTTTTTTTCCGTGTATATAGACAATGACACAATAAACTATTTTGTATGAAAAAAACTCCTTGTATTTAAAAAAAAAGTATAAAAAAATATAAGAGATGTCAGATTGACATTTATGATAAATTACTAACTATTTATAAACAAAGAGAATATAATCACTACGTTTTTTATAAACACTAAAAACATAACCAAAAGCTGTCCGCATATATTTATATTTCGTAGAAGATCAATTTTATAGAAAATGAGTCACTCCATGAGCAGTCCTAGGAATATACAATTAGGTATGGTGTAATTTTGTTTTTTGTCAGTCAGTAGAAATAATAGGCTTATTTGATAATTGTAAGTATCAGAGCTGGGGCAAAAAATCATTAATCGTTAATTAACGAAGTTCAGAAAATTGGTTTCCTTTCAAGTTAAACTTAAAGTTTTTTTTAACTTCCGATATATAAAACTTTCGTTAACTTTAGTCCGTTACATTGATTGTTGACTTTATTTTGTTTTGGTTTCGTGTCACGATATGCTCGTACGTTGTTCGAATCGAATAGCGAACAAAAAACTGCGAAATGCTAGCGTGGGTGGTGCAAGAATGCTAGATATGTCGATAAGAGTGGTCAAAAGTCAAGAAGTTCATAGAAACAAAAATTGCAGATGCTCTAAATAAACAAAGGGATGAATACGAAAAGAAATGTTAGCATCAGCGAAAGTAGCAATGATGAAAAAGGTTATATTTTTAAGTACTGTTACTCAGTCCAATGATAGGTATAAGTGCAACAAATAACTGAAATACAAAGCAGACTTTGGATTTAAAATCAAACAATTATTTTAGCGAAATCTTTTTTTTAACTTTGGAACTGGTATTTCGTCTAATGCTGCAGAACGTCTATTTGTACAGAGAAAGATACGGACACCGCTGCTGTCAATTTATTGACTGATTATTATTGAGTATTGATATATTGACTGCTATGTTAAAATAATACCTACCTATTATTATAATTTCACACCAGGGAGCTTATTGGCAGCAGTCTCGATTACGCCAGAATCTGCAATTTGAAAGACAAATGTATGCAAGTAGGACTTACCTCTCGAGACCCGTAAAAATACTTGCATACATTTTTCTTCCGAATTCTAGAGTTTGGCTTACTCGAGACTATTTTCAATAAGCCGCAGTACACCTTGCGTTAAATTTTGAATATTAAACGCTCTAACGATTTTTAAAGTTTTTAAGTAACGAATTAACGATTAACAGGGTTAACTTTTCAAAAAAGTTTGCTCACCTCTGATAAATATGTAGTACATTGACATTTAAGCTTGCCACATACAAGGCATATATAATATACTTTTTACTCTGCGAGCGTTGCATAGTAATATGGCATCTGCGAAGTACCAGATGAGTACAACACATGGGACATATGCGACGTAAGGACATTCAGTTTTCCAAGGCTGTCTTAAAAGGAAAGGGAAAATAATGATTTGCGACAAATTTTTTATAAACTAATTCGATTCAAAAATAGAAATCTCTCTCTGAGTCTCGAGCTATTCGAACTCTGGAATTCGAGACAAAAATGTATGGAAGTCTGACTTACCTCTCGAAACCCGTGAATGTACTTGCATACATTTTTCTCTCGAATTCCAGAGTTCGAATAGCTCGAGACTGTTCCCCATAAGCTATAAGTTCAGACATTCAGGTATCAATGGTATCAATGGTATAAACACTGTATGTATCTTGCTTTTAAGGGTTCCGTATCCAAAGGATAATTAGCGGAACCCTATAACTAAGACTCCGCTGTCCGTCCGTCCGTCCGTCCATCCGTCCGTCCGTCTGTCACGAGGCTGTATCTCATGAACCGTGATAGTTAGACAGTTGAAATTTTCACAGATGTATTTCTGTTGCTGCTGAAACAGAATAAAACAAATATTTAAGGGGCTTCCATACAACAAACGTGTTTTATTGCCTTTTCATGGATAATGGTACGGAACCCTTCGTGCGCGAGTCCGACTCGCACTTGGCCGATTTTTTTTAATTCTCATATAAAAACATAAGTAGGTATATTAATTTAAAGTAACTTATAACCTATTTTACAAAGAAGTGAGAAAAACCACAAACAATTAGTTATGTTGTAGGATCATGCTAATTACACAGATAACAACAGTGATAGTTGCTGAGATAATCGCAAACACACAAAAATACATACGGAGTAAAAACAGAAACCTACGAGAGGTTTCTGTCTTGTTTTTGATGGTTGTTATTAGGTAATAATAAATGTCACGCCAGGTAATAATGTAGGATCTGCAGATGTTATCTGCAAGGAAACACTGAAAAAACAGTTACTAGTAAACACTGATTCAGAGTGTAAATATCGCTCAGCAGACGCGGATGTTGGAAGATGAAATATACATATATATTATCGGCCCGTGCGTGTGAGCACGTCCATTAATTTATATGGAGATTGGAGAGTGATACTGGCAGATATGCGGCGGCGCTGCGGTGTAATATATATTTTGACAGAATCTGCCTCGTATGTGTCAACCTTTATATTAATTATAGATTGTATTAAAAATAGATATCATCGCCTTAGCCGTTGTACTCTCCACTGCAGGGGCACAATTCTCCTAGAAAAACGAGGCTTAGTTCATAGTCCACCGCGCTGGCTCAGTGCGAATTGGCTAACAATGTCGAGCTAATCGCCACTTGACTGTTCGACCAATTCGGCTTTACCGACTGCTGATTATGACAAAATGGATGCCATATCCATATTTAATTTGTTACTTTGCCAGGATCTATCAGCCCAACAAGTATAATAGTTACAGAATGCGTATTTTGTAGGACTGAAGCCTTATAAGACACTTCTAGTGATGCTGGTTTATGCTACTACTCCTTTAAGTGCTAGAGAAGATGCTGTCTAGTCAACAATCGCAAATGCTCTTGTATTTTATACTTATAAGCGCTTAAAGTCCTGTTTACGGGCCATTATAAACTCAGGTTTCCTATAAAAGATCATAACCAGTTCAGACATACTCAGAAATGACTTGACACGATTAACACTTGTTACATGGGTTTATAAGCGCTGATAAGGTAATGAGTTGGGTCCACTATAAGTACACGAGGTTCATAATGGTATTTTGTAAGGGTGAAGTGATTTATATAGATACAAACCTATAACTGCATTCTTCGATGTTACTTTTTCTATTTATGCAATTATATGAGCATATTTCATTTATGAAAGCTGTTATAAGGTTACTTACACGAAGATTATAAGCCAAAACATGTTTATTGTGGTACTGCGAAATGCTTTTGTAACCTTGTATCATATATCAGCCATTTTCATTGTATTTTTTTGAAAAATTATCGCGCGATATATTCTTCTAAAAAATGGATTAAAATAAGTAGAGGTGATTTAGTGGATCCTATAAAAGGTATGTTTAACAAAACAAAAAAAGTTTCATATCAAATCAAATTTATTAGTTACTAAGTTTTTGATTTTGGTTGAAGCGTTAATAAAATAAGCGTCAATAAATTATTAATATCAAATATACAAAAATCCTTATTTCAAGAGGAGCGCTAGAATTTTAACCTTAAGCTGTATATAATTCACAGAATATATTCGTTCCCCATGTGAGTTTAGTTACTTCATACAATAACAGACTTACAACATAAAATTACACCATCTGGCAGGTTATTAAACAAATGCAGTACATTTTTTTTTTTTTAATATTATAATGGGCTCGCACGGTCTTAGCAGACCATTTATGCATTTGCCAGAGTCAAAGTCAATTATCATATCGTATCGTGGCGCGGGCGTTACCGCGCGTCCTCGTTTTCAAGTCCCAAGATTGGGCGGGAGATTTGGTGTGGATCCTCAGATATTGCGCGTCATGTCCAGCTTATTTCTTCATAATTCACTATTCATGAGCCTTCGCTGCACAATTCTTAACACGCTTTCGTAAAACATTGCTAAAATATATACATCGAAAGTCACTAAATGAATTTAGAAAAATTAAACAGAAAAAAACACCACTCCTTCTTAAGATTCGCGCCAAAACTCCATGCAGTACATTCCTTTTATAATTTTAAGTATTTTCCTGTCAAACACACAAGAAACAGAGGAACTTATAGAAGAATTGCGGGTGACGTCTTTGTTAGTTTTGTTAGATACCCTTACCTAGTTTTGTTAGATACCCATACCTAGTTTTGTAGGAGCATATAGTTTTACACAACGCTGTTATACGGCTATTATAGTAGTAGATAAGTCAAATTCAGCTAAAGAACTATCACAACAAGAAAAAACACGACTATAAATTGGACCGTTTTCCGGGCTAGTAAGCGCTTATAAAACCGTTATAAGTATGCTAAAATGATGGTTCTGGGATAGTTATGAAATTACTTTTTGCTCGCTGGGAGGTCTCTACAGCATAGCCAGCGACACATATTTTGTGACAAAAGTCAAGACATTTCTGTGACAGATAGAGGAACGGCTCAAACTGAGAAATAATAATTAAATAGTCAATATACCATTCCTTTCATACGAAAGAGTCGTCGGAAATATTAAGAACGTTATTTATAATTTATTTTAAAAGTGTAGATAGGTACCTACTGCTAACCCTAATTGATAATCGACGCGTGGTCGAGATATAGTCGCTGAGACATTGCCATGATCGATGCTTAGAGACATCATGGTACTTTGTCAGCAGACTGTTTCAACACGTGAGTTTGATAATGAATAAAGGGATTATATTTCCTTTTCACTTTTAGTCAAGTCTAGAATAGAAAACAGTAAATCTACTAAGGATTGGAATAAGTCACGTTTCTGCAATAAAACAAAAAAAAAGTCATCGCTGTGAACAGAGTTACAGCCGAAGCAAGTATTATATTCATCATATTTTTAGTCAATATTTATTTTCCTTAGCTACACCATTGCGTACGTGTGGAGGTGTTAGTCGCAGACTCGTGACTCATTTACTTGAACACTTGTAACCTACCATTCACCAGAAACCTCAAACTTGAAATTGTATTTTCTAAAGTATAGTACGTTCTTTATAGTATATTATATTTACTTATGCTCTTTTAAATCACGACTGTCTGTAGATAAATATTGTTCATAGCAATGTTCATAGATTCAAGTATGTATGTAGGTATAAGTTAACTACATATTAAAATTAACATTTGGGTTATTAAAATACAAACTATAACAGCTTTAGCGGGTCCAATTAGATATACCTACTACCTAAGTTTCCGTCTCCAAAGAGAATTTTTAACTAGATTTAAATGTACTAGGTTTCTATATAAAGGTGTAAGCTATTCCTGTCCCATATTTAATCTTAGTACATAATAGCGACAAAATAAAAGAGAGAAATAAATGCATAAATCGAATATGGTGCAGCAACAGGGTTTGGAATTCAACAAAGACATTCTACCTACGTTAAAATGCTGGTTGTAATGTCTTAAATTTAGAAGCTGAAAGCTTTCAGTTTGATTTTTGAGAGAAAATGGATTTGATTGTAATTGTATCAACCAACATTCACAATAGTTACGAACGGTGCGATTTTAGAGAAACTTTCTCCCGCGAATCTAATCTAAATCTAAGCGAGACAATATCGGAAAGGGTGGAAAGTTTGTCGAACGGGTTGGCAATGCGTGAGCGTTCTATAGCCTATTGTGATCGCTTAGAATCAGGCGGGCCGTAAGTTTCTGCAAAGTTGCTGTAGCAAAGTGTTTTTGACTTTCTTAAGGGCATTAAAAAAATTAGAGAGCAACGGCATATAACTTCTTCGAGAAGCTATGAACTTCGCGATAGGATTTTATTAAACGTCATTCATAATTAATAGAAATGAGAAATAGAAAAAGAATAGAAATGTTTTCTGTATACAGTATAAAGTAGTATTTTTCAGACTTATTTCTGCCGATACAAAAACTGCCATATTATTAGCTTTCACCATTATAATTTTAGAATGCTTCTCTCTCGGCTGAGTACGTACATAATTAAATGTAGCTGCCGATATTTACACACGCTACTTGCGTAGTGTAGTAGGTGCTTTTTATAATATGTGCAGATAATATGTGCAGGTGCTCACAAAAACTGCGTCAAAGTGTCAAATCAACTATCACCACTGACCTACTAATATCTAGAGGTCAGTAAGGCCCAGAACACATGATGAAACGCAAAAGCGACGAAACTGCAACTCCTGGTTACTTTTGAGTTTCATTTGAGTTTGAGAGACCACACATATCTCAACTTGGTTGAAAACGGTTTCAAACGCGTCGCAAATCAGTCGCATTGAAAACGGCGTTCAGGAAACTCGTGTTTGCGTTTCATAGTTTCGCGTATTTTTTCGATGCAACAAAATGGCTGATGACTAAAATAAAAACATTCAATTTGTGTTGGAAGTTGAGAAGTATCCTTGCTTGTACAATACAACACTATCAAGCCACTCTAGCCGAACTGACACTGGTAAAGCATGAACAGAAATTGGAAAAGCAGTGAAGATACAAATACATAACCACAACTTCTTCATCACTTGAGCTAGACAATTTACACACGTCTGTTCTCAAAGAAACTGAAATTATTGTGATAATTTCGACACATTGTGGTACAATTTAGGTTGCGCCGTGTGTGGATAACGTCTGAAACTAGTTTCAAACCACTTAATTTAAAAGGGTTTCGTTGCAGTCGTGTTTCACCGTCTGTTCTGGGCCTAAGTGACATAATTACGCTTCGACCGTCAAAATTGTTAATCATAATTAATTTATTAAGTATTTATATCTTTTACAATAAATTAATATAAAAATAAAAGGAAATATATTAATCAGTCCTGGTCGTTCAATTTACCATTTCTTTATATAATAATTCTTCTATACGTGTGGACGTCACTGAAGTCCTAAACGGCTGAACCGATTCTGATGATTTTTTGTGTGTGTTTGAATTTGGATGTCTGGATTGTTTAGATTCAAAATTGGACCCGGTAGGTAGCACAGTCGTCGAGTTAGAAAATGAATGGAACTGTAAACATTATCCCGCGTTCTTCTATGCGTTCACCTAATTGTGATAAAACTTAGGTAAAATGTGCGGACGCCGGCGGCGAAGATTTCCAAATATGTAACTTTACAACGGATGGAGCGTGAGTCGTTTATACAATTTAGAGTTTTTTTTATAGTTGATCTGCAGTTTGTGTTTCGGTGTGAATTAACGGCGAAGAGTCGGGTTAGGAACGGAGTCGGGATATTGGCTGGAGATGGGGGAGAGGTATAGTAAAGGTGAGAAAGGGAGGAAGGAAAGACAGGCGGCAGAGGTTGTATACAAATTACCTATAGAAATTATTCAACTATCGCGGAACAAAGTTCGCCGGGACAGCTAGTATTACCACTATCAAATAGGTGATTTAGATTTATGAGGCATACTTATATAAATCTTTAGTTCAGATACACCTTACATACATATCTAATTATTCAATTTGATGTTTTAGTTTTCGAAACGTATCAGAAAGCTCGGCTGGTGTTTGTGCAAACAATTGCGGAGTTGGCGACTAGAGCTACCAATGTCAAATGTTTGGAAAGTGCTGGTGTTTTGGGTAAGTGAACTCGATGTGCGCGAGTCGTGCGCCTTATACTAATATGATTATGTATGGGTATTCATGGTCACTTGCCTGTCATTGCATCACTATTATAAGTATACGTATTCTTGTTGGTAGACAGTAAATCTAAAATGTTAAGTATGTAGGTAATCATATGTATCTAAGTATCAATGTATCTATTGTGCCTCATACAACATTCGTTGAGAACTTCTTAGGTTTTTAGATATCTTCTAACCTGCATACATGCCTACAATGTAAAAGTATAGCGAGATTGTGTGATCGATATTTAATAAATAAACTAGCATGTTCCCGGGACTTCGGCTACGTGATCATTTTTTAAGATAAGGCAGCTTTTTAAATGTTAAAAGTTTTACCTACAGTAGTATCGAAACCCTAATACAAATTTTCATTCCCTTTTTTGTCCCGTAGAAAATGATTTTTTAAAACCGGTGAAACACGTCTACCTTAACTGCCAACCCTAAGGCCAATTTATTATCAATTGCGCTTCAAATTTGTCAAATTTTCATACATACTTATTATACCCCCATTTTACTTTTTTAGGGGATGAAATTTGCAAAATCCTTTCTTAGTGGAACCCCTTCGTCAAGTAATTTACTTGCATAATTTTAAATTTCTAGACCCCGCGATTTGGGATAAATAAATAAAATAAATATATTTGGACATTACACACAGCGCCTTCTGGCCCCAAACTAAGGAAAGCTTGTGTTATGGATACCAGACAACGGATACAAATACAAATTTTTTTTTTTTTTGTAAATACATACATATCATACATAATTACACCCAGACTCAAGACAAACACAAATGTTTATTACATAAATGTTTGTCCTGTGCGGGAATCGAACCCACACCCTCTGCACAGCAGTCGGCCACACTACCAACTAGGCTGTGAGGGAGTCATCAGGCAGGGATGTGCGTTGATATGTCATTGAATCAGTCAGTCATCTTTTACATATACAGATTATTTCGGAGAACGCTTAGGTTCTGGAATGAGCTCCCTGCCTAGGTTTTCTCTAAGGACAGTATGGGGTTCTTTAAGAAAGAAGTTAGATTAGATTTTTGAACGGTCAGCAACGCGCGATTGATTCACCAGGTATTGTAAGCGTCCATAGGCTGCGGTGACCGCTTACCATTAGGCGGACCGCAAGCTTGTTTGCCACCTCAGTGGTATGTATAAATCTATGTATTTTTACTTAATCCAGATACTAAATTCAGTACCGCCTAAGCTAGTGGACAATACTGTTGATGTTGCTGCCTCAGCCGTTGTTTGCCCCAACTACAGGGGCTCAGGCCTCTTCTTAGAGAAAGGAGGCTTAGGCTATAGTTCATAGTGCTGGCCCAGTGCGAATTGGCAGACATTTTAGAGCTAGTGGCAATTTTCAAGTTTCTGACTTGGCGTTGTGTCTGTTATCATGTAAGAACAGCTAGGAAAGCGCGGAGGAACTCAGAAAAATATGCCACTATGCGGTGACCCAACCAATGATGGAACACGATCGAATTTGCTAAAATTCGCATACCGTTTTCGATAGACGAAAATTGCTAGGCCACGAACTTCTCTCTTATGATGGTTAGAGTCTGTAGGTACAGTTACTTAGTAAGTGCCCATGTCAGCATGTGTGTATTGTGTACCTAGAGTTGCTCCGTCCACTCGTGTCCGACGCGTGCAGCAACGTGCGACAGTGCGCGGTGGTGGCGGCCGCGCGGCTTGCTGAGCACGATGAGGGGGTCGCGCGTCAGATCCTCAACACCGGCATGCTGAGCGCAACACTAGATAACCTTAACAAATACAATGTGAGCTGGGAGCTTATATATTATTGATATAGGAGCTTATATATTTTTTTGTTGTTAATACGTTCATCCATACTAATACCTCCTATAAATGCGTAAGTTAGTTTGTTTGTTTATCCTTTCTTTACGTCTTAATAGAGTATCCAATTGAGCTGAAATTTGGCACAGGGATAGGTGAAGAGAACGACATAGGAAACAAAATGCAGGAATAACTATAACTGATTTCCAAGTAGACCAACTAAAGCTATAGCAAACTTTCTTACAATATATAAAACTAATAAGTTGCCGTAGGTATCTCACGCTGATAACCAAATTAAGCGCGTGCGGAGCCACTGGCAAAAGCTAGTAATATCAACATAGAAACAGAATCAATACTAATAAAAATAATATATGTTCATCACATGAATATTTGTCCTGTGGCATGAATATTTGGCTCGAGCTCGAACCCGCGCTCTTCGGTTCAGCTGTCAGTCACTACTATCTAATGAGCCACTGAGCAGGCAATACTTGGACTGTCCGAAACATACTTTTTACAGGTAAACATACCTACATTCAGAATTTTATTTATTTCAACAGGTATATTACAAAAGATCGACACTCTACCTTATGAGAGCCGTGGCAAAGTAAGTATATATTATGTTGGAGCGATCTAATAATAATAGGGAGTATACTTAATCTTAGTTTGTTAATATCTTATTGTTGTGACGTTGAGTTTTGACTAAAGGGTGAAGACGCGAAATATGTGGATGACTCCCTCGCAGCCTAGTTGGTAGTGTGGCCGGCTGCTGTGCAGAGGGTGTAGATTAGATTCCCGTACTAGACAAACATTTGTGTAAAAAGAAAATCTTGAGTCTGGGTGTATTTATGTAAAAAGTAATTATATGTATCTGTATCCGTTGTCTGGTACCCATAACACAAGCTTTGCTTACTTTAGAGCCAGATGGCGCTGTGTGTAATGTCCAGAAATATTTATTTATTATTTAACTTTATTTTATTGCTTTTGTTTTACTTAACCTAAAAGCTATAAACATTTGTTAACATAGTACAATCCAGAGCATCTTAATTTTAAATCTTTATCTTTGCTTTGATCAATAATGCTTTAATAAGGTGGCTAACAAGCCAAAGCCAGAGGAGCGATCATCATAGCCATTAGAAGCTTGCAGCACTACTTTTATACATTACTTGTGCGTTGCCGAGCCTAAAATATCAAATCACTTTATTCTTGAAGGTCCGCATACAGGGCGTAGCTACAGGGGGGCATTGTGGGGCAATGCCCTACCTTGAAATATTAATGTCCTACCTTAAAAATACCATAAACTAAGGTATAATATATATAAATTGTTTTTAATATAAATTAATACTATTTTGATCTTGTTTCCCGCGCTCCCACCCAATTACCTACTACCTTAATTACTAACGCTCACAAGCAGGAAAAATAATTAAAGATAGAAAAATTACTTGCGCCCTACTTGAAACCACCGCTGCGCTGTCCTACCTTAGATTGAACTCTAGCTACAGCTCATTGCACAATTTAAGCGTTCGTGGGAGAAAGTTCCTCTGAATCAGCACTGTGTGTGACCATTACGTTGGAAATCATGAATTCCCTGCCGATGGCGAGCGGTGCGATCACAGGACATGAAAACTGTGGATCTAATGGTAGAAAGTAGCCGTGTGCATCATTTTGAACAACTCCTTAGAACACAACCCGTATATAACATAGTCGGTAGAACACGCAAAGGCAGGCAAAGTCTTCTTAGACTTAAGGGTTCGGTTGTGAGTTTGGGATCGTCAACGACTTTCTCAGCTCGAACCGATAGTCATAGGGGTCAAAGTGGTATCCTGGTGCACCCACCCAGAGATGGCAGCAATACGACTTATAAAGTAGCCACCTTTGCCTGTTCTGGAATTGTACGACCTCAGTGAATAAGTCCATCATAAGGCTGTTGCTATTTATATCAAGAATTTTAATTATACTTAAGATTAACGGCGCAGACAGCTTAGGATACCAAAATTGCGGTACTAGAACTGCCAAAGCTCGGCACAGATAGTACAGTTGCTGGAACGGTGGTCGGAAGGGCCCTCGGTCTCCCTCGGTTTTAGAAGCAGGACTTTCCAGTACTCCTTCTCCTGCACGAATACCGCTTCAGACACATTACAAGAGTTGACGGTTCTGCCTCCCAGGGTGAAGACTAATGTAATCTCTAGGTTTGGGAAACCTGAGGTCTGAAAGTCTGGCGGTCAGCGATAACCGTTACAGAGTCTTCCCTATCGCCGCGTCTACGATAGCTACAGCCTAGCTACAGCAAAAAGCACCACTGGTCGCCCGCTATCCTCGCAGAGAATTCTCATAAGCTCTGGCAACCTCACTCACTGCCAGGAATACAACACTACTTAATGTGATTGTTATTTGCCCACAGTTTTCTGGGAGGTGAAGGTTCTTCCCCAGTTCGTGCTACACATTCGAGCGAGCACTCGCTGTGCCTTATCTCTGCTATTATAATTAAAATTAAGCATATTCCTCACTAGGCACAACGAAGAATTAGCATCGTCTGTCGTTCGCCTTGGCGCTTTGGAACATATTATATCCTGCCTCGAAGACTTTGACACTCAGGTGACTGCTTAATTTAGTAGATTTTATTAAGTGTCTACCTTCGTATTTTTTTTCGACGGTCTGTCTTCCTTTTCTTGAGCTAGATTAGTATCCAAGAATAATGGTGATGTTTCTCAATTTCGCCTATAATTAGATGTTAAGAGGATTTTCATAAGTTACAAATTCCAGGTGAAAGAGAATGCAGCTTGGGCCCTAGGCTATATTGGGAAACACAGCGAAGATCTAGCTGGACTGGTAGTGGACGCAGGCACGCTGCCCCTCCTAGTCTTAGCTTTTCAAGAGCCTGAAATGAGTCTTAAACAGGTAAAGATTTATTTTATTGACAACTGAGGAGTATGCATGTTATTGATAAAATTCATTATTATAATAAAATGATACCTTGCAAATCTGCTAAAAACAAAATAACCAGTATATACCGGCAATTTTATGACCACCACGTATAAAATCTTATGATTCTTTTTTGTTTTTGTTTATCTTGACCGCTAGCACACAGAAATAGCTCGACCCATTCAGTAAAAAGAGCTCATTAATTAATTTAACAGAGTTATTGACTAATGAATTTAATCAAGTACTTAATGGTTTTAATCCTAATGAGGGGTAACCAAAAAGGGGATAATGTTGGAGACAGCCTCTTTAGTCCTTCTGCATAGCAGAAGTGGTGAGCCAATCCTGCAACTCTGATTCTGATACAGTACCTGGACTAAAATAAACGGGCCATATAAGAAAAACCCTTATAACCAGCTAAGTAATAAATTAAATCTTTTAATTTTATAAATGGAAAAGTGAGAGAGTGTTTGTTGGTTTGTCTTTCTTTCACATCCAATTGTGCTGAAATTTGGCACAGAGACAGTGAAGAGGTGGAGACGGACATTGGCGTTTTTTTCTGACGTTAGACGTTTACGATCGATAGCTACACCAATAGCTTGCTATAAACTCTTAAATCAAATCAAAAAGTTGCTGTAGAAATCCTGCGTGGGTGGAGCTGGCAAAAGCTACTGAATAATATGCCCTATTTGATATTTCCTTCCATAACTATAAAGAGTCAGTCAGGATTGGACCAGAGATAATGTTATATTATACTTTTTTTTATTTGAGTATTATTTTGGCAGCTAGTTCGGTAATCAATCAGTGTATATTTAGATTGACTTTGTTCACCTATGTTATCCGCATACGTAATTGCGTTGCAGATTGCTTGCGGCGCGCTGGTCGACCTGGCGCAACACAAGCCTGAGGCCGTGGTCGACGCAGGTGCTATTTGTCATTTGGTGCGAGGACTAGAAAATCCTGATCCTAAGCTAAAGGTCGATCTGCTGTTCACTTTTACGTACATTACGAGTATTTCAAAGATTGCATAGTTTGAGGCCTAAACCTTTTTACTATTTACAGCTACGCAGCTATAGTAATAAAGGGCAAGGTGTTTTATGTTTGTCTTTTATGTGTATGAGAAGTTCTCTATTAATAACGATATGGTAAGTTATCAGGCGTTGAAGTCATTCGATGGATGACCGGTCTAGTGGCTCATTTTTTAGGGTTCCGTCGTCAACAAGGAACCCTTATAATTTCGCCATGTCCGTCCGTCCGTCCGTCTGTCCGCGGCTTAGTTCAAAAACTACTAATACGAGAAAGCTGCAATTTGGCACATTGATTTCCCCCATTTTTGACGAAAGTCCCTAAAGTGCAACTTTACCAAGGAAAAATATCACGGGTAAGTACACTTTACAGGCTAACGAGTAATAGTCGACCGTGTTATAAAATGTACTTGGAAAAGTGAAATTTTTGTACGAATTCCATTAAAAGTTACTTATATGAAGTAGGTACATCTGTAAAACAGGTATAAAATATAATTGAGTGAACGATGAATTATTATAGAAAAATAAAATAATAACATTCTAAAAATAAAACAAATATTTAAGGGGGCTCCGATACAACAAACGTGCTTTTTTTGCCGTTTTTATAGATAATGATACGGAACCATTCGTGCGCGAGTCTGACTAGCACTTGGCCTATTTTTCTGAGCTCGTTCATGCTTCGAAGGGCACCTCAAAGCGCCGGGCCTGGTTGTCATAAAACAGCAGTCGATAAACTGAATCAATGGCCATGTTGGCGGCTTGAAAAGTCTGACAGTCCAGTGGCTACTTTCATGAGAAGGTCTGCTAATTAGTGCTAATATGCATGCAATCGGCCAGGGAGGTGAACAATGGCATAGCAATTTTTGTATGTTATTCTGCTGTTAGTGAAGCGTGAGGGTATATTTTATTGGTGTGTAGCGCAGTATCCTGTGCTGCCTAGGCGCAGTGGCGGGGACGCGCGGCGAGCTAGCCGAGGCAGCGGTGGCGGGTGGCGCGCTCCCACCGGCGCTGCTGCACGCGGGCCACGACGCTGCGCCTGTGCGTCGCGCCGCCGCCTCCCTCATCAGGGACATCGTGAAACACTCCGTTGATGTAACTACTACTATACGCTCATTATAAACGTTATAAATGTATTGGTGGAAAATCATGATCTCATTAGATCCAAACAAACTTCTGGCTGTATGATTTACTTTGAATTTTAGTATTGTTTTCATCTACGCACTAGCTTCTTGGCATAGGTTTCAAGCACTCGTATCGAGTTTTTGGGGATGATAAACATGATTATAACCTGTTTGTGTATGGTATCAGTTGGCGCAGCTGGTGGTTAACACAGGTGGATGCGGACCACTGGTGGCGTTGTTGTCAGAACCTACAGCCGGCGCAGGCGTGCCCGCTTGCATGGCTCTTGGATTCATCGCCGGCCAGTCAGACCAGCTCGCTATGGCGATCATCGAGTCCAAGGTACGAGTGTACAAATCTAGGTTAACGGACTTCTTGGAAAGTAAAAGAAATTGTCGCTAAGACGTAGAGACCTGTAGAATACTATGTTCCTGGTATCGGGTATAAATCTAATACCTCTGGCTTCCAGCAATTCCATTTAAAAATGCCCTCGAAGGGCTTATTTAAATAAAGATATCTCTCATTTCATTTCTGATAACACCGAATTTTTCGTAGTTTACTATACGTTTGGGGAACTTCCGGATGAGAATTCAAACTTAGTCTGGGTTTTAAAAAGGGCAGTCGGGTCTTAGAGTGGAGACCACGGATTGGTAAGTGCGTGGGTCGCCCTCTAGCCAGGTGGAATGATGACCTGAAAAAGGCAGCCAGAAGTGGATGGATGAGAAAGACGGAGGACGCTGTCTGGTGGCGTGCATTAGGGAAGGCCATGTCCTATAGTGGACTGTTGTAAGCTGATTGATTGATATTGATTAAATCGTTATTGCTGTGACCCTAAATCATTCTTTTTTTTGCATTCTCTGCCACAATTTTATCTTGTCTAAAACATATTTTGTTCCTGATCTATTTAAATAGGCAATCCCAGAATTGGTGAATATGCTGCAGAACCAAGAGGCTGATGATGCGGAGCTGTGTGCGGCAGCATGGACACTTGGCCATATAGCAAAGCACTCACCTCAGCACAGCCTTGCTGTGGCCGTGGCCTCAGCTTTTCCTCGGCTTTTACAGGTTAAATGGCGAATATGCTGACAATAATACTTAGCCACTCTAAGGCTGGGTTGCACCAACTAACTTTGACGTTAACCAGCCGTCAAAAATGGAATATTGTATGAAAAATTCCATAGGCTCGTCAAAGTTAGTTGGTGCAACCCAGCCTTAGAATATACTTTTGCAATTAAGTCCAATGACTGTTCTTGGAGCGAAATATTTGTAAAAAAAAATTGTGACTAGACTTTGCCCGCGGCTCCGCCCGCCCTAAATTTGGTTAACGGCGAAGGATTCTTACGGCAACTTCTTGATTATACTAAAGAAGTTTGTTATAGCAAACTATAGCTGCAGCTATGGTTCGTTCGTGGTTATAGTTACTCCCGCGGGAATTTTTGAAAAAGTAGCCTTTGTCCTTTTCCGTATCTTTAACTACCTTTGTGTACAAAATTTCAGCCCATTTAAATGCTCCCATTGCAGCAGGATTCAGTAACAAACGTTATAGTTATTCCCGCGGGAATTTTTAAATTTTCCGGGATGAAAAATAGCCTATGTCCTTCCCCGGGACTCAGACAAATTTTATCCGAATCAGTTGAGCGTTCCCGATCCATCCAGTGGTTGAAGCGTGACAAACAATCAAACATCCAAACTTTCGCATTCATAATATTAATGGGATAGCTGGTAATTAAAGAATTTTGCTAGCAGCCGCCCTGCCCTAAATTTGGTTATCGGCGTGGGACTCCTTTATTTAATCTCAGTATTAATACTGTAATATAGTCCTTAATTACCCCGCGCTAAATTCGGTTATCGGCGACTGTGATTTACTCCTTAATTACACTAATGAAATTGGCTTTATCAAGCTTTAGCTATAGCTTTAGTTCGTTTAAGCTCGGTTATAGTTTTTCCCGCGGGAATTTCGGGATAAAAAGTAGCCTATATGCTATTCCAGGACCTAACCTATATATATGCCAAGTTTCATCCAAATCCGTCCAGTGGTTGAAGCGTGAAGAAGTAACAAACATACACACTCACAAACTTTCGCCTTTATAATATTAATGGGATTATGGTTTTTTAATAACACATTTATAAAATATAAATAATAATCCACAGCTCACTGGCTTCCTTAAGTATGTTACACTAAAAGCACCTAAAATAATCATTAAATTAAATGATTGATTGATAAAATTATTAAAAAATTAAGAAAAGGGGAATTGTTACAAGGTTTAACTTTAGTGACTTTACTCTAAGACTTTAAGTTTAAGTAGTTTACTTATTAGCACAACATAAGCATAATAATTTATGTAGTAATAATTGATGATCCTTGCCCCAAAGCAAAATTGAATATTCACTAAATCATAGGATTTCAATGTAAAAAAAGCAGTTCTGCTTAAGGTATACACTTACAGCCATGATATATTTAAAATTCACATATTCTAGAACCCAATTCTTTGACAGCCATTGCGTAATTATCTGTCTGCTGAACTGAGGGGCGAGTTTGATACCCACACAGAACAAACATTTATGTGATGAACATTTGTGTCTATGTTGAGTCTGGGTGTTTAGTATGCATAATATGTATGGATTATCAAGAACAAAGTTATTAATGTATTCAAATCTGTTATCCGGTAAGCCTTGCTTAGTTTTGGATCAGATGGCACTGTGTGATATGTTAAAATATTATTATTAATTTGTAATATGAAAATTAGATTGATGAGATTTCATTAATATTTTTTTAAATATGCTTTATATAAAAACAACATTAAAAATAAACATTAACATGACTATGGAGCCCCCAAAAGGGTTATTCAAAGCAACTGTTTCTTTAAGCAGTTTATATAGATTTTCTAAAACAAGGAAAACATGGGGAATACAAATATACAATTTTTTTAATATTTTCTTCAATCTCTAAGCTTTGTCAATAATTTTAGAATCCCCTGTAACTGTTACCCAATTAATATAATAATTAAAAAAGTTTGCTTGAATAGAATGTTTCATTGATGATAATTCAATCTGCTTGCTTAAACAGTTGTATACAAATCCTAAGTCTTCAGCTGAAGTTCGTGCTCGGACATCATGTGCATTGAAGCAGGCTCTACAATGCTGCCTGCATCGCCCCGCCCTGGAGCCTTTGCTGCATGCTGCTCCTTCATGTATATTAAAATATGTGCTGGCACAATATGCTAAGGTAAGTATTCCAGTTCAAAGCACAGTGGGCTTCAGAATATGTTTAACAAAATGTAAAAGAATAGTTCAGTATACTGTTGGCATACTGTTTAATGCTCCATTTCACATTACACACTAAAATCTAAACAGTAAACCTTAAATTTATCTTTTAAGAAATTCTTGCCATGCTCCTATTCAAATACGAGTTTTCTCTATACTGTTATTAAAAACATAAGATTATTGTTATATCTGTTTGAAAGGTATACACAGCTTTGTCCATAGAATCTGAATATACAAGTAAATAATAAGAATATTGTTTTTAAACTGATACTGTTCAGATCTAGGTGTGCAAATAGCTCTGCTACCAGTGATCTAAGGTCCACTAAACACATAAAATACAGGTATTGTTTAAGTGTTTTAGCTTTATTATTATTAAATATCACAGTCACAAAAATAAGTTAGTTACTCAAATATTTATAAATTAGTAAACTGGTCCATCATCAAGGTTATCATCTTCTTCATCAAAATCTTCACCATTGTCAAAGTAGTTATTGGCATAATCAGTTCCATCATCCAACTCAAAATCTTGCTCCTGTTCATCCTCTAGCTCCTCTTCATCAACATTGTTCTCTTTTTTGACATTACTTTCACTTTCGTTTTTTTGCGTAGCTTCACTAGGTTCTTGCAATTCTTTTTGTTCAAGAGTTTGCAATCTTTTTGCGATTTCTGATGGATCATCAAGTTTTCGTTTGCGAACTGAAGATCTTTTAAGACTTGCTTGGGGCCTCAATTCTCCTGGCATGTTAGTCCACACACAGTCCAGTACTTTGCCTTGTTTTGCATCCAGTGCAAGTTTGTATTTATCCGAGTACCTTTCAATATCATTATTTCGAGTTTTCGGCTTCACATATGCTGGTGACTCGTGAAGATATTCAATAAACTGATCTTTTACAATAAGCAAGTAGTCAGTAGTTGCATCACAAGTCAGTGGTAATGGTTTCGATTCACGTTTCGGAAATAATGGGGGTGGTGCGAGTATTTGTGGATTTTTTTCTCCACGGGCAATTCCTAAGGCTTGGAGTTGGTCTTGTGTTAGAGACAGACCAGTACCACGGCCTCTACCTCTTCCTGCCATCTTCGGAGCAGCTGATAATGATTATAATCACTAATGAAAATAAATCAACATAACCTCATTGTTTACATTTTTTAAATTTGTCAAACCACAGATAAGATATTTGTCAAGATTTTTTTTAAAATAAGTAAATTGTTTTTAAATGGCTTTGGGAGGTGTGAAACTACTATGGTCAAAAATTGTAAAAATCGTTTGCTTTTAAGCATTTTTAGGGATCCGTAGACAACAAGGAACCCTTATAGTATCGTCATGTCTGTCAGCATATCCGCGGCTTAGATCAGAGACCCTTAGTAAGAACTAAAAAGCTGTATTTTGGAATGGGTACCTACACAAATGGTAAAGTAAAATCTTAAATTTTTTTTAGGATACCTCATAGACTAGAGTTTAGTTTGAATTAAAATCATAGACTTCGAGTTCTGTAATAAGTCCTATGGACTGTGCAATTTGGTCACGAAATTGGCCACACTTTAGACAGACAAACTTAACTTGTGATATTTTTTCTCATAGACAAGACACCACACGTTTGTTTCATCTCTGTCACACTTGACCATTTTTTCGCAACTGGTTAGGAACTGCGCTGTCCTATCGCACTATGTCTATGATTAAAATAGATCGTTAGAAAAAGACAACTACCTACACTAGGTAGCTTGGTTGTCCTACGTGGTCGACACGACCCATTGAATTGACATTGACTATCAGGCACGGCGCAGGTTATCTTGTAGACCTAAACAAATAGAACTACTGAAAACTACATATCTAGGTACCTGCTGTTAGGCCAGAGTCAAACGCAAAAGACTTTTAGAAAAACTAGCAGACCGTGTCTGCTGTATAACTTACGGAACCCTTAACTTACCAGAATAAAACAGCCACCTGAAATAAATAATAATGTATCTTTCCTTCAGTTAAATAATTATTCAAATCGGTTTAGTGGTTTCGGAAATTATACCCTCTACATATAAACAAACGTACAAAATCCGCTCAATCCCTTTACAATATTAGTGTAGATAGTTTTTAGGAATAAATCAATATATTTAAACGCTAGCAATTTCCAGATATTACCAATTGATGCAAGAGCCCGACGTTTGTTTGTGACAACGGGTGCACTGAAGAGAATACAAGAAATTGATACAGTTCCGGGAAGCTCTCTGAAAGAGTACATCAACATAATAAATAGCTGTTTCCCGGAAGAAATTGTTCGGTAAATATTCATTAAGCACAATAAGCTTACGGTCGGCCTGATGGTAAGCGGTCACTGCAGCCTATGGACGCTTGTACACCTGGGGCATCACTTGCCGTTGCCGACCCCATACTAGCGGTAAAATAGTAGATGAAATTTTTTATAAGAATTTGGAAATTTTGTGCCTAGAAATTTAAAATTTTGTAACGAGAATTCTGTTATAACTTAGGCAAACACTAAGAAAGGATTTTACAAAATCATCACCTGAGGTAGTAAAAGGGGGTTGAGTTTGTATGGAAATCCATCAATTTTGAAGCTGAATGCCTAAAAAAATTTTATTTGGTCTTTTAGTTAAAAAAATAGATTATATTAATCTATCTGCCTTTTTTTTTGTAAATTATTTCCTGGGAGCAAAATAAGGGATGGAAATTTGTATAGTAATTCCGACGTTTTTATGTCGAGACTTAAAATTTTGCACAAAGGGGTTTGTTATAATAACCCTAAGTGGGTTAAAAGTTTGTATGAAAATTAGTAACTTTTAAGTTAAATATATAAAAATTGGTACCTATTTAGCCTTTGATTCAATTTTATAAACTTTGTTTTTTTCTGCAGATTTTACACGCCTGGATACTCTGATTCCCTTCTTGACAGAGTTGAAGCTTATACGCCTCAGGTTAATTTAATCATAATTTTTCAAATTATTTAATATAGGCAAATAAATGGTTATTCCAACCATATTGATCTCTAAATAAAATATAACTTACTACTACTTTTACTTATATTTATTAATGTGACTGTTACTGCCTGTTATTTCCTGAATTTTCCTTACCAATGATACCCACTTTTACAGTCCCACATAAACTTTTCCATTCCTTTCTAAATACCGTGGTATCAAGCGCTGGAATGGAACTCCCTTACAAACTTCCTAGAACTCTCCTTCGCGGCCCACAACGCTACTGTTTTTGCGTATTATATTTGAATAAATAACATACTAATGGCTAGAGTACCTATATGTTCCTTAGCTTAGTGTATCATCAATATAAATTGATATTTTCATCGAAAAGATGCTGTCAAAAGATCAAACTCAAGCCAGGGCTTGAACCTGCAACCCTAAGATTTCATCTTAATGCTGGTTTAAAGCCATTGGCTAGTTAAAATCCACGACTACATGCTGAAAATGCGCTCGGTACGAACGATATAAATACACGACTACTAGGAACTTATGAAGCCCTAGTCATTAATCTTACAAATATACAAAACTTTATAGAATGAAGAAAAACAGAAATATACATACATAGAAATTATCATTCTTTGTTTAAGACATTCTGAAGGTTGGAGTCGTCGAAGAATACATAATATATTATAAACATAAAGGCCATATCCATGGCTAGGTATATCATCAGTATAAATTAATATTTTCATAGTAAATAAGACACAGTCAAAAGATCAACCTTAGGATGTGTACTATGTAGGTATTATTATTATTTTAATCAGCCCATCATGGTTGCCTGACAGATTTCTCAGGTATATCTATAGATATATTAGATACTAGAGTAGCTATGATAAGTTTACATTTAAAAATCGATAAAAGTTTAAAAATGCTGGGTTCCTTACAGTGATTTGTTGTTCACAGGTACCTCAACTATTTACTGACCGGGTCCCTAGCGACTGTCAAAGTGAATTAACAGTAGAAAATGGAAATTAATTGCTTTAGATAACTTTAAATTTGATTTATTTAATACACATATTTTTTCTAATAACAGTTTATTATTTTACTCTCTTACTAAAGTCCACACAATCTTTTGAATTTGGACGGTCCTTCCTCCAATGTATGATTCTTCTATTGCCATAGACTGCCCCACGACTCTGAAACTTTGAAACCAGTTTATACTAACTAATGTATTTCATAAAATAAAAAACGTTACCTAATTTAAAGTCGGTTAAAAAGATATACTTTAAAAATGATTTCAAAGATCTTGCAATAAACGAAGGACTGTAAACCTTTGTAGAAACAAATATTCGATATTTATGTCAACTTTTCAACTTGATAACCCTACGGGTTCCTAAGAAAAATGTCTTGACAGACAAACACACGGGCAACAAAAAACGAAGTGATCCTATAAGTGTTCCATATTTTTTCTTTAACAGGTACGGAACTCCAAAAATTAAAATGATTTAGGTAGATCTTATTATTACAATTACAATGGTTTTTTTAAAGGGAATCCTTTGCGCGAGTTTTGTCTTTAATTAGTTTAAAGAATTGGAGATATCATACTTTAGCATGGATACAGTTATTTGCAATAGTGTAGAAAATGGAGGGATACTGGACTCAGAATCTGTTTGCAATTCGTGTAAGCAAAAAGGACCTTGGCACGCATCTTTCGCTTTGTTAGTCTATGGAACATATACATAAATACGTATAATATTTCTAATTGTAGATTTGAAATTCTGTAGATTTTAGGTTTAATCAGTGTCGTGATTTGAAAACCAGTTAATGAATGTGGCAATAATCATGTAAGTATTTTAATGAATTATGATTAAATTACCAGAAAAAGTTAACATTAAGTAAAGTTAGGTTACGTTTACAAGATTTGCACAGAGATTTTGAGTCAGGTTTAGACTTGTTTACCATGTAAATTGTAAAGGGTACACTATAAACAGTCATGATACTGAACTAAAAACACTAGAATTAATCTCATCAAAATTGGTTGTTTATATTTCAAGTCAATGCAGGTGCATCCAATATTCGTTAGTGGAATAATGTATCGACGGTACTTCGTCATAGTACATTACTTAAACATGCGTGTAAAAAAACTAATTATATTGTAGTGTTACCAGCGGACTATGCTCAAAAGTTACCACAAAGTGAAGAAAAAGTTACCTTTTCCTGTTAAAAGTAACCCTTTGTTTTTTTATATACATATACATTATATTATTAATCTATACACGTCCCTGATAAAACGACATATTTTTAACAAAGAAAAAATGAAAGCAACGATAACGAAATTTTTATTAAGATTCAGAGCGAGTAAGCTATAGCCGATAGAAGCATACTCTTGTGGAAGCGGGAAGACAATGTTATAATTTAATGTTACGAACTATCGGCGTTGCATAAATGTCTATGGAAAATAAAGAAATGCTTAAGCGCGTTACACACTCAGATTCAAACTCATATTAATAAGTGTGAAAATTTACCTTTGAATTTTTTTTCAAAAAGTAACCCAAAAGTTACCTTTTAAGTCGAGTAACCTCCAGGTAACCTCAGGGTCTCAAAAGTTACCCAAAAGGTGACAAAAGTAACCCTCTGGCAACGCTGTTATATTGACAAAAATAAAATTAGTTGAGGTAATTTTGCCGCCAATTCGCCGCGTTAAAATGTCATTTCTATTTTTACTTTTTTAATGGCGCATTCTTTTTGTTGTGCCAGTCTGAAATTTAAATTACACTTGAGTTATGTCTTTCGTTATCAATATCAAAATGTTCGTTTCATTATAAAATTTCATATTTGACCGCTCGAGCCGCTCAAGCAGTCAAATATGGAACATTGCGAGACGCTCTCTGATACTGTATCTACTGCAAGTACTATTTAACCCAAAGAAGCTTGTGCAAGATATGGTCGCATATCGTAGCATGTTTGAGAAAAATAAATTATAAATATATTTTTTATCGTTGGAACAAGTAACTAAATTTGTTTTTTTGCAGTTCCTGAACAAAACACAACTTACTCGAACAAAGTGCTCAATTTGCTTAAAATTGTAACACCTTCGGTATCAGCTCCGAATACGTCATCTTGCTTGAAATGTTTTATATCATTAAGATCCAAGTTAGCTCCCAAAATATTGGTTTCTTCAGGCGAATATAGTCCCTGGCAAAAGACAGATTAATTTCGTTTTTTATTTTGGTTAATTCTGGCTAGTTTAAACAATTTTTAAACACTAATAGTAGGCCATTACTACTAGCATCGCCTCGTTCGCAAATATGTATGTAGGTACATTACGTATCAATAAATTACTAAGTCTCCGCTGCTCGCCCGTCTGTCACCCCGCTGTATCTCATGAACCGTGATAGACAGTTAATTTTTTACAGGTAATGTATTTTTTTGCCGCTGTAACAACAAATACTAAAAAAAAAGAATAAAATAAATATATAAGGGCGCTCCTATACAACAAACGTGATTTTTTGCTCGATATTGATAACGGCAACAGGTAGACGCTTGAAATATTTACAGAATATTAAGTTATATTCACTTCAAAAATAAGTAATTAATTTAACATAAAACAAAAATTTAAGTGGGGCTTTAGAGGTAATGGTACAAAACACATCATACGCGAGACCGACGCGCACTTGGCCGGTTTTTAATTCAAGTTAGCTTCACGCGTGGGAAAAAATAGGTAGGTGGTGCAAATTATTTTTTACCACTCCTGCTCGATATAGTAGGTACATTTTCTTCACCATTAGGCGTGCAATTTTACAACTTCTTTTTCAACAAGGGTTATAATAAAATTTTAATTTAGGATTAGTAGAAAACAATAAATAGGTTGCATTCCCGAACCCACTTGGCAGATACCAGACAGTGACAATAACCCTAGGCCGTTTCATAAGGCAACGCATAAAAACGTTTACCAAAATTCAACTGTAACGAGCGATTATTACTCGACAGGGAATAAGAGGGTTGAACCAAAAAGATTTTTCATAAAAAAAAAAGGATATGCCTTTTTTTTATGAAAATGGCTGACTGACGTTAATATATTTAACTGAACTTTTGGGACGCAGATTATTTATTTCTTGCTGTATCAAAGCATTTGTTATATTTGGAGGTGTACATTCCATTTCATATGATGAGTTTACTTTATTTCACGTAGTTTTCAATAGTAAAAAATAACAGATAGCGCTATTATTCCTGGTATGAAAATATAACTTGTAAACAACGAAATAAAAGGATTAGTAAAGGCTCCCTATTAATTAGAAACATGTTAATCACTCAATAAACGTTCTGTAGAGAACAAAAAAATACCTTGATGTTGCACGTATGGGAACTGGCATGTTCGGATTCAATAACCAATATATACCGCATGTTCCTAGACTAGCTGGTAGTGCACTAAAAATCTATTTGGACGAGTGGTTCACAGAGTGATACAGGAAAAAACCACATCCGTGGGTTAGATTGGAAACAATTGATAACACGACATAATGACATATATAGTATATTGAATAAGCGAGCATATACATACACATATATTCGTACAAAAACATAAGTCTTGGAAGTACAAAAATATAAGGCTTGATAATACTGATTTTTATGTGTAGTTTTGCTTCCAATTCTTTAGTACCTGGAAATAGATTTTTTTAATTAATTTTGTTAATAAATAAACTGAGATATACAGATAGTAAAGGGGCAGTCAGTTAATCTTATCTTCAAATAATTTCAAGATATATGCTTGTCGATATTTTATCATCATATAAGTTTAGAGCTATTTACATTATCATATAATTTAACTTTTAGATTTATAAAATAAGTTAAGTACCTAGTCAAAATCAATCAATTAATTAAAGAGGTCATATAAAAAAAGTTTAGGCTACGGTGACCGCTTACCATCAGGCGGAACGTTAGCTTGTTGGCCACCTCAGTGGTATAAAAAAAAGAAAATATTTTAATCAAAACCTATTTTTAGAACGTTAATATTTTTTCTACAGTTCTAGGTAGCATTTCTGCTAAAAACATCTGCTTTTAGCAGAAATGCAACTAAGTGCTTTATATGTATGAGGAGAAATTTTAAAGTATTTGGCAGCGGTGCAAGTTTGAACTGCTTTCTGCACTGTTTTATTGATCCATGAGGAAAACGGGTCTTGGATGTTTACAATTCCTACAGTTTAAACCACAGCCTTGGGGTTTTAAGGTGATACGATGCGCATGTACCTACATTGTAAACTGTGTCACAATTTTAACACATTATTTTACTCAAGTGTACTTAGAAAGTAGCTAATCCTGGTTGCCGGTTAAAATGAAAACCAATTGGTGAACGCGAGCGAAAGCGAATGCGTGGTGAGCAGATTGACCTTGAAACCTGAAGAATCGTGGTTCGAACTGTAAATAGTTGATTCGGGCTAAAAAGAACATGATTTGTAGAAAAGTATTTTTTTTTACGACTTACAATTAAAGCAGCAAAATGATGCAGCGAGCAGAAACAGTATCTGTAAACAATATACGTAATGTCAATTATGGAACCCACAATAACAGGTCGTCCAGTCAGTGCTAATAAAACTCAGTAATTACCATACCATATTTTCCCCACGGCTTAGTGAGCCAGGGATAACTTAGCAGATCATCATTAGGTAGCAAATATATTTCGTAAATCTTCGGTTTTCTAAGCTTTCTGTGTTACTCCTACAGGACGCAACGAAGTATCCAATTAAGCTAAATTTTAGCAGAGATATTTATAAGTAATAATATTAATACGGAAAAAGACATAGGCTACTTTTTATCCCCGTGAAGAGTTCCCTCGGGTTTTTTTTGCAGGTCATGGGGATGCTCAAAGAGCATCAACACTATCTAGTCGGTCTTTAAATACGGTCACTGGCACAAAATTTTGTTTGAATTTCGAACATGAATGAAAAAAAAAAAAAAGTAAACATTTATTTTCGCGATGGAGTGGACGCTTAAAGAGACTCGAGTAGCAGTAATTGCATCACACCGTTGTGGCCACTCGCCTAACACAATTTTCAAACTTCTTAAAAATTTGAAAATCTTAAGGCTTTGTGTATTGAACCATCAAGAGGTATAATGAATACTCAAGTGTCGAAGACCAGAAAATATCAGGCAGACTTCGCACTATTAGGATTCCAGCTATCATCAAAGCGGTAACAAAAATGGATGGCTTTGCAAATGGTTTTAAGTAAAAGTTAGAAAAGGTACTCAATGAATACCTGGGTTTACGGGCTTACAGAAAAAAAAATACTTGTTACACTTACAGATTAAAATAATTGATCTTTATTTGCAGGTTTCTTTCCTGGGTTAGTCCCTGCCTAGTAACCCCCTCAAACACAAGCTCCTCAGAGGCACAGTGGCTGGAGCAGCCGAAGCTTGTACAGCCACATCTGGAACAGCGGCCTAAAAAATAAAGTAAAACATAAAACAAAAATGTTACTACAAAAAAAACTAAGTATTTATCGGATGCATCAGATGTTACCATACCATAGATTTTCCCCACGATTTTGTGAGACAGGGATAACTAAAATATTTCATCATAAATACAAAAGATAACTGTACAAAGTTATACTATCAAAAAATCATTTTTTAAATACTAACTAGGTTATGCAAATAATATGCTGCTCTTGAAGTCAAGCAATCTGAGGGTAACTAAGCTAAGCTTGTACTATGAACTTCAGACTCAAGACGAACACAAATGTTCACTCCATCAATGTGTGTCTTGTACAGGGATCGAACCAGTGCATGTCTTAATATAAACAAACCTACATATCGAATATCTAAAAGAACCTTTTTATTTTCAAGACAGCAAATTTTTCATTTGATCTGTACAGAATTAAAGCATCATCATAATTGAGCTAATTAAAAAAAAAAATTGAATTAAACTTTGAACCAATCAGGCAATGGTCAATCATCAGTAATTCAGATAGGGATGATACAATTAGTCATCATTTATTTATTAATTAATTAATTAACAAATTGTGTAAGACAACCAACCTGATTTTTTCCAAATATTTCTCTGGGTCAGCAAACTATCTAGGATATCTGTAGATAAATAAAAGGCACATTATTGGAAATACTAATGCATACAGATGGTGGAACGAACAGTACAATGCATTATACTAATCAGAGAATGATCAATCATCACTAATTCAGATAGGGGCGATACCATCAGTCATCATTTTTTCTATAAATTGTTTTAAATTTAGAAAAAGTGTCAAAGATAAACAAACCTTATTTTTTCAATTTTATCCCTGGGCCAGCAAAGTTTCTAGGCAATCTGTTATGAAAAAATTAGACATGTTAGTAAAAAGTAATGCATGCAAATAGTAAAAAAAGCAGACAAGTTTATTTAATCAGGGAATGATCAATCATCAGTAATTCAGATAGGGGCGATACAATCAGTCATCATGTAATTTTTTTAATTAATTATTTTATTATTTTGCAAGTCATCTTTTAATTTTATTAATTAATTATTTTATTATTTTACAAATGGTGTTAAAGACAACCAACCTGCTTTTCCAAATATTTCCCAGGTAAGCTTATTTTCAAGGCAATCTGTAAAAAAGAAGGCACGTTAGTTAATACTTATGTTTACAAATAGATTTACAAGCAGAATACATTAAATCAATCAGGTAATGATCAATCATCACTTATTCAGATAGGGGCGATACAATTAGTCATCATGTAATTTTTAACATTTTCATTAGTCTTAACAATTTATCTATAATATATGTATATAAATAAGCTACTATCGTTTTAATCATCTTACATTTTAGTTTTTTTTTAAAGTAACGAACCTTACACAAAAAAAAAAAAAACTCATGCAAGTATAATGGGCGATTATGTAAGGTGCACTATATAATTAAGCAACTAATCAAAACACGTGAAAATAACACACGTTTACGTATATTGCTCTGGCTCTAGAGTAGTTACTATAAACAATTTAAACCACACAGAAAAATATTCAAGCCAGAGGGAACACAGTAATAACAAAGTATTTATCATTAGATACATACCTTAAACAACGTTCCTCGATATGTTTCTGTTGAAAATTTCCCTGAAATACAAAGTATTTTGTCATTTAATCAAGTATAAAAATTCAATAACATTTTAATTCAATTGTAAAAAAATCAGTTACATTTTGTCATCAATATTGATATGATATATGCTTGTATTCCATCATTTTTTTATCAATTTTGAAAATCCAATATAAAATAATTGAATAAGTTAGACGCTAAACACTTACCTCAATTTCAAACAGAAAGTACATTTTCTAACTTATCATAATTAATCCTGCAACAAAGAAATGTTATTTTCTCAAGTGTATTTAGCTTTGAGTATTCAAAAAACATATTTGATATTCTCAGAAAACAAAATCAATCAACATATTGGTTCAGACTGGGGCGATATAAAATAATCATTGAAAAAGATAAGTTGCAATAGTTTAAAACTGAGGCTCTTGCTTGTTAAGTTATATACTAAACAGTAAAATAAATTTGCTGTCATAAGGAGACCGTAGAGCTGGTAGCTACTTGGCTCAAAGGATAAGCCTGGTTATCCAACGTGGCAACGCTGCCTTCATTTTGGGTATTCTCTATTCTATAGGGTAAAAATTTTATCTTCAATTTTTATATTAGTCTTTTATTCATGTTTTCCTTATTATGTTTTACACAATTTACTTCTGTAACGTTACTGTTTAGGCTAAATTAAAACTATAGATGGGGATAAAGTTTGTGTGGCTTGTGCTGTGCTCCCCAGGGTAACATTAAATTAAACTAAATAATAAAATAAAGCGTTTATTGCAGATAGCACTACCAGCCGCACTACTGGTAGTTAAGAAATCTGAGGGTAACTAAGCTAAGCTTGTACTATGAACTTCAGACTCAAGACAAACACAAATGTTCACTACATCAATGTGTGTCTTGTACAGGGATCGAACCAGTGCATGTCTTAATATAAACAAACCTACATATCGAATATCTAAAAGAACCTTTTTATTTTCAAGACAGCAAATTTTTCATTTGATCTGTACATAATTAAAGCATCATCATAATTGAGCTAATTAAAAAAAAAAATTGAATTAAACTTTGAACCAATCAGGCAATGGTCAATCATCAGTAATTCAGATAGGGATGATACAATTAGTCATCATTTATTTATTTAATAAATTAGTTAACAAATTGTGCAAGACAACCGTGCTATCTGCAATAAACAGAACTACCAGACATTCAAATATTTTAAATTGTGCCAGGGTTGATAAGTTTGATGGTTCTTGGATTAGGCAGTTATCGATGACGAAATATTTGTATCGTTACCGCAAAGTTCGCATGGTAGAAAATCGGTCTAAAGTTAATCACCAGGGTTTTTTTTTTTATTTTTTTGAACTTTTATTATTTAATCATTATATATTTCTGATGCCAGCAGTCAAACTTGAAAGGGCTATACCTCCCTAACTATTATCTTATCAATAGTTAGGGAGATATAGCTCTTCATAGTTTGACAGCTGTCATCAAAAATAAAGATCTTGATGAGATCTATTATTTCTGTAAAGAAACTGCTAGTCTAAGATGAATAGTTACAGAGATGAAGCCTTTTCTAGTTTGACAGCTGTCATCTAAAATGAAGATCTTGATGAGATCGATCATTTTTCTAATTTGACAGCTATCATTTGCAATAATATTGAAATAAAAAACTTAAAACGACTTTAAACGCTCGACATATCCCACCAACCGCACCAGTTGTGCCGTTCAGTTGGTCGGTGGGGAAAAACTATCTTTTCATTGTCAATCCATTGAAATACAAACACACGTCAATTTTGTTAGTCCGTACGGAACTCCTTCTCGCACTGGGCCGTTTCTTTTTGTATTTTTTTCCTCGATTGTACTATAAAACATTTGAACGGTGCCATGGTAGTGCTAGCATTTGTAAACAGCACTACCAGTAGTGCGGCTGGTAGTGCTATCTGCAATAAACGAAATAAAGCATTCAATTGTGTCAATGGCATACAAGCACTAGAGATATGCTAGTAGGCATGAGTAACATAGTATAGACATGAATAAGGTATAAGTACTACAGACCCCACAAGTGCCATAGGCCAGATATTGCTTTACTCTACCCAAACCCCACAAATGTTACTTCAAGGCAACATAAAATAAACTTACCTAGACTTAAGTGTTCCTTTATAAAAATAAATATGTACCTGAAAATTCAAAATAATGTTAATATTATGTGTAAAAACTTGTATTTTTTTTAATCAATAGTAGTCACAATTCAGATGTTACCATACCATAAATTTTCCCCACGATTTAGTGAGACAGGGATAACTAAAATCTTTCATCATGTACAAATAAATATAGTTATTTAATATTTTTATGACCTTTTTATGTTTTTAACAAGCATCTTTATATTTCTACTGTGTAAATATTTTATGGGTAGTACAGTATTTACAACATTTTGTGATTACTTAGAAAAAAACAAAAATTTATGATTACATACCTTTTTGCAGATGTTCAGCAACCCGATCTTAATAACAAAGAGACATGTTAAGTAAAGAATAAAAATATATGTCATTCAATGAGTTTAAACTGTATTTCAGTAATGATCAATCATCAATATTTCAGCTAGGGGCGATACAATAAACATCATTTGTAAAAAATACCAAATTAATTAAACTATACTATATTGAAACAAGATTAACAAGCAGATATTATGAATATTGGTAGTTAACTATTTTTTCAAGATGACTCAGCATTTTATAATGTAGATTAACTTTTTAAAATCTTTGCAAACTTAAAAAACTTTTACATGATTTTCATTGATATTGTTACTGTTGGAAAAGCTGGTAAAATTCTGAAAATTATATTAGATTAACAGCAGTAAATTACTCACATTTTTTTAACTACTTCTAAAAAAAAGAGTGTGATTAATGGCTTTTCTTTGTGACCTGTAACACAAAATTAATAGCATCAATAAAAATAGCTTGTAGCTAAGTTAACTAATTGGAATAGCATGCTTGCTTGTCACACCAACCCCTTGGAGGTATGGTTATGTTAACCAAACATCTTACACGGAGTGTGATAATGTTCCTAACCAGAGTCACGTGAGACAGTTGTCTGTGCACACATCGGCTTTGGTAGGGTAAAAATACATTACATGTTTGTTTTTTACATTAAAATTATCAGTTTTTAAAAACAATAAACAACTTAACTTTACAATATGTAGATTGAAATTTCAACATCAAACTGTTTTACCACGGAAAATCACATTCACTTGGCCACTTCTAGTGCTACAAGAGAGTATAAATCAGGCATAAAATAATACAAAAGGTTTGAGTTATTTTATTCCTGGTCTATTTATTAATAGTACAATCTTCATTTATGACTATATTTTATTTGTAATGTACATTGTAGAAACACTTACCTAGCAAAATGGTGATCTTTATTTCCTGAAAATGCAGCACTGTCTGGAATGAAAACAAATAAATTAGAAAGCGACAAACAACAAAGAATAAATTAAATTTGAAATGTGTACTTTTCAGTTTTTGTGGTATGTTTTTAATCAAAAAAATTCATACGAACGAGACTATAAAACAATTCATCATTTTAGAAACCTAAATACATAAAAAGTTTTTGTTAAGTTCTAATCTGTACTGTTCCTGTATCTTTTTCTGGAACCATCCATTAATATATTCTTTTTGTACTATTTCTAATAAAAAGTATCTTACACAGCTCACCATTATCATAGTATAAGCATTACACTCAGTATCACCACTCTCTGCCACCATTTACAACCAACTACTGCACTGCTTCTCTGTCATGATCTTCACTCACTCATGAAAGACTTGCCGCTCCACACACACATCATTTAAATTGTAATAGTCATGAATGATGCGGCTTTTGTAAAGAGTGGACAGATTATTAAAATGTTGTTTTATTAAACTGAAAATAAATATGATCAAATATGAGTAATAGGCAGAAAAGTAGCATTTTTCTCTACATTCAAAAATATAGTGAACTTTCTTGGTTAAAAAATTTAAATATTTTGTTACACAAATCCCTTGGAAGTAAGGCTATGTCAACCAAACATCTTACACGGAGTGTGATAATGTTCCTAACCAGAGTCACATGTGACAGTTGATATCTGTACACATATCGGCTTTGGTAGGGTTTCATGAGGTACTGGTAACAAAATAAGCTTGTTGTGACTTATCTCAGGTATAGGTTTTATACCAAAACTAAAAGACATAATTTAATAATTTGAAGGAAACACAGTTAAAATCATTTAGAATGTACTGACCTTTAAAGACACACTCCCAGTCCATGAACAGCATGAAAATTATTGTACTATAACATGTATCATTATAGTATTCACTTTGGTCTATTTTAATGATTGCTGAATGAATTTCCAACATTTGTATCTGTGTTTTTCTGATGAGGCAGTGGCAGTGTAAATGTTTCAACTTAAATTTCTCTATGTGTTTTAAAACACACCTGTAGTATCTCTTCCCATAACTGTTAAAATAACATGTGTTAACATATATTTTTTTTTTACTAAAATAGCAATTTAAGTTCTAGTGCATCAGCTAATTGGTAATATTAAAATCATTAAGATCATACGAACGAGACTATAATAAATTCATCATTAAAATAATAACTATTTATAACATGCAAATAATATAATACAATGTAAATTCTATATAACAAACGCCTATGTAACAAAATTAACATCAAAAATGTAGTAATTACTTTAATTTAGTGGCTAAAAAGGTTTCATTAATGCAGCAACACTCAGGCTTATTGTAAAATAGGACATTGAACACAAAACCATGATCTAGCGCTCAAATTCTTTAACCCATTTCTTTAGGAAATTAGGAATTAGCTCAGATGGCATCTTTGGCATATCTGAGACTTAGCACATTAATTTGTGTAATGGCCACTTTAGCATTTCCCATTTTTTTACATTTTATAGGGATTTAAACTTAGTTTTTGAATGACCCAACAATGTTCTCATAACTATCATATTTTAGAATTCTGTCAAACAACATTTTTATAGTTTCATTAGTTGGGTAATTTTTTTTGTGTCTAGTATCAATTTAACTTTTTCACAACAGATTGTATTGGTCTTTAACCTGTGATTTGTTATTACAAGATAGGACTACACCAAATACTATCAACCAAATAACTTAGATGCTAATCTAGTGACAGCTGCTTAACACTTTAATTTGTAACTTCCCCCAAAATACACAAGTCAAACGAGGGTTGGGGTGTACAAAAGGGGGCACCAAGGAAAAGCTTTTGTACATGATGAAGCCACTTGCATCAGCTTTAAGTTACCCTGACCCAAAGCGGGGAGTAAAAGTGAAGTTTTTTTTTGTGTTGAAATATAAATACTTGTAAAATTATGTAGTTTATCTACTCTGTACTAAATAAAAACAATGCAATCAATTAGTCCTTGAGTTTCGCTATATAGATTTTACACTGTGATTAAAAAAATTTAAAAGAAAACTAAAGTTATACCTGTATCATATATTTTCTAATCCTTAATATTGTTCAGACTTTCAATGTAAGTAGAACCTGAAAGAAAAATAGAATTGAATAAAGAAAAATATACCACATTTTCACAATGAAGAGGACACTCACCTTGTTTACTTTAAAATGCTTAGTAATTAAAAGGTTGACTAATAACACAAAACATTACAGCAAAGTACTTTATATTTTAGTCCTTATAAGTTAGTGATTTAACCTCTTTAAAATAAATTACTTTGCTGGTTTTTTGCCTTTGCCAGTGGATGGCTTCTTAGTACGTGTCTTTTTCACAGGCGTTTTCGGGATCTTCTTTTTGCCAAAGGTGCCAACACGTGCTGCCTTGGCTTTTAAGCTCTTGAATACCACAGTTCTTGCCCGGTTCCTCTTCACACGCGCCAAACTTAGCTTAAATCTGTCGAAATCCGTCATTTGAGCGCGTTTTTCATTATTAGCAAGCTTCTGCGCCCATTGACTTTCAGCCCATTTTTCGTTTAGCTTCGCATCAGTCCAGGCTTTTCTTACGACTCGTGTAGGGGCTGTGAATGGGTATTTAAGACGGAATTTCGTTAAGTGTAGTTGATTTAGGCGTATCTGTTGTCGTGGAACACCGCATCCTGGACCGTCGACAAGAGCGCGTGTTTGATCAATAATATCAACTACGCTGACCAGTTTTCCTTTGAGGTGGCCGTCAGCCACCAGGGCTACGCGCCCAGTTTCAACGTACCGAGCGAACGGCATCACGGTCTGTAACAAAAAACATGATGAAAATCTTCCATCAGCACTTACAATTAAAAAATAAAGATTTGACACAACTATGCACTTATTTACAAATACATAAAACAATTAACTAATGTATTAAATTCACTGTATAATTTGATTAATATGGATAAAATTATTATTCTAACCTCACAACGTACAGCAAATAAAAGTTTTGCTTTGGAAAAGAATTTGGTGTTGCCACTACACAGTAGTGTTGTCAAAAATACACCAAAAGTGCGTTCGTTTGGGTATAAAAAGTTTCCACGTTTGATGTTTAACACTTAAAGTCGGCACTTAACATTATGAAATTCCTGGTTTGCCTTCATATAAAGATGCTGTCAAAAGTAATAGCTAGTAATTTTGATCCACAGGTCAAGACGTGACTGCTAATGAATGAAACAATACCACCCACATATCTGAAAAATTCAGTAGAACACTACTTCATAATAATGTCATTATTAGTTTAACTTTTTTTTAACTCTTAAGTAGTTTTGTTTTATTTTCCATACTTCACGATTTGCCTAGGCGCCCAATTAATTTAACCAGATGGCTGCGACATATATATTGCAATTGTACAAATGAACAAATGCTCAAATACCCGTGCCCCAAAACTGCTTTCGAGGCAAGGCACGACACGAGGCAAGGTCCATGCGACCGCTTACACACTTGTCTCGTGACTCGCCTTACGTTTCATCTCGTCAGCCAAGCGGTTACGGTTGAACCAGAAGTAAGCAAAGTTAATTAAAAAGTGAAATTCGTTTATCGTTAGTAAAAAAAACTTCGATAATCGTTAAAGCGTTAAATATTTAACGCAAGTTCATGTTATTCTGTTTTAAGTTAAGCCACCCACAAGTTGTACTGACGTTTTTAAGTGTAGCTCACGCTACACCAAGGTGGGCATTTATTATATTTTTTTTACCATGATGCAAGAATAGTTTTCTTTATATATCTAACAAATAGGGCTCGAAACAACAAAGTGGTGTTCCTGCTAATCTTCCTTGGCTTCGCCGAGGCTAATTGTTCTTCAACAGTAGTACAACCTTGTACATTGGACGCTGATATAGACAAAAAAAGATTAATTTGAGTTTGAGTCGAGTAGTCCAATTACTGTGCTTTGGTTTTCAGATATTTGTGGCCCTTTTTACCTATCATCAGAAGACCATTGTTTTTTCATATCGATGCATCAGACTGTAAACAATAACAAATCATCCACTTTATCTAGTTCCTGATAATTTTAATTTCAGCTAAGCGCTGTTCTTTTAGATTGCGTCCTTTTATTTCGTTCAGAGCGTCTGTAACACATGCTTCCATAAACTTCTTGAATTTTGACAATTTGTTTCTATGATATTGTGGCAGCTCCAGCAGTCTTTGAGTAAAAGGCTGCAGCCAGTTGGCATTTTTGTCTTCCATAAAAAGTCCAAAACTTTTTTCATAATTGCTGGGTAATGGTCAAAAGGGCACAACAATGCGTTAGGGGTTCACGGGATGTAAAGAACGAACATTCCACAATTCTAGCATTCACGCACACTCTCACTCATAACGTATTGCATTTTACATTAATTCTTCGCTATTCAACTTGACGGAAACACCAATGTGGCGTTGCGTTTTTTAGCAATTGAAATTTGGTAATAATAAAACATATAGTTAAGTTGAAATTTAACTTATTTGTTGCAGTAGATCCATATCAAATTGGTTGTGACCGATGGACATACAGACACGAGTGATTCTAAAAGAGTTCAGTTTATTTATGTCTCCATGACTACGAAAAATATTATAACTATTTAGGAGAAAAGTTTGTAGAATTTAATACCAAGTCATATCCTCCCAATCCTCTTCCATCGCCAGAAGCTATCTCCGGCACTGAGTAGACATCTTATTTTATTTATTTATGTACATTGTTATCAAAGTCTTACAGGGGAAGCCCCCAAAGCGTCTTCAATCAAGTTACAGACTTTATTACCTTACATATACTACCAACTTAAAAAACAAAAAAAATTATAAACTGTAAAAAAAAAATATATTTATAACATTAAATATTTAGTCGAATAAAATTACCTAAATATAATAAATATAGCTACTAAATTAATAAGTGTATGTAATATGTGTATAACGACGTAGTACATACACTTACATGCATAAATACCTACATATTACTCGGACTAGCCAGAGACTCATACTCCTAGTTAGGTAGAGGTGTGCTGCCCCAATAACTTGTGGCAGCTTATTCGAGAACAAGTCCACATCCTGAGAGGATATGAGTGAATTAAGGAGCGTGATTGTGCGTGGTGTTAGCGCGTTTGCACTGGCTGCGGTGCGGGCTCCCGGGCCAGCCAGCAGTGGTCGCCGCCGCCGTGGGTCACTATCAAATTCAAATTCAAATTCAATATAATTTATTCAGTTTAGGCTACAATAATTGAGCACTTATGAATATCACTACGCCATCGGTTCGTAAGTCTACAGGGCGGGAGACCTTGTACTGAGAAGAACCGGCAAGAAACTCAGCAAGGGCATTTCTTTTCTCCCTTTCTCTTACAGCGTCCAATTAAAATATTGGAAAATATGTATATCATAAAAGGACACTTTTCATTACAAACATAAAAAATCATGAAATATAAAGCACAAGCACAACATAAAAAAGTATCTAATATAAACAAAAGACAGTTTTATATTCATCACTAAGAAATAATCAATGTCTTACAGTATTAATAAACAAAACAAAAAAGTAAGACTAAATACTAAGAATACAAAGAAGTTTGCAAGAGCAGACCAGCCTCCACAGGCGGCACCCGTTTACGAGTATGACACATGAATCAGCCATCGCTTCGCTCAACCATGTTTTAGGGAACGTAACGACCCGACACACACGCGACCACCGCAGAGACACTTTGAGAGAGCATGACACACTCAAGCAACTCCAATAAAACTTCGATTGTACGAGTTACAATGTGTGTAGTAAAGGAACAAAATATAAGAGGAGAAGATTGGAAGGTTCGTAATGCTTTACTACCGAGAAGCAACGGCAATAAACTCACTAGTTAATCTTTTATACATCATATAAAAATACTATATAGCCTTACACTAGGTAATAACATAATATACAATGTTTTAATTTAAAAAAAATATTTCATATGCCCCAATACAAATCAATTAAGTTCTAATTTTTCCAAGCATTTTTATCATTTATGTATTCATCAACTTTGTAATAGCTTTTTTTCATTAAACTATCTTTGACATATATTTTAAATTTATTTGAGGGTAAATTAACCACATGTTCTGGAATTTTATTGTAGAAAAAGCAGCCGTACCCCGCATCCGTCTTCCGTTCCGTTCCAGCGTCTTACCAGCCAGCGTTCCACTGCAAGGACTCAAGGAACGGGTCACATGGGAAAAGAACTGTCGATGAGAGGGTTCTGTAGAGTGCTCAAAACTGCGGGCTGGAACAGCGCAAACGTTCAATACGGTGGTAATTGAAGAAACGGAGGGTCCCCAACCACTGGAAGGTATGCGGCGTTACCAGTCCACATTTGTGAGTGATTCTAGTAGTGTCCCGTCAATCTCATGGCATTCCTATGTGTGCCTATTACCTCTGCCCAAGACGGAGTAGATAGGGCAGGTAGTGTAGGAATTCGCAGTCTAGGATGTGGAGTGGGATGGATAGTGCCGACGGTACCAGCACCCTTTAGCCAGTAGGAAGATAAATATATACAAGTGTAAATATATACAAGGGAAAATGACTGCTTTGCCGTTTGTGGCTTCTAGACTCTTTTGTGTTCTAATTCTTCTTTGATGGTATTCATTTGCACCAGCTTCTTCGGTTTATATCCGTGTTGCTTTAGTAGTTTCCAATTAGCATTACACCTCCGAGTTTTTTTTGTTGCTTGAATGGCGTTCCAACTTATGCATTTTTTGTCTTGTATTCAGTTTACGTCGTTAATAAGGCATTTTCGATTTGTTTCTGTTAACGGTAGGTTAAGAATAGATTTAGATATTCAATGAATGAATGTTTTTCTGTAGCAGTGTTCCAACACTTGTGTTTTATTTTCCCTTGGTGGCAGCCTTTACATTCAGTGTCTTGTTCCCTGAGCTTCCGTTACTCCTAGTTCGTGAAAGGACATTTTGTTTTTATTTAGTTCAGCAGAGATCTGACAATTGCGTTTTTTTTAATTATTTATTTGCAGTTTGTAGTTTCCTTTACCTATTCTCCTTTTATTAGTTGGGTTGTCTCCAAAAAGTGTCTATAGCCGTAAATAATAAATTGACTCCACAAAAGTGTCGGAAACTCGTAGGAGATTGTAGGTGGTTGCAGTAGCGGTAGATGGGCGAGATTGGCTTTTCTGTCCTCGGGATGAAGGGCTCGTCGGCAGTGACACGTCGTTTCTCGGATACCTTGATTTAGCGTCCAGATTTGTTTTATACTATTAGCGCTGTTTAGTTTCAGTGTTCTGTTTCCATAGCTTTACTGGTGTACCTAAGCAATACCTTAACAGGGATAATAGGATAGTAGTTTCATCTTTTGTAGCAGAAAACAGTTTTTCGTTTTTCTCATCCTGTTCCCATAATCTCAGTTACCTTTTTAGGCGTACCTAATTTTTCAGTAAATCATAAATGGATGTTATCATTGTTTATTCGTTCTTGCAGCGGCCTTTCAACACTTACATTTCAGTTTATTATAGCAGCCTCCAGTTTTGGCGTCCTTTTTACAAAGCTTCATTTATTATTGTTCGTACTTGATGAGATTAAAACATAAAAAAATTTAATGGCGTAGCTGAATTACATTGTAGCACAATATTAAATTGTTGCTGTTTTTTTATTATTATTTATTGACATATTTTCAGTTTCTTTGTCCTTTATCGTAGCTTCAGTTCCTTTTTTAAGTTTATCATAAGTGGAGTTAGTTAGAGAAGTGTAACGTCGATCTTTTAAGGAGGTATCCAACATATGCGTTTTTGTTTGTTTATCTGTAATTTTCGGTTTCGCTATCCTATTTCCCGTAGCTTTAGAAACTTTTAAGGCATACCTAGTAAAATCATAAATTAATATAACCAAGATTTTTTTTTGTTATTAAGGAAGTATTCCAACCATGGAGTTTTTCGTTTCTTTGTGTTCAGTTTCAGCTTCCTATTCCCATAGCTCAGTAACTATTTTCAGGCATATCGAATTAAGTGATAAATTGAAACAGTCATAAAGTAGTGACATTCCATTGTAGCTAACTGTAGTAGACAGAATTCCAACAATTGCATTTTTTAAGTAGGTCATAGATAAATTTAACCAATAAAATAATTTCGATGTTTTAAGGGAGTACGAGTATTTCATACATTTAAGTTTTTGCTTCTTTATTGACAGCTTTCAATTTCAGTGTTCTTTTTGCATGTCTTCAGTTACTGTTTAAAGGCGTGGAACCTAAGTAGATTTTAAATGAAAATAATTTAAATTTAAATTAAAGTAACTTAATACTTGTGAAGAGAACGTCAAACTCTTGCGTTTTTGTTTCTTTGTTGGCAGTATTCTGTTTTAGCTCCCTATTCCTTAGAGCTTTAGTTATTATTTTCAAACATACTTCAGGTTAATTATGAATGGAGATATTAATGCAGTAGTTTCATTCTTCTATAGGTGAATCTCAATAATCAGGTTTTTTTTAAAGGAATCATAAATGTATGTAACCAGTGAAATAATTTCGTTGTTTTAAGGGAGTGTTCCAACCGTTGACGTTTTTGTTTCTTTATTGACCGTTTAGTTTCTGTGTCCTTTATTGCATAGCTTTAGTTACTGTTTTCAGGCGTACCTAAATAGATCATAAATGGAAATAACCAATGAAGAAGTTTAAATCATCTGAAGCGAACGTCAAACCTTTGCGTTTTTTGTTTCTTTATATGGCAATATTCTATCACGCCTCTCAATTCCCATAGTTTCAGTCACTATCTTCAGGCGTACCTAATTAAATAATAAGTAGAACTCAATACTCATAAAGTAGATTTATTCTTTTGTAGCTGAGTCCCAACGATTACGTGTTAGTTTTTTTGTGACTTTTTTCAGGCGTACTTGATCAAATGGGTAACAAATTATGCTGGGGCTTCGTGTGAATTTTCCAGCACTTTTGATTATTTGTTGGCATTGTTCGGGTTTAATATCCATAACTTTAGTTACTTTTTTAGGCGTATTTAATTAGGTGTCAAAAGGTAGAGTGATGGAATTTATTTATCTTATAGTAGACTTACTTACGTTTCTTTTTATTCTTTATTAACAGATTTCTTCTCCTGTTATCACAGCTTCAGTAACCTTTTTCAGGTGTACTTAAGTGGATCATAAATGAAAAAAAAACCGTGAATTGATGTTATCCTTTTGTGGGGTTATTTCGGCGCTTGTTGGGTAATTGGGCTTTTGCCTACGAGGCACATATGCAACTTTTTTTTTTAGGCGTACTAAAGTAGACTATAAATAAAAATAATAGCCATTTCGTTGTCACTGTTTTTATTTGCTTTATCATTAGTTTCGTAATTAAGGTAGTAGTCGTACAGCTTATTTATAGGTTTCCTATTGTATACTGATCAACTGTAGATTTTGATGCAGTAGTTGATATTTTCCGGTGCAGTTTATTCAAAGTCAATGTGTTTCTTAATTTATTGGTGGTATTTGTTTCCGATTGGGCCGGTCGGGCAGTATACGTTCTGTGGTTGGATTTAGTGTAAATATAACAAAGATACTATTTTTTGCTGTGATAGTTTTTTCCTCGGCAACTTTTGAGTGTTTGTCTGTCTTCTGATTTTTTCTTCAAATGCAATATTAAAGAACCCATAGCATGAAAATGGGAGTATCCTCTATTCTGTACACCTATTATGTCGATTCTTATTTTTTTTTGTTGTTTGGTTTATAGAATCTTTTTTTACAATTCGTTTTAGGGTAATTTTTTTCCCACTGAACACGCTGTTTTGTTTTTTGGTTCTGGAGTTTGACAGCAAAGTATTTTTTTTTCCTTTTTTATAAATTGATTCCAAGATCCTCCCGTTCAATAAACGCCCTTAATTACCATAAAAAACCTTCTGAAAACTACTAAAACTCGTGGTGATGCAATACTTTATACTTACCGCTCAAAGCTCACGAATGTGATTTTTAGTTACTCGCAGCCTTTATCGCTTGGTGTAGCTTCGTAAAGAAGACTTTTAGACATAAAGAACAAAAAGCTAGGTGTTAAATAGCTCAAAAAAGAGGGATATATCTCACCGATAGGTACAAGAATACGTATTTATATGATTTTAAAGAATAAAATACGTAAAATCAAAAGTGTAGTCGAAAAAGAACGTCCTAAAATATTTAAATATAAAAAATATACATTACTCACAGTACTCCCCACAGTTGCAACTATGAGCGTGTCCTTACCGTTTTTAGAGAGCAATGTATTGTATAATGCTGTGGACGACAGAGTCGTATGATCACCGCGTGTCTTTCTGGTAGTGTTGCGATGCCCCAACGTATTGCTTTCATGGACATGTTTATGTACATATGTATCATTTAATTCAAATATAAAACACTCGTTATATCAAATAGTGTGGATATCTTTTAGCTGTCTATCTTTTTAGTACCTATTTATTTATTCGTCAGTCTTATCGTTGCTTATGAGAGTTGTTCCATTTTGGTACTAAAAGAAATTTATTAATGATTTTCTGTGAATTGCAGGTCCAAAAAAAAACAAAAAAAATTTTGCCTTTGCTACAGAATTTCTAGACTTCAAGCGCTCTCCAAAACAAATCCACTCATACGCTGGTTAGTTTTTAACCAGCTTATGAGTAGAATCACCCTAAAGAGCACCTAAAATCCGGAAACTCCACAACCAAAACAATCCTTCTACTTATTCCTTCCCGGACCCGCAATTCACAGAAAACCACTAGCAAATTTTACCTAATGTACATAATATTATTATTATTATTAGCCTATGCTGATAATTGACTATGAATAATACATTTATGAAAATCAATTTTAATTTTTAATTTAGGTCTCAATATTCAGTTTTATTATTTTGTTAGGTTCTTTACTTAACTACAAACGTTGACGCTGGTTAAACTTACTTGGAAATAAAATACCAAGCTCCATACTTATTCGGTACAAGTCTTTTACAGCTCACATAACAGCTTAAATGTAGTAGTGCCTGCGTGGTAATGCAATGGCAATTTATGGTTTGTAACGTTGGTTCATAAGTTTATATTTTATAGTCACTTATGTGGTAAAAAAATTGATTCAGAATTTTATAGTTTGCAAATTGAACCACAAGACAGATCTTCATTCACCAAATCCATCGATATGAATTTATCGACACAGCTCCAACCTAATACTTTTCAAACTGGCCCCCGCCCTCTGTGATCAAGATTAGCTAAGGCATTGCTCATTCAAAATTTCGAATGTAGTGCGGCGCGGCGACATCGGTTCTGGACGTTCTGGGTATTATTGCACGCCTCATAAGCGGAGCGGTGAGGTAGTGCTCTACTCTCGACATGTCAAAAAACCCAGTCTTTCGAAACTTATTTGTTATTTTATTTTTTCCTCACCTTATTTGTTATTTTATTTTAAAAAACATAAGTTTTTGTTTTAGATTTTTTTTTTTAAATGTGAATGACCGCTATGAGGCGTGCACTTTTGGATTTTCCAAATTTTTGAAGTAATATAGCACTTCATTCTCGTCTTACAATGTTCTGTGGTTACACTAATTACCTTACATGACCGTCAACAATGTCCAAAAAATAACACTTATTAAAAAAAATATTAAAGTTTATTACAAAATATTAATCGCTTTCCTAGGCACAGTATGTTCAGCTAAAGCTTAAAATTTAAATTTGTGTTAGTTTAAAATTGTAGAAAACCAAGCAACTAGGTACCTACATGATATTACATTAATATTGTGAAACGCCTCAATGAAATAAGTAATCGATTTTTGTGGCGTTTGATTTACACGTACTCATTTTTAGAGTTTTAGTTATATACTACCTATCAAAGAAACTCGGAGAACAAATATTTGTCTATTGTTCATAGGGTGAATGCTCCTATTACCAGCCTCTCCCCAATCATCAGCCGGGCGTGCATTTTTCTGTGATAAATAAGAAGTAACATCTTCAACTATGGTCTATTTTTGAAAAGAATATATATTTACGACGTAATCTGCTAATTATCATGCCTATCCCTTCGTTAGGGTTCTTTCAATAACTATTTCACTGATTGATGAGCCAATACATACAAAATTCAACAAAAACGCGTGATTTTGCTGGACACTTAATAAGCGATATTTCACTAACTTTGATGCAAAGATATGTTTTATTAATTTAAGGGAACAAGTTTAAATATTTCACACATTAGTAAGAAAAATTAAGTAAATTTTCCCCTGGATTTAGAATTTAATAGAGGGCTGACGTTTGGTCCATTTGTTTGTATGGAGTGCCATATATAAGCCGGGGTGGCTGAACTTTGGTACCGGGACTGTTCCAAATATTAGCCACCACTTACATTTTTTAACTGAAATATCCATTTTTGTTTGCGATTGTACTTTTTCGTATTAATATTTCTTGCTGTGTTGCAGATTGCAACAGAATCGACGCTCGTTTCTAGTGAAACATAAAGATACTTTCATTGTCTTTCTTACATCATCCTCAAAATAGATAGGTACCTTTGCAGCAAACTTCCCTGCTCTAGCCTAGTGATTAGGATTCAGCAAAGGGTTTACACATCTGTTGAGCATGAACAACCAAGCGCGGAACGTTAACATTCTTATGAGTACCTAAGTTTTGTGATTTTGCTGTCGTTGTACGCATCGCGAGCCAAATGACACCCTTACGCTTGGCAACATTAAGAAATTAAATGATATTTTCAAAATAACGTAAGACGTCAGCAACCATCTGTTTCTTTACTCGTCAGCAGCTTTTATGATAATATAGGTATATAATACAACTGCATTAGCGAAAATTTCGCGCTTTGACAACATTTGCGAGAAACAAATAGGTGGTTTGGCGGAATCAGATAGAGCACTATCTATTGCAATTAATTTTGGAATGCTTGTCACGCATCACATAAGAGCAGCTAAACCAATTCGAGTAAAAACTCCGTGACGCACAGGTCGCACCATGCAGAGCTATTATCTATACTGTGGTCGCTAGCACGCAAGTAAAAACCTATCTACAAAGTAGCTAACTCTCACCGGGTTCACAGATAATAGTATATACCGGGTTCTGACCGCCGCTGCTGTTTCTTGCTTTTATAACACACAACCGCGATCGCGCCGTACACCTACACCCCTGCGCGCGCACGCACTATAACACTTTTACACTGTCTATTTATTTATTATAAAATCTTTATATTAAATTAAAATAAATTTAAAATATCACGCATTAGAAATTAAATCGGGATATTGGTAAGGTTCACCGCGTGCGCCGTCGCTAGCGTTGTAAAAAGTAACGATTAACAAAATAATTCGTGGAACAATGCCCGTCTGAGTTGTGGACTCAGGATAAGTCCGTACCCCAGAAGAGTCGGCCACGGTCTTTTCCCGTACCCCGCACCCGTCTTATCTATTTACTCGTAAATTGATGCCAAAACAATTTAATTAAATAGAAATAAAGTACCTCAATTTGTATTTGTATTGGAATCCCAAGTTGTTCGATTACAGGCAGCGCATTTCCTAGCCATATGTGAAAAAAAATGGTCGCAAAAGTGTGACAAAGGCGAAGTAAGACTGAGATATCTTGTCTCTTTGTAACTTGTTTAAATAAACATAAACAAACAAAATCACATCAAAACAAAGTCGGAGGTTCGAACCTGGCGTGTATCAATCAGTCTTTCTCTAAATTTCTCAAGTACATTGATTATTATTCACACCAATGGCATTTCGCTGTAGGAAAAAATCGCGAGGAAACCTGAATAAGACGAAAAAAGGACGTATCCGCACTGGGTCCGCAAGTGGACTATGACCCAAATCGCCCTCGAAAGAGGGTAGGCCGTGTCCCAACAATGGGGGCGTTTAAGGCTGATTAGAAGAAGAAACAAACGAAATGGCGAACGTTGATATAAGAGGAAAGAGATCACAGGTTTGCTCTTTCTCTTTCTAAAGTGTGGCCAATTTTGTGATGCTATTGCGCAGTCCATAATAGGACAGAATACAGAACTGGAAGTTTGTGTTGTCGATTAGCCACTTAAAATAAATGATGAGAAGATGAAGAATTTTGAGATTCAATATTACTAAAGCGACTATAGGTGATAAAGAGTACTTTTTGTTGACTGACTATTGAGGAAGGATGAAAAGGAGACAATAACGCAATACTTAATAAATAAAATCTTTTTATAACCTCAATTTACATTGACTGTTTTGCTAACTAGCTGTAATTTTCAAACCCCTGCTGTTGTTAAAGCCGTTCAGTTTCAAAATTCACGTAAACCGTTTAAAAATACCGGCATTCACGGGGCGAAGGACAAACGGCTATAAACACACCCAAAGTGAACGTAGCCCTGTGCAATAGTCTTTTTTGACCTTCCTTTGGTGTTTAGTCGCTAGTGTTGAAGGTCACACCATTTCAATATGGCGACTGTAGTTTTGATTTTTGACCACCGGGTCAGAAAAGTTTGTTGCACTATATGTAGAAATAAAATTAAAATTAAATAAATAAAATTAAAATTAAAATATAAAAGTGTGACAGAGGCAAAGCGAAGGTCTCTTAGCTCTTTCTTACTTGTTTTACTTAATAAACATCAATAAACGAAATTGGGGGTGTTGATAGAAAGAGAAAAGAGACTGCAGGTTCGCTTTGTCTCTTTTTAAAGTGCGTCCAATTTTGTGAGGCTATTGCAAAGTCCATAGGAAGGCTTACAGAACTCGAAGTCTATGGTATATAACCAACCAAAGAATAGCGCGCAGTTTGAATGTTGCTTGGCAACAGTGAAACGAAAACAAATAAAACTATTACTAAATTCATTAAATATTGTGCATAACACGCAAAGTGGGTTCTTTTAAATAATACAATGAAATTAAAATACTCTAAAACGTTGTTGGAAGCGCAGGTATTTAAGTTTTTAATTAACATCGCATATCCAACACCCAACACTTACACTTGTCACATGTAGCTTCTATTGAACACGGGCTTGACCATCTGCTGACGAAGAAAAAGGTGTTTTTATTTTTAACCTCATAATGCAAAATTGTATTATAAATAGGTAGTCTAGTCGACAAGTTGAAAATGGTACAAAATAGAGATACTGCTCTTAAAATTACGTGCGATAGCTCATTGGATCCGGAATGACGCCTAGAAAAATGTGCCAAAAGCGTGTATTAGCACATAAAAAATTGCAAAAGTTATAAACAATTAAAGATGAAAAAAAAATGGCATTTCGTTTTTTGCCAATATTTCATAAACTATTAATATTTAAGAAATTTCAAAAAAAGATTCTGAAAGAGGAGGAAATTTCCAATAAAAAACTCCTAACTCCCGGAACTCTATCTCCATTATTTATAATTTTAATTTAACGCTGAAAATAGGTCTGCGCGCGACATTTTTAGGTTGCGCGCGCAGCGTCAAAAGCTAGTACGGCACATTAATTAATTAATTTAAGGTATTTAATATATTTTTTTTAATTTGAAAAAATTATGGTGTGTTCTGAACACTATAAATAATTCATTCCCGTTGGAAATTTTACTTAAAGTCAATTTTTCAACAAGTTAAACAATTGTTAACTAACAAAATTTACTCGAACTACCGTCTTAATTGTAAGTGAAAAAAAATGTTTCAATAATGGTCGTAAAAAATTTTCGCTTCGTAGAGCCTTTCTTACATACATACTTAACAAGATCGTGCCATAAAAGTTAAAAAAATATTTATACTTTGTTTATAACAATTTTTTTACTTGAACAGAAACTTAAAAATCCAAGTAAAGTTGTTAAAAAAATTTTTTTTTTCTAAATCATCATATTACCGTTTTTTTATTAATACAAGATATTAATTGATTTGCAAAAAAAATTTTTCCCGCCATTTGTTGATAAATTTTTTATAAACAAATTGATTAAATCAATATTTTTAAAAAAATTTTTTTCACAACTTTATTTACATTATAAATATTATGATTTAAAAAAAAATAATTATGAAATATTGGCAAAAAACGAAATGCCATTTTTTTTTCATCTTTAATTGTTTATAACTTTTGCAATTTTTTATGTGCTAATACACGCTTTTGGCACATTTTTCTAGGCGTCATTCCGGATCCAATGAGCTATCGCACGTAATTTTAAGAGCAGTATCTCTATTTTGTACCATTTTCAACTTGTCGACTAGACTAAGGTGCAAAAATCACAAAAAAGTAAATTTGAGCAAAGTTGGTAAATAATTGGCGCGAAATGTGATCACTATGTTTCACGTATTTTGAAAAGTAATAACTGTAATAACAGATGGCGCTAGTTTTTACTAGTGTGAAAAGCATAGACATAGGATTTTTTCACTACGTTCAAAAGATCAATAAAGCATGGGAGCGAGAAATCCAAATTAAGTGCATAGTGCCCATGAAAAAATGAGATAGAAGAAAATGGCCGAATGTGACAATAATTACATTGATAAGCGGCGATATCGGCGGGTCTATTTTATAGCGATTGGAATTTTCTGTTTTCCTCCTTGAATCCTTGATTTATATTTTAGAAGATTTAAATTGTAAATTTGGTATCTATTTTGTGAGCCAATGTGACGTTACAAGTCGCAATAATCCGAATAAATACACGTTTTACTGGTAATTTATGATTTTTTACTGCTTTGTTGTTAATTATATTTTATCGAATTTATCCGAAAAATTAACGTAAAAATGAATTTGAATTGTAGTTTATATATTATCCTCTTGATTTAATACCATATTTCATTGCTAAATCAAGATTTGGGGGATATTTTGTGTAAAATATGTAATCATTTAGTTACGATAAAGATTGACTTAGCACTGACGTCATGCGTATCGATATCGATAATAAAGTCTATTAGGAGTTTTTTTGCGGCAAAGATATACGTTTGACGGCTCCTTGGCTCTGTTGGTAGTGAAGACTACCTACGGAAACGAGGTATGCAGGTTCAATCTCCGCTCAAGAAAAAAAAGAACATTAAGCGTGGAAGCGAGAAACCCAAATTAAGTGCATGGAGCCCGAGACAAAATACGACAGAAGAAATGTCAATGTCTCCCGCGATAAGATCCGGTAATGTCGTCATTTGTTTCCTGTGACTGGAATTTTCTTTTTTCTTTCTGTAATCCATCATTAATATTTAAAAAATTTTTTAGATACAAAAGTTGTCTTCTAGTGTGAGCCAATGTTTATTTACAAGACGGAATATTCAGAATTACTGCATTGTTGATTGAATATCTTATATAATAATACAGCTGAAAAATGTAATCATTTAGTTACGATAGAGTTTGACATACCGCTGACGTCATGCGTATATATAATAAAGTCTATGAGAAGCTCTAACTGCGGCATAAATAGAAACACTTTCATCAAAATTATGATAAAAAAAGTATAAAATTATATGACCACAAGAGGACATAGCGTTTCTCTTAAGGCAAATGGATTTTTTTTTAAATAATCCTGGATTAACATACAAACTATTAATTTTGTAGGTAACTATGGTGTCTTGTGCTGTGAGTAAATGTGAAGTCACAACAGATAATAATTCGAATAAGTACACATTTCACAGGTAAATTATGATAATTTTTACTGCATTGTTGTCATATGCATATTTTATCAGTTTAAGTTGAGAATTTTACGAAATAAAAAACAATTTAAATAATAGCTTGCATTTTTTTTTGTCTTGATTTACCGAGTACCATTATTTCGTTGTTAAATGAGGATTTGGAAAGTATTTTGCGTAAAATATGTAGACATTTAGTTACCATAGAGCTTGACAAGGTGAAGACCGACGGCATCAGTATCGAATTATGTAATTATACATGTATAAAATATTAATAAGATAATTATTCATAGCCATCAAAAGGTGATCGCACATTTGTCCGCATCCTACGCGGCATTCGAGCCACATTTATAGAATTAATATGAAATGCAATATGTATTACGCGCACGGTGGGGGTGAATTGCAAGAGGTTGCACGATGAAAAATAATATAAAATACTTGGTTTTTATGACGGTGTTTTGTTCACCAGAAGTCTGCTTACAAATAGTTTCTATATATAATGTTCTTATAGTTTTAGTATTATTACTAAATAATGTTAAAATTTAGATACTTTCAATAAAAAAAAGTAAGAAGTATCAATTAAATTTGGTTTTTATTCTTTACTCAAACAAAATTCTCTCAACTGGTACTTTCTCCAACGAGCATACCTGATATAGAGGCTAGGAGTGCTAACTACACGTCCGAACTGATATTCCGTCTCAGTGTATGCGCCTCTTGGCTCCTTTGACCACTCTCTCGCCCGGAATCAAGTGTCATGCACACTAACCGTTTTCTCTGCGCCAATTAATTGGCGTTGTGTGTGGCATTATAAGTCAGCAGATTGTGATGGATTGCGGGATTTTTATGCATCGTACCTCTGGGAGTCGTGCTTTCTGGTCGCTTGTTAAGCTGCCAAGGGAAACTTTTGTCAGTGGTCGTTACCTCCACAGCGAACAACCGATTCTCCCATAGTGCTAGAGAGAAAGCCGATTTACTGTGGGCAGCCTCATTGCCTCAAACTCGAATTTCAATGACGAAGGAGCTGTACCACCTACTTTACCGTGATGCGGTAAGACTATGCCAGAAATCTCCATAACACAGTGGGAGGTCCGGCGGGCGTTAAGCGTTTCAGGATTCAACCCAATAGGAGGATTCAGACACAAGTCTGCGCGTTCACCGCTAAGAAAATCCCATTTACTGTGGTTCTACAATTTCAGGACACAGCACTTACCACCTCCAAGTGTATTGGGATCTTTGGTGTTGACATCTCCAGCTATATTCAGTTTCGTGACCATTTGGAGACCAAGGTGAAGCTAGCGTCTAAGAACCCAGGAGTACTCAACAGAGCGAAGCGATGCTTCACCTCAGGGCAAAGGTTGTTGCTTTACAAATCACAAGTCCGGCCTACTGCCATCTCTAAGCGGGTGCACCTGGATACCAGGTGGATACCCTTTTAATTCGGTTCAACGACCAGCATTAAGAATCGTCGACGATCCCAAATTCACAAGTCGTGTCGAACCTTTAGGTCTGAGGAGAGATTTTGCCTCCCTGTGTGTGTTCTACCGCTTGTATAATATGTTCTGTGTTTTGAGGAATTGTTTAAAATAATTTCCACAGCTACTTTCTACCATCGCTCCGCTCGCCATCGACAGTGAATTTATTCTCACTCTTCGTACAATTGACAGTAAACTTACTCCCGCGAACGCTTAAGTTGTGGAATAAGCTCCCTGCTGAGGTTTTCTCGAGGGACTACGAAATGGGGTTCTTTAAGAAGAAAGTGATTAGATTTTTAAATGAGGCTGCGTGGCGCGAGTGTAAACGCGACATAGGTAATATTTGAGGGGTATAGTTTCAAAACCTGCAAAGTCCAATCCTTTAAAATGTTGAGGAATGAGAAATTATTCATATTTTTTGCAAAATACTTATATAATAACTTTTTTTCATTCATGTCAAGAACAAGTTTCTTTAATGTTATTTTGATAAGGTTATGTCACATAATAATGCTCTAAAACAAAATGAAAGACGAAAACATGATGGACTTAGTTCGTTTTGACGCCAAACATTGTAGGTTTTGAATCTAACAAACCTGGACATTGCAGTTTTTGAAATGACAATTTTAAGGTATACACTAATTGAAACCATCTTGATACTTTAAAATTATTTAACATTATAAATCTAAGTCAAGTTGGAAACATTTTAAATCATTAGTTTGGGTAATTTAACAATAACAATTTAATAATAGGGAAGATATCTTCGGCATTATACATAGCAAGATAAAATACGTATCAAGTTTAAGTGTAATCATAAGTTTTACATATTCACATGTCTGATTATCGTAATTCTGAAAAAACATAAATTTTATCAAAATTGGTTTTATAGTATAGTGCGAGGAATGTCTCAACAAACAAATTGAAATTTACACTTTTATTATAGAGAAGATTTACGAATTTTCATGGTCTTATAACGTGAAAATATGATAAATAAGGAATTAAATAAATCTTCTGTCATAGAAATGTTTATTTATTAATTATAAAAAATTAAGACTCAAGTATCAAAACTTTTCAATTCCCATGTACTAACCTCGCTATTTTCTGCAGATTTCTCTTCCATTGCTTCGGATCTCTCTGTCGTTTCCGAGCTTTACTTTTATCAACAACGACCGGGGTTTTATCCATCTTTGTAAATAATGCAAGTTTACATTGAAATAAAAGCGATAACTACTAGAAATATTTACTTTTTTGAGACACAAACACACGTTAAAAGTAAGTTTCCGCCATACTAGCTTGACCGAAATGGCGTCATATCATTGGCTAAAAAGGACTTCGCTGTTTCTGAAACAAACTATGAAGGACTTTGTTATGTTTGCTACAAACATTCAACTTCTATGTTGATTTACTATTGAACTGAGCTGGCTTTGATACATTTGGATTTGAGGTTATTGTGCGAAAAACTATTAGGTAGCTAGTAGAATAAAAATGTTGCAACATGAAAAAACTGGACTTAGCAGGTTTTGAAACTATACCCCTCATTTAATTTCACCAGCGCGCTAGTTTGCAATAATTTTGTGCAGGTAAAATTATCGATAGTGTTGTTTGACAACACTATTCCACTCACACATTTGCAATTTTTTTTCTGTTTCGTTTTTCATTTGGCATGGTTGATCTTGTACATTCTTTATCTATGGTGAAAAGCTAATTTGTAATTTATTCACTAGGCCGTATCTTTACTTATTATATTTCTTTATTATATCAATCATAGATGTAAGAAACATCAATGCTATAGAGCGGAGCTCTATGTGCAAATACAAAATACAGCGCAACAAACTTTTCTGATCTGACCAGGGACCTTATTGGGAACGGTCTTGAGCTATTCGAACTCTGGAATTCGAGAGAAAAATGTATGCAAGTACATTCACGGGTTTCGAGAGGTAAGTTAGATTTCCATACGTTTTTCTCTCGAATTCTCTATCGGCAAACTATCTTATCAAAATATCTACTAAAGTCTTTGGTTTCCGAAATTACATTTTTGATTGACAAAGTTGCCAAGTTTGAAAATTAGGTTTAAGATTCAGATTTTGTCGATCACAGATAGGTTTTTATCGCCAGATGGCGCTGATATGGTAAATACATGCCAGTCTCACACTTGGCCTATTACTATTAGTAAGACTCCGCTGTCCGACCGTCCGTCCGTTTGTCACCAGGCTCTATCTCATGAACCGTGATAGTTAGACAGCTACAAGGACCAAGTTTTCCCGGCCTCATTCAGAACCCCTGGACAGAGTGATCTCGATATGAGACACAAGATCTTCACGTTTTTCCTCCACAACGGAACGAGGGATGCTTGCACGACCCGTGTAATAAGCGTCTCCAGTACTGTATCTGCATAGCAATGTATATTGTTCATGTCCAACATATCATTGATATGCAGTAGAAACAGCGTAGGAGACAGCACAGAGCCTTGCGGGACACCAGCATAAATGTCCATGCTATCAGAGCAACTACCGTCAACTACGGTTCGTATGCGTCTGCCGTACACCCATTTAGCTAGTCCACTCCGTAAGATGGAAACTTCGATAGTAAACCCCGGTGCCAGACCCGATCAAATGCCTTCGCTAGGTCCAGGCTACATGCCAATGTCTCCCCCTGACTCTTAATGGCTAGTGCCCATCGGTGTGTAAGATAAACTAGAAGTCGAGCGACCGTGGCGATAGCCATATTGATAAAGTCGTGTTTTTCTAGGTATTTAAGAAGCTGTGTGTTAATCACGCGCTCCATCAAACTTCTTTGGTTTTAATGTTTTTACAATAGAGCAAAAACATCGAAAACATGTTTCTTGTCTTTTACTTTTTGTACTTTTTAATATTTGTCAGGTAATCCGCCATTATAAAACTATATTGTGAAAATTGCCTCTACCACTTCGGTATAAAAATTCAGTTACGTTTTCAATTGAAGCATCGACCGTGATGTGGACTGATATAAGGGGTAATAACCTTCAATACTTACTTATATGTTCGGTGCTTACTGCTAAACATATCTCAGGTAAATAAGTCATCTTTGTTAGGATTTTAGAATGTATAGACATAGATGTTTTGACAAAGATGACTTATACGTAAAAGTCATCTTTGTGTTTAGATCATGTCTACAAAATTTCATGGTGTTTGAAATGCAAATGTCAAAAATAGAGTTAAACTTTGTTTGTATGAACCATACGCTACGCAGTGTCGCAAAAAGTAAGTATCCTCAAAAAATTAAATTAAGAAAAAATAAAAACGAACTTGCAAATTTATTAAAGACTAAAATAGAATTTAAGCAAAATATATTTATAGGTAAAGTAAGCCGTAACCATCGAACATGAACATTGCTCTTAATGAAAAGGTAAGTATGATGCCGCAACCGCAGGTAGTATTCTAAAAGGTCTAACAAAAATATATTTTATTAACTTGATGCCTAAATAAAATAGTTACAAGTTACAAGTATTTTTACGTTTTCGTCAGTTTCAAACGACATTATGTCTTGTGAAACGTCGATCCGTTGCTCTTTTTCTGAGTTATAGAAGGACAAACCAACATTCACATTTCATAATTTATTATATAAGTATAGACATATCTAAAAATACAAAAAACTGGAACCCGTTATAGTGATCTTACCAGGCAGCATACAGGGATGGTTCCCAAAACGCACTAGCATCTACAAAGGGTGATACAAATTGTTTGGAAACAATGGCAGGAGAAGATTGGATGTCGATATGAGATTGATGCGAGACAGCGGCGGGAGCGACAACAGTGCGGGTAATAGGTTGAACCACTACTTCTGGAACGGTGAAGACAGGTTCAGCTGCTACTACGGCAGGAGAAGTGCGCACGTCAACTCGGGACTGATGGGAAACCGCAGCTCCACCAGCGTAGACAGTAGGACAGTAGGACCTGCGACCAAAGTTGTACCAACAACTGGTTCACTGACAACGGCTGGTCCAACCACTGATGGCCAAAGCTCGAACGACCTCTTCTCCAATGTATGCTCATCCTTAGCCTGGGACGGGGCAGCTACTACCGCGGCGATCACAGCGAAAAACACCACCAGCGAGTTCATGATGATCGTGGTCTGTGTTGGTTCCTTGTAACGGATCACTTCGTACCTAATCCGGTCGACTGATGCTCGAATAAGATTCACTCTGCTATTTATACATACACTAAGTATCTTCTAGGTTTATTAAGATCATTAAAGGCGTCGACTGCCTATCCTTGCTATTTTGTCGTCGAAATCAACTATTGGAAGGTTGCATGTCTTATTTCTTGATTATTCAGCGTGATGACAGTTTTATTGGACAACTGGCATTTGTAAGATTTATTAAATTGTGAAACAGGAAGGTAACTAAGTCCATTTGCAAAAAAAACATATATAAAATATAAATAAAAAATATAAAAATCTTATAAAGATAAATTTGTTGCATCAAAAGCGATAAACGTTCGTGAATTTACAGCCGGAAGAAATGTTTACAAAGTCGATAAAATTGTAATGAGTAATGTGATGAAGTTTGATACATTACTTTTAAAATAGTAATGACTCAAGGTATTTCAAGATCAACAAGAGTTACTTATTGAAATCAAATTACTTAATGTAATTAACCTTATTATCTACTTAAACCTTTTATAATAGTGATCGATAAATTCAATAATTTTTGGATATTAGCTTTTGCTCGTGGTGGTTTTGCTTTTGGTTATCGGCGTGGGTTTCCTAGGGCAACTCCTTGATTATAGTAGGGTAGTTTGCAGCTATAGGACTAGTATTTTCTGGAACAAAATAAAATAAATAATTGAATGTTTCTGGACATCACACGCAGCGCCATCTGATCCCAAACTACACACACACACACACACACACACACACACACACACACAGACATACTTACAAACTTCCACATTTATGTATTTTCGGAATTCGATCACTGCCGTGAGATTCCTGCAGGAACTCCTCGATGAACTGCGGTAAAAGTATTTTTCAACAAACTTTATAGGCAAGTGCACCGTTTTCAGTTAATAAACACATAGTCTGGTCAACATGTACCTTTTTGGGTGAAATTTTTGTATAGTCTCCGAAAATTACGATCAAGGTGTCATTCGATTCGAAATATTATGTAGAAAGTTTAAGAAAAAGTTCCAAAAGGGGCCGATGAAAATTACAAAAGTTATAAACAATTAAAAAAAAAAAAAAGTAGGGGTTTGGTTTTTTTTAAATATCTCAAAAACTATCAAAGATATTCAAAATTTGAAAAAAGATCTGAAAAGAGGAGGAAGTTTCCTAAAAAAAAATCCTACCTCCCGGAACTGTATCTTTAATATTTATAATTTTTACGGAGCCCTGAAAATAGCGCTAAAAGCGGGTAGTCTTGCTTCCGCTCGCGATTTGTCATTCGGACACGGTAACAATAAAAATCATTTTAACATATTAAATATGAATATTAAGGAATAAAAAATATTTAGTACTATTGGGATATATAAATGAACACTAATCCGTAGGCGAAAAATTTTTATCCCCATTTTTCCATTAGTTATGCATTAGTTAATTAACTTCTTTTTCTGAATAGAATGTTAACAGAAAAAAGCTGATTATTATTAAACTACAACCCTAGGATTTTTTTCACTTCGTGGAGTTATTCTTAAAAGGCATTAAAATAGATCCCCTTTGGAAAAATTTAAAAATGTTAATTTTCCACTTTTTTATTAACAATCGAAAACATTAAAAAATTAAAAACTGCATAAAAGTTATTAAAAAAATTTTGTTTTTCAAATATTTCAAATTTTATGATTTTTAACGGTTAAAAGTTACATGAAAATATTTTTTTTTAATTTTTTACCGCGATTGTTTAAATAATTGTTATAAACAAATGCATTGTTTATAAGATAATCAACAAATTTTTTTTCCTAATCTACTTGTCGATATAAATTATGATTTTTAAGAAAAAAATTATTCCTTAAAAAAAATTATTTATTGCTATAAAATGCATTTCTTAATTAACAATCGTTTTTTACCACTAAATATAAATATTAAGGAACCATTTTTTCTCTAAAAATCATAAATTCTATTGTTCTTAAATATTCTGGAAAAAAAAATTTTTTTTTTCATTTTTTATTTGTTTATTTAATAAACAATTTGTTATAAACAAATGGATTTTCTTACTTTATTTTTTTTTTAATTCGTAATTTAATTATAAAAACAGCTATGTATTATTTTTTATGAAATTTTTTTTTTATCTATTTTTAATATAACTTTTAATATTTTTATGTATTAAAATTTGCCTTTTTATCTCGCTCTTTTTCTTAAATAATTGGTATAACTTTTAAACTATTATATATACGACAATTATACTTCAAGTCGTTTTTATTTACTATAAATTAATGAACAATTTAAGCTTTTAACTTCAGCTCTAGCTCTATTATTTATGTTAATTATTGACAATTGTTTATAAAAAACAAACCGAAAAATATATTTTTTCATGTTTTTCATTCCTGCCATATGATAAGACCAAATTGATTGAATTTCTAATAAAAAGTTCATTTTAATTGCCAAAAAAGAAAATAATAAAAAGATCTTACAAAATTTTAGGATATTTATGAACATTTAACCACGTTTTGGAATAGAAAAACATGAAAAAAAATATTTTCGGTTTATTTTTTATAAACAATTTTCAATAATTAACATAAACAATAGAGCTAGAGCTGAAGTTAAAAGCTTAAATTGTTCATTAATTTATAGTGAATAAAAACGACTTGAAGTATAATTGTCGTATATATAATAGTTTAAAAGTTATACCAATTATTAAAGAAAAAGAGCGAGATAAAAAGGCAAATTTTAATACATAAAAATATTAAAAGTTATATTAAAAATAGATAAAAAAAAATTTTCATAAAAAATAATACATAGCTGTTTTTATAATTGAATAACGAATTAAAAAAAAAATAAAGTAAGAAAATCCATTTGTTTATAACAAATTGTTTATTAAATAAACAAATAAAAAATGAAAAAAAAAATTTTTTTTTCCAGAATATTTAAGAACAATAGAATTTATGATTTTTAGAGAAAAAATGGTTCCTTAATATTTATATTTAGTGGTAAAAAACGATTGTTAATTAAGAAATGCATTTTATAGCAATAAATAATTTTTTTTAAGGAATAATTTTTTTCTTAAAAATCATAATTTATATCGACAAGTAGATTAGGAAAAAAAATTTGTTGATTATCTTATAAACAATGCATTTGTTTATAACAATTATTTAAACAATCGCGGTAAAAAATTAAAAAAAAATATTTTCATGTAACTTTTAACCGTTAAAAATCATAAAATTTGAAATATTTGAAAAACAAATTTTTTTTAATAACTTTTATGCAGTTTTTAATTTTTTAATGTTTTCGATTGTTAATAAAAAAGTGGAAAATTAACATTTTTAAATTTTTCCAAAGGGGATCTATTTTAATGCCTTTTAAGAATAACTCCACGAAGTGAAAAAAATCCTAGGGTTGTAGTTTAATAATAATCAGCTTTTTTCTGTTAACATTCTATTCAGAAAAAGAAGTTAATTAACTAATGCATAACTAATGGAAAAATGGGGATAAAAATTTTTCGCCTACGGATTAGTGTTCATTTATATATCCCAATAGTACTAAATATTTTTTATTCCTTAATATTCATATTTAATATGTTAAAATGATTTTTATTGTTACCGTGTCCGAATGACAAATCGCGAGCGGAAGCAAGACTACCCGCTTTTAGCGCTATTTTCAGGGCTCCGTAAAAATTATAAATATTAAAGATACAGTTCCGGGAGGTAGGATTTTTTTTTAGGAAACTTCCTCCTCTTTTCAGATCTTTTTTCAAATTTTGAATATCTTTGATAGTTTTTGAGATATTTAAAAAAAACCAAACCCCTACTTTTTTTTTTTTTTAATTGTTTATAACTTTTGTAATTTTCATCGGCCCCTTTTGGAACTTTTTCTTAAACTTTCTACATAATATTTCGAATCGAATGACACCTTGATCGTAATTTTCGGAGACTATACAAAAATTTCACCCAAAAAGGTACATGTTGACCAGACTAACAGAAGTGCTTTTTAATGTAAAGATTTAGTAATTTAAGTTTTAGCAAGAAGAAATTATGCCTATGAACTAAGCTTTTAGTTTTGGAAAAATAAATCTAATGTGTTTGTTAAAATCATATCGAAACTATTTGATTCCGTTATATCTACTTTATACAAAAAAAATCTGTCCTTCAAGTGTGTTAAAAACAGACCTATGACACTCGTGAGCTGCGCTCAATACACTCGGCTGAAAGGGCAGCCTAGTTGTAATGGTGTAGCTGGCAGCTGTGCTGAGGGTGAGGGTCAAGTTATACGAGAAAATATCTATTCTTTTCTTTCTGGATAAATAGTATTCTGTGTTCTTCTTAGGCTCTCCAGCTATCTATGTGCCAAGAATGAGGTCATCCATAGCTCTGCTGCAATGTGAAGGAATGTGCTCTCGGTACAACCCGCGTAAAAAAAACCATTCCTGTGACCAACCACCACCATTAAAGACATGTTCTAGGAATAAATATATATTGTGTTAGTTTTCTTTTCAATTGTATAAGTTAGAAGGTATATAGGATTCTAGTTTTTCATACAAATGGTCCGAATTAAGATTTCAAGTTATTAAAAACATTTTTTAGAATTTAGAAAAATCACGGGGTTTGATTAGTAAATGTCAAAAATAAGTGGAAAATTCGTTTGTATGAAGCACGCTGCGAGATATGAAGCACGCTGCGAGACACCGTGAATCGTATCATAAATATTTCTGGACATAACACCGATTTACCGAACTAAGTAAAGCTTGTAATATTATTATAGCAGACAACAGATACAAATCTTATACGAATACATTTTTCTTAAGAATATTATTTATGTAATAGAAAAAAAATATTATTTATCATGGTTATGCGAACACCACAAAGTAGCAAATTATGATAATAATAAGTACGTTTACAGTTTTAAGTGGGAGCTCTTAATCATGATAAAAAGTATACTATATCGATCTTCGTCCCCTGAGCTACTTTCAATACTGGATTTCTATTTCTGACTTGTATACCAGTCTGTATATATGAAGTTTTGTCTTTTTGGGCTCCACTTGCTTTGAGGAGATTAAGCAAGTTACTCATCACTTCACTTCACAACTGATACCTTCGTAATGTTTTAGGACACGGAGAGCCCGATTGCTGATATAAGTTGGTCCCCTAACAATGTAAAGCTGGCGGTGGCAACGTCAGAGCGGAGTGTCCTCCTGTTCGACAGGGAGGGGGCCCGACGCGACAAGTTTAACACTAAACCAGCAGACCCCGGCGCTGGAAAAAAGTCCTATGTCATTACTAGTACGTTAACTCGGTAATTTTTTCTTAGAAGGAACTTGTACTTATTAATTTGTGACAGTAAAAGTGAAGAGACAAGTAAGCCCAATGATATTCTACCTCTGCATGTCGGTCACTATTGTCAGACCGGCAGAAAATGTCAAATACTTACAAATATTGGACCTTCTGTGTTTTGGCACGTGTAGGTACCTACACGTTTCATTATAACACTATGCGTGATCCGGTCCTGCGTCCGGTGAAAAAACGGACGTCTACAAGGTTTCTGAAAATGGTTTAAAAACCTGTGGTTAGCGAACAAAGAATCGAATTGAAGTTTATTTTGTGTGTATGTGTGTCTCTATCTGAGGATGGATTTTTGTGTATTTAACAGGGTGTCTTTTTATAAATTTCATTTCAGTACGTTAATTCCCACACAAAATGTTATATAATAAAAATAGAAATAATAAAAATAATTATAATTAAAAAACAGCAACAATTATCAGGAACAATCAGATAAGCGTAATTTTTTGTCAACTTTTCTTGGTTTAGTTTACAGTATTACTACTTGTTCATTTTCTTCCGGTAAATTTCCAATAAAAGTTCCTCTCATAAAATACTTAAGTAGTAATTAATATGCACTTGCAATGTAGGATGCATTATACACTACCTACACGTTACAATATTTGTGATATTTAAAACCCTATGTGTGTCCAAATTATTTCCCCAGCGCCATTCTATTCACTACGGACTAACTGACAGTATGTTCTGGCAACCGATTTATTGGCAACTCTGACATAATTGCGACGCAAACAGATTTCCGAATGAATGAAGTTCTAACGGGCTTTTGCGACTATGGCAATTAAATTCTCGAATTATTCTAACAGGCTTTTGCGATCGTTAGCGACTTACTGTTGCTAAATCGCGCCATACGGCGACTGTGGCGATCCCCACCGCCTTACTGCTGCCTAATCGTGCAACTGAATGTTACTTGTTAATGGTTTTTTTTATATAATACATCAAAGAAACTTCAAAACATTATCTAGTGTTCACGTTAATGTTGTAATTTTTTAAATTTTGTTTAGGTATATCGTTCAGTCAAAACTCTGAACTTCTGGGTATAGCGCAGAGCGATAACATGGTGTTTGTGTACCGTGTGGGCGCTGACTGGAGTGGCAAAAAGGTAATCTGTAACAAGTTCCCTTTGACGGGTGCGCCGACACATCTTCTTCCCGCAGAAAATGGCTTCTTCACTGGAACTACTGACGGCAAAATAAGGTAACGCTAATGAAATTAATCGTTACCTATTCATAACATGCATTTTAATTTATCGTGAGAAATATCAAATTTAATACATACATATATATATATATATATATATATATATATATATATATATATATATATATATATATATATATAATCTAAACCATCTAGGGCGCCACCCAAACGCATACAAAAAAATCATTCAAATCGGTTTAGCGGTTTAGGAGGAGTACAGTGACATACACACGTACAGTATAATTATATATATATAAAGATACTTGCTCACCCGCGCAACTTCGTCGGCGCCATATTTACGAAATAATTAACTGCAACTGTGTTATAAGTACTGCATGTTTCCATTTCTACACCTTAGCCGCGCCGAACCACTTGCATATATGAAATAACTCCAACAAAGTATAACATTGAAGAGAATATTTATTTTATCGAAAGCAAAAGAAAAACAAAATGATAAGCAAAAGGTATTTATTTACCGCAGTCGATTCCTTGTAGTATAATGTCTTATATAGAGACCTTATATTTATTTTATACTTATTTTATTTGTATCTATGATATTTCCTAAGATAATCATTATAAAATATTGTTAAGAAAATTTTCAGCCTAAATTGAATAGGTACGTAAGATGATTAACATACTAATTTATTTAGTTAAAGATGACAGTTTGCACATTACGAACAAATAGCCCGCTGCCGTGTACCTATCAGTTATCCGATTCGTGGCGTCTCGCAGCGCGCTTCATACAAACGAATTTCACATTTAGGTATTTTTGACATTTATGAATCAAACACCATGCAATTTTGAAGACGTGCTCTACGATTAAATATCTAAGTCTGCAGTGTGTTACTTTGCTTTGAAAATCGCGTAATATTTTTACTGCATCACGGTGAACTTAACCGATGCAGCATATGTGATGAGAAGTCTAATCTACGTTTTATCTACCTTCAGAGTGTCAGTTTGGAGCAAAGCATCAGGCAAAGTATTACTTCGGCTACCTATGTGTACTACCATAGAGAGCCGGTTGTCAATGGTCATTCAAGATATTTCACTATTCAGTAAATAAGCTCACCCAAGCCGGGGTAGATAGTTCCTCTCGTGTTGCGGAGTATGATGGCTTGCGTTTTTCCTTCATTCACTGACAACCTCTATTTGGGAAGCCAGTTGGGTAGGGCGCTTAGACACTACTACATCTTGGAGAATGCTTGATTGCGGTACATGAAGCATATCAAAAACGCAGCGTGATCTTCGTATAGTGCCAGGGTGGTTCCTGCTTCATTAGGGATATCATCGGTGAATATAGAGTAGCACGTTGGGAGAGTACGGGCTCGGTGCTCCATCGAAATGGCCCTGTCGACCACTACCCGGAAACGACGATCTTCCAGGTAGGAATCTCAGCACAATGCGCCGAGGAATGTCTTGCGTCGTTACTTTGTGCAGCAGGCCAGTGTGCCATACAATGTCGAACGCCTTCGCCATGTCAAGTAGTACTGCAACCGCGTATTCCCGTTTTTAAACAACCAACGAAGCGTAGTCAGTACTCTCGCCAGCTGCAGAGTGGTTTAATGTCCGGCTCTAAACCCGAACTGTTATGACCGCAGCGTAGAATGCTGATATACACGTCGCAGCAGAAGACATTCGAACATCTTCGAGACGTCAGAAATAAGTTGTATCGGCCGATAACTTTCTTTTTCGAGAATTTTGTTTCGAGCTTAGGCAGCATAATAACGTGGCCTTGTAACGGCCAAAAATAAACATTAAACGCCTCGCGGTGCGCTTTATGTAAGCAAGCCACGCCCGACCAGTGCACAAGGAGCTAGTGAGCTGTTTAGTTAATATGGTCGACCATATTGATGACAGTTCAACTTTAACTGGTTATATCTCCGAAACAGTGCATTATACAATATTTTTTAAGTTTTAGTTCATATTAACGTCTGATTACGTTTTTCTTTAAACAATAGTTAAAAGTTTTAACTAAATCGATTGAAGCGCGTTTCTTAAATAGCGCGTATAATTTGCATTTAATGTAACTTTTTTTGTTTGTAAACCGATTAGAATGAATGTCATTTGTCTTGGTCTATCTATCTAGACGCACGCTGCGTTTGGCACAGAGTAAGGTATGGTAGTACCTACTATTGGTTATGCGACAGATATGATGTGCACAATGCACATTGCACTGCACTTTAGATTGTTTGCTATTCTGTGAGCTTTGTTGGTAACTTCAGTTCTTCGTCGGATCTTCCCATTTCTGTTTATATCCTTATATATTTTAATATTCATCTACTAGGTCGTTAATACACTTCTAGTACATAATTATTTATGGATTAATTAATAAGCGTACGTTATCTGCTTGGCTCCATGGTTGGCTGGTAGAGAGGACGCCGAATGGCATTAAGTCCGCCATACTACAATTTATTTAAATAAAAAATACAAAAAATCTTTGTTGTTTATTATATGACGGGGCCCAGGGCTCTAGACTGCAAGAGTAACAAGAGCTCAAGTCTATGGAGTGCGGGGTCCTGCTGTGTCTCCCTGGCTAGTGCTACGGACGGGCTGGCGTCGGGCCACGTGGACGGTACATTGTACCTCAACGGTCGGCTGGTGCTCCGTTATGCCTTACCACCGACGGCCCTCATACTGTTGACGCCTTACGTAAGTTCTAATACTCAGCGACTGGGGCACTAGAAGTGCCAAACTCTTACTACTCAATCGACTTTTTCCTATTCGCATTATCTTTTGCCAAGAGGTCGAAAGATATAACTTTAAAGCTATTTACGCAGTTATTCGATAGTTCTTCTTTAGGGTTCCGTACCCAAAGTTCAAAAAACGGGACCCTATTACTAAGACTTCGCTGTCCGTCCGTCGCCCGTCTGTCACCAGGCTGTATCTCATGAACCGTGATAGTTAGACAGTTGAAATTCTCACAGATCTATATATAATTAAAAATAAATATATATCTATAACAAAAAATACTAAAAAACAGAAATAAACATTTAAGGGGCCTCCCATACAACAAACGTGATTTTTTGGCGTAAGGTGCGTAGCATGGTGGCATGCCGTCACACATGCTTAGTCGGTGGCTGTTTATCTATCTATTATACTATTTGTTTTATTATTTACGCTGTGATTGGATTATTCTTGGTTAGCTGGTAGTGGGTTCGTGTGACGGACGCGTGGCAGTATACGAGGCACAACGGGGGGCTCTCCTGCGCAGCCTGGAACCACCGCTGCCACCGGACCGGCGCGACTTTCTCGCCGCCCTGCCCAGCCCCTCGGGACAAGTAGGTACCATGCGAACATTTTTTTTATATGCCACTATAAATAGTAGTATTACTGTGGCAAATAAGCTTACCGTCCGCCTGATGGTTAGTGTTCGCCGTCCTTTTTTTCCTTAGAGAAAACCTTGGCAGGGAGCTCATTCCACAACCCAAGCGTTCGCGGGAGGAAATTTTTCTTAAACCGCACTGTACGGGACTATTTCGGTTCTAAAGTGTGAGAATAAATTCCCTGCCGATGGCGAGCGGTGCAATGGTAGAAAGTAGCCGTGGGCAATATTTCGAACAATTCCTCAGAACACAACCCATTGTACTGCTTGTACAATGGGACAACACACACAGGGAGGCAAAGACTTAAGGGCTTAATACGACAAGTGAGTTTGGGATAGTCGACAATTCTCTCAGCCCTTCGTTGAACAGGGTCAAAAAGGGCCAAGATGGTATTCGGGTGCACCTGCCCAGAGATGGCAGCAGAACTCCATATGGGGCCGAACTTGCGACTTATAAAGCAGCAACCTTTGCTCCGACGCGAAGCACTGCTTCGCTCTGTTGAGCACATATGATGTAGTTATGTATATGAAACCAATCGCAGGCTGATATTTACAACAGCTGATGATGCCTATGATTAGTAAAAATGGACCTATCTACTGACCTCTGGCAAACTATATCTTATTCTGCTAAATATATATAAAGGCTGCGGTGACCGCTTCACATTAGGCAGACCGCAAGCTTTCTTGCCACCTTGGTGGTATAAAAAAAAGAACCTATATTCTGGTGACCTTAACTTAACGGAAAATGGTAGTCCTTTTTTTTACGGTTCCGTACTAAAAGTGTAAAAAACGGCACTCTATTACTAAGACTTTGCTGTCCGTCTGTCAGTCCGTCTGTCACCAGGCTGTATCTCATGAACCGTGATTGTTAGACAATTGAAATTTTGACAGAAGATGTATTTCTGTTGCCGCTATAACAACAAATACTAAAAAACAGAATAAAATAAGTATTTAACGTGATTTTTTTTTGCTCGATATTGATATAGGCAACAGGTAGACGCTTGGAATATTCACAGAATGTTTAGTATATATTAGAATAGATTCACTTTAAAAAATAAATAATTAAATTACAACAAATATTTCAGGGGGCTCCCATACAACAAACGTGATTTTTCTGCCGTTTTAATAGATAATTGTTCGGAATCCTTCGTGCGCAAGTCCGACTCGCACTTGGCCGGTTTTTTCTGTTAATTTATATTTTTTTCCCTTATTTATATCATGGTCGACTAAATTAGGAATTCAAGGAATTACTGCCCATTATAAGAAGGTGCTCTACCCTTTCATATAGTTACTATGGGCAAAGTCAACCCACTGCCTACAGTTTATACCAAATAAAGTATTCTAATTTCCCGATATTTTTTTTATATCTTAAAAAAAATAAATTATAAAAGCATTGTTAATCAAGTAGGCTTATACGATTTCGTAACAATATTTGAAATCCTGCGATTTCGGAGGCTATTTATATATATATAAAATATATATGTGGAAATATTTCCACTTAATATTTCACCCTCGTTATATTTAACAGACTATTGCTTTTGGCGTGTTCGATGGCTGTGTGGTGGGTGACGTGAAAGACAGCGGTGGGGTGGAGTTATCTATGGTCAGTATCCCCAATCTGTACGCGGTGCGAGCGCTGGCTTGGAGCGGCGACGGCACCAAACTAGCCGTGGCCTCGCAAACCGGGGCTGTCATCGAGCTGGAGGCAGTCCTCAGGTGACTTATATATATATAGGAATAAACTTATGTATTGTTTGACTGTTTAATACGGTAAAGGTAAAGTGACAATGAGAAGTTGTAAATATTTACTATTTTTATAATATAATATTTAAATATTTAATATTCTTTTCGAACATTATGAGATGATCATTCTTTTGATTGCTGGTTTTTTTCTGATGAATCTACCGTGGGTACAACAAAAGCCAGGTTTGGCCTGCTTTTTAGGGTTAAGAGGGACCCAGAATGTGCCTCAATAGGATCCATTACTTCTAAGACCTACTTTGTTTGTCTCAGGGATATACCAAAATTATATAAAGATCGAAACATACGTCTGAAAGGGTTTAAGGTTAACGCACACTTAACCGCATGGTACCTGATCAGCACCGCCTCGCTTTATCGCCTTGCTTTACACCACCAGCCGTCGACGCAAGCCGTTGACTAGCTTATCCCTAGGCGAGGAGATGCCGATCCGGTGCTGATAAGTGTGGAATACCACTCTTCAACCAGTATTCTGTTCCAACAATCTTTTGAAGACTCAAATAATAAGAGAACGTAATTAAACTTTTCGCTTCAAACTTTGCGTATATAGAGGATGAAGAGTTTGATGCCTGTGCGTTTACCTTTATTCGCATTGGCTTTATTTTTATCAGTACGTCATAAAATTGGCTGTATTTACCTGCCTATAATATATAACATTATATTAAACCTGTCAGGACCTAGGTATTGACTTGAATATTAAAAGTCGGCCGTAATACTGATATTTTTACATAGGCGGTGGGTATGGCGCGAGACCGTGGAAGTGCGGCACGTAAGCACGCGGCAAATGTTGATAACGCGGCTTGCGGGCGATGCACCGCCGCTTACTGTCGCCACCAAATACGCTCCTGATATACACAACGTGCGATTCATAGGTAACTTAGAATTTAGAAGAACTTGGAAGAAAGTTTGTTGCAGTATCATAGTGCTATTGAATTTCAGACAGTCATTGCTGTTGGTATTATTTTAGGTAACGATTGGTATGCTGTGTGCCGCACTAACAGCACGCTAATTCTGTGTGATATAGCCAGGGGACTGACAAGCGAGGTGAGATTTCTTACATGAAAATAACTTCGCCACTAAATAATTGTAATATAATTGACTATATATTGGATACTTTTAGATTCCATGGTCAGGGGGTGGAGAGAGAGTGTATGCAGCAGTGGGGGGTGCTTGCTTGTTGCATCGTGCAGGGGAACTCAGTGTGGTGGAATACGGACTGGACAAAGTGCTGCATACAGTAAGTTAGTGAGATAGAGTGCCTGTGAAAGATTGTCTATTTCGTGTATAGTGCGTCTACAAAATCTTAGCACGTCCCACAAAACACTATAATGTATAACAATTGATGATTGTGTGTAAATAAAAACAAAAAAAAATAAATTCAAATGGATTCGCTAAAAAGTGAATAAAGATAAAAATGGCACATGGCATTTTGTGCTACGCGTTGGTTATTTAAAGAAGATTGATCGAAGGCGATCAGTGAAGTTAAGCAACTAGGGGCCTTATCAGCCACAAGCTTTTGAGTGTTTCCGTATTTTAGAGACTATTCTAGTCTAGTCGTCAGTTCAGGATGTAGGCAATGATGACAGTCGTCGAGTTAAGTCAGGCTTTATGAGGCTTGAAAAATCTGACAGTCGAGCATTGGGGGTGACCAGCGTTGTGGACTCCAAAAGCCACGTATAACTGTTGAGGCAACAACTAATAACCATTCGTGTGTCGTTTCTTTCATTTCTTTTGTTTGACCTGTTAATTCCCTTATTTTTCTCTGTATTTGGTATCTAATGTCTAAGAATTGTGGTCATTTAGTTACATTTTGAAGCGCATTAATGGTCACCATATGTTTCAGTCCGCTCTGTCAGCTTCGCATATTACAGACTTATGCGGCAGAGCCTCCTTTATTTGATCGGAATATCTAGTTCAGGGGTTCCCAAAGTTTTTTTTATCACGCCCCTTACTGCCAAAAATGAAAATGCCCACGACCCCCTCGGCGCAGCAAATGGCAGCGAGTGTCTCGCCACGCAATTGTAAAGAATTAATTGTAATAAGGTCCAAAATATTTTTTTAGGTTTTATTTAAAAAATAAGTTTTCACACACTTGTCATCATCACAGAACATGTTTTTTGAGATGATTAACAATTATAGGTTGAACAGAAAAAAGTGCCTGCGCCCCCTCTTGGATGTCGTCACGCCCCTCTAAGAGAGCGCGCCCCCCACTTTGAAAATCAATGATCTAGTTGGTGACATTCCACGTCTTGCCAATTAAACTTCCTGCGATGACCAATCGTTCCAAATTGTCACTGCCGCATCTCATGATATGTCTATAGTACGTCAGTATACATTTCTGACAGATGGTGGACAGGTGCTTGGATATTCAACCAAGAAACAATCTAGACGTAAGTCCGTTTTGCAGTCCAGGCCCTTCCTATCATTCGTCTATAGCACCATTGCGTTATTTTGTTTCTACAATAAGTTGTAACGAGTTTTGTGTGTAGGTCCGCACGGAGCGAGTAAATCCACACGTGTTGAGTGTGCGCATCAATGAGGGAGGAGTGGCGACGAGCACTGAAGAACGTGATCGAAAACATCTCGCATACCTTCTCGACCGGCAGACCATCGCAGTCGTCGATCTCACCACTGGTAAGTATCCAGTCGTGTTCAAAAAATCCTACTCGATTTGATACAACTAGCTGACTTCCTACCATAGCTCCGCTCGGCATTGGTTGAGAATTTATCATCACTTTAGAATCTAAAGGGTGCACTAAGCGGTTTAAAAGATACTTCTTCGGGCGAACGCTTGAAAGTGGAATGAGCTCCTTATCGAAATTTTCCCTAGCGAATATAGTAATTACTGAGTTTTTTAAGATCAAATACTTTCTAAAATTGTCAGTAACTATCTAACTATCAGTCACGTCACTAAGTATTTAAGAAAATCCATTAATCTTAGTACTACCCTCAGTTTCTTGTACATTTTACCTGTAAATGAAACAGTCGTACTCTCAAGGAAAATGTTTATTAAATATAATTATTTTGTAGGAGTCCAGTTAGGTCAGTGGTGGCATGAGGCGCGCGTGGATTGGCTAGAGCTGAACGAAACTGGACAGCTGGTCTTGTTGCGGGACACGAGACGGAGACTTGCCTTGCTGCGTCTGGATACGGGACAAAAGGTATTCAATCCAAAGCTAATGTACTTGCAATATGACTAAGTGTTTGGAAATAGAGTCTTTTACGCATTGGTGTGATGACAAACCGAGTTGTTGCCTGTCAACTGTAAATAGCAACCTGTCTTTTTGTAATAAATGATAACTAACTAACAGAATCAACTGAGTTAAAGTTACTTGTTGCCCATTTTTAAATGTACCAGGTATTTCGAAGGGCTTGGAAGTTTTGGAAAAATAAAATGTCTCAGATATATTACTACCTTTTTAAGACAGGTGTCTTGCGTGTTTGGTGGGATCATATTTGGATTTGTATTTAGCGAAATATGAAATCTTTCTACATGTATGTAATTTTATAGGAAATTATAGCTAGTGGAGTGGGATTTGTGCAATGGATTGAAAACAGCGATGCAGTTGTTGCGCAGACACCAACCCATTTGCTTATTTGGTAAGCCTCCCAGATTCTTTGTAGTATATGTTTATAAGGTAAACAACTTAACCGTTATAACTTAAAATGTTTTTATTACTTGACCTTAATTAAGGGTTTAAGTGTTGTACTACACCATCGTTGAATAATAGATAGTAAAAAATCAACAGTAACTACCCGGGGACCGATCTTTCTTCGTTTTTATAACAACGCCATCTATTGTCAAGTAGCTTTAGTGTTGCTTAACAACGCCTTATATTGTCGAGTAGCTTTAGTGTTGCTGTGTTGGTAAAAATAATAGTATTACTACTCGCGAATAGAGGTCAGAAACAGTCATATTTTTCAGTTTATCATTGCCTGAAAACACGGAAAAAACGATGTTTTCTAAAATTAAACCTAGCTAGATAGATTTATCGCCCCCGAAACCCCATGCATTCAAAATTTTATAAAAATCGTTGGAGCCGTTTCCAAGATTCAGATTATATATCTATATATATATATGTATGTTACGCTCAAAGATCGAAAACGCTCAGTAAGCGGAGAAATAGCTTACAACGCGTTGTGGTCACAGTAAAACATCGTCAGAAATTAGTGTCATGGCTGTAATGAAAACGCGCTCGACGCGTTGTGGTAATCACAGAAAGACCAAATAGCGAAATTCGTGTCGTGGCTGACATGCTATTCGATTTTAACGAGTTGTGAAAATAAAGAAAAGCCATGACGAGTTCTGAGCATTCATTCTTTTAACCATATCACGACGAACAGGTTGTAACTTTTCGGTGTCGGCTCGTGTGCAAAGACGCATTAAAACATCAGTTTTATTCATTTCTTTTCTGTTTATGAGAGTGAATTTTAGTATCAGCGCTAATTATGACGAATAAAAAATAAGTGTTTTACGATAAATTACGTTAGTATGTGGAAACAAGCACTGATCGCAGTCTTATCATGACTACAGAAAAATATGAAATGTTACTTAATGAAACAAAACAGTCTCAGCTTCTTAGAAAGAACAACCAGTCTCTGTCTTCGAAGCAGTATCGACGTCTTAAACGATATGATGTCTTAAAGATTGGTGATACTGATAAGTTGGTTGAAGCTGGAATAGAAAGCTCAAGTTCAAAAATTCGATATTTTTGCAGAACAGATGAACTACTTGATACTTTGGAAAAAGCACATACTAACGTCGATCACAAACGGACTAGAGGTAGGTTATTTTTGTTCGAAATTATATTTTTGTTAGAGTTATAGAGTGATAGAGTTAGAGGTAAACACAGAGAAAAGGTTACCGGTATCAATATCCAGTACCAAGATATCCAGTACCATAATATTCAGTAAAAATATCAATTTAAATAATTAATGAATTAGACACTAATCGTTAAGTCTGAATATCCATTTCATTAATAATTTTACATAATAAAAATTTACAAAAAATAAATATTACTGAAAGTTGATATTTTTGATGCTGGACATTTTTAATGTTGGATATTATTCACACCGGATATTTTATTATTGGACTTTTTTTTGGATCATTTCGAACTGGATATTTTGGCACTGGATATTGATACCGGTCACCAAAGAAAAATCCTAAAGTAGATTATTTTTGTTACAGTTATGGAAGCTGAATTGAAAAAACAATACTGTAATGTTACACGAAAGATAATATAAACTAATATTTAAGTTTATGTGAACAATGCCAATTAAAAAAAAAAAAATACCAAAACGCGGTTTAGTAGTGAAACCTATTCTAGCCGACTGCATGAATTACTAACTGCAAAATGTCAAGTTGATTTAATCGATGTGCAGTCGGAACCAGATTATAAATTTATTATGAATTATCTAGATCACTTGACTAAATTTACTATTCTAAGACCAATCAAAAAGAAGACTGCTGAAGAAGTAGCATATCAACTTTTAGATATATTTTGTTTGTTCGGCGTTCCATGTAAACTGCAAAGCGACAACGGTCGTGAATTTTCAAATAAAGTCATCAAAAATTTAGCTTAAATGTGGCCAGGGATGAAACTTGTTCATGGAGAACCTCAACATTCTCAAAGTCAAGGTTCGGTAGAGAGGTCAAATCAAGACTTTCGTGACATGTCAATAACTTGGATGGCTGACAATAATTCACAAAATTGGTCAGAAGGATTGCGATTTATTCAGAGTAAAAAAAATTGTGCTCTTCATCATGCGCTTAAGAGAAGTCCTTACGAAACTATGTTTGGAACAGCACAAAAAATAGGTCTTGCTGATTCATCTATTCCTGGTGATGTGTATACGTTCATAGAAACTGAAGAAGATTTACAAGAATTGGTTCTATCTTCGATTAAAAATGATGTTCAAAACAACGTGAAGAATATAGAAAATGACAGTTATACAAATTACAGAATTTAAACGTGAAAGTTATTACTGACGTTATAGATATTCATTTAAGAACAGCTGAAAGTTTGAAGTTATGTGCTGTTTGTATGTTTCTGCGGAGAAAGCAATGAGAATGAAGGATTTGGAGCAAATGTAACTTGTAAATTCAAAATTTCCCTGTGTTGAAATTGGTTCTTACGTTTTAGTTAGAGTTCCTGAAGTTGATAGAGGACGTGCAGCACCTAGGAATGTTATGTGTGTTGTTATAAGCATTAATCCGTCAGGTCTCTACCAGTTAGGAAACAAGTAAGGTACATTCGATAGACTTTATGCACGTAATAAGTTTACATTCTCTGAAACCAACTTTATTAACATTTCCGATGTGCCCTCAACTTCGTCGTTAACACTTCGCTCAGCATCTATGTTTTCATCTGGAAGTAAGCAAGGGTTTATAATGTGCCACTGAAAAATATACTGTATTGATAAATAGTGCAATTGTCGCTCCAAGAATATAAAATGCAACTCAAAATGCCACAATAATAGTTCCTGTAAAAATAAAAAGCAATCAAATACTTATTTTTCACAATTATAGTAATTTCTAATATAAGTAATTAATTTAATTACATTGTTGTTGTTTATTGGTGATCAATAAACATTTATGTTTGTGTTAAATATTTTTATTACTTAAAAGAATTTTAAATTGTCATAAAAAAATTAAAATCCCTAATTATTTTAAGTGAATTATAAGTAATTTACAAATGATAAATATTTTGTGTTCAGTAATTTATTACTTAATACGTTGATTTTTTTAAATATAAAGTATCAATAAATAAAAAATATCGTTTTTTTTAATTTATATAATTATATTACATATTTAATAATGACAAATGCGTTATGCAGTGATTTTATAAAATAAAAAATATTTCCTAAGGACATCTACCAAAACTTTTCCAGCCTAAGCCTAGTAGGACCCATATCGGAAAGTAGTGTGCGTCGTAATCAAATATCAAATAAGTCATAGCTTTTCTTCATTGCCACAACGCGTTGAGATAGAATAGCATGTCAGCCACGACACGAATTTCGCTATTTGGTCTTTCTGTGATTGCCACAACGCGTCGTGCGCGTTTTCATTAGAACCATAACACGAATTTCGCCATGTGGATGTTTTACTGTGACCACAACGCGTTGTGAGCTATTTTTTCGCTCACTGAGCGTTTTCGATCTTTGAGCGTAACATATATACAAGAAATATATATAACTTTCCTTATACAAACAATTTATATCACTTGCACATTAATTTCTTTTAATTATATCGGTTCACCTTATATAAAGGCATATTTCATCGCTCGTTTGCAGCAGGTACTTTTTTTTATAGAACTTTTGATGGCTATTTAGGTACATGTTACTTGCCGTTGCCAATTTAGGTTTTATTCTGGTAGTATTTGAGTACCTATTAACTCTAGGTCAGTCCTTTAAACAAAACAACCAATAAATTACTTAGACTTCAAGTTATTTTAAGTTTAAAGTCGAGTGGAGTACGTATATAGACATTAGAATTAAGAGGTTAATTTAAGATCATGCAACAGGAGGAGAATCCAAAAGAAAATGTGGATATTAATAACATTTTACCATTGCCACTGAAATTTTATCGATAACAGTGAATAAAACTCACTTTTAGTCACTGAGAGAATAAAAATATTTTGAATTTGGAACAATTGTTAAATTGTTTTTTTTTGTTATTGTGGTTGTTTTATTTAATTGTTCTCTTATCACCCGGTAATAATTACCGAATATTTAACAAAATGTGATAATATCATCAATATAAATAAATACTTTCATATCAAAGATGCAGTCAAAAGATTAACCTCGAGCAAGGACTTCAACCTGCGACCCTTACATTCCGTGTAAGTAGATCGAGGTGCAAGTCTGACCGATGAAAATCCCAACTACATCTTTGATTTGGAAATACGCTCGTAACTAGCTTCACTTAAAACTCCTTGTGACTTATAAAGTCCTAGTACATCAATCTTATAAACACACAAAATCTTCATTGAAGTAAGAAATACAATATAAATATACATACATAGAAATAATCTGTCTTGGTTTATGACTCCCTGAAGGTTAGAGTCTTAGAAGAAAATATATTATACATGCCATATCCATGGCTATAATATCATCAATATAAATAAATACTTTCATATCAAAGATGCAGTCAAAAGATTAACCTCGAGCCAGGATTTGAACCTGCGACCCTTACATTCCGTTTAAGTGCTCTACCACTGAGCTATCAAGGTACAAGTCTGACCGATGAAAATCCCATCTCCATCTTTGATTTGGAAATACGCTCCTAACGAGCGTCACATACAAAGTATTTATTTATGTTGATGATATTATAGCCATGGATATGGCATGTACGTAAGAAGAAATTAATTCATAAAGTGTCTAGCAATAATAACAGAATACTGGAATTTTTGGTTTTAACAATATTAGGGTTAACTGTAAACAATGATTCAGAGTTTCTGTAGGTTCACGAGTATGTGACCGATATGTAGGTACAGTGCATGGGAGCCAGGCAGTGTAGAGATGGCAGAGTGCGGTGGCGGTGTTGCCGTTGAGGTGAACGCTCGGAGCGTGGTCTTCGAAGGCGGGCAGATCCACTCGTTACCACTGGACGAGCACCGGCTGGCTTTCAGTTTGTATTACTACTGCTACTGTTGAAAGACAGGGAGACCCCTACACAGCTGAGAATCTAAATCCCGCACGAACCTATAGTCAGACTTATAGGGTGGATTAATTAATAGGCAGCAATAAGGTCCATAATTGAACTGCAAGAGTTTTGGCTTTGTATACTCAAAAAATCACATCTTTAGAAAGCAACAGCTTTTGACTTCTATTAAGTTTCTAGCTTTCGAATAATGAAACGGAAATTGATATTAATTAGTGTCGTGGCCCTTATAAAGTAATTATGTTATAAGGGCCACGACACTAATTAATATGAATGCCTTATGTAACGAATCAGTCATTTTTTCAGTCTTAGTCCTTGGACCTTATTAGGTATTATACTTCCTTGATCACAGTCTGGACCTCATAAAGTGTTTGAAAATAACAAACATGGCAACAACTAGCATCTAAGTATTAAAAGATAAATATCCACGTACCCTTATTCACAGTGTGTATTTACTTATCCTTATTATATATATGTTCAGTAATGAACATAAATGTAATCAAAATAAACTTTTACAAATAAAACAATAGCACTTTCTCACCTAATAAAAAACTAAATTAAACTTGTGGAAGAACATATAACAAACATAAAAATTAAAGTAATAAACAAGTCCAGACAAATAATGTAAAGCTCCATAATAAGATCTTACAATTACTAACTCCAATGAATCAAAGCTCTAATAAATTAACGAAAACTAAGTTAACATTCAAAGCGAATGTTATACACAATCAGGACAAAAAAAACATCTAAATCATCTTTAGTAAGACCCACGCTTTCTTCGTGATACCGCAAGTTACATGTTCTGCATTGCCGCTAGTATTGTATCCATTTTAAAAGCTGGGCAATACCAGCTTCCTTTATCATTTCGTACTTTTTTGTCTTATATCGAACTTTTCGATGTTTTATTTTTTTTGTTAAGTTTAGTTTTAATCTAGTTTAGACTATAGAATTTTGGATGACTTTTCTTTTGCCTTTGCTTTTTGATCTTTAGTATTATTGTTGACATTTTTGGTCTGTTTGAAAGAGTTTTTGCATTATTGCTTGACTTGTCTTTAAATAAATCTTTGGTTATTTTTTGTCCGATGTAATTTAATGCCTTTCGCCTTGGCTTTGTCTTAGTTTCAGCATAATTGGGAGTTGGAAGAAATCGAAGAATCTGATCGTTTTTTATTACTTTTAAGTTTTGATAGTGGGAAGTCATCATCAAATGAATTATTTTGGTTCTTTTTCGGCGTAGAATGTGTTTGAAAAGGATTATTATTTTCTTCATCAGATTCGGAAGAAGACGTATATATTCTATCTCGTTTTGCTGGAAAGTTTTGCGTCATTGGAAGATTGTAATCTATGTCTGATGGAGAAGAAAAGAGTGTAGGTGGACGTTGAACATGTTGAATTTGTTACCCCGAAGGACCAGGAACATGTATACTGTTTCGAATAGGAACAAGTATATTAACCGAGTCTAAAGATTCTATTGAAGAGCTATAGTGAACTTATTTCTGAAAATAACTATCTTTGTTCTGGGGTCGCTTTATTGTTACTACTGAATTTTGAGCTGTAGAGCCATCTTCTTCACAAAAAGAAGTCAAAGTTATGATTTAAAAGGTTAAAAGATTCTAGAGAGTTTGGCACCGTTACAGAATTTTCTTTAGTAGAGAGTTGTGAAGCAGTTAATTCAGTGAGTATGGAATGAAGTTTCCAGTAGCATTCACACAAGGTGCTATAGTGACATTTTCAGCATGTTCTAGCGCTATCAGGTGAACCCTTCAAGAACCTTTTCCAGCCAAGACTTTTTGTTGCCCATGTATCGTTAGTCGGCACCCTTTTTCGTCAACATCATACAATCGTTCTGGGTGTTGGTCAATATTTAGCTATATATTTCCCAAATGGCTTTGAAATGTTTGTCAACTATATGCTTATTTAAATTCTGAGCCCTTGCAGGGTTCATGAGCTGTGCTTTACGATGAGATATGTCTTTATTACGCGCAAGGAAATTCTTAAGTCATTTCTTATCAGCAGTCGATTTTTTGTTACTAAAAGGATTTTTTATATTGTTTCTTTCACAAAATAAGTAAGCTTATTCACGTATTATATTTGGTGTTAAAGGCATGCCTATATTTAAAAACTTCTTAATTCTCTCTACCAATTCATTTTCCTGTGTGGCGGTAAATACTGGTTTTCTTCCAATCCTCTACACCATGCTTCCAGGTTTGATGTGATTTTTTAATTCACCGTGGTATATTTTATTTTAAAGCTGCTGTACGCTCAGATAATTGGTTGTTTTTTATATCATCTAGAGCATCCTGAAGATCAGTTTGAGACCAGCCTGAGCCACATTTTCTTTTTTTCGATGGTTCCATTCTTGTCTTTACTGAAAACAATATATATTAGTGTATAAACAATACTTATGTCGAAGGGTACTGTTGATTTGCGTATATAAAATACTCATGTGTAAATATGTTGATAAGTCCAGGTCATTCTTGCATCGGTTTGTCGTTTACATAAATAATCTTTGCAACATGTAAGTCAATAATGGGTGCATTTTTTCATACGCTGATGACACTGCCGTTGTATTCACTGGTCCTACATGGGAAACAGTACGCAATTCTACGGAAAAGGGTCTTAAAAAAATTGCTGACTGGTTAGATTCAAATTTACTTACATTAAATACAACTAAAACTAATTACATATGTTTTACTAATTACAACCGAACGCGACCAGCACATGATTTTCAAATAAAAATCCACGTGTGTGGCACTCAACATAATCTTGACTGTGAATGTTCTCCAATTTCTAAGCTTGAAAAAACCAAATATCTTGGGATTATGGTTGACCAGCGATTATCTTGGCATGCACACATAGAACTTATTATGAACAGAGTAAGAAAACTTATACGGACTTTCAAAACATTACGACATATTGCTACAAAAAATCTTTAAAAACAAATATACACTTCGTTAGCGCAATCTATTTTAGTTTATTGCATACCGATATAGGGGGAGCTACAAAAAGTAAATTCTTAGAAATAGAGTCCACCATCACCTCGAGACAGCGCAGCCGAACATCCTCTTTCTAACGGAGACGCAGATATCCTGCCCGGCCGACACATTATACCTTCATTATCCCGGCTACAAACTCGAGCACAATTTTTTGAGTCGTGTCGGTGTATGTATGTTCGTCCGGGAGAATATCTGCTGTCGCCGACTTCATAGCCTTGAAGACAGGGACCTGTCGATATTGTGGGTGCGCGTAGATCACGGCGGCCACACTTGTATCTATGCGTGCCTATACAGGTCTCATAGCGGTGACACGGACGTAACTCGACTCTTCACGCACTTGAGTTTGACGACTGACAAAGTTCTAGAGCAATATCCCACAGCAGAAATAGTTATTTCGGGAGACTTTAACGCCCACCATCGTGAGTTGCTTCGTGGTTCTCGAACCAATAACTATGCAGGGATATCTGCTCATGAATTTGCTCTGACCTATGGATTCTCTCAGCTGGTACTTTCTCCAACGTATATAGAGGATATAGAGGACCATACGAGCTACTTACTGGACTTTCTGCTGACTACACGTCCGGACGGATACTCCGTCTCAGTGGATGCGCCTCTTGGCTCCTCGGACCACTGTTTCGTCCGGACTCAAATGTCATGCACAGAACTCGATCCTTCTGGGCCAACTAATTGGCGTCGTGTGTGGCACTATAAGTCGGCAGAGCAGAGCGATTAGCTGCCGGCGTCAATAAACGACGTGGTTTAATAGGTCTTGCAGAGAAGCTAAAATTCTTAAGCAAACTGCGTATGCGGCTTGGACCACGGCTCTTAATTATAAGGATCCGAATATTTCTGAGTTAAAACGCAAATTAAATGCTGCCGCGAGGCTCAGTAAGAAAGCAACTGCCAGAGAAAAATTCCAATTCATCGGCAAAATAGGTGGGCAACTTGCGAGCTATCCCTCTGGGAGTCGTGCTTTCTGGTCGCTTGCTAAAGCTGCCGAGGGGAACTTCTGCCAGTCGTCGTTACCACCACTGCGAAAGACCGATGGTGACTTGGCCCATAGTGCAAAAGAGAAAGCCGATCTATTGGGCAGTCTCTTTGCCTCCAACTCGAATATGAACGACGAAGGCGCTGTATCACCTACTTTACCGTGGTGCGGTAAAACGATGCCGGAAATCTCTATAACACAGCGCGAGGTCCGGCGGGCGTTGCTTTCCCTAGACGTTCATAAGTCGAGTGGGCTAGACGGCATACCAGCAGTGGTGCTTAAGCAGTGTGCTCCTGAGTTATGACCTGTACTCACGCGCCTCTTCACGCTTTCCTACCACACTAGGCAATTTCCGTCTTCATGGAAGACAGCGAATGTGCACCCGGTGCCCAAAAAGGGCGATAGATCAGATCCATCGAATTACAGGCCTATCGCTTTTACCTGGAGAGGACAGCTCCAAGGTGATGGAGCGTGTGATCAAAACACAGCTTTTGAGATACCTAGAAAAACACGACCTGATCAGCGACCGTCAATATGGCTTTCGCCATGGTCGCTCCACTGGTGACCTTTTAGTGTATCTCACACACCGATGGGCACTAGCCATTGAGAGTCAGGGGGAGGCCTAGACATAGCGAAGGCGTTCGATCGGGTCTGGCACCGGGGTCTTCTATCGAAGTTGCCATCTTACGGAGTGCCCGAGGGTTTGTGCAAATGGGTGGCTAGCTTTTTGTCCGGCAGACGCATACGAGCCGTAGTTGACGGTAGTTGCTCTGATAGCATGGACATTAATGCTGGTGTCCCGCAAGGCTCTGTGCTGTCTCCTACGCTGTTTCTACTGCACATCAATAATATATTGGAGATCAACAACATACATTGCTATGCAGATGACAGTACTGGAGACGCTTATTACATGGGCCGTGCAAGCATCCCTCGTTCTGTTGTGGAGGAAAAACGTGAAGAACTTGTGTCTCAAATCGAGATCGGTCTGTCCAAGGTCTCTGACTGGGGACGGGAAAACTTTGTCCGATTCAACCCTACAAAGACACAAGTGTGCGCGTTCACCGCTAAGAAAGCCCCATTCACTGTAGTTCCACAATTCCAGAACACTCCTATCTCCATCTTCAAGAGCATTGGGATCCTTGTTGTTCACATCTCCATCGATGTTCAGTTCCGAGATCACTTGCTAGACAAGGTAAAGCTGGCGTCCAAAAAACTTGGTGTACTCAACAGAGCGAAGCAGTACTTCACGTACTTCAAGTACTTCAAGGTTGCTGCTTTACAGTCGCAAGTCCGGCCCCATATGGAGTGCTGCTGCCATCTCTGGGCGGGTGCACCCGGATAACAGCTTGGCCCTTTTGACTCGGTTCAACGACGGGCTTTGAGAATTGTCGACGATTCCAAATTCACGTGGGGTATCGAGCCCTTAAGTCTGAGGAGAGACTTTGCCTCCCTGTGAGTGTTCTACCGCTTGTACAATGGGTTGTGTTCTGAAGAATTGTTCGAAATGATGCCCAGGGCTACTTTCTACCATCGCACCGCTCGCCTTCGGCAGGGAATTCATTCTCACAATTTAGAACCTAAATGGTCGCGTACAGTGCGGTTTCAGAGAAACTTCCTCCCGCGAACGCTTAAGTTGTGGAATGAGCTCCCTGCCAAGGTTTTCTGCAAGGACTACAGTATGGAGTTCTTCAAGAAAGAAGTAATGAGATTTCTGAAGGGTCGGCAACGCGCAAGTGATACCCCTGGTGTTGCAAGCGTCCATAGGCTACGGTGACCGCTTACCATCAGGCGGACTGTAAGCTTTTTTGCCACCTTACTAGTATAAAGTGAGAGTGAGAGTGAAAGAGAGAGCTCAGAGATCGCTGTTAAAAGTAATGTACTTTAAATCATATAGATTTCCAACAGAATGCTTATACTCTCTTTGTGATCTCCTTACAGTTATAAAACTTTATGTTCTACATATGGTCTTAAAGCTGCACAAGTCTCTTAGATATGACTTCACCCTGACTAACAAAAGAAGATATTATTCCGTAGCTCCAGTAGTACCAGCTAACACTACTTTTGTAAGTAGACAATATGGCAAGAAATCCTCACGATTATATAATGTAATAAATAAACAAATTAATATATATCCTAAGGTTAAAGAAGACTGTAAGCTATATATAAATTGGTTAAAACACAAAAGCTATATTGAGATAAAGGAACTTATACAAGCAATAATGTAATCCCTTTTTTGCTTTCAGAATCATGTTAAAATCTACGTATAATACTCATATATACCTAACAATGATTTTGAGATTTGACACTATTTCTGAGTTTTAAATCCATCATTATCATCATTCACACACACACACACATCCTCACATCCTCCTCTCTCTCTCTCTCTCTCTCTCTTACACACACACACACACACACACACACACACGCACACACACACACACACACACACACACACATACACAAAATCAATTTATCGTTGTCATTACTTTTTAATCTTATCATTTAATTTTTCCTGTTACAAAATTTTGTATCTTAATCATTAAACATTTGTATTTTCTATGGAAGAGCGGTGTAAAACACATGTAAAAATTGTATGATTAAGCTAAATAAACCATAATGTTTTTTTTTCTGAATAGAATGAACGTTAATGAAAATAAAACCAAAGTTATGGTTTTTGAAAGGAATGAACCTGTTACAGTGTAATATTACGATAGAAGGAAAAAAAGTAGAACAAGTGCCAGTATTCGAATTACTAGAGACGAAAAATGTGAAAGTGACATAGAAAAAAGAGTGGACGTGGGAAACCAGGTAAATGAAGCGCTGCACAAATTTATGGACAGTCAGAATTTGTCAGGAAAGGCACGTTTAGATGTTCATGACGGTGTGTTGGTTCCAACACTAATTTATGGAAGTGAATGTTGTGTATGGCAAAAGAAGGACGAAAGTAGAATTAATGTGTGGAGATAAGAGCGTTGAGAAGTATGTGTGGCCTGAGCCTAAATGACAGGATAAAAAAATGTGTGATACGCGAGCGTTGCGGTGTGAAAAAAGATTGAGAAAGGCATTTTAAGATGGTTTGGGCATGTTGAGTGGATCAGCGAAAATAGATCCACAAAACAGATTTATGAGGCAAAAGCAATTGGTAGGGTCGTTAGAAGTAGGCCTCGGCAAACTTATCTCGATCAAATTGAGTCCGTTCTCAGAAAAGGCCAGGTCAAGAGTACTCTAAACCGTAGAACGTGTATGAAAGCATTGATCTGTTAAGATGGAGCAAGAAAAGTGTGTCAGGATCATAGCAAGTGGCAGTCTTTGGTCTGTCCACGTGCTAAAAGTATTTTTCATATCCCTATTGCAGAAAAGAAAGGAAGACCGGCTTTTATTACTAAAACCATGAAAAATTCAAACCGAATATTTCATAAATTGAGTCGCATCGACCGCTTCGGAGTTAACACAGGTTAACACGAAAGCAATGAATGTCGATGCGCTTTTATGATTGGTCCCTGGGGAGAGGCCGCGCGCTTTCCGTTTTGGTGTAAGCATTAAATAGCGGGAAGTTTGAAAAGATGGATCTTATTTGGAACCGGCCCGTTTTAGGCGCAACTACCTTATGTATGGCAAGTTTTATCCCGTTCCGTCCAGTGGTTGAAGCGTGATTGAGTAACAAACATCCATCCAGACATACAAACTTTCACATTTATAATATAAGTAGGATTACCACTAAGGTGGCAAACAAGCTTACGGCCCGCCTGATGGTAAGCGGCATAAACATAAGATGTTAGTTTTTAACACGTATCGGCAGATAATGTTTAATACAAATATTCAGCAGTCCGTCTTTCGACCCGTATACACGACACCCTCTCGTTGTGACCTTGTGACCTATACAACACTGCGTGGTCCGTCTATTTATTGGTCTGGCGCCCGGTGAAAAAATAGACTTCTAAAGGGCTCTTAGGCTGTAGGCTCGGTTATCCAATTAATTTAAATAATTACCTAAAAGCAATACATAATATATTAGTTACTTTTATATATGTATAGACAATGTCAAAGGCATTAGGGGTGGCTCGAGAACTGTAACAGTCGAGTGGTCACTGGTTCGACGACGTTTGCCAATTTGAACTAGTAATGTATGTGTAGTTCCCCATCACTGTGTATGTGAACTGTTAACAGACAATGCACTACGTAATGGAGATCTGTCTGGTTGTGCTCGGTACCTGGACGGTGTCATCGGCAGTGCGGACGTGGCGCCGCTCTGGCGACAGCTTGCTGAACGAGCGCTCGCTGATCGAGACATACAAGTATGTACAGTGTACACCATACATTATTTGCATCTCAGGCTCAATTTCCATGCCAATATTATAGAAGTAAAATTTGTTTATATTATACTTTGTGTGTATCGCCCCCCTTCTGCAAATTATAATTCTTTTGAGCCTGTAATGGAACAAGTTCTGAAAAAAATTTGTCATTCTAAAAAGTCAGTTATTGTTTGTGGTGACTTTAATATTGATCTTTTAGAGAGTTCCCAAACAAGAGATAGATTTATTAACTTATTTACAAATTTTGACTTAAATTATTTGTTTCTGGAACCAACTAGAATTACATCGACTTCAGCTACATGTTTAGATAATATTTTCTGTAACGTTGAAGTAAAAGATAAATCTATTATTAACAATTTGCCGTCCGATCAATGTGGTCAATTAATAAAAATTCTACACAACTATAAAAAAAAATCTCAACTAGTAACTTGTAGACCTGTGACCACTGCTCGATTAAACAATTTTAAAGTTAATATTGAAAAAAAAAATCCATTTTTACATTTCATGCATGATAATGCTAATAATCTTCGTTCGTAAAAAAAAGTTCGAGCAAGTGTTTAAAGTAAAAACTTTTAGGCCAAATAATAAAATGAAATTCAAGGACTGGGCTACTGTAGGAATACACCAAAGTCGAACTAGGTTGTATGAGTTGTATGTAATGAAACAATATAACCACAGTCCCACATTCACCAACTATGTCAAAATGTATTCAAAAATATTTAAAAAAGTATGCAGGGTTGCAAAATCAATACATTTAAGTAACAAAATTAAAAATTCTGATAATAAAATAAAGGCCACATGGAATGTAATAAATAGTGAAACAGGAAAAATTAAACCGCGTGACAATCATTATTCACTTACTGTAAATTCAAAAATAATTGATTCAGATCTTGATGTCGCTAACTCTTTTGAGAAATATTTTACTGAAATACAACTAATGCATTAAATTCCTCTCCATTAGAATCAGAGTTACTTTTAAAATGTTATTTAAATAAATGCAAGGCTATATTTAAATTTGAGCATGTTACCTCTGAAGACATCATAAAGACATTTAAATTACTAACTCAGAAAAAAACTGGTGACCTATAGACTTAATGAAATATAGTAAAATAATATAAGTAAAGATGATCCTAATAATTTTAGACCTATCTCTATGCTGCCTGCCTTAAGCAAAATTTTAAAAATTATGTTCAATCAGAAGCTTAAACATTTTAACTTAAATGGATTACTTCATCCTCAACAGCTTGGTTTTACAAAAGGGCGTTCCACAACTGACGCAGGTGTTGCCCTTATACTGCATATATTTGCTGCTTGGGAACAGTCACAAAATGCTATTGGTATCTTCTGTGATCTATCAAAGGCATTCGACTGCGTGCAACATGAAACTCTTATACAGAAACTGAGTCATTATGGTATTGCAGATTTGGCTCTTGAGCTTATCCGCTCATATTTGAGTAGTAGAATGCAGAAGGTTCAAATCAATGAAGTAAAATCCAATGGCTCTGAAGTAAAATTAGGAGTTCCTCAAGGTTCTATTTTAGGTCCTTTTCTATTTTTAATTTACATAAATGACTTGCCTTTCTTTGTGGAGAAGCTATGCAAGATTGTACTATTTGCTGATGACACATCTCTTTTATTTAAAGTTGACAGAAATAAAACTAATTTTGACGACGTAAGTAGTGCGCTTTAGGAAAATTGATATTTTAACTGTTCCTTGCCAATATATCTTTGCTTGTATAATGTATGTACGCCAAAATTGTCACTTATTTGCTAAAAATAGTGACCTCCACAGTGTTAATACAAGGAATAAGGATAAATTGGTAGTTCCAAAATGTCGTCTTCAGAAGGTACATAGCTCTTTCGCAATACAAAGTATATTTTTCTACAATAAAATTCCAGAACATGTGGTTAATTTACCCTCAAATAAATTTAAAATATATGTCAAAGATAGTTTAATGAAAAAAAGCTATTACAAAGTTGATGAATACATAAATGATAAAAATGCTTGGAAAAATAAGAACTTAATTGATTTGTATTGGGGCATTTGAAATATTTTTTTTTGAAAATTAAAACATTGTATATTATGTTATTACTACATTGTATATTATTAAAACATTGTATATTATGTAAGGCTATATTGTATTTTTATATGATGTATAAAAGATTAACTAGTGAGTTTATTGCCGTTGCTTCTCGGTAGTAAAGCATTACGAACCTTCCAATCTTCTCCTCTTATATTTTGTTCCTTTACTACACACATTGTAACTAGTACAATCGAAGTTTTATTGGAGTTGCTTGAGTGTGTCATGCTCTCTCAAAGTGTCTCTGCGGTGGTGGCGTGTGTGTTGGGTCGTTACGTTCCCTAAAACATGGTTGAGCGAAGCGATGGCTGATTCATGTGTCATACTCGTGAACGAGTGCCGCCTGTGGAGGCTGGTCTGCTCTTGCAAACTTCTTTGTATTCTTAGTATTTAGTCTTACTTTTTTGTTTTGTTTATTAATACTGTAAGACATTGATTATTCCTTAGTGATGAATAAATAAACTGTCTTTTGTTTATATTAGATACTTTTTTATGTTGTGCTTGTGCTTTATATTTCATGTTTTTTTATGATTGTAATGGAAAGTGTCTTTTTATGATAGGGAGGACATTTTCCAATATTTTAATTGGACGCTGTAAGAGAAAGGGAGAAAAGAAATGCCCTTGCTGAGTTTCTTGCCGGTTCTTCTCAGTACAAGGTCTCCCGCCCTGTAGACTTACGAACCGATGGCGTCGTGACATTCATTAGTGCTCAATTATTGTAGCCTAAACTGAATAAATTAAATTGAATTTGAATTTGTTTGTTTTTAATGTAGGGGGTAATCTCTGTAAACTGATTATAACGAACGAACGCAGATATCTTTCAGTGATATAAATCTGCGTTCTCTCTGGATAACATAGGCATTTTGTTTCTATTTAAATAAGTCTTTGGTTCGAAATATCTATATTAGTAAATCAAGAAGGAAGAAAAAAACGCTATATTCCTTTACATTACAACGCAGGAACGGGTTGAAGCAGGAATGTGCAGCTGAAGGAACTAAAAAGGATAATAGGTGATAGAATACTTATTATCTTGATCGAGAATTCCCACGGTAATGGATTTTCTGCAGGCAAAACTGCAGGCCACATCCAGTCTAGGAACTGTTATTACACCAAAAAAACTATCTAAAAGACTAGCATTACTGCAAAAGACTGTATCGAGGTTTTTGATTTGCCTCATTTTTTACAGTTGGCGGTGAAATGTTACCGTGAGGTTGGAGACCAAGCTCGTACCTTTTACCTGGACAAAACTGTGGAGCAAGCAACCCTCGATGGCAACGGAGACGTTGCTGCAGGTTCGTATTTTGACATAATTAGGGCTTAGTTAACTACAAAGTCTAGCTACTATATAGCTTATATTGGTCTACTGCTGGACATATGCGATCTTTATGAAGCGCCATTTCTCCTGGTCCTCTGCTTTCCACACCCTGCCTCCACCAGCCACCCTTTAAGGTCGTTGGTCCACCGGATTGGAGGGCGTCTCACGTTCGCCTTCTCATACGCGATCTCCACTCGTAGGACATGTCTGCTCCATCGGCCGTCGGTGTCGATGGACGACAATAAGCATGTAGGTACCCAATTCATAATTTTGTTTAAACGCTTAATAACCCGACCAAACTAAAATAGAACTTAATTTAAGGATTGATGAATGTGACATTTCATTGTGATTGCCTTATAAAGATACTTAAATTTTATAGTTGCATACGCAATCAATGAAAATCCTCTTCATCTCCGCAACTTTAAGGACGTGGTAATCGGTAGGTAGGTAGGTAGGCAGGTAGGCAGGTAGGTCCTTCAGAGTCTCGCCCCAAAAGTCCGGTGGAGCAGTAATGGCTGCATCAGTCACACTGTACTAGTCATACAGAAAAAAAAATCGGTAGGTTCAGACACATTGAAGAGTTGTTCCACACGAGTTCATTATAGGGTCGTATTTAGGAAGTTATTGACGTTTGAAAATAATAATATAAAAAGTCGCTTTACCAATGCCAACGATAATTTTTTCTTATTTTGCTACAAAAGTGTGATGTATATTAACACTTTTACCCAGGTCTAAGCAGTCCTTTGGTTAAGGCCAGATTAGCGATTTTTTCTGGGGATCTGGCTACTGCAGAGGAATGTTATGTGAAGGCAGCCGGGCGGGCTGACCTGGCGATCGACATGTACAAGCAGTTTAACAGGTGGAATGACGCCATAGCGTTGGCCGAGAAGACTGATCGCGCTGCTGTGCTGATGCTAAAACAACAGAATATGGATTATTTAACTTCTACCGGTAAATATTTAAAGTTTAAATAGTTTAATATTAATTAACTTTGGTGCGGTTAGTTTAGAAGTTTTTACTATCTATTTTGGTGGCATCAGCATTTTTGGATATGACAGGCATTATTGATCATTTGCCGCAATAATTCATGTTTGAATATCTGACCACACCTTCGAGGCTTAGTGTTATGATATAGGCAATTTATTACTGATAATATGGTATGCTGTATGGCCGCAAAAAAGTAATCGTGGTACCACTGGTGGTACTACTGGGTGTACCACGGTCAACAAACGAAAAAAAAGCTCTCAATTTCTGAAAGGAGAAGAAAATTTTCAGACATTTAATAAAAAGCATAGTTAAAATAAGAGGGTCAAAAATAAATAAAGTTGCCGCGTGGCAATGAAATCTTTTTCAATTTTGCAAAAATTAGTTTTTGACCTTTTTGGCTTAGTTCACCACGAGGCGGGCGGTGGCCACACACCTTTGCGTGATACGTGATCGTTCGCCACGGCTATGGCAGTTCCATATATGCAATTCGGTACAATGGTGCGGAGCGGAAGGGTTTAGTATGAGACGGTACTGCGGTAGGATTTTACGGAGCGACCCCCGTCTGGTTCTATAAGGCAACGCTATATTCTTTCCCTAGGTCTTTATTGTCATGATGAACCCTATTTTTTTTTGCGGCCGCCACTTGGAATACGCCAAGTACTTCTGTTTTGACAAGAAACGTCCTTCGTTTCGGAACAAATGTGCGTCCCGATACTTTTCTCTGCGAAAACGGGAAAACGTGATGGTACCGTTCAAAATGGGACGTATGATCACGTTATATATACCTTACCTACGGCCATGCAATACCAAATTTCACGGGGAACTGGGAAATTTCGCCATATTTGCGGTAATAATGAGTCTTGTCTTGTAATGTCCAGGTCGTTTGGGGTCGGCTGGTGCTGCACTGGCTGCAAGCGGGGACATCCCTGGTGCTGTGCGACTCTGGCTAAAGAGCGGACGCGCGAGGCGAGCTGCTACTCTATTGTTACAGCATCCACAGCTGTTCACTGATCGTGAGCTCGTCGACACTCTTCACTCGCAGCTTATTCAGGTATAGTATAAATGCAGAATGATTGTATTTGGTGAAGAAAAACATTATGAAGAAACTTACATACGTCTGAGAAAAATCTGTATCAGCATTATCATTTATTCTGTGCTATTGGCTAAAATTGTCCTAGCTCTACTAAGAAAGAAGACAGTTAAAGGTTGATAACACACTATACACATGATAGCAGTTGTAGTAGAAGATGAGTTGGGCTGTGGTCGTGCTAAATCTTATATTTATAAACCGAAAATTTGGCGATCTAGCAAACGACCTCTATTTATATTTGTTGATTAAAACTTTATTGCAATAAAATCAGAATAGGTGGACTTTATGCCATAGGCATTATCTACCAGCCGAACTTTGGATCACGTAGAAATCTTCAATGTGGTGTTCAAATCGGAGCAGTTAAAAGTTGTCGTAGCGGTTATACATACACAACCTAATATTATTAATTCGAAAGTAACTCTGTCTGTCTGTTACCTCTTCACGCTTAAACCGCTGTACAGATTGAGATCAAACTTGGCATGGAGATAGTCTGAAGCACGGGAAAGGACATAGGGTACTTGAAAACGTCAAATGCGAGTTGGTTTTTTTTCTGCGTATAATTCTTCTCTACGTTTATTTGTCACCTCCTCTGTCTGAATATTTCAAAACACCTGCATGGTTTCAAAACACAATTGAACGCGATAGGTGGCGCTGCAGTCGGTGTTTCACTGATCTTCTCCTCAACCGCAGGGACGATTATAATGATGTTTTTTGTGTACGTTCGGGTGGGGCCCTGAAAGGTTTGAATTTACAAACGGACCCGGTGACAGGGATGATTTTAATGATATTATTGTGTACGTTAAAGTGGATCCCTGCAAGGTATGAATGTACAAATGGACCCGGTAGGTGGCGCTGCAGTCGGTATGTCCCTGATCTAAACGGCAGGGTGATTTAAGTGATATTTTTTGTGTACGTTTGAGTTGGTCCCTGCAAGGTTTGAAAAGACAATTGGACCCGGTAGATGGTGCTGCACTCGGTGTGTCACTGATATTGTCATAAACGCCAGGGACGATTTTAATGAGATTTTTTGTGTACGTTCGAGTAGGTCCTTGAAAGGTTTGTATTTACAAATGGACCTGGTAGGTAGCGCTGCAGTCGGTGTGTCACTGATCTTCTCCTAAACGGCAGAGATGATTTAAATAATTATTTTTTGTGTACGGACAAGTGGGTCCCTGCAAGGTTTGAAAACACAATTGGACCCAGTATATAGGGGTGGAGTCGGTCACTAATTATCTCTTACACGGCAGGGAAGATGTAAATAATATTTTTTGTACGGTTACGAGGAAGTAAGTCCTTGCAAGGTTTACATTCACAAAGGTAGGTGGCGCTGCAGTCGGTATGTCCCTGATCTCCTATAATATATTTTCTATTGAAATCCTACACCGATATCTGACTTAAGGGCGGGTGAAACTGCGGGCAAAAGCTAGCTACATATAAATATGCGTAAATATACGAATTAATAAATACAATACACATATAAAATAGATAAAACATACCTATAGCCCTCTTCTGTCCGGGCTTTGTAATACCAGGGCAAAGAAAACTAATCGCGCAACCTACCAGTAAGGATAGTCTGGCGACCCAGCATTTATTTTACGTGAAAAGGTGTATGGTTTTGACAGGAGGAATGGTGGGAGATGGCGGGTGAAATATCAGAAAAGCGTGGTGACAATATTGTCGCAGTGGAGTATTACGCAAAGGGTAATAACTTTGCCAGAGCCGTTCAACTTGCCAGAGAGGTGAGGGAAACAAAAATTTGCTTAATGTAAATGAAGGGTCCACTGCAATAATGATGACTGTCCAAAATTATTTAAATTTTAGGTAAGAAGGTCATACAGACACTTTATATATGCAGCTAGTAATCTATATATATAAATAATTATCAATATGTCACATATCTTTAAGTATTTATATATGAGTTTTTGTTAACCATTTATAAAATTAAAATCCAATGTGGGCTCTGTTGTTCAGTGGGTAATGACCCGGCTGCTAAAATAGAATGGCGTGGATTCGATCCCCGCACAAGAAAAACATTAATGTGATAAACATGTTTGTCTTGAGACTGGGTGTTTTTTATTTATGATATGTTTATTTACAAAAAAATAAATATATTTATTTGTATCCGTTACGTGACATCCATAATGCAAGCTTTGCTTGCTTTGGGACTGGATGGAGCTGTGTGTAATGTGCTAAATATATTTATATATAGTAAATAAATAATGTAATGTACAAAATATATTTATTTATAGTAAATAAAAAAAATAGACCGTGATAGTTTCTTTTTACCCAAACCACAGAGTAAAGTACAGAAATGTCAAATTTCCGTCCAATTGTGACGATACTTTTACGGTCTATAGTCTTAAAACAAAATAAAACAAAAGAAAAATGTATTGAGGGACAAACTTATCTTTGCCGTTGGAAAACTGTTGTCCCATTACATCGACATAGGTCGCGGTTAGTTTACCAACTCCAAATAAGTTTATTATTGTGATTTATTTTGTGATGTAACAACAAATTTGCCTTTATGTGCATACATGGCATTGCTTCTTGTCAAATTTCATGATACTAAATCAACGGGAAATACCCCATATAGGTTTCGATTTATTTCTGAATGTCAAAATATTCGACAAAAATGGCCGTATTTTAGCCGTATTTTTTTATTGCGTTGACTTAAAAGTTTGATATTTTTACAGCTGCAAGGAACCGAAGACTTTATTTATTAGTATTGGATATTAGTTTCAACTTGATACCTTTACGCGTTCCTAAGAAAAAGGGTCTTGACAGACAGACGGACACACAGACATACGGACAACAAAGTGATCCTATAAGGATTCCTTTTTTTCTTTTTGAGGTACGGAACCCTAAAAAAGGACATTTATCATCATTGCAGTTGACCTTTCTTGTAAGCATATTTAGTATGAATCCAAAAACTATTTGGGATGTAAATCGTTTAAAATTGTATTATAAAAAAAGGATTTGATTTTTGATGTCTGTGTTAATTTTATTTCTTCAATTATATGGAGTCGAAGTTCATTCTCCATAAGAAGACATTAAAAGTAATGATGCATAGTTTTGGATGATAGTAATTTACTGGCTTCAAGAAAATAATTTAAATACATTCTGTTTTTCAGAAATAAAATATGTATTTGAAATTAAATTTGATTTTATGAGTATTGTGTTAGAGGTTGTTATTGATAATGTCATTCTCCAAAAAATACGTGTTTTAGATCTTCGACATGTAATTATCCTATGCACCGGCTACTTTAAGTGCTCAAGGCAACCAGACAATATCATATATTTTGATCCCAATATTTTCACGTAACTATTACGCCTATGCATAGATCATCTAAGCTAAAACTGCGCGCCCCTCTGCCGTACTCACACATACCTGAAAATATAAATATAAATGCAATACACGCAAATGGATAATAGCTTGAATATTCCGTCGCCGTGGTACTGGATATGGAAAAAGCCTTCGACAGGGTGTGGCATCACGGTCTGCTGCATAAGCTATCTACGTTGACGTCGCCAAGAAGAATCACCAAAGTGATAACTTTCTTCCTAGAAGGCAGAAACAGGTGTTTAAAGATGTCCCTGTCAGCGGAACGTCCCATATCAGCGGGGGTTCCCCCAAGGGAGCTGCTTATCACCGATATGCTACGCCAGACTTCCGGATGACTTCCCAAAACCAGAAGGATCAGAGCGCATTGTATGCCGACGACGCGGCGTATATAACTAGCTCCCAAACACCTGTTCATGCCAGCACAAAAATGCAGAGGACGTTAGATGCCCTTCTCGAGTGGCTATCCAAATGGAAGTTGTCAAGTTGTTTTAAATGTCAAGAAATTTTAAGGATCACTTCAAAAGACCCGAAAAGAGTCTGACTTTTACTTTTAGTGGAGAGGTTGCGCACCTATACCACCAGCCAGGAAAAAGGTATGTTGCCAAATAACGACGCGTTTAATCCCGTTTTATTATTTTTAAATTGCGTCACACATTAAAATAAATAACAGAGTGGAGGGGAGCGCTATTTAAGATTAGGTCTCTATATACTTTGAAAATTTGATTTTTTGTTCGCTAAAGTATTTAATCTTACGTCCTATTTTAATCTTTTCTTTATTTTAATTTACTTACTTACAAATATGAAGTTCTGTCACACATAGAAATAAATAACACAGTCGAGGGAAGCAATATATAAGATTAGATATCTATATATTTAAAAAATTAGGTTTTTTTATACTAAACAGTTAAAATCTTACGTCCTATTTTAATTTTTTTCTTTATTTTAATTTACTAACAAATATAAAGTTGCTGTCACACATTGAAATAAATAGCGGAGTGGAGGGGAGCGCCTTTTTTAGATTAGATCTCTATATACTTTGATTTTTTTTTTTATACTCTGCAGTATTTAATCTTACGTCCTTTTTTAATTTTTTCTTTATTATAATTTGTCACTTTGGTTGCATGGGGTACTCAAATAGAATTTAGAAATCCACATAAGAGGCGTGATCTTTTCCCAAATAGTTCAGGTAGATAGACGTTTTACAATAAATTATGAGTATTGGAAGGCATGTCCCGGTGAAGTGACCCGACTGGAAGGCTTGTGGGGATCTTGGCTGGTATCTTCGCGGCAAGCCGGAGCTGCAGTACCCCATCTTATTGAGGCAGGAGACACGCGCGCAGCCTTAGCGGCCGCACTCAAGGCGCACCACTACAAGAGGGCGCTGCAAATCGTACAGGCATGTTATACATAAGGAACGTAATTTGGTATAAGACATCCTTTTCTTATACTTTGGTTATGGGCATACCTAGTCTATGAGTTTACCAATTACTGACTTCACAGTTTTTATCCATATAAAGGGGTAACTAGTGGCTGGATACACACCTATACTTCTTTTGGTGCAGTGCATGACTCTCTCACAGCCTTGTTGGTAGTGTGGCCGGCTGCTGTGCAGACGGTGTGGGTTGGATTCCCGCACTGAACAAACATTTATGTGATTAAGATTTGTGTTTGTCTTGAGCTTAGGTGTATTTATGTATGTTATGTATGTATTTTAAAAAAAAGTAGTTATATAGTAGTACTCTGCAGGATATGATTAGCAATGGCCGACCATTAAGTAGTATTTTGAAATATTATAGAGAATTATTGCCATTTTAGAGGGTTTGTAATATAGACAAACTTAAATAACTTTCATGGTTATTATCTATCATTGTAATTATTTAGGTTAAAAATTAAGATTGTCGTGTTATCATTTTTAGAAAATCATCTTCTAGAGGGTAAAATAGAGAATGAAAAATTGTATGAGAAATCCGATATTGTTTCAGATGAAACCATGAACTACTAAAAGCTTTCTTTATTTCAAAAGTTCTCGCCCGATTAGTCGTGGGTAAACGCTAGTATAATATATATAAATTTAATAAATATAAAAATCGTCTCGTATCCATAGTACAAATCTTTTCCAGTTTAGGATCAGATGGCGCCGTGTATGATGCCCCCGGTGTTGCAAGCGTCTATAAGCTGTGATGGCCGCTTAGCGTCAGGCGGACCGTTAGCTTGTTTGCCACTTTAGTGGTATAAAAAACTTCAGGAATATTTATTTAAGTATTTATAAACTAATATGAATGAGTATTGAATCTTGATACTATTATGTGCTTTCCATTTCGATGTCTTAAGGTTTACTATGGTTTGTCTTGTAATGTATTGCAGGTTATCGACGATAAGGAATCTGTAAGAGAACAATGTGAGCAGCTGGGAGATTATTTCATTTCCATTCAAGTAAGACTTAAGCAATATACTCGTATTCTTAGGTAAACCATTTAAGTTTAAGTAGACGAAATAAAACATTCTTAGCAACTACCTTACTCTTACGTCCCCAAGGAAATAGTGTAAGCCATTGTCTCCGGAGGAATGAGCTCCCTGCCAAGGTTTTCTCTAAGGATTACAGTATCGAGTCCTTCAAGAAAGAATTTATTAGATTTTTGAAAGTTCGGCAAAAGGTGACGCTTACCATCAGGCAGACCGCAAGCTTTTTTGCCATCTTAGTGGTATGAAAAAAAGAAACGCCACGTCACCGCAGCCCATATATTACAGACTTCTTCTTGAGATTGCGACGGCAAGTGCGGCGCCTCCTCTGGTGGTAGTAGTAGAGGTAGAGTCCATATAGTTTTTTTTTATTTTGGCTTAGGAGTGGGAGACAGCAGAGCGTTTGTTGAGTTCATGTGGTATGACTGAGCGATGCGTGCGCGCATACAATTCTGCTGGGCGGCTGGCCGAGGGACTGCGACTTGCAGCGGCACACCTCTCAGAGGAAGAATCTAGAGACATCTATCTGCCTCTTGCTCAGCAGTTCCGACAAGAGGGACAGTTGCGCAAGGCTGAGCAGATTTTCATAGGACTTGGTGAAGTGGATGAAGCTATCTCTATGTATAAGGTTATTGACTATTTGAAATTAAATTAAATTTTATTTCAAGGGAAACACTGGCGGCTGTTATACCAATTATACAAGGAGGGTTAAACATTTGGATTAATATTTATATTATTATGTTATTCCATATCCCTGTATCAATAATAAAGTTATGGTGGGACTTGCTCAGTTGCAACGTAAAAATATAGTGCACTAAATTTTTTTTCCAATGAGAACTATCGAATCAGGATAAAAAGTAAAAGCCCGATATAATGCCTTTTATATAGGGCTTAGTCAGTGAGATGCTCGGTTACGAACTGAAGAAATAGTGCTTCGCGTAAAAATTATTCACGTTGGAACTCTCGACTAGAGTAAAAAAAAAATCAGATGCTTTGGCTGCTCCGTTGAGACGCTAAGTAAATACAAAAAACAAACACATTTTTCATATATAAATATGTTTTCCCATCGCTTTTTCGATCTACCTCTACATCTTTGTCCTTCTCTTGAAACCCATTCAGTTAGTTTCCGGTTCTATTTGTCATTTTCAATTCTACACACGTAACCTGCCCATTTCTATTTCAGTTACTTTCGTTCTCTATATTATTATTATTTTTTAATTGTATCTAATAACTTAATGCTCAACATACTTCTCTCTATTTTCCGTTGATGTATAGTTAATTTATTTTCGCCTTTCTTACGTAATGACCATGTTTGGCAGCTATATGTTAGGCATGATAGAGTGACCATATCACACAGTTTACTCTCATGTCTCTATTCTTCATAAGTTTCAATATTTTTCCAAAGCAATTAAAATTCGTCTGTTTATATCTTTTTCTGTCATATCTGTAAACAAAATTGATTGACCCAGGTTCATCTCTCATTCTCTATTATCATCTGTAACATACGATCATTGCTTTCTCGGTAAGCTCCGATAACCTGAGTAGTAGAGAGGTACTGGCTCAACTTTGAGGGGCCTCTGAGGGGGTTATTGGGGGCCCGCGAAAAAGCTCTCTACACACTCGCGGATCATATGTGAATCAACTTTATTCGCGGTCTAATTATTTTAATTCGCGGTCCAATTATTTTAATTCGCGTGTGGGTCAATTTTATTCGCGGTCTAATTATTTTAATTCGCGTGTGGATCAACTTTATTCGCGGTCTAATTATTTTAATTCGCGGTCCAATTATTTTAATTCGCGTGTGGGTCAATTTTATTCGCGGTCTAATTATTTTAATTCGCGTGTGGATCAACTTTGTTCGCGATCTAATTATTTTAATTCGCGGTCCAATTATTTTAATTCGCGTGTGGATCAACTTTATTCGCGGTTCTATGAAATGTTCTGCGTGCAGTGTCAACAATGGTTTTTAACAACAATAGATAATTCATTGTTTAGTTTCTTTCAGTTTCTTTTATCTACGAGGTTTAATTTTTTGTAAGTCTCTGTGGGTAGCAACGATTTCTGGTAATAATGAATTGTAATAACAATAAGACGTTGATTTATTTCTTAAATGCCGTGGGAGGTCCCTGCTAACAGGTTGATACATGTTTTACTACGAAGAGGCGTCATCTTTAGAAATTTTTTCAATTGAAATTATTTATTTAAGCTCTGTGACAAGCAAATACAGCTACTTACAATGCCAATATGGATTGTGATAACAAAAGATAACTTATTGTTTGGTGTCCTTTATTTTGAACTTAAGCTTTAAAATTAAGACGACAGATTATTTCTTCAATGCACTTCCGAGGAGGTCTGTTAACAATTAGACACATGTTATCTATAGAAATATTTTCTATTAAAAATATTTATTTAAGCTCTTCGTCATGCAAACATTCCGATACCAGGTACTTACAATGCCAATATGAATTGAGTGATAACAATAGATGGCTTATTGTTTAGTTTTTTTTTTCCGACGTTGATTCATATCGTGTGAGGTCTCTGTCATATCCTGTTGGAACACGCAAAGACATGTAGGCTATAACCATATATATAAGGAACCACAGTAAAATTCACACTGCAGTCTTATTCGTGAGTTTCAAAGTTATACCTACAGTGTTTTGTGTTCATATTCCATCAAATGGAGGTAAGTTTAATTACTTAATTTTCTCGATAGTGTATGTTTTATTGTTTTTTCATAATGTATGTGTGTAATTGTTTTATTATTGTCCTGTTTGGTCAAGTGGTTAGTGCAGCTAGCTGCGGAGCCAAGGGTCACGGGTTCGAATCCCACAAGGAGCAGGTGTTTTTTGTGATGATTAAACATTTGTTACCGAATCATGGATGTTGTTTATATGTAGTCTATGTACTGATATTCTATGGTTGTTGTTTCTGGTTACCATAACACAAGTTTAATACTTAGCTTGGGGTCGGAACCATCTATGTGTATACGTTTATGTATATTATTTTATAACGGTATTACATAATTAGCGTCTAACCAATAGTTAAAGTACTGAGTTCCAATATTATTATTTTTTTTTCTCTTATGTGCTTGTAACAGCAATTAATGTGTGTTAGTATATTATTCAATCGAATCAAATAGTGAAGTTTGTTTGTTTATTGTTCTTTAACCCAGCAATAGAGATTATTAGCACTATAAGGAAATTTTATTAATACAATTTTATTAATTTCATTTTTATTAACTTATTGTTTTATAATTTTTATTGTTCCAGCCTTTATCCCCGGAAAATTATACGTTAAAAAATTATTACTTTCCTTTGGATATGAGTCAAGAAGAAACTAAAGACTGTACTATTCAAAAAAATTTGAAAAGCACAACAAAGCGGAATATCAAAAGTATTGACGCATTTTTTGAAAATCCTAAGAAAAGAAAATCTCAAGCAAAGTCTTCGTGTGTCAGTCAAGGCAATGAAAATGGAATCTCTTATATTTCTACCAATAATGACGACACAACGTCTGCAAGTCACCTATTAAAAATTGAAACATATAATATGAAAAAGATAAAGGACATACCAGCTGAAGATCATTGGAAATACGCAGACTTAAAAGTTAAATATTATACACAATCACATGACGACCAGCATTATCTAAGTACCCGGGATTCCATATATAATATTACAAAACAAATAGCAATGAACTGTGATTGTAAAAAGTTCTTCATTGAAACTAAAGATAAGCGGGGATATTAATTTCATTCATTCATTTACAACTTCTTAACATTACTTAACAGAGAACGCCAAAGCTTAAAAACAACAATAGATTTACCCCCACGCTTCATTCAATAACAAGTAGCCATTGTCAGAGTCAGTGTATTTAAAGACGGGCAAAAGACTTCTAGTCAATATTTTCTCACCAGCAAACACCATGGATGTGTTCAAAGATCGTGAATACGACAAGGATTTGCTTAACATGTGTTTTGAAGCGGAAAGAAAATATTTGTTACTCAATAGTGGTTACTCACTTCCGATATCACAACCATACGAGGAACGTAAAATTAATATTTTGACGGTGATGGACCAGTTGGAGCAAGAAAGACTTGAAAAGGAAATGTGCATTTCATACACACAAGAAGATTTATCACCATCTTTCTATAGTCCTCAAGATTATGTTTAGCTTAAGAATGTAAAACACTGTTTATTAAATAAATAAATGTTGAATTAAAAATATCGTTTTTTTATGTAATAAGTTTCCAACAAATAAAACACATAAATTCATAAATCTATAAGTTTATTTTAAAAAAATTGCTTTATAAAGTGCTCTTAAAATTAGATCATTATACAGAGTGTTATTTGAAAAAATGTTTACAAAATCCATCATAGAAATACCAATAGATCTCATAAATAGATACACTAAACAATATTCACCACAAACTGATGTATAATAATTTTGTATCATTTTTGCATTAAAAAAATATTTTTTAGCGTTCCTTTGCATAAATATTTTATGATATCCAGTTGGTTTTCGGCCATATGAATCGAAATATTCACCGAAACCATTTTTGTCTATGTGAATAGCAATCCAATGAGATCCTGGTTTAGTGTCAGGATCTAAGTTACTTACAATATATGATGGATACGAAATGAAAACGGGCATGCGATTTGAAGCAAAAACATTGCATTCTGCTAATGGATTAATTTTTTTTAATAATTTACGTATTTCATAAGTATCCATTACACCTCTCGTAACTACAAAAGTTATTTTCAGAATGAATAAAATAATAGCTTTAGAACAATATATATGTTTTTTTAACTATTATAATCTACACTTACATCACGATTTTTATTAATTTCTATAATGTTGTCAAATTCTGCATATATAATACAATTTACTGTAGTTTTTAAAGAGTTTTCGAAGCGGACTTCCAATCTAACACTTCCATGTCTTATTAGATTCCAATGCGATTGTGAATTGGATGAAAGATCTGGGGTTAAATCAAAGGCTAATAAACAGTATCCATTGGCAAATTCTTCTCTAGATATATCATTACCTTCATTCAAAAAATGAATACCAGTTCCCGAATATAAAGTGTGATATGCTGATGTAAATAAACTGCTATCAAATGAAGGTTGCAATGTTTTAGAAGGTATTTGTTGGCCATCTACATATAAGCTAAACATATTTAAATTAAAGTTTTGAAAATTATATGGGTTCATATTAAAACTTCCATTAAAGGCTGAATTATTTACAAAACCAACTATACATCTTTTGGGAACTTGACCTAAAAAAATATTATCAAGTGTTTTTCCTTGGATTCCTGAAGGTAACGTCATAACCTTGACTTCCGCACGCGTTATAGGGTATTTGGCAGTAGTGTTGGCTAAAACTTTTTGATGAGCTAATAACACAGAAGGACTTATCCTAGCCCTTCTTATTAAAAGTGTTGCATCATTGATTTGCACTTTTAACTTTAAATCTGTACTAGATGACATTAAGTTAAATGATTCTTTGGTACGTACTAATTTAATACGTAATTCAACACCGTTTATCAAAAATTTGTCTTGATTAAATATATCACCATGTAAATGACCAATCAATTCAACTTCCTTGCTATCTTTCGTAAACTGCTGTCTCTTGGTGTAGCCTTCATTGCTTTCATCAGCAGAATCCATTTTGTTTGAGGTATCTTTATACCACAAACCACATGTAAGATGTGATTTTTTTGCAGCAGGACCATAATTTAATAAAGTTTCAATATAAGAACGATAGGCATAGGTGTTGTTTGGTGGGGAAACAAGCTTTTGATTTAGATAAACATCCATTTGATTAAAAAGAGAATGTAACCAGTTATTAACTGGGGCAACACTTGTCGCTGCAGTTAATACAGTTGAATCATGATTTAAAACTCTAACTTTTAATTGGAGTAATGTATTAGATAAGTCAATATAGTCTTCTCCTGTACCAGGAACTTGAAATTCTATGGGACCTTCATCACTCAAAGATGAAATCGGTTTATAATGAATCCACTGACCATTCTCAATGCTTGTTTGTGTTGTTGGTAATGCAAATAAATCTAATTCAGACTTAGCACATTCACATGAAGTATTATGTAAGAACGACATTATTATTTGTTTAATTTAAGAAAAAATATCACAACTATTCTTGTTAAAAACTTTTTTAGTAGTTCTTCTTTTCGTTGCTTTCAGAGCAATGGCTGATCGTTTATTACGTCTCTTGTTTTTATACCCTGATCCAGTCATAATGCTATCAATTTTACTATCTGCTTTCCGTTTTAAATTACTTGTTGCATCTTTCATGCGAGATTTAATAGAATCATTCATAGGTTGTGCATTCATCATATCAGACAGGAGACCTACACCCATATTCAATGCTTCTTTACTGACTGCCTTTGCTCCACTCGATAGCAACGGAAGTACAGATCTAAACAATCCTCCTAAAAAGCTTCCGATTCCATGGCCTCGTTGATATGGGACACCTTTGTAAATGATCCCCACTCCTGAACCAGCTTGATGAGAATAATAACTTTCATATGGACAAATACTATGATTACGATTATGAGAATTCATCTTATTCGTTTAAAATGAAGTTTAGCACACGCAGTTCCAAATTGAAATGGTATTGTTGCACCTGTGTTTGTCCTTATATCTATTTCTATAGTATCAAACTCACGACGCATAACAGGTATATAGTGAGCTGGTGTAAACACATTCATTTTATAACCACCGTAAATATATTTTGTTGGGTCTAATGGAACTATTCGTAATAGTGATGTCATTACATCACCCACAATTTGAGGTTGCACAATATCAGAGTACAAAAAAAGTTGTGAAGGCAATCCTAAAAACAAATTAACAGGACGTTTAGCTATGTTGTTTGCAATTAAATTAGTTTTTGGTCCAAAACCAAGTTGAAGACTTAGCTGTGGTGACATCCTTAAAGATAAAATGTTTTTATTTTGGGGTGTTAAAGAAAAGAGTTTTGATGTCTCATCAAAACGAAACTTTATACAATCTTTTAAAAGGGGATTACTGTTAAGGGCATTTAGAAGCTGATCAATGTCATCATATGTTGTAGCGGGTATGTGGGTTTTATATTCTGCAACACTTTCAATGTTGTCGACCAATATTTTTTTTCTAAGATATAGAACATTTTCATGTTCTCTGACATTTAAAATACTAAAAGGGTAATGAAATTCAACTAGTCCTACCAGCCACTCCCCTTCTAATTTAACTGTTTTAGGAAGCTTCGTCAAAAAGTTTGTTGTTGTATTGTTTGGGAAATAGGTCATTGAACTGTTACTTAACAGAGTCAAATAAAAGCTTTCTTGACTCATATTAATTCAATGTTAGATGCTGGAATCCAGGTATTGAATTTTGATGGATAACCTTTCCACTTGACCAACACTTCTTTTCTGCCTCTAATATACCTAAAACTTATGATTTTATCTATTTTGTGCTTAAGGGTGGGGTCGTATAAAACTTTTTGTAGTTCTTTAGCATAAAATGTACCTGATATTGATTCTCCTTCTAAATCATTAAGTGTATAAACTTTATAAGGCGACCTATGAATAATTGATGATATAACAAATACTTCATCACTCCAATTAGTTTCATAGCCTTTTTGAAATATATGTTTATGCTTAGTTATTCTTACATGGTCACCAATTTGAAACTTAGGAAGCTCTGGATATATATTTTGGTTTTTATTTTTCCTGTCATATAAATTAGACCAAACAGTCATAATATTACTAGAATTGACGTCACATGGACACATTTTTATACTCGAATGGTAACTGTGATTATATGAATACATCAAATCTTGCAAAATATCTACATATCTATATGTATTTTTGTGAGTGAAATAACGCCACATTTTCATCTTAAGAGTTCTTTGAAATCTTTCTACAATACTTGCTTTAATATCTGGATTATTCGTTGTGTAGTAATTTATGTTTTTACTCTTAAAATACCTTCTAACATCTTTTGCAACGAATTCACTACCCTTATCAGATTGTATATGTTTTGGAGTTGCGTTAGCTTCTGTAAATATACTTTCAAAGCATTGTATTGTAGTTTCTGAATTCTTTTTTTTCATACATCTTGCAAAAGCATATTTACTAAAGACATCAATGACACAGATAATATATTTATAATTATCGTTATATTGACTATAGGTTCGCATATCGCTTAAATCAACTTGCCAAAGGTCGTTATAGTTAGATAAAATGTATTTATTTCTAGAAAACTTTCTCTGAACAGGTCTATGTAAAGTATATGTTTCTTGCGCCTGTAACCATTTTTTTACTTCTTTTTTATTCATCTTTCCATCCATAGCTTGGGTTAACTTATCAATACTACTATAACCAGCTGGATTAGAAACATCATAATATATTTTGTCTATATCTAATACGGTGACCATCTTTCCCAGTCAATTTTCTTGCTTTTTATATCTTTTAAAGACGTTCTCGGTGTTTCACTACTGGGCGTAGCATGTTTTTCAGGGGGAGAAGTTTCTTTAAATTTCTCTATATGTAGTTTCTTAACATACTCCAATGTTGTAGGATTACCGATACAATATAAAGGTAAACTTATATCAGTTAATAACTGAGAAAATTCTTCCCACCCCCTCGGTTTTGGACGTTTTAGCTGACGTAAGGTATCATTAATCAAATCTACAATATTGGTCCCAGGTATAACCTGCTCATTTATAGTGATTCTCCCTTGTGTATCCCATTTGACTTTATCATTATTTTCTATCAACGTTTTAATTAGCAGTTCACCTTTTTTTTTAAATGTCCTTGGAATTAATCTCATTAAATAAAAATAAGAATAGGGCTTATTGTAAACTACGTCCCTCTCTTTGGATGGTGACTGTGTAAGTAATGGTTCAGCTTTAATCTCTTCTTCTTTATATTTTTCTGTTAATTCACTGTCATCCGACACCAAAGGCAATTTTAGTGGTTGTCTTTCTTCACCAGTAAAATACAAATATCTTTGTAATGTTTGTGAATAGAGCTTCCACTTCTCACGGTCTTCTAATTTCCTACTAAGAATATCCCGCATTTCCTTATCTAGTCGCGACAAGGAATCTTCAGGAATAATTTCTCTACGTTTGAGCCTTTCTAAGACGTTAGGTTCAATTAATAACATCTTTTTAGCGTTCTCCATTTTCTTATATGACAGAATTGAGCAAAGAACTAAGAACTGCACCCAAAATTACAGGTAAGAATGCACCACCTTTCTGTATAATTATCTTTTTTCTGAATTTATTTCTTCCTTTAGAAACTAATTTCCTGAGAACCACTTTGTGTTTTTTTAATTTAGACTTTTCTTGCTCCTTTAAAGGAATTTTACCATTTAAAACATTAAAAATACATTCACAGAGACAGTTTATTTCTTGTTCGTTACAACTTTTTAATAGTGCCTCACAATACTTTGGTTTAAGTGTATGTAAAGCTTTTAATAATTCTTTATGTGCCTTAACTCGTCTCATTATTATTAATTATTAAAAACATTTGTTTAAAGAAATTTTGATAAAATAACTGCCTATAATACTGTTGACACTAAACAATTTAAATTCAGGGACCTCAGTGAATATCTCTTCGTTTTTTTATTTGTTTTTTCTTTTAAATTAATTTTTTCTGCTAAAATAAAATTAAGCTGTTTACAAATATTGTTTAATTCTTCTTTACTAGTTGTTTCTTGTAAAGTTTTGCAATACTTTCGTTTCAATACTTTTAATATTACACTAAATGAATTATTATTACACGTTGTTACGGTTCCGTGCATGATGTTGAACTAATTGATATTTGATCCTTCATATTACATTTAAATCCTTTTTTTGGTATGTAAACAGTACAAAAAATATTATTGAGTGGAAATATATTACTTTTAAAGCGATACATGTCATTTGTTTTTTGTTTTAGATCTATCATCAAATAACCATGCGGATCACTAGTGGCATCTTTATAGGCTTCCTCTACAAATTTGGAATTATCAGGAAAAACTTGTCGTGCTAAATGGCGTATTTGAGTTCTGTCCCGAGGATTTTTGAAATAAATTATATAAGAAGAGTTTAGTGAAATATCACGTTGACCTTTACCTTGATGAAATAAATTTTGAGTTATATAGAAAACGCTTAAATTTCTGTGATGGCTCCCTTTAGTAAAAATATCAACAACTCGTCCATCCGATTCTCGCATTAGGTCATCTATAACCAGTAATTGAGGTTCATTACCATCAAACATATTTAAATCTGGAATTCCTTGAGTGTATATAACATTACTAATATTATACAGTGGCTGCATTTCATCGTAACACCAAAATATATGCTTAAAATCTGTGTCACATATTTTTTTAGCGCAGTTTATAAAATTTGTAACAAAATTAGATTTTCCACATCCACTCGGACCTGCTACTATAGCTGTAAAAGGGTGTGAGAAATGAAACATCGTTTTTTTTTTTTTAATACGTGTTAGCTTCATAAGGATTTTAAGTCAAATGTCATTTGTTCACATTGAACATTAGTTTTAAATAAAATACAGTAATACTATAAAAATCATTTATTAAATATTTTAAATAGTAAAATGTAAAGTTGACAAAACAAATAATTAGGGTTCCTTTTTCTTTTTTTTTTTATTAAATTAAAACAGTTTAATTCAGGCACAGAGAAAACCAATATACATTGTTAGACATGACTCATCAATACAAAATTAAAACAGTTTAATTCAGGCACAGAGAAAACCAATATAAATTGTTATACATAACTTATCAATACAAAATTAAAATTAAAATCAAGTCAAATTAGATGAAAATGAACATAACAGTTCAAATTAAAATTAAATAATATTTTAACATAATACAAAAATAATTTTACAACTTCTTTACATTTCTTAAACAATAATATATTTTTTAATGAAACACAGTACTTTTTAATTAGATTTATAAAAAAAAATAGTTTTACAAAAAACAATTCAGAAAGTTTTTACATTATTTTCTAACTAAACATTTTTTAAGCTATAATGACCCCATGCCAGAGTATCGGTAGAATTTGGTTTTATATACCTTTTGCTATCATTGTAAGATAAAGAAACTTTATTACATTTTTGAGTAAAAATTATATGTTTAATAGATTTAAACCGAAGCATTTTACAAATTTCATTAGTATTATTAAATAAACAATTTTTGTAATTGTCAATTTTAAAGTTTTTGACAATGCTTTTGTTTACACCCTTTGCTTTAGCAACAAATTTATCTTCCACGTCAATCGCATACATTTTTGAGCGTAGTCCTACAAACTCTCTAAATATTTTACCATTATTTTCATCTTTAAATAATCCTAATTTTTTTTTATTTAACAAAGGTATACCATATTTATTGTTAATTTCATAGTCTGAGGTGTCGAAATGTATGGCAACATCTGATTTAATATCGGAATAAAAGTTTTTTGTAAATACTTGATAAACTAAACTATCTGTATCTGTGTAAAGTAGTTTTAACCTATTCTGAAACTTCACGTTCATATATTCGTAATGGAACTCATACATTAGCGTTTTTGATATATCTAAAATACAAAAACCTAAATAAATTGGTTTGTTATATAACATTTTTACCTTTTTTAATTGTATAGCAACTAATGACTCTGAAAAGATAGATAAACTATGAAATTCAGGTCTTGCTAGCAGTGATTGAGCACCTTGAACATTTCCGCGATTCTCCCAATGAGTCACCAGCTTTACATTTACTCTTTTTTCAATATTTTCCATAGTTTTACCGAAAACAGAGTTATTCATTAATTTATAAAAATCCTTTTGAAACTCAGAAACCGCCGATGCACGCAGGTTAGTATTTAAATCAATGTATTTTTTTAACCAATCACTTTGTTTAAATTTTAAAATTCTATGCACTTTTAGTAATTTTAGTCCAGTTTGTAAACATTGTTTTAAATTTCGATAATGTATTATGTAGTTATTTTTATTGTTTAAATTTAGAACTAATTTTTTTTCTTTTGTGTTACCAATACATATCTGATCAGGACAAAATGGAAAATCTGAATGTAAGTCATGTAAATGATCTGGATATTCTAAATCTACTTCCAATATATAACCATATTCTGAGTTATCAGGCACTTGAAAATTAGTATTTATGTCAACCCATTCAAACTCACTCGTCGGAAGGTATTGTGACATAGCCCAACCATATAGATTATTAGCATCAAGGTAAATTAAATAAGAAGAAGGTAAGTCACTATTATAATTGTCCATAAAAATATTGTTAGCTTTTGCATAACGGTTACTACATTGAGAAACCCCACCTCTTATTCCTTTTTGGATAAAAGCAAGTTTATCAAAATCTGTTAAAAGTTCTAACTTTTGTTGAGTATGTTTTAACATGGAATCCCAACTCAATCCAGGTGCAGTATAATACTGTGCAGCATCAAGACCATATGTTTCAAGACATAAATTTCGAAAGTTTTCAAACACATCAGCTAATAATAATACATCAGTTTTTAAATACAGATTAGAATAATCTAACATATTTTTACAGTTAAAATGATTCCAAACATCATTTGCATGTGCATAGTCCTCGTCAGATACATGCTCGTTATTCAAGGAACTAAAAAAAAATTCTTTTGTTGGTAGTGTCGTGTTTTGTAATTTTTCATAGGATGTCATAAACTCATAGGGATAAATGCCTTTACGTGTTAAACGGATGAAATCTTCGTTATTTGAAAAATTTTTACTAAGTTCATGAAATTGATTTGTATCAAGATTTTTTGCTAACTGAGAAAGACTACAAGACATGAATTTGAAAGAATCTACAAACCTTAATTTCATAGTATAATTATTTATTTGAATGCACTTTGAAAATGATATGTATTTTTCTTTATTTTGAGGTATTATTTCTATTGCTCCGTCTACACTGTTCAGCGCATGTACTATAAAGTGACTATCATAATTACTCAAGTTATGCAAAAAAATTGGAACGAATCGCGGGACTTTATAATTTGAAGAGCAAATCGAATGAGCTATTCCTCTATATAAACCCGTGTGTGTGTCATAATCTATAACAGACTCATTATTTAAATCTTTTTCACAAATGTAACAGGTTTTACTTTCTAATATATTTCTCTCATTCTCGACCGATAACGGTTGAGGACTTTTATGGAAACTGTTTTTTTTAGCAATTTGTTTTAAATCATCTACTAGAGACTGCATAAAAACCTTAGCACAGTCCTTTCCAGTATAGGTCCTATAAGTAGACAGACTATTATCGTACGAACATTTAATATAATAACCGAAGCTATATACTTCATGTTTTTGAATATTATTACTAAACGATTTGTTTGGGTCATTATCACAACTATGAATTGGTAATAAAAGGGCTTCAAAATCAGCATAAATGACAAATGGAATTTTCAATTTTCTATCAAATTTATCAAATGACAATATATTATTTAAAATTGGTTCACCAAACCACATCTTTTTTTTGGGAAGTGAATTAGGTAAATCGGTTTTAATGTGATTACAATCAAACCTTTGATGGTTAGTTAATTCATTTTGATTTCTAAATATTAACAAGCACCCGTCACAAATATGAACAGCTTCATTTTTTGATGAAATTTGTTTACTCACTAATCTAGATAAATTTTTAATGTAACAATAATGATAATTAGAACCGGTATTAATTAAAAGTAGATTAATGTGTTTTTGTTTTCGACACTTTGTAAAATGAAGCGGTCCTACTATTTTATTTTTTTTATTATTTGCATCGTACTCTAAACCAAAGACATTAATACTTACATCATTTAAATTTTCAAATTTATTTATATCCTTCAATTTAACGGGAAATGGAATATTATTAAAATTTAATTTATTTTGGTGACTAAAATATGAACAGACTCTATCAGCGTTATTATTTACTGGATATAAGGCTGAAAGCACAGCCCATTGAAAACATTGGTGGTCATAATTTTTCACATTAATTACCGCTTTTTTGTGTTTAATATCTAATGGTAAATCTATATACGATGAACCACGTAAGGGATTAAATTTATTAACATTCATATCTATATGTTTAATTGCACGTAAGCTCCAGCCGCTATCTTTTTTTTCAAAATTGGAAATCTTATTTGTTATCTCATTAATAATCATTGAAAATATTATTTCAAAATCATCTCCACGACAATACACATAGTTAAAAGTTTGGAAATCGAAAGTATTTTTTAAGTTTTTTGTTGGTTGTATAAAATCAGCATTTAAATTAAAATTTACTTTTATGACGGTTAATTGATTAATGCAATCACTTATTAACTGAAACAAAGTTTCTTTAATACCTTGGAGAAACGAGTCAGGCGTCTCGAATTCTACCTGGGCTACAGTTTGTTTTGGGGTTATTCTATAGGTTAATATGCGTGCTCCAAATGCAGTTTCAATTAAATGAACATTTGAAAACTTTTCATGACATATTATTACATTGTTTTTATGGGAATTACTTTTTAAATGACTAGTAAAATGTTTTTTGTGGATAAAAACTTTACATTGGGGGCATTCAATCTTATCAATATTTGAACTTACATCTAAAAGAAAAGTAGACGATGCAGCTGCTGATGATGTCGATGGTACTGCTTCAGGGCCACCCCTTGATGTAGTCGCTTGTGGTTCTGATGTACGAAGTCGTTTTTCCAGTACATTTTCTCCATCTAGAGCAATTTTTCTTTTTCCACCAACTTGGCTGTAAACAATAGAAAAAAAAAAAACACAATTATTATAAAAAATAAAACAGAAATATATAATTAGAAATTTAGAACATTATAAATAAGTCACATAAAAAAACCATCTCACGTTTATTTACTATTTTTACAAGAGGTGCAATATGCTATGACCGGTAATAATCCGTCAATTTCATCACCCCCACTGATTAAATGCGTATTACATGGCGTATAATACGGTTTAAAGTCTGGATCCTCAATCATTGATTTAGAAAGTTTGCCATTTATAAACCAAAATCTAATATAACGATGGAATCTACTTAAAATAATTGCTTTGTCGAGTAAAATTATTTCCTCACTAGTAAGCGACCACATTTTGTTAAACTAACAGTAACAATAATCTCAAACCAAAATACATTCTTTTATATGATCCACCCCTCCAATGCTATACAATAAGTTGTTACAAATAAAACAAGTCGAGACAAGACAGCTAGTAAACCCAAATACTTACAATGTCTGTTCTTGTTTGTTGCACTGGTGATTTTTTTCTTCGTGTAGACATATTTTATAGAGCAATTGATCGTATTCATCAATGAGTTTTCTTTCTTCCTGTATACAAAGTTCATACAGTTGTTGGTCGAAGTAATCGTTTTGTAAATCTGAAGCGTCCATGATGATGTTAGTTTGTATAAGAGTATTGAAAGTGAACGAGGTATCGCTTAAATATAACTTGTAGCCTAAGTACCTGTGGACGAAGGTGTGAGAAATCTATTGTTGTTTTTAAGCTTTGGCGTTCTCTGTTAAGTAATGTTAAGAAGTTGTAAATGAATGAATGAAATTAATATCCCCGCTTATCTTTAGTTTCAATGAAGAACTTTTTACAATCACAGTTCATTGCTATTTGTTTTGTAATATTATATATGGAATCCCGGGTACTTAGATAATGCTGGTCGTCATGTGATTGTGTATAATATTTAACTTTTAAGTCTGCGTATTTCCAATGATCTTCAGCTGGTATGTCCTTTATCTTTTTCATATTATATATTTCAATTTTTAATAGGTGACTTGCAGACGTTGTGTCGTCATTATTGGTAGAAATATAAGAGATTCCATTTTCATTGCCTTGACTGACACACGAAGACTTTGCTTGAGATTTTCTTTTCTTAGGATTTTCAAAAAATGCGTCAATACTTTTGATATTCCGCTTTGTTGTGCTTTTCAAATTTTTTTGAATAGTACAGTCTTTAGTTTCTTCTTGACTCATATCCAAAGGAAAGTAATAATTTTTTAACGTATAATTTTCCGGGGATAAAGGCTGGAACAATAAAAATTATAAAACAATAAGTTAATAAAAATGAAATTAATAAAATTGTATTAATAAAATTTCCTTATAGTGCTAATAATCTCTATTGCTGGGTTAAAGAACAATAAACAAACAAACTTCACTATTTGATTCGATTGAATAATATACTAACACACATTAATTGCTGTTACAAGCACATAAGAGAAAAAAAAATAATAATATTGGAACTCAGTACTTTAACTATTGGTTAGACGCTAATTATGTAATACCGTTATAAAATAATATACATAAACGTATACACATAGATGGTTCCGACCCCAAGCTAAGTATTAAACTTGTGTTATGGTAACCAGAAACAACAACCATAGAATATCAGTACATAGACTACATATAAACAACATCCATGATTCGGTAACAAATGTTTAATCATCACAAAAAACACCTGCTCCTTGTGGGATTCGAACCCGTGACCCTTGGCTCCGCAGCTAGCTGCACTAACCACTTGACCAAACAGGACAATAATAAAACAATTACACACATACATTATGAAAAAACAATAAAACATACACTATCGAGAAAATTAAGTAATTAAACTTACCTCCATTTGATGGAATATGAACACAAAACACTGTAGGTATAACTTTGAAACTCACGAATAAGACTGCAGTGTGAATTTTACTGTGGTTCCTTATATATATGGTTATAGCCTACATGTCTTTGCGTGTTCCAACAGGATATGACAGAGACCTCACACGATATGAATCAACGTCGGAAAAAAAAAACTAAACAATAAGCCATCTATTGTTATCACTCAATTCATATTGGCATTGTAAGTACCTGGTATCGGAATGTTTGCATGACGAAGAGCTTAAATAAATATTTTTAATAGAAAATATTTCTATAGATAACATGTGTCTAATTGTTAACAGACCTCCTCGGAAGTGCATTGAAGAAATAATCTGTCGTCTTAATTTTAAAGCTTAAGTTCAAAATAAAGGACACCAAACAATAAGTTATCTTTTGTTATCACAATCCATATTGGCATTGTAAGTAGCTGTATTTGCTTGTCACAGAGCTTAAATAAATAATTTCAATTGAAAAAATTTCTAAAGATGACGCCTCTTCGTAGTAAAAAAGTTGAGAGCTTTTTCGCGGGCCCCCAATAACCCCCTCAGAGGCCCCTCAAAGTGTATCTCTTTCCAGTCGTATCTTAGTCGAACTCATAGTGTACTCAGTGTCTTAGTTTTGCTGTATTAGTGCCTTCTAGATAGGGTGGTGTTATAAGGCTTTTTTGATGAGTTGTTTCATGACATAAATGTGATCTATTTTGTTTTTTTTTTCAAAATCCTGCTTTTTCGTGCGATGGTTCTCTTCTAAGATTTTAGCAAGCCAATTCAGTATGATTTTTGAGAAAACTTAATAAATATTACTCTTGAAACTAATCGGCCTGTTAACGCGGGGTAAATGAAAGGGGGTAGACTGTAGGTGTGGTTCAAAATTATTGTCAAAATTAAATTAGAAAAAATGCGTAAAAATGAATTGGGATAGATGTGCACCTTTATAGTAATAACTGCGTAGTTTCTCCAGGCTTCGGCATCGGTGCCTAAGTATGATTCTCTTAAAGCACTGCAAATGTATTAATATGTGGCGCCACTCACTTTAGAACTGTTATCACTATGCACATACACATTCAAATGGGCACAAGCTGATAACGACCTTCAGCTGGCCATGCGGTTTATTTCAATATTCAGAAGATCGAGGGTCCGACGGTGATAGCTTCTCTCAAGGAACTGAGGTGGCAGTGCTGTGTCCACCACTTAAGTATATAATATGCATCTTCACATTGTCGTCGTATTAGTGCGATGGAGGATGTAGGTAAGTGCGTATAGGAAAAGGATAGGACTAAGTTGCGCTGTTTACAACGAAACTAATATCATTAGGGTATAGAAAAGACTAACACCAGATGGAGTTAGTAGGTGGCCGTAACACGGCCTGTAGTTGTTTAAGTTTTTATCCAGTAGGATCGTTGTAGATCTGGGTCACTGTATTGGAGTTGTTCTTGTTTCAAGTATGTTGTTGAACATGGATTGAAAAGGTCTCAGTAGAGGTTCTGATAAAAATTTTAGTAGTTTGTTCGTTATTTTGTCATTCCCTGGCAATTTCTCGTTTTTAAATTCAAATTCAAATTAAAATCCATCTTTATTTGCTAAAGATTATGGTGGTACATTATAGTAGGTGTTAAATTATATAAATATCTCATAATCTGCTTAAAAAAGCATGCAAATTTTTAAATAATAAAAGTCCAAACATATTTTTTTTTTTTTTTTTTTTTATAAACATATAATTTCAAAATATTTTAATAACTGAAACTTACTTAAAATATCAATGTCAAGCTTTAGGTACAATAATAAAATAAATTTAAAGTAAATGAGAGAATGTCAAAAATATCATTAAAAGAAATTTTTATTAATGTCTCTTTACAAAATGATTCACGTGGTAATAACATCGTTCAACTAGCCACGAGTACAATTTTGTTTTTAAATAAGTCAAATGACATTTCTTTTAAGGTGTCGGGTACTCTATTGAAAATTCTTATAGTCATTACATAACAATTCTTGCTAAATAAAGCAGTATGTGCCCGTGAATGTTGCAATCTATTGGGATACACGGAGAAAGAAAATATCATTATAACCTAGTTTTCTAAACATATGTTGGTTCTTTTTTACAAAACAAGCTATTTCATAAATATACATACTTGGCAATGTCAGGATTTTATATTTTTGGAATAATGGCTTGCAGGATTCCTGAAATCCAACACCTTTAAGTGTTTTAATTGCAAATTCTATCTCTGACAGTAATATTGAAGGTACAGGCTCTACATTTTTCGATGTTTATTGTGTGGAGCAGAGTTCTTGATAAAATGTTGTAGACCCTTTTATTATGTCTAGTCGCTTTGTTATTTTGTTCCTTGCTCTATCTGTTATAATTGGCGTCCGTTTCGAAGAAATGCAAATGCGATAGATACGGTGTATTAAATCAACGAGTCATTTGTAATATATATCTTATCCTAGATTTCAATTGGTCTTACCAGGAAGTATCTCAGTACGAAGCAATGTTACGACTTGTTGCTGCTCACCGTTCGAACCTGCTAGAGGCCACTCGCAGACACGTGGCACAGGCTCTGCATGCCGCCGGGGACCTCAAGGCAGCTGAGAACTATTACATACAAGCTGGTAATTCTGTTGTCATATAACAGCAGTTGTTAAACTAAATCATAGGCCTTATGGGGCGGCTTGAAACTCTGACATTCAATTGGCCACTAGGTCGACAACATCCGCCAACACACACTAGGTCAGCGTGGTAAGCTATGGCCTAAGCCTCCTTCTATAAGAAGAGACCTGCACCCCAGCAGTGGGGCGTAATAGCTGAGGCAAATTCTTGGTAAGTTTACATAATGATGTAAAAAGCACATGCTTTGTACTTTACAAAACAGTCCCTATTAGTCAATGAATTATTTATTATCTCAAATTCTGATTTGTGCAAATAAGTGCATTTCTAAATTTTTCAACCACATTGTTTCTTTCACTTAACTTTCTTAATTAATTCACGAAAGTAAAAAAATCGTGAATAATCCAGCATTCGACAATAAGACGTATGTGAAGTCTACAATCCACACTAGACCCACTGGATTATGCTTTGACGCAAATCGCCCTCACCCAAGGTATAGACGTATGAAGTCTGGTAACGGTGAAAACGGTGATGCCGTGTAGTGCATGCTATGATCTCTTTAAAGAAAATTTTTATACATGAAAAAAACCTGACGTCTATATTTGGTAAATGAAACAACGAGACAAATGTTCACGCGCACTAAATCGTACCAGTATTAGTAGAGGTTACTGTTTTCGTGCAAGACATAAAGCGCGGTCCGATTCACAGATGTGGATGTGTTACAGTAACTTCATCATTCATAACTAGATGACGCTACTGCCTATGGAAAAATAAATATCAATCTATTTTCTAGTTTATATTGTAGTGTTTGGTGTAGTGACAGCAGAGCAGATTCACACTACCGCAAATTCTCCCATGGGTTCGTACGAGGTGACTGAGAGACATAACGTACCAGATAGTGGCAGCGGCACCGTACTTAGGAAATCTTTAACATCAATTTGCAATCACCAACGCACATGCTAATTATAGATGCAACCCCCAAATAAATTGCACAAGAAAACCACCGTCTCCGGCAACCCGCTAGGTCCTAACTATTGTAGACGTCAAGGTATAGAATATGCGAACGATCCTCGATAAAAATCCAGTTATCAAAAACAGCGAAAACTGGTCCTGGTAACGAACAACGTATGCACTTTGAGGGACGACGAAAAGATTGTTGAGCTGGAAGAAGAAGTAGAAAAACTGCGCTGGGATATAATAGGCCTCAAATCCGGCAGCTTGTTTTTTTGTAGTACAACTGTCTCAAGGTGGTGTCGGGTTTATTGACCACACTACAAGGGTAGCGTACCTTGTACTCAGAGTCAAAAAGATATATACCTAAAGGTGATACAGATGAACGCACCGACTTCGGTTGCGGTTATGTATTAGGTTATGACAAAGCCTTACGTACCTCCCCAACTTCCACGTTAAGTTGACCACTGGCAATAGAGATAAGTTAAAATTGGGGAATTTGGAGTACGGCAGTGAAGCCGCACTGGATGCGCCCCGACGGCTTACCAAAAATGAGGTTGACTTAATACTGACTTTCGATAGGCGGAAATTAAGCGATGTCGATGCGATGAATATTATAGGATAGTAGAGTACAAAACTCACACTAGCACACTGTTCACCACGGCGATGGAGAATGTGTTAAAACTTCTGGAGTGGAAAGAATATGGCATCACAATAAATGGCGAGTACATCACTAACGATCATTTCGATTTGCAGATGACAGTGGTCATTGCAGAATAGCTGAATGACATAGGCACGATGCTTGGAGACTTCAGCAGAGTTTGCCGACAGAAAAAATTAACATGGATAAAACGAAGGTCAGGGACGGCCTTCTATCAGGTAGACAGACGACCTAGTTAAAGCCGCTGGAAACCAATGGGCTCAGGCAGCTCAATGCAATATTTGGGGGAGGCTTACGTTTAGCGATGGACTGGATGAAACGAACGAACAAACGCAAATATAACACAGGCCAACAAAGTAAAGCGATTAATAAGTCCTTAAGCATGCATTTTGTACGATTTTACATTTTAAATAAGAATCCAACCTTGAATGTTTTTCATCAGGTACAGTTTTCAATAAAAATTTGGTGTAATAGTACAAAAAGCACGATTTTAGTCATAAGTACTTTTTATCATATAACCGTCAAAATAAAGTTTAAATTTAGTTGTTCAAAACGATTTTTAAAATATACTTCTACACATTTTTATTGCTAAGTTATAAGCATTATAAGCCTAAAGGCTGGTGCAGATCAGATCCGTGGCGTGATGTGACGTGCGCAGCACCATTTGTAATGTATGAAACTGTAAGAAAGGTGCCAGATCAAATGCTTGATGTACGCACGACACGCATCCACACATATACTGGCAAACCGAGTCCGTGCGTGTGTAGCGGAACGACAACGTCGCACACGCGCGTGCATTTATGACGTTGTATAATATTGTGCTTCCTGTTAGATGCTAGACCAGGCATGCACGCACACCCATCGGTCACGCAACACGCAGGTTGCATTTATTTACAAAAGTAATACAGTTTACACGTGTGGTTTTTCAAGAAACTCATAGAAATAGTTCACAAATACGAGTGTCCCCACAACACCAAACAAAAAAAAATTACAAGTTATTATTACGATTAAATGCTCTTAACTTAAATATAGATGCACGCATGCAGAAGTTACCTGCGTGACGTATGCTGTACCGCTTTTGCCGGTGTGACAGGGCTTGCAGGCACGTGCGCATGTCACGTCACGCCACGTGTTACGTCGCCCCACGCATCTGGTCTGCTCCGGCCTTAAAGTGATTTGTATGGAAAAGAAAACATTTTGGTAAAAATTTATAACTTCGGTACAAATAAAAGAAACTGTACCAGTATAACACATTAAAAAATATAAGAGTTCTACTTTACTTTCATATTATCAAAAATAAACACAATTGTTTTTTACAATAACAAAATATTGGAAATGACCAAAATCGTCAATTTTGGTTTATTAAATCCCATTTTCCTTATAAATATGAGCTGAAGATTACTTTCCTTGGTATTTATCGTAAAATATGGACTAAAATATATGCAAAATAAGGCATATTTTGGGGGCACCAAAATATTTGTTGAGCAGTGTTTATAAAGTCTTCTCTTTAGGAATACAAATTAATGCGTATTGGTTTTAGATGATTGGAAGAGCGCGATCGCGATGTACCGCGCGGCGGGCGAGTGGGAGAACGCAGAACGCGTTGCTCGACAGCACGCACCGCCCGCAGTGCAGCACCAGGTTATGTATTTGTTAAGAAAAAGAGTGAATATAGTTGGGTTCATCTGCTTATTTAAATTGTTTTAATTCAAATAAGTTACTGGATATGTAGCTAAACCAGTAAAAACTTCTGAATTATTTTACTCACGCTTAGGGTCAGCTCTTACAGAGACGCGACGCATCGTGGCATTTTTGAAATAGCGACACATTATGGACCTAGTTTACTAGTTGAAAGATACAAAATATAGTGAGAGCACAAAAGTGAGAGGTTACGTGTCAAAGCACACCAAGATGTGTAGCGCAAGATATCTTTTTGTCTAGTAAAAAAGGTCCATAATGTGTTGTTATCTCAAAAATGCCGCGTTGCGTCACGTTTCGGTCTGAGATGGTACCATATTAAAAAAAAAACATATCTACGAGCTGTTTTCTAGGAATACAAATCGCTGAAACACATTAGATTACAGTTACATCGGCCAACGAATGCAGGTGCATGGTCCAAAGACTGCGTTGTGTAAACTAATGAGTTGTACATTCAACAGTGGACGTCTTCCCTTAGAGATGATTATATTATTTAAATATTTTTATGTCATATTTTGGGGGCTGTTCGTTGTAGGTGGCACTGCAGTGGGCCGCTGCGCTGTCTGCAGCTCCTGCAGCGCGCCTGCTCGCCGCCCGCGGGCTGGCACAGCTCGGTGCCAAGTGGGCACTGCAGGCACATAGGTAGACTTTTTTAAGGTTTATTTTTTTAGGTCCAATAGAGGATCGACTTTTTCTTTTATTGAGACTAAAATTTCCACTGTAATTTTGTATATATGTATTTATATTTTCACGTTTTTAATCCAGAGCAGAGGGTAACCAGTGGCTGAATGCACAGTCACATCACGATGTGGTGGACAGTCTCCTTTCATCAACCACTTTAGTCCTGCGTCTGCATGATAGGTAGTCAGTCCATCGCCACAATGCTTATGATGCGGTGTATCAGGACTTCATTTATGTCCAATACGTCCACGCACCAGAATGAGCGGTTAAACAAGGGACAAAATAAAATACTCTTTTTGCCAGTAATAATTAAGCCGGAATTGAGCAGGAAGGTCAAAATATTACTTATGCATACTTATAAATACATTATTATGTATGTATGTGTGGTTAATTTACCTCCAAATAAATTTAAAAATATGTCAAATTTAGCTTAGTTTATTTTGGAGGGAGGAATTTTCGAAAGTTCAGCTTGAGGTTGAGGTTTGCTGGTCAGGGTCTTAAGCTCGGGGGCCACAGTGCACGGCACCGCCTAGCCATAGCTACGCCACTGGCTATAGTATTATGTATTCTGTGGCTAAAGTGTGGCAGTGGGCTGGCCAAGCAGCTTGACCAACCAATATCTGTATGAGATGAGATGATAATAGATTGGGATAAATGATATTTGGTCATTGTTATATTATACGAGTACTGTATTGTGATGTAGATGGGATATCGCTATGGAGCTGACAGAGTTGGGTGGGGGTATATCAAAGCGAGAGGTGAGCAGGGCGGAGGCGAGCGAGCTGGCAGAGGAGCGGCCCGAAGAGGCGGAAGCGGCATTCCTGCGCGCTGACGCCGCTGATGACGCGGTGCGGATGTGGCTCAACGCAGGACACCACCAGAGGGCGCTTGCACTCGCAGAGCAACATGCTACGCATATGGTACCACTGATCCCTTTTTATATGATAAATAAAATAATAGTACATTTTACTATTACGTTTAGGTGTCACTTCATTTAGGGATTGCAATCCAGCTTAATTTAAATCTTTTTATAACACAATTAAAAAAAGCATCTGAAGAATTATAGAAAATATTTAATTTGTAATATTTTCTATTACCTAGCGCATAACTTTATTAAGTTTTATTTATTGTATTCAGTGAAAAAATCTTACAAAAGTAATTATTGTTTCATCACTTGTGTAAATTTTAAACGCAATAATTAGGTAAATTATTGCATTGTTGTTATAAAAGTTAGTCAAATCTTTGAAATTTGTTATTCCTCAAATTTTAATAATAAATGAATTAAAACATGACATTTCAAAACAGTAAATACGTGAATTTCCATACAAAAAACGAATAGTTTCAAGACGTAATTGTAATTTAAATTACAAGAAGTACAACGAAAATACATCTGATCGTAATTTATTTAAAATGTTCTATTATTATAATTTTTCAGATTCTTAGAACTCACGGTAAAAAAGAAGTTTGAAAGATAATTATTTGTATACTGTGCACATGAGAGAAAAGTTATATGAAAACCTTAAATGATTTTTAAGACCTATTCGCCGTTACCCTCACAATAGGCTAAAAAAAATATATCACAGTTCGATAAGTAAGAAGAGCTTCTTGAAATCGGTGCGAATTTGGCGAAAATTGTATTTTTTATTATATATGCTATGGACACAGATTATATAATAATTATTAATAATTCTAGGGATATGTCACAATTTAAGGTTTTATGTAATTAAAAAATTACGTACAGTGCAAAAAAGTTTTCTAACCTTCTGACCTTGAGTGTTTGGTCGCTAGTGTCGTTGTAAGTTCACACCATTTCAATATGGCGAATGTAGTTTTGATTTTTGACCGCGCGCCAGGTTAAAAAGTTTGTTGCACTATACTTGCACCATTTCCTCCCTTCTTTTAAATTTTTTTTTTTTTTTTTTTTTTTTTTTTTTTTTTTTTTTTTTAATACCACTAAGGTGGCAAACAAGCTTACGGCCCGCCTGATGGTAAGCGGTCACCGTAGCCTATGGACGCTTGCAACACCAGGGGTATCACTTGCGCGTTGCCGACCCTTCAGAAATCTAATAACTTCTTTCTTGAAGAACTCCATACTGTAGTCCTTGCAGAAAACCTTGGCAGGGAGCTCATTCCACAACTTAAGCGTTCGCGGGAGGAAGTTTCTCTGAAACCGCACTGTACGCGACCATTTAGGTTCTAAAGTGTGAGAATGAATTCCCTGCCGATGGCGAGCGGTGCGATGGTAGAAAGTAGCCGTGGGCATCATTTCGAACAATTCCTCAGAACACAACCCATTGTACAAGCGGTAGAACACACACAGTGAGGCAAAGTCTCTCCTCAGACTTAAGGGCTCGATACCGCAAGTGAGTTTGGGATCGTCGACAATTCTCACAGCCCGTCGTTGAACCGAGTCAAAAGGGTCAAGCTGGTATCCGGGTGCACCTGCCCAGAGATGGCAGCAGTACTCCATATGGGGCCGAACTTGCGACTTGTAAAGTAACAACCTTTGCCCCGACGTGAAGTACTGCTTCGCTCTGTTGACTACACCAAGTTTTTTGGACGCCAGCTTTACCTTATCTTGTAAATGATCTCGGAACTGAACATCGCTGGAGATGTCGACACCAAGGATCCCAATGCTCTTGGAGATGGAGAGGGGAGTGTTCTGGAATTGTGGGACCACAGTGAATGGAGTTTTCTTAGCGGTGAACGCGCACACTTGTGTCTTTGTAGGGTTGAATCGGACCAAGTTTACCCGTCCCCAGTCAGAGACCTGGGACAATGTGGTCTCGATTTGAGACACAAGTTCTCCGCGGTTTTCCTCCACAAGGGAACGAGGGATGTTTGCACGACCCGTGTAAAAAGTGTCTCCAGTACTGTCATCTGCATAGCAATGTATGTTGTTGATGTCCAACATGTCATTGATATGCAGTAGAAACAGCGTAGGAGACAGCACAGAGCCTTGCGGGACACCAGCATTAATGTCCATGCTATCAGAGCAACTACCGTCAACTACAGTTCGTATGCGTCTGCCGGACAAAAAGCTAGCCACCCATTTGCACAAACCCTCGGGCACTCCGTAAGATGGCAACTTCGATAGAAGACCGCGGTGCCAGACCCGATCGAACGCCTTCGCTATGTCCAGGCTACATGCCAATGCCTCCCCCTGACTCTCAATGGCTAGTGCCCATCGGTGTGTGAGATACACTAGAAGGTCACCAGTCGAGCGACCGTGGCGAAAGCCATATTGACGGTCACTGACCAGATCGTGTACTTCTAGGTATCTTAGAAGCTGTGTGTTGATCACACGCTCCATCACCTTAGAGAGGAGAGAGGTAATAGCGATAGGCCTGTAATTCGATGGATCTGATCTATCGCCCTTTTTGGGCACCGGGTGCACATTCGCAGTCTTCCATGTAGACGGAAATTGCCTAGTGTGGTAGGAAAGCGCGAAGAGGCGCGTGAGTACAGGACATAACTCAGGAGCACACTGCTTAAGCACCACTGCTGGTATACCGTCTGGCCCACTCGACTTATGAACGTCTAGAGAAAGCAACGCCCGCCTGACCTCCCGCTGCGTTATGGAGATTTCCGGCATGGACTTACCGCACCACGGTATAGTAGGTGGTACAGCGCCTTCATCGTTCATATTCGAGTTCGAGGCAAAGAGACTGCCCAGTAGATCGGCTTTCTCTTTAGCACTATGGGCCAAGTCACCATCGGTCTTTCGCAGTGGTGGTAACGACGACTGGCAGAAGTTCCCTTCGGCAGCTTTGGCAAGCGACCAGAAAGCACGACTCCCAGAAGGATAGCTCGCAAGTCGCCCACCTATTTTGCCGATGAATTGGAATTTTGCTCTGGCAGTTGCTTTCTTACTGAACCTCGAGGCAGCATTTAATTTGCGTTTTAACTCAGAAATATTCGGATCCTTATTATAACGAGCCGTGGTCCAAGCCTCATATGCATTTTGCTTAAGAATTTTAGCTTTTCTGCAAGACCTATTAAACCACGGTCGTTTTTTGACGCCGGCAGCTACTCGCGGGTTAGGAATATAGCATTCCATACCAGCAAGGATTGTCTCAGTGACTGCGGCTGCGCAGACGTCAGGATCTTCTGAGTTAAAGCAGATCTGCCTCCACGGGTACGATGCGTAAAATTCACGCAATCCATCCCAGTCTGCCGACTTATAGTGCCACACACGACGCCAGTTAGTTGGCCCAGAAGGATCAGGTTGTGTGCATGACACTTGAGTCCGAACGAGACAGTGGTCCGAGGAGCCAAGAGGCGCATCCACTGAGACGGAGTACCCGTCCGGACGAGTAGTCAGCAGAAGGTCCAGTAAGGAGCTCGTATGTTCCTCTATATCTGGTATTCTCGTTGGAGAAAGTACCAGCTGAGAGAATCCATAGGTCAGAGCAAATTCATGAGCAGATATCCCAGCATAGTTATTGGTTAAAGAACTGAGCCACTCGCGATGGTGGGCGTTAAAGTCTCCCAAAATAACTAGTTCTGCTGTGGGATATTGCTCTAGAACTTTGTCAGTCGTCAAACTCAGGTGCGTGAAGAGTCGAGTTACGTCCGTGTCACCGCTATGAGACCTGTATAGGCACGCATAGATACGAGTGTGGCCGCCGTAATCTACGCGCACCCACAATATCGACAGGTCCCTGTCTTCAAGGCTATGAAGGCGGCGACAGCAGATATCCTCCCGGACGAACATACATACACCGGCACGACTCATAAAATTGTGTTCGAGTTTGTAGCCGGGATAATGAAGGTATGATGTGTCGGCCGGGCAGGATATCTGCGTCTCCGTTAGAAAAAGAATGGTCGGCTGCGCAGTTTCGAGATGGTGGTGGACTGCGTTAAGATTTGCGTGAATACCCCTGATGTTGCAAAAATCCACATTATATGTGGATGGAGTAGCCGCTGTGCAAACTCTTTTCTTTTTCTGTCTTCTGGCCATAATATATATAAAAAAAAGTTACTAAGACTAAGGATGAGGATTCACTGCACAGACAGCATAGAGGGCAAAGGGTGCGGTTCTAAGACTGCCGAAGCTCGCCACAGATGATACGGTTGCTGGCACGGCGGGCGGAAGGGCCCCTGATCCCCCTCTGTTGTAGTAGCCGGGTCCACTCCGGTCTCCTTCTCCGGCACGACTACCACTTCAGATACTTTACACAGGCTGGCGAATCAGCCTCCCAGGGCGGAGATTAAGTGATCCCTGGGTTCGGGATCCCGTTCAACCTGCGGGCGGCCAGCGGTCAGCCGTTTCATCAGGTCTCCCTGACCGCCGAACCAGCACGCCGCGTCTATGCCGAGTATGACAGCAACAAGCACCGCCGGTCCTCCGCTGTCCGTGCAGCGAATCCTCAAAGAGCTCTGGCAACCTTACTCACCGCCAGGAACACAACACTACTCAATGTTAGTGTTATTATGGCCGCGGTTTTCTGTAAGGTGGAGGTACTTCCCCAGTTCGGGCCGCTCATTCGAGCAAGTACTCGCTATGCCCTGCTTAGTTGTTCGGGTGGCTTATTCGAGCGAGTACTTGCAGTGCCCTACCTCTCTCAAATTAAAACGATATCTGAAATATTTTTTCTGGTCTGTCTAAATAATAATGATGTTGAGGAAAACAGAGTACAACACACAATACTAAATAAAATATTAATACTACGATACACTGGGATAGTCATTTTATGTGAAAGAATTTGTGGCATAGATAGGCCTTTATAACTGGAGGTCATAAAACCGGAGGTACGTTAAAAAATCGATTTTACGATTTAAATGCAGTGGTGGGTCAGGATTCAGTTTCTTTGGAAATTTGGTCATGTGCACTAAATCTCATAAAAGTTTTAGAGCAATTAGTTATAAATATTGTAGAAACAAACAAAAAACAACATTTTTGCATACATGTAGAAAATTTTTTGGAATGTAATGTATGATTCTGACAAATCGAAAACATAGTACATGATTAAAAATAAAAGAAATAAAAAGAAAATGTGTGTAAACCGGGTTTACCCCTTTCTCAATTTCGGTAAAACCAGTTTTGTGAACCCTAGTGGTGATGATTTGAAAGGTAGTGCACCTCACACCCCGTACGTACTACACCGAACACACCTAAAAAAATTATTCTGCGCATTCAAGGTCATGTCTTAACTAACGTGCCTACAAGTCATTTCCAACTTAACTATCAATTTACTGTAATATTCGTAGTAACTATTGAATAAAAAAAACAGACAAAAAAATACATCAGTCTCAAGAGATGCGACAAAAAACGAGTACTTATTTATTAAAAATTTTGCAGTATGTAACATGTTTGAGCAAAATATAAAAATGTAAACTTTGACAGTTATAGTCAACATCAAATTAACAAATGCAGATTTTGCACGCCTCATAAGCGGAGCGGTGAGGTTAGTGCTCTACCCTCGACAGGTCAAAAAAACCAGTCTTTCGAAACTTAAATGACGTTTTTTTTTTTAATATAACACTTACAGGATAATATGAGTGCACTAATATGAAGTTAAATAATCTATCTAGCACATATGGTACATTTTATAAGCAATTAATTTGTTTAATATAATAAATAATAACATTAAAACTAATCATTCTTGGACGTCCGTGAGTCTGTGTTTATGTGACCATGTATGTGGCAGAGAAATTGGTCGAAAAATTCATCTTACCGGAATACTTTTGTTTTTAATATATAAAGTATTACACTGTGCTGATTCCTAGTTAATATTAGCGTTCTAAGTACTGTCGTTTAATTATAATTTATAAAAAACTAATATACCACTGTATACTGTATATCTATATATATATATATTTTATTTTTATTTTATAGTATATTTTTTCCTCACCTTATTTGTTATTTTATTTTAAAAAACTTGAGTTTTTGTTTTAGAATTTGTTTTTTAAATGTGAATGACCGCTATGAGGCGTGCACTTTTGGATTTTCCAAATTATTTTAAATTCTTCCTAAAATATTGTATATGGCAAAGTTGGTACGAGTAACATCGATTATAATCCCTTAGAAGTTTGAAAGAACATTCAAAAGAAACAAATCGTATTAATTACCCAGCTTATTTCTTAATGAATTGCAAATATTACCAGCAGCCGAGAAGGCCCTTAGTATAATCTATCATGTACTCGCACATAAGATACAAAATATTTCTCTCTAAATCCCTCTATTTCATACAAAAAACCAACTTGCGCCGCACTTTCTTCTGTTTTACCGGATCCGATAGATATTGCCGGATCCGGTAGGTAGCCAAACAGTACCGGGTCTGTCGGATTGCCGAATCCGCGGCACCTGGATTGCAATCCCTAACTTTATAGCATATATATACATATATAAACATTTCTTGATTCAAAATGCTTACTTTAGTCGTAAAGAGCAGTGAATCATTAAAGAAGTAGTTTCTTTTTTAATTCTTACTGTCAGTACTTGTTGTCAGTATTTTAGAAAAAATTTAACTATATATAGAAGAACATATACCTAATGGCTTTTACTACCAAAAACGCGAACGCATTATTTTGCCTCGATAGAAAAAAATCTGTAAAAGACCTCTATACTTTTATTTTTTTTGGTTTTTATCCGCTATTCGGAACAAATAACATTAAAATTCATATTTATGGTTAGCTAACTAGAAAGTCTATGGTGGTTACTACTAAAATCTAAAAAATCGAGTTAGTTTTCAGGTAAAAACCTAAAAACCGATTTTACACTCACGTTGACTTATACTGAAAAGCTCTGTGGTATCTTATAATAATAATATTTATTTTCACACACATTTACATCTCTTGTCTCGCTCAAGTACACGTTATATTAAATAGCTGTGTTTCAAACTGAAACTAATCCTGAAATTTCAAGTCAGGGTACCGGGTCTGAAATAAACTTTATATTGATTTACAGGTAGAAGAAGTGTTGATAGAAGGAGCCCGCTCGGCGGCGGAGCGCGGTGACTTGGTGCAGTTTGAGACTCTGATGATTCGCGCCAACCGACCGAGGGAAGTGGTCCAGCACTATAAGGATCTTGGTAAGACATTTACGAGTACATAGTGCTACCGCATGCCGCAAGCGCTGTACATATACACATGAGATGAAATATCCAAAGATGTATCTCGAGACATTAAAGCTGTCGACAAAAACCTTTCTAAACGCTTTAGTAGTATGTTCTTATTCATTCCTATAAATAAAAAAGTAGTCAAAAAGAAAAAAAAAAAATCGATACGATAACTCATAGCTGATAAGCAATAATATTTACCAACCTTATACCACCTTACATATTAAATATACATTGATATAGGTATTAGAATATTGTAATCAATGCCTGCAGATCTATTCTGTAATATCGATCAAATGTTTATTCGTTCCTCGTCTCTCCAAACGTCTGCCGCATCCAAGGCGCGGTAAAGTACTTACGGTATTACCATAACAAAGGTATCATATGCGATCTCATATTGCTTCTCTCACATCTTACTCTCCTTCTATGTAATATCGACTTAAATGAGTTGAAGATAATTAGTCCCTTATGTAGTCTAAAGTCAAAAGATACAATCTTTGTGGCTAGTATAAGAATGTTATGAGTAGTGTCGATGTTGTGCAGAGTTGTGGGAGGAGGCGTCTCGGGTGTCCCGCGAGTATCTTCCTGACAGCGCAGAGCCTGTTCCTTCCGCCGTGCCTCCGCTGCTGCAGCGAGCTGCTGATCACGCCGACAGGTCATCATCTTATTTATGAGTATTAAAAAAAATGTATGAAGTGATGAGAATTTCAATATCTTTGAACTGTCCTACTTCAAACACAATATCCTATGCATTTTTTTAATACGAATGGCAATTCAGAACATTGCTACTGCCCGAATGTCGGCTGAGCAGTTCCTGTTGGCCACACTTAAGATTTTATGTTTGTTTTATCAGAGGGGAGTGGTGGGAGGCAGTAGAGCTGCTATGCGGTGCGAGCGCTGCGGGCGCTGCTGGTGGCGCGGCGCGGCTTGCGGAGCGCGCGGCGTTGCGGGCAGCGCGGCTCGCTCGTGACCACCTACGCGGTCATCAGCGACACAGGGCCGCAGACATGCTTGCCAACAGGTCGGTAATGGCTCATTTACACATTAGTTGACGGTAGTTGCTCTGATAGCAAGGACATTAATGCTGGTGTTCCGCAAGGCTCTGTGCTGTCTCCTACGCTGTTTCTACTGCATATCAATGAGATGTTGGACATCAACAACATACATTGCTATGCAGATGACAGTACTGGAGACGCTTTTGACACGGATCGTGCAAACATCCCTCGTTCCGTTGTGGAGGAAAACCGCTCAAATCGAGACCACACTGTCCCAGGTCTCTGACTTACTTACTTAAGTACTTCACATCGGGGCAAAGGTTGTTACTTTACAAGTCGCAAGTTCGGCCCCATATGGAGTACTGCTGCTATCTCTGGGCAGGTGCACCCGGATACCAGCTTGGCCCTTTTGACTCGGTTCAACAACGGGCTGTGAGAATTGTCGACGATTCCAACTTCTTCTCACTTGCGGTATCGAGCCCTTAAGTCTGAGGAGAGACTTTGCCTCCCTGTGTGTGTTCTACCGCTTGTACAATGGTTTGTGTTCTGAGGAATTGTTCGCAATGATGCCCACGGCTACTTTCTACCATCGCACCGCTCGCCATCGGCAGGGAATTCATTTTCACACTTTAGAACCGAAATGGTCGCGTACAGTGCGGTTTCAGAGAAACTTCCTCCCGCGAACGCTTAAGTTGTGAAATGAGCTCCCTGCCAAGGTTTTCTGCAAGGACTACAGTATGGAGTTCTTTAAGAAAGAAGTTATTAGATTTCTGAAGGGTCGGCAACGCGCAAGTGATACCCCTGGTGTTGCAAGCGTCCATAGGCTACAGTGACCGCTTACCATCAGGCGGACCGTAAGCTTGTTTGCCACCTTGTGTAGTAGTGGTATTAAAAAAAAAAACATTTTACTTTTACACTTTTCGACACACTTACTCGTTAATAGTGTCATTATGTGCAGGCAAAGCGGGTGCTAAAACCTTAATTACTCCTACGGCCTTTTATTTTGTAAATTATGTTTACAGAACTTACGGTCGGTAATAACGCGCCTATTCTATCAAGTATATATAAAAGCTGTTTTAAAATGTGAATACAAGCACACAACACTACAAGCAAGCAATTACAAGTTTTAACTTTAGCCAGAACTTTTTAATTCATAAATTCTCTAGTTATCTAGTGCCATCTAGCGGTGGCATTGTTTTCTCTTGTTCTATTCCCGCCATTTCAAATGTGTTTTGGTGAGTTTATTTATTAATTCACCTTATTTTTTAAGTTTATATACTGGCAAATATGAGAAAAACAATGTGTGTAACACGGGTGGTACGGAAATTACAAACTCGAGTCATCAAAGCTCGGCCTTCGGCCTTAGGCTTCTAAATAGCCTCTCGTAAGTATTTTTTTCCTTAATACACAATGTACTATTGTTAAATAACGTATCTGTTGAAAAGTCAAACTAATCACAAGTCAAATATAATGAGGTGTTTTCACAAAAAGAAAACGATATGCTCGATGAGGAAATTAATAACTTTTTAGGTATTTGTAAAACATTCAAAACGCAAGATATCTAGCAAATTTTAGTGGCAATATTTTTTTTATTAATTCTAATTACCTTCTATTATTTATTTATTTAGTGAGGCTTTGAAAAAGGTATGATCAGTGTGGGCTATACTAGCACTACTAGATAAATGTGGCATTTCGATAGGCCGAGTTGATTTCTTATTCCCTACTCGAAAATATAAGATTCTTTAAGTAATAAACTGTTTGTAAATACTCGTGCCGCGTAGCACTGCCCCGGAGTCTATAGCTAGCTACGGTGCGTAGATGCTCGTGCCACGTAGCACCACCCCGAAGTCTGTAGCTATCTACGGTGCGTAGATACTCGTGCCACGTAGCACTGCCCGGAGTCTGTAGCTAGCTACGGTGCGTAGATACTTGTGCCACGTAGCATAACCCCGGAGTCCGTAGCTAGCTACGGTGCGTAGATACTCGTGCCACGTAGCAATACCGCGGAGTCTGTAGCTAGCTACATTGCGTCGATAATCGTGCGAAGTAGTATCCTGGAGTCTATAGAAAATTAGTCCGGGTTGAAATGAAACTTTAAATGAATAACCGGTTATTTTTAGCTGATATTCCAGACATAACAGTATTTACCAATAAATGGGTTATAATGGTAGGTTTGCTGCTATCGGGCAAAGTGAAGTCGGTGAACAACTTCGAGCGGCGTTGACTGAAGGCAGCAGTGAAGACGGTGATGATCAAGGTTTGTTACTTTTAGTTTTTTTAGAGCATTTAGTTTTTGAATTTTTATATCGTATCGTATCAAATCGTCAAACTAAATAATTATACTATATAGTTATACAGTAATATATAGACTCTTTATTTGCACTATATATTTACAAAACCAAACAGGCTGGAAAGTAAAGTCCGTGGTTGGAGAGTAAGTACTCATCTAAACAATCAAATCTCTGAAGTCTCTAATCTCCAATTACTCTGAAGAGTTTTGATAAATGACCTGATTGAGCCAGAAAGCAAACTTTTGTAATATTAAAAAAACCAGTATATTATGCCATCGATCGTAATGTTTCTATATAAATAAAAAGAATATCAAGATAGATAAGAAAGATAGAAAGATAGATAAAAAGGTATAAAATATTGTACTGCAAAAAATTAGCTAATTTGTAATATAAAAAAAAACACCTATAGTACATTTATTTCTTTCAATAATAATGCATACTTTTGGTTTTATTTTAATTTAAGATATTGTGTATTTAGAAGTAATTGATTCTTAAGACTGGCTTTTTCGATTTTCGATCGATGTCATTATATATGTTACAGTCAAAACTCTTAATCAGTCGAACGTCCTTTTGACTAAGGACATCGGTCAAGTAGTTTTAACTAAAAGATATTGGTTAAAAGGGGCTTAGACCAGTGGACCAAGGGGTCAGTGTTAGTCAAAATCACTTTTGACCGGGAGTATTTATTAAAATGTTTGCATTTTTGTCATTTTTATTATAAATTAATAAAATGATTAATAATAAGTATAATGCTGAAATTTTTATAGAATTTCATAACTCAACAAATTAGAAAAAATATATTAAACGGCAGCTATCCATACGTCAACAGAGTGAGAAAACCTTTTTGCGCACATTTTTGTGGGGTGTCATTGAATCTGTCCAAGATGTATAGCCAATCTCTTGAGTAAAATTTGGCCTAGAATTTAAATTTTGCGAGTGATTGGCCTTTAAAGTAAAATATATAGGTCCTCCTTCGTGTAAGTTTAAAACAGCGTATTCCAGTTATCCATCAAAAATTAAATATACTACTTTCAGTCTTTTGCAGTCTTTAGTCAATAGTAGTTTTGACTGATATTACAGTCATAAGCACTTTTGACCATCGTCTGCAGTTAAAACTTCTTTTGACTGTTTTTCGCAGTACTTGTGACCGGTGAAGAGATTTGACTGTAACATATACATGTTTTTTTTTTCCATATCTCATAGGTTTGATTCCCAGCAAAAACAGGGAATCCATCAAAAATCTTAAACTGCAGATTTCCTTATTTTAGAAAAAGAAGAAATATTTATTTTCATTAAAATTTACTATGAACAATATTTGAGGTATTTTCTTTTATTTGCCAGTCAGGTACTTTCATTTCCACTCTGTATATCATAGTCTGCTGGTTAGGTTCACAAACAGGTTCAGCGCAGTACGAAGAGGCTGAAGTGGAGGCGACAAGTGAGACAAGGAGGGGTGCGGGGTCGGCCGCGGACGAGGCGCTCGAGCGACTAGCGCGCTCGGGACACTGGCAGCGCTGCCTCGCGCGAGCGGGCTCGGCCGCACCGCATTACGCACTTAGATATGCCGCACATCTCTTCAACACTCACCAGGTTCTATATTTAGGGCGGTCGTAGACTATGTACTCCAATATCTCTATTGTTTTTTATTGACACATAAAGGCTAACTTCTTCTTCAGCGGAACTCGGCTTCGGCTTAGTTCGGAAAGTTTCATAGTAATTGCATAGAAGGCGAGTTATTAGAGTTTGGCTCGACTCTACTCGACTCGGCGAGACTAGTGGACGTTAACCTTAATCCAGAATTTACATACGTATCTTGGTTTTGAACAACATAGTGCGCGACCACCCTATATATGTAAATGCGTATTGAATTCTCATTTGAGTATTCCATTGATAGGCTTTATTTTAATTTATCCATGACCATGTGTGCACCGTGACCAATGAACTGAGTCTATCGGAAACAATATGCGAAGTTAGGCAACGTCGGAGGTGGTCAATCATTGGATGGGGGAATGCGTAATGACACATTTTTTGAGCTCCGTGCTTCGGCGGTTCGTATAATACATAGGATTTGAATTGCAAATAATAATATATTCAAAAATAAATATGGCATTTAATTCGAGTATTTCTTTATTTCTTAAGTAAGCGTCATGTAAAAAGGCGTCCTAAAGTACTTTGCGCCATGTATAACAAACCAAATTTATTATCTTTTTTTTCAAAAAAATTTCAAGGTCTTCAGTTTGTCCGAGGTTTTTAAATACGAGGAGTCGTATCTTACAGCGCACGGAAGGAATAGACATGGAAAGCGAGGAGGTGCCTGAAGCTCTCTCGCAGGCGTTAGAAGTTCTCCGTGAGTACGTAGTTAATGACAAGGAGTCTACAGTCACCAGCAGCGACGCGCAGCTCGCGAAGGCCGTGTATAGTGAGATACTGGTGCGGATCTCTGCGGTGCCGAAAGCAGCTAACGCGTTAAGGGATGCTGCGGAAGCGATGCTTGCCTTAGGAGCTGATGATAGGTCGATGCAGGTATATTCTAATTATTATAATAATGGTCGATTCTGAATAGTTTTCTTTTAATGTCAAATTTCGTATGATGCATGTACAGACATGTGTGTACAGACATGAAAAAGAATGAAGTTTTTATCTCGATCGAGAGTTCTTACGATAGCATATTAATTGTTTTATTTTAGGCTATAACTCTTTTAATGGCGCTCCAAGTTCCGATTGTGGCGGCAAGGGCGGCGCGCGCTCTGCCGCGGTACACCGATATAATCGTCGCAGATGTTGGTAAGTCTTAAACAAGGCATATACTCGCTTCCTACGGGAATCTACCACTTAAATAACAGTTGTGGATCCACTCTGGCTTTTAGTTCATATAGTTCTCTCCAATGCTTCTAATGAATAGATAGATAGATATATCTAGTATGTTCTTGATTAGTGTTAATCAGATGATAATTTCACAAGATAAGTTGGTACAGAAGGACCACTTAACGTGTCCCGTGGCAAGCTTCAGGAGTTTCGGTTAATTTGTTGTCGGTCTTGTCTGAGACGGAGAACGGCTGATGTTAAATGTAGGCCTCCCGCATATGTTTACATAACGACAGGTCTTGAACCGCCTACAGGTCTTCTGACACACTTGTTGTTTACAACAGCTTACTACATGTGCGGGATGTGCGTGCGCGGTGAGGGCAGTGCGGCGGCGCGTGAGGCGTTCGTGTTACTCAACCGTTGCCTAGACCTCGCCGAGGCGGCTGATGAAGACTCCGTACACCTGCTCGACTACACAGACCTTGGTTATTATAACTTCTCTAAGTACATAATCAATGTTTTGTAGATGTGGCACTCTTTTTAGGTCCACTAGTGCCGCCATTCGATATTTTTTATTTACTTTTCGTAGAAAGCGTATTTCAAAATTTGATTGAACGAAATATGAATCTAAGTATGAGCTATTTTTAATATATTTTGTAGTGTTTATATAATATTTCTCCTAGTGACTTATAAAGTCTTAGAACATAAATCTTATACAAACATACAAAATCTTCATAGAATTAAGAAATACAATATAAATATACATATATAGAAATAATCTTTCTTCGTTTATGACTCCCTTAAGGTTAGAGTTTAAAAGAAAATATATTATACATGCCATATCTAATGGCTATATCATCAATATAAATAAATAATTTTATAGCGAAGATGCAGTCAAAGGATGAACCTCGAGCCAGGACTCCCTAACCTAACCCTAACATAGAGCACTGACACAAAATGTAAGGGTCGCAGGTTCTAGTCCTGGCTCGAAGTTAATCTTTTGACTGCATCTTTGCTATAAAAGTATTCACTCTTTTCAAGGGCTAAGTCACAGTTACATACATTTTCACTTAAATTTCAGAGTCCAGATAGCTCGAAACTGTTCCTATTAAAATCACTGAAAACAGCTTATGAATAGTTTTATTTTTTGTTCAATATAACAAAAATATAACTAGAAACGTATGGCGGCGCTAGTGGACTACAGTGATAGCCTTAAAGGGAACTTACAGCTCTTTTTTAATACAGTTTGCTCAAATAACTAAATATATAGGTAAAATAACAGATTTCCCGCACTTATAATGAATTTTCTTTCCTTAAATTAGTGAATTGACAGCTTGTACACACACAGATACTTAAACTCTTCGACGAGCAAGCCTTATTTATTTTATACCAACAAGGTGGCAAACAAGTTTATACCCCGCCTGATGTTGAGCGGTTGCAACACAAATATTTGCGCGTTGCCGATTATTTGAGTTTTTTTTAATACCCTTAAGGTGGCAAACAACCTTACGGTTCGCCTGATGGTAAAGGTTTGTCTGATGGTAAGCGGTTACCGCATGCTATCGACGCTTGCAACACCTGAGGTATCATTCGCGCATTGCCGACCCTTCAAAAACCTAATAAGTAACTTCTATTTTGAAGACCCCTTACTGTAATCATATTCCACAACCCAAGTGTACGCAGGATACCTTGATAGAGAGTTTATTTGTAAAACTAAGCGTTTGTGTGCGGAAGCACCTCTGAAACCACACTGTACGTGACCATTAAGGGTCTAAGGTGTGAGGATGAATTCTCTAACGGTGGCGAACGGTGCGGTGGTTACGGGAAAAAGTAGCCGAATCATTTCAAACATTCTAAAAATACAGGTAATAGAATACACATAGGGGCTCAAAGTCTCTTCTAAGGGTTACCGCTTATGGCTTTAGTCGTATTACCTAATTGTCCTGACAACCTCCATAAGCTCAGAACGAACCTTTGGGAACTATATACCAAACTTACAGACTATATAATCATGGCGGAAGACAATATATATATTTTCAGGGCTTTGCAGGAGCAATACAATAAAATATAAACACTAATCCAACAAAATTTTTAACCAAACTAACAATAACGAACAAATTAAACATATATATGGTAGGGATAAATAAAGCTTTGATAATAATAACAAACTATTTCGATGCCTCGTCTCTGGGACGAGTTAGAAGGATATATCTGTTCTTTCATATATATAGATAACTTATGCCTCTACATGGCATTAAATATACCCTCTTGAATCAGGATAAATATTTTTTCTACATTTTATTAGTTTGCTTTGAATAGATTGTACGGATTGGTCACGGGAGCCACTGCTGCTCGGATCGTCGTCCGTGCGCGGCGCGCCGTTAGATGACGCACGCGAGTGGGTGTTAGCCGTCTCTATGGATCAAGCTATCGAGCAGGTTCGTTATCGTAATTATGTAAGTAGTATGATAGTTTAGTTCAGCCTTATTGCTAGAGCCCGTATTATTTGCAACATAATAAGCCCAAAATATGCAAAAAAATCCGTAAAAATGACCAAAATATGCAACGTTAAATAATAAATAAGTCGTATTTTTATTGTAAAAAGCTATATCGTTACTCAACGATGACAATCATATTTGCGAAATTAAATATTAATTACAAAATATATTTAACAACAAAATTTACAATCTAATGTTAAAAATGTATACTACTGTTCTAAATGTTCTGTAGACAAATTGTGTCCACCATCGCTAAATACATTTTTTTAAGCGGGAAAGCACCGTTCTTCGTTCACTGAGGTGAATCAGTGTGTCCATTTATACTTCACAGAGACAGATTTTTGTAACAGTGAATTTATTATTTAAGTGTCATCAGTCATTAAATAAAATATATAGAATATCATATACCTACATCGATATGTTGACAGTTTTCTGAGCATTGCCAGTTTTTTGCATCTGCTAAATAATTCATACCATATACATTTGTTCCTGTGCACCTGTGCATGTGGAGAGTTGGATATAGATAAAGAGAGAGAAGGTTTTGTTAAATAGAGACCATAGCTGATGTTACTCTGAACATAACACATTCATTTCCTTGCACTCTGCACTTTCATGTCCTTAGATAGTTTTATTTATGGTTTTAAATTATTTTAATACACACAGACGTTACCAGTAGACAGCCGAGGGAAATACGCGGCGAGCTTGACTGCTGAAGAGGCGTGCTGCGTCCTCACAGGTTGGCCGCTCGGCTCGCGGCTCGTCACATTTACAAACGGTGTGTGTCGTATGTTTTTTTGTTATTCATGCTTGTATATTTCATAATTACAGATTTGATAAGAAAATCTCAATACCAACTACACAATAGTACAACCGGTACCAAAGCGTTAAAAATTGGCAAGTGTGAGTGGGACTCGTCCACGAAGGGTTCCGCACCATTATCTATAAAAACGGCAAAAAAAAATCACGTTGTATGAAAGCCCCCCCCTTAAATATTTGTTTTATTTTAATTTAAATTATTTATTTTTAAAGTGACTATGTAACTAAATATTCCGTGAATATTTTAAGCGTCTACCTGTTGCCGTCATCAATATCGCGTAAAAACAAGCAAAATAATTACGTTTGTTTTATGGGAGCCCCCTTAAATATTTATTTTATTCTGTTTTTAGTATTTGTTATTATAGCGGCAACAAACATACATCTTCTGTAAAAATTTTAACTGTCTATCTATCACGATTCATAAGATACAGCCTGGTGACGGACGGATAGACGGATGGACGGACAGCGGAGACTTAGTAATAGCGTCCCGCTAATTACCCTTAGGGTACGGAACCTTAAAAAGTAATCCTTATAACCTCATTATTTCTGTCACAGAAGATTTTTTTTACCGACAATGAGGCTTGCGGCCCGCCTGATGAACTGTCACCGTAAAAGGCCTACGGTATCTTGAAACACCAAAAGCGCTTTTGCCGATCCATTAAAATTGAAATAGCTACCTTTTTTAAGAATCCTGTTCTGTAGATAAAGAGATCATACTTGACCATTTAGACTCTAAGGTGTGGGGATGGTGCGATGGTAGAAAATATCCGAGGGTGTAAATTCAAACGATTCTTTCTAGACGAAGCGGGGCGGTCGCAAAATAAAGCTGCAAAAGGAAAGTAAAAGTTTATCGTGCCAGTAACACAAACAGCCTTTCTTTACTTTAAAATCAATGACTTCTAACGCAAACTTTCCAAAAACAGAGGTATAGTTATATTTTTTTTTTTTTTTATACCACTAAGGTGGCAAACAAGCCTACGGTCCGCCTGATGGTAAGCGGTCACCGTAGCCTATGGACGCTTGCAACACCAGGGGCATCACTCGCGCGTTGCCGACCCTCCAGAAATCTAATAACTTCTTTTTTGAAGAACCCCATACTGTAGTCCTTAGAGAAAACCTTGGCAGGGAGCTCATTCCACAACCCAAGGGTTCGCGGGAGGAAGTTTCTCTGAAACCGCACTGTTCGCGACCATTAACCATTAACCATCGCCATTAACCAACTGCATTTGCATATTCATAATGGTAGAGTCATTGATAACGTATTATCTCCTCCTTTTTTTTAACGTCTGTTGTCTATTAATTTGTCCTTGTTTGAATTGTTATAATTTTGCATCTTTCTTCTACTTGCTTGTGATTAAAGTTATTTGAAAATTGAACTAATAGGATCAACTTTGGTCAGAAAATTCAACTTTCAAAATAAATTACAAAGTTGAACTAATTGGATAAAGGCACAAACAGGGATAGTAGGTATATTTGTGTTTTTTTAAATATAGTTTTTGACTTTTAGCCTTAACCGTTTACAAAATTCTATTCTATTAGATTGTAATCTATTTTCCAAGTTTGGGAGCTGAAAAATTTAAAATAATTAAGACTGATAAATACGAGTATTCATATAGCTAAATTTTTAAGACAAATACAATTATGTTTAAATTTAACAGTTTTTGCTTAGTATTCCACAATAATCTCGTGTCACTCCTGTTCCCTGAATTGTTTCAGGTTCTGATTAGGCAACCCTAGCGGGTCTTTGTGGTCATGACGAACCCTATCTTTTCTAAAAATTTCATCTTCAAAAAATAAAAATTGACAATTTGAGACACAACTCACTACACACACAGTAGCCACCATATTAGAAAGCAAAGATTCTCCTCAGACCTAAAAGTTCAGTACCGCTTAAATTTTGAATAGTGAACTATTCTGACAGCTTATTTCTAAGCAGAGTCATGAGGTTGAAGGTGAACTAGTTGCATCGCCCGTGACACAATTAAAAAATGTGAATTTGATTGAATCCGTGGTGAACTGGTGTTTGAATCTCCAAAAGCGCGTTTACTTACGGCTATCGGTCTCAAGTTGGGTGCGTGACCTCGAGCTATCCATGTGAAATATGGTTCGTGGGATAATGTGGTCAGCCGCAACCGCGACAGTAAGCCGCCGTTGAGAAGTAGTATTAGTAGAATTTGTCGCTAACTGTATTGTGTTTTTTTTAGTTTTTCCCAGCCCAATCCTGATTAACTTCTTATAGCCCGTCTGAAACTGGCAATCGGGGGCAAATATAGTATACTATATCGTCTCTGGTCCCTTGTACCATTTATTACTTTAAAGCTGATAATTGAGGACGTATGGGTCATATATGAAGTCACCTTAGCTCATCTCCCGTCACGCAGCTCCTGGTTACCCCCTTCTGGTGATAAAAACAAAGAGATACATGTATAGTGTATGATTCCAGGTCGGTGCGCAAGCCGCGAGTGGTGGTCGCGGTTGTCTCGGAGCGGTGGACCAGCGGCGGACCTGCTGCGTTTTATTTCGCGCTGGTGTGGTCCGCCTGACTACTCACCCTCTTTACATTGAATTACCTATTTATACTTATTATCAATAAGGAGTTATACCAAAGCTTATGAATAAATATACGCAATAACACCTATCTCGTTTTTTATTTGGTTTACTTATCGGTAGGTATATTTTTTTCGTGATTTGCTCTAAATATTGAGCGAATATAATACATGACGAATATAATTTTTGCATAGTACAAGCTTTGCTTAGTTTGGGACCAGATGGCGCTGTGTGTAATGTTCAAAAATATTTGGACATTAATAATAATAATAATTTTGGACATATCACACAGCGCCATCTCATAAAGAGAAACATGACAACGGATACAAATACTTATATCCTTTTTTTCGTACAAGGAATACATATATATATATATAATTATAAATACATCCAGACTCGAGTCAAACACAAATATTTAACACATCAATGTTTGTCTACTGCGGGAATCGAACCCACACCCTTTGCACAGCAGCCGGCCACACTAACAACTAGGCTGCGAGAGAGTCGCTATATCTTAATATTATGTTCATTATATGTATGCTAAACTGATCTCGATGAAATTTGGCAAAATAAAAGCATATTTTTCAAAAATTAGAAGGAATTGTTTTGTTGACTTTGCCAAAGAAAGATTTTTGAAAATAAATAAGACATCAGTGTATTTTTATCGCTATATTTATTCCATTTGTTATCACATTTATTTAATAATATATTTTGACATAATATATATTTCTTACGTAGGTACTAGGATTTGAAAGTTAAGAAGAGATATGCTGACTGACGTCTATTTATGCTTACGTCTGAGTACTGATGCACTGGGGTACTGGGGCCTGTAGCACCGCTATAAGATATTTTTTATTCCCTCTTCGTACAAAGCTTATTTCAAAAAGTAGTAATATGGAGATTTATAATCTACACTAGACTTAAAACTTTTGAAAAACATTTTGTAGGTATTATTCCTGAAATACATCTGTACGCTTAAGATAACATTAAGAGGGCGATATAGGCCAGAAAGCTAATTTCTGTAATTCTAACTTTGTGAATGTAAATGCACTATAAATCATTAAAAAATGTCATATACATTACTGTAAGATATATATCTTATATACTTCTTAACTTATTTATACCGTAATGACGCCTTGAAACTTTGAATATTTTGTATGGAATTTTACGTTTTTACCGTTTTGTAGTCACATTTTTTGATTTTTTGCTACAACTTAGAGTCAATGCACTAAATAACAATTATTCTAATTATTTAACCAACTTTCATTACAAGCAAATGCAAAACACGCTTTAAAAATTTGCACAAGTGTTGAAACAATGGTCACTTCCAGATTTTTTATTGCATTAAATACAATAAATGAAAATCATTCAGTAAGGTAATGCACTAGACAAAAACAAGTTTTATAACATATATTTTTTTCAAACCTTAAGATGCCATAGTTTAGCCACAAAATTTGCACTAAAAACGGCGTATTTTCGCAGTCTAGCTTATATCGCAGCCTTAACGTGGTAACTTTAAGCATAAGTCTCAAATAACACCCACAGATGCATTCTAGGAATAATAAAAAATGTTTTTAAAATCGTTTATTGCGTGCTACTAGCAATCCTTCTGCCGGTAGTAATAAGGTTAATTCGATTGCCTTTGTTACTACTAATTGTAAATAATAGCTTTTGCCTGGTATTACAATCTCCAAGTAGTAGGTACATTTTTTTAAATATGCCTTGTACTAACAAGAAATAAAAAATATCTAATGCAGCGCTAGTTAGCTGCCATATGCTCCTTAAGGTGAATCTGGTTCAGATATTTCCCTTTACAAACTTCGACGCACTAAATATCAATAACAATAACGTAGCTCAAAGTGCGTTATTATCGTCAATTGCTATTTACCAAGGTCGCAAAAACATGCGTTCATAAAATGCCGCCAGTTAATAATTTACTTTTTACCAGAGTTTTTGTTGATTTATATTATATATTATATAAATAGCGATACTTGTATGATTATAATGCATTCTGAGCCATGTTATAGATATTTACTGTAACGCAGTAGGTAAGTATTAAAAAAGTTACATCGCATTCACCTTAAACGATTTTATATCATAAAATTATAGTTGTTAACATCACCTCTATTTATTGCAACGTCGGGCAAATACAACGTTGTTAGGTGCTTACATATATTGTAAGTACGTATATAAATATGTGGTAAATAAAATATCCTTATAGGTACATTAGTTACATAAATATTTTAAGAATACAATATCACATTTATTTGATAAAGCATTCACATCAATCAGCAGGAATAATAGATAATTTGAGAACAATTTGCTTTAATATTACTTAGTCCATAAACAAACCTGCACTAGAGTAAAAATGTTGTCTACCTGTCTGTATGTCATGGCTGTTTTCCTCAGCAACTGCATAAGCTATTGTAAACCTGGTAAAGATCGTCTAATTTAAAACTGAACGCGCCACCATTTTGTTTTTGCACACATGTTATTTACCTGTACGTGGACTTTTTTAAAATAAGTCGACCTTTTAGTGCGCGTAGGAACCCAACTTCACTGACAATTCAACGCACACACTTAAATGCAAACGTGTTAATGAACAATCACGATAAGTGGAGGGCTCGTTAAGTTTTAGATTAGACGAACTCTTCAGTTGTATAGCGTTTTTGCCCTAATCTCAGGTCAGATATTAGGATTTCAAATCTAGTAACGATGACAGTGTAGACAGCAAAAAGTGGAGTTACTAAAGTAGGGTGTAATACGACACGGGCTTTGTTTGTTCAAATAAGTATCTAAAACTGTACAAAAGTATAAATGCTAAACCATTCAAACTAGAAATAGAACTGTTTATATTTTAGGGAAAATCGAAAGGGCAAGTGAAAATATTAAAAAAAAATCCCAACTCAAAAATAATCCTATCGATTGAAAGATTAGAAAGTAGATTAGAACCCCTCACCAATTTATCCTCATTTCAATATTCCTGCTCTACCACTAGATCCTGGTCATTATCTTTAATCTATTCGTTGCGACAATTCCAATGACCATAAGCATGACACGTCTGCAGTAAGTTGGTAAGGGCTTGGGTAATCTGCAGGTTCCACAGCAGGTCATGGTTACTATGTTCTTTTATTATCATTGATGTAACAGGATACCAAATTTCGAATTGATCGGACCTGTAGAAGACGCTCATATCCCTTTACCAACTAGAAAAGGAGCCCACGATCTTTAAACGGCGAACAGTGAAAAACAACTAATCAAACAAAAAACTAAATCACAGACGGTGTATAATACACACTTATAACATCCCTTTGTTTTAGTCGGGGGTTAAAAAAAATGAAATAAGGCGAAATAAAGTAGGTAGTTGGTAATAAAGTCTGTCCCTCCCGTTATGATGTGGGCGTGTATCCAGCCACTGGTTACCCCCTTTGGTGGATTGAAACCGTTATACATATACACGAGTGCGTAGTGCAAAAGTTTGTTTACATTATAAGTAACGTCAGTTGAAATGTGTTTTAGATATTTTATTTATGAGATATGTATTATTACTAACGAAGGAATCACCAAGAACACGTTCCATTCTGCCATTTCAAATATAATCTAAATCATGTATAAGGTACTTATCTCTTTGCCAGCAACGAGTTAGGAGCGAGAAATCATGATTCACTTAAGACAATGGTCTTCTGTACTGTATGTAGTACAGAAGACCAATTTGGAACTTGTGAATGACAAGGACTTTTGTTTGTATTTTGAGAAATTAAATAGATTTTTTTGCTCAGCTTCTGTTCGCTGTCCAAGAGACAAGTGCCTTGACCAAGTTGGGAAATAGTATAACGGGGTTGTCGAGGCACACATATAAGAAAATATGATATTACCTATATAAATAATCTCTTATACAGAATATTTGTAATACTAGTTTATCAAGATAGTAAGCGTAAGTTGTTTTGATCGGCCTCAACAGTAAGTCCGACCGTATAATTAATATATATGTATATATATTAGGTACTTCTTATGATATATCAATGTAAAATAGATACCTACTAGTATTTACGTACAACACATTTTCTACACATACATTTATATTATTATCTACTACAAATTAGAAACCAAAATTATCGTCTAAAAATATATATATATGAAGTATTTTTATTATAAAGAGTGTACTTTGATATAATTGTATTGCAAAAGTAGGAAATACTCACTGAGATTTTTTTCTATTTAAAACTAAGACATTACTACTAATCTATGGAAATATAAAGAGTAATTTTTCTCTCTCTCTCAGGGAATGTACAACCTTAGTTCAAGTTTATAGATTAGATTAGATAAATTTATAGCTAGCTTACAACTTTAAGAAAAACTTTCGCATGAGTTGCCTGTAGTTCAATTACTGGAAATATAGTAGTGAGCATTGGAGCATAGTAAAGATTAATTTTTTTCGTTAAAAAGGGCTTTCAAGAGTTTGGTCTGGACATCAGCCACCACATTGAATTTTTGAAAAAAAATAAAATGGCGATGCACAGTAAAAGATGTAGAAACAAAAGATACTATGTCCTTGTATTTCTGAGATATCTATATGTCGGCGGCCGATCGTAAAATCCGGCAGATCACGAAATTCCTAGGCAGATCGTAAAGTATGGAAACGAAAGGAACAGAAATCGCACTTTATTAGTCATGTAGGATACGTTAGGTTTAGTTTCTGTTTTGTAAACGTAGATGCGGAGCGAGCGAAGCGAGCGGAGCGTTGCAGCCAAGCTTCATATAATAATCTGTTCAGTTATATGACAATTTCTATTCCATACTTTACGATCTGCCTAGGAATTTTGCGATCTGCCGGATTTTACGATCGGCCGCCGACATATAGATGAAATAAACTATTGCTCTAATGTAAGCCAAATTACCTGTAAAGATCTTCGAAACCTGACGCCTTAGGGGAAATTGTTAAACGACATTTTTTGTTTCTGTAAGTGTCCCATCGAAGTATATAACTTTCATTGTAGAACGCGATTTTGAAGAAATCCAACCACTGATATCCGCACTAAACTCTTTAAAGCCCTTTACGAGTTATAGGTTTGTTTGACAAAAGTTGAGCATGATTGCGACATGGAAAATGTTTAGTTTCTATTTGCAAATAGACTCACATATTGTTTGTCTAGAATAAATTGAGTTCTTACGTAAGTCTGAAAACCCTTTATATTACTAACGACACTTGGGATGTAAAGATTTGTTTATCCAATTTTGAATACAAAAAATCCTTAATTATGATACTTCAGGCCAATACGGAACTTAGCTAATTTAAAACAAAAATAAAATAAAAAATCACTTTTTCCAAAATCTGCAACACAGAAAGTATTGATTTGGGAGTAGGAAATATTCAGTTTTGAATAAATAACTATGTAGATATGAGAAAATAAAAAGCAAATAGTCGAAACTCTCAAACTTTGTGTATAAAAAAACTGATAAAAAAATGATAAATAGATTTATACATTGCATGTTTCTAAAACATAGAAGTAATCGTTTCTGGACGACGACAGACCTTTATTAGTGTATATATGACAGAAGGCTACAACAACTTTTATAAGGTTAGGTACGTATCAAGAGGATACAAAAAATAAATATTTTATCACAAAAATATTTAGTTGTGCGTAGAAAATTTGAAAATTTGTATACGACAACATTTAACTAAATTATATACACTATTTATATAATTATACGTAGTATTGTACGTAGACTTTTGATACAAAAAAATAGATTAGCAGCATTCACAGTGGAAAAGTTAGCTAAGCACAACCTTGGAAGAATAGTATCTATACGCACTTATACTAAGGTAATATTAGTTATTAATAATATAAGGCAAAGTTTAGTGTAAGTGGGGTTTCTTGTGATGAAATATATTTTAGAATGATAACAGGACAACCCTTACTAATAGTAAATAAATTTTCCGAGTTAGAAATCAAGACGCTACTTATGAAATGTTCTACTTAAGTATTTCTAGATTAGATAGATTACTATTATATCAATTGGTGAAACAAAATTAAAATAACAGTAAAATGGTTCCGATAGTTTTATTTTAATAAGAAATCTTACGTCCTTGTGTCCGTTTATAGTGCGAGGGAAATATTTCCCGAATGGGAGCTTATTGACAAAAGTTTCGAGCACTTTAGACTTGGTAATTCGAGAGAAAATTGTATGCAATTGGGTATTACCTCCCGAGACCCGTCAAAGTACCAAGTAACTCGAGACTGTTCGCAATAAGCCTCTCGGTGTTTGGAACGCTGGAATAAATATAATATTTGTTTAGGTATAACATAATAAGAAAAAATATTTTATTACAATATCTATAAGAAATGAGTATCTATTTGCTACATTAAATATTTTTGAATACAATATGATAGTAGATGTAAACGCAAATCACTTCAATATATTTAAGTTTATTTTCCTTTATATTCAGGGCACGTGTTGACAACAGGTACATATGTACTAATAAGATTTTACTCAACATCTGTTAACTGGAAATAAGAACTTACACATCACACATAATACCATTACTAAACTCAAAGCTGTATCAAATAAATCGGGGTAAGAATAAATATGTGTAAAAGTAACAACTATATCAATAGACAGAGTAGACAAGCTTTGAGATTGATTAGGTTATATTCTCATATGCTATATTAGACCAACTCGATGAGCGACGACCGAGTGCTAGAACTGCGTCGCTCACAAAACAATACGATCGGAGAGCGCTTGTTGTCTGGACGTGAGCAGCTCGTGTTAACAATCTTTTATAACCCGGCAGTCAAACATCACGACTACAGCTTACAGTCGCCATATTAAAATGCTTTGTAAGTTACGCGACACCAGCATCAGACATGTGCCATAGCGGTCCAGTGATTTTTCATATCCGAAGACAAAATTTAATATACCTACCGCTAAGATCTGTCCAAAAGCCAGGCTGCTACAAGTATTTTTGGCAAGGACCTACAGCTGTATAGCAAAACTTTCTTACAGTCCACGTTATAAAATTATCCACACCACCTTTACAAACATTGAATTGAGAAACTTATTTCATCTGGATGCTTGGAGCTTATTATGGACCAGGTTTAAATATTTTTTATTAGACATTATTTATTCATCACTTTTTAATAGTTAACAGTGAATACAAATTAAAAAACAGACTGGTTAATTTTAAGACTTTTAAAAAAAAAATTAACAAACTATTAATAATAACATTTGATTGTTATTATTAAAGTAAATATATTAAAGTATTTGTGTATTTTTTATGTTTTTCAGTTATCATATTGTATTTAAAAACATAAGATATGAGTAATATAATACAATAGTGATTTTAGTAAATGCTACATTTGATATTAATAAATGAACCTACCTAAATCTTTAAGAATACTATGTACAGCGACACAAAGGAAAATTAACTTACTGTTTATTTGCTAGTAAAAAATAAGAAAATAAAGGTAATCTAGAAATAAAAACATGAGTATAATGTTAATATTTTTAACGGATAATATTTACCTATATAGATAAGTAGATGTTTAAAAACATCGTATATGATCTTTAGCCCATATACGATGTTCTTAAAGACAAAATAGGTAGTAAAGTTTTTATATTATTTTATTGAAGCAATACAACAAGCTCCATTTTGTTATAAAATACTAAAATACAAATGGTGTTATATCCAGCGACTCAAAAGGACCAGCCTCCGATTTAGTTAGCACAAGACTGATATTTACAACGCTGCCTGGTGTATCCCGTAACCAGGGGTATAACTATAAAAAGTAGGTTAAACAAGTACTGTGACCGTAGCGTCAAAATGTTTAGTTTGTTTTTACAGATTTTATTTCCTGAAACGGTAGCATGATTTTGGAGTAAATTTCTACTCATAACATCTTGTTGGTTAGAAATAATTTAAATAAACATGTTTATGTTTTTACTTTGTTAATAAACAAGAACCCAGTTTTGCATATTTTCCCAAAATATTTTATAAAAAAATTACATCGAATTGATGTTGTGACAATAAATATTAATGCATCGTGCCTTTTGCATTTGCTATCACACAAAAGTCTTTGTGTTATTGAATCTACTCATAGTTAAACGACCCAAACATTAAATATTTCTACAGAAATTAGGATTCAGGTACACCAACCGAAAGCGATGCAACGTCGATACATTACAATACTGCATCGCTGATGAATCTAATAAAGTCATATACCGACTTCATCTTTATAAGCTCTTTGCTTTTATTATTGAGACATTTACTAGATATATATTTAAATTAATCACAGACATTTTGACTTTGTAATTAATACACGAAGAATAAAAATTATACCTATACATTGACGGCGGGTTCGAAGCGTATCTATATTGTCTGCGGAATTACATAATACACTTAGAAGCTCATGCTACGTTAAAATTATGTTAGGTACTTAAACATTGAGGGCTTTTGCGACGGGTTGCATAATACAACATGCGCCAATAATAGGGTCACAGACTGGACATTTATTTTGTTTATCACATCGTGTGGGGATTTCCCTTTTCTTAAACTTTCCATTGTGACTTTTTGTACCGATACATTCGTGCGTTACGTGAACATACAAATTGGAAAATACGTATTACAAATCACATACAAAAGTACACGGCCAGCGACAGCAGCGCGTTAGAATTGCGAATGTATCGCAACAAAAAGTCACTGTGGGCGACCATCCTAACGGATTATTGGACAATTGATCTGAAACACGATATTGTTTTGACCCAAGGCAATTTCAAGTGCCAGAACAGTCTTCACTGTTAAGATACAAATGTATTAGGAATAAAACATGATTCGATGTCGTCTGTTGAGACCCTATTATAGCAGTTGAGTATATAACTATTCGAGCCGTCGAGGGAGCGGCGATATTAGTCGTCGCGTCGCTCCGGCGACGGCTCGCGCGATCAATCGGGCGACTCATCGGCTGCGAGCGAAGTGGCCGGGAACAGCGGGTACCAGCCGTAAGTGCGCTGCGGTAGTGTCAGCTTATCCAGGGAGATTTCAGCTCCACCTAGTGCCAGGTTGTGCTCGAAGCCGCCGCACCGCTGCCAAAGCATCACTACTAACGTGCGCCCCAGGGCCTCACTTGCCTGATAAACATATATAAAAAATGTAAGAAGCTGATACAACGTTTATTTTAAAACGTGACGCTGTATAAATAAACGGGATCCCGTTTCCGTTCTGGATTTTTTTTGAGATTGTAATTGAGTAAATTATGATACAAACACAACATACATTACACTGCTTGTAAACTCGTAGCAATAAGTGGATCTACGGCGTAACTGTGTCGTTGCAGCCTGGGCTGCAGTAGTGCCTTTGTAACGTTAAGAGAAAAGACGTAGCTTTAGCAAATCGTCGTATATCTCTTGTTTGATAAAAAAATAGCTATACAGATTTTTATACCTTTAACGTGGCAATTAAGCTTACGGCCCGCCTGATGTTAAGCGGTTATCATACTCTGTGGACCCTTGCAACACCAGGAGCATTACACGCTTGTTGTCGACCCTCATATTTTTAATGAATCCCATACTTTAGTCACTAGAGAAACCCTTGGAAAGGCTTATTCCACAACCTAAGCGTTTGCGGGAGGAAGTTTCTCTGAAACCGGTACGTTACCTGGTATTTGAGGGTCTGTTTAAAGTGAGGCTCAGTGGTGCGGCGGACGACGCGTGTCTTGCGTTTGTGAAGCCATTTGTCACCATCTCGAAGGTAGCACTTCACATATGAGTCCGGCACTTCACCGTTCACGCCGTACACGCGACGCGCATGTGACACCTAGCGTCATGGGTATTATCAATAACAAACAGTAAAGTGTAAAAGAAAAGTGTTCTTATAGTCTGGTCAACATGTACCTTTTTGGGTAAAATTTTTGTATAGTCTCCGAAAATTACGATCAAGCTGTCATTCGATTCGGAATATTATGTAGAAAGTTTTAAGAAAAAGTTCCAAAAGGGGCCGATGAAAATTGCAAAAGTTATAAACAATTTAAAAAAAAAAAAGTAGGGGTCTGGTTTTTTTTGAATATCTCGAAAACTATCAAAGATATTCGAAATTTGAAAAAAGATCTGAGAAGAGGAGGAAATTTCCTAAAAAAAAGTCCTGCCTCCCGGAACTGTATCTCTAATATTTATAATTTTTACGGAGCCCTGAAAATAGCGCTAAAAGCGGGTAGTCTGGCTTCCGCTCGCGATTTGTCATTCGGACACGGTAACAATAAAAATCATTTTAACATATTAAATATGAATATTAAGGAATAAAAAAATTTTAGTACTATTGGGATATATAAATGAACAATAATCCGTAGGCGAAAAATTTTTATCCCCATTTTTCCATTAGTTATGCATTAGTTAATTAACTACTTTTTCTGAATAGAATGTTAACAGAAAAAACCTGATTATTATTAAACTACAACCCTAGGATTTTTTTCACTTCGTGGAGTTATTTTGAAAAGGCATTAAAATAGATCCCCGTTGGAAAAATTTAAAAATGTTAATTTTCCACTTATTTATTAACAATCGAAAACATTAAAAAATTAAAAACTGCATAAAAGTTATTAAAAAAAATTTGTTTTTCAAATATTTCAAATTTTATGATTTCTAACGGTTAAAAGTAACATGAAAATATTTTTTTTATTTTTTTACCGCGATTGTTTAAATAATTGTCATAAACAAATGCATTGTTTAGAAGATAATCAACAAATTTTTTTTCCTAATCTACTTGTCGATATAAATTATGATTTTTAAGAAAAAAATTATTCCTTAAAAAATTTTTATTTATTGCTATAAAATGCATTTCTTAATTAACAATCGTTTTTTACCACTAAATATAAATATTAAGGAACCATTTTGTCTCTAAAAATCATAAATTCTATTGTTCTTAAATATTCTGGAAAAAATTTTTTTTTTTTCATTTTTTATTTGTTTATTTACTAAACAATTTGTTATAAACAAATGGATTTTCTTGCTTTATTTTTTTTTAATTCGTAATTTAATTATAAAAACAGCTATGTATTATTTTTTATGAAAAATTTTTTTTGTCTATTTTTTTATAAACTTTTAATATTTTTATGTCCTAAAATTTGCCTTTTATAAACAATTGTCAATAATTAACATAAATAATAGAGCTAGAGCTGAAGTTAAAAGCTTAAATTGTTCATTAATTTATAGTGAATAAAAACGACTTGAAGTATAATTGTCGTATATATAATAGTTTAAAAGTTATACCAATTATAAAAGAAAAAGAGCGAGATAAAAAGGCAAATTTTAGGACATAAAAATATTAAAGGTTATATAAAAAATAGATAAAAAAATTTTTTCATAAAAAATAATACATAGCTATTTTTATAATTAAATTACAAATTAAAAAAAAAATAAAGCAAGAAAATCCATTTGTTTATAACAAATTGTTTATTAAATAAACAAATAAAAAATGAAAAAAAAAAATTTTTTTTTCCAGAATATTTAAGAACAATAGAATTTATATTTTTATTATTGGTGACATTTTAGAAATTAATTAACTATTCAATTGTAAAATTTGCACACCCTGAAGGGGTAGAATAAGCGAACCATGTACATCAATTATTTATTAAGACCATCTGTAACTTATTCAGGCAAATAAATAAATAAAAATAAATAAATATAATTTTTAGAGACAAAATGGTTCCTCAATATTTATATTTAGTGGTAAAAAACGATTGTTAATTAAGAAATGCATTTTATAGCAATAAATAAATTTATTTAAGGAATAATTTTTTTCTTTAAAATCATAATTTATATCGACAAGTAGATTAGGAAAAAAAAATTATTGATTATCTTATAAACAATGCATTTGTTTATAACAATTATTTAAACAATCGCGGTAAAAAATTAAAAAAAAAAAATTTCATGTAACTTTTAACCGTTAGAAATCATAAAATTTGAAATATTTAAAAAACCAAATTTTTTTTATAACTTTTATGCAGTTTTTAATTTTTTAATGTTTTCGATTGTTAATAAAAAAGTGGAAAATTAACATTTTTAAATTTTTCCAACGGGGATCTATTTTAATGCCTTTTCAAAATAACTCCACGAAGTGAAAAAAATCCTAGGGTTGTAGTTTAATAATAATCAGGTTTTTTCTGTTAACATTCTATTCAGAAAAAGTAGTTAATTAACTAATGCATAACTAATGGAAAAATGGGGATAAAAATTTTTCGCCTACGGATTATTGTTCATTTATATATCCCAATAGTACTAAAAATTTTTTATTCCTTAATATTCATATTTAATATGTTAAAATGATTTTTATTGTTACCGTGTCCGAATGACAAATCGCGAGCGGAAGCCAGACTACCCGCTTTTAGCGCTATTTTCAGGGCTCCGTAAAAATTATAAATATTAGAGATACAGTTCCGGGAGGCAAGACTTTTTTTAGGAAAATTCCTCCTCTTCTCAGATCTTTTTTCAAATTTCGAATATCTTTGATAGTTTTCGAGATATTCAAAAAAAAACCAGACCCCTACTTTTTTTTTTTTAAATTGTTTATAACTTTTGCAATTTTTATCGGCCCCTTTTGGAACTTTTTCTTAAACTTTCTACATAATATTCCGAATCGAATGACACCTTGATCGTAATTTTCGGAGACTATACAAAAATTTTACCCAAAAAGGTACATGTTGACCAGACTATTAACTACTTTTCAAATCCTACTAATATTATAAATATGAAAGTATGTCTGGATCGATCAATCAAACTTCAACCACTGGACGGATCGAGATCAAACTTGGCATGCATATAGGTTGGGTCTTGGAATAGGACATAGGCTACTTTTTATCCCGAAAAATTCTAAAGTTACCATGGGAATAACCGAGCTTAAACGAACTTTAGCTACAGCTATAGTTTGTTTTACTAGTACAGTTAAGGAGTTCCATGCCGATAACCGAATTGACGGCGGGCGGACCCGCTGGCAAAGTCTAGTAAATAATAATTGTTTGCATTGGTCATTATTAAACGGTTGACGTTTTAGACACAGTAATGCCACTATCTTCAAGTCGGTGGTAGCCCAGGGGTTTCGATTTCACCTTGCGTCTTGAATGGCGGAGGTTCCAGTCTCGCGTGTACCAATGAGTCTTTTCTTAATTTCTCAAGTATATTGGTTATACACACCACTGGCTTAGCGGTGAAGGAAAACATCGTAAGTAAACCTACATGTGTCAAAAAAGACATATGTGAAGTCCACAATCCGCACTGGGTCCGCGTGTGGACTATGGCCTCGGGCTCGGTGAGGGTAGGCCATGTCCCAACTGTGGGGCCGTATGAGGCTGATCACCAAAATGTTAATGTAAGTAAATGGAAGATTCAAAGTAAACAAACATGAATCATCTGTACTAATGTTGGAAAGGGACAGTGTGAGAGTTTAACGACTGTTTTCTTATTGGACCGATTTTACGACGTAGCTTACTTTACTACAGATAGATTTTTTAAGATAAAGCGGCGAGTCGCGGTGGAGTGCAAGAGAATGTAAACTAATATTATAAAGAGGAAAGATTTAATTGTTTGTTTGTTTGTATTGAATAGGCTCCGAAACGACTGGACCGATTTGAAAAAAATTTTTACCATTAGAAGCCGACATTATCCCTGATGAACAAAGACTTTTTTTTACATATACTATTTTTTTATTTAAATGCTTCATTCCTAATTACTTGATTACGTAATAACTTCCTTTTTCTCATAACTTCTAAACTGCTGAACCGATTGGGTTGAAATTTTATATGGGTATTTCGATGGTTTTCTGGATGATTTAAAATTACAATTGGACTCGTTAGGTGGCGCTGCTGATGGTATGTCAACTATTAAACGACTTGACCGATTGGGTTGAAAGTTTGTATGAGTATTTCCATGGTTTCACAGATACGAATGTATTATGCCATTAAAGAGGAAAGATTTGATTGTTTGTTTTTTTATAATTGAGAAGTTGCCGTAAGAACCTATGTCGATAACGAAATTTAAGGCGGGCGAAGCCGCTGGCAGAAGCTAGTGTAAAATAATCATGTATCCAAACCTCGAGCTCAAGTTGGCCCTTGACCATGATGATGCTGACGTTGATCTCTGCGTGGAGCGGCGGCAGGTGCGTGTTCCGCGGAGGCAGTTGCCCGGGGCCAAGTGGCACAGCATTCTCGTCATCCGCCAGCTCAGCAGCACCCGCCGGCAGCGCTGGTACCGCCGCCCACATGCTGCCCTTGCGGCCCGTCGCCGTCCCTGCGCACCCACACCGTACTGCCCACAAGTCCACGCTCCGCACTCAAACTACACCTCTCAACCACACTTGCACACTCAGTACTCATTCTCATTGCAACAAAATTCATTTAAATACAAACAAAAATACATTTATGTTTTGTACAATCAATAAGCTTAACAATTTATAATCCTTAATAATATTCCATTTGAAATAACACTGATTTCAATAGAAATCAACACACAGAGTCAGAACAAAGTCATTCAGTTGAACATCAAACATTATTAAAATAAGGTGTAAAACACAAAATAAGCACGTCGAACAGCTTCGTGCTATGAACAGTTTCTTTAACATATACACTTGTTTCGATAAATTTCTGAAACACATTTAATGAAAGAAAGCGTTTGACGAATGCAGCCAAGAGTGTAGTCGAGTCTAATAGTTGCTTGAAGCAATAGTAATTTATAACATTGGAAGCATTCCGTGTCATGAACAGCCATTGTCATTGAAAAGTTAAACTGAGATGAGTTTTGTGGATAAATATTGCAGCTCATGCCAGTGCCGGCTCACGGCCATGACTGGAGACAGTTCGAGTGATGCTACCTCATGCGTGACCGCAATATGCTGCTACGGAACACGCACGCATGTGCGCTAAACTATTTGCATCGTTTACTACTGTCGCCCAAAGAGTTAAAATGACATCTATCCCAAAAGAGTTAAATAAACTAAGCTCTTAGTTTATATTATGTACAAGAAATCTAATAGAATGCGCTTCTTATGTGTGACATCTTAATGTTATCGAGATGAACGTTGACGCGTAAACAAACGGTACACAGAGACAGATGAAGTGAGCGTGATCGCCCGCGGCCGGGCATGCGTAGGACAGGAGGACAGTACAGATACAGTGGTGAAGTGATGAGAAGCGTCGGGCGCAGCCACATAGAACGGTGCGTGCGCGGCCGCCGCACAAGCAATGTATGACCCATGCTACTACTGGTCCGAGACTATTCACATTCTGCGTCAACAGCGCCCAAGACTCACATTACACTTCAACTTCATAGTTGACGTGAAATGGGCGATTCTGGTGCTTGGTTGTCAAACAGAATTGGAATACGGAGGCTGGCGGCCGACAGACGTCACAAAGGGGTCGTCGACATCGAACCGTGCACGAACAAACCGTGCGGGCATTGGGCACGCGCGGGCGCGGCCACTGGTCGCTTACCGAGATGCTAACGGTCCGTCGCTGCTGATCAACAAGCACAAACAACAAGGTACAAGTCAGTACTACCCTCAATGTTTGCATTGTAATTATAGGTGTGGAGCTGAGTAGGGGGGGCTGTTGGGAGATCAGTAAGTTTGTGGCGTCAGAGTTAGTTGCCTGGGCCTGAAGCGTAGGGACTCGTGGTTGCATTTGTGTTGTGCTTACCTAAGTAAATGCATGTTAATCAGGATTTGTAAAAGGTTTAAAAGTATGTGCGTACAAGAACCATGTAAATCTGCAATGCAGTGATAAAGAATTTGTTTAGATCTAGGTATAACATATTTCCAGTAATAATATATCTGACAAATAATAGTTTAACCCATTTGGACACAAATGCAAACCAGCAGTAAAATAGATCAAAAGGTTTTTAAGTATGATTAAAAGAACTTGTAAGATACACTGAATAAAAAAACTGGAAAAAAAATCATATATATATATTAAAAAATCTGTCCTTGTACAGGGACAATGGGCTTATACAGGGTATACATCGAAAGAATTATTGTTATGGTTGGATAATGTCTTATTCTCTTTATTATTTTAATTTTTTTAGCTCTTCGGTGCTTACATCAAAATCATGATTATTTTTAGTACTGCATACAATTTTGTGTTGACTAGACGAGAATGCTATCCAAGACCTATTTGTCAGTTTCACTTTTTTTAACGTTTTGGAACGTTTTCATCCGCTGAAGTTATGTCAGTTTTTTAGAGATTCATCATCACCCAAAAAAGTTCCTACTCTATGTGGTGTACCATATGGAAATGTATTTATTTGTATGTTTTATGGTATTTTTTTTAACCTTCTTCTTTGTCTATTAGAACACTCAGATCTGGTGGCTTAGCCACCCAGCCGAACATTATTTATTGTTTTAAAATACATCTCAAACCTTTGGCAATTCTCGATGATATTAAAAAAATTGTTAAGGTAATTTTTATGTCGAAATACAACCAAGTAAGGAGAAAGGTATATGTAAGTCTATACATGTGTAAAACAAAGTCGCTTCCCGGCGTCTGCAGCGTCTTTGGAACTACGCAACGGAATTTAATGCGGTTTTCATCGATAGATAGAGTGATTCAGTAGGAAGATTTACAAGTATATAGTTTAATATTTTTTTGTGTTGATTTGTTGAAATGTGACGATAATTGTTCAAGGTGTCGGAAAAATCAAGCCGACAGGAGCTTTACATGACGTGTGCTGGTTAAGAGTTCCATACATTTCTAACAGATGGCGGTTTTAGTTGGTTTATCGACATAAACAAGTACGGGTTCGATACATTTCTAACAGATGGTGACATCATAGTTAGTTCATCTACATAATAATGGAAATCCTAGCGATACCTGTTATTTGTTAATAAATGTAGGTAGGTAAACCACTGTTGCTATACAAGGACAGCGGGTCCAAATGGGCTAACGAAATAATCGTGTTTGGATTACAACAATCTATGTTTGACAGGAAATATGTTTCACCTAGATATTGTTATTATGTATGTTAAAACAACAGTTGCTTAATAACGGATTGATTTTATTAAACATAGAAGTATTACAAGTAACAACCAATCTCAAAATGTGCGAAGGTATTGTGTTCTCCAAACCGTCTCAATACCAACATACAGCATTCACGCGATAATTTTTGAAGTGCAGTGTACTTAATTTTTTGATAAACACACATTTATATATAGGTATTTGTATAGACTGATAACTTTTATTCATTTTTATGTCAATTTATATTACGTTTTTCTTATTTGAGATCGTTCGGCTATGTAGCATCCATTATTTTAGAATAAAGGGTAAGACTTTAGGCGTGTATACTATATGTGAAATAAATAAAAAATGTTTTATAAAAGTGAGCAAGTTGGTATCACTTACGCCTGGCCGTGGACCCGGAGAGCGACAGCGTGCGGCCCAGCTCACCCTTGACGGCACGCAAGGAGCGCAGGATATCGTCAGGGTCACGACGCACACAAGACGAGCGGCGCCGCTCATTGCGTCGGCTCGTAGTTGGCACAGCTGCAGCACTGCCATCGCCACCACCTTCTGACAACAAACGCATATTCCCATTACAGTTGCACCATGTTGCACCTTTGCTTTCAGTTATTTACTGCCAGCTCGCGCGATCTCCGGAACGCGCTCCGCCGCCTCAGGCCTAAGCGCTCCATGGGCCCTGGCGGCATACCACCTTACCTAGTCAGGGACTGTTGTTACATCCTTGAGAAGTCTCTGCTATACCTCTTTGATCTGTGTCTTCGAGAAAGTCTACTAAAGTGATTCCTGTACCAAAAGGAGATTCGGGCTGCGAAGTGGCCGGATACCGACCAGTGGCAGCATTGTCAGCGTTCCTAAAGGTATTTGAATCCGCATTACACCAATGTATCTATCTGATGTTCAGCATGGCTTCCAGCCGGGTCGAAGTACGGGGAGAAACTTGCCCTCGTTTATCTGGCTCCAACAATTGTTACCGGGGGACAGGTGGACTCCACGTACTTTGATTTCCAAAAAGCTTTTGGTACAGTGGATACTGACATATTACTGGAAAAATTTGCAGAGGTGGGTTTTACCCGGAATCTGCTGAAATGTTTGCAAGTTATCTAGGTGAACGCAGGGAATACGTAGAGTACGCGGGTTACAAATCCGAACCTGACTTCACATTTTCGAGCGTCAGTCAGGGTAGTAATCTAGGTCCATTAGAGTTCATAATAATGATTAATGACCTCCCGAATATAGTAGAGGGCGCAAATGGTATAAAGCTGTTTATGTCGGTAGCAGATATTTCCGATTGCAAACGACTTCAGCGAGACATAGACAGGGCTGTTCAGTAGAGTGCTGCTAATAGATTGTTACTAAATGCGACTAAGTGTGAGATAATGAGCTTCGGACGCAAGCTGGCTCTGCTACAGTTTCCGTACAACATGGCCGGTACGGTCATACTGCGCGTCACAAACGTGCGCGACCTACGCGTGCATATGGTATCTGAGTTAACGTTTCGTAAACACATTGCAGATATTTGCCGTAAAGCATTCAGAAATCTAGGTTTCCTCTTGAGGCAATGCAAGGAATTCGACAGTACTGGAGTTATTAATTTTTTTATTATGCACTCGTTCGGACCCGGCTCGAACAGCAATCGTATGGAATCCTCATGAGGATAAATACAATAGTATACTGGAAAAAAATCAAAATAAATTCAGCAGTTTCTTATACTTAAAGGAGTATGGAGTCTATGCTTTTTACCCACTGATGCTCCCATCCATGTTTGTCATCGGCATGGTCGGGTATAGCAAGCTGGCTGTGAAGCGTGACTTCTCGCTCTGTAAGTACGTGTAGCGAGTAATACGCGGCTAGCTGCACCACCAAGAGGTGGCGGAATCGCTGCGACTATGCGCGCCGGCCGGGGCAACTACCAGGCGACGTGGTTTCAACACATTCAGCGTGCCAAGGCATAGGACAAACCTGCTGAAGTTTTCCTCCACGTCACGCGCATTACTCAATATTATTTCAGAAATTATTGATATTTTTCACTGTAACCTGCCAGAGTTTACAGAGGTGGCTCACAGAGTCTGTGGAAATGTTATAATTAGTTAGATTTTATTTACATTAATTAAGCACAAAAAATATATTTTATTCGTAGGTATAGCACAGTCTTATGTATACTGTAATGGTGTTATAACTGTGTGTTTGTAATAAATAAATCATTCTGAATTATCGATTCCGGTCTACTTCAAGGTCATTGATTCCAGTAGTCTCAAACAGTTTTGAAAGTTGGCAGCGCGCAAGTTATACTTTTGGTACTGGTACCTATTGCAAGCGTCCACGATATGGTCCTTTACAAAAGGCAAGACGCATGTTTGCCGTCATATGCTCGTGTAGTGGCATAAAAAAGGATTGTTTAAAGATGGGTGTTTAAAAGCAGAATCACGCCTGTTTCAAGTGCGAAACAGCAATGAAAAGCCTTACAAGACAATGCTGCGTGTTCCCTCTACTCAGTGCTGGTGTTAAGATTATCTAAGTATAGACTACACCAGAGAGACGGTAACGAATAATTTCCAAATGCAATTGTAAATATAGTGTCGTTAAGAAATTCTGGCTTACAAAAATTTAAACAAAATTTCTATTGAGCTCGAGTAAATCTAATGTTTATAATTACTACCTCTACACTAAATAATTAGAAAATACATAAAATTGCTATCAAAATACAAAGAAAGAAATTAAAGATCTTTGTACCCTTGTCTTGCTGTTGAAAGGAAGATCGTCGCGATCCCGGCAAAGACCGGGAGAAGTCTTTCCCAAGCTGGTAGACTTCCACCTCAAGGGTTTCGGACTGCGAGGAGCCTCGCCTGGAGCCTCCGACCCACGCGTGGTCCGGATGCAGCAGCGATGCGCACTCTCCAATTGAGTCTACATCATCTGAATGTGAATTAGTTACTTTATTTATATAAGGCACATGATCTTGTTCAGATCACTCGTAGTTAAATAGTTACGTTGTATAAGTAATGTAAACCACACAATTAATTTAAATCAATTCTAGTAAGTCAATGTTAATAATAACCTCCTATTTTGAAGTCGGTTAAAAAAGGTTTTGATTTAATAGTAGAAAATTTAATGTAAATAAGTAGAAAAACATATACCAGAGATTGAGCGTTGCGAGGCGAAGTCCCCGCGGCGAAGAGCGCGTGCGCCGGTGAGCGACCCGCGAGGAGATGCATTAGCGGATCTTGTACCTCGTTCTTCTAGTGTCCACCATACGGCACGATCTTCTGCAAAAGCTTTCTCCAGATCCATCTGGAAGATAACAACAACTAATCGAATATTCTACATTTAGAAGCGCGATACTTATATAGAACCAGCAATAAAGAGATTGACTCTTTACGCGCTGCTTTTGTAGTCCATCTACCCAACTAGATTTATAGATAGTGTTTGTTTTACTCAAAGCAATCTTTAATAACATTGTAGTCGTTCACACACGTCTTTCCGTTTGAAGCTGCATGGGCCACCTGCCGCCAGTAGCCATATTTGTTCGTTAACCATCTGGTTAAGAATTTGTCTTTTTGCTAAAAGAAGGATTGCTAGAATTGAAAGAAACCCAAAAAGTTATTGTAAACAGGTTAATGAACTTACTGTGCACTCTCCAATAAGAACGGGGTCGATTCCGGGGCATGCATCCCAAAACGTGAGTTCAAGCGCACGGCCAGAGAGTAAGTCTGCCGTCAACCCACCGAACCCCAGGGTTGCATTCCACACAGGGCTGCATGACGCTGAGGCTGGATCCGTCTCTACGGGCGGACAGCTTTCCCTATATACAAAAATGCAAACTAGAAGGTAGCTCAACAATTATTCTTCAATAAGATATCATTATCAATAGTCGTCGAATGATTCTAAATTAATGTACTGTCATCATAAGTATAGCCGTGAAGGATGAAGGCCCATTTTTATATCAATGGGTTCGTAAACCGTCAAAATTGTCGTTAATGGAACAGTGAGAATCCCAAACTCAAACACCAGAAACCACTACATAGTCCTAAAGTTTTTTGGAAATACGCAGGGGCAAAACGTCTCTGATAATACCGAACGCTATGTTGCGATTTTAGAAGGTTTTTTGACTCGAGAACTTGAATATTCGAGAATAGTAAATTCTAGGACTCTGTTTCAACAAGACAAAAACACCAGTCACACGTCAAATGACTCCATGGCGGTTGTGAAACAGATGTTTCCCGGCAGACTCATTTCAAAAACAGGTGATATCCCATGGCCTCCTCGTAGTCCAAACTTAACGCCTCCTGACTTTTTTCTGTGGGGATACCTCAAACACAAAGTCTACAGCAATAATCCGAGGAACATCGATCAGCTCAAGGAGAATATCCGTGGTAAAATAGCAGCAACTACACCAGCATTACTGAAGAAAGTTTTCAATAATTTTCGTTTGCGGTTAGAGGAGTTACGACGATCGTAGATGATGATATTTTAAAAAAATAAACTTTAGTTATTACTTTACAATTCCTCAGTTTTATTTTAAGTATACCTTTTGTATTTTTTTGTAATCTATTTTTTAAATATGCACGTTCTATTGCGCAATCCTGATGATTCATTCGTTGCATTGACACAGGATTAACCAATCCCTCAATAAGTAAGATTAAGTTTTAAGTTTTGTGTTTTAATTTAGTTTTGTGATGATATTCTTAAGCATATCTTGTCAGATACTTACAATGATGGCAAAAGCCTTATCCTCGCAAACGCCTCAGGTTCATCTCCGTACCCGAGGGTATGATCTCGCGGCGGAAGGTCATCAGCTGCGATGAGCATGACCACCAGTTTGCGGAGCTCGCTCTCAAACCACACCTGCATCTGCGCCCGCGCCGTAGGCCTTTGTACACGTTCCGCACGATCTTGCTCCTGTATATTGAATATCACTCTAATATTCGTGTTCCATAATCAAAACGAATTCTCAAAACAATATGGCTTCGGATATAATCACCAATCTGGTTAGCTAGCTATTGTTTTCATTTTTAGCATTAATGTTAACATTTCGTATATCGAAAACCACATTGCTAAATGCGAAGAAACATCTACAAAACATAACATTGGTGATTAACCCTAATGCAGAAACAAAACAATACAGAAAATGGAACAAAAATATAAGTAGGTTTTCCATATTTAAGGCAAGTTCTAAATTGTATTATTTGGGGAATGCATTGTAACTTTTCGAGTGTCATGCAGCAACGGTCAGCTATAGCAATTTAGTCTCCATAGAGACTTTGGTAGAAAAAAATCTGTGCGTCTTATAACAATGCAGTCTCGATATCATATAGTTTGGTAGACATCTCATTAATTAACTTGCAGAAGTTGATTAAAGTAACATGCTTCGGGCTTAGGCGATTCTATTAAAACACAAATGTAAATCGGACGCTTTCATCCGCCATGCATAAAGCTTTGTCATGCTTACACGGTTTCGTACATTTGTAGGTAAGAGGTATCTTTACTTGACTTAATCAAATATGATGGAATGTATGGTACAATGTATAAAGTACACACAAGATCATTGGATCTTATTATTGAGAAGTAAATGTTAGAAAAGATCTATGAGAATCGACTTTCGGCGTTTTCGGAGTTTCCTTTTTGTATGCCGTGTTAAATTTTGAAAACGGAAAAAACGGATTATTTGATGTAAGTATCAATTAGTAAATTGTGTCCAGGTAACATTAAATTATATTCTAATCTGCTACTAATACGAATACACATAGGTTTTTCAAAATTTTATAAAGTAGATTGATAAACATTTATATTTGAGAATGTAAATCTAATTAAACTTGTTACTGATTTTTTTAAGATCGGTATAGTAAAGAGAATTGGTTAATTACAAAAAAAATATTGATATGATTGTACGTAAGTATGAACGGTGTGGCCATGAAATCAAGAAAACTACAACTATGAATTTCTTTTCTAAATATTTAGTTATTGTTTCAGAAAAATTTATATATGAAATGTCAGTCGATAGATTCCAGGACTATATTTTCATTGAAGAAAGAGTAAGTACAAATATTGTAGTTGATTTATTTTGGGAAATATACGTCTACAGAAAATTAAGCGTTCCTCATAAAAATAATAAAATACGTAGATACGTACTATCATATTTCTATAATAAGGATACAGTTAAATAATATAAATACCTTATGTGTGCTCATATCGCTATAACAGTAGCCCTTTGATTTGTAGATTTTAATACTTAAACGTCGGAAACTATTGAAATATCTAGAAAGCGTAGGTAACTAAAATTGAACTCTAATATATTTACCAAAATTATCCCTTTTTTCTAAATTTTTATAATAATACCTATGAATTACTAATATTAAAATATCAAATTAGCTCTAAAACTGTCATTCGATTTATTTCAAAGGGCAAATGAATTTATCATACATACAATGAATTCATTGTAGTGTTGCAATGGATTGTGTCTATTTATTATGTAAGTATAATATGTAGCAACCATTTACATTTGTGCGTACATAAAACATAAAATGTTGCCAGATAATACATTTCGAATAATTCAATACAATTCAACACCATGATTTGAAATAAATAGTGTAACACACAAAGGTTTCCTCCCAAACAGTGCTTATTATACGTACAATGTCAATATACACATATGATCATCTCGTGACAGTTCATGCAGTCTTGTAAATAACGAGACCTTCGTTAGATATACTACTGAGGGCAGAGCAATATGTACATGGTGTCTCTGTAAGGTGGTCGGGTGTTAGTGTAGGTCGCAAGTAGTACGCGACCGGTTTTGAAGCATCCTGCGCCTGTCGCTCAAGGAGTTTCTGGTCGTGCGTGCTCGCGCGCTTCAAGCTGCCACTACCGTTGCCAGCTTCTCGATAAAAGTGCGGCATCACACTACACTAAGTCAACAGCAACAGACATATTCGATGCGCAAGACATGACGGTACAAACGGGTGTGTGCGGCGGACTGCGGGTTCAACGGACACAACAAAACATTAGCGAGTGTCCTGACTACCGTAGCGTGCAGCGCTCACCTTCTCGCGCCGTTGTCGCCCGCCTCTACTATGTTTGCACTAGTTACTGCAATAGTTCTTGGATTTCTTCATCTATCGTTGTGTACAACTGTTTGTATTGAATTTTCTAGCTCGTTTATTAATCTGTGATGTATTACTCTGTTAAGTTAAACTAAGCTCAAAGCAGCAGTAGCTCTAGCTTCACTACTTGGCCAACTCGTATTGTCGGTTTACAATGAAACTAAATCACGATTGTCTATTGATGAAAATTTATGCCGGGATAAATCCCCTATTTAACTATTGAACACTAAAAACGAGTTTAGCGCCACTCTACACTTACATAATTTAGATTTTTTTGTGATTTTGCCGATTATTCCCTAAACTGTACTTCCACCTGGCACCATTGTCGTGTTTACGAAATTGGTCGGGTGAGAGAAAAAATAAAAATCTGAAAATAAGTAGGTAGTATTTTTTCACACACTTCACTTAGGGTTATCATTATATAAACGATAACATATAACAAATATAAACAACAAACAAAAAATATATCTCAATTGAACAAACAGAGTAAGTATCCCTTTTGCTAAATGGTAAAACGTTAACAAAGTTATAATACTACGGTTATAGATAGAAATACTAGTCTTACGTCTATTCTAATGTGGAAGATGACTGACAGATTACTGCTACAGTATCACAGCAGAACAATGGATAACTTGTCCCTGCACTTAGTTATCGTATCGAAACTGAATTTAGAGGCTCTCAAACAAAAATACATGCTAACAACATAGATGACTCAAAATTCAGTTTTAATAGCAAACCTTATTGACTTTAGGGGTCATTATTAGAGAGCCATGGTATGAAACATTACAATAAATTTAGGCATCACCAACCTTCCTCACTTACATATAATCAACACCTATTTATAGTTAAATTTTAATCTTGTAGACCCAATGAAACACTGGGTCGTGATATTCACAAAAAAAATTATCCACTAACTTTGGAATTGTTTTGGAAATCTTAGTAACACCACAAATCAGTATTTAAACAAATGATTCAAAAAGCATAAAGGAGTAGGCACCGAGTGACAGTCTCTACAAAGTTTATAAAGGAGCGAGTGCTTAGCTCGACGTCTTATGGGTTCACAACACATATGGTAACAATTAAAGCCTATGTGGGTATTATACCGGGGTTTTCGGCAATTTCCGTCGAGTCGGCGACGATGGTGATTTGTCAGTTTCCGGTTCTGTGAACCAAAATAATCGATTTTTATAATGTGTTAAGCAAACGTATTTATTAACATGAACACTACTTAATAAGGTTGGAAAAAAAGCATGCTAAAGTTGTAAGAGGATTTCAATGACATTTATTATGAAGAAGGCAATACGGTTTTAGACAAGGATATTCTATAGGATGTAGTTAGAAAACATATATGCCGCGAAGGTAATGTAAATGAGCAAGTAAAGTTATAAGAATAGAATTACTTGATTATTATGAATGGGATAAACGATAAGATAAAATTATATAGATGAGACTGGTTGCTGTTATGAAATAATAATCATGAATTCTCTTTTGGACATCACGCGGCAAGTGGGTAGGGCTGGTTGTGTTAGCGAGCCGACGGACGATGACCTTGCGCGACCTGCGCGATCGCTTAGAATGTATATGTCTTATCTCGGCGAGCTCACGGCACGCACTGAATTTGGGTGCCTCCGAGTGGCATCAAAGTCATAAGTACGTATTCATACCTACATAAACATCGGACTGCGCACGACTGGTATGAGTATGATTTGTAAGTGACATAAGTGAGGTATATAAGAGTGCTATGATTACTTTTACGGCTATTTTACAGGGGTTAACTAAAAAGCGCGTATAAAAGTGTAAGAGGAGAGAAGATAAGAGAAGTAAGAGGCTAAATTTAGTTCAGTGTACCGTGTAGCGCGTGGTGATGGTGCGAGGCGTGCGTGGGTGTGGTGTCGTCTGCAGCAGGCGGCGCTGGTTCTACCACGAGCTCAGCAGTGTCACCTGCCCGGTCCAGTACTGCGCAAACCTCTTCGAAGCTGCGTTCTGTCAGTGATACGCCATCCCATTCCAACACCTAATAAACCATACCACATAGAAGTAAGATATTAAGATTGTTATTATTCAGCAGCCATGAAGCCAAGTCAGCGGCCTTATGACAAGCTAGAGGCCTTACACAAGAGCGTACCATTTTTGTTCGATCGGTACGAACCTTGTCACCCTGTTGTAGGCCTGCCACATCTGCGGGCCCGCCTGGCACTGTCCACACAATGACTGCTTCAAGACGCCCGCTTGCATCTGGCTTGCCTCCAACGACGCGCATCCCAAAACCTCGTGCTGAAATAGCAGTCAGGTATAATCTATATAAATGTGTATAATTAAACTGTAATAAGGAAAGTCTGTGATTGAGAGCGGTCCACTTGTTTCCACTTCCACCAAATGAAGTCACAACCACGGTCCATGAACTTTAATCTAACTATTAAAGTTAACATAATCCAACTTAAATCAACTCACTACAAAATTACCAGCGTAGGAAGGAATTTCGTTTTTTCAAGTTGAACGACAGGTGTCAGCTGAATTTTTTATTACCTGACCATTTGATTTAAAACGGTACAAACCACCTTAAACAACTTATTCCTTATTTTCTTGTGGTGGACCGCTACCCTGATCTATCATAGCAATACTAGCAAACTAACTGTCGGCTTATATTTGTGTTTCTATGAATTCGATACCTACAGTGTCAATGTTTGATAGCTTAAAGTTAAGAAACTAAAAATTTTATTATGTGTTTAAAGAATAACAAAACTATATAAGACACTAATATCTACAAGTAGGTAAATACAGCTTAAAATTTACAGCTTAAGAAAGCTTAAAATCATTATTTTTCTAAAATAATTTATTGAACTTACACCGATGTCCTTTGTCGTTGGGATCTCGCCTAAGCATCACTCGTCTCGGTGAACGATCGTCAACGTCATGTATAACAATTTTGATAGCTTCAGCGTCGACGGACATTTGTCTTGCAGCGGCTATAGCAGCAGCTGGATCTATCGCCGCATCGGAACCACGAGATGCAAGTCCCGCTATTGCACTGAGCGCACCTGTTCGCTGCTGAAGAGCTGCTATATCAGGCCTAAAATATATAATACTGTATGTTTATCTTTGTTAATTCCCAGTGAGGTGTGGGAGCTTATGATGTAGATGAGTCTCTAACCACTACACCAGTGGTTAGATACTCACCCACATCATAATGTAGAAAACAGCTTCTTTTTTACCAAGCAGTTTAGTCGCAGTGTGTCACAGTGACAGATAATGCGAACAAAGTTTTTGCCGCAGCGCAGATATTATATTCTTGTGTTAAATGTATTTACACTAATATGAATCTGTATTTATTCCATAAGTTTAAATAACTAGCTTGGGAATAAAAATGGTATATTGAAGAATAAAAAACCAAATAATAAATATTTGCCAGTTCTCGACACAAGTTAGGATCGATGCAAGATCAATCTATCTATCTATTACCTTTAAACGAGCAATTCTTGTATATATGTAGTACCTGGATGACCTGGTTTTTTTTTTGGTAAATCATGTTTTTTGGAAATTATATTAGGATAGGAATTACTTATTGATGAAATATGAATAATCTTACCGACATATAGATAAGCAAATATGATGATAGATGTCAAAAGTAGCTTTAGTGTTCTTGTGTCGTAAAACAGTTTTTGTTTAAGATGATGGCCCTTAAAAAAAATTGTTTTACTACTCGCACATAGTTGTCAGGAAGAGTCATATTTTTCAGTATATCATTTCCTGAAAACACGGCAAAACGTTCTAAAAGTCCCTATGCATGGCATGTTATATGTAGAATTTCCTAGAGTTAAGCGACCAACTACCTTAAAACTCCATCCCGCAATATGGTATGGAAGGAAGTATTAAGATAAGACCCGATTTCATAATTAAAACTGATGATAAAAATAAACTTACCTAATTGTTTGATAAACTGTAAAAAAGTTAGTACTTTGTTCTAATAAAATGTTAAACTAATTGCACTCGTGAATTTTTTATTTTAAAAACTAGTTCATATTTTCTTATTATTATGTCGGTTAGGAAAAATATTATTCATATTTCATCAGTTAGTAATTCGTATCTTAAAATTATTTCCGAAAAACACGATTTACCAAAAAAAACCGAGCTAAGCTCGGTCATCCAGGGATTAAATTAAATTATGCATTAGTATATAGTGCGTTGCACTGTTGAATCGAAGGTCCTGAGTTTGATTTTTGGTAGGGGCGACAGAAAGTTATAACTTGTTATATACTATATATATATATTTATGTTGTAAATCGGTATCACCAGCATTATAATCATAGCTATAATTGTTAGTCAAGAGATAGAATAATTCGTTTATTGCACACAGCACTACCAGCCGCACTATTGGTAGTCCTATTTACAAAAAACAGCACTATCAGACATTCAAATATTTTAATCGTGAACAAAAATGCTTATTATACGTATTGTGCCAGGCTTGATTTGTTTGATGGTTCTTGGATTAGGCAGTTATCGATGACGAAAAATTTGTCTCGTTACCGCAAAGTTCGCATGAATAACGTTTCCATACATATTTATAAAAGTCTTGTTACTACAAACGTTTTAACGTTATATCATTTCTAATGATCATTCTTGTCGCCATTCTTGTGATCTAAATGGTATTTATTATTAACTTCAGTATGCAAATGTTATCTTCAAAAGTATACAACGAACGATTAAAAGTAAAGCCATGTATTCACTAGGCAACAATTGACGCGTAACATGTTTTACGACATTAGGCAACTTTTGTTTAGCTACGTTCTCTTTGTCTATGCATAATGCACGTCATCAACATCACAATGCAACGTAGCGCTATTGTGCAACATAGCAGTACATGAAAAACGTTACGTGTTGGCAATGCTACGCGTTAATTCTTGATCCATGAATACAAACTTTGATGTCAATAAAAGGACTAACAATTGACTGCCGCGTCGCCTGATAGGGCGGTCCTCTTCCACGGATAGTCCTGCGAGCTGTGGCGTAGATTCACTGGGTTCTTCTACGCGGTAAGACCCTCGCCTTGATCCTGCGCCGCTTACCACATCGACGGCTGAAGCTCTGCGCAACGTTTACTGAGTATTATTGTCATATACTTTGCCCGCCCTCTACGCGTATGGCTGCCCCCAGTCCAATTTAAAAAAAAAAACCATGACAGACGTCCACTAGGGTCAATGATAGTTTTTAGACATTTATTTGTATACGTACTCAAACGACATAGAAGGTAATAGTAAAAAATTCGTAATAGAAATTCAGTACTACGATACGATGTATAAATTTCTCGAATTTAAAAGAGTTAATTAATTAAAAAATATTTTAAATAATTAATTTGAAATGAAATGTTATTCGTTTTTAAATATATCGAGTTTTTTTAGAAAAAAAATCAATTTATAATTTAGTTTTATTGAAAAATTTATAGGTGCATTGAGTTTTTTTATAAGCTTTGTGGCCTGCCGATGCTCCGATATATTTAGCCATTTGGCCCAACATTTTATTTTTGAGTTTGACATTGTGTACACACTCTGAAGAAGGTTTCTGAATTAGTACAATTATTTTACCAGTGGCTCGCGATTCGTTTCAAAAACGTGTATTTTATATAGTTTAACAACAGTTTGAATTATTTTGGTGTATAGAAGAGAGGAGATGGAGGTTAGAGTAGAGACGGGTAGAGGCGACTTTAGTGAATTAACATTCTCCGGGTCAGCTTGTCAGGCGACTTTAGTGAATTAACATTCTCCGGGTCAGCTTGTAATAAATAAAATGGCTCAACTTAACAATATTTCATTTTTCCATCATCTCTCGCATCTTTATTTTTAGACTAAGGCTTTACAGCAGTTTTTTTTTGGTGGGACGGGAGGTAAAGCAGATTTTTCACAATTTTTATCATCATCATAAAAGTCGTTTAAATGTGTCTACATCAACACTGCACGTATAGGTAAATTGACAAAGTCATGTTATTTAAAAAAAAACAATTTTATGAAAAATTATTTGCTGACATAATTTTGTAACTGGTACATTTATTTAAATTTGGAATGTAAAATGTTGGGTGGTTAAATCCACAGAATGAAAAAGTAATTGTTCTGATGTAAACTGAGATTTAATCACCAAAATGTTGTTTAAATAAAAACGGTTCAGGGCGTGTTTTAACATTTCCAGTTCGCATGTAAGAGGAGATGCCCTAAAATTGAGAATTCAATTTATATCGATAAAATTGTATTATATGTAATATTTTGGAATAAAACATTGTGTAGTAATAGAATAACTTAGTCTGAAAATTAAACATATTTTTTTAAACATATTCGAGTTAAAGTTTAAATAATTTTCACTTTTTTTCGCAATGCTGGACTATAAAATTTTAATGAACGTTTCAATGTAACTGTAGAAATCTTTTTACAAATTTGAAATTGTTGATTTTAATTTCTTTTCTTGGCACTTTTGGATCCTTCGCTATTGTGTTTCTTGAAGAGAATACGCGTCCAAATTGAAAAGATGAAAAGACCGTTATTTAATTTTCTAGAAAATGAAAGTTGCAAAAGCTATCTCACTTTGAATGTAATCCTTTACTTTGTTGAAAAAGATTGGCTACAATGAGTTTTTTTGCAATTTTCTTTTCACAAAGTATGGTTATTAGCATATCAACAACACTTTGAAAGCAAATAAATTTGTACTTTTAATACATTCTTGATTGTTACATGTCTTGTAGTAAACTTAGAATATTAGTACGCTTTTTCGTGTTATTAATCTACTTAAAAAAACCAGAGGAAAGTTAAAATTTCGAAGAGCTTTTAGTAAACTACAATATGAATTGCTTTGGTTTTGTAGCCGTGAACCGTGGTCACTTAAAAAACAAAACAATTTGTGGATTTACAATAGTCTAATATCCGTCCTCATTCTGACAGAAAAAAAAAACTTTCATGCTGCACTAGCTTTTGCCCGTGGCTTCGTCCGTACAAATCCGGTTATCGGCGTGTGATTTCTACGGCAACTCCTTGATTACTCGGCACACGATGAAGCATGGACAAGATTTTTCACCAAGACTGTGTAATACAACTGTAAAAATTACATCTAATTTCGTGCAGTAATTTTTATTGCACACAGACAGACAAACAAACATAATTTCTAAAGATAATTTTTTTGGTTACTATTGCTGTTATTAAGACCCATTTTCTATCTAATGACATCGGCCACTCAAAATTTTACACAGTGTGTCACAGGATAAAGGAATATTCAGGGTGGAAAGGTTATGATAGATACTATTTGGCAATTCATTCGTAGAAGCAGACAATCGCTTAGTACGCTAGCGTATAACCCCAAGTAGCAATTGTGGATAAGTATTAAATCTAATATGTCTGTACTGAGACTGAAGTAAGATTTTATTAGGTAAAAAATGATTTTATTAAATCTTATTTTTCTTTAAGTCCTAATAGCTTCTGACTACTGCATCTTCAGTGAGTTGTGTATTATTTAAATCTAGTAAAGTAATCCAAAACCTTTTCCCCTAAAGTATATCTACAACGCATACCTCAAAATTCTCTTTTGACTTAAGTAGGATTATTTAAAGACTAAAATAAGGTATGATTGAATAAAAAAAACTTTTTCAGTTCAACTTAAGCAAAATTGATTATTTAACGTTTTTAAATAATCTCAAGTCTAAAATAACACTAAGTACTGTTCATTTTCTTTTTCAAGTAAATTTAAGTGATTGATGGCTTGGATAGGTAAGTTTTCATGCTAAATAGTATTAACGGGACGATTTTAATCAAAATTTGCCTAGCTGTCTACAAATAATGGATAAAGTTAAAAAATTAAAAAGATCTCGTAAATTTCGCCGGCGTGTCAAAAAGTACAAAAATATAACGTCTAGCAATGCGTCTAGCAGTAAAATTTCACAAGAAAGTGCTGTTAATGGTAGTAATGCAATAAAAAGTAATGACCAAAATTTTCAAGGGCCATGTTCAAACTAGGCAGATACACTACCGCAAGAATATTAGATAGTTCAGGAAATGCAGAAATTGAGGGCAGTGACTCCGATTTTGATTTGGCATCTGAATCGAAAGCTGAGGATTATGCTTATAGCTTTGGAGCGGAATTAAGAGAGTGGGCGATCGTTTATAATACACCACATACTGCGACTAATGCCTTATTAAAAATTATAAACAAATTAAAGCCAAATTAACAGTTGTAGGAATGGAGAATACTGCCTTTAATAATTTTACTTAAATAAATAAGGGAGGCTGCTGAAATGTTTGTTTTTACTGATATTCTGTACATTAGGTGGTAGGGCATGAGTTACATTATATCTACAAAGTGCCTAATTAACATGTTCTATTTTCTCATAAAAGATGAATGAAAGTACTGTGTAGGTAGGTATCACTCGGTTAAACAATATTTTTGTCTCCACTCTTTAATCCTTCGCTTCCTACGACCTGAATTCAACTCAACTTGAAAATTGTTTGTTGTAGAAGGTTTCTACAAAACAGGTATTTCACAAGTAGTTACTATTTTAATTACAATTTTAATATGTATGCATATGTTGATGTTTAAAAATTGCAAAGGGGGACAATTCTATCTCCAGTCTAGCTTTAATTCTGTGATGGAATTTGATTTTCTTTTTACTCCAGATATAAATTAATAAAAAAAAAAAAACATATAAATAAAAAAAATATTCCTGGCACCCCACACAGCGTCATCCTGGTGGTCTCAAAAATAAAGTACCAGGCAACAGATATAAATAGATACCTAAATATATTTTTACTTTAAATTTACTTACATAACATATAAAGTTGCAAAAAATAATATTTTAGGTACTGTAATTAACATCCCATTAAATATTGCACCCTCGCCGTAAGAAAATATTTTATTTCCCTGTCGAATAAAAGGAGGTTTAAAATCGGTCAGGTACCTTGGTCAATTAATGTCCTATTTAATATACATGTCCCCATTCCGATGTGATAATATGCTAAAGTTTTAAGAGAAAGACAGACACAACACAATACCTACCTACATATTTACTTGCCAAGTTATTTCATAAAATTATTTACCTATACGCAGGTTAAAAAAATTAGTACTAACGTACCGTACTAACAACGTATCTTTAGTTCACTACGGAGTAGTTTATTCATGTTTTGTAAACTTACTTGTTGCATAAACCTTTCTGGCACAAACAATACAATTATAATATGTTATGTTAATAAAAAAAGAGTGTAAACAACCTAAATTGTCTTAAGTAGTAATAGATCAATTCTATTTTAAGGCCAACTTTAGAATATCTTGTCTTAAATAATCATAGATAAATTTTTTGTTTGCTTTACCTTTTTATTAACTAACCTTAAAATTCTTTATTGTCTGAAGTCTTACTTCGTTAGGATAAATGTGCTTTAACGCCATGTTACATCATTTATGATACTGACATCAAAATTATGCCGATTTTAAAAACCAACGAAATTGTCAGACTGGTACTAAAATTATAATAATAGACTTTTAAATTACACTAATAACATAAAAAATTAAAATTAAGTTGTTTCAATTTATTTAATAGCAAATTTAACATTTACAACTTTAAATTTCAGGGTTTTTTCTATTTACTTTGCGGAATTTATAGGGCCCGTCTGTTTTGTAACATTATCTGTCAATTTTAAACGAGAATCAAGGGTGCGTTTCAAATCTACAGTCTCAAACAACATAATTCATCCTGTTTTAGATAACAATAAATTAGTTACAAATTTGTTCGCCATATTAGTAATAATCTTTAATGGAATCAAATATGTACTAAGTTCACCATTATTTTTCTTAGCAATAACTACATAAATGCAAACAAGTATTAAATTTTATTTATGTAAGCCTGCTTTGAATCTGGACTAATGCCCTTTCTAAGCCTTAACTAAGTATTGTAGATATCTTGAAAACTGTTGCTATGGATGAAGTCATCCTTCAGGATATCTTGAAGTCTGTCTTACAAATTTATTAATACTAGTCTCTCCTAAGTGTGATTAAAGTTTATCTACAAAGTAGTATGAAGTGACTCCTAATATGCTCTGTAAATCTGTGCCCATTTTTACTTCACATTGTCTTTGAGTGTATCTAGAGGATATCCTGAGGGATATAATAGTTTTAGCCAAGACAAAAGCCTGTATTCGATAATTTCTCTTTAAGATATACAATTCCTTTTTAAGGCTAGTCATTGCTACTTGTGACACGCACCACGGATCTTCCATTTACGCCATGCTCGGCCCTAAGTTCATCTAGCGGAGCTAATCTCAGTCAGATATACAAAGAGCCGCAGCGCATACTGTTCATTGCTTAGGTATTTTTTTTAAAAAAATATGTTACCTCCTGGAAATAGGTGGTGGAGCGCCAAGAGCACCAGTAGCTTTCTGTTGGTCCTCATCGCAGGAGCGTTGCCGCGAGGCGGGCGCCCGCACCGACTTCCGCCGCACCGGGGTTGCCACCGCAGCTGCTGTACTGGGCCGACGCGACTCCGGCTCTGACGGCGCACCTGCGCTGCCCTTTAACTGCCGCCGCGGGCAGCGTGGTTATTTAACCACATTGCTTCAACTACTACTACGACTATTATTGAGAGACTATGGTGCGCAATTTGACTGAACATCAGAGTTTTAACAGCGTTGACGCCTTATTCGCTATAATAGTCTTATATATATTGGCATGCAAAAAACCTCACAATAAGACTGATAATAATGCTTGTAAAGTAGATCCCTCATCAAAATTAAATAAAAAGTTTAGATATCACACATGTCTGGTTGAATATGATGTTATCTAATGAACGCGAATAATGAAGTTCACTACCTGCGTGTAGAAGATATTTATTTAGCTTTTGTTACTATTACCTTCTCGAGTTCTTTAAGAGAGGCAGGTGAGACATCAGAGTGACGCCTAAGCTCAGGCGAGCGAGGAGGTGCAAGGCCGGTGCTAGCGCTGCCACTGCCAAGCCTTGCCTCCGAATGACGCCGCTGTAACGCCTCCAAGACTGGAATCTCCAGCAGCGAATCAGTACTATCCTGTGCCGACGGTGGAAGCCGTGGACCTGCTTTCCGCCGGCATACCGAACATCGCCACAAATTCTGTCATAAACGTATAATACACGACATAAGTTCTGCAAAAAAAATTGGAATAAACAACCTAAATCTTTAATCAAATGGAGATATAACTAACCGCTTCTTCTTCACTGGTGGGCTTGGAGTACGAGGAGCAGTCTTCGCAGACGCGGTGCTGGCAGCCATTGCAGGTGTTAAACACCTCACCAGGTTTTAGAGCCTTTAAACATACCCTGCATGCACCCGCTCGGGAAGGTGCTTTGCCTGCTTCGCTGCAAACAACCATTTAATAATAAACTCATGGTGAACGTTTATCAGTTAATCATTAACTCATGATTTTAATGTAAATTTTCAGAGATGCATAGATAACTTCGCTAAGGTAGGTACCTTTTTTACCTGTACCTAATTATACAAAAAGCCCATTCTACAATCTTATTGTTTTCAAAAAATAATTCAAATGTCAGTTTTACGGTTTCTTGGCCACAATATAAAGTTGTCTGCACACTGCGCCGGTACCGGAGCGAAGGCGTGGAGAATCTGAACCTCCGGAAAGCGAATGCGTATACATATTTCCCGCCTTCGGAAACGCCACGCTTTCTGCCGATGTGGCATGGTTTATAGAGACTCATAGGATACATGCATTTGGCAAGCATTCGGTACCGGCGTAGTGTGCAGGCAGCTTAAGTGTTTGTAGAGTAAACTCTATGGTAAATCAAAAAATAATGAGAACCGAGCAAAATTGGTGTGGGGTATGCGCAAAAGGTTTCAAAATCATAAAAATAATACTCACTGAATTACAAATAGTGAAAATAATACAAATTATTTAGAAAACTAGTTGAAACCCGTCATGTTTTTTAAAATTTGTGATTTGCGTTAAATAAATACTAAATGGCATGAAAAAGTCCTGTCTGTAGTTTGTAGTCTAATTCGTTGGTAGTCGTTGTTCAACGTTGTATAGTGGTGCGAACCCTTTTTGGCGAGTTCAACTTGTACTTGGCCGGTTTTTTAAGCTTGTAAAATGACGGTAACACATAATATATCTAATAGAAGAAGTAAACATGTAAATGTTTCAAAAAAGCGTGCCTCAATTGTTTTAACCTGTGTAGGTGTTTTGTGAAATATCTAATATTATTGAATTAGCTCAGGTTAGGACACAGTAGCGCAGTGCTAGAACGTTGGGCTGCCATGCCGAAGTTCCTGGGTTCGATTCCCAGTAGCGGCAGCAACAAGTTTAACATTTGTAAATTTTGTTGGCTCGCGGTATGCAACAGCGAAAGTCTCACCCATTACCAATCACGATTGTGGGGTGGAATACCATGGTTGAAATGCCATCGGTGAAACGTGGATGTTACAAAAACATTACACTAGTATAGTATTATATAATCTGTGACATCACACTAATATTAAAAAGGCGAAATTTTGTGAGTGTGTTTGTATGTTTGGTACTTCTTTACGCTCAAACGGCAGGACCAATTGTGATGGTATTTGGTATAATTAAGGAGTTAATTAATGAAGTCTACGCCGATAGCCGAATTTAGGGCAGATGGAGCCGCTGGCAAAGTCTAGTTCGTAATATTCAGACCGCCCTATATTGGTCTCATGATGATATACATATTGTGCACAGTTAAAATATTATCTTTCTATATTTTTCTATGTAAATAGTAATAGGTATTAATTTAGTTATGCATCACCTGCTTTCCCTGTATACTTTTATTTTCTATCTATCCAAAGGTTGTCTGGTAGAGATTGCTTATGAGCTATGAGACCGCCTGGTTGTATACTGTATGTTTATGGGACGAGCCATTTTTTGTTGGCGCCAAATCTAGATTTTGCTGATGCTCGGGAACAGTTTAGCCGCCACAGATTACATCCATGAATACCGGTATCGATATTGATATAGATGAAATTCTATATCTATGAAGTGTAAAGTATACTATAATAATAAAAAAAAAATAGTTTGGTAACAAGTACCGCACGAGCAACTTCTCTGAGATTTTTTTTATATTTGAGAATTTATACATAAAGATTATTATTGTCTTTCAAAAAAATTTTTTTAGATTTTGCTCACACTCTTTTCAGATCTAAGTCATGACGTGGCGTATCGATTGATATGGACACGAGAGAAATTTGGTCCATAAAGCAAATTTAGCGATTTCGATGTAAGGACCTATTGTAATAACTTCCCTTAAGAGAAGTTAATAAAATTATAACATATTTTCATCGCAAAAATAATGTTGTATAAATGATGTGTCGTAACTTACATTTTAAGGTATGAGCGTATATAAAGTATATATACATATCTATCTATTATTATTTTCTACTATTGCACAAGTGAATTATATGAATGGGAAATTTTAAACTTTTAATTTTAAAAACAGACATTCGACCTTTTCGACCTACGAAAAATACTATAAAAAATAAAATCCTTAGAAATACTTATTTAAAAATACCTAACTCAAAATCAATAAGGCAAGCAGCTTTGCCACGCTAAATTTTTTTTTTATGATTTTATTTTAGTTAATATCTAAAATAAAGTTATAAATAAAGTAGGACTATAAAAGTAAAATTATAGAATATGTATTATAAATTCTCTATGTTAACTTTGTGAGATTGAGTTATAAAAATGGCAAGTATCATTTTTATTTCAACATAAATTTTATTTAAAGCTAAAAGATACTTTAATAAATAGATGGTTAAACGTTGTTTATTGTTGGAAGACGAGTTTTTAACTTATGGCTTGTTAATTGAGGCTCAGATTTTCTACCCAAGCTATTTATCACTTTCCTTAGCTTCTTGTGATTTTATCAGACATACTTAATTGTCTTTCATAAGGCCGAGTAATTTATATTCATTAATTCACCGTAGGATGGGAATTGCGATCGTTCGTCATTATACTTTTGAATAAAGCTTATTTTAAAAAATATTATTTCTATTTCTTATGACAAATAGAATGTGTTTAAATACTTGGTTTAACCAGCTTTTTACAGAAAAGTTTTATGGATAACTGCCGTAGAATTTTTTTATTCTAAATTGCTTTTGAAAATTTAATTGCATAAAAAAAAATATAAACTAAAATTGAGTGCTCGGCTTTTTTTTGTTTAATAAGATTCTGCTCAGCCATTATTTGTTTTTTCATCACAGTTACTCGTAAACAGTTTCATAACATGCAGGCAAAGCGGGTGGTAAGAATTTAATTACTCCAACGGTCCTTTTATTCGTACATTTTACTTTTCTCTTAGGAAAGCATGCGGTTATAGAACCAACGGGCAGTAATGAAGCGCTTTGGTACTAAATACGTTTGTTTGTTGTATGGTGTAGTATGTTTTAACTACATCCAATACTTTTTAATTCATAAATTTTCTCTAGATATATTACTACTTTTCCTGTCATTTCCATTTTCATTCCATTTCCATTGTGTTTTGGTGAGTTTATTTATTTATTCTCCATATTTTTTTTTTATTTGTTTATTTTCAATTGTGATGAAAAACATTGTGTGTAACACGGGTGGTACGGAAATTACAAACTTAAGTCATTAAAGCCTTAGGCTTGTTCATAGCCTCTTGGTAGTAATTTTCTTCATACCGCCCTTAATACACAATGTGCTATTATATGTATGACGAAGTTGGTCAATAAAAGAAATAAATATAAAAAATAATGACTAAGCAGAATTTCATGAAACCGAAACTGCCAAATTTTGTTTTAATTTGTTATTGTAAATGATAATAAGTAGAAAATCTATGGCATGTGTAACGCTTATAAAATTTGTCATACGTTTCACTAATGTCATTAGTGATGGTGTCATAGTTCCTCGCTCGATGGGCGCCATTGTTCAGATAAGGGGAACAATAAACGCAAAAGACGCATTAACATTCGTAAACGGCTGAAGCATGCTCCTCGGCTCTATTGCGTCTCAATTATTTTTATGTCAGCGTTTATTAGTCAAACTGGAGTTACCTACGAGTTCTGTTGGAGTAAAGATTCTTGTCTTTTTTAGGGAGTAAATAAACCTTGTTGATTTAAAGTGACATTTCATTACTTTATTTTAAAAGTTCTGAATTCTGATAAGAACTAATTGACCGAGAGGGCGAAGGTTTAAGTGGTGAGATACTGAAGCGTTTGTATCTTAGTATTTGTAACAAGAGTATCGTTGCTCTGACCTTTATGATTTTTTGTACGAGAGTAGTTGAGGCCAATAGAATTTTTAAGTTTATGAGGAGGATCGGTTTAGGGGACCTGGGCTGCTAATAAGAATAATATAATAATAAGAAACTATAAGGAAAGCTATTCGCCCGAGTGGAGTATCAAAGAAAAAAAATCTGGGAAAAAAGTGTGTCGTTAATGGAGGATGAACAACCAAAGAAACTCATTTTCGCATGTATATTATTAGTATAGATAACGATATAATCCTCTTTCTGTAACATTAAGACACTAAGGTGGCAAACTAGCATACGACCCTCCTTGTATTAAGCGGTGACCGTAGCACCATAGTGACACTTGCCGACTCTTTAAAAATCCTGTCACTCCCTTCTTCTTCGTCTTCAGTTCTAATGCTTGTATTGTGGGTTGCGTTTTTAGACGACTGGATTCAACAATGTGCTGAGAGAATTGTTGACGATTCGAAACTCACAAGCCGTATCGAACACTTAAGTCTTAGAAGATGGTGTGTCCTTCTTCTTATACATATAATGGGCTGTGTTCTAAGCAATCGTTTAAAGTTAGAAATAATGCCCACGGCTACGTTTTATCATTGCACCACTCATCATTGGCAGGGAATTCATCCTCACACTTTGGAACCTAAATGGTCTCGTACTGTGCGTTTTGAGAGCAACATCCGATCGCGAATGGAACCACGAAAGTTGTGGATGAGTTCCTGCCAAGGTTTTTTCTAGGGACTACAATATGGGGTTGTTCAAGAAGGAATTGATTAAATTTTTAAGGGGTCGCCAAGTCGCGAGTAAGGCCCCCGATGTTGCAAGCGTTAATAAATCTTTTAATGATTTTAAATTCTTAACACATTTTTTTTACATTTTTTAAACGGATTACATACTTAAATATTATAATAATCTAATTAGTTAAATTAAATATAAAATATAAATATGATATATATGTCACAGGCAGTTCCAAAGCCTCAAGAGCATGATGGCAAGACGTTTCCTACATTTCTTCTGCGTCGGTCTCTTGGAATTACCCTAACGCACGAGGGCTTTAACCAATTGCTTTATTTTATTTTATTCATGGCTGCCTGCAGAAAGATCGTCAGCAACTTGTGAACGAAAGAAAAAGTTTACGGGCAAGAAAGTTTAGGAACTTTTAAATTCATATCACAAGCAACCTAATCTGAGCAATAGTAGTCTAGAGATGCACAATATTCGTCCTTCACGCATCATCAGGCGAGATTCTCTGAGTAGTGCGCGAAAATGATGACGCCGAGTAGCTTGATGAAACCGACGTTGATCTTCAACAAGTGTCACAGTGTTAACCACTGACTTGCAAGATTCTTATCAAGTTGTTAGTGATGAAACAGTGTTGCTAATCCGTGATCCGAGGACAATGTACATTAAATATATTCATGTACTATTACAGTATATGTTTTTCGCATGATTATTTATATTTATATTATTTTTATGCCAGTCAAAAACAACCTGCAACCATTCTGTCTAGACATTTTTGTCATGGTCCTTATTTTTCTAGAATAAAATTAGATTATACTTTATACCTGCATAAAATTTAAAATTTTTAAGATAATTTGTAGGTACTAAAAATACACGTGATTTTGGGTGGGGGTGGGGGGTTGTCTTAAACCTCACCACGTATCACCAAGGGGGAGGGCGCGTTAAAAAATGCCAAAAAAAACATCACGTGATTAATGGACGCCCTTAAACGTAGATGCGGAGCGAGCGAAGCAAGCGGAGCGTTCCAGCCAAGCTTCAAATAATAATCTGTTCAGTTATATGATAATTTCTATTCCATACTTTACGATCTGTCTAGGCATATTGTGAAACGGCGGATTATACGATGTGCCTGCAACATATGTTTCATATCGTATATTATAAAAATATATAAATAAATGAACTGTACTGAACTAAACTTAGTTTAGTTAACTTAATTTTAAGCAGTCTCGTTTTATCACGTACTGATAGAGTCTAAGCTTCAGGATAGTATCACGTTTTGGGGATACAGTTTCCAATATAATATAGAAATAGCATTCATTGTACAAAAAAGCAATTTTTTATTTCTTTATCCATTACATTTCTAGTATTATACAATGTTTACAGTATTTCACATCAAAAAAATCTCTATGGGTTTAAGTATGGTACAAAAGTCCACTTATGAACATTCATTTAATTTCAACTAATTTAATTCATCATTATTCTAAATATATTTATACAGATACATATTTATTTTATTTATTTATTTATTTAAATATACACATACATACATACATAAAAATATCTACATACACACATATATAAACATATAAACAAATATACACATACCCATACAATCTTTATGTTTTATACATAATGTCTATAAAAGTACATTCTTCCCATTCTAAACATCTTACAAAATACTAGTGAGATATCTTTTTAATTTTCTTTTTAATGATTTCTCATTCATCACATACATGTTTGTATTTCACCTGGCAAATCCTTTCTCATTTTTGGGATCAAATATTGAATAGTTCTTTTACCGTATACATTGTTATATTTAGGTTTTACGTAATAATTCAAATAGCTTAGGTTTCTTAAATTTTTTGGACGTTTACGTCCTATTAGATATGTTTGTTCTTTGTTCTCATTAAGTATTGCGAAGTTAAATTTGTTGAACACGTTCATAACATTACAATATTTGAATAAACCCTTAACATCGTCCTTGTATTTATAAATAATCTTAACTGTAATTTATACATGTCTTTTATTTATGTTTGGTATGTCCTGCCATAGCTACTTAACCCATAACTAAGTAATGACAGAGTCTGCAAGCGACAAGTATAATAACCTAAGAGTTTTGTACGATAGTTTATGCTTGAGATTTATTATTTTAATCATAATCAATCTTAGTTTGTAACAGACATGCTCCTTATGTTGTCGCCATGAAAACCTGTCATCAATTATAAGTCCTATGTACATATGCTTTTCAACAAGTTGTAAAGGCGTGCACGAACACAATTAATTAATTATCTCGATGTAAACATTGGTGGGAATGAGCAACAACAACTGGGACTTTAGTTTTCTTCTCGTTTATTATTAAGCCAACATCATGAGCCCATTTGCAAAGCTGATTAAAGTCATATTGCAATAGCTTTTGGGCTTCCTCAATACTTTGATGGGCCACCAAAAGGCAGGTGTTGTCTGCAAATTGGTATAAAGTGCTACTTTTTATAGTGTTAGGCATATCGTTAACATATATAAGGATTCTGCAAGACCGATTATAGATCTTTGTGCTGTTCCTCTCTCTGTATATTTATATTTACTAAAATGGTTTCCTATTTTCATTGTTGTATACCGATTGAAGTGATAATTTTTTAGCAATTTTAGTTAAGGGCCTTGTATACCATTATTTTCTTATTTTTCAATTTTCTAATTTATAAAAAATTCGAACCATGCTAAAAATGCCGCCATGGGTGTCGATTAGAAATGCATTTATTAAATTAAGTATTCTGATAGCTCCATGCTTATAATTACTTGACCTTCTCACTAATCTGAAAAAGGCTTAAAAAACGGAGAATGACAAAATCAGTAAAAAAGGAGATGCAACAACAAGAAATGCACTAGAGATCACACTACACCCTAGGCTGAATGTATAGCCCTTACCTGTAATTGGTATCAAAGCATCAAGCATATAATAAATTACCGAAATAATTAAAATCAATTCAAAGTATAAGAATATTTAAGTCTAAATTGCAGCATTTTCATTCATGAAATCAAACATCATTGATCCCAGGATGGTGAAATTGTATAATAATTGTACAATCAACATTGTAGGAGAAGAGAAAATCTTTTCTTTTATACATTCACATAAAATTACATATTGTTGCATGAGTTAATAAAACCAAATTAATAAATAAAACCTAGCTGAATATTTAGTTTGTAAACAGTACATGTTTAAGACACACATTTATGACATCGGATTACGATAAGTGGCCAAACAGCTAAAATGAAAATATAAATAAAGTAAACGGAATCTAAACTACTAGTGTGGAACCCTCAGTACGCGCGTTTAACTAGTACTTGTCTCAACTTTACTAGGTTTTATTTTAATAAGCAAGTTTTAAAGTCACCCATAGTAATAGAATTAGGGTAAACTCCATCGTATTGCATGATAAAACAAAAATTTAAAAAAAAAAACTCAATTTTCACTTATATATCGTAGCCATTCATATAATCGGACTAATATACCTTTCTCAGTGTCAGTCAGTGTCTTTAAGCATGTCAACTCAATATTCTTCAACTGCTGCGGAACACCTTTTTACTGAGTTATCTTTCCAACATTAAAGTCATTTTGCGTGTTTATTACTATTAAATTATCTAATCAATAAATTATATAAAAGTTAAGGCTTCGTTCTACGTTCTTGGTTATTGTTTCGAAACATTACTTCTTGTTATACTTTACACCTCCTCATACTTTAATCTTTGCAAGCTTGATCAAATCAAATCAAATAAAATAATCAGCCCCCAGCAAAGTCGAGAAAAAGCCGAGTAAACAACACGGGAGGCGCGCAAAGGCCGTAAAATGCGTTTCTCAAAGCAACTCATGACACTTTTAAGCCCCGTGAATCTTCGACGTAGGTAAAGCTATAAGTGTGAAAGTTCAGTTACCAAGAGTAGTAACTAAAGCTACCTTTGCAGCAAGAATTTATCAGCCAATATACCGATACTGTAATATGATTTAACACCAGTCAATCATTTATCGTGTCTAGTGTAGTGTAAATACACTGATTCGTGATATGAACGACAAAATACCTATTTATTGGCAATCAATCATTTTTGCCAGAAGATTTACGAAACCAACGAAGCGTTTGGTTTGAGAATATGTTCCAAAATTTTTAGGCGAGAAATGATCTATCGCGTCAAAACATAGATTAGACTATTACGATAGTCTATATCGTAATAATCGATTGTTTTATTTATTTTCAGTTTTTAGATTTCTTTACTTTAAATTATTTAACTTATTTTCTAGAATTCTGTAGTCGATTAAAAAAACCAATTTTCGTCTTATGTCTCTTAACCCGTCATTTTACTTGAAATCATTACAACTTTGTGCATTCGTTTGCATTCTCTTCTTTTTTGTGTTTTTTGATGATGTAAGAAAAAGGAATCGAAAATTATGAAATGCTACTTCTGCACTGGCATCCGTGATTAGCGAATTTCTTTTTAATATTTCGCAGACAGAGATCGCGTCCATAATGTGTCCAGTAGCTTCTCGCTCTTTTATTATACTCACCTATTGAGAAACTCTGCTCGGTCTTAAATCTCGGTCAGATTCTGGCATGACCACGATGACGTTGGCATATTTCAGGTAAGTGATGATTCACCATATGCGTTCCTTTCTTTTTCACAAGCTTGAAGACGCCTTCCAACGCAGCAGTGAAACTATTTACGGACAAACAATGTCTCTCTATTTCAAATACTTTTGCATGATGTACCAATAGTCAATGTAGATCCTTAACACCCTTTTGATCTCGGCATATTGGAAGGCCTTTTTATTGTCCATGAATGCTACGAAAAACACTGATTGTACTCCCCTGTCTTCTGTATAATCTGGTGAAGCAAAATATCTACATATTATGTGGTTCGTTGTGGGTTGTCCAGGAGACTGGCTATAAGTCGATTAGTAATAAATAAACCTAAGTATCAATATGAGATATGGCTTAAAAGCAAGATGGGTAACTTTGCTTAAATCAAAAGCTTATAACAATTTAAGTATGGAACTCATACTCATACTCATTTATTCATAATAAAATTATATGTCAAATGTTACAAATATTTCATTATTATAAGTTTTCATTATTACATTTTAATTGTTATTTAAATAAATTCTTTTATGTTATAAAATGCGTTTTTAATCAGCCATTTTTTTAATCCAGAAAAGAAGATTGTGTCAGATATGATATTTTTTATGTCCTGAGGGATTTTGTTATAAATTTTTGGGCCCATTACATGGTTTTGCTTGTTTTTGTGAGTCTGCCTTTTACGGTTTTTAGATTTTTGCTCTGTCTTGTTTTATATCGTCTGTCAGTAGAATTGTCAGGAAATAAATTAGGATTATGTCTAACAAATTTTGCTATGTCAAAAATGTATTGAGAGGTCAATGTCATTATGCTTTGTTCTTTGTAAATGTTTCTGGCTGGTGTGTCAGGTGGATTGTGTGTTATTATTCGTAAAGCGCGTTTTTGTAGAATGAAAGCGCGTTGTGACTGTGCTGCTGTACCCCAAAATTCAAGACCATAGCATAACTTGGAATGAAATAAGGAGAAGTAGCAGGTTCTCAGTTGCTTAGGAGGCAGTACTTGTGCCAGCCTTCTCAAGGCGAAACAGGCACCGGATAGTTTTCGGCATAGTTTATCTATGTGGGTTTCCCATTTTAGTGCAGCGTCTAAAGTTACACCTAAGAAATTTGCATGTTGTGTGGCACAGTTGTTGGTCTTCTGTCTGTACTAACAAGGGTCTCGGTAGTTTACCGCCCTAGGAAGTGCATGACTTGTGTTTTAGACACGTTTTAAACAAGTCCATTTGATGTGAACCACTTTTGAAGTTGTTTCACTTCGTTTGTCAGTTGTTGTTCAAGATCTTCAGCTGATGAGGACGTTACAATGTCACAAGAGTCATCTGCGAACAAATATAGATCTCCGCTTACTGCTTGAGGGAGATCGTTTACTTGTATAAGGAAGCATAGGTTTGCCAGAGAAGATCCCTGAGGAACGCCAAGATTTATGCTCCCTTTGCTGGATCGTGTTCGTCCGTTGTGAAGTGATACAACTTATTGTCGATTTGTTAAAAAATTTGACATCAGTTTTAACGCAGGACCTCTTATACCTATGTGGTTAAATTTTCCAACGAGAACGTTGTGATCACATAAATCGAAACGGAACCCTTTAATAGATTATGTGTATCCGCCACACAAATTTATTGTCTTCGTTACTCAAGGAGATCCTGTTATTATTAAGCCTACGTAGTCCGATTGTCGGTCCGTCTGCCTGGCATAGACTGCATCATTTAAACAGTAATAGGTAGCCGGTTGATTTTATCATATAATTTCAGTTGATGACTTTTGTCATGGCAAATAATAATAAAGTAAAAAAAACTCATAACGTTTTTTGTCCCTGTTCTAATATTCAACATTAGAACCTCCTCTTCACATAAACAAATAATAAAAATTGGTAAACTTTTTTGGTTTTGTAATCAACCTAGTCAAACTACTTGAATAAAATCTAATGCAAAGATGACTTATACAATATTTTCCTCTAAGCAAGTCTTCTCTCACAAGCGTTTAGTTAAGCATAATTTATTATTAGGCACAGTGTTTCGAAACGTTTAGTGCGTAAGTCAGACTTAGCCGGTTTCTTTTTGTAAATTCGTTCCTAATGTTATATCTCGTGTAGTTAAACATTGAATATATTTCAAAAGCTGATTATCTACGTTCATTTTAATTCAGCGCTTACGAGAGATGTATAACAGCGCGCGGCAGTTAAGTAAAATTATTAAAGCCTAAAATGCCTAAGGTATCTTATGTGTAGCAAGATATTTTACATAAATTCTCGCTTGCCTCCAGACAATAGCTCTGTCGGTACGCGTCAGCATGATTACCATCCACATGTAGGTACTAAAGTACGCCCGCAAATAAGTTACTAGGGAATAAATTTCATATTTCGTTCAAAGTCTAGCGGCCTATACTGAGGCAGAACGTGATGTGAAAACGTCTATGGTTATAACATCAGGCACGCAATTTAGGAAGCAATTTCCTGTTTATTTCAACTTTCGAAAATCCTTCGGAAAATGATCGCCCGGATGAATTTAGTTTCGTAAATACAGGCCAAGATCGGGGAAGTGGTCGTTTGATACAAAATGTTGAACAACTAATGCATAAATATGTGGTTATGATAAAAAAATTACTAATTACGTTAACTTGAAGTTATATATGCATACTTATTTAAGAAGTATTTTAAATTAATAATTTTGAGAACATCTTTCGGGTGAGAAGATAGCGAGTAAATTATTTGCAAATATTTAAGAATTGGTGAACCGTTTTTTTTCAAATCAATGTTTATTGAAAGATTTATAAAGCTCTTTTATAACTGTGATTTTTTCTGATTTTTAAAACATGCGGTTTTAAAGTCAGAGGAAGACATAAAATTTCGACTTAAAAAGCCATTCATTCGCAAAATATACATATTACAGAAAAAACTACTTAAAAAAGTCAAATGCATTTTTAAAGCCCTATACCGTAACGATACCTAACACGACAGTGTGCGCTAAATATGTTTTTGAACCCCTTCTCCTAAAAAAAATATTTTCTCAATTTTCATAACAAATCTGTATGGTGGTTTGCAAAAGAAATCTTAATTATAATAACCTTATAAGGCAATAAAAATACTATGTGACAGTAAAAACAAGGATGACGCGATATGTAACTGAGCGTGCGTGAGTAGTGCAGATACATCCATAGTAATATTATGATGCGAAAGTAACTCTGTCTGTCTGTCTGTTACCACTTCACGCTTAAACCGCTGAACCGATTTAGATGAAATTTGGTGCGGAAATAGTTTGAGCCCTGGGAAAAAACATAGGATAGTTTTTATTCCGAAAAATTCAAAAGTTTCCACGGGAATAACTATAACCGAGCTTTAACGAACTACCGCTATAGCTTGCTATAGCAAACTTCATTATTATAATAAATTAAGGAGTTGACATACAAATTCCACGCCGATAATGTGGCAAAGTAGCTTTATTATTCTAAAATCAGGTTGTGACATACGGACAAAAAGACATGAAGAATTTATAAGGATTTTGTTTCTGCGATTTGACTACGGAGCCCTTGAAAGAAGAATTTTATAAGGGGTTTTTTCGGTTTGTCTACCAATCCTGCCAATTTCGCGAACTTGTGTCGACCCCGAGTGCTCCTATCTACTATTAGTACGCAATTAAAATAGGATAGGTCTAGTAAAAAAAAAGTAGTACCGTTCAGTCTTAGTTGCAGGAGTGCCCTGGGGTGGTGAGGGCTGCATAGGCGGCGGCGCGGCAGGCGGGTCGGCACCTCCATCTGGGGCGCCCGGGCGAGGGCCCAGCTTTGTCACTGCACATAGTAATAGTAATATACGTTATTGCACTCATAAAAATATACAAATAACAATAAAAAACAAAAGAAAATCACAATGTAGGCGGTCTTATCGCTAATAAGCGATTTCGTCCAGACAACCTTTGGGTAGAGGGAATTACAAAATAAATACGGGGGATAGGAAGTGCAGGTAACATATTTGAAACATATAGATGAATCAAAACATATATTACAATAAATAAATACATTCAACATGAATACATATATATTTTAATTTTTTCAATAATATATACTAATTAATAAATTATCGGTTAAAATTAAGGTAATGAGTATAAATCATTATTTTAAACATTGATAAAGTTTGCACACGTTTTTTATCCAAGGGCAAAGCGTTCCAGAGTTTGATGTATAAGAATCGTTATATATTGCGTAACATGTGTGGGGATTTTTAACAACAAGCTTGAGAAAGTCGATGTGTAGAAGAAACCAGAAATTGGTAACGCTCTTTAAGGTGTGATGAAGCTGATGGGTTGCATAGAACTTTATACAGAAAGCATAGAATATGAGTATTCCGGCGAAAACGACTTGGGAGCCATTTGAGCTGTGATTGGTATTCTGAAATATGGTCAAATTTACGCAAGCCAAATATAAATCTGATACATAAATTTTGGAGTCGCTCAAACTTATTAAGTTGCTCCACTGTAAGGTCAGGAAAGCTTACGTTGGCACAATCGAGAATAGGAAGGAGTAACGAATGTGCCAAAGCAATTTTAGTGGGAATAGGTAAGAAATTTCGCAGTCGCCTCAAAGAGCTGTTAGCCGCGAACAATTTCTTGTTAATTTCATTTACGAGCGGACCCCATGTTAAGAAATGGTCAATTTGTATTCCTAGGTTTTTCACTAAGTCCCTATAAGGGATTAAGACATTTTTTAAATATACTGGTGGAATTAAGTTAAAATCCAATTTTGTTAAGAGACGCGTGCTACCAACAATTATTATTTGAGTTTCAATAGGATTTATTTTCAGCCCATAGGACTCACTTCAATCTATAATATGAGTTAACTTGAGGAAGATTTTCAATTGTAGATTGCTTATATATTTGGAGATCGTATGCATAAAGATGGTCGCGAGAAGAAATATAAAAAGTAATGGACAGTGAATATTTTTTTCACCTTATATACCCATGTGACGGTAGCGAAACGGCCAAGCCACATATTTTGACTAAGGTGTAGAGTTTGTAAAGTAAGGGCATATAGAGCTAGGGCGTGTAGAGTTAGAACCTTGGTTCTACATGAGATCTGATAATTTTTTGACAGTGCGAGCCTCGTCCTGGCAACATTTTACATGAAATTGTTTTTGGTGGGATTTCTCTTCTTTTTGTAAGTTGCTTATGACAATTGTGTATTTATGTTGTTTATAAAGGGTTGGATTATAAAAAACTATCTTCGCATAAGTCAATTGGTTTACTATGTCATCAAATTTTGAAGTTCGACCTCTGATACAGCTTATTACGATTTTTATATTACAAAAACCGGGGCAAATGTACTTCGATAAAAATTAAAATGACACAAAACATATTAGATTAACTAAACTAATGTGTACTGATAGCCTAGAAATTATCTCCAAGTTGCGACTTCGTCTGGATAGATATTAAACTTTCTAACATTCCGACATACCCGTCACGAAGTTTATCTCCGAGTTCTCCGTATATTAAACTAGTATGCATATAATTATGCAAATATTACAGTCCTTAACGTTTATATGAGGCTCTTCAACTTTCTCAGAAAGTTACAATTAGAGCTTGATACGTTTATGTGAAAACTTCTATCTGTCTGTGGTCTAGTTGACGTTTTAAAATAATATAGGAATTATTGGAAAAAACTGTTTGTATATATAGGCATATCCAAATTACAATATGATGCAAGACTCAAGAATCACTCTACCTACTCCGATCTCTTATGATCATAGCCGAAAGTATCCACTGCTGAACATAGCCCCCCCTCCTATGTCTCCACCCGCCCGTACCCATCAGCTTCCTGTGGCTCTAACCAGGTCGTCTATCCACCTGGTGGAAGTTTTCCGATCCTTGGTTGAAACCCGAGAACTTTTCTTCCCCATAGGTTAAACATACTAATGTTATTAAAGCGAAAGTATATATTTATTTGTCTGCTGTCGGAAGAACAACGCAACGGAGCAACCACTTGAGCTAAAATTTAATAGTTGATAGTTGAAAAAGACGGAAAAGGACATAGGTTTTTTATTCTGCAACAATAACTAAATAGAACGTAAACAAATATAGCTTCAGTTATAGCTTGCTGTACCAAACTTCTTTTCTTAAGACAAAATATTTTCGTGAGAATCCTACACCGATAATCGAGTTAAGTCTTGTCCTTGTTGAACAAGGAAATGTCATGTCCCTGAAAGTGCTTACAATCACACTAAAAGATGTCTGTAAGTTAATAAATAAGTAATTAGTAGGAGTTGAGAGTCAGGGGGAAGCATTTGCTTGTAGCTTAGACAAAGCGAAGGCGTTTGATCGGCTCAATTCTCTCGAAGTTGCCATTAGTGCTGGTGTCCCGCAAGGCTCTGTCCTGTTTCTACTGCATATCAATGACATGACCATCGACAACATAAATTGCTTGCATAGCAATTACAGTACTGGAGACGCTTATTATACGGGCTGTGCAAACATCCCACGTTCGGTTGTGAAGGAAAGCCGCGGAGAACTTGTGTCTAAAATCGGGACAACTCTGTCCAAGATCTGGACAGTTATACTGGGGACGATATAACTTAGACTGATACAACCTTTTTGAAAATATAAGAAATATATTTTTTTTTTATTATCATGTACATATTAGTATTTTTGTTCTTTAGTATGTTATAAGTTAATGTAAAATTATTTTACTTCTACTTACCGCCAATAATGTATCTGCTTGGCTCTATGGTTGACTGGTAGAGAATGCCTAATGCCTAATGCATGTGTTGCATTAAATCCGCCATTGTACACTAGTTTGTGCAGTAAGTTTAAATAAATAAATAAATAAAAAAAAACCTTATGAGACAAATCTGCGCGTTGACTGATAAAAAGACCCCATTCACTGATGTCCCAAGAGCCTTGGGATCCTTGGTGTTGAAATCTCTAGCAATGCTAAGTTCCGAAATCGTTTGGAAGACAAGGTAAAGCTGGCGTCCTAAAAACTTGGAGTACCTACTCAACAGAGTACTGATGACATCTCTGGGTGGGTGCACCTAGATACCAGATTGGCCCTTTTGACCATAGGCTACGGTGACCTCTTACCATTATGTGGACCGTTAGCTTGTTTGCTACCTTAGTGGTACATAAAAAAAGGTGAGGGCGGTGAGCATATGTTACACCTACGATTTTCTGACGATAATGTCGTCATTATAAAATCGCTGCAAACGTTGCAAGCAATGATTGTCACTCTTAAAGTCTTCTCCATATTGGCTTCCGGATGAACATAAATATGATGAGTCATACCGCAAAATTTGAAGTTCCAATTAGTGCGTCCGGCCCGTAATGATATATGTTGCCAAGACGTGGAAAAAGCTGGTGTATTAGTGTATAAGCTTAAAGTTCGGAGTTTTCCTTAGAGATTGGATCCGTAATTAGATAATCCAATAGTAAACTAGGGTAACCGACGTCTAGAAAAACGTAGTGATGCTAGTATGTGACGCGACATACACAAATTTGCTTGGAGTGATCAGGTGCGTAGGGCGCAGGATCGTACAAAGTGACGCACCTTAACAAAGGCCTTTATTCAGCAATGGGCCGATTTTAAGAAATCACAGTAAAATGAGGTACCTAACAAAGAGCTCGGCTCCCCAGGACACTACCATTGGGGGGCATGAGCACCCTTAGTATGATGAAATAGATAAATAATGCACGAAGCGATCGCGCTGTCGCATTCTAATACGTTCCAACTTCATCAAAAACTTTCGTTTAACCCCTCTTAACGTGGAAGGAAGTTTTTGACAAGAAGTTGGACTGTTAGCCATTCGTGTAGAGGCGACCGCACAATTTACTATTACTGAAGTGATGGTGCGCTAACACGCCTAAATATCGAAACACTCACGAGCTGCCTCGCTACAGGTGGAAGGTTGGACGAACAGATTGACTGCTGGACGATAGTGAAGTGAAGGTATAAAATGAAGGCGAAGACAGAATACATTTTTGAATAGATTATTCATATCGGCCATATACTTGCGGATCATGCCTTGCCCGTACCTGGCTACGCCCTTGCCGTTACGTTGTCCTTCCGACTGATTCATTCATTTACTAGATTCCGAGTGATTGGGGCCGGAATCAAGTAAATGCTCCACTACAGCTAACTTTTTACGGTCGTTATTTTTTGACAGCAGCGATATATAAAACCGAACGTGGTAAGACCCGTTTAATTTAATTATAATCAAAAAAGAGTAGTTAGAGTGTCAGTGGTACTAAAAATAAGGCAGTAGATTCGATTAAAATAATGAGCAGTAAACTGCAAATTTGGGTACGGCGCAGGACATTTCAATATCCGGTCGTATTGAAGGTATAATTCACAGTCAGCAACATTATTATGTAATTTTTCTAAATAAAATCAAATCTGTTTTCTATTTAATTTGATGCTATGGCATACCCGAGCAAAAACGTGCTGTTTTAACCAGTATACAAAGACATATTACACCATATAAGGCTATAGAATAGTTTACACTTCAATGTCAAAAAAGCACAAACTTTAAGAACATTTAAAAATCTCGTATTCACACATTACTTAAAAAATTAAATTTAGCACATTCTACTCAATAATATATTTTATAAAGTCTCCTCTACCCAAATGTTGTCTGGGAGGGATCGCTCATTAGCGATAAGACCGCCAATTTGTTATTTCTTTTATTGTTTTAGTTGTTTTGTATTCTATTTGCGCAATAAAGTATATTATTATTAGTATTATTACTGAAGACACACGTTCCACGTACGATAGGCGCTAGCACGTGACCGCACGTTGAAAATTTCGATTTTCTCAGTGTTTTGTCGGTTTGAAATTCAAATATTTATTCAGCACTATGAAATTAGCAAATTCACTCGGCCATATTAATATATATTTTATGAAATAAAAATCAAGAGATTATCATTCTTAGTTTTCCGAACAATTTGAATAAAAGTCCTAAAATAGAGTATAATATATTCTTTTTATTAAAGTTTTGATTGCCAAATTATTATAATATTAGCAAATCCACTTCATTAAGGTTTGATATATAATTTTTTTTATTTTCACGTCAAAAATCGATTTCTTGCAAACTAAACTGTTTGGGTATGCCCCCTCCTTAAGTAATTATGTAATGTGTTTGTTATTTATTAGACACGGCTGACAATAATGGACATTCAAGTCAAGTCAAACCAAGACAAAATAAAGTTCTTGTTGAGACACCTTTATATGCGCAAGTTACATGTAATGCGATGTTTGAACGTTATTTCAGAATAAATCTAGTAATTTCTTATTACACATCGTCTGTTGAAGTTTTTTTGAGTTGGATTGAAGTAAGGTAAGAATCGGCCAAGTGCGAGTCGGACTCGCGCTTGAAGGGTTCCGTACCATTATCTATAAAAATGGCAAAAAAAATCACGTTTGTTTTATGGGAGCCCCCCTTAAATATTTGTTTTATTTTAATTTAATTATTGATTTTTAAAGTGATTATATAACTAAATATTCTGTGCATATTTTAACCCCTCATTAACGAAATAACCGGGCGCGCGAAGCGTCTACCTGTTGCCGATATCAATATCGAGCAAAATCGAGCTAAAAAATTATTATAATAGTTATTAAAATTAATTATTATAAATTGTTATATGGGAGCCCCCTTAACTATTTATCTTATTCTATTTTTTATTATTTGTTGTTATAGCGGCAACAGAAATACATCTTCTGTGAAAATTTCAACTGTCTAACTATCACGCTTGATGAGACGGACGGACAACGGAGCCTTAGTAATAGGGTTCCTAATTACCCTTCGGGTACGGAACCCTAAAAATTACTCTAGCACTTAATCTATAATAATATAAAGACGTTACATCGGGTAATCACTATTAGAAAGTTTTCTCTAAGATATATATTTTATTTTATTTTATTTATTTGGGTCAACAAATAGTGTTCACAATGAGTCTTTAATATGTTATTTAGTTGTTCTTATAATTGGACAGCTGGAACATTATAAGAACATAATTAAATGTAAAGTTCTCGAAGACTTATATACATAAGTATAGTATTATATAATTCTATGAGCATATTTTTTGATTTGCTACTTGCTTATGCCAGCGGCTTCACCCGCGCCAAATTTGCTTATTTCTGCGGGAACATTAAATTTTCCGGGATAAAAAGTAGCCTTTCTCCTTCTCCATGTCTTTAACTATCTTTGTACATATCATATTTTAGCTCAATCAGATTCTACGTTGCGACGTGAGGAAAGTACAAACAAAAAGCACATTCGGATCTTTAAGACAAGAATAATAGAGTTGTTTTTGCATTAAAGTTAACTTGGCTCCGAAAATTCAAGTGGTGCGTGTGTTTTTTATTTAATGAATGCTTTACAAGATATTCGGTTATTTTCAAGATGTTCTACTATTCTATATTTGTTCTAATGTGTAGTGTTTCTCATGACTTAATTAGATATTTGTATCACTAGTTGCTGTTAACTATTACTTGGAAATAAATTATTGATTGTTACCAAGCCGATGTTCATTACCGAGGGTTAAAGGTGAAAGGACGACGACTGTTTTCAATTAATAGTTTCACACAAATAGGTAATATATAATCGTTTAGATTACTTGCTTACGTCAAATTATTTGTGCTTTTTCTTTATCACCTTTATAATTTAAAGAAAGAACTTCGTATTTTATATTTTCCTAAGTAGTAATTTTTCCATTTCCATCTGTATTTTTTTTCGTTTAACAGTCACAGCTAATGATCCGTATATGTTTGCTTTTACAGTGCCACTTTAACTAAGAACCTTTTGTTGAAATTAGAACACTGTACTAATATAAAATTAATGACACTTTAATTTATTTATTTACTAGATTGTGCCAGCGGCTCCGCCAGCCCTAAATTCGGTTATCGACGTGGAACTCCTTAATTAAACTAATGAAGTTTGTTATAGCTATAGCTCGGTTATAGTTATTCCTGCGGGAATTTTTAGGTATAAAAAGTAGTCCTATTACATCCCAAGTTTCATCCCAATCCATACAGTGGTTGTGGCGTGATTAAGTGAAACAAACGTCTATCCATCCAGACATACTTTCACATTAATAATATTAGTAGGATTGATGCTTAATTGTGCAGTTTCGCCCAAAAGTCGAGTTTAATGCATCAGATATTCTTTATCCGTCATAAAAAGCACAGCACCTACCTAATGTACTCATTTAGGCTCTTTTTCTAATCCAAATATATATTATGGAGCTGATTGGTAAAAAACATACACACAAATTTTCATATTTATAATATTAGCATATAGCAACATTATTATGTTAAAATGTTTCATTTTTTGTACATTTAAAATATTATTTGTGTTGCAATATGAAGAAGTAGTAATGGTCGAAAGAATGGGTATTTTTATTTCAATTTATTCGGTTATGGGCGTGTTGGCGGAAATTAGATCCATTTGCGACGCGCACATTTTATCTGTCACACAATTTCGTGGGAACGGTTTGTGTAACTTTATAGGAATTTTATTTTGTTCTAAAATATTCTGATAATATCGAGAGATAAATCAACGTCAACTGTGTTCTTAAAAATAATAATGAAATCTTATAGAACTGCAAAAAAATCCCACTTAATCTCACATCTAAGTAATAACAGAAGTTTTAAGCCATTATTTTCGTTCTGTTATCTTAATTTGCTTTTAAGGTACCATAGCCAAATGACAAAATCGGAACACTTATAGTTTTACCATGTTCGGTTATTACACCGTATGTCACAGTTGTAAGGTGTATGGTGACTAGCGTTGCTAACCGTCCCGATTTTTACGTATCCGGGTGCACCCGCCCAAAGATGGCAGCAATACTCCATATGGGGCCAAAAAACCGATCAAGCAATCATGTTTAAATACAATTTGACTGTCAAAACATAGGAAAGTATAATGCGTGCAGTAAAGTTTGTAACAAAGTATAGTTTTAAGATAAAATGAAATATAGGTAACTAAAAATACAATGAATTTTGTCGGGGGGAAAAGAGAAATCACGTATTTTTTAAGGTTCATGATCATTGGTCCCCTTAAGCCGAAAAAAAAAAGTTGGCAACCCTAATGGTGACTAAAATCTTTCACGGTGACTTACAGTTTTTAAGTTTTCACGTTATATTATTAACTCAAATTAATACAAATCCCATATATAAATCCCAGATTATAAAAATAAATGAGTGGGTAAATAATATTATACTTGGATGACTCTCATAGTATTTTAGCAAATACTTGCTGCAATATAAGAAAGAAATGTGGGGACTGTAAGAAAAAGTACCATTTCTACCGGACACCGCGCGTCCGAGCGGTTTTTAACGCAATATCATAGCGTAATAACTACTAATATTAAGCGAACTTCTTTGTCTCGGCGAAAAATGCCAACAAGCGGCCAGACACTAAAAATGTGTCAGGATTGTCACAAAAAAAATGCTGGTACGATCCTATAGATTAAATTGTTTGTATGTTCAAATTAATGCATATTTATGCATATATAAAATATTACCTTCGTGATTTAATATATTATTTTTTTTTCACGAACCGTAGCGAGTGAATACAACCCAGGTGAAACCTCCAGTTTATTTATTTTTAGGGTTCCGCACCCAAAGGGTCCTAACGGAGTGCTATTACTAAGCTTACGCTGTCTGTCAGACCATGTTCTATATCTTTTAGACCAAATAGGAAGAAGCCTGTTATTTTTACAAAATATGTGTTATAATGGGAAAACCATCTCAGAAATAAATAAAATAAAAGTTAAAAAAGTAAAACTATAAGGGGGTTCTCGTCCCCTTGTTCCCATACAATAAACACATTTATTAATTGTAACTTTAACTATAACCATTCATTCATCATTTTCGGCTGGTTATTGTTAACGTTAAAGTTATGACGTAATAATTTAACAATTGTCTGATAGTTTACTCCATTTTTTGCTTAACCCAGTATTTGACATGCCGTCGACCTTTTGCTTCCGTGAAAATTAGTAAGTGCAACCCAGCCTTAAAGTGTCCTATGCTACCACTTAATATTATTGACTACCACTCTACTTGCCAGCCTTCATACGTCCCCACTGCTGGGTTACGGCCTACCCTCTTAAGCGAGGGTGATTGGGCCATAAGTCCACACGCGGGCCCAGTGCGGATTGTGGACTTCACATACGTCATTTTTTTTTCTTGACGTATGCAGGTTTCCTCACGATGTTTTTGGTGTGAATAAATTAATCAGTGTACTTGAGAAATTAAGAAAAGACTCATTGGTACACGCCGACCCCGGGGTTCGAACCCCCGTCACTTGGGACGTGAAGTAAAATTTAAGCCCCTCGGCCACCACCGACTTCTCGGCCACCAACGACTCCTCGACCATCACCGACTACTATATAATATTATTTGTTTGCTGTTTATAAATTTTAAAAATTAAGGGGGCACCGAGCTTCTGACTCTAATTGATTTTAGGTACCTATCCTATGCGCTCCTTCAGCGGAGAGGGGGCTTGCGGCTCTAGTTAGGATGGGCGGAACTAGCGCGAATTTAGGTATGTCCTTCTTATTATTTAAACAAATACACATTATGTAAATGTAAAATATATACGTTATAGAAAACATGTAGTTTTGTTATTATTAAAAAAACTGATGACCTCCCTTGAAGTATTTACGCCGCCGTTTGTTTTTGATTTTAATTTAAGCGATAACTTTCGATTTTTTTTCTATAGAGGAAAGTAAAGGTAATCATTTTTCTAAAATGTATAGTTCACCGAGTGAATCCTTAAATATCTTACATATTAATAACATAACTAAAGCTTTAGTTATAACGATACTGCTATGGATCAAACCAACGTTATTGTTATAAAACGACTCGGTACACGCTTAAAGGTTCATAAAAAGTTGCTTAACACAATATTTACTAATACATACAATATTATTCGCTAGTTGCCATTCTGGTTACTAAAAAAAAATCACAACAGTATACTTTCTCTATTAACTTTCTGGTAGTAACTTAATTCAGTTTTTTTACAATAATAATTGATGACATATGTATATTAAAAGATGTTAACTTCACAATATTTTAATCATGTTTTTATTTATTGTTTTGCAAAGACTTGGCATTAGTTACCAATCTATGAATATTAGCAGACATTTTATTTTATTTTTTACTACATTAAGTTGGAGTACTACATAAGTACGACACGCACTTTGCCGTTTTTGTATAGAATTAACATTCTGTAAGAAAAATAAACACTGTTTAAATTCAGAGTCAAAAACATAGACAGATAAAATAATGTACCTATTCTTATTGCATACCTACCAAAGATGCCAATTTAAAAGCATAGAATAAGGCGTAAAACATATCTACATATTTTTCTATACTTACCTATAAATCAGTAAAACACAAAAATGAACCTAATGTGACCGAAATAAATTTATATGCCGAAAAATTTATATATTTCAATAAAGTCCGTAAATATAAGTTTGCCGCAAATAGGAGCTTGTATTGAGAATCTTTACCTGGAAATCATTGGTAAATCTTGTCACGGAATGTTTCGTTTATTATAATAAGACATTGTACGTGACCTTTCACCTTGGCTGCCTACTGCTGACTCTACTAACGCCAGAAATGAATTAATCTTGCTCGGGGCTGAGACGTAAATAAGGGTAAGCTAACCCTTAAGCGTAACACAAATACGAAACTTTACCACATCTCTCTAGTTCCACTCACGTATTATAGCTGCGTTTTGTTTACATGCATTAACCGCATGGAATGTATTCTATTCCGAATATGGAGGCATTTTCGATACGTATTTAACGCCCAATGCGTGAGGTAGAGCAGTGGATGGGCTGTCGAAATAGTGAACGGCCATATGGTTCTTTCCACATTTGGTAAGCAGAACGTTTGTAATGTCTATGTACCTACGTGATAGCTCTCTATGCTGAGATAGTCTTGTCAACAAAACGCAGCTTATATGTAAGTATAGGTAAACATTAACTGACAGTTAACTAACTGGAAATTTGCCACCGATCACGATAGTAATTTTCCTTCCTAAACTTTATCCGTAGTCGAAAGTTTGAATAGATAGGTAGTTCGATTTATGATCCTGTTTCTGCTTTCTCACGGTTACAGACGTTTTTAGGAAGCCAATAAAGAATGAATGATGTTTGAACATGATATTGATGTAACGCTATATTGCTATTAGAAAAGCTTTAAACGATAATGTGGCGGTATTGTAACATGGTGTTATGTGGTGATGATTTATTACTTATTTACATCATCTGATAATTTTCTGGTTTGAATTATTTGGTTTAAGATAGGTATGTACGTACAATCATCTTTTAATTTTATCTGATGTATGTAATTAAATGGCAAATTTGTTTAAATACAATAATAGCAAACAATTTGTATTCTACAAATAGAATGATGAATGGACCGAAACTTCTTTTTTAATACCACTAGGGTGGCAAAGAAGCTGACGGTCCGTGATGTGATCTTACTTGATTATTTCTAAACCATAGGTACACGATATTATAATACTGATTAATAATACCGAAAGTGTTTCACGAGCTCTATATAATGGTATCAATAATGGTTTATAACGTAAACTAGATCTATCCGAAAATTTGATGTTTACATCTTCCATACATTATATTTTCTATCATTTAGGTACGTACTTTTAAATACTATGCACTTATTAATATCACTATCAATTATTGTGATAGATGGATAGAAGATACATGTGTCCCCACTCCACGTGTTTGCACTCTACTTCGCTATTATAAATAAGTATCCAAATAAACGGGACTGGCTGTATGAATATAATTCTTTTGCCTAGATTTAACAAATAAAAAAAAAGAGGAATGGTAACAAAAATATACCTACTATTTTGTTTGTAACTTTAATTTAGTAATTATGGCGTATTTTAATGTTGTAAAAGTAAAAGAGACATGTTAAAATTAGATTATCAAAATTTTTTAGTTATCGGGTGATGAGTGCCATACTAAATATACTGAACTACTAAATACATACTGAAAACATCAAATTTTCCGATAGATCCAGATTATTTTGTAAACCATTATTGATACCATTGGATAGAGATCGTTAAGCACTTTTAAAAATAATAAAACAGGATTAAACGCGTCATTTGGCAAAATAACTTTTGCCCGACGGTTCGGCTGGGTTACACCAGCCTTGGTCACGGGTAGACCAAGGCTGGTGTAACCCAGCCGAAACGTTTTAAATTAATAAAAATATTCTTTAAATTAATATGTACTTAAACAAAATGCTTAATTCAGGTGCCAAAAAGACTTAACTCGCTTGATTGGCTATTATCTACTTTGGCCAAATTAATAAAAATATTTTTTAAATTAATATGTACTTAAACCCACGTGGCCACGGTGGTGGCCGAGGGGTTTAAATTTCACTTCACTTCCCAAGTGGCGGAGGTTCGAACCCCGGGGTCGGCGTGTACCAAAGAGTCTTTTCTTAATTTCTCAAGTACACTGATTAATTTATTCACACCACTCGTATATATCGCGAGGAAACCTTCATAAGTCAAGAAAAAAAAAATTACCTATGTGAAATCCACAATCCGCACTGGGCCCGCGAGTGGACTATGGCCAAATCAACCTCGCTTAAGAGGGTAGGCCGTGCCCCAGCAGTGGGGACGTATGAAAGATGGCAAGTATGTACTTAAACATAATGCTTAATTTCAGGGGCTAAAAAAGACTAAACTCACTTAATTAGAATAATTTGTTCAAGGAGCAAAAGTTTATTTAATTTACTAAAAGGTGTTCTAAATGTTATATTCACACCGTGAGTTTATATTTCAACTAATCAGGGACTTCGCAAACAGAAAATTAATGAAGTTGTTCCCTTTGTGGTTTGGTTACTTGAGGGAGGTGTAAATAAAGATAATAACCCTCGATAATTTACTGACTAATAGAATCTTTGGAACAATGAAAGAACCACAGTGACTTTGTATACTAAGTTCATGAGTTATTTTACGTAACCACAATGTGTTAGGTAGTTAAGTTAATTATGTGTGTATATTTATACGAGAATGTATACATTTGTAACCAACATAGCTTCGGGGTCTGGCTGGTGTAATTTACGTCTTCAAGTTTTACAACCGAAGTTTAACAATTTACCACTGACATTTATGAGTGGGTCTAAGTCGCAAAATGTTGTAGGAGGTAGGTATCTACCTGATTTATTACCTTCTTTTAACGAAGTAACTATGTGAAAGGTTTTTAAGTATTCATTTTTGCAAGACTTGTCTTTTATTGTACAAAGTTGCTTTTAATACTTTGTAAGTAGTAATTTTGTAAGATTTATGCGATGGTCCATAAAAGACTTTTCAGACAGGTTGATTTTTAAATAACCTTTACGTGAACTCGAGGAGAAGTTGCAATAAGAGTTAAGAATCTTAGTTTGTCCAAGGTAAGACAATAGACACACCAGATGTGTGAAAAGCGAAGTGCACGGCATCACCTTAATGCGATATAGGTTTAGCTGGCGTCTTTACAGGTACTAAGTTATTAAGTAGATAAGTAAATTTTAACTTAAACTCTCCTAAATTATGAGGACTTGAGCGTTCACACGTGAATTTGGCTAACATGTGCGTGAGTGCGTGCTTTATAACAGGCCAAGCAAAGAAAATCGTTTATGAAATTACTGTCGCCTTATCTGTCTTGAAAAGTGCTTTTTTTTTAATTTTTTGTCAGCAATCCAGTATCTATGTCCTTCCCGTATTCTTTTTTCATAGCGTTTTTGAGTAAGGCAGTATAATATACCCCCATTATTACCAGTTCCTGACGAACTATAAGAAGTTAGTCAGGATGAGGCAGTTCTTATTGCCATCTGCCTATTTTGTTGCAATCATTTGTGGTCATTACAACAGTAATCTTTTATCGCTTATGAAAAGCTTAGTGTAACGATTTCTAAGTGTTTTAGTTGTCTCAGTCTACCTTTGCAGCGCGCTAGCCGTTTTCTTTGTTACTATTGACTAGTTTACTTTATAAACCTAGCTTTACATTTAGATCCTGACGTTTGCGCAGCCGCAGTCACTAAGACAATCCTCGCTGGTATTGAATGTTATATTCCTAACCCGCGAGTGGCTGCCGGCGTCAAAAAACGACCGTGGTTTAATAGGTCTTGCAGAAAAGTTAAAATTTTTAAGCAAACTGAATATGAAGCTTGGACCACAGCTTGCAATAATAAGGATCCGAATATTTCTGAGGTAAAACGGAAATTAAATGCTGCCTCGAGGTTAAGTAACAAAGCAACTGCCAGAGAAAAAAATCCAATTCATCGGCAAAATAGGTGGGTGACTTGCGAGCTATCCTTCTGGGAGTCGTGCTTTTCGGTCGCTTGACAAAGCTGCCGAAGGAAACTTTTGCCAGTCGTCGTTACCAACACTGCGAAAGACCGATGATGACTTGGCCCATAGTGCTAAAGAAAAAGCCGATCTACTGGGCAGTCTCTTTGCCTAAAACTCGAATGAGCGATGAAGGCGCTGTACCACCTACTATACCGTGGTGCGGCAAGACCATGTCGGAAATCTCCATAACACAGAGGTCCGGAGGGCGTTGCTTTCTTTAGACGTTCATAAGTCGAGTGGGCTAGACGGTAAAACAGCATTGGTGCTTAAGAAGTGTGCTTGTGAGTTATGTCCTGTACTCACGCGCCTTTTCGCGTTTTCCTATCACACTAGGCAATTTCCGTCTTCATGGAAGACTGCGAATGTGCACCCAGTGCCCAAAAAGGGCGATAGATCAGATCCATCGAATTACAGGCCTATCGCTCCAAGGTGATTGGGCGTGTGATCAACACACGGTTTCTAAGATACCTAGAAGAACACGACCTGGTCAGTGACCGTCAATATGCCTTTCGCCACGGTGGCTCGACTGGTGATCTTCTAGTGTATCTCACGCCATTGAGAGTTTGGGGGAGGCATTGGCATGTAGCGTGGACATAGCGAAGGCTTTCGATCGTGTCTGGCACCGGGGTCTTCTATCGAAGTTGCCATCTTACGGAGTGCCCGAGGGTTTGTGCAAATGGGTGGCTAGCTTTTTGTCCGACAGACGCATACGAACCGTAATTGACGATAGTTGCTCTGATAGCATGGACATAAATGCTGGTGTCCGGCAAGGATCTGTGCTGTCTCCTACGCTGTTTCTACTGCATAGTAATGACATGTTGGACATCAACAACATGCATTGCTATGCAGATGACAGTACTGGAGACGCTTATTATACGGGTCGTGCAAACATCCCTCGTTCCTTTGTGGCGGAAAACCGCGGAGAATTTGTGTCTCAAATCGAGACCACACTGTCCAAGGTATCTGACTGGGGACGAGTAAACTTGGTCCGATTCAACCCTACAACGACACAAGAAACCCCTAAGAAAACCCCATTTACTGTAGTCCCACAGTTCCAGAACACTTCCCTCTCCATCTCCAAGAGCATTGGGATCCTTGGTGTTGAAATATAAAGCGATATTCAGTTCCGAGATCATTTGGATGACAAGATGAAGCTGGCGTCCAAAAAACCGAAATGGTCGCTTACAGTGCGGTTTCAAAGATACTTCCTCCCACGAACGCTTGGGTTGTGGAATGAGGTCCCTGCCAAAGTTTTCGCCAAGGACTACAGTATGGGGTTCTTCAAGAAAGAAGTTATTGGATTTTTGAAGGGTCGGCAACGCTCGAGTGATACACCAGGTATTAAAAGCGTCCATAGGCCACGGTACCCGCTTACCATCAGGCGAACAGTGTGCTTGTTTGCAACCTTTGTGTGTGCTTTTTTACCAAGTGGAAAACAGAAATCATAATTGTCCGTTATCTCAGTCTATTTTTGTAGCGCGCTAGCTGTCTTTTTTGTCAGCGTTGACCTCAATCTTTACCGTGTACAGTAAAATCAATGAAGACTAAAGTAATATTTGTCATGCACAGTGAGCAATCAAGAGAAGGGTTTCGACACAGTCGACGATGCCGGAGAAGATTCGTTTATTGGGAATAATGTACATAGTTAAGCAACGTCAGGAGTGGTTATTACCTGGATGAACCTCCTTCATATTTCGGAGAGTACGTCAAACTGTCTTTTCTGCCTTTTTTTGTATGAGTTAAGGTAAGTTTCTTGAGCGACTTGAAAATACTGTCAGTCGAGTGAGTGTCGAGATAGTAACAAAGTCCGCCAACACGCACTAGGTGGACTATGGTTAAGCCTTCTTCTCTAAGTAGAGGTTTGTGCCCCTGCAGGGGACGTATAACAGCTAAGACAAAATCTAGGATGTGTCTTATCTCTAGTCCAAGCAACCAAGTAGAATAGGAATTAATACTTTTATACTGGCCACACATTTTGTTGCTATTATTATGAACGGTTACCACAGCTTACTGTCGATGTCATATTAGATAATAGGTAGATGGCACAGCGTAATCATTCTTCATCAGCAATGTAAATAAAGAGAACAGTAACCTTTGTCCTGAGCATTAAGGAGTGAAGAGGAAAGCGTCTGACGCAGCTTGCCGAAGGTACCCGGTGTTTCGATCTGCCCGGGCACTGTGTTACTTGTGTCTTCCGTCGCCACCATCTGAAATGGAGGCATCTTTTGAATGACAAAATTTAACAATATGAATCTAGCTCAAGCAGTTCGCTAAGTGGTGATTATGAACAACTTATATTTAAAGTGTCAACACACTACGGCCAGTATCTTTACAACACAACAGTGGATTCAAAAGTATTTACAATTTCTTATAGCTCCACCCGTATTGGGAAGTGGAACCACGAGTACTTGCAAATCTTATTGGACCCACTAATGGAACCCATTCCAACCAATTGACCCTAAGGGATTTGGTCAGGTTCAACCTCGGTTTACCCCACTACCATTGCAACATTCCAGTCTTCGTTGATAGTGTTGTAATATAGAAATTATAAAGAAAAAAATCATTAACATGGCTATAAATCGGTAAATGTAATGTACCAGTATATAATGTCTGTCTAGTAAATCGCTTTGAATTCGATTGTGCTGACAGGGATTCCCCTCTCGGAGATTTCGGCGTCTCAGCAATCGATATCTGGAATTACTCCCTGAAGCTCGAATACGATTGCGAAGGTATGTAAATTCAGTCAAGGCAATATTGGTGTCGGTCCTACTTTATTTTTGAAGCAACGTAAGTGTTTTATTCAAATAAACCACCCTGTTATCTACTTAAATATTTAAATCTGTGAAATTCTCTTTTAAGGTGAGGAATTGATAACATTAACAGGAGAAGGAATTTTTAAAGTATCTTTAAGGAGAAGTGTGATACATAGAAAATACATTTTTTTTGATTCCATTATTAAAAAAGTAAAAAAAAAACCCTTACGGTGGGACTTCGGTGTCGGTCTGTTTGTTTGTATATATCACTGTTTTTAAAAGATTTTAAAAAGTGAAAGGATTCTCAATTGGTCTGTAGGTTTTTTTTGGACTCAGTACCTACTTGTTTACGCGTATAATGCAAAACATGGAATGAGACTATGTTAAATCGGCGAATAAGCGATCGGCTGAATGACATCACGAAGGAGTCAAAAGACGATATTATAAAGTATTTATATTAATCTTTGAAAAATAATAGAGATTGTAGAAAGGGATAGACTTATATTTGCTTATAAAAAAGAGCAACACTTATTATTTAGGCGGTTAATAACAAGATGCACATTTATTATTGTTATGTTTGTCACTTCTGTGGAATAGTTAACTCCCTGCTTCTGCAAACATTTGACGAGTTATACAATTGACCTAGGTTTAGTTATTTATTTAACCTTGATTATTTCGCAGGTTGGCCTAAAATATATACATCAAAAATGATTCAAAAAGCTTCGACAGACAGTAAGATCCGCTCAGGCCTAAAAAAGTCCGAAATCTGACTTAAAGATCCGCACCGGCCTAAAAAAGTCCGAAATCTGACTTAAAGATCCGCACCGGCAACGCTGTATTTAAGCTGACGATTCGACATTCTAAGGTGACTTTTCACGGCCAGTAATTTCACGGGCTACGCGACGCGCCGATTAGCCGATGCATGCTGATGTTCGTACCATAGGCACACCTGCGCCGCGCTTTTTAGTGCGTTTTGTTCATTGTTTCAATGCGTTTAATGTCATAACCCAGCCGAATTAAAAACATAAATTCTGAATGACACACTACAAACAACCAATCCGATCCTTTTAAAAATACAGTTCGTCTAGAGATTCGTCATGTTTGTCTGACTGTCCGTTTGACAATTTGAACGTACCTCGTGTAACTCTCCGTATATATAATGTACCCTATGCTCGTGTATCAAGCCTAGTCGATGAGAACGTCGCACTTCGGTATCATGTGAAATACCAACTCTTTTAAAAAACGATCATTCTTTTTGTCATTTGTTTCCTTTAATCGTCGATGTCTCCTTTGATCAGCGCTTTCAGAAGGCATTTCCGTACTTAACGAAAACACACAGTCTACAATTACCTACCACAAAAAATTAAAAATAATTAAAAGATTAGATATTGATACTATTTAAATATTAATAACTTTGGGTTTTGTCATTTAATTTTTTTTCTTTGAACTAGTAATAAAGCTGTTATTTACGTTTCAGTTTAGGTTAGTAGTACACAAAGGCAAGATTTTAGGTAGGTCTTTATTATTCCGTAAAAAATACTTTATTCTCATTAACTCTTACGTAATAGGCCTGAACTGAGCTAACAATTGGCCGACAGGACGGACACTCATCCATATGCAACAATGCAAACAATAAAATCTGCAACGATATATCATACACACGACTGATAAATCTGTGCAAATAACAAATTAGAGCGCTACTGCAATACTATACTGCGTTAAAAATCTCTTATGGCAATTAACTAGTTTTGTACAAAATCAAATTTGATGAGTAATCAACATTTACTAGGCTATGTAAACGGCTGCGACTTACAGCATTGTGCCCTATATATATGTATATATTATGCATATAATGCGTGAAAAGAATTACAGGACAGAGTATGAACGATATTTGTTGTTACTTATTTTAGCATTGTTTTATTTGGCAAAATCTTGGTAGGCAAAGGACTAAGTCTATTCGGCTATGTTAATTCGTATGTTATCTTATTCGTATTCTTACCCGAATTGTAAATAGATTCTGAGTCCGTTTTAGGTAATTTAAATTATCCGAATAGGCAAAGATTTAACAAGAGTAATTTTTACGTGTTTCTATTTTTATCCTTGCTTATATATTCGCATACCTACCTAAACAAACTTTTTACACAGCTTCAAAGTGTTTAACCATTTTAATGCTGAGACAATCGTTACACATCAAAATAGCCTTCCGTATCTTGCTCTATGTAGCTTCAACTTAAAATGTCTTACAGGTTTTTTTGACAATTATTAAACGAGTTTGGCATTGTTTTCTTTAGAACTTTTATATAGATTAATACTACTCTAATTTACATCATTGCTTTAGTTTGTAACTTGAGTGTCAAACTATAACCAAAACCATATTTTTGCTCAATTTTGACTAATAATGCTATAAGTACTTTGTTAATAATCTGCTACTTCATAAAACTCTCAGGCTTGCTTGCACCAACTGGCTTTGACGTTAACCAGTCGCCAAAACTAGGAGATTGCAATGGACATTTCTATCGTCAATTATTTATATAGTTAATCAGCTACTGGTTTGTTGAAGTTTGACGAGTTGGTTTAGTTTAAAATTAGCTGATTATGCAAATTTTCATACAATCTACGTCAAAGTTAGTTAATAAGCAAATAGTCTAAATTATTTTTTGTTTTACTAATTTAATAATAATAGAGAGAAAAGTAACTAGTATAACTTTAAAATGGTTTCATTGTCTATCACTTGTAGCCAGAGTGCAATCTTGAAAAGCTGTAGGTAAGTATTATTATCCTGTGAATATAACGGTATAATATTATATTTGTATCTAACTAAGTAAAAAGTAGAAAAATAATAAGAAAAAACATTTTATGAAAAGTCCTATTTTTAAAAGAAACCTATGAACTGATAAAATACATACCTCAAAGATGTATCTTAATTTTATAGTTAACTAAAAAAAAACAAAGTGTTTGGTCAATCGCTAAGAGGTTTATACGTTTGTAGGAAAAAACTCAAATTGGTAGGAAACGAATCACTATACTTATGGGTAGTATACATGCATTAGTAGTAATAGATGATAGTTGAAGTGTAGTGTAGCTTAATTTAGTTACTAGCATTTGCCTGCTGCTTCGCCTACACGGAATTCAGTTGCTTAAAGCATTGTATTATAAAAGCAATTAATGAAGTTTATTGAATCTTTCCACAGACATTCTGGTAGAATCTCAAAATAACTCAGCGTGTAATGTAAGGTTTTCATAGCAAATTGTCCTTTTACTTTTCGCTCACTTATTAACGGATGCATCTAGAATCTCTTGTCTTCTTCCGCGATTTTAAACCAATACCACTAACACTTGCTAATTGTTTGAAATCCATAGAACAAGTCCCATGCACACAAGATGAATCGGATCAACGATTGGCCACATTCCTACTCTGTCAGACCGGTTGTTTTGCCGGGCCGAAAAAACTGCCGGAAATGCTAATGGCTGAACCATTACTGTTAATGCTTGTACAAGACGTACATAGCTGGTTTTTTTTTACATATAATTGCTGTATTTAAGAATCTTTTATCTATAAAGCCACTATCTAAAAAAATATTTGTTACTTTCATAGAGTCAATTAGCTTTTGTGTCAGACGTGTAGAGACACAATTAACCTAATTTCTAAGCAGTTAGTACACAAATGGCTTTGTAATATTCAACGGTAATATTTGAAAACGATCCATATTGTGTACCTAAATCATAAATGATGGCTTACACAAGCTTAATTTGTAATAAGTATGTGAGTATGTAACGATTAGGTTAAAGGTTACGGACCTTAAGTATAGGCACTATTTATGCCTTCTTTTCGTGAAACTTTAAAAAATTGTAAAGAGAATTCCTTTGCATAGCCTTTCCGCATTGCCCCTATCTACTTTTCTCAAATTACATTTTGCTATAATTACAGCATTCTCATAAAAAAAATATATAAACAAAGGAAATACTACTAAAAATAATCAATCAACATCACTTACTGAATCACTAAATTTTAAGTTCGAATATGAGGAAAGTAAAACAAGCCTGATATTCACTTTAACTTCGCAAGAATATTGTCCATAGAAAATAAACTGTAGTCTTTCTATATATATGAATAGTACATTTAATTATTTCATTTTCACTACTTGGGGAATACGCATTTTTTAACCGACTGCCAAAAAAGGAGGAGGTTCACAATTCGTCTGTTTGTTCTTTTTTTTTGTATGTGCGTTACGCGGTATCTTTTCAGATTAAGAACAGAGTGTAACAATATTTACGCTTATGAATGGGTTAACCCGCAGATTGGTCGCATTATAATGTGGTAAGGATCATTTTAGACGACATTATTTCAAATGTACGCGTAAGTTTCTGCGTGGAAGAGGCACCAATTTGAATGAGGGGAACAAAATAATATACCATTAAATTATAGTTTCACATTTCACTACGTGCAAAGTTATATGGGTCGTACTCTAGTTGCCGATTCAACATGGTAAGGTGGCTTTACACGGCCTGTTATTTCACGGGCTATCATACGTTGCCGCTCCGATTTGAGAAAATTATTATATGCTCACCACCCTAGTTCGAAATATTTATTGCATTTATTGTCTTTTTAAAACAAAAACGATGATTCCTTTTGTCACTAGTTTCCTTCAAACGTCGCTGTCTCACTCGGCTGATCAGCGCGTCTAGAAGGCCTTTATATTTATTATATTTTTCACATTTTGTTATATATTGGTTAATTATTACCGGGTGATAAGACAACAATGATATAAAACAACCACAATAAAAATTAAAACAATTTAACAATGGGTGCTAATTAAACTGACTTCTATTTGATAGCATTATTCTAATCTTAAAACCTACAGTGTCCTCTGAATTAGTAAGTCACTCACCATCAATGCGCGCCTAAAAAATGCTATCCTAGCCACTATATATCTTCAATTTAACCTACTCTAAATGCAACTTAGCATGGTGTTGTTGTTCCAAATTCAAAATGTTTTTATTCACTCAGTGAGTAAAAGTGAGTTTATTAATTTTTAAATATTTATCCGTCCAGCAAAGAATTTGGTAATTAATTAAGTTTTTTAAAGGTTTAATAAGTAAAAAAATAAACAGGTACATTATTTTGTGATTATTGCACTTTCTACAGCTCCAATAGAGTATGTTTAAAAACTTATTGTACCACAATTCCGATGACAAAATAGTATTAGCCTTGTATTATTGATCGTTCCTAATTCTATGACCATTATTGTATAAAGGAATACAAACGGAGATGAAGATGGACGTAGACATTTATTTGAGAAAATCAGGAAGTAATTAATTTTCACTAGCTGAATTCTCAAATAAATGTTTACGATCTTCTGTTGAAAGAGGTAGGGCATTGCAAGTACTCGCTCGAATCAACAGCCCGAAAAAATAAAGCGGGGCATAGCGAGTACTTGCTCGAATGAGCGGCCCGAACTGGGGAAGTACCTCCACCTTACAGAAAACCGCGGCCATAATAACACTAACATCGAGTAGTGTTGTGTTCCTGGCGGTGAGTAAGGTTGCCAGAGCTCTCTTTGAGGATTCGCTGCGCCGACAGCGGAGGACCGGCGGTGCTTGTTGCTATCATTGCTCGGCGTAGACGCGGCGTGCTGGTACGGCGGTCAGGGAGACCTGATGAAACGGCTGACCGCTGGCCACCCGCAGGTTGAACGGGTTCCCAAACCCAGGGATCACTTAGTCTCCGCCCTGGGATGGTGATCCGCCAGCCTGTATAAAGTCTCTGAAGTGGTAGTCGTGCTGGAGAAGGAGACCGGAGTGGACCTGGCTACTACAACCTCCACGGTCCTTGTCGGCAACATTTGGTTTAAACTTAGATAAGTTGTACAACAATTAACATTAATTTTGTATTGACACCTTAAAAAATTTGTAATCTAAAGGTTTCCCTAGTAAAAGTAAGACGTCATAAAAGGATACAAGTAAAAGGTCAAGAAATCAAGTAACTTTAGTGCTCAGTTGACAAAGATAATAACTATAAAACCAGCCCGAATTAGTGTCCTATAAAAACTAAATTGTCATTTCGTGTCAAAGAAAGTCTCTACCGAAGGAAGCGTTGCCGTACTTCAATAAAATTCTTCATACAAAAATAACGACTCAGTAATACTGTCGTAAATTCTATCGAGAGCAACAGATGGAGTTTGAGATACCTACATCAGCGAGCGGGGAAATCAATATTGTCGTCTTTGAAACTCGACTGTGACTGTGAGCGATTTCAGAGATTCGCCTTTGAGTCGACTCGACACTTGTTTCGAACTTTCTTTTCCATAACAATGATTACTTAACTTGTGGATTCTTTTGTTTCCTTTGTTTACGTATAAAAACATGTTGTGGTGTCTTATGTGAATTTGTTTCTTGTTTATGAGTTCTCACTTACTGTGATTATTCAGGCAGTAACAATGATATACTTATTAGGTATAATTTATACTGATATATCTTAGATTGGATATAGATATATATATTATTAGCTTTTGCCAGCGGTTCCACCCGCCCTAAATTCGGTTATCGGAGATTTGAACGACAGTTTCCGAAACAGACATAGTTACTTTCGCATTTATAATAGGTATTATTCGATTTCGAATTTTAAAGGTCTACCCCTTTCATGTTAATATTATTAGTTCTGAAACTTAATAGAGCCAAAAAACTATTAAAACAATGTGTGCGTATGTGTGTACGTCATATGCTCTTGCGTCTAAAGCTAAACACTTGCGGTGAAGTTTTGTACTTTTCTATTGGCTATTTTTTGTAACTGTACTTAATTTTAGTAATCGAGTAGAATTGTTCTATGAAATAGTATGCTTTGTGGGTGACAGTGGCAAGCAAGTAACCAATTCATTAACACAGACATTTTAAAATGATTAAAAAGGTTTCTCAAAATCCATGTTTACAAACTTTATTGGTACGTGGAACGAGAGAAGTGAGAAATTTCTGACCCTCACGACACCGCTTTTACTTTCTCAGTTCACCCGTGAAGAAGGCGCATGCAAATGTGCCAAAATATCGGGAACTCAATAAATCCAATAGGGGTAATTATTGATTTCTTTATATATTTTGATGCTGCAAACATAAGTATATTGGGTATGTTCTTATATTGAACCAATTTAGCTTCTTGAACTGTTTTTCGCACTATTTATTTAGGCGTGTTTGTATTTTCGACCCTCTTTTCTGTACAAGAGACCGAAATAAATTTATAGATCCCATTTTCCTCACATTCGTCGCAGAGATTCGCTTTCAATGAGATTCACGCAAAATTTATTGGTCACAAACAGGAATCGCGCAACATTTTTTATATCACTTATTAACATTTAGGTGTGCATTTTCTTGTGTTATTGAAAAATTACTAGGAGTTGGTTGTATAATTTTGAAATTATGGTTTTAAAATGTACGTATGTAAATATAATGCATTCGTCCGACTACGAGCAACCGATTTGAAAAATGCTTCATTCCTACGGGAAAACGGGTAATAGGACAACGGGTATTAAGAATTGTCCTTTCGTACTTATCTTTTTCACATAACTTCTAAACGGCTTGACAGATTGCGTTGGGTATTTCGATGGTTTCACAGACACGAATGTATTATGCCATTAAGGAGGAAATATTTGATTAGTTTTTTTTTTCTATAATTGAGGAGCTGCCGTAAGAACTTATGCCGATAACGAAATTTAGCGCGGACGAAGCCGCTGGCAGAAGCTGGTATTTTATAAACTTGTACCTAGGCCTTGTCTATAACTGTATCAAATACTAATAAGCAATTTAAAGTCTTTGATAAACAGACAGATTGCTTAGCACAATTATGAATATAAGAATCGAAGGCATTGAGAAGGCAGCATCCTATCCTACTAATATTATAAATGTGAAAGTTTGTATGTCTGGATGGATGTTTGTTACTCAATCACGCTTCAACCACTGGACGGATCGAAATAAAACTTGGCATACATATAGGTTAGGTCTTGGAATAGCATATAGGCTGCTGTAATAACTATAACAGAGTTGAAAGAAATATTGCAGCACCTATAGGAATTCATTAGTATAATAGTTGATAATAATTGATTAATTGAAGTTAATAAAGGAGTCCTCGCCGATAACCGAATTTAGGGCGGGCGGAGCCGCTGGCAAAGTCTAGTAGAATTTATAAATACTTGTACTCGTAATATTCTTACTAGTTTTTACCTACGGCTCTGCCCGCTCTAAAATCGGGTATTCTTGTGTGATTTTTACGGCAGCTCCTTGAGTATAGTGACAAAGTCTGTTTGTAGCAAGCTCATTCACGTGAAATTCGGTTTTAGTTATTTCTGCAGGAACTTTTAAAAATTTCAGGATCAGTCCATACTAATATAATAAATGCGAAAGTAACTCAGTCCGTCTGTCTGTTTGTCTGTTCTGTTACCTCTTTTTGTCTGTTCTGTTACCTCTTCACGCTGAAACCGCTGTACAGATTAAGATGAAATTTGACATGGAGATGGTTTGATTCCCGAGAAAGAAAAAAAGCTACTTGAAAACGTCAAGTGTGCGTCGTTTTTTTTCTGTAATTGCGGAGTTGCCTTTGAAATCCTTTACCGATAACCGAATATAGCGCCGGTAGAACCGAGGGTAAAAGCTTGAAGTATATATGTCCTTTTCCGTCTCTTCAACTATTTCTGTGCCCATTTGATGCTCCGTTGCGACGTGAAAAAAGGGCAAACAAAAAAATTGTCAAACGAACGAACATTCATATTTATAATATTAGTATGGATGGTTGCAGTTGGTTTAAGAAACGTTGCGCTAAACTTACAACTCTTAAAACACAATTTTACATGTTTTTAAAGGTTAACTACATATATATTTTTATCGGAGAATTTTAAGGTATTCTAGCTTTTTATGGTTTTACCTACAAAAATATCGAAATTCTTATACACATTTCATCCCTTATTTTGCCTTCTACGAGATGATTTTCTAAAAAAACATAGAAAAATGTCTATTTTAGTTTTTAACGAACAAATTTCTTTCTATTTTTACGTATTTTGCTTCAAAAATAAAGGAATTCAATACGTTATAACAAAAACCATTGTGCGTTGATAGATCAGTCAGAAAGTCAGTCCAGCTCTTCAGATATGGACTTAGAAAATAGAAAACATATAATTAAGAAATTAATGCTGGCTATCATCACTTTTAAAGACATAATAAATATAAGTAAGGAAAGGGCCCACAGGTTCTTCAAGTGAACGTAGCTTTGTGTTTCAACGTGTGCCATAACCAAAGTGATTTAAATATCTGCGCTCGCTATATTTCACGTACCTTACAAAAGTAATGAACAGGTGGCGCTATTTTTGGTACCATGAAATATGTAACTTGTAAACATTTACATGGCCTATTGATGGTTTTAATGCTTTTAGTGTAATAAAATTATCTAAAGGTAGGTATAGTCGTTACAAAGTATTACAAAATTTGCTGCTATTTTCAACATGAATTTGTTATATATTATATATTCAATACTTAATTAGTATGAAAGTACTTTATGTTTAACTACAGTAACCGTTTATGAATTTCATTATCAAATATTTTCATATGACACACAGTAGGAGGCATCTAATTTTATTTGTAATGACTTGTAATTGAACTTAAGGCATTATTACAAAATGCTGATATTGAAGGTAAATAATTATTTACCTTATATAAATATTATAGATACGAAAATTTGTTTGTCTGTCTGTCTATCTGTTTGTCTGTTTGTTTATGCATCAGTCACTCACATATGGACCGATTTAGATAAAATTTGGTATGGAGATAGTTTGAGTCCCGGAGAAGGACAAATGATAGTATTTATAACGAAAAATTCAGAAGTTCCAGCGGGAATAACTATAACCGAGCTTAAATGAACTTTAGCTTGCTATAGTTAACTTCATTAGTACCTATAGGTAGTTAAGGAGTTAATAAAGGTCTTCCAAATCGACAACCACCGATTAAGGGCGGGTGGAGTCGCTGGAAAAAATCATTAATTACCAGCTATCTCATTAATATTATAAATGCAAAGGTTTGGAGGTTTGGTTGTTTGTTACTCAATCATGCTTTAACCACTGGATGGATCGGGATGAAACTTGACACACACATAGGTTAGGTCCTGGAATAGAACATAAGCTATTTTTCATCCCGAAATATGGCCTGTGGGAATAATTATAACCGAGTTTAAACGTTATAATTTTATTTTATTTTATTTTATATTTTTTATTAGATATTTTATATTTTTATTAAGGAGTTGTCGTAAGAATCCCAAGCCAATAACCAAATTAAGGCCGGGTGGAGCCGTGGGCAAAAGCTAGTTAAACAATAATTTTCCTTCACTCTTTCTGTTTTAGTATTAACATATTTATAGTTTAATAAGTTTTATAACAAACTATATTTTGCCAGCGGCTTGGCCCGCCCTTGATTATCGGCGTGGAATTTCTACGTCAACTCTTAATTATACTAACCAATTTAATCAAGCTATAGTTGTAGCTATACTTCGTTTTAATCTATAGTTATTCTCGCGGAAACATTTTAATTTTTCTAAATAAAAACTATCCTACCCCGGGACTCAAACTATGTCCATACCAAATTTTATCTAAATCGGTTCATCGGTTTAAAGAGGTAACAGACAGACAGACAGGCATTTATAATATGAGCATGGATCTGCGGATGGAAGTATGATTTCGTCATAAACTTCCAAAAAACCTAACTTATAGCGGACATCACAAAAGCCGAAAAGCGAGAAAGTAGGGGGTAAGAATGCCGTAGAGTGAGATAAGTAGGTAATAGAGGAAGCCGCAGAGAAAGCAGTGGCCGAACTTAAACGATTGCCTCAATTTGATCCACCTTTACGAGGCTGCCTAATACTTAGAGAGTAAGTAAAAGTCAGTACCAGTACCCTAAGGAGCAATATAAACTAAGTTATGTGCCTTGCGGTCAACCTTACAATATTAATCAGACAGTTGTATTATGTATGCGTGGGAGATATTACGTAACATTTATATATTTTACCTTTATTGTTTTAAACAAACAGATGTGGATACTAATTTATCACATTTATTCGCGTACACATTTATCACATTATGTGCAGGCAGAGCTGGTGCTTAGACCTTAATTACTCTCACGGGCTTTTTTTGTAAATTTTACTTTTCTCAAGGCACAGCGCTCGTTCATAGAACTCACGAGCGATATCGACACGCCTATTTTATCAAGTAGTATGTCTGTTCAAAATATGAACTACGCGCACACTACAAGCGAGAAATTACAAGTTTTAACTTCAGCCAATCCTTTTTAATTCATAATATCCCCAGATATTCAGCGCCACCTGACGATGGCGTTGTTTTCTCTACCTGTATTACCAGCATATTAATCGTGATTTGTTGAGTTTATTTATTTATTCAATCAATATTGTAATTTATTTACTCGCAAATGTAATGAAAAACATTGTGTGTAGCATGGGTGGTACAAAAATTACAAACTCGAGTCATTAAAGCCTTAGGTTCTCGGCTTTAGCCTTCTAAATATCCTCTGATTAGAAATTTCTCCTTACTACCCTTAATACACAGTGCCTATACAGTTCTATTATCAAACCGAATATAAAACCGAATGGATGTCACTTTAAAAGAGAGATGTAACGGAGAAAAATGTGTCTTCTCAAAAATGTGCTAATGACTCAAACTTTCAGTTAGGAAATGTGTTTTATCATAAAATACTCATTTCAGAATTGATACTCCACAATTTTTAAATGGTAATAAGTACTTTAAAATGGCATTTTAGACCTTACTCCACAGAATTTAATAAAGATAGTAATTTGATAACTGATAAATTTTTTCAGACCCTGGCTGTACATGGCGGCAATTTATGAATTGTCTTAATCGAAGTATTGTTCTTTCTCGAAGAGATTTTTAAATATAATGATTACAGTCTACAGGTTAAGTAAGAAGCCACTAGCTCAACAACATCCGCCAATCGGCACTGGGACAACCAGTGTAATACACTATGATCTAAGCCTCCTTTACTTAAAGAAAAAGGCACAGAGGCATACAGCAGCTGAAACAACCGAATGTGTAAATGTGAGGTAGGTATTTACGTATACATGTTTAACAAATCGCACGCTTTTAGACACCAGCTGCAAACAGTTTCTACTAATGTATTTACGTCGTAATTACCGGGAATACAATCATAGGTACATGAATATGGAATGAGTGTAGGCTGGTCCTGAGGGAGCGTGTGCGGGACAGGCTGGACGAGCTGCCTGCGGTGGTACTCTCTTCCTACTTTATTGGATTTACCGACTGACACTGAGCGTGTGCTCATCCCAGTATTAAATTATAAATGAGAATCAGCGCGGCTGCCGTATAGTACCTACATGATGTAATTATATCTAAGTACTAGGTTCGTAGAAACGAGGTTACCTACTAAATCCTACTAATATTATAAATGTGGAAGTTTGTATGTCTGGATGGATGTTTGTTACTCAATCACGCTTCAACCATAGGAAGGATCGGGATAAAACTTGGCATACATATAGGTTAGGTTCTGGAATAGCATATAGGCTACTTTTTATCCCTAAAAATTCAAAAAATCCTGTAGTAATAACTATAACAGAGTTAAAGGAACTACTGCTGCACCTATAGCATGCTATATCAATTCATTAGTATAACTAATTAATTAATTAATTGGAGTTAATTAAGGAGTTCCACGCCGATAAACGAATTTAGGGAGGGCGGAGCTTTTAGCAAAGTCTAGTACTAAATATTCGCGAAAAAAAAACATTTATACGTTACTTGCTTACCTTGTATATGTTGTTACCATACATAGAAACATACAGCCTAGACCAATAACTTCAAATAAATAAGCAAAAATAATAAATATATTCTGGAAAACGGTTAGTATTTTTGCTTATGTATTAGCTTAAGTAATTGTTATAAATGTATTTAGCATTGTTTAAAATAGTTGTGCAATTATAATTATTAAAGCGTGTATTGCGCTTGGTTGTTATGAAACTTTTAGTGGATTTGTTAGAACTTTTTGTAGAGTTACGCTTTAGCTGAAATTTCAAAACATTTTCATTTAAAATGTTGCCAAGACGGGACCATATGGATCGCACTCTCAAAAAGTTATCAGATCTCCTGTAGAGCCAAGCTTCTAACTCTAAAAGCCCTAACTTCACAAACCTACACCTTAGTCAATATATGTGGCTTGGCCATTTCGTTACTACAAAAATATTTTACATGAAAATGTTTTTGGTGGGATTTCATTTCTTTTTGTAAGTTGTTTATGACAATATTTTTTTACTTTGTTTATTTGGACTGTATTTCTTGCACATCAGAGTTGCCATTTTTCATAGCCTACTCTCTAACTTTGTTTAATATAAATATCAAACACTTATTTTGTTTTTTCGTTGTTTATAAAGGATAACATTATAAAAAACTATATTTGCATAAGTCATCAGATTTTTAAGTTTGACCTCTGATACAGCTTATTACAATTTTTATCCCACAACAACCGAGTCCTACATCGTTGTGATTTCCTATCACCATACAAGTTTTAATTTTGTAAATACTTATCACCTACATTTGAATTTTTAACGAAGTAAATATGTATAATGATATTATTCGTTTAATATAAGTGAGATAATCTAGTGATAGTCTGAAACCGGACGAAAGCCCATATTCTCTTTTACATCCTAATGGAAGGGATTGAGAGATTTTTTTATATTTGTTATAAGAAGTCTGTGTATTTGTATAATTAAAATTATACAAATCTAAATTCATTAGTCGCTCAATGTCTATGGCTTCTCTATAATCATAGGTATTGTATTTGGTATGGGAATGCCCTAATCCATTCTCTTCTCGCTCTTCTTTGTGTGTACTGGGATAAAAATATAGAACCCAATGGGAATCAGAAGACGAATTCAAAGATTGGATTAGCCCTGATAAATATAATATTTACAAAACATTTTGTTGACTGTCAGATGTGAAGAGCTGATTCAATGAGCTGTTTATTTTAGAAGTTCTTTTACTTCAATCTTCCACACTGTTTAATATTTTATTCTATATAACCTTTATTTGCTGCCGATACAATCTTATTTAATTACAACATATATATAACAAAATTCATTTGGCAGTAATCTAATTACGTAATTGCAGCATTATTGGCAAAACAGTGTTTTTCCAAAAAAACATTTAAACCGTCAGAGCTTTAAGCCAACCCTCGAAAAGATAGTAAAGAAAAAACATGGGTTGAACTCCGGGAGTTCCGGCAGAAGTGAAAACATACTAGCTATTTACTTCCCATCACTTTGTATACATATCCATTTATTATAAAGAATAATGTTGTTTTTTTACTTTTTAAAATCCCATATCCAACCTCCCTGTTCTACTCATAACCGCCATATACTAAAAAAACGAAACAGAAGGCGCAGGCATACATTTTCGCCGCACGGTAGAAATAGAGGGGGATACATCTAACGAATTTTCGATCAGGTCACGTGTCCTGACGTGAGTTTAACATTTTTTACCCATCATCATGGTCATGTCATGGGGGTCATGAAACTACCCCCCCTGAGCTGGTTCCAGGACTTAGTTGGACCACTAATTGAACATAATAATTTTATTTATATAGTTTGTCAGCATACAGATCTTATGTAACTACATACCTTCAATATTTAATTAATTTAATATAATATAATAACTTTGTATGATGGCAAACGTTTGGGAACGAACGCACCGAAAATTTGAATTTTACCGCGCCACACTTGCGCGCGCTTGTCGACTACGTAACGTCTAGCTAGACCTAACCTCAATCAGATTCGGAACGACTAAACTTCAACATATCATAACATAGTTCTAAGTTAAAAAACTAAAATTTCTTTCTACCTATAATTTGTTTATAAGTGTACAATAGAATAGAATAGAATATACTTTTATTGTACACCAAATAATTTAAAACTAAACATTTTTACAATTTTATAGATGAAAATACAACTAGGCGGCCTTAAATATATAAATTATAAAGCGATCTCTTACAGGCAACCTTAAGTTACAAGTAATAGAAATAGAAGCAAGATAAGTAGGTGTTCACAGGAAGTCACAGGAGGAGAAAAGTTACAAAGAGAAAATAATACTAAATACTTATATAATTGTATAAAATACATAAATACATAAACATACATATAGTTACATTAACATACTTATATATACGTGTATATAATATATATATATATATATACATACATACTTATATTAGATTATTGTAAGGATATTTAAATTGAACTAAAGAATTAATAGGAAGACAGAAATTATAAATTTGGAGTTAAGATAGTGAGCGCCTGATAGATAAAGGTAGAGAGTTCCATAATTTTATTGCACAAACAGTAAACGATAGACCATAAAAATTGGTACTATGACTGGGTATTTTTAATATGAGGCTAGTAGAGGAGCGGAGAGTTAGAGTAGAAGAGCTAATAAACTGGAATCGCTCCTTAAGGTAGATTAGGGTTGCTGGATTGAATAGCACATTATATAAAAGACTTTAAAACATGAGCATTCCGGCGAAAGTGGATTGGGAGCCACTTGAGTTCAGTGCGAAATTTAGAAATATGGTCATATTTGCGGAGTCCAAATATAAACCGAATACAAAGATTTTGAAGCCTCTCAAGTTTGTCAAGTTGCTCCCCTGTAAGATTAGAACAGCAAGCGTCAGCATAATCGAGGACAGGAAGAAGCAAAGATTGTGCAAGCAAAATTTAAGTGGGAACCATTAGAAGATTACGTAGACGTCGTAGGAATCCAACTGATGCAAAAAAAAATCGGCTAATTTCTTTTACTTGAAGAATCCAAGTCAAATTATTGTCTACTAAGACTCCAAGATTTTTAACTGTGTCACTATATGGCAAAGGACTTCCATTAATTTCAATTTGTGGCAAGTAATTCCAGTTAACCCTGGACGTGAGTTTTGAACTACCAATAATTATGGCTAGTGATTTTGAAGGATTTATTCTAAGACCATAATACTCGCACCATTCCACATTATTCTCAAGGCCAGAATTTAATGACTTGATAACATTGTTAAGATGGTCAATAGGTCCACTTGCATACATTTGAAAATCGTCTGCATAAAGGTGGTAGGGAGAAATAATCTTGAGAGTGATTGTATTAATGAAAAGTGCAAATAGGAGAAGGGACAACACACCACCTTAAGGTACGCCGGCAGTAATGTTGCACCAGTCAGAAAAAGAATTATCAAACTGGATGCGCTGCCGGCGGCCGCACAAGTAACTACGAAACCAGTCAATTACTGTTGGAGATATGTTAAGAGAGTGTAGAATGCCCAACAAGATATCAAAGTCTACTGAATTGAAAGCATTGCTAAAATCTTAGAGTACCTTTGTATTCTTAAAAATTGTTGCTGCAAATTCATTAATCACAAGAAATGGTAAGTAATCAGTTTCTCATTATTCCAGTGCGTGTGTTTTAACTTAAATGTTAATGCTCATAAAGTACCTCATAGGTAGATATGTAGGTACCTACTTAGTGAAAGAGTGCTGCGTCACTTATGTACCTACTTATATATTTTTTTTGGACGAGGGAAATTTAAGAGCATTAAGCTTACTGACCTAACCTAAAATCTTAAATAAATTCACACAATGAAATCAGGTGTATCGTCGTTACAACACTGATTTAAATGCTCTTTAAAAATAAAATAAGAGAGCAATCAACAATGTATTATGGCTACACTACCTGTCAGTGTAGCGACAGCAGAAAGGTCTTTCTCTACTTTGCGCAGATTTAAATCGTGGCTAAGATCTTCAATGGTTGAATTTCGCCTAACCGGACTGGCACTTCTCCATGTTCATAAAAACATACCAATTGACGTAAATGACGTAATAACGCGTTTCGGGAGAAGACGTTAAAGAAAAATTGATTTTGTTATTTAAATATATGTATTTGTCTGTTTCTATTTTGTTTGTTGGAAACCCTTGTCGTTCCACCTCTTCACTTTTGCGGAGTTTTGTGTCATACCCCTCGACATACCTCTAGCTGTTATGACAAATCATTCACCACGGTAATGGAATATAAATAGGCTGCCTCATTCCGTGCGTGATAGTGCTTCTCTGGATGTCTTCAAGAGAAGATGGAAATATGTACGTGTATATGTACAAGTTATTATGTGTTAAATTTTTCAAGTGTACAATAAAGAATAAATATTTTTAAGTACAGTACTTACGTACATTAATAAAATACCTACTTTTTACTTCTATCTATTGTTATCAAAATTAAATTATAAGTTCTTGACTTGACCGCGACTATATGATCCCCTCCTGGCGCCAAAGCTGGATCCGCCCTTGAATCAATGCACGTCTAAAAAATACTATCTTAACCTCTATATATCTTCGATGTAAGCTACTTGTTGTAAACAACAAAACAGGTTTATTTTTGGCGACGGAAGTGTAGATGTGGGCTTATCGTACGAGAATGAACTGAAGCGAACAATGTTTACTTCAATAGAGAGAGTGACTGGTTAAATTTGGAAAAAATATTTTTTCTCAAACATTTTCGTTATGTTCCTGAACCGCCGCCCCCTTTCGTATGCCACCTGGGGCCATGCCCCCCCTGCCCCCCCTGCCCCCCACGCTTCGCCACTGGCATCAGAGTTGTAAACTTTCAGTTTTATGGCAAAATTGACAAATTAACCCTGTAGAGAAGACAACTAATGTCTGCGATTTGGAAAATCCAGTGCAAGAAGATAGTATGATGACAAGGTAAAGGGCTTAGTATCGTTTGTGTTGGAAATCAAAAACGGAATCTTAAATTCTGCAGTGGATTCCTGCGGTTATTAAGTCGAAGAATACTTGACGGATATTGTGACAATTTTTTCAAATCGCATCTTACTTAGACACAATTTTTCAATAATTACTTAATACAACGAAAGTTTTAATTTTTTTGCATTTAATATAACAAAGTACAGTTTCAAGAAGCTATTAAGCTTCTTATTGCTTCAAATTGTTATAGTGACGTTAATGTGACGACTTCAGCACCCAATTACAGCTACAAAATAACGTCCCCAACCACTGCTTGATTCTCCGCCCGCATCCAAGAACACATCCTTACCTCGATTTTTTACAAGTTTCTAGTATTTTTCAATTACTACTTTACAATAATTTAAGACTTTAAAGTTAAATGCAACAGACACCCATTTGAATTAATGATATAAGATTTATTTATCAGATATAAATGTGAGGTTTGTAACAATGCATGAATATTTGTAACAATGCATGAATATTTGTAACAAAAATACACAAACGGGTAAATTATTTGAACACAGGCATGTCTCGGATTACTTGAATTAGTATCGATAGTATTTGAGAAATCGATTTCAAGTCGGCGTGTGTTCACAGCTGTGAGTCCCGACCACATATTTTATTGCTAAATCAGGTATTCCAAAAGGCTCCACTCTGGGCCCAGTAAAATATCCATCGATTGTTCAAAATATACTTACGAACCTATAAGGTCACTTATATCGAAAATATAATCGAAAGTGATGTTCGACTCGATAAATTTCGAAAATATAATCGAAAGTGATGTTCGACTCGATAAATTTCAATTTTCGTAAAATTTATGTAAAATTTTTAAATTCGCAATTTACAATAATTTACATTTTGTCATATTTCATGACACTGTCCGAGACAAACTTAAAATCATTTTTTAATCAAGTTTATGGTGAGAATTAATTGATGAGACTTCAAATTTTAAATAAAGCTTATAAACGCGAAAGTTTGTAAATATGGATGTTTGTTACTCAATAACGCTTCAGCCACTGAACGGATAGGGATCAAACTTGGCACACCTATAGATTAGGTCCTGGAATAACACATAGGCTTTTGATTCCGAAAAATTCAAATGTTACCTACAGCTATAGCTACAGCTTCATATAGCAAACTTCATTAGTGTAATTAAGGAGTAAATCACAATTAATACTGTGATAAAATGAAGGAATCCCACGCCGATAACCGAATGTAGGGAGGGCTTATTAAGGAGTAAATTACAGTATTAATACTGTGAATTAATAAAGGAGTCCCACGCCGATAACCGAATTTAGGGCGGGCGGAGCCGTTGGCAAAGTCTAGTATTCAATAGTTTGTTTCAATCTTGTAGAATATTTTAACAACAAAAAAAAAACTTAAACATAAATAAATTTCAAAAATCAAGTACGATATTTTAAAGTTTATTAAAAAAATAATACTTAATAATTCTTTTTTAATATATCGTGTTTTTATAAATGAACCAAACAGTGTAAAGTAAATTAAGTATATCCGTGGGGTGCATTAAAAATTAAAAGTCTATAATATGCGTCCCACGTTTATAGCTAGAAAAAAATATGTTCTTCTTTTTAGTCGTGGTATATAAAACGTGGTATATTAAATATTTTTTTTATACAGTTCGTTAAGTTATTCCAAGATATCAAAAAGAAAAATTTAAAAGCAATGTGATCTAAAACAGTGAAAGCTGAAAGACTTGAAACATAATTAAGTGTACGTCTCCTGGGTAATATTTTTTAACGATTCAAACAATTCTGTGCCCACTCAACCAAGAAGCAGTCAAGCTTGTGACTCGACTTTAGAGAGAAGATTAGCCCATGCTACCTAGCGACCGATTGAGATTTGCGAGATAAAGTAGGTCATGACCAGGCGGTGTTCATGACCCGCTGAAGGCTTGGGGAGGGGTTTAAAGGGGGTGAAGGGTGGCGCAGGGGTGGCCCTAGCCCTGTTTGACCCACTTGTTGCCTCAGACCGACATTTACAATTTTATTCCACAAATATCATTGAAATAGTTGCGCTCAGTTCTAATTTACTCACTGTGTACGTGCACATTAATTATTCAATTCGTTTAATGTGTTTGATACACGTGCGTTGTGTGTTAATTAACTATAGAACAATGAAAAGGGAGTAATGTTATGTAATATTTAGGTACTTAATGTGTGTGATACTTCAAGTGTAATATTATTGTCTTTTCCCGTATTCTAAGCAACTCGGAAAATGTTTCGAACGCAACCACAGATTAGTAAATCGCAAAATAGATAATAAAAGCTGATATTTTTCTATTTTGTTTGCTTTTAGCTCAGAAATTTCTCATTTGCTTTCAATAAAACAATGTCTTCAGAGTTGAATAAATTATTAATCATATATGAGTGTTGAAATAGATCAATAGCAAGATTAGTGTTCAATACGGATAGGTAATATATTAAAGTGATAAAAGTAAGGTAAGGTATTAAGGTATAGGATAATTGAATTGCCTTTTCTTACTTTTCGAGGATTTGTTATTAATATAAAATTTGATAGAAAACTTTTCCGTTTTAGTAAATAAAGTAATTAGTGAAACTAAAAAGTATTACTCAATTTGTATAAATCTTAAGCCGATAAATAACTAGCGAAAAGATAGATTTTGCTATTACATACTATGTACACATAGATATAAGAATGACCTGTTGATGTGCAGGTTAATATAGATTGGCTACAAAATCTTCACGCCTCCAATGTATCTCATAAGACTATGCAGTCCAAATAACAGAACTGAAGGCCTACAACTGATATCAGTTTCAATCCTAAAATCCTACGGCAGTCGAGAAATCTTCTAAATTGGTACTCTTGAACGTTGTTGTAGCGCTCAATCGAGAATGGAATTTGGTGGCCAAAAAAAAAACTAAAATCCTATACAAATATTTAGAATCGGTACTCTTTGAGCCATCGGATCGAGAGTGAAATTAGGTATGATGATCTGTGAAAAGAAATGTCAAAATTCTAAATCAACAAAACAAAACTATCGCTACGAAGATTTTACTTTCACTTAAATTTTTATTAGTTTCAGTATTATTTTTATATTTTGTAATTTGTGATTCCGAAATGTGTGCAATCCCAATTTCAATGTAATCGCAATTTGGTTTAGGAGTACCGATAGAGATCGAGTTTAAGCTTGCCATGGAATTTGATTGAAACCGGATTGGGATTGAAACTGATATCAGTTGTAGGCCTCCTGTTTTGTTGGTATTTGTTATATTCGCATAATTTGTTGTTTGCCAACACATACATAATTAGAAGTTTTGTCCTGATATCTATTGTGGTGTTTTAGGATGTGCCAACGTTTTGTAGACGCACTATGCTAAAACTGATTTATAGCACATTTAAGACACTGCATGGAGGTGAAGATTCTATTACTAAAAACTTAAAGCGAACACTTAAAATAAAATTAAAAGTTTCAAATTCTAAATTTATTTTAATTTTTTCCCATTTTAACACTTTATAAATCTTATTAAATCTTAATTATAAATTTTTAGATAGGTACAACTACACAAAAATCAGTGTTAAATCTTAACAAAATTTTGACAAAAATTTCAACCCAGTCATATTGTTAAAATAATTACTTTAGATATCTTCAAAAAATAGAGGGCCCATTAATTTTATTCCAAAAACACCATATACGTATTACAGTAAATAAAATTTTCCGATGTTTTTCACCTGACTAAGCCCCATAACTTAATTAGTATCGTCGTGATCGTTCTTTTGTTCAGTTAGTGCCAATATTATCTTTCGTTTCTGCTCTAAAGCCCTTTATAAGCGCTATCGAGTAGCAACAGTGCAGCTATAGGCTCTAATAAACACTCTTGTCCAGCACTTTTAGAACTGCGCAGCCAATTTGGCGCCCCTTTAGTGCTATAGTAGCTGCAAAAGATCTGCATAATGCAGAAAATTAACTGCCATGGAAATTACTAATTAGCCTCTGCAATTGTATACGCTACAAACCGTATATGTATTTATTGGGCGGGCAATCAAAATTCTTGCATGAAGTCACACATCACTTGCCTACGACATCAAGCAATTTAGTGCGATGCCAACATTTAGTAATTGTTGCTAAAAATAGCGCCACACTGTATCGAGCGATATAAAGCAACTTAAAGAAAATAATTAATTGCATCACTACCTTCGGCAGACATTGTTCAAAAAATTGCTCGTATAACCGCTCCTTTAGGAGTTCAGATTACATTAAATGCAATTCGTTCCATACTTTATACGTAACTAGCTGACCCGCGAACATTGTTTCCCTATAGTCCCTCTTCCTTATATAATTTATATTATAGTCTTGTAACGGGCTGAGGCTCCTTCTGAGACTCGCCCAAAAAAGCCCGATGAAGCAGTAATGGCTGCAACAGCCAACTGCATAGTCAGTTCAGAAAAAAAAAACAGTCAAAGAAGTGAACGAATTTTTCAAATAGATGCAGCGGTTTACCATTCACATATAAAAAAAAACTTACAAAATCTGTTCTTTCTCTTTATATATTAGTATCGATTAATTTCATAGCAAAAAAGGAATTGTATTTAGTTTAATTTGTTTCTTTGTAAGTAACCGTGTACAAAGTGTAAATACATTTGTAGCGGACCATATCATACCGCTACAAGCAAGGCTGACGTCACGCGTCCTACATCGCGCTACCGAAGTTTCCTTCACAGTTCAGTATATAATGAGACGAAGTACAAGTTAAGTGGCTCGTCCCCCCGATCGACCCGGTCACGGTCGTAAAACTATTGTTAGGCGGCCTTGGCACGTACTAACGTCCCCAGATGACGATCTCGCTGTCCGGATAGCGAGATTAGTCTCTACGACCTCCCCGAATAGGGCCTCCCTCCAAACACGACGCCGACGTCCCCGGGTTCGTCGGCGCCCACAAGGATACACTAGGTATCAAAGAGTGCCGGGGCGCTTCTCGCCCCCACTCAATCGCTACCCGCGTAACGGGAACTCCCCTCCTGGCGGTGACTCACCTTCGGGTTCGAGACTCACGCCGGTCGAAGGGACGCCCCCGAGAGGGACAACCCAAGCCGCTTCCCCCGCGGGGAGCCATTGAGCGTTGGGCGCTATATGGGCTGAGGCTCCTTCAGAGTCTCGCCCCAAAAAGCCCGGTGAAGCAGTAATGGCTGCAACAGCCAACTGCATAGACAGTTCAGAAAAAAAAAAAAAGTTAAGTGGACCACGGCGGTCCCCAGGCATAACACCTCGCCTGGCAGGAGATCTCCCCTTTACCGCCGCTCCACACATCAAAACAGACGTATTATGAAACGTTTTGTACGGAATTTGATAAATTTATCGTTTTAAGTCACATTTTCCATTTGTTGCATTAAGTTTTATGTATTAATGCATTAGATGATCACAATTTTTTTTATAATTTTGCCGACTTTTATTTAAACTGTTTGCAATGTTTGTCAATAAACAATAACTTTGCTATAAAATATACCACAGATTATAAGCACAAGGGAAATTAAAAAGAAAACCGAAATATATTATGATTTTAGTATAGCTTATTATTTCCCTACACAAAAGAACGTAGATGGAATTTTAAAAATAACCTATATGGCATAAATTAATGACCTATATGTGCTCTATATCATTTTAAGGGCATCGTCGCATTCGTTCTCAAAGGGATGTAATAAAATTTAAGGGTCCATTTCTAGGAGAAGCAGTCACGCAAGACGAGTTATGGCCATAAAAGGTTATGCAAAGAGAATTATTGTTGGCCACTCACAAAAGATCCTTTATAGCACGCTATAAACGTTTCTGAATAAAGCAGAAAAATGTGTTTTTGTTGGTTATACAACGTGTATTTTTTTCAACGTAATTTGTTGTTTATTGCTATACTTTAACATTAAACTATAGTTATTATATTTCGATGTTTAGTTTTGAAACGACCAGTTATGAATGAGTTAATAGTTTTCAGTAAGAGAGATATCCATAAAATTATTATTTCATAGACAGGATTTTAATCTAAAACTAACCAAAAGAATTAGTTTGGTAGCAAGTACCTACTGCATGAGCAACTGCTGTCAAGAATATTTTTTGCGTCTTTAAAGATATCAGTTTTTTGCGATTAAAAACAAACCGCTGGACCGATTTTGATCAAACTCTTTTCAGATCTGTCCTGATGTGGCGTATCGATTGATATTGTCACAAGACAAATTGGTCCATTGGTTCTTACGATATCGAAGAGCAAAAAAAGCTAATCTACACACACACACACACACACACACACACACACACGCACGCACACAGACATCACACTAAAAATGATTCTCCAGGTCTCAAAACGTAAAGAAAACGCAAATTTAGGGATTTCGGTTTTCGGACCTACTATAATAATAATAAATAAATATAGATAATAAACAAATAATACTATAATAACGAACTTGATACCTTTAAAATTGCCTCTGCTCACGTTACAGCAAACACCAATCAGATTGCGTGATATGACTCCTTACCTAAAGATTTATTTTAAATGTGAACAAAACCAGAAAAAACACTTTTGTAACCGAACAATTGATTTAAATATATAAATAAATTTACCACAACAGCCTATAAATTTTGCTATAAAGTATATAGTCTGTGTAGAGATGGTATGTTGAAATTAAGAATATATTTAAGTGTGTTGATACCACACCTCACACCTCAGTGCAGTGCGGTTTCAGAGAAACTTCCTCCCGCGAACGCCTGGGTTGTGGAAGCTCCCTGCCTAGTTTTTCTCTAATGGCTACAGTATGGAGTTCTTCAAAAAAGAAGTTATTAGATTTTTGAAGGGTCGGCAACGCTCGATTGATGCCCCAGGTGTTGCAAGCGTCCATAGGCTACGGTGACCGCTATCCATCAGGTAGACCGTAAGCTTGTTTGCCTCCTTAGTGGTATTAAAAAAAAGGTACTCTAATAGCAACATCACACCAATCAGAAAATAAAAAATTTTTAACAAAAAAAACAACCGGCTGTAAAAAGATGCACTATGTATATGATCAGTATTACAGTTTGAAGTTGGTTTCATGCAAGTGAAGTGTGTTATAAACTGATAGGTTTACCTTTTGAGTGCATCTTTTTGAAGCCGGTTTTTTTCTGTTAAAAAGTTTTTATTTTCCTACTTTTGAGTGACGAATTGCTTTCAAATGTACGTGATGCGTGAGGCGTGATGGTATGTTGTGTGATTGCGTAAACAATGCATATTTATGCGATAGCAGCAATCGTGGTTGATTTGCTGTAATTTTTGGAAGAGTTCCGTTGTCTGTATCCGAAACTAATTGTAAGATCTATACGAAATTTAACTGAGACCATTTCGGAATAAACCCCTTTCGAACAGAAAAAGGAATTTTGCAAATCCGTATATCCGGGTAGTACGACATTTGGTGTGGCATTTAAACAAGCTTCCGTTGTTCAGTCCAAAACTTTCTATTAAAAATTATTTTGCAAAAGATGTAAAACATCTATTGGCGCGCTTTGGCAGTAATATCGAACCGTTTGCCGTAACAGCAAACGGCATACGCCCTCTCCTGCCGTCATGCTTTACGCAACGCCGCTCACGACACTGAAAAAAAAATAAAGAATTAAAATTAAAGTAAAATTCAAATTCAATAAGTAAGTCATCAAATTAATTAAAAAATTATATGAATTTTGGGTAAGCCTTCGCAAATAAGTGATATTAAGTAAACTGAAGTACCCACACTATAACCTTTCCTAAATGTCACACAGCCAGAAACGTAGTCCCAAAAACAATACGCTTCAGTAACATGACGGCTATTGTAGAGCGAATCTCGGTTAATTTATAAGTGGTTTCGCGTTACAGAGGGTTAATTATGTCAATGTGGGATCGTGTGGGTGTAAGGATAGACACTAACACTAAGTAAATTTAACAAGAGATACGTCTCTAGATTTATTTGGATATAGTTCCGAATGGTTGCGTGGTAACGAACTTAATGTTATCTCAAGGGATAGTGCTTTGGTATCTCAGAGTTTCAAGACTTTAAATTACTTTGGCTTTTCGCTTTTCAATATTGTTTTTCGAAACATTTAGAACATTAGTTGTTCGTATAATCAGATATTTATCTCACATCTAACTAACTTTTGCTAGTGGCTCTGCCCGCGCTAAATTTGTTTATCGGCTTGGGATTCCCCCGGCAACTCCTTGATTATATAGTAACGAAGTTTGCTATAAAAAGCTATAGCTGTAGCTACTGTGGAGCGGCGGCAAAGGGAAAGATCTCTCGCCAGTCGAGGTGATATGACCGCCGTGGTCCTGTTAACTTGCGCTTCAGTTTTTATATCGGCTGAACTCCCGAAGAAACTTTGATAGCGCGATGTAGGACGCGTGACATCAGCCTTGCTTGTAGCGGTACGATATCAGTTCCCACAAGTTCTTCTCCGTCTCTGGAACTATCCCTGTGCTCCTGTGCAATTTCAGCTTAATTGGACGTTAAAAATTACAAACAAACCAACTCACTTTTGCATTTATAATATTAGTATGTACTCGTATATATTGAACGATACAGTTGGAATAGAAAAATTGTTTACATATAGTATGTTTTTAAGTACCAAAATAAGATGTCGCAGCACCGATTGACGTTGGGGCAAAGTGGAGACCACGGATCGGTAACCGCAGCGCAGGTTACCTAAAGATGCGATATTTATGCTGGATAAAAAAGGCGAAGAACCCAGTGGATTGGCTGATATAGGCTAAATTATTGAATCTTAAATGGTCCTTTTATATAAAATAACACATTTTGTTGTTATTGATAGTAAAAAAAGATTAATTCTAAATTTATGGAATAAAACAGATTGGCATTAGCCTATTAAAGGCTCAGTTTCGGTTTCAGACAGCTTTGTTCCATAATTTGTTTTTAAATGTGTTGGAAAATACTACTCCTTTAATTATATAAACTGGCAGACAAATAAAATAACTTATTTAAATTCAAAAAAAAATCACCGTAGAGTCTCCAAGAACTATTTAGAAGAACTATTTTAAAAAAGTAGAAATTTAAAATTAACAAATTTATTAGTAAATTAAAGTTAAAATCGATTAAGAGCATACACTCGATAGGGTTTAGTACCTAAACCACTTTGAAGTTTAATGTTTCTGAAATGTAGCTCCATTTCAAAGAGTTTCCTAATGATACCTTACACAATGGAGTATATTTGCGATGAATATCTCTCTTTATGGTGAAGTAATCTACCTTACTTCACCATAAAGAGAGCCATCAAAAATATCCAATGAACATACTCGGATCCAAACATATAGAAAAAAATATTGCAAATAGATTTTGTTGAATACTTCGATTTCAATTAAGTATTTCTTATCAACCAATTGGATATTTACACTGTATAGAATCGTGGAATTAATTTCCGACTTCAATATTTGGTGCCTGCACTCAGATCTTGCGTAGCCGTAGGCGCCAAGTTGCAAGCTATTATTTGTAACCGAGTTCAAAAAAGGAGGAGGTTCTCAATTCGTCGGAGACTTTTATTTTTATGTATGTTACCCGATTACTCGAAGACGCCTGGACCGATTTGAGAAATTCGTTTTTTATTTAAAAGGTTATACTTTTCAGGTGGTCCCATATTATAATAGTGAATTTAAAAATAAACTTTTGGAGAAAAAAAAATATTAATGTTAAGTTGGAACTGGTGAAACGCCTATTATGGTGATGATTGTATAAAACTTTGTTACGAGTATGGATGTTCTTAGTGTACAAGCAAAAAAAAGCAATTCGTCACTGAAAAGACAAAAAATACAAACTTTTTAACAAAAAAAACAACCGGCTTCAAAAAGATGCACTAAAAAAATTACTGATTTCCAAAAATCTGATCTGAATTACAGTTTGAAATTGGTGTCATGCAAGCAAAGTGTGTTATAAACTGTTACATAGGTACATAGACACCAATTTCAAACTATAATTCAGATCAGATTTTTGGAAATCAGTAATTTTTTTTACCTTTTTAGTGCATCTTTTTGAAGCCGGTTGTTTTTTTTGTTAAAAAGTTTTTATTTTAGGTAATTATTCCATTAATAAATAATATATTGACTAAAATATTAAAAGTTCTAACCCACCCAACGTTTAAAGCAGTAGGACATAATCTGTATAATTTGTACATAAGGCTATTTATAAAATATTCAATGGCGGCGTTAGTTAACAACAGGGATTATCTTAAAGTCTATAAACTACATTTCTGAAATACCATATTGCTTACCAAATTATTAGAAGTGCTTATCACTCTTAGCGCCGCCATCAGGTATTAGTTATTTCCTATTCGTACAAAGCAAGATTATACTAGTCATAAACTGCATTAAACCTCACAGATGTATTTCAGAATAAACAAGAAACGTTTTTGAAATGGCCTATGACTAGTTTTATGACTCCTATATAGTACATTTTTGAAATAATCTTTATGGGAAATAGAAATAAATAATATTTAAGGGCGGTGGCTGAAAACAGCTTTATGCACCTTAAAATCAAATAGTTTAAAACTAGCTACAGTTTCAAAAACTGAAACGCCGCATAAGTTCTATAAGGATCAATAATAATAAAAATCTACAAAAGGCATATTTTGTCTCTAGAGCTTTGTACAAAATATTCTCAAGACTTCTACTAACGAAGAACTTTTGTGGTAGAACTGAAAATAACTGAGAGGGCAATCGGCTCGTGTCTTGTGTCGCTGACGGATAATTACATTCCTTTGTGTTTTCCCCTCCCCTTCCTTCTCTTCATCCCCCTATGACGCCGCCTGGCGACGAAGCACGTCGAAAAACACGTGAGAAGAGATGCCTCCATGAAATAAATAAGAATTCTTATACTAAAAGTTCATAAATTTGCCCCCGCTGTGTGCTAAAAAGCGGTAAACTGGATAGTTCATTACATATTTCCTTTTGTTGGAGATATTTTATGGTGAGAATTTGTCATTTATATATAAATGTATAAATATATTTTTATAATTTCTTTTCTTTTTTAAGAATAAACTTCTGTAAACGTAACAAAATTAGAAAAGAAGAATATTTGTTACTGGCCAGAAAGCTAATTTAGGACTCTCTAGTGACTGACAGCCAAGTACCTGTAGAACACTAAATAAATAAAATGCTAATTTTTGTCTTGTAACTATTGCTTTTTAGGGTTCCGTACCCAAAGTGTATCAACCAATAAAGAGCTCTATCTTTTAGATTGAAATAGGTAGAAGCCTGAATTTTTTACAAAATATGTACTATAATAAGGGATTATCTAAAAAATTATAAAAAGTTAAAAAAGTAATAATTTAAGGGGGTCCCATACACACACATTTTCGTTGTTTTTGCTCCATCTTAAAAACAGTAATACAAACTTCAAACTTGCCGTTAAAAATTGTGTGAACTTTACAGTATAACGACAAAATATAAATACTGGCCATGTGTGAGACGGACTAGAGCCATTACTATCTTAAATTTTGTTTGTGTTTGTACAATACGTAAATGGTGGTAGGTACGGAACCCTCGGTATGCGAGTCCGACTCTGTCTCTGTCTGTCCGATCATCCTCTTGCAATTTTCACAGAATATTTATTATAATGGCGTACTACCTAACAAATAATAAAAAGTTTATATTTTACCATTTGTTTATACCACTTTCCACCATTTTCGTTGTTTTTTCTCTATCGTAAAAACAGTAGGTAATACATATAAGCTTCAAAATTGCAGTGATCATAGTGTAAGCTCTAACTAAAGCATAATAACCAATAAGTCATTGGTAATAACAATTAATAAAACCGGCCAAGCGTGAGACGGGCTCGAGCCATTACTATTATAAATTACCGAATCAGCGCCATCTAGGGAAAATACTCCAGATTATAAAGAGAATCAGGTATATATTTGCTTTGTTGTTGATAACAAACGATATTTAAAACTAAGCAACGTCTGGCTTGGTCAGTCATTGGATGGGTGGCCGCTTACCGGTAAACTTTTTGTCTTTGTTTGTGTTCGTAAATTACGTAAATGGTGGTACTGAATTCACAGTGCGCGAGTGCGATTCGCTCTTGATCAATTTCTTCAAGCTTGCTTGCTTATAGCTTGCTTATAATTAAAAAAAATGGTGTTACTATTTGACGTTAAAATATGTTTCTTTTAGTTAAACCTTTAATACTGTATTTTCTTTGATATAATTATTGCATTCTTAGAAACCATTCAAGCTGTTTGGAGGTCATGTTTCTTAACATATACGGTTAAATTCCAGAGAATAAGAGTGGTAACATATAAAAGTATAAATGTATACTGTGATTACTAATCACTATGAAATAAATTTTTTTAAAGTTTTATTCGTAGGAAGAAAAAACTTAATAGGATAGTAAAAGTGCCTGTTAATAATATTTACTTTCCAATTTATTGACTCTACCATAATATTTTTTCCCAAGTGAACATGGTTATTGAACGAAGTAAAATAAAATAACATAGGAATTATATTAATATTGTACATAATAAGTAACCCTAGCAGTAATACAAGATATATTGTATTTAAATAAGGCGAATACGTGAAATACTGCCAAAAAACTATTTCGCAGTTTGGCAGAATTAAGGATTAAGTTTAATTATAAGTCATAAATTGTAAGTTTAAATAAATAAATAAAACTCATTTTCTGATATTTTTTTACAATAGTTTTAGGCTACTTTTGTTTTATTCCTACAAGAGAACAAAACATGTGATTTGTAATACTTAAAGATGTAAACCTAGTCCAATCATGTATGGAGAGTGGTCTTTATTTATGCAAAAAATGAAGTTTCTAGAAACAATAAATAACTTACTTAGTCTACGTATCTCAGTCATTCAGGAACTGTTTTATATATAGGAGACTGTTTTATATATCTTGAATATAGAAAAGGAAGTGGTTTTTTAGTTTTTTTAAAGACATTGTAAATATTAAATAGCAAGAATGGCAGATGGTCACATGATTGTTCAAAACTAAACCTCTTAAATTAACATAAAAATAACGCAGAGTCCTTTAGGAGATGGCCTCAAATAATGAAATATTTATATGTGGTGACACAGGCCCAGTTCAAATAAAATATAATTATTGGTTGTGTTATTAGGTAATTAAGTATTGTGTTAAGAATAGAGGTTAACCATCAAGAACTAGCGTCATATTGCTGTAGTTACATAATCTATTTTCAAAAGTTTCTGTTGATAAAATTAGTTTCTCATTAAAATTACTAGACAAAGTCATGTCGGGTGATTACGAATTGTTTTAACGGTTATTTTATAAAGTAAACTTGCTCCCATATCTGTAGATTTTCTTTCTAATCTGACTTGATTAAGCCCCACTAGGAGGTATTAGGGGTAAAGCTCTCGACCTTTTGATCTCTCACACTTCTTTCTCTCTTATCTCTTATCTTTGACACAGATAACAGAATTCAAAAAACCACCACCATGTAAAATATCATTACATTGTTGAATTTGCTATTTTAAGTTAAGAGACGGCATGCATGTTATAAAGAACTGAATAATGCGTTTTCATAATAATTACTTAACTAGCTATCCCAGAGGATGCACTAATGACTGCTACAAATTGTATTCAACCTCTACTGCCTAAATCCCTATCCTTCGCTAACCTTTATCACCATTCCTTCACCCAGCCTCCGTTATCTCGACTTTCTAATTGCTCAATTCACACCTATAAACAAAAACTCTAATTTGTTTTAAAGACTCACGCTCCTCTTATCCATTGTAAAATAATTGTAGTAATTTGGACACCCTCGTCAGCTTGCGCACACGTTTCAACTTACGTTTATCTTTACTTACGCAATCGGGCAAACGCATTAAAAAACGCGGGATAATATTCTCCGTCCCATTCCAAACAGATTTATATACTCTCTTTTTAATAACTCGATCTTATATCGGATCCAAATTTTGCGATTTGCTTTTTCAGTAATAATAATGAATATGCGTGAATTTGTGCCATAAACACAAATTTATTACTAACTTGACCAAAGCGCCACCTAACTGTTCCAATTGCGAATCTAAACCATGCAGGGACCCACTCAAACACCAAAAAGTCATCAAAATCGGTGCCGAAGAATTATATGTATAAAAATAACAAAAAACTTTATGTAAAATATTTACTTTGCCAAATGTTACTCAAATTCAGACCAATATTAGTATTAATAAGGAGCAATTCCAACTTTTTGATTCTACTGTCTATCTTAGTATAGCGCGTCCAGCCAAACGCTAAACTTCAGTGGGGTCCTCATAAATAAGCCATATTTATTAAGCCAAAAGACCCATCTGTCTGTACAATCACGAAAATCAGAGTATTAACTGATGTTGATATTGCAAAAAAAAGTAACATGCCAAATGGCGATGAATTGATATCCACCTTCTTTTTTAATGTCGATTAAAAGTAATATATTTCAATTATTTTAATAGCTTGATGTAACACGGTATCCTATTATGGGGTAATGCTGCAATACAATATTTTTGTTTTTTTTATACCACTTAGATGGCAAGCAAGCCTACGGTCCTCCTGATGGTAAGCGGTCACCGTGCTGTATGGACGCTTGCAACACCAGGGGTATCACTCGCGCGTTGCCGACCCATCAAAAATCTTATGACTTCTTTTTTGAAGAACCCCATACTGTAGTCTTTAGAGAAAACCTTGACAGGGAGCTCATTCCAGAACCCAAGCGATCGCGGGAGGAAGTTTATCTGAAACCGTGCTATTTACAAACTAAGATCTAGGGTCTCTGAGAGATAAATTTAAGGAGATAAACATTTTCTATATCATAAAGCAGTACATTTATGAAAACTCCTTACAGGTCTATAAAAAAATTGTTGTTTTGGGAAAAAAGTGATGTTCACCAAATAAATACTAGATATAAAAATAAAATGATGGTGCATTATACACGTCCACACAAAGTTAATGACTCTTTTATGGGGATATAAAGTGTTCACATTTACAACAAAGTTTTCAGTAATATTCAAAAGCTATCAAAAGGTAATTTCATATCTGTTATAAAAAATAGTTTTGCAACAAAAGTTATTTAAATGAAAAACATCCATGGGACTGAAGATGGTTAATTATACAGAATATTATTGTAAGTATACGCATACGTTTTATATGACAGTATGAATATAAAATCTGTTAAATTTAAATTTAGTGAAAAATTATGAATTTTTTTTATAATTAAAGATAAAACACAAAAATTGTAACTTAGACAAATAAGATAGACTAGTAGAAACTTGTATTTTTTTAAAGGTTAGTCTGCTGAGTTTCATGCCAGCTCTTCTTCTTTCAAACGACATTTTGAACGGAAAAAAGACAATAATAATATTAAACGATTTAAAAGGGCTCTTAAAGGGTCTATTTTAATGAGGATACTGGTAATTTTCAACAAAAAATTTATAGTAATATTTCTTTGGCTGAAATAACAGTATTTGACTGTAGCATTTTAGAAAACAATTCTTACTCAAAATAGACATAAAAAGGAAAAAAGAGAGAGAGATAGAGATATAAAGTACTATAAGACAAAGAATATACGTGCATGTCTTTTAGAAAAGATACAAGACATCCTATATTTTCCTTATCCGCCTCATACGTCACCACTGTTAGGGCACGGATTACCTTTACTAAGAGCGACGAGGGCGATTTCGGCCATAGCCATTAGTCCATCACACGGGCCCAGTGCGGATTGTAGACTGTGGAACGTGGATTTTTTTCTAGGATTTTGCAAAATTCGTCCCCTAGTTGTATTTGGCCTTAAGGTTAAAAATTAAGATTGACGTGTTTCACCGTTTTTAAAAAATCATTCCCTAGGGGGCAAAACAGAGGATAAAAATTTGAATGAGAAGAATTTTTGCAAGTAAAACCATAGACACTTTCTTTATAGGGTTACGTACCCGAAGGGTCTAAATGGAGCCATATTGCTGTGACTCGGGTCTATTGTCTGTCACATAGGTTTTATAGTCAAACGGTTGGAGATAAGTTTTTAAATTTTTTACAATATAAGCATCTTGTTCACTCAAAACCACACTTGTCAAAAACTATTTTGAAATGTTTTTAAGGGGGGCTCCCATACAGCTAAGGGGGTCGCGAAAAAACTACATTTGACCTACCCCATCGAGTGGTGAATCGTTGTTTAGAACTTGTTGAGAAGTTAAACACTGTATTTTTTGTTTTAAAAAATAACAGAAAACAAAGAAATTACACGACACCAAAGGTAGCTTTTTAAAAAAAAAATGTTTCGAAGAATTTTTTAACTTCCTTTTTTAAATATAGGTCAATCCTATGTACCTGAAATTAAGTGATAATATTCATTATTACGTATATTTTATTAACAAATATTGATAAGTAAGATTTATTTTTAAATTATCTTATTTTTTCTATTACAACCAACTTTATCTTTAGGTCAAATGCGTAGCACAGAAGAGTGCACCTCAACTACTGCTTATGAATAATACTGCAATTTGGGCGACACATATTCTACATTTGGTATGGAACCCTAAATGTTCAAAGTCCGATACGGCCGGGTTTTTTTAAATGTCCACGCAGACAAAGTCGCTGAAAAATGCTAGTATGTATAAAAGGTTTACTAGCAGACTATATGGGGAGACGGACAGACAGACATTGTAGGCTAATAGGGGTCCCTTTCGCACTATTTGGTTAAATAACTATTTGTACGTAACTAGTGTTCATTACGCTTTACTATTTCATCAAAAAACACTTTAAGTAAAGAATTATGGCCTTATAATTATAAAAGGTAACTAGAATACACTACAAATTCATTGAAGTATCAAACAATAGGACAATCTTTGTGCATTGTTAAGGTTTCGTACTAAATTGCAAGTTTTGTGTACAACTCGGTTTGGCATCCGCCACGCCCCGCGCTACGACAAAAGTTATAAACGAGGGCTGCATAAACACCGAGGCAGCGCTGCGAAGTCTTTCACACTGCACATTCACTCTGCACACATATTCAAAACCGTGGGGATGAAAAACCTTTAAGTGCTGTTGTGATATACATAAAATCACATTCACGTTTATTTATAATTAGGGTTCCATACCCACAGAGCAGTAGAGTGCCGACATGGCCTTATCACTAAGCAGTCGCTGTATGTCTGATTTTCTGTCCGACATCTTCATGGCATTGGCAATTGGCATTCTTTTAAACTGAATAGCTTCCATGTTGAAATTTTCACAGATAATTAATTAAAAAAAAAAAAAAAAATTTTTAATATATATTTACAAAACATATGTTTTTGGTTTTGCTTTATTGTAAAAACGGTACTTTATCACTACACTATGTTAAATTTTTATTATCATTGTTTTACTATATGCTCGGGTGTACTACTGTTTAACAAACTACGTTCCAGAACACAACGAGGAAGTTAGAATAGCGGTTTGAGAACGCTCAGTTCCGAGTAATTATTTAACTGTCAAGTTCAATTATTTACACTGCCACAAATACGGTTAACTTTTACCCCTGACAGTTTAAAATTATCTGTCAACCTCTGTTTTCAAAACAGTTGGAATGTCAACTGCACGGGGCGGTTATAACAAAGAGTAAATGTTAATTAAAATGTACTAGCTAAGATATAAACTAAGAAAAACATGCAACAAAATTGAGACAATCATTTTTTTGATTGCTTGGACCCCTCTCTTAGTAAGATGTAAACCTTACTACCGCTAATGTGAGATTCACCCAGTAAATGTTAATTTACATATTACTCACTACCTAAAACTAGCTATATCAATGTACTAATACTAATAATAGGTACTGGATTTAGGAATGGGGTGCATCACCTTTCCTAACTCAACATTTACTCCAAGAAATGAAATTATTTTTACCTTATTGTTATTATTTGTTGTATTACTTTGGGGTTTACACTACCATGACTAAAATTTTAAAACTTGCGTGTAACACCGTTTTCACAATACAGCAAAAACATAAAATATAAAAACTAAAAAGTAGTGTTTCGAATACTCGTATATTGCTTTTAAACAAATCGTCAGACTAACAATTCCATAATCTTGCATAGTTAAGTAGCATACATGAGTGTTTAAAATTTTAGGTCGACCATATGTTTAAAAATAAAGTAAATGCCCATTATGCGTTTAAGATTCCTACTGCAGCTAACAAAAGAGCTGATAACTTTGAAACGACTAAACGGATTTTAATGAAACATATTTAAGAACCACCGCTAGAAAACCTGCTTTCAAATAATAAAAACCGCATTCAAATCGTTAAACCCGTTTAACAGCTACGGTGCCACAGATACACACACACGCACATAGCGGTCAAACTTAAAACCGTCCCTCTTTTTCCGTCGGGGGTTAAAAAAAGAACACGTGTTATTGCTATTGCTTTTAAACAAATTATTAATCATTGATTTTATCTACTATAATGTCACATAATCTGTGACAATTTCGGCTTATTATAGTAATTACGGTTCAAAAGATACCTATAGGTCAAACTTGAAAGGTCAGACTGACAGAAAAACACTGTATGTATGAGATGTACCTAAATTTTAAATGGTAAACTAAACCAATATGTAAACAAACTAACTTTACATTTAATTTGGCTTCACCTATTGATTCATTGGGACAGTGTCTGTCACAATTTCAAATTAGATAACCGGGTCGTAGGTTTGAAATAGAGTTACCAATGTTACCTATTAAATGGGGAGGGAGAAGTCGTTTGAAAGCCTGTTTTCCTTGTCTACAGTACATGGCTGGCGGTGGGCGGCTACCGTAATAATAGCTTACTTAATATTGCTCCATTTGGCGCGGCCCGGGCATTCATATTGTATCAGTACTTATGACTTCGATCTCGGTTTATTAGAGTTAACTATGTTACCAAACTAATAATACGCTTTACAAAGTGATATTTTTTACAATAATTGGGACGCTACCTAATATCCTATAATAATAAATATTATAAATGCGTAAGATTGTTTGTCTGTTTGTTACTTCATAAGTCACTCCATAAGTCACTCCATGTCACTCATACATGGACCTACTTAGATGTAATTTGGTATGGAGATAGTTTGAGTCCCGGGATAGGACATAGCATAACTTTTATCCCGAAAAATTTAGAAGTTCCCGCGGGAAAAACTATAACTGAGCTTAAACGAACTATAACTTGCTATAGCAAACTTCATTAGTATAATTAAGGAGTTGACGGTAGAATCCGACGCCGATATCCAAATTTAGGGCGGGCGGAGCCACGGACAAATTCATGAATTACCAGCTACCCCATTAATATTATGAATGCGAAAGTTTGGATGTTTGTTTGTTGCTCAGTCACGTTTCAACCACTAGATGGATCGGGCTGAAACTTGGTCCTATAAAAGGACATAGGCTATTTTTCATCCCGAAATATTGAAAATGTCAGCATCTTCATAGGACTCCTATGGGAACTCCTTGATTATACCCGTCGTAAGAAAGTTTGCTTTAGCTGTAGATAGAAATTTGGTTATAGTCTCTACGAAAATGTTTGAGGTTTTCGGAATAAAACGTGTATTAATTTAGGATATTAGCTATTTTCATTCCAAATTGTAGTCAAATCGGTTTAGTTGTTATTGCGCAAAGGAGTAACAAATATCTGTAACTCACAAACTTTTGTATTTATTATGTTAGTACCAGTAAATTTTTAGTTTTTGGGATATAGGTAAAGTATTTTCTATGTCAATCCCCGACCCATTCTGTCTATCTAACAAACATCTCGCTTGATGCTCAAACAGAAAGACAAAAAAACAAAAACAAAATTTGTCTGTTTGGGTTTAAGGAACCCTTACCCATTTTTAGAATACCTTTTATGATCACCTATGAAACCCCTTTTACATGTAGCTGTTCAATAACTTAATAACACAAACTAAATTAAGGTTTTACTATACGAAACTTTTAAATAGTTTGTTTGGAAGAAATGCACTAAATATTCACGCCTTGATAGACTACATCTTTGTGCAGCGGAGCTGTGTTAATAGAACCGTCAAAGAACACCGTTAGGAGTGTGGGCTTCTTTCAGAAAATTTTCTCCTCCCACCTCCTATTCCTCCCTCGAAGCTTTTAAAGGACGGACAAAGGGAACATAAACACCCACTAAGTCTGAGAAAGAGTTAAATAAACATCTCCATGTAAGCACTGTTTTATTTAAGTCTGTAAACAAACATTTTTAGCAAAATTAAATAAAAAAAATTATGAACTGCAACATGAAAAATAATAAGGACACTAATATTTACGACTGCCGTGGTATGTTTTGATTGCGAAATATTTTTTTATAACTACATACTGTGCTACATGCAATAGTTAAGTTGCATCTATACATATGATAAAGCCCTTGTGAGTCGAAAATCAGTATTTTCTAAAATATTATCGATTAAAGTACACATTCCAATGGTTTTTAGAATTTTTGTGTCATTTTGTTTGTCCGGTTATATTTAAATAAAATCGTGATAACCTGCAAATATAAAAAATAGCAAAAATAAAAAAATCATAACACTGAAAAAAAATATGTTAGTTTCTATGGTTTTTTTTCGAAGTAGATAGATAACATTATGTATTAAAATGATTTATTTATTAAATGACGTGACTCACCTTTTTTGCTTTATAGTAAATTTTGACAACTGACAGCAGTTATCGGTGTTAAATTTGTACAGCAACTCCTTGATAATAAAAAGCACAAAATAAGGAAAAGTATTACTTATAGCAATACTGTAACTATAGGTCATTCACATGAATTTTGTTGTAATTATTTCTGCGTGAAGTTTTGAATTTACCGGAATAAAAGTAATCTATGATTCTGACTAACGTGAGAAACTTTGAACTTTTTGTGTATTTTATAGCTTAAAGCTTGTCACATACGAGGCATTTAATATACTTTTTAGTCTGCGAGCGTTGCATATGAATATTTATAGCATCTGCGAGGTACCACACACGGGACATATGCGACGTATGTGATAGTAACTGAAAACCGAACATTCAGTTATCCAGGGCCGTCTTAGCTTGGGGTACAAGGAGAAAATTATGATTTACGACAAAAATATTTTTCAAATGCGAAAGTTTGTAAGTATTTTTTACGCCTTCACGTCAAAACAACTGGACCAATTTAGTTGAAATTTAGAATAGAGATAGCTTATTTCTTGAATGAGCATTTAATTTAACCGTTTCTTCCTCACGGACCAACTGAACGGCACAACCAGGTGGTCCATGGCGATAAAAAACGCTCGAAATACCCAACAGCACAACTAAATAGTTGTATTCCCACGGCACAACTATTTTCTTATAAGCTACGAATATATGGGTGCAGACTCAATGTCACACCATTATGTCACACCAGTATGGAGCAGAAGAAATCTGCGAGTAAAATCTGTAAATCTTTTTGAATTTGGCTTAAAATTTTCCATGTTTTGTGTACGTCTAAATGTGTATGGGTAGATGTTGTTTTTTTTAATATTTTATTTTTAAAGAAATATGTTTTCAATTTTTTTTAAATACTATTTCGAGTGACAGCTATCAAACTAGAAAACATTATAATACATGTGAGTATAATTATAAACAAATCCCTATAGCTTGCTAAACTTCCTTACTATATTCAATTTTCCAATTATGTCCTTAAATATTGCAGTTTTAGGTGTGTGCTTCCATAGTAAAAATTTAAGAAATTTTATGAAAAGGCCAATAATCCCTTAAAAATATATACCTTGCTAAAGCAAACTCTCTGTCTATAATCAAGGAGTTGCTATAGAAATCCCATGCTGATAACAGAATTTAACGCGAAATTATAATTTGTAATAATAAAAATATTGTCAAAGTCTAAAAATTGACTTTCATGAATCAAAAAAAGGTGAACTTACTGTTACTTAACCATAAAAAAGGAGGTGATTAATTTGTTCGCACCCCGGCGTTAAATATAAAAACGTAGACGGCCCTGCATTTGCCAGTCTTTGAACGAATTCCACCTTAATTATATGATTGGAATGATTAAAAATATAAGTGTAAAATTTTAAATTATGGACCGCGAATGGGATTGATCTGAGAGGGCTGGTAGAACCTTCCTGTAAAGGGAAAAGCGCAAATCCCCCTTTTAGGGTTCCGTTTATAGCCAAATGAATTCGACGTATCCGTCCGTTCGTAGCGACCGATGTGTTTATTAACTAATGAAATATAAAACCGTCATCAAAATTTAGCCACTTGGACAATCATTCATCGACCTGATTTATCTGCACATGTAGTCTTCACAAATGTTTAGTATCTGAAGACTTCGTATCTGCAGTTCATACACTTAATTTTTTTATTCATTTGTCTGACACTCAATTAATTATGTAAATTTTATTAAATTATCTATAAAAATATTGTCAATGTATGTAAGTGGGTATATGTGTAATTTTTGTATATTTTTTGTCATTTAAAACATTAGTAGGTATATTAATTTAAAGTAACTTATAACCTAACCCACAAAGAAGTGAACAATTACTAATGTTGTAAGCACATGCTTATTACACAGATTACAACAGCGATAGTTGCTGAAAAAATCGCAAACACACAAAAATACATACGGAGAAAACACAGAAACCTCCCGTCTTTAGCGTTTCGTACCCAAAGGGTACAAAACGGGACCATATTACAAAGACTTAGCTGTCCGTCTGTCACCAGGCTGTATCTCATGAACTGTAATAGTTAGACACTTAAAATTTTCACAGATGATGTATTTCTAATGCCGCTATAACAACCAATACTAAAAAACAGAATAAAATAAATATTTGAGGGGGCTCCCATACAACAAACATGCTTTTTATGCTCGTTTTTATAGATAATGGTACGGGACCCTTCGCGCGCGAGTCCGACTCGCACTTGCCCGGTTTTTAATGGTTAGTATTAGATATTATTGCTAGCATTTTGCATTTGATAGCTCTGTTTTTGAGGAAGGTTAGGCTATTTAACCTGACGCTATGAGCCTTAAGAGCGGATAAGTAAAATTACGCGTGTGAAACTACTGGGAACAGCTAGATTAATATTTAAGGGCTTCAGTCTCCCTAATTGATATATCTTTAAGATAATGCGAAAGTGTCTGTACGTTTGTTTGTTTCCTTTTCACGGCTAAGCCGCTGAACCTATCTGGATGAAATTTTGCAAGGTAATAAATAGCTTGCACTTTGAGAAGGGACAAAGGCTACTTAAAAACCTAAATCGTCAAGTGTGAGTCGAATTATCGCACAGAAGGTTAAAAGATATAAGCTAAACCACTGAGCTGATTTTAAAGAATTTTGAGAGTATGGGAGGACATAGCTACTTAGAAAAACATTGGATGGGAGAGCAGAGAGAGCAAGAATTGTATTGAACCGCTGAGTCAATAAAATTTTGCATGGGGATAGCCTTAAAGAAGGACCTATGCCCACACATAGATATATACTTTAAAAAGTCAAGTGTAAGTTGCAATTCTCGGATTAGTATAGTGAAGGGTTTGTACTGAATAGGAAAGTTTTTTTTAACAGAATTCAAAGAACAAGTGTGTTAAATCTAGTTGTGTACTCGAAAAATTTCAACTGTGAGTCGCATTAGCGCACACAGGATTAGCTAAACGACTAAGCAAATTTTGATCAAATTTGGTATGAACAAAGCAAATAGAATGTGAATTGTAAAGCTATTCAAACTGAATTAAAAAAAGGAGATTTTGTTTTTAAGGATGTCAAGTGTGAGTCGGATTAACGCACATAGGGATTAATACTGAATGAATTTAGTTATAAGGCTTTAAAAGGGGATTTTAAGTAACTGAATTCAAAAAGAGGAAAATTTTTTTTTGTATTTAAAGGTCAATTGTGAGTCGGATTACCTAACTATGGGTTTTCTACTAAATGGTAGTTTTCTTCAATCTGATTTTAAAAGTAAGAAGTGACAATAAAATTTTAAATAAAAATTGTAATGTGAATAGTTTAAGCATTGATAAAAGATATAACTATAAAGGGTGTCACATACGAGGCAGATACTTTCAAAAATATATATTACACCGGAGGAACGCCGTATATCTGCCAATATCGCTCTCCATAGAAATCAATGGACGTGCACACACGAGGCAGACAATATATATTTCATCTTCAAGCATCCGCGTCTGCTAAGGAATATTGACAGACTCTGTATCAGTTTTTCGCAAATAAATACAGGTTGATGCATTAATTGACCGCGTGGATGTGCCAATAATTACCAATTATTTTCAACTAACTTCACGTAGGTTCTGTGTTTTTTTTGAGCGCGCGGGTGTTTTTTACTACGGGCGGGTTATTTTACTATTTATAATTAATTGTTTTAAAAACGAAGGTTTCAATGTTTTTTTGTTAACATTTGCAGATCCTAGATTATTACCCGCGCGGGCTTGCCATTATAATAAGCTTTCTGCGAATTAAAATATTTAGTTTTTCACTTATTTGGTCAAGACAAATTAAAAATCAGGATTCTTAGGCGTAATGGAGCTGAGTGTGTAATGACCGCAACTCATGAGGTCCATACGACTTGAACAAACAAACAAACTTGCGGGAAAAGAATTAATAAAACAAGACATTTTTTACATTAACATTTGTGAAAGATAGCGTGCGGATTTCATTTTCGCGTCGGTACGTTTGTAGCAGTAAACATTTACTTTAGTTGAAACTGCATTATGGATCTTTAAGGGCTGCAATAAGAGCCACTTAGCGAGTAGCCGTATTAATAAAAGCTTATAACAAGAAAGCCGAGGTACATCCTCTTGGATCAGAATCGCAAAACTTTAGGGAATGAAGTATCCTAAGTATTCATAATGGATTAAAGAGTTTATCGATTCTTAAGGAAACGACTGAGGGGAAAAGTTTTTCAACAAAGTAAGGTAAGGTGTAAGAGATTTTTGTTTAACTCGCTAAATTATTAAATTGAATGTTATATTTTAGGTAGGTATATAAAAGTGGACGATGGCGTAAATTGTTCTCTGTGAGAGTAGGCCCTGCCCTAACAGTGGGAAAGTATGAGGCTGGAATAGTTGATTGTATTACGAGGGAGCAAATTAGTATTTTTACGACGAAAGTGCAATTTTCAATCCAGAAAAGTAGCAAAGGATTCTAGAGTATAATTCCAAACACAGTGAACTAAAGTAGATTCCTGAGTGTTGTGACTAATTCAATGTACGTCGCCTGAGTTCAAAATATTTTGTGACCGAGTAATACACTCTACTTTTCATCTCCCTCTATAAAAAACAAATAAAAGGCGCTTATACAACTCATAAAAAAATTATATTAAAAAAAAGTATAGGTAGTTAATATTTAAAGTAAAAGAAAGTATTAAAAACTTATATTTACTCGTACATTTGAAATATTATTACAATTTTGAATAGTTTTTAATTAACTATTGTTAAAAATAGTAGACAACAAGGAAAAAAGTTCGTTTTTTTTATCAGAAATTGATCAAAATTCATTACTTTGCTCCCGCCTAATGGCGAACCAATCAACATTTTTCGAATAGATGAGATGAAAACAAGGACGTTATAGAAATGGACGTGACTTTACAAAGTTTTCGCCTTTCCCCTCTAGCCACAGACGATGAAAGTTTGACCTATCTCGACATTTCGGTCATCAATATTACGCGCGTGCTCGCGAGGAAAACATCTCGACAAAATGACGAAATGTGCCATAAAATGGTGTCAAAACTACAGCAGTAAAACAAAAAACGTTTCTTTTCACAAATAAGTACATTTTTGATTTGTTTTATTTGTAATTTGTCAAGCAAATACACATTTTTTATGCAAATGAACAAATTAATCCAGCCAAGTTAAATAGGTTCATTGCACACTCAATACTTCTACAAAAATAGGTCGGCTTAACTGATAATCCACTGAATGGTTAGGGATAGACAAATATCGATACACTTTCTTTCTATAAAGTCCTTGGATGAAAAGGATATTAAAAGTCATTAAATAGCTACATAAATATGTTTCGTCCCGTCCGTTGCTATAACGCGCTACAAGTCAAGTCGTTGTCGTTGTTGTCATTGTCGAGTAAATAACCTTACGCAAAAATATAGTCATTTTGTGCCCTTTAAACTGATTAAAAGATTTTTTCTTCGTTTGACGCTTATTGTGTGGCATTAGAGACTTACAAAAAAACCATCCAAGTGGGAGTCCGGCTCGCGCACCAAGAGTTCCGTGCAAACTTATTATATGTAGATAGTTCTCCATAATGAGATCGCGCCATCCTTCAAAATCAATAGGTTTCTCCTTGAAACAAGGATCGTGACAATTACTAATATATGATGTAGGGCAGCATTTTCATAGAAACGTTTTAGAATTCAAATTCAGATCACGTTAAGGCGTATCCGAACATATAGTTTCTTCATAAAAATAGTGTTTCACCTAATAACTTTAACTCTAGACATGCCCTTACTTTATTTACCATAGTCGAAAAACGCATTTTTGGGCACGATTTTCATATCTCCAATTAATAGCACACAATAATTCTTTATTTTTTCAAATTATGTTCATTTGATCCGCTTTATTGACGGCTCGGAACTCAATTGCAATGGCTCGCTTGTAGTGTGCGCGTAGTTCATATATTGAACAGGCAGATTTTATAGTTATTTGATAGAAAAGGCGAGTCATTACGGTTATAGCATCCACTTTGCCTGCACGTTATAACACTGTTTACGAGTTGATATGATCAAAATAATCAAACGATATATATTTAATGATCTATGTCAACACATCATTAGTAAATAAATAAATATTTTTGGACATTACACATAGCACCGTCTGGCCCCAAAGTAAGCAAAGCTTGTGTTATGGATACCGAACAACGGATACAAATACATATTTACTACTTTTTTTTGTAAATACATACATATCATACATAAACACCCAGACTCAAGACATACACAAATGTTTATCACATATTTTGTAATCGATTTAAACTTTACGTATAGATAATAATGTATTAAAATATGTGTAGGTAGAGTCAAAACAAAAAACCAGTATGTTAGCTTCGTATATTTATCAACAAAATTAATTATTTCTAGAAAATATAAGCATTGCTTTCAGCATCGCGTTGAATTGTTTTTGTTTAATTATCGAGTAAAATTGCATTGCTTGCAGGTCGTAGCACTTCAACAAAGGTTTTAAATTATTGCTCGAAAACGTTCGGGCTTCACATAATGGAGTAAATTGTATTTTGTGAATTTCTACATGTACTACAGATGTGTAAGTGTGTTGGATGTTTTTGAAGTAACTTAACTGAGTAACTTTGCAACGACGCACTTAGCAAAACATCACAAACTCCTCATGGATATATTTTAAAGTTTGAAATTTAAAAAATTGAAAAACCTAACTGAAACTACATTATGGGGTTCTTCAAGGAAGGACTGATGGGATTTTAAAAGGGTTGGCAACACGCAAGTAATGTTATAATGATTTATATTTAATAGATATATGTTATAAATCATATGTTATGACTTACAAGTTTCTGTATGTTCTGCTGATTTTTAGGGTTCCGTACCTCAAAAGGAAAAAGGAACCTTTATAGGATCACTTTGTTGTCCGTCTGTCTGTTTGTCTGTCTCTCTGCCTGTCTCTGTCTGTCTGTCAAAACCGCTTTTCTCAGGAACTCGTGAAGGTATCTAGTTGAAATTAATATCAAATACTCAGATCTGCGGGCCCTTGAAGCTGTACAAAAATCATGTCATGGCCATTTTTTGTCGCATATTTTGGCATACACATATAAATCAAAAGGGTATTTTCCGTTGCCTAGAATCATGAAATTTCATAACAAAGCAAGGTCTCTTACATCACAAATATAGGTAAAAAATCCGAAATTTGTTAATTTATAGTTATAACATATTAAAAAAAAAGTTTGACTGTGAAGACCCTTTTACAAGAACGTGTGAAGTTATCAAGTTAAAATCAATATCAAAGACTAATGTTCATGGTCACTTAAAGTTGTAAAAATCAAGCTTCGTTCAAGTTAAAATCAACTTGATGCAATTAAAAAAAGGCCAGAACATGGTAATTTTTGACACATATTGTGACACAAATAAATCAAAACCTAAAAGATACTTCCCATTGACCTAGAATCATGAAATTTGTCAAGAAGCAAGATGTTACATTACAAATATAGGAAAAAATCAAAAACAGATCGTAAACCTGTGAGACTTGAATCCATGATGAAAGAACTATATATACATTTAATAAGTTTGTACAGAACCCTTGGTGCGTGGCCGGTTTTTTTATACCACCCAAGCGCAACGGTATAAAAAAAGGTTTGAGTTTTTACTATGAAATAGAATAAAATTATTGATTTGTCTTAATACGCTTACCAGCCTTATACGTCTTGCCGTATGCAGGTTTCCTCACGATGTTTTCTTCACCAAAAATCCAGTAGTATGAATGATAAATGCACTTGAATAATCCAGAAAAAATCTTATAGATGAACGTAGTGCTCGAACCTCAGCTCCTTAGAACGCTTAGCAGATACCGAAACCACTAGGCCATCACTGACCATTTATATCTTAATATTATCAATAATACTTGAAGTTAGAAGTAGATCGAATCCATACTAACGTAAGGTTGTTCGTTTTTTATTTGAACGTGTTAATCTTTGGAAACACCGGTTAGATTTGAAAAAAGTTTTTTTTTATTTGATAGCTCAATTCTCAATTATGATTTATAAAAAGAAAAGCAAAGATAAAAGAGCCAGAAAGAAAGATGCGACGGGAGATGATAGCAACGGAATAGGCAGAACAACGTCTGCCAAGTCATCTAGAGTATCATAAAATCAAATCACGTCTTTTCATGCCCAGAAAAGTCATGATGATCTGACATGAGTATAATTTAGTATCAAAAGGAAACTGCTTGATACTCCTCCATCAATAACCGTGACGATCCTACCTTTAAGAGGAGACCCATTAATTTTGAAAGATGCGGCAATTTGTCAAAAAGCAGAGTTCGAAAGCTAACAAATGTGAAAATCAATTTCTATTATATATGTATGTTTATTAACGCTCGCCCTATACGCTCGAGGCAATCATTTTGGTCGATATCATGTCACAAAGTGTTACGATATGATATTGAAGTTATATTTCATCATAATTTTAATTTTTTTTTTTGAGTAAATGTTTTTCACTGAAACCATATCTACACTTTATATTTTTAAAAATGTTAAGATATATGTAGATACTCATTTATTTCAGATTGATAAAGTTGGCACATATAAGTGTTTTTCTTTCATGGATAAGATTTTTATCCTATACTCTTTGTTATAACTTTCGAATAGATGGCACTTCAGTGCATTAACTTCTATAAAGCAACATCTGCAGGGTCAGCTAGTCTATATGTATAAAAATGGATGATAGTACAAAATATATAGGTATAATATAGGTACATTCTTTTGCAAAAAAAACGAGCACTTTCGATTTTTTATTATTTTAGAGAAAATACAATAGGAAAAGGTTTTATTGATTTGAAAATGTAACTGGCATGTAAGACAAAATCTAATGGCGCAAATTGTTAAATCTTGTTAGAATAACTTTTGGTGAATCATTACTTAAATATTCTTTTTATTTTGATTTTGAATTAGAAAGCGCTTGTTTTTTGTTATCTTTTAACCGTGGAAATGGTTGATTAACATTAGTAATAATGCCAACATTATTACTCTCCTTGAAGAACTTTGTACTCAAAGTTACGCGTCTTAGTAGCTACATATGAGTCGTTCATCAGTTCAGAGGACTTGACAGCACTATCAAAAGACTGCCTCGGTCAAGAGAAGACCAGGTTCAGGTAGAAAGCGATAGACAGAGCCACGGGACGACCTTTAGTGAACCAGGCGCTAAGAAATCGACCCTAAGTCTTAAGGAAGTAAGAGAAGAAGAAGTTAGTTTGTGGACGATGAGCTTCAAACTGCCTATAAACGAAGTTACCGCTTGGCCTGTGGCCCTAAATTACTCCGTAAGCACCGAGTTGCCAGACCTAACTTCGCTCGAAATTGTGGCTTGTAGTTTTTAGAGGACTAGAGCAGTGTGTTATTTTCTGACGAAGCTAGAATTCACTAAGATCGGTGCCGGCGAGTACTGAGAAGACCAGGGGAATGGTTTGCAGACGTGTGTTTTGAAGAAGTCACTCATTACGATGGAGGCACCGTATTGTTTTGGGGAGCTATAAGTTTGACGGAGCGTATGGATTAGTTTTCATTGAAAATGCCGCATTGAATGCACATCGGAACATAATGGAGGTCCTGATTCCTCGTGCTCAACCCACATTAACTGTTCTTGGTGTAGATTCCATTTTTATGGACGACAACGCTGGGGCTCACCGTTTCGCCGATGTGAAAGCGTATATCCAAGATGTGTGATCAAAACTTTAGTGGAGAGCATGTCCAGAAGGATGCAAGCTGCAATTTTAGGTAGAGGAGGTCATAGACGTTATTATTTTTTTACATTTGTACCTTTTTGTATTGAAAAACAAAAAAGAAATATTTTGTTCTATCCAAGTACCAATAGAAGTCATTTTTTGGTATTGCACGTATTTTACGTTCGTTTTTTGGACAATATGTCATAAAATAGACAAAATTCATTACGTGCGTATTTTTTATGACATTCTAACGATACAAGCTAATTAGAACAACTAAATTAAGTGTAGATGTTTTAGAACAGTACATATGCTTAGCTGCCCGCTTTTTTTGCAAATGAGTGTTTGTTTGAGACCGTAGAACTTCGTCACAATTTGACCGATCATCATAAAAGTAGTGTTTTTTCATGTAGAAGGTTCTATGCTGTCAATCCTGTAACTATAACTCACCACTAGAGAACGCTGCAGCACATCAACTTTAAGGGCTGAACAACGTCTACCAGGCCAACTAGTAATGCATAAAGAGGGTAGGTTTTTATGTTTAATGGCGCTAAGCTTACTTATTACTAGTCCAATTTGACCGTTACTCAACAGCTGAATCGATTCCGGCATGGGTTCGATGCCCGCACGAGAATTCGTTTTTGTATGACTGGCTATGTTATATGTTTAAAATGTATGTATTTACATAAAAAAATATGTATGAATTTATATGTGTATCTGTTGTCAGGTATGCATAGTACAAGCTTTGCTTTGTTTTGGACAAGAAGGCGCTGTGTGCTATGTTTAAAAATATGTACTAATTTATTTAATAATATTTTTGTGTTACTTTTGTGCTATCGCGCATCTGTTAAAAAAGTTTCTAGGCTACATAACCTTACCCTACGACTCTAATCAGCAAGGTAGTAACAACGTGGGTAAAACACTTAAAAAAACCTGGATTTCATTAATTAGTTATATTATATATAAGAACTTGCAGACATGATGAAAGTATAAGTATTCCGTTTCCCCACCAGTCTACGAAACCCTAAAAACAATAAAAAAACCAATTCAAAACATTTGAAAATGATGTTGAATACGGAAAAAAATCCTCACCATTTTTGCATTTAACATTTTTTGCCTTCCTGTCATTATTGGAAGGCTTAATATGGTAAACCGATCAAACGATATTTCATATTCGATTCCCTCAAATTAAGGGCAATATCAGATTTATTCACTTCGTCATGGATTGTCTAGTCTTTTGTAATCCAGGATTATATTTTGTCACGTAATATTGACACGAGTATTTGGTTCGTTTGCTTTCAAAAGCGATATAAGGTTGTAATATGTAGAGTGTCGTAAATTTTCGTTCATTTTCCTTTTCAATTTAATAATTCTTACTCATAAGTAAAGTCTTTTTGGCGGAGATAGTACTTTATTTGACTAATAAATAGTACAAAATTATGATATAAGTGAACTAGGCTTCCCATTATAGACGAGGTTGTGGTTTTTCTGCCAAGTGTGAATTGAGCGAAGTTCACGAGTGTCATACAGCTGGTTTTAACACACTTGAAGGACAGTAAATACTTACATAAATCATAAATAGTTGTAAAAAGTTTATATTTAATGGAGTCTAATAGTTTTGATATGTTTTTATCAAACACGTTGTATTCGTTCTTCCGAAACTAAGAACTTAGTTCATAGGCCTTCCTTTCTAATAAATCTAAATTCCTTGCTAAAAATCTGTAAAGTAAAAGGCACTAGTATGGTAGTTGTCATAACTGGTTGTTTTTGAAGAAGGATATAGGGTAATTTTATCTTGATCGAGAGTTCCCACGGGAAATCTTTTCATTCAGCTGTGGAACACTACTTTTTACGTTACAACAGAGCAACAATGTAACTATGTCTTGATATAGGGATTGCTTTTTTCTTTCAATACTTCTAAGGTGGCAAACAAGCTTACGGTCCGCCTGATGGTAAGCGGTCATCGTAGCCTATGGACGCTTGCAACACTCACGCGTTACCGACTCTTCAAAAACCTAACAATTATTTCTTGAAGGACTCTAGTCCTTAGAAAAAACCTTGGCAGGGAGCTCATTCCATAACCCAAGCGTTCGCGGGAGGAAGTTTCTCTGAAATCGCACTGTACGCGACCATTTCGGTTCTAAAGTGTAAGAATGAATTTCCTGCCCATGGCGAGGGTGCGATGGTAGAAAGTAGCCGTACACATCACTTCTAACAATTTCTTAGAACACATCCCATTGTACAAGCGGTAGAACACACACATGAAGGCAAAGTCGCTCCTTAGACTTAAGGGCTCGATACGGCAAGTGAGTTCGGGATCGTCGACAATTCTCACAGCTCGTCGTTGAACCGAGTCAGAAGGGCCAAACACGTATCCAGGTGCACCCACCCAGAGTTGGCAGCAGTACTCCATATGGAGCCAAACTTACGACTTATAAAGCAGCAAATAAAAAGCATACCTTTTTATTCCACTCGTGAGTTCGCATGCAAAAAGATTTCTCTGCGTGTGACACCGCGGAGCATTACGGAAAAGTCACCCAGTTGCAACGTTGCTACATGAAGGATCAAATAGCAACATTGGAACTGGATGACTTGACTTTAGGCAAAGTGTAGAAAATTATATTTTCATTAAAGTAATAAAGTATGAAGAATTCCTTTATTCACACAGTTATTGTGTAACTTATTTAAACAAAGCTTCATTCTGAAAATAAAAAACCAAACCACGAAGGTTACGTTTATACAATCCGAACTTTTTAGAGTTTTCTGTTTCTTGAGGCAGGTTCTAGTAAAAAAATGGACAAGGTAAATAAATAAAGAATTTTAATATAAAATATGCAATCTAACAAACGCCATGAATAGCTGCTTCAACCAAACCAATATGAAACCTAATTGGTTTTCTTTAGTTATTCATTTTTTTATTTTAGGTAAAAAATAATCTTAAAGAAAAATATTGCAGTCGGTAAATAATTTAAAGAAAAATATTACAGAAGGTAATTTTTTAATTAATTAAAAAAATTACATAAATATAAATATTAGGTAGATAAGTCTTGGATTAAAGTAGTAGCTAAAGAGGCAGACAAATCATAGAATGCTTATCTCGTTAATAATGAGTTTACGCAAAAATCTCACAGTAACGACCAATTCAGCGGGGGCGAGGACGCGGGCAAAAACTAGTTTTATATTTGTATAATATATGTACGGGTCTAAATAATAAGTTTTACGTTAATGTTGATTCAATTGTTTTTACATTGTGTGAATATTTTATGTCATGTTACTACGACTTTTTGTAGAATGCTACGGCGCGCGTTGCTACGAAGTGCTACGGCACCGTAGCGCCTGCAATTGCTACGATAGTAAAGCTATGAATTCGTTATGACGCAGCTGTGGTTTTAAATGACGCCAATAAAAAGGACGTTATGGATCAGTCCAGTTATATGTAAATAATGTGTTCTTTATTGCGTATAGTTCATATAGTATAAACTATTATTTTTGAACACTGTTTCTATTGGGATGTTTCCCAATAGAAACAGTTTTCCCTCTAATGAAATAAAAGAATTTCCGTCACAGTTTATTTACATGTAATTTCATGCTGTAAACAATACGGCTAACTTAATTTTTAAATAAAAGAAATAAAATTGTTAAGGTCTCCCGTATATCAGATATTTAACTCTATTTATGTTGTCTGAACTGTAGCCAAAGGATTAAAGCAATGCGAGTAAACTCGAAGGAAAAGGGTAGTATCGAATTCTAAGATAAGGATAATATAACCTTGTATTACCGAATATTGAAGGGTATGCCAGTTTTAGTAAAACAACTTGAAGTACAACTAGAGCAAACTTTACGTGGGCGTGGATTACCTTGCCCTGGATATTGCTCAATACTGTTGTGGAGTATATTAAAACGACTCTGGTGGCTCTGAATAATGGTTTAATATTTATTATACATATGCTGCTCTACACAAACAGAAAACCAGTCAAGTCTGAGTTAGAATACCGTGGCAAGACTATCTATTAATAATAAATATTAGCTGAGAAAATCAAATGTTGTTGCAAATAAATGCAAAGGGAAATTAAATTGGAATATTGCCAAATCAAATTTGATAAGTTATTTTTAGGGTTCCGTAGTCAACATGGAACCCTTATAGTTTTGCCATGTACGTCCGTTTGTCTGTCTGTCTGGCCGCGGCTTAGCTCCGGGACCATTGGTACTAGAAAGCTGTAATTTGGTATAGGTAAACATAATAGTTAGGCCGACAAAGTGGTAAAATAAAATAAAATTTTTAATGAGGGTATCTACCTACAAGCATACAAGCTTCAATCTTGCAATGAGCATAGTGTGTTTATGCTGTAAAGTATAACAACAAAAAAGTAATAAAAGCCGGCCAAGTGTGAGATGGGCCCGAGCCATTTACCATCTTAAATTACCGTAACAGCGCCATCTAGCGATTATTAAGCGAAAAACGATTTGGTTGTTGGAAACGATGTTTAAAGTTAAGCAACGTCGAGCTTGGTCAGTTATTGGATGGGTGACCGCTTAGCGCTTTATTTGTGTTCGTAAATTACGTTATTAGTGGTAGGTCTTTTCCCTATAAAATATGTACCTACTCGTATATGTGCATATAAAGTATTTTTTAAATAGCTTTTTGCCAATTTAAAATGTGGATAAATATATGAAAAAAAAAAATTACAGCTGATTTTATAATTGAAACAAACAGATAAAGAACACTGTTTATTTGAAATTTAATTCAAACAGTAAAAACACTATAGCATATTACTTTTAAAACACTAATTAGATATTTAAAAAAAATCAGGGTAGCATCACTAATATAGGTACATCAGTAATTCTAAACGCTTAAAAAGAAAAATATTTTTTAGGTACAAAGAAACTAATCAATTTAGAAAGTAAGACGACTGTTAATTAAACGAAATATTTTTACTCTTTTCAAAGAGATAAAATAAATAACAGTTACAAATGCCAATGTATTCATAAAACTTTATTTTTACGTGGACCCTCGACACGAAGCTCGCTCCACGACCCGTTGTCGTCAAACAAATCTAATTTAGAAACTGGGACGCCAATTAAATTTTAAACTGGTTTGCAGAATAAAAGTTGCTAATGAAAAATATGATATCAATCCCTTTTTACTGTAAAATTTGTATATCAAATAGCATGAGACTCTCACTCTGCAGTCGTGTGGCCACTAGTTCGACAATGTTTCCCAACCCACACTTGGATAGTGTGGTGGACTAAGGCCTAAGCCTCTATTTCTAAGGAGAGGCCTGTGCTCCTTTTTATGCTTAACAATGTAAAGCGGTCACCACAGCCTATGAATGCTTGACGGGAACATTACTCGCGAGTTGGCGTCTCCTTAAAAATGTTATCACTTCTTTCTTAAAGAACCTCATATTGTAGTCCCAGGCGAAAACCTTAGCAGGGAGCTTATTCCATAACCCAAGCGTTCGCGGGGAAGAAAGTTTCTTTTAAACCGCACCGTACGTGGCAATTTACATTCCAAGGTGTGAAGATGAATTCCCTGCCGATGGTTGCGACGATACAAAATTGGGTGTGGGCTCACAACAATTGCTCAGAGAACAGCCACACATAAGAGGTAGGCATACTTTTTCCTCAGACTTAAGGGCTTAATACGGCTTTAGAGTTTGGGATTGTCAACAATTCTTTCAGCTTATCGTTATACCGAGTCAAAAGGGCTAAGCAGGTTGCACCCAGGTGCACCAGCCTAGAGATGGCAACAATACTCCATGTGGGTCCGGGCCTGCGACTTATAAAGTAACAACCTTTGCCCCGAGGTAAAGTACTGCTTTGCTCCGTTGAGTACACCAAGTTATTTGAACGTCATCTTCAACTTGTCTTCTTACTTATTTTGGAACTGAACTGAAGATATTAACACCAAGGATCTTAATGCTTTTGTAGATGGTTAGTGGCATCTTCTAGTATTGTGGGATCTTAGAAAATGGGGTTTTCTTAGGCAGTGGCACGTATAAAAACAACGCTGGGGCAAAATATAATGAAAACAAAGCGTATAATGATTTTGATGAGCGGTTCTAGAACATTATGCGTTACTCATTGTTGTGCAGCAGGAATTTATGGTTCCCTTTTTTAGGTGATAGTCCAAGTAGGGGATTTTACAACAAGGGTGTAATAAAACTGGCTATTCACGGATAATCACCTCTAAATAATCAATCTCTTACTCATCTTATCTCATTGCATACATGACCTCCCCTGAAACACACGGGCAGACCTAAACACTAAATTTTGCTATATCGGTCGACTTTCGTACAATCGTTCTTGTGTCATCGTACATCAATCGTACAATGGTTGTTCCCAAATTATTAAAATATTATTACTCATTGTAATTAAACATTGAACAAAATAAATTGAATGTGAAAAACATTCTAAAAATAAATGAAAAAAATTCATTAATCGGTTTTAATTATTGCTTGAATACGTACTCGCTCAGAACCCGCTCTTTGACTGCACACAACTTAGTTTTTCAACTCGTAGCTCAAACAGACCCGTATTATTTATTTACATTTCCCTTTCAGTTTCTATTTGTGGTGTAATTAAGTAAGTAAAAGTAAGTGCTATTGATTTTGATTCCACCTTAGGTTTTTTAAATAAAATGTAGCAAGGAAATATTATGTTATGGCAGTAGCAGCGCTAACTAACTATAAGTTATACCGGCTAGCAATAGAGAATTTTCACATTTTGTTCTAGAAGTATTTATGAAACATCATGATGGATTGAAACGATCGATGAAAGTAAATTTTCCTCCGATACTTAAAAAGAGATAATAATAAATATTTTGGTTAACATAGCGCCGTCTGGTCCCAAAGGAAGCAAAGCTTTTGATATGGATACCAGACAACGGATACAAATACATATATATTACCTTTTTTTTTTGTAAATACATACATAATATATACATAGAAACCACCCAGTCCCAAGTGTAAGAAAACACAAAAAATAAAATGTTTGTCTTGTGCGGGAATCGAACCCACGCCCCTTATTTCGGGGCACACAGATTATATGTGTTATATTTAAAAGCTTACGACTATTTTTAAATCAGGCGGAAACGCTCTATATGGCTCTATACAAAATGTTAGTGTCAGGCAGGTGACGTCATAGTATATGTTATGTTGGGGAAACTTAGGGCGCATCAAAAAATATTGTAAGTATTTCCTGAAATATTGCATTTACGTGACAGATGCCATAATGGAAATTGAAAGAAATTTAATGAGAAATGTAATAAACGAATGAATATTAATAAGTTGCAACTTTGGAATTCGTCTAAGTTAATATTTCTGTAACATATTCATAACGCAATGTCTCCAGATTTTTTCTTATCATGTTTCCTTGCATATTTCCTATTGATGGCAGCTTTCAAGAAATATATTCCATAAAACTTACGTAACAAAATTTTACCTTGACATGAACGATAATTTAGTTACTAAAAATTTTAAGTAATTTCGAAAATAACATTGTATTGTTCAGTAAAGAACGCAAAACATTTCGATAAAAATCAAAAAGTTATCTCTTCTTTTCAAATTTCATATCTCTTTGACTATATTTCCGTACGTCATGAAAGCAAGAAATACTTAGAAATTTTTCGTGGCGATATTTAGAGGAGGCACATATACTAGTATCGCAGCGACTGTTATGTTTCCGTATCCAGTCGAATGTTTTACGCTTCGAAAATATTGTAACATTGAACAAGCTACATGTTTCTGGTTGTTCAGTGGAGCGAGAAAACAAACGGGGTGTTTTTTATACGTTTTGTGTATTAACGAAATATCACTAGTAAGAAAGTATCGACACTTTTATTATAGGTGCGTCCTATTGACGGCATTGAGAGCTATAACATCGCATTTGCATTGAAATCGTTTCGTTCACCAAATATAAACAAACAATATGGCCGTTTAATATTTTGACAGCGCATCCACTGCTCTACCTACCGAGAATGTGCAACCAATGCGTTGAATGTGGTCCGGAAGTTACTTCATAGCGCATTAATTTTTGGTCAATAAAACGATCGAATATGCGCATAGAGAGCATTAAGCGCATTCAATTTGTATAATACATGTCAACAAAACGTCCCTTATATAGGAACAATACTAACATTATAAATGCTTGTCTTGTTTGTTTTTTGTTTGTATGTCCTTCGTCCATGTCGCAGCGGAGCATTTTATCAAATTGAAATTAACAGTGGCAACAAACGGATGAAACGGTGTCTTTGAAAGGCTGGTCGGTGGCGGCTGCAAGTGTAAGGCAGACGATGGGTGGCGCACAATAGAGGTGGCCCAGTATCGGACCAAAATAGGCTGATATGATGATACCAAAAACATTTTCGGTAGCGAGTCATCATTGATAGTGATGAATTATGATCGTCATAGTGGGACACTTGCGATTCTATAAGTTAAAGATTGCTTTCAAAATGTTTAATAGTTACTCTTGTGCTCAAAGTTTCTTTAACGAGGATGATGAAAGACTGAATGACTGAATGGTATATCTTCATGATTTTTATTTCCAAGAGGGATTAGCTGGGATCATATTGTGGTGGGACCTTTTAAATAAACACTCTAGTAAAAGGGGACGAGCCTATTAACACTGTTCATGGTGCAGTTAATTTACACTAAGGTGGCTTTATATATATTCAATAAGTCGTAAATTACCATATTTAAAGTATTAAGTTGTAGAATAATAGTCCAGGGACAGAATAATATACCCCCATTCCCAGTTACTGACGGACTAAATGAGGTTAATCAGGATTTGGGCAGGGATCCGTTTATTTACTTTTTTCACCAGCCATTAGATAGCTACTGCGGGTATTTTGCGTGATAGCTCTAAGAACAATACACTGAGGTGAAACAAAACAATGTCAAAAGGAAATTGGTTGTTAGCTACGTTCATTAAGCCAGGAAATGCGATGATAGATTGGTTCAATTAAAGCTTATGAGAAGTAATTTATTTTTCACTTTATTGCCAAGTAAAATAATATTATTGTGGCAGTAAAATGTAAAGGTGGATGTAAAAAAGCCTTGATGCCCATATATATATATAGTAGATATAGAAAATATTATATTTTTTATCTCTATGACTTAGCTAGAAAACTGAATAGCTATCTTAAATATTTATCATTCAGCCGAAAGGTTAACCACTAGCCATAGCAGTAAATAGATAAATTATACATTGTTGTAAAGTTTAACGAAAAAAGTAGAAAGTATGACATATCTTGGTGTCATTATAGATCAGCATCTTAGATGGGCTACACATGTTGGATCGGTCATCAAAAGGTTAAAAAAATTAAATTACGAATATGATGAATTAAGAAACATAATAATAACCATTACTACAAATTAAAAATATACCATGCCACAACTATATCACTGTTGTTATACGGAACACTAGCATGGTGATCATGTGGGGTTAGTATAATGGAAAACTCAATAAAGCCCTAAAGTTAAATCTAAAACTCATACACAGAAAACCAATAAGGTACCCGACGAAACTTCTTTTTGATAAGTGCAAGGTAATGACGCCTGCACAACTATTTATTTGCCAAACCTTAATCTTTATGGCAAAAAATATTAAGGACTTTAAATTGGCACAATACCGCCAACCTACACGCGAAATAGCACTCAGGGATAAATATGAATTTTCTTATTATATAACTACATTTAGCCGTGACATATCATAAATATTGCTACTCGCCTATATCACTTGTTACCAGAGTCAGTTACTAAAATTATAGATGAAAAGAAAAAAAAGAAAACAATAAAAAATAAAACTTATATCGTCAGATTAAATATTTAAAAACATATTATAGAATTAGAAATGATGGAAACACGAAACGTAGGGGAGACATGTATTCAATCATAAAATAAGGCAAAATAGAGTGTATTCATGTATTTAGGTATTTGTATGTATTTTGTGTATGTGCTATATTATTATATTATATGCATGTATATCCCCTTATATAAATAAGCTATATTAGTAAATAATATAAATATCTTAATAATATATCTTCTTTTAGGTTTTATATACAATTTTATAAAAAAAAAACGGGTTGCACTTCGGGAGTGCCGGCAGAAGTGAAAACATACAAGCTATTTACTTACCATCACTTCGTATACATATTTATTTTAATAATGTTTGTTTATTCACTTTTTTTACATAGTATATTTGACATCTCAATCTGTCATAGATTTTATTCAAAACCTCAATTCCTTTTTTGAATCCCTATTCAACAGGTACCCATATATTCATTTTAATGTACCGCAAAAATGAAGATCTTGGATCTATCACTTCTGTACAGAAACTACTAGTCCACGATCAAAAGTTACAAAGATAAATCTGTTTCTAGTTTGACAGCTATCATCCAAAATAAAGATCTTGATGAGATCTATCACTTCTGTAGAGAAACTACTAGTCTACGATCAAAAGTAACGGAGATAAAGTCGTTTATAGTTTGACAGCTGTCATTCGAAATGAAGATTTTGATGAAACTGTCTTACGAATTTTTTGATCAGCCTTACGCGAGTTTATCATTTTTTACCCATCACAAATAAAAATGTTTATTTATTTACTTTTTTGACGTAGTGTTATCACCGCTACAAGAATGCAACACAAACTGCATTTATAAATACATTTTAATATCATGTAATGTTTCGCAATATAATACGTTAATATTAAGTTATATATTAACATAATAAAACTTTTTTCCTGATAGGGTTGTGAAATTGTAATAAGTTAGGTAAAACTAGAGTAGGTTTGTTTAATTCCGCCTCTTTACTATTTGTTAATATCGAAAATAATATTGTGTGAATACCGTAGTACCGTACATGTTGTCGATTTAGTACCCACGACTATCCCCAAGAAAGTGGGAATTTTACTTTAGTGTATAACTGTAAAACATTTGCCATTTGTTGGCTAAAACTATACTGAACTCCTATGTAGAGTTCTATATAGACCATATGCACGGCTGCTAAGCTACAGGTAAAAATAGGTAGCGTGTTGAGTATTGTACATTCTTTCTCCCTCACTCCTATGATAATACACTGCAATAGGGATGGGTCTATGGGTAAAAAAGGGAAAGACTGACCTTTTCCCCTATACGTAGATACCTATACCGTTACGGTAAGTAGTACGGTTAGGGCACAAATATCATGTGAACTTAATAAATACAGTAGCTTATATCTAAACAACTAGTATACGTATACATAAAGGACAAAAGTATCACTAGATACCTCTAACAGGTACCTACCGAGATAACTGGGTTTCATAGAGGTAACTCCAAGCCCTGAAGTACAGCAGCGTGAGTAAAAACCTGAAAACTTGTATCTCACATTTTTTCATGACGAGACAAACCAATAGACACATAAGTACTGTACTGTAATTTTAGAACCATTTTTTGAGTTTCAGCACAAAGTCTGTAGTCCTCCAGTTCAAGTAGGAAACCCTGAGAGCTAAAATTCCAGCTCTTCTTTCACTACGGCCTAACCGTGAACAGTCGAACATACCACTATATGTCATTAGAACCGCCTCCTAAACCTCTACCCTAGGACACCAAAATCGTCATTATAGCTCCTACCGTTTGGCCATAAAACTTAAAAATGTAAAACAACGTTATTTTTAAATCGAGCCACGATTCGTGTGACTGTATTGGCAATAGCCAATAGAAACCTCAACTGTCAGTAGCAGATTATAGCTATGTAGATATACCTATACTTTCGATATATGTCTCTATCAACTACTATATGTTATCTTTCACTAACTTTTTGTATGGGCTAGATTTTCAGTCACCACAGTAAGTACAGTGACTTAAGCACTAAATCTAGAAGGTTTTATGGAACAACCTCTCGCTCGGATGGTGTTTTTTATTTTTATATAAATATAGAACGCAATTTTTTTTGTATTTAGTCATTCAAAAGACATCAAGAAATATACTAGCTATGATAGCTAAACAGTAAAATATTTGTACTTATGTGTTATAATGTAAGAATTAGAAATAAGGAAAATAAAATCGGTCTGTTGTGTGAAATTACGCGTTTTTCTCATCTCAAAGCGCCTCAGAAGAAACTTCATGTCAAGGGCAAACCTTGTGCCACAGATTGTCAAAGGGTCTGTCTGCACACGTAGTATATTTGACAAATCAATCTGTCATAGCCTTATGTAAATAAATCTGACGCGAGTTCCATCTTACGAATTTTCTATGAATTTTCGATCAGGTCACGTGACCTGACGCGAGTTTAACATTTTTTACCCATGACAAAAAAGTGCACAGCGCCGCTAAAGAAGATTTCAGCTTAAAAACATTAAAATATTCACTACAATCGTTATAACATAAACATCTAGCCGTTTAGTAATAGCCCTAGCACAGATCTAGATATAATTGGGCTGCTATCAAAAACACCAAAGACTGTCATTAAGCGTTTGTAATTCCCCATTCTATAAGCAGGTGTAACTCTGTGGAATATTTCTACTACTAAAAATAAATAAATAAAATTAATATAGGTATTATATATAAATAACTACAACAATGTAATATTTGCCTATTTATAACAATGGCTAGTGATACACCCGAGGGCTAACATTTTTTTAGTCAAATAGCTGTAACTATGTATGTATATGTATTCTTCAAGAAAGTAGTTATTAGATTTTTGAAGGGTCGGCGACCCGCGAGTTATACCCCAGGTGTTGCAAGCGTCCATAGGCTACGGTAACCGCTTACCATCAGGCGGACCGTAAGCCCTATAGACTAACGAACCGACAGCGTAGTGACATTCATAAATGCTGAAATGTTGTAGCCTAAATTGAATAAATGGTATTGATTGATTGAATGTTTTCCACCTTAGTGGTATAAAAAAAAAAAACTGTCAGAAGGACGAAACTATGAGGCTTCTATAATCTCTATAAGAGAGGTAGGGCACTGCAAGTACTCGCTCGAATAAGCCACCCGAACAACTAAGCAGGGCATAGCGAGTACTTGCTCGAATGAGCGGCCCGAACTGGGGAAGTACCTCCACCTTACAGAAAACCGCGGCCATAATAACACTAACATTGAGTAGTGTTGTGTTCCTGGCGGTGAGTAAGGTTGCCAGAGCTCTTTGAGGATTCGCTGCGCGGACAGCGGAGGACCGGCGGTGCTTGTTGCTGTCATACTCGGCGTAGACGCGGCGTGCTGGTTCGGCGGTCAGGGAGACCTGATGAAACGGCTGACCGCTGGCCGCCCGCAGGTTGAACGGGATCCCGAACCCAGGGATCACTTAATCTCCGCCCTGGGAGGCTGATTCGCCAGCCTGTGTAAAGTATCTGAAGTGGTAGTCGTGCCGGAGAAGGAGACCGGAGTGGACCCGGCTACTACAACAGAGGGGGATCAGGGGCCCTTCCGCCCGCCGTGCCAGCAACCGTATCATCTGTGGCGAGCTTCGGCAGTCTTAGAACCGCACCCTTTGTCCTCTATGCTGTCTGTGCAGTGAATCCTCATCCTTAGTCTTAGTAACTTTTTTTTTATATAAATTATGGCCAGAAGACAGAAAAAGAAAAGAGTTTGCACAGCGGCTACTCCATCCACATATAATGTGGATTTTTGCAACATCAGGGGCATTCACGCAAATCTTAACGCAGTCCACCACCATCTCGAAACTGCGCAGCCGACCATTCTTTTTCTAACGGAGACGCAGATATCCTGCCCGGCCGACACATCATACCTTCATTATCCCGGCTACAAACTCGAACACAATTTTATGAGTCGTGCCGGTGTATGTATGTTCGTCCGGGAGGATATCTGCTGTCGCCGCCTTCATAGCCTTGAAGACAGGGACCTGTCGATATTGTGGGTGCGCGTAGATTACGGCGGCCACACTCGTATCTATGCGTGCCTATACAGGTCTCATAGCGGTGACACGGACGTAACTCGACTCTTCACGCACCTGAGTTTGACGACTGACAAAGTTCTAGAGCAATATCCCACAGCAGAACTAGTTATTTTGGGAGACTTTAACGCCCACCATCGCGAGTGGCTCAGTTCTCGAACCAATAACTATGCTGGGATATCTGCTCATGAATTTGCTCTGACCTATGGATTCTCTCAGCTGGTACTTTCTCCAACGAGAATACCAGATATAGAGGAACATACGAGCTCCTTACTGGACCTTCTGCTGACTACTCGTCCGGACGGGTACTCCGTCTCAGTGGATGCGCCTCTTGGCTCCTCGGACCACTGTCTCGTTCGGACTCAAGTGTCATGCACACAACCTGATCCTTCTGGGCCAACTAACTGGCGTCGTGTGTGGCACTATAAGTCGGCAGACTGGGATGGATTGCGTGAATTTTACGCATCGTACCCGTGGAGGCAGATCTGCTTTAACTCAGAAGATCCTGACGTCTGCGCAGCCGCAGTCACTGAGACAATCCTTGCTGGTATGGAATGCTATATTCCTAACCCGCGAGTAGCTGCCGGCGTCAAAAAACGACCGTGGTTTAATAGGTCTTGCAGAAAAGCTAAAATTCTTAAGCAAAATGCATATGAGGCTTGGACCACGGCTCGTTTTAATAAGGATCCGAATATTTCTGAGTTAAAACGCAAATTAAATGCTGCCTCGAGGTTCAGTAAGAAAGCAACTGCCAGAGCAAAATTCCAATTCATCGGCAAAATAGGTGGGCGACTTGCGAGCTATCCTTCTGGGAGTCGTGCTTTCTGGTCGCTTGCCAAAGCTGCCGAAGGGAACTTCTGCCAGTCGTCGTTACCACCACTGCGAAAGACCGATGGTGACTTGGCCCATAGTGCTAAAGAGAAAGCCGATCTACTGGGCAGTCTCTTTGCCTCGAACTCGAATATGAACGATGAAGGCGCTGTACCACCTACTATACCGTGGTGCGGTAAGTCCATGCCGGAAATCTCCATAACGCAGCGGGAGGTCAGGCGGGCGTTGCTTTCTCTAGACGTTCATAAGTCGAGTGGGCCAGACGGTATACCAGCAGTGGTGCTTAAGCAGTGTGCTCCTGAGTTATGTCCTGTACTCACGCGCCTCTTCGCGCTTTCCTACCACACTAGGCAATTTCCGTCTACATGGAAGACTGCGAATGTGCACCCGGTGCCCAAAAAGGGCGATAGATCAGATCCATCGAATTACAGGCCTATCGCTATTACCTCTCTTCTCTCTAAGGTGATGGAGCGTGCGATCAACACACAGCTTCTAAGATACCTAGAAGTACACGATCTGGTCAGTGACCGTCAATATGGCTTTCGCCACGGTCGCTCGACTGGTGACCTTCTAGTGTATCTCACACACCGATGGGCACTAGCCATTGAGAGTCAGGGGGAGGCATTGGCATGTAGCCTGGACATAGCGAAGGCGTTCGATCGGGTCTGGCACCGCGGTCTTCTATCGAAGTTGCCATCTTACGGAGTGCCCGAGGGTTTGTGCAAATGGGTGGCTAGCTTTTTGTCCGGCAGACGCATACGAACCGTAGTTGACGGTAGTTGCTCTGATAGCATGGACATTAATGCTGGTGTCCCGCAAGGCTCTGTGCTGTCTCCTACGCTGTTTCTACTGCATATCAATGACATGTTGGACATCAACAACATACATTGCTATGCAGATGACAGTACTGGAGACGCTTTTTACACGGGTCGTGCAAACATCCCTCGTTCCGTTGTGGAGGAAAACCGCGGAGAACTTGTGTCTCAAATCGAGACCACACTGTCCCAGGTCTCTGACTGGGGACGGGTAAACTTGGTCCGATTCAACCCTACAAAGACACAAGTGTGCGCGTTCACCGCTAAGAAAACTCCATTCACTGTGGTCCCACAATTCCAGAACACTCCTCTCTCCATCTCCAAGAGCATTGGGATCCTTGGTGTCGACATCTCCAGCGATGTTCAGTTCCGAGATCATTTACAAGATAAGGTAAAGCTGGCGTCCAAAAAACTTGGTGTACTCAACAGAGCGAAGCAGTACTTCACGTCGGGGCAAAGGTTGTTACTTTACAAGTCGCAAGTTAGGCCCCATATGGAGTACTGCTGCCATCTCTGGGCAGGTGCACCCGGATACCAGCTTGGCCCTTTTGACTCGGTTCAACGACGGGCTGTGAGAATTGTCGACGATTCCAAACTCACTTGCGGTATCGAGCCCTTAAGTCTGAGGAGAGACTTTGCCTCACTGTGTGTGTTCTACCGCTTGTACAATGGGTTGTGTTCTGAGGAATTGTTCGAAATGATGCCCACGGCTACTTTCTACCATCGCACCGCTCGCCATCGGCAGGGAATTCATTCTCACACTTTAGAACCTAAATGGTCGCGTACAGTGCGGTTTCAGAGAAACTTCCTCCCGCGAACGCTTAAGTTGTGGAATGAGCTCCCTGCCAAGGTTTTCTGCAAGGACTACAGTATGGAGCTCTTCAAGAAAGAAGTTATTAGATTTCTGAAGGGTCGGCAACGCGCAAGTGATACCCCTGGTGTTGCAAGCGTCCATAGGCTACGGTGACCGCTTACCATCAGGCGGGCCGTAAGCTTGTTTGCCACCTTAGTGGTATTAAAAAAAAAAAAAAAAAAAAAAAGTTTATTTCCGTCCTACGGAATGAACAGTTCTACGGAACCTTTAAACTCATTGACGTCGTGCTTAGTGCTTCGGAAGCCTTAATAAGACAATGGGTTAATCTGACTTTAAAACCAGAACCACATAATAGATAATTAAGATCCTGAATTAAGATAATAATAATAATAACACGCACATTGAGCATTCGCACTCATTAAGAGTTATTCTAAAAGTGCGTAAAACTGATCAAGTTTGTAACCGTATTTTTCCTGTTAAATATGGCATTTATTAAATAAAAAAAAACAATAATGTACAAACTATACGACTACCTAACTAACTAACATGCTTTTACTTTAAATCCTTTATTAAAAACCTCTTAACTCACCGCATTTTTTCCAGGTGTGACCCTATTATTATACTATATATTTGCCTACCTTTAAAAGCAATGAGAAATAATTTGGTTTTCATGGTTTTTTAATTATATTCATGTTGTTTTTATTCGGGGCGCGATGTTTACGTGCAGGTGGTTCATAGAAAAATACCTGAAGGTCGTTGGCGACTGGACAAGCCTTAAATAGGTATGTGATTAAACTTCATCCAAAACTTCTAGACGAAAGAATAATCAGTAAAAACTCTGCCTTCGTACCTGGTCAAAAGCGAATGCAAAGTTAAATATTCAGAAGGTACAGATCACTAAATGAGTAGAACCTAGATCGCACTAAGGCACTTTTCTTTATTCAAATACCTACATCTCCTGAAATACATAAAAGTGCGAAAAGAATTTAATTTATGAATGACGAGAAGTGTTTGCGAGCGACGCAGCCAGTTGTGAGCGATCGGAGGCTGAGCTCGGAATCCGTTTAATAAAATTTCTTACGGTACGATTCAAGTATTTTGTTAATTTATAGTACAGTCAGCGATAGAATTCAGGACTCGTATAGCTCATAAAAAACTTGACACCGACCTGATTAAGTAAGACTCCGAAAAGGTCAGGAAAATTACCAAGTAAAAGCAAACAGCGTTAAATATCATCAGTTAAAATTTATAAGAAAATTTACAACAGAGTTTGTGAAGAGTAATTTAATATTGAAAAATGTAAGATATCTTTAATCTTGATTTTAAATCTTTGGTAATACATGGGTATAATAACTAATGAAATATCCAATAAAGTCACCTAAATGCATTGCACAATGTCACATACATGACCTTGACCTTAATGCCGTATAAGTAATTTATATAACTAAATTTAACTGTCTTTTGATTAAACAATCGAAGCTTCACGCTATATATAGATCTTTGCGAACACCACGACCTGATTGCCCTGCAAGAACACTGGCTACTACCCGTTAAAGTGGACTTATAAAGTAATATTCATCCAGATTTCGAGTACCACGGAGCAGCAGGCATTTTTAAGGGTCGTCCTTATGGTGGTGTTGCCCTTATCTGAAGAAAATCTAGGTTCCCTCTAGCAACTCTAGCAAACGAGGTGCTGCCAGGTGTGGAACGCAGTTTAGTAAAGATGTCTGTATACATGCCCACGGAAAGTGTTGACAAGTTTTGCCGTTATTTACCGAGTGCCTAGGTCTAATCAGTGCAGTGATCAAAAAGTGTAATCGTGAAATGAATTATGTTTTGGTGACAACGCAAATGTCGCTAATAGAAGTATAATTTATTGTGTAGAGAGACATAATTTAGACTATTGGCTTATCTAATCTTTATTTCTGTTTCCCTATAATATTTTATTTACATGCTTACAGACATACTTACTAAACTGCATTCCACAACTGGCAGCACCTCTGCAACTCGAGTAGATCTCGTAGCGATAGGTGTTACTAGAGGGAACCTAGATTTCTTTCCGATAAGGGCAACACCACTATAAGGACGACCCTAAAAAATGCCTGCTGCTCCGTGGTACTCGAAATCTGGATGAATATTATAAATTAAATTATTTTCGCACTTTTATGTATTTCAGGAGATGTAGGTATTTGAATAAACTAATTTAGTGATCTGTACCTTCTGAATATTTAACTTTGCATTCGTTTTTTGACCAGGTACGAGAGGCAGAGCTTTTACTGAGACTGATGTAAAAAAGGTTATGTGATTATTCTTATGCCTAGAAGTTTTGGATGTAGTTTAATCACGTACCTATTTAAGGCTTGTCCAGTTGCCAACGACCTTCGGGTCTTTTTTCTATGAACCAACTGCACGTAAACATCGCGCCCCTAATAAAAACAACGTAAACATGATTAAGAAACCATGAAAATCATATTATTTCTCATTGCTTTTAAAGTTAGGCAAATGTGAAGAATAATAATTGGGTCACAACTGGAAAAAATGCGGTGAGTTTAGAGGTTTTTCTTTTCGTTTCTGTTAATTATAAAGAATTTAAAGTAAAAGCATGTTAAGCCGTATAGTTTTTACATTATTGTTTTTGCGCCTATGGACGCTTGCAACACCAGGGGTAACACTCGCGCGTTGCCGACCCTTCAGAAATCTAATAACTTCTTTCTTGAAAAAATCCATACTGTAGTCCTTGGAGAAAACCTTGGCAGCGAGCTCATTCCACAATTTAAGCGTTCGCGGGAGGAAGTTTCTCTGAAACCTCACTGTACGCGACCATTTAGGTTCTAAAGTATAAGAATCAATTCCCTGCCGATGGCGAGCGGTGCGATGGTAGAAAATAGCCGTGAGCATAATTTCGAACAATTCCTCAGAACACAACCCATTCTACAAGTGGTAGAACACACAGAGGGAGGCAAAGTCTATCCTCAGACTTAAGGGCTCGATACCGCAAGTGAGTTTGGAATCGTCGACAATTCTCACAGCCCGTTGTTGAACCGAGTCAAAAGGGCCAAGCTGGTATCCGGGTGCACCCGGTGCAGCAATACTCCATATGGGGCCGAACTTGCGACTTGTATAGTAACAACCTTTGCCCCGACGTGAAGTACTGCTTCGCTCTGTTGAGTACACCAAGTTTTTTGGACGCCAGCTTCACCTTATCTTGTAAATGATCTCGGAACTGAACATCGCTGGAGATGTCAACACAAAGGTTGCTGCGACACAACGACCCGAGCACACCCGAACCGTGACGGCCGACGATATATATAATTGTGTTTAAAACATGAAACGAGGAAAGAGTTCCGGCCATGACGGCCTCAGTATCAAACGTGCTTTGTATGGAAGCGATATACTGATTGAGCGATTAGAGCATCTGTTCAATGCTTGTTTACATCACAGTTACTCGTATCTACCGAGTGCTCTCCTGAGAACTTTAGTAGAACCCGTTGTAAAAAATAAAACGGGTGATGCGTCGAGTAGCGCTAATTATCGTTCCATCCCCTTTGCTCCCTTTATCGTTCAATATCCAAAATATTAGAACGCATTTTAAACTTAGAGTTAAATGAAAATATTATTTCGATGAATTATACTCAATTCGTTTTTCGCAGGAACTTATCAACTGATTTAGCTATTTTTACATTTAGAAATACCGTTAAGAACTATGTGTCAAGGAAAACCTCGATCTACCCCTGTTTTCTAGACTTAAGTTGGGCTTTTGATACTATCAGCTACAATATATTGTGGAAGAAGCTTCGGAAAACGACAGTATCAAATATAATCACCGAAATATTTATATTTTGGTTTGCAAACCAGATAAACCAGGTGAGATGGGGCGATGTCTACTCGTCACATTATTTAGCCTACTTATATGTTAACGAGTTGATTGAGGCTATGTACTCGCAAGTGCTAAAAAGACGATGCAGATCTGGAGAGGCAAAGGCGAGCTATCACAGTCAGAAGTAATATGTTGGCCAGACGCTTCGCACATTGCTCAGAACAGTTCTTACTGCCAGTCGTTCTACACAAGTCAGCTGTGGAGTTACTAGTCGAAGGGCGTCTTCCACTCTTTTTGAGTTCAGCATAATAAGTGGTTCTCGGACTCCCGTGGCGGTGTAGTGCTACGGGTATGTTTGCTGACAACAGAGCACATGACTTTTTCGCTGTACTGCAAAGAACACACAACTCTTTTAAGGGAAGAATATTCAGCTCTTCAAAGGAAGTTGTCATAACTGTTTGTTTACTTCACAGTTTATCAATTCGATAAACATTATAGACGCAACCTCAGCATATGTAGTGCAACTATTTATTAACCAACTCTGTAATTGATAAGTATATTATTATTATTTTACTGACATAAACTTATATATTTTTGTAATTGTTGTAAAACAACACTTACATTTTAGTTTTTTATTAATGGGTATCTTTAGTGCCCAAAATAAAGATATATTCATTTATTTATATCAAAACTAAATAAAGTTCTCGGGTTTTAACCGTAGAAAAACCTATTACCGTGGGAACTTTCAATTGGGATAAAAGTATAATTTGTGTTTCTCAGTTCCTACACATATCTCGAGTCAAAATGGTATGCACTGTTACAATAGTAAAGCAAAACACGGAGAATGGGATAGGCTCATTTTTATTCCGAAAAATTCATAAGTTTCCGCGGGAGTAACTATAACCGAGTTCCACTTGAACGAGCTATAGCTGCAGCTATTTACCGAAGCTTGCTGTATCAAACTTCTTTAGTATAATCAATGGGTTGTCGTAAGAATCCCACGCCCATAACTAAATTTACGGGGGGCGGAACCGTAGGTTTAACTAGTAGTCTAATAAATTTACAAAGTTTTACTAAGCGTCTGCTGTTGTACGTCACATCCATACTGCAGGGATTGCAATAGGCCATCACCCCGCTAGCTCAGTGCGAATCGGCAGAGGTTTTCGCCACTCGACTGTCAAAGTTACTTGAACTGCTCACTTACACTTACTTCTGACTTATCTATGGGTGAGAAACGTTAACTCTTTATCTTGCTTTGGAACTGCTACTCTGCTACCTAAATTACGAGACGAGAGATTAGAATAGATAAAAAAAGTCGACTAATTAGAAAATGTTTTAGAACCTATATATGTAGCATTAAATTATGTATAGTATGAGACGTGGGCTTGTTTGCTTTAAGAAGCTAAATTTAAAAGAGTTCACATCAAAGGGAAATTCTTTCTAGCTTTCTAATTTGAGTAAGAGAGCGAGACCGCAACGAAACCGCAGGAAAACTTTAATTATCGCGAGTTGAAACAAAATAGAAAATGAAATTCATATTGGGCTTGTGTTCACATTTTAAGCGAAAAACGTTTGCACATGGAGTTTAGCCTGTCCTAATACTGACTTCCCTATTGTTTCAACATCACAAAGATTGTGGGACGGGCCGCTTTACGAATTGAACCGGAAAATACTTTTGGAAACGGCTGTCAATTCTGCAGTTTGTACTCGTCTTCTTGCAGCTTCAACATGGGAGTCAGGGCTTTGTTTACAGGCGCTTCCATCTGCAAATACAGGCACCCTAATGCATAATTCCACATTTCGACTAGCAACTTGCTTACGTGTAGGAGCAGTCACTAATATACCCCATCATTGTCAATGCGGCAAAATGATAGATCTCCTCGGTCACCATGACTTATCATGTGTTCGGAGCGCAGGTATAATGTCGAACTCTAGTGAGCATCAACACTCCTGTCATTTCAGAGCCTATTGGTATATTTAGAGATGATGGTAAGAAGCCTGATGGCCTTGAGTCTTGTGCCTTGGAAGTTGGGTCGTACCATTAGTTTGGGATGCCACGTGCGTCGATGCCCTTGCACCGACTTATCTTCCTGGTACAGCTTCTGTGGCGGGAGCTGCTGCCACTTTTGCTGAAAACCGCAAACGTAGAAAAAACACTACTATAAGTATTAGTTATATTTTTTTGAGCGGTTTGCGGTTGAAACCTTGGGCCGTGGTCGCCGGGGACTCATCTTTTGTTTAAAGAAATTTCTAAACGTTTAGTCGATGTGTCTCACGACAGAACGGGCCGGCAGTTATCTCGCTCAAAGAATTTCAATTGCAATTTAACGAGGAAAGTCAGCCTTTTAGGTTGACTGCCCCATAAGGTCAACTTGGAACATGTTTTCAAAAGGATTAATCGAATAAAATAAACTGGTTTTGAGTCGAATGTTATCAAGTCGATGAAGATTTGGTTTTGCGTTTTCTGCCAATAATCTGGGGGCACGCGCCAAGTCGAGCAACAGAGCCAATAAGGCAAGGCTGTACCATCCTTTTCTCAAGCCATTAGGGCCATTTTAACCCCTATTGAACTTCGTTGTGGAAAAACCCAAAAGCCTAAATTTTCGGTGACCAAGAGGACAATACATAGATGTAAATAGTCATGTACAAAAATGCACAAGTCTGGCGACGCAGCTTTTCTGCCATAAAAAGATGTGAATGCGAATAGTCGTTTAATTGATCACTTTATTACTTACGCAGTACAAAATGCAAATTCTGGGACTACAAAAATCTGCAGGATTGGATGCCCTGCCCAAGACCAATACACATTTATTCCCAATGAGAATATTCTACTTTGTATACCTTGTGAGAGACAATGAAAAACATGGAAGGTTGACGTGAGATTTCAATGAGTTTCAATTTAAATTGATTTCAATGGGATTCCCTCCTAAGATGTGACTTCGCTAGCGCACTTCCCCATCTTATGTAGGTATGAAGCGCAGAATGCAGGTGATATATATTAGTGTAAATTAAATTTTAAGTCTCTACGAGAATCTAATCCACTTGAGTGCCCATGCAATTATTTGTCAAATTTAATTGTTTTTACAAAAAAAAACCTAAATTGGTACGTTAACCCAAAGCTTTAAAAATAGGCTATTTTGTCAATATTTCAATTATAATCCTCTGACGGACATTCACTACAGCCATTATTTGCAATAGAATTTGGTAAAAAGCGGCAATTAAATTTTGTAACATTTTATAGTTTAATTTTCGTGTGAATGCGGCCTTAGAATGTCATTCTGAAGAGCCGGAGCAATCACATTAGTGCGAGACACGAGTACCGGGCCGCGTCCGAATGCCTTGTTACTCTGTGGTGCGAGGCAACGCGAATTGTTCTCAATCCCACAAGCGGCAACAAAATAAATGTTATCAGTCTCTGCAGCGGTGAGTAAAGCTTTAAGGATTCTAAATAACGTGTAGCACGGTAAACAAGGATTTATCGCTTAAGTTGTTGGTCGTTTCTCTGAATTTTTGTAACGAAATCAAAGAAGTGTAATTAAAGAAAATATCATTGTTAAATATTAAAACTTATCAAGCTCAAAATTACTTACTAAAATTTCTTCGATTTTTTTTATTCATGTTTATTTATCAAATTAATGATTTAAAAATTTAATAATTTAAAAATATTTATTAGTGTCTACTAAAATATTACTTAAGTTTATTTATAATGGACGATGCGGCAGGGGCTCGATCCGATGCCTTCAGCAACCAACAATGGGTGTTGTCATTAGATGGATGACCGTTTGTACGTTTTTTCAGGAGCGACGATTCCACTATACGGCAGTCACTATTCGTAGTGGTCACGTTAGTACGCACGCACACACCCTAGCAATCATGTAACTAGCTATCTGCAACTAAGAAGAAAGGAACTTGTGGTTTTTCAGAAAGCTCATATACGTTTTGTACAGTGGCTATATCGTCACTGCAAAAATGTCGTTGCACCGCACGGCATAGCAAAATGTGGTTTGCTGCGCGGTGTCGTTCTGTCACTAAACGGTTCATAGAAATGTATGGAGCTCGGAATCGTCACCACATTATATCGTATCGGGTAAAAACGGACTTTTCTCAGGCACGTTTACGGGCGTAGCTATTGTTTTATGACGAATACTAAATACGAATAGTAAAGCTAGTCAATAGGCATAAAATATCTGAAAGTCAGTTTGGACTAGTGTCCACAGACACAACGCAACTCTCCGTTTTGCCCTTTCGGGACGAAATTCTAAAAAAAAAACAATATGTAACAGGCTTTTTATAAATCTCCAGTTAAAAAAAAAACTCTTGTGTAAAAGGTAGCGATTAACAATTTGAAGTAAACAATATTTTAAAACAGCCTCTTAGATTGTCTACAAAAAGACAACAAAATATTGCGCAGATGTCAAAGCATAAAATAAACTTGAATTTACAAAGAAAAATTACTTCACTTCACTTCTTAAATTTAATGGCCTCCATTGTGTCCGCCTCAGCGATTTGGCGGATCTTCTTCTGCCGAGAAGACACGGCCGAGATTGCTAGACGAAATTACTTCACAGTAAACCAGTAATGGGTTGCCTGCTGTAATATTTAGTCTATAAAATTGAGTTTATCTATAGTCCAGTCGTGTAAGACACGAATAGGCAATTATTTCATATTATATATAACGCAGGGCTTCATCTTTGCATTACTTATTTCCAAAAATCTGATCTGAATTACAGTTTAAAGTAAGTTTCATGCAAGTGAAGTGTGTTATAAACTATTAGGTACATAGAAACCAACTTCAAACTGTAATTCAGATCAGATTTTTGGAAATAAGTAATTATTTTTACCTTTTTAGTGCATCTTTTTGAATCCGGTTGTTTTTTTTTGTTAAAAAGTTTTTATTTTTTACTTTTTAGTGATGAATTACTTCATTATGATTCACGGTAAAAGTGTTGTTAAATCATTATACATGGATGACTTTCAACGCAAATGTTAAGATAGTTTAATAAAAACTAAACTACTGAATCGATTTGGATAAAATTTCTATGGGACCAACCAAGTATATCCTGTCGAATAAAAAATCACGAAAATCGGTTCATATACAAAAAAGTTGTGGCTGAACATCCATAAAAAATAATATATACGGTCGAATTGAGATCGGTCGGATTCCTCCTTTTTTTGAATTCGGTTGTTAAAAGTGTGTTGATATAAGAAAAAAATTAGCACAAAAGCGACAGCTCGCAAGTTATTTGTCTGGCGGCACGGTAGTGCCCCCGCCAAGACGAGACAAGCGAAACCTACCTTTTCTCGAAGCGCTTCGTTGTTTTTTGAATTTGGGTTTGGATTATACCAGATAAACAAAATTCTCGGGATATGATGTCAATGGACTTATTAAACATATGAAGTTTCAATTGCATTGTTCTTATACTTTGGTTTTATTGGTATCTAAAAAAACCCAGATTTTGTCGCTGACTCACTCCCTGGTGATCATCAAAATTCTTAAGGTACTTCTTGAAGTCCTAGAAAGCTGCCTTTGAAACCTTAAGGTACTTCTTGAAGACCTAAAAAGCTGAAATTTGGTATGTAAGCTAGTATTAGTACACAAACAACAAGAAAATTCTAAAACTTGGAACTTTTAATCCCCCAACCCCTTATACTAATGGGATGGAAGTTTGTTTGAGACTTCCGCAAATGGTGCTGCAGGTCTGAAAATTAATATAGGATAACAAAATACATATTTCAGGATATTTAGTAAATCTCATCCTTCTAATAAGGGGATGGATGGGTTTCCCATACCAACTTAATTTCATGCTAGAGATCTAAAAATTATATCAGTACACGGACTTCTTATTATAAATTTAAAAATCGGCCAAGTACGAGTCGGACTCGCGCACGAAGGGTTCCGTACCATTATCTATAAAAACGGCAAAAAATCACGTTTAAAATTTGTTTTATTTTCATTATTAGCGGCAACAGAAATACATTTTCTGTGAAAATTTTAACTGTTTAACTTTAACAGTTCATGAGGACGGACGGACGTACAGCGGTCTTAGTAATAGGGTTCCGCTAATTACCCTTTGGGTATGGAATCCTAAAAATGCGTGTTTCAGGTTTTTAAAAATAATCATCCCAGGTAGGTTATTCGGAGAAAACCGATCGATAACCTGCCGTATGTACCATTCTTTTCTGGAAGCATTTTGGCGTAAAAGCCTATGTTTAGCAGCACTGGGTTATTGTAAAAGACCGTTAATTTTAAATCTAAGAGTACTCATAAAATCGTAGATTTTCAAGTTTATAGCTTCATTCGTTTAAAAGTTTTAATGATTGAGTGTGCCCGGTAACTAGAAAGCTAAAATTAACCACAGACATAGGGTTTGATACTCACATAAAGGGGAAACTATCAAAATTGAATTTTCGAAGATTAAGACCCTGATATAAAACCCTATTGCCCAGCCAAACTATGTGAGATATAGAAATGCCGGCTTTGTAAAAATGATTTAACTTGGTTAGCGTTTTCTGGTGGCATATAAAATTCGAAGGTCTGGAGTACCCAGTTGAAGGATGTGAAACCCTAACAGCACCGCCAATCTTTCAGAAAAGCTATCAAAATGTCGCCTTAATATTTGTCCAATTGTGAAATCATTACCAGTCTATGCTACTCTAATGTCTTTAATTAGAGATGTCGAATGATTTTCATCTGATAAGCGTTTTCTAATGGTCCATAAAAATTAAAGATCTAGAGTACCTGATGTGGGACCCGAAGTGCGCAGCCAAACTGGGAAATAAACATAAGTATTGGCTCTTCTGAGTGAGGGCAAGCCCACGTAACACTTTCAAGAGTGACCGACCTCAGTAAACTTAGACTTAAATGCGCTTGCCGCTCTGAACTTTACAAAATTAGAACTTGTAAACCATTGAGAAGAAATAAAAAAGGTAGAGAGTGGGTAGTACGAATAACTGTAGATAAGGTACAGGAAACCAAAAGAAAACGATATTACCTACCTAAAGTCATCGTACAAAAAATACGAATAAAATCACATCAAAAATAAGTAAAATCTCAACAAAAACATGCTGTTAAAAACGTGCCAAGTCTTGACTAAGATGATTTGACTATAAAAAGTAGTAAAATCTTACAAACAGCCAAGGCACAGTAAATTCTAAAGAATATAATTTAACAAGTGAAAAATATGCCAGATTTTACTCATTTTCTTGTATCCACCAAGCCAACCAAGTATTTCACTCCTTTTTATAGACAAATCATTTTTATCGAGACTTGGCACGTTTTAACAACATGTTATTGTTGGGATTTTTGATTCACTAAAAATTAAAAAAAGATAATTGTGAGATTGTAGAATTATAGCATAAAATTTAGGACAAAATGCAAAAGCTTAAAAGTTATTAGTGTGGAATTACGACTGAGCTACTAAAAGTTAGTGAAGCTCTAGTGCTTAAAGCATAAACATAGCTTTTTAATGTCGTCATGCATAACTGCATACCAAAGGCGTAGTGCGCCAGATTTAATAAGTTCCGATTATCGATTACCATTTTAAAATCTCAGGAGTATAATTAGCCGCTGTCTATTTATAGTGCTTATGGACTTCGTCAGAGCCCTCCACTGAAACCTGGGTTACATATTAGGTACATGCGATTAAGTGAAGTAACTCTAATTATATTCACTATACATAAAACATTTGGACTTTTGTAATATATAAATAACAAAGATGATATTTAATATAATATAGCATTTAATTATTTTCATCGTATATAGAACCAGTTTAAAAATTAGGAACAGTAGCGCCCATGATAAAAACTAGGTAAACACATATTTTATTTTGTTCAAGCTTTACGGGGTTATAAAGCTTGGACAAGGACCATGAGTGTCATATCGGGTTTCCTAAAAACAAAATCTAAGACACGCTGATTACAAAGGCCAACTATTTCTCAAATGTCAAAATAAGTTAATTACTTTTGAACAAAGATTAAACACCCATACATGTACCCAGACATAGTATGTACTATTTACCTTTAAGATACCGAACACAACGCGCCGCATTGCGAAATACACGTTTTGACTCGTACGTTTTTATGTATGTCTTACCGGCGCGTGTGAGTGAGAAAACTGCAAAAAAATTTGAGGAAAAGAAATCGGACTTCAGTTTCACTACGTTCGAAAATCCGTGGCCACATTTAAGTGTATAGGTTAATTTGTATCCAGATCGGGAGAACAAATACTTTTTGAGTGTAAACCATCTAAACAAACAAAAAAAATCAAATATATCCGAACCCAAATCAACTGTTTTTATAAGTAGATCTCTTAATGCAACGATATAAAAAATGCAATATTTATCACGTGTTAACGGATTAACGATTAACGTTAACTTGTGTTAGATCTTTTGCAATATAACGCTTTAACGTTTAGCGAAGTTAACTTTTTTAGTAACGGATTAGCGATTAAAGAAGTTAACCATTTGATTGATGGTGCCTAGCTATGTCAGTGTAGGAATCGAACCTACACCGTCTGCACAGCCGCCGGCCACACTACCAACTAGGCTGCGAGGGAGTAAAAAAAAACATAAAAAGCAATCCTTTTTAGCTATCTAACAGTAAATTCCTTTGCAATGATGTGACCTATAACAAGCGGGGCGAATGGCGTGACAATCTCACATAAATTTTTCTGGTCATTTATGTTCCATTCTACGCCCCGTCTGGCGACTAAATTTGCCAGTTCTCACATAGTTGGCAGGCTGGTTGGCAAGTAGTCAAAAATAAATCGTTCAGACTAAATTTATTTCATTAAAAACTTTGTTTATTATGCCAAAGCCACTTGTGAAAACTGCAGGACGAAGGTTTCGAAATGAAAACTAACACTAACTTTTAATTTTGAGCGATTATTTAAATTAATAATTTGTGCGAAACTAATAGAAAGTCCTAAAAATAAATTTTACTATAAAACCGGTACAGTGCGAGTTAGACTCGCTTACCGAGGGTTCCGTATCCGTACCACCACAGTATGCACAAGTCTGACGCTTGAGTCGCACATAGTAAGTTTTTAATATTTTTGTTATTTTACTATAGACACACTATGCGGACTTTAAGTTAAGTTAAGCAAGCACAACAAAAAAAAGTTTTTTCTAGGTACAGGTCTCTGTACAAATTTCAACATTAAATATTTTTTTTTTTAACTTTTGTCAAAACATCGTCCATAATACACATATTCTGTGACAATTTCGGTCTTGTAACTGCTTCTATTTAAAATTGTTGTAGATAGAGCCCCTTAAGGCTGCGCCCTTCTCGAATGTGCAGTTTTATGCTCGTTTTTAAAATCGATTCAACTGTCCTATTTCAAGTATCAGACTTGAAAAAAAATAACATAGCTTACTACATTTTGCAACTGGTAAGTTACTGCATTTGTTTTAAGATATCTGTTAAAACATCGCTTTAAAAAAATAACCGCCGGACATTTCATTTTTCTATTTTTAATTCATATCTGCTTATTAACTTAACAACATAATTTTTTTAATAATTAATGAAATAGAATTTTTATATCTTATGTGATATAATATATTTTTGCCACAGTAAAATATGCTCTTATTATATGAGATTAACATTGTCGATTTCAGCTTAATGCCCATCATCAAATATGCGCGTTGGGGGCCCTCTTAAATGTTGGACAGACAGACAGACTAACAAACCAACTGCCTTGGCTTAGCAATATAGTCCCGTTAGCACACTTCGGGTACAGCTACAAATATACTACAATCCATTATTTTCATTTTATCATTTTCTATCTCCATATTTGTGATGTACAATTGAGGTGTCCCGAAAATCCCTATTAAAATATTTAAAAAAATTATGTATAGCACATACTACTTAGTAGCACATAAGTTAGCTAAATGTTGTATATATGACATTTATAACGGACGTATTATCAGAGCACGTAAATATATAGATTTTTTCACTATCAGCTGCTTACTTTATGGAGCATTACGACAGTAGGTATCCAGCGGTAGCAGGTTCGAGTCCCTAGCCCAAGGCTAGGAATAGGGCATATTATTTTGCCCATGTCTTTGATCTAAGTATAAGTAAAAATTTAATATATTTTATAGTTTAGCTAAGATATATCAATAAACATACTTTTAGAAAATACCTTAAGATATCAGCATATCAGTACGAACGCCCGACTCTCACACAAAGGGTTGCGAATCCATCTTCAGTGTCAGATATAGGCACAACCGCCGGAATATGGAATCTTTGACCAATAGTTACATATTTCAAAACTATATAGCCTATGAAGGATAAGAAAAATTATATAATACGATATAGTTACATACTTCTGTGTTATGTATTAGCTTATTAGTTTATTTCCATTTATTAAATTAATCAGTTAAAAAAATTGCAAATTTTTAAAATGATCCAAATAAAAACAATTTTAATAGGTTGTTATTAACCTAAAGTTTACAGCGAAAGCATTAAATCCTTAAAAGGCATCAGACGTTCTGCTGAAACTTTAAAGGCTGAAACCTTGTTAGATAAGCTTGAAGTACCTTTTAAGCATTAGCTATGTTGGGTCTTTTAAGTAGGTAATATAATGATAATCATATATGTGACGTTCATTACTTTTTTAAAAAATTTCAACAATTTCGGAAACAACTTCTAGATTACTATTTTATTACTTAATAACTTAGCTCTGGAAATGGTGATTATCTATTTCGATCTTTTAGAAATCTGTCCAAATCCAAATTTAAAATCAGAAAGCTCCTTAGAATAGCCATTATGTTAAATAAGTCTTAAGGATAGAAAATAAAAAAAATTACAGCATTTCAATTATCAAAAAAACCATTTGAATTTAAATAGGTATGCCATATGCCTAAATATAGGTAATACCTTAATCGTCATTAAAAATAAAGTAAATAATTACTTAAAAATACACATGTTCGTATTAAAGATCGTAAACATGATTATTAACTTGAAATCCTATTCCTTTATTCTCAGCCAATACTTGTTGCACACGTTTTATCTCTTCACTTAACATATTTACCACTGTACAGGATCACAAGTTTTTCAAGTTAAAAACTCTGAATAAATTTATTAAACCCAAAATGCAATAAGAATCACTCTCACATTCACATCAAAAAATAATCAATCATGGTTAAACGTAAAATGGCTTACCTTTTTCATAAAGGACATAACATTTGTCGGCAGCATGGTGGCGCTTTCTATAATCAGTCAGCTTGTTCACTCACATCATCACTTTACTGATCACTCCACAGCACTTTACCACTCGCGACTGCTACCCTAATCGGGGATCAGCACACTGCCCTCAAAACCAGACATTTTGCCAAAAAAACTGAATAATTTAATTCCACAGACCACTAATTTTAATGTACGCGGGAGAAAGAAAGGAAATGTCAGTAAATTGTTGCTTTTCAAAGTTGCCAATTTAGGGTAGGTGGGGGATACGTATAGGCGAGCCGAGCGGCGGCGGTTAAATGAGGATGGTAAGGCATGTCGAGGTGGTCGGGCTTTGGACGAACTCCCAGCAGGCACGCCCCGACTCCCGTCGCTCCGGCCGCCCGCCCGGTCGACTCTTTATATATAGAGATAGTGCTACGTGTACGTAGATGGCGGGTATAAAGAGACAATCAACAGGTTTCTACTTTGTTCACACGAGTGTGAAGCTAAAAGTGTTATTGGTTTAAAAATTGGGTTAAGTCCACGATATAGGTTTGGGTAATGAAACAATTACATAAGTTAATTATTTTTAAAACAAAAAAATATCTTTGTAATTATATACTTCTTGGAATATTATTATATTTTGTATCAAGACCTTTCTTCAGCACATAGTTAAGATCACCCTGATAACATCAAACATCAAATTAGGGAAACAACGAAAAAGCTGAATTGTTTTTATTTACCTTTTTTGATTTTTATTCCAAAAATTAAAAGAAAAATTTAATTTAAACGTAAATGTAATGCAAAAAAAAGTATTTAAATTTTTCATAAGCTTTAAGTATTTAGAGTGGCAAAGTAAAGTTAAGCACACCATCGGGACAGAGCCGCCCGTTCCAGGGGAGGGGAGCATCACTAGTTAAATCGATACACCTTCGCATATACGGTCGCTTTCCCAGTCCGCCGCTGTCACAGCCTGCTACCTGTTTGCTACGGGTAAATATAGTGATTGTATTTACTTAATGATCTTAAGAGCAGCTTGCTCTATTCAGCGAGATGAGACTGTATTAATTGTAAGATTTATTATAGCTTTGAGGTAAGATATCTTCATTGTGTTAGTGATCAGGTTTTCTTAAGTTATAGTAATCCATGTAAATCAATACTAACATTTTAAATGCGAAAGTAACTCTGTCTGTCTGTCTGTCACTCTGTCTATTACCTCTTAACACTTAAACCACTGCCCGGATGAATATGAAATTTGGCATGGAGATAGTCTGGGTGCCCGGAAAGAAAATAGGCTACTTGAAAACGTCAAGTGTCAGTCGGTTTTTTTACTACATATAATTCTTCTGTAAGTGTGTTTGTGATCTAACTCCTCCTAAACAGCTAAAACGATTTGGGTGAAATTTTGTTTGAATATTTCAATGGGTTCCTGGATGGTTTGAAAACACAATTTGACCCGGTAGGTGGCGCTGCAGTCGGTGTGTCACTGGTCTACTCTTTAACAGCAGGGATGATTTTAATGATATTTTTGTGTACGTTCGAGTAGGTCCCTGCAAGGTTTGAATTTACTGATCTCCTAAACGACATGGAAGATGTTAATGATATTTTTTATGTACGTTCGAGTGGGTCTCTGCATGTTTTGAATTCACAAATGGACCCGGTAGGTGGCCCTGCAGTCGGTGTGTCACTGATCTTCTCCTAAACAGCAGGGATGATTTTAAGGATTTTTTTGTGTACGTTCGAGTCGGTCCCTGCATTGTTTGAATTCATAGATGGACCCGGTAGGTGGCGCTGCAGTCGGTGGGTCACTGATCTTATAAACGGCAGGGATGATTTAATGATATTTTTTGTGTACGTTCGAGTTTGTCCCTGCATGGTTTGATAACACAATTGGACCCGGTAGGTGGCCCTGCAGTCGGTGTGTCACTGATCTCCTAAACGGCAAATATTATATGTACCACAATGATTTCAACATTCGCTGCATTTAATGCGACTCCATTATTATGTGGCTGGGAAACGACAGTTAAAAAATGGAAATGTTAAATTTAAAATATCATATTTAATGTGGCCCTGCAACATCTGCTGGGTCCGCTATCCATACTAATTTTATGAATGCGAAAGTTATTAAGTATTTTTGTCTGTCTGTCCGTCCGTCTGTCTGTCTGTCTGTAACCTCAAGAGGTTAAATGTTGAAGACGTTTAAACCGCTGTACCAATTAGGATAAAATTTGCCATGGAGATAGTTTGAGTCCCAAGAAAGGAGGAGGCTAATTAATATCGTCAAGCATGAATCTGTATTTTTATTCATTAAGGAGCTGCCGTTGAAATCCTACACCGATAGCAAGGGCATAGATTACCGGTTTATATAATATAATATAACCGCGGGTACCGGTAAAAAATACAAATCCCGCTATTTTATTAGTTAATAAATCCCTAACTTTAAAGACAAATCTTATTTCGTTTGCGCTACATCAGAAAGCTCGATTGTCATGTAATCTGATAAAGATCAAATCATATGACATTTGAAATTTATGACAAAATCACTGTAGTTTAATTTATATAGTACAATTAATTTATTTTAGAATTTTTCAGTATTTTCTTATATACTTAGCTATCTACCTAACCTTATTAATATTAAATTTTAATGGTTATACTATTTCATTGCTGTATACAGCTTTGGGCTGACCCAAACAAAGTAATTCAAGAATTATTAATTAGAATTATTGATATCAGATTCAGAACAAAGTACTTAGAAATATTGTCAAATATAATGCACTTACATTAGAAACAAAGACCTCCACAAGGACTTCAAAATGGATTTTGTAGACAAATAACTAATGAATATGCATTAGCTCACAAATACAGACTTTACCATCATGTAAGCTTTGAGGCAATCTAGCTCCTCGACATCACAAACACAGTAAGGAACCTGAAAAGAACGTAGCCTTCTGTGTTAGTGTTTAGACCAACATTAATCCATTCCACTAAGATTTTGGCACTTTTTGACATATTTTCCGGGCTTTTCCTCATGCTTTTTGATACCTATGTTAATTTTCAACCACACATTTTGTCAGTTTTTTTTGTAGTTAAATCTATATATATAATGGTCTCATGCCCTTACCTTCCTTCGTAGTATACAAAAAAAAAACAAACAGCGGAGGGGCGCGTGGGCGTATTCTGTAGACAGTCTTTAAAGTGATAGCTTTGCTTCCTCGAAAAGTCTTGTTACGATTTATACTGGTTTGACATAGATTCCTAGCAAGATTATTAAATCTATTTTTAGCTTCAACTCTTTTCATCTGGCTACACTATTCTAACAGTCTTAAGTCTGAGGAGAGACTTTTCCTCCCTTCTGTGTTCTACCGCTGCTGTGTTCTAAGGAATTGTTTGAAATGATGCCCACAGCTACTTTTTACCATCGCACCTCTCGCCATCGGCAGGGAATTTATCTTTAGCTGCAGCTAAGGTTTTCTTTAGGTTCTTCTAGAAAAAAGTGATTAGATTTTTGAAGGGTCGGCAACTCGCGAGTGATGCTCCTGTTGTTGCAAAGTCCATAAGTTGCGGTGACCGCTTCACATCAGGCGGACCGTATGCTTCTTTGCAACCATAGTGGTGTAAAAAAACAAACAACGGAGGAGCGCGCGGGCGTATGCTGTAGACAATATATAAAGCGATAGCTTAACCTAAGCTTGAAAAGACTTGTTACTATTATACAACAACAAATAATAATGATTCGATCAAGTGCGAGTGGGTCTCGTGCATTCTCTCTTGATACGGAACCCTCAGTACGCGAGTCTGACTCGCAGTTGGCCAGTTCCTTCCCGGGAATCGAACTATCTCCATACCAAATTTAATCTTAATCGGTACAGCAGCTTAAGCGTGAAGAGGTAACAGACAGACAGAGTTGCTTTCGCATTTATAATATTTATTATAAGGATATATGGATTATATAGATATGCCATTATTAAACTAGAAAATTTGTATAGTATTTTGTAATTCAAAAGTTGAGACTTTTAAGAATATACTACGGTCAAGTATGTCAGTTTTATTTGGTTTTAAACTATAAAATAATAAAATTGAAAATTCTGTGATACACGCTCTCAGTAAATTGGGTTATCTTTGTTTAGCCGTACTGAAGCCGCAGTCTAATGGAACTTGACCATCAAAAGCTTTCGCAATGACAAAATTCACTTTAGTAGTCGTAGGCCTCGTAGCACCTGCCTACGTTCGTAGCAACCTACGAGAAACCATGGCGTAGCTAATAATTATTATATCGTTAGTAGGTATGTATGTAGTTTTGATACACTGTTAACTAACTTTATTTTTATTACTTAGTGTGAATATATGAAAAAGATGAAATGTAAATACTAGCTGATGCCAGTGGATCTACTTGGTGGGATTTCACGATGTAGGTAACTATATTTAGGTGCAATGACATAGACGCAAAACCACTTATACATTATATTCACATACTTAACATACATGGTTTTTATGACAAAGAGGAACAGTAACTTAGATATATTTATCTGTGTAGGTTAAATTTAGAAGTGTTTAGGCGCAGTACAGGTGTACAAACATTACATGTCAGTTTTAACCGGCAAAATCTAATCAACAAAAACACGCTGTAAAAACGTGCCAAGTATTGATTGAAATAATTTGTCTATAAAAAGTAGTGAAATCTCATAAACAGCCAATTCTAGGATGTGGATATAAAACAAAATAAAAAAAGAATATAAAATAAATTTAAAAACCACGCTAATAATCGGGTCAAAATACTTTTAACGCCTATAAAAACGGTCCTTTTACATTTTATTTCTTTGGATAATCTTCAAAAACATATTATTTTCTAATTCAGAATAACATATGCATACATACCTGAATGATGTCTTTTATCGAAATATTTTGGCTCAACATAAAAAAAAAAACTATTGTTTGGTAACGCAGTGGACATTATTTTTGAGGGGTCATGGGGACTGGGAATGGGGGGTCATGAGGGAATGAGACATTTTTGTGATAAAAAAAATAAGCCCCATATTTCACGGAGCAGAAAAGTGTGGTCACTTTTTACCTATCATAACACAATAGCATTATCGGGTACACTGCTGTAGCTGCTACAGCAATACAATAACATCAGAGCAAATTTCTCTCAAAGTTCTGCTGACAGATGCTATTATTTTGCTGTATGATGTCGAAAAGTGCCTAGATGCCTAATAATACTACTTCTCTAGGTACAGCATCTAGGTACTGGGGAAGTATTAGCTCTATTTTGATGACGATTCAGTCAGTGTCGAATTTTTGTAACTTTACATCCCCTATAATTTCTAAACCAATGAAGCTATAAACTTGGAATTGTACGATTCTGATGAGTACCAACTTGCTTTACCTATTTTAATAAACAGAAGAATTCTGAGAAATTTAACAGAAGACAGAGATTTCTGCCATTAACTTGCTGCTAGACAGGGGTGTGAAAATACGCCGAAATGCTTTCAGAAAAGGATAGAACTGCAGATCGCCATGCGCTTGAGACTTCAAAGGCAGGAAGATAAAGACTCGAGAAATTAAATTAAATCTATAGTTATAAAATAAATAGAGAATTTATTTATTACATACATCTTATATTTATATTTAGCAAATTCAGGCATTAGGCATTGACATTACCTAGACAGGGTAATTTAATTAATGGATTTGTAATCGTGGATATTACAAATAAAAATAAATACAACTTCAAAAATCTAAATGGTGCACTTTAGCGACTGGCCGCCTGCACTTACTGTGTAGTATCTTACTTAAAGATCACAATTTGTGCTAGTAGAGAATCACTTGAGTTGTGATACCGCCTGGTCTTATGGAGTTCCACAAGGCAGCACACTGGGAGCCACACTTTTCTAAATTTATGTGAACTAGTTGTGTAAGAGAGTTCTAAAAGGTGAAGATCTAATTATGTTCGCATATGATATCGTAGCGTTATTCCATGAACCCAACTGGAAAAAATTTTTAACCTACCTGTCATTCAAAATCATTTATTTATCTTTAAATGATAATAAAACGTTTGCATCAACGCCGAGCAATAAAACTTAAGATACACACATTTCCTTGCAACCTTGATAGCAAAGCTTAAGATACCAAAATATGCAACTGTACTATATTATCTAGAAGTAGAAGATTTTATGTCTATCGAGCCCTGCAAAGGTACCAAAAAAATTACACACACACACACACACACACACACACACACACACTCACACTCTCACACAGTGTACTCAATTTTGTTTTTAAATTCAGTATGCGTTTGTTACACATTCACACCACAACAACTTAACCGATTTGACGGAAATAGTGACGGAAAAGACCTTATACTCGAAATAACACATATATAGGTTTATCCTGGAATATTCAAAAAATCCCGCAATAAAACTTCACCTTTCTTCTACTCCTCCGGCACGACTACTATTTAATGACAACAAGCCTACGGTCCGCCTGATGGGAAGCGGTCACCGCAGCCTATGGACGCTTGCAACACCAGGGGTATCACTCGCACGTTGCCGACCCTTCAAAATCCAATAACTTCTTTCTTGTAGAACCCCATACTGTAGTCCTTAGAGAAAACCTTGGCAGGGAGCTCAGTTCATTACCCAAGCGTTCGCGGGAGGAAGTTTCTCTAAATCCGCACTGTACGCGACCATTTCGGTTCTAGAGTAGTAGAGTGTATTTCCTACCGATGGCGAGCGGTGCCATGGTAGAAAGTAGCCGTGGGCATCATTTTGAACAATTCCTCAGAACACATCCCATTGTACAAGCGGTAGAACACACACAGGGAGGCAAAATCCGTCCTCAGCTTAAGGGTTCGATACGGCAAGTGAGTTTGGGATCGTCAACAATTCTCACAGCCTGTCGTTGAACCGAGTCAAAAGGGCCAAGCTGGTATCCGGGTGCACCCGCCCAGAGATGGCAGCAGTACTCCATATGGGGCTTAACTTGCGACTTGTAAAGCATAAACCTCTGCCCCGACGTGAAGAACTGCCTCGCTCTGTTTAGTACACCTATTTTTTTGGCTTCCAGCTTCACCTTGTCTTGCAAATGATCTTGGAACTGAACATCGCTGGAGATGTCAACACCATGGATCCCAATGCTCTTAGAGATGGAGAGGGGAGTGTTTTGGAATTTTGGGACTACAGTGAATGGGGTTCTCTTAGCGGTGAACGCGCAGACTTTTGTCTTTGTAGGGTTGAATCGGACCAAGTTTACCCGTCCCCAGTCAGAGACCTTGGACAGAGTGGTCTCGATTTCCTCCACAACGGAACGAGGGATGTTTGCACGGCCCGTGTAATAAGCGTCTCCAGTACTGTCATCTGCATAGCAATGCATGTTGTTAATGACCACCATGTTATTAATATGCAGTAGAAACAGCGTAGGAGGCAGCACAGAGCCTTGCAAGACACCAGCATTAATGTCCATGCTATTAGAGCAACTACCGTCAACTACGGTTCGTATGCGTCTGGCGGACAAAAAGCCAGCCACCCATTTACACAAACCCTCGGGCACTCAGTAAGATGGCAACTTCAATAGAAGACCCCGGTGCCAGACCCGATCAAACGCCTTCGCTACGTCCAGGCTATATGCCAATGCCTCCCCCTGACTCTCAATGGCTAGTGCCCATCGGTGTGTTAGATACACTAGAAGGTCACTAGTAGAGCGACCGTGGCGAAACCCATATTGACGGTCACTGACCAGGTCGTGTTCTTCTAGGTATCTTAGAAGCTGTGTGTTGATCACACGCTCCATCACCTTGGAAAGGAGAGAGGTAATAGCGATATGCCTGCAATTCGATGGATCTGATCTGTCGCCCTTTTTGGGCACCGGGTGCACATTCGTAGTCTTCCATGAAGACAGAAATTGCCTTGTGTGGTAGAAAAGCGCGAAGAGGTGCGTGAGTACAGGACATAACTCATAACTAGTTCGGGCTGCTCGCGCAAGTACTCGCTAACCCGGTTTAATTGTTTAGGAGGCTTATTACAGCGAGAACTCGCTGTGCCCTACCTCTCTTTTTGTCTGTTGACAGAAGAAAGCTTATTTATAACACACTTATTTGTGTAATACAGAAATCTGCAAAAATGTTATCTTTACATGTTGCCGTGCTGGCTGTAATTCTAGTCGTCTCTAGAAATATATTTTTGCAGTTGAATGATTGGAACAGCTTTTATAATGTTTTTTTTTTCAATCCTTAAATAATATAGTTTTGCTACAAAATTTGCACAATAACAGCGTATTTACCTATATCTTAAGAGAGGGTATAAAGCAAAATAGCTCTTAGTAGAATTGAATTTTAAGTGATTAAATCCATTCCAAATAAAAAATAAAGAAACTGGATGCTAGATTATAATATTACGGTCTGATATTAGCAAAAACATAATCCAGCAAAATTTTCTCGATAGAAAAAAATCACAGTCAATCCTAGTGTTTCCCAATTTTTAAATTATTATTATTATTATGGTACATTTTAAGCGCCGGCAGAGCCTTAGGCACAGCTAGTGGCAAAATAAAAATCATTAGGTATATCGACTCAGTTCTAGTTTGTTCCTCGCCTCTCCAACTAATGTACAGGTTATAAGAGAAAGTTATATCGCGCAGCTCATCGTAGCGAGCACTTCAATTATCCAGGTAATCCGGCACACCGGGCCGCTGAAGATAGCCGCCCTAATCGACTTACGCGCTCAATGTCTCGGCAAAATATTTACGTAATTCGCTTCTTCGCCTTTGTTCGCTACAGATGAAGCCCGAAAGAAAACTCTGTATTGTATTACGGAATATACATTGGTATATTTTATTTCCTTGTTTCATATTGAAAATCAGATAATACCTGCAACTCCGATTAAATAACTTTATCCCTGATTAAATACGGGTAACTACTAGTTACACACATAAGGCTCGTGGCCCAGTAGCCAAGTTAAGTAACGTTCGGCGTGGTCGGTCATTGGATTGGTGATCCATCCACCTAGTGGCACATTTTCCAAAACTCTCCTTGCTTCGGCGAGCACATTAAATCGTATAGCCTGGCTGTTTTTATCATGACAGCAGTCGTTAAGCCAAGTTTAAACAAGCGTTATTATAAATGTGTGGTTAGAAAATTCTGACAGTCGTGACCACTTGACTGTAAGAATTTTGGTCGGCAATGTCCGCCGATTTGCACCTGGCCAGCGCAGTCGATTATGGCCTTAGCCTCTTTTCTCTTAGAAGAGGCCTGTACCTTTATAGTAGGAACTGTAAGGGCTGGAGCATATATTACGAATGTAGCATGCTAAATCCATAAATTCGCATCACAAAATATCGCAAAATAATTTATTCAATTTGATCTCTTAAAACCTTCGATAAAAATTTCGATAGTGATTATTTTGATATTAGATAATTAGAAAAAAAATACCCACAGAATAAACATTCAGGGCCTATAAATTAAATGATAGAGGAGCTTGTTGTGGCCTAGATACAAAACGAAATGGGAAGTTAACCAACGTCGGGCGTGCTCAGTCATTGGGTGGGTGACCGCTTAGTGGCACAAAATGCCAGTAGACTATAAAGCACTTTAAGTCCAATAGAAATTTATCTTTAATTGATTAATAAAGAAGACAAACGAATAGGCAATTTGGCAATTCATAAAAAAACGATAGTACGTTCTATTTTGATACTTGATAACTACACAGTAAAACACTAAAACAGTGATGACACTTTGGGGGTTAAAATGTTCAAAGATTTTTGGGCAGGTTTTCTATGGGGGAGTTTTTGGGGCTTGAAAAAAGTTATTGTTAAACTAAAGAGCAGTAGAAATTAAATAAAAACAGATATGACAAGACATTTTTCTGTAACTGCAAAAGAGATAATTATCATTTTACAAACAGTGTTAGGCACTATCCACTACCCCCACCCTCACGATCAAAACCAACTTAGCTACGCGTAATAAGGCCGCGAACGCACTGCGGGTGGCTTGCGTAAGGCCTATCCTAGCAAGTGATGTAACGAATATTTGCATTTGCGAATATTCGCACACTTTTTAACATTCGCATTCGTAACATTAATGAAAATATTTTGGGAATCGAACGTCTTAAATACATGATGTGTAAGTAATCGCTTAATCCGCTATTACAAGACATATTTTGTGAAAATTGACTTCTGCAAATTCTCGTCTAATAGATAGGGCCCTTTAATGGTCGGAAAAACAGACAGTTTATATCTTGAGCTTAAGTTTAAAATAATGGATAGTGCTCCGTCTTCCAAAATGATGAATACAACCCTTGTAAATAGCGTACAATAGTAGATTGTATTACAAGGGAGCAAATGAGTATTTTCATGACGAGGGCATATCTAAAGTAGAATCCTAAGTGTAGTGGGGGATTCAATAAAAATCCAAAATATTGTCACAAAACCACGCGTTTGACAGTCGTCGTTACCACCACTGCGAAAGAGCGATGGTGACTTGGCCCATAGTGCTAAAGAACAAGGCCGATCTACTGGGCAGTAGCTCAAAAGCACCCTTTACTGCCTCGTTATTAGCGTCCATTACGCACTTGTGCGGTAGTAACAATTACCTTACAAGTGCCTTTTACTTTATTTTTTTAATTTTTTAACACACTTGCTCATAAAGCAGCCGTTTCTGAACCTTTTTTGGCTTCTTAACAGAGTCCATTACGGTAATGACAATTACCGCACAAGTGCCTGTTACTTAACAGTTTTTTTAACAAGAAGAAATTATGCCTATATACTAAGTTCTTATTTGTAAAAAATAAAATCCAACGTGTTTGTTTAAAACATATCAAAACTATTTGATTCAATTACCTAAATTTCTCCATTCTACAAAATTTTACAACATTTTAACACTAATATAAGTGTTTACTGTACTTTAATTTAGTTGAAAATAGTCGTATGACATTTTCGACCTCTGCTCAATACACACTTGGCTGAATTACGCCCTCGATTCTGCTCGGGCTGGAACCCACAACCTCGTTTGTGATGAGCAGCCTAGTATCATAACGTACTCTTATTATGTGGTAGGTTTGTTTTATTATGTGGTAGGTTTGTTTTATTACGTGGTAGGTTTGTTTTATTATGTGGTAGGTTTGTTTTATTATGTGGTAGGTTTGTTTTATTATGAGGTAGGTTTGTTTTATTATGTGGTAGGTTTGTTTTATTATGTGGTAGGTTTGTTTTAAGTTTTCGAGTTAATTCACGATTCGCTGACGGCGAATATTGACAGCTGTGTGCCAAGAAAAAAACATTGTAGTACAAGTTCTAGAAACGTCTATCCCGAATGGTAGATTAGTGAAATTATCCACAATGTGAAGGAAAAACATTTTATCATAAGCGGTACAAAATGAGTAGGGCAACGAGTGATTACGAATTGTTCAGTTTGTACCGGTCAAATGTTAAATATATCATAAAAATAGCTGAAAAACAATATCGACACAGGGCTGAAAATCAAGTACTGGTCGTTCCAATCTTCTTGGTACTATGTAAAGGCCAAAAAAGGTAGTAGAAATTGGAAATATATTTCAAATAATCGACAAGTGTTGTACGCAAATTGTAAAATAATTCCTGAGTAATTTCACTCTATGTACCTATAGTAAGGAACATCCTAAACTAAATGTAAGCGCAGCGATGGCCGATGCCGGAGGACCCAACGGAGGGGCTCGTATTCACATAGAACAACTGCAGGTTAAGAATATCCAACAAACGCTCCAGGAGCTGAAACCCTGTAACAAAAGGAAAAAGGAAACTGTGGATAAATAAAGACCGGTAGCAGTCTTGTAAACTCCAGCTAAGGTACTCGAATCAGTATTCCATAATAAATTTTATCCACAGCGAGTTCTCAACTGTCAGAAGCCCAGAATGATCCCCACCGGCCAGAAGTACTAACACCAATCTGCTGAGCTACATAAATGATATTCTTTCGGCTGTAGCTGACTGAGGATAAGTTGACGTTGCCTACTTTGACTTTATAAAGGCTTTTGTACTGGTCAATAATGATATACTGCTAAAAAAGTTGGCCGGCGTGGGTTTTACACCGGATCTGCTGAAATTTTTTGCTAGTTATATGCAGGATAGGTGTTAAATATTGAATACGACGGTCAGGTATCTGAACCACATGGTACATGGTCTGGAATAAGCCAGGGAATTAATCTTGGACCCCTTAAGTTCATCATAGTGATAAATGATCTTCCAGACGTTGTCAGGGACGCAAAATGTTTATTGTTTGCGGATAAACTAAAGTTATATCTTCAGGTAAAAGATAAGAAGGACTGCAAGTAACTGCAAGCAGACATAAATAGAGTGGAGTCCTGGAACCAGGATAACTCAGTTATCCTTACAGTTTAATGAGTCAAGTGTGTAACAATTACATTCACATGTACACGTAAACCCGTTAATTATAATTATATGACTGGTATCACGTACATGACTAGAGTGACTGAAGTCATAGACCGTGGCGTCTAAATAAACACTGGGATGAGGTTTCGGGAGCACATCACTAAATGCTGTATAAAAACCCATAGAAATTTGGGTTTCCGGCTCAGAACTGTCCGGGACTATACAAACATTAAAGCAATCACAACTTTGTTCAATGCACTAGTTAGAAAACGACTGGAAAGCAATTTAGCAATTTGGGCACCACATGAAATTACACATAAGACCATATTTAGTTGCTAGGTGGAAAAAAAATACTACTACTAGTACTACTACCTTTTGTCCGCTGCTTCGACTGCGCAGAATTCGGCCAACGCCGTGAGATTCTTACGTGAAACAGAGTTAAAAAGCATTGTTTCTGTGTTGTTCTTTGTTCCACCAGCTACTCTTTACCGAAAATAAAGTTGGCCCTTGCATTATCGACATATATAAAGCCACCTAAGTCCAGATACATTGCATCAGAAGCAGTGTTGCGGTGATAGGCTCACCCGCTGTCATACAGGACTAAAGTAGTTGATGAAAACATACAGTCCCCTAAATAATTATGTGGGTGCGTGTCTAGCCACTGCCCACTAAGCATGAAACTTACAACAAGTTTTGGTATGTTATTATATCGCATATTTGCAAGTTTCAGACTTGACATAGCTGGAACATGAGAGTAATTTGCATTTTATTGTTACTTTGAACCTCACCGAAACTCAATAATGCAATGATGAATGATACGTTTGAAGGTTTATAAATGAACTTTGCAGCAATGTAACTCACAAACTTATTTTGATGTTACTATTTAACATTGTTGCAATATAGTAAATGTGATGTTACGAGCGCAATATCAAAGCAATGTTTATTTTAAAACATCATTGTATCAAATTACTGTCACTTTGCTAACAAAAGTAACTGTAATGTTGTATACAAAAATACGCACAACTTAATTTTCGCAATATAATTATTTTAAATACAATAGATAGAGTAGAGAATACAATGCAAACGTTACTAATTTTCTCATGTTGTTAACTAATTGAGTAAAAATTATACAGCAACTTTCTTTTTGAAAAGGTTATGCATATCACTTTCGTGATGTTGCGGCTTTCGGGAAGTTAACAAGTATAAAATTTATTTATTTGTAGAGCAGCCACCTGCAGTGCACGGGGTCAGAGGATCAAATCCCGGAAGTTCTCTCATCGATCACACTATTTTCTTATATTTTCACGATCGCGGTGATCCCCCCCTCCCCTAAGCACGGCCGAGGAAGAAATGAATTGTAAAATTATTTATAATATATAACTGAATAAATGCACGAACTGGGTCTATTGGGTTACTTGGAGTTGCATATTTAATTATTCAAAAACTGCACGAGCTGCGTTGATTGGGTACTTACGTTTTCAGATTCAAAGTTCAACAAATACCTTCAGATCTTATGATCGCCCCCCCTAAACTTTTGTTCTGGATCCGCCCTTGAATAAGGTAGGGTATATAACAAATATAGCCGTGTGGAACACAAACCACCAGTAAAATAAATTCTGTTAGAAACATTTTTGCAATAATTAATTAAAAATGTACAGTAAAGTTTCATTTGTAACGTACATAACGTTACAAATAACGTATATGGCATATTCGCACCACAACTTTCTGTTACTTTACAGATTTAAAGTTGTGTCAATGTTTAATTTAAACTTATGGAAACTTTACTAAGTAAATTACTCAAACGTGACAATTATCATATTAATGCAACATTACATTCTAAAGTTATGATAAGTTTCAGTAATCAGGACTGGGCAAGTTACAGGGGATACTTCTGGCGTGGCCGTTAGGGCTTCGGTTTGGGGTTACTGGAAGCTTAATGGATTCGGAACCTTGCATATGAAACTTACAAATCCCTTAATGTAATGTTAAGCAATGTTACTGCAAGTTAGGCTTGCTTAGTGGGTGGTAACCCCCTCCTAGAGATAAAATCGTAAATGTAAAAAGATAAATTCTTGATACCTTTTGTAGATTTTCAGTACCAGGCCTTTTAAGTAGAGGTAATTGTAGCGTGCGGAGTTAATTTACAGTGATAAAGATTAAATAATCCTGACCGGACTCGCGCACCGAGGGTTCCTTACCTACCACCATCATGGCCGGTTTTTATTATTAGTAATTTAAAAACTAAAACAAAAAGTGTGCCGCTAAGTGGTCACCCATCCAATTACTGATCAAGCTCGACGTTGCTTAAGTTTAAGTTTCCAACAAACAAATATATTACTTTTACTCTTAAATATTTCTAGACGGCGTTATACCGCTAATTTAAAATGGAAAATGGCTTGGGTTCGTCTCACACTAGGCCAGTTTTTATTATTTTTTGTCATAATTCACACTATTTTTCAATGCAAGTTTTAAGTTTGTATGTATTACTGTTTTTACGATAGAGCAAAAACTACGAAAATGTGTTTTTTATATCCCACCCTTAATTTTTTTTTAACTTCTTATTATTTATTAGATAATCTCCCATTATAAAACATATTTTGTGAAAATTTCAGGCTTATCTATTTCGGTCTAAAGATTTTTGGTCGGACAGACAGTCAGACAGCGTAGGCTTAATAATACACGGAGAAAAAACTTTAGTAGCTATAAGTAAATAATACTAATAACCACTAAAATATTAGTAATTCCGAGGACAAGTAAATTACACTGACGGTTACCAATGAGTTTTACTTATTGTATTTATTAACAGAAATAAAACTAGTCTTGTTGAATTAGCAGTGCTGTTTACTAAAAACAAGTAAAATTTAATGGAATGCAAAAAACTATAACACGCTACTTGTCGATGGTCCTGATGATGATGATCTGTGATGCGCAGCGTACGGTTGATATTAACTGGTCAGTGTGCCTGGTAGATGAAGGAAGGGGCTGCGGCGGTAAGGGCGTCACAAATCTGTTGAGCTCAAGGTAGAGCGGCGGTCCAGGGGAATCCCCCGCCATGAGAGGAGTTATACCGAGAGAACGCCTTGTCACACTTTACTAGCATCGCGTTCGTGTCTTCTCACACACACACACAATGTGCGCGTGGGGAAATTTGCTCGAAGCGTGGCCTCCTCCAAATGGTTGCTGTCCGCTGCCCGTAACTACGGGCAGGTCCTTGGGCGGGTCTCTGTCGGACCGTCGGCTTCCATGGGTCTTCAGCTAGGAGCCGCCTGGGGCGGCTCTACCGCGAAGAGCCCTGCTACCAGCATTGCTCTCCACAAGGACTAGGTCCCGTGAGTAGGCTTTGCTGTCCGGTGGCCGCGCGTGCTGCGGCGCCAAGTCTTTTATGTGCGGCAATCGGGACTCGTCAGCGCGCGCGAACATGTTGGTCGCGAGGCGGCCGACAAAATCGTCCAGTGGCTTGATCTGGAGGTCTCTCTCAATCGTAGCGTTCCTCACGTAGCGGGATACGCCGACTATGGTGCGAAGAGCCTTGTTTTGTACTGTGCGTAGTCGCTTGCGCTGAGTTTCGTTTAGTAGTGCGAACCACGCCGGCGCTGCGTACGTGAGGCGGGGTCTGATGTGGGTTTTGTAGACCCCACGCTTTGTACGTATTGGAAGTTTTGCCCTGAGCACTGGAGCGAGCAAAGCCTATGTGGATCTGGTCTGGTTGACGATGCTGGTCACATGCGCCTTCATTGACAGGAGTCGGTCGATGGTAAACGCCAAGGTACTTCGCGTTGAGGCACCATTTAATTTGCTCTCCTGAGAATTGAAGCGGTGGAGGAATCTTCTGTGTGCGGTGCAGAAGGATGGCTTGTGTTTTGCTCACGTTAACCGACAATCTCCATTTCGGGGCCAGTCTGGCAAGGCGTCAAGGGTCCGCTGCATCTTGATAGCGGCGTGATCAAGTAAGCCGCGTCATCATCGTACAGTGCCAGCATAGCTCCCCCTCGTGGGTATCTTCTCTTACACCCTTCTGGGTGTTGAGGTGCGGGTGTCGGGGGAGGGGAATTTACCTCCCACCATGACCCGGGCAGAAGCTCAGGGGTGCTGAACACCCCCGGTGAAATATTAAAAAGGAAGCCTACTTTACAGGCCCCCTTGTGGGTAATAATTTTATCGCCAGAAGCGAAAACAGAAAGTAATAATACGAGAGTAGGCGCCAAAATAAAAATTAAAACAAAAAATAAAAACAAAGCAAAAAAGCGAAATTAAAATAAAATAAAAACGAAGCAAAAAACAAAACAAAACGAAATAAGAGCAAAAAAACAAAAATGAAGGCGAAAATAAAAACGAAACGAAAAAAAACGAAAATAAAATAAAATAATAAAGCGAAATAAAAACAGAAATAAAATGAAAGCGGGATGGGCAATAAAAGCAGAATGGAATGAAGGGAGCAGGTGAGAAGGTAGGAGGGTGAATAATAAACTTATACACCCACAGGAATAAGCTCTCGGGGGAGGGCCCTGCCTTCCGGCGGACGGGCGTGTAGGGGCCTTCGGGATGTTGTCGGTGTAACATGAGTAAAACGTCGGAGAAAGCACACTCCCAGGCTTCAATGGGGCGCACAGAAGATACTGTATCTTCGATCACGACGCTGAAGCTGCGGTCTTGAAGGAAGGACTGGATAACCATAGTTATCCTGCGCGGGATCTAGGACGACGAGACCTTGAACCATGGTACCAAACTCGATCGAACGCCTTCTCCATGTCGAGCAGTACTGCCACAGTGCATTCCTTTTTGTTCGAAGCGACTGCGACGTGGTGAAGTACTCTCGACAGCTGAAGGGTGGTGGAGTGTTCCACTATGAAGCATTATGACTGGTTTAAAGACTGAGTTAATTCAAAGAAAAAATGATAAATATTTTAGCCATGAAACAAAAAAAGTATTAAATACTATTACAGAGTCTTCCCAAGAAGTTTTTGATATAACTATTAATAACTTCATACTTTTTATTGATAAGGCTAATTTTTATTTAGAGAAATGGTTCGATTTTAATCAGACTAACTGGCTTTCTTCAATTAGCTGTTTGTCATTGAAATCTCCGGTCACATGTGATCATTTTGAGAAAATTATAGATAATCTAAATTTGTATAGACTCAATATTGGTATGGATGATTCAGAATTAAAATAATTTCTAAGTAATTTATAAAAAAAATATCAGAAGACAAAGATTTTCTTGTAATGAGTACTGGCCAAAAGTGGAGCCATTTATTAGTAAACACTTCAGAAGAATTTAAAAACATAACTAAAATTGTTTTTCTGTTCCCGCCACCTCAGCATTTACTGAAAGTTTTTTTTCAGTAATGAATGCTAAGTGGCGGGAGGATAGAAATAGAGCATCTATTAATTTAATATGAAGTTTTTAAAAAGGATTGTAAATTAGTAAGTTGTGTGAGAAGCTCTAAACAACAATAAATAAATAAAATACTGTTTCATTTTTCTGAAATACTGTTTAATATTCTTGATAGACCTGAATATACTTTATTTCTAGTAAAAAAAGTTGGCAACCCTATATGTAAGGGTACCGTACCCTTTTTTCCTTTTGGAGCACGGAACCCTAAAAACAACTAAAGGAATAGTTTTAGATATTTGGTCTTAGTGAAAAAATTATCGTGCTGATGCTCTGGATATAAATGTCACATTTTTTGCCGTTTGCCCAATTTGAATATCCTTTTTGAGAGAAATGTAAATGGAGAATAGGCAAAGTTACCTAAATCTCTTCGAACATATCACGATCAAAATTAAATTTGTTTTTAAGAAAGGCGAGGTCAAAGGTATGTAAACCGTTGAACATGTATGAAAGCATTGATAAAAGTGGATGCAGCAGAAAGTGTCTGGCACATTATGCCAGGGTTGTAGCAAGTAAGGTTTAGTCTCTGCCCACCCCTTCAGGGAACAAGCGTGATGTTATATAAAAAATGGGAATCGCAATAAAAATCTCTAGTGACGAAATTTCAGACTTTTACTAATCTTCGGCCTTTTATATCAATACATTTATTTACAATTACATCACAATTAATATATACTATATCATCGGCAAAATTATACCTTTGAATGATTTACAACTTCATATTAAGTAAGTAGGTAAGTAAGGGTCGGCTCATACAGAGACGCGACGCAACGTGAAGAGGCTTGAAGATGCGCTTGCGACGTTGGGATGCGTCGCATCTCGTCGCGTCGCGTCTCGGTATGAGCCGACCCTAAGTCTTGATACATATATAGGCATCATACAATAAATAAGTATATAGCTGTAAAATGCTGTTATGTAAAATTAATTATACTCCAACTAAGAAAAAACTAAACTTCACTCAAAATATGAAAATACCAGCAAAGTTGCACTATTTTCATACATAAATGTAAAAAAAAAACATTACAGTTACATGTAGATTAAGACTGAAAAAATTATATTATTGGACAATAAGGAATTTAAATTAAGGCCTTTGAATTATATACAAATACTTACAATTTAAAAAGGAACAAAAACAAATTGGATTCGTACTTTTAATATAATCAATTACGTATTGAAACTTAAAATAGCTATTGAAAACTCATTCAATACCTAAATGATCAAGTAATTGAACAAAAAATCTAAGATTTATTTCACATTTTGACTTTGTCTCGGAAAACACTTCACAAGTCTTTTTACCTACATGTTTTATTTTTGAGTACGTGTATCTAAAACCGGACTCGAACGAACAAAAATGACCTTGACCCGCGTCTTTCGCTTTGTTAGTCTATGCAACATAATTATACATAAATATGTATAATATTTCTCATTAAATTTAATCAGTGTCGTGATTTGAAAACCAGTTAAAGAATGTGACAATTAAGGTAATCATGTAAATTTTTTAATGATTTATGATTAAATTACCACAAAAAGTGGACATTAAGTAAAGTTAGGTTATGTTTACTCATTTTGAATATGTTTCTCAGGTATCTTCAACATTTGATCATGAATATCTAAAATAATTCACAATGATTTTGTACACTCTCCGGTAAGTTAAGACCGGATAACAGTATTCTTTACACAGTTTGGCATGAGCATGACAACACACAACAGCTACATAATACTCAAAGAATATAATACTTAACCCATTCTCAAAGTATGGTACCAATCATACAGATACCTTTTTAGGGTTCCATACCCAACTGTGCCAATGGAACCCAATTACTAAGTTTACGGCGCGCCTTTGTGTGGTGGTACATAACCATTCATGCGCAACTCGCACTTGGCTGGTTTTTTCACATATTAAAAAAAGGGAATATAAACCAAAAAGCTAATTTCTGTAATTCTAACGATGTGATGCGCATGTATATCTACTAAAAATCATAACACAAACACAATGTCATATACTGAGATGTTTATGTAACAAATTTACTAATTAATTTATATAGCATAATGACGCCTTGAAACTTTTCATATTTAGTATGGAAATTATCGGTTTTAACCGTTTTGTAGTTTTGTTTTTTTTACTTTTTGCTAAAACTTAGTCAATACAATAGGAAATAACAAATTCTTCTAATAACAAGCAAAAGCTACACACGCTTGAAAAATATGAACAAGTGTGTTCCTGATTTTTTCAAAATGTAATTATACCTACCTACAATAAATTAAAACCACTCAATAAGGTTATGTACGAGACACAAGCAAGTTTTATAACATTTTTAGTTTATCCTTCAGTTGCAATTTAGATGATAGTTTTGCTAGAAAATTTGCGTATTTAATTAATGGCAATTTTATGTCAAAATTGATTTATTGGTTAACAACCTGTACATTGAAAAACCACCCTGAGTAAGCAAATATTGAAATTGCATACATACCTACTAATATATTTACCTGGATACTAAGTGTTATGTAAAAACAAAATTTTTGTTACCATTTTAGGCATATCTCATAAATCAATAAGAGCAACATTAAAATCTTTAAACACACCTTAAATAATAAAAAACAGCATATGATAATTAGAAAAAAAAACGATACTTTGTTTTAATCTATTGAAGTAAAAAAAACTTGTGGTACACTTCAAGCTAGCTATTGGAAAAGTAATATTTAAAAGACATATATTGCAATATAAAAGGGGTGATCAAAAATTTGTAATAAATCGATATAAAACATTAGAACATTTTTCATGCAGAAGTTTTGATGAGAGCTCTGACTTGACATAAAATGAATGAAGTTTCAAAATGTGACTGTGTATTTAAATACCTTTAACCTGTACCTACTAGTGAAGGTTTAAGCAAGCTCTATATTTTTTTAGGATTTTTGTAAATACTAGAAATATCCGATAATCATTACTTTTTGATCTCCCCTCGTAGAATGAAGCAGACAGTTTAAATTTATGGCACACTAATTTACGAATCAAATTCTATTACCTACATAACTTATTTGTAGATTGGTAGCCTGTTGTTACAGAGATCTTGCATAATGCCATCATTTGAGACAGTTTTAAGATTCTATTATATAGTAACTGTGTCACTGTGTTGTACAAATGAATCTATAAATAGACATGCTGATAAGTTTAGTTTCATACCTACAGTTACAAACTGAAGATTCAATAGAAGTTGACATTGAGGCAGTATGTATGCACAAAAATGTTATGTGTTTCATATACCACCTGTAATTGCAGGGCTGCCAGTAAGGCCAGCTTTTTTTATACCACTTAGCTAACGAAATTATACAAATCAAATCTCAATACATATACAAATCTGCAGATTACTGCTACTTGCAATATCTTGATTTCTATAAATTAACCACAAATATCTGTATGTATCATTGTAAACTCATTTGTATATTGTATAAACAAACACTTGATTTAATTTTATTATTAATATATTTTTGTGTAATCAGTAACAATATGAGATAGTCAATATACTTTCTATTGTAGTTATTGTGGTGTATAAATATTTCAAAGTAGATGTACAAATGAATAATAATAAATTTATATGGCAAATCTATGTATTACTTTTACTTCTATTTTGATATATTTATATCTGCATTTCTTTAGTTTTCAATGTTTTCTTGTTATTTTAGTTTGAACATTCACATAAGGTCTTATTATCACATACTATTGCTAAGCACATATTATTACATATTATTTACAACACCTAAGTAAAAATGTAATGTAAAATTGAAATTACTACTTAGAAATGTCATTTCCATAGAGAAGACACAGTCTTACCAATTAAAAGCAAAAGTTAGAATTAAAATTATTATGAAAACAAAATGAGACACATTCTTTGCTATCTTGAAAAGTGTATAGCCTTTAAGCGACAATACACAGCAGAAATGGCCTTATTTTAGCAGTAAATTTATATTACCTATACAAACACCATAGTTTTTTACAAATTTCCACTTCCCAATCTTGTTGTGTTAATGAGGATGGATCAAGAAGAACATGTAAAGCCCTAATCAAATCAAGTTGATTTGATTATTGCTCCACATAGATTTTTTTCAAAAATATTATTATATTGAAGGTCATAAAATATTTATGTCATGTAAAATAAGAAATAATTCAGATTTTGTTGTCTCAAACTTACAACCAAATTTTGTATCAAAAATTTTACACTGAGACTTGTAATTAATGGGCATTGCTTGAGATATATGAACATTCGGCTATCAAATAAATACCATTAAAAATTAGAAGAATCTATCTAGATTTAAGCAGTATCATCCCCCAAGTAGAAATTGAAGTTAATGTGAATGCACCACACATTACTCACACTTCACTTCATTACCTTAATATTTATTACTATAAAAATTTTACTGCTTAAATTTACTATTATTTATTTAACATAAGTGCAAAACATATTATGTTCCAGTGAATTTTAAAATTTTCAGTTTCTATTGTAATAAATGTATTAATACAAAAAAACAGGTTATTTTAAAATGGAGAGGCATTTTATAAGTGTAATTATTGTTGTGCTTATGGAAGAGAATTATAATAATACCTTTTAAATAGCGAAAAGTTCAGAGTTTAGGGTAAACATTTGTATGGAAACCTACATAAAGTGTTTATTAACCTTTAAAGCAAATATTGGCAGAAAGAACATTTTACTTGATAAATTTTGCTGTTACATGGTTTGTTCATGGTGCTGTTAATCTATATTCCCTAAAAGCTTTTTGCTACACTTTTCACTACCTAACCTTGTTTTGTGCTTAACATGTCAAATCGAAGTTTGATAGCAAGGAGCACATCAATGAGTTGTTAGGAACAATAGACAAACTGTTCACATCTGAGCAAAGCCCTCCAAGGCAGCAAACTATGAATGCCATGATCAAATCAAACCATTTCACTTGTGGATAATAATTTATATTTAAAGAAATATTTTTTTTTCTTATTGAGGCTGATAACATTGCTTGAGGCTGATATTAAATTTATTTTCTGCTCAGTTTGGGTAATGGTAGAAGTTAAATTTACTTTTCTAATGTTTGATCCTTAATTTTGTAGCAGGAATAATAATACTAAATTTAGATATTTTTTTGTGTAAACTAGTCTTCTGCTAATTCTTTAATCAACTAATTGCATGTCCGGTTTATTAGTTAATGAGGTTAACTCATACACCTAAACCCCGTAGTGGGACCTTGCGCGCGCGATGGATTAATTTAAGACTGCGATATAGGCTAGAACTTAGATAGATTTGCTTGTTATGAAAGTTGGTTTAAAAATTAGAATAGCTTGTTATCTAGTACACTGACTCTAAGTTGAAGCAAAATTTAAAAAATGTGACTACAAAACTGTAAAAACATTAAATTCCATACAAAAAAATAATAATTTCAAGGCATCATTATGACATAAATTACTAAAGAAGTATATAATTAATATATAACATAGTAATGTATACAAAATTGTGTTATAATTTTTACTACATTTATACACACATCATTAGTATATCACAAATCAGCTTTCTGGCCTATATTGCCCTCTTAAACTGTGCAATTAAGAAAAATTACACAAAAATTACTAGCGACAAAGAAATTATCTACCAAAATCTATATTATCAAATTAGAATGTATGAAACTAGGTGGTTTTATACCACTAACCATAAAAAGGGTTCAACTTGCCATTATTATTAGACCTGCGACAGTTCAGGAATAGGCTCCACTGGAACTATTTGGGCACATAACACTAATAAGTAATAAGATTCTTACAGTAATAATTCAAAATTATATATGTTCTTAAGGTCAGTGGTAATAAGAACTATTATGAAATAACATTTCTGAAATTTTAATAATTTTCAGAAACAACTAATTACCTACCTAAGAAACAACATTTTACATTGTCTATAAAATCTACATTCAGTGTCCATTAAAGACTAAACATTTCACCATTCTGCATCACCATTTGCTTTCTGAAAAACATAATCTTTGCCTTCTAGATTCATGATACCATCTTTCAAATAGAACTTCCATTTATTCCGGCTGCGTGTAATCTTGTCATATTGACAAACAACTACATTATCTGTGTCAAACATATCACCAGGCTCCTCATCAGAGACATCATCACCGGAGTTAAGAGGCTCTTCATCAATACCACCACTTTCATCTCTTTCCTCCTCTTCCTCTTCTGCATGCTCATCAGCGGACTCCTCATCTTCATCGTCATCTCCTGCACCATCTTCTGAGCCATCACCTACATTAGAGCCTTCGTCATCTGAAGAATCAAGAGCCCCATCCAAAGAAAAAGGAGCAACACCACTACGACCACCTCCACCACCATCAAACTCATTTTGTTGACCAGCTAATGCAGAATTTATATGTTGCTGAAGTAGTGTTGCAGCTAATGGCTGGGGTAAACTTATTGTCGCATTTATAATAGGACCAGTTAAAACTTGATGCAATTTATTGCCATTTAACGCCGAGGCAGGAATTTGAATGGTAAATGACCGAGGTTGTGATCCAGGTACACCTGGTTGAGCAGGTAATGTTAACTGAACAGGTACTTTGTTGTTAGGGTCCAGTACATGATGTGGATGAGCCCCTGCAAGATTCGCTGGTCCACCATGATCACTTTGTAAGCTGGAACTTTGTTGAGCTAACTGGGAATCTGCAGTCCTTTTAGATAAAATATTATTACCATTAGCTTTTTGAAAGTTTTGTAACACTGGTGGTGGAGGCATACTTGGTTCTGGCTGTGGTGGATCCATCGCTCCAGTAGCTTGTAATTTTGTTTTCCATAGCTGTTTCAACTCCTGCAGCACTTGTTCGTCTACACCATCGTCAAGAAAAGAATCTCGAACACTAGCTATTACGTCGTCAACTACAGTGTTGTACAGTTTTATTACCGAAAGTTGACTCATTGTCATTTTGTCAATTTCTGATTTTGTTTTGTTACGTATTCGGAATAGAAGTCGGGTTTTAAACAATAGTCACTTTAAACTAATCTGGATTATTGCTTGAGTACTAGCGTATATAAATCAACATTCAAGTTAGTCATATCTCAATGTCATGCAACATTGAAAATCTACGCAATACATCGTAATTTACAATATTCACAAATTTAGTAAATATAATTTGCGCTTCCGGCATCAACGCACAAAATCTAGGTCTTCATATCCAATATAATTGTAAAATCAAGAACTAGACATAATTTTTGACATTTTTACTAAACATAACCTACAAACAAACGAATGCAATTTTTTTGCCAGCACAAGATTGTCTATGGTTTTTTTTTTTAATTTATTTTATGAGTTGGTTACAAGACATTTAAGCCATTTCATATTTTAAAGTATAATAAAGCCCTATTTACGGCAGAGCAACCTTGCGATATTGTAGCATGCCACAAATGTAGGCATGCGTCTTATTGTTGCATGCTACATACGCAAACACCGTGCGGCCAATGTAGCATGGGGCAGTCTATTTTACGCCGAGGAAACGTTCTGCTGCAATGTCAGATTATTATTGAAAACCGCAGTAAAATGAACGATTAAGTAATTTTAGCAGCAGCTTATTTGTTATTAGACCATGCAACAAAAAAGGAAAAGATGATGAAAAACAACGTTATTGATTAGTAAAACATAATATTTGTCTTAATACATTAATCACCAAACAAAAATTGAAAATCTTATAAAAAAAAATTATTATTACTTTCTTCGACTTCTATGATTTCGAAATTAGAAAGGCTAATAGCTTGGCGATAAAGTGTTTCGCATGAAACCCATTGGCCTTGGGAACAAGGGCGACAGTGTGCCACATGACGCAACGTGTCGTTATGACGCACTACTCTTACTACAGCATGAGTAATTTTTCACGATTGTGGCATGCGGCACTGTAGCATGCTTCAACGTCGCACGATGTTGCTCTGGCGTAAATGGGGATTTACAACATAGAGTAACACGGCATCCTGACGCGGCCAGGAGGGGAGGCACCATTAAGTCTTATTCTCGTACAATAAAATCTACCACTTTTTCGGGGGACGGGAAAATAGATACAAAGTTACTAAAGAGTTAAAAAAATTAACTAATAATAATTACACTATATTGAAGGTTCGTAACGTTGTTACAGTGCATAAGACAGTAGGTCTGTAATAAAATTTTCTGGTAACTACCACCCATCGATATCGATAATTGAATTTTTTTAAAGCTGTAAAAAAGTAATAATATTAAACGCTAGCGAATATAAAGTATTTTTATAATCTTAATTATTATTACAAAGTAAGTATAATTATTTTTTTTTTTTACAAATTCAACATAACTTATTACGATGATATTTCTTTAAAAAGTAAAAGCACGGAAATATTTTACTTCACCAACAGATTACGATCTAATTACATAAAATATTTACAAACATTGATATACATCCCAACCAACACTATTAAAAGGTCTTATATCTTTTTTATAAACAACAGTCTTATTAAATCTACACCCAAAATAACCTACAAAAAAAATATTCTCACATAAAATAAATGTAACAAGACATTTGTTGCCATTATCCTTGCTGCAAAATTTTTCCTGTTATCAACAAAAATAAAGACACAATAAAACATTAAATTTAAACCCAACATTGTATTTACATCATAGGAATTAAGCTTACATATCATTATAAGAGTGTAATTGCATTGGTGAGAAAACTAATAATAATAAAAAATAATATACTTAAGAATCTGAATTTTAACGAATGTTATACAATACGTATAAACAAATAATTTAAACTTCTATTAGTTACTATATGTGCATCATTATCTGCAAACACATTTTAAATTTTAATTTGACATTGTAGGAGCACACTTGCGCCTCCATCTGTGTCTTACTGACAACGTGTAATTAAAAAACTAGAAATCGCACTATGAACTTTTCTAAGCTCACAGTTCATGAAAGCTATAAATATTTTTTATTTATTTTTATAAAAAAAGGCATGCAGGCAGGCAATTATTTACCTACTTTTCCGTTGATTTCGACATTCCTCAATATTTCTTATCGATTACAGATTACAGACAAAGACAACCCTATCGGTTTTACATCCTATAGTTAGAATTGTATAGTCAAAGTGGTGACATCTTACTTGTTTCCATCTAATAGAGAGAGAGAGCTGTCTTTGTCTCTTTCTGTCTTATCACCTTTCGTTTGCTGTTATATAGGACATATATAGTTATTGCAGTATCTATAGTCTTTCTACATCTATGATAACTAAAATAAAGCAAAGTAAACACACGTGACTTGGCAAAGATGAAGTAGAAACATAGATCTATGGATTACAGTAAGTTGAACAATGCACGCTGTAAACAGTTTTCGTTCTTCTAATGCTATTCTTACGTGTATTTAAAAGAGATAGAAATAGCCGTTCTCGCATGTTCTGAAGCAGCGCACGCCATCACCCAAGTTTGTTTGATATCCAGCTGGGTATCGAAGTGTCTTTTAATTTTCATAAAAATATTCTGTTATTTTTTTAATCAAATGATAAAATAAAAAATAATGATTGATTAATAGCAATAGTATGCACTATTCCCGGCTTTTCGAAGAAATATTTTACAGGAGTAGTAATCTACCTTTTCATTGGTAAGTCGAACTACTCATTTATATTTTCTTATTTCAAAAATACCTCCCCTCTCGGAGACACTCTCATCTATTACAGACGCTCCCTGCTTTGCTCTCCCATCGATCCCCTGCCCCTTGCGAAATTAGAAGCTTCCGTCCGCCGTCTAGCGATGACCGGCCATCAGTCGATCATGATTGCATCGGTTTATCTCTCCCCCTCAACAAACTAGCTCGAGAGCGTCCTTCAGTCGCTGTTAAATTTAGGCGACGCTGTCACCCTAGCTGGTGACCTACATTGCAAGCACTGTCGATGGAACTCTTCAATCACTTAATGGAGAGGCAGACTCCTCGACCAATTAGTTGACAGACTAAACTTTGACATAATCGCTCCCATGACCACCCACTTTCCACATAACGCTCGCTGCAGCCCTGAAGTGCTCGACATAGCACTTATAAAGAATGTTAGGCTAAGCTTTCGCTCTATAGAGGTGCTTGACGAACTTGACTCGGACCACCGCCCTGTCCTCCTCCGATTAGATTCCCCATCCGACACTCCTCCCGACACTAGAACCGTGACGGACTGGATTAATTCCGGTAATGACGCAAAAACCCCAGATGGCCACATCTAAATCACGTACCCAATAATATCTCTTCCACGAACGATATAAACATGGATATTGACTCATTCACTAGCCACCTGACCGCCGCCGTTAGCGACTGCTCAAGGCAGGTGCCGGTTGGTGACTACCATCACCTAATCCTGCCTCAGCAAATCAGGTCGCTAATGACTAAGCGTAACGCAGCCCGCCGCAGTCGCGATCACGCTCCTACTACCGAAAACAAAGCGACAACCACTTCCACTCCACACTCCACTTCAATGACTTACACCACCGTGTAAGAACAGCTGTAGCTGAGCTTTGCGCCCTACGTTTCGGCGATCTGATGGAGAATATTTCTACTTCTCATTTAGCTTATTGGCGCCTAGCCAGAGCGTTGAAATCAGACACCTTCAACTCCCTCCCCCCGTTAACTCGTCCCAACAACGTTCCCGCGTTCGATGACGACGAAAAAGCGGATTGCCTTGCATTTTTTTTTTTTTTTTTTTTTTTATACCACTAAGGTGGCAAACAAGCTTACGGCCCGCCTGATGGTAAGCGGTCACCGTAGCCTATGGACGCTTGCAACACCAGGGGTATCACTTGCGCGTTGCCGACCCTTCAGAAATCTAATAACTTCTTTCTTGAAGAACTCCATACTGTAGTCCTTGCAGAAAACCTTGGCAGGGAGCTCATTCCACAACTTAAGCGTTCGCTTAACCATTTAGGTTCTAAAGTGTGAGAATGAATTCCCTGCCGATGGCGAGCGGTGCGATGGTAGAAAGTAGCCGTGGGCATCATTTCGAACAATTCCTCAGAACACAACCCATTGTACAAGCGGTAGAACACACACAGTGAGGCAAAGTCTCTCCTCAGACTTAAGGGCTCGATACCGCAAGTGAGTTTGGGATCGTCGACAATTCTCACAGCCCGTCGTTGAACCGAGTCAAAAGGGTCAAGCTGGTATCCGGGTGCACCTGCCCAGAGATGGCAGCAGTACTCCATATGGGGCCGAACTTGCGACTTGTAAAGTAACAACCTTTGCCCCGACGTGAAGTACTGCTTCGCTCTGTTGAGTACACCAAGTTTTTTGGACGCCAGCTTTACCTTATCTTGTAAATGATCTCGGAACTGAACATCGCTGGAGATGTCGACACCAAGGATCCCAATGCTCTTGGAGATGGAGAGGGGAGTGTTCTGGAATTGTGGGACCACAGTGAATGGAGTTTTCTTAGCGGTGAACGCGCACACTTGTGTCTTTGTAGGGTTGAATCGGACCAAGTTTACCCGTCCCCAGTCAGAGACCTGGGACAGTGTGGTCTCGATTTGAGACACAAGTTCTCCGCGGTTTTCCTCCACAACGGAACGAGGGATGTTTGCACGACCCGTGTAAAAAGCGTCTCCAGTACTGTCATCTGCATAGCAATGTATGTTGTTGATGTCCAACATGTCATTGATATGCAGTAGAAACAGCGTAGGAGACAGCACAGAGCCTTGCGGGACACCAGCATTAATGTCCATGCTATCAGAGCAACTACCGTCAACTACAGTTCGTATGCGTCTGCCGGACAAAAAGCTAGCCACCCATTTGCACAAACCCTCGGGCACTCCGTAAGATGGCAACTTCGATAGAAGACCGCGGTGCCAGACCCGATCGAACGCCTTCGCTATGTCCAGGCTACATGCCAATGCCTCCCCCTGACTCTCAATGGCTAGTGCCCATCGGTGTGTGAGATACACTAGAAGGTGATACACCAGTCGAGCGACCGTGGCGAAAGCCATATTGACGGTCACTGACCAGATCGTGTACTTCTAGGTATCTTAGAAGCTGTGTGTTGATCACACGCTCCATCACCTTAGAGAGGAGAGAGGTAATAGCGATAGGCCTGTAATTCGATGGATCTGATCTATCGCCCTTTTTGGGCACCGGGTGCACATTCGCAGTCTTCCATGTAGACGGAAATTGCCTAGTGTGGTAGGAAAGCGCGAAGAGGCGCGTGAGTACAGGACATAACTCAGGAGCACACTGCTTAAGCACCACTGCTGGTATACCGTCTGGCCCACTCGACTTATGAACGTCTAGAGAAAGCAACGCCCGCCTGACCTCCCGCTGCGTTATGGAGATTTCCGGCATGGACTTACCGCACCACGGTATAGTAGGTGGTACAGCGCCTTCATCGTTCATATTCGAGTTCGAGGCAAAGAGACTGCCCAGTAGATCGGCTTTCTCTTTAGCACTATGGGCCAAGTCACCATCGGTCTTTCGCAGTGGTGGTAACGACGACTGGCAGAAGTTCCCTTCGGCAGCTTTGGCAAGCGACCAGAAAGCACGACTCCCAGAAGGATAGCTCGCAAGTCAACCACCTATTTTGCCGATGAATTTGAATTTTGCTCTGGCAGTTGCTTTCTTACTAAACCTCGAGGCAGCATTTAATTTGCGTTTTAACTCAGAAATATTCGGATCCTTATTATAACGAGCCGTGGTCCAAGCCTCATATGCATTTTGCTTAAGAATTTTAGCTTTTCTGCAAGACCTATTAAACCACGGTCGTTTTTTGACGCCGGCAGCTACTCGCGGGTTAGGAATATAGCATTCCATACCAGCAAGGATTGTCTCAGTGACTGCGGCTGCGCAGACGTTAGGATCTTCTGAGTTAAAGCAGATCTGCCTCCACGCGTACGATGCGTAAAATTCACGCAATCCATCCCAGTCTGCCGACTTATAGTGCCACACACGACGCCAGTTAGTTGGCCCAGAAGGATCAGGTTGTGTGCATGACACTTGAGTCCGAACGAGACAGTGGTCCGAGGAGCCAAGAGGCGCATCCACTGAGACGGAGTACCCGTCCGGACGAGTAGTCAGCAGAAGGTCCAGTAAGGAGCTCGTATGTTCCTCTATATCTGGTATTCTCGTTGGAGAAAGTACCAGCTGAGAGAATCCATAGGTCAGAGCAAATTCATGAGCAGATATCCCAGCATAGTTATTGGTTCGAGAACTGAGCCACTCGCGATGGTGGGCGTTAAAGTCTCCCAAAATAACTAGTTCTGCTGTGGGATATTGCTCTAGAACTTTGTCAGTCGTCAAACTCAGGTGCGTGAAGAGTCGAGTTACGTCCGTGTCACCGCTATGAGACCTGTATAGGCACGCATAGATACGAGTGTGGCCGCCGTAATCTACGCGCACCCACAATATCGACAGGTCCCTGTCTTCAAGGCTATGAAGGCGGCGACAGCAGATATCCTCCCGGACGAACATACATACACCGGCACGACTCATAAAATTGTGTTCGAGTTTGTAGCCGGGATAATGAAGGTATGATGTGTCGGCCGGGCAGGATATCTGCGTCTCCGTTAGAAAAAGAATGGTCGGCTGCGCAGTTTCGAGATGGTGGTGGACTGCGTTAAGATTTGCGTGAATACCCCTGATGTTGCAAAAATCCACATTATATGTGGATGGAGTAGCCGCTGTGCAAACTCTTTTCTTTTTCTGTCTTCTGGCCATAATATATATAAAAAAAAGTTACTAAGACTAAGGATGAGGATTCACTGCACAGACAGCATAGAGGACAAAGGGTGCGGTTCTAAGACTGCCGAAGCTCGCCACAGATGATACGGTTGCTGGCACGGCGGGCGGAAGGGCCCCTGATCCCCCTCTGTTGTAGTAGCCGGGTCCACTCCGGTCTCCTTCTCCGGCACGACTACCACTTCAGATACTTTACACAGGCTGGCGAATCAGCCTCCCAGGGCGGAGATTAAGTCATCCCTGGGTTCGGGATCCCGTTCAACCTGCGGGCGGCCAGCGGTCAGCCGTTTCATCAGGTCTCCCTGACCGCCGAACCAGCACGCCGCGTCTATGCCGAGTATGACAGCAACAAGCACCGCCGGTCCTCCGCTGTCCGTGCAGCGAATCCTCAAAGAGCTCTGGCAACCTTACTCACCGCCAGGAACACAACACTACTCAATGTTAGTGTTATTATGGCCGCGGTTTTCTGTTAGGTGGAGGTACTTCCCTCCAAGCCCAATGTACCCTAAGCACACAACCTTTTGATCCCGATCTCGTGCGAGAGGTGAAGTGGAGCGCAGAGCTTCTTTGCCCCCACATGATCCTCTGCCCCCCGTTACGGTTGACGAAGTCATACAGGTCTTCAAAGACCTACGCTCCCGTAAAGCCCCCGGCGCGGACGGTATCTCTAACGATATCCTAAAGCGCCTTACTTTCCTCCTTCTCTGCCTTCTAGCAGGCGTTTTCAACGCTGCTATCGAAAATTGCATTTTCCCTTCTCAATGGAAAGATGCAATTGTTATGATCACTCACAAGCCAGGGAAAGCCCGTACCGAGCCTTCCTCCTACCGACCTATAAGTTTACGAAAGGCCCTTGGTAAACTTTACGAACGCCTCCTCCTTGCTCGCCTACGGAACGCTATAGTCCCCAAAGGAATCTTAACCGACGAGCAGTTTGGGTTCAGCGCCAAACACTCGTACGTCCAACACGTCCTTTGTATAACGGAACACATTTCCACTGGCTTCCAATCAGTATTAGGTAAGCCCCGTCACACGGGCGCTGTCTTTTTCGATATAGCGAAAGCCTTCGACAAAGTCTGGCACAACGGTTTAATTTATAGACTGTACAACTATCAGTTGCCAGACCGCTTCGTAGCCGCCTTGTACTCATCATACGAAAATATTTGTCGAACCTCAGCTTTCGCTATAGGGTCGAATGCACTCTCTCAATCTCTCGTCCCAAGACAAGCACGAGTCCCGCAAGGGTCCGTGCTCGCCCCTTTCTTGTACCTTCTGTACACAAACGAATTAGCCCTCTTCGCGGACGATACCGCTATTTACACCACCGATAGGCAAGTGAATCGAATCACTAAGAGAGAGGAGAGAGAAGACTTATGGATTGGATGAATAATGGCCTTTTTGAGCAATTCAGGAAATTTATAGCATAAGTTAGTGGAGCTATTTTTAGCTTTTTGTTATTTTTTAGAAAATTAAAAGACAGCCTATCTATGCCTGTCGCACAATCTGAACGCAAGGAATTGATAATTGACTCAACCTGACTATGATCTGTTTCGAGCAGGGCAAATGAATTCTTGAATAGCTCTGTAAGTTTATCACAATTTGCATAGGTTACCTACTTGTGTTTATTTTTAGCTTTTAACTAAGGAGGCTTCTGCACTTACAAAATATTTATTAATTTAATTGATAGATTCGATTGGTGTAGTTTTTAAAGTCAACCGTTGTTCTGCTATTGTTTTACTCTTTGATGTGTGCAAGATATCCTTGATTGTGTTTCATAGGTTTTTGGTGTAACCAACAGCTTTTTTATGTCGCTCTTTTTCAAAGGCCTGTTTTGTATTTTTTAATATTTTATTACAAAATTTTCGGTATATTAGTTTAGTAGTATTTCATTATCTGGCGACTTTTTGTGTTTTAACGACATTTTGTCTTTGTTTCTCATACATTTTAACAATCCATGGATGGTTTGGTTATTTCTTGTCGATGAGAAACTTTACATTTGACTGTATTCTCCTCTCTAAATGATGACATTTAACTCGTTTCGGCGCACTACAGAGACTGTCTTTATCAAATAACAGTATAACAAAAATAGAGATTTTGTTACCGATGCACCGACTAGGTGCTCAAGAGGGAGAGATACTCAGGGAGAGTGGGTTCAGAGGCAAGTAAAATAAAGTCGCTATTCAAGGTCAAGGAAAATTATAATGTATGCTCGTTCAAGGTTATATTTACAATATTTAATGGTTAGTAGTAGAACCTAACCACTTAAGGTGATTCGTAACACTTAATATATTGAAATTAGAGCTATCTATTTTACAATATTAGAAACTACCTATATATACAGAAAGAGATAAATCCGTAAGCCTGCGTACAAAGATTTCTAGATAGAAGGTTTGCAAAATATATATTAAGGACAGAAAGTACATTCAGATTCTTAAGATGTCTTCCAAGCCGTCCACATCCAGTAGGTATCCACCAGAGTAGGTTTAAGCGGGCGGGACAGACTTTAATGGAATCTATGGACATGTGGTGTGTAAGGTTAGCCCAGGGCCTTGCTGAGCAGGCACGGTGCTATGCCGTACGTGGCTGATGCTCGCCCCGTAGATTAGGTGAGCAGTGTTGCTCAGGCCGAGACTCTGCTGAAGCTCAGGCCGAGCATCTGGAGTATATAGAAACTCCCAGATTCGTCTTCAGTGCGGACGTCACTCGATAGAGGACGCGCAACGGCCACCAGAGCAATGGAAAAGGACAGCCTTCTCTAAGATAGTAGGAACGGCAAAGGAACTTAGGGTAAACAGAAAACCTTTACGGAAAAGATATACAAGAATTACTTACGTACTACGTGCATATTATTCACACACAACACATTAGTAGAAATTACCGTACCTTAAACGGTTTTAGATTATCACATATATTATAGGCACTTTAGATGCCGTTTAAGATCATTTATTATTAGCAATATAATTAATAACAAATTTTCTTTATTTTCCACATAAACATAATTTGTTATAATAAATATACAGTCTCTTTAAGTTTAACATATTTAGTAAATGGGACAGGAGCCCAAACTAGGTAAGCCCTGTTTTATGGGTCTCCTGGGTCCAACTCAAATCAATCAAAGAAAAATAACAAATGGAATTTTAAAAAAGACGTTAGAAGTATGTAACTATATTGCTAAGCTAATATAAAGTAAGTGTGCGTGCGTGTGTATGTGTGTGTGTGTGTGTGTATGTGCGTGTGTATGTGCGTGTGTGTGTGTGTTTAAGGGTGTGTGAGGGTGTGTTAAGGTGTGTATGAGTATGTAAATTGGGTTCTAGGGTGTATGCGTGAGTGTGAGTGCATTTTTATTTTTATATATTTTTTATAAATGTAGGTTATGTATATGTTTTATGAAAGCACCGAAAATAAATTTTCGGTTTCGTCATATGTAAACTTTAGCAGCCAGTTAGTAACTGTGATCTTGCATTCTTTTCGGGACATGTTATATGTAGACAGTAATTTGTTAGCCTTGTTGTAGAATATACCGCCATTATAGGTAAAGAATTTATGGGCAAAGGAAGTTCTCGTGGGTTTTATTGAGCATATCAGATAATTACGTCTTTTAGAAGAGTTCTCATGATTCGAATCATAATTTGTACATGTGTGCTGTCTCAGAATTAACGATAGGACATATAATTGTCTTACCGATAAAACTTTCAGCTCACTAAAAAGATTTGAGGTGGGGTATAACTTTGGTTTAAAAAAACATACTGTTATTAATTAAGATGAGTCGTTGAGCTCTTTCAAGATCAAGCATTAGTGTTTTACTTGAGCCACCCCAGGAGGAGATACAGTAATTAAACACCGATTGACAAAGCGCAATGTAAACCATTTTCATTAAATCCGAGCTTGCTACATTTTTGAGGTTTTTAAAGAAATATGGGATTTTCCTAATTTTTTTGAACAAGCTATTGATGTGATCCAAAAACGAAAGGTTGTTGTCAATAGTAATGCCCAAGGTGGACATGTACAGCTTACAGATTTATTTAATGCGTAAGAGTGGGAGATAATTTTGTAGTTAGATTTTATTTGACGGGGGGAGTTTCGAATGGAGAACGTCATATACTTTGTCTTTGTGGAGTTCAATGTAAGGGAGTTCAAAGCCAGCCAGTTACAAACCTGATCAAAGCCTTTCTGAGCATATTCGAAGGTAGTGTCCCATGTATCCCCAAAAAATGTGAGCGTTGTGTCATCTGCGTATGAAATGATGTTACAGTTTTCAAGTTGGAGCTTTCACAACTCATTTATGTAACAGAGAAAGAGAGATGGGCCCAAAATACTGCCCTGCGGTACTCCGTAATTTATAGAACTGGCATCACTTTCAATATCTCCTATTTTAACCTATTGGGTTCGTTTACTGATGTAATCCTGGAAGAGTGACAGCTGCGTATTCTTAATACCTAGATTTTCAAGTTTTTCAGTAAGTTTGGAAAAAGAGACCGTGTCAAATGCCTTTGCTAAATCTAGGAATATAGTAAGACATTTATATTTGTTATCTAGTTTGTTAACTATAAATTCAGTAAAAGCATGTACAGCGTCAGCTGTAGATTTTCGTTTCCTAAAACCAAACTGCGCATTTGAAATAAGTTTTTTATATTCTAAATAATTTATTAATCTTTTATTAATAATTTTTTCTAAAAGTTTTGATATAGCGGTCAGCATGGATATAGGGCGAAAATTGTTTACACAGTCTCTTTTTTTTTAGAGAATCGGGAAAATCCCTTCATTTAAGCAACGGTTGAATAAATAAGTCAAGAATGGAACTATGGAATCTTTGATTATCTTTAGTGTTTTAGTTGTGATTCCATCCCACCCAGGTCCGCAGTCGGTTTTGAGGCTAAGAATAAGCCGATCTACTTCATTTTCACAAGTGCCAAAGAGTACGAAAGAATCACGGCTTCGGTAACCCAGGTCTGGATTTGGCGGTGAGGTTTGTGTAGATATTTTACTTGCAAGCTCAGCACCGATGGATGCAAAAAAATTGTTGACTGCGTTTATAGATCTTTCAGGTGTTTCTTTAATTGAGAGCAGTTCATATTGATAAGTATTTGATTTATTTAGGTTTGTTATATTTTTTATTGATGACCATAATTTTTTGCTGCTTGTTCCTGCTGATTTAAGCTCGTCACTTACATATTGACGTTTGCATTTTTTCAATATGCTGTTACAAAAGTTTCTGTATCGTTTGTAAGTCGTTTTGAGTATGTCATTATAAGGATCCTTTTTTAATTTAGCATGCAGTTTATCCCTGTTCTTAATACATCGCAGCAATCCCTTAGTAATCTAAGGTTTTATTGCTGTTTTATTTCGAAATTTTTCGGTTTTCGTAGTGTTATTTAGAATAAGTTTTTGTATATATTTAATTAATGTGCTAAAAGCAAGGTTTAAATTATCAATTTTATATATAGGATTAAAATCAAGATTTTCACATTCTTCTTTTTGTTTTTCATAATTTATTTTAGTGATAGTGTTACTTTTATTAATTAAGTTTTTTTGAGCATTTGTTTTTTAAGCAGAAGAGAACAGCTTCATGGTCGGTTATTGTGGAATTTAGAAAAAATGTAGTAGAAGGTAATTTCGTTTTTAAAATTATCGCCTCTAGTAGGGGAGTAATATGCGGGAATCAAACCATAAAAAGAAAGCATATCCAAGTACTGAGTAGAGTTTTGATTTAATTCTGAAATTTTTATATTTATGTCGCCAACCATTAGAATATATTTTTATGCGATGAGAGTTCATGAATTAAAGAACTAAGCGATTTCAAGAATAGCTCGATGTTTACAAAACTGGGTGGTCGATACATAGCCAAAATAGATGTGTCGATTTTGATTTTAATTAGCAAACAGTTGCCGTCCGATAATTTAATTTCTTTTACATTGCAGTCTAAGTTATTTTTAACCATGACTACAACACCGTCGTTTTGGTTGTAGTTTTCTGAGCTGCAATAACTAGAGTAATCGTCTAGGGTAGGTAGATTAGTTACACATGATAACCAACATTCTGATAAAATAATAATATCACAATGCATTTGTAATCTAGTTAGAAGGACGCACAAACTATCATAATTTTTGTTTATGCTGCGTATGTTTTGTTGTAGTATTTTTATATATAGACTAGTATCGACGAAAACCGTTTTGCAGGCTTCAGGTTCGCAAAAATGTTGTTCAGTCACTATTCTATATTCAGATAGGAATAGATATAGGTATACAAATACCTATACAGAATACTTAATGGCGTAATAAAAAACTGGAATAAAATAAAATATTTTTTTCTGACCGGTTGGTGAGATTCTATTAAACATGTTGAAAAATTATAAACGTGGATAAATATTTGTGTTTTGTGTGTATTACATATTAGTTTACTGTTGTTCAAAAAAAAAATTAAGAGAAGAAATTCTCAACTCCACGCAAAGGAGAAAATCCAATAGTAGTAGTGTGACATGACACAAATTGTCATTTGTAAACGCATAAATCCAGTTTCTATATTTGAAACATTGTATCTGTACAGAGAACTAGGAATGGATGTCTGGAAACTTCCACAGTTTCTTGCATCCTCCGGTCATTTACCGGATTCGGAAAACCTTCAAAGTCAAAGTCAAAATGGTGTATTCAAATTAGGATTTTACAATCACTTTTGAATAATCAAAGTTATGAAATATTATTTTTTGAACTCTCCCACCTTCCCTCCGGTTCACAATGTTGTTGATTTCTACCGAGAAGAATCCGGCAAGAAACTCGATAGTTACTCTTTTAAAAACATCATAAAAACTAAAAATACAATGTTTTAAATAAAAAATTTAAGCCGTACAATTTTATATTATTTCCATTTTCATTTGGTTTACCTATGCATCCTGTAATTGAGCATCTTCAGTCCCAAGGATTTTTATCATTTACATAATCTGAAATATTGTAGTATGCCTTTTTAAAAAGTACCTGCTTGATAAAAGATTTAAATTTACTTATTGATAGCTTTTGAATATTATTGGGAACTTTGTTGTAAAAGTGTATTCATTGCCCCATAAAAGAGTTACTTATTTTGTGAAGACGTGAATCATGCACCAACAGCTCATTTTTACTTCTAGTATTTATTTTGTGAACGTCACTTTTCTTGCTGAAACTATTTTTATGTACATATAAAAGATTTTCATATATGTACTGCGACGCTAAAGTTAAAATTTATTTCCGTAATCCTATCCCTCAGAGATATCCTAGATCCTAATTTATAAATAGCACGAATTGCCCTTTCCTGAACCTGAAACGGTAATTCCGCTATAACAGTACGGTCTTATGAATTTTTTTGGTGTTAAATGGACATATATATTGGTACTGAGAAGGCTTGAAATACAAATTCATCTATGTCCTACTTAGAAATAGAAGACTTTACTATTTATCGATAAAAAATTGCAGACAACACTATGAGTTATTCATCTCATAGTTAGCATTGTTTAGTCAAAGTTGTGACATTCTGCTGGTTTCGTCCCAATAGCCTAGAGACACCGTTTTTGTCTTTTTCCGTCCAATCGCATTTTATGGATATATATATATTATATTTCAATATCGGAATTTCGATACTAATATCGGAATTGCAAATATTAGTTACGAAGTTAAATTAGATACGAAAAGAAACTAAATATTTTGAACTAGTTTCTTTTAATGTTCAACATAAGAAACTCAATATTGGTGAACCTTGGTGATTAAAGTATGAAAAAAAACATAAATTTGAAAGCAATTAAATAAAATATATTCCAAAATAATTTCTCATATTATGTGACTTACTCGTATGTATTATTTTTATCTGTTATTCATTGGAAGTCTTACCCATAAGGGCTACGTCGGGCAGGAGAAGGACCGAGCGTATAAGCGTTAATTAGGAAAGGCCTATGTCTAAAAGTGGACTGCTATAGTAACGTACGACGTACTCACGTAATCACGTCGGGTGCGCTCGCCTCATAAACAAAATCTTATTTCTAAATCAGACTACTTGAAAATATTGTAGGAAATTAGTTTATGTTTTACTTAGAATATGTTATAGTACTAATACCATGTTCTATGTTTAAAACAAAAGATAGATATTTCTTACTATTTTCTATAACTCATTAATTGAAGGGTAAACTCAGAATTGACTTCTATAAATTATTAATAACTAGCTTCTGCCAGCGTCTTACGCTGGACGTCAGGTCTTACGGCAACTCCTCAATTATAGAAAAAAAAACAAACAATTAAATCTTTCCTCTTTAATGGCATAATACATTCGTGTCTGTGAAACCATGGAAATACACATACAAAATTTCAACCCAATCGGTCAAGCCGTTTAGTAGCAGAGAGAGCAGTGCCATCTACCGGGTCCAATTTTTAAATAATCCAGGAAATCATATAAATACCCGTATAAAATTTCAAACCAATCGGTTTAGCCGTTTAAAAGTTATGTTTAAAAGGTACGGAAGGATATTTTTTACTATCCGTTGTCCTATTATCCGATTTCCCGTAGGAATGAAGCATTTTCCCGCGGTAAAAAGTAGCCTATGTTCATCAGGGATAATGTCGGCTTCTAATAGTAAAAGAATTCAAATCGGTCCAGTAGTTTTGGAGCCTATTCAATACAAACAAACAAACAATCAAATCTTACCTCTTTACAATATAAGTATAGATGATGATAGAGCAAATGAACAAAATAAAATTCTAAAATATATTATTTATCTGTCTGAGAAAACGAACGTTTCGTCAGAACTCCTGCACTACTACTTTTATTCTACTAATAAAATAAAAGAATTGAAAATCAACTAAGATAAAAGTTTAAATTCTCGGAATCAAATGCAATAAAATTACTTATATACTAAAATTTTGACCATGTTTCTGCGAGAGAAACTTGATTGAGTGTTCTTTCAGATGTTAAGGCGTTTTTTTTATTTTTATGAAGAAGAACTTCGAATGACATTACAAAAATATTTAGTTTTTTAACATTGCATTTTACCTGTATTTATTCACTTGTTGACTTGGAAAATGTGTCATGCTCGAAAGCCAATAGAATATTTCTGAATTATGAAGGTAGTGTAGTAACTACTGCTGATATATGTAGTCTTTTTTATTCGGCTTCGCAAGTTTATTGCGTGATTATTAGTTAAATAAGTGTTTTGTTCGTCAAGTTTACGGAAATTGATTTTCAATATTCGATATATTATCAATCAGATAGTAACTACAGCCGTTGAGCACTTCTTCATTACAAAGTTAAGAGTAATCTAGTGAGTAGGTTCTTACTTGCGACACCAGCAAAGTAATATTCTATTCAAAAGACTCCGGCCATTTAACTCAGGCACAACAATGTGACACAGTAAGAAGTCGCTCACGGTCAGGATAGGTCGCATGCACGAAGCAAACATTAAGGGACTCGCAATTCGTCTGCAAGCAAGCGAGACGTAAAATACGTAAGCTGTAATGGCGTTCTGTAACTCTTTAGCTGTTTAATAAGGACTAAGTGAGACATTACATTGCACGCAGAGCTGAACCAGGGCTGGCATAGTTTGCGTCTTATTTAAAAACAAATAAAAAGTTTAACTGATTTCGATGTTACGATATTGATCTCAGTATCCAAATTGTAATTACGGACCTATCGCTCCGAGATTCCAGAGTTACGATATTCCGAGATTCCGGACTTACGATATTTCCAGATTCCAATATTCATTAACCAGTCGCCAATAATGGAAGATTGTATGGAAATTTCCACACATGTCACCTTTTGGAACAAATTGGTCCCGGGTTACTGTAAGTCAAGGTTTTGCTCGATAGCAAATACTATTTCTTTACCCGTTAATGGCTTTGAGAAATTTTACACTTCGCATCCAGAGCTTCATTAGGACCTATCTCAGCATTTCAGCGCTTTCTAGTTACTGTAGTTCCTCTCCGGCGACACAACTGTACATCATTTCACCACATCATGTTAAGGACTTACACTCCAGCGTGGCCCTTCAACTGTACAGCATCACACTACGTCTCGATTCAAAGGGACACCATTCTATGGCCCGACTCACTGTGGCTATACGCAACCACAATACCAGCACTCGCCAGTGTCTCGACTCACTGCAGACACACAGCCAGCAACTTACTAGTCTCGACTCACCGCAGACTGCAAATATTCGGCATGCGCTACGCACCCTCCCGATTTACTGTGGACGGCGCAAAACTCGGCATCTTACGATCGTACGCAAGCATCACTGCAAGAAATATCGACCTTTGTTCTGGGAGGGGAGTGATGTAGCGGATCATATCGTAACGCTACAAGCAAGGCTGACGTCACGCGTCCTACATCGCGCTATCAAAGTTTCTTCGGCAATATATAGAAACCGAAGCGCAAATTAAGTGGACCACGGCGGTCCCCAGGCATAACACCTCGCCTGGCAAGAGATCTCCTTTTTGCCGCCGCTCCACACCATCTTAAATAACGAAGAAAACCATCGGCTACAAAGTACATTAAAACTACAGAAAATACCGCTACTGTGTCTGTTTTATAGACACATCTTATATTTTTTATTTTCTAGAGTAGTGTTGCCAAAATAACAAAACAATTCACATTTTAAAACAAATGAAAATCGTGGTTAGATTAACTATTGTTCTTAGCGATGTTTTCCTGTATTTAATTTTAAAAATAAAATAATACAAGGTATATGTTCCTCCTCCTCCTCATCCACCATAGGAGAAGGGATCGTATATTGCAATTATTTCCAGGGCGAGATGGAGTTGCTGGAGTTGCTGAGGTGATGGTTGGTAAGTCCATTCTGAAACGAGCTGTGGTAACCTTGTCCCGTCTCCATGTTATTTAGGATTCTCCTGTTTGAGGGCCGGAGGATTGTTCGGTAAATATAAGCGATGACGCATCGATTTTCATATATTAATTAGATGCATTAGAAAGAAATTTAGAAATGATAACTACAATGAAACAACTTTGGAGTTAAAAGCAGTGGAATTTGCTGCTGTGTAAATTGCTTGTTTGCCTGATAAAATCTCCTCTAACTTTTTCAATCAATATATTATTTCCTTACGTAAAACAAATACTTTTGGATGTTTCTCAGCTATTTGCTGGGGCAAAACAATTAAGGACGATGTCACCGCGTACCTATTATATTTTCTTGATCTGATCATGAATTAATATAACATGGTTTGTGTGCCAGCCAACGCATGACTGAGGAAGCGTGATGAGTAAATATAGAATCGAATGCACAAGGAAGGGGCATGTATAGTTTCTTTTTCCAAAAAAATAAGATAATATTGAAAAATAATTGTTTAAAAAAATAATAGCAAATTTTAACATAAACTGTCTCTGTTCGAAAAATCTTGCCTATCCGTTGCACCGTTGTTGCTGAGCAACAAATTTACAAAAATACTTTCTCATTTATTATATTAAATTGTATGGATTTTTTATTTAATATTTTAGCATTATAAAAGTTTAATCAATTCATATAAAAGAGAACCCTTGAATTAATTAAACTTTCAGTCACAGTTTAGTGTTTTCGGCGAGATAAAGGATGCAGAGCCACAAAGATAAGCTTGAATGTTAGCATGAGTTAGGTGAATGGAGAGAGATTTGAGATTTTATAGCCAACACACTTAAACGCAATTCAAACGTCTTTTATTTTATTATTTAATATATACTCAGCCGCCGAAAAAACATTTTTACTTTCAATCAAAAATGTATTTTATAAAAAAAATAAAAGTAAAACCTCTTTCAGTACCTAAGTACCTATACATTACCAAAAATCTAAAAACTCGGGGACTTAATTTCTTTTTAACCGACTGGAAAAAAGTTTAATTCGTCGGCATGTTTGTTTTTTTTTATATTGTACAAGTATCTTCCCGCATAACTTCGTCGTCGTTGAATCGATTTTGAAGATTTTTATCGACTTCAAAAACGGGGAGGAGGTAATCAATTCGTCGCCATGTTTTTTTTATTTATGTTCCCGCATAACTTCGTTGTTCAGGAACCGATGCTGATGGTTTTTACATAAATGGAAAGGACTACCTCCATAACGGTCCCATTCAAATTTCAATTCCATCATTTGTAAAAATGTATTTCTACGCAGATGATCTATTAAAGTACGTATGTTTAGTATTGTATCCTTATCGGCACACACAACACACACACACACACACACACACACACACACACACACACACACACACACACTTAAAAATTAAAATGTTATTACCTAAATAATAATTACCTCAATAATTAATTTACTCACAGGTAAAATATTCAATGTAAGTAATTTATTTCTATCCTAGACAATTTCCCAACGGCAACATCAGATTCCAAGAATCATAAATTAATTCGATTTTTTAAATATGACCCTCAAAATAGTAAAAGCTCCAACCTACGCCTAAAGCATAAAAAGTTGACGATGCTCCGAATTAGGTATATTTCTGTCACTAAGCTCCTTATCGCGCTCGCAACACTGTAGGTGCTACAAATGCCAATGAAATTAATTTCGAGAATTTTCTCGCAGTGGGTAGCTAGAAAACCTTTTATTTCCTAAAATACAACCTTTCCTAAAGTTTTTTTATTTATGTAGGTATGCCTAAATATATAGACGTATTTTATTATTTGTTTGAAGCTTCTTGAGAAAAGAAAAGACAACTGAGTAAGATAAATTTTTATGCTAAACAAAACTATATAGGGAATAAATGGAGTACAATTAATACCAGTAACTAATAAATGTAAATCAGGAACCGCTCATAATACAATTTTTTTACCCGACTGCAAGAGGGGCTATGTTTTCGTATCAGTGTATGTATGTAGTATTACTTATTCCCTTGCAGCATCCCCGACTAATTTTATTAAAGTACTTCGCGTAGAAGTAAGTCTGCGCCAAATTCGGTTATCGGCGTAGGATTTCCACAGCAAGATCTTGATTATAGTAAGAAAGTTTTTTAGGTATAGCTCTAGGAGGCATATATTTTTAAGATAAAACATGCACCAGATAATAAGATATATCATATTATACAATATATGTTAATAAGATCTCTATGGCTATACTTTTAATATATAATATCTAATATACATAATATTATTATTAAGACCTCCAGCAATACAACTGCGAAAACCGCATCCAAATTATTATTACTTTTTATTTGAAATATAATTAGTTCTTACTTATACCTACCAATATAAAGGAAACTTGTTGCAAATATGTTCGGCGGTATGTGTATGAAATGTGTACGGTCATTTGCAATAGTCCATACATAGTGTAAAGGTTAAAATTGCGTGCAGCCATTCTGTGAATCTCGCACTCACACATTAACATTATCAGAACTGTCAATAATATTAACCTTAAATCGACAAAATTAGGTTTTGTCTTCTTTATACCAACCAGTTTATTTAAACCGTTCTTATATCTTTTGGATTCTTAACCTAACAAATTAATTAGGTGTAAATTGCAGTGTTGTTCTACATACGTATGTTCATTTCGCATTAAATGTTATCTGCCCGGTGGTGTGATTCATAGGCGCTGCGACTTAAATCGGCGAGCCTAAATCACGATATTTCCGTCCAGAGTGTTTGTTAGGAATTACTTTTTTTATGTTTTGACATCTAGTTCTCTCTGAAAAGGACCAGTTGGTATGAGAACTTTTTGTTTTGTTTACAAGAATTAAAACACATGCAATCAAATAAAAATGGTTTTTATTAAAATTTTATAAATCATAAATAATGTTTTTGATAAATGTCTCTTTTTCCTATATATATATTTCCTATGGTTACAGCTTAAGTATTCGTTTTCGTAATGAAAAGAAAATTGAAACTTAACCATAAGAATAAAAAAAATACAAGTCACCATTCATTCGGTAACGCTGTTATATTTTGAAAAACAACAAAGTAAAAAAAATACGTTATGTCTTAGATATATTGAAATGTAAAATAATATCTGTAAGAAAAAATAGTACCCAAAGGGTAATTAGCGGAACCCTATTACTAAGACTCCGGCTGTATCTCATGAACCGTGATAGTTAGACAGTTGAAATTTTCACAGAACATATATTTCTGTTGCAAATACTACTACAAACAAAAACTAAAAAACAGAATAAAATAAATATTTAAGGGGGCTCCCATACAACAAACGTGATTTTTTTGCTCGATTTTGCTCGATATTGATAACGTCAACAGGCAGACGCTTAAAATATTTACAGATTATTTAGTTATATAGTTACTTTAAAAATAAATAGTTAAATTAAAATAAAACAAAAATTTAAGGGGGGCTCCGATACAACAAAAGTGATTTTTTTGCCATTTTTATAGATGATGGTAACCCTTCGTGCGCGAGTCCGACTCGTTAATATAACCTCCATTATTTTCAATTACAGCAAGCAAGCGCCGTCGCATGGATCCGACTATATTAGAACAGATCTGTTCCTCTAATATTGTCCCAAATTTCTATACAGTGAGCCTCTAATGACTCTGTAGTTCTTTTATTTCGCATGTCCCATCTTTGCACCATCAAACCCCATAGGTTTTCTATGAACCAGCCGCAGTCATTCATCCCCACATATTAAGTGATATCCGTCCAGATTCCATATTTGGGACAACATTTTGTTCTGCATAACGGGTTCCATTTCTGCGCCACAAATAAACCCTCCCGTTTTCAGATGATTCAAACGACTTCTCATCGGTGAATAAGGTGTGCTCCCAGTCAAAATCTAAATACACCCTTGCAAACAACAATCTATTTTGTTTATGGGTATTAGTTAAAAACGATTTTGTAGCTGGCTTTCTACGATGCAATCCTTCAATATGCAGAGCTCGACGAACAGTGTGTGTTAAACATGTTCCCAAACACAGCAGTCGGTATGAAACCATTGTTCCACCATACATCTTCTTTGAGTCGTATCAATGTACCGCGAGAGTCCACTTCGAGGTCGAGTTGATAAATTCCCCTCCTCTTAGTTGCGTGAGACCCAACGCTTTACGGTAATCCACTAAAAACCAAATAGCTAGATTAAAATAAACATTTTTCAAACTACTGAATTATATTTTCAATTTTTTTAAATATTTACTTATAAAAAAGTGAGGTATTAAAAAAATATGATATAACATTAACATCAAACAAAATACTTACGGTAAAACCAGTCTCATTGCAAATTTAAGATATATTGTAACCCATATTATATAGTTCTATAATACTCTCTCTCTTGAATATTAATATTGGCCTGCATATTATTTTCAGCAAAGAAATGTAATAAAAACACCAAACAACCATGTCAACACAAGCAGTAACACATCCACAACGACAAATGGCTACATATGTAGTGACCGCATCAAACTTAATTGCTGAATAAAATCACCAAACAACCTTGTCAGCACAAGCACCCCCAGAAACAAATCGGCAACGACAAAAATAAAATGTCTACCCACGTAGTGTCCGCATCTAACTTTTTAACTGAACAAAATATTCATAATTCGTTAAAAGTAACAAAAACAAAGGCATAAGGTGAGTACACGTATTAAGATCTGATACGTCTATCCACTAGGCTACGGATACGATAATTTTCTTAATGAAATTATTATATACAATATTAAATGAAACTTATATTACTCAGGTTCTACAAGACATATTACTTTATTTCTTTAAGTGTGTGAGTGACTACGCCTTGCCATTCTATTTTGTTTTGAACTTCTATATGCAGTTTTGCAACTGACCGTACTATTGCACATACATACGTGAAACCCAAATCCGCTCTATTGCAGACAGAACGGAAATGAAAGTTGCTGCAACCTGATTGGATCGCTCCGATCGATAGAAGGTAATCACAGAATCAAATATCAACGACAATAACATCAATTTTACCTGTTAAATAAAACATTCGAGTTCCCCTTTGAGAAATCTGATCTGAATTACCGTTTGAAGTTGGTGTCTTTTGGTATCAGTTTATAACACACTTCACTTGCGTGACACCAACTTTAAACTGTAATTCAGTTCAGATTTTTGGCAATAATTATTTTTACCTTTTCACTTATTACGACTAAAATAATATGTCGTGCACGACTGGCTATGTGCACACATGACCTGGCAGTCGCAGAGGATACCGTTTTTACGGCGAAAAAACAAATGTTTATAACATAAATGTTTGTCCAGTGCGGGAATCGAACCCACACCCAATGCACAGCAGCCGGTCACTTTACCAACTAGGCTGCGAGGGAGTCGGGAAATTAGAAAAGGGCATCGTGCTCACGTAATGCTACTTATAGAAAGTGAGATTGGTTTTCTAACAGTCCAGCCGTTTCGTTTTCCGCAAATTCCAAATTCGGTCACGTTTCGTCCAAACCAAAGTAAACGGAACTATTTGTACAATGGCGTTGAGACGAGGGTCAGGTCGAATTAAATATATTATGGAGATGGCTTAATTGTGATTTAATGTGACCCAAAGTAATTTCTAAGGTATAGAAAATACGGTTCTTTACTTTTACTTGGAAACATTAAATTAAATCAAAGTATAATCTATAATTGCCACGAAAAAAATTAGGCACGTAGTCTTTTTTTTTTGGGTTTCGCGCCTAAATGGTAAAAGGGAGCCCTTGTGGAGATAGCTACTGCTTCGTTGTTATTTGATGTGAATTCGGGTGTGAATATCTAATGTATAGAAAATACGTCCAAAAGTGCGCATTTAGTAGGTTTGAAGTACTTACAGATAAAAGCTATTTTTAGAACGCTTTGTGATCCATACCATCGCTGATAAATTAACTCTACACCACACCGGTCATTCTTATAGCCTGAAGAATGAAAAAAATTTACTGCCATAAACTAATATCTAATGTTCTCAAAGTCAAGTCAAAAAGTCAGGGTTTCTCAAACTTATAGTTTCACCTACACCTATTAGACTATTAAGATAAAGGCGAACCCCTTCAAAAAAAACTGAATCAGGATAGAAAAACTAAGATATTTCATAAAAAAAGAAAGAGCTCACATGGCTACTTTGGGTGGGCTCGTTTCTTTTCGCAAATGTAGTCAATTTTCGGCGTAATTTTGCCCAATTAAAATCTTAATTCAGTTTCGGCGCAGACGATTACTGTATTCGTCTTTGTCTCTATCATGACTAGGACGTGTGAAAATCCACTCTCACAAAAGGTACGGTAAAGTTAAGTTTTGCCTGTGTTGCAAGCGTACATAGGCTGAGGTTTGTCACCTTAGTGGTACCAAAGTAAATAAATAAAAGACTAGGAAAACCTGACTTTCTGTATTGATCTTAAAATTAATTGACCCAAGACTCGAACTAGAATGACAAGTAAATAATTTATATAGTCAGAACAAAGACAATACATACATACATATAACTATAACTAAAAACTGATGTGGTAGTGGGATAAGTGAGACGGGAGGGGTGAAAGTATTCTTACTTATACCTTAGCCTTCTACTTGAAGCTTTTAAAATATGAGAACTACAGTTTTAAAACAAGAACTCGTTCCGATCTGAATTTTTGGAGTGTGTTATTGCGATATCGTGCTGTTGCGGAGACCTTTACCTAGTACTGCCTAAATACAGAAGTCGGCTAGCACTCTCTTACAGAATAGAACCAGTAAAATATTTTTATACAAGTGTTCCGATTTCGCGTCACAACAAGCGCGCGCCCAATCGACCTATCCAGTATCCATAAATAAATAAATATTTATTGGACATTACACACAGCGCCGTCTGGCCCCAAAGCTTGTGTTATGGGTACCAAACAACAGATACAAATACATATTACTTTTTTTTTTTGTAAATACATACATCTCATACATAAATACACCCAGACTCAAGACAAACACAAATGTTTATCACATAAATGTTTGTCCAGTGCGGGAATCGAACCCACACCCTCTGCACAGCAGTCGGCCACACTACCAACTAGGCTGCGAGGGAATAAAACAATTCATACAACTACATCGCCATAATGGGAAACAAACGCCGGGAACTGTAATTTGTATTGTTGTTTTGTTATTGTTGTTCGATGTTTTTCAAAACATTTACTGAAGTAACTTCTAAAATAGAAGACGTATTTTCAGTTTTAGAAATGGTAGATTCGGTATCAACCATGATTAAACATTTGATTACTACAGATCATACATATGTACAAAATTAATTATTGTTCCCCGCCCCCCAACCCACGCGGGGCAAATGTTTTGTGTCTATAAATCTGGCGCAGCCAAGTCATAAGGCCACGATGCGACTTATACCACATTTTTTTGCTAATTTTTTTCCAAAAAAAATATTTTTTTAATCCACCGGTTTCCAAAATACCATGGTCCCCCTAGCTTTAGACTAAAGCTAGCGTAGCCACCATCTTATCTATGGGCCTATTACACCTATCAATACGGGGTTTACACCCTATTTGTTTGCTATTCTTTAACGTTGTCGGTGATATATTACAACTAGCTTTTGCCAGCGGTTCCACGCGCCCTAAATTCGGTTATCAGTGTAGAAATTCTACGACAACTTCTTAATTATAGAAAAAAACCGACTCAAGCTATCTCCTTGCCAAATTTTCCCGCCTACCTAAATACGATTATCGGTAAAGGATTTCAACGGCAACTCATCAATTCTAGAGAAAAAAACCGACCGACTTGACCGTTTCAAGAAGCCTATGTTCTTTCTCAGAACTTAAAATATCTCCATGCGAAATTTCGTCTAAATCGGTTTAGCAGTTTAAGCTTGAAGAGGTAACAGACAGACGGAAAGAGTTACTTTCGCATTTGTGTATATTAGTACTAGATTTTGCACGCGGTTTCACCCGCCCTAAATTCGGTTAACGGTGTAGGATTTCAAAATCAAAAAAAAAAATCATTAAATTTTATTGAAAAAAACCGGCCAAGTGCGAGTGGGACTCGCGCACCGAGGGTTCCGTACGTAGGCAACATTTAGGCAATTTACAAACACAAACAAAAAAAGGGTCTAAGCTCAGCCTTTCTACGTTATCAAATGTTGATAAATCACGTTTTTAAGTCCACAGCTTCCTCCCTAGAAGTAAAATGATTTAGGCCCAGCTACTCTCCTTTGTCTCGCTTCGTAAATTATTATTAAACGATAAGAGAAGCCAGGCTAAACGGTACGCATAATTTAGATGAACGTCTGGCTGGTGTGAACCTCGTCGCGTTATTGTAATATTTTATGGTAGAGCGTGTCTTTGAACATTGCCGAGGCGAAATATTTAGATCCACTTTAAATAACTTATAATATAAGTAGCTTTTGCCCGAAATTGTTTGATTGATTGATGTCGAATTCTTAGGACAACTCCTTGATTATACTAAAGAAGTTTGTTGTAGCAAGCTGTAGCTGCAACTATGGTTCGTTCGTGGAATTCGTTTATAATTACCCCCACGAGAACTTTTGATTTTTCCGAGATAAAAAGTAGCCTGTGTCTTCTCCATGTATTCAACTATCTCTGTGAAAAATTTAAGCTCAAATGGATGCTCTATTGCTGCAAGATGGAGTACCAAACATTATAGTTATTTCCACGGGAACTTTACAAGACGAATAGAATTCACGTAAGTTTTGTAATCGTGCCCAGTGTCTTACTTATTTATTTCTTGCTAAATAGCTCTAAAATAAATTATGTTTGGGAAAAAAATTGCAAGACCGGACCCACCTTTTCGTATAGAAAAAAATATATTTTTTATCGGGAAAAATAATTAAAACAGTTGGAATATAATTTCTTTTCAGTTAAATATAATTTAACTGGAAAGTGGTGCGCTGGGGGTGAAAACTAGTGGATAGTGGATTTAAGCGATTTGTGGCTAAAGTATTGATTTTAGAGAAAAAAGTCAAATGAGAAAGTTGTAGATACCTAATATAAAAATCTATAACTTTTTCACTTAAAATTTTATGACCGTTTCTCATTTCGAAATAAGGAAAATAACCCAAAAGTTTGATAATTTAAGAAAACGTTTAATTTAGTATTACAAAAAAGCACATTTTTTTCAAAAAAGTTAAATGGTTTTTGATGTATTCTTTGTAATGCAGTTTTAGGTTGCGTGGAAGAAATTGCCTACAGGGATAAGACTGCCTGTTGAACTATTTTTAATTATTGTTTTGGTGTTCCTTTTTTGTGCTTTGGTATACAATGAAGAAAATCTGTATTGTACTGTATTATGTTTATAATCTTATATTTTACTACTAGTATGGATAGTGATTTTTTCAAAAATAATTGTATATAAAGTGACAAAACATAAATAGGAAGAGCAAAATCATTATTTATGAACGCGTCTTTAATTTTTGATATTATAATTTTTATTATTGATATTTACAAAAATGTATTAATGAAAAAAATATGAGTTTTTGGCTATTTAAACAATGGTTATCCATTGGAATTATAAATTGTTATTTTAATTAATTAAAATATACACCCTTACGAAGAAAATGAAACCCTGCCAAGCTCTGTCACATAAAATATAAAAAAAAAAAGATTTTTCATTCAGACCAAAAAAGAGTTATTTTTTCAACAAATTTAATAATCTCAAAAACTGTTAACTTTTTTAGAAAATAAAAATCTACTTTTTTGTTATAAGAAATGAAACGTTTTCTCAAATTTTTAAACTTTTCCGATCTTTTGTTTAAAAAGGAAAATTAAAAACGAAAAAATTGGTTATCAACATTTGACTCATTCTCATCTGACTTTTTTCTCTAAAATCAATACTTTAGGCACGAATCACTCAAAAACTACTTTGCACCCCTTTTCACCCCTGGCGCACCCCTCTCCGCTAAAATTAGTCTGATTTAATTACTTTTCCCGATATATATATTTTTCCTGTACGAAAAGATGGGTCCGATCTTGCAACGATTTTTTTTAAAAATATTATTTAACCTGGACTATATGTATGTGTTAAAAACAAATACTCTTTTTTCAGGATACGTCACAAGTAGCCTTGGATGACCAAATCCGAAACATGACTAATAGCGAAAGATAATTCAAATCCAAATTTTTTTCAACTTTCTAGATTTCTAGAAAAACTTTTGAGTCGTCAAGATAATTAACTATAATGTTTTACATACTAATTTTAATTACAAAACCAGTTTATTGCCAGCATCTAGTAATCGAGTTTGTTATACACACGCCGGGGAATGTTTCTGAGAAAGAAAAAAGGGTCAAGTGCGAGTAAGACAGGGTCAAGTGCAAGTCGGACTCGCGTAAAAAGGGTAAACCGATTTTAATGATATTTTGGTAAGTTGTTATGTTATGCACACGCCGGAGAAGGTTCCTGAGAAAAGGGTCAAGTGCGAGTCGGACTCGCGCAATAGGGGTAAACCGATTGTAATGAAATTTTGGTAAGTTGTTATGCACACGCCGGGGAAGGTTTCTGAATAAGTACAACCCTATTAGGTTGTTTTAAAAAAAGAAACAACGTTCGCCAGTTCAAAAGAAGAAATTGACTGGCTGACTAACTAATCGATTAATGAACAGCTGAAACCGCTGTGTCTAGAAGCATGATATTTTGCACAAACGTTCCTTAAATGACGTAAGTGTGCACTAAGAAGGGATTTTTGGAAAAATTATCCCCTAAGGGGGTAAAATATGCGTTGGCAGTTTGCATGGAAATGGCTAAACCTTGGCTTAAACGTTAAAAATTAAGATTCACGTGATTCCCCGTTTTTGAAAAATTATTCTCTAGACGGCAAAATAGAGGATGAAAATTTGTTTAAGAATTCCGATGTTATTGTATGTAAAACAGTAAACAGTCAAAAGCTGTTTTTTTTTTCAAAAAGTTTACGCAGACGAAGTTGCGGGAATAAGCTAGTCGAAACATAATATAAGAGTGACTTTACTAATAACCACATATTTTGTATTGAAACACTTAACAAAAAAGCTTTACAAAGTTTAATTTAGAAAATCAAAAAAAATACTAAGGAGGTGTCTGGCTCGATTTTGATGAACATAAAACCTTGGTACATGTTGAATTTTTTAAAAATCAATATTCATTGTTTTCAGTACATAGCTGGATTTGACGTCTTAAGTACAGTAGTTACTGTACTCAGCATCAGAATATTTTTCGTTTCAAGACGTCAATTTCATCATACGTATACAGGGTGAAAACGCTAAGTGTTCTCATTCGATTTTTTCTAAACCATACACAATATCGTAATACTGATTATTGATCCTGAAATTCTTCACGAGCTCTATCCAATGGTATCAATAATGGTGTATAAAATAAACTGGATCTATACGGAAATTGGATGTTTTCAGTTTGCATACATAGTATGGCGACATGACATTCATCGCATGTTACCTAAAAAAATATAGTTTTAACATATATCTTTTAGAACATTAGAATACGCCATCATTACTGAATTAAAAATGCAAACTTTTTTGTAAAAAAATACAGTGTAAACTCTTAATAATGCCACTCGATTTAACGACAAACTCCTAAAAACGTCGAAATTGCTTAACTTTGGTTGGTTTACCTTCTTTTCCATACAATAATACACTCTATATAGCGTCACTCTATTTAACGACAAAAATACGGCATTATTAATCATTAACAAGAACTTTCTAAGTTGCCGAAATTGATAAGGACTGTAGCTGTGTACGTTCTTTTGTTTGCTGTTTTGTTGTATTATTGTCTAGCTTCGTCTGACGTTACGGAGATTTTAAGAAAATTTGTCTTTTGTTTTTGTATGGCAAGTTGCACATGCTAACCTCGGTTAGTAGATTTTTATTAAGTTGTTAGATGTTATAATAATTGCAGTTGCTTACAGACTCCATTTAACGACCACTCTCTATAACGCCGAAAAATGCTCTGTCCGTTAAATGTCGTTATTTAAAGTTTACTCTGTAGTAAGTATTTTTTGTAACCAATTTATCTATTAATTGAAAAAAAAAATTCAAGACAAAAGAATTAGATTCATACAGCCAGTTCGGTTTATTTGGATACTTTTTCATAATAGCGAAAACAGGTACAGTGGGGATCTACTATATCACAATTATTGATACAGATATTAATAAGCGCATAATATCTTTTTAAGTACGTACGTATGGAGACATACTAAATGTATGGAAACTGAAAACATCAAATTATCGGATAGATCCAGTTTATTTTATAAAATATTATTAATACCATTAGATAGAACTCGTGAAGCACATTCAGAATCAATAATCAGTATTTCGATATCGCTTAAGGTTTAGAAATAATCGAGTGAGATCACGTGTCTTATCGTTTCCACACTGTATACTAACGTAAAGTAAGAAAAATAAAATAGTATTTTGTGAGAGTGTGTAAAAAATTTAGCTTTTTCTCTAAATTTTCCGTATGTCATTACTTCCCAAAATTTGATTCTTATTAGTGACACGAGGTATCGGATATTGGATAATACAAAGTGTTTTTATGGGGAATCATCCCCTAGGTCTGAAAAGGTGGTATAAAATTTTGCATGAAAATCCTATTATTTTTGTAAACAAAATAGGCTGCGGCGACCGCGTACCACAACACTTAGTAATCCAAAAAAAAATATATAAAAATTGGTATTTAGACTTTCAATTTCAGATACCAAATGGCAATTTTGGAAAAATACCCCTTAAGCGGGTAAAATCAGGGTTTGAAGTTTGTACAGAAACCCATCATTTCTAAAGCTAAATTTAAAATCTTTCTTCTTTTCTATTATCCACGCGGAAGATATCAAGGAAAAAGGGCAGTCGTGTATATTTTTAGAATTATATGTAGCATATCCTTACATTACTAGCCTTCATACGAGGGCGATTTCGGCCAAAGTCTGTTACGCAGGCCCAGTGCAGATTGCAGACTGCACAGTAAGAAAAAGACTTATTGGTAAACGCCGGGTTCAAACCTCCGCCCCTCAGAACGCGAGGCAGACACCGAAACCGCTAGGCCAACACTGCCCTATATACTGCCTATATATTGTTTAGATAAAAATGTATATGGCGTATGCAATACGAATTCTTTTACATCAGTGCCCTATAAAATACTAAGGAGGCATAAAAATCAAATATAAATGTCCTATTTCAGAGTTTATATACTAAAATTTAAAGTTATATTAAAACATAGTAAGATATTTAAATTAATTCTAAATATGATTTTTTTATTCAAAATTCAAACTTCTAAATCTTTCATTCAAATCGGTTACTAAGAACACTTTCGAATCGTCAAGTGAATTTACTACAAATTGTCTGTAGTCCATCCATTCAGGCAGAAAAGCTATAGCAATATGCGTTTTTGTATGTTTTTTTACACTTTTTTTTTATGAGGCCATAATTGCACACATTTAAGGTTTTTGTTGCGTTTAATAGGGGCGTTTTGTTGACAAGCATTATAGGCATTGGATGCACTCAATGCTGTCTAATGCGCACATTCGATCGTTCTGTTGATGAAAAAAAGAATGCGCTATGACGTCACTTCCGGACCGCATTCAACGCATTGGCTGCACATGGTCGGGAGGTAGAGAAGTGGATGCGCTGTCAAATAGTGAACGGCCATATTATTTGTTCACATTTAGTGAACAGAACGGTTTCAATGCCTATGCGATGTCATAGCTCTTAATGCCGTCAATAGAACGCACCTTATAAGCTTACACTTTAATTAATAATATCACCTGTATCAGTGAGCATTCCGAATATGAGGATGCGTTCGAAATCTTCGTGTTACACCACGGTGTAACTCTACGCTAGCCCGAGAGTATCCGAACGATAACTCGTGTTAGAACTGCAATTTCATACAAAAAAACTTCACTGTGACATTTGTTACGTCAGAACAGTATGAACGCGACACTAGTCTCCTAACGACTTAATGTTGCCACCTGTGTTGACACTTGTTAAAACCGAACGGCCCCTGTACTGTAAGTTTACTCTACATAATAAGTAGAGGTGCTGTTACCTACATATAGTCTTGTTCGTAGGAAGGCATCGAATCAGTTTCCACTCATTGAACTGTGAGCCCTGATACATGTGTTTCATAGTCATAAAATACACTAGTAAATGTAGTTTTAGTATTCAACGTACGTGCATATTATAGTTGTTTTTATTACTGAGATGTTATATAAAAAAACGTACTCAATCATTATTATAATTTCAACAATTTGTTTTTAAAGTTTTTTAGATTTGCCGGTAAATCCCACACGGAAAAGGTTTAAGTTTTAATACGAAAAATGTACGATAGACGTATAGATATAGATAGATCTATGTATTGCTAAAAGGTTTAAAATGTTTATATTGTATCTCATTTCTAGAGAAATTAGCGAGTTTTTACTTTAAATATATAATAACATCTGTTGATATTAAATATAGAATCAAAATTTGTCTGTAATTTTTTTTTTTTAATTTGCGAGTTTTCACAAAACTTTCATTTATGGTCCATATAGTAGACATGGCTTGTATGAATTTATTGTGAATACAGGATTTAATCCTTTCTTATAAATTTATAATAGAGATTTTACAAACATTAATTTTCCCTCAAACCTAGGTACCTACTTCAAAACATGTGTAGGTATATTTATTATCCTTATGTTTATTTTTACTTACTAGCGAATGTAAGGAAAAAATAATTTGTGATCGATTAATCTCTGTGTTTTTGGTTTAGCTTTAAATTGATGAAGCTACAAAATTAGCCTATTTTAATAGCTTTAAGTAACAATATAGGTATAGCTTTTAAAACACCAGTATGTAAATAAGTAGTATAGATGCAATTTCTTTTATGAAATGGCAACGTATTGAACAGTAGGTGTAAATCAAAATTAAATCCAGCAAACGGCAACGCGTGTTTGTGATCTACATAATACACATTCAACGTATTCGCCAAAAGCTAACAGAGATAATATTCCCAAGTGACGTGGGTGGGAGTGGCCATTAATATTCTTTTCGATTCCCGACAGGGACCCTAAAAATTGCAAACGTAAAATAAAGATTCGTTTTCGATTTATTTCAAGCTTTTTGTGTATTTGGAGCATCAGAGCGGTCAATCGACTCTCGTCAACTATCGTATCCCATTACAAAATTACCAATAGAAATTGAGGTTGAGCATAAATAATTCTATGAGTTAGTTGATGCCTATTGCGATCAAGTTATGAGCATTAAAATTGCATATTAGTAGACCTTTGAATTAAAATTTGATTTGATTCGCTGCTGACAGATAGGTACATGTAGTCCTGTAAGATTTGATCAGGGTAAACCTTCGGGACGTATAATTTAATGTTATATTGTATTCTTGATTGAAGGGTAAAATGGGTAAATGAAACTACGAGACGTAGTGTGGTATAAACAACCTTTACGGTTCGTTTTTGTACAACAGGAATGGATTTAATGAATTTCACAAACTATTCATGATAAGAATTGGGGTTATATAGTTTTATTTTCGTTTCTTTCATCGCTTGTTTCTCATGTATACTATTTTTTTATATGAAAAAAACTTTAGATAGACAAAAAATGATAAAGAAAATCGGTCTCTAACAGTTGGCCTCTTAAATAAGCTCAGAGTCGCTCAGCGGGCTATGGGAAGAGCTATGCTTGGTGTTTCTTTGCGCGATAAAATCCAAAACGAGGAAATTGAATTAATAACCAAAGTTTTGACATAGCTCAAACAGTTAGCAAGCTGAAGTGGCAATGGGCGTAGGCCACGTTCAACAGTGGACGTCTTCCGGCTGAAACGAACAAAGATAGACAAAAATAAGTCGCAGTAAATTTTTTTTTTTGGGTTTTTGGTTGATATATAACAATGAAATAGTAAGAACGGTTACCCTATTTGTTATAGGTAGAAAATTGTAGCACAGTGGTTGTACACAGTGATTGAAATCCAAAGAAATAACATTGACGAGAAAGCAGTAGTGAGTTTTTCTCACTTTTTAATTTGATTAATTTTCCACCATTGCTTTTTTGCAAATAAAGGAGGAATGTATAACAAAATTGCTACAGAAAGTGAATATTAAAGTGTGAAGTTGTAGATTTAAGAAGTTTATTCTACCTACATATTTAAAATTGAAAAAAAACCTCCAATAACTAAGGCGTTTCCTGTCATTTAGTATCTTCTTAAAGAATAGAATTATACGTTGGCTTTGCAAATAAAGATGTAAATTCTCACGTAAATACTTATAATTTGAAGTCTTGATATTTTGCGATATTTTGTAAAGGAGAAATAGTGATGAAATAGTCCCAAAAATGTCGGTAACAAAAAGTATTTTAATCTTTATAGGGTTGGCTGGATCTTTTATTTACAACAAAATTTTAGAAGGTATACATCAATGCAAACTGTTAAAAAAAATAAAGGTAATTTAAGTAAGGTAGCATATAAAATTAAAGAAATTGTTTCGCGATAGCTTACACTTAAAAATTTAACTATAAATTATATGCAACCTTTACCGCCTGTCTCCTCTACCGCCTTCCTCTCTCACATTTAATCCCAAATCTTCGCACTCAGTCCACACCGAAAACACAGAAATTGCCGGTGAGCTATAAGAAAAACTCTAATTTGTTAAAACGACTCGTGCTCCACCAATTGTAAAATGGTTGTAGTAATTTAGAAATTTTGCCAGCGTGCGCACATTTCTAGAACGCAGGATAACATTTTTTTTTCTAACTACTGGCTACTGTTGTTGGCCTTGACAACTACACACGGTCTAACTTTTGCTGCGGTGCTGCTTGCACTCTGCAGCGAAAAGTTAGGGCGGTTTGCACAAGGGTGTCCTAGACATGAACCTCGGCTGGGTCAACCGCTCTCAAAACTCAAATTGAATCTGACTAAATTTACCGCCGTTTTGGAAAAGCAAAGGCGTTCTGAAGAGAACAAACGGCTAGAAACTGTTCAGCCCTCGCCTATTATTATTTAAATCTAACTAGTCAAAGCGCCCGGGTATATTAGTGAACCTAGTATACCCGGTATGTTGCGCTCGAGTGTGTGTGTGTATGCTAAAGTGTTACGTATTCTGTATATTATATTTGTAGAAGCTGTGTTCGCAGACGCGAGCGCAGAAGGCGCTTGAGCTGTGAGCCTGCAGAGTGGGCTGCCGACTCAAAGTAGCGTTTTAACGCATCTTTGATGAAGGCTTTTATGGTCGGTAGCTCGAAATCACTAAGGAGATCGATATTACGGCGGGATAAAATTCCCCTTCCCGTCCGTTAAATATTTAGTGGCGGCGCTACTTAGCCACTACTAGCCTATTTCGTTAATCAAAGAATAGTAAAATGTTATACTGCGATTCGATAATGCGTTTACTGAATGTACTCAAATAAGAGACTAGCTCAAATCAAAAATAGATTGTTTTCCTATAGTACAGCTATGGTTTGGTTTTAGTATTAAGAGAATACGATTCGGAGCGCCTCTTAGCATACTTCATACAAACGAATTTCTTACTTATTTTTGACACTTCCTGATCAAACACCCCGAAATTTCTAACACATATAATAGTAATAAATATCTAGGTCTGCAGTGTGCCTGTTTTCTATTAAATTTTATAGTTTAAAAGGTATACAGGATTCTAGATTGTCATACAAATGGTTTCAAAAAAGATTACTAGTTATTAAAAACATTTCACAAGATTTTGGAAAACCACAGACATAGGTATTCGGCTTGGGATTATGAACAAGTAATTTTACAGAGATTGATCAGTAAATGTCAAAAATAATGAGAAATTCGTTTGTATGGCCAAGTGCGAGTCGATCTCGCGTAGATCAAATACTTAAAGGCACCGAGGATTCCGTACTACTACAGAATGCACGAGTTCCACTCGCACTTGACCGGTTTTTATAATTTGTTGTTATGCTAAAGGTAAAACTTACATTATAATCGCTTTAGGTTTAAAGCTTATATGTATCACCGTTTTTATTATAGAGCAAAAACCACAGGTATGGAGACCCCTTAAATTTCTAAGTTTGTTTTCTTCGTTATTTGTTGATATTCGCTATAAGGTTTGGTCTTCTACCTGCCTCGGTCTAAAATATAGAGCTCTTTAAGAGTCAAACAGACAGACAAACAGTGTAGGCTTAGTAATTGGGCTACGTTGGCACACTTTGGATACGGAACCCTACTAATGTGACAGTTGCCAGTAATTATTTAATTAAACTATACCTAAACATTTAAGTAAAACCGTCTTACAAAATAATAAATAAATTTCAACAGCTTCGAGATAAAGCGATGGGCCGGTTCAGAGCATTTGTGATTTACGTATAATATTTTTATTTTACACAGAAGTAACTAACTACGAAAAGTTTTATTTATTTATTTAGTACACAACACAATTTTACAAAATATAGGATATAAGTACGTTAGAGTTCCTCTGGCTACTTTTTAGCAGAAATTGTTAGTGGATTGCGTTTCATGCTTTCGGTAGCAAAATCTAATGTTGACTTTTAGCGCTACTTTTTGACTGTTTGCTGTCAAATGTGAAAGTGAATCCTTTGAGAAAAAAACCGTTTTATTAAAGAAAAGTTTATTTTCGAATTATGAACTCTATGTCTTTGTTATTATATATAAACAATCAAAATAAAATACTCAAACATATACACACACGAAACTGCTAAAAATTGACACGAAACACTGAAATTATACGCTTAGACGGATCGGGTAGTTGGTGCTAAACTCAGATTTTACTATTAAATTGCAATGCGTCTCAGAAGGAAAGCCCTATACATATCCATAAATACCGGTATCATGGTATCATAGATGTTATCCTATATCTATGACCGGTAAACTATGCTATAATAATCAAACAAAAATTATAACAAACTTTCATACAAAAAATAATGTTATAAAGTTACTATTTTAAAAAATTAAAGAATGATGTGTATAAAGTACAAGACTTTACAGTATGAACGTAGATAAACATGTTTATATTGCTTTTGCTTTATCGTAAAAATAGCTATGGATACATACAAGCTTCAAAATTGCATTGCATAAAGTGTGAGCTCTTAATTATAACAACAAATAATGAAAACATTTTATTACCTACTTTTTATAATAATATAATATAATAAATAATAATATATTATAATAAATAATAATATAATATAATAAATAGCACATAAAAACCTTTTTACGCCATCGTCACTATCGTCGCATGAACAGTTTGATTGATAGGCAACGATTACTTTAGTTCCGTAATGTTCGCGTAAAACGCTAATACAAGAAGCATCTCACATCCCAATAAACACGATATACTAAAATGATTTAATTGTATGCTGAATCGTAAAAAAACCGATCAAGTGCGAATCGGGCTCGTGCATTTTGTGGTGGTACGAAACCCCCGTTGTGCGAGTCCCACCCGCACTTGGCTGGTTATTAAGGATAGGTACGTTTTGGTTATTCTAAGGTAATAATTTCTAAATAAATAAGATACAAAGCTATTTTTATTTGTACCTATAAAGATATAAAATAGACGTAGGATGTTGCATGAATCATGTACGCCGCGTGTCAGAAGTCGTGGCGTGGCTAAAGGATGATAAATTACTTTTCTCAACATAAACCTGGCTGTAAATCCAGGAAAAGATATTCTTAAAGCAAAAATACAAAATGTCACCCTCTTTAACCTCGGAATTTATGTGCTGAATTTAAGATTATGATGTCAACTACTGAAGTAATATACGATTGAGCGGTTTTCCGTAATGCAACTTATTTTTAGGGTTCCATACCAAAGGGTAATTAGCGGGACCCTATTACTAAGACTCCGCTGTCCTACCGTCCGTCTGTCACCAGGCTGTATCTCATGAACCGTGATAGTTAGACAGTTGAAATTTTCATAGAAGATGTATTTCTGTTGCCGCTATAACAGCAAATACTAAAAAATAGAATAAAATAAATATTTAAGGAGGCTCCCATACAACAAACGTGATTTTTTTTGCTCGTTTTTGCTCGATATTAATAACGGCAACAGGTAGAGCTTAAAATATTCTCAGAATATTTAGTTAAATAGTCACTTTAAAAATAAATAATTAAATTAAAATAAAACCAATATTTAAGTTGGGCTCCCATACAACAAACTTGTTATTTTTTCCTACTTAGAGTTCCGAACCTCAAAAGGAAAAAACGGAACGGAAAAAAACGATCACTTTCTTGTCCGTGCGTCCGTTTGTCAAGACCCTTTTTCTCAGGAACGCATGGAGGTATCAAGCTAAAATTTTTATCAAATACTCAGGTCTTCTGTCCCTTAGAGCTGTGAAAATCAAATTTGTAAGACAACGCATTCAAAAGATACAGCCGTTTATGCCGCAAATTTACGAAACTCGCAAGGGAATCCAAACCTACAACTACAACTAGTAGCCGGTTGTCTATAGTTATACTAAAAACATCATGTCTGATGAGGCCCATAATTTACATTGTTAGCTGATAAAATAATTGGACTTATTGAACTATAAGGACTCGGACTCGACTCACAATATTGTCAAAAATTACATTAGGTACCTACTTAAAAACAAAATTAGGACAACATACAAGAATACTACGACGGTCTAAACTTACATATATCAATATGTCATAACCGACTGTCCCTTTTCCATTAAATTGTCTCTTAAAATGTCTCTCACCAATGAATCTACCCAAAGTTAATCACTAATGAAGCCGTTAATATACAACCCACGGATTTAATTGTAGGCAGTAAGTGGGTGAGCGTAGTCCGGGGCGGACGGAAGGGATCCTGAACCTCGGAAACAAGTCAACTGAAAATTAAGCTGCCTACTTCTCTCGTAACTTACTGATAACAGTGATCAATTTACACTCTGGAAATAAATCTAGCTCTTTTTAATCGCAATTACCATTTCACATACCTATATATGTATGTGTAAATGTATATATGTATATGCATTAAATATGCATATGTATATATGTTTGTATATCTTCAAGGTTCTATTCCAGAGAAGGTTACAGCGGCTGGACAAGCCCTCATAACGATGTGGGGGCAGCCACTTTTCACCAACCATTTAAGTCCTGCGTGACATGGGGTGAGCCCAAGTATCTAGACTTAGCTGGCTTTATATTTGACCCATACGTCGTAAATTAGCCGCATAAAGTAATACGTGGTCATATGAAAGAGCATGGACAGTATAATATATCTCCTTGCCAGTTCTAGACGATGTTATAACATCAGTCAAGTGCGAGTCTGACTCTCACACTGTGGGTTCCGTACCAATATTTATAATTTACAAACACAAACGAAAACAAAAAGTGTGCCTTTAAGAGGTCACTCATCCAATGACTGACCTAGCCCAACGTTGCTTAACTTTTAATATCGTTTCCAATATACAAATGTGTAAATGTTTCTCTTAATAATTTCGACTTTTTCGCTTGATGACGCTAATACGGTAATTTAAGATTGTAGTTACTTGAGCCCGTCTTTAACTTGGCCGGTTTTAAGGGTTCCGTACCCAAAGGGTAATTAGCGGAACCCTATTACTAAGACTCCGCTGTCCGTTTGTCCGTCCGTTTGTCACCAGGCTGTATCTCAAGAACCGTGATAGTAAGACATTTTAAATTTTTACAGAAGATCTATTTCTGTTGCCGCTATAACTAAAAAGAGGATAAAATAAATATGTAAGGGGGCTCCCATACAACAAACGTGATGTTTTTGCTCAATTTTGCTCGATATTGATAACGGCAACAGGTAGACCCTTAAAATATTCACAGAATATAGTGTTATATAGTTACTTTAAAAATAAATAATTAAATATAAATAAAACAATTATTCAAGGGTATACTAATATTAAATTTAACAAATATCCCATAAAACGATATTATAATAAAGATAACGATACGATTTTTTTGCCGTTTTTATAAATAATATTTTATAAATAAAATAAAAATTTATTATACTTTAGAGCTCACACTATTTTTTACTATATTTCTTTATTACGATAGAGCAAATATAACAAAAAACGTGTTTCTTGTTTAGGGACCCTCTTTAAATTTAATTTTTTGAACTTTTTATTATTTATTAGGTCACCCATCATAAGTGCACATGTTCTATTAACGTTCTATCTATTTCGGTAGAAAAGAAAAAGCCCTTGTATAGTCGGTCTGACAGACATAAAGAAACACTGCTCGACAGGAAAAGGAACAACACATTTCTAATTTAGGCTTAATCTTACGCCATCCTAAGTTTCATTTAGATCAAATTAAAAGCAGCGTTATAACTTTTATAGTAAATAAACATTATTATTAACTATTCATAACAATATCAATTACGCGAAACCATGAGAAACTCATTTTAAGTTTTTTTTTAAGTTAATAACCTCCAAGTTACTAATTACTAATTTGCCGGAATCAAAATAGCGTTCTAACGAGAAAATTGGATTAATAATAGAATTTACATTAATTATTAGGGGGGGAAAAGGAAAATTAGTAACGAGAGGCTATTTAATAGCCTAAGGCCAAAATTTTCCGTACCGCCCAGGTTACACATAGTTTTTCATCACATTGGCCAGTAAATAAATAAAAATATTAGGTAAATAAAAAAAAAACTCACCTCAACACAATTAAAATGGCGGGAATAGAAGTAGAGAAAACAATGCCAACGCCGGGTGTCGCTTGATATTTAGAGAATTTATAAATTTTTTTTTTTTTGGCTGAACTTAAAACTTGTAATTGCTCGCATGTATTTTGCGCGTTTTTCATATTTTGAACAGATAGCTTTTATATATAATTGATAGAATATGTGCGTCATTACCGCCCGTGAGTTCTATGGACGCGCGCTTTGTGGAAAGTAAAATTTACAAAGAAAAAACATAAAACCGTAATTGTTTCGGCAAAGCGGTTTAAAAGTTGTTTACCACAAGGTGTGAGGCTTTGCCAAACAACTGCTGTAATAGATTTATAAATCTCTAACAATTCAGCACTGTGGTAGTCGTAATATTTTATTTATCTTGTTATAAGTAGTTTAAATAATTTTTAGTTTATTTCAACGACAAGGTTGTCTCAAGTATTTTTCAAAAAAACGGTAATATATTGATGTATTTCGCCTAACTTATGTCTCTTTACCCGCGTAACGGGGAACTCCCCTCCTGGCGGTGACTCACCTTCGGGTTTGAGACTCACGCCGGTCGAAGGGACGCCCCCGAGAGCGACAACCCAAGCTGAGGCTCCCCCCGCGGGGAGCCCTTGAGCGTTAGGCGCTATACGGGCTGAGGCTCCTTCAGAAACTCGCACAAATAAAGTCCGGTGAGGCAGTAATGGCTGCAACAGCCAACTGCAATGTCAGTTCAGAAAAAAAAAATGTCTCTTTAGTCAAATAACATTTTTTGTTTTCTCGAGCTCTCGAGGCGTTGAGTTTTCTTTTCCAGTCTTGACTAAAGAGAATTCTCTAGAAAACCCTGCAAGGGCGGTACTTGCCTATTTGACTATCATCATAAATCTCGGGTATTGCAAACAGATATATTATATCTTCTCGTAGTTAAATAAGTTTTTGTAGTTAATTAAATATGTACTAGTAATTATTTTTTACATTTGGGAACTGGTAGGGACCTAATAATTATAAAAAAATTAAGTACTACCCAACTTTTTACTTTTTATGTAGCCCAGCCGAGTATAGTTTGTTCAATTTATTTTATGTTGTTGATTTGCAATTTATGGTAATTTAACATTTACCATTTAATTTAATTGATCTCATATAACGGTGTAATTGGTATAGACCAAAAATTTAAAACTCATTGTTTCTTAAAAAAAATCCAAATTTCTCGAAATACTCGAGAAACTCGAGAACTCGTTGTGACGATACCATAATTATGCCTTAACATTTTTGTAATAGAATGTTTGTTTTTATTCAAGTTTTAGCGCGAAGATATTCATTAGTAAACAATTCTCAATGAACGTACTACCTATAGCAAAATGCTATTTAAAGATTTAAAATAAAATGGCGCGTTCAAATATTCAAGTTCAGTAATTTTATACATTAGATGAGAAGTTATGATTTATTTTATGAAAGGTTTAAAGCTAACAAAATATAAGTAGAAATGACTTACGAATTATAGACATCAACACGGAATTAATTGTAAAATGTAGGTAGTAATCTAACTTCCGATTTATGAATTCGGACTATAGACAAAATATAGTTGCGTAAAAATTTAAACCTGTGGCGCGAGAATGAATGGTTTGAAGCTAACTATGGTTGTGTTTGATTGGAACTAAAGTTAATTGGAGAATGTTTTAAAAGCGTTGATTGGTGGTTTGTTTGAACGTATGTGATTGGTGGTAGTTTCAAGACGAGCGCTGATTGGGAGTTTAATAATGTTGAATATAAACGCGAAAGTTTAATTTACTTAGAACTTTTATAATATTGAAAACACCCGCGAAACTTACTAAGTGAGTCGTTTAACAACCATTAGGGTAGCCTCGTACAATAAATATTCTAACAATAATAATGGGAAGTTGTCTTGGTTTTCACGTATTATGTATAATGGAATGACGTGTTAGTTTATTTGAAATTACCCGTGGTTTGTTAGAACTTCACGAACATTTAGAACATAATATTAATATTTTATTAGTTTAGGATAATTAGGCCGGTTTATCAAGACCGTTCATATTAATCTAGGACTATAGTAGCCTGTGTAGCTCTGTGAAGTCAAAGGAACATTGAAGCGTATTTAATCACTAATGTAATTATTTATGTGTAAAATAAACTTTTTTAATATACTTTTTGTGCCATGAAGCTATCTTTACTAGTTTATGAAATATTGTCGTTTATGAAGGTAGTTGACAAGTTTTTTTTGCTCGACACTGTATCCTAAAAGCTGTGTGTTAATTACTTATACGCTCCATTACCCTATTTTGCATATAAAATAAGCAACTTATTATTAAGGGGGCCCCCAAGGCGCATATACATTTGCCTTATGGCTTATATACGTAAAGCTGAAAGCGACAATGATATTCTCAAATAGAGCTCATTTTTTAGTGGCAAAAATATATATTATACTAGGCGTAAAGAGCGAAAAATAATTAATAACAGTTATATCACATAAGCTATAAAAATTCTATTACAGTATTTTTCTAGCTTTATAGTTACCTAACATTTCATGAAATTAATTATGTTCCCGCTACTAGTTGATAATGAGTTATGTATGAAAAATGGAAAAACGAGAGGTACGGCCGTTATTTTTTTAAAGCAATGTATTAACAGATATCTTTATACAAATACAGTAATTTTCTAGTTAAAGAATGTAGAAAGCTATGTTATTTTTTCCAGTCTGAAACTTGCAATAGGACAGTGGAATCGATTTAAAAAAAGAGCAGAAAACTGCACATTTGAGTGGGGCGCAGCCCTTAAAAAGAACTTAAAATTTAATAAGCGACAATAACTTTATATTGTCAGAGAACTATTTACAGTACAGTTTGAAGTTGTATGGATGCCCCTAAGCTCTGCAGTTGAGTTGAACCTGTAAAGAGTGAAACCGAGTTTTGAAGCGGTGCGCTAGAGCATTACCTGGGGTCCATCAGAGCCAAAATTAAGTTTGAGGAGAGACTTTGCCTCCCTGGGTGTGTTCTACCGCTTGTACAATGGTTGTGTTCTGAGGAATTGTTCGAAATGATGCCCACCGCTACTTTCTACCATCGCACTGCTCGCCATCAGTAGGGAATTCATTTTCACACTTTAGAACCAAAATGGTCGCGTACAGTGCGGTTTCAGAGAAACTTTTCCCGCGAACGCTTGGGTTGTGGAATGAGCTCCATGCCAAGGTTTTCTCTATGGACTACAGTATGGAATTCTTCAAGAAAGGAGTTATTGGATTTTTGAAGGGTTGGCAACGCGCGAGTGATGCTCCTGGTGTTTCAAGCGTCCATAGGCCACGCTGACCGCTTACCATCAGGCGGACCGTGTGCTTGTTTGCCACCTTAGTGGTAGGAAAAAAAACTAATCTTACGGCCAATAAAAAATACAGATTTTTCAATAATCTAAATAAACGATTTGAGTTCATGACACGGCAGCGGTTAATTTAAATTGCAAGTGGATACAGAATATATTAGGCTTAATTAAACGTTGAGAACTTTTAATAAAGTTTTTTAGGTTCTCTAATCTAACATTAATGATTGTGTCTAAAAGTTCTTCAGTAATGAAGCCATTAAAATGCAGCCTACGTATTATGATTGCAGATAGTAAGTGTCGAGTGGGACGTGGGCTCGGAAATAAGTGTACCGAAAACTAAATGTGCTTTATACTGCCTTTTCATATGTATTGTACTGAATGATTATCTATGATAGCGAAATAATATAAAATTTCCAAAAGGTAGCCCTATGATTTTTTTTGCTGCAATCAGTATATCCCCCCCTGTTGCTGCTGGATTTTTTATTAACTTGTTTGTAAAATAAAATTTAAGACTAAATGTTTATCATGTTTATCTAGATTATTATTAAGCTAGTTAGTTATTATCAGGTATTTCTTTTTAAATTTTCTTAATTGAAGTAAATTGTATAGGCATCTTATATAATACGTTGCTCTTTTTTAGGGTTCCGTACTCAACAAAAGGGTTCCTCCTTATAGTTTCACCATGTCCGTCCGTTCGTCTGCCTGTCCTTCCGTCCGTCCGTCGGCTTAGCTCGGATACCATTAGTACTAGAAAGCTGTAATTTGGCATTGGTATATATATTATTTAGTCCAAAAAAGTGGTAAAATAAAATTTAAAAAAAATCTTAAATTAATTTTTACGCCCCGTAAAGTGGATGAACTTTTTTTTTTCGTCTACCCCATAGTCTAAGTGTCGTTGGATAGCTAGTTTGAAATATTGAGGGTGTGTAAAAACCAGTTTTCGATTCAGCGATGCGTTTGCGAAATATTTAGCTATTAAGTGCAAAAAACAATGACGAACTCGCATAGTAAATTTTATTTGAGTTAAAATGGATGCGTCTTAAGGTCAAAAATAGTTACATTAATTCACTGTCATTTTCTGAGTATTGTTTGTTAAAGAATGTTGGATCGAGGAAGCCAGGAATAATAGATATTTTGCTCAGAAGTTTTATAAGCAATAAAGCCGCGTTTCATCTCACTACTTCGTAGTTGAATTGTTAGCGGTTCGTGTTACATTAGCTGTTGGTAGGAAAATCATAGCAAAGTCTAATATTGACTTTTAGTGTTCTCTTTAAGCGGTTGTGCTACGAAATATCTACCAAATACCCATGTCGGGAAATGGGTGTTCCGCGCTACTTTTTGGCAGCTGTTAATTGTGAATGCTTAAACGGAACGTTGATGCTAAGGTGAGGTTACCTTTATTCTCTTTTGTTAACTAGTATTATATCTCTTTATTGTAAACAAGGAAAATCAAAACAACAAACATGGCGCGATTACATACATATAAAAATCGGAATGCCATATTTTGTAGCACACAGATTCAGCAATATGGCTGAATTTCGTTGCCTTTTTTGTGGCTGGTGAATCCAACAACAAATATAGTCACTGTTGAAGAACTTTTATTATTATTATTTTTTTGACAAAATAGCCTTGGCATACAGAGCATCGCATAGGGCTTGAAATAGTTCTATTCACCAATTGGGTAATGCTCTATCTCCCAAACATGTGTTGCCAAGGCATCGAATACGCAAAGAAAGTGCTACCAAAATCTACAAATAGTACATTTTTAGCGTGCTTTTGGAGGCAACATTGACGCGCGCGACGCGCATTGCAGCGAAGCGCCGCGCTTCTTAAGTGTGGTATGCTGTTATACCAAATGCTCAAAAATGCGCGCAGCGCTGCTCTAGTGCGGTTCGACCTTTAGAATCAATAATGCATGTAATAAAAAGTATTTTTTATTATGGCTTTTCCTAACATGGGTGTTTAGTTGACAAAATTTACATAATTATTTAAATACATTCTGTAGAAATTATATTTTAAGACGCTGAAGAATATATTAAATAAAATTTCGCCGTTGTTCTTTTTGTTAGTGCCCATTGTCGATTTATTTGAGTTGAATATCGTTTCAAAAACTTTTTATGCAATATAGGTATGTACTGACCCTTTTTTTATATAAATTTCACTTAGTACGGCTACTTCGGAACCCTTCACTGCGCGTAAACCGACACGTACTTGGCCGGTTTTTTATTATCCATTGTTCTAAGTTACAGGCTGTATGATACCAAACTAGTCTTGTATAAATAAAATTAAAAATTAAATAAAAAAAATAAAACAAGACGTGCAAACTAAGATACAGTGCAACAAACCTTAATGACCCGATGGCCAATAATAAAACTACAATCGCTACATTAAAATGGTGTAAACTTACACGACACTAGTGACCATACACCGGGTCAGAAAAATTTTATTGCCCATAAACTTAAATCACATTAAACAAGCCGGTCAAGTACGATTCGGACCCCAAAGGTTCCGCGCTTAATAAGTATGTATTTCAAGTTTTTGTTTTAATTGTGCTCGAAGTTTGTTTTATCTATGAACCCTTACTTCGAAATATAATTTTATTAGAAAATTAACCAGGTTATTTTATTTAAATAAAACATTTTGGTAAAGTTAAAAAAATATTGGTAAAATTATAAGAAAACTCAACTAAAATTATGATTGTTACTCTCCCCGGGTTTCCTGACACCTCGACACGCGATTCGTGCGCTCGCGTCAGAATAAGGCAACGTTCTATCATTTGTCACTTGTAACTTGCTTCTTTTCACAAAAAGCTCGCTTATTTTTCGCTTCATAAGGAATACATCACGTAGCGTGTCATGAGCTGGGGCTGGACTAAATGAAATAAATCTTGTCGATGCAGACTGCATCATTCACGGGGAAAATGTTGGTTATCTTAAGATATGATGGAAAAAACGTTTTTGAAAATTCTTTTGTTATTTTATTATTTAAAAATATTTTGAGTTTTGAAAATAGTGACATTTCTAGTGAAATATAAATATTTATACTTTTGCAGTCAATTGACAGAAGTGCTGCAGACAGTTTTTTTTGTGCTAAAATATCTGCTCTGCTGAATAAAAATCACTCCGTTGCATTTTTAAAAATATGGCTAATTTTCGGATGATAAATTTTAAGTTACATAAAGGATGGAATATGCGAAGTATAGCAACTTCAGGCTTGGTCAATCAGTGGATAGGTCACCGCCAAGTGGCACATTTCTTTAAGCTCTTCCGTGCTTCGGCAGTCACGTTAAGCCGTTAATACTGGTTGTTATATGACGGCACTCGTTAAACTAAGCCAGAATAATTTACTGCTTTAAAAACTCTGGGAGTTGAACGGCCACTAGCTCGACAACATCTGCTAATCTGCACTGCGGCAGTGATGTGAACTTTTAGCCTCATCCTCCGTTTTTATAGAGAAGCCCGTGATTATGTAGACAAACAACAGCCGAAGCGATACAGGAAACAAATTACATGGCCATAAATAAAATAAATACTTCTGTATTTATTTAAAAAAGCGTTCAGTTGGGTACTCTAAATATCCAAAATAAATCTGATAAACTTAATAATATGAAAAAGAACTTTAAATGTCATTTTGCAGGTTTTATAAATGAATTCCAAAATAACATTTCCAAACTTCTACGAATGGTAAATAAACGTATAAAGAAGTATGAATAAAATTGTCACGGAGTCGTAAACAGTGCGTGGGTGGCGACTGAAATAACCTTCAGACACGGATCGCTCTCCTACGGATAGGTACTTCGGATCTTGTTACGTTCTTGAATTTTCTCTTCGAAGTGCCACCTGTAGCAAACAATATTCGTAACTTTAAGAACACACCGTTTATGTCAAGGAAATAACTAACAATTTCATTAATTTATGGCTGTGTAAATTCAGGTTTTTTGAATGTATATTGAAAAGAATTTATACATGTTAATTAATATTAGATAATTGATAGTGAATAAATAAATAAGACGTAAATATGTTAATTTATGTATACAAAAGCGAAAAAATACTATAATTGAGACTAATTATATTGCGCAATGATCTAATTTTGCACTTGGCATTGCAATTTGCATCCGTCCAGTGGTTCAAGCGTGAAGAAGTAACAAACATAATTCAAATTCAAATAGTTTATTTCTCAAAAATAGGATACAATATCACTGTTTTTGACGATAGTATAATATGCAAGGAATTCATAAACTACTACCGTTTCGGAATCAAGATGGCGTTCTGGGGAGAAGAAACGGCGAAAGAAACTCTCCAGCTGTCGCTCTTTTCAATTTTAATTATAACGATTGGTACATTTCCAAATATAAGTACTATGATAACATCATTTTAGTTATTCCCATGTGTTTTTATCTATAAGATAGTTTTTAACTGAATGGTAGGCTTTTTTGACAAGTTTCTGTTTAACAAAATTTTTAAAATTTTTAAATTCAGTTTACATACTTCTGCAGGGATTTTGTTGTAAAAACGGACACATTGTCCTTTAAATCACTTATCAATTTTTTCAAGCCTTGTGTGTATCAGAGCTAGTTGTGGCGCGATGAGCTGTAGACCCTATAAAATTGAAACGCTCTTTCAAGTATAACGGAGTAGACGGATTGAACAGTACGTTGTAGAGAAGAAACAGAAAATGAGTATTCCGGCGAAGGCGAATTGGGAGCCACTTGAGTTTTAATCGAAATTCGCATATATGATCATACTTACGTAAACCAAATATGTATCTAATACATAGGTTCTGGAGTCGCTCAAGCTTATTTAATTGCTCCTCAGTAAGGTCAAGATAGCTAGCATCCGCATAATCAAGGACAGGTAGCAGTAGTGATTTAGCCAGTGCAATTTTAGTGGCAATGGGCAAGAAGTTACGCAATCTGCTAATGGATTTAGCAGTAGCAAATATTTTTCTGCTTACTTCTTTTAATTGTAGTTCCCACGAAAATGTCTGGTCTATGATGATGCCCAAGTTTTTTACAGCCTCACTATATGGAATGACTGTTCCATTAATACTCACTTTAGGAAGATTTTGTAAATTAATCTTAGATATCATTCTTGAAGTACCCACAATGATAAGTTGCGTTTTATTTGGATTTACGTTTAGACCGTAAGAGGTACTCCAATCCATAATGCGAGCAAGATTGTTATTTATAATCGCAACTGCACTTCTTAGTTCACTAACTGGAGCCTGAGTATATATATTTATTTTTTTTTTTTTTTTTTATACCACTAAGGTGGCAAACAAGCTTACGGCCCGCCTGATGGTAAGCGGTCACCGTAGCCTATGGACGCTTGCAACACCAGGGGTATCACTTGCGCGTTGCCGACCCTTCAGAAATCTAATACCTTCTTTCTTGAAGAACTCCATACTGTAGTCCTTGCAGAAAACCTTGGCAGGGAGCTCATTCCACAACTTAAGCGTTCGCGGGAGGAAGTTTCTCTGAAACCGCACTGTACGCGACCATTTATGTTCTAAAGTGTGAGAATGAATTCCCTGCCGATGGCGAGCGGTGCGATGGTAGAAAGTAGCCGTGGGCATCATTTCGAACAATTCCTCAGAACACAACCCATTGTACAAGCGGTAGAACACACACAGTGAGGCAAAGTCTCTCCTCAGACTTAAGGGCTCGATACCGCAAGTGAGTTTGGAATCGTCGACAATTCTCACAGCCCGTCGTTGAACCGAGTCAAAAGGGCCAAGCTGGTATCCGGGTGCACCTGCCCAGAGATGGCAGCAGTACTCCATATGGGGCCGAACCTGCGACTTGTAAAGTAACAACCTTTGCCCCGACGTGAAGTACTGCTTCGCTCTGTTGAGTACACCAAGTTTTTTGGACGCCAGCTTCACCTTATCTTGTAAATGATCTCGGAACTGAACATCGCTGGAGATGTCGACACCAAGGATCCCAATGCTCTTGGAGATGGAGAGGGGAGTGTTCTGGAATTGTGGGACTACAGTGAATGGAGTTTTCTTAGCGGTGAACGCGCACACTTGTGTCTTTGTAGGGTTGAATCGGACCAAGTTTACCCGTCCCCAATCAGAGACTTGGGACAGTGTGGTCTCGATTTGAGACACAAGTTCTCCGCGGTTTTCCTCCACAACGGAACGAGGGATGTTTGCACGACCCGTGTAAAAAGCGTCTCCAGTACTGTCATCTGCATAGCAATGTATGTTGTTGATGTCCAACATGTCATTGATATGCAGTAGAAACAGCGTAGGAGACAGCACAGAGCCTTGCGGGACACCAGCATTAATGTCCATGCTATCAGAGCAACTACCGTCAACTACGGTTCGTATGCGTCTGCCGGACAAAAAGCTAGCCACCCATTTGCACAAACCCTCGGGCACTCCGTAAGATGGCAACTTCGATAGAAGACCGCGGTGCCAGACCCGATCGAACGCCTTCGCTATGTCCAGGCTACATGCCAATGCCTCCCCCTGACTCTCAATGGCTAGTGCCCATCGGTGTGTGAGATACACTAGAAGGTCACCAGTCGAGCGACCGTGGCGAAAGCCATATTGACGGTCACTGACCAGATCGTGTACTTCTAGGTATCTTAGAAGCTGTGTGTTGATCACACGCTCCATCACCTTAGAGAGGAGAGAGGTAATAGCGATAGGCCTGTAATTCGATGGATCTGATCTATCGCCCTTTTTGGGCACCGGGTGCACATTCGCAGTCTTCCATGTAGACGGAAATTGCCTATTGTGGTAGGAAAGCGCGAAGAGGCGCGTGAGTACAGGACATAACTCAGGAGCACACTGCTTAAGCACCACTGCTGGTATACCGTCTGGCCCACTCGACTTATGAACGTCTAGAGAGAGCAACGCCCGCCTGACCTCCCGCTGCGTTATGGAGATTTCCGGCATGGTCTTACCGCACCACGGTATAGTAGGTGGTACAGCGCCTTCATCGTTCATATTCGAGTTCGAGGCAAAGAGACTGCCCAGTAGATCGGCTTTCTCTTTAGCACTATGGGCCAAGTCACCATCGGTCTTTCGCAGTGGTGGTAACGACGACTGGCAGAAGTTCCCTTCGGCAGCTTTGGCAAGCGACCAGAAAGCACGACTCCCAAAAGGATAGCTCGCAAGTCGCCCACCTATTTTGCCGATGAATTGGAATTTTGCTCTGGCAGTTGCTTTCTTACTGGACCTCGAAGCAGCATTTAATTTGCGTTTTAACTCAGAAATATTCGGATCCTTATTATTACGAGCCGTGGTCCAAGCCTCATACGCAGTTTGCTTAAGAATTTTAGCTTCTTTTTGAAGATCGTCTGCATATAGGTAGAGAGAAGATAAATTAGATGTTATATTATTAATGAAAATAGCAAAGAGAAGTGGAGACAACACGCCACCTTGCGGGACACCAGCATTGGTGTAGCACCAAGTGGAGAAGGAATCATCAACCTTGATCCGCTGCCGGCGCCCACGCAAGTAACTTTGAAACCAGTCGATTGCTGTTGGAGATATGTTAAGTGAACTTAAAAGTGAAAGTAGTATATCAAACTCAACGGTGTTAAAGGCGTTGCTAAAATCTAATAGTGTTAGCACTGTGACTTTTCTGTTTTCTATACCGAGACGAATGTCATCAGAGATTTTGACAAGTGCAGTAACCGTCCAGGACGAAAATCAGATTGAAGGGGATTTAGTAAGTTATTTTTAGTGAGGAAATGACACAGCTGTTCATGAACTAGACGTTCAAGAACTTTAGAAAGGAATGGTAAGATGGATATGGGACGATAATCGGAATAACAGACACGATTTGCTTTTTTCGGCAAGGGAATAATTAATGAATCTTTCCAGGAACCTGGAAATTCGCCAGAGGCAATAGAGTGATTAAGGATATTTGTAATGATAGGAATTATAATGTCAAGGATAGGAAGGATCATGTTACGGCTAATGCAGTCACTCCCCACAGCGTTAGAAGATATAGCGATAATGCTCTTCTTAACATCACAATCAGAAAATCGACTTAGTAAAAACGGAGGAAAGTCGGGAGTTGGTTTTAAGGAAAGTGAGTTCAGCGTATTTATTTTTTTGTTGCCTTCAATAGCAACATTGAAAGAAAAGTGTTGATTAAGAAGATTGACATCAATATCATGTGAAAGGGGAATACTATTAGTCTTACCAACTCCTAATGACTTAAGAAAGCTAGAGCTAGTTTGTGTCTATTTCTTGTATTTAGATTATGATCATCACTATTTTTTAAAAAAAGATTACTATTTTTATGAACATACATTAAATAATCAAATACATATTGACCAGGTAAAGTTAGTATATTGATCTCTTTAAATTTATCCCTTAAAGCGTGTCTGTTAGATAAATTGTATATTGCTCGAATAGACCTCTTCTGCAGTACAAATATTGTCTGTATATCAGCTGCGTGTCCCCATAATAAGATACCATAGGACATTACGCTATGAAAGTAACTAAAATATACTAGCCGGGCTGTGGCTTCGTCTGTAAGTTGACGAATCTTTTTAACCGCAAAAGCTGCAGAACTAAGTCTATTCGCCAATCCAGCTATGTGTGGCCCCATTGAAGTTTAGCATCTAAAGTAATGCCTAAAAATACAGCGCTACCTACAACATCTAATTGCTCCCCATTTATAAGTACGATGGTTCTTACTTGACTAACATTTGGCGTTAAGAATTTAATACATTTAGTTTTCTTACTGTTTAAAAGCAAATTATTCATATTGAACCAGTGGACAACTTTAGACAGACAGTTGTTTACATTATCTAGAACTGTTTCGCGTCTTTAACACTATCTCGTTATTGTTTTTAACGACCTCCGGCAGATCATTAATGTATATAAGAAATAGGAATGGCCCCAGGATGGAGCCCTGTGGAACGCCCATTTTAATTTTAGATCTAGGGGTGCGCTTCCCATTTATATCAACTGTCTGAATCCTATTGTCCAGGTACGAGCTAATGAGTTTAAGTGCAGTACCCCTAATACCATAGTGTTGTAATTTCCTAATTAGGGTTTCATATTGAACGCAATCAAATGCCTTGGATAAATCACAAAAAACACCCAAGGCATCCATTGAATCCTCCCATGCATCAAATATGTGCTGAATAAGCTCAACGCTAGCGTCGGTTGTTGACTGACCTTTTGTGAACCCAAACTGTTTGCAAGTCAGTTGTGAAGTAAAATGACTACTCATTTGATTTAAGATCAGTTTTTCAAAGATTTTACTGAAAACAGGTAGTATAGAGATAGGTCTAAAGTTAGAGAGGTCAGTAGTACTACCTGATTTAAATATAGGTATAATTTTACTGTATTTCAGTAAATCAGGAAATACACCACAATCAATAGATTTATTAAATATTATAGCTAGTTGGGGAGCAATCACAGAAATTATGGTTTTTACTAAGGTAACTGAATGGCCCCAGAGGTCAGCTGTGTTTTAAATTTTAGAGAATTTAATGCTTTGATAACATCATTATGATTTACATGTCTAAATTTAAATTCTTTTGGGCATTCTTTTACATTTTCTTTTAACAGAGCCTCTGCTATTAATGGAGATGTGTTTAGTGAGTTGGTGGTTGAGAATGGAATATTCAGGAAAAAAATATTGAACAATGAGGGAATACCTGTTTCTGAGTAAAAAATAGTTCCATTAACTTCTAGACAATAATCAGTTTTATAAGATTTTGATTTTCCAGTCTCAGCATTAATAATACTCCAAGTAGTTTTTATTTTATTACTATTTTTAATTTTTTCACTTAAAAAACGTGATTTTGCTATACGACAGATTACTTTTCTAAGCTAAGCAAAGCTTGTGCTATAGATATTAGATAGAAATTACATATTATATAATATATATATACATATTTTGTAAATACATACATAATATACATAGAAAACACATAGTCTCATGACATACACAAATAATAAATGTTTGTCTTGTGCGGGAATCTAACCCCCGCCCCTCGATCCAACAGGCAGGTTATTACCCACTGAGCTGCTGGGGCTGCCTTGTAATTAATAATTTCGCTAAGTAAGTAATTAAATAATTAAGTATAAATGAAATACTTTATCAACATCAATAGGACGAAGACACTTTCCTCAGGTAAGAAAAAGAGAAAACTTTAATACAATGTAAGCAGTCGCCAAGTGTTACTTACCGTATCATGAGAGCCACGACTTTTATGTATGAAAGAGTACTCATAGTAGTACAGTTTTCTTTGTGTAAAAGGTTTAATTTAATTTATCTTACTTATTTTTCGTACATTATTACTTTGCACCACAGCCTACTTTACTGTTTTAAAGTGCTGTAGATAAATGGAATGGAATCATTAACCCTTCAGTCATGTTTGTCCGTCTGTAGATCACAGGCTTATAACTCCGCCATATTTTCAGCGATTCTAATGAAATGTTACAAGATGTCCTATGTGACCTGTATTTGGTCTATAGTAATATTATAAAGAGGAAAGATTTGATTGTATGTTTGTTTGTTTGTATTGAATAGGCTCCGAAACTACTGGACCGATTTGAAAAATTCTTTTACCATTAGAAGCCGACATTATCCCTGATGAACATAGGCTACTTTTTACTGCGGGAAAATGCTTTATTCTTACGGGAAAACGGGTAATAGGACTATGGGTAGTAAGAGTTATCCTTCTGTACTTATCGTTTTCACATAACTTCTAAACGGCTGAACTGATTGGGTTGAAATTTTATATGGGTATTTCCATGGTATCATCAATTGAGGAGTTGCCTTAAGAACCTACGCCGATAACGAAATTTAAGGCGGGCGAAGCCGCTGGCAGAAGCTCGTTTTGTAATAAAATAAAGAAAAAAAATTAGGGTAACTCTCCATACATAAAACTAAGAGATAATTTTTTTTTTTCGTGAACACCGTAATGTGGAGTTATTTCGTTTAAAATCCGATTAAATCTGCGTGGAAAAGCCTTCGTTTCCGCTTGCGCGCAAAAGGTTTTTTTCAATTCTACAAAAACAAACATAATGAAACCGTCCAAAATGCGGTGAGTCCTTACCACTTTATATATTAGTGACGTGATGATAATATAAAGATGTTATGATACTAAGATAATGTTTTGTTTTATGTTATTTAATAGATAATTTATTGTAGTTTGTAAAGTTATTAAATACATTAAGAATAAATAACTTTTAAGCATAATTTTTGCTCTATTAAAATTGGCATGGTGCAATTCGGAACGAAAAGGAGCAAAAAGAAAAAGTACAGAAAAATTTATTTTGAATTATGTAGTAGTTACATCATTTTGGTTGTTTATACTATAAACATATTACTTTTACCAAATAAACTTAAAGTTAATAATTAAAAAACATGAGTAACTCCATCAATGACGTAAGCGTGTGATTTATTGACTACAGCCAGACATACAAAATCGCCTACCCTACTTCAGAGACTCATAATGTTGTTATCATGTTATCAATACTTAATTAAACTATTTAACGTGTTTCATTCATAAGTAATTAAACACTACTCATCGTTTTTCTTGTATCTTGTGAATATTTTCCTCGCTGTAGTGAGATGAAAAATTGTGTATTTCGCACGGCTGAAATTTTTTTGGGTTTCGTACCTTAGAATTTAACGACTCGCTTCACTTGTGGGTTCAATCTTTGAATCCTTTGCTTGCTCGGTATTTAATATAGGCGCTCTTAAAGCAACTTTCCAGCCTTACGTAACAAATAACTATTAAAGACTATTAATATCTGATGATTGACAATAGATAATTACGGTACCATTGAAGTAATATGATAATGACAATAAAGAAAGACGCTGCAACACGAACATATTATAGCAAAATACAATCTTATTTGGAAACTTAATAATATTCGTATGTACATAGGATGAGTAAATATTGACAAAAATCTTAAGGAACTCATCTTAAATTGTGTTTGCTTTAGTTCCTTCCCGAGTTTTGTCACGCGATTTCAACATTTTTCGCTCAGAGTCCATCAGCTTTAATAAGGAAATATTTGTTATTTGTCATTTTTAATACGTTTCTTCCCACAGAAAGCTCGCTTGTTTTTCGAATCCAGTAAGATGCGTCGTGTAGCTTGTCAGTTTAAGCAAATATCTATTATGGCAGAATGTATTATTTCTTAGGAAAATATTGTTTTGTTTTGCTAAATACTAAAAACTACCTTTACGCCTAAAAAATATTTATTCTTAATTTCCTGAACATATCTGTATATGCGCGGCGGTAAACAAAAGAAGCCTTTTTGTAAAATTACATAAGAATCGGTCCAAAGAGGGTCGAATCATACACTGAAAAAAATTGTTGGATTTAGCTTATTAAAAGGTTAATTTCAGTCTTACCTCATGAATTTGGTTTTGTATACCAAACAAAACAGTATAATTTACCTTAAATTTAGTTGAATTAACCTTTTCATCAGTATTTTTTTTCAGTATAAGGCTGAAACTGACATACGGACGCACTGACCGTGTTTGAAAACACGGAACAAATTTGGCTACGGAAACCTAAAAAAACACAAAATAAACGAAATATGTCGCTTTATTTATTAAAACGTTATCAGTCAAATTATTTCTACATTAAAGTCCATGATTTTCTAAAAGAAACATTAAATGAGAAAAAAATGTAATGAAAACTTCAGAATATTAGTTAAATAAGAAAAAGAAAAACTCTTTTAACACCAAACTGTAAAAAAATGCTTAGTTACTCACGACTCGAAAAAGAAAAAAATTGTCACTCATCATCATGGAGTCATAAATAATGCGTGGGTGGGTTCTGCAATACCGTTGCTCACTGACACTTCGGATTTTGTTATCAGACGCGGATTTTATTTCTCTCTGAAGTGACACCTGTAAAGCTATAATATTTATGTATCTATTTACAAATACATGCATTTTACGTCAAAGAAGTAACAGATAATGTAATTTATTTATGGCTTCCCTGACGCCTATTATCACAGGCGTCGCAAAAGAGGTGCAAAGGAGTCCACTTATACTCCCTATGATTAAATAAGTATAAAGAAGCAGGAATGCTTTATTCTTATAATAAATTACAGAAATGACTTTTTATATGATATATAAATATAAAGATCTGATTTGTATGTGTCATTGTTAGTATCCTATACAAACACATCCTAGTGAATCATAAACGAAGAAAGATTAATTCTATGTTATATTGTGTTTCTTATTTCCATGAAGATTTTGTAAGATTAGTAATGTACAGAGGGCCACACGCTGAAATAATCGTTTGGACTTTGAACCCTTTGAAGATGAACAAATATTTTGTGTGTAAAGGATAGATATAAATTTCTCGCTCTTATGTTACGCAATTCGTGCTGCACTACACACACGTCAAAGTTGTGACGCGCACTGTCATATATGGCGTTTCTTCTGAGCCGCGTTGAAATTTAATAGTAAAACCTCATTTTAGCACCAACTACCCGTTCCGTCTAAGCGCATCTGATAATTTCAGCGGCGCTATTATTGTCCAAACGAAACGCGTTCGCGTAATTTTTGACAGTTCCGTGTGTATTATATGTTTGAGTATTTTATTTTGATTTTTTTGTAAATAATAACAAAGATATATAGTTTATACTGCAAAAATAAACTTTTCTTTAAAAATAAAAGGTTATAACTATTTTTCTCAAAGGATTCACTCTAACATTTGACAGCTGTCAAAAAGTAGCGCAAAATAACCGACTCCCGACATGGGTTTTTGGTAGCAACATTTCGTAGCAAAACTGCTCAGACGAAACGCTAAAAGTCAACATTAGATTTTGCTATGATTTTGCTACCAAAAGCATGAAACGCAAACCGCTAATAATTTCTGCTAAAAAGTAGCCAGATGGAGAGTACGCCCTAATAAATTCGTAATATTATTATTTTTGGTAAATTACGTATTAGTTTACGATTTTTTTTTCATTTTTTTTTGACATTTTTTCATATACTCCTACTACTAAAGTCGCGTCATATAAGTTTGAAGATGTTGAAAAGCGAAATTACATATTCAACTTAGTATTATATTTTTCTCCTTTACAGTAGCTTTTACCCAGAAAAAACTCTATAATGAAAATAAATAACAAACAGGGATAGGCGACCTTTGCTCTAAGCAGGTGACAGAATGTCAGAAGTGACGTAAAGCGGTCAGGTTACAGCGCTAAAGTGTTTTGAGATATTGGCTAGTCAAGTTGCTAAATAAAGAAATTAAATACTTTTTCTTTCGTCGGTTAAAAAGCATTGCAGCACAGAACGATTAAGCTGCGGTGCACACTTTGCCAAAACTATATACTATAACTTTGATAGCCAATTACCACACGATTACATATCCATTGTTCAAAATACCGTTTTACGTAAAAATGATTGGTTGGATATTAATAATAACAAACAACTCCTAGTGAGTCATAAACGAAGAAAGGTTATTTCCATGTATGTATTTTATATGCTCCGCCCACCCTGAATTCGGTTATCGGCGTGGGTCTCCTTAATTAACTCCAATTAATTAATTAATTAGTTATACCAATGAACTGCTATAGCATGCTAAAGGTGTAGCAAAAGTTCGTTTAACTCTGTTATAGTTAAGATGTAGTTAGGATTTTCACTGGCCAGATTTGTGCCTCGATAGCTCAAATTGGTAGATCACTTACACGGTATGTAAGGATTGTTGCAAGTCCTGGCTCTGAGGTTAATCTTTTGACTGCATCTAAAATAATTCACATTGATTCAATATATTATACATTATATAACTAAACAATTTACGCTTCTTTAGTGCATTGCTTCTAACAGAAAAATCTGTTGGTCTCTAAAATCTAAAAAAAAAGTAAAGAATAAAATAAAGTATTTTGTGAAAATATTTACGCTGTAAAAGACAGAGAGAATGTCACAGATAAAAAGAGATACTTTGATTACGCAAACAAAGACGAGCGCTGCTGTAATACTCGTTAAGTAGATATCAGGTGTTTCCACAACGTTGCATAAGAGCTGCAACAATGTGACACGCCTGTGTACCTAGATGTGGTCTCGTCTTTATTATGCAAGTAGAACTGATTTTATAATTTCATACAGTATACTTTTAAGCTAAAAAGGTAAAAACTGTATAATCATCGAAACCTTCTTATCTTCAAAACGGCTATATATCTAGATATTAAGCTAAAATGGGTATCAGGTACTTGAGTACTAGTTTTTTTTTCTAGAGATAAAACAAATAGCGGCAATTTTAGACGACTGTTGATAGCTGAACACGCGAACTTTGTTTCGCTTTAGCCCCTTCTCTCTTTCCTCCCTCCTCTACTTTCTTCCATCTTTCCGTATCCGTGCTTTATTTACTACGATAACATGAACTACTGCTAATTCATTTTAATTTATGATAAAAAAACAAGATTTTATGTAGTTGATATCCAACCTAAGGTAAGCTGGGCTTTCGGGCTTGTTTAGAATTACCGCTACTGACTTACATAAATAAATTTGCAATAAAAGATGACTTTTTCAGACAGTTATGAACACACATTTATCACAGCGGTGAACAAAATACAAATACTATGTTTTCAATCATTATTCAAAACTTAGCACTTAAAACCGCAGACCTAGGATTTTTACGCTACGCATTTACATTCTGTATCTATGCTTAAGAGCATAGCATATTGCAATTATTGCATTAAGCTGACGCGGTTAAATCTAATATTGCTTCAATTTTATTTTTATACTAGCGGTCCCGGCGACCCGTCCCTCTGTAACCCGGCGAAAGTTGGTTTATAACTAAAGTGCCCGAGTCCGGCTCGCACTTAATAGATCGAGATAAAAACTATTCTATCTTTTAAGTTGGATCAAATAACAGATAAGTTGGATCAAATGACAGATAGCTGACACGGAGAACGTTGTTTCTCTTTTTTAAAACAACTGGCGAGCCACCTATTTTGAAAGGGTTGTACTAATTCAGAAACTCCAGCGTATGCTTGACCAATTTTTATTTCACAAAAACCGTCCCCGGCGGTGTGGACAACCATTTACCAAAATTTCATTACAATAAGTTAACCAGTAGTGCCCGGGTCCGACTCCCACTTGACCCTATTTTATATCATATAAACCTTGCCCAACAATAATAAACGCAACATAAATTATCCAATTTGGTGCAGTAGTTTATATATATATTTATTTATAACATAGCACCATCTATGCAGTCAACAGATATCGCCATCTGTTAGAATCGTTGAGAGATAACAGATAATTGTGACACGTGGTTGTTATACCATTAAATTGAAGCTTATATGAAATATTTGTATTTTTAACATAGCGCCATCTATTGAAGATTCGTTTGGAGCTAACAGACAATAGACAAATAATTTGCAATAAAATAATATTGTGACTATAAATTGAGATGCATTGCAATGCGCACAGAAAGAACGAATCTATTGTTTTGAGTTCACAATAAACCTATGAGAGGCTACTAATATTGGCAAACATGAGTGATGATAATATACGAATTTATAACCGGAAATAGGGTTCGACGCCGCGCGACCGCTTGAAGGATAATTGATTCTATTAGGAACACTTAACTTATAAAAACTGTAATGTAAGAATCAGTTATCAAAACTTAGGACAGCCAGTCTTTATGTGGATTTTAAGGTTTTTACGTGAAACTATGAGTTGAATACCACCCTTAATTTGTTTTTAATCCAAATATTTCCGTTTTAGTACTTATAACTAAGAGTATAGTCGACTTTCGTATTTATTACGTTATTAACTGGGATTTAGTATTAATTATAAGATCATTACTTATAAATAATTAAATAACAGGCATTTCGGAACACGGCGCGCGGTGCGACGTCGGAGCAGCGGGGTGGGAGCGCGAACCTTGACGCGAACGTGTCTAAGCGAGTGGCAGCCGCGCTCATAAGCGAGCGCCGCTCCGTCTTGCTGTTCGGTTGTCTCTCGATATCTGACCTATAAAGTTGCGATTTATGCTACTAAATTCATAGGTATTCCTAAAACATACTTATATATTTGTGGTTATATTATTATTACAATTCTTTTAGTAATTACGTATAGTTTAGGCAATAGTTTAAATCAAACATCCAAGGCATATATCATTATATTGAACTTGGCTCTTATTTCACATTTATGTTTCTGATGGGATATTTAAACACAACAACAAAGTATCACAATACATTGTTATTTTGAGTAATTATTGCGTACTTACATTTTAATTTGTTCATTGTTTTATTAATATCTATCAGGTATTTACTTAATAAGGATACGCCAAATGTTAACATATAATTTTTGATGAGTCTGTTATAAAACTACAGTTTTTATTTATAAATGTCAAAAAATAAAAAAATCTAAAGGATTGCAGGAGGTAATGGACGCCTTATTTCTTTAAATTGCTCCGTATATGGAATGGCGCTATTACTAGCCACCATTGAAAAATAAAACCATGAGTATAAGTGACATTGCACCTGACTTCAATTTATTACTGACTCGTCCCTCATATAGGTAATATCTTGTACTTATACCAGAAAGTATTGTTATGTATCTACTAATATACGGTACAGTTACTTTCTTTAAGCAAGAAAAGGCAAAGGTCGCTGACCATACTGCCAATTCATAAGTTTTGCGTTTTCAGTTTTGTGTATATTTATAGCCACATTTGCTACTAATATGCTTTAAGTGTTACTTAATAGTGTTGTACTCGCCAAAAGTAATAATGTTGATATTAACTGATTTATGAAAATAATAAAATAATATCTAATGTTATATACCATCTTGACACTTATCCCCAAAGGGCTGTTTGGAGATATTCCAAATTTATTTCATAGCGTAACAACTACTAATAGTAAGCGAACTTCTCTGTTTCGGCGCAAAATGCCGATAAGCGGCTAGACAAAAAAAAAACAAAATAGGTATAAGCCTGTTTTTTTTCTATTTATTTCGGAAAACAAACAGCATTTACAATATATTTGAATAATTAATTTAGCACATGATATAAAATAAGTGTAAAAAAACATAGTAGTGTAGTGTTTACCTCAAATCAATATACAAATATTAAAACATAAATGTTTATTGAGTCTGGGGTTTTTCTATGTATTTCCAAAAAGAGTATTTATAAGCATTTGTATCCATTGCCTGGTACCCATAGTACAAGCTTTGTTTATTTTATGACCAGATAGATGGCCCTGTGTAGAAAATTCATTTCTAGCATAATCTAGCGGTATCAAGAGAATTTATGAATATAAAAAAAAAATTAAAAAGTTTTGGCTGTAGTTAATACTTGTAATTGCTCGCTTGGTGCAAAGTTCATATCTTGAACCACAGCTGGCGCTTCTATACATACCTACTTGCTACAGTAGACAAAGTAAGTAGAGCTCGCGCACCGGGCAAAGGACAGGTTTCATGTCATTATCGCCCGTGGGTTCTATGAAAAAGTAAAAGAAAGAAACAGCCCGTGGGAGTAATTAAGTTCTTACCATCTGCTTTATCTGCTCGTAATGACACTATTACGAGTAAATGTGATAAAAATGATAGTATTGTCGTTACTTCGAGAGATATTATGAGAGTCTGATAGTAAAATAGAAGAGAATACATACAATTTTCGATTTAAATGAAAAACGCACCTTTCCTGAATTCACTTCTTTGCAACGGCAGGTTCAAGATTGCTTTTTAAAAAGTTTACGAGAGAGTGACCTGAAATGAAGCTGCACTACTCACGCGCCCCTTAGTTACATATCGCGTCATCCTTGTATTACTGCAGAACAACAAATATGAAGATTTTGTTTGTTCTAGCGGCTTAGCACATTTTTCTAAATTCATAATAGAAGCATGACGTTGCAACCCAAACTTGTGAATTGTAACGGTTAGAGAATTTTCAAAGTTATTTTTAACAATTACTTTACAATGATTTTGGTGTAATTAAGCGTAAATGTTGGTTGAAGTATCACCACTTAATATTATATACATAGTTTATACAAATATAGTGCAAAGCGTGGTAAATCATAGGAACGTAAAAATTTATAAAAATAAAACGATTATTGTTATTTATTCCTCAATTAAAAAGATAAAAAAAAATTAAAAGACGTTAACATAAACTATATTTTCGGGTATTTGCATAATAAGGATTTTTATATTTTTACTAGCAGGCTTTAGTTTTATACAGGTGATTATTATTACTAGGACAAAACGTAGGTACCTATTAACTGTCACGGAATAACAGAATAACACGGAATAATGTCTTTTATTTGTCTCCGCAGATCGCAGCAAACAGTGCTCGAAACGCCGCCGTAAAGAAATTTTGTTATTATGCGTTTTACAAACAAAAGGTTATATTTACTCGTATGGTTTTACTAACTTTTAAGGCTCTTAATCCCTATCAAATTCTGTACAATTTAATTTTAAAACTATTAATGATTTTAGTAGCTTTAGCACTAATTGAGATCATTAGTTAATAATCCTAAGCGCGGCGTGTTTGTGTGTGTGTGTGTGTGTGTGTGAGTGAAACAACTTGCTCGCAGTAGTCGCAGTGAGCGCGGACAATTTAACGCGGAAAAACCTACCTCGAATACTTTGAATTAGTGCCTTAAGAATTCTCAAGACACGGGATTTTTTTTCCCGTCTCGAACCAAAACGGATTTCTCGAGTTTGAGAATTCTAGAGCAGAAACCCTAATGGGGACCACACCTTAAATTTTTACTGTTTGAATATTTTATTATTAAATAAATGGCCCTGTGTATAAAATCCATTTTATTTATTTTAACGAGGTTTTTAATTTTAAAATGTTATTTTTGAAAAACTCTTTCTTCCTAGCCATATTTTCTTGCTCCAGGGATTTGTACTAAGTGAATTTTGAATTTATGTGTGTTCATATGTCATATGCCTATTACGTACATATAAGACAACGATTACACCTTCATACATATTTGTATATACATTACAAAGGTTTGACAGTTAGATGGTGTTCTTGTGATTTTTTTTGTATGTAGTATAATATAAATGTACCTATTTTTTAATTTTCAATTGACAGAATTGCAGTGTAAATAAAATGTTAATAATGCCAATGAAAAATAATACGATATCAAATTTTAAAAAAATATTTTATCTTCCAAAGTCAATTGCGAGAAATTAGGAAAATACAGATTCAGTAACTAAGAAAATTGCTCTCAAGAATTTTGTATTAAACGTGACTTCTGGATCGTTTCGTCCATCAAATTCCATTAAAACTTTTTCTATTAAACGGCCTTCTTTATAAAAAACAGCTTTTAACCGATTTCAAAGTTAATAATAATAGGCACGAATTAAAGTTAATTAGCAAACAGCTTGATACATTTTCAATCATTTTCATGTCACTTAAAGCTGTTAATTCAATAAAGCTTTAACTTAATAGTCGCAACGAAAAAGAAATTTATGCTAAAAATCGAGATCAACACTTGATTTAAATGAAAGGAAGTTAAGTTAAATTGATGTTAATCAATAGAATTTAATATCTTTAATAATTATTATAGTATAGGATGTGTTTATCTTTATTTTACTTAACTTACACATTACAAAAAGTTTTACTAATTCCAGCAATTTAAATATGTTGTTTTAGTTAGGTATATTTGAATAAACAAATTATTTAACCTCATGTTTAGAAATTTGTTATGCCATACAAGTAATGGTTTGTAAATATATCATAAAATCTAGAAATATTGTCATGTATACAATCTCCGGGCAGCTGATGCTGTGTTGCTCCTTGCACCTATACGATTCAGAAAAATTAGGATTTGGGTTTTTATAAACAAATGTATGCATATATTTATGTGTGTAATTTAAAAAAAAAAAAAGAACATTTTTCGGGTAAATTAAAGTTACTATTCGGTAAAACATTTCAATAACAGTAACTTACTTGACTACTAGAGTTGTATACTCCCGTACTTTAATTTTCAAATAAAGAAATCAAAACTATAATCGTATTAGTAGTATTTTTAGCAACTTGTTGCATAACATATGTTCCTGCAACATTAAACCACGAGCAACGAGTAAATACTACTAAAAAAGAGGTGCATAATTTTATTTTGTTGAGAATAATACTCAGAAAATTATTATCGAGTATCTATTAAATTATTTTTAGCTAGAATAGAATTAGAATTAGAATTAGAATTAGAATTAGAATTAGAATTAGAATTAGAATTAGAATTAGAATTAGAATTAGAATTAGAATTAGAATTAGAATTAGAATTAGAATTCGAATTAGAATTAGAATTGTCTTTATTTGCTAGAAATATGGTACATTACAGATTGTCCAAACATATTTGGCCAAAACATTGCATGCAAATTTTTAGATATTAGAACATATTTGAACACATTCAGTGGCGTATTAATAAAATTTATCAATTTAATTCCAATGCCGCATCAATTTAATTCGAGTCAAATCATAGTATATTATAAACCAAATGTCAAAAAGCGTTATTTTATTATAATTACATTTTATGTCAATATTTCTATATGTCATCGTAATCACAATTACTACTAAAAACTAATAGAACTTTAACTAATGTCAGATTTAATCTTAACTATAAAACAAAATATCAAATGCACAAATAATAATATAAACCAACCTTTCTGTCAAAAATTGAAAATAATAAAATGCAAAGTTTAACAAATATAATATTATTAATCGTTGGATCATTTAAAAAAGTCGTGCAAAGTATAAAAACTTTTCTCAATAAGTATTTTCTTTAAATCTATTTGGATTTTCTTTAACTGTTAGCTCTCTTAAAAATTTCGGCTGTTGTATACTTTTATACTCATTACTGCGCAGTTTTACATCAAGGATATTTAAATTTCGTAGGATCTCGACATGTGAAATTCCAAATTCGGTCATCTGCTACCTTAGCAAATAAATGAGGATGTTTTTTTACAAAAATACTTATGACCTACACCAACGAAGATTTCAAAGTCATTACATTTAATTTTTTAAACAATAATCTGCAAGATTCATAAGGACCAATGCCAGTAATTGCTCTGATAAATTTTTTTTGGAAAATAAACACACAATATTAATTATATAATTAAATCTTCTAATATCTGTAGAATTACCCCAGAGTAAAATGCCATACCTTAGAAGTGAGGCTACGTAGCTATGGTAAGCAGTGAAAGCTGCTTTTTCGCCCACTGTTGTTCTTAAAGTCCTAAGAGCAAATACAAATTTATTGATCTAAAGTTACTCCTAAAAATTTTATTGCTTGAGCTTTTTCTAGCTTATGCCTATATAATTTTTATAATTTGAAAATTGAATATTCTTTGTTTTAGTTCAATTTACTTGTAAGTTGTTACTTTCAAGCCATTCTAAAATGTCTTGAACGGTAGAATTAATAACATCTTCATATAAAATGTTGCTAGCATTATTTGGTTTAACTATTGAGATGTCATAGATGACATTTGCAGATCTGCAAAAAGAATGCATTGGTCATTTGTTACAGACGGCAAATCACTAATATATAATACCAATAATAACGGGCCGAGAATGCTTCCCTGTGGTACACGTAGATTATTATATATGTAAGGTGATTTATATAGAGTAAGATCGAAATTATCATCAATCCTTGGTATTTCTACACACTGTTTTCTATTCGTCAAATAACTTTTTAACCACATAAGTGCAGGACCACGTATACCATATTTTTCACACTTTTAGATAAGCAATTCATGTTTTACAAAATCAAATGCCCTGGTCATGTCAAAGAACAAGCCAGTCACTGCACTCCTTTTATTTATTATTTCAGTAACGCTACATAGCAACATAAAGGTAAAGCTAATGTATTTGATCTTTTTTTTTGAAACCCGTTCTAAAGAACGTCTTGTAACATTGATGAGTGCAGCGAGAGGATATTACCACGCTGAGGTTTATTACCGCCATGCCACCAAAAGTGAAAAAAAATTAGACCAGGCTTAATTATTTTTTTCTGTTATTATGAAAATAATTACATGCAATGGCACAACATTTTTTTTTCTTAACTCTAAACTCGTGCTATGCTAGTTTGAAAATTAGCTGCACCTCGTTTTTCAAGCTATAACTCCTGTTAAAATTACTTACATTTGCAACAATTGTATATAGCTAGGTATTTCTTGTAATTTTTGTTTATACCACTAATGTGGCAAACAAGCACACGGTCCGCCTGATGGTAAGCGGTCACCGTGGCCTATGGACGCTTGCAACACCAGACACTCACGCGTTGCCGACCCTTATGGTAAGCACCGAAAATAATATAGCACTAAAAATTTATATCAGCTACGAGCGGTTTAAAGTCATGCTACGATAGCACTACAAATCGCGCTACGAACGCGCTACACAACTATGCTACGCCATGATTGCGCTACGAGTATGCTACGAGTCTACATCGCATGCCTCGCGGCCTCCGCTCTGGCCCGGTATGGTATGCGATGTAACGGGTATTCACATGTTCCAGATTTTCTTAATATTAGAGACTAAATAAACATTCTGTATAATACTATTTTGTTTAGTTTGCCCGTACCTATGACTATTTTAGTCACAGGTCAGATGGCTAAATGGTTTACAATATTGTTTCTTCATGTGTTAAAGCTAATTTTGTCATCAGATTTTTAAATTTCACTGTCTTCAAAACATTTTTTTAACAAGTAGTTACTCTGTCCTTTCCGTTGCTAACCTCCATTTTCGGTTAGGCTTCTCTCAGGTTTTTATTTTGCTCGGCTCCTAAGGGTCGCAGCGTAATGTGAAATAGCTTACAATCTTCCTCAAGAATTGTGCTATCAAATGCAAAAAGATTTTTTTAAATCCGACTGGAAATTTCGAAAATCAGTGCATCCAAACAAAAAAAAACAAATAAACAAACTCTACAGTTTTATTAGTAAAGATAAGCTACAGGGTTTTTAGGTTTACATATTTATGTTAGTCGGTTATTGTGACTACAATCTCCAGACTTGTCGTTGTCCGGGAATGTAGATCTGTTACAATACTTGTTTTTAATAAAAATAAACTCACTCAAGCAATAATTACTACAAAAATGTCACAATTCTCACGAAACTAAATATTTATAACTGTCACAGTAAAATGTGATTAATTTTTTAACTGATTTTTTTTTAAGTTGATGGCATACCCAAACGAGTTAAGTTTGCAAGAATTTGATTAATTTTGTTACGGTCCTGAGTACAGTTTTTGACGTGAAAAAAATATATGGTATAGTTCAAACCTTAATTAAGTGAATTTGCTCATATTATAATAATTTGCCTATTAAAACATTTAGAAAAAAAATTTTCTAATTACATATTTTTGGGTTTTAATTGAAATTGTTTGCAAAACTAAGAGTGATATTATCTTCATTCTTATTTCATATAATATATATTCATATGACTAAGGGAATTTGCTAATTTTATACTTTTAAATAAATATTTGAATTTTATACCGAAAAAAAACCGAGAAAATTGAGATTTTCAACGTACAGTCACGTGCTAGCGCCTATCATACTTAGAACTGTGTCTCTGTGTATGCTTTAGTAGTGTAAAATGTCTTTGTACACTGGTCAAAACGGCACGCTTTTGCTAGGGTACGCCATAGCCTTAAGTTGTGCCTTTAAGGTGAATGCGAATTAGATTTTTTTCATACAAACTTCGGTCAAACAATATAAATAATAAGAAACTCCTATCCTGCGGTCTGCAAAAAAGTCGCTTTTTAATAGCGACAAAAATGCTCAGACATGCATAGGTTCTATTTTTTGTGCGTATGCCAAATTGCCGAGACCTAGAGTAGTACTTGGTCTGCAGTAGCTGTTGCTTTAGTGCGTTATCGAATGTTAAGGTTACCGACAAGTGAAAATTAAATACTGTACTTAGGAAGCTTTTAAATTTATAAAATTTGATTGTTGTTTAAGTTTAATTTATTGTTTAACAATTGTTTTGTTACTGTAAATACCTCTTGTAAAATTTAAGAACGAAAATGTCTTGGAATCTGTCATGTATGTACTCGTATATATAACATTCTTTACGATAATTTGTTGTCTGAAAGTGTTTGACAGAATCATATCTTTATATATATAATTCTACTGTACGTGTGTATGTCACTATACTCCTCCTAAACGGCTGAATCGATTTGAATGAATTTTTTGTATGCATTTGGGTGGCACCCTGGATGGCTTAGATTCCCAAATCAGCCCGGCAGATGGCGCTGCAGTCGGTATCATGCAGGATAACGTCTGCCCAGTCAGCTACTATTTATATATATAATTTGATATTGTGAGAATATAAAGTACCTGGGAGGACCGAGCTTTGCTCGTTTTTCTTTAAGAACGCCATCTATTGTCAAGTACCATGCTTTAGGGTTGCTGTGTCGGTAAAAATAATAGTATTACTACTCGCCAATAGATGTCAGGAAGAGTCATATTTTTCTGTTTATCATTGCCTGAAAACACGGATAAAACGACTTTTTCTAAGAATGAAACCTAGCTAGATCATTTATCGCCCCTAAAACCCCTTGCATACTAGATTTCATGAAGATTAAGATTTTTAAAATAGAGATTTAAAGAGAATAAATGTTTAAATAAATTGTATGGCATTAACTAAAAATAAAAGCTTTAAAATGTTTATCATAACAAAACAAATAATTTAAGTTAAATCTTTACATTAATAATAGTGCTGTAAATACAATTTAACAATTTAGGGATAATGGAATAATCCGGGATGACAAAGGGTTGATGGATTTCAATCAGATATGCCGTTGTCAGTTAGTATTTTGGTATCTTAATATACCAACGCCTTTATAAATGTCGTTGTTTTGTAACGAAATTCGCAATATACACTTGTTTTCATTTTAGTGTGATATTTAAAATTGCACATTAAAATTATACTCAAAAGCAATGTGTATTGCTAAACTTAGGATAGGTTTGTCTGTCTAGTTCCATACTAATATTACAAAGAGACGTACAAAAACAAAATAGTATATATGTCGTACCATGAACAAAATGACGCTTTTTCTTACCCGAGGGAAGATGCTTTTATTCCAAGGGTAAGAAAAGCCATTTTGTACTCGATACGAACGATACTTTTTCTACAACCTAAAAGTACCAATTAAAAAAATTTATTAGAACGAATGACTTCATTTAACACGGCGTGGCAAGAAGAGGCCATCATCATTCTCGCTTTCATATTTTTCTTCTACGGCCGCTCTAAAAATAAAACTGGCCACATCGAATACGAAATGTTATTTCTTAAGGTTCTTCGAACTGCCCTGGGAGTTACTTTTTGTTTCGGTTCGGAGTTCGGAACTTTTAATTGCAGTAGTAGGAAAAATACTTTAATCTCGATCAAAAGTTCTCACTGGAATAGATTATTCTACAAATGAAACCGCGGACCACATACAGTACATTAAAATCTGTACACCTGTACAAACACATAGCTATACCTTTTTAAAGTGCATCACTGAAAATATTGATCGCCGAGCCGCTGATTAAGTTAGTCCGTAAATCGAAATTGATGAATTTGTGTTTTCCTATGTTTACGAGATTATACGAGATTATTTGCGACTATTTGATCGATGCCTGTGTGTGTGTACGTGATCTTTTTTCTGGGATCAGATATCTTGTGAACTTTTCATTTATGCTACATTGCGATTCCCCTTCACCCGGAATCTAATTCATAAGCTTTTTCGACATACTCGTAAATAAACTAGCAGCGGTTCGCTTTTTATCAATAATAAACGTTTTCTTATCCTGTTTTATTACTAAAAGTCTCGATGCCTATTTTGTTTTACGGGTCTATTAGTTTTTAAAACTCAAGATGGCGACTCCATAATGACATCATTTTGTTTCGCAAAACTTCATTGGTTTCGTTGGGTCTAAGTTCTGTTAAGTTTTCAAGGAAGCCAGATTCAAATTTTCTATCATGCTTTTTTAATTTAAGATAGAAAATCTATTATAGCCTACTATCCTTTTTTCAAAATTTAAGATGGCATATTCAATATGGCGCGCAATTTTTCCAAAAAAAAAACGGGTTGCGCTCCGGGAGTGCTAGCAGAAGTGAAAACATACTACTAGCTATTTACTTCCCATCACTTCGTATACATATTTATTTAATATAAATAATAATTTTTGTTTATTTACTTTTTTGACGTAGTATATTTGACTTCTCAATCTGTCATAGAATTAAAATCCCATATCCAACCTCCCTGTACTACTCATATACGTAACACGCTTTATACTTAAAATAAAAACTAACTTAATGTCAATAAAGGTCACGTGTCCTGACGCAAGTTCCGACTTACGAATTTTCGATCAGGTCACGTGTCCCGACGTGAGTTTAACATTTTTACACATCACAAAAAAGTGCACAACGCCGGCGCCGCTAAAGAAGTTTTCACTTCAAAAATTTCAAATTCAATTTCATTTTTAAATCCCTATTAAACAAGTACTCATACAGTCATTTCAATGTACCGCAAAAAATTAAGATCTTGGTGAGATCTATCACTTCTATAAAAAAACTAATAGTCTACGATGAAAAATTACAAAGATAAAGCCGTTTCTAGTTTGACAGCTGTCATCTGAAATAAAGATCTGGATGAGATCTATCACTTCTGTAAAGAAATTACTAGTCTACTATTAATAGTTTCGGTGATAAAGCCGTTTCTAGTTTGACAGCTGTCATCCGAAATGAAGATTTTGATGAAATCTATCACTTCTGTAAAGTAAAATGTTACAAAGAAAAAGCCTGTGGGAGTAATGACACTGTTTGCGAGCAAGTGTGATAAAGAACTAACTAAACAGAAAAAAAACTGCACAACGCCGCTAAAGACGTTTTCACTTCAAAATTATAATTCCGTCTTGCGAATTTTTATGGCGTGGCATTATGGTTTCCGTCTGACGAATTTTTTAATCAGCCTGACGCGAGGAAATCATTTTTTACCCATCACAAATAATAAAGTTTGTTAATTAACTGTTTTGACGTAGTATATTTGACATCTCAATCTGTCATAGTAGATAAATCTGACGCGAATTTTGTATGAATTTTCGACCAGGACACTTGACCTGACGCGAGTTTAAGATTTTTTACCCATCACAAAAAAAGTGCACAACGCCGCTAAAGAAGTTTTCACTTCAAAAAATCGATATCAAGACAACGAAAACAAGTTGCTCGTGCGGTAGTTACTACATGACCAATTTTTTATTTACTATTATCTCGATTAACTAGGCACTCTTTGCACTTATATAGAAACGCTAACAGAAAATATTGCGAAAACCTGAATTTCAATATTAAAAAAAATAGCCCTTAAACCTTAAAACATTACTTTTGTAACTAGATATTTTAACCAATTACTGAATTATATTCACTAAGTAAAAAAGAAAATTGTATAAACTAGACGCAAACGTTTTTTAAACAAGTTAAAAAGCAAAAGGTTGCAATTAAATTTTTATAGAGTTTCACTATCTGTCTCCAGGGTGCATTCTCAGGTCTTCATTACCAAATGTAATGTATTCGACTCGATAAAACAAACCAAATGAGCCTAAACTAGAGGGGTTAACTAGTAATTATTTAAGAGTTTCACTGTCCACCTTTCAGGAATCATTAGACCACTAAGTAGGTATCAAGTAAAAATCAAAACAAACTCGAAGGGCATATAAGAAGCCATCAAAGAGTTCCACTGTCCAACTCCTGAAACTCCTGATCATCAGACAAGCTCGATGGAACAATATTAATGTATTGTCATCGATATGACATACATTTGAAAAGCTTAAAATCGATACGATAAATAGAAGTTGGTTAATTTCGACTCCCAAGATTTGTTTAAATATGTACGTACGTACATTGTTACCTGCTAATATAGAAGCGTGTCAAAATAGGGTATTATGAGTTAGGTACATAAGTAATTTTTTTTGGTGTTGGGCGTTTGGTTACAGACACAATTTTTCGATCCGGTTATATTTTAACAGCTAATCGAGTAGAGCCACATGAGTACATATATTACGCCTCATTTGACCTAAAGCATATTCAATCATTCAGCAACTAGATGGAACGACATTCGGAAATAAACATTTCTGCGCGCTAATTGCGTGCAATCGACTGAGAGTAAGCACCAATTTAAGTTACCTCGTAAGTAAACAGATTACTCAAACAGAAAATCGATTCGTTCGAGATGAAAATTTTGGAACTCAAATTAAACTAGTAATTTTAACATTTTCAATAAGCGATATCGTTTAATGAAATTTAGACTTTTTTCTTTTACCGTCAAGATTAAGTTCTTAAATACTTTTAAGTTTGTACATATTACAACTGCTATTATTATCATTAGTATTCTCATTATTCTTATGAAACATAAAATACGCATGAGCACTTAACAGCAAACGGCTAAAATGCTATGGCTATGGCTATGTCTGAGGTAATCCATGAGGATGGTTTAGGTGTATAATTCATTAAAGGTTTTGAGTAAAATGGCTGATATATGACGAGGATTGTTAATGATGTAGGAACAAATCATGCCAACTGGAAGCTTTACTGGCGTAAAGTAACATGAAGGTAAGAAGTATAATATATAATCAAACTAACTTACAAGTAGAGTTCGATTATGATTACATAATTGGCTTTATTCGAAGATATTATCACCTACCAACCCTTGCAGGAATGAGTTTTAAGATAGGGGATTGGGCTGGCAAGGCTGATATACAAAAAAAAAAGGGTTTGTCATAGACAAGCCTCAAATTACGTGCGAAGTTGCCTTGCCGGTTAGAAGGACTGCATAGATACTATTATATCTGAAAAATGAAGCGAGTCGCATAATCATAATCGAGCTTTACTTGGTAAATTCGTTTGATTATATATTTATACATAGAAAAGACTTATTTAATAATACACTTTATTATAAGCATTTTATCTTATAATACACAGTTATATTTACTTCATCTCATTTTTTTTTCACAGTTTTGTAGTAGTTTTTTTACAGAAGCATCCTGGCCGAAACGTCGATAACCAAGACGTAAATCTTTTTTTTGCGTGCAGGTGCCGGTAAATAAAAAAAAATATTTACTAAGTGAGATAGTTTCAAAAGTATTCATTTGTTGGCTGTTGCTCATGTAACACTCTTGCCTTTATAACTGCCAGTGTTGGTTAACAGTCTGTAATTTTTCTGTAATTTAATACCCGTGACCAAGGCTGATACAATATATATATATATATATATATTGGCAAGCATTTTAAAAATTGAATGCGCTATAATATTTATTTATTTATTTATTTATTATTAATTGCAGTATAACAGTTTGTAAACCATATCACTACAATACATTTAAAACACATACATTTCAAAACCAAAAAACATATACTTCTAAATCTCACATTCGTCTTTCTAGCATACTCTTGCACTTAGTCAACAAATTTGCTATGTCAGACACGAACAGGTCACACTGTGGTGCTGTTCACCAAGAATGAATGCGCTCTATGCTAAATATGGTCTCACTTCCGGGCCGAATTCAACGCATTGGCTGGACATGCTAGGGGAGTAGAGAAATAGATGCGCTTACATTTTGTGAACAGAACGATTTCAATGCCTTTCGTTCTCATAACTATCAACGCTGTAAACAAAACGCAGCTATTAAACTATGGAGGCAAATTATGTATTGGTATACTGCTGATCTGAAGTATTTTTGCGTACATATAATTTTTTTTTTTGTGTCTAAGTCAAAACACATTAATTTTCGTATAAAAAATTTTACTTTGTTACACTATGCGGGACGTAGGGTAAAGTCTACTATTATTGGCACTGCTACAATGATTGACACCTTAATTTTTAAAGGGCAGTAATTAATTACAAGAATATATTTTACCTGTGGCAGCATTACATTTATTTAGTAAAATTAATATTTCAAAGTATAGCAACATTGTTCAGAATACGAAGACAGCCATTTTGTATCAGCTGATCTTTCAAATATACGCTATATATTTGCTTGTAAGCAAAAATTACTACAGATATAATACAAAAGCACAAGACGGTCTCTCTCTTTTATTACTTTTTTCGTCACTGATGGTGAGTTAATCTGCAAGTTTTTTTTAATAAAGATTAAGCTGCGTTTTAAAAGAAGTTTATTTCACAGATTTATAATAATAATAAGATAATAATACTTGTTTCATTAGTGCCAATCATTTAATATTTGTAAGTATAGAAATGTAGTTATTGGCACTCAGTGCCAATTAATGTATTATAAGTAATAAGTTTAAATCTGCCTAAATACACTCTTATTCTTATCAATATAAGGTTGAGTAAATGTGTAAATGCTAAAGGTATTCTAGTAATGCTGTAAAACAATGATTGACACTGCCAAAGACTGTAGTCAGTGCAGGTGTCAATTATTGTGTTACATTTTGATAATTGGGTTTTACCCAAGATTTAATTTAATATTCTTGTGCGCGTACATAATTTGGTCATCACTGTGAGATTTGTTGATGATTGATCGGGATAAAAAAAGGATTCTATGTTATACTAACAGACTTCAGCATTTATATATTAGTTAGGATTACTTTTAAAATTTTGATAGGTCAAGTTATTCGTATTTAATTCTTTTATTTTTCTATTCATCAGATGCTTTGTACCTGCAACAATGCCAAAAGTATCGGAAAATCAACCATATGTTAAAAAATACACAGAAGCTGAAATCCAAAGAGCAATCCAAGCAATCCAAAATGGGATGTCAAAAAAATGGCTGCCAAAATATTTAACGTTCATAGGGCTACAATTCAATTTAGATTAGGTAATAACTTCGTTAAAGTAAGACCAGGACCCAGTACTGTTTTGTCAGATATTGAGAGAATCAGCTAGAGGAATGGTAAATACTAAGCAGTAGAAAGGAATTTCCTAGAAGAAAGGATGATGTATTAGACAGTGTTCAAGAATTTCTGCAAAAAATCTAAGACCAAACACTTTCATCGATAATCGACCCGGAAAAGGATGGTACAAATTATTTTTACAGAAGCATCCAGCGCTGACTTTAAGGCAATCAGAGGCTGTAACATCTGCCAGTTCTAAAATCAGCGAAACCGACATCAGAAAGTGGTTTCAACAAATTGAGGAATATCTCAAAGAAATAAAATGTTTTGATATTTTGAACAACACTTCAAGAATTTTTAATGGAGATGAGACGGGCTTTTTATTTAATCCAAAAAATGCCAAAGTTATCGCCCCAAAAGGCGACAAAAACGTGTATGAAGTAGAGCATGCCCCAAGCAAGACCTCACTTACAGTGATGTTTACATTTTCCGCAAGTGGTATTTCAACATCCCCGATGGTTGTGTATCCATTAAAGAGAATGCGAAATGAAATATTGCGATCTATTCCGGAATCTTGGGGTGTGGGAATGTCGGATAACGGATGGATGAAAGCAGAAACTTTTTTTAATTATATAAAAAATGTGCTGCATCCATTTTTGATAAGAAATAATACACACTTGCCCGTTATTTTGTTTGTTGACGGACACAAATCACATACAACATTGGAGCTATCACAACTGTGCCAAAGTTTAGACATAATACTGATTTCTTTGTACCCGAATGCAACAAGACTGTTGCAACCCGCGGATGTAGCAGCATTCCGACCAATAAAATCAACTTGGAAGAAACCTGTTTTGGATTGGCGAAAGGAAAATTTGACTAAAACTTTAAGAAAGGTTGATTTTGGTCCTATTTTGTCTAAAGTTGTCAATCATATCAACCCAAATATTGTGAAAAACGGATTTCGCGCTTCCGGGCTTGTACCCTGGAACCCAGATGCAATTGACTATTTAAAATGTTTAGGGTCTCAGCAGAATAGTACTCACACTGAAAACATAGTTTCTATAGATTTAAGTTATAATAAATTTCAACAAATAGTTGGACCAACAGTAATGCGATAATTAAAAAACGATGAAATCGGAAAATCGTCTAAAGAGAAGGCATTGTTGAAAGTTTATAAATATTTACTTCTCGTAAATCAGACACGACAAGAAGAGCAAATTATGGAGAAAATTTTTTACGTGTCGATGTTACAGAAAATGATATCACGCAAGAAAATATCAATGCAGACGAAAACATTATTTTAACCCAGAGCAAAGTCGATAATAGAGAACAGACTCGTAAAGAAGTCAGTGATATAATAAATGAAGACTTAATTAAAAATAATACATTGACCCAAAACAAAAAACGCGAAAATGGAGAGATACAAAAAGAAATCTGTGGTAGAAATATTTTGAAAATATTAAGACTTGATAAAAAAGAATGCGGAGATGATTGAGTACAGTAATACATTCAATGATGTCAATAAAATTAAACATCTTAATATCAATGGTACCTATTGATGAAGTGCCAATTTTTATTTCCGATGAACTTGATGTAGATACTAATATAGAAGTTAATACCTCGGTCGAATTTAGAGCAGCGTTGCCTATGACAAATTCATATACAGTAACAGACACACCATCTGAATTGATCCCAATGCCGAGTTGTTCATTTACTACAAATTTAGGTCAAAAGACACCAGAAAAATTATTAATAACATTAAAAGACACGTTAATAGAACCAAAAACTCCGATTAGAAATTGTAAAGTTAAAAAAAAATACAAAACAACCTTTTGTTTTAACGTGCAAAGAGTGGCAAAAAATCGAAAAGGACAAATTAGAGCAGAAACATAAAATTATGTTGGAGAAAGAAGATAGAAAGCGAAAAAGAGACGCGGGAAAAAAGAAATAATGGAAGCAAAAAGAGATAAAAAAGAACCAAAGACTTCAAAGAATAAAGCTAAAAATTCTATATTAATAAAAGGAAATAAAAATATTTAAGAATTGGAACTAACTACAAAAAAAGTATTACAAGAGCATTTTTCTAAAGACAAAGCCCAAGTAGAGACAAATAAAGAAGACGAACCAGAAACACAATTAAATAAAGAAAAAAAGTTTTGAATGAGATAACCAGTACCTAACATAAAATTTTATCAAATATTTTACTCAAATCATCAGCAGATTCAGAGGTTTCTACTTAAGTTGGATAAAATTATACAAGAAATGTCGAATCAAAGTAAAGATTATAAATGTGAGGATATAAAGACTACAATTAAAAAAGAAACATATATAAATATTATCCGTATTTCGGACGGCGAAAATAAAACCTAGACAAAAAATAAAATCGTCTATTATATATTTAATTTAGGTGTTCTTACTACAAATTAGGTACGTCCTAAAGTGCCAATCATTAAAATATTCGTTTCCAATTATTATACTGTATGCCAATGACTATGCTTATCCTTAGGTGCCATTGTTTGGATATAAGTGCCAATAATTATACATACGTGAACATTTAATTAGAAATGTTTTTTTTATACCAAAAATATTAAAACTAATTCAAATGTTACATTTAACTTCCTCATTCGATTATTATAGATATTTTTAGAAAATTTTCTCACCAGTTGTCACAGAATGCAACATTATAATGGCAATATTTAACGAGGAATCGCTTAAGGTGCCAATCTTTGTATATTTTACCCTATACCTAAATGAATGGATGACCCTGCGTGTAAAATCAACTTTCCATTAAAAGAGAAATTATGTTCATGAAAATATCGTATAACTAATGTCTTATTGAAGTAAAACTAAGAAATAGCGTCAATAATAATAAGTACCTAGAGGACCGAGCAAATGCTCGGTTTTTTAAACAGCGCCAGCTATTGTCAAGTAGCTTAAGCGTTGCTTAATAACGCCACCTGTTATCAAATCGCTTAAGTGTTGCTTAATAACGCTACCTATTGTCTAATAGCTTAACTGTTACTACTACTTACTACTCGCCAATAGATGTCAGAAAGAGTCATAATTTTCAGTTTATCACTGCCTTATAAACACGGATAAAACGACGTTTTCTAAATATGAAACCTAGCTAGATCAATTTATCGACCCCGAAACCCCTACATACTAAATTTCATGAAAATCGATGGAGCCGTTTCTGAGATTCAGATTATATGTATACATATATACAAGAATTGCTCGTTTAAAGGTATTAGAAATTTAACTTTTGTGTGTCCAAGTCAAAACACATAATTTTCGTATAAAAACTTTTACTTTGTTACACTATGCGGGTCGTATACCTAAATGAATGGATGACCCTGCGTGTAAAATCAACTTTCCATTAAAAAGGAAACTATGTTCATGAAAATATCGTAAAACTAATGTCTTATTGAAGTAAAATTAAGAAATAGGGTCCATAATAATAATTTAAAACTTAATTAATTTAAAACTTGACATTACTAAGTCATGGGCGGACAGTTTGAGTAAGCAGGCGGAAATGATTACACTTGCCTGTCTGCCGGTATAGGCTGAACTTGGCTAAAACAAATTAGTTTGCGTCATCGCATCGATAATTTGGCCAAAAATAAGAAAATTACATCTAATGTAACTTTAATTATTATAAATATGGATGTTTGCAATAACGGAGTTCTTATTTGCTATAAGTTTAAGATTTTACTGACTTTCATAACAACCGAATCAGTGTTGGAGCAATAGTCCGTTTCAGATTTTTTTTTAGCCAAAGGGCCTAGAAGATCAAGTAAACGTCAATTTTCTTAGCAAGAATTAAAAACGTGTTTCTTTTCTGCTGGTATGAGCTGCCTTCCAGCTTAAATCCTGGGTACGCCTTTGGCCCTTAATACCACAAAAGAAAATCACCAAATAAGCGAATGCACTATAGCATGTTTTGTATTACTACATTTTTCGAACCTTCAGATGCTATAGCTCTTTTTATTCTTCAAAAATATATTTCTAACCTTTGAAACAAATTTGTATTTGTCAGGATAAATCTCAGCCCTTAAAATCACAGCAGGAAATTTACAAAGCCAAGACGTTCGCGTAAAATGAGCAAATTAAAGATTAAGCAGCCGTTTTAAAGGATGAATTGCATGTAATTCGTAGCTGAAAAGAGCAAGCTAAGATATTTAAATATAACGTTTAGTTGGAGTTAAAATCGTAAGTAGTTCCTTTTTTAGTGATGCAATATGATAAAATTTAAAATTAATTTCTTATTAATTAAAGAAGGAGTTTCTTAATTTAGCTTCCATAGAGAAACAGATCCCTGATTGTTATTTTTTTAGGAATCTGCATATAACTGAAGTCGGTAGTTCTACTCATTACCTGAATTAAATGGTTTTAGGGTTTTGTTAGGTATTGTTATTATAAAAAATAGGGTCAGTAGTTTCGAAGATAAGATGGTCAATTTTAATATATTTGCTCAAATAACCTTAATTATTTATTTTTAAATTTTAAATATACTACTCCTCACAACAACCCCTTACATTTGCCGTAAGGTCTACAGTTTTCAAAACTTTTTTTTAATTTTCAAATTCGCCATCATGTCAGAATAAATAAAGCTACCTATTTTTGTAATAAGTGTGAGAATTTTCCTCAGTTAAGTCGACTACATAATTTGATTTCGTCAGATTGCATTTTCACTAACCTACCCTTTTTTTTCTAAACTGAATATGCTGCTGTTACTGCTCCACCGGGCTTTGAACCTACCCGTTAGGGTTAAGAATACCGGATACCTTCCCTTACTTTATTTCTTAATTCCGAAGAGATTGAAATGTTACAGTTTTTATTATGCTTATTTCATTTAAAACTGGAATATGTTAATGTTATGATCTCGTTCGGACAAAACCCTAAAACTACTGCCTCCATAACATTAAAGGGACCAACTACATTTGTATTGAAAAGAGGATTTGAAATTATAACATATGAAAGTAAAGAAAGATAGTTTCTAATAAAATTTACTTAATTGCTTATTTTAAACAAAGTTAAAACCATCAATAAGTTTTCTGCTTTGCTCGGGGTAAAAACATTGTTTGCGCCTGTCCCTTGATTTACAATTTAGTCGTTCTACCCTTAATTATAATGACTGCAGCAAGAATAATACATTACCTTTCATTTTCGTTCACCGCAGTTACCTGCCTAGGCAGGTTATGTGTCTTATCCCTCAATTAATATGTATGTTTACACGAGGTAAACAATTGAGATTGGGGTAAATATTGGCACTATATCGTAACGTAAACAGTAAATTATGATTAATAATAAAATAATGAGTTTAACACAGGCGTTTGTCTAGAATTGTGAATGCGGTATATTCTATCCCTGTTCTTTCATTTTACTGCATGTTACTATAGAGCTAGTATTTATGACTTATGGGACATATATAAAGCCACCTTATTCCAGATACGGATAGGGTAGCTAGCAGCAGCAGTGAAGCGGCGACGGACTTACCACTTCGTCACGCAGGACTAAATGGTTGGTAAAGTAAGGCTGTCCCCAAATTAATTGTGTTTCTAGCCACTAGTTAACCCTAACGGTAAATAAAAGCTGTGACGTTATATATACGATTATACATCATATTAATCAATGATGATAAAACAACCACAAGCTACTGGAGAAACCAGTAGCTGGATAAGAAGAAGAAAAAGAAGTAGCAGATATAAATATGAAAATGACGGAAATGTACTGTACTATGATGACCTTAATGCCTTTTGATATTTTCTATTAGTAAACATTGTTATTCTAGATAATATGATGGCTTGTGCATAAGTTACTTGAATAGTTTCTAAGTAACGACATTGTTGCTTTAAATATTGCAAAAATCTTATATTAAGCTGTAAGGTTATTGACATGATTACTTAATAGATAGATAGTGACTTGCTGTCTCAAGAAAATCTTCTAAAACTGATTTAAATTTAAGCATGAATTTAAAACTATCAGCTTTAAAGAAGATGATGAAGATATAATTATAATATAAACATTCCTCTGGTCATTACACACAGCGCCATCTGGTCCCAAACCAAGCAAAGCTTCTATTATGGATACCAGACAACGGATTCAAATACTTTTACATTTCTTGTTAATACATATATATATATATTACACAAGTCAACACGAATTTGGTGACTTATGTGTACCCGATTTTGATTTCTCATACCTAATTTATAAAAGAAATAATATTTTTATCTCATAAAGATTGCTTTTTAAGTATGGTAACCTCTAAGCATTTGGCAAAATCGTGTATTTTATTCATCATCGTATAAAGTACGAAAGCAAACATTTTTTTTATATAAATTGCGTTTTTGGTTATTTTCAATATAAAAAATTAGACAATAGTCATTAAATAACAAACACAAAAAAAAAGTTTTTTTGTTGACTTGTGATATGAATAGAAAACTCTTATACTGAAGTAAAATACAAACGTCCGTCACATACGAGTGAATGTTTGTCCTGTGCGGGTGACGTTTCATGAATTCTCGTCCAAATAAACGGCTACCTTTGTTTATGGGAAACGAAATGCGAACTTGGTGCCACGTCCGGCATTGCCCAACTTCGCATTTAATTTCTCATAAACATATTTTGATGGCCCACAAGGCCCAATAGTTCGTTCAATTAGTAACTCCTGCGAGAACTTTCGAATTTTCTAGAATAAAAAGTAAAAATTTCGTATTAATAATAAGTTTCTTTTGCCAGCGGCTCCGCCCGCCTGAAATTCGGTTATCGGCGTCGAATTCCTTAATTATTTTAATCTAATAAAGTTTGCTATAGCTGTAGTTACAGTTCGTTTAAGCTCGGTAATTATTCCCGCGGGAACTTTTAAAGTTTTCGGAATAAAAAGTACCCCATTGTCCTATTCCATGACCTTACCTTTAAAGCGTGATTGAGTAACAAACATCATTATTTATAATATTAGTCATGTACTTTAGCGAAATAAGAAACCTTCGGGGGTCTTAAAGCAAAACTCGGGTATCTTGTTTCTAGCAAGTCGGAACTTTGCTGTATCTCTTTTCGTTTTCGAAACCTGAAGCGCCAAATGTACTTAATAATTACCTCAATGTTTCCCCTGTTATTCCCTGATTGTTGGAAATTTTAAAATCAGGAATGTTAACGTCGAATTTTAGTTTCGCTTGCAAACATAACGATTTAACTAAACAGCTAAAACTGACCATGTTTAAGATGTACAACGAAGTCTATACAATTTATTAAATAAATTAACGAAAAACGTATACGGAGTCAATATTGTTGTTTTAATCTTCGTGAAAAAAAGGTGTTGTTTATAAAATGAGCCATTGGATTTTCATTATTTGGCAAGCATTATTTTAATGTTAACCCGCGATGTTGTTGTTAACCAACTGGGGCGAACAAATATAACGGGGTTTTTAACTTTACAGCTAAAAATTAAAAAAAAAAAAAAACCGAAAAGTTTAGATTGTCTGGTGGGGTACAGACTTTGACTATCTATTAGAGAAGTCAGGAAATCTGTTTCAGTTCGATAGCAGCATACAAATCGAAATTTACCACAGCAAAATCAAAGATAATAGTATGGACTTTTAAAATATAAGTGAATGCAATAAGGGTCTAAATACAAAGCTTTCATACTGAGATTAGTTGAAAAAATATATTACAAAATAAATGTATTTCAAAGAACGAATTTAGCAAGAGAGAACGTCAATAAAGGCTTCCAAAGATTGAACAGAAATAGTTTATGGTGACTAGGGATTGCAATCCCGCAAAACGGGATCCCGCAATCTCGCGGGATCCCGCTGCTTTTATTAATCTGCTGGATCCCACACACTTAAAACGCGGATCCGCGGATCCCGCAAATGGAAAATTTGGCACTTAAAAATTCGCGAGTAGCACGAGTGTGACATTTGTTCATAAATGGCACTGCGCTGCGCCTGCACACGTCTTTCTGTAGATGACGAGTGTTTTGTTTTCGTATTCACCGTCCGGCGTTTAATACAGTGATACAATAGATACCATTTGATTATTAAGAGAATATATTCATACAAACGAATTTCTTATTTGTTTTTGACATTTACTGATCAATTACTGTGAAATTTCTTAGTCATAATTCCAAGCCTTATACATATGTCTGTGGTTTTCCAAAATTTTGTATAATGTTTTTATTAACTAGAAATCTTTTTTTAAACCATTTGTATAAAAAACTAGAACCCTGTATTACTTTTGAACAATAAAATTTAACAGAAAACTGACACACTGCAGACATATATTAATTACTAAACCATGTATTTAAAATATCGTGGTGTTTTATCTGCAAGTGTCAAAATAAGTTAAAAATTCGTTCTCCGAATCGTATTCTGTTAAGAGCGTAGTTTTAAAACTTATCACCATAGTTTGATATCATAGTAATAGCATCTAAGAGAAGGTTATAATTTGATTATTAGTTATTATATTAATAAGACTGAATTAAAAATATAAAACTGTTGTTAGAAGTAAGGGTAAAATTAAACAAAACTAATTAACTATGGCAAACATTTAAAGATGAATCTAAGAAAACAGATTACTAATCACTTATACTTAATTGATAGAAAAGAAATAATTTCTGTTGCTTAATGTAAGAAATGATTAATAAAGTTGATTTTTACACAAAAATCTGTAGTTTCAATTTGTTTTCATAACATAATTTCAAAGATGCTGGATCCCGCGTGATCTCGCGCGGGATTGAGTAATCCAGCATATCAAGCCCGCGGGATTGAATGAGCTGCGGGATTGTAATCCCTAATGGTGACCCTAAGAATTGGTTATAATTTTCGGTATAATTTCGTGAAATTCACGACGACGAATACCTTGACGTTGAAGACTACTTTCAATATCTAGTGCAAGCGACAAAGGAAGGCAATAACTCGGGACTTGATTGAAACTTTTCTCCTTCAGCTGGGAACTACAAAGATAAGCAGAGTGGAAGTCATTTGTCAGTAACAGAGTAAAAGAAATTCGTAAAACAAAAGAATTCATTTGCAAGGAAGCTGTAATCCGGCAGGTTTAGCTTGAAGAGGTTGTTCTGTGAGAGTCTTTTATGAAAAACATCGGTGGTAAGGTCCAGAGTGGTTAAGATATAGAACACTAGAGAAAAATTTACTTATAAATTCAAGCTTTAATACCTATTCTTTTTAATTTGACGCTAACGATTTTCAAATAATAAACGTTATTTCTTTCACAATGTCTGTACAGTTTAGAAAATAATATGTTTAAGAAATCGTATTCTTATAGTTTTAATCTTAATATAGGGTATTGTATTTAAAAATCGGCCAAGTGCGAGTAGGACTCGCGCATGAAAGGTTCCGTAGAATTATCTATAAAAACAGCAAAAAAAAAAAAAATTACGATTTTTTTGTATAGGAGCTCTTTAAATATTTGTTTCATTTTAATTTAATTATTCGTTTTTAAAGTAATTATATAACTAAATATTCTGTGAATATTTTAAGCGTCTACACTGAAAAAAATATTAGCTGAAAGTAACCCAAATTTTACCTACTGGTAACATAACTGGGGGATTGCTAAACTAAATTGCTAAGAGTAGATAAAGTGTTAAGTTATGTGCAGCTTATCAGTTGTTTAATTATAACAAAAGTTTGGTTATGACTAAGTCAATTTCGAATAGCTAAACTAGTTTTGTTATCCTTTTTTTTCTGTGTGCCGTTATCAATATCGAGCAAAAAAATCACATTTGTTGTATGGGATCCCGCTTAAATATTTATTTTATTGTGTTTTTTAGTATTTGTTGTTATAGCGGCAACAGAAATACATCTTCTGTAAAAATTTCAAACCTAACTTTCAGTCTAACTATCACGGTTCATGAGATACAGCCTGGTGACATACGGACGGACGGACAGCGAAGTCTTAGTAATGGGGTTCCGCTAATTACCCTTTGGGTACGGAACCCTTAAAAGGACCTTTGGATTTTTATTAGTTCGTAATAGTGTGTTATTTAGTCACAATAAGCTAGCTATTTAAAGTAAATAAAATTACAAAAGTGTTATAACCTAATCGATGATTTAAATAAAATTACAAAAAACAGAATGAAGTAGCGTAGAATTTATGAAATAGTTATTTAGAAATGTATAACTTACATATCACGTAAACGAGCCAAGCGCTCCAATACGAGGAGGTCGTTACGGCTAACAAACGGTCATTATTCCCCACTTTGTCACTGTTCGTATAGAATAGGCCAAACGTGAATACGGGCAGTCGCATGCCTGCATGACATATCAACTCTATAATGAGCAGTGACACAATCTGCTAAGCAAAATTAAATTCGAATAAGTAATCGAGCAAATAATTTATATGTTGTCTGAAAGTTTATTATTAAATAAAACCGTTCCGTACATTTCCAACTCAGTGCCAGTGTAACTTATACATTTCTAGTACATTAATCTTATAAACCCAGCTCTTCACATAATTAAGGGATAATATTAAATATGCGTACATAAAAATACTCGAAGCGGAAACCATATATCTTCGTTGAGAGGACTCACTCCCTGATGGTTAGAGAAAAATTCTTCGAAAAGTCTTAGGAGAAAAATTCATCACGCAGGCCATATGTTTGGTTAAATAATAAATATAATCTTTATTTTTAGAAAAGTAAAAGATGAAACTTTTTCAAAGATTTCTTGGAAGAAATCTCTATCATATGTATCCTACGAAAATACATTTCTTTTAAGGGTTTCAGGGTTTCGTAGCCGAATAGCAATTACGAACCCCTTGTGAAGTTTCGTCATGTCTGTTCTTCCGCCCGTATTTCACATCCGTAGAATTACGCCGTCTTTGCATCGTTTATAATAAAATTCTTCAATGTAGGCCGCCTGTATAGCTGTAGATTTTGGATTAAAATTTTAAAAAAATATATCCATATAAGTAGATAAAATTTACAACCATATAGGAAACACACACCGAATAATAAAGTCGGTGTCCAGTTGTAGTACTCTTTGATCTAATATTGAATTAAAATTAAAAAAAAATAATTATAACTAATAATTAACTATTGTACTGACGGGACTTACCACGATGCGTTTTATTTTATTTCCGATATTTCGGCACACTTACATGCTGCTTCGACCATGCCAGGAACGATCTTTCTTTTTATTTATATTATTTAGATACTAGCTTTTACCATTGGTTCCCCCTGCCCTTTTGGTCCTCGGCGTGGGAATCCTACGACAATTCCTTGATTATACCTACTTAAGAAGTTTGCTATAGCAAGCTTTTGCTATAGTTCGTTCAAATTAAATTCGTTTCGACTTTTGAATTTTCCAGGATACATAGTAGTCTATGTTCTTCTCAATCTCCGTCTCTTTTCTTCAACGATATTTGCGCCAATTTCAGCTCAACTAAATTCTCCGTAGCGGCGTTAATAGCTAAAAAAAACCGGCCAAGTGCGAGTCTGGCTCACGGACCGAGGGTTCATTTTATGATGTAAATAAAAATTTACGGTTTTCGCAATTTTTCCTTTATCTGTACTATAAGACGTTGCTTAGTACTAAATTTCAGGATTTTGAGTTCACGGGAAGTACCCTAAAGTTTTAATTCCCTTACGAGTTTCATAAATTTGCGGAAATTTGGGACATAAAGGACTGTAGCTTTTGATTGCGTTGGCTTAGAAGTTTTTTCTGTTTTTTCTGTCTGTGAAATTTTTTCACAGCTCGAAGGGATAGTAGACCTGAGTATTTGATATTAATTTTAGCTTGATACTTCCACGTGTTCCTGAGAAAAAGGGTTTTGACAGACGGATGACTGGACGGACGGTCGGACGGACAACAAAGTGAACCTATAAGGGTTCCGTTTTTTTCCCTTTTGAGGAACGAAACCCTAAAAACAAACAAACTTAAAAAGTTTAAAATTTATAATATAAGTAGATATAGGTTCTTATAGTAGAAATGTATAACATAAGTTTATCAGAAATTATCGTACATGTTAGTTCTTATTGCGCATAATATTAGCAACAATAGTGTTTTCAATCAATAAAAGGAAAGAAAATAAATCCAGCTGGCAATAATTGTGATTATAAACTTACTATTGTTTTATAATGTGTCAATGAACAAAGCAAAAATAACAGCCATAAATATGTTCCACTTCACTTCTTTTGTGATAACAATAGCAACTTTTATTACTCCTTTCAATTACTCGGAAGTAAACACATACAAAGTTGTTTTGAGACACTATCAGGTTTATAAATTCAATAAGTTTCTGATGAGTTTACTCTCGTTAATTGATCCTCCATAAAAGTGCAAAGTCATTAACAAGTCCTTGTAGTTAATGACTTCGCACTTTAATGTGCCGTTCTGTGCTGTTCCGTTTATGTCGCGTTTAACGACACCATCACTTTTACTAAGCTTGGGTATTTATCTTTTGTGAGCACTGGTATTGAGTTACCCTATTTTTGTTTTTGTCTAAAAAAATCTTCTCTTAAATAGTGTAACGAGGCAACTGGTAGGTTAGTACCTAGTGTTCGGCCTGTAGGTTTTTATTAGGTAGCCGGTGAACATAAGGTAAATCAAAAATCAAGAAGGTAATAGAATGTAATAAAGAATCCCAATAGCTAGTGTCCGGCAGGGCCTAGGTCAAACACAAGAAGTAGCCTTTTTTTACTCCAATTCACCAGCGTTTTATTTAATTACGTTACAAAAGAGCCATCAGCTGTCACCATCCATGGATGCGCGTAGCACGCTGTAACATACACACACACGACCATTCGCGCAAGCGCCCTGCGCCGCCTAAACGAAACAGCAGGCGCAGGCATACATTTTCGCCGCGCCGTAGAAAGAGAGGGGGATACTCCCTCTCCTACGCCACGCCAGCTAGCTACTCTCCATCCGTCTTACGCATTTTCACGATCAGGACACGTGACCTGACGCGAGTTTATCATTTTTTACCCATACCAAAAAAAGTGCACAACGTCGCTAAAGAAGTTTTCACTTCGATTCGATTAGACATATATATGTGTCATAAACCTATTTTACTATCATGATCAAAGAAATATGAACTCTCCTTTTAAAATACCTCTTCAGGATTATTTTATCAATCTTATCTGTTCAATACACGTTCACTGAGCTCCGTGTTAAATGTGAACCTAAACTCCGTTTATTATTTACGACAAATAACGCTGCGTCTAGGTTGTAGGTACATAATGCCATTTAATAAAATAAATTGATGTTAGGGTCATAATCGTATGAGTATTCTTAATTTATAAATGGAAATTGGCGAAGGCCTGTACACACGTGAAACAAAGTGAAAAATTAGATAGGTATATTGTGTTTTTAATAAATTTCCTAAAATAGTTTAATCCCTTAAGTTTCTAAAAATTAGTTTTTAAATAAGTGGTTATTGAGTATTAAGTGTTTTTATATATCATTTTGAATCTGAAAAGTCTCGTCGATTTTAGTTTCATAATTTTTTTATTAACTGCAAAATTGATTAATTTCCTTTAAATTACATTTTTAGTGGTAGAATTCAACGACACAATTGACTATATTACTACACACACACTAATTAAAAAAAATTAAAAACCATAATGTTCGTTACATGAACCTTCCGTACGCTGTGAACGCACGCCTTTTCGCATTTTTGTTATAAATTGATTTTGTAAATACCACGCATCAGCCGCATTCTCTTATATGTGCTTGAATTATATTTTGACTACTGTGTGATTTAATTACTCATAGTGCTGGCCAGCAACTTCCCTCTGAATTGAACAGGAGAAATCGGTGCATGAGGATTTGGGGAATGGCACAGGTTTGCTTATTTACTCTAATTTCAAAATCGCTTTTTATGCTCTGACACCGCATGCCATGTTGGTAAATAAATAGTTAGTTCAAAGGGTTTAATTACACTTTTCCATTTCGAAAATGGCTGTTATTTAACAAAACTTATATTTAAAATAAGGTACTAAATAATGAAAAGTAGAATTAAGTAGTAGAAAGCAGTAATTCGCTATTTTTCAGTATTTAATACTGTATTAAAATCTATAGCCGATTCTTATAAAGTTTTAAATAGGTATAAGTTTGCGCCACGTAAGTTAAACTAAAATGGCGGCCGTCTGCGCAGGTACAGTACGGACACATGTACTAACGAACCACAAATGTGTTACTGCGCAGGTTCAACTTACTTGGCGTGATTTATACATGGTTGGCCATTAGCTATCAAGCGACTTTCCTCTTTATAAAAATTGTGTGTTACTAGTGTGTAAAATTAGGTACTAGTACTAGTGTGTTACTAGGTACCTATTATTGTGGTAACTTTCGGGTCTAAAAATCTTGTATCCGGACAATGAACTATCTCTATGCTAAAAATTTGCTGCACAACAGACACTGCATATATAGCTTTATAGCTACATATAGCGACCAATCTTTGTTCGTGCACCAAATCTGTGTATGTCTTTGTAACTTCAAGACTAGCATTGCAATCTGAACACCCCCCTTTATTAACTACGTGATCAATTGGTAAAATAGAAACTTTAAGTGGCAGCCGCTGGACAATCTTGATAGCAGGTATAGCTCTACCTCTTCAGTATGTGCAGACAATGCGTTTGATGCGCATCTGAAGTGGCTATAAGTTGCATATTCATTAATTACATAAGACAACAAAAATATATTTTTTTTGTGTTTGTTATTTAATAACTATTGTCTGATTTTTACATTGAAAAATAACCAAAAACTCAATGTATACAAAAAAGTTTTAATTTGTGCTTTATGCGATTATGAATAAAAATAAACGATTTTGCCAAATGTTAGAGGTTACCAATTTTAATAACCAAACTTTATGAGATAAAAATATTATTTCTTTTATAAATAAGTTATAAGAAATCAAAATTGGGTACACAGAACTCAGGCACAAAACATTCGTGTTGACTTGTGTTATTATCAATAGAAAGATCTTATACGTATGCATTCAATGCACTATGGTATAATCAAAATGCCCGTTTCCTCTTCCTATATTGTCACTGTTATGTTGCAATTTAGTTTATTGTACGACAAAATAAACAGTATCCAAAAGTTTTTTGATATCCTGTGAATGCCAAAGTTACAGAGTTGGTTTTGCAAATGTTCTAAATTATACGAATTACTTTATATGAGAAAGTGAAAGAAGAACAGAAAATCGAATTTAAGTCAACTTCACGACACCTGTGGCGCCGTCCCGACACTTTGGAAAGAATAGCTGGAGTTGTAATGGTGCCGTGCAGTAAGATTTACTGTTTAAAAAAAAGTTCAAAGGAAAATACGAGTAGGGATAAAGACAGATTGGCCTAAAAAAATCTTTGTTACACGAATATAAGCAACTAAGACGCTGATGTTATAGTTTATAAGTTACGTTTAAGCTGTAACTAAAATTATGCGAAACCCAAATAAAGCACTGAAATAATTTTAATAATTAAAAGTCAAATTATATAATACTAGTTTTTGCTAAATTCGGTTATCGAAGTGGAACTCCTTAATTATACAAATGAAATAGCAAAATAGCAAGCTATTGTTGCAGCTCGGTTGTAATTCTTCCTGCGGGAACTTTTGAATTTTTCGGTATAAAAAGTAGCCTATGTGTTAATCCTGTCAGCTACCTCCATACAAAATTTCATCAAAATTTGTCCATCCGTTTGAGCGTGAAGAGGTAACAAACATAAAAACACATATACTCACAAACTTTCGCCTTTATAATATTAGTGTGATTTGCTTAAGTATTAATAACATTCATCCCTAGCAAACATACCTATAAATAAATGTGTCGTAGCTAAATTATAGAATTCGCTCTTTGAGATTTTCATCAGTCAGACTTGTACCTCGGTAGCTCAGTGGTAGAGCACGGAATGTAAGAGTCGCAGGTTCAAGTCCTGGCTCGAGGTTAATCTTTTGACTGCATCTTTGATATGAAAGTATTTATTTATATTGATGATATGGCATGTATAATATATTTTCTTCTAAGACTCTAACCTTCAGGGAGTCATAAACGAAGAGAGATTATTACTATGTATGTATATTTATATTGTGTTTATTACGTCAATGAAGATTTTGTGTGTTTATGAGATTGATGTACTAGGACTTTATAAATCACTAGGAGTTGTATATATACATAGATATATAGGTATTATTATAGTTTTAGTAGTAAGTAGTACTTAGAAAATGAAAGATTTATGTTAAACTTAGCTTTGCTTATAAGCGTACTTTTAAAAATATTCCTCTCAAAATAAAGCAATATTTATGGAAATTGTTGCTAAACTTTCAGAAACCTAATTAATTCAAGAAATCCAATTTGATATTAACATTTTCCGCCTTCAGTGATATTCAAAAGATGTTCCTTTAGTAATTTGCTTTGCTCGTTTGTATTTGGAAAAGTTTCTGTGAGCTTTGAACTAATAAAAAGTTTAATAAAAACTTTGAATTGTTTTAACAATGGATTTTTGTTCTATACGATACCTACTAACTTATGTCCGCTGCTACCTTTACAGAGATGTCGGATTAAGAATAATTTTCTTTTTTAATACACTTGCATATAAAGCAGCTTTACTGCATCGTTTTCAGCTTCTTAATAGCGTCCATTTTATTGATAATTAAATTCCTTATATTTTAGGGTTCCGAAGTCAAAAGGCAGATAAGGGAATCCTTATAAATTCGTCGTATCCATCCGTCCGTCTGTCCATCTGTCCATCCGTATGTCACAGGTTTATAATTCCGCCATGTTTGTGTAAATTCTAATGACATTGTACAAAGTTGTGGGGTATCATAAGATAGGACTTAAGGATGCATTTAAGGTGCTTAAAAAAACTATTCATATTTTGCAAGTTAAAAAAATGTTAAAAAAATTGTGTGTGCCTCTTTTAAATCGCGTGATCTAGATCTGAAAAACCGATGATAGGGCTTTTTAAATACTACGAACTAAAACTGTTGTAGATAAAATCGGTTCCCAAGTTTCTTAGATATCCGCCATAGTTCTCTTTCTACGGATTCCTAACTTAATGCATGCACTTAGCCGGTTTTTTAGTTTGATTAACTTACCTGTTAACGAAGTAATGAAATAAAATACCTAATTTCTGCAGTTATTTCTTTTTTAATTTTAATTTCAAAAAACATAGAAATGTGTACATGAAATAATACAAGTTTTAGTGAATTAACACAACGCTCAATAATGTTATTCTTAACAATAAAACTACGTAAGTAGTATTTGTATAAACTGATACAAATTAAATTATATTATTACAGGGAAAGAGTCCCAATTTAAATTGTATGGCAATTTTTAATCATCTCGCATAAAAGACAGTCATACTTACATTGCAATTGTATTTGGTGGTGGGTGACCTATATAATAATACTAGCTTTTGCCTGCGGCTGCACCTGCGTGCAATTGAGTTGTTAGCGTGGATTTCTAACGGTATTCCTTGATTATACTAAGTTTGCTATAGATGAAACTACAGCTCTTCCCAGTGTAATTCAGTAATAGCTTTTCCTGCGAGAATTTTTCGAGATAAAAAATAATCTATATCATTATCTGCCTCTCTGTCAAATTTCGGCTTAATTGGATGTTTCGTTGCGGCGTAAAAAAAGGTCAAACAAATTAATTAATTAATTTTCGCATTTATAGTAGTACAACGTATGAATTTGTTTTTGTGGCTTAGAAATATATGTGTTATAATTGATATATTTGATGTCAAATCTACAGCAGGGTTACAGTTAAAGGAGCTCATGGAAAACAATCTTGCGTGAGCTAGAGTCTGGAATTCGAGAGAAAAATGTTTGCAAGCACTTTCACGGATCTCGAGAGGTAAACCCTACTTGCATACATTTATCTCTCGGATTCCAAAGTCTGGCATATTCGAGACTGTTCCCAATAAGCTCCCTGATAATCCTTTAGTTTAATTTTTCCCTAAAGCTGACCCTCGTCTCGACGCCACTGTTCAAATAGTTCCGTTTGCTTTGGTTTAGACGAGACGTGACTGAATTTGAAATCAGCGGACATTGGTTACAGAACCAATCTCATGAGATATCCGAAAGAAGCCTTACGTGAATTTGGTTCGCTTTTTCCTACGACGAGGAAAATCTGATATTGGTAAAATTGTAAAATGTTTTTTCCTTCCTCATGAGATTTACCACGGAATATGTAAAAACAAGTTTTTGAGGATAAATCTCAAATAAAATTAACAAAAAAACTTTCGCTTTTGCTAAATGACCTTCTTGTATAAATTGTTAGGATAAGAATACGGATACACTTTATGGTAATTTGCATTCCGAAATTACCTCATGTTGGGCACCATTGTATAGTAGGTAATCTAGTGTAGCTGCAGTCGATAGCAGAACTTGGGGCACCGGATTCTTTGACACCGGTCCGAATACTATACAGAACTGTATAAATAACCTTAGTTGAAAAAACAAACAAAATTACTATACAAAATGTAATTTATACAAAACTTTTATGTAGGACCCACATATACATATGATAATTCTAACAGTATTTTTTTAGTGTTGCCAAGGACAGCAAGAAATATTGGAACTGACTGCCAATCTTCAGTAGTTTATGAGGCACCCTAGATGAAGAAGAATAAGACTACTACAAAGTGGAGCGCTGTTCTGGTTAGTGGCAGGAAACCGAAGATTGAGGGCATCTCAGAGCTGCAACCGGTGCAGCGACACATGAAGGAAGGCCTAAATTTAACAGTGGACTTCTCTCTGCTAAGATGACTACTGCTAAACAATAGATAATTCTATTACTACTCTTTTTTAAATGTTTGATATCAAATTTGAAGTGCAAAGAAATCAGAAGACGAATCTCTTTATTTTGCCAGAAAGCAGCTTATAAGTTTTAAAACAAATAAAAGTTAATACAAGCTTTGTTCCGAGCCCTTTGTTGAAAAAGTTTTATGCAAAAACTCTCTGAACAAGTTTCAAGGAATTAATTCCGACGGGGAATAAGTTTGCGACACTGATCTGCATGCTAAGGTTGTGACGATAGATACAATATTTATGCCTTAACATTTTGTAACGCAATATTTTTATTCAAGCATTAGCGTGGAGATGCACCTAAACAAAATGAATCTTTAAATTAGAATGGCGCGTTCAAATATACAAGTTCAGTTATTTGATACATTAGCTGAGACGAAGTTATGATTTATTTTATGAAAGGTTTAAAGCTAACAAAATATAAGTACAAATGACTCAAATGTAAAATATTAAATTATAAACTTACGAATCTTAAACATCAACACAAAATTAATTGTAAAATGTAGGTAATCTATCTCCTGATTCATGGATTCGGACTACAGACAAAATTAAGTGCGGCGCGAGAATTTTTTTTTAAAAACAAACGTAGATGGTGGCTGTTTTGAGACGAACGTTGATTGGAGGTTGTTTAAGCGGTTTAGAAATGGCATCACGCTTCATTTGCTCTTTAAAGGTAGTTTCTCAACTTTTACCCAAAGTTAATTAAACGTAGGATAAATCGGGGAGCCTCTGGAAAGGAGTTGTTTTGTAATCCGCGTTTTTTTTTTCTTATTAATTTAAATCCCCTCAATGGATGCTACTGTTATTGGGAATTTTTTAATGTTGAATATAACCGCGAAAGTGTAAGTTACTTAAAACTTGTAGTGAGTCGTTTAACGACCATTAGGTTAGCCTCATACAATAAAAAATCTAAAAATGATAAGAGGTAGTTGTCTTGGTTTTCACGTATTCTATATAATTGTATGACATGTTAGTTCATTTGACGTTGTGCGCCTTTTCTGTCGGTTAGAAATTTATGGTAAAAAGAAATATCAATTATCTCAATAGGAAGGAATATATTAACGGACCTTGTTCTGGGCCTTTTTTAGCTAAGTACAGCAAAATCTTAAATAAGACTACAAGTGGAAACTAAGATTATACCAGTCATAATAATTATATAGCATTAAAGGTAAAGGTAAGTAATTACTATGTGTAATCGATATATCCATGGCGGCGTTAGAAGGGTTTTACTAATTTGAGTGGTTAGCTGGTTAGCTGTTAAGATATTTATTCTAGATTATTTTTCTTTTATGCTTATTTTGTATACGCGATATTACTTTGACGTACCTCCAAAAGAACTGGGTTTCCTACTTATTTGACACAAAGGTTTTCGGGTCCTACCACTTTTAACGATATAAATTTACTTTCTCTCTCACTCTTTTGAGTGATTGTGGATGAGGCTTCGAAGTTTCCTAATACATTCTATATGACTGTATATGCGTTTAGGGTGGAAGTGAGTTTGTGTGTTACCATTTTGTGTAAAAACTACTGGGCCTTGTTTAAATGCGGTTTGACGCATGAGAAAGATATCACCTCAGAGGTAATTAGTTCCGTTTTACGGATAAAGGCCAATAGTTATTTTTCTAATGAAACACAGGACTAATTTCGATGCGGTTATATAATTGTATAACATACGTATTACCTGAGAGGAGGTATGAGTCATGTTTTACGGTTGTAGGCCACCAAAGGGGGTTCCAATGGTTGTTTTACAGCTATAGGGCACCAGAGGATATGTAGTAGCTTTTGCATTGTGGGCTTTTTAATTAAAATTTTAATTTTATCACTTGTTTTGTATGTTTTCTTTTTAAATTAAATTTTTAACTATTTTCCTTTTGTGTTAGACAAGATAAAAGTTTGTTGGCCCCAAATTTCTTGCGAGAAAAGCCGTAAATAGAGACTTATTAAATATAAACCTAACCAATTAAACTCTTACAAATAAGGTGATAAATAGACGAAAACGACTCCGAAAGAGAAGACAGCGAGGGATGAAAGCGAAGCGGTAAAGTAATTTTGGCTAATGACTTGACACTTTTATGGACTTTTCCCTAGTAACAAGGCAATTCGTTACTTCGTTTTCCACATTTTATTACCTACATACATTCTCGGTGCTTGCACCTAATGGCAAAGATGTTGTTGCTAACCTAGTTATTCGTATAGGTATCTTAATCATAATGCAAAGGTGTGTTTGGATGTTTATAAGTGAATCACTTACTACATAGAGTATTTAGCTTTAATATAATTTATCATTTTTTATATAGATTAACTAAGAAGTTAACTAATTAAAGAAGATAACCAACCAAGTGGACGTTTAAGACCTCGCGCGCTAAAAGAGTCGAACATCGAATTTGCTAAATTTTTTTTTATTTAAATATTTTTTTGTGTAGTGATCTTAATTATTAATCATTTATCTGACTCGCAAACTTCAAAGATAATGTGCGAAAATTTCGTTTTCTGTACATTTTTAGTCAAATGTCAAAAACAATGTCACGAAAAAATCCATAAAAAAATGGAATGTGCATACAAAGCCCGTTTATCGCATCCCATACGTAACAAAAAAAAACAAATAACCTTAAATTTCCGGATTGCAAAAAAGTTCTAAAACTGTGCCAAGTTTTAAATCGGTAGTCCCCGTGCATGCGTGTCCAATTCTGACTTACTTCTTATAGTTTGTCTAGAATTGATAAAGGGGTAAATTATTTTGTTTCTGGTCTTTCATTTTATGGCTTATTACTATAAAGCTGGTATTAATGACTTATAGGACATATATGAAGCCACCTTAGTGCAGATACATTGCTATCAGAAACAGTGATGTGGCGATGGAGTTCACCACCTGTCATTGTCACGCAAGACTAAAGTGGTTGGTGAAAAGAAGCTGTCCCCCATATTATGATGTGGGTGTGCATACAGCCAACCCTTTCGTGGAACAAAAACCGTGATGATATACATGTATACATTTGTAGTTGGTGAGGAAAACTTCAGTGACATAAAGACATACAGATATCAAAGGTACGGACTAAAAATTTAAAACTCCAAACATGAAATCAATATTTTTAAACACCAAATTTAAATCTGAAATCCCAAAGTCCATACTTTTCCTCTTACTTAGTATGCATCACATATTGACGCAATTCATGTCCAATTCTAAATAACCTCTTTATATATGAGTATAAAATATATAATAATAGAGTGAAATGAACCAAGTCAACGCGAACCATGTTGAGCTGGATCTCCTACTCGAATCTGACGTGCAGATTACCGAGTGACGTAACCCCTTTAATTAACTTGTCATCCCCTGTCACTCAAATCTTATCGCCTTTAATATCAGTCATTGCTTATTTTGTTACGTACATCATTTAACAATCTTCTAATGTTCTGTCATGTTACAGCGAATAATATCTAAATATTTTTTTCAAAGCACTTACACGGACTCAAACGTTTGTTGCAGGTTCAAGTCCTGGCTTGAGGTTAATCTTTTGATTTTTTTATTTATTTATTTACATTGATGGTGTTGCCATAGTTATGGCAATTATAATATATTTTTTTTCGAAGACTTGTATGTGTAAGATTGATGTTCTAGAACTTTATTAGTCTCTAGTACGTTGTTTGCAACTATTTGAAAGATTTTTTACAATAAAATATCAGTTTTCACATAATATAAGGAAAGTTGAGCTATTCATATTTCTTAATTGTAATGGAATAATAAACTCACAATATTAGATAATTTTTTTTTATAAATATAGTAAATAATTCATTATGAGGTTGGTTTTTCATCAAATCTAAAATCAATGCTAATCATTTAAATTTCGCATTTCTCTTTTTTTGAAATTTTATACGAAGCCTTGAATAATGCTCTTCCGAGGGTTCCGTAGCCAAATGGCAAATAACCCTTAATGTTTCGTCATGTAGGTAAGGCACGTCTGTCTGTATGTCTCTAACAGTCTTATATTTCTGCCATCTTTGAATTGATTATTAAGAAATTTTACAAAAACTTGCCTTAAACAAACCGCCATATCTAAAGTTTTGTAAAAAAGATGATTTTTTTTAAATCATTATAAGTATATTCCTCTATTTTTCATAGTGTAGTGCGCAGGATAGAAGACATTTCATAAAATTAACCAAAGAAAATCGACTTAATTTACAAACCCTAGTTTTATGTTGGATACGTTATTTAACATTAGAACTAGTCAAAAGTCATAAAACACTAACTCTAAAAAACTACTACATACTAATAACCTACTCCAGAACAAGTTTTTCAAATACGTTTTTAATACCTCCTTTGAAAAATATTAAAGTCAACCTAAGCTAAAATCAAAATTCAGATAAAAGACGGCGAATTGTAATTTTTTACTCCTACGCCATATTTTAGAACAAAATACAAATCGAACTCGTTATCCTGATTCTCATTCGTGCAACGTAAAATTCTTTTTACACGCGGGTGGAATATCAATAGGCAATAGAAATATGATCGTAAAATATAAATTTACAATGGATTGTAAAAAATTGTTGAAAAAAGATTCAGGAATCTCAAGCTGTACAATACAATACTTTTGTTTGGAAATAACAACCTAAGAAAAGTTATGAATCGCATTCTATTACACTTGAGCTTTTAAGATAGCAAAAAATTAAGTAAAACGATATATGATATATAAAAAAATGCTGTAGAAAAGAAAGATACCTAAGGGTTTCTTAAGTACATTATGTATCTCCACCCATCATCCTGTACGTTACAGTCACCATCAGTCTGTCTGCCAAACTCTTAATAATTGCATTATTACAAGAGTCATAAACGACAAAAGAATTAACTCATGCCTCAGCGAACATATTGGAGCCGCTGGAATAGCGCATCAGTCCCATCAGCTGTCTGAAAATGTTATTGTAGACTCTACCATCGTGCGCCTGTTTAGAATAGTCATTCCAGAATTGACACGTGTAAAACGTCTAACAAAGGGACTTTAACAGTGTTATTTTTATTACGTCAGGAGCTGCCTTGGAGAATTTTCGTGAAATCATATTGCCCACTATGGCTACGCTATTAAAACTCGTTATATAATAAATGCGAAAGTTTCTGAATGTGTTTGTATGTTTGTTACACATTTACGACACCTTTTTTGACCATAACTAAACCCAGGGCCGTAGCTAAGGGGGGGCATTGTGGGGCAATGCCCTACTTTGAAATACTAATGCCCTACCTTAGAAGTACCATAAACTAAGGTATAATATATATATATTGTTTTCCCGAACTTTAAATCAATACCATTTTTATCTTGTTTTCCCGCGATCCCACCCAATTACCTTCTATCTTAATCACTTACGCTCACAAGCAGGTAAAATAATGAAAGATAGAAAAATTACTTGCGCCGTACCCGTGCATGAAAACACCGCTGCCCTACCTTAGATTCAACTCTAGCTACAGCCCTGACTAAACCATTTGGCTGAAGAATGGAAATAGCTTATACTAGTCTTCACTACAGATATCCAAAAACGCACGAGAACATTCGACGTGCTGCTTTTTTCTCCATAATGTAAATTTTTTCTCTCCGATCACATTGTTTGGCCGAAAATTGTTTAAATCCAAAAAAATTATGGTCAATACTAAAAATAAGTCGTTAAACACTTTACTACTTTTAAAAAAAAATTTACCCACTGGCAAACCCATCATTCCGTAAACTTAAAAACGCACCCTCATAGAAAAAAATCTTTAGTTTAACTTTGTAAAAAGATTATTTACGTCTTCAAACGTGAAATTTGTGTTGGTTTACAAAATCTGTTCACGAGCCAGTTTATATCCCAGCTCTACCATTCACAAAGCTTTCACAAAACGGGACAATAAAATCGTCGTTCCGTACCGTTTTATTCAAGATGAAGCGCAATATGCTTCGAGGCCAACATTTGCATTTCCATTGATGAAGTGAAAACGAGGGACGCAATGTCAAATTCTAACTTGGAGAAAATTTTAAGTTAAAGATTAAGTCAAATATACGTATGTTAGGTATAACTAGATGTTCTCAGCGGTTTTACCCGCTCGGTAGCTATAGCTATAATATATGTATTGGTAAGTAAATTTAAATGTGCTTAACTCAGAAATTAAGTATAATGTCTGATTCAGGGAAAATTTTTTTTGTGTTAGATGTTAGGTGTGAGAGAGACTAGTTACGATTAAAATACATATATTTAATTTATATTAACAAGCCTACATATGCAATTAAACTGGGAATCGAATTGAATAAGACCCAATATTATCCAAAAGAAAGTACTCAACAAAACGTAAGACTTTTCTAACCCGGTGGCACGGTTATGAGACGGCGATGTAAGGTTACATGAAGGGAATTAAATAACTTCTAGGGGAATTTATCAACAGAGGCAAATTGGATATGAAATATTTAAACCAACATTTTTTGTCTTCTACGAGTTACCTTTGAACCAGGTATGTGCACTATGTCATTCATTGAATACAAATCTTTCCATAATTCAACTACAGTACCGTCTTTTATCTGTCCGTCTGTTTAGCACTAAACTAAAGAGCTTGAAAATGCGCCTCATCTACTCTGCATAGCATATTCTGTACATCACTTCTAATAATAATCAGCGATCAATATTTTTAGATATATAGCCCAAAAGTGATAGTTCTCATCCAGATCTTTATTCCGGATTACAATCGTCAAACTGTATTAATTTATCTGTGTAAATGTATATTTTGTATTGAATTAGTCTTTCGACAGGAACTAGTGGAATACAGGTTAGTCACTCGTTTCTAATCCTATTTCCGTCCTAAGAGATAGAAATAGAATTGAATATATTGATACAACAGTACTGCTGTAAATCATTTGTTTGCTTGCCTTTGTGTACCTCAATGAGATCCTCGCCTCTTATAGAGTGCCCTTACAGCCATTGTAAACAACTGAAGTGGAATTTATCCACATAAGGGCTTTAGCACTAAACAAAAACTACTTTTGTCACAGTGTGTGGAAGCATAAGCTAGTTGCTTAGCAACCTGAACTTGAATTGCTAAAGTTACATATCGTAACTCATGAAACATGTTAGTACCTTTAAGATGGTGGCATCTTAAAGGTACTATGCCCTTCTGTGCAGTGACGTAAGAAAAGAGAAAGACAGAAACTGTTTAGAGTAAATTGCGATATGCCTATCAATTATTTTTAAGAACTTGCTGAATAGCCTTTCGCTTTAAAGATTCAAAGAACGTGATTAATACGAGGTCTTTTTGAAAATAAATTGGGGCATTTCAAGATTTAAGAGTCCAAATATTAATTTCATAACGTACCTAATTATGAAGACCTGAAGAGTTAAAAAATCCGCCTCATCTACTCTGCATAGCATATTCTGTATATCACTTCTTTAAAGCAACTACTAATCAGCGATTAATATTTTCGGAGATATAGCCCAAAAGTGATAGTTCTCATCAAGATCTTTATTCCGGATTACAGTTGTCAAACTGTATTAATTTATCTGTGTAAATGTATTTTATTATTGAATTGAACTAGCTGTGCCCGCGGTTTCACCCGCGTGAAGTTAGGGCCTGTGCTCACCAGTGGAATGATAAATTATAGCCTATGTGTTATTCTGATGTATAAACTATATTATTGCAAAGTTTCATTAAAATCCATACAACAGCTGTGCCCGCGACTCCGTCAGCGTGTAACTCCTTGTGTGTTATTAAGTTAATGTATTGGTAATATTGTTTAGATAACGTTCACATGAGGCTTAAGTACCTATAAAACGCAAATACTTCAGCGCAAAGCTTCCGGGTAAACTATGTTGAAAGTTGACCCGTCCGGCAAGTGAACATAAAGATTTCTAGAACTACTAACCCGGAAAAGAGCGACGTACAACTGACCATGCGAGAAACAACTGACACTGAGATCTACTCCAGCAACACGGAAAGTCTGCCCTTGAGCCTTATTAATTGTCATTGCATAACACACCGATACTGGGAATTGCGTTCTTTTAAATTGGAATTGAAACTTATTTGGTATTATAGGAATTGTGGGAATAAAAACGGTTTCTCCTGCACCGCAACCTGTTAAAATTTGAGTCTCGATTATATTTTGTTGCAACTGGGTTAATTTTAGCTGAGTTCCATTGCAAAGTTGTGGTGGTCTTAAATTTCGGAGCAGAATAATCGGAATACTAATTTTTAAACAAATTTCATGAGAAGGAAGTCCGGGCATATTTAAAGTCGTTGTACATGCTCATGTTCATCTTCAAGAGATCGAATAATATTATGGTGCACCCTAACATTTGTCAAACGGTCTTTATATTAAGTAAAAGTTTCAGATTCTCGAGATAAAATATGACGTTAACTCTAATAGAGTTTAACCGATGTGCTCTTTCCTCTGCCGATTCATGAGAACGCGTATTTCTCATTCTCTTAGCTTCTCTCGAATTTCGAGATAAAAATAATCGTTTTTTAGGTGGCATTGTGTATTTTGTTTTTAATTGATGGTATCTGAATACCTACCTAACAAAATAACCTGCGTTAGAGGTGATAACTATAGCTACCTTACACTCAAAAAAATCTAAGAGCCCACTTAAATAATAAAACTGATCCTAAATAAATCCTTAAATCCAAAATTAAATTCTTAAAAATATATAAGTAGGTACCTAAACTACGTCTAATAGAATGAAATTTGATACTTAGGTACCTATTTAAAACTACAGCTAAATAAATAAAAAAAAATAAACCTATTAATTACCAAATAATTCTTAAAGAATTATACCTAGAAATATCTACAACTTATAACAAAAAAAGAAATGAAAATAAAGCTAAAACGCCTGTCCAATACTATCCACCTATAGTATATATCCAGGGAGTGAACGAACTAATCCAAATTAACAGCGGAGCGTGGCGCCCGTCGTCTGCTCTACTCCTATTGATCGTAGCGTGATGAAAAGTATACTATAACCTGCCCAGGAGTATGAAGAATAATTGTACCAAGTTTAGTTAAAATCCGTCGAGTAGTTGTTGTTTCTATAACGAACATACAGACAGACAGACAGACAGACATACAAAAATTTTACTGATTACATTTTTGGCATCAGTATTGATCACTAATCACCCCCTGATAGTTATTTTGAAAATATATTTCATGTACAGAATTGACCTCTCTACAGATTTATTATAAGTATAGATAGATTAGTCTTTCGACAGGAACTAGTGAAATACAGGTTAGTCACTCGTTTCTTATCCTATTTCCGTCTTAAGATATAGAAAAAGAAATTGAATATATTGATACAACAATACTGCTGTAAATCATTTGTAAGCTCGCCTTTGTGTACGTCAATGAGATCCTCGCCTCTTATAGAGTGCCCTTACAGCCACTGTAAACAACTGAAGTGGAATTTATCCACATAAGGGCTCTTGAGAATACGAAATGGATTACCTACAGATAAAAAAATGCCTTCTATTTTATACTCCTAAAAAATAAAGTAGAATCATAACGTTTTAGGGTTCTTTGCTTAGTATTTGACTTCTTAGCTTAATATTAATAAAACAATTATTTTTATTTAATTACTAGGTGACCCGGCGAACGTTGTTTCTCTTTTTAAAACAAATGCCGCACTACCTATTCTGAAAGGGTTGTAGTAATTCAGAAACCATCATCGGCGTGTGCACAACAATTAACTAAAATTTCAAACCAATCGGTTTTCTCTTGGTACGCGAGTCCGACTCGCACTTGACCAGTTTTTTCTTTCTCAGAAATCTTCCCCGGCGTGTGCACAACACCTTATCAAAATTTCATTGCAATCGATTTATCCTTAGTGCGCGACTCCGACTCGCACTCGACCCTTTTTTCCTCGACCTTGCACTAACAATAACGAACACAACAAAAAAGCAATTATCCAAATCAGTCCAGCCGTTTTCAAGTTTTTGTGAGAAAACTAAACGTCAATTGATATTTTTATATATAGATTATAGTATATAGTATAACTTTGCGGTTTTTAGTCTCCGAAAGGGTTAACAGTGGCTGAAACCACACCTACATTTTAACGTGGGGGCAACCTCTTTTACCATCCACCATCCATCGCTGCTGCTTCACTGCTTTTGATAGCAATGCACCTTGACTAAGGTGGTTTTACCCATATATATGTCCCATAAGTCATAAATACCAGCTTTATAGTAATAAACGATATTGGCAACAGCTAAATCTATTAGCAGATTGCGTAACTTCTTACCCATTGCCACTAAAATTGCACTGGCTAAATAACTTCTGCTTCCTGTCCTTGATTATGCGGATGCTAGCTATATTGACCTTACTGAGGAGCAATTAAACAAAGCATAAGCATCTCCAAAACCTATGTATTACGTAAATATGATCACATATCCGAATTCCGATTAAAACTCCAGTAGCTCTCAATTCGCCTTCGCCGGAATACTCATATTCTGTTTCTTCTCTACAACGTACTGTTCAATCCGTCTACTCCGTTGTACTTGAAAGAACGCTTCAATTTACTACAGCTCATTGCGCCACTACAAACATTCTACTGTAAACCCCAACACATTATTTGCAAGCATATAATGACTCGTTCACTGACACAGCCATAAGGCTATGAATACTTTACACTTCAATGTCAAAAAGGACAACCTGAAGAAGAATATTCAAAAATCTGGTTATTATACATTACTTAAAGAGTTAAGCTGTCTCATCAACATTGTTAATTTATCTATACAATTTAAAATGTAGGTACGTAGTTTGTGTATTTATATTAGTTTATTTTATGTTATGTAGTTGTGTAATATTTATTGTGTTGAGATGTTTGTACTTTGTGTATTAGTATTATTTATGATTCATATGCAAATGAATTAAGCTATTGCTATAAATGTATATATTATTTTACTGTTTTTTTTTTTTTCAATATAAAGGTTGTCTGGAAGAGATCTCTTATTAGCGATAAGACCGCCGATTTGTTATTTCTTTTATTGTTTTGTATTCTATATGCATAGTTAAATATATTATTATTAAAGATAGACCAGGGTCAGAATAATATGGGGTACCTATATAATTCCGTTCTGTGCCGATTCTGAACAAACTATAAATAAGCCAGAACGTCCAGCATTAGAGGAACTGGTCGTAATTTAAAATCCTGCTGGTAATTGGTGTAGCGGACTGTAGCGTAATCTGATTTAAAACAACAAAATTACGTAGAAAAGGTACGCAGTCACAAAAAAAAATATGGTATCTAAACAAAGCCACAAATATACTGTACTCATGAGAAGTATTTGTTAAAAAGGATCAATATTGGTATCGGACTTAATTCTCACTTCATTATCTAGAAGATTGTGTCGACTATAAAATTTCGAACCTCGACATCATTATATCATAGATGTAGTTTTGAACAGTCCGGACCACTCAAAGAAATTTGAACAGTTTGCGTTCTAGAAATGTCGGAACATTACCGGAATACATTGTGTAAATCTGCACTTGAAGGTCTTCCAAGTGTTTACATTGTGGTCGGAATTAATAAATAATATAATAAAACGCCGAAATTTGCAACCGACATTTTGTTTTTATGCAGAAATTGTCACTGATAAGTATGCGGGTACGGTTGTTAATCAGCTGCCAACGCACAGGCGTTCAATTTTGAATTCATAGTTTGCGAACGCAGCCGCGTCTATATCTCATAGGTATAGATAGCTACATTCGTAACATAAAGCATTAAAAGTCCTTTAATTCCTTTTTTCTTTAGTAAATATCTTACGATTCATTGGATAACTAAAGTCGTTATTTTCTTGGCCATTAACTTTTCCAAAATCTGATAAAAGTGCAAAATTTTTACAAGAAATCTGTTAACAATTTTTCATCTTTCCAAAACTATCAGTTTCCAAAGAGTTACATGTCCTTATATTTAATTTATTAATCTTATTTATTTTATACTAGTTAAAATAGACGCTATTCGTTTAAGTACATGTAAACAATCTATTTCAGATTCTCGAAAGATCTTACGTGGAAATATTCCTCTCAAGTTGTTTACAGAGGCTGTAAGGGCACTCTAATAAGGAGAGGATCTTATTCAGGTACACAAAGGCAAGCCAACAAATGATTCCAAGTAGTGTTGTTGTATCAACGCATTCAATTTCTATTTCTGTCGAAAAGGATAAAAGTAAAAATAGAAACTTATAAATAACAAATTAAACCACCAGAATACTCTTGTAGACTTATTGTAGAATCTATATTAATATATCTATATGCCTAGTTCCACAGCAACTTTAAAAAGAAAAAAGATTTCAATTTTTTGATAAATTTATTTAATTCCCTTTGGTTAACGTTACGTTCCCGTCTCATAATTTGAACAGTTTATATCATGCCAACGGGTTAGGTAAGGTCGATCTTATGTTTTGTTCGTTTCTGTAGGATATTATTTGGTCTTACCTAATTTAATAAACCAGTTTCATTGGATATTTAAAGTTGTTTACACAAATTCTATATTTATTAAAAACGTGCCTGAGGCAGTTTCAAAACCATTATATGAACTCGGCACCACTTTTTAGTCCAAATAACTAAACTTCTAAACTAGTGTAAGTAATTGTTGTATAAGTGCTCCCTCTTAGCCTAGTTGGTAGTGGGCCGGCTGCTGTGTAGTGGGTGTGGGTTCGATTCCCGCCCAGGATAAAAATTTATGTGATAACATTTGTGTTTGTCTATAGTCTTGTTGCATTTATGTATGATATGTATCTATTTACAAAAAAAAGTAATATACTTATATGTATTTGTATAAGTTGCCAGGTATCCATAAAACAAGCTTGCCTACTTTGGGGCTAGATGACGCTGTGTGTAATGTTCAAAAAAATATTTATTGTTATTATTAATAATAAATTTGAGTCGGCGCATTTCAAAATGGAATCGAAGGAAATATTTTTTTTCTTTAAAGTAATCTTAGTGATTTGTTTTGATTATTTGCATAGCGCCGACTCAATTCAATTCCTTACATTAGTTTAGGAGCTTAGTTATTTATTTTATTTCTCTTTCCAAGTTTTCTTTTTGGTAAAATTTTTTGTTAACGTTTTTTTTTGTGTTTAATGGGTTTGAGTACCTAGGCCTGCAAAAAATCCCGTTTGAATAAGAAAAGTATTTTTTTAAGGTGTAAAATCAATCAGTTTATGATTATGATTTCTACAACGGACTAAACATCAAAATCGGACTACTGTGTAAGAAGTTATGCGTAGTCATACATAAACAATGTCCTGCCCCGTCTTCGCACGGGTGCACTAATATGCACAACTTTATTTTATGTACCAACCTACCTGATTATTATAAAACCAAGAGCATGTTGGGCCATGCTCAGTGTAGGGTTCCGTAACCGTTACTACTACCGTTGTTTAAGACCACAACAAAAACCTTCATTTTGGTGGGCTATATTTCATAAAGTGAGTATAATACCTAATAGTTATTTTCATCTCATTGGCTCGCGAAAGCTCACTTTGTCGTTTTAAATCTGATAAAATCTGCGTGGAAAAGCCTTTTTTATCCGCTTGCACGCAAAAGGTTTTTTTTTTAATTCTACAAAAACAATCATTAATGAAACCGTCCGAAATGCGCTCTGTCCTTACTACTTTATACATTAGTGATACTGTTGCAACACACAATTTTCATCTCGCTACAGCGAGGAAAATATATACAAGATACAAGAAAACAATAATTAGTGTTTTTTTTTTTATATTATAATGGGCTCGCACGGTCTTAGCAGACCATTTATGCATTTGCCAGAGTCAAAGTCAATTATATTATATCGTATCGTGGCGCGGGCATTACCGCGCGTCCTCGTTTTCAAGTCCCAAGATTGGGCGGGAGATTTGGTGTGGATCCTCAGACATTGCGCGTCATGTCCTGCTTACATCGAAATCGAATATATACATCGAAAGTCACTAAATGAGTTTAGAAAAATTAAACAGAAAAAAACACCACTCCTTCTTAAGATTTGCGCCAAAACTCCAATAATTACTGTTTAATTACTTATAAATGAAACAAGTATGCTTATTTTAAATAGTTTAATTAAGTATTGATAACATTAAAGATAAGTCTCTGAAATAAGTCTCTGAAGTAGGTTGAGCGCCTTTTATAAGTCTGCATGTAGTCAGCAATGCTTATATACTTACCTATTTTTCGCGGATAAACTTAGGTAGATATCTCATCACTGGTGGAGTTACTCATGTTTTTAATTATTAACTTTAAGTTTATTTAGTACAAGTAATATGTTTATAGTAAAACAACCAAAAATATGTACCTACTAAGTAATTATAAATAAATGTTTCCTTTATTTTTCTTTGTTTTTTTTTTAAGGTGCGTTCCGAATTTGTACCATGCCAATTTTAAAATTCTTCTTTTCAACTCGAATTTCAGATTCTAAACGACAAAGTGAGGCTTTCAAAGTCAGTGAGATGAAAAATATTTATATATAATGTTAATTTATGACGTAATTATAAGGGATTCGTTTTTGTCATTAGACTAATGGACAATAAAAACAGTAAATTTATAAAATGATATACAAAAAAGGGCAAGTTACAGCAACAACAATGTTAAGGGCAACAATGTATCTTGTTGTAATCCGCATCGTTAGTATTATAGAGATTATCTTTTGGCCTATTTACGTGACGTCATTATTATTATTAGTTTCTTTGGTTGGTTTTAAGAATTAATATAATTCAAAAAAAGCTTCGTACGTAAGTCTTAATTTTTGTTGTGCGTACTATTAAGTCCGTGTTGTGGAATAAATTATTAATTAAGGTGATATGCAGTATAGCGCAAAATATTATAAATGCGAAAGTAACTCTGTCTGTCTGTCTGTCTATTACCTCTTCACGTTTAAACCGCTTTACCGATTCAAATGAAATTAGGCAATGAGATAGTTTGAGTTCCGGGGAAGGACATGCACCGGCTACTAAAAACATTAAGTGTGAGTGAGTACTCCGATAACCGAATTTAGGGCAGGTGAAACCGGGACAAATTTGGCATGTAGATAGTTTGAGTCCCGGGACGAGGAATGAAGGATAGGCTACTTGAAAACGTAAAGTTTGAGTCAGTTTTTTTTTTCTAAATTGAGGAGTTACAATCTTGGGAAGCCTTGCAACGAATATTCAGCTATATACTATTCGGTATTTGGCTTATTCGACTACTTTTATTCTTTTCTGTCGAATAGCGAATATCTAGGTACTATTCGGCCGAATACTAAATACTTAAGATTTTTCGTTGTAGTAGGATGATTAGCAGACTAAAAAGATTGTTTTTAGGGTTCCATACCTCAAAAGAAAAAAAGGAACCCTGTCTGTTATTCAAAATCCTTTTTCTCAGGAACGCGTGAAGGTATCAAGTTGAAATGAATATCAGTCAATGCAATAAAAAAAATACGGCTTGTTGTTCTAGAATCCTGTAATTTGGTAAGGAGCAAGATGTTATTTAAAAACTCAAAAACTAATCATAAACCTGTGAGGCTTGATCTCATGTTGAAAGAATTATCTACATGTAATAAGTTTGAATGGAACCGTCGGTGCGCAAGCCAGACTCGCACTTGTCCGTGTAATCAATAAAATAATCATGCGTTATTAACTTTCATATTATAGGCCAGTTCTTTTTATAGGCCATAATTGATTACTATTTTATAGGGCTTACACAATTTCACTTTTAAAGAAAACATATCAAAACGAAGAGAGCGAGAGAGAGAGCACGAAAATGTTCGTATTAACTATGACCACCAAACTGCTCTGTAGCATCCTAATTTATAGCTAGGTAGGTTAACATATTGGTTTTATATTCATATTTGCGCATTCAGATGTCATATAACGCACTATGTAAGATGAGTGTATTAGCACTAAGTATACAACTCGTAGTGAGTTGTGCGATGTAATTTTTTCTCTGGTCTTTTTAAAAAATTATATTATAAAATGTCTAAATCAATATTGTTTCTGTAGTCAATACCCTGACAATGTATGAATAGTTAAGAAGCGTAATACATAACCTATGCGCTATTAAAAATAGGTTTTTAAGGAAACAATGTAATTTTTGTATATTTACAACTTTTTTACACTTTTTCTACTTTAATTGTTTAAAACAATTTTGTAATTGTAGCTTATAAGTAAACATAACTATATTAACGTAATACATTCGATCACCTAAGTACTCTAGATGAATCAGTAGATCTACGAAAAACTCCCACGAACTTTAACTTACTTCACAGGGTCATTAAAAGATTTATATATATAAAGCCATTTTAGGTCAACGCGACACGCGACGTCTTCGTTATATATATGTCGCAGGCAAATCGTATAATTCGCCGTTTCACAAAATGCCTAGGCAGATCGTAAAGTATGGAAACGAAAGGAACAGAAATCGACCTGTATAAGTCATGTATGTTAGGTTCGGTTCAGTTTTTCTTTTGTAAACGTAGATTCGGAGCAAGCGAAGCGAGCGGAGCGTTCCAGCCAAGCTTCGTATAAAAATTTGTTCAGTTATATGATAATCCATACTTTTCGATCTGCCTAGGCATTTTGAGAAACGGCAAATTATACGATTAGCCTGCGACATATTCATTCTTTGGCGACTAGTTGTGAATTATTTGCGGCGCGATTTGTAGGGTTCTCGGTCGTGAAGTGTGAAGCGTTTTTATTTTGTTACCGCTATATTTATTAACTACACCTAGTATACTTATCTATCTATTCATACGTAGGTTATCTACTATACAAACTAATATCAGAGAGCAAAGTAACGATATATATTCATGAGATAATCCATCAAACGTTTTTGTTAACAGTGACTTAGGTACATATTGAGGTGACTTAAAAAAAACTTCGGCAGCGCGAATCCATTGTTCTGGAATGATGAATTAGGTACTGCAAAAATATTGATTTCCGTTAAAAATATACTGAAGAGATAAAAAAGTTAAGTTCTCTTCCCTAAAATATGAATAGATAGCTATCGTTTGTTGGCGACTCCACCCGCATGCGTTTTATCATAGCAATATTTCAACTTGTGTGTCAGCAAAAGCTATTGTATATAACAAGAAAAAACTTCGGAAATATGCAATTAGATGCGACACCCTATCTGAACTGCTACCGACCACACGTTGCATGTGGACCGCTAAGGATAGGCACATATCTATATTGGGATTCTAAGAAAACGAGAAACTATTTGCAGACTATATCCGCCATGTTTTATAGACACATCTAGTTCAAACTAGACGAGATTCCCAAGCAATACACAGCGAGTACTTCCTCTACTGAATTTCCTGAACAATAAAGATAGGCACAGCGAGTACTCGCTCGAATGAGCAGACTGAACTGGGGAAGTACCTCCACCTTAGAGAAGACCGCGGCCAAATAACGCTAACGTTGAGTAGTGTTGTGTTCCTGGCGGTGAGTAAGGTAGCCAGAGCTCATAAGGATTCACTGCGCGAACTGCGCAGAACCGGTGGTACTCGTTGCTGTGATTGCTCGGCGTAGACGCAGCGTGCTATAGTGTGAGGATCGGGGAGACCCGGTGAAACGGCTGACCGCTGGCCGCCCGCAGGTTGAACGGGTTCCCGCCCTTAAAGGCTGAAACGCCAACATGTGTAAAGTCTCTGAAGTAGCAGTCGTTCGAGCGGATCCGGCTACTACAACAGAGGGGAACCGGGGGCCGGGGACCCTTCCGACCGCCGCGCTAATAACCGTACTATATGTGCCAAGCTTTCGCAGTTCTGGTACCACACTTTTTGTCTCTGTAGCTGTATGTGCAATGAATCCACATTTTAGTCTAAGAAACTATAAAAAAAAAAAAATGGCAAAAGGTGAAAAAAAAGGAAAAGAGTATTTTCAGCGGCTACTCTATCCACATTCACTGTGGACTTTTGGATCATAAAGGGCATAAGGGTAACCTTAATACAGTCCACCACCACCTAGAGACTGCGCAGCCGACCATATTCTTTTTGACGAAGACGCAAATATCCGATACATCATACCTACACTATCCCGGCTACAAACTCGAGCACAATTTTGTGAGTCGAGCCGGTGTATGCATGTTCGTACGGAAGGTTATCTGCTGTTGTCGTCTTCATAGCCTTGAGGACAGGGACTTGTCAATATTGTGGGTGCGCGTAGATCGCGGTGGCCACACCCGTATCTATGCGTGCCTCTACAGGTCTCACCACAGTGACACGGACGTTACTCGACATTTCAGGCACCTGAATTTTACGACTGACAAAGTTCTAGAGCAATATCCCACAGCAGAAATAGTTATTTTGGGGACCATGCCCGAAATCTCCGTATACTAACTCGAAATGTTCTGCTTTTCCACTAAGTGCAAAATCCATTAGTAAAGAAACATAAGTTGAATACAATACTTTTTGTTTCAAGCTGTTGCTCTCATGCCAATCGCTAACTTGTTACTCGCCTCCCTGCCCGTTTCTCTCCTCTTCCGCCCACTGTGCCACCTGAGGTACAAACCTACACTCGCAGTGTCCTCCTCAAACATCCCATCGAATATCGCTTTTCCAGGTGCCCGCCTTCAAAGCCTCAATCGAGACCAGTAAAATAAACAATTTTTTGACAAAGCGTTTTTTTTATTTGTAGGTCTCTCTGTACTCTCTGGATAACTCGTAAGAGCTAGAAAATCGTTTGGAAATTAATCATGTCCCCGGTTTCGGATTTTCTTATTTGGACATATAATAATATAAAACTGACAATAAAGATATATCTTAATGGTGTACCTATTGTTCGTGGAGGTAAACAGTAAAATGAGACAATCGAGTAAGATATACCAAACGTCGAAAATCTTTTTAATCGATAGGGAAAATGATATCTAAGCGATTGGATCACTGCTACTACTTTGTATTTAGAAAAACTTTCGAGTGGTCAAAAAATCGGTCAAGTCCGAGTCGGACTCGCACACGAAGGGTTCCATACTATCCATTATCTATAAAAACTGCAAAAAAAAATCACTTTTGTTGTATGGGAATAATAAATATTTGTTTTATTTTAATTTAAAGTGACTATATAACTAAATATTCTGCGAATATTTTAAGCGTCTACCTGTTGCCGTGATCAAAATCGAGTAAAGAAATCACGTTTTTTTTGTATGGGAGCCCCTTTAAATATTTATTTTATTCTGTTTTTAGTATTAAATTCTAAAAAAAGAATAAAATTTTGTTGTTATAGCGGCAACAGAAATACATCTGTGAAAATTTCAACTGTCTATCACGGTTCATCAGATACAGCCTGGCGACAGACGGACGGACAGCGAAGTCTTAGTAATAGGGTTCCGCTCATTATCCTTTGGGTATGGCATCCTAAAAAGGACTTATCTCTTTCCATTGTTTATTGGTTCACTTAACCAGTGGTTCAAAATGCTGATGCCTACTACCCACAAGAAACTTGATACCTAGTTTCTTACTTTTTAAGTTGCGTTGTGAAATGGCAACAAATGAACCCTTAAAATTCGTCCGCCCATATGTTATACCCTTATAATTCCGTCGTCTTTGCATCGATTCTAATTAAATTGGTCAAAGGTGTTTTTTGTAAACCGCCTTATAGATTTGTTATAAAAATTGAGGAGAGGCTTTAAAAATGCATGTTAGGTTTTTAAGTAGTTTTTTTTATCAAGATGTAGGTATATTTGACGAGTTATTGGCTTCCTCAGTTGAAATTGTTGTGACCTCTTTCCTTCTTACTTTTAAAGTGCATGTCCCTAAGTTGCAGACTTTTAAGTTTGCAAAAAATCACGATAATATAGAGCTTTATATCTGAAAATTTTCGATAATAATTGGTTTTCATAAAATCAGTTCACGTGAAGTACAAAAAATAAACGCAATTTGTAATAATTATAAAATATTTTTTTTACTACGTATCTTAGATAAACATTTATCCCGTACAAAATCACAATAATTAAAAAACCTCAGCGGGGTTACTTTCGCTTCTTTTTCGATTTCGCTGTTTTGCTATAAAATAAACCACTTATAACACACTTGCTCATAAAGCAGCCTTCATTGCACCGTTTTCAACATCTTAAAATCGTCCATTACGCACTTGTGCGCTAATGACAATTACCGCTCAAGTGCCTTTTACTTTACAGTTTTTTTTTTTTAGCAAGAAGAAATTCATTACCTATGAACTCTATTTTTTTTGGAAAAATAAATCCAACGTGTTTGTTAAAAACATATTAGGGCTATGGCAGACCCTAGCAAAAAGGTGCCGTTTCGACCAGTGTACAAAGACATACTACACTATTGAAGCATACAAAGAGACACAGTTCCACTTACTATAGGCGCTACGATAGACCACACGTTGGAAATCTCGATTTTTTTGGGTTTTTTAGATTCAAATATTTACTTAGAACTGTGAAATAAGCAACTTCACTTGGTCAACTTTATATATATAATTATACTGTACGTGTTTATGTCACTGTACTCCTCCTAAACGGCTGGACCGATTTGAATGATTTTTTGTATGCGTTTGGGTGGCGCCCTGGATGGTTTAGATTCACAAATCAGCCCGGCAGATGGCGCTGCAGTATCATGCAGGACGTCTATCCGGTCAGCTAGTATTAATATATAATTTATGGATTCAGAATCAAGAGAATATTACTATTAGTTTTCCAAACATTTTGAATTAAACCCCACAAAAATAAATAAAATCAACTGTTTTCATAGCCAAATTATTTAATATTAGCAAATCCACTTAATTGAGGTTTCACGTCAAAAATTGTACTGTTAAAAAATTAATCAAATTCTTGCAAACTTAACTCGTTTGGGTCTGCCATAACCTTAAAACTATTAGATTCCATTAAATAAAATCTTTTTGAAACATTTTAAAACTTATATATAAGTATTTACTGTCCTTCAAGTGTGTTAAAACAGTCGTATATCCGTCATGAGCTCCTCTTGCTTGTATCATCACCTACTATATGAACCATAAATTTAATAGTATTATTAAAATCACATATAAGTTGTTGTAACGCACGAGTACTAGTATAGTATTACATGTCTCACATCTGTGGCACGAGATACTTTAAGCACAGATTAGGTATATAATACTATCTTTAAGATTGCCATACTATTGGAGCTGGATTGTTTTCAACTGTCATCCACCAGGTCCGTCAAAATATAAAACGTGTTATGAAAAACAAAACGATACATAATTTTCCTGCATTTTTACCTTTTAGGTTTTCTAACATATTCCCACACTTCTTTAGGTTATAAGACAAGTCTTTCCAGGGGTACCTAGATGTTATCTAGTTCAATAAAGACCTTTATCCAGACTTAGCAACGCAATAAATTCATATAATGCTAAGGACACATTCCTCAGACGAGGCTAGCGCGTGATATTCCACCCAACCCTCACCATTAGTAGATACCCTACGTATCGTCACGTGCATACTGATAAGTCAATGCCGATGCGCCCTTATCTCGATTTTATTGGAAAAGTTGTGCGGGTAACTCCCTTTGATAACGGTTGTAGTTGACCTCTGCTGGGTTAAGAATTGAAGAGATTCCCTATACAAACATAAGGTATATTGGTACTTATGTATGTTTGGATAAACAAAAAGTTTATGAAACATATATACCCATATATGTTACTTTGAATGACTGAATGGCAATGAGAGTCCAAAAAATTGAGGACAGGGTTTTGCACTCAAAATCTTTAAGCTTTATTTCAGTTGATAGCTTTAAAATGGCTACATGTGTCTCCAAACGTTTGTAATCCGTGGTTCCCCCAGTAGTAATACCATTACCTATTACTATTGTTTGTAGACAAGTAGATGATAAATCTCATCAAGATCTACATTTAGGATTTTTAAAGTGCTTTGATTTAGAAGCTGGATTCTTATACAGCTTCAAGGGACCGTAGAATCCACACGTTCCTGAGAAAAATGGTCTTGATTTCAGTATAGAATTATTTGCTTCTCTATTGTCTTAATAGACCAACAGACATGCAGACGGACAACATATTAATCCTTTAAGGATCTCGTTTCTTTTAGGGACTATAATCTATCAACCGGGTTGCTAAGCATTCTATTTTTTTCTAGTCCCTCAACCTATCTCTGTGCCGAAAACCTGTTAAACCATCCCAAATAACCTATCCCCGTGGGAATTTTCGATACAAAAGTACCTTTTTCCCTTCACCGGAACAAAAGAGATTCTATTTGTTTTTGGTCCTTCAGGCTATTGAAGGCTAAAAATGAATTCAATAGGATGACATTACAGTAAAAAGAAATAGTAGCCCGCGTAAATAAATAAAGCCTACAGATGGTACTCTTCGGCCCATACCTAGGTATTATCTCTAAACAAAAAATTATACGTCGATCCGTAGGTAGTATTACCCGCGGAAAAACTATTCTGGTGAAAGCTCTTAATCAGCATTAAAGTATCTATATCCTTTATATCCTGTCTATGTTTTTCTATGTTTGTTCAAAGAATTTCGGCATTTGTGTGCTCCGCCGTAAGGCCAACAAAATATTCTAAGAATGCGAAAAAACCGGGAAATTATTGCGGACTAGCTAATCCGGCGAACTTTGTTTCGTAGTCCCTCCCTTTATATAGGTACATATTAAATGACCTATTTCTACCTAGAATAATGTACGTTTCAAATCGTAAAAGAATTTTTCAAAAAGGTGCAGTGGTTCTAGAGACGTGCAGGACATAAACAAAAAAACAAAATTCGCTATCTTTCTTTAAATATTAAGTACAGATAGATATCTGAAAAACTTGTTTACAGCAATTGTCGCTGAAAGTATTAATACAACTATATCATCGTGATTTTTAGGGTTACGTAGTCGACAAGGAACCCTCATAGTTTCGCCACGTTCGTCTGTCTGTCTGTCCATTGCTTAGCTCAGAGACCATTAGTACTAGAAAGCTGTAATTTGGCATAGGTAATACCTATTAGGTATACTCGTACATAAATATGAATTAGGCCGACAGTGTTCAAATCAAATTTAAAAAAAAATACTTATACTTACTAAAATAATGACAATATTTACGTTCGAATTCGGGCGCGGCGCTTGGCGGTACAGGGTAGAAACATAATAATCTAGTTACTCTATCGTAAAAAGTTGTTTGTGCAGTGATCATAGTGTTAACAGCAAATAGTAAAAACCGGCCAAGAGTGAGATGGGCCCGAGCCATTTACTATCTTAAATCACCATTACAGCGCCATCTACTAACATTAAGTGAAACAGTAACACATTTGTTTTTTGAAAACGATATTCAAAGTTAAGCAACGCCGGGCTTGATCAGAAATTGGATGGTTGACCCCGCTTAGCGGCACACTTTTTGTTTGCATTTGTGATTGTAAATTACGTAAAGGGTGGTAGGTACGTAAACCTCGGTGCGTGAGTCCGTCACGCACTTGGCCGGTTTTTTTTAGATTTATAAAACACGTGGTTTAAAAGTTAAAGGGCGACACAATTTTTCAACTTTGGAATGCCGGAAAATATAGGTACATACATCTTAAAGTAATACATAGAAACCTTAAATTTCTGAATAACTATCTAAAGACACACCACCTCATACAATCGGGTACCTTCCTATAAAATTCACCATAATCGATGCAAGGACGGCGGAATTATAAGGCTCTACTCACAGGCCGACGGACGAAAAGACGGACATGACTACACTAGATGGATTCCGATTCTGCTATTTGCCTACGGACCCCCAAAAACATTTCCGTGATAAACTTTTGGCATAAAAGTAGCCTATGACACTCTTGGGCCCATAAACTGTCTCTACCATGCCGATTCATTGCTCTGCTGCTAAATTATAGAAGGCCATTTGTATCCGTTATCTGGTATTCATAATACAAGCCTTGCTTACTTTGGGACCAGACCGCGCTGGGTGATATGTCCAAAAAATAAAATATTACCATTAAGGAAATCTGGAGCCATCTTGCTGCATAGCCATATTTCAGGGTCATTACGAACAAGAGATTTCCGAGAAGGCTATTAGTTAGTACCATGTACCCCATACAATTCAAACGCTTCTAAAAGGGGACAATGTCGCCGGCGACCAATAACGACCCGCACGTACGTCGTTGAAAAGCTGTTTTTTGGACTGTCATCAGTTACTATGAGAGTCAGTTGCAAAAAATTGTGGAAAAGAAGTTAAGTGAAAAAAAAAAACCTGTGGCATCGTTGCCGTAGTTAAAGCGGCATAATTCGTGCGTTGCCGCTCATTTAAAAATCTAATCACACCCTTATAAAATAACCCCACAGTGTAACAAGCGTCTCAATCAGTATTGTCGTCATTGTAATGCAGTAAGAGCACAGAGCCTTGTGAGACACCAGTATTAATGTCCATGCTATCAGAGCAACTACCTACTAATTATCAGATTAATAAGAGAAGGTGAAAATTTAGTAATGAGGAAAGAACTGTTGGGGAAAGAAGGTCAATGTAACATCTATAGGTAATTCGAGTATGGTACATTAGTTTCGCAAGTTTCTTTAACGACGATTTTTGTAATAAAATAAAACAGGTTTTTCTTTTAGCTGTAATTTTTCGCACACCGATTTGAGACTTACTAGGTTACAAATTGAAGTTAGAATATAAAAAAAACCACGACTGCAGAAACAATAAGAACTAAACAAATATTTAAACATACTAAATATTTCTATTGTCGGGTTTTTTTTTTTGCTTGAAATAACGTTTTAATTTTTTTTATTTTAAAAATAAAAGATTTTTCAAAAATCCGCCATTTTGATTTTCAATAATTTTAATATAGCCTATGACACTCTAGTGGTTAAGACGAATCTTACCACGTTTAATTTAATAAAATCGATTTAGCCGGTTCAGTAGTTATGAGGAAACATAAAGTCGGACATACATAAAAAAAACCTCTTTTTGGGGCTGCTTTACCGCAGTCGGGTTAATTTTCAACGAAATATTATTCTATTGGTCACTGGGAGACGCGTTCCATACATGTTAGTTGCGCTTTAGAGTACTATCAGTTTTTTTTCTGAACTGACTATGCAATTGGCTGATACAGCCATTACTGCTCCACCGGGCTTTTTGGGGCGAGACTCTGAAGGAGGCTCAGCCCATATAGCGCCCAACGCGCCTCGGCTTGGGGTGTCGCTCTTGGGGTCGTCCGTTCGACCAGCATGAGCCTCGAACCCGAAGGTGAGTCAGCGCCAGGAGAGAAGTTCCCCGTTACGCGGTAACGGTTGCGATTGCGATTGAGTGGGGGCGAGAAGCGCCCCGGCACTCTGATACCTCGTATATGAGGTAGGTCCGTGCGTTCGCCGACGAACGGGGGAGGGGGTGGCCCTAATAGGGAAGGTCGTTGAGACTAATCTCGCTATCCGGATAGAGAGATCGTCGTCTGGGGCCGTAGTACGTGCCGTGGTCGGTCAGGGGGATGGTAGGTTGTGGATTGCACAATTAGTCGGTTAATTATGCGTTAGCTCAAAAAAGCGGACTGCCAGGTCATTAAGATATTGGGGAATCGTAGGGAGCTCGAAGTTCCGCATTCCGGACGAACCTGGGGGCTCCGGAGGGTACTATCGGAGATTTGAATACTATTAAGGAGTTCGTGTCTGCTTGAAGTTTGACGATGTCCCTTATTACTTTGAAGCTTGAAATTTAGGTGATTTTAAGATTGACAAAGTAATAGTCATATAATTTTACGCATCCGAAATAAAAACAGCAAGAATATGTAGTAAAAATTAAAATGAATGATTTAATAGGTAAATAAAATAATAGAACTCCGCCATCGCATTCCATATATTGTATGAAAATATTTTCACAATTGATTTACAATTTTTAACTCTCACAGTAGACATAAAATTCATAATTCACAACACATTTTCAAGAAAATACAATAAAATTTATATTTTCATAATAACGAATGCGACCTATCATCTAAATTAAAGAGTAAATATGATGACAAATGACGTCACCGATTTCTCTTAAGGTGTTATTTGTATCCCTCGACTAAAATGATGGAAGTTGCTGCTCGAACTAGGAACCTGATCTGCTTATCCGAGATACAAACAACAGTACTAACAAAACTTAAGATAACAAAATCATAATAAAAATAACCCCGCAAAACATCTTTTTGAAGGTGTCATTAATGGAAAGTGCGTTCAGCAGAAACTCCTGCAGGAGAACACAACCAGTATTTTTCTTTCGCTGAGCTGGCGGAGTAAATGCAATTATTTTATTAGACCTTTAGCCTTGAAGAGATCACGCATGAGCCCCTTGAGATAGCGGATCTCGCGTTGAAGATCAGAGCATTTAGTGTCAAGGTCGGTATGGCGCAACCTCAAAGTTTGCTCTTCACTGAGCAGAACTTCAACCTCAGCCTTCTTTTTCTGGCGATAGCGGGTGGCAGCATTTTTGTTCTGCTCCTTTTTACGTGAGCGGCGATCGTCTACCGATCGAGAGTACGGTTTGGAGCGAGATGGACGGATCCAATCTTCATCAGTGGAGGAGCGAGGAGATGAAGGCGGCGATGAATGTGGCGAATTGTCGGTGCTGTCGTTGGATGGTTGAGGAGAGGTCAGCTCTGAGGCGCGGTGGCGAACGATTTCTTCGACGTCTTCAAATTGTGAAACGTAATCGCCGGGAATAATTATAGGCGCAGTCCATTGCTGTGTCGGTAAAGGCGCAAGGGGAGCCAAAGTTGGGACGATTTGCGTGTGACCAGCGGCATGTTGTGCGTAGCTCAATAGTAACTGTGTAGCCGGTCCAGGCGGGCTCTGCGGTGGTGTCAGGTGAGTAAGCTCTACAGCACCATATACCGTCTCGAATTCTCGAAGCAGCTCGTCTGTCTGCTGCGGCGCTGGGTACTCAGGTACATGTACCGCTGGCACCGTAACCGGCAAGTCTACGCGTTCCGGTACTTGAGTAATGTTTTCGAAGATGGGCAGATCAACCTTCTCCTCCAGCCAGTTTGAGAAGATGTTTTCTGAGAAAAAAGAAAATATTAATACAAAGAATCATTTAGAATCACAACAATATGTTTAAACAATTTAGGCAGATTGAACTGTGGAAACAAAACAGCAAGAAAAAAACTGTGCGACCTCGACGGATAGAGGTCATTGGGAAGGCAAATCGTCAAACATGACTGCATTTGCAAGTGCATAAAGTGGGTCGAATACCTAGTTTATGTAACATGCTAATTACATAACACCCTCATTTTCCACAATAACAAACGACAATTTCTCGTACTTTCAACATCACAGCATTGAAAAGTAATATTTACGAGCATCACTTCGTTCTAGATAAGGAAAATTCCGTTACGCAAGAGTCGTGAGTGTTATTACACTTGTATTGAAACAATGTTAATAATTAAAAGGTTAGTAGTAGTTAATAAAAATTGATTCGGCAGCAAGTACCGTACATGCAACTTCTCTTGAGAAAAATTCTTTTACAAAAAACTGATAAAAAACTGATAAAAAATTCGAAATCAGCACCCTCGAAAACCCTTTACTACCTCTCGATATATGAAATTATACATAAAATTTATGTTGCGTGCATAAAAAAGTCAGACCCATTTATTTCAGATTCCTTTCAGATCTAAGTCATGACGTGGCGTATCGATTGATATGTCATCAGAGCAATTCGGTCCAGTAGTTATTGAGGAATCGAAAGCCAAAATATGTCTACATACATACATACGTACACACACACACACACACACACACACACACACACACACACACACACACACACACAGACATCACTCTAAAAATGATTGTAAATGATTCTCCAAGTTTTGAAACGTAAAGAAAACACAAAATTTTCGATTTCGATTTTACGGACCTATTCCAATAACTTCTCAAGAGAAGTTAATTAAACAATGTTAATAATTAAAGAAGGAGATAGCTACATTTAGTAAGTGACAAGTAACTGAATAAAATTACTAGGACTGACTTGTTTTCATACAATAGAAGTATTTAAGTCAGTACAAGAATACCAAACAGTGATTGTATAAGAGAAAGATGAAAATGCAGAGGAGGTTCCATGATCTAAATAAACACCATTTCGTGTTGCACGCAGTTAGTTACAACTGAAGAAGCAGGTACGGCTATTTGTTTTCGTACATGTCGTCTCCATGCCTTAATGGTTAATGAACCGACTGCTGAATCGAGGGGCGAGGGTTCGATTCCCGCACAAGACAAACATTTATTATTCGTGTTTGTCTTGACACTGGGTTTTTTCCATGAATAACATGTCTGTATTTACAGAAAAAAAGTCATATATATATATATATGTATGTATTTGTGTCCGTTGTCTGGTATCCATAACACAGGCTTTGCCGATGACGCTTTGTGTTATGTCCAAAAATATTTATTATTATATTCTGTTGTACGATACTTAGAAAAGTCACTGGTTTTATAAGTGGGTTTGTCAAGAAAAAAAATATTTCTATAGTCATCAAAGACAGCCAGCATTTCCGTCGCCATATGTTAACATGGGCTTAAGCATCTTATACACATTAAGTTTTTCTGATCAGTTCTCTATGAAAATTTAATTGTCAGTTCTCATTTTTACCTACACATGTAACGATTTAACTGAAAAGTAAAAACTGAACGTATGCTAGACGCATTAGGCACCTAATAATAAAACGCGCAAGAAAACGATGTTAATGCACGAAGAATTAGCATTTTAATTGATTGACTAATTAACCACTAACAACTTTTTAGTGGTGTTTACCTATTCTAAAACGATGATTTTTTAAATATGTTTATTTGAAGACAACTTGTGCCTCGAGGTGTTACCCGCGTGATTTAATATATAGCATCTTGCATTCTGGAAAGTATGACATATGTTTAGCCATCTTTAGTTACTATTATATATATATATATATATATATATATATTGTTATTATATATATATATATATATATATAGGGTCAAACAATTAATATAACCATTTAAGTTGTATAGGTACTTGTTTTAAATATCTTATTTCCAAGTTTGCTACATACAAATGATCTATCGTGAGACTAGCTAAATAAACAATCAAATTTTAATATGTTAAATAATCAAAAATGGTCATTTTCTAGAAAAACGGAATTTCTATACCTATACAGAAATTGCCTTATGCAAATGTGTGCGTGTTCGAGAAAGATCACAGGATCTTAACAGAGGTGCGGCGGGGTAGACGCTAGAGAGCGGCTGAGAGTGGTGATGGCCACGATGAACAATCAATTGAATGCAATTGGTGTGAATTGGCTACTGTAGTTAGTGAAGTCAATTAATATCGATATTCTTTGTTGAATTTAAGATTTTAAATAACGAACGTATGTACTATCTTATTTGAATTGGAGAAAAGTAATTACAATAATTCACGAATTTATGAGATTGTTAGGTAATATCGTTACAAATTTAATCATAAAATTTATTATTTATTTCTAATACATTAAGTTAAAAATTGTACACATTATCTAGACTCCTTTGTGATTCCGAAGTCATATAGAAACCGTTGGTTCTGGCTGTAAGTAAAGAACGTATGTTGTAAATATTATGTACGTAAATACAAACTTACATACAAATACTGCTAAAATCATTACCCTTCCTTACATCACAGACAAAAACCAAATGATTTGTGGCTACAAACACTACAAAACCAAAATGACGAGTGCATAAGCGTAAATGTGTCCTTGTTCTAACAGAATTTTCACAAAGGGGTAGATTGTAACAAAAGGGTAGATTGTGACAAAGGGGTAGGGTCGACTCTATGGAGCGGCGAAGAATGGCCATACTGCATAAGTGCTATTACAACTCACAAGGTAACTTAGCAGGAAGGAAAATTGTAACTGAATTGTAAAAACTAGTTTGTAAAAGTCCAGTTTTTTTTTTTTGGTATTTCCCCGTGGTCAATATTCTATTTACGATCAATCTGTGCTTTAAAAACTGTGACGGCAAATATATTTATCAACCATCTTGTGCACTCTTGACCCCTCGATAGCAATGTTCGATGTAGAGTTCGCTGGCACCGCGCCCTGATACGAATCGACCAATAGTAAAACGCTCGCTTAGATACGCTAACTAGTGTATACCCCATAACATATGTATTTTTGTTTAGTATAAAACCAATTTCAGAAAAGTGATCTGTTAGATATTTGTACAGGACGCGAGTGAAATCACTGGATGTCTGTAGCGATTGGTTTACCCACATGGGTATAAATAGATATAATACACAACATGCTCAAATAAAAATTTTGACGAACAGATAATCCATTTCTGAAACGTTTCTTGTACATGAAATTTTACACTGGTTCGCACAAATTTTCATTAATGCTAAATGATGCCACCGTCCTACAAATCAAAAACATGTACCTAATGCCGCGCTATAGTAAGCGTATCTCAACGCCTTAAGTGATTTGTATATTTTGCGTTTGATTCATAAGAACTCGTGTCGCAGTGACATTCTGGAAATGATATGCGAAGTTAAACAAAGTCGGGCCTGATCACTACTTGGATGGGTGACCGCGAAGTGGCATTTTTTTCTGAGCTCCTCCGTGTTTCAGAGGGCACTGTCGTCCTGGTTGTTTGTCATATGACAGGCAGCCGCTAAGCTACGTCAAAGGCCTTATGGGCTGCTTGAAACAGTCGAGTGGCCACTACCTGGACAACGTTCGCTACCCTGCGGCCTGTGTGATGGACTATGGGCCTTAGCCTCCTTCTTCACGGAGAATCCTGTGCTCCTGCATTGGAGCTTATAACGACTGAGGCTCATGTGCGATTGATAGTTATTTATTTAACTTATATAGCAGAATGTTTACATCCATTATTTAAACTCAAACTGAGTCTAGATACGCTTTATCAGAGGCAGTCACCAACTGCCACTGAAGTGGTGGTCGGTGAAAAGTTAAGGATCAAAACCGTGAAGTTTTATACATACATAATAGTAACTTTTTATACTTACATTCGTTACCTAGAACGTCAATTCAATTGTGTTTGTGTCAAAAGGGTTATGAGTTTACTTATTAAGTAGGATTATAGAAAATTATTAAAGGGTTAAAAGAAGTCGACAACTGATCACCTTTACGTAACCGTTTGAACAGTGTTCAACTAAAATTATAAATACGTACACTTCTTGTCATTTAAATATTATATTAAAGTGCCAAAATTTTACCACCTGGATTTCACTACCCTTAGTATTTCACTACCCTTAGTATTTATTTTGTATGGAACTTTTTTTTTTTCTATAAAATTTACGAAACTATTTTTCTGACGTTACCAATGATGAACTGAAGCAGAGGTTTTCGTTTGAGGCAGTCAGTGAAATCCAGGTGGTATATAATTTAAATAAAAAAAAAAAAAGATAACTGTCTCGCTTTTATCCTTTTTTTAATTCTATATAATAGATGTTAATATAGAAATGACATCGAGTTGCCAATAAACTGATTCGAAGTTAATATACAAAAGACAACAAGCGGCCAATGGGCCGATTTAATTAACAATATGAACAACAAGGCGAGGTCGTCCTGTATACAAACTGGTTTATCAGCTAGGTCGCGGTGCAAGTGTCGAGCTTGAGGGACTGTACCTACGCAGTATCGGTATATAGCACGAATGGCGCATTTCGTCGTAAACAAACTAGTGGAGAGTTCCAGTCATGGGGTCGATTCAGTAAACACGTTTTGAAATCCAAAATCGCCGTTTAAAGTTTTCTAGGTATTAAGAAGGTCTAAAAAACTTAAAAAAGAAATGGTAGAATGTAGCTTGACTATAAAATATTTAATTATCAAATGACCATACGTATATTCGGTTTTTTTTTATTATAAAGTGTTATTGCGTAGTGATGATTTGTTAGTATAACGCGTTTGATAGTAAAATCGATATTAAACAGACTGATTTCAAACCGTGGCGTTCCTGAATTAATAACTTGAACCTAATTATATAATCGAATCGAAGTGTAATCGAAAATTGTCAAACTTATGGGTTCAAAGTTAGGTATAATCACTCAAAGTTTACAAAAATCTTATAAGTGATTTAATCTCAGACATGCGCCGCACCTTACCTTTTACCTCAGACCTTTCCTTTACAAAAATTTTTTTTAAGATTCACAGGAAAATTCTCAGTTTTTTAAAGTGACTACTAAAAGCGATAAAATTGATATGAATTACATCGATAGGTACCTTCTGTCTGTAAGTAATATATACTTTGTCATACGTTAGTCCCTCGCAGTATAAGCTAAAAAACTGCAGGCAGTAAGCAGAGTTGCAACACGCGGAAACTCCAAAGTCGATACCGAATAGGTAGGTACCTAAATGCATTGCTGCTGCGTAAGTGCGTAGTATTGCTTGCATACCTAATATGAAATTAACATATCTACAAGGAAAATACAAGCATAAAGTGTAAAGCAGAAATTTCGAATGGTTATTATTCAAAAGAACAACAATATAAGTTAATTGCATAATGGAAACTTATGACACAAATACAATCTTCTTGATTTATGAATTTCTATCTCTTAAGTATCTTTTTAGGCATCGGTGGACATTCTGGTAACACACTTGACCACTTTCAAAGTGTTGGTTAACCTATTGCCAAGGAGAGGTGGGGGGCCGAAATTTGACCCAAATCATTTTTCAGTAGGAGTTTCAAGCCCCAAAAACAAATCTCGATTAAAATTTAACATCCAGAAGTTTGATATCCCTAGCCTCTAAGAGAAAATTATAAAACGAAACTATGCGAGTAGTTCTCGGTGTTACAAGCGTCCATAGGCTAAGGTGACCACTCACCATCAGGCGGACCGTAAGCTTGTTTGCCACTTTAGTGGTATTAAAAAAAAAAAAAAAGTTCTGAAGTATGTCGATCAATGTCTTCTCATAATAATGTCACTTAAAACCGCCCCATTTTAGCTTTAGCTTAACTTAATACAACTTAACTGACACAGCAATCAGACCTTGAAGCAGCTACTTTCCTCCTCACAGCCCTACTTTCCTCCACACAGCCTTTTAACAAACAAGCTATAAAAGTAAACACGTACCAACAAACAGGTCTGCGAGAGGCATGACGATATCCAATTTTAGTCTTACACCAAAATTATTCTTAACTAACTTTTACCATAAAGTTCTAAATTACAATATGATTATATAGGCAGTGTTTTTCTATAAACTGAATTCGCCGTGACTCGAGCTGGGCAGTTGTCGTGAAATAGTTCAAGGGTGGTCAATAAGACCTAACGTCTTTTCACTAGTTTTTGTGAGTTGATGATGATTTCCTTGTTCCATATGCAGCGATACTGGCACTTCATTCTAACGGCGTCCGTACCACGCATAAACAGACCCAGACATAGGTCGCGAGGCGAGCGCGAACGCCCGTAACGTACTTCTATAAAAGCGATTATTGTCACGGTGTCTACTGAGCGGGCACCGAAACGCGCGAGACTTTAGCTACTGAACGCTTTGCACGCTTGCGCACCCAATCGATTGCGGTCAGCGTCAGACCTTGCTTCACTCCACGCCCCTCCACTTCACTCGCCACCAGACACAAAGGTGCAATATTACTCTCATTTCCACTTTTAATTTGTATTGTGGGTTCAATAACACAATAAACTTTAGGAAATTATCGGATTTTAAGGAGATTGCATATCGGTTTGAAATGTTATGCAACAAAATATAATATTTGTTTACACGTATTAAAAAAGTAGATTCTAGGAATCTTAAGATGCATTACGAACTTTGCGCCTAAAAACAATGTAAGGCTTGTTATTAGGGTTCCGTCTCTAAATGATAAAATTATAGTACAACTTCGCTGTCGGTGTATCTGTTACATTGCAGATGTCTTTCTCAGCAACTACTACTTCAAAATGACACCATAAAAGTACAAAAATAAATTTGTATATATTAGAAATAGGGTCTAAAATGGAAGGGTGGAATGTGAAAGTAACGCCACTACAACAAATATGCTGTCATATGATCGGGCGTTATTTTTTTCCAAAACTATTTTTTCCAAGTGTAAGTTTAGATCTATACTATTATTATAGAGTGCTATTTGTTTGTTTGTATGAAGGGGTAACCCATTTAATCAATTCTAAGAACTAAGAACAAAGAAAGCTATACTATACCTGAGTAACATAGGCTATATTTTGTTGTTTTTATAAGTTTTAATTTTAAAATATCATTAAAAATTGGAAGAATAAAATGGGCCAAGTGCAATTGGGTTCAGTACCACCATATAATTTAAAAACACAAACAACAAACAGAAGTAGCTAGACGTTGCTTAACTTCTCATATCGCTTCTAATAGAGCATAAACAACAAAATGTGTTTTTACCATTGCCACTCGAAAAAGAGCATTTTATTCTCACTTTCACTCACTGAGTAAATAAAGTCATAACAACGAATGAAACTCACTTTTACTCACTAACTAAATAAAAACATCTTGAATTTGGAACAATTGATTTAATTGTGATTGTCGTTGTTTCATGTCATTGTTCTCTTATCACCCGCAATGATTACCGAATATATACCAAAATGTGATAGTTTTTTTTTCTCGCAGTTAATGGTAAAAATGAGAGTATACAACTGTACAACTATTTGTGACCCTCGCTCCGCTCAAGATTCTACTCTAACATCGTTCTCATCTCTCGGGATTTAATTTAGTCCCTAGAATTAAATTCCCTTTTTTTTACTTGTATAATCCACTATTCTTGTACGGGGACCCCCTGATGTTATTACTAATTGATTTTTTTTTTTATTATTTTTCGCTGTAAAAACTGTGAAATATTCTGTGAAAATTTGAGGCTTTACCTATTTAGCTCTAAAAGATAGAACCTATCATATTAGGATTTTATTCGAAAATCATTCCGAACTTGTGGTAAAGTGTATAAAATTAATAATTAAACTGACGATTCAAAAGTGCTCTTTAGAAGTCTACTTGATAAAAAAAATATTTTGAGTTTGAGTTAAACACAGACGAAAGGATCAAGGTGGTAACCGCCGCGGCACATAAGCCTAGCAATAAGCAAGCTGTGAGCGAAACGTCGAAGAGATGTTTGCGTATGAGTACTGTCGCGTACGCAATAGTTATTAATTTATGATAGCAGATATTTTGGTTATATCTTTTATGTATCAATTGTAAAAACATATTACACAATATGCTATGTACGCAGTTTTTGTACAAATTTTATAAACAATTTAGAAAAGCATTTGAAGGTTTGTAGAAAATATATTAGTTGTAAAACTTGCTATTATTTAGTGCATAAGTTTATTAAGTTTTATTTATTGTAACTGTTGCAATTTAAGGTTTTATGTAATTACAAAATTATGTACCAAAAATTTTTAACCTTTGGGCCTTGGGTGTTTGGTCGCTAGTGTCGTTGAAAGTTTACACCATATCAATATGGCGACTGTAGTGATATGTGATAACGCGCCGGATCAGAAAAGTTTGTTGCACTATAATATGTTTTATTAGTTGTTTCATTTAGGTGTTTTTTAACCTTTTCAAAACTTTATCTATTGACTCGCTCTCTTTTTAAATTAAAATGAAATCCTAATTTTTTTTTTTGGTTTGTGTAAGTTAATAATAATAATATTGTGGAAAACACAGTACAACACATAATACTAAATAAAATAAAAATACTGCAATACTCTGGCATGATAATTTTAAGATAATAATAATTTGTGGCCGCGACAGTACACATAATAACGATGTCTATAACGCGTCATATCTGAGGTCATAAACCGGAAGAATGTTAAAAGATTGTCGCTTTTACAATTTTAATGCAGTGGATCAGGATTCAGTTTCTTTGGAAATTTGGTCATGTGCACTAAAACTCATCAAAGTTTCAGGGCAATTAGATAAATATTGTAGAAATAAACAAAAAAAAAAACATTTTAATATACATGTAGAAAAAAATTTAGAATGTAATGTATGATAGAATAAAATTCCATTCCGACAAACCTAAAGCATAATAAATTATTCAAAATAAAAGAAATAAAAAGAATAATGTGTGCACCCCGGTTCACCAACTTTTTTAATTTTGGTAAAAACAGTTTTGTTACCCCTAGTGATAATGATTTGTAAGGTAGTGTACCCCTCGCACCCCGCGCCCCTAATCAAACACATCTAGAAAATAAATTCTGCGCATTCAAGGTCATCGCTAAACTTACGTGCCGGCATGTATATTTAGTAGATAATATTTTATAAAGAAAAATCGGCCAAGTGCGAACCGGACTCGCGCACGAAGGGTTCCATACCATTATTTATAAAAAACAACAAAAAAAATCACGTTTGTGGTATGGGGCCCCCCTTAAATATTTGTTTTATTTTAATTGATTAATTATTTTTAAAATAAATATATACCTTAATATTCTGTGAATATTTCAAGCGTCTATCTGTTGCCGTTGTCAATATCGAGCAAAAAAATCATGTTGTTGTATGGCAGGAGCTCCCTGAAATTTTTACTTTATTCTGTTTTTTAGTATTTTTTGTTATAGCGGCAACAGAAATACATCTTCTGTGAAAATTTCAACTGTCTAACTATCACGGTTCATGAGATACAGCCTGATGACAAACGGACGCACAGCAGAGTCTTAGTAATAGGGTCCCGTTTTTTTACCCTTTGGGTACGGAACCTTAAAAATAAAATTATGTTTTCAAATGTGACCTTTTCTAAATAATTAATAAAAACTTATAAAGTACGGAACCCCTGGTGTGCGAGCTGGCTCGCTCTTGACACATGTATAAAATTCTGCGTATGTTACGTTGGCACTGACCTACTTCTGCCTCGTTTAGTTACAGAAATATCAAAAATAAGCCAATACTTGCCAGCTTTGCACAGTTTATCAGAAATATTCCTTGTGCAGACCTTAAAGGAGGTCGAAAGATAAATCAAGAATATTTCCACTAGATAACCTTACCCCACATGAATAATATAACACAAATAACAATGATAACGGGAGAGGTATTGACGTAATTAAATACTTATTCTTTCTAGCAAAACATATTTGTAGCTATGTATAAACTTTCAGTTATTGTGATTACAATAAATTAATCAGATATCTGCCTTAAATATTTTAACACAAAGAAATTGGTTACCTTATTACTAAAATTGTACCACTCCCAAACTTTTTAACAAGCATTTAAAATGCAAACGGTAAAAAAAGGCAAATTTTTGTTATTTTTCTAACCTAAATAGTAATTATGCATAAATTAATGAAAAATTTTCTATTAGTAAGTTGAAATATTTACAGTAAGTATCAGATCTGTTTTCGATGGAAAATATAATATAAATATTAATATAAAATTATTTTTTTTAAAAAACAAGGGTTTTTAAACTAAAAGAAAAGGTTGGGTTTATTTAATTTACATCGAAAATCACTTATTCAATTAATAAATTTATTTTATGTTATAATAGCAAGTTGAAAAGCAATTTAATCTCAATCATCGTTAACAACGTCATCTATCGCAATCGTTAGGAAAACAGTTTATATATAAGTTCATAATGAATGTTACAGATGGTGTTGTGAAGAGATAGACTTATTTTCCTTAAATTAATCGGTGCATTTACCAGAATACATGCTCCTATTTTGCGACCATTGGATACATTAGTATGTATGTACTTATAATAATTCAGAGTTACAACCTAACATGCAAAAAAGCGGAAGAAAAATCAACACAGGAGTTGCTAAGAAAAGCGCGAACATACATACATCTAGAAACACAAATCTTAAGTCGTTCTCAATTTAAGACATGCTCCAGATTTTTACATGGAAGCCATAAAAACAATGGCCTTAATACCAAATATATTAAATACCTTTAATACTATGTTTTCCTCACAACGTCGCTAGTAGTACGAACTGTATCTCAATCCTTTCAGAATTGTTATATCTCTCCACAGAGGTCACTAGCAGTACGAGTGTTGTGGAACGATCGTGTTTGGAAACACTTAATACGAGCTTAAAGCGTTAATAGTAAGTTTTAATGGAAAGTCCAAAATAAAGCAGTTTTTTGTGTGTTTCGAAGACTATTTTTAGCATTATTTAAAAGAAAGCAGCGAAGACTCTTGGATAGTGAATGAAGAATAAGCGAGTAAAGACGCACCATATCAGACTAATTCTATATCATCAATTATAAGACTTAAAAACGGTAACTCACTGAAATAACGGAATACGTTTTAAATTACATCTGACAATTCTAAAGAACATGACCAAGGGGAAAATAATTTGCAAAGAAGCGGTATATTGGTAAAATTACCTTGTTTGTATTGGTTTTCTAGCTGCTGCAGGAGATCGTTGGCGAGTTCCGCTGGGCTCGGTTTGGGCACCGGCGGGGACGGCGGGTAGAGGGTCGTCGATATGTCGTCGTTCAACTGGAACTCGCCTGACACGATCTTCGATGCAGCACTCGGGAAGTTCTTAAGCAGATCTATGAACAAGCAACAATTGGACGATTTAGCAAAATAAATAGTTTCAATCAACGATTCCCGCAAGGTCGTAAATAACAAATTATTAAGGTAAACACTTTAAGGCATTTATTATCTATCTATACTAATATTATAAAGAGGAAAGATTTGTATGTAAGTATATTTGTATTGAATAGGCTCCGAAACTTCTGGACCGATTTGAAAGATTCTTTTACCAGTAGAAACCGACATTATCGAAAATGGGAAATAGGACAACGGTTAGTAAGAATTTTCCTTCCGTACTTATCTTTTTCACATAACTTCTAAACGGCTTGACAGATTGGGTTGGGTATTGCGATGGTTTCACAGACACGAATGTATAATGCCATTAAGAAGGAAATATTTGATAGTTTGTTTTTTTTTCTTTAATTGAGGAGCTGCCGTAAGAACCTACGCCGATAACGAAATTAAGCGCGGGCGAAGCCGCTGGCAGAAGCTAGTTCTGTAATAAAACCCTTTTGTAATATGGCTTTTGTCATTTCACAGCAGTCGTCAAGCCAAGCCAGAGCACATAATAAATAAATAATTCTAGTGCCAGAGGCCTTAGAGCGCCTTGACAATTCTGAAAGCCAACTGGCCACTAGCTCGACAACCTGTGTCAATTTGCCCTGAACCAACACGGTGTTCTATGGCCTAAGCCTCCTTCCTATAAGGAGTGGCATGCACCCTGTAGAAGGGACACATAACGCTTAAGGCTGTAACCACATGCTTTTATAATGATCACCCACACAATATAAATCGAAAAGGGGCCATGCAATCTACAAATTAAAACCATATATTTCCCTTCACAATCATTTCAGTCATAGAAATTAAAGTACGAAACAATAATCCATTGAGAAATCATTTATTATTTAAAGTAGGTACCGTTGCATAATTCAGGGTATTTATTCATTATGAATAATTTATTAAACCAATAAATGTAATCTTATTACATATATTTTGGCCTTTGTATAGTATTTTTGATGCAAATAAGTAAAAAAAAATATGTAAATATTCTATTTCATAAAACATTATCTGAAAATAAATAAGTATTAAACAAAATCCTTACTTTGCAGCAGAGTAAGCTGGAAATGTCTACATAGGTCACACATCCCACTATTCTGGTAACAACACATTTCAAATAACTCGAGGGGGTGTGTCGCTTTTTTTTTAACAGTAAATTACAATACTTTATAGTGACGTAAAATGGAATCGGAACAATTCACGTTAGTACTGATTTTCCAGTTGCTTAGATAAGAAATATAACACCAACTAAGGAATGAACCAAATACCACTGGGAGTCTGAAGACATCAATATATATGCGGCTCGTATCTGTCGCACGATATTACGTCAAAGCAACGCCCAGATGTCGTGATGTCTTAAATCTTAAGTGATAATGTCACAACAATTATTGTTATTAAAACATATTTATGTGTATTTGTGTCGTTTATGTGATAAAGTGGCTTTGGTCAACATATAGATGAACGTTATCTGTACAAACAACAGCGAACTTTTAACGCTTTTGCTAATAGTGAATAACATTCATTCAAATAATAGTGTATTTTGTACAATTTAATGAGATGATAAACTCGCAGATTTCAAGAATATTCATTGAAAACAACATGGCATGTACGAGTTATTTCATAAACTAATACGTACTTATATTAGTAGTAGTAGGTAGTAGTAATATTCTTTATTGCACACATAAAAATATACAAATAACAATAAAAAACAAAAGAAACTCACAATGTAGGCGGTCTTATCGCTTTGGGTAGAGAAAATTACAAAATAAATACGGGGGATAGGAAGTGCAGGTGATATATTTCAAATATATAGATATATCAATACAAATATTACAATAAATAGATACATAATACAGCATAAATACATTTATATTTAATTTTTTTTTTCAATAATATATACTAATAAATACATTATTGGTCTAAAATAAGGTAATGAGAATAAATCAATTTTTTAAACAACGATTAAGTTTGCGCACGTCTTATATCCAAGGACAAAGCGTTCCAGAGTTATCAGACTTTGGCTGCTCTATTTTTATGCTGACATAATTTTTTAGTAAGACAGACAGGTCTTTTTACCATGTTTTTATTAACTCGCTTTCTTGTTTGTCTGGTACAAATTTTGCTATCGATTTTTAAGAATTAGCCATGCACAATTTAACAGTTTGTTTCATCGAGTTTTAAAAGATATACTTAGATGAAACAAGGTCTATAATGTGTTGCTATCTCAAAAAAGCCGCGTCGCGTCGCGTCTCGGTCTGAGCTGACCCTTATTTACAACTTTTGATTTAAATAATTTTATTTCTTGAACCAACTAAAATTATATCGACTTTGGGTAGAGGAAATAGTAAAGTTAAACAAAGTATAGTAGGTGTATTTTGATACAGTTATTACGAAGTATATATATATATATCATACAATAATGCATATAAAATAAATAAATACACATAAATAACATATATGAATAATGTATATATAAATATACATAAATAGATGTACATATATAAATACATATGTATAATAAATATAATTGTAATATATATTACGTATAAGTGAATTTATATAAACAAAAATAGGTAGTGATGTTATTTTAGATCTTCAAGTAATGAGCAATAATAAGATTTTTAAATATTGCCTTCGATTTTGCTCTTTTTATTTCTAAAGGTAAAGCGTTCCATAATCTAACAGCCTTTACAGTGAAAGAATCATTATACAATTGTGAGGAATTCAAAGGAATTTTTAGCATCCAGCGTGTAGTCTCTCGAAGAGAAGTATTTCCGATAAAATTAAAACGTTTCTTTAAGTATACTGGTGTGTTTGGATTGAACAGGACGTTATACAGAAGAAAGAGAACATGAGCATCCCGGCGAAGTCGAATTGGGAGCCACTTGAGCTTTCTAAATTCGGAAATATTGTCGTACTTACGTAGAAAAAAATCTCAACTAGTAACTTGTAGACCTGTGACCACTGCTCGATTAGGCAATTATAAAGCAAATATTGAAAAAAAATCCATTTTTACATTTCATGCATGATAATGTTAATATCCTTACAATTATTTTTTTGATTTTGTTAAGTAAAGAGCAAGTGTTTAAAGTTAAAACCTTTATGGCCAAATGATAAAATGACAAATCGAACTAGGTTGTACGAGTTATACGAAATGAAACAAATTACCTAAGTCCCACATTCACTCACTATGTCAAGTGTATTCAAAAATATTTAAAAAAGTATGCAGTTGCAAAACCAATAAATTTCAGAAATAAAATAAAAAAAAATCTGATAACAAAATAATAGAAACATTTGGAATGTAATAGAAACAGAAAAAAATAAACCTCGTGATAATCATTATATACTTACTGTAGATTCAAACATAATTGATTCAGATCTTGATTTCGCTAACTCTTTTGAGAAACATTTTACTGAAATGCCTACAATTACAACTAATGCATTAAATTCCTCTCCATTAGAATCAGTTACGCTTAAAATGTAATGTAAATAAATGCGAGGCTATATTTAAATTTGAGCTTGTTACCTCTGAAAACATTTAAATAGTTTACTCAGAAAAAACTGGTGATCTATAGGGTACATCTGTTAAAGTCCTTAGCGGAATTATTAATATCATAGCACCGATCTTCGTCATAACATTAAATAAACATTAAATGTAAAGTGTGTTGTCGAAGGGATATTCCCAGATTTAATCAAATATAGTCAAATAATACCACATTTTAAAAGTGGAAGTTAAGGTGATTCCAATAATTTTAGACCCATCTCTATACTGCCTGCAGTAAGCAAATTTTTTGAAAAACATATGTTTAATCAGATGTTTAAACATTTTAACTTAGGTAGATAATTCATCCTCAACAATTCAGTTTTACAAAACGGCTTTCCACAAGTGACGCAGGTGTGACCCCCTATACAACATATATTTGATGCTTGGGAACAGTCACAATATGCCATTGGTATCTTCTGTGATCTATTAAAGGCATTTGGCTTCGTGCAACATGAAACTCTTATGCTTAGTCATTATTGTACTGCAGATTTGTCGCTTGAGCTTATCCGCATAAGGTTCAAATCAATGAAGTAAAATCCAAAGGTTCAGAAGTAAAATTAGGAGTTCCTCAATTTTAGGTCCTTTTCTATTTTTAATTTACGTAAATGACCTGCCTTTCTTTGTGGAGAAGCTGTGCAAGATTGTACTATTTGCAGATGACACTACTCTTTTATTTAAAGTTGACAGAAATAAAACTACCCTCCAGGATACATCCATCGGCGTACCTTGTGTTTTGAGTTTAGATCGCCCGTAGCTAAAAATAAATGTTTATGCAGTTATGAAGCTGGCCCATTTTGACATCAAGAAGAATGCGTTTTGCGCAGTGCTGCATAGATGGGAGGGTCGCTTTTCGCAGTGGCTCATGGATAATCTGAGGAGAATATCCACAAATGGAAAAAATCTGAGCTTAAGATTATTGGTGGGCCACGACTGCCATCATTAGATAGATGTACCTGCACATTCTCCAATGAACCTTACGTGATGCCATATGATCATATGATAAAGTTAACAAAATGTACCAGCTTCATAACTTTATTTAAACTTTTGCTTTTGCTCCCCTAACATTTATTTTTGGCTGTTGGCGATTAAAACTTAAAACACAAAGTGGGCCGAAAGATGTGCCCGGGAGTGTAATTTTTTTAAGAAACTTATTTTTAAAAACATACTGAGGTCTTCAGTGGTTTTCGGCAAATCACTTACTACTTAATGCGAGAAAGACTAAGAATTAAAAATTTATGATGCCAAAATAATGTCAGAAATATAGGTAAAAAATAATCCTTAAGCGGAGAAGAAATAGAGCTATTAGACTCAATAGTATTTCAAGGTATTACATTAGACAATAGGTTGCAGTGGAACCCCCTCAGATCTCAGTTCTTGCAGGGAAAATTTGTTCAGCAGCTTATGCAGTTAGAAAATTTAGGCAGCTTATAGATGTTTACACTGCTCGAAAGGTCTACTTTACATATTTCGAGTCCGTCATGTCTTATGGCATTTTGCTTTGGGGTAAGGTTGCTGATATTGATAGTCTTAATTTTGAAAAAGAGAGTAGTGCGGTCAGTGTTTAAATTGGGACCTCGAATTTCTCTCAGGCAACTATTTAGGAAAATTGATATTTTAACTGTTCCTTGCCAATATATCTTTACTTATATAATGTATGTACGCAAAAATTGTCCCTTATGTGCTACAAATAGTGACCTACACAGTATTAACACACTGAATAAATTGGTAGTTTAAAATGTCGTCCTCAGAAGGCACATAGCTCTTTTGCGATTCAAAGTATATATGTTAACTATAAATTAAAAATATATTACAAGGATAGTTACTATTACAAAATTGATGAGTACATCAATTATAAAAATGCTAGGAAGTACTAGGACTTAGTTAATTTGTATTGGTATTGGTGCAATTATAATTTTTTTTAATACAATTTTAAATGAATATAAAAGATTAACTGCTGAGTTTCCTGCCGATTCTTCTCGGTAGTAAATCATTCCGGACCGGTGTTAAAGTTTATAAAATTAATAATTAAATTGACGCAAAGTGCTGTTTGAAAGTCTACTTGAATAAAAAAAGTTTGAGTTTAATGACTCGAGTTTGTAGTTTCTGTACTGCCTGTGTTGCACACAAAGATTTTCATCGCATTTCCGAGTAAATAAATATATATTTTATAGGGTGAAAAACCCAAAATACAATTAAAATGGTGGGAACAGAAGTATAGAAAACAACGCAATTTAGCGGTATCGAGAAAATTTATAAATTAAAAAAAAAAATTTTTGAAAAGTTCTGGCTGAAATTAAAACTTTTTATTGCTCGCTTGTTGCACAGTTGTTACAATAGACAATGTAAGTAGAACGCGCGCGGTTCGCTCAGGACAGGTTTTGTCAGTATCGCCCGTGGGTTCTATGACAAAGTAAAATTTAGAAAGTAAAAGCCCGTGGGAGTAATTAAATTCTTACCACCTGCTTTACCTTCACGTAATGACACTAATTACGAGTAAGTGTGATGAAAATGGTTGTATTGTAGTAACTTTGAATATTATGGGATATTATGGGCGATATTATGGGAGTCTGATAGTAAAATAGAAGAGGATACAAACAATTCATGATTTAAAGGAAAAACGCACCTTTCCTGAATTCACAGATTTGCAACGGCAGGGTCAAGATTGCTTTTTTAAAAGTTATGAGAGATTAACATCAGTGACTTGAACTGAAACTGCACTACTCACGCGCCCTTAGTTACATATCGCGTCATCCTTGTCGTTACTCATCTTTGTATTACTGCCGAACAACGCATATGAAAAACTTTTTTTTTAATTCAATAAATTTAAATTCATTATGGAAGGCATCGATTGAAGTCCTTTAGCCTAAGAGAACCCGAATAGCACAATATAGCATTTACAACGCCCATGATGATAAAACTCAATCTTGTGAATTGTAACGTTTCGAGTATTTTTAAAGTTAGTTTTTTTAACAATTACTTTAACAATGATTTTGGTGTAATTAAGCGTAAATGTTGGTTGAAGTATAACCACTTTACTTTATGCACTATATAATAAATATAGTGCAAAGCGTGGTAAATCATAGGAACTTACTAAAAAAACCATTGTTATCATTTATTCCTCAAATTAAAATTCATTAAAAATAATCGTAAAACCCCTAAAATAAGGACGTTTACATAAACTAAAATTTTAGGGTTTTTGCATAAGGATTTTTATATTTTTACTAGTAAGCTTTAGTTTTATGCAGGTGATTATTATTACTAGGAAAAAACCGGCCAAGTGCCAGTTGGACTCACGCACCGAGGGTTCCGTACCTACCAACATTTACGTACTTTACAAACACAAACAAAAAATATGTTTTTGTTTTATTTTTATATTAGAGTTGATTGAATGAAAAGTAAATTGCGGTAAAAAAAATTCGGTGGAGGTTTGCATGGTAATGTAAATCATATATTTTTTTTAGTTTTATCAGTCTCTTATTTTAAAAGTTACAGGGGGGGGGGGGACACATTTTACCACTTCGGAAGCGTCTCTCGCGCAAACTATTTAGTTTAGAAACAAATGAAAATAGAAACCTCAATATCATTTTTGAAGACCTATCCATAGATACCCCACACGTATGGGTTTGATGAATAAAAAATTTTTGGGTTTCAGTTCTAAGTATGGGGACTTAGAAACCCCAAATATTTATTGTTTTTTTTTTCTACTTTTGTGTGAAAATCTTAATGCGGTTAACAGAATACATCTGCTTACCAAGTTTCAACAGAATAGTTCTTATAGTTTCGGAAAAATGTGGCTGTGACATACGGACGGACGGACGGACAGACAGACAGACATGACGAATCTATAACGGTTCCGTTTTTTGCCATTTAGCTACGGAACCGTAAAAACGTCTGCACCTTTTAATTTTCACGGAATAATGCCTTTCATTTATTACAAAAGTCACGAAATTAATAAGTAAACTCGACCCTCGGCACGTGCGTCAGCAATAGATAATATGTACCAGTATTTTTATCAACGTGCTACTTATCTACAGAAGAATAAGAATATTTAAGAGCTAAGGGCGTTTTTGCACGAATCACCGCACGACACGATTTAACGCACCACACGAACAACGACAGAACAGTCACTGTTCGTAGTGTCCACGAGAGTACGCACGCACTCCCCTAGCAAATATCTAACTAGTACATATTCAACTAAGAAGGAGCAACTTTAACGTGTTGAGTGGTATGGTGCGAAGATAGGTTTAGTACAGTTGATGTCACCACAAAAATGTCGTTATGCACGTCATAGTGAAACCTGGTTTGCAAATAGTGTGTTGTGCTGTGCGGTGTCGTTCCGTGTGAGTAAACCGTTCATAGAAATGTATGGAGCTCGGAATAACCATCGCATTTTGTCGTGCCGTGTCACGTCTGGTGCAAAACCGGCCTAAGGAAGCCTATATCGCCATATAAAGAACATTTGCAAAGAAACAAAGGGTCATTAGTCTGTAAATTGTCATTACAAATTTTGGGTAACAAAAAAAGTTGTTGAAGAGATCCTCTGCCATAAAAGGTCATTGTCGGACATGGACTTAACATCCAATTTTGACACTTACTGAGGCGATATAGGCCAGTAAGCTTTTATCTGTAATGCTAGCATTATGCAGTACATTTAACTAAAAATCATTATACAATTTCATATACATTACTATGAGATATATTCGTTATATAGGTTCTTAAATAATTTCTGCCATAATGACGCCTTTAAACTTAAAATATTTGTTTTGCTACAACTTAAGAGTCAATGCACTAGATAACAAGCTATTCTAATTCTTTAACCAACTTTTATTAAAAGCAAATGGAATATTCGCTTTAAAAATTTGCACAAGTGTTGAAACAATGGTCACTTCTAGATTTTTAATTGCATTTAATACAATAAATAAAAATCCTTCAGTAAGGTCGCTAGACATAAACAAGTTTTATGCCAATTAGCCACAAAATTTATACAAAAACGGCGTATTTACACGATCACGAAAAATATGAATAAAGTCACAGTGACGTCACACGTAGCCTAGTCAACAAGCGCTTTTTGTTCAACTTTTTTCAGCAGTCTCGGAAAAATATGAATAAAGTCACAGTGACGTCACACGTAGCCTAGTCAACAAGCGCTTTTATGTTTAACTATTTTTCAGCAGTCTCGGAAAAATATGAATAAAGTCACAGTGACGTCACACGTAGTATAGTCAACAAGTACTTTGGTGTTCAACTTTTTTCAGCAGTCTCAGAAAAATATGAATGAGGTGTCATTCGATTTAGAATCGCGTCTAGATAATTTTATCGCGATTTTTCAATTAGTTATGCAATCATTAATTAACATATTTTTATCTGCTTGAACATGAACATTGCAAGTGTGATGATAATTGTTTAACTATAAGTCTGAGATTTTTTGTTGCTGATGCTAATTTGACAATTTACGTAGTTAAAAAAAGAAAATAAATCCCACTTTTTTCATTTCTTAATTTTCATATTTAATATGTTTAAATAAATTTTATTGTTAGAGTGCCCGAAGTAAAGTGCAAGAAGACCTGCGCAAGTCAGAGTTACCCGTTTTTAGCTGTGTTTTTACCCCATTTGGACATACATTTCTGAAAGTCGAGACTTTTTTTATAAAATTTCGTCCTATTTTCAAATCTTATTTTAGGTTTTAAAAATCTTAATTAATTTTTGAGATATTTGCAAAAAACCAAAACTCCCTTTTTTCAGTAAATTTCTTATAACTTTTGCAATTTTATCGAGCGGAACTTTTTAAAAAACTTTTTCCGAGACTGCTGAAAAATAGTTGAACAAAAAAGCACTTGTTGACTAGACGAAGCCGCGGCTCACTGGTTTTAAAACCCTTTTCTCGCCTACATTTTACATTTTTTGACTAGCGATTCTCATCCTAAATATAAATGTACCTACCCCTACAAAATCCATCGACTGTATCTAGCTTGAAATAATCGAGTAGATATTCGTTACTACATAAACATCATCGATTTCTGCGACGGCTTATTAGGTGATTTTATTTACCTATTGATACCAGACTTAATAATTATTAATTCTTGCAGGGTTTAATAACCGATATTTAAAGCATTTTTCCAGATTTTACCCGTATTACTGGATACATTATGGTTAGGTTAGATATAAAAAAATACACGTTAAGCTCACTTAAATGTTTAACCTAATCTAGATATAATGTAGCCTTAATTCTTACATGTAGTTTTTTTAACGTTGTAAAAAATATACATTATACATACACATTTGGTACAAATATATATTTGGTAAATATACATACAACTTAAGTAGATCTTTAAAATTATATATGTCGTTTTATTTACAAAACACGGTCTAAAAGATAAAGCCCTTCAATGGACAGATAGACTGACAGCGGAGTCTTAGTAATCCGTCCCGGGTCCGGGTCCCGTTTTTTACCCTTTCGGTACGGAACCCTAAAAATTAATAAGAAAAAGATTGCTAAGACCATACTCGCTACAACATACTAACTAAAACTTTTTTACCAAAAATAAATGCATCACGGTCAAAGTCAACGGTAAATTCTAGTATTTTTTACTTATTTTTAGCACATCTTAAGCAATCTTCATCATAAAACATTGTAATATGAAAAACAAGACGATATAAATATTCCAACAAAACACATTGGATACTAGATAAACAGTGGAAAACGACCAGTGTCATCTGATTGAAAACATAATTGACCTCCTATCGCAAAACGATAATAAATACCAATGTTATGACATGTGGTTATCACGACACACCTACAATTTCGGCATAGCAACTGAATATCGGTGGTGGCCCAAGGGTTACGACCTTGCGTCCTGTGTGGTGGAGGTTCGAGCCCCATGTGTACAAATAAGTATTTTTTTAATGTCTCATATGCTTATTCACTCACACCACTGGCTTTACAATGAGGGAAGACCTGCATATGTCGAAAAAAAGACATATGTGAAGTTCACAATCTGCACTGGGACCGCGTGTGCACTATTGCCCAAATAACCCTCGGTGAGGTAGGCCGTGACTAGAGATTGCAATCCGGATAGTTCGAAATCCGAAAAAATCCGGATTTCTAAGCCTTTTTTTACAATTCGAATTCTTATGTTTAAATTCGGTTTTTTAGAAGCGGTCACAATCTTTCCAAAAGTGTGGGATTAATTAGAATTTCAATATATATAGGGTGGCGAAGCTTGCTATTCTTTTATAGAAAATAGTTGGATTCGTTCGGATATTGTTTGCAGACATCATTGGATTGATAGGTGCTGGCGCAGCTGTTATGGTGAAAGTTGGAAGTGTTCTGCCGGTACTATACCACGAATTGTGCTTGCAAACGCTGTGCTGGATGATTTATATAAAAATGTTACTTAGAGATTTAAAAAATCATTGATGACAAATTTGAAAAACATAACAGAAAGCGGAAGATTGAACGATGATTTTATTTACACATTAAAAAAAAAGTCCTCTCAGTGGTTAATAGGTATATTAAAAAAATCACCGAAGAAAATTGATGCTACGCTACAAAAAATATGCAAAAACAAAATTTGGCAAAGAATTGCAGCTGCTTCTAGACTGCAAAACTTGGTGGACGTTTAGCCACTATGATGGAACGTTTTTCAAAATTAAAATAGGCATACAAAAAGCGCTGATCGATGTTTAATCTACTATGAAATTCTCTAGACATGATAAAAACTACTGTAGAATGCCTATACCGTAGAGATGCAGAAATTGTAAGAGCCAATACAGCTCATAAATGTTTAGTAAAATAATAAAAAAATCAGGACCCCTTAACTGACAAGAAATTGGCGAGTGCCCTTAAAATCGCCTCTATATGGTTTTTTTTATACCACTAAGGTTACGGTCCGCCTGATGATAAGCGGTCACCGTAGTCTATGGGAGCTTGCAACACCGGGGGTATCACTGGCGCATTGCCGAACCTTCAAAAATCTAATAACTTATTTCTTGAACAACCCCAAACTATAGCTTAAGAGAAAACCTTGGCAGGGAGCTCATTCCACTAACCAAGCGATCACAGGAGGAAGTTTCTCTGAAACCGCACTGTACGCGACCATTTCAGTTATATAGTGTGAGAACGAATTCTTTGCCGATGGCGAGCGGCGCGATGGTAGCAAGCAGCTGCAGGTATCATTTCAAACCAATTCCTCAGAACACATCCCATTGTACAAGCGGTAAAACACACTCAGGGAGCACTTAAGGGCTCGATATGGCGAGTGACTTTGGGATCGTTGACAATTCTTACAGCCCCTCGTTGAACCGAGTCAAAAGGACCAAGCCTGTATCCGGCTGCACCCGCCCAGTGATGGCAACAGTAGGTACTCCATATGGGGTCGAACTTGCGACTTGTAAATCAGCAACCTTTGCCCCAACATGAAGTACTGTTTCACCATCAACTGAACTTTGCTGGAGAGGACAACACCAAGGCTCCCAATGCTCTTGGAGATGGAGAACGGAGTGTTCTAGAATTATCGGACCACAGTGAATTGGGTTTTCTTAGCGGTGAACGCGCAGACTTGTGTCTTTGTAGGGTTAAATCGGACCAAATTTCCCGACCCCAGTCAGAGACCTTGGATAGAGTGGTCTCGTTTTGAGACACAAGTTCTCCAGTCGTTTTCTTCACAACATGTCATTTGTATGCAGTAGAAACAGGCTGAGAGAAGGAACAGACACTAGCATTGATGTCCAAACTATTAGAACAACTGCCGCCAACTACGGCTCGTATGCGTCTGCCGGACAAAATGGCCCATTTGCACAAACCCTCGGGTACTCCGATAGAAGACTCCGGTGCCAGACCCGATAGAACGCCTTCGCTATGTCCAGGGTAAATTTCAATGCCTCCCCCTGACTCTTAATGGCTAGTGCGCATCGGTGTGTAAGATATATTATTAGGTCACCAGTCGAACGACCGTGGTGAAAGCCATATTGACGGTCGCTGACCAGGTCGTGTTTTTCTAAGTAGCTCAGAAGCTATGTGGTTGTTGGAGTCTACAGTATTAGTACAACCCTAACCAATTTCTCAATGATACTGACAAAGACGTATAAACATTTGAGAGACACATTTATGACAAAATTAAAACTGATCAGTCTAACTGCAGCCATGAATCTTACAACTACTTTAAATAAGTTAGAATCTAGTTCAGAAATGATTTGTGTTTGTTACATTACTCACTCATAACTAAAATCTTAATCGCCAAATTTCCCTTGCAAGTGTGACTATGCGTTTAAGTGCCAGTTCCAATCGAACTAATTTACCTTCACTAGTTCACGTAGAAATGGCATTATACGAAAATGGTGGAGTTCGAGGAGAAATTTTAAACAGTTTCGTAAGATTGCGGGCTATACTGCTGGGATATCTTGTAATAAATAACTTTAACTTTTAACTTTATGGTTTCGGATTTTTAATAACACTATAATTTTTTTATTGCTAGATGATAAGCAGTTTGATTTTAAAAATATTTAGAAAAAGGAAGTTATTGGACTGATACCGTGTAATTCATGAAGTAATAAGTTCGATAAATATTGCAAATCTTATTGATTATATTATGCTTTAATATGTATGAATGTTAATTTTAAAATGATAAAACAAGTATTTCAAAGACATTTAGCAGTTTTTTTTATTTAACACCTTATTTCGAAATTCTCATAATTAAGCATAAAACTACGTGATTAATTAATATTACTTTAAGATTTGAAAAAATTGCAGTACCAAAATTCGAGAAATCCGGTTTCTCCGGATTTGTATGTGATAATTATTTTTGAATCCGGATTTGAAAACATCAATCAAATCAAAATTTGAAATCCCTAGCCGTGACCTAATAGTGGGGACGTATAAGGCTGATAAGGGACTTGATCATCATGTATACCTTTACGGACATAGATAATATTTTATACTAATACTACACTGAGTTGACCGTTGTGATCAAAAACATTCATGATTCTAAACTGATCACCATATACCAAACCTGCTTAGATAATATTTTCCTTAACCATACTACACTAAGTAATCCATTGTGATCAAAAAAAATCATGATTTAAAACTGATTACCACCTACATAGATAATATTTTCCTTAACTATACTATACTGAGTTTACCATTATAAAAGTATCAAAAAATTAAAAAACAACACATTCACATGGTCAACTGTATCTGTCTTTCTATCAGTTACCAATATTTACAAGCAGCCCAACTTCAGACATGAATTATGAGATTGTGTATTTGATTAAAGGGGTGTTTTAGGTTGTCATAAAGGTCTTCTTGGCTATTTTATATCCTTAGTTTTTTTTATTAATTAAATAGTTTCCTTTAAATCACTAAAATGATACTAAAAAAAAATTAAGATACTGAAATTAAAATTATATCTCAGCTCCAAAACAAATAATTTCGTCAAATATTATTAAACTTTCACGGATGAATCGATATCGTTGCGTCCTTTTTAAACTAAACTACTTTTTGTTTGTTAACGCCCGCGGGCCTAGATTGTATGAAGGATTTTAAGGTCTCATTCAGCATAAGCTTCGGCTTCGAAATTCTGATAAAAATCATACACATTTTTTAGGTTTTTAAATATTATTGCCAGAAATATATCCTATAAGAGTTACCTCATATATTAATCAGATCCCAAAATAGGTTTAATACTGGAGATAGCTAATATGCTGTGAAAAGGGACAAACAAGTTTTCATGATATCAATATCTAAAATTATAAACAACCGTATCAGTGACGGAGAGAAACGTACGAGTTCATGATAATATTTCGATTTATGGTTGACCTTTTGCTTATAAATGTGCATGAGCTGAGTTCGTGGGGGGTGTTATAAGTTTAGTAATTAAGATACGTGCTAATGTCACACGGTCAGGCGTCGAAGAATAGATAAGCGTGGGACAGTTATATAACTAAATAAAATAGAAACCGAGCCTCGAATAGGTGCATCTGAACCTTTTAGGGTTCAGCACTAAAATGGCAAAAAGAAACTGTAATGGTGAAGTCAGTCTTCTGTACTGTACCCTTATAGTGAGATATCGTTGTCTGACTGTAAGTCACAGATGTTTGTATCAGAAATTACATATGCTTAAAATTCGGTGCAGTCGTGGAACACTTGCTTAGCTGCATTTAATTAAGGCACGTATAGCAGCTTAATATCGCCACCCTTTATAGGCGTATTTCTGGTCGGAGGCGGCTAAATTTACGTAGGCGATTATCGACAGAAAAGTATCAACAAATTCGCATCTATTCAACATTTACTAATGTGCATTTGCATCTTATATCTTAATTTTGTATTTAAACCTTTATACTGTAGATAATATAAATGTCATATTTTTTTATTTTATAATGTTTTTGAATAACATCGACAGATTGTAAATATAAAAAATAATTTAAAAAATCGACCGTTTAGGGGAGCTCTTGAAATCTCCAAACATAAATCGTTCTTGATAAATAACCTTCACTTGAAGCATTTCTGTAAGTAATATTGCTGTATATTTATTCAATATTTCGCTCTCGAGGCGTTATTATAAAGTTTTCTATGGACGGAGGTTCTTCACTTAGTTTAGGTTTATATTAACGTAGCGTTAGTTGAAATTCAACCTATAAGAAATTGAATTGAATAGAAGTGGTAGAAACCAGTCACATCCCATTGACAATACGGATAGAGCTGTTAGTTGCTTATTCAGATAAGCCAATTAAGTAATAGAACCTTTCCATCTACATATTTAAGTACATCAGCTTGCGGCGAAACCAATGGAAAAAACGCTTTATCGAGTTATAAGTTCAGTAGGGTTCTCTTAACATGGAGTGAGTTAAAATTCAACCCCTAAGAAATTGAATTGAATGTAAGTGTAAGAAACCAGTCACATCCCATTGAAAACACGGATATAGCTGTGGGTGGCGTATAGTAGACGATCCGAGAAACGACCTTCACCCAGCTATTTAATGGATGAAGAGTATTTTACATCAAATTTAATATCTCATGTAATATATCGCGAATAGTTTGACTGAAAAATTTCAGTCCAAGTTATGATTATTGACTGAAAAATTTCAGTCCAGGTTATGATTAAATATAAATTTAAAAAAAATTAAACATTGCACTAGTTTCCTTAATAGGCAAAGTACATAGCATCTGAAAGTATAAAGCCTACAGAATATGCAAACGTTAGGTTGACTTTTTTCCGTCATAACTATTGGAATAGTTTTACAAAGACAACTATTGGATGCTGGCAATAAACCAGTTGGTATTGTAATTAGTTATTTAAGCAAATTCTTGTTTATTTCTCTTAACGATTTAAAAGGTAGAAACGAATTTAAGTAAAAAGATTTTGAGCTTTTTGAATTTTTGGTAGGTTAGTCGATAGTAATAATTTGCACATTTCTGTCTATTAATAAAAATTTATCGAAATAAAGCTAATTTTATTGCGAACACGGTGATATAGGGTTGTCTGCGAAAAATTTCTCGTGGATTTCGGTTGTCGAGTTTTAAAAAGTGAAATATTGATGCAAGTGATTCCCGAGAGAGAGAACAATATGATGAGACAGTAGAGGATGCAACGTATCAGCTGCATGTAGTTTCTCATCGGATCAAAGATTTAAAAAATAATTATCATCAGATCTCACAAAAAACAATTAAAGCGCCTTCAAAAACCTATTAAAAAGCCAAAAATATTGCCTGAACTTTTAAATTAAGAAATTTCTTTGCCATGACATCGAAAACCATATTTTTTAGGAAAGTCTATAGATGTCTAGTATTCCCTTCCTCCGTCCTTTTATGGTTCCTACTTCATTTTAAGAAGTTCCGTGATTTATCTCTAAAGTCGAATACCACTCCACAAAACAAAAAAAAAATACCCAAACCGGTTAATAAACAAAGAAGTTATGCCGGAACATACAAAAAAACATACATATATATATAAATATATATATACAGTATTTTTTCTTACCTGTCTTATCAGTTAAGCAAATATGGCGTATTGGACACCAGAGACAATTTGTTGAAAAATCTGCTTTTGAGCTATTAAACAATTAGGAATTAATGCATAAATTTAATGGGTGACAGAATCTTGTAATTTTGATAAGACGTGTATTTGTTTACATGATAAGACAAGTAAGAAAAATTAAAGTTTATGTTGAACCGAATCGAGAAACAAAATGACGCATATGTAAGCTTTACATCGTGGTATTTAATTTTTTTTTTTTACGCAAAAGTCAACTTAAATAAACATTCTTTAAGTTTCATCGTTAATAGTTTGATATTATCTTCAACAAGTGAAAAAAAAAAATTCGAGGGATTAAGTTGGATCCCGAGAGCAGCGCAGGATGATAGAGTAAAATCCTGAACGAAGCGAGGGTTACAAAGGCCCATACAAACTTACCTGTTTATACCTGCGTACCAAAAATTTCAAAAATTTGTAAAAGTAAGTTTAATTCACTGTTATAGATGAATAAAATGCCCTTTTCGAGTAGCAATGGTAAATAAATCAATTACACTATCGTCCAAGTTTCACAAAAAACACTTTTTAGCAATTTTTAGCGTTCCGTACCTCAAAAGAAAAAAAGGAACCCTTATAAGGACCACTTTGTTGTCCGTGTCTGTAGATCTCTGTCAGTATTTAGTTATGTACAAAGAAATCAAAACCTATAGGGTACTTCCCGTTGTCCTAGAATAATGTAATTAGAAACAAAGCAAGGTACATCACAAATATAGGAAAAAATCCGAATTTTGTAAACATTAAAAAAAATGTTCCTTTGTTTGTCTGATAAGACCCTTTTACTTAAAAACGCGTGGAGGTATCAAGTTGAAATTAATATCAAATAGCAAAGTCTACAAGCACTTAATGTGAAAAATAAATGCCCTAAATACGGTATTTTTTATCGCACACACATAAATCAAAACTTATGTCGTTCTTCCCGTTGACCTAGGCGACTTGATCGCATGATGATGAAAAAGCTATCTGCATATAACAAGTTTGTACAGAACCCTGAGTGCGCGAGCCAGACTCGCACTCGGCCGGTTTTTATTACCATAAGAGGTAAAGCCTTACACAGGGGCCACTTCTTGGCAAAACCGATAAAATTGGAGAAAATTATTTATTAAAGGCATTTTGTATGCAAAGGCAAATTGACCCTTCGTATAAGAGATAACATTGGAGCAGCGTACTACGTACATTTTAATCCAATTAGCTGATATATTCTGAAGAGGATATATATTCCTCATCATGAGACAGTCATTTAATCTTTCAAATAAGCCTGACCCACTCAACCTGCTGAGTAGCACGTCCAATTATAATGATAACATGTGACTTAACTGTCACGTATGACTCACGTGAAAAATTATAAGATAAAAATTAATTAGAAATATTAACTAGTTCCGTATTCAGGCGCAAATCTAATTAGCGATGGTTATTATTTTTATCAATCCAGAGGGTATGAATATTAATACTAGACGGTTAGTGTTATTATGTATGTATTTATCACACTGCATTGAGGAAATGTGTCTTAAAGAAATTTATTCTGCACTATTCTAACTATGTACGTCTACTAGAGCAGACACGAGGCGTATCGAATCGCATTGCATTTGTTATATAGGGCGGGCGAAGGAAGGACGAGGTTTCAGCCAATATGTAGAGAATTATTGCGAATCGGCGGGCCTAGCGGACATCAGCCACAGCCACAGGTACAAAAAAAAGGTACCAACAAGAAAAAAACATGGCCGTAACTTGAATTATAAGGTTTTTATGCGTTTCAAAATATTGCTTCAGGTGCAACATTTTATATCTTAGAAAGGGTATCCTTAAGCATTTCAAAATATGCAAAAATATTTATCATGATATCAAGTCACCTTGTAAGATATTATTTATATATATATATAATTGAGCATTTCATAGTAGTTTTATATATATAATAAATATAATAAAACTACTAAGAAATGCTTAATTTAAATCATCACAGCAGTTCATCATGTGTCCTAAAATCTAGGTAGGTAGTATTCTGCTTTGTGTTCTACTTTGTGCTCTACACAACAAAAGTGACGACAATTCAAATGTTTAGTTTCACTATTTACAAAGTGTCACTTTTCTTTTTTAGTATTCACTAGTTAAAAAAAAGTGGAATTAACCGGGTAGTAACATTGAAAAAGAAACTTTGAAAATTCATCTTTAATCTACCTGATTGGTCCGTCTGGTGCAAAATACTAGAATTACCTGGTCAATTCTGAATATAATAATAATAAAAAAGAACAAAATTTAAAAATCAATCTTCATTAAATTCTGATTGCCTCTTCAGGTACATCAGCATGAATTTCTCATTTCAAAACTTAAGCTTTAAAAAGAAACAAACATCGCAAAACGGAATCACAAATGTAAGACGATTACCGATTTTTGTGCTAGATTATTAGCGCTGCAGCCCGCGAATTGCCTTACAGGCCTGTCCTTCCCCTCCTTCTTACTCCCCAGACCTTGAACCTGTGACATTTCTTGTTCCTAAACTTAAAAACAGTGTTAAAAGGAAGTCGTTTCCACATCTTAAAGGCATTGAAGGTTATTTAAAAAGTTATTTTAAAAAAACAGCCTTTTATATCATCACACTATATGTATTTTCAATAACTACTGGAAAGTAAATTTTATCTTATATACAAATAGTTTCTATTGTTATTGATAAGAAATAGAACAATTACTTGAAAGCTATACCTTCGTGAGCAAGAGGGTAAATTAATAATGGAAAAAGTCCAAAATCTCTATCGTAGCCCAACATTGCCATAAAATATAAACGGCTGATTTATCTGCCACTTCAATACACATAATAATATAAACGAAGCAATTAAGACTGAAAAACTACTGCTCAAAATCTTGGGCAGTTATTTGAAAAACTAAATTCTCCAACTGATAAGTGGGTATGTAAGCCGAAGTTACTTGCAGGAAAATTGAACTGTTATTGAATAGTTTATATTGATCATATTCTACAAAGACCCTAAATCGTCCAGCTGATATCTGTATTGAGTGTTTCGTTGACAATTCGGTGATTCATGCCGATTTTATTAATTACTAAAGTTTCCATATACATAGGAGGACAGTTCCATTAACACCAGTTTCATCACTTGTTTTTACATATTGTGACTACAGGGAAAAAAAGGGTTAGCAAAACCACAATATTGTGTTAGAAGACATGCCAATTAAAATCAGATACACATATAGCTGATATTGTTAACATTTCGATTGAACGTGTACACTGTATCTTTCGGCAAAACTGGCCAAGTTAAGCAAACGAATTGCAGCCTTATTTACCTTATAATTTGAAAAAAATGCTTTTTTTTGCATTGTTTCACGTCTAACTAGGAGGTCATCGTCACAACAGATGGGTATTATAGACTTCGACTAATCCATCTTTTTGGATGGCTTAAAAAAGTTGGAAACTCGGTGGGCGAAGTGTATTTAACGAAATTAAGAAATAAATATTAAAAATTAAAAAAAAACTGTTTACTGCCGAGCACTGGTACTTATGAACCTCTTTTATAGAGGCGACTAGTCCTAAGGAGCGCTGCCATAAATAATTATCTACTTTATAAACTATATGTTTTTAGATTTTACCTAAAGTAATTAATTGTTTTGCTTCTATAACTCTTTATGTTAACATAGCATTTCACTAAAAACATTGTGTACACACAGTTAACTCAAGATTTGGTATGGAATTGCACTGTGACTGAGTCACTAAGTGGAGCGCTATCAATTGTGCTCCTATGAAACTTACAGCTAAAATCAACGAGTGTGAAAGAGAAACTTCGATACAGTGTACACACGTGAAACAGAAGATTTTGTATGAAGTCGTAAAATCATTTAAATTTGATCTCATCTAGTGCATAAATTAAAATTTACGACAAGAAATCATAAACATATATTTGTATAAAAATGACAAAATGCAGCATGCCTGGTTCTCTGAACAAAAATATTCTTTTTAAGAAATATTATTAATTTGATAATTTAATAACTTTAAAATTTTAATAACCTACTCTCGTTGCATCCTTTAACCAATATCCTTTAATTGTAATATTATTCACAACCAGTCGTCCATGATGGTAGACATACGAGGTCATGTCGCGGCGGAGTAGCATTCAAATACAGAATCACTTTCACTTACATCTTAGGAGGCATAAAGCATAAAGCCAGAAGAATTCTGCATACAACGCGGGAAATGAAAGTAGTATGGACGAAAAGCATTAATAAAAATAACTCAAATATTTCTACTTGTATTGAAAATTTGCTAATAACAGTCCTAGGTTTTGTATTAAACAATATCATAATGAAATTTAAAATTGTATATGTACCGTTATGAAAATTAATCTAAAATTGGCGAAAACTAGAGGTAACTTAGTGATTTTTTCCTATCGAGAAATTTTTATTGCATTACGTTTATGCTAGGAACAGACCTCGAAATAATAATGAAGTATACGTGCATGAATATCACTACAGAGTGAGTGGTTGGCGCTTCTTTGTTAGGTATATTATCATATTTTTAGCTGGAGACACCTTCTGCTTTTATACATTCGAAGACAAAGGCGATTTTGGATAACATAATAAAAATATAAAGAAAAAATTCAGTCTAATTAATAAAAAAAAATATTACAGATATTCACTGATATGCCTATTTAGGTCAACTGCGCCCGAACTGGTTGCAGTAAGCGACTTCAAACAGACCCTCAACCCTAAAATTAGTTTCAAATGCCCTTGCATGAAAGTGGTGCCTTTTTTTCGCTCGGCCACCAAACATACCTTTTGTTTTAGTTTAGAATGGTACAGTGAACAAATATCTCATATCTCAGTCGGGACCGAGTTATAAAGGTTCAAAGTCGACTAGCAACAGTAGTTATATATATAGATTAAGTATTTATTTCGCGTTGCCATCAACCAAATCTTTTTATTTTTATTAAGAATACTGCGACGAACAAAACGAAAAAAATCTAATCTTAGTCAAAAATTTTGGTCGTCGACAATAAGTGTATAATAATTATAATATACTAGCGGTCCCGGCGAACGTTGTACCGCTGCCGTTCCTCTGTAACCCGGCGAAAGTTGGTTTTTACCTAAAGTGCCCGAGTCCGGCTCGCACTTGACGGATCGAAATAAAAACTATCCTATCTTTTAAGTTGGATCAAATAACAGATAGTTACGAAGTTTCATCAACATCGGTTCAGTAGTTTAGGAGTCCATCGCGAACAAACAACGTAACACGTAATTTTTATATATATAGACTAGTGGACCCGGCGAACGTTGTTCCGCTGCCGTCCCTCTGTAACCCAGCGAAAGTTGGTTTTTACCTAAAATACCCGAGTCCGGCTCGCACTTAACAGATCGAGAACGAGAAACAACGTGACACGTAATTTTTACATATATAGATAATAAGTAGTGTAATAATTCTTACAGATTTTTCATTTTCTTTTTCGCGAATTCACTAACGAAATCTGATTTTTTTTGATATAATTTTCGAATAAAGCGATAATAAAACTTAGTTTTTTTTTTTTTATATACCACTAAGGTGGCAAACAAGCTTACGTCCGCCTGGTAGTAACCGTTCACCGCAGCGTATGGACGCTTGCAACACTCCGAGCATCATTCGCGCACTAACTCTTCAAAATCTAATATCTTCTTTCTTGAAGAACCCTATACTGTAGTCAGAGGAAAACCTTTGCAAGGAGCTCGTTACACAACCTAAGCGTTCGCGGGAGGAAGTTTCTCTGAAAACGCACTGTACGTAACCATTGAAGTTTTAAGGTGGGAGAAGGAATTCCCTGCCGATGGCGAGCGGTGCGATGATAGAAAGTAAAGCCTTGGGCATCATTTCGAACAATTCACATTCTTAGAACACATCCCATCATACAAGGTAGAACACACACAAGGAGGCAAAGTCTCTCCTCAGACTAAAGGGCAACGATGCAGCTTGTGACTTTGGGATCGTCGACGATTCCCGCAGCTTGTCGTTTATTTTCTAATATTTTTGCAAAGGATCGGGAGTATCTTGTATGGAGCAAGTGCAAAAAAAATATAAAAAAAATAATGCGTTGTCAGAATCTTATGAAACCAGAAACGGCGAATTCTTACATTTTTGTTCTTTTTTTAAATCAAAATACAAAGTGTAATTCAGGGAGCAACGAAGAGTATGGCAACTCAATTCTGTATGAAAAACAATCCACGGCGTTTACCCTTAATAATTAAAATACAATTCTAATTTTGAAAGTAAAATTTTACACTTAGTATCAGAGAAGGAAGAAACCAATTGAGCAAAACTCAATACAAAGGTAGATAGGTTTATTCCTTTTACTTATAATTTGTTTCTATGATAAGCTCGACATATATGTATATGACTTCGCATAAAGCTATATTAAATAAATACCATATGAGTATAGGAGAGAAACATTACTCCTGAATAAAATACAAAAACTTTTAAATCCAGAAGATGGAAATTAAGAATAAAGACAGCAATAATATGGTGACAAAAAAAGAGTTAACTGGAAGTTTGTACGATGTGCATTTAACTATACATCAACTATAAGTTTGTAGTTGAAGCTCAAATGGCTGCAGGCTGAGCCATGTAGTTTCTTAAGTAAATAAATTAATTGATATTTTTTTATTGCCTCGCCCGTGGTACTGCAGCGGCATAAACCTAAACGCTCGGCATGATATTACGTGGTAGGCACGGCGGCCCTGGTAGGGTTGCGCGATACGCGAGCTGACGATTATGACGGCGCACGGCTTTTACGCAATGACCTCAGAAACACACGTCTTAACACTGAATTTGGGTGCCGACGACCGGCAGGAAGGTCGTAGGTACGCATTTATACCTATACCTGACAGGGCGCCACACCTAGCCACTTACCACAGGCTCGTGAACCAAACCGCGTGATTTCTAGTTACTTACATTTTTAAAAACAAATTAGATGTGTACAGTTTAAAGGCGGCGGAGAGTGACCATACTGCTTTCAGTGCTGTTTACTCATACTTTGTCGGTACATACCACTGTCGGTGTTAAAGATGTCGTTAGCTTCGAGCAGCAAGGAGCATTCTTCATTAGTAAGTAGGCCGGTGGCCGAAGCCAGCGACCATTCCTCGAGACTCGCACTCATTCTTTGAGATGATGCTCTGAAATGTTAGGTCACAAAATCATTATTCAAGTATGATTAAATAACTATAAATGCCCAAACTAAGCAAAACTTGTACAGATACTTGTAAATATAGATACATAAACATACATATCTATTCTTTTTTTTTGTAGAAACATACATATTATACATAGAAAACACCCAAACAAGACAATGTTTGTCCTGTTTTGAAATTGAACCCACGCCCACTGAGCCATTGACAAAAAATAAAAGCATATTCCATGAATTTTCGGCTGCTATTTATTTTTGAAGGCTACAAACATACATATTATCACGACTGTTTCCTAAAGGGGTAGACAAAACCCAAAGACTACAATCTCTCATTACACCTCTTTTACAACGTAGCGTTTTAGACGCAATAGATATCAAAGGGGGATCCTATATAATGCACCATTTTCATGAAACTCTTCTTACGCAAAAGGATTTACTCTTACCTCTATCTACTATTTTGGGATGTCTACTTCTGTTTATCACGTACTAGTTCTGTTTACACGTTATCTACGTTATCCCGTAGCAACACAAATAAAACTTGTTTATTTAAACAACATAAAAATAAATTGCATGCGCGCTATTCTTGTTTAATCTGTCATTCTATCTCGCATAAAAATACAAAACTTAAAAAAAAAAAGAATATTAGTCACTTCAAACACACACACTTTTATTAAATCAAAGATATTTTCTTTTTCGCGTCATGTAAACTCTCAAGGCCATGAAAAATTTGTCCTGTGCGAGTATCGAACCTACGCCCCTAGGTTCAGCGGCTCGATTCCGTAAAATGACAGCTAACAATTCTCGTTTGAAATCCATAGAAATAAGGTATGCATTGCGCATTTGAAATGACGTATGAAATTTATCGATTGTCGCGAAACCGCAATGTATATCTTATTTCTTTCAAAAAAAAGGTTAGCAATCTTTTACTGAATCGACCCGCAGGTCTGCACACATTGTACATATAGAGTAGTAGTACCTAGTTGTGTAGTATCTACTGTAAGTATCTATACGCAATTTATAGTTTGACAAGGTATCACCGGAGAAAATGGAACGAAAAATTGTTTGTGAGCCAATATAGAACCTATAAATACATACCGCAGAGATAAGGACAAGCCGGGTTAGATATAAATCAGCTTCCGATATGAGGTGTCGGATGACAGATTCCGTGGATGATGCTTGTGGTCGAGGGACAGGGATGATTGTTGGGGACGCCATCTTGGCACTGAAAAATAAAAAGTTCATTTCAGGTAGGTATCACAATTTTAGTATCAATAGTACTATAAGGTACAATATGTATGAATAATAATCAGTGATTGGATTCACACCCACAACATAATGAGAGGTCACCCTCTTTTCACCGACCACCGTTGTGTGTCTGGACTAAAGAGGCTTAATATACATATGTCTCATACATCTAATGCCAGTTTTTAAGTAATACGCTGATAAATAAAAGACCAGGGACAGAATAATTTACCCTATAGCCAGTCCTGACTAACTACAAGAAGTAAGTCGGAATTGGGGGGGAATAATAAATATTTGTGGTCATTGCACACAGCCCCATCTGCACTAAGCAAGCGTGTACGATGAGTAACGGACAACTGATATATTAAATTCTTTTTTAAATCAATACTTAAAAAAAAATCAATTGAAAATACCCAGACTGGAGAGAACACAAATATTCTTCACATCTCAGTTCTGTGTAGGAATCGCACCGACGCCCTTCCGTTCATCAACCATTCCGTACCAACCGGACGGACGAATATGGCGAAACTATAAAGGTTCCTTGTTTGCCTACAGTATCCTAAAAAGGAGACAATTTAGACTTTTTCTTACGCTTGGGTTTGTCTTTGCAGAAGTGCAGGTCTGGTATCAGAAATCATACGGCAAACAATGACACCTCGGAAGTTAGTGCTAAAATGTGCTGTTTAAATAAAATGTTTTCTCTGTTACGGTAAAAACTTTTTTTTAAAGTATAGGTACATCGGGAAACATGTACCTACATTACAGGAAAAACGGATTTCTTAAAATCCGATTTTCTCGTAACAGGAAAAAGAATTACATTTTTAAAAAAACATATTTTTCCATAATTTTCACAGATTATATCCAAAATAAAAGATTTAGTCAAAATATTGTTTTTTTATCTTATTACTTGAATAACAAACTTTATTTAGAGAAAGGTTAATGAATGAAAATTCTCACAAAACAAATAATTTTTAATGGGTTCGATGTTTATATATTTATATATATATATATATATATATATATATAACGTCAGACATAGGTTTTAATTTGACATTTTCCTGATATTTATGTGTATTCTGTGAACTAAAACAGTACTTATCAAAACTCAATTGTGGCAGAATCGACCAATACTTATTACTTTCTCAAGTGGTCGATATATATGTATTATTAGCGTACGTCATGTTAATGAAAGTTCGGAAAAAACCTGCTCAACAACTAATAAACACTTTGTGAAAGTAAGTATTACTGTTGTGCCCGCTACAACAGATTTAAATTCGGTTTCGCAATTCATTGCAATGGAATCATAGTACGCTACTCGCTAAGCCTTGTACGTTTCAAAATGCGGTGACGTAAGCGGTCATGTCGTCACCTCCACAGGCGCCACAACTCATTTAGGTGATTCATTTCAAAACCTGTTGAAATAACGGTGCCTCTAGATGCCGAGAGGGCCTCTGTGTAAATGTTTTTTCATATTTCCAAACTAATTAATCATTGATATTGCTTTGGATTGGAGCTGGCTTCCGTAGCCAAATGGATAAAACAAAACCCTTATAAACTTGTCATGTTCGTCCGAATGACACAGCTTTATTATTTCGCCGTCTTCTCGTAGAATACAATTTTATACAATGCATTTGAGGTTTCTAAAAAACTTTTTATTCTAATATTTAAATTATTCAAGTTGCTTCCAAAGTTGTAAAAAAAATTTGAAAAGTAACGATCATAGGCTTTATAAATACTACCAACAATAAACGATTATTTTGGACAAAATCGGATTATAGGTTTTTAAGATATCCGCAATAATTATCAGTTTACGGAACACTAACTTAATGCGTGAACGACACGAAATAAGTAACAAGTAACTTATGTAAGTATAACCCCTCGTCATCGGTTTTTATTTCCCGAAAGGGTTACCCAGTGGCTGGAACCACACCCACATCATAAATATTAGCATTCGTGAAAAAAAATTACCCTCAGGTCAATGTTTAGACACACCTTTCTACAAAATTTCATTATAATCGAACCAAAGACGGCTGCATTATAAGGCTGTAACATACGGACAGTCATTTGGCTACGGAATTCTAAAAAGAAAAATTAAACAAAACTCGAACAAATTATCGGAAACTACTTAAGAAAATAAATCTTAACTAATCAAAATGAGTTAACTTTTCGTAGATCTTGATAATTTGTGAGAGAATCAAAATTATTAATTAGATACATCAAAAAGGTATGTATTGTTTCATAATATAAGAAAAAAGGGATTTGACGCAAAGCCTAGTTTTTAGAAAAAAATAAAAACATGAGAAAAAGTCAAAAACAGGTCGCGCTGCATGAATACAAGTGTATATGTATAGCAGTATATAAACCGGACTCAAATCTATTTGCAATTCGAGTAAACAAAAATGACCTTGAGGCGCGTCTTTCGCTTTGTTAGTCTATGCAACATATACATAAATATGTATAATATTTCTCATCGTAAATTTGGAATTTTGTGGATTTTAGGTTTAATCAGTGTCGTGATTCGAAAACCAGATAAAGAATGTGACAATAAAGGTAATCATGTCAGTATTTTAATGATTTATGATTAAATTACAAGAAAAAGTGGACAAGATCTGCAAAAAGATTCTGAGTCAGGTTTAGGTATGCAAGTAATTTTCATTTCGAACTTGAACAGAAAGAAAACGGTTTTATATGAAACCTTACTATAGATATGATAAAGCACGATATATTCTATGCAAGTACAGCAAATAATATTTATCTAGATAATAAATAGTTCACAAATTAAATTACTACAGACAAATCCTCATAGGTTAACCAAAGTACATGCAGGCTAAAACTTTGATTACTGTTTATATATGTATGTCTATAATTTCAGGGACAGCCATGTTATACAGTTAAATGGAGCGATAACGTTATGCTACATCAGTTTTGGGGACATACATTAAAAATTTTAAAGAAAATATAAAATATAAGGTAGTTACCTAAAGCCTGGCCCTGCAGACGTTGTTCTGCCCTTAAAATTGATGCGCTGTAGCGCCATCTGTTACTAAAAATCACCTACGGCTACACCCGCGAGGATTTCTATTAGATACTTCAATCCGGTCATGTTTATAACGATAAACTAACTTACACCGCCATCTATTAGAAATGTATAAGACCCAGACATGTTTATGACGATAAACTAGCTTACACCGACATCTGTTAGAAATGTATGGAACTCTTAGCCAGCGCACGCCATGTAAAGCTCCAAGTCGGCATGATTTTTCCGACATCTTGATCAATAATCGTCATATTTCAACAAATTAACAAAAAACAATATTAAACTACACCTACGTATAAACCATCCTCTTGAATCACTCTACCTATTGATGAAAACTGCATTAAAATGCGTTGAGTAGTTTAAAAGATCTAAGCATTCATCGCTACAGACGGCGGGAAGCGACTGTTTTATACCACGTATTAAATAATGATATTTTAAGAGGTTGAGATAAGACAGAAATATTACTTCAGTAACGTACGTACTTGCATGTACTTATAGAAACTTAAAATCTTACTTACACACTTGCTACACAAGCATTTCGGTGAAATTATTGGATGAGATGGGTTTTTTTCCCACATTTTAAACACTGGGAACACTGGGAAGTGGGTCGAATTTAACTTACAAGATTTGATTACAGATAACGGGACATGTGAAACAAAGACAAAAGTAAAAACATTGTTGTTATTTTTCTTATTCGTTAAATGATACATAGTTTTATTATAAAATTTGCATTAAAACTGCGTTAATACGGGATCTTGGATATACAATCGCCCCCTTACATGGTACTGTGCTAGTACTGGAGAAAACATAAAATTAATTTAAATATCTAAAAACTTATGACCCGATTTTGTCCAAAACAATTTTCGTTGGTTATATTTATAAAGTATAAGTCCACAACCCAGACTAGGTCCGCGTGTGGACTATGACCCAAATCACCCTAGTTTAAGGGTAGGCCGTGCCCCAACAGTGGGGACGTATGAAGGCTGGCAAGAATATTTATAAAACCCTAGAATCGTAATTTTTTTCAAACTTTATGATTACCCGGTTTAAAATTTAGTGGAGAGGAGCAAATTTTTTAACTTTTTTAAACAAATTATAAAGGAAAAGTTTTTTTGCAAATTATAAACCTCAAATACATTTTAAGTTCCTTTCTAATGATACCCTTTACAAGATGACATGCGTGTTAAAAAAAACATTCTTCTGTTCAATTTGAGATTAAGAGGTCCCCCAAAAAAAATTTTTTTTTTCTCTACTTTCATAGCATATCTGAAAGGTTCACAAAAGACACATCTCTGCAAAATTTCATAAGAATCGCCAAAGACGGCGAAATTATAAAGCTGTGTCATACGAACGGACGGAAATTACGAATTTATAAGGGTTCCCGTTTTTGCCAATTGGCTACGGAACATGCTATTGCACAATGCACATGAGATTGAAACGTGATACTTAGGTGTAAGTATAACATCAAAATTAATGGCAAAAAGAATCGATGGGAATATAAAATAAACATAAATGGATAAACCAGGAAGTATTTTCAAGACTTTCATTATAATACTTCATTTGAACTTGAACAAAAAATGTTTTAATGTCATCATATATAATGACTAGCTGGCCGACGTTTTGCTCAAAGTTTATGCACTGTAGCGCCATCTGTTACAACAAAGGGGTAGCTATAACCCACGGCTCCGTTCGCGCGGATTTCAGATACCCAATATAAACTAACTTACACCGCCATCTGTTAGAAATGTACGGAAATCTGGACATGTTTACGTCAATAAACTAACTAACACCGCCACCTGTTACAAATGTATGGAACTCTTAACCAGCACACGCCATGTAAAGCTCCCATGTCCCATGAATATGATAATTATCGTCATATTTCAACAAATTAACACAAAACAATATTAAACTATATATATAAATCATCCTCTTGAATGCCTATCTATCGATAAAAGCCGCATTAAAGTCCTTTGCGTAGCTAAAAAGATCTAAGCGTACATCGCTATGTATAGACTACATCATTTTGGCATGACATAATACACTTTGAGCCCAGAGGGTAGGTAGGGCATAGTACGAACGTCAACTGTCGTGCGTGGCGTATTATTCAATGCAAGATATTCTGATAAGATAAGATGAGATGGATACATACACCTTTCAGTGTTTAGCACATTTAGTACATCATATTCCGCCCCAATGTGATAAGCAGGACAAAGATTTTATCTTTCACTGTGCACCGGGAAGAAACCAACAGAAGTTACCGCTAACCAAGAGGCAAGCCGTATGCTCAGTTGCCTCCTTCAGTAGTATAAAAATACACACAGATAACACGATACTAACCGCCTACAATAATAACAATAAATACCTAAATAAACAAAAATCAGTGTGCTAAAAATCCCAACAGCTATTACTTCTTGCCATGCCAAATACCCGAAGTATTCGAGATTCAGTCCGCCATGAAGTTTGCACAGAATTGTATCAAATCAGAGGTGTTTGTGATGTATCCCAAAGGTTATTTTCTTCAAATTACTACACATATAATTATTATGTGAATAGGGAATAAATCGAATTAACATGATTCAAATTAAGGCCGTAAATAAACCACCAGCAACACATGGTCAGCAACTAAATCAAGGATTATCAAAAAATAACTACATATTTGATCAGCAGGATTATCGGTTAGTGCAAGCAAAGCTAGGTAGCGAGGACAAACAGACGGGGCTGTTAGGTTGTATTCTATAAACAGCACACGAGGCGAGCAAAGCAGCCGGCGAGTGCCAGAATCAAATTGCACCTATGTAACTAACAAAAATTTAATAAACTCAAACTCTTTATTCAAGTAGACTATCAAACAGGACTTTTGAATCGTCAGTTTAATTATTTATTTTATAAACTTTACTAACGGAATGGTATTACTACCGAGAAGAACTGGCAAGAAACTCCGAAGTTAATCTTTTATATTTTTTCAACTTCATATTAAAAATAATACAATATAGACTTACCCTAAGTAATAACATAGCATACAATGTTTTAATTTAAAAAATATTACAAATTAATTAGGTAATTAAGTTCTCATTCTTCCAACATTTTTATCAATAATGTAATCATCAACTTAGTAATAGCTTCTTTTCATGAAACTATCTTTGACATACATTTCAAAATAGATTTTGCCAGCACCCTATATCAGATTATCGGCGTGTAATTTCTATGTCAACTCCTGTATTATAATAATGAACCTATAGCTGTAGATATAGTTCGTTTAAGCTGGGTTATTACCGCGGGAACTTTAAAATTTTTTGGGATAAAAAGTAACCTTTGTCAGGACCTAATCTATATGTGTGCCAAGTTTCATCCCGATTCATCCAGTGGTTGACGCGTGATTGCGTAACAAACATACAAACATCAAGACTTCCACATAGTAGGATTTATTTGAAGCTTAATTAACCACATGTTCTGAAAATTGATTATAAAAATATATACTTTTATTGCAAAAGAGCAATGTACCTTCTGAAGACAACATTCTGGAACTTCCATTTTTTTCTTATTCCTTGTTATTTTAGCAAATAAATGCCAATTTTGGCGTACATATGTATATTATACCAGTGTAAATATATTGGCAAGAAACAGTTAAGATATCAATTTTCCTAAATAAATCCTAAGATCTCCCCAATTTATAGACTGACCGTATTGCTATCTTGCAAAATAAAATCCGAATCACGATTTGCTTCTTCGTACTAATATTGCTGATGAGATATATTAAATTTCCTAAGCAATTTTATGCCTACCCAATATCACATTACCTGCTGATGAATTAAGTTATTTCTGTTGACTACTAGCACTAGCTCAATTTACTTTGTTTTACTGACTACTGACTAAAAATATTTTAGAGCTAACCAAAACCTCTTTAATTATCTGACTCTTAAAATAATAGCATAAAAAAATGTTTTTTTACTTACGCCTATCGCATTCCATTATCATTTGCATTGTGCCACATGTTCCGTTTTTTATGTTTTCTCCTATACAAGTGCGGTTATCATGCAAGGGGGTGGTATACGCGAGATCGCGTATTTACTCAGTTTTTGTGCAAATTTGATAGCAAAATGCTACAGCATTTAACCAGTGAGAAAAATTTACAATAGATTAAAAAACTTACTTTTGTCCAGCTTATTTGGTTATTTTCATTTATAAGTAGAATTTATTAATATGTGGTCTTATAAGGCCAAGGTGTTTCATCAGGTCTAACACCGGGGTCTTCTGTCGAAGATGCCAGTAGACAGTAGTTGTTCTGATAGTATGGGTATTAATGCTGGCATCCTGCAAGGCTCTGTGCTGTCCCCTACACTGTATTTTGCATGTCAATGACATGTTGTACATTTCAACATCATTACAGACGACAGTACCAGAGAAGACTATTAAACAGGCCATGCAAACGTGCCCTGTTCCTAAATGGAGAAAAGCTGCAGAGAATTTGTGGCAAATATCAAGACCACTCTGTCCAAGGTCTGGTGACTGAAAACTTAAACCAATTGAACTTAACAAAGATACATTGTATGCTTGTTCACCACTAAGAAAACCCTTTTCTGAGGTCCTAAAGCTCCACACGCCTTTAACCATGTCTAAGAGCATTGGGATCCTTGGTGTTGATGTCTCCAGTGGCTTAACGTTCTGAGATAATTTGGAAGAAAAGGTGAAGCCGGAGTCCAAAAAACTTGGTGTACTCAACAGGATGAAACAGTGCTTTACCTCAGGGCAAGGGTTGTTAAGTTATAAATTGGAGGTCTGGACACACATGGAGTACTGCTTCTGAAGTAGGTTTTCTCTAGGGACTACAATATTGGGTTCTTTAAGAAAGAAGCGATTACATTTTAAAAGGGTTAGCAACTCACTAGTAATGCCCCTGGTGTTGCAAGCATCCATAATATAGGCTGAGGTGACAGCTTTACATCAGGCAGACCATTAGATTGTTTACCACAACGTAGGTCCACTACATTAGAGAATATAAATTCTAATAACCAAATAGGTGTCACACAACTAAGAAACCTTGGAACTTATTTGATTATGGATTAGGGAGCTGATTGCAGATAAAATGAAGAAAGTTGATGGCATTCAGAAACATTGAAAATACTTGGCATTGGTTGCAAGCCACAATCTTCATCCAAAGGTTAAAACTGTCAGTATTAAAGAATAATTATACTAACTTTTACCCACGAATGCTTAGGTTGGGAACAAGCATCCTGCCAAGGTTTTCTCTAAGGACTACCATATGAGGTTCTTCAAGAGAGAAATAATTAGTTTTTCAAAGAGTTGGCAATGCACAAGTAATGCCCTTGGTGGTGCAAGCCTCCATAGGCTACGCTGACTGCTTACCATAAGGTAAGCCTTTATTTATACAAGCATAGCGTTATAAAAAAAACCTCCCCTCTATTACAATCCTGTAACAGCTCATATAGAACTCACACAGTCATTTGATTTGATAGAGTTTATATTATCCTGTTATAGCTTTTATGGAACACTAATTTTTTCTGAGTTTTAGTAATATACTTATTGCACAATGAAAACAGAAAATAAAAATAGATCTTATTGCTAATATGCAATATCTTCCAACCTTTTTTTTTTATTTAATAGTTAGTAGTAGACTACAAAATGAATAAATGATAGTAGTCTAGAATAAGGTGATTATTGTATAAGTGTCCAAAGGTTGCTTAATTTGCAAAGGCAATGCAGACTTTGCTGAGGAAATATGCTGGCTGCAAACTTTGCCAGCAAACTCAAACTGTGTAATGCTTTGCAAATTTAATTATCTATCCTTCTTTGATTGCCTCATACATCCCCACTGTTGAGCACAAGCTACCCTCCACCTAGGGTGTGGGTGAGTTGGGCCATAGCCCACAAGCGGATTGTAGACTTCACATATATCATTTTGACTTATAGGCTTCTTCACCTTTACCTATTTATACTATCATGTATGAAGTCAGAATTTAAGGGGCTGGTTCATAGATATTGAATTCTTGAACGAGGGTGTGAGACAGCTGTTGTTGTACACAATCCATTGAAAACATTGTAAAACCAGCTGGAATCATTTTAACAGTGAGACCCAATAAGAGATGGGTAAGAATAATATAATTTAGTCTATTCAAGTCTACATTGGGTTTCAGGCATATTTGTATTCACAATTCTATGGATCATAACACTGTCAAAGCATATGTCAATATGACGACATAGCCAGCAAGAGGGTAGCACTGTTCGGAAACTGTACAGAGTGCAAAAAAACGCTCCTTAGTGAAAGCTATTGACCGAAAACAGAGGACTGACGATTATTTTGACAGGTCTGTACTTTTATTACAACCCGGTAGCACCTTCTGTACGCACTACAGTTACTATGAGCGTTCTAAAATATAATCACAATAGGTAAGATAAGTATAATATCAAGTAAACACAGGGTCCTTTATAAAAAAAATACCACCTTATTCCCTTGCGCCCCTTTTTATTTACTCAGACCTTTACTCTCACCTACAGCGATAGCTTTCATCAAAGGATAAACAACAAATCAAATAATCTGACAACATGGCTGGAATGCACGATAGGAAATGAGTTATGTTAAAGCATAAGTCAGTATGATAAAAATATTGGAAGACTTGCAAATACTCACATCATTTTAATTACGAACGTGTGAAACGGCACACGTTGGTGTGCAAACGCTTGGTTAACTAGAAACCCATCTTTTACGCAATTATAGCACGGATTCAAAACAAGTACGTCCTTTAACTTCTATTAATTTATAAAAATGAGTGAAAGAAGAATACAAAAAATGTTGCCAAGTCTTTATTCTAAAGTCCATTATAACTGTAAAGATGTCAAATCTTTATTACCATAGAAAACTAGATAGGCAGTAAAGGTCATTTCTGAGATTCAAATAAAAACCAAATTGATTCAAGTTATATAAATTAAAAGGTTGGATTTCCAATAATTTAGCAGAAATTTGGCATCAAATCGGCTGTAGTTGGTGCATATTTATAGCACTCTTTTTAAAAGTTCGTTTAGTGAGAAAACGAAACAAAATATTATTATAACCTCAAAAAATGCGAATTTGAGAACGAAATATTATGAGCTTAACCTTGGGACCGTAAGCTTGTTTGCCACCTCAGGTTAGAAAAATGTTAATATTCAAAGTTAAATTTTTAACAAGAATGTCTGAGGTTGGTGCCGAAAACAGTTTAGTTAACTACGTTGAAAAATGTGGCGAGGCGTTGTCAAACGGAGTAAGTGACTGAGGCTGGTTTTAGCACAAAATAAAGTGCAGTGGCGAGGAGCAATGCGAAGAGCTGATAGGTTGGCTTCTTGTATAGCCTCAGGGCTGGATTTAGGGGAGGGCAACGACAGTAGACTTGGGAAAAAATCTTTTCCTTTGAAGCTCGAAAGGTTCCGTTCGTTTACGCAAAAAATTAATTTCAGATTATTCTTGTTTCTGATTATATTTATATATGTCTGTTAAATACTAAAAGAATCTACTTGGTTTCAAAATAAATTATTTATTGAAATATTCGACTGAAAAAAAAAATATCATTTTATTTGGAAAATAATTTGGGGCCAGGGGGCCTCCATTCCTTTGTTGCCCTGAGGCCTCCAGACCTCTAAATCCGGCCCGGAATACTAGCCAAGTGACCGTTTAGCAGTGGAATTTTATTTAAATTGAACGTCTTACCCTTTTTCTATAAATGGTGCATTACCTTTTAACAGGAATGGTGTCAGAGATGAGGGGATTCACTCTTCCCACTCTATGACCCTTCCTTTATATTTTAAATGACCTATTCAACGACACGCAGAATGGGATAGGCAAGAAAAAAAAAGGAATCTTCCCTATTGTGGGGGAGAACCTAAAAAAATTTTTTTCAAGCTTTTATTTTACCACTTCGACGGCGTGATTAATATTTACTTATGCCAAATTACATTATTATGAAAAAAAGGTTCAGTGGAAAAAACTATAGTACTGGCAACACTACTCAGGCTGCGTTCAAAATGCGTTCTCGACACGTGTGTACGTATAGGTAATACTGCAATCTAGGACGTAGGGATGGGGATGACCCTGAGTGGCCTCCTTAATTTTGATGTGCGTAGGCAACCAGGGGTAGTATCCTAATTTTCCTTTCTAGCAGAGCAGTATCGCGGCAGGGGATTCCTACCTCCCTAGATTGTTGCCACCCTGCCACTACTATAGCGTGTCATGCGTGATAAGGGCAATTTTTTCGTCGGTTTGTTGGAGACTGCTGTGCGGAATTGGTATTCTATGTAGCTCGCTGTGATGAATAAGAAAAATAAAATGGAAAATGAATAGAGCATGAAGTTTTTAAAATAGTCGTTACGATCATCTCCTTCCAATTTATGCATAACGTTCATGTGGCATATTTTTTTTTAGTTTTTGTTGACACTTGTCTTCTTTAACAAGTGTTTTCCTTTTCTGTGATAGTAGTACTATACGTACAATATATGAACAACGAAAACAGTGAAGACTTTACCGATTTTATGGTGTTTCGATAGCATGTGTAACAACACGGTGTTCCACAACACGTTCACTCACTCTCACACTGAACGGCAGGCATGTGTGTCGAGGACACAGAGTACATTGTTGTATACTGAATAGTACTGGTAGAGAAAGCCTCCTAGATTCCTTAATGCGCGGTGCGCCTTGGGGTTTGCCTGTAGTTTTATACTGCTGTCAATAATACGTGATTGCGATGCTAGCATCTTTATTAGCTTGTTAGCTACCACAACAGATCCAACGTTAGCCTTTAGTCACTGCAAAAACACTATGCACGACCATTTAGGTTCTAAGGTATGCACCCTGCCGATGGCGAGCGGTGCGATGGTAAAAAGCAGTCATGGTCATGATTTCAAACAATTACTGAAAACACAGCCCATTATATTAACGGTAGGCAGTCTCTTCCCAGACTTAAGGATCCTAATGCTCTGGATAATAGCAAATTACCCATTCCTGTAATTCTGCTTATTTAGTGGTCACTTATTCAGTTGATGCCCCTATTTTCCTTTCTCACGGAAGTTTATTAGGTCCATTGTGGTGTAGAGTAGATATGGTAAAGTTTCGGTCAACTGAGCCCATAAAATTAAACCTAATTAATAACATAATACGTTATTTCTCAAGTACACAGACATCGTGAGGAAACCTACATACGTTAAGAAAAAAAAAACATGTTGCACTCTGGTAGTGCCGGCAGAAGTGAAAACATACTAGCTATTTAATAATAATGTTTGTTTATTTACTTTTCGACGTAGTATATTTGACATCTCAATCCGTCAAAGAATTAAAATCCCATATCCAACCTCTCTGTACTACTCATAATCGCCAAATACTCAAAATAAAAACTAACCTAATGTACATAAAGGTCACGTGTCCTGACGCGAGTTGCATCTTACGCATTTTCGATCAGGACACGTAACCTGACGCAAGTTAACATTTTTTACCCATTAAAAAAAAGTGCACAACGCCGCTAAAGAAGTTTTCACTTTAATAAAAAATACATTTGTGAATGTGAACTCCACAATCCGCACTGGTGGAATATGGCCCAAATCATCTTCGATTTATAAGGGGAGGACCTTGCCCCGACAGTGGGGACGTATGAAAGCTGGCAAGAAGAACAAGATTGCCACTACAGCTTACTAATCCTTCGAGCTATGTTTGATTATTTAAATATTTCTGCCTATTTCTTAATTACGAATTCAGTCACGTAAATAAACTTAGAGCATTACTCTGTATAGACCGCCAAGTGACTTTCAGCTAATGTATGAAGCCAATAAGTTCTTCTGTGGACCATGTCTACTGCTTGAAGTCTTTAAGTACTGATGGAGTTTATCTAATACTGCCCATCCGTATTATATTTGTCGGTCTACCGCTGTCACGAATTTGGATCTACTGAACTGAAAGATTTCTCCTTAGTATAGGATATAGGTACTGATCAATAATTGCGAGGATAGTATTTCCAACGAAGACAAATTCAATACTAGTTGACAAAGTACGCAATTTCCCGTCGATTAATGTAGTGGAGAATAGTGCAAATTACTTCCTTGTATTTTGGCTTTAGTCTCATGCAAAAATTTTACTACGCAGATGGGTTTGACTAATTTGACCATACATATATTACGATTGAAACAAAGACATGAAAGTAGTTCTTTTTAATTCTTTACAAATAGGTACAATATTATTATACTAAATTATATCACATAAACGTCATGCTATAACATTCCAAATTAGCTAAGTTGACAACAGCCACGGTTTTTGTTGAACAGAAGTCGGGAACACACACCAATCGTACGCGTTGTCCATCACCACCTGAAAAAGTTAAAAAACTAAAGCAGTGACAGAAAAAACCGGGCAAGTTAAGTTCTATCGTATATTTATTTTGCGGTACTAGAATAAAAAACCTAAACAAGAACCTATTGTGTGGCCTATCCTGATAAACGCCCCCACACCCGGTCCTTCGCCGTTCCCATCCATTAAATTCCGGCTGCCTCTTTCAGGTTATGGGTCGTCCTGGCTGGAGAGAGCCACGCTGCGCTTACCAACTCTTCACGTTTTTTTAGAATACACTGTGTATAAAAATGTTTCAGAAAAAAAAAATTGCCACTTATCCAAAGTACATAACTAATTTGCATATTATATTTAAAAAAAAAGTTGCGAAGGAACCTTTAATCCATTTTAGATTACATAGATAATATAGATTCCTTATATAAAGATTCACCAAAAAAATGTTTCTCATTCCTCAGTCTTATGTAAGGGGCGCTAAAATTAATTTTTTTTGTCATTATAAAATTGTTGACGGTTCACTTAAGACAGTTTTAATTTATAGAAAGACATTTTAGGATTCGAGATCATTGCTAGTTGCTTATTTATATCTTACTATATGATAACTAATACTAACATGCTCACAAAGAATTAAACTTTAACCCTCTGCAACTGACGTGGACTTATTTTCTCAATTTTGCTGACGTGGTAGTCTGGCAGACATATTTTACATTAAAGTACTTATTACAATTTGACATGTAGACCTTTTTTTTTTGATTAAAAATGAAACTTGAATGTCAAAAAATAAAATCAATAAACAATAAACGAAACAAAACTCGTGTATGCATAATCACAACCTTTATTACAAGTGGCATAAAACAAACAGAAATTTCAGTCTTCATCTCAAAAATTGCCATAACAATTTTTTTTTTTTTTTTTATAAAACCCTGAATAAACATTAATTACTTAACATATAAAAATAAAAATTCATAAAATTTTACCGTGACATCTAAAGTTATACAGCCTCAAAGTGTTACAATTTTTGTTGACAAAATTCAAAATTAGCAAATACACGCTTACGTGTGTCTTCCGCGCCTGCTCCCTCCGCACTGACGCGTGTAACGCGGCACGTTAGGAAAGCACTAGAAACGCGGGAAACTAAACTCTAAAAATAAAAGTTTTGGAGATTTTCTACTTTGTGGTGTCTGTGGCATGGTGGTTTGTTTGTGTCAGTAACAGTGACATCAATAAATGTACCTATATCAACAAAAATATCTGACCTTCATACATATCAGTAGCAAATTCGCTGGAATTCCCACTAAAGTATACAGCAGGACAATCGTAGACAATAAATGGATCAGTATCTACGCAAGGTGTGCACGGCACGGTGTCCGGGCACGTTGGAGCCAAATGGCGCCATTCGAGAGTTTTCTTCATTATTGTAATATCATCATCCAATTTACTATAGCGCTTGATATCTTTTAACGGCTCACCCGCTGTTCCTAGACAAACAAATCCTGAAAGACAAAAAAAAACTTAAGTTTAAAACTATCGTCAAGGAAAAAGGTCCATACGAGCCTGTTCGGTCAGAAACGAAACAAATCAATGTAAGGTTGCAAATTTTTTTTTTAACTAAACACATGTCCAATATTTTATTAATACAGGAAGTGAAAGTTTTATTTTGACAAACTATGAGGAATCTGTAAACTTTTGACTAGAAATTTTGTGTTTGAGATTATTAGGAAAATTATTTTTTACAACGCCTTAAACGATAAATTTATAAATAGCAAGTAGGTATAGGCATTACATAGAAATATAAATCTGGAAACACATGTCTCTTTAGAATAGTTCTATTATACACTAATATTTGGCAATATTTGTGTAGCTTGTATTATTATTATGCCTAATGGAAAGTTAAAATCTTATTGTAGACCCTTTTATTAAAATAAGCATTAACACATTCAGTGTTCACATAGATTGTTTGTCACACACTGGCTTCTTTATACAAAAACTACGTTATTCTTGGCTAGTAACACTAAAAAACAAATGGCATGTGTATACACACGCACATGTGTGAGTGTTGTATGTGAGCAGCGGTGACAGGATCACAGACTAAACAATAATTTCATTCAGTCGGCAATCAAAGGCGTTGAGACAAAGCAATCGTGAGGTAATGTGCGCCTATGCTAGCCTGGCGTTACATATGGTCAGTCAGGTGGTGTAAAGCCAGTTTTACATTCTGTCGAAGCGTCATGACTGTCTCGATATTGTCGGGTTTATTAAAGGCGATGACTAACTGTATGAATGAAATGAATGTTTACGCATGTTCTTTTAGTACATACTCAAACTTTGTCAACTACGCAATTGGTTTATTTGTTTAACCCTTGGGTTACCTGGTGGGTCTCACAGACCCGTCATTTAATGAGATCGACAATATTTTACCGAAGCCTCGCGATATAAACTATCCGCCATTTCGTCGCCCCTCCCGCTATCTGCAACATGAACGCGTCCAAGTAACATGCATTTTAAGTGCACTCGGGTCTGACGGACCTAACCAGGCACGCGGCGAAACTTTTAATGGGTCAGTAATTATTTTTGTTTCTTATTATATATATATTTTTTGTGGTAAATTATTGATGTGAATAATATTGTTGCAGTTAAAATGGCCAGACCATTAACTAACACTAAAATAAGCCAAGCTTTAGAAATAGATAGAGTCACATTTGCTTGGAACACGCGAATTTTATTTGCAAAAATTGTCGCATAAATACTGAGTAGTTGTAAGCAATATTCTTTATTTTTATATCCGAAGATAACAGAAGTCTGATTTTTGATCTATTTAAAAAAAAAGTTTAATATTGTTGATTTAATTATAATTGTTAGTCCAAAAATTAGAGGTTTTTCATTTATTTAATAAAACTTTGCAACAACAGTAAAGTTTTATTTTTAAATTACATCATTTAAAAACAAGATTCAAAATAAATATAAACTTGTTATTTAGCGTTTTGACTATTAAATAACACAAAAAAACCTTACGGGTCCGACAGACCCACCAGGCACCATAAGGGTTAAAGTAGTCAAATACACAAAAATAAACATACCTCCAATATTAGATTCATATGGATTGGAAACCCTGTTGAATGATTTATATTCAATTGCTTTTGGAAATAGACCTGAAATGTAATCAGAGATAAGAATCAAAAAAAGATAGGAGCTATGCAAAAGCAACAATCACTGTTTTAGTAGTCTATCTGTATACGCAATAATGTGTTTGCGCATAAAAACCCTCAAGGCACGCACACTACGACAGCGTCCATGTACATGTTTAGGCCGAGTGCACATTACACGTAATTTCCGATAGAAAAATTCTCGCGCGCGGCGGACGCACACTTCGTGCATACATTTTGTACTGGACCCCGGACACTGTAAGAAACTTTCTCGTGACAAAATGTATGCCCATCCGGCGCGTACGAGAACTTTTCTATCGAAAATTTTATAAAAGTACTTACTACACCAATAAAAGTAGTAGTAAGAAAGTAGCAAGTACTGTAACGTATACGACATATCGATGATACGACAAGGTAGCGACACTAACTCGCACAACCAGCACTTACAGACACTGCATCAAAACCCATATTATTACTCCACTAAAAAATATGAAAGATACAAAAATATGTACTTACAGTAATGAAATGGTTTTTGCGGCAACATGATGCCGCTTGGATCATTACAACCTGGCATTAGGTCTAAAGGCGCAACAGCGCTGAGAGCCCCGCATAATGAATCTACGGATTCTGCTGCGGAAATCAGGTTAGATTCGTTCAACGCAATTTCATTTGAGTGACTTGAAAATACTCCTCCTGTAATGTAATTAGATTGTTATCAAATAATGCTCATGGGCCATATCATATTCCCATAAACTGGCAAAAAAAGATGAAGACACAGAAGATGTCACCCTCGAATATAATTAAGACTTACTTAAGGTTTCCAGTCTCCAGCTATATCGAGCCAAAGAGAACTTACATTCAGCGGTCATTACTGAGACATATTGGATACGAAAATATTAGCCTGATTGGCCGATATTAACGACAGCTTTTTTTCTGTATGACTAGTACAGTGTGGCTGAAGCAGCCATTACTGCTCCACCAGAATTTTGGGGCGAGCCTCTAAGGAGTCTCAGCCCATGTAGCGCCCAACGCACAAGGCCTTCCCGCGGGGAGCCTCGGCTTGGGTTGTCGCTCTTGGGTCCGTCCTTTCGACAGGCGCGTCGACAGCTAATGTAAACGTCAGTCAAAATAGTGGATAAATCACCACCTTTTAGCGATGTTAAAACTTACAACAGTAGCAGGCGCAGTTACATTAAGAGTCGTCAATTTTCAAGGCAAAATAATGAGACAATTTTACACTGTCTAATTCCACATAATGATGTGTAGAGCCACTGGTTACCCCCCTACTGGGGAACAAGACCGTGAAGATGATATGATGATGATGATACATACATATATGTAATATATATGTAGTTTAGTCATCATAATTTTTTGTTGTTTAACTTTTATAGTTAATAAAAGGTGAAGCCCAATTCTTTTAACCCTCTGTGTGCTAATTCCACAAAAGCCTGAAGTTTTTCAGTAGCTTATGAGTATTAACCTCCCCTAGGTTTCATTTTAATGTTATCTAGATGAGTAATGCAGATTGGTTAGCCGTGAAAAGTTAACAGACAGACAGACATACATACTTGCATTTTTGATATTATTTCTGCAAGCATCAAAAATGTCAAAAGTCATAGATATATTCAGGCCCAAGGTCAGGATTTCTCTTTAGTTTAAAATATTAAACGAACAACGTGTATTTAATGTGGCATATTTTTATAATTTATTTTAGATTAAAAGTTATTTCTTATTTTAGATTAGATTAAATTTCGAATTGTTAAAAATTTTCACCCTTGCCTACATACCTATGTGTGTATGTATGTATCGATATTTGTCAGAGATTATCTCGCGTTTGGCTGAACCGATTTTGATGCGGATTTGATAATCGCGGACATACATACATACAGGTCAAACTGAGAACCTCCTTTTTTTGAAGTCGGTTAAAAATAGAAAGAAAACACCTTTATTTATCGCTTACATGCAACACAAGATCAGTGGTACCAGGGTCAGGAGTGGTACGACTGGTGGTACCACGGATAACAAACGTATTTTTTTCGGTCTAGCCTACATTCTCAAATCAAACTATAACATGCCATAAGGAAGTTAATTCCAAAAAAAAAAATTAATTAAAGTAGCACCTGCAACAATAACTCTGACAATCTTTGTAATCTCTTCTTGATATACTGCGGTACCCGCCATACCAGATATCCATTCCAAAAATAATTGTAAAGAAAACAAGTGCTCTGCAGTTGTTGAGGCCATATTCAGTCCGGATATAAGTACTACATATCTAAAAAGACAACATAAAAGAATTTATTAGAACACATGCAAAACTAAGATAAAATTAGTGTATTATTTTTAAACATTGAACTCTTTTTATTTTTCTCAGTTAACTTCTTTGTCAGATAATGATTGTAAGTAAACTTCTTATCTTAGATCGCACAATATCAGTGTCAAACTTTGTTCTATAAACTCTTTTTATAGAGCATGGGTGACATAGAGAGATTTACAGGCATATTAGAAAAAATTGCAAAACTTAAAATCAAACTGCAGGAACCATGGCATCAATAATAGTACAAGTGTATGCACTTACTAATGCACCAAAACAGGAAGGAATAGATTCCTTTTACATACTACTGGGAACAGTGTTAATAAACGGGTCGTTACGTTCCCTAAAACATGGCTAAGCGAAGCCATAGCTGATTCATGTGTCATACTCGTGATCGGATGCCGCCTGTGGAGGCTGGTCTGCTCTTACAAACTTCTTTGTATTCTTAGTATTTAGTCTTATTCTTTGTTTTGTTTATCAATACTGTAAGACATTGATTATTTCTAAGTGATAAATACATAAACTGTCATTTTTTTTTATTTTTTGCAATTAGATACTTTTTTTATGTTGTGCTTGTGCTTTATATTTCATGTTTTTTATGTTTGTAATGGAAAGTGTCCTTCTATGATAGGGAGGGCATTTTCAAATATTTTAATTGCCCTTGCTGAGTTTCTTGCCAGTTCTTCCAGTACAAGGTCTCCCGCCCTACAGACTTACAAACCGATAGCGTAGTAACATTCATAAGTGCTCAATTATTGTAGCCTAAATTGAATAAATGTTATTGATTGAAAGCCACACAATAACGTTATAGTAATTGGTGACTTCAATGGCTAAATCAGTAAAGATAAAAACTCAACAGTGCCATTGATTGGAAACTACAATACTGGCAAAAAAAACAATAATGCTCGGTGATCAATAGATTTTGCTTTACAAGACATATTGATGGTAATGACATAGGTATTATAAAAACACAAAAACAGAACATCAACCTGGATTATCTCTAATAAAGAATGAGATGGACTTATGAGGGCAAACAAATCCCAAATATTTAATGATGTAGACAGACTTACTATCCCAAATAAAACAAGATCATTTGAAACCAAAAATAACTAAGTGGCACTGCGTCAACGATTTCTAACCAGTTTGTTATATAAAATACCGATCTGTCCCCATTATCCAAATTATTTGACAAAATCCTTACACAATGGCTGTGATTCAATAGAAATCAAAGACTCATGGATGAAATCTAACATCTTAGAGTATGTAAGCAAATTTAAAGACATAATCTTAACTAAATAATCTCTAATCAGAATCAGAGAACCAAAGAGATTGAAAGAAGAAGAAAAGAAAGTTGCTCTTGGAAAAGCTACTAGGCATTTAAGAAATTATTAAGAATGATGATGTCCAACTAACATTGTAAAATAAATTTCTTAATCCATGTGTCCTACCATGTTCAAACTACGGTAGCCATACATGGGAATGAACAATGTAAGATATCAAAAAGCTTAAAGTATATCAGCACAATATGGAAAGGAGCATACTAAACATAACAAAATTCGAATGTTATGAAAAAAACTATAAAAAAACTGAATTGGAGATGGGTTGGATATATGCACAGAGAAAAACTGGTTGCCTGTAAAGTCGGTATACGGGCGAAAGTTTTACGTGACAATGATTTTATGTCTGTCTCTCTCGCTCTTAGGCGGGCGCGTGCCTCTCACTCGCTCTCATTGTGAGCGCATAACGTGAGCGGAGCGTAACGCAGTTTCTTGAAGTGTCACCCGGCAAACCAATTTATAAGACGTTGTCACGTCAAAATTAAACATACGGGCAAAAGATGTTACAGACTGGAACCCTAGAAATGGAAAAACAAAATGGAGGTAGACAATTTCCCAGATTGTATGACGGCCTTAAAAACACTGCTGTTTTTAAGGCCAAATACATTAAAATAGCTAAATTGATAGCATGGGACGGGCAGGCATAGAAAATCTCATGAACTAGTACTTTCTAACATTTTTAAACCAGAATCATTCTTCAGTCAGTAAAAAGGGGGATGGTGCTTGTTCCTTTAAGTCACACCTAATCTTTGCCCTATCAAACCAGCCAAATAAGCCCAATGTAAACTTATAGGCAGAATCTAGTAAATATTTTGCAACCCTAAATAACAAAAATTTATTCATATTAATTCTATGGATATATTAGGAATGTGCCAATAAGTACAAAAAGGTTCATATAATAAGGCCTTTGACTTTTGACTCATCTAGATCTAATGCAAGGCGGCTCAGGTGATGTCTATACCATTGAAAATTATACATTTAAATTACTTCATATACTCATACCTATCACTATCAAGTTGCGGCAATGGTTTCTGGATGTTACAGCCAGCATAGCATACATCTTTTACAGTAAATAATCCATCTTCATCTTCTGATCCTGTAACAAAATGTATATTTGAAAATCAACATCCACTTAAAATACTTTACTTAGGGACAGGAATCCAAAGTCAAAACTGTTTTTTAGTTTAATCTACAATTACTGTGTTTCCAGATAAAAATTATAATACTTAAATATTCAAGTGTCAATTTTTGGTTTAAAGTGAATCTAATTCAATTTTTTACCCCTCCAAACTTAGTTACCTACATTAAATATCTATTTAAACAACATCTTCAAAATGGATCAATACCATAAATTACTATTTATTGTAGGTGCAAAACCATGTATTTTCTAAATGCTGACATATTAATAAATAACCAGGGGATTTATTGAAGTCATTAATTCAAATAATTTGATCAAAACACCAAAAACACATATTTATTAGTTCACTGGCATTTTAAAAGAGACTGTGCTTTTTACATCTTTTATAAACAGCTAAGTTAATCTATGTTGAGAAGTGCACTGTTTATATTTATAGATATTGCATATATTGAAGTTTATTTGGAATAATTTGTGTCAGATTTACCTGAACCATATAAAATAAAAATACCAATAAAACATACCTAAAATAGCACACACAACACCAGTTACAACTTGGTGTACATCAATCACATCTCCAACAAGCTTGATCCTTTGAAGTTCATCTTCTAATACCAAACTATCAGAATCATGAACAAAATGAGTTCTGCAATAAGTAATGTAAAACAGTAGTTCTTCACAGATAGAAATCTTACCACATAATATTATGTGTATTTAATAAGCTTTTAACAAATGTATACATATTCTTGAGATTCTTTAAAAGATATTCAAAGTTACGTACATAGTGGCATAGTCAGTACCAGAATGAGTGACAGCCTATTGTCACATTTTTCTGAGCTCCTCCACTCATTGTAAATCACAATAAAATCGGTACTGGCTGTTGTTATATGACAATATAAAATTATAAAATATAAAATTTTATAATAAGTTAAATGAAGAAATTCTTAACTTAGGTGACAAACAGTTTAAATTTTATATTAAACATCTGCTATGTAATAAAGCATACTATAATGTAGATGAATATTTGAATGACAAAATTGTATGGCCTAGTATTACACAAAATTAATGTTAGCACTCTAAAGACCAAGCTAAGTAATTTAAATGTTATGTCTCTATTTTTTTTTAGCTTATAGTGGTTGGTGGCGAGCTACCAGGGGATGCATCATGTGCAATTCGCTTTTGGTTGCCTGGTTTCGGTGGGGTTTTGGATGTGTGGGGGTGTATGTGTGTATATGCATATTTGGATAGATATTGTGTACTTTATGGCTTGGTTCCTGCATGACTGATTGGTAACAGGTGTACATCCAGGAGTTTCTTGTCACTTCTTCTCCCCTTAGGCTAGTTTCCGAAGTGATGGTAGTTTAAATGATGTGCATTTGTTGCCGGGCTGTTGTGTAGGGGCTGGGCCACTTTAGGGTGTGCAATGTCTGTTTGAATGAGTATGTGCATATATGTATATGTGCGTGTTTGTGTGTAGCACCCGCTCGTGTTCGGAGCCCTGCCGCTGTCGGGCGGCCGAACGAGGATTGAATCAGATAGGACCTATAAGTTAATTTACATATAGTTTTTTTTAATATCTTTTATATGTATTTGTATATTTATATACATATATTAATATATGTCTGTATGAATATGTGCATATATGTGTATTTTATATTATCTTTAATATGTATATGAATACCTATTTATTTATATGTTTGTAAAATGTAAATATGTATGTATGTATATGTATGTCTGCTGTGTAAAATTATATATTATATGAATATAGTACAATCAAAGTTTTATTGGAGTTGCTTGAGTGTGTCATGCGCTCTTAAAGTGTTTCTGCGGTGGTGGCATGTGCGTCGGGTCGTTACATTCCCTAAAATATGGTTGAGCGATGCGATGGCTGGTTCATGTGTCATACTTGTGAACGGGTGCCGCCTGTGGAGGCGGGTCCGCTCTTGCAAAATTCTTTGTATTCTTAATATATATGTATATGTACGTCTGCTGTGTAATATTATATCTTATATGAATATATTTTTCTCGGGAGTTACTTTAAATCCTGTCACAGAATAATTGAAGACTTTTAACGTATCACATGGTGCCCCCCCTATGCAATCTGAAACACAATAGGCAATTGAAATATTACCTAAATATTGATTTTTTTTTTGAATATTGATTTTTTTTTTATTTAAACATTTTACATTGTAAATCTTGTTTATTATGTGTTTCAAGACAAATCATGTATTTATTAGTTGATACACTATAATATTATGTTTTGTTTGTGATTTTGTGACTTGATGATTCAAAAGTGTTCTAAGTAACCCATTGGAATAAAAAGAATTTTGATTTTGATTTTTTGATTTGACAGCAGGATTCAAACCACCGTTTGTGACCTCAAGGTACCAAGCCATTGTTGACATTACATTTGCAACAGGCTAAGCAGAGGAAATCTTAATAGGATGGCATGTCCCTAAAAATTTACCAGGACCAAAGAAGGATCTACTATAAGATTTTTTTTTATACTACTAAGGTGGCAAACTAGCACTGCCAGTGAAGTACTGCCTCGCTCTGTTGATTACACCTAGTTTTTTTAACGCTAATCTTGTCTTGCAAATGATCTCGGAACTGAACATCGCTGGAGATGTCTACACCAAGGATCCCAATGATCTTGTGTCTTTGTGGGTTGAATCGGACCAAGTTTACCTGTCCCCAGTCAGAGTCCTTAGACAGTGTTGTCTCGATTTGAGACACAAGTTTACCATCTAGCTTTGCTCACATAGTGAAGATGAACTACTGCTGTTAAACCAACCATACATTAAACACAAATAAATTATATTAGGCTAACTACATTCATCCGGAATCAGCCGATTTTGAATTTTACCTGGATGCAATTAGAGCATGCTCTTATTCCTCCGGACGCCTGGATGCCTACATCCAAACCAGCTGCATGTAGTTGATATTACATCGAAATTTGATGCAGGCTAATTTTTTTTAGGATGGAGAGATGGATATGCATGTAGTGTGAGCCTTAATGTTAATTTAGTGGAGAGGAGTCACCTATGTTCAGCACTGTCCATGTCAAGTTATAAGTAAGCAACAACTTTAGAACTCCAGTGCTTGTGTCAGCATGCAAATGGTAAACATCAATGATTTAAGCTATTCATAGACAAACTGTGTCAGAGATATGAAATTCAGTCAGAGTAATTAAAGTAAGTGCAAGAAGTAAATACTTTTTTTGTGCCTCCTTGTGTACATTCACCTCAATTAACAGTTCAATAAAATTCAAGTCAATATACACTTACCTCAGAGCTTGAGGAATAATTTCTAGTTGATCTGACAATTCCCTCAAAATACTGGGCTTTAGTTCCTGAAGTTTAAAAAGTGTTCCTACAATGATACAAGTTGATCCCTTTTCGCGTAGATCACATAATTTTAAAACCTTGTAGCTTTTAGGCCATTTCTTGTAGATGACGGTATCCAATATATTTCTAAAGGTATTTAATCGTGCAGAATATATATGTGCGTACTGTTTAGAAAAATCACGGGCCACTTGATAAAATCGTTTTGATTTATCAGCATACTCCAAACAGCACCTTTCCAAATCAAGGGGTTGAAAATTTGTGGTTGTGGCAGAGGAATTACAGTCTCCTTTGAATAACATCTTACAAATTAGTCAGTCAATCTTTTATAATATGTATTCATCAGATAAACACTAAACAGTCACACAAGCATTGCAACACATTACAAAATTAAAAAAAAAACTGACCATTCGATTCGCGCCACTTTTGTTTTATTTTTATAATTAAAAAAACTCTGACCATCAACCATCAGCTTACGATATTTTAGTTTTTGCGATTGCATTTACTTTCGTGCTGTCTATCTATTTGCGATCCATGCCAGACCCTGCCTAAACCCAGAAATCTCCGTCCAATGACTTTCGAAAACATGGAAAAATACTTAAGTAATTGTATTTTGTCATGAAAACTATTCATTATTTAAAAAAATTATGCATATGATCTTTTTATACCGTCTTCAATTGAAATATGTAGAAATAAAAATAATGTTTTACATTGTGCATATTTCGGCCTTTGTAAAGAGTTTTTATTGCATATTTGGCATTCAGTTAGTGCACATAATCCGATGTCTAGTCAGTTTCGTGTACTGTATAAAGCTTGTTTTTTTTAGTTTGCCATTTTGTCGCAAATTAAGCAAATTTGGCAAAAGGCAACAGGATAGCAAATAATTTTTTTTAACAAAACAGTAAGAGACAGCACAAAGATAATTGTGGAAAAGGGACTAAATATTTCTCGGTCCAACAATACTACGCGGAAGCTATTGGCGGGCCGTGAAATATTTAGTCCCTTGTCGAAAATTATCTATAGCTTAAAGTTGCAGCTACAGTTATGTACTGGTGTGTATGTGGATGTGCTGCCTTGTAAACATAAAATTCGTAATAAATCAAATTGGCGGAGTTTATGTTGCGATTTATATGATTGTATGATGCAATTTTTTTTATTTTCAAGATCCTCGAGTTAGGTATTAAAATAAAAGGCTTTAAAAATATGAAACCTATTATTAAATAGTCAAGTACAGGTAAAAAAAAAATGAATATAATACTAAAAAGTTGTGAATAAAAAAATACAATAACCCGAATGCAAAAGAATTAAGCACTAAACAGAAATTTAAACAAACCAAATAATTATAAGCAGGCGGGACTTATTTCAATGCAAGTTCAAATAGTGAACAGATTGCTCACACTAATCAGTTAAACCTGTTTATACTGAAATATTTGGTATGTTTAATTTCTGGTTAGTTCTTAATATTTTTTCAGTCCGGTTATTTGTTTTTTACTATCTATTTACATTCAGGAGTTATTTCTGATGTTTTCTGGTTCTGATAATTTTATTGTTAGAATAAAAAAATGCCCACTAGTAGCATTGATCAGTCAACAAAAACGATATATATTCTCGAAAAAACAATATGAATGCCTGTAGATTCCCTGATAAAATCCTTATGTTTCTTGGAAAGTTCTTGTAGGTTTGACCGCATACTCCTCACGGCTATTAAAATGAGATTTATTAAAAAAATAAACTTCTCTAATCACATATTTATTTTAATCAAGAGCAATTCTTAATAGTTATCTATGCTTATTGATCTTATATGATCCATTGATGCTCTGAGCCAATTTTTTATCCGACGCATCGCTGGAAAACTGCGCTCGTACTCATCCTAGTTAACAGTGTTCCTATTGTAAGTTGTTGCCAGTTAGTAACTCTTCTATCGCAAGGGGCGCTAATAATGTATGTTTATTTACATTTTTGACGTATGATATTTGACATCTCAATCTGTCATAGAATCAAAATACCATATCCAACCTCCTTGTACTACTCATAATCGCTATAAACTAAAAATAAACCTAACGTTATGTAAATAAAGGTCACGTATCCTACGCGAGTTCCGTCTTACGAATTTTCGATAAAATCCCATATCCAACCTCCTCGTACTATTCATAATCGCCATAAACTAAAAATAAACCTAACCTAATGTAAATAAAGGTTACGTGATCCTGAAGCGAGTTTAACAATTTTACCTATCACAAGAAAAGTGCACAACGTCGCTAAAGAAGTTTCCATTTCAAAAATCCTTATAGTCACAGGAGCGGTGTGAGAAATTGGTGTGACGACAACCAGTCGGAACTGCCGAGTGATTTTGTAACTCCACTGGGAATTAAAAACGGTTTTAAGCGTCACTGGGCGTTACCATTGCTGCGCGCGTAGGTATTGGTTGCTACAAAATACATAATCAGGCGGCGATGGAAACGTACTGGTATTGAGCCGTTTGGTCACAGTATGAAAAAAGCTTGTCAGTTTAGCCGATAATAATTAATAATGCTGGTGTCCTGCAAGGCTCTGTGCTGTCTCCTACGCTTATACTGCATATCAATGACATGTTGGACATCAACAACATACATTCCTATGCAAATGACAGTACTGGAGACGCTTATTACACTCCACACTATTTGTCTCCCTGTGTGTGTTCTACCGCTTCTAAAATGGGATGTGTTCTGAGGAATTGTTTGAAATGATGCCCACGGCTACTCTTTATCATCGCACCGCTCGTCATCGGCATCAATTCATTCTCGCACTTTAGAACCGATATGGTCGCGTACAGTGCGGTTTCAGAGAAAGCTTGGGTTGTGGAATGAGCTCCCTGCCAAGGTTTTCTATAAGGACAGTATCGGGACTAAAAGAAGTTATTAGATTTTTGAAGCGAGTGATATCCCTGGTGTTGCAAGCGTTCATAGGCTACGGTGACCGCTTACATTAGGCCACCTTAGTGGTATAAAAAAACCGGCCAAGTGCGAGTCGGACTCGCGCACGAAGGGTTCCGTCCCATTGTCAATAAAAACGGCAAAAAAATCACGTTTGTGGTATGGGAGCCCCCCTTAAATGTTTGTTTTATTTTAATTCAATTAATTTTTAAAGTGAACATATAACTAAATATTCTGTGAATATTTCAAGCGTTTTACAGATGTACCACTTCATTTAAGTAACTTTTAATGAAATTTGTACGAAAATTTCACTACGTAAGTACATTTTATTACTTGGTCGACTATTACTCGTTACCTGTAAAGTGTCCTTACCCGTGACAGTTTTCCTTTTAAATTGATTATATGCACTACCACCGTAATTTTTTTTTACATTTCCAAATACTACACTTTTGCTGGTAGAGGGGGGGAGACACTTAAAACGGGCAAACGGAGCCCTAAATCAAAAAATGATATTTGCATACCACCAATGTTTTTGGAATTCCTATCCAACGATACCACACAATGGGGTAGACGAGAAAAAAAATTACGTCCCCTCTTCACGTGTAGGGGAGGTACCTTGATCAATGTGTATATCCCTGCCAAATTGCAGCTTTCTCGTATTAGCAGTTTTTGAACTAAGCCGCCGACAGACGGACGGATGGACGGACATGGCGAAACTATAAGGGTTCCTTGTTGACTAACCCTAAAAATGCATTTGTTTCTCATGAATCGCGTGAGGACTTCATGATAAGCCCCAATTCGACAATTTTGTTCATTTACGTAGCCATACAGATGGAAATGCGCTTCATCGGTGAACATGACTTTTTTCGAAGTAAAGTGAATGCCTTACTTCCCTTCGCTCCAAAATATTGTCGGCGCGTTGCGTGGTCTGTTGGTTTAAGTTCCTGAGTAAGCTTAATCTTGTACGGGTGAAGGTGAAGGTCTTTTATCAAAATTCGCTGCGTAGCGCTACGTCAAATTTTATTTTGTTGACAGTGATGCCGAATTGATGTTTTTGGGTTTTCGTCGAGACTGGTTTACAATAACAGCAGCAATGTTTGCGAGCGGTCTCAGCGTAACTTTACCTATTTTCGAAATGAGTTTCGTAATGATCGCGGTGTTCTCTTGAGTAGCGCTTCATTTTTACACAATCATAGGTGAAAAGCTATCAAATTTCAGCGGCGTAGTCGTAGTCTCTTCGGTGGTGAATGCTACCTATTCCATTACATTACACCTAGCCAAAAGCCAGTCATTTGAAAGTCGCTGTGTTGAAAATGTGGATTTTATTATGTGACGTCAAAATTTATTAAATTACATTTTAAAATCATTTTAAGGGTTCCGTAGCCGAATTATAAAAAGGTGTCTTATGTAAAACTTGTTATAAAATTAAAAAAAAAGTTGTTAAGGTTAGCTCTCTAATTTCGATTGAAATTATTTTTTCTTCTCCTCCACTCTCTCCATTCCGCCCACTCTAACTTTTTAATCAAAATTGTTTTGTACAAAATGGATTCACAAGTTTTTATTGGATACAATTGTACGTAACCTCAGTAAGACATTTGTGTTCGGAATAGTCCAGATTCGTAATACGTCTAAGTAAATGTTTCATATCTTGTAGGTAAGTAGGTTTTTAATCTTCAAAATAAAAAAAACATGTTTAGTAGTTAGTTTCTTAATTTCTTTTAATATCCACAATCTATCTTTCTTTTAATTTAATGTACGTAGTACGTATGTATGGTTCAACCATAGACACAAAAAATAAAATGACGATTTTCTAATTTTTCTTTTTAAATATTTACGGTAAAACAACAGGTCAAATCGAATACAAAGACTTTAACTATAGTGCAGCAAACTTTTCTGAGCTTGTAACAGTCGCTGGCGGCAGTAATTTCGATTTTTAACCACCGACCGGCTCAGAATAGTTTCCTGCACTGTGAATTACCAGGCAGACTCAGTATTTTTATTATAACAAAGGCTTACATAACTACAATGGCTCCCCACAGTTAATATACCTACATTAGGTAGCTCGTATAATATCTACCTATACCTTATTTTGTAATATTATGGAGAATGTGTCCCGATGTGATTCCTATGTAGGGTTGCCATACGTCCCGTATATACGAGACTGTCACCCTATTTGAGAACTTTGTCCCGTATTGCTATTTGGTCCCGTCAAATCATAAATTTAATGAAAAATTGCATTAAATGGCACGATAATAGCTTTTTGAGACGCATTACTAATCTCGTGAGATATGACCTTAAGCGTCCCGTATCAGTTCCCAATATTTAAAGCAAACCTATTCCTATGAGATGAAATTTGTTTGATGATTTGAAACTTTTAGTTTAGAAATTAGTGAGGTTAGTTCGCTGAAAAAGGCTGTGGTTCTGGAAAAGGCTAGACAAGTGTTTAGTCCAGAATTGGCCTTGGGAATGGTGTGCAGGTGAGCCCAAGATGTAGGGACCTTTTTAGGAAAACGATTTTAAGACAACAATAATAATGAACAAATCTGAAAATATTTCAGGAAATCTATAGAAGGTTGTTTTGGTATTCTAAATTTACAGGAATGTTGAAAGTCTTTTTTTTATCTTTTACTCTATATAATTATAAATTAATATACTATACATATTATATTCATATAATAATCTGGTAAGTGATATGATCATTTCGTTTCCATACTTAACTATCTGCATAGGCGCCCAATTAACTGACTAATTTAACCAAAAGGCTGCGACTTATATATAGCGTATCCTTTAGCGCGTTCTGCCGGACAGGTTCACTTATTACCATCACGAAATAATAGAGGAAGTCTGCATGTTGTCGTTATCACAGATTAAATGTTAGTTAGGAACTACATATAGTGCAGCAAATCGTTCTGGGCCAGTGGTCTGTAAGTCTATCGCATTTTAATATGGCGACTGTAGTTTCGTTTTTTACCCACCGGCGCAGAAAAGATTGCTGCACTATAAGACTTATTTCTTATACTATGAGATGGGAGGAGTGTTATGTCTTGTACTTGGTATGTTAAAAGTATACAGAACTGCGGAGTTAGTGAAGTGGTGTGCGTTATTGATGTGTGCGATGATTCGTCCTTCCAGTAAGTGTCGCCCGTATTGTATCGCCTCGAAGTCATCCTTCGCCAAGCCGCAGCTCACCAGCCATCGCACCAAACACGAACCACGAAACACGCAGTATAAACGCATGCCATATCTAGTTAGAAAAACAAAGACAATTTTTTATCACCAACATTTTGTGAATTGATATTAATTTAAATTATATTTCTTTTATTACTTATATAAGATCCTCTTTACGGCGCTTAGCTAAGAAAAGAAGGTTCCAGACTTGTTTATGAATATTGTCAATTTATTTAAAGATACCTAATGTCATTGAAATACAAATGATTATGAGTAAGTTGCTAAATGGAATCTTTACTTTGTCCTTTTATTATTATGTCATGGCAAATACCTTCAAACTATTGACACAATAAAAAAAACAGGCTAAGTACCAAGGTGGTACTTGACCGGTATTTATTATTCGCTATTCTATTATTATATTCTATGGAGCTTTCACTATAGCTTGTATGTATTACAGTTTTTACGATAGAGTAAAAACAGCAAACCTCTATAAATTTCAACAATTTTGTATTTTATAACATTTATTAGAAAATCCACCACAACAACAAATATTCAATGTAAATTTAATGCTAAAGGATAGAGCACAATATAAGTCAGACTAAAAGACAGATAGACAGACAGACAGTGCAGGCTTAGTAATAGGCTTAGCTTTGTTGCCACCCTTTGGGAACACAACCATAAAACGGTAACGTTTTCAGTAACTGCAGTGCACGGCGTCCAAAGAACATCTGGTAGAGATCTATACCGAATTCCGTAATAAACAATATCTGGTTCTCATATATTGTCTATTACAGTATGGCAGCAAGCTGAAAGATTCGCTAAATGGACAGCTACACATATCTTAGCAGAATCTTGTTAAGCTCTAAAGCTAAGCTAACCCGACCCTGCCTACACCGAGGATATTCCGGTCATCAGACTCTACGATATTAGTACGCCTCTTAAAAAACAACAAGACCCTAGATAACGGTGGTATTAAGTCAGAGCTTCTGAAAGCAGTCAGCAGCACTATATTTTAATGGCCTTCTCTGGCGAAGCTGTATCGACTATTGGCACATCGAAGTGTTTACATACTTACAGAAGACTGCACTGCCAGTCCAAATACTTACAAGGGCAGATTTGGTAGATACTTTTAAGTTTAGTTATAGAATCAGCATTAATGGCGAATATATCAAGCAGATATATATTGGCATAGCAGATACACTGGTAAATCTTGGCGAAATGCTCAGTAGACTTAGCAAAGCATCCTAACAGGCACGTCCTAAAATAAAATATCCATGTAACATTGTTGCACCATTACCTGTTCTCATCTAGAAGCTATTGCATTGAAGATGTTGATCATTTTTTACACCTAGGATTTTTTTTTAGTTATATATGTCCAACTTCAATTGATGAATCCAACTCGGATGGGTAGCGTTAGGAATATTACACCATATATCATCATGATCACATAAAATATCTCAGTACTTAAAGACTAAAGTGTGTGTTGCCAGTGACGACTTATGGTTCTAAGAACTGGTCCAAAACAAATGGCCTCATGACCATGGCAATGGCATAAGCTCAGAGTCACTGAGCGGGCCAATATGCTCAAAGTTTCTAGCAGTAACAGATGCAGTAACGAGAAAATAAGTAGAAGAAGTCGAATAACCGATGTCACGTATTCGAGCCTTAAGGGTCGAATCCGCGAATTTTAAGTATTTAATTTCGATAAAGTTTGTATTTTTAAATTCCTTTTCTTCCTTGCTACCAATTTTCACGCACTACTTTGCTTGAGAAACGGACACCAGATCCGAGATGATAATGGCAAAAAAGCAGGATGTGACATTGGTCGTGATTGGAGTACCAAGCTGGTCTCTAATGCCGACCTTTGTCCAACAGGGTTCCAGGATACACCTACCAAGTTACGGCATAAATACATTTTTATAATAGTCCTGTGTGCTAATTTTTAAAGCTCCTTTTACCGACATAGCTCAAGGATTAATAAGCAGTGGCAATGGGTAGATCATATAGTTCGCAGAACAACCAGAATCAATGATCCATGAGGAAGGAAGGTTACCATAACGTCTATCCACATGTACCTATACAATGATCATTATAATAATAATTGACAATAGAAGTATAAATTTGAAATTTTTAAAGAATATTACAGTCTATTAAAATAGTCTGTATATACATAAAAGAAATTGTTTTTGTTATTTTAGTTCGATTTTACCTTTTATCTTCAGCAATAGCTTCTTTGCAGCGTTCCAGATGATAAGTTATAAACTGGTCACACACATGTTTCGTTTCAAATCCCAAATCCTCTACAGCTGTTAACACTAAAGTGTCGGTTCCATACCTGTATATATATATATTTTATTGTCATTAATATACAAAAAAAAATAACCCATCCGCTCAGTACCAACTTTTATAAAATGTGCAAAATCCTGACAAAGTCGCAAATAATTTCCTAGGCGAGACCTAACGTAAAGAAAACACAATTTTCAGCAATTCCGATTTCCTTACCTTAAACTTTATACTTAGTTTATTAGACTTTTATCAATAAGTAAATAGAATTTTTTAGGAGTCAATATTAGCTACCCTCTCAAAATACCTAGTTTTTATTTATATTCAATTTATCTTTACACATACATCTAATATAATATCTTTAAGAGAGCAATTCTTATATATATATACCTATATATATATTTATATATATATATATATATATTTATATATATTATATATAAGAAGCTCGGAAACGGTTTTCATGAAATTTTTTATGTGTTTTTAGGCAATAATAAACTGAAAAATATCACTCTTTCTGACATCTATTGGCGAGTAGTAATACTATTATTTTTACCGACACAGCAACACTAAAGCAGCTTGACAATAGATGGCGTTGTTAAGCATCCATAAAGCTACTTGACAAAAGATGGCGTTGTTATGCAACCTTAAAGCTACTTGACAATAGATGTCGTACTTATAAAAAATGAGCAAAGCTCGGTCTTTCAGGTACTATACCAAAACTATAATACAAAGTACCATTTCTTCTTGAGAAATCTGATAGCTGGTAGGAAGATTTCTTGAGGGTCGAGTCCAAATAAGATAAACATAACGAGTCCCTGTCCGTAAATAGCAGCAACGTCCAAAAACTCAATTTCAACAAAAACCCCACTCTGGTCCTTTGTAGTCATTATCCATGTCGTGTATGTGATACCCTAAAAAAAAAAGTTTGCTTAACTACTATCAATTTGGATTTAAATGCTGATACAGTAAAAGAAAAGAGATGCAAGAAATAGTTAAGGAATAAAAAGGCAGAGAAACAATACATGTAGTATTGCAACTATTTCCCTATTCGTCATAAACTGGCAAAGGAGGAACATATATTATTCTGTCCCTGGTTTTTCATTTTACCTTTTCTCTAAAGCCGGCGATTCACAATATATTAGAAATACTTATTTACAATTACCTTAGTCCCAAAACTATTAATTAATTAGAAACAGTGTTGCCGCGGGCGATGGGCTCACCAGCTGTCACGCACAACTAAAGTAAAAAGAGGGTGTCTGCTACATTAACACATCTAATCCAATCCAGCTTCCGGAGAATTTAAACCGTAACGTTTCACATACATTCATACATTGACGTGAATAATGAATAACTAGATTTCAGTAAACTAGCAGCTACTTTTATTTCGCCACATAGCTATCATAGTCGTAAATGCAGCGTCGGTAGCTGTATCATCAGTAGAGACTTACGAGGAACATAGTAAGGCTATTGATTATGATGAGTCCGGTGTGCCGCAGTAGCTGTGAGCCACGGCCTCGACTCTGCTCGGCAGGCAACAAACCCAGCTGGCCCGCCGCTACCTCCAGCTCTACCAGGTAGCTGCACGGCCCGCAGCACGAACAACGCTGCTTCTGGGACGATTCTCTGTACATCCAACGTAAAAACAAATTCGGACTGAATTTATCTTGCTACATTATTTTGTGGTTCAAAAAGGAGAAACGACAGTGAGTATCACTAAACATAGGCTTACAAACGTTGTTTCTTTTCTTTAAAACAACTGCCGCACCCACTTTTGTTAAAAGGTACGCGTGCATAACAACTTACCACAATTTCATTACAATCAGTTTACCCTTACTGCGCGAGTCGGACTCACACTTGACCCTGTCTCATTCGCACTTGACCCTTTTTTTTATTTCTCAGAAACATTCCTCGTCGTGTGTGTAACAACTTACCAACATTTCATTACAATCAGTTTACCATTATTGCGCGAGTTCGACTCGCACGCCACCCTTTCGGAAAATCCTTCCATGTCGGATACGTCATACAAAGAACACACCCTCCAAGTTTCAGGTTTCTACGATCAGCGGTTTAGGCTGTGCGTTGATCCGTCAGTTATTCAGGTCAAAGCATTTTATATGTTTTGATAATACTGGTAACTGCATGGGCTAAGCGGCCATAGACTACCATGGGCGCCGGCAGGGGGGTGCCAGGTGGTGCACTTGCACCCATTGGGAATCTCGGGATCAACAGGAATTATTGAAATAAAAAGCCGTCTGTTGGAAATATTTTTTTTATTCACAATAATTAGTAGGCAGTAATTACACAATTCTCATTTAAAAAGCAACTGCAGCCGGCGGGGTTTTTGACCGAACTTATTAATGACGTTTTCTTTAAAGTTATCTTTATTGTCCTTGATTATGTTGCCTCGGTGGACACTTAACAAGCATAATCCAGACAGTCGCTCGTCACCTGTTGTGGAACTATTCAAAGTTTTAACTCTTCTCAGTGTGCTAAAAGATCTTTCTAGTGTGCACGTTGTGACGGGTAGACTAAGGCCAATCTTGATCGCGTCTGCTACCGAAGGAAAGAAATCTTTTGCCTTGTCGATGTAGTCTATAAGATGTTTTTCATATCAATCAACTCTACTGATATCATTTGTCGCAGGCTGTGGATAATTCCACATTTCAAACCAAGTCGTGATTTCTGAAATAAAATTAGGTAAAAGATTGCCATACAAATTTTCAATGTCTTTTGCAGCTTTAAGAAATTCTCCTTTACTGAGGCCTTTCGATGCAGCATCTAATCTTTGAAGTGGTCTGTACCCCAAAAATTCTTCAAGTATTACGTAACTGTGTTTCGTTTGGTTAAACTTGAAGTATCTTATGCCCATTAAAAGCTGTTCAGTCCCGCTTATATCCGCTGTCTCGTCAGCTAAGATTGAAAAGTATGCCACTTCTTTTGCTTCATCAGTAATGGTTTCACGAAGAACATCAGCACAGCTTTCAATAATTTCGTTTTGTACTTGATGGGGTACATAGAGGGCATTTTTCGAACCAGTCGCAAAGTGGTCTTTTAAAACCGTATCTCCTGCCTCAACTCGGAAATGTAGGAAGTCTTTGAAAACTGACCCATCTTCTGTTTTTCCTCGATAAATCATGCGTAGCACAAAATAAGACCGAAGATATAATGGGTTAAAGTTTTTTTCTGTTTTCTGAAATTTCCCTGTGATATTCAGTATCAATCTGTTCATAAACGTCATTTTTTTTCTTTTCATGATTTCCAGAATTTTTTTAGAACGTATTACCGATTCACGATGCCACTGGCTATTTGCATGAGATTTGCTAATAGCCAATGTTGCATGAGATTTCGCACACTCATGAAATTTTTGTAATTTTTTGCATGGCCGAACGATAAATGGCCCCTGATTACTGCCTCAATGAATTTGTGCGGGAAATAATACACATGTACGGCAAAGTGGTCCTTTAGCCTGAGCAGAATAGGCTAACCAAGGGTATGCTGTGAGCCACTCGTGGCGAAATGCACGTTGTTATGTTTCGTTTTTATGATCGATGTCCTGCTTGAAATCATAATCTTGAGAAGGTTTCCACGCTGTTTCGAGCACTTTAAACCGTATTTCATCACTGATAGGTACGTTAGAATCCAGATATAAACCCACATCATAAATATTAACTAAAGAATGTTGTGTTGTTAATTCAGTTTTACTAGTACTTTTTTGTGCCGAAGTACTTGGACAATCTTTAGCATTAAACTGTTCATTTTCAATCTTTTTTCTCTTGCAGAAAAATCGCCTTATGTCACTCATATTTTAAAACAAAATTATAATTATTTTTACTTTGTAAATAAAGAAAAGAAAACCACGTCAGCTAACTTGCCACTGCTTGCTTGCACTGATTAATTAATTACAGCGCGCACTGACACTGACTAATTAGCTCGCTCTTGCACATGTAATCAAGTCAAGCAATCATTCTATTGGACTGTATGAACTAACTATCTATATATTTTCGAAATTAAAATACGGCAACACAATAACAACACTAAAAACACTAATCTATGGAAACGAATATGGCGGGAACTATTAATTTTTCAAACGAATGCACTGTGCACTGACAAGAGTCGGTCTCTTTCGCACTGCTTAGAAACTGTATTGCGCTTTCTTTGTTAAGTTCATCCCATTTATGCTGGTGCTATCTCGTGTGGAGTAGCGGTACTTTAAAGGGTGCGTTCAGAGAAGTAATGGAAATCGAATAATATCGATCCCGATACTACTGGCCCACCAATTTAGAATTTTTAAATTTCGATCGTCGCGAACAAATAGGTGTGAGCCGTGAGGACTGGGTACCTATTAAATAAATTTATAAATTTAAAATATTCAGAAATATTATAGTCTAATAAAAGTCAGAAATCTGTAAATGTCTCGAACATAAAATAAACCGGACTTCAGATGTTTCCGACTAAAATTTCAATTTTTTATTAACAATCATAGTACGGCGAAGATTGTAAGCAAACTAAAATCTGCACCACCTGGAAATTATTTCTGCCGGCGCCCATGTAGACTACGGTAACCGCTTAACATCAGGGGTATCGTATGCTTCTTTGCCACCCTAGCGGTAGGTATATAAAAATATTTGAAATGAAAAACAACAGTAAGCAACACTCAATACATAGTCCGTATGATGACTATTGATGATGTAGTGATTATATGCTTTGGTCTATGAACCTTTCGAAGTACAGTGGAATCCCTATTATCCGGATCAAATAAAACCAGGGGTATTTATTCCGTATAATCGAAAATCCGGATAATCGATTTCAAAGCCAAATCAAATAATATGTATATACTTACATTTGTATTGTATCAACAACGGATCTTAAACCCATTACATACATTAATAATAAAATTGATTAAATTTAAATACTCGTACATACATAGCGTATGTAACTTGACGATAACGTTGAAAAAATTACGAGCTGTAACGATAATAAAGGATAATATTATATAATCTGTGTCTGTATGGATGAATGTTTGTTACTCAATAACGATTCAGCCACTGGACGGATCGGGATGAAACTTGGCACACCTATAGATTAGGTCCTAGAATAGCACATAGGCTACCTAGGCTAGGCTAAGTTTCTGCGGGAATAACTATACCCGAGCTTAAACGAACTATAGCTATAGCTAAAGCTTGGTTCATTAGTGTAATTAAGGAGTAAATCACAGTATTAATACTGTGATTAAATAAAGGAGTCCCACGCCGATAACCGAATTTAGGGCTCCGATGCTGGCAAAGTCTAGTACCTTATCTATACATCTACCATTATTTTTCGCAAAAATGACTTACTTATATTATTCTATGTACCTTAATTAGACAAAGTAAAATAAATAAGAGTTCTTCCCAACGTTCTTTTGAATATTGAACTAAAATTGTTTAATTTCTTATTCGGTGTGTGAAAATTATTATGTATTTGAAAATGTAGAAATAAAATAAATTGTAGAAGAAGCCGATTATCTTAATTATTGCCTTTAAAGGTTCGTTTTTTGTTAACAAAAAAAAACTATAATTTCATAATGTAAATTACAATAATTGTTGTTTTATTTCCAAATAATATTTTGAAGTGTCTGTCTGGCATATGTTAGTGGTTTGAAGTATCGCCAAATTTAGTGATTTCTGGTGGGTTAAGATACCACATTTCGTGGATTCAGTAAATTAAAGTTGTCACTAACCAGCCATATCGTCGGATGATGACCACAAATTAATGATGACGTATTGTCGTGTAATTTACGTGGCCCCTTTTCCTTTGGAAGAGACTACCAGGCGCAGTTTGTTATTTGTATACCATAGATAGTTCTATAGTGAAAGAGTTCCTAACATTTATTTGTACTTACAACAATTTTTAGAGCATGTAGTTTAAAAATAGATTTACCTATAAGTACCAAATTTGACAACATTACAACAACTTACTTTTCATTGATGGCAATAGCTTCTGTGTCTGAGTTGCTAAGTCCATTCCCATTTGTATTGTCGCTGTTTGAAGAAACAGAAGTCATGGTGCCGTAATTACCTAAAAAAATATACATTTATATATGTCAAAAAGAGCTCTTGAACCTTTATTTCTTTTGTTTTAAAAGATTTTTTTTTTTTTGCTAAAACTTTGTGATATGTAATAATATACCTTCATTTTAAAACTTCTGAAATTTTACTTGGTTTTTACTAACCATTTATTGATAATGAGCTAGAAGTGGGCTGAGAATTGTTAATGAGTCTCGTCTCGTCGGAAGGACTTATGTCCGCTTCGGTGGGTGAGCCGATCCGTGCGCTGCGACGCCGAAACCTTATGTATACAATCAAGCTTCCAACTGTTACTGTAAGGGAAAACATTTTTTATTAATAATAGTATAATTAGTGCCACGTAAGTTGAACTAAAATGGCGTCTGCGCAGGTACAGTACGGACAAATGTACTAACGATCCAAAAATGTGTTACTGCGCAGGTTCAACTTATGTGGCGCTATTTATACATACGTGTATTAAGTGTGGTAAGGAGAAAACCACCAGAAATCCACCAGATTTTTTAACTTTTAATATGAAAATGATATGAAACCACTAAAAAAACCACTTAATTATGAATTTGTATAAAAAACTATTTTTTAATGAAAAATAAAGAAATTTTGAGTCAATATTCAATGATGGTAAATTTTGTAAAAACAAGAAAAATACTTGAAGCCAGCTTTTGAAGCCAGAAGCATTTTAAAGCCACGATTCCTGAAACTATTGCATGTACTGTGGTTTCGGCATATTTTCCTAATTTAAATAAAAAGTAAAAATAGTTTTACAACCAGATAATGAAACTTGATTAATAACCCAAAATAAAACAAAGTTTCGTTTCTAGAATCTCTTCCTTACCTAGAAGTCTGTCGTATATAGTATAATCTAATCATTTGTGGTCCTAGTCTTTATCTAACGAGCTACGGGAGTGAGTTCACCGGCATTTCTACATCTATGGTTCATCTATGGAGGATAATAATCAATGATACCAACACATCATTTTTATTTATTATAGGGATATGTGTACCGAGTGCAATATTGTCTTTATTTAGCAAAATATTTTTTTGTTTTGAAAACTATCAATCTAAAAATTGCCCACTAAAAAATCCACTAGCCACCAGATACAAATTATGCCCACCAGCAGGGGGTCCCAAACCACCAGATCTAGTGGTGAAACCACTAAGTTGGCAACGCTGCCCGCGGCGTCTGTGGCAGCGGGCTCGATCAACACTGGCCACTTCGATATTGCAAAAAATCTTGTAGATACTACTTATTCGTGCGCGAGTGCGTGCTTAATCCGCCATGCAAAGAAAATCTTATATGAAATTACTGTCGCCTTATCTGTGCTGAAAAGTGTTTTTTTTATTTTTTTATTAGCAATCCAGCATCTGTGTTCTTTCCGTATTCTTTTTTCGAATGCAATTCGAACTTAGTGGCGTTTTTTTGACCGACATAATGTTCATAATGCGGTAATCCTACCAAAGAGAATGAATCAAGATTTGTACTGTGTTGTACAGAATTTATGTCTTTTTAACTTGGCAGGGTTATGACAATAACGCATTGAAGCAGTCAACAAAACGCACCTCTTTTCATTGCGTCTTTGAGCATAATATTTCATGTTCTGGTTCAGAACATAATAATTTTTTAGTAAGATGCCCGGATGCAATAAAAATTATTAGAAAGAAACTAAATATATCGAAGAAAAATTTTGCGTGCTGCACTTTGTGTTCATGCAATATAAAAAACGTTGTTTTTGATACAAACAACTCCTATTCACCTATCAAGTCCGAATACATCTTACAAATACACAAATCTTCATAGAATTAAAAAAATATTATAAATATGCATTCATAGAAATAATCTTTAGTTGTTTGTGGCGTTCGTGACGTTCGTGAGGGACGCATTTTCATAGCAAAGGTGTAGCTAAAATTTTCAATGATCAGACTAGTGCCACGATAGCTGAATTGGTAGAACCTACGTGGACTGTAAGGATTGTTGCAGTCAAGTCCTGGATAATCCTTTGAATGTATTTTTGCTACGAAAAATGTATTTACAATGACTTTTTAGCCAGACAGTTATAAGGGCATATATCGTAAATAGAAAAGAGTTTAATACAAAACAATATAAGACGGGCGAAAGATCAAGCCAAATACACAATTTCAGTTTTGACGTACCAGTTAAACAAAATACAAGTATACAAAGTCGAACGGCATCAATAGCTTTACTATTAATGTTGCCAGCCCCATCCTTCGTCACAAGCAACACAGCGATCATGACTGCAGGCGCACCCCACGCCACGAACGCAAGAACTGGCCATAAAATCACCACAAAACACGGTCCATGACTCTAAAATAATCACAATCATTATAGATTTTATATATTATGATAATTTTAACCTATCAAGAGGTTTTAGGTTCCTTCTAATTTTGGTCATAAACATTAGCTGTCGCCCATAAGGAGCGGCCATAAGTTCACCTCACTTCATTTCATAAGTCAGTCTACAAGAAGACATCCTGGGACCCGTTCCACTAAGCTTCAGTTAGTTTTCTGTTCCAATAAACTTTTCAAGACTTAAATAGTAGTGTCAGTTGCCAACTCTTTCCTTAGTTATGGAGAATGAAGAATCCCGATTTACAGAGTTGCGTCGTGCAATAGGCTCCAGGTAATAATAATATTTTCATGACAATTTATGAAAATTGTGCCAGAATTGTTTTGATATTTTGATTGTGATACGATCCTTTAGTTCGTTGCACAACTAACTACATGGTACAGTTCTTAAAACCTGACGCGAAGCTGATACAGATACATGATAATATCCTGAACGATGAGACCAAGAGGGACTGACATATAACAGTATGACAAACAGTCTACAACATGCTGCTTGATAATAATACCATAAAGATGCATTTTTATCGCGCCATTGGAAACAGTTTAAGTGGTTTTCAGGGACTTTGTTATGTTTGGGGAGAGTTTACCTGCAGCATGACTAGTCCGACTGACAGCATGGCAGTCCAAAGCAGGCAGGAGTACATGCTGAAGATACGCAACGTTTGCTGCATGACAGATGGCCAAGCTGATGTGTGGTTCGGCATTGGTCCACCACAAATGATGCTTACAGCTAGCAGTAACTGTATGGATTAGACTCAGTGATTATTTAATCATATCTTTAACGATCGTTATCCGTTCTTTGAGCGCTATATTATCAATATATATACCAACTATGAACATCTCTGAGCTATATGATATGAAATAAGAAATTCCGTAAAAGAACCAAATCTATCTTTTTATTTAAAAATTACGTGTCACGTAGTTTGTCCGCGATGAAACAACGTTCGCCGGGACCGCTAGTAGACTATATACAGCATGTAATATTAAGATGAAAAGCCCTAAATTTTTTTTAGAACAATAATTTAAGAGCTCGGTGTTTTTGATTTCATGAGATTCTAATAAGCCAATATTTTTAAAGACGTTGCCGGAATTTCTTTTATGAAGCAACTTCTTATACCGCACTATACCTCGCGTCACAGCGCTTTGCGTCGCTGCGCGTTAAAATATTCTCTCACAGGCAACTCACTATATAAGGGTGTGTTCCAAATCACATAGAGGAAGTTAAAGAAATGGTTTTGGGGCGCCCGGGGTAGAGTAATTTTCCAAATGTGAAGTTGAATTCTTTACACTGCCTTAGAAAAGGTTGAAATTTATTCCTGTCAGTGTAAAAATTAACTGTCAAACTCCCGTTCCGAAACGGGTTGATGTTTCAACTTTACCGGGTGAAAATGACTCGGCGGGATTTGGAACATAGCCTTAATTGTTTGATAAACATGACCTAAACGTCTTAAATGCTCAAAATAATATACTGAAGCGCCGCTTTAGTGCGGTCCAACCTCAAATAATAAAAACCGGTGTAGTGTTAAATCAGATAAAACCGGGCCCGAACCATTTACTATCTTAAATCACGATGACGATATTCCAAGTTAAGCATTGGATGAGTGATTGCTTAGCGTTACACTTTTTGTTTTCGTTTGTATATGTAAATTGCGTAAATGGTGGTAAGTGCGGAACCCTCGGTGCGTGAGTCAGACTCTCACTTCGCCGGTCATTTTGTTCTATTTTTTAAAATGTGAAACTCACGAAACTTCAAAGATTATGGCAAATTAATTTTGTATAAAATTTTACATCGTTTATCCTTAATAGTAAGTAGCGTGTAGGATACAGGTTTCTATGTACTAACAATTATTTTAATATAAAAAAATATATTTATAACAAGGCCGCTGCTGCTAAATGGTCGGTTGATTAGGTCCGGCCAGCCAAACTGAAAGTGAACCTTCATAAGAGTGAACATAGTGGTACACGTATTAATTTAATAATTGTTTGTTGCAGCTGCGGCCCCAACCGTTGTACCTAAGTCCCACTGCAGGGGCTTAGGAAACACTGATCAAATACTTTTGCCTTTAACTCTACAGCATAGCCGATGTGGGGACTTGTCGAAGCTTACCAAATACCTGTGTGTACCCAACAGTGTTACTAAGGTGGTTTTATATATACTCCATAAATCGTAAACACTATAGCTTTATAGTGAAAACCTGTTAAATGAAAGACCATGGACAGAATTATAACCCCCTTTGCTAATTCTAGACTAACTATAAAAAGTAAGTCAGGATCCGTGTCCAAGAGGGAAACAGTTTTATTATGAACAGAATATTTTACAAACCTGAGATACGACCAAGCACAAAGTCATTCTGTGAGGCATCCGCTTGTACTTTTTAGTGACAGTGAAAACAGCTATAACCCAAAGGATTGCTACCAGTGACACAATCGATAAGTCGAAGCAGAATGCCTTTAGCTGATCAGCAAAGTCTTTGTTAATGGATATCAGTTCGGCAGACATAAACATCATCGGCGCTGACAGAAATGTGCAAATGACCATTGTTGACGCTACCTGAAATGTTTTGAAACAATTATACCTACATTTTTAGTACTTAGCAAAGGTGCAGTCAAAAGAACCTCGTGCCAGGACTCGAACCTGCAACTGCTTACATTCTATGTAAGTGCTCTACCAATTGAGCTATCGAGGTATTAGTTAGTATTTACAAACTGTAAATGTTTCCTAATTTAGAACACTTCTACACAAACGACAGACCGACAGACCAAACCCATGTGACGATGGCGATCAGCGATTCTTCACGTTTTTTACCTTTTTTCATTTGTTAATTTATCTACCATGGTTCTACACCTATTCCCAAGATTGACCCCTGAATTCAGAATTCACCTTTTACTATTATCCAGTAGATTCAGGGAAGATGGGCAGTGCTATAATCGTTTTTGTTGGTTGTACGAAACCCTAAAAAATAATGATAGTTGCTAACGTGAAGTTTTAATTAAATTTATACTCCTTAAATTTCTTAAATATTTGCCGATTAACGTTAAAATCGCTTTAAAATTACTATTAAAATGAGTGAATTAAGAAAACTAACCAAATCAATTTTCAGCTGATACAAGTTAGAGAACACGAAGACAGCAGTGGTGGTAGGTATGGTTCCGTACAAGAAGGCATATGTAGATAATGAAACTGTCTCGGATTCGTTGCTACCCGCATTGAATACACTCACGCTTTCTCGCAGCACCACTGGCAAAATAATTCTGAAAGTAATTAATTAATTACCAACATTAGGTTATAGGTACTACAAATATCTACTTTATCTTCATTTTGGCGAATTAAGTATAAACAAAATAAAGAAAATGTAATCATTGGTGAATAAAGGTACGGCGAATTTACGCGAGGATGTTGCTTAAAAACTTGGAGTACATATGTATACATGTGGAAATAGCCAAGTAAAGTGCCAGCATTATAAGTTATTATGTCTGTCAAATAATTTATGTGTCAATTTTATAGAGAATTTTATGTAGATTATTTTTGTCATTGACAGTTTTCTTTTACATATAATAGATTCAGAAAAAAACGCAGACGTTTTGGGGTGAACGAGGGGGAAGGGAGCGGGGAGGGGTTAACACCGGGCAGAATCGTGTTTAGCGGGGTCGAAATAGTGTAAAAACACCCGGGGGTCGATTCCGTAAAAGATTGATAACCTTTTTTGAAAGAAATAAGATATACATTGCGATTTCGCAGCAATCGATGAATTCCATACGTCATTTCAAATGCGCAATGTATATCTTATTTCTATGGATTTCAAACAAGAATTGTGAGCTGTCATTTTACGGAATCGAGCCGCCGCGCCGGTGCCAAATAGTTTCACTAAATGCCGTTAGCTGTCGTAAGGAATTTTATTCCGCCAGTCTATGTTGCCGATTCACCAAAACAAAGGTTTTCGTAATATTTGTACTTACCTACAATACTATGAAACTAAGATAGATATAATTAGAATAAGTATTTATAAACGAAATAGGTAGAAAGGTGATTTAAAATTATACTTACTGGCCATATTAGGGCTACAAATATTTTTGTGAATCGAAAATTTCATATTTAAAAAACACAGATAGATAAAATAGTTTAACCTACTTATTGGATATCCCAATGCGAAGTCATTGCCTACGGTACAAAAGATGGCAAATATCCCCGCACGTCCCAAATTCACCGGTTTAGATACTGTGACAGTCACTATTATAACAGCAAAGAAAACAATTCCTTTGCCCACTGTGACTGCCAATAAAAACATCCAGTTCACTGTGCTGAAGTCCAAACGTGCCAGTGACAGGAATATTAGTGAGGGCAGGGCAAATGTGCCAACAAACGTGCTAATTCCTTTTGACTCCACTGAAGAAATTAAATTGAGCCGCCCAGCTACATACCTAAAAAAAAAAAGAAAAGTGTAAAGCAGGTGGCTAAAGAAAGAAACGAATTTCTCTAGTTAATCTAGTTTTTATTAAGAGTTTATTTCTGTTCATAAGAGGTTTCCATGAGTTTTTCTAAAACCTATTACGTAGGTACAGAAATTAGACATGATATTTTCAAGGGCGTAGCCAGCTTTTAGGCTGGGGGGGGGGGGCAGACTAGGTATAAAATGTTATTTTCATACGGCAAAAATGGCATTGTAGGCACTTTACTTCATTATTATTCATATGGTAAAACTCCAAAGGCGTGGAGCTGCTTCTGCTCTACCCCGACCGACCTCACGGTCGAAAACTATTGTTAGGCGGCCTCGGTAGGTACTAACGGCCCCAGACGAAGATCTTGCTATACGGATAACGAGATTAGTCTCAACGACCTCCCCTAATTGGGTATCCCCCCTAACACGACGCCGACGTCCCCAGGTTCGTCGGCGAACGAACGGATACACGAGGTATCAAAGAGTGCTGGGGCGCTTCTCGCCCCCACTCTCTCGCAATCGCAACTGCGTAACGGGGAACTTCCCTCCTGGCGCTGACTCACCTTCGGGTTCGAGGCTCACACTGGTCGAAGGGTCGACCCCAAGAGCGACAACCCAAGCCAAGGCTCCCCCAGCGGGGAGCCCTTGAGCCTTGGGCGCTATATGGGCTGAGACTGCTTCAGAGTCTCGCCCCAAAAAGCCCGGTGGAGCAGTAGTGGCTGCATCAGCCAACTGCATAGTAAATACGAAAAAAAATAATACTTCTGCTCTTGATTTTTATACATGACATTTTGAACCTATTTTTCGATACGGGAGATAACACCCAGCTAAAAATTATTGCTAGATCTTGCCACGTTTATAAGCTATTTCGAGGGTCATTATCACAAATAAATTGGAAATATTCTTGCCTTTATTGAACGATTTTCAACCATCTGCATAGGGGGGTTACGGCACTATAGCACATTCAAACGGTGAGGCAGACAATATAAGACGTCCTCGGACATCAGCCCATGTGTCGAGCCTCTGTGGACTATGAGAATGTTGACTAGCAATGCATCGAGGTGTTTGCGATGTTTGTGTGATTCGACAACGAAATCAGTTCTACAAAACAGTCAAACTCAGCTACAAAAACGAGTGAACCCGTTCTATCATGTCCTCGAAACTGTTTACAATCGCACTGATGTCTTTAAGTCTTGATAACTGGAAAGGGCAAGGCATAAGTAAATGTAAACAGCGAGTAAATCTCACATTCAATTTTCTGACCATGATATTATAGTGCAGTTGGGTAAAAATCATTTCTAATAAATAATAGTTTAAAAAAACTAAAAAACACGCTTTTTATAGAAAACCGAACTAAAAAATAGAAAATAAATTTTAATGAATTTAAATTAAGAAAATAGTGATAAAAATTTCAATGAATATAAATTAATAATAGTGTGAATAAAAAAAAAAAATATTTTATTTTAAAAAAAGCGTGGGGTGCATGGTGTCAATAGTTATAAATATTTTATTGACAGATATGAGTAGAGTGATTATCATTTCGATAATATCTTAAAAAGCACCCCACGCTTTTTTTTAAATAAAATTTTTTTTTTTATTCACACTATTATTAATTTATATTCATTGAAATTTTTAACACTATTTTCTTAATTTAAATTCATTAAAATTTATTTTCTATTTTTTAGTTCGGTTTTCTATAAAAAGCGTGTTTTTTAGTTTTTTTAAACTATTACTTATTTTCTACTTTTTAGTTTGGATTATTTATAATAGCTTGTTTTTTTAATTTTAAACTATTGCACGACTCATGATGCGAAGCATCAGAGAGTGCTTTATTTTCTTACCTTATCGACTATAGATGAAAATTATATAAATTAACAAAAATCATATTTTGCAAATTGAAAAATGGAATAATTTTATCAAATTAGTGTATTGTCATCGGTCCTCAATAAATCTACAAAGTTTGAACGAAATCTGGCCGTTTAAAGTGGGTCAAAATCGCGCCCAAAGAAGTCGGTTACAAACAAACATACAAACATACAGGTGAAGCTAATAAAAAGCTCGTAAAAAGAAGCCGCTAAGGAGGGTCCATTTAGGTTGAGCAGGATTTAGGAAGCTTCGTCACGTCTTTAGGTTGACCATACAGCAGTGCTCTTACCTGCTCTTATTGGGACAAGTAGTCCTAGGCTACTTAAAAATGTCAAGTGTGAGTCGTTTTTTTCTATAATTGAGGAGTTGCCGTGTAAATCCTAGAACGATAATCGAATTTAGGGCAGGTAGAACCTCGGGAAAATTTGGCATGGAGATAGTTTGAGTCCATAGGAAGAACATAGGTTACTTGAAAACGTCAAGCGTGAGTCGGCTTATTTCTATAATTAAGATGCCGTTGAAATCGGAAACACCTTTAGGTAACCGAATAACGAGCGGGCGAAACCGCGGGCAAAAGCTAGTAGATAAAAAATAAAATGATCGCGTGTCAACACGGCCTTGTATCATCAACTACTGAGGAACTACTTCTCTACTCGTGAAAGGTTTGGCGAACAGTTGACTGTTAAGTGGGTACAGATTATTTGAAACACAAGATGCAATGCAACAAGAATATATGTGCACGGTCCCTCACTGCGCGCCTCAACAACGGCGATTCCTGGCAGGGTTCAGCGCGTACGCCATGGAGCCGTTTAATTTTGAAGTGTACATTGGTGTTTCAATTATTGTATTACACCAGTGTATAAAGAAAGTCCTAGTCGTCATCGCCATCCATTTTTACAATCGTCAATGCAAATACGATCATATATATGGGAAGGTCCGCTGCGAATCAGCCGTCCAGATTACATTGCGCCCACTCAAAGCGTTCGTCGAAAACCGCCGACTTTAGGCAGGAACCAACGCGCGCCCTGCAAAAGCACGTAGCGTGGGCGCAGTTAAGTTTTGTGCGTTCGCGAACACATTAAAATGTACGAGAAAGTTGCATTACATTTTTTTTTTAGACCACTAAGGTGGCGAACAAGCTTACGGTCCGCCTGATGGTAAGCGGTCACCGTAGCCTATGGACGCTTGCAACACCAGGGTTATCACTTGCGCGTTGCCGACCCTTCAGAAATCTAATAACTTCCTTCTTGAAGAACTCCATACTGTAGTCCTTGCAAAAAACCTTGGCAGGGAGCTCATTCCACAACTTAAGCGTGGGCGCGAGAAAGTTTCTCTGAAACCGCACTGTACGCGACGATTTTGGTTCTAAAGTGTGAGCATGAATTCCCTGCCGATGCCGAGCGGTGCGATTGTAGAAAGTAGCCGTGAGCATCATTTCGAACAATTCCTCAGAACACAACCCATTGTACAATCGGTAGAACATACACAGGGAGGCAAAGTCTCTCCTCAGACTTAAGGGCTCGATACCGCAAGTGAGTTTGGAAACGTTGACAATTCTCACAGCCCGTCGTTGAACCGAGTCAAAAGGGCCAAGCTGATATCCGGGTGCAGCTGATACCCAGAGATGGCAGCAGTACTCCATATGGGGCCGAACTTGCGACTTGTAAAGTAACAACCTTTGCCCCGACGTGAAGTACTGCTTCGCTCTGTTGAGTACACCAAGTTTTTTGGTCGCCTGCTTTACCTTATCTTGTAAATGATCTCGGAACTGAACATCGCTGGAGATATCGACACCAAGGATCCCAATGCTCTTGGAGATGGAGAGGGGAGTGTTCTGGAATTGTGGGTCTACAGTGAATGGAGTTTTCTTAGCAGTGAACGCGCACACTTGTGTCTTTGTAGGGTTGAATCGGACCAAGTTCACCCGTCCCCAGTCGGAGACCTTGGACAGTGTGGTCTCGATTTGAGACTCAAGTTCTCCGCGGTTTTCCTCCACAACGAAACGAGGGATGTTTGCACGACCCGTGTCATAAGCGTCTCCAGTACTGTCATCTGCATAGCAATGTATGTTGTTGATGTCCAACATGTCATTGATATGCAGTAGAAACAGCGTAGGAGACAGCACAGACCCTTGGGACACCAGCATTAATGTCCATACTATCAGAGCAACTACCGTCAACTACGGTTCGTATGCGTCTGCCGGACAAAAAGCTAGCCAACCATTTGAACAGTATGGAGTTCTTCAAGAAGGAAGTTATTAGATTTCTGAAGGGTCGGCAACGCGCAAGTGATAACCCTGGTGTTGCAAGCGTCCATAGGCTACGGTGACCGCTTACCATCAGGCGGACCGTAAGCTTATTCGCCACCTTAGTACTCTTAAAAAAAAAAAAAAAAATGTAATGCAACATTTCTCGTACATTTTAATGTGTTCGCGAACGCACAAAACTTAACTGCGCCCACGCTACGTGCTTTCGCAGGGCGCGCGTTGGTTCCTGCCTAAAGTCGGCGGTTTTCGACGAACGCTTTGAGTGGGCGCAATGTAATCTGGACGGCTAATTCGCAGCGGACCTTCCCATATATATGATCGTATTTGCATTGACGATTGTAAAAATGGATGGCGATGACGACTAGGACTTTCTTTATACACTGGTGTAATACAATAATTGAAACACCAATATAGTCATGTACACTTCAAAATTAAACGGCTCCATGGCGTACGCGCTGAACCCTGCCAGGAATCGCCGTTGTTGAGGCGCGCAGTGAGGGACCCGTACCTGGCTACGCCCATGAATATTTTTTTTACAGTTCACCGATTATGATTGTCAATAATATTTTAAATAAAACCCGCTCGGCCCAGACGAAAAATTGGTGATCTGGATTAGGTAAATCGGCTTTTACTAAGTATTTGGCTGATTTCCTTTATGATTCAGTTTCATGTCAAGTCATTATGGTTACCCAATTTTTTACCCAAATGGTGTCAACGGAGACCTATTCAGCCTGCGCTGTCTGTCTGTCTGTCTATCCGACCATTAAAGGGCTCTATCTTGTAGACCGAAATAGTTTCATAGTTTTTGGTTGCGTTCGTAAATAACGTTAATGTATTATTCGTAATATATGGTGGTACGGAACCCACGGTACGCGAGTCCGACGCACGCTTGACCGATATCTTTTATATTATATGGTTTAGAATCTTACCTTTGATTATTACTAATAATAATACACACTTCCAAAGACAATATTTCATTACAAATTTTTGATTCAGACATATTATGAGTAAGACCAAATTAAAAAAGATTCACGAATTTTACTAGCAGATATATTCGTAGCTTATAAAAAACTTAATGTTTATGTTGTGCCGTAGGGAATAAATTTTTACTAATTTTCACAATTCCCTAAGGCCCAACTATTTAGTTGTGCCGTGGCCTATTGCCTATTTCCTGTGTGTGCACTATTTTGATCCAAACTTGGTACCTACATATGAAGTTTGAATAGTAAGTGTTTGTGTACTTAGAAGGTTATTGGTGTAAAACATAAAAAAAAATTGAACATTACCCACAGAAAATTATGGCAAAAGCCTGGAAAAGAGCAGGATACAAGTTGTCTGTTTTTGTATCATACAAAACATTGTCCGTTTTCTCCATATTGCGATACCTAAAAACATATCAATATATAGGTAGGTACTCGCACTAGATGTTTACAGTACAATTTTGCAATCAGCTCCTTATAGCAGCTGCCCTAATATAACAAAACGGTCTATCTTAATATTTGTTCTATATTAAACTACTTGCATAAACTACTAATGTAAAAAAATACAGCAGTAAGGGAGACATAATAAAAAAACAAAATCGAAAAGAATCATGAAATTACACACGAAGCATGGTCCCAAATTCACAAATATAGGAAAAAATTCGAAATCTATTTATTTGTAGTTATAACATATTTTTACTCCTTTTACTAAAAAATGCGTGGAGGCATCAAGTTGAAATTAATATCAAATACTGAAGTCATTTAAAGTTGTAAAAAAATCAAGTTTCAAAGCAATGCAATAAAAGAATATGCCCAAAATACGGTTATATTTGTCGAATATTAGGACACAAATAAATCAAAACCTATGGGGTACTTCCCGTTGACCTAGAATCATGAAATTTGGCAAGAAGCAATGCCATGTAGCACACATAAAAAAAATATCTGAGAACCTTACAGTTTTTGTTGTTACATCACAATGATGACTGCATTTTTTTAAATAAAAAGCACTGGATACGCACTTCATGTGTAAAATCAATAGATAATAACACTGAAAGTTATCTTCTTAAGGATTATGTCTAGAATAAACTTGTGAACCATTATTTAAAGAGAATTAATTAACTTTATTGAATATGTCTAAAACAATTTAGCTATAAATAATTTAGTATATCTACAAAAAGATTTCAAATAAAGACTTCATTCTTATGCACAGTGCGGTTTTAGAGAAACTTCCTCCCGCGAACGCTTGGGTTGTGGAATGAGCTCCCTGCCAAGGTTTTTTCTAAGGACTACAGAATGGGGTTCTTTGAAAGAATGGAAAGAAGTTATAAGATTTTTGAAGGGGTCGGCAACGCGCAAGTGATACCCCTGGTGTTGCAAGCGTGTATAGGCTACGGTGACCGCTTACCATCAGGCGGCTCCTAAGCTTGTTTGCCACCTTAGTGTTATAAAAAAAAGACTTAGTAGTAAATGTTTAGATAGTTAATACTTAAAAAAGTTGTAATAGAACAATTTAGCTAAAGACAACCAAGTTGATCTAGAAAAAAAAGAAAGAAAAGAAAAGGACCTGAAATAAGATTTTATAAGCGTTGACCTACAGACAATTAACACTTTATCAAGGTAAAAGGTATAAAAGAGGTTTTAAAATTTTGACTTGAGGAAATTTACCCTGTCAGCACATTTACTCTAAACTAAAACCATCTTTAGAGAACTAAACCATCTTAACACATACTACTGTTAGATTGTATATAGATAGAATAGGTTTAAGGCTTCAAAAATGTACTCCTTGGGTATAATTATGTATATTTATATATAGGTACGTCACGTTCAGGACAGGTCTGTCCATTTTTCACGATAACCAATATAGTGCAAAATGGTAATCAGACCTGTTTCCCGTAATTATTGCTTGGCATGAATTTGAACGAGACAAAACTCATGTTTCGTTCTCCAACACGTTATGCCAAAGCCGGTTTCGTTACTAGTACCTACCTTACTTGGGTAGGTCCAGGATTATCTGTACCTTGGACAGACAATCCAACTAGGCCGGAAGAACTATGAATATGAAGCCAATAGAAGCATCTAGCTATTAGGGAAGGGGCAGCTAGACAAGCTTCGTCTATTCTTTTATTCACCTACACCGTACAGACTGAAGATGAAGGTCTTTGACCAGTGCGTCTTTTCTTTCATACATGAACTCTAAGCTGCTAAAACGTGGACTCTTACAATGGGGCAAGCCCAATCGCTCAAAGCTGCTGGGCGCGCGATAGACAGGCCGATACAGGACCTTTTTTACTATATTAATCGCAAAAATGGTTTTATGATCGGATGATCATCCTAATTCCTAATCCTAAGTAATATATAAATTCAAAAGTCAAGTCAATTTGTTATTGCTTCACGTCGCAACGGAGCTTCCAGTTAACCACATTTTTGGCACATGGCTAAGCTCTTTAACTATCCCTGTGCTGGTCATAAAAAAAATCCCGATTGAGAGTTGCCACAGAAATACTTTTTCCTTCACGTGGCAACGGAGTAAACTGATGATGTCATAACACAAGCGATGTAAAAGCAAAGACATAAACTTATATACGCGGCCATAACCAAATTTGGCACGGACGAAGCAGCGAGCATAGCTAGTTTCCAAATATTACCCATATATCCTTTACTTGAGCTACAAATATGTATGAGTGAGTAGGTACTTACTTTAACCAGCTGGCTACAACGAGGAAAAAGGATATGAGTCATGAAAACAGACGGTAAAGTACCTAATCTAAGTGTATGATTCTACGAGTACATACCTATACCTACTAAAAAGTACGAAACCAAAATAAGCAGCTTTTATCTATCTGCGATAGCCAATCTTAAGATAGATGTTCCCGTTGGTTTCACCCACATTCAATTTTATACCTATTGTTTTTTAATAACCCAACCGCAGTGCAGGGTTCAATATTGGTGAATCTAAACCATCCACTCAAACATACTCAAAAAATGACATCGAAATCAGCGCAGCCGTTTACGAGGAGGCTAGAGACTTACACATGTACACAGAAGAATTACTCAACCCTGTTTTTTTAAATATTGATTACCTAGCTTTTTGCCCGCTGCTTCACCCAAGAAAAATTCTGTCATCGCCGCCGAGGGATTCCTTCCTATCCATCAACATAAAAAAGGGGAGGGAAGGGAACTCCCAATGAGTACAAAAAGTACCTAACCTATGTCCTCCGTCTTTCTAACTTTTCATATGCCAACAAACAGGTCAATTACTTAAATATACCCAAATCAAAAAACTTACAACATTTTTCAATTCATATAATATTAATTTGGACCTAACGCTATTAAGTTATTTACTTGTATCTAACTAAATTATTTCAGATTTTTTGCCTTGTAATCATCGAAAATAACTCAAAAATTATGAACATAAAAATACAAAAAAGAACCGACCAAGTGCGTGTCAGTTCTTCAACTTTCGATCCGTAGAATAAGAATTATTGCAGATATCTGAATGTGAATTTATAAATGAAAGATTTTCTGCAAAAAGGATTCACAATTTATAGATATTCTATTATCGTTATTTTATTTTTAAAACATGCAGTTTCAAAGAGGTTATATAGGACATCAAAGCCTAAATCAGACATTCCTGAGGATTACTTCTCTAAATTAACCGACATAGATTCAGTTCAAGTTCGATTACCTACTACATATGTATTGGGAGGATCAGGCACGTGATCTGATCCTCCCAATACATGCCTGATCCTTCCAATACATATGTAGTAGGTACTCGTCAGTAGGTAATTTCCTGTTGAACTGAATTTATGTCGGTAAAAAAAAATTACGGCCTTTGAAGTCAAAACTGTTTTAAAACAGAAATTCATACAATCTGATCCTCCCAATACATATGTAGTAGGTACTCGTCAGTAGGTAATTTCCTCTTGAACTGAATTTATGTCGGTAAAAAAAAATTACGGCCTTTGAAGTCAAAACTGTTTTAAAACAGAAATTCATACAACGCGCAACGGTTGTCTATTAAAAAATCTATTTTTATTATATAAATTAGCTATGGCGGTATTTTATATTACTCACCTGATGAAGTACCTACTTCACAATATTATACCTATTCACACGAAATAAACTTAATTAGCGGAACTATATAATCATAGTTAAAAAATTTACTAAACTTACATTAAAAAAAAGCATAAATTTGTAAACGGAAAAATAAATTTGTAAACGGAAGTTACCACTCTGACTGTGTTTTATTGTCTGACTCTGACTTACGTTGCTTGTTAGATGCTACGATTTCCAGGGGACGTCCCGCAGTCATACTTCAACAACCCGGCGCCCGATGAGTAATCCAAAAATCGTCCTCGTCACAGCACTTCGCGATAGCTGCAAATCAGAATATCGTCTTTTTTTGTCGTTTTTTTACGGCTATGGGTGTATGAAGATTTATTAAGAAAACAAAACTGAAATCCTTCTCCCAGAAAACTGTTATAAAAAAAATACTGAAGACGAGGCAGGCAGCACAGTCTTAGATCTTAGCCTGTCCCAAGGAGAAAACAAAAAGTGTAAAAATTGAAAAATGGCGGGAGTTCAAAGAGTTAAATTAAATAACTTAAATATTAATTTAAAAAATGCTCTTATTGTCGGCATTATAATAGCTAAAAATAGTCCTAGAACTATTGGCAGTAAAAAGAAAAATGGTGACTCCAGAGGAGTAACTTCATTCACCTTCAGAGATTCTGATGTAGATACTATAAATGCTGATGTTTGGGGCTCGGAGTACTTTGTGATTACATTTTACGAAAGGTTTTTGGTTGGCGATGTTGGTAATTATCCCCTTTAATATATACTACTTACCATAAGAATCAGCGGCGCAGCCTTCGCGGGGCTTCTGGCATGGGGCAATACCCATGCGGTATTCAAAAGTTCCCACGGTAGTTTCTAAAATTAGTATATATAAATTAGTACATAGACAGACACGGCGTGGGACTTTATCCATACCTACTAATATTCTAAATGCGAAAGTGACTTTGTTTGACCATACTTCACGTCCAAAAAGCTCCCGCCAAAGAGGTTGTAACAAGTACGTGCTACCGCAGGAAAAACTATAACAAATTAGTAACGAGGCCGAATAGCACGGGCGGAGCCGCTGGAAAAGCTAGTATAGTTATAATACGTAGGTTATCATTATATTTAAATTGAATTAGGTTTTTCTTTCAGTTGAAGTATCCTCGCCGAAAATATGCGTAAAAAGTGGAGCAACTGAAACTTTTAGGCCGCAGGTAATTTTCAAATCCAATAAAAGTAAATGTCATAAATAGAAGAAATAATATGCACGGTATTACCCGCGCAGTCAAGATTCACCCGTCCCATACGTTCTTATACGTCATGAAAGGAATTTATGTTCAAAATTTGAATTTTCTAGCCAAGTGTTGATGAGTCAGTAAGAAGTTCAGAAATGTTTTTTTTTATACATACATAAAAAGATATTTTATACTAGTTGTTCGTGCCCGGCGTCGCTCTTCTAAAACTTCTTTAATACAAAACGCTTTTATGAAAGAAAGTACTGACAATTACGACAACAACAAAAATAAATCAACGAAATCGATCGAGCCGTTCTCAAGAGATACATGTGGCAATTGTTAGGGTCCCGTTACCAAACAAATTGGGTATGCATATGGGTTGTTGTGACCCAAACATGGACGTGTAGCAAATGAATGAATTTGAATATGGGGGTCTTATAATTAAAAAAAAAATATGTTATATCAAATGGATATATAGGTAGGTACTCGCACTAGATGTTTACAGTACAATTTTGCAATCAGCTCCTTATAGCAGCTGCCCTAATATAACAAAACGGTCTATCTTAATATTTGTTCTATATTAAACTACTTGCATAAACTACTAATGTAAAAAAATACAGCAGTAAGGGAGACATAATAAAAAAACAAAATCGAAAAGAATCATGAAATTACACACGAAGCATGGTCCCAAATTCACAAATATAGGAAAAAATTCGAAATCTATTTATTTGTAGTTATAACATATTTTTACTCCTTTTACTAAAAAATGCGTGGAGGCATCAAGTTGAAATTAATATCAAATACTGAAGTCATTTAAAGTTGTAAAAAAATCAAGTTTCAAAGCAATGCAATAAAAGAATATGCCCAAAATACGGTTATATTTGTCGAATATTAGGACACAAATAAATCAAAACCTATGGGGTACTTCCCGTTGACCTAGAATCATGAAATTTGGCAAGAAGCAATGCCATGTAGCACACATAAAAAAAATATCTGAGAACCTTACAGTTTTTGTTGTTACATCACAATGATGACTGCATTTTTTTAAATAAAAAGCACTGGATACGCACTTCATGTGTAAAATCAATAGATAATAACACTGAAAGTTATCTTCTTAAGGATTATGTCTAGAATAAACTTGTGAACCATTATTTAAAGAGAATTAATTAACTTTATTGAATATGTCTAAAACAATTTAGCTATAAATAATTTAGTATATCTACAAAAAGATTTCAAATAAAGACTTCATTCTTATGCACAGTGCGGTTTTAGAGAAACTTCCTCCCGCGAACGCTTGGGTTGTGGAATGAGCTCCCTGCCAAGGTTTTTTCTAAGGACTACAGAATGGGGTTCTTTGAAAGAATGGAAAGAAGTTATAAGATTTTTGAAGGGGTCGGCAACGCGCAAGTGATACCCCTGGTGTTGCAAGCGTGTATAGGCTACGGTGACCGCTTACCATCAGGCGGCTCCTAAGCTTGTTTGCCACCTTAGTGTTATAAAAAAAAGACTTAGTAGTAAATGTTTAGATAGTTAATACTTAAAAAAGTTGTAATAGAACAATTTAGCTAAAGACAACCAAGTTGATCTAGAAAAAAAAGAAAGAAAAGAAAAGGACCTGAAATAAGATTTTATAAGCGTTGACCTACAGACAATTAACACTTTATCAAGGTAAAAGGTATAAAAGAGGTTTTAAAATTTTGACTTGAGGAAATTTACCCTGTCAGCACATTTACTCTAAACTAAAACCATCTTTAGAGAACTAAACCATCTTAACACATACTACTGTTAGATTGTATATAGATAGAATAGGTTTAAGGCTTCAAAAATGTACTCCTTGGGTATAATTATGTATATTTATATATAGGTACGTCACGTTCAGGACAGGTCTGTCCATTTTTCACGATAACCAATATAGTGCAAAATGGTAATCAGACCTGTTTCCCGTAATTATTGCTTGGCATGAATTTGAACGAGACAAAACTCATGTTTCGTTCTCCAACACGTTATGCCAAAGCCGGTTTCGTTACTAGTACCTACCTTACTTGGGTAGGTCCAGGATTATCTGTACCTTGGACAGACAATCCAACTAGGCCGGAAGAACTATGAATATGAAGCCAATAGAAGCATCTAGCTATTAGGGAAGGGGCAGCTAGACAAGCTTCGTCTATTCTTTTATTCACCTACACCGTACAGACTGAAGATGAAGGTCTTTGACCAGTGCGTCTTTTCTTTCATACATGAACTCTAAGCTGCTAAAACGTGGACTCATACAATGGGGCAAGCCCAATCGCTCAAAGCTGCTGGGCGCGCGATAGACAGGCCGATACAGGACCTTTTTTACTATATTAATCGCAAAAATGGTTTTATGATCGGATGATCATCCTAATTCCTAATCCTAAGTAATATATAAATTCAAAAGTCAAGTCAATTTGTTATTGCTTCACGTCGCAACGGAGCTTCCAGTTAACCACATTTTTGGCACATGGCTAAGCTCTTTAACTATCCCTGTGCTGGTCATAAAAAAAATCCCGATTGAGAGTTGCCACAGAAATACTTTTTCCTTCACGTGGCAACGGAGTAAACTGATGATGTCATAACACAAGCGATGTAAAAGCAAAGACATAAACTTATATACGCGGCCATAACCAAATTTGGCACGGACGAAGCAGCGAGCATAGCTAGTTTCCAAATATTACCCATATATCCTTTACTTGAGCTACAAATATGTATGAGTGAGTAGGTACTTACTTTAACCAGCTGGCTACAACGAGGAAAAAGGATATGAGTCATGAAAACAGACGGTAAAGTACCTAATCTAAGTGTATGATTCTACGAGTACATACCTATACCTACTAAAAAGTACGAAACCAAAATAAGCAGCTTTTATCTATCTGCGATAGCCAATCTTAAGATAGATGTTCCCGTTGGTTTCACCCACATTCAATTTTATACCTATTGTTTTTTAATAACCCAACCGCAGTGCAGGGTTCAATATTGGTGAATCTAAACCATCCACTCAAACATACTCAAAAAATGACATCGAAATCAGCGCAGCCGTTTACGAGGAGGCTAGAGACTTACACATGTACACAGAAGAATTACTCAACCCTGTTTTTTTAAATATTGATTACCTAGCTTTTTGCCCGCTGCTTCACCCAAGAAAAATTCTGTCATCGCCGCCGAGGGATTCCTTCCTATCCATCAACATAAAAAAGGGGAGGGAAGGGAACTCCCAATGAGTACAAAAAGTACCTAACCTATGTCCTCCGTCTTTCTAACTTTTCATATGCCAACAAACAGGTCAATTACTTAAATATACCCAAATCAAAAAACTTACAACATTTTTCAATTCATATAATATTAATTTGGACCTAACGCTATTAAGTTATTTACTTGTATCTAACTAAATTATTTCAGATTTTTTGCCTTGTAATCATCGAAAATAACTCAAAAATTATGAACATAAAAATACAAAAAAGAACCGACCAAGTGCGTGTCAGTTCTTCAACTTTCGATCCGTAGAATAAGAATTATTGCAGATATCTGAATGTGAATTTATAAATGAAAGATTTTCTGCAAAAAGGATTCACAATTTATAGATATTCTATTATCGTTATTTTATTTTTAAAACATGCAGTTTCAAAGAGGTTATACAGGACATCAAAGCCTAAATCAGACATTCCTGAGGATTACTTCTCTAAATTAACCGACATAGATTCAGTTCAAGTTCGATTACCTACTACATATGTATTGGGAGGATCAGGCACGTGATCTGATCCTCCCAATACATGCCTGATCCTTCCAATACATATGTAGTAGGTACTCGTCAGTAGGTAATTTCCTGTTGAACTGAATTTATGTCGGTAAAAAAAAATTACGGCCTTTGAAGTCAAAACTGTTTTAAAACAGAAATTCATACAATCTGATCCTCCCAATACATATGTAGTAGGTACTCGTCAGTAGGTAATTTCCTCTTGAACTGAATTTATGTCGGTAAAAAAAAATTACGGCCTTTGAAGTCAAAACTGTTTTAAAACAGAAATTCATACAACGCGCAACGGTTGTCTATTAAAAAATCTATTTTTATTATATAAATTAGCTATGGCGGTATTTTATATTACTCACCTGATGAAGTACCTACTTCACAATATTATACCTATTCACACGAAATAAACTTAATTAGCGGAACTATATAATCATAGTTAAAAAATTTACTAAACTTACATTAAAAAAAAGCATAAATTTGTAAACGGAAAAATAAATTTGTAAACGGAAGTTACCACTCTGACTGTGTTTTATTGTCTGACTCTGACTTACGTTGCTTGTTAGATGCTACGATTTCCAGGGGACGTCCCGCAGTCATACTTCAACAACCCGGCGCCCGATGAGTAATCCAAAAATCGTCCTCGTCACAGCACTTCGCGATAGCTGCAAATCAGAATATCGTCTTTTTTTGTCGTTTTTTTACGGCTATGGGTGTATGAAGATTTATTAAGAAAACAAAACTGAAATCCTTCTCCCAGAAAACTGTTATAAAAAAAATACTGAAGACGAGGCAGGCAGCACAGTCTTAGATCTTAGCCTGTCCCAAGGAGAAAACAAAAAGTGTAAAAATTGAAAAATGGCGGGAGTTCAAAGAGTTAAATTAAATAACTTAAATATTAATTTAAAAAATGCTCTTATTGTCGGCATTATAATAGCTAAAAATAGTCCTAGAACTATTGGCAGTAAAAAGAAAAATGGTGACTCCAGAGGAGTAACTTCATTCACCTTCAGAGATTCTGATGTAGATACTATAAATGCTGATGTTTGGGGCTCGGAGTACTTTGTGATTACATTTTACGAAAGGTTTTTGGTTGGCGATGTTGGTAATTATCCCCTTTAATATATACTACTTACCATAAGAATCAGCGGCGCAGCCTTCGCGGGGTTTCTGGCATGGGGCAATACCCATGCGGTATTCAAAAGTTCCCACGGTAGTTTCTAAAATTAGTATATATAAATTAGTACATAGACAGACACGGCGTGGGACTTTATCCATACCTACTAATATTCTAAATGCGAAAGTGACTTTGTTTGACCATACTTCACGTCCAAAAAGCTCCCGCCAAAGAGGTTGTAACAAGTACGTGCTACCGCAGGAAAAACTATAACAAATTAGTAACGAGGCCGAATAGCACGGGCGGAGCCGCTGGAAAAGCTAGTATAGTTATAATACGTAGGTTATCATTATATTTAAATTGAATTAGGTTTTTCTTTCAGTTGAAGTATCCTCGCCGAAAATATGCGTAAAAAGTGGAGCAACTGAAACTTTTAGGCCGCAGGTAATTTTCAAATCCAATAAAAGTAAATGTCATAAATAGAAGAAATAATATGCACGGTATTACCCGCGCAGTCAAGATTCACCCGTCCCATACGTTCTTATACGTCATGAAAGGAATTTATGTTCAAAATTTGAATTTTCTAGCCAAGTGTTGATGAGTCAGTAAGAAGTTCAGAAATGTTTTTTTTTATACATACATAAAAAGATATTTTATACTAGTTGTTCGTGCCCGGCGTCGCTCTTCTAAAACTTCTTTAATACAAAACGCTTTTATGAAAGAAAGTACTGACAATTACGACAACAACAAAAATAAATCAACGAAATCGATCGAGCCGTTCTCAAGAGATACATGTGGCAATTGTTAGGGTCCCGTTACCAAACAAATTGGGTATGCATATGGGTTGTTGTGACCCAAACATGGACGTGTAGCAAATGAATGAATTTGAATATGGGGGTCTTATAATTAAAAAAAAAATATGTTATATCAAATGGAAACTAGGCATGCTGGAGGATGTATTCTAAAATAAATCAATTGAGGAAAATAGATGAAATTTTACCTTTCCCCCTTATCTCCGAAACTACTAAGCCTAATATTTTGAAAATACACAAAATAGTTCTTTACTAAGTATAAGAAAACCGATGTGAATTCTCAAAATCACGTAGTAAATCTTTTAATATTAATTAGGCGTAGTGCTTATACCAACTTACAAAATGAACTGTTTATAGGTAATTAAAAAAACTTTTTAGAATTTTTTAAAGTATGGAACCCTCTCGGCGCGCGAGTCCAACTCGCACTTGAGCGCTTTTTATTAACACCACAAATTCAACTAAACGCGTCACCTGTTTCAGCACCTTAAGAGGACGATAGACGCTAGTTGAGCAAGTCAAGTATAAATAAGCTAAACTCATCTTAAGGTTTAACTTCGCACGTCACGTTTTATGTCGCTTACGCGTGGAGCGCTTCCGTTTTAAGCTGTTTTTTTCATGTTTTTAAATTATTAAAAAATAACTAGCCTTTATATAAAAAATCCAGCCGTTTTTCTTTTCATATGAAACAATAACTAACTAATCAATTGAAAAATAATTAGGTTACCTGACAAAATATCGAGATCGCCAAGTAAACTTAATTTTTAGCTTTTTTTTGTAATTATTTAAGAATTATTTGCTTAATTTATGATTTTCTTTTAATTCGATTTGATTTTTCTTTTAAATTAGTTCTTTCCCTAACCTTTTAAGTTTTCTGTGATTTGTAGTGTGTACAAATTCTTCAATCTCCTAGAAAAAGTAAGATAGACTGTTTTGGGATATTAGGGTATATCGTCGTCTTAAGGAAATCTCCTAAATCATCTACAAAACCCATGTGCGTAGCATTAAAAAGGATCGCGGCTATGGTCACTGCGTACACTTTCTCGGCGCGTACAGTTATCTCGCGCACATGACTCTAGTGCCACCCACTACATATTCATGCGGATTATGTGGTGAGTAGCCAGACGTGAGTGCATATGGAGACCTGAAAATGTAGATATATAGATACATTGTTGAACTTACCATTACTGTGCAATTCGATTACAGTAGTATTCTTTATTTATCCTAGGTTTCTTCTCCGTTCTTTCTCTCGTTGAATGAAGGTGCCTCCGACGTAACTATCCACAGCGGTGACACATTTGCAATGTACTTACCACTACTTCATATACCTTCTAAGCCTGCTGCTGGTTACTATGGAATTGCAGAGGTGCTCAAACTTCCAGGTAAGATCGAGCAAAAACATCACGTTTGTTGTATGGGAGCCCCCTTAAATATTTATTTTATTCTGTTTTTTAGTATTTGTTGTTATAGCGGCAACAGAAATTGATCATCTGTGAAAATTTAAACTGTCTAACTATCACGGTTCATGAGATACAACCTGGTGACAGACGGACAAACAGATAGCGATGTAATTTTTTTAGGGTCCCGTTACTACCCTTTGGGTACGGACGGAACTCTAAAAACGGCTAAGTGCCTGTTCTAGAAATCTAGAAAACATTACGAAAATAGAGCTTTATGGGTAAATAGGCTTTAAACCAAATTTGTTTTGCAAGTTTAACAGATATCCGCAATAATTCTCAAAATCACGTGTATTTTTAGTACCTACAAAAAATCTTAAAATTTCTCGTAAATACACGTGATAACTTAATCGACCTACCCTCCCCCCTTGTAATATTACGTGATTTTTGCCGGACCCCTGTGCCCCTGAGTAGTATCCCTTCCCAGTGAATCCCTTCTAGCTATACATTTGACCGCAAAATATTTTTGCTTGTAATAGTAAAAACACATTTCCCAATATTGTTTTTTTGTTAGTAATTAGTATTTGTTATACATAATAATAAACATTATCACCAAATTTGAAGGTAATAAGTCAATGGGTTGATTGGATGAATTCTTCGGTTTTTTTTTTTTAAAAAAAGCAGTAATCTTTTTTAAAATTGCTTTTCATTCCTTTGTTTTCGATTTTTTTTAAAACAAAAAACTATTTGTAGTAGACTAGCTCTAAACAACGATACCCCACTAGATGGGGTAGATCCAATTTTTTGTTCGCACCATACTTAAGCTGTATGGCACACTACACTAGCTTCTGCCCGCGGCTCTGCCCGCCCTAAATTTGTTTATGGGATTTTTACGCCATCACCTTGAATATACTAAAGAAGTTTGCTATATAGCAAGCTATAGCTGCAGCTATGGTTCGTTCGTGGAATTCGGTTATAAAGATACTCCTGTGGGAACTATTTAATTTTCCGGGGTGAAAATAGCCTATGTCCTATTCCAAACATCGAAACTTTCGCATTTATAATATTAATGGGATAGCTGGAAATAAATGAATTTTACCCGCGGCCATTCACAACTCCTTAATTACTTATACTAATGAAAAAGTTCGTTTAAGCTCGTTTATAGTTATACCTGCGGAAACTTCTGAATTTTTCGGGATAAAAACTCACTAGGTACCTATGTCCTTCCTCGGGACTCAAACTATCTCCATAACAAATTTCATCTAAATCAATCCATGTATAACAGAGTTATGAAGTAACAAACAGATAGACAGACAAACAAAATTTCGCATTTATAATATTTATAGGATAAACATTTAAATTATTTTTGACATTTGTATGGCTTTGGGTCAACAAGATGCTAATTATACATACCTATAATAAGATACAATAAGATGCTTATTTGAAGACTAGCTCCAACCGTTTGGCTGTAAAACCTGTGTGACAGACGACGGACGGACACGTGAGACAAAAATAGGGCTCCGTTTGGAACCTTCGAGTACAGAACCCTAAATAGAATATATAATATAATACGAAAATAAACACGTATATAGATATATAATGTACTCTGTGGCATATAAGATAGGTACGACACGAACTTGGCCCATATTTTGAAAAGTACCTAACAACGAATTCAAATTTTATTTTCAGAACAAAGTTCTAATCTATATGTGGATCTGTTGGTGGTTGTTAAGACGGTGAAACCTGCTAAAACCATAAAGACTAAAACAGGTAAGTAAATTGCAATTTCATTTAAAAACATAAAATTATAGGTAGCACGGGCAAAAAATTGTTTCCTAGTTCTATTCCACCAAAATAATTTGCATTCAGTTCCGAAATCTAACCATTTTGGACAGTTTTTGTTCACAAAAAGCAATATTATTTCCTAGAAAAAAAATCAATCGAATTGATAAACTTCTTTCCTTATCAACAAATTTTTTTTTACCCAACTTTAATTACCCTGAGACAATTAATGTTCTTGTATAAAATAAATACATTTATATATGCAACATATTATTTTTCTTCGTTTGAAACAAAAAATAATTTTGCTTAGATACAAATATTTTTTTTGCGCCAAAATCATGGTTTCACCAAATAATTATATCTTTAATTAAAGCCAATGAAATGTTCAGTTAAGATACCTCCTACCCCTGCTAGCTATGCCATTGTGTGTTTGATATCTTGTATCTGTCTTGACTGAATAGGAAAATACCTACATTCACTCGGTGAAGGTGACAAACCGAATTATTAAAGCCACTTTAGTAAGAGAAATAATATAAAAAATAATTCACTTATAGATATTATGGTTACAGGAGCTGATATGTCGTTACGGAGCGTTGAAATAGTGGACAACACCACTCCGGCCCCCCTCATCTTAGATATTTTCGACATTGACACGATTCAAAGGTGACTTTAAAGGAGATGCAAAGAAAAGTGCAGTCTGTTTAAAAATATACATTTACCCAGCGAGCGACATTTACCTATGTATTTTGCTATAAACTTCAAAGCTCTCTGAATATCACTTTGTATTTTGGCTAAAAAAATTGAAAGGTCTGTGTTTTATGTTTCATAAGATTCTGCCAATACGATTTTTTTTAAAGTTGCAGTAATATTGTGAATGAAACAGCTTTAAACTGAATAAAAAGTGAAATTAAAGGAACTTCGAAGTTTAGGTATAGCTGATTATTTATGTATAGGTACTTGCTGTTATGGTCTTTTGGATCGAAAATATGTATATTTAATTTGAATCGATTGATATACCTAAACAGTAAAGATATGGAAGGCCAAAAAAAATAGCTCTTTCTATTATTAGTTTTGAAAACAACGTGGAACATTATAAACTTGCGTATACTGAATGAATCCCGTACGTCATTAAAACCACCGGATGAAAAAGCTACGTCCACTTGAACACGCTGTTGGCCCGGTCCTTACGAAGTACAACATATGTCTATGTTCGAATGTCCTCCTCTAACCGAAAATAACACTTCTTAATAACGTGCCTACCTTATATTTGATCAGGGCAGAAGAGTGGCGTCCATTAGATAGCGTTTTATTCATAGCGGATGGTAGAGTATCTTGGCGCAGTCACGCAGCCAAAGTGCAGATTTGCTGCAGAACTGTTGTCACTCATCAGCCGCACACCGCTGACGCAGAAGCACTGAGGTTGTACACTCGCAATCAAGCCAATACCCGTTAGTTCATTTTTAAGAAAATAATTTTTAAAATTTAAGCGTTATTTTATTTTATTTTTTTTCTAAATTTTATGATAATCCAGATATTAATTATATTGCGGATTAATTTTTCGCACGTCCGTGAACAATGCATAGAAAGTAGCTTGATTTTTAGCACCGAGGTAGCTATAGGGTCAAAGAATACTTTTACCCCGATCGACAGTACCCACAGAAATAGGTTTTGTGATAAAACTGCGGGGTTTTTCTATTATTATATGTGACAATTTCACCGATTACTAGAATGTTTTGTGTACAGTTTCAGCTGACTAACGCAACTTTTATAGATGCGATAGTATCCGTCCTCTACAGGCATGGAGTCACATGACCTACATAAAAACCACTTTAAAATAGCATATTGATAATAATCATTTATTTCATATCAAACATACATCAGCATTTCAAAAATAACTTTTTTCCACAAACGATCAGGTTGCGGAATGTGGTCCTTGTCGAGTTTTTTTAGGACAATATGAGGTTCTTCAAGAAGGTTATATTAGACTTTCAAAAGGTTGGCAACACGAGCAATACTTATTCACTAGGGTGTTGCAAGAGTCCATAGGCTAACGGTAACCGCCCAACATCAAATGCATTGTACTGTATGCTTGTTTGTCATCTGAGTAGTATAAAACTGTCGAGCTTATGAATGACACGATCATGTATACCAGGTGGTGGGGAGGTGGCAGCATGGAGCGCATGGAGCGGTGAACGCGCGTGTGCTGCGTCCGTGGCGCAGGTGCGGGACCGACTCGCGACCGGCGCGCCATTCTGCGCCTCGCTGCACGCGCTGCTCACACGCATAGACCTCGACGAACTTCTTAATACCAAGTAATCAGATATTCACACAGTAGCGGATTCAGAACTTTTTTTTTTAATTTTGTAGGAATATTTTTGATACCTTGTGATTTTAACCATATTATATTTGATAATCAATATGGTACTAATGATTTTTTGTTTGTTACACTCAAAACCCCTCGTGGATCCGCCACTGGCTATTCACTTTGCATCTTGTTTTGTTCTGAGGCAAATTTAGGCTGTTTTCAAATTTCTCAAAAACGTTGTTTCGTTCACACTACTGACTGGCTTAATTTACTAAAAGAAAATATTGTGATACGTTAAATAGAGTCCACAACCAGGGATGGACCCGCGTGACTGAACTATGGGCGACATCACCCACGCCCATGGTTGAGGGTAGGGCAGGAAATCGCCCTCGCCGGAGGCCGGTGGGGAGGTGTATGTATATAGGCGCATAAAAAATGTTGCTTAAGCTGTTGCTCTCGGTGCTTACGAGAACATTTAATGTGCAGTGAAAACGCGGAAGAACTGCGAGTGAAGTTCGCGGACCACACTGGAGAGTTAAACGCGCGACTTCCGATCAATGTGCTCGAAGACACTCTTAAGTACTCCGTAAGTTTTTGGTTTTCTTAACCTAGTTGGGGGACCTCCCCCATCCCTTACCCCCAGTACTTACTCGAAATGAAGACTTAGGCTCTAAATTTGACTAAGTATTATTTCTTTACTACAACACAACTGACATTTTGCAAAATAGAAAAGACAAGCAGGTCCAATTGGCTTGGTATGGATGTATATAGTCAGTTCGATCTAGTCCACAACTCATTTCATTACCAAGCAACGCAAACTAATATTTAATATATCTTTAAGAAGTGATTAGATTTTTAAAGGGTGGGCAACTCGCGAGTAATACCCGTGCTGTTGCATGCGTCCATAGGCTACGGTGACCGCTTACCATCACCGGGTCCGGGACCGTTAACTTGTTTGCCACCTTAGTGTGATAAAAATATAGAAATGCGAAAGTCTGTATTATTCCTTAGCTTCGGGTCGAAGCAACCTATTGATCCGATTTTTGGCGAACGCAGAAAGATATAGAATTCTTTTGTATCGATCAAGATCGATTTCATCGCAAAGTATCAACGGGGTAATCTGATTTTTGCACACGAAACTGGAGGGACAGACAACAGACTACTTTTATCTCGTTAAAATAAGTATATAAGTGGTTCAGTTAGAAATTGCTACTGCGACTCTGTGCGGGGACAGCCGCGGGCCAAAGCTAGTAGCATACACTCAAAAAATATTTAACCATCTTTCAGTTGTTCACAACATACTAACTCTGCCAATATACAGACAGCAGATTCAAGTAGTAATTAGTAGCAGACACAAATTTATTAATACATTAAACAATTAATTGCCTAAACTGACAGTCAATGTTGTTAAATTTTTAACAAACATTAGTCTGTAAATTTAAGAAATGTTACTTCGTTAAGTCAATAAATTGTGACCTGCTACGTTAATCAATTTCTAACTGTCAACGAAAGAGTCTGGTCTGCTGCAGCAGCTAATTTACTCCATCAATGAAACAAATTCTGCTCTGCCACTGTAACTTATTTAGTCAATTAATTTTTAAGTGTTAACCAGGAGAGAAAACGACGTTATAGGTATAAGTACAACTTTTATTTGTAACTTTAACTATAGATATATATACAATTTACTTTGAGTAGCAAAAACAAAGCTCTGTTAGCGTTTCTGCAGAGACGCTGGACTGATACTAGCGATTGGACTTGCTGTCTATTTAGCGTATAATAAGATGTTTCAATAGCTTAAATGCATCTATTATACACTAAACGCAATCTTCACTAGACACACTCGTATATTAATATGCGTTCTATATCACTGCCCTGCTAAAACTTGCCATAGCGTGTTTTAAAATACAAGTAGCACCCTCTAGTGACAGTCTGGTTAAACAGTAAATATATTACTACTGCAGCCTCTTGCTAATAAAACAAACTCTGCCCAGCTACGGTTGCTAATTAGTCTGTCAATGAAACATGCTCTGTTCTGCTACTTCAGGTGATCAGAATGCTAATATGCTAGTAATTCTAAATAAATGTGTCTGCTCATTCAACAGTCTTGTCTGTTAAACTAATTTACATCAAATGTTTATTCTAAACAACGGTCAAATCGGTTCGTTTAGTTGTTCTGAATCTGCTCATACAACCTATTTGATTCTCTATATTAGACTACTATAATAAGCTAATCTAGCAAATTAGAGTTAGCTATGTGATTTAACAGTTTGTTTGTAATTTGTAGCAGTGCAATGTAGTTACTGTCCTTAACGGTTTTGGGTTTGTTATGAGTAACGAATTGACGGCCGCTGAATTAGTAGAAAAAACATTTATGAGTAACAAAGTTCCTTTAACATACCAAAAAACAGTACTCTGCTAGCCTCATATTTTTTGAGTGTATACATATAATAATTACCATTATTATAACAGCTGCGACTCCACCATACCATACCAGGGGCGATACCATTGATTGTTATTCAATGCAACCACATGTTATTATATATATGTAAATCCCTATAATTCGCATAATCATTGCTCATACAACATATATATCTGGTATATTCTGTGTCTCTACAGAGCTCATTTTTGCTTTGTTAAACGGCCGAGGTGATCCACTATTAAATTATATTATACTTTGCTTTAACTAAGATAGTGCAAGAACAACCAAATAACATTTTAAAAAATACTAGCCAGTTCGAAAAATTTAATCAGAAAAGGTTTTCTGTAGATGTATTATCATTTCGCAGTTGGCCAAGTTTGTAAAAAGTGGCTGTCCACTGGCAACATCCTTCTGGGAATAAATCTGAAGACCTACATCGACAAAAAATATTTTCTGTTAAAAATACGCGCACTGGCTAGTATTTTTTAAATTTTTTTATGTTGTTTACTTAATTTATCAATATATTTAAAATACCTGTTACCAGTGCCAACAGATGAAAGTGATGTCCAGCGAGGAAAGAGCTTCGCTCCGGTGGCGTATTCTCCTGGAACAATGCTTTGTTAAGTTGGCTGCGTCTCCACCGCGTCTGCTTGTGATATCACTGCGCAGGGCTTCGCCGCACGACCCCATACCTCTCTATTGAACCCTAAATACTGGCTTACTAAGTAAATACTAACTTACTAAATACTCTCTTATTTACAACTACATAATTTTTTGTAAGTTCTTTTCAGTAATTAAATTGTTATTATTATTTCTCTAGTATTGGCTTTTATTTACCATCCCACAAAGGCATAGTTAAAATAATTGTTGAATAAAGTATTGTATATTTAAGTATTGTGTATATAAATTTTGTTTTACGCATAATTAAGAAATAAATTATTTGATTTGGTAAATTAACATTTAGAGTTTAATATAACAAAATAAAAAACTTTAATAAAACAAAATAAAGTTTATTAAGTACTGATCCTAATTCATGCAGTAGGACCTACATTATGGTCCATTCAGTAGAGTTCAAAATACATCAAAAGCTATGAATAACCTAGATCAGAATTTGTTACTTGCAAACTTAGTAGCTTAGTAACTAGGGAAGTTAGCAACCACTATTATTGATTAAATACCAACTTAGACTTCATAGCAAGAAAACATGGATAAACAAGACAAAACCGATTTCACTTACGAATACACGAAACGTAGAAAAGAATTTGGCAAACAAACACTATTCGAAGATAAATCAGAAATGTGTGTGAGCATACCGTGCAACCCAGCGTTTTATAACAAATATATACTGAGGAACCCTGTGCATGTAGCTATACAGAATACGGGGACAATGTCGGAGCACTGGGTTAATTCTGTAAGGTGAGTTAGGAACTTATTATTTGTTTGTTAGTGGCTATATAACTAAACTACCTTTTTTCCGCGGCTCCGCCTGCGCTCAATTTTGTTATCAGCGTGGGATCTGTTTTTATTTCACTAAGGTGGCAAACAAGCACACGGTCCGCCTGATGGTAAGCGGTCACCGTGGCCTATGGACGCTTGCGACACCAGTATCACTCGCGCGTTGCCGACCCTTCACAAATCCAATAGCTTCTTTCTTGAAGAACCCCATACTGTAGTCCTTAGAAAAATCCTTGGCAGGGAGCTCATTCCACAACCCAAGCGTTGATTCTAACGGCAACTCCTTGATTTAAGAGAATACGTTACGTGGCGCCTCGCAGCGTGCTTCATACAAACTAATTTCTCACTTATCTTTGACATTTACTGACGAAACATTGTGAAATTTTCAAGTTTGTGTTTAAAGAGATTGATACAGCTAGCAATAGTTCGTACGCGTTGCATTCAGTTATAGTTATTCGTTGTTTATTCGACGTGAAGAAATTACAAAAAAGAAAGAAACTTATGTCAACATATATAGTATGGATAATGGCAGAACAGTTTGATATAAAATTTTCACCTATACAAGAATTGTAGTGAATTAGCAAATATCTGGATGAGGAAAGGGGGAAAAGTGATTATACCCCATAGGATATAGTAAGAGATGACAATGACTACAATGTTAGGGATCAACAAATCAAACTCAACTCTGAGTCTTTCCTATTTTAGGGCAGAATATACCAGTTCAGGTGTAAATCATGTAGAAGGGGGCTGGCCAAAAGACATAAACATGAATGATCCTGAGGCAACACAAAGATATCGACGAAAAATAGAAAAGGATGAGGCTTATATTCATGCCGTAATGCATCTTGGCCACGTAAGTTTTTTTTTTTTTTTTATACCACTAAGGTGGCAAACAAGCTTACGGTCCGCGTAGGATGTTTGTTTCTGAAACCGCACTGTATGCGACCATTGCGATTATAAAGTGTGAGAATGAATTCCCTGCCGATGGCGAGCGGTGCGATGGTAGTTGTAGTAGTTCTCTGTTGGGGTCACTACCACTAGCCATACTACTCTCTCACCGTCTTTGTAGTTTACTCTGCAAATGTACATGTTATGTTACTTATTTATACCAATAATACATTAATACTTTAGCGTTTCTGACTATCGAATTTAATAATTTTTCAAGGATTTTTTTGTGGAACAGTTAATTCTAATTTTAAAAGATTCAAATTTTTTATAAGTTAGGTAGGTAAGTATAAGTTAATCAATTTTTCTTTTAATACAAATACAGAGCATGGAACACAACATCCTCCAAAACAATGCAATAGACATGTATGAAACGTACTATTCGGAATTGCCGTCGATTCCCCCAGTGGAACGCAGTAGTTGTCACACGGTGAACGTATACCGCGAGCCGTCGGCCAAGCGGCCCGTGCGCGCGCTCTCCTGGCAGGCGGACGGAGGCGCACGGCTCGCTATCGCGCACGCTGATATCGACTACATAAGAAACAATAGAACTCCGCAGAATTCATATATTTGGGATATAGGTAAAGTATGTGTGTGTTGCTGAGGCTTTTGGGTGTTTACGTCAATGTGATCTGAACCGATATCTGGAACATACAGTTACCATTTCTCTGAAGTACCTAATGTTTTAAAAGTACGATAACCTCTTGTTGTCTTTTTTATGAAATTACTACAGAGATATGGTAACTATAAGTATTTAGATATTAGTCCAGATCACATTTACCTTAAAATGTTAAATTCAAATGTGAAATCAGTATTTTTCGTAAATAAGATTTTATTTTCTTAATTAAGATGCTTTAATTGTCCTTATTCGTTATTTTCATTAGAATAAAACTTGTTTTTTTTTTCAAATTGCAATTTAAAAAAATTTTGACACGGTAAACTAGAAGTGGTTTGTGATGTAATAAAAAGAAAACAGATTTAAAATCTTTTGTTAGTAATTGTTAAGAACTATCTGAAAAAGTGAGACTTTGCAGATTTAAGGGTGCTGTCGGTAAAAAAAAAAGAAATTTAAGGTTTATGTAAGTAAATAACAACAATTTAACGCAAACTTATTTTATTACCGCATTAAGTGTATCTTTATCTAGTATTTGTATAGAATAGAAATTAAAAAATATCATTATGTTTTAGAGAAAATCTCATTGAGATTTTACCGTACGAGTTAATTTTCAAATGAAGTTATGGTTTAACAGCAAATTTAGGAAATCTGAAAATAAAAACCGGCGAAACAACAATATACAGTTATAAGAAGCAAATATTTACAAATCGGGAGTTTGTATGGTGGGCGGCGCGCTTACCAATTACACTCTTAAGATAATACGATTAGCAGCGCCTTGCAGCGTGCTTCATACAAAAGAATTTTCCACTTATTAATCAAACATTTTGAAGACATGTTCTAGAAATCAATATCTAGGTCTGCAGTGTGACAGATTTCTATTAAATTGTATACATCAAATTTATTCTAGTTTTTCATACAAATGGTGTCAATTATGATTTTGAGTTAGTAAAAACATTTTTCAGGATTTTGGAAAACAATAGACATAGATATTTGGCTTGAGATCGTGTCTACAAAATTTCACAGTGTTTGATCTGTTAATGTCAAAAATAAATGGAAAATTTGTTTGTATGAAGCACGCTACGAGGCGCCGCGAATCGTATACTCTTAATACTCAAATCAATTTATAATGAAATAGTAATGCATTAAATATTTAATGATTCTATACCTTTGTTCAAGAAAATGCAAACGCACCGGAATTAATTGTGAAGCCACCACAACCATTACTTGATCTGCAATACAACCCTCGAGATCAACATACTCTTGTGGGTGGAATGATGAATGGTCAGGTAGAGATTTCCTAACACAATAACAATCAGACAGGTAATCTAGAAGACCTACACTATAAGTTCCATCTGAATTGCAGGTTGGATGGTGGGATATGCGCAAAGGCGGAGAAGCAGTCAGCTTATGTCCCCCACACGTTGCGCACCGCGATCTCGTTCGTAACGTTCTTTTTATTAATTCTAAAACTGGTGCTGAATTTTTCTCGTCTTCTCCAGACGGTGTTGTGAAATGGTAAGTTAACGTTTATAAATACACAACTATAATATGCTATAGTGTATATGACTAAAGTTAGCACCTCCAACCTCCCGCACTCACTTCAGACCCGTTTTGCACCTGAATTCATTAGCCGCGGATTATGTAGCTAACTTCAGACACAAGATCCATGGCACTATTGTACCTTTAAGTATATCTTTAGAAGGTTGTAATTTTAAGGTGGGATACACGCAACATGAGTGAACCAACCGACTCTATGATAATTGATTTGGTCAAAGCACCGACAGACACCCAGCTTGTCGACAACGCCCTAGGAATATCAGCTCTTGAATACGAACCCACAATACCAACAAGGTAACAAGATTTATGTAGATACTGAACTGAACATAAGCCAAACTCTAGTAGCAAATTTGATATTGTTAATTTAATTTTCAGATTCATGGTCGGAACTGAAACTGGCCTTGTTATAGGAGGAAATCGTAAAGGCAAAAACCCTGTTGAAAAACTACCATCTAAGGTTGGAAAACGATTAAAATATTTCCCTTATTAGTGCCATTTTAATCTTAATGTTTTTTATTACAGTATGAAGCTCATCTTGGACCTGTTTACGCTCTCCAACGAAATCCAACATTTCTAAAGAATTTCCTGACAGTGGGAGATTGGACGGCTCGTGTTTGGAGCGAGGACTGTCGTGAATCGTCTATCCTATGGACTTATTCACACCGCACCAAACTGACGGATGGCGCCTGGAATCCAATAAGGTAAAACTCTTTCTTTCTTGAAAATAACACACAGCGCCATCTGATCACAAATTACACACAGCGCCATCTGATCACAAATTACACACAGCGCCATCTAATCACAAATTACACACAGCGCCATCTGATCACAAATTACACACAGCGCCATCTGATCACAAATTACACACAGCACCATCTATTACTATTTATACCAGATAACGGATACTTTATTTTATAAATACAAAGATATTACTATACATAAGGAACACACCCAGACTCAAAACAGACAAATGTTTATCATATAGTTGTCCCATGCAGGAATCGACCCCACAATGGCAAAAGGAAAACACAATTCGTAGTTGACCAATTTAAATAAAGTTGAATACAATTTACTATATACATAACCCTAAATCATTTTCAGATTCTCATTAATACTAGTGACGCAATGGGATGGTTGTCTGTCTTGTTGGGATTTACTGAGAAGACGTAGTGCACCCATAGTAACTGCACAACTCTGTGACGAACCTTTAGTTAGACTGCGGCCACACGAAAGTGTTAGTATTGAGTTTCTTACCATTTAGTCATATGATTAAAATGATTGTAATGGAATATTCGTTAACAGGGACTTCTGGTAGCATGTGGAAGTAGTAAAGGCACTGTTTACTTAGCCGAGCTTTCGCAAAACTTAGGAACGGCTGATAAAAATGACAAACAATTATTGACTCATGTAAGTACCTACGTATGTAAATATAATACGTAATTAACCGTGATAATACTAAGAACCGTGATTCGTACTGTACCTACTGCACAAAATTCAACTCCATTTTCACAGGTGCACTGTTTTTTGGTTTATCTAAGTATAGTGATTCGTTATCTAGAAGCAGAGTTCCGGGATGAAATCTCTTACAAGGTAGGCTCAACTTATAATAGTTTCTAGGAATGCGGTCAAAGCCAACCTCTATCACAACACGCATCAACATCCACGGAGAGAAAGTCGTGGGCAACAATAGTCTCTTAATGAAATCATCAAAATTGTTATCTTACCATTCTAGATATTAGAACGTGAAAACAAACGAGAGCGCATATTGGAGGCCCGCATGCGTGAGCTGAGACTGAAGATGCGACAAGACCGGGACGGAGGACAGCAAGCAATGGAGGCCGACATAGCGACCAACGACAGAGACCTGGAGGAGGCCACCGCTGAATATATGCAAACTATTGAAGAATTAAAGGCGCAGCGAAAGACTCAGACTACAAATTAATCGAAGGATTGCACAAAGAGATTTGATTGCATTAATTAACATAAAATATTAGAGCTGGATTAATTGTAGACCTGGAGGACCGAGCCTCGCTCGTTTTTAGGGTTCCGTACCTGAAAGATAATTAGGAACCCTATTACTAAGGCTTCGCTGTCCGTCCGTCCGTCCGTCCGTCTGTCTCATGAACCGTTTATAGTTAGGACAGTTGAAATTTTCACAGAAGATGTATTTCTGTTGCCACTATAACAACAAATACTAAAAACAAAAAAAGTCCGACTCGCACTTGGCCGATTTTTTACAACGCCATCTATTGTCAAGTAGCTTAAGTTTTGTAAATTAAGTTGGAAATTAAACTAAGCTTGATGGGTTTATCACCCCCGAAACCCCACATACTGAATTTCATGAAAATCGTTAGAGCCGTTTCAGATATTCCGATTATAAATATATATATACATATATACAAGAATTGCTCGTTTAAAGTTATAAGATGTATATTAACTGTATGTATAGTAATTTGCCAAATACTAAGAATATTATTAATCATGAGATCATTAGCAACTTATTTGAAAGTCCAAATAATTTTAAACCATTAAGGGAAAAAAATTTTAAATCTAAAATTACTTAGTACGAAAATTCTACTTATAATTTGTTGAGTGAAAAGTTAAATAAAACTTCATTTTGTGACAAGAGTTCTTTAGTATAAATAATAAAACATAATATTTTAATAAAATAAGGAAAACAATTACTTATTAACTAAATCACTTAGTTATAACAACATTAGTTGATTTTCTGTAAAAATACGATTTTCATTTAAATAAGTTATAACTAAACACTATTTTGTTATATTTTCAAATGCAACAAATGACCACCGGTTTTCAATATTGGCACCAACACCAGTCGTCGTCAGTCGGAACACGTCGGTGTGTTTTTGTAGTACATGATGGACTGTGGCTTGGGAGACGAGCGGGAATAGTGCGCGCACGTATGACACAACGTAGTCGAGGCTAGCGCCTTGGGGATGAACCTGTAGTGACATATTCCAAGTAATCCCAAATATAGTAAGAAGTATTAGTTGTGTTTGTCGTGTATGAAGGTGATAGCATACGAATGTAAATGTTTCTAAATAGACACCTGTATGGACGCTAATAAAATAATAAAACTGATACTGTTTTCGATCATGCTTTTTAGGAGGATATTTCATGTCTTAATCAATATAATCTAATAAATAATAGGGCTTAATCAACATACATCACGGGTTTGTTGATTAAGCCCAACTTTTTCCTATTTATTTATTTATTTAACTCTTATAGTATATTATAATTTTAGTGTAAAATTAACAAATTGATACTTATGTTCTAAAGTGGACTTATCGCATGATGCGATTTCTTCCAGCCAACCTTAGGGTATTTCCGAAAAAAGGTTAATTTAAATTTAAGTAGGTAGAGTCCAAACGAAAAGAAAAAGAAAACCATAGATAAAATAATTCCAAGTATATGCACGTACATATATACACCATAATTACATACACATACTTACATAAGTACTTATTAATACAAACATTATATATATATACATTTAATGAGTATGTGTCATCAAATTTGTAATGATTGAAGAATGATGGATTTTAGGATAGTTTTTCAGCTTTAGTCCCCATCTTAAGTGGGGGATAGCCGGGATCAAACAGTGAACGATACAAATTATGGTGTCGATCTCGTGTCCCCCTCTGTCAGTTCCCTTGGGGGAGCCATCAGGATTTTAAAAGTACTGTTGTCTCCCCTAGAAGGAGCAGTAATACATTATACTGTAATGTATGTTTTTTCTAAATTTTTGAGTAATCTATAGGAATTGTATAGCCAACAAAAATATATGCCTGAGTCTTATTTTGATTTCTCTGGCCAAGTCAGATACTACCATGTTTTATTTAAGATTGTTTAAAATCGAAGCTCTGGCATTATCTAAGAAATGTGATAGTAAAAATATTATTAGTGAATTATAAGCAGCAGAAGGAAATAGTTTACCTGTAGAAATGCAGAAATGACTCCAATAAGCTTAGCTTCCCCTTGTCCGGCTTCGACGGCCTCCTTGAGATGCACTTTCGTGTCTAGGTCCTCGGGTAAGGGTGGCGGCGGTGGTGGCTTCTGCACGGCGACCAGCGCCGGCAGCGGGGGCTGGAAACGTCACCATCACAATAGGCTATATACATTTTTTAGGATTCTGATGTACAAAAGAAAATACGTAACCATTTGAAAAGAATATAGTCATTTAAAGATAATAAAATTTGAATTCCAGTTATACGTAAGCCGTTGGACTGCATATTTCTCAATAGTCAGGACTCAAATTATTCTTAGATTATTCTTAGAGGCACAGGTTAATGCACTGGTGTATTTTTTATATTCTTATAGACATAAAGCGTATTATTAAATCTGCGTTGATATCTTCTTAGTTTTACAGCTTCATATTGAAAAAGCAACAAAGTTCAAGGTAGCACGTCACAGATTAAAGAGAGACTAAACATTTTTAATATTTAAAGATTATTCGGCAGATGTTTGTTTTAGCCGTAACTTCTTTCCGATGCTACGATTTTTACGAGCCGGGGCAAAAACTCGATATTGGCGTCACTTTTCTATGGCCTATGATAGGACGAGAAATTGGTTATTTTTTGCCACAAGTAAAAAACGTTATGAAATATGCTAACAAAGTCAGTTTATATTTTTCGCTTGCCTGCTTTCTGATTTCGACCTCCTATTTGTAACATAAGCTTAAAATTCAGACTTAATATACTAGGATCTGGGTGGGACTTCTTTTTAAGTCCATGTTCCCACCCAACTGTAAATTATTATCCTCATTATTAAATTAACTATATTTTGTACTACAAAACTCAAGGAGTCATAGAAGGATCAAAATAGGAGTGGGGGCTAAAGACACGGCAGCACTACTAATTTGTCCTAAAGAATTGAATTTTAAAGCACAAACAGCACAACAGGACACAAAAAAAACAGTGCTAGAAAACCAGGCTGCCGTTAGTTCTACTCCCAACTTCGATCATCCATAAAATCCCTTAGTCCGTTAGTAATCAAAATTACATTTCCAATTCCATGGAAGCAACAGAAAAGAACAAATATTTAAAAAGAATTTCTTTCTTACATTATAGTTAGTAAATGTACCTGCCTACTACCTACCTTGTTGTCCAAAGCTTCTTGCAAAGCCTGTCGCGCTATGAACTGAGCTTTAAATTTCTCCATCTCTTTTTGGGCATCTGCTTTTATAACATCCACCTCATTTTTGTAGGCTTCTAGTTGGAATTGGAGACTTTCGTTTTCGCGCTAGAAATAATAGTAAAAATTACAATAAAGCTTTGTACAGCGGCTTTACTCGAGCAGAATTTTAGATTTTTTAACATAACTTTTTATGGTATTAATCACGTCCGTTTGTTTACTACGTTTAATAAGAGATAAATATACATACATGAATTCCAAAATGAACTCGGATATTAGTAGCGAATCAACTTTATCAAATTGTTTAAATACAACGCTTAATGTAAATTTTGTGGCAAAACTATACTACCCGAAGGATTGAGAAAAATTCATGACTTTCCCTACTGAGTAATTTTCTTTTATTGTATTTAATGCTAAAAAACACTTGTGCAAATTTTTTAAACAGTGTATTGCATTTCCTAATAATAAAAATCGGTTAAGTAATTAGAATTGGTTGGTTGTGCATTGATCATAAGTTGTAGAAAAAAGTCAAAAAGACAAAACGTTCAAAAAATTTAAAGTATCAAGGCGACATTATTGTATAAATTACTTTAGAATTATATAACAAATACATCTCATAGTAAAATGTATGACATTGTGCAATGCTTTTTCATCAACTTTCTGGTCTATATTGCCCCTTAACACAAGAAAACTCTGAACAACTGAAATTCAGTACTTACCTTCGAACTCTCTATCAGATATTAAATTACCTTCAACTGCTGCATGTCATCATCACCAGTATCCATGTTCTTGCTGAAAGCCCCACTAAAATCACTGTCTTCATTTTCAAACTTCTCATTAAATTCTTCCTTCAACGTATTGAACTCCTAAAATGTAGATAACTTATTAAATAAAGTAATACAAGAATCTTTTGTTGTTATCACAAGTTTGTAAATCTAGAAACTATTCATGCAGAAGAGAAAAAAATGAGTAGGAACTAACTGTTATTAGCTTAGTTCATTCAGCCTTTACTCAGCAACTCTTATTCTGGTTAGAAAAGATAGGCCGTGGTTCCAGGGAAAGTACCATAAATATAGATAGCAAATTTTATTGATAAGAAACATTCCCTAATTTTTAAATAAGTTAAACTGTGTTTACAGATTTTCGGATGAATCATCTGTTTTTACCGGGCATCGAACCTGTAAAACATGAAAAAAACAACCTGTGTTATGATATCGGTCAAAAAGGTTTCTGATTAGAAACATTTCCTTTTAAATAACATAGTGTCCCAAATAAATAAAGATCTAGAACGATTAAAAATATGGTTCATAATTTAAACTGTAATTAGTTACAAGTTCGATTACGGGCACAAACATGTGATTTATCCAAAAATCTATAAATATGGTTTTATTTATTTCAGAAAGTGAAAGAATGTTTTCTTTTAGTAAAAAATGCTATCATCAGTATTAATGGTACTTTCCCCTAACCATGGTCTTTGTTTTCCATACTATATAATAGAAAATATTACAGAAAAACATCAAAGCATCCCAATATTCTGTATTGATTAATTAATACTTCAGGCTTAGTTAATAATTTTTTATAAGAACAAGATTTGCTACACACAAACTGGAACTTAAATCTGATTATTCATTATTACGATAACATTTTGCTTCTTATATAAGAGTTAATTTTGGTTTGTAATAATTTTTTTACCCTGACATGGTTTCCAGATTGGTCTTAACAAAATAAATTAAAAATAAGAGATGGTTGGTAACCAGCACATAGATTTGATTTGTGAAACAACGAATTTGTTATGGGTGAAATCAGCTAAAGGTTGCAATGACTTTTATGGCCTATATATCTATATTATACAACTAAGTAGGTACTTACATGTAACACATGGGCGAAATATTTTTACGTTACTCCTTGAGTAGAATATCGATTTTCCTTAAGATTATTTTGTGTATTAGTTTTTCCTATTCAAATTATATGTTACAACTGTTTTGTGACATGTTCACCTAACAATCTTGCATTGAACATGCATCATCATTGTGGCCTATTCTATCTTCTTCACATTCTATCATTATATCTTCTATTTTACGCCTAAATAATATGCTATTGTTTCTGTATTCTACCTATAACGCTTTATTAAGAAATATCTTTATATGCATCGATAGGTTAGTAAAACAAACAGAGCTTAACCAACTCACTTTTAACCTTTTTTTTTGTAACACACGGTCAGTGACCCGCCCTTTTTTATAGAACTTAGCTCCTAACTGCCTTTTTACTTGACTTAGATTTTAAGAACACATTTAATGTATAAAAGGGAAAAAGTGCAAAATTGACTCCATCAATACTATCAGAATTATAGTTAGAGATCCAAAGTCTATCTGTATTTATTAGTAACATATATCGCAGCTCTAAACATTGCATGCCAACGATTGTGTTACGTACCGCAGCCATTTTCTGCCACGTCTCGATGTTCTTCCTCTGGGGTTTGGTGAAATGATCCCAAACACGCTGATGAGTCGCCGCCGTGAAAACTTTCGCCACCTGTTCGACTGAGGTTCACAATAGCAATGTTAAGGGCTATCAATGTGGTCTTTTGACCACACATACCATACACATTTTGCGACCGGCTGTCCCACGTTCCCATTTGTCGTACTATATGAACCCGCGGCTCTCGAGTTGTTGTGACATGTCGAAAATGCCGAGCTCAGAGCTTACTTCGTTAAGAGACGTGTCGATGGACACATGACAGTGTGTGACCACACACAAGAGGCACCAGTCAATGTTTTGACAAAATACTCATCTTTATATTTATCAAAATATATATCGTTATTAGATATATGACACATCACGCACAGCCCGCGCGAACTCCGATGCGTTTCAAGGCGCATATAGCAGGTACCTAGCGCCGCAATTAGATATTGTTTTATTTTTGCTTCGTCCAAATCTTATTTAAAAAATGTACTACTTACAAGCTTTAACACCAATTATGAGCTATTTCAAAAACGTTGTGTATTTCCGGAAATACGAGTACATCTTTGAGTTTCATCTGACATTGTAACATGACTATGTTAACTAAACAGATGTGTTCCAGAAAATATACAAAACGTTGTTAATGTAGCTTATAAGTAATGTTATAATTTCTATGTAGTACATTTTTGAAATACTCTGCAACTTAGTGAAGGATTAATAGGCATAAGACCCGTTCTTTTTAATTATAAATGTTTGGCTAAAATGCGTCGAGTTGACATGGTATACTTTTAGTTTTACACGTGTGTACAAAGAATACTTCAAAAATGTACTAAATAGAAATTATAACACTAGTCAAAAGCTACATTAACAACGACACTACAATCGTGTAGACTACTTCGCTAACTCGGGATTTATCTAAATTCGGCACTTACAGCAAAAAAACAACTTTGCTAACTTCTTAAACAAATGACTATTTCAAACGCAATCTCGACTTTTACCTCGGAGCTCACTTGCGGACTGTACATAATTTGAAAAGTTAAATTATTTTGAGTATTTTTGCAAAACAAAAGCAACTTACACAGAACTTTTAATCCCTTTTGAGATATTTAAAACCATATTCAAGGCAAAATATGGAGACTTCTGGAGATTACTGGAGAACCATTCTTTTTAGTATTTCTACAGAGTATAGCGCAACGAACTTTTCCGACCTTCTAACCTTGGGTGTTTGGTCGCTAGTGTCATTGTAAGTTCACAACATTTTAATATAGCGACTGTAGTTTTAATTTTTGACCACCGGCTCAGAAAAGTTGGTTACACTATATATATATAGACCAGAGTGACCAAATTTTAGACATGTCAATGTCTAAGAGCATCTTGTACCAATATATATAGATCAGTTAACTGTAATTTATGCAAATCAAATACATTTTATTGATTGTAATTGATTATTTAATATCGTTTCCATCTTAATGTTCATAGCAACCAATTAACATAATTTCAGCTAACTGAACTATGACACTTCCACACTGAAGGAACTATTTTAACAAAACGTAAAGTATGCACAAACATGAAGGTGTATTATTTTTTGGTCAATGATAATGAGTACTTCAATGAAAGATAAATATGGGAGCAATAAGACCATGATGATTTTTCGATGGTACTTGAGCATACCTGCGCTCGACAGACATCAGTTGACAGCTGTACTAAAAGCTAATAATGTACAGTAGAATATTACCTGCCAAGACTAGTTTTCGTACTCTGGAAGTGATTAATGAATGAGTAAAAAATCGAGTCTGTTAGGGACCAACCTTGAGGGTGTGAGGATAGTGTACTGTGTACATCGATGGGGAGCATGAGTATCACCTGAAGCACACCAAATAAGCAAACAGCTTTGTCGCAGACCTATTCCAGCAAATGTTAACATTGCATTATCAATAAGTTACGCGAAAAATACCTGCTTCAAAAACTCCCTTTGATTGCTTGCCACTATTTAAGAGCATATTGTAAAACTTAAAACTTACAAACACTTGAGCACAACTTTATATTTTTTTAATAATTATAAACACTATGGGGTGTATTTTTATCTAAGGTTGTTACTACAGACGATTACAGCTCTAGAGAAGACAAATTATATAGTTGTTGCCAACGCAATACCATGATTTACAGGTACATTAACTTCTAAAAACAATGAATTTGACACCTCTGACAAATATTGTTTACCGTCGCAGTAACAAAAACAATAAGTGGCATACACAAAATAAAACACATACCTGTGTGCAGACTACTTAGTGAACAGAATTAATTTTGGCAGATATATTGATTTCAGAAATCGTTTCGTTAGTAGATAAAAATTGTTATGAGAATGATTGAATAATAAAATTAGATAAATATGCATACTGTGTGTAAATGACATCGTAACGAAAACTCATCATGAATATAGAGAATTTTCGTAAGTCTCTTCATGAATTTCATAAAATATTTTAGTTTTTTTTAGGGTGGCCACAATTAACTGCAATCGAAATTCTCTGGCGAAATTTATTAAATATCCTTTAACTTGACACCTTAAGGCTGAATTTAGTGCTCAACCGACGTGAGCGGTGATTTCGAACGGACATAGTTGTACTAATAATATTGTACACAATGCTGCGCTGAAGCAGCTCTGTAATGGTTTAAACAACAGCTTCGTTTGACCAACATCCGTCCGTCGTCGGTGGAGCACTACATAAATCTAGCTTTATAGTAAAGTTAATGGCAGCACACCAATTACTCTGCGTTTTGTAAATGTTGGTCGATTAATCCACTGATGTCAGGCAGACAAATGGCAGGCAACTACACGAAAAGCAGTGGATAGAACAACAGTAATGCAGACCAAACAAGGAAAACTACTGCAATCCATTAGGAAAATTATATGCCTCATAGCATTATAGTTACACGCCCAATCAACAAACGTATATTTAATATCAGCATTACCGACAGTCTCTTGTGTAGAGGTTGCTTGGAATCCGAGGAGACATTAGCTCATGTGTTCTTACATTCGAAAAGCGTTAGCAGATGACATAGACTTTTGAAAAATCAGGAAACCACGAAAAAACTGAATAATAACAGACACCTCCTCCTAAATTTCTAGACAGAGCTAAAATAGTTTGAGTAACCAATGGTTAGCAAATTAGTTATCTACATACAATGTTTAATCATTTTTAATTCCAATAACACTACATGCAGTATAAGTATGTTTAAATAGGCACAAATCAGAATGATAAATTAGCTTGCAGTGTATAATAGCTGTAGGTGAGTGCTTTGGCCCTTTCAGTTTAAAAGCATTCAATATGTACACAAACCTTCCTTCAATGTGGATGTGCTCTTAACTTTAGTGTTTTATTTTTTCAATTTACCAGTTAGGATACATCTTACCTTTGAGTATAAATTTACAGAGCAATATAGCAACCATTGTCTTTATGATAAACGCGAATAAAATAAAGCGAAGTTAATCACAGACACCATTTACTTACGTTGTTCAATTATTTTCTCAATATGGTTCTTCACTCTTTCCTTGCATTCATGTAATTCGTCCTCGCATTGCATTTTATCGTTAAAAAGGCGACGAATGTGAGAATTTGTAGCTTGGATCATAGAATAAAATTGATTGGAATTCTTCTTCGAGCATTCACCACGTTCTAGCCAGGCGACTAGGGTCTGCAATCAAAATATTTTCAGTATAAGTCCCGAGTTGTATGGAACTGGAAAAGAAATTTTATTGCGCGGGCCAAAAGCAAGTTAGCGGACGTTTGTCGAACTAGTGGTCACTTGACTGACAGTTTTCAAGCCGCTTATAAGGCCTGTGACTGGGCTTAACGATTGCTATCATAAATACGACCAAAGCTAGGACTGACGGTTTAAAGTCTCCGAAACACGGAGGAGCTCAGAAAAATCCGATCCAGGTACTGACCATGCCCAAGGTTTGCTTTATTTAAATTCGCTTATCGTTTCAGATATGCGACTGGACCATGAGCTCCTCTCTGTAAGTACCAGTGCGTAATCTTGAGACTACAACTTGGATTGATTGATACATTTAAAAAGTAATTCAATTTAATAATGTAAACACTTACTGGAAGAGTGGAGGCGAAGTGTTCTTCGCTCTTAAGCTTTTCAGCAAGTTGTACCACAGTGACATTGGAGAAAGGCTGTATTCTCAATGGTGAAGGCTCCCGACGGCGCGATGTGACCATACTGCGATTAGCTAACTCTTGTTGCACATTCAGCTGTTGCATTTGCGCTTGCTGAGCACGTAACACTTGCCTCTGACGTCTTTCGTATTCATTTTGATCATCTCGACTCTGAAAGATAAGAAAAGCAATGAATTTCATACAACTTTAATAGCGCCTATTCAAATGGTCTTATAGCAACAAAACAAAATTCTGTTACTTTTAGGCTGTATATTAAATGTAAGGTATACTTTAAGATCGAGTTTGGCACATTTGACAAGAGAATAAGTACGAAATAATTTCCTTTTTATCAAAAAATGATAAATTACATACTACCTTTTTTTACCATTACCATTAATAAACATAACACTTTTGAGATGTGGTTGAATAGACCCCTTCGGCCGCTTTCGAAATTAAGTTTCGAAACCGGTTTCCAAAAAAGAAAAAAAGTTTCTTCTACCAAAACCAGGTTTCCAAATAAGAACTATTTCCGAAACACAAATACAAATACATATATAACTGTACAACGTGCAGCTTTTCGACGAAAAGATGAGGCCGCTATCCGGTTTGAAAATTTGTTTAATTCTTCTCTTGACAAACAAACATTTTCGTGGCACAGACCGTGTTATGCAAGTTACACAAGTGAAGAAAAAATTAGACGAAGAGAAATACAAACAAAATGAAAATCTTCAGGAAGTCCAGTCAACAGAACGCTCAACTTCAAGTACAATTTATACTCCTCGTCGGTCCACCATACTTGCGAGCGCGCGGAATTAACAATTAAAAAAAAGATATAAACAATGAAATTTTTTAAAATCTCTTTTAACAATATTATTAACAATTGTATAAAGAATAAAAAAAATATTACTTAGACATTATGTTTTTTTTAATATATTTTTCATGGGTCGAAAGTACCCAAATTTGAGATTTTTCGAACCTTTAAAAATTCATATCTTTAAAAATATTAACTTTATCGTTAAAAGTCATAGGACCTTTTTTATTAGTATTTCAATAAAGAATATGAAAAAAATTTGTCCGGTTGAAAAATAACAATTCTTTGCAATTGTTTAAACAATTTCGGTTTAAACAATATGGCACCGGGTTGCGCCATGGCAACATGCATTTATATCATTAGAAGGGCAATTTGAAGAGGATCGCATAAAAAAATTGAGGTCGAATAGTTTTCGGTACTCATGCGCCGATTCCTCCTGGACTAGTTGGACCTTGTCATGAAATTATTGCGCCGTTCTTATGTTGTCTTTAAAAATTAAATTTTTTGTATCAGTTTTAGTTAGAATAGATAAGTTTAGTAAGTTTCATTTGATTTTTTTATTCAAATTATTTTTTAACTAGCTTTTGCCAGCGGCTTCGCCCGCCCTAAATTTGGTTATGGGCCTAGGATTCATATGGCAACTCCTCAATTATAGAAAAAAAACTTAAAAGGTGAATATATTATTTAATAATAGGTAATATAGCCCTTCCCCCGGACTTTTTTTTTGAACTTTTAAAGGGGAACAATTCTGTCATACATGATTTTTGCGAAACTTTAACCGTTTACGCAGCGCACGGAGCGGAAGCTCTCAAACGAAAAAATACTCCCGATTTTGAAACATTCTTCATTGGTGCTCTGCTCCTATTGGTCTTAGCGTAATGATATATAGCCTATAGCCTTCCATGGACCATCTTTCTCGTATTATATTGAGGACTTATAAGTTTCGGAAATAGTTTCGAAACAAGAAAGTAATGTTTTAATTGGTAACTGGTTTCGAAAAAAGAAGTAATGTTCTTATTTGGAAACCGGGTTTCAGTGGAAAAAATATTTTTCTTTTTTGTATACCGGTTTCGAAACTTGGTTTCGAAAGCGGCCGAAGGGGTATAGACAGACGCATGCTGAAAATATCATAAACAGACAGAATAATGAATAAAAAAAGTCTTCAATAGAATGAAAAAGAACCTAGAACTACAGCAAACAATACAGAAAGAAAAATAGCTTATTATGGCCACATCTAGAAACAAAAAGTGTGTAATTAGGATTATAATCGAGAGGAAAATAGACGGAAAAAGTGGGAGGCTGAAGACTTACAACATGGTATGATAACCTCAAGGCATGGACAGGTGCAGAACTGAAGAGACAAACAGAAGACAGACATCTACTCAGAAAGATGATTGCCAACATCCATTAGGATACGGCACAAAAGAAAAAGATTTATATTCTTGTGAAATTTTATATTGCTCTAGATATTTCCCTTTCGGGTATTTTTAGTACCCATTACACCACCAACAAATAGTGTTGTCACTTACTCCATTAATGAAAATCTGTCACACTAGTTCCATTGAACAAAATACAAGTGTTTTGTTTGGGTTTACTTACTTAAATGAAAAAAAAAATGTTCATGAGCTTCATTTGTCATTCTTTGCCCATGGCCCTACTGTATAGTTCGACTGGTTGTACCAAGAGCAATGATTTTTGTCCCTGGTTTTACCAGGACTATAACAAGAAAATTAATAGTTTTTTTATCACACTTGCTCGTTAACAGTGTTATTACTCCCACGGGCTTTTCTTTGTAAATTTTACTTTACAGAAGTGATAGATTTAAGCAAGATCTTCATTTCGGAATACAGCTGTCAAACTAGAAACGACTTTATATCCGAAACTTTTGATCATAGAATAGTAGTTTCTTTACAGAAGTGATAGATCTCATTAAGATCTTTATTTCAGATAACAGCTGAAAACTAAAAAACGGCATTATCTCCGTAACTATTGATTGTAGAACAGTAGTTTCTTCACAGAAGTGATTGATCTCATTAAATTTTCATTTCGGATGACAGCTGTCAAACTAGAAAGGGCTTTCTCCGAAACTATTGATCATAGACTAGTAGTTTCTTTACAGAAGTGATAGATCTTATCAAGATCTTTATTTCAGATGACAGCTGTCGAACTGAAAGAAAGCACTATCTCCGTAACTTTCGATCGCAGACTTGTAGTTATTTTGGAGAAAAACTTAAGTATAAGATTTGTTAAATAATATATAATAGACTACACTATTGGATTTAGGAACTCCTGTAATGATAGTATGTATTTGTGTGTATAAATAAATCTTGAGGGTGCAGTTCAATCAGCAGTGGACTTGAAATTGATTTATTTGGTCTATCGCAAAACCATAATTGTTTTAAATGATCTCTTGTGATAAAAACATTAAGAACCACTCTAGAGCAAACAACAGAAATGCACATATATTTTTATTCTCTATTACCATTTTGAAATGAATTTCAATTAAAATCGCAACTTTTTGAACACAAGCACTCAGAAGAACTTACTAGAGCAAAATCAACATGTAACCAGCCAGCATTCACATGAGAATCCTCATCATCTTCTATAATATCATCACTTCCTTTATCCTTAGTTAGTTTGACACGATATCCGGATATGGCCATAGCCGCATCTACGCAGGTTTCACGGTCAAACCGAATATGACAGAAGTTTTTCTTAGATAGCCTCAATGTATGTATTCTGCCGTAGATCTCAAATATTTCTCTCACATGACTTTCTCTGATTTTGTCTGGTAATCCTCCAACAAATATTGTACGACAACCAGGTGGCCGCGCCCTACGCGGTTGTTGAGGAGCACCAGAATCTGGAGGTATCAACTTACAATGCTTTAAAACTATCTCTTTTTTAGGCTGGATAGCACCCATTTCTCCTGGTCCTATGTTATACATGGCCATCATTGCAGGATCCATTATCATACCCCCCATCATAGACATATCTAAGCCAGCAGGATTAGCGGGAGCCATGGGCGGGCCTCCTGTAATTGTAGGTACATCCATTGGTGTTGGCTGAGGCATCATTTCCATTCCGCCCGCAGGCATCATTTCCATGCCAGTAGATGGCATCATTCCTCCTGCCATTAATGTACCTGGCTGATGCCATGTCATGTTCGGAAACATACCACCAGCCATCATCATATTCCCTGAAAAGTATTTATGTTATTTTAAGTTTTTAAAATAACTAATGAATAATTTGGTCTACTTTTTACTTAAAATAATGAATTGTTCCCATTTTAGGTATACAATTTCTTATTTCTTGGAATTAAGCATTTATTTAGTTTTTATCTCTATCTATATAATTAATAATATTCTACTCTTTGATCTCTATAGAGCCGCAATAATGTAATGTAGTTTTTTTAAGTATCTACGTACTTTATATATTTCTGACATTTAAAGGATTTGAATAATTGGCTTGGGTGGCTCAGTGGCTCTGTTGGTAGTGGAGACCCACGGCGGATCCAAAAGGTTTTACATATGTATAATTAATAATATTCTACTCTCTTTTTGATTTCGTAAAAGGTAAAGGTATGAACTGTCAAATGTCGTTATGTTGTCTTGGTATTATAAAAATTAAACAAAATAACTAACAATAACATAGACAGTAGATAACCTGGATATGTAAGTAGTATAGAGGGAAACATCCCCTTCCCCACCCCACTGCCTCACCAAGCTTCTGTCGCCTTTTTTAGCATAGATGACTTATTTATTGTATTCTACAAATACTTGTAGGTAACGACCTCTCGGCAAGATATAAGGACGAAAAAAGAATAGCGAACATTATATCCCAGTAAATACTCCACCGCGATATTACGAAGCTGTAAAGGAAACTGCCATAATTTGAATAAAAACAAACAGGATGCCACTTTGTTCTTTTTTAGGGTTCCATACTCAAAGAGTCCAAACGGAGCCCTATTGCTGTGGTTCGTCGTGGTTTTACAGCTAAACGGTTGGCGCTACAGCCTTCAAATTTTCAAAGTATAAGGAGGGCGCAAAAGAGAAGAGAAAGAGAAAGAAAAGGAGGAGGCGAAAACAAAAAGAGTGCCGCTAAGCGCATCCAATCACTGTCCAAGCCCGACGTTGCTTAACTTTGAATATCGTTTTCAACAAAAAAATGTGTAACTGGTTATAAACTCTTAATAACATAGTTGCCTTATCGTGAAAACAGTAACAGATACTAGCTTCAATGTTGCAGCTAGTGTGTGTGAGGTCTAAAGTATAACAACAAAAAATAACGTTACAGTGCCATTTAGCCATAGTAACACATTTTTTTGTTGAAAACGATATTCAAACTTAAGCAACGTCGGGCTTGGTCAGTACTTGGATAGGTGACCGCTTAGCAGCATACTATTTTTTTGGTTGGTTTTGTAAGTCCAACTCGCACTTGGCCGGCTTTTACTATTACAGTGACAGTAAAATTAACTTCTGATAGCTACTTTTATATATTAAAATTTAAAAGTGTGACGATTGCCACCACTGTGTTTCCTATTCTTCTAAGACTTTTAAAGATTTGAGTTCTAAATAAGAACACAGGGTAATTTTAAAAATATTATTGACTCAATCAGTATAACAGTATAACAAAAAATATTAAGAAAATAAAACCCTTTGATTACATTCTTTCTATCATAACCGATAAAATTACCTGGCTGATACATATTGTTCATCATCATTTGATTCATGACATTGTTCATGTCATGAGGTTTACCAACATCATGTGCCTTAAGATCCCTTCTATGACCAACATTGTCCACCCTCAATGGTGATCTGGACCTGCCCCTGCGATTACCAACTAGAATAATAAAATACATAAATATAGAAATCATGAAATGCCTTGCATCTATCATCTACTCGATGCCGACCTATGACTGTAGGGACTTGAGATCAGAATTCCTTTTTTTGTTCCTACAGCTATTCTCTTTCCAAAAATAAGGTCACCATAAAATTGCTATTCTCCCTAAGATACTATTCTGCATGCTCACTGACTGGAGGCAGAGTATTTAGCTTTGGTTAGCAATGCACCCAAGCCGATTCCTATATGTTTTATTTGATAAAATTTTTAGTCTATGGGATTAGCTGAGTTTCTTCCTATAAGCCAGTTTACAGAGTGAAATTTGTTATGACCTCTTTTTAGGGTTCCGTACCCAAAGGTACAAAACGGGACCCTATTACTAAGACTTCGCTGTCCGTCTGACTGTCCGTGTATTAGCAAGCTTTATCTTGTGAACTGTGATAGCAGAGATGTCTAACAGTTGATATTTTCGCAGATGTATTTCACTGCTGCTATACTTAATACTAAAAAACAGAATAAAATAAATATTTAAGGGGGCACCCATACAAGAAACGTGATTTTTTTGTTGGTTTTTGCTCAATATTGATAACGACAACAGGTACACACTTGCCATATTCACAGAATATTTAGTTATGTATTCACTTTAAAAATAAATAATTAAATTTAAATAAAACAAATATTAAAGGAGGGCTCCCATTCAAAAAACGTGATTTTTTTGCCGTTTTTATAGATAAGGTAGGATACCCTTCGTGCGCAAGTTCGACTCGCACTTGGCGGGTTTTCGTTAAACACTATCAGATGTTTAAAGTATAGTTATTTATATTTTAAAGTCTAGTTGAAAATATAATTTAACAGGTTGTATTTCGGCTTTTTCAAACAAAATCAGACTGGTTGTAGTAACTGTAACTCTGGTATGGAGAAAAATCGAAATCTTAAAAAACAATAAATGTTTCGCGGATTAATTGACATGCAGATGATTTTCCTAAAGAAATACTAGAACCAAAAACAAACACCAAGGAAAATAAACAATAACATGAGCTAGACACCAGCAACCGGAAAAAATTTGACTCCCTATACCACCATTAAATCTATAAGGCTCTTCAAAGGCAAAAAGAACAAAAATATATTCAAATAATTGAGAAAATCTACAGTAACACCACAGCCGAATATGTTTAGAGAAAACTGGGGAAGAATTTCAAATTAGAAAAGGAGTTAGACAAGGTGATCCACTGTCACCAAAACTATTTAATTTCGGCAACTAGACTGGAACAACTAACAGAGGAAAGTCAAAAGGCAGGACTTACTATGAATGTCTCAAAGACCAAAGTGATGACAAATAGCTCCAAAGAAAGAATTTGTGTTTATAATAAAGAAATAGAGTATGTTGATGAATACAAATTCCTTGGACATGTAATAACCCTTAAGCACCAAATGTCAACAGAAATTGAAAGAAGAATAACAAACGGATGGGCGCATTACTAGTCACTTAAAGAGATCTTTAAAAGCAAATTAATACCCAACTCTGTCAAGCGAAAAATATTTAACTTGTGCATACTCCCGGTACTGACTTATGGCTGCCAAACATGGAATCGCTCCAAGTATAACTGTCAGAGACTTAAGTTATGCCAACACAAATGGAAAGAAGCATGTTAAACCTAAAACTAAATGATAGATGCAGACTGACAAAAATTAGGCAACTTAGAAAAGTAGAAGGCATCAGCTATAAAATAAAACTTCTAAAATGGATATGGACTGGTCATATGATGCGAACAGCAAAAGAAAAATGGACCAAAAATATCAGTGTGTGGTATCCCTGGGACGGAAAAACACGTAGAGGATGACAAATAAAAAGAAGAAGATCGGCACAGGATAGAGATCAGTGGCACAATGACACACAGAGGCCTATGTCAAAGGACAACCTGACCATTAAAGAAATAAAGGAGGTTGCAGCGGTCAACTATATAGGTTTAAGTATTATAATAGTATTACAAACAATAGATGTAAGAAAAATATGAAACTAATAACCTAGTAATAAGATTTAATATGCATTGTCTACTACTTAGATCTAAATATATATTAGTAATACTAAAAATAGATATAAGAAAATATGAGACTAATAACCTACTAATAAGATTTAATATTGTAGGAAGGTCAGAGAATGAAGGCTATTTTTATTTATTTTATTATTTTGGCTTTTTATTCTTAATTTTTATTTTGTCTATTTCACTTTCTGTTGACCTAAAATCATGGAATTTGACAATGAGCAAGATTTCATGACACAAGTAAGAGTATTTTCATAAAAAATTGTGAAGATGTAACAAAATTACCTGCCCAAGCAGTGTGCACATTATGATTGCATTAATGTTATGTCAAAATATGTTACTCAAATAACAACTTAAATATTTCTTTTTATAGATTAGATTTAGACTTTTTATTAGATAGATTTTATAATACATACAGCACAGAAAATATTTTAACTGATTCACAATTATAATCTAATATATTAGATATGAATATGTTAAATAATATGTTATATTGCGCCCCTGAAATCCTGACTAATTTAGCCACCGTCCGAGAGAGGTTACCATATTTTTAGGGTTCCGTACCCAACAGGTAAGAAACAGGACCCTATTACTAAGACTCTGCTGTCCGTCCGTCCGTCTGTCACCAGGCAGTATCTCATGAACCCTGATAGACAGTAGAATTTTTTTTATGTTTTTATAGATAATGGTATGGAACCCTTTGTGTTATGTTAAAGTATATTATAACAATTTTATATATAATATAATAAAATAAAAAAACTAACACCCAAATAGCAAAAACCTTTTATAAACAACATAATCTAAAGCCTACCACTCTAATCACAAAAACAATAATATTTATAGTGCAGTAAAATCAATTGACCATTTAAACATTTTTTTTTCTCATTCACATAAGACATATATAACAATTATATTTATGCAGTAGAATCCAATGACTTTAAACCTTTTTTTTTCTTTATTCATATAAGACATATTCTTTAGGATCTTTTTTTTTTCTGAACTGTCTATACAGTTGGCTGTTACTGCCATTACTGCTTCACCGGGATTTTTGGGGCATGACTCTGAAGGATCCAGAGAGGCCATTGATCAAGAATAAGAGAAGTAGACAGTCAAGTTTGTTTGATGAAATTAACAAAAAGAGAAAAAAGCCTAATACGGCAATCCTACTTTCTCGTGATGTGACATGTTTAAGCATCTTTGCCATTTGGGACGAAAAAAGACAATGATGCAACTATCCCGTTTGTAAGGAAAAACTTCATATCATGCAATGAAATGAGTAGAACTTTGTATGAATAAAGATAATAATTGTTTTAGATTTTTTCTACTAACAGACATATTTTAGAAAAATGGGTAAGGTATTTCATTGTGTTTAAAATTAATTCAGTTGTTCTAGATGATTACCAGAGAGTAGAGTTAAGTGTACCATATATTATGGAACTGAAAAAAAAAATGGTTTTCCAATAAAATATTAGAATTTAATTTTTTTTTATTATTTTTCCCTAACTACATTACATATAGTCATATTTTTATTTAGACGAAGTCAACTGACGTTTACTGTGTTGTCAGTTTTTAATGAAATAAACATAGTGTTGTGATAAAGTGAATGATTGAAAAAACTCCTGAATGAATGAAATTGCCTTGATTGTCTAGTAAATAGTTAGTGTGCCGAACTGCCGATATCGGTATGGGGTTTGAATTTTAATGGTGCTTTGTACATACCAACGAGGTTTCGACAACTATGTATGTATAAAACAACACTCAATGTTCATTCATCTGATTGAACGAGAACTGAACGCATCACTATTACTTTAAATATGGCAACATTATTATACAAAGTGACATTAGCTTTTGTCAGTTGGGTTCATCTAATTAAAAATACGACTACTTATTTTTGTTAGCCATTAAAAAACCATTGAGCCTTGTAGGGTTAAATAACTAATGCAATTATACTTTACTAGAGCTGCAAAGTAATAACATGGAGTACTCTTAAAGATTTTTTAGTTTAGAAAGAAGTGAAGGGAGACAAAGTGGGATTTATATAGAAAAAAAGCACATTCACAGATTCAAAGAACTACCTACCTACCTACTGCAGAAGTAAATTCAAGTCTACAAGCCTGTGTAACCCTAGGGCGCGAGTCCTACTCGCATTTGTACTAGTTTTTTGCTTTAAATAACTCACCTGAGGCCATAAGTATCCTAAACTCAACCCAACTCAACTCAACCACGCAAACTTTCAAAAATTTTGTTCGTCGTTCTTACTTGCAATAATAGAGAAAACAAATACTAATAATTTTTCGTAATAAACAGAACATAAACACTATATTTTAATATGTATTAGTGTTTTAATAGTGATTATTTTCTCTTTGTGGTAGGTATGAAATGCAATCAAAATATAGTAGAAAACAAACAGTAGTATATTTTCATTTTTTTGTGGCTTTAATCATAGAGGAAACAAATACTGCGTAAGGCTTTAATTAAGATTATATTCACTTTGAACAATAACTATTATATTTTTTTTTTTTTTTGTGGCTTTAATTAAGTCAGAAGACTCAATTATTTGCAAATGTCAGTTAACACGAAATAAATAAGATGCTGGTGAACGGTTTCTATTGAAGTAAATATTGAGCTTACTCAGAGTATGTATACTACAAAAACAAAAAACTACTAGGTAACTAAAAACAAAATTGGAATACATACGTATACGTATACAAAACAATACATAAATTTCAAAGTCTAATATTATTAAATGACATGAATTTAGACAAAATTTTGATGACTTTACGTGAATATACATAAGTAAGAAGGCATTTAAGGTTAATAGGACGAGGGATATTACAGGGTAGTAATTCATACAATGATGATGACAGTTTTGGGCATTCAAAAAATATATGATCCATAGTACCCTCGTCCAAGCCACATTCACACAAATAATTGTCCCTGATCCTGAGTTTAGCTTAATGAACCGGAGTACAAGCATGACCAAAACGAAGGCGACAAATAGTTGAAGTAAACATTCTATTTGTATCACGATGACGGAAAAACCATGGTTTCGATGGGATATCAAGTTGAATGTCACCATAGTGCTTACCTTTAAGTGCTTTGGAAACTTTCCACATCGAGTCCCAAGATTTTATCATTTGGGGTTTTGTTAAGGTAAGAAGGTCATGGGCGTATAATTTATGATGTTCTAAAGAGCCAGAGACAATGGCATCCCTAGCACATGAATCAGCAACTTAATTGCCCTGTATCCCAGAATGTCCTGGTATCCAGGCCAATACAACATCCATACCTTTATACAGACACTTATATAAGGCTTCTTTTATGTTTAAGATGATTGGAAATGGAGATCTACAACGGAATTGGTTTGCGAGAATTGCCTGTAGACAGCTTAATGAATCGGACAGAATCTAATATAGCAATAGATTCACCAGTAAAGACAGAACATTCAGCTGGGCACTTGTAATTTAGAATTGTATTAAATTTTGGTATCCAAACTGCTGCCCCAACACATCCATTTTCCGAAAATTTTGAGGCATCAGTATAAAGAGGAGACCAACCTCGCCAGTCTTTAAACAGTTTTCTTTGTAAGGATAAGTTTGCTTGTAAAGTTTGCTTAGTTATGCCTAGATTCAAATTAACTTTGGGACGAAAAGTCAGAGCTTGGAAATTAGTACAAAAGAGAGGAAATCTGGGAAATTTAGTAGGAGGGCATGTAAGATTGGCAATTTTGAAAAAGCTTTTAAGAATAGGAGGAATATCTTTATGAAGCCAGTAAGGGGAGAATTGAACTTGTATAGCTAATTGGTGCAATCGTAATAATAAAGGATGTGAATCAAATTGAAATAATTTATATATAAATCGATCACTAAGAAACTGCCGGCGTAATTTCAAAGGTGGTTCTACACATTCTATTTGTAGACAGTTAATAGGAGTGGACTTCATTGCTCCAGTAATAATTCTAAGGCATTTATATTGAATCAGGTCTAGTTTAGCTAAGGCCAATTTATTACATGGTTCTATAGTAAAGCAAGCATAATCAAAATGACTACGAATTATGGCATTATAAATTAATTTTTGTGTGTATGGATGACTGCCCCACCAAACACCTGCTAAAGCGCGAAGAACATTAACCCCCTTTTCGCACTTTTGAGTGATATAATTTAGATGAGGAATACCAGTCATTCTGTGGTCCAGAAAAACTCCCAGGAATTTCACTGTTTCTACCAATGGGATAGCCAGATTTTTATAAAGAATTTCAATATCTGGAGAAGATCTGCGTCTAGAGAACACTATCACTGAGCTTTTAGGGGAAGACAGCTCTAGTCCATGATTGGAAAGCCAATCTGAAAGATAACTCATTGCTGAATTAAGGCGAGTTCGAGCTAAAGAAATGTCTTGGCTAGGGAAATATAATGCAAGATCATCTGCATACTGAAGTATACGACAGAAAGAATTGACAGATTGCTTTAAGTCAAATGTGTATAAGCTATAGAGAAGAGGGCTGAGAACCGATCCTTGTGGGAGACCTTTCCAAACATATCTTGCTGGAAGAAGAGATCCCTGAGAGCGAATATGGATGGTCCTCTGCATAAGCAAATTTAAAATAAATTGAATGACTTTTACTGGGACATTTAGCTGTAGTAATTTTTGTTTGAGAACTGGTAAAAGAACACTATCATAGGCCGAGGAGATATCCAAAAAAACTCCAACTAGGAATTTATTCTTAGAAAGAGCAATACGAATGTCTGATGTGAGAATACTGAGACTGTCGACTGTGCCTTTTCCTTTTCTGAAGCCAAACTGTGATTTAGCCAAACTCCCATTGTTTCCCATAAACCATTCAAGTCTATTCTTGACCATATGTTCCATGATTTTGGCTAATGCAGATGAGAGAGCAATTGGTCTATAGGAATTAGGGTCAGAGGGGTTTTTACCGGGTTTTAAAATAGGAATAATGATTTGGCTATTCCATGCTGTGGGGATCTCACCAGTGGAAAAAATCTGATTAACGATTTTGAGAAAATGTTTTTGGGCTGTAAAAGAAAGGTTTTTGATGAACGAGTATGGGATTCCATCTTCTCCTGGGGAGGAGTCATGAAGACCATTTATGGCACAATTAAATTCTTCTAAAGAGAACGGAGAGTCTAACCAATTGGTAATATCTGGGAAAAAAGAAAGAGAAGGGATATTGTCTATGTTAGGAGCTGAGGGGGGAGCTAATTTGCTACAGAAGGAGTCTACCCATGTTGAAGGGTCATAAGAGGTAGGATCATTTGCAATTAGGAAGCCTCGAAATTTTTTAATATTATTCCATACTAATGCTACAGAGGATCTCGGGGATAAACTTTCGCAGAATTTCTTCCAGCTATCTTTTTTTTTCTTAGAAAAAATATTCTTTGCAGTGGCAGCAATTTTTTGGAAATGCAAAAAATTATCCATGGACATGTTACGAGAAAAGAGCGATTCTGCTAACTTACGCTGCCTTATCAGGGCAGTACATTCAGAATCCCACCATGGGGGGGACGATATCTTTTTCCTTGCTGAATTTTTAAGGGGAAAAATTTTCTCAGCAGAAGAAGAAAGAGCAGAAACAAATTGTGAGTAGGCTGTTAAATGATGATAGTCATTGTTTTTAAAGTTTCCAGAAATTTTGCTATCAACCGACGAAGAAAAGAGACACCAGTCAGCTTTTCTCAAATTAAACTTGAGTAGAGGAGAAGGAGACTGAACTGGAGTAATACGATGGGGTAAGGTTAGAACAATAGGAAAATGATCACTCCCTAAACATTGTGGAAAAACAAACCAACTCATAATTAGGGCAAGGCAAGGAGAACTACACGATAAATCTACAGCACTTTTGGGGTTTTGGGAGGGAGAAACTCTACGAGTTGGAGATCCATCATTGAGAACACAGACATTCGTTTCATCAAATAAGTCTAGCAATAGAAGAGCAAATGAATCGCAATAGTGTGAACCCCAAGAAGGGTGATGGCTGTTAAAATCACCCATTATAATGACAGGTTTGGGAAGGGATAAAATAATTTGTTTTAGATCAGGAATCAGCGATGGGTGAGGATGTGGAATATATAAAGTAAGAAATGAAATGTCCATGGCTTGTAAAGCTACAGCGTTAAATTCATGATGATGGGGGGGTAGGGATTTGTGAAAAAGGAGTATAATGTTTAATTATAAGGAGAGAGCCACCCCAACCATCTGATCTGTCGTCCCGAAGACAGGAGTAGCCCTGGACACGAAATCGAGAACCAGGGACTAGCCATGACTCCGAGATGGCGACAATGGAGGGGCGATATTTATTGAGTAAATATATAAGTTCACTTTTTTTGTGTCTGACACTTTTACAGTTCCACTGTATGAGCCGCGTGGGCTCCATTTGACTGAGCAATATTGGCTATCTGAATTATTTTACTGGCAACGTCGTTCGGTAAGCTATCATTAAATCTGGAAATAAGGCTTAATAAGAAATTTAGAGTGATATCCAAGAGGTTATCATTTGGTGAGATATCAGACGAAGAGGACAAAGCGCAACCATTGGGAAGGGAAGAGGGTGGAGAACGTACAATTTGGTTATGAGCCTGTATATCATAGCTTGGGGAAAGGATTGGCTTGGTTTTAGGACTAATTGTAATAGTTTTCCTGTAAGAGTTGGTCGGAGTGGAGGGGTTTGAAAGAAACCTAATTTGACTATTATTATTAATTTGAAGATTCCTAGAAAATGTGAGAGGTAGGGCAGGGGATCGACTGACTTCAGCATAAGATTTATAAACTATAGCAAATTGGGAGGAGGCATCTGCATAAGAAATGTTATTTTCAGACATGCTCTGCTTTATATTTTTTTGCCTAATGTACTCAGGGCATGTTTTGTTTGTGGCAAAATGCTGGCCAGAACAAAAAATACATTTTGCTTGATCCAGAGACACAGAGCAGTTATCACCTGCATGTTCATTACCACATCTGTAGCATCGAGGTTTACTACGGCACTGTATCTTAATGTGTCCGAATTTGCAACAATTGTTACATTGAATAGTTGGAAATACATATGTCTCTACCTTTAATGATGTGTTATAAACGAACAAATGTGGTGGAAGAGCCTGACCCTGAAACGTAAGAACTACTGATCCTGTTGGTATCCATTTAGGAGAACTATCAGTGAGATCCTTACGGTTCAGACGGCGAGCCTTTAAGATTTGGCCGAAGCCGTTAGGAAGTTCAATGGCATCTACAAATTCATCCATGGACCAATCGGTTGGAACATCCCTGACTAACTCCATTCGCGTTATATTATAGGAGGGAATAGATATTTTATATTTGTAAGCTTTTAACAAGTCACTTTTAAGGAACTGATTTGCTTCTTCTGCTGTTAAGAATTGAACTGAGATGCGGTTCCGTCCTACACTCTTAATACCATCTTGCAAAATATTTTTAAACTGATGCCTAAACAAGAACTGACCAAATTTCATCGCACGCAAAGTCAGTCCTGCCAAAGGGTCTGACTCCTCTCTACTTACATGTACTAGGAAAGGACCTACATCATCTTTGGAATACTGTCGGTCTTGAGCAACCAAACTGGGGTGAGTGTATACTGTCTGAATTGACGGGGAAGCTGTATCGGGATTGGTTATAGTTTTTTTACTGGATGATACACTACTTTCATCGTCGGTTCTCTCACGTTTGCGGGGGTTACCATTAGTCTGTGTGAATAAGCCTGGAGAGGGCACAACGTTTAATACATTGAGAGAAATAGAGGGATCCGGGGGCTCAGGGGGGATGGAGTTGTCCATTGTCCCACAAAAATGGAACAACGAACAACCCAAAGTAAAAAAGTATAGTACTACGTACTTACCAAATGCCTATATAAATTGATTACAACTAAATATGTACTAAGATAGCTCAATTTACAAATAAATTGCCGAGAAATCAAAATCCACGTTCTATGGCGATCACTGACATTTGACAATCAACTATTATATATATAAATATATTTTTTTTTTTTTTTAATATTATAATGGGCTCGCACGGTCTTAGCAGACCATTTATGCATTTGCCAGAGACAAAGTCAATTATATTATATCGTATCGTGGCGCGGGCGTTACCGCGCGTCCTCGTTTTCAAGTCCCAAGATTGGGCGGGAGATTTGGTGTGGATCCTCAGACATTGCGCGTCATGTCCTGCTTATTACTTCATAATTCACTATTCATGAGCCTTCGCTGCACAATTCTTAACACGCTTTCGTAAAACATTGCTAAAATATACATCGAAAGTCACTAAATGAATTTCGAAAGATTAAACAGAAAAAAAACACCACTCCTTCCTAAGATTCGCGCCAAAACTCCATATAAATATAATCATTTATAATAATATTTACACCACAGATAGTCAACAGTTAGGGCGTTCCATCTGACTACTTTTTAGCAGAAATTGTTAGCGGGGCGCGTTACATGCTTTTGGTGGCAAAATCGTAGCAAAAGCTAATGTTGACTTTTAGGCTATGTTCCAAATCACGCCGAGTAATTATCGCACGGTAAAGTTGAAAAATCAACCCGTTCTGGATCGAGTGTTTGACAGTTAATTTTTACACTGACAGGAGTGAATTTCAACCTTTTGTATGGCAGTGTAAAGAATTCAACTTGACAGTTGGAAAATTACTCTACCCGGTGCGTCCCAAAACCACTTTTTTAACTTCCTCGTTGCGATTTGGAATGCACCCTTAGCGTTTAGTCTGAGCGATTTTGCTACTAAATGTTACTACCAAAGACCCATCTCGGGAGGTGGGTATTTTGCGCTACTTTAAATGTGAAAGTTAAGCTTTAAGAAAAATAGTTATAACGTTGTTTTCTTTTAAAGTTTATTTTCGCATAATGAACTCTATATCTTTGTTATATACACACACGGAACTGTCAAAAATGACGCGAAACGCGTTTCATTTCAACAATAATAGCACCGCTGATATTATCAGATGCGTTTAGACGGAACGGGTAGTTGGTGCTAAAATGAGGTTTTACTATTAAATTGCAATGTGGCTCAGAAATAACGCCCTAAATATGTATCAAAAGCACTGATCTCTACTACTACCTACTGGACTGGCTTTTCTATAGAAATGACAGCTGATTTTGTGTGCCAATTTGGAACGCCATCGGGAAAGTCTCAAGGAACTAATTTTGACGCATATTGTATATGGTTACCTTGGTAGATTGAAAAATCATAAAAAATTGCTAAATTTAACTTAAATTGTCAGTGTTTTAGTGGGTTTTTGAATTTTTTTGTGTAATATCGAGTTTAAAAATATGAGGAAATGTGTCTTATCCAAACGTTGCTACAAAAAGAGGAGTAACAGGTACGTGCAAATAGTGTTTGTTTTTATTCAAAATAGATGTAAAATTTATAAGTAAACCATCTGATTCAATCAGAAATTGTTATTGCAATACTATATTAACAGTACAATATTGAATTTCGGCAAAATTGATATATATTTGTGTTGTTTAGAATTTTCTAGTGATTCAAAGAGGTCATAATTATAATATCGATATTTAGAAAGTTGGCCAATATGGACATGGAAATTGTTATATTTAGAATGTTGTAAGTCTTTCGATACTGGCATGCCTTTGACTTAGGTAGGTATGGGGATGGTTTAAATTTTTTTTTTTTTGCAGATTTCCAACAAACTTAAAGTTTATAGTTACATAATATTAAAGCCTTGAACTGGACTCCAAAGGAAATAGATTTCCTTCGCTCTAAACATTTCAATGCTAAACTTCTTATCAAACATTGCAACAGAACCACATTGAAGTTGGGCAGTGTTCCAACAATATTTGAAGAATTGTTATAATGTTAGTTTTAAATTTGACCTAATCAGTATAGGGTTGAATTATATTAGTCAAGCAGTGAGTGGCACGTTTATTGCTTCATGAATTAAAATGTAATAAAAGATCTATTATAATAATAAAACACTTCAGGTAATATACTTCTAATTACTCTGATGTAATTTAACCCAATAGGTTATTCAAACTACGTTTGTTAGGTATATTTCTTTTAGTGTTAATAAGTATAAGTAAACCTAATAGATCATAATAATTGTGTAATTTCTTCCAGACCCAAATTCTGTCTTTGTCAGTGAGTGACAAAGTGTCCAGAGGAAAAAATGTGGCTCACAGCGTCAAGCGTCAATTTTAGTTAATTTAAATATATCTACATATATTATATAATATTATAAATATTATTATGAAAATACATAACTTAAAAAAAAACATTTGTCTAAGTAGCAAAAAGTGCTATCATATTATAAATTCGCAGGTAGGTATAAAATATGATATTAAATTATGCTATAAAAAATAAATTAGATGTCCATTTAATGCAACTTTTATTTTGCACTATTAGTAGACTTAGATACCCGGTTAGATACTATATCCTACACACCAATGGGCGTGAGCTATTGAGAGACTGCCGAGGTTTTCTCTAAGGACTATAGTCTGGAACCCCTCAAGATGATAGTGATTAGATTTTTAAATAATCGGCAACGCGCGAGTAATTTTCTTGTTATTGTAAGCGTCAATAGGCTATAGTAGCCGCTTAAAATCAGGTGGACCGTAAGCTTGTTTTCCACCTTGGTTATATATAAAAAAGGAGGGGCTCGTGATCAGACCCATTCCAATCGACAGGCGGTACGTATACAAACAATCTGTTAAAGTTACAATATTCTAATGTGCCAGGTTTTAATTGATAGATTTTTATGAAAAACGCAATTTTATTCTGCAAGATCACTATACTTCTTTTACTACATAGGAGTTCGAAACAAAAAAATATGGTCCAGTTTGGACCTTGTCAAAAGGTTCAATCAAATCGAAAGGTATCATCGAGAATTCTCGCCAAAACAGATTTTTTAGTAAAAAAAACTTAGATCTAGTGGCAACACTGTTGAATGTTCTTAAAACCACCAAAAAGTTTTTCAGTTGTTATTGGGTTAAAAAACCGTCTATTTCTAAAATATATTATATCGATATATCACAGATATAATGTCGCTTGCGGACATCACTAAGTTTAGTTCTATAGACTTTCGTATCTGCCTACATCGCCAACATGGCGTCAGTCAAGTAGGCACAAAAAATTTTTGACAGCAGCCAGTCCAGTGGGTAGTAGTAGAGGTCAGTGATCAAAAGAGATATCCTTCCTTCCTTCCTTCTTCGATGTGGAGACTACGAAATCGAGTCGTGTGAAAAAATATAATCCTGTGCTTATATCTATTTATAAGTTTGGCGAAGCGCTATATTCAAGTTTTATCGCGGCGTCTCGCATCCTCGTTTTCGTGTCCCTAGCTAGGGTGGGAGATTTGGTGTGCATCCTTCAGAAATTGCGCGTCATGTCCTGCTTATTTCTTTATAATTCACTATTCATGAGCCTTCGCTGCACAATTCTTACCACGTTTTCGTAAAACACTGCTATAATAAACACATCGAAACATATTCAATGAATTAAGAAAAATTAAACAGAAAAACACCACTCCTTCTTAAGATGCACGCCAAAACTCCCAAAAGAGATATCACTACTACATGACGAACAGGGCATTCCATCTAACTACTTTTCAGCAGAAATTGTTAGCGTTTAACGTTATAAGCTTTTGGTAGCAAAATCTCATAGATATAGTATGTAACAGATACACAATGTCAGTTTAGTGATGATACAAAAAAAAATGGCGTAAGTGTTAGTAACTATCTTTGTGTGGGTTGAGAATAGTGTTGTCTGCGTACACTATGGACATTGGGCATTATCGGTATATTTATGCGTGTAATGATTAGCGATGTGATTTGAAGGTGGAAATATTTCTGCAAACATTTAAAATGTTGAGGGAATGTTCCCAAGGAAACAAAATACATATGCAGTTATATTAATAGACTAGGCAAAAATAGGACTTTTTTTTTATTATGTTTAATTTTTTTCTCCATTTCTTATGTTAAAGATACCTTCCTGTAAAATTTTATTAGAATCGATGCAATTGCGGCGGAATTATCAGTCTATGACATAAGGAAGGACATGACGAGTTTACAAGGGTCCGTTTTTGCCATTTAGCTACAGAACCATATAAAAGTAGGCTATTAACCAGGTGCACTCAAGTAACATTTGTAAGAAACATTACAAAAATAAATTACTCTGGATGTTGTTAAGTAATTACGAGAAAAAGTATCGATATACTGATACTTATGACGTCATCGTTTTGTCAATCCCTAGCGTAATCAAACATTTTACAATATTATTTAAAATAACATTAATTAGAATCATTCTATATGAAATAATACCACGTTTTGCAAAGGAAAGTAATATATGACGAAAAACTGTTTTCTGAGCCAATTTTTAACAGAAATGCGACACAATACGATTTAAAAAAAATACATATAAAATTATTTCGGGTTATTTATTCCTGTGACGAGTCAATTAATTATGCTACAAGACACTCAAGTCCTTTATTGTCAGGATTCACCTAATAACTAGGAAACAAGTGATGTCAAAAAACAAGCGGGTTGCAATGGGCTTCTACTCGAAAAATAATGGACATATTAGATATGTTTATCAGTCTCTTTTTCTTTTGTGCAGTTGCAGTTAAATGTGAAATTGAATCCTTTGAGAAAAATAGTTATACCGTTGTTTTATTTTAAGAAAAAAATATTTTAGCATTATGAACTCTATATCTTTGTTATTATCTACAAAAAATACTTGAAACATATATAATACCTACACACGGAGCTGTCAAAAAAGATGCGAAACGTTTCGTTTTAACAAATAATAGCAACACTGAAATTATCAGCAATTAGACGGAACGGGTAGTTGGTGCTAATATATCAATCAAAGAGAAATAGACTTCTGCCACATTTACACAGTAGTGGATGAATAGATGGTAGCGGTATCTACCGTAGTTTTGATGTAATTTTTAGGGTAGCTGTTAATTTTTGTTTGTTCTTGTTTAAGATGGTACTACTTTCCATACAGCTCGGTGGAGTTTTGGGTGCGCCCAAAGAAGGGGTGCCTCATAGACATAGATAACTGGACAGCGCATTACCTAGCCAGCTATCAAATAAATATGGCTGAGGATGTGATTGAGAGAGACAAAGTGCCTTGACAGTTTACAAGTATGTACTTGGCGATGTATCACTTTGTCTCTTTCGAAACAGTGGTCAATTTTGTGAGACTATTGCGCAGTTCATAGGACAGATTACAGAACTCGAAGTCTGAAGCAAGGCGAACCTTTTAGATGAACGAAATGCCAAGCAACGGTTTTTACATAAATATTCAATAAAATAATAAGGATGTTTGTGCGAAGCTTAGCTACTTAAATGTTTCGTGATAGTGTGAATCATCCCACAAACTATGCGTTCGCGATGGAACTTCTTTTGCGGTTTCAAAGGAAGTTTCTGTGAAACTGCACCGTATCATTTAAGTTGCTCACACCGAGCATCAATTCCCTGCCGATAACAATGTTTATATTTCAGGGGGTGCATCTTTGAGGCCATAATACGTAATAGGTAGCGGTCCGTTACCATGACCACAGGAAACCACACGGATTAAGTTGGTTTTTACCGTTTTAAATTAAGTGGATTTTGACATTATGACATTCAGCGCTACTATTATCTGTGATCTAGCGTACAAGCTACGAATAAAACAAAATACATTGCTATGACCTGTGGTAAGTTGAACCGTGGTTGTGATGTCATTTGGTCATCTGTGGTCGAATATGGTCGTTGTTTGTTGTAGCGGAACCGCACACATATTATATTTATAAAGATTTGATAGGCTTTTCATAAACAGCTTAAAACCTTAAAATAAAATGTTTGCGTAAGATTTAGCACTTTTTTTAGATTTTTTTCACATCAATTTACCATATTCTTCCAGAGCCTAGTTGGCAACTCAGATGCTAATTTAAGGCCGGCCGCATATTACGTGAAATTTCCGATAGAAAAATTCTCGTACGCGCCAAACGGGCAGTGTGTGCTTACATTTTGCCACGAGAAATTTTCTTACAGGGGGCCGTTCAAAAACCGACTGAGTCGAGTAGAGTTATGACTCGAACCGTTCATAAACTAACTGAGTTCCAACCCTAATCCGTTCAAAAACGCGTAGAGTTGTTACCCTAGGGTTGGCTCAAGTGAACCGTACTCGACGCGGGTTCGTCGGAGTAGGCGGCCATATTTGATTAAAATGGTCGAAGCAATGTTTCCGTATTAAGAAAATTAGTATATTATTTTGTTGTTTGCTTTTGTATTTAAATATTTTTCTATGACTTTTGTATTTGGAGTTTTTTAGTTATAAAAGATTTTTAATTATTTCCACTCCACTACTAGGGTTCAGTTTTTTCTTAGAATCTTTAGTGAATAACCCTAAATGCCTTAAAATAGTGTTAAAATATTGATTTTAGCCGTAAATTTTAGCTGTTTAGAAATACTCCTATTTTCATTTTATTTTTGTCAAAATAAAATCTAACAATAAAATAAACTGCGATTCAAGTGTTTAGAATGCAAACACAACGTTACATCTACAAAAAGGTAAACATTGTTAACATACTGATAAATAAATAGTATTATAATATACTTAATAAAAATGGCAAGTTTTATTAAAATATATGTATAATCAAAACAAAAGAATTCACCAAGTTCCCACCTAGTTTATGAAAACTTAATTCAAAAAAGCAAGAAGGAAATTATTAGTTTGTTCTCACTCAAAGTCAAAAAAATAGCCTAAAACTTTATTTAAATTTTAGTGTTCCGTAGACCTTACATAGGTATTTCAAATAAAAAAAATGCCTCTACAAGGGCGAAATTCCTAAAAGTGGAAACATTGATTAAAACTTGACAGATGTAACTCGGTTAGCCGTTCAAAAACTATAGGGTAGAGTAAGGAACCCGATGACGTCATTTTTTACTCAAGTTACTCGGTTTTGAACGCAACCCAGTGGGGTCTCGTGTGTTCCCGTACATTTTGTAATGTATGCACAGAGTTTTTCTACCGGAAATTTCTCGTAATGTGCGCTCGGCTTAAAGAAAGAACAAGAAGGCGAATCATAATAATCAATTCAAATAATCCAATTTTCAATATTTCCTCTTTTTTCTGGTCTTTAAGAGAAACTATGGGTTTTTTGAGGCACACCGTCAGACGAGACGTTTCTGATTGATATCTTGCTTGGGAAAACCATTGTAATCCATGGTGTTTATCATTTGCTTACACTTATAAAGTTGGTGCAATATTGTGAAGCAGGTAAGTAAATTAATTCTACTGCAATACCTTACAGTATTTTAATATAATTACTCGGAACCTATTTAAGAGATCTAAAAGTAATTGCACTATGAAGTGTAATCAATCAAGCACGATACCTTGATTTTTAAAAGCTCTTGTGCTCTAGTAGTAGATACATACATCGGCTAAGGCACAAGTCCAGTTTTTTTTCCCTTACTGTGACCGCAAAAAATAAAAAGAAATAGGTACTTATGCTAACTTACCTAAAATTAATTGCCAGTCCGGGTTTAATCAAACTCCACAAGAGAACCAAAAAAACATGTTTGCAAAGTTGATTTATTATCAGTTCTGAAATGGTTTGATGTGGTCTCTACTTCAAGAAGTTTTGTCGTGATTCTGTCATTTTTTACATCAAAATATTGTATTACCAAAGGCAATAATTTTGTGTTTCTATGGTTGGTGGCATCAGTAGCCGCGCTCATAAATAGTATGTTTTGTAAATCGTTTTTAAGTCCGGCAATCGACAAAGGGCTTAAAACTCCTGTAACTTTAGTACTATTACATGATAGTTCCTTGGTAAAAGTAATAAATAATATTTTTCTATTTTTAGGATTAAAGAAATAAAAATAAAATTAGATGAAAAATAAAACAACAATTAAAACTTTCATTTTATTTCACTAACTGGGTAATTGATAATTATTTATGTTAATTGAAGGTTAAAAATTAGCTAAAACAGCATATATGTCTATAAGTTTATAAAATTGAAGTTATAACTTACAAACCCCTAGCTATAACGAGTAAAACACACTATTTAAACACCTAAAACTCATTTTTTAGGGTTCCGTACATAAAGGGTAATTAGCAGAACCCTATTACTAAGACTTCACTGTCTGCCCATCTCTCACCAGGCTGTATCTCATGAACTGTGATTGTTAGAGAGTTGAAATTTTCACACAAGATATATTTCTGTTGCCGCAAACAACAAATACTATTTTTTTTTATATTTTATAGATTTTTTTTATTTTAATTACCTTGTGTTGACTTACTGCAAAGAAAACGTTATAACTTTTGATCTAAGAGGTATATCCTGATAAAATAAAAACAGTAATGATGGTAAATAACAGGGGATACTAATAAAATACAAAAAATGCCCAAAAAACAGCATCAAGTAATAATAAAATATTACATTTTGAGAAAAATCTGTATTTTAATTGGTGTTTTTTTAATTATTTGATCAATTACTCCAAATAATGCCCATATTACAGGTGGTTTTTATTACTTTGTGTTATTTTCCATCGTATTACCTTTGTAAAACCAACTACCTGAGGCACAGAATAATGTGGTGGCAGGCCTTTATTCAAACGCTAATTGCAAACATTGTGATATGGATAGAGACATAGGATTTTTGGTTGACACTGTATAACACTTTAGATTTTTTTTTTTATATCACTATTTAATTATAAATTATGTATAATTGATTGTGCTATGTTTTAGACTTTTGAACAATTATTACACTTATAATACACTCAAACGAGTATTTCTGCATTAATTTATGTCCTAAAACAATTTAATTACAATTAATTTCTTTGTAGATTACTCCACAGATACCACTCACTGACTAAGACCACCAAATCTCTAATGAGAATGTTGTGCTTACAACAAATACTTAAAGAGTGTAGTACCTTATACATTCCTTTTTATTTTTATCTAAGATTGTACTGGAAAAATTATCTGTATTGAGAAACCCCATCTTTGTAATTTTTATTACTACTTTTCTTTTAGCCCACTGTAAAATTTGATTTTTTAAATGAATAATTTAAATAATTATCCTTCCTATTTATTGGTCTTATATAGGCCCATAACAATTTATATTAAGATTGTACTGGATAAATTAAGATATAATATTATACCATAATATTATAATAATTTAACCACTATTTATTTCTGCCATTTTGACACAATCCCAAAGACTAAGCTACAAATTGGTATTCACTTGTTGGAACAACATACATTTCAACAATAGCAATTCTTGAATATTATATGATGATTAAGTGCTTCATTAGTATTAGGTCTAGAAAATCACTGATCAATTTTCTGCAAAGATGATAACTTTAAGATTTTGCTAGTTGTAGCTCTTCTAACAACAAGTTACAGAACCATTCCTTTGCAGCCGCTTAGAGCTATATTCTTCCTCAGAAGTTAATAATGCCACTGTCATGTGTTTATTTGAAAAAAATAATTAGACTTCCATAAACTTGAAAGCGAAAACAAGTTGCATACTACTTGCATTCCTTTCCTAGTACCCTAGGCATGTGGGGCTTTTTTTTTTAAAACACATTATTTTATCTGGAAAAAAAGTTTAAGAAACTCATGGTAAATGAACATATTTATTTTGCTCTAAAAGTTTAAGTACCTTTGATATATTTTTAGGAATCTCAATATGGAGGAAATGGGCAATCTTATTCTGGAAGATACAAGAACAGACAACTTGTATCCTGCTCTTTTCCAGTCTTTTACCATTATTCTCTGCGGGTAAGGTTTCACATGTCATAACAATAAATAATCATAGTACTTTGAAACACTCTGATTTCAAAATCAATGGTTACATTTAATGAACTGCCATTGTAATATGTAACTGCTGAAAAGAAGTTGTGTGTGAAAAGAGTTTCCAAAACAAAGAAATTATATTTTTCTTTCTCTACAGTTATTTTATAAATTGAAGAGAAAACTTTGAGTTACCAGTTTGGTTTCAAAATAAATTTAAAATGTGTAGTAAAAAGCAAATTGTTTTTACACTGTTATTTTTTCAGGTATATAGCTGGGCGTCTTAATGTAATTTCTTCAGTGGAGTCAAAGGGAATAAGCACGTTTGTTGGTACATTTGCCCTGCCATCATTAATATTTCTGTCACTGGCACGTTTGGACTTTAGCACGGTGAACTGGATGTTTTTACTGGCAGTCACAGTAGGCAAAGGAATTGTATTCTTTGCTGTTATAATTGTAACAGTTGTAGTATCTAAACCGGTGAATTTGGGACGTGCGGGGATGTTTGCTATCTTTTGTACTCAAAGCAATGACTTTGCATTAGGATATCCAATAAGTAAGTATAGTGCGTCTACAAATCTAAGCAAATCCTGCAAAACTCCAAAATGTAAACAAGTAGGTGTAAGTAAATACAGATCAAAACTGTGATTTAGTATAAATTAAATATACAGTATAATAACAAACAATTTGAAAATTACACAACCACGCAAAGCAGTTCACTTATACTACACAGTCTTATGAAGTACATCTGAGGGGAACAGGTGTGCCAAGATTTTGAAGACAGTCTATACTATAATATAATTTTTATTCATATTTGAAAAATTATTATTATAGTGAAAATCTTATATCATAGAAAGTGACGAACAAGCAATTACGCAACAATCTTGGTACACTAACAATATAGCAAGAAATCACCCAGCACATAACATACAAAAATACAATTGTTCACCACCACCCACCACCAGAAGACCCACAAAAAATATGCAGACTAAAAAGGACTGTTCCACAGTACTTATAACGACAATAAACAAACAGCTGAGAGCTAAAACTATGTAGGGTGCGGCACTGGCGGCATTCCTAGCATGTCATCTACTCAAAGCCCCACATACTACGGAATATCCTATCACAGAGACAGATTGCTATAATCGGAGAGATATAATAAAAAAATAGTAATTGATATATATTATAATACTGTAGTATAGGACTTTAAACCTAATCAGTTTCATATCAGAGGTTGTCAGTTTTATATTGTTGTATAGTGTCATCTATAATACAAATCTAAGCAGGCATTCATTTCCCAAAATATTACCAAGTTAATTATTATTCAACTACTTAATATCTTTGTTGCCACAAAAACTGGAACTGATTTGACTAAAATTTTGAATGGAGATAGCCTTTACCCTGAATAAAAACATGGACCATATTTATCTTGAAATATTTATTAGTGCCTACAGGAATATCTATAAGAGTTGCTGCATGAAGTGCGGGGTGAGCCGCGGACAAAAGCTAGTGAATAGAAAATACCTTTATAACATTTCTTTTAAAGAATAAAATATGTTGATTTTATTTTAATTTATTCAATTCATTGTTAATATAAAAAGCTCACATCAAGCTTAACAACTTTGTACTACCATTAAGAACCGTTGATTGGTCCTTTATTAAGCGGGACCAAAGCTTTTTTTTTTTTATACCACTAAGGTGGCAAACAAGCTAACGGTCCGCCTGATGGTAAGCCGTCACCGTAACCTATAGACGCTTGCAACATCAGGGGTATCACTCGCGCGTTGCCGACCCTTCATAAATCTAATAACTTTTTTCTTAAAGAACCCCATACTGTAGTTCTTAAAGAAAACCTTGACAGGCAGCTCATTCCACAACCCAAGCGTTCGCGGGAGGAAGTTTCTCTGAAACCGCACTGTACGCGACCATTTTGGTTCTAAAGTCTGAGAATGAATTCCATGCCGATGGCGAACGGTGCGATAGTAGAAAGTAGCCGTGGGCATCATTTCGAACAATTCCTCAGACCACATCCCATTGTACAAGCGGTAGAACACACACGAAAGCAAAGTCTCTGATTAGACTTTAGGGCACGATACGGCAATTGAGTTCGGGATCGTCGACAATTCTCATAGCCCGTCGTTGTACCGAGTCGAATGGGCCAAGCTGGTATCCGGGTGCACCCGCCCAGAGATGGTAGCAATACTCCATTCTGAGCCGAACTTGCAACTTATAAAGCAGCAACCTTTGCCCCGACGTGAAGTACCGCTTTGCTCAGCAATGCAGGTTTCTAAGCAAAATAATCACAAAAAAATGTCCCTAGATCTGTTGCTCTATTACAGTGTGAAAGAAAAGCAAACCATCAAACTCACTTTTGAATTTATAATAATAAATATCAGTTTTATATATAAATACAGATAATAAATAACATAAAGAATATTATTTTTAATTTTCAGTTAAAGCAATATATGAGGAAGACCACCCTGAATATGTATTGTACCTATATCTGATGGCTCCAATATCGCTTATAATGCTGAATCCGGTTGCATTTGTACTTATGGAGATACACAAACAGCAAGAGAATGATCAGCCTCTAACAAAACTGAAGTTATTGAAGCAAATAGGGAAGGGTATAGCCCTGAACCCTGTACTAGTTATGACGGTTCTTGGGGTAGTTGGGAATATTGTTTGTAAACATAATTTGTCAATCTACATTGAATCATTTTTAGAGGTAAGTAACATGTTATTGGTTACTACAACATTTTTACACTGGCATATTTCACGGGCTTTACTGTATTTTTGAAGGAATCCAACGATTCTCCACAGAACTGGGTGTTGTTTCAACCCTCAGTTCTGTATGGAGAACAACCCTCAAATTCTTTTGTATGAGTTTAATCAAACTATTTGTATTTTACATTTATTAATTCTGAAGTTACAAAAATTTTAGCAAAATGGTTTTTTTTTTTTTTTTTTTTTTTTTTTTTTTTTTATACCACTAAGGTGGCAAACAAGCTTACGGCCCGCCTGATGGTAAGCGGTCACCGTAGCCTATGGACGCTTGCAACACCAGGGGTATCACTTGCGCGTTGCCGACCCTTCAGAAATCTAATAACTTCTTTCTTGAAGAACTCCATACTGTAGTCCTTGCAGAAAACCTTGGCAGGGAGCTCATTCCACAACTTAAGCGTTCGCGGGAGGAAGTTTCTCTGAAACCGCACTGTACGCGACCATTTAGGTTCTAAAGTGTGAGAATGAATTCCCTGCCGATGGCGAGCGGTGCGATGGTAGAAAGTAGCCGTGGGCATCATTTCGAACAATTCCTCAGAACACAACCCATTGTACAAGCGGTAGAACACACACAGTGAGGCAAAGTCTCTCCTCAGACTTAAGGGCTCGATACCGCAAGTGAGTTTGGGATCGTCGACAATTCTCACAGCCCGTCGTTGAACCGAGTCAAAAGGGTCAAGCTGGTATCCGGGTGCACCTGCCCAGAGATGGCAGCAGTACTCCATATGGGGCCGAACTTGCGACTTGTAAAGTAACAACCTTTGCCCCGACGTGAAGCACTGCTTCGCTCTGTTGAGTACACCAAGTTTTTTGGACGCCAGCTTTACCTTATCTTGTAAATGATCTCGGAACTGAACATCGCTGGAGATGTCGACACCAAGGATCCCAATGCTCTTGGAGATGGAGAGGGGAGTGTTCTGGAATTGTGGGACCACAGTGAATGGATGGATGCCTGGTGAATATTAAAGGCACATGGATATTTTTACTGAAATGATCATGTTGAAAATTGTATTATGCTTGACTTATTATTTTTATATTAATGTAGTTATTCTTACTTTTTAGGCATTCGGGCAAGCTTTTTCGGCTTCAGCACTTTTCTTGCTTGGACTCCGCATGGTCGGCCAGATACATGGATTAAGAGGCCCTGCATTACTTTTACCAAGTGTATTGATTATGGTCAAATTGTAAGCATCGTCTTTTTTTGTTCCTATTTGAAATGTTTTTGCATTAAGATAATATATATACAATTTGTATACATGTTGTGTATGTGTGGGTGTGTGTGTATGTGTAGTAATTACGGCGAACCGACTAAAACCACACAGGCCACGTTTGCAAGCTGTTTTGCAAACCTGGTGGTATACTTTTTTGATTCTACATTGTATATGTTACGTCACGGTTACGGTTTAGTCGCTGGACATACATCCACACCACAATGTGAGGAACACGATCAGTTTACCAACCACCTTAATCCTGCGTGACAGGTGGTAAGCCCATCGCCACAACACTTTCTCTGACATAACAGTGTATCTGGACTAAGGTGGTTTAATATATGTCCCTAAGTCTAAAAATTAAAGACTAAGGACAAAATAATATATCCCCTTTGCCAATTCCTGACAAACTATAATATATAAAAAATGGTTTCTATAATTAGTTTGTAAACTTGATGCTTGCCTTAACCCTGAAGCTTACTTAAGAAAACCTTACTAACTAAACTAAGCCACTCCATATCAAACTTACTATCCGAAAATGAATGCCATTATTGCATTGATTGCATTAACACTTTTCAAGATACATTTGAAATAAAAAGAAAATATACTATTGTCATTAATAATTACTTCCAGGATTATTTTACCAGTAGTGTTACGAGAAAGCGTGAGTGCATTTGATGCAGGAAGCAACGAAACCGAGACGGTTTCATTATCTACATATGCTTTCTTGTATGGAACAATACCTACGGCCCCTGCTGTCTTCGTGTTTTCTAACTTGTATCAATTGGAAATCGATTTGGTACGTTTTCTGTATAAACTTTTTTTTTTACAACTGTTCTCGGCTGAAGGACCTCAACTGTTGAACGTAGGCTACCCCTGTATGTGTCCACAACGGTTTGGTTTTCTTTAGAGTTGCCAGCTTTTGTTTCTAATACAACCAATGAAAAAATTAAATCCTTTTAGCATCACTAAACAAAACGAAACTAACTTGCACATTCAAAATCGGCTAGTTGCATTCATTTTATTATGAAAGGCATTGTTTAATCAAAAACATCAGTCAAAAAACATTTTTCTCCTACAGTTACTTTTTGAAATATTTAAATTTGAAAGCGCTTACTACGTTTTTTAAACAGGGCGAAAAACACACCATACTAAACTGTTCAAGTGGGTTTAAGTAGAAAACAGAACATCATTTTCCCTGACCCAGACTGATTTCATTTGCATACAGTGGTTTGTGTAGTTTGTCAAAGTAACAATAAATCTCCACGCGCATCCCATAACAATCTGTTATTTATGTTCTAGAAGTGTTTTTACTTAGATTTATTTACAGTTTCCTAATAAAAAAATTTTTAAGCATATAATTGTACAAAACATTTCAGGTAGCGTCTTCAATGGTCATTTGCACATTTCTGTCAGCGCCGATGATGTTTATGTCTGCGCAACTGATATCCATTAACAAAGACTTCGCTGATCAACTAAAGATATTTGGCTTCGACTTGTCAATCGTGTCCTTAGTAGCGGTCCTTTGGGTTTTAGTTGTTTTTACTGTCACAAAGAAGTACAAGCGGATGCCTCACAGATTGACTTTGTGCTTAGTTGTTTCTCAGGTTTGTAAAATAATATATAATTATAAAGTGTCTTAACTAACCGACAATGTGTAACCCAAACTTCTAATTTTGGCATGCTTTTCTTTATATTAAATTTGGGTTTGTGTTTTACTGGAAAATTATTTAGCAGAATTCGACTATTACGCAAAGTTGTAGTCAAAGTTTTCTGTGTTCGTACACTAACTTAGAAATCTTTTTAACTGTTTTCGACTTAATGAATTTAGGTGCTAGTTTCGCACTAAAGTATTTATGTGCTTCGCTAGAAAAGAAAAGAAATATTTGTTATGTAAATTAATATAAGTTGTCTGAGGATAATAACTCTCCACACGAAGTTACCTACTTTATACTCCATGTATGTATGTCCTTTATAGTCCAACGCAGATTGTAATTTCCCGCATTTTCCTTCTGCGATTACGTTCTGTGGTCAGTTTTCACGTAAGAAGCTATTGCTGTTTTATTCACGAGTTACACCGTTGAACATTTTAGAATCATTCTTAGATTGACAACCCTTTGTCGAGCAGTCTCTTAATAGTATTACAAAGAAATACCGAAATGGTAAAAACTGCAACACAGAAGTATTACTATTTGAGAAACAATATTGCGTATTCATTTTACAAGCTGTTTTAATTTTTTTAGGTTATGTAGCGCGTAGATACTTTCCCGATAGCTGTTATGTGTATATTGTACTTACTTAGCCCACTATAAGTAATTTCAAGCTTATTTTTTTGACTAGCCTAGGAGTTATCTACCAAGTTTCGATAAAAGATAAGTTATTGAAAACAACAGGCTTTGATCAAATTTTAATAATAACAATAAATAATAAAAACGTTTATTGCAGACCAGAATGTCCATACACATTACACAATTAACAAAAAATAACAAAAAAAAATTTCTTTAGTATTTAACAACAAAAAATAAAAAAAAAAGTCATTTATTCTAATATATAATAAAAGTATTATCAATAAGTAATATTAATAATAAGTACAAATATTTAAGACGCAGCTATACTAAGCCAGCGCTGTCTTATTTTGGAGAAAAACAATATTTCAGTCAGTTCTTTGACAATCTTGTTTTTAAACCCATCCATTCTGGACATGAATGACGCAATACGGAGTCGTTGAATTGCATTAACACTTTTGATACGTGCCTCTGTAAACATGCCAGAGGCACTGCAGAACCGTTTTGTCCCATAAGGTGTCGATAAATATTATTGTACTGTACCCGCATCGCATTTTGGGGCTTAACCGTATATTGAGTCCAGAGCTGACATGTGTAAAAAGATTGGCAAAACGTTTTAAAAAGGTGTTTATTTAACGTCAGGACACGTTTTAAAAAATTTTCGTACTATCATATTGCCTACAACAGATAGTGCTCGTCGTTGCCGCTCCATATCTTTATTGTCTTTTAAGTCGGAGGCTTTTAATATGGCCAAGATATTTGAACGAGTAAACTCGCTTGATTGGCTCTTCTCGCAAAAACACTCCTGGAACATTGACTAGTCCCTTTCCCGACCTAAATACCATCATCTCCGTTTTACTGGTGTTATAGACCAAGTCGTGCTTGTTAGCGTAGTTATATAAAAATATAAGCTTCTTTAAGCCTTTGACTGTTGGGCTGATAAAGACCATGTCGTCAGCAAAACTTAAGTTGTTAACATACAGTCACCAAGCCTGAACCCAATCGGGGTCCTGCTCAGTTCAACAATCAAATCGTTAATATAAACGTTATATTTAACGACCTATTGGTCGGGAGAGGTTAACCCACCCTGTCTCACACCGCAAGGCAGGTGAAAACTATCAGAATAGGCGTCCCTCCACCTGACATTATTTGTCTGATTTCTATACCAATAGGCAAGCAGTTCCACAATGCCAGGCGGTGCTCCACTATTCTTTAATTTGTTCCAGAGCAGTTGATGATTTAGGGTATCGAACGCACGACTCAGATCTAGATAACATGCGTACACTGATGTGTCTCTATTTACGTAGTAATTAACAAATTGTTTAAGTGAGTAAATGGCCATATCGGTCGATACCCCAGGACGAAAGCCAAACTGTCCATCGTCAATGTTTAAAAAAGGTGTCATTTTTATGTGCATAATTCGTTCGAATACCTTGGCCAATACGGTGGCTAGTGAAATAGGCCTATAATTACTTTTATTTGAGATATCTCCAGTTTTATTTTTTACTATTGGTACAACTACTATACGCAATAGGTCACCTGGCAGATACTCATGCTGAGCTGAGTTAAAAAACCTCTCCAAAACTGTTGCTATATGCTTTCCAGCGTACAAAACGTGCTCAATACTAAGACCATCGTGACCCGAAGACTTTCCACGCTTCATGTTGTTCAGAATCGCTGTGACATCTTCCACAGTAACATGAAAAACCCCAGAACCACAATTCTTAGTAGTAGAAGTCATGTTGTGCCGCATGTTAGGTGTATTAGAACTATTAAATTGATCCATAAACACATTTGCAATCTTTTTCTCATTGCTTTCACCTGCAACATTTTTTGCGCAGCTGTTTTTCTTAGTTACTTTTTTGTTTCTTTCCAAAATTTTGAAAAATCTTTAGAGGAATGTTTTTGATCTAATATATTTAATTTTTTCTTGATTATTCTGAACATATTTTAGAGCAGCTTTAAAACCCCTCCGCGCATTAGACATCTCATCATAGTAGTAGCCTGAAGAGGGCTATTCATATGCCACCCACTGCAAAAACTTTTGCCTGGCCATTACATGCGAGCTTTTGACATGATCATTCCATCCTATGTGTCCTTTTTTTGTTTTTTTAATAAAAATGATACTTTAGCTGCATTTTGCATAATCCTTACAATATCACAGTACATTTTGTCTATTTTTATATGGTTATCATCACAGCACTTATACTTACAATTAAAACAATTCAAATTTAAGTCACATTTCTAAAAAACAGTAAAATTACCCATAAATGCAATAAATTATTATTTTTAAAATCGTTATTATTCACTAATTTAGGCCTTACTGTTCTAATATCCCATTCTATTATTTGGGGAAAGAGGTGGGACCATGACACATCATACTTTACGTACATATCCTTAACAGAACGCAAGGAGGCTTCTGTCACTACACAGTGGTCAAGTCATTTCTGGGTCCCATGATACATACGTACAAGTCTCACTTGACATTCTCTCTAGGTAACAGAGAGATTGCTCGGAACAGCAATCTAACAACTCTTTCAAAAAGAGTACCCAGATGGGCATTGAAATCACCCAAAATAAAAACATTTTCGGTATCCACACTTTCTATTGCGGTAGTTATACTACCGAAGCACTGGGTGAAGTCTGGAAGATTATCCTCACAATTTACAGGCATGTAGACACTGAACACCAATATACAGCGGTGATTCCCCCACAAGCGTACAGCCACGTAACGGGGGCTATTCGACGGAACTACTTCGGCTCGCGAGAAAACAGCATTACGCCATAATAACGCCGTACCGCCGTAGGGGCGACCCCGCAGCACTCCAGCCGACGTATCCACCGCCGAGGCCGCGAAGGGGCCGAACTCCTCATCAATTTCATTAATAAAATTTAAGTCGTGGGGCATCAACCACGTCTCCTGAAGCGCGATGACGTCATAGTTTTTACTTAACTCACGAATGTTGTCCAACGATCTTTTAATTGACTGACAATTAAAGGTCACAAACCTTAAGTTTGAGTTTAATGTTTAGTGTATTAAAGTTTAGTTTAGTAAATTTAGTGTTTGATGTAACTCATATAATAAATTAGGAAAGTTAAAGCAATAGAAAATCAAAGAGAACACGTACACGTTAACTGTAGGATTACTTGTATGTATTAGAGTTGTTTTTTGTATAAAATAAATAGTTACATAATTAATCATTAAAATATGGCTGCGAACGAGGCCAACCTTGCCCAGTTAATTTGGAGTCGTGGGTTGTTAGATATTGAAGTAAAAGTAAGTAGTAATGGTAGGTAGCTCAACGGATGGATAACCGTCGTGAAAGAAACTTTACCCTAGATAGAATAACGATATCGTGAGGTAGATTAATGGCTTCACGTCCAGCATAACGCTTAAAAGGTCTTTTTGTCTAATCCTTGCAGTTACTGCTAGCTGTAAGCGTGATATGGGGTGGACCAAAGCCGAACTACACATCGAGCTGGCATTCTGTCATGCAGCAAGCGTTGCGTATCTTCAGCATGTACTCTTGTCTGCTTTGGACTGCCATGCTGTCAGTCGGACTCATCATGCTGCAGGTAAACTGTCCCCGAACACTACACAGACACCACAAATACCACATACACTACTCAGTATTGACTAGGCTAAACTCTAGTTCTGTTACATTATTCCATCAGGCAGTACGCTGTGGACTTTCTGTTGGCCTTTTATTTTTCTATTTTGTGATGTGACTTTAACGAAAATATTCATAGAACAGATAGCTGTAAATATCTACAAATCATAATAGACCGGGAGACAGTGACACAAAATATTGGGTCATTTGTAACAGTATGGCGGTTCTTAAGGGGTAGCGCTGGTACCGGCGGCCCAATCGCGTGGGTGTTAGTCGAACGTGTCGGATAAATTACGAGTGTCAAACGATTTGTTCCACATAAATCCTTGTATTTACCTGCACTACGCATATCCGCAGTCCGCCCGCGACCACGGTGCATGGAACTGTGCCGAAATATCGGAAACAAAATAAAACCTGTCGTGGTAAAACTCGTTCTTAATTAATTATAATGTTTCAGAACCACGATAATTGTAGTAAAATATTCTCCCGCCGCAGTTAGGTCATGTAGAGATGTTTTCAAACCCCCTCGGGACCCTTACTTAAATAATAAACGACCCCAGAATCTTATTGCTTCGTTCGTCCTAGGTTAGTCAGGACAGGGCTGTACACGAGGTATCATCAATAACTTACATACTGTGGCAATTTTTCTTTGTCTGATGACTAAAAACAGAACCTGTGAATTCGGTTAATGGTGAATTATTGACTGATTACATAATTTCTATATTATTCAGAGTCGTGGACCGTGTTTTGTGGTGACTTTATGGCCGGTTCTTGCGTTCGTGGCGTGGGGTGCCCCTGCAGTTATGGTCGCTGTGTTGCTTGTGACCAAGGATGGTGCTGGCAACATTGACAGCAAAGCTATTGATGCCATCCGACTTTGTCTTCTTGTTTTTTGTTTAACGGGTACGTCAGATCGAAAATTGTGTCACATTGTATTTGGCTTATCTTTCTCTCATTCAATAATGTTTTGCGTGTTTTAATCTCATCTATCCACAAAATATCTATGACTCTAACAGAAATAACTATGAAATATTAGACTTTCAATATGATTTATTATAATAAATATTACTTAACATTCTTATCACTTTTCTCTATGGTTTGCTTGATAAGTACATTTTTTTAAAATTTAGCTGACCCGGCGAGGACTACTCCCTTTCCCTTATAAATAATATTTTGTCGCGCGGGAGTTTTTATTGCGTTAACTGCTCAGATATTAATTTAAATTATAAACTCTATAGGACAAATTTAAATATTAAATGTATTACTTTAGGTATATATTTACACCATATCGATTAAAACAGCTACGCATAATATTCGTGATTTTTGACCAAAATTCAAAATATAATTATTTTTCCTCTTTTTATTTTAACTGTGCATTTTTAGTGAAACAAATTCAGTCATATATTATTTTAATGGAATTTTAACTATTACAACAATTTTAACACGCCGTTAAGAGTTTCGACTAAGTTGACGAATATCATCATAATTTTATCAACTCATATATAAATATACCATTAGGAATAATGTATCTTTCAAATAGTGAAAGAATTTTTCAGATATGTGTAATGGGTCCGGAGATTACCCTCCACATATAAAAAAACAAACAAAATACGCTCTCTCTTTTAATGTATAGATATATATTGATATGACTTAAAGTAGGTACATTGTGTTTAGGAAACAGCTAAAATAGCAAGAAAATATTTAAACTCCAATCTTCACTGGCATCTTAGCTCGTCGTAAAACATGTGCGACGCTCTTTATTTCTTTTTTAACAAAAACACATTTGAGGAAGACAGTTTTGGTTGTTATGTATGGCTTGTGCAGACCATGCCAGACCTGTTCATGCATAATGTGTGTCACTCAGAACGTTAAAAAAACACCTATTTATTTACAGTAACAACAGGGTGCTTGATAGTATATATCAGGTTTCGTCGTCGTAGTGCACAGTTTGGCTCACTTACGGAATCGGGCCCGAGTCCTTCCGACGAAACTGCTGGACTCATTGAGAACTCTGAGCCTACATCTAACTCATTGTCTATCAATGGTAAGTAAAAACTTAAGATATCAAATATTTTACGTGTACATTTGTTAACTGTGTCTCGGTGCTCAGTGCAGCTCGCTCACTAAAATGGCCCCAAACTCAGCTTATAACACCGATAAACTATTCTACAACTTCAAAGTCCACGTTTACAGTACTTACCAATTTTCATTGTGCGTCTGAAGTCGGCAATCGTTTTAGGCATTTTTTTTAGAATCTAGTTTACTTCTTTGGTGTTCAGTATATTTTAAAATATCAAAGGCAAAAGTATAAGCTAGGAACATATCAGTTTTTGAAAAGTAGGTGACTCTCCTTGACAATAATTTACCCACCTAACTTCACTTGACACGCAAAGTTTAACGCGATCTGTAGCTATCTGTTTTTTGCTATGTTACGTCTTCATTGATATTTACCAATTAATGGTATGTAATCTCCGAGGAAGCAGAAATGCAACAAGATCTGTTTTGCCTTAATTGCTTTCATTCCGTGGCTTGTTTTCCAATCTACCCTCGTTTCGATAACTAAAGGTAATGTGATCCTAGGTGGATGTTTTTGAACAAGACAATCAAAAACTAGCCTATTAGCATTGTTTATAAGAGACTAGCTGACCCGGCGAACGTTGTTCCTCTATTTTAAAACAACTGCCTCGCCACCTATTGTGAAAGTGTTGTATTAATTCAGAAACCTTTACGGCGTATCCACAACAATTTAGTCGTCGCCTAATATGTCTTTCATCTATAAATGGTAGTTGATCTAAATAATTTTACAATGTAGTAACTAAAAGCTGCTGATAAATTTAATTGTTTGGTTTATGTTACCGATTTTAAAATATTTTTTTAGGTTGTTACGGCACCATAACTTCGTCTACAAACAGCAAGAATACAAATGGGTGTTGTTCCAACGACCCAAATTGTGGGAATGGAGTTAACAACTCAGACATAGAAGATATTGCTAACAATGAAAAGTAAGTTGTTGTAACGGTGTAAATTGATAGCATTAATCATAAATATTATATTTGGTATAATTAAAACTTTTTCATTATTTTAAATTGAATATAAAGAGAAATGTACACGCATTTACATTGTATCATCGCATTTATCTTTATTTCATAAATTTTATTAGTTTTTTTCAACTAAAAAACTTTAGCGATTAATTTTAAATGTAAACCTATAGGGATTCATAAATAAGTAAACATAACATAGCCGATACCTCAGTAACCATAAAGTTTTAATATGATTTGAAATTTCAATGTCTGTTGGAGCATCCCCATTTTTTTTACTATATACTAAGTAGTATGCGCTGCTAAGTGGGGTGGGGAAATTTACGTATACAGCCGTAGAATTATTGAATATTATAAATGAAGAGATTAGTAATGTTGTTGAAGTTGTATACTACATCCTAATCCTATTAATACATAAACGCAAAATTGCGTTATTTGTACGTAGGAACTATATATTTTACATATTGATATTAGCATCACCATAGCTTTTATGCATAGTATAACTTAGAACAATGTACTTAACTGTACGCTACGCAAGTGTAATCGCTAATAATTAATTCATTTATTGCATTTATGTATTTGACGTATCATGATTTGTAATTTATTTATACTTTTTATTGTACAAATTAATAAAAGTATCTACGTACATTTTCTAACATTCAACTGGAACACACTGTAGAAAATATTATAAATACTGTGTATACAGTTAGAACCACGGATCTAGTGGTTTCAAGCTCATATGATGCACATATACAATCAGGCAGGTTGGTGGTGTTACATTTGAGAAAATTGTTCCGTAAACAGATCTTAGTGGTGGCATACCACAAACTTTGTCGATTGTACACCGAGTTACATAAGTGTTCATATCTTTATTCATTATTACAATAAGTATATCAAACATATTTTTACTAAAGCGAACTTAGAAATTCTCCAATTAGCCAGTCCTCGTGTAAAATAAAAACCAATCAGTGATCGGTGAGACTGCGATCTGCGTAAATGACTTTGAAAGTTTGGTGGTTCTAACTGTAGGTGGGTACAAAATAGGATCATATAAATTGAGTTCATACAAATATAAAAGACTTAAACAAATTATTTGTTTTACATATACATATTTCATATTCTTATAAATCATAATAAATATGAATTACTTATTTAATACAGGTACATATAATACACACGAATATAATATACTAATAACCGACATTATTGGGGTTTACTCTGTTTTTTCCTTTACTACCAAAAGAAAATTTGCAAAACTAATTTGCATACTTATTTCATTAACTGTATCCTATGAAGACAAATTCTGACCATTTTAATGTCGGATGTTCAGGGAATGTGCGTGCCCAGCGTCCCAGAAGCACCGTTGTCCAGGCAGCGGGCCGTGCAGCTACCTTACAGAACTTGAGGTAGCGGCAGGTCGGCTGGGTTTGTTGCCTGCCGAGCAGAGTCGAGGACGAGGCTCGCAGCTGCTGCGGCACACCGGACTCATCATAATTTACAGCCTCACCATGTTTCTCGTGAGTCACCCTTGATACTGTTTTTAATCATTTAGAACAAGAACATATATACATATCAACTAAACAGAAATTCACAATTTTTTTTTTTATGTTGTAAGACTTTGATGTAAGTTTATTACGATGAAGGTGGATACAGTCGAGGACGCCTGCACTTAACCCGTTCAAGAGAATAGCTGTGTGCAACTGCAGGTAGCTACGCAGCGGTATGTTTGGCTGTAATCATTTTACTGTAACTAATCAGTGCGTGGTACGGTAACGCTACGCTATGATTTGATGTAATAATTTTACTACAGCCATTTGACGTGGGGCACCGTCAGAGTTTATTCATAGAGATAATACAGTTACTCAATGACAATACCGCCCACTTGGACCAATTACATGCAAGGGCTGCAAATGATTCTTATATTACATTGCAATGGTCGCTCGGCCGTCACCTTCTGTGACTTTTTTTGATAAGATAGATTCTGAGACTATTTAAAGATTTTCTATAAATATCTCAGTTCGGTATGTAGTAATTAATAACTGAAATTAGAAGTAATAAGTACTTAACTGAAATTGGAAAATGTTTAAATAATAAAAGATGTTGTTGTTTCAGGGTATCACATACACGACATGGAGAATGATGATAAAGGATGAGAGTGGGGTGTTTGTAGAAATTGAGTTTTTGGACATTGCTGCTAATTATGGACAAGGACTTGTTGCATTTATTTTATTTGGACTCGACCCTCAAGAAATCTTTATACCAGCTGTCAGACTTTTCAAGAAGAAATGGTAGGTATTTACATTGTATTTTTGGCAGCAAATCAAAATTGCAATGCATGTACTTTTATACAATTTATTTTTGACGAAGATTTATTTACCAAAAATTAACTATTGTGAGAAAATATTATGTTAGTAATCACTTCAATTTATTTATTGATAAGTAAATTAATGTACGTCAATTTATTTTTATATATTAATGACTTGATGACAATTAAATTAAAACAGGCATGGAACCGACACTTTGGTGTTGCCAGCTGTAGAGGATTTGGGCTTCGAAACAAAACACGTGTGTGACCAGTTTATTACACATCACCTGGACCGCTGTAGAGATGCCATTGCTAAAGATACAAGGTAAAATAAATAGAATAGCCCGCCCGTGCTATTACATCATTTTCGCTTCGCTTTTGCTTGCAGGGTTCTTTCTAACTTTTTTCTTTTTGCTCAACTCCTAAGGGTCGCAGCATGATGTTAAATCACAAAAAATAAATAATTTTTTTAGCTTCATATAGGATAGTGAAAAGCTTTATATTTTTAACTGACCTAAAAATAAAAGAAAGTTCTCAATTTGAGTGTATTTGTGAGTGTGTGTTGCGCGATTTATTGGTCAATTGATAACCTATTTTTATTTAATAGAATGCGTTTATCTTCGATTTGGCCCCAATTTTTGTAAAGATCAAACCGGGAATACAAAGTTAAGTTGGGAAAAGTTTTCAATTGTAACATTTATAGCATAGACAAAACTTAACAAAGCGCATTCCTATATCAAATGCGTATACGAAAACGTGAATTAGCTTTATATGGCCCGTTAAAATTACAGTAGCGAATTAAAATTGTATGTCCTCCATAAATTTGAACCTTAAGTTTATCAGAATTACATTATTTTTAACTTTTGAGTTCTTTTTATTAACAAGTAATAAAATCTTGTTTCGTTATTTTTATTTTTAACTTTATAGTATTTATGATTCGGGATTTACTACGGCGTAGTTTGTAGCGCGTAGCGGCGGTTTCCTTAGCCCGTAGTAATTCGTAGTACGCACCCATATGTGATGTTTTAAACACTTAAAGTGTAATGTAATTTATATTTTATTTAAACAACTTACACCTATTTAATTAGTAAGACTTGTAAGTTATAGTAAAACATGTTCAAATTAGTAATGTAATTACTGGTTAATTATTTGTAACGTTTCTCATTCTATCTATTTCGTTTAATACGTCGACATTACACGGTTTTTTAGAAGTCAACTTGGAGCAATCTAATTCTTCGAATTGAAGCCCTGCTAAAGACCTAACTCGACTTATAGCCATTTAAGCTTGACCTGCATCAAACAATTTGGGGCCAAGATAAATAAGTGCAACAAGACAATCGGGAGCATTCTTCTTTTAGCTGTGATGTGATTAAATTTAGCAGAAAATTAAACAGATTTAGGCTGTATTATGTGAATGCTGTCATTACCAAATTTTAGGATTCGGGATTATTCCCACGAGGAGAGAGATTGGATTGAATAAACAAAGGTCCATTGTAGGGGGATAAAGGCTTCAGTACAATAGGGTTCCCTCTGGTACCCTGAGGCGCAACGTTAGCGATATGATATGTTTATACACCCTCATAACATTCAGCCCTCGGCACGTGCTCACCTCGGCATTTGGCAATCCATCTAATCAAATAGAATTCACATTCACCACATATGGATTTACCTAAATCTAATGGAGCTGCATGTGGATATTATTTGGGACCAAAGTACTCATCAAGACGATTTAAACGAGCCCAAACTCGATGCGATGACGTCGTTTTATTACGCAGATCTTATGACCACTTTCCAGCTTCATCATCAAACCCTGGTTTCCATTTAGGAACAAAGTACTCGTCAAGATGAATTAAACGAGCTCAAACTCGATCGGATTGTGTCGTTTAATTACGGACTTCCTATGGCCACCTTTCAGCTACAGCATCAGACCCTGGATACATCTATAGACAAGGTACTCGTCAAGACGAATCATATGAGCCCAAACTCGATGGGGTTATTTAGTTTTATAACGGAATTCCTATGGCCACCTGAAAGCTCCATTATCAGACCCTAGATACTATCTAAAGACAAAGCACTCGTCAAGACGACTCAAACGAGTCCAAATTCGATAAGGTTGCGTCGTTTCATTACAGAGTTCCTATGGCTACCTTCCTGCTCCATCATCAGATCAGCTCCATGTCATCATAATATTGCATTGTCACGCGATATACATTTGCGTGCAAAATTTCATCTCAATCGGAAACCGAGAACTGTCTCAAATTTAACTTGCAAGATTTCATTACAGACAGACAACAGACAAGTGAAAGTCAATAAAAGCTTGTAATGTAAAGCTTACAAAAAAATTAAAACATTAAAAAAAATTAAAACGATTTATGAAGACTTTTTTTTGTTAAAATTTCATTTTTATGCATTCTAAGTTAGTATCTACCAAACTCTTAGGTCTTCGACACTATGCTATAGTGAAGGAATAGCAATAAAGACCTCAGCCTTCTTTACTATTATAAATTAATCCGTTTTGTCTTTTAAAAAAAAGGATAATGATGAAAAACAAAGTTTTCATAAAAGATTTTTTTTATTAATTAATTTTAGATTAAATGTAGAAGAACCATCAATTATTATATTATATTTTTCCAACTAGATATCGCATGCGTACATACCGTGGCGTGTTTCGTGGATCGTGTTTGGTGCGATGGTTGGTGAGCTGCGGCTTGGCGAAGGATGACTTCGAGGCAATACAATACGGGCGACACTTACTGGACGGACGACTCATCGCACACATCAATAACGCGCACCACTTCACTAACTCCGCACTTCTGTATACCTTCAAGTAAAACTTAATCAAGTAACCGATTCTGATATCTGCTATAGCACGGACGTTAAGCAAGAAGAATTTTAGGAAATTTATCTCTTTCGCACGCGCATAATTATTTACCGTCGCACTCGCACAGACGTGATGACCGCTGTCTTAGAGTAGCGCAACGGCAAATAATTATGCGCGTGCAACAGAGTCAAATAGTGACCGGTCATTGAACGAAATTTTTTATGCTTAGCGTCCGTGCTATACCTATAACCACACTGAATAATTAATTACCTACTTTAAACAATTCTTTAGTTCTAAAGTAGATGCCTTAACTATGTCTATAAAAGTCAGTCCTTATATCAAAACCTTTCAAATATTTGTTTCAATCAAACCCCTTATTTCATTTATCTTTCATATTTTTTAAATATTCTTTTTAATAGGAACAAGTACAATTTGATCATTCTGTCTTTTTTATCTGAAATTCTGAAGTTTTTGTAACTTTAATTTATAGATAAGCTTACCGTCCTATACAGGGTGAAAAAGAAAGACCGACATTGAAAGGAATTTGAAGTATCATAAAAATTGATGATAGTAAATTTTACTGAAAAGTAAATATGTAAGTAAAACTGCATTCAAAGATTTAAAGATAAATCACCTGTTTGCGCCAGGAATCGAAACTGTGAAATATGTAAAAAAAAACTGTATTTTATGACATAAATTGAGAGGGTCATAAAAATCACTTTCTTCTAAATAACATAGTATCTTAAATAAAAAAACCATGAAAGATATAATTAATTATTTTTGTACTGTTATAATATTTTTGTTATGTATGATATATACTATGTCATTTATAAGAAATTGACCCTTGCAACTTATGTTTTAAAATACAGTACCTATGTATTCCAAGTTCCATTCCCTGCTTAAAAAAGTGATTTATCTAAAAATCTTTGAATGTAGTTTAACTTATATTAGAAATAAAGCAATGTTTCCTTTCAGATAAATTTGCCATCATCATTATTAAGGCTACTTTCCCTTTTACGACGTCCTTTCCTTTCCGCCTTGTATATCTAAAATAAGTAAATTGACGAAACTGAAGTCCAGCAAAATAATAATTATTTTAAAAATCCTTAATATCGTTTTTACTATTAGTCAAGATATGTTGTGTGGTCTTTAATTTGTCAGTTTAAAATGTCAATGTAATACCCAATTTAACTTCTCAATATAATCATATATTTGCTTAATCTTTATACTATATACGTGTCTCCTTGGATATTTGGAGAATTTTATTTTTATTTTTGAATTTAATTTAATATTTATTTTTAATTTAAAGTTGTATATATAATATGTATTAGCTGACTGGTAACAGTAGCGGATCTAGTTTTGCCTCGCTTGCACAAAAATTAATTTTGAAGTTAGGAAGTCATATCAAAGGATATTGGACTATTATATTTTTAAATCTATACTGAATATTAAACCAAATTTATACACGATATACGTTGTGAATACACAATTAAATAATGGCAAGATAGATAGGGAAGGGAAAATTACAAAAATAACTAAGCAAATGTTTTTTTTTGTGGTTACATTTTAATTTTACAAAGGTAATCTAGACAAGAAGCATGTTAAATGTACTTGTATAACAAACCCACTCAGAAAAAGTATGTTAAATTATTTTCTTTGAATTATTTGTCAAATGTCCTGTTATACAATCATTTATTTACTAGTGCGCTTTAAGCTATTAGTACCAAAGTGTATGGATACTTTACATTGTAGGGTTGTTATTTATTTTCTAAATATAAATATCAAAAATGTATAATATAAGCTAACACGATCATGTTTTATCGTCACATGCCTATGTCTTATTCCCCACATTATTTATTAATTTAAGAAGTATTCAAAATGGCTCTGTTTGACCAATTTAGCTGTTTGAGACTTTAAAACAATCCTACTAATATTACAAATGTGAATATGTGTAAGTTTGTTTGTTTGTTACCCAATCACGACGCAACGGATTATCCAATTGAGCTGTAATTTAGGAGAGATAGTTGAAGAGACGGAAAAGGACGTAGGCTTTTATTCCGAAAAAATCCCGCGGGAATAACTATAACCGAATTCCACTTGAAAGAACTATAGCTTGCTGTAGCAAACTTTTGTTTGCTATAGCTTGATTATTCAAGATGTTGCTGTAGGAATTCCACGCCTATAACCAAGCTCGAGTTTGGTTATCTGCGTTACAAGGCAGGCGGAGCCGCTGGCAAAAGTTAGTGAAATATATGTCTCAAATTGATTTCTCTCTTGATAAAGTTGCCCAGTTAATAAGATAAGCGTTACATGACAGTGTAGATGTAGAAGTAAATTAAAAGATCTCGATTTCCTTAATAATTTTAGTGAATTTCTATGTATATAGTAATATCTGTAACTATAGACATTTCGTCACTCAAGACGTTTTATTATTATCAAGCACTATTTCCATAGTCCAAAAAAAACCGCACTTTCATACATAAAATGCCAGTGAATTATTAACAAAGTTAAATAAATGACAAAAACTTGAATTATATCATAATTTATCGGATTTCATAATTAAATATCTTTTGCGACAATGATAAATAGCAATATACAAAAATCACTCATTTTAAGCAACAAAATGTGTAAAGTTATGCACCGAAGGTTGTATGGGAAATTTTGACTCGGATTCATAATAATACATGGAATTCAGCTTAAAAAAAATTAATTCATTTGTACCTGCTGCTGTCAGATTTTTTAACATATTTTGTTAACATGACAACTAAGTCTGTTTGTATGTGATTTATAATTATTTACGCTTAGTATAGAGTTATTTTGTTAAATTTAAAATAAAAAAATAGATTAAAATTAAAAAAATAAATCTTGGTTCACATTTCCATAGTACTTAGGTAATGAATTTGCTAGCACAAATAATTGCACTATTAGTTAAATTGTATGTAATTTTAAATTTATTAGATTTTATTTAGAAGAAATGTTTCATACTTTCTTTGAGAAGCGTACGTTTAATTTTTTTATTTACTGCACTTTCATCTGTGCACGTGTAGGTACTGCTAAGTTCATCTGTAAGCCATATATACTTGGTATTACCAGAGTATATCAAATGACCTCGCAATAACGTTTTCTGGTCCTAGGCTAATGGATCGAGATAGCGCTAGATTTTTCTTTCCCTGTCACACTTACGCACTGCTGTAATAATTACATACGTATATTAAGCAAATATTGTTGCTACCGCACGAGGTAGTAGCCACCTGGTTCTAGTGTCTATGGGAATACATAGTATAAAGTATAAGTAAATATAGTAGCGTTCTGATATCGCGTCACACAAGCACGCACCAATTTGCGCTATTTATACGCTTCACTAACTTTTTTATGCGGTACACTACAACCCCAAAATAAATATGTTTTTAAGTGAAATGCAATTTATTAAACTATTCGTTAGAATTCCTTGTTACGCGAGTTCCTAGACATATATATATTGATTTTTAATAACTGGCTTTTTAGAGGTGTGTAGTCAAACTACAAACCTATCGATAATAATTTAAGTATATTTATTTTTTTACACTTAGGTATTTACGCTTTTAAGGAAACTATGCAATCTAATTAAATAAAATGATAACTGTATTTTTAACTGAAGTAGACAGTTTATTTGTTGTTGTGAGTGATTTTTAAAATACCTTATCTTTTTTATATTTCTTAACTTAGTGATCCTGTAAATTTTTGACTAGTTAGAGAGGTGTTCATACTAAAAACAACCTTACTCTTGGGGAGTGTTGTAAAGCCACAGCCTACCCTCAACTGAGGTGATTTTTTAACACCATTAAAGTAACAAACAAGCTTACGGTCTGGCTAATATTAAGCGGTCACCACCAGGGTATTACTCACACGGGCCCAGTGCGGAGTGCGTGTAAACGAACAACGTACTTTACCAATTTAGAAAAAAGACTCATCAGTACACGTTGGGGTTATTTTTTAATTAAGTCATTTACTTTTGCAAAAGGAAGTGTCTTTAATATTTTTTTCCTATTTTATTTTATATGTCGCAACACACAGAAAATTAAATGCAAGACTTTTTAAGCAGGTTACAATTTCGATTTAATTCTAACAGCAACAACAGGACTATAGGAAAATAATTGGCTATAATAGATTGTATTAGTTTAAACCTGACCTAAAAAAAAATAATTAGGTTTAAAAAATACTTTCCAACTGAGTTTCAAAGAACAAGATAAAGGAGGCATTCAAGTAATTCCTAAAAATATAGCGGCATGCTGGCCGTAATTTGGAAAATTTCCCGATTTCAGGAAAAAAAACATGTTTATCATGCCGACTTCCTTAGAGCAAAGCAGTTTTTAGTATTTACAGCTATCTTACTATAAATTTACTAGATAAGTACTTAAGTATATAAATCTTATCTATCATATGTACAAGACCAATTTTAAAGTTTAGTCGTAAGTGTGAACAAATTGTTAATCTGAATAGGAAATAAGCTAAAAGTGATTAAACTGAATTTGTTATTTAGATAATGTGTTCCTTAAGCCGCGTCTCTTGCTCGTGTTTCGTCGAAACATTACACTTAAACATCTTCGCCACACATTATTGTTATTAAACTTAAAACTTTGTTTTTGTTGATGAAGTCAATGTTTTTGTTTACCACGCTCGATGAAATGATCTGTGGTAATCTTTCTTCTCCTTGTTGATACTAAATCTACCTACTATTTCTAAAACTGAAAATACGTCTCCTACGTTCAAAGTCATTTTGACAGTAAATGTTTTAAAAAACATCAAACAACAATACCAAAGCAGGAGACAACATGTACAATAAAGAAAACCATGTTTTGTGTCGATGTTTCGGCGAAGGAGACCCGGATTAAGATCTTGTCCAGAGAAGGTAAGTTTGCTGCTAGTTCACTTGCGTTGTACACAACTATGGCCGCTCAAGATCTCAACGAGTTGTAAGGTAACGGTCAACATGTATGCTTTATGGCTGCTATTTATTGGTGCCTAGTATTAAACTTACGTGTGTATGGAATTGCGGCCAAATCGCCCATTATGGACAAGGTCTAACCATTCATTAAATCCTAAATTACCAACTTATAGAAGTTTTATTTAGTATTGAAATTAGTAACATACATGGATGGTACGTAAGATATTTAAATCACAACGGAATAAGCCATATTTTAAAACATTGGACAATTAATGCATATTTGGGGTACTATTGTGATTTTTAACAAAATGCCTAAAAGTACGTAGGTATTTTAGTGAATCTATATACTAGAGGTACACTCGTACATGGCCGTAGGCAGAGGGACGGTTGAGTCCGGTCTTTGATCCAATATCATTTTTTATTTATACTAAATAACTTTGGTTCAGATTTCGTACCCCGAAGTACCTGAATTGCAAGAGTTCGATATCCCCCCAAGTTAATTCCTGACTACGGCCTTGTGGCGCCCATGAACCTGAGTTTAGTAAAATTCTAGGTTTATTATATCTAGTTACTTTTCAGTTGCTGCAGTGATCTCATTGTTTTTTTTTTATGTTAGGTAGGCATACACGCTGTTTTATTTTATGTAAGTATAAGAGTTACAGATATGACAGTGTTTTTGAAAAACAATATATAACTTTGTAAACTTTCGCGGTTATTATCATTATATATATTAGCTACGGGCTTACCTGCTGAGATTTGATTTATTGAGCTCCCGATATTTCGGTATAGTTGGCTGCGTCATCTTTACGGGTGAACTGTGAAAATAAAAGCGCCGTCCCGCAATCAGTAACCCTCACTCATCTCAGTACCCTCGTAACCCCGTAGCGAATAAATATATTCGCGTTGTATACAATAATCGTTATCATTGAGATATATATATATATAAGTATTTCTGTATAAAATGTCTGGATAATCATATTTATTACATATTGTAATCAATCATAATATAATAAGTTACCTACATTGTTATCGATTGAAGTTGAGGTATGTTGTATTTATGTACGAACAAAAGAAAAATAAAAAAAAATTAAATATATTAGCAGTTGTAAATCGCATTCTGTAGTTTTATTATTTAGACCTTCCTACAACTTTTTTCTTCTAAGGCTAAAACGGGTTCTAAACGAAGTGCCGATAAACTCTTGACAGTATAGTACTAATAAGATTTACACAACATCAAGTTAATTTTTTTATTTTTCAAGCATTTTTTTTTATCCTTATTAATCTAATATATTTTTCTTGAAGGTTTAATAGCCAATACTTGGTAAACTAAATTCTAAAGAATAAATGGTAGTTAGTTACTTGGACTTATGTTTTCCGCATTTAGCCTCATGATAGGGCCACCAATACCTGTCATTGGTTACTCATACCAACCCAGATCCGTTCAGAAATCAAGGAGGCATCTGATGTTATTCAGCGCCTCTCTCATGGTTTTTGGATCCTTAAGGAGCTTTGTCCGTTGGTTGCTCGCGCTTTTGGAATAAAGAACCACGTGAGAAGGTGTTTCCTCGCCTTCCATGCAGCTCCTGCATAGAGGACTGTCGGTAACACCGATATTGAAAAAGTGTTAGTTTAGCGGGCAGTAACCTGTTATTATGCCAGCTATGTAAGGTTTTCCCACTAAGTTGTAACAGCTTGTGCCACAGATTTGCGTCCAGGGATGTAAGAACGTTCTTGGTTTGTCTGCAGTGCATTTTGATCTGCCCACTGTGTTTGTTGTGTAGTTGTAAGGTTCTGTCACGTAAACACGTTTTGAGTTGGGTAAATGGTATCGGTACGATTGGTTTGGGTCCCATTATTTGAGTGCCTCCTCTCTTTTCCAACTGATCTCCCTCATCATTGCCTAGAGACCCACTATGACCACGTATCCATTTAAAAGTAACCCGGTACTTTCAATTCAATTTTTTGCAGTGACACTCCAGAATTAGTCCACTGTTGATGCGGTTGGTATTGAGTTTGTAGCACAGCGGCACTGTCGGAGATGATCCAAGGTCGTTGATATGTTAATGTTCAGGTTATACGAGAATACTCCTGCGCCCGTCCCAGATTCTGTTACGGAGCCATCAGTGTAGATCCTTCTTCATGCATGCCAAAGCTATCCTTTTCTTCCTCATGAAGCCGGATACGGTATCTTTTTGCTAAGGTTTTTGGGATGATGTCACATGTCGCTTCTATCATTGGAAGCTCGTTGCCTACTGCCTCCTTAAGACATGCATAAATGGTAGTTGATCAATGCCTAAACAATAGTTTGCACTTACACGCGATTTATTCCAGTCGACAAGTGCTTTTTTGTTCAAGTTTTTTCAGCAGTCTCGGCAAAATATATAAATGAGGTGTATTTTACTGAGTGAGGTCCTTTTCGGCTTGGCGCAACAAATCGTTATCTCTTTAGTATTAGTTTTTTGTATTTAATATGTACTTGTGTTCCGCTTACTGCTGAATAAATTATTTCTTTTCTTTTCTTTTCATTCGATTCGGAACCGCGTCTAGATAATTTTTGAAAATAATTAAGTTCCGCTCGAAAAATTGCAATAGTTATAAGTAATTTACTGCAAAAAATGGGGGTGTGGTTTTTTGTAAATATATTTAAAAAACTTATCGAGATTTTTGAAATCTAAAAAATAATCAAAGCGGACGAATTTCATGAAAAAGTCTCGACTCCCGAAACTGTAGGCCACTTCAACAATAACATTTATTTATACATATTAAATATGAAAATTATGAAATAAAAATTTTTTGGCAGTTACTGAATAGATTAATGAACAATAAACTGCCGGCAAAAAATCTATATCGCGATTTTTTAATTAGTTATGCAATAATTAATCATTTTTTTTTTTGCGTTTTCAAACCTTACAAGGACCCACTCGAACGGACACAAAAATATCATCCTTGCCTTTTTAGAGAAGATCAGTGACACACCGACTGCAGCGCCACCTACCGGGTCCAATTGTTTTCAAACCATCCAGGAACCCACTGAAATATTCAGACAAAATTTTACCCAAATCGTTCCAGCCGTTTAGGAGGAATTAGGTGACAAACATACGTACAGAGGAATTATACGTATTATATATTTTTTATATATCTTTATACATATATCTACTGTACGTGTGTATGTCACTGTATTCCTAAACGGCTGGACCGATTTGAATGATTTTTTTTGTATGCGTTTGGGTGGCGTCCTGGATGGTTTAGATTCACAAATCAGCCCGGCAGATGGCGCTGCAGTCGGTATCATGCAGGACAACGTCTGCCCGGTCAGCTAATATATATATATGTATATTTTTTATAATTAAGGAGTTGCCGTTGAATCCATACCGATAATCGAATTTGGGGAGGATGCAACCGCGGGCAAATTTGACATGAAGATATTTTGAGTCCCAAAAAAAAGATATAAGCTACTTGACAACGTTAAGTGTGAGTCGGTTTCTTTTTCGATTATACATTTTTTTTTAAAATGGAAATCCTACACCGATAACCGAATTTAGGGTGGGTGAAACCGCGGGCAATAGCTAATATTTAATATGTTTAAATAAATTAAATGGTTTTATATTAAAAAATTTATGGCCATAGTGGGCGGGGACTGCGTCAGCCAAAGAACTCGTTTTCAGCTGTATTTGCACCCGTCTGGGAATATTATAAATATTGGCCTTACAGTTCCGGCAGTCGAGACTTTTTTTTATGAAATTTTATCCTCTTTGAATCTTTTTTTAAGATTTCAAAAAACGATTAGTTTTTGATATATTTGCAAAAAAACCAAACCCCCATTTTTTACAGTACTTAAATTACTTAAAAAAAAAAAAAAAATTTTAACTTTTGAAATTTTTTCAAGCAGAACCTAATTTCGAATCGAATGACACCTCACTCATTCATTTTTTTCTGAGACTGCTGAACGTTAAACAAAAAAGCACTCGATTAATTAGTTTTTGTACTCTCAGATTCAGCAAGCACGGTGTTATTCGCATAGCAAATATTTAATAGTAAATTTTACATTTACCAATTGCAGTCCACTGCCTTACTTAAGAACTTTTAAAAAAAAATCTTTAGCTTCATGCGTTAAATAATAGCGGAGAATGTATATATTCTGGCGTACTCCACGCAAGATCCTAAAACATTAAGCATAGATGTTTTAATGGTATCAGTCTCAATTTTTTCTAATGTCATTTCTATTAAAATTAAGAACTTACTTAATTTGTAGGTAAAAAAAACACTGAATTTAAATATTATTGTATGAGTCGTTTTTTTTTTTCTATAATAATTTTTTTATCGAAATTGAAATCCTTTACCGATAACCGAAGTTGGGCGCGTGAAACCGCGGGCAATAGCTAGTATTTAATATGGTTAAATAAATTTTATGGCCGAAGTGGGCGGGGACTGCGTAAGGGGGTAGTCTCTGCTAATATAATAGACAGTTACACTGTCCCCTGTTACATAGGCTATAAATTATTTTTATATACATACTGTTTTAGTTTTATCAATGTTTGTTAATCAAATTGTAAGAAAAAAAAAATTACTATTGCTTCACGTTGCTACGAAGCAATAAGGTAACCTGATTTTTAGCACAGAGAAAACTGGAGGGATAGAAGGCATTTATCTTGATCATGACTCACGGGAATTTTGTTTTTATGGGTGCTTTTAAGCATGTCGAAACACCATAGCTGTAGGAACAGAGAAAGACAAATAATACTTTTATCCCAATTAAAATTTCCCACGGGAATAGAATTTTCTGCAGTTGCAACAGCAGGTTTCGTCTAGTATTCAAAAACTTTACAACTGGGCAATAAATGAAACTAAGTTAATATACATTATAACTAATTTTATTCATCATTCTCTGGAACATCATCATCACCATCATCTGCATTATCTTGCTCCGGTGTCTCCCACCAAGTCAACAACCCTAAACCTGGCTCATTTATGCCACCGACTAATTTAAACGGAGCTACGGCCTGCGTAGGGCATTCACTTCCCGGCGGTCCAGTCGGTAAGGTTTCTTCAAAGACTTCACTTGTTATCCTGAATCTTATTGATTCTCCTGTAACAAGTACAAGAGTAAATTAAAAGAAGATAAAATTTAAGACATACCATAAAGCAGCATTTGGTCCCATATAAAGCAACGCCTGTACTATAATCATTACCAGAAAATGGATGTAAATTAATATATAAGGCAATGATGTAAATATTTTGTTTTTATTAATCTATACATAACAAAGTCGCTTCCCGCCGTCTAGTCTTTACCGATGTACGCTTAGATCTTTTTGACTATGCAACGGATGCGGTTTTCATAGATAGAGTGATTAAAGAGGATGATTTATATGTATAGTTAAATATTGTTTTCTGTTAATTTGTTCAAATATGACATTGTTCAAGATGTCGGAAAAATCATGCCGACTGGAAGCTTTATATATTTGATACACATCAAAATGATGTACTATAGAATAGTCAGCTACGGCATATGTTTATCTCCTAAGGTTTACTCACAATAACCATTTTTATCGTTTTAAAAGTGTGAAGAAACACTTTAAGAAAAACTTGGGAAGCTATTTTGATCATTATAGTATTGATCCTTATCTTCTTTAATATGTTAGGTAATCATTTAATGCAGAGTAAAACTGCGCTGCACTCATGCATATCATTCCAATAAATTTAGAAGATATCACATATTTTTTTATACGCAACAAAAAAAATGGTTTTCTTTACGAGTCTTACGACGCTTTTTTGACTGGGTATTTTTTATCCAGTTAATTATTATTGTATGCTTCGATAATGTAATATGTCTTTGTACTCTGGTCGAAACGGCACGCGTTTGCTAGGGTATGCCATAGCCTTAATACAGCTTGCACAGACACATGCATGGCTTAATCTTTGATGAGACAAGCATATACAGGGTGCTGATATATGTTCATATAACATAGTTCCATCGAGCATTGGATCGAATCAATCATTTACATCATCAACACAATCATGTCATTTTAATGAAGTTCTTTAACACAACAGTTAACACTGTATAGAAGATAATGTTTTCCAACATAATAAATATTGCCAACGCCATAATCAAAATTGCTAGGTGAGACTTGTCAATGCAAACTGTTCCAATATTTTTTGAAAAATTCACCCATATCTGAGGTATCGCTAGAGGTAGGCAAAGTGATAGAAAGCGTGCGATATTAGTTTTGAGCATATTAGATCAACTCTAAAAATAATGCTATATATATAGCAATATTTTGCCGGGGTAATTATAAAATTTACTGAGCTTTTTTTTTTTTAATTTTAAGACATACATGTGAGCAAGTTTTGAGATGCTCTACAGAAAAATGTTGCAAAAATAGTTATTTTGTTATAGGTGTTAGAAAAATGTTTGTAAGCTCTAGTTAATTTGATGTGCAATCAGTATAATTGATATCAAAATAATATTTTCGTACATTGGACAACTTTTGTTGCATATTTAAGGAAAAATATAATAAAGTATTAATGCATATTTTTGGATTCTTTTTAGTACTAGTTTTGTTAAAGATTTGGTTTGTTTGCATCACAATAATAATTTAATTAGTAATAAATAAAAAAATTAGTCACTTAAAATGATCTTGTATAGAAGCAAATAGAAACTTACAGTAATTATATTGGGTAATGTGTAATCTTAATAATATATTGGATTTTGTGGGCTTAAAGATGTTGTAAGTGTTTTATTTATCCTAAATTTACAGAAAGATTGACATTGAGCTTTGTGAGTAACCCCACTAAGTAACCCAACACCCTATGCACAATCTTCAGGGAACCAAATTGAGCCCCTATTAATGATAAGCATCCCAATTTAAAATTTAAGGAATAAAAGGACTCTTAATCCTTATCTCTGGTATAGTATTATATTTAATAATCCTTACCAGAGTCCATAAACAGATCATGTTTTTCCCCATCTTCTTTAGGATATTCCCATACCCAGGCTTGGTCAGTCTCATCAAATCTAGAGGGGTGTTGCAGAGCACTTACTGGGATTAATATGTCATCAAAAAACCCTAGTGTAACTAAAAAGAAAAAAAAATTGTTTATGTGTAAAGTGCAGCAATGATTATTTAATATTGATCTTTATAAGCTACAGCATAAATTATAATTATAGTTTAATTCAATTTTAAATAGAGGTGATTTTTAAACACTCAAAAACCAAGAGCTATCCAATAATTATTTAGGAAACATTAAGGTGTATCCGAACATAATTTTTTTTAAACAAAAACACTAAATATCTTTAACTATAGACATTTTGCTAATAAAAACATGTTATTAAGACATTTTAAGCTACATAATATTAGTTATGGATACCATCTGATATGGATTTATATTAACTCAATCTTGGTAACATTAAATATCATATATGTTGTGTTTATATACAGCCCAATGAAAAGGTGAACATTTAAACTTTTTTTACTGAAGTGTATAAGAGGTAGAGTTTGGATAAAGAAGGTTATCTCCAAAACTACTCATCTAATTTCAAAAATTCTTTCACTAAGAATGGACCTAAGATTCCACAGCAATATCCAAATTCAGCAAAGTTGCAAGAAAAAGCAAGCAAAAAATAAATAGGGATAATTGACTACCCTCCCTTAGAATGGGTAGTAAGAATGATTTCTAAACAACTTACCATGAACACCTTCTCTACTGCAACTTCTAATTTTTCCAATCAAAATTTCTTCCACTACAGGTCTAAAGACAATGTACCTAAATTTTACTTCAGTATGTGATGAACCATCACCGGGAAATATATAAGAATGGCCAATGTCTGTTACATCAAACAGTGCAACACATAACCCTACATTCAGGATTACCTGCAAAAAATAAAATGTTGCATTATTTATTGTCTTATTCTTATTCAGAGAACTTAGATGGCCTTTTCTTTATTAGTGAACTGCACTAGGTGAAAATGTTTAAATTTGTTTTTAATAGTCATTAATATTAAAACAAAAATTAATCAACGTGATTTTGGTGCATAACATTGGTGGTCTACTGCAAAATTTTGGAATTTGGCAATATTTTTAATTAAAGCTTAAGGCATGGAGGCTAAAAAATAGTGATGCCAATGATATAATTTTATTCGGAAAAATATTTATTTTTGCTAAAACAATATACGGCGCTCAACCTCTGGTCTGTATGATGCGACTAGGGGATATGTTCCTGTAGAATTTCTTCTGCCAGGACTATTTTATCCATCACGTCAAGTATTTTGTGGCTAAAAAAGTGGTATAAAGATAACCTAGTGTCTTCAAAAATGTGCTTCAGCACAAATTTTTAAGACTTAACCTCTAAACAAAAAAAATATATAAAATAGGGTAGGTTCCCTACTAGCCCCTATTGATCTCTCCTACTGTTGATAAAGCGGACTATATGTAGGTACTTATGCTTGACTTAACTTTAAAACAAGAAAATACGCAAGGGGAGGTATCGCCCTTAACAATGAGTGTTCCCCTGCTTCCTCTCCCACTACCCTTACCTCCACCATAATCTTAAATTCGACGGGACGTTCATACTGGCTCATAGTAAATACAAGGAAAAATTTAGCGCATTTCTTCGACGATCTAACGAATTTGCAAGATACTAAGAAAGTACGATTAAGTCAAATATTTAGAAAGGAATAAGTTATTTTAATATTTACCTTATTTGCCAATTTCCTATTTAATAAAGTGGTTATTGAGTCTATTAAACTTTCATGAAAATGTTCCGGAGTAATACGAACGACGTCTTTCATTTCTGCCAAAACAAACATGTTTTTAGGTTATGTTCCAAAACCCGCTGGTAATTACCGCACGGTAAAAAAGTTGAAAAACAACCCGTTTTGTAATGGGAGTTTGACAGTAAATTTTCATACTGAATTTCAATATTTTCCATAGCAGTGTAAATTCAACAATTCAACAGTTCAATTCAACTTGACAGTTGGAAAATTACTCTACCCTGAGTGTCCCAAAACCACCTTTTTTAACTTCCTCGTTGCGATTTAGAACACACCTTTATGAGCCGTGGGATGTTGGCATAGACGACTACAAGGGCTTTAAATGCGCTATATGCTTAAAAATTGTATTTTTACAAAACAAAAATTTTAAAACAATCCAGACATTAAATAATCGTAATTTATTTATAAAAAAATATTCTCTGTGACCCCTCCTCGGACCGCTGTGGGGGGGGTTCAAAATTTTTTTCAAAAGGGGGTGTGTCCCAATGACGGCCAATTTTTAACAGGAGCGCCGTTTGTATGGCAATGTGTTTTATTCACAGATAATAGTATATGTCCGTTTTATTGATAATCGTCCAAAAAATGATCCGTCATAGGGACACACTAGGGTTGCCAACTATACTGTTTTAAACAGTATTATACTGTTTTTCACAAAATTATACTTTTTCCTGTTGAACAAAAATAAAGTATACAAAATACTGCTTTTATTTGTATATTATTTATTTAGTCAGAGGGCGTTCACTGCTCAATGCAGTGCAGCCACAAACAAATCACACTGAGTTTCTGAACGAATCTGTCAATGTCAAATATTCAAGGGCGCATTCGTTCTGGGATTAAGAGTTCCCACAAATGATACTTTTCACACTTTTGATAACGCAATTGAACTGAGAACATTATATTAAAAATCTATAGCCATTTTTCTGTTTCGCATGCAGAAGAGAAGAATTAAAAAGATTTGTAGCGCTCGCTGAAGGAGAGTTTCATGAAATAAAACGACACATAGGAACTCGTTAGGAATCTCTTCTACCAGTAATTGATACAATTTTACTTAATTGGACACCAATTTGTAACTACTGTTAGTTTGGATGTTGACTGTCCAATGGTTATTCAAAATTTATTAATGTTGAATAATAATGTAAAAAATAATGTAGTTTATAGTTACTTTCTTTATGCTAGTCATATATTGAATGTTTTCAATAAAACAATCAAAAAATTAGAAGAAACTAATGTAACTATTTTAGATATTTATAACATTATGACTGGTTTAAGAAGTTGATTCAAAGAAAAAATTATAAATTTTTTGGCCAAGAAACAAAAAAAGTATCAAATACTATTACAGAGTCTTCCCAAAAATTTTTAAATATAACTATGAATAACTTCATACTTTTAATTGATAATGCTAATTTTTATTTAGAGATATGGTTCGATTTTAATCAGACTAACTGGCTTTCTTTAATTAGCTGTTTGTCATTGAAGTCTTCGGTCACATTTGATCATTTTGAGAAAATTATAGATAATCTAAATTTGTATAGACACAATATTGGTATGGATGATTTATATTCAGAATTAACAAATATCAATGTAATTTATGAAAATATCAGAAGACAAAGATTTACTTGAAATGAGTACTGGGCAAAAGTGGAGCCATTTATTAGTAAACACTTCAGAAGAATTTAAAAACATAACTAAAATTGTCTCATATCTACTTTCTGTTCCCGCCACCTCAGCATTTACTGAAAGAGTTTTTTCAGTAAGGAATGCTAAGTGGCGGGAGGTTAGAAGTAGCATCTATCAATTTGATAAAAAATGAGCTCCTCATTTATTTTAATTTCAGTTATAATTGTGATGAGGCGTATGAAGTTTTTAAAAAAGATTATAAATTAGTAAGTTGTGCGAGAAGCTCTAAAAAATATGTATTTAAAACAATAAATAAATAAAATACTGTTCATTTTTCTAAAATACTGTTTAATATTCTTCATAGACCTGAATATACTTTATTTCTAGTAAAAAAAGTTGGCAACCCTAGGACACACCCCCTTTTAAGAACCGCACTTTGTGTCCAGAGAAGGGTCACAGATAGTGCTCCATACAAACGTTGCTGCCGACGATGTACTCTCTCGATTTCCATCATCAAAATATATACATATAGAACAGCAGTTTGGGTACCACTTCAAACTTTTTAAATACGAAGCGTATGGAAGTCAAATTTGGACAAAAACTTACGTCTACTTTAAACCTTAACTTAAATGGATTACTGCATCCTCAACAAATTATTTTTACAAAAGGGCGTTTCACAACTGATGCAGGTGTTGGTCTTTACAATATATATTTGAAGCTTAGGAACCGTCCGTAAAAAAATGCTGTTGGTATATTGGTATTCGGACTAAGACAGACAGACAGACATATATATATATATATAACACGATAAAAGCAGTGCAGGCGTCAGGTCGTCATTTGCTATCTAAAAGGTTGCCTGCTTGCCTGGTAGAGATCGCTTTTAAGCGATAAGGCCGCCTTATTGTGCTATTTCCTCGATTGTAATTGTTTTTGTGTATTTTAAATTGTGCAATAAAGAATATTGTATTGTATTGTAAAAGGGGCCAACTGAAAACCAGAATTACATTCTAGTGGATCACAAAATATGCTAAGTTGGTACCACAGACCTAGGATTTTTACGCTACACTAAGTCAGGTCGTCATTTGCTATCTAAAAGGGGCCAACTGAAAACCAGAATTACATTCTAGTGGATCACAAAATATGCTAAGTTGGTACCACAGACCTAGGATTTTTACGCTACACTAAGGACTAACACAGCGAGGAAAAAAAGATATACTCGTTACATGAACGCTGCACAAGAGAAAAAGAGAGAGATAACCATATCTAATACGTCCATTATTTTTCGAGTAAAAGTCCGTATCAGCCCGCTTATTTTTTGACATCACGTGTTTCCTTGATTATTAGGTGAATCCTGACAATAAAGGACTTAAAAGTTTAGTGCTTAGATGCTATGGTGTCTTGTTGCATAACTAATTGTTACGTCACAGGAAGCAATAACCCGGACAATCTTACTTTTTACAGGTAAATACGAAATTCTCACGTATTTTTTTTAAACCATATTTTGTCGCATTTCTGTTAAAAATTGGCTCAGAAAACAGTATTTACGTAATTATATTGCTTTTCTTTGTAAAACGTTCTTATTAATGTTATTTTAAGTAAAATTGTAAAATGTTTGGTTACGCTAGGGCTAGACAAAACGATGACGACATAAGTATCAGTATATCTATACTTTTTCCCGTAATTGTTTATCAACTTCCAGACTAATTTAATTTTACAAATGTTTCTTACAAATATTACTTGGCGCACGTGGTTAATAGTCTTCTTTTATAGGGTTCCGCAGCTAAATGGCAAAAACGGACCCTTATAAACTCGTCATGTCCGTTCGAATATCATAGCCTTATAATTACGCCGCATTTGCATCGATTCTAATAAAATTTTACAGGAAGGTATCTTTAACATAAAAATGGAGTTTTTTTTTATTAGGGGTAGCTTTTTCACGCACCCCATCTCCTGGGGTATCGTTAGATAGGGCTTCAAAAATACAATTGAGGTTTATTAATATAATTTGTGAGTTTCAAGCTGTAAAAGTAGAAAATTTTTTGCTCCCGCTTTTCTAACTTTTAAACCGCGTATTATTTAAATCACATACTATTTCAATATGGCGACTGTAGTTTTTATTTTTGACCATCGGGTCAGAAAAATTTGTTGCACTATAAATTGTACACTGGGCGAGTAGTTCATATCTTAAACTACATATGGCACTTTTGCACATACTTGATAGAATAGATAAAAGAGTACGTAAAGTCCACGTTCTGTTTTATTGTACAAGAAGAGCGCGCACGTTGCATTTAATCACAAAACGAAGCATATCGCCCGTGGGAATTATAAACTCCCGCTTTGCCTTGAGGAAAGAAAAATTTACAAAGAAAAAGCCCGTGGCAGTAATGGTCTCAGCACCCACTTTACCAGCACGTACTGAGACTGTTTAGGAGTAAAAGTAGTGAAAATAACTAAAAAAATACTATTGAACACTTGTTTTAATTTCACCTATGAGCTTGCGTGTGATGGATAATTGTGCTTTAGATGATTATTTTTAATAAAAAGAAATGTATAAAAAACTCTTTTGATTTGATAAAATACTCTCTGTCCTCAGCAGCTTAGTTGGTAGTGTGGCCGACTGTTTCGCAGAGGGTGTAGGTGCGATTCCCGCATTGGACAAAAATTTATGTTTTTTTTTTTGGTATTATCACTAAGCTGCCATTGTGTATCTTTTACATTATATATCTATAGTTGGTACCCATTTCACAGAACTGAACTGTTTTCATTTTTTTTTGGAATGTATGTGCTGCATATAGCTTCATCTTTATGTCAAATAAATTATATATTTTCTTTTTCTTTAAATACAACTTTTGGACTCAACAGTTTTTTTTATATATCACTAAGGTGGCGAACAAACCAACGGTCCACCTGATGGTAAGTGGTCAAGCCTATGGACGCTTGCAACACCAGGGGTATCACGCACGTTGCCGACCCTTCAAAATCTAATTACTTTCTTGAAGAACCCCATACTGTAGTCCTTAAAGTAAACCTTGTTTTTGTTTCTAGGTATTACTTTAGACAATAAGCCGCAATGGAACTCTCACTTGCAGGGAAGCTTAACTTAGCTGCTTATGCAGTTAGAAAAATTAGGCAGCTTACAGATGTTGAGACTACCCGCTTAGTCTACTTTCGCTATTTTCAATCCGTAATGTCTTATGGAATTTCGCTTTGGGGTAAGGCAGCTTATATTGGTACAGTCTTTATTTTGCAAATGAGAGCAGTATATATTTTAACCGTCCAATTGACATACAATTATTGCCAATATATCACTTCACTATCACAAAAATGGCATTTATTCGATGAAAATAGTGACCCCATAGCTCTTTTGCAATACAGAGTATATATTTTAGAGTAAAATTCCATTACATGTAGTTAATTTAGCTCCAAATAACTTTAAAATGTACATATATCAAAAACAGTTTAATAAAAAAACCAATAACAAAGTTGATAGACACATTAATGATAAAAATGGTTGGAAGAATTAGTACTTATATAATTGGGAGGCATTTGTAATTTTTTTTTTATCAAACATTGTATATAATGTTATCATTTGGTGTAAGACTTTATGGCATTTCCTTATAATGAAGCTGAACTACTAAGTTTCTTGCCGGTTCTTCTCAGTAGCAAAATCATTTCTAACCAGTGGTTGGACTATTTAAAATTAGAAATTGAACTATGATGAGTGATAACACTTGTGGTAGATTGAGTTTGAGATTTGAGAACTCGTTTGTAACCTGGAAGAACAGTAGAGGCTGGCAATTCCTCCTGCAGCGATTCAGCCATTACCTTCGACTTAGAAGTAACGGTTTTCCATCTAATTACATCAGTTTCGTTAGTTGGCTCCTTCCTAGACGTCCTACAAATACTTTCAATCCCTTGTTTTTCTGTATCACTTCCTCCAATGAGCGTGTGTTGGAGCGGGGGATGTCAAAGCTTATTTGATATTTGCTTGTTTCAAATATGTCCACTATATGTGTACTTAATACAACGATACAGTCTTTACCTCGGGGTAATGGTTGCTGCTTTACAAGTCATAAGGTCAGCTCCATATGAAGTACTGCTGCCGTCTCTAGGCGGGTTTGACTCAGTTCAACGACGGGTTGAGAGAATCGTCATCGATTCCAAACTCACAAGCCGTATCGAACCCTTAAGTCTGAGGAGCGATTTTGTGTTTTGATGCCCACTGCTACATTCTACCATTGCACCGTTCGCCGGCGGCATGGAATTCATACTTTAGAACCTTAATGCCTTAATGGCCACGCACAGTGCAGTTTCAGAGAAACTTCCTCCCGCAAAAACTTGGGTTGTGGAATAAGCTCCCTGCCAATGTTTTCTCTAAGGACTACAGTCATTTTGGCGCTGTAGGCAGATACGAAAGTATATAGAACTAAAATTAGTGATGTCCACAAGTCGACATTATATCTGTGATATATCGATATATTATATTTTAGAAATAGACAGTTTTTTAACCCAACAACAACAGAAAACTCAAGTTCAAGTTCTTCTCTTTAGTGGCTTCTATTGTGGACTAAGCCACATAACTTTGCCAATGACTGTGGAGAGGGAGGCACGTGTATATTTGTATGGCCAGTTCACATAAGATTTTTAAATAATTTTGAAAGTCTCCTAAGAGAGAAGTTCTGGGATAGGGACCACTACCTGAAACAATATACCACCACCACATAAGACAACACACAACATAGGTGTACACATAGTTAATGGTTATAAATATAATTAGGAATAACATCATATAAGGATAGGGGAAATTTTGGGCAGCTGAAAAATATATGGTCTACAGTTCCTTTATCAATGTTACATTCACAGAGAGAGTTGTCTCTGACTCTAATTTTGGCGAGGAATACTGGAGAAGATACATGACCCAGTCGGAGACGGCATATGGTTAGTGGCAGATTTATCACAATTACGGAATTAAACAACCAAGGTTTTTTGGGGATAAAAGTTTGAATTTGTCCATAGTAACGACCTTTAATAGTTCTTGATTAAGTCTAAATCTTATCCCAATCAGTCACCAACTATTTTTTAGCTAGGCTTTGTAGATCTAATGAGAGAATTTTAAAATGATCAAGTAAACCAATCTGTACTGCCTCTTTAGCCCACTGGTCTGCACATCCGTTACCTATTATTCCACTGTGCCCCGGAATAGATTTTTTGTTTCAAACTCCTATGTAGTGAAGGAAGTATTGTGATCGTGCAGAAAAAAAATGTGTTTTTCAGAAAAATCTATCAATTAAAACCCGGCACTTTAGAATATTGTAACTTCAACGGATTGTTTGTATACGTACCTCCTGTCGATTGGAATGGGTCTGATTGCAACCTCCTCCTTTTTTTTTATATAACCAAGGTGGAAAACAAGCTTACGGTCCACCTGATATTATGCGTGCCGATTAACGCTTGCAATAACAGGAGAATTACTCGCGCGTTGCCGATTTTTTAAAAATCTAATCACTACCTTCTTGAAGAATTTCATACTATAGTCCTTAGAGAAAACCTCGGCAGCCTCTCATTAGCTAGTGCCCATTGGTGTATGGGATACACTATCTAAGCGGGTATCTAAGTCCACTGATAGTCCAGTCAATTAAAAACAAAAGACGCATTAAATGGACATCTAATTTATTTTTTATAGGATAATTTAATATCATATTTTACACCTACCTGCGAAGTTATACATTAAGTTAGTAATACATATATAAGTTATACCTATATATTAAGTAATATGATAGCACTTTTTGCTACTTAGAAAAATGTTTTTTTTTTTAAGTTATGTATTTTCATAATAATATTTATACATATATTCAAATAAACAAAAATTGACGCTTAACGCTGTGAGCCACATTTTTTTCCTCTGGACACTTTTGTCACTTTCACTGTCAGTTATCAGCTCCTCGCAAGAATTTGGGTGTGGAAAAAATTACACAATTATTATGATCTATAAGGTTTACTTATACTTATTAACACTAAAAGCAATATACATAACAAACGTAATTTGAATTACCTATTGGGTTTAATTACATTAGTTAATTAGAAGTATAAGGCCTGGAGTGTTTGATTATTGTAATAGATCTTTTATTACATTTTAATTCATGAAGCAATGAACGTGCCACTTGCTGCTTGACTAATATAATTCAGCCCTATATTGATTAGGTTAAATTTAAAACAAACCTTAAAACAATCCTTCAAATATTGTTGGAACACTGCCCAACTTCAATGTGGTTCTGTTGCAATGTTTGAAAAGACATTTAGCATTGAAATGTTTAGAGCAAAGGAAATCTTTTTCCCTTGGAGTCGAGTTCAAGGCTTTAATATTATGTAAATATATACTCCTCTCCTTTAAGTTGTTGGAAATTGGACTTGGGAAATCAGAAACCTGCTTTCTAAGTCGAAGGCATGTCAGTATCGAAAGATTTACAACATTCTAAATATAACAATTTCCATGTCCATATTGGCCAACTTTCTAAATATCGATATTAAAATTATGACCTCTTTGAATCACTAGCAAATTTTAAACAACACTAGTAAATATTAATTTTGCCGAAATTTAATATTGTACTGCTAATATAGTATTGCAATAATAATTTCTGGTTGAATCAGATTGTTGACATATAAAGTTTACATAAATTTTGACTAAAAACAAAAACTAAATGCACGTACCTGTGAAACGACGTGTTACTTATCTTTTTGTAGCAACGTTTGCATAAGACACATTTCCTCATATTTGTAAACACGATATTACACAATAAAATTCCAAATGTCACTAAAACACCGACAAATTAAGTTAAATTCAGCAAATTTTTATGATTTTTTTTTTAATCTACCAATACAGCCATATTCAATATACATACGTCAAAATTAGTTCCCGGAGACTTTCGCGGTGGCGCTTCAAATTGGCACACAAAATCAGCTGTCATTTGTATAGAAAAGCCAGTCCAGTGGGTAGTAGTAGAGGTCAGTGACTACAGTAAAAGGTTTTTCAAGCGTGCCTCAGATGTTACAAGCGTGCAACCTATAGAGGCTGCGGTGACCGCTTACCATCAGGTGGACTGCAAGCTTGTTTGCCACCTTAGTGGCATAAAAAAGAATTTGAGTTCATACGTCACATTCCTATAATTCTACGGCCTCAACATTGATTGGAACAACATTTGACAGAAAGTGTCTTATATGAACTGCCACAATTTTGTGACGAAATTAAGAGAAAAAATATTTGAGAGCAGTTCCTCATAATTGAACTAAAGTAGGAAAAAATATTTACGCATGCTATCGTTGGATTGCTCTTCAAAAAAAAGGAAGAGTTAAAAATTTTGAATCCGATTTGCGTCCGGTTAAAGGTTCTGAGAACATACATTGAGGGATTTTCCAACGGCTAAAATTTAAAAAAAAATTGTTTAAAAAGTTGAAATAGATAGCGTTGACCTAGCAACAAGGAGCATTTTTTTTCTGAAACTTAGCCAGCCACACAATCACTCCGCTTTGCGTGCTCCTACAGTGTGGTTGTGTACCAACACCTACGTACTTTGCAGTTGTGTAATTTCCTATTGAAAAATGCCACTAAATATGGATCCATAACATAGCCAGCGCATATTAAAGCCAGTAGGTAATGATCCCACAGGTAAATCAAGGGGCGTGGGTTGGATTTCCGCACAAATCAACATTTATATTTGTGTTCTTTTTTGAGGATGGGTGTTTTCTATATAGGTATATTATACATTTTTTTACCAAAAACAGTAATATATAAGTATGTGTGTCCGTTGTCTGGTATCCATAACACATGCTTTGTTCATTTCGGCGCTAGACAGCACTGTGTGTAGTGTCCAAAAATATTTATTTATTTATTTTATTTTGACACAAAAAGCCAATATCGTATGCTTTTTGATTACCTACTACGTAGGTACTTACTTACTTTTCCTTTCCTAAGTAGGTATACTACATACATCCTACTAATATAATAAACACTAAAGTATGGACGGATCTTATTGATCTGTGTCTGTACGTTTATTTATTTTTCTGCGCTCTACAACATTCAGTAAAATTGCTATGCTTTAAAAGGAACTTCAACCTCAATCGTTGCAACATGAAAGCTGACTGATGGCCGGGCACTTGCACGAACTTACGTTAACGTGAACGCTCGCGGAAACGTTTCCGGCAACGCGAGTGGTATAAGGCGCGTTCCTTCTGAACCGCGTTGCAATTTAACAGGGTAACCTCATTTTAGCACCAACTACTCGTTCCGTCTACGCGCATCTGATAGCTTCTGGCACTATAATGTTTAAGCAGAACGAGTTTTGGGTAATTTTTTGACAGTTTCGTGTGTGTATATGTTTGAGTAATTTATTTTGTTTATTTTGTAGATAATAACAAAGAAATAGAATTCATAACGCAAAAATATATTTTTTTTAAAAAGTACAACGTTATAACTTTTGCTTAAAGGATCCACTTTCACATTTTACAGCTGTCAAAAAATAGCGCAAAATTTGGTTTGAATTTAAAGTTACGTATTCAACTTTCAGATTCAAATTGTAACTTTTTTCTATGCTTCAGCAACACTACGCGTACCTGTTGCAGTGCTGCCAGACCAGAGGATTTCCCCCTAGATTTAGCGGTTTCTCAACCGAGTTAGACCGAGTCAACAATAAAAGTCGAACTTTACGAGCTGTGAGCTGTGTCTGTGACTTAGAATTAATCTCGAAATCGATCTACAACCATACAACCAATAAAACTTAAACCTGCCAATCCATTTTATTTTACAGATACTTTGCGTAATGCCTTTCATTTCCCAACAATACCAACATGACCACCGCTTTAAATAATCGCGCCATGGCCCATGCCACCATCCGCTTGGTGAGGGCATCCTAAGGGATTTCTGGGGGAAATCAAATTAGTCTACAGGTACGTCGCTGAGGCCATCTGGCAACACTGGCCCGTCAGCCATTTTTATTTTATTGATTGTTCTACCGGGGCTTAGAGGGTCTGCATATCGACGTCGAATGAGAAATCTTCAAAATTTAAGAAATTCTCTCAAACGAGAGGTATATTAATAATATTCTGAGTTTTTAGGATGTCTAGTTATTTTCATCTCAAATTTGTAATAATATGCATTTTTTGTTGTTCCAGATACTTAATCAAGCGTAGAACTCCACGTACTTCATCGGACTCTGATCAACCCTGAAGCAGCATAATGCAGTACAACGGGTTCCATAATCAGCACCCTATGTGAGTTATTATTCTGTAATTAATTTGTATATAAATTGTATTTTGTGATCTAATTTTTCGTACATACTTTCGTACTACTTTTCACGGCGGCCATTTTGTGAAATGTCTGCTAGGTGAGGTACTTCTCAGCTGATAATGTTTGCTTCAGTAGTTTTATTCATGTTCATAGCTGTTTTCATGATTTTATTAGCTTAAAGTGTGATTAGTAAACATCAACACATGATTTCCGTAGTCGTCCATATAAAATAGATAATTATGATTCCGTATGTAGGTACTGGTTGCTATCGAAGGTCAAATTGGATAATAGGATGTATTCTATTGTATTTATTTCGGTTGTCCAACTATACTTTCACATTAGTTGTGCCTCACCATTTTTATAAATATCATCGAAATTTGACTGTGGCAATAATAAATGTCTATTGGCCATTTGATTTTCGCCATTTTGGTGTCTATAGCAGTGATGGGTATCTATTGGAATAAACTGCATTATAGTTTAAATTGTCCACTTTAGACTTTGGGCAGTGCTTTAAATCAACACTAAAATATATAATCATTGAATTATGTTGAAAGCCAGTTCCACACGTCTATTTTCTGCGATCACTTGAGACCAGTATGTTACAAAGTTACCTATTATAGCCTTTTATATTACCTTACCTACTTTGTACTTGCTTTTATTTTACTCACAATGTTTAATTTTTTTTTTTTCCTTCCATCTTGTGGTGGAATCTTGCAAGCTTAATTAAACATACTTCCTGTTATCACTCTTCGATGAAATTTTGCATACTTACTCAGCTCGGATGACAATACAATATTCCACTTTGACCAACAACCCCCTCCCAGAGTTGTACCAGGGGTACAACCTAGAGGTTGAGGTAAAAAATTGAAAAATCTTCAATTGGGTATCTGGGGCTTTTGAGGGTTGCAGTTCACGAATTTGACGTTCATTTTGATGTTATCACCACTTGGCATAGTGTGCAGTTACATACAACCACTTGATGAACTCTCAATTAATATCTACTAAAATCTAGCACTTCATATATTCGTGTGTGGCGCACGCCTTGCTTTTCTTGCAGTCTTATTGGGATATAAATTTTTTTATATTCATTTTGAAAAATATTTTTTTACTTTTTAGTACAATTTTTGGTTACATTGATTTTTTATATGATTCTAATGTTTTAAGAAAAGCAAGTTTTGAAAAAAAATCTTTATTTACTTTTTTTTTATAATGTTTTTTGTCAATTGATAAACCATCAAGTAATCATTTTTTTTTTTTATTAACATGAAATTCATCAGCCTTTATTATCAGTTCCTTTATTGTAAAAAACTACAAGTGATTTCATTAAAACAGCAATTGTTTTAGTATGCATAATTGAAAAGTTGTAATGCAATAAATACTTGCTCATTTTTATTAATTTTTAATGTATATATAAACAGTAAACTCTAATAATTTTTGGTCAAGACACTCATGTTATTAGATATCAAACTTCACCAGGTAAGTTTGTTCGATTCTTAATTATAAAGGACCATTATAACCTGAAACATAGAGTAATTTGAATTTATAAATGTCCTGCCCCCTTATTCAACTCTTTATAAATATTGTGATAAAAAATGTATAGATTATGAATTTTGCAAATGGTATTCAAGAAGACAAGAATTCTAGATCATTTTATACATGGTTGTAGGATACAACCCTAAAATGATATAGATCTGATGATAATAATCAGAAAGCAGATATGGTTGTAAAATTCCCCCAGACATTTTGTTTTCACAGTAGAATTGGTATTAGAAGCTATTCTCTCACGTTAAATCAATAAATTTATAATTTTTTTCTAACCCTTATAAGTTGTTTTAAAATTAATTTGCCTCCAGAACATTTCATTTTAAATATTTAACAACTAATTTTTGCCTACAGTTCCACCACCTTAAATTCGGTTATTGGTGTATTGTGTTCAATGGCTACTTCTCGAAAAGAAAAACAAATAAATGGAATTTTCAAGTAGCGTATGTCCTACATGGACTCGAACTATCCATGCCAAATTTGACCACAGTTCCACCCGCTGTAGATTCAGACACAGACAGACAGAGTTACTTTTGCATTTTTAATAACAGTATGGATTATTATTATGTACTCAGTTTGGGTCATCCATATAATGAACTACTGGAATTCTTTTGGAAAATTTCTAAATAAATTAAGGGTTGTCATTATGGTGATAGTATCAACCTGATATTTATTTAGAGCCATAGTTCTTATAGTTATAGTTCATACTTTCAATAGATTATCAGTAGCACAAAATAAGAAGTCGACCACTTTCAATAGATTATCAGTAGCCCAAAATAAGAAGTCGACCGGGTGCAAGGTCGCATGTACACATTCATACCTAAACTTTAGGTGATCTGCATTAGGCGGAACTGCACTACAGGGGCGCGACACTTTTTCTCCGCCACTGGTTTGGGAATTTTGGAGAAAGATAAATGAAATCAACATATTATGTAGATGTGATAGTTGTGAATAAAAAGAAATTTTATAAATAATGCTATTCATAGGTAGACAGGATTGATAAAACATTAGTTTAGCCTGCTAAGTAAACAGAGGATTTGTTTGAAAAAAAATAAGTTTGTTAGTGTTATAGCTTATGAACTATACAATGACTTGGAATTCTCAGTATTTATTTTGGTTTCAAATATATATATATATATATATATATACATATATAATACTATAACTGAGAAGTTGACATTAAAATCCTACCCTACACCAATAATCAAATTTAAGGCTAGTGGAACTGCAGGCAAATTTGCCATGGAGATAGTTCGAGTGCCGGTGAAGGACATAGGCTACTTGAAAACGTCAAGTGTAAGTCAGTTTTTTTTTTTTATAATTGAGGAGTTGCTGTTGAAATCCTACACTGATAACCAAATTTAGGTCGGGTGAAACCACAGGCAAAATCTAGCATAATATAATGGAAGGTCTACCGAAATATTTTCAGGTACTATTCATGTAAATTGCATGTAGGTGCAGATAACCCAGAATATTGTTTATCAAATAAAATTCCCTTTTCTTTGACAAATTTGAGTACCGCGTAGTGCGGTCTGTCAAATACAATTGTACACAAACAATATTTGGCTGCGTCGTGCAGTGCAGTTCCGGCTAGTGTGGTCTAACCTTAAGCCTCGCCTGGTTTTCAAAAGGGTTCTCCAGATCACATATTTTTGAGTTACCTTACCTTAACTATTTGTAAAATCTTCCTAATAAAATATGTTGTCCTAAGTGCCCCAACCTTACCTTATCTATTTTGTAAAATCTTCCTAATAAGATATTTTGTCCTATTAATTTTAAAACTCCTTATTTTCTCTATAATTCATTAACCAATTATCAAAAATTTGAGTACAAAATCAAACTTTTTACTTTAATGTTTTAATATAAAAAAGCTCAATAGTATTTAAGAGGGTGATATAGGCCAGAAAGCTAATTTCTGTAATTCTAACGTTGTGTATGTAAATGCACTATAAATCATTAGATAATGTCATATACATAACTATGAGATATATATGTTATATACTTCTTAAGTAATTAATATCGTAATAACGCCTTGAAACTTTAAATTTTTTGTAATCAATTTAACATTATCACCGTTTTGTAGTCACATTTATTGACTTTTTGCAACAACTTAGAGTCCAGGCACTAGATAATAAGCTATTCTAATTGCACAAATGCAAATGCAAACAAATGCAAAACACGCTTTAAAAATTTGCACAAGTGTTGAAACAATGGTCACTTCCAGATTTTTTATTGCATTAAATACAATAAATGAAACCCATTCAGTAAGGTTATGCACTAGACAAAATCCAGTTTTATAACATATATTTTTTTCAATCCTTTAGATGCAATAGTTTAGCCACAAAATTTTCACAAAAACGGCATATTTTCGCGCTCTAGCATATACCGCAGCCTTAAATAACCCAGCTTTAACTTAAACCTTATTTTCTTTACTTTACTTAAATAATTCTTTCTTAAATTTACTTTTACATAAATTGAGGCTTTACTCAATAGCAGTCATATATGTATATAAATTCAATTCAATAACCATAATTTAAAATTAAAACATGATTTAAATTCATTATTAAAGCTCTCCATGTTCCATAGAAGTTCCTAAAGTGCACATCTTATTGTTGAGGCTTTATACAATACATCCTTAATATGTGTAATTAAATGAAATTACTATTATTTAAAATAAACATATGTCATGTAATGCAAATTCAATATAAGAGTAACCAAAGTCCATAAAAGTTTTTCTAAAATGCAGATGGTAAATACACCTATCTCCAAACAATATTTTATTTATCACCGTTTATCACTTAACCTTCAAAAATATTTTTATTTAGTTTTTTTTTTTAAGAATTTTACGGCTCTAGAAACTACGTTTTAGGTCCTTTAATTTTTACGGCTGTGGTAAAAGCATATTAGAACAACTTTAATTTGTTGTTGTTTTTTTAATGTTTCATGTTTTAAATGATAATGATATTAACTATTGTATTTATTTTACCAGAATCTAGCTGTTATTTTCCGTGTAACATACCTAAACAATTCTTTTTTTTTGATTCAGTAAAATTTTTTGTTTTGTTGTTTATGTTTTCGATTGTATGTAATTTGTACTTTTTCTAAACCAGACTGCTGGCATGTAGAGCACATATACTTATATATTTCTATTTTATTTTATATCAAACATATTATTAGTCTTAATATTATATTATACGTATATATAAATAAATATTTTATTGTAATATATGAACAGTGACAGCGACAGTAATAATTCTTTCCCTTGTTCTTCAGATGGATTGAACAGTGACGACAGTTCTTTTAATGCTTCTCCTTCTCTCAGCGCCACTTTAACTTCCACTTTTTCAGACTCACTGAAACATTTCAATATCGTACATATAAATGCACAGAGTATTCCAGCATATTACTCCGATATGCTAGCATCTTTTGATAACAAAAACATTCACGCCGTCCTTGTTTCGGAGTCTTGGTTAAAACCTTGCTTACCTTCTACATCTTTTTCATTGCCAGGCTTCCAGTCAGTTCGAAACGACCGTAAAGATAGAAGTGGTGGTGGTGTGGCTATATATCTTAGGTCTAACTTCTCTATTATTAACATTTCTGATCAAATTTCCTCTAATACCTCCGAACATATTTTTATTGAGGTAAAACTTGCAAGCTGCAAAATTCTTTTTGGAGTTTTCTATAGTCCCAATTTACATATTAATTACTTTTCTTCTTTTAAAAGCCTTTTAGAAAATTTAACACCCCTCTACGACCATACAATTGTTAGGGGTGACTTTAACACTTGTTTGTTAAAAAAAGATAGACGTTCTCATCTGCTCAACAGTATTGTAAAGGTATGCAACCTACAAATATTACCCCTTAAAGCTACACATTTCTTCCCTAATTGTACACCCTCCCTTTTAGATTTAATTATAGTTTCCTCCCCAACACATGTGTACAAACATGGTCAGTGCGCTGCTGATGCCTTTTTTTACCACGATTTGATTTATCTATCCTACAAATTACGTACTCCTAAAGCTAAGTCAAGAATACTTCAGCAACGCAATATTAGTGGAATGGATGTGAACCGACTGTGCGATGACGCTAGTAAGTTAAATTGGGACGCTGTTATCAAAGCATCTTCAGTTGATAAGAAAATTTTATTATTTAACAAAGTCATTACTGACCTTTATGACACCCATGCCCCAATTCGAATGATTAAAGAAAAACATCTACCCGCACAGTGGCTTACCGATGAAATTAAACAGACGATGGTTAAAAGAAATCGTGCTAAAGTTGAATTTTAAACCTACCCTTGTGAAAGCAACCTTGCTAAGTATAAACTCCTGAGAAATCGCTGCAATAGAATGTGTAGAGATGCACAACGACGCTATATCCATAAAACCGTTGAAAACGGTGACCCAGCAAAAATCTGGAAATTTCTTAAGTCATTAGGAGTCGGTAAGACTAATCGTATTTCCCTTTCACATCATATTGATGTCAATCTTCTTAATCAACACTTTTCTTCCAATGTTGCTATTGAAGGCAACAAAAAAATAAATACGCTGAACTCACTTTCCTTAAAACCAACTCCTGACTTTCCTCCGTTTTTTCTAAGTCGATTTTCTAATTGTGATGTTAAGAAGAGCATTATCGCTATATCTTCTAACGCGGTGGGGAGTGACTGCATTAGCCGTAACATGATCCTTCCTATCCTTGACATTATTATTCCTATCATCACAAATATCCTTAATCACTCTATTGCCTCTGGCGAATTTCCAGGTTCCTGGAAAGATTCATTAATTGTTCCCTTGCCGAAAAAAGCAAATCCTGTCTGTTATTCCGATTATCATCCCATATCCATCTTACCATTCCTTTCTAAAGTTCTTGAACGTCTTGTTCATGAACAGCTGTGTCATTTCCTCACTAAAAATAACTTACTAAATCCCCTTCAATCTGGTTTTCGTCCTGGACATAGTACGGTTACTGCACTTGTCAAAATCTCTGATGACATTCGTCTCGGTATAGAAAACAGAAAAGTCACAGTGCTATCACAATTAGATTTTAGCAACGCCTTTAACACTGTTGACTTTGATATACTACTTTCACTTTTAAGTTCTCTAAACATATCTCCAACAGCAATCGACTGGTTTCAAAGTTACTTGCGTGGGCGCCGGCAGCGGATCAAGGTAGATGATTCCTTCTCTACTTGGTGCTACACCAATGCTGGTGTCCCGCAAGGTGGCGTGTTGTCTCCACTTCTCTTTGCTATTTTCATTAATAATATAACATCTAATTTATCTTCTCTCTATCATCTATATGCAGACGATCTTCAAATATATACTCAGGGTCCAGTTAGTGAACTAAGAAGTGCAGTTGCGATTATAAATAACGATCTTGCTCGCATTATGGATTGGAGTACCTCTTACGTAAACGTAAATCCAAATAAAACGCAACTTATCATTGTGGGTACTTCAAGAATGATATCTAAGATTAATTTACAAAATCTTCCTAAAGTGAATATTAATGGAACAGTCATTCCATATAGCGAGGCTGTAAAAAACTTGGGCATCATCATAGACCAGACATTTTCGTGGGAACCACAATTAAAAGAAGTTAACAGAAAAATATTTGCTACAGCTAAATCTATTAGTAGATTGCGTAACTTCTTCCCCATTTCCACTAAAATTGCACTGGCTAAATCACTGCTACCTGTCCTTGATTATGCGGATGCTAGCTATCTTGACCTTACTGAGGAGCAATTAAATAAGCTTGAGCGACTCCAGAACCTATGTATTAGATAAATATTTGGTTTACGTAAATATGATCATATATCCGAATTTCGATTAAAACTCAAGTGGCTCCCAATTCGCCTTCGCCGGAATACTCATTTTCTGTTTCTTCTCTTCAACGTACTGTTCAATCCGTCTACTCCGTTATACTTGAAAGAGCGTTTCAATTTTATGGGGTCTACAGCTCATCGTGCCACTACAAACATGATGCTGAAAACCCCAACACATTATTCGCAAGCATATAATGACTCATTCACTGTCACAGCCATAAGGCTATGGAATAGTTTAGCCTTTGATGTCAAAAAAGCACAAACTTTAAGAATATTAAAAAACCTCGTAATTAAAAATTTAAGCTGTCTCATCAACACTGTTTATTCATCTATATTATTTAAGATGTATGTAGTTTGTGTATTTTTTGTTATGTATTTGATATATATATATTTATTTTTTGTACGTATTAGTATTATTTATTATTCATATGTATATAAATTTAGCTATTGCTATAAATGTGTATATTATTTTATTGTTCCCTTTTTTTTTTCTTATATTGTTAAGTTTCAGTTAGCACATTCTACTCAATAATTTTATAAAGTCTCCTCTATCCAAAGGTTGTCTGGAAGAGATCGCTCATTAGCGATAAGACCGCCAATTTGTTATTACTTTTATTGTTTAATTGTCTTGTATTCTATATGCGCATGTTAATAAAGTATATTATTATTATTATGAAGTGAGAAACTAGAGTGGTCATACTATGGCTGCTTTGACAAAAATAAAAACGATAACATAATAATTATTATAAGAAAATATCAAGATGTGGAAAAACACCCTTAACGCCATTCAATTGTATATACCTTACAAGCATATATTAGCTGTATATCGGTTATAGGAATGTTTCCGGGATGCAAAATGGTGTTCATGATTGGTCATATTAGAACATTAGAAACGTTTCTAAAACGCGGAAAGGACCCTTGATTTAGAATGTTTAAGTGATATAGTTATTGTATTGCTGCTCCACTTGGTACTAATAAGATACATATATGTCATATTTGCGTTGTTCTTTGTGACTTTTCGGTAATATATTAGGGAATTTTAAACACTATGAAGTGATAAAACGGCCACGCGAACACTGATACCATTGAGTATTAATGCAGTGATTGCTATTCCTTCCTATTAAAAATTCAATTACTGTTGTGTCAACCATCTATGAATTTTGAAGTTTGGTGAAAACTTTTTTTAATTAATGGTTATTATTTGTTTAATGTTAATGCTTCTGTATTCTGTAACAATATAATTAATATAATTAATAAAAAAAATAGTTCAATATAACTTGCGCTTGCATTTTTAACAAATGATGAATATTGATATTTTGTCTTGTTGCGCCAAACCTGTTAACTTCAATATAGTAAGTATAACCACCAAAAACATTTCATTTAAAATTGGCGGCCAAGACACACAAGCTTATAATGCTTTTGCTGTAAAAAAGTTATTAGATCCCAGGAAAACCAAGCTTCTAAGCCCTGACTTTACTACTCCTACACTTGTTTAACAAGTATGGCTTGGTGGTTTCACATATCTATTGCATGTCATAATATTGAAGACCTGTGACGCAATATCCTACCGTAAATGAGTCCATCTGACATTCTGGCTCATATGGTAAGGAATTAATATTATCACAATATTGAAGACATAAGTTTAATTTTACTTAATGGAATCTACTTCTTAAGAGGGAAAGTTAAAAAAAAAAAAATTATTAAATCCGTTATTAAAAATATAAAATTTTCTTATTCTCTCATATTATTTATGCACTAGCTTTTGCCAGCGGCTTCGCCCGCCCTTAAATTGGTTATCAGCGTAGGATTATTATGGCAACTCCCCAATTATAGAAAAAAAACCCACTCACACTTGACGTTTTCTCACCCTCTGTCTTTTTTTCTCTCCCTCTCTCTTTCTCCCTCTCTTTCTCTCTCCCTTTCTTTGAACCTCCGTTTCACCCCTTTAGGGAGTGAGTTTTGGTAAATCGTTTCTTAGCTCCAGCCTGCATCATAACAGCTATATGTGTGCTAAATTTCAGCTTAATCAATCCAGTGGTAGGAGCTGTGCGTTGATAGATCCGACAGTCAGTAACGGTCGCCTTTTATATATACAGATAATTATTAAAAAAAAGCCTGGATAACTAGGAAGTCAGGGAAATTCGATTGCAGTTAATAGTAGCCGTCCTGAACTGTTTATGTGATCATTTTTAGGGTTCCGTAGCCAAATGGCAAAAAACGGAACCCTTATAGATTCGTCATGTCTGTCTGTCTATATGTCTTCAAAAATGATATTGAGGTTTCTAATATCATATTTTTCTAAACCGAATAAAAAATATATGATGTACACTACCATGCAAACTTCCACCGAAAATTGGTTTGAACGAGATCTAGTAAGTATTTTTTTTTAATACGTCATAAATCTTATACCGCAATATAAATTGTGGTAGGTACGGAACCCTCGATATGCGGGACCAACTCGCACTTGGCTGGTTTTTTTTATTAATATAAAGTAGTAAGTAGTTATGATTTTTGACAATCTTTAAATTCACATGTCACAAATACCTGCTACATTTTATTACACAACTTAGCTGCTGTTTTATTAGCATTTCATTAATTATCCTGATCTTCAATATTTTTGATTATATGAATTGCACTATGTTTTGACTCTCCAACTTTAATAACTAAACAAACCCTTGGTTTTCTGGACTAGTATGACATGAACTTAACCATTTTTCGATAACATGGATTGCATCTAGTTCGGCCTCCTGTCTATGAATAATGAGTAAATCCATTGTAAGAAATCTGTCAGGATGGAGGCCATACACCGGGAATCTGTCCATCATCATATGCTAAACTCAGGTCACTCTATTGCTGTATTGAAAAGTTAAGTAATAGTGGAAAATGTATTCCCTTGGGAACTCTTGATTAAGATAAAAGTATTCTATGTTCTTCTCCGTTCCAGTTACCCCTCAGTTGGAGACCCTCTTAGTCTGCTGCAATGTGAAGGAATAGTGTCCTGTGATATGACCCACAAAAATATCTATTTCCATGGGAAATCATTATATATCCCTGAGCTCGATGTTTTTGTTGAACTTGACCAGACAGCTCCTGAAAGGTTGTGTGAAACATAGTCTAGTTGTAAGCATTATGCATCTGTCAAGACACCTTTTATGGCCACCTGTGTGAAAGTATAGGCTGTGGTAATATTGTGGTCTGGCTGTCTGAGCTGTTTATTCTTTTTCTATAACCTTTTTTGCTCCTACATCACAGTGTTATTAGGTTTCGATACACAGCGGCATTTCGCATTTTTCAACATCTAAAGTGGTTTCTTAATTCAAATATTGAATGATTTTTTAATTCGGATTTTAAAGTACATACTCTAAAAACTTAAATCATTGCTTATTATAAAAAAGAGGTGGGTAATAGTGGGCATTTGTATCAATCACCAGATGCTTCAAAATGTATGACAATGAGCTTATAAGGTAGAATTTAAGCTCTTAATCTTCAATTATCACATTGTTTTAGTTTCAGGCCCAGACCAGACCGGAACGAACAATTCGGAAAAATGCAATTTTTCAACGGAATTCCTGACTTCGGAGGCCCAAAAAATTTCGGACCCAGAAACAACAATATGGGCAATAGAAACAATTTTCGCCCCAGGCCTGATTTCAATGGCGGCACCGGCGTGAGAAATGAATTTAATAATCAGAATGGTGAAAATGGAAATAACGATTTCGGTGGTCCAAAAGAATTTAAACCTCGAAATAATTACAATCAGTATCAGAAGAAAGATTTTAATGCTGAGAACATGGGCAATACTAAACAATTCTATAATAATAATAATGGGAAGAATGATTTTGGTGGACCTAAACCAAATGCTTATCAGAAAAACAGTTACGGACCTAAAACTTTCAATAATCAGAATGGTCTCAATAATAACCAACAAAACTTTGTCCAAAAGAAAATATTCACACCTAATAATGCTGGTCAACCATCGGACTTTAACAATCGCAAATTGCAAAGCATGAAAGCTAAACACCCTGGTGATAGCTTAGTAAAGCCTTTATGGGACTTGGCAAATCTTGAACCAATCCAAAAAGATTTCTACAAACCTCATGTAGATGTAGAATCTCGGACTGATGACGAGGTGCAACTTTTCAGAGCTACAAAAGAAATAACTGTTAGTGGTAATAGTGTTCCTCGTCCTAACCAGAAGTTTGATGAGGGTAATTTTCCTGATCATGTGTTGAACACCATAAAAGAACAAGGTTGGGTTGAGCCTACAGGAATACAAGCTCAAGGATGGCCTATTGCTCTTTCAGGGCGAGATATGGTTGGTATTGCGCAAACTGGATCAGGGAAAACTCTGGCATACATGCTACCAGCTGCAGTTCATATTGTTCACCAACAACGATTACAGCGTGGAGATGGACCAATTGCCCTTATTTTGGCCCCCACTAGAGAATTGGCTCAGCAGATTCAATCTGTAGCTCAAGCTTACAGTGCTCGTGGATGCATCAGAAACACATGCCTCTTTGGTGGATCTCCTAAGGGACCACAAGCTAGGGATCTGGAGAGAGGGGTAGAAATTGTGATTGCTACTCCTGGAAGATTGATTGATTTCTTGGAGCGTGGAACAACCAACTTGCGCAGATGTACGTATTTGGTTCTTGATGAAGCAGACCGAATGTTAGATATGGGCTTTGAACCTCAAATTCGCAAAATCATTGAGCAGATTCGTCCAGACCGTCAAGTTTTGATGTGGTCTGCTACTTGGCCTAAGGAAATACAAGCACTTGCTGAAGACTTTTTAAATGATTATATTAAAGTCAATATTGGGTCATTAAATCTTTCTGCAAATAACAACATCAAACAAATAATTGAGGTTTGTGAAGAACATGAAAAAGAAGAAAAACTTGGAAACTTTTTGAAAGAGACTTGTTCTGAAAGGGACAACAAAGTCATAGTATTTGTGGAAACAAAGAAAAAGGTACAAATGAGATACACATTTATTTTATTGTTTGGTTAAAATACAGAAATGTATATACATCTCACATATTAATGTTATTCTAAATTAATGATGGTTTGTTTCAGGTGGACGATATTGCGCGTGTTGTACGTCGTAATGGACACAAGGCACTTGCCATTCATGGAGACAAGTCTCAACCTGAGCGAGATGCCGTGCTAACGGAATTCAGGAGTGGTGCAACCAGCATACTGATCGCTACAGATGTCGCTGCCCGAGGTCTTGACGTCGAGGATGTTAAGTTTGTCGTCAATTATGACTATCCCAATTCATCTGAAGATTACATACATAGGATTGGTGAGTTTGCACTTATTTTAAGTTATTTCTTGTCAGGGTTGTAGTCAAATTATAGAGTACAGTCAAATCTCAGTGCCACAACTAATGCCAATAATTTGTATGCAATATGCAACGTGAGAAAAAGGCCTCTATGAAAAAAAAATCATAACTCAATCCATTGCTTCATTGCATAGAAAAGAAATAGTGCTTTTTTTATGACTTGAATACCAAACATTTACATTTTGTTCTAATAACTAATTCTAATCATAACATTTTAAAGCATCTTATGTTACTTGGGGATTGTATAGCTGAACTAGTGCAAGAATTTTTAAAATCTGTTCAGTTGCAGAGATTACCCCCTATATACGAACAACAAAACAAATTTTACCTCTTAGTTCGTAGTATAGTTCTAGAATCACTATACCAATGTTATATTAGGACAAGTATAAACGTAAGACACAAATAAACTTTATCCTTACTTTCTACCTTGCTATCTATGTATATACGTTGAATATATACTAGACATGTTGTGACAATGTAGTTTGAAAATATCAAGACTGAAGACTGTGCCACTTTGTACTTGTTTTTTTTTTTGTGCTTTTGTTACTAGCTTTTTGGTTGCTTCTTAGGTCGCACGGGGCGTTGCCAACAAGCCGGTACAGCGTATACTTACTTTACGAGTGGAGACGCTCGGCAAGCCCGCGGATTGGTCGCCGTGCTGCGAGAGACAGGGCAGAATCCACCCGCTAAACTTAATGACATGGCTCGCACCAACAACAACAGTAATGGTGAGTAATGAATATATAATAACAATATACAACAAGTAAGATAAGCATATTTAGTGGATATCTCATCAATTACTTATATAAATTTCAATTATATATATTTTGATATGATTCTGTAAAGGAATAATTAGATGTAAACTCTTGGAACCCAACTCAAAGTGATTTTATTCTTAGAATTATTCTTAAGTGTATACATACTGTATAGCAGTTGCTGAAGTTATTAAAAAACATAAACAAATAATTTCTGAAGGCAAGATACGTTCCCAGTTGCACCTACTACAAAATTTATTGGTCTAGATTTCCTCTTATATAATTGTTCTATAAAATATAATTACCTTATATTAATACTTATAATAGAAGTACTTATATATAAACAAAAGTATAATATAAGTACTAAATATAAATACTATATAATTAAATAGTACTATTTAAATTTTGTGCAATAAAGAAATTTATTACTTTATTACATTACATAAAAAAGAAATACAAAAACATTGTTTGATTTAGTGGTCTTATGTTAAAACAACTACAAAGGAGCCTAAGTGTTCATTGATAATGGAAAACTGCTCATAAATATTCCATTTTGTTCAATACAATAGTGCAATTCACTTAAAAAATTACCTAATTGTTTAATACTTATTTTTAAATAAGTTAATTAATTGTGAAGGGTTAATTATTAGTTAGATTGCAGCACTAAGTATACCCAACTCAATTTGTTTAACATATTTTATCAAAAGGTCGCAACCGTTGGCAACAACGTAAAGAAAACAACAGTGGAGCCAGCTCACCACGGCAACAAAGTAACCAGTGGAGTAATAAGATGGCCACTGCTTCAAATGAAGATATTCAAAACAACTACCAAAACCGAAACCAAATGAATCAACAGCCACCTCGTTTTAACAACCAAAATCAAGGTTTCCAGGCTTACAGGCAAAATAATTACCAGAAAACTGTACCTTTCCCTAGCCCAAATGTGTTTGATTCAATGAATAACTATCAAGGTGGCTATAATAATGGATATCAAAACGGATACAATGCCCAGAATGGCTATGGTCAACGGTCATACAACAGTGAGTATACATTAAATGTTCTATTATTCTTTAATCCGCAAAGAAACTACAATCATAACATGAAATAAGTTCTTTATAAGAATAAGTATCTACGCAGTTTAGACGGGGAGGGGAGTGATGATGGACCTCTCGCAGTTAATCCATGGATATATGAACACAGCATTTTTAGCCTTCATATTTCTATTGTTAGGACCAGCCTACTCACCATAGCCATCACGTTAATCCAATAATGATTATGAAAAATATTCGTCGTTTCGACGTATGCAGATTATCTCACGATATTTTTGTGTAAGCAGGACAAGAGAAACGTACTTAAGCAATTTAGAAAAACGCGAGGCATATTTGTGATGGATGAGACATTTCGGCTATCACAAACATACATATTTTAATGTGACGTGTATATAAAAAAACAAAATATGGTTGTCAACCTGCTTGCTACCATTGTTTACCATAAACTTTGCTTAGTACGCGCTATTATACCTGGTCCTCCATCTTCCTTATCCGGTACCTTTACGCTACCTTTTGTTTTATCATCTAGCAGAAGAGGATGCTTGTATGGCGCTTTCCAGTACCTATGTGGTCCTCACCGAAATTCATCTGTCTTATAAGCTATTCATTCTATACATACATAATATGTTGTCCGCTCACAAGCATCAAAGCATTTAATTTTTTTAATCATTATCATTTGAGTTTCATTTTAACAATTTTTTTCGTTTTTTTTGTTATTACATCCACAAGTCCACCATTTCCTTCAAGATCCTGCAGTGTTTTTAATATTGTTTAGCGTCTAGCCTTGTACCTTATCTTTGCACCTAGATTGTTTGACTTTCAATAAGAGATTCAATGATACTTTAGTATAGTTGAATAGTTACCTATTTGAGTTTAGGTAATGTATTTTCAGACGGTCGTACCAACGGTCAGCAGTTCCGCAACAGTCCCGGTGGCAATAAACCTGGCTCGTCTGGTTCCTCTTACGGCTCTCCGCCACCGCACTTCCCCACCCCCCCGCACTACCCGCAGATGCATCCCCACCATCAAGATATACTTGGTTAGTATCCGTTGGTACTAGTCCCACCGCGACAGCTAGCGACTAGACATTCGACAGATGCACAGGCGTTAGATTTTAGAATAAATTGACATTGTAGAGTTTATTTTAAAATCTCTTAGATCTAGTCATTTGTGATCAACGACGAGTTTTCAGAAACGGCAGTATGACGGTAAAAAAACGGGATAATCCTTTGTTACTCCTAACCGGTACCGGTAGCAGCAGTTTTACCCTGGTCGAAGTGACGTCCCCAAGAGCGACAACCCAAGCCGAGGCTTCCCCCGCGGGGAGCACTTGAGCGTTAAGCGCTATATGGTAGAGCAGTTATGGCTACATCAGCCAACTGCATAGTCAGTAGCATAGTATTTTAGGCTTAGTAAATACTTAAATTGCAAAGTTGATTGGCAGGCAGTCCCACTCGCAGTAGTTATAAGAATTTCAAATATTTTCATTTAATTTTTACTCTGGAATTATTTGGATAAGTTATTAACATGGAAATATTGGCATAAATACGTCCAATATGCTTAAATTTATCTTTCCAAAAAACGCGGAACACACATGATAAATAGTTTTCCTTTTTTTCGAAAAATTTCCGCGCCTAGGGTTCTCTCTTGAAAAGACTATAATTATTACATTTTCTTTATCTACATGACATTGGTGTTTTAAATTTATAGGCACTTTGAATTGCGTTTTCTCAATGTACGTATATAAGAAAAGAAATATGTTTAGTTTGTTATTTTTGTACAAGTGGTACAGTCGACTTCATCATCCTTGACACTATCCATGTAAGATGATCGCTTGCACGAAGAGGGCTACGTTTAGTTTTTTTTGTTTATAACAAATATTTAAAATAAAAAGGCATTTTGCCATATATGAAAAGTAAGAATAAAAAGTTACAAAATTGCCTAAGCAGTTACCTTATCACAACCTTATTTCTAACAAGTCCTTATACTTAATGTAACATGATTGCAACTGACTATTAATAATTTAATTTCCTCCTAATTTTAATTGTGCCTTATAGCACTATAAGGCTTTAGGGTTCCGTTCCTGAAAGGTAATTAGGAACCCTATTACTTAGGCTTCGCCGTCCGTCCGTCCGTCACCAGGCTGTACCTCATGAACCGTTATAGTTAGACAGCTGAAATTTTCACAGAAGATGTATTTCTGTTGCTGTAACAAATACTAAAAAACAGAAAAAAAAAATTTAAGGGGGCTCCCATACAACAAACGTTATTTTTTTTTGCTCGTTTTTGTAGATAATTGTACGGAACCCTTCGTGCTCGCGCACTTGGCCGATTTTTCTACCGTCATGCTGTCGTTTTGAAAATACCTCAAAAAAAAGCATATTTGGCACACGGGTGTTCTCGTCGTGGATCACAAATGACTAGATCTAACAGATTTTGGAATCAACTAGGCTATGTCACTTTTTCGGCTTCTGAATTCCACTGTGAGACGTTTTGGGACAAGGAACGGATTCACATGAGATTGATACTACAAAATAGCTCTGAAGATATTGGTTTTCAATATTGTAATAAAAAAGTAAAGTGATATTAGGTGGGTAGCTATTATTGCTTATCAGCTGTCGTTTACTTGCAGATAATTTTTTTTTCTGTTTTACTTAACTTTCTATTAATAGGAATAAAACTGCATTTCGTGTGCATAACTCTAATCAAACATTGTAAAAAGGTGTCTTTCAGAACTTAGTATTGATATGTTACTGATTGTGTTACTTGTTGCCAGTAACACCTTGTTTGAAGGATTCAAATATAATGACTAAGAATTTTATGAAAATCTTTATTATCATACTAACATATCTTCATACAAAGTGGAATACTAAATATTTTTAAATATTAACGTATTGCTACTCAAAACGTGTTATTATCATACATAGCTATTTAGACCGCAAATTCATCAAATTATAATTCAATGAAATTGACAAAAATTCTGACTTGATTCACAGTCATTCAATGAATGAATACTATTTGCGATAATGATAATAACGCATTGGCAGCGAAATGTTCAGTAGATATTCAGGGCGCGTTCGTTTTGGGATTGATGACGCCAGTTTTGTCACCGACATTTATCGTCGTGTAGCTTTGAAAACTTGCAAAACGAACGGTTGACGTACATACACTACCATAAAACACACTATTATAAACACACACACACACACTACCATAAACAATGAATATGTATAGTTAGTTTGACAAATTGACACAAAAACTCCACTTCCAGACATGGGTCTAAAGTTTCATTTTTCGGTGGCTAAAGTGACAAAAATATCGGTAAACGAACGCATGATAGTTTTTTACAGATGATACTAAAATTTTGATATTTTTGACACCAATTCAAAGAGAACGGATGGCAGATGACAAAGTAAACGAAAATAATGATTCTGCATCCCAAAACAAACGCGCCCTTAATGCATCCAAGGTTATATAGAAAAAAAATCATGGGTTTCACCTTAAAACTTGTCTTAGAGTAATAGACTTCATATATTGTTGTTTAGGTGGCGGTAAGTACTACGGAGGCGGTATGGGAGTCGGCGGTGGCGGTCCCTGTGGCTACCAGGCTGCGGTTGGCGGCGGCGTCCCTTACGCTCATCTACCCCCCGGCCCTCTCCTTTACGCTGCTCCCGTGCAGCAGTAAAATACAGCAGCGTGTACGGCCTTCCTAATCGTATGTTCAGTCTACGGTCCTGTCACTTAATTACCACACTTGCTTTGTATCAAGTTGCCTGACAGTGTTGTGAGTTTAAATTCGTCAGGTTGTTTACTGTTTTTTCTTATTTAATCTGTAGAAGACCTTTTGCTATTTGAAGACTGTAGTTTCGTAACTTGCTTCAAAAATGTCAAAAAAATGGGCAACTATAGTTATCGGCTAAACTCGAATTTTTACTTACTATCAGGAACTACTACGAAAGTTTTATCAGAATTGACATTAATCCTTTTTATACTGGTGACAGGACTGGTAGTGTTATTTTCATCATCCCCGAATACCCTCTCACTTATTCATGATTAATAACTGTGTTCTTTTGTCGATTGATAATCCCCCTTCAACCTCCGGGCTTTTTGCGTGGATTTTTCGAAATGCATAAAATCTTCACTGCTTCAGAAAAGAAATCGTAAAAAAAAGTACATCACTTAGCTTGATTCTGTAAACAGTGTTTTATTATCAAAATTATAATTTTACTGTTATCTCAGTTATGCAATTATTATTATTATTGCTAGTATTCTTAGAGCTAAGGTTGTTTGTAAAGGCATACAAGGTGACAGTACCTTGTGAATCAGTATTGGACTCTTTCATGAAAATCGCGTGTCTAGTTCTACTGAATCTATTGTCGTTGTCGAAACTGAATTTCAGAGATTCAATATTATGTTTTATCACAGTAACACGTAAGCAGTGACATTACTTGGCAGTCAATGCGGATGCTAAGACCTAGGTTCAACCCCTGGATGAAATCTTAAGGTTACATACATACATTTGTAAATAATGTCATGTTTGAATTTCAAAATTAAAAATAAATGTGTGTAAAACATGTACCACTACCGTTTCTTACTAGAAGTGATAGAAAATATATTCATTATAAAAATAAAGTTTACAGAGTAAAAGTTGAGTGGTGTATTTTTTTTTAATGATTGTTTTTTGGTGGTGCAGATGTTTAGCATGTTTTTATGGCGCAAAATCGCGCGGGGGGCGGAGTTTTTTTTTTGGGCGTTGAAGGGTATAAAAAAGTGTATTAAGTCTTCAGCAACCTGATCTTCAATTCACAAGGGTACACAATAATTTTCAAATTCATTAATTTCATTTAAAGTTTTATTTTAGTGAAAATTTAAATTTCCCAGTTGGAACATGGTTTGTCCAAGCTATGACTTTTTGTTGTTTACTAATGAAATAAGAAAGTAGTTTTAATTTTATTAATATGATCACATGCGGGGTTTTATTTGTAGTTTAATTTTTATTAACTTAATGCTTTTGGGTAATTTTTATTTAGATCTGAAGACAAAATTGTTGAATTCTATTGAAATATAACTGTTTCTTGATAATGATACAAACATATGTATATTAAATAAATTGATGTTTGAACATTGGTAAGAATGGTTTGTAAAATATTTCGTGAATTCTCTCTTTCAGATCCAATTGATGTTTAATGTGTGTTAGATTAATATAAGATGTGTGGAATAAAGAAAACTTCTTGTCTTTTCCACTCATAGAATTTAATAAATATTCATATGTTAGAGTAGTTGGTGTGGGGTGCCCCTTTATGTAATCCCGGGTGCCTTTCGTTTTTTTCCTTACATGTCTGTATGATGTACGAAATGCACGAAACATATAGAAGATGTATGAAAGTTTAGGGAGAGATTTTTAAGATGACAGAAATGTTCTCTGAAATGTTATTTAGAAATAATTTTTATTGTTAATAAAATTGATCTTATCCAATGGAAAAAATGGGACAATTTAATGTTAGAAAATTAATGCTTATAATAAACATTAAAATGCATTGATATAGTCTGTAAACTAAATCTGTATTGCCACGTAAAATTGTGAATATTTTTTCTTGTATAAAGATATGTCAATGACATTTCAAGTCGCTGAATTGAAAGTTATTTTTTATTAACTATTAGATCTTGATATACTTGAATATTTATGCATAAGTATTGGTCTGCGACAAGTTATAAGCTGATACACTGTACCGTTTCAGTAAAAAAAAAAGTATGTACATAACATGCATTTAACTAAGATAAGATACGAGCGTGATATTTGAACAACTGCTTCTTTCGTTTCTTAGAAAAATAAGTGATTCCTTCATATCTACTATTGATTTTCGATTATTTTATTTTAATATATTTCAGATAATTCTAGTTATTTACTGGAGTTCCTTTGTACATAAACGGGTTTTAAGGGCTTGACATCGTAGTTGGTTTAAAATGTTGAACTACTTACAAATTACGTATTATGAACCAGCCCGTTACTGTCCAAAGATTTGGAATAATCTGTGATAATTCATTACTAATTGCCTGTCATTGCGTTCGTCAATTGTTAATGCATAAAGAGCAAAAACATAAGAAGACATTTCTTAAAAACTAGGAATGTGTTTTAAACTAGACAAAAATATATTTTTTGACATAAAATTACACAAATGTACATGACTAAAAGATACTCGAGTCATTCGCAGATTTATAATATGATATAATAGATGTAAGATTTAATAATTTATTGTTATTCAGTTTAGTTTTTCGATTTCCAATAAGGTGACGAAATTGAACCAGTCGAAAGGTTAAAAGGGACGTAAAAGTTATTATCTGATAAGGGTTCCGTTGTAACTGCATCATAAAAGATGTCACATCGATGGGTCTCAAAAATGGGGGTGACCAACGTGTTAGTGAGTCTCACTTTTGTATTACTTGATGTGAGATTTGCTTTATTTATGTACATTTTAAGTGAAAGACTGCCATGGAAGGATGTTGATACAATATCTTTAAGATGAATTTTGAGCGCTAGCCTAGCTCCGTATTGTCTATATCTGGTTGACTCCATGCGGGGGTAATGTTTAGCTATTTATTGGATTAGATTTGACGTAGGAAGTAGGCTGGCGGTGTGCGCGTGTCGAGTCGGTAGCAGGTCGCTCCTGTGTATATGTACAAAGTGCTGCACCCACCTCTATTAAACAACTGTGATAATAACACTAAGTAGCATAGCAGGCGATTTATATACTAGTTACGTCCATGAGAAAGTGTGACATCATATCTGACATATTGTATTGTGATATTGATATATATCATGGCGTGCGTTATGAACACGTTTTGATTAAATATTTTCTCTAAACAAGACTGATTATTTCTTATTAATAAATATTTTATACAAGTTCCATTTTGACTGAGTGAGTTAAGGTGTACTTATATTGGTAGTATTCTTGCTGTGCGACATCTCTTAAATTGAGTTTTCACTATGTTGGATATGTGTCAAAAAGCCTTTCTATACGGTCACCGTGTTTGAAATATATTGTTTTGTGAACATTGATTTATTTATTGTGATGGAAAATGTTGTTGACAAATTATGTGACAGCGACAGCAGTTTAAAAACTAAAAGTAGAGTATACATATTATTTGTTGTTATTTTGCTAAATTTTATTTATTGAACAGGTATCTTGTATCTCGTAGCAATCGTACTTTTCTAGCTTTGTTGTAATGTTTAAGTTTTTATTCTTCTAAATTGTGAGCTCGTTAAAATACATAGGTTTTTTTTTAAGTGTATGGCAATGCAGATCTTCAATATTACCGATGTTTATTAATTAATATGGATGGATATAGTGTAATATTAAAATTTAATGGTGAGGCTCCTATATAAAACTGTCCCAAAGGGAAGTCTTCTTAATGTTTCTTAGAAGTGCATTTCTTCTATGTAATACAGTATTAAATTCTAATTAAAAAAAAAATGTATGACATTATTATCTTTTCTTTCAATATCACAACTAAAACAGCGACCACCTAATAATGTAAGTACCCATACTAATATTATAAATGTAAAAGTTTGTTTGTCTATCTGTATGACTATTTCCTCTTTACGCCTAAACCGCTGAACCGATTTAAATGAAATTTGGTGTGGAGGTACTTTGAGTCCCGGGAAACGACATAGGTAGGTTACTTGAAGACGTCAAGTGTGAGTCGGTTTTTTTTTGTGATTGAGGAGTTGCCGTCGAAATACTGCACCGATAACCGAATTTGGGTCGGGTGTAACCGCGGGCAGTAGCTAGTAATATTATTAATGCGAAAGTAACTGTCTGTTACCTCTTTACGTTTATATAAAGCTTGAACTTATTAAACAAGCTAATCTCGAGCACGTTCAAAAACAATTTCGATTTGAAATATTCTTGACGTGGGTAATAAGCTATAACTTACGCTTACTAATTGTGACGTGGAAACACCAGGTATCCTTGGCGTGTACTACGGGATTGTAATAAGACACATGGGACGATGCTTGAAGCTTCAGAGTTCCCAACAGGAGTGCCTTAAAATTAATGATTTATTTAATATTTCTGCACAGACATGTGTACAATGGTAAGCTTAATGCCTTTTTTTCTTCGCAATAATCACGCCAACAGCGTAATCTATTGTTATTCCACAGAACGTGTCGGAACTAAAATATCTTTGACATATATTTTAAATTTGTTTTAGGGTAAATTAACTTCATGTTCTGGAATTTTATTGTAGAAAAATATACTTTGTATTGCGAAAGAGCCATGTACCTTCTGAAGACGACATTTTGAAACTTCCAATTTATCCTTATTCCTTGTATTAACACTGTGTAGGTCACTATTTTTAACAAATAAGTGACAATTTTTGCGTACATACATTATACAAGCGAAGAAATATTGGCAAGGAACAGTTAAAATATTAATTTCCCTAAATAGTTCTCTAAGAGAAATTCGAGGTCCTAATTTATAGATTAAGACTGTATCAATATCAGCTGCCTTACCCCAAAGCAAAATGCCATAAGACATGACGCAATGGAAATTGCTAAGGTAGACCAAGCGAGCAGTGTCAACATCAGTAAGCTGCCTAACTTTCCTAACTGCATAGGCAGCTGAACTGAGTTTTCCGGCAAGAACTGAAATGTGATCCACTGCAGCCTATTGTCTAATGTAATACCTAGAAACACTGTTGAGTCTAATAGTTCTACTTCTTCTCCGCTTAGGGATAATTTTGTACTTATGTTTCTGACATTTGGCATCATAAATTTTAAACACATTCTTTTTCGCATTAAGGCCCCTCTTACAGCCCACTAGCGCCGCCATTGGATATCCTTAATTGACTTCGTAGTTTTAACAACTCACAGATATTATATTTAGAAACTATATAAAACCTAAAATAGCTTAAGACTAGCTTTATATTTGCGACATTTCGATTTTAGAAATTCATTTTCTACGAAGACCAAATTGAGGATATCTAATAGCGGCGCTAGTTAGCTGCTATATGCGCTTTAAGAAGTAAGTTATTTGCCGTAAACCACTGGAGAACCTGAGAAAGCGCACTACTTACGTCGTCGAAATTAGTTTTATTTCTGTCAACTTTAAATAAAAGTGAAGTGTCATCGGCACTACAATCTTGCACAGCTCCTCCACGAAGAAAGGCAAGTCATTTATGTAAATTAAAAATAGAAAAGGACCTAAAATAGAAACTTGAGGAACTCCTAATTTTACTTCTGAGCCATTGGATTTCACTTCATTGATTTGAACCTTCTGCATTCTACTACTCAAATATGAGCGGATAAGCTCAAGAGCCAAACCTGCAATACCATAATGACTAAGTTTTCGTATAAGAGTTTCATGTTGCACGCAGTCGAATGCCTTTGATAGATCACAGAAGATACCAATAGCATTTTGTGACTGTACCCAAGCATCAAATATAAGTTGTATAAGGACGCAACTTACAACTGACGCAACACCTGCGTCAGTTGTGGAACGCCCTTTTGTAAAACCAAACTGTTGAGGATGAAGTAATCCATTTAAGTAAAATGTTTAAGCATTTGATTGAACATAAGTTTTTCAAAAATTTTGCTTAAGGCAGGCAGCATAGAGATAGGTCTAAAATTATTAGGATCATCTTTACTTCCACTTTTAAAAAGTGGTATTATTTTACTTTATTTCATTAAGTCTATAGGTCACCAGTTTTTTTCTGAGTTAGTAATTAAAATGTCTTTATGATGTCTTCAGAGGTAACATGCTCAAATTTAAATATAGCCTTGCATTTATTTAAATAACATTTTAAAAGTAACTCTGATTCTAATGGAGAGGAATTTAATGCATTAGTTGTAATTGTAGGCATTTCAGTAAAATGTTTCTCAAAAGAGTTAGCGACATTATTTTTGAATTTACAGTAAATGAATAATGATTGTCACGCGGTTTAATATTTATTGTTTCACTATTTATTACATTGCATGTGGCCTTTATTTTATTATCAGAATTTTTAATTTTATTACTTAAATGTATTGATTTTGCAACCCTGCATACTTTTTTAAATATTTTTGAATACTTTTCTACAAGACTTCGCTGTCGTTCCGTCTGTCACCAGGCTGTATCTCATGAACCGTGATAGTTGACTGTTGAAATTTTCACAAATGTTGTCTTTCTGTTGCCGCTATAACAACTAATACTAAAAAAACAGAATAAAATATATATTTAAGGGGGGGCTCCCATACGACAAACGTGATTTTTTTTGCCTTTTTTATAGATAATAGTCCGACTCGCACTTGGCCGGTTTTTTTATTAATTTAGTACTAGTATTTAATTACTTCAATGATAATTAAATAATACATTTTTAAGATTTAAGTCAAAGGCATAAAAACGACCCAAGTAATCGAACCGACATCGACAGTATTGATTTCTTTAATGCAATCCATGCTTTAATGTTGCATCTTCTCTAGAAGACTAGTTAAATGCTCTAATTTTGCACATTACTGGTTTCAGTTGCATTTAGCAAAAGGTCATTTTTAAGTTAAAACCATTATTAAAATTATATTAAGCCATCAATATCCGAGCAAACACTAAATAATTTAGATACAGTTTTAATCTGAGACAGCTGTTGTATCCAACAAGAAAATCGATAGCAGATTTCGAAAACAAAAGACAGAGTTCTATTCCTGTAAATAATGATTCATAGAAAACGAAAATTAGAATTTATAGTTTTCCCTTGTACATAAAGTATTTCTTTGCCTTTTTAGTAAGCTCAGTGTAGGTAGTTGTTGTTAAACTGGGGGCGGCATAATCGGTGTTGCACACGGGCGTTCTTAACAGCTAGCGGCGGGCCTTCATAGAATAGGTAGGTACTCAATATCTATAAGATATTGGCGTAAAGTTGATAATTACAGCGAACTGCAGACTTTTTTTTTTACAAAAACTCGAACACAGCAAAATATTTAAATTTTTTTTAGGTATTTTTCATCAACACGGTTGCCAGCGACCTCATATTTTTAATGAGAAAATTATTTGGTGCGTGTTACATTTAAACATTTCAAACTGTGCAAGGGTTTACTTTAGTTTCATAAAAGTTGAAGAGATGGCAGTGCAATGCGCCTATTTCTCTGTTTGGGAATGTACGATACTGATAAAGAACAAGATGAATTGACATTTCACATTAGTGTGATAGTAAATAAATCAATTTATAGAAATATGTATTTCCACTAACTATTTTGCAGAAACATTAAGTCAGCGACCTCATGTTTCGTGATGAGAAAACTATTGAGCGTATGTAGTGTAAACTAGCAACGTTTACTTTATTTTTATTTTATGAACGTTCGAGAGATGGCATTGTAATGTAAATTTCTTTTCTATTTATCCGGGTTGAATGTTTGGTACTGATAACAAAACAAAAAAAACTTCTTATTTTTTAGTACAAATAATAGAAGTAATAATAAATTACCAATTTATAACAACTGTACGTAACAAGTGGCTTAAGTTTTTCTATGCATAATAAGAGTCTGTGAGACAATTGTGTGTAACTGTGATAAAATTGAGGAAGATGATAATACATGAGGTGAATTTATAGGTTTGTAAGGTAATATTTTGTATATCTATCATAATTTAAACTATTGGCATGTATTTTTGAGTAATTAGAAACAAGTGTATCCTAAGATTTTTTTCATTGATTTCTCGAAATAGGAACATAACCAAACTTATACATTGCTGAATCTAGATGACCTTGAATCTATTATAATCATGTGAGTGGAAGTGGACACAATGTCGTATATTTGATACCTACTTTTTACTACCACAAAAGGTACTCACTACGTATTCAGACTGTAATCAAAGAGTAGGAATGCTATCTACTATATTGTACCTACCTTAGGCTAGGCATTGACGATCAGTTTTTCGCGTCAGTCTAGTCGTAAAACTGTGGCGTCACTTCAGCTGGTTTTATGCCAACTAGATTTCCCCACTCACTGGCGTCACTCCGGTTCTTTAGTTTGCGACCGGCCAGGCTTTATAAAGAACGTGTTTAATGTTTGCGTCGCGCAAAAAATGGATTCTGATTCCGAAGGAAAAGGAATTCCGAATAACTTGAGCGAATTGATTCCTTTTTTTAAGCCATTCTTTCATTCATTGCTTTCTTTCTTGTTTTTTGACAATAAAACCCCAGTAAGAAGTTACCTTAGGCTAGGCATTGACGATCAGTTTTTCGCGTCAGTCTAGTCGTAAAACTGTGGCGTTACTTCAGCTGGTTTTATGCAAGTCTGTGAAGTTAGCACCCCAATTCGCAGCACCCCCGAACTTAGGGTGAGTTCTGGGTCCTTTTACAATAATTCTAGAGTTCCCGAGGGGGTGCAATGATAGTTCTGCCCTTGGGGGGGGCAGAATTTAAAAATAAATAAATGGGGTGCTAACTTCATGCCGCACCCCTTTTTCTGCAAAAAATAGTTCTGTATTTTTTTTAGGTCGTCCTACAATAGTTCTATAGTTCCTGAACCATTTCACGAATAGTTCTGCAAAAATACAAAAGATATGATTTTTTTTCGGAAAATAAAATTTTTAAACGACCCGATCCACACACGGGCTAATATAACCGGTCTAATTAGTTAAAATCGACATCAATACGAAAAGAAACTCGGTACAAATGTTGAAAGGTATGTAACGTGAGCGAATAGTAAGAGAAATAAATAATATTATTAAAAATCACCATTTGCCAATTTCACGGTTACATAAATTTCTTAAATTATAGGTAGCTTGAAATAATCATAACAAAACGAAAGTTCTGATCAGCACCCCGAGAGTTTTGCATTCCAATGCGATTTTTTACTTCTAAAAAACCAAAATACAGTATATATTTGCACAAAAACGTTGCACTATTCGCAAAAATTGCATCTAGTGATAAAAGTTTGAGTATCGCATCTAGAGGCAGTTCTGTCAGAGTTCTGATCAGCACCCCGAGAGTTCTGCACGCGAATGGCACTCTTGAATTCGAAAACAACAAAAGTCAGAAAAATTGTTCGGTTAAATTTGCATTGCATGCAAAAAACTGCATCGAAGGAGGTATATCTTAGTTTTGACTGAGAGGAAGAGAGTTCTGATCAGCACCCCGAGAGTTCTGCATCTTATTGCGTTTCTTTACTCCAGAGAAACCAAAATACCAGATATATTAGCAAAAACAACGTTGCACTATTCGCAAAAACTGCATGTAGTGATAAAAATGGGAGGTATCGCATCTAGAGGCAGTTCTGTCAGAGTTCTGATCAGCACCCCGAGAGTTCTGCAAGCGAATGGCACTCGTGAATTCGAAAACAACAAAAGTCAGTAAAATTGTTCGATTAAATTTGCAGAATGCAAAAAAAACTGCTTCCAAGATGATAAATCTTAGTTGTGACTGTGAGGAAGAGAGGTTTTTTCAGAGTTCTGATCAGCACCCCGAGAGTTCTGCACGCGAATGGCACTCTTAAATTCGAGAACAACAAAAGTCAAAAAAATTGTTCGGTTAAATTTGCATTGCATGCAAAAAACTGCATCGAAGGAGGTATATCTTAGTTTTGACTGAGAGGAAGAGAGTTCTGATCAGCACCCCGAGAGTTCTGCATCTTATTGCGGTTCTTTACTCCAGAGAAACCAAAATACCAGATATATTTGCAAAAACAACGTTGCACTTTTCGCAAAAACTGCATGTAGTGATAAAAATGGGAAATACCGCATCTAGAGGCAGTTCTGTCAGAGTTCTGATCAGCACCCCGAGAGTTCTGCAAGCGAATGGCACTCGTGAATTCAAAAACAACAAAAGTCAGTAAAATTGTTCAGTTAAATTTGCAGAATGCAAAAAAAACTGCTTCCAAGATGATAAATCTTAATTTTGACTGAGAGGAAGAGAGGTTTTTTCAGAGTTCTGATCAGCACCCCGAGAGTTCTGCAAGCGAATGGCACTCGTGAATTCGAAAACAACAAAAGTCAGTAAAATCGTTCGGTTAAATTTGCAGAATGAAAAAAAAACTGCTTCCCAGATGATAAATCTTAGTTTTGACTGAGAAGAAGAAAGTTTTTTTCAGAGTTCTGATCAGCACCCCGAGAGTTCTGCATCTTATTTCGATTCTTTACTCCAGAGAAACCAAAATACCAGATATATTTCCAAAAAAACGCTCCACTATTCGCGAAATCTGCACCTAGTGATAAAAGTTGGAGTATCGCTTCTAGAGGCAGTTCTGTCAGAGTTCTGATCAGCACCCCGAGAGTTCTGCACGCGAATGGCACTCTTGAATTCGAGAACAACAAAAGTCTAAAAAATTGTTCGGTTAAATTTGCATTGCATGCAAAAAACTGCATCGAAGGTGGTAAATCTTAGTTTTGACTGAGAGGAAGAGAGTTCTGATCAGCACCCCGAGAGTTCTGCAAGCGAATGGCACTCGTGAATTCGAAAACAACAAAAGTCAGTAAAATTGTTCGGTTAAATTTGCAGAATGCAAAAAAAACTGCTTCCAAGATGATAAATCTTAATTTTGACTGAGAGGAAGAGAGGTTTTTTCAGAGTTCTAATCAGCACCCCGAGAGTTCTGTATCTTATTGCGATTCTTTACTCCAGAGAAACCAAAATACCAGATATATTTCCAAGAAAACGCTCCACTATTCGCGAAAACTGCACCTAGTGATAAAAGTTGGAGTATCGCTTCTAGAGGCAGTTCTGTCAGAGTTCTGATCAGCACCCCGAGAGTTCTGCACGCGAATGGCACTCTTGAATTCGAGAACAACAAAAGTCTAAAAAATTGTTCGGTTAAATTTGCATTGCATGCAAAAAACTGCATCGAAGGAGGTAAATCTTAGTTTTGACTGAGAGGAAGAGAGTTCTGATCAGCACCCCGAGAGTTCTGCATCTTATTACGGTTCTTTACACCAGAGAAACCAAAATACCAGATATATTTGCAAAAACAACGTTGCACTATTCGCGAAAACTGCATCTAGTGATAAAAGTTGGAGTATCGCATCTAGAGGCAGTTCTGTCAGAGTTCTGATCAGCACCCCGAGAGTTCTGCACGCGAATGGCACTCTTGAATTTGAAAACAACAAAAATCAGAAAAATTGTTCGGTTAAATTTGCATTATGCAAAAAAACTGCAACGAAGGAGGTAAATCTTAATTTTGACTGAGAGGAAGAATATTTACGCCTCTCTTTCTAAAAGAAGGCTTAGGCCATAGTCCACCACGCTGATCCAATGCGCTGAAGTAGTAGTGGGGAAGTGGACTAGGGTGGATATCGAGTCATACCAGAAGCCAAAGCGTAGAACGACGCGTTTAATGGACTAATTGACCTATAGCTCGTTGGACCGATGAGATAACCACCTAAAAGTAGTAGTAGCTGGATGTATAAGGAAGGTTTTTTTTTATACCACTATGGTGGAACACTAGCTTACGGTCCGCCTGATGGTAAGCGGTAACCGTAGCCTATGGACGCTTGCAACACCAGGGGTATCACTCGCGCATTGCCGACCCCTTAGAAATCTAATAACTTCTTTCTTAACCAATACTGTAGTCCTTCTAGAAAACCTTGGCAGGTAGCTCATTCCACAACTCAAGCGTTAAAACTGGATTGTTCACTTTAAGTGTTGCACAGGAAAAATGAATAACAGAATTTCATCTCGCTTTTTACAGCGTCAATCACGTCCAAGAAAAGATTTTTTTCTCGTCATATTGAAAAAAATCGCCCAAAATTGACGTTTCCATGTGTTGGAATCCGGTTTTTTGCAAATTTAACCAATAAAACAAGGATATATTAATAAAAGTCGTTAAGTTTAAAGATCTGACAAATTATTTATTCACAGCCAATAGTCCTTTTTGAGAAATAATACTGAATATAATATTACAAGTAACTCTACTCCTTAAACTAACAATAGTTTTTCCTTATGAAAGAAAAAACGATTAATGAATTTTAATCATAAAAAAAGTTGGCTTATCAATGTGAACGTAGTACAAACTTTACTATTTTTTATGACGACTCGACTCTCTTAATTTAAACAAGGCGTTTTCACTTGCAAATCGGTGATTTTTCTTTACATCGATTTAAATCACTGATTCGAATCATCTTCTACGTACAGCAAAAGATGAGGAACTATTTTCTCATTCGCTCCGCAAATTTTACGAAACAATTTTTCTGATTTTTGTTGTTTTCGAATTCACGCCTGCCATTCGCGTGCAGAACTCTCGGGGTGCTGATCAGAACTCTGACAGAACTGCCTCTAGATGCGATACTCCAACTTTTATCACTAGGTGCAGTTTTCGCGAATAGTGGAACGTTTTTTTGGAAATATATCTGGTATTTTGGTTTCTCTGGAGTAAAGAATCGCAATAAGATGCAGAACTCTCGGGGTGCTGATCAGAACTCTGAAAAAAACTTTCTTCCTCTCAGTCAAAACTAAGATTTATCATCTTGGAAGCAGTTTTTTTTGCATTCTGCAAATTTAACCGAACAATTTTTCTGTCTTTTGTTGTTTTCGAATTCACGAGTGCCATTCGCTTGCAGAACTCTCGGGGTGCTGATCAGAACTCTGACAGAACTGCCTCTAGATGCGATACTCCAACTTTTATCACTAGGTGCAGTTTCCGCGAATAGTGGAACGTTTTTTTGGAAATATATCTGGTATTTTGGTTTCTCTGGAGTAAAGAATCGCAATAAGATGCAGAACTCTCGGGGTGCTGATCAGAACTCTGAAAAAAACTTTCTTCTTCTCAGTCAAAACTAAGATTTATCATCTTGGAAGCAGTTTTTTTTTCATTCTGCAAATTTAACCGAACAATTTTACTGACTTTTGTTGTTTTCGAATTCACGAGTGCCATTCGCTTGCAGAACTCTCGGGGTGCTGATCAGAACTCTGAAAAAACCTCTCTTCCTCTCAGTCAAAATTAAGATTTATCATCTTGGAAGCAGTTTTTTTTGCATTCTGCAAATTTAACCGAACAATTTTACTGACTTTTGTTGTTTTTGAATTCACGAGTGCCATTCGCTTGCAGAACTCTCGGGGTGCTGATCAGAACTCTGAAAAAACCTCTCTTCCTCTCAGTCAAAACTAAGATTTATCGTCTTGGAAGCAGTTTTTTTTGCATTCTGCAAATTTAACCGAACAATTTTACTGACTTTTGTTGTTTTCGAATTCACGAGTGCCATTCGCTTGCAGAACTCTCGGGGTGCTGATCAGAACTCTGACAGAACTGCCTCTAGATGCGATACTCCAACTTTTATCACTAGGTGCAGTTTTCGCGAATAGTGGAACGTTTTTTTGGAAATATATCTGGTATTTTGGTTTCTCTGGAGTAAAGAATCGCAATAAGATGCAGAACTCTCGGGGTGCTGATCAGAACTCTGAAAAAAACTTTCTTCCTCTCAGTCAAAACTAAGATTTATCATCTTGGAAGCAGTTTTTTTTGCATTCTGCAAATTTAACCGAACAATTTTACTGTCTTTTGTTGTTTTCGAATTCACGAGTGCCATTCGCTTGCAGAACTCTCGGGGTGCTGATCAGAACTCTGACAGAACTGCCTCTAGATGCGATACTCCAACTTTTATCACTAGGTGCAGTTTCCGCGAATAGTGGAACGTTTTTTTGGAAATATATCTGGTATTTTGGTTTCTCTGGAGTAAAGAATCGCAATAAGATGCAGAACTCTCGGGGTGCTGATCAGAACTCTGAAAAAAACTTTCTTCTTCTCAGTCAAAACTAAGATTTATCATCTTGGAAGCAGTTTTTTTTTCATTCTGCAAATTTAACCGAACAATTTTACTGACTTTTGTTGTTTTCGAATTCACGAGTGCCATTCGCTTGCAGAACTCTCGGGGTGCTGATCAGAACTCTGAAAAAACCTCTCTTCCTCTCAGTCAAAATTAAGATTTATCATCTTGGAAGCAGTTTTTTTTGCATTCTGCAAATTTAACCGAACAATTTTACTGACTTTTGTTGTTTTCGAATTAACGAGTGCCATTCGCTTGCAGAACTCTCGGGGTGCTGATCAGAACTCTGAAAAAACCTCTCTTCCTCTCAGTCAAAACTAAGATTTATCATCTTGGAAGCAGTTTTTTTTGCATTCTGCAAATTTAACCGAACAATTTTTCTGACTTTTGTTGTTTTCGAATTCACGAGTGCCATTCGCTTGCAGAACTCTCGGGGTGCTGATCAGAACTCTGACAGAACTGCCTCTAGATGCGATACTCCAACTTTTATCACTAGGTGCAGTTTCCGCGAATAGTGGAACGTTTTTTTGGAAATATATCTGGTATTTTGGTTTCTCTGGAGTAAAGAATCGCAATAAGATGCAGAACTCTCGGGGTGCTGATCAGAACTCTGAAAAAAACTTTCTTCTTCTCAGTCAAAACTAAGATTTATCATCTTGGAAGCAGTTTTTTTTTCATTCTGCAAATTTAACCGAACAATTTTACTGACTTTTGTTGTTTTCGAATTCACGAGTGCCATTCGCTTGCAGAACTCTCGGGGTGCTGATCAGAACTCTGACAGAACTGCCTCTAGATGCGATACTCCAACTTTTATCACTAGGTGCAGTTTTCGCGAATAGTGGAACGTTTTTTTGGAAATATATCTGGTATTTTGGTTTCTCTGGAGTAAAGAATCGCAATAAGATGCAGAACTCTCGGGGTGCTGATCAGAACTCTGAAAAAAACTTTCTTCCTCTCAGTCAAAACTAAGATTTATCATCTTGGAAGCAGTTTTTTTTGCATTCTGCAAATTTAACCGAACAATTTTTCTGTCTTTTGTTGTTTTCGAATTCACGAGTGCCATTCGCTTGCAGAACTCTCGGGGTGCTGATCAGAACTCTGACAGAACTGCCTCTAGATGCGATACTCCAACTTTTATCACTAGGTGCAGTTTCCGCGAATAGTGGAACGTTTTTTTGGAAATATATCTGGTATTTTGGTTTCTCTGGAGTAAAGAATCGCAATAAGATGCAGAACTCTCGGGGTGCTGATCAGAACTCTGAAAAAAACTTTCTTCTTCTCAGTCAAAACTAAGATTTATCATCTTGGAAGCAGTTTTTTTTTCATTCTGCACATTTAACCGAACAATTTTACTGACTTTTGTTGTTTTCGAATTCACGAGTGCCATTCGCTTGCAGAACTCTCGGGGTGCTGATCAGAACTCTGAAAAAACCTCTCTTCCTCTCAGTCAAAATTAAGATTTATCATCTTGGAAGCAGTTTTTTTTGCATTCTGCAAATTTAACCGAACAATTTTACTGACTTTTGTTGTTTTCGAATTCACGAGTGCCATTCGCTTGCAGAACTCTCGGGGTGCTGATCAGAACTCTGAAAAAACCTCTCTGCCTCTCAGTCAAAACTAAGATTTATCATCTTGGAAGCAGTTTTTTTTGCATTCTGCAAATTTAACCGAACAATTTTACTGACTTTTGTTGTTTTCGAATTCACGAGTGCCATTCGCTTGCAGAACTCTCGGGGTGCTGATCAGAACTCTGACAGAACTGCCTCTAGATGCGATACTCCAACTTTTATCACTAGGTGCAGTTTTCGCGAATAGTGGAACGTTTTTTTGGAAATATATCTGGTATTTTGGTTTCTCTGGAGTAAAGAATCGCAATAAGATGCAGAACTCTCGGGGTGCTGATCAGAACTCTGAAAAAAACTTTCTTCCTCTCAGTCAAAACTAAGATTTATCATCTTGGAAGCAGTTTTTTTTTGCATTCTGCAAATTTAACCGAACAATTTTACTGTCTTTTGTTGTTTTCGAATTCACGAGTGCCATTCGCTTGCAGAACTCTCGGGGTGCTGATCAGAACTCTGACAGAACTGCCTCTAGATGCGATACTCCAACTTTTATCACTAGGTGCAGTTTCCGCGAATAGTGGAACGTTTTTTTGGAAATATATCTGGTATTTTGGTTTCTCTGGAGTAAAGAATCGCAATAAGATGCAGAACTCTCGGGGTGCTGATCAGAACTCTGAAAAAAACTTTCTTCTTCTCAGTCAAAACTAAGATTTATCATCTTGGAAGCAGTTTTTTTTGCATTCTGCAAATTTAACCGAACAATTTTACTGACTTTTGTTGTTTTCGAATTCACGAGTGCCATTCGCTTGCAGAACTCTCGGGGTGCTGATCAGAACTCTGACAGAACTGCCTCTAGATGCGGTATTTCCCATTTTTATCACTACATGCAGTTTTTGCGAAAAGTGCAACGTTGTTTTTGCAAATATATCTGGTATTTTGGTTTCTCTGGAGTAAAGAACCGCAATAAGATGCAGAACTCTCGGGGTGCTGATCAGAACTCTCTTCCTCTCAGTCAAAACTAAGATATACCTCCTTCGATGCAGTTTTTTGCATGCAATGCAAATTTAACCCAACAATTTTTTTGACTTTTGTTGTTCTCGAATTTAAGAGTGCCATTCGCGTGCAGAACTCTCGGGGTGCTGATCAGAACTCTGAAAAAACCTCTCTTCCTCTCAGTCAAAACTAAGATTTATCATCTTGGAAGCAGTTTTTTTTGCATTCTGCAAATTTAATCGAACAATTTTACTGACTTTTGTTGTTTTCGAATTCACGAGTGCCATTCGCTTGCAGAACTCTCGGGGTGCTGATCAGAACTCTGACAGAACTGCCTCTAGATGCGATACCTCCCATTTTTATCACTACATGCAGTTTTTGCGAATAGTGCAACGTTGTTTTTGCTAATATATCTGGTATTTTGGTTTCTCTGGAGTAAAGAATCGCAATAAGATGCAGAACTCTCGGGGTGCTGATCAGAACTCTGACAGAACTGCCTCTAGAAGCGATACTCCAACTTTTATTACTAGGTGCAGTTTTTGCGAATAGTGGAGCGTTTTTCTGGAAATATATCTGGTATTTTAGTTTCTCTGGAGTAAAGAATCGCAATAAGATGCAGAACTCTCGGGGTGCTGATCAGAACTCTGAAAAAACCTCTCTTCCTCTCAGTCAAAACTAAGATTAACCTCCTTCGATGCAGTTTTTTGCATGCAATGCAATTTTAACCGAACAATTTTTCTGACTTTTGTTGTTTTCGAATTCAAGAGTGCCATTCGCGTGCAGAACTCTCGGGGTGCTGATCAGAACTCTGACAGAACTGCCTCTAGATGCGATACTCCAACTTTTATCACTAGATGCAATTTTTGCGAATAGTGCAACGTTTTTGTGCAAATATATACTGTATTTTGGTTTTTTAGGAGTAAACAATCGCTTTGGAATGCAAAACTCTAGGGGTGCTGATCAGACCTTTCGTTTTGTTATGATTATTTCAAGATACCTATAATTTAAGAAACTTATGTAACCGTGAAATTGGCAAATAGTGATTTTTAATAATATTATTTATTTCTCTTACTATTCGCTCACGTTACATACCTTTCAACATTTGTACCGAGTTTCTTTTCGTATTGATGTCGATTTTAACTAATTAGACCGGTTATATTAGCCCGTGTGTGGATCGGGTCGTTTAAAAATTTTATTTTTCGAAAAAAAATCATAGCTTTTGTATTTTTGCAGAACTATTCGTGAAATGCTTCAGGAACTATAGAACTATTGTAGGACGACCTAAAAAAAAAATACAGAACTATTTTTTGCAGAAAAAGGGGTGCGGCATGAAGTTAGCAACCCATTTTTTATTTTTTAAATTCTGCCCCCCCCAAGGGCAGAACTATCATTGCACCCCGTCGGGAACTCTAGAACTATTGTAAAAGGACCCAGAACTCACCCTAAGTTCGGGGATGCTGCGAATTGGGGTGCTAACTTCACAGACTTGTTTTATGCCAACTAGATTTCCCCACTCACTGGCGTCACTCTGGAATCAGAATCCATTGTTTTGCGCGACGCAAACAGTAAACACGTTCATTATAAAGCCTGGCGGATCGAAATCTGAAGAACCAGGGTGACGCCAGTGAGCGGGGAAATCTAGTTGGCATAAAACCAGCTGGATTGACGACACAGTTTCCGACTAGACAGACGCGAAATACTGATCGTCAATGCCTAGCTTTATTTATGGTTGACTTCCATTTCGACCGACCGTTCGGATACATACCTAGTTCGAATTCTTTTTTCAACTTTTATGCATCTTTTACGTTAGTGAGGGTTCTTAGTAACAAACCTTTTATATCTTTACACAAGTAAGCCACTGGCTGTACGGGTTCCTATAGTTAAAATAAGCCAAATAAGATCGGTTGCCCACGGGACCCCCCACGCTGGCACCGGAAGGGGGGTTTCAAAGTGGCTCCGCCCGGCGTTATACTAAAAATTATAACTCAAACTATAAGGTTTAGTTTATTATTTTTGGTTAATTCAATAACGTAGAATTAATTTTTGGAATTAAGAAATATATTTCTGTAAGCAGTTTCTTAACAATTACACAATTTTCAATTTTTTCAACCTTTTCAACTTGTTGTTTTTTAGTCACGATAAACAATAAACTGCCGTTGTTTTTTTACAAATAAAAAAAAAACACAGGGGACAAATGGTGGTAAACTTTCTCGAAATGGAAGGGCTCTTTTTGATAAACTCGTTCTACAAGAAGAGTTCCCATAGAAGGTGGACCTGGCGAAGTCCCGACGTTGTGACTAGGAATGAGATAGATTTTATTATGGCAGATAGACGGAACATATTTAGAGATGTCTCAGTGATCAATAGGTTCAATACCGGCAGTGATCACAGACTTGTTAGAGGCACTCTAAATATAAATAACAAGGCCGAAAGAAATCGTCTAATAAATTCTACTCTTAGACCTTTACAGTCCCAAGCTACCATAGGATCCGACAAGTTTCATCTGGAACTTCAAAATAGATTCGATTCGCTGGAAACCACAGGTGACGTTGACATAACAACTTGGTGAAGACAGTAAAAGAAATGGGACGAAAATTTTACCCACCGCAGAACAAAACTAGAGAGTCCAAACTTTTGCCTGAGACTCTGGAACTTATGAGGAGAAGACGAGAAATACCATCTACCCAAAGGTCTTCGTCAGATACAAGATCTCTAAACGGGCTGATACGTAAGATAACTAGACGTGACCTTCGACGCTTCAGCACACGCCGCATTGAGCTTGCGATTGAACAGAAAAAAGGGTCGAAAGTTTTTGTGCGTCAGCTTGCAAAGTACCATCTGACGAGACTAAAAACTGCAGATGGTAAAATAGTAACCTCCAAACTAAAGATCTCAGCAGAAGCCGAACTGTTTTATGGAAAACTCTACACGTCACATGCGTCCCTCATAACTTCACCGAGGATATCCCGGACGTTGACCAAAGTGAGATTAGGGCGGCTCTAGAACAGCTTAGAAACAACAAAGCTCCGGGCGATGACGGCATTACGACTAAGCTTCTAAAAGTCTGCGGCACTCCAGTCCTTAAAGAGTTAGCAAAGCTTTTTAATGTTGTCATCCATAACGGAACTACACCGGAGGCGTGGCGGGGAAGCGTGGCGCGGAAGCGTGGCGCGGAAGCGTGGTGGTATTATTCTTTAAAAAGGGAGATAAAACTCTACTTAAGAACTACCGACCAATATCCCTTCTAAGCCACGTATATAAGCTGTTCTCTAGAGTCGTCACAAATCGTCTCGCTGGAAGACTTAACGAGTTTCAGCCACCAGAACAGACTGGGTTTCGGAAAGGCTTCAGTACCGTAGATCACATTCATACTGTACGGCAGATTATACAAAAAACTCAAGAGTATAATCAGCCGCTGTGTATGGCGTTTGTGGACTACGAGAAAGCCTTTGACTCCATCGAAACCTGGGCTGTGCTAGATTCTCTGCAGCGATGTCGTATAGACTGGCGATATATTGAGGTGCTGCGATGTCTTTACAATGCTGCTACGATGACCGTCCAGTTCCAGGACCATAAGACAAGTGCCATCCCGCTGCGTAGAGGTGTAAGGCAGGGGGACGTTATATCCCCGAAACTGTTATCCAATGCGCTAGAAGATGTCTTCAAAACCTTGGACTGGGCTGGGCGGGGCATAAACATAACCGGCGAATACATCACACACCTAAGGTTTGCCGACGACATCGTCATTATGGCAGAGTCATTAGAAGAACTTAGCGAAATGTTGCACTCCCTAGACGAATCCTCTCGACGAGTGGGCCTTGGCATGAATTTGGATAAGACAAAAGTCATGTTCAACCAACACGTCGTGCCAATGCCAGTCTACGTCGCGGGTACCTTACTCGAAGTTGTCCAGGATTATGTGTACCTTGGACAAAAAATCCAACTGGGCCGGAACAATTTTGAGAAGGAAGCCGACAGGAGGATCCAGCTAGGGTGGGCAGCATGTGGTAAACTTCGTCAAGTTTTCACGTTGTCTATACCGCAAAGTCTAAAGTCGAAAGTCTTTGACCAGTGCGTCCCACCAGTCATGACTTACGCCGCCGAAACGTGAACACTTACAGCAGGGCTGGTCCACAAGTTCAAGGTCGCACAGCGCGCAATAGAGCGAGCTATGCTCGGAGTGTCTCTAAGGGATCGAATCCGAAATGAGGACATCCAGAAGAGAACCAAAGTTACCGACATAGCTCGCAGAATTAGCAAGCTGAAGTGGCAGTGGGCTGGCTACGTCTGTCGGAGGACCGATGGCCGATGGAGCAGACGTGTCCCAGAGTGGAGACCGCGTAGGGGAAGGCGAAGCGTGGGACGCCCTCCAGCCCGGTGGACCGACGACCTTAAAAAGGTGGCTGGTGGTGGTTGGATGCGGAAGGCAGAGGACCGGGAGAAATGGCGCGCCATAGAGGAGGCTTATGGCCAGCAGTGGACCAATATAAGCTGATATGATGATGATGACAGTCAAGTTTGCCGTTGTAAGGTTTTATAAAATACATATTCGATATAATATAAATTTTAGGAACAGAAGTAGGTACCTTAAACAATAAAAACAAAAAAAAAAAATTTTATGTGCAGTGCACCGGTAATTTATTTTTACCATTAACTTTCGAAGTGATAATACTGTGCTAACAATTAGATGTTTTTAACCGACTTCAAAAAAGGAGGAGGTTCTCAATTCGTCGAAGACTTTTTTTTGTGTATGTTACCGATTTTCGAAGACGCCTGGACCGACATAAGTAATTCTTTTTTTATTTAAAAGGTTATTTAAATGGTAAAAAAATTTTAATGTTTAGTTGGAACTGGTGAAACGCCTTTTATGTTGATGATTGTATAAAACTTTGTTACTAGTATGAATGTTTTTAGTTTACAAGAAAAAAAAGCAATTTGTCACTGAAAAGAAAAAAATAAAAACTTTTTATTAAAAAAAGAACCGGCTTCAAAAAGCTGCACTAAAAAGGTAAAAATAATTACTAATTTCCAAAAATCTGATCTGAATTACAGTTTGAAATTGGTGTCTTTGTACATGTGTAACAGTTTATAACACACTTTGCTTGCATGACACCAATTTCAAACTTAATTTAGATCAGATTTTTGGAAATTACTAATTATTTTTACGTTTTTAGTGCATCTTTTTGAAGCCGGTTGTTTTTTAGTTAAAAAGTTTTTATTACCATTATCATTCGAAGTAATAATAATAACAATTAGATGTTTTTTAATTATAGAAAAAAAAAAGTAAAAAATAAAAATCATTTATTTCGACCTTAAAGATCATATTTTGTTAGTAATATATAAGAAAACCCTAGTCTAATGTTAGTAAACTTAAAAGTAGTTTAATCTAGACCTTATATCTAAGACAGCCCTGATTAGTCAGCACGTGAACCATACTGCAGTGGTTCAGGTACTGACAATCCAGCCTGTCAGCAAAAGCTCTCAGGACGCCATTAGGACTATCCCTAACCCTGCGTACCAGGGATGTGCACCGCTTCCGCTTAATCGAGTAAAAACAATCAACATGCGCATCGGCGAACATACCCGACGCACTGCAGCATCGAGGCAGTCCCATTAGCATCCTGAAAGCATTATTGTACTAAACGCGGAGGGCATTGTACTGTTTCTGCGTAAAATTGATCCACAGGCTGCTTGTGTAGAAGGAAGTTAAAAAAGCTGTTACTTTAACAGGGGTGGAACAACGAACAATCCTGCGAGCGATCATGTTCGCCCTAACGGACAATGCCCTGCGCTCTCTCTCGATATCAGCATCGTCTTTCAGGTCAAAGGTTACAACATGACCTAGATATTTAAATTGCGACACCCTCTTTAACGAAGTACCATATAATTTAATTGGTGGTATAATTGATGGCAATGCTTTACCCCTGGCCTGAAATACCATACATTCGCTTTTTTTTACATTATATATTAAGCCGTGACTTTGAGCATAGTTTTCACATATGCCCAACAGTTTTGCTAAGCCACAGACAGAAGCACTCAGCAACACCATGTCGTCAGCGTAACTGATGTTGCTAAGACTTACTACGTCAATGTGACATCCGACATTTGTGCCACTGAGCGCCTCTATGAGGGCATTAACATAAAGGTTGAAGAGCTTAGGGGAGGTTAAGCCTCCCTGTCTAACTCCGCACTCCAACCTATACGGCTGCGAATAGGTTTCGGACTATCGCACAAAATTGACCTGGTTACGGTACCAATATTTGAAGATTTTGGTTACTTCTTCAGGCAGTCCAGTATTTTTCATTTTCTGCCATAGGATATCGTAACTTACCAGGTCAAAAGCTTCACTAAGGTCTAGAAAACAGGCGTAAACAGGTGTACGTCTAACCGAATAATAGGTTTCAGTTTGCTTCAGACATAGTATGGCCGACTCAGTTGACAAACAAATTATATCGTCGGTATATAATCTAATACATTTAGGTACTACCCAGATGCTTACACTCTGTGTTGTTATTGTGTAGGTATGATATCGATGCCGAGAGAGACACCGATAACGTCGACGATATTGGCGCGATACCGATTGCGGGGTGAAAATGGTTTTTTTCGCGCCCGCCTTAGCTGAATGGGAGCTCCCCATTTTAAACATTAAAAAATATTATGACAATTTATTTGGATTTGGGTCAACAAGAATACGTGACAAACGTGTGGCTGTAAAACCTGTGTGATATATGCTAGACAGAAAGACGGACACGTGAGCGACAGCAATAGGGCTCCAATTGGACCTTTCGCATACGGAACCCTAAGATCGAGCAAAAAACTGCACATTATACATATACATTGATAAATCAGATTTTTTCTCTGAAATTCCCCCATTTTTGCACAGAAGGCATTCACTCTCCTTCTTATGAATAATTCTGCCATTCGGTCGGCTTATAATCAACATTTGGTATCGAAACCTAAGTAAATGTGCCAGGTCCAACATGCACTTGGGCGGTTTTTAAAATTAATTTAACAACTGTCTTATGTATTACTCAGTCTTATGTCATACAATCACTTTCTAAAACGTTTATGTCCTCCCGAAATTTTCAAACTACTGTAGTCCAGGATTACATATAGATTTCATCTGTTCCCTTACACTGACGAAAAATGAAAACAGCCATGTTTCTTTGGCAGGTGTCGTCCAGCGCTCCTGCCATGTGTCAAGCACAGTATTTTCTTCGTAACAACCTTTATGAGGGTACCGATTTCCTTGCCAGATTTACCCTCGTTTGCGATTCGTCCCGTTTGGACAACCTCTAGGCCGAAAGAATACCCGCCAGTACAGCTGCGCGTCGGGCTGGGGGATCTATATGCCTTGGTCTAAAGTACCATTGACGCCCTTTATGCCATTCGCTATCGTCTGTATAATTAGGCTGAGCGTATGTTTAGGTCCATTGTAATAAAGTCGGCTCATCGTGTACCCTACGAGTTACGACACTGTTTCGCTACCCTTTTCCATATGTAGCATTGTTATATATCTGATAGCCGCAACCGTTGTCCACCCGTTACGGGAAAAGTCATGTTATTTTCCAAGTAGCTGCTCTTCGTAAAATTTTTGGGGCGTCGAATAAAAATACTTAATGCGTAATATCTATATTTTGTACCAAACTAGATAAGCTGTATAAAGTACAAAGTATTTAAATGATAATTAATTTGTTTAGGAGCCCACGGCGCATTAGAGGAGCAGCAAGGGCGCGGCAACTAGGTTAAGGCGTCACAACGTTAACCAGGTCGCTATTGCGGAACAAGGTAAGAATCACCACCAAGTGAGGCAACTCAAAACATTCTGAAAATGCGATGTAGGCACATCAGGGCTACAGGCGGTTATGCTCTACTACTACCGGTATTGTTTCGTGTTGTCTCTTTCTGTATTGTAGTGAAATGAATTTGCTGTCCTGCTGTCAGTGCTACCCGAGTTCATCCGAGTTGGGCTTGAGACGCGGCTCTGAATATTCCAGAGATTCGCGTTCAAAGTTCCAATTTATACTTTTTCACTGCCTTCAACTGGCCTCACACAAAACAGGTATTTTCAAACCAATTAATATTTGAAAAATGATTAGGTAAGTACTTATTAAAGTTGTACTTATCGATCGAATGGACGTACATATATGTGTATATTAATATTTCAAAATGATTTAAAACTAATATTGTCGTAAGAATTCATAAAAAATGTAAATTTTTAATTATTATCCTATATTAATAGTATAAGGCTTATTTCTTTTATTTCGTATCAACATATTTTTGAAAAATTGTTGATCGCAAATTGTCGTTCCGTTGCGGCGGAACGCTTGTAGGTCAATAATAATAGGGTTAATATAACCAAACCAGTTTGTAACCACTATTTTTGGCGTCACACCTGTAGAGATGTAGCGCAATGTAGCCTTGGTGAGTCACGTTGTTTGTTTGCGTACCAAACTTTCCTTTACTACGGTACGTTGCATTCCTTCGCGTAACATAGGTCATATCCTCAATGAATTGTTTATTCCGTTTCGTTACACATTCAAATGGCGTGTGACAGAATGGTATTAGATACTAATAAGAACTTTGTGTCGTGGCAGGTCATGAATATGTGAACTTGGCACTTACCTTGGCATCTAATTGAATGAGGACGGCGAGATTTATGACCAATGATATCTCACTTCTTTGGTACTCGCACGTTGCAGCTTGCAATATACACCTAGGTATATTTTATATTCACACAAGTATATTTTACAAAAAAACGCTCAAACATTCAATAACACTATCTAATCCATACTAATATTATGAATATTAAAGTAACTCTGTCCGTCTGCTGTTGCCTCTTCACGCTTAAACCGATTTAGATGAAATTTGGCATGGAGATAGTTTGAGCTCCGGGGAAGGACATAGGGTAGTTTTTATCCCTAAACATTCAAATGTTCCCGCGGGAATAATTATAACCGAGCTTATACGAACTAAAGCTATTGCTTGCTATAGCAAGCTTTATTAAAGTAATATTAAGGAGTTGACGTAAGAATCCTACGCCGATAACCAAATTTAGAGCGGGTGGAGCCGCTGGCCTGGCATATATTTAAATTATATATACTTACATATTATCCCATACCATCCAACTAATATTTTAAATGCGATAGTTTCGATGTCTGTTAGTCAATCACGCTTTAACCACTGGATAGATCGGGATGAAACTTGGCATAAATATAGGTTAGTTCTTATAAATAGGACATTTTTCATTCTGGACAGTTAAAAAGTTTCGGCGGATATAACTAAAACGTATGTTACGTACCTAGTGCTCAACCCTGCCGCAATGGGAGCATCCAATTGAGCTTAAATTTTGCAGAGATAGGTAGTTGAAGATACGGAGAAGGAGATAGGCTACTTTTTATCCTGGAAAATTTATAAGTTCCCACGGGAATAACTATAACGTTTGTTACTCAGTCCTGCCGCAACGGAGCTTACAATTGAGCTAAAATTTTGCACAGACATAGTTGAAAATACGGATGGCCATAATTATTATGATAGCAATAATCACTAGCTTCAATTTCTATAAGCGTATATATATAAAAATAGCTGTCTATCTGCAGTATTTTTTTCAAGAAGTTTCAGTACTACAATTACATAACAAAATTCATTAAAAAATATGTTTAGAAACATAATGTGGAGCAGCGCCATCTAGTATAAGACAGTCACAGTTTCATGTGCTGTCTTAAATTGTAGAGGGAGCACGATGTAATTTTCGACCAAAAAGCTATAATACATCCCGTTCTATAGCTTTGCTTGTGTATATTTTGTTTTGCCAGTGGCATAATAGGTCATTCGGACTCACGTCGAATTACTTTCAGCTTGATGAATTCTCTTCTTGATGAAAACATAAAAAAATGTAAAAAGTACTGCCGCCGTGGCGTATGTCATTATGATGTACAGTGCAAAAAACTTTTCTAATCCGGTGTCTGTCGCCAGTGTCGTTTAAGTTTACATTATTTTGATACGGTGACTGAAGTTTTATTGTTTGACCAGCGGGTCACAAAAGTTTGCTGCACTGTAAAACGAGGTTAAGTTTTAGGGTTTTTTCCTGTTCTTTCAACTATTATATCCAACTAGTTGTACGAACAAGGATTTTTTTTCCCGTGGTCCAACTAAATAGTTGAAAATTGGAAAACCGATATATACAGGGCCCGTCGTACAACTGCATCGAAATGATAATATTAAAGCTTTTTAACCGACTTAAAAAAGGAGGTTCTCAAATTAGGTTTTCATAAAGGTTTTATACTGAACTAAACATCATTCCTTTTAACCAACTTTTAAAATGATGGAAGTTGTTGTAGTTATGAAACGTTAAGTGTGAGTGAGGAACATAAATACCAAAGCTTTTTAACCAAGTTTTGCACTCAAAAGCTTTATTCTAAAAGATAGTTTTGAAATGTTTTTTTTTAAGAAATATTTTTGAATTTTATTGATACAGGTTTCTTATGTTACAGCTGACAGAATAAAGAAGGCTATATTTCGGAAACTATAAACGCAGCTTGGTAATTAAACGTATTCATTCTTACTCCACGTGGTACCACGGGAACCGAAATTTGTATATTATTAATAAAACTAAAACACAAAAAATAGATTAAATAAAAGTATTAAAATCACAAAAACAAAACAAGTAAACAAGCCAACGTGTTACTGTTCATATCTGCATAATCGCCAGAGGGCGCTGTTAGGTTATTAAGGATAGTAATGGCTCGGCCGGTCTCGCACTTTGCCAATTTTTATTATTTGTTATTATACTGTAGAGCTTACACTATAATCAATGCACGTTTGAAACTTGTATGTGTTACTGTATTCACGATAGAGCAAAAACAAGGAAAACGACGCGTTCCTTGTATAGGGACACACCATAAATTTTTACTTTTTAACTTAAATTTAAATACATATTCTTTAAAAAATTAAGGTTTACATCTATTTCGGTCTTAAAGATAGGGCCCTTTATGGCCGGACAGACAGCGAAGGGTTAAGTAATAGCGCTCCTTAGGCACTCTATGGGTATGGAACACTAAAAGCGGACAAGTGCGTGTTCCCCTAAAAGCAGAACAGTGTCCAAGGAAAAATACCGAATGGCAACCATAGGTATATACCAATACTTTTTTTTTTATACTACTAAGGTGGCAAACAAGCCTACGGTACGCCTGATGGTAAGCGGTCACCGTAGCCTATGGACGCTTGCAACACACACCAGGGGCATCACTCGCGGTGTAAATTATTGTGTACTAACCTCTCTACTCTATTAAATTGCTGACAATATTTTATTAATAAAATATATTAATCTTATTCTAATACAAATAGCAAATAAATAATTTTCTTCTTCTTCTCTACATAACTTTTCGTTTATTGCTCCTAGACATCTGACATCATTGGTACATTACTTGAATACAATATTCTTCCCTTATTATAAGAAAGAACAAAGAAGGAGCCATCTTCGTCGTATATGTAATAATTATTCTTAAAATATGTAAAAATCTACATTTTTCCTGTCTCTTGACTCAACTGTCACCATACTCGTTTTTCTTCCAATTGTTTGGATTTGAAACAAACTCCTTTTTCCTTATAAATGTGTACTAAGTTATAAAGTGGAAGTTTAATATCAATAATCTTGTGTCACTTTCACTTCCCCTAAATACCTATCAGGTGTCCGACCCGTTACAGTACCTAACTAGAAAGCAAAATGAGCAAAAATGCAATAAAATAAAGCAACAGTTTATTCTTAGTAAAACTAAGAATAAAGAACTGCTTTTTATTTATTTTACTATGTTAAAATACAATAGAGGTATTTCCGTTGTCTTGGTCTATTTAAAGTCCGTACACCAGTGCTACATATCGCCTTGCGCAATTTGTTTTGATGTCTCGCCGTAGCAACGTTGCAACAGCGTTTTCATTGCTTCATTTCATACAAACATTTTTTTCTTGCCAATGTTGTTGTATTTTGTTGTTGTGTATTGTGTATACTCTCCGTGTATCTATATTGTATTTATCATTTCAAACTTTTTGAGACTAAATTAACGAAACTATTTTTATTATTGTGTATCATCATCATTAATATCACTATGCTCGATGATGTCATATTCACAGCCATTCTAGTCGGACATTTAGTCAAATAGATACCTACAAAATCCTAATCCTAACTAATATGTATGTGTTACGTCAGTTACTATAAACTTAAAGTTTGCCTAGAATTGGCAATTAGAAATGCGAAAGTAACTCTGACTGTCTGTTTCCTCTTCACGCTTTAACTGCTGTACTGATTAAGATAAAATTTGGCATGAAGATAATTTGAGTCCCGGGAAAGGACGTAGGCTACTTGAAAACGTCAAGTGTGAGTCGTTTTTTTTCTATAATTGAGGAGTTGCCGATGAAATTCTACACCGATAACCGAATTTAGGGCGGGTGCAACCGCGGGCACATTAGGCAAGAAGATATTTTGTATCCTGGGGAAGGACATAGGCTACTTGAAACGTCAAGTGTGAGTCGGTTTTTTTCTGTAATTGAGGAATTGCCGTTAAAATTCAGCACTGATAACTGAATTTAGGGCGGGTGGAACTGCGGGCATATTAAGCAGGGGATACTTTGTGTTTCAGGGATGAAAACGTCAAGTGTGAGCCTTTTTTTTCTATAATTGAGGAGTTGCCGTTGAAATCCAGCACCAATAACCGAATTTAGGTCAAGTGAAACTACGGGGACAAGCTAGTATTACTATAAAGCTGGTATTTATGACTAATGGGCCACCTTAGTCCAGATACCCTGCATTAGAAGCAGTTTTGCAGCGATAGGGTAACCCCCTGTCACGCAGGACTAAAGTAGGTGAAAAGAGTTTGTCCACCACATTATGATGTGGGTGTGTATCCAGTGGCTGGTTACCTTCTGGGAATAAAAACTTTAAAGTTATACATACATACTTATTTGTAGGATTGAAAACCTACAAATCACATATCGGCCTGTATATAGTTGCTATATTACCAAAGGGGTGGTTTTGCTGTTCCATTATATGTAGTAGGCAAAATCGTCTTTTGGTGTGAGCGTGAGACAAAGTAATGCAAAGGCTGCTATAAAATACCGCCAAGGACTTACATCACACCATATTTAAATAGCGGTAACACCCTTAAGATGACCCTGCGTAGTCAGCTACATTTGGCCGCATTACTGTTTGGTATTGTTCGCTTGGGTCATCCAGAGTACCTGTATGAGAAACTTAAGTGGCATTTCCAACAAATACAGAGCGATTCGACCAGTAAGTGCACCCCTTAGTATGTCTCACTACCGTACATCCGCTTCCCGTGGTAGCTTTAGATATGCCGCTACCAAATTTTGGAATAACCTGCCGCCCCCGCTTAGAAACACTTGTTTATCATTTAGTGTTTTTAAGTTTAGATATAAAGCAATGTTATTAAATTACCAAAAGGATATACCTTCTGACAGCTGAGTTAATACAACATACCTATAGTCCCTAACATATTTAAAAGAAATTTAAAACCATACCATAAGTCAATATTAATTAAAATAAAAAAAAATTATATAAAATAATATTAATAAATTATAATATTATATAAATAAATTAAAAGTAAAAAAACCCTATAAGTAATTAAAATTAGTAATAAGATAAATTAAACATAAAGCAATAAAAATGTTTAAACTCTCATCACCTTTTGGAATTTTGCAATACTGAAAAAAAAAAAACAACGCAATGATTGGTTTAGAAACAAATTTATTTTAATGAAAAGCATAACTTCATTGTTGATGTATTCTAATATTTATAATTAATAATACCTACTAATAATTGATATCGTTTATTTAAAAAAAAATATGCTTTGTTTTAAGTACGATAAGAGTGTCATAGAGTAAATTTCTGAACGCACATCTAAAAAAAAGAAAGCGAAATGGCGCGAAATAATAACTAGTTAATTTAAACTTAGATTGTTTATTTACGTATATAATGTATTTTTTTGAAAAACCGAGTTACGAAGATATTTCTTTAACACCAGAAGAGCTAAGTGTCTTAACAATGAGTGTCTCATGCTGTACAAGCTTTTACCAGAGAAGTCGCGTGAAAAATATCTGAAAGCGTACGAAATGTTCAATAATTGTCGACTTTCAAAAGGTGCTAATATCAAAAAGAATAGTTAGTACCTACCTATTGTTTATTTATTGATAGAAGCAGAGTAAAGTATGTAGTATTTGTAAATTAGAATAAACTTATTGCTTAATATGGCCTTCAGTGGCTGCGGTCCGAATTGCGCCGAAAGTGCCGATAGCGCCATCGGCGCGCCCATAAGTCGGTTCGAATTGCGCTCACGGCACTTACAAATCTGCCTCTTGAGTAATATGACGTCATTAGTGATGTCATATCCGCGAGCTAACAGTGCCTTCGGTGAAGAGGAAAGGCGTCGTAAGCACGGTCAACAAACGTCAAACTGACACATGAAGGTTTGTTATTATTTTGGTTTTTTGTTATTGTTTTTTTTGGCGCGAACTTTCGAACTGTTACTCCATGGTAAACCTGTAAATGCAACATAATATAAGAGTACATAATTCAAAATATAGAGTCAATGCCTCGAACCATTTCAGTTGTTATTAATTAAATACCATTTAAATTTTCTACCGTACACAGAGCTTGCCTTGAAATATGCGAGGTAAAACTATATAAATAACTATATCTAAGAACGAAAATAAGGAAATCTTGAAAATAAATTTTAGGTTAACTTTTGAGCGCGCTTACGCCTGGTCCGATTTGAAAACGTCACTCACGACCATAAGTGCGAATTTCAATTCGGTCCACTCATAAGCGTGCCTACGCTCGTAAGTCTTGTGAGCGCAATTCGGACCGCAGCCAGTGTGTGCCTTGACGAACACCTATTTTTTCACACTGGTAAAGGTGAAATGTTGTATGTTTCACACGAGAGCAAAATATTTTAGCTCTCGTGCCTTTAAATCCCTCGCTGTGCTCAGTAGTCTATATTTGAATCACGAGTAGTCTATACTACTTCGCTAGGTCGGGATTTAAAGTTGGTACTCTTCACAAAAAACAACTTTGCCCACAACAAATAACTATTTACTTTAGTGTCTTATTATAAAAATATGCCTTGGTGTACTAAATGAAATAACTGACTGAGTTTATCCTTAAATAAAAAATTAAGCAAGTATTTTGTGATGGTGCTCTATTCATTATGTAGATTTCTACTCGTATTTGAAGATTCTATTTATGTTGTGCTCAGAAACTAGTTGCACTGCTGTCGTGTTGTCCAAGAATTAATGTGCTATCAAATTTGCACGCGCCATTTTTTTTCCGTTTGACACTGAATAATTTTTGCCAGACACATGTTTTTCTACAATGATTAAGCAGTTTTAAATTTTAATTCCTACGAACATCGGTAATTAATTATATATTTATTTATATCAGTGATATTTTTAGAACGATTAATTTGTGAGGTTTTTCTTTGAATGGCGGTGGTTACTTTTAATACTTCGACATAAATTAACTAAACGAATCAATTACAAATGAATAAATAAATTTTTATTCTTAACCAGAGCCATTCTTTACGCAGTATATCTATATTTTATGCCCGAAAGTCTTTATTTTAGGGTTAAAGTGCGCTTTATTTCTGTGATTCATATTATTATAACAATTTACATGAGTGTTCAATAAAAATATATTTAACTTTATTATGAATTAAAATGTATTTCAAAGTCAAAGTCAAAAAAGGCAAAGTCAAAATGGTTTATTCAAATAAGGATTTTACAATCACTTTTGAATCGTCAAAGTTATAAAATATTATTTTTTGAACCCTCCCACCTTCCCGCCGGTTTACAATGTTGTTGATTTCTACCGAGACGAATCCAGCAAGAAACTCGATAGTTACTCTTTTAAAAACACTATCAATAATACAAATAAACTAAAATACAATTAATGTTTTAAATAAAAAATTTTTTAGTCGTACAATTTTATGTTATTTCCATTTTAATTTGTTTTACCTATGCATCCTGTAATTGAGCATCATCAGTCCCAAGGATTTTTATCATTTACATAGTCTGAAATATTGTAGTATGCCTTTTTACAAAGTACCTGCTTGATAAAAGATTTAAATTTACTTATTGATAGATTTTGAATTTTATTGGGAACTTTGTTGTAAAAGTGTATACATTGCCCCATAAAAGAGTTACTTATTTTGTGTAGACGTGTATCATGCACCAACAGCTTATTTTTACTTCTAGTATTTACTTTGTGAACGTCACTTTTCTTGCTGAAACAATAAAAGATTTTCATATATGTACTGCGACACTAAAGTTAAAATTTTTACTTCCCTAAACCTATCCCTCAGAGATATCCTAGATCCTAATTTATAAATAGCACGAATTGCCCTTTTTTGTAACAAAAATATTGTATTTACATCAGCAGCGCTACCCCACAATAGGATACCATATGTCATTAAACTATGGAAATAGCTAAAATATACTATTTTTGCAGTGTCGACATCGGTCAATTGTCTTATTTTCTTGATCGCATACACAGCAGAGCTAAGTTTTTTGGCTAGGTTATGAATATGAGGACCCCATTGAAGTTTGGAGTCCAGCGTTATGCCAAGAAAGACTGTTGAATTAACAAGTTCTAATTGCTCGCCATTAATATTAGGACATGTCTGTTAGTCTCTGACTAACATTTGGTAATGTAAATTTAACACATTTGGTTTTTTTTTTATTAAGTAACAAATTATTAGCGTTAAACCAATTTACAATTTTAGAAAGGGCATTATTTAATTCATTATAATATGTCTGTCGTCTCTTAACTTTAAAAAGCAAAGAGTTGTCATCAGCAAATAAGACAATGTCATGGTTTTTTACATTATATGGGAGATCATTAATGTAAATAAGAAATAGAAAAGGACCTAAAATTGTATTAGAGTTTCTTATACACCAAAAGGGTTCCGAATAGAACTATTACTAAGCTTACACTAACTGTCAGTCTGTCTGTCTGTCTGTCTGTCTGCCTGGCTATCTATCAAGCTGTCTGACCTTTAAAGGGCCCTATCTTTTAGAACGAAATATTTATACAGAATATGTATTGATATAGGTCTTTTCTTAATAAAAACTCAACTATTATTATGAGTTTTTGTTTTCCGTTCCTATAATACCAGAAATATGATGTATAACCGCCAATGCACACAGTGCAGCAAACTTTTCTAACCGTCTCTCTCGCTAGTTTACAGCATTTTATTATGGCGATTCTTGTTCTGATGTTTGACCAATGGGTCAAAAAGTTTGTTGCACTGAACATGCATATTGTCAAAGGTTCATAATCTGTTTGTGTTGACAACATATTGATAAGCTGTACAAATATTTTAACAATCATTACTTTTATTTGTGATCGCGGCCGTAATTCATGTGTGCGCACTCAGCAATGTAAAAATACAAAACAACATTTCTAATGTTGTTTACAACGTTCGTCGCTCAAAGTTTCTTGGCCTCGACCACAATTTCAAAGGCCAACGATACAAATAAGTAGGTAGTCGGTTACACGGACGTAAACATAGTTGCAAAAACAGTTAGGCAAGCTTAATTTAGACCGATCTGAGTTATTAACGGAGTATTACTCAGCTGATATTTTAGTAATTATATCGACACTGAGATCTTAATCTTTGTACGTATTATTTTTGTAAAGATACAAATTCTAGGTGACCTATTCGCACTTAGTAAGCACACAATTCTTATGAATACACAATTCTTTATAGGATAAAGAAAAATAATAATAAATAAGCATATCTACAAAGATAACATAAAAGTAAAGATTTCCAAAAACATCATACATTCTTATCTTCAAATACTTTTTTTTTAATAGCAACAGTCAAAATATTTGATTTTACAACCGAGATTTGAACCTGCAACCCAGATTCCCTCGAAGTGCTCCGCAAATTGAGGTAGGTATCTAAGAACAATTTCAGGCTGGGCGCAGGAAATCCCGACGTTATATCTGCTCTGAAAATACACTCGCTTGAATGTCATTATAAACACACAAATTCTTGGAAATTTATTGTGCTCCTAGTACGTAAATATTATAAACCCAGTACAGACACAGTTTTGTAAACATGTCATTTTCACTACTGGCGTAATTAAGGGTCTAAAATGAGTGGTAGAATGAGAAATTATTGATTACTAAATACAAGTAACCGCTGTATTATACTATGGACCGATTTCACAATGTACCAAAGGAGAACTCGTCTTTTCAGATTATAGATAACCTAGTTTAAAACCTACCAACCTAGTTTATTTTCTAATTTTATTTCAACTAGTTGCATTTCAATTTCTATTTTAAGTTATTCAAATTACTTGCCTTGGCTTTTACCAGTGGCTCCGCCGGCGCTAAATTCGGTTATTGGCGTAAAATTCCTACGGCATTTCTTTAACAATAAAAGTAAGGAATATTGGTATAGTAAGTTATAGCTGTTCACAATGCTATGCCCAGCACATGAATTTTTCGGGATGAAAAGTAGCCTGTGTTCTTCTCCGTCTCTTTAACTATCTATGTGCCAGATTTTCAGATCAATTAGATGCTCCGTTACGACGTGAAGGAACGACAACCAAACAAACAAACTCACTTTCGCATCTTTAATATTATATAGGGATCAATTCAAACAAAAATGTCCATCCGTAGGGATACATGCGTTTTTTGCGTGACATGCTCAAAAATGAAAAAAAAAAAACAGTGTTTATTATATCTGGTGACATGCTCAAAAGTGAAAAGCAGTGTTTAGCACATAACTATGAACCTGCTCAAAAATTAAAAAAACCGTGTTTATTATGTCCAGTGACATGCTCAAAAGTGAAAAACAGTGTTTAGTATGTAACCATCTATGAACCTGCTCAAAAATAAAAAAAACAGTATTTATTGTGTCTAGTGACATGCTCAAAAGTGAAAAGCAGTGTTTAGCACGTAACTATGAACCAGCTCAAAAATAAAAAAACAGTGTTTATTATGTCTAGTGACATGCTCAAAAATGAAGAGCAGTATTTAGCATGTAACTATAATCTTGCTATAAAAAAAACCGTGTTTATTATGTCTAGTGACACGCTCAAAAATGAAAAGCAGTGTTTAGCATGTAACTATAAACATGCTCAAAAAAAACCTGTTTATTATGCCTAGTGACATGCTCAAAAATGAAAAGCAGTGTTTAGCACATAACTATGAACCTGCTCAAAAATTAAAAAAACCGTGTTTATTATGTCCAGTGACATGCTCAAAAGTGAAAAACAGTGTTTAGTATGTCACTGATATTTGAGAAAACAAAACTAACCATAAAATTTAACAACAATCGAGACATACCTATACAAATCAATATGCGTTTTGCTCGTTTGCCGCAGGGTTTCCTTTTGAAATTAGTTCAAAGCTTAACCAATATAGCTTCTCGATTCTCGTAGGGTTTTGCTTTCAAAATTGGCATCGATAAAACCTACGCTGGTCTTCTGCTTTCCTGCTACTGCTCGTTAGCTCCTTGCCGATACTTTCTTTGGGTCGTTGATTCGTTTAGAGAAGGGGTCTGCACCTGGGCGTCCCGATAATTCCTCTCTTGGCGTCCCACGCAGTGCTGTCCATGACGCAGTGTAATTTTCACCAGACCTCGAATATCCAATTATTCATTGATTCTGCGACATATAAATTTTAGTTTTAACATAATAGTGTGCAAACAAACCTTTATAAGAAGCGTTTTCCTTCTTGAAGTGCCTCTCTATCGCAGGAGGTTGACCGCCAACTCTGCGAATCTCTATAGTCTTTAGCCACGCGAAACAACTGCTCTGCATTGGCGATTCTGGTCCAGTCCCTGACGTTTCGCAGCCATCTCGATCTCTATCTTTAAATAAAAAATAATAATGATGCAGATGTTGTATGTCGTGTATCAGTATATGTCAAATATATTTAGATTTTCGCTTTTTGATGGTCTAAATCAACATTCGGGTCTTACTAATGCGTTGGAGAACTTTGTCATTGCTAATCACTTGTGTCCAGTTTATGTTAGTAGCACCACACCTCAGCAAACGCTTCGAAGCGCCTTTTGATGTCTCCCCCAAGCGTCCAAAGATAGGCTGGATATGTTCATTTTCTGGCAGCACAAAAACAAATAGGATGCAATTGAAGCGATCAAATTACAATGTTCACACAGTGCATATAGCATATACAATACATACAGTAGTTGTTTGTAATTAACAACAACAAACAACTACAATAAATACAATAATTGAATTGTAGCATAGTTCGAGAAGTAGGCAGAAAATGACGGGTGCAGCTGGCAAGAGATTGAAATCCGGCTACGACGTTCCGCGTCGGTCACGGCTTGAGTGGCGACAGCCTTGCCCGAGGCTATATTTTCTGCAAAACAAACTATTGATACATACACCGCCCGCGTGCTCACTCTCTCTTTTTTTTCTTTGTTTTGCGTCATCAAAATGGTCAAGTATCAATTGGTACAAGGTCGACAATGTTTAAATTTCAACTTGTTGTTTAGGGTTGCAATGAAAGATTAATAATTGCTGTCAATGTTACATTGTTACCTACAATGTTGACACGGAGATTAGTAACAGGTTTTTTTTACTGTGTACCAATTAAGAGTTCTGTCATTAATTACATTAATACCGTAACTACCTTCTTGAAAGAGGGAGAGGGCTCATAAAAAGATTGACAAAGTTGAATATCACGGAAATTTGTGTTAGGTCGTCATAAGTACACAATTTAAAGATGGACCCGTACAAGCAAACTTTAAATTAAAAGAAAGGTTGGCGAAATTTATCTCTACTAGTGTCCTCATCCGGATAATTCAGAAAACTAAAATGTGGTTTGTGGTAAGAAATTTGAAAAACATTCTTGGTAAGGTTAATACATATACGTAAATAAGCTAAATAGTGGGAAGGCTCTTTTTCATTTTTTAGGGTGGTTTTTAACTCCCGATGAAAATAGAGGGGTTAACGTGTGTATGCATAGAGGGGTTAACGTGTGTATGCATAGAGGGGTTAACGTGTGTATGCATAGAGGGGTTAACGTGTGTATGCATAGAGGGGTTAACGTGTGTATGCATAGAGGGGTTAACGTGTGTATGCATAGAGGGGTTAACGTGTGTATGCATAGAGGGGTTAACGTGTGTATGCATAGAGGGGTTAACGTGTGTATGCATCTGAGGCATCGTTGCTCTTAAACGGATGAACAGATTTTAATTAAGTTTTTTTTGTTTTTCAACATGACTTGATCGAGAGTGTTCTTAGCTATAATTCTAGGCATATGAATAGTAAACATTAGTAATAAACTGAAATTATTGATTCTATTTGCATGCGAAGAAACCGGTTGTAATAAAATGTGATTCGTAGTTTTTCCTCGTCTGCAGTCGCTGTCAAAACAGGAAAAACAGTATATCGTCCACAAAGATTGATAACACAGGTACTATTTACTAATGTTTCAAGTTCATTCGTTGCTGTTTATTTTCAGTTGCAGTTAAATAGGTGTTTCCTGTTACCTATAAAACAAATATCTAATCTAATGTCTCTGCAGCCAATTTTAGACTACACCATTTCGATTTTGAATTATTATTATTATCTTAACATGGGCGTAGGGCTAGGATGGGGCAAACTGGACTAGGGTAGGGGTGGGGCAGACTTGGTAGACAATGTTATTTTAATATAACAAAAGATGAATGTACTATACAGGAAAAATACTGAAGGTTATAGGCACTTTGGGCAGTTTAGGGTGCCTAGCTGCCATGTACCTAATTATCCACTACCCATTGGTTAAATTACTGTAGGTAATTTAATTTGCTCCATAATAATTACATCTGCCAATGGAACTGTATAGTTGTTTTTAATTACACATTTTTTAGGGAAATGCCCAGAGAGATGGTATACTTTTAGTTGTGTTGTGGTTGTTTGTATTTAAACCACAATGTAAAAAGAGTTTAAACAATTATTTTATTCAGTCGATCATTAAAGGTGTCGAGACAGAGAAATCGTGAGGTAATGTGCGCGGCGAGACGGGGGGTGAGCACACCCGACAAGCCTATTTTTCTTTTATTTTCTATTATTGGGGATAACCAACAGTTGTCACAATGAAACTTAATGATAAACATATTTCATAGTTAAATAAATTATTGTGCAACCCACACCGTTATCCACGGATTTGTAGATTGCGTCACTCGAAATACCTACTAACAAAATTATACTAAATAACATTAAAAAAAAAGAAAACTAAAACGTGTTACATAGAGATGTAAGATATCTTAAGTACATAACAAAGACATTAGTTACATACAAGTATACAAATATATATATATGTATATAATATAAGTAGCTTTCTATTAAAAAATGCACAAAAAAAGAGAAGAGAATTAAGCAGTAAATTTTATCGTCACATATAGCTAGTGCTGTCCATTTTTTCGCGGCGACATGACTGACTCGACGTTGTATTTATCAAAGGCGAAGTTACTGACTGTATCAATGAAATGATTTTTTCAGCTGTGGTATAATAATTTTCATTTACAAAAGACATGGATATAAACTTACAAATGACTGAGTTAAGAAATCATACGCGAAAAAGAAATGCCTTGGTGGTTGGTGGATCCATAACATGAAAAAAAATACTCTGAAACATCCTTAAAGAGACCGCACATAACTTTTTGTTTGACTTGGCCATTATCCTACTAATATTATAAATGTTAAAATTTGATTGTCTGGGTGGATGTTTGTTACTCAATCGCGCTTCAACCACTGGACAGATCGGGAAAAACTTCGCATAAATATAGGTTAGGTCCTGGAATAGCATATAGGCTACTTTTTATCCCTAAATATTAAAAAGTTCCTGCGGGAATAACTATAACAGAGTTAAAAGAACTATTGCTGCACCTATAGCATGCTATAGCAATTCATTGGTATAACTAATTAATTAATTAATTGGAGTTATTAAGGAGTTCCACGCGGATAACCAAATTTAGGATGGGCGAAGTCTAGTTATCAATATTTTCCACAATACATCATTATCAAATATTTCTACAGAAACAACTAACTATAAACATTTGGCTTTCATGTTGACGAACATGTGCTATATATATCACACCTTCTAATAAATTAATACACATAACTATCATATATGACTAACCGTAGAAATCCCATACCTATAACTGAATTTACAATTTAGATCTGCGGGCAAAAGCTAGTTTTACGCCGAGGTCGTTATTTTTCCTTCTGTTTTTCAAGTCAAAATATAAAGTAAAAGTCATTGAACTTTGGAAATTATGGCAAGTGAATTATGCATGGAAAAAATACGGCGTTTAGCTTGACATGACTCTTATTGCTTCGTTTAGGAATTCAAAGACTTTTTTCCAGCAGTAAACGCTATTTACTAGTCGTAAAGGTGGTCAAGAACGAAGAGGATTGTTAATATGCAAGAGAAATACAGAAGATAACAATATAAATCAAAACTTGTTTGGTTTTTCATTTATACTAATTTTATCTTTTGCTACGCAGGTGCGAACCGCAGTTTCTTAGTTGTAAAACAAATTGACAAATAGCTAGTAGGTACGATATAAAAAACTTCCAACGACGATAATTATACTAAGAGTACACGTACCGTACTTCTCACGTGCTATCAACGTTTGCATAACCAAAAACGTACATTTGTACGTCGCACACGTAGGTTGAACACGACACGTACTTCTTAAAAGAAACGTCACGTGTTTCCTTCGAGAAACGTTTTTACTGATTTAAATGAGAACGATCGTCGTAAAATGTGTTTGTCAGTTTTTTTTGTTATCCTAACGTGTCGTCAGTGGGCGGTTACTTGAAAGTAAACAGTGTTTTAACGTAATGGAAAACTAGCTGTTACGTTAACTTGTAAACTGAGATTTTCCGTTATACTGTCATTAATAATTCGTGAAGCGCAAGTTTAGTTGGACGAATTCGTAAACGTGAAGGCATTGCGTACATGGAGCTTAATGCGAAAAGACTCCTATCAGAATTGCAATAATCTTGAATTCCAGGGGGGTAAAATGTATGCAAGTCATACATATATATTTTTCTCTCCAATTTCGCCGTCTAGAGTGCTCGACACTATTTGCAATAAGCTCCCTAGTTACTGATGTTGATTTGCTTTGTCTGGGTCGTGGAAAACAGAGAAATTCTATTTTCTTTGGGATGAAAATACTAGTAAGCAAAATTGTTAAATAGGTACTCTGTCCTGTAAACGAGAAGTGTGATTTTAAAAATGTTTCAATGTAACTTACTCTAACAATGGTAAAATTAATTTACTTGTTTCCGAATTTACAACCTAGAACAAAACCGCCTAGTGACGCAACATCATAGGGGCCAAGTTTCATATTACCTCTCATGTTCAAAACATTTGAAAAACATCCCTGGACACCGGATCTTATTACAGACCATCAGCACAACCGTCGCATTCATTCCATCAGTTAGTCGTCGCCTTTGATAAATCTGACAACGTCGAGATATCATGGCACCGCGACAAAATGTGCGACTGGCTGGATAGCACCCTACTAGCCAGCCATATGTGACCTCACGATTGCCTCAATGATTGCCTATATGACTTCAATGGCTGATTGAATAAAATATTGTTAAGGTTGTGCCATCACTTTGGCTTTAGGGAAAATCACCCTTAAGTTCACAGAATTTTAAATATAATCGAAAAAAAAAAGAACTATCAAAGACAAACAAGTCTGCTCTTCTGTCTTTCTAGTTGTAACACAAGCATTTGATAAGGTATCTCATTATTAGCTTTTACTAAAACTAAGAACGATGTTACCCAGAATATATGCAGACATAATGAAATCGTTTATTTCAAATAGAGTTTTCAGAGTGAGGCAAGACTATGCCTACTATGAAATTAAAAGTATTACAGCTGATATGCCACGAGGAAACGTATGAGTCCGGTTCTGTTCCTTTAATACATTAGTGACATTCCTAAACTAAACTACGACTTTAGCTGTCGACACTGTCATAATGACGGTGAGAAACTGTCATGCAGAAGGCTGCAAAGGTTAATAGAATCCATGACTGCACAATAGAATGGAGAATAAAGTTACATTAATCAAAATCAATACATATAAACTTTACCAACAAAAAAGATGAGTTTTTTTTTTTTTTTTTTTTTTTTATACCACTAAGGTGGCAAACAAGCTTACGGCCCGCCTGATGGTAAGCGGTCACCGTAGCCTATGGACGCTTGCAACACCAGGGGTATCACATGCGCGTTGCCGACCCTTCAGAAATCTAATAACTTCTTTCTTGAAGAACTCCATACTGTAGTCCTTGCAGAAAACCTTGGCAGGGAGCTCATTCCACAACTTAAGCGTTCGCGGGAGGAAGTTTCTCTGAAACCGCACTGTACGCGACCATTTAGGTTCTAAAGTGTGAGAATGAATTCCCTGCCGATGGCGAGCGGTGCGATGGTAGAAAGTAGCCGTGGGCATCATTTCGAACAATTCCTCAGAACACAACCCATTGTACAAGCGGTAGAACACACACAGTGAGGCAAAGTCTCTCCTCAGACTTAAGGGCTCGATACCGCAAGTGAGTTTGGGATCGTCGACAATTCTCACAGCCCGTCGTTGAACCGAGTCAAAAGGGTCAAGCTGGTATCCGGGTGCACCTGCCCAGAGATGGCAGCAGTACTCCATATGGGGCCGAACTTGCGACTTGTAAAGTAACAACCTTTGCCCCGACGTGAAGTACTGCTTCGCTCTGTTGAGTACACCAAGTTTTTTGGACGCCAGCTTTACCTTATCTTGTAAATGATCTCGGAACTGAACATCGCTGGAGATGTCGACACCAAGGATCCCAATGCTCTTGGAGATGGAGAGGGGAGTGTTCTGGAATTGTGGGACCACAGTGAATGGAGTTTTCTTAGCGGTGAACGCGCACACTTGTGTCTTTGTAGGGTTGAATCGGACCAAGTTTACCCGTCCCCAGTCAGAGACCTGGGACAGTGTGGTCTCGATTTGAGACACAAGTTCTCCGCGGTTTTCCTCCACAACGGAACGAGGGATGTTTGCACGACCCGTGTAAAAAGTGTCTCCAGTACTGTCATCTGCATAGCAATGTATGTTGTTGATGTCCAACATGTCATTGATATGCAGTAGAAACAGCGTAGGAGACAGCACAGAGCCTTGCGGGACACCAGCATTAATGTCCATGCTATCAGAGCAACTACCGTCAACTACAGTTCGTATGCGTCTGCCGGACAAAAAGCTAGCCACCCATTTGCACAAACCCTCGGGCACTCCGTAAGATGGCAACTTCGATAGAAGACCGCGGTGCCAGACCCGATCGAACGCCTTCGCTATGTCCAGGCTACATGCCAATGCCTCCCCCTGACTCTCAATGGCTAGTGCCCATCGGTGTGTGAGATACACTAGAAGGTCACCAGTCGAGCGACCGTGGCGAAAGGTATCTTAGAAGCTGTGTGTTGATCACACGCTCCATCACCTTAGAGAGGAGAGAGGTAATAGCGATAGGCCTGTAATTCGATGGATCTGATCTATCGCCCTTTTTGGGCACCGGGTGCACATTCGCAGTCTTCCATGTAGACGGAAATTGCCTAGTGTGGTAGGAAAGCGCGAAGAGGCGCGTGAGTACAGGACATAACTCAGGAGCACACTGCTTAAGCACCACTGCTGGTATACCGTCTGGCCCACTCGACTTATGAACGTCTAGAGAAAGCAACGCCCGCCTGACCTCCCGCTGCGTTATGGAGATTTCCGGCATGGACTTACCGCACCACGGTATAGTAGGTGGTACAGCGCCTTCATCGTTCATATTCGAGTTCGAGGCAAAGAGACTGCCCAGTAGATCGGCTTTCTCTTTAGCACTATGGGCCAAGTCACCATCGGTCTTTCGCAGTGGTGGTATCGACGACTGGCAGAAGTTCCCTTCGGCAGCTTTGGCAAGCGACCAGAAAGCACGACTCCCAGAAGGATAGCTCGCAAGTCGCCCACCTATTTTGCCGATGAATTGGAATTTTGCTCTGGCAGTTGCTTTCTTACTGAACCTCGAGGCAGCATTTAATTTGCGTTTTAACTCAGAAATATTCGGATCCTTATTATAACGAGCCGTGGTCCAAGCCTCATATGCATTTTGCTTAAGAATTTTAGCTTTTCTGCAAGACCTATTAAACCACGGTCGTTTTTTGACGCCGGCAGCTACTCGCGGGTTAGGAATATAGCATTCCATACCAGCAAGGATTGTCTCAGTGACTGCGGCTGCGCAGACGTCAGGATCTTCTGAGTTAAAGCAGATCTGCCTCCACGGGTACGATGCGTAAAATTCACGCAATCCATCCCAGTCTGCTGACTTATAGTGCCACACACGACGCCAGTTAGTTGGCCCAGAAGGATCAGGTTGTGTGCATGACACTTGAGTCCGAACGAGACAGTGGTCCGAGGAGCCAAGAGGCGCATCCACTGAGACGGAGTACCCGTCCGGACGAGTAGTCAGCAGAAGGTCCAGTAAGGAGCTCGTATGTTCCTCTATATCTGGTATTCTCGTTGGAGAAAGTACCAGCTGAGAGAAACCATAGGTCAGAGCAAATTCATGAGCAGATATCCCAGCATAGTTATTGGTTCGAGAACCGAGCCACTCGCGATGGTGGGCGTTAAAGTCTCCCAAAATAACTAGTTCTGCTGTGGGATATTGCTCTAGAACTTTGTCAGTCGTCAAACTCAGGTGCGTGAAGAGTCGAGTTACGTCCGTGTCACCGCTATGAGACCTGTATAGGCACGCATAGATACGAGTGTGGCCGCTGTAATCTACGCGCACCCACAATATCGACAGGTCCCTGTCTTCAAGGCTATGAAGGCGGCGACAGCAGATATCCTCCCGGACGAACATACATACACCGGCACGACTCATAAAATTGTGTTCGAGTTTGTAGCCGGGATAATGAAGGTATGATGTGTCGGCCGGGCAGGATATCTGCGTCTCCGTTAGAAAAAGAATGGTCGGCTGCGCAGTTTCGAGATGGTGGTGGACTGCGTTAAGATTTGCGTGAATACCCCTGATGTTGCAAAAATCCACATTATATGTGGATGGAGTAGCCGCTGTGCAAACTCTTTTCTTTTTCTGTTTTCTGGCCATAATATATATAAAAAAAAGTTACTAAGACTAAGGATGAGGATTCACTGCACAGACAGCATAGAGGGCAAAGGGTGCGGTTCTAAGACTGCCGAAGCTCGCCACAGATGATACGGTTGCTGGCACGGCGGGCGGAAGGGCCCCTGATCCCCCTCTGTTGTAGTAGCCGGGTCCACTCCGGTCTCCTTCTCCGGCACGACTACCACTTCAGATACTTTACACAGGCTGGCGAATCAGCCTCCCAGGGCGGAGATTAAGTGATCCCTGGGTTCGGGATCCCGTTCAACCTGCGGGCGGCCAGCGGTCAGCCGTTTCATCAGGTCTCCCTGACCGCCGAACCAGCACGCCGCGTCTATGCCGAGTATGACAGCAACAAGCACCGCCGGTCCTCCGCTGTCCGTGCAGCGAATCCTCAAAGAGCTCTGGCAACCTTACTCACCGCCAGGAACACAACACTACTCAATGTTAGTGTTATTATGGCCGCGGTTTTCTGTAAGGTGGAGGTACTTCCCCAGTTCGGGCCGCTCATTCGAGCAAGTACTCGCTATGCCCTGCTTGGTTTTTCGGGTGGCTTATTCGAGCGAGTACTTGCAGTGCCCTACCTCTAACAAAGTGCTGTCCAGTATTTATTAACAAAAGAACCATACAATATGAAAAGACAGGAAAAGGCATGAAACTTGACGTAAAGCTAAGCTCACGTTAGGAAGAATAAAAAATGAGTCGGAAATATGGTATAAAAATATGTATTGGCTGCATGGGAGAGATTCTACACTGGCCGAACACAACAAAACATTACCATATTACAAGTCCCAATGCCAGTGTGGACCTATGGCATAAAACCTGCTGGAGGCTGTACCATAACGAGAACATTGTAATCATTCAAAGATTATAAAAATAAGATTTTTCTAAACCAGTAAAATCCAAAAACGTCACCGATAGTTAAGATGAGAATTTTATTGAAAAACTCCTCATGCTATACAAAAAAAATACTGGTTTTTTATTATTAATTTATTATTGCACAATAAAAACATTATAAATTTTTGGTGTAAAACGTAACCATGATTGAAGTTTAATAATATATCATACTAAGCAGAAACACGTTACTTTGTGTTTTATTAATCTAACACTAAATCAGTCTACTCTTGTGATTTACTACCGTCTACAGATGAGAAATGTTAGTTTAATTTAATAATCTATATATAGCTGAAGCCTCAGATAGGAATGCGGAACTCTCTGAACAACAGCTAAATAGATCAAAGTACGACATTAGGCATATTTGGCGTTGTTGGCGCGCCGCCAAGTGCTGCAGAGATGCGTGCGTTCCGAACCTACAGTTGCATGCAACTGGGGTTGTTTTTTTTTTTTTACTTATCTTCAAGCTTTTGCATAATGTATGTTCTGCTAAATATATTATTTTTAACAAATTTAGGAAAATCGTTTATTTTATTTTTCATGAAAATCTTGTGCATTTTGAAGTATTTAATTTTTATTATCTTATAGGTAAGTATTGCCATAAATTTCTCGATATGTTTCACTTTGAGGGTAAGAAAGACTCCAGAGTATTTTTTGCACTTGGTGTTTAGTTTCTAAACGCACCTCGAAATTTACACTGCCATTGCATTATTTGCCGGAGGGGTAAAATTTCGGCAGTGCACAAATCTGGGTCATCTTTCTTCGATAAGCGTCGATTTGCCGATGCGCACTTGTCTCAGTCTCTTGTTTACCGCCCTAAGAACTTTAATACCAACCATCTAAAACGCTTAATATTTCCTATCAAATTCTCCAAGCGTTTAACGTAGCGTGTAAAAGTTTATAACACCTATTTCAGATCGTTACATGTCATAGGATTTTGCGTATAAAACTACTGTATGATTTTATTTCGATTACAAAACACTAAGATCAGCGACAAAAGCGCAAATTGGCTTAAGAACATACAAGTTAAATACTCTAGTTTCTTATTTAAGAATAGGATAACCAGAGGTTGGATACAGAGCCACATCCTAATGTGGGGAATTGCCTCTTTTCTGCGTGATGGTTGCTAAGCCTATCGTCACAATACCACTTCTAGACTTTTCTAGATTAAGGTGAATATAGGTATAAATAGTTTTAACAATTCTCTTTTTAAATAAAAATATCATATTTGATCAATTTATATATGTAAGTTGATATGCTATCTGTTACATGATGCTCTTGAAATCCTACAAATTTATGCCGTTAATGATTTAGAAGGACGCGTTTAAAGTACTTTGGCTTGATAGACGTTAATTTAATACTGTTTTTATTTTAAACTAGCTTCTGCCAGCGGCTTCGCCCACCCTAAATTTCGTTATCGGCGTGAGTTCTTACAGCAACTCCTCAATTATAAAAAAAAAAAACTTTCCTCTTTAATGGCATAATACATTTGTGTCTCCGAAACCATGGAAATACACACACAAAATTTCAACCCAATCGGTCAAGCCGTTTAATAGTTGACATACCAACAGCAGCGCCACCTACCGAGTCCAATTATATTTTAAAATCGTCCAGAAAACCATCGAAATACCTATATAAAATTTCAACCCAATTGGTTCAGCCGTTTAGAAGTTATGTGAAAAAGGGAAGTAATTACGTAATTAAGTAATTAGGAATGTACGAAAGGATAATTCTTACTACCCGTTGTCCTATTACCCATTTTCCCTTAGGAATGAAGCATTTTCCCGCGGTAAAAAGTAGCCTATGTTCATCAGGGATAATGTCGGCTTCTAATGGTAAAAGAATTTTTCAAATAAGTCCAGTAGTTTCGGAGCCTATTCAATACAATTAACAAACAATCAAATCTTTCCTCTTTATAATAGATTTAGTAGGCTCGTGTAGGAGAACGTCTACTATCTCCTACTATAATACAATTTAGGTACTACAGTAATAATAGTATCAAAGTACAGTTTCATAAGTTACGTAGTGACAAGAATAAAAAGATCAATTAGTAAACATGTTAATTCGGTCAAACGTGGACAGGGGTTCAGTTTCCGGGGTTATATAATACGTGTATATGCAGGGCGTACGTTGATGGAAGGCCGGAGTTGGGACGCTATACAGGGGTGCGAGTATGAATCATGCCGGCAATTCGGCCGGGGCAGGCGGCAGACGTCGCACCCGCCGAAATCTAGGTCACCCGCTTGCGATGGTTTGTTTGGGTCCCCCGAATTAGAGTGTGTTAATAATATGTCAACCTTTGCTTACGAGCGCCGTCGCTGCGCCGCCGTGTTCTGGCCTATTTATGTACACACTGCAGATTTGGACGCTGCTGCCTGACGCAGGTGTACCGAAATAGATCTGGTGCATTCTCTGCTACTGACTAATAAATGTTTGATACCAGTAATAGAGTTACATAGTTTAATTGTGCATATAAGTCCATTAAGTTTTAAATATTTTTGATTTACTTGCTTTTGCTCACGACTCCGCCTGCGCTAAATTTGGTTATTGGTGTGGGATTCCTACGGCAACTCCTAGATAATAGCAAGAAAACTTGCTATATTTGTAGTTATAGAATTTTGGTTAAAGTGATTCCTGTGATTCCTCTTTTGAATTTTCTGGCATAAAATAAAGTCTAGTGTTGATTCTGGGTATAAATTGTCTCATTCCAAATTTTAGCATAATTAGTGAAGTTGGCCTGGCTTGGAGGAGTAACAAGCGTGCTAATACACACTTAAAACTTTCGCATTTCAAATATTAGTAAGAACTTTCTTATTAAAGACCGGTGGGCCACCGTGATTTTTGTTTAGTGAATATGTATGTTCATCAGTCAGCCTACAGAAGTCCACTGCTAAATAGTGGCCTTACCCAGTGAACACTACCACCATTCCGCCTTTCATATTCAGCTAATTCCGGATAGGTTTTTCAGCTTATTAGTCCAACTGGCTGGAAGGCGACCAATGATAATTGCGTCAAGGTAACATTTATATTCACCGTCGGGTAGCAATATGCAAAACCATCTGTAAATTTTTGGCATTCTACTTCAAGTAAAAGAGAACTTCGCTCAATGCTTTATCTGACAAACATTTTTATTTTAAGTTTCTTCATGTACTGCTAAACATATAGTATTTAGATAAATTGAGAACCTTCTGCACTTTAAATGAAGTCCATAACAATTTGTCTCAAATTGAGAACCTCCTGCTCTTTATGAAATCCCGAAAAATCAGTCACCAAGTGCAGCCAATACTGGCACGTCATGGATATAGGTCAGTCGCGCCGCAACGACTCTGCTTGTTTGGGTACCAGCTATTGATCGGTTTGGCGGTGCACACTGCGTGCTGTTTTATCAATCAGTGTAACATTGATTTATTATAATTTTATTAGATACTATTGTTTTATTGCTACGTCATGTTTTATTATAAAAGGTTTTGTTGATAAGCAGTATACGCATTGAATGCGCTCAATGCTATCTAATGCGCACATTCGATAGTTCTGTTGACCAATAATGAATGCACTATAACGTCACTTCCGGACCGCATTCAACGCATTGGCTGCACATGGTTGGGAGGTAGAGTAGTGGATGCGCTGTCAAATAGTAAACGGCCAATGGCCATATTGTTTGTTAACATTTGGTGAACAGAACGATTTCAATGCCTATGCGATGTCATAGCTCTCAATGCCGTCAATAGAACGCACCTATCTGTTTTATCATTGGCCTCTTAATGTTTTGTTGGTTTTTCCTATTACCTACTTAATTAAATGTTTCTTAATGAAACAAACTATTTCTAGGCTGCCAAAAAAAGAAGTAGGTCAGCCGTACTGCATTGCTTCTATGTTTTGGAATAGGCTATTGAATTAACTTGATTAAGGCTTATTCAGACGAGGCAAAGTTGTCGTACAAAAAATGGAAATCATTACTATTTCTATACTGTACTATTCAAGAATGATGTAAGCAACGTACATGCTGACGTCACCGTTGAACTTGAACGATATTTATTGCTGTATACAATATAAATTTTGACAATAAATTGTGGCTACATTTATTTGTTTACAATGAGAACATTGTTGGATAAACATAAAATTGCTTTTAAGTTTGAGTATTACCGAGAATATTATCTATACTAAGGTTTTTGTATTTTCTGACGTGTTCCTACAAGTATTGCGTGTATTTGCGCTCGTAAATTTTCCAAGTAATATTATGTGGATTTTAGTTAAAAATGTGTTCAATATTCAGCCTCAGAAACACTTAATTTCATAAAAAAAAGTTGCACTCCGGGAGTGCGGGCAGAAGTGAAAACCTTTACACACGATTCGCGCTTAACGCTCAAATATGTCACAAGACATGTCTTTGACATTGTCAAGAAATAATAATGTTTATTTACTTTTATGACGTAGTATATTTGACATCGCAATCTGTCATAGAATTAAAATTCCATATCCAACCTCCCTGTACTACTCATAATCGCGAATACTAAAAATAAAAATTATAATAGGCGTGGCATTACGGTTTCCGTATTTTACAAAAACAAAGATGCACTTTGTTCAATTTCCATATTTTAAACACATTATATACACGAATTTTACGAATACACAGCAGTATGGCCACTACACAGATGGTCGAGCCATCAGCTGTCACCATCCATGGATGCGCTTAGCACGCTGTAACATAAACACACACGACCATTCGCGCAAGCGCCCTGCGCCGCCTAAACGAAACAGCAGACGCAGGCATACATTTTCGCCGCGCCGTAGAAAGAGAGGGGGATACTCATACCAACAAAAGTGCACAACGCCGCTAAAGAAGTTTTCACTTAAAAAAAATTATAATATTCTGCTTATTATTGATTATACCAAAGTTCTCATTAAGAACTCATCTCATGTCCGCCTTTTTTGGAAATTACACAGAAGCCAATTCCTGATAACCATGAATTGCGTATCTACTTTGGTTTTTACTCTGGTAATTGTTTTCAGGTAAGTCGCTGGTGGCCTAAAGGGCTTCGATTTCACCTTGCGCCCTGAATGGCGTAGAGTCGAACCCGGCTACTAATAAGTCTTTTTCTTAATTTCTCAACTATTATTTGCACCACCGGCTTTTCGGTGAAGGAAAACATCGTGAGGAAACCTGCATAAGTCACAAAAAAAAGACGTATGTGAAGTCCACAATCCGCACTTGGCCCGCGTCTGGACTATGGCCAATATCACCGTGAGGGTAGGCCGTGCCTAAACAGTGGGGACGTATGAGGCTGATTAGATAAGAGTTGTCAATTCGAGTTGCCTAGTTACTTGCTCGATTGTTAGTTGTTGGTTGCTTGAAAGCAGAATGGAAGTTGTTCAGTGTAAATGGGCCTTTATTAATCTCATCTTACCAGTTTGTATCTCATAGCTTCATTAAGAGAATACGATTTGTGGCGTCTCGCAGCGTGCTTCATACAAATTAATGTTCTACTTGTTTTTGACATTTACTGATCAAATACTGTGAAATTTTGTAGACATGATATCAAGCCGAATATATATGTCTGTGGTTTACCAAAATCCCAAAAAACTGTTTTCATTAAGTTGTAGTCTTATTTGAAACCATTTGTATGAAAAACTAGAATCCTGTATAACTTTTAAACTATACAATTAAATAAAAAACTGTCTCACTGCAGATCTAGATATTTATTCCTAGAATACTTGTTAAGAATTTTATGGTATTTAAATGGTAAGTGTCAAAAATAAGTGGGAAATTCGTTGGATGAAACACGCTGCGAGGCGACGCGAATCGTATCCTCTTATGGCTTTTTCATTGATGCAAACTAAGATCTAAAAATAAATAATTAATGGTATTTTTAGTACGTTTTTTTCAATGTGTTCATTCTGCTCTGCGGAGTGGAACTGCAGGGTGCAGCTGCCGGAGCTGGGTTGTCAGAGAACTGGGGTACTAGGTCAGCCGTCCCCCTAGCTTCTACTTGTTTTGAGACCCATTATTGATCGATCTCTCTTAGGGATTGCTAAAATCACACCTGCAATCTCTGTTCGAGACATGTGTTTTTTTAAGTAGATTACAATTGCATGACTTATTGCTAAGTCTGAAGTTAGTTACCAAAAGGTTGGTTATGATTTATTGTGTTATCTTAGCTATAGTAATGGTTAGTGTTCCGTTCAAATTATAGACTTGAACTCTATGAATTGTTTTATAATTATTCTATAATTCATAAATTGCGATTTTGCGGTTTTGTTTATCAAATTGTCATGCCTTAAACCCAGTTTTTAATTTTTATAAATTTCCTCGTTTAATTAGTATTTTTCAATAATAATTCTCAGTAGGTTTGTACAGAAGTTTTATTTATTTATGAATAACTATTTCTATATCAAACATTATAAAGTCATTGATCCAACTTTTATGCTATACTAAGCGATCATAAAAGTATTCGGTATAATTTTCGATTTCAAAAAGCAACTTTCATGGACAAAAAAGGTCCATGAAAGTTGCTTTTTGAATTCTGACTGTGGTAGATTAAAAGATCTTATTTATTTATTTTTTCTCACTAGGCATGTTATATTAAAACATCTTAGCTTAATAGACATTTAAAATACAACAATTTCTGCATGCTTTGAAAAAGCAAGCAAGCTAAGTCATATATTTCTATCATACAAGAAGCAAACGACTTATTTAAAAGTTGTACAAACGCAATAGGTACAATGTTGCGTATTGGATACAAACCAGAGCACCCATTCAAAAAATGAAAAAAAAGACAAAAAAAAAACTTAAAAAGGCAAGTAATCTAAGACACCTCTGATTCCAGCTAATTGGTAACAAACTAAATAAGTTATGCGATTTATGATTGTCTTACATTTCGTAAGTTAACATAATATTGTGCAACAGAATGCGATGGGTGAGGGTGCCCCACCGCAACCTACGTAGGCCTTGCTACGAACCGTATCGTCTGCCAAGTTTGCACGCGTCTGCGCTCTGCTCTCTGCCATTTCCCACCCTCGTGTTCGATCGCGCTACGTAGCCTACGTAAAACGTAACCGTAAGTAGTAGCTAAGTAGGTCGCTGGCTTATAAAAGTCTGCGCGCGTCGAAGCCCCCTTGGCCCCCGCCGACGCCAGACGCCGCTACGTCACTATTGATCGCGTAACTACACGTGGCGCCCTAGTGACGTAGCGGCTACAGCTCGCCGCGTCGCCCCCACGGAGTACGCACTAACTCCCCCTAACTCCCCTCACTAACTACCTCCCTGTCTACATTGTATTGCACTTGCAGCAAATAAATCAGCTAGATTCTCTTACGTTAAGGCCGCAGCGGACTTTTTACAGTTTAATTTTTTATTAACCACCGTAAATACGTTCACGCAATAAGGTTTATTTGATTACCTTAGTAAAACAGAACAATTTTATTTGCGACAAAAGGTTGCGCACCTGCTATTTTTACACCGTATTTACACAATGCACTGACGTCACTTTGACGTCACAAATCTTTTATTGCGTCAAATGTTTTCTTCATTATACATACTTTCTTGTAATTTTGAAATGTAATGTACCAATAGGTATCTAATATCAATTTGGATACTTCTATGAAGTGCTTAAAGGATAAGTGCTAATCTGTCTAAAGTCAAGAGAATATATAGGTACTCAAAAGTATAATAGTGTCTATGACCACCAGTAGTGAAAGTAGTGCTATTACCTATCACAGTTTAAAAAGACTGCCTAAGGGTATTGCCAATAACGATGTATGTAGGTACTTGGAAACATCTTTGCGCTTATGTGATGTAATGAGGGTTCTTCTGGGAAGCATTAGGGGTTTTTTTTAAGCTTTAAAAGTGTTTAAGAAAATTTACCGTGACCAAATAGGCCATGTTTTTCATGTTGGTTGATTTTTAGTAATGCAATAAAAATAGGTATCTACTGATTTCAATTATTGTTTCAGGTAATTTTTCAACCTACGTCACACCACTGCCTTATAAGTGAGAGGTAGAGAATTTTTATTTTTTCCTAAAAATAGTCTGCTGCAATATCTATATAGCATTTTTGGTAGTTCCTTGAGTTGCTTAAACTATGTGGCCAATAAGCAAAAACGGAAACCCGTGTGTCCGTGTGTCACAGTCTCAAAATTCCGACATCTTTACATCGATTCTTCTATCTTATGTTCTTTCCCGGGATTCAAACTATCATCATACCAAATTTCATCTCAATCAGTTCAGCGGTTTAAGCGTGAAGAGGTAACAGACAGACAGGGTTACTTTTGCATTTATAATATTAGTACGGATTTTATTACGGAACTATGTACTTACTTCGGCCATTGGTCATACTCACGAGTATGTATATACTTCCGTGTCCAATTCTGAATTAGGTACTTCATATTGTTTGTCTATAATAGCTAAGGGGTACATTATTTTCACTGGTCTTTAATTATACCGCTTATTATGTAGGTACTAGCATTTGCCCGCGGATTACCTTGCCCTGAATTCGGTTACCGGTAGGTAGGTAGGTAGGTCATTTATTTCTCATCGAAAATTACATTATGTCATTAAAATAATAATACATAACCAATTCACAAAAAGATCGTCAAGTATAAAAATTAAAATCACAATGAAAAATAAAGGCTTAGAAATATTCTAAGATAAAACGTCAACAATTAAAAATAAACATATAAATAAAATCAATATTCAGTCAAAGATTTAAAAATGTCAAAATTTAAAACAAACATAAAAATAAAAATGTCAAAACAAGAACAAACATAAATAAAATCAATAAAAATGTAAAAATAAACCGGTGTAGGATTTTAACGGCAATTTCTTAATTATAGAAAAAATAACTGACTTGACCTTTTTGAGTAGCCTATGTCCTTCCCGGGACTCAATTGCCCGCGGTTCCTTCCACCCGCCCAAAATTCGGCTATCGGTGTAGGATTTTAACGTCAACTCCTCAATTAAAAAAAAAACAAGTCACACTTGAGGTTTTTAAGTAGCCTATGTCATTCACTGGGACTCTAGACTATCTCCATGCCAAATTTCATCTTAATTGGTACAGCGTTTTATACGTGAAGAGGTAACAGTCAGACTCAAGATGCCAGCTTCATACATCCCCACTGCTGCGGCACGGCCTACCCTCACATTCGGCGTGAGCAATTTTGGCCATAGTCCACCATGATTTGCTGATTTTTTTGGACTCACGATGATTTTCTTTACCGAATTGCTAGTAGTGTTTGAACCTATGCCCCTCAGACCTTGAGGCAAACCCTGAAACCCCTAGGCCATCACCAAACTTATCTCTACTCTTGGGTAGATAAAATTGATATATTTGGAATCTAGGTAATTCATTATATAGTTAAGTTAATAATAAATCTATGAATAAAATTGATGCGCAAATAATGCCTACGTAGGAACCTCACGTGGTGTACATAGCGTGAAACCTGAAACTGTTCATCACAAGGTTTCTTGAGTCATCTTCATTCAGCCTTCAGTCTCGTGATCGCCCGCCTGTTGGAAATTGCGCAGGTGTATGTTACAGTTAATAGACTATTCTGACCAAATCGGTCTAATTATAAAAAGTCTGAACCCTAAAAAATGTTAACGCACTATTATTTTATTATGTGATAGTATGTCAATTATATAGATAATGCGATTTAAATAAAAAAAAAAATGCCGACGCTCGCCATTGTGAATTTTTATTTCCTTTTTTAGGGTTTCGTACTCGGGGTGCTAACGGAGCCCTTTTAATAAGCCAATTTTCTCTGTCTGTCCGTCTGTCCGACCATTAAAAGGCTCTATCTTTTAGGCCGAAATAGGTAGAAGCCTGAATATTTCACAGAATATGTGTAATAATGGGAGATTATCTAAAAAAAATTATTAAAAAGTTGAAATTTTAGGCGGGTCCCCATATAAGAAACACAATTTTGTTGTCTTAGCTCTATCGTAAAACAGTAATACATACAATCTTTAAACTTGCAGTGGACAAAAGTGTGAACTCTAAAGTAGAACAACAAATAATAAAACGTTCAAGTGTGAGACGAGCCCAAGCCATTACTATTTCAAATTACCGATACAGCGCCGTCTAGCTCATTATTAAGAGAAACAGTAACACATTTGTTTTTTGGGAACGATATTCTAAGTTAAGCAACGTCAGACACACTTTTTCTTTTTGTCTTTTTCGTAAATTACGTTAGTTAACATGCGTGTTATTAACATCGGTCAAGTGCAAATCAGACTAGCGCACCACGGATTCCGTTTCGTTCCACGATTTACGTAATTTACGAACACAAACAAAAACAAAAAAAATTTTTTTACCGAAGCGGTGGTTTTGGGTTGGGGAAGCGATACCATCCCAGAAATGAATTTTGTGGTTATACATACCCGTAGATCTATTATACCTACATACATTTGAAGGAGTACATTATTACTATAACTGGAGTATCCGTAAATTTTTGAACTACCTATCTATACTATTTTATATCTGTTCAGTGTGACAAGTGACAATAAAATATAATACGAAAAACACCAGCCTAGTGCGAGTTGGACTCGCGCACCGAGGGTTCCGTACCTACCGCCATTTACTAAGCGGTTACACATCCAATCACTGACCAAGCCCGACGTTGTTTAACTTTGAATATCCTTTCCAACAAAAAAATGTGTAACTGTTTATAAACTCTTAATAACAGAATTACTTTATCGTAAAAACAGTAAAAAATACTAGCTTCATTCTTGCAGCTATAGTGTGTGTAAGCTCTAAACATTACAATATAACAAGCAAATAATTAAAACTGGCTAAGTGTCAGCGGGCCCAAGTCATCTACCATCTTTAATTGGCATTACTGCGCCATCTAACTTATTATGAAAAGAAACACATTTCTTGTTTGGAAACGAAATTCAAAGTGAAGGATCGTCAGACTTGGTCAGTACTTGGATGGGTGACCGCTTAGTGACACACTTTTTTTTTTCTTTGTGTTTGTAAATGGTGGTAGGTGCGGTGCATTTTATTGTCACTTGGCACACTGAAGTGTTTTTTGGAAACGTTGGTAACACATATAAAATAGTATGGATATATATGGAGGTATAATAGATCTACGAGTATGTATATATATATTAGTAAAAAAAAGGTTATTTCGATAATAACTCATTAACCGTTTAAATTGTTAAAATATGTCTCGATTGATTAAATAAGTAACAAGTATTAAAACAAGTTTTTTTTGATACTTTTCTAAAACGCTATTGAAGTAGTTGCTGATTTCGCTTTCCAGTTTCCCTACATAACATATTTAGTGTTCGTACAATCGCGCGCATTAAGGCGAAATAATTTTTTTTAATAGGTATCTCGGAAAATCCTGCAGGAAAAATATAACCGAATCACATAAACGAACTATGGCTTTAGCTATAGCAAGTATAGCAAATTTCATGCTATAATCAAGGATTTGACCGAATTTAGAGCGGTAAAAGCTAGTATATGTAGATTTCTAACGAAAATTAACTTCTTTTGCAGATATTCCCTCTAATTTTAATTCTACGAAACTCTAGCTGATCGTGTGTATGCTCTTCGCATCATAGAGCGTGATATACAAATAATATGCTCTTGGCTCGGTTTTTCTTTTTACCATCTAACCATAAGTTACTGAACCGTAACAGTTCTTTGAGACGGAAATGTGTCATAGTCATTTTCGCGTTTTTAGAAATTATTGATGTAAAAGAACTAGACTTTTTAAAACTTTTATATTTCACAAAGTACATACAACATAAATTACTTGCAAAACTACGCATTTTTGCTTGTAATGTTATTTAAAGGTCGCAACGTGAAGTAGCTTCAAACGTATTTCTGGAGGTTGATGCTTCATAATGTCTGTTTGTGGGGGGGTTTCTTTCTAGTTAACTAACTACTTTATTAAACAAACAGATGATCCTTTCCTTTACAAAACATATAGTTTTAGTTTTATGATGATTTCCGTGTTAACTATTTACAGAAAGAAACTTGCCTTACTTAAATCATTGTATATAGTAACCACAATGTAACCAATAAAAGAATGATTACAAATTATGTGCACTGAAGGTACTGTTTACCCGTTAACACTTGCTTTTATCTTAGCTATAACACAGCTATTACAAGGCCCTTCGGGTGATAACTTCTAGTTCACATGGCGAAATTTTGTGTGCGTTATTTCAGCAAATACCTGCATGATTTTTTTTTTTTTTAAATGGACTTCAGCACAATTTAGTGATCTATATTCTTATGTAATTGTAACTGAATTTCGAATTTTTGCCCCTTTAAAGAAACATTTTATAAAATCTGAACAATGCCTACCTACCTACGCATTTATTAGATCTGGGGGCACTTGAGCTCTGAAATTTAGCTCAGAGAAAGGGAAAACTATCAAAACCTCGATTTTCGAAGATCTAGGGGGAAGACACCAACAAAAAACACAAAATATACTATATAATAACTGACCACGCCCTACGTTGCCTAACTTCGGATATCGTTTAAATAAACAAATGTGTTCCTGTATTTCGCGCAGGCAGAGCCGGTGTCAGAAGCTAGTATCTTCTAAACACATTGGTAATTTTGGGACTTCCTATTTTAGTGGCGTTTTGTTGACCGACATAATGTATATAATGCAGTAATCCTACCAAAGAGAATGAACGAAGATTTGAACTGTGTTTTACAGAATTTATGTCTTTTTAACTTGGCAGGATTATGTCATTAAACGCATTGAAGCAGTGAACAAAACGCACCTTTTACTTCATTGTCATGAACCTGCATAGGAATGCGTATTATTATGTTAGCGCAACTACATATATAACTTCATATCAACAAATCACAAATAATATAGTGGCTAATATGCTTCGGTGCATATTGAAGGAATTTTGAGCCCCTAGAAGTATAAAGGTCCATCGCAACACAATAAAAAAAGAGTCTTGGTAAAGAAACAACAAATATACCACAATATATAACTTACAAACACTTATTTTCAGTACCTTATGAAACAATACCCCAGTGGCATAGATTTTGAGTTAAATTTCATATTTTGTTTTTTTTTTTATTTATTATTATACCACTAAATTGGCAAACAAGCTTGCGGTCCGCCTGATGGTAAGCGGTCACCGCAGTCTCTGGACGCTTGTAACATCTGGGGCATCACTCGCGCGTTGCCGTCTCCTCAACCACAACCTTATCGTTCGCGGGAGGAAGTTTCTCTGAAACCGCACTGTAGGTACGTGACCATTTAGGTTCTAAGGTGTGAGGATGAATTCCCTGCCGATGGCGAGCGGTGCGATAGTAGAAAGTAGCCGTGGGTATCATTTCGAACAGTTTCTCGGAACACATCCCATTATTCAAGCGGTAGAACATACACAGGGAGGCAAAGTCTCTCCTTAGACTTAAGGGTTCGATATGGCTCGTGAGATAGTGAGTTTAGGATCGTCGACGATTCTCACAGCCCGTCGTTGAACCGAGTCAAAAGGGGCAAGCTGGTATCCGGGTGCATCCGCCCAGAGATAGCAGCAGTAATCGGACCAAGTTTTCCCGTCCCCAGTCAGAGACCTTGAACAGAGTGGTCTTGAATTGCGACACAAGTCCTCCGCGCTTTTCCTCCGCATCGGAACGAGGGATGTTTGCACGGACCGTGTAATAAGCGTCTCCATTCTGTAATCTGCACTGCAATGTATTTTCTTGATGTCTAACATGTCATTGATATGCAGTAGAAACAGCGTAGGAGACAGCACAGAGCCTTGCGGGACGCCAGCATTAATGTCCACGCTATCAGAGCAACTACTGTCAACTACGGCTAGTATGCGTCCAGGTCCAGGTATATGTCCAGGCTACCTGCCAATGTCCCCTACGTACGTAAGTTGAAAAAGTAACCAGTAACTTATCCATTTCTTGGTACCTTTATCTACACAAGTAGGAACCAAGATAACCCACATTTGTCTAAAAAATTGTTTCATTCAACTTAACTACTTATACCGGAGTTTTATACCCACTAGGTTGGTAAGTAAATTTAAATACCGAACATATGTAAACTACATACTACAATAAGTTAATTGCTAACATTATCGTTATATATAGTTAGCAAAATAAATACTTAAATTCTAATAAAAATATTTAGTATTGCCTTAACAATTTATTTAGAACAGTTAGTTTTTATTTACTAGCATTAATTTAAGGTTGAATATTAAGTAGTAGGTAATGTTTTAAACGGATGACGTAAATTCACCATTACCGTTCAGATTTTAAGGTCTAAGGGGTTAAGAAAATAATAGCAAATTGTATGTGGGACGATCCGCAGGCGTATTGTGGCGTAGGCGGAGGTTTGCGGATACTAAAAGGCCAGGGGTCGTGGTGCATTGTGGCTGCATTGTGCAGTGGGGGAATGAGGTTGGGGGTAGGAGGGAAAAGGCGCCTTGAAGGCGGGCGGCGCGCCGTCTATAGCGCCGTATTAGTTACATAAACCTGACGGCCCACGGCCTTACTCTATTTATACGGAACCGTACTACGAGTCTGTAGCGTTTGAAATGTTTAAGGTGTGCCTTTTTTAGTATTCCGTGGTAAATTGGCATAACAGAACTTTAACCTCGTTTTATCCGTCTGTGTGTGTCCGTATGTCGTAGCTCTATAATTCTCCCCTCTTCCCGTATATTTGGTAAAATTCTATAGGTGTTTTATGTGAAACGCCTTAAGATATAGGCCTCGCCTTAAAAGGTTAGCTTTCCACAGACTAAAACTAAGGAATGAACATTTTTACTCACGCACAACCATTGGTAATGTGATTAGTAATTTGTCCTCCCCACAGTGAAATGTTTAACGCGTGTAAAATATGAAAAATAAAGTATTTTTTTGGGTAATTTTTTCATCCGACTTCAAAATTCCACTAAAAACTGAAAAATAACCCCCTATAATAAGCATACGCGCCAGGACAATGAGCTACCTACATATTTTCAACGCCACACCGAAAAACAACTTTTACCTATATTTGATGCACATGTTTAGCATGCGACTTCAGTGCGAAGAAAACACGTAGCCTAATGTTCTGATGGTATGTCTATTTAAGGGGGTTATTTTCTCCTTTTTAGTAGAGTTTGAAACTTTTTTAATATTTTTGTAAAAAATATATGTGTTTTTTAATTTTTAGTTACCCACTAATAAACACATTTGAGTATGTCGTCAAAGTTAATAGTTTAAGAAACTTAGAATTTATATTTTCCTTCAGTACCCAAAAAAAGAGAAACGGATGAATAAATAGACATACAAACTACAATGGTTCGCTTTTTACCACATGGCTACGGAACCCTAAAAATGTAAACGACAAAATCAGTTTTTCTTCCGATTACCATTGTCTAAATGTCCAATGGCTGTCAAAATGATGCTACTGAAGACCGTAACCTTACCATTGCAAACCGTAATGACAACGTGAAGCATACACAAAAAGTAACAAACAGACGAATTATAACCTTCTCCTTTTTTTGCAATCAGTCAAAAATGCTACCTATTAATTATTGTCCAGTAAACGTTTTTTTTTACAATTGATATAAAAGTTAAAGTTTTAGTGTTTTTGTTATCCTCACTTGAGTCCAGCGTGATTTGGTAAAGTTGAATTTCTAATTATCTTATAGACGAAGGTCTCACTCTCATTTTCAACTGGTGACAAAATATATAGGTACTTGAGTAAATTCCCGTCATATTAACCCCGCAAGAATGTTCAATTTACCCGCCCCACTAATAAATCCTGCAAGAAAGTTCAATGTGAAATGTATATACATAAATAAAAAAAAACGTAAATTTAATTCTCGTAATCGTGTTTCTGCCGGTATCATCTGGCTAGGTACTCGATTTCCGCTGACGCCGAAGGTTGCTGCGCAGAACATTGCATAAGAAGGCCGCGCTACCGCCGCCCGCCGCCCGTCTGGTTCACAATGAGAACAAATATTTTCTTTATTTCCTTCAATTACTTGTAGTAATATATCAGATTATTTATGTGGAATTGTTAATTAAATACATTTGTTTGTTTAATTTAGTTACATATAAAATTTAAATACATTTGAGTAAACGCAGATAAGAGTTTTATCAATAAATAGAAACTATGGGACGGTTATGCAGTGATCTCGTTTCCTGCTTTCCAACTGCTATTCTATTCTACTTGTCTAGACTAAAATTCGAGGCTATTTCCCCGAAAATACTGAAGTTAAGATAGTCGAAACCGAACATGCTTGAACCAGTATCTAACCAGAATTTAAAAACAAAAATTGTTTTTGCAACTTATGTTCACCTCCTCTTTAGGGTTCTACAGCTAAATAAAAAAAAAACTCTATTTGTTTCGTTATGCTCGTCCGTAGGTCCGTATCCATAGGTCATTAAAAATAAATGCTTTTGAGGTTCTCAGAATTTTTTTCACTTACGTGAATATTTTGTCAGTTATTAGTTGTTTGTGTTTGTAAATTTTGTCCCCCTTCAAATTTTTCAACTGTCAGTTTCAAAAATTTTAAACTGTCAGTGTAAATAGAATTGGGGTGGGCTGTGTCGAAGACACCACTTTTTTGGCTTTTTGGTTTGGCGATATTTTGGAATCACTGCTGCCTGTTTTGTTTTATGAATTTTCATAGCTTGGGCCAATCGGCCCGATAAGAACCGATGAAAATGACCACGTATGGACCCACCGTTAATTCTCAATAACTATTTCAAGAGTGGCGATAAGATATCCCGATTAGGGTAGTTAATCTGTTTGTAGATATTTATGCATACGGGTATTTAAAGATAATAATAAAACATGTATAGGTGTATTAAATGTTATTTATGTCTATTTAACTGTATATTATTTCATAATATGTACCTTAAAATGTGATCTACATAATAACTGAATGCCTGAATAATGTTATAACTAATGTACCTGCCTGTATTGTTTTTCTTGTACTCTGTCATTTTGAATAGGTGAAAAAACTTTTTTTTTTATTTTATTTATGGCGAAGCAAATTTAAATGATTCGAATAAAATCGGCACAAACATACTTATCGGATGGTGAAGCCCGAATGTAGGCACCGGAACTCTGTAATAAAATTTGTTTGGACTTATTGGACGTTTTAATAATTTACCGTCGACCGACACGACATGATCTTATCGTAGATGTTCAAGGTAAAGCCGGGCGAGCCACGAGCGATTGCTGAGTGTGTCCACGGCAAAATCGTGTCGTGTCGCTCGACGGTAAATTATAAAAGCGTCCATTGAATATTTTTTTAGTATTTATATCCCGCATTTAAATTGCGTTACTTGAGTTATACCTATATTTAGCTACTTATGTGAGGACTTGACTTTCGTAGCCTCGTTCGGTCAGTGTGTTTTTTACTTTTTAGTTTAGTATTGAAATCGGTAAAATAATTTATTAAAATTATATTTTATAATATGTACTGAAAAAAAAAAACAGATAAATCGCAAAAGTCATGGGTCATTTTGTTTGGTAAGGATTTTAATACGTTTTCGGCTCTGTCTGTCCCCGTAAAGTACTTACCTTTGAGTATAGGCTGCAGTCATTGTGTTATGTAATACCTTTAAATGAGCAATTCTAGTATATATGTGTATAAATAATCTGAATCTCGGAAACGGCTTCGACGATTTTCATGAAATTTTGTATGCAGCGGGTTTCGGGGACGATAAATCGATCTAGCTAGGTTTCATTTTTAGAAAACGCCGTTTTATCCGTGTTTTCAGGCAGTGATAAACTGAAAAGTATGACTCTTCCTGACATCTATTGGCGAGTAGTAATAAGCAACACTAAAGCTATTTGACAATAGGTGGCGTTATTAAGCAACGCTTAAGCAACTTGACAATAGATGGCGCTGTTTAAAAAACCGAGCATGCTCGGTCCTCCAGGTACTTTATTATAATAAATCATTACTTGCAGTAGTGTGTTGTATAAAAAACTTCTATGACCCGGTGGTCTAAAATCAAAACTATAGTCGCCATATTGAAATGGTGTGAACTAACAACGACACAAGCGACCCATCACCTAAGGTCAGAAGGCAGAAAAGTATATTGCACTGCAAAGGGTAAAATACGGGACCCCATTACTAAGACTCTGCTGTATCTCATGAACCGTGATAGTGATACAGTTAAAATTTTCACAGATGTATTTCTGTTGCCGCTATAACAACAAATACTAAAAAACAGAATAAAAAAATATTTAAGGGGGTTCCCATACAATAAACGTAATTTGTTCCCGTTTTTATAGATAATGGTACGGAACTCTTCGTGCGCGAGTCCGACTCGCACTTGGCCGATTTTTTTTTATTTTGAGAAAGTGTAGTTTAAAACTTACTTTTGTTTTGAGTATCCTGAGTTCTTGAGTATCTTGAGTACCAAAACATGATACACTTTGTAGGTACTATGCTGTTAGTTTATCTAACAACTGCACGTACTCCGTGTATTAAAGTAGGTACTCTAACGTAGATAGGCGATCGTAAATTCTGGGTATGAATGCGTCATACAATAACAACACGTACCTACCAGCGTAAAATCCGTGACTTGATAAATATGTTACCATTATTTTTACGTTATGATTATTTTGTTATCTTACCTTAGGGACAAAATAATATAGTAAGTAATTACGTTATTTGGGATCATTAAATGGTATCACTTATAAATTCAGTTGAAGTGTTAAAACTAGACTTGAAACGAATAGTGTATTCGGCCACACACCGAATACCGAATATTTTGCGATCTTCCTGGCCGAATAACAGAATATTCAGCAAAAGTATTCGGCCAGCGCGTGACCTCTCCCACGCCGCGCAATCCGCGGTGCGTGTATTGAAAGTGTTTACTTTGGTGCTCATAGTAAATACGAACATTTTCTTGCTCTCTTTATTTTGATTTGTTAACTTTAAAAGTGAAATTGTGTAAGCCTAATTGAATAAGACCCATTTAAGGCCTCTAAAAAGAACTCGCCTGTAGCACGGAAGTTGAAAATGCATGATTATTTTATTGATTACAAGAAAAATCATTATTGTAAAAAGAAAACAATATTTTTGCTTTGCCAATCATCCTACTAAAACAAAAAATCTTAAGTATTCGGTATTCGGGCGAATAGTACCTAGATTTTCGGTATTCGGCTGAAAAGGGTAAAAGTAGCCGAATATGCCGAATACCGAATAGTAGCTGAATATTCGTTGCAAGTCTAGTTAACACTGCAATGGTAAATAAATACTGTACCTATTTTTTTGTCTGCCACAAACCTGTTATTGTTAATCTGTGAAAAACTTTAAACCTATTTTAATTAGTAACTTAGAATTTAGTCTATATAGGTATGTAGATTATATTATTCATATGATATTACTAATTTTTCAAAAGTGTGCCTCATACGATTTTAGCATGAACATTTTACATAGTTTAACATAATAATAATAAAAATAAAAATATACTTTATTGCGCATAAACAAAGAATACATTATTAAAATAAGCAAAAAGATAACAGATTGGCGGTCTTATCGCTAATAAGCGATCTCTTCCAAACAACCTTTGAGTAGAGGACATAGTTAATTATACTGAGACTCTAAGAAATAAAAATAGAAAATTATTAAGATAATGCTGGGCATAATAAAAAGACATACATGTACACAACATATATGTGCATATATACATTCATAGGCGTATTCAGGTTTTTTTTTTCGGAGCGGAGGGGGTAATGCATAGTTTTTTTTCAATGCCACTAACGAGGCAAACAAGCTTGCGGTCCGGTAAGCGGTCACTGCAGCCTATGGACGCTTGCCGTTCGCGCGTGCCCAACCCTTCAAAAATCTTAAAACTTCTATATTGAAGAACCCCAATATTGTAGTCCTTAGAGAAAACCTGGATAGCACCTAGGAATATAGTATTTGTCGAGATAAATCCTAAGAGGTCAAACACAACGGCATTGTCTTGTTTAGTTGAATCGTTTCTATCACCACCTTGCGGGTCCAACATCAGACCCTTGGCACCACGTATTGCTATAGTGCAAGTCAAGAGAAATTTAACGAGTTCAAACACAGCAGGGTTCGTTGCGTAATTGTGAAGTTCCTAGTTCCATCATCAGACCAGGAGAAAACAGATATCAGTTTCAACCCCAATCCTGTTTCAATCCAAATCCGTGGCAAGCTTTAACTCGATCTCTATCGGTACTCCAAAACCAAATTGCGATTGGATTGAAATTGGGATTGCACACATTTCGAAATCAGAAATCACAAAATATTAAATTAATTCTGAAAATAATAAAAATTAAAGTAAAAGTTAAATCTTCGTAGCGATAGTTTTGTTTTGTTGATTTAGAATTTTGACATTTCTTTTCACAGATCATCGTACCTAATTTCACTCTCGATCCGATGTCTCAAAGAGTATCGATTCTTAATATTTGTATAGGATTTTAGTTCCGAAATTGGCCAGCGAATTCCATTCTCGATTGAGCGTTACAACAACGTTCAAGAGTACCAATTTAGTAGATTTCTCGATCGCCGTAGCATTTTACGATTGAAACTGATATCAGTTGTAGGCCTCCAGCTCTAAGGTCTGATGATGTCGGTCCTAATTCCGGACATTGCAAGTTAATAAAAAGCTTTTAAAATATAAAACTTTAAAATAGTGGGACGTCTAGGAAAGCTCACACTGACAATAAAATTATTTCGTATAAAAGTTTATAAGGTTTATTTTAATTTATGGAATCCTAAAACTAGGACAGCTTTTCAGCGAAACTCGTGCTTACTGTCGGCTAGAATGTTTTTCAGGCGATTACCTAGAACGTTGGCGGCACATGTTAAGGGTCGTCTAGGCCGCCTAATCAATTGTATGGCGCCCGATGACGATCCATTGCTAGGGTTGCCAGATCAAGTTTGGTTGACACCTTGGGATGCTTGTATTAATGTATTTGGGAGGATCCAGTGTCCTTATCTCAAACTGGTAAAATGCAAAATTGACTCACAAAATAGAATCAAATTAATTATAAATATAAATTCAAATGAAAGACAACACCGCAAATAAGATTATTAATTTCACTAAACCTCTTACAGCATTATTTATTGATATTATGCTGACTGTGCTACGGTGCTCTCTCTACGTCGCTCCACTCTTGGACAAACTTGTGGTGTATGTGGCGCATAAACATTATCATCCTCTATTAAATATACTCTAGACTAAATTTATAACTTTATTACTTCAGACTCCTTCGCCTTCCAACCTTCAGTATAGTACAAAGTAGGTAAAGTTTAGAAATTTAATTGATATTTTAACTTTGTCACTAAGATATTCTATTGAGAATTGTCAAGGGGTATTTTTTTCTGGCCTTGTCTTCCATTTTACCTCTTTTTACTTTAAATGTGGTTATGATACGTTGTGCCGGTAGACTTACCCCATGTAACGCAGGTCTGAAGTGGCTTTTGAAAAGAGGCCCCCACATTATAATTTGGGTGTATGTTTATCCAGCCACTGGATAATGATAATGATAAATCACATTTAATAATCTGCCAACCCTGTTTGTGGCGCCTCAGCACTTGTATTGTAGTATCACAGTACTTGTCATAAGTGGTAGATATAATATGTAAGTAGTTAAGGCGTGGTGTAGGTGGAATAATTTGTAGATTTGGTAAACAATCTCCTATTCTTAGTTGCGGTTGCGTCTGAAACAGTCGTACAAATATAGGTTTTTCGTAAGATGACGTAACGGCGTAGGTACGTGTTCTGTGTCTGCGTGCTACTACAAGTTGCGAAAATATTCTGTAAAGTCGCTTTATGAAAATTTGGTAACTGTCTTCTTATTTCTTTTTTTTTATTGTTTTTATTTTGCACATACAAGATCAGATTGTAGCCCTAGTTTATACAGTCGATGCTAGAATCTATTACAAAGGGGTTTTGTACCTTAAACAATCTTAAATTAACAAAATTACATTGCTTTTTTATATGCATTAAATATAGCTTTTTTGTGTGACAATGAATATTGTTTTCGTTCATTGGCTACTTAATTTATGATAGTTTTTTGCTTACCCTACCATATTTTGGATCGAAATAAAAAGTTCTATAAATTCTCTATTGCTCCGTTACGTTCCTAGCGTAACCTATATAATGTTGCATAAATCGTCGCGTCATCTGGCTGTGGGACGTCCCTCTCCGTTTTGTAGCTGTTTGTAGCTGGATAAAGTCATATTTGACTGTTTTATAGAACTGAATTCGTTGTCGAATTACACGGACATCTCAAACACCTCGACGTATTGCCAGTGAACTTTCTCATAGTCCACAAAGGCTTGACACATGGGCTGATGTCTTTGGTCTTCTGTATAATCTGCTCCCAAAACCCAGTCTATTCAGGTGATTGAAAATCCTTCAGAAAGGCAAGGAGTACCTAATCAATTCTTGATAATGCCCCTCGAAATAACTCATAAACGTGGCGAGATCTGGTAGTCTTTCAATATTGAAAAATAGGATCAAAATGTTTTGTGAATCAAAATAAAGAACAGAAGTAGTTTCATGCCTCTGGAGTTTTACAATATGAACAATGGATTACATTGCCTACAATACCATTTTTGCCGTATGAAAACAACGTTTTGTACCAGGTCTGCCACCAACCACTACGGAGCTACGTGTACGTACGACCTACACCGATTTCAACCAAGTCTAACGCGGACGAAGCCACGGACAGAAATTCGTTTTAAATATATTTTTGTTTGGAACTTCCTCGAAGGCACACCTTTGTGTGTTCAGTGGTGTTTCTTTGAATACACACACGCAGGCGAATGCATGCCACTGCCCTCAACTTCCTCAACTCTAATCAAATATTACTTGAAATATTTTCTGCGAACTGTTGTTGTCTAACAAGTGTTTGACACTTGCGTCAGCTTCGACGATATCTAAACAAATAGTTCCGATAATTGCTTACTAATGTGATTTCAAATAGTTATAGATTACGCGCTCTGACGAATCGAAGAAAAGTAAAAAGTAAACGTAAGATATGTTCGGCCAAAATAACGATCAGCATCGACATTGCATGCAACGTTAGAGGGTATTCATTAATAACGTGAGGTGTTTTTTTGATATTTTGGATACCTATGTTAATGTTAGGTCGTATGATATGTGGGCTTCTAACCAGGTGTATCAAATTTCGTAAGTGTATCTATTTATATAGAAATGTTTGTCCACGTATTTCTCAAAAAATAGTAATCGAATTTATTGAAATTCTTTCTGCAACTGTTCCCGCGGTGTGAACGATGATTTTCGATCCTGCAAGATATTTATCCCGGTATTTGCGGGATCCTGCATTTTGTACTGCGTAATGCTCGATTTAATAAAGCGAAAAAAAAGAAAATTAGTTCGGAAGCAAGTACTTACAGCAACTCCTCTTTTATATTTCAGAATTTTGCGTCTTTAAAAAAATTAGGTTTTTAGCGAGAAAACCACGCTGGACCGATTTTGCTCACACTCTTTTCAGATCTAAATCATAAAGTGGCGTTTCGATTGAAATGGTATATATTAGGTACCAAGTAAACCTAGCGCTATCAAGTATGCGAAATGTAATGACGTATCATTTATCAAAATCGGTTGAGCCATTGCATAAATACGAGCGGTCATAGGCACGGACATATGTACATACAGTTCATACACATCATACATTTCAGGCTTCTCCAGAGTCTCGAAAAATTAAAGCCTCTGTGGAAATATTTCTTTTAACTATTTATGGCAAAAATCTTCGCCATTAAAATAAGGAAAATCAAGCAATCTTTTGTTCGAAATATTTATATATCGGAGAAACCCATTTTGTCAAAGGTTTCGTCTGATAGGCTGCTTCAAATACCTTATGCTAAATAGACGTCATCAGAAAAAAACCCTTGATTTTTCACACTGGTATATTTCACATGCGGGCATTAAATGCGATTGTTAAATAGTTCTCTATTATAGATTTAATGGAAATCATATATGGAAGTGATTTACATTTGAATCAGACGACAGCGTAAACTCTTGCAGTGACAAAACTCGCGGTTTATCTTTAAGCCCATTATCATATTGTGCTGTTTCATTTGCCACAACAACAAGGAGAGGGACGTCATCCTCATCAGCATCATCTTCCTTGTTTACGATAATACACTGAATTGCATCCAACGGACAAACTTCTTTCATTTTTCCTTTTGTTTTGCAGTATGCTCTTTTCGGTGGCAAGCTTAATGTTTTATTATACGTAGACAATTCTATAATTATCTCTCGCTTCATGCGGGATCAGGAATTCTTGCGGGATCCCGGTATTTCGAGATCTCGGTATACCAATTTTGGATGCCCTAGCTGCAGCCATAGCTTCTTTATTAAAAAGGGATTAAACGCGTCGTTATTTGGCAAAATACCTTTTTCCGATGTTTCGGCTGGGTTGCACCAGCCTTGGTCACGGTAAACCAGCCGAAACCTCAGGAAAAAGGTATTTTGTCAAATAACGACGCGTATAATCCAGTATTAATATTTTTAAATTTGTAATGAATCGCGTACATTTAAAATCTTATTCTTAAGTATAATCAAGGAGTTGCTGTAGGAATACCACGCGGATTATCAAATTTAGGGCTTCACGTCCAGGAGTTTGGGCCTTATTAGCTACATCACACCTGACTAATGAAGTCATTATCAAACATAAATTTGTAGATATGTATCTTAGTTATTAATTTTATTATTTTTTTTAAATTATATTTTATCTACCTTATCGACTTTAAGACCTTAAAGCAGAAGATGAAAAAACCCATTGGCGATATGATTCAACGACACTAGCGACCAAAAAGTTTTAACTTTAGCTAGAACTTATCAATTCGTAAATTCTCGAGATATCGTTAGTAATTTTTTCCTTACCGGCCCTAATACACAATTACGTGTCTTTCTTTGCTTACCTTCTTTCCTTTGCCAATGCCCGCCACAGTTCATGCTCAACCAAGCAAAAGTAGAGTAGAGCTCTCACAACAATCATAACAAAAGAAAACGAGACTACCTCAAGTCTTGTCTCGCAAGACTTGCAAGCCTCTTGTACCATAATGACGCAACTTGTTTTGCCTGCCCGTGCCCGTGCCGTTACTCACCCGGTATTTTGCAAGAAGAAAGGTGCCCTCGTTTCCGTTGTAAACAAACACCGTGCACCGTCGCGTACGACGACTACGCTCGACTACTCTGGGAGGTTTATTCGGACTTTGCTAGGCGATTTCGATGTACATGGCTGGCTGCTTTATTTGAATACTCATATAATTTATTTCAACAAGGCTCGTTTACTCGCCGTCGAAAAGATCTCACTGTTAAAAAGTTAAAATGGGGGACAGAAAATTCACAACCTTAAAGATAAACTTGCAAAGTATGCGCTTGAAAGATTTTTTAAAACTATGTGCATTTCCTAGACGTATCCATCGACATCATCACAATAGAATCTGCTAAAGACACTCTATTGGAAAACTACACTTAATTTTTTTTCTAGATTTTATAATAAAACTGTATGACGTTTTACATATTACACATAACACCTTCGTCACAGAGTTTATAATAACTTCTTTTTTATAATAATTTCATTACTATCGAGGCAAATATTATAGAATGCGGCATTATAATGCTGATACCTACCGACTTACGGACGATGGATGACACCACGGAACCCAAAAAAGGAACAAAGTACGTGTCGCAGGCACAATTGTTAGGGTGGCGTAGCATATTTTTTTTTTCATATTTAAGCTAAATGTTTTATACGTACATACGTATTATTTATCTAAGTATTATTATAATATAGAATAATATGATTAACAAAATTATAAATGCAGTTTCTTTGTTGAATGTCCATCCGTGCCTGCTCTTAAAATCAAATAAATACGATAAAAAGATTTAACAGAATCATAAGGTTGTGTGTGATACACATATTTAATGAGCGGACGGACATGAGTCAAGTTTTTGTGTAAATTTTATGCTCCGGTTTTATTAATTCTATAGCATCTGTAGAATTAATAAAACCAGCGAAATGCGAGTCGGACTCGATCACACAGGGTTCCATACCATAATCTATAAAGACGGCAAAACAATCACGTTTGTTGCATGGGTTAAATAAATTGAATATTTAAATATTTTATAAATCGAAAATTTGTTTTATTTCAATTTAATTATTTTTTCAAGTGAATATATATCTAAATATTTTGTGAATATTTCAAGCGTCTACCTATTGCCGTTATCAATATAGAGCAAAAAAATCACGTTTGTTGTATGGGAGCCCCCTTAAATATTTATTATGTTCTGTTTTTTAGTATTTATTGTTATAGCGGCAACAGAAATACTTCAACTGTCTAACTATCACGGTTCATGAGATACAGACAGGTGACAGACGGACAGACGAACGGACAGCGAAGTCTTAGTAATAGGGTCCCGTTTTATACCCTTTGGGTACGGAACCCTAAAAAATACTAGACAGAGTTATTTTAGAATTTATAATATTATTACGTTATTAATAATAAAAGTTTAACGTACTAATAAAATATTGTGAATGAAACAGCAATGTACATCGTATTTATTTTGAATAAGTATGACATTTTTCAATTGAGTAATTCTCTAGTGTATGAAGTAGTTTTGCAATACATGGTGCAAATATTTGCTGTATTCCACTTAACACATCAGATTTGACATTTAATAACAGAGTTAAATTCGATAACGTCGTCGAAAAAATTGTTTTTGTAAATGTTGTAAGTCCGTCATTCTGTATTGTTAGGTACCTGCTGCATGTTATTGCAAAAGTGAATAACGTTGTATGTTTTTTCGCCGAAATCGTGCAGTCGTCATTAGTCAAAGGTTCATTGACGCCATAGAGAGAAACATCTAAGGAAAATCAAGGAAAAAACATGTTAAGTCAGCATGAATAAATATGCAGACAAAGAGTTATGCGTATTATTTATATTATAATATGAATAACAATATAAAGTATATTTTTGGAACAGAAACTACATAAAAAAACACGATACATTTACAATACCTATTTTAAATGTTGTATTTAATTTAAAGTTAAAATTCTTTATTCATTACTCAAATTAGTTAAGTAACAAAAATATTATTTTGCTCTCTTGTAATACACTCTACTATTCAAGTTTTTTTTAACCGACAAAAACAAAAGGAGGAGAAATTCAATTTCACTTTAGCTGCTATATGCGCCTTAAGATTCACAAAATCAAATTCACAAGATTGCTATCATAGTTGGGCTTATTTTATTAATATTAAAGAGCATAAAAGGATAGAAAATGAAACCGACAAAAAAAATTTAAAGGGGAAACAAAATAAAAATCCTTTTAACCTTTCTGACTAAGCTCCTAAAAGAACGTTATGTGTACGTTTGTGTTAATATGTAATTAAGTGAATAATGTAAATAATTTTGAGTAAACATTCGTTACTAAACAGTACTAACATTCCTTTAGGGCTTTTTTAGAAGGACTAAAATAGTTCATTTTATTTTTAACTTTAATTTTTTATCTTAGTTTTTAGTTTTGAAGTGTTTATTTAATTTATTCAAAAATATTTTTAATTCCTTGTCTTGAGATCACTTATAATTGTAGAAATTCGTGAATGAAGATGACTATATTATAATTAAGCGAAAATTAAATTTTCGCATTTATAATCGCGATTATGTGTCGTTAGGCATTCGCATTAGCAAATGTTTAAAAATCGACATTTGTTACGCCACTAAACGAAAAAATCGGGGCTATGTTCTTTGATCTTTTGTAGTCAATAAGATAAGATATAATAATTTACTAGAACAGTAAGGTGGTACAAACAAAATATTTCCAGTGAAAACGCATTTTATGAGTATTTACGTAACGATTAGATATAATATCATGTCATCAATCGATCTCATTATAATGTTGGCTTTTATTTTGTATACAAATTCATCCTTAGACACTTTCTTTTCTAGTATTTTGTGTTTTATGTGTGTCGTTTAAAAGCGCCTACAAACGACCTTGGCATACGATCCGTAGGGACTCTACTGATCGACACGTCAATAGGTAATTTGTGTGTTGGGGCCGATGTGTTGGTGAAACCTATCGGCCCTACAGATCGTGTGTAAGTCCTATCGTTCGTAAGCGTAGTATCAGCAAATACATTATTTATAGTCTTGGTGGCAGCCGCTAAAGCAAAGCCATTAATTTTCAAAAGAACAAATTAAAAAAAAGCAATTTGAGTTTATTGTGACGCGGAATAAATAGAAACTGCACAATAAGCAACCGTGAAAAACATTTTTTTAGTTTTGATTAAGCAAATCAAAACATGAAATAGGGAAGGGGATGGTTATCGCGCAATGTAAGGGATTCGCAATTTAGCTTTCAAATTAAAAGAAAAAATTGTTTCGGTAGCAAGAACCGCACGAGCAACTTCTCTTGAGAAATTTTTTTTAGTTTGAGAATTTATACATGAATATTATTGCGTCTTTAAAAAAATCAGTTTTTAACGATAAATAACAAAACGCTGGACCAATTTTGCTCAAACCTTTTTCAGATCTAAGTATCGATTGATATGGTCACGAGACAGATTGGTCCATCACACACAAACACACATCACTCTAAAAATGATGGCAAACTCTCTCCTATTCTCCAGGTTTCAAAACTTAAAGAAAACGCAAATTTAGCGATATCGATTTTTGGACTAATTATAATAACTTTCCTCAAGAGAAGTTCATGAAATCATACTAAAATGTAGAGCTTAAACACTTCACATCGGGGCAAAGGTCGCTGCTTAACAAGTCGCAGGTTCGGCCCCATATGGAGTACTGCTGCCATCTCTGGGCGGGTGCACGCGGATACCAGCTTGGCCCTTTTGACTCTGTTCAACGACGGGTTGAGAGAATTGTCTACGATCCCAAACTCACTTGCCGTATCTGTCTGAGGAGAGACTTTGGCTCCCTGTGTGTGTTCTACCGCTTGTACAATGGGATGTGTTCTGAGGAATTATTGATGAATAATGCCCACGGCTACTTTCTACCATCGCACCGCTCGCGTTCAGCAGGAAAGTCATTCTCACATTTTGAATCCTAAATGGTCGCGTGAATTGAGGTTTAAGAGAAGCTTTCTTGTGTTCCGCGAACAGTTGTGTTGAGAAATAAGCGCCCTGCCAAGGTTTTCTCTAAGGACAACAGTATGGGGTTCTTCAAGAAATAAGTTATTAAATGTTTGAAGAATCGGCAACGCGCGAGTGATGCCCCAAGTGTTGCAAGCGTCGACAGGCTGCGGCACAGTAATAATATTACCAATAATGAACATACGATATGCTCAAAATATTTACGAGACTATCTGATTCCCGCAACTTCGTTCGTGTGGAGTGTTGAAAAAGAATTAAACTTTTAAGAATTAAAATTCGCACCCTAAGATTTCTCAAAAACGGTAAAACACGTCAATCTCTATTTTTAACCTTAAGGCCAATTACTATTATTTATGCTTTTACCTTTAAAATGTCTGATTTCTATACAAACCGCCGACCTCCATTTTGCCCCCTTTAGGGAATGAATATTGCAAAATCCTTCCTTGGTGCTCACCTACGTTATAATTGAAACCTTTGTGCAAAATGTCAATTCTCAATATCTCAAGATATAAAAAAAATCCCTATTTTGCCCTCTTGGGATATTTTTTTTAAAACGGTAAAACACTTCAATCTTAATTTTTAAGCTGAAGGCCAAATACCAATATTTATGCATTAAGCTTCAAAAATGACAGACAGCCATACACATTTCTAAATACCATTTGTAAATCCCCTTTAGGGTATAAATTTGGCAAAATCATTTCTTAGTGCTTATCATCCCTTGATCCCAGAAAATTCCACGTAAAACAACTATAGCGGCAGCTATAGCAAACTTCCGTTGCAGTAGGATCCCCACATCGATAGAAATAATAGTTGGCAATCGATTTAGAGCATATCATACGTTCATTATTACTCTACTGTAGGTATCCTGAATTATAAAATAAACAAATATAATACAAAATTACAAAACAAAGTAAAATTTAATTTCAGGTGAATTAATTCTATTTATCAGTATTAAAAAAATTGAATGTTAAATTTCCACGGGTAAAGCTTAGCACAACTACTAATTAAATATGAGTAATTATTTAAATATGAAACTAGCTGACCGGGCGAACGTTGTTTCTTTTTTTAAACGACTGCCGCACCAATCTATTGTGAAAGGGTTGTACGGAATCCTTCCCCGGCGTGTGCAAAACAACTTACCAAAATTTCATTACAAACGGTTTACCCGAGTTATTGCGCGAGTTTGACTCGCACTTGACCCTTTTTTCTTTCTCAGAAACATTTCCCGGCGTGTGGATAACATACACAATTTTCATTGCAATCGGTTTATTGCGCGAGCCCGACTCGCACTTGACCCTTTCGGAAAATCCTTTCTTATCGGATGCCTATTTTTTGATCCGTCAGTCAGTTATTCAAGACAAAGCATATCTTCTTTACGTGTGTATGTCACTGTACTCCTCCTAAATGGCTGGACCGATTTCAATGTTTTTTTTTTATACGTTTGGGTGGCGCCCTGGATGGTTTAGGTTAATAAATCAGCTCGGCAGATCTGCAGTCGGATGCAGGACAACGGCTGCCCGGATAACAGAGACATACACACGTACAGTAGAATTATATATATAAAGAAGATGTACTTATCTTATTTTCCAAGTAGTCCCTATATATGTCATTGTATATTATCCTTAGTTCATGGCCGTGTCCTGTCTAGATTCCAAAAACAAATTATTGTTCCGGTCGCCACACTATCGGGCAATCTAGACGAAACATGAAACCCTTACCACCTACTCGGCGTCGGTCTAGACGTCTGGAATTACTTTATGTACTCACTTTGACGCGTTCTCCAAGAGCGGTTGTAAGTGACTTATAGTAAACACGCCATAGTACAAAACAGAGCAGTAACTTCATACATAGAACGTACGTTAAGTAGTATACCTAACACCCACACACTAACACCGCTCCGCGATTGCGGAGCCACCCACCTTAGCCTTCACTGCAGCATTAGCAGTATATGTTATTGTCATTGTATGAGATATGTTATGTATTAACATATTATAGTAGTCTATGATTAACTGTGCAGTTGCAATGTTAAGTTAAATAGATTTTGGTAACAAACTTGAAAACCGTATTAGTTAAAACTGAAACCCTGTCAGAAAAACTCTGCAGTTTGCTGTAGTTATCCACATTAGCAGTATACGTTACTTCACTGATGAATAAGAATACGATAGGTAGGCATTGAAACCTCAGTGAGGGCCACTTGACCGTCTTTTTCATGTGTCTTCTAAACACACAGTAGTCCGATGATTGCCCTTGCATCGTTTGCAAAAGCCAATGTACACCAAGAAAAAACAGTAAGAATTAAAGCGAAACTAATCGAGTTTCAAATCGTGACGCCAGCTGATTGTGTGTGGGGATGTCAGTTAAAACTTAAAACTAAACGTATGTTTACTTAATTCTATGATATATGAAGTAACCTGCTTCTCTGTTTGTACTATATTTCTACTAAGAATTTAACATAGATATTAAAAATGTTAAGGCCACGAGTGTTACAAATTATAATCACCACCCAGAAGAGTGATTCAATATAATATCATACATAAGCGTCATTATCAGCTTAACAAATTTAGTAATCCCATAATAATAAACAAAACGCTGCGTATTATTTCTTATACTTTGGTAGTTCCTAAAGTTTTTAGGCTAAGTATTCCCGTTACGAAAAAGTGCTCTTGGACTCAAAGCTTGTCTTGTATATTCTACGCTCATTCCCAAAGTAATCTGTCTTTATTTGTGTTGAAGTCAATTAAAATGCCGATTTAAAGATTTTGCTTTTTTCAGCATCAAACATCTTTTACTTACTTAGAAATTAGAATCATTGACATTATAATGAGAAAAAATCGCACTGGATGAAGTTGTATTCTAGGGATTTTATAACAGATGGTATGTCGAATACGTTAACAATAAATCTTTCTGCCATTAACATAAAAATAATGCTTTATAGAATTTTACTTTTGGCTATATTTTTGGAGTTTTAATGCTGATCGGTTTTTGTACGAATCCAGCATCTTCATCAATTTTGTTATAATATTTTCCAGACAAATGTTTAGATTCTTATAGGCTCGTATAAGACTAAAAAAAACAATATGATAAAGACCGCCTTGTGCTATCAGCAAAAACTCTATTTAATGTTTATTATTTCAAGAAACCTAACCGGTTTATCTTTGTCTATTTGATAATGCGAATGTCTTTTAAATGCCATTGCGTCAATTAAAACATAATAAACTACTAAAAAAACATGCTTTTGAGAATCACATGTTAAATTTAACTAATAAATTTAACAATTACAAAAAAAACATTAATTTCATACTGATATTAGAAGTTACTCGTGTAATTTAAAATATGTGATGTTTATTAGGATTTCTTAAGGTTATATTTTTTTATTTAGGTAAATGGACGGACTGGAAAAGTATAGATAATTATTTCTCAAGTCCATTCGTCCTGGACTTCCATACCAAAAATATTTTTTTTAAAGTTATTTTAACAAGCTGAGCTGATGTCCAATTTTGGCATCACAACACTCACGTATTACAGTGTTTTTTCTTTTTAATTAATAAATTGATTTGTATAATGGTTTTTTTTTCTCAATTTTTAAATAAGTGTTTTTTTTGAACTTGTGATGTTTAAGATTGTCTATTTTCAACAATGTTTTAATCCTTTCGTTCAATGCATAAACATAGACACTGGACAGCGCATTTATCAGACAGCTCTGAAGCAATAACGATTGCAAACGTGTGAAAGAGACGAAACTAATCTGCGGTTTCTTGTCTCCTTCTAACGTTTTGTTTTTATTTAACGGAAAAAAGACAGGAAGTTACCGCACATTAGTTTTGTCTCTTTCTAAAAATTCTTTTTAAAGAATCTGTACAGCTATATAAAGATTAGTATTGTGAGATTGACAATGCCCCTGTACTGCAGCACGAAGGTGATAATTAATTAATATACGTAGAGCGTTTAATAAAAAGTGAGAATGCGTATGTTGCCGGTAACTTTTATTAAATGTTGTTTTTTCGATATAGTCGTATTTTAACATAATAATAATTAATCTTTATTGTGCATCACGAGCATTACATCAAAATAGTTCTAGGTCATGTCGACCTGATTGTTATATTTGGCTATATTAGTATGGACATGTATCAAGGAAACCCTGTTAAGGGCCAATCCGGAGCCGTGTTTTTTCCGAACGGAGAGATTCCGGATACATGTAGTTCGAGCCTTAGAGAGTCAGATGTTCTGGTGTCCCGGGTGAATCTGGTAAAACGATATTACCGTAGTCGTATTCGTCAATACTACCGATTACAGAGTCCCAGAGAGCGAGCTGATGAACCTCTGTAGAACGGATATAATTCCAGTTGAAATTCATCCATGGTTTGAATCCCGACCTGCCAGAGCCGGATACATTGGTAAATAATTTAATTAAGTACCATTTTTACTTAGTTTCATACCACATTTTGAACATAGCAACAATGTATTCTTTGACACTAGTATAGCTAAGCTAGATATGATTTTGCTCATACTAAGATGACGTTTTTCAGTTCTTTCTCAGAAAGGATTTTGTTTGTAATTTTTTACCCGACTGGCGAAGAAAGTAGGGGAAATGTTTTTCAAACGTATGTATGTATGTCCATTTCTTTGGCACGGTCTGTAGCCTAAACGGCTTGTCAGATTTTAGCTTGAGAGACATCGTTGGATTCGTCTCGATTGTGAGAATGAACCCAGTGTACATGAAATTGAAAAAAAAATCGAAATGACGGATTTTATGCGCTTTAATGTGCAGGTTAAAAAGTTTTTTTTAAGACCCTCGAGTGGTGTATTAAAAGGCGAGTAAAAAAATGTAAAAAAATTAAACTAAAAAGCTCTTAAGCACTAAAATAATTATTGAATAATAAAAAACCCAACTGCAGAAATTATAAGAAATAAACAGAACTTAAAACATACAAAATATTTAACAATAAGCAGGCGGGACTCATTATAGTGCGAGCAATCAGAAACATTATTTGAACTTGCATTGATATGAGTCCCGTCTGCGTATAGTTTAATTTGGAATGTTTTAATTTCTGTTTAGTTCTTTCTTATTGTTTTTGCAGTCGGGATTTTTATTATTTTTTTTTTTTTTTTTTTTTTTTTTTTCTAAAAGCTACTGGTTTGTGCATGAGTTTTTATTTAGGGTTTTGGTATCTTTTTTTAATAATTGTATCGAATTGTACCTACTAAATATTTTTTTTAAATGGCTCTGATTTTCGAAAATTGAACTGTTTTCCACTATGACATTAATATGTTTCATTTTTCTTACCCAAGTATAAGCAATAGTCATTAACTGTTATCTGGATCGATACTGTTCCCAGAGTAATTACTTAAGAGGGCGATATAGGCCAGAAAGCTAAGTTCTGTAATACAAACGTTGTGTATGTAAATGTACTAAATTTCAGTACACAATACATACATTACTGTTAGATATATTTGTTATATATACCTGACTCTAAATCTCTGTGCAAATCTTGTAAACATAACCTAACTTTACTTAATATTCACTTTTTCTCGTAATTTAATCATAAATCATTAAAATACTTACATGATTACCTTTATAGTCACATTCTTTAATTGGTTTTCATATCACGACACTGATTAAACATATACAAAATTCCAAATTTACAATGAGAAATATTATACGTATTTATGTATATGTTGCATAGACTAACAAAGCGAAAGACGCGTGTCAACAGATTCTGAGTCCGGTTTACTTCCTTAGTAAATTATTCCGTAATAACGCCTTGAAACTTTTTTTTTTTTTATGGCATGCACTAGATAACAAGCTATTCTAATTATCAACTTTCATTACAATAAAATGCAATACACGCTTTAAAAATTTGCACAAGTGTTGAAACAGTGGTCACTTCCAGATATTATGTATTGTAGGTTTTCCCTAAAAAAGCCACAGGAACTGCTATTAAAATTTATTTACTATTTGCTTTCGAATACAACACACCAACTCACTCTCATTAATTAACTATAACCACTTAAAGTTAATACTATTTTGAATTAACTCATCCTCAGAAATCCAATATTTGTTTGTTTCCTGTCTATTACCACCATTACGAGTAATTACATAAAATTTTGTTTACGGTAAGTTAAAAGAAAAGTATGAAATGTATGAAACTAAACTAATACAGGAAATTAACGAAACATGTTGTTTTATGAGTAACAGCTTAATTTACCTATGTTTGCCTCTCTTTTGAAGTTCGATATCCAAATTGTTAAAACGGAACCCTTACAGTTCACTATATAGTTGTACGTCCATGTTTCACAGCTTTATAATCCCGCAATCTTTGCATGGAATCTGATAAAATTTTAAGGAAAGATGTCTTATGTGAACTGTTACTCCACACATTTTTGTATTAAAATTGATAAAAAAAATTTTTAAAGATAGCTCACCGTACATTAAACTGAGGAATTTTTTTTTGCGAACCTTTTTTTCCGTTTATAAATAATATTTTGGCTCAGGTGGCATAATAATAACCTTCTAATTACTTCCATATTTGAAAATATGTGTCCTTTCCTCTCGCTACTTTTTAACACTTTCTTTTAGAAATCTAAAAAATGCTTTTGAACATTTAATAAATTGTTTTGGACAACTTGGGCTCACCAGTTTACCAGACATCCGCAATAATTCTAAACCTTCATTCAAGCCGTATTTGTGGATACTTATCACAAATATGACTGATATTGCAGGTATATCTAGGTACCTAGATAAATAATAAAGAAGTTAGTTAGAAATTATACCGATATAATACTGCTGTTAAAATAAATTGATTATTAGGTATTTAACGTGGTAACAAAAAAATCTTGTTTATCAGGCCACGCAGAAAGTTTTGCGAAAAAAAGTTTTATGTATAAGGCACTGGCCACTTGTAATTATTTTTAAAAATATGGTCATTTAAAAGTAAATATCCATTGTTCGAATTTCGAATTTCCCTCCACATTTTTTTGGAAGCCAAATTAAATTATCGTGTCTCATTTAAAAATGGATCTGCATCGTTTTCAAAGTTTATGCATAAGATTTATATTTGGTCTGCAAATGTATGATCACACATCCAAATTCTGAACAAAGCTTAAGTGGCTTCCAATTAGTCTTCGCCGGAATACTCATGTCCTATTTCTTGATTATAATGTCCTGTTCAATCAAAATCACCATCGTATTTAAAAGAATTCTACGTGACCCGTTGTTAAAATAGTCAAAATATTTTTTGAGGCCTATAATAACGTCCCTTGTACATTTTAACGCATAATTTTTTATTTATTCGGATAATCTCCAAAAAACATATTTTTTTCTAATTTAAAATGACATAAGCATACCCGAATGATTACTTTTACCGAAATATTTGGGCTCAAAAATAACTAATTAAATAATTTGAGTACTAAATGACACTTTTTTGTGATAAAAACCTAGGAGGGTGGGGAAATTCATAATTAACATTGAGGCTCGGTTGAGGACTAACGTAAAACTACTAGAAAAATATTTCGAGAGATCTACAATTTTGTAAAAGTGTTTATAAATTTTCATCTCTATTTTAGGCAGTAGAAAGAATTTTGGCCCAAAAATATCAACGCACTTTACACAAATGTTTAATAACTGATTTACTGTGAAAGCAATCAGATTATGGAACTGGATATAAAACGAGTGCAATCCTTGAGAAAATTTAAGAAACTTGTTATTACATACTATAATAAGTAAAACCTGATATATCATAATAAATAATTATTATTATACACGCTGATATTTCTTATTTCCATATATATTATTGATTATTTATCTCTATGAATATATATGAAAATTTTATGTATGTATATATACAACATGTTAGGTAAATGGTGTATACAGCCGGAAGTGGTAGATAAGGGTTGATTTGTAGATGTTCGGAAAAATATCCTGATGTCGGAAAATGTTCAGGTTTCCCAACAATCAGCAAATTTCCTTTCGTACCTTAAACGGTAGAGCGCCAGCCCTGAAACAGCTGATTTCATTCATAATTATGATGAAATCAGCTGTATATTACTATGACCGTTGACCCCAAAATACCAGGCGAAAGAATAAAATACAGACAGATGGTTCTATCACTTTATTTCTACCTACTGTCATTCTGGCGAAGCGATAAATCAATTCTGCAATTCTTATTTTATTTTTGGTTAAAAAAATGATATTTGGTTTTAAATGAATTTAAATGAATTATTAAATAACAATTTTAGATTTTAACACATAATTTATGACTAACTTATTATCTTACGTATTAATACGTAAAATCAAAAAAGTCTGTTCTTATTTTCAAACTATTGACGTTCGATAGTAGCTGCAGTGATAACAACTAGGTAGGTACCCATGTCCTAAATTTGAACAATAAGAAAAAGAATGTTGTGTGAACTGTAGGCACAGATGAGATACTAAATTTTTACCTTAAAATGTTTGCCCCTCTGCGGCCCAACTCTTTGAGTGTGTCTCACCTCTCACTCACACATACACTCAACATACTCACACACTAGTAAAATTAAAAGAAGAAGGAAGATTTTTATCTCTTTCTTAAATAAAATTATTAAGGGTTCTGTATTTTTGTGTACTCAAGTAATGTATGCGATTTTGCGATATTATGAAATACCTACTATTAATCTTTGAAAAATATTATTTTGATGCCTACAGATAACAACAATTCACATTCAGTCGAAAACAAACTAATTTTATTATTAGACATAACTATCCATAAATACTATGATTTAATTTCTTTTCAAGTAACCAACCACTAATCACGCCAAACAATTCAATCCTACTTTTACTTCATTCATCTCAGTGCAAAAGTCATTATAATCAGTAAAAAACTAAACTTAGGCGTATTTACGTTCTAAGACTGCATAAATAAGAACTAGTATTTTTGAATAAGGTCAAATAAAGCTGACAAAGGTACCCTAATTTTCGGGGAATAACTCTGACCACCGGAGATAGCAAAATTTTTGTCTCTTTTATAAATTATGAAGGGTTCTCGAAAATTAATTTATGTATTTTCGTGTACTAACAGAGTATATCTGTTGCTACGCAAGTAATTTATGTGGATTTGCCTGTTTCTATGTGTCCCCACTGCAGGACAAAGACCTTTCTTTGTTCACGGAATTCTAGGGTATACTTAGTCTACCATGACTTAGTGCGTGCGGACGTAGGTATTATCAAATAAATACCTGTTATCAAACATTTAAAAAAATTATATTTTGATAGGTAGTTTTACCTACTTGCAATTTTTACTCCAAGATAGGTACCTATTATTCAAATAAAGTCAAAAACAAACTAGTTTTTATGTAAGACATGACTATGAAATGCATTCGCAATGCATTCCTTTACATACATTACAAAGCCTCAGAGTAAAGAAAAAACATACATACATACCTTATTAGTGCAAATATTATATAATCATCAAAAACTAAACTTTACGTACTAGGGTTGCATAAACAAGAAGATTTTCAAATAAGGTCAAATAAAGCGAAAACGGTACCCTAATTTTCGAGGAGTCACCTTTCTATGAGAATGTTACCAGCACAAAAAATATGTGGAAAAATTACAAGTTGGTAAGTCATTGTATTATGTGTAAAGGCACAGAATATTAAAAGTAAAAGGTACTGTACTTTTTTAGTTAGGTATAAATAGTTGTTTTTTTTTAATACCTAAATTGGTAAATAGGTAAGAAGATTTCTAAATTTATTTGCGTCAATCACAAATGGATTAAAACTCTATCCTTTAACTTTTACACAACTAACCTTCACCGACTTCAGTCAAGAATAAGCAAGCAACCAAAAACCTCCCAAACTACTACTTGTGTAGTCAGTTTAAGCGTGCTATAATGTTAATACAATATCAATTTAACCCATTAAAAAATAGTTTAGTTTCAGAATATTGACAACATTTTAATGTAATTACTACTAGTAATTAATTACAATTTAATTTATGTTTTTTTTTATTTTGTGTCATTTTTGTTTTGTATCATGTCTTTTCCCACTTTTGTAATTTTTGTTGACTTTGGATTATTCGGCATATTATGCTCGATTTGCAGCGCTAAATAAAAACGTCGTGAATGAAACTTCACAGTTAATTGCATCTAGCGCTTAAGCAAAAATCAGTAGGTACTTAAGTATTTATATGGGCCCCTAAGAAATATCCTTAAATTTTAAGGTAAATAAACGAAATACCTACTAGTCGTTTATTGTTATTTTACTTAATTAAGTATTTAAAATTCCAGGAGAATTCTTTACTCGAGGGAATAGGTATTTTTAAATCAATGTATGTAGTGCAAAATATGGCAACACCTATTTAGCCCGGGGCGCGGCGCTACAGATCACTTTGAAAATGCCGATAATCGAATTAAATGAGGTCAGTAGTGTTTTTCTATCTTGTGCATACATTTTGAGTGTCAAATTCAGTGATATGATTTCTACTATAACAAACTACTGTGATTTAGTGTTTTACAACATACATGTGCGTAAGGTAGAGCGGGACGTGACCGGCAGACTAGCGTATCCCAAGATTACGCTGTTTTCACACAACTGTCTTCACGAAACTGGAAGCTTTCACAAACGTGATAGCGAAGGGAGGCCAAGATCTTGAAGAGGATCCTACTACCAGTAGCCGACGCGGTGGTTTAGTCCTTGAAGTAGTCAACCACTGCAGAGTTTGGGAGACTGTCGACAGTGATGGACAGACGAAAGAATTGGTGCATAGTGATTGTGAATAGTGACTGTGGATCAAAGATGACATACGTGGATACTGTGCTATTGTGATCGTCATAAATATCGTCGTGTGTGGACAGATGCGTAAGTCTGTAAGTTATTATTAGTTTTTTTTGTTTTAGTTATTAAAGGTTGCATTTTCACGCGCCCCGTGCGCGAATACGCTAAGGTACCTACTATGCCCTCATAGATACCGAAGAGATTTTTATGCCGTGGCGCGTAACTCATATTTGATTAAAAGTTAGGGTTGTGCAAAAAAAAAGTGAGGTAACATTGATTTAGTTTGTATGGGAATTGGTCAATTTACGCAGTTCACAATTTCCACCTTCTGACATCGCCATAGTATTCAAATGATACATGGTGCACACGTACGTAACGGGAGTATACAACATTTACCTAACATGTTGTATATCAATATATGTATTAGTTTTTAATTATTTATTTATGTATAGTATTATGTAATTTTATTTAATAATAGCTGAACGTTGTTTCTTTTTTTTTTAAAACCACTGCTGCACCAACTGTAAAACTCCCCCGTGCAAAAATAAGAAGAGCAAACCTTATAGAGATATAATTTTTATTAAACCTTTGAAGTTATAAAATTTGTTATGAAATAGATGTAACTTATCTAAGATTTTCATCTGTCCAGGCTCACCAATGCGGAACTTGTTCGTAGGTTCGTAGGTTCCCGCTTGTCGTTCCTGCTCACACCACGCTGAGTTCGCTTATCCGCTCCTGGAATTCGAAATTAAAAATGTGTATATATTGGATTCATAATAATTAATAATATAGATTTTTGAATCTTATTATTATGATTATTATTATTATACTTTATTGTATCAACATAAAAAATTTACAAACAAAACATATTTACAAATAGAGGAAAACAAAAGGCGGTCTTATCGCTTTAAAGCGATCTCTTCCAGACAACCTTTCTCTCAGAATCTTAGTTTTTAAAAGAAAATAAAAATTAAAAAAAAAAATATGAAATTATAAATCAACAAATAAAATTACAAATATCAAGTTAGAATAGTTGCACTTTTAATTGTTTGGACCCTTTATCCTTATCTCCAAACAGATATAATTAATTCTGCTTTTTTGTAATTACCAAATTAATTATGATAATTTGACCAATCATATCTGTTGCCCTCTCCTCGAGATTTTTAAATAGAAAAACCGCAATCTATTTAAGATCTCTACACATAAAGGCTGTCCAGTGACTCTATTTACTACGTAACATAAAAAATCAAAACACTCAAAAAAAAAAACAAGAGGAACAAGAAATACAAATTGAGTGTTTGGGATGTACTAATCTTCAACTATTAGCGAGTTATGATGGACCAATTGAAGGCCATAAAAAAAAAAAAGGACGCTGAAAGAAAATTAGATTAATACACATTGAAATAAATTAACATTAAGGTACATGAATGAGTGAAACGAGAGCTAAATTAATTGAATTTTTCTCATAAGAAAACAAAATAGCTTAAATCAATTTTTCAGTGAATTTGTGTTTAGTTATCGTATTTTAGAACTTCACTGAAATTGGGCATTACTTAAGTACAGTAAAAGACCTAATTATTTAATCAATGTAATTAAAATAAATAATCCCTTACAGTATATTTATGTGATAGAATAGAATTAAAGTAATGCCATACAAGTAAAAAGTTCAAATAGTAATAAATTATACTCAGCTTTTATGAATTTCAACATTATAGTCCGGAAGTATCTCCAGTCCCATAGGCACATGACGTCTACATTCCTTTGTCGAGTCACGTTGAGCGTCTACAGACAGCAACTCAAACAACAGATTTTACAAAACAATTTACAAATGAAACAATAATATATTATAATATTTATAGCTGAAAATAAAATCTAATCATCAGAACATATTCTCTATCATTCAAAATCTCATTAGAAATTCCGATACACAATATATCTCTCCTTATATACATCATACATCGTCATAATTTTGTGATTATGTGTGATTGACAACGTATGTGTATAAATCTTGTATAATGATAAGTGTATGTGTATAATTGTAATGGTAAAATATATTAAATATAATATATTTACTTTAATCTGGAACTTTAAACAAATATAAGATAAGAGAAAACCAGAGACACAATCTTCCTCCTGAAAATTAAGAATATCTAAACAACCTAATATAGCATGATTCCTGAAACCTTTAATATAAATTTCGAACTATCTATCCAGATTTTCAGACCATCTCGCAGGCATCACACTGAGACTCAAACATAAATTGTTCAATCTCCCCTTAAAATAATACCTATTACACAATCATGCTTCTCTCCTAAAGTCTGCAGACATCCTAAGCCTCTAAGTCATACTAGACTCCTAAGACATAGAATATCTTAATATCGGCATTGGAAAGCAAATTTCAAACATTTTTTGTATTTACCTAGTCTAACGTCTGCTCGCGACGAACATTTCCAATTCCATAGCCACGTAGGAAACAATTATATGACGCCTAGCATAAACTGGATTCCGACACGCTGACCAGGTCAAAGGTTTCCTCCAAGAGTCTCCCAGAACCGGCATACATCATTTCCCGAAGCTATAAATTCGAAAATGAACGCTGAGCTAGTTAGGTGATGAAGCTATGTTGTGAAGTAATTTCCAATATGCCTCCGATATTAGAAATTGTCCCCCCCCTGTTCCGCCTAGTTCCCTTAGGACGCCGACAGATACGAGGGAGAGTTTGAGTTCCTAAATGCATGTAATCTAAAATAAAAAAAAATATATTTTAAAAGTTAAACTGAGATAATAAAATTTTCTCTCAACTCTAGAAGTAATTAGTTGTGAAAATAAACTTGTATTCAAGAGAATTGTATTCACTCATTGTTGAAATTATTTAATTTGATGTGTTTCTATAGGTGGGTATTATACGGATTGATCTTTATCCGTTACTTCATGAAATTCGGTGATTTGACTAAATTTAATAGTCACGACTTTGAAGAATAGTTAGGTATAAAGATACCTATAGATTTTATGGTCACTCGGCGATAATGTATTTACTAATAAACACATTTTTATATAGTTGTTGAGCTCTTGACAGGATAATTTAGTTTTTAAATTATTTTCATGTAGTATTAAGCTTTTCAAACATTTCGTTTGAAAATCACTTGATGAAGCTTCAAATTAAATGCTTAAGCGGTTGTAATCACCCAATTGAAACAATACACATCAAACAAAATAACATAACAATTATACACACATTCAATCAATCACAAACACTTTTGTAAATAAATTCGATTTCAAAAGCTCGCCCCCTACTCCAACCAATTGATAAATCAAAAATATTGCAGTCGTTGTCCGATGTTTGTTGTCACTGTCGAAATTTACTTCTCTAAACTGTATTTAAAAGGAAAGAAAACCCTACCTGAAACTTTAAAATTCGTTTCAGGCCTAAAGCTCCTAATTTATAAAACCAGTTGAGAAATAAGAGAAAAATACAGACAAAATGCAGGAAGTCGAAAGAGTACCACCTCTCGTCTCATGTTACATCAGCATCTAAATTAATATATAAGCTATATATATATATATATATATATATATGTATGTGTAGTGTTTATTAATTAGACCCGTCGTTCCCGAACATACGCTAATAAAAATTCCTTTAGACATACATATTTCACACTTTAGTCATCAATAAAACCTGCATCCGTCTTTATTATATACATCCTATTAAACTAAGTTATCCGAAGAAATCAGTGAATTAAATAAGAACCTAAAAGTTAAGAGAAGAAATATATAATAACAATAAAAAAAATGATACTATTTACCAATTGTATGAAGAGCTCCAACCATCAAGATTTTACTTGTTAAAGTGCACAATTGTAAAGTTAAATTTTAAATTAATTAAATTAAATGCTAAATTAAAAGTAAATTGAAATATCACTTGTAACTAAAAATATCACTTGTAACTCTTTGGCCGACTCCTTTGAATTTTTAAACTATCACGTCCAAACGTCAACGCTGTTCCTGGGTGACTCCCTACAACAACCCTCTATTGCTGCCACAGAATGCCTCCCTCAGCTTCGTTTTCGAGGTTCGATTCTTGGAATTCCGTTCACACGGTTTAGAGGTTCTCGCATTTTAATAGTGAAAAATGAAATTATACTCTATTTATCATAGTAATAGAAATACAGTTTGAGTATGTGACCTTTTCATAGTTCAAGTCACCAAGCTTAGTTGACATATTTAAAGATTAAATATTTTTAGTAAGTTTTTTAAACTTGTTAAAAGATTCCTGTCATCGTAGACGAAATTAACTGTGTAAGCGCAATACAGATGTAAGCACCTAATCACTTGAGAAAATAACTCAAGTTTCTAAGTATTGCACATAAATTCAGTTCACCATATTTACTTTCATGTCTATTTTCAAAGTAACATAAAACGATATGTTACACAACCTATTGTGAAAGGGTTGTACTAATTCAGAAACCGTCCCCGGGGTGTGCACTTGACCCTTTTTTCTTTCTCAGAAACATTCCCCGGCGTGTGTATAACAACTTACCTAAATTTTATTACAATCGGTTTATCCTTATTGCGCGAGTCCGACTTGCACTTATCAAATACCTAAAAAGTGCACAACCTCTTTAAGCTTAGAAACCTTCAAATGAGGTTCGAATATAGTACGGTGCTTTTGTTTTTAATGGAGTTTAACCTTTTTTGAATAAAATCTAATAAAAATAAAATGTATTTCAATGAAAACCACTAAGGAGTATTGATATCAACTACGAAGCAAATGACCGCCAAAATAACTTTCTACCCCTTTTTTACCCCGTTAGAGGATGAATTTTAATAAAATGCGAAACGCAATTTCCATCAATTCGGTTCAAAAAGGTTTATGCAAAATTTGAAGGTGATTGGACCAAGGAGTCACGTTGTCCCATACAAACTTTGCCACCCTTTTTCACTCCCTTACGGGTAGAATTTCGGGAAATCCTTTCTTATCGGATGCCTACGTCATACAAAGAACGCATCCTCCAAGTTTCAGGTCTTTACGTTGAGCGGTTTAGGCTGTGCGTTGATCTGTCAGTCATTCAGTACAAAGCATTTTATATGTATAGATTCCAAATAGCTTTATATATAAATATATTATATTTTTTTTTATTTTTAAATCCTTCACCCAAAGGTAGAGATCGCTTCATAAGCCATTTGAATTTTTTTTAATGTAACTATTGTTTCCGTAACATTATGTGCAAGAAAGTATATTATTATTATTATTGTAAGTATCCTGGACGTACGACCTTATAGGTATTGTTCGTACGCAGCCTGTATTGTTTAGAGTAGATAACCTAACTCGGCAGTCGATAAGGATTTGTTCCGCCGCGTCATATCATCCTGTCGAATGCTTATTTATAATTACAAATATGTTTTCGCGTTTCATTGTTGCTCGTTTGTTTTCTCAGCACAATTATGAGGGCAATAAACTTCATCGAATTTAGGTTGGCCTTTTAAACGGAAAAAACATTCAATCTGACCACACGAATATAGCGATGAATTAACTATTATTGTGACACATGTGGTATGGTATGGCTGGATTAGGAATTTATTATTGCAATATTTTTAATATTATTATATATATAATTGATCCTTATGTAACTTAGCAACAGACGAACGGATCGACGTAATTTTTACAAAGATGATCTATAAATATAATAAAATGGTACGAAAGTCAAAACTGTACATTGAATATTTTTTTTAAAGAATACTTGGGGTGTGATCTACAATCGATACCGAAGCCAAAAATATAGTTTTTTAGAATTTTTGTCTGTTTGTCTGTATGTATGTTCGGGATAAACTCAAAAAGTACTGCATGTATTTACTTCAAATTTGGCACGAATATTATTAAGAAGTCGGGTCAACATATAGGCTACATATTATCACGCTACGGGGAACGAGCAGTGAACCTTTATTTCTTCAACGCATTCTGTAACAACGTGTAATCTGACGACGCATATTTGACTTGCTTCTTATTTATTAATTATTCTACTTACACTTAGCCATTTATTTTATGTTAAAAAATCGTGTAAAGTCATAACTTAGATGTGTTATAATTTTTATAATATAAAAATGTTTCCTATTTGCTAAATAGATGGCGTTGGCGTCGAATTAGAATGCGCAATGGTTTCGTTCACAAAAAGTGATTATATAGTATAGCGTTCACGCAGACGACGTCGCGGGCAGCAGCTAGTAGTATATAAATGTGAGAGTGACACAGGCTACGTTTTATATCGATTGAGAACTCCTCGGGAACATTTATTTCTGATATTATGAATAGCTGAAATACTGAAGATATATTGGAATTATGTATTAATAAATGAAAGAATAATATGAATAGTTTTTCAAATACCTATCGGGCCTGTCTACACTTTTTTGGCAGCAACATTATAATAGCGTTTGTTATTAATAATTTAAGTTCAAATAAATTCATTGCAGTTTTTTATTTGAATCGTAGATAAGTACATTATGATACAAGTGAGCTAGCATGCTTATTTCAGAGTTTGTGGGTTGCAGCCTGAGCTAAAGGCGAGGCCGTAAATTCAGCCGAGTGTGTAGGTATTGACCAGAGCTCACGAGTGTCATACGACTGTTTCAACACACTTGAAAGACAGTAAACACTTAACTTAATGTTAAAATATAAAAAGTTGATATTTAATGGAAATTAATAGTCTTGACATGTTTTTAACAATAACAAATGTTTTTCCAAAAATAAAAACTAATTTCAGTAAATATGCCTAACGTCTTCTTGCTAAAAATTAAAGAGAATCTGTTAAGTAAAAAGCGCTTGTGGCAAGCAAGTTATTGTCATTACCAAAGTGCGTAAGTACGCTATTAAGTGCTAAAAAGGGTTGGATTATGTGGAAAAACATACGAAAAAACTTAAAGATAAATCATTCACACTTTTAAATGTTTTTTCTTGAAGCTACGTTGCATGATTTTTTAATTAGTACCAACCTAAGATTTCCAAAAAATCGCAAATAATTACCGTTGATGTATCTTTAACTATATCTTTTTATTCAAGAAAAATGAGTGCTACTAGGCGGACAAGTAATTCTTGCACTCTTTAACCCTGACTTTTAATAAGAAACACTATAATAAAACACAGCGAAGTCATTTTGTTAGGGTTCCGAACCCAAAGGGTAATTAGCGGAACCCTATTACTAAGACTTTGCTGTCCGTCCGTCCGTCCGTCAGTCCATCCGTCCGTCCTTCTGTCACCAGATATGACATGAACCGTGAAAGTTAAAGTTTTCACAGAAGATGTATTGCCATTGCGGCTATAACAACAAATACTAGAACAGAATAAACGTGACGTTTTTGCCGTTTCTATAGATAATGGAACGGAACCCTTTTGCTAGCGTGAAGCTGTTGATTAATATGTGTCGATTATTAAAATGCAATAGTGGGCATACAGCATTCACCTACGTAATATAATTGGGACGCAAATCGATCGCAAATTAAAAATAAAATGTCAAATGTTTGGTTTGTAAAAGGTTACTGAATTCTTTTTGACTACTAATCGTTTTTTTTATATTTCCATTAATCTTGTTTAAAAAAAAATGATAAGGTAGGTACCTTTTTATTCACGTGAGTATTGGAACAGGCAATGTTATCTATAAACGATTATATTATTCACGTTTTAATTCAAACAGTGTAATTGGGCAATTTTCCTGTCTTTATTAGCAGACAGAAAATGTTTTTTACTTAAGAAATAGGTAAAGACGACTTCAAGTAGTTCATTGCCACCACACGGATACATAAAACGGAATACCTTTGTCTATATTAACGTAGTTAAAATGTAAATTGATAACGAACTTGCCAATTTTCAACGTAAAATATGACTCCATTTGTCTATAGCTCCTCGTCAACACAATGTTTTACATTGCACATTGGAACAACACAGCTATTAGAACCCACAATATAGTTTAAATCACAAGCCATTGACGAATACGTTCGTTTTCGGATCTTTTTGTGAATTGGTTATGTATTATTATTTTAATGACATAATGTAATTTTCGATGAGAAATAAATGACCTACCTACCTACCTACCTACCAATTTTCAACGTAAAATATGACTTCATTTGTCTATAGCTCCTCGTCAACACAATGTTTTACATTTCACATTGGAACAACACAGCTATTAGAACTAACAATATAGTTTAAATCACAAGTCATTGACGAATACGTTCGTTTTCGGATCCTTACCAGCCTTCATACCGTCCCCATTGCGATTTGGATTATAGTGCATACGCGGGTCCAGTGCGGATTGTGGAACATGACATACCTTAATTTTTGATATAGGCATGTTTAAGATAATTTCCTGCACCAACAAGAAGCTTGTGGTTGTGAATAAACAATGTACTTAAGAAATTAAAAAACAAAATATCATTACAGGCCGATACTCAAACCTCTGCCTCTTAGAACGGAAGGTAGACACTATGACCACTCGGCCACCACAAAAGCATTATAATAAAAATTACGAAATACCTTATCATTGTCTTCGTTTATTACGTTACTTGTTATTCATTCGCCGAACTGCCGAGCGTTCGTTTACGATTAGGAATATGTATTTGTCACTTTTGCCACTGAAAAATGCCCACGTCTGGATGTGCTCTATGCTGATGCTCTAACAAAAATGTGCTCTTTGAAGCTTAATATTTCGCAAATGCATAGCTGAATCAATAGTGAACAAATGGTTTTTACAACTCGTCAATATTTTCAAACAAGTTATTCAACGACAACGCACACAATGGGGCAGAAAAAAAAATTAATTCAATTTGAAAAATAAAAAAAAAAACTAAATTTAGTCTTCTAATGAAACAAAATATTTAAAGAACTGTAAGCAGTCTTACATTTTTTACTCTGCTACCGAAACAAAATGTTCTTAAATTTTCAGGAACTTTAAAACCCGGACTAAATAAACCCCGCCCTCTAAACTAGGACAAATCCGGGGAAACCCGGACGGATCGGTTGGCAATCTTGAGTGTATTTTGTACACGGGGAATTACCGATGTGCCTACTTGTAGTCGATTATTTTGGCTACGCTTGATATCTCTGCTTACATGACCCGGTAGGTACCTATAAATGCTAAAAGTATTGTACCAACTTCTTTACTTACGCGTTTTGTCATGGGTTTTTATTTAGAGAAACTAAATTGAATAAAATAAGTACCTAGCCTGGATCGCTTGGAACAGTAAGGTACTGTTTGCAATGGTTTACCTACATATTAGCAGGCAAGTTAGTAAAGATCATGTATTATTTATTATAGATTTTTGCAAACAAACTTACTTGCACATTTATTAACTAGCTTTTGCGTACGTCTTAGTCTTGAAAGAGTATACCTACCTAGTACCTATCGCTTTTTCCACGTTTAATCCTGGGCTTTGAAACCGATAACCGATGGGAAAGAAAGGTTTTCGAGTGGCGAGCAGAGATCGGAAGACACAGCGTGGGAAGACCTCCTACCAGGTGTACAGACGACCTGGGTAGAGCCGCAGAAAGCCGATGGACGTGGGAGGCTCAGAACCGGTCTTTGTGGAGACATATGGCTCCCCCATAGGAGTGGACGTCTTTCGGCTGAAGCGAACGAACCAAAATCCTGGGCTATCAAAAAGCAAAACCTCATCAGTATCATTTAGTACTTTTTGAGAAACTATAAGACGTTTTTTCCAAGTCAAAGGTTGTTCGAATATCTTCAGTGTACCACCTTTTTTAGGGTTCCTTAACCGAATAGCAAAAATAAAAAAAATTAAGTGATGGATAGTGTCGGTGACTATGATGGGTCGCGTTCGAGAATTGATGCAATGTAGAGTGGGTAAGAAAGATGCTATTTCTCTCGTAGTTACAGAAAAAAAGTCTTGTCATACCTGCTGTTTTTTTATTCCTTCTGCTGTTTGGTTTAATTATAACTCTTTTTCAAAGCCTCTAAAAACCTTGTCCCTATAAATCCCCCTTTTAACACTTATTCCCCTTAAATTTATAGCGGGTAAATAATAATAACATAAGTTTACTCATAGATTATTTTTAGATCAGGGTTATAGGACTATCTAGCGTTGCACTCTATGTTTTTCTGGTATTCAAATGCTATTGTGTTCCATTAAACAGGAATATTGGTGGCATCATTTGATTAGTTGCTTGCACTTTTTCAAATATGGGTGCTTATTAATAATTATCCAGACTTTTTTAACCGACGAAAGAAAGAAGGAGGACGTATTCAATTCGATTGTATATATATTTTTTTATGGATGTTAGAGCTTAACTTTGTACAGATCGATTTTAATGATTCTTTGTTTGTTGAATAGAGTATACCTTCTAGTTGTTCCCGTTTTAATTTGAAAAAAATAATCGTTCTCTAAGGGAAGACAATTTTTCACCTCTACAGCGTTTATTGTAGCTCATATATGTAGTTTTGATAATAGACTACAACACAATGGAGACCTCTAGATCTGAGGTTGGAAAAGAAATGCAGACGAAAGAACTCCTCAATGGTTTACAGCAGCTATCTTGTGTTTGAAAAAATAGAATTTCGCCTATAAATTAATTAATTTAGCCTATAAATTAGTAAATTACAGTAGTTTCTAATATTCGTTGAGAAGCTTATTCAAATGAAAACGTATATTGTATTTTTCACAGTTTTCAGTTTTATATTGTTGGTTTCATTTTTTGTGGGTGGGCCTGCTAAAATACTACTCGAATAAGAAACGATATATTTATATCGAAGAATCTAATAACTAGGTCGATAAATTAAAAAGTCCAAACACAAGGTAGCTCCGTTGGGGAGTTCCCTCGACACCTTTCTTTTCCATCATTAGATCTATTAGATCTTCATTTTGTAGTGTGTCATGAAAACTACATATGTGTGCCAAGTATTAACATAATCGGTTTACAGGTGAAAATTTAAACATCCCCTTTTTTCTTACCTTAGAGATACGAAGTTCTGCCCAAACATCCATAAAAATATATACAATCGAATTGAGAACCTCCTCATTCTTTTTTCCGCTGGTTAAAGATTGTGGATAATGTAGCGATATACATCTCACCACTTGAAACTTAGTGCAAAATTTTTGGATGTACATCTCCCTTTTAAAAACTATGTTTCCCAAGTCTAGAGAGGGGAGAGTACTTCTATATATTTTGCCACCGAGACCAAGTAGTACTTCAGACCTTTTCCTCAGTTAAAACATAAGTGTTGCAAGTAGTACTAATATAAAAATAATACACTACCTATAAATAAACGCTATCGTGTTGTAGGTTCATTCATAAAATGACGTTGGTTGCGCATTAGTTTTCCCCCCAACACGTGCTCGGTCCATCGAGCCGTATCTTATCAGCAGTTGAGCGGCACGCCACGGAGCCATTGCCATCGAAATACCGCTCGTTCTCTTCGTTAGTCACGGCTCGGTGCCATGTAAATAGTTAACCGCTTTCTTACTGCTTTATTTTTTACATGCTTGCTTTTTAGGGTTCCGTACAAAAAAACTGACCGCCAATAAACGTTTCATTGATGCCTGTCGGTCAGTGGTGACCGACACTAGGTATACCTCTTTAACTTGACTTACGGTAGTTAATTCCGGAGAATTAAAAAGTTCCTGCGGGAATAACTATAACGTTTGTTACTCTATCCTGCCGCTATGGAGCATCCAATCGAGGTGAAACTTTTCACAGAGTTAGTTGAAGATACATAGAAGCATAAAGGCTTTTTATCCCTGAAAATTCATAAGTTCCCGCGGGAGAACTATTACCGAATCAAATAATCATGGAGTTGCCGTAAGAATCCTACGCAAATTACCAAACTTAGGGTGGGCGGGGGCCTCTGGCAAAAGCTAGTGTAATATAATTATTTTTCGATTCTTACGCTAAGTTGTTCGCCAATTTGTATCATATTTTTGTCACAGAAAAATTAACTCTACCTGAGATTAACATTGTCGATTTCAGCTCTACGCCCCTAAAGCAAATGTATATGCGCATTGGGGCCCCTCTTTGACAAATTAGATCATAGGCTTTCAAGATGGCCGCAATAAAGTCTTTTATATGGAATCCTAAGCTAATGCGTGTACGACACGCACTTGGCTGGTTTGTTACAGTGCTTAGAATGATTTATTGACTATCTCTATGAGTGCTTATACATATGTGTCTACAATTACTTTATACCAGAACAATTTAATGATCATCAAAGTAAAATGAAGTACCTTTATAGATATAAATAGTGGTGCAAGGTGTTATTTACGTTCGGTTCAATAAAACTTTTATTATTTCTCTTAAAAGGGCCCCCAAAGCTCATATATATACATACATTTGCTTTATGGGCGTTTATTATTATATTTATTTTTTGGGCGTTTAGCTGAAATCGACAATGTTAATCTCAAATAGAGCTTATTTTTCTGTGGCAAAAATACATATATTATAGATAGGCGAACAGCTTAGCGGAAAAAGTGGAAAATAATTAATTACAATTATGTCACATAAGATATAAAAATTCTAATACAGTAGTTTTCTAGCTTTATGGTTACTTAACATTCCATAAAATAAATTATGTTTCCGCTACTAGTTTATAAGGAGTTATGAATTGAAAATTGAAAAACGAGAAGTTCGGCCGTTATTTTTTTAAAGCGATGTTTTAACAGATATCTTAAAACAAATACAGTAACTTACTAGTCAAAGGACAGAGACAAAGTTACTTGCAATAGGACAGTGTAATCAATTTTACTGTAATATTTATATTTCACATTCGAGTGGGGCGCAGCTTTAATTATAATAATAATAATTTCTGGACATTACACACAGCGCCATCTGGGTTCTAAGCTAAGCAAAGCTTGTATTATGTAAACTAGACAATGGATACAAATACTTATACACATTTTTTTGTAAATACATACATATCTTATAGAACACAAATGTTTGTGCAGTGCGGGAATCGAACATACACCCTCTGCACAGCAGCCGGCCACACTACCAACTAGGATGCCCGGGAGTCTTTTTGTGATTCTTACAGTGTGAGTTTCATTACATATTGTGACTGGAGTGTAATCTAATGATGAAAGTAGAAGGTGGTCGTGAAACTTCATTATTGGAACTGTGTTTTTAGGTTTATGTACCTAAAATGTGCCGATGCCAAAGCCCTATCACTAATCCTACGTTATCTGTTTACCTGTCTGTCCGTCCGACCTTTAAAAGGCTTTATCTTTTAGATTGAAGTAAGTAGAGGTAGGAAAATTTTACATAATATGTGCTGTTATGGCGAAATACCTTACCAAAAAATTTTTTTTGGGGTCTCCGTGCAAGAAGCATTCTTGTTGTTTCGCTCTATCGTAAAAACTGTAATAGGTGCATGCGTACAAGCTTCAAGCAAATTATAAAAGCAAAAAATAAAAGCCGGTTTTTTTTATTTTTCTTCCTATATTATAATGATAAATGTATACCTAAACGTTACCAAGAATAAAACATTTTTGCAAATTCGAATTAGTTTATTTTTAAATAAATAATTTATGTTTGTAGATCACGAAAAAATATTCAATGCCTGATTAAAAAAAATAAAAATTAAGCACGTGGGTCGCGAATGATTCCAAAACGTGTATGTTTGGAAAGTGATAATAAATCAAGGTATGTTTATGCATAAAACCTTAATTTAGTGTTAATTTAAGTTTTTTGCTGTTTTTATACTAGATTAACCTAAACAAAGGCTGAAACTAAATTATAATTCATTTTATTAGTTCTGAATGTTTCGAAATCATCTAGTTTTTATGTATTTAGGTTTGTTTACATATCCAATTCGCTGTTTCCGTACGGTGATACCCGTGCGATTAAACTTTTCCGGTCGTTGTTAATGTTTGAACTCCCATTGTACAAACTTCCTTTCCCTATTCCTATTAGGAATGTCCAGAAATGCCAAAACACTTATTTTCTTATTTTCAGTTTACAATTTTGATGGCTATATTTTTAAAAATAACCGGATTTTGCATACAAAGTTAACATAATATAGCGGTATATTATCCCCTAAGGGATGATTTTCCGAAATAGGTATAACAGGCTATATTTACTATTCGATAGAAAAACAGCGAATTAATAATTTTATCTGCAAAAATTACAAATTAGGTATATGTGTATAATGTATCCCTTAGTTTCTATAAAAAGAACCCATATTCCTCCCATATAACACATTTCTTGTTTCGCAGCAGCGCGTGCGGTTGCCTGTGCGTTGATGAATCAGTCAGTCAAACCAGGTCAAGTCAAGTCTTTATAGAGGGCGTCCTATTGGGAACGCACTATATGATTTCATATGTATACTTATATACCACAAAATATACCCTAAAAGTTAAATAATAAATGTTATATAAAATATCCTTTTTACACGTGTAGTAGGTAGCAGTTGTAAATTAATTGAAGTCAGTTCTGTTCAAATATTATTTTGCTACTATGTGGTTGCTAACTAGTGCCTCCATTTTAATTTGTTACTCTCTGATCTTTGTACAAAGTGCATATGTGTTCCAAAACACTTATTGAACCAAAAGTAAATCTAGCCATAGCTATGATATGAGCGATTTGTTTTGTTTCTATCCTGAGATATTTGTCTGATTTAAATAGCATATTAATATATAAGCTACCACTTCTGTCGCTAGTTTCATACTTTGTTCACGCCCAGTTTTGATAGAGCATTAAAATACTTTGACTCAAAGTTTAAAATACCATCTTACTTCCAACCGTACTACGGCAATCTAAAAATATTTCGTACCTATAAAAGAAAACCCTATTACGTTGCAATTACATTTAGTAATCCTTAGTTGTACCATTTGATTCTGTGATATAAATGATTTATTTGATGCCAAAATTGGTCTGATTATCCAACACGTTTTCGATCATGACAGTCGATTCATGTTTAATCTAAAGGCTTAATATATTCCAAATCTATACAGGAATGTTACCAGTAATTTCAAATTGTTTTCCACGCAATCAAATTAGGTAATAGTATCTTTTGAAATCTGCACGGAATTGAATAAAATTATGGTCCCGTGTGAAATTTAAATATTACAGTACTCATTGTAAACAATTTTTGCTGTTCACATATTGTGTATACATACGAGTGGTTACGTAGCTATGTAGTAATGAGATGACCTCTGTCCATTGTTTTGGGTGAGAATTTAGCACTGACTAGGCTAACCATTTGCAATGACAGGCTTACAGGTTTTTGTCGCATTATAATACACAGGTATTTTCATTTTAAGGGATATATAGCAGCTCACTAGCGCCGCCGTTAGATATCCTCAATTTTCTCTTCGTAGAAAACGAATTTCTTAAATCTAAAATGTTGGAAATATAAAACTAGTCATAATCTATTTTTAGGTTTTATTTAGTTTCTAGATAATATCTATGAGTTGTAGTTGGCATTTCTGCTTAAAACGGCCAGTTTTAGATAACATCTAAGACGGATGTGGGGCTGATGCCTGACCGATCCACCCGTGTTGAAACCACTTTAGTGTTGTGTGTCAGATAATATAACGTATATGCCTAGCCCGCGGCTTCTGTGCTGGAGGGGTGTAAGTTGAAAATTGGATTTGTTTTTTTACACAAACGAGAATTCACGCGGCAATTGATAATGCCGTTTTTGGCACGGGGGCAGCTAGAGGACAACAATAATATAAAGTATTGGCTGCTCTGTGGCTCTGTTAGTTGTACTGCTTGCGGATAAGAGGAGCTCGGGTTCGCCCTCATACATATTATCCTGCTAGTACATTTATATTTGTGAATTTCTGCTTGCTATATTAATACCTACTTGCCTAACTAATACCTAATAATAAAATTAACAGGCATTATTGCTTATGTAATTTAGGTATTACAAGTTTTCCAGATGGCAACTCTAGCGTTGACTGACACCGCTACACCCGTAAGTCCCACGCGGCGACGCGGCTCTTCCGCTGCTCCACAACGTGGGAATACGCAGCGCGGCTACACTGTGCCATGCCACTTCCCACGTTTCCACTGTGGCCCATTAATAAATTCAGTGTTGAGTAATATGCCTTTTAGTTGAAAAGATATTATTTAATGTTCTGATCATTGATATAAGCAACAAGATATGCCCGTTCTATACTGTCCCCGCAACGAAACATTGAAATAAGCTAGAAGGACTCATCCCAAACCAGCCTCGCGATTGACAACAATACATAGTAAGCCAAGTTACAAAGAGAGCAATGCATTCTAAAGTAGTGTCATAAAATTATTTCGGTCGCGAGCATTTCTGGTTTATATCAATGATTCTGATTTTAGTGGGTCAAGATTTGACAGTGCGATTTGAATGGTGTGATTTGAATAATAAATATACATACACGTATATCCTTGTTGGGTTACCAAATTGAAAATTTTCAATATTATAGGGAAAATTAAATGAAAAACCTACTTGTTACGATGTATTTGTAATACACATACTATCTTCTTTTGTTGCGTAATTTGTGTACCTATCCACCGAACCTATGTGGTGTGTGAACCGTACCTTACCTATGTTAGACCATCGGTCTTGGCTATTGTCTATTGTGTCAAACTGATCACCAATATCCCCTTTTCTTGTTCCAGTACTTCCAGCGCAAACAGGGCCGTTTACGACTACCATGATTTTTAAAGGAACTATCTCATCTTGTAAAAATTCAATAAAGATATTTTCGAAATTGCTTTTTTGAGGTTGAATATAAGGATATTTATCACCTGCCATTTGAGGTATATTTTATAAAAATTTCCCCATCCGTAAATTTACCTGGAGGAGAGGCCAAACTTAGTATGTTTTGAAAATACTTTTTGGATTTATATAAAACAAGTGGCCGAAAGTTTTTAGTTCCGGCTCATGAAGCCCTTTCATTTGATACCCCACACATGTCTTCAGAAAAAAAAAAATCAAGTCCTATACAAAAAATTGATTACGATGACGGAATATTGATGATGAAGGAAATATTTTTTAGCACTACGGCTCAAAAAAAATGTTTTAATCTAACTGTGTACCCAACACCTATCCTCTTCATCGATATTCGTACACTTTCGGTCGAAGAGTCGGTGTGCGTACGAATTTGATAATGAACCTAACCGCTAAACTAATAAATCTAGAATAATCTATTCTAAACCACAATAAGTGAACTAAGTAAATAAATCACTTAGATGAGAGGGCAAAGTGCAAGTTATGTTTACTTGTACAGCAACTACAAATGCACAAGCAATGAAATTAATAATGTTATGATTATCGTACTTTATCTTGACAAAAACAATAATATTTAATATGTATGATAGTTGTTTGCGTAAATGGAAGCAAGGTTGGGTCATTGAACCTGTTGGCGTGTTTCAGGCCGCCCGCCTGACATAGTGTGGCCCCAATGGCGCCCGCGCCGCTAGCCGCCCACAGTCAGCGTGGAAAAAAACACGTAACGCCAGCATAGTGTTAAATTACAATCAGACACAGATAAATAAATACATAAGGTATCGCTGGATATTTGAATATTCTCCAATGAATATGGAATTAGGAAATTTATTCGAACAGAGAGACTCATATCCAGTCATGCTAGTGTTGGAAAATAAATAAATGTAATTTCTGATGATTTATGTGCAGCAAGTGTACACATAGGTACTAGTGGGAATTGGTAAACATTTGCGAGGGGCATTACTATTACATCACGCCGTTACTGAGCATCTAATTTAGGTTCTTGATGTTTGACTAGGTTATAGAAGGATATAGGATAATTATTACCCTGATTAATAGTTCGAAGGGCATATAATGCTTTACTTTAGGCTGAAGATACGGAGCAAAGGAAAATATTTTTTTTTTTCATATAAATTGAGGGTGGGTTGAGGGAGGGATGCTGAGGGAACTAAACGTTTTTACTCTGATTAAGAGGTCCCATTGTAATAGGGTTTTTCCCCAAGTGAATTTGCGGGGCACAACTGTACATTGCAACCGTGCAACGTCGAACTTAATTTTTGGGGAAGCTGGGTAGACACAAAATAACGTAGAATACGTTTAACCCAATTTATCAAGGGGTTTTTGTAATAATTCCACTGCAACGAGCGAATTAAAATGGAATTTCAAATTTGAATATAATTCAATTTAAATTCAAGACATATCGAAGAATCAAGATTTTCCTAAATACATTTAGCCTCGACAAGTTTTCTCTACTTTTTACGCATAAAAATAAGTACAGTAAAAATTAATAATAACGTTTATGCTATATAGTAGATTAAACAACGATTGAAAAAAAGGGAATTTAATTCGAGGGACTAAGTTGGATCCCGAGAGCAGCGAAGGATGCTAGAGTAAAATCCTGAGCGGAGCGAGGGTTCAAAGGACCAAAATGTTTTTTTTTTTCACATGTTGTATACTTTAATTTTTACCATTGACTGCGAGAAAATGAAAAATTCTACTATCACATTTTGGTTTATATTCAATAATTATTACCGGGTGATAAGAGAACAATGACATAAAACAACCACAAACAGTTAAAGCAATTTAACAATTGTTCCAAATTCAAAATGTTTTTATTCACTCAGTGAGTAAAAGTGATTCTTATTTACTGTGTCTTATTCTTATGTTTTTATTCAATCAGTGAGGAAAAGTGAGTTTTATTCACTGTTATCGATGAATGAAATGCCTTTTTTCGAGTAGCAATGGTAAAAAGTATTTTATTCCACAAGTACCTTGCTTAGTTTGAAATAAATAAATATTTTTGGACACTACCCACAGCGCCGTCTGGCCCCAAAGTAAGCAAAGCTTGTGGATACCAGACGCCGGATACAAACACATATATATTTCATTTTTATTTGTAAATTCATACATAAATTATTTGTTACGATAAACCAATACATAAGTTATTATGAACAACAATAAAATAAATACATAGTTATAAATTTTCAAATTGATGCTCCATTGCCTTCTTCAAAGAATTCCGGCTCCGTCTTCACAACCTAAGGGATCTAATTTGTCTACCTGTTCCTCTTAACCTTATGGAGTCTGCTCTTATCAAAGATATTTGTACTTTCATTCTCAGCCAGTAAATTGTTTGAGAGTATGCTTTTCCTTATTTCTCGTTTAGTTTAGATGCAGTTTTTTTTAAGAAACTGTTATATTCAATGCCTAGGGCTCCGTCACATGAGATAATTAGTGGGGTAAGTGACGCTCTTAATTAAGTCTTCAAGAGCATGATCGTATTTTAAATGTTTTTCTCTACTATGTCTTTGTTCTGTTTTTTTTCCAGGTGAGGTTGCTGTAAGAGGAAACCTGAGCATTTACTATGCGAACGTCAAAGAACGCTTTCCTTTTTTTTTTTGCGTTCCCAAACACCATTTAATAATAAGTCACTTATCAATGCTGGTTGACTTGTATTTGTATCATACATAAATACATCCAGACTCAAGACAAACACAAATGTTTACCACATGAATGTTTGTCCAGTGCGGGAGTCGAACCCACACCTTCTGCACAGAAGCCGGCCACACAACCAACTAGGCTGCAAGGGAGTTGAAGTCGAGTTTAATATGAAAGGTTAAGACAATGTCGAGGTATTAAATTTGAATTATAGTAAAGTCCAGCGGGTTGTTATTGAATTTAGTATTCAATATAATTGCCTGGCCTGACCCTGGGCAGTTAATGACTTATTACTTAAGGCACAGCTTTTGGCTGGGTTTGCATGAAATATAACAGATTCAATACTTAGACCAGTAGACCAGTTGTGAAAAGGCAATGTTGAGGTTCGAAACACAAATCACATTACCTATTGACCAGCGGGTTTTAATGAAATTCAGTAGAATATTATTACCCGGCTAGACTCTAGAACGCAGAATAAAGAATAGGGCTTTAATGACTTGATTTGCATGGCATATTTGGACATTGTCGATCAAGTCGTGTAAGGAGTAAGTGTCGTAAAAGGTGTGAGTAAGGTAACATCTCAATCACGTATAATCCTGTCCAGTTTTACAATTCCCACGGGATTATTATTTATGAAGTGTGCCTAGCGCAAAATAAACGCGTGCGGTTTCGCGGCGATGCCCGCACGCCACTAGATATAATAATAGGATTGTGCCAAATTGAGAAAGTGATTCAAAGCCAATGACGAATTGTTTTTGTGACGCAGATTGTTTACCAAGATATAGTGCCGGATTTAACTCTTTGTGGTTTCCAAGGTTTTCATTCGTAAAGGTGCCCTAGTTTTGAAGAGACACAGCCGTCACAGGTCCACCCAAATAAAATGACCAAGGGTCAACACCTCCGGATCATGCGGGTCCGGAGAAATTGGATAGAGGACAGCCTTAATTTTGCAAAAGACCGCTTCGAAGATAAGAACAGTCTCGTCGATAATGCAGATTTTAGTAGGTATAAATATTCATTTGTATTTTAATATCTTTTTCTATGTATAGAAAAGAAGAAAAATTTGGCTGATTCGCTGGATCTAGAAACTTAAAATTTGGCATGTGGGTGGGTTCCTTACTTGACGCAGGGCTCCACAAAGAAAGGATTTTGAAGAAATTAATCTCCTAGGGGCAAAATAAGGGGTAAAAATTTGTATGAGAATTCCAATATTTTTGTAGATAAAACCATAGACACGTTGTCTTTTTTTAAAAGTCAACAAGGACAAATTCGCGGGAAATTGCTAGTTCTTGTATAAGTTCTTAAATATATTTTTACCTCAGATGCGTACTTTTTGAATATCTTTGCGTGCTATTTTCTACAGATTTTTCAGTCCCATCGCCCTTTACGCCATTGTAAAATCCTGAAAACACTGCTTATAAATACTGCCAACGAAAATTGTGTTGATGGTTGAACCTCATGGGTTCACTAGTTTTTCAGATAACTAGACTTCTCAGAAACCCTAAAGCAATGCGTGTAGAACACCCACTTGACCGGTTTCAAAATAAAATACGGCGTATTATCTTGACTCTAGGTAAAAAATATAACTAGGAAAATAATAATCTCTATTTGTTATCCCACCTCTTCCAACCTTGTGATGCTGTAGGCCGGTGCCATAAGAAAAAAAGTGACTCCATTTGGCGTGGAGATAGTTTGAGTCCCAGGAAAGGCGTAGGCTACTTGAAAACGTCAAGTGTGAGTCGTTTTTTTTTATATAATTCAGGAGTTGCCGTTATAAGTCATAACCGAATTGTTGGGTGGAACCGCAGGCAACAGCTAGTTACTAATAAATCGGTGCTTTTTTTATTAAATGAACAAAAAAACTTTCAACAACACATCTATTCAAAATAAAATTGGTTGCTTTTAACAGTTGTTGTAAACAAATGTTCTAACTTTAACCAAAACTTTTTGATTCATAAATTCCCTAGATATATAATTACTATTCCCGCAATTTCAATTGTGTGTTTTTTTTTTTAGTATTTAATTTTTGATGTAGTATTTTGTATTAGTATTTAGTGCACATCCAATGCCATCTCCTCGAACAATGCAGAGCTCCAACTTGCAGGTTTAATAGTTGTGTGTAGAATCCCTGTTTTCCAATATGACATGTTTGTTTTTTGAATCCTTTTGTGAGTCCCATTGGTACCTGAAACGCTGAATGTAAGTGACTGAAATTGAAACAAAATGGAATGCAAACCATATGCATGAATGCCTACCTGCTACAATCATGTAGGTACCTATCAAAATTCATTCATTTGGAATAGTTTTTCACTTACATTAGGTACTCTAAGATAAATTGTTTTTTATGCTGTTTACTGTTTGACATGAATGAAATACCGTTTGTGGTTTGTAAATGAACCACATTTCCTGTACGGTTTTAATGAACTAGTAACCCATTGTAAAATATTGTAATTAAAACAAACAAGTTCACCGGAACCTACCACGCGATAAATTTATAACAATTAATATTATACATATTACCTAATCCGTTTGTGTACATTGATTGACTTACTGTATTCAAGCTGTCCTAAATAGTGAATTATATTATTAAAAACGACTAGCTCATTCAAGGCGGGTTCGTCCGCGTGGATTTTTTTTTAAAAAGGAAATCTTTTAACTATTTACCTAGAAAGTAATGTTACCTGGTTTTACCTACAAGAATATAGAAAAAGAAAAAGAAAAAATACTTTTATTTGGTAACCAAGCAACACAGCACATTTAACAATAATATGTAGAAAAAAAAACGTTAGTGTCTACAGGATTTTTTAATTAAAAAACTTTATTGCACACTTACGATACAAAGGGCACACTTAATGCCTAATAGCATTATCTACCAGTTTACCAAAAACATTAAAAATAAACAAAAATAAAAATGGTGGTGTACACAATAGCATTTAGAACATTTAACTATTTAAATAAAAGAAAAGCTATGTCTATATATAAAGAAAGATACTATAATAATATATAGATATATTATAATACATTAAAAAAATACAAGACACGATAAAATATTATTATACGATACAATACATAAAATATAATACACATAATACAAACGTATATATAATAAGATTATATTGTCTGAATCAGTTAATTTCCTTTTTGATAGTGTGTACGTAACGCAGTTTTAAACGATAATTTAGATGTTACTTTCCTGATATCAACGGGCAGCGGGTTCCAGAGTTGTACAGCCTGACAGGAAAAGGAACTAGAGATAAAACCGGTTCGGTGAAATGGGACTTTTAATCTCAGGTTGTTGGAAGAGCGAAGAGATTGTGAATGTGAATCACTGAGATATTGAAATTTGGTTTTCAAATAGGGTTGTGAATACGGATCGTGTAGAATAGAGAAGAGCGTACAGAGGATTCACATTTGGCGTCGTTCTTTTAAAATATGCCAGAAGAGAAGAACGAAGAAGACCAAATAAGAAACGAATGTGTGCAATGTGAACTATTGCACAATGCCAAAAATCAGCAGCATGTATCAGCATAGTAATTCTCATTTAAATTTCCATCCTCCATTGAGCCCTATAGGGAAGATATCCCAAAAACGATATAAAATGTTAGTCTTATTTTTCAACCTTAAGGCCAAATACGAAGTGTTATGCATTAAGCTTTAAAAATGATGTATTTTCATACAAACCCATACGTTATAGCAAAAACCTCTGGGCAAAACTTCAAGGTCCTAGTAGTTTGCGCTGTGCGTTGATTGGTATCAGTCAGACGTCAGTTTACTCTTATATATGGAAACGAGTCTTATATATGTATCATAGCTAATAAATTACACATTTTTATAAATATGTCATCCATGGGCAACAGTTAACTAAAAAGTACGTTGTCTGTTCATACTCCTGGCTTTCAGTAAAGGAAAACATCGTGAGAAAACCTAATAAAACCCGGCAAATTACCCTCAAAGGCAGTAACTACTACGTGGCAGTAACAATAAGGATAACGCGATATGTAACTAAGCGTCCGTGAGTTGTGCAGTTTATTACATATCATTGTTATCAAAAAATGCGTTTTTTCAGGGTCTAAAGCACTATCACGGCTATGCTTTAGCAAAGTTGTAAACTAATGGTACTTAGGAGTTAGGACTTTGGAAAAAAAACTGTGAAAAGGGGTAGCTTTAGGATTTTTGGATCGAATCAAAGTTTATTAATCGTGTTTTTACGTTTTTCAGGGTCTGACCCTCAAGAACACAGACATTAAATTTAGGTTGGATCTGCTCAGCGGATCCGGAGAAACATTTGCCAAAAAAACAAATGAAATTTAGGTAGTATATAGCCTTTAAAGTTCTGGTTAGGTTTGGGCTTCACAAGTATTTACGTTGCAATTGAACCTGAGCATAAATTCTGTTGGTAAAAAAAATACAATTTATCTTCATATACGTTGCAAATAGTTATTTGCAGTATACGGACGAAACGACGTTACATTTCCCATGGGATATTGGCTGTATCTATAATGATTGTATTGATGTGATTAATAGCTAAGGGTTTCTTAATTATAAATTAATCTTTCTTAATCTTTTTTACTTTTTAAGTATATAATTATATTAACTGTGTCCGCACCGCAAGTGAATTAAAAACACCTTTATGTTTTCTCATGTAGCCAGCACTGGCATAGACGTTTTGTTCCAAATGGTAAATAGGATTAAATAACACAGTAATGTCACGAAAACAAGTGGAATAAATAACAAAAAAACATGTTGTTGATAGTTAATTGCCTTGTTACCTGTTGCGTTTGTTGACGTCAACAGAGTTCTGGGTTTACCGAACTGATTGTTATGTATTTGGATGAAAGGTACTAAAGTATTGGTTTTAAACAATTTACGTACAAATTAAGAAATACAAATGATTGCGTAAATGTATAAATTCGAAGAATATTACGTAGATAGGTATATGTATATCTATGTTAGATAATGGACGCCTTGGAACAAGTTTGTATTCAAAAACTGATTGGCATAGTTTAGGTCATATTAACATGGTTTAGGTAAGTGAGTTTTATAGTAGGTACATTATCCAATACGTATAAGCATGTTACTGTGACTTTACACCGAAGTTCGATATATGGTCATTAATGCGCAGTCTTAATATGAACCGAATCTGAAAGGGTAATTACCCGGGTAGTCGACTACATATGGGATTCAAGAGAGTGCACAAGAGCTATAAGATTTAGTAGAAAGACCGGTGACCGCTTACCATCAGGCGGATCGTAGGCTTGTTTGCCACCTTAGTTGTAAAACATATTTTTGCTGACTTTGGAATCCTGTTGAGCCCGACCCAAGACAGGCTATGGTCTCTATGTACCAATGCCCAATCTCCGCTGGGAAGAACGAAATTTTAAATTTTATTTTTTAAGTCAAAAATGATCTTCACATCTTTTTAGGGTTCCGTACCCAAACAGTGACATCGGAGCTCTATTACTAAGCATATACGCTGCCCCTAAAACCCTTAGGTAAATGCTACAGCATTTTTACACACAAAATTGAATGCCATATTCTTCGAAGTTCCCTAAATTTCAATATAGGTATAGTTTGATTTAAACAAAGATCAAAAAATTAAGTTAAATTAACTTACTGTTATCCATCTTTTAAACTGAAGTTGGAGAGGCCAGAAATTTTCTCAGGATGTGTGTTATTATGGCGGATTTTTTAACAAATACTAAATAAAAAAAAAATAAAAAAATTTAAAGGACTTTTCCAACTACCTTACATGAAAATAAAATGTTTTTGTTGTTTTTGCTCTATCGTAAAAAAGTAAGTTTCTTTACTAAAACAAAGAATAATAAAAACTGGTTAAGTGTGAGTCAGGCTTGCATTCTCTGGTGGTACGGAACCCTCGATGTGCGAGTCTGACTAGCACTTGATGGTTTTTCATTATTAAAGAGATACGAGATTTATTTTACAACTAATTAGCGCAAGTACTTAATGGCCTTTATTTACCAACTTCAAAAAAGCAGGAGGTTCTCAATTCGGATGTTTGTATTTTATTTATGTATGCATATACAGTCGGATTTTCAAAATTCTTTTTTTTTAAAAGGGTATATTCCGAGGTGGTCTCTTATTAATGCAGTGAATTGGAAATTTGGAACTGGTGAAACGCGTTTTATGTTGATGATTGTTTAAAATTTTGTTACGAGTATCGATGTTTTTAGTGTACGACAAAAAAAGCAATTCGTCACTCAAAAGTAAAAAATAAAAACTAATTAACAAAAAAACAACCGGCTTCAAAAAGATGCAATAAAAAGGTAAAACTAATTACTTAATTCCAAAAATCTGACCTGAATTAGAAAATGAAGTTGGTGTCTATGTACCTAACAGTTTATTACACACTTCACTTTCATAACACCAACTTTAAACTGTAATTCAGAGCATTTTTGGAAATAAGTTATTATTTTTACCTTTTTAGTGCATCTTTTTGAAGCCGGTTGTTTTTTTTGGTAATAAGTTTTGGTTACTGCATAGAACGTTGAATAGTATAATATTGTTATATATATAAAAATATGGTTTTCCATTTGTATGGTTGGTACCTACGTGATGATGATTATTTGATGAGCAATCTGTTTTTGTTTAAGTGTATGTTGTTTTTCAGAGCGTATTGTGTTATTGTATATCGGACAGAGAAACAGAGTCCAATGTGACAATATAGTACATGATTGCTAAGTTGTTTGTCCCAGTGCACTGACGGGGGGTAAACAGCTTCTAAAGTTAAAATTTATTATTTTTATCCGACTTCAAAAAAGGAGGAGGTTCTCAATTCAGATGTATATTTTTTTTTATGCATGTTCGGGCATGTCATATATAGACGGATTTGCAAAATTCTTTTTTGATTTTTACAAAGGTTATACTTCCGAGTTGGTCCCATATTATTGTTGTGAAAGTAAAACTTAAACTTTTGGTCAAAAAAAATAATTGATGTTAATTTGGAACTGGTGAAACGCCTTTTTATGTTGATGATTGTATACAATTTTGTTACGAGGACGGATATTTTTAGTGTACGAAAAAAGAAAATTCGTCGCTCAACAGTAAAACAACCGGCTTCAAAAAAATGCACTAAAGGTAAAAATAATAACTTTTTAACAATAATGTGATCTGAATTACAGTTTGAAGTTGGTTTCTATATACCTAACAGTTTAAAACACACTTTATTGGCATGAAACCAACTTCAAACTGTAATTCAGATTATATTTATACCTCTTAAGTGCAGTTTTTGAAGCCGGATGTTTTCTTGTTAAAAGGTTTTTAATATTTGCTTTTGAATGACGAATTGCTTTTTTTTTACTAAAAACATCCAAAGTTGCAACAAAATTTTACACAATCATCAACATAAGCAGCAATTATTTTTTACTCCAAAAGTTGTACTAGTACGTTTTTAAGTTTTAAATCCACTTCATTAATATGGGACCTTATTTTTTATAGATTTCATTTTATTTTGACTTTTTAGTGTATATATTTTTGCATTGTCATGTCATGAGGCAGACAGGATAGAAATAGTTTATTTATATTGCATTGTTTGTTACGTAAAATCGAAGTGCATGCAGAGTCGCAGCACGATCCAAAGCAGACAAACAAAGGGACAGACAACAAGGCAAGTTCAATAAAAGCCTTAAAAACCAGTTAAGTGCGAGTCAGGCTCGTGCATCTAGGAATTAATTTTTTCACAAAATAAAAAAAGGATAGGAAAAAAAATGAATTTGTAGAACCTGAAAATATTTTTTTAAGTAGGAAAAGAATAGTTATTGAAAATCGTGGGGCGGACCGTGAGCTTGTTTCCACCTCAGTGGTACAAAAAAAAAAAAAAACTTTTTATAAGATATAGAATTTTCATTACAAATACATTTTGGAATTTGTTGCCAGTTTAATATCCACACAGTATTTTATAAAAAGCGTGAAATCTGTTTTTTTTTTAAATATCACATATATTTAAATTGAATAGCTTTAAAAATAGAAAATCGATATAATATGCCTACGGTACCTACCTATATTTACTATGTATACGTTTACATTTAGTTTTATGAGCGTGTTTTGAGTACGACTGTGTTGTTTATTTACCTAATCATGTGAGGAATTCTACGAATGAAATAATAGACTGTGGTTCTATAAATAGTTGCGTATGATGAGCGACGTAGTGATGTGCGGAGCGGCCTCGGTGGCGCATTACGCAGTCGTTGCAATGACGGCCGCTGGCACGCGCCACGGCATGGCACGAAGGCGCTTCGTCGTCATTCCGCCCAAGCCAATGTGCATAGGGTTAACACTTATTTTATAATTTTTTTTTACTACAAATGTACTGCTTGGCTTAAATACGTTGGCATACGAAATTTAAAAATTATCTCATCCCATTATTTAACAATAGTTTACATACAGTTAAATGTACTACATATGTCAAGTCAGGTTACGATAACCATTTAATATCAGACGACCCGTGTTCCTGTTTTTGCCACATTAGTTGTATAAAAAAATATTTGCAATGTCCATCTAGAAATGAGTTACAGTTATATTTTACAATATATTATGTATTAACGTTTCTTGAGAAGTTATTGGAATAGGTCCGAAAATCGAAATCGAAAATTTTGTGTTTTCTCTACGTTTTGCAATCATTTTTAGAGTGATGTGTGTGTGTGTGTGTGTACGTATGTATGTTTGTAGATATATTTTGGCTTTCGATTCCTCAATAACTACTGTACCGAATCGCTCTGATGACATATCAATCGATACGCCACGTCATGACTTAGATCTGAAAGGAGTCTGAAATAAATCAGTCCAGCGGTTCGTTTTTTATCCGTAAAAAACTGACTTTTTTATGCACGCAACATAAATTTCATGTATAATTTCATGTATCGAGGGGTAGTAAAGGGTTTTCGAGGGTGCTGATTTCAAATCTTTTATCAGTGTTTTAAAATTCAAAATGGCGGATCCAATATGACGTAATTTTTTTTTTGTAAAAGAATTTTTCTCAAGAGAAGTTGCATGTACGGTACTTGCTGCCGAACCCATTTTTTAGTTTATTATTTTTGTTAGCTTCAGTGAATTTAGCGAATGAAGTGAATCTGTTAAAAATCTTAAATTCTATGCCTGACAATTAAAATACCAGCTGAAATCTTGACAGAAGTAGCAACCCTAGGGACGTTCTATGTACAGTGCTCCTGTTACAAGTCTATTTACATTTTCATGTACACCCCCGCGTCACGCACTGCCACGTCTGATGTAATATTGTGATGCTAATCATATGATTTCTTGCAGACGTCACTTTAACACTAAAATAGAGATGTGATGTAAAGTATAATAGATATATAACTTACTCTTGTTTATATACTATTTTAAACGCGGCTTTGTTATGATTTTTACACTAAAAATCATCTCCCAATTTAACTTTTTTCATTCAAATTCTACATTTCTTTTGCCATTAATTAATGTTTTTTGCCCCGAACCTCACGAAGTTTTGGAGGATACTGAGATCGAAATTACTTTAAAGAATGACGAAAGACGTAGTGACCAAATAAAGCGTTTTTTTTTTACTTATACAAATAATATCCGAAATTACGTTATTGTATATTATATACTACGTTGACAGATTTGCATAATGTTTTAGTAAATTGCGTAAAGCAATATGATCTTTGTCCTCTAAAAAACCTAAGCATGTCTCTTTTTTGTAAGTGATAATTGGATACTCTGATAAAGAATTAAGATATAAGATACTACACTATAGAAGTATAGATAATATATCTTGATATTGCATATCTGACTTAAATATAAGGTTCTGTTTAGTGTTGTTTTTATATGGTATTGGTAATAACATTATTTGCCTATGTACTATTATTGATCACTGTCCTTGACGCAACAGTTCGGACTTCCGCTAATGACATGCTTTTTTTCGTAATTGTCGTCACCAATGCTAAGCTTATATAGCTATAGCTGGTTTTCAATTAGACGACACGGCAGTGGTCGTCGCCGTTGTCGTCGTCGTGTCGTCTAATGGAAAACCAGCTTATGTTGTATGAGAAGATGTTGAAAGTAATATAATAATAATAATTTCGGACTTATCACACAGCGTCATCTGGTCCAAAACAAAGCAAAAGCTATTGTGAAAAACCTGAAAACGGATACGAATACTTGTTTACTTTTGTTTTGTAAATACATACATAAATACACTTATACTCAAGACAAACATAAATGTTTATTTAGTACATAAATGTTTGTCCAGTTCGAGAATCTAACCCATACCCTCTGCACTGCAGCTGGACACACTACTAACTAGGCTGCGAGGGAGTTAAATCCTGTAGACATTTTTGAATTATCTAAGACTTTTTCCTTATTGTTGTATGCTCTGTTGGATGCTCTGTTGTGCCATGAAGGAAGGACAAACAAACAATCTCACCAAACAACAATTGATACCTATGTTAATTAAAATAATCTTACACTGAGAATGTAAACACTACGTTATTCTTTATTAAAGAAAATCATTCCTTGTTCATAATAATATATTCCTAAAAAAATGCAATGTTCTTTCTTAATAAATTAATATAATGAAAGTAGGTTACTCATTAGTGAAAGTCACTAATCATTATATAAAATTAATAACCTTATCACAACACAGTACCAAATATTCCAGAAAGCAAGAAGAGTCGCTTTGATCTCCATCATCGTTGACTTGATCTGGTCGATGTTATTTTATTTTGTTTGTTCTATATATAGGCTCTTTATGTCAGCACACAAGTAAGACATTAGTTTCATATTTGGAAACTTAATATTTGAAGTGATTAATTGTTTTTTCTAAAAGACCTTGTTTCGATATTTTTGTTGTTTAAAATATTTTGTTACGGTTACGTTTTTCGTAAATGGCTATTTCGCAATGTTTCCAATATTAGTCAATAGGCAGTGATACCTTAATTTAGTTGAAAAAGTTATCAGGGTTCCGCACGCAAACGATGCCAACGGAGTCCTGTTACTAAGCCAACGCTGTCTGTCTATCTGTAATGGGCTTAACCTTTTGAACCGAAGTAGGTTGAAGCCTACAATTTTGAAAGACTTTGTGTTATTATGGCGAATTTTCTAACATAACCTAAAAAACGAAGTATTTTTTTGGGTTATATATAAAATAAAACATTTTGTTATCTTTGCTCTATCGTAAATACGATAGAGCATACAAGTTTTAAACCTTAAAACAATTATAGTAAAAGCTCTACAGTATAACAACAAATAAATAAAAACTGGTTAACTCGAACTTGGCCGGTTTGTTAACTATTGTAGTGTATTTATTACATACGTAGTACACATATGCATTTTATATACAATTTATTCTGATTTTACGCAAGAATTACGGGTTCGCCGCGCCGTCACACTAGGCGCAGCAATGATATATTAGCGCCATTGTATTGCTTACGTCACTGCACTGGCGCCCTCCTAACTTCATTAGAAAAACACGGGCTTCGATAAAACTCAAAATAGTCGGTGTGATAAATTAGGGATTGTTTTTTTTCGTCAATACTAGCTCAGTTTAAAGTGGTGCGTTATAAGACCTTTCGATTTTGGTCGGTAGCGTTGGGTATGGCTAGGGTTGCCATCCGTCCGGGTTTCCCCGGATTTGTCCTAGTTTAGAGGGCGTCCGGGGAGCTTCCGGACGGGTTTCAATTTAAAGTCCGGGTTAAAAGTGCCTAAAAACTTTAAGAACCTTTTGTTTTGATAACAAGTAAAAAATGTAAGACTGCTAACAGTTTCTTAAAACGTTTTGTTTCTTAAGAAGACTAAATTTAGTTTATTTTTTGATTTTTCTAAGTTACTTTTAAAAAGGTTCTAAGCTCGAAAATCCGGGCTTTTACGCTTCTTGTCCTAGTTGCTAGATTTAAAAGATGGCAACCCTAGGTATGGCTCCCACACAAGTGATTCACGTAGTTGGCGGCGCGACGGGAAACATTACCCTAATTACAGTACCTACACTATTGCAAGCCATTTTGACACAATCCCCCACAGCACGTGATGCTATACACCTTGTATAAAAATTGTATAGCGACCGTCGTTTTACGAGAACTTTTCGATTGCGACACGATTTAGTTACTGCATTAATGTAAATGTTTATGAATCATTATTTGCGCTGAGATTTGAATTTATTTATGTATGACCTGTAGGCTGTAATGTAACTTTGATCATATTTACATTTGCTGACATTCGTATTAAATGTAATGTGCAGTTTAATCGATCGAAATTGTATCATACTTATACAGGATGGAAATATTGAATATTTCAGTAAGGGCAGCTATCATAATATTTTTAGCTACTCAGATTAAAAAAAAAAAATCTACCATACGTGCATACATTTTTCAAATCTTTTTTCTTATTCCAACCGATCCTGTTTCTTAAAGGCCTCAAACATTTGTATGAGGTCAATTAATGTAAGACTATAAAAAGTCATAGAAAGCAAAAACTAGTGTACCTAGGCTCTATAAAATGTATGCGAAAAGTTATTTGTGATTTCTGAAATTTCTAGTACTCGTGCCTGAATTGTTCCCAAACAAACATATGATCCTTACAAAAAACTGGACGAACGGCATGAAAAAAAGTTTTGTGAAAATTGCCTTTTATTTTGCTGACAGTACCATTTTTTTTAAATCTGTGAATGCTACTCTAAATATTTGAAAAGTCCGTGGTCAGTTTTCTAAGATAGTTTTCCTGTAGCAATAACGATTATGGTAGCTGCCCTTATTGACCACTTTAAAATTTCCACCCTGTATGCGACTTCATAAAATATTAGCGTTATCTAATTATAAATGTAACTTGAATTTGCAGTATTACTTCCCATGCATTCGATGTGTGGTTACAGTTAAAAATTTGCTTTCATGAAAATCTTTATGACTGCGTTTCTGTTGGTGCTCAGGAAATTTACTCGATTAAAGTGTAATGATACCGGTCGTTCGGTAATTTCGTGTTTCAACAACGGTGCTGCTGTCTGCAGCTACATTAACCCGAGAATCCAAACTCGCTTGTTATTCCATACAAGCTAGCGTCATTTTGACATTTGTGACCCGAAACAGAGGTATGAAACCAAGGTGTTTGTTTGACGTAGTTAACTAACGTCAATGTCGCTCGCTACAATATAATTTGTCAACCTCCAATACTGACGACGTTAATATTCGAACGGCTTCTATACGATATACTCTTTTTTTTCTTACTTGTTTGATTTTGTAAACTAAATTCTAACCTAATCGAAAACAAGGATAGGCTCAAAATATGAGAAAGGTGAAACAGGTACACACACACAAATTTTTTTTCTTTAAAGCCTTAATTATAGTTTTCGTGATTTTGAGGTTAGAATTTTTTTTACTAAAAAATAAAAAAATAAGACAAGAAAGAAAAAATTTAGTTTAGAACAATTTATTATTAATTCTGTGCAAAAATTTCTCCGCACGTCCATGAAGTTGTATTTATAAACCGAAGTAAAAGTTGTTTTTCGGAACAACTATACTGTTTTTCCTCATTGCATCAACATTTCGTTTTAATGTTATGCAACGGTGCCCCAGATTACTCCTTGAATGTTTTGTTGTATACAAATGGCCGACGTATTTCTGTTAATGTGTTTGTTTTTGTTTATACGAGTATTTCGCATTAAGCGAGGATAATCTCAGGAATGTTGTTTACCAGTTTAAATCAAATATATACTTTACTTTTCATAAGGAAAAAAATAGATCAACTGAAGAAAGTCTTCGTTTGGTGGTATGGCATTGTATGGGGTAAAATATTTTCTAATTACTGACACGGCAAACGTTGTTTCGCGATAGCGTATACACTCAAAATTGTCCATAATTTATATAACTAAACCTTTTCTTTAGATGCTCTGTCGAATAATGAAAACATAAATGAAATCCGTACGGAATATAATTTTCCGGATAAAATCATGCTTAGACAGACTTTGTAAGCATGTACGTATGTATGTGATGACAATCATTCAGGCAAACACATACACTAGGTCTCTATAATCATGAGAGCTTATAACGTTGGGTTTGGATTTATAGAAGTAAGGGTTGATGGGGACGTTCCAGTTATTGAACGTTTTATATTAACCAGGTTTTATATTAACCAGTACAACATTAACGCAACACCAAATACACCTAGATTTTGACGTTTAGGCTAAAGACGTCCCGCTCTTCCACTCGTAATTTTTCGGATTTATGATGACTAGGGAAATATTTATTATATGGTGGCTCAGTGTCTAATGACCTGCCTACTAAACTAAAAGGGCTTAGGTTCGATTCTCGCACAAGATAAACATTTATGTGATGAACATTTGTATTTGTCTTGAGAGTGGGTTTTTTTCAATGTCTAATATGTTGTTTAGGATCCTTAGTACAAGCTTTGCTTAGTTTCGTTCAAGATGGCGCTATAACATTTCTGGACATTGCGCAGCACAGGAATATTTATTAATATATAATTATTATTATTGATTGATAGGAACTTAGTGATGTAAGATTAATCGTTTAAAAAGTAGAAAAAATTTAATTGTATAATATTAAGAACTTGAACCTCGAGGCTCTGATAGAGAAATGTTATATGTTTAAATATATAATTTAATTTAATATAATTTATATTTAAACTTGTGCTTTTAAACGCTGCTTCTTAATTAACATTTAACTTTTAACACCTCACATCTTTGAACTAGGTCACCTCTTCCCAATTTTGCTTCAAATTTAATTTTTGTCAGCCAATTTGTCACAATTTTTGTTAACGGATGTCCTTTACTCAGTCAGTTAAACTTTATGTATGTGCCAGTAAACCGAAACGTTTATGTTCTGAAAACCTCCACAGTTTTAGAAACCTTACCTTACCTTTTATACCGTTTCGTGTGAGGCTAGCTTTACGGCACACATAATGAGATGCGGTCAGCATAGTAGCCCCAAAGACAACTACCTAAATCTTGTATTCGTTTTATGGCCAAAATTTGCCCCGACTAGGTAGGCAGTAAAGGTCAAAAATGTCAAAGCTTCGTGGGGGGCCATTTCTGGTAAACTTTTTTAGTTTAAGAGATATCATTTTGGTGACATTGAAAATATCTGGTAACGGTATTTTGGTAATGCTGGCAACCATAAAAATGATTAAAAAAAACCAGTTTGCTTTAATTCAGGTTGTTATTTGTTGACATTTTTGAAAACACGCTTAGGCTAGATTTAACCGACCTGCATTGTTACAGCACGGATTATTGGTTTTTTTTAAAATTCATGGCGACCAGGATTACCGAAATACAGATTTCGGAAATATTTACTGCTCACATAACCCTCGGGTTTAGTATGACCTAATCTAAGAATTCCAAAAGTTTTGGCCGTAAACGATGATACATGATTTTGGTTGCGATCTCTCGTACTTGTACGTAATGTCTGTCTACACTTTGACCATTTCCTTGCGAGGATGCTCCGTTCTACTTATTGTTTACAAACTCAAGGATGCGTCACTATGTATGATTACTGTTGTTATTACCAGCTGTGAATGCCCGTATGACTAAGGATGGTGATGCCAAGATTCTTCGACTTCGGATGACGTCAGGTAGCATTCGTTCATCTTGTCTTAATATCTACTCTACGGTTACTATTCTATGCCAGAGTGTATTTTTTTTAAAGTTGTGACAGTCAAAATATGTGTAAAAAAAACATTACTAAATGTATTCTACGTATGACGAGATGGTTTCCCCGATTTTATACTTTGTTTCTTGAACTAGCTTGAATCACTTTATGGTTTCTTTGTCTTGTTGTTTAAGATAGTTAATCTCATGCCTTAGTCAAGTTCATAAAAAAATTTTAGTTACAGCGGTATTATCACAAAGTACACCTACATATTTACTATACGAAAACGTTTTGTGTTTTTTTTCCATAAAAAAAATACCAAAAAGACCCCATTTTCCTAGAGTTCCTTTTCATATTTCATTTCAATTCATATTTTTTGTCAAATTTCAACTTTTTAAGAGGGCGATATAGGCCAGAAAGCTAATTTCTGTAATTCTAACGTTGTGCATGTAAATGTACTATAAATCACTAGATAATTTCATATACATTACTATGAGATATATATGTTATATACTTCTTAAGTAATTTATACCGTAATGACGCCTTGAAACTTTAAATTTTTTGTATGGAATTTAACGTTATTACCGTTTTGTAGTCACATTTTTTGACTTCTCGCTACAACTTAGAGTCTATGAACTAGATAACAAGCTATTCTAATTATTTAACCAACTTTCATTACAAGCAAATGCAAAACACGCTTTAAAAATTTGCTCAAGTGTTGAAACAACGGTCACTTCCAGATTTTTTATTGCATTAAATACAATAAATGAAAATCATTCAGTAAGGTAATGCACTAGACAAAAGTAAGTTTTATAACATATAATTTTTTCAATGCTTTAAATGCTATAGCTTAACCACAAAATTTGCACAAAAACGGTGTATTTTCGCGGTCTGGCCTATACCCTAGCCTTAAAGAACATTGGTCTGCGTCCATACACTGTTAGCCTTACAACCAAGAACAAAGGAAATTCATGTGTTGTATTTTTAATCATTATTCAGTTCCCATTAGATATTATTTTTACAGCGGAATAGCAGAAGAATAGTTCTATGACAAAAAAAAAGTCACGAATTTTAGGGTTGGTTCGTGTATTTTCCACGGCTCGACTTCCACTGTTTTAATACAGTAAAAATCGTTTAGTTATAGCTTTCTAGTGGTTTTTAAGATAGTTCCTTTAAAAACTGAAAAAACTATGTAACTTATTGTAGATAGCAGTTTATGTAGATAATTGTATAAAAATGTACGTAAATGTAAATGTGATTCCGAACAAGTTAGTGTTAAAACACTAACTCCGAGGTTAGTTACACCGACGTCACGAACGGACCTCTGCGTTTCACTGAGCTAAAAAAATCTTACCTATCATAACCTAAAAGTGGTGTTTCCGTACAATATCTACATTTACAACTATTAAACAAACCAACACATTAAGTTTTGTTATTGTCGTTTATGAACGAAACGTTTAAAAATCATCGTTCAGAAATGTTTACTTATTGGCACTTATTTAAAAATAACAATCTAATCTTATTTTTTTTATTAAATGTTACTATTGCCGTATAAATAGGCGTGGGGTCTGACTCTGGTTCTTACTATTAATCTACCGTGAAAGTAATAAGCTAAGTGCAAATAATAGTAATGGAATGAGGATTGAATGCTTGTGATAAAAAATATGTTTTAGCATACTTACATAATTCATTAAAAAGATCGATTACAATCGTTTGGGCATCCCTAATCTACTCTAAGACGAGGCCGCGTTTAGAAGCTACGCGCCGAGTGTGAACAACGCTTAAAGTGCCATAACAGTTTACTCTCGATAGCAAGAAGCTTATATCGTATTATTATACCATATAGTATTAATAAGGTAAAATTGTGAATCAAATAGCTTTCACGTACGACTTGGTTCGGTTGTAGCTTCTGAACCCACCCCGCCGATATTTATTTGAACATTAAGATGGCGACTAGTGAGTAGCAGAAAATACTTTTTTTATATACATAACGTACGCAGCTAGTCCGTCTCATAATAATATTTGCAAATAATATAAAAAAAAGACTATAAATTATCATGTATGTCCAATGTTTTTATTACATAGGGCGACTTTTGGGTTGTCCTTTGCAAATCAGAAGTCAAGTGGGAGTCGGTTGTTTTTTCTATAATTGAGAGGTTGCCGTTGAAATCGTACACCGATAACCGAATTTAGAGCTGGTGGAACCGCGGGCAAAAGCTAGTACTACATAATTTTGCTTATATGATATAGTATTAAAGATTTGTAAATTCCCTTGTATTCTTTGTAGGTTTGATTTGCGTTTGTGTACCTAATAGTAAGCAAAAACAATAGGAATTTTAGGTTGTGGCAACGTACATACGTAAAAATACTTATGTCACACTTGTATCGAATATGAAAGATATTTTTAACAAGTTGAAGAACTGAAACATGGAAAAAGAAAATCACGTTCGGCCTAGCTACACACACAGTGGTCCACAGAAAAAATATTACCAAAATGTCAAACAAAAACAAGATTTTGAATGTGAAAACTGTTAACCGGAACCAAACCAGGAACCACAAAGCTAAAATGTACTATCTTACGTACTAAGAGGAGACACTATACTATGGCACGTATAGTACACGATGTAGTTATTCGTATTTTATCTGTGACATGCGTGACTTTCGTTTATAGAGTCTCTTCTAGTGTGACATGACCGTACATGGAGCATGCCTCGCATAAAGCATAGTCCCAACATATTGAACTAGCAGTTGATCAAATAACACAAATTAGTAATCTAGTCTAGGATTCATGAAACTCGATCTTGTTTACTAATAAGTGGGTAATAATCTTATTAACATATTAGCTTTTAGTAGCGGCTCTGCCCATGCTAAGTTTGGTTATCAGCATGAGATTTCTACTCTTTGATAGTAAGAAAATTTGCTTAAGCAAGGTATAGCCGTAGCTATAGTTCGACAACATGGAATTGTGTCGTATTTAATCCTGCAAGAGTTTTTAAATTTTCTTATATCATAATTATGTCCTTCTTCGTTCCTTCAACTACCACTGTGCCAAATTTCCTTTCAACTGAGATGCTTTGTTACGAAATGAAGGAAGAACGAACAAACACCTTTCGCGTTTATTATATTGGTTTGGATTAGTTTTAAAAAGCTTTTAATAAGAAGCAATAATATTTTGGACATTCATCATCCTAGATTGATGAGATGAGATGACATTGGTAGTGTGACAGGAAAAAAACATGACTGAAAAATAGTCTTTTTTTATGGCAGACCACTAAATGTTGGAAGCTGGAAATTTTTATTATTTTGACAACTATTAATTTTATAAAAAAAACATACCGCAGACTGTCGAACATGTGGAAATATATTTAATACTAGCTGGTTCCCCGCGTTGTGCCTCGCCCAATCCATAATTCTCTATTACAAATTTATTACACCAAACACTGCACAACCCCTTATTTATTTCTACATTACCAAAGGTTAACTTGTAGAAAAAGCCTATAAAGATTGAGTTCACCTATGTACAAAATAAGTGCAATAAAGAATTTTATTATTATTATGATTTTTTCCCGTTGAACTTTCTTGCATAATCCAAAATTCGTGAAATAGCTATCTGATTTTCGATTATAAACCAAAAGGCCATATATCATTTTTTTAAGTGGTTTGAAAAGGATCCATTGTTCAAAATTTCACGTTTCTAGCTTCAGTAGTTTCGGCTTGGCGTTCATGAGTCACTCAGACCATGTTTTTTGTTAAGTGAATTCACCTATAAATTACGTTTGCTAAATTATTTAATACATAACGAATCCATTACAGATAACCGCAGGAAAAGAGAATTTTTTTTTTTATACACCTGTACTTTAATTTTCAAATTATCATATTAGTAGTCTTTTCGGCAATTCTTTGCATAAAGTATGTAGGTACTTGCAACATTAAAGCACTAGCAACGAATGAACCTTACTGAAATGCCGAGCATGGCATATTTTCGGGATAATAGTATACAATATGTATTGAAACACTTAGAAGGTAATATAAATGTAGTATAGGGGGCGCACCATGTGAAGCGTCGAATATCGTCAATCGTGTGAAGGAATTCAGATATTTAACAGTCTTCCGATATTAAGTAGTACTATTGGCATTAGTGCCATCATTATTACATCCTTGCACAATCATATGTATTCATATACTTTAACATATGCCTAAAACTAAAAAAAAAAATATTAATGCGAAAGTAACTCTATTTGTTACCTCTTCACGCTCAAACCGCTGTACCGATCAAGATGAAATTTGGCATGGAGATAGTTTGAGTCCTGGGATAGGACACAAATATAATTCAGGAGTTGCTATTGCAATCCTAATCGATGACCGAATTTAGGGCGGATGGAACCGCGGGCAAAAGCTAGCATATTATAAATGCGATAGTATTGAATCGTTGAATGATTTGAATCTCGGAAACGGCTCCAACAATTTTCATGTAATTTAGTTTGCACATATGATTACGGGGGCGATAAATCGATCAAGCTAGGTTTCATTTTTAGAAAACGTCGTTTTGTCTATATTTTCAGTTAATGGTAAACTGAAAAATATGACTCTTCCTGACATCTATTGGCGAGTAGTAATACTATTGCTATTCCAACTTTCGTACTACAATTCGTTAGTGGTCGTAGTGATCCTACGCCAATCCAGCGCACACATTTGATTACATACACAAAGACACACATAAGTATACATAAAACACAAACAGTGTATTGAAAATTGATACTACTAGAAAATATATACATATATGTATAAATTGATATAGGTGCCGGTATAATAATATTATAAATATAGTATAAATAATCCGCTGCAATCCACCATCAGCCGCCCGGCGCCAGGAAGGCTCCAAACGCGAAATGGGCGCATCACACAAACGTGCACATATACCCATATGCATACACATACTCACAGACGTTGTATATCATGAAGTAGCTCAGGTCCCACACGACAGTGTGACGACTTAAAGACATCAGTGCGATTGTAAACAGTTTCGAGGACATGACATCCCCCGTTTTACTCCTTTTTGTAGCTCTAAGGTCATGTTTGACTGTTTTGTAGAACTGATTTCGTTGTTGAATCGCACAGACATCACAAGCACTTTGACGTTTTGCCACAACGTTCTCATAGTCCACACGCGCGAGTGATACCCCTGGTGTTGCAAGCGTCCATAGGCTACGGTGACCGCTTACCATCAGGCGGACCGTAAGCTTGTTTGCCATCCTAGTGGTAATAAAAAAAAAAAGAGGCGTGACACATGGGCTGATGTCCGAGGACGTCATCTTTATAGTCAGCCACACTGTTTGCTAGCTAGGGTGCCGTAACCGTTCAGGTGGCTGAAAATCGTTTAAGAAGATTTCCTATCTATTCGTGATAATGAGGTTCGAAATAGCGTATAAACGTAGCCAGATCTGGTAATAATTTTTCAGCTGGTTGTTATCTCCCGTATTGAAAAATAGGATCAAAATGTCATGTATCAAAATCGAGAGCAGAAGTAGCTCCACGCCTTTGAGCGTTTTACCATATGAATAATAGTGGAGTAATGTGCCTACAATGCCATTTTTGCCGTATGAACACAACATTTTGTACCAAGTCTGCTCCCCCCTAGCCCAAAAGCTGGCTACGCCCTTGGGCACTTGCAACATTTGCATAAATACAGTCATAGATGAACCACATTGCTCCGTCTCTTTACTAATGATAATGTAATGTATGTTCATAAGAACATTAATCTTTTTAAAAAAAATAGTGATGTTCATAATCGAAATACAAGAAATAGACACAAACTGGCTCTGATCCACACAAGGCTTGAAAGAATTGATAAATCATTTAAAGGACAATGTGTCAGTTTTTACAACAAAATCCCTGCAGAAGTATGTAAACTGAATTTAAAAAATTTAAAAATTTTGTTAAACAGAAACTTGTCAAATAAGCTTACTATTCAATTAAAGACTATCTTATAGATAAAAACGCATGGGAATAACTAAAATGTTGCTATCATAGTACTTGTATTTCGAAATGTACCAATCGTTATAATTAAAATTGAAAAGAGCGACAGCTGGAGAGTTTCTTTCGCCGTTTCTTCTCCCAAGAACGCCATCTTGATTCCGAAACGGTAGTAGTTTATGAATTTCTTGCATATTATACTGACGTCAAAAAAGTGATATTGTATCCTATTTTTGAGAAATAAACTATTTGAATTTGAATGCTACAATACTCGAAATTTTCAAAATTATAAGCACACTGCCTCCTGCATAAGAATTTCCCAAAATAAAACTTTTGTAAGAAAAGAAATAGCATGAAGCTTAATTCATTCTTGATAAAGTTAAAGTTTTTCTTAAAATAAAAATCTTTCTTTACTCTCAAGATACGTAATAATACGCCGAGCTTTTTTCACCGCCATGCAACTGCGCTGTTTTTGAACCGTACGGTCTCGTAGGTAACGATGGTATAAGAGTGGACTTTATAACTTTGATTCTTCGGAGAATGAGGCCTCTAGTATCGTAAGCTACCTGCGTCGAGAGCCTTGCGCTCTCACATCTTTAAGGAAGGCTGGTGCGCTTTTTATAGACAGAGGGATTATACTAGAGCCATTTCGGGCCGAAACTTAAGGGGCCCTAAAATAAAATAATTAGTGTACTCAACAGTGCGAAGCAGTACTTCACGTCGGGGCAAAGATTGCTGCTTTACATGTCGAAAGTTCGGCCTTTATGGAGTACTGCTGCCATCTCTGGGCGGGGGCACACGGATACCAACTTGGCCCATTTTAAGTGAGTTGTTTTTAGCATTTTCCGATTCATTGGTTTAAACCGAGTGAAAGAAGTTGTTCTATAAATATGCGTTTAACAAACCGGTGCCTAATTTTTAGTCACGCATTCAGAGATTTAAAAGATAAACATCGTACGTGATGTCATTGATGATGATTGATGCCATCATTTAAGTTGGTGATGCACCAACTAGACATGACAACTATTACTATTGATAATGGTTGCTATTTACTATTTATTTTTATTTTTTATTAAACGCTTCACTCAAAAACTATTTTTAGTAATTAGTTATTCGAGTACCTACATAGCTGACACTATTATACTTACTTGTTAGCGTTATTTTATTATGTGTGATTTATTTACTTTTCTCTTTAAGCACGCTATACTTGAAAGCTATTTTTCGTATATAATTATTTGACTAGGTAACACTATTATACTTGTTAGCGTTATTTTATTGTGTAATTTATTTACTTTCATTTTTAAGCACGCTGTATTAAACGGTATTTTTCGTATTAACTTATTTAACTAGGTACCTAACACTATTATACTTGTTGGCGTTATTTTATTATGTGATTTATTTACTTTCATTATTAAGCACGCTGTATTAAACGGTATTTTTCGTATTAACTTATTTGACTAGGTACCTAACACTATTATACTTGTTAGCATTATTTTATTCTGAGTGTTTTATTTACCTTTATTTTTAAGCACGCTGTATTAAACGCCTTTATATTAAAAAATAATTAAAACCTATTTTTCGGTTTTAGTTTTTTTTAGTTATTTGACTACATTGAGATAATTTGACAAGGTAACAACTATTATTTTTCATTTATTTTTCTACGTCATTTATTAGGTAGGTAACTATTATATCGATTTGTGACGTCATGAAAATAGCAGCATGAATGAAAATAGTGTTGAATGCTTTTTATATTCATCACGCTAATTTATTTTACAAAAATAGCATGTAAATTTAAAACTATGCACTATTATTCAATCATTTTTTTCTGATGGGTTATAATAAGGATGTAAAGGTTTTAAAGCAAATGGTTTTATGAGCTTTCTTTAAATCTGTTGTTGCTCTAGCATTGCGTCCTTGATTTAAGGGGTTAACTTTACCTACATGTTTAATTGACGTATTTGTAGAACCGCCTTCCGTAGCTTCATCAAAAGCTTTTGAAGCTGGTGCCCAAGCACAAGTACAAGTATGCACTTTAAAAGTTAATTATTTAAAATTTACAAGGTTTGCATAAATTTGGATCTAACATTTTCGTTATCATTTTATGTAACAGAGACACTGGCAATAAGATGATTAAATTTCAGCTTTCAATTGTCAAAAATATTCTTTAGATGTTACAATCTATTAAAATATTTCAAAATCAAACGTGGCTTTTAAGCGGGTTGGTTTACACAACAATGTCTCTTTTGTAATCTAGATAAGATCGCGAAGTATAAAGAGATTAAACCTAGTATGTTTTTTTCGACGTCCTTTTTTTAAAAATTTTCAGTAAACATTTTAACACTTCAATGTATTATATTATCACGTTACTAACTTTATTTCTTCGGCAGATCTTCTTGACTTGAATGACTAAGGGAGACTCTTGTTCTTCTTTCTCTGTTTAAGTATTAGGCCACTAGGCCCATTAGTTTTGGATCAGACCTCACCTGCTAGACAGGTTTTCATAACGCTGATAGCGATCTTAGAAACGTTGTTACCTGACCAAATATACAACAGGGTGCAGATAATTTTATCTTCTCCATTTAGTGAAGTAAACGCTTGTATGATCAATATCGCCAAAGTGCAAACTAGGCTAGGCTGTCAGTAGTTACAATAGGTTCATAGGTTGGAAAGTTCTGACCGAAATTGATTTACGTCTATCTTGAAGTTTGAACTTCCTGACTTGGAAGTTTAATAACATAAGTTTAACATGAAGATAATATGAATTTGTCGTATATTCATCCTTAATGTCGCAGTGGAGTATCTAAATGAACTAAAAATTAGCACGGGGTTAGTTGAAGACACTGCGAACGTCATAGGATTTTTACTTTTTTTTTCATCCCGGAATATTCAAAATTTTCCGCAGGAATTACTACAACCAAAATTCAGTATGCAGCAATACGACTTTCGCTAATCTTCAATTTAATGAAAAATTGTATAAATTGTCACCAAAATATGGTTTTCTTTAATCATTGCTGATCTCGCGAAAACTCAATTTAAACGTTCCCGTATTAGTTCCACAAAATAATGACAACCCTAGCTATAGAAACCATTGTTATTGTAAAGAATAATGGACTTGCTGTAGGAGTTCCACGCCGATTACTGAATTTAGAGTAGGTGGAGTCCCAAAAGCCTATAGTCAATTTATGTTTTTTGTCTAGTCCATTGCCATTTTAAGACGTATTTATTCGGGAGGGTAAAAGTTACGGGATCATTCACGTTCACGATCCAGGTCAACACGCTCAGTCCAGATTATAGCGACCTGTATTTAAACAACCGTAGTATAGTTAGTCGATTTCATTGCATCAAGTCATATTGGTCCACTACTGGACATCAGCCTCCACTATGGCGCGCCATTTCTCCCGGTCCTCTGCTTTCCCCATCAAACAAACCCCCAGCCACCCTTAAGGTCGTCGGTCCACCGGGCTGGAGGGCGTCCCACGCTTCGCCTTTCCATACGCGGTCTCCACTTTAAGACACGTTTGCTCCATCGCCCATCGGTCCTCCGACAGACGTGGCCAGCCCACTGCCACTTCAGCTTGCTAATTCTGCGAGCTATGTCGGTAACTTCGGTCGAATTAATTACGACCTAATCTAAGAATTCCAAATTTTGGCCGAAAAACGATATTTAATTTTGTTAGTGGTCTCTGGGCCTATTACGAATTACGTGGTAATATGCCATTAGCTGAACCAGACAAGTTTGCATATCCCTAATTAAGTTATAATGTTTAAATTAATTGTGTTGTTTATGAATAAAAACTCGTTAAAACTGTTTAAATGTGTTGTAATTTTTCGTTTATTATTAAGTTTTATTCATTTGTTTAATTTAGGTCTGTACGTTACGTTACGGTAATGAGGGCAATAAAAATACTTGTTTTAAAATAATTTAAATTGAAACACATATTGTCTAGTTAAATTAATCTTATTAATTAATGTAATTAAGTTAAAAATTATGTAGATTTTTTCTGTATTCTTAATTTATCTAGGATGAATAGAAGGTGGATGCGGGCGATAGGTAAATGTTATAAAATAAAACGAATTCGGTAAAAGTTGTTGTTTTTTTGGAAATTGTTTTAATGAAAGTTATTTTACTACTAAATTCACCCGAAAGCACAAATATTTATTTATTTATTTATGTAATTAAACCGCGGAAACAAATTCGGTTTACAAGTGTTTTAAATATCCGCAACAATTTTCATTTTACGGAACTCTACCATTTTTATACCGTGTACGACACGCTCTTGACCGTTGTTTAATTTCTCTTGAAAGAAGTTATAATAATGGTCCCAAAAATCGAAATCGCTAGAACCAATGGACCGAATTGCTCACGTGGCCATATCAATCGATAAGTCGCAGGCAAATCGTATAATACGCCGTTTCATAATATGCCTAGGCAGATCATAGAGTATGGAATAGAAATTATCATATAACTGAACAGATTATTATATGAAGCTTGGCTGAAACGTTCACAAATGTTACGTTTACAAAAGAGAATCTGAACCTAACCTAACATACATGACTTATACAGTGCGATTTCTGTTCCTTTCGTTTCCATACTTTACGATCTGCCTAGGCATATTATGAAACGGCGGATTATACGATTTGCCTGCGACAGATACACCACGTGGCTCATGGCTTAGATCTGAAAAGGATGTGAGCAAAATCGGTCGGAGCAGAAAAGTAAATAAAGAGAATAAATAAAATAACTCACCAGAACACAAATTAAATATTACTCGCTTGTGTGCAGGTAGTTCATATTTTGAACAGATAGCTTTTATACATACTTGATATATTAGGCGCGTCATTACATGAACCCGCACTTTGCTTGGAGAAAAATAAAATTTACAAGGAAAAAGCCGTGGGAGTAAATAATGTCTTAGCACGGTACCCGCTTTGTCTGCAAGTAATGACACTGTTTACGTGTAAATCCTAGATTAGACGAGGCAAATTTATTGTATGTTCAATCCAATATTTGAAAGCAATAATTGAATGGCATTGTGTAAGCACTTTCTTCAATAAATTGAATTCAATTTTAAGTTGAATTCTACATTAGCCACGCTCTGATCAGAGTGTAAATAATGTCTGTTAATTCTTGCTTTCGTCTCCAGATGCTGACCCTGTACTCATAGAAATTTTCGCTTTTTGGCATTATTTTCCAGATTGATATTGGGTTCTCTCATTTCTAATTTTCTTTTGGGCCGATCCCTTCGATTCCAGATTTTTTAGAAAATGCTACCAAAGTTGCTTTTGCGTTTTTGATTTACAAACAATACGTCACAGAGTGTCAAATTGCAGTGGAACATCGAACGCATCGCATATTGGTGTCGGCGCAAGATAATTTGGGTGCCAACGACACGTCGCGTCTGAATGGAAATATAAATAACAGTTCGGAGGCGGTGTCGACGCAGCCGACGGCGCCCTGCTGATCTGTTTTCCATTCCACGAACAGCCCAACGTGACCGAGTGACGAAACCGACCGGCGCCCGACAAACCTCTTCGCTTCATTGTTCTTGCCAAACGACACCGCAAGAATGAAATAAGAAACGACTGTAAAAACTCGATGCCGTCATAATCTTTTTTCTGTACTGTCGCAAGTTGACGATTCATTCAAGAATGTTTTGTGTTCTGGCTTTTATACATAGTATAGTTTATGTATAAAGTATACATTTACTTGCGGCTTTACTTGCGCAGAATTTTGTCATCAGCGCGAGATTACCCCCTTAAATAACTGATACAAAAAGAATGAATCGTTTTTTGTACTCCGCTGTTTTGTTGACTTGATATGAACGAATTGTGCTACGCAGTATCAGGCAGAAAAATTTACTACCGTAGGAACTCTCGATGGGGATAAAAAGCACAGTGTTAAGCTACAGAGGTCCTAAGAAGTCCGCAGTACAGAGGAATCGCGTGGTAGTGCGGGGCGTGGGATCAACCCCTCCTGGCTTCAGTAACAGGGGCCTGGGTTTTAGAACTGTCGTATAATATATATATATATATAACCCTTGATCAGCATAAAAAATATTGTCAGCGTAATAATATGTCCTTTTCTGTTACTTTTACTATGTATTTCTGTACCAAAATCTGGTCAATCTAATGCTCCGTTGTGAAGTTAATGAAGAATGCAAAAACTTAAGCATTTTTAAATTACATAATTGTAAAGATTTTGCCATATAATTCCTTCTCAGTGGGTTTTCATGTCTACTTAACAGAAAAACCTATACTGTCCTATTCTCTTTAATTATCTTCGAAGATTTCGATGTTGTTGAATTTGCTAGTTAGTCGAGTGGGACTACTCGGGACGGTTATGGTACTGCGAGGCACAATATTTCTTCACGTTCATAAGAGCAATGAGTCTAGGGTGATCTGATTTTTCGCACCTGATCAAGAAAGAATTCTCAAGGAATTTTTTTCGTGGGTGATACTGCAGGTCCTTTTACGCTGACGTCGCAAAGGAGGTACAGGGTAACTTGATATTTGACACAAGGGGGCCAGAATATATGATGGGACCCGTAAGAATTTAGATGGAATGATCGAATCGGCACGGGAAAAGGCAAGGGCAATATCTAGTAACTATAATACAAGTTCGCTTCGTTTCCCGCGGCTTCCTAGTATAGCCTAGCTTTTGCCCGCGGTTTGACCAACCCTGAATTCGGTTATCGGTGTAGGAGTTCAAGGGCAACTCTTTGACAACACTTGACGTTTTCAAGTAACCTATGTTCTTTCTCGGTACTCTAAACTATCTCCATGCATGCCCACTCTGAAGGTCGTTTATAAATGTTGATAAAAAAAATCTCAAAAATAAAAATTAAAGATTATATCAAACGTACAACCTTTCAAATATTACCTCTTAATAACATTAGTGGAGAAAATAAAAATATGAAAATCAATTCAGTGGTTTTAAATTTATTAGCGTCCTAACAGATTATCTGCGGCTTCATTGCACAACCGATGGCTGTATCTAGAAACTAGGGAAATGATAGGATACAGATATGACAGGATTTTCCGGAATTCCAGTCGAACAGCAGCAGGGCGAAGCATTACTTCACGTCGGGGCAGAGGTTGCTGCTTAACAAGTTGCTACTTTCTACCAACGCACCGCTTGTCATCGGCAGGGAATTCATTCTCACACTTAAGACCCGAAATGGTTGGGTTGTAGAATGAGCTCCCTTCCAACTTTTTCTCTAAGGACTACAGAAAGGGGTTATTCAAGAAAGAAGTTATTAGATTTTTTAAGGGTCCATAGGCTACGGTGACGCTTACCATCAGGTGGACCATTAGCTTGTTTGCCACCTTAGTGCTATAAAAAATAAAGTGTGGTATAAAACGCTAATGATAAATTATAATTTAATAGGCGGGAAGTATCCCAGGGCGTGACCTAGTGTATGGTGTATAACTAAGCAAACAACATTATTTAAGCTGTACCTAAGGCGCCCATACTTAAAAACCATTAAATTATTCTCTCTATAGTCCCGCCTTTAATGTTTTCTAATTTAAATACTTCAGCGTTTTTTTTTTTGTTTTTAGGGTTCCGTACCCATAAGGTCCAAACGGAGCCCTATTGCTGTCACTCACGTGACCGTCGGTCCTTCTGCCTATCATCTGTCACAGGTCTTACAGCCAAACGCTTAGAGATAAGACCCAAAGCCATACAAATTGTCAAATTTTTTTTCAAATGTTTTTAACGTTCCCTTACAGCTAAAGGGGGCCGCGAAATGTTTTGCCTATCTCATCGAGTAGGGTATTGTTATTTAGAGCGTGGAACATTTACTGTATTTTTGTTCTAAAAAATAAAGGAATGAAATGCCATTGATTGATTGATTTTGCGGTCAAATGCGTAGCACAGAAGGGATTCACTTACCTACTGCTTATGAATAATTCTGCCATTCACGGCTTTTATTCTACATTTGGTTTGGAACCCTAAATTTGCGAAGTCCGACATGCACTTGGCCGGTTTTTAGAGTTTCTTACTTAAAAAGAAAAAAAGGAACCCTTGTAGGATCACTTTGTTTGCCGTCTGTTCGTCTGTCAAGGCCCTGTTTTTCGGGAACGCGAGAAGGTATCAAATTAAAATTAATATCAAATACTATGGTCTACGGTTCCTTGCAGCTGTAAATAAATCAAGCTTCTAAGTCAACCCAATAAAAAAATATGGCCAGAATACGGTCATTTTTGTCGCACACAAATAAATCAAAACCTATAGGGTACTCCCCGTTGACCTAGAATCATGAATCATGAAAATAGGCAAAAAGGCAATTGGTAAATATAAGAAAAAAACCAGAAACTGATCATAATCTTGTAAGACTTGATCTCATGTTGGAAGGCTATCTACATATAATAAGTTTGTACGGCACCCTCGCTGCGCGAGCCAGTCTCGAACTTGGCCGGTTTTTTTGTATTTAGCGGTACTAAATAAAACCGTAACAGAACAATATCAGAATTTAAAAATTTGTTAATTTAGGTACCTACTAACCATAACAATACTTTCATACATATAGATTATTAGATAACAAAATAAATTTATATATTAACCTTTTGTCTGTACCTAGTTAGTAAATATTTAGTTATTAACTTATGCTTTTGTTTTAGTTTTATTTTTCAACTTGTATCTTCATTTTTTGTGTTCGTTATCTTTTAACTAACCTAAAGGTTATGTATTTTAGAATATTTATTTGCACTACCTACTAATCTAAAAAATAATATCTTGGTATTGCAACGTATGTTATCTCATCCTACTAATATTATAAAAGTGAAATTTTGGATGTTTGTTACTCAATCACGCTTCAACCATTGGACGGATCGGGATGAAACTTGGCACACATATAGATTAGGTCCTCGAATTTCATCCCGAAAATCACTTCCAACGGGAACAACTATAACCGAGCTTAAACGAAATATAGCTACGGCTATAGCTTGCTGTAGCAACTTCATTAGCCGCTGCCCAAATCTATTTGGAAATAAAGTAAATTTCCACATAATATAAACATATAGGTAGTATATTTTTTTTTTCTCATATTTACCTACGTATATATATACTTTCCTATTCTAGTTTTCCTTTTCTTCTCAGTTATAAACTTTGTTATTGGAGTTATTACATTTTGTTTACATGTTTAATGGAAAATAATTATTTTTCTGTGTAAGTACATAGAATTTATCTTTTCGCGCACTTTTACAATGATTTCCAATTAGCAAATAAATTGTAAGTCCATGGCTACTTTCTGCTATCGCACTACCGCTCCCCATCGGTAGTTAATTCATCCTCACACCTTATAGACCTAAATGGTCACGTACAGTGCGGCTTCAGAGGAACTTCCTCCCGGAAACGCTTAGGGCTTTTATAGAGCTGTCTGCCAAGGTTTTCTCTAAGGACTCAAGAAAGAAGTTATTAAATTTTAAAAAGGGTCGGCAGTGCGAGACTGACGCCCCTAGTGTTCCAAGCGTCCATAGCCTGTGGTGACCGCATACCATCAGGCGAACCGTTATCTTCTTTGCCACCTTAGAGGTATAAAGAAAATCAATGATTTAGAAAAAAAAAAATCAAACCGGCCAAGTGCGAGTCGGACGTGCGCACGAAGGGTTCCGGAATCTAAAAAACGGCAAAAAAATTACGTTTGTTGTATGGGATATAAATTTAAATATGTAAATATTTGTTATATTTTCTTTTAATTTATTTATTTTTTTATTATTTATTTTTAAAGTGAATATATAACTAAATATTCTGTGAATATTTCAAGCGTTAATTGCCGTTATCAATATCGAGCATAAACGATAATAAAAGAAATATTTATTTTATTCTGTTTTAGTATTTGTTGCGGCAACAGAAATACATCACCTGTGAAAATCGCCTGGTGACAGACGGACAGCGAAGTCTAAGTAATAGGGTCTCGTTTGTACCCTTCTGGTACGGAACCCTTAAAATGGCTAAACTGCTCATCCCCCCGATCGACCCGAGCACGGTCGTAAAACTATAGTTAGGTGGAGAGCGAGATTAGTCTCTACGACCTCCCCGAATAGGGCCTCCCTCCAAACACGACGCCGACGTCCCCGGGTTCGTCGGCGCCCACAAGGATACACGAGGTATCAAAGAGTGCCGGGGCGCTTCCCACCCCCACTCAATCGCAACCGTACCCGCGTAACGGGGAACTCCCCTCCTGGCGGTGACTCACCTTCGGGTTCGAGACTCACGCCGGTCGAAGAGACGCCCCCGAGAGCGACAACCCAAGCCGAGGCTTCCCCCGCGGGGAGCTCTTGAGCGTTGGGCGCTATATGGGCTGAGGCTCCTTCAGAGGCTCGCCCCAAAAAGCCCGGTGAAGCAGTAATGGCTGCAACAGCCAACTGCATAGTCAGTTCAGAAAAAAAAAAAAAAGGCTAAACTGCCAACACCGAAGTTTTAACGAGTTACAAGTAGATATTCCACGTGCAATTGATTACATACGTATCGTACGTTTTGATAGTCCACGAGCGTAATGGAAAATTTCATAGTTTTTTTCTTGCGTCCCAATATTGTTCTTTCATCGATAAGAAAGTAATGTCGTCAAAGGTAGCGTAACGCAAACCACGTGCAAGAACACCGCGCCAAGCTTTGGACTGTGTTCAAACATTAGTTTAAACATTCGAACATAATTTACTTGAGGATAGTGAAATGCTGATTCAATGTGAACCCAACTTAATTTTGCGCATATAAATTTCGTAACACTAAATATATTTTACTATAAATACTTGTTTACAATATAGCCGCAAAAACCAAATGCTCGTAAAGTATTTAATAACGAGTTTTCATTAAATTTATTTAACAAAAACTCTGGTTATTTTAACAATCACTGGCATTTCATAAATGTACCTATGTATATGAATTTTTCGACTTTGGTAGACTGCGACATATGATAATAACGTGTTTATAGTTGTAAACGTATGCCATCGTTAGTACAAACTCGCAAATAAGATATTATATTATCTGTCTCGTATGTGGTAACCTTAAAGGTTGTTACACACAAGACAGATAATATACGATATCTTTATCAGACTGCATATCTTACGATATCGTTCTTTATACAAATCAGTGGAGGTACACACTACACGTACGGCGCAGTAAAAAGGGGTTCTTCAAAAAAGGGGTTCTTCAAAAAAGAAGTTATTAGATTTCTGAAGGGTCGGCAACGCGCGAGTGATACCCCTGGTGTTGCAAGCGTCCATAGGCTACGGTGACCGCTTACCATCAGACGGACCGTAGGCTCGTTTGCCACCTTAGTGGTATAAAAATAATAATAATTATTATTATCCGTCTCGGTCGTGGTAACCTTTTAGTCTATCTGTATTGGTTTTGATTTTTAAACAAACCCGTGTACTTGTGTATAATGAAATTGGCATGTGTGAGGTACGCAATCACCTCGATTAGATTTACTAAAGACTTTACTGGAACTATGATTGAACGATAAAGACTGAGCGCGTAAGTATCTACGTAGCTACGTTCGTACTTTGACGTCGGATAATATACGTTTCTTTGATTTGTTAGTAATTTAATAGCGAATTAGAATTCAGTATGCGATTCAACCTTTCTGGAAAATCATAATTTTTTCTTTATGACCTACTTGTTCCGTTTTAACGCCTTTAAGGCAGTTATGGTATTTATAAGTTTTTAGAAAGAAAAGAAAAAGAAAGAAAAACATTTTATTTGGACAACACAACCTATAAATAACAGGAACATAAAAAACGAAATGTTAACACTATTAACTTAATTTGAGTTGTGCGCCAAAAAGGTTTCTCACTCAGCATTACGCTGTGACCAAATGGTCACAACACTGATTTTCAGTGAGAACCTTTCGTTTGCGACTCGTTTGACAATAGCAAATAAAAAGATGCTTAATTATTAATAATTACAGTTAACTAACTACACTTACTACAATTATAAATACAAAATAAATAATCTATATAAAATAGCTGCATAAGTATTATCCTTCCTTAAAAAGTGATAAACTAAAATTAACCCTTTCAGTATACAATATATTAATCATAATATCTCCTTATAATTACATTTATTACATTACTTTATTTTCTATATACCTACCTTCTATTACTACCTATTATTATTTTAACTATCTTCCATTATTATTTTTATATATTATAATGCCGATCAACACAACTCATATCCCGCCTCTAATAACAAGCCTATAGCACTGAACATTTTTAGAGTGTAGTGCAGTGAATTTATTGATTTAATTCTTATATGATTTAACGTTACTAAAAGTAATAAATCCTTTAAATTTTCTACTTTAAAAAAAATGCGAAAATGTTTTCCCTTTCCTTGTCCAATTGACACGAATTTTAAAAAACATCCGCTTACCATCAGGTGTACCGTAAGCTCACTTTTGGCCACCTTAGTGATACATACATACATACATAACATCAAGCCTGTTTCCTAGAGGGGTAGGCAGCGACCAAAGCCCGAGACCTTAGTAATATTAAAAATAAATGCATTTGTTAATTTACACCTTTTTCAAAAATCGTGTAAATGCATTTTTTTGCATTTTTGTATGAAAACGTGCAGCTTCACTGCCTCTTTAAAAAAGAAAGTTAAAACAATTTATTACTTTTGTTACGTTACAAATGTGTCGTTTCTTTGTTTGCCACGTTTCTGATTTGACATCCTTACCATTTCAAATCATTTTTACAATAACACCGATTAAGTACCTATATTATGTTGTTACAATGGTATTATACAATAGGAATGAAACCATTGTAATCTCTATTGATTGATAATACGCCACTACTTGCCCGGAGCCATATAATAGTCTAAATTTAACTTTAATTACATCAAAACTGGCTCATGGAGGCCTATTGAAAATCAGACACAAGATGTCGGTTAGGTAATTGTATCTACGCAGCCCGCATGGCTCCAACGGTCCACTGGGTACCGTATAACTTGATAGAGAGTAAAGAAAACACGTCCGAAACCTGTTCAAAGTTTTGTTAATGTGGATATCCAGTGAAAGTAAAGAGTTGTATGCACATTGTAGCAAGACGCTGTCTGTCGAATGTACGCTACCTCTACTATAGATAAATTGTAACCGACATACTGTCTGTACGTACATACTACAGAAAAAGCCAAAACAATATTTTTTGAATTTTTGTCTGTCTGTCATGAACTTAGCGTGGTTTAACAGTTACATTGTTTTGGGTAACTATAATAAAAAATGGTGTTTATTTTATCCTTTCAATTTACCAGTTATTTACTTTCAAGATGGTAATTTTACGACTTATAGGTTTATTATAAAGTAACCTTAGCTTAGATATGCAATAGGCTTGCCAGCTGAAAACAGAAAGCGCCCCACATTATGATGTGCGTGTGTGTCCAGCTTCTGCTCACCTCATTATAGGGATTAATACCGTGAAGATATAAGTACATACATACACACGAATGCTTAGGTTACGGAATGAGCTCCTCTCCAATGTTTTCTCTAAGGACTACGGTACGGGGTTCTTCATCAAGTAAGAAGTTATTAGATTTTTTGAAAGGTCAGCAACGCGCGAATGATGCCCTTGGTGTTGCAAGCGTCCATATTACTGGCTGGATATTTAAAAGAGCAGAAAAGTCACGGAACTTTTACCAACTAAAATTTCTGTACCTAAGGAAGGAAACATCAGCTCCAACGTCAGCCGCAACTTCCTCAGAATTATTGCTCGCGTATTGCAGAAGATAGTGGTATTGTAGCTGATGATCCTGTAGAACTAAAGCTGGAAGTACTTTGGTACATATAGTACGGATGATTTGATGGACGGTGAAATACTCCATTTTTGGAGGCAGTATAGATATTCATATCCGTGGTTATATGCTTTAGTAAAGGCAGTTATGAATGTAGTTATACTCCAAGCGAACGAGTGTTTATGGTTACAGGGTTAACCATATTCACAAAGCTGTACAAACTTATTTGCAGCAACGTGGATAATAGTGCATTTTATATTAATTTGTATGGTAAGCGTGTAATTTGGGTGGTAAGGTGAAAATTACCAACGAGAGGAAACGAACGAGTAATGCCCTAGGTGTTGCAAGTAATCGCTTACCATCAGGCGCTCCGTAATCTTGTTTGCCACCTTAATGGTATAAAGAATAAGACACGGGCAATAGCTAGTAGGTACGTATTATGCAGATGAGTAGTCGGCGCGGGGTTCATTGTTCAAGGTGAACAAACAGCAAATTGATCTTGACACCCGCGGGGCTACTAAACCAGAGGTGTCTCCTTTATAAAGGTACCGACCGAAGACGGTTCTTCTAAATAAATCATACCTTTTGTAAATTCAATGTCGTCTGTCTGTCGTCTGGGATAACTGAAAGGCGAGTCTGGCGAGACTGACTGAGCCAGGTGCTTTGGTAAAAGAGGGTTAAACATTAAAAACAACGGTATCTTTTTCTTGTCACACCCGACTGTCTGTCTGTGTCTGTTATTTATTGAATCTCAGGATGCAACATCGAAGGAACAGCTTTTGATTTATGATATACAGGGTAAGTTACAAGTTCACGCGAAAATACTTAAGTGCATTCAAAGTTTGATAGGGAAAGAGCGATATGAACCATTTGTTACAATACAATCATAGTACACCCACAATATCAGATCGAAATCGATTTCTTTTTTTTTTATTAACAATTTAATGTTTAAGCCTAGGCTTCTATTTATATAATAGAATATTTTTATTTTGCTCAAATAATGGTACAATACTGATACAGATGTTAAGCACATTTTGAGTCTTACATAATTTATCAATCAGTGATATGCAAAATCTTGAGACAAAGAATTTATTAACTATATTAGCATTAATACTGCATGACATTCAAAATTTTATTATAATAATAAAACACTAAGCCACGGTACGACAAACAAGTCAACATAATCGACGATCAAATAAAATATAAAAAAAAATGACAAAATAAGAATAATTATATTAATTTTATTGAAATTTATGGCAAAGAAATTTATTAACAGAATGAAAACATCTGTCACTAGGCATACAAAATAATTTCCTTCTGAATAGTGTCAGAAATATTGATTTTATGTCATTTGGTAATTTATTAAATACTTTTACTGTCATAGCGTGATAATTGTTGTCTGTTAGTTTCTTTTTAAGTCTAGGTAGTACTAATTTATCTGGAAATCTCGTGTTAAATTTTAGGACACTACCATATCTTGTAAATAAGTGTCGATTTTAACGAACACACATACTCCGTATACATACATACAAGGTAGAGTAAGAAGGTTTAAGGTCGGGAACAATTGTCTACATGAGAGATGAATGGATGCAGAGGACTCGCGCCACTTATTACTCTTACACATTTCTTTTGTGCTTTAAATACTCTATTGATACATAGTTACTCAGTTTCCCCGTATTATTAGACCAGATCTAAGTATAAAAGCTATAGACCCATTATAGGCTGTTAACGCGGTTTGTTTAGATGTCGTTTTCACCGGTTGTCGTAATGCGTACACAAAACTATTTATTTAATGTGGCTTTTTTTTCATAAAACATCACTTAATAAAAATTATGACGTTTTCTATTATGTATTATGATTATCTATTATGTTTACATTCAAACATCGAAAATATTATTAAAATGCTGAATATAAAATAAAATATTTTCAATGTAAATAAATATTTTTAAAGCAGAGATGCTGTCAAAAGATTAACTTTGAGCCAGCCTCAAATAACAAATTAATTTTTTGGCCCGCATAATGCCGTTGGTTTTGTTTATCAATATTTGCAATAGCTGCATGTTTTTTTTTAATCAAACCACAGAGTAAAGTATGAAAACGTTAAATTTTTCGCCCAATTGTGTCGCCATTGCTTTTCCTTTTTTTTTAATCTATAACGTTATTTTTCAAATAACTTGGGCGATGTGAGTATGACATATGAACAGGCGAACGGACGAACCGACATAACGAAACTATAATGGTTTTTTCATTAGGTTACGGAACCCTAAACATGGCCTGAATCATCAAACTGGTTTTAAAGTGCTACAGAAATATAGTCGGAATAACAATATCCTCTTTTTTTAAGGGTTCCGTAGCCAAATGGCAATAATGGAACCCTTATAGTTTTGTCATGTCCGCCCGTCCGTACGTCACAACCTTTTATTGTAATTAAGTTTAACAGAATGATGTCTTTTGAAAAAGCCACCATATAGTTTAATACGGAAGAAAAAATAATTAGGTATAGCTTGCCATGTATTGTACTAAAGGAATTGTAATTGTATTGGAATAGGAATTGTATTGTGAAAAAACATCGTGTAGGGATGGTGTAGGGTATTGTTGTATTGGGTTTCAAAAATATAATTGAGGTTTCTAAAATATTTTTCTCTGCAATGTAGTTATAATTGATTTGAAAGTTAAAACATTTGTTTCCGCCCCCTCTGAATAAAATTACAATAATACTATTTTCTAAATACTCTTAAAATACGGAACCCTGGCTTAATGCGTGTACAAATACACACTTGGCCGGTTTGTTGTTCAAATAATGAAACAAAAGTATATACATAAGTATATATATATATATATATATATATATATATATATATATATATTTGATCGAGAACTGGTCAAATAGTTAAGGTAAGGTACCTACGTTAGTTTTTCCTTGCTTTCAACTCACTATATATTTTGTCTAATCCTAATGAAAGGGTATTCTTTGTCAATTGACCATTAGCTAAACAGAAACATAGGTTAGTTGATGGTGCAAAAGACTGGATTAAATGATTTAACAATAAAATTAAAGCAAAATTAATAACGAGTGTTTCCCCCTCTTGCCCTGGTTACGGTTTCCATTCGTCTGGGCATGCTACAGATTATGTTATCGATGATTTCTTGAGGCAACCGCTCCCACTCCGGAATCGGAATTTGCTGGCCACTGCATCACCGGTATACCTACGTGGCTCAGATATGCCTGTACCGATTGTGCACTATGAGCACGAGCATTATCTTGCATTAGAATAAAGTCGTCACCAATAAATGGGGCAAATGGTACAACATGTTCTTCTAAAATGTCTCTGATGTATCGATCTGCCGTCATGGTCCCTCCTGTGACTATCACTAACTCCGTGCGAGCTCCCAAACATATCCCTCCCCAAACCATAATCGAGCCGCCACCATAAGCCACTGTGTGTTCAAAATTAGACTGTATGTGGCGTTCTCCTTTGCGTCTCCATATTCGCTGTCTCCCATCGATCTGTTTTAAAAGAACTCTGCACTCATCAGTAAAGAGAACCTGCTGCCATTCGTTCAAATCCTTTTTTTTGTGTTCCGCTAATTGTGTCGGTGTGTATACATATATATTCACAAATAGTTATGCTATTTATTTTACCAATATTCCTATTAACCACTACGACTAAATTAAAATTGCGGGATTAAAACCTTAGAACCTCTGAGCAGGAACCCGAAAGACCATTTTTCTAAAGTTTCTGTAAAAAAAAATTACTGCAATAAAAATACACGTATTTTGACTCCTTCTCACATTCAAAGTCACCAACACCGTAATTTTAAGTCTTTAAAAACACCACTTCTTGAGTAAGTAACTAAAAACTTTTTAAATTCTCGTTTAAAGTATAGAACCCTCCATGCGTAAGCCAAACTTTTACTTGACCGTCTTTTATTTATGGTTACGGTTTTCACGTTCCATTGAGTTTAAGGAAAATGTAAACGTAAACATAAGTTTCTTTATACTACTGAGAATAAAATTGAATGTTATTGGGTTATACAAAACACTTAAGTATACCTATTATGAAGTCCTATCTTATTATATGCCTAGTATATAAATAACAACTTTAATATCCTTCTATCTAAATATATAAAAACCTTGTGTTGCTGTTTGACTACTGACAGGCTAAGCCAAGAGGTGATACGTCTCGTCACAATTTTTAGGTTATATTCCTTTGGTATTGCAGGGCAGGGTAGCAAATATGTAAAAACCATTTCAAAATTGGGGTCAAAAGTCTGTAAAAATATTAAATAAGTACATCGAAAATATATAGAGTCGGCATTTAAAATAGTTAGGTCTGTACTAGGGTATATAATCCCGGAGTATATTTTTGATCCCGGGATTTCAGCATTAAAGTATCTCAATGAGCCAAAAAGATATAGGTGACTAAAATAAGACAAAAATTGCAAGTATATAGTAGTTTTTATTATCTAATGTTTTTTTTATTTTATTCAAGCTAACTTGCAGTTTGTACTGATTTTTTTATATTAATTGTACAAAGCTTAAATCTTCTGTATATATTACAACTTTACGCTTATTTTTAAAACAGTTATCAGCTGCACAACATTTACCAGATTAGTGTGAACATTTAAGAATATAAAAAAGTGTATAGAGATTATGGAAAAATAAAACAGACATCGGAACTAAGTAAAAACTTTGTTATTCATATATCAACAACAAAATTTTGGATAAATTTATCTTAAATTTGTTAAGGAAATATTTATTTTTTACAGAATTGATAGTTTTTCAAAACTGGCGGGATATATATATCGCATTATAAGCACATCATGAGAAGTGACTTAAATTATATTAATTGATTTTTATTTAAAACGCAAAGCAAATGCTTGTTTGTATTCATGCTTGTGAAAGAAATTGTTATAAAGCATTTATTTTATTTTTTGTTAGGTTACACCTTAAGCTGCAATGTTTAGGTTATGATATAAAGGAGTAGGAAGCTAAATTTCTAGCTTAACGGTTAACTAGGGACAAATAATGACATAAAATGTATCTCGGTTTACTAAAGAACTTCCCGTATAGGAATTCCTCGGCAACGACCGAGTTTTGCGGGGAAAACCTATAACTAAATAAAAACCCATGTTTTTATTAACTTTAATAACTAATGTAGTGTTTATGTAACGGGTGAGTTGGATGTAGTTGGTTTGTTATTATATAGGTAGTATAAACTTACGTCAATGAAATAAATCATGCGTCTATATATAAATAAACAATGCCATAACAAATAACTAGGTACTTTTGTTATTTTGCTGTAGGTAATTGTTTTGTTTATAGATTAGCTGAGGGGCAGAGATTGATAGAATGTCCTATTGTGGAGTTTATGGCCCAATTTTATTCCGAAACTATTGTTAAAAAAATCCAAAGAAAATCCTAAAAAAAAAAATAAGTGTTGTAGATAAGGTTTGTTTTTTGATTTCAGCGCTAAAATAACTGTAAATGATCATAAATTGATTACGAACGTACACGACGCCACGCATGCACCCTACATCATACACTGTAATAAAATATATATACAGCGTTTGAACGAGATTATATTTGTTATATGCATAAACAATCTCGATACCTTTCCGTACTTTTTACCACTAAGGTGGCAAACAAGACTACGGCCCGCCTGATGGTAAGCAGTCACCGTAGCCTATTGACGCTTGCAACACCAATGGCATCACTCGCGCGTTGCCGACCCTTCAGAAATCTAATAACTTAACTGACTTGTAACACTAGGTGTATTTAGGGGTCTATTTTGGACGTCCTTCCTAAAGCTGTAGACTGAAACCTACTTGTTTTTACTTGTTAATACAATGTTCTTGATCGATCTCTATAATCCACATTACAAATTAAATTCACTTTGCATCCCTAGGGATTCAAAGTGCAACTTTAATCCCTGTTTACGAGGTACCAACGAGCTCTTTTAGAATAGATGTGATAAAATTATATAGTAGAAGGGTATTATGTCTTTCGTAGTATATTTATCCGCATCAACCGAGAAAAGCTCTATGGTCGCCCTGACAATGGGTTTAATGGATAATGGCATTCTGCTTCGAATTTTATTGCTTTATTGCACTATTACACGCCCCATAAAAGCATTTTTGTCAGTTGTTAAGAACATAGTTATGTGACATTTTTAGGGTTGAAAACTTTTATTTACTGCCATTAAATTCTACCAAAGGTTTGGATAAATTATATTCCATTTCACTTAGCATGATACGTACCATTTTGTAGTTTTTTAGTCTATGAAACAACAATATAATTGTGTAATTATATAAATCATATATGTAATCGTAATCGTATCTATGGTTCCATAGATAGAACCACGGAGGCGCACTAACTTCCTGCTAAGTATGCTGTAGCTACACGAATGAGAAAAAAATAAGAAGAAAGAAAAATATTTATTTGCACTACACAACTTATAATTATAAAAAACAAAAACAGGTAAAATAAGAAATTGTGAAACTTTAGTATAAGTTATGCAATGCCACAGGTGTTTCTATATTACTAATAACTATACATATATAATACCTGGTGTCAAGATTAGTCAACGTCCAAGTTTAAAAAGCACATGGATCCATTTACGGACGAAGAATTGTCAAAAGGATTGAGCGTAGCTCCATGAGTACCTTCGTTATCTTATATTGTCAGCCTTGACGATGCTCAACAAAGCTTTTAGAAATTAGAACATGCGCACTAAGTTGCCTTTTAAGAAGCAATTTTGGGCTCAGCTTCATTGGAATCCAAATCTCAAAGAAGGAGTTCATTGTTTACACCATACATTAAGACTATTTATTCAATTCAGACCATATTTATAGGTTAAAGTTTTATAAATGTATACGAACTGTATTCACATAGTGCAGTTTTTTTCAGAATAGGTTACTTACCTATCATAATTAAACTTATTACGAAAACGGAATAGAAATAAAAATCGTCTGTTTTTTTTTACATTAGCTAACCCGACTAATTACCGATATCTGTAGGTATATAAAATATCAGACCCAAGGGAAGACACACATAGGTATTTTGAAAAAAAATTGCTGTCGCGCTAGGACCTGGGCCAAGATACCTATGTGCAATAGGGACAACTGTGCCTCGGCTAATTACCTAGTCAACATCATCAAATCGGTGTGTTGTATTCTTCACTTTTCTCCTCCAAATCTTAACCGAATTGTGTAGGAATTTACTTATCCTGGAAGTTAATAAATTTAAAATTTTTTATGTCTGTATGTTTTGTTTTCTTAAACATATTCTTTCAGAGCACGTCCGAAAATATCATAAAAAAGAGGACATTTTATGGAATTTTTGTGGGGACTCGGTAATTTATACTGTTGTTGTAAAAATACACATTATATGTGGATGGTGAAGCCGCTGTACAAAACTTTTTTCCTTTTTGGTCATTTTTTAAAGTAACTTATACTAAATATGAGGATTCACTGCACAGACAGCTTAGAGGAGACAAGGTGCAGTACTAGAACTGCCGAAGCACGGAACAGATAATATGGTTGCTGGCATGGCGGGCGGAAGGGCCCATGAACCGCCTTTGTTGTAGTAGCCGGGTCCACCCCGGTCTCCTTTTCAGGCATCACTACTACCTCAGAGACTTAACATAATTTGGCGGTTCAGCCTCGCAGGGCGAAAATTAAGTAACCCCTGGGTACAACCAGTGGGCGGCCAGCGGTCAGCCGTTTCATCAGGTCTCCCTGAACGCCTTACTAGCCGATACATTAGGTTTTATCAATAACAAACCGCACCTGAACAAAATTTGCATCTTAAACCTTTTCTGGTATAGGTGACGCCAAAGAAAAAAACCAAAATGGCTAATGTTATGCGCTAATGTGCGAGCTAAAAAATAAAACTTTTTTATAACCCTAACCTCTATTATATTTAAATATTTGGTATGTATCAGGTGCACTTGTTTATTTCTTAATTTTTTTATGGTTGGGTTTTTTGTTTATTTAATTATATATTTTTAATTGATTTTCATTTAAAATTTCTACTATTCGCCAGTTTTCGTAAAGACATCCTGTAGTTTTGTAAATTGGCATGTCATAAAACTTCGAAGTTATTTATGGTCATGACTAAATAGGTTGTTTATGTGTTCAAAGGTTAATACTAAAAGCCTATATGCCATGAAATTTTCATTTACGCTGTAAAGCTGTTTTCCTAACCATAAGAAGCCAAAAAATGCTACTTAGTTATCAAACAATTATTAAAAAAGCAAATAATATATGAAGTGGGTTTTATGAGTCGTATTTGAAGTATGGCAATGCTCTGGTTTTTCGCTGGAAAACTTTCGACGATTACGTTATATTAACCTCTTGACAAAAGCTTTAGGTTAAATGAAAAACCATATCGTTCTGAGACCAACGAGCACTAAATTTAACTGAAATACAACATATTGGTTATGCAATTCAATTCAATTCAATTAAATTAAATTCATAATTTTTATTCAAAATAGGTACACTCTTTGTAAGTCATACAATATTTAAATAATATATGTAAACTTTGCGTACGCAAATATACAAGATAAAAAAATACACATATAAGACGAAATAACTTAAATGTAAAAATAATATAAACTTTGAATTCAAAATAAAATACAGTAGTAGGTATAAGTCGTAGAAACAAATATTTTCATAGCAAAGATGCAGTCAAAAAGTTAGCCTTAAATGTATGTATAAATTAAATGTATGTATAAATTAAATGTATGTATAAATTAAATCACAGACTTTTCAGGATAAGCGAACCACGCATGTCTAGTAGATACTCATTAATTTGATAGTATTCTTTTTTTATTAAAGTATTTTTTATATTAACTTTAAATCTAGCTTCCGGCAATTTTTGTAACTGAGTAGGGATTTTATTACAAAAGCCCATAAATGATGTTCTGACTTCTTCTAGCCTGTTCCTATCAGAATCCAATGGGTCCTTAGTCCGTGTATAAACGTTGTGACGGTCAGAATTTTTCTTGAAACTGTCTAAATTTTTACGAACGAACATTATGTTTTCGTATATGTATTGTCCTGTCAATGTCATAATATTTTTATTTCTAAATACCTCTCTCAATGACTCTCGTGGGTTTAGACTATAATATATAGCTCGAACTGCACGCTTTTGCAGTAGAAATATCGTGTTGATATCGGCCGCTCGGCCCCAAAGTAGGATACCGTGCGACATTTAGCTATGGAAATAACTAAAGTAGAGAATTCTAGCAGTTTCTATGCAAATTCCTGAATAAAACTGTTCTACGACAATAAGGTATTTTTCAAAACTATCAAGTATGATAATTGCTACTTGGGGTCATTATAACTATTTTTCATGACGAATGAAATATAAATTCGATTCGTAGGTACGCGTATTTGCTCGTTTGGTTAGTCAGGGCACGATGCCCTCTCTCTCCAGGGTTAGGGCGTGTGCGACGGCGAGACATGTAGGGTGAACGCACGCTGCCACGCGCCCTCTACTCCCTAGTGCTTACAACCCTAGCTAGACGATTACGTAATTCTTTACAAACTATAAACACAATAGTAACATGTCAAGAAAGAGTTATTTATGTTGCAAATGTCCACATATTCCTAAAAGTAAAGCTATGTCTTGTCGTAACAGCCCGTCCATCAAGTAATTACCTAGATTTGTTGTGAATTATTTTTAAAAATTTCACGGTTTACCAAAGTCAAATATCAAGCTATTTTAGAGACAGCTAAGGAAGCCTAGACTGAGTTTTAAATCAGGAAAATATTGTTCGGAACAAGTTTCTGTGAGGCAACTAGCACTCGACTCGACGCCTAAATTTTATTTTGATTTTGGTTTTAAGTTAAACCCTTTTTAAGTTAAACCCTTTTTAACATTTTATGCCTCAACATCAAGCTACGCCCTTCCCCGTCCTACTTAATACTTTGTAAACTCCTTGTGGGAGAAAAAATATGGCAAAATAAAATGAGGCTGGCGAATGGCTATGTCGCACTCATGAGTTTTATATTACAAAAAATTAAGCAATAAATTTTGGATACCATTTCTTGATTTTAACTAAAATAAACAACCTATTTAAGAAACCCGATAAGTAAAAATAGGTCAAGTGCAAGTCGGACTCGCGCACGAAGGGTTCCGTACCATTATCTAAAAAAACGGCAAAAAAATCATGTTTGTTGTATGGGAGCCCCCCTTAAATATTTGTTGTATTTTAATTGATCTATTTATTTTTAAAGTGACTATATAACTAAATATTCTGTGAATATTTTAAGCATCTACTTGTTGCCGTTATCAATATCGAGCAAAAATCAAGTTTGTTGTATGAGAGCCCCCTTAAATATTTATTTTATTCTGTTTTTTAGTATTTGTTGTTATAACAGAAATATTCTTCTGGGAAAAATTCAACTGTCTATCTATCACAGTTCATGAGATACAGCCTGGTGACAGACGGTCGGACGGACAGCGGAGTCTTAGTAATAGGGTTTCGCTAATTACCCTTTGGGTACGGAACCCTAAAAACGGAGAGTCGAGCTTTTTAAAACCGGATTGTAACAAGATAATGAAAGATAATCCTGGCTTATATATGTATATATATATATATATATATATACTATTACTCGTGTTTATTCAAATTTGTCTGTGAAATTGTGAACGGACGTGTGAACCGGAGGCCATTTTTGAAATCCTTTGCTCTCCAGACACCCTTGACCCCTTCCCCCCTGTAGCGTCTGTTCTGCAGATCCCTACGAGACAGGTCTCTGCCCTTTAGCTCGACGCAGGGCGGTCTACAACCCTCGTCCTTAGACCAGGACTGCCAGGATTACTCACCAAGTTCAATAACATTTCTTCAAAGGACGTCCCTCAAAGTCCATTCAACGAGCTCTGTTCGAGAAACATCCGTAAAACTGTTGTTTTTTGTTTTTTTTATTGGCCTGGATTTTTCTGCTAGTTTCTTTAAGTACCTAATATTTTAATTAAAATTTTGTATCTAATATATTTTTTATATACAGAAGTAAAAAAGTGATAAACCAAATTATTCTACGCGACACCTGTGTTGCATTATTTCTCATGGAACATTAGAAGTTGAATACATCTAACTATTTTTAATGACAATTAATATATTGACAGTATATTTTAATCAAGTCTTTTTGTTGGAATTGCTGAAGGCTAATAGTAATTCTATGATTTTAGCAGTGTCGTTGCATGGATTAAATTAAATTAAACCTATTACTGTTTTTTTGTGCTTTTTGCACGTTTAAGAGGTACCTTGATTTTTTGCATGTTTAAGAAGTATCTTGATCTTTTGCACGTTTAAGAGATATCCCGATCTTTTGCACGTTTAAGAGGTATCTTATTCTTTTGCATGTTTAAGAGGTATCTTATTCTTTTGCATGTTTAAGAGGGACCTTGATCTTTTTCACGTTTAAGAGGTATCTTGATCTTTTGAAGATTAAGAGGTATCTTGATCTTTTGAAGATTAAGAGGTATCTTAATCTTTTGCACGCTTAAGAGGTATATTGATCTTTTGCACGTTTAAGAAATATCTTGATCTTTTTCACGTTTAAGAGTTATCTTGATCTCTTGAAGATTAAGAGGTATCTTGATCTTTTGAAGATTAAGAGGTATATTAATCTTTTGAAGATTAAGAGGTATCTTAATCTTTTGCACGCTTAAGAGGTATATTGATCTTTTGCACGTTTAAGAGGTATCTTGATCTTTTTCACGTTTAAGAGTTATCTTGATCTTTTGAAGATTAAGAGGTATCTTGATCTTTTAAAGATTAAGAGGTATCTTAATCTTTTGCACGCTTAAGAGGTATATTGATCTTCTGCACGTTTAAGAGGTATCTTGATCTTTTGCACGTTTAAGAGGTATCTTGATCTTTTAATAACAGTGCACATGAAATTATCATCTTAATTTTTTTTGTATTTATACTGGGCTGGGCAGGTAACAACCTTCGGTTGCCTCAGCTATGTAAGGATTGGCTTAGATTATTAGAATTTGTTTTATTAAGTTCATTTAATTTTCCGAACAAGTGCGAAAAAGTACTTACTTTTTTCGGTAGTGCGCAATAAGTAACTTTCAAAACATGTTTATTCTGCCATTGATATATGACATGTTATTGAAATAATAAACCTTACCGGTCCTACCGGATAACTACTGAATTGAAACAAAAAGTTTGTTACTAACCTTATTTTATAAGTCAAAATTGTTTTGATTCAAAACAAACGTATTTTTTTTGTATTTATGTCAAATACACTGCGATGATATGTACCAGCCACTAGTCAGACGGACTTCAAAACAAATACATGAGCATGTTACTAGTTCAATGGCCAACATGGGTAAATTAAGTGACAAACAACTATCTACTTTTAAAGGTAGGAGTGTTTTGAGATCATAAATTAGACATCTGAGAAAGATGCATCTTATTGATTGCATCTAATGTATATTTATTGTCAGTGACATTCAATCCCAATTCCTTGATACTCGTGTTATTGAACTTAGAATTGCGTTATGATAATTGTAATTTATTCTATAGGGGCGGCCCACGATTGGAATTTATGAGCTTAGAATAGCAGGGTGGCGAGGGTCAGCAATTTCGTACTACCCTTATCATTAACGTCTACTGCGTCACGTTGCAGACTTTTTGTGGGGCTAGTAGTCACGAACGAATTTAGTATCAAAGTGGCTATACTGTAGCTACCATGTCGCGATTTGCTGGCAGATAATTTGCTAAAGAGGTACTGGGGGCGTACCGCTTCTCATACTGCAGTAAGATTCGATGATTGTGTCAGAATTCGGGAATCAAAGATGATGAGGGGTGTAACTTAGTGTTTATTTACTTCTCTACTAATTAGCTAACAATATTTTGTTACTTTAAAATATAAATCTTGTTCTAATACATAAATTGTTCGTTTATTGCTCCTAGACAGCTGACACATTACTTGAATACAATATTCTTCCCTAATTATAAGAAAGAAGGAGCGATCTTCGTCGTTTATTCAATAATTATCCTTAAAATATGTAAAAATCTACTTTTAGCAACAAGTTGCGTATAATTTCCAATTGGCTTACCTATTATAATTTTTTTAACAAAGGTGGAAAGTATACATACTGACCTATGTGTTTACCTAACCGTGGACTGTCTTCGCTATATCTGGCTATAACAATAGCAGTCTTACTCAAATTTAAAATATTAAATCTCAGAATAAAATTGTTAAAAGTATGTTACAAATATTCTACATCAACACAAATATAATTGTTAAATGTAGGTAGTAACCTAACTCCCGATTCATTGCACGAACTCTAGACATACATAGGTTTTAAACCAGCGACGCAAGAATGAATGTTTTAAAACAAACCTTGATTGGATATTTTATTGAACGAAAGTTGATTGGAGGACGTTTTAAGACGAGCGCTAATTGGAGGTTGTTAAAACGATATAGAAACTGCATCACGCTAAATTCAAATTGTTGTAATAATATGGCAATTTTTTATTAAACTTAAGATAGCAGAACTAATAAAGCGCGCTTTTTTTTAAAAATTAACGATATCAAAAAAACAAGAAGAAATCTTCTACAGAGGTCCTATTTCCACCTTATGGGTCCATCATCAGACCATCTTTTAACCTAATTATATTACATTGTCATCCGATTTATGTGTGTATGCAAAATTTCAACTCAATTGAACATAGGTAAAGTCAAATTTAACTTACAGATTCGAATACAGACACGGAACAGGAAATAAAAGCTTCCAACAGAGAAGTTGCTCGTGTGGTAATTGCTGCTGGAGCAATTATTAGTTATATAATGTTCTTTATAGATTGTTGGTTGAAATGGTCTTTGTCCACGAGTTTGCTTGGGTGAATGACTGGGTTAATACCCGAGGGCCGATGGTGATACATTGTGGTCGAGCGAGCGCCCAAGGACAATCCCGCCGCCGGCGCAATCGGCGCCGACGCCCCGTTGCCGATGTCTCGCTAGTCTCGCATAAAGGGTAGCCAAAAATATAGTATCCAAAAGCAGGACATGTCATCTTTTTGTGTAAATATTACCCCCGCCCTTCCAGAACTATCGATACAGAGGTGTCGGATGACGAACCATCTACTGACGTCTACAAGGTCCTCTAGGGATTACCATTTATCTTTTCTTGCATGCGTCTTGACAACTGTTGGAAAAAAATATCAAATTGTGACATTGTTGCAGAACCCACGCTGTAGCATTACACTCCACGAAGTGAACAATAATAAAAAAAAAAACTCAATTGTGAAAGTGACACTGGATATATAAAACATTTAAAAAATTAAAATGGCGGATTTTATGCGCTTTAATGTGCGAGCTAAATATTTTTTTTCACTGCCCTCGAGTTAGGTATCAAAGTATAAAATAGTCAACGACTTAAAAAAAATAGCAACAAAATAACCCTAAAATCTGTGAATATAAATAAAAAATTAAATAAATAAAAAACATGAAGAACTAAACAGAAATTAAAACATACAAAATATTTAACTATAAGCAGGCGTGACTCATTTCAATGCAAGTTCAAATATAAGTAGTTGGGTACCTTAAAATGAGTTTTGTCTGCTTATATAGGTAGTTAAATATTTGATATGTTGGTATTTTTTTTTTTTTTTTTTTTCATACCTGACTATGCAGTTGGCTGTTGCAGCCATTACTGCTTCACCGGACTTTTGGGGTGAGACTCTGAAGGAGCCTCTGCCCATATAGCGCCCAACGCTCAAGGGCTCCCCGCGGGGGAAGCCTCGGCTTGGGTTGTCGCTCTCGGGGGCGTCCCTTCGACCGGCGTGAGTCTCGAACCCGAAGGTGAGGGTGAGTCACCGCCAGGAGGGGAGTTCCCCGTTACGCGGGTACGGTTGCGATTGAGTGGGGGCGAGAAGCGCCCCGGCACTCTTTGATACCTAGTGTAACCTTGTGGGCGCCGACGAACCCGGGGACGTCGGCGTCGTGTTTGGAGGGAGGCCCTATTTGGGGAGGTCGTAGAGACTAATCTCGCTATCCGGACAGCGAGATCGTCATCTTGGGAAGCCGATATGTTTGAGACGAATCTTACTACACCTCTCAAGCTCAAATCCATCAAGCCGTTTAGGCTACAGATCGTGCCAAAGAAATAGACATACATAAACTCGACAAACATAACCCTCCTTCTTGCGCAGTCGGGTAAAATCTGCTCAATCGCGTGTTTTTTAACTACAGGAGAGCCAACACAAACATGCATGGGCTCCGCGTCCTAACCCAACGTTATGTACAATAATATCCACAAATATAATTGATTGTAGTATTAAACACTATATAAAATCATTGATAAGTAGTGTACGTTAATAGGCTCACTTGATGACGTTAAAGATAATGAAGAACAAATAAATTAAGTACCTGCTACATTATATTTCACATATCATAGCATTTTGTTATTTGTTCCTGGAAGTAGAATATAATTTATAATATTATCATATTAATCGTATTTAATAAAGATATTATTTATGTTATTAAAACTGCATATCCATTAACTTCATTGTGGTCACCAGGGGCAGCAATTTAGTAAAAAATATTGTATAAAGTAGAGTTATAGTTGCAATGTTAAGAACGAATAATATGATAAAATTACTAATAAAAACAAAATAAATTAAGTTATATTTGCCATGTTCAGAACGAATAACATATACGAATAATATATACGAATAATATAACATTACTAATAAAAACTAACTAACGAATAATATAATAAGACTACTAATAAAAACAAAGAATTGGAATGAAATAAATTTAGATCAAAACACCCAATAAAAAATGCAGTTGATCTATAAACTAATCGTTACTACGTATAACAATTTAATTATTATGTTTTTAGTTTTGTTGCCAAAGCTTAAAAGGCAAAGTTAAAGAGCCGGATACGACGGCATTCCTGAAGTAGCATTCATACGAACGCGGCTGCAGCGGCGCGCGTTCGGAATGTAACCGTGTCCTTTCGTCTCGCCATCGAGATATAATGGCGTAGGCAATGCATCTTGCCAATGACTTAGCGGTGCGCAATGCACACAGCATCACCCACCAGCATGCGTAGTAGACACGAAAATAGAATTAAATATCCTTGGATATCTCAAGTAAGTACAGCTTAGTTGCTTGCTATATTTAGGAGCCTGTATTGCTAATCTTCTTATGACGTTATGCACAGAACCTACGCACGAAGTTGCAAAAATCGCTTTAAATATGACGCTAGGTTGTTTGATTAAGAACAGGCAGATATATGTAATGGGTATCCCGGCGAAGACAAATTGGGACCATATTCTGAATACCGAAATTCTGAAATCATACCTACTATTATATTATAAAGAGGAAAGGTTTGTTTGTATGGTTTTTGGCGCTTAATAAGTAACAATGACAGAAACGTTGTTTATATAGCAGGTCATAATTACGTTCGCTTATTTTAATAGTCATATAATTGTAGAAAATAACAATAAATATTTGACACAGTTCGGAATATTTTATTTACCCTCTATGAATTGACAATTCTGACTGGTTAGTAGTGTTACTTTCGTAACTTCACTTTTGCTGTCTTTCTTTTTCCCTCCATTTTACCCACGAATCATCCGATTTTCCAAAATTCTGAAACACGTCGATGTTTATCTGCGACTGAAAGTCTACATACCAATTTTCATGGTTTTATTTACATTTAAATAGCCGGATACAGTCTCATCCCCTATTTAACCCCTGTTATCCCATTAGTTATTGGCGTAGGATTATTACGGCAGCTCATTGATTATACTTAAGTCGTTGGCAATAGCATTTATAATATTAGTAAGAAGTAGGAAAATGTAGTAGTAGAGCTAGCAATCGATTAATTGAGCTGTTCTAGAAAAAAGACAGAAACTTAGTGCTTATTTAGCGATGATTAAGCTCTGGCTAAGATTATTTCAAATATATAAAATAGTATTTTTTGTAAATAATAATCTACTTACTTGGCTAATAATACTAATTAAGTGTAATCCGGTATTTTTATATTTAAATTCCGCCTTTAAAATTCATTTTAAGTTGTGTAACATCCGCATTGGTATAGCTAAAATATTATAGAGACTGAGTGGACTGACCAGCCAGGCTTTGTTGTTGATTATTTGTTACGCGCCATTTTCAGCGTGCCTTTGAGGCCATTGACTTGGTTTTTTCCGCCAAAACAACGCTGAGGCCTCTCGCTCTCTGGTTTTGCTTTTAAGAACAACTTACCTGTGCTTAGATTTTGATCAAACAACAAAATAAGAGTGTTTTTTCAACAGCTATTATGGACATTAGTATAACGGAGCACGTCAAATACATATATGGGCTTTATGCCTTTATTCCATAGTAATATTATAAATGTGAAAGTGTTTGTTTCTTTATCTTTCCACTACGTCATCGCCGCAACTGCGCTTTCAATTGAGCTGAAATTTGCCACAGATAGTTACAGGAAGGCTACTTTTTATCCCAGAATATTCAGACACACCTTAGAACCTAAATAGTCATGTACAGTACGGTTCAGAGAAATTGGTAAAAAAAAAATTTTAAAACTTCCTGGAGGAATTATACTCGTATAACCGAATTCCACGTGGATGAACCGTAGCTATAGATTGCTATAGCAAACTTCCTTGCTAACTTGTTTCCCAGCTCTTTAGGAAACGGTATACAAAGTCAAGCAACAACGGGCGTGGTCGATCATTGTATAGGTGATCGTCTATTTGCCCATTATCCGTGCATCGAAGAACACCCAGGCTGTCATGTATCAGCAGGCGTTAAGCCAATTCGGATGCTTTACGGGAGGGTTTTGCATTTTGTCTTCGTAATCTTGGAACCATTTTAAGCGAGATTTAAATATCCGTTTATTTTCAAGCATTTTGGTGTAAAAACCACCAGACTTGGGCTTTGTGGTCCACACTTACACCTTTTCGTGTTCCCTTGACTGACCCGAGAGGCATCACAAAGAGCCACTTCTATGTCAGAGTACAACTTGTCAAGAATATGCGTGCGGTCGGGATTATTACAGTAACGCTCAGCATATTTTTTTTATTCCGCCGGGAAATCTATTAATTTTAACCTCTTATATCTGTCAATTTAATTCCCCCACTTCACTGTTGGATCTGTGACTATTCTCCCCGAAAATCTTGGTGGCACTAAATTAAGGTTACAATCAATAATGAAAGGAAAATAATTAATCCATACGGTATCGTATTTTACTTGCGCATTACACACTCAGTTGCAACACAATGATCTAGCCATAGCTACAACACCCATACACATCACTAATAAAAGTGAAGGTAACAGAGGATATCTACAGCTTTTCTACATCAATACATATCCAACACTGCTCCACAAGTTCTTTGTAAATAAAAAGAATGTTTTTCTTCTTCTTCTTTTCTTCTATATGTTTATAAAGTAAAATGATGACGACGATGAATTTCCAAAAAACTAGGTGTACTCAACAGAGCGAGGCAGTACTTCATGTCGGGGCAGAGGATGCTGCTTTACAAGTCGCAAGTTCGGCACCACGTGCACCCGATACCAGCTTGGCCCTTTTGACTCGGTTCAACGACGGGCTGTGAGAATTGTCGACAAATCCATACTCACTTGTCGTATCGAACCCTTAAGTATGAAGAGAGATTTTGCCTCCCTGTGTGTTTCTACCGCTTGTACAATGGAATGTGTTCTAAGGAATTGTTCGAAATGATGCCCACGGCTTCTTACTACCATCGCACCGCTCGCTATCGGCAGAGAATTCATTCTCACACTCTAGAACCGAAATGATCGCGTACAGTGCGGTTTCAGAGAAACTTCCTCCCGCGAACGCTTGGGTTGTGGAATAAGCTCCCTGCCAAGGTTTTCTCTAAGGACAACAGTATGGGGTTCTTCAAGAAAGAAGTTATTGGATTTTTTAAGGGTCGGCAACACTCGAGTGATACCCCTGGTGCCAAGCGTCCATAGGCCACGGTGACCGCTTACCATCAGGCGGACCGTGTGCTTGTTTGCCATATATGTGGTATAAAAAAAAAGTTAGCAATTCGGTCTATTAGTTTTCAAGATATCCAATCACAAAAAAGAAAACACGTATACACACGATATCGTCGACACACAGTGTGTACGAATGTACAAACAGAAGTCATTCTAAAGATAGTCGCATATTTAAGTCTCAAAACATAGAAGAAACACAAATTCTTCTCTCATCCCAAAGATAAGTTAAAACAATAATAAAATGAAAAGTCCTTGAAGATATTTAATATTTTGTAATATTATGTTAATCATGTTTTACTTAAAAAATATCCGTAACAAAAGCAGCTGACAAAATGTTTGTACAGATTAATAATATACATCCGTTCGTTTAAAATAAACTTGACCTTCAGTATCTTCCGGATCAATATGATAAGAGCTACCTGTTTTGTTTCCCCAGGGTTTACGATATACGGGGTTACGATTACCATCAGGCGGACCGTAAGCTTGTTTGTTACCTTAATATAAAAAAAAGGCATAGACATATTCAATTTTCAAGGAAAATTTATTGTGAAACTCTGCTGATGTCTCCAAGCATTATGCCAGCAATTCTGACATAAGTAGGTATATACATGTTATGAAAACTATTGAATACTAGACTTTTTCAGCGGCTCCGTCCGCCCTAAATTCGGTTATCGGCGAGGAACTCCTTAATTACGTATACTAATTTGCCAGCCGCTCCGCCCGCCCTAAATTCGGTTATCGGCGACTGTGATTTACTCCTTAATTACACTAATGAAGCTTGCTATATCAAGCTGTAGCTATAACTATAGTTCGTTTAAGCTTGGTTATAGTTATTCCCGCGGGAATAACTAACCTATATGTATGCCAAGTTTCATCTCGATCCGTCCAGTGGTTGAAGCGTGAAAGAGTAACAAACATCCATCCATCCATCCAAACAAACTTTCACATTTATAATATTAGTAGGATAATATTAAACAAACCAAAGATTAATCTTGATAGTTAAAAATTATTTATCTTTTACTGGTTAAATTCTACGCGATGTAAAAACAAAAAACTTTTTAACAAAAAACAAACGGCTTCAAAAAGATGCACTAAAACGGTATGATAATTACTTATTTTCAAAAATCTGATCTGAATTACAGTTTAAAGGTGGTGTCTATGTAGTACCTACCTTACAGTTTATAACACACATCACTTGCATGACACCAACTTCAAACTGTAATTCAGATTTAAGGAAATAAGTAATTATTTTTACCGTTTTAGTGCATCTTTTTAAAGCCGTAGGTATGTATGGTTTTTGTTAAAATGTTTTTATTTTTTACTTTTGAGTGACAAATTGCTTTTTTTTCCTCTTACACTAAAAAACTGGTTGCCTGTAAAGTCGGTATACGGGCGAAAGTTTTACGTGACAACTTGTGCCTTTCACTTTTTATGTCTGTCTCTCTCGCTCTTAGGCGGGCTAACCATGCCGCGTGCCTCTCACTCGCTCTCATTGTGAGCGCATAACGTGAGCGGAGCGTAACGCAGTTTCTTGAAGTGTCACCCGGCAAACCAATTTATAAGACGTTGTCACGTCAAAAACATCCATACTCGTAACAAAATTTTGTACAATCATCAACATAAAAGGCGTTTCACCAGTTACAAATTAATACCAATTATTTTTTTTCAACAAAAGTTTAATTACATTATTATGGGACCACCTGGGAACTATGCCCTATGAAAGAAAAAAAGAATTTCTTGTCTCCGTCCAGGCGTCTTCGAGTGATTGGGGAACCACATAAAAGAAAAAAAAAAACGAAGAATTGAGAACCTCTTACTTTTTTTAAGTCGGTTAAAAAAATGGAAAAATATGGCAATTTTTTATCTTTCTTTCTATAAATATTACTAGATCACACCGCAACAGAGCATCCAATTGAGTTGAAATTTGCCACAGAGATAATTGCAGAGACGGAGAAGAATACGGCTACTTTTAATCCCTGAAAATTCAAAAAACTTTGTGCTAAAGTTGTTCACATGCACCGCTGAGTTGCAAAATGTTTTAATATATACTTAAAACTATAAGGGAATATTTTCTGGAACCTGGGGGTTGTAATAATTTGTCAAGAAATTGCGCAATTAGCCACCTTAGCAAAGCCAAGGTAGTTCAATGAACTGCGGTGGTCATGAACCTTCGAAATAAATGCGCAAAAACATTGACGTTTCTGTGTTCAAGGTTTTCCATTCGAACGCGTCGAGTTTTCCTGGACACGTTGAGTCGATGCATGTTTCTTTATTGGCACTCCATTGTTTTGTTTTAGAGATCTGATAGATAATAGTGGAATTTCCGGGATTCCGGGTTTATTCTCATATAATGGCGTCTTCTCTTTGTCTGGATTTGGCTTATTAGGCTTCGTATTCAAAAAATATACTGTTCATAATTTTATGTCACACAGTTTTTGACTTGTTGCCAAAAAAGTAGCAAACAACCATTCGCTCCCAACCCAACCCCAACTCTGCAGCTGCAACTAACAAACCAATTGTATTAAGTACCTACGAACCATCGGTGCACGAGTCCAACTAGCACTGAGTGAAGAAAAACTTAAGGCGGTGCTTTTCATATGAAGTAGGTACTAAACGTGGCCCCTGGTGTTGCCTTCTTTAGCAATCCAGAGAGTAAGTGAAACTTACAAGTCCATTCGTTTAGCCTTTTTTTGGTACACACGTAGTTAAGTTACAGCGAAATACAAACAAACAAACCTTTTCTCTTTAACTATTGACTTTAGTCCGATTAAGATGATATCCTTTTTTTGGATAGAGTATACCCCAAAATTGGCCCCTTTTCAAGTTAAATAAAGTTTCCTTTTTGTATTGCTTAAGCTAAACACGTGTAAAGATTATTGGCAATTGATGTATTTGATATTTTTTCTCACACAAAATACCTCTTAGAAAATAATTTTACGAAGCTAGCAGAAAAACGTGTGATTGGGTTGGTCGACTGAGTAACACGTGACCTTCTTGGTCGTATTACTTGTCTGACTAGTTGTAGATTGTTGTCGGCGAACCAACACTATGTAATTTGGTGTCGATCTGCGATCTGCCTGGAATGATTCACATGAGGTCGCTACTACAGAATAGTTTTAAATATATTGGTTACCATACTGTAATATGTAGTTATATCTATTTATATTTATTAACTAAGGTAATATTAGGTTGGTAAACATTATTGCTACGACAGCAAATATGTCGTTTATTTTTCACTCATCTTTCTATTAATAAAAATAAATTAGTGCATACTCTATTGACATCTCAAATTTGGTTTCTTCATGAAAGAAGTGATTAGGTTTCTGAAGGGTCGGCAACGCGCGAGTGGTACCCCTGGTGTTGCAAGCGTCCATAGGCTACGGTGACCGCTTACCATCAGGCGGACCTTAAGCGTGTTTGCCACCTTAGTGGTATAAGAAAAAATCTCAATCTGTCATAGAATTAAAATCCCATATCCAACCTTCCTGTACTACTCATAATCGCTATATACTAAAAATAAAAACTGAACTTCTCGTATGCGAATGCCAGACAAAAAGCCATTTGTACAAACGCTCGGGCACTCCGTAAGATGGTAACTTCGATAGAAGACCCCGGTGCCAGACCTGATCGTACCCTTTGCTATGTCCAGGCTACATGCTAATGTCTCCCCCTGACTTTCAATCAAATCAAATCAAATCAATATCATTTATTCAATTTAGGCTACAATAATTGAGCACTTATGAATGTTACTACGCCATCGGTTCGTAAGTCTATAGGGCGGGAGACCTTGTACTGAGAAGAACTGGCAAGAAACTCAGCAAGGGCATTTCTTTTCTCCCTGTCGTTTACAGCGTCCAAAATATTGGAAAATGCCCTCCCTATCATAAAAGTGCACTTTGCATTACAAACATAAAAAAACATGAAATATAAAAAGGTATCTAATTGCAAAATATAAAAAAAGACAGTTTATGTATTCATCACCTAGAAATAATCAATGTCTAACAGTATTGATAAACAAAACTAAAAAGTAAGACTAAATACTAAGAATACAAAGAAGTTTGCAAGAGCAGACCAGCCTCCGCGTTGTTAACGTTTTCCGCTTTTCTTTTTCTAGTGTGATACATACTTTATGTCGGAGCTCGCGTATGCATGCGTTAGCGACAAAACTATAGCAATAAAAACCAATAAAAGCAAAAATGTGTAGTCTTTAAACGAGTGGAAACAAATCTTTAGTGGTTATTTAGCCACCTGTACACGAGTATGACACCTGAATCAGCCATCGCTTCGCTCAACCATGTTTAAGGGAATCGCTAGAAACCATCGGTGTGTGAGATACACTAGAAAGTCACCAGTCGAGCGACCGTGGCGCCACATTTACGGTTACTGATCAGGTCGTGTTCTTCTAGTTATCTTAGAAGCTGTGTGTTGATCACACGCTACATCACCTTGGAGAGACGGGAGATAATAGCAATAGGCCTACAATTCGATGGATCCGATCTGTCACCATTTTTGACCCCTAAACTAAGCAAAGCTGGTACTATACATACCAGACGAGATGATGGGTTTACTTTTTTGTAAATACATAATACTTGTATTGCATTACGCATTTTTACTAAAAATAATGGTCCTGTGCGGTGATCGAACCCACGCACCTTGGATCGGCAAACAGTCACTATTACCAATGTGTTTGGGCATCGATGTGTGTTGGCAAGAAATTGGGAGATCAAGACGATTTATTAAACGGAAGGGGTGTGTATGTACAAGAAGGTATGTCATGTCCTTCCTTCCTTAGATCTTTCAACGCTTGTGGCTAAGGTAAACAGTATTGTTTAATGATATTATTATCATGTTTACCTACCTACAGAGAAAACATAAATAAGTGTATAAAAACAGGAAAAATTTAAGCACATTTGGTTCGATGTCCTATGAGTACGTCTTGATGTGCGGAGTAAAACACTTTGCTCGCAAGAATTTTCCTTATGGAAACCCCTGGCTATATACACGGTGTTACCAGTAGGTAATATGTCAATAAACTGTTCTCATCTCTCATATGCGGCAATAAAGATTTGCATGACGTGACCTTTGCATTTGTAAAAAAACAAACAAATACTTATTGTCTGTTAAGTATGTTACCTACAGACAGATATATCATTTTAAATAAATCTTATTTTTTTTATGTAAATGTATAATGTTGAGAATGTCATCTATGGAAGATATAAAACACATAAAACGCTTCTTAACTGGCACTCATTTATAATATTGTAGTATCAAAAAATTGGAATATGGAATCCACGGCATGGGTGGTCGAATCGCAGTATCGGCTGTGAGACTAATCTGCTTAACTTTCCGTTATATTTAGAAGAATAATATGTATTCAAACTGACGAATAATAAAATATTTTATAGTATAATAATTATAATTTTGGACATATGTATCACACAGCGTCGTCTGGTTCCAAACTAAGCAACGTTTGTAAAATGGATACCAGACAACGGAGACAAATACTTAGATATACTGTTTTTTGTAAATACATACCTATTTACATTTTATATTATAGAACTATACAAACACAAATGTTCATTACATAAATGTTTGTCATGTGCGGGAATCAAAACTATGGTAGGTAGGTAATTTCTCGGAGCCTGTAGAGTAGACTAACATATGTATATAAAAAAAGAACATAGAAGATGTCTCATAATTTCCCTTAAATCCACCACAAAAATCCATTCCATTGTTTCCGTTTCATTAAGTCCATGTAGCGTTTTCTTTCACTTGTGATTTCGAATAAAACGGTTCGAGGTGCATTGTTTTTGTATGAGAGTGCAGTGGCATGGGATCGGCACGCAGACGCAAACGGACCGATGCGTCCGGAGCGATAGGCATGGGTAACTCAAGAAATCAGCGTGAGTGAGCTGCAGGTCAGATCACAGCTCAAGTACTTGAAGCGGAGCTCAGCTCAAGTCAAATAAGCGAAGTATAATGAAGCGTGTTGCGAACTTTTCCATGCGTTGCCACGGAATGGCTAACGAACCGACTCGCTCTATTAGTTTATTATTAGGCTATGTGATTATTAGCTACCACACCTTTACCTAAATCTTGACTTCTATGACCCCGTTACTAAATTTAGTTTATACTCTGTCCATCTTAAGTTGGTATTCAATTCATAGATAATTAAATGGATTATCTTAAGTTGCATTTTTATGAAGTGTGAGCTGTCTAATTTGCATTTGAACTGCAGCTCAACAGCTCATTGGTTCGGAGCTCTATATTTGAGCAGGTTACCACCCGAGTTGTCCATCCCTAGTAGTCGGAGCCGTCAGGTTGAATATACTCTTTGTAACCGTCCGTATAGTCGCTGGCCATGTCATCCTTCGCGGAATTTGCTCCCACACATCAAACCGCACCGCCCTTAGCGCCGCCGGTCGTTAGTCCCTACCACCCTCTGTGATTTTGTATACTTTTTGTTCGCATTCCACTTTATCTTTCTAAGAAGGATTGGATTTTTAACGCGTTAAGTTTTAGCAATGTATTTTGGTTCATTGATGTCTCTTATCGTCCTATAGAAAAAATGTTCTGAATCACGTTTTAAATTCTGATGTTATTTTTAAATAATGCTTGTTTGGTTTTTTTAAATAATAAATTCTTTTACCTGATTCTGTCAATCATTCAGACTTCATACTGTTCTTGTTTTTAATTGTTTATGTCGTTTTGCTTCGAGATATTTACTTGCATTTCCTCAAAATATTTGTTTGGATTACACAAATTTAGTTAGTTGAATTTGTTTTTGACTGAAAAAGTAAAAAAAAACGAAAACCTAAAGTTGAAGATTTGCAATTATATGCGTAGGTATCTTTTACAAGACATCAGAAAATTGAATCTTAATACATATATATATGAATAATAAAAACTTGTAGGAAAACGATAGGATGAATACAAGTCGTTGGATAAATGTATTTTTCTAATTGAAAGTATATAGGCAAAATCGCAAAACTATAAAACATTTGTGTAAAAACAATAAATTACTCATGTGTTTCGCATTGATTTATCTGACTTAGGGATTGTTTCATTTAAAAATAAAAAATGGCATTTTTTTAACACCCCTAAAATTTTTAAAAGCTTTGCACTCGGTTGTAGTGTAGGTAGGTACAAGTAAGTCAGTTAAACTATTCGATTTTTTTGTTATATTGTGCATTACATAAAAAAAGAAAAAAAATAAAAATTTTACTATAAAACGTTAAATAACAAAAAAATAAGACGTAAAATATGAATAACTCACACAGAGTTACGTGCATCATTTTATTTATATACAAACAAAATAGAACCGAATTCTATCGACCACGTGCGAGTCTCGTAACGAAACGGCCTTAGCTTCAAATCGGAAAGCTCGGGACCACGTGGTTGCCGCTATCGCGTTTCTACAGTTAGCTTTGCAGCTTCGTTTACGTAGCTTTTGGCGCGAAACTCTACGCCATTTTTGTCTTTTCTTGATTTCAAGTAAAAACTGAAACTGTCGTTATTTGCATATATACAATGTTATTATCCGGTTACACGTGTACGTTGTTTAAACAGTTCAGTCTACTCTTCACTTAATTTGTATTGTAATGGCATGACCGTGACTGTCAATACAGGTTTTAAAATTAAGCGAGTGCAGAATATTTAAATTTCAATTAGTTCCGATGATTCGAGCAAGGTACGTCTAGTTAGGTATACGTACGCAGTTACATTGGCGCCAAAACGTGGCGTGGCTTGGTGCGGTGGTGTGGTGCTTCCACCACGGCGTATTAATGGGCCCGTTCATTGCGCCCGCCTGAGTGTATTGTCCGGAGCTGCGACCCGCCACGCGCATCCTGCCTACTACGTTTCTTCCATCCCACTTCCACTCGTGACCCATCCTTTTACACGAAAGAGAGGTTTACTTCCCGTGCAACGATTTTCGCTCCGCAGAAGGACGCGCCCCGAGATCAATGCACTTTCCGAGGACAGCGAGCTTGTTTTTATTACATTCAACTTTGTACTCCATTGGTGCAATGAGGATCTTAAGGGGAGGATGGTGAAGTGCATTTAGCTTGGCGATTAGCCCCGCGCTGGCGTCTAGACGCGCGGGAAGTGTAGCGAGTAAGTGGAAGTAAGGCATTCCACCCGCGCCAGAATCACGGAATTCCATATGCGTGTGGCGGGACTAGGGTTGTCACCTTTTTTGTTTTTTTTGTTAACAGAAAGTATAATAAATGTCTAGTCTCAGACATAGAAGTAAAGATCCATAAAGAAGGAGTACAATTTAAAATATAATAGAGTAAAAGAGCCACAGTTAATTACGAGGATTTTTTTTAAGTGCAGCTGATCTAAGCCGTATTCGTAGTAGCATAAATAGAATTCTTCGCGTTGTAGCTAGCCGAATAGACTCTATAATATTATTGGACTGGACTCGGGAGCATGTTCATATGTTATATTAAATTAATTATTAAGTAATTAAATTAATCATTAAATGTAAATTAATTGATTATTAAAATAAATCATTGAATTAGATTAAATTAATTGTTATATATACCTAATTTACTAACATAGTTTTTAAGGTTTACTAAAAATTTGGTTCCTAATTCTGAAATAAATAAATTGAATTGATCTCGACGAGAAATGATACCAAGCCATACAGTTTTGTCAATTGTGAAAAGTCATAGTTTACATTAGTAGAGTATTTAAGCCTTCTCTATCAGAGTTTGAGATTATAAAGCACACCTACATAAAACAAAGTCGATATTTTATATATTTCAGAGAACGGTTGGCAACCCTACGTGGGATCGTAGTACATGCATTTCAAGTCGACACTTACCCCTCAATTACTTGCATTACTATTTATAACGGGCCAAGAATGAAATAGGTAGAGTCATGTTACTCCTGACTATGATTCAGAAGGTATCCGTGACATGATAAGCATATGGTGTGAACGTTTGAGAAATAGGTGGGGTTCGCCTTAAATTTATGTGTCTGTCACACACTATTAATGTCGTTGCATTTGTCTGCCACCAACGAGGCTTAAAATAGCTTTTAAAGTAGTTGGATGGATAGTGAAAAACGAGGTGTTTACAAAATAAAATTAGTCTTGTGAATTAATGAAATGATAAAAGGATTTAAATGAGTATAAGAAACGTGGCGGCGGCGTTTTTATAAATTAGATACCTATCTAGATTAAAGCATAGGCGTATTCAGACTTCAGAACGTGTTTTGGGAGTACGAACCTACGTTCCGACTCCCGGGGTTGACTCCATAATTATTTATTCAGGTCTTCCTACAAAATCTTCCTATAAATAAAAGCCTGTTTTTTCCTGAATACTGCAACTGTTAATTATACAAATATTTTTGAACTGCTCAGTAATTTATACCTAAAAACACAATGCACACAGTAGGTAAATATATTATGCACCGGTTTCACTCTCAAACCTTATCTTTATAACATACTTCGATATCAATGATAGGCAAACAAACTTCCGTTACCTTTCATGTAAGTGGTTGAAGTGGGATTCCTAACCAAAGACCATAGCCACAGATAAGTTTACCAAATAGGTTGAATCCATAGACTTCGAGTTCTGTAATCTGTCCTATGGACTGCGCGATAGGCTCACGCCATTAGTCGCACTTTTGAAAGAGACAAAGTTAACCTGCGGTACTTTTCTCATAGACAAGACACCACACGATTGCTTCGTCCCTGTCACACTTTTGCGACCATTTTGTTTTCACAATTGGCTAGGAAACTCGCTGGCCAGTTCTCTATTTCTGTGGCTGAATATCATTATCTCAATGGTTGAATCCTTATCACCACGTTTTTTGCCTGACTGTGACTGAAAAAATTAATTCATACGAAGTCTATCAATTCATACCTACTGGATTTGTCATACTAGCTATATACTAGCTCTATATGACATACTAGCTTTTTCTCGCAACTTCATCCGCGTGGAAAAAAGAAAGCTTTTAACTGTTAATGGTTTTACCTAAAAAAATATCGATATTCTCTTACAAATTTTCATTCCCTGGTTTGCTCCCTTGGGAAAGATTTTTCAAAAACCGGTAAAACATGTCAATGTTTGTTTTATCAATGTTTGTTCATTTACCTCTTAAAGAGACATATTTCTATACAAACTTCCATCCCCAATTTTACCCTGTAAGGGGATGAATTTTGTAAAATCCTTTTTTAAGTGGAGCCCTACCCAGCGGTTTGGGCTGGACGTAGATAGTCAGTTAGTTTTATTTTATATATACAGACAGACACAAGCACATATTATTACACACATATCACTCATTTTTGTAAACATAAAACCTAAACAGATACTACAAATAATTGCATACAATGAAGTAATGAAGCTCGTCTAAATATGAATTATATTATTTACACTTATACGGCTTAACAAGTAGATATTAAAAGAATCATTTACGTTATATGATGATTACCTAAACTAAACGTAAAAACGGACACGCTGATTATTATTATAGATAAATTAACACTCTGTTTTCTCATACAAACTGCGTTACACTAAAAATGCTAGTGCATTTTTAAATAACCAGAGTTTTTAATAAAATTAAATGATGGACAATAACTTTCTTTTTTTTAATAATTAACTGGCATTTCATAAAAAAAAAGTTTGTTTGTTTGTTTTTTTGCGCATATGGTAAGTAAGTAGCGATTCATAATATATGTAATAACATACTTATAGTGAAATATTAATAGATATAGATATTCAACGTAATGCAAGCTTAACAGTTTTTTTACGTCGGATTCAACTTTCAGTATTATGCAGGTATGAAACTTTTTTATATTATATATAAAAGTGGATTTTGTCAGCAGCTCCGTCTGTCCTAAATTTGGTTATTGGCGTTGGATTACTACTACAACTTCTTGTTTATCATTACTAGCAACCCGGACCGGATTTGCACGGGTCCATAAACTATAGCTGTGTGATTCTTGTAATTCAAAAAATATTTTTTTTATTTAATAAATGCTAATAGTAATGTTTAATTAGATAAAATTAATACTAAGTCAAAAAAGCGTCGCAGGTTTCGTCAGGGAAATCATTTATTTATTTATTGTTGCACATAAAATTAAATTTATGATATCTTCTAAAGTATTAATTTGAATGAAATGCAGTATTTGAAAGGCAATTTTATTCTACATTAAATTCTTAGCGTAAATACCATATAAAAGAAAATAATGATTAATACTGTATTGATCCTAATAGCTTCCCAAATAAGCTAAACTTTACCTCTTACTTTTAAAAAAATAAAAACCATCGCGAACTTTTTTTAGTCTTATTAAGCTTTACATTTTTATAGTACATTATTTAATAATAATGTTTAAAAAAAATAACAAAAAACAATATAAAACTATACGTTTAAAATAAACCTTCCTGGGGGGCAATTCACAACCTTATTCGCTATCTGATTTTCGTCATCAGCAGTCGGATCCTACAACCATGTGTAAAATGATCTAAAATTGTTGTCTTCTTGAATTCCATTTGCAAAATTGATATAGTATACGTTTGTTATCGAGATAGTTATAACAAGTTGAATAAGGCTGTTGATTCACTAACCATTGATGAAAACCGCATTAAAATCCGTTACGCAACTAGTTTAAAAGATCTAAGCGTACAAAGGGACAGGCGGCGGAAAGCGACTTTGTTTTATACCATATAGAGATAGTAAAAAGTTTGCTATAGCAATCTATAGGTATTGTAGCTATTGTTGGTTAAAATGAAATTCGGTTGCAAAAACATTTGTCGGAATTCAGAGATCGCCAGCGCTCTTCTCGCTTCTTTCGAGGTTCACAAACTAATCGCGTCCAGATTTATTTATTTTTAAATTTTTTTTATTTATTATAATACTGACACAATTTTAATGTTTTTGATAATAAATGGTTTGTTTTATTTATTTCTAAAATCATCATATTTCTATTTTGTTTGGTGTTAATTGTGTGATTTCTTTAATGCGACCGGCAAGAGGAAAATAGTTAGGCTATTTATAAAATAAATTTGTCATTTAAATGCAATTTGTTTTTTCTATTGCAATATATTTTTTTCTGCAAACAGTTTGTTGTTCTTGGACCCGGACGTCATCTATATGGTCAACAACAAACAAATGTCTGTTATTAGTGATTGTTTGCCACGCAGCGACAGAGTGACGTTGTTTGCTCATTATTTTTATCTGCATTGTTTGTGGGTGGTACGGAAGTTTGGTCACTGCATGCCATTCCATTGAGTCGTCCATCATAACTGCAATTCTAACAAGAATCCTACTCAATATTTTCCTACGGTCTGTAAACTACATCCATTGCTTTTCGTGTAGGCAAATGTGATTTTTTTTTCTACTTGTATGCAGTAATGTAGTGTACGTTATTATGATTTGTGTTACGTTGTGGAACTGTTGTAGGCAGTACAGGCAGTATTCAATTCAAAGGTCGTGATATCATCGTTCTTTGTCAATTCGCGGATGAGAATCGTATTGAAAGCGTTTGTGTCAAGTACCTATATATTACAGAACTTGGAGCATCCTTATTATACAAAAAAACCTCGAGCACTGGGTTCCGTACAAACTTGTAGGTATAAATAGTGTGTTCATCACATAAATTATGTTTTTAATGGATGACAAATACCGTAAATAGTGCATAACAGTGTAAGGCAGTTAGATTTTGTACAGAAAAGTACCGAATATTGTTCTGGCGAAATGATAAACAGTAATGAAGGAAAAACTTAACTTTGCCGTTGGAAAATGGCTGTTCCCATGCATCGGCATAGGTCGCGGGTAGTTTACTTACTGCAAATACAAGTTCATAATTGCAAAAATAAAAAATGTTTGTGAATGTTGTGTATTTCTTAAAAATAGGATATCCATATTAAATTTTTAAAGATAATAAACAACTAATATATAATAACGACGTTTTCGAAAAAGAAACGGTGCAGGGAAACTCTCCAGCAGTCGCTCTTTTAATTATTTTTTTAATTTTACCCGCACGTACCATAATGGAACGCCTGTTCCAGCCAGTGACTTGGTGAAGTAAAGCCTAGCGGCGCGTTTTTCCATTAGTATATACATACATACGGCTGGCACATAATAACTTAATGTCTCATATTTCATAAACCCTTGTAGGATTTTGCGGTTGAAACTGGTTTTGCTGTTCTGAGAACATAATTGAGGGCAAGAATGTATCCGAAATTGATGCAAATTTCTTTGTAGAAGGTATCAGGTGCCGATCGAATCTTTTGATGTGTCTATTATTTACATATTTATATAACATAATGTATATGTCGCAGCCATCTGGTTAAATTAGCCAGTCAATTAAGCGCCTAGGCAGATCGTTAAGTATGGAAAAGAAATTATTCTATAACTCAACAGATTATTGTATGAAACTTAACTGGAACGATCCGCTCGCTTTACTCGCGTCGCATCTACGTCGACACAAAAGAAACTGAACCTTACCCAACATACTTGACTTATACAGTGCGATAACTGTTCCTTTCTTTTCCATACTTGAAGATCTGCTTAGGCGTCCAATTAAATGGCTTATTAAACCAGATGGCTGCGACATACATACATAACATTAAGATCGACTATAAAATCTAAAGTTATGTAGACAAGTTTTTTTTATATAATCTCGCGAAATTTAATTCTTTTGGTCACATTCTTTAGCAATCATGAATATTTATTTTTAGACTTTTGTTCAAGCTTTGAAGTGGCCGAAGTTCAAAAGAATAAGTTATCGCTTTGGAACGTTAAGAATAATTTTAAATTAATTACATGTTTTTTTTATATATTAAAAAGAATAAACAAAATATGTGCTTATTATGACTAGACTTCTTTTGAGAAATGTTAAACTATTGTGGTATAAGTTCGGCGTATCCAAAATAACACAACTTGTGGGAAAAGTGTGATGGAGAAGTGAAATTTAATAAATATATAATGACTGACAACGTCACCATTGTAAAACGTTATTTATCTGAACTAATCTTAGATCGTCATAGTCCTAGGTGTACGCAAACGTGTAGGTGTAAAAGTTTAACCGTTTGGCATACAGGTACTTTAGGGCAAAACAATAATTTTGAGCCGCAGTTCCTCAAAATATTTCCCTTCGGGGTGGGGGAGGGGTTTAGATGTCACCAATTTTTTGTATGGGATTTAAATTTTTTTTTTCAGAAATATATAAGTGTGGTATATTTTTAGAACCGGCTCATCAAGCCCTTTCATTTGATACCCCACACGTTTCTGAAAAAAACATTTTTAAAGCCCATACATAAAATTGATGACATCATAACCCAGGAACTGCGGCTCAAAATGATTGTTTTGCCCTAAAGTACCTGTGTGCCAAACGGCTAAACTCTACATCGATTTGCAGTTTTCGAGCGAAATTGCGGTTGTACACCTGCCACTATCATTAATACTAATATAATGAAGTGCAAGGGCGGATCCAGAACAAAAGCTTAGGAGGGCGATCATAAGATCTAAAGGTATTTTTTGAACTTTGAATTTGCAAACGTAAATTACCCAATCGACCCAGCTCGTGCAGTTTTTGATTAATTAAATATACCAACCTAAGAAACCCCAAGTATTTTTATATGTTATAAAAGTTATATATTTCAAATTGTGCAAAGCAAAGCTAAGTTCACGTGAGCATGTGACCATTCGTAATTGACGTTTCTTAAGTCGGCGAAACATCACTATCCTTATATATAAATTATTTTACTAGTGTGGTGGATATCTTGGCTAAATCATGTCAGTCATCGTGTCAGCACCATTGCATTGTATGTAGAATCAAAATACTGATCAAAACTAATCTAAACACGATATTTTTTCAAGAGTGTCTAGTATCTGGTCTAGTGCTGGATATCCTGGCTGCAGCATCAGTCCAAGAATTCCATAATCTTGCAGAGCTAAGTAGCATACATGTGTGTTTAAAATTTTAGGTCACACATTTTATGTTTGAAAGTTAAGTAAATACCTAACAAAAGAGCTGATAACTTTGAAACGGCTGTACGGATTTTGATAAAATATATCTTAGAAACATTGCTAGAAAACCTGCTTTCATATAAAAAAACCGCATCCAAAGCACTACCGTTGCCACAGAAATAGCTAGAGGAAAAGAAAAGTTTAGATAAATGATAAATAGTGGTGTGATAATTTGCGTTTACTTTGTTTTTTTAGTAGCAAAATTTTTATGTTACAAATAGTTTGTGTCATATTTTTTTTTACATTTGAATCACAAAATTTTACAACTCCGCGATTACAAGGAAAATCATCTGCATTTGTATATAATAAAAATAAACAAGTTGTTACTCATCCAGCGGTCATTGTACGTGGATATCGAGGTTGTTTCGAAGAGAGTTGTAGCAAAACAACTTTGATGTAAACATGATTGTTTATGAGGGAACGTAACCATGTAAGAGATCCTTGAGTTTTAAGGGTAATGTACCCTTAAGATACAAAAGGAATCTTTTGGTTGTTAGGACTCTAGCTCTTAAAAGAAAAAGGAGTAAAGTATTTCAACGAAATCGATTCAAAAAGTTTTAAAATCCTAAATCGAATCCTTTTCCATCGAACCAAAGGAATTTTTTGTGAAGAGTTATTTTGTATAATGACAGCTTCACAACTACTTTAAAATATAGCTATTATTGAAAATCTAAACCTGACGCAGAATCAGAAGAATATGTCACATATCATTCCGATTACAGATATGTATCCGCTTCGCATATCCATATCCGCTTAATATATTCCTCGTTTATTATAGATAGATACTATTTGATATCTATATTATATTTTTCTAACAGATATTCACGCGCCCGTCACAAAGCAGAAGTGATACTAAAAACTACATGTTTATTTCACGCTAAGTGAAGGAGTTGTAACATATCCGGCCTCGGATATATATCCAAAGATATAGTTATGTCCGGTGTTACCTAAGGCTACTATGCAACCCAACAATGTACTCTGTGATGCAACATATATGTTACGTTAATTTGGAATTTTGTTAAATTTAGGTTTAATCAGTGTTGTGATTTGAAAACCAGTTAAAGAATGTGACAATTAAGGTAATCATGTAAGTATTTTAATGATTTATGATTAAATTACCAGAAGAAGTGAATATTAAGTAAAGTTAGGTTATGTTAACACGAATTGCAAATAGATTCTGAGTCAGGTTTACATACTTAACATCATAATAGCTAAGAATTAAGATTGATTTTCATGTAAAATTTAGCTGTTTTTTCGAAGAATTAAAGAAATCAGAAAATAAATCTTCCGTAAAGATACCTTTTTATTAAGAAGTTTATCATATTTATATTTGCACCAAAGTAATTATAATAATATATAATAATAATGAATATTTTTGAACATTACACACATTTTAAGAGAGGTAGGGCACTGCGAGTACTCGCTCGAATAAGCCACTCGAAAAATTAAAGCGGGGCATAGTGCTGCGCGGAGAGCTGTGGACCGACGGTGCTCGTTGCTGTCATTGCTCGGCGTAGACACGGCGTGCTGGTACGGCGGTCAGGGAGACCTGACGAAACGGCTGACTGCTGGCTGCCCGCATGTTAGACGGGTTCCCGAACCCAGGGATTCCTTGATCTCCGCCCTGGGAGGCTGAACCGCCAGCCTGTGCAACATTAGGGGTATTCACGCAAATCTTAACGCAGTCCACCTCCATCTGGAGACTGCGCAGCCGACCATTCTTTTTCTAACGGAGACGCAGATATCCTGCCCGGCCGATACATCATACCCTCATTATCCCGGCTACAAACTTGAGTACAATTTTGTGAGTCGTGCCGGTGTATGTATGTTCGTCCGGGAGGACCTTCATAGCCTTGAAGACAGGGACCTGTCGATATTGTGGGTGCGCGTAGATTACGACGGCCACACTCGTATCTATGCGTGCCTATACAGGTCTCATAGCGGTGACACGGGCGTAACTCGACTCTTCACGCACCTGAGTTTGACGACTGACAAAGTTCTAGAGCAGTATCCCGCAGCAGAACTAGTTATTTTGGGAGACTTTAACGCCCACCATCGTGAGTGGCTCAGTTCTCGAACCAATAACTAAGCAGGGATATCTGCTCATGAATTTGCTCTGACCTATGGATTCTCTCAGCTGGTACTTCCTCCAACGAGAATACCTGATATAGAGGACCATACAAGCTCCTTACTGGACCTTTTGCTGACTACACGTCCGGACGGATATTTCGTCTCAGTGGATGCGCCTTTAGGCTCCTCGGACCACTGTCTCGTTCGGACTCAAGCGTCCTGCACACAACCCGATCCATCTGGGCCAACTAATTGGCGTCGTGTGTGGCACTAAAAGTCGGCAGACTGGAATGGATATTGAGAATTTTATGTATCGTTCCTGTGGAGGCAGATCTCCGTTAGCTCAGAAGATCCTGAGGTCTGCGCAGCCGCAGTCACTGAGACAACCCTCGCTGGTATGGAATGCTATATTCCTAACCCGCGAGTAGCTGGCGGCGTCAAAAAACGACCGTGGTTTAATAGGTCTTGCAGAGAAGGTAAAATTCTTAAGCAAACTGCATATGAGGCTTGGATCACGGCTCGTAATAATAAGGATCCGAATATTTCTGAGTTAAAACGCAAGTTAAATGCTGCCTCGAGGTTCAGTAAGAAAGGAACTGCCAGAGCTAAATTCCAATTCATCGGCAAAATAGGTGGGCGACTTGCGAGCTATCCCTCTGGGAGTCGTGCTTTCTGGTCGTTTGCTAAAGCTGCCGAGGGGAACTTCTGCCAGTCGTCGTTACCACCACTGCGAAAGACCGATGGTCACTTAGCCCATAGTGCAAAAGAGAAACCCGATCTATTGGGCAGTCTCTTTGCCTCCACCTCGAATATGAACGACGAAGGCGCTGTACCAATTATATAAGTGGTGCGGTAAGACCATGCCGGAAATCTCCATAACACAGCGGGAGGTCTGGCGGGCGTTGCTTTCTCTAGACGTTCATAAGTCGAGTGGGCCAGATGGTATATGGCAGTGGTGCTTACGCAGTGTGCTGCTGAGTTATGTCCTATACTCACGCGCCTCTTCGCGCTTTCCTACTACACAAGACAATTTCCGTCTTTATGGAAGCGATGTTCAGTTCCTAGATCATCTGCTGGACAAGGTGAAGCTGGCGTCCAAAAAATTTGGTGTACTCAATAGAGCGAAGCAGTTCTTCACGTCGGGACAAAGGTTGCTGCTTTACAAGTCGCAAGTCCGTCCCCATATGGAGTACTGCTGTCATCTCTGAGCGGGTGCACCTGGATACCAGCTTGGCCCTTTTGATTCGGATCAACGAAGGGCTGTGAGAATTGTCGACGATTCCAAACTCACTTGCGGTATCGAGCCCTTAGGTCTGAAAAGAGACTTTGCCTCCCTGTGTGTGTTCTACCGCTTGTACAATGGGTTGTGTTCTGGGGAATTGTTCGAAATGATGCACACGGCTACTTTCTCCTATCGCACCGCTAGCCATCGACAGGGAATTCATTCTTACACTTTAGAACCGAAATGGTAGCGTACAGTGCGGTTTCAGAAAAACTTCCTCCCGCAAACACTTGGGTTGTGGAATGAGCTCCCTGCCAAGGTTTTCTCCAAGGATTACAGTATGGGGTTTTTCAAGTAAGAAGTTATTAGATTTCTGAAGGGTCGGCAACGTGCGAGTGATACCCCTGGTGTTGCAAACGTCCATAGGCTACGGTGACCGCTTACCATCAGGCGGACCGTAAGCTTGTTTGCCACCTAATGGGTATGAAAAAAAAAAAAAAAAAAAAAAAAAGCGTCTGGTCCCAAACTATGCAAAACCTGAACTTACAAATACGTATACAAATACACTTAGGTATATACTTTTTTAAAAAAACACCCAATCTCACGATAGACACAAATATTTTGTCTTGTTCGGGAATCAAACCCACGACGCCGGCGGAGGAAGCCGCAAAGTGCAAATCGTCGCGAGCGCTAAAGTTCGTTCGACATATCGCTATCTCTGTTGTCGCGTGCGGGGGTGCGGGCGGAGAGCATACCTTGCGCCGAGAGTTATGTGAACCGCAGTACCGCGTACCTTACCTACAAATATTTATTATTGTTTTATGAGTTTAGTAAAACTTTGAGCCGTTTACCTGAGAGCTTTAAAAATATGCAAATAGGTACCTGTTGTGACCGATTCCTAGACGCAGCTAACTAGTAATGCGGTTTTTAAACTATATTGCCTAGTAATTAGGTAAGGTCATAATTTTCATACCATACCTAGGGTTGATGATCTAGGGTAAATTAGTAGAGATCGTTCGATCGTTCTATTTTGAACTGTCTGGGAATCGAACCCGAGACGTGATACCGAGACATATTAGGATTATATTCTCCAGGAGCGCAACTATCTTCAGATGTCTGCAATTTTTCCAAAATTCCAAAAATAAAGTTAGTAGGGTGTCCATGTCAACTAGACGATTTACAGACGTATCCAGTTCTAGTTATTTACCTATATTCGTCATGGAAATTATACATAACATTAACAACATTGCTTGATGGTAGTCATGCAAATTACAGAATTTATTTGATTGTCTCCTCCTCGGTAATAGTCGTATCCTTACACTTCTTAGAGAAGGAAGAAAAGGCGCAAAAATTGATCGTAATTCCTGTCGTTAGTAGGGATCACACTTATACTCAGATCCTAATTTATAAATAGCATGAATTGCCCGTTTTTGTAACAAAAACATTGTATTTACAACAGCAGCGCTACCCCACAATAAGCTACCATATGTCATTAAACTATGGAATAATTTTAAATAAAAAATACTTTTCTTTCTTCTCTAAGAAGTGTAAGGATACGACTATTACCGAGGAGGAGACAAATCAAATAAATTCTGTAATTTTTTGCATGACTTCCATCAAGCAATATTGTTACTATAACAGTAACAATTAATAATTTCTATGACGAATAAAAAAAATAACTGGAACTGGATATTTCCGTAAATCGTCTAGTTGACATGGTCACCCTACTGACTTTTTTTTAGCGAAATATCAGACATCTGAAGATCGTGCGCTGGTACATTGCCTCGGCTTGGTACGCGAAGCGATTGAAATAAAAAAGCATAAGAACTTCAATCGTGTGTATGGATACAAACTGTCGCCTACATGGAATCCAGTCATAGGGAAATACAGCTCTCAAGTTTCCACAACGAACGCACCCGAGGACAAAGTTAGTATTGTGTGTAATGATTATGAGAAGTATAAAGACGATGTGAGAGTAGTTCAACAGGACGCTTCCACTTGCAGCTGAAGACGCCGCGCACCGCTAGTCTACCCGTGACCAAGCCCGTGTAACCCAGCCAAAACGTCGGGAAAAAGGTATCGTTCCAAATAACGACGCGTTTAATCCCGTTTTATTTTTAAATTAGTAACTTTGCCTGCCTGTCTATCTGTCTGTCTTTTACCTCTTCAGGCTTAGACCACTGTACCGATTAAGATGAAATGTCGCATAGAGATAGTTTAAGCCCGGGGAAAGGACAGGCTACTTGAAAATTAATAACAGGCTAAATAACGAGTTGCCGTTGAAATCCTACACCGATACCGTACCGTGGAACCGCGGACAACTACTAGTTTCAGGCAAATAAATGGTTATGACAAAATATTGTGTAATAAAAATCTACATTATGCGATGACAACCTCCCATAACAAGTTCAAGGCTCTAATAAAATACCTATCTTAAAAATTAAACAAATCAAGCCAAACAGTAAAATCATAACGTATATATCTACTTCGACAAAAATGTATCTTTTGGTTAAATAATTTTAATACAAGTGGGCACATTTGCAAGAGACAAAAGAAACCAATTAGTAATACGTCGTTACAAAATGATAATTTACTTATCTAAACACACGTACTAATAAAGAATACTATCTTGTGTGTATGAATTTTAATTTTGATTGTATAATCTTACGAGTTATACGTTATCATGACTTAATACGAGTTTATATTACAACTGCGTAGACACGGCAAAATTGTAGAGGGAGACCCCTTAAGTGCCTCATAATGAAGCACTTTTTAAGGCGATACATTAGAAAATGTGCCTTCTTTTACTTAAATTTGACTTAATTTTTTAGTAAAATTAATTAAATAAATTATTAGGCTTAGACTGAGCGCAACTCATTTTCAATCTTAGAAGCTCTAATGTGTTCGCTAAGCAAATGTTATGATAATATGAGGCATTATGGGCAGGTGGGCCACAAGAGGGCACGCGTGGCTCAGCGGTCTTCGCCCCTCCTATCACGTAGGGTCCACTCAAGGCCGTGTTCAAGACATTTTCGCCAAGTTGTCAACCTTGAGCAAGCGCCTTAGCATTTCCACTACAAAGCTGATTACTATACCTACTTTTAAACATACTTGTCTATCTATTAAATTATGTATACTAAGCAGTCGCGGTTGAGACGTGTTACTTGAGAAGGTACGTGGCTTTTCCGGTTAAAGTTCGCAGAACTCTGCAAAGGAATTTTAAAAGGAAAAAAATTAAAGAGACATTTTTTTTGTTGTTGTAACTGGAAGAGCTAATCTATAACTATCATTTAGTTTATTTAGTTAAATTTTGATGAAATAGAGTATATCTGTTTTTAAAGAGCGTAAATAAAGAATACTTACTACTTTATCTATTCATAAAAAATGCTTTGTCCTGAATGACTGACTGACGGATCAATGCACAGCCTAAACCGCTGACCTGCAGAGACCTGGAAGTTGGAGGGTGTGGTCTTTTTATGACGTAGGCATTTGATAAGAAAGGATTTTCCGGAAGGGTCAAGTGCGATTCGAACTCGCGCTATAAGGATAAACCGATTGTAATGAAATTTTGGTAAGTTGTTATGCGCACACGCCGGGGAAGGTTTCTCAATTAGTACAACCCTTTCACAATAGGTTATAAATAAATAAATAAATATATCTGGACATTACACACAGCACCGTGTGGCCCCAAAGTAAGCAAAGCTTGTGTTCTGAATACCAGACAACGGATACAAATACATATAATTACTTTTTTTTGTAAAACAATACATATTATATATGAATGCACCCAGACTCCAGACAAACACAAATGTTTATCACATAAATGTATGATCAGTGCGGGAATCGAACCCACACCCTCTGCACAGCAGCTGGCCACCCTACCAACTAGGCTGCGCGGGAGGTTGGTGTGGCAGTTGTTTTAAAAAAATGGCCAAGTGCGTACCATTATCTAAAAAAACGGCAAATAAATCACGTTTGTTGTATGGGAGCCCCCCTAAAAGATTTGTTTTATTTTAATTTCATTATTTATTTTTAAAGTGACTATGTATCTTAATATTCTGTGAATATTTCAAGTGTCTACCTGTTGTCATTATCAATATCCAGCAAAATCGAGCAAAAAAATTACTTTTGTTGTATGGGAGCCCCTTAAATATTTATTTTATTCTTTTTTTAGTATTTGCTATTATAGCGGCAACAGAAATACAGATACAGCCTTGTGACAGACGGACGGACGGACAGCGGAGTCTTAGTAATAGGGTTCCGCTAATTACCCTTTGGGTACGAAACTCTAAAAAAAACGTTCGCCGGGTCAGCTAGTTAATATTATAGATTATAAAGTACATTTATATGAAATGGATTACAATACTTACTCTATTTTTAAGTACGGTTATATAGGCGTTGCTATATAACCGTACTGAAAAATAGAGTAATAATCACTAATAGTGAGGTAACTCGGCCGTCTAAACAGGGCAACGATGAAGTGCGGGTGCGGTCCAGAGCGGCGACTCCCCACCCCTATTTCCAGGTGACCACTCCGTCCGACCGCCCGACAGTGCGCGCGGGTACTGTCTTGGAAGCTTGTCACGTGTCGTTGTCGCTAATTAAATTTTATAACAATTGCGAAACAGGATTTATTTATTTAAAATGCGGCATACATGTGCAGCCTGTATAGGTTGTTTGTCGACGTCTTACAACAGTAGGTAATGATAGAAAATAGCTATTTCATCAATTTCCAAAAGATGAATATCAGTGAGAAACCTTAATTAAAATAAATAATAAATTGAATTTGTAAAATGTCGAAAAGCTTATCTATTAAATAAGCAGATCTCGTAATATTCAGTAAAACATACCTTGAAATTCTTACCTCATTCAGCACTGCGTACTAGTCTTAGTACAGGTATTATGGTTCTTCGTGCTTTCACTTTCAATCTGTACTTTTTCACTGTGCTCGTAACTGACTATGGACATCTATGTAGTTCTACTTCATTTCTATCTAATAGCTGCTATTGTTTTCAAATAAATTATTTTTCTTTTTTTTATAAAATCAAAACAGTGAAGTTTCAGAGGAACGCTTTCCGAACGAGGAATTGTAGAATGTTTCCTGTCAAGATTTTCCAAAAGAGGTGTAATTAATTTTTTAAAGGGTCGACAAGTAGTGCCCCTAGTGCTGCAAGTGTTAACAGACTATGGTGACCACTTTACAGGACAAGATTACGGTCCGCCTGATGGTAAGCGGCTATGCGGTCACCGCAGTCTATAGACGCTTGCAACGTTGCCGCCCCTTCAAAAATATAATAACTTCTTACTCGAAGAACCCTATAGTACTGTAGTCCTTAGAGAAAACCTTGGTAGATCATATCCTTGTTTACTCCCGTAGTGGTGTAAAAACAATTTCGACTCCAATCAGCAGATATCGAGAAATATACCTTTCGGTAGGAATTGCAGAACCGGTCCTATTTTTAAGAACCGGTTCTTCGGTTCTGATAGCAGCTTGGAACCGGGAACCCGGTTTTTTCTTTCTTCTGAGTTTTGTTCGAGTTCGAAAAACTAATACAAAGCAGGGTTATTCTCAGTTATTTATTAGTAATAATCAGGTATACTCTTACTAAACAATAAAAGTATAGTGCAACAAACTTTTCTGGCCCGGTGTCTGTCGGGGAAGTCACAACATTTTAACATGGCGACTGTAGATTTGATGTTAGGTCACCGGTTGAAAAAGTTTATTGCGCTATAGAGTATATTATAACATTTTTTGGTAAAACCGTTTCCTTTTGTGGCACGAGTGTATAGCATATTTTTTCTTCTATATTAATATTATAAATGCGAAAGTTTGGATGGATGGGTGTTTTAACTCAATCACGCCAAAACGGGTGAACGGATCTGGATGAAATATGGCACAGAGATAGGTTATAGTCTAGAGTAGCACATAGGATACTTTTTATCCCGGAAAAGGCATAAAAAGTATCCTTTTTATCCTGCGGTAGATATTTACTATAATGTTTGTTACTTAATCCCACCGCAAAAGAGCATCCAATTGAGCTAATGTTGAAGACACGGCAAAGGACACAGGCTCTTACCCGCGAATAATTAAAAAGACCCTGCTGGGCACTACAACCGAATTCCGCTTGAACGAAATATAGCTGCAGCTGTAGCTTGCTATAACAATTTTTTTTTAGTTAGTTGCCTTAAGAATCCCACGCCGAAAACCTAATTTAGGGCGGGCGGAGCTGCCGGCAAAAACTAGTATGTAATAGACAATTTACCGTCATTGTAGTAACGTGCAGCTTTATATTGATATTTAAATATTAAATATTATTCATTTCAAGAATTAAAAAAAAAACTTCCTCGTTATGCGTTTTTTTGTAATAATTTTAATTAATAGTTATTATTTATCACCATTCATTAAAATATTTAAAAAATGCGCATAACGAGGAAGTTACTCACAATTTTTTTTTTAATTTTTTGCATAATCTACGATACACACCTAAAAAATCCCTTTACCTTCACAAGTATAAAATTTGCATCTTTAAAATCCTTTATTTTGCAAGCCATATAATTCTAAATAAATATAAAATATAGTTGTTTTTTCTGCCCTCTGGTTTAGCAGGTGTTCGTTGATTTCGAGTGCCGATAAATACAAATACCAGGCGACCACCTGAAGCGAATGACACTTGCAACTCGCAGATGTGATTATTAGAGTGGAATCGGTAGAAAATACTATGATATTCAGCTAGAAGGTATATGAATATAAGCACCTATATACACTTAATTACCTGTTAGATAGGCCGATGACCTCAAATCATAAAAACAAGTTGTTTCTATAATTTCAACAAGTTGATAATAAATATTAATAACTTACTAAAAAAATGTTGTGAACAATGGCTGGAAAACGTAATCAAAAGACTTGGTAGCGGTGACAATTAACGAAGATCTAATTTCAACAATTACGCATTAACTTGTTAGGAATTATAACCAATAATCAGTTCTGTTATCTTCAAATTCGTAGTACATAAAAAGTAGAACAGTCTTGAAGAGTCCAATAGTTGTATTTAGAAATATCTATCTCTTTGCGGTAGACAAATAAAAAATACCTAATATCATCGATCCTAATGTTATGCTACGTGCGATATTTAAATATTGTTTTCGTGTAAAAGTATAAATAACATAACTAGTAGTGGCAAAACCTGTCGAATGTTTTTTTATTGTCTGCAACTTCTTTTAGATTTTATTATATGTAATTTTTTTACCACACAACTCTCTTACCTCATCTATTGTTCTTCAACTGAACTTTCACCCTCTAGCACCTTTAGACGGCAGTGATTTACTTAATATAAATTTGATTGATTATTTTGAAAATATCTCAGATTCTCAGAACATGTAAAGTATATTTTCGGTTGAATTTTCGGTGGTCGGACCGAGCTTTTTTTGATGTAAAAAAAAATTTTTTTTTGGACATTACACAGAGCGCCGTCTGATCCTAAAGTAAGCAAAGCTTGTTTTATGGATAACAGACAACGGATACATGTACATATATATTACTTTTTTTTTGTAAATAAATACCTACATATTATACATAAATTCACCCAAATTCAAGACAAACACAAATGTTTGTCCAGTGCGGACCAGCTTGCAACTTTAGGTAATTTAACTAACTTCAGCGAAATACAGAATGAGGAAATTCGTCGAAGAACCAGCTGAACTAACTAGCTGAAGTGGCAAATAGGCAGGGAGATAGGCAGAGAAAGGTTCGAGAACTCTACTAGAGAGTTTAGCGACCCAAAATGGAAACATGGGGCATCCTCCTGCCAGATGAATAGATGACGTGGTTAAAGCTGCAGGAAGCCAATGGATTTGTCAGTAGATGTCTTCGGGTTGAGATGATGACCTTACTATACCTATATCAACTATCAGATGACATTCTACTGCAACCATTCACATTACTACTAATACCAATACTACTATTACCAATGTCCATTCAAAAATGGTTGTATTAGTCGATTAACAGATTTGGCCTGACGTTTCAACAGGTGTCAAATGTTAATTATGGCTTTATACCGACATGTGCGAACGAAATTGACAAGCCATTCAACCAAAAAGGGGTTTAAATCCAATATTTTGTAGCAAATATAGTTGACTAGCTTTTGCCCGCTTTTACCAGTAAATTCGGTTATCGGTGTAGGATTTCAACGGGAAGTGCTCAATTATAGAAAAAAAAACCGGCTCCCACTTGACGTTTTCAAGTAGCCTATGTCTTTTCTCGGGACTCAAACTATCTCCATGCCAATATTCATGTTAATCGGTACAGCTGTTTGAGAGTAAAAAGGTAACAGACAGACAGACAGAGTTACTTTCGCATTTATAATATTACTATGGATATTTCGATTGGCATCTCAGCAGAAAATTTGCGTTGCCTGTTACATACAGGGGAAATATTCTATACCTTCTAGCAAATGTTTGACGTCTGTCGGTTTATTTATTATTTTTATGTTTTTCTTATGGAATCAACGTATACTATGTATAAGAAGTGGCACAAAATACACAGCCATATATTTATAGGTCTACTAATAAGTTTATATTTGCTTTGAATAATTCTTGTAACAAAGATGTTTGTTTTCACTTATTGCATAAATTGAGGTCAGTATTAATAGTGTTGTTCTACAGTCTGTAATCTGGCGAACGTCTTGCACTTGACCGGCTTTTTGAAACACATACATAACGTAATAGTTACCTCCACTGTTTTCAGTCTTATCTGTGATTATTATCAGTTATCAGCCACCCAGTTTTATCCATGCTATATATCATATCACGGCGTATAAGAGCACCTGCGAACTGTGTGATATTGATATTTTACAATGTTTTCGCGTTGACGCAGTACACTACACAGTACATTTCGTTTTCGTTTATCGTACACATAAGCGTATTTAGTTTAATGTTAGTAGGTGCGCCATGTTGTCGTGTTTCCGTATTTTGTGGCGCCAACCACAACGCCCCGCACTATCGTCCATTGTCTTATCTATCACTCTGCTGTATTGTGCCTTATCGATTTGTTTTTGTACATAAACATGATAACCGCATTCACCAAAACACCATGTAGATACCAGCACCATCAACACGGTCACTTGACCTCACACTCAGACTTATTAGAATTTTCTATATCTATTTAATTTTATTTTAAATTCGTAATTAAATTACTAGAGTAGGTACCTTTCTATGTGTATATGTTATTCAAGTCTTTAAAATATATCTTTATATCATGTATATGTCGCAGGCAAATCGTATAATCCGCCGTTTTATAATATGCCTAGGCAGGTCGTAAAGTATGGAATAGAAATTATCATATAACTGAACAGATTATTATTTAAAGCTTGGCTAGAACGCTGCGCTCGCTTCGCTCGCTCCGCATCTACGTTTACAAGAGAGAAACTGAACCTAACCTAAATACATGACTTATACAGTGCGATTTCTGTTCCATTCGTTTCCATACTTTACATTTTATGAAACGGCGGATTATACGATTTGCCTGCGACATATATATAATGACGTGAACCAACTAACTGATCCATAAACACACAGCCTAAACTGTTCTGGGAGCTTTATTGGTAGGGTTGCCATACATCCCGTATATACAGGACTATCACCATATTTGAGAACCTGGTCCCGTATTGCTATTGCGTCACCTTTTTTGTTTATATACACGTATGTAATAACACGACTGTCGAAAATCGTCAATTTAATAATTTTTAACTAGTTTGGGATTCAGGACTTCATAATTATCTTATGTATCAATATCTTGTCAGTAAAAAATATAGTTTTTTTAAACTTATTGCTAAACTCGAGAAATATTACCTTAAACGTCCCGTCTCAGTTCCCAATAATTATGGCAACCCTAATTATTGGGGACAGTCTCGAGTACGCCAGAATTTGGAATTTGAGTCAAAAATGTATGCAAGTACTCTCTCAGGTCTCGAGAGATAAGACCTATTTTCATAAATAGGTATTTCTCTCGAATTCCAGTCTTGCGTACTCGATACTGTTACCAATAAGCTCCTTTGTGTCAAACTTTTATATACTTACATATTAAACTAAACTACAGAATATTAAAATATCCCACATTACAATGTTAAGGGTTAAATGTTAAATGCGCCGTCTATGTTTCGGGAATTTGCAGTATGAAGAAACTGCAAAAAAAAAATGGATAAGCATAATATTATACAACCAAAAACGCCGAGCGCTTAATAACTTACCTGTTATTTTTTTTTTCTTAATCAAAATATAAAGTGAAATTTAAGGAAGTTCAAATATTAAGGCAAGATTAAGAATTCAAATTTTAAAAATGTGATCAAAAAAAACTTGTGTTGGATACACTGCATTTCTTATATCATTTTAATATAGGAGGGCAGGTGTTTTGTTAGTTCAATGTTCTGTGAGCCAGTTTTTGTTTTGTTTTGGTACGACACCGATCCGACGCAGCCGGCGCGGCTTGCTAGGGGTTTACCGACCGATGATGCCCCAGCGTAAGGGTACAAAAAATACACCACCTGGTTCACATGTCGTAAGTAACTACCTACCTCGCTTCTCAGATCCGCATCCTTCCTTCAATTTCCTTCGATGCGATGCTCTAACGATAAAATCTGCTCTTTATTTGTATATTTTATGACTCGGTGAGATCACGAAGAGAGACAGGTGTTCAATTTGCAATATAATAAATTTTCGTACTGAATTTCAAATTCATTTTAAATACTTAATGGATAATTTTATTAAGAGCTTTATTCAATAATAGTCAAATTAGGCTATTTGATCGAATAAATCTAGTTAGGTGTGTTTTCAATACACATAATATGTTTCTATAGAAAATAAAATAAATATATGAGTAAAATAGTAAGAGAAAGTATCTACGTTAATATTCTTGATATGTACCTACATATATCTATATCTGTTTACTTTGTACATAGCACAAAAAAAGGATAGTTAGAGTATACCAACGGGTACGTATGTCTGCAACATGATATGACTTTGTTATATTATAACGAATGTCTATGTTTACTTTTTTATTTACGACTATCTTAACCTACTTACGATTATTTTAAGACTATATCATCACAGATATGTCTTGCTGTAATATATATTGTAATAAATATACATTTTAGCAACTTACTACTAATAAATATTAGGAAGGCATATTACGATATATTTTCGATAGTAAACTACCACCACCACATATCATATTGGCATAATAGCTAGGTACGTGTGTAACTGGCTTTATTGTTTGTTGTTGTAGTCCTTAAAATCTCAATTTTATATTTAAAAAATATGGTTATAACGAGAAAGCTATATTAGGGAGGTGCCTAAGTGGCTCACAACTTATTAAAATATAAAATTTCTGAGAAATACCTTAAATAGATTGTCACTATTCCAATATAAAGTGCATATTTTAATATATATAGTAGCACACTTTCAGATATAAGTAAGTTTCTAATGAGCGCAAACTGTCGTAATTACTGTTAATAACGGTGCTAAAGGATTACGAATGTGGTTGCGAAAGTGATGGTCGGTGAATGTTTACGGAACAGTTGGCGAATGACCACTGTTCATGGACAACGGGTGGGGTTAGTGCTTGGTGGTAGCACGTGCGGCCCGCCTGCACGTGGGCCTAACGTAACATCTGCGCGACGGGCACGAACGGGCAAAAAAAAAAAAACGCGGTTCGAAAACGAAAAAAGAAACGCGGTTCGAAATCGAAAAAAGAAACGCGTTATTCTTGTATTCAGTACGTCATGACAAACAGACAACACTATTTCGTAATCACTGTATGCGGTATACGTCAGAAAGCTATTTTCTGTAATACTTACGACACGCCTGTAAATGTACCTACTAAACATCATTACTATATATATGGTAGGTCTAGACATTACTTCCTCCCGCGAACGCTTAAGTTGTGGAATGAGCTCCCTGCCAAGGTATTCTGCAAGGACTACAGTATGGAGTTCTTCAAGAAAGAAGTTATTAGATTTCTGAAGGGTCGGCAACGCGCAAGTGATACCCCTGGTGTTGCAAGCGTCCATAGGCTACGGTGACCGCTTACCATCAGGCGGGCCGTAAGCTTGTTTGCCACCTTAGTGGTATAAAAAAAAAAAAAAAAAAAAAAAACTATGAGATGTATATGTTACACGCTTCTTAAGTAATTTGTGACTTAATGATACCTTGAAACTTTATATTTTTTGTATGAAATTTAATTTAATGATTTTACAGTTTATAGTTCACTTTTTTTTACTTGTTGCTAAAACTTTTTGTTAATGCACTAGGTAACAATTAACAATACAATGTAAAGATGTAACAAACTTTCATAACAACTTGTGCGATAGGCAGACGCTCTAAAAACAATGGTACTTCAAGATTTTTTTGCATTAAATTAATAATTAATTAATTGTTAATTAAAATCACACAAAAAGTTAATGCACTACTTAAAATATAAGCTCGGCATAGCTCGTGCACTTGGCTGTCTGTAATTTCTTTGTAAAACAAGTACTTATCAACACAATAACGTTTATTTTTACATTGTCACGTGAATCTAAAGTCCATGCAAAATTACATCACAATTCGGTAATAAGAAATTGGTCAAAATTGACTTTAAAGATTTGAGGCTGATGGACAGATAGACAAGACAACATATTTAAAAAAATTAGGCAAGAAAACGTGTGTGATTGAAAGCTAAGTAAGATATTATAATTTTTCAAAGAAAAAAAATTAAATTTTATAAAACTTAGAATTATAAATAGATTCAACCAATTTACTTATTTATAATGATATAGCTGTAGAGCGCCGCGCCGGTAAAAGAAAGCAAAATTTTCGAGAAATTTTTCATATTGCCTGCAAAATTATATTGTCTTGAACGGACGCATCCTTAAATCTTAAATATCTATAGGTTTCGCATCCCATGAATGGGCCCATTAAGCTATACAATTTGGCATGAATCCTATTCAACTTTTTTTTTGCTTAAAATTAAAAGGGCCACAAAAAATTATTTCGGTTCTTTTATTAGAAATGTTACCTTTTTAGATAATCTTCATGTACTTCTATTTGCTATACTTCAGGTAGTAGAGTAAATGACCCTATGCCTACCTACGCAGTTTGAATCAAATATTAGCTAGGTACGTTTGTAAATTAAAAGAAACAAATCTTCTAACATCTAATTGCTTTGAAAAATATAACTGAAAAATAAAGGAAAATGTTCAAAATTGCCTGTTTGTATCGCAAAGGAAGATATACTAAATCAGGTAAAACCTATTAAATAGCAATCTTGAATTAGTTACACAATAAATATATAGTGTTCTTTGATTTGTGAACAACGGTTAAGGAAACAGATTAATCATTTAAGAACAATGTATCCGTTTAAACAATAAAGACCCTGCAGAAGTACTTAGGTAAATTAAATTAAATCAAAAAAGTTTAAAAAATTTGTAACTAACTGACTATCTTGATGATAAAAATGCATGCGAATTCATAATTTTTTGTTGACATAATTTACGTGAAAAATTAAAAAGGGCGACTGCTAGAGAGTTTCTTTCGCAGTTTCTCCTCGCCAGCACGCAATTTTGACTTCAAAACAGAAGTAACTACGTAGTAAATTGTAGTCTATTAACTTAAAAAAAGTGATATGATATCCTTTTTTTTTTAGAAATAAAGCATTTGAACCACTTTATAATGTTGTGTACTGCTTTCACCAACAATACTCTTAGATACAGTGTATTAGGCCTTATAGGTGACTTTTTTATTATAAGAAGAAGAAGAAGGAAGCGAAGCAAATGTAGGACCCCACTCAGTTTTACGCTTATTATGTCCTATAATTCGTAAATGACCAGCTTTAAACTAATAAGTGGTAAAAGGAAAGATCACAACAAGACAGGATACCTATAAACCCTCGGCACTCAAACGCACCCCTCATGGGGGATATATCTCAGGTTAAGAAACCCTATAGGTAACAGATGAAATGTTGAAAAAAAATTAAATCAAGTATTAATAAAACAAGTATTTTTCTGAACAGTTGTTAGAGTGTGAAGTGAATAAAGTGTAGTTGGTTAAGTTACACGTGTATAACATGGTCGTTATGCGAATTATCAGCTGACGTTGTTGCCAGGCGTGTAAGGTGCATCACCTCCGTGCCAATGCACTTTAGCATGCACGAGCTATTCTTCATTTTATGGTCTGTTTGCATGTAAGCAGATCTTTACGTATCTTTTAAATAGTAAGCAATGCATTGAAAATAATGTAATGGTTTTTTCCACGCGACTGGTGTTATGTGCTGGTAGTTGATGGACGATTTAACGAGTTGTTTTACGACCTGGTGTACATAATATTTTGTCTAGAAAATGTTCGTTTTGTTTTTCTTTTACGTTTTTTAGGTTTCTTGTATTTATAAGAGTATTTTGATCCTCTTCTTTCTTTTAGGATTTCGCAGCTACAACGGTATTAAAAGTTATTAAATCTGTTTTTCGTCGGATTCCTAAATTAAAATTTTATATCGTAGATAATTTCCTATTCTAGACACGCTGCAAAACTGTGTATGTAGTAACTGCCCTAGATGTCTTCCTTTAGGATGTTTTATTGTCGTTAGTTATAAGTACTTACCTACCACTTCACGCGACGAGTAATAGGTTTTAAATTTTTAGAAGTATATTAAATCTTTTACAAAATTAGAATAAATTAGTTAAGTATTATTCGAAGTCTGTGACTACGCAGAATTCCAGTAATTTTTTTTGCAGTGTAAAATTTATAATAGTCAAATGGACATCGTAATTTTTAAGGCGCATACTCTAACTAGTTACAAAGTTATCTAAAAAAATGTACTTATAGAAATGATTACGATTGTTATTGGCTACATTTAGAACGTTTTATGTTGTAGGTATCTGGAACTCACCTATAGTCACTTTTAGCAGAAATGCCAAATAAAACTCGCAGATGTATTTCAGAATCGATATCAAAGTTTTTCAAAATAGCTTATGTCTTTTATTGTCTAGTGCTTTGTTTCTCAACCTTTTTTATCCACCCGACCCACGAAACCAAAAAGTTAAGTAAAAAGTTTCGCGACCCCTTCACTAAAAATTATAATAATATCTTAATGAATAGTTTATTAAGTCGTTAAAACTGTCAACACTGCTTTAGACATGCTCTCATTTGCTGCAGCATGTGAACATACATCCTAACCTAATGTATGACTATATGCGTCGTAATACAAACATGCGACAGCCTTTAATAATAAACGCGATTATTATTATGGTTTAGTGTTATCATTTCTATGTTTGGTAATTAGATTTTAAAAGGTCGGCAACACATGATTAATTTACCTACTTTCCATCGTTGATGGCAACAAGGGCCTTAATGGGAACAGTCTCGACCTATTCGGACTCTGGAATTCGATATAATATATAAATCTATCCCCGCGTCGCTTATAGTTATACCAGCACTTAGGTGGTTTTCTATCAGTAACTAACGTATGTACAACCCGTCGGAAATATCTGCGGACCTCGCTGAATGAGCTTCCCATAAACTCAGGTCCGCCAGATATTTCCGGCGGGTTGTATGTATTCGGTAAATGAGATGCGGTTGAAAGCTTTGCATTGAAACCTTTAGTACAGCAAGGTATTTATGAATTGTAAATTAAGATATAGACAGGTTTATATTTTGATTTACAACCCTCACTTCTGTCGGCAAATGAGTGCATTGCTATGGCTTTTTTGTACCTATTTTGGTTTTCGATACTTACCAGTTATTCGTATATCTGCTCGTAGTTCTAGATATCACACTTGCAATCATGTTCACAAAGAATATTTGTGTAATTTTTGACGGGAATTAAAGCAATGGTTCTTAAACGGTACCTCGTAGGTAGGCAATGTTACGTACGTATAAGGATCAAACATTGCAAACTATTTTGGTATTCTAATAAATAATAATAATATTTTCTTGGACATTACACAAATTGTCATAATCTGGTCAGTTACAGCAGTTATGATAGCAGACAATGGATACAAATACATACACTGTTTTTATAAATATATGTATACATATTATACATAGAAAACATCCAGTCTTAAGACAACACAACTGATCATGAGATAATTTTTTTTTGTCTACTGTGGTAATTGAGCCAACGCCCCTCGATTCAGCAGTCGGGACAAAATTTCATTTGGCTAAATATTTAAAAAAAAGAATATTTGTTTGCGTTCTGAAAATTAAATATGTACGCAAGTACTCGTAAAACTTACGTATGTGCCATTGTAGTAAAGTAGTCACATAATAATGACGTAATAATAATGGTAATTTAATAATGCGTTTGTAACGAGTGTTCAATTAAATAGTTTCCGCGGGAAATGTATGACGAAACCACGTGAGTGCAATGTGGCGAGGGCACGCAGCGCGGCAAAGGCCAGGCTGGATGCACATCTTGATATTGATTTTGTTCGTTTCCCGCGCTCGACTAGCAACGCCCACGCCTCAACCCCCGCTCTCGTGACGGGAAGGGAGGCACCCCCGGTCGTAAGCCATAGTAGGAGGTAGGTACTTTACGTCGATGCGCTGCTGCGACCCCAAGCCGCGGAAACTTACGAAAAGCACGCCACGTGGTTAAAACCACTACTAATTTTGTTTATGTTTATATTTATAGACACAGTTTGTGTTTTTATACAACTTATTGTATATAAATTATCATGATGCTACCGGATTACCTGCGTAAGTTGCCTGGGTAAAACAATTTTTTTTTTAATGACCTGGTATCTAAAACCTTTAGGTCCTTTTTTGGTTTACACAATACTTGCGCAGAACATCACGTTACTTACGTGTGTGGGTGATGAAGGCCGGCCGCATATTACGAGAAATTTCTGGTACATTATAGATGTTTTTAGTGTACGAGAAATATAAGCAATTCGTCACTCAAAAGCAAAAAATAAAAACTGGCTTCAAAAAGATGCACTAAAAAGGGTACAAATAATTACTTATTGTCAAAAATCTGATTTAAATTATTGTTTGAAGTTAGTGTCATGCAAGTGAAATGTATAATTAACTGTTACGTACATAGATACCAACTTCAAAAGCGTGATTCAGATCAGATTTTTAGCAAAAAATAATTATTTGTACCTTTTTAGTGCATCTTTTCAAAGCCGATTTTTTTTTTGATAAAAAGTTTTTATAATATAATAATCGATTACAAAATCTATAGAGATCTTATTGACGTACTTCATTTTTTAAATTGATTTGGAATTTTAACCAATATGTTTGTACCCTTTCGACCTCTAGTTTCGTAGATAAATTATGGTATCAAAAGCCATCATCAACAAAATTTATGTAACTCTTTATCATTTATTCATATCAATTGCGCAATAAGAAACTTAATTTAGATAGTGAATTTGTTTTAATAAGTATTTACATTGATTTATTTTCTCACAAATTAGTAGGTACATGTTCCTGAAAATTCTTTAAGTTAGTGTTTAAGTATATCATTTTCTGCGGGACATTTTTCTATGATTTTAGTCTGTTGTCTATTTATTTATTATCTGTTGTCTTTGTTATGTATCAAATTCATTTTGTTAATATATATTCTACAAAACATCTTTCTTGACAGGTTGGTCTATTAATGTATTAAAGCTATATAAAAGTTTTCCTGGGATAATAATTTGAATTTGGTTAAGATGTGGGGATCTCTTATAATGTTTTTTTTTTTTTTTTTTACTATACACACTATAGAAAGAGCTCTGCGACAGCTGTCATTAGAAGAACGTCTATTAAGTTTTGTATTTTAAGACGGTTAAGTATATGCGTGACAATGCCAAACTTTATTGTTGCGTGCACAAACAGAGAGACGTTATTAACCATAAAGTATTATTTATGGATTTTGCAAATAAAATCAATTTTATTTTTAATTTATAATTTCCAATATTAGATTTACGCTTTTTTATCTATATGTATAGGTATATAAACATGCAAGTTGCCTTGTTTGTTTGTATTCGTCCCATAACGTTGAATCTTTGGTGGATTTTTATGCCCACGGTCGCTGGGAAGGTTTCTGAAAAAGTTAATTGAAAGCGGAAACGAGAAACGGGGAAAAGAGGGATAGGGGAAGAAGAGGTATTTTTGTTGTTCAATTAAAAATATATTCAAACATATATAATAATGGCAACAATAATCGGTATTAATGATCAATTATCAACATGGTCCCAGCATAGGTCTGTTTTTTGATATCTGTCGCAAAACTCAAGCTATACTTGGGGTATTGACCAATTTGGTCAATACTCTATGATATTTATTTCGGTTGAAAAAGGCAGAGTAGAGACGGGAGATGTAAACGAAGTGATGCATTGCCCTAAAAACAAACAACACTGTATCTATATAAGCAACGACGCAGGGCAAGGAGTGGTGCGGGGCGGAGGGCGCCACATCCACACTGACGTAGCCTACCAAACGATTATTCCGTCTAGCGATGGTGAAGCGCTTGCTTTGCTTGGTTGCTACGTTTTTCATTTCCAGCGCCAGTCAGTCCGCCACGCACCGTTCAACTACTTGGACGTTCGCGCGACATAATTCCAAATAACGTTCGTTTATTTATTTACTAATTATTTCACATTCCTTAGTCAAATTTATCACAACTGTAGTAATATAATATCGTTAGTTAAATTGAATAGTTTTTAAAAATAATTATACAAACTTTATAAACTGTGATTATAGTGTTTTGACCGTTTTGAACATTTAAATAGAACGGTGGGGAATTCGTTGGAGACGGATCGAAATGAGTGAATTGACCATCAGAGTTAAAAGAGGATCCAGGGGTAGTGATACTCTTTTGGAAGCAGCTAACAGAATTCTTCGGCTCCTCGGCATGAGTTCGACGAAGCGCGGGAAACAGCCCTCTCCCAAATCCAAGGTAAGGTCAACGACTCCACGCGTCCGTTTGCCACAATGTTTTTATCAACTTGTTTGTGTCTGTCTGTGTCTTCTAATTTCGTATTATTATTGACTATAGTAAAGACTACTTAAGACGAATGAGTGTTGTCTTGTCTGGTATGTTTTCTTTAGCAAAACAAGTCTTATCGACCTTTTGCCCGGGTTCAATGTGACTTTGAAAACAAATTTAATTACAGATATTTGAAGGTGCTTTTTGGAAAGGTTACAGATATTGGAAAGGTTACAGATATTGGAAAGGTTACAGATATTGGAAAGGTTACAGATATTGGAAAGGTTAATTTATATAAGCGGATATTCTCTTTATTGCAAAAATATTGTTTAATTACTTTTATTAAATAAACTTAAGATAACGCAACTGATTATAAAAAACGCAGGTGATCACAAAAAATATCAAAAATTCTCCAAATTTACGTAAAAGTTTACTCGCGTAATATAGATTGTTTGCTAAGGCATTTTGTTAAAGTAAACAACATAGTAGGTTAAGTTAAGTAACTTATTATAGTTGTATGCAAATGCATCTTTGAAAACAATGTAAATGTACTAATAATATGCGTGAATTGTTTAAATTACGTTACGGCACAAAACCATTTAAAATGTTTTTTTAGGCCATCGTCGGATGTGTTACAAATTCATATTTTTTTATTTATAATTTTTAAATATTCTTGCTTGTCATTTTTTAAATTACAAAACTAATTTACTATTGGTATTGTAGAAATATATATGGGTTCTAATGACATTAGAATTTGGGGAGTTTTATATTGTATTTAATTTTATGGCAACACAAAATAACTATTATCAAAATAAATTACGTATTAACGTATAAATTAGATGTGTGTGATACCAAAACACAGGCATGTTGATAAACTTTCCCACATTGACTGTGCATGGTTGTGCACTTTCGCCCTATGTATTTGGAGTAGACAGACGCCATTCACAGCGCACGCGTTTATCGATATTGTCGCTGCAGCGCAGCGCAGCGTCATAGCGCTTTTGCGGGCAGCGCAGCTCTTCGGCATCACTTGCCTCTTGTTTGTTCACGCGTCGTCGGCGTGATCACCTTGTTTACCACGAGTTTCGAACGCTTCACGAAGCTGGCCTACTAGTCACTGGTTTATGTCGATTATATTATGATAGTTTCCTTCAGAACTAAGGTCGTACAGTTAATAGGCTAGCAGCGCAACGATATACTACTTGTCTTTGAATCAGATTACTGTAGGTAGGTAACCTACCTATTTTTTATTGCTTTTACTAGAACCCTGTTTGGTATATATAGTATAGTAATATATAATGATTTTGGTTGTTCCTGTACTTAAAAATTAAATTAACGAATAGAAAACAGTTGTATTTAAACAAAAAAGGAGAGTACACTAAACTGTATTAATCCAAAGGTATTTACAATGGATATCGGTAGTATAGAACATATTGGAACCACTCATTAGCTCATTTTAATTATGTATTTTGAATTCAATACGACGGAATAGAGTTGAATATGAAACAACAATATGTACATAGAGTGTATACCTTCCCTATTTAAAAATCGATATTATGATTCAAAATCGATAGATACGATGAAATGATGTCACATTGGTTGATGCCGCTTGTCCACCCGGCACAGTTTATCGATACCTACGTAAGATGACGTAACATCACGCCCCACAAAGTGACACTGACAACTAACCTTTCATTCATAAAATTATTGTGACTTCCATCAGCTGTCCCTAATTTGTAATAATCACATATTTAACTGTAAATCGCACTGATAATAAGTAGTTCTTAAAACTTAATAGTAATGTGATAATTTTGTTATCTATATTATTGTAATGACTTAACAATATCTCCATCATAACATACATATAACGTTTTGATTGTGATAAAAAAATCTACAAAGTGTAAGTACTTACCTACGTGCCTTATCGATAGAAAATGTTTTCGGCAATGTCGAATGACTTGAAATTGTGATTTGTAATCAGGATCCATACCACAACAGCGTGCATTCGACTCATTTAAAAGTGTTGCAAGCAAATGAAACAGTATTTCGTAACTTTTCATATCTAAATTGTGTATTTCTAAAAATAATCTTGTTTTGTCTTCATGTGACACTGCGCAATTAGCATGTCTGAAAGCGTCGGAATGCGAACTGATCGATAAACAAGGTGAAGCCGGATACTGATTAGAGGGGGAAAGAGGCTTGCATTGCAGTACACCGTACCACATCCGTTTAGGTTATTGAGCACAAGGCCGTTGACTTGACTGTCACTTTACTGGTTCTGATTGGCTTTGCCCGTTTCCGTTGATATCAACCCGCTTGCAAACGTAAAGAACCTAACTGTGAGTGTTCGGTATGTGAACTTCTCGTTCTAGTTTTAGCTGGCAGCCAGTAACCTAAATATTCAGCCAGCTGACTGCGTCTCACTGCAGCGTGAGTCATTGTCTGTCAAGTACTTGTACCAGAGAATTACGACACGCATTCGCGTTGTGAATCTAAACTGCGCAGCATTTATACCGTGGCGCTTCTTCGGCGTTCTATTCCAAAGCCTTGGTGTAATTCGGTCAATGATTTTATATCTATGTAGCCGATTATCACGTTATATAAACTTATCAATGTCATTCCGTGTTTATGCCATTAAGAGTTCATCCTCAACGTAAACTTTTTTCTCGCGCACCATGTCACATCGTCTCTAGACGCATTTATCATAAATTGTAGGTTAAACAACAAGGGCATCGGTTGCGTGATGTTAAGTTTGGATCAGACGCGTTTAGAGCAATAGGACTGGTTTGAGTGTTGGCAGTACTTGTGAAATAGAAATTGATTGATGATGAATGCGTCTGTTGCGTGGTGAGTGGTGGGGATGTAGCGAGTCAGTGCACGCGGACTTGCGGAATGCGTCGCGGCTGCCGCGCCGTGGGAATGCGCTCCAGCCGAGTACCGTTGCGTCGCGGAATGCGAGCCCCTTGCAACCACACAACCGACCAAAGTACCTGCATTATTAACGTTTTACTTGTGTGCCACTTCACTCGACCACCTTGATAGATCACGAACTTCAAGATAGACTTCTAAGAATTGTGATTTATTAATAGGCCGTCTGTTCCAGGAAGATCTGATGACGTTAAGGTCATTCATGCCTTTGTTATTTTGCTTGGAAGTAAATGGCGTGCATAAGTTCAATGCCATTCTTTTGTAAACAATGTGAGTGCCTCAGGGGGCCGCAGGTGACTTACGATATGAAAGCGGCATTGACTTAATTTTACTAGCATTCATTCACTGTTAGATGGCGGCACCTCGGCGGTATTGGAATGATGTCATACAAGGCATGATGTAATTTTTTGCATGCAAGTCCGGTTAACTGCAGCTGGTTTTTTGTAGAACAGCTGTTTATTATCAAAACAACCTTCATATGTTTGTACCAGATAGGTTTTATAGTTCATTGGTTCATGCATGTATCTATCTACATGCTTAGAAATACCTACATGTGTAATAGTAATAATGTCATGAAAATATTAGAGCATTAACGATCTTGTAATGATACTAGATCATTATCTTCAATATATTTGTTATATTGATTCCATTCCATAACATAATTATTCTACTTCGATAACAACAAAAAATGACAACACTGTTTTAAAGATCTTGTTAAATGAAACGTCGCTTTGCTTGTTAATGTTCAACCACAAATATTTCTGCAACGGTATCTTGTACTTTCATTTGCTTTTTATCAAGTTTCTTTTTGGCAAATTAACTGTTAACCAGAGACAAGCCGTTGTGTCTGTTGAGAGAAGGAGAGGGAAAGCCAAAATATGTACTGGCGCTCCATCAGCGCTCTTTATCGTCGGTTCGCTCTCACACTGTGTTCAATGGAAAAGTTTTTTTTGGCGGACATCTCAAGAAATGAGCAAGAACTTAAATCACGAAGTAAAAAAATTAGATCATCGAACTCTTAGACGGGGCCAGTGAACGTAATGACAGCATCATTCCACTAATTCATTTTGTTTACTTTCCGAGTCCAAAGTACGCAACATTCTCTTGGTTTGAATGAGTGTTTCACTGGCTGGTCACTAATTGGCGCATCTATCTACCCATTTGTCTTCATGCATCTGCATAATCCTACGTAGTATCATCCTCTAGTACATTATTAATTATGGTGATTTGTCGTTGAAGAATGACGTCACAATACCGACCATTTAATTGTTTTAAACAGTGTAAAGTAAAAAGGAAAGTGTTAACATTAATTGTCTTTAAACATTGTCTGTTTGAATGGGTGAATAACGACAGCCCATCAATAATCTGTTGGTAGATTAAAAACAACCGGAAGCAATAAATGGGATTTGATAAGGGTTAGATTAGGCGATTATGTTATGTAGAATGTGTTGAGAAAGCGCACGTTATAGTGGTCACCTAATTTCGTCGGTGTGGTGCGTCGGTTTGGCGGCCGTCGCGCCAGTTTGGCAGACGTAGCACGTAGACGGCGCGCGCGGGCCCCATGCCCCACCGCGCATGACGTGGCCGCCCGCAGGCCGAGCACGCCGTCAGACCGCCGCGCACCGCCGTCCCAACCTCCTGATTACACTCTCCGCCCGGAAGCGCGCTACTAACTAACTCAGCTCGTATGTTTGTCAACAGACGAACGGCAGGGCGACGAGCGAGGTGCGGGCTCCTATTGCCGCGGCAGAGTCCGGAGCGGAGTCTCCAACCAGGATGCAGTCCGTACCGGCACCTCTCAACAACAAGCCCACGAAACGCACCGCAAAGGACTACATATTCGGGAAAGTGATCGGCGACGGATGCTACAGCACCGTCTACCTCGCTAAGGACATTCACACCGGAAAGGAGTACGCAAGTGAGTACATTTACCTTACCGTTAACGTAGGTGGTCTCGACTTGATTTTGTTTTATATTACAATGCAATAACACTTTTTTTCATACCTCGTTGATATATGTATATGTTTGTGTGTTGTATGAGTATGTGTTTTGGTTTCGTATCTCAAAGTGTTGTAAGTTAAGCATTTTGTGCATATTGATTTGCTTGAATGTACGCTTTAATAGATGTATGTTTTCTTTTGCAGTCAAAGTGTGCGAAAAATGCCATATCATAAGAACAAAAAAACGAGAATACATTCAGAGAGAAAAGGAGGCATTGAATTTGCTGTACAGCGTGCAACATGGTATTCTGAAATTGTATTGTACGTTCCAAGATGAAGAAAGGTTATACTTTGTACTTTCGTACGCGAAGAATGGAGAGTTGCTATCCTATATTAACAAAGTTGGTTCTTTCGAATTGAAAGTAGCAAAGTTTTACGCTGCAGAACTTCTTTTAGCTTTGGAGCAGATGCATGCTCAAGGCGTAATTCATCGTGATTTAAAGCCTGAAAATATTTTGTTGGATGAAAATATGCATTTGAAGATTGGAGATTTTGGTACCGTAAAAATCCTTAATCCTGAAGAGATACGATGCCCTACCCCAAATAAAATAAACGACAATAAGGATAATGAGGATTCTACGGAAAAAGCTAGGGCAAGAAAGACAAGCTTTGTGGGCACTGCCCAGTATGTAAGCCCGGAAGTGTTACACAATCAAGTAGACACACGTGCTTCCGACTTGTGGGCTTTCGGCTGCATAATTTACCAGATGATATCCGGCCTGCCACCTTTCCGTGGGACCAACGAGTTTTTCACTTTCCAAAAAATACTTAAATTGGATTATGATTTCCCTGAAGGTTTTCCAGCTGACGCTAAAGATTTGGTGGAGAAACTGTTAGTTTTGGACCACTCAAAAAGAATTGGGTCCAGTGATAAAGGAGTTACATATGAAAGTATTCGTAGCCATCCATTTTTCGAGGGAATCGATTGGGAGAATATATGGAATGAAACTCCACCACCAATCACGCCTTATTTACCTGGAGGGTCATTCGAAGAAGAGTACACAGTGCCTGATCACCTTGAACCTGGACTAGGGAACGACCAGCTCGTTCGGCTATTAGATTTTGGCCTGTCCGCATCCAAAGGTAAGATCACTTATTTATATTTTTAGAATTACAATCAATGCTAAATTTAATGATAAAGTATATTTATTATGCACGTGGCAATGTAATGAGAGCTGAGAGAGGCATCAATTGGCATCCTTTAGAAATCACACAGATATATACTTTTAAAGTAATTTGGCAATGAAACAAAATTACAAATATAATGTTCAAACAATCTTCATTAGACAGTTATGTCACCGCAGACGTTTTTATACTTACATTAGAATTCTTTTGTATATATGTAAAATTATTTTAGGAAGCAAAACGAAACGATTATTGTTTATAAATAATTTTCGCTACAGTTGCTAGGTGTCGCCAGCGGGCGTGAATTATATTTGGTTTAGCGCCGGTCTATCACAGTGCATAGAGATTGCATAGCGTAACCGATGCAGATATAATTAAAGTAGAGGCGAGCGCAGTGAAGCGACTAGTAAAAGTCAACAGAGGACTACGTCCATGACCCAAATTCGTCTATAACACGTCGTCTGCGTAACACTCTTGACAATCTAATAACATTCCATTTCTTTAAAGAGAATACACTCCGCGGTGCCTCGTAACCTTCATACAAACGAAGTTTGACCCTTTTCTATTATTTACATTTACCAACAAAACACTTTGAAATTTTGTAGACATAATCTAGGAATAAATACTTAAGTCTGCAGTGTGTCAATTTTCTTTTAAATTGTATACAGAATTGTTTTTAAACAAATAGTCGGATATACCTAATATTTCTATTTCATAAGCATTTCTCAGGATATTGAAAAACTTCAGATTTAGATCTTTAGATTTTACTTTCGCTTTTGATCATGTTTATGCTTTAGATCGTGTTTTAAATCTACATACTGATAAGTAAATGTCAAAAATAGGGTCATCAAACTTCGTTTTTATGTAGTAGGTAAGCTAAGAGGCGCCGCCGAGTGTATTCTCTTTAAAGAAATGGAATGTTATTAGATTGTCAAGAGTGTTACGAAGACGACGTGTTATAGAAGACTTTGGGTTGGAAGTTCTTTAAAATCAAATATTTCATATAGCTAATTAATGCAAAAGTAACCTTTCGGAATGTATTCTTGTCGTGTGATTAGTCGTGATTAAAGTCCGGCTCTATTAAAATCTTTCCGCGCTACAAAATTTACAGCTTTCTCTCGCACTACAATTTATTTTATTATCAAATTTGCAATTTTACATTGTGTTCCGTGAGAAGTGTAATGTCAATTTCGCAATAAAAAGCCACATAAAACAATAGCAATTCTGTCCTTTAATACGCTACTAAGATTGTTTAGAGATAAAAAGTCTTGTTTTGATATTTGAGTTAACAAATTGTAGTCGTGTCAAACAATCCAGCGTTTTTTATTTAATAAACATTATAAAGTTGCCATCAATTAGTTGATTCATCGCATTATTGAAACGATACCAGTTATTCGAAACATTTTTTTAATTTAAAAGTTATTGTTAACCGTCCTCACACGTGCAGTGTGTAATGATTTGCCATCGCATCCGTTACGTTCGTTCGGGACCGACGGGACGCACCTTTTCCGTTCTCGATTGCTGTCTTCGCACGTGACGTCACGTTTCCAAGTTGCACCATGAATGACTTACGTTAATTAACTGACTTCCCTAATATTCACTGACTAAACCTGGTGTGATCCTATATGGCTTTGTATGACATATACGACATACGTAGTATATTATAGCTTCCTGTTTACACTCGTGAATTCAATGAAAACTGGTTCTGTATCTGTTACAGTGACGTTTTTTGATTAAAATGATTGATTAATTATAATCATTGCTCTGTTATTTATAAGTTTCAACAGTTTTTAATTATAATCTTTTAGACTTATGGGTATGCAAACACACCGTATTTGTTTTCATTTTTCATTAACCTAAGTAAGTTATTCAGATCATTAAAATAAGATTAAAAAACTTACAATATAATTTTCTTTCTACACAGCTAAACTATTTAAATTATTTTTATGTGAACTGTATCAAGGTGCATTCCAATAGTGAATTTGCAAAATTTACAAAACTAAATCAAATAATAAAAACCTATATCCATATTTGATTTTATATCAGTTTGAAAACTACATTTTAATTTTTTTTTTTTAATATTCTGTTCAAGACTAACTTCTTATGAGCGTAGCAATAGTCTGCCAAAGTTAACGATAACAGAAACCACACGGACTAAAAAACGTAGGTTTAGTTCTTGATCGTTCAAAATTAACAAGAAAAATGGTTTTGTCTCCAGGAATTTTGAACATCAGTCCCGATGAAAGGCGTCGCCGTCTCGAAGTCCAGGCGCGCGAGAGTAAGTGGCACCAGTTTGTAGACGGCGAACTGATATTGAAACAAGGGCTCGTGGACAAAAGGAAGGGGCTGTTTGCAAGGCGACGTATGCTGCTTCTTACCACCGGACCGAGGCTATTCTACGTCGATCCCGCAAATATGGTGCTCAAGGGGGAGATACCCTGGTCACCAGAGTTGCGCGTCGAACCTAAGAACTTCAGGATATTCTTAGTACACACAGTAAGTTCACAGTTCTTTTTCTCTCCTTTCTCATAAGAAGTTTCTCGTATAAGTAAAAAGATTTTTTCTCTTGAGTTTAAATCAACAATTTACTATGTATAAAAATTATTCAAGCATTTATAACCCTACGGTAGAGGAAATATACTTAGAATCCATCGTTTCTATAATGTTTATTTTTATTGTTACAGCCAAACCGCACATACTACTTGGAGGATCCAGAGTCCTATGCGCTTGAATGGGCGCGTGTAATCGACGAAGTACGTATCGGCACATACGGACGCGATACGACCTAGGCGGCGCGGAGCAACCATGGGTCGCAACGCGCAACACGCAACGCGCAACGCACGCCCGCGCCATGCGCTACGTTTGTACGATACATTTTAGCCTTTTGAGCACATTCAGCTAGAAGCTTACGCGACGAGAGAACTCCAGTCGCAACGGGTCAGTGCATCGTCCAAGTGTCGCTCGGCCGGTGCGAGAGAGCCGCAATGGGCGCCGAAGCATGCGCTGCAACACGCAACATGTATCAAAGCATGTGCCGCAACACGCAACGTGTGTCGTAGAATGCGCTGTAACACGCAACATGCGTCGTAGCATGCGCCGTACCACCGTAAATGCGTCGTAGCACACGCTGAAACACGCAAGGTGCGTCAGAGAATGCGCCACAACGAGTAACATGCGTCGCAACAAGCGGCGCTACACGCAACATGCGCTACATATGTTACAAAGCGCAACGAGGCGTGCCTCACGCGGAGAGAGCTCGGGGTCTAAGACGATCCGCTATCGATCGAACACTGTCGATACTAAATGACTGATTCCTATTAGTTTGTCGTGACTATCTTAAATTATTCTAATTTAAGTTGTATTATTTTATTGTGGATATTGGTGATGTGTAAATATTTGTTTAAATTATTATTGCAATCGCTTAGATGTAGTTTAAAGTAAATAGGCCGTCATAACTCTAAGGTATACGGGCCTCGTGTAACAATGGACTTATATATTCGCCACCCGCGTGTTCACAAAGCGCATTCCAGTTGGTAACTAGACAATTTATAGTTAACTTTATTATAATTTATTTTCATTTGCCAACGGAATGCGACTGCTGTACAGTTATAACAGTAGAAACAATATTAAAGGTGGCTTCCACGTTTTGAATAACGTCCGCCATAGAACGATGTAGGAAATTTTAGTAATAAAATTGTTTAATATGTAAAGGTTTAATTGGATAATGGGCATCACTGCATTAGCTATGTTTTCCAACTTGGGAGCCACTGCGTAATAAGGATAGCTTCTTGATGTAGAAATAAAGGGGGTCCTAATAGTTCTTAAATTGCTCTCCGATCGTGAATTCGCGGTCGTTGAGAGCAAATATATCTATGAGCGTCGACATATGTCTCAAGTTTTTCAGACATATCTCTGACGATATAAAAAGTCTTACGTACGTGCTTAATTTGCACTATAATCCTGACCTAGCAAATGTATACGGTTAACACCAAAGGTGATTTGTAATACGCATGTTAAATTAGGTACTCAACTATTGTGTCATTGGTTTGAAATTATTTAAAATTGATTACGGATTATAACATACCTATTATTATAATCTTGTGTTAATGTTCTATATGATTATTATTATATGAAACCGCAAATGTTCAGTGTCATGGGCATTAAGTCTTAGACTTAAAATGGCTTTCAAATTCGAAGTAAAATGCCTAAAACTTGCCTCGGTTAGTTTAAGTAGGTACACTGCATCGATACGGATTTGTAAATCCTTAGTGAATTCGAAAGATCTAGTGAATTGTAGGCAAGACTATACAGGTGGGAATGAACTGTTTTGAGAAAGACTATAAGGTGGTATTATAAAATAAAATAAAATAGCCTTATAGTGTTAGGGTAATTAACCATAAGTTTTTTTTTGGTCTCCGTAGTTAAATGTATTTCTTGAAACAAAAATTTCCCACTCTGTTAACTATTTATCAAGGATAATGTTAACTATTATATTATTTTCTTAGTTGAATTGTAAATCGTATATTGAATACAATAGCTGTGAATGTATTTGGAATTCTCCATGACATTGTTAATAATGATTCTGCATTTAAAATTTAATAACTGTTAAATATTGTAATTATATTTTACAAAATTTGTATTGCATAAATAAATTCCATAAAATAACAAAATTAAATTGAAAATAAATTGCAGTTGATTTTTTATTTGATTGTTTTATTTAAATAAATCCATATTATTATCTTAAATGGGTACACTGTCATGATAACAAACTTAGTTGCTCGATAAATACTTTACTACTCTTAAATGGTTAAGGCAAATCTGTCACGTGTCAGCGAGCGCCAAAGACAAAATGGTACTAACTATATTGAGAGGACTGAATCTTATTTAAGTTAGGTCAGAATTGGGAATCCAGCGATCACCAAAGATAAATAAAAGATAACAGCTGGAGACAAATTGTACATATGAAGTAAGTCAGCTGACCAGGATAGAGCCTGAAACCTTACGTCATAAGATACACGAATGACACCATTTTGTAGCGTTAGTACCAACTTTGAAAGACAACTCACTGGGGTTTTCCTAACTTGACAGGAATGTTGTGGTCTCTAGATATGTATCACTAATTTTAACCAAAAAATACGTCATCAACTACACGACAAGAAGTTCTTGGTAGCAATAGAGTATATGTATATAGTACTGAACTTGCATATCTATGCAATAGAGGCCATTGAAAAAAAAAATTGATTAGAGTTGCCACCCTTCCTCCCGGGGCGCATACTTCAGTCAGCCGACTTTTATCGTAATATCACGGCCTGAATTTTGAATTTGATATTCGATATTTGTAGACTATCATTCAAAAGTTCTACATGCGATTATTTAGTTCCATGGAAAATCAGGATCGCTGTAAGTAAAGTGGTAGGAAATGGTCCATTTCTATGGCAAACGAACCAAACTGGCTCTAGACCCCCCTTACAGCAGTAGAGAGGTCGTCATATTTGTTACCAGATGCTGAGTTTTCCATAAGGGAAAAATCCGACTATGAGACCAAAAGTCTCACCAGACTAAAACATAGGAAAAGCAGGATTGTAAAAACACTCACGAAAAAAAAAAGAAAAGCTATACCTATTAGGCTTCTGAATATATTACAGTGGATCGAACTGGCGAATGATAGCTCTGCCAACTTCTTAATTCAGAGCAGGTATTTCTAGTTATGCACCACGGCATTTGAAATATTGCAGAAACTAGCAAGCAAGAAAGGTAGGGCACAGTAAGTACTCGCTCGAACAAGCCGCCCGAACAATTAAAGTGGGTCATAGCGAGTACTTCCTCGAATGAGCAGCCTGAACTGGGGAAGTACCTCCACAGAAAACACAGTAACAAGTAACACAGGAGTGCTGAATAATAACTGAGTAATGGCAGTCGCTTAAACTTTAAGCATTTTAATAAGTCGAATAATAGCCGAGTAAACATCTACTCAGCTGTTATTCAAGCAATTTGGGCACATTTTTCATTGCTTAAGTCTGTATAACAGCAATATTAAATCTTAGTAATAGCGTTGTAACGGTACACTTAGCTTATTATTTCTGGATAATAGCAAAATGACCTTTTATGCAGCAAGTAAATCTCGTTTACTCAGACAAATGCATTTTAATTATAGCAAATAGACTGTTGTTCAGCATTTAGTGAAGATCTGTATATATACTATTCAAACAATTTTAATAGATTAGCTGAGAAATAGGATTCAAATGGTATTTTATTTGTATTATTGAATACAAATTAAATACGTACGTGATGTAGCAATTATTATAATAAACAAATAGACTCCAAAAATGTTAAGTAAAATTTGGATTTTCTAGGCAATTTATCACTTATTTTTAATGTGCAAGTAATTTTATCGTTAAATGTATACGAATATTGTCACTATCTTTCACGCGCCGCATGAATAACTAAGTTTACTTGTAAAATAAACAAAATTTAGAAGACTATACAAAAAAACTTATAACCAAATTTCAATATATTAAAAATTACGTTAATTCCAGTATATTAAAAATTATGAATAACATTTTTTGTGAATTAAAATGTATCTTAATCAATAAAATATAGCTTTGGTAAGTAAAAAAAAGTGCTTTACAATAATTACCGGAGAAGTTTTTAATGGTGGTCTCTATATTTTTAATATAAGCTGCTTAAGTAGCTTATATTCAGAGTTTATCTGAATAGAAGTACCCAATAGAAGCGTGCTAAGCTATTATCTGTTAAAGAGTGGTCTAAATGCAATAACTTTTTATAACATTTGTGTTGTTGATCACGTTTCTACTTAAAATTCTTATAGTGTTTAAATTACCACAGTTTAATAATTATTAACTATTTATCTGTATAAAGTGTTTTATTCCGATATTTTAACAGACTATGGCAGAATAAGAATAACTATCCACTTTATTCTGAGTAAGATTGTTTTGAAATCATACGAATTGTTTCTTACACCGCAATAAACATCTTAGCAACCCACAAAGTATTATTTATACAGCGCAGCTGAATAATGGGTAAAATATAAAAATTTAAGCGGTATAGGAACAAAATTAGAACAATAATTCAGCAACATGCGGGATAATAGAAATGAACAACAACTTATTCAGTGTACTGCTGTAAGCTTAGTATAGTTTGTATAATCGTATTAGAGAATATCGCTATTCAGATTTGGATGCTAATATACAGATAAACACTGTCACTGGTAGTTCTATACAGCCTAAAGCAAACTGAAATGCATTAGACTTGGTAGCATCTGTGAACTAGCCTCAAATTTGTTATTACTAAGACTTAAAAAAGAAAACCTACGTTATACAGAACTTTCTAAGCTTAGAATTATAATAGCCCACAAACTCCTTATAATAGAGAATTTGGCTGTTTCCACAGCTATTACACAAACGTTAAACATGCTTGATCTGTATTATGTGCATAATGTGTACTGTTATCATGTTTGTGTGTTACTTGGGCTGGCGGTGAGTGAGGTTGCCAGGGCTCTTTGAGGATTCGCTAGCGGTGCTTGTTACTGTCATTGCTTGGCGTAGACGCGGCGTGCTGGTACGGCGGTCAGAGAGACCTGATGAAACGTCTGACCGCTGGCTGCCTGCAGGTTGAATGGGTTCCCAAACTTAAGGATCACTTAATCTCCGCCCTGGGAGGCTGATCCGCCAACCTGTGTAAAGTCTCTGAAGTAGTAGTCGTGCCGGAGAAGGTGACCGGAGTGGACCCGGCTACTACAACAGAGCCCAAGTAACATTTTAACGTTAAGAAAAGTTGTAGTGGACACTTTTTTCGGTTCTGCTTAAATATTAAAGAGTTAGCGTATAATTTATAAGAGAGTTATAGAGTGTAGTAACACGTTTATATCTTCGATTTTGGCGCAAAATTTAGCAGGTAAAGCCTGTATAGACCCTTTATTGTGGTTCTTTATTACCTTTAGTAGAAGTGTATAAGAGGTGTTATAAGATCGTCAGTTTTCCACTCGAATCTTTATTGCACCTTTATAATGGACTTTATTGAAACTTTTAGTTATATAAAATATCTATAATGGTGTCAAATAGAACTTGGATCCGTATTTTGATACCGTATTACTCATTTGTAGCGTTTTCGGGGTCAAAAGTAGATAGTAAAAACTTCTAGTCATAAAATTACATTAATTTATAAATATTAAATAAGTGTTACTGTTAATCTACGGCCATTGCAAAATTTTCATCACGAAATTTAAGTATTGTTGATTAACAGTGTTCCTGAAGTGTAATATTAATTATCAGTGCGCTTGAAAGTTTAATGTGATTGTGTATCATGTTTATTGTCTCAATTTTGTGGCGCCTTAGAAAAAATATGATTTTAAGGAAAAAAAAAGTAAAACAACTAAAAGTTCTAATAACCTAAAATAGTTTTTAGACATTCAATTTAAAATTTTGGTCAGTTTTAGTGACTGTTTACATAAACTATGTAAAATAATTCGGAAAATTTAGGTACCACGTTATTTAAAAGTGATTTTGTATAAATAAATATTGAGTTTTTTTTTGACAGAAAGTGATTGAAGATGGCGATATTTATCTTAAAGATGCAGACTTTTCTTAAATCTATTACGACACTCAAAGAAATACAACGCCGGTAGTCAAGAGTATTATGCGATCTTTGGTTGACATAAGAAAGGAACTACGCACTTAGCGAAGACATATATCTGCAGCGGAGAGTAAAATACCGTCTTTAGCGTTACCTGTATACCTTAATTTTAGCTTACTTCGATAAATGTTTTCATAATGTAAGGTTAGATTATAGACAAAAACTTTAAGCGTTAGAAACATTAAATGGTGTCATTAAAGAATTACCATTTGTTTTACTTACACCGTCACCCTTATATCAGGATCGTACAAAACTGCTATAACTATTTAACCTATCATTGTCTTTCGTATTAGAGGCGTAATCTGTATGTAAGAGTTATACAACGCATGTAGTGTTTGGTGTTACTACACTCTTAATTAACTCCGTGGTAGAGCCAATGACTATAATGAAATTGAACAACAGCCTTATAATATATAAGCAACTCTGATATAGCAGATTTATAGCAATCAGAATTATAGGGAGTACATGAAGAACTTCAAACAGCTTTTGACGCTGCAGGCCGAAACAAGCTTTAACGTCATAAGTTGTTAAGACTCAATTCCCCAGGGGAAGATAAATGAAAAGATAGGTTCGTTAATACAATTTATTTTTAGTTTTATATACAATCACTATTTCACAAATAAACAATTTAAAAGTCTATAATTCCATAATAAATTGCACTAAATTCAGTTTCCGAATTTATCTGTTTTGCCGTCTTTTTCCTATCTAGACGATGGTATCGTAATTTTCCCTTCGGGTCGACTGTATTGTCGAAAATATCAATTAATCGTAATATGATGTAATATTCACCAATTTTCAGCAATCTATGCCATTACCATTCTTTTCAGATTGAGAAATTAAAAATCAATATGGCGAAAAAAACCAATCCGCAGAATCAATATAGCAATAATCACCTATCCAAATAAATGCACTTAGGTACCTGTTGGGAGGGTTTATGGTAGAACCCACAACCTTGAGATATTTTATCGAGAAATTCAAACCTTCTCTTATTAAATCTCGTGCGGTAAGTTCCTCTTGTAATTTACATCTCCTTAGTTCCTGTTTCTTGAAGAACTTGATGCACTCCAAAAAGATTAATTCCTATTTATTTTAGGTAAAAATTGCAAATTTTGTTTTTAACATCTATCTTCGAGAAAATCTCCAAAAGACTGACTTTGAATATTTTTCCATCTGTCATCTTTTTAAAAATCAGATTTAAAAGACTGTTGACGTAAATGAGTACGGCATTCCATGCCTGTATGGATATAGAATTTTACAATGATTTTGAAATAATAACACGCAAAAGGGTAATTTAAAGCTAATTACACACTACATATACAAAATAAAATACTTCACTCGCTACATTATCCCCCCTACCTATATACATTATTTACCTAAAATAAATAGGAATTAATCTTTTTGGAGTGCATCAAGTTCTTCGAGAAACAGGAACTAAGGAGATGTAAATTACAAGAGGAACTTACCGCACGAGATTTAATAAGAGAAGGTTTGAATTTCTCGATAAAATATCTCAAGGTTGTGGGTTCTACCATAAACCCTCCCAACAGGTACCTAAGTGCATTTATTTGGATAGGTGATTATTGCTATATTGATTCTGCGGATTGGGTTTTTTCGCCATATTGATTTTTAATTTCTCAATCTGAAAAGAATGGTAATGGCATAGATTGCTGAAAATTGGTGAATATTACATCATATTACGATTAATTGATATTTTCGACAATACAGTCGACCCGAAAGAAAAATTACGATACCATCGTCTAGATAGGAAAAAGACGGCAAAACAGATAAATTCGGAAACTGAATTTAGTGCAATTTATTATGGAATTATAGACTTTCAAATTGTTTATTTGTAAATTAGTGATTGTATATAAAACTAAAAATAAATTGTATTAACGAACCTATCTTAATCAAAATATCAAAATATCTTTTCATTTATCTTCCCCTGGGGAATTGAGTCTTAACAAGCGGCGCCCAACGGGATAAAAAATACAATTTTTTATAGTTCTGTATACGATCACCTCACGCAAAAGGTTTTTTTTTTAAAAAAAAAAATAGACATAATTTATAAATTTTTTTTCAAAATTAAAAAAAAAATGCAACTATCTGCGTTACATTCATGTTTTACATGAGATTTTCGGACTCGTTTGGCTAATAACTATTTTTTTTATTTTTTTCGACTCTGGTTTTAACAATTAAAAGGTTGTATTGTAAGAAAACCTTATTTATGTACTAATCGTCAGATTAGTAACGAATTGCTAATATTAATAGTGTTTAATATTCATATAGGTCCACCAGGAAAAAATACTTCGGAGAAAAACGTTTACATCGTTTTTTCTTGTTTTTTTTTGGATAAATGGAGACAGTGAAAAGCTGTGTCGTTTAATTATTTTTGTTTGTCTCAAGTGAGGGGTTCTTTAACTACGTTATAAAACTACGTTATTTAACTAATAAATAAAAAGTCCCTACTAATAATAATTTTATTTTTGTTGTTTCCAAGATTATCTTCGTCGATTATGTCTAAAGCAGTACTTGACATAAGTGGGATTACACGTATAACATCTTGGAATCAATTATATTAATATTGTTTTTACAGAGAGACTGTAAAGTAGTAAAAGCTTCTTTACGAATATTTTACTATTTTCTTTAAAGGAAGTGTGGGTCTGTGAAAAAAAAAAAACTGTAAAAATGGAAAAAACTATTAAATATCACTTGCTCAACAAAAGTGAGCTGATCTATGAAACTTTAGTGAGATTTGAGAAACCAGAAGAATCTTTAATAGGTCTGAAGCGTCAAATATTAAAGTTGGTTGAAAAATTACCAGCTAATGAGGTACTTGAGTCAACTTTAGATCCCAAAGAGGATATTGAAGGTGTAAAAGCTACTTTAACTTTTATAAAACAAAAGTTAGAAGACACAGGTATTAATAAGGAAAAAATTAAACGATTGGAAGCTTTTTTAAATCATATACATTTTAGATTACTACGTATTGACATCACGAATAAGTTAAACTTGGGTCCAGAACTGGCTACAGTTAAAAATGAGTTCCAAAAATTGGATAAATTATGGAATAACAAGATTTTAGAGATTACTGAACTAGAATTTAATTCATTACAAGAAATTTCTGATTTAACTGATGACAATAGGTCAGAAGTAGGTAGTTTACCTGGAATTAACCAGGTATCTCAAAAATTTAATGAGGTCTTCAATAATTTAGAAGATGCAGACGTTAAACAAAATAAATTTATTACAGTTTCTTGTGATAGAAGCTCTGCACTTGAATTGAAAAGATTCAATTATAATGGGAAATCCTGCCCTAGGTCGTTTTTGCAAAAACTAGAAGAATTTAGGCTTTCTAGGAATATAAAGAAAGATTTACTGTTAGCTAGAGCGTTTGAACTCTTTTCTGACGACGCTTTACATTGGTTTAGATTTATAAAAAAAACGTTACGTAATTGGGACGAACTTTGTAATAAATTAGTTGAAGATTTCGGTAGTTTCGACTACGATTATAAATTATTGAACTATATATACAAACGTACTCAAGGAGAAAACGAGAATATCATTATTTATACTGCAATAATGTCTGAAATGTTCAATAGGTTGAAGAAATCGCTTTCTGAGAGTGATCAATTAGAAATTTTGCTTCGAAACATCAGACCATGTTATTCCCTTTTTGTAGTACAAGCTAATGTAGTGTCCATTGAGAATTTAATTAACATTTGCAAGAAATACGACCAATTTCTTGAAAAAAATAGGAATTTCAAAGAGCCAGAAAACGGGGAAGTGATTTTTTCTGATTTTGATTATAAGAAACCTAGTAGTTCTTCAGAAACGCCCTTTGCTAATAACAAAGTTATTAATTATGAAAATTGGAGACAGAAAGAGTTTAGAACGAAACCCCTTGATAATTTTAAATCTTTTAAAAATTACAAACAAAAACCTTTGGTTAAGTTGGAATCTAGTTCTCCTAATTAAAAACCAACGGTTTATAGGAATAAAAGTTTTAATCCGATATATAACGAAGCGCCAAAGGAAATTGCGGCAGTTCATGAAAATCGTCCGCCATTTTGTGTTCGTTGCCGTGTACATGGACACGAACTTAGTAAATGCACATCTAATAACATTGTCTGTTATAGATGTGGTGTTAAAAATTTAAGAACGATAGATTACCCTAATTGTAATCAATCTTCTAATAAGAATTACTTTAAAAATACTATAAATTATAATTGTTGTAGACAGGATTTACACGACTGGTCGTCATGGCTTAGCAAAGTCAATATTTTTTTCAATTCCTTTCGTACTTCGGTCCTGTTTAACAATGAAAATGATAATTTACGTCCTTTTTTAAAAATAAATATAAAAGAGACAGAATGTATGGGTCTTTTAGACACAGGTTCTTGCATCAGCGTTTTAGGGAATAATTCACATCTCGCCATACAAAAGCTAGGTTTTACACTTTTAAGGGATGAGAATATAAAAGTTTCGACTGCTGGTAAAGCTATTGGCTATTTTTATTGCCAATGGTATTTAATAAACAATGTAATATAATTAAAACATTTGTTTTCCCAGATTTGTTCCCTTCAATAATTTAAGGGATAGATTTTTGGAAATCTTTTAATTTGGCACCTAATCTTTTTCAAGTTAAGAACGAAATTAAAAAATCTAATATTTCTGAACTTTCTAAAGTGGAAAACAAGATTCAGTTTTATAATAACCTTTCCCCTCTTCAAAAGGAGACGACGGACAGAGTTATTAGTAATTTTAAAGCTATTTCGTTTGAGGAAACTGGCATTATTGGTGAAACTAATCTAGTTACACATAGAATAGATACTGGTGATCACGCACCGATTAAACAACGAAATTATAGGCTATCTCCGGAAAGACAACGGGTACTTAGTGAAGAAGTAGATAAAATTATAAAGTGGGACATTATTGTACCATGCGAGAGCCCATGGTTATCTCCAGTCTTAGTTACGCCTAAGAAGAATGGCGAATGGAGATTTTGTTTGGATAGTAGGAAATTAAATTCAATTACTAGGAAAGACGCGTATAATTTACCTTTTATTAATGAAATCTTAGATAATTTGTCTAATGCGAAATATTTAAGCAGTATTGATATTGCAAAAGCATTTTGGCAGATTCCTCTACACGTAGATGACAGAAACAAAACTGCGTTTTACGTTCCGTCACGCGGCAGCTTCCAATTTAAACGATTACCCTTCGGGTTATTAAATAGTCCTGCTACGCAACAGAGATTGATGGATTCCTTGTTTTCTCCCAATTTTAACAACAAAGTATTCTGTTATTTAGATGATATTATCATTATTAGCGAGAGTTTCGAAGAACACATATCCCTTTTAAATCGAGTACTTGAAAAACTCACAAAGGCTCGTTTAACTATTAATTTTGAGAAGTGTAAGTTTTTTAAAAATGAGCTAAAATATCTAGGTTACATTGTGGACGAACGTGGTCTACGCACAGACCCAGATAAGGTGAAAGCCATTCTTGAAATCCCTACTCCTAAATCGCGTAAGGAGGTTCGTCGTTTTTTAGGAACTAGTTACTATAGACGTTTTATACCCAATTTTAGTACTGTAGCTGGTCCTCTTAATTTATTAACGTCTGCGGGTAAAAATACGCCAAGATCTAAATAGACGAAAGAAGCGGATAACGCATTTAATACTTTAAAAAATCATTTTGTAAATACACCTATTTTAGCTTGTCCCAATTATGATCTACCATTTAGTGTACATTGTGATGCATCTGGTTTTGGCATAGGTGCAATGCTTACTCAACTTGGGACAAATTTATTCCACAAGTACAAATGGCTATTAATTCGTCTTGTAATCATACGACTGGCTATTCACCAGCGTTTTTAGTTTTCGGCCGTGAATTAGTGACCGATGGTAATATTTTCGCGAAGTACGAGGACTTTGACAATTTCGTATTTATGCCCAGGGATATTTATGCTGAGCATACCGGGTTTCTTGCTAATATATTTAACAAGGTTGAATTAGCTTTATATAAGGCACATCAGAAGAACGCAGAACATTATAATCTGCGTCGTACTTTTAAAGAGTTTAATGTTAATGATTATGTATGGAGACGCAATCACGTTTTAAGTGATGCCGGTGCTTATTTCAGCACTAAGCTAGCTCCGAAATTCGTAAAATGTCGCGTTATACGTAAAGTTTCGCCGTTAGTATACGAACTGGTGGACTTAAATGATAAAAATGTGGGTATTTACCATATCAAAGATTTTAAATGTTGAAGATACCTCTTAAATTGAGCTCACATTTTGTGCAATTTAATTATAATTAACTACTTATGTAATGGACCAAAGAAATTGGTTTTTAAAGCATTTGCTTTATATATTATTGTTTATGAAGCTAATATATGCTTTCCTTATTGTTTTGCAACTAACTCAAGAGTTAGTGATGTGTTTTTAAATTACTAATCACGATATGTTGTTTTTTTACGTCTTCAAAATTCAAAAAGTCATTTGAACGACACCGTCGTTATTATAAAAATAACATTTAGACCTAATTTAATTTATATTCCTCTTTTACCATCTTCAAAATTCAAAAAGTCATTTGAACGACACCGTCGTTATTATAAAAATAACATTTAGACCTAATTTAATTTATATTCCTCTTTTACCTTCTTCAAAATTCAAAAAGTCATTTTAACGACACAGTAGTTTTTATAAAAATAACGTTTAGGCCTTTATTAATATTTTGTTGTTTTTTTTATCTTTTATTTTCTTTAGAGGAAAAATAACTTTATTTTCTTTCGATTGGCATGCGAGATGCTTTGATTTGTATTTATATTTAACTACGAATAATAATTTTCATTAAAGTCGATTGGACGCATTCTTTATTTAAATATTTTAACTGATTCTCAAAAAAGCTATTAGTTCTCTCACGTCAAGAGACGTAATTTCTATATTGTATATTTTTCTTGTCTATTTGACACGTAATTGAAACGTAACTTAACGTTATTTTATATTTTTTCTCAATATTACTATAACAACGACAAATTTCGTTGTTGATGTCTGCGACATTATTTATTGTAATTTTCTTTACATAGTTTCTTTAGTAGTACTCCTTCCTTGGGTCGGTTATACGACTTTTGCGTTATTAAATGGAGACCAAAGAGCACGACATCTTTGGCTCATTATTAATTCTTAAAGCTATTGTAGCTTATTATATAAAAATAATTAATTTATTTTACTGATTTTTTCTTTATTAATTATCTAATTTCTTACTCGTTTTACTTTCTAGCTACTTTCAGACTTGCAATTTTAGACAGTCTCTTTAATATTTATCTCATTATTTAAGGATTTTAATACAGCGGGGTTTTAGCTTGAGCAGTATGACAACTCATTAAATAAGCTTATGTCCAAAATATGGAGCGGATTGACAACTCCTTAAAAAAGCCCTTGTCGAGGAATTTGAGCGGTGGGATAACTCATTAAATAAGCCTTATATCGTATTCCTAGTTGTAATAAGGCATTTGGCCAAGATACAACAATTAACATCAAGTCCCTTACAGATCGGTCATGGGGTTCCTTAGTGGTTATGCCCTTTGTGTGTGGATGAATGTATAGGAATTATATGAGGTAAGCGTGTTAGGTTGGGTTAGTATGAGTGATGAGGTAAGAGTATTAGATGCGTACGTGATGTAAGTTTTTAGGGATCGGTTCTGTCTTTTAAATTATTAAACTAACAACCCGGAAAATTCGTCTAACCGAATTTTCACGAGGAAGGGGGGATAATGTAGCGAGTAAAGTATTTTATTTTGTATATGTAGTGTGTAATTAGCTTTAAATTACCCTTTTGCGTGTTATGTCAAAATCATTGTAAAATTCTATATCCATACATGCATGGAATGCCATACTCATTTACGTCAACAGTCTTTTAAATCTGATTTTTAAAAAGATGACAGATGGAAAATTATTCAAAGTCAGTCTTTTGGAGATTTTCTCGAAGATAGATGTTAAAAGCAAAATTTGCAATTTTTACCTAAAATAAATAGGAATTAATCTTTTTGGAGTGCATCAAGTTCTTCGAGAAACAGGAACTAAGGAGATGTAAATTACAAGAGGAACTTACCGCACGAGATTTAATAAGAGAAGGTTTGAATTTCTCGATAAAATATCTCAAGGTTGTGGGTTCTACCATAAACCCTCCCAACAGGTACCTAAGTGCATTTATTTGGATAGGTGATTATTGCTATATTGATTCTGCGGATTGGGTTTTTTCGCCATATTGATTTTTAATTTCTCAATCTGAAAAGAATGGTAATGGCATAGATTGCTGAAAATTGGTGAATATTACATCATATTACGATTAATTGATATTTTCGACAATACAGTCGACCCGAAGGGAAAATTACGATACCATCGTCTAGATAGGAAAAAGACGGCAAAACAGATAAATTCGGAAACTGAATTTAGTGCAATTTATTATGGAATTATAGACTTTCAAATTGTTTATTTGTAAATTAGTGATTGTATATAAAACTAAAAATAAATTGTATTAACGAACCTATCTTTTCATTTATCTTCCCCTGGGGAGCGCCACTTGTTAAGACTCAATTCCTCAATTCCTCAATTTAGAAGTTTTTAATGGTGGTCTCTATATTTTTAATATAAGCTGCTTAAGTAGCTTATATTCAGAGTTTATCTGAATAGAAGTACCCAATAGAAGCGTGCTAAGCTATTATCTGTTAAAGAGTGGTCTAAATGCAATAACTTTTTATAACATTTGTGTTGTTGATCACGTTTCTACTTAAAATTCTTATAGTGTTTAAATTACCACAGTTTAATAATTATTAACTATTTATCTGTATAAAGTGTTTTATTCCGATATTTTAACAGACTATGGCAGAATAAGAATAACTATCCACTTTATTCTGAGTAAGATTGTTTTGAAATCATACGAATTGTTTCTTACACCGCAATAAACATCTTAGCAACCCACAAAGTATTATTTATACAGCGCAGCTGAATAATGGGTAAAATATAAAAATTTAAGCGGTATAGGAACAAAATTAGAACAATAATTCAGCAACATGCGGGATAATAGAAATGAACAACAACTTATTCAGTGTACTGCTGTAAGCTTAGTATAGTTTGTATAATCGTATTAGAGAATATCGCTATTCAGATTTGGATGCTAATATACAGATAAACACTGTCACTGGTAGTTCTATACAGCCTAAAGCAAACTGAAATGCATTAGACTTGGTAGCATCTGTGAACTAGCCTCAAATTTGTTATTACTAAGACTTAAAAAAGAAAACCTACGTTATACAGAACTTTCTAAGCTTAGAATTATAATAGCCCACAAACTCCTTATAATAGAGAATTTGGCTGTTTCCACAGCTATTACACAAACGTTAAACATGCTTGATCTGTATTATGTGCATAATGTGTACTGTTATCATGTTTGTGTGTTACTTGGGCTGGCGGTGAGTGAGGTTGCCAGGGCTCTTTGAGGATTCGCTAGCGGTGCTTGTTACTGTCATTGCTTGGCGTAGACGCGGCGTGCTGGTACGGCGGTCAGAGAGACCTGATGAAACGTCTGACCGCTGGCTGCCTGCAGGTTGAATGGGTTCCCAAACTTAAGGATCACTTAATCTCCGCCCTGGGAGGCTGATCCGCCAACCTGTGTAAAGTCTCTGAAGTAGTAGTCGTGCCGGAGAAGGTGACCGGAGTGGACCCGGCTACTACAACAGAGCCCAAGTAACATTTTAACGTTAAGAAAAGTTGTAGTGGACACTTTTTTCGGTTCTGCTTAAATATTAAAGAGTTAGCGTATAATTTATAAGAGAGTTAGTTTATATCTTCGATTTTGGCGCAAAATTTAGCAGGTAAAGCCTGTATAGACCCTTTATTGTGGTTCTTTATTACCTTTAGTAGAAGTGTATAAGAGGTGTTATAAGATCGTCAGTTTTCCACTCGAATCTTTATTGCACCTTTATAATGGACTTTATTGAAACTTTTAGTTATATAAAATATCTATAATGGTGTCAAATAGAACTTGGATCCGTATTTTGATACCGTATTACTCATTTGTAGCGTTTTCGGGGTCAAAAGTAGATAGTAAAAACTTCTAGTCATAAAATTACATTAATTTATAAATATTAAATAAGTGTTACTGTTAATCTACGGCCATTGCAAAATTTTCATCACGAAATTTAAGTATTGTTGATTAACAGTGTTCCTGAAGTGTAATATTAATTATCAGTGCGCTTGAAAGTTTAATGTGATTGTGTATCATGTTTATTGTCTCAATTTTGTGGCGCCTTAGAAAAAATATGATTTTAAGAAAAAAAAAAGTAAAACAACTAAAAGTTCTAATAACCTAAAATAGTTTTTAGACATTCAATTTCAAATTTTGGTCAGTTTTAGTGACTGTTTACATAAACTATGTAAAATAATTCGGAAAATTTAGGTACCACGTTATTTAAAAGTGATTTTGTATAAATAAATATTGAGTTTTTTTTTGACAGAAAGTGATTGAAGATGGCGATATTTATCTTAAAGATGCAGACTTTTCTTAAATCTATTACGACACTCGAAGAAATACAACGCCGGTAGTCAAGAGTATTATGCGATCTTTGGTTGACATAAGAAAGGAACTACGCACTTAGCGAAGACATATATCTGCAGCGGAGAGTAAAATACCGTCTTTAGCGTTACCTGTATACCTTAATTTTAGCTTACTTCGATAAATGTTTTCATAATGTAAGGTTAGATTATAGACAAAAACTTTAAGCGTTAGAAACATTAAATGGTGTCATTAAAGAATTACCATTTGTTTTACTTACACCGTCACCCTTATATCAGGATCGTACAAAACTGCTATAACTATTTAACCTATCATTGTCTTTCGTATTAGAGGCGTAATCTGTATGTAAGAGTTATACAACGCATGTAGTGTTTGGTGTTACTACACTCTTAATTAACTCCGTGGTAGAGCCAATGACTATAATGAAATTGAACAACAGCCTTATAATATATAAGCAACTCTGATATAGCAGATTTATAGCAATCAGAATTATAGGGAGTACATGAAGAACTTCAAACAGCTTTTGACGCTGCAGGCCGAAACAAGCTTTAACGTCATAAGTTGTTAAGACTCAATTCCCCAGGGGAAGATAAATGAAAAGATAGGTTCGTTAATACAATTTATTTTTAGTTTTATATACAATCACTATTTCACAAATAAACAATTTAAAAGTCTATAATTCCATAATAAATTGCACTAAATTCAGTTTCCGAATTTATCTGTTTTGCCGTCTTTTTCCTATCTAGACGATGGTATCGTAATTTTCCCTTCGGGTCGACTGTATTGTCGAAAATATCAATTAATCGTAATATGATGTAATATTCACCAATTTTCAGCAATCTATGCCATTACCATTCTTTTCAGATTGAGAAATTAAAAATCAATATGGCGAAAAAAACCAATCCGCAGAATCAATATAGCAATAATCACCTATCCAAATAAATGCACTTAGGTACCTGTTGGGAGGGTTTATGGTAGAACCCACAACCTTGAGATATTTTATCGAGAAATTCAAACCTTCTCTTATTAAATCTCGTGCGGTAAGTTCCTCTTGTAATTTACATCTCCTTAGTTCCTGTTTCTCGAAGAACTTGATGCACTCCAAAAAGATTAATTCCTATTTATTTTAGGTAAAAATTGCAAATTTTGTTTTTAACATCTATCTTCGAGAAAATCTCCAAAAGACTGACTTTGAATATTTTTCCATCTGTCATCTTTTTAAAAATCAGATTTAAAAGACTGTTGACGTAAATGAGTATGGCATTCCATGCCTGTATGGATATAGAATTTTACAATGATTTTGAAATAATAACACGCAAAAGGGTAATTTAAAGCTAATTACACACTACATATACAAAATAAAATACTTCACTCGCTACAAAGTATATGAGCATCCGCTGCTGCTACACTAACTGGAAAGAATATTTAACTTCGTTTTTACAGTTCTCATACAACCTAGAGAGCTAAACTTATTTCATAAGTGAAATGTATCACTTTTAGTGACATCCGAATCCATTATAAATCAATAGTAGGACTCTAAGCTTCAAAATTACCTGTAACCAAAGCTAAATTGTTTGTTGGGAGGGGGATCAGGGGCCCTTTTGCCCGCCGTGCCAGCAACCGTATCATCTGTGCCGAGCTTTGGCAGTTCTAGTACCGCACCTTTTAAGCTTAAGCTGTCAGTGCAGTAAATTCTCAAATTTTCTCAAATAATATAAGGAAAGTTGGTTTTTCAGCGGCCGCTGCATTCACATTTAATGTGGACTTTTGTAACATTAGTGGTATTCACGCAAATCTTAACGCAGTTCACCTCCATCTGGAGACTGCGCAGCCGACCATTCGATTAACCATTGTAACGGAGATGCAGATATCCTGCCCGGCCGATACATCATACCTTCATTATCCCGGCTACAAACTTGAGCAGAATTTTGTGAGTCGTGCCGGTGTATGTTCGTCCGGGAGGATATCTGTTGTCGCCGCCTTCATAGCCTTGAAGACAGGGATCTGTCGATATTGTGGGTGCGCTTAGATCACGGCAGCCAAACTCGTACCTATGCGTGTCTATACAGGTTTCATAGCGGTGACACGGACGTAGCTCGACTCTTCACGCACCTGAGTTTGACGACTGACAAAGTTTGAGAGCAATATCCCACAGCGGAACTAGTTATTTTAGGAGACTTCAAACGCAGTGGGCGTGAGTGGCTTAGTTCTCGAACCAATAACTACGCAGGGATATCTGCTCATGTATTTGCTCTGACCTATGGATTCTCTCAGCTGATACTTACTGCAACGAGAATACCAGATATAGAGGACCATACGAGCTCCTTACTGGACCTTCTGCTGACTACAGTCCGGACGGATGTTCCGTCTCAGTAGATGCGCCCTTAGGCTCCTCGGACCACTGTCTCGTTCGGACTCAAGTGTCATGCACACAACCCGATCCATTTGCGCCAGCTAATTGGCGTCGTGTGCGGTACTATAAGTCGGCAGACTGGGATGGATTGCGTAAATTTTATGCATCGTGGCATACACGTGGAAGCAGATCTGCTTTAGCTCAGAAGATCCTGACTTCTGCGCAGCCGCAGTCACTGAGACAAACCTCGTTGGTATGGGATGTTATATTCCTAACCCGCGAGTAGTTGCCGGCATCAAAAAACGACCGCAGTTTAATAGGTCTTGCAGAGAAGCTAAAATTCTTAAGCAAACTGCGTATGAGGCTTAGACCACGGCTTGTTATAATAAGGATCCAAATATTTCTGAGGTAAACCGCAAATTAAATGCTGCCTCGAGGTTCAGTTAGAAAGCAACTGCCAGAGCAAAATTCCAATTCATCGGCAAAATAGGTGGGTGACTTGCCAGCTATCCTTCTGGGAGTCGTGCTCTCTAGTCGCTTGCCAACTGGGCGGTCTCTTTGCCTCCAACTCGAATATGAACGACGAAAGCACTGTACCACCTACTATACCGTGGTGCGGTAAGACCATTCCGGAAATCTCCATAACACAGCGGGAGGTCCGGCGGGCGTTGCTTTTTCTAGACGTCCATAAGTCGAGTGGGCCAGACGGTATACCAGCAGTGGTGCTAAAGCAATGTGCTCCTGAGTTATGTCCTGTACTTACGCGCTTTCCTACCACACTAGGCAATTTCCGTCTTCATGGAAGACTGCGGATGTTCACCCGGTGCCCAAAAAGGGCGATAGATCAGATCCATCGAATTACAGGCCTATCGCTATTACCTTTCTCCTCTCCAAGGTGATGGAGCGTGTGATCGACACACAGCTTCTAAGATACCTAGAAGAACACGACCTGGTCAGTGACCGTCAATATGGCTTTCGCCACGGTCGCTCGACTGGTGAACATCTAGTGTATCTCACACACCTTTGGGTACTAGCCATTGAGAGTCAGGGGGAGGCATTGGCATGTAGCCTGGACATAGCGAAGGCGTTTGATCGGGTCTGGCACCGGAGACTTCTATCGAAACTGCCATTTTACGCAGTGCCCGAGGGTTTGTGCAAATGGGTGGCTAGCTTTTTTGTCCGGCAGACGCATACGAACCGTAGTTGACGATGGTTGTTCTGATAGCATGAACATGAATTAATGCTGGTGCTCTGTGCTGTCTCCTACGATGTTCCGTTGTGGAGGAAAAACTGCGTAGAACTTGTGTCTCAAATCGTGACCAAACTGTCCAAGGTCTCTGACTGGGGAGGGGTAAACTTTGTCCGATTCAACCCTACAAAGACAAAAGTCTGCGCGTTCACCGCTAAGAAAACCCCATTTACTGTAGTCCCACAATTCCAGAACACTCTCCTCTCCATCTCCAAGAGCATTAGGATCCTTGGTGTTGCCATCTCCAGCGATGTTCAGTTCCGAGATCATTTGCATGACCAGGTGAAGCTGGCGTCCAAAAAACTAGGTGTACTTAACAGAGCGAGACAGTACTTCACGTCGGGGCAGATGTTGCTGCTTTACAAGTCACAAGTTCGGCCCCATATGGACGGGGTCTGGGCGGGTGCACCCGGATACCAGCTTGGCTCTTTTGACTCGGTTCAACGACGGGTTGTGAGAATTGTCGACGATCCTAAACTCACTTGCCGTATCGAAATATCGAATCCCTTAACTCTGAGGACTTTGACTCCCTGTGTGCTTGTACAATGGGATGTATCTGAGGAATTGTTCGAAATGATGCCCACGGCTACTTTCTACCAGCGCACCGCTCGCCATCGGCAGGGAATTTATTCTCACACTTTAGAACCGAAATGGTCGCGTTCAGTGCGGTTTCAGAGAAACATCCTCCCGCGAACGCTTGGGTTGTGGAATGAGGTCCCTGCCAAGGTTTTCTCTATGGACTACAGTATGGGGTTCTTCAAGAAAGAAGTTATTAGATTTTTGAAGCGACGGCAACGCGCGAGTGATACTCCTGGTGTTATAAGCGTCCAGAGGCCACAGTAACAGCTTACCATCAGGCGGACCGTGTGCTTGTGTGCCAGTTAGTGGTTTTAAAAAATAAATATTATTACAATTTTCATATAATAAATAGGAATAATAAATATATAATAATCAAAAAATTAATATAATAAAAGTACCTATCCACTAGTAACACAGCTCCCAATACTTAATAAATTGCCTGACAATAGGTAATTTACTTTTAAGGGTTCGCTATTCGAACGCATGAAGATGATCATGTCAGCATGCCTGGGTGTCTAGAAACTTCTAGGGTTTCTCGTATCACTGGTTTATCTTCCTAAGGCTAAAACTTGCACAGGGTCTTTATCGTGTTATACGCTCAGGTTTTATGAAAAAAGAAGCCTTCTGTTTTTACGGCTTGCCTTTCAGACCTGCACTCTGCCACTTGAGGTAAGGTACTAGCTGAGGAATGGCCAATGGCAATTTATGGAGAGGTAGTTATTCCCTTTTAAAATTGTAAGTACGAAACCCATAAAATCTTTTTGAAGACCTTGTAATTAAAATTTTGCCAGTCATTAACGGATATCAATCAAATTCAAATAATTTTTGGATTTTTACGAAACACTTACTAAAGCCCGTCACACACTAGCTTACCTATATGTCAAAATATATCTATACAATACTTTAATATTATTTTATTAAATACGTATTTTTTAAACGACAGTCAGAGCTCAATTAGGGTTCCCAGTGAAAATCAGCGCTGCAGCAGGTAACTGCTACAGCATAATGCTGAGTGGGAAACCCGCTGATGCATCGGTACCCTATTGTACTAGGTATATTTATTGTAAATAATGTTACTTTAATGCTTCAAAATAAATATTTTTCTTCTTCTTCCCTAAGTTAGACTATACCTTGTCTAAATATATATTGCAATTCGACTTTATATGCACGGGTAAACAAATATACATACACCTATGAAATTTGACACACATGTTAAGAAGCTGATATAAACTAACATATTCCAAAATTGTGCAATTCTGACAATATTACATACATACGGGTTGCATTAAACGGGGTTGAAAAAACATATTAGCTAGGGTCTACTAGGTACAAACTATTGTGTTTCTGGCTTGACAAGCATTTAACGACAAGCATTGAACCCATTCAATGCACTCTGCGCGCATTCGATCGCGCTATTGACGAAACAAAAATGAATGCCCCTTATCCTACTAATATTATAAATGTGAAAGTTTGTATGTCTGGATAATGGACGGATCGGGATCAAACTTGGCATACATATAGGTTAGGTTCTGGAATAGCATAAAGGCTACTTTTTATCCCTAAAAATTCAAAAGTTTCTGTGGGAATAACTATAACAGAGTTAAACGAATAATTATGATAACACCAGATAACCTTGGCATAGAGAGCTATTGCATAGGCATTGAAATCGGTGGCCAAGTAAACAATCAAAATAAGCAATCACTATTTTGACAGTGCATCCGCTGCTCTACCCCTGAAACGTGCAGCCGATGCGTTGAATATGTATCTATTAGAAGAAGAATATGTAGCTATATTCAGCGTAACTTTTTTCGTAAAGCATTCCGTTTTTAGGCAATAGAACGATAGTATGCGTGTAGAGTGCATTCAATGCTTGTCAACTGCTTACTCTGCTGATCTACAAAAAAAAAACAAAAAATGGCAGTATCATAGAGTAAATAATCACTACGTTAAGGGGCAGTATGGTCTAAAACCTTAGCCTGTCCTTAGGGACTAATAGAAAAAAAAACATAAATAAATGTATGTAACCACAATTTTATAATAATTTTCATTAATTGTTTTTGATTCTAATTTGTTAGGTTTGTTTACTGAGATTGACGGAAATACTAGGGTAAGTTTTCACGTTCTTGTGCCTAGCAACATAATTTTTAACTGTATTTTATAACGGTACTTTGATACAATACCAAATAACAAACTACATAATATAATAGGAATAAAAATAGGACTATCTAAGTTAATTTTACATATAGTTTTATTTAATATATCTTTTATATGTAGTTGAATATATAAAGTTGCCTGTGTGCGTATATATAAACATGCGTCTGTATGGGTATTTTATTATTTCTTTAATTTGTATATGAAAATCTATTTATTTATTTACGTGTATGTAAAATGAAAATATGATTGTCCATGGGCGCCGACAATGGGGTGCTAGGTGGTGCACTTGCACCCCTTGGGAATCTCGGAATCAACAGGAAGTATTGAAATAAAAAGCTATCTGTTGGAAATCATTTTTTTATTTACAATAATTAGTAGGCAGTAATTACACAATTCTCATTTAAAAAGCAACTGCAGCCGGTGGGGTTTTTGACCAAACTTATTAATAACGCTTTCTGTCAAGTTATCTTTATCGTCCTTGGTTATCTTGCTTCAGTGGACACTTAACAAGCATAATCCAGACAGTCGCTTGTCACCTGTTGTGGACCTATTCCAAGTTTTAACTCTTCTCAGTGTGCTAAAAGATCTTTCTATTGTGCAGGTTGAGACGGGTAGACTAAGGCCAATCTTGATCGCTTCTGCTACCAAAGGAAAGAAATCTTTTACCTCGTCGATGTAGTCTATAAGATGTTTTTCATATCAATCAACTCCACTGATATCATTTGCCGCTGGCTGTGGATAATTCCACATTTCAAAACAAGTCGTGATTTCTGAAATAAAATTAGGTAAAAGATTTCCATACAAATTTTCAATGTCTTTTGCAGCTCTAAGAAATTCTTCTTTACTGAGGCCTTTTATTATTTTTGGGTGTAGTTGTAACAGAGAAAATGATTTTTTATGTGTTTCAGAAAATCGGTCTTTTAAAGAAGAAATTATCGAATTAAGGTAAGGGATGTATAAAGCTCTTCTGTAAAATTCTTCAACGTTTTCGAATGGGTGGTTGGATCAATGAGCCTGTTGTTTCGTTACTCGTTGGCATTTAATCTCAATATTAAGGTCTTCGCAACTTTGTTTAGCTTCTCCAAATATAGCAGTAAATTCCTGCGATGCATTTTGTCTGTGACCCTCTATTATTTTAGTGAGTTTGCAAATGTGGTCATTCACTGAATTAATGTCAAAATCCACTTGTTGAAGCTGGTTGCAGACAGGCTCAAGCTTTTTCAAGTAAGTAGCAATAATATGCAATGCCCCAATAAAATTTGTGGTGGTCAAAGCAGTGCGCAGTTGGTAAGCTCTTTGTCTTGTCTTAGAATTAGTGGCTTGATCTTGTGAGAGGTCTTGTAATGCTTCTACAATTTTGGTAAAATTTTGAGCCAAAATTTGAATACTTTTGTACTTGGCAGACCATCTGGTTTCGCAGAACAAGGAAATATTTGGATTTTTTTTTGCCGTAAAATGCTCTCTCTTAAAAAAGTTATAGTTTCCTTAATCATTCCAGCAGTATTTCTTTTTTCACTCAAATTATTTAAATCATTGACAACAAAATTTAATATGTGACTAGCACTGAAAATACTTTGCTTTGGGATATTTATCATTAATTATTTTCTGAACTTCACCAACATGTCCAGCCATCGTGGAGCAACCATCATACCCTTGCCCAACCATTTTGTTGAGATCTAAACCTCATGATGTCAAAAAAGATATTATAATTTCAGAAATCGATGCAGCATCTAATTTTTGTAGTGGTCTGTACCCCAAAAGTTTTTTCAAGTATTACGTAACTGTGTTTAGTTTGGTCAAACTTGACGTATCTTATGCCCATTGAAAGCTGTTCAGTCCCGCTTATATCCGCTGTATTGTCAGCCAAGATTGAAAAGTATGCCGCTTCTTTTGCTTCATCAGTAATGGTTTCACAAAGAACATCAGCACAGGTTTCAATAATTTTGTTTTGTACTTGATGGGATACATAGAGGGCATTTTTCGAACCAGTCGCAAAGTGGTCTTTTAAAACCGTATCTCCTGCCTCAACTCGGAAATGTAGTAAGTCTTTGAAAGCTGACTCATTTTCTGTTTTTCCTCAAAGGGGTAAATCATGCGTAGCACAAAAAAGGCCGAAGATATAATGGGTTGAAGTCTTTTTTCTGTTTTCTAAAATATCCCTGTGATATTCAGTATCAATCTGTTCATAAACGTCATTTTTTTTTCTTTGCATGATTTCCAGAAAATTTTTAGAACGTATAACCGATTCACGATGCCACTGGCTATTTGCATGAGATTTCGCACACTCATAAAATCTTTGATGTTTTTTGCATGGCCGAACAACAAATGGCCCCTGAGTACTGACTCAATGAATTTGTGCGGGAAATAATAGGCTAACCAAGGGTATGCTGTGAGCCACTCGTGGCGAAATGCACGTTGTTGTGTTTCGTTCTTATGATCGATGTCCTGCTTGAAATCATAATCTTGCGGAGATTTCCACGCTGTTTCGAGCACTTTAAACCGTATTTCATCACTGATAGGTACGTTAGAATCCAGATATAAACCCACATCATAAATATTAACTAAAGTTTTTTGTGTTGTTAATTCAGTTTTACTAGTACTTTGCTGTGCCGAAGTACTTGGACAATCTTTAGCATTAAACTGTTCATTTTCAATATTTTTTCTCTTGCAGAAAAATCGCCTAATGTCACTCATATTTTATAACAAAATTGTAATTATTTTTACTTTGAAAATAAAGAAAAGAAACACACGTTAGCTCACTTGTCACTGCTTGCTTGCACTGATTAATCAATTACGGCGCGCACTGACACTGACTAATTAGCTCGCTCTTGCACATGTAATCCAGTCAAGCAATCATTCTTGACCTATTGGACTGTATGAACTAACTAACTATATATTTTCGAAATTAAAATACGGCAACCCTATAACAACAATCCATCCAACAAACCCTATATAAACACTAATCTATGGAAACGAATATGGCGGGAACTATTAATTTTTCAAACGAATGCACTGTGCACTGAAGATAACTATTAGTCACTACTCGCGATTTGTTTACTCGGAACAAACTGTTCGAACTTCAATCGAAAACTGACTGACTTGGAACGCGACCTAGCCCCCTTATATATCAAAATGTAAGGAAGGTTCCAGATTCCCAAACGTTCTCAAAAGTAGCTCTGTCCCTGTCATCTATGTCTCTTTCTAGTTCATTCGCGATTGACTTTGACAAGAGTCGGTCTCTTTCGCACTGCTTAGAAACTGTATTGCGCTTTCTCTGTCTGCTGGTGCTATCTCGTGTGGAGTAGCGGTATTTTAAAGGGTGCGTTCAGAGAAATAATGGAAATCGATTAATATCGATCGCGGATCCCGATTGTCGCGAACAAATAGGTGTGAGCCGTGAGGACTGGGTATATAATAAATTTATGAATTTAAAATATTCAGAAATATTATAGTCTAATAATAGTCAGAAATTAGTAAAAGTCTCGAACATAAAATAAACTGGGCTTCAGATGTTTCCGACTAAAATTTAAATTTATTAACAATCATAATACGGCGAAGATTGTAAGAAAACTAAAATCTTTACCACCTGGAAATTATTTCTGCCGGCGCACATGTGTATGTCTGGTTATATACTGAATTAGGATATATTGTTTTCGAAAATTACTTCTGATACTTCTGACTTTTAACATATCACATGGTGTGCCCTTCCCCTATTCAATCTAAAACACAATAGGCAATTCAAATATTACTTGAATTTGATTTTTTTTTAAAACAGACTATTTACATTGTAAACCTTGTTATTTAAGTGTTTCAATTAAAAATATGTATTTATTTGTTAATTCTCTATAATATTACGTTTCGTTTTTATAGTTTTAGAAAGAGTACCTACTGGATGTTTGCAATAAAAATGTATTGTAATTAGTTTGTAAAGCTGGTTGTAGTTAACTTTTCTTGACAAAGTGTTCCTAGAAACCCATTTGAATAAAAGGATTTTCAATTTTTTTAATATATTGTCGTGGTTGGGGTGGAGGGTCAAAAAAAATAATGAAATTCCATAAAAATCCTCCACCCTCCTGGGGGCATCATAGAAAGGAAGTCTTCTGTGATTCCCCCAGGAGGGTGAGTCTTCTATGATGCCCCCAGGAGGGTGGAGGATTTTTATGGAATTTCATTATTTTTATTTAGATTTAATAAATGTTAGCATATCAGCTACCTTTGTATTCAAACGCTAGAGTGTAAAGTTGAAGTTGATGATTAAGGTACAGTAATCACGTTGCACTATTTTGCTTATACACACGTGTCTAGGCACCCAGAATTTATAGTACCTGCAGATATAATTTACAATGTTACTTTAGTACCTATAATAGGTATAATGCTGGTATTAATCCCACCATGCTCCGTACACTCCATGGTGTCACAGTTGTAATAACATGATTTCCAGGTTTTAATTTTATTACACACCACAGTCGGTTTATCAATGGCAAGTACCAATTAACTGCTGAAATCAACATTTTACACTATCAGGTAAAAAAATGATTGATTTCTTAAAACAAAATGTATGCTGATTTAGTAATAATGCAGTAAAGGGTTTTAGCTAAGTATTCAAATTTGACCTTTAAATTCAAAACCAATAAAAAAGGGAATTTATTGAATAACGAATAATAGGAGGTACAAACCATCAGTTAATTTATTGCTTAGTAGAAATTTTCTAAAACAATTGTTTTTATGCACTCTTTGCAGGTAGGGATGACCACGGTAATAAAATATGTTGGTAGAACCACCAACTTCAAAGGTAAAACCCTATGGGAAATAGTTGGCAGCTTGAAGAACTTTGGTGTTGGAAGAATCATTGTGCGATCTGTTTTTCAAAGATATCCTGAACCAAGCTTTATGAAAATTGTGAAAGTACAAACCTGTCCTGACGAGGTAAATATATATTTGCTGTATTCTACTTCAGTAAAGTTATCACTGGAATCACTCTTATTCTTCTGTCATGATATGTTATTCCCACAAAAAAGTCCACCAGAATTAGATGACACTAGTCAAATTGTAGCTATTAGTTGAAAACATTAAAATTTTTCATGTTACTTGAGATGGTATCTGTAATATATAAATATATATTGTTTTTTCGTTTTTCTGTATATTACTCCTAAATTATTCATTTAAGAAAAAAAAGGGAGGCTAAAGTTTTTGATATTTATTATAATGTCTAGTATCCCTGAAGCATGCACTAGAAGTAACTTATGTATAATCTGTGAATCTGTGTGAGCATATAAGTATATGTCATCATTATCAAAACATATATTGTGGATTTTTGTCTGAAATGTATTAATACTTAAATTTTTGCATTTTTTTCGCTTATTTACATTGCATTGATTTGCATGGATTTTCAATATCTAATATTTGTTTAGTCAAATACAGTAGTTATATACACACCGGCACAATTAGCGGAACACAAAAAAAGGATTTCAACGAATGGCAGCAGGTTCTCTTTACTGATGAGTGCAGAGTTCTTTTAAAACAGATTGATGGGAGACAGCGAATATGGAGACGCAAAGGAGAACGCCACATACAGTCTAATTTTGAACACACAGTGGCTTATGGTGGCGGCTCGATTATGGTTTGGGGAGGGATATGTTTGGGAGCTCGCACGGAGTTAGTGATAGTCACAGGAGGGACCATGACGGCAGATCGATACATCAGAGACATTTTAGAAGAACATGTTGTACCATTTGCCCCATTTATTGGTGTCGACTTTATTCTAATGCAAGATAATGCTCGTGCTCATAGTGCACAATCGGTACAGGCATATCTGAGCCACGTAGGTATACCGGTGATGCAGTGGCCAGCAAATTCCCCCGATATGAATCCAATAGAGTATGTCTGGGACTTGCTAAAAAGAAGGGTTAAATCCAGAATGACACCCCCCAACAATCTGAATGAACTTCGAAACGCATTACTTGAGGAGTGGGAGCGGTTGCCTCAAGAAATCATCGATAACATGATCTGTAGCATGCCCAGACGAATGGAAACCGTAATCAGAGCAAGAGGGGGAAACACTCGTTATTAATTTTGCTTTAATTTTATTGTTAAATCATTTAATGCCTACTTTTTTTTATTTTTTGTGATGGTTCATAATCATCTAAAAATTTCACTTATTTCAAATTTCTTTATTTTTCAATAAAAAATAACGAAGAATTTTCAAAGTCGTTGTTAAAAGATGTTAATCAATTTGTTATTTTGTGTCTAATTACATTTTCGTCAAATATATGCGTTATTATCTCATAGTCTCACTTTTTTTTCTGTTCCGCTAATTGTGCCGGTGTGTATATAATTAAACATAAATTATTATATAAATATTGATAATCATTTGGAATTTTGTGATCTTATCCGTAAAAAACATTTGGCACACCAGACTGCACTAACCATGACGATTAATAAATTACCCAAAGGTAAATTACAAAGCATGTTATTTTTAAGAAATCTAAGTAACTATTCATACCTAACATTTAGTTGAATATGTATGGGCAATTGTCAATTTAGCCTGTTTATTTTGTTTTAAAAACCTTGGTGTATCCAGAGGCGAAAAAGCTTCCTTGGTCGCTATAGGCTGTTTAGTACCGGCTGCCCAAGCATGTTAATTACTAGCTGCCCCCTTTTTTTGCTAAATTTTGCAGGGTAGAGATGTAAATATGCTTTAATGCTTATTAACATCTCAGCTCTGCACTGTCGTTTGAGTAGACCTCACGCTGATTACACTGGGATTCCTAACCATTGATGAACTGGGGTAAAAAGTATTTTGGGTGAAAAATGATTTTACCGTCGTGATGAGTATTAACACTTTAAAATCGTACTGTTATCCTGAAAAATGACAAGTTGGCCATCGACGACAAATATTGCTTTTCAGATGACAGTACTGGATATGCTTGTTACACGGGTCGTGCAAACATCCCACGTTCCATTATGGAGTAAAACCGCAGAGAACTTGTCAAAAATCGAGACCACTCTGTTCATGTTTTTGAAACTCAAAAGAGCGAAGCAGTACTTTATACTTCGGGACAAAAGTTGCTACTTTACAAGTCGCAAGTTCGGCTTCATATTAACGTCTAAATGGTCACACACTTACTCCCGCGAACACTCAGGTTAATGTGCCAACTGATTTGATCTATATTTTTTTATATTTTGATTTGTGTTTTCAGGAACGACGTCGTGTACGAGTGTGGGTCGAGAAAACATTTAGAGGAAGAAAATTACCTAACCTTGTAGAAATTTATAGAACATCCTATAAGCCCGATTATATGCTCATTCCCAAAAATGAAGAGGCAAAAATAATAGAAACTGTGGAAAACAATCAAAGCACCCATGAAGTCGTGTTACCTAATAGTATTGAGATGCCACCGTTAATGAAGAAATTTATTGTTAAAGATCATGAGAAAAAGGGGCTACAGGTAAAGATTTTTCCTTCAACTATTTTTCTCTTTTTTATATGAATCATTTTGTTCGTTGATAACAAAAAAGATTAAATTAAGACATCACTAAGTTGGAGGTGCCATGTTAATTTTTAAAAATATGATACTAAAAATGTTAATAAAATGGCTTAGAGTAAAACAAATACAAATAGGCAAGTATGTAGGGGGGCATCCATTAACTAACTACTTGAGGTATTTTTAGGTATTTCATACCCAAAGGGTAAAACGGGACAGTTGAAATTTTCACAGATGATGCATTTCTGTTGCCGCTTTAAAAATGAAAACTTAAAAACAGGATGAAATAAATCTTTAAAGGGGATTTTTTTATAGGCTACTTTTTATAATATATTATAAGTTACTATTTTTATTAAAAGTATTATTTTTATCGATATCGATGCTTGTTGATGTTACTGACGGTGACGGCGAGAGCGGTAAGCAGGAATCGGGACGGAAAGGCGCATTCTGTTCGGTCAGGTTAGATTAAGCTAGGTTAGGTCTTAAGTTAACTTTCCCGGGTAGTTAAAGCGTTTTCAATTGTTAAAAAAAGTGACGTTCACAAAGAACATATGTACTAGAAGTATAAATATGCTGTTGGTGCATGATATACGTGTACACAAAATTAGTAACTATTTTATGGTGCTCTTGTATAAAGTATTTATATACTTTTACAACAAACTTCCTAAATATATTCAAAAGCTATCAAATAGTAGTAAGTGTAAAAAAGCTCAAATTATACCTCTCCTAAAAAAAAAACTAATCCTTCCTCCTTTTCTTACTACAACAAATAATCAATCAATTACTACAGACTTATTTCCATTGGTCCTTTCCTATCCAGCGGCTTAGAGCATATTGTCCACAAACAATCAGCAGTTTTCTGAACCAAGATAACTTACTAGACGCATATCAATCCGGCTTCCGTCCAGGTCATAGTACGGCTACTATGCTAGTTAAAATAACTGATGACATTCGATTGGGGATGTAGAACAACAATTACTCGATTTTAGTATGTTCGATTTTGACATAATGTTAGCACGCTTACGGTCTCTTAACATATCTCCAACGACAGTTAACTGGTTTCACAGTTACTTGTGTGGACGTCGGCAACGCATTCGATTTGACGATTATTTATCTTCCGGTGTGATACTTCTGCCGATGTCCCCCAAGACGTGTTGTCTCCACTTCTTACTATTTTCATAAATTCTATTACACATCTTAAATTTCTTCTGTATGCAGATGATCTCCAAATCTACTCGCAATCCTCCTTTGTAAATTTAAACTGAGCAATAAACACTGTTAACATTATATATTACACAGATTGTAGCCTGGAGTGTATCACACAGTTTAAAAAATATCATAGAATGTAACTAAAGACTTATTAATAAAATTAATTGGCAAAAGTTACCCTCTATCATGTATAATAATGTTTGTCTTCCTTTCAGCTAATGTGTGAAAAACTTAGGCATTTATATTGCTGGTACGTTATCCTGGCATCATCAGCTGAAAGAAATAAGTAGAAAACTGTTCGCCTCTGTACGATCCTTACGAAGACTTCAGAACTTCCTACTAATATCTACCAAGATTACGTTTGCTCAGTCATTACTGCTTCCGGTTCTCGACTATGTTGCCGTAAACATTCCCGATCTTACTGAAAAGCAGTTAAACTTGAGTGGCTTCAAAATTTATGCATATATTTGGCTAACGCAGAAATGATCATGTATCAGAGTTTCTTTCTCTCTCTTATATATATATATATCGTTCTTTCCGTACCTTTATCACCAACTTATCTTAAACATTGCTTTAAATTACTTGACTCTTCTTAAAAAAAAAACTCAGATCTACAAATCTACTCCTAAAGATTCCTTCACATTCCTCTCAATTTTTGTTATTTATAATATAATTATTATAATATAATAAAAAATTCAAATGTTTTATTTCTCAAAATAGGATACCATGTCACTTTTTTGAAGTCAATAAACTATAAGTTACTAGTTACTACCGTTTCGAATTTAAAATGGTGTTCTGGTGAGAACAAACAGCTAATGAAACTCCCCAGCAGTCGCTCTTTTTATTTTGAATAATCAATACAAATATTCAAATAAATTATGTTAACAGAAAAATATTTAATCCCATGCATTTCTTTCATCAAGGTAGTTTTGAATTGTGTAATAAGCTTTTTCGACAAGTCTCTGTTTTACAAAATTTTTGATCTTTTTTAACATAATTCTTCAGGGATTTTATTGTAATAACGGATACATTGGCCTTTAAATGATTTATCGATTTTCTTAAGCCTTGCGTGGATTAGAGCAAGTTTGTGTTTTTAAAGCAATCAATATTTTTATGAACATAAATTAAATTATCTAATATATACTGAGACGGTTAGGGTAAGACCTTGATTTCTTTAAATTTGTCTCTTTAAGAGTGTCTATGGGAAATATTGTAAATTGCTCGTACAGCCCTTTTATGCAGCACAAAGATTGTTTGAATTTCAGCTGCGTGGCCCCATAGTAAAATACCGTACGACATCACGCTATGAAAGAAGTAATTATACTAATCCGGACAGTAGCTTTGTTCGTAAGTTGACGAATATCTTTAACCGCGAATGCTACAGAACTAAGTCTATTCGCCAACCTAGCTATATGTGGGCCCCACTGAAGCTTTGTGTCTAGGGTCATACCTAATAGTAGTAGCTAGTAGCAGTAGTCCGGTAGTTAGTCCGGTTGACCAAACTACTGAAACTTTTAAGTTGCAATAGTTCGGTTGTTACAAAGAACCGAACTATTGATACCTTTTTAGCAGCAACAGTCCGGTTAGTTAATAATTTAAACAGAATATATTAAATATAAACAAACTATTTTATATTTAAAAAAAGATCCAGTGATAATATAACATTTTTAAGCAAAATTAACGTTATCTTAAAAAAACAAATGAGTGTCTAAAAACAAATAAATGAAATTTTTTATTTATCACAAAAACCCTTTTGGAAACTTTTCTTTTAATTTTTTATTATCATCAATTTTTAGTAATTAACAATCATAAGTAAAAAGATGATTTTTTTTTGCAATAAAGTTAGTCTTAATAGTGAAAACCATAATTTTTTTTATCACAGTTGCTCGTAAACAGTGTCGTTACGGGCAGGCAAAACCTTAATTACTCACACGGCCTCTTATGAAAAGTAGCGTAACAAGTGTTATGTAACTAGTTAACCTGAAATAAATTCATTTTCATTTAATTTTGTAATTTTTACTTTTCAAAAGTGATAGATTTTAGCAAGCTCTTTGTTTCGAACGACAGCTGTCAAACTAAATAGGTCCGTATCTCCGAAACTATTTTTCGTTGACCACTTGTTTTTGACAGAAGTGATGGATCTCATCAAGATCTTCATTTTGTATGACAGCTGTCAAACTAAAAAGGCTTATATCTGGGAAACTATTGATCATAGACCAGTTGTATATTCACAGAAGTTATAGATCTCATGAAGAGCTTTATTTCGAATGATAGCTGTCAAACTAAAACCGGCTGTATCTTCAAAACCATTGTTTATAGACCAGTTGTTTCCTTACAGAAGTGATAGATCGCATCAATATCTTCATTTCAGATGACAGCTGTCAAATTAAAGAGCTATACCTCGAAAACCACCAAGGGTCAACCTATTTAGTCCGGTTGACCGAACTTTCTTTAATTCGAACTTGTGCGCCATTCTTTAGTTTTCTTAAAGCATTATTAAGTCCATGCCATAGCCATGTAATAATTTGTATCATTGGTATTAATAATTCATGACATATGTCTATTTGAAAGTCTTTCTTCACATGTACATGTATATACCTTACTTTTTTGTTTTGTTTATCAATACTGTAAGACATTGATTATTAGTGATGAATAGATAAACTCTCTTTTTTTATATTTTGATACTAATAATAATTAGATACTTTTTTATGTTGTGTTTCTGCATTTCATGTTTTTTATGTTTGTAATGGAAAGTGTCCTTCTGTGATAGGGACGGCATTTTTCAACATTTTAAGTGGACGCTGTAAGAGAAAGGGAGAAAAGAAATGCCCTTGCTGAGTTTCTTGCCGGGTCTTCTCAGTACAAGGTCTCCCGCCCTATAGACTTACGAACCGATGGAGTAGTAACATTCATAAGTGCTCAATTATTGTAGCCTAAATTGAATAAAATTATATTGATAGATTGATATTTTATGTTATTTTCAAGTCGATAATTACTTATTGTGACAAAAATGTGTGAGACTTTAAAATAATTAAACGAGGACGAGGCAGAGTTTAAGTTAGCAATGTATATTGTTAATGTTCAACATGTCATTGATATGCAGTAGAAATAGCGTGGGAGACAGCGCAACTACCGTCAACTACGGCTCGTATGCGTCTGCCGGACAAAAAGCTAGCCACGCATTTGCACAAACCCTCGGCACTCTGTAAGCTGGCAACTTCGATAGAAGACCTAAGTGTCAGACCCGATCAAACTCTTTCGCTGTGCAAATACATACATATAATACCCTCCGTCTCAAGACAAACAAAAATATTTTTTTTTTCTTGTACGAGAATCGAGCCCACGCTTCTTGATTCAGCAGTCGGGTCATTACCCACTGAGCCACGGAGACATGATCTTTATGCTCATGCACTGTAAAAATTTACTTAAGTCTTCTTCTTGGATATGGCACTTAGCATTTTCTATTGCTCCCTTGTAAAACTAAGTAGCCACCAATCTAACTATTTTTACCTTACATTTCAGCCAATGAAGGAGTTCATTATGCCTCTCAGCTACAATCGCAGCCCGAACCGCACTCAACGAATAGCACAAGGAGATGAGAAGCCAACAGTGGAGTTTTCAATAGGAATCGGAAAGCCAGCAAGTCCGTCTCTTTACGAGGGGATCTCTTTAAATTAAACAAGTATATTTTTAATAACTTTTATTTATAGAATTAAATGTTTATAGTATAGAAATTAGTTCTTTATTTTATTCGTTCTTGGCGTAGTCACGGGTTTCTGCAAACTTCTTAGATAGGAACGGGTTTAAATCTAAGTCTGATCTGTTACGTTCCATTTTTAGTTTCTGGAAAACCATTGAAAATGTTAGTATTTTTTAAACTAGTGAATCCACATGGCCACGTAGGTACGTACTTTCGGGGTCCCCGCCGCTTCGTCAGTCTTAGACAACAGTCGTTTACATCATCGCGCGTCGGGGCGGTGGTCCGAGCCGTACCGAAGATGTGCGAAGTCGCAAGCGATTCTCTTCTTAGTCTGACAAAGCGGTGGCGACCTCGACTGTACATAGATTAATCTATTGGTTACATAGGATAATATATATTGGTTACACTATATGGTTACAGTATCTAACCAATATAGATTCTCTATGAATCACTCTATGTTTAGTGCATTGGTAGACTAGTGTTCGAACCCGGTAAAGTCCGGGACACGGTGTAGTGTTGTGGTGAACGAGCTTACGGTCCGGTTGATGGTAAGCAGTCACCGTAGCCTATGGACGCTTGCAACACCAGGGGTATCACTCACGCGTTGTCGACCCTTCAAAAATCTAATAACTTCTTTCTTGAAAACCCCATACTGTAGTCCCTAGAGAAAACCTTGACAGGGTACTCATTTCACAACCCAAGCGTTCACGGGAGGAAGTTTCTCTGTAACCGCACTGTACGCGACCATTTCGTGTTGTGGACCTCCACAACCTTTCATAGTGCAATTCAGCATCTACTTCTAGACAGCATTGGATGCAGACTCGGATGATGGATACCGATAATTTTTAATGGACACCCAGTTTCAATCTAGCTGACATTTTTTGCATACAAAAACCGCGTTATTCGTGACTAATAATAACGCTACAAAAATGGTGTAACAGGATTGTAAGGGAGGGGAGGTGAGGTCGACACCAAAGAGCGGCGTACTATATAAAGCGCTATGAAAATGTCTATAAATATAACTTAACCTTACCCACCCAATTATTTCATCTTTAAATTCGAAACTAAATGTTTGGTATCTTGACGATGGAACCTTAGCGGGAAAGCTTGATACAGTTTTTGACGATTTGTCTAATTTAATTCAAAAGTTTAAAGCTATTGGTTTGGAGCTCAATTTTAGCCTAGCCTTAAGTTAGCAGTTGAAAAAATACTAAATTTATCTTTAAGTGAAAATTCATGGGATCAAGCTACAAATCCTGTAAATTTTGGAGGCTTAGGCATCCGTAAAATTTCGAGTATTGCTCTACTAGCTTTTCTGTCTTCATGGACCGTACGCAGGCAAAAGCGCAGGTAGACTCCAGGCATAGTTCAATTAACGATATAATCAAGAGGTCTCTTTCCACCATCAATATACCTTCTATTTTAGAACCTCATGGCAGAAATCGTGATGACGGAAAAAGACCGGACGGTTTATCGTTGATTCCCTGGGAGAAGGGGCGGGCCTTAATATGGGACGCAACTTGCGTCGATACCCTGGCTCCGTCTCACCTCCCTAGGACCAAACTTAAAGCTGGAGGAGCCCAAGTTGCAGAGTCTCGCAAACGGCGCATATATAACTCATTACTAGGAAACTATGAGTTTGTGCCGTTTGCAGTTGAGACTCTGGGTCCATGGGGTTCAAGTGCTAAAACTTTCTTAAAGTCAATACTACCTCGACTAATCGGAATCAGCGGTGACAGGAATGCAGGCTGCTATTTTGCTCAAAGGATTAGCTTAGCCGTCCAAAGAGGAAACGCAGCCTGCATTCTTGCCACAATGCCACGCGGACCAGGTTTATTTGATTGTTTTTAAGTTAGTTTTATTATAGTTTGTTATTTTTTGTGCGTAATTAGCTTCAATTTTTAAATAAAGGTATGGTGATGTCGAACAAAACAAATCATGCACAGACAGCGGATTTTATTTTGTACTTAGTGATGGAGTTTTTTGTTCTTATATATGTTTTTGCAATACTTTAGCACTGACTTTCTTCATAAATTCTGGTTACTACTACAATATCTTTGTCTCTACTACTACCTGCTAATATAATCCGGCCGAGAAGTTTAGTCTCGGTCTAGACAAAGCAATTTGAATTTTTCGTGTGATATTAGCCTTGAGCAAACAATTCCTCGAATTTTAGTAAACATTTGAGTTTTCATACTTATTAATAGTAAAGGTGAACTAAATTATTTCATACCCTCCAGAATTCGCGCATTTCTTGCACGTCATATTCTCTTTGAACAAAGTATTGGCGGACGGTCTTTTGTATCATGGTAGCTGCGTAATCTTCTGGCCACAACCAGGACTTAGGATAACAAGGCCGAGGGCTGAAAGATCAAATCTTAGAATAAACGGAAAGCCTTGTAAGGATTAGCAATATATAGACTGCTTACCTACTAGACATATGCAGCATCTTTAACTTTCTTATTATTCGTACGCCACACCCTGGCCACTTTTTTTTGTTATTTATACCACTTAGGTGGCAAACAAGCTTGCGGCCCGCCAGATGGTAAGCGGTCACCGTTGTCTGTGGACGCTTGCGACACCAGGGGTACACACGAGCATTTCTGACCCTTCAAAAATCCAATAACTTCTTTCTTGAACAACCCCATACTATAGTCCTTAGAGAAAACCTTGGTAGGGAAGCTCATCCTACAAGCCAAGCGTTCGCGGGAAGAAATTTCTCTGAAACCGCACTGTGGAAGTTTCTCTGAAATCACCTAAAACAAGGAGTCACTACACTAGAAAAAGAAATGATTTGTGTACACTGCGCATATGTGTGCGTGTCACCGGGTCTGGACTATGAAAGGACAATCGGAATTTGGATACCTGCTCCAATATCGATTGTATAGAAATAACAATAGCTCCAATAAGTTGGCCGATGGTCAGGCGTCATATTGGTGGCCGAAGATCGTAACTAGTACTGAGCGCTAATATCACAACCTAAACAATATTTTATTCAGTCAGTCATCGAAACTATCTAGACAGAGTAATCTTGAGGGCAAGCTGTGTCGTCACATACATCTGATGTGCCATATGATGCATGTTTCGGCTGTGCCTATAGGTATGCCGCCTGACCGCCAGCTATTCGGAACGCGTAGAACTTACTTTTCTTTTAAGTAGTCACGAACCCAGGGCATATTAAATACGTGTAAATTCCATTCTCTTCGATCAAGGCGTCTAGGATTCATGTTCCATAGCTCCTGAAAATGTGCAATGTAAAGATTTTATACTTTGCAAAACTAAAAATATGACGAACGAAACAAAACAAAACATATGACAAACCTTTCTTATAAACGTTATTTATTATTTTTATGACATATTGCAATCTACTTATAATTAATTCTTGACATATTTACATCTTTTTAAAGAGAAAATGTTAATACGAGGGGAGTTCAAAGTGTCGGTATCGCAATTTTTTTTTATTAGTAATGAGAATAGGTTTGTGGGCTTTATCTTATGGCATTTACCAAAGTGACAATTAGAAAATTTCGGTGGTTTACGTATTTCGAATTTCTAAAATGTTTGGGTTTACCATCATAAAACATTTGGTCCACACGCTAAAATGTTGACCAAATTCGTCGTAAATTAAATTTATTCCTGACGAAACAGGAAAAAAAATTAAAAAAACACCCACGAATAGTGGCCGCTTCAAGGATTCCTCTCCTTCGTTGTCCACCGTGCAAAAGTGGTCAAGTAAATTTAGGTGGTCCTGTTTCTGCTTCTATGGAAGAAAGCGTGAAGAAGTTCGAGAAACTTGAACTCGGAAGATGCTCGAATAAAAATAAATTCGTTAGCAGAGATGGTTATCTATGGCTATCTGTGCAGTTAAGGTCCAGTTAAGAGCTTGTATGGTCTTCTAAGTCTGGTATTCTCAATTTTCAATTATTTTCAATACCCCACACGATGGTATTACGTTATACCTCGTTTAAAAAACCTTTTAAAAACAGTTTTATTGTACGTTAAAAAAGCCCGTCCCTAATTACGCTTCAGTATATACGAGCAATTGTTTGAGCAATGATTTCTCGGCAACTGTTGCCGAAGGTAGTTGAGCAATTAATTGTCTTAAATTCCTCTATATCGCATATTGCTAGGTATGGTGTGGCGGTGTTTCTAGCAATGATTACTACATGTTGGCATCACACTTAATTGCTTGATGTTGACTTGAGTGTCGTCACGCCATAATTGACAAATATTGCCTAGGATCAATTTTTATTGCCTGTACCACTCCTTGCTTATCTAAAGAGCCACAGAGCTTTATGTATGTATGTTTGGGTATAGAAAAAACAATAGGTACCTGTACTATATGGTCGATTCCATTGAAGAAACATTTAGGGTCTACAATAGCATTCCATATCTCGGCTTTCTTAAGTGTTTCCTCTATGGCAGGTAGGAGTATGTTGAAGACTTCTGTCTTTATGTATTCGCATTCGGTGTCTATGAATTTTAAAGGTCGTTTAAATACCTACATTACATTTTAGGTCAGTATTTTAATAATAAATTCGGCGATAAATTACATACCAGAATTTAAGGATTATTGTGTAGAAATAATGTCATTTTTAAATATTTATACTCTTAACAATAAAAAAATTAAACAGAATAATAATATATATACTAATAATAATATTTTATTGTTTTAGAGCAAAAAACTTTTTAGCAAGAAAAAAAACAACCGGGTTCAAAACGATGCACTAAAAAGGTAAAAATAATTACTTATTTCCAAAAATCTGATCTGAATTACAGTTTAAAGTTGGTTTAACGCAAGTGAAGTGCGTAATAAACTGTTGTGTACATATACACCAACTTCAAACAGTAATTCAAAACCGATTTTTGGAAATAAGTAATATTTTTTAACTTTTTAGTGCATCTTTTTGAAGCCGTTTGTTTTTTTACTAAAAAGATTTCATTTCTACTTTTGAGTGACGAATTGCTTTTTGCGCACACTAAAAACATCCATACTCGTAACAACAAGATTTTATACAATCACCAACATAAAAGACGTTTCACCAGTTCCAAATTAACACCAATAATTTTTTTTTACCAAAAGTTTAAGTTTTAAATTCACTAAATTAATATGAGACCACGTCGAAAGTGTATACCCCTTAATTTTTTTTTTTTGATAACAAGGTGACAAACTAGCACACGGTCAGCCTGATGGTAAGCGGTCACCGTGGCCTATGGCCCCTTGTAACACCAGGGGTATCACTCGCGCGTTGCCGACCCTTCAAAATCCAATAACTTCTTTCTTGAAGAACCCCATACTGTAGTTCTTAGAGAAAACCTTGGCAGGGAGCTCATTCCACAACCCAAGCGTTCGCGGGAGAAAGTTTCTCTGAAACTGCACTGTACGCGACCATTTCGGTTGTGAGAATATGAAAGTGTGAGAATGAATTCCCTGCTGATGGTAGAAATAGCCGTCGGCATCATTTCGAACAATTCCTCAGAACACATCCCATTGTACATGCGGTAGAACATACACAGGGAGCCAAAGTCTCTCCTCAGACTTAAGGGTTTGATACGGCAAGTGAGTTTGGGATCGTCGACAAGTCGTGAGACTTGCCCGTCGTTGAACCGAGTCAAAAGGGCCAAGCTAGTATCCGGGTGCACCCGCCCAGAGATGGCATCAGTACTTCATATGGGGCCGAACTTGCGACTTGTAGAGCAGCAACCTCTGCCCCGACGTGAACTACTGCCTCGATCTGTTGAGTACACCTAGTTTATTAGAAAATATAAACATCCGAATTGAGAACCCCTCCTTTTTTGAAGTCGGTTAAAAATATTTTATAAGTGAAATTTGATGCCAAAATTACAGCGGAATTAAAAATATGCATCAAGAGTTATCACTCTGATCACAAAGATGTAAGAAAATCTTATAGCTTTTGCTGCTGATGGAATTCTGTGATAGAAAACCGATCAAGTGCGAGTCTGGCTCGCGCACCGACGGTTCCCTACAAACTTATAATATGTAGATAGTTTTTGCAACATGGGATCAAGTCTAACAGAGTTCTCCTTTTGGATTTTTGCCTATATTTGTGATGTAACATCTTGCTTCTTTCCAAATTTCATGATTCTAGCTAAACGGGAAGTACCTACCGTATAGGTTTTTGATTTATTTGTGTCACAATATGCGACAAAAATTTGGGCAAAAATAATTATTGCATTAACTTAGAAGCTTGATTTTTTTTCAAACGCAAGTAAAAGCTGTAAACTTTGTATTTGGTATTAATTTCATATTGATACGTCCACTCGTTTTTGAGTACAAATGTCTTAATAGACCGAAGAATAAACTTTTAATTAAATTAACGAATTTTAGATTTTTTCCTATATTTGTGATTTAAGACCTTGCATCGTATCAAATTTCATGAATCTAGAAGTTCCTTTTTTCCTTTTGAGGTACGGAATCCTAAATATTAACGTCTTCAGGATAAAAAGAAAAAAAAATATTATCCGGAGCTGAAAACAGAAGCTTAAAAATTATTACTTAAAAACCATTTACCACTTTCTACCTGCATAGGTATGTTAATTAACGTTTTCTCTGATGGTGGTTAGTTGGTGACAAATTCCAATAAAAGAAATAGGCACAATTTAAAAATTGATTATTGGTGCCTTAAAAAAGCTCAATTCAACAAATTATTTAGAAATATAGTCATAGCTTTTTCACTAAAATTGTTGTAGTTTACATACATTCAACTCTTACTTTTACTTTTTCCCGGTTCGCGGGTTGACCGAAAACGCGAACTTTTGCAGACTATCAAAAAGAGAAAAGTTGCATATTTAGGCCATGTGCTAAGGCACTAAAGATGAGCTGCTGCAACTCATAATGATGGGCAAAGTCGCAGGAGAAAGGAAAGTAGGTCGGAGAAAGAAGTCTTGGTTGCGTAATATCAGGGAGTGTACTGGGATCGCGAGTGCAGCCGAACTATTTCGCCTCGCTGGAGACAGGGAGAGATTTGCGGAGCTGACTGCCAACCTTCACTAGTTGGGAGAGGTACTATTAGAAGAAGAAGAAGGTTCGCGACCGGGCACGTTTATTTGGTTTCGGTGTAGCAATTACCAAGGTTGGAACGAGACACAAAAGTCAACGTCTTATCAAATTCAAATGCTTTTTTTCTCAGAAATAGGAAATCATATTACTTTTTTGAAGTCAATAAACTATGAGTTACTAGTTACTACCGTTTCGAAGTCAAAATGGCGTTCTGGTAGAAGAAATGGCGAAAGAAACTCTCCAGCAGTCGCTGTTTTAATTTTGATTAATCAATACAAATTATGTAGTAAATTATGCAACAAACAAAAATTATTTAATCCTATCCATTTTTATCATTGAGGAATCTTGAATAGTGTAATAAGTTTTTTCCGCAAGTTTCTACAAAATGTTTGAACTTAAGTTTAATTGGCATAATTCTGCAGGGATTTTATTGTAAAAACGGATACATTGTGCTTTAAATAATTTATTTATTTTCTTAAGCCTCGTGTGGATCAGAGCAAGTTTGTGTCTATTTCGGAATAATAATTAGGAATATCGCTATTCTTTTTAGAGAAATCAATATTTTTATGAACATAAATTAAATTATCTAATATATACTGGGACGGTAAGGTTAAGACCTTGATTTCCTTAAATTTATCTCTTAAATAGTGTATGGGATTGATTTTAAATTGCTCAAACAGCCGTCTTCTGCAGCACAAAGCACTAATTTTGTACATAGGCGAACCTAATGTGTTTAGGCATTTTCTAGCAGTCAACCTTTGGTAATATAGACAAAAATACGGGGTTGTGTAAGCCAATTAACTGTGTACGATATTGGGATACATGAGCATACATACGCAAGTCGAAAATGTAACGGATGCATAAGTTGAGAAGGCGGTCGAGTTTGTTAAGTAGCTCTTCAGTTATGTCGGGATAGCTTAAATATGCATAGTCAATCATGGGAAGCAAAAGTGAGTTAACTAGCATAATCTTAGCTGATTGCGGTAAAAAGTGTTCCATTATTTGATTTGATTTAAGAGTGCATCGTCGAAAAGACATACTGACCTCAGTGACCTCTTTAATGCTTTCATATTCATTTTTCATATTTGTATATAACAATTCAAAATGTCGTGTATACATTTTACGTATAGCGAATCAACTTTCATTATACTGTCGGTGCTTTCATCCGTTGCGTTTGATAGGGGTTAGTGCTCAACGCGCGCTTAGAATAGCCATGCAAACCTACGATTAGTGTTTAGTTGTAATTTTATTTCAATGTTCGATTATATGAGCAAAGTTACAAGCATGGTATATATATGTTAATTCTAGTCAGGCGTGAGAGCCTTACACGCGCGAGGCCCGTAGCATTCGCTACTCCTGTTTCAAGGCTACTCCAGCACTGTTTAATTGCTATTACGATTCTAAAAAACTGTCGGACAGACGGACGGACAGCGTAGACTTGGTAATAGTGTCCCGTTGGTCCTTTATGGGCACGGAACCCTAAAAAATCGGCCAAGTGCGAGTTGGACTCGCGCACGAAGGGTTCCGTACCATTATCAACGGCAAAAAAAACGCTGTTGTATGGGAGCCCCCCTTAAATATTTGTTTTATTTTAATTTAATTATTTATTTTTAAATTGAATATATAACTAAATGTTTTTTGAACATTTCAAGCGTCTACCTATTGCCGTTATCAATATCGAGCAAAATCGAGCAAAAAAATCACGTATCTTGTATGGGAGCCCCCTTAAATATTTTTTTTTTCTGGTTTTTAGTATTTCTTGTTATAGCGGCAACAGAAATACATCTTTTGTGAAAATTCCAACTGTCTTACAATAACGGTTAATGAGATACAGCCTGGTGACAGACGGACGGACAGCGAAGCCTTAGTAATAAGGTTCCTAATTACCCTACAGGTACGGAACCCTAAAAATGAATGAAAACACTGAGGTGAGCCGTTCTGCGAAGCCTAAATGATTTAACTTGTCCACTCGATCAAAATCGCCGACACAATTAGGTACTCCAACAGCGTAAATAATCGAATTATTGGTTACAATACGTTTAAAAAAAAACTAGTGGCTTATTACAGATCGTTTAGCTAGAAAGTAGAAGCTACATGGCATTAGGGGCTACAAAACGTCTAAATACAAAGATCTTTTAGCTAGAAAGTAGTGGCTACAAATCCTCAACAGCCTTATACGTCCACGCTGTTGAGGCAGGGCAGGGTGATTTGGGCCATAGTCCACACGTGGGCCCAGTGCTTGTGGACTTCAAATTACTACTTCTTTTTTTCTGACTTCACGATGTTGCCCTTTACCGAAAGCCAGTGTTGTAAATAATCAATGTCCCAAGTGCATTAATAATATAATATATAAATATAATATATTATTAATAAAACATTAATAATATAATATATAAATATAATAAAGAAAAAAAATCATTGGTGCACACGCCGGGTTCGAAACCAGCTTCAGGACACAAGGTGAAATTCAAACCCCTGAGCCACCACCGACATCTACAGATCGTTTGGCTGTAAATGCATGCCGTCTACTATCGGATAGTTTAATAAGCAATCAAGTATATTTCACCAGAACACGTACCTCATGAATCTAATTTTACCTGAGTAGGTACCCATTCTATGTCTAAAGGGTATTATGGCTAGCAAACAAAAAAAACTTACGCTGAAACGGTGACTTAGGAATTGGTTCTTTGCCAATATTTTTGTAGTCTTCAATTTCTTGTAGTGCCCGGTCACTTTCTTCTAGTATCTCTTGCCAGTTAGCTCGCGGTTTCTCTTTATGAATTACTGGGAACTCGAGTTCTGAGCAAGGCAAGCTTTCGGGAAGTGTAAAATTAGCCAAGTTAAAAGTCGAATCGCTGCCTGTTGACCTGATGGTGTCTTTTATTTTCGCTTTCCGATCTGTTGTCCTGGCGGTCATTATTTTATTTATCTATAGTTTCGTAAAAAGCAAATTCTCGAAATTATTGCAAGGTTTGAGTTTTCAAACTGACATCTAAATAAATGACAGTTTTATTCAAGTCATTTCATTTTTGACAAATGTAGGCATTATGGATTTATAACACTGACTTTAAGTAGAACATAAAGTGCAACAAACTTCACTGACCCGGCGGTCAAAATCAAAACTACAGTCATCGTATTGAAATGGTGCGAACTTACAACGACACTAGCGACCGAACACCCCAAGGTCAGAAATGTTTGTTGCACTGTACATCGATGATCTATAACGGCCAAAGAGCAACACGGCATCCTAACCAGAAGATCAGGAACAGTCTTGAGTACGCCAGATTTTGGATTTTAAAAAAAAATGTATGCAAGTAGGTCTTCCCTTTGAAAGTACCTTCTTGCATGCATTTTCCTCTCGAATTCTAGAGTTTGGCAAACTCAAGACTGTTGCCGATAACCTCCCAGGAGATGGGGGCGCGATGCTCTATGATAACGGCAAACAGCCGATTAAGTGCGAATCGGGCTCGACCACCGAAGTTTCCACACTTTAGGAGCCTAACAATTAATACCAATTTGAATCGTAAAATCCTATGGCGATCGAGAATTGATTCACGTTATTCTTGAACGTTGTTGTAGCACCTTGGAAAACGGAATTATAAGGCTAATTTCGGAAATAAAATCCTTTTGAATTTGAAGCCATTTTGACTTCAACGCAATCGAGAACGAAAATGGAGGGTGTCGAAACTAATTACGTCACTAAATACCTACATTTTATTAAATTAACACACCTATAAACATATATGTATATATTGTAATCCCCGTAAATTATAAGAAATATTCTCCGTATGAGAATGAACTAGCTAGCTGTCCTCATGTTTATGAATAGAGGAGAGATGGGGATCCCAGGGTGTGTGCGGTGTGCACACCGACCGATGACGTAGGAGGATGGGTCAGCATCTCACAACAGCGGCTGCTTATTCAATATTCATTAAAATGTAGTTACTCATTCAATTAATCCTATGTCTAAATAGAATAACCAAAAATTGTAATACATTTCTTATAAAATTTCAAAACCAGCTCTAGTCTTTTCAAGCAGTTAAAATCAGTCTTTTTGCACTCAAGAAAATTATGATATCATATGTTATTATAGGTATATATCTATTTAAATATCGACACCTATTAAGGAAAAAAAATGTTTGAAGAATTTTACAGGAAGTTACGCAATATACACGTACAACCCTGGAAACGGTGTTAGTTTTTGCCATTCTTGTCGCATTTTCTAACTTGCAGAAAGTAAAATATGATTATTAGAAAGCGTTAGACGAGTATTTTAACCGCGACACCTAGGTTAGCTGCAATCACTTTGGCGCGTTCCAGAACCCCTCAATAATTGTTCCGCGTAATATTTTGGCCGACTGTAATGGATCAGGCGCCACATTGTACGTGGGTTGCTAGTATGTGCTCGTTACGCAGTACTAGTTACGGACTTCAACCACCAATATAACGCTTAATCATTGCATTGGCCAATTCATCTGAGACAAACAGTATAATAAACTCAAGCGAAGCCAAGCCAGATACGTATCATTGATCTGATGTTTGGCCAAGAGTTCAAATAATCCATAAGGAATTAAGTGAGCACAGCTTGATAATATTTACTGGGTTTACTTTTGGGTTTTTTTGGGATAACTAAAACACAATTCTATTTTATAATTTTATTTCATGAGTATGATTTTAACTATACAAAAATCTGCATATGCAATTACTCGTGTTCTCTGGATATTACCATCCAAAGTTTTTTAATAAATTAAAAATATTAAATATTCGATTGGTACTTAGTACTTACTAAAATATTAGTTTAAATTCTAATCAGTCCTAAATTGTGACGTATTATAGGCACCAAAAGGGGCCTGAAAAAGTAATTTAAAACTGGGAGAATTTTCCTGTAACTTGCGAGATCCAGTCTAGGTAGTGTGAGACTTTGACATAGACACCTGGAACACCTGGCTGTCCGCATCCAATACCCCAAGAGACAATACCAACTAACTGCCATGTACCACCTCTTTCGCACACCAATGGGCCACCGCCATCTCCTTTGCAAGCATCTTTGCCTTCTTCACCACCGGCGCACATGAAGCCTGGTTTTAATTCGTAGTTGTAACCTAATCTGGTCTGTCTGAGCTGCTGCTCGCATTGGTTATGAGGAATAACAGGTAAGTCAACTTCTTTCAGAATATTTTGGAACTTTCCTTTGGCACCGAAAGCATCCTTACCCCATCCGGTAGTCCAACATCTCTGACCACCATAGTCGGTATATTTGTCTGGCAAACAAGCTGGGCTAACATGCGGGTACTTAGTCCACTCAACAGGGTGTTCAAGTTTCAAAATTGCAAGATCATTGTCCAAGGTACCGGCGTAGTAAAGGGGATGTACATGAACAGCTACGACATCCCTTTTGATGTTAGGATAAAATTCAGCATCACTGTTTACATCCCAATCGCCAAGAATTACTCTTAGCTCGAAGCTTTGATATCTGCAAAATGAAAAATTATTAAAAATTTATTCAATTCTGATTTTCTTAAGATCTACATTTTACTTGTAGATATGAAATTAAGGACATTAATTATATAAAACACGGAACTAATTTAAATGAGGTGTTATTTTTCAAGATAACTGTTTCTTTTAGTTTCTTAGTATATTTTTTGTTGTATTTCCTTTTTTATAGGTAATTTTTAATTTTGAGGTTTAATTTTTACTATTGATTACTTTTATGATTGTTACTTATTTTCAATATTAACGGAACATATTATTTTGATTTTTTTTATTTGAGTGCGTCATGCGCTTTTACAAAAAATATATCGATAGAATGTACTTACGATTTAATACAATGAGCAGCAGTTGCGATATGTAGTCCATCAATAAGGGTACCTCCACAAACGTAGACCAAATCATTAGGGTCTTTTTTTAGAATAGCTGCTTGCCATGGGTACTCCCCGAATTCACTGTCACCATCAACATACGATGGAGTTTTGATCCTGCCATTGATACCTTGTGAGTGCCTAATACCGCATTGTCCGCGATTAGCTGCTTGTGGACGCAATGGTCGGCGACAGCACACCTGACTGGGTCTGCATTGCTGTGCAGATGGGCGACCAAAGTAACCTTGACGCTGAAATGAGCAATGCTTATTTAATATTAAGGTTTCGTCTAATAAGTAGCAATTAGGAAAGGATTGGAACGATAGTAGGAAATAGGTTACCTCCTCTATAGTTTCACTAAGTTTTTGGTCATTAATGTCCCTCTTCTTTCTATTTTCGGGAAAACGTATTTTTTGACTTCCCCGGTTTGCCCCAGGGTTTTGAGGAGGAATAGTCAAGGATCGGGAATATGCATAACGGTTAGCATAGCGTTTTTTACTATCACTAACATTTGCTGATCTTTCGAAACCAGGATTGAAATAACCACTTTGATAAGGATTACCGTAATCGTTATCGTTGTAATGATTGTCACTGTCATCATAATAATCTTCGTCTGGTGTAGCCCCTAGTACATTATCGGAGTTGTATTTAGAATATCCAATTTCATTATGATGTGGATAATGTGGAGAATACACCGATGGTCTTTGATGGCCAGAAAAATATTGGGGTTGTGCTATATGAGGGTTATATTCAGAGTATGGTATTATAGGCTTGTGGCTGTAATGTTCGTATGGTATATGATGGTGGTAGTGCTCATGTTTGTTAAGTAAATAAGCTTTTTTCTCTTGAAATAGATTGCCAATTTTGTTTACAACGTGTTCGTTTGGTGTTACATGAAAATTAACTAAAGGTTTTATCACCTTTTCACCGTAATCATTTTTAGTTACTTGAAGTGCTAGCAACGGGTTTATAGAAACTAGACCTAAATTAATGCCACCTCCATTAAGTGCGGGTCCATAAGGATTAAAGACAGGGTTTGATTGAAAAGGATTGATGGGATATCCACTATAGGAAGGCTGGGGCAATCCAAAAGAGACGCCAAACGTGGGCTGCACTTGTTTGTTGTTATAGCCGCCGGGGCCAGGTGGTCCAATGCGGCGCTGCAGTAACAATTACTAATGTCATTAAAATTAACTATTAAGGTAGTGTTAGCTTTGTCAGTGCCCATTGTTTAGTCTTTCTTTTGTACTTCTGTTACAGTTGGATTTTTAGCAATAATTTGTGTTAAAAAAGCTATGTCCAAATGTAACAAAATGATGTCCCGGTTTTTAAAGGTCATTATTTAAATTAATATTATGCTGGGGAATCTTAGGAATGAATGTGGTAGGTAGTATGTTGTGAAGTTTAGGGTTTAGTTCGAAAACAATGTTAGTTCATGTAGTTATACAGGTATTTGCTTACTGCTTCGATTTCTTTGATGTCATCGTCCGATTGTTTTTCTTTGATTTCTCGTTTGCTGACAGTTTTAGTATCAGATTCGGTGGCATTTGGTGAAGTTACAATTTCAGTCACGGAATCTTCAATTTTAGTTACATTGTCTAATTGTTCGTCTGAAAGTGCTACAATTTCACCACCTTTATTACGAGGATCAATTGGCAAATATAAGTCATCTCTGCGGCCAATAACTTCTTGGCTTGGGCATTGATCATATGGAACACAAACACAGTCAAATTTTTGTGCTTTACCCTCATGGTAACTTTCTTGAAAACCTTCACTTTGACCAAATGTAGCAGGACCCTGATTGTAAAAGTTATTTTCAGATTCTACATTTAGTTCCTTCTTGTAGAATTCTGAGTTTTGCGTGTTATAAGCTCCTAAAGAATTGTCATACTTTTGACCTTCAAAAGCGTTATTTACGTATTGATTAGGTAGGGACTGTGATGTGTGACCTTCTTTTATATTTTGACCGTATTGAGCTCCATAAACTGTGTCAGTTTCATAGACAGGCTTTTTGTTATATGAAAAACTTCCAGTCATGGGTTTGAAACCTCCGGAATTTATTTCACCATAGTCTCCTGCAGCTGTAATGATGTCAGATGGTTGCTGATTTTGAGGTGCCAAATTTCCTATAGATCCAACTGGTATAGCTATTGGCTTGATAATTACTTTGGGATCTTTGTCACCCTCGTTGTGCACAAAATGATGATGAACGTGTTGTTGTACTATAGTTTCGGTTTTTATAGGTTGTTGCGATGGAACAGCAACATTATTATAACTTGGCTTTGTATTCTCATATGCATACGGGCTTTCCTGAGCGTAAGTCGGTGGTCTTGTCACATAGTTGCCTTCGTTTCCGTTATATAGTCCATTGCTTTGGGAGAACTGGAAATTACTTCCGGAGACACTATATTTGTCTGAAAACCCTGGCCGACCATAACTTCCATAGCCCACTCTATTCGATGGATTTTTTTGTGGGCGTGGGGGGTAGTTCATAGGTTTCGGAGGCCCGTATCGGTAGGCTTTTGGAGGACCCCTAACTGCAATGGATGCTATAGGTTGACCAATAGGTTTGATGTCAACTGGTTGCGCATAAATCAATTGGTCAGGAGAAACAAATGTGCGCTTTTCTTTCGTTGCCTCTTCACCACACTGGAAAAATAAGGAAGTCAAATATTAATTTAGATTATATGCATGCACAAATTAAATATGAAGTCAGACGTCCATGATAAAATTTAATTACCTCAACAAGTCCTAAGGTACAAAGTTTTTCCTTGATGAGATTTCGGGTCTCAGTGTCATCTCCTGCCTCTAAAGCTTCTTTGTACGTAGGATCACTATAGATATCATCAAAACCTGACAAACTTCTGCCTTGCGGACTGCTGACTAGTTCGTCGACGATATCATCAAGTACAGTGGCATTTGTTTCGAAACGCTTCCCCTGCTCCGCAACTTCTTCTCCTACTAACAATTCAGTAGTTTTTTCCGTAACTTCTGGATCAGTTTGGTCACTCGATTTAGTACCCCAAGACCACGCAGCTTTTGCATCTCCTATTATTATCGGCAATAGTAAACAAGCTATACTGAACCACCGCATCTGAAAAAGGATAAATAGGCGTTTTTTAATCATCAAGCGAGATAATGTGATCCTTATTTAGCTGAGCTAGTCATCGTGTCGAAACATGAATCGCTTTTACTTTCGCGGACTCGTTGGCCGTTATATAAGAGTCCATAATGTCAGTGCTCTGTTGCGCTGCGCTTGCGCCGCGGCGGAGCCAGCGCTGTCAAGCGTGGGCATATAAGAAAGCACTCTCACATTTCGTATAAAGCTTAGGGTCACATATGTTTAAGACGAGTGCTACTGTGTACTACGCACTAATGTAACTCGTTACTTTTATGTTATAATTCGAATTGTAGCAATACATATCTTTAAATAATAAATCAAATACAATGCACTTTTGGTATACGAATACTATAAAATAAACAAAAATATTGCGAGTTTTTTTTTTTTTTAAATATCAATAAAATATATACAAATTATGTCTATACCTGTACCTATATGTTGCAAAATAAAGAAGAGTGAACAAAAGAATCAGTATTCTTTTATTAAAATTTAAATCCCTAAATAAAAAAAGTGATATAAACATAGAAGAATTTGATTTAGGTAATTTACGTAACCTATTGCATATTATTTATTTATGAGCATTCTACTTTATCTTTCATTGTTTACGTCTTAAACAAGTAGGTTAAGTATCAGTGTCACCCCAAATTTGACGACCAAAACCGGCTTTGGAGAGCGATTGGTAACACAGCATGCGTCTCGACTCAACCGATGCGTCATGGTTCATGTAATGTTTAGTAACTGAGTTATGCAACTGAAGAACTGTTCCTCATTATACGTAAGATGTTGTAATACTATCTATGCAGTTCAGTTTAGGTAGATCTTTTTATGATGCTGTTTATATGGAAATTGTGTTATTGTATTCAAAGAGAACGACTGTTTATTTCACTAGCGATGGAAGTGAAATTATGAGAATGAGTGAAATTATCTTGTGGTAATTATTGTGTGAATTAAATTCACAGTGATTTTTTTTCGTATTTTATGAATCGTCTTCGCTATTAAAACTTTCGTATCAAGATTTACATGACTGAATAGTCAAACATATCGAATTTCTTACGTTACTACTAAAATATCTCTGCGTAAGCAAAGATAATATTTTCTGAGTGGTATGCGTTACTGGTCATATGATTAACGTTTGGAAAATCGACTGTAATATTAGTTATTTTTGAGTTTTTTACCTTACTTCAAAAAAAAAAAAACTCATTGCGCGTTGGCCTGTATTATATATTCGATTATTTTGGCAATAAACTAAAATTGGTGCCAGTTGTAGAATCTACCATTGCACCTCTCGCCATCAGAAATCCACCCTTAAATAGAACCTTTATGGTCACGCACAGTTCAGCTTTAGAGAAATTTCCTCCTGCTAACACTAGGTTGTGGAATGAGCTCCCTGCCAAGGTTTTCTCTAAAGACTACCAGTATGGGGTTCTTCAAGAAAGAAGTGATTAGATATTTAAAGGGTCGGCAACGCTCTAGTAATTTCCCTAGTGTTGTAAGCGTCAATAGGTTGCGATGACCGCTTAACATTAGGCAGACCGTTCGCTTGTTTGGCACCTTAGTGGTAAATAATAAATTGCCACTAACTAATTTAAAGTAAAAAATGTATACATCTAGTTATACAAAGCTTCCTACCTAGCTAGAAAGTGATCGTTTTGTAAGTACTTAGCTTTTATGACTTATTTTTGAATAAGTATAGTTTAAGTTGAGAATAGACAGAAAGATGAACATACAATATAATCATTGTGGAGGCCTGTATTTTTTGTTTCCCTTAATAATATTTTCAATACATGTGACAGCGGACACTAAATATAGAAAGATTAGTCAAAATCTGCGACTGTTATCTACAATATCAATAATCTTTTATCAACAAAATTAGTTAGGAAGTCCGGCCGGCCGGTAGTCAGTACCTTGCGACGACAGGTAGACGATATCTGTGTTTATGTATTTGGGTTGTAGATGGGGTGTTGTTAAATTCGTGTTTTTTTTTGTAATACCATTTTTGTACTAATATGCGATAAGCAAATACTGTTATGATCAGTAAGATGATTTCAAAAGGTAGAAAAATTACAAAAAAAACTTAGATTTTCAAATACTACAAATTTTCTCTTTGATATTTTATCAAATATATTGATAAATCTTTAAAATGAGTCTATATTATAAAAAAAAATATATCTTTAATAACAAGAAACATTTTAGTTATTTAATTTAAATTTAATTCAAAAACAGTTTTCACTTAGATATTATTTATTTATTATATTGCATATTATTCAGCATTTATTAACAGGTATTATTTGTTACATTATATTTAGTAATGTAAGAAATGAAAATAATAAACGTACTTTAAAACCAGCATAGCTTTTAAGTTTATCTGCCTCGCTGCTAAGGGAAAAGTGAAAGTTTGATGCACCCAAGAGGCAGGAGCTACAACTACATTAATGTAACAAAAAAAAATTTTTTTTTTTAGTAATATTGTTTTTTTAATAAGTTTTTTTTATCATACATTCTGAGATTCACTTTTAGAATTTGAATCTCTAAAATGAAATATCGATACTTATCTAACACGCTTTGTGTAAAAAGTTGTTGACAAACAGAAACACCAAAAAAAAAACTTACTGTGATTAAACACTATTTCCCTTGCAAGTTGTTTTTCTAAAATAACTTATTTTCACCACTTCACTGTTGCACTATTTGCCTTCGAATGACTGCTACATCTACCACCACGTCGCTTTATACTTCGACCAGCTTAAAGACGTACACTCGGCGATTTTGTAAGATGCCCGCCTGAGACCCTGTACCAATGTATACCACCTACCTAGTTGTCGCTAAATAATATATCACATTTTACGATTTTTTTTTTTATCGCTATGCAGTTTGGAGATATTTAAGTAAGGGGTATGACGCGCGTTGTGTCATTGAACAACCCTTGCTTGTTTCATTCATAAGCGCGTTCCAAGTAGACGTTGGGCAATAGATGTTTGATACAAAGTTGGTCAGATCCGTGTAAAAGAATATGGTTAAGGTTGCTTACGCGGATATTATCGTATTCTTGTCCTTGAAAAGCTTCTGCACATTTCTTTCATGATGGTATAATTTTTTTTAATAAAGTCTTATGGTAGCATTTTATTTTCTTTTACATGTTTCGGCGGTGTAAAAGGTACCTCTGATAATGCACAAAATATCTACATGAGTAGTGCTGAAAGAGTCAATTTTAATTTTCTCCAGTAGGTACACAGTATTGTTCAGTTACTTAAGAAAAAAAAATGTTTCACCACTTCAAGACTTATGCTAGTTTTTGATGCGCTCTTTTGTTATGAATTCTAAATAGCCTCTCGTTAGTAATTTTTTCCTTACCACCCTTAACACACTATGTACTATTTCATCACACTAACTCGTAAACAGTGTCATTATGTGCAGGCAAAGCGGGTGCTAAGACCTTGATTACTCCCACGGGCTTTTTCTTTGAGAAGAAAGAGTGCGTTCACAGATCCCATGGGCGGTAATGACGCGTCTATACTATCAAGTAGGTATGTAGACATATACATGTCTATGTCATGTATAAATAGCCGTCTGTTCAAAATATGAACTACGCGCACACTACAAGCGGGTAAGTACAAGTTTTAACTTCAGCCAAAACTTTTTATTCATAATTTTCTAGATATCTAGCGCCATCTAGTTTTGTTTTCTCTACCTCTATTCCTGCCACGTTTTAGTAAGTTTATTTATTTATTCACCCCTTATATTCTTATTTATTTACTCGGAAATGTTATGCCATGCACTGCAATTTTTTGAGACAGCAGCGGTCTAGTACGTATCAGTACATAGCTCAGTAACTGTAATAAACATATCAACGTTTTTATTTCTTCTTAAATTACAATATTTTCAATGGAGCTAAATAAAGAGATAATGCATTATTGTCAAAATTGACATTTATTACAAAAGCTACTGTTGGCCTCAACACTATGAATTAAATTAACTTTTATCATTAACTAATAAAGTAAATAAAAACAAAAAGAAATTACATGAATTAAATTAACATTTGTTATAGACAATGTAATGATATTACATTTCTCCTTGACGCCTCAAGGAGAAAATTACAAACTAGAGGCTATGTAGAAGTAGAAGACCAAAGGCTTTAATGACTCAAGTTTGTAATTTCCGTACCACCCGTGTTACACGCAATGTTTTTCTTCACATTTGCGAGAAAGATGATAAATAAAAATATAATAAATATAAATAAATAAACTCACCAAAACACAATCGAAATGACAGAAATATTAATAATATATCTAGAGAATTTATAAATTAAATGTTTTGGCTGAAGTTAAAACATACTTAAACATCTTTGGCCTCGCCACCTCCCGTTATACGAGGTCGGCTTTTCTAATTCTGAGGCGCCACTAGTTATGGTTGTTGGTGTCGTCCTATATGAGGGACATTGTTTTCATGTTCTTCTGGACAGTCGTTAGCCATGTTGCTGGCGGTCTTTCTCTTTCTATTTTTTCTGTTGCGATGGATAGGCACTTTTTTACAACAAAATCTTAAGGTCGGCGCATCACGCGTCCGTGCCATCTCAATCTCGATTCTACCGTTTTGTCAGTAATGGATGCCACTTTTAGATTTCCTTTGTCTTTTATTGTTACACCTGGAGGTACCAACGGAGCATTCGCATTTCCGCAGTACGAAGTTTTTCTTTTGGCAGCCCATGTTTCCCTGCCATACAGCATCGCTGGTCTTATTGCGGTTTTATATACTTTACCTTTGGTTCTTACAAGTATTTTGGTATCACACAAAACTCCCGAGTGAGCGCCATTTGCTCCAGGCCGTCGTCACTCTATGCGTGATCTCTTATCGTCAGAAACGATTGATCCTAGGTATATCGGAACTTACTAAATAATGGCAGCTTGGTGTTTTCTAGCGTGACGTTTGTATCAACCGAGCGTGTCGGTTGAAAATGACAAACCATGTATTTGGTCTTGCTAAAACATACTTAAACATACATAACATCGTCAGGTCCATGGAAAACTTGCGAATCTGCTATTTACATTTTTTACAGAGGATTAAAAATACATTTTGACTTTAATTATCAAATAGTACAATAAAAAATTGATTATTCAACCAAGGCAAATTTACGAATATGTCATTTTCGCGTATTAAGACCCAAACGATGCGTCTTTTATTAATTTCGCATTAGCTAAAACTTGCGAATCTTATAGACTCACACGTCACAACGTACATTTATTTTCCTGAATGAGTAAAACTAAGTAAGCCGTAGAAACAAGTAATTATCAATGTTATTATGGCAAATTTTACAAAAATTAATAAAATTAATTTAAACAAAGTAAATGAACATAAAACTGATAATTACGCTTTAATTGTTAAGAAAACAATAATTACTAATTATTATTCTCAGACTATATAGGGATCTACTTTTGCAAACGTTGCACGCTATTTAGTTTCTTTTTTTCCGTTTTTAAGGTTTCGTACCCAAAGAGTAAAAAACCGGACTAATACTTCGCTGTCCGTCCGTCCGTCTGTCACCGGGTTGTATCTCATGAACCGTGATAGTTAGACAGTTGAAATTTTCACAGAAGATGTATTTATATTGCCGCTATAACAACAAATAATAAAAAACAGAATAAAATAAATAATAGGTCCTTACATATGAAATTGATATTTTATATCGAAAAAGCAAAACTACATTTTTTATTTAAATCAAAGTAGGTACCATTGTGATCTATGCTATTTTGCCATTTTATAGGGAGTTCATTGATTCCTTTGCTGAAAAAATTGCGGGATCTTTGAAGGTGTTTCGGACTGCCTAATCTAAACTGAATTTTTTTTCTGATTAAATAATATCCAAATTCCAAAAAAAGTGGTAATCAGTTGGAGCAAGGCGCGGGGAGTATGGTGGGTGACGTAGATAATCCAATCCTAGCTCCTCTAGTTTCCCCACCGTCTGTTGTGCAGTGTGTGGTCTAGCGTTGTCCTGAAACAGCAGTGGGCTAGAGCGGTTGACCAATCTCGGCTGTTTAGCGGCTAGCTTTTCCATCATGGTTTCCAATTATTGTCGGCAATACAGATCTGCCGTAATCGTCTGACCAGATCTTAGAAAGCTGTAGTGGCTGACACCAACGCTGGTCCACCAGACACTAACCAGTGCCTTTTTTAGAGTCAACTTTCGCTTGGGGCAGGATTTAGCCGGTTCTCCTAGATTTAACCACTGTGATGAGATTTTTCGACTATCGTATAGGATCCATTTTTCATCACAAGTAATGATACGATTGAAAATCCCCTCGTTATTGTGACGGTTGAGTAACGTGACGCAGCAGTCGACGCGTGTTTGTCGGTTTGCTTCACTTAGATCATGTGGTACCCATTTTTCAACCTTTTTTTATTCGATTCAAATGATTCAAAATGGTTTAATCACTCACAACGAAGCCTGCAGCTAACTCTGCCGTGGTTTGAGATGGATTTGATTCCACAATCAGTTTCAATTCCTCATTGACAACTAGGGTCTCCGGCCGTCAACGAGGTTTGTTCTGGAGGTCAAAATTTCCAGAACGAAAGTGTTGGAACCAAAACCGTAATGTGTTTTCTTTTACAGTGGCTTCTCCGTACACATCATTAATCCTTCGAGCTGTTTTTGCAGCGCTAGTGCCACGATGGAATTCGTATTCGAAAATAATGCGATATTTTATGTTTTCCATATTGAGCACAGTACGATGTCAAAGCAAAATTGAATCATTCAAACATTCGAAACACAAATAGACAAGCTAAAAATTGAAATAAATTTGAATTCGGAATTCTTAACCGGAAAACTGGAAACGCCGGTTTTTAAAAATGGGGCCTGTTCTATAAAACATCAATTTCATATGTAAGGATGTAATATATTTAAGGGAGCTCCCATACAACAAACGTGATTTTTTTGCATGTTTTTGTTCGATATTGATAACGGCAACAGGTAGACGCTTGAAATATTCACAGAATATTTAGTTATGTAGTCACTTTCAAAATAAATAATTAAATTAAAATAAAACATTTATTTAAGCGGGGCTTCCATACAAAAAACGTGTTTTTTTTTTGCCGTTTTTATAGATACGGATACGGAACCCTTCGTGCGCGAGTCCGACTCGCACTTAGCCAATTTTTTTACTTAAAAAAGGCACGATTCAGCCTACGGTGAACTAATGAATTCGACAATTTCGCTAATAAAAACTAAAACAAAATGGTAAAAACGCTGTAGAGCAAAATAGTAAAGTTACGAATTTGCCAAATTCGCACGTCTATCATTGTCTCCACACCTTACATTTAATTTTGGTACTACTATGACTAGATTCGCAAGTTTAACATAGTAAAAATAAATGTATTATAATTATAAATAAAAAATAAATAGTCAACGTAAAAGTAACGTATCTTACTTTCGTAAGTTTGCTAAAGGGTGATATTTCAAACTTGCAAATTCGCACTATAACGTGGTTACCTATCTTATGAACCTTTAAAGATAGAGATTCGCAAGTTTGTCACAGTGTGTATAAGAATATTTAAAGCACTTTTACACCAAAAACGTGTTTTTGCGAAAATGGCAGATTTGCAAGTTTTCCATGGACCTGACGACATATTTACAACAGTGTACTGCTGCTGCTTTTATATATACTTGATAGAATAGGCGCGGCATTATCGCCCGTGAGTTCTATGAACGCGCGATTTGCTTACTATTTGAAGAAAAGTCAAATTTACAATGAAAAAGCCCGTGGGAATAATTAAGGTCTTAACACCCGCTTGCCTACACTGTGTCATTACTGTTTACGATTAAGTGTGATGAAAAAGTAAGTGAAATATTTTTTTTACTTTAGGGGTTAGTGGCATGTTTTTAATTGAATTTGATCATAATAATGAATTTCTACACAAGAAATGCCCTATTTATACAAATAGAACACAAACAAAAATAAAACAAACGGTTTTAAATTTGTTATAAAAATTTTAAAAAACGTCTTTATTTTTTACTAGATTTTGCCGGCGGCTTAGCCTACCCTAAATTCGGTTATCGGCGAGGAACTCCCTGATTATACGAATGAAGTTTGCTATAGCAAGCTACAGTTTGTTGAAGCTGAAAGTAGCCTATATCCTATTCCAGGACCTAACTTATTTATATGTGTACCAAGTTTTATCCCGATCCACCCAGTGGTTAAAGCGTGTTGAGTAACAAACATCTAACATACAAACTTTCACATTTATATTATCAGAAGGATTTAATGTTTTTAATAGAACCACTAAAAAGTAATATATTTGTAATGAAAAAAACTTTAATTTATTTTAAAAGGATTGCATTTTTATCACTGACCCGCTTTCTTTGTGGCCCAGTATAGGTACTATAGACGGCCAAAAAATTGCCTTAGGACACCTGAAAGACAGTTTAGTCTTGTGTGCGCCCATCCTTAAATTGCTATTCTGGAAAAAGTAAATAATGAAGAAATGGACACAGTTGAAGCGTGCCGGTTTAGCGTCTATGAATAGTCTATTGTGTGTTACATAACATTTCACCACAAATATCAGTGTGGGTCATACTAAACACGGCCGAATAGATTTCCTTAGGACAATTGAAAGATATTCTAGTCTAGTGTGAGTCTGCCCTTAAATAGTTATTCAGGAAGAAGTAAATGGTGAAGAAATGCAATGGGCACAGTTGACGCGTACCAGTTTAGCCTCTATACATATTTAACTGTGCGTTACGTAACATTCTAGCACCGAATGTCATTGCGTGTAAATGTAAAAATGACTAAAAAGATTGCCTTAGGATAATTAAGAGATAGTTTAGTCTAGTGTGCGTACGCCCTTAGATTATTATTCAAAACAGAAGTAAATGGTGAAGAAATGGGCATAGTAGACGCGTGCCGGTTTGACGTCTATGCATAGTATATTGTGTGCTACATAACATTCTAGCACCAAATGTAGCATTTGATTGCCTTAGGACAGTTGAAGATAGTTTAGTCTAGTGTGAGTCCACCCTTATATTATTATTCAGGAGGAAGTTAATGCTGAAGAAATGGGCACAGTTGACGCGTGCCGGTTTAGTCTGTATGAGTAGTCTGTTGTGTTACATAAGCTATAGCACCAAATGTCACGACTTTTGATCCCAAGTAACGTAGCTATTGATTAGGTATCTAGGTATTACGCATATATAATAACCGTTTAGCTTTTAAGGATTCCGTTATTAATAAAAAAATAAATAATAAATATTTATGGACATTACATACAGCGCCGTCTGGTCTCAAAGTAAGCAAAGCTTGTGTTATGGATACCAGACAACGGATACAAAAACATATACAGGGTGAATACGATAAGTGATCTCACTCGATTATTTCTTAACCATACACGATATCTAAATACTGATTACACAACTCAACACGAATTTTGAGTCTAGTTTCTGCATGTGTGATTTTGATTAATTATGCCTAACTTGTTAAATTTCAACCATTCATATCTAATAAAGTTTGCTTTTTAAGTTATTAGACTGAAAATTTTACTATTAACTGGCTAAAAATATTAAAAATTTGATGTTTTCAGCTTTCATACATTTAGTATGGCGGCATGGCACTCATCGAATGATACCTAAATAATTTTGCTACCATAGTTTTTACATGTCTCTTTTTTTTTAACATTAGAACACGCCATCATTAATAAATGTAAAAAGTACTTTTTTTTACAAAAAAAATAGGTAGGTATTTTTTAGGCGGCATTCCTCTTTTAATTCCGCATAGTCATAGTTATTCCTGCGGGAATATTAAATTTTCCGGGATAAAAAAGGACCTATGTCTCTTACCGTCTCATCAACTATCTATGAGCTCCTATGTTATGACTTGAAAGTAGGACAAATAAACAAAGTAACTGTCGCATTTTTTATATATTTATAATAGTATGGATAATTGCTATTAAGATACTCTATAAAATTATTCCGATTATTTTCATATTTTTTGGTGGTTTAAAGTGGTTGTAATGGTTTAAAGTTTAGAGGAAAGGTCACAAAATTTTCAACTTTGGAAGCGAGTTATTATTAGCTTATAGTATGAATGCAGCTGAGAGACAAAGGTTACCTAAAAACCTATAATACGTTTTTAGGGTTCCGTAGTTAAGAAGGAACCCTTATAGTTTTGCCATGTTCGTCCTGCAGTTGATTTGTCTGTCTGTACGCGGCTTAGCTCAGACACTTGATGCTGTATAAAAACAAAAAAAAATTGTCATGTGTTTAACTCTGTTTTTAGTTGACATGTGTTGTTTGACTTTGTTTTTAGTTGACATGTGTTTGACTTTTTTTTTTAGTTGAGATGTGTTTGACTTTGTTTTTAGTTGACATTTGTTTTTAATTGACATGTATTTGACTTTGTTTTTGGTAGCTTACTAACTGATTTATATTGCCTACTAAGTGTTTCAATACATATTGTATACTTGTTAGCTGATTATCAAAGTATAGTATTATTACTTTCAATAGAACTTCTTGCCAGCTCTTTTTATCAGAAATAAACATTGTTTACATTGTATCGACGATTCAAAAGTGTTCTTAGAAACTTATTTAATAAAAATTGTTTGATTTGATTTGACCATTAGTACTTGAAAGCTGTAATTTGGCATGGGTATACATATTAATTAGGCCGGCAAAGTAGTAAAATAAAATTAAAAGAAAATATTTTCACTACACGTAAAGTGGGTGTGGGGTGTGGGGTGTGGTTTTTACACACCCTCAACAAAACACAAAAAGTATTGTGTGTGAAAACCATTTATCGACTTAACGATGTGTTTGCGAAATATGGCTGTTTATCAGCCATTACATACGAAGCTCATTAAACCCATCCTATAAAACTTTGTGGTCCTGGACTCCACAAACTATGTGAGGGAATTTTGTTCTGCCTCTTGGGATGAAAATTTTCCGTACAAAGAATTGTTCTAATAGCGGAAAAAGTGATAGTCGTTTGGTGCAAGGTCCGGCGAGTATGGGATGACTGATGGTTCCTAACAACAGTTCTTGTGGTGTTCACGAGCAGTGTGAGGTCCGGCGTTATCATAGAGCAAGTTTTTAGGGTTTCGTACCCAAAGGGTAATAAGCGGAACCCTATTACTAAGACTCCGCTGTCCGTCCGTCCGTCTGTTACCAGACTGTATCTCATGAACCGTGATAGTTAGACAGTTGAAATTTTCACAAAAGATGTATTTCTGTTGCTGCTATAATAGCAAATACTAAAAAAACAGAATAAAATAAATATTTACAGGGACTCCCATACATTTTTCTCGTTTTTGCTCGATATTGATAACGGCAATAGGTAGACGCTTAAAATATTCACAGAATATTTAGTTATGTATATATTCACTTTTAAAACAAAGATTTAAGGGGGGCTCCCATACAACAAACGTGATTTTTTTGCCGTTTTATACATAATGGTACGGAACCCTTCGTGCACGAGTCCGACTCGCACTTGGCCGATTTTTTTTAATTTTACCGATTTGCTGCAAATTAGTCAATATTGTGGGTAGATATGCTAACGTCAAACCATGTCGCTGATTCTTTGGTAATTTGACACGGATCACCTTGCACCGCCACCTATAATTCATCGTTATTTACCTTGGAGGCTGGTCTTCCTCGTGGTTTATTCTTCAGTACGTACGCAGCCAAAAGGTAGAAAGTAATTTTAAACCTTATAATTTCGACATATATATTTAAATAATCTATTAATAAAAAAAATACAAAAAAACCCTGGATTCGTATTATTGACGGTTATCTTAATAACGGTTCGGCCTTCAAACTCTACTGATCCAGCAAAGGTTTACTCTTACGGCCTCAACGGTAATGTACTATTTCTATTTTATAAAGTTTACAATTTCATAAGATTTTTGGATGGGTGGGTATTAAAAAGTAAATAAAAATAACCTAAAAGTGGATAGGCTCACCCCAATCAGATTTGGGCCGGAATATATCACTAGTGACAGATGAATGTCACGAGCATGTAACCTTTGCCACGAAAGTTGTTATTAGTGACATATCTCACCAACAAATAGTTGTTTTTTGTATAGATGAGAAAAAACGCGTTGAAGTCTTTTGTATGGAAACATCTTATATTTTAGTAATGGTCTTTGGCAGTAGAAGTTAAAAACGGATCAAAGAAGATGAAGCTAGAAACTTTTAAAAGTATAGTTTTTTTTATGACATACGGCTCCAATGAGAAAAGATTTTCTAGAGATTTATAACTTAAGGTAAATTCGAATCTGATTCTTTTATACAACCTACGATGCACTTAATATCTCATAACTAAGTACAAACATTTCGCTGCTTAAAATGCGCTATTGTCATTAGTAGCTTCAGCCAGCGGCTCCACCCGCGCTAAATTCGGTTATCGGCGTGGGATTCCTTCTCCTCCTTCATTAAGTTTGCTTTAGTAGTAGTAAGTAAATAAATTTGCCACAGTAAAGCTACGGCCGTAGTTTTAGTGCGTTCACGTGGAATTTGGTAAGTCTTTCCCGCGGGAATCTTGAAATATTCCGGGGTATAAAGTACCCTGTCCTTTTCCGTCTATTTAACTATATCTGTGCAAATATAGCTCAATTGGATGCTCCATTACGACGTGATTGTGTAACAAACAAATCCACCGCCCGAAACTTATCAATATAGCAAGTCAGTCAGGGAGGTTAATAAGGTGTTTTTACAGCTAAAATTAATGTCATATTTGGCAATTCTTCTATGGACTAAAAGGAGTTCGAATCCTATTCGGTCTTTGTGGCTTCCTAGATAGTATACTATTTTCATTATTTTTATTTCTAGGCGTAATAATGATTGTAAATGAAAGTAAGTTTGTTTGTTTGTTTTTTTGTCATTTCTTCACGTCACAACGCAGAATCCGATTGAGCTGAAATTTTGCACAGAAATAGTTGAAGAGATGGAGAAGGACATCGGATTTTTATTCTAGAAGATTAAAAGCCTACAGCTTATAGCTTGATACAGCAAACTTTCTTACTATAATCAAGAAGCTGCCGTAGAAACCTCTTGTCAATAGCAGAATTTAGCGCAGACGGATCTGCTGGCAACAGCTAGTTTATTATTTTTGTGCTTGAAAAGAAGGTTCAATACTCCTAAAACCAGGGTAACCTCTCCTTATTATATCACAATTTACTTAATTAAGAGAAGAAGCCTAGAATGTTTTTAATTATTTTTTGTTACTACAAGTAGATATAATATTTTTCTTATATCAATTATTTAATTATAAGCAACTGTCTGAAAATTACTTAACTTTTAAATGAGTTGTCAATTTTGTACAAAACTAGCTTTATCCGCGTGGATCGCACTTTATTTATTAAAATTGTGTGCACACACAATAAATACATGAATTATTTTAACGCAAGAAACTTTAATACTTGTGTATTAAAGTAAACCAAAAACGTAAAGTACTGTTATTTACGTGTTTGATACACTCGCCTGACCAATAAAAATGTAAGTCAAATTAAGTTATAGCTCACTTCTCAGACCGGAATTAGATCAGTATCGCCTTTTTTGTTTAATAGATTATCCCGAGGCGAGGCTATGCCGTCTTGATGCTTATTGGTGTGCGATAAAATATAGAGTTTCATACTAAGAATCCTGAACTGCTCGAGCTGAGGCGATGTTAATCTAGTTTCGGAGAGTAAGATGTGTTATAGGCTAACTGAAATGTTAAACTCGGTGGTAATTTATATATTACTTATCTTGCTATCATTACGTTTTTTTTTTAATTTAGGAACAGTTAGTATTATATAATCTGTGGTAACGTACTAGTATAGTATTATATAATCTGTGGTAACGGTAACCTATTTTTTTTACAAGACTAAGGTGGGTTTATTGTCGTCTAAGTCCATCGAAATTAGCTTAAAACCTATAACTGGATTCCAATGAAATGAAACATATTATGATTAATTTAAGGTTTTGATTTCTCGAACATACATTTTCACTTGCTATTTGAAAACGAGGGTATAATATATGTAGGTATGCGGTTGCACATATTTTTTGTTGTGCGTTTTTTTATTATAAAACTATGCATTTTAGAGTAAAAATACAATAGTGCAAAATTGTAAAGCGACAATTTTTCGATTGATATAATCTTGTGTATTTCTCTAACAATATAAGGTTTTTTCCGCTCAGCACGCGTCACGTTAACACAAATAGTAGAAACCCTACCCCCTCTTAAGTATTAAGTGAAAATCTATGTTCTACAACTCGAAATAATGAAATATTGTATTGTATTGTAATAAATAATATATTATATGTTTTTTTTATTATAAATATATTTTTCTACACACTTATCATAAAGCAGCATCGTTTTCAGATTTTTACGTAATAGCGTCCATTACGAATTTTATGCTGTAATTACAATTATCGCACATGTTTTTTTAATTTTTTAGAGAGAGCCTATGAACTAAGAATTTATTTTTGTTAAAATAAATCTAACATGTATGTTAAAAACATATTAAAACTACATGTTAGATCCATTACATACCAACTTTACAACATTTAAAAACAGTTGTATGACACTCTGCTCAATACACTTGGCTAAATTACGCTATCGTCTGTAATGAGCAGCCTAGCTCACGTGTATCATAATGTACTGTTATTTCATTAGAATTCATTTTCATATTTCTGGTGGACTATTAAATTTTTTTAGTGCACTGGGTTATGTATTACGCAAGGTGTTTGTATTTTTTAACCATCAGGTTCCGTTTTAATAAGTACAATTTATCTTCATTTTGTGCACAGTGTCCTACTTATTGCCGACACAACCAGGATTTGATTTTGTTGAGTGCACACTGCGGCTTGCACAAGAGAGGTTTCCACCGCGACCCGGACCTAAAAAGCAATACACGCTTTGCGAGGCCAGCCTTGTGCAATATCGCACCAAACCATTTATAAAGAATCTAAAAATATGTATTTCAAACACGCATGGACTACACAACCATCAATTTTGAACAATTAAGTTGTCAAAAACCAAACCAAAGAATTTATTGTACAACATACTATTAATAGTACTAGATCAGACCAATAATCGGAGCTGGATGAAAAGCATTTGAACAAATTTATCGTGGATTGGTTGCCTGAACAAATTAAAATTGATGCAGGACAGAGAAGCTTTGCGCGTACTATTTGGTGCGATAGAGGATGATGATTGTCGGGGCGGGGGGATGTGCAGCTTCATAGTCTACTTAAGGGTCGGCATGGCCATATTTGATTATATAACACCTATCACCAATACATCGGTTGAGATATATTATTTTTTATAAAATACTTTTTGATTCACATGCACATGAAACCGTTGCGGTCCTGGCTGTTGTCATGTTATGAGCGAGTAGCCACTAGCTCGTCAAACTTCCGCCAATTCGCAATAGTCTACCGCAGTTGTCTATGCCCTAAGCCTTTTTTTTTAAGGAGGTGTGCCTATGAAATGGGGCGTCAAACAGCTGGGGCAAAATACATATTTCATAAAAAAAATAACGATAATTTCTATGTAGATGGTGAAATCACACTTTGTAGGAGCTTCTTACTCATTCGATCTATTTCAATTCCAATTCCAGTATTTCAATTTACTCGATAAATACTGCGGCTTGCCCAAGAGAAGCATTCAACATGAACTGGTCGTGGGCAAGCGATGTACTGTGTATGATATGCGTGACCGCTATGGTTGCGCAACAGTTCGATGAACCGTTTGTTACGGTATTAGAAGTTACTTAGTAATATATTAGACCCATTGCTTATAATTATCATTAGTTAACTAACTTTTGCCTGCGGCTCTGTCTGAGCTTTATTCGGTAATCGGGCGTAGGACTTCTATAACAACTCTATGATAATAGTAAGGCAGTTTGCTAGAGCGAGTTGTAGCTGTATCAATAGTAAGGAAGTTTGCTAGAGCAAGTTGTAGCTTTATCAATAGTAAGGAACTATGCTAGTTGTATTGGTACTTGATCACTTAATTCATTTGGATAAATAGCGAATGGAAATAGCTTATACCCTGAATTAACACATAAGTTTTATCTTGGGAATTTTAAAAGTTCCCATGGTAATAACTGATCGAATTTCACGTAGACGATCTACAGCTATTGCTTGCTACAGCGAAATTCCTTATCTACTATGAAGCTGTCTTAGGATTCCCACTGAGCTAGTTATTCATAATTCTTTAAAATATAAAGTTATTTAGCTATAAATATTTTCAAAAAGTAAATGTTACTTAGGAACTTACTAAAATAAGCTATATCTTTTGTACTACCACTACATTGTCTTTAAATAAAATATATCAGTTATATAAGTCGGTGGTGGTCGAGGGGTTAAGTTGGTGGTGGTCAAGGGGTTTAAATTTAACTTCATGTCCCAAGTGGCGGAGGTTCGAACCCCAGGTCGGCGTGCATGAGTCTTTTCTAAATTTCTCAAGTACACTAAGTAATGAACTGACTGAACAAATATATTTACACCACTGGCTTTTCGGTGAAGGAAAACATCGTGAGGAAACCTGCATACGTCAAGAAAAAAAAGAAGACGTATGTGAAGTCCACAAACCGCACTGGGCCCGCGTGTGGACTATGAGTGGACTCACTTATGAGGGTAGGCCGTGCCCCAACAGTGGGGACGTATGAAGGCTGGCGAGATAGAACCAGTACAGTAACGTAAAATAAGCTCCTGCAATTGTAAATCTACTACAGTATCATAAGCTATATCAAGTTGTAAAAAAGATTAGCTAACAATAACACAAATATTATTTACTGGTAACCTTATTTTGGGGACTTCTTAACTAAATTGCTAGTAGATTTGCTAGTTAAATAGTAGATTAAATATAAATTATGTGCAGCCAATCAGTTGTTTAATTATAACAAAAGTTTGGTTATTACTAAGTAAATTTCGAATAGCTAAACTAGTTTAGCTATCCTTTTTTTTCAGTGCAGTGTCCAAACATAAGCTATATTAGTTGTAGAACCACAAGAGTATCCAAAAATAAGCTATATCACTTGTAGAACCACTATAGTATCGTAAAGTAAGCAATATCAGTTGTAGAACCAGTACAGTGTGCAAAAATAGGCTATGTCAGTTGTAGAAACACTACAATTTCGAAGAAAGCCCAAATTGAAAGAGAATTGGTTACCGGCTAAAAAACAACATGTTTTGTATTAAAATTTTATTCCTCAAAAGAGATACAAATCGGACGAAGAGTTTTTTTCACACATAGGTACTAGTAGGTACAAACCAAACTCAGAATTGGCAAACGGTCAGGGTTGTCTGATAAAAATGCACAGATGTTTGTTGTTCGTCGGAAACATTTTAATAATTTTAAGTTAGATTTCTCAGGAATCATAAGTTAACCGAGGTTGTAGTATTGACAAAGTGGGTTTTCCGAATTGCTTCTATTGCATCGCACGCGGCGCGGCCGTGTGAGCCTTATTGATGGAACAATGAAATCCGTAGAGATATTCTTTTACTTTACAGATTCTTACTGTTTACATATGATGTCGATTCTTTATGTATGCCATTGGAAATTATCATCTTCAGTCTTTTATCGTTTATTCATTATATATACATATAATGGAAAATATAGACATACATATTATTGCGTCTATATCGGTTTTCGTCGTTTACTGTTTCTAAAACTCAATAGTAAATTTAAAATACTATTAGTACTAATACCTTTGAAGATGAACGTGTAGTCTGGGGTAATAAAAAAAACTAACTCCCAAATATAAGAAGATTACCATATTTTAGAAAGGTAAAAACATTTTACTATGATAGCAGAAAAATTAAAATGACGGCAATAAATATGCTACAAACAGAACCCCTGTAGGCAATAATCAAATTTTAAATAATGTTTGCGTGGCTGCAATGTATTGGGAAGAGATGAAATTAGTACGGAATCGCATTAATATATGTGATGATTTATATAAGTGAAGATTTGTGATTACGCTTGTTTAAAAGCAACAGCTTTGCTTGAAGTCTAATGTATAAACTGAGTAACACATAACATTATCGTGTGTTTAGTAAGATTTTCAGTCAAAAAGTGTAGAAAACATATTTTATTTCTTTTGACGTGACAACGTCTTATAAATTGGTTTGCCGGGTGACACTTCAAGAAACTGCGTTACGCTCCGCTCACGTTATGCGCTCACAATGAGAGCGAGTGAGAGGCACGCGCCCGCCTAAGAGCGAGAGAGACAGACATAAAAAGTGAAAGGCACAAGTTGTCACGTAAAACTTTCGCCCGTATACCGACTTTACAGGCAACCAGTTTTTTTTTTGAGATTGGGATTAATGAGAGTTTTGGTTCTATAATTGTGTTTTAAAATGAGTAAAAGATCGTGTAGTAGATTATGAGTAGATTACTATATATACTATATTACTATATACTCGTATATAGTAAATTAAACATGTGGTGATAAATCAGAATCTCAGTGGGTGTTTTTAGGTTTTAATGAGGGTGTATATTTTGAATATTGAGAACATACTAATTAAGAAGTTAGAATCTCAAAAATTTAAGCTGTCTCATCAACACTGTTTATTCATCTATATCATTTAAGATGTATGTAGTTTGTGTATTTATTTATTTTTATTTTTATTTTTTGTTATGTATTTGATATATATATATATATATATATATATATATATATATATATATATATTTATTTTGTTTAGATGTTTGTACGTATAAGTATTATTTATTATTCATATGTATATAAATTTAGCTATTGCTATAAATGTATATATTATTTTAAGTTTCAGTTAGCACATTCTACTCAATAATTTTATAAAGTCTCCTCTACCCAAAGGTTGTCTAGAAGAGATCGCTCATTAGCGATAAGACCGCCAATTTGTTATTACTTTTATTGTTTAATTGTTTTTGTATTATTTATGCGCAATAAAGTATATTATATATATTCAATCTCCTTGCAGATAGTGTCTTTCCTTAATAATAATTACTGAAACTTTTTTCCTACGTATAGACAAAGAGCAAATTATATATTTTTACATGTGTGCAAATTATAAAAATACTTGATTTTTCCGCGGTTTCACCCACCCTAAATACCATCGAAAAAAAACCGACTCACAGTTGACGCTTGACTTGATGTCTTTCTCCGGGATTCAAATAATCTCCATGCCAAAGTTGCGGGCCCAACCGCCCTAAATTCGGTTATCGGTTTAGGGTTTCAACGACAACTCCTCAATTATAGAAAATAACCGACTCACACTTGACGTTTTCAAGAAGCCTATGTCCTTTCATGGGACTCAAACTATCTCCATGCCAAATTTCATCTTAATCGGTACAGCGGTTTAAGCGTTAAGAGGTAACAGACAGACAGACAGGCATAGTTACTTTCGCATTTAAATGATTACTAACGCATGTAGTGAGATGCTAATTTATTCTAAGTTATTAATCAACAAATTAACACATAAATAAGCATATCCTAGTTTTTAGTGCACTTTCTATAATGATATCATAACCATTCATTGTATTATTTATACTTGTAAATTGAAGTTAATATCGACTCATTATCTTTCTTGTGCTGGTTGTCTGAGTGACCTAGATAAAGAATCGCGTGTGTGACGGTCGGTCGCTACGTAACGTCTGGACTTTCCTATAATTCCCTCCAAGGATTCTTGACAAGCATTCAGGACGTTTGGTTGGTTTTGTACTTACTTAATAAGCAATATTATCAAACTAGACACAGTAGATGCTGCTACCTACATAATAAACGAATGCTAATTTATTCATTGTACTGTAATAGGTACTATTTAAAAAAAAAATAGTCATTTGATTTTAAAATAAGATATTTACCGAAATTACTTTCTTTGAATAAAAAAAACGTCATTTGGAACAAAAATTAATTGCTTCGGACGAAATAACTGTTAAAAAAATAAAATTCTTCTTTTTATTCTATAATTTCAGCGATTGCAAGTTTTTCATTCAATTTTACAGTTTGTACAGTAGCGTTTCTTTGTGTACTGAAATGTTAAGGTTGTATACTTAGCATACGTCTAAGACAGTTTTCCGCTTCAACGCATGGTTTCTTTTTATGCACACTTTTTGCCACCGAGGAAACCTGTGAGCTTATTGCGAAAAAGTCTAGAGTAGTCAGGTCTCGCTATCTCGGGGGCGACATGTATGGAAGTACATCTCAGTTCTCGAAACCTTGTTTAGTAACTCTTGGACCTATCTAAATAGTATTAGTACCTAAATAGTTAAAGCAGAACGTAACATGCAAGGGTGATATTTATAAATTTTAAAAATAAAACGTAGAAAAGAAAATAAAGTGGCTTAGGATTCGACTTTAGAATACTTTGCTCCATTTAAAATTTTTACATATTACAGAACTGTATTACTTAAGTCTAAGGAATATAAATAAGTGAACAAAACATAAGTCATAGACACATGTCTAAATCTTACTACAATTAACGTAAGAAAGTTACCTAATCAAGAAATAATAGTAGAGACTATTGTTAATCGACACTTAGTTTTTTTGAAAAACAATGATAAAGAAAACGGGCTTCCGAGCTCTGCTTGTACAGTGCAACAAACTTTTCTGGCTCAGTGGTCAAAAACTAAAACTAGAGTCGCCCCATAAAATGGTGTAGACTTACACGACAGTAGCGACAATACACCGCGTCAGACAAGGTTGTTGTACTGTAAACGAATTGTTTTCGAGGCGACCAATGATAAATTTATTCTAAGCACTTTTATTAAGTATAAATATCCAACAAACTGTATTTTCTGTTATTTGCTTTTTGCAATTTATTTAACTTTTATATCTATCTTATTTTATATAATGATTCATTGTATGCTGCGCTGTAAGAATATAATGTCCTTATTTGATATGCGCGACAATTTCGCCATTTGTCATCGAATAAGGCTACATCTTACGCACGTCATCCATTGTCGTATTTATACATATAAACAAACGTATTTTCCTCAATTTGATCGAATTATTATTTGTATATCATTTTTGATATATATGTCACGGTCAGCGAAGTAATAAATTGTAAATTATTAATAATTACTTGATATTATTACTCGAAAAGGCATCTGGGAGATACCACTAGTAAATTTAATAAACGCTTTCTAACGTAAATAAATAAAAAATAAAATAACTAAACGAATAGAAAATTAAATCTAAATTCGTTCCTTGTGGCATAGTTACCAAAATGCTGGAAGCATTACCAAGTTGGACAGCCAAACTAAGTGTTTGGGCAAAGTGGTCTTTTGCTTTTACATCCCCAGAAGTGAGAACCAGTTTCTCAAAGGCAAAAGTTTCAGAAGGCAAGATTATTTTCGACATTTTGGTAAATTGTAATCCCTTATTCTGTGCCTTGGAAGAGTGCTGGTGCAAAACTAATTTATTAAAGCTTAATTATAAAGCTGTATGTGTATATTTTAAAGCTTTGACGGACGTTACTCAAAATAACATAAATTTTCTAGAACATTTTTTTTATTTTAAAATATTTGTCATTTGTATGTGTATCATGTAAAAAATGGCCGAGTCAAAAAATTCAATTTTGTGATATTAGTACGTAAAGAACGCTGCATACACAACATGATTTTTCTCGTACGGGACAGGTAGGGGCGATTTTTGTGTCCCGTCGGTGCACTCGTCAAAATAATATGGATTGTTGTATACATTTTTATATGAAACGTTGTTATGGTATTGTCCTCGTACCGCACAAGACGAGAAAAACCACGTAACATATGCGAACTTTAGTAATACATAATTTGCTTAAATTTTTTGGAATAAGCTGCCCAACTAAATCTCCGAGTCAGGCCCACTAGAGCAACCTATTGTAAAACCAAAAAGGTAACCGTGAAGAACGTACTATAGTGTAACAAACTTTTTTGTCCCTCTTAGGCGCGTTTATAAACTCAACTCGGGTTAACCCGGGTCTCTGATTAGGTGACGGACTGGGATAAATTCGGGCTCCGCCATCTCTCTCCCTACGTTATTTCGCTCGCCTACGGAACGCTATAGTCTCTAGAGGCATCTTAATCGACGAGCAGTTCGGTTTCCGCGCCAAACACTCGAATCCCGACAAAAGCTCGTATGAACTTCAGCGATCACACCAAAATAGTTAGAGATCGAGCCGCTTTTGTCCTCGGTCGTCTATATCCCATGATAGGCAAGTACAGTAAGATGTCGCTCAGAAATAAGCTGACTCACACAACTTGCATCCGCCCCATACTAGCGTATGCTAGCGTCGTTTATGCTTTGTCTAAATGCAATCTCCACAAACTCCAGATCCTCTAAAACCGCTTTCTCAGAGCGGCCTCCGGAGCCTCCTAGTACGTCCGTAATGCGGACCTACACAGGGACTTCAAGCTCCCCACGATACCCAAATATCTCAAAGACTTGGCAGCGAGATTAGTCTCTACAACCTCCCCTAATAGGGCCTCCCATCTAACACGATGCCGACGTCCCCGGGTTCATCGCTATATGGGCTGAGGCTCCTTCAGAGTCTCGCCCCAAAAAGCCCGGTGAAGCAGTAGTGGCTGCAACAGTCAACTGCATAATCAGAAAAAAAACCCGGGTAGCCCTGACAGCAGGATAGCAAATACATTTCTCTACAGTACTGAAAGATACAGCAAAAAACTCTAACCCGGTATAGAGAGTTTTTAAACGCTGCCCTAAGGGTCAAAAAAGTTTGTTGCACTGTTACGTTAGTACTATGAGTTCGTTACTAAACAATACGGTAACTAACATATTGTTAAAGTAGTCGAAGCCAAAGGAAACGATACGTGACGGAGACGCCCCTCAGATTCCGCTGTCTCTTAGAGAAAGTACGGGACCATAAACCATAAGTAATTGAAATGTACCGTGTTGTTTCATGGTCTGTTTTATTAGCTCTTACAGTCTCACTTTTTTTCCAATATTTACGTATTTGGAAATTATTATCAACATTTCTTTCAACCGTTTAGTTTATAGTAGATTAAAATATACATGATGCTTAAGCGAAATGTCTAGTAGAGTCCAGTCAGTAAATTTCAAAGTACCAAAAAAGCCAAGTAAAACCTGTTATAGAAATTTTTCTTCATAAACTGTTAGTACCGTACTTCATAGCACCGCAAAAATCAGAATTCAACTGTCACTTTCCCCTCAAAATACTTATTCGGTGAGAAAAACCTTATTCTGCTATGAACATACTTGAAATTTTGTAATAAATAAACAAATAAATTAGCTATAATTTATTATATTTACAACTTTTATTAAGCATGGTGATCTTTCATGAGCCTGTTAATATCGTAAAACCGCTAAAAATTAAAAACGTCCATTTAAAATGACGCCAAATAAAAATACATTTTATCTTCTTTGAAATAGATTTTTTTTTATCCTAGCTTGCTTAGTATTTAAGCAATTTAATTAATTAGATTAGATATCGCACCATCGCGCGCAAACAATATTCAAGTATTTTAACGTATGCAGAATTCACGTGAAATAAAACTAGAAATTTTGCAACTTTTTTGAAAGCAAATAAAATAAATTTTTTTTGTAAAAAAAAAATTCTACATTACTACATTACTGAAAGAGAGGACGATGCATGGCTGAGGAAATACATTACATACTAAGTACCTATTAGTTGTGTGTAGTTCATTTTCATACAGGCAAAGATGTCGTTATACTGTTGATTCAAAGTCATCGTTAAAGTCCACTGTACGACACGACCAGAAAAACTTTTTTTTTAAGATTCTGTTTAATTTAGTACCAGTAATTCAATACTTGCGTTAGTGACATCTACAGCTTGATTCTCAAAACTTTATAGTTATCTAAGTTGGTAAGTTACATGACGGGCTTGCTTGAATTCGCTGTTTGTTTTCTTGGCTGTACGTAGCGTAGCGCGATGTTAAGTGAAAGGATTCGTTGTTTATTACTATGCAGCAAGATGGCGCTTATATTTTAAAGTGTTTAGACGGACGCTTGACTTTGGATATTTGCTACATGTTGCTTTTTATAGTTTAGTATCTTGTGCCCGTGACTTTGGCTGAGCCGAATACGAGCACTGCTGCGACTTGGGTTCTTACCTATTAAATAACTAGAGTTTGCCAGCGGCTCCGGCTCGGTTATCGGCGTGGGACTCCTTTATTTAATCACAGTATTAATACTGTGATTTACTCCTTAATTACACTCACGAAGTTTGCTATATCAAGCTGTAGCTACAGCTATAGTTCATTAAAGCTCGGTTATGGTTATTCCCGCGGGAACCATTGAATTTTTCGGTATAAAAAGTAGCCTAATTGCTATTCCAGGACCTAATACATAGGTGTGCCAAGTTTCATTCCGATCCGTCCAGTGGCTGAAGCGTCATTGAGTAACAAACATCCATCCATACAGACATACTTTCACATTTATAATATTAGTAGGATCATAGCAGTTTTATCTTAATTACAAATGTTTGTGTCCAATTAAAAATGTTTATAAGTCGTAATGGCGCCGATTTGTAGATTAAAAGTTTTTTTTTATATTTTTACCAAAAACACCCCGTGTGGCCATGTTATTTTATTGTAATTAAAAACTAAAGTGTAAAAAATTATTTCAGTGAAATTGTGTGAAGTATAAATAAAAGCTCAGTTCAGAAACGGTGTTATTTAAAGAAATGCCATACGTTTTTAATAACCCATATTTCTTCGCACAGTTCGTTATTGAAAAAATATTTTATATATTAATAAAAACTGGTTGCCTGTAAAGTCGGTATACGGGCGAAAGTTTTACGTGACAATGATTTTATGTCTGTCTCTCTCGCTCTTAGGCGGGCGCGTGCCTCTCACTCGCTCTCATTGTGAGCGCATAACGTGAGCGGAGCGTAACGCAGTTTCTTGAAGTGTCACCCGGCAAACCAATTTATAAGACGTTGTCACGTCAAAAAATGTACCATGAATATCCATAAAATGAAACATGAAAAATTAAAAAAATCTTTAATAAAAAAAATATTATTAAAAGGTAAAATTAAACGACAATTCTAACGAGTGCAAAAATGTTATAGTTCCTAAAAAGCTTTGGTTTACAGTTCTTGTACGTAAGCTCAACTAGGTTTTTTACTACAAAAGCATTATGTATATATATATATATATGTATGTGTATTTTCAGGGTTTCAACCGCTTCTTCGAGCCAGCGGGGCACACATTTTTTTATATCTATGACACACACCCACATCATAATGTGAGTGAGGAACTGCCGCTTTTCATTAACTATAAATACTTTATGAAGTCCAGCGTGGCATGTGCCAGGCCACCGCCGCAAAATTGCTTCTGAAAAATTTTTCCCTGTTTTTTACCTACGGTCCGCCTGATGGTAAGCGGTCACCGTGGCCTATGGACGCTTGCAACACCAGGGGTATCACTTGCGCGTAGCCGACCCTTCAAAAATCTGATAACTTTCGCGTCAAATCTTTGAACTCAGATTTTTGATTTTACTCTATCGGATTGTTCAGCAATTTCGCTTGCACAACGATTTGACGTCCTTATCAGTCTCCATACGTCCTTGCTGTTGGGGCACGGCCTTCACTTACATCGAGGGCGAGTTGGTCCAAGTGCGGATTGTGGACTTCACATACTCGTACGTCTATTTTTGACGTATGCTTATTTTCCTTACAATGTTTTCTTTCACTGAGAAGTCAGTGGTGTGGTCAAAAAATGTACTTGGGTAATTTAGAAAAACCACTAACCTGCGATTGGAATTTAATAATTAAAATCAAATTTTAACAAATGTAAAAGCTGTTGTTAATAACTATTTATTCTTGAAGTGAAAACTTCTTTAGCAGCATTGTGCACTTTTTTTGTAATGGGTAAAAAGTGTTAAACTCGCGTCAGGTCACGTGTCCTGATCGAAAATTCGTAAGATGGAACTCGCGTCAGATGACTACATGACAGATTGAGATGTCAAATATACAACGTCAAAAAAGTAAATAAACAAACATTATTTTATATAATAAATAAATATGTATACGAGGTGATGGGAAATATATAAGTATATTTTCACTTCTGCCGGCACTCCCGGAGTGCAACCTATTTATTTATTTTAAAAATAAACAGATAGTTTATCAAAAAGAACACTTAACTCAGTTAAAGTTTAAAACAGTTAATCTCACATTTTAGTTAATAAAAGGAAAATTAATAAAAGCTGACTGAAACATTAATAAAAACAGAACTATGAGTTTTTCTTAAAATGCTAAAACGTAAACACACTCAAAAATCACTCAAAGAAAAATAAATGAGTTGAGTACTAAATAGATTTCCTAATAAAGTCAAGAAATAAAAGGAGACTATAAGGACGGGCTTATCTTCCTACATGCGGACTAGAACTAAAAAGTTTTAAATTTTTCGCTTGCTTTTATACATTTCAAGAGATCATCATACGTGATCTTACTTCGACAGATAATATCAATAAATTAAAATGAAATACATTAATTTTTATTTAAATGTCTCTTGTTAATCTTGAAATACCTTGAGCTATAACTAATGAAAATAGTAAAGTATATTACGCTATTACGTTTATTCATGACTGTTTATCCACTTAATAATCATTTATTACGGATGTAAATCAGGATAAATAATTGCTTTTGATACATATATACTACTAAAATGTTGTTTGTAACGAATGTTTTTTTTGCGAGTGGGTTTGCCTTCCTATGTCGCAATTTATTAAATAGAACAAATGCCAGCCGCCCATTAAAAACTACCATGACGCTGAGTAAGAAATACGTCAAGCGCGACCTTTCAACAGCTGACTTCGGCGACAAATCGCAAGGCAAGTCAGTTTTGTACTCGACGCCCAAATAAATGATCTCAATAGACCAGGTAGGTACATGATTACTACATGTATAAATAGCAAGGCGAATCTTATTTGAGCATCAGTCGACCGGATTAGGTACGAAGTGATCTTCTTTACAAGGAACCAACACAGACCACGATCATCATGAACTCGCTGGTGGTGTTTTTCGCTGTGATCGCAGTGGCAGTAGCTGCTCCATCCCAAGCTAAGGATGAGCACAATTTGGAGAAGAGGTCGTTCGAGCTGTGGCCATCAGTGGTTAGATCAGCCGTTGTCAGTGAACCAGTTGTTGGTACTACCTTGGTCGCGGGTCCTACTGTCTACGCTGGTGGAGCTGCGGTTTCCCATCAATCCCGGGTTGACGTGCGCACTTCTCCTGCCGTGGTAGCAGCTGAGCCTGTCTTCACTGTCCCAGAAGTAGTGGTACAACCTATTGCTCGCACCGTGGTCGCTCCCGCAGCCGTCTCTCACCAATCTCGCGTTGACATTCACTCTTCGCCCGCCGTTGTTTCTGAACAAATTGTGTCTCCCTTCTACGACGCTCGTGCATACTGGCAACCATCTTTGTATGCCGCTAATTACTGGTAAGGTCATAGCGGGTTCCAGATTATATTCTATAACAAAAGTGTAATTATTTGCAGTTTGTTATTGAATCGTCAAGATTAAATAAATAAAAGTACTTAACAGCAAGTGATTGTTTCATTGAATGAATTGTAATAAGTGTGCAAATATAATATTTTTAACCAACTTTAAAAAAGGAGGAGGTTCTTAATTCGGATGTTTATATTTTTATGTATGTTCGCCGCCGTCATATATAGACAGATTTGCAATTTTTTTTTAAAGTGTTTATTCCAAAATTGTTCCATTTCAATTTCATATAGATCTGAAAATGAATGTCGGACACAGACTACGGCACTTCAAAAATTATATCAAATCAACCGTGATTGCTGCTATCGCATAATTATACATTGTTTATGCAATCACACATAATAACATCACGCCTGTCCACTCAAAAGCAATTCGTCACTTGAAATTAAAAAAGAAAAACACAGTCAACAAAAATAATCTGGCTTCAAAAAGATGCACTAAAAAGGTAAATATAATTACTTATTTCCAAAAATTGGTGTCTATGTACCTAACAGTTTATAACACACTTCACTTGCATGACACTAACTTCAAACTGTAATTCAGATCAGATGTTTTGGAAATAATTATTTTTACCCTTTATCTTTCTGAAGCCGGTTTTTTTTCCTATCAAAAAGTTTTTATATATCAAAAATGGGAGATTGTATCAAAATTTGCATCAAATAGCTATTTTTAAACTTAACCGGCCCTTCAAAGTGCAGCGTACCACTAGCTGGTTAACTTTAGAAATAGCTGACTCTAGAAATTTCCGTATAATCTCCTATTTTTGGCGACTAGTTAACGTCAAAGTTGGTGCAACCCAGCCTTATAAAGTCCTAGTGCATCAATCTGTGAACACATAAAATCTTTATAGAAGTAATAGAAATAATCTTTCTTCGTTTATGACCCCTCAAGGTTGGAATCATAGAATAAAATAAATTATACATGCCCTATCTATGGCTATATCATCAATGTAAATAAATTTCTCCATTACAAAGATGCAGTCAAAAGATTAACCTCGAGCCAAAATATAATTAGGTAGTAAACAAGTTGCTGTATTTATAACCGACTTCAAAAAAATTTAGTTAAAATAAGGTGGCCTGCAACGACTAAGGCATTACTTTAAAAATATAATCACCATCTTCTCAAAATACCCCATGCTTTAGTCTCTAGTAAAATTGGTAGAGAGTTAATTCAATAATCTAAGCATTCGCAGAAAAAGCACTGGAGTACTTGACAATTTTCAGAAGATTTCAAGAAAATTTTTTACAACACAATTATACAAAGTGAAAGATATGACGGGTGTGACATGTGGTATGTCATTATGTGGTGTTTGTGAGCATAAGCAATATGATTCAAGCATGTAAGTTATAGTTGTTCTTAGATAAGGGAACTTACATTTCTTTGGCGAACAAAGGCTCTCAATTAATATTGTAATTTATGTTTTGTATTTCAAAAAAAAAAACTGTTAAAATGCTATATGTTGTATTTCAAATACATAGCTTGAAAATATTTTGTATTTCGTATTTAAAATACATGAAAAAAAGTATTTAAAATGCAGCATAGTATGTATTCTCATGAGCTATCGTAGTGGACTCTACAAGGAGAGAGTGGCAAGGCAAGGTAATAAAAAAACAGTCTAAGTGTACACGTAATAAGTTACGGTTTCATACAAAGAGTGTTGCGATTTTGTTTATATAATTTTTTTCTTGGAAATATTTGTGAAGTCTAATATTACAATTATTATTTTCAGGATTTTAAATCCATTGTTTCAAAGTTAGAGGGGGAAGGTTGAAACAAGTTTTACAACTTCATCAGCCAATAAGTCGTTAAACATACATACATTCCAGAGAAAGTTTCCTAGAAACCTCAAATGCCTCATTTGCATCAAAGATACATTTAATGACATACCACAAAATAAGGTGCGTGAAAAAAACAATCTTCATCTCCCAGTTCAATGTATGTAAAAGCTACCCTTAAACATTTTTTCTCGATTAAAATTCAAAACCATATGGTTGTTTTTATATGAGACACCTTCCTGTTCATCAAAATCTATCCAAAGACGGCGGAAATATAGGACTGTGTCATGCGAGAGATACATGGCAAAATTTTAAGATTTCCGATTTTCCCCATATTATACGCTAGTGTGTATCAAAATTATTATTTATTAACTGCAATGAACTATTTGAGAAATTATTCTTTATTTTTCCACCAACATTTGTTGTGTGTGTGTGTGTGTGTGTGTTTTTGTTTTGTTTAAAGGTGGCAAACAAGCGTAAGTAACGTAAGCGTACAATGGTAAGCGGTCACCGCAGCATATGGACGCTTGCAACACTAGGAGCATTACTCCAGCGACTAAAAATCTAATAACTTCTTGCTTGGAGACTCTAACCCCAACCCTAGAGAAATTCTTAGCAGAGCTCATTCCACTGCCTAAGCATTTTTTTGTTAGTTTAGTTTACTTTTGGCAATTTGCAAGCAAAATAAGATATGACAGTAAAAGTAATTTGTTTAATCGATTGTTTTTCTGATATTTTGTACAGAAAATGTTTATAATCTAACTCTTTGTAACGATCTGGTAGTATACAAGAGGAGCTTCCACTTTAGGGGCACTTAGGGACAGCCTTAAATTTGTACCTACGGAAATATATGATTCTAGAGAGTGACTCCGGCAACGACGATGAAGATGAAGGACATTACTGTTTCGTTTGTTACGGAAACTACTTTCAGACTAAACTATTGGAGGACTGGATACAAGGTAAAATGTAAAAGTTATGGTGTCAAGAAAATTGCATTGCATATGAAAATTTCCGTGTCAATGATACAAGATTCTCCCCTACATACTTTCAGTTATGTTATCTTTAGATCTAATTTCTCTCGCTCTAATGGATTAAAACTAGCTGGTTTATCAGCCTAAAAAGAGATCTTTATTATTATATATTTATTGTCTTGTGTGAATCGTCTTTTAAAAGATTGTTTTGAAAATTGTTAGAAACTAGCTTTTGCCAGCGGCTTCGCCCGCCCTAAATTTGGTTTTCGACGTAGGATTCTGACGGCTACTCCTCAATTATAAAAAAGGACCTAATCACACGTTCTCTCTTTCTCTTGCTCCATCTCTCTCTCTCTTGCTCCATCTCTCTCTCTCTCTCTTGCTCCATCTCTCTCTCTCTCTCTCTTGCTCCATCTCTCTCTCTCTCTCTCTCTTGCTCCATCTCTTTCTCTCTGCCTCTCTCTCTTTCTCTTTCTCAAAAATAATAAATAATTAACAACTAAAACCTAATTAACTATTAACCTAACGAGCATCATCCAAACTTTGAGCCCTTTCTTAGCGCACGCCTACATCATAATAGCTATATGTGTGCTAAATTTCAGCTCGATACGTCCAGTGGTTGGAGCTGTGCGTTGATAGATCAGTCAGTTAGTCAGTAATAGTTACTTTGGGCTAACGCTCACTTAAACCTGCGACTTTGTTTACGTAGAAGGTGAAAATAATAAAATAAATACTATGTACCGCCCTTCTCCCTCATGACTGCCCGCCGGCAGTACTTGATCATTATTTTGCTGTGACGTTATTTTAAAACCGCGATATCTCTTAAGATATTCATTGAAATAGAATGATATAAAGGGCAATTGTGTTTTAAATTAAATACTTGTGATGAAAACGTATTTATTTGGATAAGATTTATCATCATGTTTATAAAAACACCTTCGCAAATAATGCATTATTTTCAAAAGTAATATATAAGTCAATGATTATTTTAGAACAAATTAGTTTAGCATAAAAAAAGTTATAGTGAGCCAACCTCAAAAGATAGACATATGCTGTCGCGGACTTTTTTTAGAACTTTGAAAACGGAACAATTCTGTGTGAGTGAGTTTAACTGTTTTTGAATAAAATCGAATTGAGTTTTCAAACATGTGTCAAAATAAAATGTAATTTAAATCAAAAGCACTAAGGAGTATTGATATCAACTTCGAAGCAAATCACCGCCAAAATAACTTTCTACCCCTTTTTAACCCCGTTAGGGGATGAATTTCAATAAAATACGAAACACGTCTTCCGTCAATTCTGTTATAAAAGGTTTATGCAAAATTTGAAGTAGATTGGACCAAGGAATCACGTTGTCCCATACAAACTTTGCCCCCCTTTTCACCTCCTTGGTAGAATTTCGGAAAATCCTTTCTTATCGGATGCCAACGTCATACAAAGAAAACACCCTCCAAGTTTCAGGTCTCTACGATCAGCGGTTTAGGCTGTGCGTTGATCCATCAGTCATTCAGGACAAAGCATTTTATATGTACAGATTGTCATTGTATTTCAACTGACATTAAATTATTAAATATAAGACAACCTAGGTTTCTTCGAATGAATCTAAATAACACGATATATTCAGTGTCTTGTAATTTATTTAGTGTCTTGATTTAGTATTTCTTCTCCGGCAATACATTTCACGTCCTGTGACCTGGTTCTCTACTGACGCCGGGTGCTAGCCAGATTGCTCGGCAAGGTATTCGTTGTATTTTTTCTGTTTTGTTGGTGTATATTTTCAAGTCCTTGACGGTCTTTCTGCATAGGTTCTTTTTGAGGGTATTTTTTCCCCAAGGCTGGTTAGACCTCTTCTGACCGATTGCACGGTCAGGAGTTTAGTTATATCGTTAGTAGACTAGTCAGTAGATCAGCAGGGGGCACCACGGTAACCATTTGGTTGCCGTCCACCTTCCAGCGCGTGAATGTGAGGTTGACGTTTGGGTCGGATGAGGACTTATTTCTTCACCTACCTTTCTTCCCACCCCCTTACCATATCATGACTATTAATGACGCTGTCAGTTTCTGAAGCCTGCCACAAGATAGGAACCACTGGCGGTCGTCGACATCCGTTGAGGATATGCCAAAAAAAGAAGAAAAACCGGCCAAGTCAGACTCGCGCAAGAGGGGTTCCGTACCATTATCTATAAAAACGAGCAAAAATCACGTTTGTTGTACAGGAGCCTCCATAAATATTTATTGTATTCGGTTTTTAGTAATTGCAGTTATAGCGGCAACAGAAATACATCATCTGTGATCAACTGTCTAACAATCACGGTTCATCAGATACAGCCTGGTGACAGACGGACAGCAAAGTTTTAGTATTAGAGTCCCATTTTGTACCCTTTGGCTACGGCACCCTAAAAAGGATAAGTGTAAAAATTATTAATTGTAACTGATAGCCTATAAAATATTATAACTACATAATAATTACACTAAAAACTTATAAATGGAAAAAAATCAAATATTGAAACTTGCCTGGTAATAAATAAATAATAATAAACCAAAAAACAATTTATCTAATAATTTAGCAAAGTGGCGGTAGAGAAAGACCGAATCTATGACCTACTAAAACAAAAGGCCTCTAACTGCTATTAGGTTAAATTACAAACTACTTTGTAGTTGAACTTGATCTTGAAAAACACTTGTTTTGATCATTTGCGTTTTGTTGTTACAATATTAGACCTTATATTTATTATAATAAGATTTGCTCATTCATATCATAAAAGTAAATAATAAATAAAATAACATATAATATATTTGTGTTTATTTAATGTTCTATAAAAAAATAAAAAAGGTTTTATGCTTACTGTATTTTTATAAGGCTCTGCCATAGGACAACTTTTTATGAATCACAGTTTGTTACGAGCGCAGCATTGATAAAATTTATAGACTTATTTAATTCATAGACCAGTCTATAAAAAATTTAATAAACTTATGTAACTTTGTTTTGTCATTTGCCACATATGTTCACTAATGTGGTATTTTGATATAGTGCGTTATGACATTTCGTAGCAAAAACTGAAAAATGACGATGGTTCAACAGATATTATAAATATATTTAAGTTTTGGTATCAAAATTATTCAAATGTCGTGAAATGGGCAGATGCGTTTTCTGAGCCATACAGGTTAGAGTGCAGGGTGAGACAGGGGGGATTGACCTCACCCAAACTTTTTAATTTGTATATAAACGCACTGATAGAGGAGCTAAGCAGAGCTCGTGTCGGCTGTCATATTGACGGAGTCTGTGTCAATAATATAAGCTATGCGGACGACATGTGGACTTGGAAAATTGATTAATATATGAGAAAATTATGCTGTTCAAAATGGTCTAAAATATAATGTAAATAAAAGTGAGTGTATGGTCTTTAAGATCAAAAATAAAGGGTCTCCAAATGTTCCACCCATCAAACTAAACGAGGTTGAACTAAACGCAGTACCGCAATTTAAATAACTTGAGCATCTGGTGACATCTGAACTATAAGATGATATTGAGCGCGAACGCAGAGCGTTGTCCGTAAGAGCGAATATGATTGCCCGGCAAGTTCACACATTGTAGTGTTCAAGTAAAGATCACACTTTTCACATTGTACATCCTTTTACACAAGCAGCTTGTGGGCAAATTACACGCAAAGACAATACAACGCACTGCGAATTCAATATAATAATGCGTTTAGGATGCTAATGGGATTGGCCAGATATAGCAGTGCGTTAGGAATGTTTGCAGAGGCGCGTGTAGATTGTTTCTACACTATTATGCGAAAAAAAGCACATCTTTTGTCTGCAGAGTTAAGGCAACTACCAACAGCATCCTTAAGCAGCTAACTAGCGCCGCCATTAAAAACGGCCACTTTTAGCAGAAATGCCAACTACAACTCAAAGATATTATGTAGAAACTACATTAAACTTTCTAAAAATAGCTTATAACTACCTTTATATTTGTGATATTTGGAGTTTAGAAATTCGTTTTCTACGAAGAGTAAATTAAGGATATCAAATGGCGGCGCTAGTGGGCTGTAAGAGGGGCCTTAACATGATCGCTAGCAGATTTGACAGTGTGCACATAAATCATTGCTCGAGAGTCATCGAGGTGTGCTTTATTACATTTAATTTTGAATGTTTTAATGACATTTTCTATTAAATCATTATATATAATTTATTTTAATGTATAATATATGTCAATATTTATAATTTATTAATTTCTTATATGTCAATATGTAATGTATGTATGTAGTTTCAATGTATAATTTTAATTTTATTAACAATAGTGTCTCAGTATTTACTAACAAAATGATCCATGTTGGTCGAAACAAATGATTTATTATTATTATTATTATTATTATTATTATTATATTATTAGAGCTAAGTAGGCTTTACAAATAGTCGACCAAATTCTATGTGCTTGCGACGGGCATTTATGGGGCCGTGGTAGCCCACGCCACGGACAGATAATATAATCACTTATATTACGGGCGCGTGGCGCGACACGTACTTGCCCAGTTATTTTCATCATTGATATGCCCGCAGTTTATCGTGTCCATCAAATTGAAGGCAAGATAATCAAATTATACCTTAAATTTAAAGGACATTTAATTTATATGGTTTTTTTACTTCTTAATGAAAAAGAGTTAACAACTAAGCATTTGTAAAAAAAATTGTTTGTTGTTATATTGGTAACGTGCAAATTCAATTATAATACAAATATGTAAAGGTAGGTGTATGATGTTAATATTTTATAAAACTTAGTTAAATGGCATAGACAAATCTTTTAAAATTTTTAGATGGTGTCAGTGTGTTTTTAAATAAAACCAATCGGAATTTCGAGTTTGTCATTATTTTTATATTGATTGACATTCCAGTGAAAATTATAGATCGGACAAGTCTATATAAATTTGGAGGGTCGATTCCTGTCGCTATCAGGGAGCCCTAGAATTTGTAGAATGGCCTAATATTGCCAGTAGGTCTTAGGGTAAGATACTCCAGTATCCAAATACACTAAGCATCGCCACCATTCTATTATATTTTCATAAAACCACTACGAAGTATTTGCTGCGTGAAAAACGTTCGCTCGCATATTTACTTCCTTTACACTTAACAAGAGGTCGTAACCTCTACAGTACAACCTTTTCACAATAGATGGCCCGCCATATAAAAAAGAGAAACAACTTTCGCGGGGTCAGCTAGTATAATATATAATCTCAACATGATGACACTTTATAATGATTTTTAGTATAATGACTTTCATATAGTTCGTCAGGAACTGGCAAAGGGAGAATATTATTCTATCCCAGCTCTTATATTTTACCACCTATTACTTTAAAATTCGGTGATTAATGACGTATGAGACATATGCCTAGAGCAACACAGAATCCTGACGGGGCCAGGAGGGGACCCGTGTTGCTCTTTGGACATTTGTTAAGTTCCCTTAATCCAGATACACCGCATCATAAGCAGTGTTGCCGCGATGAGCTCACCATCTGTCATGCAGGACTTAAGTGGTAAGTGAAAAGAGGCTGTCTAGCAGATTATGATGTGGGTGTGTATTCAGCGGCTGGTTACCCCTTTCTGGGAATAAAACATTACGTGAAGATATACATACATACACATATGTATCCTAAGTATTACTAATAATATTACAACTTTTTGTACTCGTTCTATTAAAAAATAAATACATTTATACTAAAATCAAAAAAATTAAAAATACCACACCTACTTATATGTTTTATTTTCTCGTTTGACATACGAGCGCTTTGATTATTACAGCCTCTGGTTTCTTGTAGCAATGTTGCCTCGGCTGTAATTTTCGACTTACCGCACTTATATTACAATTGACGCAATGAAATATCTGCAACTAATATGTCTTTTTTCAATATCTACACACATGTATACTAACTAACTTTTGCACGCGGTTTCACCCGCGCTTAATTCGGTAATCGATGTAGGATTTCAACGGCAACTCCTTAATTATAGAAAAAAACCAACTTACACTTGACGTTTTCAAGAAGCCTATGCCCTTCCACGGCGCTCAAACTATCTCCATACCAAATTTTCCTATAGTGTTATCAAACCTTGCAGGGACCTACTCGAACGAACACAAAAATATCATTACAATCATCCCTGCCGTTAAGGAGGTCAGGGACATACAGACAGTAGCCCTACCTCCCAGGTTCATTTGTGAACCAATGTGTGGGTTTTTCAATTCAGGGATGCGTTCACAAAATAGCATTTTTTGTACGACTTAAGTTATAGCAGCATATAACCGAAATTAAAAGAAAAATTATAAGAGCCAAGTAGGCTTTAAAAATAGTGGACCAACTTCTATATGCTCGTGACGGGTAATTACGGAACCGTGGAAGCCCACGCCACAGAGTAAGTACATTATATATACTGGCCCACGCCACGCACAGAGAATATAATCACTACGTTATATTATACGGGCGTGTGGCCCGACACGTATTTGTCCAGTTTTTCATCATTGATAGGCCCGTTTTATGTAGGCGAGATAATAAAATTATACCTTAAATTGTAAATAAAATAAATGAAAAAGAGTAACTTTGTATGAAGTTAATAAATATAAACAAAGAAATATTTATTTGGCTTAGCGCAACACTTTTCGGATATTAAACAAATAACGAATTAGTTACCTGCTTACTAAGTTATCACAGAATTATTGTGCTCAGCCAAAAAAAAATATAATATGAGAAAACTCTCAAATTTAAAGTTTTACACACCCGTGTAGGGTTAAAATATCTAATAACAAAATGTAATAAATTATAGTCGTGTTTACGTCTGGTATTTTCTTTATTATTCATTTAAATATACAGTCATTCATTCATTCGTTAGGTAATGGTTTTTTTTTAGTTCTTAGGTCTTGATTAAGTTCGCTTTTTACCAACCATGTCCCCATGTGCCGGAATGCAGGAGGGGTGCAGAGTGGCCGTATCCAGCATAGTAACCGAGAGGGGCGTAGCGACCGATGCTGTGCGCGAAGGGAGCGTAGGCTGCGGGGACGTCAAAACGAGACTGGTGGGACACAGCCGCGGGGGCGATGGCATGGGCTACCAGTGGAGCAGCCACTAGAGGAGTGGCTACAGCGTGGGACACAATAGCGGGGCTAGAAACTACGTCGACGCGGGATTGATGAGAAACGGCGGCGGGCACGAGGGCGTGAGCGCTGTAGGCGAGGTGGCCCAGGGAACGTTTCTTCAGATAGTGTCCGTATCCATGTCCGGCGTATCCAAAAGCGTTATGTCCCAAGAAGGCGTGTGCACCATAAAGAGAAGCAGCGGGAGCAACGATGGAGTGAGCCAAGGGAGCGTAGTGGTGTCCCTCCAGGGCTTTAGCTTGCAGATGTAGAGCGCGGGCTCCGATGACTTCCGCGGTGTCGAGTGGGCGGCCGTGGGGGTCCAACACCACGGCGGGGTGGTGCGGCGGCTGCGCTACCGGCAGATATGAGCCGCAAGCCACCGCCACCAAAGCGAACAACACCACCAGCGATCTCATTGTGAACGTGGTCTGTGTTAATGGACTATGTAGATCACTTCAAACCGCAAACGGCCGACTGATACATTTCACTTGAGCTCAGCTGTATTTATACTCAGCACGTGTAATTATAATATGTTGTAAGTAGCAATTTCCTTTTTATATCTTAATAATAATATTTTAATATAACATTTTGACGATGCTGCGTGCACATAACAACTTAAACAAAACACTGTAAAATAATATCTAAATGAATATAATAGTTATAATTTTTTTGGGAGGTTATTTTAGATGCAGATGATTTTTAACCGATTTGGTCAATAAAATATCGTAAGGAAACCAGCATACGTCGTTTTAACTAATTAGGTAAAGAAAAACATCGTAAGGAATGCTGCATTTGTCAAAAAAGGCGTGAAGTGCACAATGGGCACAGACCTAGCGTGGGCCCAAATCACTGTGGTCTTTGGTAGACATTAAGAGGAGGCTGGTGCTCCAACGGCTCCAGCTCCAGCCAGTTGAAGGCTAATAATAAATGATCATACACAAAGTACATACTTAATTTCGAAATTAATAATAATAAACAATAAATAACGAAACCCGACTGCAAAAACATTAAGAACTAAAAAGAAATTAAAACATACCAAATATTCAGTCGGAAATCATTTTAAGGTACCTAACTACTATAGTGTACTTAAGAAATCTGTACACTTTAAACTTGCATTAAAGTGAGTCCCGCCAGCTTATAGTTAAATATTTGGTATTTTTAAATTTCTGTTTTGTTCTTAATGTTTTCGCAGTCGATTTTGTTACTTATTTATAACTTTTCAGCTTTTTTTTACTTGCACTTGGCTATTTTTAACCGACTTCAAAAAAGGAGGAGGTTCTCAATTCGTCGGAGACTTTTTTTTTATGTATGTTACCCGATTTTTCGAAGACGCCTGGACCGATTTGAGAAATTCTTTTTTTATTTAAAAGGTTATTCTTTCCTGGTGATCCCATATTATTATAGTGAATTAAAAACTAAAACTTTTGGAGAAAAACAAAATATTTATGTTAATTTGGTACTGGTCAAACGCCTTTTATGTTGATGATTGTATAAAACTTTGTTACGAGTATGGATGTTTTAGTGTAGGTACAAGAAAAAAAAAGCAATCCGTCACTGAAAAGAAAAAAAATAAAAACTTTTTAACAAAAAAAAAACAACCGGCTTCAAAAATATGCCCTAAAAAGGTAAAAATAATTACTAATTTCCAAAAATCTGATCTAAATTACAGTTTAAGTTGGTGTCTATGTACCTATGTAACAGTTTATAACACACTTTGCTTGCATGACACCAATTTCAAACTGTAATTCAGATCAGATTTTTGGAAATTAGTAATTATTTTTACCTTTTTAGGGCATATTTTTAAAGCCGGTTGTCTTTTTTACTATAAATTTTAAATTTCATTAATCAAAAGCTTTATACGTTTTAATTAGGGGTAGTTTTCATCCCTAAGAGTCAAAAGCACATATCAGCATAGGGTAGATTTTGAAGTGGATGATCAGTAGAGCTTAATCCCAAATTTTGAAAAAAAACCATCTTTCTTGAAAGAATTTCTGGGTTGTACCATCCTTTTACCGTCATTTACTGTACTATTTAGGCTATAGAGCGTGCCAAATAAATATTCTTGCTTATCTTCATACAAACATACATACACTCAAAAAACATAACCCCCTTTCTGGGGCAGTCGGGTAAAAACTTCAACAACGATGGTATCAAGTGACCATACTTCATCATCGTATAATTAAATTTAATTCCATGATTAGACTACCCAAGTTCTATTCCAAGGAAAATTGGTTCGGCAGCAAGTACCGTACATGCAACTACTCTTGAGAATTTTTTTTTTTCCAATTATTCTTTACCAAATCCAATTGCAATTTAAGTTCTAAAAAGTGTGCGCTTTTATAGGAAATAATTTGAGAATTACATGCTTTATAAATAACGCGTTCAGAAAAGTTAGTATATTACATCACTAACCCTAATACTAACGATGTTACTAGCACAGCGTGAACATTTATTTGATTCATACAGTCGTCCATCGGAGGTGTCTAGACTGAGCAATCATGAGGTAAGGTGCGCGGCTGCCGTAATATTGCCTTCTTTAACCACACACTGCTCTACTCGCGCGATTAATCGAGAAGCTCTGCACTAGGTCCTTTGACTCGCTCCAAAACACCAATAAAACAAGGAGCGGTGGGCAAGACGAGGAGCATGCCGTGCGGCATGCATGACGAGTAACGTTGCCACACTACGTCTCTACCTCCTTTCCTTGCTACTTCCCATGCCACTCGACGAGTGTGTGGCAGGGCTATTATATGTAGCTAGTCGGTCGTTGTTGTCTAGTCAGCCATAATTTTTATCAATGGCGATGACCGAATGTATGAATGATATGAATTAAAAAAAAAGTGGAATAAAAAAATTAACCCCACACTATGCGTGTTTCCGACATATACGTGATCCGTTTTTGCTAATGAACAAATATCGGGCGTTTTTGCGATAAGGACGGACGACTTCAATAAGTTAAACTTTAAAAAAAAACCGAGGTAAATGTTTTATTTTGATGTGAGTCAAGTTAATATCTGTGTGCTTACATTTCTACTTAATATCCTGCGCAAATTTTTTACGTCGGTCAAGAAATCAAGAAATATGTACGGTGTCTGTGAGGTCTCTCAATTGTATCTTACAGGAGTTTAGTGTAACTTACAGTTCCTTCTATATTTCAAATATTTTTAACTGATTTCAAAAAAAGAAGGTTATCAATTTAAACCCTTCAATTTAAATATAAATTATGTAAAAATAAACGAAACAATAAATAAAATTACACCACCTTAAACCACATGACGTATAATCTTTGACCTTAAATTTGTGTCCTAAGCTTTTTCGATATGTTTCCGTTTTATAAAATGTTTGAACTTTTTTAAGTTTAATTGACATAATTCTGTAGGGAAATGTATTGTAAAAACGGATTCATTGTCCTTTAAATGATTTATATATTTTCTTAAGCCTTGAGTGGATCAGAGCAAGTTTGTGTCTATGTGTCTATTCCTTTATTATACTAAAGAAGCTTATTATGGCAAGCTATAACTGTAGCTATAATTTGGTTTAAGCACGGTTATAGTTATTCCCGCGGAAAGTTATAAATTTTTCGAGATAAAGTGTAGCCTATGTCTTATTCCAGGACCTAATCTATATGTGTGCGAAGTTTCATCCCGATCCGTCCAGTGGTTGAAGTGTGATTGAGTAACAAATTTAAACTTTCACATCCTATTCCTACTTAATATTATGAATGTAATGTTTGGATAATTGTTACTCACTTTCTTAACTTCTCTCGTTAACTTGAATGATTATTCAACCACTGGACGGATGATCGAGATGAAACTTGGCACACGTATCGGTTAAGTTCTGGAATAGGACATAAGCTACTTTTTATGCCGAAATATCTATTACCGAGCTTAAATAAAATATAGCTACAGCTATATAGCTTGTTAGAACAAACTTCATTAGTATAATTAAGAGGTTGACGTAGAATTTCCACGCCAATAACCGAATTTCGAAGGGAATCATTAATAAAATTGTTAATAATAATATACAGTGTAAAGCCCAAAAAGATATAGTTGCCTCTCACTTGAACGCATAATAGAATTGTTTTGTATAGAACTTAATAATTATATTATACTTTGTGTGTATCGCCCCACCTCTGCAAAATATAATTATTTTCAGCCTGTAATGGAACCACTGCGGACCCACGATACCCCTGGCGATGGAACTAGCTATGAAAAATTTGTCGTTTCGAAAATTCACTTATTGTTGTGATGACTTCTGAAGATCAACATTATCTTTTAGAGAATTTTTCAACAAAAGATAGATTTATTAACTTATTTACAAGTTTTGACTTAAATTGTTTGTTTCTTGAACCAACTACAATTAAATCGACTTCAGCTACATGTTTAGATAATATTTTCGGTAAAGTTAAGAAAAGGATAAAACTATTACAAACAATTATCCAAAGTCCCACGTTTACCTACTATGTCAAAATCTACTCAAAAATATTTAAAAAAGTATGCAGGGTTGCAAAATCAATACATTTAAGTAATAAAATTAAAAATTCTGATACTAAAATAAAGGCCACATGGAATGTAATAAATAGTGAAACAGGAAAAATAAAACCGCGTGACAAACATTAATAGCTTACTGTAGACTAGTATAGTATTATATAATCTGTGCTGTAGATTCAAAAATAATTAATTCAGATCTTGATGTCGCTACCTCTTTTAATAAAAATTTTACTGAAATACTTAGAATTACAACTAATGCATTAAATTTCTCTACATTACAATCCGAGCTACTTTTAAAATGTAATGTAAATAAATGCCAGGCCATATTTAAATTTGATCATGTTACCTCTGAAGACATTTTAATGACATTTAAATCACTAACTCAGAAATAAACTGTTGACCTATGAGTGGTATATCAGTTAAAGTCCTTGGCGGTATTATTGTTTTTATAGCACCAATTTTAGCCATAATATTTAATAAGTGTGTTGACGAATCCAAGACTTAATGAAATATAGTAAAATAAAACCACTTTTTAAAAATGGAAGCAAAGATGATAAAGTAATTTTAGACCTATGTCTATACTGCCCGCCTTAAGCAAAATTTTTGAAATACTTATGTTCAATCTGATGCTTAAGCATTTTAATTTTAATGGATTACTTCATCCTCAACAGCTTGGTTTTACAAAAGTTCTACAACTGACGCAGGTGTTACTCTTATACAACATATATCTGATGCTTGGGAACAGTCACAAAATGCCATTGGTATCTTCTGTGATCTATCAAAGGCATTCGACTGCGTGCAACTCTTAGACGAAAACTTAGTCATTATGGAGCTTATCCGCTCATATTTAAGAAGTAGAACGCAGAAATTTTCAAATCAATGAAGTAAAACCTAATAGCTCAAAAATAAAGTTCCTCAAGGTTCTATTTAAGGTCCTTTTCTATTTTTAATTTACATAAATGACTTGCCTTTCTTTGTGGAGAAGCTGTGCAAGATTATACTATTTGCTTCTCTTTTATTTAAAGTTGACAGAAATAAAACGACTTTTGACGACGTAAGTACTGCACTTTTTCAGGTTCTTCAGTGGTTTACGGCAAATAACTTACTTCTTAATGCAAAAAAGACTAAGTGTCTAAAATTTATGATGCCAAATGTCAGAAACATAAGTACAAAGTTATCTTTAAACGGAGAAGAAATAGACCTATAGCCTTATAATTGTTTCTCGGTATTACATAAGACAATAGGCTGCAGTGGAACCCTCACATCTCAGTTCTTGCAGAGAAACTTAGTTCAGCTGCTTATGCAGCTTGAAAAGTTAGGCAGCATACAGATGTTGACACTGCTCGCTTGGGCTACTTTAGCTATTTCCATTCCGTCATGTCTTATGGAATTTTGCTTTGGAGTAAGGCAGCTGATATTGATACAGTCTTAATCTATAAATTAGGACCTCGAATTTCTCTTAGAGAACTATTTAGGGAAATTGATATTTTAACCGTTCCTTGCCAATATATCTTCGCTCATATAATGTATGTACGCAAAAATCGACACTTATTTGCTAAATAGTGAACAACACAGTGTTAATACAAGGAATACGGATAAATTGGTAGTTCCAAAATGTCGTCTTCAGAAGGTACATAGCTCTTTCGCAATACAAAGTACAATTTTTCTACATAACGTCTGGGAGAGACGGGAAGACGGACACGTGTTTGACATTGTAAAGCTTTTCTACGATTTTCCATTTAAGTACGGAACTCTAAAAATGGCAAGTACCGTAGGTAACCACTCGTAAACTTAAAAATTAAATTCAGATTTAGAACATTAAATTAAAGTAATTTTATAATCTCGTTATTTTTTACTTTTCATTTAAATTCACACACAATCATTCATCACTTAGATTTAAGTTCTTAGGTCTTCGTTAGGTTCGCTTTTTACCAACCATGGGCCCATGCGCCAGAATGCAGAAGGGGTGCAGAGTGAACGTATCCAGCAGAGTAACCGAGAGGGGAGTAATGACCGACGCTGTGGGCGAGGGGAGCGTAGGCGGCGTGAGCCACAACTGCGGGACTGGTGCGGACGTCAACGCGAGACTGGTGGGACAGAGCCGCGGGGGCGATGGCGTGGGCTACTAGTGGAGCAGCCACGAGAGGAGCGGCCAGAGTGTGAGACACAACAGCTGGGCTAGACACTACGTCGACGCGGGATTGATGAGAAACGGCGGCGGGCACGATGGCGTGAGCGTTGTAGGCGAGGTGGCCTAGGGAACGTTTCTTCAGATAGTGTCCGTATCCGTGTCCGGCGTATCCAAAAGCGTTATGTCCCAAGTAGGAGTGTACACCATAAAGAGAAGCAGCGGGAGCGATGATGGAGTGCGCCAAGGGAGCGTAATGGTGGCCCTCCAGGGCTTTAGCTTGCAGGTGCAGAGCGCGTGCTCCGATGACTTCCGCGGTGTCGAGTGGGCGGCCGTGGGGGTCCAGCACCACGGCGGGGTGGTGCGGTGGCTGCGCCACCGGTAGGTATGATCCGCAAGCCACCGCCACCAAAGCGAACAACACCACCAGCGATCTCATTGTGAACGTGGTCTGTGTTAATGAACTATCCCTTCAAACCGTAAGCGGCTGACTGATACATTTCACTTGAGCTCAGCTGTATTTATACTCGCACGCGTGATTTCAGCAAGTAGCAATTAATATATTAATTATAATGATTTGATACACCTACTTAAGAAAAAAACATTTATCTTAAATTAGTATGTAATTTCTGTGACTGTTGAAAATAATAAGTAAATACTTTGATTATAACAAATATTTTTTTTTTGGATTTAATTTTATTAACGTTTTTAGTTTTAGGTTTTTGAGTAGAGCATTAGCGATGCAGATGAATTATAACTAATTATGTAAAAAAAATTTTGTAAGAAAACCTTCATAATTATGTCGAGAAAGATTTAACAATTTTAAGATTACAATGTGTACTGGGCCTGGATGACTTGGGCTTGGGACTTGTAGGGTAAGGGTAGGACGGTGCTCATTTGTGTGCAAAGTATAGTGGGGACAATTAAAGGCTGATAATGCAGGATAAATAATAATCTTATCCGTCTCATACGTTCCCGCGTTATTTTACGAAAACATATTTATAAATAGAGAAAACAAATGGCGGTCTTATCGCTTTAAAGCGATCTCTTCCAGACGACCTATATCATTATCCAAACAACATACAATTTAGAAAAAAAAATGATAAAAATTCCTAACGATTGCATCAAGTGTCATAACTTCAACCTCGTAATTAAATTTAATTCCATGATTGGCCGTCTCGCTAATTGTAGATTCGATAAAGCACAGGTTATTCTGTCTCAAGGGTACCAATATGCGGAATTTACGATAGCCGGATATTATAATTGAAACGGCAGTTGCGGAGAACTCTAGTCCCGCTTGTCACTCAAATTCAAATTCTGGTGCAGAACTGACATCAGATAAACCACTTGTGATATGGTTTTGTTCCCCAAAATCGAATAGTATCAACATTACTTTTAACCAAAATGCATTGGCATGTAATTATTGAAAAGTTTAGGTTTTTTGAAATAATTTAAGATTTACACGCCATTTAAAATTAGTTGATCCTTTGATATGGGAACTAAAAGTTTTTGGTTTATGTCCTTATAAAATAACCATAGTTATCATTCATCAAAACTTGATAGTACTAGCGCTTTTCTGAAAAGTAAGTATATTTTAACGTTAAATAGCTTTTCTTTATGACCTTCCTTCAGAGTATATAAATTATACGGATTGGCCCAAGAAATATGTCTTGGTAACTAACCCTCAAAAATTTTATTATCGTTTTGGCACTCATTTGACATAACATGGTGCGTGGGACACTACGGTTTCTACTAAATGACAGCCTCTGGTGACCATAATGAATTTAATTAGTTTGCAGTTTTAAACATATAAATTATATGTTTATCGTATATAATTTATATTGTACAAAATATTCTCCTAGCTGACCTGGCAGATCTTCAGCCCGTTTCGTTGCTGGACTGTCGTATCGCTCGCCCCGACTATTCTGCTTTTTGCTTAGGTTTCTTTCTAATAGTTTTTGTTTGCTTTACTCATAAAGGCTGTAGCGTGACCTCAAACATTCCTTAAGTATTGGGCTATTAAATGCAAATGATTTTTTTGTAATCCTCCTGGTTGTTCCAGAGATTAGTGCGTTCAAACAAAAAAAAAACAAACGCTTTAGATAAAACTCAAGAGTTTGTTTGTTATTTTTTCGTTCCAACAAAAGAAAAAAAAAAAAACGCTTAAGCATTATTATTCAATAGATTTTAAGAAACCAATTATACAATGCTGCGCATGATGCTAGTCGTATGTCAAATGGAATGTAAAAGTCATTGATAGGCTGACAGTAGCGTTGCCACAATATTACGGCTCTTGTAGGTAAAAATAAAAAATAAATATTTCTGGACATTACACACACCGTCTGGTCCCAAACTAAGCAAAGCTTGTGCGCTATGGATACCAGACAACGGAAACAAAAACTAAAATACACTTTTTTAAATGCATACATATACATATACTTAGAAAACACCCAGTCTCAAGAAAAAGTATGACGTATGACTAGACACGCATTTTTTTGAAGTGAAAACTTCTTTAGCGGCGCTGTGCACTTTTTTTGTGATGGGTAAAAACTGTTAAACTCGCGTCAGGTCACGTGTCCTGATCGAAAATTCGTAAGATGTGAGTCGCGTTAGGACACGTGACCTTTATTTACATTAGGTTAGTTTTTTTATTTTTAGTATATGGCGATTTTGAGTAGTACAGGGAGGTTGGATATGGGATTTTAATTCTATGACAGATTGAGCTGTCAAATATACAACGTCAAAAAAGTAAATAAACAAAAGTTATTATTTTTAATAAATAAATATGGATAAGAAGTGATGGGAAGTAAATAGCGAGTATGTTTTCACTTCTGCCGGCACTCCCGAAGTGCAATCCGTTTTTTTTTTGTTTGGAACCCCCAATGTAGCGAAGTCCCGCCTCGCCCTTGATCGGCTTTTTCTAATTTACACAAATAAAATGCTTTGTCCTTAATGACTGACTGACGGATCTACGCACAGCCTAAACCGCTGATGGTATAGACCTGAAACTTGGAGGGTGTGTTCTCTGTATGACGTAGGTATCCGATAAGAAAGGATCTTCCGAAAATGCGAGTCGGACTCGCGCAATAAGGGTAAACCGATTGTAATGACATTTTGGAAAGTTATTATGTATACGCCGGGGAATGTTTCTATGAAAAAAAGGGTCAAGTGCGAGTCAGACAGGGTCAAGTGCGAGTCAGAAAGGGGCATGTGCGAGTCGGACTCGCGCAATAAGGGTAAACCGATTGTAATGAAATTTTGGTAAGTTGTTATGCACACGCATGGTTTTCGAATTAGTACAACCCTTTTACAAAAGATCGGTGCAGCAGTTGTTTTACTTATAGTTAAGATTAAATAAATCTTAAAACAAACTTATTAGTTAGGATTTACTTGAAAATGTATTGTTTTAATTTATTCTGTTTGACTGTTCGACTCTTTCTACTGTATTTCCGATCGTCTAGCGTCTGCAGCCAATTCACTTTCATATAAAAATACAAGTATTTAAGTTAATTTTAAACGGAGCATACGATTGACCTTATATTACTTATACAATCTTGAATTACATTTTAGGATAAAAAGTTTATCCGAGACTTAAAGTTTATACCATAGCGATTACAGTACTCGGGGCGGGCGAAGCCGGGGGCAACAGCTGTAGTGATAAAATCATTATTTTATTAGTGTGATAAGGAAAAATTATATAAGACGATATATATATAACTATCTAAGGATTGCAGTATGGGGTTCTTCAAGAAAGAATTAAGTTATTAGTTTAACAAGCCCCCTGGTATAACAAGCGTCCATAGGCTACAGTGACCACTTGCCATCAGGCGGACCGTAAGCTTATTTGCCACCTGAGTGGTATAAAAAAAAATACTAAAATATTATATTAATTGGTCGTATGTAGAGAAAACCGTGAGGTGCACAAAATTATAACTGTTGTTTGTAATTGCAATGTCAATCCTTTTCAGCCTCATATGTCTCTAGTCCCTACTGTTGGGGCACGGCTTACACTCGCCGAGGGTGATTTGGACCATAGTCCACACAGACCATAGACCATAATCCCAGTGCGGATTGTGGACTTCACATATGTCTTTTTTTTTGACATATGCAGGTTTACTCTAGATGTTTTCCTTCAACGTTTCCAGTGGTGTAAATAATCAATGTATTTGAGAAATTAAGAAAAGGACTTATTGTTACACGTGGGGCTCGAACCTTCGCCACTAAACAAAAAACTAAATATTAAAATAAAAAAAAAAACAAACAACCTCTACCTACTACTAAATTTGAAACCTAAAATTTTTCTGTAATCTATGACATAATATCAACTAACCCTATCAAAAATGAAAATTTTAGCTTTGAAAACTAGGAGAACGAGCGATTTTTTTTTGTACAGTTTTATTAAGCTAAATCATTAAATAACTGAAGAAAAAGAGAACTAAACTTAAAATTGTACAAAATCATTTTTTTAGAATGCTTACTGTTTGTCTTTGGTTTAATGATACCCAGTGCAATTTTAATTGGTACTAAACTGATCCCCCCTGAACCTAAATCAAAATATATTTTACTCAGTTATTGACAAATTATATATATAAATGTGCTTGTCGTTAAGATTTATCAATATTCAAAATTTCTTTTCTACGCTACTTAATGTTTGTAAAAACCTCTGTGACCGACAGACACGCGTTTGATCTATGAAGATTGTGATTTTCGTTTTAAGGTTCGAAACCCTTAAAGATGGTAGGTATGTTCATAGCCTTAAATATTAGAACCAGATATTGGATATCAAATTAAAATCATTTCTCGATCTCGTTATTTTTTACTTTTCACATAAATATTTTTTACATACAACCATTCATCACTTAGATTTTAGTTCTTAGGTCTTCGTTAAGTTCGCTTTTTACCAACCATGTGCCCATGCACCGGAATGCAGAAGGGGCGCAGAGTGGACGTATCCAGCAGAGTAACCAAGAGGGGAGTAGTGACCGACGCTGTGGGCGACGGGAGCGTAGGCGGCGTGGGCCACCACCGCGGGACTGGTGCGGACGTCAACGCGGGACTGGTGGGACACAGCCGCGGGGGCGATGGCGTGGGCTACCACTGGAGCAGCCACGAGAGGAGCTACAGCGTGGGACACAATAGCGGGGCTAGACACTACGTCGACGCGGGATTGATGAGAAACGGCGGCGGGCACGACGGCGTGAGCGCTGTAGGCGAGGTGGCCCAGGGAACGTTTCTTCAACCAGTGTCCGTGTCCATGTCCGGCGTATCCAAGAGCAGAGTGTCCCAAAAGAGCGTGTCCGCCATACAGGGGAGCAGCATGAGCGGCAACAATAGCGGGGCTGGAATGCACATCAACGCGGGACTGGTGGGAGACGGCGGCGGGAGCGGCAACGACTGCGGGTGCGGTGTAAACAGCGGGAGCGGCGAAAGCGTGCGCCAGAGGAGCGTAGTGGTGTCCCTCAAGGGCTTTAGCTTGCAGATGTAGAGCGCGGGCTCCGATGACTTCTGCGGTGTCGAGTGGTCGGCCATGGGGGTCCAGCACCACGGCGGGGTGGTGCGGCGGCTGCGCTACCGGCAGATATGAACCGCAAGCCACCGCCACCAAAGCGAACAACACCACCAGCGATCTCATTGTGAACGTGGTCTGTGTTAATGAACTATGTAGATCACTTCAAACCGTAAGCGGCCGACTGATACATTTCACTTGAACCCAGTCGTATTTATACTCAGCGCTCGCAATTAAAGTAGTAAGAGGTAAGTAGCAATTTTATTCTTAAAACCTAATATTCTTTCTATAGAACAATGTGAGTTGTCGAAGTGAGTGACCTTGAGGAAGGCGTGTGTGTGGTCATTACGGTGGAATTTCGTGGACTCGTTGAGTACACTTGTATTAGTGTATGAGAAGTGAGTCCGCAACCATAGACACGCGAAACGAAATTGCGGGTGTCGATTCTATGCTATTTTATTTAATCTAAATATTTATCTATTTGTCTACATTATGATACAGTTTCAAACAGGTGATGAGTCAAGGAATTTAAAAGAAGTCAATATATACCTTGTTAAATGCGAGTTTGAACAACCCAAAAGCGTGAAATGGTTTTTCGAGAATAAAATGGCTAGAAAGGTGTAATATGTCGTAGTTATTTTTATATTTTAAGGTCTTTATAATCATATAGAACAGTTAGATATATTTACCGTACCTTGAGCTCCCATTCTCTTAAGGAGCTCAGATATCTTAGTAATTACGGTAAAAACCTCGTAGATTTGTCTAATCGTAATATTGACCGTGATTTTTAAAACAATTCTTATATAAAACTATATCTACAAAACATTTTAACAAATTGTCCAAACAAAGATATTAAATTAAAAAATTAAAATTATATTTTTGTTACATTTTACTTAATTACAGAGGTAATTAAAAATGATTATCATAATCTATTAAATATTGTACATTTTTTTTATGTAGGTAATAGATTTACGTCCGGTTAAGCTCTGTTTGCGTTTATTCGCCTGGCCTTTATATCTACATAATTGGTATGCGTTTGTTTGTTGTGGATGTGAACGTGCACGCGGACACTAAAGCGGCATTGGTATGATTAGGGCTGCCTACAATAAATAAATATAATGAACGAACGGACCTGACAGGCCTTGTCTTGTCCAAATTTGCAATGAACATACAACATAATCACAATTATTCAACTGAATAGTTTTTTGTGACTACTTAACCGATAGGATTGATACATAATAATTTGACAGTCAGCTTTCAAAGATTGTTTTTCACGCGACTGAAAACTAAACAACTGAAACATTTTTTTCATCTCACTGACTCGAAAAGGCTGACTTTATCGTTGAAAATCTGCGTGGGAAAGCCTACTTTATCCGTTTGCGAGCAAAAGTTTTTTTTTGAATTCTACAAAACAAACCTAATGAAACCGTCCGAAATACGGTTTGTGCTTACTACTTTATACATTAGTGATCCGTTTATAACACTTTAGTTTAATTTTTGATACTATTGCATTAAAGGTAATGTTTTGTTTAATGTTATTTAATAGATAATTTATTTAAGTTTGTTAAATTTTTAAAAACATCAAGAATAAATAAGTTTAAGTATAAATTTTGTTATAAGAATTTTAAAATTGGCTTGGTACAAATTCAGAGCGCACCTTAAAAAAAAAGAAAAATTAATGAAACATTTATTTGGAAATACGTAGTAGGTACATCATTTTGGTTGTTTTTACTATAAACATATTACTTTTCTATACTAATATTATAAATAAGAAAGATTTGATTGTTTGTTTGTTTGTTTATTTGTTTGTTTGTTTGTTTGTATTGAATAGGCTCTGAAACTACTGGACCAATTTAAAAAATTCTTTTACCATTAGAAGCCGACATTATCCCTGATGAACATAGGCTACTTTTTACCGCGGGAAAATGCTTCATTTCTACGAGGAAACGTGTAATAGGACAACGGGTAGTAAGAATTATCCTTCCGTACTTATCTTTTTCACATAACTTCTAAACGGCAGAACCAATTGGGTTGAAATTTTATATGGGTATTTCAATGGTTTTCTGGATGATTTAAAATTAAAATTATTTGTTTTTTTTCTTATTGTGGAGTTTCTGTAAGAACCTAGGCCGATAACGAAATTTACGGCGGGCGAAGCCGCTGGCAGAAGCTAGTACTAAATAAAGTTAATATGTAATTAAAAAACATGAGTCACTCAACCAGTGATGTAAAATACTTAAGTTTTCCCGCGGAAAATAGGTAAGTACCTCTGAGCGTGCGATTGGTTGACTACATGCGGACTTATAAAAGACTATTTCTGAGACTGCAATAATGCTGTTATCATGTTATCAGTAATTAATTAAACTATTTAAAATAAGTATTCTAATTATTGTTTTTCTTGTATTTAGTATATATTTTCTTTGCTGTAATGAGATAAAAAAATGTGTGTCTCGCACTGGATTTTTTTTTGGGTTTCATGCCTTAGAATCCCTCGCTTTGTTCAGAATTCAATTTTTGAACCATTCGCTTCGCTCATGGGTTCAATCTTTAAATCCTTCGCTTGTTCGATATTCAATTTAGGTCCTCACGCCGAAAAGCAAATTTTTAGCCTTGTTGAACAAATAACTATTGTCACTATGTGTTTACACAATAATACCATAGAAACAGTTTATGAAGAACAGGTTTTAATGTAGGATATTTGTGTATAACACGAAAATAATAAATTGGCTTTCTGATAAACTGCAGATCAAATTCATTATCTTTAATGCGTCATTTTGTAGTAGTCTACATGTAGCAAACATCATTCGGCATGACTGATTATAAGTGGCTACCGTAGCCTAAATTGTGGGCGCTGTTGTTATTACTTACGCGTTCCTTTAATAATTACCGTAGCCTATGGACGCTCGGTATTACTCGCGTGTTAATATAAGTTTTTTATTTTTTGCGTGCCATTTCCTTAATTATAATAAATAGTGAAAGGTATTGTATCCTTTTGCGACATTAAATTTCTTTACATTTTATTGTAATTACTCACGTGTTGCCGTTAATAATTAACATAGCTTACGCTTGTAACACCAGCGTTGTTAACAGTTGCAGTTAATAATTACCGTAGCCTATGTACGCTTGTAAATCACTGGTACCTATTAATTACGCATTGCCGTTAATAAATTACTGTAGCCTATGTACTGTTCTAAACCATTACTCACGTGTTGTCGTTTAAAAATAATGTTGCATATACACGATTGTAACACTAGTGGCATTACTCACATGTTGCCGTTCATCAGTGTTACCAACTCTCAAAAATATTTATCCCTAAAGTTTGTGTCAAAAACCCCTAAAATCGCCTTGATTATTGAGTTGTCTCCGTAAAAAATATATATATGTAATATCCTTAACCTATTTTTATTTGGCGGTATCCTATCTGATATAAGCTAATGTCAAACATACGTTCAAGTTAAAAAAAATATAGACTTATACACAACAATAACCGCCATATGTATACACAGACAATAAAATGACCGCCAGTGGCGCCAGTATTGCCGCCAGTCACCACAGAGTGGTTGTAGAATTACGTACTAGATGTCGATATAAGTCGCTAGGTCAAGAAATAAATATTAATATTATCAATTTAAAAATATTAAAGAGTCAAAAAAATCCCTGAAATACCCCTAAAAATTTCAGATCCTTAAAAAAATCTCATCTCATTTATTTACCCCCTAAATCTGGGGGGACAACCCCTAAGTTGGGAACCGTGCCCTTCATAACTACCGTAGTTTATGCACGCTTGTAACACTAGTGGTGTTAAGTGTTGCTGTTAATAACACCACTTTTGTGTTGCTGTCACTAATTCAATGATTCTTTTCTATAGTATTTAGGGAAATGCCTCGAGAGGGTGCCAATAAGGGTACCTATGTATCTTGATTGCTTAAAATGATTTTTGCACATAAATAATAGGTTGCAGACAAGGAGAAAATTATTAAAAATAATTTGAGTATTAAAACCCTAAACGAAGTTTCTTAAATAAAGCTAAATATTTGAGTATGAAGACACTGTTTGTGCCAACCCTAAAAGCTGTCTGTGTTGTGTGCGCAAAGCATGAGATCAAAAGTCCGTGACCACAACGAAATTATCAGATTGCCGATATAGATTTGTTACCGTCGAGCATTGACTAATTTGTTTAGTATATAGTATAATAGGTGTTCATATAGTTTATGAGCAAATCATACCGTTTTAACTAAATAGTAGTATTAATAGCTGGCTTTTGCAGACGCAGTTCATGACTTCAAAGAATTGATGGAGCTGCCACTGTAAATGCAAAGCAATTCTGTTAATTTTTATCATTATTATTTTGGTTTAAATGTTCGTTATAATTTTTTAACATGACTATATAAATTGAATATTTTGACATACCATATTTTATTTAGAACTATTTTGTAATGACCTGTAACATTGTTATGAATAAAAATCTGTATCTGTATCTAGATATATATAACTGCACGATATAAATAGAATAAATGAAACCTAATAATCAATAAAAAATCTAAAGCAATTTCTTTCCGACAACCTTTGCGTAGATTAAATACTTAAACAAAACGACTATATATTTATTTACTATCATTTTCCCGCGACTTTGTCAAAGTAGACTTTTGAAGAAAAAAAGCATGGTTAAACCTGCAAAAATATCTGAATTCTCATACAAATTATCATCCCCTGTTCTACATGGGTATCTTAATTTTCAAGTTACATGCCAAATAACAATTTTATGCATTTAGCATTAATCGATTTTCATACAAACTTACAACCTTTTACAGTTACATTTATTTATTTGTAGATATTTATTCTCTTTTTTTTTTCGGTCAGTCAGGTTTTATAACAATTTCCTTCACGGTGCGACAAAAGTTTTGTGTTTGTGGATAGATCTATGTAAATGTTGGACATCGATGTATTTTATTACGTACACAGCTTAAGCAAATCATGTTACAGGCAGCAATGCTTCGATATCCGGGAAGTATTGTGTCATGTATTTTTTGTCGGTAGCAATATAAATTTACAAGGTAAAATATTATTAACTACACATATCGAAAGTAGTTCGAGAAACCCACAAGTTCGTTCAATACATACATAAAGGAATTCTGTGTCGATGTCGATCTAAAAATTTATTGAGTAGTGTTTGACGCCATAATAGTTGGTAAGTATTTGTTATATAAGATATCTTTTATTGTGTTCTAGTTGTGATTGGTATCTCTGACAATGGGCACATTAGAAAACATGCAAGGTCGTCAGTGGAGCCTGTTATTTTTTTATAGAAGCTGGAGAGGCTGTTCACAAATATGTAGATACATCTTATGATGATGAATTAATGTTGTCCATTTTTAAAACTCGTGAAAAGCTTTGAGTGCCTCACCTATAAACACTTGCAACACCAAGACGGACATTACACTCTAAACATCTAAGCACTCCTTCCTTTGTAAAGTCCCTAGGGATGAGCTCGACATGGATTCCATGATCTAAGATTTCGATGGAAAAGCTTCTCAGTTCTTTGGTTTTAAGGATAAACTTTCTGCCAATGGTGAGTGGTGCAATGGTAGAAAGTAGCCGTGCGGGCATTATTTAATAGTAGTAGTGAGTAGAATACGGAGGCAGAACCTCTATGTAAGGCCTTTTAAAAAAATATGAAATGAATTTGATTGCCTTCATGTATCTTTTCTTCCGCTTTTATGTTAAGTAGAGTACACTTAATGTAAATGTTTTCTGCACTTGAACACATTTTAAATTGTTTTATTATTTTGACGTGACAACGTCTTATAAATTGGTTTGCCGGGTGACACTTCAAGAAACTGCGTTACGCTCCGCTCACGTTATGCGCTCACAATGAGAGCGAGTGAGAGGCACGCGGCATGGTTAGCCCGCCTAAGAGCGAGAGAGACAGACATAAAAAGTGAAAGGCACAAGTTGTCACGTAAAACTTTCGCCCGTATACCGACTTTACAGGCAACCAGTTTTTTATATTAAATCCGCAATGCACACTTCTGCTGTCTTGCGCCACTGCCAAGTGGCCGCCGCGCTCCGGTCATTTTCTTGTTACATTATCTTACACTATCATTTATCCGTGACTTCGGCCGCATGGTCTATTGGAAAAAGAAAACTTTTAACTGCTTATGGTTTTATTTATAAAAAAAAAACCAGCCAAGTGCGAGTCTGGCTCGCGCTTCGAGGGTTCCGTGCAAACTTATTATATGTTGTTGTATATTATTAAAATATTTTTTCGCAATTTTTCCTTTATCTGTACTATAAGACGTTGCTTCGTACCAAATTTCAAGATTCTGAGTTCACGGGAAGTAGGTTTTGATTCCCTTGCGAGTTTCGAAAATTTGCGGCATAAACTGCTGTATCCTTTGATTGCGTTGGCTTAGAAGTTTGATTTTTTCACAGCTCCAAGGGACAGTAGACCTGAGTATTTGATATAAATTTTAGCTTGATACCTCCACGCGTTTCTGAGAAAAAGGATCTTGACAGACGGAAAACAAAGTGATCCTATAAGGGTTCCGTTTTTTTCCATTTGAGGTACGGAACCCTAAAAATCACGGAATTTTCATACATTTTTTAACCCCTGTTTTGCCCCCAAGGGAAATGATACTTCAAAAACGGTGAAACACATAAATCTTAATTTTCACCTAAAGGCCAAATACCAAATTCTTAAGACGAATTATCATACAAAAGGGGGCTGGTGGTGGTTGGATGCGAAAGGCAGAGGACCGGGAGAAATGACCGCAAAACCGCTTGCAATTTGGGATTGTTATCTATTTTCAAGGCTTCGAACCAAATTAAAAGGGCGAAGCTTGTATCTAGGTGCACCTAGTCAGCTGGCAGTCAGGATGGCAGCGGCAGCAGAACCTTCTCCACGACTTATGAATTAAAAAAAAATACTTCTTCGCTATGTTAAGTTTCTTGGAAGCCAAATTTACCTTCTCTTTTAGATATTCTGGAACTGAACATCGCTGGAGATCTTAATGCTCTTGGAGATAATGTGGTTTTTACAGTGCTGAACAGGTTGATTTGTCTTGGGTTGAATAGGAGCAAGTCCACCTCGAGTCATTAAAGAGTCTTGATTTTTAACACAAGTACTTCGTGACTTTTTTCTACAACTGAATGAAGGATTGTTGCGTAATAAGCAACACTAGGGGTATCACTCGCGCGTTGCCGACCCTTCAGAAACGTAGCTATGTGTATATGTGTGGATATAGTCAATAGACAACATGTCTTTAATGCTGCAGAAAAAACGTTAAAGAAAGCACTGGGCCTTGCATGACACCAACTTTAATGTCCAACTACGACTTTTATGCATTGTCAGATTTCTGGTCTCGTATTTTGACAAATCCTCAGTTAGTTCGTAAAATAGGTAAAATTTTGTACGTTTCAAACTTGATTAAATAGTTTTGCTTTGTCCTGGCTACGTGCTCATCCTCTTGACTTCCAATGGCAAGATCTTATCGGTATGTGTGCTATACACTAGAAGGTCGCCAGTCGACCGATCCTATGAAAGGTATTGGCGGTTACGGGCCAAATCGTGTTTTTGTAGGGTATCTTGGTAGTCAGGCGTAAATAATAGGCATGTATATCAATGTGCTTGATCTATCGATCTTTTCAGGCACCTGGTGCACATAGAGCATAGACAGTCTTTCAAAGAGACGGAAATAGGCTAGAAGTGCACAAAAGAGCAAAGAGGTGCGTAAGGAACGGGTTTTATTAAAGTTTTTATTGATAAACAAAGTGTTTCAAAAGGAGGTAATAAAAAGTAATAGCGCTATGATACCACAACGAGTGCAACCGAAGTGAATTTAGAAAGAGCATTTGAGTTTCAATCTCGAAACTAATCTCCGCAATGAACATTCTTAACGGACAATGCGTGACTGTAGTCAGGCTAAGCTTATCGTTCATATTAAAAGTGATTTAACTTTATAAGACGGCATATCATAATGCCAATGAGACGGTGGGGATCTGAAACTGCATTGTGTTGACGACGATCCATTAGACTATCGCGTTCTAGATCTAAAACGAAGTTAGTTGCGAATGTCAGTTTCAAAATGAGAATAAAGCCGTTAAAACTGTGACATCATCAAAAAATTAACTGTGTACTTGAAATTATACTTAAAAAAAAAATGTGGTAAATATTTGAGTACCTTCGAGGACCAAGATGCTGCAATCATTGCGTGGCTAAAAACACATATATATATATATATATAAGCGACTTAATAAAAATTATTTTTTCACGAATTATACCTTTTTAATAACTTGAAATGGGATTTTTAGGATCGATTTAGATGTAACTTCTATTTAAAAGACCGATTAAGATCATAAAGTATAAAAAACAACGTATTTAATTAAAATTAATGTGTGGATTTAAATGTAAAAGACATGATTATAAGGTAATTATCCATATTTTAGTGTTTTACTCACAATTTTTATATTGGAGGTTTAGAAACAACTGATGTTATCTTTATAATATTACTAGCTTTTGCCAGCGACTTCGCCCGATATAAACATTCGCATTTATTATTATGTTAATACAGTCGGCTACTAAATTACTTTATCCAAAATATATGGCAATACTTTACTAAATATTTCGTATTTGCGATAACATGATTTTATTTTTCGCTTGATTACTTACAAATATAAACAAGAAGTGATCGTAGAGTTGGACCTATCTTGTCAGCAACTATAGTTTATAAAAAGAAGTAAAATCCCCACAAAAACCATTCATTTAAATTCATTATAACTCTTTAGCCTAGAATGAACATCTTAGTAGGTTGAACAAAACCAAAGTAGCTGACTCGCATGCCCGTAGCTGCTGAGTTGACTTTTGACAAGCAAAGTGCGGTAAGGGCGACACGGCGGCTACAAGTGCTTGCCATGCAAAACGCAGGGTGTAAATGCGCGCGACAGTTAAGGGCATGCAAGTAGCTGGCATACCATTGTGCAAGCAACTGACACGTTATTCTGGGCTTTTACCTCTGAACAGTTACGAAACTTTGATGCCTACCCACAATTTCATACATTATTACAATCTTTTCGTCTTTACTGTTATTCCTATACTATGCTACTAAATAGTTTAAAGCGCATATCTCCAAGGCAATTACCAAGTAGTAATTTATTCATATTTTACCAAAATACTTACACCTATCTAATTTAGCGTAACACAATTATTCAAAGGAAAGAATCAATTTTACCACACGTGTGAACATTAAGCGATCATCTTTAATTGCTTCTAATTTCACCACTGACTAATTTAAATGTTTTTTTTTTGTTAAACATAGATTGCGCCTATTTCGTTGTACAAATTAATTACAGACGTTACTGTAAAAAATGATCAAACTAATTTCACAATTTTGTTTTTAATCTAAGTTACAATAAGCTGCATGCTGAGGTTTGACGCAATGCACTGTGTGCGCTAAACTTGCTTATCAGATACATTGTTATTTCGATCTACATGTACAAAAGGTGTTTGATAGGATCTACCAATCAATAGTTGTTATCACACACTGTTTTTGAGTCTTCTTTTTTCGTTTTCATTCGTAGATTATTATAGAGAGCTTTTAAGTATGTTTTGTAATTAAAAATTAAGAAAAAATTTTTAAGTAGTTCTCAGGTATGTACTAATATTATGAATGTCATTGTAGGCATTTGTTTGTATTTTCTAACGATTTGAAGGTTTTCTTCGAAACCTACTTAATTTATTGATTGATTACCGTAATAAGCCATATTATTAACATTAAATAATACAATTTGAATTACAACAATACAAATAAATAATACAAAGAGAGGTTAAGTTTGAAATAGTTACTAATTTCTATATAGTGAACTGGTTGTTGTGTTATACTCACGTTGTACTATTATTGTTACATTTATTATGATACGTCACCATACATCACTTTATTGTTATGCGTCACTTTATTATTATACGTCACCTTACGTCACTTTATTATTAGCTAATTAAAAAAGTAACATGAAATATCTATTTTGATTTTAATTACAACAATAAGTACACACAAACATAACTTGAAACTTAAAATACCTAGGTGTTAACGACTCTACTAGCCGACGATAGCGTGATCTTTAGGTATAAACTAGCGTAACTTTATAAGTGTAATAATATGTATAAGTTAGGTATTATTTGGTCGTACAGTTTAAATAGAAAACTCATGCGAACTGACCTACCTATTATACAACTAATATTTGTAATCTAAGTTTAGGTACCTAAGTTTCTTATTTGTTTGTTTATTGTCTGTGTATGTAGTATAGTTAATGTTTTCTTTGTATAACATGTTTTCTGCCTTGGCGCGTAAGCGCACATGTTGTAACAAGGCATCGTTTATTTTGCCAGCACAAGGCATGTCGATAGCTGGACATGTGCAAGCTGGGAAAACATGAGGTGAGGGGTTGTGTTGCTTGCATAGCTACAAGACTTGATCGACTCGACAGTTCGACATTATTAGAGAAGCGAGCAACACATACCCTCTGTATTGGTTGTGCTATTGTATCGACTAATTAAATGTGATATAAGGAATTCGGCTGTTGCCTTTTAACTTCGTCTTTAGACCAATCAACCCTGAGCCTAAAATTACTAATTTACACTAGGGGTTTGGTTGGAGAGTAAATTATCTTGGAATGAACACATCAAAGTCACCATTTCAAGGGTCAGAAAACTTACTTATGTTTTTAAAAACCTTAGAACAGTAATGGACTTTCCTAGCCTAAAAACTGTATATTACTCACTAGGACAATCAGTTCTGACATACTGCATTACGGCGTGGGGTAACTCAACAAAAACTCATTCTTTACGCTTGGAAAGAGCTCAAAGATTGGTTCTAAAAGTGATGACTTTTAAGCGTGTCCGTTTTCCTACGACAGAACTTTATACCTTAACTGGCCTTTTAACGGTCAGACAACTGTTCATTCTTCACGTATTGCTTCGAAAACAATCACAATTGCCTTACAACCCTTTACTTTCTACCAAACGAAAGGCCACAAGGTTTGTAAAATAGAATTTAGAAAGTTAGATGTTTTACGACATTACTATTATTTTGCTCCAGCATTGTACAATAATGTAAATAAAATTTTAGATATTTTTCCTAGGACACTTCGAGATTGTAAAATTACTCTCGGAAACTGGCTTAAAACTCTCACGTACACTGAAACAGAAAATTTACTTAATTCATAACTGGAGTTAAAATAATTATGATTTCTTCTTTCTATGCTTCCACTAACACACACCCAACATCACACATACACACACCAAACACACACACACACACACACCACATACACTAACGCATACATATACACCACGTAAAAATAAGTCTTATATGTTATATTATTGTATTATTTGATTGTATTACCTACTTCTGTTCCCAGTACTAAATAAAGTTTGTTGTATTTGTATTTTGTAACTTTTATGATAACTTGTGTGTCTGTCTGTCCGTCTACTGTCACACACAGCCAATTTGCTCCGAATCTACTGGACCGATTAAGTTAATATCTAGTACATATATCAATTTCTGTGACCCAAAAACAGAAGTGTAATGAAAATATTTTTTTTTTTTTAAATGGCGCAGTTGACCGGTTTTTTAAGAATAACTTCACTAATGCTTTTTTGGTAGGTCCGTAGAATGAATCGTTTTTTCGCGTTAAATATATATATATATATATTTCAGCCTAGAATTGCTCCTATTTTGTACAAGAGGCGAACGCCTAACCTTGTGGCTTCTAAACTCTATAGTCAACTGTTAAATAATTGAGAATCGGGGATGTATTATTCATTGCCCGTTACATACGCTCTGTAAGGCAATAAGATAAAATTGAAAAAATTAAGTTTTGGCAAGAATAACTATAACCGCTTTCTACTTGAAACGATAAAGAAGTTTTCTATAGCTTATATCAAGGACTTACCGTAGGAATCCCACGCCAAAAGGCAAATTTAGGGCGGGTGGAGCCGCTAGTAAAAGCTAGTCATAAATATGTTTGTAATGGAATAGCAAAGTAACGTAGTATAACACACGCAAGGCATAGTTTTGTCAATAGTTACGTAAAACACAAACATTTCGTCTTCATTATAAGTTTGATGTTTGATTGAGATATCTGGAAATACCTTTTTAGATTAAATAAAGTATACCTAGCTTCAGACCGCTTCAATAAAGATCTACATATTCATAAATAAGAGTATCGTTTAATATATATTGAGTATATAAATGCCTGGGCCCGTTTTAGTTTTCCTATCTCTCCAAGAACCCATGTCACTCCTTATCTCAATGTTCATAAGCTGTTCAAAATGGATGCTCGTAGGAAATTGAATTTTTCAGTTTTATTATTTGGTATAGTTAATACTCAATAGCCGAGCTATTTGTATGAAAAATTATCATTTGCCAGAGATAGATTAATATGAAACTCGTGCCTCTTCATATTTAATTTACTATCTTGGCCATTAGTCTGCATCATTTCAGGCGTTCATAGGCCACCGTAACCGCTTACCATCAGGCGGACCGTGTGCTTGTTAGCCACCTTAGTGGTATAAAAAAAAACACATTGTTTATTTGCACTAGGTTACTATGTCCATGCTTATCTTAACAGGTTGCTGCCCACATATATTGGTTTGTTTGATGTGATGATATACCGACAGCAGAAATGGAAGCAATTACTTACTTTTTTTAATTTTATTTCAATTCATAACATGATGAGTTTATTTTAAAATAATTATAATTATGTTTGTTTTACCCGAGCGGAGCGAATGCAACCGCCAGGGGGTGTGTTTAGTACATACCCAGCGAAATATTTCAAAAAATCCATACAAAAAACGTAAAATATACAAAAAAATATCGTTTCCGCCGATAATTGCATTTCATTTGTGTGTTAGGGGTGCTTCTTAATCGTTTAAGACATTTTTTATGCCCGAAAGGTACGATTTTCTGTATATTTAGCCGAAAACGGCTTAAGTTTTTTTATATATGTAGTAGAATATTTATTTGTACACTTTATTATTATTATTTAGGTAGGAAGCATATTTATGATTGACCATCCATTGACCGCGAAAGGTTCTCACTGAAAATCAGTGTTGTGACTATTGGTCACAGAGCGTAATGCTGAGTGAGAAGCCTTTTTGGCATTGCATAGCTAGTATAGCTACAGTAAGTAAGTACTTAGGTTTAACAATTCCTTTTTATACCTGATTTGTTTATTTATAAGCTGTGTTCATAGTTCAAATAAATGTTTTTTTTTCAATTAGAGTTTATTACCAGGATTATTGTGTTTATCTGATCTCAAGAGGCAAAGGTATATAATGAAATCAATTAATAACGCATTGATAATGGTGAAAAGTCATAGTTAACGTTAATAGAGTATTTTTGTGTACTTTATTAGTGTTGTAAATTGTAAAGCACAGCTACCTGAATTAGTGTACAATACTTTATTTTAGAACACGGTAGGCAACCCTATTTGTGACGTAACTTTATAATACGATGTCGTCATCTAAGGCCATTATACTTATTGTTACAGTTACGTTAATTAAGTACTTAACGTATATACATATATAAGTATATACGTAAGAGTACGTATATAAGTATTATATATAAGACATTAACTGTATGTATTTAAAAAACATACAGTGGATGTCGTAACTGCCGTGCCTATTTGTAACCAGATTAATACGTATACCCTTGAAACGGTAGGAAATTGCACTCAATTTCCTTTTTATCTAGGTTGTATATAAAAAATAAACTAATAAAAAATTTCTAATAGTAGATTGTTAAGGTGATGGCATACGCAAACGAGTTAAGTTTGCAAGAATTTGATTAATTTTGTTACGGGCCTGAGTATACTTTTTTGCGTGAAAAAAATATATGTTATAGTTTAAACCTTAATAAAGTAGTTTTGCTAATATAATGATAATTCTGACACTCTATTTTTGGGCTTTAATTTAAATTGTTTAGAAAACTAAGAGTGATATTCTCTTTATTCTTATTTCATAAAATATTTATTAATATCACTGAGTTAATTTGCTAATTTAATAGTTATAAATAAATATTTGAATTTTATACTGACAAAAAACCGATCGTGCGGCCACGTGCTAGCGCCTATCGGACGCGGAACCGTGTCTCTTTGTGTGCTTCAATAGTGTTATATGTCTATGTACGACGACGTACACTGGTCAAAACAGCACGGGATAAAAGGCACCCATTTCTGACGAGATATTTTAGTTCGAGTCTGAACTACACCCGAATTACACTCTGCTTTCCATTTCGAAAATGACGAAAGTAAACTCAAGCCAAATATGAAAAAGAAGTTACTATTATTCTACTTTTCATTTCGAAAATGAGGAAAGTTAACACATGCCAAATATAAAAAAGGTTTTCCATAACAGCTTGAGCCTCTCTTGTAATAAATTCAGGTGTAACTTAAGGTTAATTTTAGAATCGCTCGATCGTGTATAAAAGAATTTGCATTTATCACGTTTTCCCGCCTTTTTTTCCTTTTTACGCGCAAAATTTTTCAAGCGCCACAATGCCAGCCAGTATTTTTGATGAAAATCACTGACTATTATAAATTATTTTTAATTTGTCATGATCTAACTAAATTAATTTTAGCGCGGTAGTATTAAACCACATTTCTGGTATAAACAGGTATTTTAAATAAAAAAAAAAAAACGAGTTGCACTCCGGGAGTGCCGGCAGAAGGGAAACCTTTACACACGATTCGCGCTTAACACTCAAATATGTCACAAGACATGTCTTTGACATTGTCAAGAAATAATAATGTTTGTTTATTTACTTTTTTGACGTAGTATATTTGACATCGCAATCTGTCGTAGAATTAAAATTCCATATCCAACCTCCCTGTACTACTCATAATCGCGAATACTAAAAATAAAAATTATAATAGGCGTGGCATTACGGTTTCCGTCTTACGAATTTTCGATCAGGACACGTGACCTGACGCGAGTTTAACAGTTTTTACCCATCACAAAAAAGTGCACAACGCCGCTAAAGAAGTTTTCACTTCAAAAAACGAGTTGCACTCCGGGAGTGCCGGCTGAAGTGAAAACCTTTACACACGATTCGCGCTTAACACTCAAATATGTCACAAGACATGTCTTTGACATTGTCAAGAAATAATAATGTTTGTTTATTTACTTTTTTGACGTAGTATATTTGACATCGCAATCTGTCATAGAATTAAAATTCCATATCCAACTTCCCTGTACTACTCATAATCGCGAATACTAAAAATAAAAATTATAATAGGCGTGGCATTACGGTTTCCGTATTTTACAAAGACAAAGATGCACTCTGTTCAATTTCCATATTTTAAACACTTTATATACACGAATTTTACGAATACACAGCAGTATGGCCACTACACAGACGGTCGAGCCATCAGCTGTCACCATTCATGGATGCGCGTAGAATGCTGTAACATAAACACACACGACCATTCGCGCAAGCGCCCTGCGCCGTCTAAACGGAACAGCAGGCGCAGGCACACATTTTCGCCGCGCCGTAGAAAGAGAGGGCGATACTCCCTCTTTTACGCCGCGCCAGCTGTCTACTCTCCATCCGTCTTACGCATTTTCACGATTAGGACACGTGACCTGACGCGAGTTTAACATTTTTTACCCATACCAAAAAAAGTGCACAAAGCCACTAAAGAAGTTTTCACTTCAAAAAAACGGGTTGCACTCCGGGAGTGCCGGCAGAAGTGAAAACATACTCGCTATTTACTTCCCATCACTTCTTATCCATATTTATTTATTAAAAATAATAACTTTTGTTTTTTTACTTTTTTGATGTTGTATATTTGACAGCTCAATCTGTCATAGAATTAAAATCCCATATCCAACCTCCCTGTACTACTCATAATCGCCATAAACTAAAAATAAAAACTAACCTAATGTAAAAAAAGGTCACGTGTCCTAACGCGAGTGACATCTTGCGAATTTTCGATCAGGACACGTGACCTGACGCGAGTTTAACAGTTTTTACCCATCACAAAAAAAGTGCACAGCGCCGCTAAAGAAGTTTTCACTTCAAAAATAAATAAAAATTAAGTAGTATAAATCGAAGTGTGGCTGTATAGGTGATTGAATTTGACCAATGTGACTGAATTTTTGTTTATTTACTTTTCAGCCTTAGGGCCGACATTTACTTCTTCCCACCCGCTTTTTAGATAAGGTCTGCTTTCAGATTATGAGAGTCGAAAAATTAATTAAATCACCTTTTAGGCAGAAAGAATATTGATACAACTAGAGATGTTTTTTCTTGCCGTTATATTAGATGATAGTAAAATATTTCTCATAACTGCTTTACATTTTTTGCATTCGAATTCAAGGACATGAAAACTTTTATTCTGAATATTCCAATATTCTGCTGAAGATGCTTATTTTTTTAAGGATTTTTGAAGTCTCTTTAATTGTTTTGAATATGTATTTTTTTATGTTTTCATTTGCTACTTGAACTACAAAAATATAGTACACACCCAAATTAAAGGGGTCCGTAGCCAATAAGGAATCTTTACAGTTTTGCCATGTCCGTCCGTCCGTGGCTTTGCTCAGAGACCGTTAGTCACGTTTCTATTTCTATTTTCATCCCATTTCCATTTTATTACTTTCATTTTTCACCTTCTCATTGTAAAAATCAAACCACCATAAAGGGGCCTGAAAAGTAGGCCGCCCTTTTAAATTTCACCGGGGGTGTTCAGCACCCCTGAGCTTCTGCCCGGGTCATGGTGGGAGGTAAATTCCCCTCCCCCGACACCCGCACCTCAACACCCAGTAGGGTGTAAGAGAAGATATCCACGACCGGAAGCTGTAATTTATCATGGGTATACATGTTAACTAACATCGACAGTGACAAAAAAAAAAAATTTTTTTAAGGTACACCAGTGTTTGTGTGTGTGTGTGTCGTTGATAGCTCGCTTAAAAATATTGAGGGTGTGTGAAAACCATTTTACGATTCAGCGATGCGTTTGCAAAATAATAAGCTTTAAAGTGCAATTTTTTGTTGAAGCCCAGTGTCCCGCCCCTTGCTGCTAGCTAAATGGCTGTTCCTGGGATGTGTAAAAAAAATCATAGGAGTAGCATATATAACGAAATAAAAAAAAAACTTGCATCACTAAAACATTAAAACGTTTAACAACCTTGTAAAAATAATTTAGAAAAGTTTTAAAACACTCTTTTCATTATTCATAGACACTTTTGAAATGCGTTATGCATTTTACAAACTTCTACCATTACTTAAAATGCGTTTGCATTGTAGTATTCCTAATATAGATAAATATGCATGAGAAATGGCAAAGCAATGTAAAATTTTGCAATACGAAAACTGTGCAAACTTCCTTGCTTGGTACTTTGAAGGCATTTAATATTCCGCATAGAACATTGTGTAGAGTAACACTGGTTACTAGATCAAGGCAAGCCACGAATTGGCCGGTGCCTTCTACCAGTCTGAGACCACTGTAACCTATACTTCCTATGTACTACACAATGTTGGCCTAATAGTACCTTTTTAACTGTTATGTATTATTTATGCATATTTCATAAAATGACGCTGAATTTATACAGCCTTTTTACCTGTCGCGTTGTTACGTATGTTTCTTAAGAAGTTTAGTACCTACCATCTTAATCAGTAACTGCAGATCCGATTTAAAAATTTGTTTCCCGTTAAAAGGATACTTTACACCACACTATATATAGGAAATCTGTCAATGGATATTTGTTTTTCTTAAAAGTTTAAGGCTCCGTAGAATATTGATATTGGGGAGAAGTATTTGCGCCAAAGTGCTTGTAATATAATATTCAGCATTAAAAAGTTCTTAAGAATACTTGAAATATTTTTTTAATTGCAAGTAATTGCAAAATTGTTTTTTTTTGCCATTTGTAACTGAAGCTGGTAAAAGCGATGCCTTGCCAGCCTTCAGACGTCCCCCCTATTGGGACATGACCTTCCCCAAACCCAGGCGATTTGGGACATATAATTCATCACGCGGCCCCGGAGCTGTTTGTGAACTTCACATAGGCCCGTATTATTGATCTATACAAACATTTATCCTCATGAGGTTTTTGGATTCACCGGAAAACCAGTGGTCTGGATCATCAATGTATTTGAGGAATAAAAAAAAATACTTTAAGCTCAGCGAATCGACTATTAATACTTCAAGCAGTTTTATTTTTATAAATATTTCTGCGTCTACTCGCCTTAAATGTTGTGGCGCAAAAAGTAGAAAAACATGTACTAAATTTGTGCAGCGATAATATAATCAAGTTATTAACTATTAAAGTACTTCTAATATCTTTGGAAGCTACTATATTGTTAAAGGTCTATTTGTTTACTACATCAGTTACCTAATTTCGTCACCGTTTTTTTATTATATGTATTCAAGGTTCAGTAAAATTAATGACCGTATTATTAAAGTGGGTTAATTAGGTGGTATTATAACGAAACCACGCAAGTCACATGTTCACTGAGATTAAAATATATTTGTTTCGCTGACTCCAATGCCAAAGAAGTAAGGGCTTCCAGCAGTGCTGCCAGATCTAAAAAGTGTAATGGCGGATCGCTGAGGCTAAAATATGCGGCTGTTTCTTTTCCTCTAAATATGTTTAGGAGGGTAAATACGAATTTTATTTTGAGAACCATACCAAATTGATGTTCTTTAGGAAATATATAATAACAGTAAAGCAGTCGTCAAGATAGAGCGTAAAGGAGAGCCATTTATTATCAAGAAAGGCGTAAACCAAGGTGATCCTATTTCGCCCAATCTCTTTACTTGCACTTTTGGAACAATTTAATTTTCAAGCAATTACGTTAAGTTAAGTGAGCTTACACATGAACACACAGAAATCCTTTGCCATGACCAACAGCGAGAAAAAACCAATTACCTACAACTAAATCTCTTTCTATAGATTACGTAGACGAGTATGTTTATTTAGAAAAAAATTAATCCCTCATCGACCAACATTTAACGAAGTTGAGCGCAGGATAAAAAAGCGTGGAACAAGAACTGGTCTCTGAAAGAACTATTTAAATAAAAAATCGCAATAAATCTTAAAAGTAAAAGCAATGGACTCTATTGTTCTCCCAACACTACTATATGGATGCCAAACCTGGACGTTTACCAAAGATATCGTCCAAAAAATTAATGTTTTTCAAAGAGCAGCAGATCTAAGTATGCTAAATATCAGACGGAAAGAAAGAAAGAGAAACAGCGACATAAGGAAAATGCAGACTGAAATGGAGATGGGCACTACACTGGTATCCCCGCGCGGCGGCGCTGGTGCGATGACATTGTGGAGGTGGCCGGACCGATGTGGACACGCCAAGCCGAAGAAAGAAAAAATTGGAAAAAATTAAAGGAGGCCTATGTCCAAAAATGTTTACCTCACCTGTAAATATCTGTAAATTAATTTATTTAATATATAATATATTTTTAAAAAAAATAATAATATCAACAACTAATTGCAGTATGAATTATCTATGTAACTAACTTTCAATCATTGTAATTTATTTTCTACAGTATGACTAATTTAATTTTATATTAATTATAATTGAATTATTATGTAGCACTTATTTTATTTATGACTTATAGAAAATGAATTGAATTATTTAATAGAATGTGGAATACTACTTTGTTAAATCTTGTTATTGCTAAAAACTAAACTTTGTACTTATCTATTTGTATTATGTCTATCTCCTATAAAGGCTTTATGTATTTATTTACACCAAATTGACACTTTTTTCTTTTGCAACATTTATTTTTATAATAATAAACTGTTTATTGCAAAAATCAAGAAATGCAAGTACCTACTTACAATAGGCGGATTTAATACTTCAGGTATTATAGTGCAACAAACTTTTGTGACCCGGTAGTCAAAAATTAAAACTAGTAATGACACTAGCGACCAAGCAATCAAGGTCAGAAGGTCAGAGGGTCAGAAAAGTCTGTTGCACTTTAAATATTTATACTAGCTGACCTGGCAGCCATTGTTCTGCCCTTTCTATTACTTTTCTCCGTCGCATCGCTCTCCGGTGCTAATTTGCTTTTTGTTTTAGCTCCTAAGGGTCGTAGCATGATGTTAATAGCTTATAACCTTCCTCAAGATATGGGCTAGCAAATGCAAAAAGACTTTTTCAAACCTAACGGTTTCTTCCAGAGATAAGCACATACAAACAATAAAAAGCAAAAAAACTCTTTAGCTTTATTTAATTAATATAGATATTTTACAGATTGAGTGAATAAAGAACAATGGCTATTCTGGGCTAGGAAGAACTGATAATCAAGTCTTGAAATAACATTAGTGCCATATCGTTGTATAAAATAATAAGCTGACCTGAACAACGTCTCAGTTGTTCTGCCCTTCCTGTTGCCGCCACCCTCCGTGAGCCCCTGTCGCATCGATCGCCCGCGCTTACTTCGTTTTTGCTCAGGGTTCTTTTTGACTTTTTTCCTTCTTCTGATTCCTCAAGAATTGAGCTATCAAATCAAATGCATAAAGAAGTTTTCAAATGTGACTGTTAGTTATTAGCGAGTTCAAACAAAAAAAGAGAAACAGACAAACATAAAAATAAACAAATTCTTCAGCTTTATTATATATAGAATGTAGTTATCGAGCATTATCACATATTTTTTATTGTAGGAAGAAAACACAGCTTTAAAAATACTTTAAAGTACCAGTTAATATTTTCTTTTCAATTGATTGATTCTTCCATTATATTTTTTCTGAAGGGTAGATGATTATTAAACGTAGTCTTAGTAATTTTTGGAAAATATGTATCAACATAATATGTATTTACCTACATTTATAAAAACATAACCTCAAACTATTATTCCCTGTACAATTCATTTCCCAACTCCTTTACTAATTTATTTTAGCTAGTTTTATTTTATTCCTAAACACGGACAAATCTGATAAGTGCGATTGGAAGACTTAAACCTAGTCCTAACTTGTATGGAAAATGACCATTGTCCTTTATTAATGTGACTTTGAAATTTTGATCGAGGTCAATAAAGAAAGAAGTGGGGCCGTATACGAATAACAAGATTAAGTGAACAGGTTCATTACCACATGGTATCTGTGAGCGGTAAGTACCGACAACGTAAGCGGAACATGTCTCTAGAGCACGTGTGACCGGTCAGACACTGTACGTACAGCCAACACGGTGTTCGTTCATATGCTGTTCGACTGGAGATACAGTGTCATTGTCAAGTTCAGAATGTATGTGTGCACTTGATGAATTAAAAAACTGGCCAAGCGCGTTTAGTGTACGCATGGTGGCAGGGTTCTGGAGAGTGAAAATTATTATGGATAACCGAAAAACTTCTATATCGACTTGATTTGTGTGAACACTTTTTTTTAATTTAAACTGTAATGCGATATCTTTAATTATAGTAATTTCGCGTGTTATTATCATAATATAAAAAAAAAGTTTAATTGAATTAAGTACCTAAATTCATGAAATCAACAAAACTTTAGTTATTTCATAATTCACTGGCATTTCATGAATATTTTTTTTTTTTGCGATAGTAATAAATAGCAATAATTGTAGTAAAGTATAAATATATAGGTAATGCACCGAAAGTTATGTAGGAAAAATTTGATTCAAATTCACCTTAAATTAATATTCATTGAAAGTACTTATAAAGTACATTGAATGTGATTTTTTTGGATGTTACGGTTGAAAAGAGAGATGAGGATACTGTTTTCTTTAACTTTGGAAGCTAATGACAAACAAAATTAGTCCTTTTTGTTCTCTAGAAAAGCCTTCAATGCATTTTTGAAGATCTGTTCAACGAAACCCTGAATGGGGCGCATGAAACAAAAAAATTTCACATCTCACTTCTATTTATGGAGAGTTTAGAAAGTTAAAATTTAAGTCGCCAAAAATTACTGCTCGGTTTCTGTTTTTTGGAGTTCAAAGAAGTTTTTGGAGTTCGTTTGTTTGGTTTGTACACTGCACCTATGCCAATTAAAAAAATATTAAGATGTACAGACAAAATGATTTTTATTTAGACATTTTACAGACAAAAGTCAATTTTGTAACAGATTAATGACAGTCGTAATAGACTAAAATTAAATTTAGAATGCAGCCTTCTCTTCGGAAAATCATGACATATCGAAAAACAAGTGAAATAAATCTATCTATACGTAATATATTTATCTCAAGGTCTATTTGTTTACCTAAATCTATAGTTTGTAGGGTAACTAAATATCTTCATCGATTGGTACGGAGAAACTCAGACCTTCATTGATATACCTTGTTATTAGGTGTTTGCTTAGGATGTTGCTTAGGACTTCACTTCCGTCTTGGGTTTGACTTGAAATCCCAAAATTTTTGTTTAAAGGCAACGGAGAATTTTGGAGAAAACTAAATTCAGATAGTAGTTAAGAGCATCTTTACTATTTAATTTACCTACTGCAAGTTTTAAGTTCTCCGAAATTGAATAAAATTACATTTGATGCATATTTTTGATTGTAATAAATTTCACATGATAGTAGAGCATCCTAATAAGTGAAATTTACAACAAAAATTTGGCGGCTAACCATTGTTTCTTATAAAAAAATGAAACAAACATTAAAAATCATATAAAAAGTACCAAGTAACATAGGTGAAAATCGCCACTGGCCATAGTTAGGTAACAAGGAGCATTGTGATGAGCTGATAGGCTAAATTCACACAGAGACGCGACGCGACATGAAGATGCAAAGATGCGTCGCGTCTCGGCTAGAGCTGACCCTTAGGTTGTAATTTACGAATAGCGAACCGAGCCAAGCGTCCCGCGGCAGCGGCCAGCTAGTTCTTCAAGAAAGAGGCGTCCAGAGGCTACGGTGACCGCTTACCATCAGGCGGGCGGCAAGCTTGCTTGCCACCTTAATGGTATAAAAAAAAACGTTAAACTATGAACGTTACAATGACTGATGCATTTTGTACGAACCGTAGCAAATTGGTAACAAACTTAAATACGTTTTACGGATTTTGCACTGCGAGGCGATGCGGTCAAAAATTGTCTGGTACAAACACAGCTAAAAATATATATTCCATATCAACTCGGGTAACTTGAAGCTGGCTATGAGCTTTATTTTATATCTAGATAATAGAATCTACCTATACATGGTAATTTAAGAATGGATTTTTTATGGTAAATAATAGAATACCATTGTCGTTTTAGATCCAATTTAGAGAGTGGCCGATAGTAGAGATTTTATTTTCGAGTTTCTCATTTTTGTACTTGCTATATCTTTTTATCCTAAAAACTATACGTTTGTATGTTATCGCCTTAAGTAGATTAACTAAAGGCAAAGTCTATTGCCCTTAAGGATAATTAGAGATTGGGTTCAATGTCCGACCCGGGCTCTGAGGTCTCTGTGGGCTATACAAATTAGGTTACTGTCATTTCGTGGAGGTATTTAGTATAATCCAGATGTCTGCGTAGGGGACGAGGGTAAAATAAGCAATTGGTTTTTATCTCTAAGTAAACAGATGGTTAATCTTGCATTAGAAGCTTGCAATGAGATGGGTGCGTATACTTTTTGTTTTTCCTCCACCGCCATATGTATATTCAAGTACCAACTAAAAATAATAAAACTACATCGGGTTTGAAACCCCATTAAAAAGTAAAAAAATATTCCTAAGCACGTACATGAAACATTGAGCTACATCAGTCTATTCTTTTCCTTGAAGTCGAATTCCATAATTTTGCAGAAAAGATGTCTACAAGACAATAACGAAAACTCTGTAATTCTAACAATATTACTAAAATAAAGTCAATTAAATACCAATAACATTGGAAGGTATACATAAACTGACCATACCTCCCGTTTTGAACGGGACTGTCCCTTTTTACGGTTACCTGTCCCGTTGTCCTAAAACAAAGCCCCGGGATGCATAAAAGTCCCGTTTTCCAAAAAGTATGGAGTTCGCCGCCAGACGCAAGTTGTGCGAGACCGTGTCGTCGACGATCGGCGATGCATATAATTTATTTAATTATTTTAAGACCCTATACTCTAATATCCCAAAACAGAAACACCTTACTTGTTCTAGATTGAAGAAATGGTACATACTACAAATCACAGAGGATAGGGAAAGAACTTATTTCCAAGAAAAAATGTACAGAATTAAAAAAAATATTATAATAAATTAAGAAAATAAATCTTAAATTATCACAAAAAAGTGCTGAAAATAAATTTACTTGTCTTAGATCTCGAATTTTTTGTTTCTCAATTATTTTTTCAATTCATTAATTAGGTATTGTTTCATATTAAAATAAAAATCGGCAGGAATTCCTATATAAAAATTTCTATATAATTTTTTTTTAATAAATTAAAAACATGAAAAAACTAGCCAAAAACGTACGTGCTCTATGCGTAAGCGCTATAAAACGTGACGTGCGAAGTTCAACCTCATATAATAGTGGGCTTTAGATGGATTTTAGCTTTTTTCATACTTGACTTGCTCAACTGGCGTCTTTCGTCCCCTTAATCATAACTAATTGTGAACACAAATAACTAACTGTTTCTAAATAATGAACATTAAAAAGTTTTTTTTTCATTGTGAACTTACTTATTGACATAAATAAACCGATCTCCCGTTTTAAGTTAAAAAATAAGTGGTCAGCTTAGATATTCATTATCGCGGCGCCATTAAATACTTTTGATAATTTAATAGCATTAAACTAAAACAAACAAAACGAAGTCCTCTTAACACTAATTGCGCAGTCCGTTTTGAAAAAAACTGGCGTCTAAAATTGCAGCAGAAACCTACACTTTGCATGTCCGATATGAGTTAACTAACATAATATTGTACCACAGATTATAACTAACAATTTTATTGTGTAATTACAGGTTTGTAGTAAATTAGAGAACGGCCCCAACAGACCTAAGTACCTTTATCTCAGCATTCAAGGCAAACACGGAAACGGGTCTGTCACAATTCTGTTCAAAATGTGTTCTCGAATCAATCGCAATGCGCTTAAAGTACAAAGTTAATGTTGGTGACGGGTGAAGCATAGGACGCACTGATGCAGTTTGCAATGGCGTGTCCCCCCACAGCCCTCGTAAGTTACAGCCAACGCCCTTTTCAACGTCACAAAGGTATCAGACAAACGCCTACCATACAAACCGATATAAAAGCTAAGCATAATGGTAAAGAAAACAGTATCCCTTCAAACTGAAAACAACACAGACCACAATGTTGAAGTTGGTGGTGTTGTCCTGTGCATTTGTGTTAGCGGCCGCCAAGCCCAGTGGCATCGCTCCGTTGGGTTTTGCTGGCCATGGTTTCATTGCTCCTTTTGCTGCTCCTCTGGTCGCACCGTTGGCGCACGCTGCGCCTTTAGCTTTGGCAGCTCCTATTGGTGCCTACAACTACAGAGGCCCAGTCTCCCTTGCTCCTGGGCAGCCCGCTAGTATCTTGGCAGCGGACGGCAGGCCTTTTGACACTCTTAACGTTAACTTGGACCGTGTTGCCCATTACACTGCTAAAGCGGTAGACCACGGTGGCTTCCATTACTTAAAGAAGCGTTCGGCTGGTTTCTTGGCAGCTCCAGCTCTTTCCCATGTCGCACGTGTCGATTATCCTGTTGCTCGTGTTGTTGCAGCAGCTCCTGTGGTCTCAGCTGTGCCCTGGGGTGTTCATGCTCCTATCGCACCCTTGGCTGTCCCACATGTGGCTGCTTTTGGAGTGGGACACGGAGCGTTGGGGCACATTTGGTGAAGTACCATGTAAATAGTTCATATTTAGATTTAATAAATTGCACTGTAATTAATATATGTGTATAAAGAGAGTTACCTATTTCAAATTTCTGTGTTTCATTATTATTATTATTTCGGTATTTGTTTGCGATTTGGAACGTTGGAACATGTTACTGTTTTTAAGATAGCGTTGTAGAAATAAGGGACTTTATTAATTTTGTTATGTCCATTCCTGCTACGCAACCTTGTAATTTGAGCATAATTGTTATAAGATTTGTCAACATGTTTAAATAAATTTTGGTAATGACACAATATGATTGACTCATTACAAGTATACTTATTTAATAATTGTTTTTTCTGATTTTTGAACTTTAACAGGTGAGTGGCCTCTACCTAGAAACCGTTCGTCAACTCACACTAGACCAGCGGGGTGGACTATGACCTAAGCCTCATTCTGTGGTGCTGCAGTGGGGCGTATAACACAGGACGAAATATGGGCCTCACTTTTTTAGTTGGTTTTAGATTAATCATTTTACAATGCTTTATTTACATTTTGGTGCCCTATAGCCGTTAAAGTTAAAGCCGCCGAGTTTCTTGCCGGATTCTTTTCGGTAGAAAACAACATCATTGTGAACCGGATTTCAAAAACTAGTTTTTGACGATTTAAAAGTGTTTGTAAAAACCTAATTTGAATTAAAAAAAATAACTTTGACTTTGAAACATTAAGTTTGGAGCCCTCTGGTGACCTTTTACATTAAAAGATGATAAAGAAATTCCAATAAAATAATAGCTATGTCTCTAATACAATAAACTACATTATACATAATAACCGTTTATGTCAGACTTACACGGAACAATGGACAAATATTTGTAAAATAGTCCATGAATAAATTGGATTTGACTCATCTTCAGAAAAAAACTTTTGATATATATAACTAGCTTTTTCCCCGCGGCTCCACCTACGCGGTATTCGGCTCTTTTTTAAATTAAAAAAAAACATCCATTAATTACGTGAGATAAAAATGGGTGGGAGGGGTCTAAAAATGGGTGAGGGTTCTGGATGGGCGGGGTGTGGCGCATAGACGTGTACAGGTATGTGTGTTTACACATATTTACGTAGATTTTGTGTATTCGGTTGGCCTGGTTCCTGCGTGATTGATGGTAACAGGTGTACACCCGGGAAGTTTCTTGTCACTTCTTCTTCCCTTAGGCTTATTTCCGAAATGACAGTACGTTAAATGCTGTGTATTTGTCGCCGGACTGTTGTGTGGGAGCTGGGCTACTTCATGATATACAACGTCTGCGAGTATGTGCATGCATATGGGTATGTGTGCACGTTTGTGTGATGCACCCTCTCGAATTTGGAGCCTCTCTGGCGCTGGGCCGATGGTGGAAGGCAGCGGGTTATTAATACTATATTTATTATATTATTATACTTGTACCTATGTAAGTTTATACATATATGTATATTTTTTCTAGTAGTATCAATTTTTGATACACCGTGTTTTAATATAAATCAGTTTTAAGTTCAGAGTACGTGTGTTCGCCCTGTAATGTTAAATGTAAACTTGTGTGTGTAAATCTCAATATGAATCAGATTTATATTTCGTTCTTTTACTACCCACATTGTAACTAATACAATCGAAGTTTTATTGGAGTTGCTTGAGTGTGTCATGTTCTCTCAAAGTCTCTGAGGTGGTGGCATGTGCGTCGGGTCGTTACGTTCCGTAAAACATGGTTGAGCGAAGCGATGGCTGATTCATGTGTCATATTTGTGAACGGGTGCCGCTGTGGAGGCTGGTCTGCTCTTGCAAACTTCTTTGAATTCTTAGTATTCGGTCATCGGTGTAGGATTTCAACGGCAACTCCTCAATTACTAAACGAATAATACTTGACGTTTTCAAGTAGCTTATGTCCTTTTCTGGGACTCAAAACTATCTGCATGCCAAATTTCATCTTGATCGGTGCAGTGGTTTCACCATGAAAAGGTAACAGACAGATTTACTTTCGAATTTATAAAATTTATTATTATATTATATTCATGGATAGTATGGATAATTTTAAGTATATGTTAATATATGTATGTACATATGATTGTCCAAAAATATAATTATGATGGCGCTAATGCCACTAGTACCATTAAATATCGGAATTCTCTTAAATATCTAAATTCCTTCACACGATTAACGATACTTGTCATGGTGCGCCCCCTATGCTACATAAAAACAAAAAAGAAATTGACATGTTTGACTTTGTTTTTAGTAGCTTACTTACTTATTTTTTATTACCTATTGTATTGGTACATATTGTATACTCTTTAGCTAATTATCAAAGTATTGTATTACTTCTTTGAATGGAACTTCTTGCCAGCTCTTTTTGGCAGAAATAAACATTGTTTGCATTGTATTGACGATTCATAAGTGTTCTTAGAAACCTACTTGAATAAAGTTTGATTTGAGTTTGAGTTTAGCAAAATCTCACTTTAATAAGAGCGGAAAATTGGATATTTGCGTGAGACGTAGATCTAAATACTTATATGTTTATAACAAAGCTGTGTAAGTTGTAAGTTTCTGTTTAATTTAAAGTTGAAACAGTAATCCTAAGACATGACGGAAGAAGAGCATTATGGCAGTAGGACTCCTTTGGGATTATACAAACTCCATCTTTCTCTATTTTTTCTTAGGGTTCATTTACATGACATATAACATTAGAAAATTAAATTAAGGTTAATGTCGAATATTCGTATAATTTCTTTGGATGATTTACAAACATGCAAATGCGATGTCCGCTGTAATGAGGCATTTTGTGGAAATGCACAGCAATTTGCCTACTTTGGTTTATAAGAAAGAGGTCAGACGGACAGACAGACGGCGCGTAGGCTTAATAGGGCTTTGATTCTTAATGACTCATAGAAAAATGTACTAAAGTTAAAGATAAGCAATAGTAAAAGTTATTAACAAACTGAAGTTCTAAAAAAAAAGCCAAGTGCGAGTTGGATGAGTTCCTTGTATGAAGCCCCTTTTTAAATTTTTTATTATTTGTTAGATATTCCCCCATTATAACACATATTCTGTGAAAAATTCAGGCTTCTACCTATTTCGGTCCAAAAGAACATATAATAGTCTTTAGACCTTAAAAGAGCCTTTTAATGGTCGGACCAACCGACAGACATACAGACAGCGTAGTCTTAATAATAGGGCTCCGTTGGCACCCTCTGGGTACGGAACCCTAAAAAGCGGTACCAGCACACTTTATCAGGGTATTATTTACATGTGTTAGAAATTAGGATAATTTACAATATTACCTGGGTTGATTGAAACTATGTTGGTATTTGCCTAAACATTAACATTGTACTAGATGTTTCCGGCGGCTCCGCCCGCCTTGAATTCAGGTATCGGCGTGGAATTTCTACGGCATATCCTTTACTATACTAATGAACTTTGCTACAGCAAGCTTTACCTAGCTGTAGCTATAGTTTGTTTAAGTTTGGCAATAGTTATTCCCACGGGAACTTTTAAATTGTTCGGGATAAATGTTCTTTCCTCGGGACTTTAACTATCTCCGTACCAAATTTCATCTAGATCGCTTCAGCGGTTTAAGCGTGAAGTGGTAACAGAGTTTCTTTCGCATTCATAATATTAGCATGGATTAAAGTAAACTAATAGAACATTCTCTTAAATCGAACCCGTTTTCTTCTTTTTTCTCCAAGTAATAAACTAGCATATGCGCTTAAGTACCTACCTACTTGTCGTTTGGCTTCAGTGGTAACAGGTTCAAATTTATTTCTTGAGCCGCATAAACAATATCTGGCGGTGTTTCCTTTTATTTTGATGATTGTTAAAATTTTTGTTACAAGAATGGATGCTTTTAGTGTACGAGAAAAAAAAAAATCGGCCAAGTGCGAGTCGGACTCGCGCACGAAGGGTTCCGTACAATCTATAAAAATGGCAAAAAAATCACTTTTGTTTTATGGGAATATTTGTTTTATTTTAATTTAATAATTGATTTTTAAAGTCACTATATAACTAAATATTCTGTGCATATTTTAACCCCTCACACGCGCAAGGTCCCATTACGGGGTTTAGGCGTATGAAGCACCTTATTAACTAAATAACCAGACCAGCCAAATCGAGCAAAAAAATTATTATAATTATTATTAAAATTAATTATTATAAATTGTTGTATGGGAGCCCCCTTAAATATTTATTTCATGCTATTTTTTATTATTTGTTGTTATAGCGGCAACAGAAATACATCTTCTGTGAAAATTTCAACTGTCTAACTATCACGGTTCATGAGATGCAGCTTGGTGACAGACGGACGGACGTACGGATGGACAGCGGAGCCTTAGTAATAGGATTCCTAATTACCCTTGGGGAACGGAACCCTAAAAAGCAATTCGTCACTCAAAATCAAATATAAAAACTTAAAAATAAAAAAACCACCAGCTTCAAAAAGATGCACTAAAAAGGTAAAAATAATTACTTTTTTTTTGGTAGAAAGTTTTTATTTTTCTTCTGCATTAAGAGACTCAAGAAAATAAAAATAGTGGGAACAGAAGTTTAGCCATGTAGCAGTATCTAGAGAATTTATGAATAAAAAACTTTTTGGTCGCTCGTGTCGTTGTTAGTTCACACCTTTTAAATATAGCGACTGTAGTTTTGATTGAATTGAATGAAAAAAATGTTGCACTTTAAATTTAAATGTTGCTCGCTTGACGCAGTTTATATCTTAAAATTCAGATGGGGCTTTTGTACATACTTGATAGAATAGATAAAACAGTTCGTGAAGTATAGAAAGAAAAAAATACATAGGAAAAGCCCGTGGGAGTAATTAAGGTCTTAGCACCCACTTTACCACCACGTAATGACACAGTTTGCGAGTACGTGTGATGAAAAATAACAAATCTCACACATTTTATTCGTTTAATAAAAATCTTTCAGTTATCCATTGTTTTTCAGAATCTTCTTAGAACAGAGCACGAGCATAGGATGTGTATGTGATGGGGGCAACGTGAGCTGTGGTGATGGGAGCATGGTAGGTGATCGGAGCTGGACTGGCGATGAATGGGGCCACACGAGCAACTGGGGCGGTAAACACTGAAGCAATTGAGCGTTTCTTTAACAAGTGGATGCCTCCGTCCAAAGCCTTAGCTGTAAGATGAGCTGAACGATCCAAGTTTACTTCCAAGGTATCAAGAGGCCTGCCATCAGCACCCAAAACGTTAGCTGGTTGACCAGGAGCCAGTGACAATGGGCCACGGTAGTTATAAGGCGACAGGAATGCGGCATATGGCAGGGGTGCCAGTAAACCTGCTGATGCTGCGGCAAAAAGGCAAGATAACACCGCCAGCTTCATCATTTTTGAAGAGGTCTGTGTAAGTATTTGCACTTAAAAAGACTGATGCAATTTCATATTTGCAATCGGCCTTTTATACTGGAGACAAAGATGATAGGCGATGCCGGAAGACGCTGTTGGCCATGAGTGGACAACTTTTGCTAAGATAGTCGAGCTTTATACTTCAGTGAGCTTATCGCAAACTGTCACTAAGCTCCTTATTTGAGTGTCTTATTTGATTTGCCATTCTTTACATTTGGTATTCATCGTCAGTAAAGCATTTTTTTTTTGTTTAAAACTGATCAAGGATTAATTTAAAAACCATAATGATCAGAAAATAATATTAATAATCGAGTTATATACGTAAAAAAGTTGTTACGAGCTAAACGAACTTCGAAGAATGTCAGCACTATTTTAAAGTTTGGCAAAGTAAGAAAGACTTGCAGAAGGCTTATGATAATAGATGAATTAGGTATTTATAGGAAAATGTGTACGTTTTTGTAATAAAAACTTTAAGAATTATGTAATTTAAATATCGAAAACAGGGCAAGTGAGAGTCGGACTCGTTCACCGAAGTTTCCGTACTAGCACAAAAATGTTAAGATTGAATCTTGTACGTGATACCGTTTGTGAGATAGAGCAACAAAAACACATTTAATTTTTCAGTTTTGTGATTTAAATTTTAATTTTTTTCGAAATCCGCCATCATCTATACTAATATTATAAATGCGGAAGTAATTACTCTGTCTGCCTATCGGTTACCTCTTCACGCTTAAACCGCTGAACCAATTTTAATAAAATTTGGTATGGATGTAGTATGAGTCCCGGGAAAGGACAGAGGCTATGTTTTATACCGTTGCTATCAGGACCCCCTTACGCACGCATCGGACCGCAACCTAGAGGCATTACTCTATGGTTAGGTCATTACACTCACATATTATTAACCTAAGACAATATGTTGAGTTTTTTTTTGTGTTTTAAAATTGTACGCTTATAAGATTAGTATTGCGTTGTAATATACATTACTTTGTAAATAAGTAAAGTGCTTGTGTCAGTTGTTTTCAATTTTGGACCAAGAAATTTCTTACATAGTTTTTGACCATTTCTACTTTATATTTATTGTTTTAAGTTAGATCCTGTCCCTACTTTTTATGTCCTCTTTTATTTACTAGCTGTAATTTAGGGCTCCTTAGGTCCTCTTAAAAAACATTAGGACAGACAGATGTGGTCCATGTAGGTACAAAAATACAACCCTAAGGTAAGTAATCGCCTTGCACTTTCTAATTTGGGTCTAGCTGTCATAATTGACAAAACAGGCTATTTGAAAACGTCAAGAGTTGCCTTTGAAATCCTACACCGATAATTAATTTTGGGCGGGTGAAGCCGCGGGCAAAACCTAGTAGGATATATTGGAATTTTTACGTTTCCAACTACATCAGTCGAATCAATACCGAAGATTAACGGAGATAATTTTAAAATTAGGAGGAGCATTAAGATTAAAATTACTGTGGGGTAGTACGGAAATTCCTAAAACAACCTCTGGCAGCTGCGGTTCAAATAAAACCAAGACAGATTTTTAAAGTTCTGTACCCTAAGGGTGTCAACGGAGCCAATATAATCCTTAGTAAACATACGCTAACTGTCTGTCCACCTGTCTGCCTGCCTGTTTAGAGATCTCTATCTTTAAGATCTAACAATTTTTTTACGGAATACGTGTTAATATGGCGTAGTTCAAAAACTTATTTTGCCATGCAAAAGGTGGAGTATAAAATGTTTTCATTAATATTCCTTGGAGACCTCATGAGAATTTTAAGTTTTCAACACCAAGGCACGAAAGAGCGGTAGATGGGGTATTGGTTGGTGGAAGGTGCCATATTAGTTTTTTTTTTTAATTTATGCCTCAGGAGATCACTTCATGACAAAAGAATCTATGAGAAGTAAAAAACATTTTTAACATACACGTATTTACCTATACATTTATTCTGTATGTAGGTAGATAGAGATAGAAAGGTTACAAGCGACAAAAACATTGATAATTACAAATATGAAAATCTTAGTACCAATTAATTTTCAACGTTTTGAGGTCCGGGATAGGTTAATATCAACCGATTTGTATATCACTATCTTGACGTCACTAATCTGGTGATATCGCTACCAAAGATCTCAATTCTCTTGGAGGTAGTAAGGGGTCCGTTCTGAAATTATGTTTTTTATAAAAAAAAACAGATATAGAATAAATGTGAATGCAAAAATGTTAGAATTTTTGTCTCCATCCATCTTTTATAGACACTTTTGTCATAAAGAGGTCTGTTGAACCAAATATCTTAAAAAACGGTAACACATACAAGCTTGAAACCTCAAACGATTACAGTATAAGTTCTATTGTAACATAATAAATAACAAAATCTGGTCAAGTGCGAGTCAGACTCGGGCATTATCTGATGGTACGGAACCCTTGGTTTCTTTCTTAACGTACATTTAATTTTGGCATTAAATTCACGAATCGTCAAATTTAAAACTGGCCAGATTTCATAACAACTCAACTGAGTGTGCGTTACCGATCGTACGCAAATTTTATGTTTTTCTTAATTTCCCAAAATATTAGTTTTGTGAAATTTAGTCTTTTTTAACCATTAAATATATAGGTAGATTTTTTTAATAACTTGGCTACAGCGCCACCTATTGTTACTTAACATACTCGAAGCTAATAATATCAATAACTTTTAACAAACTTATTTATATTAGACTTGTAACTGATATGTAGGTACTTAGCAGTATTACCTATTTCATTTTAGAGTTCGATAATTTTTGGTGCATGTTTTACCAGTTGAACTTGTTTTGGTTGAAAAGACAAAGCCTTAGAAAGGTGGGACAGATATACAGACAGATAAAGAACATAGGCTTAGCAAGAGTGACCCGTAGAACCCTCTGGTTGGGTTCCCTTAAGAAGTACTAGAAGTAAAAAATCCAAATGTTTCCCCCAGGGGATTTCAGCAGGTAATCCTAATGGATGGAGGGAAAATATGAGTGGAGTGAGGGCTTATTGGATTCGTAATGAAGTTTTGAACCCGCAGCTGTGCCTAGTTCATAGAAATATTTGGTATATTTTAATTTCTGTTTAGTTCTTAATGTCTTTGTTTCGGGTTTTTTATCTATTCAATTATTTATTATTATTCACAAGCGTTATTTTTTCCAATTGATTTTTACTGGCCCTGGACTATTTTATCATTAGTGTTATATATTTTTGTATTCGCTTTCTAAAGCCCTTTATTTTGATACCCAACTCAAGGATCTTCTAAAAAAAAAATTTAGCCCGCACATTAAAGCGCATAAAATACGCCATTTTGATTTTTTAAGAATTTCATATTCCCAGCGTCACTCTTACTAATGAGATGAATCTAAAGACTCCTCTCAAGCTAAGATCTAGCCGTTCAGTTAGGCTACAGAGCGTGCCAAAGATATACATTCATACATACATACGTTCAACAAATAACTCTTTTTCAGGCGTAGACGGGTAAAAACAAGTTTCGTTCATATCAGCTAGAAGACGTCCACTGCTGAACGTAGGTATTCCCCAATATGTCTCCACACCGGCCAGTCCTAAGCCGCCCACGCTCATCGGCTTCCTGCGCCTCTAACCAGCCACCTGGTGGGAGGCCATCCCACGCTGCGTTTTTCTGATCCGTGGTCGCAACTCGAAAACTATCTTCCCCATCAGTCAGTCAGCCCACTGCCACTTCAGCTTGCTAACTGTTTGAGCTATGTCGGTAACCTTAGTTCTTTGGCGAATTTCCTCGTTTCGTTTAATCGCGCAGACACACCAAGCATAGCTCTTGCCATAGCTTGCTGAGCGACTCTGAGCTTATTTAACAAGCTAACAAGATTGGTTTTTTGAAAATAAACATATACGAAAAAAAAAGTTTAATTAAATTTTAAAATTAATCCATGATTTTTTCAATTTAGTGTAAATGCACCTACAGCCAGCAGTGGAAGCTAACCATTGTACAGTTTAACATACTGGGTAAGTGTAAAATATATTTACATGTAAAACAATAAAATACAATCTCCTCATTCTATTCGTTTAATAATAATCTCAGTTATCCATTGTTTTTCACAGAATCTTCTTAGAACAGAGCACGGGCATAGGATGTGTATGTGATGGGGGCGATATGAGCTGTGGTGATGGGAGCATGGTAGGTGATCGGAGCTGGACTAGCGATTAATGGGGCCACATGAGCAACTGGGGCGGTGAACACTGAAGCAACTGAGCGTTTCTTCAACAGGTGTATGCCTCCATCCAAAGCCTTAGCTGTAAGGTGTGCTGAACGGTCCAAGTTAACTTCTAAGGTGTCAAGAGGCCTGCCATCAGCACCCAAAACGTTAGCCGGTTGACCAGGAGCCAGTGACAATGGGCCACGGTAGTTGTAAGGCGACAGGAATGCGGCATATGGCAGGGGTGCCAGTAAACCTGCTGATGCTGCGACCAATAGGCAAGATAACACCACCAGCTTCATCATTTTTGAAGAGGTCTGTGTAAGTATTTGCACTTAAAAAGACTGATGCAATTTCATATTTGCAATTGGCCTTTTATACTGGACACAAAGATGATAGGCGATGCCGGAAGAAGCTGCTGGCCCTGAGTGGACAACTTTTGCTAAGATAATAAGGCTTTGTACTCCTGAGAACTTATCGCTAAATGTCACTTAGGTACTAATTTGATTGATTATTATTATTGGCCATTCTTTTAATTCAAATTTCATTTTACCATCGGTAGCTGACCACAGAATACATAATAGTAGGTAGTATTACGATGGTATAGCAATAAAATTTATTTTATTAAGTGCTGGAAAAGATCAAAGTTTAATCAAATTTTAAAGAATGTTAGCATTTTGGAATATTCAAAAGTATGTTGACTAAAGCAATGCTTATGAAAATAGATAAATCATTTAAAGGGAAAATTTACAGACGGATAGACGGACGGACGATCGGACTAACATGACGAAACTATACGAAAATGGCTACGGAACCATAAAAAAAATTGGCCAAGTCGGATTCGCGCACGAAGGATTCCGTACCATTATCTATAAAAACGGCAAATAAAACGTTTGTTGTATGGGAGCCCCCTTAAATATTTAATTTTTTCTATTTTTTGTTGTTGTTATAGCGGCAACAGAAATACATCTTCTGTGAAAATTTCAACTGTCTAACTATCACGTTTCATGAGATACAGCCCGGTGTAACCCTTTGGGTACGGAACCCTAAAACCAAGAGTTTCATGTAATATGTAGGTGACAAGACTGTATCGGTTTTAAATAATTTGTTGAATCGTGCTTTTATTTTTAACTAGCTTTTGCCCACGGTTCCACCCGTCCTAACTTCGGTTACCAGTGTAGAATTTCAACGGCAACTCCTCAATTATAGAAAAAAGCGACTAATACTTAACGGTTTTAAGTAGCCTATGTCCTTTCTCGGGACTAAACAACGTCGGGTGTGTCAGTAGCGGGATGGGTGACCGCCAAGTAGTATTTTTTTGAGCATATCCGTTCCTCGGAGGGCACGTTAAGTCGTTGGTTCTGACTGTTGTCATATTACTATAAAAACGGCAAATAAAACGTTTGTTGTATGGGAGCCCCCTTAAATATTTAATTTTTTCTATTTTTTGTTGTTGTTATAGCGGCAACAGAAATACATCTTCTGTGAAAATTTCAACTGTCTAACTATCACGTTTCATGAGATACAGCCCGGTGTAACCCTTTGGGTACGGAACCCTAAAACCAAGAGTTTCATGTAATATGTAGGTGACAAGACTGTATCGGTTTTAAATAATTTGTTGAATCGTGCTTTTATTTTTAACTAGCTTTTGCCCACGGTTCCACCCGTCCTAACTTCGGTTACCAGTGTAGAATTTCAACGGCAACTCCTCAATTATAGAAAAAAGCGACTAATACTTAACGGTTTTAAGTAGCCTATGTCCTTTCTCGGGACTAAACAACGTCGGGTGTGTCAGTAGCGGGATGGGTGACCGCCAAGTAGTATTTTTTTGAGCATATCCGTTCCTCGGAGGGCACGTTAAGTCGTTGGTTCTGACTGTTGTCATATTATGACAGCTGTCGTTAATCTTTGTGATCTGAAGGGGAAGAAAACAAAAAGCAAAAATGTAAGGGGGGTTCAAGAAACATGTCTTTTTGTTTTGTTGTTGTCATGTATTTTTTGAAAGAAAAGAAAAAAAAAAAGTACAAGACTTTTTTGCGATAAAAGCAGTTTTTTTCTAAATTCTACATAAAGTGCAATAACCTGGTGGTTAAAAATCCAAATTTCAGTCGCCATATTCAATACTTTATCGAAATGGTGTGAACTTACAATTACGTAATACGTCATTATGGCAGCTAATTTCTTTTTTTATTTTAGGCAGGTATATGAATGTTCGTTCGTACTAAATACTGTTTGAACGATATTTCGTTAACTTTAATTTTCAGTTGTTAACTTTGACATTTCCTGATTGATTCTATGATCTATATCTAACAGATCTTTAGGGACATTAGCCAAACTATTCTACCTTTCCGTAGAATCATAACTCCGTAGGAAATATTATAGTTCCCGTTTTCAAAAGTGCAAAAAAAGCATAATACCCTAATATCTAACAAACTCGTACACCAGCCAATGGAATTTAAGAGAATCATTTTTACAATATTTCGTCTTGGATTTTGGAATGATATATAAAATATATACTAAAAAAAAAAAACAGGACACGTTTCTGGCACTTGGCCGGCTTAACAACCTAACTTTCCTTTGTGTTCTGAAGTTTAAATTATGATCCGAATTCCTTATGCCCACTTTTCACTTATCCGACACCAGAATACTATACATTATATTAACTACACTTCGCCTTTTTTATGACATCAATTTTAAAAAAGATAGTTAGTGCATAGGTTGATTGGATGTTGTAACTTTGGACATATAGTTTTTGGCCAATGATATTGTGGTTATGCAAGTTCTTGTAAAACAAAACATCTAGATGATAAAATTCTGTAAACCGTTTTCGGATAAATGGAAGTCGTGTAAAAGAACTTCGGAACATGGATAGGTTACTCAAAATTTTTGGTGTCGGTCTCGTGTCCCTGAGTTTAAACCGCAAAACAAGACTATGACAGGGGGGATACGAGTCCCTAAAATGGTATTAGAAAGGAAGTTCAGTTATCTTCCCAGCCTTGGGGAAACAACAAAACTTTTGAAATCCTGATGGCTCCCCCAGGGGAACTATCAGGGGGGACACAAGACCGACACCAATTTTTTATCGTTTTTGTGAGGTTTCGAACACAAAAGATATAAACAACCATTTTAATAAAAATAAATAAACTATATAATGAATAAAAAATCTAACAAAATAGGAAAGGATATGGTTTTGACAGTAAAACTATTTTCAAACATAGTTTTGAACAGGGAAAAAAGGATGTTTTTGATGACTTTAAAATTATTAGACGACGTAGTTTAATGTCCTTTACCCGAATCAAACAAAAAAAACATAAAAGTCAAAAGTGTATATTTTAAGATTATGTTCCTCACCTCCTCATATGTAGGTATTTATATATTTACCTATATAAGTATGTCTATGCAGAAATATAATAATATACCAAGGGACTACTATAATTTGGCGTACACTATAAATAAAATATAAACAAAATAAACTTCAATTAAAAGCAGATATTTCGACTAATATTGACGTTATCAATGCTATATAAATACATACAATATTATAGTAAGATATAATTAAATTAAATGTAAATAAATCTATGATTCTATGTATTTTTATTTTTGACGTTAAAAAACAAACAAACAATAATAGAGGTTGAATGAGTTTATGAATGATGTAAGATAAAAAATATTCTAATTGACAAAATAATAAGAAATTCTTATGATTTTTAATGAATTTTATTAAGTCTTGGAGTAAAGTATATCCAAATGAATTAACGTTTACCATGTTTTTAGATCAATAATTGATATTGGTGGATTGAAACCTTAATGATTTTGTTCTTACCTGATAGCATTAATTAAATTTCTTATCATGGGAACGCTCATGTCTTGGAATGGGAAGGGGAGAGTTGAGAATGGAGTCTGTTGTGTGTCTGAGGCCATTCATACTGATGTGTAATGGATTTGTGGTTTCACCAATGTAGTAAAATGAACAGTATAAACATTCTATGACATGAATACACTAGGAAGTTTTACATATAGTATGTGGTTGGGTATGGTATGATTTCTGAGAATTCTGTTAATTGATAAGTGATGTGTTATTAATGATTGCGCAGGTTTTGCATCGAGCTTTGTAACACAGTAATGTGGCTAAAGATAAATAATATAATTTTTGTTTATTGTTTATAAATTTCTTTGTTAAGAAATTAATTTATGTTTTGGATGTTTTTATTTTGCCTTAATGTAATTTAGTAATTAAGGTTTTTGTTTCTGTATTTGTGTGCAGAACAGGTAAAATCCATGGAAGCAATTGGTAATAAATCGAATATCATTGAAATATTTTGCTTTGGTTTGGGATACATCTGTTTTATGTATATTTGTTTATTTAAAAGTTTTTGCATATTGCCTCTGTGTAAATACCTTATGTATAGTTTACTGAAAGTTTTCTTATAATGGTTTTTTATTGCAGATTCGTTTTCCTAAAAGTGAAACAGAATATGGGATTCATTTTTTTTGTATAAAAAGGATGGCAGCTTTCTGTTTGTTTGTTTAAAATGAACTAAAGTGTTGACGTGATTTTCTGAGGAAATGGTGATATCGACATTGAGGAATTTTATTTGTTTGTCTGATATTTCATGAGTGAACTTGAGGTGACTAACATTGTTGAGATCATTATAAAATATATTAAATGAAGAAATTGAGTTGGTTTCATATTATGAAAATATCATTAATGAATCGAAGCCAGATCAAGGGTTTTATAGGACATTGTTCTAAGAAATGTATTTTAAGTTCACCCTTTTTTTTCTGTAATGACTAGACTGCAGTTGGCTGGTGCAGCCATTACTGTTCCACCGGGCTTTTAGGGCGAGACTCTGAAGGAGAGAAGAGAGGGAGAGAGAGAGAGAAGATTTACCCATAAATAGGTTAGCGTATGAACGTACGTTTTGAAATTATTGTTTTTTGAATAATTTGTAAAAAGTTATTGGTGTCTGATATATAGGATTTGAGGTTTTTTACTATTTTTTGTAAAAAATAGACTACAAATGCCGATATTCTCTCAATAGAGCTGCTGTATGATGCTTTAATTGGTCTTCCTAGATTTTCTTTCTTTTGAACTTTTGGAAGGATATAAAAGTGAGGTGTTGTAGGGTAAGGAGGTAATAGTATTTTGCAATAAGTCTCAGAAAATTTTTCATTTTACCCTGTATGTTTAGGTATAGTTTACTAATTTTTGCACAGATATCAGTACATAAATCATAATTGATTGTTTCATAACATTCTTTGTTGTTTATTAGTTTGTAAACTTTAGTTTCATAATATGAGTATTCATAATAACAGTCGAACCAAACACCACGAAATTTTAAAAACATTTTCTAGTAATAAATAGGCCTGCAGCGTGCCAGATGCTATAGTTGAAAAGTTAAACAGAATACTAGTTTTTCATACAAATGGTTTCATGAAAGATTTCTAGTTAATAAAAACATTTTGCAAGATTTTGTGAAACCACAGACACAGACACAGGCTTGGGATTATGACTAAGTAATTTCACAGTGATTGATCAGTAAATGTAAAAAATCGGCCAAGTGTGAGTCGAGCTCGCGCACGAAGGGTTCCGTGTACTATAAAAATGGCAAAAAAAATCACGTTTGCTTTATGGGAACTCCCCTTAAATATTTCTTTTATTTTAATTAAATTATTTATTTTTAAAGTGACAAAATAACTAAATATTCTGTGCATATTTTAAGCGTCTACCTGTTGCCGTTATCAATATCGAGCAAAATGGAGCAAAAAAAACACGTTTGTTGTATGGGAGCCCCCTTAAATATTTATTTTATTCTATTTTTTATTATTTGTTGCTATAGCGGCAACAGAAATACATCTTTTGTGAAAATTTCAACTGTCTAACTATCAGGGTACATGAGATACAGCCTGGTGACAGACGGAGCCTTAGTAATAGGGTTCCGCTTATCACCCTTTGGGTACGGAACCCTAAAAAAAAAATGAGTAAATTCGTTTGTATAAAGCCCGCTTGAAGGCGCCGCGAAGCGTATCCTCTTAAGTTTATGTGTGTAAAACACTTTGGCGTAGGTACTCAGCTAATTTTTAATATTTTAATTTTTTGTAACATTTCCTTTAAATGCTCTTAAAGTTGTTATAAACAATGCATTATGAGTTCAATAAGCAACTTTATATTTAAAAATAATATAGAATGTAATAAAAAGTTCAAAAACCTTTGTAATTTCGAAGCAAAAACAGTATAATTTATAGGTTTCTCAGTTTTAATACGCACTCGCATTTGTTATTTTTTTTTTTTCTACAGATGCATTTTATCCTCGTATGTGAACAGTAATAAACAAACGTGGCTTTTTTTTCTTTTTTCCTCAGATAGTCACGACGGTAATGTTCAAAATGCAGCTTCTCGTTGGCCTCGTTTAATTGTGGTCTTCAGTTTCCTGCATGCATGCCACCTTGCACCGGTATTCGAAACCAGATCGCCCTTTTCAGGATACCTCTCTATAAATAGGATGCGACTCGTTGTAAGGACATCAGTTGATTTCGAACAACACAGACCACAATGTTCAAGTTGGTGGTGTTGTACGCTTCCATTGCTTTGGCTCTCGCCAAGCCTAGCTCATTCCTCGTGGCTCCTGTGACGTACACTTCTACTTTACTTTCACCAGCGACGACAACAATCACGAAGCAAGCCAGCAGTGTAGTGCATCCATCGCCTTACATATATACAGAAGCTTACCCGTTGGCACATTTGATCAAGAAGCGCTCGACAGATTTGTTGGGACACTACATTACACCTTCCACTTACGTTTCTTTGATTCCTTCAAGCATTGGACCAGTTATACACAGAGCTCATATAGTCCCAACAACTCATATTAACTATGACTATTCTCCTTTGCATTTTATCAAGAAGAGATCAGTTGTACCTTTAAGCACCTTCTATTCTCATCCTACGTACGCTGCAGCTGCTCCAATTATTTCTGTCCCTCATGCTACTAACCCTGTAATATCTACTTCAATCATATCTCATGCACCTTTTTCATATCCTATTCATTTTATCAAAAAACGTTCAGCTTCTCTTGCTTTACCGACCTTCTTTGCTCCAACAGCTGTATCTCATCAATCTAGGGTAGACCTTCATACCTCTCCTCTTATCACTCATGCTATCCCATATGCATATACCGGTCATATTGCCTTATCTCATGAAATTTAAAGGTATTTTTTAAATAATAAATTTTATAATATGTCGTCTTAGACATACAATTGTTAAGACATGCATTTGATGTAAAATATAATAATTTTGAACTCATATTGTATATTATTTAAACCTGATCATGAAAAAAATCCTTAATTTTATTACAATACTCGTGAATGTTTTGAACTATGTAAATCAAAAGCAAAAAAAACTTTAATCACCCTATCGTATATTTTTGCAAATGTAATTTGGTTAAAGTTACCTCGTTTATCGCACCGCACTGTTATTACGAAAATGTATAACAAAAAAAATGATTTTTGTTTACATTTGGGTAAAACTTACTATTTACTTGTCTTGTACATTTAAGGTAATAATTAAAAAAAAATTGTAAAGTGCGAGTGGGACTTGCGCACCAAGGGTTCTTAATATTAATTATTCCGTTTCTTTGCTGCGTTTCACTGCAAGAGCTCAAGGAATGAGTTATATAGGAAAACCGGTCGATGAGAGGGTTCTTTAAACTGGTCATACTGGGGGTTGTAAGAACGCAAGCGTTCAACCAGGTTGTAATTGAAAGAACCCCATTTGCTATTTTGGGATTTTAAAGTTCATACGAACTATTTTTACATCTGTTACCTTAGAAAGATACGTAAATTTTAAAGCAATGCCAAATTTTAAGTCTTTAGCTTTTTAAGTTGCTGAAAAAAGCCGTTGTGACATATAGACAGACACTAAACTCGCACCAAGGGTTCTGGTTCGGAACCTTAAAAACACACTTATTGAAGCACTGACATCCAGTTGAACTATAAAAATGAAGAGACGGACTAGCCATGAGCGACAGATATAATATACCTACTTACAAAGTTATTTCTTGAAATATTTTGGTAAAGAACAAACATTAAATAGCTATTACTGCCGCACTCAGAGACGCAAAATAACAATAAAATGATAATAAACATTTTTGTTTATTCAATAATTGTCTTTATTCGTATAGACAAAAGTATTACAGGGTTTTCTTAAGTAACCACCAAAATTAAGTGAAGTCTCTCAGTGCGGCAGTAAGTTACTTAAAATTAATTAATAAAAATCAATTTAAGGGTTTTTTTAGTAAAAAGTTTTGTAGCAGAGAGGACAACGTTAAAAAAATATATGAACCTATGCAACTTTATAGTTATTCTTCGCAGTACGTTTTGAGACTCATTAAAAATAATTATGGTTTGTTAATACCTGCAAATAGATGCCTGCCTGGATACAACAATTAAGTTATAATAAATGTTTTATTATTGTAAAATGTGTTGTTTACTTAACCTTGACTTAACTATAACTTTTAACCCTATTAGAATATACATAAGATGGTGTTTCTAGAAACAGTTTTATAGGAGTAAACAATTAAATAAAGATAAATCTATCAGTATTTAAAGCCATCTTCATACAAACTTCGGTCTCAGTTGATAAGTTAATCAGTTACTTAATCAGTATTTCATCTTTATTAAAATAGTTTCAATATACCAAACTAATTGAATACCTTTCCAGTTGGACAAAGCTCCTTGTAAGTATTTTTGCTGATAAATGAAATCTACTCTAGTATAAAACCGGGAACTTTGAACGCTGCACATATTGTTCACTTATCCTATCTATACATATTTATATAACTACATCTTGGATTGTTAATTGGTCCCTGAAATAGTATTATAAACATAAAATAATAAGGTTACGATAATAAGTCTATATTTGGAGCCGTCCCTGCGATCTCAAGTTATCGTAACTTGACACAGATTTTCAGTGTCCTTTAAACACAGGAAGTCCATAAAGAGACAGATTATTCTGAACTTGACCCAGTTCACCTGACTGATTCCATTTCACATTTCACTGAGTTTTCCGAAGGTAGTTAATGAATATTTTATAAAAGAATATGTACGGTTCTTTCTATATCCGTAACTTATTTTTGTATCCGTATCTTATTATACACACGTTGTTTTAGTTGTCAGGTTATATAAAAGGATTTCTGTATAACGTACTGCACTATTATGAAACAAGTAAGTATATGTTAAGACAAGTTTTTACACAAAAGTTTTTATATTTAATAAAAAAACTGGCCAAGTGCGAGTCTGGGTCGCGTAGCGAGGGTTCCGTTCAAACTTATTTTAAAATGTAGATAGTTCTTCAATCATGTGATCAAGTTTAACAGGTTTATGCTTAAATTATCAGTTTTTTATTTTTTTCCTATTTGTGATTGTGATGGAACATCTTGCCAAATTTTATAATTCTAGGTCAACGGCAAGTACCCTATCCATAGGTTTTCATTTATTTGTGTCACAATATGCGACAAAAATTACCGTATTTCGGGTATATTTTTTTATTGCATTGACTTAGTAGCTTGATTTTTAAAACTTTAAGTGACCGTAGAATTTAGTATTTGATATTAATTTCAACTTGATACCTTCACGCGGTCTTGAGTAAAAGGGTCTTGGTTGACAGACAGACAGACAAACCGTTTTTTAATGTGTTATAGCTAAAAATTAACGATTTTTTTTTCCCTATATTCGTAATGCAAGACCTTGCTTCGTGCCAAATTTCATGATTCTAGGATAACGGGAAGTACCCCATAGGTTTTAATTTATTTGTATACAAATATTGTATACCAATGCATTAAAATGGCCGTATTTCGGCCGTATTATTTTATTTGCGTTGACTTAGAAGCTTGATTATTTACAGCTTTTAGAGACCGTAGACTTTAGAATTTGAGCTCAATTTTAACTTGATACCTTCACGCGTTCCTTAGAAAAAGGGTATTAACAGACAGACAACAAAGTGATTCTGTAAGAGTTTCTTTTTTCCTTTTGAAGTACGGAACCCTAAAAATTACTTTAAAGGCTTGACGCAGACATTTTTTTGTAGTGCGTAGTTACATGAAAAAAATTCATGCAAAATTACAGCACGATTTGATAACAAAAAGAACGACAAAGCAAACTCAAAAGATTTGGTTCAGAAGCTTTTAAAAAAGGAATAAATGATACTTAAGTAAACTATGTTCAGCCTTAAGGCTATGGCATACCTTAGCAAAAACGTGCCGTTTCGACCAGTGTACAAAAACATATTACATACACAATTTAAGCACAAAGAGACACAGTTCCACAGACGATAGGCGCTAGCACGTGACCGCACGTTGAAAATCTCTATTTTCTCGGTTTTTTGTTTATTTAGAAATATTTATTTAGAACTATGAAATTAGCAAATCCACTTAATTAAGAATTAGGACTCAGGACTAATAAAATCAATCAAATTCTTGCAAACTTAACGTGTTTGGTTATGCCATCACCTTAAGTGTCTGCCTGTTTGTATGTTACACTTTTGCTCAACTATAGATGAAACTAATCTTATTATAATATTTTTATGTTTTCTGAACTGCCTTTTTTCAAGTAGCACTTAAAAATTATCCCAAAAATATTGTATACGGACTTCAATTATAAACCAATTATTTCAAAGCAAAGATACAGTAAAAAGATTGGATCTCAAACCATACTTTTCAATTTGAGCTTAATTAAGGTACAGTACTGGGTTGGAAATATTTACTTATTTTTGCTTTGAAAGAAAACACACAAATTCTAGGCAATTTATGAGCTCCTAGTATCCATATCCTTTAAACATACAGTTCTTCATAAAATCAAGAAAGATATAAATAATATTCTACACACCTTCAGGAAGTCTTTACCAAAGTTAATTTTTAAGCACATATATTTATTTTATATTTTTAAATATATATACTAGGAGCGAATAAGATATATAGAGCTTGAGTAATTTAGTTTTTGCACCTTCACAAAAAAAACTGGTCCAACGATTTTGAGCGCAAGTGGTTACGTAACATAAAAAATGACGCGCCCGCGTGTTACGGCAAGCTTACGCCCATCAGTAACGGTTCTTGATGGGTCGGTTACGTCGACCGATAGACGGGTTCAAGTTCTCGGTCGACACGTTTCGGAAGAGTTGCGTCATTCCATTCGCTTAACGGAGATGAGACCATTCGTATGAAATAAATGCGTCTGCTTCTTTATATAAATACATTCATAGATTAAACCATTTCCCACAGCGGTCACAAATCCCATTACGTCGGCCATGAGTCAAAAAAGAGTTTAATTCGGGTCGAAGCCTAGACTGAGGGGTTTTCTGGGTCACTGCCTTCGAAAAGTAAGAAAATCAAAATTTTAAAAACGTATTTCTTTTGGGTTAAAGTACTCCAAGATTTTTGGAACTGGAAATCTCGAATTCGAGGTCAAATTTAAATAAAAAACCATTGCGGTATAAAAAGTGATTATTGAATTTCTCTCAAATTTCCTTCATAGAATCGCTGATTACGAACAAGTCAAAATATTCTCAAAAAAACAAAATAGTCAACACTATGTGGATGGCAACATTGTGGAAACTCAATTTGTTTTGCACAGAATTCATTTTTTAGGGCTTACATACGTAATTTTTTTTAATTTATGCATCAATGAACTTTACGTTTAACCGTTAGTTAAACGGATTGACTTAATATTTGGCATGGGTGTGGCTTGAGGGATGGAAAATATAATTGCATATTTTTTAAACAAGGTTAATCAAGGAGTCCTCGCAGGAATCCTGCGGTGATAATTGATTTTTAGGCGGGTAAAGCCACATGATAAATCTAATTATTGAAAAATAATACTTACTTTTCACTGATAGTAAGGGAGTAGTCCAGTTACAAGCAACTATCGGAAACAATATGCCGAATTAAGCAACTGCCAGCATAGTCAGCTAATCCAGTGAGGATCTAGTGGCAAAGTTCTTCAGTGCTTTGGAGGACACGTCAAATCTTTGGTCCTGGTTATTGTCATATGACAGCAATCGTTGCAAGCAAGCTTGACAACGCACGTACGCCAATACGCACTGGAGCGGATGATGTATCTACCAAAATCAAAATCTAGTACTGATGTATTAATTCTTTGTTTCAATTTTTAAGAAAGTAAGAAGAAAATAATCTTTTCATCCCGTCTATTCTAGAAAAATTTATTGGTTCTCCATCAGACGGGAGCAGAGTGCGTGAAGCAAGCAAAAGTAATAATTCATTGATCAATTTCTTATAAAAAAAATGAGAACTGCGTCCTTGTTCTCACTCTCAATATTCTCGGGATTCTACTCTAAAATCCTTTTTAAAGATCCTAAATTCTGGATTCAAAATTGCGCCCTTGTCATAAAAATACTATTTTAACCATTGCCACTCGAAAAAGGGCATTTTATTCATCGATAAGAGCGAATAAAACTCACTTTTACTCACCGAGTGTGAGTAAAAGTGAAACACTTTGAATGTGGAACAATTGTTTAATTGTTTTAATTGTTATTGTGGTTGTTTTAGGCCATTTTTCTCTAATCACCCGGTAATAATTTCCGAATACATACCAAAATGTGATAATATTATTTTTTATTAGCTTATATATAGTCAACGGTAAAAATTAGAGTATACACCACGTTAAAAAACATCTCGTTCCTTTGTAACCCTCGCTCCGCTCAGGATTCTACACTAGCATCCTTCGCTGCTCTCCGGATCCTACATAGTCCCTCAAATTAAATTCTCTTTTTCTCTTGTTTTATAATCTATTTCTCACTTATAATACAATCTCCTATTAAAAAAACCAGCCAAGTGTGAGTCGGACTCGCGCACCGAGGCTTCCGCAAAAGGTAAACTGTATTGAGGGACAATAGGTCGCGGTTAATTTACCAACTGCAAATAAGTTTATAATCGCAAAAAACTGCAAATAAGTTTATAATCGCAAAAAAAAAATATTTTATTGTGACAAATTCACGGCTTTCAGACTTATTCCTTCATGTGTAGACATGGCATTTCTTCTTGCCAAATTTCATAATTCTAGGTCAACGGGAAGTATCCCATAGGTTTTCATTTATTTTATCTCAATTACAATAAAAATACTGTATTTTGGGCATATTTTTTTATTGCGTTGACTTAGAAGCTTAATTTATTTAGAGCTACAAGGGACCGTAGACCTTAGTATTTGGTGACCTTAGACTTTAATATTCGATATGATGTTTCTACGCGTTCCGGAGTAGACAGACAGACAGACAAACTTGTTTTTAAGTGTAGTAAAGTGATCCTATAAGGGTTCCATTTTTACTTTTGCGGTACGGAACCCTAAAAAAGCAACCAATCCGATTGTTTTCATTATAAGAAAATGCTCAAAGATGTATGCAGACAAGTAAAAGTTTTTTAAATGCGTATAATTTAATGTTATATACAATAATAATTGTTTATATACAATACGACTCCACACTTGGCATTTTCCCTTTTATTTATGAATAGTCTGTGGCACTCATTTTATGGAATCATGTGGCATTGACTTTTATATTATCAGACTCTATTTATAAAATACGAAGTGAGTGCTTCAATAAGAATAACAACACGAAGTAGGATATACCTTCGCATGTACGCACTGTTATACAATTTATTTTCAATCAAAGCGACAAAAAGTAAAACCCCAACGTTTTTGTCAACACAATTATATTGTTCAATGGCGTGGCAAATCTAATATTAGCTCGTAGGACATACCCAGTCACCGTGATTCAGCTTTCTTGGTATAAGAAGGTGACCCTCCACCTTCCACTTGTCAGTCAATTTAAGAAGTTGCAGCTGAGAAGAAGCTACGACAGCCAAGAAGAAGCGATGTTGCTAATTGTGGTATTGTTTACGTGCCTCGCTTTGTGCCAAAGCCATATTTTGGCTCCTTTGGTAGTGCCTGCAGTGCATTCAATTCATGTTCCTTTAGCCCATTACGGTTTACATGGATATTATGGACATAGTTTGGGTCATGGATTCGTGGCTAAGCCAATAGGACATCATATTTGGAAGAGATCTCCACATTATTTGGCTCCGTTGGGCCATCTTGCTCCAGTGCATCATGTGGAGCCTGTTGCTCATGTGGCTCCTTTGGCTCATGTAGTACCAGTGGCTGTGTCTCATCACTCCCGTTATGACGTCCATACATCACCAGCGGTAGTTCCTGCGCCCATAGTTAAGTCTGTTGCTGCTTTACTGCCAACACCTATACTTCACAAAGGTTTGATTGCAGCTCCGTGGCACTATGGAATTGGCCATTATTCGGCTGGACATTATGGACACTATGCCCCTCATTTATCTTATTACTAAGCTATAAGGTTAATTTAATAATTGATTAAAAGGTTAATTTACTATTCCTATAAAGTGATACTATGTAAGATTTATTAGCTTTGTACCTATTGTAAAATAAAGAAATTCCAAAAAACTCCTTTAAACTTTTTTACCGAGTCACAATCATTCTTTACGTCGGGCATCAACATTATCTGATTTTCTACCCAAAATAACTAAAGGGCAGAGAAGGACAAGGGATACTTTTTACTTATATGAAGATTTTCCATTGGATTTGCTTCTTTCGCCAGAGTAACCGCGGGCCAGGCTTTGTGCAAAGTCGCAATGATGTGACTGGATTTTCGTCTGGATAGCTGAAAGGAAGAAAAAGGACAAAGCCCAACTAGCACAAAATAGTTGCATTGCTTTAGAGCTATATAGCATATACAATACAGTAAGAAGCTGCAACAGTTACCAGCATAGCGTGCTATACAACCATTCTGCAGCTATAGCTCTAAAAGCCCCTTATACATTCAATAGGGTCAATAATTTCAATAGGGTCTCTATTTAATAGATCCAGTAGAGTTTGTAACATCTTACAAATGCTATTTTAACTTATTAAGCTCCTTTAGGAAAAAATAACTTATTATTTTATTCACTCCGAGTCGTAAATATCAGCTAAAACTTAGTTTTGGTGATATTAATGTAAGATCCTTGGAACTTGCATAAAGTTCTTAGATAATTAAGGCTCTGGCAGGTGAAGTAAGATAATATATTGTAAGATAATATAATAAATTGTAGTGTAAATATACGATTTGAGTTATGCGACTTGTTTAGGTGAAAAACATCGGCAAATTTAATTTACTGTTAAATGTGTGGTGTTTTTAAATTAAAAATAATGGGCCCTCAATTTGTTGAACATCATATGAAAGTTTAATGAATGGGTCCAAAATAAATTATTTTATAACATTCGAATAAGCTTTACTTGCTCAATCCAACACTATTTATTTAAAATTTTATCTAACATAGTTGTTGAATTATTGCTAAAAATATATACATATAATGAGAATAGCTTTTATCTCTGCCATATAATCTGAAAAAAAAAAACAGAATAAAATGTTAACTAATAGACATGTTGACATCAAAGTCGTAGGTTTTTACAAACACTTTTGAATCATCAAAATTATTAACGGTAGGTTAAAATCCCACATTCCGCCTCACAATGTAAATTTTTATGGAGAAAAATCTGGCAAAAAACTCGATAGTTACTCTTTTGAAAAACTCATTTCGTTAAAAACTCTTATTATATTCAAGACGACTAAACTGTTTGAATCAAATGATATGATTCAGGCCTTAAAGTTTGATAAACAACGAACCATGTATTCTAGATTTTCAGCAGTTCCACAAAATAAGTGATAATGAAGGTGATAGGTCTTTTATTTGATGCTCGTGGAACAGCTAGTAAATATTTGGTGGTTTTTTTTTCCATTTTATAATAAAATTTTGATACTAATCAATATCAACGTTCTAAAGGATTCCTTATCAATGGTTTCGAAACATATTAATTACACCATATCCCACAACTGAACAAAATATTTTCATATAGTGAATCCGTCGCTGCAAGTTATATGTATGTAGACGAAGCATTCATAATTTACCCGAGTAATATTTTTCTTTAATCACAACAAAGAGTGTAATAATTAATAATACCAATACGATTACACAAACTGTTAAGATGCCACCAAAAACTGTTCGGTATCATTTTGAGAACTGTAGATACTTTCAGTAATTATTTCACAAATTAAAATTATTAACAATACAAGTCTGTTTTTGACGTGACAACGTCTTATAAATTGGTTTGCCGGGTGACACTTCAAGAAACTGCGTTACGCTCCGCTCACGTTATGCGCTCACAATGAGAGCGAGTGAGAGGCACGCGGCATGGTTAGCCCGCCTAAGAGCGAGAGAGACAGACATAAAAAGTGAAAGGCACAAGTTGTCACGTAAAACTTTCGCCCGTATACCGACTTTACAGGCAACCAGATTTTTTTTCCTCGCAATAGCGCCTCGAGTGCAATAACTAAAATAGCACACTTTTACACAGCTATTAGAATGTACTTTATGGAAAGAATTCTATTCCAACTTTTCGCAGCAGAGTTTAAAGCAGCGCCACCGCAAAAGTTAGTCCGCGTGTAGTTGTACAGGACATCTGCAGCCAACACCAGTAGACAGTAGTTAGAAAAAGAGTAAGGTAGGTAAAGGTAAATCAGGATTAAAAATACCCTACGCTAAACTATCGATATGCAAAAAACCATATTTTTTTATATGGGTTCACTAAACTTATTAACCGTTTCGGAGATCGCGGATCTAGAATCAAAGGGGTTTGATGATTTTGGCCCTAACTTTAGCCGCCATTTCAACTTAAAAAATAAATAATAGTGCACATTAAAAGTTATATATTTGGATAGGAAACACTCATACAAACAAAACAATGTCATTCAACGTAATGATCTAAAGCGTAAGGTCCTAAGATATCCATATATAAAATCAACTATTGCTCTAAAGTAAGTCATTTTAACTGTGAATATCTTCGAAACCTGACCTTTAGGTCATTATGTTATACGAAAGTTTTTATTTGTGTAAGTGTCCCCAATCTAAATATATAATTCGCATAGTCCAACTTGATTTTGAAAAAATCCAGTCAATGTTAGGGCCACCCTCCATACGAATCGTATGGCCGTAGCCCCAAAGTCGTCAAAAATCAATCAAAAATCGTCAAAGCCTATTAATTATTGTTTGATTTCAAAACATATGATAAATATTCATAACCTTATAAATCAGTCATAAAGTTAAATCGTAACAGTAGCTTTTACGTCTTTGTATTACTGACATAATTAAAAATATATTAATTTAAAAAAATCATTTATTTTGGCAGTGCACTATTTACAATGATCCTCGAACTGATACAATTATTATACAAAATGGTGACAAATGTGGATGAAACTAATTTACCATGGGTGGATGCTAAGGGCTTTAGGGACTACAGTGCGGTATGCATAAGGTGATACGGCCGAATGGACGAAGGGAGAGGCGTAGGAGACAACAGGCGCAGTGTAGGCAAAGCTGTGAGGAGCGACCACAGTGCTGTAGGCCAAGGGAGCCAGCGAACGCTTGCCGAGATGGTGCACGCCAGACAGAGCCTTAGCTTGGAAGTGGGCAGCTCTCGCAGCGACGACTTCAGGTGTGTCCAGGGGTACTCCTCGGTAGGCATCGAGAACCACAGCAGGCGAGTGAGGGGCCTGGGATAATGCAGCCACAGCAGGGGCTACGTATCCAGCGCTGTACAGGCTTGGATAAGCTCCATAAGCCGCACCATGTACGACGCTGGTACTGTACTGGGACAGAGAGTTGACTCCCGGTACAACCGCGCCGTAGGCCACAGGGGCCAACAAACCGGGCTTGGCTGCGGCCAAAGCCATAACGGAGAACAACACCACCAGCTTGTACATTGTGGTCTGTGTTGAGTTGTTTGCTCGAAGGTAACAGATCGACTGATGGTTACTTGACGGCACAAGATCCTTTTATACTATCTAATTGAACAAGTACTCAAGAATATAATGTCGCACGGTTTACCTTCAAATTACTGTGCGTAATATGGTAATCAGTTTTTTTACCACGCACTGTTACTACGTATTGTATTTGTATTATCATTTTTTTATTTATATATTCATAATTAATTTAGTGTAGTAATAGCTGCAATACTTGAGAATTAGTTTGTGCTTAATTAGTAGATTAATTTATGTCTTATGTATACATTAGGAAGGAGGTAATTCCACAAGACAAGTGTTTAAGTTGCAACACTCCGGAAAATAATATTAGGGCATCCGGAATTTTCGTGTCGCCTTAAGGACGCTGTCAGAACGCTACACGCATACAATATGTACTTTGCACCGTATTCCTGCTAAAAAAATTCAACAGCTAATTTTGCTTGAGCAATCAGATCTTAGACTTACCATAAGCTTTTTTGGCACCTAAGTGGTATATAAAAAAGGAGATGTAAGTTTCAATTTCTTTTAAACTCTATGCTTTAGGGGGCAATTGCAGACTACAGCGGGTAATATATAGAATCATTCAAATAAATTTAAACGACCCTAGACTGTCGATTAGTTTTGTTTTATAGAAGTGACCTCATTCAAGAAATAATTGACGGCAAGCGTCTTACCTATCACATACAAATAGTTTATGCTTATTTATTTGCGAAATAGTTACTTATACTTCGGAAAAACTCGAATGTTAATGGATTACGAAGTACAGTTAAGCAACGTAGGGCGTGGTCAGTTAGTAGATGGGTGACAGCCTAGTGGCAAATTTTGGCGGTCTTGGTTGTTCTAATATGACATCAGAGATAAAGCAAAGTTAAGGGGTAAAGAATAGGATTAATTTTGTCCTACTTTACTTAAAGATCGTTACATTTTCTTTAATGATAAAGACATCTCTACATTTTTCTGTTTTTACATAAACTTTAGAATTGTGTATTAGGTACTACGGAACCTCGATAATCCAAACCAATTGTTTTCTTGTGCATTAGGTCCCTTAAATTTACAACAAAAACTAAATAATTAAATAAATATATAAAAACACGACTGCAAAAACATTAAGTACTAAAAAAAATTTAAAAATACCAAATATTTAATTATAAGCAGACAAGACTCATTTTAAGGTACCTAACTTCTATAGAGTATCCAATTTGTACACTATTGGAACTTATTGAAATGAGTCCCGCCTGTATATTTTAATTTTTGATTAGTTCTTAATGTTTTTGCAGAAAGGTTTTCTATTTATTTAATTACTTAATTTTATTTACAGCTTTTTAGTGTTTTTTTCTTAATTTTTTTTTGCTAGCGCTCTACTATTATATTATAAGTCCTATATATTTTCGTACTCGCCTTTTAATTTAATATCCAACTCGAGGGTCTTGAAAAAAAAAATGGTTTAGCCCGCACATCAAAGCGCATAAAGTGTCTAGTAAACAAGGTCCATAATGTGTTGCTATCTCAAAACGCCGTGTTGCGTCGTATCTCAGTCTGAGCTGACCCTTACGGACATCATGAAATTAAAATGGTTTCGTTTTTCCATTTGGCAGCAGATCCCTAAAAATGTAATTAAACGGTAAAAAATATTTACCTTACAGAGAATGGAAAACTTCAAGACCTAATTTTGGTATAAATCTATAGTACTAATATTATAAGTGAGTAAAATTTTAATGTTTATTTGTATGTATGAAGTAATATCTGCAACTAATGAACCGATTCTGAGAAATTCTTTTACTAATTCATTATTCTTGAGAAACATATGAAACATTTTTTGATTACATTTTTTTTTTTTCGATATATCACTATTTTGTCCTTTAATCATCTCGGAAGAAAAAAGGCTCTATTCCCATACGCTGTTAAAAATTAACGGGGTCCTGAATTTTAGCGCAGAGATACCTGGTTGAAAGGCATTTAGAATACCTTTGTCCCAATCACGAGTCACCACGGGAACAAAATTTTATTCACGTCGTAACAGAGCATAGATATGTGATATATTTTGGTCCAGAGGTAGCGATAAATAATTTGTTCCAACCGAGAGTTCCCACGGGAAACTTTTCAAAATATTTTTTACAATTTATAAGCGCTTTGAGGCCAAGATCAATTTTCTTAATACACGGTAAAATGTATAAGGAACATATTTTGTCTCAATTCTCACTCTCTTGATTTAGTCAAGACATGTTTAAAGAATCAGTAAAAAGATAGAAAATGTGTAATGTTATTTCATTCAACGGCAATCCTCGCCATCTTACATGTATATAAGTATATGTAGACGAAGTTTACGATGGGAAGTTACATCACAATTGAATGTACGAGAAACTTCTAGAACAAGGGCGGAGCCAATGAAACTGAGCCGATCGGACCAATCAAAAAGTCCACAAGCAAAATTTAGAAATTCCCAGAAATTTAGAAGAGCGGCTCGACCAATCGGCGAACTCGAAATTGCAAGCGCCATGGATTGGCCAAGCCAAAGACGCGTCGCATAGCGGAATCACATCACCAGGGCAGTATTTCTTTCTAGAAATCGTCTACCAGGAAACTTCAAATAGTAGGAAGTGGCCTCACTCTGCCCAAATGAAAAATCAGACAACCTTAGAAGGATCATCAGCTGGCCTTAGAGGACAGTGACCCCATACTTCGTACTTAACCAATACAGCTGGCGGTGGAGGACAAAGACCCCGAGTTCCAGGCGCAACCCTTATCAGCTGGCTAAGGTAGCCATGACCATGGGCTCGGACATCTACGTTACCTTGGTGGCAACTTGGTGGTACCTCCGTTTCGTCCCGTCGTCGTCGACGTAATATCAGTCTAACCTATGCTGACTTAAAGCTCAAATCTACAGTGAATATAAAAAAAAAAAAACTATTGTAAGGTGTCGACTTTAATCTAGGTCGTATAATAAAATTATATTTTAGATAAATTTGTTATTAGGATAACATTTAATAAATATTATTAACCTAAAGATTTTTTATAAAGTGTCGATTCCAAAGTATTAGCAACTTGAATATAGGCGACAATCGGACCCACTTTTATCTCATTCCTATATTCAAATTTGACGACCATGGGGTTGAGTCATGCTGAGTAAGTCCCAATCCAAATTGAACCGTTACAAATGTTTAATTTTTTTTACTACATTCATCACAACAGTGATAGGTATATAATGTCATCATCGTCCCAGTTGTTAGACATTCGTAACAGAATTAATTTCGTTGAAGAGTTGAAGAAGGACATAGGTTACTTTTTAACCCGAAAAAGTTCCCGCTAGAATAACTATAGTGACCGAATTTTACGTGGGCTAAATAAAGCTACAGCTGTAGCTTGCTATAGCATTCTTTTCTTATATTAATTACAAAGACTTGCCATAGAAATCCACCGATATCAAATATCAACTCGGGTCCAACCGGGAAAAAAATTATAGTTACGAATAATTTCTTTAAAAAAATATTAAAAGCTAACATTATTTTTTTCATTTGAATTAACTTTTGAAAAATGAACTGAAAGCGACCTAATGCGTGACTGCGACGTTGTTTGGCGATCGTTGGATGTATGTGTCGTGGCCCGATCTTAGAATTGATCACTTCATGATGTGTCCGACCATTTCAAGGAATGGTCATATTTCATGAATAGACATGTACCCACATCATGATATGGTCTAGACAATGAATATTCCACTAATTCATGATACAGCTAAACACTAGTGATCATATCGTAAAATAGTTATTTTATCCACCAGCAGAGGCGCGGATATCGCTTTATTTTTGTGATGCATCATGGCGGTAAAACATTATTCTGTATTAAAAGCGAATAACAATGTTCAAATCTACACTAATATTATAAAGAAGTTAAGTTTGAATGTAGGCGCTAATTTCCGAAAATACTTGTCCACTTTTGAGAAGTATTTATAATGCACTTTTAGGGTGGACATAGGCTATAATCTTTTTTAATAATGTAAGTGTTTAGTTCAAAATATCCATATCTGTAAGAAAAACACGAATGCGATTCCATGACGTTGCAACATAGCAACGGTATAATTTGGCGCGGAGATAACTGGAGGGACAGAAAATAATATAAACTTTTTATTCTCCTTAAGAGTTCCCAAGGGAATATTTTTATTTCTTCGGGGCACTATTCCCCTAACGGCGTAACGGTGCTTACAATTAACTTAATATCAATAATACATTTATCCAGATCTATCACAAAAATAGGTTTTCCACGGGTAAAATAGCGGGTATCGTCTAGTGTAAGATAAAAGTGTAATGAAATATCGTTACGACACTGCAGTATTGGTGCAGTTATGTCAACTACATCCCCACTGCTTTAATTGCAATTGATTTTTTATTTGAACGTACGAGAAAAATACATTTTAATATTATGGAATCAATGAGATGGCCAAACGTGGATTGATATATCATTAAAAGTTAACGTTTGAACGATATGATCAGTTTTAGCTGATAGATCATGAAATACGACCATTTCATGAAATTATCGGACACATAATGAAGTGATAAATTCTAAGATCTGGCCACGACATATGCATAGTGCCTTTGCCAACAATATAACCGCGAAATATCTAGAATTTTTATTGTTATACAAATTGAGGTGAAAATGAACGTGAATTTTTGTGAATGTCACATGGTGAAAATAAAGTTCTTACTTCTATACAAATACAAACAACACTGATCAACTAGCTAGAGATAAATATTTCGTTGAATATTCAAAATTGTTGCTACTGTTGGTCCTTTGAATTCTTCATAATATAGGTACCATTTTTATTATATTTTCTTGCACACGATGTGACAAATAGTGTGTATACCTCGGGACTAAAATCCATTCATACTCGATTCTATAGCATCCTCAGACAGAGTACGTCGCCACCGACACACCATTCAAGCGCGATACGCGACACGGTATACTAGGTACTCTAAAATACCTGGGCGCTTTGACTAGTTACATTTTAATAGTTTAAAACTTTTTAACAAAAAAAAAACAACCGGCTTTAAAAAGATGCACTAAAAAGGTAAAAATAATTACTAATTTCCAAGAATCTGATCTGAATTACAGTTCGAAATTGGTGTCATGCAAGCAAAGTGTGTTATAAACTGTTACATAAGTACATAGATACCAACTTCAAACTGTAATTCAGATCACATTTTTGGAAATTAGTAATTATTTTTACCTTTAGTGCATCTTTTTGGAACCGGTTGTTTTTTTTGTTCAAATTTTTTTATTTTCATGGACGATTTGTTTTTTTTTCTTGTACACTAAAAACATCCATACTCGTAACAAAGTTTTATACAATCATCAACATAAAAGGCGTTTCACCAGTTCCAACTTAACATTAATATTTTTTTTCTCCAAAAGTTTAAGTTTTAAATTCACTTTAATAATATGGGACCACCTGGAAAGCATAACCTTTTGAAATAAAAAAAGAATTTCTCAAATCGGTCCAGGCATCTTCGAGAAATCGGGTAACATACATAAAAAAAAAAAGTTTTTTGAAGTCGGTTAAAAAGGCAACGGCTGAAGAGTTTTCTGCCGTTTGTTTTCTTGAGTCTCTTTTTACTTTTTCGAAACAGCGATAAATTTTGCCTAATTTACATTTAAGAGCGATTGCCCATGTCCATAAGACCCTTGTGCAAACCACCCCAACTTCAGCAGCAGAGTGCAAGCATCCCCGCCGCAAACGTTAGGCCAAGCGGCCAACAACAGCTAGAAGTCAGCAGTTAGAAGAGAAAAAAAGTCTGTGAGTGCCGGATTACTGAGAGCCTACTGTATTATAATTATAATTTAATCTAGACATTTTCAACAATGAAAAATGAAGTATTAACTTTAGTATGTAAGAAAATTGGTTTCATTTGGAAAATATTGGACGGGTTCTTGTCTTGTAGAATAAATCTGCGGGCGAGACTTATATTTTCAATGTTACTACGAATAATTTTCTTAAAAATAAAAAGCAAACATTTTTTTTTTTTAGTTTTGAAAATAGACCTAAAGGAATGTAGGTAGCCTTTGTCAACATGAATAAATAAAAATGTATAGCCACGAAATGTCTATATTTCTTATCGTAATACATATTGCGGTAAAGATGAACGTGTCTATTTGTTTTGAGAATGTCACCAAATGAAATCAAGATCTTATACTTCAGAAAAATAAACTACTCGGATTTATTTGCGGGTGAAAAATATTGCGTTGAATATTTAAAAGTCGCAATTGCACGTAACTTTTAATTTTTCATAAAGTATTCCTTTTTTGTATCTGTACCTAAAGTTAAAAGGTACACTTTGTTTTATTTTTTCGCACTTGAAGTGGAAATCTGGATGATTACCTGCGGTCCAAAGCCCTTTCATACTCAATTTTATGGCATTCCTTAATTTTCTGTCGCTCGGGAGGCTAAACATCTCTTTGGCGAACTATCTACTATTAAAGCACCTAGTGAGGAATCAATGTTCAAATATATGTCGCTACACTTTTCTTTTTTTTAATACCACTAAATAGGGCGGCAAATAAGCTTACGGTCCGCGCGATGGTAAGCGTTCACCGTAGCCTATGGACGCTTGCCACACCGGGGGTATAAATACTATAGTCTCAGAGAAAAGGCAGGGAGCTCATATCACAACCCAAGTGTTCGCGGGAGGAAGTTTCTCTGGAACTGCACTGAACATTTCAATTCTAAGGTGTTACAACTAACCAGGTCAATTTTCTGTTCCCCGAAGATAACAATATACGTAAACGAAACAACAATAAAGCTTGCTTGCTGTAACTTAAATAATGAAATTATGGCAATTGTACTTTATTTTTTATCCAGAAACGTTTCATTTAATCCGTTTTAATATAAAACCGCGGGATTCTTTATTATATACCTACATTGTATCAAAACAGAATCATAAATAACTTATGATTCGCCAGTACTATCGTAGGAAGTTAATTCAAGTGTTACTTGTTGTTCTTGACTTTCAACTTGAAATGCATCGGGAGCGGTATAAATACTGGCGTTCAAAAAGACAATGCATCAATTTCATCTTACTCGCGTTACTTTCATAACTGAATGAACACAGACCACGATGAACTCGCTGGTGGTGTTATTATCCGTGGTGGCGCTCGCTGCTGCCAAACCTTCAGGTCTATTTAACGCCGGTGTTGTGACCTATTCAGCACCGATCATCGCTGCAGCGCCAGCCGCAGTCTCGCATCAATCCCGAGTCGACATCAAATCCTCACCAGCTGTGGTGGCTACAGCTGCCATCGCGCCCGCTGTGCGCACCGTCTTCAGCGCACCGGTTGTGGCGGCGGCTCCGGCAGCAGTCTCTCATCAGTCCCGTGTCGATTTTAAGTCCTCACCTGCGGTTGTCAGCACCGTAGCTACTGTTCCTGTTGCGTACACCGCTGTTGCTCCTGCTGTGGTCAGGTCTGCTTTAGTAGCTCCCTGGACTGTGGCCGCGCCCGCCGTACCCCTAGACACCCCCGAGGTGGTCGCCGCACGCGCTGCTCACTTCCAGGCTCTCGCTGAAGCGCACTCGATTCACAAACGGTCGCTGATCGCGTCCGCTCCGCTCGTCTCCACTTACGCTGCAGCTCCGGTCGCTTACTCCTCACATGTTGCCGCTGTTGCTCCCGTTTCAACTTACGCCATTCACACACCTGTCCTGACCAGAGCTTATGGAGTACACCCATGGTGATCGCTACCACGATAATAGAGATGTCTTTCTCTGGTTCAAAAATGAATAGCTAAATTATTTTAAATAAAAAACGTCAAATCAACTACAGAGTTTCTATCAAACCTTTAAAAACCATTACTCCTTATACCATAGTTCCAAGTAGTAAGTACATCTCAAAGTTTTAAATGCGTTTTACGGTAAGAGACAATTGATAAAAAAGACAGTTGAGAGACAAACGTCGTACATTTTTTAGACTTTTCCTTTCTCCAATTCATAGGTAAATATATGATAATGTTTTATTAGTGGCAGGTGCCGCTTGCATACATACTAATATTATAAATGCGAAAGTAACTCTGTCTATTACCTCTTCACGGTTAAACTGAAGCTGAACCGATTTAGATAAAAAATAAGTATGGAGATAGTTTAAGTTAAAAGATTTAGACTTTTAGATTTAAAACTATAACAGAGCATAAAAGAACTATAGCTACAGCTATAGCTTACTATAGTAAACTTCATTGGTATAATTAAGGAGTTGACGTAAGATTCCCACGCCGATTAACAAATTAAGGGCGGGTGGAGCCGCGGGAAAAAGCTAGTACTATATAAGCAATCAATTATCAAGTAATTAACCCATTACTTTTGGATGTCGAGTCTGTTTTTGAAATATTTTAATAAAAGTGTAAGCATGTCTGTCGATCTTTATGCACGTTCGCAAGTTTATTAGGTATGTACTTAGTAGTTATGTGATAAAGCAAGTAAGGCAATTAGAGAGACAATGTTAACTGAATTACTACCAGATGACTTTGTAGGCAAAATCAGAGCCAAAGCATTTATTTTCAACATCGTCATTTCAGCCGCAAGACGTCCACTGCTGAACGTAGGCCTCCCCTATATGTCTTCACAACGGCTGGTCCTAAACCACCCGCGTCCATCGGCTTCCTGTGGCTCCTCTAAGCAGGTCGTCTGTCCACCTGGTAGTAGGCCATCCCACGCTGCGTCTTCCGATCCGTGGTCGCCACTCGAGTACCTTTCTTCCCCATGGGTTATTGGTTCGACAAGCGATGTGGCTAACCCACTGCCACTTAAGCTTGCTAACTTTTTGAGCTATGTCGGTAACTTTGGTACTTCGGCAAATTTCCTTTCTGCATCGCGAATTTGAAATTTGCAACATGCTTATTAAAATAAAAATAGTGTCAAATGATGTAGGCCTCGACACTGTGCGGCGATATATCAAATCTGTCAAAGTGATTTGACATTTAAATGTCTTACTCTCTACGGTAACTAAAACTAATACGAAGGCTATTGAATTGTAACTGTTAGTTAGATAAAAAAAAACTATAGGCGCTTAAGAATACTGTGTAATATTTGTAGTTTGTCTTAATCCTCAATTAGGTGCATGGAGTCAACACAATTTCAAATTGAAAAAAATGTCTTGAATGCTTAGAGTGCGCCAGTGTCTTTTTTTCTCCTTTTTTTTTAAAAGTTGACGTAAAAATATCCAACGCCGATAATTTTATTTTATAATTACCAGTTATCCTTAATTACCCGCTATCAATGTTATAAATGCGAAAGTTTGGATTTTCAGTTGTTTATATATATGACTGACACTACATTTTTAAACATGTTTAGTAGGTATGTCTTCAAATTTATGAAACCAAAAATTGAACTATGACAACGAAGATCTTTTATAATTTGTTTCACTTGTTCTTAAAATCGGTTTACAAGTATTTCAGATGTTAAAGGCGAGCCCAGATTATTGTAAAATATAAACTTACTAATAATTTTAATTAGATTTGCCTAAAGGCTCCACCTATCTGTCAGATATTTATATAACTTATATCAGGACATTTATACTACTACATAGAATAATCTCTTATTTTGCGCTAAAATTCACACGTCACAAACATCACAAACATCACGTTAAAAATTATTCCAATCTAAATTTTCAGGGCCTTCAAATTTATCAAATACCCACAATATATTCATTCATGTCATAATCCAGCTAAGTTTAAAAGACATATATTTTGTGTGATACATTGTATAAATCTTGGGTCATTCTCTATGGTAGGATTATTTACAACAAAACGCCTCCTATTATTGCAAGTAAGTAAGTGCAAGAGTAAAAGTGCTAACTTTGGATACACAATGTTCCAGCGAGGCTTGTAAATCATAAGGTAGGAACCACAGAACATTATAAGACTGGGGTTACCCCAGTCTTATGTAGGAACAATTAATAGTTATCCTTAGAACTTTTTTTTTGCACCTTAAAAGCATTTATTAAAATTTAGAAATATACAATCGTACATTAATTACAGCAATAATAATAGATTAAGAACATTACAAACAAAAATAGACTTCCGACCAGCATCGTTCCCACGATAGAAGCAGCGTTCCCCTGCTGAATGGCCGGGCTGATCTTTTGCTAAAAGAAAGAAGAAGTACCTACGTATGTCACCGGACACATCAATGAGCATCTTGCCGATTTGCTTACTAAAAGACTTAGCGTCCGAGTTCCATAGTCTCCACGGCGAAGGCACAAAACTCGTCACAGTTTTTAAGAACGCTGTGTTTGTTCTGTTTCAAGTTCCTACGCCTTGGCCACAGCGTGATCCGCTGCCCGAAAAGAGCCCTCCGAATGACTGAGAGCTAAAGTGTCTACACATGTCGCGTCCCAGACTAAAGCCCTCCCAGGCTTCCATGGTACTAAATATCCATCCTTAGAACTGTATCTATGTTAATTTTGTTTACCTAGTACAGTGAAGAATTTCGGCCAAAATAAACTTAAAAAAAAATTTGGTGACAAAATTTTACACTTTATAGGTTCGTACATATCCTAATAGCTATATGACAAACGTTTAACTTAAAATTTATCCTAATTATATTATAAATGTGAAATTTTGTAATAATGGACGGATCGGGATGAAACTTTTTATCCTGAAAAATTCAAGAGTTCCTACGGGAATAACTATAACCGAGCTTAAACGAACTATAGCTATAGCTACAGCAAACGTCATTACTATTATAATTAATAAGTTAATTAAGGAGTTCCACGCCGATAACCAAATTTAGGGCGGGCGGAGCCGCTGGCAAAGTCTAGTTACATATAAAAGGTTCCTCTAAGCAATGCCCATATGTACGAGGTAGGTACCACTGGTGACGGGAACTGAGATGTGGTTCCGGCGTGTCGACACTTCGTAGTTGCTGCTGGGTTGTGGTCTGAAGGTACCACCGGGTTGTAATAAAGTCAACTATTCACGAATAATCAAATAATATGTTGGGGTGTTGAATTTGACATCGAGTATCTTGTACTAATTTACCATGAATAGCCTGCACTTTCTTGATTCGTGCACTTGGTACCTATTCAGTTTTTGAAAGAGGCTCTGGAATGATACGATCACCAGCCACTACTGACAGTTGTTTATTTAAATTAAAGTTGAACATAGTCGTAGTTCTAAAACTAAGAAATTCGTAAATGAATTTTTTTCCACCTATGCTCACATATACATATGCGTTGACATTTTTTTCAAAAACATCTTTCAAACTGAGAACGAATTAGTTAACACTTGGAAATTAATTTATTAAAACTGTATTACAAAAGTTATGGAATCGTTATTTATGATATTTGTGCGGTAAGTTGGTTATTACAAACGAGTATAGTCACGAGTTTGTAAATCCCAATTCCGCACGAATGTCATATAACGGTTTTCAACACATCTGCGAGAAAACAGTTTAATATATAGGAATTAAATTAAATCTTTCAGTTGAATGTTTTAAGTATCAAATAGGAAATTATAAAGGTCATTACTTTAGGAAATTAACAGTAAAATTTGAACAATTATTCAAATTCAGTGAAACTTGCTGCTTTGGAAGCATAACTGACTGACCGACATCCTTAATTTTACATGTATTATGTTAAGCGGGAGAATGAGGCTGAAGGAACTATCTTTTCTTTTTAGTATATAAGTGAGTCAAACTTAAGATCAAAAGCGCTTCCAAGGAGGTTCGATCGAAATTAAAAATACAAACCGTTAAGGATACGCACGGCGCCATACAACAGAGCGTGCGCTAAAACAGGTATGTGAGAAGTACCTATTTTACCGCACGTTACGTTGTATGGTGCGTAATTTTGAACTTTCGAACAATGTATACAAGCTTTGAAAATGCATTTTTTGAAAAAATGAGTTGAAAAATCAATTACAGTGATTTGCTAAATTTATGATGGTTACTTTACATTTGTTATGGATAAAAAATAGAAGAACAAGAGGGTTGGGAGTTTTATTTACAAAGCGATGTTTTTAAAGATATCTAAAAATAAATACATAAATTTTCTTGTGAAATAATGTATGATGATATGTCTCTTTCTAGTCAGTTTGAAACTTGCCATTGGACAGGGAAATAAGTTTCAAAAACCACGAAAAAACTGCACATCTGTGTACGGCGCAGCCTTAGGGCAAAAATCATTCTGTCTTAAAGGACCAAGTGATGACACAGTGCTACAAAAAATTGACAGTTAACACTTTTATCTAAACCCTTATAGTTTTGTCATGTCCATTCATTTGTCACAGCCTTATAATTTTGCCGTCTTGGTATCGAATCTGATAAAAATATGCGTTGGGTGGTGTATTTTGTATGTGTAAAAAAATCGCTAAAAGGTATATTTTCCGAGATGGAAAAAACTGTATCGATTTGAGGAGGGTAACTTTACTTTTTAAAAATATAATTTAAAAAACTGAAAAAATCGCGATACTGAATAAGGGTTTATAAATACTTCCTTTCTTTTTCCGAAGTAGAAAATCTGACATTTTTATCCACGTAAGTTTTCTTGTGGGACACAATAAATTACTTAACGTATTGTTTAGCTGAACTAGAGCTATTTTTCTTAAAAATTTTAAATTCAACTTAACTATTTTTGGTTATTTCGTATAATATTGGTTGCTAAGATATGTCAAAGGCACACTATTGGTACTTCCCCGTACATTTAAAAAAAAAATTTTACATATTATTTCAGTAAGTACTTTATTTACAACTAGCTTTTGCCCAGGGTACTCCCCTCCCTTTTGATTCGGTTATCGGTGTAGGATTTCAGCGGCAACTCCTTAAATATAGAAAAACAACCAACTCACACTTTACGTTTTCAAGTAGCCTATGTCCTTTCCCGTAACTTAAATTATCTTCATGACAAATTTACCCGCGGTTCCACCCGCCCTAAATTCGTTTATCAGTGTAGGATTTCAACAGCAACTCTTAAATTATAAAAAAAAACAGACTAACACTTGACGTTTTAAGTAGCCTATGTCCTTTCTCGGGACTCAAACTATTTTCATGTCAAATTTCATCTTAATCGGTACAGCGGTTTATGCGTGAAGAGGCAACAGACAGAGAGAGTTACTTTCGCCTTTATAATATTAGTGTTAATATGGATATTTTATATCATATTTTATACTGATAGTTTAGAAATTAGACGGGATGTTGCTCTCCGGGTTTCGGCCCCTTTTTATAATAAATATCCTACTATGTTTGTATGTTTGTTACTCAATCACGCTTTAACCACTGGACGAATAGGGATGAAACTTGGCACACATAGTGGTCAAGTCCTGGAATAGGACATAGGCTATGATATCCCGAAATCTTTAAAAGTTCCCGCTGAACTATAACTGAGCTTAAAAGAAATATAGCTGCAGCTATAGCCTGCTATAGCAAACATCAGTAGTATATAATTAAGGAGTCCACGTTAAAATTTCACACCGATAACCGAATTTAGGGCGCGCGGAGCCGCTGACAAAATCTAGTAATTTACAATTATCTATTTAAAATTAAATAACCGAAAAAATTGAAAGGTGTCATTTAGGTTAAGTATGATAGTAAAACAACAATAATCGATTTAGAGTAGATTTTATTTACAGAATAAATCATTCGGCAGTTATGAATCGAGGAATGCTAACATTCCCCATTATCGTGGTAGCGCTCACCATGGGTGTACTCCATAAGCTCTGGTCAGGACAGGTGTGTGAATGGCGTAAGTTGAAACGGGAGCAACAGCGGCAACATGTGAGGAGTAAGCGACCGGAGCTGCAGCGTAAGTGGAGACGAGCGGAGCGGACGCGATCAGCGACCGCTTGTGGATCGAGTGCGCTTCAGCGAGAGCCTGGAAGTGAGCAGCGCGTGCGGCGACCACCTCGGGGGTGTCTAGGGGTACGGCGGGCGCGGCCACAGTCCAGGGAGCTACTAAAGCAGACCTGACCACAGCAGGAGCAACAGCGGTGTACGCAACAGGAGCAGTAGCTACAGTGCTGACAACCGCAGGTGAGGACTTAAAATCGACACGGGACTGATGAGAGACTGCTGCCGGAGCCGCCGCCACAACCGGTGCGCTGAAGACGGTGCGCAAAGCGGGCGCGATGGCAGCTGTAGCCACCACAGCTGGTGAGGATTTGATGTCAACTCGGGATTGATGCGATACGGCGGCTGGCGCTGAGTAGGTCACAACACCGGCATCAAACAGAACTGAGGGCTTGGCAGCAGCGAGCGCCACCACGGATAATAACACCACCAGCGAGTTCATCGTGGTCTGTGTTGATTCAGATGCGAACGTTAGAGGAATGAAAAGAAATTGATGCTTTGTCCTCACAGGAGACTGTATTTATACCACTCACGATTCACTCGCGGGAAAGTCAAGTACAACTAGTTTTTTACAATGATTGTTCTGCGACATATGCGTCGGACGGAACAACTGCATGTTCACTCTGAAAGATGTTTTGATACATATAACATCTGTTATACCTAAGAGGTATGTTCGTATGTTTTTACGCGCTTTAGTTTAGGAACCACCTTTTTTTTGGATAGCCCATTTATTCAAAAAAGGTCCTAGGCTGTAAACCCTTTACAATCCTAAGTAAACGGAACGGTAACTTTATGGAGTTAAAACCGCAGAATATTTTGTTTATAAATAAATAAACAGTAGAATGGTAATGAATGTTGGTTAAACTTATACGTTAAGAAATATTTTTTACACTAATTTTTGATTAAATGTTACTGTTCGATAATTTTTTTGTAGGCACTTGTCTAAGTTTATCCGATAAAAATAAAAATTGGCATGGTTAAAAACCCTATTAAATTTAATAAAAAACCTTACAAAATATTAATAAAAGGGATCTTCTTATTAGTTAACAGTCAAAGTGTTTTAAATAACTCCTTTTCATAGCTTTATAGAGTTTTTTATGTTATTAATTTAGATAGCAAGAAAGCCCATCTACTGAGAAATATTAAAGGCTATCTATACAAATGTAAGCTATGAATCTAAGTGGCGGGTCAGTAATTTAAAGCGGATACCGCTAAAAACAGCCAGCTTTGAGAAAAAGCCTATAACTTTCTTCAATAAACTGGCTATTCAATGCAAAAGTTCCTGTAAATAGCGCGTTCAAACAAACAGACTTTATTAAGTAGTGAAGCGGGTAAAACCAATGGGAACAGATGCAATCGTCAAATAGAGATAAGTTACAGATCATGTAAAAGTAAAAAATATTGTTCAAGAATTCAATAATTTAAAAATTTGAGGCAAATTAAAATAATATTCTGTGGCTAATAATGTTACTTTTTTCCATTGTGGTTAATCCTAACTTACTTCTTATAGATTCATAAAGAACTAGAAAAAGATATTATTCTGGCTTAGGTCTCTCATTTAACCTTTTAACAGACAGAGTATTTCATTTAGTATTTGCAATATTTGTTTGGTATAGTAATATTAGTAAATATTAGTATGGATTCGGAAAAAAACAAGCTTCAATCAAGAGTTCCTAACCAAAATGGCTTCCGCCTCAGATGATATACCAAGTTTTCTTTCTAGCAACGGAGTAATGGGGTGAACTAATTTTTATGAGCCCATCCCCGAAACGCTGCTTCTAAATACAGTGTATTTGGACTAAAGTGACATTATACCTATGCCCCATAAGTCATATATTACTTTATATAACTTTCAAGTAGGTAATAAGTGATAAAATGAAATACCTGGGACAAGATAATATGTCCCTTTGACATTTTATGACGCATTAAAAAAGGAAGTTAAGATTGGCTTAGTCCTACTAATATAGGTAATTAAGAGGGCCCCCAACGCGCATATACATTTGCTTTATGGGCGTTAAGCTGAAATTGACAATGCTTATCTCAAATACAGCTCAATATTTAGTGCCTAAAATGTATTATAGATAGGCGAAGAGCTTAGCGTAAAAATTGGAAAATAATAAATTACAGTTCCATCACATAAGATATAAAAAATCAATTACAGTAATTTTCTAGCTTTATAGTTACTTAACATTTCATGAAATAAATTATGTTCCCGGTACTAGTTGATACGGAGTTATGAATTAAAAATAGAAAGACGAGAGGTTTGGCCGTTATTTTTTTATAGCAATGTTTTAACAATATCTTTAAAGAAATACAGTGATTTGCTAGTTAAATGTAGAAAGCCATGTTATTTTTTTCCCGTGTATGACTTGCGATTAATATATTGCGGTAATTAATCGATTCCACTGTCCTATTACAGTGGAATCGATTTCAAAAACGAGCAGAAAACTGCACATTCGAGTTGGGCGCAGCCATAATGGAAAGTCTTTGTGTGTATGTGTGAATTATTATGTTTGTTACTCTTTTACGCTACACCAACAAAATGATTTGGCTGAAATTTGGAATGGAGATAGCGTATACCCTGAATTAACACATAGGTTACATTTTATCTCTTAAACCCCCATAGTTTTCGCAGGTATATTTTCATGCAAAATAATTCTTAATTATTCTTTTACTGACATAAATTGCACACAACCACAATACCAAGATAAAATTATGTGTATGTAGCCTCTCTGTCTCTTATTTATTATTGAGCAAATCTATTTTCACCTGAAATTCAAAATGGCGGCTAACTGAATTTGTTTGCCACATTTAATTTAGACTAAGAGTCTCATCTAAAAGTGAGAACAATAAAGTTCCTATCGGTAATTTTTGCAACATGAATATGCCGACTGGCCTGTAACACAACAACAAATGCAACCTTGCCGTGTTTAGAAAGATAAATTGACAATAGGATCGAGGTATAATATGTTCACCGGTTTACCGTGAAACGATGTCCTTTTCGATTTCTGTATGTAGGTATTAAACTAGGTATTTATTTGAGTATGTTGTTGACAGTTCAGTTTCCAAAAAGTCCAACAAATACGCAAACTTTTTAATTAAATTATAAGTTTTTAAAAAAGAGAAAATTTAAGCTGAATCCAACATTAAAAAATTGTAAAAGTTAAATAAACGACCTGTAAAAACAGTCTTGAATTAAATAACTTCTTTTAAATCGAGCATTTTTTTACAAGCCGTTCATTTAACTTTTACGAATTTTAGGTAAACAAGAAATTATATTTTAAAATGAATATATCTCTATTTAAAATTTCAACTAAATCGGTTCAGCTTTTGTGACGTGAAGAACAAATATACTAATTCACACACACACACATACTAAATTTCGCATTTGAAATTGTTTTTTTTTAAATTAATAATACAATTTTTTCATAAATCATAATTTTCAACACCGTTAGTACGAGATTAACCCGGTTAGGTTGCAAACGGACACTCCTCCCCTTGCATCCCCTGGCTGAGACGGCCGGAGATAAATAGATATTCGGTTTTCATTATTTACTATCGCATATGTCCCGTGTGTGATATTCTGCAGATGTCACCAATATTTACATGCAATGATAGCAGATTAAAAAGTAAACAAGAATGTCTCATATGTATCAAGCGAGTTGTAAGTGAGTTTGTTTATTGTAGCTATTTAATTTGCGGCAGCTGTCATTAAGGATTTAATTTTTTGCAGGTAGTGCTCGATAAAGCAAAATGTTAAAGCTTACACGCAACAACCTTGAATTCCTTTTCATTTTGTGTCACTGGCCGGACACCTGGGCGTAGGCTTTACCGGTAAGTATGCAGAGTTGATAATACCACTTACAAGAACTGAATATTATTGTTTAGTTTTAAATAGAATATTGAATTGAAATCACTTTATATAATTTCTCAATGTCTTCATTCAGAAAGCTATACAGCAGATATATCTTGGACTTGTTGTTTAAATAAATATGGGTAGTAAATATACTGCCTGTTAAAATAACGCTAAATATTGCATAAAAAAATGATAAATGGTCGAATAGTTCTGTATGTAATAGGCGTCTGTTTTTTGTATTCCTAGGGTTATCTGTCAAAAACTTCATGTATTTTCGTAGTTCTACAATAATAATATATGAGTGAATATTTATTCGAGCCATAAATATTTACATACAACTTCACTTCAGTTTAAAAAAAAAGCTTAGCTACATTATATTGAAAGTTAACTTTTTTAATCCGGTGTATGGTCGCTAGTGTCGTGTAAGTTCACACCATTTTAATATCGCGCCTGAAGCTTTGATGTCTCACCACTACGTCAGAAAATTTTGTTGCATTGTTACATATGGCAAATAATGATTTTCAACTTTTCACAGCTCCTGTATTATGTGGCATGCGGATTCCGTTTGGCCCTTATAAGGACATAGCGACAACACTCGATATGCTCTGTCCTCTAGGCAAATTGGTCCTGTTTTGATGGTTTCAAGAAAAACATACTCACTAATGTAATAAATGAGAAAGTAAGTCTGTGTGTCTAAAGAACTAATAAAATTGTATTTAAACGGTGCAAGTGACAGTTGGCAAGCAGTAGTGGCTTGAAACTTGTTGAAAGATATTAAATACTTTTCAGAAAATGGATTTCCGTGGGATACGAAAAAGTTGTGTATTCCGTAATATTCCACGTCACTGAAGCCGCGGATATCAAGTCGTACTCTATAGAAATATCAGCTTATAATGAAATAACCCTGCCCTTTTAATGAAGAAGTAATGGCTTTGATCTTTTTGAAGGATGGAATAATGGCAAGGTATGAATTGGTAATAATGTACATTAAGTGGAAGATAATTTTCCGCTTCCATAAGAAAAGGGTTATTGAACTTAACGAATTGAAGAACAGGTTTACATTCTAAACATAAATTGAAGGGGTTGAATAAAATTTTATATTGAATTATTTGTACATTTCGGGTGTGTTTGTTTTGAGTTATGAATTCATTATTTTTATACTGTATATATAATTCTTCTGCACGTTGTGATAAAAAAAATTGCGTGTGTTTGAGTGGGTCACTAGATGGTTTAGATTCACAATTGGGCCTGATAGGTGGCGCGGTGGTTATTAATATAATGGTGGTTGTTAATATATGCTTTATTTATGGGGTAAACTTACTTATATTCATAATTATTGGTTTTCTCGAAAAAATAAATCCCTAAAGTAAATGGCTTAGATTTACAATAGGGCCTGGTATGTGGCGCTGTAATCGGGTTCTAGGTATCGAAAAAACGCTTGCTGAACCCGCTAATAGCAAGCAAGCCATCGTTCAGGCAGCGTCTGTCAGGTGCGCTTTTATATATTTTGTGACCTGTCATCTGTTTGTTTGTGTCAAAAACGAAATTTTTAATAATATCTGTAACAAACTGGCAGTTTATCATATATTTTTTACTTTTTCCACCGAAAAATGAAACTTGAAAGATCCATATCTGGAGGTGAGCTCTAGTTAGTTTTTAATTTATAAAGTTTTGGTGTAAATCTATCAAACAGCCTATACATATTCATTATTTATGGTAGTGTGTGTGTCTTTATTGTAGTGAGTGTACGTTAACCGTTCGTTTTGCAACTTATAATTGTATGAATGTTAGTAACGTTAAAAAAACTGGCGTTATCAAAAGTGTAAAAAGTATCGAACGTGGAAACTTTTTATACGAAAACGAACGAACCCTTCGCAATGTAGGATTTTGCCCTCTTTGCAGACTAACTTGATCTATTGAATACAAGGTTATTTAGATTTTATTGTATTGATTGAATGAATTATTGTAGGTTATTCAGATTTATTTTTACATCTGAAACATTTTGATAAAAAACGTACTTAACATAAAGGCACAGCAAAGTTTTAAGATTGGGGGAAGGGATTTTTTTGTTTATTTTAGGCATACTTAAAAACTGTCACATATAGTTGATACAGCGAGTGAGCATGGAGTGAGCTAAGTTGGTAACACTCGAGGCAGAATTTCAGCCTAAGCTAAATAATTTTACATTTAAATTTTGACTCAATATAAAAAAATATATGCGGACAAGAAATGTTTACTACTGTACCCAATTTCGAGTAGTTAGCATTTGAAGACGCTAAAAGCGGAAAAAGTCTTTTTACCATTTATTAAACACTAAAATCAAGGGACATAACATGGTTTATAAATAACATACATAATAATAAACAATAAATGTATTGAATCTTCATACAAAATTTAGGCACAACCATTAAACTCTTGACTGAGCTAGCTTTTGCTCCAATATAACTTTTTTAAAATACTTCATTCCTAAAATAAATAAATAGATATAAGAAATGACTGTCGCATTGTTGAGACTAGGCCTGGATGTAGGACGGAGTTATTAGGCCTCAATGGTTCATCTGGTGATGAAGATTACCAGGCGTGTGCGAAGGGAGAAGCCACTACGGCGGCAGGGGCGTGAGCCACGTATGGTGCTGGGGCGGCTACGACGGCAGGGGAAGCAAGCTAAACAGGAAAAAATATAAAAAAATGATATCATGGCCCTTTTCTTCGTAGTAGTAGTCTTTTTCTTGGACATTATTAAATAATGTTTTGTTAAGGAATTAATTGCGTGACTTTTTCTTATATAAGTCAAAAAGATCCTTGTTTAAATTTCTTAGACTAGTTTTTCTGACAAATTTTATTTAAGTAGTTCTACAGTTAAGCTAGGAAATGATTACAGACAGACTTACAAATAGAGTTAATTCGCTTATATCTAATGTTAATATGTCCACGGATAATGTTTGATAACTAGTAATATCAAATATTGGAGTATTCTTAAATATTAGAATTTCGTTCACACGATTGACGATATTTGACGCTTCACAACGCTATATTAAAACAAAAACAAAACAATTGACATGTAATTAACTTTGTTTTTAGTAGCTTACTAACTTATTTATATTACCTACTTAGTCTTTCAATACATATTGTATACTTGTTAGCTGATTATCAATTACTTTAAATAGAACTTCTTGCCAGCTCCTTTGGTAGAAATTAACATTGTTTACATTGTATTGACGATTCAAAAGTGATCTCAGAAACCTATTTGAATAAATATTGTTTGATTTGATTTGATTTCAGATATATAATTATGGAAAAAGCCAATGTACGTCTTTAGACACAAATAAAGACCTGAGTTAGGACGAATAGGTACATACCCTGACAGTGTTAGCGTAGGATGTGGCTACAGGTACAGCGGTTTTGACTACAGCGGGGCTAACTAATGGAGCTCCAACGATGCCATGGCCCCAAGGTGCTGCTATGGGTGCTGCGTACGGGGCGGCGTACGAGGCGGCATACGGGGAGGCGATGAAACCCGGGGCTGCAGCAGCGACTGCGAGAAGAGCAGCGAATACAACCTGGAAATACAAAAACACAATACATATATAATTGAGCTGTAACAAAAACAATCTTTTGCCGGTACATTTGGCCGCATATTCAAAATTCTTCTTGAAAATTAATAATTAAAAACCGAAATTAAGAACTTAGTTTTTGGGCATTGACTTAAAAACGTTGCTGACTATTTCTAGATCCATGTACTTCTTTATACGATAATATTAACCATATTTCTAGTGTTACAAATATAAAACTTATAATTCATAGAGTGTTTGTAGGCAGTTGGTCACCTACAATAGTCTAGATTCCCTTCTAATGAGAACCGGTTTAAGTTGTTTCAATAGTTTTAAGTAGAACCAAGGCGTTAACGGGCGCCAACTAAGGTTCTATTTGACATTGAGTGTCACAGATTGTGATAATTAAGTTTGATCGACGACATCGTGCAGGGCAATAGGGTCATACATTTTTTATTCATGTCTATTTTAGGATAATTGTTGTTTGCGCTAAAATAGATACCAACGAATAAAAAATGTGTTTATGTACAGTTTGCAAAGTTAAAGTTACTAGTACCTAGAGTACCGAGCGTTGCTCGTTTTTTTTAAACAACGCCATCTATTGTCAAGTGGCCTAAGCGTTACTTATTAACGCCATCTATTGTCAAATAGCTTTAATGTTGCTTATTGATACTCGCCAATGATGTCAGGAAGAGTCATATTTTTCAGTTTATCTCTGCCTAAAAACACGGATAAAACGACGTTTTCTAAAAATGAAACCTGGCTAGATCGATTTATCGTCCCCGAAACCCCCGCATACTAAATTTCATGAAAATCGGTGGAGCCGAATTGAAGAATTGCTCGTTTAAAGGTATTACATAGATAAATTTTAAATTTTAGTCTTGTATTTAACAGTAGGTAGGTAGTAGACGATGAAATAAAAGAGTAAGTGATTTGATTTATTTTATGTTACTAGCTTATCCCGACGTTTAAAGAAAAGCGGAATTCTCATAAAAATTTCTGTTCCCTATTTAGTCCTCTAGGGTTTGATTTTCCAAAAGCGTCAATATTAATTTTTAACCTAAAAACCGAATATCAAATTTTATGATTTTGCTTTAAAAATGACGGATTTACATACGAGGCTCCAAGTATTATTTTAGCCCCCTGTAGTGCTTCCAGTAGTATCCTATGAATAAATCCTATGAAGTTTTTTTTTTATTTTCCCTGTTTTCCTGACGAAGGGCCAACATTCCAGACATATAATGGAAAAGAAAAAAACTGTCATCCGATAACCCTTCTTCTAACTTAGCCACAATAACAATCAATGTACAATATGAACAAGCTACACCAGCGATATACCACACCACAAACTTGGACAATCAATTAAGGGCCAAACGCGGAACCGTCAACTTACCAGAAAAACAAGTCGATGGTACAACTAAAATAGTTCCTAGTACAATACTTTATCGAATAAATCACACAAAAACGTTATTATAAGTTATTCCGTTCCGGTTGCATTAACGCGTGACCTCGGTCGGTCGTTGTCTTCGTTGAGAATGTTAAGGCCCTTCTTAATGCTCTCTGGCGCCACCATTAGATATCCTCAATTTTCATTTCTGTTAAAAGTGACAGTTTTTAGCAGAAATACCAACTACAGGTTATGACTTGTTTTATATTTCAAAAATTTGGATTATAGGAATTCGTTTTCCACGAAGAGAAAATTGAGAATATCTAATGGCGTCGCTACTAAGCTGCTGTATACCCCTTATGGCGACGATATACCCTGATGTCCGAAAACGGGCTCTATTAAATATACTTTATACTAGACTAGCTTTAGTTCGCGGCTCCAGCTATTGGCGTACATTGCGTATAGATACAGCATCTATATAGTACTTCGTTGTCATCGTTGAGAATGATACGGTGACGATATGCCCTGATGCCAGAAAACTTAAGGCTGCGTTCTACTAAAATGAGCAGTTAAAATCGCTTTTAAAATCGATTTTACTGTCTTATTGCAAGTTTCAGACTGGAAAAAAAAGGCATGGCTTTCTACATTCTTTAACTAGCAAATTACTGTGTTTATTTTAAGATATCTGTTAAAACAGCGCTCTGTAAAAATAACGGCCGAACCTCTTGTTTTTATATTTTTGATTCATAACTCATTATCAACTAGTGGCGGCAACATAATTTATTTCATGAAATGTTAAGTAACTATAAAGCTGGAAAATTACTGTTATAGAATTTTCATATCTTATGTGATATAACTGTTATTAATAATTTTCCACTTTTTACGCTAAGCTGTTCGCCTATCTATAATAAATTATTGCCACTAGAAAAATGAGTTCTATTTAAGATCAACATTATCGATTTCAGCTTAACACCCAGTAATTAATGCAGTGCGTTTTTGTCTGCAGTTCCAGTTATCTGCGTAGGGGCTGTATCTGTAGATCGTCAATGTAGAATTCGGTTATCTCTTATTATTCCTTGAGGCACTTTTGAATTTTAAGGAAGTAAGTAAAAGATTATTTATTCGACGATACATACACAATATAATTTACATTAGGTGGATAACAGTACTTATAATAAATAAAATAAAACTTTATCAGAACTTTATATATACTTAAAATAACAGGAGTAAAATAAGAACATACGTATATAATTAATATTAATCAAATTGTGCTATGAATTTTCGAACAGGGTGTCAATTCAGCGTTTGCTCACGAATAAACTTTGCCAGCGGCTCCGCCCGCTCTAAATTCGGTTATCGGCGTGGAACTCCTTAATGAACTCCAATTAATTAAGTAATTAGATCTACCAATGAATTGCTATAGCATGATATAGGTGCAGCAATAGTTCTTTTAACTCTGTTATAGTCATTCCCGCAGGAACTTTTGATTTTTTAGGGACAACAAGCCTATATGCTATTCCAGGACCTAACCTATACGTATGCCAAGTTTTATCCCGATCCGTCCAGTGGTTGAAGCGTAATTGAGTAACAAACATCCATCCAGACATATAAACTTTCACATTTATAATATTAGTAGGATAAGTAGTTATTTACATGACCAGCGCAGCGTGTCTAGATAATTATATTACTATTTTTACTTTACTCTTTATTTTATACTACTTTCGATTTTTTTAAATAGTTATTTACTAACTTACTCACTTTTATATTTTATGTCTGTACCTATTATTTATTTTTTTCGATCCATACTTGTCGATTTAAGGATCCACAAAATGTCGCATGTCAAAAAATCTTCCAAAAATACAGAAACTGATGAAAGAAAAGGAAGATAAAGGAAAAATCAAACGTAATCTAAGCAAATAATTGGAAAATATAAAACATTTAAATCAAAAAGAGTTTATTTGTCGTATATCTCGATATTTTGTGTGGAACCCAACTACATATTCAAATACATTTATTAGGATTTGTATCATGATAAAACATCGGCTGTAATTTTACTACAATGCCTTGTTTTTTTATAAATTAAAAATATGAAAAAAACCAGTCAGAAACGTGTCGCGCTAAATAATAGTTATAAAAAACGTGACCTGCAAAGTTAAACCTAATAACACCAGGCCTGAACTGATTTTGGGTTGTTTTATACCTAAGCTAGGTCACTGACATATGTCGAGGCCTTAAATTAAAAACCCAATATACTAAAAATTCTAAATAGTCTAGAATATGAACACAAAACATTTAAAATTGAGGTAATATGACTTTACTAAAATAGATTACAGCTAAAGAAGTGAAAGCCGCTTTTGCCTCTAAGACAGTTTAGTCCTAAACCTAACAAATTATATTTGTGGACTGATGTTTTACAAGACATTTTTCAGACAGAATGGGCAATCTTCGAATAGAGCTTAGGTTAAACTATATATATAATATAAATAGACAGACTATTACCACATATACACATATATATGTATGTATAAGTGGTAAGAATATTTTTTTTTTATATATAAAATCACTAAATCAAGGTTAGGAAACTTAATTTTGACTTTTTATTTTAACATCTTACATGAATTACCTAAGCTGAGCTCCCGATTGAAAAAAACGACCAAGTGCGAGTGGGACTTGCGCACGAAGGGTTCCGTACTATTATCTATAAAAACGAAATAAAAAAAAGATTATTGTATGGGAGCCCCCTTTAATATTTGTTTAATATTAATTAAATTATTTGTTTTAAAAGTGAATATATAACTCAATATTCTTAAATATTTTAAGCATCTACCTGTTGCCGTTAACAAACGAGCAAAAAAAATCACGTTTATTGTATGCGAGCCCCCTTAAATATTTTTTTATTCTGTTTTTAGTATTCTGTTATTAGTATTTGCTGTTATAGCGGCAACAGAAATACATCTTCTGTGGTAATTTCAACTGTCTAACTTTAACGGTTTATGGGATACAGCCTGGTGACAGACGGACGGACAGCAGAGTTTTAGTAATAGGGTCCCCCTAATTACCCTTAGGGTACCCCAAAAAAACTATCGTTAATTCACATATGCTTTTTTACTGCCCTGACCAGGAAACGAATCAGGCACTTTTGGTATGTCAGGCGGACGTGCCTGCTGTCACTGTGGTACTTCGGACGACATTGGACAATACCCACATGTTTACTTAGCGTGCTTATGCGATATGTCTGACAATCTAATTGGATACATTAAAGCTTCCGTACCTATTAAAAATGTAATTATACGACATATTATGTAGAAAATATTTTACTCTACGTCAGTGAATTTATTTGTTTGACACCGTTGATTATCTGGCCCATTTGGTGTATTAATTTGCACGGACATGACGAAAAAATAGGGGTTCTTTGTTTGATTCCAAAACCCAAATACTTGAAAAAGAGAATAAAATCACTACGTGGCCTACACTTATTTAACAATTGATTGGATTGAATCAGTGTTTGTGGATACATGTGAATGTATGTGCATACAAGTTATTGCAAATCATGAATGTAGGTATGTATTACTTATAGTTTTTTTATAAAATGCTTATTGCAGAAAATAGGGTGGTACGGAGAAAATTACTAAAGAAAGGCTATTTGGAAGCCTAAGTTTGAATTCTTTAATGACTTGAGTTCGTAATTTTATTTACCGCTCGTGTAACAAAAGTTTTTCGTCACATTTGCAAGTAAATAAATGAAAATTAAAGTGAATAAATAAATAATTTTATCAAAACACGATTGAAACAACAACGCCACAGCTACCTTCAGATATCTACATAATTAATGAATTAAAAAGTTTTGTCTGAAGTTATAACATGTGATTGCTCACTTGGCGTATATTTTGTAGCTTATCGCTTTTATAGGTACATAAATTGATTAAATTGGTGCATCATTACCGCCCGTGAGTTCCATGAAAGCCTGCTTTGCCTCGACCAAAATAAAATTTACAAAGAAAACTAGAGTAATTAAAATCGAAGCACCTTCTTTACCTGCAAGTAATGATACTGTTTACGACTACGTGTTATGAAAAAATATTTACGTGACAATTTGTTATAACTTTAAACATTTTACACACTTCTAATTATAAAAGTTATCTGAATTTCGAACTTGAGATTTCCTACAATGTTCTTACACTTTCTAGTAGAAAAAATACTATGAATTTCTGCCTACAACTATGTTATAGTAAAAGAAATACAAACATAAATGTAGCCTTTTACTCCTTTTACCTATTACATTGTGTTTTATACCACATTTTTTTAACACGGTAAAAAAGGCACGAAATTAAGTGTACATTTCTGTACATTCAAGCCAGCAAAGTCAAAGTCAAGTACGGCCTGAGTTACTGCAATTTTAAAACGAAGGCAGAACGTAAATATAGCTGGTTATATTATATACTAATATTATAAATGCGAAAGTGAGTTTGTGTGTTTGTCATACCCTCACGTCGCAACGGAGTATCCAATTGAGAGTACAAATTTAGTTAAGAGGCTGTAACTACCTAAATTTTATTTATTTTTGGCAATGGTTTCTCCAGATCCACTAAGCAGATACGACTAAGATTTAATAACTGTGTTCTTGGGAATATGGTTCAAACCCTGACGCACGTGATTAATTAACTTTTGTTGGATGGAAAAAAAATATACTGACTCCTTTTACTGTTTTTTTTAAGTTTTAAGTTATAAGTGCTATTAGTTTACGACTTTTCTAAAGTTTGGACGTGATAGTGCTTTAGATCCTGAGAAAAAGCATTTTTTTGAAAACAATGATGTATAATAAACATTAAATAATTTCATGTACTTTAATGAAGATCTCAGTGAATTGCGATGTAGCTGCACTACTTATGCACGCTTAGTTACATATCACGTCATCCTTGTTTTTAGGAAAGTAGTACTGCAACTTAAAGAGTCGGAAAATGTCATGGGCATTCCAGAAAATTAAAAGGTTTCCGCAGGAATAACTATAAATGAAATTCCATGTAGATTAACTATAGCCTGTAGTTATAGCTTGCTATAAAAATCCCACGTTGATAACCAAATTTAGCGCAGCGGAAAGCAAGTAGTGTAAATATACTAACCCAGCAGACCCTTCACTTTGTGTCAGGAAACAATTCATCATTGTTGTACTGTTTACTCGAAAGGTGAATGCCAATTCAGTATTAGTTATTTAGTTTACAATAGAGTTAAGTTTGAATCTTGTAAACACATTTTAGTTTATCGCATTTAATAATATACTTCACAATAGGTTAAATATAGGAATTTTAGTAGATATGTTTTCCTTTTGTTCTTGTGACGTAAATTGTGAAATTGTGTTACGTCATCATACACCCAACTAGAAAATCTTAGCTGTATATCGGTTATAGGCACGTTTCCTGGGTGCAAAGTGGTATTCATGATTGGTCATATTAGAATATAAGAAACGTTTCTACAACGCAGAAAGGGCCCCTGATTTAGAACGTTTAAGTGATATAGTTATTGTATTGCAGCTCCGCTTGGGGCTAATTAGATACACATTTGTCTTATATGCGTCGTTCTTTGTGACTTTTCTGTAATATATTAGGGTATTTTAAACACTGGTATCACTATGAAGTGATAAAACGGCCACCCGAACACTGATATATAACTATTGTGTGTTAATGTAGTGATTGCTATTCCTTCCTTTTACAAATTCAATTACTGTTGTGTCGACCATCTATAAATTTCGAAGTTTGGAGACAAAAATAATTGATAAGTTATTATCTGTTTAATGTTAACGCTTCTGTATTCTGTAACGAGCGGTCATATTGTGATAAATAGTTAAATATCACTTGCGCTTGCATTTTTATTGATATTCTAGTAGTATATTAATGGTGTTTTTTGCATGCCCCTCGTTAATTCATTAATATTTAGGCAAATTAATATAAATTAATTAGCAAATATATTTAAGACTTTGATATATCACTGAATAGAGTTGCGGTTCCGGAACGGATTTACAACATCTCGCAGCCAAAATAAATTGATTAATTGATTAATTTTGTAACAGTCCTAAATTAACTTTTTTCAGGCCACAATTAAGTGGGATTGCAAATAATATAATGATTTGTCTATTTAAACAATTAAAAAAATAAACTTAAAATCTATTTTTAATTTTAAATAAAAATTGATTGGAAAAGTTAGAGTTTAATAAAATATACATTAATATGACCAAGTGACTTTGCTAATCTCACAGTTCTAAATAAGTATTTTAATTTTATACCAACAGAAATAGAGAAATTCGAAATTTTCAATGTGCATTCACGTGCTAGCGCCTATCGTACGTGGAACTGTTTCTTTGTATGCTTTAATAGTGTAATATGTCTTTGTACACTGGTCGAAACGGCACGCTTTTTCTAGGGAATGCTATAGGAGGCGGCTCGCAACAATTTTTAATGGATGTTCACTGAAAAACATAGGAATTTCCTAAACCTTTTATAATTTTATTTACTCACTAACTAAACTACGTAACTAAAATTATTCGCTTATTTAGATTAACAAACGCGCGTGTTGTCGTGCGTGTATGTTTTCGTGTCACGTTTTTGTGACCCTTTGCCTTTATTTCAAGCAGAATTACTAAAATCTTTTCGCATTACTAATCAATGTTGTGATTAATCACTTATTAGACAATTACAAACTGTTTATGTAGGAATGTTCTTTTTAATCTGGTAATGAATAAAACAAAAAAACAACCAGTTTCAAAAAGATGCACTAAAAAACTAAAAAAAATTACTTATTTCCAAAAGTCTGACTAAGAGCACGACCGGCCCGGTATATATGTATATCATCTTACATACAGGTGGCTGTTTACAAAATTTAGACTAAAAATACGGGTACAACTTTCCTGACTCGGCGGTCAAAAATCAAAACAACAGTCGGCATATTGAAATCCTGTGAACATACGGGACACTGGCGACAGTCATCGGGTCAAAAAAGTTTGTTGCACTGTCCTATAATATCTGGAAGTCAATTGCAGACATATTTTTCATTTGCACTTTCACATTATCAGCGAACGACCAACGAAATATTAAAACATAATCTGTTAGGAAAAATCTTACGTTAGATTATTTTGAGGTTGTTATGAAAAAGTTCTCTTATGTTTTAGCGATTATATTTATTTAATAAAACACAGCATTCAAATAAAATAATAAAATAAATTATTTACAAAAAAAATATGGTAATTAAAATTAAAACTCGCGGTGTGTTTTCTACGATCATTGCTGAAATATTGTTCCTACTTACATTAATTATTATAATAAATTAAAAAATAATAGATAATATACGAACTAATTAATTAGAAACTAAAAAATATATTCTTACCAGCTTGTACATTTTGAAGGGTGGGTGGGATGTTGTTGAAAGGCGAAGAAAGGAGATGTAGGAGCGAATGTTCAAAGGGACTGTGTGACCGGCTTTATATACTGTTTAGACACATGGTTGGACTAAATCGGTCTAACCCTACCAATAGCATTGGCCTAGGTCACTGTATCAGCCTTCGGGTGCTTAAGTACAGTCTGCAGATTAAGTACAAAAAAGAAAAAACAAAACCCTGCAAGATTTAGCTAAATATTTTTCAACCAATTTTTCACCTAAAGTAATATTAATGAACACATTATTTTGTTTTTTACAGTTTTCACTGAAATCCTTGGTAATATCGGAGACTGTTTCAAATTTAATTATGAAGGTCCCACTGTTATAGATGGAATTACTAAAAACAAGACCATGAATAAAATACAACCCAGAAAAGCTTAGAAATTAAACATGGTGCAGTAAACGGTGCCATCTATCACAAAAGCTATCAGTCCTTGTATTTTACCAATGACTATGATTATAATAATTATATTAAAATCATTAAGATATGATATGATGAGATATGTGTATTCAGCTACTGGCTAGTTACACCTTTTAGGGAATAAATACGTGAAGTTACACAAACTAAAAAAAAATAAGTTTGTTTTTCCCACCGTTTTAAATTATTACTATCAAATTATTTACCAAGATCTCAACCCTTTTTCTTTCGTATTCATTTTTTAAATATTCCATCCTATTTAAAATAAATGTCACCAAATAAAGTTACCGAGTTCTTTTTGTTGTAAAATAAAGTTAATGTAATTAAACACAACTTCCGTTTACTTTATGTTGTAAAAACAATTTTGAAAACTAATGACATTAAATAAAGCATGTACTTTATGTTGTATAAATTAAGTTAGTTAGGTTAGTTTCTGTAGAGCATTAGGTATGTTTACTGAAGCTTGGATGGACAGATTTAATGCTGTGCTATGCTACACATAAGAGTGGCTTCAATTACTCTCAAATGCATCAGATGCACGACAGTCCCAGCTGCCTCCTAAACACGATACCCGAGAGATGTGATTGTCCACTTTTAGTCACAGGAACTCTTTGCGTATGGGTTCTAGGGATGTTTTTTTTTATATTAAATAAATAAAAATAATGTAATATGTATGTGTTAAACGCTGGCTAAGTTTTTTTCTAACACAACACTGTCAATTTTTTTTATGGATTTTTATTTATAATGATGAATTTTAATCTGAGATGAAACATTATTATTATATATAAAGTAAATGACATAAAAAGTTAAAGTGTATGTTATGATGTATGAAAATAAATTTGAATACAAATCACTGTACATGTCTGTTCTGTCTGTACTTTGAACACTTGGTTGTAAGTTTGATGTACTTTAAAATCTACTTAACTAATATGTTTTATCTTTACTTACGCAGTGGTCTTGATACTTTTTATAAATTATTTAGAAATATTTGTGAACAAATAAAGTTTTTTTAAGTTCGTTAAAAATACAGTTTAGAATTAACTTTTCAATAAAAAATACAATACCATAAATTAACAGTAAGAACTTTTCCCGATACATGGCGGAAGGAATTATTATAATGTGCCTTACTACCAAAATACTCAAATAAATCCTTTTTAAATCATTATCGACTTAACTTTATTCTCTCATTTCTTTCTAGTTGAAGAATTTGTTGTATAATAACAAATTTCTGATTTTTATCTCAAATGTCTCGTCTCTCCGACGTTTCATGGGCTCTATCTTTAAGAATGAATTAGGAAGAAGGCTTAAATTAATAACAGAATATATACTATGCTTTTATGGCGTATTTCCTAATAAATAATGGGAAGATGAATCTCCTCTCCATACAATTAAATTGATTTATTGTTTTGGCTCTATTATAAAATTGGTTATACTTACGAGCAAGCTAGTGCACTCTGCGGTAGTAAAAAACCCTTAGTACGCGAGCCCGACTCACACAAAGCTAGTTCTTATAAAACACATTTAACAAAAATAATTCTAGAACATTGCTAGTCGGACTCGCGCACGAAGGGTTCCGTACCATTATCAATGAAAACGGCAAAAAAATTACGTTTTTTGTATGGGAGCCCCCCTTAAATATTTTTTTTATTTTAATTTAATTATTTATGTTTAAAGTAAATATATAACTAAATATTCTGTGAATATTTTAAGCGTCTAATTGTTGCCGTTATCAATATCGCGCAAAATCGAGCAAAAAATATAATAAATATTATATTTAATTTAAATATAATAAAATAAATATTTGTTGTTTAGGAGCCCCCTTATAGTATTTGTTTTATTCTGTTTCTTTTGTCATTTGTTGTTATAGCGGCAACAGAAATACATCTTCTGTGAAAATTTCAACTGTCTAACTATCACGGTTCATGAGATACAGCCTGATGACAGACGGACGAACGGACGGAAAGCGGAGTCTTAGTAATAGGGTCCCGTTTTTTACATTTTGGGTACAGAGCCCTACTAACTGACACGATTTTGATTTTGTGAACTAGACCATCAAGGATTGCATTCGTGGTTTCACATCCATTATTTTATCAAGTACCAAAATCATTCGTACGGCGCTTTAACTAAGTTATAGGCTGGCTTAAATTTATTTCTCCATACATGAAAATTGTTTAGTCGGCAAATGCAACGGGTATCCGTTAGCTAAAATGAGGGCAGGGCGTTCTCAATGACATTGCTATGATAGTTTTATTTCTCATACTGTCCACTAGCTAGTTATCTTTCATTATCTATGCGTAAGCTGTATTACTATATACTTAAAATAAGGTATGTATTAACAAATATAGGTTTATGTGTTAGCTATGAGTGATTATGACGAGAAATATCGGTTGTTGGGAAAAATTTAAAGATGGCCGATTCATTTTAGGAGCATTCTTGACTTCCTTACTATAATATGATACATATTATGGTTGTTATAGAGATTTAGTGCCGTCCATGCCACTGCCTATTGGCATCTCGATTACATTAAAATTCTATTTTTAATTTTTATTGTACACGTAAATTTTACAGATTACATGGTAGGCTATTTTTTCAATAGCATACAAAGGTCACAGTATCTCTAATAAGGTATTTCTTCCAGCAAATCTCTGAAATAGGAAATTCAAAGATAACACGTACCAATGAGGTGTAGAATAAACGACATATTCTAAAGAAATAATATATATATATATATATATGTTTCTAAAATATGTATTTCTAGTAAATTACTTAAGAATTAGTATTTATTTTGTTTGGCGCGCCAGTATCAGACTCACACATTTTTGGGTACCGTAGGTACTTAAGGGTGCCAACGGGATCCTATTACTAAGCGAACGGACATGTCCTACCTTTTAAGGCCTAAATTTTCTGAACCGTACACTATCAAGTATGAGTGAATCTACGTATACTAACAAAATTGCTGACTATTATTTACTAGGCAGTACTACAACTGTTTGATTTTAGTTATTTCTACGGAAACATAAATTTTTTTGGGTTTAAAATCGCCTATGTCCTGCACCGCCTTTTAAACTATCCCTGTGCCAAATTTCAGCTTAATCGGACCATCCATTGCGACTTTAAAGAAGGACAAACGAACAAACTTAATTTAGCATTCATAATATTAGCGAAGTAAAGATATAAACAATAAACCTACCTTAATTAAAACCCGACTAAAATCATCCGAACCTAACAATATCGGTTACAACAGTCAAAGTAAATTAGAAAATCCAATAGTCGAGTTAACTTGTAATAATCGCTTTCAATTACTAAACTATATAAAGCCTTATGCCATGCAACATTACCATATAGGTAGTTAAATACCTGCTGTAAATTATAAGGGCACATTGTAGGTCGAGTACCTACGCTAAAATTGATTATAAACTCGGCAGCATATAAAATCTAATACCTTTATACGAGCAATTCTTGTTTATATGTAGATATATAGATATATAATCTGAATCTCGGAAACGGCTTCAGCGATTTTCATGACAAGTACGCAAGGGGTTTTGGGGGTGATTAATCGATCTAGCTAGGTTTCATTTTAAGAAAACGTTGTTTTAACCTTGTTTTCAGTTAATGATAAACTGAAAAATATGACTTCCTGACATCTATTGGCGAGTTGTAATACTATTATTTTTACCGACACAGCCATACAGATATACTCATATGGATTACATCTGCCATATCTGAGCGGGCGCACCTGAATACCAGTTTGGCCCTTTGGAATCGGTTCAAACTCAAAAGCCGTCTTTAATCCTTAAGTCTGAGAAGTTTGCCTCTCTGTGTCTGTTTTATCGCATGTATAATGGGATATGTCCTACCATCGCACCGCAATCGGCTGGGAATTCATTCTAAGACCATAAAACATAAATGATGATGTATAGTGTGGTTTAGTGTGGAACTAGTTCCCTGCTAATGTTTTGTCTAAGGAATATGCAGTTCTTCAAGAACGAAGTTATTCCATGTTTGAAGGGCTGGCAACGCGCGTGTTGTGCTTATGATGTTGCAAGCGTCCATAGGTCTAACATTTTTGCGTAAGGCATACTATGTAAATGAAAGGGATTGTTAACTACAATTAAACGCAATGTATAAAGAAAATATGTTTAATATAACAAATTCTTACAACATAATCTTTAGGAATGTACACTTTTGAGCAAGTCACTAGGATATGATATCACCATTTTCGTTTATAGGAAAGCTGGGGCTGTTAAATATCTGGCAGCAAATGGGGGTGGGGCGGCGGCAACCAAAGGCGCTGCGGGTGCTGCGACGTAAGGAGCGGCAGCAACCACAGGCGCATTTGCAAAGACTGGTTCAGCCACGGCGTGGTTTACTGCGTGGGCGGAGTATGAGCTAGCATATGGGGCAATGTAGGCAGCTGGAGCTACCGCTGGAGCAGCGACCAATGCAGCAGGCGCGGCAGCAAATGGCACCACACTTGTTTTGGCAGCAGATACCAACAGTGCTGAAACAAACTAAAAATAAAACTTTTATAAAAAAAATCTAGTTGCATAAAGTTTTTAAAGCAAATAAAGTAAATTTTATTATTTTATTAATCCCATTTGAATCACGAGACGGAAAACGTTTTAATTAAACTTGTATTTTGTTCTATCCAACAAACTTCTTTAACTTATAAAAAAAAGTAAGTCAACGTGATATCTAGCAAAAAAGGTGATTTTTTACTTTTTTTTGATACAAAAAATATTTGAGACTCCTGACAAAATATCGAGAGGCAAGTACAAACTTAGTTGTCAGCACTTTTTTAAGATAATTTAAGATTTTTTTTTTTAATTTATGAACGTTTTAAAAATTCTGTCCCATTTTTAGAGTTTAGTATCCAAAGCGAAACCCTAATACTAAGCCTCCGCTGTCCGTCCACCCGTCCGTCCGTCCGTCTGTCACCAGGCTGTATCTCACGAGCCGTGATAGTCAGACAGTTGAAATTTTCAAAGAAGATGTATTTCTAGTACCGCTATAACAAATAATTCTAATAAAACAGAATAAAATAAATATTTAAGGTGGCTCCCATACAACAAACGTGATTTTTTGCTCGATATTGGTATCGGCAACAGGTAGACGCTTAAAATATTCACAGAATATTTAGTTATATAGACACTTTAAAAATAAATAATTAAATTAAAATAAAACAAATATTTAAGGGGGATTCCCATACAACAAACGTAATTTTTTTGCCGTTTTCATTGATAATGGTACGGAACCCTTTGATTTTAAATTCGGAAAAGATTTTGATTTTGATTATATGTATGATATGTATGCATTTACAAAAAAAATATATTTAGGTATGTATTTGTATCCGTTGTCTGGTACATATAACACAAGGTTTGCTTACTTTGGGGCCCCAGATGGCACTGTGTGTAATGTCCAAAAATATAAAATTTATTTGTATATTTTTACTCACTACGTTTTTTACTAAAATAAAGAATGTATAACTGAAGCAATACACATCTATTTCTGACGCATTAGTACCTACGTCGTAAGCAAGAAGCTTATATATATTGATACCGCGATATATAAGCTTCTTGGTCGTAAGGAAATCAAAGATCATATAACTATATGCATTTTTAGGGTTTGACATTAAAACAAATACGTTACGATTCTGCATTATTGACTAAGAATTAATAAAAAGGGTCCTTTTCTTCTCCCAACTTTAAAAAATATGATACGTTACAGTAAACACCCATATTTATCTTAAAACATGGTCAAATTTTACTAACAAAAGCTCCGAATGTAAAACGATTAAAGTGTTACTGCTTTGAAACTTTTACCTACAGTTAGGGAATGTAGGGTATTCAAGAACCCGTGCAAAAACTGGTGGATTAACTAGTAAAATTATGAATTTTTTTTTTACCGTATCAGAAAATAGAGAGAGTTAGATAAGTATTAATGTATGTTGAAAGTATCCACCATCTGACATCTGATATTTCTACAGTACTTAAGCCTTGTGAAAACGATGTATTTTTTTGTATTTTTCCTGGTATTCCTAGTTAGCTTAACTTGGCAAGCATCTTGCCTCGGGTTTGGATGCATTCTGGCACCCAATTTTCCTATTCACATTAATAGTACCCTCGACAGTGTCTTTAAATTGTGGCCGGGCCTAGTGCGGACTATGGATTTCACATCCGTCTCTTTTTTGACGTTTGCGGGTTTCCTGGCGATGTTTTCACTCACCGAAAACCCACTGGAGTGAATAATTAATGTAATCAAGGAATTTAGAAAAAGACTCATAAGTACACGCCAGTCTCGAACTTCCGCCGCTAAGGACGCCAGGCTAAATCGTAACTCTTAGGCCACCACTACAAAATATCCTTTGTGCTAAAATATCCTTTTAGAATCCATTTAGATATCACTCAGACACTTTACGTTTTAATTATTAGTATAAACTGTTGAAACTTACAACGAATTTGGCGATCATGCTGCCTGGTCCGAGTGACTGCTTGCTCAAAAGTGGTGACAACGAAAGACTATCCTCTATGGACTGTTGTCCAACTTGGGCATCAGAACATTTTATACTAACTGTCGATTTCGTTAGGCAACAATACGGGGCACGCATGCGCGTAGCTAAGTAATGCACAGGACATCGCGCTGGCGAAGTGCCACGAATTTCGACCCAGAATTTTTGACGGAAGTTGCATTTTAATATAGCCTCTACGAATAACAATTTCACTGCTTGTTATATAATTGCCGAAAGCGAAAATTATTGGAATGCAATAGAGTGTTATAATTATTTGTCATGAGGAAGTAAAAATGTAAGGTACACATACATACATACATAACATCACGCCTGTATCCCAGAGGGGTAGGCAGAGACCAAAGACTGCCCCTTGCTACGATCCTGGCATACCATTTTCTACGGTTCCGAGTACTCCTGACCTGGTCTTTTCTGAGAACGTACTCAATTTGATCAACATACGTTTGCCGATGTCTACCTCTACCGACCCTACCAATTGCAAATCTGTTTCGTGCATCTATTTTCGTTCATTCTTTCAACATTTCCAAACCACTAATATACCAAAAATGTAAGGTAAACGTTTTAAAGTTCTGTCCCGTGTTGCATATGATCAGCCTGTGTTGCATATCAAACGCATTGTGTCCTACAATAGGTCCGAAAATCTAAATCGCAAAACTTGCGTTTTGTTTACGTTTTGAGGCCTGGAGAATCGTTTGCTATCATTTTTAGAATGATGTCTCTCTCTCTCTCTCTCTCTCTCTCTCTCTATGTGTGTGTGTGTGTGTGTGTGTGTGTGTGTGAGTGTGTGTGTGTGTGTGTGTGATAAGTTTTTCAGAAACATTAAAATAGCAGAAGTTTTTTTTTATCAACAAGTATTTTTTTAACAAAACATTCTTCGATTTTGATGAAGCTAAGTTCTGTTAGCTTTTAGAAAGAACACTGAAAAACTTGACTGACATAAATAAAGTTGTAATCATAATCAAAACCAATAACTTGGATATACCTACATTAATGGACAGTGTTTCGAATCTCTTAAACCGTCACAAATTGAATATAGCAGTGGTTTTAGAGAGAGACGATACTTTTCAAGAGATGTTTTAATATAGTAGTAAGATAATCTAATTAAGGTTATCGAATAGTTTTAATAGTTCATGACCTAACTCCAAGCTGGAAATGAATATTAATAGGTAATAATAGATTGAGGAAATTGTTATAGAATCCTAAAATGTGGCAAAGACAACATCATTATTAATTCAAGACTTATTTGAATCATTTCCGTTAGCAAAGAACCCAACCCTAGTTCATGGAATATGCTTTCTCTGTAAATTTCATAAATCAAAATATAAAGGAAAAAATAGATTAATTCTCAATAGTTCTACAATACAACATACAATATATAGTAATATACAATAATTCTCATAAGAATAAAATTACGTTTTAGACTTTGTACTTTACCTCTCACTCTCAAACCAATCCAACACCTCTATTTCATCAAGAGCTTATATTCTTTGAAGATGCGTATTAGAGGTACCATTATTAAAATATTGCCATATAAGGTAATTATTGCGTAGACCTTAGTTGACCTTATTTTACTATACATACTTACTACTATCTGTGTTATTAATAACATAGAGACAATTTAATTTATGTTATTTATTTCCTTTGTCCTTTATGTTACCTTTTCACCAATGTAGTGTATGTAGTTTTTTTTTTTGATTAAAACTGACTTCTTACATATAACTGAAATCACAAATATTTGAATTATATCTCTTATTACTAGGACCCCAGTTTTAAATTTTAATACAGAGAAAGATAACTGTAGCAAATTCTCGATATGTCATTTTTTGCAAGATGTTTTATGAAAAAGTCCCGGAAACGTACGTAATCAAAATATTATGTTTAATTACAAGCTATGGCATAATATCACAGCGAAAACTCATTAAGAGGCCAACAAATTATCCATAGATCCAAATATAGACTCAAGAGGAATACAAATTATCCATAAATCCACATGTGTATTTAATAGGAGAAAAATTATACATGCAGCTACCTGTGGATCATGATAGTGAATCCAAGTGGAAAGAGAATACTGATCTAGATATGAAGTTTGATCTTATGCAATCCCATCTATTTTCTGTTCCTTCAGCTATACCTAAGCCAAAAATCCCCGTGTTGTAACGTTAATGATGACCACATAACTTTCGCATTTATAATATTAAGTAAGTACATATTTTTTACTATCGATAAGTAAAAAAATAAATATGTAATCATTCATACTCAATTAATTACTTTAAATCATTAATCTAATGCAAGCTGTTCATGGTTGTGATTAATACATTACGAGGAAACAAGTCTCGATAAAAAAGTTTCTCAACTTGGTCCATTTCTCCGTGAACGCCTTTTCGAATCCCAATTGACCAATGCAGCGCGTCGAAAGTACGCTAACTGAATCACAATAAACATACTATAAAAGACTTGATTTTTTTCTTGGCAATCACACAACAGTTCTTCTTTCCGTTAAGGAAGGTTTACCCAAACAAGCAAAATGTTCTCTCTTAAATCTGTAAGTTTTAAAAATATATAAAATTTAGTTATTTATTTTAGCACAAAAAGTTTCGTTAAGAATTGATTATGTTTGTTTTGCAGATCGTACTTATTGCTGTGGCAATAATCACAAAAACTGAATGCAGTGGCATCCCAGCAGCAGTTGCAGCGGCTCCTTTAGTAGCTCCTGCACATGTGGGATATGCACACGCAGTACCTCAAAATATACCACCTTTCGCATCGCAGATCAATGTACAAAGTAAAGTGCTTAGTTCTTTGTATGCGGCGCCGGCTGTAGCTGCTCCATTAGCAGCTCCATTAGCCGCCCCATTAGCAGCTCCATTGGCTGCCCCATTCACTGCTCCCGTAGCTGCCCCATATGCTGCTCCCGTAGCTGCCCCATATGCTGCTAACCTAGCTGCCCCATATGCGGCTCACCTAGCTGCTCCGTTAGCTGCACCTGTGGCCGCCCGATACGCAGCTGCTCCATATTTTGCAGCACCCCAGCCTGTATTTGCCGCACCCTATGCCTTGCCAGCCCCATACCCTTATGCCGCAGCCGCTCCATTAGTACGTGCGCCCTACTTCGCCTCGCCATTCGTTCGATAGATTTAAAAAAACAAAACAACCTTCCTTTTCAAAAGACTTATTTTGAAGACCCTAGTTTAATATTTTTATACGAACTGATATAAATAAATCAAAATAAACAAATTATTTGTTAAGTTGTTTTTGATGTTTATTTCTAACCTCCACAGATAGAATTACTGTCTAAGATTAGGAATTATTATGTCTTAGAATAAGTCATTTTTGATAAAGAAAAAGTATTTTCAGGCATTGAACAAACACCGGATTGTATAGAAAAGTTTGACGCCCTTGGATCGAGTATTGAACTTTATAAACTACAATAATTCCGATAAAATATTATTACCTTGCAAATCCGCTAAAAACAATTCAGTAGCACTCACGTGCAGAAGTAAACCATCCACATGTAGGAGTGCATAAGGAGGGAGTGACATTTTTTACGGTGGCAGGTATAAATAATATACAATTACCTAATTGTTAAAACGTTGTTTTAGGAAAGTACATATGTTTATAGCTACTTGTGTTTGTCTATAATATTATCTGTAACATAAGTAATGAGTTAATTTTTGAATAGGGTATTTATAACCTTTTTTTAAAAGAAAAAAATGGGACTAAATTGTTCTCCTGGCGTTTTAAGACCTGGAGAATTGTAAATGTTTTTAGATTGATGTCTATGTGTACATTAGCTCTTATTTATCTATACATAGTATGAAACAAAATCGCTTTCCGCATTTTGTAGCGATGAACTCTTATATCATTTAAACTACGCAATGGATTTTAATGCGGTTTCTATCAATAGGTAGAGTTATTCAAGAGGTTGGTTTATAAGTTGTAGGTATAGTTTGATATTATTTGGTGTTAATTTCTTGAAATATGACGATAATTGTTCCAAAAATTATTGCACACAATTTTGTTTTAAGATCATATTCCGAAATATATAAATAAATAATAGTAATTAAAAAAAGCTCTAATACATTTTTAAAGCCCTATCAAATAACAGTGTGCGCGACAAAAAAATGTTTTATCCCTCGGTTCAATGTACGAAGAACTACTTAAATACTAATTAACTAATTAAAATATGAGAACATATCTGTATTACGGTTAACAATAGGACAAGCAAAGGTTGACATACGGACGTAAGGACAGGCGGATAGACAGACGGACAGACGGATGGACCGATATGACGAATTTATAAGGCGTTTTTGGCATTTGGCTATGAAACTCTACAAATTAGGGTACGTTTTCAAAGACATGAAAGACAAAGACAGAAAACTCACCGGTCGTAGTTTTATTAACACATCTAACTTTATATTTAACTATAAAAGGTGCAGTATTGGTAAGGACGCAGCTAAATTTTGTAGCAGTCAAATCACGCGCATCAACTGGCGTCACGTGACGGTATATCAGTTTATTGACAAATAGAAGCTACGAACTTTTGGTGCGGCAACACTGGAAAACTTCGAACCTGTAATATAGTAGAACGTGATGATGACTAATAAAGTGATGATGAAAAAGTTTAAATTTCACATCTAACATGATGAAATTCTTTAGAACATATAATACTTTTGAACTTGGTCACGGTCAAAAATGCCAAAACCATTTTTGACCGGGTTTGGTCAAAGGTTGTGGAAATTATTACTCATATGGTGACAGTATAACATAAAATGGATAAATGTGTAAAATTATATTTGTTTATGCATACGCAAAAAAGGAACACTTGGCTAGGCGTAGTCGAGTAAAATATGGAAATAGGCGGCACAGCTTGTTGAAGACATTATTGGCTTGTTTCACGGCACGCTCGGAATATTGGGTATCAAATAAAAACATTTGCATTTATGTGTACAAAAGTATTTAAATATTTATTTAAAAACACGTACAAAACAGTCTTAAAAGTACACCTCAAACATTAGCAATAAACTATAAGTACAGTGATCACATTATATGAGGAATAAATAAAAATTTGTCTAAAAATAGTAAATCTACTTCCATGCTTGTCTAACAACAGGTGCGGATACTATGGGTTGTGGGAACGGAAAAACATTATATGGTAAGGTCCTTGACACAGCGATAGGTGCAGGAACAGGGGCAGGGGCAAAAACAGGAGCCGGCAGCGCTGGGGCAAAACTCTTGACAAAAGGAGCATAAGGTAATACTTGGGGAGCAGGCACTGCACGAATTAGAGGTGCAGCTGGAAAAGCAGGTATACCTGGCGCAAACTTGGGTAAGAGAGAATTAAATAAAGGAGGAGAATGTACGGCGGTATAAGCAGGCGCCAATGCTGGAGGGGCTGGTAACACAGGGGCAGGGAAAGCTGGCGCTGGGAAAGCTGGCGCTGGAAAAACTGGCGCTGGGAAAGCTGGCGCTGGGAAAGCTGGAGCTGGGAAAGCTGGAGCTGGGAAAGCTGGCGCTGGAAAAGCTTGCGCTGGGTAAGCTGCTAGAGGTGCTGGTACTGGTAGAGCAGGAGCGACGGCTGGTAATGCAGGTGCTACAGCGTGTATAGATCTTACGGCACCAGGAAAACTGTAGAACGGAGCATACCGTACTATCGGTACAGTTCTTACTACTGCCGCCGCTGGTACGACATGTCCAATTCCGCTAGCACTGCAACTCACTATGGCAGCGATGGAAGAAATAACCTGTTAAATAATAACAACACGTATTTAAATATAATATATTCACAGTTTTAATGAAATATTGATACAATAATATATTAAAGAATTTGATTTAATTCAAGCCAACTGGCTTGATTCTGATATGAAATGTTCCTTCATTTTACCAAATAACTGAAGCATAAGCTTTTTTATGCACAGAAAAAGGAATAGTATTTTTTTTTAAATATGTAAAACTATCGATTGTTTAATTCAACGATACTTACTAATTGTAATAACAACATTGTGTACGCAAGTGTCGACTAATCAATCGTCGATATTCAAGTGTATCAAATAATGTGTCACAGTGGTTATATAGTTCTATGCTGTTGCAAGCCCAGTTGTATGTTTGTCGGCAACACGGTTTCACTTTCCTTGGGCAGGACACCGTATGTGCAATTAGATACTAACTCGGACACCATTACTTACCGAATCGATTGTGCTTCACCATCGATGGTGGTGTTATATAAGACTTTGATGTTTAAAAGGAGTGTGCTGTAATCGTTGAAATATGTGGTGGGGATATAAGTAATTAAAACGTAAGGGCTCTAGATAGATTTAAGTTTTGTAACTTGATTAATCGGTTGTCAAAATGGTAAGTTGTAGTCCTTGTGAAAGGAAGACAGCAGTTACATTTATTTTATTAAGTATCTTTATTACAATATTATAGGTATGTTTTGATAAATTAAAAAAATACAGTTATTTCGGAACATTTCGACTATACATATTTTACAGCCATCAGTCAAAATATTATGTCAAATTCGTCACCCAAGGTGGGATGTATATTACATATTATACACTAAAAAAATGTTTTTCGCATTTCTCTTCAAAACTACGCAGCTTACAAAAACAAAAACAAGAGAGTAAAATTGTAGAGTAAAACATTTTCGATTGAAATTAGCATTTTCATTTTCATGTTTATGTTTAGTTTTCTCATAAGAGTGCGCGTAAGCATATAAACTTTTTTTCTATAATTCAAATAATAGAAATAACTTTTATAAAACTTTATATAGCGAGAAAACTAGACGTTATTTAGAAATTCAAAAACATCTGCTCTACAATTTTTGACTTCTTTTACATAGCATTTTGTTAAATGCAGAAAAACGAAAAAAATGTATTCATTATATTATGCACGCCTATATTAATATTATGTACCTCACCCCCTTTAAAGTAGCAAGTTAAATGTATGACTGCAACTCAAAACTTAGAATTTGAGACGTGTCTCATTTCATTAGAAATAATTGGAATGCATTTGCATATTTTAGCATACAATCCGGTGCGTTATACTATTTGTTTTAGCAATAGAAATGTGACCCACTATAATAACATATCAAAGCAAAGAAAATATATTCATTTTTACCCCCCTTTTTTAATCACATAGGATTATAGAGAACTTGTCCAGAAAGTTTGAAAGCTTCGAGTTTAAATCTTGGCTTGCTTGGTGAATAGCTTGTTATATTCTATACTAGTATTATCTTTACCCGACTACAAAGGGTTATGTTTTGTAGTTAGCAGCCTATGTATGTTGCATGCATGCAAGCATGTTAATTCTCATATGTTCTCGTGTAGCTTCCGAACTACTTGTCAGATTTTTACAAATAAGGTATGGCGATAGTTTTGGGATAAAGACTCATTATTTTCGTTACTTTTGTCACCTTTCATCCGTTTGTTTAGCATTGGTATCAAAAACATCAAAATTTTAGTATCATGCATCTGTAACAATCTGTCAGCGTTTGTTTACGATATCTTTGTTATTTTTGTCACTGAAAAATGAAAGCTTAGACCCATACAAAGGGTTATGTTTTGTAGTTAGCAGCCTATGTATGTTGCATGCATGCAAGCATGTTAATTCTCATATGTTCTCGTGTAGCTTCCGAACTACTTGTCAGATTTTTACAAATAAGGTATGGCGATAGTTTTGGGATAAAGACTCATTATTTTCGTTACTATTGTCACCTTTCATCCGTTTGTTTAGCATTGGTATCAAAAACATCAAAATTTTAGTATCATGCATTTGTAACAATCTGTCAGCGTTTGTTTACGATATCTTTGTTATTTTTGTCACTGAAAAATGAAAGCTTAGACCCATGTCTAGAGGTGGGGTTTTGGTGTTAATCTGTCAAAGTGCCTATACATATTCATTGTTTACGGTAGAAAAACGAACGGTTAACGTACACACACTACGATAATAATAACAAAGAACGATAACGATAATAATCGTAGTGTGTGTCCGTTAACCGTCCATTTTGTAACCAAAAGTTTTGTTAGTAATGTGAAGCTACACGAACGATAGTTATTGTCCTGAAGGAAAACCTTGGTATGGAGCTCATTCCACAGTCTAAGCGCTTGCGCGAGGAATTTCTTCCGAAACAGCACTGTACTCGTAGGTGACCATTTAGTCCATCCAAAATTCCCTACCAATAGCGAGGGATTCATTTCGAAAATGTATTATTTATTTATTAAAATGTATTTAAGAAAACTCTAAAAAAGGTATAAACATTCATTTCTGTTATAGTTAAAAAAACTATAGTTCTAAACTAGAAACTAACTATGTTTGTTTACATTTTTGTCAGATATTCGCAACAATTTTAATTCTAAATCGGAACTCAACTTAATGCGTGTACTTGGCAGATTTTTACTGATTCCCTTTCACGAATGAATTTTCATGCATTGGCTAGTTTATCATAGAAGTAATACTGCAATATATAAATAATAATATAGAGTACTAGCAGTTTTTAAAACTGGTTAGTAAATAATTAATATTGCTAGTATATTTTCTGTTAAGGAGACTAGTAAACTAGTTCACGGTTGGAGGACGCTCTTATATTAAGTAAAGTTACTGTTGACATAATAGCCATGTTTGTATTGAATTCTAATGGCTGTGTTAACACGAGTAGGTACAGTAATTTGTATTCAAGCAAGCCGTGTTCTAGAAGCGACAGTACTGCGGAGAAATGGTTCACAAAGTCAGTAGAATGCATACCTACATACCTATTTTGTCGATATAGGTATGTGAAATTGCTTTTGGGAATTGCATTCAAAATTTGCATATATATATATATATATATAAAAGACATGTGAGAGAAGGGTTTCGAAACATGAATGTAAGTTTCTTACAATAATTAAGATTTCATCGTAAACAGTGTCATTTTGTGAAGCCATTACTCCCACGGGATTTTTCTTTGCAAATTTTATTTTGACGTGACAACGTCTTATAAATTGGTTTACCGGGTGACACTTCAAGAAACTGCGTTACGCTCCGCTCACGTTATGCGCTCACAATGAGAGCGAGTGAGAGGCACGCGCCCGCCTAAGAGCGAGAGAGACAGACATAAAATCATTGTCACGTAAAACTTTCGCCCGTATACCGACTTTACAGGCAACCAGTTTTTTTTCTCAAAGAACTTACGAGCGGTAATGATGCGCCTTCAAACATGAACTAGGTGCAAACTACAAGCTAGCAATCACAAGTTTAAACTTCAGTCAAAACTTTTTAATCCAGAAATTCTCTACATCTGGCGCGGGCTTATTCACCTTATATTTTTATTTATTTACTCGCAAATGTGATGAAAAACATTGTATGTTACACGGGCGGTCCGTAAATTACAAACTCGAGTCACCAAAGCCTTTGGCCTTCGGCTTTAGGTTTCTAAATAGCCTCTCGTTAGTAATTTTCTCCTGATCACAATGTATTTAGGGTTTGTTCTGTTTTTTTTCGACTCCTAAGAGTCGTATATACCGTGATGTTAAGTAGCCTGTACCGTTCCTCAAGAATTGGGCTATCGAAATGGTGCCAGCTGCTGACTGCTGACTTTAGCCATGTGTGCGATAGCGTTCATAGAAACGCTGATACCCGACCGAGTAAAGAATATATCTTTAATGTATAACTGCGCTAAGTAATGTGCAACTTACATACTTGGTCGAATACTTACGTTTCTATAATCGTTTTCGTTGTTTTTCTTACTTGGCTAAAGGCCCTGGCAGACGTTTTAGCCTTGAAGTTTAAAATAAAGCTTAAGTAAGCATTTTTGGAAAATCATCCTCTGAAGGTCAAAATAGGGGATGAAATTTTGTATGAGGATTCCGATATTTTTGTAGGTGTATACACAGTTAAACGCTTTTTTTCTTAAAAGTCTATGCAAAATTGTTAGATTTAATTTAAAAAAAAATTATTATAAATGTTTTTGTATCCGCTGTCTGGTATCCATAACACAAGCTTTGCTGACTTTGGGACCAAATGGCGCTATTTGTAATGTTCAAAAATATTCATTTATTATTTAATTTAACAGAAAAGCTTCTATTTTATACATACAGGCATCAAAATGGTGATAACAAAATTTTCAACGAGAATTGGTTTGAATAAAGTCGGTTCATAAGTTTTTAAGTTAAATTGTAATTAAATATATGTGCAATAATTTCCATTTTACGGAACTCTAATTCAATGCGTGTATAACACTCACTTGGCCGGTTTTATATAGTAATTAAGTTAAGTTATATTTTACATTTTATTAATAGCCATGTAGAAAATTGCCACGGATCTCTAACAATATGTGTCTAAATTGCGCCAAAATGTTGAACTGTAAAAACCAGTGGGTAACCTAAGTTCATTATTATGATTACTTTTATACTAATTTAGTACAGATTGCAAAGTCTCTTTCTTTTCATATCTAAAAACCGTAATATAAATTATATCAATAATTATTACATAATTATATTAGGATCATATGAATTGTATTATTAGCAACACCTTACACGTGTTCACAAACCCATGTCAAATAACCTTCTTTAGAAATTTTCCTTGAAAATTAAGTGTTTGATGATTAAGATTTCAATGTAAAGGTTTAATTTTAGACCAAGAACATTGAACACATGTTAGTAATTGCTTAATTTTCATTTGTTATGAGTCCCTCAAAATTTATTCATTGTATTGTATAAAGGGGATCTTACATTGAAATTGTAATTTAGATTCCGTTTCTTGTTTATCTCCTACTGTGTTATTATAATATTATCATATTATCTCTTTTCTTAGCTTGTCTGGTTTCTACGTGAATTTTATTTTCACTAATTCTTATTAAGTTAATCTTTGTCAGAAGGTATCTGCGACCTCACAAAATGCTGGTTTTACATACGAAGGGAAATGTGAAAAAGCTCAAGAAAATGTGCTATCCTATGATCAGAACAGAAGAGGCCTTCCACGAAGCTCTTTGCAAACTCTTCACTCCGCAAATCCTACTCTTCAATCAGTTTTCTGTTTCAACAATATTTTGAAGACTCAAATAGTAAAAGCGTTTACAAACGTCATGACATGACACCCAATCCGTAGGGCCGATCGGCAGATCCCTACGAATCGGCATAATAGAAGAAAGACAGACAAGCCCTACAAATTGCCGAGTGAGGAGCGCGTCTCTACTCATCGGACTGAAAAGATTCGTCAACTTACGGACGAAGCTACTGCCCGGATAGTATACTTCAGCTACTTTCATAACGTGATGTCCTGCGGTATTTTACGTTGGGGACACGCAGCTGATTTTTCAAATTACGGCCCGCGAGGCCCATTTATCCGGCCCGCGGCAGCAAGTCGGCTAGGCCCTATATCCAGGCCGCCTTAGTACATTAATCATACAAATAAAAAAAAAATATAATGATTAAATTAAAAAAAAGACAAAATGAAATTAAATATGTGAATAATGTAGGTATTCACATATAACACAGCGGAAGGTCCGAAGGGCGTTGCTTTCTCGTGCTCCTGAGTTATGTCCTGTACTCACGAGCCTCTTCGCGCTTTCCTACCACACTAGGCAATTTCCGTCTTAATGGAAGATTGACAATGTGCACCCGGTGCCTAAAAAGGGCGATAGATCAGATCCATTGAATTACAGGCCTATCGCTACTACCTCTCTCCTCTCCAAGCTGATGCAGCGTATGATCAACACACAGCTTCTAGGATACCTAGAAAAACTGTCAATATGAATTTCGCCACGGTCCCTCGACTGGTGACCTTCTAGTGTATCTCACACACCGATGGGCACTAGCCATTAAGAGTCATGTGGAGGCATTAGCGTGTAGCCTGGACATAGCGAAGGTATTCGATTGAGTCTGGCAACGGGGTTTTCCTTCGTAGTTGCCATCTTACGGAGTGCCCAAGGCTTTGTGCAAATAGGTGGCTAGCTTTTTGTCCGGCAGATGCATAAGAGCCGTAGTTGACGGTAGTTGTTCTGATAGCATGGACATTAATGCGGGTGTCCCGCAAGGCTCTGTGATATCTCCTACGCTGTTTCTACTGCAAATTAATGTCATGTTGGACATCAACAACATACATTGCTATGCAAATGCCAGTACTGTAGACGCTTATTACACGGGTTGTGCAAGCATCCTTCATTTCGTTGTGGAGGGAAAGCGTGGAGGAATTATGTCTCCAATCGAGACCACTCTGTCTAAGGTCTCTGGAGACGGGAAAACTTGGTCCGATTCAACCCCAAATAGACACAAGTCTGCGCGTTCACCGCTAAGAAAACCCTAATTACTGTGGTCCCACAACTCCCACAATTCCAGAACACTCCCCTCTCCATCTCCAAGAGCATTGCGATCCTTGGTGTTCTCATCTCCAAAGATATTCAATTCCGAGATCATTTCCAAGACCAGGTAAAGCTGGCGTCCAAAAAACTTGTGTTCTCAACAGAGCTAAGCAGTACTTCATATCGGGGCCGTCCGATCCGGATACCTGCTTGGCTTGGTTCAACGACGAGCTGTGAGAATTGTCGACTATCCCAAACTCACTTGCCTTATTGAGCCCTTCAGTCTAAGGAGAGACTTTGCCTCTCTGTTTGTGTTCTACCGCTTGTACAATGGGATGTGTTCTGAGAAATGAATTAAATTAAACTGTAGTACAGTGCGATTTTAGAGAACGCTTGGGTTGTGGAATGAGCTTCCTGCCACGGTTTTCTCTAAGGATTATAGAATGGGGTTCTTCAAGAAAAAAGTTATTAGATTTCTGAAGGGTCAGCAACGCTTGAGTGATGCCCCTGTTGTTGCAAGCGTCCATTGGTTACGGTGACCGCTTACTACTTAGTAGTATATAAAAAAAGGGAAATGTAAAAAAGAAACAATTTTATGTGTACTTTCCACTGTCATTTTTTTGCAACTCCATCTCAAATTTAGAAGTGGAAGTTATCAGCAACGACTTTAAATTCTCTTATGTTAATTTGGATCTGTAAAATTCTTTTGTATATTTTTTTGAGAATGTTTTATCACACAGATAAGTAGTGCCTAAAACAGAGAAAAAACCACGAGTAAAATGCAACTCTTCAAATTGTGGGAGTGGAAGACTTATTACATTCTTAGATTTCAGAAAAAAGAACATGATTTCAGGTAGGTACTTATATTCTGAAACCGAGCGACGCAATGTGGCCAACACACGTCCAGATGTATGCTAACACCTTCGGCTATTTGTTTATCGGATTATCTTTTTGTTAAATTTTACTCACTTTTTTTAGAATTCTGCAGCCAAATAGCTAAAAACGAACTCTTATAGTTTCATCATGTTCGTCCGTTCGTCTGTCCGCCTGTATGTCACAGAATTAAGATTTTACCATCGTTGGATCTCTGCTAATTTTTTTTAAGGTGTCTTAATATGGAAACCGCCATACAAGAAAAACTAAGTCAATTGCATATTAGGGAATAAAATAAAAATATTTGTAAGTAATTACGTATTTATTGATTAATAAAAAAAGTCAGTCTTTTTCTTCTAATTGTCATGTTTACCAGGCAGTTGCTGCGCTTATGTAGGGAGCAGACGCATAATAGGGTGAAGCGTATCGTGCTAACGCTGGTGCGATCACAGGGGCAGAGGCGCCTATATAGGGTGCTGGGGCGCCTATATAGGGTGCTGGGCCGCCTATATAGGGTGCTGGGGCGCCTATGTAAGGTGCTGGAGCAGCAACGTAAGGTGCCGCTGCAGCTACGTAGGGCGCTGGGGCAGCTACATAGGGAGCTGGCGCAGCCGCAACAATCTTAGCTGCCGGAGCGATGTAAGGTGCTGGAGCGGCCACAATAGGAGCAGCAGCCGCATAAATCCCATTGTAGTTTCTCGCGATGTATTGTGAACTAGCAGCGGTGACAAATGGCGCCGGTGCTGCTACTAAGGGTGCTGGAGCAAAGCTTGGCTTAGCTGCTGCCAAAGCAACGACGGCAAACAGATATACCTGCAAACGAAGAAAAAACTAGCTTATTTATATTCTCACCAAGTTGAAATACTGTTATTTTTTTTTAAACTTACGATTTGTTTCATTTTGGTCTGTGTTGTTGAGTCTTGTGAAGACAAGTAAATGTGTATGGTAAGGATTGGTGACATTACCTTTTATACACTAGTCTGTAGTAAGATTCACCTTGTGGCATGTTTCGCCACTCGGCGGCTTGTTTGACGCCGGGCACGCAACGGGGGCACGCAGCTTGCGACAGTGCCGGTGGATGGACTGATAACTTGCTGGACTACTGAACTAGACATGACTTACACATTTTTTGGATGAATCATTTGATAAATTTCTTTTGTTATGTAAGATTCTATTGTTACTTTAATTAGTATACAGGAACTGTAGTTTAACATAAGACTCGATAAAAAAAAATTACACCACCTTGCCATACCAGTTAAAGAAATAGCTATTTTGATATTAAATTTAATTGTTATTGCTTTATAAGCTAGTCGATGGTTATTTTATCAATCAAGTCAATATAATTAAGAAATAAAGAACTTTTAATTGGAAATTTTTAATGTTTTACTTATTTTTACCGTATTTTTCACAATATTTTTCAATATATACTGATATTAGGATACTGAACGAATGTTGAGTTTTCGGATTCGTTATAAAGACAGGCAAACCAACGAATATTTCACTGGACTCTATTTCCTTATCTATATTCAAAAAATTAAAAACCTTGTTTACCCGTTGCATTTTAAACAATATATATATTTACTATGTATCCTTATTTCATTAAATAATAAGTATTAATAAAATGTTTAGACAATAACCAAAAAATATTGGAAACTGAAAAGCAAAACAGTTGAAAAAGAACAAGAAACCAAACCGAAGCCCAAAGAAGCAGCCGGGCCCTTTGTTGCCACTTATATTTATGATCTTTATTTGGGAAAACGCCAATGATTCTATATTGATTAAGAACTGCCTCATTCTGCCTTTGATATAACAGTATAGTTACCTACGTTATACTGAATAGATATAAGAAGTGATTAATGTTGTAATCATTATTACTACTTTATAACTTAGTCAAGGATACATATTTATGTGATAAATATTTATGTGATAAATATTTGTGTGTATCTTCAGTCTGAGTGTTTGTCCTGGGTGTGTAACAACAGAGAGGGTGTACTGTAAAAGGGCTTAATTCCCTAATTGCGTGAAGCCTAGATTTTATCTATTATTTAATGTTATTTTATATTTTGTTAAAATTTATATTACAGATTATTTTTATTACCTCGGAAATGAGATTTATAACCAAAGTATCCGCATACCAAATTTCATGCATTTTTGTTTATAATAGTAAAGTATATTGCTGCCATAGACTAGACTAGGACAAACTACGTGGTTTTGTTAAAGGTCCTAGTATTACAGTACCTAAAAAATTAATGATATTTCAGATTCAATATAAAATCAAAAAGAGCAAAGGTACCTATTTATTGTGTGGATCAAGAGGTAGTCCTTAAAAATACGTTAACTCAAACATGCTACGATATGCGACCATGTCTTGCACAAGCTATTTTGGGATAAATCGTACTTGCAGTACGGTATCAGAGAGCGGCCCACGATGTTTTAGCCGGCCGCTCGAGCCGTCGAATATGTAATTTGAAAATGGAGCGAACTTTTTTTAACCAGAACATTGATAAGTAAAAAGATCAAGCTCATGAAGTTTTATTTAAATTTGGGCTGGCCCAGCAAAAAGAATGAGCCATTAAATTAATAAAAAAAAAATAATCAACATTTGGACGCGGATAATTGGCGGCTAAATTACCTAAACTATTTTTATTATTGTCAAAACAGTTAGTTTTTTTTTAAATAAACATCTACGCTATTATATTATTGTTCTAATTTACACGCTTGTTTGAGGAAAGCACTATACAAACCTTGGCCACAACTGAGCATAACCGAACCATGTGGTGCGTGCCTTGGCTACGCCTCGACCCCCATACTCACGATCGCCCGGCTATGCTGCATTTGCGGGCCGCGGCAGTAATGTACTATATCCATTAAATAGTCATTCCGTATTGAGTATTGCAATGTAGTAGAAGTTTTATTTTGGATAAGAAAAGAAAAGGTTACCGAAAGCCAGTATTCTGTAACCTTTTCTTTTCTTATCCAAAATAAATAAAATTCCCACTTTAATCGAGGACTATAGGTGTAGGTACCCTGTGTTTCACCCGTAGATAAAATTATTCCATATTGAGTATTGCAATATAGAGGTTTTATTTGGATAAGAAAATAATAGGTTAAAAAAACACTGGCTGTTTCTTTATAAATTTTACTTTTCTTACGCAAAGCGCGCGTTCACAAATTCCGCAGGCGATAATCACGCGCCTATTCTATTAAGTATGAAGACAAAGACATGTCTTTGTAATGTATATAAGCTGTCTGTCCAAAATATGAACTAGACGTGCACTACAAGAGAGCAATTACAAGTTTTAACTTCAGCCTAACTTTTTAATTTATAAATTCTCTAGATATCAGTGGCACTGTTTTCGTGAGTTTTAGTGAGTTTATTTATTTATTCCCCCTTTTGGTCATTTTTTTTGTTGCAAATATCATGTAAAACATTGTGTATAACAGGGCGGTACAGCAATGACACAATAAGACTCTCGTTTGTATTTTTTTCCTTACCACCCTTAATACAAAATGTACTACTCCGTGTGAACTCTCGAAAAGAATAAAAGTGGGTATTCTTTATTTTTCTCTGTTCTTACAGCTATGCCTGTGCTAAAAATTAAAGTACCTTTACATCATGAATAGTGCTCCGCAGATAATTGTACCCTTGGTCGGGATATAAACTATAGCAGCTATTCCTGGGCGAAAAATGTCAGGTCACCCCAATATATATAGTTATTCATTGCAACTCACAGTCACAGATGCGTGGTTTGATAAAGTCACTAAAATAAATGGACCCACGCAGTTAATTTAAACTACTCTGAGGTTTATGAGAAATCCAAACTACTTTGAGGAACTTAAACTTAATTATGAAATTCCTCACCTCACCCTATATTATTTGTAATCAAATAAGAAAATTCTTATAATGAAACTAGATTATTCCCGCAACTTCGTCTGCGTAATTATTTTAAAAAAAAACTTTTGACTGTTTACTGTTTTACATACAATAACATCGGAATTTTCATACACATTTTCATCCTCTATTTTGCCGTCTCTAGAGAATATTTTTTTCAAAAACGGTGAATCAAACGTTTAAGCCAAGTTTAATCCATTTCCATGCAAACTGCCAACCCATATTTTACCCCCTTAAGGGATTAATTTCCAAAAATCCCTTCTTAGTGCACACTTACGTCAGTTAAAGAACGTTTGTGTAAAATGTTTTGCTTTTACACAGCGGTTTCAGCTGTTCATTGATCGATTAGTTAGTCTGCCAGTCAATTTCTTTTTTTATATAAATATAGCTGAACCGGCGAACGTTGTTTCTTTTTGAAACAACCTAATAGGGTTATACTAATTCAGAAACCTTCCCCGGCGTGTGCATAATAAGTTACCAAAATATAATTCAAATCGGTTTACCCTTATTGCGCGAGTCCGACTCGCACTTGACCATTTTTTTTTTCTCAGAAACATTCCCCGACGTGTGCATAAAAAAATACCAAAAGTTCATTACAATCGGTTTACCCTTATTACGCGAGTCGGACTCACACTTGACACTTTTATTCTTTCTCAGAAACATTCCCCGGCGCTTTACCCTTATTGCGTGAAGCCGACTCGCACTTCCCCTTTCAGTAAAACCTTATCTTGTCGGATGCCTACGTCATACAAAGAACACACACTCCAAGTTTCAGGTCTCTACGATCAGCGGTTTAGGTTGTACGTTGATCCAACAGTCATTCAGGACAAAGCATTTTATATGTATATAAAATAGGTAGAAAAAGAAAACTTTAAGTATTATTGTACACAAAAAACACCTAAAAACCGCATAACCTCTTTGAGCTTAGAAACCCCTTAAATGAGGTACTGATATAGTACGGTGACATTCGAGACATTCCAATTTCAAAGAGTATTGAAGTTGTTAATGTTTTTAAGTAAGTTCAACCTTTTTTGAATAAAATCGGATTGAGTTGTCAAACATGTGTCAAATTAAAAGTAATTTAAATCAAAAGCACTAAGGAGTATTGATGTCAACTTCGATGCAAATAACCGCCAAATAACTTTCTACCCCTTTTTAACCCCGTTAGGGGATGAATTTCAATATAATACGAAACACGTCATCAAAAGGTTTATGCAAAATTTGAAGTAGATTGAACCAAGGAATCACGTTGTCCCATACAAACTTTGTCCACCTTTTTTACCCCCTTAGGGGTAGAATTCCGGAAAATCCTTTCTTATCGAATGCCTACGTCATACAAAGAACACACCCTCCAAGTTTTAGGTCTCTACAATCAGCGGTTTAGGCTGTGCGTTGATTCATCAGTCATTCAGGACAAAGCCTTTTATATGTATAGATGTCATGCCCTTATTTTGTGTCTGTATGCCACAGATATTTTACCCGAAAACAATTGAGACTCGAATATTTTAAAGTTATCGATAGTTGTGTGAACGAAATGCATATATGTATGGTGGTAAACAAGCATACGGCCCAACTGCTTAGTGACAAACAAACATAAGGAACAGGTCACACAACTCGCATGTTGTCGACGCTTTAAAAATTAAATCACTTTCTTTTTGTAGGCCGCTGAATAGATGGAGTTCAAGGTACAAACTAAGCGTGCGCGGAAGGATCTCCTCGAAAAACGCACCGTGTATGCGAGACCATTTAGAATCTAAGGTTTGAGGATGATCTACTGTAATGGCACTATTTTACTATAGGATCACTAATGTTTGAATCTCGGTACTTTGTAACCCTCGCTACGCTCAGGGTTCTACTTTTAAATACATCCTTCGCTGCTCTTGAGATCCAACTTAGTCCCACGAACAAAATTCCCTTTTTTTCAATTGTTGTATAATCTACTAGTTTGAAAGACTGTTCTGTACACAGGTCCATTCCCCTGTTATTAAATTGGTCATCAATTGTGAAAGTAAAACACATGAAAAAACTGCAGGTGAAAATTCTCTTTCCTTCTCCTCCTTCGGTTATGTGTTTAAACTAGTTGTGCCCGTAGTTTCACCCACGGGTTATATTTTCAATAGCAATACTGCTACCTAAAGGTAAAATAATTCCTCCTTCATAATTTTTATATTGACAATAACTTTCCTAATATGTGTAAAATTGTTTACAGAAAAAAATAAATCAAAATTATAATCTTTAAGAGCGAAATAAATAAAAATAAAGCAGCCAAAATAATTAAATAAGTTTATTTACACAACATTCAGTGCTATTTTTAACAAGTGTACATTATCATTATTTTTGGCATTTTAAATCCGAGGTGGCTTCGTACTGGGTCTGCTGAAAGGATTAAACGTGGTAGGCTCAATATCTCTTGTGTTTATGGACCTTTGTATTGGATTCGATATTGGACGAATTTGAAAATTTCTACCAGTCAATCGAGGCCGAATTATCAATCTAGCTGGTGTCCCTTGTATTCTTAAAGGTGCTGAGACAGGTCTGATAATAATCTTCGATGGTCGTGGTACAAACGTATGGATATACTTGACAGGAGGATGCTGAAGTCTAAGAGGAGGAGGCGCTATGTATGCTAAGGGTACTGGAACGATTTCTACAGTTGTCCTCACCTTCTGAGGTTTTGCTTGTGGCTTTGGCGGTGGCAAAGGTGGAGCAAAGTATTGTTTGAATTTAACATCTTGCTCAGAAGGAAGTGCTTGAGCAAAACTGTTATCTGTATTTGAAGGTAAAGGCGTTGTAGGCTCAGGTTCTCTTAAAGTGGTCTTTACCTCAATAGGCGTGGTAGACACAGTGGTTGATTCCGTTTTAGGTTCATCGTCGGGAACATTTATAGGCGGTGTTTGTGGTATTATATTAATAGTGGGAGGTAAGCCAAATGGGTAAGGTGGTAGTAATATAGTAGCCACTGGGGCAGCCGCGTGAGCTGTAGCAATTGCTATGGCTACATTAGGTTCTACAGGCACATTTTGTGTGGGTCTTGCTACAGGCACGGTTTTAGTTAAAACAGGTTGTTCATGTATCACAGGAATAACAGTTTGTACGACTGGCGGCGCCGCTACTAAACGATTGAAGGTTCTCTCGAAATACTGAGAACTGGTTGCTGTAACCACAGGAGATGGAACGTCTTGTACTGCGTGCAAAACTCCAGAACTCTTCACTAATCCACATATTGTCACCAACACCAGAGCCTGAAAGAAGACACAATAATTTAAATTCTGTAAATTAATTATAATATTATAAAGTTATGTGTTGTTATAAAATTTACTGTTTTTAACATGGTAAACACCTCTCGCCTCTTCACTTTTGAAATTATAATGCGGGCGATAGGAAATGTAGCCTTCGCTTTTATATAGGTGTACAAATTTTGCATCGTGGTGAGGCAATGAGTTGGGTCCGCGGAATACCTAATGTTTCAATGGGTAAGGACACGGTCCTTGATGGGTTACTGAATATACGACGTACGAATAATAATAACCATGGCGGGTTATTTGGAAAGTGATGGTGGAGCTGTTATTATAATCATCTTTCAAACAACTTCTTATGCACTATGACGTCATTATGTAACGTTTTTGAAGATTTTTATGTGGTTTTCTTATTAATTATTTCGTTTCAATTCAAGCTGTAACATTCATCCTGAATGATGTTTTCAGTATTATGAAATAAATTACGCATTAAATTTCGTTATTGGCACATGATTAAACTGAAGTAGTTTGCTATAGATGTTGCGGCGTGATTGAGTCGTTTGTCGATAACCAAATTTAATGCGTAATTTATTTCATAATATTGAAAACATCATTAAACTCCAAACTCATAAATAATATTAGTAGGTTAAAAACATAAAATTTTGCAATGAGTACTAAGCTTGTATTACCGTTCACAGAAATAGTCTTTTTTTTTGGTATGTTTGAATTTAAAAAGCTATGAAACTATTTTTGAATTCCTTATAGGGTCATTTAAACAGTACACGATACTCACCCTTCCATAGTGACGACACTATCTACGTCATACAAGGAACTGACTTGCCAAATTGTGGCACAAAGTTTATGTAGCCGTAGTAGTTTTAGCTAAAAGCTGCAAATTCGCAATATTTCAATTGACAAAAGGGATTGCTTCCTTTATGTCATGCTCCCTAAAAACCCCGTAATCTATTTTGCTATTTATAAATACCAGACGTGGTTGTACATAATGTGTACTGAATTAGTACACATCGTCTTGCCAGGCTTTATACGTCCCCACTGCTGGGGCACGGCCTACCCTCATAAGCGAGGATTATTTGGGCCATAGTTCACACGCAGGCCCCGTGCGGTTTGTAGACTTCACATATGTCTTTTTTTTTGACTTATGCAGGTTTCCTCGCGATATTTTCCTTCACCGAAAAGCCAGTAGTATGAATAAATAAATCAGTGTACTTGAGAAATTAAGAAAAGACTCATTGGTACACGTTGACCCGGGGTTCGAACCTCTGCCACTTGGAACGTGAAGTCAAATTGGAACCCGTCGGCCATCACCGATTAATTTTAGTCTTTTAGTACATACTTAACATAAATTGTACCTCAATGGGTTAGAGGTACAGTCTACCTGATTTTGGGCTTGCTATAAAGCATCTCCCTAGTAACCCCAAATTGAAATTAAGAGAAATTTCTCAAAAATACTGTTTCAGGAAGCAAGAGGCTGAAAAAAAATTGTACGGTTAATTTGAATATGAAATTTTAACATTTAGAGCTGTATTTTTAATGTTATTAGAAAATAAGTAACATCATACTGCAAGAAAAGAAGGCGACCGTCAGGATGGCGGGTTGAGGTAAGAATATCTTATTGAAATGCTACTGATTTTTTGAATCTCATTGGTAGCGTCAACCTCTGTGTAGCGAAAACAATTGAATATTAAGTTCCCCGCCATTCTGACGTCAGGATGGCGGGGAACTTCGTAATTCGAGAAGTTCATAGCCAAGTACTTGATATTGTTATATGTAGACATTTAGTATCTACTTGGTACCTTAATATATCTCAGTTGCAGCTAGTAAAATGTACCCCTTAAAAAGTCATCGTGGAAAACATCATTTCCTTCCTTCCTTCCTTCCTTCTTCAATGTGGAGACCAGATTTCGCATTATAGCATATCATTTCTCCATAGTCATGTGTAAATATAGTCAAGTGCTTATATTAAAGTTTAGCGAAGCGCCATACGAGTTTTATCTTATAGGGCGGGAGATTTGGTGTGCATTCTTCAGAATTTGCGCGTCATGTCCTGCTTATTTCTTTATAATTCGCTATGCATGAGCCTTCGCTGCACAATTCTTAACACGTTTCCGTTAAACACTGCTAAAATAAATACATCGAATCGCACACTAAATGAATTTAGAAAAATTAAACAGGAAAAAACACCACTCCTTCTTAAGAAAATTTTTATTCAAAGGCGGCGTTCGCTTTGGTATAAATAATCCTTTATTTCGGCAGTGTTTGTTTAGCAGAAGAGGAAATGCAGCCAGTTCTTGCCAACTTACCACATGGGCAACATTTTTGTTAATATAAGTATTTTATTTTAGACTAGGTTAGTTTAGATTATCTTGTTTTTATTATATTTAAGTATTGCAAGAGTAATAAAAAATATGATGTTACCAACCTACTTGTAAATAAGTGATTAAAAAAACGGGAACATAACATCTAATAAACTTTTTCAACGTTATGCACAATTTTATTATTTGTAATTATTATATTAGATATTTAAATATCTTGCTTTTCTTTTTTTTCTTTAGCGTGATATCAACGAACTTGTGTCTTCCTGATATCCTATCCTGATGTGGTTATACTTTGAACACGGCTTCGTTTGTCGTGTATTCCTTTATCACACGAAATATAAAGGATTGTATATAATTTTTGTCCCATCTATTTGAAAACAGGCGAAGTAGCGTTTAGTCTATCCTTGCTTGAGAGGCTAAGGACTATGCCATACAGCCTGGTCTTCAAATTAGTAATTACCTTAAACCTTATCTATTTTTCTGTTGTTTAATATTAAATAATCATAGTTGTAGATATTTTAAATTTATGTCTATATTATATGTATCTTTATATATGCATATGTTCATCGTATTCTAAAGTAATGTAGATATTGTATATGTAAGAGGAAGTCAAGGATCGTGTATAGAAATAGGTAGATAGTACTAACATGCATCGGAATTAAGTCGGTGGCCTTAATTTGTGTAGAGAACGAAACTTCTTTCTCTTTTGTTATGGTAGTTAAGAATACTTTAGAGATAGTAATTAGACAAAGGAATAGATTTTTTATTTTATTTTATTTTTCTCTGTATAATGTTCTGTGGTAAAGGATATGTTTATTTAGCCAATTCAGCGAGCATGTATGTTTTTTGGAGATCTGACGGCGAATAAAGGGCTCCACTGAAAATCAGTGTTGTGGCTTTGGCCGCAGCTTATGCTAAGTGGATACCTTATTTGGCATTATGCAACACAAAAAACTTGTAGTTGCTATCCTTTTTTTTTTTTGTATTTTTGAATGTTTTGTTGTACCTATAATGTGTTGCTTATTTGCTAAATAAAAGTATTTTCTTTCTTTCTTCTTTCTTTTCTTTCAAGTACTTGATAAGTGCGAATGTGGGTCATTCCGGCGCACTTAATAATAGTGAAATTACTTAAATTTGGTTTTGGAAGTGAACACTATCTAATTAAAAAGTTTAAACGCAATTCGCGTCGGTAAAGTCCTGGCCGGTAATAAAAAAGTGCGCCTGCCTACGCAGCTATGTGGCATTGCTTAACCAAATTAAAAAAAACGCGGGAATTTATTATTCGTTTTTTTATTACTTTTTACAAATATAACAAACAATTTTAGTTTGATTCACACACATTTAATAAAAGTTGATTTTAGCCGTGAAAGTAAAATATTAACACGAGAAAGTCTGAAATGAAACGCAAAAACTGTCATAAACAATTTACTACCAAACAGATCGAGAGAAATATAAATTTATATTTTGGATATGTAAATATAAATATTCGTCACTACTTAAAGCATGTCAAATTTATTTTTCTCATAGAAGGGGATGAAAAGCAAAGTATGCCACAGCGGTACCAAAATTATTAAGCCTCGGGCGACGCACTTGAATTCGCTACGCTTAGGATTCTACTTTAGAATCCTTCGCTTCGTTTTGGAGTCAAACAATCGCTCTTCTTATCAATATATTATTTTGATCCCTTGTGACACAATCTACTATTTCTTCCTTCCAGCTATATCTAATATAAAATATCTAATATAAAAATAGTGCAACGAAGAAAACAACTATCCCCGTGGTAATTGTAAATCGGCATAAAACTGATTCTATATCCTTTTCAGTCTCTCCATCAATTCCTGTAGCAAATTTTCAAAATTTGATCACCCATATCCTCATATAATAGTAGGTATTCGCCACTTTCTAATACCTACTTAGATAACTATTGCATTCGATGATGGATGAGAAAAAAATAAAAATGTTTTAAAATGGTTAATATGATGGTAATTTTACACTGAAGTTGTTAATCATATTGGGAAAATCAATGAATGTATATTCCACATCCACAGCAGGAAGCAGCTACAGGGTATGATGATGATTTTCATGATATAGGAAATAAAAATCTATATATCGAAATTACGAAAACAAGATTTTCTACCGATTTTGAAAATGAGAACATGATTCTTTTTTTGTGAGTCACTCGCCTCATTCATTAAAAAAAAGGTTTAATGTATAAGTTTACAATTTTTAATCCCCAACAAGCGGTAACCAGTGGCTCTGTACACCCACTTCATAACTGTCATTTATTCTCGCATAGAAAGGAGGTAAGCTCATCACAGCATCACTGTATCGAAAACAGTATGGATTGAAATGTTGGTAGTTATTTGCCTCTTCAGTACATCATATTGCTATATTATTCTGCTCAGGAACTTAAAAATATGTATTAAACACACTATTTATACCCCGTTTATTAATATATACTGGATTAAATACCTACCCTTTATTTTCTTTGACTGCACTTTGCTCTATTACACATAATGTTATACGGATTCTTACCGTGATTAGCCGAGGAAATGAGCTCCCGATATAACGGTGCTGTTGCAAGCACCATGATCGCCTTAGCTTACTTTTGTATATTTTGTAAAAAATACCTCAAAGACTTATTGGAAATTTCTAATTAAATGCCTACAGATTAAATTTTAGCAACGTCACTGAATTAATGTTTTGCTAAATTTTGAATTATGCATTATCGTTATTTAACATCAGCAACACTACATTCGGTTTTCAAAAACATTAAATTCAAACAAATGATAAATCTCCTTGCAGTATGTCGGACCAAGCTTAGTGTAGGGTTGCGTAGCTATTATAACAATCTTTGTTTGGGTTCTAAATCGGTGTGGAAATATATATAGTACGAGTATGTCGGAAGCTATTGGCCTTTAATTTAAAGTCGAAAGTCGTTTCACTACGGAACTCTAAAAACTGCTACATACACATATGTTGTCAAGAAGATAAGACATAATGACAGATGTGGCGTTTTAGATTGGTGTATTATACTGTTACTGTTTTGGCGGAAAGCGGTAGAAATTCACATTTTTTATTTATTAATATATATCGTTACACACGCACTAGCTAAGAATTAATTAAGATAATTAAATTCTGTATCAGCATTATTGCGGATATCTGAAAACCTTGTAAACAAAATTTATTTATTTCAAAATATTTCTAACTCTACTAAAAAAATTATTTTCATTAGATTTTTAGAAAACTGCTAAAAAAATAGAAAGGAGACAGTAAATTACCATCAGAAGCTCGTTAAAAGAAATACGCCTGAGCAAATTATGAACGCATTTTTGGAGACTTCCAAAAAATCGGAATTATCCGTCCCCACTGTCAGGGCACGGCCTACCCTTGCTCTAACCTGATTCGAGCAGTGGCGTGCATAGGGGTTTTAGTCAGGGTAGGCAGAACAAGTGCCAGTCAGACTATAGCTACCGTACCTAATAAGATTTTTTTAAATTAGATACTGTGACTGTGACATACATATAAGTTTCACTAAAAGGTTTCCTTTTTACCATTTGGTACGAAACCCCAACAATTACGATGCCGCGGACATGACTGACCTGTAACAGAAGACCTGTAGAGAATGCACGCGGATTCTATTATATGGTAATACATACACGGTTTGCCTAATATCTGGTGTTTCATCGACTACCTATCACCGTGAAGAATTATTTGCTGTTTTTTTCAGGTCATTACGTTTTTTTGGTATGAAAAGAAACTTCATGAAACGTACCATTTTTAATTTTTGTAACACGACATTTTGTTGGCACGTAACTTTTCGAAATCATTTAAAAACAATGCACTTCAAAATAATAGAAATAATACTTCACAAAAACTTTAATTTGTTAAATTATTATCGTGTTACTCTAAACAACACCAAGTAGAAAAATCAGCCAAGTGCGAGTCGGACTCGCGCACGAAGGGTTCCGTCTACCTGTTGCCGTTATCAATAGCCAGCAAAATCGAGCAAAAAACCACTTTTGTTGTATGGGAGCCCCCTTAAATATTTATTTTATTCTGTTTTTTAGTATTTGTTGTTATAGCAACAACAGAAGTACATTATCTGTAAAATTTCAACTGTCTTAACTATTACGGTTCATGAGATACAGCACGCACGCACAGGCACGGGGTTAAGAAACGAGAAAGAAGGCACTGTGATTTCTTGTCTTCGCCACACAAATAATTAGCAGCGTTGCTCGTTCTTCGCGCTAGTATAGGGTTGCCATAATAGTCTAGGTGCTGACCGGGACTTTTTTCGAAAACTTTTTGATGCTTTAGAAATAATCATGCTTTGAACAAATTTTTGGTACAGTAATAGTTGAAAAGACGGAGGGGGACATGAAACACTAGTTTCGACAGCCTTAGAATTTTTCATAGATAAAACCTTTATCTTAGTACAGGTATTTATAGCTAGAGGATGGAAATTTATCGGATAGGATATATTTATTGCGACAAATATTTTTTTCGTGGGGCACTCTTTTTATCCCGCAACGATGCATGGACTTATCTTAATTTTTTGGCATAGGGCTGCTTAAAAGTCCAAAAACCTTGAACATTAGTAGTTTGTATCTATAACTATCCCGATTGTAAGTTCCTACTGGAATAGATTTTCCGCGAGTGGAATTACGTGGATCTATTCCTTAACAACAAAGCAACGGGGCATCCAACAGGGCTAGCTGTCAAGACGCCAAAACAATAAAATAATTTTACCGGATCATCAAGGATGACTATTTGGCGATAGGGAAGCTGCGAATAAAAACGAAAACTATTTAAAATGTGAGAACTAAATCTTGCTTTTTTATTTCTATCCTGCTATACTTAGAAAGTTGGGTCCCACTTTTTTATGCCACGTTCTGGTTTTTGATTGCAAATGTTCCACAATCCATGTCCTAAGATGCAAGCCTTGTTAATCGTCTACAGTAGATACTTGACTTGTCGCAAACATAGACAATTTGCTGTAAATAAAAAATTACTGTTTGAGCTTAATCTACGTGCTTTCCAGCCTCTGTAAATTATTAAAAGGGAAACTATGTACCTTAATAATGTACATAAAGTTTACCCGCCTGTATTTTCATTATTAATAAAGAGAGGGTAAGAGATTTTTTAAATTGCAAACTTTAAGTTGCATAATCAATGACAAATACAACATGTACCTCTACATGTTACCTCTCAACTTTACCACTATTAATTTTGCATGCTAATAATAATTTAAATGTGATAAAACTAGATAACAAGAATTACAACTGCCTGTTGTACCACATTTAAAGCAATAAAATTCATTCATTCTACTACTTTCCATAAATTCTACATAAACCGCAGTTTCTGCATCGTATTGTGCTCGGTTATTTATAATGTTAATATCGTTATACACAGATTATTTGTGTACCAGAACATTTAGTAATTCAACTGGGACGACCGGGACTTAAGGTCTAAACCGGGGACATGTCCCGGTGTACGGAAACGTATGGCAACCCTACGCTAGTACAACCACGTACAACGTCAACTTCTCGCTCATGAAGTAAATGCATACTATGCAGTATACGCGAGATGGCGCTATTATATTAGCAAAATCTATACCTTATATGATAATATTATAACTAACTATTACGTATGACAAAATTTTCAAATGAGATGAATTCTACTGGGTAGGCAGTGTCTTTCTGCTTATATTGAGTGCACGCCACTGAATTTGAGCCATAGCCATGCGTTTTGGCTTGTATGTAAGCATGTTAAGGCTTTGTAAAATAAATAAACAAAATAACTTTCATCCTCTATTTCCCTTTTCGCAGCATTCAGCAGATATAAAATTAGGCGTAGATGAAATTAGTTGAGATTACTTTGACGATAACCATGACTACACACACAGTCGGTATTTTACAACTTTTTCTACCACCGTGTTGAAAACTAGCTAGAGGGCTACGTGATGTCAATCTGCCACCGTAGCATTTTGACGCTTGCAACTCTCGTCAATTATCCTCTTCAAAGCTTATTTCATAACCTAAACGTATTCAGGAGGAAGCAGTAGTTTCACTAGTAGACCAGGCACGATCTGCTTGTTGCAAAAATTGAAATTCTTACTGGGAGTGCGGTATCCGAGACGGCGGCCAAAACTCTGTTTTCCCTATATCTTCTTTGAACGTTAGTTAAAAATAATGATTTTAACGGCTACTACTACTACTACTAAGGTTTATTAACATTTGAGTTCATGGGTTTCAAGATGGCGTTTAGGATGGCCATCGAAACTTCGTTGTTCGGAAGTAAGCAACGAATAAAGATTAAACACGATGGTTTTGGAGCTTACATATTGTTTATTCCAAGATGTTGGCAGAGGAACGGTTGCACTTTTGATGTCCCTTCTTATTGAAGTAGCTCCTCTGGTTTATCTGCAGTGGACTTCAATTTTTTTACCCAGCTTACGATTCGCCTGTTGATAATCGGTCACTGTAGAAACTTACGTCATTACGGTTTGTATGGGGTATTGAAGTGCGTTACGAAAGTTGAAACCTGGAAGCTTACATACATGATATATATACTATAACATAAAAAGTGCAAAATAATGAACTGCTTATATAAAGCTAGTGTAGTAATTGATTTAGATTGTGAAATAAGTTTAAACACGACATTATTTTTGATTTACTAAAACAAGGTAAGTCAAATCCAGAGCAGTAAGCAAGATTAGTTTTTAGGGTACCGTAACCAAAGGGTAAAAATCGGGACCCTATTAGTAAGACTTCGCTCGTCCGTCCGTCTGTCACCAGGCTGTATCTCAAGAACTGTGATAGTCAGACAGTTGAAATTTTTACAGAAGATATATTTCTGTTGCAACTATAACAACAAATACTTAAAAACAGAATAAAATAAATATTTAAGGGGGCTCCCATACAACAAACGTGATTTTTTGCTCGTTTCTGCTCGATATTGATATCGGCAACAGGTATTTTTAATTATAAAGTGTACGCAGTTCTAAGTTATTGTTTGCGTTAAGTTACAGTCGTCATAGATGTGCCACTTAATCGGAACAAAGCTCACCGCACTTACGAACATAATATTGACGGACTTTTTGGGCTATAATTATTGAACCCATGCTGTATATATATGTATAACTACTATAAAAGTAAGTAAGGAGGTAGGTATGTTCATCGTGTTTGTATGTAACAGATTTTGGAAAGTAACAAATTTTTTTTTTTTAATTTTTTCTATGCTATAGCCTCAACAATTCCAAAAATATTAATAGGTAAGACTAAAAACAAAACACAACGAAAAATTAAAATGGGTTGTTAGTTTTGCAGTTTGGTTTTCGCGCGATATGTTATTTTACAATATAGATTGAGGGTTTATGTGGAATTATTTTGAATTTCAAAAATAGTTTGAAAACATAAATTAATAGTATTTATCTTATAATATAGTAAATACAAAATGCAATAGAAAACATTTATTTATAATATCACAAACATTTTTTGATAGGGAGCTTAGTTAAGTTATACGGCGACAATAGGGGCGGCGGGGGCAGCTATGTAGGGGGCAGCTACATAGGGGGCAGCAACATAGGGGGCGGCTGCAGCTACGTAAGGGGCAGCTGGAGCAGCCACATAGGCTGCAGCCACTAGACCATTATTGATACGGTGGAAATATTGAGAGCTGGTGGCAGTCACTATAGGGGCAGGTGCGGCCGCAATTAATGGAGCGCTGAATACTGAAGGCTTTGCGACTGATACAGCGATCAACGCGAATACAACGACAATCTGTAAAAAAAATGTAAAAAATATTACGTATTACACATTAAATATTTTTTTTTCTCCAAGAACTGTAGTAAGCTTAACATTTATCATGTCTAAAAATGACTACTGGTGAAAAGTAAATGTTATAGATGTTTGTATTTTACTTTTAAAAGTTTACATTTGTATTATATACGACCGTCCTCTTTGCAATTAATGTCGTTATATATTATTGTATGAACATTTAAAAAGTTTTAGTAATTTATTAATAGGTATATAATGTTTTGTAAAAAAGTTCATTGTTAAAATATTTTTTAACTATAAATATGAAATACTCATTTTGTTTGGTTTATGGGTCAGTGAAAAATACTTACGAATTTTATCATTTTTGTTTAGTTTGTTTTGATAGTGATAATGCAAACACAGGACTCATATTGGGTTTAAGGATGGTAGCTTATTTATACGTTGAGGCGGAGAATATGTTGTAATGGTCCCCAGTGCCATCTTCGTGTATCTCACTGGCATTGGACGGTTGCCCACTGTTCGTGAGGAGAATTCGACATGCATTTCATTGAACCAATCACTCTATTTGGCATGCACAGTGGTACTGGTTGAAGGTTTTATAGATAGAATTTCGCCATCATTACTTCCCGGTTTTTGGAAAAGATATTTCTAGATTGTAATGTTTAAGAAACTGAAGTTGAGGTCTAAATTATATCATTATATGTTATTGTAAAATGGCATTCTTTATTTTTCAGAAAACTAATCTGATAAAGGTGACTAGAGTTGGTGAAAATAGGGTTTATACTGTGGAAGGAAATATAGTGTCTAAATTGAAACGGGAGGAAGTATCAAGAATATCAATTTAACAAAGTAATACAATTTCATGGTTTTAATTCACCTGAATAAAATAAAAAAAATAATAATTAAAAAACCTACTGCTATAGACATACTTACTGTGACTTGATACAACTGTAGTCATTGTACTATGATAAATACCTTTCCACTCGTTAATGAATGAATTAAGATGACGTGTGACGTCTTAATCAGAGTCAGCTGATTACCTACCTTGCTTGCTTATAAATATTCCTTTTCCTATCGTTTAATATAACGTGACAGATGGTACAGATACAACTTAATTAAACTATAACTCATTTATAAAATTTTTGGACATACTTACTGTGGTCTACCTAAATACTGCAGGCGACAGATGAAAGCAACTAAGTTTTTCATAGCTTATTGGCATGCAAAATAAACATACATTCATTTCCTGCTGCCAGCCTTACCTACTGGCTTTACTATCACGATAACACTATTACTAAGTATTGGCTTCCGTCATTACGTTTGGACATTGTTTTCGCGCACTTTTTATTTGTTTCCACAATTTATTTATTTACAAATAAAGTGACATTGACAACGTCATAATGCATGTTTTCTTTTTTGGTTTTGACAGTAAGCAATAACGTAGATTTTATATGTTATCTTTTATAGGTTTTAGGTGGTAGCTTTTGATATTGACGTGGTGAGCATATTGATATTTATACCTACTATTAAAGTACTACAAGGCTTAACGGGGTAACTTAACTCGACTTGGTGGCTAAAAGGGATCATTTTATTTAAGTTTTTAATTATTATTATTATTTTATAAAAAAAAATATGACGTTAAAGAAAAAAAAAATGCATTCGTTACTTAATCTATATTCTTGATGCTCTCTCCCATTTTAATGTAGGCACTATATTTCCCTCCAAATTGTATACCTACCTATATATATGCAAGTAATTCAATTACAGATAAACTGAAATTTTTTTTGGAGTTTACTCGAATAATAATCGATTTCCATTCAGTACAGCCACCGGTTCGACAATTTTTTTTGAAGTTTAATAGGCAGTAAAATACGAATTTGAATTTTACGCGTAAAACATCTTGTTTGCGAGATTTGGTACCCTGAAGCTGATGATAAAGCAGGAAGGTGGCCATAGGAACTCTTTACCGAAAGAACATAAACCCATCGAGTTTGGGCTCGTTTGATTTGTCGTGATAAGCACTCTGATCTTAGATCATATCCAGGGTCAGATGATAAAGCCGTAAAGGAGCCACAAGATCATTTTAACGAAACAACGCAACCCCATCGAGTTCGGGCTCGTTTGATAGGTCGTGACAAGCACTCTGCGCTTAGATGAAGTAAAACGATAAGGGTCTGCAACAATTGCACTTAAACAGTAAACTACAGTCGCGCGTTGGAGCTGACACGCAATTTTTTTTTAATCTTTATATCTTTATTGCTAGAGACTTACACCAAGCATTATATTTTTTTTAGTCCATTTTTAATTTTAATTACTGAAACAGTAGATGTTTACTTCTTAGCAGAAAGTGGCTTCTTGCTGCACTGAGAATAAAAATAAATATGTCCCTTTTAAAAACCATAACCTGCTTTCTATTAAGTATAGCGGGAAAAGTTGAAAAAAATTAAAGAACTTATCTAACTTAACTAGCCTTAAATTTTTTGTACGCTTTAAAAACAAGAGTTTATGACAAACTTTTTTTAAACGTTGAAAAAAAAATTGAATACCAAACACTCCACGTAATTTTCAGTTTCATTCCCATACATTCTTATTGTTTTCTAAATTTCGTCCGAAAACTGTGAACATTGTAAAACATTAATATTTTAATGAAGTGTCAGGTATGAAGGAGTACTAAATTTTATTGTCAAAATATTGTAAATCACAACAGTAAAAAAAAAAAACAATTCACTGCAGTTCGTGCCAAATGCGGCAAATGTTGGTAGTCATTGCAGCCAATCACAGGTCCTAGGCGCCTATTCCACTAGCCATTCACAGGTCGATCATTATGCGCATGTGCATTACAAAACATGATCAAAATATATGCACTAGGATTTATTTTTACAAAATGACTGAGCATATAGGTTGTATGACAATGTTTACATAGAATTTGATCACGCTCGTTTTTAATCGTTTAAAGAATGTAGCGGATTTTTGCATTCGCATCCGCAAAATGTATGCAGAGATTTGCGTATGCGGATGTAGTGCAAGTTGTGACAATAAATTGAAAATAGCTAACGAGTGGCATGTGCCGTGCACATGTATGGTACATGTGCCGTGCGCATGTATGGTACATGTGCCGTGCGCATGTATGGTACATGTGCCGTGCGCATTTATGGTACATGTGCCGTGCGCATGTATGGTACATACTTTCGCTGATTGATGAATAGAAAGGAATCTTTACTTTGGTAAAAACTTGACACTTTGCATCGGTTTGATTTATTAAGCATTTATTCACCTTAGCGTTTATCTTATCAATATTTCTTAGCGGCATTGCTGTTTACACTTTTTTTATATTTTTAGACTTTGATAAGTGTTAGTGTGTAATTAATTCATGCCATTTAACTTAACTTAACTTAAATATAAGTAACTCGAAAAAAACTTGATATCGAAATTCACGGTTATGAGCGTCAAAAAAACCGCAACCTTAACAATCCGCAACATGGTTAAAACAGCTTAAAGCCTGGTTCATTTATTTAAATTTTTATGCAAAATGACACTATTTTTATAAAAGCACAACTTAAGCGTTCGCGGGAGGAAGTTTCTCTGAAACCGCACTGTACGCGACCATTTAGGTTCTAAAGTGTGAGAATGAATTCCCTGCCGATGGCGAGCGGTGCGATGGTAGAAAGTAGCCGTGGTCATCATTTCGAACAATTCCTCAGAACACAACCCATTGTACAAGCGGTAGAACACACACAGTGAGGCAAAGTCTCTCCTCAGACTTAAGGGCTCGATACCGCAAGTGAGTTTGGAATCGTCGACAATTCTCACAGCCCGTCGTTGAACCGAGTCAAAAGGGCCAAGCTGGTATCCGGGTGCACCTGCCCAGAGATGGCAGCAGTACTCCATATGGGGCCGAACTTGCGACTTGTAGAGTAACAACCTTTGCCCCGACGTGAAGTACTGCTTCGCTCTGTTGAGTACACCAAGTTTTTTGGACGCCAGCTTCACCTTATCTTGTAAATGATCTCGGAACTGAACGTCGCTGGAGATGTCGACACCAAGGATCCCAATGCTCTTGGAGATGGAGAGGGGAGTGTTCTGGAATTGTGGGACCACAGTGAATGGAGTTTTCTTAGCGGTGAACGCGCACACTTGTGTCTTTGTAGGGTTGAATCGGACCAAGTTTACCCGTCCCCAGTCAGAGACCTGGGACAGTGTGGTCTCGATTTGAGACACAAGTTCTCCGCGGTTTTCCTCCACAACGGAACGAGGGATGTTTGCATGACCCGTGTAAAAAGCGTCTCCAGTACTGTCATCTGCATAGCAATGTATATTGTTGATGTCCAACATGTCATTGATATGCAGTAGAAACAGCGTAGGAGACAGCACAGAGCCTTGCGGGACACCAGCATTAATGTCCATGCTATCAGAGCAACTACCGTCAACTACGGTTCGTATGCGTCTGCCGGACAAAAAGCTAGCCACCCATTTGCACAAACCCTCGGGCACTCCGTAAGATGGCAACTTCGATAGAAGACCGCGGTGCCAGACCCGATCGAACGCCTTCGCTATGTCCAGGCTACATGCCAATGCCTCCCCCTGACTCTCAATGGCTAGTGCCCATCGGTGTGTGAGATACACTAGAAGGTCACCAGTCGAGCGACCGTGGCGAAAGCCATATTGACGGTCACTGACCAGATCGTGTACTTCTAGGTATCTTAGAAGCTGTGTGTTGATCACACGCTCCATCACCTTAGAGAGGGGAGAGGTAATAGCGATAGGCCTGTAATTCGATGGATCTGATCTATCGCCCTTTTTGGGCACCGGGTGCACATTCGCAGTCTTCCATGAAGACGGAAATTGCCTAGTGTGGTAGGAAAGCGCGAAGAGGCGCGTGAGTACAGGACATAACTCAGGAGCACACTGCTTAAGCACCACTGCTGGTATACCGTCTGGCCCACTCGACTTATGAACGTCTAGAGAAAGCAACGCCCGCCTGACCTCCCGCTGCGTTATGGAGATTTCCGGCATGGTCTTACCGCACCACGGTATAGTAAGTGGTACAGCGCCTTCATCGTTCATATTCGAGTTCGAGGCAAAGAGACTGCCCAGTAGATCGGCTTTCTCTTTAGCACTATGGGCCAAGTCACCATCGGTCTTTCGCAGTGGTGGTAACGACGACTGGCAGAAGTTCCCTTCGGCAGCTTTGGCAAGCGACCAGAAAGCACGACTCCCAGAAGGATAGCTCGCAAGTCGCACACCTATTTTGCCGATGAATTGGAATTTTGCTCTGGCAGTTGCTTTCTTACTGAACCTCGAGGCAGCATTTAATTTGCGTTTTAACTCAGAAATATTCGGATCCTTATTAAAACGAGCCGTGGTCCAAGCCTCATATGCATTTTGCTTAAGCATTTTAGCTTTTCTGCAAGACCTATTAAACCACGGTCGTTTTTTGACGCCGGCAGCTACTCGCGGGTTAGGAATATAGCATTCCATACCAGCAAGGATTGTCTCAGTGACTGCGGCTGCGCAGACGTCAGGATCTTCTGAGTTAAAGCAGATCTGCCTCCACGGGTACGATGCGTAAAATTCTCGCAATCCATCCCAGTCTGCCGACTTATAGTGCCACACACGACGCCAATTAGTTGGCCCAGAAGGATCAGGTTGTGTGCATGACACTTGAGTCCGAACGAGACAGTGGTCCGAGGAGCCAAGAGGCGCATCCACTGAGACGGAGTACCCGTCCGGACGAGTAGTCAGCAGAAGGTCCAGTAAGGAGCTCGTATGTTCCTCTATATCTGGTATTCTCGTTGGAGAAAGTACCAGCTGAGAGAATCCATAGGTCAGAGCAAATTCATGAGCAGATATCCCAGCATAGTTATTGGTTCGAGAACTGAGCCACTCGCGATGGTGGGCGTTAAAGTCTCCCAAAATAACTAGTTCTGCTGTGGGATATTGCTCTAGAACTTTGTCAGTCGTCAAACTCAGGTGCGTGAAGAGTCGAGTTACGTCCGTGTCACCGCTATGAGACCTGTATAGGCACGCATAGATACGAGTGTGGCCGCCGTAATCTACGCGCACCCACAATATCGACAGGTCCCTGTCTTCAAGGCTATGAAGGCGGCGACAGCAGATATCCTCCCGGACGAACATACATACACCGGCACGACTCATAAAATTGTGCTCGAGTTTGTAGCCGGGATAGTGAAGGTATGATGTGTCGGCCGGGCAGGATATCTGCGTCTCCGTTAGAAAAAGAATGGTCGGCTGCGCAGTTTCGAGATGTTGGTGGACTGCGTTAAGATTGGCGTGAATACCCCTGATGTTGCAAAAATCCACATTATATGTGGATGGAGTAGCCGCTGTGCAAACTCTTTTCTTTTTGACTTCTCTTTGACTAAAATATAAAATTAATTAATGCATTAGCACACACTATCTAATACTAAAGGACTATTCATAATATCATTGTATATAAAGTAAAGTAACCAAAGGAACTTCCTTACAAACATCATTTCTATGTGTAGCCCCTTAGGAGATTACTGAATACTATGTTGTTGTCAATTTCGTGGTTTTTAATTAAGTTTTAAATTTCTACTTAAGAGGCGGTTAAGAGCTGTTTAATATTTTATAACACATTTGCTCGTAAAGGGTTTCTTATGTCACCAATTACAATATCGTATTGTATCTTATTACGTACTTGTGCGTTATTGTAATATAAAAACGCACGGTTTATAAAGATGCTCCGTCTAAAACGAACGGTACTTTTTTAAATCTTAGCAAAGAGTTTTTATGTCAGAAAAGTGGTCAACATTTTATGAATAAAATTAACTTTCGGAGATATAATATAATAAACATTTTGTTATTTACTTTAATTATATTCTGTATTCTGACCATTAATTACAACAATCTGTAACAAAACACAAAAATATAATTCACTTTATTAGTAATACTGGCTGCTTGTGCCCCTGCCTTCGCTAATTTGTGAACAAGTAAAAAATATTCCGCGCTTTTTCTTTTCGCTGTATTGTTTTATTTGAAAATGTCGTCAATTAATGATGAATTTATTAATTCGACACCGCCAGAAGTCTCAGAGGCAGCGAAAAAGGCTACTCTAAGCCTCTTGCCCGAAAAATCAACCGATGGAACTTACAAGCGTATCAAAATTTCATCTTATGGAAAACAAGCAAAGATGCAAATTCATTTTCAGAAAATGTGTTTTTAGCCTATTTCATATAACTTTTTCAAAAATATAAGTCAAGCTTATTGTGGTGCTATTAAATGCCATAAAGCACTGTGAAAACAAAACATGGTATTGATATTAAGTCATACCAAAGAAGCATAACACTCCGTAATTCATTTGTTTTATCTATACCAACATAACCACCCTTAACAAGATTTAACGCAATGAAAAATTCTTTTGTTATTTATTATTGCCTGGCCATGTTCGCCTATCAGTCATTTATTTATTTATTTTATTATATTTACCCGTGTGATGAACTTTCCAGAAACTTCTTTGTTTCTGTAGCGACTACATAATATTTATTATTAGCAAAGGGGAGAATTTGTGAAGCCTGAAGTTACTTAAATGTGGAAAATGCATTTTGTTTGAAATTCAACTCTATTTCTTACATATACAGTTTAACTTTGATAAGAATATTACTATCTGTTTCGGTGAGGCAACAAGCGTCATCAGATTACACCTGTCTTGCGTCCATTATCGCCCCTAAGTTTGTGTTTGACAGATTTGACTGCCTCTTCATGAGTGTTTACGTCATACTTAATTTTATTCTTATTCTTGTGACAAAGCCCGCCTGTCTTGTTTTGCCACCAGCAGAGCATAGCCGGCAATTAGCTACCTTGGTGGTATAAACAAAAAATAGCTACTGAAATCATTTTCAACTCCAGCAGATTTATTTCCGGGACAAGCCCAGACTAGATCTCTATGAGTACTCCTCAAACAAACGACATCAAAATCGAATTACAGAATAGAATGGATTCAAGTTATTTCTTATGGATTTACTAAGTGAAAATTGCCCCCAAATTTCTTATATCCGACGGGTAGTTTCAAAGATAAGCGTGTCCAAACAAAAATAAAAACACTTCAGCTCTATTTCATTAGTATAGATAGCGTATAAACACAGCCCAATCAATATTTTATTTAAGTATCCTACATTTAAGTAGAAATGCAAAAGTCTGTAAGTGTGACCTACAACACATTCGGCTCCAATTGGTAACGGAAATAGATTCTAATTAGTAACTCTGGGCCTAAACATATGCTACATTTTACCCCAGAAATTCAAAGGACCCGGCAGGAATAACTTGTTTATAATGGCCAAATTCCTATAGCTGCAGCTATCCGGGAGGAGCATTGGGTTATTTATAAATGCGAAAGTTTGTGTGTTAGTATGATTGTTACCGTTTAAGCGTAATTATAACTGGCCTGATTTGGCTGAAATTTGAAATAAAGATAGCTCATACTCTGAATTAACTCCTGCCTTTATCTTGCAAATTCAAAAGTTTCCACAAAAATAAGTATTACCGATTTGCTTTTAAAAACTTTCTTACCTGCAATTGCAGTTGCTGCAGGTCGATATCCGAATTTATCTATTGTAAAATTAAAAATTTGGCGAAACCTCTTTTTGGTTTTCGTAAGTTCCGTAACATCACTAGTACCTATTCTATAAAATACGAAACAAGAGCTTTACCTTGAAGTCTAAGTGCATAACTTTAAATTCGATCGCTAATGTATGAGAATCAGAATTTATGCGAGCAATGATATGAAAGAGCGTTTTAAGAGGGCCCCCAATGCGTATATGCGCATATATTACAATTATATCACATTAGACATAAAAATTCTATACAGTAATATTCCAGCTTTTTAACAGTGCGAGTCATATGATTTGTCTTGGCAACATTTTACATAAACATGATTTTGGTGGGATTCATTATACTCCTACTACTCCTCTACTTTGCTCCGTACATACGCTGTATATAGAGCAAGTGCCGCAATGATACGTATACTTTGAAAGCTGTGTGTCGTCCTCATTACAAATCCTAACATTCGGTAAGCTTTTTAGCAAATGGATGTAATATGGTCCTGAAAGCTAAGCTGGCAGTCTAGTTGAAGACCTAAGTCCCGGATTTCTGTAACACGTGTAAGTGGTGTGTCACGAAGAAGGTATTTAAATTTTAATGGGGAATGAGATCATGAAAAAGAAATAACTTGACATTTTTTCACATTAAAATCACTACATTAATCACCCGGTTAATATCTAGTTGCAATAATTTACATTCTTTCTCTGTCTTTTAATGCTAAAAACAATTTCAGATCGTCAGCGAATAGAGTAGAGTAATTTACTACAATAGGCAAATCGTTAACCATTATCAGGACCTTGTGTAGTACATTAGATATCTAAACTCCAAGTACTGAACATATTAACAACGATTTAGGATTGGGTACGTGTTAGGAGGCTGATAACAACCATTTGGATTGGATTAATAAAAAAATGAACATGCACGTATTATTTTTATTTACATACATACATCTATAAAGGCAGTTGTAAATTCACTAATTGCAGTTGCGCATAATTTTAAGAGGTATATTTTTTATTACATTTGTAAGTAAATTTTAATCAAACTATATCGTCGATGGTGTTTTCAGCGAAGTAAGTATTCATATGCGTATGGTGAACCGTAAGTGTAAGCGGAGTACGCCAGAGGCGAGAAGGCGCTGTACGCGGAGTAAGCGACGGGCGCGGTGTAAGCGGCAGCCACAGGTGCTGTGTAGGCTGCATATTCGTATACTGCAGGCTTAGCTGAAGCGACGGCAAGGAGTAAGGTGAAAAATACCTGTAATAACAATAAGTATAAATATTTTTATAAGGATGATACATGTTAAAAATCAGAAAGGCCGTTGTCATGTGACTGCAGTGGTTAAGTTAAGTCACAGGACTTAGGGTGGTTTGAAAACTCTGACAGGATTTGAGAACTCAGACACTATCCGAAAATATGCATATATATATATATATATATATATATATATATATATATATATATATATATATATATATATATATATATATATAAAAACGTTGATTTGCATTTAGCACACGGATAGACTACCTAGGTCCTAACTAGATTAATACTTAGAATAGATAGGTACGTTTATCTTGACCTTAAGTATCTGCGGAAGTAGGTTTTACAAGCTAGATACAAGACTATTTAATTTTGGTTAGCTTTTGCCTGCGGCTTCACCCACGCTAAATTCTATTATCGGCGTAGGATTTCTACGGCAAGTCTTTCACTATAGTAAGGAGCAAGTTTCTGTAGCAAGTTATAGCTCGAGCTATAGTAAGTCTCCATGAAATTCGGTTATAGGTATTCTTGCTGGTATTTTACTGAAATAAAAAGTAGCTAAGGTCCTCTGTTCCCTCGACTGACCAAAAAATCAGCCCAATTGTCTCCTCAGGGGCAACTTTAAACACCAACAAACAAAGAAAAAAAACCGGCCAAGTGCGAGTCGGACTCACGCACGAAGGGTTCCGTACCATTATCTATAAAAACGGCAAAAAAACCATTTTTGTATGGGAGCTCTCCTTAAATATTTGTTTAATTTTAATTTAATTATTTATTTTTTAAGAGAATATATAACTAAATACTATGTGAATATTTAAAGCGTCTGTTGTGGTTATTAATGTCGAGCAAAAAAATCATGTTTTTATTCTATTTTTTAGTATTTGTTGTTATAGCGGCAACAGAAATACATCATCTTTGAAAATTTCAACTGTCTACCTATCACGGTTCATGAGATACAGCCTGTTGACAGACGGACAGTCGGACGGACAGCGAAATCTTAGTAATAAGGTCCCTTTGGTACGGAACCCTAAGAAATGACAGACTTTTACAAATATACTACGGTTTGGTTTTAGATAAATGTGATCCTCATATTCATAATAGAGATAATGGATTAAAGACCTATATTGATTTTTAGTATCGTACTTTTGTTGGAACCTTTTGGCAAAAGTTATTTATGTCCATAACACAAGATAATGTTTACTAAGTTTGTACATTTATCTTTGCTATGGTACCATTGAATTTTCAACATAAGGTATGGATTAATAAATCATAATTCAATAGGCACTACAAGACGTAATTTTTCTTATTTAATCTGAATTTATTTTTATTTTCCAATTTTCTTTGTACCTATGTACAATACAGGTCCTTATGCTTGATTAGCCATTAGATATATACCCCAACTAATGTAATGGTACAGGCCTCTCCTTAGAGAAGATAGGTTAGTCCATCGTGCTGGAACAGTGCGAATTGTCCAACGCGACGGTTGTCGAACTAGTGGCCACTTCTCAATCAGAGTTTTTAAATAAAGCTTCTGACGGCTTTGCGACTGCTTTTGAAAATAATGACAACAGCAGGTCCTATTATAGGTACATAGGTAATTTTTATAGGGTTCATCCGAAGCCTTTTATGTACATTTATTCTTTTTTGTCAAATATTGTACTCGCATAATAAGACCGTAAGAGTCAAGCGTGGTTCAAAAAAATAATCATACTTGAAGAAAACCACGAGGCACAAACTAGTTAAAATAATCCATGTTTATATTATAAATGTGACAGTATCTCTGTCTGTTACCTCTTCACGCTTGAACCGCTGTACTGATTAAGATGAAATTTGACATGGAGATAGTTTGAGTTCCGAGGAAGGATATAGGCTGCTTAAACATCAATTATGATTCGGTAACCGAATTTAGGGCGGGTGGAACCGCGGGCAAAGGCTAGTATGCAATAATGTTTTGCAAGTTTTATTAAATTATTGTAATGAATATGTAAGTTAATTATTTACAAGCAACAATTAAAATCAGACTATATTTATCAGAGTAATTTAGCACTTAATCACAATATTTAAATTAATGCACATTAATTTGCACATCTAGATTTCCTTGATATATAGTGCAAAGATATTTGCAATGCTAAATGAATAATTTAAAATTTTAGTACTTTAATGAATGTTCGTAGGTACTTTGTATGTAAGGACATGATTTTGAATTGATGATAATTATTAACTATTATTAAAATAATTAAGACAATATAAGAATATATAAATCGTAAATGCAAAGTAGGTATCACATGAAAATTATAGGCGAGCCGTCAAGGGCCTAGGTTCCGATACACAAGGTGCATAAATTGTACTGGTTACATAAACATTCAGTAAAAAACACGTAACAATTAGAAATTCAATAAGGTTTTTGCTAGTGACAGTAATAACCAAATATTAATTTATTAGCAAATAAATAATGTATTAAATTAAAAGAAACACATTTAATAAAATAATAAAAAAAAAAAAAAAATTATAAATCATTCACTTACGTATTTCATCATTTTGCTAAGCGTTCCTTTTGTTCTTCACAATTAGGCAATGTGTCTACAGGGTGTTACAGTACAATGTACAGGGTGTGTAATGATCTCCATATTTTAAAGTTCCTCTTTTATATAGGTTGGTATGCAACGATATTATGGACAATAGACCGGACAAATGGATGAATATCCTCCTTCAGCTCATTATGTATGTAAGTCTCGTAAAACCTTGTATAGAATAACCTCAAGTCAAATTATGGGATCAAGGACATAGCAATGGCTACTTCAGTGTTGACACAGTTTTGTTGAAATACTGCTTATCTAGTAAGGATCGAAGTTTTTGAACCCAGGAATGTTGTAGAATTACTTTTGATGTAAAATGCACACTGGAGTATTTAAAAGTTGGTCACGTTTGCGAGATAATGTTTATGATATGATCTAAATGGATTTAATGCGGATCTTGCAGTTTGGTTTAATTTGCCATTGTTGTTCTGTATATCTATACGTAGAAATAAGTTAACCGTATTAAGAGTTTCGTTATCAAAGATTTTAGGTGTTTTATTATTATTTACTGGCAAAAACAAAGCTTAGGTGTCATTACAAAAATAATTAAAAAGTTACATAAATCTTTTTGATTATTTAGACGAGCCATGTGAGTTTCTGCGTGGCGGAGGCACCACTGTAAATGAGATTAACAAAACAATATACTACAGAATTACCGCTTCGCATTTTAATACATGTACACTTTAGTTGTCTCGACATTCTAAGGTTACGTGCACTGCGGCGCTGCATGTTTTGGTGCGTATTCAAAATTGAAACGCATCAGATTTGGTGCGCGCTTTAAATTATAACTGTATAGAATTTGATAGGGATTTTTGGCTTTAAAATTCACTAAACCAAACGTGTTGGGGGATCAGTAACAATAAAAAGAACCCCTTTATATATGTAAAACGCGCATTTACAACATTTTTTCACCGCGTTTCGAGCACTACCTATAGCAGCGATCTGCGGATGTTTTTGTGTATTGCGTTAAAAACATGCTTCCACTCCACTGTCTGTCCGTCATTTCAAAAACAAGAGATAATAAAGTCTATAAACAAAAAAATATAATTTCAAAACCAGTGCATAAATAAGGAACTTCCTGTTCTTAATGGTATGTCATTGTATTGTATGTCATGACATTAATGATATGATGATGGCCATAAATTTATTATGCTATAATAACACTTAAGCAGCAGTGACTTAAAACTGCGAATTGATTAAAGGCATACCAGCTCTAGGTCATGATGTTATATTTTTATATTATTTTTTTATATATAATTTTATCATCATATTTATATATTTGTTATATATCACAAACAATCGTCAAGTATAAACTCGTTGTGATGTGTTTTATTCCTTTTAGTGTCGCTTGAAAATACTTCGTGCCCAAACACATTTTTAAGCAAAATATTTGCCTATATGGCATAGAAACCAAGCACTTGTTCGTTTAAGAGACCCCCTCTTAAAAATAAAGCAAAATAGTCCCTAGTAGAATTGAATAATTAAATCAAGTCCAAATAAATAAATCAAAACATGTAGATATTACTATATAATTCCAAGAGCTGATATTAGCAAATGCAAAAAAAAAATCTCGATAAAAAAATATCAAAAAGTCACTTCTACTGTTTATCCAATTTTTGATTTATTATTATAACTGTACATATAATTTAGCTTAATACAAAACAGATAATTAGCAAATTTTAAATGCAAGTAATAATTTTTGAGTTATTAATATTTAATGTTTTCCCCCATACTAATTTAATATTCCGCGTCTTATGCAAAATGTGTCTGGCTTTTTAATCCCCGTTTGACGTACCCAAAAAGCATACCTATATGCCACAATACCCCAAAACTATGAAAATTAACGACATAACATACAATCAATACTAGAACTGCATATATATTAGTGAGGCATTTATTTTCTGAATTTATAACCGACAATAGGAAAAATATGATTTATGTTATTTTAGATACATTATATTTTTATAATTGATACAATATCATTGACTTCATTTTTGTTTTATCTAATTTTTAAAATATAGTGGGCTAAAATGCTTCTAATAATGGGTCTTATGAAATATTTTAGCAGTCGGTTCTATGTGATGGCTCGGACGAAAAATTTTGGCAGTAGGCAGCGTTTTCATAAATAGGACGACGGGACGAGAATCTTTTTTGTGGACATGTTTCGTAGTGACGACCATCACCAAGCATACCAACAGTAGTAACAACTGCAAAATATAAAAAAACATGTTTTGATTTTCCAGAAAACTGAAACTTTCATTAACGTCTCAAAATACACTGGCCTGCAAAAAAAGGTATAAAAGTGCAAAATAAAGTTTTAAAATTGAATTTTCTCCTAAACTATTAAACTTAGAGACTTGAAATAAAAACAAAATATAGAACAGTCACAAATGCTTTTTTTGGACATAAGTTTATTTTACTTAACTTAATTTTTTTAACATAAATGAAACATCAAAACAAAAAGTAGCCATTTTCACTGAATGGCAAAAAATTAAAAAACCCTGAAAAAGGTGTTTGTAGTCTTAAAATCACCTTTTTAATAACTAGTGATGCCTCCTCTGGTTTTCCACAGCTTCGACTCTGTTTAGCATACTTAAAACGAGGTTTCGGAGACGATGATCTCCCATTCTTCCATCAGGGCCTGTTTAAGATCATTGAGGGTGACAGGAGGTCCTCTGCGTCGTCTGACCAGCCTTCCGAGTTCATCCCAAGCGTGTTCGATCGGGTTCAGGTCAGAACTTCTTGATCGCCAGGCCATCAAGTAGATACCAACCTCCTGAATGTACCCTTGTACGACCTGAGCGGTGTGTGGCCGGGCGTTATTTTGCATTAGAATTGATCCATCACCCATATTTACTAGATATGGTCCTGCATACTCATTAAGGATCTCTTGAGCATATCTCACCCCGATCAGAGTGCCATTTTCTATGGCCACTAACTGCGTGCGACCTTCGAAAGAGATGCCAGCCCTTACGTCTACATAGCCCCCGCCGTATTGGACTCTTTCTGCAAAGCAGGCCTGAGCGTATCGCTCACCAGGCCGCCTGTAGACTTTTCGCTTTCCGTCATGAGTGAATAATGAGAAACGTGACTCATTCGTGAACAAGACTTTTCCCATTATTCTTCACCCCACTGTACGTGGCCACTAGCATACCTCAATCTGGTAACCCGATGCCCTGCCTCAAGTTTGGGACCCTTTGCTGGCCTTTAGGGATTTAGGTTTACCTCAGCAAGTCTTCTTCTGACCGTGTCTTTGCTAATGTAATCATCCCTCATCAGGAGAAGCTGCTGTTGGACCTGAACTGCATTGAGGTGACGATTTCTCAAAACAGTGGTGGTAATATATCGGTCTTCTCTAGCCGTAGTGCATCTGGGACGGCCATTACATGGTCTTCTGAGATGGTTTCCGGTTTCTTCGTACCTTTGTTTCACCTTAAAGACCGTTCTTAATGTCACACCCACCATTCTTGCAGTACGACGCATGCTGATGCCTAGTTCCAGATGTTGTAGCGAGTGAATTATTTTAATTTGTAATATTTAGTGTGTAAATAGCTTTAGATCACCCTTTTACGTGTTTTTGTCAAAATTATTGTAAAATTATATATCCATACAGACATGAAATTCCATACATATTTACGTTGACAGATTTTTAAATCTGATATTTAAAAGAGTGACAGATGGAAAATCTTAGAAGTCATTCTTTGGCAGATTTTCTGAAAGATACACGTTGAAAACAAAATTTGCATTTTTACCTTAAAATTGATAGAAATCAATTATTTTAATGTGAAACAAGATCTACGAGAAAAAGGATCTATGAAGATGTAAATTGAAAGAAGAATTTACTGCACGAGCTTTACCCAGAGAAGTTTTATTTTCTCTATACATTCCTTGCATGGGTTGTGGGTTCCACCTTAAACCCTCAAAACAGGTACTGAAGTGCAATTAATTATATAGGGAATTTATTGCTATATTGATTCTGCGGATTGGCTAATTTTCGCCATATTGAATTTTGTAATGTCTTAATCGGACAAAATTGAAATAGCATAGATTGCTTAAAACTAGTGAATTTTTACACCATTACACGATTAAGTGATATTGACAATAATACAGTCGACCCGAAGGAAAATCTACGACACAGTCGTCTAAATAAGAAAAAGACGGCAAAACTGATAATTTTGAAAACGAATTAAAGTGCATTTGCGTGTGGAATATTAGAATTTCAGATTATTTAATTGTGTATAGTGACCGTACATAAAACTACAAATAAATTGTATTTACGGACTTCACATTTTTTTTTCATTTATTTTCCCCTAAGGAATTAGTCTCGACAATGTGCCATAATTGTTGCACATTCTTCCGGTGAAAGAGTCTTGATAATTAATGTTTACGTGCTGAAGATACCTTGGCTTATGAATTTAATGTAAATGATCAAAAAACAAATGCGAAAACAAAAGCAGAAAGCTAAAGGTAATAAATTACAGCATTTGAAAAGGGAACGTTTTTCTTTTTTGTTTATTTTTTCAGCCATCATTTAAAAGGAGATTTGTCAAAAAGGAATTTTTATATAACAAAAGTAACCTCACCAGCACGAAAAAGATAGTTTTGCTGTCCAATTCAGTGAGCAAAATTGAATTTTGCTCCCTAGTGAGGCAAAGTAATTCACTGTTCGAACATTGACTTTTGGAATTAACCCGATGATGAAAAAAAAAAACAATACAATGACTGGTCAGAAACAAATTTCGGGACAAATACTTAACCTTGTTCATTTTAATCAAGAATATAACAACATAGTATTTTTTCCTTTTTAAGTGAGTTTTTATAAATTATTAGTATTATTTAAAGTTTATACAGCTAACTTAAAAAATATCATACGTTGTTTTGATAGCAATGGCAGAGGTTGTAGTAGGTACAATTCCGAACGCAACCTCAATTAAAAAAAAAACAAAGTATATATTTTTCTCGCTGGTAGAGGTTGTATGTTGGACGCGTGAGCAAATTTTTTCGGTCTCGTGCCTTTAAATCCCTCGCTATGCTCAGTATTTAAAGTCGGTACTTCTACCTAAAAACGCTTTTACTCACTTGTTATTTTTTATAAATATTTCTACATAATGCTTTTTATTTCAAGTTTCTAATTTAAATAGTATAGAAGTTTTCGTTACGTTTATGAGTGTCATACCTTCATTTGCAGGCCAGTGTAGATTCAAGTTTAGACTTATAAATTACTTTTACCGAGTGAAAGAACAGCGCAATAGAGTGCAGTCAGTTCAGTGGTCTTAAATTATTTATATGTCCTTGTTATGGAGTCGAAATAGTGGGGCCGATGTTAGGATTCTTATTTTATTACAAAATCCTAATGTCGGCCTCCGGCCAAGACAAGGGAGATGACAGCAATTTTATAATTTTAATGGATTTATTAGTATCCTTAGGGCTTTTAAATACCCGTTAATTGAATAACCAAAGTTCGGCCGCCTCAAAACGTTAGTTATACTATTTTAATAGACTATAAAAATCACGGCCGAAATTAGTCTGCTCTAACAAACTAAGCTTGGTCAGCTTCATTTGTTTCCATGAAATACAGTATGTCAAAATACTAAATAAGTCTATTCATGTAACTGTGTAGCACAGTGTTTTTAATTTTTTTTTTGCTGTAAAACACAATGCTGTTTATCACATTAAAAATAGTTACCGTTGGAAATTTCAACAATTTATTTTATTTTATTATTATTGGTCAATTTTAAAAGGTATTATAAAGAGTTAAAGTTATGCATGATAAAGTTTCAACACAAATAATAATAATTTCTATTAATATATTGCCCTTTTTACGATTCAACATTAGGATAGAAGAAGGCCGTAGTTAGGTAAAGGATGGCCGATATTAGGGAAATTTGCCGTACAAAATTTTAAACGCTTATTATTCTTTGTCACGTAATTTAAGATGTTTATAATCACTATATATACTCAATAACATAAAGTGTAAATGTCAAATAGCCCGACAATGCAAAATCAACGGTGGATAACTTCAAGGTTCAGGTATGGTTAGGACTGAAAGTTGCATTTCACGTTAAGGGGCCGACATTTGGGTGTTTTACCCTACTCCATTCCAAAAAATACTTACTACGAATATTGTTTATGAATGACAACCTTTATAGATTATTTTGGTTTTATTAATTATCTATTGACCACCAATGTAACATTTATGTTACCTTTCATTTCTTTTGTCAATTAGTAGGCAGTGTACACGTTTTTTAAAAGTTACAACTTACTACTTAACTTCATCAACAATTTCATAACGTACAATTATTTTGAAAAATACTAATTAAGTATTTAAGCCGTAAGCCTATAAGTATCTATAATATATAAGTATAAATTTAAAAATGGTGAAAGGTAAGAAAATATTTGTACTTACATGTTACCATTATTAACATTATTATGATTTTAAAGCAAATTTTAAAAAAGATATATACCGTATGTGTGGGTAACAATGTTACGAGGTACCAAGTTACTTACCTATTTTATTATCGTCCTTGCTGGTTTCCCTAAAAAGATAAATGAATGTTAGCTCAGAAACCTCCTCCTATTTCAATATTCATTACTGCCTATAAATTTTTTTTTTTTTTTAAAACTCGCATAACCTTTATAAGTTTGCATAAGTAGGTACCTAGGTATTTTCTCAGAGAGAGCGCCGAACAGAATGTCTAATACCTACTAAGGAATTGAGCAATTCGCATCAATGATTGATTAGTTGGATTACAGATGGCAAACACTTGTTGACAAAAGTATAGGATTGTTTTGTATTACTAAGGTCCGATGCTGGTCAATGCTTTGAGTATTTAATCTATTCCATTACAACCAATGCACATTCTTTCATGCCTATAACTTTTGCGCAAGTGGAAGCAATAAATTAACATAGTTTTATCGCAATCGGCAATCGGATAAACAATATGGTAGCACATTAAATACCTACTTATTAAACTGAAAAATTAATGATGATAATTCATTTATACTCCATTAATGCTCAAAGTATAGTATTTTTGGGTGAAAGTCATATCGCTTATCAGAATACTGACGTTCCAGCTATCCGACAAAATCATACCAGAATAAAGCGCGCGGCGCGGGGAAAGGAGGTCTCGCGCCCGCGTCGTGTGCGATAGGGACAGCAACATTTTAGCAAATATGTAAAACGCGCGCGGGCGCCGCGAAGTGTTCTCTTAATGAACATGTACACCAAAATTCAAAACTCTACTAATTAATGTTGTTTAATTTTCTAATTTGACTGGACTAACAAGCGCCTCCTTATTAAAATGAAGCTTATGCCATAGTCTGGTCCAGTGCCCGATAATATCCTCAATGGATGTGGATTTATTTGCAGATAGCACAGGAGAAATTGTATCTGTAACTATACAATAATGCTGACTATTGAGTCCTCTGTTTGTTATTGATTTTTTTTTGTTGTCTGCTATTGTTATTCAGTAAGTTTATATAATATAGTTTAACAGGTTTTTTAATTTAATGTAATTAGTAAGTAAGTGTTTAATTATACTTAAACTTGATTGTCAACGTTTTGGGTCTCGTGTTAGTTAACAATTTTATTGTACAAATAAATAAATAAAAAATAAGAGTAGAAAATTAAATTTTTTTCAAATTCTTGAGACACGTTTATAAAAGCTGCTACCATGTAACTGCAAATTGGTACAGATACCATTTGAGGGAACTTTTAATAACGACAATTGAAACGTACCTACTATGCACATCTTTCTCTTATTTTTTTAAGTACGCAACTTTTAAGTACAAACATAAGAAAGTCACTAAAAATTATACTAACAATTATCAAAAAAGTAATCACATATTTTGGATAAAAAAGAAAAAAAAAACAATTTTTGACAAAACAAATTTAGGACAAAAAAAATACGATATAGATAAATGTAGATCCGAATGGTTTGAAATGGTTTAACTCAAATAAATCAACGCCATAATAAAAATACTTGCAATAGGTCTTTCATTTTTGTGTAGCATCTCGCTGGTCGCTTGAAATGATTACTGCAGCGATTCTAATCCTGATGCTATACTCACTTGCTTGTCATTAGGCCGAGAATAATTAAATGAGCCATATCAATTAAAAACTGTTTCAATCATCAACTGTTTTAATCATCGACAGAAATTAAATTAAGGTAATGGCACGATAATCAATCAACTTTATTTTTTTTACTTTGTAGAGACAGAGTGATCAGAAAATGGACGCAACTATTTTGTTTTATTATATACTAGCTTTTGCCCGCGGTTCCATCTACCCTAAATTTGGGTATAGATGTAGGATTTCAACGGAAAATCCTCAATTAAAGAAAAAAAACCGACTCACACTAGACGTTTTCAAGTACCCTATGTCCTTCCACGAGACCCAAACTAACTCCATGCCAAATTTAATTTTAATCGGTATAGCGGTTTAAGCGAGAAGAGGTAACAGACAGACAAACAGACTTAGTTTCGAATTTACAATATTATTATGGTTTTTTTTCGCAGAAAATCATGTTCTTCAATGTGGCCGGGCTTTTAAAAAGTACAAAGCGTTACGGTGGTCTAAAAACTTTGTTTTCAAAATTGTTTTTTTTTTTACGCTATTTCTTCACGTCGCAGCGGGCGACCTAATTCGTGGTACAGGAAGATACCGACAAGGATATACATACATTTTATTCCGTTGAAGTGTTCCCATGGGGATATTTTTCTGCGCGGTAGATTATAATAATAGTATTTTATATATTTAAAAAATCATAAATAATTGTATATAGTGCTCAAATACTTATAGTTTTTTTAACAATTTCTCTTAATTCTAGGTTTTTTTAATGACCGCTTTTTGTACTTTTGTTTAGAGTGTGTTTTTTGTTTTATGGTGCAAAAAAGTATATTATTATTTTTCACTATATAAAGGTAACAAGCCAAACTTGCAATAACAAGTAAGTTTCAAGTGCAAAGTTGCAACATTCCAGTAACCTCATAACAAGGCCCTAACGGCCGGGCCAGAAGTATCCCCTGTAACTTGCACAGTCCTGATCACTGAAATTTATCAATACTTTAAAATGTAATGTTGTATTAATATGATGGTAATTGTAACGTTTGAGTAAGTAAGTAAGTAAAGTTTTCGTAAGTTTTAGCAACTTTGAACTACTACGTCTACTCAGTCAAATTTTACACATACCACCACTACATACTTTACATAAATCTATTAAATAACAATTATAAACATAGAAAATATAGTAATCGATGAGAGAACTCCTGTAACTCTTCTCACTTATAAATTATAGAATAAAAGATTGGCAGTCCGATCTGACACTTACCTATTTTTCCCTCAATTTGTAACAATTATGCCCATTACTTTATAAGCACTGCATAGAACATTAGTTAGGATGATATTCTGTTTTCGCTTTAATCATTATCACCTGTTGGTAATCAGCATGTTAAGGACTTAGCACAAAATCAACAAGTTGAAGGACGTAACCACTGTGTATCATAGATAATATATAATTTTTTTTTTGTTTTATTTATCTATTGTAATATAACCTCCTTTAAAGAGGCAAAAGTCTAAATGGGTACAGCCTCTTCTGCCTTTATTGTTTTTTTTTCTCTTGTTCTCTTCAAATTATTGCTTTTGTAATTATTTTATTTTTTATATTTATTTTTTAGGTAGGCAATTTAAATATTTTTAGTATACTATAGTAATCCAATATTTATAGGTCCTTTGGTTACTCTTTTTGTTTTACTAATGTCCGTGAAGTGACGCAGTAAGGGCTCCCACTGAAAATCAGTATTGTACCTTCACGGGTACATATCATGCTGAGGGGGAGGCCCTTTTAGCTCACGCACTTTTATTTTTGTATATCTTTTTTTTCTAAAATATTTTGTATACTGTGTGTTGGCTAAATAAAAAATGTTGTTTGTTTGTTTAACTTCGTGCGCGGCAGCTGGCCGCTGTACAAACGAGCCACGAAGCTCACGCCTATAATTTTTAAATAAATTTAATACTTGTTATTTCCCCGAAAGCCGATCAAAACCGATGTTGGCCGAAGTACCTACTGCGTTTGCACTTCATCGGAGTTTCTTTTTTTTGTTGTGTTTGATATTGTTAGGGCAAGATAAAAGAAGGGTCAAGTGTGAGTCGGACTCGTGTACTAAAGAAAAACCGATTGTAATGAACTTTTGGTGGTTGGCCGGAGAAGGTTTCTGAATATTACAATAGGTGGCGCGTCAGCTGTTTTTAAAAGAGTCCGCTGGGTGAGCCAGTGTTTAATTTCGAAAATGTTTAAAAATATTGAAAAATAATTTCCTAACTTTAAAAAAATATATATTTTTGTGTAAAACATCACAGTAACTTGTGTTAGCAAAGTGACAGTAATTTTATACAATGATGTTTAAAAATACACATTGCTTTTTACATTTACTGTATTGCAACAATTTTAAATAGTATCATCTCAATTAGTTTGTAAGTTATATTGCTGCAAAGTTCATTTATTCGTTTTTCATTTATTTATTATTTAAACTTTTAGGCGTATCATTGCAGTTACATCAATTATTCAGTTTCGATGAGCAACAATAAAATGCAAATTACTGTCATGTTCCAACTATGTCAAGTCTAAAACTTGCAAATGTGTGATATAGAAACTTACCAAAACTTGCTGTTAGTTTCATGCTCAGTGGGTATACTAAAATCTACTAATATTATAATCACAGGAATGAAATTTTAGGACACAAATCTTACAAATAAACAAATCTTGATAGTATTAAGAAAAACATGACATATACAACGAAATAATGTTTTTTTTTTCTTTTTCCTACCTACTGACTACTGGTGTTGGCCGCAGATGACCTTGACAAAAAAAGCAAAGGCGTTCTGAAGGGAAGAAACGGCAAGACAGTCTTCTGCCCTTGCCTATAATAATTATTAAATTTAACTAGTCAAATCGCCTAGGTTTATTAGTATACCTGGTATATCCCACTCGAGAGATTTGTCTTGTCATGTTCTAATCAGTTTAAGACTTTCAAATTCAAATTCAAATTCAATATAATTTATTCAGTTTAGGCAACAATAATTGAGCACTTATGAATGTCACTACGCCATCGGTTCGTAAGTCTACAGGGCGGGAGACCTTGTACTGAGAAGAACCGGCAAGAAACTCAGCAAGGGCATTTCTTTTCTCCCTTTCTCTTACAGCGTCCAATTAAAATATTGGAAAATGCCCTTCCTATCATAAAAGGACACTTTCCATTACAAACATAAAAAAACATGAAATATAAAGCACAAGCACAACATAAAAAAGTATCTAATATAAACAAAAGACAGTTTATGTATTCATCACTAAGAAATAATTTTCCAGAAGACTTCGAAGAAAACATATCACAAAGGCTACTACTATATCATGACTATAAATAAACATTTTCAAAGCAAAGATGCAGCCCTATTAACCTTGAGCAAGGCTAATTATTACTATTACATTATAATATAATACTGCTTAATGTCAACTCTCGTTCTTCGGATGATCAGAACGAAGCCTTTCCAGTCGCACTGAGGTAAAAAAAATACAAAAACTTGTAGTTTTATGATGGAATACTTTTAAAAATCTCAGTTGTATTTCAGTAAAATTTGTTTTATATTCAAATTAAGAAAGAGCTATTCGCGGAGCCTCGCTGTGTGGTTCATAGTATGAACTTCATAACATGGCACAATGTGATAGTAACCAGTTTAAGTTCATATTGAGTTATATGTTAAGAAGCAGGAAATGTTATTTTCGTCATTAACCAAGTAACAGTTTTTCGTAAGATTCTGCAACCAAAGGGAGTCCAATGGAGTCTTTTTACTAAGCCTACGCTACCTGACTGTCCAAACTTTAAACGCCTGATTCTTTAACATTGAAGTAGCTAGAAGCCTGAAATTTTTTTAGAGTGTGTTAAAATGGCGGATCACCAAGCATTTAATAATAAGTTCAAAAAATAAAAATTTAAGCAGGGTCTCCATACAAGACATACGTTTTCATTGTTTTTGCTCTAAGTTAAAAACAGTATATAATAATTATATGCACTGTAATATATGAAAGAAGTACAGTAAACAAACTTTAAACTTGCAGTGATTATAGTGTGACCTATCAAGTATAACAACTAGGGTTTCTGCTCGAGAATTCTCTAACTCGAGAAGACTCGAGAAATCCGTCTTGGTTCGAGACGAGAAAAAAAATCCCGGGCCTCGAGAATTCTCGAGGCACTAATTCAAAGTATTTAAAGTAGGTTCTTCACTGCGACTACTGCGAGCGAGATGTTTCACTAACACACACACACACATACACACACACACACACACACATACACACACACACACACACACACACACACACACACACACACACACACACACACACAGAAACACGCCACGCTTAGGATTTTTAACTAATGATCGCAATCAGTGCTAAAGATATTAAAATAATTTTGAACAACTGATATTGAATTTGTTGTAGACAGAATCAGATTCAAACTCTTAGTGATTTCTTAGTATTAGTATTTTAAAATTTAATTATTGTAATAGTTATTTACGGAGCTTTCTATGTTTTGATATCGATCAAAGATAAAGCAAAGACAAAGAAATAACAAAGACTGATTAAAGAATGACTTACTGTTAGGTTCTTAGTTCTGTTACCTACTACAAATAAGTGAGCCTAATCATTTTCTTCAGAAGGATTTTCTTGTTATTTCTAGAAGATTACTTATCATATGTAGATTGACGCACATTTTAAAAAGAAACTCTTAGGGTTGAGATACTGTACCACACAAAGTTATCTGTTTTCATCAGTTATTTAAGATTTTATTATTGTGACGTTTCTGTAAGAAGATTCTTATATGTGATCTCAATGATTTAAGAGTTGAGCTAATTAATACCAATATAATTTAGATTATTGGTAGAGCAATAGCTTGATACAAAAGGTTTTTGTTTCTAGTTGATTAAGACGCACGCAGATTTAATAAATACCAATATTATGGCCTCGAGAATTCCCGTGCCTCAAGAAACGAAAATAGGTCGAGAAATCAGAAACCCTAATAACAACAAATAATAAAAACCGGCCAAGTGTAAGGCGCTCGGGCCATTACCATAGTAGATTTTACCTCTCGAGACTTTCACGTGTTTGCATATATTTTCCTCTCGTATTCCAGAGTCTGGCAAACTATTTCCAATACGATCCCTAGTGTAAGTTCTTATTTTAACTTTTTCTTTTAATCAAATAGTACCTACATCAGTCGAGGAAACTACTTTATTTACAATTCCAAGCAGGTCGTGCAAGGCTGTTTGTTTCTTCACTTCAGACGCATGATACTATTCTAAACGTATAAAATGTCTACAGTCTTACAATGTACCATTATACAGTTGTATCACCTGCTCAGTTCACTGTTTTACTCTGAATTACTTTTAATAAAAGTAATTACATACAAAATGCTTAAACTGGTAAGTTTAAATAATCAGAAACACAGAATAAGAATTGAATGCATTTGAAGTTTATGAAGCATTTTTTAATTTTCGTCTTTTGCCACGAAATAAAACCGATACCTATTTATTTAGTATTTAACCTCAAAATAAAACTCAAACTATAAAAATTGTTGAAGTATTGCTTCCCCTAGGTATTTCTTATAAATTGAAGATACAAAGAAATTAAATAATTGTATTTAAATCATTGTTTTTAGTTGTAACAACTAAAACTATTAAGCTCGATTTTCTCGTCATAGCGATTTTGATACTTATCCTCAAGATTAGGAGTTCTACGGCGGCATTGAAGTAATTAAAATTTGTAACTTGCCTACGAATGTTGACTCGAAAGAAAATTATTGTAATTTTATTAATAACCTTCTAAGTGGAAGCTCATTGAATTTTATCATTTTTGTTCTACTTCAGTTTCATTAATTTGGAATCATAACAGGTTAGCGAACGATTTCGTTGCGTATAAACAACGTTCAAAAACAACATTCTACAGATTAAAGTCCGTCACACACGTAGCTTATCCATTCTAATATTATAAACTAGACTTTGCCAGTGGCTCCGCCCGCCCTAAATTTGGTTATCGGAACTCCTTAATTATTATACTAATGGCGTTTGCTATAGCAAGCTGTAACTATAGCTATAGTTCGTTCATGCTCGGTATTAGTTATTTCCGCGGGAACTTCCGAATTTTTCGGGAGGAATGTCTATGTGCTATTCCAGGACCTAATCTATAGGTATGCCAAGTTTTATCCCGATCCGTCCAGTGGCTGAAGCGTAGTTAGTAGAGTAACAAACAGTCAGACATTATTACAAACTTTCACATTTATAATATTAGTAGGATGCGAAAGTAACTCTGTCTGTCTGTCGGTCTGTTAGATATTCATGCTTAAACCCCTGTACCGATTTAGATATAATGTGATGACAGATTGAGTCTCGGGGAAGATAGGACAGTTTTTATCCTGAAAAAATCAAAAGTTTCCGCGGGAATAACTATAACTGAGCTTAAACTAACTATGGCTACAAGTATAGTAAACTGCATTAGTAATTAGTTGACGTCGAAATTCCACGCCGATAACCGAATTTAGGGGGAGCGGAACCGCTTGCTAAATCTAGTAATATATATTATTATGCTAAAATATATCCATACAAAACTGAAATATATTTGTAGCTGCGTGTATGGTCATTCAAAGATTACTATAGAAAATATATCGGAATGTCTTGCTATGATTTTAATATATGTTATAGCTCCGTGTGTGATGTGCTTAAAGCTTTTTTCCTTTTACAGTTCGTATTCGCTTGCTTGATGTGTGTGGTAGCAGCCAAGCCTGGTGTATTTGCGCCAGTGGCGTACACTGCACCAGTGGCTGCGGCGTACACCGCATACACAGCACCAGTGGCGGCTGCGTACACCGCACCAGTCGCTTACTCCGCTTACACGGCTCCCCTCTCAGCTTATACCTACGCCTCACCTTACAGCTACTTCCTCCGAAGGTAGTAATATGCGACTAGGAATATAGTTTTCCCATGATAAAATAAACGATATTATAGACATATTAGTTACTCTTTTTTTTTTTATCCTTATATTTTTTACTAGCTTTATCAAAAATCGAAAACATAAATGGATCAAGGGACATAAATCCGCCAATTCGCACTGGGCAAGCCCGGTATACCATGGCCTTAGCCTCCTTCTCGAATGAAATACCTGTGTCCTGCAGTGGGGTGTTTAACGGCTGAAGTGAAATTAGAGCACACATTTTTGAACTGGTGGTAATTATTTGTGCTTGTAAGTACGGGTAATCGCTGGCAGTCTACTCTACCGGTTTTTTTTAAGAATCTTATATTTGAAGAGCACAATTTGACCTCACAAAAAACATCTTAGTACTATTTTTTTAGCGGCATCTGACAGATAACATTTTGTGCTGGGTTAGACTTGAATTTTTCACGACCCAAAAATGTGAGTCTAATTTTCTTCTTTTATTAAAGCAGAAGATAAGTTATTTTAATAATTAAAGATGATTGAATAGCACAAATTTAGCACAGTTTTTTAAATGGTGTATTTGATTAAGTGGTCGCTTGGGTCGTGCTACCTACACGGAGCTACAAAAATCGATTGGCGTAGGAGCTCTTGATCTAGGAAAAAGTATTCTATGCCCTTATTGGCATAAACATACATACATAAATTCTTGGTACTATATCTGTGGCAATAATAATGTTATTTCGATGCTCCGTTATGACGTGTAGTGTCTGTAAAACATGGTTTTCAAAAAACTGTTCCCCTAAAACATGGTTGAGCGAAGCGATGGCTGATTCATGTGTCATACTCGTGAACAGGTGCCGCCTGCGGAGGCTGGTCTGCTCTTGCAAACTTCTTTGTATTCTTAGTATTTAGTCTGACTTTTTTGTTTTGTTTATTAATACTGTAAGACATTGATTATTTCTTAGTGATGAATTCATAAACTGTCTTTTTTTATATTAGTTACTTTTTTATGTTATGCTTGTGCTTTAAATTTCATGTTTTTTATGTATGTAATGGAAAGTGTCTTTTTATGAGAGGGAGGGCATTTTCCAATATTTTAATTGGACGCTGTAAGAGAAAGGGAGAAAAGAAATACCCTTGCTGAGTTTCTTGCCGGTTCTTCTCAGTACAAGGTCTCCCGCCCTATAGACTTACGAACCGATGGCGTAGTGACATTCATAAGTGCTCAATTATTGTAGCCTAAACTAAATAAATTATATTGAATTTGAATTTGTAAATAAAATTATTTTCATGGAAACGCTCGACAGCGATACAATTTTTCATGAACTTCATGTATCTAACAATTACTGTGCTGAAAATTTGCCAATTAGATGTTTCATTGCGTCGTGAAGAAAATGAGTCTACTTGTCTTATTGTTTTTATTATAGAACCCAAATTGTGCGAGCCTGACACGTTTTTGACCTGTTATTATCTAGTTAAAATATTTATGAAAATTGCTTAATTGAATCATAATTTGGTGTTAATTTCATTACACGTTTTTTTTTACTTAATGTAAAAGCCTTATTATTTGCTTAATGTTTTTTGTTAAAATTATTTTTTAATATTAGATTTGGTTTTTACTTTCTAGTTCCTAAAAAAATCTAGACAAAAAAATGAGTGTGGGTATGTGTAAGTCTTTCCGTCATACGTTTGAAACGAATGAAGTTTGATTTGTAATACCTAGTAATAGTTAAAAAAAAAAACAAAAAAAAAGGGTAAATTTCAAGAAGTTTGAACTTCTTTATTGAATTCAGCCATATAATCCATTAGATCCATAGTTAGGCATCATGGGATTGTATCCAGCACCATAATGGTTTCTTCCATATGGTAACTGAGATCCTAATCCTCCGAATGCTTCAGGACCGTAGCTTCCTAGGCCTCCTAGCCCTCTTAGCCCTCCTAGGCCGCCAAGCCCTCCAAGACCTGCTCCCGGTAGGACAGAAGCCCTGGCCATAACCACTAGTACCAACATCAGGAGGGCAGCCTGCAAAATTAAGTATAACAATAATAATCAAATTATAATTATGATTATGATATAAAAATTGCAGAATAATAAGTGTATGGTCCATGCGCTTACATGAATGTATTATATTATGACAAATATACCCTGGAAAAAGCGTGCCGTTTTAACCAGTGTACAAAGACATATTACACTATTGAAGCATACAAAGAGACACAGTTCCATGTACAATAGGCGCTAGCACGTGGCCGTGCGTTGAAAATCTTTTTCATCAATCGGTTTTTAACCGAATTTAAAAAGGGAGGAGGTTCTCACTTTGTCTTTTTTTAAATCTTTCTTTCTTTTATGTATGTTCACACAGCTGCTGACAGCTGTCAAATTATAAAGGGTAATATCTTCATGACTATTGATCTTAGACTAGGAGTTTCGTTACATAAATGATAGATCTCATCAAGATCTTTATTTCGGATGACAGCTGTCAAACTAAAAAACCGTTTATCTCGTAAAATATTGATCGTAGGCTAGTAGGTTATTGACAGAAGTGATAGATAGAGGCAGAGAGAGAGAGAAACCTCCAGTCGGGTGTCGTAGCTGACACACACATTTTTTTCTAAATATTTTAATAGTAAAATTATTATAATATAAGCAAATCCACTTAATTAAGGTTTGTTTTCACGTCATAAAGTGTACTTAGGACAGGACTACTGTAAAAAAAAATCAAATTCTTGCAAACTTAACTCTTTTGGGTATGCTATCACCTTTAGAGGTAATCTTCGAAACTAACATTTCATAAGTAGTTTGGTTTGTAATAAATGTACCTTCATAGAAAGAAACAACCTGTAAGGATTAGTGATCGTAATAATTAGGTAACTTTTTTTAAGTTAGTAAGGTACTGTAGATTTGAAATATTAGTTACTTACCAATTTGAACATTTTTGTGAATTCAAATGTGAATGTTGCCACACTTCAAGTCTATTTATACAACTCTTAGCTTGAATTCAATCTTTAATTTCAATTTGATTCAGTTGGGAAAATTTGTCAAAAATGTGATAAGGTTTAATTAATCAATGGTTGTGCTGATAAGATTGATTAAATTTCAAAATTATTGATTAAAGCTGTACTAATTATAATGTTATGCAATAGTGGTTTCAGATTAAACCTTATAGAACTATTATCTGTATTTTTTATATTCTAGGCTTAGTAGTTTAGGTTCGGCTAAGATTAAGTAAAAACTAATTTATGATTTTTTTTGAATTTTAGGCAAAGCAGGTTTTAAATTATTAATTAAAAAAATATTTGAGAATCATCAATTAATCAAATTCTTCAAACAAATTCATCAGTTCCCTTCATTTGATATGCCACTTGGTACAGTTTGCAAAACTTATTTTCTAATTTACCTTAACAGTGACTCATATTCAAAATTAATTTATTCACATCACACGTCCGTGTTTGGGTCACAGATACCCATATGTGTACACCATTACCTGCAAATTTGTCTTTAAGACTAAGATATAGTAAAATATATTTGACTAAACTTGTGTTTTGCAGTAATTTTTAGTGCTTGTACTTAATGCCAAAAGAATCTGGAAGTGACTTGGTATTGTTTTAACACTTGTGCAAATTTTTAAAGCGTGTATTGAATTTGGTTGTTTTAAAATTAGATAAGGCGGCGCCATACCCAAATGTGCAGATTTCTGCTAGTAGTTGAATATTCGATTCCACTGTCATATTACAAGTTTCAAACTGAGAAAAATAACATATTTTCACACATTCTTTGACTAGAAACTTGCTGTATTTGATTTGGGATATCTGCTTCAAAATAACTGACATCTCCTTGTTTTTAAATTTTTGATCCATAACTTATCAACTAGTAGCGGAACGTTTTGAATTAAAAGAAATTTCAAGGAACCCCAAAGCTAAAAATTAACTGTATCAGATTTTCTATAAATTACCTAAGTGCTATAATTGTAATTAATAATTTCCACTTCTTACGCTAAGCTCTTCGCCATTCGCAAGATATTTTTGTTACAGATTTGAGATCAACATTTTCTATTTCAGCTTAACACCCATAAAGAAAATGTATATGCGCATTGGGGGTCCTCTTAAGCCATTAAAATTTGTCGTTACCTAGTCAATTAACTATAAGTTTTAGCATAAAGTCCAAAAATGTGTCTACAAAAATCGCTAAATTACATATAAAATATTAAAACTTTAAGGCGTCACTTTTTATAGCTTTCATAAATTAGTTAGGAAATATGTAAAAAATACATCTAATAGTAATGTAGTATAAGTATTACAAAAATTAGCTTTCTAGCCTATCCTAATGTTGCTCTTTCAATGAACTATAGGTAAATTTAGTAAAACGGTAGCAGGTCTTCCGCCAAAGACACATCATCAAGGTACCAAACATTAAATTTCGAATTTAGGGGGTAAGGAGTTACTCAATTCCTCTGATTTTCCTCTTACCATTGATGTGTGTGTGTCGGAATTCCTCTTTCCATTGATGTGTGTGTGACTTGTTAATCGATTGTGACAGTTTAATAAAAAGAATCGGTCCAAGACAACCAAAATTAAGTGATAAAATGTTTTCAATTATATCACTTGTTTCTAAGGGGTTTTTCAACTACTAAACCATTGAGTACATTTTTATATACTAAAATACTAAAAATATTTCAGTAGATTATCTAAATCTTCTTGTAGTTTTTAGTTTCTAATTATTTTTTCAGTATTTTAGTATTTAAAAATGTACTCAGTGGTTTAGTAGTTTTAGGCGTTGTATCTATTTAGTATCAAGTTCAAGAGGAAACAAAAAATCTCCCTGTTGGTTTCCATGTCGAAGTTATTTCACAAATATTAGTTGCGTCATCTTGTATTCTATGTAAAAAGAAACTGGTAAAAGAAAATATTAAAATATTGCACCGGCGTGGTGGCGTAAACCAAAAGGAACTTCGCTCCATCAAAATAAAAAAAAAACGAGTTGCACTCCGGGAGTGCCGGCAGAAGTGAAAACATTTACACACGATTCGCGCTTAACGATCTAATGACAAGACATAATAATGTTTGTTTATTTACTTTTTTGACTTAGTATATTTGACATCGCAATCTGTCATAGAATTAAAATGCCATATCCAACCTCCCTGTACTACTCATAATCGCGAATACGAAAAATAAAAATTATAATAGGCGTGGCATTACGGTTTCCGTCTTACGAATTTCCACGATTAGGACACGTGACCTGACGCGAGTTTATCATTTTTTACCCATACCAAAAAAAGTGTAAGCATATGTCTTCACATAAGAACATTGCCATTCGGGAGTTATTCTGCCAGTCCTACGGTTATTCACCGTAACGTGACTGTCTAGGCGTTGTATGATTATTCTTTTACATCAAACGCGATGACCGACTTTATGAATAAAATTATACAGTCTGAAATGGCGTATGCGTTAGAAAAATATTTACTTTCAGATCACTTGGAGTAGTATAATGAAGCATTATAATACCGTTTCGTAATATTATTATATTTGTGTTTAGTACGCTCTGATAAAACGTTTATCTAACCAGATTTTTATCGGATAGAACTGTTCATTGAAAAATGGATAGCACTTATCAACTATATTTATTAAAATTAAATGTTAAAATAGCTTTTTCCACGATTCCACCGTACCGTACCGAACTATATTATCATATTCTATTAAAACAAAAAACCTCTTACAATCTAATTGAAACATTTTAGGTTGTTTTCTCAAAGCTTCTTTTCAGTTGAATGTTAGTAAAATTGTATCATGCACGTTTTTTAGGGTTCCGTACCCAAAGGGGAAGGGAAAAACTAAGACTTCGCTGTCCGTCTGTCCGTCCGTCCGTCCGTCTGTCCCCAGGCTGTATCTCATGAACCGTAATAGTTTAAATTTCCATAGAAGATGTATTGCTGTTGCCGCTATAACAACAAACGTGATTTTTTGCCGTTTACATAGGAAATGGTACGGAACCCTTCGTGCGCGAGTTCGACTCGAACTTGGCCGATTTTTATGTTAAGGAAGAAGGTCGAGTGCGTGCAACGTGAATCTACTGCGGCTACAATACACACATTGGATTATAAGTTTACCCACGTCATTTAATTTAAAATATGTCTGTGCATGGTACATTGATCTGTTGCACTAATTAACTAATATAGCGTTACTAGAGGCGGCGGCCGCGCGCGCTGTACGTACTTTGCTAAAGGAAACACCGCATATTCCGCTGTTGTTGCCACAAGTAACTGCGGTGAATGTGCCGCAGTTGGAATAGATACTGGCTGGTATGGCTCGTGACGTAATATAACACTAGTATGACGTTCGTTCATAGTATCCCCTCTATACAATTATATTATCTCAATGGTGTAGTTGAATTTCCTAATTCCGCTTACACTACAATATCTCAATATCAGTTACCTTTAATCTGTATTGTGTCATAATTTTTAGTGTTCGTTTTAAGGAGCTTGGTTGAATGAGGAATAATGGGTATAATACAAATATTTTTCTTGATGAGTTCGCTTTCCAAGATAGGTTTTATCTGTGTTCCGGAAGTCAGTGTCTTCGCCGGTAAATAATGATAATCTACATTACTTAAAGTTTTAATAATCCTGAAATCAGCAGCTAATTTGAATAAGAAAATGTCAGAGCATTTAGTTCATTTGTAATCAACGTATACTGTGTTATTGCAGCAGTGCACGAGTAAAGGTTGAATGTGGGTTCTGAAGTATGGACAATGGTCACGAATGCTTTTTCGGAAAAGTTTCACTGATCTAAATTTATTTCGATAGAACGCCGACATGCGCTAAGAACGGTGCGAGAAGCCATAAAAACGAGAAATATAAAAAATCTATTGTGAAGTACAATGATAATAATTGTGTGTAGGCACATGTTACCTATATACCTATATGTTACTATGTAACACTAAAACTATGTATTAGTGCACCATCCTATTGACATCGTCTGTACGCAACATGCGAAGTCCCGAAGTATATTCTCTGCTTTTTATTCTCTGCTTTTTATTATGAGTGCGAAAAAATAAATTAAAGTTTAAGGTACAAAAAAACGGTATATTTTATGAAAAATTAAAAGTACCTATAAACGTTTGCAACAATTTGAATAGTTAACGAAATTTTTTTAATCAGTGCATCTTCTCTTCAATTTGTATTGTAAATATTGTAAAGATTATTGCGTATAAAGATCGCCAAGGAATTCCAGTCGCAGCAGTGTGTAGGTAGCTTTTGTTTTTCCAAAAATATGTTCAATAAATTGCTTACTACCATTTTTATATTTTTCTTTTTATGAGTCGTCGAATCACAAAGCACAAAACTGATTTACAGTGAAACTACAGTCACCATATTGAAATAGTGTGAACTTACGACACTAGCGACCACATACCTAAGTTCAAAAGGTCAGAAAAGTTTCTTGCACCGTATGAGTGGTCGCGTGACTTTGAACCATGTGTACCTGTTCACACACGTTCTTTGAAATGCACACACGTGCATAAGTTGCGAGGAAAACTAACATCCATACTTGTTGTGAAATCGTACCCTTTGTATTTTGTATGCCAATACATATAATATACCAAGTTGTAAATTCCAAGTTAAACGTTCAATGGCTTCATGCTAGGTAATTGTCGCATTCTGCTTCTAGTTCATACACGTTTTGTTTGTACACACATGGCACCAGGTCCGTTTCCCACAAGGGTAGGAGACCAAAGAGTTTCACTTGCTAGGTTCCTTGCACACTTCTTTTGCTTCATCCTCTCGCATATTCGAGTTTCGGGATGTCGAATATTCTTGGCATATTGTTGTGTACGTATACCGTCAAGGTTCTAATCCCTTGAAGGGGGTAACTAGACAGCATCTGGACACACATCTACGTTAACATGTGGAGACAGTGTTAGCTACTAAATGAGACTAGAATTTTGACTGATACAGTTACTGCGTACTACGTAAATGCAACATGTTCCATGACCTAAAATTTTTTTTTATACCAATAAGGTGGCGAACAAGCTTACGGTCCGCCTGATGGGAAGCGGTCACCGTAGCCTATGGACGCTTGCAACATCAGGGGTTTCACTCGCACGTTGCCGACCCTTGAGAAATCCAATAACTTCTTTTTTGAGGAACCCCATACTGTAGTCCTTAAACAAAACCTTGGCAGGGAGCTCATTCTACAACCTACGCGAACGCTTTCGCGGGAGGAAGTTTCTCTCAAACCGCACTGTACGCGACCATTTCGGTTTTAAAGTGTGAGAATGAATTCCCTGCTGACGGCGAGCGGTGCCATGGTAGAAATTAGCCGTGGGCATCATTTGAAACAATTCTTCAGAACACATCCCATTAAGATTTTAAGATAATAAGATTAAGCTATTAAGAAATATTGTATGAGATTTAACGGTCCGTACAAACCTAAGCTGGTATCCGCAAATAAGTATATGGATAAACTTCACGTGTAAACGATTGGATGGTATCTATTTTACAAGTAGGATGAATAATTGTTAACAAGACCAGCCTGGTTAAGTGCCACGGCTTTGTCTGTATAGTATGTATTTCACACGACAGAGAAGCAGCACTTTTCATTGGTGATGTATTTCAGCTAAGTTTTATGAACCGGCATCGTAAAGAGTAGACACAACTCTGCAGTCATGGATTCTCATAGAATACTACTTAATTCCACATACGATGAATACTATTCATACACGAATTAATTTAGGGTTTAGTGATGTGTGAATTATTGTAGATATCTGAAAAACACTCTCGTTAGTTTTGATAAAGTTCTGCTATTGCATTTTCCTCCGATTTTTAGAACCCACGGCTGAAAACTTATAAAGGGGTCATAATTTTATTAACTCCAGAAGCTAATATCTCGCAAAATATACACTTGGGATAAAAAGAAAAAAAAATAAGAAGTAGTGTGTTGTCCAGTTCAGTTGACTGAACTACTAGGGTTTTTTTTTCTCGTTACTTCATTTGACTGAGCTAGTGGGATTTTTTTTCGTCTGTTCAGCCACATTGATTTTTATATTTTATAGATAAGAAGAAATATATGTATAAAACAAAACAGATTTTTTTAAGTCTTAAGTAGAACGAGGGTAGGTAAAAAACAATTGCGGTTTAAAGAACTAGATTATATTTTTGCGATAATGTTTGTGTTTGTGCGTGTGTGAGTGTGTGTGTACGTGTATATGTTAATAAATATAGCCTATGCAAGTTACTACACCCGTCAAACTGTATATTTGAATGTATAAAATTTAAGAGCGTTTCTGTTTCATCATAATTAAGGGTTTGTAACCAGTTTATTAATGTTTTCTTACACTGATACCTAGTAATCAGTTTTATATTCAGTTTTTTATTTATTTTGATATAAAGAAATGGTCCGAGAAAAGCTAAAAAACTGTTACTGAAAGGTTGATGATTTTTAAAAGACATTTTTTAAGAGTTCCGTAGTCAACAAGTAACCCTTATAGTTTTGCCAAGTCCGTTCGTCTGTCTGTCTGTCCGCGGTTTAGTTCAAAAACTACTAATACGAGAAAGCTGCAATTTGGCAGTGATATACACATTGATCACACCGACAAAGTGGTAGAAAAAAATCTTTGAAAAAAATTTCCACACGTGAAGTGGGGATGTAATTTTTTTTCTCGTCTACCCCATCGTGTGGGGTGTCGTTGGGTTGAAATTCCAAAGACATTGCCGGTATGCAAAGATCATTTTTTAATTTAGGGCTCCGTTTGCGAAACATTTAGCTTTGAAGTACTAATTTTTTTTAGATTGAAGAGTGTTCCATCTACCAGCGAAAGTATAGTATTTGGAAATGTAAAAAAAATTACGATGGTAGTACATATAATGAATTTAAAAGGGAAACTATCACGGATAAGTACACTTTACAACCTAACGAGTAATACACGATCAAGTTATAAAATGTACTTGGAAAAGTGAAATTTTCGTACAAATTCCATTTAAAGTTACTTATATGAAGTAGATACATCTGTAAAATAGGTATAAAATATAAGTAAATGAACGATGTATAAAATAAAATAATAACATTCTAAAGACTATTCTTCTTAAAATGATAACAATAGTTACGTTCAATTAACGCATTGGACTAGCCGGCGCGCTTGGCGCTACATCGAATCAAGCGTGTGACGGGCAGCTGCGCTCATAAGCGCGCATGTTGTTTGGATGTCTCGAAGATAAAGAACGCCTAGATAAGTTTTCAATTATCGCTCTAAAAGTTCAGTTTTTAATGATTTGATTTGATTATTATTTAAAAAACTTTAATTTGAATTCTACTACAAATATTGCAATTTTAAAGTCGAATTTATTTCATAAAGCATTTTAAACGTACGTACTCGTAACGTACCTACATGGGTACCTAACTCAACTCGCTACCGATTCACTTACTACAAGTAGGTTCAAAGCGTGGGTCTTATATCAGCAGCGGAGCGATCAAACCTGTTTATAGTACGTACCTAAACATTGTGTGTCGCCCCCCCTTCTCAGCGAAACCGTTGTATATGGCAATATTTAAGCAACCTCTAAACTGTTGGTTTATGAGGCTACTACAGAACCCTATATTGCGCGTGGCCCGACACGCACTTGGCCAGTTTTTTATTGAGTAAGTGATGTCTACGCTCGGCTAGGATTTTATCAACAGAAATTGGGGTTGAGTGTTGCTTTAGCATTGAGAAAAGCATTGGGCGAAATGACAACCTTCAATATAAAGTCTTAGTGTTTTTTCGAGAGGCAACAATTAACTATTTGGAGCAACCCCAAGACGTAATACAGTAAGTAAGTACACTTTGAACAAGTGCAAAGTATACACTTCTTAAAACATGTGGCTTGGCTACATTTCTAAGGCTTTTAAACTCAAACATGATTTTACGAACTCTTGAGTAAAGTAATTCTATGTGTGCCTTAAAATTAAGATTTTGGTCGAGAACAATACCTTGATATTTTACTGAAGGGTTACTTTTTTTTACGATAGGACAGTAACTTAAACTTATGTTGTGACATTCGGAACGTGGTTGTGGTTGGTGGTTGTTTCGAATGGACAAGGCTATGTATTAAGTCTTTGCTACGTTTAATGTAAGCAAAATAATAAGGATCCGAATATTTCTGAGTTTAAACGAAGATAAAACGCTGCCTCGAGGTACAGTAAGAAAACAACTGCCAGAGCTAAATTCCAAGTCATCGAGAAAATAGGTGGGTGACTAGCAAGCTATCCCTCTGGGTGTCGTGCTTTCTGGTCGCTTGCTAAAGGGAAACTTTTGCCAGTCATCGCTACCACCACAGCGAAAGACCGAAGTTTTTGGAGACTTGGCCCATAGTGCTAGAGAGAAAGCTGATCTACTTGGTAATCTCATTACCTCAAACTCGAATTTGAAAGGCGAAGGCGCTGTACCACCTGCTATACCGTGGTACGGTGAGACTATTGTGACGATACCAATATTTTTCCCTTAACATTTTGTAATGCAATGTTTTGTTTCAAGTTTAAATTAGTAAACAATTTTCAATAAACTTACTACCTAAAGCACAATGCATCTTTAAATTAGAATGGCGCGTTGAAATATACAAGTTCAGTAATTTTATACATTAGCTGAGAAATTTTGATTTATTTTATGAAAGGTTTGAAGCTAACAAAGTTGTTGTTAATTTTGTAAATTTTATTAGGAATTAAATCACATCCTGCAATATTATCTTTTTTAATTTACATTTATAAACAAATTAGTATTTTGTTAATAGTTTCTCGAATTCATCTTCGTCAGTGGGTCATAGTGCAAAGAAATTTTGGATTGTAACCTGAAGTCGTTTCCAATTGCAAATCAAGTGTATGTAAGGAGTTTGGCCCAATATTCTCAAAGTATTCATTCACGAACGCTTCTGGTGAATTTGCAGCCTTCAAAGTTCAAAGTAGGGAATTTTACAATTTTCGTGTTTGTAATATTTTTTATAGTATTCCACAGTTTCTTGCTGTCTCTTTCCGCAGCTTATAATTCATGTAAGTCGAATTTTTTCTTAACATATTTTATTATGCGATTACAAAACGATTTATGTCTATTGTAAGTATAAAATTAAAATAGTATGATTTGGATTCGACGTTATCAACAGTCCCCTATGCAGGGGCTGCATGAAAGCCGAACAGACACGTACGCACGTGGTTCTTCACTGCAAAAGCGTGAGCGACCAAAGGGCAAAGCTCCTTAAGAATCCACACACCATGAGAGAGGCACTGAATAACATCAGATGCCACCGTGATTTCTGGACAGAGCTAAAATGGTATGACCGTATGAGTAACCAATGACATGAATCGGTTACCTACGTACAATGGCTCTATCATGAGGCTAAGTGCGGAAAACATAAGTCCAACTAACTAACTAACATGTATTAAGAACCATTTTTACGATTAGGTAAAAAACAATATACTTTTTTTATTTGTTAGGAAATTTGCCATAAACACTAATTCTGTAAAAAATGTCTTCTGCATGTTACGGCTCCAAAAGACAGACAGAATGTGTAGGTTTAATAATGAGGTCCTGGTGGCGACCTTGGGAACCAAAATCCTAAAAATGGTTGGGACACTAATCTACTGAGTTAGGTTAAGTTATCTAGATATAGTAGTATTTGCCACAAATGCCTATCTATCGGCTATTAAAAGTAAATTTGTGTTTTATTTATGTTTGCTCAATGTTATATTTATGTTTGTGTTTTTTTATGTAGAATATATTGTGTAGAATTAATATTTGTTGGTTTACGTGTATTAAATTTAAATTTAGGTTAATCGAAGTTTATAAACGTTTAAGTGCAAACCCGTTAGTTTATAAATGTATGCAAACAAGAAAATAAATAAAATGTCTTAGAAAAATAAATAGAAACTTGAGATACTAATTCATTTTGTTCATTTATTTATCCTTAATATCTTTATCAGTGGCTTCAACGTAAGAAGTAACTGTACGGTGAGGCGTACGGAAAAGCGGTGTACGATGCTAGAGGCGCAGTGTAAGCGGAGTACGCCACTGGAGCTGTGTAGGCCGCTGCTACTGGAGCTGTGTAGGCCGCTGCTACCGGAGCTGTGTAAGCCGCTGTGTACGCAACGGGCGCTAGAACACCGGGCTTGGCCGCAGCCACGCACAAGAAACACGCCAATAATAACTGAAAAAGAAATACATGATTAAAATACCTATCAATATAGTTAGATAAAATATTGCCATACTTATATCATAAAAGTAAAAAAACGTAAATAAATAAAACAACTTACTAATTTGAACATTTTGTTACTTGTTTTCACAAAGCTACTGTTGAGATGAATGTAGTTACAACTGTAACACTAACGTATTTTATACTAAGGAAGAAGGTCGAGTGCATGCAACTTGAACCGACTACTTCTACCTACAATACCTACGCACATTGAATTATGATTAGTTTACCTTAAACAATGCATCTAATCTCCATTTAAAAGTTGTCTCTGCAGTAGATGAGATTCCATTCCATGGCATTCCAGTACTAAAGCACTTAAGATAGTAATAAAAAATTAGCATCATCACTGTTGGTATGCAATATCAATTTCGAATCCCGTAATCTATCTTACAAAAAATTCATTACTCATTAGAAAGAGACAAAGCTAACTCACTGCAACTATCTGTCTCTCTTCTGTAAAATAAAAACAAAAAGTAAGAAAAAAACAAGCAGATTAGCTCCGTCTCTTTCACACATTTGCGACCGTGCTGACTTTAAAGATGACTAGGAAACGGGCTGTCCACGGAGTTTATTGTTAACGATTACATTATATCGAGTTAGGTCTTACCTCTCTAGACCCAGGAGAAGCATGTCCATACATTTTTCTCTCGAATTCCAGAGTGTGGCTTAATCAAGACTGTTCCTAATAAGTTCCTGGTCTCTACTTGTTGGAAACTACAGAAATAACTCGTGTCTATTTCAAAAAGTGTGGTCTAGTGTAAAATAATTGTTATAATTTGATCATTACGGTAATTTTCAAGACTATTTTTTCGGACAAAGAACAAAAAACAGGTATCGAGTTAAAATAACCAGCGGCACATTTTTTGTGCTTCTCTCTTTCTCTTTCTCTCTTACAGGACACAGTTACACACTTACAGTTCTGATAGTTGTTGTAAGACAGCCATTTCAAGGCTTTGGGCAGCTTGATAACTATGACAGTCAGGTTGGCCTATCTGCCTCGGCGCTTTCTGTAAGTATCTTCGTGATTCTTTAAGTCTATGACCGTTGCACCGACTGCATGACCAATGATGACCAATGAACCGAAGAACCGATGAACCATGTGTCGATGTAGGTAGAGTCACGTAGGTCAACAGGTCTACACATTTTTATTTCTAAAAAAAACAGTTTGAATTATTTATTTATTTATTTTAACAATTATTTATTTTAAAATTTCGTTTATTAGACCACCGTCAGCCTAGCGTCAAATTTTCACTTTTTGCTGTGCACAGTTAGGTACCACATTTAGGTAATGAACATTTGTGTTTGACTTGTGTGTTGGTTTTTAGAAATAAATATATATATTTATAATATAAATAGTAGTTGCTACATCTTTATTAATCATTTATCAAATTTTAAATCGAAAGCATTTTTGATAAAGATACCTACTGCCACTCTTAAGTTATCTGCTTTTTATAACAACTCATGAGGACATGATTTGTTACCATAAGAATGGATGGTGATTTATTATATGTGTTACGCTCAAAGATCGAAAACGCTCAGTGAAAACATATGTATTAAACTGGGTACCAGTCTATTATTAAGATTTGGAATTTAAAAAAAGAGAGTTTAAATATATATTTTTTATTTCATACTTAAGAGTAAATATCGTTTAAACCGTAGCTTGGCACATATGGATTATATCCATATGTCTCAAGATTTGGATATCCATATCTGCATGTATATGTATACATGCATGGATATGACATGTATACGTAATCAAGAGGCAAAGCTTGTGTCAGCGTTACAGTAATGAGCACCAGAGCAAGGAAGACAATCTGTAATAATATAAAAAAAAACATTAGGCCAAACCCAAAACATAATGTGACCGGAGTGCGAGGTGATTTTGGTCTAAAATGGTGACAATGTATTGTTTTTGTATTTATGGTTAAAGTCGTAAATCGTTTATGCATGTACTAGACTTTGCCAGCGGCTCCGCCCGCCCTAAATTTGGTTATCGGCATAAGATTCTTCCGGCAACTTCTTATACTAAAGAAGTTTGTTATAGCAAGCTATAGCTGCGGCTTTAGTATGTTCAAATAGTTACTAAAGTAGGAAAATTTTGAATTTTGCGGGATGAAGAGTAGCCTATGTCCTAATCCGAGACTAAACCTATATGTAAGCCAAGTTTCATCCCAATCCGTGGAGTGGTTAAAGCGTGGCTGAGTAATAAACATCCAAACTTTCGCATTTGATAAATTATTAAGTTAATTAGTTAATTTATAAGCTTTTGCCAGCGGCTCCGCCGGCCCTAAATTCGGTTATTATCAACCTGGAATTCCTTTATTAACTCCAATTAATTAATTGATAAGTTATACTAATGAATTGCTATAGCATGCTGCAGCAATAGTTCTTTTAACCCTGTTATAGTTATGCCCGCAGGAACTTTTGAATTTTAAGGGATTAAAATTAGCTTATTATATGATTTTTATGCATTTGTTTGTCTTGCGCCCCGTAAAGGCTCCATTACACATTGGGCCGTGCTGGCCAACGTAACCCTATCCGCCATTGTATACAAGCGCTACTGGCATTCAATGGTGTATCCCTATTAGCAATGACGAAACTAGTGGTCACCGCGACATATTTTAGAGGAATCGTGGTGCACCGTGCCTTTCATGTTTACACAATTCAATCAGTCGAGCACGTTGTCTGTAAATACATGTCTGTATTACCGAGATAGATGTCGTAATGCAAAATATAAATTTCGAAATGTCCAAATTTATTGAATTGTATAAAGAAGAAATATTTGTAAACTAAAAGTATTTAATTAAGATTTAGCTGTAGCAAATATTTTCTTAATTACTTCCTTTATTTGCGGATCCCAAGATAGTGTTCGATCGATAAGTATACCCAGATTTTTGACTGTGTCTTTGTAAGGAATAGAAACTCCGTTCACAGTTACTTACGTTGGACTTACAGTCATAAGCATCCTTGAATTTTGTGTTTTGTCCCGAAAAGTATTTACGCGAATGTGGAGACGGAGCGTTGTTCGTAGCGTGTCTAATAATAAACATAGGAAGACCCCAGTGATTGCTTTTGGATCTGTCTAAAGCATGTGACCTAGTAAGATATGATATTTTGTGGAAAAAGTTAGCTTTGAATACCACGCTGCCAAAGGAGTTCATATTAATATTTAAATATTGGTATTAACACCAGACAAATGCTTTAAGATGGGCAGGGTTAATATCAGATTCTTACAGGTTGGAATTTAAGATAAGGCAGGGCGGAAGGACATCTCCCAGGCTCTTCAGTTTGTAAATATACCAACTGTTAGATGAACTGAGCAATGCCGCGGTTGGCTGTTCAATTGATGAAAAATTTATTAACAATATTAGTTACGCGGATGATACGGTGTTGCTGAGTCCATCCATCAGTGCCATGAGGAAACTAATAGGGATTTGTAAAAGGTACGCCGAAACTCAAGGCCTCAGGTATAATGCGTCTAAAAGTGGGCTTCTTATTTTCAAAGCGGGAAAAAAGTCTTATAACCCACTTCCTTTAGTCAGTCTCAACAGTAGCCCTCTTAAACAAGTATCGCAAGTTAAGTACTTGGGGAACTGGGCTACGGACACACTAAAAGATGATGTAGACATTGATAGGGAGCGTAGAGCGCTGACCGTCAGGTGTAATATGTTGGCCCATAGATTTGCTCGTTGTTCCAATAACGTTAAAGAGACGCTATTCAGGGCGTAGTTCTAGTCTTTTTATACAACCAGTCTATGGGCTTACTATACGCAAAAGGCATAAAATGCCCTACGAATACAATATAATAATGCTTTTAGGATACTGATAGGACTACCCCGTGACTGTAGTGCATCGATTTCATCAAAGATTTTTACTGCGTCATGCGCTGAAGAACGGCATCCTTGATTAGAACGTGGTAGTTCCAATAGCCTTCTGATCACATTATCTTCCAGGATTGACAGCGCTATTCTGAAAAACTGCGTGAAACTGCACGCCCGTCAGACTATGTAAAAACTTTATTTTTGTAATATTAGTAAAATAATAGTACTTACATAGTTTTTAAGTATAAATTGTTACCAACAAATACGGATATTGTCTGATTTAAATTTAATAATGATAATAATATTAAATTTAATAATAATAAAAATTTAATTGAAAATTTTGAAAAATCCCCACACAATAAACTTTATTAGCCCTCTGACTTCGTTATAAGTACCCAGTAATATGATCCAAGAGTCTTCGCGTCAGGGGACTACTAAGTTAATAATATGAAATATTAAATAATAGTAATATAAAACTTATTAATGATAAACTATAAAACTTTAATGTATGTATACAACAATAATGAAGATACTTCTTTAGCAGACCCTATTGCGACGACAGTTCAAAATACTGATACTTATGATAAAGTAAGAGGGCTAATAAAAACATTTTATTTGTTTACTTTTAGAAGATTACTGTTAGGGTTTTTTTATATTTTTAATAGTCTATAGCATTATTTATAATTTATTTTTATATTAGCTACTATAAAGTCTGATTCTGAAAAACTATCGTACCGATTTCTCCATTTTATATTTGTCTCATAACTCAAATGGCAATATTCGAACCAAACTGAGAACACAGAGCTCTTATATAACTTTTTTATTTTGCTTTGATCCAAAGAGAAACAATTATTCAAGCTTCATCATCAAATTCGCTGCGATAAGCGATAATTAGTTCAAAAAGGGCGTGATTTTTCAGATTTTTTATTGTAAGATAACCGACCTAATCATAAGAAATCGGCCATGTGCGTGTCGTACACGCATTAAGTTAGGGTTCTGTATAAAAAGAATTATTTCAGATAACTGAAAAACTTGTAAACCGAAATTGTTCATAACAATTTTCTCTGTCGCTGTCTATCGGCTATTTTGATGTGAATTCTATTAACGTCTTCCTCATCGTTGGGCATTTCAGATTCATAGACCGCAAGAATGTGCACTGAAAATAAGGCTTCACCCGGAGCGGAAGCCGCTTAATACAACTCGCGCTAGCATCAAAACTCTTAGTTGACTTAGAACAAAATAAACAGTATTTTCCATCAACAACAATTGACCATAAATGCAAAAAAAAATTCGTGCGTACTGAACTAAGAAAAGAAAAGAAACACCAGGCTTGAAGCATATTAGTGAAGATGCCGAGCGGCCTACGACAAAACTATTTCAACTTCGCAGCCATCTTTATCAGCCATCCAACCAGACCGCTTTCGTTTGTCTGTCTCTCTTAATCCTTTTGCTCAGGAACGCGTAGTAATATTAAGTTGAAACTAATATCAAATACTTTTAAGTTTATAGGAGGAACAAATAATCAAAACATGTTTTGTCCACCACCTCTTATTTGTGAGTACACAGAAAAACATTTAATTACGCGTTAACCTCTTAAATTATAAAATATAACTTTTATTAGAAGCTTTTATACTATGCATATTATATCAACCTTGTTTCCTTAAAAAAAAACATATAACATAAAGCTGCAATCGTAAAAACCAAAATGGACAAAACGTTTTTGCACGCATCTGGAGGACAAAACATGTTTTGAATGTAAGAATCACACAAAGCTTATTTTGAACGAAATAAATACGAAAGTCTGTTTGTTGTTATTGATTAATGTCGCATAGCATATAAATATCATCTAATGGACATAGGTTTTGGCACCGATACTTTTTATTTCGATCTAGAGTTGCCACGGGAACATATTAATCTGTTGGTGATACTGGTGAAGGTATTTCTTAATTTCACAGCGGAGCAAAGAGGAGCCCTAAATACTCGTAGCTGGAAGGATATATAAGGACAAAAGATACTTTTAATCCCGGTCAAGCGTTCCCACATGAATACCTATATTTCTCTTCAGGTTATGCTGCGGGGCACTGTTTCAAGTAGCACCTGACCTGCTTTTTGGCACAGGGAGTTTAGTTGAGGTCATCTACTCTCTAGAGTTCCCACGTGAATACATTTTTCGGTGGGTGATACCGCATAGCACTATTCATTTCCTTCACGTGCGCGTGGTAAGGCAGCAACTGGCTGACCTGATTTTTTGGTTCAGGTCGAAAGATAATGAAAAACATTGAATTTCTTTAGTTCCGATCGAGGGTTCCTAAGAAATAGAATTTTTCACGGTTGATATGATGGGTCACTTTTCCTTTAGATTGCAACAGTGCTATGGGTGAGTTGATTTTTGGCACAAGGTGATGTTGGAATTTGGTGCGGCCAAAGCCACGTGAAAAGCTATTTAAAAATATTGCGTTTCAACATGCAAATGATTCTGCATTTATTTTAAAGAAAAAGTTTTGTACCCCTTTAATCCGGTACTCCGGAGCGCTGACAAGTACTCCGAGGCGCTAACAAGTACTCCGGAGCGCTGACAAGTACTCCGGAGCGCTGACAAGATTTGTTGGTCACCTTGATGAAAATTCTTTTCAATGGTAAAATAAAAAACCAAAATCAAAAATTCAGCATATTAGATAAATGTTTATAATATGTTTGTAGTGATTTGGTCTTTAATTCTCCAGTCAACGCAACAATTCCTTACTTCACATAGTATTCTGAGTATATATTGCATTATTTGTTCTTACTGCTTCGACAAAATGTCAAATTTAAGAATTTTAACATTCAAGGAGTGTTTAGTCACAAATCATGGCTGCCATTGGGCTATTGTAATCGGTGAAATGGACTAACCACTTTATGAATGAAATGTAACTTGGACATTTTTTTGATTTTATTGTTGTTTTTTGGGTAACGAAATAAAGGGGAGAAAACATAATTAAACTGTAAATATAACATTTAAGAAACTACAAACATAGTTCATTTTTTTATTGTATGTGACAAAACACCTTATTAATGTATTTTAGAATGCGTCTCTATGGTCTCTTGGAGCTGTAAAAAATCAGGCTCTTAAATCAATGTAATTGAAAAATACTGCATTAGCCAATCAATCAAGACTCCTAGTTCTTCCTGAGAATTCCCGTTAATCTTGAATCATAAAACTTGGCAAGAAGCAAGGTCCAAGTTTGGTTTTATTTTTCGTAGTTAATACATATTAATGAAATTTATTGACATGATCTGATTAGATGTTCAGTTTTCTACTCAACAGTATGGGTTGAAAGTTATTCAGATTTTTTGTATTTAGTATATTTAACCACAGACATAGTTTTCGGCTTGAGATCTTGTTTATATAATTTAATGGTGCTCGATGAGTACCTAAATGTCAAATATAGAGTCAAAACATGCTACGCTGATCTACGGGCAGTATTCTTTTAAAGGTACACAAAATCTCTATTGTTTCCTGTCAAATATGTATTTAGTTACTTACTTATATATGCGGCTTGTAGTGATCGAAAGAAAAGAAAACGGCGCGCAGATATAACCAATTTGATGGACAAAGAAAAAAGAAAAATATTATAGGCAATAATTACTACATGGAACGTTACCTAAAGCTTGCCAAACACGTAGCATATTTATTAATATGTCAAATATCAATACAAAACTGAAATATTTTTAAAGCTGCGTTTTTTGGTAATTCAAAGTTTTCTATTGAGAATACATTGTTATATGCCTTGTTATAGTTTGTATGATAAGTTCGTTTAGTTTTATATCAGTCTAGGTGAATGTAGTTCGTACTTATAGTAATCTTTCAAAATCGATTGTAAGATTGGCTAATATTGATCATACACTAGTAGCTTGTTAGCCATGTATCTAAGTCCTTTATCTTACTAGCTTGGTCAAGTTTAGGTACATTATTTTTAGGTAAGATCGAACGCGCTTACTACTTGCTTCGTAATAGCGCTGTGTTTGGTAAGTAAATAACTTATAATAATATAATGTTAATTTTGTGTATATGCAAAGAACTAAATTAATTCAGATAATGTCAGTTCGTTAATAATTATAGGTAATATACTGAAACTATATTTCCTGCATTCGTATGGGGAATCATTATTTACTGTAAGGGGAACCCGGTTTTAATAAATATTCCATTATCAAGATAAATAATATATTTGTTATCATTTCGCCATAATTAATTAAAAATCTGTATTGTTCAAGCGCATTCTAAGACTATTGTAAACTTGTTTGACCTACGAGTATATTAGTTTTTGGCCAGATCACTGTAAAGATTTACTGAAATGAAATTAGGGTTCCCCGCAATTTCACACTTAACCTTCCCTCTGATACTACTATCAATGTATGGTCAAACACCAATAGGTTTAGGGCTTTAAGTAATGAATTCTAAACATCTAAAGTAGCTATTACTTACTTTACGAATACCTAACTTTATGAGAATTTTTCTTACAATTTTTTTTGATAACGTAGATAGAATATTATGTAATGGCGAACGTTGTCCTGCAAATATATTTTTAAAATTAACATAAAATGAATCAAGCTAATAGTTGTCTTTCACAGTGTATTTAAAGAATGTTTATCTAACATCACTCTTATATCCATCTATCCTATGCTGCTGATCTAATATTTGTTTTGAACAAGAGTTAAAAACCATGTATTTAAAGTGCTCTTACACTCTTACACTAAAGACTACGAATTTTACAATAACATTTAGTATAAATATAAAATTAAACAAGCTTAGAAAATGAGGATATAAGACCACAGTTGTTCTGAAGTGCAGTTAGTTTAAGTAAATTTTATTGTAACACTTGTGGCTTATAAAATATTTTTATATACATATATAAGACTACGTAATAAGCCTAAACGTCTTTAAAACCATTCTGTCTAATTTGTGACCAAAATAAGAGCGTTGGCATTGTATAAATAATTGTTAAAGCGATATAAGTCTTCCGTTCTTAAAAGGTGCGCATTCTGAGACTAATTTGCTAGTCGGGTAGTAATTAAAATTAGGTAAAAAGATAAATAAATTAAAAATGTCCAAATATTCTATGAGGCAAACATCAAACTCATGGTTGATGTTTGGCTCATAGAACGCCAAAAGAACGCCATAGAACGTCAAACGCCTACTAGGCGAACAAGGTCGAAAAACCATGACGCGCCAATAGACTCAGGGGACTTAACATACACTCACACTCGCGCCTATTAGGCCGTCTGTGCACAACGGTGTTTTTTCCCTGTTTACCCGAATTTGTAACTAAAATTCCTGGGCTGTTGTGCAAGCCGACTATTACAATATAAAATAAAATACCTTACATAATGTGCGATAAATTTATTAACTTTCATTTAATTTACTTGCACTTTGTACAGGTAATTCTAATACAGTAAGTACCAAAAATGACGATTCACTTAGAAACTTCTGGATCTGAATATGGGAAGACTCGGTTGGGTTCATATAAACCCAAATGTGGTTTAGATTTTGCATCTTTGCCTTGAATCATTGCTACAGCAATAAGCACCAAAACGAAGAGAAAGATCTGAAAAAAAAACAGAACACAGAATTTGTGACGTGAAAATTCAATTTTCCATGAAATGTTAGTCTAGCAGCTAGTCTAATAATTGTGACAATGTAGAAAATGTCTTGATATACTTACATAATGTAACATAATAGAGGTACTAATCCAGCATTCTCAAAAAGTCTTGAAAGTATGTAAATATCATTTAGGAAAAGGAATCGTAAGAGAATCAAGGACAAAGAATAATTAATATAAAAATTCTCTTTTGAGGAACATAAATCTAAACAGGTGATTTTAGAGAAAGAATTGAATTTTTGTATTTTTTTAAAGTTTAAAATTCAAACCTTAGACTTAGTTTTAAATGCTTACGTAACACATACTAAGCACGCCCAGTTTTGTGGCCTCAAAATCATCTAAGTACGGTCAGGAACAGTCTACAAAGCTTGCAACTTCTTGCCTGTCTGGCAGCTACAGGCTGTTTTTTTTCATACCACTAAGGTGGCAAACAAGCTTGCTTGCTCCGCCTGATGGTAAGCGGTCACTGCAGCCTATGGACGCTTGCAACACCTGTGGCATCACTCGCGCGTTGCCGACGCTTTAAATATTTAATAACTTCTTTCTTGAAACACCCCATTCTATAGTCCTTAGATCCTTGGCTCATTCCACAATCTTAGCGTACGCGGGTGGAAATTTCTCTAAAACCGCACTGTACGGCTGTATAATTTCGTATTAAATCTTAGACCTGAGAGTCTGTCATTGAAGTCATCGGACTTGAGAAAGTAGGGCTCTAGAAACGGAGTACCATAATCACTTATGCACATCACAAGGTGATAGTAGGTAGCGAATTCTCAATGAATCAAACTCATTCTTGTCTAGAAATGTAAGCACCCTTACGATACATATCGTTTCCGACAGCGCCGCTTTGTTGAAGTGTCACTGTTAGTTGCAAAAAAATGCAGTGAAGAACTGAATAACTCTACAATGGATATGCGAAAATAGAGGCTCTCTGGGCAATGGTGCTGCAGATCAAATGGCAAAGAGAGCATCAGACATAAAAATAATGGGAACCGAACCAGTTGTGCCCATACCCTTAAGCCAACCTTAAACGTTACGAAATAGAACCTAATAACTACACAAAAACAATGGGTAGAACAAAGAGACTGCAGACAAGCTTATTCTGCTATTACATGCAACTCAGTAGACCAAAACCTCCAACACATAACTCGAATATTAACAGGTCACTTCCTATTAAATAAATATCTTTTTAACACCAGGGACCTTATTGGGAACAGCCTCGAGCTATTCGGACTCTGGTATTCGAGAGAAAAATGTATGTAAGTCTGACTTATCTCTCGAAACCAGTAAATGTACTTGCATTCATTTCCCTCTCGAATTCCAGAGTCCGAATAGCTCGAGACTGTTTCCAATAAGGTCCCTGCTCACGTGATTTTGCACTGCAGAAGCGTGAGCAATGAACCGGTAAAGCTTTTGAAGTCCAGAAACCTTGAGAAAGGCACTGAGTTGCGTCAGACACTTTCTGGATTTCTGGACAGAGTTGAAATGCTATGAGTAACATTTACATAACATTTAATTATTATTTGACCGTCTCATCTTTAAGGAACACAGAATAGGCCTGGCGCGGCGGCTGATTTGGCAGAAGGCAAGGACTTTATATTCTCTGTCCTTGTTTGTCTGCTTGAAGCTTCTCGTGACAAAAGGCTTTTACGTTGCCCAAAGAATTTGCATTGTAATTCAACGTGGAAATGCGGCCGGCATTTTGGGAACAATGCCAACTGGATTTTTAGATTAATTTTATATAGTTTTGATAGTGTTAAATAATAATATTATTATAGTATTTCTAAAACATTAATTTGTATATAATTGTTGACATGTTAATAAATGAGTATGTGTTTTAAAAGTCGGTGGTGGCTGAGAGGTGTCGATTTCACCTTCTGTCCTAGGTGGTGGAGGTTCGAGCCCTTAAGTCTTTTTCTTAATTTCTCAAGTACATCAATTATTCACACCACTGGCTTTTTCGGTGAATGTAGTTGTTCGGCATGTTCGGTGAGTGAGAAATTCATGTTTTCCACATGTGAGGAAACCTGCATACATCTAAAAAAAGTGTGTAAAATCCACAATCCACACTGGGCCCGTGTGTGGACTATGGCCCAAATCACCCTCGGTGAGGTTAGGCCGTGCCCCAGCAGTAGGGGCGTATGAGTATGAAATACGTATTTAGCTTTAAATTACTCTTTAGTACCTAACCAACTGCAACATAATATCACAGCCTAAAAAAAAATTTTATTCACTAGGCCATCGACGTAGAGCAATTGTGTGGTGCGGTGCGTGGCGAGACGAGGGGCGAACGCAACCGACTTGCCTATATCGTCACATATGAATAGCCAGTTGCTGTACAAGCAGTCAAACATTTTGTCGCGTCGCCATGACGGTCTCGATGATGTAATTTATCAAAGGCATTGACTGTATAAATCAAATTATGTTTAAGCTGTGGTTAATAATATGCATCGTACCAATCTAATTATACAATTACTTTCAGTATTTTGACAAAACAGTTTACTTTAAATAATCTTTCATAGATTTATTTCCTAAAATAATAAACGATCCATGTAAAGTTCTTTAGTAAAATTAATCTCACCAACTTCTTCATTGTCTTCTCTTGGCTAATCTTCAGTCTCGAGTGAGTAGCTAGTTGTAGAAAACTTAATCCAGTTATGGAAAACAATTTTTATGGTATCTCAATTTATATTACAACAATCTTTTGTTTCTGATCCACACTACACAAATTAGTTTCGGCTTCGCTGTTAAATATAATTAGCTTAACAGGATAGGATTCGCGGCGCCTCGCAGCTTGTTTCATACAAACGAATTTCCTACTTGTGTTGGACATTTACTGATTAAATACTAAAAAAATTTGTGGGCATGATCTCAATCATATATATGTCTGTGGTTTTCCAAAATCCTAAATAAAGTTTTTATTAACTTTAATCTTATTCGATATCATTTGTATGGAAAACTAGAATCCTGTCAAGATTTTAAACTTTACAATTTAATTGAAAACTACCGCACTGCAGACCTAGATATTTAATCCTTAAGCACGGCTTCAAAATTTCATGGTGTTTGATTTGTAAGTGTCAAAAACAAGTGGGAAATTTGTTTGTATGAAGCGCGCTGCGAGACGCCGCGAATCGTATTCTCTCAATAAACGCTAATTCGTTTTAACTGTCATGGTTTTTCCAGACTGTGACGTCAGAAGGCTATCTTTATGCACCTTACCTCAAGATTGAACTGTCTAGACGCCTTTGATAGCAGACTCTATGAATGAAAAAAATAATATAAAAACCACAAAATGTAAAGTTTCAAAAATGGCGATAGATATTGACGTTATGGTTTTGCTCGCAATTGGTTATTTTATTGTCACTGAGTCCGAGCTTCCCTGAAAATTTTAGCGTTCCAGCTAATCGGGAAGTGATCGAAATTACTACTGCAACATTTGACCCAAACATGATCAACTAATTAAACGTTGTAATGAATGTTAGGCTGTGGCAGTGACGTATCAACCTCTTCTGATTTAAGTGTTAAACTCTTTCTTGCAGGGCCCTCTGACGAAGTAGGAAAGATTAAGGTACTTATTGCGACCGACCAGCACCGCTCCATTGGATAATTTTTATTACCTCTTCGCACAAAGTTTATTTCAAAAATGTACTACATAGAAATAATAACATAAGTCATGAGCTCCATTTAAAAACACACTGTGAGCTTTAGAGCCACTTTTAAAATAAGCTTTGTACGAAAAGTAAATTAAAAATAACTTCAGTAAAAATTTTAATATTACAGGGCCCTCCGAAGGAGTAAGAAGGAATGGAGCGAATAATTAGCATCGCCAATAGATAATTTTTATTTCCTCTTCGTACAAAGTTTATGGAAAATAAAAATATTAGCCAAGAGCTACATTTCGAAATCCTTTTTTAAACACATTGTGAACTTTGGAGCTACTTTTAAACTAAGGGCTAAGATATAGGGCAGATAGGCGTAAATACGACGTTTAGTTAATTTACATGGATTAGCTTTCTAGCCTTTATCGCCCTCGTTAGTAGAAATTATAAGAATATAAGAAAAAAATTATAAATATTTGTACTATGTATATTTATAATATTTATTCTGCAGAAATGGTTTACCAGTGGCTAGATATACAACCATGTAGGGGACAGCCTTGTTTTACCAACCACTTGAGTTCTGTGTCATTGGAGCTGCTGCAACACTGGTATACAGTGCTACATTGATCAAACACTTATATACTCCACTATTTTTGTTATACATATCGATATTCTAATCCTAACTAACGTATAAAACCGAAAGATTGTTTTATATTCCTTAGTGTGGTTTCGTCGCAACGAACGGAGCATTCAGTAGAGAGTTATTTGTTACAGGGATAAAAGCTAGAGAGACGGAGGACGACATAGGTAGCATGCTTGTTACCATCTCGATTTTATGACATAAAATTATTTTTAAAATACGCGTGAATACACTATATTTAATTAGTAACTAGCTATGTCTCCGCGATATTACCCACAGAATCTTACTTTTCCACGTCGTATCACCGACATCTGTTGTTTCTTCTTTGCTGAAACGACTGGCGCGCAACCTATTGCCAAACAACAACATACCGAATTTAATTACAATCGGAAGAATGGTTCAACCTTGGCCCATGAGTCCAACTTCCACTTTACAGGATTTTCTATTTCATGCAAATCTTGTTCTGACAAAAATAAAAAATAAATCAAATCAAATCGGTCGAACCGCTCTCACTCAAGTGATGTTCCGTTATACATGCGGCAATTGATTTTTATTTATTAGCAATGAAAAAAAGCTATAGGGTCGTTCTTTTAATGGGACAGTATGGGCACTAGTACTACCAGAGGAACCAGAGCAAAACCGCTTTTGAAGTTGGTAAAAAATTTTAAAACTTGGTGTCAAACATTTTAATTTATTAATTTACTTCATTACTCCATTTGATAATATAAATACTAAGAGTTACGTAATTTTCTTTCACAGTTTAACTTAATATTGAAAAAATAAGAAATTTCCTCAAAAGTAGCATTTATCTAGGATCTTCATTAAAAAGTTGCCCTCAAAAGTAGCATTGCGCTAAGTTCTACAATTAAAAAGCTTATATTTATGGTTAATTTTATTTTTGAGGGAAAAAATAATTCTTTTGTTAAATCTTAAATTTACTTTTTATTATTTACATTAAGAAAGTACAATATAAAAAGGGTATCGAAATTTCACTAATTTATTAATCAAAATCTGCTTCTGCAAATGGAAAAAAGTGAAAAGGGAGATAATAACCCAAATGTTTATGTCTAGAGTTATAAGTGTTATGACGCACGCCATGAACCATAACCACAGCAACAAACACCAACACTAAGTAGATGACCTGCAAAAAAAGAGTAATTTAGTAGAGTAAAAAAGAAATACCCTGAAGTACCTAATGGACCGTCCAATTTTTAAGGTTTTTTTGTTATTTGATAGCGCATACTTTAAATTGGTACCATTTAAGAGGAATCATCATATTTCTTCCAAAATAAATATTATAAAAGAATTTAAAAAATATAGAGTAAATATTACCTAGCACTTAAAAAATAAAATATTGTAAAATATAAAAATATTGCTAACCTCTTTGAAAGAAATAAGAAACAAAGAAATAACATTGGGGTTTCGCGACAATCGATGAATTTCATACGTAATTTCAAATGCGCAATGTTCATCTTATTTCTATGGATTTCAAACGAGAATTTTACGGATTTTACGGAATCGAGCCGCAGGTTATATCGAGTACCTAAGTGAACACCCGAACAACTATATTTATTCTACCCAGTCACATAAGTAGTAGTCTGTGTACGGATAGGGCGATCTTAAATCCCTAAAGCGAAGAGCAACATTACAGGAATAAAACAAAAAAGAAATAGATAGTTAAAATATCATTAAAAATGCAAAATTGTGAGTAGAACTTAAAAATTTAACTTAACAGTTGTTCGCAATATTTTTGATCATGCCTTAGGCGGTAAGTGCTGTGATCGTATTTTGTTTTTGATCTGAAGAAGCTAGAGAAAAAAAGGTATTTTTAAGAATCAATATGCAATATAACTTCTCAAGAAGGCTTCTCTTTATGTGAAGTAGTATAAACTTCAGCCCATTACCCACAACGGATCCAGTAATGGCGTTCACATTTTTTAATTTTCAGTATGCAGGTTTCATAACGCTGTCTTCTTTCAACGAGTTTCCACAAATCGGCAGACAATTAGGAATTTGTACCTTGGCTCCAAAACTCGAGGCTTCCATGCCATGACAATACAGTGTAGTATTAAGAGTTATTTTTAGGGCCTTTCAGAGCAACGTCAATGACCAGCGTGAGCTTCCGCCACGAATAGGTGAACAAGGGCTTATTCAGAGAGAAGCAGATACAAAGAGCTATTGTAATATGTGCGGAGACTATACCACAGAATAAAAAAAAGATATATGCGGCTATGGTAAAATGTAGATATGTACTTATTTTCTTAGTAACAGATAATTTTGGGAAAAGGTACCTATTTGACTATATTTTACATGTTAAACCCCTTTTTATTTTATTCCATACTAATAATAGTATGTAAAAGAACACAAAAATTTAAAAACTTATACATTAAAATTAAAGGAATTGGTAATACTGATCACTTATTTCCACTCACCCAGATCAATCATCTATTAAACGACAAGTCTTTGTCAAAAGTAACTTCAGTTTGTTTAATACTGAACTGCTGTTATTAAGCTGTAGAAACCCATTACAATTAGCACGACTTCAGCACGTAAAAGTTCAGACAGAACAGAAATAAAAAAAGGATTTTAATATCTTTCTTTATCGTTATATACATCTATAGGCGATATTGCGTAAGCAACTATGAAAAAATCTTACTAATTTCTTCATTGTGCTGTCCCAGCTAATCTCCCGACTCCAGTCACTCCTATGTGAATAAACCAGTTATGGCGAATAATAGAAATTATCTTAATTTATATTATAACATTTCTTTTGTTTCCAGTAAACAAAGAAACATTCGTTTTGGATTTGTCGTTAAATTTAATTAGCTCCGATAAACGCTAATTAGTTTAAGTCATGGTTTTTAGACTTCGAGGTAAAAAGACCCCTAAGTATATGTTATACAGTAGTGGATCAACCTCTTTTGAATGTAAAGTTGAACTTGTTAAAACAAGGGCCCTCTTAAGGTTAAAAAAAGGTATGAATCTTGATGCTCCTCTCTGCTGTCCACACAGTTTAACTTTATGAATATTGACCTTTCCTATGATTGAAAAACATAGGAACTAGTTCATTTGATTTTTGGCAAATAAAAACTGAGATAGAGCTACAACTTCCCCGACCCCTAGACTGCTCACATTAACATTCCTTTAACAAATTAGTTTATAACACATTTTACAGCTGGTTTCATTTCCTCTGGCGCTAGAAGTTGGGATTGTGCTACCCTCTAAGATCTGGCTAGCAGCTCATGAGCTAAGTACAGAACCAAGTATACAAGGTCCCGTACAAGTAAAATTATGTCGCATATATTAACGTTAAAAATGTCAATAAAATATGCTGATATTTAGTAACCTAAGTTATGTTATATATAATAGTATTTTAGATGAATCCTTTGATGTCATCCTGTCAGATGTTTTATTTATTAGGTCCTTGAGAATTTTGTTATAAATTTTGGGGCCATTTGCAAACCGGAAAAGGAAATTCTTCCCTGCCAAGGTTTTCTTTAAAGACTACAGTATCGGGTTCTTTAAGGTAGAAGTGCTTAGATTTTTAAAGTATCGGAAACGCGCGAGTGACGCTTCAGTTGTTGCAAGCATCCATCGGCTACGTTGACCACATAACGTCAAGCGAACCATAAGCTTGTTTGCCACCTCAGTGGGAAAATAAAACTAACTGCGTCACTGTTTTAGACGCACATGAACATGAATATCATAATAGAAAATATGAAAAGTGTTTGGAATTATTCATAATCATTTTGTGCAATATCTAAAAATATAATACCTCTAAGCAAGAAATGTAGTCGTAATTGACTTTAGTGACGCTTAGCGTCAAACAAAAGCTAACTGACAATGCCAAAAATTTCGAGTGGAATATTTCTCAGTATACATTAGTCATATATACACAGGTGGTGTGTAACAGGGAAGAGTAACATAAATTGGACCGATTTTGACATAGGTATATAACCAAATCCCTTAATGAAAAAAAAGCCAAACTAATTCATAGGATAGGTAGGTAGGTATGCTAGTTACAAAATATTCAGTAGTGAATCTTGTAGTTAAGTTGTAACTATAAAAACTTAAATATAAAATAATCTAAGGTCATCTTTCTGTCTAATTTACGCAACCGGTATCTTAAATTAGTACCAAAAGAATGTTTTGAATAAGGCTAAAAAAAATTTTAAAACATAACCTTTGTTAGGGTTCCGTAGACAAATGGCAAAAACGGAATTCTTATAGCTTCATCTTGTCAGTCCGTCCGCCAGTCCGTATGTATTAATTCTGCCGTCTTTTTTCCAACTGTTTTAATACCTAATTTGTTGTAATATTAGCAAATCCACTTAATTAAGATTTAAACTATAACATTTTTTTTCACGTGTACTCAGGACTAATGTACCAAAATTAATCAAATTCTTGCAATTTAACTCGTTTGGGGATGCCACTGCAGAGGTTGTACAATTTAGGAGAAAGTCCAATATAGGTTTTTCTCCCCGCACGTTTTAATTTAATTATATTTGTTTCCTTATTTAATTATTCCGGCCTCAGGCTTAATTTCAGCTTGTCGATTAAGGACTGCAATGCTGGATGACACGCTGTAAAGGCCTTGAGCTGCGGCACGCTACGCTTTCGGCCATTATCAGCACTGCCAGCAACACAGTTATTACAGACAACGGCAGTAATGTATTAAACCATATCTACGAGTCTAACGAGCTATAACTTAATTGCATACATTTTACACTGGAATCTTAGGAAGTATTTTGAAACACATAATTTTGGTTTGTTTAGCCGTAGTCATTACCGCCCGTTGGATCTGTGAACGCGCTCTTTGCTTTGAGAAAAGTAAAATTTACAAAGAAAAAGCCCGTGGGAGTATGTTCGCCTACTCGTTATGACACTGTTTACGAGTAAATGTGATGAGAAATATTTTGTGACACGCTCAATTATTTTTGACGCGTTTTGTCTTTACAGGACGGCCTAACTGCATTCTTCCACTAGTTGGCACTTCATTGTTTTTAGGGTTCCGTACCCAAAAATATGATTCCATAAAATCACGACCCGTAAAAATTAGCTTCTCTTCTCAAGAGATAGCAAAAACGATACTACACAAAAGTGCTGATCTTAAACTGGAAGGCATCAGAATTTATTCAAATCGAACACAATAACAACAAAAAGAAATAAAAAATCTAAAAATAGAACTGCTAAAACGGCAAAAAAATTGAGAAAAGGACTTAAGAATTAAATATATCAAAGGAACATCGAAAATCATTAAATCGGAATCAAAAAACTAGAGATTGTTAGAGATTTTGCTAAATATAATATAACGCACGAATTAACAAACAGCTATATTAATATTACCACCACCAAAAATTCTATTAGTTTTTTTTCCGCCAATGTTCGCAGTTTAGTCAAGCACGGTAAACTTGATGAAATACGGTGTATAATAGAATCATTTCAAACCGTTGAAACCTGGATTACAAATAAAAATGAAGCCAAGAGATTAACATTACCAAACTATACTCACTACTACAACTACAGAACGTCAACAAAAGGTGGTGGGTCTCAATTTACGTGCACAATAATTTAAACCACGAAGTACTAGAAAGCGGATGTGAAAGTGGCAATCATTTTTTGTGGATACACCTTGAAAAACTATCTTGAGATATAGGAGCCATTTATAAACAACCTACGGCTAATGTTCAAAATTTTCTGGAAAATTATGAAAACTATTAAGTGAAAAGAAGAAGGTGTATTGTTTTTGGACATCAAAACATAAATTTACTTAGCAAAGAAAAGTCCATTAAAGAGTACAAATCCAAGATGAAGGAAAATGGATTCAAAATATTAAATAAAGTAGACAAGACACACGCCACACGTATCACTGAAACCTCAATGACTATTATAGACCACGTTTGTAGCAACCTGAACTACTTGAACACAAAATGCATTCCATATAGCTCTAGTTGAAAGTGCCATGTCAGACCACAAACAAATTTACTTTGAAATAAGCACTATTAAAACAGAAAAGCCCAAAATAGTGGAGTATGAAGCAATTTTTACGACAAACTATACAAAACTGTCAAAGATTCACCGAAAACTGATAAAAAGAATGATTTTTCTAGCTTAGAAACATTTTTACAATATGCTATTTCCAAAAACAAGACTATCAAAACTAAAATACTAAACCCGCCAAGGAAACAAGAGAAACAAACAACTGTGGCATGACTTAAAACAAAAACCGCAAGATCAAAATCTGAGGAATGAGTTTGAATAGCAAAGGACTAAAGTACGTAAAGAGATCGAGACAACTAAAAACCAATACTATCGCAATGCGTTTAAAAACTGTGAAAGAAATCCTTCAAAAACATGGAAACTTATAAATAAAAAAAATAAAAAACGGAAGCATATCCTTAAAATTAAATACTTTACTGGGACAAATTACAAATACCTAGGAAATATGTGAATGTTTTAACACGTTTTTCTCAAATATAGGCGCTGAACTTGCAAATAAAATTCCAATATCGTACCAAAATAGTAATAACCGACTTACACAAATAAGTGAGACAAAACTGACCCATTTTAAATTAGCTACATATGAAATTATTAAAATAATCGATAATCCCAATACTACTTCTGGCATAGATGGTATAAGTACTAAAGTTATTAAATGTGTGAAACATGAGATCGCTGAAACATTGACTCAGTGTATAAACAAATGTTTAGAGTTAGGTCAATTTCCAGAGTCTCTCAAGATTGCAAAAGTAAGTCCCTTATTTAAATCTGGAAACAAAATGGACCCAGGTAATTGCCGACCAGTGTCCGTACTGCCTATCTTGTCCAAAATATTCGCAAAAATACTGTACAACCGACTAAGTGAATTCCTTACATCTACAAATTATCTGTATAAAAAACAATATGGTTTTAGACCAAAGTCAAATACCTTAAAAGCTACAATTGATCTAGTAACGAAACTAAGACTAAATATTGACAATAAAAAAAATATGTTAGACATATTTGTAGATTTAAAAAAAGCATGTGACACTTAGGACTAGCAGACACCGCTCTACAAATCTTTAAATCGTACCTTACAGATAAATATCAAATTGTCAAGATAAACGGAGTTCAAAGCAGTGCTCAATTGATAACCTACAGAGTGCCCCAAGGTTCCTTGGTTCTTGGGCCGTTACTATTTTTAATTTACATAAATAACCTTAGTTAAATTGGCTTGAAAGGGGATATTTCACTGTACGCCGATGATACTAGTTTGTTTTATTCTGGCAATTCAATGAGCTCAATTGTTACACAAGCCCAAACTGATTTAGATCTCTTAAATACCTGGTTAGAATCAAACTGACTTTTTTATAAACATATCAAAAATAAATTATGTCATTTTTGCAGCAAAGAACAAAAAGATTGGCAGTTACAGTAACCTCAATCAATGGTCAAATTATAAATGAGGTAAATAACGAAAAATACCTCGGCCTTATACTTGACAGTCAGTTAACATGGAAATCCCAAATAGAGTACATTCAAAAAAAGTTTAAGTCACTTACTAGTGCCCTCCGTAGTATTGCTCGTTGTTTACCGAAATAAGTGCGGTATACAATTTATAATTCAATGATAAAATCTCATATTAACTATTTAATTGAAATATGAGGTGCTGCTGCAAAAACAAATCTACAGGTTCTGCAAGTGGCCCAAAATAGAATTATAAAAATATTATTTGGATATAACTACTTGACTCCCACTACAAAAATCTACCGTGAAACAAATCTTATGAACATCTCTCAATTGTACAAATATAATACATGTATCGTATATCGTATCGTAAAATCTTAACAAAAGATAACTCTCAATTGGTACTAACTAAAAATAGTTAAACTCAAAAATTATTAACAAGACAACATTTGCTTAATAACACCTAGAACAAATAATGGAAAAAGAACATAATGTTTAAGAGTGTAAAAATTTATAATAAAATACCAAAAGATATCAAAGACACTGTCTCAATAAATGCTTTTAAAAGGACCCTAAAATTTTATGTTCTGATAAATTTGTCTTAAGATTTTGTCTTAAGAAAAACATCATTTTTAACCCTAGCGATCTCAAGCCTTACTAGGACCTTATTCTTTTATTACTGTAAAATTAATGTCATTTCATTAATGTCGCATATATGTTTACATTTATTTTATCCAGGTATAAAAAAATAAAAAAAAAACCAATTAATTATATATTACTTTACTACTATCAAGTCGAAATACGTTATATTTTTGTTTCTTGAAGCCTAATTATAATTATAACTTAATTAATATAACTTAAATTATTATAACTTAAATGAAGTAATATCTAAAATTCCAAGTCATGATTCAGCTATCCATGTTTCGCACCATGATCGTAGCTTTAGTAAACATGCAACACTAGCCTAGCATACTTGCGACCGATACAATATAATTACCAACTATTGTAATATGAGTTATGTCTTACCCTACACTTTACTAATTTGTTATACACAGAATTTGGAACTAACTATCTTAATTCTGCTCCACTTTAGTTCATGTAAAATGTAACAAATTCTATATATGTTTATTTAATAAATAGTATAATCTAAGTCCATAGTGCAGTGTACCATTATATTAATAAGATTCAATAAGCAATCACAAATGTTAACTTTATTTTTATGAATATTTATCTGTAAGTGAATTCTGTAATTCTTCTTGAGAAATAAAGAATCTTTAACCGAAAAGGGTAATTAGCGGAACCCTATTACTAAGACTCCTTCGACCGTCCGTCTGTCACCAGGCTGTATCTCGTGAACCGTGATAGTTAGACAGTTGAAATTTTCACAGAAGATGTACTTCTGTTACCGCTATAACAACAAATACTAAAAAACAGAATAAAAAAAAATATTTAAGGTGTTTTCTCAATATCGAGCAAAATCAAGCAGCTTGATTGATAATGGCAACGGAACCTAGTCCGACTCGTACTTGGTCGATTTTTATTCATCATTGTCGAAAAAAATATGAAGTTAATTAGATACCGCTTATTTTTGTTAAAAAAAACCATAAAATTTAGTACTTATTAGACTTTTAGTTTCAAATAAGGAATAATATTACATATTTATTAAAAATCTTTTCCTAAGGGGGTAAATAGGGTAAAGAAGTGAGTATGGGAGTTCGACTGCTTAAAACGATGCTAAAAAAGGTAGATTACAGACAAAGTTATCACCGGTAATATCTCAGGGACCCATCTAGTGATAATGACGGCCTTCGGACTTGCAGAAGTACTAAAAGTAGTTTCTTAGGTTCACCGGTTCTTATTGGTAGCAATCTAGATTGTCGTTAGCCAACCCACATTTTGGTCTTTATTCTTCTTAAGACCTAAATACCGTTTAAGGACCACTTTAGTTCTTTAGATATCTGTGAAAGTCATAGAATAATTCCAGCACATGTGAACCAACCTGTCAGCCGTATACTGTAAAATCTTGTCGTAAATCCCCTTACCATCAAATAGGGGGGCCCTCTTAAGGTTAGCGTCCTCCTAACTGTTTGGGTTCACAACTTTAAAAACGCTGCTCTAAATATTCGCTGGCAGAGAATTAGCAGTTATCACCTTAGTTAAGTATAATTAAAACAGGCTGTGCCTCATAGTTTTAGGATATAATCTATCAGTATTCCAAATTACATCCAAATACGTTCAGCCATTTTTAGGGTTTCGTTCTCAAAGGGTAATTAGCGGAATCCTATTACTAAGACTTCGCTGTCCATCCGTCCGTCCGTCCGCGTGTCCGTCTGTTAGGCTGTATCTCATGAACCGTGATAGTTCGACAGTTAAAATTTTCACAGAAGATGTATTTCTGTTGCCGCTATAACAACAAATACTAAAAAACTCCCATACAACAAACGTGATTTTTTTGTTAGATTTTGCTCGATATTGAAAATGGCAACAGGTATAGACGCTTAAAACATTCACAGAATATTTAGTTATATACTCACTTTAATAATAAATAATTAAATTAAAATAAAACAAATATTTAAGGGGGCCTCCTACACAACAAAAGTGAATTTTTTTGCCGTTTTTATAGATAATGGTACGGAACCCTTAGTGCGCGCGTCCGACTCGCACTTGGCCGATTTTTTATGCTTAAATTGATTAAGTTACAAACATCCACCCATCGTCACAGACTTTCACATTTATTTTATAATATTCGTAGGATTGGTATTTTATTCATTACATATTCTTCTTTGTAATCAGGGTGCGTAGTGCCTAGGTTTCACTCTGTTATGCGATGCTGGGCGCAACCTAGATCTATCACACAAAACACAGTGTTACAATTATGCTACAGAATATGATATAAGTACCTATGATATAGAGACATTGAAGCCGCTATAAAGAAAGCTTATGTAGCAGTGGACCAAAATAGGCTGGATATGATGATCACGTATCACAAATTATCAAATTATATGGACAACAAACCAAGTATTTAGTTAAGCCCATCAGACACGGAGCTATAATAAATATTAACAAAAAATATAGCAAGACATATTACGATTCAATAATAATTGTCACACACACACACACAGCTTTAAGTATATTTTAGAATGAATATATTTTGGCATAGGTATTTATATATATGTTTATTTATGTATGATATGTATGTATACAAAAATAATATGGATATCAGACAACGATTACAAATACATATTATATGTATACAATTTGTTGTCTTATATCCATAACACAATATTTGCTTACTTTGGGCACAGATTATATAAGCTTTGAGGTTAGACGGCGCTGTGTGTAATGTCCAAATTTTTTCATACTACACAATGCTATAATAAGAAATACGGTTCATTTGATATTTGATCCTGCTATAGAGCAATTAGACAAGCTTGAATGTTATCTAAACCTCAGTATAAAGTTCATATTTGGTTTGTCCAAATAGTTATATGCGCATATCTTTGAGTATCGTTTCAACTTAAGGGGTGTATAGCAGCTAAGTAGCGCCGCCATTAGATATTTCTAATTTTCGATATGAAAAAAGCGAGTTTCGAGAATCCAAATCTTAAAAATATAAAACTAGACGTAAGCTATTTTGAGAACGATTTCTATTATTCTTAAAATATATCTCTGAGTTTTAGTAGGCATTTTTGCTTAAAGTGGCAATTTTTAGCAGAAATTCCTTCAATTAATTCATAGATATATCAAACAAACAATACAAAACGTTCTATAAAAAGCAAATGAAAAGTTTTATAATTATATCATTTAGATTCTCGAAATTAGCTTTGTTCAAAGAGAAAATTACACATTAGAAATCTCGAATGGCGGCGCTAGTAGCTTCAATACACCCCTTAACCGTCTCTAATCCGTTCTCGCGAAAATGCTCCCCTTAAACTAGTTCAATTTTACCCGTTGGCTACCTTAGCTAAAATGGACCTTTATTAATCTTAAGTAGCTAAATTGGTTTGTTCGTAAACTGATATCTGTATTTACGTGTGTGTCACATAAAGTGCAATATCTGTCAGTAGAATTACTCTCTCCTGTCTGTGGAGATCATTCGTTGGTTACCGATCGATACACTCATCTTAATTCTATGTGCGTACTGTAGAAGTAGGTACTAGGTTCTTATTGCGTATACTCGGCCTTCTAACTTAGTATAAAACACGTTAACAAAACAACTGTAACAGTATTCAACTCGGCAGTAGCTTTTTGAAAACAACTCACAAAATGTTTAAACTAGTAAGTTATGTTATATCCTATCATATTTTTCATAAAAAAACGTAACGACCATTTATTATTTAGAAATAATAAATCTTTATTAAAGAACAAGCATTCCAGAGTGTTTTATTTTTTTTTATTAAATACTATAAGTAGCTATATATCTATTACCTGACAAGGTTTTCTCTAAGAACTAAAATATTGGATTTTTCAAGAAAGTATTTATGAGATTTTTAAAGGTTCACCAACGCACGAGTTACGCGCCTATTGCAAGCGTCTATAGGCTGCGGTGACCACTTATCATCAAGCGGACCGTTAGCTTGTTTGCCACCTTAGGAGCATAAAAAATCTTAGATTTATAAGTATCAGCAAGCTGTGCCAAAAAAACAATGGCCGTTGGATCAGACTTACCTTAGAGTAAAGACCGCGTACCGAAAGGAAAAGCGTGAGACGTCCAGGTGTATGGACTGATAATAAATAATAAAAAAAAAGTAGCTCGTTGCCGGTGGTAGCTTAATGTAGAAAGCAAAAATGCTACACAATGGAGAAGGCTTGTGTCAAGCAGTAAGTTAAAATAGGCTGATATGATGATGTAATTTTATTAAACAGAAAAGTAACTCATTCATAGAACTGATGTTTGTGAATTGGAAATCATAAAATGGGTGTCATAAGTTTCTTCGTTAAGGCTCATAAACAAAATGCTTCAATTGCATATAAATTTTTGTTTTCAGTTCTTGTTGGCGTGTTTCCTGTGTGTGGCTGCGGCCAAACCTGGCCTGCTGGCACCCGTAGCGTACACAGCGGCCTACACAGCTCCTGTAGCGGCGGCCTACACAGCCCCAGTGGCATACTCCGCTTACACCGCGCCCGCCCTAGCATCATACACCGCTTATCCGTATGCCTCACCCTACAGCTACTTCTTACGTTGAAACCTAAATGAGGTTGAATAAATAATTTGTTTGAAATTGCTATTATTTCATTATTAACTTTTTGTTGAATTTGTTATGAAATGCACCTTCAGTGCAATAAACTTTTCTGACCTGGTGGTCAAAAATCATAGCTACAGTCACCATATTAAAATAATGTAAAGTTACACGACACTAGCGACTATACACCGGGTCAGAAAAGTTTGTTGCACTGTAACTGTCATAGTAGGTACCGACCTTCACATTATTAGATACAAAAAAGGTGGAACAAAATATAAAACGGAACCCTCACTATATAAGAATAGCTTGGTGGTATCTATTCATATGTTTACCGTCTGTATATCGCAGCCTTAATATTGTAGGTAATTCCTGTTTTTATGACCATTTTTTTTCCTTATTCTCCTCCTCGAGATTATTTTACTACCTAAGTATTCGCGGGAGGAAGTTTTTCTGAAACTGCACAATGCATGACGTTCTAAGCTGTGTGGCGAACGGCGTAATAGTAGAAAGCTGCCGTGGGCACTGTCGGTAAAACACGATGGTCAATGGAAACGAGTAGGTAGGTATATATAAATAAGTTAGTAAGCTAGTAAAAACAAAGTCCAACATGTTAATTTTTTTTTGTTCTTATGTATCACGCACCATGTGAAGCGTCGAATCTCGTCAATCGTAGAAGGAATTCAGATATTTCAGAGTATTCCGATATTTAATAGTACTAGTGGCATTAGCGCAATCATTATTATATTCTTACACAATCATATGTACATACATATACTTAAAACCATCCATACTATCCATGAATATAATATAATAATAAATATTATAAATGGGAAAGTACCTCTTTCTGTTACCTCTTCACGCTCAAATCGGTGAACCGATCGTGACAAAATCCGGCATGGAGACAGTCTGAGTTCCGGAAGAGGAGACAAGCTACTTGAAAACTTCTAGTATTATTTGTTTTTTTTTTCTCTATAATTGTGGAGTTGCCGTTGAAATCCTACACCGATGACCGAATTTAGGGCGGGTGGAACCGGCGGGCCAAAGCTTAGTAGGTATATAATAAATGCGATAGTATATGTATATCTGATCGTTTGTCTCTGCATCACGTCAAAAAGGAGCATCCAATTGAGCTTAAAACTCTGCACCGGGATAATTGAAGAGACGAAGAAGGACGTAGGCTAGACTTTTATTACTTAAAAAAAAAATAGAAGTTTATGCAGGAATGACCAAATTTACGTGGATGAACTATAAGCACAGGTAGAGTTTACTATTGCAACTTCCTTACTACAATTCAGGATTGGTCGTAGTAACTTGTACATATATATAAATACATACACAAAGACACACATAAATATACATAAAACACAAAAACAGTGTATGTAATGCATAACCTGACATATTGGTCGATTTATATTTTTTTGAACTGGAGAATATTGATATTTTTTAAATTGTGCATGTACAGTAAGTGGCAGCAGTAGCTATGCGTGCAGCTAAAGGGTCAAAACAGCAAGCAACCGATTCTGTTAATCACTTACCTACATCATAATATTACCATCTGTCAATAATATCCGCCGAAAATCAACAATTTTTTCAAAATTAAAATTTTTAATTTCAAATTCATTTATTCCGTAGGGTAAATACAAAAGATGATACAGGTATATTTTTTTTACTGAGCGGCCACAATTTACTCTGCTGAGCATACAGAAAACCTAAATATTAGGTAATTAATTACAATAAATATATTTTCAAATCCTGTTCAAGCTAGTTACAATTTACTTAACTCAAGTACAATTATAAAATACTAAAAAAAATATGAGGTAATGACTATAAATAAAAACAATAGTAGTGTCATAAAAATATTGACGTCAAGAGAAATAAAAAATTAACAGAATTCATCATTAGTTATTGCAGTATTCGTTAAATGAGTAAAAACATTTTTCCAGCAGCCAGGCGTGAACTTTTATTTTAAAACGATGTAGCTGGAGTTCTTTCAAGTACAGTGGTAAATTATTAAGGGCATTGACAGCCATGTAGCCAACTTGCTTCCTAACCATAGTAAGTTTGGTTTTTGGGAGCAATAAATTGGAACCATAAATATTTCTCAGAGGACGAATTCTGTTTTCTTATTTGGTAATAAAAAATTGAGGATATTCTTTTACAAATATTACCAAGTGTTTGATATACATACATGCATGGGACAGGTAGGATTTTTAGTTTTTTAAATAAGGGTTTAATCGAATCTAGCATTCCTACTCCACACAATGACCTTACACATTTTTTTGAATTTTAAAAACTCTCTTAATATCAGTAGAATATTCCCAGACAGACATTTCTGTTTAATTTAGAGTACACCGAATCCACATGCATTTTCCAGTTTATGTATTGATCTATTATTTCTTACTCCGAGAAATTTGGTTTTTTGCTCTACATTAATATGTTGATCATTATAATTAATATTTAATGGTATAGGATCAGACATAGGTTTAAGAAACTGCAAAAGTTTTGACTACGAAATAATAACCTTTAAGTTATTATTTCGAAGCCATGTTATTTTGTTTTCGACAGCTTCATTGATTTCGCGTTTGAATTAAATTTCTGTTTTGCTTTTGTTTAAGAACGTTGTATCGTCACCAAAATATCGACTCCTGGTTAATAATATCTGGTAAATCATTAATATATAAGGTAAATAAAATTGGGCCAAGAATGCTCCCCTATGGAACTCCGAAAGCGTTCAACCTATATTCTAAGCGATAGACTCTCTTGCAAGATTTCTCAATTGATTTTATTTCTGTACATTGATATCTTTCTTTTACGTAACTAGAGAACTAAGCGTTCGCAGTACCCCTTATTCTATATTTACAAAGCTTGTTCAACAATTAATCATGTAGTACAAAATCGAATGTTTTGCTCATATCAAACAGTAACGCAGCAACCAATTACCCTTTATCTAAACTTTCACTTACATATTTAATTAGTTTAAAATTAGCTAATGTTGTAGATCTGTTTTTTCTAAAACCATTCTGTTCTGGTTTGATTATATCATATTTATCAATAAAAAAATTTAAGAGTTTGTGCATAGCTTTCTCCACAACTTTAGACAATGTGGGTTAGTTGTTCAAGTCTGTTTGTTTATATAATTGATTAATTATCGAATACTTGAGTTTTTCTGGAAAATTCCCTTGATTAAAAGATAAATTTATGATATGGCTCAAATAATTTAAAACTTATGTTTCAATACTACTTCCCCTTAGGACAATAGTGACTGTTTATTTTCAAAAATAAAAACAATAATAATAATAAGTAAATATAATCAGTTGCAACATAGTGGTTAATATACTCAGTTTACCTGAAAAGTCTGACTCGGGTTCAGTCGTCATCCTAGGCTGTCTTTTCGTTTAAAATACTATGGTTATTGTAGAAATTTTGTAAAATTATAGATTAAAAGTAAATAAAATAATATGTAATAAATAACTAGAAAACAAATATTAGACTTTAGATAGTAGAAATGTTTTTTTTAATATTCAACTTTCTTAAGTGATAAATAATGTGTTTTTAATTATGTTTTTAATTTTAAAGGGAAATATAGCTTTAGTTTTCGTTTTAGTAACGATTAGAAAATTGAAGTGATGTGTGTGTGTGTGTGTGTGTTTGTGTGTGTGTGTGTTTGTGTGTGTGTGATATCCTTCCATAGTGATCATAGCTAACTTTTTTGTTGTCCGTGATGGTATTTTAGTCAAAATGAAAAAAAGGAAAATTAAGATTACATTGATATATGAGTAATATCTCCATGCAAGCAACTTGTTCTATTTTGGCTTTTTGATGGACACAAGAATAAGCCAAGCACAGACCTTCACATCCTTAATACGTGACTGCAGTTAAGTTTATTAAAATACATCTAAATATGCGATCCACAATAAGTCACTTTCCATAAAATGTAGGATATATTTACTAGTTATATAAGTCACAAGTAAAATCTCACTTAGACTATTTAATTGAAGTTTGGAGGTCAGCCGCGAAAACAAACTTGCAAAATCTACAGATTGCTATTTGTAGTTTTGCAAATAAAATAAATAAGATTCTGTTTCAATATAATTACCTAACACCTACTTTCTTAATTTAAAAGGAACTCAATTTATAACTATTGCTCAAATATACAAATTTAACACTTGCATGCAAATTGGGAAAAACTTTAAAAAAAATAAACACATTCTCCAATTAGATTACCAAAAAAAATTTGACCGTCATAAACGTTGAACAAGACAAGCAAACATCTATATATATCTACTAATTACTATACCATGACCCATAGTTAGCAACCATTGTATATTGAAACTTCACTTCAAGCACGCCAAAAACTGTTACCGTCCTTTCTTACAAAGCACTAACTATGTATCTACTCTCAGCCGTGGTTCAATAAAATCCCTCAACGAAATCTCACGCAAGTTTTTGATGTTTTCTCAATAAGTGCTTACAGTGGAGCGTCGATTATCCGAACGTCGCTCAACCGAACGACCGCTTATCCGAACTACTGCGCCCGCGCGTGCCTCTTCCCGCCTTCCGCGCTACAGTGCTCACACACGTGTCGTGACTTGTTGACTTGTTAATTGTACTCGTATCTAGCACCAACGCCGAATGGTATACCACACAATGCCTGCCAGAATTTTTGTCTGCAATGAGCAACAAGAGACCGAACACAGGGCTCTGGTACTGCTTCACCATGACAACGCGCCTGCGCAGTCAGTGCTCAAAACGAGCAACTTCCTGGACACCACACCGGTCAGAGTCTTGGCTCACCATCCTTACAGTCCTGATCTGGCACCGTGTGACTTCTTTTTATTCCCTATAGTAAAAATTTAGGGGATACAGTTTTCATCTCCGGAAGATGCGCTAGCAGCGTTCGAGAGGGCCGTTGAAGAAGTGTCTGCGGTGGACTAGAAAAAATGTTTCAAAAATTTGGATCAGACGCATGAAACTTTGTATACAGGCTGGTGGAGAGTACTTTGAAAAGATTTAATTAAAATTTATAATCCATAGATGTTAGTATTTTAGTTCCTCAAAACTTTCTGAGTGTCCCACATATATGTAAATGTAAATATAGTTTTCATTTACCTGTACGTAAATATGTATGGCTGAATCAATATACATATAGGTAGTTCGATTATCCAAAAATACCGGTTTTCCGAACACCTAAGTCCCCCAATTAGTTCGGATAATCGACGCTCTACTGTATTTGTAACCATTTGAGAAAATTAATATTTTAACCACAACAACAAACCCTTTTAATCCAAAGAAACGGCTTGCAGTGGAGCAATCCGGATTTGAAGCTCTTACCAGTAAGCGAAATCGATTATAAAATGCGATTTAATTTTACTTTTCTATATGGATATATGCACGCTACTGTACCTACTTGTAAAAGTGTCAATAGTTTGGGGATTGCTAATTGTTATTTAAGTCACGTGCTAGGACAAAAGCAAGTAATGTTACGCCTACTCGACCTTCTACAGTAAGTATAAAGTCCTTACTGGCATTTATTTCCTATCATTCACATCATCAGCAGCTTTGTGAAACTAATTGACAAAATGTTTAAGCTGGTGAGATTCTAATATTTCTTAGTAAACTAACGGAAAGGATTGCAACGGAGTTTTCAGGGGAATGGGAATATTTGTGGTTTATGGGAGAATTAATATTAGATAAAACTTTATTTAAGTACATGACAAAAAAAACAAGTCATAAAACATTCAATAAAACTTTCAAAATTTATCAGCTTTATACTTGACGTGAAAACAGCAGATGTTCTGTATTAATTGTTATAGATTTATTGAATTATGAAAATAAATTTATTCAATTACCTATATAAATTAATGTATTTACGTAATTATTTAATTTAGTGTTAAAACAGATGATATACCTTAAACTAATCTTAAAATGTTTTATATTTAACAATGTATGTGTATATACACAATATATACAATAAACACCATATATAGTCAAAAGACAAAATTTTAAATATGAACTTTATTTCAGTAGTAATAAAATAATTTTTTTTATTGGGTTTTTATTGCGTGCGATAAAATATAGGTGCCAGTTTTCTTTGTACAGTATTTGGAACAGAGCTCTATGTTTAAGTCTGAATCACACTTGGCCGTTTTGTAACAGATAATCCTCCTTGACTACGATGACGGGTTCGGGTGACGAATCGGGTTTCACGTATTTCAATGTAATTTATTTTCTTTTAAAGCTAGAGAGAGCTTCTATTATCTACCTATATAATTCGGGAATCCGAATTATAACAGAATGTTTTTAATATTTGTTGTTTTCTAATCTTTGATGTTTTTTTTTTCAGTTTTTATTGGCGTGTTTTCTATGCGTGGCTGCGGCCAAGCCCGGTGTTCTAGCGCCCGTGGCGTACACAGCGGCCTACACAGCTCCGGTAGCAGCGGCCTACACAGCTCCAGTAGCAGCGGCCTACTCAGCTCCAATAGCTTACTCCGCGTACACTTCTCCTCTAGCTGCTTACTCTGCATACACCTACTCCCCTTACTCCTACTTTCTGAAATGAGATTTTCATTATATCATCAAAACAATGAAATAGTAACCAATGAAAAACAGTGACCTGAAATACATAATATAATACAAACAAATTATTAAATAAGATGTGTTTTTTTTTTCGAAAAATTTAAATGTGAACTTTGTAACTTTATTATGCCCTGATTCTCGCATCGTTTGGTAGAAGTCATTCGAATAGGTCGTATTTATTGGAAGTATTTATTGTAAATATTAAAAAAATTATGACCAGTGGGCGATCATTAAAAAGGTAGGATTAAGTGAAAAACTAGAAAGGGTACCGTACCCTTAAAGGAAAGATACAGAACCCTTATAAAATCACTGCGTTGTTTGTTTGTGCATAGACTTATATCTCGGTAATTATTTGTCGAATAAATTTAAAAATTTGTCTGCTATAAAACATTTAACTTTTAATCACACAAACGATTTACAAATATGATAAAATGTAAATTTTTTTATTAAAAAATGGCGGGGTTAAAATGTGGCACAAACCGGCATATTTTTTATTTAAATGCTTGGTTTCTCAGTTATTCCCAAATGCAAAAGTAACTTTGCTGTCTGTTACCTCTTTACGCTTAGACCGCTGTACCAATTAGGATGAAATTTGGCATGGAGATAGTTTTCGTCTCACGAAATGACATAGACTACTTGAAAACGTCAAGTGTACGTCGGTTTTTTTTCTAGTTGTTGTTGAAATCCTACATCGATAACCGAGTTGAGGGCGGGTGGAACCGCGGCCAAAGTTAGTAAATTATAATCGATTATTTGTATACGAAAAATCTGAATAATTATGGTTTTTGTAAGTTTTAACCGACTTCAAGAAAGGAGGTTCTCAATTCGGATCTATTTATTTTTCACCGACTTTAAAAAAGGAGAAGATTTGTATGTAAATTTGTTATGTATGTTTACCGATTTCTCTGTCAATTGTGTACCGATTTAATAAAAAAATCGAAAGAGTATGCTCCTAAGTTGGTGCACTGTCACCAAGTCAGAAACTGGATGATGGAATCACAGGAATATCGAGAACATAGGACCGTTTCCTAGGCTCTTTCATATTATCTTTTGAGTAAAGGCACACTAGAAGCGATTTGGGTATTTTTTACAAGAAAATAATCCAATACGCCACAAGATTAAAAAATAAATACTTTTGAAGGGGGTTGGGCTCGGCTTGGGTTGTCGCTCTCGGGGCCGTCCCTTCAACCGGCGTGAGTCTCGAACCCGAAAGTGAGTCACCGACAGAAGGGGAGTTCCCCGTTACGCAGGCGAGAAGCGCCCCGGCACTCTTTGATACCTCGTGTATCCTTGTGGGCGCCGACGAACCCGGGAACGTCGGCGTCGTGTTTGGAGGGAGGCCCTATTTGGGGAGGTCGTTAAGACTAATCTCGCTATCCGGATAGCGAGATCGTCATCTGGGGCCGTTAGAACGTGCCGAGGCCGCCTAACTATAGTTTTACGACCAAGCCGAGGTCGGTCGGGGGGATGAGGGTATCGTGCCAAGTGAAGTGTTTTATAAACTGAAAAAGATAGACACCAACTTCAAAATGTAATTTAGATCATTTTTTTAGAATTTTTTATTTTTTACATTTTAGTACATATTTTTGTTAGTTGTTGTTGTCTTCTTAGTCATATGAGATAAACTTTGTTTTAGATTGGTTCCCATATCATGTAAAAAACCATGACATTGTCTTATTTGCTGATGACACCTCTTTGCTTTTTAAAGTTAAGAGACGACAGACATATTATAATCAATTAAATAATGCCCTTTCTAAAATTGTAAATTGGTTTAACGCTTATAATTTGTTACTTAATGAAAAAAAACCAAATGTTTTAAATTTACATTACCAAATGTTAGTCAGATACAGACATGTATTAATATTAATGGCGAGCAATTAGAACTTGTTAAGTCAACAGTCTTTCTTGGCATAACGCTGGACTCCAAACTTCAATGGGGTCCTCATATTCATAACCTAGCCAAAAAACTTAGCTCTGCTGTGTATGCGATCAAGAAAATAAGACGCTTAAACCGTCGACCGATGTCGACACTGCAAAAATAGTATATTTTAGCTATTTCCATAGTTTAATGACATATAGTATCCTATTGTGGGGTAGCGCTGCTGATGTAAATTCAATATTTTATGTTACAAAAAAGGGCAATTTGTGCTATTTATAAATTAGGATCTAGGATATCTCTGAGGGATAGGTTTAGGGAAGTAAAAATTTTAACTTTAGTGTCGCAGTACATATATGAAAATCTTTTATATGTACATAAAAATATCAATAGTTTCAGCAAGAAAAGTGACGTTTACAAAGTAAATACTAGAAGTAAAAATAAGCTGTTGGTGCATGATACACGTCTACACAAAATAAGTTACTCTTTTATGGGGCAATGTATACACTTTTACAACAAAGTTCCCAATATAATTCAAAATCTATCAATAAGTAAATTTAAATCATTTATCAAGCAGGTACTTTGTAAAAAGGCATACTATAATATTTTAGACTATGTAAATGATAAAAATCCTTGGGACTGATGATGCTCAATTACAGGATGCATAGGTAAACCAAATTAAAATGGAAATAACATAAAATTGTACGGCTAAATTTTTTTTATTTAAAACATTAATTGTATTTTTAGTTTATTTGTATTATTGATAGTGTTTTTAAAAGAGTAACTATCGAGTTTCTTGCCGGATTCTTCTCGGTAGACATCAACAACATTGTGAACCGGCGGGAAGGTGGGAGGGTTCAAAAAATAATATTTTATAACTTTGACGATTCAAAAGTGATTGTAAAATCCTTATTTGAATAAACCATTTTGACTTTGACTTTTGACTTTGAATGCAAAAGCATGCGTGTGTTTTTTATAAATTGGATGGTGGTAATGGAGATAATTTGTTTCAAGAATCTGTTAATAAGAATATGAATAGTTCAGTTCAGTTCAGTTATCGGCGTGAGGATCCTACTGCAACTTCTTGATTAGTGAGAAAGTTCGCTATAGCTGTCGGAACTGGGACACTCACTTAAAAAAAAGCAAAAACTTGTTTCCATGGAAAATCTAAGTAAGGATAAAAAGGATCACATATAAATCTTTAACCAATAACTGTGCCAAACTCTTACTATTTGCGTGCTCTGGTACGAAATACGTGTAAAAAACGATCATGATGAAAGGGCAAACCAACAAACGTACAAACACACTTTAGCATTGATAATAATAGTTTGGATTCCAATAAAAATAACCCCGGTTATTACTGATTAATTTGAATAAGTGAGCATTTACTTTAACTTGTCCTAAATTATTGTGAGTTGTGCGGGCCCTATTTTCATAACTAGGGTCACTTGGCCGAATCTTAGCGAGTCGAAGCTCGACTCTGTTAATAGGTTATGAAACGCGCGAGTGGTATTTTTACCAGCTTCGCTCAAACGAGCAAGGTCGTTAGCGTTTACTCCAGTCAAAGCATGATTTTTGTATGCAAAAAAAGTATCTGAATAATTTGATTAGCGCCACCAGGTATGATTCTGTTCTTATTTTTTTTCCAATATTTGTGCTAATAGTCAGTTTATGGTAGCCTCGGATGTCAACTGATAAACTTCAGAGATGTCTATGAATTCCATAACCCACGATCCTGTACTAGCTTCTGCTGATTCTTTGGTAAAGTGCCAAAATAATGGGTACATTAGGACATTCCGGTACATTTTAATTGAAACGTGCCAACAATTATTTACAATTACAATTTATTATCATTATATTTTCTCGTTATCGCATTTAGTTTTTTATCCACCGGTATGATCTTAGAAATTTTCAATATTTTTTAATATTTTCTTTATTTATCAATTTTCTTATCGATATTTTTTTTTTTCAATTAATTAGTTTTAAAAGCTTCTTTCAAAAGTGATTTAATTTTGTCTAAATTTCTTTTCAAAGTCCATAATCACCCAGGCTGTATCCTTAAGATTCCATATCTACGTATAGATATGTCCGGCCCCATAAGGAGTACTGCTGCTATCTCTAGTGCAGCCGGATACCAGCTTGGCCCTTATGACTGGCTGTGAGAATTGTCGACTATCACAAACACACAAGCCGTATCGACTCTTAATATATGGAGAGAGTTTTTCTCCCTGAGTGTGTTCTACCGCTTGTATAATGAGATGTGTTCTGAGGAATTGTTTGAAAATGGGAAAAGTTCGAAATTATTTATTACATAATTTCCTATATTACCATATTTTTTTAAATTTTTACACGCTGTTAGAGTGTTTTTAGAACTCGCAGTTGAACAGATAATGGGGAAGTTGTAACTGGTAGTAATCTAATTTAAAGAGGCACATTGACCTCCAAGCGGTTGCAACAACGCCTCGCGGGAAATTGTCATCAGGGACACGTACCATACTGACCTCTGATGCAACCTGACGCGCCATGCATCATGAATCGCTTTGTTATGCAGAAGGGAACCACTAACGAAAAAATAAAATAAGTCAGAATAAAGTACCATTGGATTTAATTCAAAAAGTTAACTTATTTTCAAACTCAGTAGCCCAAATTGCTGAGAGCGATTGTATGCGCTGGCGCACCTTGGGAGAGGCCCTTGTTCAGCAGTGGGCTGCTTGAACTTGGCTGCGTGGATTATCTTGATCATTATGTAAAACATTTTGTGGAGAAGCTGTGCAAGATTGTACTATTTGCTGATGACACATCTCTTTTATTTAATGTTGACAGAAATAAAACTAATTTTGACGACGTAAGTAGTGCGCTTTCTCAGGTTCTTCAGTGGTTTACGGCAAATAATTTACTTCTTAATGCGAAAAAGACTAAGTGTTTAAAATTTATGATGCCAAATGTCAGAAACATAAGTACAAAATTATCCCTAAACGGAGAAGAAATAGAACTATTATACTCAACAGTGTTTCTAGGTATTACATTAGACAATAGGCTGCAGTGGAACCCTCACATTTCAGTTCTTGCAGGAAAACTCAGTTCAGCTGCCTATGTAGTTAGGAAAGTTAGGCAGCTTACAGATGTTGACACTGCTCGCTTGGTCTACTTTAGCTATTTCCATTCCGTCATGTCTTATGGCAGTAAGGGGTAAGGCAGCTGATATTGATACAGTCTTTATTTTGCAAAAGAGAGCTTTACGGTCAATTTATAAATTAGGACCTCGAATTTCTCTTAGGGAACTAATTAGGGAAATTGATATTTTAACTGTTCCTTGCCAATATATCTTCGCTTGTATAATGTATGTACGCCAAAATTGTCACTTATTTGCTAAAAATAGTGACCTCCACAGTGTTAATACAAGGAATAAGGATAAATTGGTAGTTCCAAAATGTCGTCTTCAGAAGGTACATAGCTCTTTCGCAATACAAAGTATATTTTTCTACAATAAAATTCCAGAACATGTGGTTAATTTACCCTCAAATAAATTTAAAATATATTTCAAAGATAGTTTAATGAAAAAAAGCTATTACAAAGTTGATGAATACATAAATGATAAAAATGCTTGGAAAAATTAGAACTTAATTGATTTGTATTGGGGCATTTGAAATATTTTTTTTAAATTAAAACATTGTTTATTATGTTATTACCTATATATTGTATTTTTATAAGATGTATAAAAGATTAACTAGTGAGTTTATTTGCTTCTCGGTACTAAAGCATTACGAACCTTCCAATCTTCTCCTCTTATATTTTGTTCCTTTACTACACACATTGTAACTAGTACAATCGAAGTTTTATTGGAGTTGCTTGAGTGTGTCATGCTCTCTCAAAGTGTCTCTGCGGTGGTGGCGTGTGTGTCGGGTCGTTACGTTCCCTAACACATGGTTGAGCGAAGCGATGGCTGATTCATGTGTCATACTCGTGAACTGGTGCCGCCTGCGGAGGCTGGTCTGCTCTTGCAAACTTCTTTGTATTCTTAGAATTTAGTCTTACTTTTTTGTTTTGTTTATTAATACTGTAAGACATTGATTATTTCTTAGTGATAAATACATAAACTGTCTTTTGTTTATATTAGATACTTTTTTATGTTGTGCTTGTGCTTTATATTTCATGTTTTTTTATGTTTGTAATGGAAAGTGTCCTTTTATGATAGGGAGGGCATTTTCCAATATTTTAATTGGACGATGTAAGAGAAAGGGAGAAAAGAAATGCCCTTGCTGAGTTTCTTGCCGGTTCTTCTCAGTACAAGGTCTCCCGCCCTGTAGACTTACGAACCGATGGCGTAGTGACATTCATAAGTGCTCAATTATTGTAGCCTAAACTGAATAAATTATATTGAATTTGAATTAAAATAAAATTATTTTAAACTAAAGTAATAATAACTTAACTAAAGTAAAGTTTAACAAAAACTTTAACCGCTTGTTTGGTTTAGACATAATTATTATACTGTCATAACTGTAAGACAATTGACATAATTGAAAATGTTAATAATTAATCACTATATTTTTAAAACTATATCCATAGTGGACTCTGATTAATTAATTACTTATATTTTTGGTAAATTCTTATACTATTACAATAAACTCAAAAATTTCCGAGATTTCAGATATTTGCTGCCTTATTCTTAAAAACTCTATTCCTTACAAACTGTCATTGTATATATACTGTATTTATTTAATGTATACTGGAATCGACTGACGTTACCGGACTGTGATTTCCAAGTTTTGCAACATAACTTTGGATGTTGTTTTTTATTTTGTTTTACGTGTTTTATATATTTTATTGGCCTTTTTCTGCATCGTACTATCCAAATGCGTAAGAATCAGCAATTCAGAGCGAATACGTGTAAGTTGGCATCTTTCGTACTATCTCGAAATAGGCTGCTGTTCAGAAGTAACTTAGTATTTAAACGGTTAAAACCGAATTACTGGATGTCACATATTAGTAGACATTCGTAAAGAAAAACAACAAACATGATAAAACTGGTAATTTGTTTTAACAATTTATTTAGTTACTTATTTCAGGATTAATTTTCAACAAAAATATGTTACAAATTAATCTATTTAATTAACAAATTATATAATCGTAATTTTTATATTTTTTTACCCTTTTCAATTACCTATATTTTTCTTTATTGACAGACAATTTTCCTGGCTCTTTTTGCCTTAGCCTTTGCAAAACCTGGAATCCATTCGGTAGCGTATCCTGCGCCTGTAGTTGCTACAGCATATACAGCTCCTGTCGCTGCAGCATATACAGCTCCCGTCGGTGCAGCATATACGGCTCCCTTCGCTGCAGCATATACAGCTCCCGTCGCTGCCGCATATACAGCTCCCGTCGCTGCAGCATATACAGCTCCCGTCGCTGCTGCCTACACAGCCCCTGTTGCTGCGGCGTACACAGTGCCCTACAGTGCTGCCTATACATTATTTAAGTGATAAATAAGAGAAAATATATGTTGACTTAAAAATTGTTGATAGAAAAAAATACTTAAATTGAATTATATTTTTTTTGCCTTTTTATTTGAATAAGCATGTTACAACTTTTTGCATTTGCAAAGCCTATTTAAAGTATAAAAAATAATAAAATAATTTATTTACTCTAAATGAAGGTACATAGGTAATAACATGCGGAACAAAACTTAAATTGGCCCTTTTAAGAGTTGCATATCGAACGAAGGTTATATATATGTCGCAGGCAAATCGCATAATACGCCGTTTTACAATATGCCTTCGACAGATTGTATACTATGGAACGAAATGAGACAGAAATTGCACTATATTAGTCATGTAGATTGGGTTGGTTAGGGTTCTCTTGTGTTCACGCTGTTGGGCCTGCCCTGCAGCAATGGTGTGACCAGCGGCACGGCGACCTATCCTACCACCTGACGCAGATACTCTCGGGGCACGGATGCTTCGGCCGAGTACCACCATTGCGGCTGCACTGATAACACGGTGCAGCTCACGGTAGAGGTTTGCCCGGCCTGGGCATCCTCTCGCTGCCGGCCCTTGTCAGGAGTATGGTTCCCAGCGAGAGAGTGTGGAGAGCCACCGCAGCGAATGCGGCGTAAGGAGGAGGCGGAGCGTGAGCGGGAGAGAGATGCAGCTGCGCCCCGAATAAGGAGACCGCGGCCTAGGCTAGGACGGATGGCGCACACGCGCCAGCTGCCGTCTTAGTCAAGGCCCCGGCGGAGGGCTCTTGGAAAGTTTCCGCTCACCCACGAAAGGGATGGGGTCAGAGGGGGAAGATGCCGAGCCATGTGTCCACGGCATCTCAAAGGGGTTGAAGAGCAGCACCGCTTGTTTGTATGCAACCAAGCGAGTGCTGCCAACAGAGCAAAGGTAACGCTGCTGGTGGAGTCGCTGATGCATTCTTGAGCTTCGCCGTAAAGGCGCGAGAAGGAACACCGTTGGTTTTAGTCGGTAAGAGTCCGACATAACACGTGCGCTGACCTTGCAGCGCATGGGTATCCATGAGGATTTCCAAAGCAAAAAAAGGGTTTTCTTGTGACCACATAGATGAGGAGCGAGCGACTAGAATGGAATCGGTCTTTATTTGCATTGAATATGGTTTACATAAAAGATATTTGGTACATTATTTGAGGTCAATACATATTCTACCATTTTAACTGGTGTGCAAAATTAATTTATGAGAAACAATATATAAAATTTTATTTCTAATCTTTGTAAAATTATACAACAATGATATTATAAATACCCAAAAAAAAATATAACAATTTGCGAATAATAAAATTACAAAATTAATTGATTCGCAAAAAAAGATGTCAAATTTTTTTATTAATAAAAAATAATAACTTAAAAAATTATATTATTAATGTCAAATTTGAATAAAAAGACTTTGCAATGTTTCATGGTCTGAAAGCGCCATGTAGTGTATTTTTCTCAATAAATTGTTATTTTTAGTTAAATCAATACTCCAGTCTCCAAATAATATTATTTTTTTGTTTATTATCTTAATAAGTTTTTTCGCAATTCCTTAAAAAAGATTTTAATATCTGACGTTGGTAAACAAATAAAATTCAAATTAAAATCTAAGATTTCTGCTCCGCAACTTTCAAAAGCATAATTTACTCATGGACCGCGAAATACATACATACAAACATTATTTTTAAAAAGTATCCGATCCAACATGACGTTTCAAGAAATCATTCTATAATTTGAAATACTGAAATTTGACAGAGAGCACAGTTTTAGGAATATTTCCATAAAGAAAATGATACCAATATAACCTTAATGTTTCTTGCGATTAATCTGTGGCTACTTCAATAAATTTTATTGAATATTTCTGCAATATTTTGGTGAATAAGTTGCGCGAGATTTATTCACAAAAAAATCTGTGTTAGATTAATTTAAGGCTTGCATCCCATTTAAGTTATTTTTTTGTAAACGGATTATTTTATAAACCATAAGTTAAATTTTGGAAAATAAACAGGGTATGGTACCCTTTGTAAGGTTAATATTATCATTTTTATTTGTGTTTTGTCCACTAAATGTGTTTTAAATTTTTGGTAACTTAGTTTTATTAGTACAGACATCTTTCAAATTGTTTTTTTACAAACAATCCTGGAGGTAACAATACACATTTCTTTTTTATTTTAAATAATTTATTTCAATGCTTATTTGTATTCAGAGGGAATCAATGAAAAAAAAACCGACCCACACTCGATATTTTCAAGTAGCCTATATCCTGCCCAGGGCTTCAAACTATCTTTATGCTAAATTTACTTTCGGTTTCAACCACCCTAAATTTGATTATCGACGTAGGATTTCAAAGGCAACTTCTCAATTATGAAAAAAAATCCGACTCACACTTGTCGTTTTTAAGTAGCATATGTCCTTTCTCGGGACTCAAACTATTTCTATGCCAAATTGCATCTTAAACGGTACATTGGTTTAAGCGTGAAGAGGTAAAAGACAGACAGAGTTACTTTCGCATTTGGGCCATTCTCAAAAACGGACTTAAATTCTATAAAAAAATATGTGTTTTTTATTTGAAAGTGGTCTTAAATTAAAGGTATATTATCTTACATTATGTAGCACTTATGAGCCTAGCTATTTTTAGTGTCACAAAAAAAAGAAAAATAGAAACTCCTCTCCACGGAAGTGACACATATCCACGGTAGTGACATATTTGTATAATTATTAATAATAAATAAGTAATAAATCAGATTGATATTTTTAAATTACTTAAAGCGATCATAAAATCGTTACATCCATAGTCATTAAGTCACCTCCGTGGATAACTGTAATCCACGTGAGTGACATCCATGGAGGTGACATTTATAGCCTGGGGTACCGTTTTTTCATAACCTATAATTTTATAACATATATGAATGACATTCCCAAAATAACCAATCATCATATCACAGTGTTTGCTGATGACATATCTATAAATATTAAGTGCACTGACATTAATAATTATGAAAATGACATTAATAGTACAATATATGAAGTAATTAACATAACCAAATGTATTCAATTTATAAATAAAAATGGTAATTGTAAAGAATTAACAATATCATATGATGGAAAAACAACTTGCTCATACCAAATGCTTAGGGTTCGACTTAGACAGTCAACTGTCATGGACACCACATATAAATAGCTTATGTAAAAAAATTAACAAATTTGTGTATGTATTTTACAGAATAAGAACTATTGTAGATCAAAAGACTTCATTAATGGCGTACCATGGTTACGTCGCGTCAATCCTAAGATATGGATTAATAATGTGGGGAAACGCAGTAGATGTAAGTCGAGTCTTTATAATGCAAAAAAAATGTGTAAGAGCTGTTTGTGGGGCCAGGCCCTTAGAGTCATGTAAGCCCTTATTTATTAAGTTAAACATTTTAAGCTTACCTAGCTTCTATATTTACGAAATTTGTGTATTTGTTAAACTCAATTTACATTTATTTTTAAAAAGTATCCGCAATAACAAGGAAACGGCTTTAATGATCCATCGTTTTACGATATCTGATGAACCTTTATTAAATAAATAGTTTAACATACGTTATCTACAAAAGTGACACAAATAGCATGCTAATTTAAAAAAAAAAACTTACTGTAAAGGTCTTTACTCCAAAATGATTATCCGAGAAATGGCAAATTGCCACAAAAATTCAAGACGGTGCTATGCATGTTGTTTGTATTCGTTCAGAAACTGTGGTTCACTGGTTTAAAGGATTATGGCTGTTTTCAATAAGGTTATCCATGGAGGTGACTATTCTACCATGCACAAAACTTATGAAGTATTTAGAATCCATTACTTTTTTGTGTTTTAAATATTTGGTGTTTTTAAGAAAGTATATTCTATGTTTTATCGTAAAATAATATCAGTTAATTTATTTACTATTCATAGATTTATCTAATTTCAGTTTGTTTATCGTAAATTGATTTTGCACACGACATGGAGGTGACGTTTTCGTTACTTTCTTATAAATATGTTTCTTATAAATATTTATATTGTGTAAGTTTTAATATAAATCTTATTATTATAAAGTACTTCCGTGAATTATAGAAAGAGATTCTAGAAATAATACCAGTGCTTCATTTTTTAATACAAATGCACAAAAAAATATATGCAAAAATGAGAATGATACATTTATAATATTAGTATGGATCATAGAATTGAGAAAAACACATATTTATTTATTCAAGTCATTTTAAGCTTTATGTTACCTACTTATGTAGATATATAATTTTTACAAATATTCTTGGACTAATAAATGTCTAACGAATTGAGATGATTTAGTTAAAAATGCCTAAAGAATACGACATAATCACATAGGGTAAAAGTGGGATAGATGCCTAACTTTTTGAAATTGAGTTATAATTATCAGACGATTACTTTTATTAATAAGACGTTAATGGTTATTCATAGACTGGACCCTTAACTCGAAACCGGCAAATAAAAAAAAAGCATTTTCCTTACATACATAAAAATAAGTAAAAAAATTATTAACTCTAAGAAAGTGGATAAATGCCTATGGTGTGGGATAGGTAAATGCATATTTGCATTTTATGCTGTAAGGATAGATTCCTTGAGAAATAAAACAAAAATTTTTGCTTACATTTGTGTAGTTTTATAGCAAATTTAACTAAACAAACTTAAAAACAATAATTTCTTTTTATTAACTACGTCTTTTTTCTTTGGATTAAATTTTCTATTATCCAATCTGATTTTGACTTTGTATCTTTATAATCTTCGAAGAATTCTTTGCATTAGGAGTTTACCTTGTTATCATCAAAAGTATATTCTTTTTCAAAATTGGAGCTTTCAGAAGAAGACAAATAAGCTGTGGTTTGCTTTTGTTTTGATTTAATTTCTTTGTTCTCAGTTCCTTTTTTGCTTTTCTACTTCTATTATTTTTGTTTTTTTTTTTTTATTTCGTGTATGTATTTTGCTACGTCTCTACTCTGAGTACTTAATTCTGTTCTGAGTCTCTTCATTTGCAGGTATATCTTTTGTCGCTTTTCCTCTATATTTTTTTTTTACTTCTATGAATTCTTTAAAGTACAAGACAACAGCAGTCATTTTCCTCTTTTATTATTATAATTATTGAGCACGCGGTCGAGCATTTATTTTTCTTAGATATTTTTGTAGCATATTATAATATAAATTATAGCACAACAAAAACAGCAAAATGTTTACTCAAAGTATAACAGAACTTTTGCTTTCTAATTGCCTGTTATTAATAGTATAGACGCTCTTAGGGCATCTATCCTATCTCAATACTCAAGCATCTATACTTTTAGATAGGGATAGATGCCTCTTGTAAAAAACAATGGCTTATGCAAAGACAGAAAAAATAGGAAAGTCAAACACACTATTAAGAATACTATGAAAACAAAAAGCATTCACTTTACTCACCCCATAAAACTAAAAATTACGAGCGTAAGAAAATCTTCGCGATTCGAAATCAGCAATTGAGATGCACGAAATTTACGTTCCTTGAACTTGAGCTGTTTTCTTTCGCACAGACGCGGTGGGGCACATTACTTTTCTAATATGACGTTAAACTTGTCGGTGCATATTTTTAAATAGGTAAGGTAATAATCGAGGCAACTATCCCCCTAAGGGATCTATCCCACTTTTACCCTACCAATTCAATTGATTGCTATTTATAGTCAAAGGTAAGATAATAATATAAATGTATGTAGATATAGTAATATCTACATATTTTAACACATTCTAAAAGGTCATTTTTTTATTGATTTTGTGTAATTAGACAGCCCCCTGCCCTCGATACTACAAAATGTCTCTAACCCACACCCTTAATAATGATTATTTAATAGCTTCCTTTAATTTGACAGCAGTCGTTAAGCCAAGTCAGAGCCCTTATGGGAGATCTGAAAACTCAAAGGGTAGAGTGGCCAGTACCTCGACAATGTCTGTCCATTCTCACTGGCCCTACGTATTGGACTATGACCTAATATTTCGATAGGGAGAGGCCTATGCCAGTGTCGTGGGAACAAACAACAGGTGCGGCAATTTAGGATTCCGTAGCCAAATGGCAAAAAGGGAAACCTTTTTTCATATCCATCTGTCCGTACGTATGTCACAGCCTTATAATTCTTCCACGAATGCATTGACTCTGCTGAAATCGTATAGGAAGGTGTCCTATGTAAACTTTTACACAGTTTTTGATAAAAAAAAAATTAGGCGCACCATCGTGTGTAGCAGGGTTGGAAAGGCTTATTGAACCTACGTATTTTTAACCGACTTCAAAACAAGGAGGAGGTTCTCAATTCGCCTGTATATATAATTTTTGTTTAATGGATGTTCAGCCATAACTTTTTTGTTTATGAACAGATTTACGTGATTTTTTTTTTATTCGACAGGATATACTTGCGAGTTGGTCCCATAGAAAACCGATTCAGTAGTTTAGTTTTTAGACAATTCCAAATAACTTTCCCGTGAAACAAGCACTTCGTCACTCAAAAGTAAAAAATAAAAACTTTTTAATAAAAAAAAACAACCGGCTTTAAAAAGATGCACTAAAAAGGTTAAATAATTACTTATTTCTAAAAAATCTGATCTGAATTACAGTTTGAAGTTACTAATATAAGTATTTCCAAGTACCTACCTAACGACTAAGAATTTTAAAATATACAAAATTTAATAAAACATGGCACCGCCTTCAAACAGTAAAAAATAAACCTTAACGAAAATACAAGGAACATGGTTTTTAAGGCGGTGTAAAAATGTTATGTGCTACTAAAAATAACATAATTATATCGTTTGTTCCTAATAAATAGGTATAGCTGAAATCTTGTTGATTTATAGTCCAATAACAAAAACCTAGAATGGTACATACGAACAGCATCAAAGGAAATCGATTGTTTTGTATACACCTAAAATTATCTAAGGTAATAAATCTTTACCGCGGACTAACAAGAAATCTTGAATATGTTCTTTATTAAATGTTTCATGTTTTTTGTTTGATATAAAATTAACACGCCAAATTCATATTATATTCTTAAGGTTTTTGTTGAGGTTTACGGACAAACACGTGTAAAATTTAGATTAAACATCCTTATATTTGTCAATAGGTTTTTAACAAACAAAAAAGTATATTTTTATGGTTTTTTAATTTTATTATATTTTACGCAACTTACACAACGATATCTGAGAGAATTGCTATATTTACATAACACAAGCCGTATCGAGCCCTTAAATCTGAGGAGAGAGTTTGCCTCCCTGTGAGTTCAACCGCTTTTATAATGGGGTTGTGTTCTGAGGAATTATTCAAAATGATGCTCACGGTTTCTTCCTATCATTACACCGCTCACTATTGGCAGGGAATTCATCCTCATAATTTGGAACCTACATATTCACGTACACTGCGGTTTGAGGGATTTTCCTCCCGCAAACGCTTAATTTGTGAAATGATCTTTCTGCCAAGGTTTTCTCTAGGGACTAAAATGTGACCCCATTTTCAAGAAGACCCTTTTAAAAACCTTTATTTTTTGAAGTCGCGAGTAAAAGGTGTGCAAAGGGTGCGGTGTTGCAAGTATTCATAGGCGTTAAGTTAAGTAAAGTTTTACGTGACCGCTTTACGTCAGGGGGACCGCAAGCAAGACCTACTGGTAATATAAAAAATTCTCCTTCGCTCCTCCAGACATATATCAATTATCAATTTCACAAATACACACAAAAAATTCGTTTATCTGGTATTTTGCGAAAGAATTTTCTCTTTATTTGGCCTTCTCAATAGTAAAAACTAGCTTGGAATCGAAAAATGCCAAAAATTAGCGTTTATTCCTTAATACTTCAATGACAAAAAAGTTGTAATACAGCTAAAATAATTTGATTTAGATAGACTGATAAATCCAAAGGAATACGGAAGTGTCTGGATGTGATTGGAGGAGGAGAGTGGTGGCTTCATTAGAAAAGGCCTGTGTCTAGCAGTAGACTGCTGTAGACTGATTGATGATTCCATTAAAAATTTAGGGTTACTGAATTAAAATGTACAAATTATTAACAAGAATAAGTTAGACTGATCGGATATATATCAAAAAATTATATATATCCGATTTATAGGTATCATAAATATAAGCTATGTTTGAACCCTGAAACTCTTCCTTTTCTACAAATTAAAAGTCAATTTCAAATACGATATACTTCGTAAGAGATATAATTAAAACACCGGTTGATACAAAATAAATGATCAAGTTCAAGGAGACTACGACCTTGTGCGACCGAAATGGATTAGGACAAAGATGTACCTATCAATGTCGTAATCGTATAAGTATGTATCTATAGAAGCACATACATACGAGAATGTTCGATATGTGCATTACATAACAAGTATTTGGATCCTTGTTGCCTTGACTGGGCGGACACTTCGACCAGTGCCAATATATATCATGTTTTTTTTCTGTAGCGCGAAATAAAAATATACTTACATATTTTAACTAAGTTAGTACTATTGATCTCTAGTAGAGTAGAGTAGTTAAAACTCCGCTTTCGTAAATTATAACGATTCGTTGTGTAAATTAATAAACAATGCGAATAAACGCATCTTTCAAAAATAACCTTTTTTCAAACATGTTTTTTTTTTAAAAACGTTTTTTAGATCTTGTTTTTTGTTTGATTTGTAAATTGCCAGTAATCTTTTTTTCTTCATCATTTGGTTTTTCAGTTTTACCAGCGAAAGCATTGCATTTTCAAAATAAATAAAAGTCGAAAACAATGGGGGAAGCGAGTAGTGGTATTTTTCTCTTCAAAATTTCTTCAGAAGTCTGATCTATGTGTTCTTGTAAAGATAGGGGTCTGCAAGAGCTTTATAATATAAGTGTCTCTTATTTTTGTAAACCAGCTCACTTGGTTGTTATGACTTTGTCTGTATGAATGGAAATTATTATTGTATTGTTTATGACAAGTTTTAAGTCTGGGTTTAGGTATTGACTTTTGTGAGTTTCTCTCTGATTTAGGAATTTCATTATAAAGTGCATCAAATATATTATTTATAAATAAAAGTCATCCTCTACTTTAATAAAACACTATAAAAGGTTTGATTTTTTAACGCGCAATGACTCGCAAATTTAACAAAGCCAGCAGGATAGCAAATAGATTTTCATCAAAACAGTAAGCACGAAAGCAAATACAATTGCAAAAGCAAAACAATCATGACCTAAGTCGGTCAATCCTCGTCACTTATTTACAGACCTAATTAATATTTTCCATAAAAAATAAATTAGGTATAAGATACCCTGACCGCTACGATAGCCAAGACTGTCGGGGGACAGGGTCTGTAGTTTATTTGTTTTCTTTATAAGAAGGGGTTATTTATTTATTGATTGATATAATGAAAACCTTACAGCTATTGAAATCTAAATATAATATATAAGTATAAAAATTCATTTTTAAAAAGCCTATTACAAAGTTTGACCCATAAATTTTTTTTTATGAATTACGATGACGTACCGTTATGTTATAAATAAAAGTTAAAAGTAGGCAAATTAAAAATAATTTCAAAAAGAATATATAAAGAAGCGTATCTGTGCTCGTGTATCGATATGTGTTTGTGTGTGCCTGTTCTGCCCTGTTTATTGTTTGGATTTAATTTCAGAAGAGACTTCACAACAGAGTTATTTAAAGTATTGCGACGGAGAAAAAATATATCAAACGCCTCTGATTTTTTTTTCATATGCTAGAACGATGCTTTGTAGAACCGAGTGTCTGGCGTAATTTGTACGTGCCAACCCAACGTCCAGGGAGCGCATCTGCCTAGTACAGCCCGCACATCAACGCATTCTGTAAGCTCAGGACAGTCTAGGAAGCGTTGACGACGACGAACAATAGTTTTATGTCGGAAACTAACCGTATATCCTCGAGAAAAGGCAGATGTAAAAATTTGAGCCTATCAATGTAAACTCCCTGCTTACCTAGGCGATGATATAAGCGGCGTGTAAAATTACGCTGCACAGATTCCAGCTAGGCAGTATGAGGGACCTGATCGACGAGGTGTATTCCATAATGCTTCGAACAACAAAATGCGAAATACAACATCATTAAATATTCTACCTTTTTGAAAGATTTAGATGATCTATATAGGAAACCAAGCATTTTATGGGCTTTTTTATATATTAATAGGAAGTAAAGACTGTATAGTAGTTTATGATCTAGCATGCTGATGATTGCCAAGCTTGGTATGTGTGTTGAAATGGTCTAATATGCCCCTTAATAATTTTAAGAAACCATCGAAAGTATTATGTCCATAGGTCGTGCGATTCAAATTTTCTGCTACCACACGGCTCAAAATATAATAATGAATGGTACACAATACCTACGCATGCAGCAATGGTAATAAAACCATTAGAGTACCTTGCCTTCCTGCTCATTAAAGCTTTGAATTTTTTCATAAAATCTGCAAAACTTAAGATTTTTTTTAAACAAAACTATGGGACCTGTAATAGCGACACCATAAATTACAAAATCAAGATAAATTTTAAAATCTGCTAGAACACCAAAAAAGTAAAACAGTGTATTTTAAAAATCATCCTGTCAAGAAACTCAATGAGTACCAAACGTATTCAAGTCATGCGCGTTGACGCAGTCCAGGCGACCCAACGCGCACGTCCTTGCCGCAGTGCGCAGGCACTACTCAGATGCCTATACGATGAGGGTCACCATCGGCCCCATAAAAACCAACCCGAATACTGGTACCAGTTAGTGTCTAACTGAACATCCCAAACCAACGATCAAAATGTTCAAGCTTGTAAGTATTTTGCTTACATTATAAAAGTGAAAGTTTCAAGTGATAATTATTAAGAAGTGTTATTTAATATACCGAGTGAATGTGATAACGTAATTAAAATTGATACCATAGATTCAGGCGTCTATTAATATTAACTAGCGATGCCCCCAGATATTTTCTATTTTCCCTTTGTGCAAAGCTTGTTTCATGTAAACATTAAAAAAAAATGAGAATGGCTAGTTAGAATTAACAGGCGCCTTCAGTTCATGATTCAAACTCCTTGGCGTTATGATTTTGTGTCGGTTATTCATTAGGTTTTTTATTTTTAATAATTTGTTCTACTAACAACAGTATAAAATGAATATTACTGTTCGCGTTCTGAACTCCGTGTCTAGTAACTTTTACATTGTTTTTTATGTTTTTCGAATTGGAAAGGCTATAACATATTTTTAAATTTATGACTTTTTACTTTTTTTGTTCAGATACACAGTAATAAAACATCTATATAACCGACGCAAAATTCTAAGTAAGGGGTTGAAAACAATGTTCCCGAATTTATAGTATAATTTTTCTTACGATATCATATAGAGCCCGTATAATATTAAATAATCTTTTTGCTTTAAGTTTTAAAATGAATCGGTCAAATTACCTCTGGGTATCTTCGATGTTATTATATCTGGTGCAATTCCAACATTTATTTTCAGTTGTATACAGAATTACGGAACTCTTATCAAATTCATAACAGTGTGTTCACAATTTGTAATAATAAGCCAAATACTGTGTTTAACAGTAGGTTTGATCAGTTGCATTTATAATAAGACATAGTTAGGAACTAGATATCGACTTTGGGCATCACCACGAGAAGGTATTTTGTAGGGTATTTTTTGGAAAAATATCATGTTGCTAGTCAATTAACTTAAAATTAATCTTTCGCCGTTACCTAATGAATAAAATATAATTATGATCAGTTGAATTGGAAATGAGATTTGAAATTTATTTATGCAAACAGATATTAAAAAAGAAATAGAACCTTAATTATAATAGACATAGCCATTTCTTTATTTGACACACAAATACAACACAAGCAAAAACATGAAAAATGTTACACATAGATTACACAAACAGTTAAATAATATTAAAAAAAAACAATAACAAAAAAATGTAATACATAAATAAAAATAAATAAATAAATATTGATTAAAATCATCTTATTAAAATAATAATGTCAATAATATAATCAGCTTGCTTTGTATTAGGTGTCAAATTGGACCCACTCAGCATTTGCTTTGGTAGAATAACTACCGGAGCGCTGATTTTCAGTGGAGCCCAGATGACTCGCAGTGACAGCATACATATATATAGAAATGAGTGTTTCTACTGATTTATTAAAAAGGCATGCATATTTCACTTCAAAGTACACACCTGGGTTAAGGTGCTACTAAGCAGTATTTGGTACCTACTGTATTATATTGATTTTTACAATGAAGAGTGTTGTTTAAATTATAGAATCATATTTAGTGAAGGGCTACCGGTGGAAGTTTGTTTTTATAGGCACCTGACTAGGGCACTGAATTCTAAGACACAGTTTATACAGCAACCTAGGGCAAGAAAGGTGACAAACTAGCTGGCAGTCAGCCTGATGGTAAGCGCAGCCTGTGCACGCTTGCAACACTTGGGGCATCACTCGTGCGTTGCCGAACCTTCAATCTAATAATTTCTTTCTTGAAGAACCCCATACTGTGCAGACAACCTAGTCAATCTAAACGTTCGCGGGAGGAAGCTTATCTAAAACAGCTGTGTACGTGACCATTTAGGTTTTAAGCTATGAGGATTTTCACTAAATTTCATTATACAACCTTTAGAACACACACAGCCAAGCTAAATCTCTCCTCAGACTTTAGTGGTCCGATAAGCCTTGCGAGTTTGGGATTTTCGATGATTCTCACAGCCAAGTCAAAGAGGCCAAGCCAAGCCAAGCAAGCCAATTCAGGTGCATCCGCCCAGAGATGGCAGGAGTACTGCATATGGGGCCGGACTTGCGACTTGTAAAGCAGCAACCTTTGGCCCGAGGTGACGTACTGCCTCGCTCTGTTGAGTACTCCAAGTTTTATCTCGGAACTCCACATCGCTGTAGATGTCAACACCAAGGATCCCAATGCTCATGGAGGTGGTGAGCGGTGTCCGTTCTGGAATTCTGAGACTTCAGTGAATGAGGTTTTCTAAGCGGTGGACGCGCAGACTTGTGTCTTCGTAGGCTTGAATCAGACAAAGTTTTCGAGAGTGGTCTCGATTTGAGACACAAGTTTTCCGTGCTTTTCCTCCACAACGGAACGTGGGATGTTTGCACGACCCGTGTAGTAAGCGTCTTCAGTACGGTCATCTGCATAGCAATGTTGTTGTTGATGTCCAACATGTAATTGATATGCAGTAGAAACAGCACAGAGCAACTACCGTTACCTAAGGCTCGTATGCTGCTACCGGACAAAAAGTAAGCCACGCATTTGCACAAACCAATTCCGTAAGATGGCAACTTCGATAGAGGACACTGGTGCCGGACCCGGTCCAATGCCTTTACTTTGTCCAGGCTACATGTCAATGCCTCCCCTTGACTCTTAATAGCTGGTGCCCATCAGTGTGTGCGATGCACTAGCTAGAATGTCACCAGTCGAGTGATTGTGGCAAAAGCCATATTGACGGTCGCTGACCAGGTCGTGTTTTTTTAAGTATCTTGGAAGCTGTTTGTTGATTACACGCTCCATTACCTTAGATATGGAGGAAATAGCGAAAGGCCTATAACTCGCAATAGGCTCTGATCTATTATTGGGCACCGGGTGCACATTCGCAGTCTGCCATGAAGTCAAAAAATTGCCATGTGTAGTATGTAGAAAAGGCGCGTGAGTACAGGACACAACTAAGGAGCACACTGTTAAGCACCAATGATTGACTACGTCTGGCCCACTCGTCTTATGGACGTCTTGTGAAAGCAACGCCCGCCGGACCTCCCGCTGTGTTAACGCCCGCCGGTTATGAAGATTTCCGGCAAGATCTTACCGCACCACGGTATAATAGGTGGTACATACAGCGCTTTCGTCGTTCATATTCGAATTTGATACAAAGAGACTCCCCAGTAGATTGGCTTTCTCTTTAGCACTATAGGTCAAATCACCAACAGTCTTTTACAGTGGTGGATGCGACGACTGGCAAAAGTTACCTTCGGCAAGCGACCATAAAGTAGGGCGCCTCCTAGGGCGGATATTAAGTAATCCCTGGGTTCGTGAATCCGTTCAAACTGCGGGCGACCAAATCTGGCACCGAGTTTAAAATTTCACAAAGCTAACATTTATTTATGTTTTCATAACTAATAATTTAGCATCGCATAAACATTTTAAAATCAGGCTGTATAAAATGAATATTTAATCTCATATGATCGGAATGAAAATAAATATATAATTTGTAGGTTATTAATAATTCTATTTTTGGTAGTTGGTGTTTTAAAAGTTTCAATAAAGTTTTGTTCTTTCAATGTCTTTGTCAGTACCTTTCACTTACAATATAGTTTACTCTGAAATTATACACCGATAACCGAATTGAGGGCGGGTGAAACAAGAATATTGCACAGTGCGGTTTTATAGGGACAACAGTATATGGAACAAAAGAAGAAGATGAGTCGGGGCTGGTTCAAGCGCCCATAGTCAATATATCCATTCGTAAAAATTGACTTTTTTTTTCACAGCTTATCTTCGTTGCTCTCCTAGCCTTGGCTACAGCCAAGCCTCTGGTGTATACATATTCAACTCCATACGCAGCCTACACAGCCCCAGTAGCAGCAGCCTACACCGCTCCCGTGGCGTACTCCGCTTACTCTGCCTACTCACCCCTGGCCTACTCCGCATATACCTACGCATCACCATACTCTTACTACATTTGATTGAAGACTATCTACACGGACTATTATTTATTTAAACCATCTCAAGAATAACTTATTGATACCAAAATCTCATACGGAAAAATGTATCTATTTATTCGTTAAGTATTATCCATTATGTAATAAATGAAATACTTAAATAATACAGCGTATTTTTTTATGTTATCCTCTCTTCGTCCTTTCAACGATCTCTTTGTAAGGATATTTGGGTTGATCCAATGCCCTGTGGTAACGATCACTCGGTGGTGGTAAACAGGATTCTAGTTTTTCAAACTAATGCTTACAAATAAGATTAAAAATTAATAAAAACCATTTTTAGAATTTTGAAAAACCACGGAAAATCGGATCGAAATCTACAATATTTCACAATGTTTTAAGTTTTCAGTAAATGTAAAAAACAAATAAGAAATTCGTTCGCATAATCACCTAAACAGCACCTCCAACAGCTATACTTAATTTCTTCCCCGTAAAAAAATATTAAAAAAACTATTTTAAAAAATCCCTTTTTTGCTATTTTTAGAACGTTCTGTATTGTTTCTAGAATATACCTGTGAGTTGTAAATAGCGTTTGTGGTTGAACCCCTATACTTTTAAATTTAAATGGGTAACCCCTTCTCTAATATCTATTACCCCATACAGAAGTGGACAGGACGAGTATGTAAACACGATACTTCTCATGCTCCTACCACTGCTACTCGCGCTGCCCGAGGCTGCCCAAATGAGCGGTTTTTAGTGCGGAAGTCAAAGGCCGGGCAGCGCGAGCGGCATTGTGTATTTACATTCAACTCCATCTCTCACTTTTTCCCGCTGAGCACCTGATGTACGTGCTGCCTTGTATTTTTACTGCCAAAATGGGATTTTGAGGACAAAAACCACAAATTAAAATAAAAGCCGAATTTTCAATTTTTAATTTTATACCTTTATAAAGAATTAACACAATTGCATATTGCAAGAAGACACAGCACAGACCCTGTAATTATGTCGACGTCCGCCATTGCCGAAAGTCGGAAGCGAAGTAAGTGTATTGGTAGGCAGGGCAGGGATGTAAACACACACCGTCTGTCGATCCTGCCGCGACAATATCTAGGGAATTATAGCCGGAAGCGCGAGGAGCAATGGAAGTGGCTGTATGTAAATGAGGTATATGAGTATTGGATTCGCAGCTCGCTCCATACAACAGGATTTTACTTTATACCGATGCATTGTTGACGTAAGTAGCTAGGTAGGTAGAAAAATTAAGTAAATATCACAGTGTTTTAGTCTCGTGTTTAGTTGCGAAGCAAGTTAATTTGATTTTTATATAGTAAATATTTAAATATAAATTTACTTTAAGATCATTGTATAGTACATTATGGTATAAGTGCGGTTAGTTTAAAATTACAGCCGAGGCGATATTGCTAGCCCGAGCCGTAAGCAATAATAAAACTCGGACTTTCTAAACGAATAAACCTTTAATCACTTGTTAAATCAGTTTGTTAAATTTGAACAATTTGTAAAATTGATTATTACGTTGCCAGTTAGTATTTTTAATGTTGTCAAGTTATTATTATTAGTTACAATTTCACCAGTCTCTCCCTTACTCTCTTGAATGAAAGTAGGAGAAATGAGACCACAGAGTTCTGCAGTCGGTAGCGGTGACGGAGGCGGCTGTGGCGGCGGCGACGATGGTGGAATGTACGCGTGTGTGCTCGTAGATGGTCGAGAGTCAACACTTGGCTCCAAATTTATATTCCTTGTAATGCAAGAGCTAATTTCTTCTTTATTTTTCATCGAGTCAACTATGTACCCCTCGGCTACACTGTTCGACCGCCACCCTCCGTGGCGTTTTAGTGTCAATAAGTTCGCACCTGAATCGGCGACCAAGTAGCCGAGAACCTTCTGAAACTGTGCCCTGTGTATTCATGTGGATCATCCAAATTTAAGAAAGTGGCATTTTGTTTCGGCATTGCACCAAATTTACTTATGCCAATGGGTTGGGTAGTGCATTTTCCATTTTAGCAATTTTGAAAAAATCTGTTAGACATCGCTTTTGTTGAACGAAGCGCTTCGTATTTCTTCACTATGTCATGAAAAGGCCCGTGTATTGTGAACGATCTTGGAATTTTATTTTTTGTGTTTTTGACCTGGACAAGAAAAACCCGCCCACGGTTCTCGACATTATTAGTTGTGATGTTTGCCAACTCTTGACGTCTTGATGCACCATTTATGCCGAATATTATAACAACCTGAAAAGAGATAAAAACAGCGTACAAAACTAGTGAAAGAATTTAATAACAATAATTTAGTTTCAACTGACCTTTGTTGCCAAATATCGGCAATCCGGAGCTTCTTTTAGGAACTTCTTGACATTGTCAGCCGAAAATACATTCGCCTTTTTACTCACATGGCCACTTGAACGTCTTTTTAGGAATGCCAGGAAGTTGGAGTATGACTTGATATCAATACCATGTTTTGTTTTCACAGTATTTCTTAGCATTGACTAGTAGCACCACAATGAGCTTGACTTATATTTTTGAGAATGTTCCATGAAATAGGGTAAAAACACACTTTCTGAAAATAAATTTGCATCTTTGCTTGTTTTCCATAACATGAAATTTTAATACTCTTGTTAGTATCTATCGGTCGATTTTTCGGGCAAGAGGCTTAGAGTAGCCTTTTTCGAATGCTTCTAAAACTTCTGGCTGTGTAGAATTAATAAATCCATCATTACTTGACGACATTTTCAAATAAAAACAATACAAATCAAATACTCACGTCTGCTCTCCCTTGGAGCTGTGAAAAAATCAAACTTCTAAGCCAACGCAATCAAAAGATACAGCCGTTTTTACCGCAAATTTTCGAAACACGCAAGGGAATCAAAACCTACAGGGTACTTCCCGTGAACTTAGAATCTTGAAATTTGGTACGAAGCAACGTCCTATAGCACAGATAAAGGAAAAATTGCGAAAACCGTAAATTTTTTGTTACATCATATAATAAAAATATTTTTAATAATATACAACAACATATAATAAGTTTGCACAGAACCCTCGGTGCGCGAGCCAGACTCACACTTGGCCGGTTTTTTTTCCTGTCTTAAACTTGCAAAGGAACAGTAAAACCGTTTTTAAAAACTAGCAGAAACTGCACATTCAAGTAGGGCGCAGCCTTAACCATGATTATTTATGAAATTCTGTTCAGATATAAAACAATTTTTTTCGCTGATTCTATTACGTTTTAATTATGTTCATTAATTGACAGAAATTATGTGTTCTTCAAACGTTCTTGAATTGTCAATGACAAAAGATCACATGAAGGGTAAAAATATTATATTATCTGAATAAATACTTAACAGGATAACCATCATGTAATTTTTTCTCCAAATTGTTTTAGGTATTTTTTAAATAAATAAGAATAAGGACGGCAATTCACTTTGCTGAACATAGCTTTAGCCCGCAACTCTGTCCGCGCTGAATTCAGTAATCGTTAATCTGTGGGATTACTACGGCAACTCCTTGAAGGAACTTGATTACAGTAAGGAAGTTTGCCATAGCTGTTGTTACCACGTGGAATTTGGTTATTACAATTCCTGCAAAATCTTTTGAATTGTCTGGAGTAAGATAGCCTATGTCCTTTCTCTCTTCTTTTTTCTGCTCAATTGGATGCTCTGTTGCGACGTGAGGAACGGATAAATTGACAAACAAATAAACAAAGTCACTTTCGCAATTATAAATATATATTTAAATATATATATATAATATAAATATATATAATTATATAAAATATTATAATTACATTATTTTGACCTGTGCACCACGGTATTTTCTACGGATGAACGTATTTCCATGGCGTGAGACTGTCAAACGATATAAAACTTTTTATAGCAAGCCCCTTTTAGATGCATGATTGACCTTTCTTTTATGTAAATCTTTTTTACCGTTGCTCCTCGAAAAAGGGCATTTTAGTAATCGATAAAAGTGAAAAAAACTCACTTTTTTTATACCACTAAGGTGGCAAACAACCACACAGTCCGCCTGATAGCAAGCGGTCACCGTGGCCTATAGACGCTTGCAACACCAGAAGTATCACTCGCGCGTTGCCGACCCTTCAAAAATCCAATAACTTCTTTCTTTAGGAACGTCATACTGTAGTCCTTAGAGAAAACCTTGGCAGGGAGCTCATTTCACAACCCAAGCGTTCGCGGGAGGAAGTTTCTCTGAAACCGCACCGTACGCGACCATTCCGGTTCTAAAGTGTGAGATTGAATTCCCTGCCGATTGCGAGCGGTGCGATGGTAGAAAGTAGCCGTGGGCATCATTTCGAAAAATTCCTCAGAACACATCCCATTGTACAAGCGGTAGAATACACACAGGGAGGCAAAGTCAGACTTAAGGGTTCGATACGGCAAGTGAGTTTGGGATCGTCGACAATTCTCACAGCCCGTCGTTAAACCGAGTCAAAAGGTCCAACCTGGTATCCGGGTGCACCTGCCCAGAGATGGCAGCAGTACTCCATATGGGATCACTTTGACTTACTAGAGAATAGAAACATAACAGTGACTAAAACTCACTTTTACTTACTACTGAATAAAATTTTTGAATATGGAACAATTGTTAAATTGTTTTATTTGTTACTGTGGTTGTTTTTTGTGATAACTATGAAACCAGTTATTATTGCGTTATTCGAAAACTCAGAAAATTTTAGTCTCAATACTGGAATGACCCAACTATACAAGGTGTGTTTTTTTTCCAAAATCAACGGGTTCGATTCCGGGCTATTATTAATTTTGCAAAAATCTAATGCAATTTTAATATTCATTAAAATCGAGCCCGAGACTCTTTTGAGCTATTCCTCATATTCGTTAGATTTGGCCATGCAGACCCACTTAAAAATTACCTTGTATATAATCAATAAATAAATATTTTTGTAAATTAGGACTCACAGTTCCAAACTAAGCAAAGCTTGTGCTATGGATACCAGACAACGGATACCAATACATATACTTTTTTTTCGTTACTATATATCTACATATTATACATAGAAAATACCCAGTCTCAAGACAAACACCAATAATATTTTTTTTATTCCACTAAGGTGGCAAACAAGCTAACGGTCCGCCTGATGATAAGCGGTCACCATAGCCTATGTATGAATGTTTGGTCTTGTGAGGGAAGCGAACCCACGCCCCTCAATTTATCAGTATTACCCACTGAGCTACGGAACCGTAATATATTGGACGAATGGCATTCAGTTTCACTTTTGAGAATCTCTTAAAAGCTCCTGAGAACAACTGTCGTTAAACGTTTTGGATCATTTAAACTCAAATAGAACAGTAGGGTTACAGTATTAAGATAATACAAACTCTACATAGAATGAAATATAATCACAGATCATAAATATCTGTATACAGATTAACATATCCGCTTAATATACCGATGTGTTTACATAAAATATGGCAACTAATTTGTATCAAAAACATACGAATGACCCTGTCGTCACATACTGCGCATTCGTCTCTACGAGTTGCATAAAAGATATACTTAAAAAAACTGTCATCAAAAATACTTATCGTGCGTATTTAAACCTTGCGGTATCATTAAGATTTCTAAATTTGATAAAACTGTATGGATGAAAAAAAAATGTTAAGTTGTACTATTACTTACTATTCGCTAGCTTCCAGCATCTGGAATTAGACCGTCTGTGTCCATCTGGCCCGTTCCAAACTACGTCTCCCTAGATCAGTGGTGGGCAAAGTACGGCCTGCGGGCCAGCTCCGGCCCCCGATAGGATATTATCCGGCCCGACGCCCGGTCCTTCGAAATAATTAGTATATGGCCTGCGATAATTATATTTTGACTTTGAAAGTTACTTCTTCGCAACTCGAACCTGTATCAGACGATATCTTGGCAAAACAAAAATAATTTCATATGTCTCACACACCGACTATAGCAGGGCCCTCAAACTTTCTGGACCCTCATAAGGAAAGTTTGCCCACCACTGCCCTAGATCGTGGTCGTCACTGACAAGTAATTTCCTCTATAATATTATTTTTAACAATTGAATCTCTGTGTGGTTCTCTGACTTCGGTTCATTCATCGCGTTAAGCAACGCCTAGCATAGTTTTTTCCATAGTTCGTTAATAGTACGAGAGACCAATGATTTAGATTAGGTCATACTGTAACCGACTGACTAGTTAGGATGTAACTGTCAAAGCTTCCTCTCTTCTCCCTAAACTTTTTTAGTTTTGTAGTTATAGGTGACATGGCTGATGCTGGTGGTGGCTCAGGGGTTCCGATTTCACCTTGTTTGCTGAGTGGCGGAGGTTCAAACCTGGCGTGTAGGTAGCAGTGACTATTTTTCTTAATTTACAAGTACATTGTTTATTCACACCTCAAATATGCACTCTGCTCGCTTGTGGACTGTGGCCCAAATCACCCTAGGCTTTACCCCAACAAGCCAATGAGGAGGGTGGCATTAAAAATGTCTTACAACGTTAGCCATCCTGTCAGGAATAAAAATTATTTAAAAACACAACCGAGACGGTATAATACATGTAAGTAAAATTTGGCAGGTTTTTAAAACGTTTCTCTACGTAAGTCATTGCTGACAACAAACACTAATTGTATACTTTTAATTGGACGTAAAGATTTCCAAAATACTATGTCTAGCCAAGTTGCATTCTTCGATTCACCTCTTTCTTCAAGAAGAAGGCTAGAAAAGAAAAAATAATAATAAAGGACAAACATTAGTAATTTAAAAGTGTATATTTTTGTACACGAAAACAAACACCATAACCCCTTTGTATCTACTATTTGCATGAATTTTGCGTTATTTTATATATTTTGTCAATTATCAATTAGACATGGAAAAAAATCAGCAGCGGTTAGGCATAAGTATATGCATGATAATTTATTAAACGATACGGCTTAAAATTCTTTAGGTACCAGGGCAAAGACCCGTTACAGTTTTTGTATGTTTGAAAAAGTACTTATAATAGAAAATCCACCATATTGAAATGGTGTGAACTTACGCAGACACTAGTGACCAAACAGCATAGATCAGAAGGTCACAAAAGTTTCTGGCACTGTAATTTATTAGCGACGAGTTTTCTCCTTCTTATATTTCAAAAACCTTAATAACTCCTTAATTCAGCGTTTATGCAGATAATATGATTTGAAGCATAATAAAAGTGTTAATTGCGATTATATAATTACTAGTTTTTGTACGTATACTCATATTAAATTGGAAAAGTCCATTCACTAGTACCTACTAGTAAAATAAGTTTTTTTAATGGGTGGCTCTTCAGTACTAAGTTTTTTGCATTTCGGTTATCAAACACAATAAAATGTTAAGGGAATGAGTCATCTATTCATGTTTTAAAGACAGCTACGATATTAAAATTGAAGTAAAAAATATTATAAATAGGTACCGTCTTGTTTAATACATAATATATGTTTGAAGTAAATGTTAAACTAATTTATATTTTAATTCATACCGTCTACTACCGTATGCTACTTATAAATACCAGTAGTTATCTGAAATCTGTGAAATTGATAAACGAAGTGTCAAAATATTTTAAGTAGTTTATAAAATTCCTATTTTCCGGTTTTATATAAATGGAAATACTTTGAGAAAAATATTGTGTTTTCAGCAATGAAAAATACTTAATTAGTTTTATTTCTTTTTAAATAAGGCAGCATCGCTGGTATTTATTAAATTTATTTCGTAAATGTGTACATAATTTTGTACCCAAAAATGTTGACACAGATTTTTCGTTTTAATAAAAAATATGGGGGTAAAAAATATCATTAAAAAGGAAAGTTTAATTCACGGTGAGGTGTGGTTTGTAAGATTTTTTAAAATCGTTTTAGGGTTCTTTAGCCAAATGACAAATGCGGAATCCTTATAGTTTTATCATTCCGTCGATCTGTACGTCATGTCACATTGCATTGATTCTGGCAAAATTTTACAGCTCTCTTATGCAAACCACCGTAGTGTGACACTATGTATTTTTACTTTTAACTTTGATCGCAAAATATTTAGGAACTACCATGTGATTTGCAAAATTTATTTTTGATTTAAAAAAAAATCCGATCGATATTGGCTTTTTGCTTTGCTAAATAATGTCAGATTTGTAATATATACGCGTGTAATATATTGTATAGATCCTGATATGGTCGCCGACTCAGCTTATGCTGCAAAACACGTCGCTCAAATTATGCAGAGAGGTCATAATGTGAGGTATGTCAGCGCAGCTAAGTGTAATTCTCTACAAAGTGACATTTTCCAAATATTTGAGCTATTTAAATAAAGGCTTTTTTAAAATCGTTTTAGGGTTCTTTAGCCAAATGACAAATGCGGAATCCTTATAGTTTTATCATTCCGTCGATCTGTACGTCATGTCACATTGCATTGATTCTGGCAAAATTTTACAGCTCTCTTATGCAAACCACCGTAGTGTGACACTATGTATTTTTACTTTTAACTTTGATCGCAAAATATTTAGGAACTACCATGTGATTTGCAAAATTTATTTTTGATTTAAAAAAAAATCCGATCGATATTGGCTTTTTGCTTTGCTAAATAATGTCAGATTTGTAATATATACGCGTGTAATATATTGTATAGATCCTGATATGGTCGCCGACTCAGCTTATGCTGCAAAACACGTCGCTCAAATTATGCAGAGAGGTCATAATGTGAGGTATGTCAGCGCAGCTAAGTGTAATTCTCTACAAAGTGACATTTTCCAAATATTTGAGCTATTTAAATAAAGGCTTATATAAGTACGGGGGTAATGTTAAAAATGAACCTTGCACACGCATTTTGTACCCTTTGCACTGTAAGTTCGGTTTTTGCCAGCAGACTGGGACAATCTACGACTTTTGCATAGCTCAGCTTTAATAGAATAAGTGAGTCACACAGCAGTGTGCGTAGTGCCTCACTCAGATAATCAAGTACTCGGTAAAGAATTTGAATCTGTAAAAGCAGTTTCGTGCGATCTCGAGAATGTGGCAATCAATACGAAGCCTGTTATCCATCAGTACGCCCAGATTAGGGACCTCCGTTACACGCTCAACCTGTTTTCCAAGAATACTTACGTCAAGGCTTTTGTTACATATATAGTCTATCTGCTATTTGGACCCCAGCACCATATATTTAGATTTAAATGGAATAAGATTAAGTATATTTGCCTCTGACCATAATGCAGTGCTATGTAGATATTGGTTAATTTTGGCAAGTGCACTGTCAGTGCCCTGAGGATCAAATGAAAGATATACGTACTTGTATGTCATCCACGTAGCACATAAAAAAAGTGAACATGTTCGGCAACTCAAAACCTATTAATTCCAGTGGACTATATCTTCCAAAACCAAATTGGTCTGGTGGTTCCTGGCTAGTCTTGGGATCTACCACTCCAGTCTGAATTTTTTTTTTCTTTTTATGTAAACTATTTATTAAAAACTTTTTATGTTTTCAAATAGATTAAAATAATAAAAATATAGATACGGTCTTGCGCTATCTTAGTAACCGTGGCAAAACAATCACAAAGCTCATTAGAGATTCGGTACTGTCATTCGGTGAATGGAATTTGTGGAGTGGCGTATATATAGAAACTAGTTTTATTTAAGTTATTGTGTTACATATATTGATGCAGAAATGCTTGCTTCAGTGATTTACAAGTGTAATAAAAATGGTTTAAAAGACTAAAATATAGCACATACAATCACATTCTATTCATAAATAAATAAGTAAAGTAAAGTATTGGAATTATATTGACTATTTTTGTGTAAAAGAAACAGAACACTGTATTTAGGTACGTGCAAGAAGGTCAACAAGCCGTCCTGCAGCATCAGCTACAGCAATGATGTTCATTGCGCGTTAACAGTAGCCATTGTCTAATCTAAAAATAAAAACCCGCGCAATGATTGTGCAACACGCAAACTGAAACGTGCAGCCGTACTTTTATCTAAGTACTTACTACTAGAAACTACTTTGAGAAGTAACACTAATTAACGCGATCAAGTACCAAAGTAAAATACTTTATGGCCGATTAAGCGGCAGTACTCCGTGAGATAAAACTTGAGAAGGTAAACACAAGGATGACGGGATATGTAACTGAGCGTGCGTGAGTAGTGCAGCTACATCTCAACTCACTTGAGTTTTTATCGAACAAAAGTAAATTAATATAGAATTATATTTATTAAAAAAAAAATGATTAAAGTAGAACCATAACTCGAAACATAAACCAAAGTCATTAAGTTTAAGTCGGATCTGCTCAGCGGATCCAGAGAAACCTTTGCCAGTATAGCTTCTTAAGAGGAAATACCCCGCTGTTTTCCCCCATACAAACGTATTCCCCTGTTTCTGTTATTTTTTTATGTATGATAGATATACACAATCACTATATCTGTACGTTTTGTTTTTTTTTAGATGCCATTCCTATAAAAAATTGGGGCACTGCTAAAGTCCAAAAAAAATTTTTTTTTTTTATGACATTTTTAGACGTGTGCTATACAAATATGACCACTAATTAAAAAAAAAAACAAAACATACAGACACGGAATAATTCATAACCTTTAAGGTGAAGTAATTTTTATTAAATTTGGTTAAGATTTGGAAAGGGAAAGTGGGGAATACGATACCCCGATTTTGATGATTACGACTACGCAAAACAGCCCGAGGCGCTGTTGTCCCTATCGCACATCCGTATATTGGACCGGGTCCTAGTGCGACAGCAAGTGTTTTTCAAATACCTATATCTGCATTGGCTAGGTTGGGATATTTCCTCTCAACAATTAATTAATTGTACAGTAAGCATGGCTCGACATGCTTTTTGCGGTGTTTTATTTATGTCACAGTCGGTAAGAGGTCGCATAAAGCCATACAAGTCAGTCAAGTATAGAAAATTCGCTTATAGAAACGACGTAGGACGTCATTACTACGGGGCGGGCGCGGTCACAACGTGACAAGTTCTTATCACGAGTCATGAACTGCGGTTGTTTACGGTAACAGTATTGCAAATGTGTTAATTGCTCTTTGACCTTTAACGTATCACATGGTGCCACCCCCTATGCAATCTGAAAAACAATAAGCAATTGAAATATTACCTAAATATTGATTGTTTTTTTTTTTTAAAATCAAACTATTTACATTGTAAATCTTCTTTATTAAGTGTTCCAATACAAAACATGTATTTATTGGTTGATACACTATAATATTATGTTTCGTTTGTGATTTTACAAAGATTACCTATTGGACGCACGCAATTAAACAGTATTGTGATTAGTTTGTAAAGCTAGTTGCAGTTAATTTACTTGACGATATTTAAATACATACATTTTTATAGGCTAAGCTAGTAAAAATGTGTTAAGAACTTCAACATATGTTTTTTTTCAAAAATCAAAATCAAAAATCTTTTAGTTCAAATGGGTTACTAAGAACACTTTCGAATCGTCAAGTAAATTAACTACAACTAGCTTTACAAACTAATTACAATACTGTTTTATTGCGTGCGGCCAATAGGAGGTCCTCTTTGTAAAATCACAAACGAAACATAAAATTATAGTGTATCAACTAATAAATACATGTTTTGTATTGAAACATTAAATAAATAAGATTTACAATGTAAATAGTTTGATTTAAAAAAAAAACAATCAATATTTATGTAATATTTCAATTGCCTATTAAATTAATTTAATAATTAATTAAATTAGTAACATATTTGGTGAACATTTGGAAATTTAATAATGAGGTTGTAAGTGTGTGTGTGTGTGTGTAAGCAGTTGTGTGTGTCGAATAGGAAAATGTTTTGTGATTTGAATATATATCTAATCAGCATGTGCTATTTATTATTTTTTGAATGTTTTTTAGTAGTATGGCTGTAGCTATTTTATTAAAAATGCCCTAAATGAGTGGTTGTCAAGCGTACGAATATTTGTGTCTTTTTGTAAAATATTATTGTATTGTCGGAGCGAGATGTTCATATTGCCTGCGAGCAAATTCAGTTTTAGTATTTGGAACCGGGCACCGTTTTATACGTTTGGAGGTATTTTTTAAAGTGGGTGTAGTTACTCTGTGATATTTACACAGAGTTTGTATGATATACAACTTGCATAAAGACAAAACTTCTGCCACTTTGTAGAGTGACACAGTGGGATGACGAATTGGTAAACCAATTTCTATGGTATAAGATTTTGCAGCTCCACCCCATGAAGTAGCATAATATGTAAGAATGAGAGATTACTAAGATTTTTAAAAACGTGTATCAGTTTACGCGTTCTGACCGCGAGGGTAGTGATGTGATTACTCCATTGTAGTTTATCATCAACAGTAACTCTAAGATATTTAGTTACCGTGGTCCTACTGAGTGTTACACATTTGCATGTATTGCAGTGTGGATGCCTGTTGCAAGGGTACGCGTGTATTATTATGCTGAAGTTCTTAGGGTTGGTGACAGCAGTTTTGATGAAGCATAGGTAGTTTGTTTTCATGGTGTTTAGAGTTAAGAGATCATCTTCAAGCCACGAGGTTATGTTAGAGCGTCCTTCTTCAGTAAGCCGCTTAACTTCGTTCCATGTCTTGGCGTGAAAAACTACCACACTGTCGTCTGCAAACATCAGCATGTTAGATCCACTGATTTTTATGTCACAAATACTGTTGTATAAATCAAAAACAGAGTGGGTCCAAGCGTGCTTCCTTGTGGGACTCCATAACTACATATTACTTTCTGACTATAGTTGTTCTCCACCTTCACAATCTGGTATCTGTTTGTTAAATAGTTTTCAATCCAAGAGTGTACCGTACCCCTAACAACAATATTTTCCAGACGTTTGAGCAGTATGGGAATGGAGACCGTATCGAATGCTTTTTGAAGGTCCAAAAAAACACCAACAGATCTTACTCCATCATCTTGATACTTTGTGATCATAGAGGTGAGTTGAAGTACAGCATCTTCTGTAGACCTTCCTTGCCTAAAACCATACTGATTGTTGTTAATAAACTTGGACTTCTCTAGGTAGTTTGTTATTTTCTCTCGAGCACTTTGGAAATGGTTAGGAGTAGCGAAATAGGTCTGTAATTGCTTGGCTGGCCCCTATCACCCGCTTTGTAGATTGGGCAGACAACAGCAGTTTTGAATTGGTCTGGGAAAATTCCAGAACTCAAACTCAAGTTATAAAGATACGCTATGGGTTCAGCCAAGTAATTACCGAAAGATTTTAAAAAGTTCGCCGTTATTTTGTCACAACCTGGGGCACTAGCAGTTCTTAGGGTTAGAATAACATTTCGTATTTCTGTGGCATCAGTAGGGGTGAACATCATCGAATTTGTGGGAGTTCTTACTGCTTTTGCGTTACGCACCAAATCTTCATTACTAACTCCTAGCTTATTAAGTATTAGACCAACAAGATCTTTGCCAACATTTGTAAAATATGTATGAGTTTCATTTAATGAGGCAGTAGGTAGCACACTTACAACAGATAGGGATACGTGTGTGCCAAGGCACCGACTACGTATTTTACGTAGGCAGCAATATTATTTAAGAAGACTGAGTGCTTACATAATGGGGCTGTCTACGTTAGAAAATTATCCCAAACCTCTAGATCAGTAAGCCGCATTTAAACAGTTTGGTAATCTTAATTGTATGCTGAATTAATAAAAACACGGTTTTAAACCGCCACTAACTTAATAAACATTTTATATGTGCAAAAATAACACAAACAATTCAGTTTACGTTGCAAATTAATAACTATTTAAGAATAGCCAAATCTGGCAGATAAGCCGCGCCAATTTAGGTTTTGTTGACACCTTATGGTACAAATCACGCACAAATTAGAGTGAATTATTAAGGTCAACGGTTTGTTGAGCAAGGCTTAATCAGGGCAATTTTTATGTAGGCTCATGGTACGAATAAGCAGTGCAATGTTGTTTAAGGCTTAAACAAGATCGCTATAAGAGTTCATAGTAGACCTGCAGGCAGTGGCGGACTAAGCCCGTCATAGTTTATTTATTTTTTGTAGCATGTTACATGTCTTTTCATGCCTTCAATTTACTAAACTCCTCAATAACTTCTGTGAAATCAATTTCCTTGGAAATTTTTCTTTCTATTGAAAGCACAGCTAGATTAACTAGTCGGTCTTGACCCATTGTAGCTCGAAGATAATTTTTAATTAGGTTAAGTTTCGAAAAACTCCTCTTGCATAATGCAACCGAGATGCAAATGGTCTAGAAGTATTGAAGTATAAGCGATATACAGGGTAACGATTCACTGAAGTCCCATTTTATTATAAATTGAAGGATTTCTTGGGCTCTCCATTTGGCAGCAACGCGTACTCATATCGGTGGCTTTTACATGCCAGCGGTACCCTTTTTATTTCTTGGGAAACTTGCTCCTTGTCAAATTCACCATAACTTTGTATCAGATTGTCTACTGCTACAGCCAGAGCGTCATCTGAAGCTTCTAGCATAAACTTTTCTTCATTCATACATTCAGGGAGGTTTGGAAGCCAAAAGAAACACTTGTTGACGATTTATTTAATTTGGTATTTATTATCGTCTTTTAGAAGGTGTGTATACGTGGTCTTTCTTATAGAGCACAACTAAGACTAACTACAGAATAAAATAAAATCAAATTTTTTGCTTATAACAAATAAGCCATTGTTCATTGTCTGACCTATTGCGTATGAACGAGAAAGGCTCTCATACTATTAATTAAAGAGGGACAGATTTATTTTTGTTATATTCCAACACACCTTCAGGACGAGTGCAGACCATTATACCATTTAACACCCGATAACACTTTTACAAGGGGCCTTTGTTTCATCATTGGAACTTAAAGTGTCGTAATTCACTTTACTTTCAAAGGGTGTACTTGTCGATTTACAATCACTCATATTAAATTTATTTAAGTGCTATATATATACTCTGATCTAAAGTGACTTTATTTTGGTACCTTTAATTCCTAAGAAACATTTAACCTCTTTTAAATCTACCATTTTAAATTTATGCATTAAGTAGTTTTTGAAACTATTCATGGTATTTATATTTGCAGTTGGAATTATAAGGTCATATACATAAATGTTTTTCTGAATGTCACCTGCATTTAGAATATATATACAATGGTCAGCTGATCAGTATTGAAAACCCTTTTCAATTACAGCTTGTTCGAATAATTGAAACCAGCATCGTGCTGATTGTTTCAATCCATATAACGACTTGTTAAGTTTACTAACCTGATTATCAATTTTGTGAATTCCTTCAGGAATTTTCATGTGAATCTATTCCTTTAAATTTCCATTTAAAAATATCGTTTTAACATCCATATGGAGAACAAGCAAATTGAATTGATTTGCAGTAGCTAAAATGAGTCTAAAACTTGCGTGGTGCGAAAGATTCATTGTAATCAATTAAATATTTTTGACTAAAACCGCGAGCAACTAGACGAGCTTAATATTTAAGGGGTTTTCCAAATTCATCATTTTTAACTGTAAATACCCATTTACAATCGACAATATTTTTGTTTGAAGGTTTTGGTACAAATGTCCAGGTTCCATTTTTAATAAGTGATTTAATTTCCTCTGTAATAGCATTTTCCCACAAAAATTAATCATCCATGGATTCAATCTATTTATATGAAGTAGGTATTTTACATACCAGAGATTTTGCATACATCAAATAATTAACAGAAATATCATCATTGTTTTCAATATACGATACAGTGGGCAAGTTTTTAATTCGCTCACTCCTTCTTAAATCATAGGAAGTCGTTTCGGTTTCCAACCATGGATTCAATCTCTTTATATGAAGTAGGTATTTTACATACCAGAGATTTCGCATACATCAAATAATTAACAGAAATATCATCATTGTTTTTACTATACGATACAGTGGGCAAGTTTTTAATTCGCTCCATCCATTTAAATCATAGGAAGTCGTTTCGGTTACAGACGAAGTAGTCAATTTATTCTGAAATGAACAGCAGTCTGAATGCACATCTGTTTCACATACAGATTTATTAGACTGTGGAACTAATTACACAGGTATTTTGTTGTAAGACAACAACTAGTTAGGTTTACAAATTCTTTTGTGATCCCAGAGTTTTCAGACTCTGTTTCTGTAGACTTTAAACCTACTTGTCAAAAAATTAATTTCGTCATCAATCATATCTCTAACTTTTACAAACTTTCCATTTTCCATTTCCCACACCTTATAACCATTCGGTTTATAACCGACCATAATACCTTTTAAGGAAATTTTGTTTTTATAGTTTTATTTACAAAATAAACAATTAAACAGTTGCGGCTTTTTACTGTGCCACAATTCAAATGGTGTGTTATCTTATTTCAGTGCCTTAGTGGGGCTTATATTTATTAAATACGTAGCTGTTAGCACAGCTTCCCCCCAGAACGTCTTGTCTAACTTAGCACCAGACACCATGGCGCGACTGCGTTCTGTTATCGTTATAATCATTCTTCAGCCATACCATTCAAAAACAGGGGTATGAGGCACTGTCAAATGGTAGGAAATACCTTTTTGCAAACAGTACTCTTTCATTTCATTTGATAAATATTCACCACCATTGTCACAATATTAATTGACTAATTTCACACTTAGAAACATAATCTTTAAACATAGCAAAAACGTCTGATTTATGGGCTATTAAATATGTAGTGAGTGTATTCATCTACAAAAATCACAAAGTAGTTTGTGCAGTCAAGTGTTGAAGGGGTAATAGGACCACACATATCTGTATGCACATTAAATAGAGGTCGTTTTATAAATTTTGACTTTAACTTATTAAATGATAAACATGATTGTTATACATTTATGCAAGCTTCACACAAATTATATTTTGGTGCAACATGATTTATTTTCTCTATATCAGAAAACATTTGTTTGCTTTTTATTTGCAAAAACTTAAACTTGCCAATGTGGCCTAATCTTTGATGCCATAAATCATAACTTTTCTTTTCGACCCTATTTGATAAGCCCACAGTATTTAAAGAACATTTTTTAAACATAAATTATATACTAATTAAATTGTTTAATGACTCACCCTCTGTTACCATCTTACCACCCTCGTTAAATATCTTTACTTCGCCATCTTCAGCGAAAACAATTGTTACTCCTATGCTAAAAACAATAACAAAATTTACTCCTAAAGTAAAATAATAACAAAATTTACTCCTGAAGTAAAAACAATAACAAAATTTACTCCTATAGTAAATCAACAATAAAATTTAACAGGAATCTACCTATTCTTGAGCTTCCGGCTTGTTGATTAAACTTTTAATGTCAAAAATTATATTTGAAATATTTAAATATATTTACTTATTATTTCTACCATTGATGTTGATAACTGAGTTGCTAAGTTCTAAAGTGCATTACATTTCCAAGTTATTCACAAAAAACTGTTTATGTACAAAGTTCGTTAGAAGTAGAAGTATAAGATTTGGTCTTTTCATTATGGCAATTGACTGGTGTCTTATGGAACTATTTAATCATAATATGTTCTTAATTAATCTCAATAAAAGTCTAAAACAATAAAACATTTTTTAGTAAAACATAAATGAACACGAATGCTTTGGAACTAAAGACTTTTTTAAAATAGATTATATTAGTAACAATTGTGTTGGAAATGGCAGCTTACATCCATAAACTTTTGGCATATTTTTGTTCATTAAAAAGTTCATCAACTTTAGAAATAATTTTGTAATTAATCATAGGTAGTTTATCTGTAATTTTGTAACACAATCATATTTTCATTTCAGTAGAATCTTTGAACGTATGGCTAGTATTTTTTGGGTACCGCACCCAGCATCTTAACGCAGCCCTATTGAATATTGAAGCAGGCAAAAGCCTGAAATTTTCAGAGAAAATGTGTTATTATGGCAGATTTCTAAAATAAAAATAAAAAAACGGAAAATTTAAGCGAAGACATTTATCGGTTCCTAATCTGCTTTGCTCGTCCCCCGTCTTGCCGCGGACTTTCGATAGGTGCATGAATAAAATGTTTGGTTTTAGCTGTATAACACAGCATAAACATTACAAAACACCTGATAAGAGTCACAATCTATCTTGTTCATCGTTTTCAAAATTTGAAATTGACCTCCAGTGGTCAAGGTTCAATATTGTTCGACTGAGATATTATTTAGAAAATTTGCTGTTCCACTAGCCAATGAATATGAAAATGGCATATTTATTTAATAAAATGCATGAATTTACTTTGTATCAACAGAAAAAGCTAACCACAGATGAGGCTTCCATTGGACTAATCCACGATGGATTAATCTTAATGGATGTTTCATTTGCGGTACCACTTTTAAAGGAGAGGTCATTTATAAATCACCTTTATATTTTTGTCCATTGAGATTCGAAGATCCTGTCGTTATAATCCTTAACTTAACTTAACTTGCCATAAACATGGACTATTCCAATGTAAGTCAACGAAACTCGATAGTGTCAACCGAACACGATACAAAACATCGGTTTAGAGCAAAATGAAACAAAAATTGGTGTAGTTTTGCACATTCACGGAAGTGGATTTCCATTTGTTTCCATCTGTTTGGACGCCATCCACAACATATGCGCTTTTTACATTTACGAGCAGATTTTATAGAACGCTGCGTCTATTTTGAATGATGAACGCTGCGTCAAAGGTTACTTTTATGTACTGCAAATAAGAATATCTCATCACTATTCATGGAATTATAATATTTATGTTAATAGTCTAAAATATCTTTTTCAATAATGCAATACCGGTAGGTACGTTAAATTTAGATTACGTCCAAAAATACAGCTATACAAAGGTGTCAAATAAAGAAATGTTTTTAAATAATAAATAATTTTGTTGGTACATCAACACACCCACTTAACCAACATAAGACAATACATATTATATGTATATGTAATTTATATATAATAAATAATATACATGGATATTATTTGCTGTGCATGCAATTACCACATAACAAGCAAGAAATTTATTTATTTTCTGTAAGAACAGGGTTGTCTGGCAGAAATTGCTAAACAGCGATAAGACCGCCTAAATTGTTACAAGCGTGAGGTGTACATAACATTTTCCACGTTTCGTAAATATTTTTTCGTCATACTTAGTTGTAAACAGTGTAATTACGCGCAGGCAAGTCAGGTGCTAAGACCTTGATTGCTCCAACAAGGCGCAGTGACTAGACTACCGAAATGGCGCCGCCAAAAGATATACTTTATTTCCTTTACTTTAGTCCTCTTTCTACCAAAGAAATTTTAAAAGTGTTACAAACCAATGTTTTAGGCACAGCGGGCGTTCATAGACCCCACGGACTATAAGCACATATGAAACCAGTCCTGCGCACACCGCGCGCGCTCTACGTACTTTGTCTTTTACATCAACTATGTATGAAAGCTTCATGTATGGTTCAAGATAAACACTACGCGCCAAGCAAGCAATGACAAGTTTTAACTTCAGCCGAAACTTTTGAATTCAGAAATTCTATAGACTAAAAAAATTACTGGCCGAAAAACTATCTACTGTCATTGCCCTCTGAAACATGAAAGAACTAAAGAAAATGTGCTACTAAAGCTGACCACGCTTGAAGTTGATTTGATCGATGTGATAAAGTTACGAGATCCTCGATCAAACGAGAAACATTTATTAAATAAAATCGAATTACCTGTACCTTAGTATTGATTAATAAATAACAAAACAAACTAATCCAAAAATACATTATTTGTAAAGGAAATTCAAGGACGCAACAAGGATTTTTGAAAATTCTTGGTCGAAATCGCAGTAAACAGGCCATTCCTTAAAGAATGAGACTTAGGCCAAAGTCCACTACTCTGGCCTAATATGGGTTGGCGGACGTTGTCGAGCTCTTGGCCATTCAAGGCTCAGAGTTTTCAAGCCGCCCTTGGTCCTGCTGTTATATGTCAAACAACCAGAACCAACGTTTTACGTGCAATCCGGAACACGAAGGAACTTAGATAATGTGCCACTAAGTAGTCATCCATCCAAGTAGTAACCACGCGCGGCGTTGCATATCTTTTCCGATAGACGAGTATCACTGGGCCATGTTTGAAATAAAACTTACTAATTAAATGATTAAAAACCAGTTTATCCACTAGTATACTAGAGGATATAAATTAAGCTCAAACTGACTTTATTAGGGTTCCACATCCAAATAGCAAAATCGGAACCCTTTTAATTGTGTTTTGTCCCTCCAGCTGTATGTCACATCCTTAAAATTTCACCATCTCTGCATTATGTTATTCCAATGAACTAAGGCCGATGAAGAAAATAAACTTTAATAAATTTAGAAAAAAATTACGAAATTAGGAAAAAAAATTATAATTTAATAAATTTAATTACTGTCCTAAGTAAACTTTTTGAAGTAAATAAAAATTAATATAGTTCAAACCTTAATCATTGAATTAGTTAATGTTATAATAATTTGCCTCTTAAAACATTTAGAAAAAAAAATATCCGACACTGTATTTTTGGGATTTAATTGATATTATTTAAAAAAACCAAGAGTGATATTCTATACCTTATTATTTAATAAAATATATATTAATATGACCAAGAGAATTTACTAATTTCATAGTTCTAAATAAATTAGTGTTGCCCAAAATCGGTCTTGGTCTTGCAGTCTTGGTCTTGTTCTTGCATTTTTGCAAGACCAAGACCAAGACCAAGACCGCCTAATTTTAGCAAGACCAAGACCAAGACTGACTGTGCAAGATTTAAGCAAGAACAAGACCAAGCCTGCGAGATTCTTGCGTCTTGCAATTATCCTAAGTAAAAGTCTAGTTGAAAATGGGAAAGCGGCAAAAATCAAAGATGTCGGAAGTCTCTGATTGAAGGGGCTGGTTATCAATAATGATAGGGTCAAAGTAAATAAATTAGGATTAAAAATGTCGTTCATACCTTCTACTTGAATATCCATGGCATAACAATATCACAAACAATCTATTTCTAAGAAAAACGACACTTTGGAAACAATAGAAATTTCGGAGAAAAGATAACGCTAATAAGCACTGAGGAAATGTTACCACTTTGGATACAAAAAATGATTTGTTCCATGTTTGTTATTGCAATTTCTTTTATAATGGGGGTTAGTTTGGTTATTTGACTACCCTGAAATCGATAAATAACATCATAATTCGACCATCGATATTTCAACCCTATGACCTATGGCGGGACCACTGTGCGGCGGCTTCTTTCGGCTGCGGTCAGCCTAAAGGCGGCTTCTTTGAGTCGGCCGGCGCGCTAAACATGAAGGATTGCGGTGCTTTTGTATTTTGTAGTAGGCACGTGCCAAATGGACTATAAAAAGAAGTATTTATTTTAATTCCAATCATTTCCAATTGAGCTTTGCTTCGAGTCTAATGTGATAATTGTTTTTGCTCTAAGCCAATAGGTCACTTAAAAGTAGGGATGTTCCGACTAGTCGGTAAAGCTGACCATCCGGCCACTTTCGTAGTCGGCGACAAGTTGGCGACTATTCGGCAAAGAGAAATTGTCTGTGGTCGATCGAACATTTAATCATAGAACCTAGCTGAGGTTTCAGGGTTGGTTGACATTATTGGTTGTCCATACTCGTAGTATTTTTGGAAATGCAACTCTCCTCTTAAGACCTTTTTTTCTTAATCTTGAGAGGTAAGATGTACTTCCATTTACATTTACATTCCCCGGAAAAAAGCAAGATCCGAGTACTCGAGACTTTTTCGCAATAAACTTCCTCGTCTTCCTACTTTATGATAAAAATATGTAGGATCGCGAGACGCGATGTTTTGTCGTATGGCTCGATATGTAGCTAGGTATTAGACCGCCATCTATTGACTTCAAAGAACCAGTTACAAGTATAACAGTAAGTATTTAACAAGAATCACTAGATATCGTTTGCTAATATTTTCGACCCGCTGCTACTTATGGCATCTAGCGGCTAAACAAAATAGCCCGAGTTACGGCGGTCCCATCTCATTGTATGGAATGAGGCATCTGTACTAGTATAGTATTATATAATCTGTGCCCTAACTACATATGGAAAAAGTGAATATGTGATGATTAAGAATGTGATAATAATTTTGGTTTAAAGTAAAAAAGAGGTCTTTAAAAACTGTTTTATTCTTCTTGAGTTATCCTTATTAAAACTGTTAATATAGTTAATAACTACCATGTGGATACCACAGTCGAAGCAATCATTTCATTCATGGGCCGATCGATGGCGTCTTGACAGAGCAATCGTGATATTGAGGTAAGTTTTTGCATGTACTTAACAAGTCAGTTAAAAAAAAAATGCAAAAAGGTTCTCTCTCTGTTTTAAAAAAGGAATAAAGGATGTGAACTTCCATCTAGTTTAGCTAATTTTCATAGAAATGACAATACGAAAATATTGATAAAAAAAAATGCATCTATTATATACAGCCCTTTCGAATTCAAATTTCTTCAATCTCTTAAATATGCTAGCTAGATATATATACTAGCTTTTGCCAGCGGCTTCGCCCGCCCTAAATTTGGTTATCGGCGTAGGATTCTTACGGCAACTTCTCAATTATAGAAAAAAAACCTACTCACACTTGACGTTTTCTCTCTCTCTCTCTCTTTCTCTTTCCCAAAAATATTAAATAATTAACTACTAAAAATTAATTAACTAATAGATTAACCTCGCGATCTTGGTGCTCCATACAAACTTTAAACCCCCCGTTTAGGGGGTGAGTTTTGGAAAATCTTTTCTTAGCGCACACCTACATCATAATAGCTATATGTGTGCTAAATTTCAGCTCGATCGGTCCAGTGGTTGGAACTGTGCGTTGATAGATAGTTCAGTCAGTCAGTCAGTAATAGTTACTTTGGGCTTACGCTAACTTTACCCGCGACTTTGTTTATGTAGAAGGTGAAAATATTTTTAAATAATACGTACCGCCCTTCCCCCTCATGACTGCTCGCCGGCCTTGCATATCATAAATGCGCGCGCAGCACTTGATATTATTTTGCTGCGATTTTATTTTACAACTGCGATATCTCCTAAGATATTAATTGAAATCGAAAGATGTAAGGCCAATTTTGTTTTAAATCAAATACTTGTGATGAATAACGTATTTATTTGGATTAGGATTAATATCATGTTTATAAAAACACATTCGCAAATAATGCATTATTTTGGAACAAATTTGGTTAGCATAAAAAAGGTTATAGTAAGCCAACCTTAAAAGATAGACATATGCTGTAGCGGACTTTTTTCTTAGAACTTTTAAAGGGGAACAATTCTGTGATACATGATTTTTACGAAACTCTAACCGTTTACGCAGCGCACGCATTGAAAGCATATAAGTACTGTTTAGTATAAGTGCATATAAGTATCTACATACTTCACACAAAATTTTATACACGAAGCGGAGTGCAACTTTTCATTACAGAAATATACTGACTGACTTTATTTTTTGTGATTACAATAATATTCTTCATCTGCATACTAAATTTTGATTTTAGAAAGTACTTACATGAAGTATCGATTTTTTACAACTTAAACGTGTGACTGACGCGCTCTGTTAGGTACAAGTTTTGTATAACTGACGATCGTAAAACTTATTTATAATTAACTAGATTTTGCCAGCTGCTTCACCCGCCCTAAATAGGCGTGGAACTCCTTAATTAAGTTATTAATTATAATACTTATGACGTTTGCTATAGCAAGCTGTACCTATAGCTATAGTTCTTTTAAGGTCGGTTATAGTTATTCCCGCGGGAACTTTTGAATTTTTCGGAATAATAAGTAGCCAATGTGCTATTCCAGGACTTAACCTATAGGTGTGCCTATAGTGTAAGTTTCATCCCGATCCGTCCAGTGGTTGAAGCGTGAAAGAGTAACAAACATCCAAACAAACTTTCACATTTATAATATAAGTAGGATATACTGCTCTCAAATATTTTTTTAGGTTTTAGAAAGTAGTTGCAACTTACAAAGTTTATAGTTTAGTTACAAAATTCAAGTTGCCCCTGCTTCAAACGCTAGTGTAATCAGATGACTAACGGCAAGCTATTTCTTTACTCTACCAATGTGACGAAATATAAAAAATCAGCGTTTAGAAAGTACTTGCAATTTTTTGTCGGTGGGCTCCCCGACTATTATCAAAGGCGATGACTAACTGTATGAATGGAATGAATGTTTAGGCTGTGCTATATAATAAATATTACGCTTCTCTTCAGAACGCCTTTGCTTTCCGAAACGGGTGGTAAATTTAGTTAGATTTACTTTTTAAGAGCGTTTGCCTAAGCCGAGTTTCGTGTCTAGGACACCCTTGTGCAAACTGCCACAAATTTTTGCAACAGAGTGCAAGCAGCACCGCAGCAAAAGTTAGTCTGCGTGTAGTTGTTACAGCCATCTGCGGCGAACAACAGTAGACAAAAGTTAGAAAAAACAATAGCTGTCTTCAGTGGCTCTATTATTGGACCTTCCGGCCTTAAAGCTTAAAGGCATCCATGATTTGCCAGTGAATTAATAATATCCAATTAATAATTTTTTTTTGAATTAATAATTAATAATCCATTTAACAATTCTTTAAATATGTGTTTAAATTAAACAAAAACTCTAGCTATTTATTACTGGAAAAAAATATTGTTTTGACGTTTAAAGGTCGAAAGCTGGTCATTAAATATTTTTTTTTACTTTTTCTGATTTAAAAAATTATATTGGGCAAAGACTTTGAAACAATGATAAATTTACTACAAATTAAGAATGAGGAATAAACTTACATTAATTCAGAAATAAATTTAGAAACTAAAAATGTTCAATACTTTTATTGTATACGACAAAATAATTTCGATATTTATGTAAGTAAATATACCTAAATTATTAACATTATAGCGCTCACTTATATTAAAATTGAAACATTGGATATATTTAAGCGTTAGAATAAATTTTCAGTTTGGCCAAGAATCATTACTTATTCTAAGGTGTTTAGGTACTAAGGTACTAGATATTTAGTTAAGTACTCATGCATAATTTATATTTCTTTTTAAGTAAGTAACGCTCTATATGAATATAACTAACAAGTTATCTATTTTATTTTATACAATACAAAATTGACTTATACTTATGCAGTGACGGCCCTTTCATAACTTTGACAATTCAAAAGTGTTGGTAAAAACCTAATTTGAATAAAAAAAATTGACTTTGTCTTTGACTTTGTAATCACCCTTACAATTTTATATGAAAATTTAATCCAATTGAATTATGTCATCATTTGCAACGACTTATATTATGAATCCAAACATGTATATACTGTTCAAATCAAAGTCAACTTCACCACTTTTCTGGGCGTGTACTGGAACTCAGCGCTGGCTACATGGGTAACACTGACAGCAGGATAGTAAATACATTTTTCTGCAGTAAAGAAGGAGACAGCACAAAGTCGTAGCAAGTGTCCTGTCAAAGCAAGTGGTCGAACGCAGCTGTTACAATTGTGGTACCAAATTGTTTAGAACATGTTTCCGCGTATGCATACGGCAATTGCTCTTGCTGTGTACTACTTACTAATTGCGTGATTTTTTGTAGTAAGTAGTTATAGTTTGTTCGTCCCTAATGCAGCTGCGTCTCCGATTTCACCTCAAGGTTGCCACTGCATTCACACGTTGTAATTTTCTTTTACAATGACACGACAAAAGGGGAACACTAGTTCCTATTTTATTTTAAAGATCGCTAGTAAAATCTTACCGCGTATCGATTTCTTCCCGTAATAACATTTCTGGTTGAAATCGAATATGGTTGATTGATTGCGGATCGAGGTACTCGGTAAGTCGGTAGACCAGATGGTCCTTTCAGATAGATGTATGTGACTGGAGGTCGGAGTATACTCTTCGGCTGTTTCTTTTCTTTGGGTTTGCGACGCTCTGCAGCGGAACATGATTGCGAACGTTTAGTGATGTTAAATAGCTGAAAAACCTTGTTAAAGGTCAAAATAGACTTCAATCGATGACGGCTACGTTCGGAATTGTTATTGCTGGAGTCACTACGGGATCCTGAAGAAGGATCTAAAGGCTCCGTTTGACAGGCAATACACTCGTCACTCCTTGTGCTGGTTATGGAGTCTGTATTCTTAAAACTTTCTAGGTTAGAAACACTGGAGACCCTTTTTCGTGTTGGCATCGTATGAGCCACAGTTTCTATTCCATGATTCATGATGAATTTTCTTTTTATTTTCTTTTGTAGCTCAGTTGACAGTTCGTGACTGGTGATTGCAATTTTTTCGCTGTGTTGCTCACTGTTTAACAGCTTGTTAGCTGATTGCAATCTATAACTTAAACTTTTAACATTAAGATATCTGCATTATTTAATTTTTAAACCAAGATAGGGTAAAGCAAGTAACAAACTGATTTGTAACACTTGGAGTCAGGCTTTATAAAGGGTAGCAAAAGGAGCAATGGACATGTGCAATGTTTGCAATGCACGGTTACACGTGTATACACCTGCCGGTATTGCGTTTTCATCACGTGGGCCTATGTAAGACTTCCCTTTTCTACGGTGACCTTTCCCTGAAACCGCTTAATGATTGGTGTTTGCTTCCGAGCTCCGTATCTATATAGTTGTGTTAAAAACACTTTTATAATTTTGATATAAGAGTAAAATCAAAAAAATATCAAAATCATTTATTTTCAGGCTACATTAACTGAGCACTTATGAATGTCACTACGCCATCGGTTCGTAAGTCTATAGGGCGGAAGACCTTGTACTGAGAAGAACCGGCAAGAAACTCAGTAAGGTAAGGTAGTAACCTCACTTACTCATTCAAGAATTTAGAAAAAGCTTTTAAATTATTTTTTAGAAATATCATTTCATTTTTTGAAGACAAAATAAGATAAAATAATACCGTAGTATACAAAAAAAAATATGCGCAATATTAACTTATAACGTTGGCTCCGTGGGTAATCTTATTGCTGAATCGATAAACATTTAATATTTGTGTATGTCTTGAGGCTAGGTGTTTTCTATGTATAATATGTATGTACTTACAAAAAAAAATATATATTTATATGTGTATATGTATAAATTATCTGGTATCCATAGCTTTGCTTAGTTAAGTAATGTCCAAAAAATTTTATTAAAAAAAAATTGAAAATAATAGATTTTTTTTTATACCACTAAGGTAGCAAAAAAGCTAACAGTCTGCCTGATGGTAAGCGGTTTGTTATGCAAGACTGGACAACTGCTTTTTGGCGTAAATGTCTATATTAAATACCAAGTAAACATAGGAGTCAAAGATTGAACCCATAAACGAAGCGAATGGTTCAACAATTTAATCCTAAGCAAGGCGAGGGATTCTAAGGCACGAAACCAAAAAAAAAATCCAGCCGTGCGAAACAAACATTTTTCATCTTATTACAGCGAGGAAAATATACAAAAAATACAGAAAAAAAAAAATAGTGTTTGATTACTTATAATTGGAACAAGTATAGATACTTATTTTATATAGTTTAATAAGTATTGATAACATGATAACAACATTATAGGTCTCTGAAATAGGTTAAGTATCTATTGTTTGTCTGCATGTAGTTAACAAATCGCACACTCGTAGTACTTAGCGGATAAACTTAGGTATTTAACGTCACAGGTGGAGTTACTCATGTTTTTTAATTATTAACTTAAGTTTATTTAGTAAAAGTAATATGCTTATAGTTAAAACACCAAAATGATGTACCTACTACGTTATTCCAAACAAATGTTTCTTTTCTTTTTTCTTTTTTTTAAGATGCGTTCCGAATTTGCACCATTCCAATTTTAAAATTCTTAGAATTAAACTTATATCTTACGAGCGCTTAGATAATTTTGAGCATAACACGTTTAGGTCTTCTCAGCTGGCAAGCTGCTCAAACGGCCATATAAGGCTGAACTATCCTGACAGGCGTATCTGTAGAGCGACCAGCCTAATGCGTTACGTTGGCGACCACCACTGAAAACGGACTTGACCTCTCTGACAGCGCGACGCGCACCGTTTATCTGGTGCAATGACAAAATTTATATATAATAATCAATTTATAATTTATTTATTTAATTTTAGTCACAAATCTGTCTTGGTTACCATCTTCATTTTTTATGTAGATTCATGTGATATTTTTTGTTTAAACTTCTTATTAATTAAAAATCATTTTTCTAAATTATTTAGTTTTGTTATTTTATGGCGTCGAGCAATAACTAAAATAAAATGTTTTTTTACTAAATTCGGACGGTTTTATTATCATTGTTTTTGTAGAATTAAAAAAAAACGTTTTGCGCGCAAGCGGATAAAGTAGCCTTTTCCACGCAGATTTTAAACGACAAAGTGAGCCTTTCCGAGCCAGTGAGATAAAAAATGAATTGTTCAAGGCCAACTCGTGGTATGGATTGGCAAGGCAAATCCAAATATGTACCTTTAAATATAAAATGTTAAAGAACACAAAAACACTAAAATTTAAAGCTATAACCTGACTAAAAATAAAAAATGTCTTCTGAAAAATCATGTGGCACAGCGGTGCCCAGAATGCTGGCAGTGTCTTTGGATCGCCAAACTGATCCTTTGGTATAGGAAGCTGCCAGACCTCCGGTCACCCGACGCCTCGACCAGACGTGCGGAGAGGTCACAAACAAGGTGCTTTGCTACCTATGGCACCAGGGTTTTGACCCCAAACGGCACAAATATAAAACTAGCCTCAAGGTTTGGCCTATTAGAGCTGTTTCCGACCTTCGACTTTATTGGAGAAAATTCGATCTACAATCGGCTCAGCACTCCAAATACAGGGATCGTTCCGGCTGCGCCAATTAAGTTACGGACACAGAGATTTTAAATAAAATTAAAGTTATTTATTAATAAACCTAGCTACACAGATATATCAAAAAATACTAAAGTACATTCATGTTCTTATATAGTAAAACTATGTTAAGTGTGCAGAAGTTATGACCTAGATTATGTGCTTAAGTGTTAGTACTTAACTTAACTACCGCAGCTTTGAAGTATTAAAAAAATGCCAGTTTTGTCAGTAGCTTAGCAAAATAAAAGGTTGTCTTGTTTTTGCCAAAATTCAACCTCAATTACGGCAGCAAAACACTCAATTTTATTAGAGAACAAACTGCATCTTGAATACAAAAAAAACAAAGACGTCTACATATTTTTAGACACCAAGTAAATCCTAATGGCCAGATGTGGTCTTAATGCCAATATACGTGGGACACTCAGAAAGTTTTGAGAAACTAAAAAACTATCATCTATGGGTAAAATATTTAAATTAATTCTTTTGAAAGAACTCTCCACCAGCCTGTATACAAAGTTTCATGCGTTTTTTCAAAACGAGAAAAAACGGCCTGCTTCTGAGCTTCGGTGAGGTTGTGCGAAACCTAGCGCGAAACTCTCCTCCTCACGCGAAGGCGCTCGCGTTGAATCTTGTGAACGCTTTCCGAACCAATCTGCAATGTATGCTGAATCTCTTCCTATGTAATTCGCCTGTTTTCTTGAATTAAATTTTGTACTGCCAGCACACTTTCTTCCGTGTCAGCCGTCGTAGGACGACCACTCCTTTGTTCATCGCCCAAAATAAGAGCGACCGCGCTTGAACTCGCTATGCCAACGGTTAATGGTTGCTATTGAAGACCCTTCATCCATAAAAGCCATTGGAAGTCGATCAAATGACTCATCAGGTTTTAGGCCACATTTAAAATCGTAGAAAATCATCGCACGAAAATGTTCTGGATGTAGATCCATTTTTAATTGAGGCACGATAATTTAATTTGGCTCTCAAAAAAATGTGGTGGGAAATTTGAAATTCGAACAATGGTATTTTTACTTTTAAATAACCAAATTTTTTTAAATAATTACAAGTGGCCAGCGCCTTATACCTTAAAACTTTCGCAAAACTTTCTGCATGGTCTGGTAGTTAGCGTACGATTTAATAATCTTTATTTACTTTGATTAGGTTTGTATTCATGCCCGAGGTTTTTTACCCATCACAAAAAAAGTGCACAACGCCGCTAAAGAAGTTTTCACTTCATAATCAATCTTTTTATTTTGCCAATCATCCTATTATGGCGTGACATTATGGTTTCTGTCTTGCGAATTTTTATGGCGTGGCATTAGGGTTTCCGTCTTACGAATTTTCGATCAGCCTGACGCGAGTTTATCATTTTTTACCCATCACAAAAAAGTGCACAACGCCGATAAAGAAGTTTTCACTACAAAACGTACATATTTGTCTTGACAAATAGGCAAATATGTACCTATATTTGTCAAAATTCTATTTGGCATAGCGCGAAAAGTCTGTATTCCAACTACCGACGAAAACAGAGGGGTATTATAAGTTTGACGTGAATATCTATGTATCTGTCTGTGACTGATGGACCGAGACTGATTTATTGAGTTTTGTTTGAAAGGCGAATTGATCGATAGTTTTCTTGGCTATACGATTCAACAAAATCTGTTCAGCTGTTTATTGAGAATCATCAGCTCTTTTCTAGTTGATGAAGGAATATAAGTAACTATCTGGGGTCAGATCGACTCGAAATTTGGTGTTATTTTACTTAATTTATATTTTATATTGCAAGAACAAAATAACCTTGTTACAGTATCACCTAGTTCCTGCGGGATATTCAACTTCTTAAAAACTTACAGTGGAGATATTATGTTCGGGATCATTGGAATGGTCTCAATGAATAGATTATAGACAGATAGTAATCATGGTCTGATGATGAAGCAGGAAAGAGAAAGGAGGGTAAATTGGTAAGGGGCCGTCCAATCGATATGATTTTTTTTGATTCGAGGTTATAATAATTTTAAATAATTTTACTTGTAACGTAAAAAAATTGTAGCTAAATATTTAAATTGCAAGAAGAACACAATGCAAAACCGGTTAAATGTCGTGTTAAAAATATAAGGAATGGAAAACAGTGCAATAATTAATAGTTTTAGGGTTCTGTACGTCCGACAATGCAAAACGGAATCCTTATAGGATCACTTGTGCATCTGCCTGTCTGTCCCAGAAAATTTGCTCCAAATCAACTGGACCAATTAAGTTGAAATTTAGTCCATGAATGATATTTGTGAACCAAATACGGACGTGTAACATAAATGAATAAATTTTAAATAATTATGTCCCCTTTTGAAGCTAAAATGCATAATAATTTGTTTTTCACCTTAACATTAAAAATTAAAGACAGCATATTTCACTGTTTATGCATCACAGGCTAAGGATTTTGTTTTTCCCAAAATATGCCGTACTTTACATGTATTTTATTCTATATTTTACGATAAACACCAAACATTTTTTTTAATAAGCCTAAGTTAACAAACAATTTTGCGGCCCGCCTGAAAGTCTATATACAATACGTCTATAGACGTCCGTTTTAACAACGATTGGTAGAAAACTTTCAATACCTACAAATATTCAGCGGTCCGTCATCCGACACGTGTACAACATTTTTGCAACCTATATGACAACTTCGGTCCGGCGCGCGTCCTGTCAAAAAACAAACGTTTACAATTACAATGGCTGTTATCTTATGTGCTACGGAACCATAAGCAAATGAACACTACCCGCACTTAACCGGTCTTGTACATTAATATTCAAATGTATGTAAATGTCAACAAGTTTCTTCAGGTGAATTTGTTTTTAAAATTATCTACAATCAGGAGGTGAACTATTATATAAATAGAGGAATTGCAATCGTTTTATCATATTCATCTACAAAGAATTGAAAACTAAACAACCATGTTTAAACTGGTAAGTAAATTATATAATTATTTTCTAAAAAAATATTTTTGTTAAATATTATTTTACGTTCTTAACTAATTTTTTTTTTTATAATTTAGTACAATTTTGCTTAAGTAATTTCTATAAAAATTAACATAAAAGTCTATTAAAGAATATATAATAAATAAAAAACCCGACTGCAAAACATTAAGAATTTAAAATTAATAAACAGTGCACCTAAAACGTACCAAGGTTATTTTTTGGAGGGTAACTTTTTTGTAAGGTAACTACTATAGTTTGAGCAATCTGTAGTCTGTACTTGCATTAAAATGAGTCCCGCCTTCTTATAGTAAAATAATTTGGGTGGTGGTTTTTTATTGCATTTTAATTTTTAATATTTTTGCAGTGGGGTCATTTAATTTATTTAAATATTTATTTTTATTTACAACTGTTTTTTTCGACTCTCGCTTGAGTCTTTTATGTACCCTTTAACATTCAGGAGATAAATACCCTTCATATAAGACCTCATTCATCGAAACCGGTCCAGTATCTTAGGCTAGATGAGGTCAAAATATACCGACATGCATACAAACATACGGGCTAAAAACATTAGGTAACCTCCTCTGGGTCAGTCAGGTAAAAAGAAGTACTATCCCACAAAAGGCAAAGTATTTAACGAAGTTAAGAATTTTTCATTAATTAGTAAGGTAAGTACTTAAATTTTACTGGCGTCATAGGGCGCTATAGTAAAAAAACAAATCAAAATCTTATGTTTCTAGGACATATAATGAGAATTATGTATAGACATTCTAAAAGGTCTTCTAAAACAGGCAAACCAGTCACACTTTGTACCTATTTTGTACGACAAAGGATTTTTTTATTTTTTTTATTTATCCATTATATTTCTAGTATTATACAATGTTTACAGTATTTCACATCAAAAAAACCTCTATGGGTTCTATGGTGTGAGAGTCCACTTATGACAATTTAATTCATCATTATTCTAAATAAATTTATACAGATACATATACACATATATACACATATATATATATATATATATGTATATATATATATCTTATATACTTACATAATGTCAATAAAAGTACATTCTTCCGATTCCAAACATCTTACAAAATACTAGTGAGATATATTTTTAATTTTCTTCTCAATGATTTCTCATTCATCACATACATGTTTTGTATTTCAGCTGGCAAATCATTTATTATTTTTGGGATCAAATACAGAATAGTTCTTTTACCGTATACATTGTTATATAATTACGTAATAATTCAAATAGCTTAGATTTCTTAAATTTTTTGGACGTTTACGGCCTATTAGATAGGTTTACTAAAACACTTATTAATATATTTGTTTATATATATTTACTTATACGTAATATATTCTATGATTAACGCATATATGTACTTATAGTTAAATATATATTTGTAAAATTATTATGTTTATAAATTAAAGTGTATATAATTATTATTACACAAAATCCTGCATTTCATGAATTCTAATTAACCCTATTCGAATTTTTATACATTTTTCCTAACAGTAGTAGTTTCTCGGTGTCCATGTTGTCTGTGCATAATTTATTTGTTTGTTTTCGAGTAACGTTTATTGTTTGCAGCCGTTGTGGTTGTAATTTGGCACAGTGAAGACCAAATAGGTTTTCTATCAAATTAACTAAAATCACAAAGTACACTGGGTCCATACATAGTTCCCACGACAACCAAGAGCAACGGAGAATTATGTGTTGTATTTTAAATCATTATTGGGTTCCCATAATTATATAGATTTTTATAGCGGACTAGCTGGAGGATAGTCAAAAAGCCAGAATAATCGCAAAAAAGTTATTAATATATTTTGGTTCTAGTGGTTTTTAACAAAAACGGTTTTAATTCTGCAAAAAAAAGGTTTTTCATAGCTTTCGAGTGATTTTATTTTATGTATTCTTGGTACCTACAAAATAACGCTACTTTAAGCCTTTAATTTATAATAATAATCTAAATTTTTATGATTTTGAAGAGGTAATTTCGAAAAAAAAAACTATCGAGCGGTTAAATAAATCATTTAATCATGTTTCTGAGCTGACAAAGTCAGGAAGATTTTTTGAAAATACATGACCCTTAGTTTTAGATCCATAAATCTTTTATTGCTGATTTGTATTCTTACACGAAAAAGTACCGACTTATTCTTAATTTATCAAGTACGTTAATTATTCACACCACTGGCTTTTGGTGAAGGAAAACATTCTGAGGAAACCTGCAAACGTCAGAAAAAAAAGACATAAGTGAAGTCAACAATCCGCACTTGGGCCGCGTGTGGATAGCGGCTCAAATCACCCTCGCTAAAAGTAGGCCGTGCCCCAATAGTGGGGCATATAAAGCTGATGAGGACTGACCCATTTGGTAAAGGAAAACATGAAAAACTTACATACATATAAGAATGCCTATTTTTCTGCAGTGGTATGGTCCAAAAGGCTGCAAATGTAACTTAAGGAAATGATTTATATTAGTTCAAATATTTATATATAGAAAGTATTTTTTTTCCTCTTTGTAGATGCTTTAGATTTAATAGGCTGCTTGAAGAGGATACCTTACTGGTATAAAAAAAAACTGTCAGTGTACATTGTGATAAAATAAAGGATAAAACTATACTACACCTACACACTCGTGGTGAAAACATCTTTTTTTTGCAGTTCCTTGTTGTTTTCGTGGCTCTCCTCGGCCTCGTTGCTTCCAAACCCTCGGAGCTTGTGTACACCGGTAATCCAGTGTGGTACCCACCGAACGTGGTTTCCTATGACTACCGGACTGACTTCGTTCCTGCCTACAATAATGTCGTTTTTCCGTTCCCATGGAAGAAGTAATCTGGATTTGCCCCTCTTTGGATTTGTAAATAATTAAAAACTTGTTTAAATTTATTGTGTAATATATGTATTGATATCTATGCATTATTTCCTTAATTTTCCTCAAAATAATATACGAAAATTGTGTAATATCTGCAAATATTATCCATATTGAAACTTATCCATACTGAAAGCGAATAAGATTTTTGAACAAATTCAGTTATTTTTATACGCTAATGGCCGTACAATGCAACAAACTTTTCTAACTCTTAGACCTTGGGTGTTGGGTCACTAGTATAGTTGTAAGTTCACACCATTTCTATATGGCGACTGTGTTTTGAATTTTTACCGCCGGGTCAGAAAAGTTTGTTACACTATACTTTCTACAGTAAAAGGCTGGATTGCACGAAAACGTCTGTTAAAATTATTGTCAAAAATAACTTCAACAATTACTTTAACTTTAACCGTTACAATTCACCAATTTGGGTTGCACCGTCCGACAAGTTGTCAATGCTATTGTTACGTGTTTTGCTAGGATAAAGGACTTGAAGCCACGCCTTTCACAATGAATAAAAAAATATTGTGCGAAGCTGCCAAAGCATAGCCAGAACAGAACAGTCCTTAAATCTGTTAATTATAAATCAATGTAGATTGGCAGTCATCGTGAGAACAGACAAGGAAGGTGCCATATGTAACTAAGCGTGCATGATTAGTACAGCTATATTGTAACTATGTTGATGTTTTTATTGGAAAACAAGAAATAAATCTATACTGAAATACTAGTGCTATGTTAGTTTATGTTTTTCTCCTCCGAGTGGAGCGAGGGCAGCCCACAGAGGGGTGTGTTTAATACATACCAAGCAATTTTTTAAAAAAAATAATATATAAATTGTTAAAATACGTCATAACTTTAACGTTAACAATGTAAGGCTCTTTTAACTTTAACTATAAGCAGTAATTTTAGGCTGGTTATTGTTAACGTTAAAGTTATGACGTATTTCAACAATTGTCAGATGGTGCACTCCATTTTTTGCTTAACCGAGGATTTGACAAGCCGTCGGCCTTTTGTTATCGTTATAGCTAGTTGGACCAACCCAGCCTTACATTGTTAACGTTAAAGTTATGACGTATTTTAACAATTTATATATTATTTTTTTAAAAAAATTGCTTGGTATGTATTCAACACACCCCTCTGTGGGCTGCCCTCGCTCCACTCGGAGGAGAAAAACATAACCTAACATAGCACTACTATTTCAGTATAGATTTATTTCTTGTTTTCCAATGAAAATATCAACATAGTACAATATAGCTGCACTAATCATGCACGCTTAGTTACATATGGCACCTTCCTTGTCTGTTCTCACGATTACTGCCAATCTACATTGATTCATAATTTACAGATTTAAGGACTGTTCTGTTCTGGCTATGCTTTGGCAGCTTCGCACAATATTTTTTTATTCATTGTGAAAGGCGTGGATTCAAGTCCTTTATCCTAGCAAAACACGTAACAATAGCATTGACAACTTGTCGGACGGTGCAACCCAAATTGGTGAATTGTAACGGTTACAAAAACGATTCCATTTGGGTATAAGGGGATGCATCTTCATCCATTAAAAATTTTTTTACGCAAAAATGACGTGGTGCAGAGGAATACAAAATTACTGCAATGCTACCTACATAATATTAAAAACACCAGGTAATTCAAATTGGTTGTATTTCACAAAAATAACCTCATTTTATGATAATTTAGCGGCTTGTCAACTGTAACTTTAACTATAACCAGTAATTTTCGGCTGGTTATTGTTAACGTTAAAGTTATGACGTATTTCAACAATTGTCAGATGGTGCACTCAGTTTTTTGCTTAACCGAGGATTTGACAAGCCGTCGGCCTTTTGTTATCGTTATAGTTAGTTGGACCAACCCAGCCTAACAATGTTAACGTTAAAGTTATGACGTATTTTAACAATTGTCAAATGGTGCACTCCATTTTTTCCTTAACCGAGGATTTGACAAGCCGTCGGTCTTTTGTTATCGTTATAGTAAGTTGGTGCAACCCAGCCTAAGTAATCCAGAGTTGACCGGAGCGCTTAGCATGAGTTAACTATCGTTTACGTTCAGTTACGTGCTCGACGCAAACAATTCCATGGTTGCTCAACCGTTGAAGTACATTACACACACCCATGGATTATAGTCACTGACAATCAAGGGACCAGCACATGCATACTTGATGTCTGTTGCTTGGAAAACAAAAAGTATAATTTGTTGAAGAAATTCGTGACAAAGTGTGTCTAAAATTAAAACTACGTAGGTGTCGACTTCTCCAGTGACGTTCAGTTCTGAGATTAACGAGATTCTGGGTCCAAGAAATTTGGTTTAAACAACATAGAAAAGCGTAGATACTTCATCTCTGTAAAAGGTTGTTAGTCGTTGGTTCTGGCGCACTACCCTCCAACCTCAACCCCTCGCCTAAAAACTTTTCTGCCCCCGCACGACTCGCGCTTGACCACTCTTAAAACATCGTTGGTTCTGGCTCACTACCCTCCAACCCCAACCCCTCGCCTAAAAACTTTTCTGCCCCCGCACGACTCGCGCTTGACCACTCTCAAAACCACCCCTGTGTCTGGGGTGTGGCGACTCGCGCTTGACCACTCTCAAAACATCGTTGGTTCTGGCTCACTACCCTCCAACCCCAACCCCTCTCCTAAAAACTTTTCTGCCCCGCACGACTCGCGCTTGGCCACTCTCAAAACCACCCCTGTGTCTGGGGTGTGGCGACTCGCGCTTGACCACTCTCAAAACCACCCCTGTGTCTGGGGCTATGTCGACTCACGCAACCAACCCCTGTGTCTGGGGCTATGTCGACTCACGCTTGACCAAAACTACTGCGTGACGTCACAGTGGCTCCTGTGTATAACTTGTCTCTAGTTTTGTTATGTAATTACATCATTATCGTAATGGGTTATCATGTTTTTCCCCGTTCATAATAAAGTTATTCCTATTTAATTACAATGATGTTGGTTGGTGGTGACATTCCAAAAACTAGTCCCCCGAGGGTGTATCTCAAGGTTTTAGGGGTATGTCCACTCACGCTTTACAAAAACAACCTGGAGACGTGTCGGTTCACGCTTGATATGACTTGACATGTTATACCTACAGAAAATCTTCAATTCAAGTCGGTCGAAGTTTAAAGAGAAAAGCTGATAATAGTGTTAAAGATTTACAACTAGCATTGACGTCATCATGATGTGTCAAATATGTGATTTACAGGTTAAGCAAAGATTCTATGCTCAGCACTTACGATCTAAGAAACACAAATAGAAATGTCTTATTCTTAATCATAATTTACTTTATGTGTCTGTTATATCACTCGTGAAGTATTTATAGCATCAATTGAAGAATCAATACTATTTTATTATTCATGCAGATTTTGATCAGGAAACAAAAGATTTAAAAAATTCTTTTGAATTTTTAAATTTGACTATTAGGAATTGGATAAAAAATGGTGAATTAGAAAATTATTCAGAACCTTTAAGTGATGACATTAAAAATAAAATGTGTAATGACACATAGTGATTTAGAAAAAAAAAGAAAATGTAGACCTTAAAAAAAAAAAAAAAACAGTTTTTAGAAATCCATGTTAATAAGTTTAATCCCTCACGGGGATCTTCGTATATTCGTAAAAAAGAACGATCAACAATGTTTTAAGAGGACTATATCCTGCAAATACACATTCCGATAGGGTATCATCATACTTGAGGCATTAAAATAAACTAACGTTTAATAATATTCAGTTCCCAATCAAATTATCTGATATACCCAAGGTAGAAAAACAAAATGACATTAGCATTAATATGTTTGAATTAGAGTTTAACAAAGAAAAAAAAACTTTACAAAATGTTCTAATTAATTACAAATTAACTTATTATTTTTAAACAACGGTTGAAATGGTCATTATTGTATTTATCACGCTTGGTAAATAAACAAATAACAAATTGAAATGACACTATTCATATCTGGGCCGGTTGCCGTAACTATTTTTAATCTAAAGTTAATTTAATTAATCACCAGAAACATGAATGTGCTCAAATTTTTACTGAATAACTAGGAATTCATAAAAAAGAAAAATATTGGTTTAATAGGGAAACAAATAATGATGAAATCTATTTTGATAAATTTCAAAGAATATTAAAATTACATTTTATAATATATGCAGACTTTGTAGCTCATTTAAAACCCTCCTATTGTCACCTATTGTGTCCCTGATCCATCGAAGTCATATACGTAAACAATACATGAACATGTAGTTTGTTCTTATGGATAATATATAAAATGTTCATATGATGATAAACTGTCTATATACAGAACATACTCAGAGCCTAATTGTACAAAAATGTTTATGGAAAGCATTAACAAAGATATTAGCAATATACATAGGATAAATTGTTTTCAAAAATGTCCACTTTCTTTAACTAATGAAGAGAAGGAATCTATAAGAAAATCGCAATTATGTTATATTAGGTGATGAAATCACAGTAGACTATGACTGGAATACTAGTAATTTTAGAGGTGTTAGTCACGAATTATTTAGTAGCACAAAGTATCGTGTTCCATTTTTCATTCCTATTCTATTTCACAATCTAAACAATTATGATGCTCATTTTATTGTTCATGCTTTGAATTTTAAAGATTGAGAAATAAAAATAATTCCGCAAAATAAGTAAAAATATAATTCATTCTCATGTAAACCTAATATGTCGTATAGTTCATTTGCGGTTTTTAGATTATTTTTAATTTATGATCTACTAGAGTTTAGATATATAGAATATTATATAAAGACCAATTTGCAGAATTAAGAAATCAATTACAAACGAATTTTAATAAACTTATTAGGAAAGGTGTTTTTCTTCATGAATTTGTTAATTCTTATGAGTCCTTAAAAATTACATCTCTTCCAAATCAAGACGCTTTCTTTAACTCTTAAATACCAGTGTATCAAATTCAAATTACAAACATGCTCAAAACGATGTCAGCCCAATTTAAATGTAAAAATATGTTGGAATATTCCAATCTATATTTAAGAACTTATGTAATGCTACTCACTGATATTTCTGATAACTTTAGAATTTTTATATCTAATGTGATATAATTGTAATTATTTATTTTCTTCTTTTTACACTAAGCTGTACACCTATCTATAATATATTTTTGCCACGGAAAATGAGCTCTATTTTAAAATTAACCTGTAACCTTAAGTACCCTGAACATTTAGATGATCTTAATTCAGATTTACCTTTATGCCCTGAAAAACATTGTAAACGATTACAGTAAAGATAAGAAATTAGTATCAAAGTTTTATAATAAAACTAAAATATAATTTACTATAGAAATCTCAAACAATGTTTACAACTTACTATGAAGTTAATTAGGGTTCATAGAGTTTTACAGTTTAAGCATAGTCCTTAGTTGAAATATATATAGATTTAAATACACAAGTAAGAACTACAGCTAAAAGTGACTGAAAAAGATTTTTATAAATAATACATTCTTTGGTAAGTCTGTAGACTCTCGAAATACTTCACCATTGTAATACGCAAGTTTCGTTTTATTAAAGTTTAATTATAAAGTAACCATAAATGTTATCATTAGGATAGTCTGAAGTATCGAAAAAAAAATCTAAGTCAGATTTTACATCATTATAAAAATTATCTGTAAATACATATTAAACGAAGCTACCCGTATCAGGGTATTATAACTTGACACTATTATCTTATTTTTTTGTGCATGGTATAATAATGAAAGTTATACATCAAAATTTTTATATTTCCAATATACAAAATCGTAACAAGTATTTCGAGAGTCCTACAGAATTCTCAAAAATTAATAAAACTTGTTGTAGACTTATAATTGCTTGAAGTAATTGCCGAATCTAAAGATTTCAAAAAAGTGAGACAAAAAAAAGAGATTTATTTGGAGAACTAAATAATAACAATTATATCACATTAGATATAACAAATTCTAAAGTTATCAGAAATATCAGTGAGTAGCATTACATAAGTTCTTAAATATAGATTGGAATATTCCAACATATTTTTACATTTAAATTGAGCTGACATAACAAATTCATGAAGAAAAACACCTTTCCTAATAAGTTTATTAAAATTCGTTTGTAATTGATTTCTTATTTCTGCAAATTGGTCTTTATATAATATTCTATATATCTAAACTCTAGTAGATCATAAATTAAAAATAATCTAAAAACCGCAAATGAACTATACGACATATTAGGTTTATTTGAGAATGAAATATATTTTTACTTATTTTGCGGAATTATTTTTATTTCTCAATCTTTAAAGTAATTGCCGAATCTAAAGTTTTCAAGAAAAGTGTGACAAAAAAAGAGATTTATTTGGAGAACTAAAAGTCTACAACAAATTTTTTTTAATTTTTTGTGTAAAATAGTATGTTTCACACTTCGAATTCTGCACGTGAACTATTTACATTTGTGATACATAGACACGACTTATAATTCTCCAAATAAATATCTTTTTTTCACAAATACACGTTTTTCAACATTTTCCATATTTTACCAAAGAATGTATTATTTATAAAAATCTTTTTCAGTCACTTTTAGCTGTAGTTCTTACTTGTGTATTTAAATCTATATATATTTCAACTAAGGACTATGCTTAAACTGTAAAACTCTATGAACCCTAATTAACTTCATAGTAAGTTGTAAACATTGTTTGAGATTTCTATAGTAAATTATATTTTAGTTTTATTATAAAACTTTGATACTAATTTCTTATCTTTACTGTAATCGTTTACAATGTTTTTCAGGGCATAAAGGTAAATCTGAATTAAGATCATCTAAATGTTCAGGGTACTTAAGGTTACAGGTTAATTTTAAAATAGAGCTCATTTTCCGTGGCAAAAATATATTATAGATAGGTGTACAGCTTAGTGTAAAAAGAAGAAAATAAATAATTACAATTATATCACATTAGATAAAAAAATTCTTAAGTTATCAGAAATATCAGTGAGTAGCATTACATAAGTTGCTGACATCGTTTTGAGCATGTTTGTAATTATAATTTGATACACTGGTATTTAAGAGTTAAAGAAAGCGTCTTGATTTGGAAGAGATGTAATTTTTAAGGACTCATAAGAATTAACAAATTCATGAAGAAAAACACCTTTCCTAATAAGTTTATTAAAATTCGTTTGTAATTGATTTCTTAATTCTGCAAATTGGTCTTTATATAATATTCTATATATCTAAACTCTAGTAGATCATAAATTAAAAATAATCTAAAAACCGCAAATGAACTATACGACATATTAGGTTTACATGAGAATGAATTATATTTTTACTTATTTTGCGGAATTATTTTTATTTCTCAATCTTTAAAATTCAAAGCATGAACAATAAAATGAGCATCATAATTGTTTAGATTGTGAAATAGAATAGGAATGAAAAATGGAACACGATACTTTGTGCTACTAAATAATTCGTGACTAACACCTCTAAAATTACTAGTATTCCAGTCATAGTCTACTGTGATTTCATCACCTAATATAACATAATTGCGATTTTCTTATAGATTCCTTCTCTTCATTAGTTAAAGAAAGTGGACATTTTTGAAAACAATTTATCCTATGTATATTGCTAATATCTTTGTTAATGCTTTCCATAAACATTTTTGTACAATTAGGCTCTGAGTATGTTCTGTATATAGACAGTTTATCATCATATGAACATTTTATATATTATCCATAAGAACAAACTACATGTTCATGTATTGTTTACGTATATGACTTCGATGGATCAGGGACACAATAGGTGACAATAGGAGGGTTTTAAATGAGCTACAAAGTCTGCATATATTATAAAATGTAATTTTAATATTCTTTGAAATTTATCAAAATAGATTTCATCATTATTTGTTTCCCTATTAAACCAATATTTTTTTTTTTTATGAATTCCTAGTTATTCAGTAAAAATTTGAGCACATTCATGTTTCTGGTGATTAATTAAATTAACTTTAGATTAAAAATAGTTACGGCAACCGGCCCAGATATGAATAGTGTCATTTCAATTTGTTATTTGTTTATTAAATACAATAATGACCATTTCAACCGTTGTTTAAAAATAATAAGTTAATTTGTAATTAATTAGAACATTTTGTAAAGTTTTTTTTTCTTTGTTAAACTCTAATTCAAACATATTAATGCTAATGTCATTTTGTTTTTCTACCTTGGGTATATCAGATAATTTGATTGGGAACTGAATATTATTAAACGTTAGTTTATTTTAATGCCTCAAGTATGATGATACCCTATCGGAATGTGTATTTGCAGGATATAGTCCTCTTAAAACATTGTTGATCGTTCTTTTTTACGAATATACGAAGATCCCCGTGAGGGATTAAACTTATTAACATGGATTTCTAAAAACTGTTTTTTTTTTTTTTTTAAGGTCTACATTTTCTTTTTTTTTCTAAATCACTATGTGTCATTACACATTTTATTTTTAATGTCATCACTTAAAGGTTCTGAATAATTTTCTAATTCACCATTTTTTATCCAATTCCTAATAGTCAAATTTAAAAATTCAAAAGAATTTTTTAAATCTTTTGTTTCCTGATCAAAATCTGCATGAATAATAAAATAGTATTGATTCTTCAATTGATGCTATAAATACTTCACGAGTGATATAACAGACACATAAAGTAAATTATGATTAAGAATAAGACATTTCTATTTGTGTTTCTTAGATCGTAAGTGCTGAGCATAGAATCTTTGCTTAACCTGTAAATCACATATTTGACACATCATGATGACGTCAATGCTAGTTGTAAATCTTTAACACTATTATCAGCTTTTCTCTTTAAACTTCGACCGACTTGAATTGAAGATTTTCTGTAGGTATAACATGTCAAGTCATATCAAGCGTGAACCGACACGTCTCCAGGTTGTTTTTGTAAAGCGTGAGTGGACACACCCCTAAAACCTTGAGATACACCCTCGGGGGACTAGTTTTTGGAATGTCACCACCAACCAACATCATTGTAATTAAATAGGAATAACTTTATTATGAACGGGGAAAAACATGATAACCCATTACGATAATGATGTAATTACATAACAAAACTAGAGACAAGTTATACACAGGAGCCACTGTGACGTCACGCAGTAGTTTTGGTCAAGCGTGAGTCGACATAGCCCCAGACACAGGGGTTGGTTGCGTGAGTCGACATAGCCCCAGACACAGGGGTGGTTTTGAGAGTGGTCAAGCGCGAGTCGCCACACCCCAGACACAGGGGTGGTTTTGAGAGTGGCCAAGCGCGAGTCGTGCGGGGCAGAAAAGTTTTTAGGAGAGGGGTTGGGGTTGGAGGGTAGTGAGCCAGAACCAACGATGTTTTGAGAGTGGTCAAGCGCGAGTCGCCACACCCCAGACACAGGGGTGGTTTTGAGAGTGGTCAAGCGCGAGTCGTGCGGGGGCAGAAAAGTTTTTAGGCGAGGGGTTGGGGTTGGAGGGTAGTGAGCCAGAACCAACGATGTTTTAAGAGTGGTCAAGCGCGAGTCGTGCGGGGGCAGAAAAGTTGGTGAGCTTTTTTTAGGCGAGGGGTTGAGGTTGGAGGGAAGTGCGCCAGAACCAACAAATCCCCTCTACTTCTATACCGTTTTTAGAGAGAGGAATTTTTTGATGTAAAAGTGGTGCAAAGAAAAACCGCAAAAACCTTGTTTGCTAAATTTTTTAATAACATAAATTACCTATCCAAATCTAAATCAAAACTAATATATATTCGCGATAGTCTGTTCGTTATTGCTTAGTGTCGCTACGGATCAACCGACTGAGCTGATGGCACAGAGATATTTGAAGAGACGGAAAGCACATAAGCTAACTTAAAAAAGATTAAATGCTGAGTTTCTTGCCGCTTATTCTCGGTACTTAATCATTTCGAACCGGTTGTAAGGTTTATAAAATTAATAATTAAACTGTCGATTCAAAAGTGCTGTTTTAAAGTCTACTTGAATAAAACAAGTTTGAGATTGATTTTGGAGTTTAAACTTAAAAAATTCAAAAGTTATTGCAGTAATAACTAGGTACAACCGAATTCCACGTGAAAGAACTATAGCTATAACTTAATATACCAAATTTTCTTCCTATGAACATAACATAAGTAAGTATAAGTTATAACATAACCAAGGAGTTCTCGTAGAAGAAACTAGTTCAAACATATTATTTGTAAAAGTCTGTTTATTTGTTTTTTTATTGATTAATACATAGGAAATTGTTCTGTTTTTAAAATGAGCGCACAGTCGTTAACACATCGTTACTTGAAGTCATATAAAGCAAGATGAAAAAGATAGCTAGGCAGTTCTTTTATGTATGACTAGCATTTTTTCCTTCTAATTGTGATACTTGTAGCTCCGCCCTCGCCAAATTCAGTTATCAGCTTGAGATTTCTGCGGCGCTACCGTGATAAATATACCTACTCAAAATAAAACCCAAGTTAATGAAAATTATATTAATTGTTAAGGGCAAGTATTTTGTAGAAATACATTGCCGGGTAATTAGAATAACTTCAAACATGTCACAAGTAGTTATTGTACTTATCCGGCAATGTACTTCTATTAAACACTTACTCTGAACAGTGTTTATACCGGTCATAATGTGTCAACGTATAGTTATATACTTAAGACTTACCTTTTTTGCTAAATATTTATTGTCAGATACTTCATTTAAAAATATTTCATTTTCCTGAGCTGTGAGTACTTTTGACTTTTTACTTATATACTCACCTGATAGCCGCTTTAGAGGCGATGTTCTTGGTGGATCCACGTTGTGCTTGGTATTAACAATGCTTTTTAACATTGACTATATAGACCTCAATGAATATTGTTTTATTTTTTTGGACATCTCACTGAAATACGTTAAAAACACACTTTCGGACAGTGATCTTAATTTTAGTCTTAATTTTAGACACACTTTGTCACGACTTTCTTCAACAAATGATACTTTTTGTTTTCCAAGCAACAGAGATCAACTATGCATGTGCTGGTCCCTTGATTGTCAATGACTAGAATACATGAATGTGTGTGATGTACTTCAGCGGTTGACCAACCGTAGTGGTAGACATACACAGACATCATTTATTGGTATATAATATTTAGTATTCCACGTCAACATACAAAAATCTTATTAATATACATTTTGAGATTCAGAGGCGGCTCGTAACAATTTTTAATGGCTGAGCACCAAAAAAACAAAACAGGAATTGCTTAAATGCCAACCTTTTAATATTTTATTTATAAATAAAATTCATTCACATGTTTAGATAAAATCACATCACAATAATCACATTTTTGACCATAAACAAACTGTTTATGTAGGTAGGTTAGTGCCTATAAACTCGCGCGCACGAAAAAAACATTGTTGTGATAAGAGCGTGGCGCCGTCGGACCGAAGGCGGGTGTCAAGCTAGCAACATAACCTAGGAGTGGCGCTCCACTTTTTGCTAATTTTTCATACAAAATCTTCTGTTTCACGTTTGAGACTGTGTCGAACTTTCTCTTTCACACTCGTTGATATTAGCTCTAGTCTTTGTACTGAAATTCTTTTCATAGGAGCGCAATTCTAGCGCTCCACTTACTGACTCAGTTCCTTCAGTGCAATTCCATGCTAAATCTTGAGTAAGCTGTGTGTGTACAGAATGTTTTTAGTGAAATTCTATTTTAACATAAAGGGAAATCAAAGCATAATAATTCTTTATTTTAAGTAAAATCGAAAACATTTTGTTTCTTAAGCAGATAATTTATGGGAGTGCGCTTCACCAGCGCTCCTTAGGACGAGCCGCTTCTGGTTAGATTATATTGTAAGTATTTACCTAAACATGATCTTTCTATTCCGTTCGATTCTTCAAACATAACAAAACAAAATACAATAATATTTCATCAACATGTCAGTACAAATAGGATAAAAATAAATAAATTTTATTAAATTCAGTTGTAAAAGATTATTCAAATTATATGTGTCAATTTAATTATAATTTAAGAAGAAAAATTGCATTTTAAGTCAAAAAACAAAGTAGCTGTATTGGTGAACAGTGCGTGTTTTTCTAGTTATCAAAAGTTTCCTGTTAATCAAACTCTCCATCACCGTAGAGAAAAGAGATATATTAGGAATTAACCAGTAATGCGTTGGGACTGATTTTTCACTGTTTTCGGTCATTGGAAATTGGCTACAGTAGTAGGGAAATGTGAAGAGGTGCCACTGCTGGTCATGCAGTAGGCCGTGGGGCCCACTCTTGTGGGCATGTGGAAAACCAACTCGCATCCGATTTTCCGCTGTGTCATAGAAATTGTCTTAAGATTTAGAAGGTAAAGCGCCTTCATGGTTCAAGGACGAGTCTGAAGCAAAGATACTTATTTAATTATTTAATTTTAATTGAATTTTAAATAAAAAATTAATCAAAGTTATTATTTAATTTAAATTTATTATATTAGATTTACCAGAAAAAAAAATTTTAGTACCTAAAAAATAAACGATTTTTATTAGTCAACTAATTTAAAAATCTGATAACTTCTTTCTGGAAGAATCCCATATTGAGGTCCTTACAGAAAACCTTGGCAGGGAGAGCTCACAACCTAAGCGTTCGTGGTAGAAAGTCTTCTGGCACCGCACTGTACGTTTAATGTGTTGAGGTACTCGCGTTACTGATTGATGGCAGATTTTTTTTCCTTTGAAAATCTAATAGTCCAGTAAGTCAGTAACATATAGTCAGTCGCAAAGATAATTATTTAATTATTTAATTTTAATTGAATTTAAAATAAAAAATGAATTAAAGTTATTATTTAATTTAAATTTATTATATTAGATTTACCAGAAAAAAAAATTTTAGTACCTAAAAAAAAAAACGATTTTTATTAGTCAACTAACCCCAGTAGGCTTTTATTTTCGTTTCATTCATTGTTTATATGTCATCAAAGTAAGGTCACTGGAAATACACAAGTCTCTACTAAATATTTGTCACTGTTATTATTATATATTCTTTTGTATGTAGCTCAAATGGTTAAAGCGAAGACCTTGGCTATAATACACAATACATGGACGTCTTTCAGACAGTAATATTCTTGCTTCATTGTGTCCTTTTAAATATATAAAGCAAAGACATCATATTCATTTCAGTTTAAATTTGTAAACTGAGCAGTGCTTTTTGGTATTTAAAAATGAGGAAATTATTTTTGGTAAGTAAAAATATAATTAAAACATAATAATATTCACATCGACTTCACTTTCTTGTTTTTTATACCACTGAGGTGGCAAAAAGCCTAATGCAGCCTATGGACACTTGCAACACCAAGAGCATCACTGGCGCGTTGTCGACCTTTTAAAAATCTGATAACTTCTTTCTGGAAGAATCCCATATTGAGGTCCTTACAGAAAACCTTGGCAGGGAGAGCTCACAACCTAAGCGTTCGTGGTAGAAAGTCTTCTGGCACCGCACTGTACGTTTAATGTGTTGAGGTACTCGCGTTACTGATTGATGGCAGATTTTTTTTCCTTTGAGAATCTAATAGTCCAGTAAGTCAGTAACATATAGTCAGTCGTAGTCAATAGTCACTCAATGTACTAAAACAGTCACTTAAAAACCTCAAGACTTGTTCTATGAAACTCTACTATAAATAGAATCTCTAAGTTATATGTATAATATAAAAAAACTAGCTAAGTGCGTGCCCGGCTCGCGCACCGAGAGTTCTGTAAAAACTTATGATATGTAGATAGTTCTTCCATCGTGAAATCAAATCTCACAGGTTTATGACCTGTTTTTTGATGCTTCCCTATATTTGATACTAGACTTTGCCAGCGGCTCCGCCCGCCGTAAATTCGGTTATCGGCGTGGAACTCCTAAATTAACTCCAATTAATTAATTAATAAGTTATACCAATGAATTGCTATACCATGCCATAGGTGCAGCAATAGTTTGTTTAACTCTGTTATAGTTATTCCCGCAGGAAATTTTGTATTTTTAGGGATAAACAGTAGCTCATATGCTATTCCAGGACCTAACCTATTGGTATGCCAAGTTGTATCCTGATCCGTCCAGTGGTTGAAGCGTGATTGAGAAACAAACATTCATCCAGACATACAAACATTCACATTAATAATTTTAGTAGGATGTAATATCTTGCTTGTTGCAAAATTTCATGATAATAGGTCAATGGGAAGAACCCCATAGATTTTGATTTACTTGTGTCACAATATGCGACAGAAATATCCGTATCGTAACTTATCATATGACTTATTTATAAGGTTGATTTTTTCAAAATTTTAAAAAATCAACCTTATATATATAATCTTTACAGACAGACAGACAAATTTTTTAATGTTTTATGACTACAAATTAACGAATTTCAGACTTTTTCCTATGTTTGTGATGTAAGCTTGCTTATCATCATATCCATATATATGCCATCAAATTTCATGATTCTAGGACAAAGAAAGTACCCCATGGGTTTTGCTTTTTTTGTGAATGCTAAAATATGCGACAAAAATGGTCGTAAGCTTGATTTCACAGCTTCAAGGGACCGGAGACCTTAGTATTTGAAATTAATTTCAACTTAATATCTTCACGTGTCACTGAGAAAAAGGGTATTGACCGACAGACAAACAGACGCACACCAAAGTCCTATATCCTTCTTAGGAACGCAACCGTAAAAACTACCCTTAAAAATTAATTTTATATTAATGTCATTATAAATCCATTTATAAAGGGTTTACAAGAGTACACCCGCCTGTTTCATTAGAATCCATGGAATTTAAATAGAATTATAAGCCTGTTAGTGACATACGAAGGGACGGTCAGACCGTTCCGTTTTCACCATTTGGCTACGGAGGTTAAAAATGTCAAAAAAACAATCTATCAGGTTTCGAGTAATCTGTTTTAAGTTGTCAAGGCAAATTAAGGAGATAAACAAATAAACTATTAGCAGCCAATTAGCCGTGAAAACTGTAGATCAATCGCAAATCGGATAACCGTAGACCGGATTTGCATGCGAATTGCAAATAAAGTTAGCATGTCAAACGAGTAAATATTTAGCAGGTAAACAAATAAAGTATTAGCAGCCAATTAGCAGTAAAAACTTTACATTTACCGCAAATCGGATAACCCTAAAACCAGTTTGCATGCGAATGTCATATGAAGTTAGCATTCAAAATTAGTAATATAGTAAATACTAATTATAAAAAATAAATAAAAATACTTTATTTAGCCTATAAGCCGTGAAAACACAAAACAGAACAGCAAATGGGATAACCCTAAAACCGCTTTGCATGCGAATTTCATATGAAGTTAGCATGTAAAATGAGAAAAAATTCAGTAGGCAAATAAATAAAGTATTTGCAGCCAATTAGCCGTGAAAACTAAAGATTAACCGCAAATCGGATAACACTGAAACCGGTTTGCATGTGAATTTCATATGAAGTTAGCATGTAAAATGAAGTAGGTAAACAAAACAATGTATGTGTAATAGCATTTCAAGTTTTAAGTGAGAGTTGGCACAAGAGATATAACAAGGGAATTTAGACTTTATATATTTATTTTGTATCAAAGATATTATTTAAGAACTTTAGTTAGGTACTATGTTCAGGCACTTCAGTTTATTTTTGTTAATAATGTTTTGGACACCACTCAACGTCCCAACGCTATCATTATGAATACCAGACAACGGATACGAATACATTTTTTCTGTCAATACATACATAGTATACATATATAAAACACCCATAATCAAATGTTCATCACATGAATGTTTGCTCTGCCGCAGAATCCTTAATTATGTCGTATAAAAGCAAACACTTTAAAATAAATACATAGCAATTACATTTTTGGTGACGAGTAAGTAATCTTAATAATACTATTCAGGCTATTGTACAGGCATATGTAGTTTGCAATTTATCATAAGCTTAAAAATGTTGCTAAGCAATGAAATTGTCTTCTAACCGATGTACTCGGAGTATGAAGTAAAACGCAGGCATTTCATGTCGAATATAATGTGTAAGACTTTTCGTCCGAATAGAGTAGGCATGAAACAATTCACATACCTATTTACTAGTCTAAAGTTTCCCAAGAGTTCCATACAGATAAAGAAAACTTTGATTTCTACTCTACGGAGCCTAAATATTTGATTTGTGACTTTAACAATCTCGAGGCACCTGTTTTTCAATGCAATAATGGATTATTTTCCAGTTAATGTCCCCGTTTTCATTCCTGGCTTATTTCTAAGAGTCGCCTAAAATTTTCAAGGGGGTATATTATTCTATCCTTAGTCTATCATTCAACCGCTTATAACTATGAATCTGGAATTTAGGATTAATGGGATATATATAAAGCCACCTTAGTTCGTTCTTAGAAGTGTTGCTACGATGGGCTCACCACTGGTCACGCAGGACTAAAGTGGTTTGTGAAAATCCATTACATTACGATGTGGCTGTGTTTCCAGTTACCACTGGTTAACCCCTTCGAAAAATAAAATCCGTGACGTTAATCAGTTAATATAAAGCAGAAAGTACGTTTCTTTATTATGGTGCAAAAAAGTCTAACAATATTAGCATACTAATGTGTTTAATTTTTTACAGATAACAACCACGATACTTTTTTTATCAGTAACTGCTGATCCCTTTCTCGTTGCTGCTCCAGCCTACACTTCAGCGGCTGTTTTGTCTCCGACCTTAGCTCCACTGGTTGCTTCCTCTGCAATACAAGCTGCAGTGCCTAGTAATGGTCCGTCTGTCTTATCTTCGATGTCATCATATGCGTACGGTTCATCCTACAGCATACAAGACCTAGCTTTTTTGAATCCACAACCAGCATCTTTAGGTTATTATGAGTTGCCGTATCCGTTTGCAACGTTTTATCGACGATAAATTATATAAGGTAAACTTTTAGTTACAATATTAGAATGTAGTTTTCCATAGTTTTCTTAGTATAATATAATTGTACGCAATATTAAATTATAACACAATCGAATTTCGTTGTCTACTTTATTTTATGAATATAAAAAATATGTTTTTTTATCTTTACATTATTTTTATATACGCTTATTTTCTTCTTTTCCTTTTTTATCTTCCTTCTTCCTATCAGCCTTACCTTACCTTACCTTACGTCTACACTGTTGGGGCACAGCCTACTCACACCGAGAGCGATTTCTGCGATAGTCCTTACGCCGGCTCAGTGCGGATTGTGGACTTCACCACATATGTATACGTCTTATTTTTATTAGGGTTTATTAGGCGGGTTTTCTTAGGGTCAAGCCACTGTCGAAATATCGATAGAACAAAAATTCAAATCGTAGAAAGCTTGTGAAAATTAATTATAAATTAAAGTAACTGCGAAAGTTTTAAAGTTAAAATGCGGCATAATTATGATTTCCACCAACCGACCGCTGATTAGGTGTAATACTGTACAACCACATTTACTGACCTATTCGAAAAATGATCCCAGAATATCACGTACAACGCTCAAATACAAAGTTTAGATTTGGGTGTTTTGCTATTCTATTTGTATACCTATATACCACATTCAATAATTATTCTAGCAAATTATTTATCAGCATGATTAAAAACAATGGTGTTTTTAACAAGTTTGTAGCATAGTAAAGGAGAAGTAAGTACGTGGGCGGGATGATAAGTAACTAGCCACAGCTATTTAAAAAGTTAACATTAAAAAAATATATATGTCGTTTTTAAATTCGTATCTCTGGCCACCTGTGTTCTAAATTTGAATTTGGTGGCGTGAAAATTTTATTGTTTTTTTGTCATTTGAAAATATATTTCGTCAACTGTTTTTAAAATGGATAAAATTGAACAAAGAGCGGTGATAAAGTTTCTTCATATGAAGGGCATGAAGGGGAAAGATATCTATGACGAGTTAAAGAATGTTTTGGGTAAATGTGCCCCTTCTTATGCCACATTAAAAAACTGGGTGACTGAGTTCAAATGCGGTCGTACATGTGTCCAAGATGAAGCCCGCCCCGGACGTCCAAAAAGCGTCACGAGTCCGGAAATGGTCGTGAAAGTACATGATATGGTTTTAGCAGATCGACGATTGAAGTTATCTGAAATGGCTGACACCACAGGTATTTCGAAAGAACGGGTACATCATATCCTAAGTGAGGAATTAAATATGAAAAAGTTATCGGCCCGTTGGGTGCTGCGATTGCTTACGCACGATCAAAAAAGGATTCGGGTGCAAAACTTAAAAGAATGTCTGGCCCGTTTTCAGAGTAATAAGGCCAATTTTTTAGGTCTATTTTTAACAACAGATGAAAAAAGGGTTCATTATTACACGCCAGCATCAAAGATTCAATTAAAGCAGTGGACTCAATCGGGATGCCCGGCTCTAAAAAAGCCATGGCTGTAAGTGCGTAGAGGTTCACGGAGACTATGTCGAAAAATAAAATTAATTTTATCACGGAAAGTTAAGTGTTTTATTATTAGGCTAGTTACTTATCATCCCGCCCTCGTAATTCTAATAACATAACGCGATTTTCCAGTCTCAGCATTAATAATACTCCAAGTAGTTTTTATTTATCATTAATATTTTTAATTTTTTTCACTTATAAAACGTGATTTTGCTATACGAAATACGATTTATACTAATAAATACAATACTAGAGCATAAGGTACTATTATTGATTGTAAGTACTAGTACACAGAATGCGCACACAAAGTATTCGCGTTATGGATTTATTAGCCGTCGGTCCAATACGCAGTTCGTCCAATTGGTTTATAAATCCTCATTTCGTCCAACACGCGTTTCGTCTAACACGCGTTTCGTCAAACATATATTTCATCTAACACGCATTTGGTTGAACTATCGATTTAAGATAAAATAACCTATAGATACACTATTGCCTACAAATGAAAGTCCAAAAACCGCCCAAATGCGAGTCAGACTCGCACACGAAGGGTTTTATAATAATAATATTATAATTAACAACAGGCACGTTTGTGGTTTTTATTTAATTAAATATTCTGCTTAATTGATTCGATTTCGTTATTTCTGGTTATATCAACTTTTAAGGTAGGTCTTACTATTTTTCGACATGTTTCACAAATTATACTTTTTTTGAGCAAAAATATATTTGCAAACGACATGGCTTACACGTTTGTTAATCAGACAATTAAACTAACATTTAAAAATATTTAATTTAAAATAGTTTTAGACCATTTATACTACAGGGCTGGCCTTACTTCCCCCCTTACTTGACTTTCCCCTCTGCCTAACAGCGTAATGACGAATCGCGAAATGGACGAAACATATTATGGACGAACTGCGTAGTAGACTATCGGCGAAATGCGATTTGGACGAACTGCATATTGAAACGACTGCTGCTGCTAATAAATCAATCAAAATCTCATAAAACTGATTATTGTCTAGAAGTTGATGGGACTATTTTTAACTCAGAAACAGATATAGCCTCATTGTTCAATATTGTTTTCCTGGATATTCCATTCTCAACTACCAACTCACTAAACTACTCCATACTCACTATACTTATCTATGATAGGAAGGGGATTTTCCAATATTTTAAGTGGACGCTGTAAGAGAAAGGGAGAAAAGAAATGCCCTTGCTGAGTTTCTTGGCGGTTCTTCTCAGTACAAGGTCTCCCGCCCTATAGACTTACGAACCGATGGCGTAGTGACATTCATAAGTGCTCAATTATTGTAGCCTAAATTGAATAAATGATTTTGATTTGATTTGATTTGATTTACTTGTCATGACCTATGGCGCGGAAACCTGAGTGCCTCGTGTGAGTTTTTAACTCTACTATCCCGTTCGCGTCAACAAAATAAATGTATTGAAATGTAGGAGCGCCTCTAGCGGACGCGTTTTGCGACATTTCTTTTCTTATAGGACTTTTAATGAATACGCGAACGCGATAGTTGAGTTACAAACACGCAAAAACTTACTCAGCACTCTGGACACTAACAGTTGAAAAAGAGAAGAGGATAAAAGGAGATTTACCTAATATTAAAGTTGGTACGATAAAAACTTAATTGTTGCAAGATATCTATTTTATACTATCGTTATTTACGTAACCAACTCTTTAGAACTCAAAAACTTTAAAGTGCGTCTACTAATCTTGGCACATCCTACAAAACACCAAAATGTTTACATGTGTGTGTAAGTAAGTACAAAGCAAACTGTTAACTAACAGAAATTACATATGTGTTAGTAAACAAATAAACTGTGCGAACATTTAACAAACATACAATCCAGTTTTTTTACAGACTTTCCACTTGGTCTCATGAAGTGTAGTGGCGTGCCATGATTTTGTATGCAGGCTATGAACCTATAAGCCTCTTTAAAATATCGGATTAGGTACTCTTATAGAACACCAAAATGTTTACATGTGTGTGAAAGTAAGTACAAAACAAACTGTTAACTAACAGAAATTATATATGTGTTACTAAACAAATAAACTGTGCGAACATTTAACAAACATACAATCCAGTTTGTTTACAGACTATACACTTGGTCTCATGAAGTATAGTGGCGCGCCATGATTTTGTAGGCAGGCTATAAACCAATAAGCCTCTTTAAAATATCGGACTAGGTACTCTTATAGAACAAGCAAAACAATTTATTTTAATAGAAAAATAATTCTAAATTAAAGATGTCCTTAAGAGAAGATTCGCGGCGTCTCGCAGCGCGCTTCATACAAACGAATTTCCCACTTAGTTTTGACACTTACAAATCAAACACCATGAAAGTTTGAAACCGTGCTTTAGGATTAAATATCTAGGTCTGCAGTGTGCCAGTTTTCTATCAAATTATAAAGATTAAAAGCTTAACAGGATTCTATTTTTCCATATAAATGGTATGGAATAAGATTGAAAGTAAATAAAAACTTTACTTAGGATTTTGGAAAACCACAGACATAGATATTCGGCTTGAGATCATGCCTACAAAATTTTATAGTTTTTAATCAGTAAATGTCTAACACGAGTAGGAAATTCGTTTGTATGAAACACGCTGCGAATCCTATCCTCTTAAAACGTGAAAACTATTATCTGTTTTAATAATAAAAGGTAGAGTTACTCTTTAAAATCACAAAAAGTAATATCCAATTGAAACATAAAACGATTGTTCTTTTTCTTCGCAAGTTAACAACCTACTAAGATAAATCTTTACAGTTTGTTGACAGCTAAAATAATTAACAACAAACTGTGCTGAAATAACACCTTTAAAAGATTGTCGACCTTTACACCCTTCGCTTCGTTACCTTTTCGTCTTTTCGGCAACAAGATATTAATTTGTTTCATTTTACAACGTCACGGTGTTTAAGTGGCTTGTTAGTACAGAGAGCCTTACGCCCTAAACGCCCTCTACGTGAAAACCATTATAATGCCTTCTTTATAAGGTTTTACACATACTTGACTTTGAAATGTGTTTTTTGTCGCACTGCCTTGTTGGGTAGATCTTTTTAAATGAATAGGAATTGTAATTTTGGTACATTTTTAACGATTATTCCATTGTTGCGATATACCTTAAGCTCGTCAAATTTCATTTTTACATGTTATTGTAGCCACCTACTATATGTAAGACGTTAACTACCTAGTAGACGTTAGTTACCTAGCTTATAACTTATATAATTGGAGTATTATAATAACTGCCCAAAGGTTATTAATACTGGTCTTATTAAATACTTTATAAAACTATAACTAAGACATACTACGTGGTCCAGGCAAGGAACTATTTATGTCGGTGTGCTCTGCGACCTCCCCTAATTCTACCACCTCCGCTAATTCTACGATCTCCCCTAATAGAGCCTCCCCTCTAACACGACACCGAAGTCCCCGGGATCCTCGGCGCCCGCAAGGATACACGAGGTGTCAAAGAGTGCCGGGGCACTTATCGCCCCCACTCAATCGCAACCGCACCGGCGTAACGGGGAACTCCCCTTCGGGTTCGAGGCTCACGCCGGTCAAAGGGACGCCCCCGAGAGCGACAACCCAAGCCGAGGCTCCCCCCGCTGGGAGCCCTTAAGCGTTGGGCGCTATATGGGCTGAGGCTCTTTCAGAGTCTCGCCCGAAAAAGCTCGATGAAGTAGTAGTGGCTGCAAAAGCCAAAAAACGTCGGTGTGGCATTATAATGTCACAGCTGTTTTCGAACACCGAAGTCTCATCACGTGGGTTCTTTTTTACAATTTGGCTAACCTTAAAACATTGTTAAATAACGATAAATAACAAATGGTTGAAGAAAATAGTAATATTTAGTTCAAATAAACGTTAACATACCGAATTTACTCAAGCGGTTTTTATTTATTGTGGCGCACTTTTTGTGACATGAAAGTAGGTACCTGGGCCCTGTCGACAATTTGTAAAAAATTGCGTAATTTGTCTAAATGTCACAACAATTGTCGTTTTACATTGTATATTAAGGGTGGTAAGTAGAAAATTAGTATCTATAGGCTATTTAGAAGGCGAAGGCCGAAGGCTGTAATGACTCGAGTTTGTAATTTCTGTACCCACAATGTTTTTCATCACATTTGCGAATAAATAAATAAAAATATAAGATAAATAAATAAAACAAACTCACCAAAACACAATCGAAATGGTGGGAATAGTAATAATATATCTAGAGAATTTAAGAATCAAAAGTTTTGGCTAAAGTTAAAGCATACTTAAACATATCTACACAATTCATTTAAATCACAGTACAGCGTATTACCACCCGTTATCATATCAACTAAAAACTTATTTAAATTTAAACCAATTATAGTCCAGGTAACTCAGAAATAGTGTATAGCTTTCTGTAAGTGATAAAGTTTCTGTATCGGTTTAGTAGCCGTAGAGATTACTCCTTCATACAAACAAACAAACAAATTCTACCTCTTTATAATATGCAACTCATAGTGACTATTAAAGTCCTAGTACATCAATCTTGCCAATACACAAAATCTTCATCTATACTAATATATAAAGCTGAAGAGTTTGTTTGTTTGAATGCGCTAATCTCAGGAACTACTGGTCGGATTTAAAAAAAGTGTTGGATAGCCCATTTATCGAGGAAGGTTATAGGCTGTATATCATCACGGTTACACAAATAGGAGCGGAGCACTAATGAAAAACGTTTCAAAATCGGGGTGTTTTTATCCTTTTGAGAGCTTCCGCTGCGTGCGTTGCGTAAACGGTTAGAGTTTCCCAAAAATCATGTATGACAGAATTGTTCCCCTATAAAAGTTTTAAAAAAAAGTCCGCTACAGCATATGTCTATATTTTAAGGTTGGCTCACTATAATCTTTTTTATGCTTACCATATTTGTTCTAAAATAATGCATTATTTGTAAAGGTGTCTTTATAAACACGATATTAATCTTTATCCAAATAAATACGTTATTCATCACAAGCATTTAATTTAAAACAAAATTGCCCTGTTCATCATTCGATTTCGCAGTTTTAAAATAACATGGCAGCAAAATAATTATCAAGTATTGCGGGCGCATTTATGATGTGCGAGGCCGGCGGGCAGTCATGAGGGGGAAGGGCGGTACGTATTTAAAAATATTTTACCTTCTGTGTTTTTTTTTATAATTGAGGAGTTGCCGTAAGAATCCTATGCCGATAACCAAATTTAGGGTGGGCGAAGCCGCTGGCAAAAGCTAGTAATATAATATATTATGTCAGTCAATATATATCTTATTATTTAAGTAATTTATCTATTTGTGTTATCCAAGTAATGTACTTGTATAAGAAAATGGGACCACAGACCCATGATATGTTTCCATGAGTCACCGTGGCATTCCAAGAATTAAAAATTAGGTAACCCACTTATTTGTGAATTTAAATTTTAATCACATACCTACTGGTACTAAATATTTACTGTCGTATGTACAATCTAACCTTGAAACCAAAGTAATTGAAGAGACAAATCTCCGTTTGTGACTTCTATGAATACTACTTCCGTGTTTAAACAATGCGTAAGAAACTAGACTTTTAAAAACCCGATATAAATTCACAAAATACATGATAAGAAGAAATTTATAAGACCATTATGACATTAATCAGTCCTACTTATGTAATAAATACAAAAGGTGTGTGTTTTCATGTTTCTTTCTTCTTTACGCGATAACAACTAAACCGATTTGGCTGAAAATTGGAATAAGATACAACATATCGATGGCAGAAAGGCTAATTGACGTAACCAACAAGTTAAGGTATTTTTTTTCTTTTTAATGCTACCCTACTCAGATAAAAAACTACGTCGATCTGTCTAGGTTACGTCCCTCTACGACGAAAACGCTATATTTTACAGTTTTTTAAATCTTATAATATGTTATTTTAATATCCTACTAACAATCGTAACTCATGCCAATATACTTAAAATCGTTGTTTATTTAATTTTTACAGTTAAATTTTTAACTGTCGGATACTGCCAAAATGTAATAAATTAACACATTAAGTGCGATCATTGCTGATGAATTTTATATTTGCACACTATGGAAAATATCTAAGAGTATAGCCCTATGAATAAATCTAATGTTGTTATAAAATGTATTTAAGTCAACATGAATTCCTAAAATTTTAATCAACATAACTTACATCACAGAATTTAGCAGCTATTGTTTACAAAATAAAGGATACACCCTTTTTCCTATCCAAAAAAACCTTTCTTACAAAACCTCCACATAAAATGTTGTTGGTAACATCCATAATTGGCCAAAATGTGGAAAAAAATGCATTGATGTAACCAACAAATCGATCATTTCTCAAACAGACAAAAAAAAATTGCTTGCTCCGGTTTACAGATAACTTCAGTTTATATAACTTGTAAAAAATATTCAGTATTAGCTGCTTTACTATAACATCACTTTTTGTCAACAAAACCATAAGCGATCTAATTCGACGCCAACGCCATCTAGATAGCAAATAGGAAACATTTTTATATGGTGAAAAATTATAACACATCTAAGTTATGACTTTACACGATTTCTTACCATAAAAATAAATGGCTATGTGTGTTCAGTGGTTAATTTAATAAAAAAAACTGGGAAACTCAAGCTTTTTCTTTAAATATGCAGCTATAAATGTAATAAAAAATGGTTTAGTTCCCCGACTCAATATCGAGAACCTACAAGTAAACTTTTAGGCATTTTTATGATTATTTATGACTCGACTTCGCCCGCCCTAAATTTGGTTAACGGCGTAGGATTCTTACGGCAACCCCTTGATTATACTAAAGAAGTTTGTTATAGCAAGCTATATCTGCAGCTATGGTTCGTTCGTGGAATTCGGTTATAGTTACTTCCGCGGGAACTATTGAATTTATAAATAAAAAGGGGATAAAAAGTAGCCTTTGTCCTTTTCCGTATCTTTAACTCTCTGAGTGCAAAATTTCAGCTCATTTAAATGCTCCCAGTGCAGAAGGATTAAGTAAGAAACGTTATAGTTATTCCCGCGGGAACTTTTGAATTTTCCGGGATGAAAAATAGGCTATGTCCTTCCCGGGACTCAGACAAATTTCATCTAAATCAGTTGTGCGGTTCCCGATCCATCCAGTGGTTGAAGCGTGACAAACAACCAAACATCCAAACTTTCGCATTTATAATATTAATGGGCTAGCTGGTAATTAATGAATTTTGCTAGCGGCCGCCCTGCCTTAAATTTGGTTATCGGCGTGGCACTCCTTTATTTAATCTCAGTATTGATACTGTGATTTACTCCTTAATTACCCCGCGCTAAATTCGGTTATCGGCGACTGTGATTTACTCCTTAATTACACTAATGAAGTTTGCTATATCAAGCTGTAGCTATAGCTGTAGTTCGTTTAAGCTCGGTTATAGTTATTCTCGCGGGAATTTCGGGATAAAAAGTAGCCTATATGCTATTCTAGGACCTAACCTATATGTATGCCAAGTTTCATCCCGATCCGTTCAGTGGTTGAAGCGTGAAGAAGTAACAAACATACACACTCACAAATTTTTCGCCTTTATAATGTTAATGGTATTTATTTTCTTAATTTCTAAACATTATTTTAAAATTCTGTTTAAGTCTTATGGGTTATATCTCTCCCTAACTTCTGAAACTGTTTCAGAATTAAAGAATATGCCCAGTTCTACAATCCAGAACAAATAAGATAGACTGTTTTGGAATATAAGGGTATTTATCGTCATCTTAAATTACATATTTCTACAATCGTTGTGAGGTCACCGTCGTCTGTTAAAATTAAAATTTCAGCTAGGAGATATAAAGTAGGAAGTAAAACCACTTCAACTAAATAGGGCTGAAGTAATATATAAACAAAGGATATGCTACTAAATCTTTATTATAAAATCATTTGGTATTTCGGTGTCCTTATTCACTTGATTTGTCATTAACAGTGTTCCGAACTCAGCGGACATAATATCCGTTGTAAGCGTAAGGAAGAGCTGCGTAGGGAGCGGAGTAAGCGAGGGGAGCGTATCCTGAGTAGCTCACCGCTGGGACCCCTGAGACGTAGGTGATGGCCTGAGGATCAGGCTTGGGGTTAGCGAAAGCCACCGCCACCAAGACGAGGAGAGCAAACTGTAACAAAAACGTGCATAAATACAAATATACTATTATTTTTGTAGAAAGGCTTTATGAGCTTCACAGAGATTCCCTTCATGAGAAAACCCATTAAATTATAAGCACTTTTAAGACGTGAGAAATAGTACTTAAAATATTTCCGTGTGAGCTCTCAGTTGGAATGAAAAATATTTTATATCCTTTTCAATTTCTATAATTCCTCTTTAATCCTGGCAATACTTATGCATAAAATCAGGGTTTTTTTGCGAGAAGAAATAGTGGCCATTTTTTTTGACTTAATTCATAACAATAGATATTTCGAAGTACACCTATCTTAATCAAAACAAAACAAAGCCTTTATTACTCAATACAGTATTATAGTAGTAGCTAGAAGTATATTAGTTAAAGAATTTTTAGAATCGGTTCGGTAGTTACAGAGATTATCCAGGCTACATACTTACAAAGAAATATTACTTCTCTATATATTAAAGAATATTTATTTATAAGTATAAAATAGAGGTTTGATTTTTATTAACTTATACCAATTTGTTTCTTTTTTACGAAGAATTGCGAAAAAAGCATAGGTGGATAAAAAGACAGTCTCCTAAAGCCGTTTGATTTAAAGCATTCGTTATTATTTCTAGTTTTGTGGCAAAACATTAATAATAAAAGTAATATTGTGTCTATAACACAAAAGACTGTAAATTTGTTAATTTGGTACACACACATAGAGTAGACATACGTTTTCATAATTTGCCTCTTTTTGTTTTGCCTAATTGTTGGTAATTTTTTAAACTATTTAAAAATTTTGTTTTACTGTAGTTTGTTTGTATGGAAAGTTAATTCAAAAGTAAAATTAAAATAAATTTATATTTAAATTAAAACTTACCACTCGGAAGAACATTTTGAAATGGATTTGAGCTGGGATTGCACAAGTTATAATTACAATAAAACATATTTCGGTTTATATAGGTCCAGTATCAGTACCACCACGCCCTCAGCACTTGTCATTTCTTCATAAAAAAAACATCCTTGATCTTCAAATCAAAGCTTAACGTATTCATTGTCCCCAATTAGACCATGTGATTGATATAAGACATGTTTCTATAAACATCCGCATTACTAATAACAATGAACAATACAGTTTTTTTATCATTAAATCGACATCGCTGTTATCCACCTATGAATTGTAGTTCAATTTACTTTACTCTATCTAAATGTAGGTTACTTTATCTAAATAAAGCTTTTTTCTATGTATTAAATACTTTGGTATATTTTTAGGCACCTCTTTGAATAACCACCACACTGCCCTAGTAAGGATTAACGGAAATTATCGAGCTATGGAAAGAGTAAACTAGCTTGGCCCTTTTGACTCGGTTCAACGACGGGCTGTGAGAATTGTCGACGATCCCAAACTCACTTGCGGTATCGAACCCTTAAGTCTGAGGAGAGACTTTGCCTCCCTGTGTGTGTTCTACCGCTTGTACAATGGATTGTGTTCTGAGGAATTGTTCGAAATGATGCCCACGGCTACTTTCTACCATCGCACCGCTCGCCATCGACAGGGAATTCATTCTCACACTTTGGAACCAAAATGGTCGCGAACAGTGCGGTTTCAGAGAAACTTCCTCCCGCGAACCCTTGGGTTGTGGAATGAGCTCCCTGCCAAGGTTTTCTCTAAGGACTACAGTATGGGGTTCTTCAAAAAAGAAGTTATTAGATTTCTGAAGGGTCGGCAACGCGCGAGTGATGCCCCTGGTGTTGCAAGCGTCCATAGGCTACGGTGACCGCTTACCATCAGGCGGACCGTAGGCTTGTTTGCCACCTTAGTGGTATAAAAAAAAAAAAAAAAAAAAAAAAAAAAAAAAAAAAAAAAAAAAAAAAAAAAAAAAAAAAAAGCCGTTCAAGGATTAGCTTAACGGCTGTTGTCACTATGACATAAGCCAGGACTGTGCTCTCCGAAGCACGAAGGGGCTCAGTTAAATGTGCAACTGGAGCGATCGCCGATCCAGTGACTGATTACGCCCGACGTTGCGTAACTTCACAAATCGTTTCTAATAGTCGAATTTAACTAGCCCATGACCTCCTATTATATAACTAGAGTAAAACCATGGGCGAAAGCTGATTGTGTATATACCTTTCTCTTCTTCTCTCTCTCTCCCTCTCTCCTGATAGTTCAAGCTGCTTTAAAATACAACATACTAACAGAGAGACACAAATACCAACTTTCTTTTTCATACAGTCATAATGATCAATTAAACATGTAGACGTCAGAGCTGAGTGTAGGCATGCCTCATGCTTCTACAACCATAAACCGCCTGCAGAGCTAACCTCGTTTGATAAAAGGAATCCATGGTTGCCACATGGCTCTATTCTTCCCTATCAGTCATCGATTCGACGCGTGGTATAGCTATAGGTACATATAGTATAGAAATTGTGTTCTTTTATTAACAAAATGTTGACACAGATAGTAGGTATCTTTTATATCGACGATATATTCAGAAATTATGAACAGACAATAGCGAATGAGTTATAGCCATAGCCTTCGAGTTCTGTAATCTGCCCTATTTCAATTTTTTTTCATTTGCTATCCTGCTGTCAGTGCTACCCGGGTTACCCCAAGTTGGGTTTATGAACGTGGCTCAGGGGTCCACCTTTATTTTTTGCTATTTTTGATGTACATTAGGATATTCGCCATAAAAACAATCTTCTGTGACACAATTCAGACCCTTAAAGGTCGGACAAACAGCGAGGGCTTAGTAATAGTGGCAACTGAAGCCACTCTTTGGGTACGAGACCCTAAAGATCGCGTACTTTATAAAAAAATGTAATTTATTAGTACTACGAATAGACAAAAAACACAAAGCGTCAACATCCATCCATAAAAAATAAGTTCAAAAACTTAAATGTTTAATACTGAAAAATCACGCTTTAAAAAGTATGAAACAAGAAAATATACTTAACTGAAATTGTTATGTACAAACTATTCAGTATTTTATCGTCTATATTATAAAAACAACTTACACGTAATATATTTAAATACCATCTTTAGCCAGCGGCTCCGCCCGCCCTAAATTTGGTTATCGGCCTAGGATACCTACGACAAGTCCTTGATTATACTAAACAAGTTTGTTTCAGCAGGCTATATCTGCAGTTATGGTTCGTTCGTGGAATTCGGTTATGGTTGTTCCCGCAGAAACTCTTAAATTTTTCGGGATGAAAAATAGCCTATGACCTATTCCAGGACCTACTATATGTGTGCCAAGTTTCATCCCGATCCATCCAGTAGTTGAAGCATGATTGAGTAACAATCAACCAAACATCCAAAATTTCGCATTTATAATATTAATGGGATAGCTGGTAATTAATGAATTATTTTTCCAGCGGCTCCACCCGCCCTAAATTTGGTTATCGGAATGGGATTCCTACGTCAACTCATTTAGCTCAGTTTTAGTTATTCCCAAGGGAACTTGTGATTTGTTTTGGGATAAAAACTGTCTTCTGTCCTTTCCCGGCATTCAAAGTATCTCCATGCCCATCTAAATCGGTTCAGCGGTTTAAGCGTAAAGAGGTAACATACAGACAGACGTAGTTACTTTCACATTTATAATATAACTTGACGACCACGATAGACCACGGCTCTCCTTTAAACATCAATATAAATATTTAATAAATACATTTGAATATATTACGTGTAAATTGTTTATTTGAAAGACGATAAATACCGAATATATTGCACATAACAATTTAACAATATTTTCTTGTTTCTTCCTTTTAAAGCGTGATTTTTCAGTAGTCGGGTTTTATTTTTTGAACTTTTTTTTAATTTATATAATTTTGGGGTTCTAATTTCGTGATAAAGTATTTGCAGAACAGTTTTTTTGTTCAGGTTTTATTGTTTTCAATGTACCTAGTTATATCAAACTTACGAATAGGTTTTTGTCTCGAAATTGCAAATACTTCTTAACGTTTCAATTCCTCAAGACATCGTTAGTAATGAAGATTTTTTAGTTTGGTATGACCCAAGGCACTATTTCCGAAACTCAAAATTCCTGTATATAATATGAGGAAGATGGTCTATTTTAAATTAAAAAAAAAATCATAGTACGTACTTAATTAATTAACATCAACAAAATTCCACTAACTAAGCAAAGGGTATAATAAATCTAAACAGTATTGCGCTATCTCTCTTTTCGGTGAAATGTATTAATCAGATCACCAATCACAATTGACAGATTACGTCTTGTAAAAGGAGTTTCGATACAGAATTTTTTTGTTTCAAATGGTAACTGGTTTCGAAAAAAATATTAATGTTCCTATTTGGAAACCGGGTTTCGGTAAAAGACATACTTTTCCTTTTTGGGAAACTGGTTTCGAAAGCGGCCGAAGGGAAACTTTTAACTCCTTTTGGAAACCGGTTTCGAAATTTAATTCATATAAATTGGTATTTTGCTTGAGGTTGAAAATTAAAATTTACGTTACCTGGTATTGAAAAGTCGTCCCTTAGCTAGAGGGCAAAATAGGGGATAAAAATTTGCGTAAGAATTCCGCCATATTTGTGTCTAGTGACTTGAATTTTTATTTTAACATATAAGAGAAATTAGAAACAATGCGGGGACTTTTGAATTTTCCGAGATAAATGTAGCCTTTGTCTTTCTCCGTATATTGAACTATTTCTGTGGAAAATTTCAGCTCAATTGGATGCTCCGTTGCATTAACAGACGTTATAGTTGTTCCCGCGGAAAAAAAATCGTTTTGAATAATAGCCTATGTCCTATTCCAGGACCTAGCCTATATGTGTGCCAAGTTTTATACCGATCCAAAGCGTAATTGTGTGACAATCAACCAAACATCCAAACTTTAGCATTTATTAATTAATTTTGCCAGCAGCTCTACCCGCTCTAATTTGGTTACCGGTGTGGGACTCTTAAGTCAACTCCTTAATTATACCCGTACTAATGTAGTTTTCTATACTAAGCTATAGTTCGTTTAAACTCGGTTATAGCTGTTCCCGCGGAAACTTTTGATTTTTTTCAGGATAAAACTATCTCCATGCCAAATTTTATCTTAATCGGTTCAGCGGTTGAAGCGTGAAGAAGTTACAGACAGATAGACAGACAGACAGAGTTACTTTTGCATTTATAAGATTAGTATGGATTATCGGGTGCATGCAAGCAAAGCCTAAGCCACAGCTGTACATATATATATATATATATATATATTATATTTGCTAATTAAGCTTTTTCATTTGTTACACAACACGGCATCATTGAAATTTTTTTTTTATTAACTGACTTTATGTACTCTAGAGGGCGCCATTATCAATTTGGTGTGACGTCACGTTGCCTAACCAGCGGACAATTATTGCGCTTATGACGATACCTTATTTGTTTAATTATGTAAAGTAGTTTAGAAGTTATGAGGGAACAGATGAACATACATACCCACATACAAACATACATATATATATACTATACATACCCGTCACAATCATAACCAACAACAACGAGGATTATGATTTTGACCGTTATGTTTTGTATGTTGCTTCGCCGTAGTCGGGCAAAAATATATCAACGAGTTGATTGCATTAGTTTATAAACACAAAATATATAAAGACTTTTACTGTTTTTATCTTTTATTTCATTTCTGTTATTAGTGGCTGCCTTATCGGCGTGAAATTACTACAGCCATTCATTCCTGTTATTAGCGGCTGTCTTAATAGCGTAGAATCCCTACAGCAACTAATAACTCTTGAAAATTTTAAGTCTATGTGATACTTAGGGGTATAAGCTATCTTCATTCCAAATTTCAGCCAAACCGGTTAAGTTGTAATGGCGTTTAGGACTGACAAACATACTCACGCACACATCCTAACACAAACTTTCACATTTAAATATAAGTAGAATCTACTTTGTCATTATTGTATTTATTCATCTACTTGTTTACATACATTAAAAAGAAACGGGTTGCACCCAAACGTTTATCAAATACGATTAACCTAAATTTAAATGTAATGCACATACTAATAGATATTAATTGCACACAATATATACTTACATACATAAATAACTTTTCACCTCTCCAGCACTAAAAGGGTGGTCTTGCTGTTCAAAAACAGTGCGCAAAATCGATTTTTGCTGCGAGCGTGAGACAAAGTAATGCAACGTTCGAATAAATAAATACCTTTTGAAATTTTGAGATACTGAAAAAAAAAACAACGCGATGATTGGTTTAGGAACAAATTTATTTTAATGAAAAGCATGACTAAATTAATTTTGTTCATTGTTGACGTTCTTAATACTTATGACTAATAATACCTACTAATAATTAATAGCGATTATTTCATTTAAATTTCTGAATGCCAGTGTAAAAAAAAAATCGGCCAAGTACATATCTATAAAAACGGCAAAAAATCACGTTTGTTTCATGGGAGCTCCCCTTAAATATTTAATTTATTTTATTATTTTAATTAAATTACTACATAAATAAATCTTCTGTGAATATTTGAAGCGGTTACCTGTTGCCGTTATCAATATCGAGCAAAAAAATCACGTTTGTTGTATGGGAGCCCACTTAAATATTTATTTTATTCTGTTTTTTTAGTATTTGTTGTTATAGCGGCAATAGAAATACATCTTCTGTGAAAATTTCAACTGTCTATCTATCACGGTTCATGAGATACAGCCTGGTGACGGACGGACGGACGGACGGACGTACAGCGTAGTCTTATTAATAGGGTTCCGCTAATTACCCTTTGGATACGGAACCCTAAAAAGCAGAATGGCGCGAAACTAATTAGTTATTTTAACCTAAGATTGTTTATTTACGTATATTTTGTATTTTTTTGAAAAAATTAGTGACAACAGGTGTCTAATGCTGAACTCAGCCTTTACCAGAGAGGTCACGTCATGAAAAATATCTTAATGCATACGAATTGTTCAATAATTGGCGACTTTCAAAAGGTCTTAGTACCTAGCTATTGTTTATTTTTTGATAGGAACAGAGTATAGTAGGTAGTGTTTGTAAATTAGAATAAACTTATTGCTGAATGTGGCCTTCAGCGTGTTCCTTGACTAAGACCTATTTTTTCGCACTGGTAGAAAAGTTGAATGTTTCACTCGAGAGCAAATTATTTAAGGTCTCGTACCTTTAAATCGCTCGCTGTGCTCAGGATTTAATGTTGGCACTCTTCATAAAAAACAACTTTGCCCACTTGTAGAACAAATATCTTTATAAATTGTAATTTATATTATTCAAGTACAGTGTCAGCAATATCATTTCAAATTATCGTAAATTTTTAATTGTGTTTACATCGGTCTTAGTAAGCAGATATGTACCTCTTAACATTGAATGTTATTACCGGAAGAGTCTAGCATCTTAAGTACAGTCTAGGCCCATTTTAGTTTCCAGTGGCTCTAGACTTATCACTGTGAACTACCTCTTACCTTACCATGTATGAACCTATCAATAAGGAATCAGTGTACTTTTTGGAGCATTAAATGATTGGAGGACAAAGCTTCGCTGATTTTTTTTAACAGCGCCACCTATTGTCAAGTAGCTTTAGTGTTACTATGTCGATGAAAATAATAGTATTACTAATCGCCAATTGATGTCAAGAAGAGTCATATTTTTCAGCTTATCATTGCCTGCAAATACGGATAAAAGGACGTTTTCTAAAAATGACATCTAGCTAGATCGATTTATCGTTTTCTAAACCCCCAAGCATGCTAAATCTCATTAAAAACCATAAGCAGTTTCCGAGATTCAGATTATATATATATATATATACATATATAAAAGAATATATATATACATATATAAAATAATTATTATTGTTATTATACTGCAAACAAGTGTTATAATTAGTGCGTCTGACGACATTTATGCACGTTGTACTTATTATACAAAAGGATAAACGCGGTCACGCGACGAAAACGTGACAAGTACAAATTACGTGCATCAGAAGAAAGAAACCTTAAAGGTTCTACCTCAAAAGGGTTATGATACCCCACAAATACAAGTTATAAACATGTAAATGACTTTATATGCTCGACCATGCTATTTACATATTAGATTAGTCAATACCTATATAAAATCGGTCAAGTGCGAATCGGACTCGCACACCGTGGTGGATTCCATACCACCAAATAATTTATAAACATAAAAAACAGCAAAAAGTGCCTCTAGGCGGTCATCCATCCAATGACAGACCAAGCACGAACTTGCTTTACTTTGTATATCACTTCCAATAATGAAATGATGTAAAAGTCCGGTAAGTGGCGCTGTAGTCAAGTTATTGTCAAATTCCATATTTATGCCATGTTAACATTTGTATCAGTTGACTAGTATTAACAGAAAAAGCTTCGGTTAGTTTAGGACTAGATGGCGCTGAAGGTAATAATCGAAGTCCAAAAAGCATGAAAAAAAATGTAACAATAATACGGCGGCTGATTATGCGCCAACTCATTTGAAATGCGTAACAATAACTCTAGGTAGCCGATGCTAGCTGCTCCTCTCGCATGGTTTTTTTTCAATGCCAACTTCGTGGTGATTCTAATGAGAATTTATCGAACGGATCTTTAATATACCTACACATTGCTTTAAAAGTTATCTAATGCGCGTGATAAATTTTTCCAGAAAAATTCTTGCGGTGCCGCGATGATTCTACTAACTGTACAGTTAGTAGAATCATCGCAGAGTTAGATAAATTAATGATTCAAAAAAAAATATGAAAAGGTTAGTGAGAAAACCAATCAATCACATTATGGAGTGGGTGTGTAAAGTGTATAGTTACTGGGAACCCCTTTCTGGCAATGAAAACCGTGACTTTATATAGCACATAACGCAGGTTTTATATAGGTACGTATAACACCGTTGCATACAGGATAAGCTTTAGGAAAAGTTCATACATATAAAGATATTTAATATAAAACCACTATGTACAGAAGAATTTTCAATTCGGCACAGGGAGAGGGTTTGAACCCGCAAAACACCCCCTAACTTGAAAACACCTGTAACATTTTAGCTTAGTTTTAAAACACATTTATCGGTAAAAGTCCCTTCCTGATTGGTCCAAAAGTTTTTACGTAATTCACAAACAAAAGATAGTAATGTTATTTTGGCAAGATTGCCTTCATAATTAAATAATTCATAATTACCTTTTAACTTATTTACCATCTCTTTCTTTCACACTAATTGTTATAATTTCCTATCGAAAATAGATAATTATTTTTTCTAATTTATCCCAGGTTATTGACATTTTATTTAGAAAGGTAGACGAAAGTAGTGAAGTAAAAATCCTGGATGTAGACATCTTGTTGAGGGAACCGGATTTATTTTTAATAGTACGTAAGTTCTGTTTCTACTGTCCTGTGTTGTTTAAAAACTAAAGTGATTAATTTAAGAATTAGGTTATGTATATAATATTATTTATTTTTGGACCTTTGGCAGCGCCGTTTGGTCTTAAAGTAAGCAAAGCTTGTGTTATGGATGCCAGATAACGGATTCAAATACATATATATGTATATATATGTATTTTTTTTGTAAATACATAGGTACGTATAGTAAATAACCAATTCTCAAGACAAACACAAATAATAAAGTTTGCCTTGGGCAGGAATAGAACACACGTCCTCGATTCAGTAGTCGGGTCATTAACCACTGAGCCTCGGAGACTACAATATTTTCATGAATAATGCAAGTTAATGCAATATGCGATAAAAACCCTTGATACGTTGAGCAACATTAGATTCTTATCATTAAATTATCCAGTACTCAATCCTGACCTCTTGTAGTTCCTCAAGAACTGACAATGAGTGTTTATTATCCTATCCCTGTTCTTTTATATTACTGCTTATTTCTTCAAATCTGTGAATTTACCACATATGGGACATATATAAACCACCTTGGTCTAGATACACGGCATCTACTGTTACGCAGGCCTAAAGTAAGCAGCGAACGAAAGCTGTCGCCAATACTATCAATGTAGGTATGTGTGTACCCAGCAACTGTTTTAGGAATAAAAATCGTAAAGATATGATAACATTAACTACATCTCACATTTTTCCCCTTCCCAAATCTTCTCACCAAAATGAAAAGTCGTAAAATTGTATTTACAAAATTTATTTCAACATTACAATAAAGAAACGCCAAATATTAGTGAATACATAAATGGAACTAAATTAATTTTGGCTGTAAAGGCAAAATATTTACAAAAAAAAACACGTTCATAAATTGTTGGGTTCATTAATAATATCCATAGCCGTAATATGGTGAACCTCCATACGAGCCGTAAGATCCATATGTTGATGGCGCGGAATATCCTGAATATCCGCTATAATATCCAGGGTAGCCACCCGAGTAGCCGCCATAGCCATATCCAGAGTAATATTGCGGCCGAGCCATAGCTATCGCAAGTACTGCGAAGAGAAATACCTAAAAAGAAAGAAAACATACGATAGGTCAATACAAAACCCGTAAGACATACGGAAATCATCTTGGTATATTTTTTTTGGAAGCGAAAAATTTGTATGATAGAATGTACTATGGATATATACGAGAAAACTAATATAAACACTATACTTTTTAATAAATTAAGTGTTTATTAAATTAATTGAATCATTTGATTTATTTCATAGTTAACTAAAAAGCCTAGTTGGTAGTGTGGACAGCTGCTGTGCAGAGGTTGTGTGTACGATTCCCGCACTGGACAAACATTTATTTGATAAACGTTTGTCTTAAGTCTGGGTGTATTTATGATTGATATGTATGTATTTACAAAAATAAGTAGTTTATATGTATTTGTATCCGTTGTCTGGTATCCATAACACAAGCTGTGCTTACTTTGAGGTCAGACGGCGCTGTGTGTAATGTCCAAATTTATTTTAGATAGTATACACTCATCAGACTCAAAATAATCGCAAATTTTCATCACATAAAGTCTTGTCCCTTGCAGGAATCGAACCCACGGCCCTTGGCTCAGCAGGCAGTATCGCTCTCAACCAAGAGTCACCAAGGCAGTAATTAAATTCCTTCCTTTCTTACCAGCTTGCGGATTATGGACTACGGATACGTTTTTTAACTTACACAAGTTTTCTCGCTATGTTTTTCTTTCCCGAAAAGTCAGTAGTGTAAGCAAATTATGTACTTAAGAAATTTAGAAAATGACTCATTGGTACATGCCGGCCTCGAACCTCCGCCACCGCCGACTTCTCCACAGTAGTCTTTAGAATAAAAGAAATAGAATACCTATTGCTTATTAAAGAGGGTACCCCTGCCGGTGACATAAGACTAGTGTGATAGCGACAACATAATTTTACTATTACGTAGCATGATTTCAAATAGTAATATGAAATGTAACGAAAAGTAGTTTCTTTTTATGTAAGTATTTGACATCGAACCTTATTACTTGGAATTGAAACGAAAACAAGCTTTACTGTCGATAACAGATATTGGAGCCTATTGCGAAAAAGTCTGGAGTACTCGGGTCACGCGTTCTCGGGGGCCAAATGTATGGAAGTACATCTCACCTCTCGAAACCTTGTTCACTAAGTTTTTGCAATAAGCTCTCAGGTTTGAGCTCTTGAAAATTAATGACTTAATGTGAAATTATTATTTTGACATTTATATTTAGTGGTAGGTATTCCCATTAATAGGCAAAGTGAAGGAAAATTGCATAAGTATTTTATATTATTATAGTAGAAGAAAACGCTTTGCCTTAAGAAATTCTGTTAATATTTGTACTTTATTTTACACTGAAAAAATCTCAAAATTGTCCCAAGACTTGTGCAAAATTAGTATAACAAACATGACAAATAGTACCACTGCACTCGTTTGGTATGTATTTTAATATATAAACTTTCATGTGTATTAGAAAATAAAAGACTTAAACTCTGCATAAAGGATTTAACTTAAAATCTACAAATTAAAAAAAAACATTAATAAAATACATAGTACCAACAGTATGCCCTATATTTTACTTAATTATGTCTACGCTTCTTTGCAATTCTATTAAATTACATAATATAATATATAATTTACAAACATCAGAAGTTTTAAGGCCACGGGTAATTTGAAATTTATATCATGATACTCATACCAAGCGATACTCATACAATACCAAAATAATCCTACCTTACAAAACATTGCTAAATACATTCAGTAAATATTTATTATAAAAACTATAACCACAACACAACCACTCACCAGTTTCGTAAACATTATTCAATGTATTATATTTAGTAGTATAATTCAAACTTCACCCCAGGTAGTCACAGGATCACTTTTAGACACAGACTGTTTGTATTTTTTATTTATTCCTATTTATAGGCAGCCTATGTCCTTGGTCTCCAACGAATAATAAAATAAAACCAAATAATGGTCATTGGGGATTGATGCGTATAAATATAAAGAGTAATGAATACGAGAATTGAATGAATAATTAGATCGCCTTTGTCTGGTTGAATACTGAACTGTTTACGTATTACAAATATGAACTAACTACATACAGTACCATACTACCTTAAAAGTAGGTAGTTAATATTTATGAAAGATACGTGAGCGTATATTTTGCATTGGTAAAATTGTAAAGCAATTCATAAGGATGAATACCTTATTGTTTAGCTGACTAATCCTTAACTAATAAAAGACCTATGTTTGTTGTCAAATATTTTTTTTATAGCCAAAGATGCAGTCAAAAGATTAACCTCGAGCCAGGAGTCTTAACTTACAGTCCGAGTTAGAGTTCTAGTAATTGAATCATCTATGTACAATTCTGGTAAGTTAAAATCTCGACTACGTGTCTGTCAAAAATACGCTTGTTACGAACGTCATATACAAAGATCTACTGGGAGCTTTTGAGCAAAGATATCGGGATATTTTCAGGTTTTTTTTTGTACAAGATCATTTTAGTAAAAACATCTCTCATACCATTTAAGGACGGTTCAACTGAATTCAGACTAAGTTCGGATTAACAAATTTTATGGTAATATGTTGCCATGACGTCGTAGAAATAATATGTTGCCATGACGTCGTAGAAATAATGAAACAACAGATTTGGGATGAAACTTTTTTTTAATTTTGAGCAAAATCAAACAGAAGATAACTTTGGCGTGGTTCATCGTAGCATAATATTTCACGTTTCCCTTTTCTTAACGACGAAGGTAGACGGGAGCGGCACCATACGCGGAGTAGGTGAGCGGTACACCGTAGGGTGAGACGACGGCGGGGGCGACTCCGGGGTACACGTAGTCTAATCCCGCGGAGTACGCGAGTAGTTGTGGAGACGGCTCTGGCGCTGGAGCGGCCTTGGGTTCAGGAGCAGCCAGGGCTACCGCCATCAGAGCGAACAGGGTGAACTGTAAACAAAATATCATCACTACGTAAGTAATTTTTCTAGGTCAAGTTTGTACCCTAAAAGCCTCGCCACACTCACGCGCGATTCACGACGCGAAATTTGTACGGATCATGAGTGCGGATCGCGGCAAGAACTGGCAGTCTTCCACGATCACGGAGGTTTGCGCCTGGTTTACAGTTTAGTTCGCGCGCTTGACAAAGTTGAACGCCGAAGTTGCTGCTGCTACTGTACTTTACTTAACGCTTTGGCGGTTTAAAATCTAAAAATGTCAGTGCTAGTACATTTTTCCAATGAGCGCACATTTTAAACACGATCAAATTGTTAACAATAAAAATACAGACAACTGTCCGAGGCTCTTAAGCCCCATTTACGCCAGAGCAACATCGTGCGACATTGTAGCATGCCACATACCCGCATACCACAATCGTGAAAAATGACGCATGTTGTAGCAAGAATCGTGCGTCGAAATGACACGTTGCGTCATGTGGCACAATATCGCCACACTCAAGCCCGATGGGTTACATGCGTCAAAACAGTTTTAACGTTTATCGCCAAGCTATTTGGGGCTCCCTAATTTTTTCCCTAAACATTCTAATTTCGAAGTCAAAGAAGTCGAAGAAATTAATAATAATAAAAACTTTTTCAGGTTTTCAATTTTCGGTTTGGTGGTTTTGTTTGGCCATTAATATATTAAGACAATATCTATTATACTCATAAATAAATCTTATCTTTTACTTATTAATAACGTTGTTTTCCACCATCTTTTCTTTTTATGTCTATTTTTAGTTGCATGGTCCTAATAACAAATAAGCTGCTGCTAAAGTTACTTGATTGTCCATTTCACTGTGGTGTTCGAAAATATTCTGACATTGCACAACGATGTCTCGTTAGCGTAAGATAGACTGCCGCATTGCCCGCATGCTACATCGGTCGCACGGTGTCGGCGCAACAAGAATACGCATGCCTCAATTTGTGGCATGCTACCTACAATGTCGGAAGGTGTTGCGCTGGCGTAAATAGGGCTTTACATAATAATATCGGCAACAGAACCGCATGCGAATGTGGAGCCTTGCCGCGTTCACGCCAAGTTCGCGTTATCATTAAATCAGGAACGAGGCGCAACCCGGCGCGAAGCCACAAAAAATATGCGAATCTAATTAATAGTCATGCTTCTCGGGTAGTGCGAGGGCTTTTTTTTTTAAACTGATCGCTTTTTTGATCTTAGGGTTCTATTGAAACATTGGTTAAGCTATGGTTGTCGAAAGGAAAAGTTGCGTTAATTTTTACCAATTATCTTAATGGGTACTTTTATATTCGACAAGTAAGCATACACACTATTTACAGTAATAAAATCTACCCTCTTATTTAGATTATGGTCAAAAAATATTAACGTGAAAAACGTTACCGTTATAATCATTCGTTTAAACTAACACCTAATAACCAAGCGATATTTTAATAATTATTTTCCTGCGATATAACAACTTGAAAAGTTCTCGAATGGAGGCTACGGACTAGCAAAGGCAGCGTCGGAAGACCGCCCACAAGGTGGTCAGACGACATAGCGAAGGCCGCAGGAAGACGCTGGATGCAGGCCGCTTCCTACCGTTTCTTTGGAAATCTATTGGGGAGGCCTATATCCAGCAGTGGACTTCTTGCTGCTATGATGATGATGATGATGAATATAACAACTAGTTTAAGTTAATGGCTTAGACGAAATATTTAATTCTCAATATACTGCTTCTAATCTACGTATGAAATATGTCCACAGTATGGGGTTCTAAAAGAAAGAAGTGATTAGATTTCTGAAGAGTTGGCAAGAAGTGATACCCCTGGTGTTGCAAGCGTCCATAGGCTACGGTGACCGAAAATAAATAAAGATTTGTTTTTAAAACTTAAAAGTACCATACCCTTACCGTTACCATTAAGATCTATTGAAAAAGATTTATTTAATTTAATAAAAGTACTTACTATTTTGGCGAACATTTTAATTGATAGATGCAGGTATCTGAATCGTGCTGTGACGAGTACAGAAGGCTTTATATATTGAAAATTTCAGCCTTGATCTTTATTTTTTTTTTTAATATGACTAAAGTGTCATACAATAGAATATTATAACTGGCCATTATGAATCATAAAAGGTTGGTTGATATGTATTTGCATATAAGATTTTAAGTAGGCATATTAAAAACTTTATTTTTCTTTGAATGAATTGAAGTCATGTTTAGGTTGTACCCAAAAAGTGCCAATGGAGCCCATATTATTAGGTGTAGGTTATTAAGTAGACTGTCTGTCTGTCTGTTCGTTAGACCTTAAATGGGCTCTGTCTTTGAGACCGAAGTAGGAAGGAATACAAAATATGTGTTATTATGGCAGAATTTCTTACAAAAAAAAACAAAATGTTAAAATTGAAAGGGGAATACTATAAGAAAGCGTGTCTTTTTTCCAACACTTTAGTAGCGCAGTAGAAAAGAGTATCGTTGTTTTTTTAGATATCTTGTTATTGAATATAAACGTAGTAGTTATACATTTGTAGATATATTCTAGCATATGTAAGTGAACTACCTATTTTCTTAAAAAAAAATCATTATGTGCTGGCCTCTATTTTTAAAAGCCGAGTCGAAACACTTATTAATGATGTCCATATAAACCAGTAGATTTTACATTTCTCATGGTGCTTGAACAGCTAACTGTCGATACCACAACACAAGGATATGACAGACATAGTTATACTGGAAGCGTCCATTTTATATAACTAATCTATTAAATTATTATCTGACGACAAAATACAATAGTAAGCAAAGAAAAGTTACCAAACTACTACTCCTATGCGATTTTGATTGCGTTCAATTTCCTTATAGTTATTTGAAGAATGAATTTTGGCAGAACGCTAAACTTAAAAGAATAAAACATATCCTATATACTTTTAATAACTTTACAAACAAAGAGCAAATTCATACCCTTTTTAATTACAATAGCATAAGTTAATTCATCATATATTTTTCTCGATCATTCTCAGTAGATCCATTGTCTAGATCCATAATGGATCTAGTGATTTTTTTTTCTCAGTAGATCTGTTTTCTAATAAACTGGATCTGATGAGAATTTTCATTGCCAATAAATCTATTTTAAAAATAATATTAAAATAAATTAGATCTAATGATAAATGAATTGTCTCACTAGATAGAATGTTATTACAATTAATTTAAAAACAAATTAGGTTTGAAAAAATATGTAATTATAGAAAATGATACCAAATTATTAACGAAAATAATACTTAATTATTAACGAAAATGATACTTAATTATTAACGTAAATGATACAACATTATTAAATTGAGCTCTCGAAGTGTGGTCGAACCGCCCTGCGCAACCTAAACTAAGCCAACTTGATCTGGGGCAAAAATAATAATAAAATTATTAAAATAATAATCATTGCCCTAGGGTTTGTACACAGGGGAACTTAATGTCTAATGGCATTTTCTAACAGTTAACCTTTGGTAATGTAGACATTAAAAATGGGGTTGTACAGTGTTTGGTCTAATAGATGTTAGTAGCTTAAATAATATATAGAGATAAAAGAAAAAGTAGACTGGTAGTTTATCCATACAAATTATAGATCTCATCGAGATCTTTATTCCTGTCAAACTAGAAATGTATCTCGGTAACTATTGATCGTAGACTAGTAGTTTCTCCACAGCAATGATAGTTCTTATCAAGATCTTAATTTCGGATGACAATTATAATCTAAAACCTTTATATTTTTGACGTGTCATTTCTGTAGAGAAACTACTAGTCTACAATAAATTTTAAGTACCCGAGTAAGTTTTAAGTTACCGAGATATATTTCTTTACAGTTTGACAGCTTTCATTCTGAAATAAAGATCGTATGAGACGTATCATTTGTCAAGAAACTACTAGTCTACGATCAATAGTTACGGATATATAGTCCTTTCTAGTTTGACAGCTTTCATTCGAAATTAGGATCTTGATGAGAACTATCATTGCTGTGGAGAAACTACTAGTCTACGATCAATAGTAACCGATATATACCTTTCTAGTTTGACAGGTGTCATCCGAAATAAAGATAATGAGACGTATAATGTCTGTGGAGAAACTACGTCTATGATCAACAGTTACGGAGATATAGACCTTTCTTGTTTGACAGCTGTCATTTGAAATAAAGATCTTGATGAGATCTATCATTTCTACGAGGGAAACTACTAGTCTACGATCAATAGTTTCAGAGATATTGACCTTTCTAGTTTGACAACTGTCATCTGAAATAAAGATCTCGATGAGATCTATAACTTTTGTAAAATAACTACACGTGTAAGATCAATAGTTAAATTTTTTTATATATATAAAATAAAATAAAAAATGTATTAAGAAAAACAGTATTTTTCTGGTCTTTTGCGGTTCAAACTATCTCCATATTAAATTCATCACAGTTGGTCCAACCGTAAAATTTAACGGATTGATAGACAGACAGACAGACACCGACACTTTCGAATTTATAATATTACTATTAGTATGGATCCTTCTTTTATAAAGTCGGTTAATTTTTAGTTTTGAATTAATAATATCTCATATGGGTACCTACAGACCATTCGCGAACTTCCTCCTTTTTTGAAGTTGGTAAAAATAAGAATATGACAGGGGGGATACGAGTCCCTGAAATAGTATTAGAAAGCAGGTTCCGTTGTCTCCCCAGCCTAGGGGACAACAAGCCTATTCGACTCATTCGGAGCGGTGAGGTTAGTGCTCTACTCTCGACATGTCAAAAAACCCAGTCTTTCGAAACTTAAATGACGTTTTTTTTTTAATATAACACTTACAGGATAATATGAGTGCACTAATATGAAGTTAAATAATCTGTCTAGCACATATGGTACATTTTATAAACAATTAATTTGTTTAATATAATAAATAATAACATTAAAACTAATCATTCTTTGACGTCCGTGAGTCTGTGTTTATGTGACCATGTATGTGGCAGAGAAATTGGTCGAAAAATTCATCTTACCGGAATACTTTTGTTTTTAATATATAAAGTATTACACTGTGCTGATTCCTAGTTAATATTAGCGTTCTAAGTACTGTCGTTTAATTATAATTTATAAAAAACTAATATACAACTGTATACTGTATATCTATATATATATATTTTATTTTTATTTTATAGTATATTTTTTCCTCACCTTATTTGTTATTTTATTTTAAAAAACTTGAGTTTTTGTTTTAGAATTTTTTTTTAAATGTGAATGACCGCTATGAGGCGTGCACTTTTGGATTTTCCAAATATTTTTTTTATCAGATCCACAACTGAATCTTGTGAGAAAGAAATTCCTTAGTAGACCCACACTTTCACTTTCAATCTGGTTCTGGTTAACGGATCTAGCGAGACAAATACTTCTCAGTAGATACACACTTTTAAATATGGATCTATTGAGAAAATAATATCTCACTAGATCCATTATGGATCTGGATAATGGATCTAGTGACAATGATCCATTTTTCTTTATTTGTCTGGCGATGTATCTAATGGTTTGCGTGTGGAAAAATCTGCACTGTTTTAAGCTAATAGGATAATTTAGTCCACTTTCTCTTTTTAGCAAACCACGACGTTATCTATAAAAAAAACAATGACCTTTCCCTTTAGAAGGTCATTGATCAAAAGCAAAAACAATTAAAGTCACTGAACTCTAATTACTACCGTATTTGGTGTGGGACTGAAATTTCGTTAAAGATGGAGGTCAAATTTAAATATAAAAGACTATTGTATAGAGGTTTCATTACGATTCATTTTGTCTGCATCTTATAGTCAACATGTTCTCTAAACTTGTTGGTATTTTGTTTAAGGCGGAGATCATTTACATAATTTTCATATATCTAATACCTTTAAACGAGCAATTTTATATGTACATAATCTGAATCTCTGAAACGGCTCGAACGATTTTCATGAAATTTAGCATGCGGGGGTTTTCGGGGGCGATAAATCGATCTAGCAAGGTTTCATTTTTAGAAAACGTCGTTTTATCCGTGTTTTCAGGCAATGCTAAACTGAAAAATATGACTCTTCGTGACATCAATACTATTATTTTTACCGACATAGCAGCAGTAAAGCTACTTGACAATAGATGGCGTTGTAAACAGACGAGCTAAGCTCAGTCCCCAGGTACTGCACATTTAATAGAATACCTGTAAATACCCTACTACTACGCTATAAGTCCATTAAATAATAAAAATTACAATTATGTATAAATAAGAAATCCATTTTTTACAGTTCACCCTGTTGGCTCCTTAGCTGCTCCTGGCCCCAAGGCCGCTCCAGCACCAGATCCCTCCCCACAGCTGCTCGCGTACACAGCGGGAGTAGACTACGTGTACCCCGGCGCAGCTTCCACCATCGTTCCTCCTTACAGTGTGCCACTTGCCTACTCCACGTATCCTGCTGCTCCTCTGTACCTTCGTCACTAAAAAATTAGGAAATTTATTTGAATGATCTTGTAAAATAAACAACAAAATTCTAATACACATATTGATAAAGATTAAATGTTCTTTAAACTGAAACACAAACTTTTTAATTCAACTAGACTTTTGAATCGTTAGTTTAATTATCAATTCTATACACTTGACCACCGGTTCGGAATAATTTACCACCGAGTAGAACCGGCAAGAAACACAGCAGTTAATCATATATATATATATCTAATAAATAAATTAAAATAAAACAAATATTCAAGGGGGGGTCCGATACAACAATACGGAACTCTTCGTTCGCGGGTCCGACTCGCACTTGGCTGGATTTTTGTATACATATTATTTTGGCTTTTCGTTGGACTTAATTAAAGCCATAAAGAGCTACAACCGTAGAATGGGGTGACTGTGATAAAGTTTTAAATTTAAATGACTGTATTTAATTTTTAGGGCTACTCAATTAAGAAAAAAAAGATGTTAAAATGTCACAAATTAAAAAGTATCTACTTTGGTACCTACTTTTACAGTTAAAAGCAATTATGTAGTTGAACATAAGCAGAATTGGTCGGTTATGGTGATATGGGGTGCAAGAGGGATGAAAAATTTAAGATAAACAAATATGCCTAGTGCGGTATTTAATGAAATGGCGTTTTCCGGTAATTTCAGCTAACGTTACAAAGTACCTCAATTATGACCGCACGATGTGATGTGTGAATAAGTTAAATATAAATATGCATATGACTCCCTCACAGCCTAGTTGGTAGTGTGTCCGGTTGAGGATGTGGGTTCAATTCCCGCACTGGACAAAACATTAATGTGATTAACATTTGTGTTTGCCTTGAGTCTGGGTGTGTTAATGTATGATATGTATGTATTTACAAAAAAAAAAGTATTATATATGTATTTGTATCCGTTTTTTGGGTAAAGTGCATTGTGTGTAAAGTCCAAAAAATATTTATTTATTATTATTTATTAGTTTTTGTGTTTTAAATAAATTCATAAATAATCAAATAAAGATGAAATTGAAGTTGAAGTTTAATAGTCCGAATAATATTGTTAGGGAAAGAAAATTAGTAAAGATGTCCAGCAAATTAGAAAATTTATAAAAAACTGTAAATACTTTTTAAATTAAGACCATAACTCACGATTCGGATGATCACTAGAATTTGGAAAAGACAACGCCTTCCGGGCCAGTTTATTATAATTAGAAACTAGCCGGTTCCCCCTGGTGTTAGTTGCGCGATTCCACTTTTCCCGTCGTGTCAAGCAACCAGCCTATACAAAATCCCTTTTCCCCAGCGAACGATACAACATTTGCATTGTAAGACGACGAATTGAAAATATCGGTGGTGGAGATCTCAACCTTTCTCTGATATTTATATATTTTATCTATGATATCCTTGAATACAATTTTGAAATTAAAAGCAAAAAAAAGACATGAACAATTATTTTTTATAGTAGAGAAATATATAATAACAATATTAATTTTGCAGACAAACGAAACCGAATAAATCTAAATCTAATTTTTTTTGAAAATAAGTCTAAACACTCACTTTTAAATTTTGATTTGTTTTAAATAAAATACCAAAAGTTTTTATAACAAAAAATACTTTTTGCCCCATACGTCCTTTTGGCATAAGCTAGCTCGCACGGTGATTTGTACTCCCTTTGTCTATCAATGACTATTGTCAGCTTCGGGTCTGTTCCAGTCGAACTCCTTATGTCAAAGTAATATTTACAGATTAAAAATTACATATCTAAACAAATTACTTGCTAAATTTTTGTAATAACTAGTCTGTCATTTTATTTCTACATGTACCCATACACGTAGGCACTTACAATACAGCTACTTGCATGGTATAATTCTTTTCTTACGCCTGGCGTTCTCTTCCTACGATTGACCAAGACTACGTCATTATCCGTGTCATTGATTGACATCTTCAATATGATTATGGGGTTGTTATTAAAACATAATAAACTGATGACGTAGTCTTGGGTTTACCACGTTACCTAGCTGTCACGGAAGGAGGATTCCAATGGTTATTTGCATTCAACTATTTAATAAATACCAGCAAAACAATATACAGAACAAAGTAAATCTATGGAGTCATCTCTTGACTTAAAACAAAATAATTAAATATAAGCCAACCATTCTAATCTGAAATGAAATTGAAATGAAATTTAAGTAAAAAAAATGAAAATAATCAAATGTCAAATATCACCTACAACATAAATATATAGATACGCGGTAGCGTGTCAAGCCAAGTTCAAGTAACAGAACCGGCGAGCAGCGCCGTTACGTTTTACCAAAAACAGACTGTAACTATACCTTGTAAAATAATGCTTGAGTTCTGCGACAGCTGTCAAAGTAGCAGGGCTATTGCTTGGACGATGATGATAAATAATTGATCATTAATACCGATTATTGCTGCTATTGCTAAAATATAATTTGAATTGAAAAATAAAATAACCTTTTCTTCCCTATCCTTCTTTTCCCCGTTTGTCCTTTCCCCTCTTAATCAACTTATTCCGAAACCTTTCCGGCAGCCGTAGGCACAAAAACTCACCAAAGATTCAAAGCAATGTGACGAATACTAACAAACAAGGCAACATTTATAATACTACCACCTTTTAAAATTAAATGTTACAATTTTCTATATTTTCGTGATCAATTTTAATTTTCGGTAATTATCCCAAATTACCGAACTTTTGTATTTTATAGTTGACTGTACCGCAAATGTTTCACGTATAATTTTCGTGATATGTTAAATACCTTCACATATGTTTCAACAAATTATTCATAACGTGATACAGTCCAGCAAATTAAAACCCTCGCCGGCTTTTGGTTATCTTTAAAATTATGTTCAAAAAGGCGAAATTGATAATTCCGTCGTTGGCAAGGAAAATAACCGGTATGGTTAATCATAGTTGTTAAAAATAATATGGTACCTGTAGATTAGGGTTTGTGGCTGTACCCTTGAAACCAAAAAAATAAGTAATTGTACAATACTTCATGGACTACGGTACTCCTCCAAATTAATATATTTTCCTGTTGTTCAATTTTCTTTGTTTCAGAAAATTACAGCATTATATTTTAATAATATTATTCGCTACCACTATCACGTCATTACTCTATTTTACCTTTTCAAAAACTGGCTTTACATCTTTTCCTTTTTTCAATATGTCAATCTTTCAAAAATCAAATTTTAGAGTAAACCGCCGTATGTTAAAGTAAATAAGTTTAGTGTTTCTTGCATGGATATAAATTTTGGAATTAATCACGCAAAAGGAGAACTAAAGCTATAACAGATAATAAATATATAACTAAACAAATCACTTGTTACAATGCATGTTTATATCAGTGTTGCAAAAGCAGTGTCCCGATTTTTCTACCTACTGATTTTGGCTATTGTCTCCCAATATTAGTATTTCACAGTATAGGGGCCGTCCATAAATTACGTCATCGATTTTTTCAGATTTTAGACCCCCCCCCCTATAATCATCCTATCCTCATTTCTTAATGACCCCCCCCCCCCTTCTCCCAAAATTGACGTCATTACTAGTTTGACAAAATAAAACATTGCAGATTTGAGAAAAATAGGGTATTATATGATTAAAACACTTGGTTATAGAATCACCTTTTATTATTTTTACTTTGGCAATAATCATTGATATAATATAACTACTTATTTTTTACTTTTCTTTGGATAACTCCCACGGAGTTTTCACCCATTCTTTTAAATTCTGGATCACGGGTAATATCTCCGTATCCTCCCGATATTCGTTTTCTATTCCTCGCCGTCCCAAGATTCGAGCAATGTTGTAGTTATTATTTAAGTATTGTGTTTATTATCAATACATAGTATAAAACAAAGTCGCTTTCGCTGTCTGTCCCTATGTATGCTTAGATCTTTAAAACTACGCAACGGATTTTATACGGTTTTTTTAAATAGATAGACTGATTCTTAAAGAAGGTTTATATGTATAATACATGTAAGTACCACGGGCGAAGCCGGGGCGGGCAGCTAGTTTTTTTTGCTAGGTGTGCTGGAAGAAATTTCTTATTTCTTTTTGTACGTGAAAAATAACACCCCCCCCCCTCTATCATTTACCGTCATCCGCAGACCAACCCCCCCCCCCCCCTAATTTAGAATGACGTAATATATGGACGGCCCCATATCAGTATTTTTACAAAACTGACGCGGGAGATAATATTCAATGTACAGCAAAACTAAATAAAACCTGGGGCCTTAGACAAGTTACATTTGAAAAATCGTGGTAGAATTATTCCACATGTATGGAAAACGCTATTTCGTGAGCGTCGTCTGGAAAACTCTACATTATCTGTGCCAATCATCGAAGATCGTTTATTATTTTGTTTTTTTATTTATACTATGCAATTTCATTATTTGTATTATATTTCATCATATTTCTTTATTACTTTTATTTTCATTCACCTTATTCATGGTTGGTTTTAAAATTAAGAATATAGGTATTTATTGTATTGAATATTGAAATGTTTTTAAGTTTTAAGTCTAGTTTATCCTACATAGGTATATTATTGAGAAAATATTAGGTTCTTACGTAAAAACATTCTAGCTTTCTAGTAACGAAAATCTAGCTATACATTTACTATGAATCTGTTGAATTAGAAATTAGACTAATACTCAGAACACAGATTTTAAAGAATACCATCATATTTAATCCCAAAATGTTTCTTATGATGTTGTGAAAATATGACAATAATTAAAGATTCAATAGACATAATAAGCATCTTTATTAAAGTAGGTATATTTCTTCATATCGGAGACAAATAGATACCTATAATACAAATAGTGAATACAAACATCACATTTAAATACCTGATTAACAAAAAAATGATACTCTTTAAAAATATAACAAATATCCACAATAGATTTCAAGCCGCCATTTGCAATGCAAAGCTTATCACGACTTTCGTTTCGACGCTCCACAGTGGCTTGGCGATGGTATCCATAGCATAGAAAAGCCACAAGTCTGATATTTTTTTTGCGATCGATAGCAAGTGACGTTATAAACTTTATGTTCATATATTTTGTTCGATTCCATTCTTTTTTTCGTGACGTTAAATTTAAGAAGTCTAAGCCCCTGGGTAATAAAAATTCCATGCACGGGGAATTTCCGAAATTTCTTGCACGATCTTTTAACCTTGCAGCATGCTAAAGCAGATTGCACTGAAATACCTTAGAGTTCATTCATTATTGTTTAGTAAGTGTACGAAGGGAAGTTCTGTAGGATAGTTATGGCCACAGAACACATATAGTTATGGCGATCCTTCCCGAAAAGATTAATTATTATTAAATCGATTTGAATTGAAATATAATAAATAGATTCTCAAAAAGTACACTATATTATGTAAGTGTATTTTTAATATTAAAGAGAAAATGTTTTTAAATTAACACGTAAGACGTGGTATAAAGATAAAAAGTAATAGATAAGTAGTAAATCTCCCGATTTCTCCCGTTTTTTATCTGGCAAATTACCCGATTTTAAATTTTTCACTTTTACAACACTGCTATATACCTATACATATCGATGGCAAAAAGCGGAACTGCTGTAAACGCCAAAATGCAAACTTTACACCACAGCCAAAATACTTTTTGATTTTGAGAAAAAAAATCATAACTTCTTTATTTATGAACAAAAATACTTGTAATTTGTAACTAACTTATAACTTATAAATTTCTATCAACTTCCATATTCAAAGTTTGGCATAAATGAATAGTTTACGGTATAATGGCGCTTACGACAATGGCAGTGTCGGCTTGGGTTGTCGCTCTTCGACCAGCGTGAGCCTCAAACCCGAAGGTGAGACAGCTCCAGGAGAGGAGTTCCCCGTTACGTGGTTGCGATTGAAATGAGAGGGGGGCGACAAGCGCCCCGGCACTCTTTGATACCTCGTGTATCCGTGCATTCACCGACGAACCCTGAGACGTCGGCGTCGTGTTAGGAGGGAGACCCTATTAGGGGAGGTAGTTGAGACTAGTCGCGAGATCGTAGTCTGGGGCCGTTAGTACGTGCCGAGGCCGCCTAAAAATAGTTTTTCGACCGTGCCGAGGTCGGTCGGGGGGATTGGTAGGTTGCGGATTGCAAAATTAATCGGTTCAGGTGATTTTGTGTACGCTCGAAAAAGCGGACAGCCAGGTCTTTAAGATATTAGGGAATCGTGGGAAGCTCGAAGTCCCTGTGTAGGTCCGCATTGCGGACGTACCAGGAGGCTCCGGAGGCCGCTCTGTGGAAGCGGTTTTGGAGGGTCTGGAGTTTATGGCGGTTGCGTTTAGACAACGCATAGACGACGCTAGCATATGCCAGTATGGGGTAGATGCAAGTGACAGCTTAATGCTAAGCGTCATCTTACTATACTTACCTATCATGGGATATAGACGGCCGAGGACAAAAGCTGCTGCTGTGATCGCGGAAGTTCAAATGCCTATCCAGGGTCACACCGAGATATATGGCCTTGTTTTGCCAAGGAATGGCACGACAGAAGAGTGAAAGGGAAGATGGTCTCCCGCCAGTGGTAAAAAGAACGGCAGAGATTTTGTCGGGATTCACTTCGATTCTCCATTTCCGAAACCATTCGCCTAGTGCGGTTATTGCGGATTGGAGTCTCTTAGTGATTCAACCCAAGTCGGCGAAGATGGCTAATTGGGTACCTATCGTTTTAAGGATGTCGTGTGTGTACAGGAAGTACAAGATAGAGGCTAACACAGACCCTTGCGGGACTCCTGCTTGTACGGGGCGAAGGGAAGAGAGAGTGCCTTCGACTCGAAAGCTGCGGTTCGACAAATAGTCTCGTATGATGAGTACGAAGCGGTCTGGCAACTGATAGTTGTACAGTTTATAAATTAAACCGTTGTGCCAGACTTTGTCGAAGGCTTTTGCTACATCGAAGAACACAGCGCCTGTGTGACGGGGCTTATTTAATACTCGTTGGAAGCCAGTGATAATGTGCTCCGTGATACGAAGGACTTGGTGGACGCACGAGTTTTTGGCGAGGAAGTCGAACTGCTCATCGATTAAGATGCCTCTGGAGACTATAGCGTTCCGTAGGCGAGCGAGGAGGAGACGTTCGTAAAGTTTACCAAGGGCATTTAGTAAACTTATAGGGCGGTAGGAGGACGGCTTGGTACGAGCTTTGCCTGGCTTATGGATGCCTATTACAATTGTAACTTTCCATTGAGAAGGAAAGATGCCATTTTCGATAGCAGCGTTGAAGATGGCTACTAGAAAGCAGAGAAGGGGAAGAGTGAGGCGCTTTAGGATATCGTTAGAGATACCGTCCGCGCCAGGGGCTTTACGGGGGAGTAGGTCTTAAATGACCTGTTTGACTTCGTCAACTGTGTCGGGGGGCAGAGGATCCTGCGCGGGCAGAGAAGTTCTGCGCTCCACTTCACCGTCTACCTCTCGCACGTGATCGGGATCGAAAGGTTGTGTGCTTAAGGCACATTGGGCTTGGAGGCTAGATGCAAAGCAATCCGCTTTATCGTTGTCATCGAACACGGGAACGTTGTTGGGACGAGTTAACGGAGGGAGGGAGTTGAAGGTGTCTGATTTTAACGCTCTGGCTAGGCGCCAATAAGGTTGATGAGAAGGAGAAATATTCATTATCAGATCACCGAAATGTTGGGCGCGAAGCTGAGCTACAGCTGTTCTTACACGGCGGTGTAAGTCGTTGAAGGGAGCCTTGCTTTTGGTAGTGGGGCCGCGATCACGTCTGCAGCAAGCATTCATTAGCGACCTGATGTGCTGAGGCAGGATTAGGTGGTGGTAGTCACCAACCGGCACTTGTCTTAAGCACTTGCCAATGGTGGCGGTCAGGTGGCTAGTGAGTGAGTCAATAGCTACGTTTATATCGTTCGCGGAAGAGATATTATTGGGAACGCGATCTAGGTGTGGCGAGCTGGGGTTTTCGAGTAATTGTCCGAATTTATTCCAGTCCGTTACGGTTTTAGTGTCGGGAGGAGTGTCCGATGAGAAACCTGATCGGAGGAGGACAGGGAGGTGGTCCGAGTCAAGTTCGTCAAGCACCTCTATAGAGCGAAAGCTTAGCCTTACATTCTTTAGGAGTGTTACGTCGAGCACGACATGGCTGAGGCGAGCGTTATGGGGAAAGTAGGTGGGCGTTATGGGAGCGATGATGTTGAAGTTTAGTCTTTCAACTAATTGGTCGAGGAGTCTGCCTCTCCATGAAGTGATTGAAGAGTTCCATCGACGGTGCTTGCAATTTAGGTCACCGGCAAGGATGCCGGCTTTGCCTAAATTTAAGAGCGACTGAAGGTCGCTCTCCAGCAAGTCTTTTGAGTGAGAGAGATAAACCGATGCAATGATGATGATCAGCTGATCATCGCTAAGCGGCAGACGGATGCTTCTAAATTCGTAAGGGGCGGGATCGATGGGGGAGCAATGCAGGGAACGTCTGTAATAGATGAGAGTGCCACCGACAGCGCGCTGTATTTCAAATATCGTAAGTGCGACTTGATGTTATATTATTTTCGAAGTAAACGTAGTATGCGTCGATGATAGATAATTTATTTTACTATAATTGCAGTAATCTTGATGAGTTATTTTTTCACTACATGCATAAATGATGTATACGCCACAGGACAAAATTTCGGCAGCGCTGTAAACACCACACTCGTTGGGTCATAAAAAACCGAAATAGGCGTAAGTGTACTCGTTTAAAAATTTGCTACTATTTGGGCGTTTACAGCAATAAGAAGGGGGCATGGTCAAAAAAATACATTCGTTTTGCGATGCTGTCCAGTTTTTTCTAAGCGTCTTAGAGCCATGGGACCTAGACCATTCGACGCAGAAAAAATCGCTGATTCCAAATATGCAAAAAAGTGGCGGTTACAGCAGTTCCGCTTTTGGCATCGATATAGATAATAAAGCGTGAATCAAAAAAAACATTTAAACAGTAACTATTTCTTTGATAGATTTTATTTGCAAAATCGATAACTAATACTTTATGGTTAAGAATGGTACGTCTCTCTTTTTGTGCACGCAACAATGATGCAACTTGATAGATGTGATTCCAATGACAGCTGTCACAGAGCTCATCCTATATTTATAAACTATAGTTAGTTTTATGATAATTATTGTGTAAAAGATTAGCTTGCCAAAAGACCCTAAAACTAATTTATATTTACATTTACATTAGGTTTAAGGTCTGTTGGCAAACTAATCTTTTCCACCATTTTGTTTTGATGATAACACTTGTTTACATTTTTGACATCAAATTCCATTTAACAGTTTAGTACATAAAAACTGTATGCACAAATAATATTTATTTATATTATTGAAAATTACCCACCGGCACCGAAAAAATCCCATTTAAATGATTGTGTTGTATCCAGTGGCGCTTTTTAACATTGGTATAGAATAAACAATTCAACAAATCAGATGCATTTTTATAAGAAAAACAAAAAGGGTGAAGTAGTGATTAGTCTAATATTGGATTAGTATACCAAGTGCAAAAACAGATGCATATCTGCAAAAATATTGATATTTGTTTGGAATGTGGCATGTGGCAATTAAAATCAGTATGGCAATAATAAACAAGAAACTGCGAACCAGGGCTTACTAGATAAATTCCTATCCAACTTTTCAATTTTTTTAGTACTTTCTTACAAAGTTAGTTACTCATAACGAAAAACGTCATAGCTGACCAATTAGATTGTGACAACAGTACATACTTACCTGACATTACAGTATGTACAGCATATCGTAAAGTACAGTATTAGGACAATTTCCATATTATTGTAGATCCTAAAATATCTATTAATAATATGTGTATAATAAAATAATACAAGTATTTAAATTGTATAATAGGATTTTTTTTACAAGAAGCAAGGTACGTCTATGTTCTAAACACGTTGTGGGATTATGATAGCACAGGGCGCGCTCCTCGGTCGAACGCAACCCGCGTAATTATATAGACTAAACTGACAGCTTCAATCGATCTTTTTTTTTAAAATGTTGCAAGCGTGGCGCATAGTGTTGTATTAGTGATTCAACGAATCACTCGTTTTGACCACCCTAAGCAAGTGTGCACAGCGGCGAAAGTTATTAAAAATATTTCATATATTAAACTATGGTATGTGTGTTTGTGTGTGTGTCGAGAGCATGGTAGTGTGTGTCGAAGGCATGGTAGTGTGTGTCAAACGCATGGTAGTATTTTTTCATGAATTTAATTTATTTGAAATGCATATTATACAAAAATAGTAGCTTTTTGGACTCTTCTCCATATAAACTTTTTCTTTTTTCAACAGTAAGAGAGCAAGAAAGCGAATGCAATTGTAAAAGCTAAAAAATCGGCCAAGTGCGAGTCGGACTCGCGCACGAAGGGTTCCGTACCATTATCTACAAGAACGAGCAAAAAAATCACGTATGTTGTATGGGAGCCACCTTAAATTTTTTTTTTCTGTTTTTTAGTATTTGTTGTTATAGCGGCAACAGAAATACATCTTTTGTGAAAACTGTCTAACTATAACGGTTCATGAGATACAGCCTGGTGACAGATGGACGGACGGACGGACGGACGAACGGACAGCGAAGCCTTAGTAATAGGGTTCCTAATTACCTTTCAGGTACGGAACCCTAAAAATGACACCCATAAGTACTATAAAATGTAATTTGACATAAATGAGCAAACATTTAATGAGAGCGCTAGTTTTTTACGACTGTAATTTTTTACCGTGAAATACTTGTATATGGCCAAAATATTGTATGATTCCTATTTTATTCACTTTTTTTTCTTTTTCTTAAAATGTGTGTGTTCTATTGCCAGTGTAAAGAATTACTATTTTATGGAATTATGCCGAAATTAAAAAAGGATTCCGTTTTAATGTTAGATAATGCTCCTTACCACTTCCGTAAGGTAGAAAAAACTCCCAATACGGCGTGGCGTGATGCCTAAATTCAAGAGTGGCTGAACTCAACTTCGAAGACACAATGTTTGAAGATATTGAAAATCGTTAAAAAAGAAAAGGCTAATTATCAAAAGAATGTAGTTGATGACCTTGCTGCCGAGTACAGTGTCACTATCCTAAGACTGCCTGCCACCTTGCCACTGTTAATTAAATCTAATAGAACTAGTATGGGCACAGGTAAAGGGGCAAATCGCAAGGAATAACAAAAGTTTTAAAATGGCAGAAATTAAACAATTGCTTAGTGAAGGGCTACAGTTTTTGACACCGCAACGGTGGTTGAGTTGTATCGATCATGTTATAAAAGAAGAGCTCAAAATTATGCAACTCGATCACCTTATTGATGATGAGGTTTATTATAAGTGTAACTGACTTATAACAGAACTCAATAGTGATTAAGGAAATTCGGTTTTTATTTATTTTTTCCATCTCTTCCGACTACGACTTTCGGAAATGGTATGTTTAGCATGTTACTTATTGCATGGGTATGGGCATGAATAAATAAAAAAACCCGACTGCAAAAACATTAATAACTAAAAAGAAATAAACAGGTGCACCTACAACATACCAAATATTTAATTTTAATTTTAAATATTTAAATGAGTTCCGTCTAACTCATTTTAAGCTAACTTCTATAGTTTAAGCAATACACTTTGGACTTGCATTGATTGAGTCCCGCCTGCTTATAGTTGAATATTTAGTTTGTTTTAAATGAACTCGTTTATGTCTTTTTAGTTCTTATTGTTCTTGGTTTTTTTTAATATTTATTTTTAAATCAAGATCAAATCAAAATATTTTTATTCAAATGGGTTACTAAGAACACTTTCGAATCATCACGTAAATTATCTACAACTCGCTTTACAAACTATTTACAATACTATTTTATTGCGTGCGTCCAATAGGTGATTTTTGTAAAATCACAAATGAAACATAATATTATAGTGTATCAACTAATAAATGCATGTTTTGTATTGAAACACTAATAAACAAGATTTACAATGTAAATAGTTTGATTTAAAAATCAATCAAAATTTTGGTACTAATCTAATTGCCTATTTTTTTCAGATTGCATAGGGGGGGCACCATGTGATACGTTAAAAGTCTTCAATTACTCTGTGACGGGATTTCAAGTGACTCACGAGTAAAATATATTCATATAACATATAATATTACACAGCAGACGTTATATACATTTTATTTACGCCTTTTTGTTATTTATTTCGACTCGCGCTTGACTATTTTATCTACCCCATAACACTCGGGAGATGAATACCTTTTAATTTTAACCTCATTTATTATCAATTTATTATCAAATAGTTGATAGTTGATTTAGATTTAGGATCAAAAAATAGTTGAACTAAACAAAAGATTGAATCATTCAGGTACAACACTATTTTTACGTTAGCATAAGGTGGCACCCCACCAAATGTCACTTTAGTCTATATAATTAAAAATCAAGGTTTAAAAGGGTTGCGGGGTAAGGCGAGGTATTCGCCCCTCAGGAGATAATTCTCCAATAATGCTGTAACACTTATTTTTTATTAGCAAATAAAAGTCTATATACCTACCAATTTTCTATGGTTTTATTTACCACTAGGCTTTACCAGCGGCTCCGCCCGCCCTAAATTCGGTTATCGGCGTGGAACTCCTTAATTAACTCCAATTAATTCATTAATTAGTTGTACCAATGCTATAGCATGCTATAGGTGCAGTATAGTTATTCCCGCAGGAACTTTTGATTTTTTAGGGATAAAAAGTAGCCTTTATGCTATCCCAGAACCTAACCTATACGTCAAGTTTTATCGCGATCCGTCCATACAAACATCCATCCAGACATACAAACTTTCACATTTATAGTATTAGTAGGATTATAATCAAATTCGCATACAAGGTATTTAAAAAAATTTTCAAGAATTAATCTTAAGAAAAAGACGGATTTTCATACAAACTTGCCATCCCTATTTTTCCCTTTAGGGGATTAATTTCGCAAAATCCTTTCGTGGTGGATCTCTACGTCATGAAAGAATCCTATGTTTAAAATTTAACGTTTCTTACCTCAGCAGTTTTGGCTTGGTGTTGTTGAGTCAGTGAAGATAGATTGCGAATTATAGCCTTTAAATTGTGTCCCCATCTCTATCTTCATAACCAGGTGTTTTAAAACCTAAAAAAAAATGTGGAGCTTTATAATTAGGTACTCTAGCCGTGCGTTCCGTATTGCCCTCACATGACTTACGAGCTTGGCTGTTTTCGTCTAATAGAACAGTCCAGAATTTGAAACAAAGAAATCCCTTGTGTTAATCAATGAAACACTCATGGCAACTTGCAGTAGAAGTTCACAACAATATATATAATTGTTTTTTTGTTTTGAACAAACGTAGGTGCGCTTATGTGTGGACCGAATTGAAATTCGCACTCACTCGACAGTGCTGTTTCCTAATTGGACCAGCGCAGTGTAAGCGCACTCAAATTTTACCTAAAAACTGCTTTCTAAAGTTTTATTTATTTTCGTTTCTTTGTTAATTATATTTTACGTATAGTACGCTGCAATGTGCACCGTAACGTAATATTTTGCCATTTTGTGAAAAAAAAAAATTAACTCGAATTTAAATTCCTGTGGTAAATTTAAAATTTTTGCTTTGTAAAAAGATGCCAATGTCTTTCTCCGTCTCTTTAACTGTCCCTGTGCCAAATTTTAGCTTTTGAATGCTCAATGCAGACAGGACAAATAAACTTACCTACTCTTGTATTTATAATATTATAGTATGGATTTGTCAATACCAATCTATCTTAATCTTAATATATATAAATCTCGTGTCACAATGTATGTCCTCAATGGACTCCTAAACTACTGAACCGATTTTGATCAAACTTCGTAAATATCTGTTATTTGATCCAACTTAAAAGATAGGATAGTTTTTATCTCGATATGTCAAGTGCGAGCCGGACTCGGGCACTATAGGTAAAAACCAACTTTCGCCGGGTACAGAGGGACGGCAGCGGAACAACGTTCGCCGGGACAGCTAGTAATTTTATAAAAATCAATTGACGTTTGTTAGTCTTACAAACACTCGAGAACGGGTGTACCGTTTTGGATAATTCTTTTTATGTTGATGTGTTATTGTGTTCGTTATTCTTAGAGGTTTTCATGTAAGGAAAAAAAAGGGTCAAGTGCGAGTCAAACTTGCGCACTATAAGGGTAAACCGATTGTAAAGAAATTTTGGTAAGTTGTTGTGCAAACGCCAGGAAAGGTTTCTGAGAAATAAAAAACTGGTTAAGTGCGAGTCCGACTCACGTACTAAGGGTGAACTGATTGAAATAAAATTTTGGTAAGCGGTTGTGCACATGTCGGAGAAGGTTTCTGAGAATGAAAAAACTGGTCGGTGCGAGTCGGACTTGGTAAATTGTTATTCACACGCCGAGGAAGGTTTCTGAATTAGCACAACCCTTTCAAAATAGGTGGCAGTTGCTTTAAAAAAGAGAAACAATGTGCACCGAGTCAGCTATAGTATTTAATATATCGTGACAAATACATATAAAATTGAAGTGTCTGTGCGTATGTGATTTTAGACTTTTCTGTTTTGATACTTTTTCTGTCATTTAATTTGGTACCTTAACCAGATCTAATGCCAATATCATTTTCATATCATCATATTTTTCTTCTACGGCAGCGCTAAAAATATAACTGGCCTCATCGAGGACGAAATGAAATTTTATACTGTTTTTCGAACTGACCTGGCAGTTATTTCGCACTGGGGTCTCAAACAGTTAGATATTCGAAACTGAGTGTGTATGGATTTTGTAACTTTTTATTGCAAGCAGTAGAAAAAAAGTTTTACTCTTCTTTAAGCAAATTACTTATTATGGTTCCGTAGCCAAATTGAAAAAAAAACTATAATCTCCCCATATGGACACATCTTATGTTTTATATATTTTCTATCTCTTTAAGCAGCCGGGTTTTTTGTTTTTGTTTTTTTTTTTATTTATGCTTGTTATTTAAATAGCAACTTGCATTGTCTTTATAAGGTAAACCAGGACGATCGATACGCGATCAAATCGTAGACACAACCAAAAGAAATGTCAGTGAACTCTAGTTACGCTACCGTATATTGTCGCATATAGATTGAATAAAGATCAAGGTAAATATTGAATATAAAAGCCTATTGTCCATAGAATAGATACGATTCAGTTTTACTGCTTCTAACAACCAACATGTTCTCCAAAGTCGTAAGTTCTTTGTTAGACTATTTACCCTTTTTTCCTTTATTCTCATGATTCCATTTCAAAGCATAAATGATTTAACAGCTTGTAAGTTAAAGAAATCTATGCAGTGTTTGATTTCAACTTCTGTCAACCTTTATTAACTACATTAATTTCAAAGATATATCTTTTACAGATTTAGCTGGTATGCACTCGGTACTGGTACCTACTACTATGCAAACAAAATATTTTTCTATTAGTACAGTAACTAATTTTTTTCTTATTATAAAAATATCATATAAGTTAAATAAAAATAGTGTTAGCAACACTAGTAACGATTTTTGGTTAACCTGTGTATTTAGAAACTTATTATTTCAAGAAGCTATTTTGTATTATTTGCAGTTCGCCCTGTTCGCTCTGGTGGCGGTAGCCCTGGCTGCGCCTGAACCCAAGGCCGCTCCAGCGCCGGAGCCTTCCCCACAGCTGCTCGCGTACTCCGCGGGATTAGACTACGTGTACCCCGGAGTCGCTCCCGCCGTCGTCTCACCCTACGGTGTACCACTCACATACTCCGCGTATGGTGCCGCTCCCGTCTACCTTCGTCGGTGAATAAAGTCAAATGTACCTTGTAAAATGGAAACCTACACGACTACCGTTTTGCTACGCACCTAATAAATATCTCTGAATATTGATATATATATATATATACATAAATATTTTTTTATTTATCTTGACGTTATATGACACAAACTTCAACAATATATCCGTCGGCGTTTTTACTGCCCTTTATAGCCTGGATATATCAGGCTAGGGTTTTTTTTTCATAAACTTTACTAAATAACAATCAAATTGCAGAGTAGTCTCGTTTATGAGAAAGCGAGACTCGAGAACTCGAGAATGTTCACAATTTGTATTTTGTGTCATTTATGGAAAAGGCCATTTATAAGACTCAACTTCTTCTTCATAACATAGTATCCTAAAACACAAAAAAACACACAGAACTGTAGCACGTAGGTATATAGGCACGTCGTTAGAGAATCGCATGTACTATTAGCACTGTATTTAAGATAAAGTTAATTTATTATTCAGTTGCTTCTCAGATGTTTAACTATTCAGCCATGTAGCATCGTAATTTGTCTATGCCTAAATACTGGCAACTCCTAATTAAGACAAGCTATTGCTATATAAGTTACCAACTTATGGAGTGCCCGAGGGTTTGTGCAAATGGGTGGCTAGCTTTTTGTCCGGTAGACACATACGAACCGTAGTTGACGGTAGTTGCTCTGATAGCATGGACATTAATGCTGGTGTCCAGCAACGCTCTGTGCTGTCTCCTACGCTCTTTCTACTGCATATCAATGACATGTTATCCATCAACAACATACATTGCTATGCAGATGACAGTACTGGAGACACTTTTACACGGGTCGTGCAAACATCCCTTGTTCCGTTGTGGAGGATAACCGCGGAGAACTTGTGTCTCAAATCGAGACCACACTGTCCAAGGTCTCTGACTGGGGACGGGTAAACTTGGTCCGATTTAACCCTACAAAAACACAAGTCTGCGCGTTCACCGCTAAGAAAACCCCATTCGCTGTAGTCCCACAATTCCAGAAAACTCCCCTCTCCATCTCCAAGAGCATTGGGATCCTTGGTGTCGACATCTCCAGCGATGTTTAGTTCCGAGATCATTTACAAGATAAGGTGAAGCTGGCGTCCAAAAAACTAGGTGCACTCAACAGAGCGAGGCAGTACTTCACGTCGGGGCAGAGGTTGCTGCTTTACAAGTCGCAGGTTCGGCCCCATATGGAGTACTGCTGCCATCTCTAACAATACATATCATCGGGCCAAAGTTACATATCATCGGGATGTGGGTCAAATTAAACTTCCAAGATTTGATTACAGACACGGGACTAAATAAAAGCTTGTAAAAAATATGGATCATATAACAATCAATTTGCAGAAAACTGGTATTTTACCACAGAAACTTCTTTTTTAGCTTTCTTGTTTGATAGAGGATAGGTAATATAAATCAATGTTGGAAATAAAATGTTTTTAAAGCATTTTTTCTAAACTTTATGAATAGGCTGTAAAAAATGTTGACAGTGAGATATTTATTTGCGAATTTTAACGTTTCAAACATACATATGTAGGTGAGTAAAGCGTAAAAAAGTTAAAAATAACACAAGTCAATTTTACCTAAACTGTCTTTTACTGCAATTCTTACCCGAGGGATAGGGATAATGTTTTTATTTAGATTATATCATCTTTGTTTTAATATACAAATGCCCTGAATGAATAATAAGATTTAATAATAACATCGCGACATATTGCGGCCGCGGAAGTTTTTATTTTATTCAAATGTACTAAGGTGGCAAACAAGCTTACGGTGCGCATGGTGTACAAGGCAGTTAAAAATTACGGCCTAAATAGGGTTAAAAAATATTCGAAATATCTAAGTATGTGTGTGTATATGTTACGCCTTAAGGCTTCTCCAGTCACCAACGACCTTCAGAGCTCGTTTCTATGAGCCGTACCACCTGTACGATAACATCTTGCGCCGAATAAAATGATTGTTATATATTTATATAGTATTTTAAAAACAAATGGTTAATGTATATTAAAAATAATTTTAAGCAAGAGCATGTTAATCCGTATAGCTTGTAGATTACTATATATTTTTTGCATTTAATAAATGTCATATTTAACAGGAAAATTACGGTTCCAAACTTACACAGTCTTACGCAATTTGGAAGGATAAGCCTTAATAAATATTTACGAACCAAGTTATCGACTTTTTTATACTGAATTACATGATTATAAATTAATTAGTATAATCGAATGATAATGTGTTACTTCCAACGCTAGAAACACATTCGTATTCTGCGGCGAACATCGATGCACGTGATAACCACCTTTTAACGTTTTTGCTCAATCAATCAATCACAAAATTTCAATTTAAAAATTCTAGTTCTCTGTGCTATTTTTAGGGTTTCGTAGTCAATTAAGTTATCAAGTAACGCTAATATTGCGATGTTGGTATATACGTTACAGACCTGCCGTTTATGTTATATTGTATATATATTTTTATGGTAAATATAAATGAATATAACGCCACTGGAAACCACTTGAGTTGTGAATGAAATTGTAAAAGTCCAAAAATTAAGTGAATGTAAAATTGTGAAGACGCTCAATTTTATTTAGTTGTTCCACTGTCAGATTATTGCAGCGAATGTCAGCATAATCAAGTAAAGGTAGAAGTAAAGACTGGACAAGCACAATTTTAGGTGACACCGGTAAAAGATTCTGTAATCTTCTCAGAGTTCCGACCGAGGCAAAGATTTTTCTGCTAATATCCTTGACTTGTGGGATCCAAGATAACGTGCGGTCAATATAAATACTAAGACTTTTTATTGCTTCACTAAACGGGATAATAAAACAATTGAGTTCGATTGGGGGTAAATCAGTCCATTTTATCTTGGATATTAGTTTTGAGCTACCTATAATTATATGGTCTGCGACTTGAGACACACCATTCAAATATTTTATTATGGTTAAATTGTTGTTACGACATTTTCTATTAGACCGTGTGCATACATCTGGAAATCGTCTGCAAACAGATGGTAGAAAGAAGATAGTTTGAGAGTGATAGTATTAATGAAATCTGCAGAAAAGAGAAGGGTCAACACGCTACCTTGAGATACGCCGGCAGCTAATGGGCACCAGTTAGAGAAAGATTCTTCTACCCGAATGCACTGTCGGCGACCTCCCAAGTAACTACGAAACCAGTCAATTACTGCTGGACATATGTTAAGAGACCTTAGGATTGCCATCAAAATGTCTAAATTCACCGTGTTAAAGGCATTACCAATATCAGGAGCAGAAAGGGCAATAACTTGCATACTGAACGGATATCATCCGTGGTCTTAGTGAAAGCCGTAACAGTACTATGACTGGATCGAAAGCCAGATTGCAAGAAATTAAATAAACTATATTGAGTTAGAAAATGGTTTAACTGTTAAGTGTGTTAAGTACAGAAGTGAAATCTGAAAAAACACCTTTATCCCCGAGTCGTGCTACCTACCAGGATAGGAATTTTTCGGAAACGTCTAATTTTGGCCTATTTTCAGGACATCTACAAGAAATCTAATTTTGCAAAGGCTGGCAGTCCAGAGATATAACTTTTTTTTTTTCTATAATTATTTAATAGATAAATGTACTTAGGGTTTCTGACGTCTACTAGCGTCGCCAATAGATATTTTTGTTTTTCTCTTAGTGCAAAGAAAATTACAAAAATGTGCCTCTAAAGAAATATGTAACCAGTTATGAACGTTTGGTACTGCTTCTAGGATAAAATTGTGAGTTGTAGATAGCATTTTTGCTAGTGACCGTTTTTAACAAATATGCTATATTTAATTCGCTTAGATTCTAAAAACTGTGTGCTTGTTTGCCACCTTAGTGGTAAAAAAAAAATTAAAAAATAATAGCTTAATACTAGTAACATATTTCTGTAGACGCACGTTTTTAAAATTCGCTTTGCACAAAAAGGAAAATAAAAATATCCATTGGAGGCGCTAGTTAGCAATGGTAACGCAGTTTAAATTAAATAATTGCAGCATTTGGTTGAGTGTATGTAACGCGTTAGCAGTTTCGAAATGGTTAGTCGAGGGCTAACCATAGTTACGAGTTTTCAACCCATTTGCGAGAAAACAGTATAATTTATAGTAAACAGTCAATACTTTAGATTTTTTGCTTGTATAGCCATCTGACTGTAGTTTCAAAAATACGTATAACTTTAAGTAGGTACTTTGATAAATATATGTCATTGTTAGTTTTAAGAGTGCTTTTTAACTTCACACGTCATTCATTGAAATAAGCTTTTAAAACATTTTCAGAGAATGATTGAGTATTTCTTCGAGTTTTCTATTATATAAAATTATTTTGAGCCATTAAATTTCTCGCGATTTTGGCGGTAAGAGCCCATTTTCTGCAATTTGCGCCTCAATTTAGATTTCAGGTAGAGTAGATTACATATTAATATCGGATTCCTCGCTTGAACTCATTATTTTGTAAATAGATATCAGTCGGAAAGTCGCAACAATCTTTTTCTAATATGAGAATGGCGCATATTTACAAATGGCGCCACGTGCGGGTGGTGAAAATTAGAACTTCATCTTTCGTTCCTTTTTCTTTTAGTATTAAAGTAAGTCAAATATATAGATCAAAAGCGCTTCTAAGGAGGTTCGATCGAAATTATAATAAATCGTAGAGAACACGCACGGCGCTATACAACGGAGCGTGCTGTAAAACAGATACTTATTTGACAGTACCTATTTTACCGCATTTTACGTTGTATGGTGCGTAATTTTGAACAATGTATACAAGCTTCGTAAATAAAATGCATTTTTTGAGCAAATGTGTTCAAAGTAGTTAGTCAATATTTCTGCTAAAAAAGGTTTCAATTCGTTTTTCTTTTTTCTCAAACCACTTAACAAGATTTATAAACGTTGATGGTTAATCAGGAAATTCGTGATGTCAAAACCCTACTACCGTAACTTACTATAATGCCATTGTTGTACATACTAGTGACGTGCGATTACATAGGTATTACACCTATAGAGGTGTAATAGACTGAATGACTGCAAAGATTAAGGCCAGTTGTTCCAATATATAAACGAACAATTCAAAAACAAAATATTTCATTATGAGTGCGGAAAGCGTGTTATTGCAAAGAGTTCCGACAAATGTCTACCCGAGCCGAGGTGCAGCCGGAGCCCTTTTCGTCCCTTACCTACGCGCTACGCCTAAACTGTCAGGCATTTTGCGCGCGCATACCCTAGGGATAAAAATAAATTCCAATAACTTTGAGTTTTAAAATTTTACTAATAAAAAAAGTTTTACGAAATACCTATTTTGTAACTTGTATTACAGTTTAATAGTTAAACAAAAGATAATTTTTTTTTTCGTAGATATATATCAGGCATACACATAAATAAAGCATTCAAGATAAACACCACCTAAATAAAACATGAAAACAGTAACACAAAATATTATATGATATATCGTTATTATGCCATGTTTAGTTAAGCTAAACGAAGATATATTCGAAACAATCAAACAAAATCAAATTTAATATTGTAGAAGCCTACTTGTTTGCCAGTTTATGTTGTTGAGAAAAACTTTACGTTGTCATTCTAAAAATAGAAACCGTCCTGTTTAGTTAAAGAGAGCGTTTGTTAAAATCGGAAGCGATTTAAAGATTCAAAAGTAGAAAACATGTCTATGTTTCAAATGATTAATTAATTTAATTGAAGTTTTGGCCAGTGTCTGATTAGTCTAATGGGTTTATTAAGTAAAAATTATGTTAATAGTTTAGGACCGTTTGTGAAATTTTAGAAACATATAAATTAGATTCTATTATAGAGGTTACAAGTTAGTTATTTTTTAATAATAACTCGTATTTCTTGACCTCCATCCTGGCGTCATGGCACCAAAACTGTAAAAGTTTTCTCGTGAAAACTTTTAGTTATTATTATGTTAAATCAAATACCTTTAATTAAATTTAACTATGTTATATTAACTTAGAACTTTAAATAAATTTAACTATGTTATATTAACTTAGAACTTAGCTATATTTTTTTCTCTGTCTAAGCTCTCCGATGCGAAACCGGGTTATGCACGAAAATTTCCGCTTTACGTTCATGCTCACCCGCTCCTGGAATTTGGAAATAGAAATGTGTATATATTAGATTCATAATAAATATAATATAAATTATTAAATTTTCGTTTAAAAAAAAAATTAAATTGACTTTAGGAAAGGAGTTCAATTATGAATAGGTATGTTAAAATTCTCTAAAATATAAAATAATAAATCAACAAATAAAATTACAAATATGGAGTTAGAATAAAGAAGCATTTTTAATTAATTGGACACTTTATCCATATCTCCAAATCTCTGCTTTTTTCGTAATTATCAAGTTAATTATGATAATTTGATCAATCATATCTGTTGCCCTCTCCTCGACATTTTTAAATAGAAAAACCGCAATCTATTTAAAATCTCTACACATAAAGGCTGTCCAGGTACTCAATTTACTACATAGCAGAAAAATAAAAAACTCGTAAAAAAAATAAAAAAATACAAATTGAGTGTTTGGGGTAAACTAATTTTAACTATCAGCGAGTTATGATGGGCCAGTTAAGAACCATAAACAAAAAGGACGCTGAAAGAACATAAGATGTTTTATTTGATTGTATGTAAGTGTACCAGAACCACGAACTCTTCTTGCGTGAGTGTCCTGTATTCGTTTGTTCTGTTTACTTGCACGTGCGTTCCTCTAGACAACAGTTTCGTTCCGAGCAAGCCCTCGCTCGAATTCCAAATACCAGTAATCGGCTTTGGGGTTCACGGTTCTGAAGATCAATTAATACTCATTGTTCAATAAACTTTTTCTATATCCTTTGGTTGTGTCTTAATAGTGACATACTGAAACTACACCCTATTTGTATATCTCATAGAGATAAAAACAAAATAAAGTTTGAGTACGTAACTTTTTATAGTTAAAGCCACTAAATCTAGTTGACGCTTTTAAAGATTAAATATATTTTTTATCAAGTTTTTAAACTTGTTAAGAGATTCCTGTCATCGTAGACCAATTTACTGTGTCAGCACAGCACAGATGTAAGCACCTATTCACTTAAAGGAAAGAATTCAAGCTTCTAAGAATTGGACAATAATTCAGTTACCTATATTTACTTGCATGTTTATTTTTGAAGTAGCCTAAAACGATAGGTTACATCTGGTATACTCGAGACCTTTCCCAATAAGCTGCCTGCTATGCAACAATTAAAGCACTTTTGGTCAATAATGGTTCTTAATTTTTGGCGATTTAGCGATGAAGAAATATATAGGTTAGTCACGGTGAAATTCTGAGGATTGTAACTGATATTCACAAGGTTCACAGGGGCTAGGTGCCAGCCAGCCCTAGTAAGAGCTGGCCAGCCGTAGAACCTGACCAGACAGCTGAAAGTAAAAACAAATAAAAAGCGAACACAATTAATTTCAAACTCAATCAAAATACAATATTTTCTTTCAGTAACAATCTTTAAAAGATTTAAAACTAATAACGACCTAAACTATTACATACATACAAAAAGGTTGAGCCTTAAATATAAAAGACGATAAAAGTCTAAACACGAACATAATAAAGGATCAATTCGATTCTGGTGGGTATTCAGCCTGATAGTTTATAAAGACCCAACTAGTGTCCTAACCAGCAAAGGTGTAATTTACAATGAAACACTTAGAGGTATAGGAGATGTCCCTAAGGTCACTGTGCACCGGCTAGGTGATCAGAGAGAGGGTTTAGAAAAAAAAAGTGTGCGCAAGTATTTATTGATTAGTATTACCTAATCACTTCCTAGCCCTAAAATATAAAGTGAAATAGATAGAATATATTACAATATTTCCTTATCAATCTAGCAAGATAGATAGAAACCGAAAGCGAAAGCAATAGGAGGTTTTGCAAAGGTTTAATATTTTTGAGATTAAATACAATAGATTAAATACATTAGTATTAGTCATCGGTTAAGGCTCTACCTTAATCTTGCACGATGTCCTCAACAAGTAGGCTGTTAGGTTAGGCTGCCATCAGACATCAGCGCAAAGTAGGAAGAAACGTATCGCAACTTCCCGGTATACGTAGATTGTGATGGTAGGTAGCGATGAATACCGGCAACCCATGACGTTCAAGAGTCGCCCTGAGATACTGGCAAGCAGTGTAGGCTGTGCCGAGGATCTTGAGTGGAGTCAGCCCACTCTCAAAAGCCTGGCAGTGTAAGACACGTGCCGAGTCACGCACGTGCGTGCGGTAAGCATACCTGCTGTACCGAGCGGCAAGGTCCGCTTCGTCTGGAAACATATAAAATCAAAATAATAAGACTATCTACCTTTTGGGTCGAGTTAGTAGTAGAAGTATAAGAAATAGTGATACTGATTGCCTATGTCTACGGCATCTGTAAATTATGGTAATAAGAAGACCTTACTGACTAGAGGTGTCAGTTGGTATTTTTAATATTAGCCTTCGTAATTTAAAAGCACGAAAATGACCATGGCAGCATGCCATAAAAAAAAACTTAAAGAGTAAACTTCAGTCGTGCCTCGGAGTCATAACGCGAGTTTATGGTCTTTTCGCTTATAATGATACTTCATGTATCGGTTTAACAAAACATTAGATGCGGTCTCCGGTTTCTATCCAAATCATAAAATTCCAAAAAGCATTCTAATCGAAATTTAAATCGAATTTTGCCCATTTATAAAATCCTATTACATGCAAAAATTGTAAGAATCCATAACAGTTAAGCCAAAATAACTGACAAAAGTAGTTAAAGCTATAATTTACCTCTTTGCTTTTATGAATTGACCAGCCAGTATCATTATTAGCTTTGGACATTAATCGAAACGGTCAAATGTTCAAATTAAATTTGATGGTGACAGTTACTATAAACAGATATAATTTTATTTTTAAATCAAAACTAAAACCCTAACGAACCAAAATGGATGTATTAACCAGGACCAATACATACCCGTATAGGCGTATATGTTAACACTTCTCAATTAGGTTAATTAGGTGGTCTTCATGTTACAATAAATTTGGACCAGTGAATCAGTGACATGTATAAAATAGTATATAATACTAGTAGGTACTCATAAGATAAACATACCTATTATGATATGGCAAACCAGGATATTATCAAAGACAACTGTTATGACAAATATCGTCAACCTCTCTCAGTATGTGTAAGTATCTTTGTATGACTTTATTATTTTGTCATTGTTATTATCAAGTGGTCTAAAGTTAGTTGGATAATTATAAAGATCAAGGCTAACACTTGGATATATAAGTACGTTATTGTTGATTCTGCTTACGATTCTGACAGAACTCTTCAAACAAACAACATGTTTGCAAAGATTGTAAGTAGTGCATTTAAAATTTTTGGACAATTAATGCTTCTTATAAGGCAAACGATAAAATAAAACTTTAAATTAAAAAAAAACACATGAAATATATATATAAAAATTTTCAGAAAGAACGACGTTGTTTCTTTCTTACAAATTAAGATGATGGCAATAGAATCTCAGCATAACTTTAAATACCCATCAAATGATTAACCTTTTCCATTTTATCGACGTAAATTATCTTTAATTGAAAGTTAAAAGTTACTATAAAGTCATCGTCATGTTAGGCGAGACTTTAGTAAGTCTAATTCAAACGTAGGCCTCACTCAGGGGCTATTACAGGGTTTCATTAAAGGGGAGGCCAGGAGGAGTCGTGGGTGACTGCTCGGCACAGTAATTGTTTATTTTTTACGGCTCAGGGTTCTAGCACTTCGGGGGGGGGGGGTCACAACGGTCAGTCATGACTAATTATCCAGCTACACCCAGTGAATGTCTGCGGCTTTAACTGTATAGTATATAATACGCTGCTTACCATCAGGCAGACAGAAAGCTTGTTTGCCACCTTAGTGGTATAAAAAATTAAAAAAACTATAGATAGTCTGTTAGCCCAATAGTAAATCTATTTGTACTGCAATTTCTTGTCCGTGGCATCCGTGGTCGCCACTCAGTATCCTTGTTTCTCCATCAGTTGTTGGTTAAACAAGCCTTATGGTCTTTCAATTGAACAGAAAGAAATTTGTAAATATGTATACAAACTGTATGTCATAAGTTGGTCGACGACCTTAAGAAGGATGTTACGAAATAGAAATACTTATTCAGCATTACCGGAAAGCCTTCAAAGTATGTCATCATAACATATTTTAAGACAAGGACTCTTGATCCCAAACAGCTGATGGGTTGTCACTTCTATTGTTTAAAAAATGTAATTTTTAAAGTTTGAAATTTAAGCCATAAAAATGTTTTAAATGTTAACATACTCATAAAACTTACCGGGAATGCTCGCTTAGTACCCTTATTTGGTACACCCGTTATTATCATAGAGTAATGCTATATTTATCTATAACGCATATTTATGTCCTTATCAATAATATTTTATTTACAGTTTGCCCTGTTCGCTCTGATGGCGGTAGCCCTGGCTGCGCCTGAACCCAAGGCCGCTCCAGCGCCGGAGCCCTCCCCACAGCTGCTCGCGTACTCCGCGGGATTAGACTACGTGTACCCTGGAGTCGCCCCCGCCGTCGTCTCACCCTATGGTGTACCACTCACATACTCTGCTTATGGTGCCGCACCCGTCCTCCTTCGTCGCTGAAAACAAAAAGCAGTTCCAAGTTTATTGAACCTTTTTATGAAACCAAAACCCAACTATCAAAAAAGTATAAATTGAAATGTCTTCGTTAATTATTCCAAAAAAATAAACATCTACAATTGAACAATTAAAACGTTGTTTTTTATATTGTGTCTTGTCCTGAATCGTCAATAAACCAATCAATTGCCAGATGGACCGAAAGTTCAAAGTATTTATTATATTCCTGAAAATTTGTTAATTTCTTAACTTTAATACAATTTTAATGCAATGTTCAGTTAATTCCAAACTACATACTCTATTAAGCTGTAGAACAATTAAATTGCTTTTTAGTTTTAAAAATGGTATTTTGCAATGTTAAAGTTGCTTAATCGTTTTATGAGCAAGAAACAACAAAGAAAACAATAATTTTATTAAAATATAGATATTATAAAATAAAAAGCGGCAAAGTGCGTGACATAGACTTATTTACTTATTTGCCGCTTTTGTTTTTTATTGGTAGGTAGTGTTTATAAAGTTTTATTACCATGATCATATCCGGATATTCAGATTTCGCACTTCAAAAGTTACATCATCTTTTCTTTTTCAACTTTGGTAGCTAATTAACTAACTAACCGAACTAACTCGCAAAATATAAATTTTATAGAAAATATTAAATACATTTAAAAAAATGCGTTTATCCAAAAAACGTAGGTGCGTGAAAAAAATTAACTAAAAATATTATTTCTCAATTTGTATGACCAATATGTATGGCTTTCACAAATAACCCGTTTCTGTAGAATTATATTAGGATCTAACCAAAGAATATAAGGTGGTGCCATCCATCCAAGAATTCCGATTTTAGCTAAGGAACCCTAAAACCTTTTCTCGATTCCACAACTATAAAACTGTCACATTTATAAATTAAAACATAATCGAAGAACCCACCACCACAGAACAAATATAAGTTACGACACAACGTAAAAGAAACAGAGATGTAGGTGAGTATTTCAAATTATAGTTTTTCTGGATCAGAGCGGTAACATATATACCGCATGTAGAATGTTAAGGTTCTCGGTGTAAATAACCAGGATTGAGTAATTGAACCAACACTGCGCATGTGCCTACTATCCTATAAAACCAGTGTCTAGATCTGCTTACAGACCAGTTCATAACCGATTTTCGTGGAACACCTCTTTTGTAGACTACGTTACATGTAAACATCGAAAAACTTTAAACTTCGTGTAATTATCGTCCCGCTTTCAAAAATATTAAACAAGTATTTTTCGGCTGTTGCAAGTGAAAAGAACTTATTAAATATGAAAAATAAAATAGAAATTAATGTGATTGATAGTGAGAATTTTTCCGGCGGTTTGTCGATGAAGGTTATAAAAGATCAGCAAGATAAAGACGAAAAGCATTCAGTGCCAATGACTCCAAAAATTGTAGTGTGTCCGCCAGCTGAGGAAATGCCTGATAAAAGACGGAAAGTGACGCGATTAATGCGAATTATTAGACGACAACTATCCCGAAACACAGATTCTGATTCCATCAGCAGCTCAAGCAGCAGCGATAGTGTCACTTGCAACACGAGGCATTCGCACGACCATTCTTCTGAATCTTCTAACTCTAGCAATGAAATTTCTGACCGACGTCGTCGTAATAGCTCAACTGCATCTCTGCGGAAGATCTTCCAGAGCTTGAACCTCACAGTACGCTCACAATCATATTCTCCTCCAAAAGCCCGAAATTCCAGAAAACAAGCACAACCAAAGAGTATACTTCGGCCACCAGTTACATATACTTATGTTAAAGGACTATCTGGATTGCCAACTCAGAGAATACCGCGGCGAGTGATTCATCGTGATACTTCAGGACTTCATCGATAAAGAATTGTTATCGTCTTAAAAGTGGTTAAGACCTATTTAACAGACATTTCTATGGACATAACAGACATTTATCAGATTTTATATGTATATCATAAAGAAAAGTTGTCCCGAAGTGCTGTGACTTGTATAATGTAAATTATGAATTAAAATAAAAAGGCTGGCATAAAATATATGATTTTGATATGGTTAGGTGCAATTGTCTAATAAGTACCTTTATTGTTGAGGTGTTCAATGAATTTAGATATAGGCTAACCGTTCTCTCACATATTTGTTCTTTAATATTTTTATTTACCAAAGTTTATAGGAATACAAAAAGACATTTGTGCCATCAATTAGTTTTTACCTTATGCATTGTATTTTATTACATTTTTAATGACTTATAAATTAAGTATTAATACAATTTATTTATTTAATAACAAAAATTACATTGCTCTATTTTGTAGCTAGGTAGATATATGAACTTGTAAGTTAAGATATTTGTATACAATAAATAAATATATTGAATTTATTTTATTATTTTAATTTTATTACCTATTTGACTCGTTGATGTCCGAAACAAATAAAATTGATTAGTTGAAAGTAGTAGCTTACGAATGCGAATTTACAGAACTGAATTTCTAATTCATAATTTGAAGTCTAAGGATTTTAAAAAAATAAAATTAACCAAACAGGTATCGGCTCCGAATACTAGATTGCGCGTCTATTAGGTAAATCAAATAAATAAAAGTATTTTATATTTTTCTAATCTCTTTAGCTACATCTGATGACACTGTTGGTACGTTGTTAAATGAATAGTGCCTAGAGGTATCACCTGTGGAATAAATATTTCAGATCAATCGAAATTAAAATCTTGTATGTTCTTTGCCAATTTATAGCTGCTCCTATGCAAAAATCAGGTAAACCCGTTGGTCCCTGGCTTGCTACGTGAAAAAACAGAGCCGAGCAAAATTATCTGTAAAAACCTCTATAACCGTAGAAACTCTTGATCCAGGTAAAGTATTCCAAGTCCTTCTACATCTCTTCACCTATCCTTGTGCCAAATATAGGTCAAATAAATACTCCGTTGCGAAACCTATTAATTTTTCCTTTAATCTATGTACAGCCTATCCATTACCAATGTCGAACGATATTTTTCTGATTTCACTTGGCAATAAATTTTGAAATACAAGTAAAGACAGAATTTAAGTTACAAACAGAACTTAAAACTTATTCAGGAGCTGGTTGCAAAATAATAAACACTGTAGAAGTATTGATTTTATGTACCTAACACATTGTGTAAACTGTTGTTTAACACAAATCTAAAGGGTAAAAAATATAGGAGTACATACTCCTTCCAAACCAAATAAAAATAATTGGCCAAGTGCGAGTCGGAATCGTGCACGAAGGGTTCCGTACCGAACCGAAGGGTTTGCTGTAGGAGCCCCCCTCAAATATTTGTTTCATTCCGTTTTTTAGTATTTATTGTTATAGCGGCAACAAAAATACATCATCTGTGGAAATTTCAACTGTCTAACTATCACGGTTCATGAGATACAGCCTGGTAACAGACGGACGGACGGACGGACAGCGGAGTCTTAGTAATAGGATCCCGTTCTTAACCCTTTGGGTGCGAAACCCTATAAAGGGGCAAATTTAAACACAGATCTGATGTCTCTGCTGTTAAAAAATGTGGGATCTAAATGTGTTTCAGGATTTACAAAACAAAATCCTTTAAGCTTGCAGAAATATCTGAAAATTAAGTTACAACCCAAAATACTGGCCAAAATTATTTTATCTCAATCTAAAATAAAAGCGGCAGTTAATTCTTGGAAAACCTCTCATAGTTTCTTTCAAGTTACTTATAGGTAGTCTCTTCTTATATACAGGTTGTGCAGAACGCCTGGAGAACGCAGAATACGATTTTGACATAAAATTTAATATTTATTGGATGTAATGAGGTATGTGAGTATGATGTTGTATACCGTACCGTTTACTGTTTTTTATGATTTTTATACAAATCTTAAATTGAATATTTGTAATCTGCGCCTTAGAAAAAAAACAAGTTTTGCGAGATTTTTTTATGAATTCTTAACCATTTTGGTTTCTTCGTAATTTGTATTATACGTTTTTTTTTTTTTTTAAATGTGTAATTTTATTAGAATAAATTCAAGTTTTGGCTGATCAAAAACGCTGCAAAAATATAATAATGGATATATAATAATAATAATATATAAACTCGACAATTATCCCCGAAGTGCTGGTCACAGACATAACAGACGTAAGCGCCCGTTACATGCACGTTTTATCGATGGGATTGTGTCCCACAAACGTAATAGGTATCGCCGTACCGGGCTCAAATCAAAGTTGAGACAAATTGTAACAATATTGGAAATGGAACCCGGGACTTTTAATATAGCAGCCCAATGTTCTACTACTGCACCACTCAGTCCTCAACTAAAAATATATAAATTATCAAATACTCATAATAGCACCAACTGCGAGCTCTCGTGTCTGTGTCACATGTTTTATGGGATACTAAAACCTACCTAACAATTACTAAAATAAACCTTCTTTTGTATTAATTTTATTTTTGTTTCCTACTAAAAATATATTTTTCATTGCTTATATTAATAATAGAACTCTTAGCGTATTCAATTGAATTCCTAAATAATAGAATTAAATCATGTTAAAATATACCGTTTTCCGAAATAGTTAGTTAGTTAGCTATTCGAGAAGTACCGGAAATTGTGGCAACGGTCATAATACAGGACCTCAACACGAAACAACCACAACTGAAGCATCACCAACACCACGCATGCGCCAACTGCATTATAAAAGGTCCAGCTCCAAGTCCCTGCAGTCAGTTCATGACACATTTTCACGAAACAACTCTATAGAGTGTTGCGTTAATCATTCACAACGAAAAACTTTAAGTAATTTGCAACTTTTACTTCGAAGTCATAAAAAATATTAGGCAAGATTTGTGTAATTTTACGTTTGTTGAAAGTGTAAACAACTGTTTTAAAGATGAAAAATAAACTTGGAAATGATTTCATCGCAACTGAAAAGTTTATCGGCAGTCTATCACTGACAGCAGAAGATCAGCAAACAAAAGATAAGCACTACCGGATGACGACAACTCCAAAAATAGTGGTATGTCCACCAGCTGAAGAGATGCCTGATAAAACTTCAAAAGCAACTCGATTATTACGTATTATCAGCCGAAGGTTGTCACCAAATACCGATGCAAATTCCATCGGCAGTTCCAGTAGCAGCGACAGTATGATAAGCAAAGCAGGACATTCAGATGATCAGTCTTCTGGATCTGGCAGTAATTCCGGCAGCGAAGTGTCCGACCGACGTCGTCGTCACAGCTCTACTTCATCTCTCCGAAAGGTCTTCCAGAGTTTTAATATCACTGCACGTTCTCAATCATGCTCCCTTCTAGAACGCCGAAAATCCAAAAAACAAGCACAACCAAAGAGTATACTTCGACCTCCAGTAACATACACCTATGTTAAAGGACTATCTGGATTGCCAACACAAAGAGTACCACGACACGTTGTATATCGTAATTCTTCTGGACTTCATCGATAAGGAATTACTTAAAACACTTTCAAAACGATCAAGGGAATTAAATAAGTGATATGTACATTTTAGAACAGTTAATAGAAAATGTAAGTATCATTATCATTACGAAAGAAACCTATGAACAACACAAGTTTCTAATGAGGACCAAGAATGGCGATGCTGCCGAAAGAAAATAGGATATAGTCGTAAAATGTTTCTTCGAAGTGCTGTGACTTGTTCAATTCAAGGATGTAAAATGAAAAGGCTGTAAATTGAATATGCAAAATAAGTACCTATATCATAAATGACATTGGTGTTCAATGGGATATTAAAATACCTAATTAAAATAAAGTTTCTTATTGTATTTACTATAAAAGATACTTTTATATCATTTAATACATATGTAAAGGTATAAATCGTTAATATTAATCATCAGATAGTACGAAACGAATTAATCGTATTTACCTTTTTTCTGAATTAAGCATAATTAAGCATAGTGCCTTTTTATATGTTAAATAATTCTACTATATGTAAATAGTCAATAGTATTCAATTACTTTAGTACATATAAGATAATTTTCTTAACATTACATATATAGAAAAAATCTTTATTGTAATTATCTTTTTTGAATGCACATTTGTTGATACAATTTTGTTTTTATTTTAAAATAAGAAAGAATTCTTTCGCAACTTCAATGATTCATTTAATTTAAATTTATGTAATAAATGTCAAAAGTATTACTTTAAATTTAATTTTTAAAATTAATAAACATGGCGACTTTACGAATTTATTTTCAATAAGTAGTTTTATGAATCGTTGCTTAATAAATATTAGTAATGAATGCTGTTATGTATACCACATATAGTTAATAGTAAATAATTTCCTATTACACAAGATTTTGACCTAAAGCAACTTCTATTGCAATCACGTATTGTGTATATTGTATATTAGTCCTAAGTTTTCGTATACAATAAAATATTGACCATAAGTTTATATTGTTTCAATTTGAAAGACCTTAGTTCTTATTTTAGATTGCCTATGTTTATAAAAGCGGTAGTCTTTGATTCAATTTAATAAACTTTATGTATAACTAGCTGACCTCTATCTATCTATCTCCATTGCTGCCACCCTCCCCCCTCCCCGGCGCATCGCTCGCCAGCCCTATTTTTTTTATTTTTGCTAGGTTCCTAAAGTTAAGCCTACCCATATCCATTTCTCAAGAATTGGACCATCAAATGTAAAACTATTTTTTTTAATCCAACTAGTAGTTCCAGAGATTAGCGCGTTCAAATAATAAACAAACCATCACTTCAGCTTTATTATATTAGTATAGATAAAGTTCCAAAGATTAGCGCGTTCAGACAAGAAACAAACCAACTGTTTAGCTTTATTATATTAATATAGGCAAAGTTCCACAGATTAGCGCGTTCAGACAAGAAACAAAACATCTCCTTAGCTTTATTATATTAGTATAGGCAAAGTTCCTAAGATAAGATTAGCGCGTTCAGACAAGAAACAAAACATCTCTTTAGCTTTATTATATTAGTATAGACAAAGTTCCTAAGATAAGATTAGCGCGTTCAGACAAGAAAAAAAACCAAATCTTTTGCTTTATTATATTAGTATAGATAAAGTTCCAGAACGGTCAAGTTTATAAATAATTAGATAGGTATTATTTCTAAATTATGATCTCGTATAAGCAATCTATTCATATACTCTCATCAACGCTTTGTTTGGGAACTAGTGGCTGGTTTAAACAAAAAAGTTTTTAAATAATAAGATTTCTTTTCTTTATTTGTGTAATTGAAATCATTATGCGAAATTCATCACCAAAGAGGTAAAATAGAACTTGGAAGTACCTACGTAAGAAAATCTATCATTCTTTAAATGTTTATAAATACTATATATAAGCGATGGGCTCACCACCAATTTTGGGGGATTAAAGCCGTTGCGATATACAAACATACGCATATCGGAGTTTACCGCTTAGCCATACCGGATTTAACGAGATGTAAAAATAATAAAGACTTTTTAATAAAAAAAAAACAACCGGCTTCAAAAAGATGCACTAATAGTGTAGAGTAGATACCTAACAGTTAATAACACGCTTAATTTGCATGAAACCAACTTCAAACTGTAATTTAGATCAGATTTTCTAGAAATAAGTAATTATTTTTAACTTTTTAGTGCATCTTTTTGAAGCCGGTTGTTTTTTTTTTTTATTAAAAAGTTTTTATTTTTTACTTTTGAGTGACGAAGTGCTTTTTTCAAGGGAAAGTTGTTTGGATGACATTTTTCAAGGGAAGGTTATTTGGAATTGTCTAAAAACTAAACTATTGAATCGATTTGGATAAATTTTTTATGGGATGGCGCAAGATATCTAGAGAATTTATGAATTAGAAAGTTTTGACTGAAGTTAAAACTTGTAATTTCATGCTTGTAGTGCGCGGGTATTCCATATTTTGAACTGGAACAGGCAGTCTTTAAGTATACTTAATAGTTTTGAAAAAAGTAAAATTAACAAAGAAAAAGCCAGCCAGCTACTTCGAGTATTGCCTGCACGTAATGACACTGTTTATGAATAAGCGTAATGAAAAATATTTGAAGGTATATATTTGATCGTTGGTCGGAGCCAAAGAGCTAAAATATTTTAGTTTTGTTTGTGTTTAGTAAAAAGCTGACTATCTTTTGCCCGCGCTGAATTCGGTTATCAGCGTCGGTTTCCTAACTATGCTATACAACTATAGCTATAGTTTGTCCACTCAAATTCGTTTATAGTGAGTACTGTGGGAAATTTAAATTTTCCGGGATAAAAAGTTAACCCTTCCTTTAAAATAGTCTCTGTGCCAAAATCAGCTTAATGAATTGCTCCGTAGCGACTTAAACCAAAAGCAAACAAAGAGGCTTTTGCCAATATACTAGTAAGGAAAATATAATTTAAACTATTATAAAATTACCTGCCTCTAAAACGTAATAACAAAATAAACTAAAAAAAATCATAAAAATAAACGAAAGTAGAAACCTATAAACTAAGCAAGTAGTTTCGCAGTAAGTATATTCAAAGGATTTTGCAAAGCTCAACCCCCTAAACTGTTAGCTTTGGAATCGTCTAGTTACCAATATATGGTAAATAAGGTAAAAACTACAGTAATTAAACTTTAGGCTCTTGAACCGTCTTAATAATAATAATAATAATAATAATAAAACACTTTATTGCACAAAATCAAACATAAAAACAGTATTTACTATACAGGTAAACAAATGGCGATCTTATCGCTATGAAGCGAACTCTCCCAGATAACCTTTGGGTGAAGGAATTTAAAAAAAACGTTAAAAGTTGTAGGGTACTGTGTGCGTTGAGATAAATTAATAAACAAACATAAGTGTTGATTAATTAGTTCAAAGTATTTATTATATTCCTGAAAATTTGTTAATTTCTTAACTTTAATACAATTTTAATGCAATGTTTAGTTAATTCCAAACTACATACTCTATTAAGCTGTTGAACAATTAAATTGCTTTTTAGTTTTAAAAATGGTATTTTGCAGTGTTAAAGTTGCTTAATCGTTTTATGAGCAAGAAACAACAAAGAAAACAATAATTTTATTAAAATATAGATATTATAAAATAAAAAGCGGCAAAGTGCGTGACATAGACTTATTTACTTATTTGCCGCTTTTGTTTTTTATTGGTAGGTAGTGTTTATAAAGTTTTATTACCATGATCATATCCGGATATTCAGATTTCGCACTTCAAAAGTTACATCATCTTTTCTTTTTCAACTTTGGTAGCTAATTAACTAACTAACCGAACTAACTCGCAAAATATAAATTTTACAGAAAATATTTAATACATTTAAAAATATGCGTTTATCCAAAAAAACGTAGGTGCGTGAAAAAAATTAACTAAAAATATTATTTCTCAATTTGTATGACCAATATGTATGGCTTTCACAAATAACCCGTTTCTGTAGAATTATATTAGGATCTAACCAAAGAATATAAGGTGGTGCCATCCATCCAAGAATTCCGATTTTAGCTAAGGAACCCTAAAACCTTTTCTCGATTCCACAACTATAAAACTGACACATTTATAAATTAAAACATAATCGAAGAACCCACCACCACAGAACAAATATAAGTTACGACACAACGTAAAAGAAACAGAGATGTAGGTGAGTATTTCAAATTATAGTTTTTCTGGATCAGAGCGGTAACATATATACCGCATGTAGAATGTTAAGGTTCTCGGTGTAAATAACCAGGATTGAGTAATTGAACCAACACTGCGCATGTGCCTACTATCCTATAAAACCAGTGTCTAGATCTGCTTACAGACCAGTTCATAACCGATTTTCGTGGAACACCTCTTTTGTAGACTACGTTACATGTAAACATCGAAAAACTTTAAACTTCGTGTAATTATCGTCCCGCTTTCAAAAATATTAAACAAGTATTTTTCGGCTGTTGCAAGTGAAAAGAACTTATTAAATATGAAAAATAAAATAGAAATTAATATGATTGATAGTGAGAATTTTTCCGGCGGTTTGTCGATGAAGGTAATAAAAGATCAGCAAGATAAAGACGAAAAGCATTCAGTGCCAATGACTCCAAAAATTGTAGTGCGTCCGCCAGCTGAGGAAATGCCTGATAAAAGACGGAAAGTGACGCGATTAATGCGAATTATTAGACGACAACTATCCCGAAACACGGATTCTGATTCCATCAGCAGCTCAAGCAGCAGCGATAGTGTCACTTGCAACACGAGGCATTCGCACGACCATTCTTCTGAATCTTCTAACTCTAGCAATGAAATTTCTGACCGACGTCGTCGTAATAGCTCAACTGCATCTCTGCGGAAGATCTTCCAGAGCCTGAACCTCACAGTACGCTCACAATCATATTCTCCTCCAAAAGCCCGAAATTCCAGAAAACAAGCACAACCAAAGAGTATACTTCGGCCACCAGTTACATATACCTATGTTAAAGGATTATCTGGATTGCCAACTCAGAGAATACCGCGGCGAGTGATTCATCGTGATACTTCAGGACTTCATCGATAAAGAATTGTTATCGTCTTAAAAGTGGTTGAGACCTATTAAACGGACATTTCTATGGACATAACGGACATTTATCAGATTTTATATGAATATCATAATTATGAATTAAAATATAAAGGCTGGCATAAAATATATGACTTTGATATGGTTAGGTGCAAGTACCTTTATTGTTGAGGTATTCAATGAATTTAGATATAGGCTAACCGTTCTCTCACATATTTGTTCTGTAATGTTTTTATTTACCAAAGTTTATAGGAATACAAAAAGACATTTTATTGCATTTTTAATGACTTATTAATTAAGTATTAATACAATTTATTTATTTAATAACAAAAATTACATTGCTCTATTTTGTAGCTAGGTAGATATATGAACATGTAAGTTAAGATATTTGTATACAATAAATAAATATATTGAATTTATTTTATTATTTTAATTTTATTACCTATTTGACTCGTTGATGTCCGAAACAAATAAAATTGATTAGTTGAAAGTAGTAGCTTACGAATGCGAATTCACAGAACTGAATTTCTAATTCATAATTTGAAGTTCTAAAGATTTTGAAAAAAATTTAAATTAACCAAACAGGTATCGGCTCCGAATACTAGATTGCGCGTCTATTAGGTAACTATAATAAATAAAAGTATTTTATATTTTTCTAATCTCCTTAGCTAAATCTGATGACACTGTTGGTACGTTGTTGAATGAATAGTGCCTAGAGGTATCACCTGTGGAATAAATATTTCAGATCAATCGAAATTAAAATCTTGTATGTTCTTTGCCAATTTATAGCTGCTCCTATGCAAAAATCAGGTAAACCCGTTGGTCCCTGGCTTGCTACGTGAAAAAACAGAGCCGAGCAAAATTATCTGTAAAAACCTCTATAACCGTAGAAACTCTTGATCCAGGTAAAGTATTCCAAGTCCTTCTACATCTCTTCACCTATCCTTGTGCCAAATATAGGTCAAATAAATACTCCGTTGCGAAACCTATTAATTTTTCCTTTAATCTATGTACAGCCTATCCATTACCAATGTCGAACGATATTTTTCTGATTTCACTTGGCAATAAATTTTGAAATACAAGTAAAGACAGAATTTAAGTTACAAACAGAACTTAAAACTTATTCAGGAGCTGGTTGCAAAATAATAAACACTGTAGAAGTATTGATTTTATGTACCTAACACATTGTGTAAACTGTTGTTTAACACAAATCTAAAGGGTAAAAAATATAGGAGTACACACTCCATCCAAACCAAAAAAAAAATTGGCCAAGTGCTAGTCGGAATCGTGCACGAAGGGTTCCGTACGGACCGAAGAGTTTGCTGTAGGAAACATTTGTTTCATTCTGTTTTTTAGTATTTGTTGTTAGAGCGGCAACAGAAATACAGCATCTGCGGAAATTTCAACTGTCTAACTATCACGGTTCATGAGATACAGCCTGGTGACAGACGGACGGACGGACGGACAGCGGAGTCTAAGTAATAGGATCCCGTTCTTTCCCTTTGGGTACGGAACCCTATAAAGGGGCAAATTTAAACACAGATCTGACTTCTCTGCTGTTAAAAAATATGGGATCTAAATGTGTTTCAGGATTTACAAAACAAAATCCTTTAAGCTTGCAGGAATATCTGAAAATTAAGTTACAACCCAAAATACTGGCCAAAATTATTTTATCTCAATCTAAAATAAAAGCGGCAGTTAATTCTTGGAAAACCTTCCATAGTTTCTTTCATGTTACTTATAGGTAGTCTCTTCTTATATACAGGTTGTGCAGAACGCCTGGAGAACGCAGATTACGATTTTGACATAAAATTTAATATTTATTAGATGTAATGAGGTATGTGAGTATGATGTTGTATACCGTACCGTTTACTGTTTTTTATGATTTTTATACAAATCTTAAATTAAATATTTGTAATCTGCGCTTTAGAAAAAAAACAAGTTATGCGAGATTTTTTTTTTGAAATGTGTAATTTTATTAGAATAAATCCAAGTTTTGGCTGATCAAAAACGCTGCAAAAATATAATAATGGATATATAATAATAATAATATATATACTCGACAATTATCCCCGAAGTGCTGGTCACAGACATAAAAGACGTAAGCGCCCGTTACATGCACGTTTCATCGATGGGATTGCGTCCCACAAACGTAATAGGTATCGCCGTACCGGGCTCAAATCAAAGTTGAGACAAATTGTAACAATATTGGAAATGGAACCCGGGACTTTTAATATAGCAGCCCAATGTTCTACTACTGCACCACTCAGTCCTCAACTAAAAATATATAAATTATCAAATACTCATAATAGCACCAACTGCGAGCTCTCGTGTCTGTGTCACATGTTTTCTGGGATACCAAAACCTACCTAACAATTACTAAAATAAACCTTCTTTTGTATAAATTTTATTTTTGTTTCCTACTAAAAATATATTTTTCATTGCTTATATTAATAATAGAACTCTTAGCGTATTCAATTGAATTCCTTAATAATAGAATTCAATCATGTTAAAATATACAGTTTTCCGAAATAGTTAGTTAGTTAGCTATTCGAGAAGTACCGGAAATTGTGGCAACGGTCATAATACAGGACCTCAACACGAAACAACCACAACTGAAGCATCACCAACACCACGCATGCGCCAACTGCATTATAAAAGGTCCAGCTCCAAGTCCCTGCAGTCAGTTCATGACACATTTTCACGAAACAACTCTATAGAGTGTTGCGTTAATCATTCACAACGAAAAACTTTAAGTAATTTGCAACTTTTACTTCGAAGTCATAAAAAATATTAGGCAAGATTTGTGTAATTTTACGTTTGTTGAAAGTGTAAACAACTGTTTTAAAGATGAAAAATAAACTTGGAAATGATTTCATCGCAACTGAAAAGTTTATCGGCAGTCTATCACTGACAGCAGAAGATCAGCAAACAAAAGATAAGCACTACCGGATGACGACAACTCCAAAAATAGTGGTATGTCCACCAGCTGAAGAGATGCCTGATAAAACTTCAAAAGCAACTCGATTATTACGTATTATCAGCCGAAGGTTGTCACCAAATACCGATGCAAATTCCATCGGCAGTTCCAGTAGCAGCGACAGTATGATAAGCAAAGCAGGACATTCAGATGATCAGTCTTCTGGATCTGGCAGTAATTCCGGCAGCGAAGTGTCCGACCGACGTCGTCGTCACAGCTCTACTTCATCTCTCCGAAAGGTCTTCCAGAGTTTTAATATCACTGCACGTTCTCAATCATGCTCCCTTCTAGAACGCCGAAAATCCAAAAAACAAGCACAACCAAAGAGTATACTTCGACCTCCAGTAACATACACCTATGTTAAAGGACTATCTGGATTGCCAACACAAAGAGTACCACGACACGTTGTATATCGTAATTCTTCTGGACTTCATCGATAAGGAATTACTTAAAACACTTTCAAAACGATCAAGGGAATTAAATAAGTGATATGTACATTTTAGAACAGTTAATAGAAAATGTAAGTATCATTATCATTACGAAAGAAACCTATGAACAACACAAGTTTCTAATGAGGACCAAGAATGGCGATGCTGCCGAAAGAAAATAGGATATAGTCGTAAAATGTTTCTTCGAAGTGCTGTGACTTGTTCAATTCAAGGATGTAAAATGAAAAGGCTGTAAATTGAATATGCAAAATAAGTACCTATATCATAAATGACATTGGTGTTCAATGGGATATTGAAATACCTAATTAAAATAAAGTTTCTTATTGTATTTACTATAAAAGATACTTTTATATCATTTAATACATATGTAAAGGTATAAATAGTTAATATTAATCATCAGGTAGTACGAAACGAATTAATCGTATTTACCTTTTTTCTGAATTTTAAGCATAGTGCCTTTTCATATGTTAAATAATTCTACTATATGTAAATAGTCAATAGTATTCAATTACTTTAGTACATATAAGATAATTATCTTAACATTACATATATAGAAAAAATCTTTATTGTAATTATCTTTTTTGAATGCTATGTATGTATGTTTATACAATTTTGTTTTTATTTTAAAATAAGAAGGACTTCGTCCGCAACTTCAATGATTCATTTAATTTAAATTTATGCAATAAAAGTCAAAATTATTACTTTAAATTTAATTTTAAATATTAATAAACATGGCGACTTTACGAATTTATTTTCAATAAGTAGTTTTATGATTCGTTGCTTAGTAAATATTAGTAATAAATGCTGTTATGTATACCACATATAGTTAATAGTAAATAATTTCCTATTACACAAGATTTTGACCTAAAGCAACTTCTATTGCAATTACGTATTGTGTATATTGTATATTAGTCCTAAGTTTTCGTATACAATAAAATATTGACTATAAGTTTATATTGTTTTAATTTGAAAGACCTTAATTCTTATTTTAGATTGCCTATGTTCATAAAAGCGGTAGTCTTTGATTCAATTTAATAAACTTTATGTATAACTAGCTGACCTCTATCTATGTATCTCCATTGCTGCCACCCCTCCCCCCTCCCTGGCGCATCGCTCGCCAGCCCTATTTTTTCTATTTTTGCTAGGTTCCTAAAGTTAAGTCTACCCATATCCATTTCTCAAGAATTGGACCATCACATGTAAAACTATTTTTTTTAATCCAACTAGTAGTTCCAGAGATTAGCGCGTTCAAATAAGAAACAAACCATCACTTCAGCTTTATTATATTAGTATAGATAAAGTTCCAAAGATTAGCGCGTTCAGACAAGAAACAAACCAACTGTTTAGCTTTATTATATTAAAATAGGGAAAGTTCCACAGGTTAGCGCGTTCAGACAAGAAACAAAACATCTCCTTAGCTTTATTATATTAGTATAGGCAAAGTTCCTAAGATAAGATTAGCGCGTTCAGACAAGAAACAAAACATCTCTTTAGCTTTATTATATTAGTATAGACAAAGTTCCTAAGATAAGATTAGCGCGTTCAGACAAGAAAAAAAAACCAAATCTTTTGCTTTATTATATTAGTATAAATAAACATATTAAAGATATTAAGTCAAAGTCAAAATTCATTTATTCAAATTAGGATTTTACAATCACTTTAATCGTCAAAGTTATAAAATACTATTTTTTGAAATCCGGTTCACAATGTTGATTCCTACTGAGAAGAATCCGGCAAGAAACTCGATAGAATATACACAGATACACAGATAAGAAAAAATCTTAAAAACTACAAATACAATGAATGTTTTAAATAAAATTTGTAATTAGCGCGTTCAGAAAAGAAACAAACCACTCTTTAGCTTTATTATATTAGTATAGATAAAGTTCCATAGATCAGCGCGTTCAAACAAGGAACAAACCAACACTTTAGCTTAATTATATTAGTATAGATAAAGTTCTAGATATTAGCGCGTTCAGACCAGAAAAAAAAAATCTTTAGCTTTATTATATTAGAATAGATAAAGTTCCAGAATGGTCAAGTTTATAAATAATTCGATAGGTATTACTTCTAAATTATGATCTCGTATAAGCAATCTATGCATAAACTCTCATCAACGCTTTGTTTCGGAACTAGTGACTGGTTTTAACAAAAAAGTTTTTAAATAATAAGATTTCTTTTCTTTATTTGTGTAATTGAAATCATTATGCGAAATTCATCACCAAAGGGGTAAAATAGAACTTGGAAGTACCTACGTAAGAAAATCTACATTCTTTAAATGTTTATAAATACTATATATAAATATAGTACAGTACAGTAACAGAAGCGATGGGCTCACCACCAATTGCGTAGGACTATGGTGTATAGTGAAAAAAAAGATATTTTGGGGATTAAAGCCGTTGCGATATACAAACATACGCATATCGGAGTTTACCGCTTAGCCATACTATAAATAATAAAGACTTTTTAATAAAAAAAAACAACCGGCTTCAAAAAGATGCACTAATAGTGTAGAGTAGATACCTAACAGTTAATAACACGCTTAATTTGCATGAAGCCAACTTCAAACTGTAATTTAGATCAGATTTTCTAGAAATAAGTAATTATTTTTAACTTTTTAGTGCATCTTTTTGAAGCCGGTTGTTTTTTTTTTTATTAAAAAGTTTTTATTTTTTACTTTTGAGTGACGAAGTGCTTTTTTCAAGGGAAAGTTGTTTGGATGACATTTTTCAAGGGAAAGTTATTTGGAATTGTCTAAAAACTTAACTACTGAATCGATTTGGATAATTTTTTTATGGGATGGCGCAAGATATCTAGAGAATTAATGAATTAGAAAGTTTTGACTGAAGTTAAAACTTGTAATTTCATGCTTGTAGTGCACGGGTATTCCATATTTTGAACTGGAACAGGCAGTCTTTAAGTATACTTAATAGTTTTGAAAAAAGTAAAATTAACAAAGAAAAAGCCAGCCAGCTACTTCGAGTATTGCCTGCACGTAATGACACTGTTTATGAATAAGCGTAATGAAAAATATTTGAAGGTATATATTTGATCGTTGGTCGGAGCCAAAGAGCTAAAATATTTTAGTTTTGTTTGTGTTTAGTAAAAAGCTGACTATCTTTTGCCCGCGCTGAATTCGGTTATCAGCGTCGGTTTCCTAACTATGCTATACAACTATAGCTATAGTTTGTCCACTCAAATTCGTTTATAGTGAGTACTGTGGGAAATTTAAATTTTCCTGGATAAAAAGTTAACCCTTCCTTTAAAATAGTCTCTGTGCCAAAATCAGCTTAATGAATTGCTCAGTAGCGACTTAAACCAATAGCAAACAAAGAGGCTTTTGCCAATATACTAGTAAGAAAAATATAATTTAAACTATTATAAAATTACCTGCCTCTAAAACGTATTAACAAAATAAACTAAAAAAAATAATAAAAATAAACGAAAGTAGAAACCTATAAACTAAGCAAGTAGTTTCTCAGTAAGTGTATTCAAAAGATTTTGCAAAGCTCAACCCCCTAAACTGTTAGCTTTGGAATCGTCTAGTTACCAATATATGGTAAATAAGGTAAAAACTACAGTAATTAAACTTTAAGCTCTTGAACCGTCTATATAATAATAATAATAATAATAATAAAACACTTTATTGCACAAAATCAAACATAAAAACAGTATTTACTATACAGGTATACAAATGGCGATCTTATCGCTATGAAGCGATCTCTCCCAGATAACCTTTTGTTGAAGGAATTTAAAAAAAAAACGTTAAAAGTTGTAGGATAGTGTGTGCGTTGAGATAAATTAATAAACAAAAATAAGTGTTGATTAATTATTAAACAATGTAATATTATAAATATTTATGTAATATAATAATATACATCAATATTAAATAAAAATATATACCTACATATACATATACATACCTATGTAAAATATATTGATAATGATTGATGTGATTTAGGATTGAACAGGACGTTATAAAGAAGAAATATGTCATGATTATTCCGGCGAAGACGGATTGGGAGCCACTTGAGCTTTGTTCGAAATTCGGATATGTGGTCTTGCTTTCGCAGACCAAATATACATCTAATACAATGTTTTGAAGCCGCTCAAGCTTATCAAGCTGTGCCTCAGTGAGATCAAGATATCTAGCATCTGCAAACTCGAAAACAGGAATAGGTAGAAAATTGCGTAATCTACTTAAAGACTTCGCGGTAGCAAATATTTTCTTACTCACTTCTTTAATCTGTGGACCCCATGATAGAGTTTCATCGATAAGAATACCTAAGCTTTTTACAGTATCACTCTATGGAACAGGACTTTATTTACACAGACTGGTGGAATTTGTTGCCTATCAATCTTGGAAATTAGTCTTTTACTACCCACGATAATGACTTGTATTTTATTCGGATTGTCAACAAGACCATGTGACTCACTCCAGTGTACAATGCAAGACAGGTCCCTATTAATGATTTTAATAGCATTTGGCAACGCATTAATAGAAGTTTGCGTGTATATCTGAAGATCGTCTGCATAGAGATGGTAGAGAGAAGATATGTGAGATGTAATAAGATTGATGAAAATTGCAAAGAGAAGTTGTGACAACACGCCAACTTGCGGAACGCCAGCAAAATTGTCATAATAGGTAGGGAATGAATCATCGACCTTAATGCGTTGCCGGCGTCCCTGCAAGTAACTATAAAACCAATCGATAACTGTTGGAGATATATTAAGAGAACGAAGTTGATGTAGCAAAATATCGAAGTCAACTGGATTAAAAGCATTGCTTAAGTCTAACAATGTTAATACTGTGACCTGCTTATTTTCAATGCCTAGACGAATATCGTTTGTAACTTTAACAAGTGCAGTAGCCGTACTATGACCAGGACGGAAACAGATTGGAGTGGATTTAACAACTTGTTTTCTGTCAAAAAAAACAAGTAAATTCGGGTCTTAACGCGATGCACGTAAGTACGTATACGGAAACGTACCTGTATTGGCTGCCGACGTTTTTACAAGGATTGCACCTTATCGTGGTCACGGCTGTACTGGCTGAAGAGCGCGGCGGCGTCAACTTCTGGCCGCTCGTGCAGTTTCTTCCACTACCCTCACATTGTTTAAATGTTCTCTACACACTACACTGACAATGTCCATATTGCGTTTATCACCGATATTACTGTCGCGCGGTTTAAACCTATGAATCACAGGATGTCACGCCTTCGTAAGATTATATCCATCTTACCTATTGAAATTTTGTTCGCAGTTCTTTATTTAAATAGCTTCGCGTACAAGCCGTGCATAAAAGTGTCACAACAGATGTCAGATGACGTGGATGGTGATGAGAGAAAGCATTCAAAAAAAAAGTGATAGGTCTAAAATCGGAAAAGGACGCAGGATTGGATTTCTTTGGCAAAGGAATAATAATGGCATTTTTCCATGATTCAGGAAAGGTACAGGTAGATATTGAGTGATTATAGATATTTGTTATAACAGGAACAACAGTATCGAGGATAGGAGTGATTATATTACGGCTAATGCACTCATTTCCAACAGCGTTGAAAGAAATAGACAGTGTTGGGTTGGGAACGTAAATATTTCCAAATTATAAGAAACGTATCGTGTAGAAAAATGCTAACGGCCGCGATGTACGGTTAGACCGTACAGACTGTATGTTTTTCTTTGCGATAATCAGAAAATTGACTTAGAGTAATGGGAGAAAAGTCAGGAGTCAGTGTGTTCGAATGTGAATTTAATGTAGCCTATAATAGAATATAGAATAATGTATATAGTTACCATAATATGGTAAATAAGGTAAAAACTACAGTAATTTAACTTTAAGCTCTTGAACCGTCTATATAGTTACTAATACATGGGTAATAACGTAAAAACTACAGTAATGAAACTTTAAGCTCTTGAACCGTCTATATAGTTACTAATTCATGGTAAATAGGGTAAAAACTACAGTAGTTAAACCGCAAGCTCTTAAACCGTCTAGTTTAATATATCGTTACTTAATAAGGTAAAATAAACAGAAATTAAATTTCTGAAACTGCCTAATTACCAATAAAAGGTAAAGTAGGTAAAAACCTACAGTAGTTGTACTGTAAGTTCTGGAACCGTCTCATTACCAATACAATATGGGAAATAAAGTAAAAACTACAGTAGATAAACTGTTAGTTCTGGAACCGTCTCATTACCAATACAATATGGGAAATAAAGTAAAAACAACAGTAGTTAAAAACTTCATTTTGGTATGTTAAAATCAACAAACTGGCACATACACTTTTATATAATTCTATTTACATTACAAGAGTTTTTGGTAACTGCCAATTTATATTTGAATATTGTGGGCGTTAATACTCATTGTTTATAAAAGTATGTGGGCCACTTGCAGGTTTGTCATTAGTTTATAAAAAATGTTATTAATTCGCAATACACTACCGGTTGGTATTGTTATTGCTGTCATTTGAAGTTTTGACGTTGGATAAACAAAGATCAAGGTTGATATTTCAATATAAAAGCCTGTTGGCCTGTAGTTGGTTTATGATTCAGTTACACTGCTTCTCAAAACAAACATGTTCGCTAAAATCGTAAGTTACTTGTGTTTTATTAAAAAATTACAAATTCTTTTTATATTGACACCGTTTAAATTATTGTAAAGGAAGATTTTTGATTTCGGTAAAAGTAATTTAATTTAAAAACGACGAATCTGAATAACATTAAATATTTGTAACTACAAACATTATGCTACGTAAAACATAAATATATATACGTAAATATATATATATATATATATATTGCAAAACGCATATTCATTTATATATAAGTACCTGGAGGACCGAGGAGGTTTTTTTAAACAGCGCCATCAATTGTCAAGTAGCTTAAGCGTTGCTTAATAACGCCACCTATTGTCAAATAGCTTTAGTGTTGCTTATTACTACTCGCCAATAGATGTCAGAAAGAGTCATACTTTTCAGTTTATCACTGCCTTATAAACACGGATAAAACGACGTTTTCTAAAAATTAAACCTAGCTAAATCGATTTAACGTACAAAAACTCTGGTTATCCTATCCTATTCTTAAAATATATAAAAATAATTAAAAAATCAATATACAATAATAACTCATTTTTTGCAAGCGAAATGTTTATACTTCTAATTGAAGATGTTAAGTGTACACTTATATATATACATAAGTAATGATAAAACTTATAAATTGTATACACGTTACAAATTGTATTTAGGTTATTACCACTTATATAATATGTATACATATAAATATATAGGTCGATTTTGCAACTAGTACCAGCTGTAGGTTGTTGTATTTTCTTTGTATACAAAACTTTTCATTAGATTTTTTTCTTTGTTGTGTTTTTGTTTTGTACACTTAAAATTAGAATTTACAAAGCGTTATGTAATGATCGGAAAGGAAGGGGTCTAGACAAGGTGTTCCCAAAGTTTTTTTAACCAAAAATTTGGATGTCGTCACGCCCTCACTTTGAAAATTAATGGTCTAGACCAGTGGCGGGCATAGTACCTCCGAAGCTCCGGCCCCCGAAAGGATTTTATCCGGCCCGCCGCCGGTCCTTCCAAATAATTAGTATATGGCCGGCGATAATTATATTTTGACTTTAAAACTTACTTCTTCGCAACTCGAACCTGCATTCAACGATAGGTATTATGGTAAAAAAAAAACAATTTAATATGTCTCACACACCGACTATAGCAGGGCCTTCAAAGAAAAGTTAATTTGTAATTTTTAAGTAAGTAACATTTGCGCAAGTGTATAATGTTTATTATTTTAAACGATTTCAAATAAAATTTTTTTTATACTTTTATATGATTAGTTAACGGTTCCAAATCAAAATGCATTTTTGCTGCAATTCTGGCCCACTTTTAAAATTTCTTATACTTTCTGGCCCCTCATAAAGAAAGTTTGCCCACCACTGGTCTAGACCAAGGTTTTATCGCAATTTAAAGGAATAGGTAAAAAACTGGTTATTTTCTACTACCTGCAAAACTTTTCGATCTCGAAAATCAAACTTTTTGAGACCCCAGTGCGAAATAACTCCCAGGTCAGTTCGAAAAAAGATGGAAGGTATCGAATTTGTACTCGATTTGTCCAGTTATATTCTAAGCGCGGCTGTAGAAGAAAATTAACGCGGCCAGCAGACGGCCGATAGACCGTCAAGAATGATGCTGGCCGCTTCGTCGCACGGTCATTCATCCTCATAAAAGACATAAATTTCGGCAGGGAAAACGACGATTTTGGATATTGGACTTTCAGATAGTAGAAAAAGTAACGTCCGTACCGAGGACAAAATAGCTTTTCTTACCCTCGGAATAAAAGCTTTCAACTTTCGCCTCACGTCGAACCTAGCTTCTTCCCTCGGGTACAAAACAGCGACATTTTGTACTCGATATACGAAATATACTATTTTGCGTTACGTATTTATAGTAAATAAATTAGGTAGGTATTACAAAAAAGCCACTTTTGACACCCTCCCCTTTGTAATTCGACATAAGGTTCTCGCCCTAAGCTTAGCGTAACTTTTTGTAAATTCTGATTTCAAGTGTAAAACACAAGAGTCACCTATTGATCTATTTACGCGGTATTTTTCTAAGAAAGCATTGTTAAAGTATATCAAATATTTCCTCAAACTTAAGATTGCCTTTTTTTAGGCAAATAGATCAAGCTTTCTTTTTACATATTTTTTTTTTGTCATTTTTACGGTTAACGAGTTATTTTATCAGTAACTTTATGGATGGGAAAAGCATTATCATCACAGATAACATATATTTAGGTTTACAGAGTTCTGTTTTTTTTTGAACTTTATTGATTGAAATAATTAAATAAAAAAATAATTGAGCCGCTACTCATCAGGCGAACCGCAAGCTTGTTTGCCACCTTATTGGTATAAAAAAAATTAGGGAGATGAACAGACCTACGTGTACATTAATATTTTTTGTTAACCATGACTTCATCAATATTATTTTGTTTACAGTTCACCCTGTTCGCTTTGGTGGCGGTAGCCCTGGCTGCTCCTGAACCCAAGGCCGCTCCAGCACCAGAGCCCTCTCCACAGCTGCTCGCGTACTCCGCGGGATTAGACTACGTGTACCCCGGAGTCGCTCCCGCCGTCGTTTCACCCTACGGTGTACCACTCACATACTCCGCGTATGGTGCCGCTCCCGTCTACCTTCGTCGCTGAAAACCTTAACTTTGATCAACAACATGACATTTGGCTCAATAATAATCAGGAAACTATCACTACATTTTTTTTTAATAAATTACATTTAAACACTTTGGCTTTATGTTCTGATTTTTTTTAACATCATATTAGGTACCTATGTGGAAAGTAAAATGGATTATTAAAATGAAGAATATTTTATCAGTAGGAGGTTTCAAAAAATAGTATTTCATAACTTTGACGATTCAAAAGTGTTTGTAAAAACCTAATTTGAATTAAAAAAAATTTTTTTTTCCATAATCAAGGAGAGTTGCCGTTAAACTCCTACACCGATAAACGAGTTTAGGGCGGGTAAAACCGCAGGCAAAAGCTAGTTATGTATAAATATCATAAATTACAGGAACGAAAAAGAATCAACGACCGATTTTAAAGAAAAAGACTGTGAAATCCATACGGGTCATTTACGACTGAATACCCGCTCTCACATCTCTACAGATAGAAGTCGCCGTTATAAGCTAGCCACATTTTTAGGGTTCCGTTTAAAATGAAAAGCTACCTACTAAGCTTACACTATTAGTCTGTCAGTCTGTCTGTCTTACCTTTATAGAGCTCTATCTTTTAGTACGAAGTAATTTTTACATAATATGAATATTAAAAAAAAAACGAAGTTTGTTATTCTTGTTGGAACTTTTTAATTTTCCAGAAAAAAGTAGCCAATGTCCTTCTTCGTCCTTTCAACAATTTCTGTGCTCAATTAGTTGCTCCTTAGTTGTAGTAAAGTTAAGCAATAACAAACAAACAGACTATCACATATACTTATAATAATATTACTTTTAAAAGTTGTACAATGGGTTGTGTTCTCGCACCGCCCGCCATAGGCAGACAAATCATTCTTACACTTTAGAACCGAAATGGTCGCGTACAGTGCGGTTTCAGATAAACTTCCTTCCGCGAACGCTGGCTTGTGGAATGAGCTCTCCGCCAAGGTTTCTCTAAGGACTACAGTATAGGGTTCTTCAAATAAGAAGTTATTAGATTTCGAAGGTTCTGCAACACGCAAATGACACCCGCCGCCACCGCTTACCTTCAGGCGGTCTGTAAGCTTGTTTGCCACCTTAGTGGTATCAAAAAAATATTTTATAAAAGCGCAATATATCGTGCAAACACCAATCGACAAAGAATTTAGGTATATTAACACTAAATTGTAGTTGCATTCTAGATGCGTCTTTTTTTTTAATAAAAATTGATATCTATACATATAATATAATGGTAGGAAACTCAAAACTGTACATTGAATATTTTTTTAAAAGAATACTTGGGGTGGGATCTACAATCGATATCGAAGCCAAAAATATAGTTTTTTGAATTTTTGTCAGTTTGTCTGTTTGTCTGTATGTATGTTCGGGATTAACTTAAAAAGTACTGCATATTATCACGCTATCACCTACGGGGAACGAGCAGTGAAACTTTATAGCCGTAAGTGTACGCAAAAAGAACTGCAAATCGATGTAAACAATCATTTTGAGCCGCAGTTCCTCAAAATATTTCCCTTAGGGGGGGGGGGATTAAACATACCAAGTTTGGGCCATTTCAGGTAGAAGACGGCTCAGTATTTTTCTCTAATATATACCTTAAATGATTATATATTATATCCTCATTTTTAACGCCCTGAAAGCAATTTGAAAAATATTAAAATTTAATTTTTTTTTTTTTAAATTTTTAAACACACTTAAATAACACTAGTAAACAGAAGCAGCAGTGTACATTACAGTTCACATAGAGTCCGTCCCACATTGCAATATTCAAAAATTCAAAAAAAATAATAAATTTTTATATTTTCCATATCTTTCCATATATATTCCAAACACATAGCCATTTATTTTATGTTAAAAATCGTGTAAAGTCATAAGTCAGATGTGTTATAATTTTTCACCATATAAAAATGTTTCCTATTTGCTAACTAGATAGCGTTGGCGTCAAATTAGATCGCGCTATGGTTTCGTTCACAAAAAGTGATGTTATAGTATAGCGTTCACGCAGACGACGTCGCGGGCAGCAGCTAGTTACTTAATAAATAATTAAAAAGTCATATTATCAATTTTCACTTTAACACAGCTCTCGCGCGTCAGAAGGAAGCCATATTTTATAAAACACCTTTCGTCTCGTTTAAGCGTACTACGTGACTTTCGTTAAATCACGAGCTGGTGACGCCCGGTGTTCGAATCAAATCAATTTATTTGCTAATTTGGTACAAATTGGTTTGATTTCACGTGTAATGAATGTGGTGCGGCAAAAGGTGTCAAAGTCACGTTTGTAGGCAGATCTTAAAATTCTGAATTCCAGAAATGTATGTTTTGTTATGATTACGGCAGTACTCGTGCCAAGTTCTGCCTAGCAGCCTAGTTGGTAGTGTGGCCGACTGCTGCGCAGAGAGTGTGCGTTCAAGTCCCACACTAGACAAACATTGATAAAGACATGTGATAAAAAAGAAAGAAAGAAAAGTCTGGGTGTATTTATATATAATATGTATGTATTCACAAAAAAAAAACTAATATATATGTATCTGTATCCGTTGTCTGGTATCCATTTCACTTTGGGGCTAGACGACGCGGTGTTTAATGTCCAAGAAATATTTGTTTATTTTATTCATTTTATTCAATTTATTCATTTTATTAATTTTTTTCATTTTATTCATTTTATCGCTTTATTCATTTTATTTCTAAATTCTATTATAATATTATAATATATCTAAATGTTATTATATCCACATGGCAGAATGACAACAAGCACAGAATAATGTTAAATTAAACACAGTAATTATATTGTAAGCAGCCTGACTTTTCTAATCAGCAAAAGAATATCTCAATTCTAGGGTCGCCATAACGGATTTCTCCTTCTGCACCAAAAAAAATTTTTTCTAATCCCATATGCAGCTAATCAAAATTTCCTTGCAAAAACTGAGTATCATGAGTTCTATTACAACTTACTGTAAATAAATAAACTAGAGTTATTCTCTTTTAAATTTCTTAAAGGACTTAAGCTTATGTGTCCCATAGATTTTAAATGAAATAATGTTTATACTTTATAAACGAAAAAACATGATTCCGTTTCTAAGTGTGATGTATTCGACTCGTCTAAACAAACCAGATTAGCCCAAAGAGTTCACTAGTAACCATTAAAGAGTACCACTATCCACCTCGAGGGCGCATCCTTAGACCCTTGTCATCAAGTGTGAAAGTGTGATGCATTGCACTCGTTAAAACAAAGCAAATACGCACAAACTCGAGGGGTTTACTAGTAACTTGTTTCAGAAGAAGTTAATGAATCTTTGAAGGGTCGGCAACGCGCGAGTGGTACTTCTGGTGTTGCAAGCGTCCATAGGCCATGGTGACTGCTTACCATCAGGCGGACCGTGTGCTTGTTTGCCACCTTTGCTTGTCTGCAACACCAGGGGTATCTCTCGCGCGTTGTGGACCCTTCAAAAATCTAATAACTTCGGTCTTGAAGAACCCTATACTGTAGTCCTTAGAGAAAACCTTAGTCTTAGTTCTTAGTCTGTCATACACAGCTGCAGAAAATCTAGAAAGTCACAGGACCTCGTAACGAAAGGTAAAGCGTAAGACACACTTCGACTCGAAAGATGACCTTAAAAAATGGCCGCTAGGAGACGCTTAAGACAAAGGACTTCGAGAAGATGCTTCCCTGCTTATAATGAGGCTCTCAATGAAAATTAAGAACCAATTTGCGATCATACTCTTTCAACTATAAATAAGTAATTAAACCCGGATAGGAGAGATCGTATAGTATACTATGATGCCGGACCATAGTATACTATACGATGTCTAATAGACAGATAGAAAGCTTTAAGCCTATAACATCCTTTTTTTTCTTTAAAGCAAGGCCACAACGATGACCTCCCTAAAATTAATATGATTCTTGACTGACAAGACCTAGAACAGGGTCATACTCATACATGTAAATTCTATGACCTAATAATTCATCCTGTCAAATATATTGTATATTTCACTACGTTATACATGGTCGCGGTTTGACCTACTTTACGTTAGTTAGCAAATCGGTGTTCATTCATCATTCACGCAACGTGCCATGAGAGGAGAAAGGGGTGGTAAGACTCCAATCTGACGTCATAACTCAGTTTAAAAATCATGCCCCCGTTCCCGCGCTACCTTGCTGCAATCCCCCTAACGTGACCTACTGACCCAAAATGGGATCCAGTGACGTAGACGCTCGTACAGTTCTACTAAAAGGTGCATCAACAGCGACCAACACTTGTTAAGAAATCGTTAGGTAAGTTTTTGGAGGAGTATACGATGCGTTTTCAATGGAAACTTCCATAGTGAGAGTTTAGTATAAATGTGTATCGAGGCTTTGTATGTGTGCAGAAGTTTCAGGGTTGTGTTTGTATGTGTGTCAGTAAAAACGGCCCTGGCCATCTACAGTAATATTATGTTGCTTCCTGCACCTAACCTTCATTGAAATGACGTCGACAGTCCTTCAGGTACATCAAGGTAATAAGATTATGTTTTATGTTACCTTGAATATTTTTTTTATTCGTTATCGAAGTTTCAAGTTCGTATGTTTAGCATTTATACAGTGATATAGAGCAAAAAGGCACGCAACGTGCTTTCATCAATCAAGTGAAAAAAAAATAGCGACTAGATAAGTAGTCAACTGATGGTTGATGGTTTTTAATTCTAATCAAAAATTAAGTTATAAATGAACGCTATTTTTATTTAGTTAATCATTTAATTTTTAATTCTACAACTCTACAAAAAAAAAGTCTTATTAAAAAAATATCGATATTCCTTAAAAAGTTTGCATTTTCGGTAGTTACGGTAATTATCCTTTTTTTGAGTTATCTATTATATTTAAAATATTCATCAACCATTCTTCTGGATACAAAAGCAAACATTTTCAGGCTATATAATTCTTTTGTCGCAAGTTCGGCCCCATATTGAGTACTACTGCCATCTCTGGACGGGTGCACCCGGATACCAGCGTGGCCCTTTTAACTCGGTTCAACGACGGGCTTTGAGAATTGTCGACGATCACAAACTGAATTGCCGTATCGAGCCCTGAAATCAGAGGAGAGACTTTGCCTCCCTGTGTGTGTTCTACCTCTTGTACAATGGTATGTGTCCTGAGGAATTGTTCGAAATGATGCCCACGGCTACCATCGCACCGCTCACCATCGGCAGGAAATTCATTCTCACACCTTAGAACCTAAATGGCCACGTACAGTGCAGTATCAGCGAAAGTTCCTCTCGCGATCGCTTGGGTTGTGGCATGAGCTCACTGCTCCCTCCATTTTTCTAATGACTACGGTATGGGGTTCTTCAAAAAAAAAGTTATTAGATTTTTGAAGGGTCGACCATCAGGCGGACCGTGAGCTTGTTTGTTCCTGATAATTGTATTTTGATGCAGCAGTTCATCGATTTTATAAAACTTGCATTTGAATGAAATTTTATAAGCGCCTACCCATTTTAAACAATGATATTCACATCAATCCGTTTACAACATCTTTTTAATAAATATAGCTAGGCATCACAGATACCGATGGTATATAAATACGTAGGTCAAACATACATAGATGACTGATACCAATTTTAAAACAAAACCATCAATGAACAGACAATAGTGTTTTCACCTCTCCAGCACCAAAAGGGTGGTTTTGCTGTTCAAAAACAGTGAGCAAAATCGAGTTTTGCTGCGAGCGTGAATCAAAGTAATGCAATGTTCGAAAATTACCTTTTGGAATTTTGCGATACTGAAAAAAAAAAACAACGCGATGATTGGATTAGAAACAAAATTATTTTAATGAAAGCATAACTACATTGCATTTTTTCATTGTTGACGTACTTAATATTTATAATTAATTATAACTACTAACAATTAATAGCGTTTATTTCAAAAAAAATATGCTTTGTTTACGGTAAAAGTGTCCTAGAGTAAATTTCTGAACGCACGTCTAAAAAAAAAGGGAAAGCGGAATGACGCGAAACTAAGTAGTAACTGTTATCTTAGATTGCTTATTTTCCCACTTATATATTGTATTTTTTTTTTTTGACGTGACAACGTCTTTTTAAATTGGTTTGCCGGGTGACACTTCAAGAAACTGCGTTACGCTCCGCTCACGTTATGCGCTCACAATGAGAGCGAGTGAGAGGCACGCGCCCGCCTAAGAGCGAGAGAGACAGACATAAAATCATTGTCACGTAAAACTTTCGCCCGTATACCGACTTTACAGGCAACCAGTTTTTAATTAGTGACTCGAGTTACGAAGATATTTCTTTAACACCAAAAGACCTAAGACAACAAGTGTCTAATGCTGAACTAAGCTTTTTACCGGAGAAGTCACGTGAAAAATATCTTAAAGCATACGAATTGTTCAATAATTAACGCTTTTAAAAGGTGCTTACGTTAAAAAGAATAGTTAGTATAGGAGCAGAGTATAGAACGTAGTATTTGTGAATTAAATGAAACTTATTGCGTAAAAATGGCCTTCAGTGTGTGTTTCTTGCATAAGACCTATTTTTTCGCACTTTTCGTAGAGGTGAAAAGTTGTATGTTTCAGGCGAGAGCAAATTATTTTAGGTCTCCTGCTTTTAAACCCCTCGCTGTGCTCAGTAATCTATATAAGAATCACTCGCTATGCTTGTGATTTAATTCTGGACTACTTCACTAGCTCGGGATCTAAAATTGGCACCCTTTACAAAAAAACAACTTTGCCCACATGTTGAACAAATAACTATTTATTATGTGTCTTTTTACATAATGCGTTAAACCCCGAGTATAATACGACGCATTTAACGATAATATAATCTAAGCAATACTTGTTTATCATTTTGTACTTCCTTGAACCCGAAGGTGTACGTTTTGAAGGTAACTTGATGCGCATACATAATTTATCACCGACAAAATAACGAGGCGTATTTTACTAAGGTGGGAACTATGTAAAGGGTTTCATGAATCGCCATTGGTTTCCATTATCTTACGATTATTTTATGAATCCGACACCTTAAACTTTTAGCTAAGCGCTTAGAAAACTAATCAAGTTTAGAATAGTATCTATCTATATTTCGTGCTGAACACAAAATTAAGCTTTGCCTTACCCGAGCAAGGGAAAAGAAAAAAAGAAGTTATTAGATTTCTGAAGGGTCGGCAACGCGCAAGTGATGCCCTTGGTGTTGCAAGCGTCCATAGGCTACGGTGACCGCTTACCATCAGGCGGACCGTAGGCTTGTTTGCTACCTTAGTGGTATAAAAAAAAAGGAGCTTATATTCCGAGGGAAAGTAAAACCACTTTTGAGTACTCGGTACGAACGATTCTTTTTCTTATTCATCATCTGAATCACTTTCAGAAAAAATCGCAATATTTTTGATGTTTCCAAGTCACATTAGACGTCCTTTATATAATGTCTGCAACGCGGTGCGAAGAGCTAGTATCATTCTGACAACCACGGGGCTGCAAGATTTGACCGAGTACGAAATTAAATTTAAACAATATTTTGTACTGACCTGTGACAAAGTACGTATCGCTATATCGCGGCGCCTGTGCCTCCTGTGAGTCATTTTGCATCGGGGTTCAGAAACTCTTATTTTAGAAACTAATTTCGAGTATCTTTGTAATAGAACTTTTTATTGAAGGTAGAAGAAAATATATTCTAGTAAAATGGAGTATATCTTCGGTAATACGAAAAAACTTAATAATTATAGAATTTCTACATTTATTAAGTGGATGAGTATGACAAAGTTACTCTAGTTTTTCGTGCATTTAATAGCAAAAAAGCGGGCCAAAGTAGATTGCGTAGGGTCGTCAACGGAAATTTGTGTTAAGTAATTTATTTATGAGCTCTTGTTAATTTTTTATGCATAGTTCTTTATTAGTTACACATATACCGTAGATTCCAAAGAAAGCTAGTGCCAATATAAAATTTAAACAAATCAGAAAAAAGATGAATAGCATGGAAACAAACTAAGAGACCTCGTTCGGCCGACGAACTTATCAAAGCACTTTCCTTCCTTTTATTTTCAATATTTTACGTCATACATCACAAAAATAATAACTTATCGGACTAACGGAAGTAATCTTGTGAAACCTTACACGTATGATTTTTGGAACAATACGGTGTTTTGTTTTAGAACTTAATAATAAACCAACTAAAGCTAAACCTAAAAAAAACTATAGCTTCGCCTTCCCATACACGGTCTCCACTATAGGACACCTCTGTTCCATCGGCTATCGGTCCTCCGACAGACGTAGCCAGCCCACTGCAACTTCAGATTGCTAATTCTGCGAGCGATATCGATAACTTTAGTTCTCTTCCGGATGTTTTTCGATTCGATCCCTCTAAGGCACTCCTAGCGTAGCTCGCTGTGTGACTTAGAACTTGTGGCCCAGGAAGTGACCACGTTTCAGCAACCTGGACACTTACAGCGGGGAAATCAGTTATTACGGCGAATTCCCACCGAGGTTGACCTAATCCAAAAGCAACCACGGCAAACAGTAGGAACCAGTAAGAATGCCAGTCCCGCACGTGCTTTCAATAGTCTTTACTGTTACAATTGCAAAAAAATAAAAAAATTGACAGTATTTTTTTTATTTGTTAAAGTAAATGCTAGTGCCTTATCATCACTATCGCGCAGCCAAAACATCTACGTAATATATTACTTTTTGACCAACTGAATTAAAAATAAATTTTGACAGTTTGCATATTTTAATATGTGAACAACGGCAAATTGAATAAAGTAAATCAAAATAGTAATTTTCAAGAGCGATTTGCTAGCCATTTTGCAAACGTCATATCACGTAGGACCGCCAAACTATACCATTTCAAGTATGCACTGAACCATACTTTGTATGTGCAACGAGGCAGACCGTTTAAAGCTATATTGTAAAAGCTGTCACTATCCACCAGTCTAATTAGTCCTGCGAGACAGGTGGTGATGGTAACCCCAACACCACAATACTGTTTGTGATACAGTGAATCTAGACTAAAGTGGTTTTATATATGTTACATGTCGTTAATTACTAGCTTCAAAAATAAGAAAATAATCAAATGTGAGACCAGGGAGGGAATAATATGTTTGTGATACAGTGAATCTAGTCCAAAGTGGCTTTATATATGTTACATGTCGTTAATTACCAGCTTCAAAAATAAGAAAGTGGTCAAAGACCAGGGAAGGAATAATGTGCCGCATCCACTTCTTGACGGCTCTAATAAGTAAGTCAGAATTGAACACGGGGGAATGTACTTGGATAACTTCGATACCCTTTACTTATCATTTTAGTTATTATTAGAATCACGGTGACTGTGTCATTGAGAACCAGACAAAGTCAAGCGATCAGTTTTTTTAATACGAAAATATTTAAAATATAATATAATAAAAGTGTGTCTAAGATTTCTGATAACGGTTGGATTATTCTATATATAAGTAATACTGGCTAAACGCCCTGACTTTATCCTTGTCAAATTAATTGCAAAAAGGATGTAATTTGTATAATAATGATGTTTTTGGACAAATCTCACAGCGTTGTCGGATCCCAAACCGCAAGGCTTGCACTATACCAGATAACGGATACAAATACTTAAATTATACTGTTTTATAAAAACATACATATTATTCATAGGTTACGCCCAAACTCAAGACAAACACAAATGCTTATCACATAATTGTTAGTCCTGTGCAAAAATTAAACCCATGGCTCTCTTTTCAGCAGGCAGGTCAATACCCATTGAGCCGCAGAGGCTGGCAAAGTGTTATAATATTCTTTGAATCAGCCAGAGTTACCTACAATGTCCAATTTTTGCTGTAGGTTTTAATCAGAAACAAAATTATAGGGCGAGTGATTAAATTTTGTCGTTGCAGACTACAGGCTGAAAGCGACATCAGATGGGTCGTTAACTTATTTTTCACCTTGGTAGTATAAAAAAACAACAAATAGTTTGATAACTTTCAATAAGAACTAACGCACTATTTTAAAAAATCTCGAATTGCCAATCTCGGCTCGAGATTTAATTCCCTAAACATGAAACATGAGTGAACATCAATATTATATGAATATGGCATAGTATATGGCAGTGTAAATAATTGAACTTGAAAATTGAATTATAGTAAGCCTGAGCTGGACGCCAAAAACCACTAATAATTTTAAGGCGTTGCACTCAGCGTACACATAAATTCTAATTACCTAGAAATTTATTCTAAAAACATTTACTTACCTCTTCTAAACTAATAGTTTTGTGGTTGTCACACAATATTGACGGTGTTCCTAAATTTGAAACAGCATACTGGTTAGTACGGTGTGACGTCATATTTCGGAACAGTTTGACGTTAGATAATGACGTCACACCGTACTGGCCAGTATGCTGGTTCAAATTTAGGAACACAGACATTATAATCATCAAACGGGTCTTACACGTCTGGAAGCGCATTGCATGTAACTGCTGAAATATTGGAAATTGTATTGTGGTAAGATACCTTCAATGACCATAATAATATTAAACTTATATTAAATTCTGAAATGTATATATTAACAAAAATAAACAAACTGACAGTTTTATTTTGCACATGTTAGTGTTATCTTCATATCATCTGGTTTGTACAGATTCCTAGAGAGATTAAAAAAAATATCTTCAATTCGTAAGACGAATGTGTCACATTTCTTTTAACCGAAATATTTATCATATTTAACTTTGAACTGTGAATGTCACCTCGTTTTGGCCTGAATTACTAAGGGTTTTAATATTGTGATGTCTTAATAATATTAAATACATGATGTTAAAACCATAACCTCTTTGTTTTCTATTTTCAGTACAAGAATTAAGGCATGTAAGGATGTCTTTGTGCCCATTTTAGTAGAAATTAGTAGCAGTACAACACTGAAGGGTGAAGAAGAAACAGAAAAGTTCATAAAACTTATTTGTAAACAGTGTCATTACGTATAGGCAAAGTTATTTTTTTGTCCACCGTCTGCCGGATAGTAAGCAGTCACCGCAGCCCATAAATGCTTGCAACACCTGGGGCATCTCGCGCGTTGTTGCGGTGGGTGCTAGCTAAGACCTTAATTACTCCCGCGGCCTTTTTCTTTATAAATTTTACTTTCCTCAAAGCCTGTTCAAAATGACGCGCCTATTCTATCGAGTATGTATAAAAATCTATCTGTTCAAAATACACGGAAAAAAAATTTAGCTAACAATAACACAAATTTTATCTACTAGTAACATAACTGGAGGACTGCTAAACTAAATAGCTACTAGTAGATAAAGTGTTGAGTTACGAGTAGCGAATCATTTGTTTAATTATAACAAAAGTTTGGTTATTACTAAATAAATTTCGAATAGCTAAACCAGTTTTGCTATCCCTTTTTTCCAGTGTATGAACTACGTGCACACTACAAGAGAGCAACTACAAGTTTTAACTACAGCCAAAACTAAAAAGTTTTGTTTGTTGTTTGTGTTACACAATATTTTTCATCACATTTGCGGGTTAATAATTATAAAATCATTTAAAAAGCGCCAGATGGCGCTCTAGATAACTAGAGAATTTATAAAATTTTTAGTTAGCGGCGTTGTTTTTATATGTTTTTTATAATTATTTACCCGCAAATGTGACAAAAAACATTGTGTACCACGGACGGTAGGTACGGAAATTACAAACAAGGGTAATTAAAGCCTTGTTCTCCTTCGGCCTTAGGCTTTTAAATAGCCTCTCGTCATAATTTTCTTCTTAGCACCCTTGATACATAATGTAGTATTAAAAATAAGCTCAAAAGAAGAACTAGAGTGAAGTAGTGTATATAGAGCCGATTTCAAAGATGTGTAAAAATATGTATGCACAAATGCTCAAATATGCCACACGATGTGTTCAACCATGTGCACACACATTGACTGTTACATTTAAAAATTTAAATTTCGTTTTAATTACTTATCTTGGTAGTCGGTGACCGCAGACATAAACTTTAACTAGTGTATCAGTTAGTTTAAAATACTCTTAGACTACAACACTAATGAAGAAATATCTATTAAATTCAATCTAGTTTTAATAATGAAATAAAAAGATCCTAATAATTTTAACTCAAGTGTAGATACAAATAAAATTAAAATCTTTCTTAATTTGAACTAAACGTTTTGCGGTCATCGGTTCAGCAAACTTTATTGGCTCTGCATAGTAACTATAGGCGTGATTTTTAAGTTGTTAAGATTGCATTTGCTTTCGTGCTGTCTCTTACTGTTTTGTTGAAAAATCTATTTGCTATCCCGCTATCAGTTGCCAAATTTGCTAAATTTGCGAGAAATTGCAAGCTACAAAAACAGGCCCACACAAGATTTTGCTTATGGTTTTGCTTGTGTGATTTATAATTAAAGGGTATATCAAACGCAAACACTATCATAGATATTAAGTTAATCCTTAGGGGTCCGTAGCTAAATGACAAAAACGAAACACATATAAATTCATCATATCCGTGACCCAAAGGGTCCGTCTGTGCGTATGTCGAACCCTTATAGTCCTTAGGTTAATTTGTAGTGAAATTTTTCCTTTCCTTCCTTTTGTAAACCGCTATACAGATAGGTATAATATGCAAATTAAGAAAAGTCTTTAAGGGGTCGCTATCAATATATTGAACCGAGGGATCATTTTTTTTACGCACCCTATCTCGTTAGTTATCATTGAATATGGCTTTTAAAATGCATTCGAGTTTCCTAAGACACTTTATTGTTATTGGCACCCACTGCCTATGGACGCTTGCAACACCTGAAGCATAACTGCGCGCACGTTGCCGACCCTTCCAAAATCTAATAACTTCTTTCTTAAAGAACCCCATACAGTAGTAGTCCTTAGAGAAAACCTTGGCAGAGAGCCCATCCCACACCTAAGCTTTCGTTCGTTGTAATAATATAGATTTATAAATACTACCAACGAAAATGGTTTTGGACGAAATCGGTTCATAAGTTTGTTCCGCAAAAATTCTCATACTGGGGAAACCTAACTTAATTTAATGCGTGTACAACACGCACGTGGCCAGTTTTTTTTTAAAACCGCATTACCAAGCCACGCAAAAGTTTTGAGAAACAGTCTTTAACAATGGGACTGGCCAGTTACTAAATTATTTAGAAATAGTAGATTGTTCACCAAGGCACTAAAACAACCTTTTACATACGAGATGCTTGTTGAAAGAAAGTAAAAAGGGCAAAGAGGCCGTCTTTAATATTATTATGTTAGTGTATATCCGATATTGGCCTTAAGGTTCATTGATCCCATTTGTCCTAAATAACCAGCTTTAAAGTAAAAAGCGGTAAATGTGGGATAGGATAATATACCTCTAATGCCAGTTCTCTACTTTTATAATAGTATCTGGAAAAAAAAACCGCTAGGTGCGACTGAAACACCAAGGATTCCATAATGCGACACGATATACGAACAAAAACTATGATTGACTATTGCTAGCCGAGATCTTTCTTGTGGCAGCGCCGCAAACTTTGTTTCAGGGTTCCGTACCCAAAGGGTGCAAATTCAAAGCGCATACTAGATCTGGATGCATTGTGATTTTGAATACGCACCACAACTCGCCGCAGTGCACCCAGCCTTAGTCTGTTCAGTTGTCAACTAGAGTGCACGTCATAGTAATTTGTACGTATTACAATGCAGAGCGATAATTATTCTATCAAATATTGTTTTGTTAATCTCTTTCATAGTAGTGCCTCTGCCACGCAGAAACTTACCTAGCCGGTCTACAGGTCGTTCGTCATTGTAGCCCGGAGATGTCCACTGCTGAAGGTAGGAATCGCTCGGCGACCACGGATCGCAAAACGCAGCGTGGGACGGCGTCCTACCAGGTGTACCACCTACCTTCTAATTGAGCCGTTGAGAAGACATATCTCGCTCATATGTCTCCACAACGGCCAGTTCTGAGCCGCCCGCGCCCATCGGATTCCTGCGGCTCTAACCAGCCCCCATATTCGAGTCAGTAAGAAGCATCTGGTTCCGAGATGACTGTGACATCTATTGTCCGCTTACTTGTGTATGAGGAGAGACTTAGCCTCCCTGTGTGTGTTCTGCCGCTTGTACAATGGGTAGTGTTCTGAGGAATTATTCGAAATGATACCCACGGCTACTTTCTACCATCGCACTGCTCGCCATCAGCAGGGAATTCATTCTCACACTTTAGAACCGAAATGGTCGCGTACAGTGCGGTTTCAAAGAAACTTCCTCTCGCGAACGCTTAAGTTGTGGAATGAACTCCCTGCCAAGGTTTTCTCCAAGTATGGGGTTCTTCAAGAAAGAAGTTATTAGATTTCGGAAGGGTCGGCAACACCCCTGGTGATACCCCTGGTGTTGCAAGCGTCCATAGGCTACGGTGACCGCTTACCATCAGGCGGACCGTAAGCTTGTTTGCCAAATTAGAGGTATTAAAAAAAAAATTTTTTTTCGGCATTTATATTATCGATAGATTCAAGTTTTTCTTGCACGTGATTTGTTCCAAGCGGCCACGCTTTTCTAGATTTCTGGTAGGATTAAATTTTATTCATGTTTTTTGATATTATGGATACCAGATGGGCGATTCACTGAAGTTCGTAGCAACTATGAGAGTATCTACGACGCTTCGTAGCAAATCTACGGCGTAGATTCCTTGAGTGGGCGAATATAATGCCTTGTTGATTATCCTTCTGTTGACAGTGATTTTCGTGTGACGTCATTGCTTTCAGTTTATCATAAAAATGTGTAAGCTGCTCGTAAATAAACAGAACACAAGTTGTGGGGATGTCAGAAATTATAAATTAAAAGCTTGTGCTACGGCTCCACCCTTGCTAAATTCAGTTGTCGGCGTGGGATTCTTGTTGATAATAAACATACTTTTCTGGGATAAAAAGTAGCTTATGTCCTTCTTCTTCCCCTCAACAATCTCAAAAATGACAAAAGTTAGGTTAAACTTAACTAAAAAACAAACTTTTACAAATTAATGTAGATTAAAAAAAGGGGTTGCAATCCGGGAGTGCCGGCAAAAGTGAAAATATACTAGCTATTTAGTTTCCATCACTTCGTATACATATTTATTTATTATAAATAATAATGTTTGTTTATTTACTTTTTTGACGTAGTATATTTGACATCTCAATCTGTCATAGAATTAAAATCCCATATCAAACCTCCTTGTACTACTCATTATCGCCATATACTAGAAATAAAAACTAACCTAATGTAAATAAAGGTCACGTGTCCTAACGCGAGTTCCTTCTGACGAATTTTCGATCAAGTCACGTGTCCTGACGCGAGGTTCGTCTCACGAATTTTCGACCAGGTCACGAGTTTAACATTTTTACCAATCACAAAAAAAGTGCACAAAGCCGCTAAAGAAGTTTTCACTTCTAAAAAAAATTGCCGTCCGCAATTACCGCACATTTAACTTCTCTTTGTTTCTCTTGATATCAAAGAATGTTGGCAGAAAAATGGACGCCGTATTAGATCTGCCATCTTGAATTTTAAAACATAGAGTAATTAAAAAAAGGAAGCCACATTGGATCTGCTATCTTGAATTTTTATTCCTTCGTCTACATAGATTTTTGAAAAATAACTTTTAGCTGCTTATGGTTTTGCCTACAAGTAATCTGAAATATGAAACAAATTTTCATCCCTATTTTACCCTTTAGCGAATGATTTTTCATAAACGGTTTACCGACATTTTAACGCGTCAATATTCAACCTAAAAGCTACAAACTACATGTACAAAATTGTATGCATTAAGTTAAAAAAAATACGGATTTCCTTACAATCTTCCAATCCTATTTCATCCTCTTAGGGTAAAAATTTTGCAAAACTATTTCGTAATGCTCGCCTATGTTATAATAGGAACCTTTGTGTGAAATTTCAAGTCCCTAGATCCAGTAGTTTGGGCTGTGCGTTGATATATCAGTCAGTGAGTCAGTTTACTATTTCATATACCTAATAGTTGTTTCAGCATGAAATTGCTGTTTTAATGCACTGGCCACTTGAAATAAAAATTAAACCAGGGTCAGATTTTAGAGTAAAACTTTTTTCACCCGAAAACTAAATTTAAAAAATACATGACTTCTAATTGTTTTTACGTTCAGCTTTTCTTAAAATCAGAATAATATTCGAATACTAATTCCGTAATGTCAATGCTGTGTTTGGAGAGTATACGGCTTACGAACGCGCCGTGCATTATTAGTTTAACCAATTACGTAGAGGAAAATTCGACCTGAAGAATAAACCACGAAGACCAGTCACTAAGGTAAATAACGATAAATTTAAGGTGATAGTGGAAGCCGATCCGTGTCAAACTATACCAAGGAATTAGCGGCATAGTTTAACGTTGGCATACACACAATATTGACTCATTTACAGAAAATCCTCTCACACTGTTCATGAAACAGTATTAACACTACAAGAACTGCAGTAAGGCACCATCCGTCATTCATCGCATTCGCTGGACCGTGCACCAAACGATTAACACATTTTCTGCGTGAAAAATGTTTCTTACAGTACAGCCTTCACACAGTTTGTGAAGTCCACAGAGTTCTATCGAAAAGGTTTGAATGAGCTTCCTATTAGATGGCAGAATCGTATAAACAACGGGAGAAGATACTTCATTATATAAATCATTAATTAAAAATTAAAAAAAAAAAATTAATTACAAAACGGCAATTTCATACTTTAATAATAGGTCGAACTAGTCTCAAAATTCGTTTATTTACGTTATCACAGGTCGCACGTGATTTGTGTCTAGTGGACTGTATAGTTTTCTTCCTCAAGTGTCCGATCCGAGATTCTCCCACCTTAATCGAAGCACGTGGCCTCATCATAGTGCTACCTAATCGAACGAATGTGACATGCTATTTCTTACGCTTGACTCCACTGTAACTTGAAGTTGAAGTAATTACTTTGCTTATTCTGACAAAAACATTCTGGTAACCATTATTTGCCTGTGGCTTCACTTGTATTGAAAATATCTCAACTTAAATGCATTAGTTTTAAGTTATTTCAAACACTCAATTTTTAAGCCTTATCTCTTTGCTACCGTGGTAAGATCCCACTGCAAGTGCACAAAACTCTTCTTGGAGGAAGCGGGTTTTGGGTCATAGTCCGCTGCGCTGGCCCGGTGTGGATTAGCGCACATTGTTACGCCTCGCACTCTAAGCAACGGAGGTTTGAGCCCGTCCTGTACTAATAAATATTTTTCTTAATTTTGTATTTCTTAAGTACATTGATTATTTACTCCACTGGTCTTTTGGTGAAGGAAAACATCGTAGGGAAGCCTATATACGTAAATAAAGACGTATTTGAAGTACACAATCTGCACTGCGTTATGGCCCAAATCGTCCTCTTTTAGATTAGACCCTACCCAAATACAAAAAAAATGTCAAACACATTTCAATTGGTTGGCTTACTAGGCCACTGTGGTTGTGACATCGTTATAGGTACATATACGGAACTTTAAAACATAACTTTTTTCGGATATGAAATTGTGCCGGTTTTTATCTTAAAAAAAGTTCGAGGTGCATGGGTTAGATTCCCGCACAAGACATATGTAAATGTATTATTTGCGTTTGTCTTGAGACTGAGTGTTATATATATATATAATATGTATGCATTTGTTTCCGTTGTCTAGTATCCATAGCACAAGCTTTGCTTAGTTTGGGACCATACGGCGCTGTGTGATAATGTTCAAATTTATTTATTTATTATTTGTATATCTGTCTGTTAGTACAATCGAAGTTTTATTGGAGTTGCTTGAGTGTGTCATGCTCTCTCAAAGTGTCTCTGCGGTGGTGGCGTGTGTGTCAGGTCGTTACGTTCCCTAAAACATGGTTGAGCGAAGCGATGGCTGATTCATGTGTCATACTCGTGAACGGGTGCCGCCTTTGGAGGCTGGTCTGCTCTTGCAAACTTCTTTGTATTCTTAGTATTTAGTCTTACTTTTTTGTTTTGTTTATTAATACTGTAAGATATTGATTATTTCTTAGTGATGAATACATAAACTGTCTTTTGTTTATATTAGATACTTTTTTATGTTGTGCTTGTGCTTTATATTTCATGTTTTTTTATGTTTGTAATGGAAAGTGTCCTTTTATGATAGGGAGGGCATTTTCCAATATTTTAATTGGAAGCTGTAAGAGAAAGGGAGAAAAGAAATGCCCTTGCTGAATTTCTTGCCGGTTCTTCTCAGTACAAGGTCTCCCGCCCTGTAGACTTACGAACCGATGGCGTAGTGACATTCATAAGTGCTCAATTATTGTAGCCTAAACTGAATAAATTATATTGAATTTGAATTTGTTGCTCCAACACATATATATCTATTATTATGAGAATGTATCTTTGGTCGTTTGTTTGTTCTGCCTCCCTGACGCAACGAAGGGTCTAATTGACCTGAAATTTGGCATAGAAATAATTGAAGTGACTCAAAAATTTCCGCAGGAACAACTATAACCAAATTCCACGTGGACGAACTATAGCGACATTATAGCTTGCTGCAGCAAACTTTCTTACTACATATACTATGCTGTAATCAAGGAGTTGCCCTAGGAATCACACTACGATAACCATATTTAGTGCGAGCAAGGCGTTGGTTTGCAATACACTAGTTTCATGGTAAGACACTACAAAACTATTGCAGAATGTTATAAAATGAAGTAACGATACTTACTTTAAATAAACTACGTGGTGCGAGCAAAACTGGAGCTAGGTCGTGTCATAACCTTTACAAGAAAATTTATAAAATACAGAAATGCGGTGTGTAACTATCATTAGATCTTGTTCTTGACCTGGGAAACTTGGAATTAATCCTTGCACTGTATTACTAAACTAGCTTTTTTCTGCGACTTAGCCCGCACTAAAGTTAATTGGCGTGGTTAGTTTAAGTTTTTTTGTACTAAGTAAGTTTGCTACTTCTCAACTTCTTCGCATGTCATTCATCCAGTAACCAGGGATTCAACCATTTAGGAAAATTTATACAGCTCCTGTTGCCAATGGCACTACTTTTGCTTTTAAGCCTGTCTCTGACTGCAATATAAAAAAAAACATACTGTAACTACATACCTAAGCAGTTGGGCATGACCGTGAAGGTCGTCAATTGGTTTAACCAATTCTCGATTACATCTTATCGTACCTTACCCATATAATAAATTTATCACTTTTTACTGTTATATTCCCCTTACCCTGGAAAAGGGCTTTCATAATACCTTTACCTAAAAAGAATGAACCTATAGACTATTCCCATTTTAGGCCCATTTCTATTCTACCTTTTCTCTCTAAAGTCCTAAAGTGCACTGTTTACGCTTAAATATAGCGCAGTCAGCAAGACAATGGTTTCAATCATATCGTCAGGGAAGCCAGCAGCGAGTACGTTTAGATGAAATTTAATCAGACTGGTGCAGTGTAGATGCTGCAATGCCTCAAGGCGGAGTATTATCTCCTTTATTATTTTCAGTGTTCATTAAAACATTAGTCCCGAGTATCAATTTCAGCCTATATCATCTATGTGTAGGTGATCTACAGCTTTACAGGTCTTTTAGAGTTAATGAAGTTCTACATTGTATTAGTAAAATGTCAAAAGATCTGGATACTATCAGGATATGCACTGAAAAAAAAATTGACTATATTAATCAAAATATTGATAGTGACAACAAAGTAACTTTGTGCATAGCGAGCAGATAAAGTGAGCTAATAGCAGCAATCAAGTTGAAATTATTGAGAAAGGTAACGAAGTACCTTGATAAATCCAGTTATAATTTTAATGTATGAAACAGGTTTATAGATTAATATAATCAGCCCGTTCTTAATATATGCCATCAATGTTTTTACCAAAACAATTAAAGTAAGTGTTTAATAAAATTAAGAAAAATAATTAAACGAATCAATGTATGTTATGCCACGTATTAAGCTACTTAAGAGGGCGATATAGGCCAGAAAGCTAATTTCTGTAATTCTAACTTTGTGTATGTGAATGCACTATAAATCATTAGATAATTTTATATACATTACTATGAAATATATATATTATATAGCTAGTAAACGGAATCACTTACATACTTGAAATTTAGATATTTGGTGCAAATAAAAAGTTGCCGAAAAAATAGACTTTCTCTTATGCTGGCATTGAGGAGTGGGCATCTGTAAAACTTGTAATTTTTAGACTATTTTTTTGGCGAAGTCTATAGCATAAACCGATTTCTGTACCATTTACTGTATTTAAACAACAATACAGACCATTTCAATTTATGAAAAATTAGTTTATTTAAGATTTTTGTTTTTAAATGTGTGTGTGTGTGGTGTGTACTTATAATTAGTCGTGCATTTAAATTAAAAGTACTGTAAAAATGTGCCTAGATATAACTAAATATCATGGTAAAAAAATATTTTTGACTAAATAAATAAAATATCATGCTGTGTGTGACCCAAATAAACTTTTAAAATCCCAGCTAAGTACGGAACCCTCGATTCGCACCTAACCGAGTTTTTATTGCACAAATCATCAAATAGATATAAATGCGCCTCGGTACTTTGTATTTTTGGAAGCAGTTTTTCCGCAAAAAACAAATTATTTGTGAAAAATAAAAACACAGCCAGCCGGCATTTTACTTTCTTTCACGGAATAAAACCCTTGTCTGCAGTGTGGTGTAGGCGTAGGGTCGTATGAAAACGTTCACATTACAACTTCAATCTACAATGATGAATGATTTTTAATGTAAAATATTTGTTAATATTATTCTTATTATGATGTCCAGCGCCGAATAAGCGAGACGGTTTCAAGAGCGTCATAAAGCTGGCATGGTACATATTGCCAAATTTCTTTTTCGCTGTGTTCAATTATACTATTTAAAATTGAAAATAAAATATGGTAGAAATAGGAGGTAGGTACGACGAAATCCAGCCCTGTGTCACAGTTATCCAATTTTCGTTTGAAATCAAAATTACCAAAGTTGCGGGATGCGGGGAGGATAAGCAGTGTTCTGATTGGGCAGTTCAAGTTTTGTGGATTGTTGTCATGTGTCAAGGACTTCATTCGGTTAGTCAAGTACATTGCTTTATTGTATTAAGCGCAAGTTAAATTTAAATTAGTTGATTTATTAATACAACCCCTTTCATGTTTGAGGTAATCAATCGCTTTGTATTAATTTATTCTTTAAAATTATACGTGTAATTAAGTTCAAATATTACATTAATAAATTATGCTTCACAGATATAAACAATGCCATAATTCGTTAAGTCAAGTGAATAATTAAAATGAAAATCAATTAGGAAACTGATCAAATATAATATGTTAGTTTATTAAGCCTGTCAATCAATTTCTCTTCTTTGTAGATGAAAAGTATTATTTATTAATTTGAACAGTTGAATAATTAATATAATTATATTTCTTCTAATCAAGCAAAAAGTCTACTTGAAAATTCCTCTTTTTTTCAGTGTTGAGTGAACACCGTGGACTTTCTGTTAACCCAGGTAAAGCACAAGTTTTGATAGTAGGTAGTAAACTTCTTCTTAAAAAAGTAGACATTAACAATTTTCCACTTATAAAATTTAATGGAGTGTCTTTAAACTACTGTTAGCAGACCAAAAATATTGGCATCACTATTTAAAGTGATCTTTCATGGACGCATCATATAACTGAGATAAACAAAACGGTTCAATGCATTCTTTAAAAAGATTGCAAAATTTTATACCATACTCTGCTAAAGTTTGCCGTCTGCTCTAGTTATATGCATACGATGTATCTTTGGTTTGCATAAGTATTTTTTATTTTGTTACTAATTAAAGTGGCTAAATATTCGCTTTCGCCGGAATGTTTATCTTCTCACCTGTCTTTATGGTATTTTAAGTAATTCCTCGTTACCCTATCTACCTGACAGAAAGATATGAAGCTCAAGGTTTCTAATATCGTCCCATCCGGATTTGCCTGTCAAATTTCATTCGTACTCCTGCGCACAGTACAGCATATTACTCTGATTCGTATAGGGTGATAGTAGATAGTAATTCAATTATGAGATTCTGCCTCAAGAAATTTGCAATGGTTCATTAATTAGTTCATATTTTTAAATCATTATCTAAAAATTTAAAATTGTTGATTGTGTCATTTACTGCTTTATTTATTTTGGATCTTAGTTTTAATATAACATAATTATAATAAAGGCTTAAAATTTTATATTAGTGTAAAATGGATAACACTAATTAGAATGATATAACAAAAAATTATTGGAATAACTACTTTCTGCCGTTATTTTTGCTATTTTTATTTTTTTTCTCTTATCGTATCACATGTCTATGATTTTATTTTCTTTAATTTTTCATTTCAGTTAGTATAGATATTTACTTATAAGTTACACTTACAGTATTTACAAATAAAAATTGAATGCACTACCCTGTTATGTTATCTCAAAATGAACTAGGGTTAACTAGAAGGAAATGCCAATAGGCATTAAGTTCGCCATCGTATAAATTTTTAGTGTAATAATGAATTTTCTATCTAATGATCGTCTCTAATAAAACGTTGCCTTTTATAAATTAAATTGATTTTGAATATTCTGCAATCGTGGAGCAGATTAAGTATATCTCGTAATAAATAGACATAGATAATAAATAGAGGTAGGACACTGCAAGTACTCGCTCGAATAAGAGAGGTAAGGCACTGCAAGTACTCGCTCGAATAAGAGAGGTAAGGCACTGCAAGTACTCGCTCGAATAAGAGAGGTAAGGCACTGCAAGTACTCGCTCGAATAAGAGAGGTAAGGCACTGCAAGTACTCGCTCGAATAAGAGAGGTAAGGCACTGCAAGTACTCGCTCGAATAAGCCACCCGAACAACTAAAGCAGGGCATAGGAGGTACTTGCTCGAATAAGCGGCCCGAACTGGGGAAGTACCTCCACCTTACAGAAAACGGCGGCCATAATAACACTAACATTGAGTAGTGTTGTGTTCCTGGCGGTGAGTAAGGTTGCAAGAGCTCTTTGAGGATTCGCTGCGTGGACAGCGGGGGACCGGCGGTGCTTGTTGCTGTCATGCTCGGCGTAGACGCGGCGTGCTGGTTCGGCGGTCAGGGAGACCTGATGAAACGGCTGACCGTTGGCCGCCCGCATGTTGAACGGGATCCTGAACCCAGGGATTACTTAATCTCCGCCCTGGGAGGCTGATCCGCCAACCTGTGTAAAGTATCTGAAGTGGTATTCGTGCCGGAGAAGGAGACCTGAGTGGACCCGGCTACTACAACAGAGGGGGATCAGGTGCCCTTCCGCCCGCCGTGCCAGCAACCGTATCATCTGTGGCGAGCTATAAGCTGTCTGTGCAGTGAATCCTCATCCTTAGTCTTAGTAACTTTTTTTAAATATTATGGCCATGAGAACGAAAAAGAAAAGAGTTTGTACAGCGGTTACTCCATCCACATATAATGCAACATCAGGGGTATTCACGCAAATCTTAACGCAGTCCACCACCATCGCGAAACTGCGCAGCCAACCATTCTTTTTCTAACGGAGACGCAGATATCCTGCCCGGCCGACACATCATACTTTTACTATCCCGGCTACAAACTCGAACACAATTTTATGAGTCGTGCCGGTGTATGTATGTTCGTCCGGGAGGATATCTGCTGTCGCCGCCTTCATAGCCTCGAAGACAGGGACTTGTCGATATTGTGAGTGCGCGTAGATTACGGCGGCCACACTCGTATCTATGCGTGCTTATACAGGTCTCATAGCGGTGACACGGACGTAACTCGACTCTTCACGCACCTGAGTTTGACGACTGACAAAGTTCTAGAGCAATATCCCACAGCAGAACTAGTTATTTTGGAGACTTTAACGCCCACCATCGCGAGTGGCTCAGTTCTCGAACCAATAACTATGCTGGGATATCTGCTCATGAATTTGCTCTGACCTATGGATTCTCTCAGCTGGTACTTTCTCCAACGAGAATACCAGATATAGAGGAACATAAGCTCCCTTACTGGACCTTCTGCTGACTACTCGTCCGGACGTATACTCCGTCTCAGTGGATGCGCCTCTTGGTTCTTCGGACCACTGTCTCGTTCGGACTCAAGTGCACACAACCCGATCCTTCTGGGCCAACTAATTGGCGTCGTGTGTGGCACTATAAGTCGGCAGACTGGGATGGATTGCGAGAATTTTACGCATCGTACCCGTGGAGGCAGATCTGCTTTAACTCAGAAGATCCTGAGGTCTGCGCAGCCGCAGTCACTGAGACAATCGTTGCTGGTATGGAAAGCTATATTCCTAACCCGCGAGTAGCTGCCGGCGTCAAAAAACGACCGTGGTTTAGTAGGTCTTGCAGAAAAGCTAAAATTCTTAAGCAAAATGCATATGAGGCTTGGACCATGGCTCGTTATAATAAGGATCCGAATATTTCTGAGTTAAAACGCAAATTAAATGCTGCCTCGAGGTTCAGTAAGAAAGCAACTGCCAGAGCAAAATTCCAATTCATCGGCAAAATATGTGGGCGACTTGCGAGCTATACTTCTGGGAGTCGTGCTTTCTGGTCGCTTGCCAAAGTTGCCGAAGGGAACTTTTGCCAGTCGTCGTTACCACCACTGGCTGGATGGTGACTTGGCCCATAGTGCTAAAGAGAAAGCCGATCTACTGGGCAGTCTCTTTGCCTCGAAGTCGAATATGAACGATGAAGGCGCTTTACCACCTACTATACCGTGGTCCGGTAAGACCATGCCGGAAATCTCCATAACGCAGCGGGAGGTCAGGCGGGCGTTGCTTTCTCTAGAAGTTTATAAGTCGAGTTGGCCAGACGGGATACCAGCAGTGGTGCTTAAGCAGTGTGCTCCTGAGTTATGTCCTGTACTCACGCGCCTCTTCGCGCTTTCCTACCACACTAGGCATTTTCCGTCTTAATGGAAGATTGACAATGTGCACCCGGTGCCCAAAAAGGGCGATAGATCAGATCCATTTAATTACAGGCCTATCGCTACTACCTCTCTCCTCTCCAAGCTGATGCAGCGTGTGATCAACCCACAGCTTCTAGGATACCTAGAAGTACACAATCTGGTCAGTGACCGTCAATATGGCTTTCGCCACGGACGCTCGACTGGTGACCTTCTAGTGTATCTCACACACCGATGGGCACTAGCAGAGCATGAGCAGAGTCAGGGGGAGGCATTGGCATGTAGCCTGGACATAGCGAAGGCGTTCGATCGGGTCTGGCACCGGGGTCTTCTATCGAAGTTGCCATCTTACGGAGTGCCCGAGGGTTTGTGCAAATGGGTGGCTAGCTTTTTGTCCGGCAGACGCATACGAACCGCAGTTGATGGTAGTTGCTCCGATAGCATGGACATTAATGCTGGTGGGACACGTGCAAGGCTCTGTGCTGTCTCCTACGCTGTTTCTACTGCATATCAATGACATGTTGGACATCAACAACAAACATTGCTATGCAGATGACAGTACTGGAGACGCTTTTTACACGGTTCGTGCAAACATCCCTGGGGATGGGTAAACTTGGTCTGATTCAACCCTACAAAGACACAAGTGTGCGCGTTCACCGCTAAGAAAACTTCATTCACTGTAGTCCCACAATTCCAGAACACTCCCCTCTCCATCTCCAAGAACATTGGCATCCTTGGTGTCGACATCTCCAGCGATGTTCAGTTTCGAGATCATTTACAAGATTAGGTGAAGCTGGCGTCCAAAAAAGCTTGGTGTACTCAACAGAGCGAAGAGAACAGAGAGTTGTTACTTTACAAGTCGCAAGTTCGGTGCCCATATGGAGTACTGCTGCCATCTCTGGGCAGGTGCACCCGGATACCAGCTTGGCCCTTTTGACTCGGTTCAACGACGAGCTGTGAGAATTGTCGACGATTCCAAACTTACTTGCGGTATCCATGTGCAGCTAATGCTAAAAGCTTTGTATACGGTCCGGAAGTGACGTCATAGCGCATTTAATTTTGGTCAACAGAACGATCGAATGTACCTACGCATAGAGAGCGATGAGCGCATTCTATGCGTAAAATGCTTGTCAATGAAACGCCCCTTTAGTATTGTTATGGAGATTAGATTGCGAGAATCGGTTTCAAGTCACGTGTCTCAAATACGACAGTCGGTTGTTAAATTATTTAATTAATATGCCTACAATCATTTCATCAATAAAAATGTTTTATTCTATACTTAGGGGAAGACCGGGCAAAGTGGATACCTTAAAATGTTCAAGACTTTATCATAAAAAGTATAAGTGATGGAAACAAAATTTATATCTTAAATCAGTCTTTATTAATTGCTGTTATGTTTATTATAGTCAATTAACCTTGAATTAGGAACCAAAACAACAATTCGAAAACGTGTGCCAGTATTCACTTTGCCCAGATATCTGGGTATACTATTCCCTGTTAAATACATATTATGAGGGCATTTCGACACGTATAAGCAGATAACAAATAACAGGCAAAATATAATTCAAAACAATTACCTCGAATTTCGAAAATAATTTTTCGTAATCACAATTATCGGCGATAATGAGCGGCCACTCGCCTATGTGTTTGCCGCTCACTAAGACAAGACGTTTGGACGTTTCTATGGGTGCGTGGTTGATGTGAAACGAATAGTTTAGGAGTAGCGGGGACTATTCGCTATGCCCGGTGTTCCCTTACTTAGATAAGTACCTACACAATATTCCTTTGAAAATATTGTCTAAAGTCAAATCCAATTAATTTATATTTCTTTAATCACCCCCGCTTCCTTGACTTACACTCCAAAGGAAACATGCCACTCGCCATATCTGTGTCAAGGACTCGTATTTATCATTTGAAATAGACTTTTAAACGCAACTATAAATGTTTTTTTGACATGACAAATTTATTTCATGCATTTTTCTTTCATAAATAATCTAGAGAAAAAAGTTATGTTTAGGTTAAAGGTTAAAATATTATGTTTAGGTCAAAATATAACGTCACACTTTTTCAACCAATTCATATGTTTCACGATCCAATTACCATGTATTGGGTTTTGTACAGTGTTATAATGTTGTTAATCCCTAGACATTGCTTTATTCTCCAAACCTTGCGTCGGTATAAAGCGATATAAAGATAAATAATTAAGTAAATTAAAAAAACATGACTGCAAGTACTAAAAAGACTTTACTACTAGTGCACCTCAAACATTCCAAATATTTAACTATTAACAGGCGGGACTCTTTTTAAGGTAACTACTATCAGCAATCTGTACTAAGGTGGGTTGACAAATTTATTTGTCTAATACCAATTTTCAATAGTGCGCAAATAGTGACCTGGTATTGAATGAATAACATAGTATTTTTAGGGTTCCATAGCCAATTGGCAAAAAACGGAACCCTTATAGATTCGACATGTCTGTCTGTCTGTCCGTCCGTATGTCACAGCCAACTTTCCGAAACTATAGGAACTATACTGTTGAAACTTGGTAAGTAGATGTACTCTGTGAACCGCATTAAGATTTGCACACAAAAATAGAAAAAAAAACAATAAATTTTTGGGGTTCCCCATACTTAGAACTGAAACTCAAATTTTTTTTTCATCAAACCCATACCCACGTGTGGATAGGTCTTCAAAAATGATATTGAGGTTTCTAATATAATTTTTTTCTAAACTTAATAGTTTGCGCGAGAGACACTTCCAAAGTGGTAAAATGTGTGTCCCCCCCTCCTGTAACTTCTAAAAAAGGAGAATGATAAAACTAAAAAAAATATATGATGTACATTACCATGCAAACTTCCACCGAAAATTGGTTTGAACGAGATCTAGTAGTAAGTAGTTTTTTTTAATACGTCATAAATCGTAAACCGCAATTTAACTTTCATTCAATCAACTCAAATATAAAAATATTTTTGTTTGTGTTTGTAGATTACATAAATGGTGGTAGGTACGGAACCCTCGGTGCGCGAGTTCTACTCGTACATGGCCGGCTTTTTATTAATATTTTTAAAAGGTATGATAAATTGCTTATACTATACCTAATGCTTGAAATCAGCATTTCCGAACCTTCTGTAAAACTAATGTAGTACCCATTTTAAAACCCAAGTTTTCTTAAATATCAATTATCATATTTTTTTGTGACACCAAAACAGTTAAAATTACCCTAATTGAGCAAGTTTTTATATTTATTTTAATATCTTAACTGCTATTTGTTTGTTACACACCTTGGAGATAAATGAAAAGACTAGAAACACAAACATGTGCTTTAATTTTGGTGCATTTAAGGGACTAGAAGAGAAGACTTACGAAGAGATTATGAAATATTACAATTTAATAAGATATCGGTATAAACTTACACAAAATACCAAAAATGTTGAAGATTTGTGGCTAAAAGCTTCTATACAGATTGTATTAGATTAACGCTACCTATTCGATATAACATCAGTCGTAACTAGTGGCAAGTGACCTCCTGATTTATCCAATCATCCTCCAGAAAAAATCTTGCATGCTCGATGGCTTACAAAGGCGAACCGAACTCCTTATCTTTATATTTAAACTACTACAATAAGCTACGTTTGTTGTTAAAGTTTAGAACATAAAGGAACATCCTTCATGTAAAGACGGAGCAAGAAATTTTTAGAAACTTATATTTTATTCCAGACAGCTCTCAAACGATCTAAAAAAAAGGTAGTAGAGACAGCAACATAAATATCATAGGTATATCCATCCATATTTCCATACTATAATATCACAAATCATATATCAAATACAAAAGTAGCTCTGTCTGTCAGTTTGTTTGTTACCTTTTCACGGCTAAACGGCTGCACTGATATCGTTGTGAGTCGGATTAGCGCACAGAGGGTTAAAAGGAATTAGGCTAAACCCATAGCCAATTTTGATAAAAAAATATATAAGACAACGGGGAGGATAAAGCTATTTAAAGAATCGTCAAGTGTGAGTCGAATCAGCGCAGAGAGGATTAATAAAAAAAATGTTGAACCGCTGAGCCAATTTGGATGAAGAGACATATCCATCCGAACCAAAATTGTATTAATATAGTGAAAGCCATTATAGCCATTTGATGACGAGATATGAGTAACTTTCTTGAATCCGATAGTTTCGAAATTTGGTATCCTGTTAGTTCAAGGATATTAGGTACAAGAACATAGTCACCTATAGACCTAATGCTGCAGTATCACCTGGAATCTGCAGGATACCCAAGTCCTTACCAACTTACAGGATACCAAACTCCTTACCAACTTACAGCAAAATTATCTTGTTTGGGATTATTGGAATGGTCTAAATGAATGAGTTATAGATAGAGGATGATCAACGTCTAATAACAGAGCATGAAAGAAAAATTGGTGAGGGATTCTAAGTTACTTTCACTTTTTAAATTTCAGATCATTTGACTTGTTATCACATTATTTTGTGTGTGCTCATTGGTCATTCGTCAGTAGGTTTAACATTAACATGTTCATGAATTGCTCAACCCCAAGAATTATTTTTAACAATTTTAGGTAATTTGTGCCCAGAGGAGGAAGGTGCACAAAACATTTTCCTCTTAACAACGCATCTTGATCAAGGCTACTCTTTTTTTAAAAAGCGTGGCCTAGAGTACTTCAAACCATCAAAAATGTATGAAGGTATTGATGCAAATGTATAAAGCAAAGAAAAAGACTTGAGTACTACCTGAAATCGGAAACAGGCGTGATGTGATAATTATTTAGGAAAAAAAGCAGTTAATTGATTTTTTGACTGCTTTCATTTCTGTTTTTTCTTACTTATCTTTTTTTAAAAACAAAATTCCATTAAAAAAAATTTAGGCTTAAAATATAAAAAGGCGAAATACACAGTCCAATAAGGAAATATAGAAAAAAAATATACAAATCTAAAGAGAGAGGAGTATAGTTCAGTTTAGACATTAAGCCTGTCCTGGCTGGATGGACGGATTCACTGCTAATTACCCAACGTTGCAAAATAAGCTAAATGGTGCTGATATCCAAATATATATCTAAATTTTTAACCAAAGTTTGTTTGTTTGGTGTTCTATGAATACGTCGTGATTTAATATTAGTATTTATACAATAAATTATTAGGTTTCCAAAAGTCCGAATGAAAAAACGGTGGAACTTATCACTCGTGGCTCTCTGTCCGTCCGTCAGAGCCACACCAATTGCAAACTGTACCGTGTGACATATCAAATAAAAGCGGTTGTTTTTAAGATCTCAAATATGTTTTTTTTATAATTTTGGAATGAATATTTGTAAAGTTATCTATGAAAATAATTAAAAACTAAACTAATGTGCTTAAAATTTTGAAAAATACAGACTAGTTTACGAATAGATTACATGAAAACCTATAAAAAGTCTTTAAATAACGTGTTAAATCTCGAAATATTGGGCGTAGTTACATACTTACAAAATATACTATGTTACATATAAAATAAAACTATTTGTTGTGGCAGTAACTAGGCATTTTTTACATATAAAACTTTGGCTCCGTTTCATTAGATATACACGCAAACAGAACTGCGTCCTTCAAATACTATATCTGTATTATATACAAGGACATTAAGACTGCATCGAAGCTCGGGGTGCATAACCTCGTGACCTAGTTTCCAGCGTTGACGTCATAGCTACGCCTCCGCGACGTCACTCGCAAGCCCCCGGACAGGCCCATTCAAATGTAGAATTCAGCCCAGCATCACCCACCTCCCGATACCTGCCCCTACCCATTACCTGCAAATATATGCACTTTTTTTATTTATCATCCGTCAGATGGTAAAATTCAACTGACTTGATATACGGAGCAGTTCCTATATTCGCGATATCTTCTTAATATTAAATAGTTACCTATGTATATGTTGATATTAATTTGGCAAGGCCTGGTTCATAGAATCTACAATGAAGGTAGTTATAGTAGGTTCCTAGTTTACTAGGGAATCCTCAAAAGGCCAGACTTCTTGTCACTAGGAGAGCCTTTGAGTGTGGTATAATTGTATTAATAAAATGTTTAGCCGGCGAAACTCATGGGCCAAGCGTCTTTGGAACCACAAAACAAACGAAATAAATATGTAAAGTAAAGTAAAGATAAGAATAAGATATAGGATAAATATGTACAGTAAAGTAAAGATAGGGAACTAGCATATTTGTGCTGTTTGATATACTTTGCACTTCCGGCAACCGCCGCCGTAGCTGTTTCACTCGCGACCATGAGATGGGTTCGAGCCATAGTATCCACGCATATGGATGGATGGCACGCGTCCCACAATAAAACTCGGCTACGCACAGGAACAAGGAACAAGTTTCATACCATCAATCCGCTTACCTTTTTCTCGCACCACACCCATATTTTGTTCTTGAATGAAAGGTACGTTAATAGTAGCAAGGGCCTTTCTGATTACATTATTAAGTGAGCCGTGATGGGCGAATCTTCCAGCACTTGGCAAAGCCAATGGAGAATAAACAGGACAATGTCGCTACCAAACGACCAAAACTGCGAGGAGAACCCCAATCGTTATATCAATACAATAAATTCCATAACTTTACCATAACTAATAGCAATTTAAAATTGCTACTTAAAAAAAATTGCTGAAGAGCTCTACATTCTTTTTTAACTCATCATGCTCTCATATATTCCACAGATTAGATGTATCAAATACTTAAAAAAAAAGGAAAATAACACAAACCTTTACGTAACATTCTTAACATTAATCAAAAGAATTAAATTTACGACTACTTTTACGAAGAACACGTTAAAATTAGACATGACCCTCTTAGTCTAATAACAGATACTAGCAGAATACAATGGCTAAAAATAGCCAGCCCATATTTTATATCTCTATAGTTGTGTCCTTACTCACACCCCTGTTCCATTCAGCGTGTGAACTAGGTCAAAGCTGCAAGCCCGGCTTGCCTCCAAGATCGATTGCTACACTCCGCCATCGGGTCCCCGAGTCAATGAGAACTCGGCTTAACACATAGCTTCACATTTACGCGTAGAATCCCTCAATCTATTTTTAGAAACACAAAAACCTATGTCACCTTCATAAAAAATATACCTGTGATCCCTGTAGATTGGCTAAAAACGTAAGTTTGTGATGTCATGAAATTATACTTTACTATACTGTACTAACAGCACGTAGTTTTTGTTGAGTTAGTAGTAAGTAACAAATTTACCGAATGTTGCGCGCTTAATTTACACTCAGTTTTTTATTTCATTTGTGGTTTTACATTTTAGTTCGAAGCACGTCTTTGAAGCTTACATGCAATTACTGTTTTTACAATGGACCAAACACTAATTACTTTAAAAAAACATAAATATCGTACACCCGTTTTTCTTTCGTGCCATTTATTAACCTTTGGGATATCTGCCACACTAACACTGATTTTTTTACATATTCCGTAAAAAAATTGGCCGGCTACCTATTAAAACAATAACAAGAAAACGCTTAAAACAAGAACACTTAAAGAACAGACACATGGTATAGGCTATTTATTAGGGTTCCGTTAGCATCCTTATGTCGTAAATCCTTACGTTAAACGTCGGTGATTATCCGCATGTCTATTCAGTAGTTTTAATATTGGTAATCAATATTGTCGACATCCTTCTTATAATATAAATATAAATTTAAAAGGTTGGATGTTTGGATGTTTGTTACTTAATCACGATGAACGGATCGGGATGAAACTTGGCACACATATAGGTTAGGTCCTGGAATAGGACAAAGGCTACTTTTTATCTCGAAAAAATTTCTCGCTGTAACCAAGCTTAAACGAACTAAAGGTACAGCTAACTTCTTTATACCTTGTAAAATATAGCTTGAGTTGTTAAAGTAACAGGTCTAATGCTGGGACGATGTTAATTTTATTTACTTTACTCTGACTGGGGACGGGTAAACTTGGTCCGATTCAACCCTACAAAAACACAAGTGTGCGCGTTCACCGCTAAGAAAACTCCATTCACTGTGGTCCCACAATTCCAGAACACTCCCCTCTCCATCTCCAAGAGCATTGGGATCCTTGGTGTCGACATCTCCAGCGATGTTCAGTTCCGAGATCATTTACAAGATAAGGTAAAGCTGGCGTCCAAAAAACTTGGTGTACTCAACAGAGCGAAGCAGTACTTCACGTCGGGGCAAAGGTTGTTACTTTACAAGTCGCAAGTTAGGCCCCATATGGAGTACTGCTGCCATCTCTGGGCAGGTGCACCCGGATACCAGCTTGGCCCTTTTGACTCGGTTCAACGACGGGCTGTGAGAATTGTCGACGATTCCAAACTCACTTGCGGTATCGAGCCCTTAAGTCTGAGGAGAGACTTTGCCTCACTGTGTGTGTTCTACCGCTTGTACAATGGGTTGTGTTCTGAGGAATTGTTCGAAATGATGCCCACGGCTACTTTCTACCATCGCACCGCTCGCCATCGGCAGGGAATTCATTCTCACACTTTAGAACCTAAATGGTCGCGTACAGTGCGGTTTCAGAGAAACTTCCTCCCGCGAACGCTTAAGTTGTGGAATGAGCTCCCTGCCAAGGTTTTCTGCAAGGACTACAGTATGGAGTTCTTCAAGAAAGAAGTTATTAGATTTCTGAAGGGTCGGCAACGCGCAAGTGATACCCCTGGTGTTGCAAGCGTCCATAGGCTACGGTGACCGCTTTCCATCAGGCGGGCCGTAAGCTTGTTTTCCACCTCAGTGGTATAAAAAAAAAAAAAAAAAAAAAAAAAAATTAGGCTTGGACCACGGCTCGTTATAATAAGGATCCGAATATTTCTGAGTTAAAACGCAAATTAAATGCTGCCTCGAGGTTCAGTAAGAAAGCAACTGCCAGAGCAAAATTCCAATTCATCGGCAAAATATCTGGTCAGACGATTACGGCAGATCTGTATTGCCGACAATTGGAAAAAATTATGGAAAAGCTAGCCGTTAAACAGCCGAGATTGGTCAACTGATCTAGCCCACTGCTGCTTCAGGACATCGCTAGACCACACACTGTACAACAAACGGTATCGAAACTAGAGCAGCTAGGATTGGAAGTCACCCACCATACTCCCCGGACCTTGCTCCAACGAATTACCACATTTTTCGGAATTTGGATAATTTCTTAATCGGAAAAAAAAACAATTTAGATAAGGCAGTCCAAAACTCCTTTAAAGAATTTGTTGATTCTCGCTTTCGCATTTTTTTCAGCAAAAGTATCAGCGAATCCCTATAAAATGGCAAAATTGCATAGATCACAAGGTACCTACTTTGATTGATTAAATAAAAAAAATGAAAATGTATGTAAATTTAGCTTTGCTTTTTTCACATAAAACATCAATTTTATATGTGAGGACATAATATTTTGAAATTTTAAATTTTGGGCTGAACGTAAGTAAAATGCCAAAATCTAGTCCCTGGATGGTAAGGTTCTCAAACCCTTCACAAGACCCAAACCATAGTGAGTTGTGATATCCCTTGGCCACCACCGACATAAATACTTGGTGCTGCTGTCACAAGGGACACCGTTACTATTATGAAAAAAAAAACCGGCCAAGTGTGAGTCGGACTCGCGCACCGAGGGTTCCGTACCTACTACAATTTACGTTATTTACAAACACAATCAAAGCCAAGCGGTCACCCATCTAAATACTGACCAAGCCCGACGTTGCTTAACTTTGAATGTTGTTTCCAACAAACAAATGTGTTACCTTTTCTCTTAATGATAAGCTAGATGGCGCTGTACCGGTAATTTAAAGTTTATAACAAACAAATGTGTACTGTTTCTCTTAATGATAAGCTAGATGGCGCTGTACCAGTAATTTGAAATAGTAATGGCATGGGCCCATCTCACACTTGGCCGGTTTTTATTATTTGTTGTTACACTTTTAAGTTCACACTATTTTTCACTGTGAGTTTGAAGTTTATATGTCTTTCTGTGTTTACGATAGAGCATGAACAACGAAAATGTGTTTCTTGTATGGGAACCCCCTTAAATTTTAACAATTTTGTTAGATAATTCCTCATTATAACACATATTCTGTGTAAAATTCAGGCTTCTACCTATTTCGGTCAAAAAGATAGAGCCTTTTAATGGTCGGACAGACGAACAGACGGACACACAGCGTAGTCTTAGTAATAGGGCTCCATTGGCACCCTATGGCTACGGAATCCTAAAAAATTTGGTAACGAAATTATGTGTTTTAGGAATATTGGAAAGTTTAAGGACAGTAGGTGTTTATTGGGCATTCTGGCTCACTTTCCGCAGCGCAGATCATCTTCACTGCTCCAATTGAGCTAGAATGCCCAATAAACATTTTGGAATTGATTACGTGCATCTGCGCTGCGGAAAGTGAGCCAGAATGCCCAATAAACATTTTGGAATTGATTACGTAAAGTTTTCAATTTGGGTGATGTAAACGACACGAAATAGTTTTTTAAATAACCACAGCGAATGATTAATTTACTAATAAAAACTTACCAATAAATATTTTTCATGACTTCCACTTGCACACTATTACACTAGATTTTGTTTAAATTAGGATTTATGACATTTAGATAAACATTTGTAATTAGTTTAATTCTTGAAAATATATGTCTGAAGATAAACAAGATAAATAGAAGAACAACTAAGTGGAATTGAACCATTTTATTCTAGGTAAGATCCTATCGTTTACTGCAATGACAAAGGAAAACATGTGCTCCGAGCAGATCGGACTCCTATTTTACAGGAAAGAGAAAAGTTTTAACATAGATTAGATACAGACCAACCTTCTTCTAGCTCTATGCACAAGGTGTTTAGGCCGTATTTTTCAAAACAAGGCAACAGGAAAGGATAACGTACTTGACATGACCAACCTTCTTCTAGCTCTATGCACAAGGTGTTTAGGCTGTATCGTTCCGTTTTAGGATACAGGGAGGGATAACTTAACACACTAATCTTATCTAACTCTAAGCACATGATTTTTAAAGTTAAAAATTTCGTTATCGCAGTAAACGATATGATCTATTATTACACAGGCTTCTTCTAAAACAGAACAAATTAAACTCCAAAATTTTATCTACATATCTTAAATCAGATTTAGATGTTTTTTACTAAACATGTAATTTTATATATAATAAAATGACGTACGCACATATTAGAACAATTGTTTGAAATGAAAACTGTTCCCATAAATCAGGCGCTTCACCATTAACACTGTCGATCAAACATCTTAATCGGTTAGCGATAACGAAAGATACTTTCGTTACACAGTGTTTTTGATGGATGATGGAGTGTGTAGCCAGCGAGCGGCTCGGTCGTGTGTGAAGTTGCTAATTCTTAATTTAAGAAATTTAGTATTTAAAAATTGTGATTGGTTAACAGTGTACTTTTCGATTCTTTGTCGCACCAGTGCTGAGCTTACGGAATTGCTCCGCCTATTGGGAGGGCTCAGAGTGAGATAGCATTCATTTTTAGAATTCAACGTTTGTACAAAAAACGTTAACATGTCTAAGTGTAGTGCTTGTGGAAAATTTGTTGCAGCGGCGGAAGGTGTGAAATGTAGTGGCTGTAGTAGCTTATATGACAGAATTTGTTTAAAAATTTCCAAGAATACCAAGTTGCCACAAAAATGGCTATGTCCAGAGTGCGTAGGTAAACAACCCAGAAAAGACAACACTGAGACCCCGATCAAAGCCCAACCGGACTTAAATAAAAATAATAGTTTCGAGTCCTCGCCGTCTGCGAGTGATGATATCCAAAAATCAGACTTAAATGAGCTCACTGCTGAAATTGTGGCTATGCGCCATGAGCTCGCCAATTTTAGCACTAAGTTCGACAAGCTGTACAGTGCTATCGACGTCCTACAAAAGCGAGTCGACGGTGTGGAAGGAAGAGTGGCAGTGCTCGAGGAGCGATTGAGCAAAGTTTCAACTGAGAGCAGACAAAATAAGGAATTATTGGACACGGTAGAACGCCTCAAAGTGGAACTAAACGATTGTGATCAAAATCATTTACTTACCGACGTCGATATCACCTGCATTCCCGAGGCCAAGGGTGAAAATCTTGTGCATGTGGTAGCCCTAGTAGCTGGGAAACTAGATGTGAACATTGATGAACGGGACATCATAAGTGCAGAGCGTTCTGGCCCGACACGTAGTCATATCGAGGGGGAAGGTGCGCCACGGCCGCGGCCCATCGCCGTGCGGCTGGCGCGGCGCGCCCTTCGCGATCAGCTGTTACGAAGCGCACGGGTGCGCCGCGGCGCCGATACCGCGGGCCTCGACCTGCCTGGCCCGCCGCGCAAGTTTTACGTGAACGAGCGTTTAACTCGGATAAACCGCCAGCTGTTTCACAAGGCGCGCCAGGAAGCAATACGGCTCGCTGGAAGTACGTGTGGACGCGTGACGGCCGCATATACGCGCGACGGCGTCAGGACGCTGAGGCTCATCGAATACGAAGCGACGTCGATTTTAAGGTTTTTGGCGAAACAATAGTTGGCTAAATATCCTACATTTATTTATTTTCGCTTTTTATTTAAATTTTTATGTGCATTTTTGTGTTTGTTATTTGCCAAATTTTATGACAAAGTCGTTTTTATATGTTTTGCTTGTATTGCTGTATATATCTCTGCTTAAATCACTAGCATATATATTATTTCGTAATTTGCTGCCGCTCAAAAATTGCGCTAGTATGAGTGTTGTGATGCCAATAGATTTCGGATGTAGTGCTCAAAGAGGTTTAATAGTTACGCATTTATTGATTTATCCCGTAATACAAAAAATCTTATTTGAATACCATATTATATTTACAGTATTATTATTATTTGACAACAATATTATATTTACAGTATTAAATCAGTATCACTTACTAGTTAAAATTGCTCATATTATTATCTATCTATTTTATAACTTAAAATATTTTGACATTATATTTCCATATTCCCTACTCAACTGTTATATAGCGCCGAGGTTTAATCTAGCAACATGTAAAATTTTGATTGGAATGCTGCATACTTTTACGAGTAAACTGTATTTATTTACTGTTATTTATGGCTCCGCATAAAAATAAAATTAAAGTTGGTTTTCTAAATCCCGGATCACTCGGCACTAAACATGAAGAATTTGTTGTGGCGATGGAACAGCACAATGTCGACATTATGGCTATAAATGAGACATGGCTGCGCGAGGGTCACGACTGTCGAGCTCCCGTACTCCCGGACTACCGATTACTTCACGTTCCCCGGCCAGCCAGCGTGCGCACGCGCGGCGGCGGTGTCGGCTTCTACGTGCGGCGCGGACTTACTGTGCGAGTGTGTAAGCACCCAGCTACGCCACTCGTCGAACAAATGTGGCTGAGATTGACGGTAAACGGCATAAAATTCAATGTGGGTACCGCTTATCGACCGCCGTGGCTCGATGTCGATACCTTTTTTGACACTTTGACCGACACGATCGTATCTTTTCCTGATAATGATTACTTAATATTGTTAGGTGATTTCAATATAAATTTGTTAATTTCCGATTTGAACTTCACTAAATTCAATAATTTTATTCAATATTTAAATTTGACACAATATATAAACAAACCTACTCATTTTACCGGACATAGTGAAACCCAAATAGATTTAATTTGTAGTGACTTTCCAGTGCTTAATTCACTTGTAGATTATATACCTGGTTTAAGTAATCATGCCTTTTTGACTTGCGAAATGCATATAAAAAAACTAAAACGTACTTCACGTCGTTTTACATTCCGTTCCATTAAAGATATAGATTTTAATATTTTTAATAGAGAAATTAATGCGATCGACTGGGATTCGATTACGCACTTGTCAGACGTAAACCACATGATATCTAGATTTAATTTTATAATACTTACACTTTTCGATTTCTTTGCTCCGGTAAAAAGCGTAATAGCCAAGGAAAAATCTCTCCCTTGGATTACTTACACGGTGCGACAAATGATGCGTTTAAGAAATGAGAGTCATAAGCGTTATCGATCTACGGGTCTGGCAAAACATAAGGACTATTACAAAGAGCTAAAAAAATGTGTCAACTCTGCTATAAATAATGAAAAACGTGCCTATTTTAATCAATACATAAATCAAAACATAAACAACCCTCGAGCTCTCTGGAAAAATCTCAAAAACACCGTTAATGTCACTGGCAAATCGCGTGATGCTGACCTTCCTAACCATATAAATAATCCAAATGAAATAAATCGTCATTTTTGCACAGTACCTGGAACTAGTACTACATTTTTATCTGATATGACCTACTTCGAATTTAACAGGCATACTGACTCGTCATTTAAATTGAAGCCTATTGACAAAGGCATAGTAACAAAAATAATAAAGTCGCTAAAATCAAATGCTTTAGGTAGTGATGGCATCTCTTTAGATATGTTGATACTTACTCTTCCATACACGCTAGAAGTCATTACATCAATTGTCAATATGTCTATACTTACATCCACCTTTCCCGATGCCTGGAAGGTAGCTCTAGTGACACCTTTGCCCAAAGGCAAAGGAGTCTCACATTTTAAGGATCTACGACCTATCAGTATTCCTTGCTGCCTTTCAAAGATTTTAGAAAGAGCTGTGTGCATGCAAATTACCCCTTACTTAGAGAACAATAATATGCTACCTGTTTTTCAGTCAGGTTTTAGAAAGTCTCGCAGCACTGCTACGGCTCTAATCGATGTGGTGGATAACATCTTGGCTTCACAGGATTTAGGAAGGGGAACAATTATGGTACTTCTCGACTTTTCACGTGCTTTCGACTGCATAAGTGTTCCTTTTCTGCTGTCCAAACTAAGTTATTACGGATTTGAACACAACACAGTGAAATGGTTTTCAAGTTATTTAACTAATCGTACTCAAATTGTTGGCATAAATCGAACTGATGGCATCCGGCAGTTTTCGACCCCATACCCTCTCACCAGGGGAGTACCCCAAGGTTCTATTTTGGGGCCTGTCCTTTTCATTTTATATACAGCCGATATTTGTAGCAAAATCTTGCACTGTAGGTATCATTTATACGCAGACGACATACAATTGTATTTGTCTTTTGACCCAAATGAAACCGACGTTGCGGTAGCTAAAATAAACAAGAACTTGCACAGAATATCGTTGTGGTCGGAGAAAAACTCTTTGGTACTAAACCCGATCAAGACTAAGTACATGGTATTGGGATCGAAGCTCCAGATAGACCGTGTGCTCGCAAACAGTCCCGCTATACGTATTCACGGTGAACAGATTGAACGCGTCACAGAAACTCGAAACCTCGGCGTGCTGATGGACGATGGGTTACGCTTTGAAGGTCACGTGCTTGAGATCGCTCGAAATTGCTTCTATAGGTTCAAGGTATTATACCGAGTACGTGGCTTTCTCAGTGAGGACCTACGCATAAGACTCTGTGACTCGTTAATCCTAAATAAGATAGGTTATGCCGATGTTGTTTATGGCCCCAGGTTGCTGGCAAAAACTTCACGGGTAGTCCAACGAGTACAAAATGCGTGTGCTAGGTTCGCTTTTTATATCCCTTCACGTAGTCACGTGAGCCCATATTTAAATAACGCAGATATGCTCAACATGAATTCTCGTAGGGAATTGCACCTGGCGACACTTATGTTTGGCGTAGTAAAATTCGGTAAACCAGAATACCTAAATATAAAATTTATTTGGCGTAGAGAAGACAACGTGCGGAGTATGAGAACCATTGACAGCGTATTAAAAATACCTCAGCACCGCACAACCGCTTTTCGAGGCAGTTTTAGATACTCGGCCACCAAGTGTTGGAACAATATACCTCCACCTATTCGCAATCTAAATAATTTAAAAACTTTTAAGTCAAAATTAAAAAGATATTTTTTGGAATTTCAAAAACAGAGTTTAATTTGCAGTGGCCAAAATCAACTCTCAAATATAATTCTTGCCAAGTTATAGTAAGGTAATGATTTATATGTGTATATTTATATATATGTATGTGTAAATGTATTTATATGCACGTATGTATGGATATGTTTATCTTATATGTATGCTCATATTTTTTTTAATTTATTTTTTTATATTTATATGCAATTAGTTATCATTATAAGTCAGTATAATTATATATTTAACAATACACACGACTACAAGTCTCGCGGATACACCTCCACCATGGGCGTCGCTGAAAATCAGCGCTGTAACACTCGTGTTGCAGCATATGCTGAGTCGATGTCCAATTTTGGCATCATAGCACTCACAATATTCTGTATAGTCCTGCTTTTAAATTTATTATTTTTTTGTTATTTTTTTTTTTTCGTATGTTTTAATTTTTTTGTATTTTTGTGTTTTTGTTTTATATTGTGTGTGTTTTCTGGTGCCAAATAAATGTCTGTCTATGTCTATGTCTATGTCTTTTTAAAATCAAACTTACGTTTAGTTTTTTACAAAAGGTTATAGCAAATAGGACAAGTCTTAAAATATCTTTAACCATAATTAACTTTAATTGTAAAAATATAAATGAAGAATGCAGAAAGATTTTTTAAAATAAAAGTTATGCTTTTGTACATAATGTTTGTTTAAATTTTAATTTTTTTTAATCTAATGAAACCTTAAGCCTGAATATATGTATGTAAAATTTCACTAATAATTTTGATCAACACTCGATTTCATAAAAGTTTTCGTGGTAAGTCCCCAGTTTTATTGCATATCCAACAAAACGTGACTGCTGTGCAGCGTAAACCAAGTAGCTACCTTTTTTTCTTTTTTTTTTTTTTAATACCACTAAGGTGGCAAACAAGCTTACGGCCCGCCTGATGGTAAGCGGTCACCGTAGCCTATGGACGCTTGCAACACCAGGGGTATCACTTGCGCGTTGCCGACCCTTCAGAAATCTAATAACTTCTTTCTTGAAGAACTCCATACTGTAGTCCTTGCAGAAAACCTTGGCAGGGAGCTCATTCCACAACTTAAGCGTTCGCGGGAGGAAGTTTCTCTGAAACCGCACTGTACGCGACCATTTAGGTTCTAAAGTGTGAGAATGAATTCCCTGCCGATGGCGAGCGGTGCGATGGTAGAAAGTAGCCGTGGGCATCATTTCGAACAATTCCTCAGAACACAACCCATTGTACAAGCGGTAGAACACACACAGTGAGGCAAAGTCTCTCCTCAGACTTAAGGGCTCGATACCGCAAGTGAGTTTGGAATCGTCGACAATTCTCACAGCCCGTCGTTGAACCGAGTCAAAAGGGCCAAGCTGGTATCCGGGTGCACCTGCCCAGAGATGGCAGCAGTACTCCATATGGGGCCGAACCTGCGACTTGTAAAGTAACAACCTTTGCCCCGACGTGAAGTACTGCTTCGCTCTGTTGAGTACACCAAGTTTTTTGGACGCCAGCTTCACCTTATCTTGTAAATGATCTCGGAACTGAACATCGCTGGAGATGTCGACACCAAGGATCCCAATGCTCTTGGAGATGGAGAGGGGAGTGTTCTGGAATTGTGGGACTACAGTGAATGGAGTTTTCTTAGCGGTGAACGCGCACACTTGTGTCTTTGTAGGGTTGAATCGGACCAAGTTTACCCGTCCCCAATCAGAGACCTGGGACAGTGTGGTCTCGATTTGAGACACAAGTTCTCCGCGGTTTTCCTCCACAACGGAACGAGGGATGTTTGCACGACCCGTGTAAAAAGTGTCTCCAGTACTGTCATTTGCATAGCAATGTATGTTGTTGATGTCCAACATGTCATTGATATGCAGTAGAAACAGCGTAGGAGACAGCACAGAGCCTTGCGGGACACCAGCATTAATGTCCATGCTATCAGAGCAACTACCGTCAACTACGGTTCGTATGCGTCTGCCGGACAAAAAGCTAGCCACCCATTTGCACAAACCCTCGGGCACTCCGTAAGATGGCAACTTCGATAGAAGACCGCGGTGCCAGACCCGATCGAACGCCTTCGCTATGTCCAGGCTACATTCTACAAATCTTATGGAAAGAAACATTAATGCGGCTTTTCTTTGTGTTACGATATCTAAGCGGCATAATCTGCTCTGGGTTCCTTACGTACCTGTTTAATTATTTATGGTTTAGTTTTGTTATTTCTATTGGGTACTATATACTTAGAGCAAAATAATATGATTAAGAAAACAAACATAAACTTTTAAGCGAGCCTTTTGAGGTTTAAAAATTAAAAAACTATATGTAATTAAGGTAATTGAAAAATATATATTCGAGTAGGTAACTTGTTTTAACATTAAAGCACAAGACTTTTTATTTTACTAGTTTTACCTTTATCTTATTTTTCCTTACAAACATAAATAAGGTATGCCAAAACAATTAATTATAACATATAAGTAATTTATATTCGCGGACACTGAGTAGAACCATTCTTATATTCAACATTGAACCCCAAACCAAATAGCGGCATATTCTTTGTACTTCATATTTCTGTTATTAATGTAAAATAAAATAGTAATTAAATATATTTATTCTTCAATCTTTTCTATGGGAATGCCGTTTTGCTGACTTGAAACAATTTAAGGGGTAGAAAACCTAATTGGTATATTATAAATTTAGATGACTTAACAATATATTTGTACTAAACACGTTTAACAGTAAGCGTATAAAACTTGAATAATCTTTATTTAGTATAAACGTAAATACCTGTTTATAATAATATAAGTTTGGTTAACCTAAACTTCATAGTACTTTATTGTAGGTTAAACTACAATTTATGTTACTTGACTCTTGAACTAAGAAAACCAAGGTCTTTTCTTTTGGAGTCTAATTTGCTCTCGCTCGGTGTCAGCTGATTATGTAGGGTACCAGTGTGTACGATTTAATTTCTTCTGATTATAGTTAACTGTAATAAAAGGTTGCAGATCTCTGACTTTTCCCTTTTTAAGCCTTATTTTCCGGTTAAAAATATACGCAATTTCCAACACTCTTGGGTGTGAATAAGTGCTGCTAAACAACCAAGCTGTGAAGCTGATATTGGTGAACTTCTAATTTTCAAGCTGAGGATCAAAGCATCAAAAATTATGTTCGTAAGTTTTAACTTTGAAGTAATCTGTGTGTTTGTTTAATTATTTATATTAAATTAAAGTTTTAAACTTAGTATTATCTGTACATAAATCTGTAATGTTAATTTTATAACAGGCTTTTATTTAACTCTGTGAAATCCATCTTGTTTCGAGATGATTATGATCTACATTACTCTATGGCTTAACGTTCTGAAACATGAAAGAAAAGATTAACGATGTAAAGCGGCAGCGTAGGTCAAAATCATCTCGAAATCATATGATTTGTTCGTAATTGAATAAAGGCCCTGTTCTTGTTACTTTTCTAAATAATGCGAATCAATTTTAGGTAAATACGTCTATAAATATAATGAGAAGTCAAGATCTTTCTAACTACTATATTATTACAGGTCGGAGTTTGAATTCAAACAGAAGAGGAAGGTTGGAAAAGAGGGAACCACCTGCTTTTCCTTTTCCGATTCAGACGACGGCGAGACTAGGTTAGTTTAATATGGAAAACTCAATTATTTTTGTTGAAAAATGTAATTTACATAAATCTTTTTATAACTCCAAAAGCTGACCTCAGAATTTCTAGTTTTGTCATATCTCCCATACAACACACCCTCCATAATCCGAATCTAGATACTTTGGGACACTTGATATAAACACTCCTACCAACTATTCCTACCTATTTAATCCGAACTTATCTTACTTGCCTTGTTGACTGCACACTTTTTTTTTTTTGTATTATGTTCGGATTAAAGACGTAATTAATAAAAGTGTTTATATCAAGTGTCCAAAGTATCTAGATTCGGATTGTTGAAGGTGTGTTGTAAGAGATTAATTTTGTCTTACGCTTTTAATAGTTTCATTACTTATTAAGTTCACTGTATTCAAATTAAATACCAAACCCTAATGATTAAAGGGGATAGTAAAGCCATTGTTTTTATAACATTAATATTTATTTTTAAACATAAATTAGTACTTTAAATAAGAATACTGAGGCCTATTTATTACTGGTAGTATTAAGAATACTGTACGTGCAGTACATAATTTCTTTATGGAAATAAATATTGACTTCTTATATTTTTGATACACAGGATCGAAGCAAGTTCTGTTAAGGCAGAGCCAAAAGTAAAAAAACCGCGCAAGAAAGTGGAAGGGAAGGCGCGAGGAACTGTGACTGCATCGCTGAGCGCTCATTGTCCGCAATCATCACGAAAACGGTCCTCGAGCTACAGACTCCTGTCTTCGGACAGTGAAGACGAACTTGAAGCTTCTCGGTCTGCTCGTGCTGCCGCTCAGCAGGGGCTTACGTCGTCTCTGACCCGGCGAGTGGCGGATGGTGTGCTGCGTCGGACCGCGGAACTCGACGGCGATACTTTCATCGAGCTGAGAGTTTACAACACCAAAGACGTTATCCCTGCTACTGGGTGGAAAGAGCGTTTGGAGAAAGCCCAAGTTGCGTTATGCTTTCAAGCGTCGTCATCCGATTTGGAGGAACTAAGAATTTTTCTCAGAAAAGCAAAGCTAAAGTTTGTCCAAGAAGGCAAGTTTTACTCCAATAAAAAAGAATGAAACTTTTGTAAACTAGCTCCTAAATTTTTTTTATTAGTAATAATAAAGTAACTAAATAGGTAGATACTGTACTTATTTTTTTTATAATTTTAGTAACATATGAAGTATAATTTTGATTACATATTATAATACGAGATAAATATTACTAATTTTTTCCTGGGATAAAAAGTAGATAACCTAAATTAGTCATTTTATTAACAACTTCCTTAATGTGCTTAAAATACGAATACTTTTTTTAAATTTGGTTTTTTTTGTTTATATAAATTTAGATTTTCCGACAGTAAATATATGACCACACTGACAACTCCTAAGAGCCATACTACTGATCTATGTAAATATGAGTAAAAAAGTTTTTTGTACTGTTTGCGAACAAGATGTTTCGAGTAGGATATTTTCTGCCCATCTTCGTAGTAATATTCATAAGAATAATAGCGCTATTGAGATCAATGAATGTGTAGAAAAAATTAGTTCAGCATTTAGAAACCGTATTTCTAGTTACAGGGTGCATTGCCCCACTAGCAATGCCTCGAGGTCGCCATCAAGTAACAGCTCAGCAAATTCGTATCTGCTTACACCTCACACTTTCTTATCTCGAATACCTTTGCGTCGTGCTGTACGACAGCTTATCGATGTTAAATTAGCACAACATGTTAATTTAAAAGTAAATTTTGAATTTTTTGGAGAGTTCATTTTACCGAAAAATTACTATATTGAAATTAAATCTTTTGCAACAGAAAATGTAATTATTAATCAAAATTACAATTTTAACCACTTGTATTCTGATCTTGTGTCAAAAATAAACAAAAAAATTAGCGAATTCCAAGAGAAGGACAGTGGGTGGTCATTTTTAAAAAACCTGTATTTAGAAATTAATTTAAATCGGTATTCACCTTTAAGAGCTTCGAGTTTTATTGAATTGCCAAAATATGTAAAAAATAAAAAAGGTTGTATTAATGTAAAAAATAACGATAATTTTTGTTTTTTGTGGAGTATAATTGCAGCATTGTTCCCAGCTAAATCAAACGCAGACAGAACTACGTCTTATCCTCACTTCGAAGATGTACTTAACACCAAAAATATGGCATTTCCGGCGACATTCTCGGACATTAAAATATTTGAAAAAAATAATCACAGAATTAGTGTCAACGTTTACGGCTTGAATTCCAATAATAAAATAATTGGACCATTGTATAGAACAACACATAGAAAAAAGCGACATGTCAATCTTCTATTCATGCAAAATAAGTCCCGTAGTCATTACTGTCTAATTAAAAACTTGGAACGATTGGTTAGATCCCAAACTACTAAACATCATGGGAAAATCTTTTTTTGTGATGACGCTTGCTTTTTTTTAATTGTAAAACTAATTTTGATGAGCATGTATGTGGAGGGGTATCGACTAAATTGCCTAATAAAGGCTCAATTTTACAGTTTACGCATTTTGAGCGTATGCAAGACGTACCCTTTGTCATTTATGCAGATTTCGAATGTTTTTTAGAACCATGCCAAACAAATCAAACTTTTAACAAAGGTGGTTTTACGTCAGACTTGCAAAAACATGTTCCTGCCGCGTTTGGTTATTACATTGTATGCTCGTACGATACTCCTTTAAATAAATATGTGTCATATCGGGGTCCAAACTGTGTTGATAAATTTATAGAATATCTTCAACGCGACGTTCTAAAGATATATAAAATTTTGAAAAATCCTGTGCCATTGATATTTACCGAAAATAATTCAAAAGATTTCACTAATGCCAGAGACTGTTCTATTTGCTCCCAATTGTTATTTGATGATAAAGTAAGAGATCATGACCACCTAACAGGCAAATATAGGGGTGCCGCACATTCTTACTGCAATATACATTTCCAATTACCAAAATTCATTCCAGTGTTTTTTCACAACCTTTCAGGCTACGATGCACATTTATTTATACGTGAGCTGGGAGATATTCGTGGCAAAATAAAAGTTATAGCTAAAACTAAAGAAAATTATATTTCATTTACAAAGTTTTTTTCAACCGAAGAAGGAAGCTTTGTTCCAGTCCGTTTTGTAGATTCATTTAAATTTTTAGGAGCTAGTTTACAAAAGTTAGCGGAAAATTTAAGACTTGGTCAACTTGTCTAAGTTTTTTACGAATAAAACAAAGTTTAAATTGTTGAGACGCAAAGGAGTATATCCGTATGAATATATGAAAAGCTGGAAATCGTATGACGAAACTAACTTACCGTCCTATGAAGATTTTTTTAGTACACTAACAAATCAAAATATCTCTAAAGAGGACTATAATCACGCCCTTAAGGTTTGGAATACGTTTAAGATAGATTCAAAATTTAGGGAAATACACAGATCTGTAGATGTGTACCTACTTACGGATATTTTATTATTAGCCGATGTTTTTCAAAAATTTCGAGCTACTTGTAGGTTAAATTTCGAAGTCGATGCTGCTTATTATTTGACAGCTCCTGCTTTGAGCTGGGACAGCATGTTATTAAAAACTAATATTAAATTAGAACTTATTAATGATCTAGAAATCATTCGAATGCTTCAAAAAGGAATACGGGGAGGAGTATGCTTATGTTCTACGCGGTTCGCAAAAGCCAACAATAAGTATTTAAATAATTATAACCCTGCTGAACCTGAGAAGTACCTTATTTATATTGATTGTAACAATTTATATGGTTGCGCTATGTGCGCATACTTACCATATTCTGATTTTAGACTATTAGATAGACGAGAAATCGATGAATTAAACGTTTGCAAAATACCAGACGAAAACGAATATGGGTACATTTTAGAAGTAGATATCGAATATCCAGAAGAACTTCATGATTCACACAATGATTTACCGTTCTGTCCTCAAAAATGTGTTCCACCCGGTTCAAAAACATCAAAATTGATTCCTAATTTATACGACAAATTTTTTTACGTTATTCATTACGTCCATTTGAAACTGCGTTTAAAAGCGGGACTTAAGTTGACTACCGTGCATCGAGTAATAAAATTCAAACAAAGCCCTTATCTAAAAGACTATATTGACCTACACACTAAACTAAGGCAACAAGCTAAATCTGTATTTGAACAAGACTTTTTCAAACTAATGAATAACAGCATATTTGGAAAAACTTTGGAAAACACAGAGAATAGATTAGACGTTAAAATAGTAAATCAATGGAGTGATGATAAAAACAAGACAAAAAAAAATTACTGTGCAGAGCAGTTAATATCTAGACCTAACTTTCATAGTTCAACTATATTTACTGAAAATTGTGTAGCTGTTCAATTGAAACCAGAAAAAGTAGTCCTTGATAAACCTATATACATAGGTTTCACAGTCTTAGAACTATCCAAAAGCCATATGTATAATTTTCACTACACTATTATGAAACCTTTTTACGGCTCTAATTTAAAAATGTGTTATACCGATACTGATAGTTTTTTATATTCAATAGAAACAAAAGACTTCTATAAGCATTTAAAGCTAAATTTAAAGCACTATTTTGATACAAGTAACTACTCGGAGCCAAATAAATATCAAATTGAACGCGTCAACAAAAAAGTGCCAGGTTTGTTTAAAGATGAATTAGGAGGTCAAAATATTGTAGAGTTTGTTGGGTTGCGATCTAAGTTATATTGTATTAGAACGGAATCGTGCGAAATAAAAAAGGCTAAAGGTGTTAAAAATATGTTTTAAATGGTGTTCATTTCAATGACTATTATAAGTCTTTGAAGAAAAAAGACAAAATCCTACGAAGAAAAAATGTTTTTTTTAAGTCTCTTAAACATGAAATATTTACAAGATCTGTTAACAAAGTAGCTTTGTCTTCCAATGACGAAAAACGTCGAATAATGGAAGACAACATAAAAACGTTTGCTTGGGGACATTGCTCATTTTTCTGAATGTCACTGTTGCGAAGATGGCAGAAAGTTATTTAACCGATATTATTATTTCAAAACATAATTATGTATATTCAAATAATATTTATATAACTACAGGATTATGGGCAGTCAATAATTTTTTACCACAAATTCATATCCTTGTCAATAGCGAGAATTATGATTTATTTATTACTACTAAGGAATGGCACAGAATTTACATTGAAATCAACTCGAAATGTATAGACAACATGACTATTCTATACCAACTTCTTTTTTGTGAAAAACGTTGTCCTGAAAATGTGATTTCTTTAATTTGTGGTGCTCTTAGTACATTTTGTCATTGTGTAGAATTAAGATTAAACTATTTACTTAAGCATGACTATGTAATAGTTAGTCATTTTGTACATAATATAAAAAATAATTTAGCTTGTTATAATACCCTAACTGTCAGTCAAATTGAAATGGTACTTCATTTTTATAAAAGTAAATCTAACGTTTTAGCTGTGCAAGAACTTTTACTTTTTGGTAGTTCATATTTTTATAACTATTTGACTTGTTGTTAATTTTTTTTGGATTTTGTGTTGTTTATAATTTTGTGATTTTTTTATAATAACAATAAAATGTACCTATTTGAAAATGTTGTTTTATTAATCTAAGTCCAACTTTAGTGTAAACCTTTAGATAAAGAATGTTGGTAGATATAATTAGCATTTGTGACAGACAGACAAACAAAAAAACTTTAACTATTTTATTACGAACGTTAGAAAAGAAAATTTATGCTGATTCAGATACATTTCGATATTCAAGATGTCTTCGGTGTAGGCAGCCGGTCATACGATATCTAACATACATGAACCAACAAGTTTTTATTTGAAACCTGTATGACGCAAACAGATTGTTGCATTATATGAAAAATAAATCACATAATTAAAAGGTGTCGATTCGTTAACACGTCTTTATTATAATTTTAAAATATGTCTAATTACCAAAAGGCAAATTATATCGCTTTTTCAGTAGGCAAAGTTTTAAAGTATGTGGTCAAAATCGAAATTAGTCAATTAACAGAACTACCAAACGTTGTGGAAAGCAGAACAATTGTAAAAACAAGTTATCATGCAGAAAGTGAAAATGACCCAGTGATGAATTCTGTACTGCATTCCCTTTTCCTTATTTCGACAGAGTTGGGAAAACAAACTGAGAAAATTTAATGAGCAGAGGTATGTATAAACTTTCCTATTTTTGCTTTTACTTTCAAAATTTACAGAAAATCTAATTATTTTCCTTGTCTTTCAGATATACCTGAGGCAAAGAATATCAGTAGCAGTAGCAGAGGAAGAGGTTTCCTCCGTGGAGATTTCATTCAAAACTTATTTCTCTTTTTTTGTATTGTAAATAAACGATTTTGTCATGTACAAACATTAAGATATGTAATGTCTCTTTAGGAATAGAAATTAAATAAAAAATGTTTTATTGTTATAACATTTATTGAATTTTCTTAATAAAAATACTTAAACTTAGTTAAGCAAAATACTTATACTTAGTTAATATATTTTAATACTTAATACTTATATTATACATTTGTACACAAATGAAAAAACTAAACTATTATATTTTAAACTAATTCAAGTATTTTATTTTTAACGTCCACATTTTCATTGCACCATTTCTTAATACAAATAACATTTTCCAGAGCAAAATATTTTCTATGATTAAAACATATGTTTTTTTGCCCTTTAGAATAGGTGCTGTACAAATTAGGAAAATTAGGGCATCCCTTTTCTGCAATATCTTCAACATTACATTCTGTACAAAGTTCATTAATCCATAGGATTTTTTCTCTACCCTTCAAAAGCAAATATTGGTGTTTTAAAATTAGTTTGATAAGTTTTCTAAATTCTTGATAATCTATGTAACCGTCACTCCAATAAATACCGCGATTACTTTCTAACCAAGATACATTTCTTTTTTCTTCCTTAGTCAAATAAGAAAAGGGATATGGTGGTTTTATTAGAAATACTTGAGTGTATTCTGAGGTAGCCAAGGCAAATTCTTTTACAATAAATTTATTATGAGAATCCTTAAAGCCTTGTAAGTCTACGAAAATAGGTCCGGTAATATTCATGATATTTTTTTCACTATACCGCTTAAGGGTTTGTATTCAAATATGCAATCGTTTAATAACAAACAACAGCAGAAGTTAGATTTGGTATATCTTTATCACTCTCTATTTCGATACGAACATCAACTGGGCCAGTTTTAAGTGTATCGTTCTGTCTTGAGCAATCTATAACGTATAACGGTACTTTATCTCTAAATTCTTTATAACTTAGCAAGGGTTCAGGACGTCGTCCGTAGTAAGACTGTTGGAATCTAGTGTATTGTTCATATAATAAAGCAAATTTATCCTCATCAAATCGAACATTAAGACCCTCATAGGGAAAATACATTGAATTCAAAAATACTTTAACTTCTCTTATATTGCAGTGATCGAAGTGTGACATGTCTTTTTCTGATTTATTTTTTCGGTCTGTCTGAAATGCAATAACAGCATATGTCGGTTTTTCTATTTGTGAAGACGTTTTAATTACCCATGTATGTTTTGTTGTTTTTGGTAATAAGGGGAATTCATACAAGTCCCAGTTTCGGAATAACAAGTTGATTGAACGATCGATTTCGTTTTTCTCGATCGGAAACTTTTACATGTGGAACACGCCAAACAATTTTTTTAAGTATGATATCATCTATTACTTCTCCAGTGTTTAGTTTTATTGCGTTTAGATTAGTATTGCTGCGTAAAAGTATTAGCTCATGTCTACAATTCATTATTATTTTATTATAATCCTCAGCAAATCCAAGCATTTTGTTCAGTGGTATAGATACTGCAAAATTCCCTGATCTTGTATTTTTTGTTCCATCTATATCCCAACCCCATGCTTTCGAAATTTTTGATTCATTTTCATTCATAGACAAAAATGATTTTATAGTTGTTGTTATACCAGCATTTTTAATTCTATCTATTTCAACTCCGTTAAGTTCATAGAGAACATCTTGAAACAGAAATAAAATGGGGTTGTTAGTAAAATTAACGCTAGTTGCAACATCTTTTAGATCTCCTTTTTTAACGATGACCATTCCTTCTAGGTATATTGTACTCGCTGATGGCAATACGTACAAGTCTTGTTGGTTGATAGGTATTCTTATTTCATCATTTTTATTAAAAGTAGTGATATATGGCTTATACGAATGAATTTCCATGCTTTCTTTAGTATTATCAAATACAATAGGTTGCGCTACGTTTAATACACTCATTTTAGTAATCCAATTAATTTTAAAAAGTCTTTATTTTCAACACTTAATTTTTTTTTTAAGTTAGTAGATGTTAATGACACAGGTGCTCTTTTGCGAATTACCTGTATCTTTCTGAGCTTCTTTGGTCGTGAAAAAGAATTTATATTAATTTGGTGAAAGTCTATCATTTTTTCTTCAGATGTAGGTACAGTAGTACCTCTTCTCCCCGAAAATTAACTAACTTGTTCTGTGAATCTAAAATTTTTATATTTACACTACTGATAGTCTTTTGATTAATCGGAAAATATATTATATTCTTTGGTACCTCAATAATTCTATATCCAGGCGGAACATTAGGTGCAAATTCATGGATTATGTGGCTTGGAATTCCATTAATGAAGGATCCACAGACAATATCACATTCAACTCGGACAACAGTGGTAGAAAGAATACTGACTGGGATCTGTGATTCATGAAATTTATTCTTTTGTAATGTTTTTTTATTGTATCCGAGAATACTCCCAATAGAATTTTCTTTTTCAAAATGAATGTCTTTAGAGCAACAAATTACAGTACGTAAAGTATTATTGTTACAAGTTAAACTAAAGGTGCTGCTTCTAATGTTTTTCTTTATATAGTCACAAATGTCCTGTAGTTCATAAGATCCTTCAGGAATTTCAATCATTTCATTATCACCATAATGAAATTTATTATTTTTACTTTCAACGTTTGGAATAGAGTTAAAAGTAGAAAAGTATAAAAGACCACATTCGTAATCTCCGTCTAACTGTAGAGCAGGAGAATAACAAGTATTTAAGCTTGATGTGAATCCAGATATTGACAGCGTGAAAGACATGATTAAAATGGTTTATTTTATTGAATTATCTTAATTTATTCTTCTGAATGCCAAATATTGTTCAAATATTTTATACACAAGTGACCACAATTAACAGTATTAAAGTTCTGATATACATTGTAATTGTAATAAACATTAGACAAATTTAAATAGGATAGTAACTCTTGGGGTGGTCTTAAATTTCCAAAACTATTGAAGTACTCACAGTAGTTGTTAATTTTTATATAGGCTACCCAGTGCGTTCCAGGATTCTTCAAGTTATCCAAATTGACAATCGCACACTCAATATCTTTAGGTTTTTTTGGTAAAGCATCTTTCATGAATACTCCTCGAAAATACGGTATATCATTAGTGTGCTTTAAAATATCTACATTCGTTAAAGCACGTCTAGGTAGCCTTCTAGTTAGTTTTTTGCTGATTTTAAACATAATCCGTTACCTTTATAAGGTTTGATGTAGAGACCTTTTCCTAACGCAACAGATTCCATCATTTTGTTATGACGCTGTGACTCTTCAAGGTTTTGCTTTGCTGATTTATAGCTATTCACTGCTTTAGCAATACCTGCAGCTCCTCCAGCTAAAGACCCTAATGCAGCAAAAATTGGTATAAGTGGTAGAATCCCTCCAGTTTTTGGTATTGGTATAAGACGGGGTAAGCAAACATTTTTATTTTTAAATATTTTTTTTGCAGTCAAGTAGGCTATCTTTATAGCAGTATTGTTATCTTTTGGCTTGCGGTTTTTCATATAATGACGGATTTTAGACACGACTGACTTAAAAGATTTAACTCCAGCACCATTTTTTAATTTAGTTTTCATAACTTTGCTTACGAGCCAAGATGCTTATTTTTCTCCGGTTCTAGTATTTTTTGACTTCATTCTTTGTTTTGCCATATTCAGAAGCGCAAAGTCAGCTTTATGACGATCTTCTAAATTACGATGTTCGGAATATGCTATATCGTGACGCTTACAAGCCTCGTCTAATTCGTTTATCCCTTTGTCACCTCGAGCCAATCTTTCTTGTAGTCTTGTACCAGGACCACAATAATTATATCCTGGTAAATGAAGTTCAAATGGTAAATTGTTTACTATATTATTAACAAGTCCTCCACCGTTCATCACTGAATTTAAAATGAATACATGGTTGAATATCTTACAATTATAAAGTATTTATAAGTTAAAAGTAAACACTATACAATAGACATTTCGTTAATCCAACTATTTTCCTTTTCATTGAGTCCTAACCATTTTACAAATAATTTATTTCCTTTCTTTCTTATCACTCTTTCAATTAAATAAATGTTTGGATGTTTAGTTTTTTGCAACTCTTGTTCGTAAAAGGATCCGAGTATTATTTGATTTCTTTGATCATGAATGTGATAAGTTACTGGGTAAGTATTATTAACTTTTGTTATGATAAATAGTTCAGAAGACCAGTTAGGTGTATACCCCTTTTTGAAATTTTCTTTATATTTGCTAATCCGAACACAGTCACCTACTTTTAATTTTGATTTTCTTAAGTACTGAGGTGTTTCATTCCTCTTTATGTTATTCATAACGACGGTTTGGTTATCACATGTTACATTTATTGGTTTAAATTTTATGGTTCGATGGACAGTATCATTATATGATGTCAAAGGTGATCCGATCCATTTGTTATTTCCAACTAAAGTAAAATATTTATATAATTTTGATTTCAGTGTTCTTATAAATCTTTCAACAATTGACGCCTTTTTCACAGAATATGTAGAATAGTGATTTATATTAAAAGTTGTTATTATTTTCTTAAAAACTTCATTGTAAAATTCTTTTCCCATATCTGTCTGAAGGTTAATAGGAATTCGACCACAATCCAAAATTTTTTGAAAAGCGTTTCCTACGTCACGTTTTGTTTTCGTTTCCAGAGGAACTCCCCACGCGAATTTTGAAAAGCAGTCTATAACAACTAAAATATATTTAAAACCTTTGTTCACTTTTTCCATTTTCTGCATGTCAATGAAATCAGCTTGCCATAAATCATCAATCCCTTTTAATAATACCGCCCTACGAATGAAGTGTTTTCTAGCTAGTTTGTGAAGTTCACCAACTATGTCTTCTCTGTTCATAATTGTTTAGGTGCGGTTTTCTGTGATCCAACCTTTTTTAATTCTGATTTAATATCTAGCAACTGATTTTTTAAAGTTTGAATCAGGCTTTTTATAGCATTTATTTCGAGCAGGAAAGATTGTTTTCCACAATATTCTTTTAGTACATTATCTACATACTGCTTATTGACGGCTTCGTCAGGTAGCTGAGGTGTTTTGAGTCCTTTTATATTTGCTGATATTAAGTCTAAATCTCCATTAATAGACTTAAGAAATACTTTGTCAGTAATATCGAAAACTTCTGACAAACGCAATCTTTTATGCACGTGATGACCAAACTTGTCAACGTTCATTGTTTAATAAATGTATCCCTAAATGGTTTGATTACAACTGAATGTTAATATAAAGTTCTCTGTATTATATTTGAATAAATCGTTAAGAATGCATGTAATTCGTTACTTTTCATATTTTATTTGTTAATAATACCAGCTTCTTGCAACTCCTCTACGATAGATATTATTTCATTGTCTAATCCACTGTTTCCTGCATCACGAGAAGATATTAAAAGTTTTAGTCTTTCAACTAACTCATTAGGGTCATCCCAATACATATAATCAACATTTTTATTATATTTTTTTAAAATTGGTAACCCAGACCCTTGAGTAAGACTTTCGGTGCTTGTACATTGCTTAGATAACTTGAAAAGTGGTTTGATAATATTTAAGTACTTGCTTCCTTTATTACTTTTAATTGGTTTTTTAGGGTTGAAGTCACACCTATGTGCATTTGTAATAGTTAAAATCTGTTTGTAACTGTTTAAGTCACTATTAGTGATTGTTTTTAAATCTGGTATTCTTTTAAATAATAATTCCATTAGACCTTCAGTTTTTTTGTAAGGCTTTCCAGAAACTAAAATTGTATTTTCTGTTTGGACAATTCGAGAATTACCTATCATCAGTTCCACCACGTTCATTTCTAACACCAAATGGAATATCTTCCAATACTTTTACAGTTCCTTCTGAAGGTGGTGACCAATTATGTTGTGGACTTGAAATAGATTCAATTGTTTTGAATGAAGCGTCACTTGAAATGTTGGTTTCTTTATTATTTGTATCGCTCATACTTTCTGAATCATCTTCATAGATACCGTCTTCATAATCATCAAAGTTCTTAAGAGTTTTATCAACTTTTTCACACTGTTCATCGGAATCTATTTCATATTCACTTCCACCCTGAAGATCAAAATCAAATTCAGTTTTCATATATTTTGCTTTTTTCCCTGGGATTACGTCTTCATTGTAATTAGGTTTGATATTTTGTGTTGCATTTCTTGATACCATTTTATGTAGTGGATCCGTTAAAGGTTTGAACACAGATTTAAGGACTTTATCATTTTCAGTTTGAATATTACGCAACTGCCTAACTTTTTTCTTAACAACGCTTGCTGATTTAATTATCTCTTTTTTGATATTTACTTGCGAATCCATTTTTCACAATAAGCTTTACCAATGTTATAGACAAGACTAAACACATATCAGAGTTTTTGTCGTTTATAAGAGTTTTAATTAAGAATGACAAAAGTATCAAACTTTTTTCTATAGCAACCTTTATTTTTTTCACAGTCTTTATTGATTACTATGAAATCATACGAAGTTTTCCAGATTTCCGAACACATATCACATTGATTCCAATTCATATCTGTACTGACATGTTCATCATAAACATGTCGTAAATTAATGTCATCTTGTTTAAACAAAATTATAAGATTTGCATTATCTGCATCATAACGCCGGCGCCGGTCGAATGGACGCCCCCGAGAGCGACAACCCAAGCCAAGGCTCCCCCCACGGGCGGGAGACTCCTTCTGAGTCTCGCCCAAAAAGCCCGGTGAAGCAGTAATGGCTGCAACAGCCAACTACATAGTCAGTCACAAAATAAAAAAAATATAACGATACTGCACGACTTCTTGATTGTAACTTGTCAAAGGCCCCTGTAGTGACTTGAAACAAATAGTCTTCACATGGTCTTCACCCAAGAAGCTTATATGTGGAATCCATATATAAGCTTCTTGTCTTCACCACTTCAATACCAAAGATAAAGTAATTTTTTATTCTGGCAATAGACGGATCTCAATAAGTTGAACAATGTACCTGTAAACAGTGCTCGTCGTTCTAATGCTTTTTTTACGTGTATTAAAAAGAGATAAAAATACCGTTCGCGCACGTGTTTGTTTGTTACCAGTTGGTAATAATGCGTCTTTTTAATTTCTTAAAAATAACCTGTTGTTATCTTCAAAATTTATAGATTTCACTTAATTGAATGATTGATTAATAACCATAGTATGTAACGTTCCCGGTTGTTCGATTTGGGTGGATTTTTTAATCACAGGTTTTCTAAAGTACTGAAAGTGCGTGTTTTCTAGGCAAAGTGAACAAGAAATGGATATCATTTTTAAGTGTTTATTTTAACAAAATTCGTTGTTTTTCGTTTATTTAAACTCGGTTTCCATTACTGGCTCAACGTTTTTGGCAATTGCCTAGTCTTAGAATAAACTCCATTACATGTCATGGCACACTAATTATGAAAAGAAACCAAAGATGGAAACCCAATTAAATAAACATTTAAAAATTATTTTGAGATTGCTCTTTCGGCTTCTTTTAACAAGCTTCTATTTATTTTATGAGTAGCAATCTACTAGGGAACTTAGAAATGCTTGCCCAAGGTCTCAATATAGGTATCTATTTGCATTTTGTGTTTCTTTGGATTTTATGTAATTTAAAATTTATTTACGTACAGGAAAATATGGCATCAATAAAATCCTACACCCAGCAACAAATAGCAAATGCTATTGAAGATATTCATGTCACCGGAATGTCGAAAAAAGCAGCTGCTCAAAAACACGAAGTTCCTTACAAAACCTTGTACAACAAAATTACCGGTGTAATTTTGAATGGATTGATACGTTAGCTAAGCGTCATTTTCCTCTTAATCAGCAACAGTTACTTGACACAGCGCAAAAAAATGTGATTAGCAGTGGTAGGCAAATGCCTTTAACAAATGGAAGACCCGAAGGTCGATTCCGTAAAAAGATTGCTAACCTTTTTGAAAGAAATAAGATATACATTGCGGTTTCGCCACAATCGATGAATTTCATAAGTAATTTCAAATGCGCAATGTACATCTTATTTCTATGGATTTAAAACGAGAATTGTTAGTGCAAATGTATCGTTAATCTCGGAGAAAACTTAAGGTGGTTTCAAACGGAAAGTGCAAAAAGAATATAGAAATATCACCAGTAATGTAAATAGTCAAGTTTTACTAGCGAGACCCTAATAAGCTGTATTATAGCACGTGTTTTATCGCTCATAATGCGCGCTTTTAGCATTACTACACACTCTCTTAACGCTGCAATGCAGCCTATCCCCTTAAGAAAGTTATTTATACGGCAACAAACTGCCCTCAAGCTGTTTTTTCAAGTTTAATCAAACTTCGACGTATGTTTGAAATATCTAAAGCTTGAAAGTAAACTGCCACCATTTGCTTTTATTTTCATAATATTACCATTTAATTTTTATATTTTCAGAATGCTTAAAATAACACAACGTCTATTTTACGTGATGCGTTCCTTCATTTTTACCGAAATTGTTTACTAAAAATAATAATATACTTTCACAATGAACTGATATCCGCATCCATATTTCACAATTATCAATTGCAAGAGAAGCAAAAATTTCATTCTCAATTATAATTTTTTCTGTACGACGACAACCATTACACAAACTTTTAACTTCATACTGAATAACTTTAGTTGGTAATTAAAAAACAGCGTAAATAATACAAACAACATTTGCTAATATTTTACACTTATAAATAACTCAGACTGGGTAAGCTCTATACAAAAGATATATTAGGTCAAAAGTAGATTTGTCAGCCTTTATCAAGTACTTACAATTCCGTTATACAAAAGTCGTAATGCTACAAAACAGTCACTCCAAAACCAAAGTCTGTATAATTTGGGGCCCAAATTGCACTTATAAGAGCTGGCTAAGCGCTTATACAGACTTCTTACAGCCTTTGTGCCTTCATTGTGTTACTCGGGAGATTATATTCTTGCCAAATTTCATCTTAATGCTTACAGTGAGTTAAGCATGAAGAGGTAACAGACAGACAGATAGACAGAGTTACTTTCGCATTTACATTTTTTTTTAGTTTTTTTTTAGCTTACGTAATCCATATCCATACTATTCGTACTAATATTATAAATAAGACTGTAACTCTGTTACCTCTTCATGCTTAAAACACTAATAATAATAATAATAAAATCGATCATTTATTCCCACTAATTTAGTTACAGATATGATTTAAGTTAGATGACCTTAACTAGTTTCATTTGTGGGAAACTGAAGCTCAAACTAGGCTGATGCCTGTATTTTAAGACTCCAGGTCCCCCCAACTCGAAAACACTTTGCATATAAAAAGTATTAAGTATTTAGACATGAAATACGAGAAGAATATAAACATATTTAAAAATTAAACGAGATCTTACAAAACAGAGTTCTTACAAGAATAAATAAAAATATCATAATTTGGATAATGCGTACCAGTATATTTACAAGCCAGTTTACGAGTGTAAGGCTGTGTACATATGTTTGTGTGTGTGTGTGTGTGTGTGTGTGTGTGTGTGTGTGTGTGTGTGTGTGTGTTTGTGTGTGTGTGTGTGTGTGTGTGCGTGTGTGTTTGTGTGCGTGTGTGTGTGTGTGTGTGTGCGCGCGCGAGCGAGGGTGTGATGATGTGTGTAAAAATATTGTACAAGATTATTTAGAATTACTTTATTACGATTATGCTAAAAAAAATTCAGTTTCTGAATAATTAAATAATTAAGAATAGTAACCAGTTTTTGACTTTATATTTCACCTCATTTTTATTACATTTGGAAATATTAAGGGCTAGATAGACATGATTATAAATCCTCCCTGCATTAAAGTTGTAAAATCTATCTGCGTATACCGTTCTTGAAGACATAATCGCACAAACTTTATGGCCTTACCTTTTTCCAGCGATGCGGTTGTGTTCTGGCAAGACAGATGCATGATGTCTTATTACAGAAGTGAGTTGTCTTACCGTCGGCACATGTGCGTCTTGGTACAACCTTTCTGTCTAGTACCAACGAGGTTTACGGAGGCAAACTTTGAGTATCAATCTCTGAGCTCTTTCTAGTTGTAGCAATTTAGTCTTCACGGCCCCTTTTCACGCAGAAATACAATATGGTATAACTGATTCCACAAACGCTTGGTATACCATTCTTAAAGTCTTGGAGTCTACTGAACACCGAAGGTGTTTAAAGATATACGTAAGTTTTCGTATTTTTTGGGATGTAGTGTTTATGTGGTTTTGAAATGTGAAATTGTTATCTATAAATATACCTAAATATCGAATCATGTTTGTATTTGCTATGAATGGACAGTTACAAGTAGTTTGAGTGAAAGCGCATTTATGTAAGTAAATTTGTTTTGTGTCTAAATGTTTATTGGAGTAATTTCTGATAGAGAAGGGAATAAATTTGGTTTTTTCCATATTTAAGGTTAAAGAATTAGAAACAAGCCAATGACAAACTGTATTAAATCCCGACTGTGCCACATCAAACAACTCATCCCAAGAGTCAGCAAAAAATGTTAAAGCTGTGCCATCTGCATAAGATATTATGTTACAGTTTCTTAAATTTAGTTGACAAAGGTCATTTATATAACACAAAAAGAGCGTCGGGCCGAGTATACTACCTTGGGGTACTACAAACTCGACTTGCTGATCAGAAAAATGCAGTCACCGATTTTAACGCATTGTTTGCGACCTCGTAAGTAGTCCTCAAAAAGCAATAATTGAGTGCCTCTAACACCCATATTCTCTAATTCTTTTATAAAGGTGGAGACAGAAACTGTGTCAAAAGATTTTTTAAGGTCAAGAAAGATAGTTAAACATTTTTTGTTGTCATCTAATTTTTCTACAATAAAATCAATCAAATTATGAACTGAATCATTTGTTGATCTGCCAGTTTTAAAACCAAATTGCGATTCCGACAATATTTTTTGATTTTCAATATATTTTACCAGTCTTATATTAATTAAACGTTCAAAAATTTTTGATGAGGTTGTTAGAATAGATATGGGTCTATAGGTTTTTTTCTATATTGAGGGATTTTCAGACAGATTTTTTTTTTAAATTGCAGAATTAAAAAAAAAAATGTTTATAAAGTTTAGAAAGATGGCGTTGACTCAACAAGGAGCATTTTTTTTTCTGAAACTTAGAGTTATTAAACGGTCGCAAAAGGGTGACAGGGACGAAGTTAATCTCCAGTCTTTTGTCTCTTTCAAACATTTTTTATTTTACAGAAAAGAGACAGGTAGTTGCAGTACATTATATACCTTTCTAAAGTGTGGTCAATTTTGTAAGGCTACTGCTACTGTGCAGTCCATAAGATATATAACGGAACCTGAAGTCTATGATTCTTACCGGACGCCGCCGTTCAGGGTGAACCGGCATGTGTGATTGCTTTTAAACAGACAAAAATAAAATGGACGCGGAGATTAAAGTAGCGTAACATTAATAAATTGTGATCTTATCGTGGCGATAGATATTGTGTAGTAACGTTAAATTTCAATTATAATTTGTCTCTGTTTATAATATGAAGATAATGTAATTATAACCGTAAAAAACTCCCAAAAATAATAAATTACGTTCTTTAGGTTATCCTCTTTACTGACTGAAATGGAAGCTGTAGAAGAGCCTATTACGAACAATTCATGCATGGAAAGTGTCCGTACAGATACCTCAAATCTTGTAACCGAATTACCGATGGAATTGGGTAATTGTCGCCAAGCTAACGGTGTTGTTGAAATAACTAATACTGTACCCAAAGACGACGGGGATACTTTATTAACGGTAGAGCGAGTAAACATTGAGACTGAAATTGTAAGTATTCCTGATACCAATAAAAATGATAGTCAGGAACAGTCAGATCATTCTAATACGAACCTGAAACCAGTTGTTGAACCAGACCCAGAACAGAATTTAGAGCTTTCAGTTAAAAATGATGTTACTACAGTTGAAAATCAAGTGATTGAGAGAACTGTAGTTGATGTCAAAGGTGAAGGGCAAGAATCTGAATCTGCTGTTGCTCATGAAATTGAAATTGCTGAATCTACTGATGATGTAGATAATACACAAAATGTTAGTAGTAATGTCAATGTTACATTTGAGACTGAAATTTTGGTAGAGAAAAACTATGATAATGAAATCAAAACTGAGGAACATGATAAAACTAATAATATTCTTAATGAATTAGGACATAACATTGGACTAAGCGAAGCACTTTGTTCCACAGACTCTGAAAATAATAAACATCAAGTTCTGAATAATGAAGAATTATTAGATATTTTAGAAGGGAATGATGAGTTACACTCTACTGATACAGTTATTGCAGTTGACCACCCTAATACTAAATCTCTTGAAAAACAGCTGGCCATGCAACAACTTTCCAGATTATCAAAAAAGAAGAAGTATAAACATATTTCTACTATTGACAAACATGTGAACAAAAGTACAGTTGTAAAATTCAAAGAAGATCTTTCAATTGAAGGTGCTCAGAACAAACAAAAATCAAATATTGACAATAGTCAATCTAAACAAACTGTTTCGGAAGGAGATCCAAAAGATACAAAAAATCATAAAAATAATGTAGATGTCAAATATGTTGAAATAAAAATAGATACCAAAGATTATGTTGAAAGTCCATCAGAAGGAGAAACACTGAGTATTGTAGAGAGTAAAATAAAAAAAACAATGCCCAGAAATCAATTTAAAACAAATAAATCTATTAAGAAACCGAATGAAACGAAAATTACTAGTCATAAAGCTATTAAAAAAATAAAAAGAAAGAAAATATAGTCAATGTGCTAGTACAGGATTGGAGTGATGATGAACCTATGGAAGAAGTCGAGTCCAATAGTAGTTTAGCTGAAGTGACAACTGATCTAAATACTTCTGAACAAGAAACTGAAATTATACATAATGAGAATTCTATTTCCAAAACCTCTCCTGGTGCAGGTGATAGTTTAGCAGATCTGGAACACTCTGATAAATTGAGTAAAGAAGACAAAGAAAGTCAGTCACAAAGGAGACAATCAAGAGTTATTAAAAAGAAAGTTATATTTGATCCTGATAATCCAGATACATTTACTAAAGGTATGACTGTTATTAAAAGTAAAGAACACCTATCAGAAAATGAGCTTCAACCTGCAAAAAAAATTAAAATAGAACATAATCTTCAGAAAGCAAAACTCAAATCGCAAACAGCCAAAATGAAATGGAAAAAACCTACACCTAAAAGTAATAAACAAATCAAGAGACTAACTGAAGTTGATAGGCTTTTAATGGATGAAGGAGCTGTTAACATGATATACCAACTTACACCAGAAGCTCCTAAAGGTAAGAAAAATGTAAGGACAAAAGCAGAATTCATAAAAAGAATACAGAGTTCAACACCAGATGGCACAGAAATGAAATTCAGAGAAAGAAAGAAAGAGTCAAAAGAGGAAGAAGCTGAAGCTAAAAATATTTTAGGTGGTAAACATAGAATGTCTTTAAGCAGTTCTGTAAAATCTCCATCTGTTTATGAAGATTTTGAAACTCACAGTGCTGATGATTCTATTATATATCGTCGACATTCATCAAGTTCTTATTCCAGTACTGGTATGAGCCCACGTCGCTTGAGTGAAGTGGACTTGCATGCCAGTCAAAGTTCTACAGGAGCTTCTCAGAAACCTGCCAGTCATGCTCAAGTTAATAAAGCCGCTGAAAATAGCAGCACATTTATGTCGGATCTTACTGATACTTCAACAAATGAAATTATTAGAAAAGAAGACTGTGTATCAATTAAAGAAAAATTGAATTCAAAATTGTCACTTGCCTTGCAAAAGAAAAAGCGTGAAAGTACCAGCAATGAAAAGCCCTCAAAGCGAAAAAAAATACAAAAACTGGAAGAACAACAAAAGTCTAAATATGTCTTGAAATATGACCACTTAGCAATCAATATTGACAATAGATTGGCAGAAATATGTATTCGCAAAGCAGGAGCCAAGAAATATAATGTTGAGGTATGTATTAGGTATCTAATTTGTCCTATTAAATTCTAAATTTATGTCTCAGAAATCTGAGCCCAACGTAATTTGAAATCTCTATAATCCAAATTCCCTGAATGTCCTCCTGTCTACTTTACTTACCTTACTTACTTAGTGTTGACAGAATATTGTTAAAATTTGATTTTGCATACTATTTAATATTCTAGCATTTATAGTTTCTTTGTAATTTAAGTATATGTACAAACCAAATTTCCGGTTAGGTCGACTATGTGGTGGGAAATGTCCCCCTTTCTGCTGCTTCACAAAAGCTTTGTTACAAAGAGTACTACAAACTTTTAGATTATTGTAATGATATCAATGGGTATGATGATGCCCAATTGCAGGATCCTTAGATACCATTGCAATATTATTTCTTAAGTTTTAAAACCATATTTTAGGAAAAGTCATAAATTACCAGAGTAATTTATTAAACTGATAAAGATATATTGGTGATTGTTTTCCTGCAACCGTCGTATTGGCAGCATTCTGGTGTTAATTTTATATTTATATAAAAATTTGTATATTATGAGTACTACCTATGTTGCTTAGTGTTATAATTTGTGCTATTTATGGTTTTCTGTTCACCAACATTAGCTTTTGCCTAAGCCGCTGTTGTAGTCCCATCGCAAGGGCACAGGTCTGTCCTTGGAGAAGGAAGCTTAGGCCATAGTCTACTGTGCATAAGCTAACACTTTTAAAGTATTCAAGCCAAGCATAATTTCTCTGACTTGGATTGACAACTACTGTCATATGACAACACACTGTTTTCAGCACAGCCTATAGATATACAAGTTTAAGACTATTAGTTTGACTCTCTCGCAGCCTAGTTGGTAGTGTTGCCGGCTACTGTGAAGAGGGTGTGGGTTGGATTCCCGCACTCAACAAACATTTATATTTTTTTTTGTGCTTGTCTTGAGCCTGGGTGTATTTATGTTCAATAATATGTATTTTAATTTACAATTACAATAAAAAAAGAAATATATATGTATTTGAATCTGTTGTTTGGTACCCATAACACAAGCTTTGCTTACTTTGGGGCTAGCCGTCTAGTGGTGTGTGTTATGTCCAAAAATATTTGTTATTATTATAATGTAAATTGCCTTTGTAGATACTGGGTTCTTGTTCAACTTATTATTTTGTTACAGACATTAAGGGAGCTGGAGAGTGCATTAGAATATATTGACAAAAAAGATGACATATCTATAACATTGTTGACATCTCAGTGTGGATCATTGTGTTCAGATTTAGATTTAAGGCATTTAATCATGGACAGTACAGAAAAAAGGACAAATGCTGCATATGAAATTGCAGAAGCTGTAAGGTATAAATAAAATACAGAAAAATAATGATTCTAACACATATGTTTGTCTGTTTGTTAGTTTGCTTTGCTATAGAGCAACCAATTATGCTAATTGTTGAAGGGACAGAGGTCATAAGCTACTTTTTAACCTGGAAATGCTTCTGTGGGAATTACAATAACTGAACATAACTATAGAAAACTTTCTTACTATAATCAAAGACTTGCATTGGAATCCTATGATGATAACGCAAAAGCTATAGTAGTATATATTATTATAACAGAAAGAAAATTCATATATATATATGGATCCTATAAATATTGTGCACATATCATTTCTCTTTTATATTGACTTTACGTAAGCATATTAAATTTAGGGTATGTATGTAGTATGCTCCACTTAATTTATGTCACAACAAATTTGTAATTTCAAACCAATTTTTAGAAATAAACTGTCTAATCTTTTTACTACAAACAGTAGTATTTTGTAACAAAGGATACTACAAAATTTTAGATTATTAAAATGAATAATAATAAACAACTATACGACTAAAGATGCTCAATTACAGGAGGCATAGATACCATTGTAAAGAAAGTTATTTGTTTACATATTAATAAATGTAACATGAAAATCTGTTTAATATTTAGTAATATTTAAATATAAATTTAGTAAAAAGTGTTTTTTTAGATATTTTATGTCTTAAACAGACAACATAAATACATAACATCACGCCTGTTTCCCAGAGGGGCAGGCAGAAAAACTGCAAATTCTGTATTACCGTTATACATTGTTTCTTATTGATCATAGGCAAAGTACGTGGAGCTCGCGCAGCAGCTCCAGTAAGTAGGTTAACTTCAATATAAGCCTCAGATCACAAATGTTTAACGCAAAAATCGAGCAGGGTTGTCGATGATGCTATCTCATTTATTAATAAGTATTTTAAGAAAATACCTACTAATAACACTAGGAAAAACGAAAATCAGGTGCATTAGGTGAATTTCAAGAAATATGTAGTACCTACGTAACTTATAACTAGTAACTATGTCAAAAAGGATAATGAAATAACTGTAGTACCTATTATTTATTTATCGCACTATGTTATACTTATGATGTAGTGTGATAACTATTCAACTGAAGTATAATAAATAATTATTTCGTTTATAGGCAAATTTTATTTTACTGTTAGGCATTTCTTGTTTGAACACATATAGGCACTGCACATTGTGCTGCTGATATCTTACAAATTAAATGCTTACAACCTGAGCGCGCGACTGCTGCCGCCGCAGACGCGAGCCGTGACGTCCCCAACCATGATTCCACTTCCATCAGTTGCGAGCTGTGCGGTGAACGACACCGGCTGCCCCACCGCACCGCCTCAACGCAACGATGCTAATCATTTGGCGCGAGTCGATCTACTTTATACCCCTCTAGATCTATTTTGTTATAGGTATCACAGGCTAATTATAAATATTAAATTTTCAGGTCACTGCTGTGTAAAGTGGAGCAGCATAGTAAGCTGCTATGTACGGGTATTTGGGGTGCTTGTTCAGGCATAGGTCTCGCAATAATGGCACTCAGTGACATGGTGATTGCTTCTGAGCATGCTACATTCTCACTTGGCTCTCAATCAATACATAGCCAGACTCCACCATTACCTGGAATTGTCATTTTAACTGCACAACAACATTGGCAAAAATCAATGGTTAGTATTGAGTATTTTTAAGTGTAAGTCAAAAGTATGGTATATAAGGGTAAATTTAGCAGGTGTTTGTTGGTTTGTCATTCTATAATTCAGCTACAGAACTAAGGAATCTTTGTGAAATTTTCTGCACTGAGATAGGCAGAGATGGGTCCATCCATAGTGACATAGGCTACTTTTTATCCCAATTGAGAGATCCCATGTGAACAATAATTCTTATATTTCGAATACATTATTTCTTAAAGCCGTAACAGAGCACCTAAATGCGTAGATTTTGGCATAGATGGATAGAATCCTTTTATCACCATAGATATTTCCATTTTTTTTTTCGCCTTTTTCTTGCCTCTTTTTCGCCGTAACGGGTGCTCACGGCGATGACCAAATTCTGTGCGGCCGAAGCCATGAGTAAATTCTAGTTACTTAATTTTGCATGTTAGTACAAGATGTCGGAAATATCTTGTGCGCCTCGAGTTTACTTCACTGTCCCATTTAGTACCGTTGACAATGCAATCACTCATTAACGCCGTGCAAAGCAAGGATGTTTACTACATTTTAAAGTCTACTATTCTACTAATACAATGAAAAATTGATAGGTCGACCGCGCTGCTACAGTGCGAATTGACTGACATTTGTCGAGCTATTAGCCAGTTCACTGTCAGAGTTTCAAGTAATGAACAGAAAAACTTTATTTGTCGCCAAATTTTAAAATAAAAAACACGTAAACAACAGTAATATCAAACAAAAAATAGCAATAACAGTCTTTAAAAACTATATGTTGCGACAATTAGGTGTTCAGCTCAGCGTAAGCTACGACCAGAAGCTGCAGTGCTAATTTGTGTATGTCCAACAACATGCAAACGCTGCGACAACAGTCAAATGAAAGATAAACTTATGTAGGTAGTTTTATACATATCTAAAAATAATAATTACGATAATTAAAGGTTTTCTATCCTCTCATAAGGCCTCTGATTTAGCTTAAGTCTGTTTGATTTCCAGATTAATGATTTGGTGATGTTCGGACGCCGCTTGTCCGCGTCGGAAGCGCTGAGGGACGGGCTGCTGAGTCGCGTGTTGTGGCCAAACAGATTTGTGGAACAGCTACGGGCTCTCGTCGCCGACATAGCGGCACAACCACCCCAAGTAGGTTACCAGTATTCGTTAAAGTGCCATTCACCCCTACCATGGGCGAAAATATCAATTTAAACAAATAATTCCAGTTTAAATCATTCTTAATGTAAACGTTTGGGCAAAGTAGTATTGAATTGTTGGTTTTGTGTTGAACAAACATCCTGATGCTTTGGAAAAGTTTATTTTCAGGGTTTCGTAACTCAAAAAAATTTAACCCTTATAAGACCACTCAGTTGCCTGTCACAGGCATTTCTTTTTTAGAACCATTTCAAATAGATATTTGAATTTTGGGATAGTTATACATTACGTTGACCCCTGAATTAATATTAAATCTTAGTTTCTGAATAATGAAATCAAAATAAATAGTCCTGGACTTATCACCCATAGCCACCAGAAACCTATTCCAAGATGCAACTCTACAGATCTGCACTCTTTGTGTTTCATAATACTCTTATTCCAAAGTGAAAAGTTGACAACTTTCTTTTATGATTTGAGTCTTCAAACGAAACAAAAAACTGATTGAAGAGTGGGATTTTCAGTGTGAAGATTATGCATTTTCAAGAGCTTCGTGAAATAGTCCCCTAACCAAACAAACCTTGGCTTGCGCTATAGCCTAAAGATTTATTTTGTTGAATGAAATGAAAGTTCTTATGAGCTTGTACTATGGGTGTCAGACAACTTTTTTATAAATACATACATATTAAACACCCAGGCTCACGAGAAACACATATGTTAATTATATAAGTTCGTCTTGTGCAGAGACCGAATCCTCGGCCTCGGCGCAGAGACAGGGTTCACTTCTAACTGAGCCACCAGGCAGTCAAATTGAAATATTTTCTATTTCTTAAACTTAATTTGCCACAATATCCATTATTTTTGTCAATTTTTTTAATAATAACGAAATTAATTACATTATAGAAAATTAGAGATTAAGATGCATTTTATTACTTAAAACACTTATGAAATGTTTACATAAATACAATTACAAATTCTTCATTTGTGTATATGGGTACATAAAAGATGTTACAAATCATAAAACAATCACGTTATCCTGACTCAAAGAAAGCGGATAAATATTATAGGCGTAGGTAAATAACATTTGACTTATATACAGCTCAATGTTAATATTTAATCTAAACATGTTCAGCAAAGACACAAATTCTAATATAATAAAAATGTTTATGCAATTTTTTAACAGATGTCCACTATAAAAACTTCAAACGAGATTTACACACACCACCTCTTAATTCAAGTCAACAATAAATATCTGGTTCAGTGATAAATATGGCTTACATCTATGTTTTATGTTACATTGTACCTACATGTATTTGTTAAAAAGTTAGTTGTACTTTGTTTAAGCACTAAACAAATAATTTATGTAATTATTATAATGAGAATGAGAAACAAGATAAGATGATTTTCATTGCAATTAATAACATATTTATGACATTATTGCACTGATATTAATATATCAATTGATTGCAAAACATTTTTGAAGCACATCTGGAAATTGGATCTTGTACTGTAGTGGGAAATCATCAAATATACAAGTAATATGAAAAAATAATTAAACGAAACCTCAATTAAATTTATATAGCAACACATTTTTTTGTAAAATCACTATCAATAATTATAATCTTCATAACTATAATCATTATTAATGCGCTGACAATATGCTTTCCAACCTTTACCTTCGTACAGCAACTCCGATATATGTTCGTTCGTTACCCCACCGTTATGGACACACATATGGTGCTGAGGACACAAACACGATTGATACAAAGCGTAAAGGTCGTAGTTGACGTTGCCACAAAACTCTCCAGTGTCACAAAGTGGTAAAGCCGCACATCGATATTTCTGTAGATTGCCTTCTTTTGTAGAAAGCTTCCAATGATAGAGTTCTCGACAACGACAGTTGAATGTAACCTTGGGTGGCACCAGTTGTATGTTTTTATGGTGCAGCTCTTCTAGTTCGTCAGGGTTCATGCGTTCGTATGCTGTCTCCACTGTAAGGTGAGTGTCGCGGTCCTTACATTGAGGCCAGTCGGTGATAGGTTGGCAAAACTGAAAATAATAAACTCTCTTATAAGATTTATCGGAAACATTCCACAAAATATAATAAAATTAAGTTACTACTTCAGTCGAATAGAATACTTTAATTTTTGTAAAACATAAAATTTAAAAAGTTTAATTCATGAGGTAAAGGAAGCTGTAGTCATACTCGGGTGTATGAGTGCCATGGCCATTCCCGTTTCTCTCGCTTTTGTTGCAGTGGTAGTCATTTCTGCGTTTTAAGCTAATAGGTAAGGGTTTCTTCAGCTTTGACATACCTACTGTATAGTGTTAAGGTCCGAAAACGCACATAAATATTAGTTAGGTTACCAGCCTGGTACTTTAAAAGACGGTATATTGGAAATGATAGAGACAGACTCTAGCCTGTTCCATAAATTCATGGATTCCGAAGGTCAGTTGACCATTAGGCTCATATGTAATCGGATCGTCTAATCATACAAACCGCAAAATACATTAGGTATTGTAAACCAAACTTTACTTACAACATACCAAATTTGTGTGGTGGTGGCTGTAAGATTTAGCGATTGTAAGTCGGTAAGAATTAAAAAGTGGCGCAAGATACCTGGAAGTGCGCCCGGTTGTTAAGTTCCATAGTGGTGTTACGTGGCGCAAGCGTGTCGCAGCGTTGCCGGTGTGCGCAGCGGCAGAGCCGCACTAGGGCGGGCGCGCGCCAGTAACGAGCCACCACGGCCGAGCATGCCTGCCGCACACTGCACGTCGGTAGACTACGCTCACTTTCCTCCTGAAAATTTATGCTGGTTAACTAATCTCTGGAGAATACCTTGCTAGGGAGCTCATTCCACAACCTAAGCGTTTGCGGGAGGAAGATCCCCTAAAACCGCACTGCGCCGTACTATTAAGGTTCTAAAGGTGACTTCTCAATGCCACTGAAATCAATTTCTTCGACGATCTTTCTAATTCTCTAACATTCGAAGCAACTTCACCTTGTTCATAAAATTTAGGTTCAGGCCAATTGTGGCTGTTTACGTCTCAGTGCTTATAAATCACGAGAGATTTGAACAGATAGAGCAAATAGAGATAGAACAAATTTGTTAATCTGAATACATGATTTAATTTGGTTACGACGTTTTTCTGCATATGTACGATTGACAGTAGAAGCTTGATACAAACATTTGAGCGCCACGTCAAGCAAACACGAAATTTCTTTACATTGGCACGGCCTAAACATTCGTTTTATTCATACAGTCGGCCATCAAAAACAGAGCAATCGTAAAGGTGGTCCGCGGCGAGGGGGCTGAACACTCCTAGCTAGCCTGTATGGCCATTCGGCAGCTGTCCAGTCGTACGTTATCACAATTTTCTTCAACATCAAAACGCGATGATCGACAGTATAAATGAAATAATATTTAGGCTGTCATATTCGTTTGATAGTGTTGGTTCCTTTTTTTAAGGTTAATTATAAACTAAACTTCAACTTACTATCCCATAGTAATATAAAATTGGTTCTTCGTTTTCACTTAAAGAACTAACACACGACATTGCCAGGAACATTAAAAAGAAAAATTCCAACATTTTGCAATGCTATAAAATAAAAATGAATATTCTATACCAAGCTCTTGTTGGAAACTGTTGACTAGGGTCATAACCTACATAGATAAGGCAGACCTTGTAATGAGAAACATTATTTGTATCTTTTAGCGTGAAAGAGGCTATAAGATATGTACGAAAATACAGGGTCTGATTCGTCGACATATAAACTGTATATTACGTTTTAGGGTGCCGTACCCAGAGGGTGCCAGCGATGCCCTATTACTAAGACTACGCTGTCTATCTGTCTGTCCGACCATTAAAAGGCTCTATCTTTTAGACCGAAATAGGAAGATTTTGCACAAAATATGTGTTATAGTGGGGGATAATCTAAAAAATAAAAATAAGTTAAAATTAAAGGCATACAAGATACAAGAAACACATTTTCGTTGTTTTTGCTCTATCGTAAAAACCGAAAGACATACAAAATTCAAGCTTGCAGTAAAAATTGAGTGAACTCTAAAGTATAACAACAAATAATAAAAATCGGCCAAGTGTGAGTCGGACTCGCGCACGTAGGGTTCCGTACCGTTATCTATAAAAACGGCAAAAAAATCACTTTTGTTGTATGGGAGCCCCCCCTGAAATATTTGTTTTATTTTAATTTAATTATTTATTATTAAAGTGACTATTATAACTAAATATTCTGTCTGCCTGTTGCCGTTATCAAGCCATTACTATTTATTACTACTATTACTATTACCGTTACAGCGCCATCACACACACACATTTGTTTGTTGGAAACGATATTCAAAGTTAAGAAATGTCGGGCTTGGTCAGAACTGGGATGGGAGACCGCTTAGCGGCACACTTTATTTTGTTAGTGTTTGTAAATTACGTAATTATAGTGGTGGGTACGGAACCCTTGGTGCGCGAGTCCAATTAGCACTTGGCCGGTTTTTTTTTTGCAGTACTCGCCTACTAAAGTTAGTCGCGACTGAGTTTCTAGGGGTGTTTTCTAATAAATATAAAATAAATGTACCTATTTATAAAAAAATAAATATGTTATTTGTATCTGTTATGTGGTACCTAAAGCACAAGTTTGCTTAGTTTGGGAGCAGCTTGCCTTTTCCGTAACTTTGTAAGGAACTATTTCAAACAATGTTTTATTGCTAACAGAAAATAATATCTATCGATTTACGTATGCAGTTTCTGTTTTGTTTCAATCTATACTCAAACACATGAAGTTCGTTTGATATCAAGGTAATTCACATAATTTAAAAAGTGTTTTGCGGTGCAATGTAGAATAATAAGCTACGTTTTGAATTGTCAGTATATAGTGGTTGAAATTATCCTTTTGTTTATGTAATAATTTCATGTAAATAATGAAACGAATTAAAGTGAAATGAATATAGTTGAATTTGTTAATTTTAAAAGTTAAGAAGTTAAAACGTACACACAAGGTTTTGGATATAATTACAAATTTCGTTGTAATCTGAGTTAACTTGTTGTGCGTCGGTGCGGGGGAAGAGTCAATAAAACGTTTCAGCCATTATGTTCCTAAAATTACACTAAAATCACAAATATTAATATAATAACTTTTATACATAATATTTGATGATTTATATATGTACAAGGAGGAGGACATCCGGAAGAGAACCAAAATTACCGTAGCTCGCAGAATTAGCAAGCTGAAGTGGCAGTGGGCTGGCCACGTCTGTCGGAGGAGCGATGGCCGATGGAGCAGACGTGTCCTAGAGTGGAGACCGCGTATGGGAAGGCGAAGCGTGGGACGCCCTCCAGCCCGGTGGACCGACGACCTTAAAAAGGTGGCTGGTGGTGGCTGAATGCGGAAGGCAGAGGACCGGGAGAAATGGCGTGCCATAGAGGAGGCTTATGTCCAGCAGTGGACCAATATAAGCTGATATGATATGTACAAAACGCTAAAAAATATATTTCTGATAACAAACAGTGTTGGTGTTGTTTCATAAAATTGAGAATTGTTACCGACACAATCTGCCACTTTAAGTGCAACAATCTTACAAGATCGCTGTTTAACAAATTATTTCTATCGACAAGTCAAATACTTGTTGCAGTCGCAATAGAACTTTATAATCTTACTAGATCCATAATTGCAAAACTTTCACATTAAAAAATTTCAAGCCAGAATTGCAGATGGCGCTGCGTGACTATGAATATTGATTTAATATTCAATTATGTATTTTAAATGTTTACTTATACTTATGACGTATCTATTTTTTTATAGAGTATTGTCTTGAAGAAAAACCTGCTGAGATTAAATTCGACAACGGAATCTAAGACCACATTCCTTACAACTATGGAAGCCGAGCGAGACATGCTTGTAGAGTACTGGACGTCAGTCGAAGGCCAAGAAATGCTGCGGGCTTACTACGATGTAGATTAGTCATATTCCTTTTTTTTTTTTTGGTATACACCTACTGATTAGTGAATCTTTTTTAGATTATTATTATCTGTGCCTATCATTCACAAAAATAATGGGACGATTAAAAAATGTATCAGAGACAGTCTTGACGTGCTATTTTGAAAATGGAATAATAAATTAAATTCAAATGTTTTGAGTAAATGAACAATAAATATAATCTATACATATTTATTTACATTTAAATCTTAACCCATAATGTGTTATAAGTTAAGGGTTTTTATTTAATTGTAATTGATTACTCTAAGCAGTTAGTTATATCTGTTGATTTCGCTGACATATCAGAAATGTTAAACTTTCACGCATATACGAAAAAAAAATTAGGGCAAAAATGTGGGTAATTAATGCAGTCTGACCAAAATTAATAAAATTATTAAAAAAATGTAGAGAAAATGACCAAATTGCTAGTTGTTTTTTTTTTTTGTATTTGCCCTTATTTTTGTTTTATTTTACGAGGTTTGGAAATGTATACTAAAAAACTGTTGGGTTTAGTATAATAATTTTGTCTGACAAGATTTTGAACTATCGAAATAGTTCATATATCGCACTAATGGTATTTTTCAAGAATTCTATAGTATTTTAACAATACTTTTTTGTTGTTGGTTCTTTATTCGGTAATTGCTATTCTTTGTCGTACCTATTAACGTGTTTCTGTATATGCTCATATTTTTTGAACATCACATCATAAATCGCCATAAAATCATCATCTGATTATTCTACTTTTCGCATATTTCCTTTTGCAACTTTCTGAGTAGTAAGTGACTAGTTTGTAAAACACTCAAAATGATTTAAATAAGATAAGGACTATAAAGGCACAGCCACACTTTGTTTGTTATATTTACACATTTTAAATATTTGGAAGGGCTTCTAAAATGTACAATATGATAAATATTGCAATACTGTAGTGTGTTCTTGCCCTTACACACGGAATCTTTAAGAAGCTGTAAAATATTTGAAACGTTAATAAATAACACAGATTTCAACTAATTGTTTTAGATGTTACTCTGCCTTGCCTCAACCTTAACCAATTATATTTTGTTAAAATAAACAATAGAATGGTTAGTTTACTAAATAATTATACTTATAATTTGCAAAAGTCTAATGGAAGTATAATTTTTTGCGTTTTTTTCGTGCTATTGGTAATTAATTAATAAATATTGACTGTTTTGGTGTATTCGTGCAAAATTTGTGTGTAAATGAAATCGGAATTTTTTATTGATGGGGTATATTTTATAATTCGGTATACCTCGAAAGTTAGGTAAGTGTGAGGCAGAAACTCGCATATTTGTTATTACAACATTAAGATGGAAGGTAGGGATGTTAGTTTATAGTTAATCGTCGTAAGGAGATAGTAATAGACCATTATATTATGTTGTAGATGAAATTGTTTATATTTTAATCTTTGTTTTAGATGTTTGAGTTTATAATTTAGCATAATTTCCAGCCAAAGTTCGACACTGAATGTGCAATTCGTGCCGACCAACACACCCTTAATGTGATCATTGTAAGTGTGGAACACATTCAATCAGGGCGTTATTCATTCCCTTATCTTGTAATATTTTACTTTTTTATTCATTTATTTAGTTGTATGTAGTGTGTATGGTTGATGTTTCTTTTCACTTAACAATAAAGTGCCTTCGTAATATTTCAGTTCTATAATTTTATTATTTGATATATTATTTAAAAATTGGAGTGGGGAGAAATCGTTCTAAACAAATTCTATTTTTGTATTATTAACATATTTAGTAACTATAGATTTAATTTGGCGGTTGACTATAAATTGAGTATTTTAAACCTTAATCTTTATTTTTAAATACGAATTAATATATCTTTTATTTCCACTCTTGAAGTTTCTCTGGTGGACGCGTCTCTCAAAGACGTTTAGAATTTCAAATGCTTAGAGTTTGGCAAATGTAAAATATCACTGTCATACGCTGGGAACCGACGCGCGACGCCGACACAGATATACAAAACATCTTTTTTTTTCATACAAACTTCAATACAACTAATATCCTTAACTATCAACACTTTGCTACTCAAAACGTTTATCTTGAAGTGCTATTTCATAGTAGCAGGACGCAAAATGCCAGTGAATTGTTAATAAAAAAATAAATTTAATATAATACACAAACTTAAGCTATTTCATTATTCACTGGCATTTCATGTACTTTTTGCGACAATGATTAATATAATATTCATGATAAAAACGCATTTTAAACAACATAATGTATATAGATATTAAAGCCCATCACACACTTAGCTAGAATATATATTAATATACCAAAATATATCCATACAAAACTGAAATATATTTATAGCTGTGTGTGTGGTCACTCAAAGATTACTTTAAAAAATATATTAGTCTATGAGATAAGAACATTTTTGGTAACCATCGCCAGGCATGCTGATTTAGTATTCATAGAGTGTATACCATTCCTGTGATGGGGATCGAGACGGTCTGCTTGCATGGTGTTGCTGGGTTGGTTCAAAGTGGGGTTATGGTAACAAAAATATTACCATTGTCGGAGGGCTGACAATAGAACAGCATCATAATATGCACACACCACAGATTCGGTGGTGCGTATAGTAGTAATAGTCAACCTAAAAAAACCTTATCGTAAAAATCAAAGTGGCAATAACAAGATTTTTGCAGTTTTTTTTTTATTGTATGTCTATAGTTTTTTATCATCATTATCACCATATCAGTATGCAAACCCCACATGGCTCATCTTTTTAGGGATCAATAACCACCAAGAAACATCATCTAAACCTCAGTTTTATATAATATAAATGGAGACTTATCCTTAATAAACTGGGTGGCGGATCACACAAGTCAATTTTCAGATTTTTTTTATCCGAATCCAGTGTGGAGTTATAAAGAGGTGACATACGAATGGACGGACAAAAAGGTTCCGTTTCTGCCATTTGGCCATGGAACCCTGAAAGGAGGATAGTAATTGGACAAAGGAGTTCTGTTGCTATATGATAATGGTTCAGTTCACGCCGCTCAGATTGCAAAGGTTGTCGCGACTGCGGGTAGAAACCATAGACTACCCGTTGACTCGTACAGTCCCGACCTGTGACTACTTTTTATTCCTAAACCAGAAAGATTTTAGAAGGAATGCTGACGATGAAACAGTTTAATAAATGCAAAGAACTGTGTAATAAATACATATCTATAAATGCATTAAAGAAGTGTAGAATAAAAAATACATTCGTTTTTAAACTTGCACAGAAAACGTCTTACATTCTTGTTTTTTTTAACTTTTTACAGGAATGAAAGTTATGTGAATGTATTCTTTTTAAGATTAATAGTGTAGTTAATTATTTATCCTAACTATTTTGTAACAAAACTCAAACTTTTGGGTCAATTGATTTTTCTAAAATAATCTATCTAATACCTTTAAACGAGCAATTCTTGTATATATATATATTTATAATCTGAATCTCGAAAACGGCTCCAAAGATTATCACAAAATTTAGTAATCGGGGGGTTTCGGGGGTGATCAAATCGATCTAGCTAGGTTAAATTTTTATAAAAAGTCGTTTTATCCGTGTTTACAGGCAGTCAAAAACTGAAAATATGACTTCCTGACATCTATTGGCGAGTAGAAATACTATTATTATTCTTACCACTTGAAAATAGATGGCGTTGTTAAGCAACACTCAAGCTACTTGACAATAGATGGCGCTGTTCTTCCAGATATTTTAATTAATAGAAATAGGTACTTTTATATAATTTTATTAGATTTTTTCGGCAACATTTGAAATAATGGGCTTAGGTCTAGATTTAAAAATCAATTTTTTCTTGACAACGGCTTTAACTTCATACTTAGTTCTGCCATCGACGATGCCTTTTTCAATTACTGCCATTGGTGGTTCTAGTTTAACTTCTTTACCATTTAGTACATGGTGACCAAGAATTAAAACCGGATGACGGTTTTTGTTATAGTAGTGCAGATCTCCAACGACAGTGGGTCCGACTGATGAATCATTTTTCGTCTGAATCAAACCCTGTACTTCCACTAGCGCCCACTCTGGAACCCCTCGCTCATTAGTTTTACTGAAAAAAACATACCTAATGTTAGTTTTTCTATTTTTGTATGTATATTCTTATCGTATAAACGCTACTAGAATACGATATAAAGATATCTTATGATATCGCTCTTCATACAAATCAATCAATCAATGAAAGTACACACTCGGCGTCGATAATATAAGTTTTTACAGAATTTAAAGGGAATTTATTTATCGTACAAAGAAAAATGCTTGAAAGATAGTTTGTTTCTGCGGACTAAAGGATGATTCAGGCTACACTGTCTCTTCATTAGCATCTTGGTATCGGTCTTTTACGTACAACGACTACAAAAATGAATATATTATCAACCTGATGACCGTGCGAGACGACAGAGATTCGTTGTCCTGTCCTTAACTGTTACATTATTTTAATTAACTTTATATGTATAGGGTCACAGATACAAGTGACAAAACAAAATAAATTTTGAATAACTAGATTGGATTTCACGATAAAAGTTGGGCTTACAAAATATTCCACCCCGGAGGAATAAATAAATCTCTAGCTACGTCACCGATTTGAGATATGTGTTACATATGCTCGAATCCACTGCTGTATAGCATGTGCACGGAGAGGCTACACACGTAAGCTGCGAAGGTCCATTTGTATTGGAAACGTCATCAAGCCACGCATCCGTGTGTGGCGTGGCCGTGGGTAATAGGGGACAATACCGTACGTCTTCAATAAAAAAAAAACAATCGGATTTTACACTTTTTTATTACAATAAACTTTTTTCTAAAAAAAAACTGTTTTGACAATTTGTATATACATTTTCATCAAAGTTGTAGTTAGTTAGACACAAGGATGTATGGTTTTTGTTGTTTTGATAGAAAAAACATCGACAGCACCTGGAAAGATATAATAAATTTCAATTTAAATTATAGTACTTGGGTGACCGAGCTAACGGACGACGGGAGATGTGAGCAACGAAAGGGGCAGAACAACGTGTGCCAGGTCAACTGCATATAATTATATATATATATAATTTATGATGATAGAGATGGAGAGCGGATTAAGCTTGTATATAGGAGAATGTGGAGTGTAATCTCCAGAACCACCTGACCTTTGAAAAATCCTGTCATTACGAGTATTTAAAAGGTACATTATTGGACATAGGCTACACAGCCATACTAATATTATTATAAATGCGAAAGTAACTCTGTCTGTCTGTAACCTCTTCACGCTTAAACCGCTGTACGATTAGGATGAGCTTTTGGCATAAAGATAGTGTGAGTCGGGTCAGGACATAGGCTACTTGAAAACGTCAAGTGTGAGTCGGTTTTTTTCTATAATTGAGGAGTTGCCGTTGCAATGCTACACCGATAACCGAATTAAGGGCGGATGAAACTGCGGGCAAAAGCTAGTTTTATTTATATGAGGGAGAGGGACTGTAGCGAAACAACGAGTATAAAAAGGTAGGTATCCTATTCCAAAATTTTTTCGAAGTGTTCGAGTGCATTTCCAATTTTACTCAGTATTATTAATTTTGTAGATTTTCTTTTTAATGGTTAAAAACACGAGTATTAAACACGTGCGGAGTGTACACACTGCGTTAGTATCTGAACTTCTTGAAGAGCGGGTGTTTGTTGTGTTGTCCGGCGCGGCGGTGCTCCAGGTAGAGAGCGTCGTCGGCGCCCGCGAGTGATGCGAGACTGCCGGGGCCGCGCCGCACCCCTCCTCCCCCCACGGCGCCCTCGCGTTCCTCTTCGCACTCCGTCTCCGATGCTGCCAGCACCTAAATGACGCCAATACAGAACTTACATAAAATGTAGATTTTAATAAAAAAAGTGAAACCTCAATCAAATATGTTACAGAGATTTCAAACAAAAAAATCGCGCACGAAGGGTCCCATATCATTATCTACAAAAACGGCAAAAAAAGCACGTTTGTTGTATGGGAGCCCCCCTTAAATATTTGTTATATTTTAATTTAATAATTTATTTTTAAAGTGAATATATAACTAAATAATCTGTAAATATTTCAAGCATCTACGCGTTGCCGTTATCAATATCGAGCAAAAAAATCACGTTTGTTGTATGGTTCCTTTTTTTAGTATTTGTTGTTATGTATACAGAAATACATCATCTGTGAAAATTTCAACTGTCTGACTATCACGGTTCATGAGATACAGCCTGGTGACAGACGGACGGACGGACAGTGGAGTCGTAGTAATAGGGTCCACTTTTTTACCCTAAAAATGAAGTAGTACAGTTTTTTGGTTGTTTACTTTTTTGAAAGACGCTTTGCACGAAGAGCATATCAATATATCTACGGCGACGCGAAAAGATGGGTCCGGTCTTGCAACGATAATTTCCCAAAAATAATTTATTTTAAAGCTATGTAACCTGGACTATTAGCTCTGCAGTGATTTGAACGTCATGCTACGGGAACACTTACGCGAAATAAAAAGTATGTCTTCTATTATACAGGCATCTTTACGATTTTACTATCTGGTGGCATTTAGGATGTACCCTGATTTTTGCTATCGTATAGAAACTATAACAAAAAAGTGAGGTATAAAAAAAACTACTAAGGTGGCGCTTGCGGCCCGCCTGATGGTAAACGGTCACCGCAGCCTATAAAATCTTGCAAAGAAAGTTTATAAATTTATAAACTTTGTATACCTATTTTCAACAATGAAATAAGGTAATATTCCATCTTGCGCACTATGTAGACAAAGACAAAGATTTTTATCACCAGCGTGATCACCCTTAGAGTTTGTGGGTTAAAAACGCCGGCCAGTGTAATGAGTGGTATGACGTTTATTTTGCAACTAAATCATAGTACACGCACGCAATGATATCTTATGCTGGTAATGCGGTCACAAAATACCAAGAGGTCTCTATGAACACATCTTTCAAGCACATTTGGGCGGCGTCAGCGATATTGATGGGCCTTTTCTCTCGCACTTACGCCGCGTTGTATTTTGTCTCTGCCTATTGCGAAAATGCAAGGTACTAGCATACTTTTATGTAGTAGTGTCTCTACATATAGCTATAGAGCGCGTGCTTGTATTACGTAAAATCGGTTTGCTTGAAATAAGGCTAATGCAGTTATTAGTCTAGGCTGTATTGCAGGCGGGGCGGATTTGTGTGAGTACTGCATTGTTTAAAAGAAAGTCGTCCAAATTTAAAAAAAAAAATTTCTTTGCTTGTCTCCATCTTTTACTGTTCTGTGGAATAATGAATTTGCTTTCCCGTTGTCAGTGCTACGAGAATACCAAATATGCGCGTTAAATAAGCAAGGCCCCCAAGCGTTTCTCGGGTTATTTCTTTGTTATTACAAACCTGTTGTAAAAGCAATCCTTGTTCCTCGCGAGTTCCGTAGAACATATCAGGCTCTTGGTCCATACCTTTTAACTCTGTAATTACCTGAAATTTAAAATATGACTGTGAAATTTTTACTCGATTTTCATAAAATTCTCGTCCAATGAAAATAACTTGTACGTATGAAAAGGTTGTCTAGTAAAATGTTATGAATATCTGATGGTAAGCAGTCATCGTAGCCTATAGACGCTCGCGCGTTGCCGACCCTTCAGAAAAATTATTATTATTATCTTGGAAAACCCCCATACTAAAACGCACAATTATATTGAGCTTACAAATTCTACATCCAATATCTCGATTTATTCGCTCGTAGAGTTAATAGTTATACACATATTATGCTTTATGTGTAACAATCATAGGTGTTTTTTTAAATTATTACTAAAAAATATTTATTTATTTCTTCGAGAACGCAACAGCTTAATTAACAAAAATCTAGTCTAGCTTAAAAAATACGTGTAGTATTAAGCCAATAAAAGAGCTCCTCGACATCATAGTGTAGTAATACATTATAGTGCTAACCAATTTTTTTTTTTTTTTTTTAAGTTAAACATTCACAAGTAAGAAGTTGTGACACATCAGCACATAAATAGCAATTTTATAGTCATAAAAATTATCAAAATCAATCTATGTAAAAAGATTATCAAACTAAAAAAATAAATCATAAATACATAAAATAATGTGACCTCCCAACACATACCTTGTAGCTATACCCCTGGTTGACTAAAAATCTTTGTCTTTTCCTGCTGTACGCCATCTCTAATGTGTCCTGGGACACCAATGTGTAGAAAAACGCATTGTATTCCTCTGCCAGCGCACCTTTTTTAGCTCTTAAAATACGACCTGCAAAAATATGTTGAAGAATAATCCCTTATACTAATTTATACGAAAGCAAAAAGTATTTGCTTTGTAACAAATGTTTTACATCAATACTTCTTAAATCAAAGAATATTTTTCAAATTTGTCTATTTTAAGTACCCTTTACCCAGTTCAGATAATTTCCCCATTAAGTATAAGTCTGCAAATGAATGTAGTTCTTCTCATTTCAGAGTTTTTACTTTACATCTGAATGTACTTTATCCCCATTGTTAAGAGAATACGATTCGGAGCGCTTCTCAGTGTGCTTCATACAAACAAATTTATCACTTATTTTTGACACTTGCTGATCAAACACCACCAAATTTTGAAGACATGTTCTAGTAATAAATATCTAGGTCCGCAGAGTGCCAGTTTTCTATAAAATTTTATAGCATTCTAGTTATTCATGCAAATGGTTTCAAAAAAGATCTCTAGTTAAATAATAAAATAATATTTTGAAAAAACCACAGACACAGATATTCGGCTTGGGATTATAACTAAGAAATTTCACAGTGATTAATCAGTTAATGTCAAAAATAAATAATAAATTCGTTTGTATGAAGCCCTCTGCGAGGCGCCGCGAATCGCACCCTCTTAATGATATTGCTATTAGAAACCATTATCACAGCATAATCAAGTCTACAGCTGAATGTAGGTCCTCCTTATTGCAGATGATATTTACGTTAGGAATTATCACCACAACATATTAAAGCCTATGATTAAATGTACTTCTCCCCATTGCTTTTAATTTTCCCACTAAGAATCAAAGCAAGTATAGAGAAAATAACCTAATCTTTGAGCTTCCTGCCGGCGAGAGCCACCATGTGAAGATATCTGTATAAGAACATTCGCTTCGGGCAAATCAAAACTTGTATCTGCCACTTTGCTTACAAAAATCGTGTTCACTTTAGGGTTAAACTTGAAATTCTGTAGAATCTGTATCCTTTCGTTCTGAGATGTGGGTCCGTAGATATATGGTTTGTTCATCTTGACGGCATAGTGCCTTAAAGCGAACACGTTGTCTGAAAACACTATGGTTTTATCACCTCGCCTTTCGTGGTATCGCACCAAGAACTGACATGCACGGAATTTTGAAGGGTTCATCACGTACAGTAACATTTTCTTGTTTATTCTGTAAAAAAATATGTTTTTTTTATCTTAAACTCAATATTCAATCATTTTTTTTTTTTTTTTTTTTTTACATCACTAAGGTGGCAAACAAGCTTACGGTCCGCCTGATGGTAAGCGGTCACCGTAGCCTAAGGACGCTTGCAACACTAGGGGATCTCTCGCGCGTTGCCGACACTTCAAAAATCTAATAACTTCTTTCTTGAAGACCCCCATACTGTAGTCCTTGGAGAAAGCTTTGGCAAGGAGCTTATTCCACAACCAAAGCGTTCGCGGGAGGAAGTTTCTCTGAAACCGCATTGAACGCTACCATTTCGGTACTAAAGTGTAAGAATGCATTCCCTGCCGATGGCGAGCGGTGCGATGGTAGAAAGTAGCCGTGAACATCGTTTCAGATAATTCCTCACTTTCCAATCTCATGTGTCTACAATAGCTGATACTGGACATGCAAATGCAATGCGCACATTGGATAATTCCAAAATAAACGCGCTCTACGCGGGCTACGACGGCACTTATAGTACGCATTCGATGCTTTAGCTGCACTACTCATTGCACATATTCTGGATTTGCCTTAGTTTTGTACATGAAATGTTATGCCAAGGTCATTGGCTCAACAAAACAACCAATAACTTTTGTACAATTCTTCTTTGTGAAATTTCAAAATAGTATACATAAATTCAAAAGCATATTTGAGATTGATTGGGTTTCTCGAAGAAAGAAGTTATTAGATTTTTAAAGGATGGGCAACGCGTGAGAGTTTTACTCCCTGCTCCCCTCGGTGAAATTTCCCCCCCGTCCCTGTCATTTTTATCTCACGTTTTATGGATGCTCCGTTACAATACACATATTATATGACAAAACGAAGATTATGGATAGACTACAGGACTTATTCCTAACAGCCTTTCGAGCTTCAAGAAGTGACAAGTGACAGATTACAGTGACTTGAGCAATATGAATCTCTTTCTAAAACATTAGTATGTCATAAGAAAATCATGGATATGCCTTTCTTTTTCATCTTAGGGCTGCAGTCTAGCTGTGCACAGTAAATAATTTTAGTTGTAATAAGTAATGCTTTCAGATAGTTTTTACAATTAGTAATAAAAGATATTAATTCTATTTTCTTTTTATTACGTCACAGAACATTTCTTGTTTACAGTTTTTAAGAGCCTTTCCGAAAAAAGGACTAGGTTCTTCAAGAAAGAAGGTAAGTTAGAAGAAAAGGCTAATTCGACTCACACTTGACATTTTTTAACATAATAACATGCATGGCTGTAAAGTAGTGGTGTCGCGTAAAAGTGCCGCTTTTTCAGTTTATAACTCAGTCTCAAATCAAAGTATAAGGTACTTAAAAATATCCCAAGAATAAATTTTTTTAATTAATAATAATATGAAATTAGCAGTGGTGACAAACTGATGGCCAGTCTAAATATATATTACACTCACCGACATAAACTTAAAACTTAGGTACTTTAAGTACTGAAGTGGTTCTTCTGTATTTCCATAAATAATGATGCTTACTTCTGTATAAGGTATTCCCTGTAGAACTCGGGGGTCATGGGACACCACACCTCAGCGCACTGCACGCGCGCTATATATCCATTCGCTTGCAGCTCCAGCCAGTTAGCTTCGTACAACTTCGGACCGATCAGAAAGTTCAGATCCGCAATCTTGTCGTCTTCACGCAGCAGTGTCGCCGTCAAACCTGCGCGTCCATAGATTTTGATTTCCGCCATAGACTACTTAAAGTTAGGTTATTCTTAGAAAAAAAAAATGTGTATAATAATCTAGCACTAAAGTGGGTCATACGTTGTTTGTACAATAGTTCCTAGTTAGTATTGCGGACATTTGGTTTCCTTATTTTCAAACACCGTTCTTCAACCTGCACTACATATGTGGTGGACAACTACCTAAACCGGACTCAGAATCTGTTTGCAATTCGTGTAAACAAAAATGACCTTGACGCGTGTCTTTCGCTTTGTTAGTCTATGCAACATATACATAAATACGTATAATATTTGTCATTGTAAATTTGAAATTTTGTAAATTTTAGGTTAAATTAGTGTCGTGATTTGAAAACCAGAATGTGACAATAAAGGTAATCATGTAAGTATTTTAATGATTTATGAATAAATTACCAGAAAAAGTTAATATTAAGTAAAGTGAGGTTATGTTTACAAGATTTGCATAGAGATTTTGAGTCAGGTTTACACTCATGCGGAAAGATACCTTAACCTAAGTGTATAAAATGGGGCTTATAACTAACCTAGTTTGGCATGTGAGTGGACAATGGTAAGTACACGTCGGAACATCTTGGCTGGAATAGTGTGTACCTCGTCCAAAACCACCAGTCCCCATTCCTGGGCCTGCAGCCACTTCATGGTCTGCTCAGCCTCCCATGACCGACGCTGCCCGTGCGTAATCATCGAGTAAGTGGTAACTAGGATACCGGCACCCATTGGCTTATCTTTTGCTTCTGAAGTGAATCTATTAAACAAAATCAACCCAAATGTCAGTACTATCTGGATCCGAACTAAGCAAAGCTTGTACTATGGATACCAGACTCGAGACAAACACAAATGTGTGTAACATAAATATTTGTCCTGTGCGGGGGTCGAACCTATGCCCCTCAGTTCAGCAGGCAGATACGTTAGCATATTACGCATTAATGTAAAAGCGTCCAAGCATTGAACTATAGATGAACAATTTATTTTTTCAAGTATAACTTCGAAAAAAGGGCGATAACAGTAATAATACCAGGTCGAATTTGAGTTATATTACATACCTGCCGCGGCCCGCAAATGAAACATAACCTGACGATTGTGAGTATGCGGACCGAGGCACGCATCACAGAGTTACGTTATACTCATTTGTGCCTAAGGCTTATATAGTGCTTTCCTTAAACATGCGTGTAAATTAAAACAATAACATAACAACGTACACGTTTAAAAACTATGTATAAAAATATATATAATAAAAATAGTTTTATGATAATTTTGCCGCCAATTCGCCGCGTTCAGATGTTAAATGATTTAAATTCATATCAATAGATGGCGTTGTGTGTATCGGTTTGTTATTTAGGTTGTTGTTTTATTGAAAAAGAAAAGTAACCGACCCTTGAAAATTATTTTTTTAATATCAAAATATCCCATAAGCTAACAAAAATGAAGTAATGGGCGCCTTTAATAAATTTTACATAAATTGAATGAGGTCGTTGTACTTTAAGCGGCAATAAATTGAACTACGTGCCGGTTTAGTTAATAAATTTTAACTATTGATTGATAGATGACACTGTTCGTATGTTCTGAGTTGGATAACGACACACAACAGTGTCACTGAATAATTTTAATAGGTGTACTTACCCACCAAATATAAAATAAATATTTTTAAAACTTAGATATATTATAAAAGAAACGCACGCAAGCGTGAACTTCGACCTCAGTAGAATTTGTTTCTTTAAGTTTAATCCTGGGTCGAATGCGTCTAAGTTCTTAAAAAAATGTTTTGTGAAAAGGATAGCTCACTTTTAAAAAACAGCATGCCATCTCACAAGTGCACCTACTTTGGATGTCAAAACGCTTCAGATAATAGCGCTTACATTTTTAACCAATTTCAAAACAGGGAGGTTCTCAGTTTGACCCATATGTTTGTATGTATGTTTGTCCGTGATTATCTCGCGTTTGGCTGAACCGATTTTGATACGGTTTTCAGAAAAGTATTTGTTACATTCTGGAGAAGGTTTTGGTATACAACAAATGGATACCCCGTGACATCGTCGTTTGCATCGATCCGTTAATAATTAAGCGATGCATTAGTTCAACTCGACTGATTTTTGACAAAATTTTAGTACACTTACGAGCAAAAACTAGTTAGTCACTTACATAAACGACGATATTTCATAAACTAGTAAAACAGAAAGTAGGTATATAAAAAGTAGTTTTATTTTACTTGTAAAAAATTAAATACGCTTTAATCTTTCTTTGACTTCACAGATATCATGAGTTGTTTAGTGTATATATTGTCGTCTATTTAATTCACTTCAAAAAAGGAGGGAGTTCCTTATTCATCGAAATCTTTTTTTATGTATGTTTTCCGAATACTCGCAGTCGCCTTGACCGATTTGGAAAATTCTTATATGTTTGAAAGAGTATACTTCCCAGATGGTCTCATGGTCATCAGGTCAGGATAAAATGATGGAATCCTGGAGAAATCGAGGGAACTCAAATTTTTATAGGCACACTTGAAGCGATTAGTGTACGAGAAAATAAGCCAACAGGTCGCTTAAAAGTAGGGATGTTCCGACTAGTCGGTAAAGCTGACTGACTATTCGGCAAAGAGCGCCGACTAGGACTGCGACTGGGAGAAATTGTCTGTGGTCGATCGAACATTTAATCATAGAACCTAGCTGAGGTATCAGGGTTGGTTGACATTATTGGTTGTTCATACTCGTAGTAATTTCTGTTTTTCCCTGCCCACCATGAGATACTATCATTTGGCACTGCTTACACTTGATTTTAAGGAAATCATTCTACAATTGTTCTAAAAAAAAAACAAAATAACGAAACTTTCTTTTACACAAAATCACCGCAAAAGCAAAACTCAAGAAACAATGCGAAGACACAGATTATAAAATACTATACCTACTAGTCGAAGTAAACTAAACATGTTTCGTTCGACCCGCTGGCAGGCGGCGTAGTCCTAGGTGTAATCAAAAAGAAAACCGCAAAGCGATGTAGAGTTTAGCCGTTTGGCACACAGGTACTTTAGGGCAAAACAATAAGGGGGGGATGTCATCTTTTTTTGTATTGGATGTAAAAAATTTTTTTCAGAAACCCGTCGTGTGGGGTATCTAATGAAAGAGCTTATGAGGTTCTAAAAATATACTAACGTTATAACGTTTCAAGAATCATACCTAAGCTGGAAGTGTTTTCAACTGACACATTTAGTAAATTAAATCAATAGATAGCTGATATCGATTTCTTACCTCAGTTTAATGTACGGAGCTACACCTAAATATTTTTTCTTAATTTCATTACAAATCTGTTTCGTGGTTCACATAAGAGAGTTTAATCACAATCTACATATGCAAAGATAGCGGAATTATAACGCTGTGACATGCGGATAGACGGAGGTATATGATGGATTTATACGGGACCTTTTTGCCATTTGGCTATGGAACCCTAACAAAGATATCTGATTTAATATGTATTCAATAGGGAGGTACCAATAATATAATTATGCATATACATTAATATATGCATTTTTATATGTATCATTATTTTACGTTTTTTAAGATTCACCTTCCTTTTGTAATTATTGAGCCAACTTAGAATAAAAAAATACAGGTATTTACCCGTCAAGATCTTTTAGGTATGTAAAAAAGGAAATTTCCTTTTGATTCCTTTTGCCACTGACGCACGGCGTGTCAGTGACAGGTCACGCACACATACCCGTGTTTGTAGTAGTGTTCTCGCTAGCGCCGGTTGTTTGAAGCTATCTGTAGGTTTAGTCATGTGCCCTAACCAAATGTGCATTTCGACGATTTAGCTACGTTATTTTACGGATTCACGGGCAAAATCTAGTAAAAAATATCTCAGGAATTTTAGAGATACCTAAACATTCAACCACCTTTCGGTCTCCTTATCACGACTCTTTTGTACGTATTATATCTATAATACGAATTCATTTTAAATTTTTTATATCAACACCCACTAAATACTAGCAACTAACACAAAAACATAGGATTTTCATAAAAGAAATTGATCACAAAACATCTGTCATTTAATAATAATTTAACCTTTGGGTTTTTTACATCCGTGAGTTTGGTGAGAATCTTTTCATTAATAAACTATTTTAGGTTATAAACCAGCCCAAAAAATTGTTATAAAATGTTATGCCCCTAAATTATTTTTTTTTAATTTAATTTGCGATTTTCACATAAAACTAATTAAACCCACCTTTTGGCCCCCTTATTTCGTACTTGAAAAAGTTTCCATCATTACATATTTTTAATCTTGAACCTCAATACCAAATTTCCTGTAAATTACCTGACGCAAACAAAGGAATTCGGTAGAAACATTTAAACACCTTATCCGTACCTGTTGTAAAAAAATATAACGAAAAAAACGTACTGCTCCTAACTGTGGCGTTTTAGCTTTCGATTATAATTTTATTATGTACCTACCTACTTTTACATATTTATTATGTACCTACCCAGTAATTTTCTTAACCTGCATAGATATCTACATTTCGGATCGTTGCCGATTGGTTATAAAAATACTGTAAAATAATAGGGAGGTATATATTTTCATGACATATCTTCTTTAACATTATTATTTTAAATTTGAATAACTAGTTACAACTCTCCTCTTAAGACCTTTTTTCTAAATCTTGAGAGGTAAGATGTACTTCCATTTACATTTACATTCTCCAGAAAAAGGCAAGATCCGAGTACTCGAGACTTTTTCGCAATAAACTTCCTCGTCTTCCTACTTTATGATAAAAATATGTAGGATCGCGAAGGACGATGTTTTGTCGTATGGCTCGATATGTAGCTAGGTATAAGACACAGTTACCGCCATTTATCGACTTCAAAGAACCAGTTACAAGTATACACGAGAATCGCTAGATGTCGTTAGCTAATATTTTTGACCCGCTGCTACTTACGGCATCTAGCGGCTAAACAGAATAGCCCCAGTTACGGCGGTCCCATTTTATTGTATGGGATGAGGCATCTGTACTAGTATAGTATTATATAATCTGTGGTATTAGACACAGTTATCGCCATCTATTGACTCCAAAGAACCAGTTACCAGCATAACAGTAAGTATTCAACGAGAAACGCTAGATGTCGTTAGCTAATATTTTCGACCTGCTGCTACTTACGGCATCTAGCGGCTAAACAAGATAGCCCGAAAAATAGCCCGAGTTACGGCGGTTCTATTTCATTGTATGGGATGAGGCATCTGTACTAGTATAGTATTATATAATCTGTGGTTCGGGTGTGAAATAGTTCGTTTCATTGTCAGATTACGTATTTGCCGGACAAAACATTGCGGGCCGCTCTCTGATATAGTGCTGCAAGTATGATTTATCCCAAAGAAGCTTATGCAAGATATGGTCGCATATCGTAGCATGTTTGACAAAAATGATTTTTCGTCACACTTACGTGCAAATAAAGCGGGTGCTAAGACCTTAATTACTCCCATGGGCTTTTTCTTTGTACATTTTACTTTTCCCTATGCAAAGCGCGAGTTCAAAGAACCCATGGGCGGTAATGACGCGCCTATTCTATCAAATATGTATAAAAGCTGTACCACAGTTCTAAATATGTTTTTATGTTTGTTGTATAGTTTAGTTTTAACTTCAGCCGAAACTTTTTAATTCATAAATTCTCTAGATATATTATTAATATTCCCTCTATTTAAATTTAGTCTTGGTGAGTTTTTTTTATCATCTATCATATTCATCTTATATTTATTTACTTTTTACAAATTTATGTATTTAATTTACAAATGTAATGAAAAACATTGTATGAAACGAGCGGTATGGAAATTCTCGAGAAAGCTATCCGCCTAGACCTAAGACTTCTAAATAGCACATACAATGTAATGTTTCAAACGGAGCCAAAAATTAAGCTGAAATTTAGAACTTGGTCAGTTGGAGACTGAAAAAGATATATTGACATCATATTATGTAATCCACGTTAGTAAATAATAGGTCAATAGATATAGTGTACTTTGTATTCCGAAGAATTCAATTATTTCCGCAGGAATAACTATAACCGAATTCCATGCGGACAAATTAAACTATACTATAGAAACTCCCTAATCAAGGAATTGCCGTAGGAATCCCACACCCATAGACGAATTTAGCGCGGGCAGAGCCCCGGGGAAAAGGTTGTTTTTGAAAGAATATTAGGCCGAATGACAAAATTGTTTTTATGCTAGTAGTAACGAATAAACCATTCCTATCTAACTCAAACAATGGGTTGTTTGTACAGTGACTATACTGTGCAGTTTACGAACTTTAGTAATGTTTTGATATAGAGTAAGGAGTTGTGGATACAAATGGCGGTTATGATAACCCATGTTTATACATTCATGGCTGAGTGACCTATTGGAAATTCATACCTGCATATCATGCTGTCGTCAGCGGTGGACCAGCACTTGAACTGTTGCTTCCACTGCTCCACGGAGACTCCAGAATTGCAGAGTACGAGCGCTCGCTTGCGGACTGTGCATACGGCTGTCACGCCCACCAGTGATTTTCCCGCACCGCATGGCAAAACTATGACTCCAGACCTGTGTTTACATCATATAAAAGATTTTTAGTGAAAAATATGCCTATGATCAATAATATAATATATAAAGAATTTGCCGTTAGTGTTATATTTAGTATGAAGATAATTTGTAGTGGTACTGAGAATTAATTTGAGAGAGTTGGAGCTGGTAATAGAAAAAAAAAACTAGCTTTACACAAAATACGAACCTGCACATAACTGCACCGGGTGCCTGCTTTGTACGTTAATGTGACCCTTGATTGAAATTTATAAGACCATCTATTATCACTTATTCCTACGAAGTTATTGTTTGGAATATTAGATATTGAGTCGTCGAATCACGCTTCTAATAAATAGTTTGTAATGCATGTCATCGATAGAACAAAGGCATTTTGTTTCTTTTACATCTCTGGCTTATATGAAAGTATTATTTTTTTTACCATTTATTTGTGAAAGAACTAAACTAAATAATTCGAGAGAGCTCACCTAGCTCGTCCATTTCCAAACATTTTCCTTAGACTCTTCTCCTGGTACGGACGCAGCACTGCAGTCGGTTTCAGATCGATATTAATGTCTGGGTTGACGGTATCATTACGGAAATCGTATTCGGCTAGTAGAGGATGTTCCAACTCGATACAACGCTTTTGTATTACCTGTGGCAAAAAAGTATCATTAAAATAATGTCAGTTTGGAGCCAGCTTAGGATTTAATAATCTTTCGTATAGCTTATTGAAATTTACTTATGCCAAGATATAAGTATAACCTAGGTTAGAGGGCGTCCAGTAATCACGTAAGGCGATTTTTTGACCCTCCCTTTCCCCTAGGTTAGACGTGATATTTTTCGGAATGCGCATTATTAGTGTAAATATATCTTTGCTTATTTGCGTTAGATTTATTTAAAAAACCACAGTTATTTGCAACTTTGTAGCGTTCGCATAGTCGTGATAAATATTATTATGTAATATTTAGTCATATGTTAACCCCCCCCCTCTCCCACGTGAGATTAAGCTCCACCCCCTCTATAAACACGACACGTAATTAATAGACACCCGCTTACAGATTTCGGAATAACCAGCCTCATTCAATTCAATCACATTGTCCGAGTTCAGTAGTACCTGGATGGGCGACCTCCTAATGGCACATCTTCTGGCTGTGTTGTGTCAAATTGTAGCAATCGTTAAGAGTTATGCTTACCTCTATTTTGTCAGGATCGACTTCAAATGCAACGGCGGTGTTAGTAGTGAGGTCAGTCGCTTCATCCTCGTCGTCATCTTTGTCTAATTGTTGGTAGAATTGACTTATATCGTCTGGCACAGCACCGTTCTCAGGAGTCTTTTCCTCACCTGCATTACAGAAAGTTTTCAATATTGTTCTTTTATAGCACTAACATAAGGTCGTAATCAGAAAATCTTGTGCAGACGAAGTATGGTCATGCTCTCTGTAATATAATTTTGTGAGGGTTATGTCACAGCTCGCATAGAATACCAACACACTTTTTGTAGTGTTACCGTGTGGTTCATATTGCGCTTACACGCCTAGCGTGTGGGCGCGCTTATGCGTGGACCGAATTGAAATTCGCATTCACAATTGAAAGTGATGTTTTCAAATGCGCTTATGCTGGTACGCAACGAGTTTTGTTAATTTTAAACTTCCTTGTTTATTATATTATGTGTTGCTACAATGTACAGCGTAAAGCGATTTGTAGCTATTTTGTGCAAAAGAAATTACAGTTCCATTATCATTAATTTATAACTAAATCAAAGAATAACAACAAATGTCAATGTGATGTTTCATCAAAGGCAAGGCAAACTCGCGGATATGACGTCACTAGTTACGTCATATGTGTCAAGAGCCAGATTTGTGAGTGCCAGCATAATTCTAACCAAGTATTGGGCGCACCGATGTCGCCTTTGGCGCAATACGGGCACACTTAAAAACCACAAATCACGCGGTTATTGTATGGCCACGGTGTCATGATATAGACTTCCTTGGTAAATTAGAAACTGTAGTTAAAGAGTACCTGTTTTGGGAACCGGCGCAGTGGTAGGTTTATTAGGTAAGGCGGAGGCCAACAATTCGTCGTCATCACCATCTCTGCGCAAACGACACTGCTGTATCACAGGGTCACGAAGTAGCTTCTGTAACACTTCTACGTGCTTGCTTTCCACTAAATATCTGTAAGTATTAATAGTATTAATAAATTAATATGTTTTATTAATTATTTCAGTACTTAATAAGTTTTTTCAATTGTTTAAATTTTAATAATTAATCCATACTAATTTTATAAATACGAAAGTAAGTTTTTTTGTTTGCCTTGTCTTTCCTTCACGCCGCAACGGCACATCCACTTGGGCTAAAATTAAGCACAGGGATAGTTGAAAAGACGGAAAAGGACAGGCTAATTTTTTTATTCTAGAAAATTATAATAAACACGCTAGAATATATAACTGAATTCCACGTGGACTAATAATAGCTATAGCTGCATAGCAAAATTCTTTATTTATAATGGAGTATATAATCCCTAACTGAATTTAGCGCGGGCGGGGCCGCCGGAAAAAGTACTAACTAAATGAAAATCACACTCAATAACTTCAACTAGGTGTATGGAATTTCTTTTTTTAAAGCTCAGAACAAAAAGGAACGGTTTCACAAAAAAAAAACCTTTTTGGTTAAATTAATATAAATTATATCATACAAATTCTTACCTATTATGTTTCAAAACTAGTTTAACTTTTCCATATGACAGGGTGCAGAGTTGTATGAACTCTATAATTCCGGCAGGCACAGTACATTTGCTTAGTCTCTGAAGATACTCAACTATGTCCACAGTTTGCAAGCCCACTGACACTGCTGCGTATAAACTGTACGCTGTTAACTTGTACTCGTGAATGTGCTGCGGTCTAAAATTAGATTTATCAAGATTTCAATTAATATTGACTTAATCAGCCACAACACTAGGCTGGTAATGCCACATCTCTATTAGTAGGTATTTAAACATCATGTTTTGATATTAATTAGAGAGCACCAAGCTTATTCTACAATACTGATGTAATGGGTAATGGAATTACAAACAATTGATCAAAATAATAATTAGAATAAAGGTTAAATAACGTTATTATAACGCTCAAAGCACTAAAATCTATTATATACGTTTTGAACACGTTTTAACTGGCTTTTTGTTTCTCTCCTAAAGGGAGACCTTAACGAACTTTATTATTTAAGTGATAAAGAATAATAATCAAAAATTATTCATAGTAAAAAAAATATGAAAATAATGTCATGGCTGTTATAGTCATTGCTTTGCATGATAATTGTATTAACTTCAACTCTTACAGTCACCTGGTACAGGCCTACCTATAAGGGTATTCCGATTGTTCTATTTCTAAAATGGCATGATCAAGTTTTTAACATTTATTGTTAATAATATTTTATAATGCTTAAACATGCTTAAGATATCAGTGCGAGCATGCCACTTGGAGTGATTGATCATGTGAAGTGGTCAATTACTGTTTAAACATTCACTTGCCAGTGGCTATTGTAGTTAGATTATAAAAAAAAAGTTGTCTATTGGTATCAAAAATCAAGAAATTTAACCAATCAAAAAGTAAATAAAAAAACAACAAACTTTTATATAAATTATGTTGTTTGTAATTGGCTGTTTGTTCAACGTTTATTTTAAGTTTTTACAATGTCACATATAGCTATAAGAACACAAATGGACCATTTAACAAAATATATTCTTTATAATTATAACACATACCGCGCTTCAAACGCATAACCCCTTTCTGGATGTTGCCATTTAAGCTTTTCGCGCGCGAACCGCTTTCGGTAGAACTTTATTGGCTTTAGAGAAAGTACATAAAATTATCATAGATTGTAGTGTGATAGAACTTACCGGCAAACGGGTTCGGCGATAGCAATCAAAAAGTCGTGCGCGTGTTTGTAAACTGGTGAGAATGCTTCCAGAAATATGTGACCATTTGGTGCCACCCACAAGGGACGACTTGCACTGTCAGGTTTCAGGGTCATCTGACTTCTAATCTCATAAAATAAAAAAAAACGTTAGAACTTTAAAAGTATTATAAATTTGAAAGTGAGTTTATTCGTTTTTTTGTCCTTTCTTTACGTCAGACGATACGGAGCATACAATTGAGCTCAAATTTGGCACGGGGATAGTCATAAGGACATAGTTTTTTTTTATCACAAAAGATCCTAAAGTTCCCGCAAGATGCATGTTTCTATAGTATTGTATAGTTGGAATGTTCCATACATTGGCTCCCACATATAATGTGTGTAATAATATTTAACGTTCTAAAGTATATGATATTTTCAATCACCTGTTGATTTATGAACTAACCTATAATCTTTAGCACCAAATTCATCTTCGGGAACTTGGTCATTTTTTTCAGCATCTTGCATCGCAGCTCCAGGTACTCCGACATTTTCATTATTATCATCATCTACCAAATCTATAGTTGTATCTTCTTCTGTTTTCTTCTTTTTGCCTAAATTTCATTTAAATTCTCTTTATGAGACATCATGTTGCTTGAGAACTTAACTTGAAGTTAATTATATAGATAACATAAACACAAGTGTGATTGATATTCGTGTACATTATAATACATAGTTAATTAGGTTGAATTTGCAGTGGATGGAGAATGCGAGGCGTGGCTCAGTGTCAACAATACATCGCGCTAAATATCTGGTACTACCTAGTGCTATACCACATGCAAAATTGTTATGAATGAAATATAGGAATTTCAATAAGTACCGGTTTTAACTGAAAGTGCTACCATATGTACTATAGAATGCATTTATTCCATGCATGCATTATATGTTAATACCTATATATTTGTATCTGTTAGCTGGTACACATAGTGCCAGATTTGCTTAGTATGAAACTGATTGTATTTATCATTTTTACTAGCTAGCACAAAGGAGTTTCAAATATAAGAATCCATGGTAAGAACTAAAAAAAAACCGGCAAGTGCGAGTCGGACTCACAAACGAAGGGCTCCATACCATTATCTATAAAAACGGCAAAAAAATCACGTTTGTTGTATGGGAGCCCCCTGAAATATTAGTTTTATTTTAATTTTACCATTTATTTTTAGAGTGAATATATTACTAAATATTCTGTGAACATTTCAAGCGTCTACCTGTTGCCATTATTAATATCACTCAAGAAAATCACGTTTGTTGTATGGGAGCCCCCTTAAATATTTATTTCATTCCGTTTTTTAGTTTTCGTTGTTATAGTAACAACATTAATACATCATCTGTGAAAATTTCTACTGTTTAACTGTCACAGTTTATGAGATACAGCCTGGTGATAGACAGACAGATTTCAATGACTTAGTCGTTTTTGACCCTTTGGGTATGGAACCCTAAAATGGAATAAATACAGCGCGATAAGGTGACTACTAATGAAAACTAAAATGTGTTAGGCTTAACTTAATACTCACTTGATCTATCACTGCTGGGTTTTGAATCATATCTCTTTACTTTCTTTGGGGGTCCCATAACTAAATAGTTGCTAGCTAAAAGCAAAAAATAAAAATTGGAAATTTTCTTAAAATTGCAACAAAATAAAATAAAACATAGCTACATACTCACCAAATTCAGATATATATTTTTAATCACACTGCATTATCTTGATAAATCATCTGCAAAATTCCAAGAAGTATAATTCAAGGAATCTTGTGATTTTATTTGATAAACTATATATTTAAATTACACTGATTGACTTCTTGAAATCTATTTGGATGTTATGGGGTTGTAAAGTCTTTCCAGTAAATAAAATCACATTATTTATAAAAGGTAAACTTACACTCATTAAGCTAAAATTTAAGCTAAATTGTAGTTTAATTACAGTGTGTTCAATTGAATTGAAGAACTGGGGTGCTCTTTAATGGATACGTGATCATAGTTGGTATCTAGGCATGCATAATGATACAGTGGATAAGTTGGCAAAGAGAGGATCGGGCACTAAAATAATGGGACCCGAATCATTTGTACAGATACCATTCATCCAACTCAAAACGTAGTTACGTGATAGAACCTTACAACTACACAACAAAGAACAACAAGCAGCAGAACAAACGGACTGCAGACAAACAAATAATGTTCTTACATCCTTGGACGCGAATCTGTCGCACAAGCTGTTACAACTTAGTAGGAAAAACCTATGCTACATAGTTGGCATAATAACAGGTCACTGCCCGCTAAAAAAACACTTTTTCAATATCGGCGTTACCGACAGTCCTCTATGCAGGGATTGCATGGAAGCTGAGGAGACACCTTCTCACGTGGTTGTACATTGCAAAAGCTCCTTAAGAATCCACAAACCATGAGAGAGGCGCTGAATAACATCAGATGCCTCCTTGATTTCTGGACGGAGCTGGGATGGTATAAGTAACCAATGAAATGAACCGGTTACGTACAATGGCCCTATCATGAGGCTAAGTGCGGAAAACACAAGTCCAACTAAAAAAATAATAAAGTGTTTTTAAAGCAAATAATGATTTACATATGGCTATGATTGACTTTATAGATTTGTCAAAACCATTTCCAATTTATTTGTACATGAATTTGTACCAAGATATAAATCAGGCTTGTTTATATGTAGTTATATTATATTTAATATATTCCACGGAAGGCTGAATTTATTAGTGACAATTAAAGCAAAACAAAAAGCTATTGCTGGTAATGACAGACTCTCATAAGTGTCTTGTAAGAATCAGTAGTTTATAAAGCAAAATATATCAGTGTCAAATATAGGAAGTTAGCATGTCATAAAGGAAATAGAAAGAAGAGTGACTAATTTGCAAAAAATGTTCAGACTCGTTCTTGACTAATCTAAACTTACGGAAATAAATAACAATAAACTCAGAAAATTTGATGGAAATAAGTGTACTGGGTTCAAATTAAAAGACAAGGTAGAAGGAGTGGATCTCAATTGGGCTACAGTTTGTACACACTAAATTAGACCCAAAATGTGTACAACATATCATAAATAATTTTATTTAGATTTATTTTAATGCACAGTTCTTAGTTTAGTGGTAGTACAGCAATTAAATATTGCTCTAAACTTCCCAATATTTTTGTCATCTGTGTAAGACAGAGGAAGGTGTTTAAAAATCAACTTTGTTAGCAAGAGTTACAACTGCACTGGTTCTAAAACAAAATGAGTTCCAACCATATGCAGTACAAAAACAACTAGAGTTGTACCTATGTTTTGTTAATGTGTCTGCTGTCTTATTTTATTTTTGTGTTATTTCATTCGGAAACTATATAATATTGTTGCCAACACCATTACAGTAGTTAGAAAATGACAGACTTTTTAATAAAAGTACCTCATTTTGATCACAACCAAGTTAGTTCCAAAAAGTAAAGAGTTACATTCCGTCCTAACCATATAACTATCATGGCTATTTAATCATAGGAAGTTCAAAGCATGGATAACTTAAATGTTCAGTTGTAGTAGTTGTAAGTGCATATAATAAATAAATAAATAGCATTTTATTTCGAACGGTGAACATAATAGTTATATTTAAATTAAAAGATTGAAGAGCGAAGTTTTTATAAAATGTCCCTCATTCTGACGTGCCTAAGGGGATAGGCCTCCTGCAGCTGCTTCCAGTAGACTCTGTCTGCCGTTAATCTTCTGTTGTGTCAGATGGATCTCAACCGTCCTTCTTCTTCTCATTGGGCGTCCTTGTTATCTTGCTCTGTCCTTTGGCCATGATACCATAGGCTGACCTTTCCACTCCATTAGTCAATTAGACTGCCCAGCAGGTGTCCAGTCCAACCCCATTTTAGATGGTCAGTGCTTCCTAGAATGTCAACTACTTTGGATCTGTTGCGACTGAGTTTCTAAATTTATCTTTAAGTTTTACTCCCAGCATACTTCTCTTAGTAGCCTTGTTGCCAGTCACTCTCTTTGGTTGGCTGTAAGAGACTGCAGAGGTCTCACAGCCGTAGATTAAGCATGGAAGAATACAGGTGTTGAACGTTTTTGTTTTAATATGTATGCTTTGTATTTTACTTTTCTTAATCTCTGTTAACGCCCAATATTTTTTCAAGCCATCGCTATTCTTCTGTTTACTTCCTTGGACATTTGATCTTTTGAAGCGATTATCTGGCCTAGATAAACATACTCCTGTACATATTCTAGAGTATTTCCAAATAGCTCAATACCCACCTCCACAGTATTTGTCATTACTTTGGTTTTCTCTTTGTTTACTTCGAGTCCGACTTCTTTGCTTTTATTTGCTCGGGCTTGTACCATGATATTTAGCTTGTTGAGATCTTTTTCTAGAAGGACTATATCATTAGCAAATCTTAAATGATTAAGACTTCTGCCATTTATGTTAAGACCATAGTCTTCCCTAAACAGTTTGCATGACAGCGGATCTCCTTGTCTTTTTATGGGAAAGGCTCACCATACAATTCCAATTTATAATAAATCTATATTTATTCTATATAGGATATCCAGGTCCATTTGTTGCTAGGTTTCTTTTTAAAGACAGAATTAAGCAGTTTTTGCAGTAAAAATTCTATTAGAGCTTCTTTTTCCATGGCCGTATTTTCCCATGATAGACTCTTCAACTTCCTTGGGCATTAAAATTTCCCATTACAGTGATTAATTATTATATCTGAAAAACTGTCGTAGAAGCGTTCAGTATCATCTTTAGTTGCTTGCTCTGTTGGTGCATACACCTGCAGATTGTCCATGTTTTTTTATGATTTGGCCGTTTGATGTTAAGTATTGCAAGCAAATCAGCTCATGATGTGGCATTCGAGATATTTCTTTATCATAAAGCCAACGCCTCTATGTCCTGCCATTTGTCCCAACGGACTACAACTAGTATAATATGTGTTTTGTATGTTCTTCTATTTTGTTGACCAATCTTCTCATTTCGCTGAGAAAATATCATAGTTTATTTTTTCTAGTTCCTGCAAACTTTCTTGCATTTCTAAGGTTCTTATAATTAGGGTCGCAATGTTGAGAGTCTCGCATCTCTTAGCTGGAGGGTTTAGTCTTAGTCTTGTTCTCCATCGGGGAACAGCCGTGTTTGGAGACAGTATGTTTTTTATTGTTTGTTTGAGTTGTGATTTCTTCCAGTTCGTAATTGTCTCCTGTAGTCATTGTTTGGTATTTCTTGAAGTTGAGTTTGCCCTCTGGCTGGTTGGTAGTTCTAAAGTACTTATTTTGTTTATTTTTAAAAGAGCTGTTGCCTCCTTGCCTCCCTTGTGATGCTGTGCGGGTGAATCGGTTGGTAGCCTTTTCCTCTTTTCATTTTCCTTGGTTAGAATTTTAATGGTTGTGTCCTTTACAATTAACTTGTCATAGAAAATGTACGCTATTTAGCCTTTTTTATTTCTTTTTGTTGTTCCTTTTTTAGTTCATTCCTAATATTCATGACTTCTTTAGGATTGTTCTCTGTGATGTTAATGTTCTCGGGCAATTTTTTGTTGCTGCGAAGTAATTCTTGCTTTCCCCATGCCAGGAAGAGTGTTATAAAGATGGGCCTTATTTACTTGCCCTCCCATTTCCCTAGTCGACGCACATTGCTCAATTCCCGTTTGTCCCAGTTTTCTAGACCTGTACTTACATTTGTTCCATTGAGGAATTTGTGCATATACCTTATTTCAAATAATATTTTGTCTTGTCATAATATATGCAGCAGTCCATATAGATGACCATACTGATGATGACCAGACCACATGACTAGTAGTCAAAATTCGACATTGACAGCTGATGTACAACTATGAAAAAAACAAAATACCTTGCTAAGGACCTAGAGTTATTTGTAGTGAGTTGGTTTAACATTGATTACATTTTAGATTGAAGTTCTTGGACCATGGTTGTGACATCATGTGGTTATTTATAGTCAAATTGTCATTTGTTTATGACAAGTGGACTGCTGGCTTAAATTTAGTATACTACCCCACAATTTCACGACTCATGTTTTTTTTAGTAGAAAGGTCTATTTATTGGTAGTTGAACTGGAAAGTGACAGTTTGAGGAAATAGATAGTATTTTAGCTATTAATTTTTGAAATTAATTGCTTATCTGAGTTAGTTTCATGCTGTCTCTTTCTGTACTATGGAAAAATGTGTTCGCTATCTTGCGCTTAGTGTTACCTGAGTTGGGATAGATGGAATAAAAAAAAAGTTTGTTTTTTATTTGTTATTTAGTCATCTTTTGTTCACTACACAGTTAAGAGATTAATCACTGAAGCCAATTTTGAGCAAAAATTCAAAAGTAGTGAAAAATCTTATTTTTTTTGAAAAAAGACTTGAATTAAAAACCGACTCTGTCAATCCCGACATGCCATGGTCTAGGTCTGCCCTACCCTTGGTGTTTTTTAGAGCCCAGATGCGCGGAGGGAGAGCAGCCTCCACCCACTGTAACAAAGGGGCAGGGACTATGCAATCTGTAGCAGCTGAGGTTAGTCACCGCCGACAGTGGCGACTAACAAACCGAAGCTGCGGAGGAGAGTGTGAGTGCCTTTTCCTTCGTTAGGTAGGGGTGTAGAGGCTGCGATTACCGCAGCGCCGGAGACAAGGCAGACATGAAGTTTGTTAAAATAATCTTTCCGGATGCAGCAGTCTAATGTCAGAAGACTCAGGTTGTCTTTCATGAAACCCACTTCACCTCCTCCCCCTCTGTTAAGGCAATTATTCTTAGTAATCATTCAATTAAACTATAACATTAATACAAGATTACTTTAGTTGTTTACTACAACCCATTAGGTTGTCTTTTTAAACTGTGTTTGAACTAGGTAAACAATAAAGTATAATGACCGAAGACAATTTTCACAAAACCAAGTTAGGTGACAAGGAGGATATGTTAGGTGGGCTTGATAAATAGTTTTTGATATGAGTGAGCAACTGGAAATAATTGTTAGTTGAATTTTGAAAAAATATGCATAATCACTCCTATCGTATCGCTAGACGAAATGCTTCAAGATAATATCGGCAAATTAATGAATATAAAAGATTTTAAGGTGCACTGCTTAAAGTATTACTTACCAATCAATGTAAATCTGCATTTGTTTTTTTTGGAGTACTGGTAATGGAAAGCAATAATTTGACTTATTGTAGTATTATATTCTCTTTGCAATTATGTGCTGTATTTTTAAACAAAAATAATTATTTAATTTTCCTTAAGTCCTCAACACAAATCACAAATAAAAACAAACTTTTTTTTTTTACTCAAAGAGAATATAATACTTGTTTTTACTGATTGATTGTTTTATTTAATGGCATTCGTTTAGGAACACATAGCCACCATTAGTGTTACGTCAAGATTAAATTTAAAAATTACAGAGAACTAAATCTTAAGCTGCTGTTGGATTACCTGAAAATAAGGAAAAATATTTTTTTTATGATCTACACTATACTACAATTCCATAGATTAAACACTATTAGTGCGGTCTAGGTACGATCACGGGGTCTTGTCCCAAAGAAACAGAAATGATTTAAATTCATATCAATAGATGGCGTTGTGTGTATCGGTTTGTTATTTAGGTTGTTGTTTTACTGAAAAAGAAAAGTAACCGACCCTTGAAAATTAATTTTTTAATATCAAAATGTCCCTTAAGCTAATAAAAATGAAGTAATGGGCGCCTTTATTAAATTTTCGAAATTTTACATAAATTGAATGAGGTCGTTGTACTTAAAGCAGCAATAAATTGAACTACGCGCCGGTTTAGTAAATAAATTTTAACTATTGATTGATAGATGACACTGTTCGTATGTTCTGAGTTTGATAACGACACACAACAGTGTCACTGAATAATTTGAATAGGTGTACTTACCCACCAAATATAAAATAAATATTTTTTGGTATCTACCCGCCTTAATACTTAGATATATTATAAAAGCAAGCGTGAACTTCGACCTCAGTAGAATTTGTTTCTTTAAGTTTAATCCTGGGTCGAATGCGTCTAAGTTCTTTAAAAAATGTTTTGTGAAAAGGATAGCTAACTTTTAAAAAACAGCATGCCATCGCACAAGTGCACCTACTTTAGATGTCAAAACGCTTCAGATAATAGCGCTTACATTTTTAACCAATTTCAAATCAGGGAGATTCTCAGTTTGACCCATATGTTTGTATGTATGTTTGTCCGTGATTATCTCGCGTTTTGCTGACTTTTGTTACATTCAAGGAAGGTTTTGGTATACAACAAATGGATACCCCGTGACAACGTCGGTTGCATCGATCCGTTAATAATTACCGATGCATTAGTTTAACTCGACAGATTTTTGACAAAATTTTAGTACACTTACGAGTAAAAACTAGTTAGTCACTTACATAAACGACGAGATTTCATAAACTAGTAAAACAGAAAGTAGGTATATTAAAAGTAGCTTTATTTTACTCATAAATATTTATATATGCTTTAATCTTTCTTTGACTTCACAGATATCATGAGTTGTTAATGAAATATATTGTCGTCTAATTAAGTGAATAGTTATTAATTCACTTCAAAAAATGAGGGAGTTCTTTATTCATCGAAATCTTTTTTTATGTATGTTTTCCGATTACTCGAAGTCGCCCTGACCGATTTGGAAAATTCTTAAATGTTTGAAAGAGTATACCTCATGGTCATCAGGTCAGGATAAAATAATGGAATCCTGGCACACTTGAAGCGATTAGTGTACGAGAAAATAAGCCAATAGGTCACTTAAAAGAAGGGATGTTCCGACTAGTCGGTAAAGCTGACCATCCGGCCACTTTCATAGTCGGCGACAAGTTGGCGACTATTCGGCAAAGAGCGCCAACTAGGACTGCGACTGGGAGGAATTGTCTGTGGTCGAACATTTAATCATAGAAAACTGAGGTATCAGGGTTGGTTGACATTATTGGTTGTTCATACTCGTATTATTTTTTGTTTTCCCCTGCCCACCATGAGAAATTATCATTTGGCATGCTTATAGTTGAATTTAAGGCAATCACTGTTCAATCGTTTAAAAAAATCGTCCATACACGAAACTTTCTTTTACACAAAATCACCGCAAAAGCAAAAATCAAGAAACTATGCGAAGTCACAGATTATATAATACTATACTAAGCGAAGTAAACAAAACATGTTTCATACGACCCGCTTGCAGGCTGGGGTTGCGTTGCGACTTGAAGTCAGTTATGCTAAACTTGGCTGTCGGATAGAAATGCATTTGCATAGCACAGGTAAATGTTGCTTACTAGACCTCCTTACCACATGACTAAATAACCCACCAGACTGATAGCTTAGAACAACGTTTCAAGAATCATACCTAAACTGGTAGGGTTTTCAACTCACACATTCAGTTCAATGTATGGAGATACACCTAAATATTTTTTCTTAATTTCATTACAAATTTGTTTGGCGGTTCACATAAGACTTTCCTGTGAAATTTCATCACAATCTACATATGCAAAGATAGCGGAATTATAACGCCGTGACATACGGATAGACGGAAGGATATGATGGATTTATAAGCGATCTTTTTGCCATTTGGCTATGGAATCCTAACAAAGATCTCTGATTTTATTTGTATTCAGTAGGGAGGTACCAATAATATAATTATGCATATTCATGCGTATACATTAATATATGCATGTTTATATGTATAATTAATGTAATTATTACCGTAGGTACCTACCTACGTAGCTAAGTTTTTTAAGATTCACCTACTTATTGTAGCCAACTAAGAATAAAAAAATATAGGTATTTACCTGTCAAGAACTTTTAGGTATTTAAAAAAGGGAATTTCTTTTTGATTCCTTTTTCCACTGAGGCGCGTCAGTGACAGGCCACGCACAAATATCCGTGCTTGTAGTTGTGCTCTCGCTAGCGCCGGTTGTTTGAAGCTATCAGTCTGTAGGTTTAGTCATGTACCCTAACCAAATGTGCATTTCGACGATAGCTTCGTTATTCTACGGAGTCACGGGCAAAAGCTAGTAAAAAATTTCTCAGGAATTTTAGATACCTAAACATTCAACCACCTTTCGGTCTCCTTCGTACGACTTTTTTGTACGAATTATTACATATATTTATGAAAATACGAATTCATTTTAAGATTTTAATCTTAATACTCACTAAATACTAGCTACTAACACAAAAACATAAGATTTTCAAAAAAGAATTTAATCACAAAACCAACCCAAAATTTTTTTATAAAATTTTATGCCCCTAAAATATATTTTTTTTAATTTAATTTGCGATTTTCATATACCTACACTTAAAACTAATTAAACCCACCTTTTGGCCCTCTTATTTTGTACTTGTAAAAAGCTTCCATCATTATATATTTTTAATCTTAAACCTCAATACCAAATTTCCTGTAAATTACCTGACGCAAACAAAGGAATTCGGTAGAAACTTTTAAACAACTTTCGACTCCCCTGAAAAAATGTTTTGCTCCTAACTGCAGCGTTTTAGCTTTCGATTATAATTTTATTATGTACCTACCTATTTTTATATATTTATTAGGTACCTACCTTGTAATTTTCTTAACTTGCATAGATACCTACATTTCGGATCGTTGCCGATTTGTTATAAAAAATACTGTAAAATAATAGATAGGTATTTATTTTCATTTTTTTAAATTTAAATAACTAGTTGAACAAATCTTATTTACTACTAACTACTAACATTACCTAGATAATAATTAAATGACTGAAATCTCAGAGCTTATTGCGAGGGGCAAAGTTATGGAATTGCAACTCTCCTCTTAAGACCTTTTTACTAAATCTTAAGAGGTAAGATTGTACTTCCATTTACATTTACATTCCCCAGACAAAGGCAAGATCAGAGTACTCGAGACTTTTTAGCAATAAACTTCCTCGTCTTCCTACTTTATGATAAAAATATGTAGGATCGCGATGAGCGATGTTTTGTCGTATGGCTTGATATACATGTCAATACGGGTAGATATTGACACAGTTATCGCCATCTATTGACTTCAAAAAACCAGTTACCAGCATAACAGTAAGTATTCAACGAGAAACGCTAGATGTCGTGAGCTAATATTTTCGACCTGCTGCTACTTACGGCATCTAGCGGCTAAACAAAATAGCCCGAAAAATAGCCCGAGTTACGGCGGTGCCATTTCATTGTATGGGATGAGGCATCTGTACTAGTATAGTATTATATAATCTGTGGTACGATGAACAACGAATACCAAGGGCGTGTTTTCGTAGCTTGCAATTTTTCGCAAATAACGCAAATTTGGCAATGAAGTGTCCACGGAGCTTTGATGGCTAGCATAATTGCTCGCAATTGACAATTGTTCATTCATTCGTAATTGCAAACGATACACTTGACAGCTGCTGTCACTGTCATTAAAAAATAAACTGTTCTGTTGAAAATGGAGAAACAACAATAAGGCAAATGTTAATATTTGGAATATACTTTAAAGTAGTATGACTGCCATTCATTAAGAAAAGAAAGAAAGAAGACATAGTCAAAATTACATCTATAGCTCCAATAATTCAAAGAAAGTCAGAAACAATTTTTAAAATACTAGAAAATTGAAAAGTATAATTTTCCTCTCCTCATAGCAATTGTCGAGTACAAAAAATGTTTGATTCTATCAAGATTTGCAAGTGTTGCAGTCACTCCAGCGGTGTCTCATTGAAAATTAGTACATCAAAGTGTTGGAAGTGTTTGTGTAATAGAGCTACAATGTCTATCCAACTTTAAGGACAGAACATTAAACAAGTCCTACAGTAGTTCCTTCAATTTTAATTTGTCAGACCCTATCTATATTGTACACTGGATTCCTGGCTGGATGCTTTTATACCAAAGTAACATCTATAACTCCAATAATTCTAGGGCAGCCAGAGGCAATTTCAAATGCTTGAGAAACCATCAAAACCTCGAAGGGTTTATGCTGTTTGATTTCACAAATGAAAAAATGATGAATGAATGATTATTGGTATTTATATGACAGTTCTAAAACTATCTACATTTGAATACCCTTGGGTTTGCACATGCTGTGCCCTTGGGTTGTAACACGAAGATTTCAAACTTAGCCCTTAATGCTGTTGATCTCCTTATTTGAAGTCGTTAGATTTACCTGTTAAAGACTATAACTCCTTTGTAGTTTAGTCTTTTTTATTATTATCATAACTATGCTGTGAATATTGTCTCGTATATTGAAATTTGTAAAAATATGTACTATCAATAGTGTTTACATACTTGAAATAATTATTATTTTACTTTATCATCACTTCCTGTCCTACGGTCATCTGTGTAAAAGGGGGGTACCTACACCTGTAGGGGGTACCTATTCTGCATGATAACGAAACTGAAGCTGTGTCAGGTAATTGAAACATACAGACATTATTAACCATTTTTGACAGTGACATCTGACTAACAGAAATATGCTACTTAATATAATATTCAGAAACAATTCAGCTCATCCAACAAATATTAAAGTAACGCTAAAACTGCTGTTTTTAACCAATTAAGATGAAATTTGGCATGGAGATAGTTTGAGCCTTGGGAAAGAACATAAGCTTCTTGAAAAAGTTAAGTATGAATTGAGGAGTTGCCGCTGAAATCCTACACTAATAATCGAATTTAGGGTACCGTGAAACCGTGAGCAAATTTGGCATTGAGATAGTTTGGGTCCGGGGAAGGACATAGGCTACTTGAAGTGTAATTGGTTTTTTTTTTGTATTATTGAGGAGTTCCAATGAAATCCTACATTGATAACTAAATTTAGAATGGGTGACACCACGAGCAAAAGCTAGTGTTAATAAAAATTAAACTGCCAAATTCCATCACTAAATCCTACTGTTTAAAATTTGTGGTGTAAAAATTGTGGTTTAAAAATATGTATTGATGGAATGCCACCCAATTCAATTGGTGGGCAATCATAGAATCATCCTTTAGGTTTTGTTACACAATTCCTGTTTTTATGCAAACTGCATATTTCGTGATCGCGGAATAGATTGCAGGAGTAAACCACTAAAATAAGAAGAAGTGATACCCGTCTACATTAGCCAAATTTCAATTAAGAGATTTTTACAGAATAGGGAGTAATAAGGAATAAAACAAAAAAAAACTGTCTTTCATGTCTATAATATTAACCAGATTACAATTAGAATCATTATAGTAGTGCAAAATAATAATTCAAACATTTAAACTTACACCTGATACTTATATTTTGTAATTGCAATTCAATGAGTGCACTGAATCAATGACATCACCATCAAACTCAAGATTAACACTCCATTTTGCTGTTTTTTGTTTTTTAATAATCCGAATCTACATATAAATATATAAATCAATCACACTGTTTGAACAATCAAAAGCTTATTTTCATACATACTTTATATATGCTTAAAAAATCAAAAGCTAACTTAGATACATACTTATATTACTTAAACACATGTAACCATCAATACTGCTATTAACAATAACATCAATGAACAACCTTGTGAATAAAAACCAAAAACAAAATAACTAAATAATAATAACAATATATTCTGGTTAATTTATAATTTTATCTACAAGAAGTGTCCACAAGACATAATGTCAATCAATTGTTGTCAATGCTGAAGTTAGAAAAATCTTTATGGCGTTTTTATCTATACTCTTTCACTAATTTAAATTGGCAAAGCGCTTCATGCATTTTTTTTTTCTTCTGGTAGCCTGACATTTGCATTTATTGTTTGTAAAGGTTCTGTAGTTCTATTGCTTGGTGTTTGTAAAGGTTCTGTTGTACTATTGCTTGGTGTTGTTGTTTCTATTGCAAGTAGTGAAATGTATGGTTTTCGTGACGACAATTCATTCATAACATTTATATAGATCCATGTGCGAGGGTCATTGCCGGATTTGCTATTGTGATCTTTTACTATTTGATGTGTCCTTTTCATCCCGTTTGCCCATTTGCCTATTGCCCTGCTTACCCAAACCTAATGTCAATTCTCTCTTTTTCCTTATGCATTCATGTATCCATCTACTATACGGAGTCTCAGCCTCTGTAAAGATAAAAATGACACTTACTAGTAAATTATACCCATAACCAAACAGAGAACATTTTTGAATCTGATTATACCGATTGGGACCAGGCCAAGTCTTTCATTTTGACTTTTCGAACTGATTTTCTACCAATTTTTTCTACCAATCAAAATAAATTCATATAGGTACAGTGTAACTTCTATTGAGGATATTAGGGGATTTCCTTGTCTAATAACTATTTTTAAAACCACTAAGACAATTAGTGCGTTGCCGACTAAAAAAATGTGCGATAAAAAATGATCTGTGATGAAATAAAAAGGAAATAATTTTAAATTTTTTATAGTAATTGTTAAAATTAACAGTTTTAAGACTTAAATTTAATGGCCAATACAGCGAGACTTCAGCTTTAAGGTGCAGAAAATGGCCGATTTTAGGGTTCCGTACCCAGACGGTCCCAACGGAGCCCTATTACAAAGCCTGCGCTGTCTGTCTGTCCGTCTGTCCGACCATTAAAAGGCTCTATCTTTTATACTGAAATAGACGCCTGAATTTTTCACAGAATATGTAGTATAATGGTAGATTATATAACAAATAATAAAAAGTTAAAAACGGTAAAATTTAAGGGGGGTCCCCATACAAGAAACACATTTTCGTTGTTTTTGCACTATCGTAAAAACAATAATACATACAAACTTCGAATTTGCAGTAAATATTATGAACTCTAAACAACAAATAATAAAAACCGGCCAAGTGTGAGACGGGCCCAAGTGATTACTATTTTAAATTACCAGTACAGCGCCATCTAGCTTACCATTAAGCGAAACATTCAACATATTTGGTTGTTGGAAAAGATATTCAAAGTAAAGCAACATCGGGCTTTGTCAGTACTTGGATGGGTGACCACTTAGCGGCACACTTTTTGTTTTGTTTGTGTTCGTAAATTACGTAAATTTACATGCGTATTGTTAACATCGGTCAATTGCCTCTCGGACTAGCGCACCGTGGATTTCTTACCACGGTTTCACATAATTTACGAACACAAACAAATGTTTGCCTTAATATGAGCTAGATGGCGCTGTAACGATATAATTTTAGACGGTAAAATGACACATTGTTTTGTTGAAAACTTTATTCAAAGTTAAGCAACTTTGGGCTTGGTCAGTACTTGGATGGATGATCGCTTAGCGGCACACTTTTGTTTTGTTTGTGTTCGTAAATAATGTATGGGAGTCCTCTTCAATATTTATTTTAATTAGAATTGGTTGTTATCTAGTGCATTGACTATAAGTTGTATCAAAAAGTCATAATAAGGTAACTACAAAATGGTAAATACGTTACATTCCATACAAAAAAATTAAAAGTATTAGGGCAACATTATGGCATAAATTACTTAAGAAATGTATAACAAGAACATCTCATAGTAATGTATATGTCATTATGTAATGATTTTTAGTACATTTACATGAATTGTATGAATTATAGAAATTAGCTTTCTGGCCTATATCACCCTCATAAGGCAGAAATCAGGAATCCTTTTTAAAAAGAAACCAGCCAAGTGTTAGTCTGGCTCTCGCACCGAGGCTTCCGTGCAAACTTACTATATGTTGTATATTATTAATAATATTTTTATTATATGATGTAACTAAAAAATTATGGCAATTTTTCCTTTATCTGTGCTCTAAGACGTTGCTTCGTACCAAATTTCAAGATTCTGAGTTCACGGGGAGTACTCTGTAGGTTTTGATTCCCTTGCGAGTTTCGAAAATTTGCGGCATAAACGGCTGTATCTTTTGATTGCGTTGGTTCAGAAGTTTGAGTTTTTCACAGCTCTAAGGGAAAGGAGACTTGAGTATATGATATAAATTTTAGCTTGATACCTCCACGCGTTCCTGAGAAAATATAATGGTTCTAGTTTTTCCTTTCAAGGTACGGAACCCTAAAAAGGTTAATTATGCGAGTGCCCAGCTGGTTATTCAGAGGCCTCCCAAGAACAGGATAAATTGCGCTGGAAAAAAAGTTAAATGTCAGTATTGAGATCATCTAAAACCGCAATGGTAGTTGATAGTCGACACATTTTGAACATTTAAAGTAAATATTTAAAACATAAGAATCTACTAATTATTATAAACTAGATTTTAGCAGCGGCTCCACCCGCCCTTAATTCGGTTATCGCCGTAGAACTCTTTAATTATACTAATGAAGTTTGCTATAGCAAGCTACAGCTATAGTTCATTTAAGCTCGGTTATAGTTATTCCTGCAGGAACTTTTGAATTTTTCGTAATAAAAAGTAACCATGTCCGATTCCAGGTCCTATCCTACATACATGTGTGCCAAGTTTCATTCAGATCTGTCCAGTGGTTAAAGCGTGATTAAGTAACAAACATCCGAACTTTCGCATTTATAATATTAAGTTGGATATGGGCATATTTAGTACACTCACACGATGTTAAATGTTATTAACTTATATGATGACGATGATGCCAGTTGAGTTGCATACTGGGTTTGCTCTGCACTTCACTTGAAACAGCGAAAAGTTAAGAACTTAGAACAGCTCAGTTGCTATTTCTATACACAATTGCTAAATCTGTGAATATAGTAATGATCAAAACAAGGGGCCGATTCTCGACGACAATCCCAATTTCAATCATACGGCACTCTTGTCAATAATTTCAAATACTTACATTGTAATAACATTCAGTGGTGTGTAATCTAAATAATGCTATTTGATTTTGTTGCATAAAAAGGTGATATATATTATATGATTGATTTATTTGATTCTAAAATCAAAGCGAAATTGAAATGAAGTGTCGGGAGTTACCCCATATATAACCACATATTCTTAGTTGGCAAACAAGCTCGTGATCTCTAATTACTTCTCCCTTGAAGAACCCCATACTGCAGTCCTTATAGAAAACCTTGGCATGAGTTCATTTCACAATCTGCCTATTTCATTTTAAATAACTTGCCTCTGTTCTGTATTTGAGCTAAAACAGTTAATCTGAGATTGGAGATTGAACAGTAAGATAGCCCATTTGTGAAGTCATATTCATTAAATTAGACATAATGTTAAATGTTATTAACTTCCATAGTGACGATGATCCCAGTTGAGTTGCAGTCTGGAATTTGCACTTCACCTGAAACAGTGATAAATAAAGGATTTAGAATAGCATATTGTCTAGACTCTTCTTTCACATCTTTGCCCCTGTTCTGCTTGAATTTAACCAGTTAACTGATGTTATATCAATGAGTTCATTTGTGTTGCATATGCCTATGCAAAATAAATTATTTGGACAACTTGCAAAATGTAGATGATCCTTGTTGAGCATTTGCTCTGCACTTTGCTTGAAATGGTAAATTGTAACAAAAAGCATCACAATGAGTTCCCTTAGTGGTACAGTAGAAATAACTACAAAGTGGTTACCTAGAATAACTAATAAAGATTGTATTGTACCATTTTTTTTTAAAACATGATTCACCAAGGTATATTTTTTATTGGTACTAAAGCAGAATGTCTTGAAAAAAGAAGTAAGAATTTTTAAAGCAAAGACATAGTCAGCAGATTAGATCTCAGGCCACAACTCGAACCTGCACTAAATAAAACATTATTTACAATAGAGGTACAAATGGAGACACTATTGCTGTGAACCTATATATAAATAGTTTCGCAGGTTTGATTCCTGACTTAAATATATGTTTATCCAAAAATCATTCTATGCTTGTAAATTTAATGCCTAAATAGCATAATAAGAAAAATTTGAGTCATAATATAGGTATTAATGTAAAGAAGTATAAGTAATATAAACAACAAGATGAGCCAGGAAGATATTGTATACTCAGTAAAGTTTATCTACATGTTACACCAATAACTATTAATAACCAAGATACCTAAGGAATTTTTAGAGATTTACTTATTCCCATTATTGCATCACAACTAGGAAAAGTTTTCAACAGCAATATCCCAGCAGAAATGTAAGAGAAAGAATAAAATTTCATGCAACATCTAGAATTAAAAAAGTTAAAGCTCCTTATTTACGGTTCTAGTATTTTTCAGTATTCACAGATTGAAAGATTGGACTTTGTGTATTTCCAACAAATTTTTTATTTATTTGTAAATATAAAAGTAACAATAGTGGATTGATAAGTGTTATATTTATTTACTAGTTACCTGTCAAAACAATTAATTGTTTGAAGAATTGCTTTCATTTCGGTGACAATTCTAAATTCTCACGGTTCTAAATGGAGTAACTTTCTGGAACCGTTGTCGATTCGGGCATACAAAAAGCTTGTGTCGCTCCAACCCGCGATGTTATAAATGTTCGCAAAATCATACTGGTGACTCGTGTGATATCCAAGAAGATGATGCTCTTTGTATCTCGTGCAAGGGCAATCATTTTGCCACAAATAGTAAATATCCGGAACACCAACGCCAAAAAGGTATTAAATGTACAATGGCTGAAAAATCACTATCATACATGGAGGCTTGTTAACTGCATCCCCCATGTGGAAAGTCCTATGCCGAAGTTACTCTAGGTCCTAGTAGAGGTAAAACATTCGTTACTGATTTTTTACCCAGCAAAAATACTTCTAATCACCCTCATGAGAGTTATAAAAAAACAATATTCTTGAAGCCTAAAGCTCCTTTCAAAGTAGCTACAGGCTATGACAAACAAGCTCACCAAACTTTGATTAACGATTTTGCTATTCTATCGCCATCAAATGGCTGTGGATATTTAGAAAAAAAAGATTTCTAACATAGAGGATACTACTTTTCAAGATTTTGTCAACTCTCTTGTTATCTTCATCAATCGTTTTTCGAAATCACGTAATGATGGACCGTCCAACGCTGCTTCTTTTACTTCTCCTCCTAACACCATCCAAAATAATGGCCCAAGTCAAAATAGTTCAATGGAACTGTCAAAGCATACGGAATAAAAAGTCCGATTTAATTTATTTAGTTAATTAATTCTCTCCTTCTGTAATTACTCTTACTGAAACCTGGCTAAAGCCAGATATCACATTTAATTTTCCAGAATTTGTTTGCATTAGACAAGATAGACATGATGGCTATGCAGGCACTGCCATTTTAATTAGAAATAATATACTTCATTCTATAGTGGATTTAACTCCACTTTGTGACAGCTTTCAAGCTGTTGCAGTTAAAATACATCAAATTACTTATTGTTCTATATACGTTGCTCATCCCTCAGTATCAGTTTGTCAAGTACTAAAGTCTATATTCTCTTCCCTTCCTAAGCCTTTCGTTGTACTCGGAGATTTCAATTGCCATCATCAAACATGGGGATCCGATATTAGCGACAATATAGGCAATCAGATGCTGGAAATGTTTGATCTTCATAACCTTTGTTTATTAAATGTTGGCTCGCCGACTTTTCGAACTCGGCCTTCAGAAAAAATTAGTGCGATACATTTATATTTTTGTACCCCAGATTTAGCTTCAAAACTATCATGGCAGGTTCTTGCCAATACATATGGCAGTAGACATTATCCAATTTTCCTAGAAACTATTTGCCATTCCGCTAAGGGTAGTTACTACAAAAAGCCTCTTTTAAAGTATAATATTAATAACCCTAATTGGGAGAAATTTAAAAATCACCAAAATTCTGAACTTCCGTTCTTACCAAAAATATATCATCTCAACACTTTTGAATGCTCAGAGGCTTTAGTTAAGTTTATAATAAATAGTGCAGATAAAACATTTCCCCTCAAAAACTCTTACAGAACAAAAATTCCATCCCCCCCTTGGTGGGATCATGATTGCACTACGGCAATAAGAAATCGGAAGAAAGCTGAAGTCACCTATAACAGGAATATGAGTGATGAAAATTTTAAATCTAAAAACAAACAGGATGGAAAACATTTTGTGAGTCCATTTTACCTCAAACACCCTAATCTACAGTTTGGAAAAATATTAATAAATTCAGAAATTCACAGACGCCTAAATCTTCATTTGTAGTTCCCTGTCAAAATTGGGCTGATAACTTCATGGATAAATTAGCTCCTCCAACATGTCCTCAACTGCAAGAGCTACCTCAAAAGTTTTTAGATGAGTATCATAAAGATACTATAAACTCTCCATTCTCTCTAAAAGAGCTAAAAGATGTCTTAAAATCGTCTAAAGACTCTTCCCCAGGTCTAGACGGAATCACATATTCTTTTTTAGCTAATTCCAGTGAGGCCATTCAATTGTATTATCTTGAGTTAGTAAATGCGATTTTTGATTCAGGTTATGTTCCCAACACTTTGAAATCTCAAATTATAATTCCAATAAAAAAACCAAATAAAGATCCCAATGAAATCGATTCTCATCCGCCCGATTGCTCTTTCTACTGTTCTTGCCAAAATCGCAGAACATTTGGTAAAAAATAGATTTGACTGGTTTATTGAAAATAACGAAAGCCTAGCTAAAAATCAGTTCGACTTTAGAAAAGCCAAAAGTACATTAGACAATCTATCCATTTTCACAACAGACGTCAGGTTGGCATTTAGTAAAAATGATTATACGGTAGCTACCTTTCTTGATATCTCATCTGCTTACGATAATGTCCAGATTCCAATTTTAGTTAGAAAACTTATTAAAATCGGCACTCCAAAGAAATTTATTAATATCTTCTCTAATATATTATGTGAAAGAACTATTTACTTAAAAACTGATAATAAACAAATTAAATCATCAAGGATTGTGTATAAAGGACTTCCTCAAGGCTCAGTTATTAGTCCAATTTTATTTAACGTTTATACTTACGATCTGTACCTTTCTATTGGCCCACAAAGTAATATGTTGCAATACGCTGATGATATTCTCGTCTATTCTTCTAACAATAATATAACTTTAACGGTAGATTCCATTAACCAATCTCGTTTCACTCTAAACAGTTGGCTTCAAAAATCTGGCTTAGAATTTTCCCCTCTTAAAAGCTCGTGTGTAGTTTTTAGCAGAAAACGAAATATCCCCAGTATCAATATAAAAATTAACGGAATTTCACTTGTAGTGAAAAAAAGTATTAAATTCCTTGGCTTAAATTTAGACTCTAAACTATCAGGAATCCCTCATTGTGATTACATCATTTCAAAGTGCGAAAGGAATATTAATATTCTTCGATGTTTATCTGGCTGTTGGTGGGGCTCACACCCTTACTCTTTAAAATTATTGTATAACTTTGTCATCAGGAGTATTTTAGATCATGGGACATTTTTGTTTCAACCTATGAACCAAAATTCTGGTAACAAACTCGACAAAATACAATCAAAAGCTTTACGTATAATCATCGGAGCCATGAGACACAGCCCAAACAAATCTCTACAGGTGGAATGTGCTGACCCTCCATTAAACCTAAGTCGACAGCTCTAAGCCGATCGTTTCCTGTTTCGTTGCTGTCAGTTCTCATTTCATCCCATTATTCACCGTCTTGTGAGTTTAAATAATTTTGTTACAAATGGTATATACTGGTCTAAGAAAGATCCCCCTAGTTTTGTAATTAGCTTTAGAAGGTATATGAATTTAAAATCCCCAACTTTCCATCTTCCTAAATTGCCATTATATAAATTTTCACTGGAAACAATTTTATTTAAGCCTAAAATTATTTTTATTTTTGGGATAGAAAAAGATGATTTTTTTGCTAACAAACATTTTTTAAGAATTATTGACGAAAAATGGAATGGATGGTCACATATTTTTTCAGATGATTCAAAATTAGATCCATTAGGTTGTGTGGGAATAGGTATTTTTCATTCTAATTATAATATCGTTGTTAAAAAAAATGCCCCCCTGAAGCTTCAGTGTTTACGGGGGAATGTATTGGTATTCTAGAAGCCATAAAATACTTGATGCTATTTCGCCTAAAAAAAACGTTAGTTTTTTCAGACTCCCTAAGTAGCCTCCAACTAATAATTAAAGAATTTTCGTCTAAAGTTCATAACCCTATTATTTACAACATAAAAGAACTTTTGTTTCAATGTTCCAAGCAGGGTTTATTAGTAAATCTAGTATGGATTCCAAGTCATTCAGGAATTTTTGGCAATGAGAAAGCGGATCAAGTGGCCAAAGAAGCTGTCTTATGTGGTGATCTTCACACATTTAAATTGTACACTCATGATTTAATAAACCAACCAATAAAAACTTTATATTCTGATTGGTCCAAGTATTGGAAGGAAAGAAGTCAGAAAGATAATGACTCATATTCGAAAATTCAAACAATCTCCCTTTGAAACCATGGTTTTTTAAGTATAAATTGAGCAAGCTTTTTACATCAATTTTATGCCGCATTCGATTTGGATTCTGCTGCACCCCGGTTTTCCTTAAAAAAATCAGGGTCAAGGATTACTCTCTATGTGAGTGTGGTGCAGAAGATGGTGACATTAACCATATTTTATTTTGTTGTCCTCTATATAATAAATCATCTTTATATAACTCATTGTCGAAATTCATCCCTTTACCCTCTAATGTTAATTGTATCATGTCAAATTTTGATTCAGACGTACTAAACCTTGATTTTTAATTATATAGACTAAACTGACAGCTGCAATTGATCTTTTTTTTTTTAAATTTTGCAAGCGTGGCGCATAGTGTTGTATTAGTGATTCAACGAATCACTCGTTTTGACCATCCCAAGCAAGTGTGCACAGCGGCGAAAGTTATTAAAAATATTTCATATATTAAACTATGGTATGTGTGTTTGTGTGTGTGTCGAGAGCATGTTATTGTGCGTCGAAGGCATGGTAGTGTGTGTCGAACGCATGGTAGTGTGTGTCAAACGCATGGTAGTATTTTTTCATGAATTTAATTTATTTGAAATGCATATTATACAAAAATAGTAGCTTTTTGGACTCTTCTCCATATAAACTTTAACTGTGCCTTGTATAACTACTCCTACGTCCACGTAATTTATGTAAAAAGTGGTACAAAGTTTTTGCTCCACGTATTAATATAATGGTTAAAGCTACGTCTGCGACGATCTTAACATATAAGCTTTTCTTGTTATGATTAAGAAATTAAAAATTAAATAAAGGATATGTGTACGTATGGTCGGTTTCTATAATAAGCAATGGCTCTCAAATTTAGCAATCCTGTAACACCGAGAACAACAACAGTATATTAATTTTTCAACAGTAAGAGAGCAAGAAAGCGAATGCAATTGCAAAAGCTAAAGAATTGGCCAAGTGCGAGTCGGACTCGCGCACGAAGGGTTCCGTACCATTATTTACAAAAACGAGCAAAAAAATCACGTATCTTGTATGGGAGCCCCATTAAATATATTTTTTTCTGTTTTTAGTATTTGTTGTTATAGCGGCAACAGAAATACATCTTTTGTAAAAATTTCAACTGTCTAACTATAACGGTTCATGAGATACAGCCTGATGACAGACGGACGGACGCACGGACGGACGGACGAACGGACAGCGAAGCCTTAGTAATAAGGTTCCTAATTACCTTTCAGGTACGGAACCCTAAAAATGACACCCATAAGTACTATAAAATGTAATTTGACATAAATGAGCAAAAATTTAATGAGAGCGCTAGTTTTTTACGACTGTAATTTTTAACCGTGAAATACTTGTATATGGCAAAAATATTGTATGATTCCTATTTTATTCACTTTTTTTTCATTTTGTTAAAATGTGTGTGTTCTATTGCCAGTGCAAAGAATTACTATTTTATGGAATTATGCCGAAATTAAAAAAAGGATTCCGTTTTAATGTTAGATAATGCTCCTTACCACTCCCGTAATGTAGCAAAAACTCCCAATACGGCGTGGCGTGATGCCTAAATTCAAGAGTGGCTGAACTCAAGGAATTTAAACTTCGAAGACACAATGATTCAAGATATTGAAAATCGTTAAAAAAGAAAAGGCTGTAAATCAAGAATGTAGTTGATGACCTTGCTGCCGAGTACAGTGCCACTATCCTAAGACTGCCTGCCACCTTGCCACTGTTAATTAAATCTAATAGAACTAGTATGGGCACAAGTAAAGGGTCAGGTCGCAAGAAATAACAAAAGTTTTAAAATGGCAGAAATTAAACAATTGCTTAGTGAAGGGCTACAGTTGTTGACACCGCAATGGTGGTCGAGTTGTATCGATCATGTTATAAAAGAAGAGCTCATTAGTTTAGCTCTGAGTTTATTATAAGTGTAACTGACTTATAACAGAACTCAATAGTGATTAAGGAAATGTGGTTTTTATTTATTTTTTCCATCTCTTCCGACTACGACTTTCGGAAATAGTTAGTTTAGCATGTTACTTATTGCATGGGTATGGGCATGAATAAATAAAAAAACCCGACTGCAAAAACATTAATAACTAAAAAGAAATATACAGGTGCACCTAAAACATACCAAATATTTAATTTTAAGCAGATGGAACTCATTTAAGCTAACTACTATAGTTTAAGCAATACACTTTGGACTTGCATTGATTGAGTCCCGCCTGCTTATAGTTGAATATTTAGTTTGTTTTAAATGAACTCGTTTATGTCTTTTTAGTTCTTATTGTTTTTGGTTTTTTTTATTATTAATTTTTAAATCAAGATCAAATCAAAATCTTTTTATTCAAATGGGTTACTAAGATACCTTTCGAATCGTCACGTAAATTAACTACAACTCGCTTTACAAACTATTTACAATACTTGCGTGCGTCCAATAGGTGATTTTTGTAAAATCAAAGATGAAACATAATATTATAGTGTATCAACTAATAAATGCATGTTTTGTATTGAAACACTAATAAACAAGATTTACAATCTAAATAGTTCGATTTTAAAAAAAATTAATCAAAATTTTGGTACTAATCTAATTGCCTATTGTTTTTCAGATTGCATAGGGGGAGCACCATGTGATTCGTTAAAAGTCTTCAATTACTCTGTGACGGGATTTCAAGTAACTCCCGACATTAGTACTGTTTCTGGCTAAATAATAAATTATTAAAGCCATAAAAAAAAAAAATACATAGCTGTCGTCAGATTGAAAACATCATAAAAATATGCTGAATTTAACTTTTAGGGTGCGTTCCAAATCGCAACGAGGAAGTTAAAAAAGTGGTTTTGGGACACCCAGGGTAGAGTAATTTTCCAACTGTCAAGTTGAATTCTTTACACTGCCATAGAAAAAGTGGAAAATTCAGAACGGGTTGATTTTTCAACTCTACCGGGCGATAATTACTCGGCGTGATTTGGAACATAGCCTTAATTTCTCGGTTTTTTAGTGAGTTTTTGAATTTTTTTATGTAATAACGAGTTTACAAATATGAGGAAATGTGTCTTATGGACATATACTATTATCTGTGGTCTTATGCAAACGTTGCTACAAAAAGAGGAGTAATACGTTTAGTGTTTGTTTTTATTCAAAATAGATGTAAAATTTATATGTAAACCATCTGATTCAATCAGAAGTTGTTATTGAAATATTATATTAGCAGTACATTATTGAATTTCGGTAAAATTGATATTTATTCGTGTTGTTTAGAATTTGCTAGTGATTCAAAGAGGTCATAATTTTAATATCGATATTTAGTAAGTTGGCCAATATGGACATGGAAATTGTTATATTTAGAATGTTGTAAGTCTTTCGATACTGGAATGCCTTCGACTTAGAAAGCAGGTTTCTGATTTCCCAAGCCATAAGGGTCGCTCCCTTGGCGATGGTTTAAATATTTATTATTTTTGCAGATTTCCAACAAACTTAAAGGAGAGGAGTATATAGTTACATAATATTAAAGCCTTGAATTCGACTCCAAAGGAAAAAGATTTCCTTTGCTCTAAACATTTCAATGCTAAATGTCTTTTCAAACATTGTAACAGACCCACATTGAAGTTGGGCAATGTTCCAACAATATTAACAGGATTGTTTTAAGTTTAGTTTTAAATTTGACCTGATCAATATAGTGCTGAATCAATATATTAGTCAAGCAGCAAGTTGCATATTTATTGCTTCATAAATTAAAATGTAATAAAAGATCTATTATAATAATCGAACACTCCAAGTCTTATACTTCTAATTAACTAATAATAACAATAATAATAAGGCAATATTTAAAAATCTTATTATTGCTCATTACTTGAAGAACTAAAATAACATCACTGCCTATATTTGTTTATATATATTTACTTATACGTAATATATATTATAATTATATTTATTATACATATGTATTTATTTAATTAAATTAAATATATTAATAATATATTTAATATATATATAATATATAATTAATTTATTTAAAAATTAAATATACATAAATAGATGTACGTATATCTATTTATGTATATTTATATATACATTATTCATTTATGTTATTTATTTATTTTATATGCATTATTGTATGATATTTATACACTTCTGAATAACTGTATCGAAACACACTTACAATACTTTGTTTAACTTTACTATTGTCTCTACCCAAAGGTTGTCTGGAAGAGATCGCTTTAAAGCGATAAGACCAACTTTTGTTTTTCTCTATTTGTAAATATGTTTTTTTTTTGTAAAATTATTATGTTGATGCAATAAAGTATATTATTATTATATTTTCTTCTAAGACTGTAACCTCCAGGGAGTCATAAACGAAGAGAGATTATTTCTATGTATGTATATTTATATTGTATTTCTTACTTCTATGAAGATTTCGTGTTGTAAAATAGTAATTTTAGGCGCGGGGTAGATTTTGGTGCGAGGGAATGAAACTATGGAAAATATGTACACAACTTATAATGTGACAACAGTACAGTACACTAATTTAACACCGCAGAGGAGAGGTGATGCCTTGTGCGTGAATCGCGTAGAACTGCCGCCTTTTGGTCCAGGGCCTCTTTTTGACAACATCTGCACAAGATATCTTTTCTCTCACCCCGCACGTTCCCCGCTTGCACATGTAGGCTTAAGACACTTTCTAATGGAATGCACAAGCAAAAAACGTGCCGCTACTTTGTATCTAACGATACAATACATTTTACTTATTAATATAACATAAAGAACATGAGACAAAATTATTTATACAATACAAACCTTATACCTACTAACAATTGTTTATGCCTATTTATATACTATGTTACGCCGTTGGCAAGGTGTGCTCCGTAACACGTGTGTTTATAAGATTGATGTACTAGGACTTTATAAGTCACTAGGAGTTGTATCTAATTAACTAATGTTATTAAACCCAATAAGGTAATTCAAATCACGTTTGTTAGGTATATTGCTTTTAGTGTTAATAAGTATAAGCAAACCTAATAGATCATAATAATTGTGTAATTTTTTCCAGACCCAAATTCTTGCGAAGAGTTTGAAATAACTGACAGTGAAAGTGACAAAGTGTCCAGCGCAAAAATGTGGCTCACAGCGTCAAGCGTAAATTTTTGTTAATTTAAACATTTGTACATATATTATATAACATTGTAAATATTATTATGAAATACATAAAGCAAAAAGTGCTATCATATTATAACTTCGCAGGTAGGTGTAAAATATGATATAAAATTTTAAAATTATAAAATTATCCTATAAATAATAAATTAGATGTCCATTTAATGCGACTTTTATTTTTAATTGACTGGACTATTAGTAGACTTAGATACCCGCCTATATAGTGTATCCCACACACCAATGGGCACTAGCTATTGAGAGGCTGCCGAGGTTTTTTCTAAGGACTATAGTATGGAATTCTTCAAGAACGTAATTAGATTTTCAAATAATCGGCAACGCGCGAGTAATTTTCCTGTATTTCAAGTGTCAATAGCCTACAGTAACCGCTTAACATCAGATGGACCGTAAGCTTGTTTTTGACCTTGGTGATATAAAAAAACGGAGGGGGTTGCCATCAGACCCATTCCAATCGACAGGCGGTACGTGTACAAAAATCCGTTGAAGTTACAATATTCTAAAGAGCCGGGTTTTAATTGATAATTTTTTATGAAAAACGCGATATTTTTCTGCACGATCACAATACTTCCTTCACTGCATAGGAGTTCGAAACAAAAAAATATGGTCCAGGTTGGACCTCGTCAAAAGGTTCGATCAAATCGAAAGGTATCATCGACAATTCTTGCCAACACAGATTTTTTAGTAAAAAAACTTAAGCTAGTGGTAAGTGGCAACACTGTTGAATGTTCTTAAAAACCACCAAAGAGATTTTCAGTTGTAGTTGGGTTAAAAAACTGTCTATTTCTAAAATATAATATATCGATATATCACAGATATAATGTCGAATTGCGGACATCACTAATTTTAGTTCTATAGACTTACCTATCTGCCTACAGCACCAAAATGGCGTTATTCAAGTAGGCACAAAAAACGTTTGACAGCAGCCAGTCCAGTGGGTAGTAATCATAGATATGTAGTAATAGAGGTCAGTGGTTACAGTGCATAAGATTACGTAGGGTTACCCACGAATTTATTCATAAACAGATAGGGCTTGACCTGTCGGATCAATATTATCGATAAATTGAAAAATAGCTGTAAAAAAGAAGTAGTATTAAAACGATAGTAAATATTAAAGTCATCTTGATTATTACTACAAAGTATAATTTAATTTATTATACTTTACGTATTAGTTCGCGATAAGGTAATTGAAAAACTCTTTTTTACTGATTTGGAATCCCTTTTCTTATAGTGTTTAAACTCCATCACAATCGTCCATTTTAAATTTCTCTAAAACCTTTTCTGTTTGTGCCTTTTGGCTTATTCTAAGATTGTTTTCGTCTCTGTGTATTTCCATTCATAAAAAAATCTTAATATAACCTTAATATAACCAAAAAATAAATTCAGTTTCTAACATACTTTTACATTTTTTATGTATTTTTCTACTTCCATTATTAATATACCATCAAAACACTAAAAGTCAAATATTATCATTATAATACAAACATACATCATTATCAGATCATTTTATGTTCCAACATTTTCGACTGTGTTTTAACCCATACAAACTTCTTTTCAACTTAAGACATTTTTTGTTTTCCAAAATAATACTGGCCAATAACTTTACTTACATTGACATAGTTCTCTCCTGAATTTGAAATCCTCTCGCAATCAATCTTGCTTTTTTCATTCCATTATCTTTAATAGTAAAAACCCATTTGCCTTTTTACCTTGTGTTAAATCAACTGGTGTCCATGTGTTGAGTTTTTCCAATTTCTCTATTTCTTTTTGAATATCTTCTTTCCAGCCTTCATCTTTGACAGCTTGTTTATATGTTGTAGGAATATTTTCAGAATCGCACAAAAGACAGTATGCTGAGTATACCACATAACCATCAGAGGGAGAGGTTGTTCCATAGAACCTTTTAGATTTAGTACTTAAGTTATTGTACTTATTGTGGTGACCGAAAATCTAGCCCACCAAAAACTTAGTGAAAGATAACATATAGTAGTTGATATAGATATATATCAAAAGTATAGGTATATCTACATATTTATAATCTGCTACTGACAGTTGAGGTTTCTATCGGCTATTGCCATCACAGTCAAACGATTCGGGTCATTTCCGCTAGTACACCCAATTAGTTCAACCGTTGAACTAATAGGAATTTTTCATTGCAGTAGTTCAACTATGTATAATTTTTTAAGAGTTGAACTATTGGGAAAATCTAGTTGAACAAACTTACAGGAGCTGATTCAGTTGATTTAAAAGATGAAATTTATATATTTGTACTTTAAATATTTGGTAAAAATATTGAGCGTGTTTGACAAACGTCACAGAACCAATATTGTTGTAAAATCGTGGCATTCAAATTGGCATGGAAACTACTAGCATACGATCAATAGTTACGGAGATATAGCCCTTTATAGTTTGACAGCTGCCATCTGAAATTAAGCTCTTGATGAGATCTATCATTTCTGTGAAGAAACTACTAGCCTACCATTTATAGTTACGGAGATATAGTCCTTTTTAGTTTGACAGCTGTCATCTCAAATAAAGCTCTTGATGAGATCTATCATTTTTGTGAAGAATTTTCTAGCCAACGATCAATAGTTACGGAGAGATAGCCCTTTTAAGTTTGACAGCTGTCTTCTGAAATAAAGCTCTTGAAGAGATCTATCGTTTCTGTAAAAACAACTAGTCTACGATCAATAGTTACGGAGATATAGCCCGTCCTAGTTAGACAGCTGTCTTCTAAAATAAAGCTCTTGATAAGACATATCATTATTGTGCGGAAACTACTAGCATACGATCAATAGTTATGGAGATATAGCCCTTTACAGTTTGACAGCTGCCATCTGAAATAAAGCTCTTGATGAGATCTATCATTTCTGTGAAGAAACTTCTAGCCTACGATCAATAGTTACGGAGATACAGCTCTTTTTAGTTTGACAGCCGTCTTCTGAAATAAAGCTCTTGATGAGATCTATCATTTCTGTGAAGAAACTTCTAGCCTACGATCAATAGTTACGGAGATACAGCTCTTTTTAGTTTGACAGCCGTCTTCTGAAATAAAGCTCTTGATGAGATCTATAATTTCTGTGAGGAAACTGCTAGCATACGATCAATAGTTACGGAGATGTTGCCCTTTCTAGTTTGACAGCTGTCATCTGAAATGAAGCTCTTGACGAGATCTATCATTTCCGTAAAGAAACTACAAACCTACGATCAATAGTTACGGAGATATATTCCTTTATAATTTGACAGATGTCATTCAAAATAGTATTTAAAAAAACATTGAGAAAAATTTAAAATTATATAAAAATATTTTAAGAAATTAAAAATGTTATAATATATTTCAAAAATTATATTTTGTGCTAAATTTCAAAAAATGTATCTAAAATTCAGACATATAACTTTCAGTATATTTTGTGTCTGTCCGTTGGTCTTGTCATGAAAAAATGTGAAATACAAGTTTTCAGGTTTTTCCTTGTGCTCCTGTACTGTAGAGTTCCTGCACAAAACCTATTTGTCTCGGTACCATTGAGAGGTATCTAGTGATATTTTTATCCTTCACGTATGTGTACTGGTTGCTTAGATATAAGCTATTGTATTTACAAAGTTTACCTGTATTTTACACCTTAACCGCACTACTTACTGTAACGGTATAGGTATCTACGTGTAGGGGAAAAGGTGTGCTTTTATCCTACGGTATTTATTTTAGGCGTAACCTAAGGACTTAATGACCCTAGCCATGTAAAGTTTCAGACAGTCTTTCCCTTTCTTACCCATAGAACTATCCCTTTTGTATCCCTATCGCAGTCTAATTTCAAAGGAGCGAGGGAGAAAGCATGTACAATACTCAACACTCTACCTATTTTTACCTGTAACTCAGTAACCGTGCATACGGTCTATATAGAACTCTATATAGCAGTTCAGTACATTTTTGCCCAACAAATGGCACATGTTTTGCATATATACTGTTTAGGAAAGACTGAACATCTAGTTGGTATTCGGATCGGTCGAGCTAGGCATTCATTCTTTGCTTACTCTGTGCGCGACGTCACGCCAGTCACTAATAATACTTCGGCGCGGCTGCCACATTTTTTGTTGAGATCATTTTTAATTGAGTTCGGTTTGAGTGAACAAATTACAACAATACCAAACAGACATATTCATAAACACTACACTCTATTTTATACACAATTATCAAAAACATATAACGCCAAAAGGGGTATGTCTTTGTAATTTTAACTTATGACCTAATTAGCTAAGGCCTACGTGGCCCAGTTTTTACGATCCAATTGTTGGTAGCTTAGAGTGTGGTTCGGGCCACTTTCGTTTGTTTTTGTTTGGATCGTATTACAAATTATATTAAATTTACAAATCGTGACTTCGGGATCACGTGGCTTAGGCAGGTAAGGTCTCGTTATCTAATCGTTCGTCAGACATAATAATATTAGTTAATGACTTACCCATCTTTTTTGTTATTGCGGTAAAAATAGAATTGAATAAATAGGTTTTAAATATCGTTGTTTTATGACGGATTGTAAGTTAACGTACTTTTTTTGTGTAATTTTTAAGTGGCGGTTTTGTACATTGTAGTTGGGATTTTTTGGGGTTTATACTTTTATGCTATCAAATTGGTTGCTGTAACAAACTGTATATATAACAAACAGAGTCGTTTGTTTGTGCGTCTGTTTTAGTTTGTTTATGTGTTAGTGTGTTAATTTTATTATATAAAATGACGTCATCGGTTAAGGAGCACAAGGCTGTTTTAACCAATCTCACGAGATGGTTTTCATGTGCTGTAGGATTGGTAAAACGAGAAGATAGGATGTTTGCATTGAAGCAAAGAGCGGCACAGTTTCCAACAAAGTCAATGAACTGGACCAGGCATACCAGGGCATTTTGTCGTTAACGGATGACGAAACTATTCTAAAGGCGGCAAATTCTGATAATTATTTTTGTATGTCAGTAGTGGACGAGGTTAACGAGGCTGTGTCGACACTAGAGACTAGCCCGCAGCCGGCAAGTAGGAAAGTATGGGAATAAAAATGCAACGAACGGTTGCCAACCTTGGATATTCCTCATTTTAGCGGATCATTGGATGAGTGGACTAATTTCATCACACTTTTTGATAGCATTGTGCACCGACGGACTGACTTATCTGACTCACAAAAATTAAGTTACCTTCTAACATCTATCAGGGATGAGCCTCTCTGTTTAGTGAACACCGATGTCAACTACAGCATAGCCAGGGAGTTATTAGTGATGCGGTACCAAAATACCCGTCGCATTGCGGATACTCATGTGGCTGCCATTTTAGGGATTCCTCAACTGTTATCGGTTAACCAGCTGCGGACGGACCTGCTTAACCCTATCTTGGTGGCGACAAATGCGTTGAGGGGCCTAAAATTCCCTGTAACCGAGTGGTCATTTTTGCTGTTACACATTGTTTTGAACAAATTGCCCAATGACATCAGGGCTCGTTTCGAATAGTTGCACGGAGGTGACTCGGCGTCACATATACCTACTTTTGACACTTTAGTGTCATTTTTGAAGGACCAGAGTAGGAAACTGGAGAATTTACCTGCCAAGCCACAACAGGGACCGTCACAATTTTTGGCCCCTGTCTGGACCCCGTCAACAACCTCGTCCCGGGACATCGCGAGGTACCGGGTCGTTTCGGCCCCCCAGAATTTTGACAGTTGAACGGACTGAACGGTGTGGGTTGTGTTACGAACCGGGACACACCATTCGGGATTGCCACCAGTTCAGAAAATCTGGGGTGGCCGAAAACGATTTTTGACCCGTAGGCTAGGCCTATGTTATTATTGTTTGGGGGAGCACCCAGCCAAGGACTGTCGACAGCCGCGACCTTGTATAAAGTGTGGTGGGGGTCCCCACCTCGACTTATGTATGCCCATCCAAGAGGATGGTACTCGGATGACTCATGCAGGTGTGTCTACGGTTCGTACGGGTACGAACCCCCCGTCGCCGCCGAATCGAACCCAATCGCCCCCGTCCTCAGTGCGACATCGACCTTCCCCGCCCCACTCACCGCGGGCGGGCCCACGGGATGGTCGTCGGTCACCACCCTTAAGTGCCCCTTCCGCTCAGGTAGGTATTGCGGAACGGGCACATTACGCGCGTCTCGGCAGTCACTTATGCCCGCTTGGGACCCGTATGCTTATACGTGCAGGTTCTAGTCCATTCACCGCGGGGGCCTGGTGGATTTGTGCGCGCCATTTTGGACTCAGGCGCTCCGGGGTGTCTTATATTGCTGTGGCTGGTGAAGCGTCTCCGCTTACAGGTAAGTTCGCGGAGTCATGGGATTTCTGGAGTAGGCGTCTAAGGGTGGATAACGTCGTGGGTACAGTCTCGTTTTTCTTTTCCTCCTTACTCCATCATAGTATGCGGTATCAACTAGGAGCTGGTGTCCTGAGGGATATTTTAGGTCATCAACCTTAGGTGACCCTTCCGACGGACGTGCTGGAACTCTCGTCCGGTCTGCAATTGGCCGATGAAAGGTTCCACCTACCTGGTCCTGTAGAACTTCTGCTTGGCGTTGATGTCCTTGGATTGCTTGGACTGGACAAGGCCATGTTACTTCAGCCAGTTGGGTTGGTCGCTGTTCCGACTGATCTCGGATCTGTTATAATGGGCCCAGCACATTCTCTCACCGCTCAGTCTACGGATTCGTCGGTACAGGTGGGACTCTCGCTCGCTGACTCCCTTCTGCGTTTTTGGGAAATTGAAGAGCCCTGGCGTCACGGACTCGACCAGTCTACGACGAGTGCGAGTCGTATTTTCTCGCCAATACGGGTCATCTAAATTCTGGCCGGTTTTTTACTCGACTGCCTTTCCTGTCACCTCGTCCGCGCCTGGGTGAATCCTGGAAAATAGCCAAAAAAGGTTATTATCCATGGAGCGCCGGATGCGTCGTGATAGAGAAATCCTCACAAACTACGTGGATTTTATACGCGAATACGAATCTCTCGGTCACATGTCAGTTTCGCAGTTCGAGTTGGAAGGCAACGAACATCATTTTGTTCCACATCACGCCGTCTTTAAAAATAGTAACATACGGGTGGTGTTCGATGGGTCGGCGCCTACATCTTCGGGTGTATCCTTGAACGACTGCCTGATGTCGGGACCAAAGCTTCAGGTAGACATCTCGGACATCTTGACTGGTTTTCGTCGCCACCAGGTTGTATTTGTGGGTGACATTAAGATGATGTTTCTTTAGGTCATGATACACCCTGAAGATATGCGGTTTCAGCTCATTTTGTGGAGAGAGGATCCGGCCTCTCCATTGGTTGTTTATGAGCTCAAAACCAATACCTACGGGCTAAAGTCGATCCCGTTTATAGCAATTCGCTCATTGCTACATTTGGCTGATCGTGAGCGTCTGAATTTCCCACGCGCAGCTGCTGTCTTCCCTTCTGACGCTTACGTAGACGATATTTGTACGGGTGCTTCGTCTGTGGAGGAGACGTTAGTCCTGAGGGATGAGCTAATCGGCTTGTTACGGGCAGGTGGTTACGAACTAAGGAAATTGATTTCCAATCCACCTGCCGTTTTGGAGTTCAGTATCGGCCAGTTCAGGATATCTCCACATACTCGGTTGAACCGTCGGACCCAATGAAAAGGAGGAGTAAGAAGTATTTTGGGCCAAATATTTCCTACAGGAGCTTTGGATTTCTGGTCTTGACCGGAGACTTGTTGTCTTACTGGCTACGCTTTTATGAGACACTTTCGGACCTTCAACATGTCTCCGTGCCTCGGTCGATCTTAACCCCAGGTCGTCATCGGGCCAGTCTTCACGGGTTCTCTGACGCGTCCAAATTCGGGTATACGGCTGTTGTCTATCTCCGCACCGTTGGCAGCAATGGTCATGTCCGCGTCAGTCTGGTGGTCGCAAATAGCAAGGTTGCACCTTTGCAAACCGAATTGACAATCCCCAAGCTGGAGTCATCAGTAGCTGCATTGTTGACTCGACTCCTCAACTATGTCTTCTCCACCTTGGGTCAATGGGTCCAATTTGACTCCGTCACAACATGGGCCAAATCTTGTTGTCTTGGCTTACAGCGTCCCTTCACCCTAGAGACCTTCGTGGCCAATCGTGTCTCCCAAATCCAGTCTTCTGCGGTGTCTCTAGATTGGCGTCACGTGCCAGGGTCCTTGAATCCCTCAGATTGCGCTTCACGGGGCCTGATTGCCTCGCAAGTCATTAATCACCCCCTCTGGTGGGATCCTGACTGGCTGGGCTCTCCTGAAGACACTTGGCCTCATACAGTTGTGGAGTTTGTTGACCCTCTGCCGGGGTTAAAGGTTTTTCCTGTTGAGCAGACTGTGGACACTTCACCGACTTTCTTGCTTAATCGTTTCAGTTCTTGTCTCCTGAAGAGCTTCAGGATGCCCTCCTCACCTGTGTTCGACTGGTACAGGCCCAGTCGTTTGGAAAGGAAATTCGTCTTCTCCGTTCAGAGTACGGGAAATTGCGGGGAAGTCTAGCTCGTCTTAACTTGTTTCTGGACGAGTCGGAGTTTTTGCGAGTGGGTGATAGGCTTGGTAACTCAGAATTGCCCTATGGGAGATCGGCATCCTCTCTTGTTGCCCAAGAGCGGTCATTTTGTTGAGTTACTGATCAGGGATCGCCATGTTAGGAACTGTCATGCCGGTCTCAACGCATTGCTGGTTTGTCTGCGAGAGTTCTGGATTTTGTACGCCAAACGAGCAGCTCGGAGCATCATTTTTAAATGCATCCCTTGTTATAGGTTAAAGGGAACCTTAACCTAGCCACAAATGGGTGACTTGCCGTCCAATCGTGTCCGGCCCGCTCGACCTTTCGCTAAGGTTGGGTTGGATTTCGCGGGTCCGTTTTTGATGAAGACGTCAAGTGTTCGCAATGCCAGACAGGCTAAGCTATTTATACGTCTTCGTCTGCTTGTTTTCCAAGGCTGTGCATCTGGAGCTCGTTTCAGCCTTGTCTACGGAGGCCTTTGTCGCATGTCTGTCGCGGTTTGTCAGTCGGCGTGGTCTCCCTCATTTAATTCGCTCAGACTGTGGCACAAACTGTAAGGGTGCAGATCGCTATTTGAAGGAGGTCCTTCAGTTTTTGTCGGAAAATCACACGTGTATTGACTCGGAGTCGTCCAAACGGGGCGTGACTTGGATTTTTGATCGTCCCGGCTATCCTTCGTGGGGCGGTATTTTCGAAGCAGCTGTCAAGGTTGCCAAAACTCACCTTCATTGTGTGATTGGAGAAACGGTCCTCACGTTTGAGGAATTACAAACGGTATTTTGCAATGTCGAAGCGGTATTGAACTCACGACCGCTTTGTCCGATCTCGTCGGATCCTAATCCTACTCCACCTACCTACTCCAGGCCATTTCTCGATCTGTAGTCCTTTAACCTCCTTGCCTGAGTAACCCTTCATCGTTGTGTCAGTTATAAGTTATCGTGTTTACAGTTGCTTCAACAAACTAAGTAATTGTTCTACCGTCGGTGGTCTTCGGAATATTTAATTTTGTTACAGCAACGGGTTCGGTGGACGGATAAAACCAACCCCCCGCGCGTCGGGAGACCTCGTCCGCTTAAAGGACTCAAATTTACCGCCCTTGCCGTTTAGGTCGCATCGTGCAATTATTCCCCGGTTCGGACGGTATCCCGCGGGTCGCAGAGGTCTTGGTAGGGGATTCAGTACTAAAGCGTGCCGTCGTGACGCTTTCCCGATTGCCAGTTGATTGATGGCTCTGGCTCGGTTTATCCTCATTCAGACACGGTCTGGCTGGGGCGGGGGTTTTTTTAGGAAAGAATGAACCATCAAGTTGGTATTCGGATCGGTCGAGCTAGGCATTCATTCTATACTTACTCTGTGCGCGACGTCACGCCAGTCACTCATAATACTTCGGTGCGGCTGCCACGTCTTTTGTTGAGATAATTTATAATTGAGTTCGGTATGAGTGAACAAATTACAACAACACCAAACAGACATATTCATAAACACTCGGGGGAGGGGGGGCACATTGATGCACAAAAATTCAACCGCTTTTTTAATGGACAAAAAGCATCATATTTGAATATTTATTTTGACGTGTGCATTGGCCAATATGTCAGTTTACATTTTGGTTACGAAATAGCCGCTAAAAGTAATTAGGTATAGAGATATACTGATTTTAATAAAAAAACGTTTTTGCATCAATGTACCCCACCAGAGGGGTACTTTGATACATAAGGGTAGGGCAATTTGATGCTTATTTAAAATCCATTAAAACTGCAATATATACCGTAACCTAAATTGTTTAATTACTTAAAATTAACAAATAAACCATATTATTAATTGAGATCATAAAATACTTTATTAAGCGTGTAAACATTACTTACAATCAGTCTCTTACGTTTCTTAAAGAAAATAAACAAGAAAACAATATTGTCATCATCTAACTAGACTTTATTACTATCTTAAATATCAAATTAGTTATATACCTAACTACTCAGTAATCAGACATTAAACTTGAACATGGTTAATGCAAATATATTATAACGTAATAAAACCTCCTATCAATAATACGTATCATTGTACCCCGCAACTTACTGAATCAAAGTGCCCCAATGGACTTTTTCCACAAACAAATAATTTTTAAAATTATTTATTAATATTGTACTCTAAAAAATATTTAAAAACACTTTTAAATATATTTACTTGCCTTTGGCAACATAAAACAAAAAAAAAACTAATAAGACGGTGCTAAGACACGATCACAAATCGGCTGAAATTTTAGTTGGCAGCAGCATAAACACGTTTGTGACCGCTGAAGGCCAATGACGAACTAGTGGCGACCGGCGTCACAACTGTCATTCTTGCGCATGTACTTGAGCGTTCTAGTGACGTGCCAGACTGCGTAGTGTTTTTCAGTTTTTAAATATAGGTACTGTATAAATGTGCCCCCCCTCCCCCTACACCACATTTTATACACAAGTATCAAAAACATATAACGCCAAAAAGGGTAAGTCTTTGTTATTTTAACTTGTGACCTAATTAGTTAAGTCCTACGTGGCGTGACGTTTTACGATCCATATACATTAAGTTAAATTCCCGCTTTTTTTGGGGATAGTCCTGCGTATTAACAACATGCACCAACAAATGGTAAGCCTAACTGGCGTAATGCATTTCTGTGTAAAAAAAATTACCTAATCGTCTATGCCATAAATTCTCGTCTTTTGCAATCAAAGATTTTTCATTGCTTTTCATTTGCATAGTATATAAGTTGTTAAATTTATTTCCTCTAAGAATTGTTCTATTTCCTATTGTTAATATATTTCTATCTTTGAAAATGACTTTAAAACCTTTCTTGGTAACCAAATCAACTGATAATAAATTATTTGCTAAATTTTCTACTATAATAGCTTCTAAGTCAATTTCATATCCACTTACATATGCTTCTAATATTCCTTTCCTTTCCTTTGCAATCCATTTTTGTCCATTAGCAATAGTAACCACTACCGGTGGTTTTAATTTTTGAATATAAGACATGAACTTTTTAAAATTTGTAGTTACCATGTGGTTTATTGCTCCAGAATCAAGTATAAAATAATGAATCACCATACTGCGGCTATGATCCAGCAAATACCACGTATTAAGTTGGTTTTTGTTGTAGTTAAACATCTGGACCCGTAGACGAAATTTGAGTAACAGTTGAAGTTTATTTACTTCCGTAAACCGTAGATTTTTGCTTGTTCTAAGGTTTTCTGGCTTTTAACTGTGATTTTTAAGCAAAGATGAATCAATTTTACCTCCAGTTTAACGAATATAAAACACAATATAATTCAAGTAATTATTTACGCGCCGACATTTGACAGTGACGGATAAAAAAAAAAAGAAAAACCATGCTATGAGCAGTGGTTATTTGTAGTCAGTTGGTTTATGTTGGATTATTTTAGATTAACGTCGTGGACCCGTGGTAATGACGTCATTTGGTGGAATATAGTCGTTGTTTATCGTACCTGGACCGCACTCGAAGTCGCTGCGATTAAAGCAATTAGTGATATTTTTCCGGATGTGTTTATTATTGTTTGGTCTTCGGTAATTGCCAATATATCTCAAATTTCGTCCTCTTCTATCATTCTTAAATTGTGGACGTCGATTATAATAGCCATTATATTTTGACGTGATGTTAAAGCTCCAAATGTCATTACATTAGTTTCTAAATTTTTATTCTTGATTTTAATTTCTTCGTCTAAAAGTCGAGATTTGACAAATTCCACATTAATGCAGAGTTATTGTTTCAATTGCTGTAATGACATTTTCATAATCATCATTCTATGACAATAATAAATGACATATTCTATCTGAGTCATCCATCTTTTTGTCAATATTTTCCAATTCCCGAATGAGCTCATCAAATTTTTGGAAATGATCTTCGAACTTTTCATTTCTTTGTAGTTGTAATGAATTTTTCATTTCTTTAACGTTAACTTAGTGAAAACACTTTTCCTTTGAAAAACATTGAATAATTATAGATTTTGCTTTCGCATCGTCCTTTTTCAAAGTATCGTCCTTTAGAATGTCCTTATTTTTAGCGTCATCTATGTGTGTTATTTGTCTTTCTTATAACAATGCTCTGACACGGTACTTCCAATTGATAAAATTATCGCTTTTTAGTTTCGGTAAATTTTGTACTGGAAACATTTTATGGCATTAATTCTTCTACCTTTTAACAATTTAAAATAGCACTGACCACTATTGTAAGGTAAACTAAATAAATTATTCAGGGCAAAGAAATATTAGTTTAATCTATTTAAAATGCAATACAGTAACAACTTGACATTTACATATTACTATACTAAGTAACATGGATATAATCCAACACTACTAATAATACTACTACTACTAATCTACTCGACCCAAGAGGTGTATAGATGTATAGATTCTGATTATTTATGTGGTGAAAGTGTTTTACGGTCAACATGTAAGTAAAGATTTCATATGTAATAGTCTGAAGAGACGTTGGGTCTCCTGTAAGGTATTGTGGCTGGAGGTGGTCTGGTGCGTTTGCAGTCGAAGCTGACCTTGGCGTTCCGTCTGCATGCCGCACGCGCGTGCGTGACTCTGCACGTTACGCGTCGGGCGTTTCGAGGCTACTGAGAGTGGGCTGACTCCACTCCAGATCTTCGGCACAGCCTGCACTGCTCGCCGCTGACTCGGGGAGAGCTACAGCTGCCTACACCGAGCATCGCGGCAACCGCGCTTGAGCATCTTGACTTGGTGGGTCACCGGTGTTCATTGCTACCTACCATCAGGACGAACTCATCCAACCGTAGGCTCTCGTAACTTGAATAGGAAGCTCGCCGGGGAGTAGCGATACGGTTCGTACTACTTTTCGCTAATGTCTGATGGCAGGCCTAGCAGCCTACTTTTGAGAGGACATCGTGCAAGACTCTACCTTAATTCGGGCTTTAGGCCGAAGACTGATAACATCGTATTTCTGTTCAAAGATAACAAACCTTTGCAAATCCTCCAACCGCATTCGCTTAGGTAGGCAACCGGTTTTTATCTTTCTTGCTAGATTGGTAGGGAAAGATTTTAATATATTTTATTTGTTTTTACTTATACTACAGGGTTAGGAATCACCTTAAGTGATTTGTTAATAGTAATTAATAAATTCTTGTCGAGTAAGCTTGAATGCGTGTATAATAATCAAACCTTTTCACGGGTTCCTGAGTAAAAGGGTCTTGACAGGTCGACTGACATTTTTTTTAAATGTGTTATAACTACAAATTAACAAATTTCGGATTTTTCCCTATATTGTGATGTAAGACCTTGCTACGTGTCAAATTTCGTGATTCTAGGACAGCGGGAAGTACCCTATGGCTTTGGATGCGACAAAATAGGCAGTATTTTTGTATTGTGTTGACTTAGAAACTTGATTTTCTTTACAGCTTTAAGGAACCTTAGTATTTGATACTAATTTAAACTTGATTTTATTTCCTGAGAACTGACGGACAAAAAAGTGATCCTATAAGGGTTTCTTTTTTCCTTTGAACCCTACAAATTAATATAAATACAAGTAGGTGAATCCGGTAATGACTGATAGGTAGTTCATTCATATTCGCTCGCCAGCTCTTTCGATTGTGTGATTAATAAGGATCACTACAATGTGTTAGGACAATGCTTTTATGTTGTAATTACGTCTCTTTTATATGTATTGCCAGTTACAACCTTTAATATAAGTACCACCTAAATAGATGTATATAATGTATAATAGCGCTAATCACCACCGCAATGCATCTTGAGGAGATTCAATTCACTCCGTTCTAGACTTAACCTATACCGCCATTTTAATTGAATTAATCTATGTTTAATTTTATTGTTTTCAATGTAATTTGCTCATTACTAACTCAACATATTGAAAGTTAAAATAACCATCTAATAACTAAAACGATCATAAGATCTGAAGGTATTTTTTGAACTTTGAATCTCATCAATCAGTTGATCAAGTGTAATCTATCGATTTGCGAACGGCAAAAATCATAGGACCGATTTTGTTCTATAATTGTATATTTCCTACGTTTTATTTTCATAATTATAAATGTTACTGGATTTATACGTAATAAAAGTTATATATTTTTAAAAATGTTACAATTCATTTCTTCCTTGGCCGTCCTTAGGGATCCCACTGGATTCGCCCCTGCATACACACCTATTGAAGATCTTATTAGCGCTTTAATGCACCTCTTTTGACTCTTAATTTATAATCTCCAAAATGTTTGTTGGGATTTCATTATACCTACTTAACCACCACTTCTCACAGCACTGTTGTTTAAGAATTTAAATTCAAAACTCAAATTCAAATCATCTATTGCAAACTTAGTGCACAATTTCGGTCTTATGTTAGGTAACTACTTGCGACTTAGGACCCTTAAAGGTATTGCAATACTAGGCATAGGACATTCATAGTTATAAATTAAATTTTCTTAGTACAAGCATACATTATAGGTAGGTATATTACTTTACATGCAATGAAAAAATCTTGTTTTTAAATATCATCTATTATATAACTTCTTTTATAATACGTTATGAAAACTTAAACATAAAATAGTTTATTTGTATTAATTTTAATTATTTAATTTATGATTTCGTAATTTTTAAATTGAATTAATTATAATAAATATTAGTAAGTGTTAAGTTATAAATATTTTGCGATTTAATTGAATTTATCAATTTCATTCAATTTATAGTAATTATATCTGTATTTTATGTATAATTTTTGTTATTCTTTCTTTATCTATGCGATTAATGCGTAAAAATCAACGAAATTTTACTACTACTACAAACAAATATTTTTCTATGTTACATGGTTCAAAAACATATATTTAATACCTGTTTAACACAAGTTCCAACTTCATCTATGTATCTTTTGATGGAATTTGTACGAAATTTTTACTTTTCCGACTACATTTTTAAGTTGGTCGACTATACAAATTAAGTTGTAAAGCCTACTTGGTTATGATAATTTTTCTTTTAATTTCGTTATATATGCTACTCCTATGATTTAACACTCCCAAAAATAGCCATTTAAGTAGCTGGCTGTGGGGAGGGACATTGGGCTTTTAAACGAGCAACGACGGGGTAGACGAGAAAAAAAAATCATTCCCACTTAACGTTTACTCTAAAAAAATAATTAAATTTGTTTTACTACTTTGTCGGCCTAACTAATATGTATAACTATGCCAAATGACAGTTTTCTAGTGTTTATAACTAAACTTCCTCCCGCGAACACTTAGGTTGTGGAATGAGCTCCCTGCCAAGGTTTTCTCTAAGCACTACGATATGGAAAGAAAGAAAGAAGTTATTCGATTTTTGAAGGGTTGGCAACGCGCGAGTGACGCCCCTATTGTTGCAAACGTCTATAGGCTGCAATGACCGCTTTCCTACATGCGGATCGTTAGCTTGTTTGCCACTTCGTGGTATAAATAGACGGTCCCGTTGCATTATGTGTTTTTTGATCACTGGGGTGTTACCTATAAGTTTTACCGGCCCTGGAGTAGAGCGAGAGGAGCGGTCGATCTAGGCGCCAGTGGGCAAGGGGCGCCAAAAGCCAAATGCGAAAAAATAAAAGAAAATAATAGAAATAAAATACCGCTATCATAACGATATGTTAGCGCTGTTGCCGATGTTGGAATACTACTCAGACTAAATATGGTATACTATGACGAGGACTATGATTCTTACGTGAGAAATTATCTTTAATCCTTTTTTTTTGAGTATGTTTTTCTGTAATTATGTTATTAATTGCCTAAATGGGTAACAGATTTTATTATTTAGGGACATTAAAATTAACACCAAAATGTTGCAATGGGAACTTTCTTAATGTTAAATATGCAGGAGTATAATAATTAGAGCTAATAAATTTAATTTCAATTCAATAACTGCTACTGATTTTTAAAAATTTGAGAATTTATATTCGAAGTTGGTGGTGACCCAGGGGTCCTGAGTGGCTGAGGTTCGAGTCCCGCTTGTAACAATGAGTCTTTGTCCTAATTTCTCCAGATTTATTCACACCACTGGCTTTATGGTGAAGGAAAACATCGTAAGGAACCTGCATACATAAAAAAAAGAGACGTAGGCATGTTAAGTTCACAATCCGCACTGGGCCCGCGTCTGGACTATGGCCCGAATCACTCTCAGTGAAGGTAGGCCGTGCTCCAACAGTGGGGACGTATGGGACTTATAAGGGAATTATTATTTATTAACATTTAACCGAAGCGTCGACCAAAGGGCGCTGAAAGACAATCTCGCTCTACCTTGTTCAAGTTTAACGTGTGTATCAGTGTAGCTTAGACCATAAAGTTGTGTAAGTATTATTTATAATTTGGTATTCTGTTACTTTAATGATATTGCACCGTGATCCGGGATGTATAATAATGCTGCAACAACACCATTTGAAATCTGCAGGATACTCAATTCCTTGCCATCTTACAGCAGTGGTATTATGTTTAGACTCATTGGAATGGTTACAACAAATCTACACTAATATCATAAAGAGGAAAGATTTGTATTTTTGTATGTTTGTAACGAATAAACTCAAAAACTACTGGACGGATTTCAAAAATTCTTTCACCATTCGAATGCTACGTTATCCCTGAGTAACATCGGTTATATTTATTACTAGGAAAAATTAGGAATCCCTACTAAAACTTCAATAATGTAAGCCAAGGTGTAAAAAAAATGCCATAAAATGTCTTTTATCGCATGCGCTGGGATTGATAATGGAAAAAAAAATGTTCTACAATATCAAAGAACATATCATTATCTATAAAAAATCGCAATACCATATGTCAAACTATTGTAGTTATGTCACTATATGTGATTCTAAGCTCCTTTTACTCGTTCAATCGATGTTTTTTTAAGATAATTTTACTTGCATAAAAAAAATAGGTATCCACACTAATATTATAAATTCAAAAGTAACTCTGTCTGTCTGTCTGTTATCTCTTCACATTTAAACTACTGAACCGATTTAGATGAAATTTGGCATGGAGATAGTTTGAGACCCGGGAAAGGACATAGGCTACTTGAAAAGTGTGAATCGTTTTCTATAATTGAGGAGTTTCGTTGGAATTCTACACCGATAACAGAATTTAGGGTGGGTGGAACCGCAGGAACATTTAGCATGGAAAGCATTTGAATCCTGGGAAAGGATATAGGCTACTTGAAAATGTCAAGTGTGTCGGTTTCTTTTTCTATGATTGAGGAGTTGCTGTTTAAATCCTACTCCGAAAACCGAATTTAGAGCGGGTGAAACTACGGGCAAAAGCTAGTATCAAGATATTTATCAATAATGTGCATATACTAGGGATTTATACCATGAAACCCTGTTCAGGACAAAATAAACGACATAAGAACCTATTGTCATGTTGCTGTACTGCTATACTCAGGACTAAATAAAATGACATGACCTTCTGTCACATCTCTATACCACTATCTATACTCCGGCAGGACTAAATAAAATGACATAAGGATCTTCTGTCAATGGCTATAACACTGACTAAAAAATGATATGAAGACCTCACTAGCTATACTCTGGACTAAATAAAATGACAAGTATCTTGTCACATTGCTAAATCCACTAGCTATACTTAGGATTAAATAAAATGACATAAGGACCTCCTATCACATCGCTATACTAAGGACTAAATAAAATTACATATTCATTATTGGAAGGTCATAATTTATTTTTTTTGTAGTTAAACATTCTGTTTACTTATAAATATGACAAATGGAATATTGTTTAAATTGTAATAAATTTACTGTGGTACAATTTTAAACAACTTTTATATTTTATGAATCAAGTAGGTAGGTACTTAATATCATTTTAAGACTATTTCACCATTGAACTTAAAATAAGAAGAAAGTTAAATTCCAGTCAGCTTAACTTTGTTTGCGCACTTTGAAGAAAATATTGTTGAGACTTCCGAAATATGATTTAGTACAAATAGTTGTTTGTTGGGCTCTCATTCCTCATTAGGCATTAACGGTCTTTAAATATAAGAAACTGTTGCTCTGGCAGTGTCCCAAACGGGTATTTAATTTTGACTTTTAAAACGGGACTAAGGGCAACAATCTTAATTTTTTGATGGCTATTATGTTTTTAATGTAGGTATCTCTACATATATTTTGGTGGATGCCTTTAAATGTATTAGAAATTAATGGTATTTTTTTTTACGAAATTTAAACAGTTACCGGCCTAATGCGTGTACACAAGCATTAAGTTAAGGTTCCGTAGTAGGTATAAGAATAATTGCGGTTACCTGAAAAGATTTTGTTCAAAACAAAGTAATATTTTTTTTAAAAGTTGTAGAGGGAAATTGATATTTTTAACTTAAGCAGCTAATCCATATCCATACTAATGTTATAAATGCGAAATGCTATCTGTCTGTCTGTTACCTCTTGATGCTTAAACTGCTGAAACGATTTAGATGAAATGTGGTATGGAGATAGTTTGAGTCCCGGGGAACATAGGTTTTTATCCCGAAAAACTCAAAAGTTCCCGCAGGAATAACCATAACCAAGCTTAAACGAAGTAAAGCTTGCTTTAGCAAACTTAATTAGTATAATTAAGGAGTCAATTAAGTTCCACGCCGATTACCAAAATTTAAGTTTGGTTGTTTGTCACTTAATCACGCTTTATCACCCACTGGATGGATCGGGAACCGCTCGCTGAACCGATAGATGAAAATTGGTATGGAGATAGTTTGAGTCCCGGGGAAAGACAGAGCATCCAATTGAACTGAAATTTTGAACAAAGACAGTTGAAGATACGGAGAAGGACAAAGGCTACTTTTTATACTAAAAATTTAAAATTTCTCGCGGGCGTAACTATAACCAAATTCAACGACCAATCCATTACTTCTTTATTATCAAGGAGTTGCCGTAAGAATCCCGCGCCGATAACAAAATTAAGGGCGGGCGGAGCCGCTGGAAAGCTTATATTGATGGAAAGAATTATAAGGCTGTGACATACAGACGATGGGATATGTCGAAACTATAAGGATTATTTTCTCACCATTTGGCAACGGAAACCCTTAAATCATCTACAAGGACAGTCCAAAACAACATACAGTATTGTTGAATTATTTCAAATATATAATATAGTGGATAGAAGTATATATAGTTTTTTATTTATGTTACAAATATTTACCACTAAGCATTGGGGATATTTTGAAGTAGTAAAGAGAAATCTACAATATAATGTCAATAAATATTAATAATTCCTAGCATGGCAAAAATGGCACATGACATTAACGTCTTCTCACTAGATTTGGATTTAAGAATATGATGATTTGGTCAAAAGGAGCTGTATTTTATATATTTTTTAATATTTACGTTAATTTAATGCTAGATTGCACTAATTTTGTTGTTTTGTTTTATGTACTTTCATACAGTTAAGATTTTTGCGATTTTGAAAAAGTGTTGTTTGCTTTTGTTTGGTTTTTTTCGATTTTTATTTAACTTTTAGGATTGTCTGGATAGAGATTTTATTATAACTGACACGATAATTATTTTTTGTAATATTGATTATTGTGTTTCTTCTTTAATTTTTTTTTAACTGTGTAGCTTTCCTCTCTTTGTCACATAACTATATTATTTTTAGAATTATCGTTATGCAAGGTTTTTTCTGCAGTTATCAGCGGAATTCTAGTAGCCCTAAGTTGAATTGCTATAGCACTTTCTTCTCTTTTTTGACTGACAAGTTATAGTTTTAATGTCACAATAAAGTTAACTTATTTTTATTATTTATCAGCCGTTTTTAAAAAGTCTCAGACTTTTAATCGAATATTTGGCTAACAACTATAATTTAACTGTCAAAGTATATTGTAGGCCATCCTCTATGTACCAGCAAGTGAAAGAAAGAGATTGAGATTTGCACTATTTTTAAAAGTAATATGTATTTTTTTTAAATATATTAATTTTTATTGCTGTCTGTACTCCATAAGCGAGATATTGAGCCTACTATATTATTATATCTAAAGTCTTTAGCACCATATGGGCAGGAGTACAGGCAATTTATCATCCAAACATGTAAAGCTGGGTTTAAAATTTCATACAATATATTGCAATAGAAAAAGCGCGCAAACTGTACTCACTATAGTCTCAAGCAATCTTATTTAATAATAATAGGATAAATTTTATTATAAGTAAATAATAAATATCTAATTTTTTTTATAAATACTATCATATATTTTCTAATGAGATTTCTATTGACATATAGCATCTCACAAATCAGTTATATTCAGAGTTTAATTAGACAATAGAAGTTGAACTAATAAAATGTTTTCACACAAGTTAATTTTTTTTTTCAATTATCACTATATAACATTTTATAAAAAAATTTTAGAAAGTTGTCTAGAAGAGTAAAAGTTTTTCTAAACAACAGCAAGCATGCATAATTTACTACAGGGCTTCACCTTGTCCTTACTTGATCCGGCCCTTTTCATGGCCTAATTTGTCTAAAAATTAATATTCTTACAAATTTTAAGCGACTTTTCAACTTTAACATATTTTATAAAGTAAATATGATTCATTAAAGTAATCAAATCTTTTTTACCTAAGAATCATAACAAGCAACTATTGTCTACAGAACTCAGAATAAAACCTCTAATTATTTATAATCTCCACACTAACTCACCACTTGTATTTAAAGCACTTGTTATGTGCGTCAAACAAACAGTCAACCTGATTACCAATATTATGGTTTATCTTTAATATATTTCATGAAGGTGAATCCAACCAGCATCTTTTCATGCAGACTGCATTACAATAAATCATTTCACTACTAAAAACGTGTTATTATCACACATATACATTAACCATAGTCGCATGACGCATATTCAACCATAAAATGCCGGTGTAATATTACATCAACAAAAAATCTAGTAATTTCATAATTCACTGGCTTTTAATAAATGAAAATGGTTTATGCGACTGTGATAACTATGATAATTACGTATTTTAGCAGCAAAATGTTTTTGGTTATAGATATTCACAACCACCAAAAAGTTGTATGGTAAAAATCTTATTTGTTTTCACCTTAAATAGTTTCAATAATTATAAAACGAAAAAGGCTGAGTACTTTGTACAACACAACCAGTGAAATTAATACATACATGCAATAAAAAATCTTAAAATGTTCAAAAAAGAGGCCTTTAAAGATATATATATATGTAAGTATATATAAGTTATGTATAACAAGAGCTAAAAGCCAATAAAAACTTATTACAAGTGTAAAAAAATAATTGTGTACTCAGTAAAATTGCAACGATTAGGTTTATAAGTACTAATAAATTGTATTTGGCTTAGTTACATTGCGCAAAATCCTCAAAAGGAAAGACGTAGCATGTACAATAACATTTAGAATATTTCAACATAAATATGGAATGTAGCAAACATTCATTCGATACGACCTCGAATTACAGCAGTCGGCCATTATTATTCTAGTTTTAAATAAGACAATATTTACAGTAACACAGCGATTAAACTACATTATTTCTTGGGATAACTATAGTGATATGCATTTTAATACACCGTTATAATAAATAAATATAAAAGTTGTTTAAACACAGGTCTGACATCATCTGGATAGAAGTTATATTTTAAAATAGGTTACTTAACATGAATCTGTACATTTTATGATACTTAGCTAACTATTGACTGACCTTTTTCATAATATACATTATCATCAAAGTTACAATCGAAAGATTCATTAAATATTATATATTCAATTGTTTCTATTTGATTAATTTTATCTAAGACAACATAGTTCAACGTAGACTTCATAGTGTTATATATCTTTTTTTCTTTGTCTATATTTTTTATTCAGTCTTAGTTTTTTAGCGAATCTCAAAGACAGTGCGGGGAACAAGGACGCACACACTACGCGGATCCATACACACCATACAATACAAGTCAGCGGCGAATCGTCAGAATCCTCAATAGAAACAATATACATCTAAACCGATAAGACTAGTGGTGGTCGCGATGCACTTCACCTCACACCTCACACACTGCACTGTACTGTTCTCGTTCTCTGTTACTGTTCTCGTACTGTTTGCGGGGCACGGCACTAATAAATAAATATAATTGTCCGGGAGGCGCAGGCGCTTCGGAGACCGTCCCGATAATGGAATGTAAGCGTGATATGGTAGAGGGGTGGCGGCGCACGGGCGGGTCACGCGTCGGGCGCCGGCGGTGGCGGCGTCGGCGGCGACCGGCGCGGAACCATCACGCATGGCGGCGGCGGCGGTGCGGCCAGAAACGGTGGCGGCGGTCGCGCGCCCATGCGGACCCACCAGCGGGTCGCCTTCTGTAGAAGTCCGTCCTTCTTACCAGCGCCCGCCGCCGTGCCGCGCGCCGCCCGCTCGCCGCCCGCACCCGCCCACTCTGGCACGTCGCTCACGCACTTGTTCGGTGGAGGCTGCAAACTCCTCGTCAGCTCAGCTTGCTGTAACATACCAAATATTTCATATATTGTTATACCGATAACAGTCTTTAAGAACCTACAAGATTTTGACACCAATAACACTATATAATAATACATAAGCAATTTACTACGTATCCCTAACTGCTTTTTTCAGTAAATTCTTTTATTCTTTCGAATTCTTAACTTAAGCAACATTCTTCCGCAAAAGAACGAAGGATGTCATCCGCATGGCAAACTAAGTCGTCTTATCATCAATATGCAATAGAAATTGTGTTGGACTCAGCACAGAGCCTTGTAGTATATAAGCGTTAAGTTCCATGCTAATAAAAACGGTTCGTGTGCACCGGTCAGAAAATCAAAAACCTTAATATTCAATGAAATAACTGTGACAAACAGAAGAACGGACGTGGCTGTACTATAACGGTTCCTTGTTTAACCATGGAATTTTGATGATTAACTGCACGCGCGAGTTAGTTGCCGAAGTTGATCAGGCGATAATTTTATCAATGTGTGTACGTCTAACTTCACGGTTTTATTTCCAAACCCCCGTAGCTGAGCTGAGCCCCACATCATAATTTTGTGGGAGGCTATCCCCAAAATTGGTTTTTAAAAACAAAAGAACTAAAGTGTCAGCATGACAGATGGTGAGTCCATCACTTCAACACTGTTTCTCATCTCATCCTATGTATCTGGACTTAAATAGCCCACAAGTCATATTTCACCGTTAAGACTATAGTTAAATCCTACAAATATTATAAATATGAGAGTTTGTTTGAATAGATGTTTTACTTTTACACCTAATTAAGAAGTTCCTCGCCGATAACCGAATTTAGGGCGGGCGGAGCCGCTGGCAAAGTCTAGTAGTGAAATAAATGAAAAGAGCTGGAATAATAGGCTCTGAAATAATATTCGAACTAAAGAACTATACTTAGTGATTCAGGATTGAACTAGAAAGAATTATATTTTGCCAATGGTAGCTATAACAGGGGGCAACAGCTTTTAAATTGAAAAAAAAAAATGTCAATGAACCCTATTGAATCAGATTCGATTTCATTTATTTTAACTGTTGAATAGCAGTATTACCTTCATGGAGTAAACTTCCAAATAGGTTTGTCTACATTTTAGATTTGAGAGTACAACCTCAAATAGTTTTGACACCATTCTAGATTTGAGAGTACAATAATCTCAAATAACTTGGTCTGCATTCTAGACCGGCCAGGACAACCTCAAACACTTTGGCAGCACGGTAGGCTCAAGGAGACAATCTAAAATAACTTGGTCTGCTTTCTAGGCCGGCCAGGACAACCTCAAACACTTTGGCAGCACGGTAGGCTCAAGGGGACAATCTCAAATAACTTGGTCTGTTTTCTAGGCCGGACAGGACAACCTCAAACACTTTGGCAGCATGGTAGGCTCGAGGAGACAATCTCAAATAACTTGCTCTGCATTCTAGGCTGCAATGGCGAGGACAACCTCAAACTACTTTGACAGCATGGTAGGTTCAAAAGACAATTTAAAATAACTTTGTTTAAATTTCTAGGCTGGAGAGGACAACATCAAACAGCTTTGACAGCATGGTAGGTTCAAGAAGACCATCTTAAATAACTTGGTCTGCATTCTAGGTTTGATAGGATAACTTCAAACAAGGCTTGATAAGACAACCTCAAGCAACTCTGTAAGCATTCTAGGCTTAAAAGCACCATCTCAAACATTTGTCATCCTGAAATTACTTTCTAAGTGAGTTTTAATTCGGGTATTGTCTAAAGGCGGTCACTTTTAGCCAAAATACGAAATAAAACTCACAGACGTATTCTAAAAACAATACAAAACATTCTAGAAGTAGTAAATTGATAAGTTAGTATTTTTCATTGATCCACTTTTTTAAATTACCTTTGTACGAAAAGAAATATATAATATCTAGTGGCGACGCTAGTGTGCAGTATATGGGGCCTTATCATAGTGCCTCAAATATGTACGTATGCTACTTACAAGATTGGAACACTGTGCGTAGTGGAAGCAGTACTACAGTAATCGGCGTGTTTAGAATTTCTCAGGTAAACAATGATAAGCTAATTCAATATTTTCAGGTGACTTTTTGTGGTGATTATCACTTCATAATGTAATTGTAGTTTGATAAGGTCGAGAGACTTTGTCAGAGTGGCTATTCTCTGCCGTTCTCTTGTCTACTCTACTAGCTGACTGTGAATGTTGTAAAACATAGCCACGGATAACGAGATTTTTGTATAATGTGTCTAGAGTGTGATATAGGTATACGTGATATTGATGACGACGGACCTGATACGAGACTCGCAGCTGTAGATGCGCGTCCTGGCCGTACTCGCCATCTGGCAGCTGTATACTGGGCGGCAGTCCAAGCCGCTCTGCCGCGGCCGCCGACCGCGCCAACTTTTCTTGCTCCACGATTTCCTGGATGCGCCCCACCATTGCCTGCAGCGTCTGTGGATTGTCCCATTCCCTGAAACGTTACGATATCTGTTAAACTAGCCACTATTGTAAATTAAAATTAGCAAATTGAAGGAGTTTGTGTAAGGTACACTTACACTACTTAAAGTACTTAAAATACAAACGATTTTTAAATGGCTTGCGTGTTTTATATCTTGAGATAGCTCGCCACTATTCGACCAAATGGCATTTGCGTCGGTCTTTACATCTACTGCCTCTACGTGATAACATCCGGATATACACACGCATTATGCCCATTACCCTCCTTTTTTAAAGTAGTATGATAAGTTTAAAGTCCACCGGTTTTAATGTTTTATAAACACTTAGATCATTGACTCCAAATGAGAATTTGTCCCCAGGTGTTGCGAGCGTCCATAGGCTGCGGTGACCGCTTATCATCAGGCGGACCGCCAGCTTGTTTGCCACCTTAGTTTTATTAAAAAAAAAAAAAAAAAAAAAAAAAAGCTAGTAATACATCTTCATACATTATTCTGCACCGAATGAAGTTTATTTGAATAAATAAGTTTAAGTTAGATAACTTCATGACTATTCTTAAATGTAATGGATTTTTTTAGCTGTAGCGATGATTTGTTTAGTAGTTTTTGTGCGATTAGCATTCCGTCAAGGTGAATCCGAATCAGATTTTCGGTGCACAAAATATTCATGCATATAAAAATATTTTGTTGCTTAAAATGCATTTTTATCATCATTTTGCTACTAGATTTTGCCAGCGGCTCCAGCCACCCTAAATTCGGTTATCGGCGTGAAACTCTTTAATTATACTAATGAAGTTTGCTGTAGCTATAGTTCGTTTATATCCCGCAGAAACTATAAAAAGTAACCTATGTCCTATAACAGGACCTAACCTATATGTGTGCCAAATTTCATCCCGATCCGTCCAGTGGTTAAAGTGTGATTGAGTTACAAACATACAAACGTACAAACATTTATAATATTAGTAGGATTTATCACTGTCGCAAAAAGCATATTTAATCATTAAATGTCAGTGATAAAATAAGTAAAGTTTTTATTGATTTTATACATTTACCTGATTCGATAAAAACTTTATTAATTAATAATTCACGGGCGTTTTATGGATCAGTAATGCGTTTTGCGACTATGGTTAATAGCGCTTTATGATAATAACACGTTTTGCGAAGTGAAATGTCTATAATTAAAGATATTTGGTGTAAAGTTTGTATGAAAAAATTATGTTCGGATACACCTAAACATTAAAAAAAAATCTCTCGATACGTCTGTGATCTGTGATATTTTTGTTATTAGCATTGGTATTAGTGGTACCTACCTATACATTAGTAGGTGTATGGATGGTTGGTATTTACGTTTTCGCGTTTGAACTATATTTTTCACAACACTGGTTACACACAAACACAATTCAGTTCAGTTCAGTTTCACAATAAAGTAAGTTGCTGGTGCAAGTTTATTGCTCCCCGAGCTATAAAAGAAAAAAAACGCATATTTGATTGGATAGCACTAGCGTAGGCGAAACAAGCAGACTGTGGTTTTAGGTATACTTTATAAATAAAAAGATAAGTATTGAGTCAGGTTTCGCATCGACTGGGGAATAGAATTGAAATTCACGAACTAATCGCTAGTGACCAATGCCTAAATGGAAAATAACAAACAAAAAGGAAATTTAATGAAAATTAACCAAAATATATATCGAAAACGGAATTGAATTACGAATGAGGATTTGGTGTATTAAACGCTTTTCCTATCACAGTTTATTTATACTAGCCTGATTGACAGCTTATGGAACCTTATAAAAGAAGGGTTATGATTTAAAAAATATGAACAGTACAAATTCCACCGTAGCGCTTAAACCACAGAACTGATTTTGATAAATGAGGTAACAATCAATTTATTTTCGTGGTCCAGGTGATATAGGCTATATGACATCATACTGAATCCAACATGGCGGAAATAACTTTCATAATAATAATAATCTGCGCAGTATAAAAACAAATACATCGTGTTTGGTATCGAATAACAGCCTCGTCAAGATATTTCAAATATATATAAGAAATGAACTAAGTACTAAAAAATAACTTAGGTTTTAGAGATTGAACTTCCACTTGTTGCTTTCTCACATTATACTTTTCGTTTTGTTGCAAATTAAGCTTTTAAATACGAGCAAGGTGTTCACAAAAACGTATAACGTATAAAATTTTAAACCCGGTTTGCGATAAGAATTCACTTCATGTTGTCAAGGGATTGTAGAATATTTTATCCAATGCCGGATTTGCTACGGAAATAGCTAATAATAGAATAAGTATCTATACATATAATAAAATGGTAGGAAAGTCAAAACTGTACATTGAATATTTTTTTAAAAGAATGCTTGGGGTGTGATCTACAACCGATACCGAAGCCAAAAATATAGTTTTTAGAATTTTTGTCTGTTTGTCTGTATGTATGTTCGGGATAAACTCAAAAACTACTGCATGGATTTACATCAAATTTCACACGAATATTATTAAGAAGTCGGGTCAACATATAGGCTACATATTATCACGCTAACCTACGGGGAACGAGCAGTGAACCTTTATTTCTTCAACGCATTCTGTAACAACGTGTTATCTAACGACGCATATTTGACTTGCTTCTTAATTATTAATTATTCTACTTACACATATAGTGATCTTTAGTATAGCGTTCATGCAGACGAGGTCGCGGGCAGCAGCTAGTTTAGAATAACAAAAGATGTACTTGATGTTTATTTTGCGAAGCCACAAAAAAATAATTCGGAAAATTCGCAAGAAAATTTAGTTTGGCTAGACTGTTATGTAAGTAAGCAAATAAAAGACGTTATGATAGAATTCTGCTATTGTTCTTAATGTCTGTACTTTAAAACGTAGTAAAAAACCAACTCGATAAATAATCTGGTGCGATTAAACGGTGTCTCATCGTCTACGAAATTTTATCTTATCAGTGGAAAGAAACAGGTGATGATGACTAACCAGACGTTCATTACCATATTCGCACCATTGTTGTGGATGTAACAATCGAATCTGATGACTGCGTATGGGCCCATGCTACCTATAAACCTACCTGTCGCCCAGGAGTTTTAATGCAGGTCAAGGTGACGATGTTTACCTAACATCCGTAGCTTTTAAACATGTCTAGTAATGACTAAAATACCATAAGAAAGCACGAATAGGATTGAGCTAAGATCATACGGACTTTCATTACCATATTCGCAGTTTTTGTGTATGTAACAATCGGACCTTACGGTAGTTTGAAGACCCAAGTTTGAAGGCTCTTAGCCTACCTATCACCCAGGAGTTTCAATGCAGGTCAAGGTAAGGATTTTTACATAACAGCCGTAGCTTTGAAACTTGTCTGCTAATGACTGAAATAACAACAATCAGACTTAATGGTTACGTATGGGCCCAAGCTACTTCTGAACCTACCTATCGCCCAGGAGTCTCAATGCAGGTCAAAACATCCGTAGCTTTGAAACGTGTCTGGAAGTGACCAAAATACCATAAGAGAGTATGAATAGGTTTGAGCTGAGATCAAACCTACAGACGTTCAGTACCATGTTCGCACCGTTTCTGTGTATGTAACAATCGGACCTGACGGTAGCGTGCGGGACCAAACTGGCTCTAAGCCTACTTGTCACCTAGGAGTTTAAATGCAGGTTAAGATGAAGATTTTTACCCAACATCAAAATACAAAAAAATGACGAAAAAGGGCTACGTATCGGCCCAAGCTACTTATAAACCTACCTATCGCCCTGGACTCTCAATGCAGGTCAAGGTAAAGATATTAACCTAACATCCGAAGCTTTGAAACGTGTCTGGTATTTACAAAATATATTTTGGTCATTACCAGACACGTTGTTATGCTATACCTTATCAGAGTACTAATAGGATTGACCTGAGATCATACAGACGTTCAAACCGTTTTTTTGTATGTCGCAATCGGGCCTAAGCTGGCTCTAAATCTACCTGGAACCCAGGAGTCTCATTACCGGGCAAGGTAAGATGTTTACCAAACATTCGTTCAAAACGTGTCTACAAATTAATAAATATTCATGGACATATCACACAGGGTCACCTGGTTTCAAACTAAGTATACTATAACTAAGTATATATACGGGTTATTTTATACCACCTAGGTGGCAAACAAGTATACGACCTGCTGCACCGCACCGTAGCCTATGGACGCTTGTGAAACCAGGGGCATTACTTGCGCATTGTCGCCTCATTAAAAACTAATCACTTTCTTCTTGAAGAACCCCAAACTGTAGTTTCTGGAGACCTATGGTGCCAGACAACGGTTACAAAACTTATACCTAAAATACGGATACAAATTTATGCATAGAAAACACTAAGACAAGGGAGTCTAATGACCACCATACTATGAGAAAGTAGTAATAGGATTGAGTTGCGATCATTTAAAGTTAAGTTAAACCAAATTGCATAGGAGAATTATTAAGGGTCGTATTATCTTAAGAGGTGGCAGCGGAATCCCGATGGTTCTAACCAGGCCTTTGGGAAATATGCATCTTTATTTTATCAATGTAGAAAACGTTGTATTTGTGTATACTATTCCAATTTCCCATAGGTGATATCAAAACCTTTTTTCTGTGTTGTACCACTTGCATCAATCTTGTGATTTGAGAAATTGTTCGAAATGATGCACACGACTACTTTGTAGCATCGCAAATTCATCCTCTCACCTTAGAACCTTAATTTTAACGTATTATAAGTGGGAGGAGGCTTGTTTGACGTTTTAGTGGTATCCATACTAATATTATAAATTCGGAGGTAACTATGTCTGTCTGGCTGTTACCTCTTCAAGCTTAAACTGTTGAACTGATTTAGAATAAATTGAGACAGTTTATGTTCCGGGGAAGGACATAGGCTACTTGGAAACGCCAAGTGTGAGTCGGTTTTTTTTCTATGATTGAGAAGTTGCTGTTGAAATTCTACACCGATAACCGCATTTAGGATAGGTGGAACCGCGGGCAAAAGCTAGTAAAATAATAATAATTTGTAATTGATAATTACCAAATGCAATCCAACAGGTAGCACAAAATATCACGGTATGACGCGTAACTGTTCTGACTTTTGACTTGGCACCAAGATACCTGACCCATTTGTTAGTCACAGGTTAATGATGAATGCGAAACGAAAATGTGAACATGACAAAGATATTTTGCCAGACTGGATTCGGTAGTTGTGATGATGAGTAAGGTAATCGATAGTAGGGAATGATAGTGCTACCTGTCGTCTCATATTTCGTTTGCGGTTAGTCTTGATGGTCCAAATGTCGACCAACCTACAAATTATAAAGCTAAATTTACATTGCGACAAAATCGTGCCGTATTTCGGGATGCCAGTACCTACCTATATATTTTAGAACCTTTTCGTATCTTCAGGCAATATACAGTTACTGGAATTTTACAGTGGCAATATGCTAAAAATCTAACCCGGTTAAAATCTAGTAAAATAAAAAAAAAAAGTCAAGCATTAGGGCTGTTATTGCTACGTTAAAATATTTTGAAGGTGACAAACAAGGATGCGGTATCTAAGGTTGGTCGCACTGGACTGTCATTATGGTATTGTATAGGCGTGCGGCAGGCTTTGGTGGTTGTGGCAACACATTTTAAAACTAACCCAGTAATGTATACAGAGAATATTTTCCAAAAGTATATATTTCTAGGTTTGCCTATTAGTAAGTATTTTTTATGTATTCCAACGAACGTAACAAATATTAGACAAGCGTTATGGACATTCGTGGTGACAATTTCTTAGATGGTAAGCCCCTAAAAAGATAGGCATACCTCGATTTAGGGAAATACGGGGAGAAAATCACAACGCTTACTCTACGAAGTTAGTCTATGTGTTACCTAAATTAGCTAAAAATATATGAATTAAGCAGATCTAGAAGGGTAACTCGCTTTCCTACCTTTCATACGCCCATGCTAAAGAGGTTATGATACTTACAAGGTGGGATGGTGGTGTCTGTGGTCGTGCCGTATGCGCGGCCCCCCCGGCGCGCCCAGCCTCTCCATGCCCGCGCACCCCGGCACTTGTACCGAGAGCATCTGCAAATCACAACACACTGATCTCACTTATGTCGTCCTCCTCACCCTTCACAAATAAACAATAACATCTACAGTATTTGCAATAGCATAAGAACGTATGCAGAGACAAATAAACATTGGAAACAATAAAAATTGTGGCTACGTCAGAACACACTATCCTTGCTTGTATCGTTTTCTTCAACCTACATACAATGAAAGATGTGTGTAAATTATGCAGATAAACCAACTGTAGAAACTTCATCACCTGAATCATTGGATATTGCGAAGGAATGTAAGTGGCCACATCACGACCATGTCTTTCGCTTATTTCGTCCTCCTTACTACATAATAACAGTAGTATATAGGTACCGATAAACTTGTATCCTTAATTTTAACTTACACACAATCATGTCATGTCATGATATAAAATATGCGATCCTCTATCTTTACTTATAATAATTACAATTATGAAACATTTTGGTGTATTTTCGTAACCCCTAAGAATAAATATGAGTAATTGTTAAAAATAATGTTAAATATTTAGAACTTCTTTGCTAACCCTACTTTGATTTAGTCCTGTTATTTTAAATTCGCTTTGACAGGGTTCTTTCCTATTGTGAACGCATATATATCATAGCTTTAGAAACTAGATTAGGTACATGGCCTTACTTACACAGCAAGTAATTTTATACATCGGTATTTGAACTTTTAGTAACAACTTCAAGGTTGTAAGTACCACAATGAGATTTGGCGCGAATATAAAAACGGCTAAGACATTAATATTAAGGCTAGGGTATAGGCTAGACCGCGAAAATACGCCGTTTTTGTGCAAATTTTGTGGCTAAACTGTAGCATCTAAAGCATTGAAAAAAATATATATTATAAAACTTGGTTCTGTCTAGTGCATAACCTTACTGAATGATTTTCATTTATTGTATTTAATGCAATAAAAAATCCGGAAGTGACCGTTGTTTCAACACTTGTGCAAATTTTGAAAGCGTGTTTTGCATTTGCTTGTAATGAAAGTTGGTTAAATAGTTAGAATAGCTTGTTATCTAGTGCATAGACTCTAAGTTGTAGCGAAAAGTCAAAAAATGTGACTACAAAACGGTAATAACGTTAAATTCCATACAAAAAAAATTAAGTTTCAAGGCGTTATTAACATAAATAACTTAAGAAGTATCTAAAATATATATCTCATAGTAATGTATATGACATTAACTAATGATTTATAGTACATTTACGTACACAACGTTAGAATTACAGAAATTAGCTTTCTGGCCTATATCGCCCTCGTAAGATGTTATGCATTTACATTTTATGATCTCTGATCAAATTTACTTAACAGACAAAAACGTGGACAAAATGTTATTTAATTAAGTTTTAACCTGCCGTTTTTACTTTTTTAAATCTATCAACATATATTGAATCACGATGGAATGTCGCATTTAAATTAGCTACTTGATATTTACACTTCATCATATTGGTTTCCAGTACCCAGAGGACCGAGCTTCGCTCGTTTTTTTTACAACGCCATCTATTGTCAAGTAGCTTAAGTGTTGCTGTGTCTGTGAAAATAATAGTATTACTAGGTACTCGCCCATAGATGTCAGGAAGAGTCATATTTTTCAGTTTATCATTGTCTGAAAACACGGATAAAACGACGTTTTCTAACAATGAAACCTAGCTAGAAAGATCGCGTTTTGAAAAGTACGAAACAAGTAAATATTCTTGTCCGAAATTCTTACCTACTAACTAGATCAGGGGTTCTTAACCTTTTAAGGATGAAGAATCATTAGGCCAAATGTTTGAATGGCTGCGGACCACTAACTGGCTGGTGTTATTGTAAATTGTGGTAATATTTAGGTATTAGGGTTGTTATGCACAAGATTATTTGCAATACATGGCGTACATCTGTATTATTAATTTTTATTTTCTAAAAAATTTTATAGTTAAATTTAGGAAAAGTAATTGTCATTTTCCAGAAATTATTCGGCTTTACCTGCCTTTGTTTTTTACAATTAAAATATTTTCATCGCATATGAATAACACTTTAGGTAGAGCACTCGCCACCAATATATTTTTGGGTAAATTCCATAGTTTTAGGGGCATTTTTGCTTCATCAAAATTAAATAATTAGAGCAGGAATCGAGCAGACCTACTCTGCTGTCTATGTACAAATGCCTTCCCCTGACTATCAATAGCTGGTGACCCTCGGTGCATGAGGTGCACTAGAAGGTTACCGGTCGGGCGACCGTGGCGAAAGCTGTAGTTGCGGTTGCTGACCAAATCGTGTTTTTCTAGGTATCTTAGAATCTGTGTGTAAGGCTGGGACTTAATGCAACCTGAATTTCCCGGATCCGCTTAAATACAGCTCGGGATAAGCCCGGGTCCAATCTATTGCTCAAGCAATTTAAATTTTTTCTGCATCGACTACATATGATCCGGAATTATTCGACCATGAATTTTACCCAGAAGCAATCGGATCATGCTCTGGTTTTCGGTCGGTCAAAAACATATGTAGGTAGTTGTGGATGCATAAAGTCTTAATCGTACGCTTTAAGCAGCTTCGTAGCTCTGGTGGTAGTATTAGGGAAAACAAGGGGTAATGCCGCTCACTTCTATTACTGGATAAATACGTTATATAAAATCTCGTTATTTTGGCTAAAAGATAAGGGGTGTTGTAATTCATGAATAGAAAGCGACATGTGACATCAGTCAGCTTCTAGTACGGCAAAGTGAGGTTCGTAGGTATGTTGATTTGCGACCGGGCATATCTAAATATTAGCCCAATATTTTTGTCAATAAGCCCAGAATTTTTGTAATTATATATTGGTTTTGGTAATATAAATGTATGTACCAACACTTTATATTTAGCGATATCGTTATTCCTTCCTAACAAAATTAAATATATCTCTGTTTTTAAATTTTAACTCTAAAACAAAAAGATGGTTTGGGGTAACACAGCTAGCTCATGTTTGTAGCAGATACGAATAGAAATCGTCATAAGACCGTTCTATTTAAACAAACTGGTGAAAGAGTCATTACTTTACCTGCACGGTAATAACCATAGTCAGGTTTTACTTATTCTGTAAAAGATAAATGTGCTTGGTGTTTGCATATTGATAGCTTAATAGTTAAACCTTAGATATAAATTCCTACAAACTGTAAAAAAATACAGTGTATTTTTTCTGAATACAACGGCATTCCCTCTGCTTTCCTTACTGCCTGCGGATTCAATGGGCACGGATTTGATTCGTGTTTGTTTTGAGTCTGAATATTTTTTTTATGTAGGTATAGTAAATATGTATTTCAAATAATATATATGAGTATTTGAATCCGTTGTATGTTATCCGGCTTAGCTTAGTTTGGCTTAGCCGGATGACGCTATGTGTTTTATCCAGGTATTATTATTTATCCCTTAGGGAAGGTATCAACATAAACGGCGAGTAGGTAGGTACATTACTCATCTTCGCCGACGACATACATAAAAGTCATTGCAGAATTTCTGTAAGACATTGGCACGATTATCGAAGACCTCCGCCGTTTTGACACTGGTGGGCCTTGAAATGAACATGGATGAAACGATACGTTTGTTGTGAACGGACACAACTGACTATGATTCGAAATATGAATGCACTACACACACTTTAGAGTAGGTCTGCTCGATTCCTGCTCTAATTATTTAATTTTGATGAAGCAAAAATGCCCCTAAAACTAAGGAATTTACCCAAAAATATATTGGTGGCGAGTGCTCTACCTAAAGTGTTATTCATATGCGATATTGTCAGCTTTGTCCGTACAAACTCCAAAAAGCTATGTGGTGCATCTTTATCAAAACATTAAGGTAGTACTATAAAAATAATTCTAAGTTATACTAGCAGCTTAGAAAAAAATGTTTAATAAAAAAGAGGTATCAATTTTGCAGCGTCGTCAGTGCGATAATAACGTAAAGTATGTTGCCGAATGTTACTTCGATCCTGTTTTGGTATGCTTATTTATATCCTCGTTTGACTTGATTCTAGGGACCACATCTAATACTTCTAGGGAACAACAGTGGTCCGCGGACTACTGGTTAAGAACCACTGAACTTGATGATAGCTGTGGTCGTGTGCCACCTGAGCACTAACTGAGGAGTTCTGCCTCCGCGATAAAGTGTGTGTAGTGCATTCATATTTCGAATCATAGTCAGTTGTGTCCGTTCACAACAAACGTATCGTTTCATCCATGTTCATTTCAAGGCCCACCAGTGTCAAAACGGCGGAGGTCTTCGATAATCGTGCCAATGTCTTACAGAAATTCTGCAATGACTTTTATGTATGTCGTCGGCGAAGATGAGTAATGTACCTACCTACTCGCCGTTTATGTTGATACCTTCCCTAAGGGATAAATAATAATACCTGGATAAAACACATAGCGTCATCCGGCTAAGCCAAACTAAGCTAAGCCGGATAACATACAACGGATTCAAATACTCATATATATTATTTGAAATACATATTTACTATACCTACATAAAAAAAATATTCAGACTCAAAACAAACACGAATCAAATCCGTGCCCATTGAATCCGCAGGCAGTAAGGAAAGCAGAGGGAATGCCGTTGTATTCAGAAAAAATACACTGTATTTTTTTACAGTTTGTAGGAATTTATATCTAAGGTTTAACTATTAAGCTATCAATATGCAAACACCAAGCACATTTATCTTTTACAGAATAAGTAAAACCTGACTATGGTTATTACCGTGCAGGTAAAGTAATGACTCTTTCACCAGTTTGTTTAAATAGAACGGTCTTATGACGATTTCTATTCGTATCTGCTACAAACATGAGCTAGCTGTGTTACCCCAAACCATCTTTTTGTTTTAGAGTTAAAATTTAAAAACAGAGATATATTTAATTTTGTTAGGAAGGAATAACGATATCGCTAAATATAAAGTGTTGGTACATACATTTATATTACCAAAACCAATATATAATTACAAAAATTCTGGGCTTATTGACAAAAATATTGGGCTAATATTTAGATATGCCCGGTCGCAAATCAACATACCTACGAACCTCACTTTGCCGTACTAGAAGCTGACTGATGTCACATGTCGCTTTCTATTCATGAATTACAACACCCCTTATCTTTTAGCCAAAATAACGAGATTTTATATAACGTATTTATCCAGTAATAGAAGTGAGCGGCATTACCCCTTGTTTTCCCTAATACTACCACCAGAGCTACGAAGCTGCTTAAAGCGTACGATTAAGACTTTATGCATCCACAACTACCTACATATGTTTTTGACCGACCGAAAACCAGAGCATGATCCGATTGCTTCTGGGTAAAATTCATGGTCGAATAATTCCGGATCATATGTAGTCGATGCAGAAAAAATTTAAATTGCTTGAGCAACAGATTGGACCCGGGCTTATCCCGAGCTGTATTTAAGCGGATCCGGGAAATTCAGGTTGCATTAAGTCCCAGCCTTACACACAGATTCTAAGATACCTAGAAAAACACGATTTGGTCAGCAACCGCAACTACAGCTTTCGCCACGGTCGCCCGACCGGTAACCTTCTAGTGCACCTCATGCACCGAGGGTCACCAGCTATTGATAGTCAGGGGAAGGCATTTGTACATAGCATAGGCATAGTGAAGGCGGTCGATCAGTTTCGAGACCGCAGTCTTCCATTTTGATGTTATACTTATTACAAATCTCTTATACCTAACAATGTGTCACCTCCTCTTCTTTTTTTTGAAGTCGGCTAGCAATATGTCATCGAATTTGGTATGCAATGATATAGTTTGAAGCCGATAGGTCATCATCATTCGGATATTTGGTAAAAAACAATGCGTCTGCATCTGGCCGCGTCGTCGCGTTCGCGTTGATGGTCTACGTAACAAATTCTTGAGTTTACGTCTTACAAACGAACAATCTTACTACATTTTGTATTATGAATATCTGCACGGTTTTTATCCCCAAAAGGGGGTAACCACCGGCTAAACGTACACACCCACATCATAATGTTGGGGACAGCTTCTTTTACCAACAACTTCAGACCTGCGTAACACAGATAATAGTATATTAGCACTGCGTAACAGGGGGTGAGCCCATCGCCGCAACGCTAAACTAAGGTACTATACGTCGTAAATTACCAGCTTTAAAGTAATTACCGGTAAAATACAAGACTGGACAGAACAATACACCCCATTGCCAGTTCCAGACAAACTATGAGAAGTAAATCAGGATTGGGCAGTGGTAATATTAGGTAGTATAAATATAAATGGCATATGTTCCTATACATATACATGTAGGTACTTAAAGAGTGCAACGAGTGCTTCTATGCATTAACGTAGGTAATACTCTATGGTTGCTGTGTAGTGTGACAGCGACAGCCAACGCGTAAACCTTGCAAAAAATCTTGAATAGACAATATTTAGGGCGTTCCATCTGACTACTTCGTACCAGAAATGTTACCGGTTTGCGTTTCATTAGCTTTTACTCAAATTCTCAGTTTCATTAGAGCAAAACTCAAATGTTAACTTCTAGCTTCTTCGTTTAAAAAGCAGTTTTGCTACGAAATATTGCTACTTAAGACCCATGTTGAGAGATGGGTATTTTGCGCTACTTTTTAACAGCTGTCAAACACGTTTCGTATTTATAGCTATAATGAGGTTTCTTCATCGATTTTGCTATTAAATTGCAGCGCCGCGCCGCTCAGGATGAGTCTATTGTTTATTAAAAGCAGTTTTAGGGTGTGCCCTGAGAATAGGGTTGCCATCCTTCCGGATTTTCCCGGATTTGTCCTAGTTTAGAGGGTGTCCGGGGAGCGTCTGGACGGGGTTTCATTTATAGTCCGGGTTTAAAAGTTCCTAAGAACTTTAAAAACCTTCTGTTTTCAAATAGAGTAAAAATGTAAGACTGCAAACAGTTCCTAATCGTTTTGTTTCTTATGAAGACTAAATTTAGTTTTATTTTTATTTGTGTAACTTTTAAAAAGAAACTGTTGACATGTCCGGGTTCTAAGCTCCAAAATCCGGGGCTTTTACGCTTCTTGTCTTAGTTGCTAGATTTCAGAGATGGCAACCCTACCTGAGCACTGCCTTTGGTGTAGGTATATAGATATAGGATATAGAATATAATTGAAAATTAGTGTTCTAGAATTTTTGCAAATTTTAAAGCATACACCTATATTTCGATCGGTTTTAATGAAACTCGGTACTTTTAATAGCATCTGTTATTCGTTTGCAACGATATAAACAACCTGATATGCCCGCGACCGAAATTTTGTGTCACTACCTTATAATGTAGTTGTAAACATAATATATAAACATGCACGGTATAATTACTGGCATTGGTCTCTTTCTAACTTAGCTTACGTTGTATTGTTGTCCTTTTCGCCACGACAGTGCGGCAACAGTAAGGATAGGTCATATCATGTTGTTTATACGGATGTTCGTATGCATCTTGTGAGTTGCCAGATTGACTAGTTTTAAACAACATAATAAAATACATGCCACCATTATACCTACCTAACCTATATATGTGTCATTATTGCTAAAGTTAGCTTTTTGATTTTACTCGTCGCCTTAAAGTTACTACTGAGATGACAGACTAAGTAACCTTGACACAAAAAAACCTGTGGCTAGTCACTTACAAAGAGAATATAATCACTACGTAGTCACTTATAATATCTGTACATTAACCTAGGGTGATGTAATTTTGATTGTATTTTCAAATATAAGAAAATGATTTACCAAATTTCAACCGTCGAAGATGATTACTTTCGGAGATATTAACCCGTAGTAGGTATTTAACTTCGTAAAACGTATACTTACGTAACATATGTAAATGTGTTGAAAAAGACGACGCTTTAGACCAGACTGTGGAATTCGAGACAAAAATGTATAGAAGTCTGGCCTACCTCACCGGTGAATGCAGGGCCGTAGCTAGAGTTAAATCTAAGATAGGTAGGGCAGCAGTGATTTCAGGTAGGGCAGAAGTAATTTTTTATCTTTAATTATTGTACCTGCTTTGCTTGAGAGTAAGGTGTAATTAGTTGGAGGGGGAGCGGGGGAAAATAAGAGCAAAATGGTTACATACACACTTCAAATGCCACCATAACGCCATCTATGGGCAGAATATAGAATTATATATCTTAATTGTAAAACACCGTGGTTGATTCAGAATTAATTTGATAGATGTCGCTAGTAGTAAATCAATTTTTTTTTTTTTATTAATTAGGGCATTAGTATTTCAAGGTAGGGTATTGCCCCACAATGCCCCCTTAGCTACGGCCGCGGGGAATGTACTTGCATTCATTTTTCTCTCGCATTCCAGAGTCCGAATAGCTCGACTGTTCCCAATAAGGCCCCAATGAGTTTATTGGGAACGGCCTCGAGTACACCAAACTCGTGAATTCGGGCGCAAAATATATGCAAGTACATCTAGGTTCCGCGAGGGGTAAGACCAACTTGCATACATTTTTCCCACGAATTCAAAAGAATAAGGTACCAGTCTATTAAAGCGTCTGAGTAGCACCCCCTTCTACACAAAAGTATAAAAAAGTCGGAGGAAAAGAATTTTTTTTTGGAAAAAAGAAATATTCAATATAAAAACAGTTTATATTGAATTACCTACTAGTGTTAGGTTAGGTTAGTGTTGTATTTCTTTTCCCGAGCGAAGCGAAGGCGCAGCCCACAGAGGGGTGTGTTTTATAAACATCAGGTTAATAAAAAAAAAATGCATTTCATTTTATAGGCTTATTTCATAAAAAATCGTTAAAAAAACTATGAATTTCGACGATTGTGTCGCCCCGCAGGAGTTTCCTACCTTACCCCCCTTAATTTATAAGCAATAGTTTTAAAATACGGTTTTTGTATTGCTGCAATTGCATAGTATGGTAAGTGAGGTTACCTTTTTAGTTCTATTGTCTTAGATAGTGAGGGCAAGCAATCTTACTGCAATGGTTACTCTTAACCATTTTGATGCAGAACACTAAAAATAAAATAAAATACAATGTCAACATTTTATTCCATATTACAGTATGGTTAGGTATATGCCTCTTCAGGTTTTTATATAAATTGGATTTTTAGTTAATATACAAATATATCTAACTATTGATTTTTTTCCAAGGTACATTTATGTAATAAACATTTGTATTTGTCTAGTCTCTGGGTATTTTTTATGATAATATGTATGGATTTACAAAAAAAGAAGTAGTATACCTATGCATTTGACTTTCTCGATTAAAAGAAATTATAAATCTTGGATAGATTTTTAATTTTGATTGTGGATTTTATAAGGTTTATCTTTAGGTACTTACTTAATGTGTGAAACAAAAAAAAAATTGTAACAAAAGGCTATAACATCAGAAATACAATTAAAAACTAAAACAAATCAAGCCATTAACAATGATCAGGTGTCAACATGATAATAATCTATTTTACTCCTTTTTATGAGATTTTCAAATAAATTAAAACAATGTAAAGCAGCAATGTAGGACTGGCAGAAACGTGGAAATCAGATAGTTTATACCCTGAATCAACATAGTTATAGTCTACATTTTATACTAGAAAAATTTCAAATATTTGCAGGCATAAGTATAAGATTTATAAATTATATCCAAGTGATGAGACATATAAAATATTTCATATCTACCACTTTCAGATATTTTTAATATGTTATTAAGTTTGCTGAGAGATAAGCATGGTTAGATATGATAATAATGTTAAGAAGTAAACCAAGAAAATATTCACTTAAACAACAAAACAGTTATACATATGGAAAGTGTTTATATTTTAAGAGTAGAAATACATCTCTTTGTAACTTAAAATGGTTTTTTGAATCCATATTTAAAAATGCTTTTAGATTTCTTTACTTCAGCTGCAAAACGCTAACTATTTATATTTATTACATTGAATTCTGTGAAAATAATGGTCAGTTTAAAATAATAAAAACCTAAGTTGTTAAAGTACCTATTTCAAGTACCTACTATATTCATATTTGATATAAAAGCCACTAAAACTGTTTAGTATACCTTATTTCCTTAGCTATCAGTACTTGATAGGTCAGTATGAACATTACAAATTAAACTTGTAATATTTCATTATTTTCTACATTTGCACAAGCATTCACTTTATCTGCTATTAAAACATTGTTAAGTATATAAATCGGTGAGAATGTGCATGAAAGAGTTGTTTAGAATATCAGATTTGCATATTACATTAAATTAGATTGAGATAAATAATTTAAATGTAGTGTTGTTATCGCAAACACAAGGAAACTTATTTGTATATGATAAAATTATAGCTGCATTCTTATGCTAAGCTTAATTGTTTAGTTTTCTGTACACATTTAATCCAAATAAACCTCCTTGATTTTCTGTTCACATATGCATACCTACCATTTTAATAAGCGATTGCAAGCAAATTATGCACATATTATTATCGCGCTGGTTTGTCACGTCTCTAGCGAGAGGTTACGGAATTGTCTGACATGAAAATTTATTTAAATTCACACAAACATCGTCTGGGTACGACGACGTCGCTATCGGGCCGCTTCTTATCACTTGGCACGCTCCGCTGTCTCGGGCCTCACTCGGCTCGCTCGTCTCGCCTTTAGTACAAACAGTCACCCAGATTCATTTGTAATCTTTCTATTGCTTCCATTGAATTGTTACTCACAAAATCCAAATCAGTATGTAATCTACCTAATACGAATGACTAGCACAGTAAAATACTAAAAAAGCATTACAAAATTGATTTAATACTTGACTATTTTTTGTTGTACAGTCTTTTAGCCCCCACATAAAGTGAATAATAGGTAAGAACTAACTATTTACTTACTATTTGAAACGTCCTCTGCAATTTTTGTAGGTTTTCCACCTATGGATGGATGACAGATAGTGATGTCCTTATATCAGTAGAATTCTGATGAATTGTCGATCACCAATCACTAGGTATATCGAATACACATCTCAATTGATTATTCGATTATTATGATATCACACACACTGACACTGCAATGCTCATTGTAGAACGTAAATTTTTAAAACAAAACAATCACAGTGTAAAATACGGAGACACCCGTATAGCGGTTTGCAATAATTTAACTATAATTCACTAATAAATAAAATATGCTTCTCAATGCAATAACACTATAAAAATAAATTATAAGTAAAACAACGTATAAATTCCACTGTCACGTATTTTGTGATGGAGTTTCTTAGTTCTTCTTTCATATTGACAGGAAGGCGCCTGCCATCGAACGGCTCTTGTTATTCAATGACGCCGACCGACCGATGCGCGGCTCGTTGTTCGCAATCGCGTAGCGGTAGCGGGGAGAAAAACGGGCGGGTGGCGGCGGTGCACCGGCTGGCAGCGCGGTGCGGAGCGGCGGCGGTGGCGCGCGGCGCGGCGTCAGGCGTACCGAACGAACGATGTCGGCGCACACTACGGCAACTATAGCGTATATGTGCAAGTCGATCGACCTCGCATACATACAAACAATCTGTCTAGTCGTGGCGACGAGACTGTGTGCTCAATCGGCAACGGCATGCACACGTATTGCGATACAGCAATATGTATGTAAGAGTGTACGAGGTAGCAATGTAGCTACTAGCCAAATCACTGTTTATATATAGTTTCGCAACTATGTAATGTTTATGTATATACAGACAGGTACACAAACCAAATTAGCTACACACGAGATGTTGTAAGCCAAAGAGTCTTTAAAAGGACTATAGGTACTATTTGTGTATCAATCTCAACTGGTAAAAAGGTGGAATTAAATCGAACACAAGCTTACTTTCATTGACACAAAGTTATGTGTATAGTATTATATAATCTGTAGTTATATATAAGTTATTTAATCTGCTTCAAGATAACATTAAAATAATTCCACCTGATGTTATATATAACGACCAGAACGAGAACTGTCTAACTCAATATGGCAAGAGGATATGTTAAAAATAACCACAATTACATCTATGGTATCCTCGAAGTCCATATTAACACAATAAAAAATAAAGTAGTAAGTACAAAATTATTTTGTTTATAATTTTGTTTGTAATGTATTTATATATTGTATAAGTAAATGGTTTATCTACTAACGAATTAAATACGAATATAAGGCCCTAAAACTGCATATCACGAGGAAGAATGACCATGAGTCACATTTTGGTGAACTGTTTTGCTGCGTGTCGTATGTTGCCTAGGTAGGTTGTTGATTGGAAAAAAATAGGTACAATACCATTATCAAAAAAAAAAAAAAACAAGAAACCCAGTTGCCAAAAAGTCATTATTACTAAACCTGTTTAGTATCATTAAAAACTAAATTATTAATGTACGATAAATTCTTGCTAAATACATTATTGATACCGTCGGCTCCGTGGCTCAGTGATTAACTACTTAATCAAGGGGCGTGGGTTCGATTATGGCACAAGACAAACATTTATTATTTACTAGCTGACCGGGCAGACGTTGCTCGGCATGATACCGACTGCAGTGCTATCTACCGGGCTGATTTACCTGAATCTAAACCATCCAGGGTGCCACCCAAACACACAAAAAAAAATCATTCAAATCGATTCAGCCGTTTAGAAGGAGTACAGTGACATACACATATATAGTAGAGTTATATATATAAAGATGTTTGTCTTGTGACTGAATGTTTTCTATTTTAAATAAGTACGTATTTGCAAAAAAAGTATATATATGCAAGCATCCATTGTCTGGTATCCATAGTACTCTGGTACTATAGCTTTGCATAGTTTGGGACCAGATGGCGCTGTGTGTAATGTCCACAAATATTTATTTATTATTACTATTAGTTAAATAAACTACATTTGAAAAGATATGCTTTACGAATTCATTTTAAGACGTAACTATAAAATATTTTCAATTTCATTGTTACTATGTAGATTCTATGTTTACAAAAAGTTTTTTATTGTTATTTATTTCTACTTTTTATAAAGATATTTATATTGTTTCTTTTTAGTGCTGTATTAATAACATATAATAAGTATAACTAATTTAAAAATAATACAACGGGATTAAACGCGTTGTTATTTGGCAAAATAAAAAAATAAAGTACCAATGTACGGTAATGTTGGGGATCGGTGGACAAAACCTTAGGCTGGTGGAGCTCATTGGAATTTGAGTTGATCGGATGTTCTGCTATAGCAGATTTGATGATGAGTACCAATGGTTTCACATCCCTAAGATATCACAGTCACCAAAACTCTATGGAATGCCGAAAATACATAAAAGTGATGTGCTCCTACGACAAATTGTAAGTCAAATTAATTCTCCCACTTATGACTTCGCGAAACACATAAGTAAAGTGTTGCAGCCACTGATAGGTAATTCACTGTCTTACGTAAAAGATTCTCGATTTGGTTAGCATCATGAATGACATCCAGTTGTAACATGATAAGATAATGGTGAGTGTTGACGTTGAATGAATCATTGTTCACTAATGTTTCACTTAAAGAATGCCTTGACGCAATAAAAAAAAAACTAGTTTTAAATGGTAGCCCTGATAGGTATATAGTTTTGCTTAAACACTGTTTAGAAGGAAACTAATTTCTTTACCAAAGTCAGCACTACCTTCAGATTGATGGAGTTACTATGGGTAGTCTGGTAGCACCAATGTTAGCCAACATCTGGATGAAACATTTTGAGGAGATAGCTTTGAACTCAGGGCCTTTTAGCGTTCGACTTTGTAAGAGATTTGTTGATGACGTGTTGTGCTTAATTAAAGGAACCAGGCAGGAAGTAGAACAGTACCTAGATCACCATAACTCCATTCATAACAAAATACGTTTTACCTATCAAATGGAAAGTGAACGTTCAGTTAACTAGTATTCTTAGATGTTAAATTGAATGTAAGTTAAGATGACTCTCTGGGGCATACTGCTTATCGGAAACACACGCACACGGACAGATACCTGAACGCATCATCACCTGCGTCTTTCGTTAGTTGTGGCGTCTCTGACTTACCGAGCTCATGACCTTTGTGACCCTGAACATTTGGATACTGAGCTGGCACACGTTCAGGAGGCACTCAAGAGAAACGGGTACAAAACGAGAAGAAGAAGTTCAGTTCGCCGTAACACACGTATAAAGAATCCAGAGTTTAGCAGACAGCCAGCGTTAATGCACTATATCAAAGGAGTAACGGATAAAATTGGATCGCTTTTGAATTAATTCTCCACTTAGATTGTATATGTTCCGTTCTCCAAAATTTAACAGCAGGTGCGCGCACGCCAAAGGACGTAATCCCGTACCAAACACCAGGTGTTTACCAAATTGATCAAAGACCAAACGCACAATTGCGGACAGGGACAGGGAACATAAAATAAAAACATAAAAATCAGCTATAGCAGAACATCTGATTAACTTAAATTGCAACCACTGGAATGAGCTCCATCAGCCTAAGGTTTTATCCACCGATCGCTAATATTACCGTAGATTAGTACGCGAAGCGATTGAAATTAAAAAGAACAAGAACTTCAATCGTTAGGAAGGATACAAACTGTAGCCTCCATGGAATCCAGTCATAAAAAATACAGCTCTCAAGTTTCACCAACGAACGCACCCCAGACCACCGATAGTGTTGTGTGAAGTGATTATGACAAGTATAAAGACAAAGTGAGGGTAGTTCAACGCCTCCACTAGAAGCCGAAGACGCCGCGCAAGTGACCAAGGCTGGTGTAACCTAGCCGAAACGTCGGGAAAAAGGTATTTTGCCAAATAACGACGCGTTTAATCCCGTTGTACTATTTTTAAATTAGTAATGAAACACGAAAATTTAAAAACTAATATAAATATAACTAATTTGTGAGGGGGAAAAAAAAACAGTTAAAATAAAATGTTTTTTCAATTATATATTTACCTGAGAAAAAAGTAACTTAAGACAGTAAGGTAGTCCAGCAAACTAAAGTTTGTAATAATCTCAAAGTAAAAGTAAATAAACTAACCAGTAAAGTTTTCTAAAATTTTAAAAAAAACCCCGACCCTTAAAAAATCTTATCGATTGAACGACTGAAAGTAGCTTAAAATCCCTAACCAATTTATCTTCATTTCCATTTCCTGCTTCATAATCAGACCCATAATCACCTATTAATAACTATAACCTATTAATTGAATTTATTTGAATCTTACTTAAGAACACTCCCGATATGAAGTTACTTTTGAAACCAAAAAAAAAAAACCAAATCAAAATCAATTGACCCGTTTGGGCACTACGATATTTTTACAAATACACGTGTACGTACGTATGAACGTACGTGTGTATCGTACGTACACGTTATAACATCCCTTAACAAAATTACTCCGTTGAAAACATTAAATTTGATTTCTTGCGTTACACAAATCACCAGGACCATAAAAATTATTGGGATTTTTTAGTCTCCTCGGAAGCTGGATTAATGGCCACTCTAATCTGGAAAACTATTTCTTATCTTAACTAACAAACTTAATCGATTAGGTTTGGTTTTTGATAAAAATCGATTAAATGGAGTTTATCTTATTTCAAACAAAGAGTGCGTTCGAAATACGTATCGTATTGTATCGTATACATTACTATTAATAATCAAATACAGATGTTACCAACTTAATTATGTTGAATTATTTCATTAGTAAAATTAACTAATATTAACATTAAAATAAAAACAAATTACATTTCAGTGAATAGTTAGTACCTACTTACCGAACGCAAGTATTATTCTGAGAGTTACCTATTATCATCCTATTGCGCTCTAGGGTTTATAGAAATAGGTCCCAGCCCAGAGTTCTATTCTAGTTATTTACGTACTGTGACCTTCTAATACTTCAATGAGGTCTCTAAATAATTATTTTAATTGTTTGCTTAATAGTATAAATGGTACCACTACTGAAATGTATTTAGTTCATATAAGTTTTGTTGAATTCTTGGGTTAAGAAAAAAAAAATTCGGCCAAGTGCCATTAAGGTTAGTCTGGCTCGCGCACCGAGTGTTCCATACAAACTTATTATATGTAGATAGTTTTTCCATCATGAGATCAAGTCTCACAGGTTTATGCCTTAATTATCAGTTTTTGGATTTTTCCTTTATTTATTACTAGCGGCCCGTCCCGGTCTAAATACACGACGGCGTGCTTCATTATGCTGCCTCGTATCATATGGAAGCCAACCGTGAAAGCCAAACAGAGCACCATTGGCAAAATTCTTTTTCAACACATTTGCTCAAAAAATGGATTTACAACGCTTGTATACATAGATCGAAAGTTCAAAATTACGCACCACAAAATGGAACGTGCGGTAAAATAGGTACTCTCATGCACATAACAACGTTTTACTGCACGCTCCGTTGTATGGCGCCGCTGTGGGTATCCTTTACGTTTTTTATTAATTTCCATCGAACCTCCTTGCAAGCGCTTTTGATGTATACGTTTGACTCACTTTAATTATTAAAGAAAAAGAGTCGAGATGTAGTTCTTGACACATTCTGCCGTTCGACATAATACATGTCAAATTAAAAATGACAGTCAGTCAGTTATGATTCTAAAGCAGCAAGTTTCACTGAATTTCAATAATTGTTCAAATTGTACTATTGATTTCCAAAAGTAATGACCTATCTGTATTATTTCTTATTTTCTATTAAAAACAGTCGAATGAAAAAGTTTATTTAATTACCTATAAATTATATTGTTTTCTCACAAATGTGTTGAAAGACGATGTGTGACATTCGTGCGGAATAAGTATTTACAAACAAGTAGACGAATGTGAGCCCCAGACGAAGTCGAACCAACTTACGGCACTCATATCATAAATAACTATTCTCGGCCATGCCGTAGTTGTCTTTGGCCTGAAATTTAACCGATTTTGGTGAAATAATCTAAATTCCGTTGCTGCCAAAGTCTACCGGGACTGATAGTATATCTGTAGTTGACCTGTGCTCGCCGAAAACAGGTCCAATGCGTGGTTTTATTACAGTGTTCTTTTGGCCTCCTTCCGGCTCAATCTTCAGGCCCTGGATATCATTTAGTACCAGAGTGCTTACCAAAACAAATTAAACGAGCCCAAATACGACGGGTAGCTTTATTTTGTTTAGTTCAGAAGTTCCTATGACCACCTACCGTCTCCATCTTCAGATCCTGAATATCATGCAGCACCAGAGTGTTTGCCAAGACAAAAGAAATGAGCCCAAACTCGATGGGTTTATCTTGTATATTTTAAGAGTTCCTATGGCCATCTTCCAACTCCGTCATCAGATCAGTTCCATGGTATCATATTATTGCACTGTCAACGAAGATACGCAAATACACCAAATTTGATAGAATTTGAATTTGAGTCCAATCGGACATCAGAAAGTGGTTGTAATTTGTCTTTCAAGATTTGACGGACACAAACAAACATACTAAGTGCGCTTGTGCATTTTGGTTCGTATTCGTTATTTTCACGTAATTAATTACAATTCAAGGGGTCAAAATTGATCCCGCAATAAATTATCGATGTATCGCATTACTTAATATAGTGGCTTGATTAAAAAACTGGCAAAGATTTACGAAACAAAATAATTAATTAATATTTACAAAAACATTGCTCAATATTTTGCTATTTACTTTTTCGGCACTGTGTTGGTTTAGTGTAAAACTGCGGTCTTTAATGTGTTCGCCCAATTGCGAGAAAAACTTACTGAAATGTTACTTCGCACGGCACGGTTTCTTCTAGAGGTGATAATATAATTAAAAAATATATTTTACCTAATATTGTCTCAATTCATAATGATCACTAAACGCTCCCCTTGTAAATCTATTGAATAACAGAGGATGTATCTAGAGCTTTTTCATTGTGCGGCTTCTTTAAATCTATAATAACAGAGCCAGAATTGAACACAATTTATATCAGGACACACAGTAGATGCGCTCTCTGCCTACAAAATATGAACAAGAAAATCACGAATCACAGATGTAGTGCATTAGCAGCATTCGTGATTTTCTGAATAGTTTGTTTTACGTCGATCAAAATTACGGAAACTAATCGAATTCGAATCAGAGCACAAGCGCACTTACTCGGCAAATTTAATCGACTAATATCAAAATGTGAGTTCCTGATGGAATACCCATTTAGTTTTCTATATCTATTAAAAACATGCCAATAACAAATAAAAATAAGTACTTCACTAAAATCCATGTGTACAATCCAGTGATAGGTAATATTTGGTCATTTAGAGTCTTATGTCGTCTAAGAGATGGCGTTAGTAGGTAATATGTTTTTAAGTTATTTTTGTTACTACAGAAAATTATGGTTGTAGCTGTTAACTATAGATTGACTAACAATACTCAACGGCGCGTTCCATTTTATTGTTATTGTGAATTGTGGACAGATTAGTATCTACCTATCTCATATCACACAAGTTTATGCGTACAAAAAATATAAGATATATATTTATATACATATTTACAACAATCTATATGTGTATATAAAAGAGTAAACTTACTGACATGGGCGCCGGTAGGGGGGTGCCTAGGGAATCTCGGGATCAACAGGAATTATTGAAATAAAAAGCCGTCTGTTGGAAATCATTTTTTTATTCACAATAATTAGTATGCAGTAATTACACAATTCTCATTTAAAAGACAAATGCAGCCGGCGGGGTTTTCGACCGGACTTATTAATGACGTTTTCTATAAAGTTATCTTTATTGTCCTTGGTTATCTTGCCTCGGTTGACACTTAACAAGCATAATCCAGACAGTCGCTCGTCACCTGTTGTGGACCTATTCCAAGTTTTAACTCTTCTCAGTGTGCTTAAAGATCTTTCTATTGTGCACGTTGTGACGGGTAGACTAAGGCCAATCTTGATCGCTTCTGCTACCGAAGGAAAGAAATATTTTGCCTCGTCGATGTAGTCTATAAGATGTTTTTCATATCGATCATCTCCACTGATATCATTTTCCGCTGGCTGTGGATATTTCCACATTTACAACCAAGTCGTGATTTCTGAAATAAAATTAGGTAAAAGATCGCCATACAAATTTTCAATGCCTTTGCAGCTCTAAGAAATTCTTCTTTACTAAGGCCTTTTATTATTTTTGGGTGTAGTTGTAACAGAGAAAATGATTTTTTATGTGTTTCAGAAAATCTGTCTTTTAAAGAAGAAATGATCGAATCAAGGTAAGGAATGTATAAAGCTCTTCTGTAAAATTCTTCAACGTTTTCGGATGGGTGGTTGGATCGATAAGCCTGTTGTTTCGTAACTCGTTGGCATTTAATCTCAATATTAAGGTCTTCGCAACTTTGTTTAGCTTCTCCAAATATAGCAGTAACTTGACGTATCTTATGCCCATTGAAAGCTGTTCAGTCCCGCTTATATCCGCTGTCTCGTCAGCCAAGATTGAAATGTATGCCGCTTCTTTTGCTTCATCAGTAATGGTTTCACGAAGAACAGCAGCACAGGTTTCAATAATTTCGTTTTGTACTTGATGGAATACATAGAGGGCATTTTTCGAACCAGTCGCAAAGTGGTATTTTAAAACCGTATCTCCTGCCTCAATTCGGAAATGTAAGTAGTAGTAAGTCTTTGAAAACTGACACATCTTCTGCTTTTCCTCGAAGGGGTAAATCATGCGTAGCACAAAATAACACCGAAGATATAATGGGTTGAAGTTTTTTTCTGTTTTCTGAAATTTCCCTGTGATATTCAGAATGAATCTGTTCATAAACGTCATTTTTTTTTCTTTGCATGATTTCCAGAAAATTTTTAGAACGTATAACCGATTCACGATGCCATTGGCAATTTGCATGAGATTGCGCACACTCATGAAATTTTTGAATATCAAAAATATCAATTTGAATGGCCGAACGATAAATGGCCCCTGAGTACTGCCTCAATGAATTTGTGCGGGAAATAATACACATGTACGGCAAAGTGGTCCTTAAGCCTGAGCAGAATAGGCAAACCAAGGGTATGCTGTGAGCCACTCGTGGCGAAATGCACGTTGTTGTGTTTCGTTTTTATGATCAATGTCCTGCTTGAAATCATAATCTTGCGGAGGTTTCCACGCTGTTTGCGTCACTTTAAGCCGTATTTCATCACTGATAGGTTCATTAGTATCCAGATATAAACCCACATCATAAATATTAACTAACGTTTGTTGTGTCGTTAATTCAGTTTTACTAGTACTTTGCTGTGCCGAAGTACTTGGACAAGAGCTCGCTCTTGCACATGTAATCAAGTCAAGCAATCATTCTTGACCTATTGGACTGTATGAACTAACTATCTATATATTTTCGAAATTAAAATACGGCAACACTATAACAACACTAATCTATGGAAACGAATATGGTGGGAACTATCAATTTTTCAAACGAATGCACTGTGCACTGAAGATTAGTCACTACTCGCGATTTGTTCACTCGGAACGAACTGTTCGAACTTCAATCGAAAACTGACTGACATGGAACGCGACTTAGCCCCCTTATATATCAAAATGTAAGGAAGGTTCCAGATTCCCAAACGTTCTCGAACGTAGGTCTGTCCCTGTCATCTATAATCTATGGCTCTTTCACATTTATGAACTTTCTAGTTCATTCGCTATTGACTTTGACAAGAGTCGGTCTCTTTCGCACTGCTTAGAAACTGTATTGCGCTTTCTCTGTTAAGTTCATTCCATTTATGCTGGTGCTATCTCATGTGGAGTAGCGGTACTTTAAAGGGTGCGTTCAGAGAAGTAATAGAAATCGATTTTTAAATTTCGATCGTCGCGAAAAAATAGGTGTGAGCCGTGAGGACTGGGTACCTATAAAATAAATTTATGAATTTAAAATATTTAGACATATTATAGTCTAATAATAGACAGAAATTTGTAAATGTCTCGAACATAAAATAAAAAGGGGACCTTGCGGGACTCCTGCTTGTATAGGATGAGGGTAAGAGAGGGTGCCTTCAACTCTATAGCGAATGTTGCAGTTCGACAAATAGTCTCGTGTGATGATTATGAGGCGGTCTGGCAACTGATAGTTGTACAGTTTATGAATTAAACCGTTGTGCCAGACGTTGTCGAAGGCTTTCGCTACATCGAAAAAGAGAGCGCCCGTGTGACGGGGCTTACCTAATACTGGTTGGAAGCAGAGGCGGCTCGTGAAAATTGTTATTGGATGTTAAAGAGACCCAAAAAAAACAAAAGAGGTAAAGAGAATGCCAACCGTTTATTTAATCTATTCATAACTCAAATTCATTCGCCTATATAGATTGACAAACACGCTTCGGGCATTTGTTATCGTGCTGCATTTTTATGAACCCTTTGCCTTTATTTCAAGTAGAATTACTTTTTGCATTGTTTAATCACATCAAAATAATCACATTTTATTTTTCTATACTTATTAGACAATTATAAATTGTATATGTAGGTATGTACTTATTTAATTTGTTTATCAAATACTCGCGCGCACGAACTAAATTAAAACATTTGCAGTGACATCGCGCCCCGGCCGGGCCAAAGTCGCCGTATTTTACTTACCTAGCCCAGGAGCGGCGCTCTACATTATGCTAATTTTTCATACAGAATCTTCTGTTTCACGTGTGAGACAGTGTCGAAATTTCTCTTTCACACACGTTGATTTTGGCTCTAAGGCTTTGTACCGAAATTCGTTCCATAGGAGTGCAATTGCTAGCGCTCTACTCAGGCCTAGTGCAATTATATACCAAAACTTAACTACGTGTGTAAACGGAATGCTTTTAATGAAATACTATGTTAACATACAGAGTAATCGAAGCATAATAATTAATTATATTAAGTAAAATCTAAAAACATATTGTTTATTAAGTAGATAATTGTTTACGGTGAGTGCGCTGCACCAGCGCTCTTTAGGAGGAGCCACCTTTGGTGGAAGCCAGTGGAAATGTGTTCCGTGATACGGAGGACTTGATGGACGCACGAGTGTTTGGCGCGGAAGCCGAACTGCTCGTCGATTAAGATGCCTTTGGACACTATAACGTTCCGTAGGCGAGCGAGGAGGCGGCGTTCGTAAAGTTTACCAAGGTAAACTTATAGGGCGGTACAAACTTTCCCTGGCTTGTGATGCCTATAAAAATTGCATTTTTCTATTGAGAAGCAAAAATGCAATTTTCGATAGCAGCTTTGAAGATGGCTGCTAGAAGGCAGAGACGGGGGAAAGAAAGGCGTTTTAGGATATCGTTAGAGATACCGTCCGCGCCGAGGGCTTTACAGGGGAGTAGGTCTTTGATGACCTGTTTGACTTCGTCGACCGTAACGGTGGGCAGAGGATCCTGTAAGGACAGAGAAGCTCTGCGCTCCACTTGTCTACCTCTCGCACATGATCGAGATCAAAATGTTTTGTGCTTAAGGCACATTGGGCTTGGAGGGTAAATGCAAGGCAATCCGCTTTTACGTCATCATCGAACGCGAGAATGTTGTTGGGACAAGTTAACGGAGGGAGGGAGTTGAAATCGCACTACGAGGGCGTCAAAGAACGGGCGATGCTCTGACATGAATCTGAGCATCTGTTGGGGGGTGGTGGCCTGTTCGTATTTCACAAACACGACATGTATGTAGTGGCTTTACGAGGTGGCGCAAGAGAGGGGCGCGGGGAGGAAAGGTGCGTGTTCGCAAACAGTGCTCGAGCACTTGGCGCAGGCGAAGGGCGCGGGGCTCGCAGGATGTCCCGGGACATGTGGGGGGGCGGGGTAGGTAATTCCCGTGACTGAGACTGAGAAAGTGCAGGCAGAAGTTGGTCTGTCTGATTCGATTTTTCTGCGTCAACTAGCGCTGGAGGTCGGCTCCAGGCGTTGACCGCAGGGAGGGGGGCAGGCACAAAATGTGGACATTACGGCGTCTTAGGGCGCAGGGATAAGAGGGAGGGACGGGGAATCAGGGAATGAAGTGTTTTACCGTTTATGGAAAATCATCCCCTAGGGGGCAAAACAGGAGATAAAAATTGGTATGGAAATTCCAAACATTTTATGTCTAGATACTTGACATTTGGCACAGAGTTTAATGTTATAACGTAAGTGAGCACTAATAAAGTATTTTGTAAAATTCATCCTAAAGAGGGTTGAATGGAGGTTGGAAGTTTGTATATAGAAATCCATTTTTGAAGATAAATGTTATACAAAATGGTATTGGCTTTTAGGTTTATAATTAAGTTAGTCATTTAGTTTATTAAAGAATTTTTGTTTTTGTTAAAAACTCTTTTTTCTCAAAAGTTCACGCAAGGGTTTCATCGTCCGTCCGTCCGTCTCAGGAACAGGAACACGTGGAGGTCTCAAGCTAAAATTTATATCAAACTAGCTACTGTCGTCTGTGTGAACGCTATACTATATATATCTATATATATATATATATATATTTGTAAAATTGACCTTCAAAAAGTGACGATTTTCAGCCTGCTGTGAATAAATGACTTTATGGTGATTGTGCTGAATTAAGTCATAAGTTGTGACTAAAGCAGATGGAGAAAATAATGAATATAGAATACAGAATAGGGTAAAAATACATACTTATAGGACTTCTCGATTAACAACATTAGTGGTTTGGCTCTCCGCAGCCAGAATGTAAATTTTTCTAGGCATTTTGATTATTTTAAGTTTGAAAGATAACAGAAAATAATTTACACACTGAGAATTTACACACATATAATGATAGTTAAGCAGTAATTCGATTGAAGTTTATTTAAGTAAATATTAATATCGACCAAGCACACGATAACTTAGGTTGAGGCGGCGACATCTGTCCTCATAACATCACTTTTTGTGACCGAAACCATAGGGCGATCTAATTCGACGCCATCGCCATCTAGTTAGCAAATAGGAAATACTTTTTCATATGGTGAAAAATTATAACACATCTAAGCTATGACTTTACACGATTTTTTAACATAAAATAAATGGCTATGTGCGAGTAGAATAATTAATAATTAAGAAGCAAGTCAAATATGCGTCGTTAGATTATACGTTGTTACAGAATGCGTTAAAGAAATAAAGGGTCACTGCTTGTTCCCCGTAGGTGATAGCGTGATAATATGTAGCCTATATGTTGACCCGACTTCTTAATAATATTCGTGCCAAATTTGAAGTAAATCCATGCAGTACTTTTTGAGTTTATCCTGAACATACATACAGACAAACAGACAAAAATTCTAAAAACTATATTTTTGGCTTTGGTATCGATTGTAGATCACACACCAAGTATTCTTTAAAAAAAATATTCAATGTACAGTTTTGACTTCCCTACCATTTTATTATATGTATAGATACTAAGGTCTTCTGTCCCTTGAAGCTGTAAAAAAATCAAACTTCTAAGCCAACACAATCAAAAGATACAGCCGTTTCTGCCGCAAATTTTCGAAACTCTCAAGGGTATCAAAACCTAAAATTTGGTCGGAAGCAAAGTCTTATAGCACAGATTAAGGAAAAATTGCAAAACCTTAAATTGTTAGGTACATCACATAATAAAAATATTTTTAATAATATACAACAACTTATAATAAGTTTGCACGGAACCCTCGAGCCAAACTCGCACTTGGCCAGTTTTTTTGGAAAATCATCCCCTAGAGGTCAAAATAGTTGATGAAAATTTTCATAGGAATTTCGATAGTTTTGGGTCTAGGTACTTGAAATTTTGGGCAGAGGTTTCTGTTATAACGTCAGCGAGCACGAAAAAAGGATTTTGCATATTTCGTCCCTTAGGTGGGTAAAATAGGGGTTAAACATTTTTATGGAACATCGTCATTTCTGAACTTAAATGTTTAAAACTGGTATTTGGCTTAAGGTTAAAAATTATGATTGACGATTCACCGTTTTTAGGGTTCCGTACCCGAAGGGTAATTTAGCGGAACCCTATTACTGAGGCTCCGCTATCGTTCGTCCGTCCGCCAGTCCGTCCGTCTGTCACCAGGCTGTATCTCAGAACCGTAATAGCTAGACCGTTGATAAATATTTAAAGGGGCTCCCATACAACAAACGTGATTTTTTTGTTAGACTTTGGTCGATATTGATAACGGCAACAGGTAGAAGCTTAAAATATGCACATAATATTAAGTTATTTAGTCACTTTAAAAATAAATAATTAAATTAAAATAAAACAAATATTTAAGGAGGGCTCCCATAAAACAAATGTGATTTTATTGCCATTTTTATAGGTCATGGTACGGAACCCTTCGTGCGCGGGTCCGACTCGCACTTGGCAGATTTTTTTAACAATCATTCCCTAGAAGGCAAAATGGGTGATAAAAAATTGTATGAGAATTCTGATATTTATGTGTCTAATAATTCACCTTCTAAAGGGGTAAAATGAGGTTAGGAAGCGTTTACGGAAATCTAAGCTAAAAAGAAGCTAAATGCAAAAAAAAAAATTTTTGGCCTTTCGGTTAAAGATCATGATTGACGTGTTTCACCGATTTTGGAAAATTAATCCCTTTTCGGCAAAATAGGGGATGAAAATTCATATGACAGAGCTATATATACATAAAGCAGTTAAAACCATTTTTCTGCTTTTTGCAGCAAGCTTACGTTCCGTCTGATGGTAAGTGATCACCGCAGCCTATGGGTGCTTGTAACTCTTGTAGTCCTACAAAAATCGAATAACTCCTTTCTAGAAGAACCTCATACCTTAAAACCTTGGCAGGGAGCTCATTCCACAACCTAAGCGTCCGCGGGAGGTAATTTTTTGACCTATTGCAGATATAATTGATCAGAGTTGATCAGTTCCGTTAAAAAGCATAGTAATTCTGCTTTTCTTATGGAGGTAGAAAGATAATTTCAGAATTTAATTACTTGTACTGTAAAGAACTTGTTGTAGAAGCGAAAGGAATATGAATTAGATTGTAAGCAGAAAGTTTGTTGAAGAATATAAAGTGCGGTGAATTCAAAAAGATTATTAAGGTGAGCTGGAGTTGAAGGATTGAAGAATACAGAGTGGAGAATAGAAAGAATGTGAGCATTTCTGCGAGAACGGATTGGGAAGCTAAAACTCGATGGGGTTGCGTTGTTTCAATATAGAGTCCCGGGAGCCACCTTTCGACTTTATCATCAGACCGAAGATATTGTACCGTTACAAAATTATCTAAGACTAGAGTACTAGTCACGACAAATCAAACTAGCGTAAAGCGTTGCTACAGTACAGAGATCTAGTAGACACCTTCCGGCTTCATTTCAAAGTTACTCAGCGTTAAAGGTCAAAATGTGAGAAAAATCTTGACAGGGAGCTCATTACACAACCCACACGTTCGCTGGAGGAAGTTGCTCTGAAACCGCACTGTAGTTGGTAGACCTGTACGTTGGTAAAATTGGTGGAACTGAAAGTGGGCGCGACGGCAGCATGAGGCGGAGGTGCCTACTGGAAACGATAAGCGAACTCAAGCAACGTCTGCTGTGATCATTACCCAGATGTGTGACCTCCTAGTAATCGTTTTTCTAAGCTCCTCCGTGCTTCGAAGAGAACGTTGAACCGTGCTTCGAGGGGACGTTCAACCATGGTTCTTGGCATGGCTGTTGTCGTTATATAAGAGCAGCCATTAAGAGGCCTTCTGGGCGGCTTGAAAACGAACTGCAGAATGAGTAGCCACTAGCTCGACAAACGACCGCCAAGTCGCAATGGGCTAGCGCGGTGGAATAAGCCTTCCTTTTCCAAGAAGAAGCCTGTGCTCCTGTACTGGGGTGAAGAAGCAAGCAAAAAGCCACGGTATGTCAGTTATTCTTATGAATAAACTGTATCAATGTGGAATAGTTATTGTCTTATAAGGGTAAGTTAATGAAGGGATGACGGTATGATACCACGTGTTTCTTAAACTGTCAGTTGGTGGAACTGTAAATTGGTGGAATTATTAATTAGGTTGGCGGAATAGTATGTAACAGAATGACTCACGGGGTCGGTAGTTGCGGAGGCGGCGGCGGCGCGGCGCCACCGCAGCAGCGGGCGGGCCAGCGCGCCCGCGGCCCCGCACAGTACCACCGCTGCGCCGACGCATGCGCCCGTCCACCACCACTCTGCAACATACCTAAATGAATTAATATTTATATTGATTGTAAAAGACTGAAGTACGTAGGAATATCATCTAGGGCGGTGGTTTCTATAAACCGGTGTAGGTACGTATGTTACCTAACCTCAGAGGCATAAGGAAGGTTTATAACGTAAAGTGGCGACAAGAAATTAATTTCGTATGCAAAATATATAAATCTATTAAAGCGGACACGCGACGCCTAGCATTTTTAGGGTTTTGAGGCACAAAGTAAGTTAATAATAATAATATGTTATACCTAGGCTAAAAAAGCTAAAGGGCCATCTAGCGAAAATTGTCTAAATTATTTGTCTGACTAAATTATATATTTCAATTGGTTTGTTTTTAAGTTAACTCCGTCAGTAACGTTGAAACAAGATAGCGCTAGAAAGTAAAGATATAAAGTTTCTGCGGGCGCCATGCTATCTTTAGTTCTTACTAGGCAGTTTAGAAATTGTGTGGTGGGACCCTCAGTGCGTGAGTCCACACACAGCCCAGTTACAAAGTGGTTTACTTTGCATCAATTTACGCCGGCAGGCGTTCATAGAAACCACCGCCCAGCGACCTACGGAGCTAGCGGAGGAAGATCAAATGTAGGGATATGATAGAGCGTGGCGAAGTGGAATAAAGTGAATGTTTTAGGACAAGCATCTTTGTATTAAAATCTGGTATAAATGATTTATATAAAGGGGATAAAAAATAAAACTGGCTAGGCACAAAACGTCCGATTCGAACTCATGTTTTCTTAAAAATGATCGACGACATGCTACGCAAATGACAAAAAGGTGCAGAGATTTTGTGTGTCCAATACAGACCACTCTGTCTTATGTCTCCGATTTAGGACGGAAAACTTAGTTCACTTAGGGCAAATCTGTTGCTTTATAAATCACAAGTCCAGCTCTATAAGGGGTACGGCTGCCATCTGCGGGCGGTTACACCTAAACACTAGTTTAGAACTTTCAATACGGTTTTAAAGAAGAGCTGAAGATTTTTTTACGGTTTGCCTTATGGTCAGCGGTCACCTGGGGCACCACTCGCAAGTTGCCTACCCTTCAATAATCTTATAACTTCTTTCTTGAAGAACCCCATATGTACTCCTTAGAGAAAACCTCAGCAGGGAGCTCAGTCCACAACCTAAGCGTTCGCTGCAGGAAGTTTCTATGAAATAGCACTCTACGAGACCATTTAGGTTCTAAAGTGTGAGCATAAATTTCCTCCCGATGGTAGAAAGTAGTCGTGGGCATAATTTCTGTTAGCATATTGTGGTTTGTGTGATTAATTTGAATAAAAATTAAATGTATTAAAAGTTGATCAATTGATAAAATACATGAATAATGATTGCTTATTTTCATTTATTAATTGAGTGATGTGTGTAGTTTTACGCAATGGATTAGATAGGTAATCATATCTGTACTCTAAATGTGTATTTCAAAGATCAAAAACAGTTTTGGTATAATGTAAATATGTAAATGGCGTGATTCTGGTGTGCTACCTGACCGCCCCACCCGATCGTGTTGTTTGTCACTACAAATAAAAAGGGTTGGCTCAAGAGAGCCGGCAGTTGTGAATTCGAATTGAAGCCTACTGGTTGTATAAACTGTGTTGCGTAATAAAATCAATGAAAGTAAATAGTGTACAAAATGTATAAAGTGACGCTGCCAACACTTTAGTTAAGTACAATTAATTATGTAGTTTCTTTGCAGAAGATGATATTTCATTGTGTATTTTTAATTATGTATATTTTGGTATAGTATAAATGTTAAATTAATATTGCATACGTAATATCTAGCTGAAAGTTTTAGCTCTTTGTAGCATTTGCCTGGATCAGTCATTAAGGTCCTTAAGTACTTATAATTTTTGTTCTTGCAGTTTGTGAATAGCTTACGAATCTTAGAAATGCTTAAGGCTTATTTGTGTTTTCACTCGAAACATAGATTTAATGAGTAGATATTTTATATCTCGTAAAAGTTGTGATATTTTTGTAATTCTAATAAAACATTCAAAAGAGCGTATGCTGGAGAGTTTCTTTCGCCGTTTCTTCTGGCTAGAACGCGACTTTGAATCCGAAACGGTAGTTGTTTATGGACATTTCATATCCATTTTTTAAACTTCAGACTTTTATTTATATATCCTATCATTAAAATACCTACTTACATTTTCATATTTATTTTACCCTCAAGGCTTAAATTTCGAACAACAATTATCACAGCCTGTCGTTGAACCGAATCAAAAGGGCCAAGCTGGTGCACCCTCCTAGAGATGGCCGCAGCAGTCCATATGGCTCTATATAACTCCACAAGCAGTATTGTGGTAATAGGCTCATCACTTGGTAAATATCCACCCATTGGTTATTCTCTTTTGGGGAATAAAACCGTAAATATATACCTATACATTATCTTGAAATGTGCGTGTTCAGATCAGAATGCAAAATAAATGCGATTCTATTTTTAAAGACGGTTTGTTTGCGTGGTCGAGTTAAATTTAGCAAGCTTTAAGGGGAATACACGATCTATAAATGCCTGAATTTAATGAATGATTTTTTACCCTCGAAACATTTGTTTATATGTTAGACTGTATATTTGTGGGTAGCGCAGTTACTTTATTATTTAAGAAAACATTGTAGCTTTAATAAACTTGTTACTTGTTGACCTTAATAAATGAAAAACAAAAACAATATTTGTGTCATTTAATATTTGTAATTCGATGCCGTTGTGTAGTCGAATTTAGACACTAGCATACATAAGTATAGTAGTACATAACGACCAAGAACGTCACGTTTGTATCCAAACATTTACATTGTTAGAAAGGCTTATATATCCTGAATCTTGAGGGTGTGACCAGGGAACAAATCTTAGCAATGATTAGGGTTATTTATTAGATACGTAGGTCTTAAATATTCGGTTAAATGGTTGAGTTGTCGATACGCGAAGTTAAAACATGGAACACAAACGATCATATTATAATGATACTAGCTTTTGCCAGCGGCTTCGCCCGCCCTAAATTTGGTTATCGGCGTAGGATTCTTACGGCAACTTCTCAATTATAGAAAAAAATCTACTAACACTCTCGTTCCATCTCTCTATTTCTCAAAAATAATAAATAATCAACTACTAAAAACTAATTAAAAAAGGTTAATGCAAAAGGCTTATGCAAAATTTGAAGGAGATTGGACCAAGGAATCACATTGTCCCATACAAACTTTGCCCCCCTTTTTCACCCCCTTAGTGGTAGAATTTCGAAAAATCGTTGCTTATCGGATACCTACGTCATACATAGAACACACCCTTCAAGTTTCAGGTCTCTACGATAGGCTGTACGTTAATCCATCAGTCATTCAGGACAAAGCATTTTATATGTATAGATACCGTAATTTCATGTCATCGTGCCACCGATTTTATAAAAATCTTAGACTGTGACAAAATTCAGCTACAAATTCCAATGCCAATTTAGCGAGCTCTACGTTCGTTTATAACATTATCTCTTAAAAAAGTCTGATCTGAAAATTAATATTTGGTTGCCCCTTAACCGCGAGCGCAAGTCAAACTGGTCCAACGTGACCGTAGGGAAAGCGGTTGTACTAAAATCTTTTATTACTCTGTTTCTACAGTTTTTGTATAAGAATTATGTTGTGTCTTACTCATTAACTACACCAAGAAAAAATTGATAAGTAAATTTTTTTTCGCTGAATATCGAAATGCTAAAACTACACAATATGAATGTTCCTTAAGCTGTTGTTGTCCTCACTACGGTGGAACAGGACACTTCTTAGGGGGAGGCTGAGGCCGTAGTCCTCTGAGCTGACTTGGTTCAAATTGGCAGACATTATTTTTGACTGATTTGCAAGCCCATAGGGCCCCTGACTTGGCTTTACAAGTGCTGCCATATAACAAAATCCAGGTCCGACAGTTTATTGTATGTAAGGGGGTCACCCATTCAATGTCTGACTCCGCCCTATGATCGTTGCTTGACTTCGCATATAGTTATCGATAGACTAATGTTATTTACTGGGCCCCGAGTTACTCTTACTCAATGAGAATAAATTTGATAAAATATTTACCTTCATAATATATGTTTTTCATAACAAAATAGCAGAGTATCCCATAAGCGCAATTATAACCGCATAGCACTATTACTTCCCTTAGTAGATAAGTCAATAAAATCCAATAATTTAGTGCACTTATTCATAAAAACCATATGAGTGGACAACTTGTTTGAATGTAAATAGTAATTACCACGGGGTCTTATCCCAAAGAAACAGAAATGATTTAAATTCATATTAATAGATGGCGATGTGTGTATCGTTTTGTTATTTAGGTTGTTGTTTTACTGAAAAAGAAAAGTAACCGACCCTTGAAAATATTTTTTTTAATATCAAAATGTCCCTTAAGCTAACAAAAATGAAGTAATGGGCGCCTTTATTAAATTTTCGAAATTTTACATAAATTGAATGAGGTCGTTGTACTTTAAGCGGGAATAAATTGAACTACGCGCCGGTTTAGTTAATAAATTTTAACTATTGATTGATAGATGACACTGTTCGTATGTTCTGAGTTTGATAACGACACACAACAGTGTCACTGAATAATTTGAATAGGTGTACTTACCCACCAAATATAAAATAAATAATTTTTGGTATCTACCCACCACTTAGATATATTATTAAAGCAAGCGTGAACTTCGACCTCAGTAGAATTTGTTTCTTTAAGTTTAATCCTGGGTCGAATGCGTCTAATTCTTAAAAAAATGTTTTGTGAAAAGGATAGCTCACTTTTAAAAAACAGCATGCTATCGCACAAGTGCACCTACTTTAGATGTCAAAACGCTTCAGATAATAGCACTTACATTTTTAACCAATTTCAAATCAGGGAGATTCTCAGTTTGACCCATATGTTTGTATGTATGTTTGTCCGTGATTATCTCGCGTCTGGCTGAACCGATTTTGATACGGTTTCCAGAAAAGTATTTGTTACATTCTGGAGAAGGTTTTGGTATACAACAAATGGATACCCCGTGACATCGTCGGTTGCATCGATCCGTTAATAATTACCGATGCATTAGTTTAACTCGACTGATTTTTGACAAAATTTTAGTACACTTACGAGCAAAAACTAGTTAGTCACTTACATAAACGACGAGATTTCATAAACTAGTAAAACAGAAAGTAGGTATATTAAAAGAAGCTTTATTTTACTCATAAATATTTAAATACGCTTTAATCTTTCTTTGACTTCACAGATATCATGAGTTGTTTAGGAAATATATTGTCGTCTAATTAAGTGACTAGTTATTAATTCACTTCAAAAAAGGAGGGAGTTCCTTATTTATCGAAATCTTTTTTTAT